>OY728157.1:1992758783-2002758783 GCA_963277665.1 Viscum album
AAAAATGGTTACCTTTATATTCCTTCCAAAAGATTAAAATAAAAATCATTTAAAAAAGGTTAGTAAATTTCCAAAAGTAAAATTATCACTAATCTTCCAAACAACATGATGTGGCTCTTAATTTTCACACACCAAAAATGTGAATACTGCTACCATGTATTCTCTATAAACTTGTTAATAACATAAATTTCTTTAAAACCCTAGTTAAAACATTAATGATTTTAAAATTTAATGCTTTCCTCAAACCATAAATTTAAAAATTCTATAAAATCAATACATGATACCACAAACCACTGCCATCTTTTAAAACCCAAGGTAATTAATAATATCAGATTTTTTTATCACAATCAAACATCTATATATTTAATTATCCCAACCTAATGCATATATTAAGTGTTATCATTCCCTTAATACATTGTTCTAAAAAAATATCACCTTAGCGCCTCAATCACTTTTTAATATTACTACTACCATTCAGCATATGATTTCAAATACTTATGAAAAAAACTAATGTAGACCAATACATAGAAGTTTCATTATTCAAGAATACTATAAACGTAATTCCACAACATTATATAAATAATCAATAATCCCAGAACTTCATATTTTAACTCCACAACACCAATAGCGATAGAATGAGATTTCTATTTGACTTTGGATTTAACAGGTTATTGTCTTAGATCATAAATATTTACACATTTATTTTGGAACTGATCAGCATAATTCCCATTTTATTTTCACTTAAAGCATTGAAGTGTGGGGTTTCATTATGTTTATCTTTTTATCTATTCGCATCATTAGTTAACTTTTTATCGATACTTCAGTAATCATTTTAAAGATGACCTACCTTACCACACCTAAAACATTTACCAACCCCCTTAATAAAATATCAACTATTATTATTTCTACAAATTGAGAATTAAGAAAATCTCATCTTATTTCTACCATGATTTCTGTAATTTCATTTAATATCCATCTATCGATTCTATCCAAAACTATGAGATTGATATGTAACTCCAATCCCATTTCCTCCATGAAAAAACAAATTATAATCTTTTCATATCTAATGATGTATATTATGTATAACACTCTCTGAGGACTTCGTTTTAAGCCATTTAAGAATTGATATAACTTACTTTCCAGTGGGTTAATAATGATAGAAGTATACATCCTAATTCTTTTAAAATTTTCCTCATAGGTACCCACAGATTCATCATCCTTTTTTAAGCTCAAGGTGTAACACCCCGAGCTTCCATGATACGCTTCTCATTCAATAATGCAATAGCTTGCATTGTACGCAACTTCGAGTTCTAAAACACCGCGACTAATCAAAGTAGCCGTTATGAATAGTAATAACCAATTTTTAAAATTATAGAAATTTTATATTTCAAAATGGACTTCATTTTTGTATTCGTAATATCGAAATTATCCAAAGTTTAATTTTTTGTAATTTTCTGAGAACTTCCAATTTTTTATGAATAGTGAAAATTACATAAAAACAACTTTTTTAATCAAAATAATTTATAGTGATAAATTATACTATTTATTGGTTTTAAAGTATAATTAGAATATATTTTTACCATTTTATCCAAAGGTGGTCATTAGAATTAATTTAACATTGAAATTGGACATAAACAGTTGCCAATCTTTTGATATAAATTGGATCTTAAAAACACGCTATTTGTTGTAACAGCGGGAATTAATTATAAAATTAATTAATGCAACTTATATGTTTGGAATTTTGTAAAATAGACATCATTTTTGAATTCGGAATATCAGTTATAGCTTAGGGTAAAATTTTGGCCTTGTTCTGAAAAACTTCAATTTTTGATGAATAGTGAAACCATTAAGTGGTAGTTAAATAACTGATTTTTCTTTTAAATGAAATATTACAACTTCTGTGATTTGATTTTCAAAAATCCGACATACATGGTTTTCATTAAGAAGTAAAATGTGGTTCAATGAGAATAAAATAATTTTTGGTGAATAGTAACTTTTAAGTTCTTAATCGCGATTAGAGGTAATTAGTGTAGTTTAAGGTAAAAATAATGTTTTAATAATATGATATGAGCTTGAAACTTGTCCTAATCCTATTGGATGAGTCATGGACGACCAAGACAATCCATGGGTCAACTTGGGGACCCCATGGAGCCACTTTGGTTGGAAAATGACATTAATATATATTTATTTAATGTTAAAATTAAATTGACACAAACATGAGTTGTTTTACTAAAACAGTTTTTAAGTGGGGTTACAAAATTCAAAATTTTGACTATAAATATTCATTAGAAAGATAAAACGATTTCCTACATCATATTATTTGTTTTATAATTTTTAGAGATTAAATAAATTAAATTATTTATGACATCATGATGATGCAACGATGACCTCATTATTTAACGATTTAAATAAAATGGAAAGATAATGTAAAATCAAAAGCGTACACTTGTCAAAAACCTATTGGATGAGTAGATTTAGAACCCTTATCATCTTATCCTAGAATTATATAAGTTTGGGACCTCTAAAATCCGAAACTCATTTTATAATAAAGTGACTTTTCTTTACTTTCCAAGAGTGCCCCTCCTCTCCACTTATAAAAGGCACCCACCTCCCCCACCTCATTTACACTTTCAAGCCATTTAAATCGGCCAACCTCTGCCCAAATACTCTCCCAACTTCCCCCTCTTACTCTTAGAAGCCTCACTTTGGGCAGAACTCTTCCCAAGGAAGCCTTTGGCTCAAATCAAAAAGAGTTACCCGATTTTGAGGTAATGTCTTCTCTAATGTTGTTTTGTTTTATTTTTCTTCTCCAACCCCCTAAACTCTTTTTATTCATTTATTTTGTAACAACACCAGTATCCTTAATATACTAGGATTTTTATATAAGAAGGATTCTAGCTACAATTACACACACCTACATCTAATGGTTAAAGAACATACGGTTTCTGTGGATGACGAATTTCTGCCTCACGAAATGATGATTGTTCAACACTCATATAACACCTCCAAAGGTGGCCATTAAGATGACACTATTTTTATATATGATATATAAAATGTTTATGT
Source organism: Viscum album (assembly GCA_963277665.1). NCBI lineage: Eukaryota > Viridiplantae > Streptophyta > Magnoliopsida > Santalales > Viscaceae > Viscum > Viscum album. Next base: position 1,992,761,847 of record OY728157.1, read on the forward strand.
TTTACTTATGCTTCTGTATTTCTCATTTATGGCATACATTATGATTTCCATTATGGGTAAAACGTGATAATTTCATTTTAGGAAGTGCGGACTAGCGCCCCCTCAAAGTGATTTGAATCGTTAATGCCACATGTGGGATGTATAAAGGATGGAGTAAATGGTATTATACAATATATTATACTGGAATTATATTATACATTTATATCATTATTATTTCGTTCCATTAAATATGAAATTGAAATGAAAGTAGCGTTCATGCGTACGTACGGCTTACCGTCTCCATGAACGGTGCATTTCATTTCTTACGTCTAAATGTTACGTAATATTATAAATGAAGGTATATACTGGATATATAAGATATATATGACATCTAAATCATGAATATAATTCTGGAGATAATGGATATTCTACCACATAAACAACTTGTAATTATAAGAAGGTTATTGTTGACTCAAGTACCAAAGATCGACAAAACGACCGTTATTAACTTAAATAATTACATAATGTTCATATCATTGTAATAAGTGATATAATAAGGATAATGAAATTGAAAATGGTTCTTAATAAGGTATATATTAACTCTAGTTTATTATTCAGGAGGTTAAATAACGGTTGAGTCAAGGCAGACACGAGGTAAGGGAACTTCTTAACCCAACTTCCATTCTTTGGGTTAATCTCCTAATTTCAAATTATGTCATGATATTACTATGTCATATATTGTATTTTTACATTATTTATGTGTAATTATATTTAATACTGATAATAGATCTATTTTATTTAAAAATGATCATTGTAAGGGAACTTCTTAACCCAATTTCCATTCTTTGGGTTAATCTCCTACTTTCAAATTATGTCATGATATTATTATGTCCTATCTTGTATTTTTACATTATTTATGTGTACTTATAGTGAATACACATAATAGACATACTTTATAAAAAAAAGATCTTTTTAAGGACTTCATCTCAATCCCCTTTCATTGAGGCATATTTGGTTTTATACACAACTTTCTTTTATACGGTGTATAAACCCCTTTGACTTTTACGTTTATTCAAAAAGAATTTTTTTTATACGAAGCGTTTTGCTAAACGACAAAAGGGAATGTTTTTCTTTCCGTACTTATGCGTTGACAACGACTTCTCTACCGTCGTGACCATTATTAGAGTTTCAGCTTCCTCAACAAGCCATCAATTTTTTAATGAAAAATAAATACAAAGTTTTAACTTTCTTTTATTTTGGTATTGAAAATGGTTTTGAAAGTGTTTTTATTATATCAATGTGTTGTATTGATATCTTATGATCGAAATGTGGAAATGTTATGTTTCTTTTATGCATGTTTTATGTGATACGATTATGTTATGGTTTATGATATGTTTAAACCTATTCATATGAGGAATGTATTGGACTTAATAAGTGACAGGTGGAGCCCGCTATTGCTCCTCGATGCATCGGTAGGTCTCATTAGACAACTAGACGTGGAATTGGCCGAGGCCCTTTCCCTATTTGATTTGTGATTTTGGCCGAGGCCTAAATCATTTTAGACGTCTTGGCTGAGGCCTTGACAAAATGTTTCAGAATGTCTGGCATTATGCATTCCCTCATTATGAAGGTGGTTATTGATCTTTCATGTGATTATTCGTCTAGTATAATATCCATGTGAGTAAGTAAGTGGCATTATTTAATTTTATTTTTTCCATATTATGCTGAAGTTCACGTTTAAAATGGCTTTTGTTTTAGTTATACATTGCCTTAAATGTTAATGTTTATTTACGAAAGCTTCCGCAATATTATTATCCTTACTGAGCATCAGAGCTCACCCCTTTCAATGTTTTAATATTTTCCAGGATGTGAAAAAGTATTTTATGAATGACCTGCAGGGATTGTTAGAAGAGGATATGAGTGTGGACTATGGAGACTTTGTTATTGTAGTTTTTCACTTTATGATGTAATGTAACATTTACGAATGTATCTAGTGTTTCCAATGCTACTAAACTAATCGGTATTTCGAGACTTGATCTTTTGTGATCATGCAAATGTTACGAAGTAATGCACCGACTCTGGGTAGCTGGGGTTGGGGCGTTACAGTTGGTATCAGAGGAAGTTTAGTACTAACCTTGGAAGATTGATTTAGATAAACTCTGATTAGAGCACATAGCCCAAAGATAGACTTTGAGGATTAGTATAGAAGAACCTCCTAGAATTTTGTTATTGTAGAGATTTTGTGAGTTTTCCGAGCAATACATACCTGTCTGGATACGAGCAGGTAGAGGCAGCTCTGGAAAAGATGTACCTAGGGGTAAAACCTAAAAACACCGCTTTGATCTAGACTCGAACGGGAACTGGTGCACGACAATGGGCCTTGCTGCACTCTTGGTTACAACACTCCCAGGGGATATGCTTAGGATAATTCCCATTTTCTTTACAAACCACTATGAACGTTTATGAGTATATACTTCCTCAAATAAAACCTTTTTATGATTATGGATTATATCCATAAATATTTCAATTTATGTTAAGTATTTTACAAGTATGGAATTATGTATTTTGATTCATAAACTAATCTAGTTTATGCCATTGTTTAGAAATGGCGCCTAGTGGAAGGAATGGAAACCGTATCAATGCACGCACTCCGTGTAGGGATTTCCCTCTTTCTCAAGATAATTATTGTGGATCTGGAGATACAACTGGTGCTGATCAACTTATTACCATACTGGGACAACTCACTCAGGTTATGAATAATAACCTTACTCGTATGGAGAACCCTGATCCGCAACGTGGAGGATCATTGTTAGACCGCTTCATGAGGCAAAAACCACCAACATTTAATGGGGGTAAAAATCCATTAGTAGCTGAGCAATGGATAAACTCCTTAGAGAAAATATTCAACGCCTTGGGGAGTAGTGAAAGGGAAAAGGTTATCATGGCAGTTTACCGCCTCACTGGAGATGCTGATCAATGGTGGTCATTGATTCAAAACACAAAGGAAGATGATGACGTATCGAATATGGAATGGAGGGAGTTCAAAGGGCTTTTACTAGAAAAATACTATCCTCGTGACCTTTGAGCAGATATGGACAGACAATTTTTGAGTCTGAGACAAAAGGAGGATGAGAATGTCGCAAAGTATGAGGCCAACTTTACAAGGTTAGCGAGGCATGCTGCAGATTATATATGTAACCCAAGGAGTAAGATTGATCATTTATTTGATGGGTTAAAACCATTTCTCCATCTAGATTTAGTTTCAAAATCCTTCTCATCATACGAAGATATTGTCTCGTGTGCTACCAAGACAGAAAAAGAATTCTCTAAGTCTTATGAAAACAAAGTAAAGCAAGAGAAGAAGAGAATGGTGGAACAAGAGATAGATAAAGGGAAAAGGGAAAGAAGGATTTTCCATTATGTGATAATTGTGGGAAGAATCACCCTGGTACTTGCCTAAAACGAATGGGAGTTTGTTATAAATGTGGAGAAAAAGGTCACCAGGCGCGTGATTGCAAGGGAAAGAAAGAGGCTATCAATGTTGAATGCTACAATTGTAGGGAAATAGGGCATTATGCAAATGAATGTCCTAAGCGTCAGGGAAACTTACCTCAAAAAAGGCCAAGGGATCAAGGACAATCTTATGTTATTACTACAGTTGTAGCGGAATAATTAATGTATTGGTGCTTTTGGACTCATGGATTATATTCTGGTTATTAGAATAATGTGATATATATATAAGGATTGTACTGCAGTACTTGTTGTTTCAGTAAGGTTTTAATATGATGAAGGTAATCATATTTTTATTATGTGAAAATAAGAGAAACTTTACTTTGTTTGGGGAATCAGATAAATTGATTTTGGAATTAAGAGACCTTTTAGAGAAAGTCTGGACAGAGGTATTTTGGATAACTATAAAGGTTGGAGTGGATTAAGTTGATCTTTGGAGAGTATTGTTTAAGGTTAAAAAATTTATGAAGATTATTTTTGGAATATTATGATACTATAGTTTTAGGAAAAGGACAACCTGCAGGGTGGGGCATAACCCGTCGCGTCGGACAAAGCTGCAGGAATCGAACACACAATCAGAGTGCGACAAGCCTTTATTTCCTACCACTAGCCTATAGGAAGTCCCTAGTTATTACAAAATAATTTTACTAATCTAAATGGTATGTGTTAACATTTGGAACCTTATACAATTAGGATAAATAGAATATTTTTGAGTTTCGTTACCATTTGGAGTGAAAGTTGGGTTTGTGGTAAATATTTATTAACGAATGAAAGTATACATAACAAGTATGTATATTCCCTTACGTTCTTAGTAAATCTCCTAAATAAATTCCTCAACATTATAAAAGGTAACTTAAAACAAAAATGTTGTCAGTTAACTTTTCCAACTGGGGATTCAATGACCGTTTAACCAATCACATGTTTGTGATTTTCTTGTGGTTAAACTTTCTCCTAATCCTGTTTTCTATAACTCTCCATCAGACCTTGATGGTTTGTTTCTCCTCCATATCCATATTTTCATAGAATCCTAGAATGGGCTATATCAGGTGACCTTTGTACTTATCTTGCTTTCTTTTAATGTTATATATTTATTAACCTTATTTCCGATGTGGGTTTTCCTCAAAGGTATTTTCTCTTTTCAACCTTTTATTTTAAATGAAAAATTTCAAATTGCGAGGACGCAATTTATTGAAGGAGGGGAGAATGTAACACCCCGATCTTCCACGATACGCTTCTCATTCAATAATGCAATAGCTTGCATTGTACGCAACTTCGAGTTCTAAAACACCGCGACTAATCAAAGTAGTCATTATGAATAGTAATAACCACTTTTTAAAATTATAGAAATTTTATATTTCAAAATGGAATTCATTTTTGTATTCGTATTATCGAAATTATCCAAAGTTGAATTTTTTGTAATTTTCTGAGAACTTCCAATTTTTTATGAATAGTGAAAATTACTTAAAAACAACTTTTTTAATCAAAATAATTTATAGTGATAAATTATAATATTTAGTGGTTTTAAAGTATAATTAGCATATATTTTTATCATTTTATCCAAAGGTGGTCATTAGAATTAATTTAACATTGAAATTGGACATAAACAATTGCCAATCTTTTGATATAAATTGTTTCTTAAAAACACGCTATTTGTTGTAACAGCAGGAATTAATTATAAAATTAATTAATGCAACTTATATGTTTGGAATTTTGTAAAATAGACATCATTTTTGAATTCAGAATATCAATTATAGCTTAGGGTGAAATTTTGGCCTTGTTCTGAAAAACTTCAATTTTTGATGAATAGTGAAACCACTAAGTGGTAGTTAAATAACTGATTTTTCGTTTAAATGAAATATTACCACTTCTGTGATTTGATTTTCAAAAATCCGACATACATGGTTGTCATTAAGAAGTAAAATGTGGTTCAATGAGATTAAAATAATTTTTGGGGAATATTAACTTTTAAGTTCTTAATCGCGATTAGAGGTAATTAGTGTAGTTTAAGGTAAAAATAATGTTTTAATAATATGATATGAGCTTGACACTTGTCCTACTCTTATTGGATGAGTCATGGCCGACCAAGACAATCCATGGGTCAACTTGGGGACCCCATGGAGCCACTTTGGTTGGAAAATGACATTAATATATATTTATTTAATGTTAAAATTAAATTGACACAAACATGAGTTATTTTACTAAAACAGTTTTTAAGTGGGGTTACACAAGTCCAAATTTTGATTATAAATATTCATTAGAAATCTAAAACGATTTCCTAAATCATAGTATTTTTTTTATAATTTTTAGACATTAAATAAATTAAATTATTTATGAAATCATGATGATGCAGCGATGACCTCATTATTTAACGATTTAAATAAAATGGAAAGATAATGTAAAATCCAAATCGTACAATTGTCAAAAACCTATTGGATGAGTAGATTTAGAACCCTTATCATCTTATCCTCGAATTATATAAGTGTGGGACCTCTAAAATCCGAAACTCATTTTATAGTAAAGTGACTTTTCTTTACTTTCCAAGAGTACCCCTCCTCTCCACTTATAAAAGGCACCCCCCTCTCCCACCTCATTTACACATTAAAGCCATTTGGCATGGACAAACTCTGGCCAAATACTCTCCCAACTTCCCCCTATTACTCCTAGAAGCCTCACTTTGGGCAGAACGCTTCCCAAGGAAGCCTTTGGCTCAAATCAAAAAGAGTTACCCGATTTTGAGGAATGTCTTCTCTAATGTTGTTTTGTTTTATTTTTCTTCTACAACCCCCTAAACTCTTTTTATTCATTTATTTTGTAACAACAACAGTATACTAAATATACTAGGATGTTTTTATAAGAAGTATTCGAGCTACACTTACACACACCTATATCTAATGGTCAAAGAACATACGTTTTCTGTGGATGACGAATTTCTGCCTCACGAAACGATGATTGTTCAACACTCATATAACACCTTCAAAAGTGGCCATTATTATGTCACTATTTTTATATATGATATATAATGTTTTTATGTTTTACTTATGCTTCTGTATTTCTCATTTATGGCATACTTTATGATTTCCATTATGGGTAAAACGCGATAATTTCATTTTAGGAAGTGCGGACTACCGCCCCCTCAAAGTGATTTGAATCGTTACTGCCACATGTGGGATGTATAAAGGATGGAGTAAATGTTATTATACACTATATTATACTGGAATTATATTATACATTTATATCATTATGATTTCGTTCCATTAAATATGAAATTGAAATGAAAGTAGCGTTCATGCGTACGTACGGCTTACCGTCTCCATGAACGGTGCATTTCATTTCTTACCTCTAAATGTTACGTAATATTATAAATGAATGTATATACTGGATATATAAGATATATATGACATATAAATCATGAATATAATTCTGGAGATAATGGATATTCTACCACATAAACAACTTGTAATTATAAGAAGGTTATTGTTGACTCAAGTACCAAAGATCGACAAAACGACCGTTATTAACTTAAATAATTACATAATGTTCATATCATTGTAATAAGTAATATAATAAGGATAATGAAATTGAAAATGGTTCTTAATAAGGTATATATTAACTCTAGTTTATTATTCAGGAGGTTAAAGAACGGTTGAGTCAAGTCAGACACGAGGTAAGGGAACTTCTTAACCCAACTTCCATTCTTTGGGTTAATCTCCTAATTTCAAATTATGTCATGATATTACTATGTCATATATTGTATTTTTACATTATTTATGTGTACTTATATTGAATACTGATAATAGATCTATTTTATTTAAAAATGATCGTTGTAAGGGAACTTCTTAACCCAATTTCCATTCTTTGGGTTAATCTCCTACTTTCAAATTATGTCATGATATTATTATGTCCTATCTTGTATTTTTAAATTATTTATGTGTACTTATATTGAATACACATAATAGACCTACTTTATAAAAAAAATGATCTTTTTAAGGACTTCGTCTCAATCCCCTTTCATTGAGGCATATTTGGTTTTATACACAACTTTCTTTTATACGGTGTATAAACCCCCTTGACTTTTACGTTTATTCAAAAGGAATATTTTTTATACGAAGCGTTTTGCTAAATGACAAAAGGGAATGTTTTTCTTTCCATACTTATGTGGAGACAATGACTTCTCTGCCGCCGTGACCATTATTTTAGTTTCGGCGTCCTCTACAAGCCATCATTTTTTTTAATGAAAAATAAATACAAAGTTTTAACTTTCTTATATTTTGGTATTGAAAATGGTTTTGAAAGCGTTTTTATTATATCAATGTGTTGTATTGATGTCTTGTGATTGAAATGTGGAAATGTTATGTTTCCTTTATGCATGTTTTATGTGATATGATTATGTTATGGTTTATGATATGTTTAAACCTATTCATATGAGGAATGTATTGGACTTAATAAGTGACGGGTGGAGCCCGCTATAGCTCCTCGATGTATTGGTAGGTCTCATGAGACAACTAGACGTGGAATTGGCCGAGGCCCTTTCCCAATTTGATTTGTGGTTTTGGCCGAGGCCTTAATCATTTTAGACGTCTTGGCCGAGGCCTTGAAAAAATGATTCAGAATGTCTGGCATTATGCATTCTCTCATTATGAAGGTGGTTATTGATCTTTCATGTGATTATTCGTCTATTAGAATATCCATGTGAGTAAGTAAGTGGAATTATTTAATTTTATTTTTTCCATATTATGCTGAAGTTCAAGTTTAAAAAGGATTTTGTTTTAGTTATACATTGCCTTAAATGTTACTGTTTATTTATGAAAGCTTCCGCAATATTATTATCCTTACTCAGCATATGAGCTCACCCCTTTCAATGTTTTAATATTTTCCAGGATGTGAAGAAGTATTTTATGAATGACCTGCAGGTATTTTCAGAAGAGGATATGAGTGTGGAAAATGGAGAATTTGTTTTTGTAGTTTTTCACTTTATGATGTAATGTAACATTTACGAATGTATCTAGTGTTTCCAAGGCTACTAAACTATTTGGTTTTTCGAGACTTGATCTTTTGTGATCATGCCAATGTTACGAAGTAATGCACCGACTCTGGGTAACTGGAGTCGGGGCGTTACACAAGGAACTCCTTCCCCATATTCATAATATAAATACAATTAAAATACTTATTGAAATTAATTTCATAAACTTTTCAAAAACCAGGGATTTAATTTCATCAGAGTACCTCATATTCATGATTAAATTATATCATTGTTCATCTTCACCATGTAAACATTAAACAGGAAAAATTAAATTTCCATGTTCCAAAAACTAAAAGATGGAAAATATCATTTCAATGGTACTGATCCATAGTTCAGTAATAAGTGGATAATAGGACCCATTGAAATAAAGTGGATGTTTCTACATGAAGGACTCAATAAAAATTTGTTCCCTCCTATACTCATTTAAAAGTATAGCATAATTCATTGATTGTGTGAGTATATAAATAATATTTTTATTCAATATCCCATACCATTTGGTTGATCAGTATCAGAATCATGTAATTTCCCATCATAACTAACATGGTTCCTTCGGGTTCCATCAATTGACTAAAACCAAGTATAGTGTCAGTAACAAAAATTATTGCTGGAAAAACAAATAATCATGTGAAAGTACTTTCAATCTAGAACATCTTAGTAATATTTATAGGTTATCCCAAATGATTATTAAAATTATTAGATATTAATATATACTTAAACTTATTATTTTGGATCATAATAAGGTTTTCTCAATTTAGATTCCAAATGATTGTTGTACCTTTTCCCTGGTACCAATTATAACAACCTAAAATTAATGTGCATATATATTACATAATTTTTTTACAAAATTTCATACAATACACAACCACATGACAAAATAATGTATTAGTATAGTTCCCATGATAATTTTAAACACAAAAAATTTAGCCTTCTGAAATATCTTTAATGTTTTTAATAAATATCATCCCCTTTTGTATTCTTACATAAATCCCTTAGTTATAATTTGGGGAAAAGAAACATCTAAAAAATAGTGATCTTACATCCTCATTAAGGGTAAAAAAGGGAGATATCAATCACAAAATAATCATAATGAATTAGTATATAAAAAACATTTGAAAATCATATCCTATATATCAAGGATTGGGATATCATGTCATGGAAAAAATTAAATATGTTCATAACAAATCAAATCACATATTCCATGAGATCTTAACATAAGACATGAAACTCTAGATGACACATAAGCATAGAAAATAATTACCATATTAGTCAAGGATAATTATCTAGACCATAATAGCGGTGAAATATTTATATAGAATAGAGTTCACTCCTCATTCCATCTAAAAGTTATTGAACTGGTTTTACTTCCCTTTTGATCCATCTATTACTAAAATATGTTCAATTACGATTTCATTCTAATCTATCTCATGGGATAAAAAATATTTAACTAATACATTTTAGGGAGATATATTTCCCCCATATAACATATAAAAAACCATACATATGTGTTCCACATGAAAATAAATTATTCAACTTATCAGAACCCATTAAATGAAATAGGCTTCATAAAAATAATTCAATCACAACATAACCCATGGAAAATAAATGGGTTTTACAATTATCAATACATCATAACCTTAAAACAACCAATAGAATAATAGGGTTTATATTCTGGAAATATATCATTATTTATCATATGTAACATAAAATAATGTTATTATGGATGGAAAATATTTTTTATTGATTACATAAAAATAATTCTTTCGGAAAATATTATGTCTTCTTTGAAAATAATTATTCTCTTAAAATTATATGTTTATTTAAAAAAATTATTTCTTTGAATATAAGTTTGTAATATTATAGGGGAATATTCATGTAATTATGGATTTCAGAAACTGTAAAAATCCTTTCATTCTATTCAAGTTAAAAATTATTCATTTTATACTTTTCCCAAAAAGTAAAAAGTACCTCATTTTTAAAAAAAAATCTTTTCAAACCGTTGAAAAATTAACACATGGGTAAAAAAGACATTAAATATCTTTCAAAAATTATTAAAAATAATTTGGAAACTTTTTTTAAGAAAAAAAGGTTATTAAAGATAAATAGTCCCAAGCTAATACTTACATATACACAATCTTGACTAATAATGAGATTGCAAAATTTACCCTAACCTTATGTCTAATTTCCTTCGTACCTATATGAAACTCTAATAAAATGGTTTAAAAATTATTAATTTATACTAGAACTATATTCATATTTATGATATTATATTTTATCTTATCATATCATCTTATCACCTGTTTATTAATAATATTTAATTATTACCCTTCTATCAAGTGTTAACTACTTTATTTTCCTATGCATGTTTTGTCATATAAATCCCAATTATTTTTAATAAGATATATTTATATTTTTTAAAGAAATATATTAAGGTAATATATATCATATTTATTCATTATATTCCTTTATATATTTATTCTGGAATGATGAACATGGAAAATGATTCATGACACATCGGGGAGGTGGTAGTTTGTATGTATAGATTTGCAGTTGTACCATTCCTGTAATGGTAAAAGGTTGTGGAAGTAGATGGTGTATATTTTTTATTTAATAAAAATCATCTAATAATCACTACACAAATCTATTATTTCTACCATTATTCCAATCTAAATAAATGGTGATGAACATATATTACCCCCTGATGTAGAGACGGTAAGTCATACGTATGCACACGGGGTGCTTTCATTTTTTGTAGGATTGATAAAAGGTGGAATATGGTCATTTCAAAATTGTAATAACATCTCAACATATAGTTAATACATTAGTTATTAATTTATAATTTAAAAACACATGAAGATTAATTATAAGATGAAATAATTTTGAAATAGCCAGTAAATATGATTACCTCTTCTTCGATGAACATCATTTAGATCTCTTCTTAGGGACACTATTGTAGGTATTTTGAGAAGAATAGAACCTGTATAAAATCTATTAGGAAGTTGTGATAAGGAAATTTTAGGGGGTTTCTGGGAATTATGACTCAATGTGATGTGAAAAAGTGAGGGAATATTTTCCCTTTTATAATTTAGGTAAGGGGTACTTTTGGAAAATTTTAAAATTTTAATATATAACAAATTAAAAATTAATAAAAATACCTAAAATGGACATGGATTAGAATATAATATGATATATGGTTTTAATCTCATCAACCAATGGTTTTTAGACATAGTTTGGTTTTATTTTAAACCATATCAATTGGATTAACCCTTAGTTAACCAATTTTAATTTTAATTAAGGTAACAAACTATTCTTTATTTAAAGGATGTAATTTGTTTTTATGTTACTTCAATTATAAAATAAAGGAATAATTTATAACATTTTATACCATATTAAAATTATTTTTATATTTAAATTTCATTTATGACATTAAAATAATTTAATAAATAATTATTTGATAAAATATCATTAGTGGCAATTTTAACACTTTTCAATTTTGGACATTTTAAAAATATTAAGTTGAAAATTAAATTCAAAGCAGATACTTTGTTATATTTATAATAGATCAAGTTTTTATATAAAAATAATTTATCATATTAATTATCTATAATAATATGTATTTTAAATTTTTTAATAATAATTATTTAATATTTCTGTTAATAAAACAATTACTTCAATAGTATTGTGTAATTGTTAAATATAATTATTTAAAAAGTAAAAATTATTAATTAAATACCATGATAAAGATAAATGTTTTATATTTAATAATAAAGTTTATATTTTAATATATATTTTGGGTAACCCTATATTAAAAATTCTATAGTATTCAAAACATGAATGTGACACCATTAATGTTTAAAAAACATATATATTATAAATATCATAATCTCATATAAGGGACCCAAAAATAAAAAAATATCATTAATATAATTTTATGATTTTAAGAATTTACATTTTAATTCATTTATAAAATATATTTTACACCATTTGGACACATATGGGTTATTTAAGACAAAAAAATGACATTTTGTTACATTCTTTGATTTAAATATTATATAAGTCATTTTCAAGGAAACTTTTCCATTAAACAACTTAATTTTGAGCCGTATTTTCTATGGTTTGAATTATATTAATACAATAATATTTATTCATGTGTTCGAGTTATTTTATAGTCTTTATCATTTAATTTTTAACCTAAATTACCCTATTATCCTTTTTTCCATATTAACAAAATTTATGAAGGTGACTGTTCATATTAGCCCAAAATGGAAGGGAAATATTTACTAAATGTAAACATTATAAATTTAAATTTTTTATCTATTTTTAAAAATTAAAATCATAGAAGTTTTAGAATTTAATATAAAATTGAACCAGAAAAATTCCATGAAAAACCAATTTTCAAAAAAAAAATGATCTTTTAATATTTAAACTCTTTTTTATAATACATTATGGTATAAAATCCATTTAAAAAGACCATTATTCTATTATTTTAAACTAGAATGACCTAATTAAATTTTAAAACTAATCAAAACCATAATTTGACATCGTAAGGACATTAAAATAAAATAAAGGTGTCGATAAAAATCATTATTTTCACTATTATTTAAAAAATAAATGTTTTAATAAAATTATAAAAAATTAATTTTTAGATAATTATGACATGGAGAAATTAATTTTTTAAAAAAAATTTTTTAGAACATATAAAAACTAATATTCACTCTTAATAATAAATGGAACTCATTTTTGATGAAAACATATTTTTAAAGAATAATGTTATTTTACTAAAAATTATTTGATTATTTTCAAAGCACTAAAGAATAAATTCAGATTTATTTAGACCATTATTTTTATTTATTAAATAATTTATTCATATTTAATATGGATAATTTAAAAACTAGTTTATAATAATCATTTTATGGTGTCTTGTAGTTCATTTAAACTCACTGTTCCATTTATTGCAAAGTATTCAAGAATTAAAATTAATCAAACTAAAATATTTATTAAAATATCATCATTTTATATTTATAATTCATTCATGTATACTACATTTATATTAACTAAATAATGGAATTATAATATCCCCTCAAATTATTACTTTTCTTCATCTCTAATTGATGATCATCAAAGAGAATAACAGTTTGTGATTATAGGTTTCGATTACAATAAGAATTAATTTTTTTGTTATATAATGATTTTTCTATGATACATTAAATACTATAATTCTATTTTTTTGTATTCTATAAATATTAATCTAGTTTTTTTTCATGTGGGAACCTATACAACTGAAATTCATTAGGTATGACTACCTAGTTAAATCCATCATACTACAAACATAATAAAAACCCCAAAAAATGATGAAGATGCAACATTCAGAATGAATTATCTACCTCTAATACAAAACACTCAGATGGCTCATGAAAAATCAGTAATTACCCAAATTAATAGAGAACCTAACATTTACGTCACATCAATTCATCCTTGGGATATTGAAACGCAACAATCTCATATAATTTTCTTTGAAATAGGTAAATCATTAAAACCCTGTCATTATTGTATACCGTTATTAGCACTAATGACCACCAACTAAAAACTATTGAATCTCTCCCTTATTATTGAAATGAAAAAATCATTATAATAATAAACCACCAAATATGTAAATAATATAAATTTCAGGATACCAAAACAAAGTTTCTAACATACAGACATAGCTAGGCATTACAAGAATTGCAACCAGAATAACAATGACACAAAAATAACTCATCCCCAAGATCCCACAAGGTCAAAACCATTAGAGATAGTAACTGTGACAATCCTAAAACCTTATCAAAATAGTTATCCAAAATTTATATTAAAAATAAAAGTATTAATAACCATGTTTATTAATAAAATGAAGACTTATGAAGCATTATCAATGTATTGAAATCTATTCACGTGATCCCGAAATGATGTGTCGGAGGAAATAACATAAAAACCAAAAATCATTAAACCCCAAATGATCAAAGAGGAGAAAAACCCAGAATGAGTCTTAACCTTTCTTTAACAGTAGTGATATGTTTATCAAATCTCTAGGAATACACCAGGTCAAGGTAGATGGACTAACACCATTATGGGATATAAGGGCCGTCACCTAATCCAGAAGGGTCTGCAAAGGATAATACCTAAAACATCGTGATCATTAGAAAATTTCTTAACATTTTTTGTGATGTTGGAATGAAATAGGGAGTCTTAATTCATCTATTACTCTTAAAAATATTATTATATATATATTAGAGAATGGATAAAGACAAATTTTGGGAGAAACAATAATAGACACATCCTAAAGAGAACTAAAACGGGTGATCCTGGAGGTAAAGGGAAATTTAAAAATAAATGGAAAGTAAAAAATTATAGAAATGAAAATCCAGAGATGGGTGATGATCACAAGAGATTTTAATGTTTATATGAGCTTTATAAGAAAAAACCCTATCAATAAAAAGATTCAAGAGAGAGATATATAGGAAAGTGATATAGTGAGGATCCATCA
Source organism: Viscum album (assembly GCA_963277665.1). NCBI lineage: Eukaryota > Viridiplantae > Streptophyta > Magnoliopsida > Santalales > Viscaceae > Viscum > Viscum album. The sequence goes on from OY728157.1 coordinate 1,992,776,873, forward strand.
TCTTATTTAAGAGTGTTCTAGTAATATGATACCAATAATAGACTCATGAGATAATATATTGAGATTTATTATCTAGACTATATCAATAAAATATAAACCATGATTTCATATGGTCATTTATATACATAGGAGTGTATACTTATTATTAATCCCTACTACCAACGGTTCAAAAGATACATAGAATATGAAACTGCATACATTGACACTTTTCTTATACCACCTTTGAGACCAAACTAATCCAGGGGTAGAGTGATATATTTTTTATCATCTCCCCAATTGAGTTGAAACAAGAATGTATTTTTCATCTTATCTGATAATAAAATACATATATTTACAATATTTAATTTTAATAAAGAAATTCATGGTCATTCTTAGTTGAGTGACATGTGATGTGTTCTACTACTTTAGTGAATGACATGGGATGTATTAACTAAAACTGATCTATCCCTTCAAGAGAATCATGAATGCATGAGATGGACTATACTAAATTAACCTGTTCCATGTCTATTAGTTACTCAATTTCATATAAAAAGGGATTATTTTGGAATAAATATTATATATATGATACATCTTGTGGTTTGAAATAATCATTGGATATATGAGCATGTCTGAACATGATCACACCAAAACACATTATATCTTGAATAAAATTAACATTTTATAAGAGGTCACTCTTTTCTTATATCTATGAATTAGAAAATTTATATTTTTTCCAACGCTAAAGTGAACCATATAGACACAATGTTAGCTCGTATAAAAATTATTGAATTTTGGAAAACAATTATTCCAAGATGAAATAATTTTGAAATCCTATATTGAAAAGTGTTTTGATGGATTAACACAGTGATGTGAATTTTTATTAATTATCTTACGGGTTTAAGTGCGGGTGTGAGATTTATTTCTATTAACTAAAATTGAATAATTTTGATTTATTATTCATCTATATTAAAGATATATATATATATATATTTGTGTGTGTGTGTGATGGATATCATAGTCTTTCATTTGGCCAAATTATAAAAGGCATATAGAGGCCACTATAACTATGATATGTGATATCAGGTTCATAGGATACTACCACATCTTCTAAATGGATTAATTTAGTTATGAATTGATAAATGGTTTATTTTTTGAATAATAAATATATTATAGTCATTTAAATGTTCAAATATCATAACAACCCAACATGTATTCATTATATAAATTCATGTTAGTTATCACACATTAGAAGCCAATTAATGGATCCCTTTATTAAATTATGTGTTGAGATATGATAATTGGATCATCATTTTGGGCAGGTGTGGATATTCTATCAACTTCAATTTTAATCTCTTTTCCTATAAGTTCTCTATTTATCCTTGAGGAGAATATTCTAGAATTTATTTGGAGTCTGAGTAGTCCTCTCATAGCATATGAGGATTCTAGTGTCCATAGTACTACATATAGAGGAGAGATTCATTTTGATGTTTCTATATGATATCAATTTAATAGTATCCATTGAGATTCATTAGTGATGGAATATAATAAATTTCAGGTAGGCCTATTTTATTTTACATTTTTTAACCTGACTTAATGATGAAAAATTATGTTTTTCAATGGATTCCTCAATTATATTGGACATAACATGATCCTAAAAACCCCATTAGGCCTATCTTTGATGGTTGGTTCCTTGATTCAAATAATTTTATTTATTTATACTAAAGACTTGTTGTCCCAAACTGCATGAGAATTTATGGGATGACAGAATATCAAACTTCCCCTAGATATGTATATCCTTGGATCAGAAATATGTTATGACATATTAATCACCAATTAGGTTAGTCTGGTATAATGAAATAAATTTTGTGATTTTAATATATATATTTCCTAACTATTAATAATAAATGTTATATCATCCATGGATTATAGATAATCATCATCCATTTATTGTACACGTGTGTAAATTAGATGATATCATAATAGATTCCATGGATATAATCATGAGGTATTCAAGAATCTAAAATATAGTAAAGGTGATTTTAGATCATATGACTAATACTAAAAACTTTTTATCTATTAAAAATGAGTCTTCAATTGATGAGATCAAGAATCTATATATCATATTGTAATTTAGAGCCCAGAATAATCACCTATAAGAGGGATAATTGGTTTCAATCTTGGTTCAAGCATGGATTATTAAAATAATTTGGTTCTATTGGGAAATTTGTTACTAATTTGCAGCCATAAACACCTAGATAGTACATGCAATCCCTTAATATTATTAAGGATATGAAAAAATCTTACTTCCTTGATTTTAGTGTCTCATGGGTGGATTACATCTCTTTTCTACAGTTAATTAATAACAATATATATCATTCATTGATTTAAATGCATATATAAAAAATTATATATGTAAGGTAAATTTGTTTCCCTATTTTTTGATGAAAATATGTGATTCATCTATTATTGAGACTCATATCATTAGAATATGATTGAGTAGGTGGAATTAATTTTGAAATACCATGTGACTATGTAAAAATGATTTCATGTAACTTAAATTACTTTTAATTACCTGATTTATAACAAGGGTTTCACTTTAAAACATTTCTATGATATTTTTGGTTTAGAGTTTTTGAGAATTTGGAACAAATCATACATATCAAACTCTTAATATATGTGAATACTTACAATAAAATTCCAATTTTGACACAAAAAAACATGTTCTTATGTTTTACTCTTATTTATTTATGAAACTTTTACTTCTACAAATAAATGTCACCATTGACCTTTCTATAATCACTATACATCCTTAAGAACTGTGATTTTTTTAGAAAATGTGGGATGAGGAAACAATTATCAGTAAGTATTATAAAATTAAAGGAAACCCATTAGTCAATTTGAAATTTATGTAAACACATAAGATTGTCATTAATTTTCATAATAGTCATTGATCTCAAATAATAATTTTCTTACCCAATAAGTAAAATTAATTATACGAAGATTTCACAAAATATATCAGAAGTAATAATAAATGAAAAAATCATAATAACGAGGGTTTCTTATAAATCATCTTCCCTTATGAATACATTTTCTTGAAAAATACTTTTCACACATAAAAGGGTCATAAAATTACTTTAAAAATAAACCCACTACCTTTCCTTATGAAATCAAAATATGTCCTTTGGAAACCATTTTATGAGTATCAAGTTGGTACCTTCATAAATTATAAATACTTTCTTCTATAAAATAACCCTTATAATGGAATAAACTAAACATATAACTCAAAATATCTCATAGGAGTAGCCTATTAGTAGAAAATAATATAACTTTACCCAATTCATTGGAGAGATATATCGGGCTCACCCATAATCATTAATATATTTGGCCCACATATTCTTAATATAACTTTTCTATGTATCATATAATGAAAAAAACACATATAAATTTCACTTTAGTAAAATAACATTCAACTAGAATTCAATAATATAAGTAATTATTGTTTCAATTATATCATAATGATGAGAAAATTCTATTATTTTCAAAGAAGAAACATTAAAAATAAAAAAAATCAAAATAGTGAGTGAATGAATTAATTTGAAAATAAAAAATATAAAAATTTAATTAAACATTTATATAAAATAATGGATATTGCTGTTGGTAATGGTGGTGAATCCATATACACTAAAATAACATTGTATATAGAACTTTTTTAAATATTATTAAATAACCCATATTGAAAATATTTAAATGATTCATCTTGAATCCTTTATAAATAAATTAAAAAAATTTAAAATGAATTTCATATTCTATTGAATAATAATTAATAACCATCAGGAATCGTTGAAGGGAACATTGATATATATGAAAAAGTGTTGGAGGGAATTAATTAAAGAAAATTAAAGGATTTCACCTTTCCTCGATCCCAACTCACCACGTATATACTTTAAATACGATATAAAAACATATATTAATTTTAAAATTCATTAATTTTTTTTTCATATTTAATGTCATATTCTTTTCCCTTTAATTTCATTTATTAGTATTCCATGCATATTTATTAAATCAGTTATGCTCATGTTTGGTGTTTTGAAGATGTTCGATTCATAATATCAAAAAAATTAGTGGGTTGAACATAGAAAAAGGGTTAACTATAGAATAATATATATAATATTAATCAATACAAAATTATCATTATATTAAATTAAATATTATTGTTTCAGTATTATTTAAAGGTTGACATGAAAAACGAATTGCATCTCTTCATGGAGGTGGGGGTCTATATATACCCATGGACGACCTTATAATTTTCCAACGAGTTGACGGGTAAGATGATAAGTAATATATTATCATTAAATTATCATAATTATTTCATAAATATTATATATATTCATTAAATATACCATAATATCTATCCATGTGTGGTGGTGATAAAAAACTAAACATAATGCTTCATGGAGTTGGTCTCCCACATGTACTCAATAGCGATGTTTTCATTTCCTAAAGGATGGAAAGGGACATAAAAAATGTTGTGACCAAAAAAAAATATTTTTATATATATAAGATACTTATGATATAATTTAATAATTTATATAGAATATTTGATATATGTAAAATAATAAATACCCATGAAAACACTAGATTAATAATTATACCTCTTATTTGAAAAACCTCCATTAAATTACACCTTATGATTCTATGATAGAATTTGGGAGAGAAAAGAAATATATAGGACATAGAAGTAAATTTTTGGGTGGTATTTGTTTAGGTATGGATATACATAAATAGAAATACATCTATTATAAATAGAAGAGAGGAGATGGAATTTTTTAGGTGAGGTGGGTGACACTGTGGTAAATATATAAAATATTAACATATTGTACGTCCATAAGTCATGTAAAATGGATCAAAAGTGTTAAATATTCAATGATAAGGAACATAAAGTCTTCATATAATCAATGAATTAAATTATAATAGGTTTAAATTTCATTTTAAATTCTATATATTGGTTTTACCCCGTCATCAAAAATGTTTAACATTAACTATAATAACAAATGTTTCAATCATGACTAGTAATCAAAGTGACTTTTCAAAAAGTGAACAACCACAGGTGGAGAGAGAATTATTATGTCTTATATGGATTTTGAAATAAATATAATGAATCCAAAATACTGTTTAATTAAAAAATACATTAACCTATACCTTACAAAATAATTTCATGAAAAAATACATTTAGTGTTTCCAGCCACTAACATTTCAACCAATGAAATCCCATGATTATCCTTTAATAAAATTTGAACATCCAATTCCAAATAATCTAAACAAAATCTTTGAGATTTAAAAATATGATTAAATAATTTAAAAACCATTTAATAAATATTTTCAAAAAGATAAATAAAAACAATGGAAAATTACATAAAAACACTTCCAAATACAAAAATTAATGTAATCATAGTAACAAATTGAAGTGGTAATGAAAGTAATCGAACCCTAAGGCCCTAAAATAAACCACCCATACCAACTAATAAATTATAGGGTAGGGAGAATTTTGGAGTAATTGAATGACAACATGAATAACAATATGATAAAAAATCAATAAAAATTGAAATTTCCACTATTTTTGGAATACGATAGTCCATATAGACTTATATATATATATAAGCTACATCATAATATATGATATAACTAGTCTTAAAGTAATAATTTCCTGAAAAACATTAGATTCATTATTAGTGTATAATTTTTTGTTGTGTAAAGTTTATCATTAAGGGAATGGTATATGATATCATTCCACAATATTTCTTAATTATATGGTAAGATAAAAAGTGTTCCTTAATGAATGTGTATGCCACAACTATCAACAGGACACTCAATAATAATTTATTCTTGAGTGATATTTTATCTCCCCAACCCCAATTACCTATATTCGGTGCATTATTACATAACATTGGTAGGATATAAAGAATCATGTCCCGAACGACTGATCAATTTAGTAACCTTGGACGTACAAGGTACATTCATATGATTTACAATACATCATGAAGTAAAAACATCAACAAAATTTTTCCCCTTTTGAACACACTTATATCCTTAGCATATCCCTAAAGGCCAAACACAAAATACTTCTTGACATACTGTAAAAAGTAAAACATAGAAGTGGGTGAGCTCAGATGCTCAGTAAGGATACCAATATAGCAGAAACTTTCATAAATAAGCATAAACATTTAAGGAAATGTATAAGACTAAAACAAAATCCTTTTAAACAAAAACTGCAGCATAATATTGAAAATATAAATTAATATAATTTCATTTACTTATTCACATTGATATTATACTAGTCTAATAATCAAATGAAATATCAATAACCACTTTCATAATGATGGAATGCGTAATGCCAAACTTCATAACCACATAGTCAAGGCCTTCTTCCCATACTACAAATAAGATTTTGTCAAGGTCTTACGCCCAGACACTTTTTTTTCTCATGAGACCTATCAATGCATCGGGGATCTATATCCGGCTACGCCTGTTACTTACTAAGTCCAATACAATCATCATATTAAAAGGTTTAACCATAACATAAACATTCGTATAAAAACTAGAATACAAAATTTCAATACCTATTCCATAAATCATTAATGGTGTAAAATTAACACATCCACATTCAAACATATAAAAAAACCTTCAATATAATATGGAAAATTATATCATAATAAATCTACTTCAAACAAGTTTAAAATCCATCAAAAGATGTTGACATAGATGAAATGAAAACTATCTGAAATAAATACCTCTTTCTATTTTGAAATCATTTAAAAGTTACATAATTATAAAAGAAAACATTTAATTTGAAAATATTCTTATAAGATTGTATGGGAAGCTTCGATGATGATATAATGGCTGAAAATAACCACATCGTCCATATATGTTAAAAAAGACATTATTAACATAATTTTATCGTAAAGGTCATAAAGTACCTTGTTTGGAAAATGACGGAAAGATTCCTTTCAAAACATATATTTTCAAATAAGGGTATAAATTACATTAACCAATATTATATTAAATAGTAAAAAAATTTTGAATTAAATTTTTAAGAAAACATGGATGTTGATGATAAAGAGGTCCCAGTAGATACTTACGTAAAAACAACCTCGGATAATAAAGAGATTGTGAAATTATCCCTTACCTTGTACTTTTACTTAGTCAATGGTATGTTAACATCTTGTATAATAGTTAAAATATTGTTATTAAATTATAAGAGAACTATATACATTAATATGTTATCATATATGATCCACTAATATTGTTTTGTTAATAATATTTCAGTAGTTTCATCATTTCGGGTGTTAATTGATTTGTATTCCATTATATAGTTGGTTACGTAAGACATATTTGTTATGGATATAATGTATTTGTTTCATATACAGAATGATATTATGTTAATAAAAAATATTTTTAATCATAAAATGAAAATTATTCTTGAATGATTACGAATGGGGAATGAATCTCATCCCATTCGTGGAGACGGTAATCCGTATGTACGCACGAGCGACAATATCATTATATTGATGGTGAAATAATATGTAATTGGATGATATATCATATATACAGAATCATTAACATTTTATATTTATTATTTACATTAATTATTCATTATTATACCCATTTAAAATAATGAAGTGTTTGAATAACAAACTACACCACGACGTGGAGACGGTATGTCATACGTACGCACGTATGGTGACTTTGTCATCTATATGATAGATAGAATAACGAATATGGTTATAAAATATTTATAATAACATCACAGTATATAGAATATAGTGGAGTTATTTATTTTATTCGGTAAAAAACAATTAATGGGGAAGTAGAAGATGAAAATAACTTGAAAGATGTGATGAAATATTTACATCTTCTTCAGGTTCTTCCTTTTTAATTGAGAAAAAGGGCTCCTTAGGTTGTCTTTCATACCAAATTAAGGCCACTAGGATTAATGGAGGAATGTTGGGAGGATATTTGGGCAGGTTTTGTCCTATATAAATGGATTTTAAGGTGTGTAATTAAGAGAAGGTGAAGTTCCCTTTTATAAGAGAGGTGAGGGTCACTTTAGAAAAAACTTGAAATATTATTTCATAATAAAATTGTTTTCAGTTTCTAATGGATCAAAAATGATTTATTTAGAGGCTAAGGTTGGGATGGGTCTATAAAATTTCAACCAATTGGTTTTATACAAGTTTACGTCACCATATTAACCTTATCATTTATATTTAACTCTAAGTTAAACAGTTTGTCATTTACCATGTCTCTTTCTATTTTTATATTATATGGTTATTAAACATACAATAACAATCCAAGAGAACCCCAAGTGGGTCATTATTAATATATATATATAACCTTATATAAGTCCTTTTTACGAACCTATTATTTTTAAGAATATTATAACAATTAATAATATAGTATTTGTTTTAAAAACTCAATTATGTCAATTTGGATACTATTTAGTATTTGATTTTTGTGAAAATCATAACAACATGATTACTTCGAAAATAATTATTCAATAAACCCTAAAATGTCATATTAACCTATAAAATTAGTGGAATTCATCAAATGTCTGAAATTAAATTTTTTGGATATTTATAATTTTAATTTTTTTATTTTTTTTAATAAGGTAATTACTGCATCATTATTGTGTCATAAATAAATTAAATTATTTAATGTATAAAAATTATAAATAAAATACCATTATGTAAGAAATATTTTTATCTTCTAATAAATATTTATAGTCAAATTTATATTGTCAATAACCCTATATTAAAAATATTTTATTTAATAAACATTGAATTTAACTCTTTTAACTCTTGTTTAAATAAAATAATAATAAATTTCATAATATATTACAATTGGACCAAAGGGGATCAAATATTATTCCTAATGTTTTTTGTGGTCAAATTATACTTATCCAATAGAATTAATTCATGTGTTAGGGAAATTATGATATCATTTTTACCTTTAATTTCTCTATTTACTTTCAACCGTGTAAAATAAAAGTCAAAACTTACTATTCGCCAAAAATTATTTTCATCTTATTAAGCCACATTATACTTACTGATATTAACCATGTATCTTAGATTTTTGAAATTCAACTCACAGAAGCTGTAAAATTATGTTTTATGAAAATTTGTAAATGCTCCTAGGAGGTGGGTAAAAGACGGTAAAAAGTTCAATAAAATTTTTATATATCTAAACATATAATAAAATGACTCTAATGAATTAAATTGAACTTATATAGGTATTATGTATCAATTTGAACATAAAATAAATTTAAATAAAATAAATACTTAAAAATTTCGCTTTTAACCAATAACGCACTATTTTTCACTATTCATCAAAAATTGAACGTTTTTAGAGAAATATCAAAAAATCACCCTAAGATAATTTTGATAATCATAATTTAAAAATGGAGTCCATTTTGAAAAATAAAATTTAGAAAATTTCAAAAGTTGGGTATTACTATTCATAACGGCTAGTTTGATTGGTCGAGGTGTGATAGAATCTCGAAGTTGCATAAAATGAAAGCTATTGCATTATTCAAAGGAAAATGTATCACAGAATCTTGGGGTGTTAAGAATATATTATGGATATTATATAGAAAAGTATAAATGTAATACTACCATGTCATGTGGTATAATCCATGTCTCTACATTCAATCATCTAGGGAATAAAAATTTAAATATTTAACATTCAAATTATTCATCTCACTTAAGGTGGTTATAAGGAATCATTATATCATATGTAATGTGGGGGAGATAGATTAAATGTATAAATGTGATTCATGTATTAGATGAGGCATTAAAATCTTCATTATAATTCACATGTTAGTGAATTTTTCATCAAGGAGCATAACCATGAGAAATAAAAGGTGTACTTTTTGGAGATGGTATGTAGTAGTGACTAGAAAAATCAAGGAAAATAATCCCTAAATTTTAATCTCCATTTTTTAACCTCCTTATCAGACTAAGACACTATAACACCATGGATGGTGAAGAGTTATACATAAAAGATGAACGATTTAGTATCCCATGGATTTACCGTAGAGGAGGGAAATTTTTCCACTACTGTAATCCTTATTAAACATATTGGATGGTGAATGAATAAAAATAATGGGTTGTTTCTTGGTATGTTATGATCTAATTTATATTTATTTATGTCCAGTTTTTATTTTTCAAATTATCTCTGTTTGAAGATCATGGTATAAATTCCTTTATAATTTCTATTACATTTAACTTGTTTTATTAGACTCCCATGTATCCCTACAACGCTCTTTAATAAATTCAGGATTTCATATTTGTGAAATTAAATTAGAGATGAATATTATTGATATTTTAATACATATCATATCACATTCTTGTTGAGGTATTTCTATTTTTATGTTTAAATTGGTGATATTCTGGGTTTAGGTAGTTACAATAATGGATAAAGAGGATCTTGGGATATAACGCCCTTAGTGGTGGCTACAAAAAAATATAAAGAGGTATGTTGGGATCCATCAGTCTGCTGATAGTTCCCAAAAAAATACATTCGGCCTGTAGGGGAAACCACCCTTCTAGTGGGGAATTTAGCCCAAAAAAATTCTTCTTGTAGCCACTAGCCTACAAGTGGTATCCCACTGATGGTGTCAAATAATGGTAATTTCATAATTTCAATGAATCATATTATTTACCAATTAATTATAATTTTATGACCCTAAATTTAGGAGTGATCATTGGTAGTTTTCTATTTTTCTTTTTTGGATCCCTCAATCATCTCTGATTAGTGATTTGATACCAGATCGATCTGTTGTGTTCAAATTAGTATGTTTAATATCATTTCATCCATTTCACATTACTATCATGGATTTTGAGTAAAAATATGATGATTTAGTATGATCATTAATACCAAAAACATTTAGAACATATGTATATTTAAATAAATTCATTCTCTTCGATATCTTGTGATCCACACTATATCAGGCTTAAATGTAAGGTGATACTCTATTAAAATATTATTATATATACATAAACAGTATAAAATAGTTGTTATGTTGGTGTTTTTTAATAGGAATAATTTGATTATAAAAATTAACTGGTTTTCACATGTATAAAATAAATTCATTGGTTGTTTATTCAGTATAAATAAAATAAAAACCATTTGAATGAAATCTTGTTTTCTAAAGAAATCTATTTTTAAAAAATGGTGTTTAGTCCGAATTTTCACACATAATTTAAAATTAATTTTTATATATTTTATGAAAATTATTTTCAAATATTTTAAATCAAAATATCATTATTAACCCGTGGTTAAATTTTTTGATCTTTCAGAAAATATTAAGTTTTCATTGAATACTAAAAAAAATTAAGAAGTTATCATTTATTTTTATTAAATTAAGTCTCATTATTCTTTTAAGTTGTTTTTAAATTTACATAATATTTTTTTTATATTAAATCCAATTAATTTCATTTAAATCATCTTTAAATTTAATTCTATAATATGTTTTATTTTAGACACAAAAAAAAAAAATTGTCTAAAAACTATTTTAAATTGAAATATGTCTCTCCATTTTAATAAATTTAAATAACCTTTATTGAGGTTTTATTTAAAATAAATTTATAGAATATATATATATATATATATATATTATCATAAAATAATTTTATTATTATTTTCCATATTTTAAATATGATTTCTTCTTTCCTTAAAAATAGTGCATTTCTTGAAAATTAATTTTATCAAAAATTCTACGGGTTTTATTTAAAATTAAATACTACCTATTATGTGATTTTAATTTTGATAATATATATTTCATATTTTCAATCGAAATTATTTATATTATTTTATAACATAAACTTAATTTTGGACAATAATGAATAGTTAAAACAGTAAAAATTATTTAACATTGTTATTGTAAAAACGGGTTTCCAATGGGCTAAAAAAGTATATAAGGTTTTGAAATGAACTAAAACATGTCTACATAAAATTTATAGTATCATTTTGTCCATTTATCTTCTAATGATATAAAATATTCTATTTTTTAGCTTTTTGAATGAGAAAAACGTGTTGTAATTCTTTATTTTTGAAAATTCCTAATGTTTTTTCACCACCATGTATAAAAAGACACCCCCATATTCTCCTCATTATACATAAAAAATCCTTTGCATTATAGAATCCCTAAAAATAACTTCCTTAATTCTATCCCAACATAATTTTGGTTTTGGTTTGATCTCAAATCCATCATATGAAGGCATTTTGTACAAACCTAAAGAATTTTTCAGAAGATGAGGAAATGCTCTTAAAAAGAGAACAGTCGTCTTCTTTCTAATTAAAATAACATAAAATTTTATTAAACCATGATAATATAATATAATTATTAACATTAATATACTCATAATTATTTATTTTAATTTTATGACCAAAAACAACATCTTTCACCCTCAAATGGGAATCAAAATGGTTGATCGTGTGTACGGAGGACTTCTGCCTTATGAACCGTCGAAATTATCTTCCATCACCACTTCTCTTGGATGTATATAACAATATATATATGGTTTATATATTATATTTATGATATAATTAAACATATTAATTTATATTATCATACATGCATTATTACTTTCCATTCTGTATAGAATACGATAACGTCACTCATGGGTACAGAGGACTACAACATCTCAAAGCAATGTGATTCATTATTCACTTACGCATTACATAAAATGTAGTAAGAAATAATTTTATTTTACTATATCATTTTAATGATATATTAATAATTTTATAAATTTAACCTATCATATAATTTCTAAATATACCATCCATTGAAAATGATATCATCATTCGTGTGTGCAGGGGACTACTGCCTCATGAAGCGATGTGATTTTTTATTCACTAATGCATTACATGGAAGGAAATAAATGATAAAGTTAACAATTATATTTGATATATGTGATGTTATATTTATTATTAAAAAATAATATACAATCTATTTTCGTACCCATTCACGCGTTAATGAAATGACAACATTGACCCTATGTATGTAAAACATACCATCTTTATGAAGCGATGGGATTCATTTTCCATATAAAAAACTAAATAATTATTATAAATTTGTTTCTAAAAAAATAAATTTATACCATTGATATAATTCTTGATATTATAGATCTATATCCTATTATTTATATTTGTAACACTCACAACAAACATTCATTAGAATACATGGAAATTAACACCTGAAACAATAATGATAAAGAAGGATTGTAAAAAACACGTGATTTGATTCTATAAATAAGATCACATGTGGTATTACATGTATTAATAAGGTTATGTTATATGATAAAATCATTATTACAACCACTATATTGGTGGTCATATATCACTCATCTAAATTCAAGTGTTTGGTAATGGGTTTCTTAACTCAATTTGCATTCATTTGGTTATATTCCTGCCTTATTGATTATACTATTCCATGATTATATGGAAAATGACCATTTATTTTAGTAAATTTTATTTCTAATTTTATTTTTTATGAATATTTTTTTCTCACATAATAACGTTATTTATTAACTATAACCTCAATGATATGAACATTGTAAGGGTGTCCTCTCAAAAAGTTCTTCTTTGAGACACATGTTCTTGTATGCACATAATTTATTTAAAATGATGAATGTAATTCCACTTTAACATAATATTCATGAGTTATTGAGAATTCATGATATTTTAATGTTAAATTTCATATACTTTATTCATAGCATATTATGATTCATAAGTTATTGAAGCATTAATGGTTTATTTTTTAATCACGTTTTCTCGATATTGTTTATGCTTGAATTTCCATTATTGGAAACTATATAGTCATTTCCTAATGATATTGTTTTATATTTTATCAACTATTTATTCATGATAGTTTCAAGTAATTTTACCAATTACTTATTTTTTGTAATTAAAATTATTGATCAAAAATGTTTTTATGAAAAATTGACTTTATTATTCTCTTTAGTCAAAAAATATTTTTCTTGAATATCCTTATTTTCTAAAAAAATTCATAAATGTTTTTACTATTATCCTATGATTGTTAAAATGAATATTTTATATTATATTTGTCTTTATGACACATTTTAAAATGAATTTTTTTTTATTTTTACAATGAGCCATTTCATTATATATATTACCGTGGTCTAAAAGGAATTGTTTTTTAACATATACAACATGTATGGAATTACCCATCATCATGAAAATTATTTTATTTTAAGTTTATTTTATAATATTCCAATTACATAATCTATGTAAAGGATTTCCAGAATATTTTTGTGCATTTTTATCTTTTAAAAATTTTCTTTTCAATGTGAAAGTTTATTTTTTTCAATAATATTTTTAATTTTATATATTATTTTTATTTTATAATTAAAACAACCATTGATGCATATGATTTATTCTAAATTATGTATACATTTATATCATTTATGTAAATATATTTTTCTCTATTAATTTTATAGGGTAATACATTCTTTATGTTCATCTATAAAATGACTTCCAAATGAAAATCTCTTCGGATCATGTTATGAGACAAGATTGTGCGACCAATTTCTTTTCATGTGTAATTCTTATGTCAGTGCCTTATAATTGATATCATTATTTGGAACACATATGTATGTACATGAATTGATTATGATATATTTTATCAGATATATATCCCTAAAATTCATTGGGTAATGTTTTAGTCTCATGAGACATCATGCATGGGATTATAGAGTGAACCTAATCCATTACTGGACTCTATACACCATGTGATGATATCATGGTAGTTATCCTGGAATTATTCTTATATATTGTTTTATGTTTCCACCGCATTGACCACGCTTCCAAGATCTTATCATACCTTTGTATTTATTTTATGATTCAACTTTATTATTCACGTACCTTATCTTTTATGATATCATTTTATAACTTTGAATCACATTTTGTACTTCATTATCATGTTAATTCCCTTAAATGGATTGTTACCTAAATACTTTGTTTCATGCATTCCCTATCTCATTCCGTACAGTTTTAGGATATCTAATGGGTTTAAGATCTCACTATGTAAAATAAAATAATGATTCCATGCTTTATTTTCCTTTTATGTGTTATGATCCCAGTCTTACTAAGACACTTGGATATTATGATTCTTGTGTTTTATTTATTAGATATTTATTTTTAGGATTCATGTAATAAAATATTTAAAAGTATTGTGTTGTTATATTTTGTTTCAAAGGAATGTTTTAGGTAACATGTTGAAAATAGGAAGTGAAACCTTTAGTGAGAACCATATGTTATAACTATAGGGATACGACTAGGTATAAAAAATATCATTGAATCTTGGTGAATTGTAGAGTGAGTGGGTTATAAGAAATTTCATCCTTTTCTGGATAATAAAAATGTATGTAGTTCTACCATAGATGTACCTAGGGGTACAGACTTTATAGAATTCATATTGTTATGGACTCAATAATTACCTGGTACATGAAAATGGGCCTCATTACGAACCTAGGTTGAAACTCCCATGAGATATTCTTTGGAAATTTTGAAACACTTTATGATCCATTATTAATGAATTGATCTAATGGTTTGGTTATAAAACCAAATAGGTATAATTACTATGAGTAACATGGATTGAAAACATATAGTCCCATAAATCAGGACATACGTAACATTTATATGTTATTCATTATCATTTTATAAGTTCCCATTTTGTTTTTTAATTCATTCACATCTTGTTTTTTCAATATTTTACTTAATTGTGAGAAATAATAAAAAGTCTTTTGAAAAAAAAAATTTTCTTAAATGTAATGATTTACCTAATTATATGCCTAACCTAATTATATTTTCTATTATATATCTTTTAATCCTGAAAATTGAGTTATCACGGGTTATGATCAACAATAAGAACATAGTTGAATTTCCAAATACACTAACAATTTGAAGCACAACATCTCATGTAATTTAATGTGAAAAATGTGGAAAAGGAAATAAGATTCAAACTTCTATGATTCCATATTATGGGAATAAGAACTTAGAATAATATCTCAAATGGATGGGAATATGTTTTCTATGTGAAAATAAATGGTATGGAATAATGAATTAACAAAGAATTTGATGCCTTGTAAGTCATTAACTTGATCACTATTTATGTTATTTCTCTAATCCATAAAATAATTATTTAGAGATTATGATATTAAAATAATTAAAGTGGAATGATTGAATTTTTTAGGTGTTTGAACTTGAGAATATTTTTTTGTAGTATTTTTTATCAATCGTATTCTAATTACAAGAATCATGAAACTTCTAATGTTTGTGTAGAGACCTGATTTTATCCTTCTAAGACGTTTGAATATTTCTAGGAATATTTCCATATCTAGGTGTTGAGCTAGCATGCGATTCTGAGGCCTGGTGTTCCCTGAAAAAATTAAATAAAATTATTAAGTTTTTTAATACTATTCACACAAATAAAATGGGATATCTCTGTAATGGTTGACCAGATAAGAAATCTAATACCATGTTTGGGTCTAAAAAGTGGTGTTTACCATAGGTACGACATAAAATATGTTGGTGTGGTACGTTCAGACACCTCTCTTGTTTGTGGTACAATAAATGGATGAATTAATTTATTAATTCATTCATTTAATAGCCCAACTCAAATAACTATCAAACTGTAACTCAAATCGGAAATCTGAGACAATAGCTGAGTCTGGAGAATGTTTTTTACCCTATGAGGGCTATAACCTTTGTCAACATAGACCATTTGTAGAAAAATTCCCAGAGGGAAAACAATAAATAAAATAATTAAATAAAATTGTTTTATCAGAAATGATACTTTGAATAAATTATTAATGGGGACACTGATTAGAAACATGAGACCGTTGTTGGGTTCTTAGTACAGTGTTTTACCTAGGGGAAACCTCAGTTGTGAGGGCGTGACAGATTCAGATTTCACATCCATAGGAATTTTCCTATAAATTGGTGGTTAGAGGAATGAGCCAAGGTTGGATCATTTATTTCTCAAGAAGCATAGCTCTAGCCAACGGTGATTCGACGTCCAACCGTCATCTGATAATTATGAAACATCAGAAGCTAATAGATCATATCACAACAAACACAACGATAGATTCAGATTCGAGGTATGATTTTTATTTTGGATATTGTTTTCTTTTTTTTATATGTTTTCATCATTTTTGACCTCTATTCATTTTCACTACTTTGGAATCGTTTAATGATGGCCAAACAAACACCATTCATCATCTGTTTCAATTTCTGATTGTACGTTGTTCACGTTCTTCGCGTTATTAATGGAAAAACTTTTCATCATTCACAAAAGACCACCAATCATGGAGTTAGACCTATATCTATGAAAATATAGACTCAAGGAGTCCTGATATGTTGTAGGTTTTGAGTTTTAGGTGCCATAGGAAGCACAACAGTGAGAGGAAGGTCTCATCCTGATGATCACAGATCGTCGAGTGGAGGATAGCGCTATGAAGGTCTCATCCTGATGATCACAAATCTGGTCCTGGGTCACTTTTTCGACCACTAGGGTTCTATTGGGGGTCTGCAAAATGATTTATAATGGCTCTATCGGTGTTCCAGTGGTGTCGGTTTTTGGAGAGGCGGCAGCGGTCCGGCAGGTGCTCCAACGACGGTCCTGCCAGAATCATTCGGGGGCGTTTAAACCCATTTATCATTCAAAATGGGTGTCTGATTTGCATGCCTTCTGTGGCCACGTGACACCTGATTTCAGATGGACATTTTGAGGTAACTTTGACGAAATTTTTTTGGGCTCAACACTCAGTGGCATGGAATGTTCAAAATTAATAATAAATTTATATTATTATTATTTGGTGAATCTTGTATCAGACGTATCTAATGTGTATGAATTTTGATTGTCGTGCTTTTAGTGGTATAGTGACCCTAGCATTATGGAGGAAATTTTGATACTGATTTTGGGAGCTTAAATAAGAACAGTGGTGCGGGCCCTATATGGCTCATTTCGGGCTTTTGTGGTGGAATGTGAGATTTTCTCTCGGTATCTATTTTGGATGATCGACTAGTCGATCTTGTGTGATTTTTTGTAAGGATCCTAATGGTGTGATCCACCCAACTAAATTTGGGGCTGAGGTTTGGGACACATGGGATGACATTCGAGTGTAATACATCATTTTACAACTTCTTCATCAAATGTTTGCATGGGGAAATTGAATAGTATATCATGCATGATTTTTGTCAAGGATCACAATGGTGTGATCCATTTGGATGTGTGGATCCTTTTTTGATGGATAGTAATCGAGAATAAATTGGGAGTTTGTGGTAAAATCCCCCCTTTCACCAGTTTTTTTTGGTTGTACGAATAGTCGATCATGTGTGTTATTTAGAAGGGATTGCAATGGCATAATCCATGTGATGTGTTTTGGGATCGAGGCATGGGCCCCATGGGGCACTATTTGTGCACAGAATGGTGGAATGTGTCTTTTTCTCTAAGAGATTGTTTTAGAAGAATGAATAGTCAATCATATGTGTTTTTCAACAAAGATCGCAATGGTGTGATCCATATAGATATCCAAGGCTATTTACAAGAGGCATGTTGGTAGAATTTCATTTT
The DNA here is from genome assembly GCA_963277665.1 of Viscum album. Classification (NCBI taxonomy): domain Eukaryota; kingdom Viridiplantae; phylum Streptophyta; class Magnoliopsida; order Santalales; family Viscaceae; genus Viscum; species Viscum album. Next base: position 1,992,795,504 of record OY728157.1, read on the forward strand.
CTCCCTTTGGATTAGTAATGAGAAATATGCTCTCGTCAACCTTTTGGATAAAGGTACCATGTACTATGGGAGTACACTGGAATTACTTATGGGTATTTGATCATAGTTTAGTACTAGATTATGGCTAGGTACATTGCCAGAAGATGAAGTGGGGTCACACGTCATGTAGGCCCCACACGTTCTGTGTACCGCTTTACGAATCTTCTACCTCTTGAATCTCTTTCTTATGAACACCGATTTTTTCTTGCGGGTATCCTATCCTAAGTGTTTAACTATGTAGAATGTGATAGTGGCATCCATAGTGGCTTTTGAGGTACGATTTGATATGTTCTGATTGTAAGGCCTATTTGAGGCGATGCTTGATGTTTTGGGCATCGATTGTATCTGAGTTGAAGCCCGATGATGATAGTGATGGAGGTGATGTTTTTAGAATCACCAGATCAAAATCGTCTTACCCTATAGTGTGTCTCGGTAACAAGGTTTACTATTATCTCTTCGGGACATACCCTCTAGCAGGGCTGGGCGGTGAGGTTCTTCTTTTACTCTTCTGAGCTTAACCTCCAAACACGGTCGGGTAGTGAGGTTTGTTGTTCTGTCTTCAGGACTTACCATCTAGCGAGGATTGGTAGTGAGGTTCGTCATTTACTCTTACAATATTACCCTATAGCATGAGTGGGTAGTGAGGTTCATCATTCTCTCTTTAGTGATTACCCTCTAATGTGGCAAGGCAGTGAGTTTCATCGGTTAATATTTTGGAAATACCCTCCAGTGAGGCTGGGTAGTGAGGTTTCTCATTTATTCTTTTGGTCTTAACCTCTAGTTGGGATAGGCAGTGGGTTCGTTGATGACTCTACTGATCAAGCCCACTGGTGGGTCTAGGTACTATGTTCATGAATTTTTGACATAGTCTCTTGAATGTGCGGCATATGGATGAAATATTTTTACATGAATTTGGACTCTCAAGAAAGAGGGGAATTTTTTCCACCAAGTCTCATCCTATTAATGCGACAAAAACCATATGCGTGCGATTAGCCATCCCAACAAGGATATAATCAAGTTGTTGTGATTGATCCCCTTTGACATGTAGTTCAGGGCAGACGTGTGGGATTTTGGGCATCAATATTTGTTACTTTTGGAACTGTAATAAACTATTTTCCTAAGATAACCTAGTGAGATGAAGATTCCCTTTCTCTTTCTTTTAGGTTTCTATGACTAAGCATTATATATCATATTTCAGTACCCACTTTTTGGGATTTGGTTTCTCTCCTTCCAAAATAGGTGAAGACATGCATGGTATGCCATATTCTTTCCGTGTATACATTAATATGGATATTTGAGTACACTCTACTACTATAGGTAGTGAATAATCAACAAGAAGTTTATCTTCTCACTATTTCTTAATCCTTTTTTTGGACGAGCTTACTTAACTTCTTTTTTTAGTTGAGCTACACTAGATTACTCTACCTTATTCTATCTTCTGCTACCCTTTTATGTACCCCTCTTGCTGCTCCCTTGAGCCTTCGGGGCATCCTACAAAGTATTTTTATACTCACTCCTTCTTGGGCTTTTCCCACACACGGTGTTCCCTTTCAGATGAAAAATAGGTTTATTTTGACAACATAAGAGCATAGGGATATAAGCTACTTGGACCGCGTGTAGTGGTCATTTCTTGGGATCCAAGAGCTGGGCTCTCTCTGCGATTTTACATTTCCACCTGCTGCTGGGTTGTGGATGTTTTCTGGTTGGGAAATTATTCTCCCCTTTTCCATTCATCTTAATTTCCTGTACTTATACTGTTTAGAGGTCGATGCATGTTTTTTGTTTATATATATAGCAGTGTTGTATATTTTTTTCCCTTTTCCTCTACACTTTTTCATTGAGTTGGATGCATGTGTGTGTACATGTACTTATGAAAATTCCTCCCCAGTTAGTTATTCCTTTAATACTGTTCTCTAGCCTTTGGCCAAAGGAAAAATTCTTGAGGTACTTTTATCTCGAGGGCCAGTATAATTTGGGTAGTTATAATGTTTTATAAAAAGGAGTTTTGTTCCTTGTGAAATTTTTAAAACGATACCTAAAAAGGAATTGGTATGATTTTAGGGAAACAATGTCGACATGTCTCGAGAGCAGCTCTCAAGCCTGAGAGTGCAGTGATGGGTTGGCGACTGATGTAGACATTCACAAGGACCCAGATTACCAGATTATCTACTCTATGTGCTGAGTCATTTTTTGTAGGGAACATTAGTACGTGAATCATATAGCATTCAGTCATTGACTATCCTTCTTGAGTCATCTCCCCATCTTTGATGATATATATATATATATATATATATATATTCTCATTAGACCGCGGTACTCCTTCATCGGATTCTGGATTCCTTTTCGATGATTACCAGTTAGGATACTAGCTTCAGTTCATGAAGACGATTCTGTGAGTGAGGAGGCCTTAGTTCAGGATCCATCATACAATTCTCATTTCTCCAGGATGGTAGGTATCAACACCTCCACTTGTGGAACATCAATTAGTACCGAAAACATGGGCTGATGATGAGTGTAGGTTGAGCATGCTCTGTGAGTTCCAGTATCATAGAATGTTGAGGATATGGTATGCCTGAACCTCAGGTGGTGGATTTTTTTCAAGATTTGGTGGTTTTCCTCTTCAGGATTATCTGTAAAGTATCAAATTAGAAGTAAACATTGATAGATTGTCTTTTTCCACAGATCATCTTTTCATTGGTAGAGCCAGGAAACTCAGATGTACAATTAGCCGACACTCTTGTTGGATAAATTCCAATAACTATTTCATGAGGAGTAATACCCCTCCTATTTATGATCTATATAGTTTGAGGTGATTCTGGAGCTTTAGTTGGGAGGGATGATGGTAGATGAGTATACGAAAAGGTTCATAGACCTTACTTGGTACTCTTTGGATGTAGTCCAAGGAAGAAACTTCCTTATATGTGGTCCATGGCGGCAACTTCTAGGCACAAAAATTTGATCAGCATCTTCATAGTGGAGATTCACACTAACATAGTTTCCTTTTTCATCCTCACCTATCTCAGGGTGTGTGAGTAGGAACTGGTGAAAGATATCTTTATGTCAATGGGGTTCCAGTTTTACAGTTTTGGAGGTGGGAGCAACAGAGTTGGGACATCTTCCATAGCTAGCATACGTCAGTTAGAAGGTCCTTGACGCAGGAAGCCTCCCCTTGATAAGACTCAGTCGCATGGTTTTGGATAGCGTAGAGAATTGTGGAATCCCTATATGGTTCAGTTCAATGCTTGTGATGAGCGAGGTCACATGGCATGAGAATACCTGACTTGATGTGGTGAGATTTCAAGGTAGTTGGTAGATTCATCACCATTGCAGAGGCGATGTCTTGATTAGGGATCTTCTATGTGAGGAACGGGTGGTCCTCAAAGAGGTAGTGATGGAATAAAATCTTGAAGAACTGCGGTCTGTGGATGACATTGTGAGGTCCTTCCACCACCGCTGGGTAGCCAACATCGGGATCAGGGAGCTGGCGGTCAGGGCTACGGGTAGCTACATGCTTTGTATTTCTATATTCCTTAAAAACATGATATGATAATAGGTACACTATATTTATTTTCTAACTTATTTAGTATAATTTTTTAGACACTATGTCAGGTACTCTTTTCATCAAAATCTTTACTAAAAGAGTAACCAAGGGTGACGTGGGGTGTCGGTGTAACCATTTGTCAGTGTTGTTCAATGTAGCTCTGAATGCATGAGAAATGGGGTTATCCCCCCCTGAGACTCATTTCTGTGATGCATTCAAAATCATGATCAAGGGATGGTGCAACCCAAAGAAGATATTATCGATCTTTGGTGGATGAATCCCTCTAACTTGTGTGTTTGTGACAGGATTTTGTAGTGGAGTGTCAGAGTAGGTCTTGGATTTTCTAGTGGAGTCTTGCGGCTTGAACTCCCTTTTAAAGAGGTTCTACTAGTGGGTTTGGAAGAGTGCTTGTTTTGGGTATTACTCTCACTCCAATAAGGGAAAATACATACAGGGTATTCCACGTGCGTTACCTATCTAGAATCTTAAAGTTGGATGAGTTTTCACACAAGCCCAGTTCATTGGTACCATGTGTGCTCGACATCAATCTTGATACTCTTATCAAGTACAAGTTGATTTGATGAATAAACCATAAAAATAACTATTCCAATCACTATGTGGTACTGGTAGAGGTAATATTTTACATGAGAATGTGGAGACAATACCTTTTGAGAGAGCACTATGTGGTTTACTCAGACCACCAGTGTATCAAGTGTATCATCACCTTGAGATACATTAACACGAGATGGTAGTTCTTATTGAAACTCCCATAGTTCTATGACTTAGAGATAGGCTATGTTCCGGAATGTGGCAGCGTTGTAGAAAATTCCCTTAGCAGTAAATCCCAGACTCACCAGGTGCAGGTAGTTTCATAGCAGTTAGCTTCCCTAAAGATAACCCTGGTGGAGAGGGAGGGAGGAAATTTTCTTTGGTAGATGGTGTTGACTCCTTCACTTCTTGAGCATGTTAGAGATTCTCTATTGAGATACATTGACTATGAAATATATCATGACCATATATCCTTGGGTGTTTCAGCAGATGGACATTTTGAAGGAGGGAATCATGGGACCCTGTTATAGGGAAAATCCGTGATTCTAATCACGATGTGGAATGTAGGGGTTCATCTAGGGAAGTTAACTATCACCATGGTTTCTTCGGTACATTGTGAATCATGAATATGATGGTGAGTTTTCCTACCACTTTGCCATACCCCCCCCCCCAATAGGTGGAGTGAATGTAGGATTCCTTTCACATGTCATTTTTGATTAGATGTGTGTGGGTTCTTATGAACATCATTGAAAGTAACAGATCATATGAGTAAGGACCATCCCTTTTGTTCACATGTTGTGCTGGTATGGTGATTTGAAGTTTTTTCTAGGAGTGGTAGAGACAGATTTGAACAAATTATCCCACGTTTTTGCAAGTTTTTCTTTTCGGGGATGAAAATATTGAAAGATGGAATGATGTAGAGACCCTATTTTTGCCAAGTAAGACTTCAGAATATTTCTACTTATATTTCTAGAGCCAGGTGCTAAGATAGCGTTCAAACAAAAGTCCTGGTGTTCCCAATATAAATTATACAAAAATATTAAGTGGTTTTTAACTATTAATTCAACAGAAATGGGATATTTCTTAAATTGTTATGATTTCAAAAATTTGAGACCACATTTGGGTCCAGAATGCGATGTTTACCCTAGGTACGAAATAAAATATATTAGTGCATGACGTTTGGAGACCTCTCTGATTAGTGTTACATTAAATAGTTGAATTAATTTATTAATATATTTATTTGATAGTTAAAACCCAAATAAATCTCAAACAGTAACTCAGATTTGAATTTCAATTCCACTGTTGAGCCTGGAGCATGTTGTTTTTCCTATGAGGGGTATAACCTTTGTCAGCATAGACCATATATAGAACAAGTCCCAAAGGGAAATACCCTAAATAAAATAATTAAATAAAGTTTTTTTTATTTGAAACACTACATTGAATAACTTTGGAAATAAGACTCAGATTAGAAATCATATACTATCATTGAGTTCTTAGCATGTTGTATTCTCTAGATACGACCTCAATTGAGAGGGAATGAGAGATTCAGATTTAACATCCGCTGGTAGTTTCCTATAAATAGGAGGTTAGAGGAATGTTCCAAGGTTGGATCATTTCTCTCTCAGATGTAGGAGCTCTGGCCAATGGAAATTTGACATCTGAACATCCTCGGATTACGGTGAAACTTCAAATGTTGATAGATCATAGCGCAACGGAAACAATGACATATCCATATTTGAGGTAAGATTTATATTTAGGATTCTACAGCCCCTTATTAAATATTTTTTAATCATTTTTTACTTATATTCATTTTCACTACTTTCGAATCCCTTCACAATCGAAAAACAAGCAACAACAATCGTTTGTTTCAATTCTTGATAGCTCATTATTTTTTTTCTTTGTGTTCTTCCTCGCAAAACATTTTGTCTTGAAAAAATGTCCTCTGATCGGGGATTTTTACATTTATCTATGAAGACCTTGACTTGGGGAGTCTCAAAATGTTCTCAACTTCATATTATAGGCACTGTAGGAAGCGCAATAGCAAGCAGAAGCGATGACTACTTTACTCTATGTCGAAATGACGACGGATCACTGAGCGGAGGCTGGAATTGTGAATATATCATCCCAAGGATACTAGATCTAGCCTTGGAATGCTTTTTTACCACTGGGGGTTCTCCGAGTGGTCCGCATAAGTTTTTTTGGCAGATTTCCTAGGTCTTTGATGGCGGTCCAGCAGTCCAGTGGTGGCAGTTTCTGGCAAGGCAGTGACAGTATCATAGGCTCTCCAGCGACGGCCCTTTCAGAATGGTCTGGGGGCGTTTAAACCCCCATATCATTCAAATTGGGTGTTCTATTTTCATTTTGTTGGTGGGAAAGTGACCCTTTCATCAAGATTAAATTTTTAAGAATACATTGAGGATATTTGTTTTGGGTATTGATGCTTGGTGGCATAGAATGTCGAAAAATAATGATAACATTATATTGTTATTTTTTTGGAAAATCTTGTATCAAATGTATCACATGCATCCGAATTCTAATTGATGCACTGTCAGTGGCGTTGCAACCCTGAATTTATGGACGAAGCTTTGATATTGATTTTGGTTACATAAAAGGAATAGTTGTGTTAGCCTCATGAGTCCCGTTTCGGGCATTTTTGGTCGAATGTGTCCTTTTCATCAGGTATCCATTTCGGATGATCGAGTAGTCAATCTTGTTTGTTTTTCTTTGATGGTCGCAATTGTGTGATCCATCCATCTAAATTCAGGTCCAAGGCATGGGACCCACGAGACGCCATTCGAACCTAATGTAGATTTTTTAGAATTCCACATCGAAAGTCTGTTCGGTGCAAGGGAATAGTCTACGTTATGTGCTATTCTCTAATAATCACAATGATGTGCTCTGTTTGGATGTGTGGAGCCTTTTGTGATTGGTAGGGATCGAGTATCGATCGAGATTTTGTAGTGAAAAGAACCCTTTTTCACTAGATTTACATTTTGGGAAAATGAATAGCCGATCGTGTGTGTCGTTCTGAGGGGATCGCAATAGTGTCATCCCTATGAAGTGTTTCATGATTGAGGCATGGGCCCCATGGGGCACTATATGCACATAGTGTAGTGGAATGCAGTTTCTTCTTCTGGAGTCCATTTCATGAGAATGAATAGTCAGTCCTATGTGTTTTCTACCAGGTTCACAATTGTGTGATCTGTATGGTTATCTGAGGCCTATTTTAAGAGGCATGTTAGTAGAATTGTGTTTTGTTCCTTTATATTATTAATAAGCAACACAATATCGTTATCCTTTTAGCTAAAGGTTCCATTTACTCTTGGAGTACACTAGAATGCCTTGTGGGTAATTGATGACTGTTTTGTACCCAAGTATATCTAGGTAAACAGCCAGATGATGAGTAAGGGTTACACGTCGTGTGAGCCCCACTCATGTCATGTACCACTTTAAGAATCTTCAACATCTTGAATCTCTTTCATCTAAACATGAATTTTTGCATGTGGGTAGCATATCCTAATTTTTTCTTCACATGGAATTTTATGGTGCCCTCTGTAGTGGATTTTGAGGTACGATGAAATATTTTTTGAGTGAAATTCCTATCTAAGGCAACACTAAATGTTCTTATAGTGACACATATTCAAGTTGTAACACCCCTAAATGATAAAGGGTTAAATGACTAAATGATATGAATCGTTTCAACAAGGTGCACCTTCCTTTTAGGGAGCCTGTCTGATTAGATTTCCACAGTTAAGCATGCTCGACATGGAGTAGTGGTTAGGATGGGTGATCTTCTGGGAAGTTTCCTAGGGTGTGTGCGAGTGAGGTCAAAGAACACCAGAAAGGACATGTGTTGGCCTGTGGGGTCTGTCATTAGTCAGATAATCTGTTTGGGAACGTGCGTCGGACCCGAGGTGGGGACCACGTGTCTGCGGGGAAACTGGTGGGTGGGACCCAGTTATTACATTTAGTATCAGAGGAGGAACCCAGCCTTAAGTGCGGTGTGAACTGCCTAAGATGAGATTTAGGGCCACAACAAGGATGTTGGGCTCTAAAGGGGGGGAGGGGTGATTGTAACACCCCAAAATGATAAAGGGTTAAATTACTAAATGATATGGCTCATGTCAACAAGGTAAAACTTTCTTTTCAAGAGCATGTCTGATTAGAACTCCACAGTTAAGCATGTTTGGCTTGGAGTAGTGGTCAGGATGGGTGACCTTCTGGGAATTTTCTCAGGGTGTGTGCGAGTGAGGAAAAAGAACACTAGAAAGGACATGTTTTGGGCTGTGGGGGCTGTCATTAGTCAGATAACCCGTTCGGGCATGTTGGTGGGCCCTAGGGTGGGGACCAGGTGTCTGCGGGGCAACTGGTGGGTGGGACCCGGGGTGGGGACCATGTGTCTGCGGGGCAGAAGGTGGAGCCTGAAGCTCGAGGTGCATGATGAGGCATCACTAGTCTGGGAAGACTTTGAGAGTCTCTTCCGGTCAGAGTTTGTTCCATCTACCCTTTGTTTGGTATGAATATAGGAGTTACTACATCTACAGTAGGGAAGCATGACAGTTGCTCAGTACTCAGCGCGGTTCACCGACCTCTCACGCTACTCCACAGATATGGTACATGACCCATTATTCAGGGCCCGGACCTTCGAGCAGAGACTCAGGCATGAGATCAGTGCTTCGATAATCTCCCTTAGCATTCTGACACATGCGGGGGTGCTGGAGCGAGCCCTTCTAGTGAAGAGTTTTTTTGTTGAGTAGTCACCAGCAGCAAGACCCACCACAGGGCGACATGTAGAGTATTCTTCTACAGCTGATAGTACATAGATGTCACAGAGGTCCAAGAGGACCAATCCATTAGGTGGGAGACCACAGGATACATGTTCGGTTGTCCGGGGCACACGAGATAGAGCCAACCATATGAGGAGCAGGCAGTGCTATGCATGCGGAGGGCAAGTTCACATGGCCCGTGACTGCCCAACCCGCCATGCATATGAGAACTAGACAGTAGAGGGACCTCCCATGCAGAGGTAGAGGTTCTACCGTGGTGGTCCGCTGGGAGAAGGCAGATGTGGACGAGGAGTTGGCTGAGCAGCAGGTGGTGGATGATGTTTTGAGGTCCTACCACCACCACCAGGAGGTCCACCCTAACCACAGGTAGCTAGCGGACAGAGATAGGCTCAGCTCAAGGCAGTCAAGCCCTATGACCACAGTGCACCTAAGATGATTCGAGGTACTATCTGTGTCTAATCCACACTTGATGTAGTACTTATAGATGCTGGAGTGAGCAGTGATAACTTATGGTTCTCTTCAGCTAAGACAACACGAGCAGATCTAGGCTACCCATGACCTGGAGTTAGCAGCAGTGGTCTTATCCAAGAAGATGTGGCAACACAATCTGATGGGTGATCATTTTATATTTTACTCTGACCACCAGAGTCTTTGGTACATATTCTCACAGAAGGACCTGAACCTGAGATAGCAGCATTGTCATGAGTTCTTCCAGGACTATGACTTCGAGATAGTCTATACTCTTTACAAGGGGAACGTTGTATCAAATGATCTCAGTAAAAGATCAGGCTTTCACCTTCCAGGTGAGGTGACAGAGAAGCTGGCCGCGTTGCAGTTATCCTTTGTGGATCGGGATGGAACAACCTTTCTGTAGTCTCTTACAGTCACACCTTCACTTCTTTAGATGGTCAGAGAGGAACAGCATGGGGATGTTGACTGCGAGGCTCAACGTGAACATATATCAACAGGGTAGGCACCTGATGGATTTTATGTAGGTGGGGAGCACGTCATTCTCTTCAGATGATGTACTATGGTACCAGTAGCACTTCAGGAGAAAGTGTTGGGGGATTTCCACACATCTCTTCTAGTAGTACATCTAGGTGTGGTGAAGATGTATCAGGACCGCCGACGATAGCACTGGTGGCTTGGTATGAAGAAGGAAATAGCATAGTTTGTGTCACGATGCCTCACTTGTCATCCAGTGAAGGCGGAGCACCAGGATCCATTAGGTTTAGTTCAGCACTTAGAGGTCTCAGAGTGGAAGTGGGACGGGATATCCATGGATTTCGTGATGGGACTTCCACGTACATCTAGAGGACATGACTCCATATGGGTGGTCATTGAATGACTCACCAAGTCGTCCCACTTCCTACCAATCAAGGGGTATGGTTCAGTAGAGAGATTGGGATGCCTCTACATACGGGAGATCGTACGGACTCATGGTGTGCCATCGACGATCATCTCTGACCATGATGTATGGTTTACTTCCCGTCTATGGAAGGGGTTGCAGGAGGCTTTCGGGACGCAAGAACGTCTGAGCACCACCTTCCATCCTTAGATAAATGGCATGACTAAGAGGACCATCCAGACTATCGAGGTCACGCTCCATGCATGTGTCCTTGACTTTGTTCGCAGGTGGGAGGATCACTTGCCCTTGGTGGAGTTTGCCTACAACAACAATTATAACTTCACCATCAGTATGGTACCTTTTGAGGCCCTGTATGGTCGACCATGCAGATCGCCACTGTTCTGGGTAGACCCAGGGGAGTTAGCACAAGTGGGACTAGAGATGGTATGGGCTACCACTGAGAAGTTGCAGATCATCCAGGAGAAGATGAAGACTTCACAAAGCAGAAATAAGTTCTATGCTGACAGGAGACGGAGGCCTCTAGAGTTCAAGGATGGCGACCACGTCTTCCTACGGGTCTCACCTCGACAAGTTCTAAGGAGATTTGGCCGAGGCAACAAGTTATCTCTGTGATTCATCAGACCTTTCCATGTCCTCAGCATATTAGGTGAGGTGGCTTACCGCATAGCTCTTCCACCTCAGTTGCATCGGGTGCACGACGTCTTCCATGTATCTCATCTGAGGAGATACATGCACGAACCTTCCCATATCATCGACAATGTCGAGCTGGACATCGATGATGGGGAGACTTCCACGGAGGTTCCAATGGAGATTGAGGATCAATTGGAGCAGGTCCTTCGTGGATGGTCGATACCTCTGGTGCGCGTTCGTTGGCATCACGGTAACCTCCAGGAGAGCACATGGGAGCGTGAGGCTCAAATGTGTGTCAATTACCCCCATGTGTGTCTTTTGTTCTATTTGTTGCTTACGGGGTTATAAAGACCTAAGGTGGGGAGATTGTAAAGACCCTGAAATTCCATGGAATTTTTTTTCTTAAATTCATGGGATTTTTACGAGTCTGTGAATATTTAAAGCGCTTTATTTCGAGGACCGGTATAACCGAAATCAATTTATAAAGTTTTGTTTGGGTACATTCAGTAAACATATGAGCAGGGTTTTATATCATGTAAAACGATGCTTAGAACTGAAATCTGAGGGCGCTGTTGAACTTACAGTGTCGGTGATTGCTTAGTGAGACCTACACCTAAGTTGCGTTCTAACGAGAATGGAAGTTAGATTTTGGGGGTTTTTAATTAGGTTAAATAAAAATAATAGTTATCTTATTTTTATTTCTTGGTGGTTAAAACATTCAAGAGGTGGTTAGTGGTGGGGCCCACCTGCACATAACCTCCCTTGGGAGGATAATCTTGGTAGGGCCCACAGGGGCTTTAAACTCCCTCTAACCCCCATTTATGTGGGATAGAACTCTTCACCTTCCCCCTTTAATTTAATGTGACAACCCTCACCGTTAATTAATTAAACTCTTTCTTTTAATTAATTTGCACCCATTTTAATCCATTTGAATTCATGCCAACCATTATAATAATGGATTATCTATTATTTTATTTTGGCTGACATAATATTTTGGGTGGAGCATGGGGAAGGAGGAGAACTCTCCAATGAAGAATGCGAAGAATGCCATCTTCGACTTCATCGTCTTTGAACACTTTCTAATGCACGAGAATGAGAATTGGGAGTGTGTGATGAAGGTGGTGAATGATGAATCGACGTCCGCCCTTTTTTCGACATCGTCAACGAATGAAAAATTCGAGGTAGGGGTTTTGAGTTGTATTTGTACCCGTTCTTAGCCGTTTAAATTATGGAATGTGAATCGTAGGTTTATATAACCGTAACAAGGAGGGATCAGACCACACGAACACATCCCAACCCTCCCTCTTGTTGATCTCGTTTGTTGACAATGGCAGTGGCGCAACGAAACCACTAGAGGAATGGACCGCGGTTAAGCAATGGCGTTCAGGGACGGGCCAACCACGAAGAAACCTGTGGAGAAAGGCCGCCGGGTCTCCAAGAGGGAACGACACCATTGTTCCATGTGGAAAGAGAGTCAGGGTCATGAAAGGTCGTGGTGGAGGCGGGCGGTGCTGTTGCGCTGCGCAGAAACCTGTAGAAGGCTGCGGCCAGGGCGGGCCGCGGCGGAGGAGCGCAGTCCCGTCATGCCACACTGGCAGAGCTGGGAAGCTGCGGCCAGGGCAGGACGCAGCGGAGGGGCATGGTGCCGTTGCACCACGTTGATGGAATGGACCGGCTGGCCGTTCGGGCCAGTGGAAAGGATCGGGACCCCGTTGGTTCCTGCATGTGCTGGACCGACACCACTTGGCGCAGGTTTCGATTCCACCTAAACGGTTCAACCGTTCGGGTGCCAGGACACGCGTACCTTCCCCCCGGGCGTGGCTAGGGTAAGCCACTGGGCCGCCTTCATTCAGGCCGCCCCCTTTAGACAGGGTCGGACCTGTGGACCGGGTTGGACCCGCAGAACAAGTCAGACCCTAGACCGGACCTGATTGGCCAGTTTACACCTTTCGTCTGTGTCTTGGGATACGGGTGTCTGATTGACAAACCATCTATGGCGACAGAAAGCTTAGAACAAGACAATACTTTTGGAATACCCTACTTAAGGTTTGAAAATAGTTGGGGTATGGTTGGGTTGGGTTGAACCTAAAGACCAACCGGGCCCAAAGAACTGAAATTCCCATAACTCATAGATTGGGCGTCCGATTGACGTGCCATCTGTCGCATTGGGTTCTTTTTGATGATACAAAATGATGGGATAGATCAACATGAGACTTCATGGTAGTTGATCTATCAACACTTGGCTTAAGGAGAGGACCCTCCCGGAATTGAGCTTGCTGTGTGCAGGAACCCTGTGGCTGGTTGCGACTGAGATGATAGGCTCTTACGTGAAAATACTACTGTACGAGGATCCTACGTGGGTTCGATAGTGATGATATGATACCAGGATTCTTTGTGGGTTCAACAGTGACAGTACTGGACCAGGAACCTCCATGGGTTCGATAGTGATGACTTCTGTACTAGGATCCTCCATGGGTTCGATAGCGCTGATACAGTTCCATGATACTATGTGGGTTCGATAGAGGAGACGATTCAGTGGATACATCTAATCATCTATACCCCTCTACATGAGTTGTATACTTGTGTGAGATGAGTCTTTCCTTTCACTTATTATCATCGAGATGATTGACTTTACTTCATTTATGGAATGGTTTCTTCCTGGGCACGAGTATTAGAGTCGGACTGTGATTCTTAACTTAGGTATATGTATGGGAATATACCTAAGTAGGGATGGTTGATACTTAGGGATTGTATCTTACTATTGTTTTTTACACTTACTAAATTCTTGGAGACCTTAGGGGGACTCGGGGTCCCTTACTGAGTATTGTTATACTCACCCCTGCATGGGCTTCTCCCACACCTTGTTGTGTTCTATGTAGATGACAGTCAGCAGTGATCGAGGTGGAGGGTGATGGACTGGAGTCTGCTCGGAGCTGGACTATATGGTACTTACCTCAGGGACGAGTTATTCCTGATCTGTACCTACCCTTCAGGTAGGATTACATGATGGATGATCCAGGATTTATTTTCCCTTTTTACTTGTATTTTTACTTGTTGTTCAGATGAGTTTGTATACTAGACCACTTACTTTTAGAACACCTTTCATTTCTATATTAGTACTTGTTGCTTCTACTATTGTGTTCAGATTGTGTGTGTGTTACAAGTTTAAATTCAATGCCTTCGATTTTTATCAGATATTCACATTTGGTTCCAGTCGCCATCCCCTGACCTATGGAAGGTGGGCTTGAGGTAGTCACGACACAGGCCTCGAGGACGGGTCGTGACATAAGGTGAGACTCGATGACGATAGTTATGTCAGTAATGTTTTGAGAATCACCAGAGAAATATTTTCTTACCCTCTAGTGTGGCTGGGAAGTGAGGTTCACCATTCTCTCTTCAGGACTTACTCTATAGTGGGGGTGGGTAGTGAGGTTCCTCATTCACTCTTTTGAGCTTAGCCTTCAGTTAATTTGTGCATTGAGGTTCATTGTTCTCTCTTCATGACTTATCCTCTAGTATGGTTGGGTGGTGAGGTTCTTCATTTACTCTTTTGAGCTTACCTATAGCACGGATGGGAAGTGAGGATCATCATTCTTTATTATGGGCTTACCCTCCAACACAGCTGGGCAGTGAGGTTTGCTGATTACTCTTTCAAGACTTACCCTCCAACGTGTCTAGGAAGTGAAATTTTTCATTTACTCTTTCGGGCTAACCCACCATCTTGGCTGGGTAGTGGGTTTTCCAATTACACTTCTGAGCATACCCACCAGTGGGGAGGGGTAGTGGGTTCACACCATTGTGACACGATCTCTTCACTGTGTGGCATAGTGATGAGATGAGTTTGATGAAACTTTGGACTCTCATGAAATATAGAATCTTTCCCACCGAGATGAGTCCTTGTGATGCAGAAAAAACCATGCGTGTGAGACAAACCTTCCCAAATCAGATTGTGTCAAGGTGTGGTCATTAATCCCCTTTGACTTGCAGTACAAGGCAGACATGTGGGATGCATGGCATCGATGGTGGTTACTTCTGGTACTATTGGTAACTCTTTTCCCAAGATGAGCTAGTGATATGGAGATTCCCTCACTCTCCCGTTTGGGTTTCTTTGACAAAGCATATATATATCGTATTGCAGTACCAAATCATTGGTATTTGGTTACTCTCTTTCCAGGAGAGGCATAGATTCATGGGGTATGCCATGTGCTTTCCTTGTCTCACTTCTCATGGTCCTAAAAGAATACTCTCATACAATAGGTTGTGAAGACTTGAATAGAAGTTCATCTTCCCCCCATTTCTAGCTCCTCATGTTTAGATGATCTTAATTCAATTCTTGGTTGGGTTGAGCTCTACCCTTTTATTGTAGCTTTTCATATCTATTACTTCTCTCTTCAGTTACTCTCTTACTTCTCCTTTAATAATTCAAGCAATCATACTGAGTATTTTTATACTAACCCATACTTGGGCTTTTCTCGCACTCGGTGTGCCCTTGGAGATGACAGACATGTTGATGATCACTTCAGAGGAGTATATGGATATAGAGTTCTTAGACCATGTGTGGTGGTCATTTCGTGGGATCCAGGAGTGGGGCACTCTCAACTATTTTACTTTTCAACCTTCTTCTGAGTTTTGGAACTTTTCTAGTTTGGCGTGTATTTTTTCCCTTTTCTTTTCAATATATATTTCTTTACTTGTTCTATTTAGTGGTCTATGCATGTTGGTGGTATATATATATAGCAGCATTGTATCTTGTTTTTTCCTTTCCGTATGAATTTTTGCATTGATTTGGCTATGTGTGTGTGTAAAGGTACTTAGGAAAAGGCCTCCCCATGTTTTTTATGCCTTCAGAGCTAGTTGTCAGCCCATGTCTATTGGAGGTGGGCTTGGGGTAGTTGTGGCTTGAACCCCGATATAGGTTGGGTCATGAAAATCTATTACACTATAGTTTTTCTTTGGGGATTCACAAGAATATGGTTAATATTACTAATAACCTAGAAAGGTTATTAATGTTAATATAATAATCTATGAAAAAACAAATTATTGAAAAAAATATAATGATAGAGATATTCTTTATGTTGAGTTAATTATAGTCAATTAAAAAAAGTTGATTTTATTGAAAATAATAAAATGTATAGAAATCCATAGTAGTTAAAAAATTGTGATTAATTTTATTTTAAGTATTTTCACTATATCTTTGGGAATGGTTTTGTAAAAACGACAATTGGAATTATAGGAAACAACCCATCACATGTGGCAAGGTAATGAGGTTTGAACCCATCACCAATGGATGATTAGGGTGAATCACCTACCATTGGAATACATGATGAACTAGTTAATATAAAAAAATTTTACTTAAATTATTTTGAGGATAAAAAATAATTTGATTTGGGGAAAAATTTTATTAGGTTAATATATATATATATATATCTCATTTAGGTTTAACATAATGGAATATTGAGGAAAAAATTTATCATGTTTTTTTAGACGAAAGTTGAAAGGGTTTGATATAACCACATAGGTTGAAGCCTTATTTTATAATCTATATATTTAGGTCATTTTGTATAAATGGTTAATTTTTTAAGTAATGAAATATTTTAAATTCTTTTATTCCTTATTATAGATTTAGATGTTCATATTTACTTTGCGTATTATCTTACTTTGATCTAAAGTTTTTGGTTTAAATAAATATAGAATGAATATCTTATTACTCTTTTATGGATATTATAATCAGCTAAATGTTAATTTTAGTTCTTCATGGATAAGATATTCATTATGGATATTTTTCCTTAGATAAATAGTAGAGTTATAAAGTTATCTAAACACAAAAAATGAAATTGTTTTTAGGAAATTAAAATATTTCCAGAAAGTATATTTTCTGGTGTTATATTAATTAAAAGCAAATGAATCACTCAACTAATGTAAAATGATATTGGAACAAAAACCTTATCATATTAACTCCAAATACAATAAATAAAGTGTTTTTTAATTCGTAATATAGATTTATGTTTTTTTATTATTAGTTTTCTCTCGACTATTAATATTCCTTTGATCAATGATCTCAATCACTCTATATAATTATTAACACATCAATTTCATGTCCATGTTTTCACATTCCAAAAATGTTCCACAACATGGAAGTCTAGTAATGTGTTATTCCAAATGACCATTTTATTTCCCTTTCCCTCTTTTAATTGGAAGTTTTATAAACCCTTTTTATGATATATGTTTTCCATTAAGGAATTTTCCTTAAGTCAAACCCGTGATTACTTTGCTCAAGTTTACATTATGAGGATTAAATTTATTTAAGAGGGTAGAATATAACACCCTGAGAAATTATAATATATTTATCTTTAAATAAATGAAATATATTGAATACATTTTGATGCACATAAGGCCAAGTTTAAATGAAACATGATAATCTGTTAAAATATTAGTATTTAAACATGGCCATTATAACATAGTTGTTATGTTGGGAGGTATGAATACGAATAACTAAATTTTGAAAATTAAATGGTTTTAAAATGAACTAAAAAAATTTAAGGTTTATCTTTTGATTAGAAATAAAATAATAACCATTTTAAAGACAAATATGTTTCTTAAAAAACTATATTTTTCTAAAAGTTTGTTTAGTCACATTTTGCGCACATAATTTAAATATTTTTTCCACTTTTAGAGAATTATTTTTAAAAAATAATAATAACTTATTGAATCATTAACTTGATATTAACTTGTGGTTAAATTTTCGGACGTTTCTAAACATATTAATTATTCAATTAATAGTTAAAAATATCAATTTTTATAATTATATCATTTCTTTTTAATAAATTAGGTACCATTATTATTTTAAATTGATTTAAAAATTACTTTATTATAATGAGGTTTTAATTAATCCAATTTATTTCAATTAAATCATTTTTATATTTTATTTTAGTATAAATTTATTATTTGGCATAATAACGCATTTTTCTGAAAACTTATCTAATGTGTGTAATGTTTCTCCACGTTAATTAACTAAAATAACACCTAATTTGGATTGAAGTAACATAAATTTTTTGGAATATATATATAAAAATATATTTAAATATTATTTAAAGTTAAATTAACTATTATTATTTATCGTAGAGTTAACACGAGGTCTTCTTTTCCATTGAAAAAAGTATTTCTTCAAAACCCATTTTCTCAACTATCTACATGTTTTATTTTGATTTAAAGTATTAAATTTATTTGAGATTAAAATGGGAAATGGATTAATTTTTTTGTAATTTAAATTAAAATTATTTATTAAGTTGAACATAATTGTTAATAATAATTAATTGTGAAATCGGTAAAACTTATTTACCATGTTCAAGGGATAAACAGGTTTACCGAGCAGTTAAACTAAAAATATAAGCTTTAACAATCAAAAAAATCATGTTTAATTCCTATTATATGGCCATATTTTTACCTTATCTATTATAAGGTTATATAATGGTCCATGTTTAATACTTTTTATATGATAATAACATGGTTATAATTATTTATTTTCAAAAAATCCATGTGTTTCATCTCTCCCACATATAAAATTCCACCCCTATCCTCACTATTTACCCATCAAAAATTATTTTTTTTCACAAAATACCTACAAATATTACTTTCTTACTTCCCGCCCAACATCTCATATCACTTTTTTATGATAAATCCAAACTAGGAAGGATTTTGGTGTAGACATAAATATATTTTCCAAAGAAGACGCAAAGTTCTTAAACAAGAATTTATATTTCATAAATATTTTTTCCTAATTAATATATTAATAAACCAAAATGACATAATATTATCTTTTTATTACATATAATTAGATTATATTATGTTATTTTCATGGCCTACAAACACCACCTCCTACCTCAAATGCGAAGGGAAATTGTTGATCATGTGTACGAGGAACTACCATCTCGCAAAGCAACATAATTTATTTTAAATAAGGGTTTCTCATGGATGGATATATTGATTTATATAAGGTTTATAAAAGATATTTATAGTAAAATTATAATTATTTAGTAATAATATCACATATACCTTCATATTATCTATTCTGTAGATCATATAATAACCTCGCTCGTGTGTATGGTTGACTACAACTTTATAAAGCGATGTTATTTGTTCTTCACATAAGATTTAAATGGAAGGTAATAAAAAATTAATTTCAGGTTTATAAATTAAATTAATGACATATTAATCATTATAGAAAATTAATATATCACTCAAATTCTTACTTTACCATCCATTGAAAATGATAACATCATTTGTGTACATAACAGACTACCACCTCACAAAGCGATTTGATTCTTATTAGCGAATGAATTACATTGAATGTAATCAAGGATAAAATTAATGAATATAAGTGATATATGTTACCTGACATTTATTCTATATAATTAAAATATATTATACTTCCTTTCCTTTCTATATATTAAGTAAATACTGACATCACTTATGTTTATGTATGGTATACCATCTCCAGCAAGCATCGTAATTCATTCCTCAGGAAAAAATATTAATAATGATTCTAAAGATGTATATAATGAAAAAAATTTATTTATAAAATAAAAATCCTTCTTTATATGATTTAACTACATCCTATGTTTGAAATTTGTTCCTTTCATAAAAAAACTTACAAGATAAAAAATGAAATTAACACACAAAACAATAGTGACAATGAAGGATTGTTAACAAACTAGTGGTAAAGTGTGATAAAAATAAAATATTTGATATTATAATTATTAATATTTTTATTTTTTTAATTTAATAACATGTTCAAAAAAACAATAAATGAGGTTAAATGGAACTTTACTAAGGAGAAGCTTGAGGTAATCGATTTTATACCTTAATTTTCATTTATTGGGTTATACATCTACTTCATTGAATATATAAGGATATGATTATTTGTTAATTTAGAAATTATTAATTTTCTATTTTCACTTATATGTTTTTGGATATTAATTTGTTATACATAATAACTTCATTGATTAACTCTCACCTCAATGATATGAACTTTGTAACAGTTTCATCTCAAAACTTCCTTCTTTGAGACACATGTTCTTTTATACACCTAATTTCTTTTAAATGGTGAAAATAATTACCCTTTACATAATATAACTTTAATAATTATAACTTAATTAGATTTTAATGTAAAATTTGATCTAATTTATTCATGTTATGTTTCAATTCAAAAGTTACCTTAAGGGTTTATATTTCAGTATCATTTTAATCGAGGTTATTTAAGCATGAAATTCCATTATTTGAAATTATTTTATAAATTCATAATGAAACCATTAAATTTTATTATATATATTATATTCATGTAAATTTCATGTAATATTACAATTTCCCTCTATTTGGAACTTAAAATGTTTGGGAAAACAAATTTTTCAAAAATATTGACTATATTTCAATCTTTGGTCGAAACCTTAATTTCTTCCTTATCCATGCATTCAGTAAATGTTTTCAATCTTGTTTTTACTAATAATATACGATTCTAAAAATTCATAATAAAAAATATTTGACATTAAATAAAAAAATCAAAGGAATTTTTTTTTGAGAATGAGGTTTTTTTAATGTTTTCCCAAGGTGTGAAAGAGTGTTATTTTTAAGTTATACATCATATAAGTAATTACCCCCCATCATAACAATTTGTTTACTTGAATCATCCATGATATGAATCCAATATTATTTTTGAAGAAAAATATTTCTACAATATTTTTTATTTTTTTATTTTTATCAAAAATTTGGTTTCCAAAAGAGAATGGTTATTTTTAAAAAAAAATATTTTTATAAGATTTATATTCATAAATGAAAACATTCTTTATTGTATGTGATTTATTCTAAATATTATGTATATTTCTATCATATATATACCAATATTTTCCTCTCTTCCTGTGATCGGTTAATACATGCCTTATGTTTATCTCTCAATTGTCATCATTATGAAAATCTCTTTGGATCTTGTTTGGAGAAAAGATTTTACAACCCATTTATTTTCCTGGGTAATATTTTTTATGCCTTATGATTAGTATCCATATATGGAATGCATAACCCATACTTTAAATTAATTTTATGTGTGGTCCCATAATTATATATCCATCCAATGCATTACAAAATTTCTTAGTCTCATGTGACATCATGTATGGGATTAGGGGGTGTACCTAATCCAATGTGGGACTTTGTCCCCACAGGTGATGTTATCTTGGTACTTATCCTTGAAATCTCCGTAAAACATATTTTATGTTGATTTATCAGTTCACATTTGTTTCATGATTGTATTATATACTACTCTTTATATTATGCTTCCACTTGATTATTCATGCACCTTCTCTTTTATGATATCATGCTATGCCTTTTAATCACATGGGGTGATTCCTTATCATGTCTATTCCCTTACTGTATTTTTTTTATAAAACCCCTTTATTTAATTAATTCCCTTGGTTATCTTATTTATTTTTAGTAGCCTAAATGGATTTTAGAGTTCACTATAAAAAAAATAATTATTCTCTGTTTTGGTTTCTTTTAATATATTAAAAAATAATTCTTATAAAGACGCTAAGATTTTATGATCCTTCTATTGTAATTATTGGATATTTATTTATAAGAATCAGGTAATAATATGCATAAAAATATTTGCTATCTATATGATGTTTCAATCAGATGATTATTCTTTCCTTATTTCTCATAAATACATTGTGTGTTTTGTTGTGGGTGGTTGGATCTTGTTTGTTCATGTCATGGATCTCCTATTTGACGGGGTGCATGATTTCATTTATTCTATACCAATAATGAGAACACTGAATCTAATTTCTAATATATGAAATTTATGTTTAGGTTCTCCTCTTTATGATTTAGTGATCCCTTCCCTTTTGGTGTGTGGATCCCATTGCTCATGTTATGTGGTGTCGAAGTTTGTAGTTTCATATGAATTATTTCTTAATGAACTACACATGATCATTAGTTTATAAAAATGATTTCTAAAATTTTATTGGTATGATTTATTATTTATAAATTTCCTAGGTAATTTAATTTGATATAAAATGGTTTTCCATATGAAATTTTATAATGAATATAAAATTTCAAAGAACTAATGATTTTATTTTATAAATTGGTTTTCTATGAATAGTATTGATGATATAAAATAGGTTATGTAATTGTTTTCTAAATTATAATGAGCCATATTTAAACACATTGATATGAAAAGAACATGGTGTAGAAGGAAACTTTAATGAGTTTTCGTGTTTGTAATATTCTTTTATTATTTAAGTGGTTCACACATCGAGGTGTTCCCTTTCCTCGCATATCGATGCATTGGGGAATCTTTTATATGACATCATCAGGGATAATTACACATCAGTGTACTCCACTGCTCATTTTTTATCATGTCTAGGATAGATTTAGTGTTCACTAGTCATTATTTATCATTTTATGGGAAACCTAGCTATCCAAAACCTATTATACCCGAGGGGTACCATCCACTTTTCTTGGTTTTGATGTGAGTTTGTAATATATTCTAAGATAAATGGAATGTGGTCAATTTTATGTTCGTTGAAAAATAATTGTATGATTTTTTTTCATAGTATACAAAATGTGGAGATTTTAATGATTTTGATATAACATTGACATTTTTTTCATTCAATATTTTCTTTAGATTTGATCATTCTTCAATTTGAATAATAATAGATGCTTATGGACCACTTTATGGGATCTTACTAACTTTATTTTTATCACACATTTTACATGACCTTGGGTGTGTGTATACCTTTTATTATAAAATAATTTAAAGGCCATGACACAATAATGATATGGTAGGTTTCATTGCAAGTTAGGCATGCATATCTGGGGGAGACCTAGTGTTTTGATTCACATGTATCAAACAGAGTGACTATCAATGGTTTTGACTACCTTAGGTATTATTTCTAGATTATATATGATATTTTTTTATTTTTATATCCTACTTTTATAACTATATTTATTCAAGTCATTTTATGGAATAATTTACTTTCCCTTTTCTCCTCCCTAACATATGTGTTCAATTTTGGTTGTATTTTGTTAGGAAGAGATTATCCCAAATGTTTTTTCTTGATTATTCTATGCTTATCACTAGGTCATAAGGATTGGGATAACCCTTTTGGCCTTATCATGGACTAGTTTCGGTGCATAGTTTGATGGTGGATCTAGGTTTGTTCATGAAAATTAGGATGTCCTAAAAACATTTTCTTTAGCCTACCCATCACCCCAAGACAATAAAACTTTGAGTAAAACCTACCTATAATGTGTAGAATCATGCCACATTGAATTCTTCTTATAATTTACCAAGAGTATGCTATTGGGAATGCTCTTCAAGGGAATCCTCCCATTGAGCAGAACCCTGTTGGGGAAAAAGCAAGAGTATTACACACAGTGGATCAAAAAATTCCACCTTCTCAAACACAAGTTAGAGAGATACAACCTAGTGATGGTGCAGACAGAGATCGAGCATATAAATTAATCCACCAAAACCCATTTTCCCTAAATTTAATTCATTATCCTTAGGAGTTGGTGGAATAGATACATAATACTGACCATATTTTTGACCTCCTTGAGGCAAAAAAATCTATAATGGTGAAATGTAATCCATTAGGCCGGGGGGTCCTAGTAAGTGGTTTTGGGATGCTATGGTTCAGGATCACAAACATGAGGTCTTAGAGTGGAAGGAATTGAATACAATGTTATATTAGTTTTTCTACCTAGAATTCATTAATATGGGGAATATTGGATTTTCTAACCATTGAGTAGACTGATCTCACGGTGAGAGAATATTCTTGTTGCATAGCTGAACTAGTTTTTTTCATCCCATTTTCATATAAAACAACAATATAAGGGTTTAGAGGTTCTATATGGTCTTGTGACATGGTATTCATTAATAGTTATTCATTATAATGTATTCATCATATCCATATGTGGTAAACATGTATATAATGGAAATAATTGATTTAGCAGGAAATTCAGGTCTGTTTGGGTACCCTCCTCTACACAATGAAAACTTCCCTGGATCACATTATATGAAGATGAAATGGAATGGGTCCCATATAGGAGGTGGTGGTATTAGTTCTTTGTAAATATTCATCTACACTATTTACAATATCTATAAGTATTTATTTGGATTATTACCATTATTGATAGATAGGGAACACTATGTATTATTTCCTTGTACCTCCAAAGATATTTAATTCATGTGAATGTTGTTGTCATCTATAGAGGTTATATCAGGATCTATCTACTCCTATATATGGTTTTAGATTATCTTCTCCAAATGGAACTTTGATATAGTTTGATGCTTCATGGACAACAATTTTCTATTTATTGGCCTTTGGGGAGAAGAAAATATCAAAATTGTAAGAGTATCTATAAAAATTTGATTTGGGGCTTAATTTATTGTG
The DNA here is from genome assembly GCA_963277665.1 of Viscum album. Lineage (NCBI taxonomy): Eukaryota > Viridiplantae > Streptophyta > Magnoliopsida > Santalales > Viscaceae > Viscum > Viscum album. The sequence continues at coordinate 1,992,819,858 of OY728157.1, forward strand.
ATGTACTATATTTATAATTTACTATATATTGAATTATATATTTTATAAAACTTCCTATCACCCTTTTATATGATCCCATTTTTTGGATATTTTCAAACTTCTAATGTATATTATGTCGTATGTTATGTAGGTAATTACACCAATTATAACAGAAAAAGATTGGTGGTTTTGATAACCTTCCTTTTATCACTCTAATACACTATTGAGTTAATTTGGGAATTTCTAGTTCATAACAAAGAACTCTTTAAAGTTATTCTACATATAGATTGGTTTCTTGCACATATATATGGGATTGAATGTTGTAATGAGTGTGTGTATTTATTTGTTTTTGACAAGAGCTCGTGAGTGTTTAAAAGAGAGTGAGAATATAGGACTAGTAATCTAGAACATTTTCATATGAAGCATAGGATTATGGTTTCTAATTGAGTGTTGACCACACTGTTGTATCCTCGAGTTTTGGTATTCCCTTAGTGATTTAGTAATTTCCTAAAGTTTCCTCAAATTACTTATTTGGTCATCCTTTGGAATAGTATGTTGAATTTTCTGTTGATCTAGTGTCTGGAAATAATTCTATCTTCATTATTTCTTATTGTATTGTACAAGTTAAAATAAATGAGCTCAAGGTTCATATGGAATATATTTTAGAGAAAGGATTAAACCATCCTATAGTATCTCTTTATTTATCCCCTATTCTATTCTCCATGAAGGCTAATGGATCCTCTCAACTATGAACTGATTATCAGAATATTAATATATTTATTATCAAGAATAAACATCATTTTCCCTGTACCAAAGATATTTTTTATCATTTTTATAGAGAAATGTGGTTTTCAAAAATTTACTTACGGTTTGGTTATCATCATCTTAGAGTTAAATAGCATGATATTTTAAGGAAAACTTTTAGGATTTGGTATGGCCAGTTTGAGTACATTGTGATTTTGTTCGGCCTAACTAATTCTTATGTAGTTTTTATAGCTTTGATGAACCGAATATTACACTCGTACCATGATTCTTGAATTTTGATATTAGAATGATATTCTATATTATTCATGATCTAAGGAGGACCATTAGAATCATATAAAATTTTATTTTGGGAATATTGAGGAATCTACTCTATTATTTTGAAATATTAATGCATTATTTTTGCATCCAAGAAGTAATTTTATAAAGGAATATGGTTTTAGGAAATTAAATCTTAGTTGATCCTAAAAATTTTAATGTTATCATATCCTAGGAATATCGTCAGAATGTATTTAAGATGTGGTAGTCTGTGGGGAAAGCTAGATGATATCAACTATTTTTAAAGGCTTCCTAATGATTCCATCACTATTGACTGGTCTTACTAAAGAAGAGTTGAAGTTATTATAGAGTGACATGTTTTATACGTCATTTGATGAATTTAAAAGAGGTATGACATCATCTCATGTCTTAATATTTCTATAATTTAGTTAGAGTTATGGGGTTTATTGTAATGCTTCATGTGATAGTATAGGATGTGTCCTTACAGACGGTGAACATACAATGGTACATGGATCTCATTATCTGTTTCCATATAATAAGAATTATCCCACTAATAAATTTTAACATTCATCTATTATACATTCTCTGAAGTGTTGGTAAATCTATAATCTCTGGGAGAGGTACACTATGTATTCAAATAAAAATATTCTAAGTTATATCTTCTCTCTTAATTATTTTAACCTTAAGAATAAGTGATGGTGGAGTTCTAGTAAAAATTTTATTTACACATCGCCCCCACCCTTAGTATGGGGGACTTTTTTACTGATAATATAATAAGAAAATTGTTTCTCACACTATATTTGAATCAAATAATGAGTGGTATTTCATGGGTCCCTTTTCATATTTTCACCAAAATTCATAGGATTATGACTTAGGATTTATTTTTTCTAGTTTACTATTGAATTAAAATTTTTTAAAATTATTTATTTAGAAAAAACAATAAGTTTTTGATTTTAGAAGCATTAGAGATTCATTAAATAGTGGGGAGGTAATTTCCAATTAGTCTCTCTCTTCTGATGGAGTTATTTTCTTTTTATATTAGTTAATTTTCCCAATACCCTTCAAAATTTCTATGATTCAATATTCTTATAATTCTTCTTAGGTCGTTCACCCTAGAACCAAAATTATGTATTATGATAAGATACATTGGTTATGATAGTCAGGTATAATGCATGATATAGATGATTTTTTTATAATTACTATATATTATAATAGATTAATGATGATATCAAAAATCCATCTAGTTTTCTTCATTATCTCAAGTTAAAGTGTGTAAATGGGACTATAATTACATTTGTTTCATTGATATATTTCCATGGACACCTTAAGGGAATAATTAAATTTGGGTGGTGATTGATCTGTTGACTAAAATTAATCACTACATTCTAATTATAGACACAACTAAGGAAGTGGGCTTGAGGAAGATATAAAAATATGAAATTATGAGGTTACTTAGTTGGTCTTCCACAATTCTCTCATTTTGGGATCACATGTTTACATATAAAATCTTTAAGTGTATCCTAGTAGATATGGGGACTCAGGTCAAATTGACTACATCTTACTATCCACATACATATGGTTGGACTGAGCGAACTATTCAGAATTTGGAGGAAATTAGTTGTGCTTATGTCTTGGGTTTTTAGTGATTATGGTATTACCATCTGTGACTAATTTATTTGTATTATAATAATAATTATTGGTCTTCTATTAGACTAGCTATTTTCGAGGATATATATGTTTTCCTATATAAATCATTGTTTTATGTGTAATAAGTGATGTGGCTTCCCTTATGGGTTTTAGTATGATCTTGGAGACATGAATGGCCTGAAGGCATTCAATTTTCATTGATTTTTTATAACCCCCCTTTCAAGGGATGATGGGGAACCCTTACAAGGCCCGTAGGCTCAGAAAGATTATAATGATCATTACAATCGTCCATCAGAATTATTTGTTAGTAACCTGGTTATCTTGAAAATATCACCTTAGTTGAGTCTCCATTATCTTGAGTATTTGGGGACGTTTTATAGAAGATATTTCCAATAATTTTTTATATGTGAGAAGATTTGAATTATATCATATAATTTCGAAATCCCATTTTATTTTACTGTGATTCATGATATATTACACATATCTCATCTTAAAAATATACAACCCTGTCCCTCCCATGTTCATAATTGGTAGGTAGTTATTTAGGAGCCATATATACCACTATTCAAGGATAAAGTGCATATTTTTAACTCCCGGATGACGTAATTACGTGGTAATTTAGTTTTTTTTAACCTTTTATATAAACACAAGTCAGATTCTTATGAGATTTGGAAGCATAAAACATCATTGGGGGAGTTGTTGCCTCATCTCTTTTTCGATCATACCTATCCTTCTTGACTTTTTGGGGATATGGTGTTATATAGAGGGTATAATTGTGACATAATGGTTGAGGTATTCTTCATTATAGTTTTTAATGTGTGATCTTTCATGTTCGTGATGTGACAAAGATGACTTGGGGGCTCTTGGGTGGCATAGCCTCAGTGGTGGTTATAGAAGGCCACCAACCAACCAAGGGTTTTAGACAGAACCAACTTAGGATTGCAGAGGCCACCAACCATCCCATGAGAATCCAATAGATAGTATATCGGGATCTAAGGTGTAATATCTTGGGATTTTCAAATAACACTATGTTGTATTTCATATAAAACATAGAATACTAAGATTAAATGAATAGTGAAACATTAATATTTAAATGTTATAGTTATAACCTAACCGATAAATTATTAGGTATGAATATGGTTAACAAAAATATGAAATATATATATAATATTAGTATTCAATGAATTTTTTTTGTTTAATTCTTGTGAAATAAGAACTGAGGTTTTCAGTAAAGTCATAGTTTTCCAGAAAAACATGTTTTCTTCAAAAATGGTTTATATTTATTTTTTTGATTGAATATTACTATTACTTTTTAGATCCATTATAAACATTATTTGAAACAAATGATACCATATTTTAATTAATAATTTCAAATTTATATTAGGCTGTATTTTTTATTACTTAATGAATTTTTTTTTTCAATGAATAGGGAAGAATATTGATTTTTATTGAAAATAATATTTTCTTTTCAATAATTAAAAAGTCACATTAAATTTTGGGTTAGTTTAAAAATATAATTACATAATTTTCATTAAAAACTAATAATGTTATTATAATTAATAATATGGTTTAATTTTTCATAATAACATTTTCATATGTAAAAAACATTTTTTTAAATCTCATTTTATCGTGCATTGAAGTTTTAATTTTAAATTAAATTATATCCCTTATATGTAATGAATTTGATAAAATAGATTAGATATTTGTAATAATTATAAATATATGGGTTTATTTCATCAATAATCATCCAAAATTCTAAAATATAACATCTTTCCATTTCTCTTTTCTATGATACATTATTATATTTTGAGAAAAGGAAAAAATTAAAAAACCACACACTTTTCCTTTTAATATTTTTAATATTTTATGAAATGAATCAATTGAACTTGTGTTTGATTATAAATTGTAATATAAAAGATAAGTTTTTTATCGTGGAAATTTATTTTTACTTTTTAGTTATGAAATAATTACATTAAGCGCTTACACAATGCTGACATAGTACTTGTACAAGAAGTAGAAAAATTGAGTAAATAATCATAAAAACTATAAAACTGATATTTTTGGGAGAGTTATATTGTCCCAAAAATTTAATAGATCAATATAATATAATTGGTATGATTTAAATTTTTATATTCTATTTTTTTCTCATCTTCAGTCTTTTAATGTTAATTTATATGAATAGTGTCAAAATGAAAATAATAATAATTTATGTTAAATAATATTTTATTAAATTATTTATAAATCATAAAAATCATGAAAGAAGCAAAAATAGGATTATAAATGATCAAAAATTTAATCCCTTGGAAATTATGATCCAATTTTCACATTATAAGTAAAATTATAACCCTTTAATATTGAAAAACTCATTACCACAATTATGGTTAAAATTGGTTAATCAGGAGGTCAAATCAATAGGTGAGATTTAAAATAATATCAAAATATATATTATTTTTATTTTATTATTATATTAAGACCATATCTTTTTTATATTCTAATCCATTATTTTTTAAACAATTTAACATGAGATGGACACATGTTATATTAAAATATTTCACGAGTTTACAAAAAATACCCCTACACTCCCTTATAAAAGGACACACCTCATTTATTTTCATTAGACCACATGGTGCTATATATCTTGATAAGGCCCTAAAAAATTATCTTCTAAGTTTATCTATCTTTTAAATATAAATTACAAGCTTCTTAAAGGACAGTTACATGGGTCTTTATGAAGAGGTATAAAAGAGGCCTACCCAAGAAAAGGTAATCGTCCAACCCATCCTATTTCAATTTATTTCTTCTTCTACGTGAATAAAATTTTATTAAACCTGGAATATATATTAACATTATCATATCTTCTATACGTATGTTTTATTATGACTATAGTAAAACCCTTTCCCTCTCTTTTTCATCCTATGGGGAACACTAATAATGTTTGGGCGTATATGTGGACTACTACCTCCACCAAGCGATGTTATTCATTTTCCATAACCACCACTCATTGATATTTATAATGATGGATTTTTTGTATATATATGATATTAATTACAAAAATATAATTCTATAAATATAACGTATCTTCTATTATTTTACATATCCATCAATTTAAAATTGATAGCATTGTTCATATGCACGTCTGGTTTACCACCTCTATGATGTGACGTGATTCTCCTTTCATCGTCATAATTCATTGATTATATATATAAATATTTAAAGAAATAATTTTATATTTATTATATAATAAAAATTCTTTGGAGACAAAATAATATTTTAATTCTTTCTCTCATGTTCTCCCAAAAATGGATATATTACTCATGCGTACGTAAGACCTACCAATTCCATAATTGTAACATTATTCCTTTTTTATAACAATATGTCATTATGGGTTACAAAGGTATAATTAAATTATAAAAATTAAAAATATTTAACTTTTATTAATTTGTATATGATATACCTATTACTTTTTTCACCACAGTCAAACTATAGAGTTCATTTTGAAATTATGAACTAAACATCCTCAAAATACCCAAAGTGGACTTAACATATTATTTAATTAAATATAAAATTTAAATAAATTAAAAATGTTTTAATGATAAATAAATAAACCCAATTTTTTTTAAACAATTAAATAGTTGATATAAATTTATTAAATTTTATTTAATGTACATTCATGGTGAGTCGAGATTCAAGGTAAAAGATTTTATCTCAATTTCCCTTCATTGATTCATGTTTTAATGTTATACAAAAAAATTAATTTATATAGAATATGTAATAATATTTAAAATATAATGTCATGAATCTTTCATAATTCATTTTATTTTAATTTTCAATTTAAATTATTTCACCCTTGGGGATTATACATGAAATTTACCACATGGTAAGAAGTTTCAATACTGAATTTCCATTCATTGGGTTAAAATTCAACATCATTGACTTTGTCTGTAAGAACCTAGTTTTTGCTGTGAAAGACTTTGGAATATTCTTGATGATATTCCAGAGCAGCACCTTCAGACGGCATGCGATTCCGAGCCCCGGAGTGGCTGGAATTAAATTTTCAGTGCGTTCACATTGGAAATTCCAAATAAATGGGATAACTCCTAAACAGAGTTCCAGATCAGAGATCTGAGTGTACGGATGGGTCCGAAATGGGGTGTTTTCCCTAGGAATGACATAAAAGCTGTCGGCGCGGGATGTTTGGACCTCTCGCCCGCTTCTGGAACGTGAAACAGATTAAATAAATTAATTAATTAATTTAATGGAGAAATGCTAGTATCTCTTAAACGGTGGCTCAGATTGAAAAAACGAGAGCACCGTTGATTTGGGAGCATGCCAATTACCTTAGGAGGGATATAAGTTTCATGGGCGCGGGCCGTTAGTGAAAAATGAACCAGGGGCGTTTTCGTAATTTGGCGGCCTTGGGCGCTAAGTTTAATAACATCGGAACGGGGTCTCAGAATAAAATTCCGAGACCTCCGTTACGCTCAGAGCATGGTTCTTAGCCTAGGGAAGGCTAAATCCTGACCCCGTTAGGAGTTCGGGTATGGGGCCCACGGGGGGGGGGGGGAGTTTAAGTGTTTTGTTTTTAAACACTTCTCCCCCCACCCTCTTCTTCTTCTACTTATAACTAAAACCCTCTCCCTCTCCTCCAGCTTTGGTGAAGCACTCCGGAGAGGCACCTCCGGCTAGCCAATTCCGGGAAGGCAATGGAGCGGCGGCAGACTCCCCGTGAAGCTCCGGGCATCGCCCAAGAGGTAGGAGTCGTTTTTGTTTCGTTTTTAATTTCCCGCAATTTTTGAGCTTAGTTTATTGAATCAAATTGTTATCCGATCATCGATCTATGCCAATGAACGCATAGTACGATCTCTGAGCTTTCCAATGCTTATTTCGGATTCGAAATCCGACCTCCGAGGCCTCCGCAGCGGTCCGGCGAAGATTCGCGGGTTTTTGGGGTTCTCTGGCCGGCGCGGTGGTCCGACGGTTTCCAGTGGCGGCAGACGGTGGTTCCAAGACGGCGGTAGGGGCTTTAGCGGAGGTCGGCTGGCGGCGGCGCTTTCTGGCACTGGCGGTGGGCGGCAGCAGGCGGCTGCGGACGGCAGGCCGGGGGTGGTGGAGCTCCCTGGCTGAGACGTCGGGCGGCCGGGCTTCCGCGCGGCGGCGCCGGCGTAGCGCGAAGGAGGAGGGGCCGCGGGGTGCGCAACCTCGCATTCGGCACGACCGCGACCTGCATATCGCGGGTCACTGCAGGGAAAGCGACCGGCCGTGATGGCCGGTTGGTGGAGACAAGCCGTGGCCAGCGGGCCGCGGCGGAGTGAACCGGACCCGCGGCCGGGCCACGGGCCAGCTGTGGGCGGACCGGCCGGTCCGGGCCAGTCCGCCCCAAGAGGGTTTCCCTTTTTTTTAAAATCTCGGACACCCGTATTTCGGGCTTCGGGCATCCGTTTTGTGCGCCGTCAGCGGCAACGCAGACCTTGCGTCGAGGGAAACGTTTTCAGATGGTTTGGGGAATTTTTAATTCCCAAAACGAGGGGCCTCGGAGGCGCGACGCGTCTTTAAGTGGACGAGCATTTTCCAGAGAGTCTTGTTTTGGACGGCGCAGACACATCCGACGTCCGTTTTGAGCACAATCAGTGGCGTTGCGACCCTGCAACCGAAGCGGAGGTTTCCAGGGCAGTTTCGGGTGTTGAAGCCAGAGTTGAGGTATGGGCCCCACAACCCGTCTTTTGAGCTGTGTGCAGCGTTTCACGACTTTTTCCTCGGACGTCTGTTTGAGGCATGCGAGCAGTCGATGTTGGGTGTTTTTCCGAGGGCATCACGTTGGCACAGTCTGCCCACTGTAATTCCGCACGATGGTGCGGGCCCCACGAGGGCCGTTTCGGGAGTTGACGGTGAGTTTCCATCTTTATCACCGGGCGACCGTTTTAGACAAGTGAATAGTCCATCTTTTGTGCTTTTTCGAGAGGATCGCAACGGTGTGATCCGTTCGTTGAGTTTCGGGACTTGGATGCAGGTCCCACATGGCACCGCTCGTGTGCGGTGCGCCAGAATGTACCTATTTCTCCAGATATCCGTTCCACACAAGTAAGCAGTCAATTTGACATGATTTTTCGAGAGCATTGCGATGGTGCAGTTCACCCGACCTTTTTGGGGATGTGGTGTGGGTCCCACCCGACCCGGCTATGGTGAATAGTACCCTTTTCACTGGGTGTCCGTTTGGGGCGATTGAGTACTCAGTCCCGTGTGTTTTTCCAAGGGGATCGCAGTGTCGGGATCCGTTGGTTCTGTTTCGGGATCTTGGGGTGGGCCCCACACGTGTTTGGCTACGGTGAATAGTACCTTTTTAACCGGTTGACCGTTTCAGGCGAGTAAGTAGTCTATCTCGCGTGTTTTTTCACGAGGATTACAACGGTGCGCTCCGTTTGGTTGTGCGGAGCCTTATACGCGATCTTATTAAATGTGGAAGCATGAATGGTGCTCTGATGGTGGTTCGTCCGACCATGTTTGTAGTGGACCCTTGGCGTGTGATCGCGCACTCTTGGGAGAGTGATATAAATGGTTCACAAGATGTGGTTGGCCGTGCCTGAGCCTTTGAGTTGGAGATGTTACATCACGCCTTCGCGTTGATGTTGGGTGCTGTGTGCATGATAGCCTTTGGGCTGAGACTGTGTATACTCTGGGAGTATATGGAAATTCATAGAGGTACATGTGGTTGTTCATACCTGAGAACGTTGGTGCGTTCAGTTGGGGTTGAGATGGGGCCACACGTTGTGTGGGACCCACGTGCGTGCCGGGTTCTACATTGCGTACTTTGACCTCTCGCGATGTAGAGGGCCCCTCTCTGTGTTTTTTTTACCAGCAGGGTGGAGTTCTTCCCCTGGCTCTGTACTCATTTGTTTGACCAGCAGGGTTCAGTGATCTCCCCCTGGTTTCGTTCTCGATAGATTGGCCGTTAGTGAGGCCAGTGACACCCGGTGATGGAACATGCACTGAACCTCTTTTGGGAGAGTTGTTCTGAAGTTGGGTGGTTGCGTGACACCCACTCCGTGTTCGGTTGGCAAGTGTTGTGCCCTCCTGTAGAGATGGCTAGAGCAGTTCTGAGTTTTACCCTCCAGTGGGGATGGGCAGTGGGTTACTCATCGAATTCTTCGGGTTTACCCTCCAGCAGGGCTGGGCAGTGGGTTTCTCACTGACTTTTAGGGTCTACCCTCTAGTAGAGACTGGGAAGTGGGTCACCCGACGCTCCTAGGGTCTACCCTCCAGCAGAGACTGGGCTGTGGGTCACACGACACACTTAGGATCTACCCTCCAGCAGAGGCTGGGCAGTGGGTCACTCGACGACCTCTTAGGGCCTACCCTCCAACAGGGCTGGGTAGTGGGTCACCCGTCGTCTAGTTCTAGGTCTACCCTCCAGCAAGGCTGGGCAGTGGGTCACCTGTCGACTTATTCCAGGTCTAGCCTCCAGCGGGACTGGGCAGTGGGTCGCCTGATGATGTATTATGGTTTACCCTCCAGGGGTGCTGGTCAGTGGTTTGCCTGATGATGTATTAGGGTTTACCCTCCATCCGGGCTGGACAGTGGGTCACCTGATATCTGGTTATGAATTACCCTCCAGCAGGGCTGGGCAGTGGGACACCTATTGGTATTCCAAGCTCAGTCCTTTCTACTAGGCTAGCCTGTGGCTTTCCTCCGTGATTACCGGAGCAGGACCCTTGGTTATACGGGTCATTGTTGTGACGGCTTTGACTTTGAGGAGACCTCTCGACTACAGGGTAGTGACGAGGAGTGGTTTGACTTTCTCTAGAACTATCAAGTACGAGGGGCACTTTCCCCACCAAGATGAATTCTTGTGACACGATCTATAACTGTGTGGGCGAGTCAGTGCCGCCCAAAGCGGATAGTGTCGAGGTGTGGTGATTGAGCCCCTTGGCATGCGGTTCGGGGCAGACGTGCGGGATGCTGGGCATCGATGGAGTTTACTTTTTGGACTGTTGGTGACTCATTTTCTTGGGCTGAGCTACGGGATGGAGATCCCCTTACGACATTGTTCGGGTTTCTTGCTGATCATATGTATATGTATATACCTTGTTTTCAGGACCCACTTCTTGGGATTGGTTACTCTCCTTCCAGGAGGGGCAAAGATGCATGCGGAATGCCACTTGCTTTCCATGTATAGCTTCTCGTGGATGGACGAGTCTACTCTCCTGCTATAGGTAGTGAAGACTCGACGAGAAGTTCATCTTCTCACCGTTTCCAGCTCCTTGTGCCTGTACGAGTCTACTTCCTTTCTCTTGTTGGTTTGAGCTGGACTCTTACTTTTCTCTTTACTGCACTCTTGGTTGTACTTCTCAACTTTTCTCTGTTCAATCTACTACTAACCCCTTCGGTACCTCCTTTGTTGCTCCCTCGAGCCTTCGGGGTATCCTACTTAGTATTTTTATACTCACCCCTACTTGGGATTTTCCCTCACTTGGTGTGCCCTTGCAGACGACGGACATGTGGAGTGTGACTTCAGTGGAGCATAAGAGCTTGGGAGCTTGGACCGCGTGCGGTGGTCGTATCCAGGTTCCAGGTGGGAGACCCGTCAGCTATCTTTTTTTTACCAGTTGCCGGGTTGTGGCACTTTTCTGGTTAGGCGCATGTTTTTCCCCTTTCTCCTTTTCAGCATATTATTTTTACTGTTAGAGGTTGATGCACATTGAGGTTTATTTATAGTAGTTTCCCTTTGCTTTTCCCTTTACTCTGGACTTTTGCATTGAGTGTGCTGTGTGTGTATGTACAGGTACTTAGACAAAGGCCTCCCTGAGTTATTGTGCCTTCGGCGCTGGTCGCCAGCCCCTGGCCTGTGGAGGCGGGCTTGGGGTAGTTGCGACTCTAGCCCGGGTAGGGCGGGGTCATGACAAAGTGGTATCAGAGGTGGTTCGTTCCTTGGGACACAGTTTGGACGTCCCTAAAAGAGGAATTGGTTGGGATTTAGGGCAACAGTATTAATGTGTATCGAGAGCGGCTCTCAGGCCAGGGAGTCCAGTGATGGTGCGGCAGCCGACGTATCCATTCACTACGACCTTGATAACCCGCTTGTCGACTCGGCATACTGAGACACTTGTTGTAGGGAAAATTTCTTTGTTCATCACATAGGATTGAGTCTTTGAGTGTCCTTCTTGAGTTAGCTCCCCATCATTGCTATTGGTATATACATATATGCTCATCTGACCGTGGCACTCCTTGATAATTTCCAGGATGTCTCCGTGAGGACAGCCAGCTAGGATACCAGCTTTGGTTCGTGACGACGACCCTGTGAGCTATGAGGCCACAGTCTAGGACCCATCATGCGATCCCCTTTCTCCGGGTGGGCCAGTAGAAGCACCCCCACCTGTTGAGTAGCAGGCAGTTTCAGTAGAGCAGGCTGATCTTGAGCGCAGGTAAAGCGCGCTCCGTGAGTTCCAACAGCAGAGACTACTGAGGTTAAGTGGTGAGCCAGAGCCTCAAGCAGTAGAGGTTTGGATCGAGATAGTGGTTCTCCTTTTTAGTCTTGTGCAGACGTCGGCAGATCAGAGAGTGGCTTTGGCAGCCACCTTTTTTTGTGGAGCAGCTTGGCGTTGGTGGAGTCTGGTGACTCATCTTCTTGACGAGTCGTCGCTTTCGTGGGGCGAATTTCGGTTGTTGTTTAGTGAGGAGTTTTGCCTGTACTGCTTGTGCTCCATTCGGATTCCGAAGCTCCTGCAGTTTCAGTAGGGAGGGATGACGGTGGCCGAGTACGTGGCTAGTTTTGTAGACCGTGCACGCTTTTACCCGGACATGGTCCATGACGACAACATCCGAGCGCAGAAGTTTGAGCAGGGTCTCCACTGAGAGATTCGTGCTGTCATTATACCCTTGGGATTTTCCACATATGTCGGGGTGCTAGAGCAGGCACTGGTGATAGAGGGCTTCCTGTCACGTTCTAGTGTTGGTGGTGGCAGTAGGCACCTCGGAGTCGAGACGTCTGCCGCGACAAGTGGGCGTCGGCAGGCAGATCCTCGACGCATGTGGCTTTCTGACAACCGGACTCAGGGCTGTGTTCTCACACCACAGTGGCGCCGGAGGGCACTAGCGTAGCCCAGAGAAGTTTGGTTCTATGCTTTTGACGGGCGAGGTCACCTAGCACGAGACTGCACGACCCGAGTTGCTGGGAGCTTCGGACAGGCAGCAGGCGCACCACCACGGCAGAGGTAGCTCCATGATTGGAGTAGTACCCATGGAGGTGGTGCTAGTAGAGAAGCGGGAGGAGATGGTAGTGGGCGATGACTTTACGAGATCTCCCCATCACCACTAGGCGGTCCACGTCAGGCTCCGGGAGCTGACGGTTGGGACCACAGACAGCTGCGAGCTTTGGATGTCTACGATCCTGCAGAGCATGGGATAGAGAGAGGTACCCCTTGCGACTCTTCTACTTTTTACAGTAGAATTTTTAGGCTCTGCGTGTGAAAGGCTTTTCTCCCTGCTCTTTGTTTGAGGTGTTACCAAGGTGATGCAGGGCATCAGGTGTAACCCTGTGTCGGTAAGGGAAAAGGCGTGAGACCTTTTCCTTTAGTCGATGGTGTTGACTCCTTCGCCTTTTGAGCGCGTAAGAGAGCATCGACTATGGAACCCAGCATGACCAGATATCCTTGGGTGTTTCACCATATGGATATTCTAAAGGAGGGAATCACCGGGCCTTGTTCCAGGTGCGGGCAGTGATTCCAGTCGCGGCGTGCGACATAGAGGTTTGACCGGGGAGGTGAGCTACCCCCGAGGCCCTTCGGGCCATTTGAGACCATGCAAAGGGATGAAGAGGTACCCTACCACATTTCCCTAACCCAAAAGTCTGGATTGGGTGCACGACATCAGCGAGGGCTGACCTAGCGTGAACAGATCAATCCTTTGGTCTGTGTGCGGTGACGCAGAGCTGCACGTGGGTTCTTCTGGGTATGAGGAAGCCAGGTGTGGGCTTAGAACACTGTGTTGCTCCCTAGTTTTGATTTTCGGGGACGAAAAGCTTGAAGGAGGGAATTATTTAAGAACCCGGTTTTTTCTGTGAAAGACTTTGGAATATTCTTGATGATATTCCAGAGCAGCACCTTCAGACGGTGTGCGATTCCGAACCCCGGAGTGGCCGTAATTAAATTTTTTGTGCGTTCACACTGGAAATTACAAATAAATGAGATAACTCCTAAACGGAGTTCCGGATCAGAGATCCGACTGTATGTATGGTTCCGAAATGGGGGTTTTTCCCTAGTAATGACATAAACTTGTCGGCGCGGGATTTTTGGACCCCTCGCCCGCTTCTGGAACGTTAAACGGATTAAATAAATTAATTAATTCGTTTAATGGAGAAATGCTAGTATATCCTAAACGGTGGCTCGGATTGGAAAACCGAGAGCACTGTTGAGTTCGGAGCATTCCGTTTACCCTAGTAGGGGTATAAGTTTCGCGGGCGCGGGTTGTTTGTGAAAAATGGCCCCAGGGGCGTTTAAGTAATTTGGCGGCCTCGAGTTCTTAGTTTAATAATTTTTGAATGGGGTCTCGGAATAAAATTCCAAGACCGCCGTTGCGCTCAGAACGTGCTTCTTAGCCTAGGGGAGGCTAAATCCCAACCCCGTCAGGAGTTCGGGTACGGAGCCCACAGGCGGGAGTTTAAGTGTTTTGTTTTTAAACACTTCTCCCCCCACCCTCTTCTTCTTCTCCTTCTAAGTCAAACCCTCACCCTCTCCTCCAGCTCCAGCGAAGCACTCTGGAGAGGCACCTTCGGTGAGGCAATTCCAGCAAGGCAACGGAATGGCGGACGACTCCCCGTGAAGCTCCGGGCATTGCCCAAGTGGTAGGAATCGTTTTTGTTTCGTTTTTAATTTCCCGCAATGTTTGAGCTTAGTTTATAACATTAAATTGTTATCCGATCGTCAATATATTCCCATGATCGCGTAGTACCATCTCCGAGATTTCCAACGCTTATTTCGGATTCGTAATCCGACCTCTAAGGCCTCCACAGCGGTCCGGCGAAGATTCGCAGGTTATTTGGGCTCTCCGGCCGGCGCGGTGGTCCGGCGGTTTCCAGTGGCGGAGGACGGTGGTTCCGAGACGGCGGCCGGGGCTTCAGCGGCGGTCGGCTGGCGGTGGCGCTTTCCGGCGCTGGCGGTGTGCGACAGCGGGTGGCTACGGACGGCAGGCCGGGGGTGGCGGAGCTCCCCGGCTGAGACGGCGGGCGGCCGGGCTTCCGCGCGGCGGCGTCGGCATAGCGTGAAGGAGGAGGGGCCGCGGGGTGCACGACCCCACGTGCGGCACGACCGCGACCCGCATATCGCGTGGCGCTGCGGGGAAAGTGACCGGCCGTGATGGCCGGTTGGTGGCGATAGGCCGCAGCCAGCTGGCTGCGGCGGAGCGACCCGGACCCGCGGCCGGGCCGCGGGCCGACTGTGGGCGGACCGGCCAGTCCCGGCTGGTCCGGCCCAAGATGGTTTCCATTTTTTTTTTAAATCTTCGGACGCCCGTATTTCGGGCTTCGGGCATCTGTTTTGCGCGCCTTCAGCGGCAGCGCAGACCTTGCATCGAGGGGAACATTTTGAGATGTTTTCGGGAATTTTTAATTCCCAAAACGAGGGGCCTCGGAGGCGCGACGCTTCTTTAAGTGGACGAGCATTTTTTCGAGATTTTTGTTTTGGACGGCGCAGACACATCCGACGTCCGTTTTGAGCGCCGTAAGCGGCGTTGCGACCCTGGCACCGAAGCGGAGGTTTCCAGGGCAGTTTCGGGCATTGAAGCTGGAGTTGAGGCATGGGCCCCATGACCCGTCTTTTGAGCTGCGTGCAACATTTTATGACTTTTTCCTCGGACGTCCGTTCGGGGCATGCGAGCAGTCGATGTTGGGTGTTTTTCCGAGGGCATCGCGTTGGCGCAGTCTGCCCGCTATAATTCAGCACGAAGGTGCGGGCCCCGCAAGGGCCGTTTCAGGAGTTGACGGTGATTTTCCTTCTTTATCACCGAGCGACCGTTTTGGACAAGTGAATAGTCCATCTTGTGTGCTTTTTCGAGTGGATCGCAACGGTGTGATCCGTTCGTTGAATTTCGGGACCGGGATGCGGGTCCCACGTGGCACCGCTCGTGTGCGGTGCGCCGGAATGTACCTTTTTCTCCGTATATCTATTCCATGCAATTAAGGAGTCAATTTGACGTGCTTTTTCGAGAGCATTGCGATGGTGGAGTTCGCCCGACCATTTTCGGGGACGTGGAGTGGGTCCCACCAGACCCGACTATGGTGAATAGTACCCTTTTCACTGGGTGTCCGTTTGGGGTGATTGAGTACTCAATCCCGTGCCTTTTTCCGAGGGGATCACAGTGGTGTGATCCGTTGGTTCAGTTTCGGGATCTTGGGGTGGGCCCCACATGGCTTTGGCTACGGTGAATAGTACCTTTTTTTCCGGTTGACCGTTTCAGGTAATTAAGTAGTCTATCTCGCGTGTTTTTCCGTGAGGATTCCAACGGTGTGATCCGTTTGGTGGTGTGGAGCCTTATACGTGATATTATTAAATATGGAAGCATGAAAGGTACTCTGGTGGCGGTTCGTCCTACCATGTTTGTAGCGGACCCTTGGCATGTGATCACGCACTCTTGGGAGAGTGATATAAATGGTTCATAAGATGTGGTTGGCCGTGACTGGGCCTTTGAGTTGGAGATGTTACGTCACGCCTTCGCGTTGACGTTGGGTGCTGTGTGCATGATAGCCCTTGGGCTGAGACTGTGTATACTCTGGGAGTATAAGGAAATTCATGGAGGTACATGTGGTTGTTCGTACCTGAGAACGTTGGTGCGTTCAGTTGGGGTTGATATGGGTCCACACGTTGTGTGGGACTCACGTGCGTGTCGGGTTCTGCTTTGCGTACTTTGACCTCTCACGACGTAGAGGGTCCCTCCGTGTGTTTGTTTGACCAGCAGGGTGGAGTTCTTCCCCTATCACTGTACTCGTTTGTTTGACCAGCAGGGTTGAGTGGTCTCCCCTGGTTTCTTTCTCGATGGATTGGCCGGTAGCGGGGCCAGTGACACCCGGTGATAGAACATGCACTGAACCTCTTTTGGGAGTGTTGTTATGGAGTTGGGTGGTTGCGCGACACCCACTCCGTGTTCGGTTGGCCAGTGTTGTGCCCTCCTGAAGAGATTGCCAGAGCAGTTTTGAGTTTTACTCTCCAGCGGGGCTGGGCAGTGGGTTACTCATCGACTTTTTCAGGTTTACCCTCTAGCAGGGCGGGGCAGTGGGTTGCTCACTGACTTTTGGGGTCTACCCTCCAGTAGAGACACGACAGTGGGTCACCCGACGCTCTTAGGGTCTACCCTCCAGCAAAGACTGGGCAGTGGGTCACCCGACACACTTAGGGTCTACCCTCCAGTAGAGACTGGGCAGTGGGTCACCCGATGACCTCTTAGGGCCTACCCTCCAGCAGGGCTTGGCAGTGGGTCGCCCGTCGTCTAGTTCCAGGTCTACCCTCCAGCAAGGTTGGGCAGTGGGTCGCATGTCGACTTATTCCGGGTCTACCCTCTAGCGGGACTAGGCAGTGGGTCGCCTGATGATGTATTATGGTTTACCCTCTAATGGGGCTGGGCAGTGGGTTGCCTAATGATGTTTTAGGGTTTACCCTTCAGCTGGGCTGGGTAGTGGGTCACCTGATATCTGGTTATGAATTACCCTCCAGCAGGGCTGGGCAGTGAGACATCTGTTGGCATTCTAGGCTCAGTCCTTTCTACTAGGCTAGCCTGTGGCTTTCCTCCGTGATTAACGGAGCAGGACCCTTGGTTATACGGGTCAGTGTTGTGACGGCTTTGACTTTGAGGAGACCTCTCGACTGCATGGCAGTGACGAGGTGTGGTTTGACTTTCCCTAGAACTCTCAAGTACGAGGGGCACTTTCCCCACCGAGATGCATTCTTGTGATTCGATCTAAAACTGTGCGGGCGAGTCAGTGCTGCCCAAAGCAGATAGTGTCGAGGTGTGGTGATTGAGCCCCTTGGCTTGCAGTTCGGGGAAGACGTGCGGGATGCTGGGCATCGATGGAGTTTACTTTTGGGACTGTTGGCGACTCATTTTCTTGGGCTGAGCTGCGGGACGGAGATCCCCTTACAACTTTGTTCGGGCTTCTTTCTGAGCATATGTATATGTATATACCTTGTTTTCAGGACCCACTTCTTGGGATTGGTTACTCTCTTTCCAGGAGGGGCGAAGACGCATGGGGTATGCCATGTGCTTTCCGTGTCTAGCTTCTCGTGGATGGAAGAGTCTACTCTCCTACTGTAGGTAGTGAAGACTCGATGAGAAGTTCATCTTCTCACCGTTTCCAGCTCCTTGTGCCTGGACCAGTCTACTTCCTTTCTCTTGTTGGGTTGAGCTGGACTCTTACTGTTCTCTTTACTGCACTCTTGGTCATACTTCTCCACTTTTCTCTGTTCGCTCTACTACTCACCCCATCGGTACCTCCTTTGTTGCTCCCTCGAGCCTTCGGGATATCCTACTGAGTATTTTTATACTCACCCCTGCTTGGGCTTTTCCACACTTGGTGTGCCCTTACAGACGACAGACAGGTGGAGCGTGACTTCAGTGGAGTGTAGGAGTTTGGGAGCTTGGACAGCATGCGGTGGTCATAGCCGGGTTCCAGGTGGGAGACCTGTCAGCTGTCTTTTTGTTTACCTGTTGTCGGGTTGTGGCACTTTTCTTGTTGGGTGCATTTTTTCCCCCTTTCTCCTTTTCATCACTTTATTTGTACTGTTAGAGGTCAATGCACATTGAGGTTTATTTATAGAAGTTTCCCTTTTCTTTTCTCTTTACTCGGAAATTTTTCATTGAGTGTGCCGCGCGTGTGTGTATAGGTACTTAGGCAAAGGCCTCCCCGAGTTATTGTGCCTTCGGCGCTGGTCGCCAGCCCCTGGCCTATGGAGGCGGGCTTGGGGTAGTTGCGGCTCGAGCCCGGGTAGGGTTGGGTCGTGACATTGTTATTACATGATTATGTGTGAATTGATAAATAAACTATTGTTTTATTTATTTAACATTTTTTAATATGTATTTACATGTGTTCACATAATCACTTCATGGATTAATTTTTTCTTAAAAAGTATTGATCATTACTAGTGATTTCATTGTATCAATCTCATTTTCTGGAGACATGATTCGTATAATAAAAAATGATATACTTATATAGTGTACTTAATAATTCATGAATAAAATTTGGAATATTAATTCATGAAATTAATGGGATTTGTAGATCCATATAATTTGTTTCAATGATTATTGCATTTGAAAGTCCCCAAAGTAGTAAAGGTTTATGTTACAATACCCTTTAATTTCGAGAATGTTTATGTTGAATGTTCATTTAAGGAATTAATATTATTTTATTTTCTTGAGAAAAATTTATATTACATTACTGGGGTTATAAATACTATTTACATTTTTAGTTTACATTTCCTCCCATATTTATTAATGAAATTTCAAGAAAGTAAATTGTAATTGATACCGATCATGTATCTTCTTCTAGATTGGGAATATTTCTTTTCCATATTGATGTTTTCTAAAATTTCTTCATGTTTTTTGTTTTATAAACATAAATTATTTCATAAATTTTCTAAATTATATCTTTCCTTCATTTAAAATCATTTAAAGTGAAATTTCTTAACATTTTCTGCATGGGTCTCTTTTGACCCTCTTTTCAAAAATTTGAAAATAGTATTTATTTTTACCATTTTCAAGATAAACAGATATTCAAATCATCATAAAAATTATTTTCTATTAATATTATTTTAGAATATTTAATGTTTATTTTCATTGAAATATATTTTTAAAATTCATTTTCAAAGTGGAAAATTTATTTTATGCAAGAATGTTATTAATGATCTTTTTGTGATATTTTTATTAATAAAAAATAACAACCCCTTATATTAATTTTTCTCCGTGGGTAATGTGTTGTGATTATACTATATTTGTTATTATTGTGGGCTGATAATTGTTTTTCAAATATATTTTCATGGAACCAATTTATTTTCCACCGTTAAATCAAGCTATAATATAATTTTTTTTCTTGTTGAAAAATATAATCTTTCGTGTGTTATAATTTGTTTACAGTTAATAACAATTGATTTTGATGATGGTTGAGCCTAATATAGTGCATCATTATAGTTGATATAGATATATATATCACCAATTAATTAGGTTATAATGATGGATTTGACTGAATATATGTAAATCCAGAGAGATGATGATGTTAACAGGCTAACTGATTCTACTAAGAATATTATGGGTATTATCCAAGTATGTTTATCCCATATGTAAGAGTTATTATAATTAATATATGAATATAATTTTACAATACACCAATACATTTTATCTATGATTTTTATGAGTTTGTAATGGATAATTTTCTGATGGATTGTTTTCACATGTCTCATGATTTTCGACTTATATGACTCTTGACTTATGTTAAACCATTATGCCTTGTTTTGTGTTTTATGATACTTATCATGATGGGTATGAATTATATTATTTCATTTTCATGAAATTTTGTTATTTAATTATAACATTATGCTCATCTTATTCTCACTGAGTACATTGAACTGTTAATGATTATGTTTATCCTTGGTGTGTCTTTGATCTCACCCTTCACATGTTTTTCATTTCTTAGGATATTAGGATTGATGTTTAATAAATTATTTCTAAAAAGGATTCGTGTGTGAATAATTTTATTTGATATGTTTAGTTTTTAATTTGTAAAATTAAAATACAATAATAATGGAGGTAAATACTCACATAAATACAGGGATATTTATATGTACGTGTTTGTCTTAATTTTTTTAAAAAACTATACATAAAATTTAATTGGGTTTGTAAGTTATCCATTTTTTCCATTTGATGTTTTATGTTTTGGATTGTTTAAATTGGGTCACATATATTGGTATCAAATATATAAATTTATATATTATGATTCAATCAATAAATTCTAGAAGTGTAGGTCAAGGGATGTTATAGTTATTATCAAAGCATGGTTCTGAAAAATATGGATATTATAATTTTTCCGTGTGAGGTTATCATAAGTTTTATGAATAAAATCATGTTTTTAGAAGTTTAAGGTTGATAATATTTCAAGAGTATTTGATATACCTTTTTAGGTTTTATGTATTGGTATTATAAAATTATTAATTATATTTTGGGAGTTGTTTTACAGGGATGAGGTATATATAACCCTTGGATTTAACAAGAATTATTATTTTGACAGAATTTTATTAAATTTTGGGGGATGTGTGTTGAAAGATATGAGATAATATTTAAGGTAAAAAATTATTTAATATTGAGTTTATTGAGGTTATTTTGGAAATATGATTATTTATTTACAGAATGACCTAAGTTTAATATTTGATTTTATTATTAAATTTTTGGATATTAATGTATTATTTCTTCATATGATGATTTATAAATTTTATATATTATCTTACCATGTGTTAGAAATTATAATTTTATTTAATATTTAAATAAAGGTGGAATATATTGTTTTCATTTTATGGATTATGTGATCTTATTGAACTTTATTTTATTGATTCTGGACGAAAAAGTTTGTTTGGAATACTCATCGTGTGGATAACAAGATTTGATTATGGTGGAAATCGATTTAAGGATTAAATTGTAATTGTAAGTGAAGAATATTTACTTATGTTATTATTATACATAGTAATGTAATTACATTGCTTTAGAAAAAGAAACATGGATAAAAAAATATCCTATAACCTTCTTTTTTATGAATTAATGGTATTTTTTACACCTCATTAGTTTATGGATTTTTATTCATTAGCTTCTTCCTGATCATCATATTTCATATGGTTAGTGTTATATATCACAATAAATTGTTATATAGAAATTAACTCCATGTCTATATATTGAATCCCTGTTTTCATTTATCTATTATAAATCCAAGTATGTATTTTTCCAGATAACCTTCTTATTTTCATTTTTTATATTTCAAAAGGAAGTATAATTAAAAAAATTTATGGTGTCAGTTTTAAAAAAGGTATTTACAAATGCCATTCCCTTGATTACAGAGCTAAAATTTAAATTTTGGGATTGAAATTTATTAAATGTGGGAATGAAATATTGTATGATTTTAGAAGGATTTTATGTTTAAGATAATATACAACATGCAACACTATGCTTAAATAAACCATAGAATATTAATATTTATATGTTATAATTATAACATGGTCATTAAATTGGTGTGTGTGAATAATATTATCAACATTATTAAATATATATATATAGGTTTCATTAAATAAAAATTTATTTATTAATATTTGGGAAATAATCACTCACTTTTTTTGTAAAGTTGATTTATGCTTTGAAAATATACTCTCTTCAAATATCAGTTTTATACATTTTTATGAGGGTATATTATAATTAGTTTCAAGAAATTTAATAATTTTTATTTTATAAAAATGTTATCATATTTTTATTCATCATGGAAAAAATTTCATTGGATTAATTTTTTATATTTTTACGACTATTTAAATTTTCGAATGAATAGTAAAAAAAATACTTTTTTAAAGGATGGGGTCGAAGCCTCCTTTTGTTATTAAAGCAAAGACTTCATTTTGACTAGGTAGAGGAAGACTCATTACATAGCCTGATGGCCTAAGGCCAAGTGGCCTGAATACTAGGCTTGAAAGCCCATTTTTTGGCTTAATAGACCCTTCAGTGAATAGTACGGCTATAGTAACCGGGCTGCTACAGTTACACCGCTACTACAATACCTTTTTCAATGCCTCCGCCGATATAATGCAGCCATTGAAAACTATCTTTTCTTTTAAACTAATTAAAATGTAAAATGTAAAATTATAAATATTTTAATTTTTTTTTACTTTTTTGTTAAACATAAAAAATTTTATTTTATGTTAATAATAATTATATATTAATTTTATATAAATCATTTTCATACTTAAAAATGATTTTTTCTTGAAAATCACTTATCGTCACACTTTCGAGGTTTATTTTAAAAATAAAATTTTCCACTCCTGTCAATTAAATTAAATAAAATGGTTTCTAAATTTGTAAGCTTCATAATTGATATTAGGTATGAAGGTCAACCTAATTTTTTTTCAATATGAATAGTAAACATAATGAGTATTTTTACCACGGTAATGGTAAAATGGGTAAATTAGGGTTAAAATAAATATTATAAGGGTTAAAATTAATTTAAACACTTTCCTTAACATCATTTTATGGTTCTATTTCATCCATAATCATCCAAACTTATAAAATATTACATTTTTTATTTTATCATTGATTTTTATCTTTATAATATTTTATGTAAAGGATAATGTCTAAAATGTCACCCACTTATTTTTAATTTTTTTTCAAATTGATAAAATCATATTATTTTTAATTATAAATTTTTATTTTAAAGATATATTATTATTTTTTACCACGGAAATTTATTTAAATTTTTAATAATGGATTAATTTATTAAATGATTATGAATGTCGACACAGCGAATGTGTAAGCCGTATAAAAAACAAGTAAATTATTTTAAAAACTATAAACATAATATGGATTGGATATTTTATATGTTCCCATGAATTTAAAAAATAAATTTAAAATATTTGGGATTTTTTAATGGTTTACATTTTGACTCCTTTTATATATTGATACCTTTAATGTAAAATTTAATAAATAATGTTAAATTGATATTGATGATATTTAATGATAAATAACATTTTATTAAATTATTTAAAAGTCATAAAAAAATTTAATTATGAAAATAAACATTACAAGTGTTCTAGAATTTCATCTCGTTTCCATTTATGAACCAATTTCACCTTTATATATAAAATTATAAACCTTTTAGTATTGAAATTGTCATTACAAGGGTTAAGGCTAAAATTGGTTAACTAAGGGGTTAAACAAAATGATAATGTTTAAAATAATATCTAAATAACTAAAATATTTATTCCATGATTATATTAAGGAAATATTCTCATAAAATCTAATAAAATTAATTTTGGAACCATTTAATGTGAGTTATGCACATATTATTTTATAATATTTCTTGAATTTCCAAAAATTCCCCTCCCCTCGATTATTAAATGACATCCCCCACCCCTTAACATCTTTACAAAATATTGAGCCAGATATATCATCCAAACCCTACAAAATTATTATAAAAACCCATTTTATTCTCGATTTCCATCTTATGTGGAACAAAAACAGCATTCATATATTTTTGTGGACTACGACTACAATGAAGAATGGTGTTTCATTTTCCGTCACTGCCTCTCATGGATATTTTTAATTATGTATTTAATTTATTTATATGATATTAATCACATAGTTACAATTATTTTAGGATAATATATCATCTATTTTATTACCATTCCATCCATTGATAAATGGTTACATAATTCATGCATATAGGTGGATTACCACCTCTACAAAGCGATGTGATTGATTTTTCATCTCCGCATCGCATGAATTATATATACAAATTATTTGGAGATATAAATATATATATATTTATAAATATAATTATAGAAATTTTAAATAATACTTACCTTATTTCTCTCATGTTTGTTGAAAACTGAAAATGTTACTCATTTATATGTACTCACTACTATCTCCATGATTATAACATAATTAATTTATCATAACCATCTATCATATTTGGTTTTAAAATTATAATTAAATTAAATGAATTGTAATTATTCTTGTAATATTATTAAAAATATGATAGAAATTTTACTCTTTTGACCACAGTCAACATATAGATGTGATTATAAAATTATGAGCCTACCATCCTCAGAATACCCAACATGGATTTTAATGATTAAGTAATTAAATATTCAATTTAAATAAATGAAAATAATTTATATAATGATAAATTAATAAACCTATAAATGGTTATTAAACATGTAACTAATTCAAATAATTTTATTATATTGGTGTTAAAGGATGTACAATAAAATTCTAGACACAATGTAAAAGATTTTGTCACAATTTCTCATCATTAAGACATGTTTTAATGTTATACACATAATGTATCTTATATTGTATATATATTTCTGAATTACAGGATATATCATTAATCCTTCATAATTCATCGTGTTTTATGATGAAATCTTAATTATTTGTCCCAATATGATTTGATTTGAATGATAATAAGGGATAAGGGGTTTCTTAACTCAATTTCCATTCATTAAATAGTAATTCTACATCATTAAATTTTTTATGAAATTACTATTTGTGAATTGATCTATAATATTTTTTATTTTTTATTTCGAATAATTTATGTTGATTGAAATATTTCACATACTTTGTTCATGGATAAATTATCACTTCAAAAGTTATGATTTTTACAAGTGTTTTATTTGTCATGGTCTCATTTTATTGAGACATGGTTAATGACGTGCACCATGAATTCCTTATATGGTTTACTTACCAACTCATGAATCTATATTAGTATGTTAATTTATTAAATTCATTTTATTTATATATAATTGTCATATTATTTATTTGAATTACTTTATAAATTTAAGGTTACCAAATTTTTATTGAATTTAAATTAAAATATCCTTTATTTTTTATATTGTTTATGTTCAATGTTCCCTTAGGGAAATAATATTCTATTATTTTCTTGAAACACATATATAATATTCTCTTATTTTTTTTGAATGTGGCATACAATTTTAGTTTCCATTTTTACACATATTGATTAAATAAAAATGAATAAAAATTATTTTATGTGGTATGGATATTGTTTCTTCTTTTAGATCGGGAATTGTTCCCTTAGATGTTTGTGTTTTATAAAATGTTTTCATGAATTTTCCTTTAAAAACATAATTTATTTCCTCAGTTTATTTTATATTATCTTTATACTTGCTTTAAAAATTTAAAAATGGAATTTTTTAATGTTTAATTCATTAGACACTTTTTATTCTCTTTAAAAATGTTTGAAAATAATGTTTTTTAACATTTTTGAAAAGAAAAAATATTCTCACCACCATAACCATTATTTTATTGGAATTTTACATTATATATTTTCATTTTAATTTTCAATTAAAATTATTTTGATTTTTTTTCTTTTGTTTTTAAAAGTGTTTTTGAGATTAAAAATGGTATTTTCCTCAAGAATTCATGTAATGATATTTTTATTTAATTTTTATTCATCGATAAAAAAAACTAATGATATCATATATAAACCATTAAAGATATGATAAAATAATAAAATCATTATAATTCCTCTGTATGGATTATGATTGTTTCAAAAATATTTTCGTGGAACCTATTTATATTCCACAGGTAAACTAAGATATGAAAGAATAGTTGTAATTGTTTTATTAAAAATTGAAATCTTTTTTATGTTATTATATTTTATATTTTATGGACATTATTTAGAATTGTGATTGAGCCTGATATAGATCATGATGATGGGTGAACCCAATATGGCTATCCAATGTAGGGGGAAATGGTGACGAGGTTGATTGAATATAAGTAACTCCTAAAAGATAATGATGTTAATCATTTAATAGTTTACTCTTAATAGTTTTTGGGTATTAACCAAGTAAGGTTGTCCAATATAAAAGGGGTTTTGTAATGTTTCTATGAAGATAAGTTTTCAATATTCCAAAAAAAATTATATAAGATTTCCATGAGTTTCTAAATGATCCTTTTCTCATAGATTGTTTTTATATTACACATGATTATTGAATTATATGGATCTTATCTTATGATAAACCTTTATAACATGTTTCATGATTTATGATCCATGTTTTTATGGGCCTGAATTATTTGATGTTTTCTCATGAAATTTTCTTATGTTATCAAACCCTTATAGTCATCTTATGCTCACTGATGACACTAAATTTTCAGGATTATGTTTACCCTAAATGATCATTAAAACTCACCCTTCTTTTGTTTTCCATTTCCCAGGTTATGAAGATTTACATTAAATGAATTAGGTCTACAATGGATTTGTGTTTGAAGAATTTTATGGGAGATGTTGAATATTTAATATAGTAAATAAATATGAATAGTGTTTAAAATACTCACTTAAATATAAGGGTATTTTTATATAAGAGATTTTACTAATTCTAAGATACTTTAAAGATAATAGTTCCTTGACCAGTCTAGTGATCCATTATTTCCATTTGATTCTGTATGTTTTGGATTATTGGAATTGCGTCAAATTTATTGGTATCAAAAATAAAAATGTTAATACTTTGCTTTAATCTCTATGCATGTGGGCCCTATAAGGGATCCTGCTTATCACTGGAAAGGGGGGTTATAAAAAAAGGCATTCGAGCTATTCATGTAGAAATACATTGTTTTAAACACATGATTTGGTAGTTTGGTTTAGGTTTGTTATACCTGGATACTAGCACTATTCCTAGATCCATCGACCGGCTAGTGGGTCACCACTGGTGGACCAATGGTGTCATGATAGGGGTTTTAATTAAGGATTGTTTTTTAATTTTACTAAATCCCATTATTAAACTCTTAATCTGTGTTTTATAACCACAATTGTACCAAGGATTTTAGAGAGGATATCATTTGGTGTTCTTATCTCCATTTATAATTTAATGACTCTATTTTTTACCTATAAGGCTCTAAATCATTTATAGAAATATTTCCAAAGAAAGATGTTGAGTCGGTATGGGATTCTAGGGCCAAGAGATCCTCAGCATAGTGATATAAAACATATTAAATATATTTTGTGAGGAACATCTTGTTTCCTTTGAAATTTATAATAACACCCAATAATAGTTTCTGTTTGGAGTTCTAGGGTTGTGTTTGAGTTTAAAATGTCATGTTTACCCAAGGTACAACATAAGTTTTTTTTAGCGTAAATTTGTTTACCGAATGCGATTTGTCGGTGAGGTGTGTAAAGGGTGTTAATTGATATAATAAAATTAAATCAATTATACCAACCCCTATCCGCTTTGGTGAACATTAATCATGGAGGTGAAACCCCATCCTCTCCCCATTTGAACTGTAAACAAAACGAAGACGAATCTATGTGATGATCTACTTCTGATCAACAATCGTAGCATTGATCGTCATCAAGTCAAGGTGTAGTGCAATCCCGTGGTCATTTTACACCCAAATATTCAATGTTTTTCCATCGAGGATGGAATATTTTAGTTTATTCTCAATCCCCTTTATTTTTCATTGTTTTAAGGTTATAGATCCCTATTATAATTATTATGGATCTCATATGGGTTGATCTGTAGGTTTCATGAGAAACTGGGGTGATTCAGGTGAGTCACAGTGAAATTCCATTTGTAATTCCCATCTACATTTTGTGTATACTAGTGATAAATGTCATGTGTTATTCCTATTTGTGGGAGATTAATTTTTGGGACTATACATCATATACTAGTGTTCATTGACGTCATGTGACCCCATGTCGTGTGTTATGAGGACAGGGCCAGTGTAGCCATCTGATAGTGCATTTCCATGTAGAACTAAATAATCAAATTACATGGGCATAAGGTTTGAAACATGGTAATGGGAAAATTAAATGAAAAAATTCCAATTTATCCTAGAAAAACCATGTACTTAGTGGTACATTCCATGTGTGAGGAATAGATGTCCAAGCCGTGTGGAGGTAGAATATGGTTAGGGGATGGGTGATGCAGTACACTCCATATACAAGTTATACATGTCATATACACCCAAATATCTAACCAGGCCATGAAAATAGGGGACATGGACGTGTTCTATGAAAGGATCACATATGTTGTGAACCCCAATGCACGTTTTTTACTTCCCCTGGGATCTGCTTGAGATCTTATGCCTCAAGCATATCCTTATCTGAAACTCTGATTCAAGATTTTGAGTATCCTATCCTAAGAATATTTCCATTTAAAACTTGATGGTGGAATCCATTGTGGTCTACAAGATATGATGCTTCATGATTTGGTAACAAAACTATAGCGATGGTGCTCAACCTTGGGTAGTGATCAAGGTGGACTACTTGGTTGACATCGAGGTCGGTATCATTCACTATCACCATAGGATATGGGTATCCTAAACTCATTATGCAGGTAGAGTAGTTCTCCCATTTTGTGTTAGGGAACATGACTCCTATCGATGATAGTGTTTCATTGTGAGGTATGATAATTATGATGACCCTTCTAGTGGATTTTGACCAATATTATATAGAGGTGTGGTTCTTAAAGAGAGATGTTGGGGCTGGTACTTTTCTATGGGATCAGAGCTCGAGTTTCCCTTACCTCTATGCTTTGGTATAGATAAGACTCCCCACCTCTTGGGTATGTGTTCTCTGCCCGTGTGTTAGTACTCTCAATTATGGCACTCCCCTATCGTATCAGGGTGTGGCTTTCCTGTATCATTTGTCTAGTTGGAAATATCACTACCCTTCCACATCGGGGTACATACTCTCTATACTCATTGGCCAAATAGAGTAGGTACTATCTTATTGGACTAGGGTGTAGTTTCTCTATCAGTGGATTCAGTACTCCCATTCGTTTCAATTCATGGTTCCTCCATATGTGATGTACATATAGATTGGGTGCAACTATATGATGTTAGGTTGAAGGTCCTCTATCCTTAGAGTTTGGAAAAACTTTTAATTCTAGGGTGTGGGTCCTCCATACGTGTTATTATAGAAGATTTAGTGCTCCCATGTCATACCAGTGAGTGATTACACTATCCTAGGGTTAGTACTCCCATATCGTGTTAGGGTGAAGGTACCCTATAGTGATCATTCTGGTTGAGTGGTTCTCCATGATCATATCGGGTTGAAAGACCTCTATATGTGGAGTAGCACTCCCCTTTCGGGATAAGATGTGGATCATCCATCTTCTGAGTGGTACCCCCTATCATACTGAGTTATTGGACATTATTAAAGGATTAGTACTCACCCATATTAGAGTAGAAGAAAGGATAAGTTCCTCCATTGGAGTTAGTTATCCCTCAGCTATTGAGTATCGTTACGAGGAGTTGGACCTTCTACAAGTTACGTGTGGTAATTGGTTATGATATTTTGATCTCTATAAGGATTCAGTTGTAACACCCCGAGCTTCCACGATACACTTCTCATTCAATAATGCAATAGCTTGCATTGTACGCAACTTCGAGTTCTAAAACACCGCGACTAATCAAAGTAGCTGTTATGAATAGTAATAACCACTTTTTAAATTTATATAAATTTTATATTTAAAAATGGACTTCATTTTTGTATTCCTAATATTGAAATTATCCTATGTTGAATTTTTTGTAATTTTCTGAGAACTTCCAAATTTTTATGAATAGTGAAAAATACTTAAAACAACTTTTTTTATCAAAATAATTTATAGTGATAAGTTATAATATTGAGTGGTTTTAAACTATAATTAGAATATATTTTTACCATTTTATCCAATGGTGGTCATTATAATTAATTTAACATTGAAATTGGACATAAACAATTGCCAATCTTTTGATATAAATTGTTTCTTAAAAACACGCTATTTGTTGTGACAGCGGGAATTAATTATAAAATTAATTAATGCAACTTATATGTTTGGAATTTTTTAAAATAGATATCATTTTTGAATTCGGAATATCAATTATAGCTTAGGGTGAAATTTTGGCATTGTTCTGAAAAACTTCAATTTTTGATGAATAGTGAAACCACTAAGTGGTAGTTAAATAACTGATTTTTTGTTTAAATGAAATATTACCACTTCTGTGATTTGATTTTCAAAAATCAAACATACATGGTTGTCATTAAGAAGTAAAATGTGGTTCAATTAGATTAAAATAATTTTTTGGTGAATAGTAACTTTTAAGTTCTTAATCGCGATTAGAGGTAATTAGTGTAGTTTAAGGAAAAAATAATGTTTTAATAATATGATATGAGCTTGACACTTGTCCTACTCCAATTTTATGAGTCATGGCCGACCAATACAACCCATGGGTCAACTTGGGGACCCCATGGATCCACTTTAGTTGGAAAATGACATTAATATATATATATTTAATGTTAAAATTAAATTGACACAAACATGAGTTGTTTTACTAAAACAGTTTTTAAGTGGGGTTACACAAGTCCAAATTTTGACTATAAATATTCATTAAAAATATAAAAAGATTTCCTACATCATAGTATTTTTTTTTATAATTTTTATACATTATATAAATTAAATTATTTATGACATAATTATGATACAGCGATGACCTCATTATTTAACGATTTAAATAAAATGAGAAGATAATGCAAAATCCAAGGCTTACACTTGTCCAAAGCCTATTGGATGAGGATATTTCGAACCCTTATCACCTTATCCACGAATTATATAAGTGTGGGACATTTAGAATCCGAAATGCATTGTAAAATAATGTAACATTTCAATCTTTCCAAAATAGCCCCTCCTCTCCTCTTATAAAAGGCCCCCACCTCTCCCACCTTATTCACACCTTCAAGCCATTTGGCTCGGCCAAACTCTGCCCAAATACTCTCCCAACTTCCCCCTATTACTCCTAGAAGTCTCACTTTGGGAAGAACTCTTCCCAAGGAAGCCTTTGGCTCAAATCAAAAAGAGTTACCCGATTTTGAGGTAATGTCTTCTCTAATGTTGTTTTGTTTTATTTTTCCTCTCCAACCCCCTAAAATCTTTTTATTCATTTCTTTTCTAACAACACCAGTATCCTCAATATACTAGGATGTTCTTATAAGAAGTATTCGAGCTACACTTACACACACCTACATCTAATGGTTAAAGAACATACGGTTTCTGTGGATGACGAATTTCTGCCTCACGAAACGATGATTGTTCAACACTCATATAACACCTTAAAAGGTGGCCATTAAGATGTCACTATTTTTATATATGATATATAATATGTTTATGTTTTACTTATGCTTCTGTATTTCTCATTTATGGCATACTTTATGATTTCCATTATGGGTAAAACGCGATAATTTCATTTTAGGAAGTGCGGACTACCGCCCCCTCAAAGTGATTTGAATCGTTAATGCCATATATGGGATGTATAAAGGATGGAGTAAATGGTATTATACACTATATTATACTGGAATTATATTATACATTTATATAATTATGATTTCGTTCCATTAAATATGAAATCGAAATGAAAGTAGTGTTCATGCGTACGTACGGCTTACCGTCTCCATGAACGGTGCATTTCATTTCTTACCACTAAATGTTACGTAATATTATAAATGAATGTATATACTGGATATATATGATATGTATGACATCTAAATCATGAATATAATTCTCGAGATAATGGATATTCTACCACATGAACAACTTGTAATTATAAGAAGTTTATTGTTGACTCAAGTACCAAAGATCGACAAAACGACCGTTATTAACTTAAATAATTACATAATGATCATATCATTGTAATAAATGATATAATAAGGATAATGAAATTGAACATTGTTCTTAATAAGGTATATATTAACTCTAGTTTATTATTCAGGAGGTTAAAGAACAGTTGAGTCAAGTCAGACACGAGGTAAGGGAACTTCTTAACCCAATTTCTATTCTTTGGGTTAATCTCTTACTTTCAAATTATGTCATGATATTATTATGTACTATCTTGTATGTGTACTTTATTTATGTGTACTTATAGTGAATACACATAATATATCTATTTTATTTTAAAAAATGATCTTTGTAAGGGTCTTCGTCTCAATCACCTTTCATTGAGGCATATTTGGTTTTATACACTTCTTTCTTTTATACATTATATAAACCCCTTTGACTTTTACGTTTACTCAAAAGGAATATTTTTTATACGAAGAATTTTACTAAACGACAAAAATGGAATGTTTTTCTTTCCGTACTTATGCGGCAACAATGACTTCTCTGCAGCCGTGACCATTATTTGAGTTTCAGCTTCCTCTACAAGCCATCATTTTTTTTAATGAAAAATAAATACAAAGTTTTAACTTTCTTTTATTTTGGTATTGAAAATGGTTTTGAAAGTGTTTTTATTATATCAATGTGTTGTATTGATATCTTGTGATTGAAATGTGGAAATGTTATTTTTCCTTTATGCATGTTTTATGTGATACAATTATGTTATGGTTTATGATATGTTTAAACCTATTCATATGAGGAATGTATTGGACATAATAAGTGATGGGTGGAGCCCGCTATAGCTCCTCGATGCATCAGTAGGTCTCATGAGACAACTAGACGTGGAATTGGAAGAGGCCCTTTCCCCATTTGATTTGTGATTTTGGTCGAGGCCTTAATCATTTTAGACGTCTTGGCCGAGGCCTTGACAAAATGTTTCAGAATGTCTGGCATTATGCATTCCATCATTATGAAAGTGGTTATTGATATTTCATGTGATTATTCTACCAGTAGAATATCCATGTGAAGAAGTGAATGGAATTATCTCATTTTACTTTTGCCATATTATGTTGATGTTCAAGTTTAAAAGTCTTTTGTTTTAGTTATACATTGCCTTAAATTTTTATTTTTATTTATGAAAGCTTCCGCAATATTGTTATCCTTACTAAGCATCTGAGCTCACCCCTTTCAATGTTTTAATATTTTCCAGGATGTGAAGAAGTATTTTTTGAATGACCTGCAGGGATTGTGAGAAGAGGATATGAGTGTGGACTATGGAGACTTTTTTATTGTAGTTTTTCACTTTATGATGTAATGTAACGTGTACGAATGCATCTAGTGTTTCCAAGGCTACTAAACTAATCGGTCTTTCAAGACTTGATCTTTTGTGATCATGCCAATGTTAGGAAGTAATGCACTGACTCTGGGTAGCTGGGGTCGGGGCGTTACACAGTTATGTAACAATCAATTCAGGATAGATAGAGTAATATCGGGTTAGTTAGGATCTAGTACTCCATCGATTACAAGGTGGTGGGGAGGTGTGGGTGCCTCTATTATATTTCATCAAAGAGGATGCACAGGGTGAATAGTATGGAGTAGTTATCCCTCAATTGACCTAGTGAGTTTTTTCTTATGTATCATGTTCTCCCGAACATACCATCAAGAATGGTAGTGTTGTAACTAATGAATTTTATCTATGAGACTAGTGCTATATGAGATTATAGAGCTCATGGAGTTTGTTCTCCAAATTTTATGTGACCTTTAGAGAATCAAGTAAAATCATTTAGCTGGCTGTTAGGTCAGAACCTCATATGTCATGGAGTCTAATATGGGTATGCCTAGGTGATTATGTGAGTCCTTGTGGTGTTATCAATTGTCTTGGATGAAACCCATTGTGGACCACGGTGAATATTCATGTACGAACAATGATGATTCAATATTGAGTTTTTTCTCAATTGGTTTCCCTTCATCTATGATGAATGAACTGTTTAATTTTATTTTATCCCTTTTCCTTTCAGGTTTCTGGGGTTCATACTGAGTATTGTTATACTCACACCTGTATGGTACTTTCCTACATGTTTGTTGTCTAGTGCAGACCACATCCCTTTTGAAAGAGTCTTAGGAGGACCTAACGTAAAAAGATCTTAGTAAGGTAGACTACAATAGGTGTTTACTAGAGTTGGGGTACACTGATTTATTATAGTTTCAATTTTCTGTGATCCCCTCCTTCTGATCAATTTTTATACTTTTAAATTTTTTGGTGGGAATGTTTTTTCCTTTTTACGCATTCAATACATCCGTTATACTCTATATTGGTATAAATTTTTTATTAATTTTATTTTCCACCTCATTATATCTATGCATTGTTACATGGAGGTTTATATGGATGCATCAATATAGGTACATTTGGAAATGGCCTCTGACTGGTGTGATATGCCTACTCGACACTAGTCACCTGCCCCTACAGTACTAGATGTGGGCTTGGGGAGTTGTGGCTCAGGCCTAGTTGGGTCATGTTTTGATATAATGGTATAAAAGTAGTTTGCACATTGGGAATGTAGTGTTGTGAGCTTGGTTTGGTTTGCATAGTGACATTGTTAGGGTTTTTCAAGTTCAGCTCCTAGGCCAGAGGTTGTTGTGTTTGTGTGGAAGCTGACATATCTATTCACAAAGATTCTGGTAAACTTATTTTCAACATGGAAAATTAGGAAATAGTTCTATAGAAAAAATGGTACATGAATCATATAGGACTGGGTAGTGGGTTCCTTGTCCTTCGTGTGACTTCTCCCCAAATATACTCCATGAATGTGTTGTGCCTCTATTCTATTTCAAGATTACACTCTGAAGATATTCATACATGGTTCCATGGAGGTATTTTTATGATGATCA
The DNA here is from genome assembly GCA_963277665.1 of Viscum album. Classification (NCBI taxonomy): domain Eukaryota; kingdom Viridiplantae; phylum Streptophyta; class Magnoliopsida; order Santalales; family Viscaceae; genus Viscum; species Viscum album. The sequence continues at coordinate 1,992,854,768 of OY728157.1, forward strand.
ACCATATGATGAGGCTTCAGTGTAGCGCAGTGGTTATGAGGTGGTACCACATGGTGGTCCGCTAGTAGAGCCATTACTCATTGAGCAACAAGTGGTGTCAGCTGTTCAGGATTAAGATACATGTATGATGAGTATACTACATGAGTTCTTGATGTAGTGACCAATGAGTTATCTGGGTGACCTTGACCCCAAGGCAGCTGATAACCAGGTTGAGGTAGTCACTCCTATTTTCCTCCTTGTGAGGATACCTCCCGGTCTGTTGGTGGCCCTAATGGTGATCCTTCTACAGGGTTCATCTGAGCGATGTTGGAGTCTAGTGATGCAGACCCATGAGGAGGTGATGCACACTGGGGTAGTGTTTTTTTACTCATAAGGGAAAAATTTTACCAAGCCACATTGAGATACGTGAATATCCACAAATCTTCTGCATCTTTGGTAGGGTAGCGTGACCATGGAAGAGTACTCACCAAGGTTCACATAATTTTCAAGATACTCCTAAGATATGTTTTGAGATCCATTCTTTAGAGCTCTGATTTTTAACCGGGGACACCATATAGACATCTTAGTAGATGTAGTATCTTTTTTCCTTATCTCATTTGTAGGGTTAATGGAGTAATATCTTGCAATTGAGATCTTCCTGATAAAGGTACAAGCGGTAGTGGCCCACAGTAGTGGTCATGAGACTCAAGAATCTACAATAGTTGGAAGACATAATATTGTAGGATTACACTATAGAAGGTATACCCATGTCCATAATCAAGACTATGGTCTTGTAGAACAATAGTCATTCTAGGTATTATGTTTTCCATAGGAGAGGATTTGTTACACTTGTGATGAAAAATGACATATTGTTAGAGATTTTCTTGACCTGACGTGATGCTAAGAGGTAGCCGGTTGATGGACCATCGAGTTAGAGGCAGAATTTGGAGCATGGAATTTTACATTATAGAGGACATGGAAGAGGAGTTGGGATAGCATCAGGATGTGGAAAGAAGCTGGATTTTTTTCCACCAACACCCCCAGGTGGTCCACATCAGGCTCAGGGTGATGGAGGAAGTAGGTGAGCATAGCTAGAGGTCATAGAGACCTTTGACCTAGAGAATATGAGGATAAATAAATGTACGTCCGATATCATTTATACTATTTAACAAAGTAACTATTAGATATTATTTTGAGGTGATCATTTCATTCTTCTATTTTATTGATTTTTATCTTGGGTGACAAGGGGTATCGGTATAACCCTATACTGGAATTTCTTTAAGAATATTTGGAATCATGATAAATTGGGATGCCTTCCCCCATCGAGACATGTTTTTGTTATGTGATTAAAACCATCAGTGTCGCACCATTTAGATAGTGTTAATGTGTGGTACATGACTTCCATAAACATGTGTTATGAAGTTAGGGTTGTGAGATGGAGTGTCGAAGTAGGTCCTAGAATTTCCATTGGAGATTTTATTCTTTCCCCTTACACATAGAGGCCATGGTGGAGGGATATCCTTAAATAGAACCATTCTGTAGTGTAAAAGTTATACCCTAACATATTTCCATAGTTTGGATTGGTTTTCTACCATCCATACTATGCTAGGATGCCACTACAAGGTGTGGCGGTGTTTTTGGTTTTCTGATATGTGTTAGAGATGGAGGATGGCAAGAAAACTCCCTCATAAGAGCTAGTGTTTACAATTAGGAATCCCTATTTTTTTTGTTGGTTCCCTCACATGATTGGAATTAGAAATTAATGAAAAACACATGAGGAGGTCATGGTGTGATTCTTCTAGTTTTGAATGTGAACTATGGGATTACATCGGTATCTAAATCAGTTTAGCAAGGTGGTGTACCACAAGAACCTATGACTACTGATGGATCCATGTAGGTTGTTTTTTTCCACCTATCAATAATAAAGAGAAATGTGTCCACTTTTTCAATTATGTCATCCTGTATGGAGCTAGGAATTAGTGTGGTGTGTCTTTGGTGGTTACCCTCTTTGCACGATTGTTAGCATCACATGAAACCATGGTGAGATCCCTCACATGGGAGCTCCCGTTGAATATCATTTTCATTCCCTTATTCCAAGGGAATTCCCTTTTTGGGGTCAAAGATCCTTATGTTTTGTATAAATTAATGAATTTGGTTTTAACCTTTAATATTTTATAATATTTACAAAAAAACTCCTAAAGCCATGCACTAAGTCGGGCATGGGATTCCAGATCCTGAAGAGACATGACACAATGATATTAAAAATATTAAATAATTTTTTTCACATAGGCGTAATTTCCTTTGAAACATGGAATGAATGTGTAGATATGTCTTAAATCAATATTTTGACGCCACATTTCGTTTCAAAATGTAACGTTTACCCTAGGTATAAAATAAAATTTTTCAGTGTAAGGTTTTTGATAAAATATGAGTTGGAATTAAGGAATGAAGATAGAGTTAATTTATTTAAATAAATTAAATAATTTATACATATCCCCCCCCCCCACACCCTCCCACCCCCCCATATGAACACACAGACCCCCACCCTTTTGTGCATATCGTTAAAGGAGGTGCAAACCCCTCCTCTCCCCCATTGGCTGATGGACGAAACATAGTTAAATTGAACCAATAAGGGGATGTTGATATTCATTCATGGTTTCATTCATCCTCAAATCAAAGAGAAATAAAATCCAAGTGTCATTCTGCACCAAAAGATTAATATTTTTACCATTGATGTAGTAGGATTTGATTTTTATTCTTGATCCCATATATGTTTTTTTTTCAGTTTTAGTGCCCTATTACAATTTCTAGAGATCTCTTCTAGGTTGATCTTCAGTTTCATGTTAAACTAGAGTTATTCAGGTGACTCATAGAGAAATTCCAATCACAATTCCCATCTACATGGTGCGTAGACTAGTGAGACACATTGTGTGTTCATTCCATTATGTGAACATGAATTTTGGGGATTACACACCATGTACTGGGGTTTCACGCAGTGTAGGGACCCCATGTTCTGTGGCCTGAGGACATGCTTGGGTAGCCGTGTGAAAGTACATGGCCATGTAGAAATACATGTCCCAAGAACATGGGCAAGGGGTGCCAGAAATGGGAATGGGAAAATGACCTAGCTAAATATAATTTATCCAGCACACAACATGTTCTCGGTGGTACACATCGTGTGTGAGGCACGACTAGCCGGGCCCTGTGAAGGTAGAACACGCCTGTGGGCTGAGTGAGTTAGGACACACTCTGTACGGGCCATACACACCATGCACACCCACATGACCAGGAAATATATAAAAATAGGGGACACAACTAAGTGCTCTAGCGGGTTCACACGTCATGTGAATCATAATGAATATCCTTTGATTCCCTTGAGATATCCTTGATATCTTACACCTTACATATCTTCTTCTCAGGAACTCGAATTCAGGATTTCTAGTACCCTATATTGATATGTTTTCCACATAAAACATAATGGTGGCCTCTATTGTGTCCTGCAATATATGATGTGGAAGTACTTGGGAACTAAACTATAGTAGTTGTGTTTGACCTTGGATGGTGATCAAGGTGGACCACTAGGTTGACGTCTGGGGTGTTACCCTTCCCTATCACATTTGGATGTGGATCTCCTGGGATCTTTATGCTGGTAGAGTGGTGTTCCCTTGTTGTATCAGGGTGTGAGGCTTCTACCAATGGAAGTGTTACAATGTTAGGTAAGATAAGTGTGACACTCCTTATAGTTTCATTTGAACGATGAATTATATTGGTTTCATTCTTAGAGAGAGATGTTGGGACCGGTACACCCCTATTTCATTAGGGTGTGGGCTTCCCTTACATATCATTTTTGGTATATATGGGACTCCCCACATCCTGGGTGTGGGTTCTATACATATGTGTTAGTTTTCTTTTAGATTTTACTCTCCTATGAGACCAGGGCAAGAGTTCCCGATATCATTCATGTAGTTATAGATAGAGCTCCCCTTCCATTCCATGGGGCGGGCACACCATACTCATTGGAAAGATTGAGTAGGTACTCCCATATTGGACTAGGGTGTGGGTCTTATATCTATGGAGATTGTACTCCCCTATCATGTGAATAGGTGGGTACCCTATATGTGATGTATAGAAGACTGGGTACTCCTATTTTTTGTTTCGGTGAAGCTCCTCTATCCTTACCGTCGAGACTCCACTATCGTTCCTGGGTGTGGGTCTTTTGTACATGTTATTCCATCTAAATTTTCACTCCCCTGTCATACCAGGGAGTGGTTACTCTATTATGTGGTTGGTACTCCCATATCGTGTTAGGGTGCAGGTCCCCCATAGTGATTTTGTTGGTAGAGTGGTACTCCCATGTTGTTCTAGGGTGAAATTCCTCTATCTTTGGAATTACCTCTGTCATGTTATGATGTGGATCCCCAATAATCTAAGTGGTACTCCCATTCTGTATCATGGTGTGGCTCCTAATCTATGCAGTAGTAAATCCACATCTTTAACTATCTGTGAAGATAAGGTCCTCTACTGGAGTTAGTGATCATGTAGTTATCGAGTATAGTTTAGCGGAGTGGGTCCCTCTACATTTTATGTCTGGTACCTGGTTAGGGGTTAGTGATTCCTCAAAGATTTAGGTGAAAACCACTCCATTCATGAGTGTAATAGGTTCTTTAGGTTATCTAGGAATTATTACACCCTCATCTACTAGGTAGTGTTGAGTTTTGGGTCCCACCATCCTCCCTCATCAGAGAGGATTCCTGTTGTTTTGGATATGGAGTAGTATAACCTCGACTATGTACAGTGGTGAGGGTAATTACCCTCCACTTAGGTTATTACAACCTTTCATAGAGAATACATTATCTTTTTATAGGACCTCTGGTGCTGGGCACTAGAGTTTAAACTAGTGAGTGGTTCTCGAGGGAGTGTGTTATCACAATCATACCTTCAGGAATGGTAGTATTTTACCTGATAGAGTGTATCTCTTAGACAGTTTCCATTTTGGAAGTTATATCTCCTAGAGTGTTTTCTCATAGTTATATGTTACCTTGAGATCCTTGATTTGAGTCCTGTAGTTGTCTATGAGGTCGGAATATCTTGAAACCTGGATTCGGAGACGAGTATACCTAGGTGTTTCTATGATTCCATGAATATTTTTCACGTGTCTAGGTTGAGACCCCTAATTGACTAAGCTGACTAGTCTTGTATGTATGAGAATGGTTTGAGATATATTTTCTCTCTCTCTATTGGGTCCCCTCTATCTAGGATGAGGGGACTTTTACCTTTCATTTTCTCCCTTTTCTTTTGGGTTTTTGGGGTGCCTGCAGAGTGTTATTTTAATCACCTTTTCTTGGGATCTTCTTATATGTTATTTGTATTGTGTAGTCAATAGGCCTCATGTAGGTGGTTTATGGAGGACCGAAGGAAGTTGGAGCTTAGTGATCTTGGCCAAAAGAGGTGTTTATCAGAGATGGGTCATGGCGATTTTCGACAGTTGAAATTGTTAGCGATCCACTCCTTTTAAGTACTTTGGATTATTTTAATGTTTTTTGTGGGATTTTTTCTATTTTTTACACTTTTAGTACTTCTTGACAATATTATATGATATATGTTTTCATTCATTTTAGTTTTCAACCTTTTATATCTATTCATTGTTGTAGGGATGTGTAAATGGGTGTGTACATACATGTTCTTTAAGAAAAGTCCTCCCTTAGGTGTGATATTCCTACCTATTTCTAGTTTTTATCCCCTTGACTATTGGAGGTGGTATAGGGGAGTTTCAACCCCGAACCTATTTGTTCGTTTAACAATAGGTCATCTTTGATTAGTTCTTTGATCCCATATTAATATACTGTGATAAAATTGGTATATTTGATTGGTTTTCTTCTATTTATCCTTCTTATATAGAATTGTAAATCGATCTAGGTTTTATTGATCTGATCTATCAATCATATTATTATTCCTTTACAATTTCTCATCGAACATTTTTTATTTGTTTTTTATGTTTGAATATAGTTAGTTCATGTTGTGGATCTTATGTTATATGAGGTGTAAGATTTTATTTATACTCTACCAATCATGTGAACATTGGATATAATATAAAAGATAAATAATTTATGTTTAGGTTTTCCACTTTTCTTCTATTTTTATCCATTCCCTTTCGGTGTGTCGATCATATTGTTCTCACTGTACAGACATGGATTTAATGTATGTGGTTTCATATGAAGTCTTTTTTTAATGAAATACACATTCTAATTAGTTTCAAAACCTATTTTATAAATTTTTATGGTCATGATATTTCATTTATGAGATGAGTGTGTGTTGATTTTTTATATAAAGTGGGATTCCCCTTAAAAGGTGATAAATAATGGATTATTTCAAAGGAATGATGTTTTTTTGTGGAAATTGGTTTTCAAATCATGGTCATGGTGATAAAAAATGGGCGATGGAATTATTTTTTGAATTTCTATGAGAAATTTTTATATTTTTTGATATTTTTTAACATGTTAGGCTTTGATAATTATGTATGAGTTTAGTATTGGTAATTTTCAATGAATTTTCTAGGGGGTCCATGCCTCAGGGTGTTCCTCTATTATATATGTCAGCGTATTGGGGACTTGATTACATGACATCATTAAGGATAATTATATATTGGATTATTTATCTACTCCTTTGGACATCATGTTAGGGAAAGGTTTAGTGTGTACTTTTCATTATTGTTCATTATATCATAAAACTAGCTAGACTGGACATATATTATCCATGGGGTACCTTCATTTATTCATGGTTTTGAAATGGGTTAATAATGCATACATTAATAAATGGTAAGTGATTTAAATTTTTTTTTAAAATATTTTTATGAATTTGTTTCTTAGATGATAAAAATGGATTATTTCCATGTTTTGATATAAATTCAATTTTTTTTATCATGCTATATTTTATTAAAAAACATGCGTAGCTCGATATATTTATCATTGATGTTTTAGGGAAAACTTGGTTGGATCCTACATGGATTATGTTTCATACACCTTGTACACACACTATGGTGTACATATACCTTGTTTTATCTAATGTTGGTAAGAGAAATGCAATGTAGTGAGGTGGTGAATCTTTTGGTGATTTGGAAATTGTTATCTAGTGGTGATAGAGTTGGATGTTTCCCACATGTCATGTGTATTGGTTGTTAGTTTTTTCATCTAAATTATTGTTTGACATTGTCTGTGTAAATGTTATTACTCCTTTTCTCCTCCCTTGTATATGTATTCAATGTCAATGGTTCTTTTCCGGTTGGGAATATTCATTTACTTATATTATTCTGGATTCTGATGTTCTTTTCCCCATACCATAGGGAATGGGAATGCCCACAAGGCCTTGTCAAGGATTTTCTTGGGTGCATATAGTTATGGGTGATCTGGATTGGTTTGTGGCATATGACAAGCCCTATCATAAAATATGATATAGGAATTATTTTGTCCATATGAATCACAACGTATGATATATGGACGTTGACACGTGTCTATTGTGGGGTGCAAAAAAAAATTTACTAAATTAAAATGAAGTATAGTAATTAACCTAGGTTCTCTAAAAAAGGAGTGCACAATAATAACGCTATAATTTGAAATAATAAAAAAAAAGTGGTGGTTTTTTTAATTTCTTGATTTTAAAAGGACAAGAATGAAACATAAAAAATAAAAATATTAAGATAAAATTGATAAGAAAAGTGATTGAAAACTATTATATAAAATGGGGATTATGTAATTTTTGGTTCTCCAATTGTATTTTTATCATAGTTCAACTTATCAAATTCTCTTCTGCTATGTCTATAAAAGTGAGAATCCACAATCATTTCTTCTCACTACCTTGGTCAAATAATAGTGGCGAGAATAAACCTTACTAAAATATCATATTGTCTTACTCTACTTCCATTGTGTGATAGAGTTATTCTGAATACCCTCAATTGACATAGGAAATTCCCAAACCAGTCTTATTTATCCCGAGCAATCAAGAACATTCACTACTCCTCACTCACAAACCAGAGACCACCAAGTACTTCACCACTAAGAACTGATCTATTAAATCATATATAGACCAGATCCTAGTGGAGGGAGAAATTTATCACTGACCAAATAAATAAATATAATAGAATCTAAAATTAAATACAATCGTATATGATAATATTAATTGTTATAAGTAATTGAAATCGATTTCAAAGAAGAGTGAAAAATATTTTAAAACATTAATTAAAAAAACTCATGAATTACAAAATGGAAAACTAATCCTTCCCGAATCACATAAAAAAATACCTTAATATGGTAAGGGAAATTTTTAATAAGGAAGAGTAATAATTCATTACAAAACTAAGAAGAGTAAAAGGGAGAAAACAATGAATATAATTTTTTCCCCTCCGGAATATGTCCTCCAGAAGTTTTCTTCTTTTTTGGCCACCTACCGGACAAAACCCATTGAGATATCTTCTTATAAGATTCTTGGAATGAAGTTGGATATATGACATCAAAATTTCAAAGTCTTTGGATAGGTTTAAATAAATATATGGATGAATAAATTAACATTACTTTTCCTCGCATCCAAACACAACTTCAACCACTCTAATTGGAAGTGACCAATAGATGCCTTAATGAGATACTAAATTTCAAAAAACTTAATGTGAACCTTAACTTTTGAGTCCTCTTTCAAAACCATGTAAAATCAAATAATTTTAATCTCTATTATATGATATATGCTTTGTTTAATATGGTGGGGGTCCATTTTCCAGCTAGAAATTTTCTCCAATTGATTGATTTTTCTGGGACATTGTGTTTAGAGTTGGATCTCACTCCAAAAGAAAAAGATGAAGATCACGAGTAAAGATATCCTAAAAAATGAATCAATTAATTTTGATCCAAATTGTAAATGTTATTCTCAAAAAACATATGCTCTAGAAAATTGTGAATTTATCCTAATTAAGTAATTTTAACAATTAAGCCCAAAATTTACCAAAAACAGTAAAATGATGAAAATATACTCAAATTGAATAATTGGGAGGTTTTAAATCATTGAAAACATATGAAAAATAATGAAAATATTATCTATATCAATTCCCCCATGCATATCACTTGGAATCATGGATATGTAAATATCAAAATCAAACCAAAGCAAATAAAAAACAGATATCCATGAGATCCACCATTTTAAAACTAAAAAAACAAAATATATCATTCCTCATCAAAAATCATTATTAAAAGTTCTCAAAATAGACTATTAAATATATTTCATATTAATTTATCCTTCTATGAATATAACACACTTACCTAACATGCATTTCCTCTCATCACATAAATGTTAGTTTTCAACAATAACTTTCTCATATAATAATCATGCAAGGGTCAGCATAGGATGGATAAATTCTTATATCTCCACTCGAAGTGAGTCAAGGACATGTGTTGATCATGAAGTCTTTTTTGGGTTGTTATATGGAATTTTTTTGTACTATTTAGATATTAAAAATTCTGAGGCTGAAAGAGGAGGGCTTGGCTCTTTTTGAAGAAAAATTGCATTATTCTAATTTTCTCCCATGTATGGTCTCCTCCACACTCCCCTAAATAGAAAATAAACTCCATCTTCCAGAAAAATCAAGGAATTTTGACCCAATTGATCATTTCATTAGAAAAAATTTCAATCTTCTCAAACATATTTTTTATGAAAGCTCCATAAAAGTCCCAACTTTCTTCCTCTATTTAAAACTACAGAAAGGCACAACTTCTCTTATCAAGAACGTTGAAGAAAAGGAAAACATTTCAATAAGAAGATTTTTTTAGCAATAAGAAATGATCTTCAACTTTTTATTTTCATCCAAAGTATCTCCAAATGAGGTAGCATAATACAATACAGCTTCCCCTCACTTAATTTCAACTAGATAATGCAATTTCCCTTTAAGAGCATGTTGGATAAGGGAAATTGGTTTGTAATGTGGCCAACCTAATAGGATATTCAGGGTTTAAAAGGGTTACAAGGATTAAATGTACAAGATAGGCCATAATGAAAAGGATTATTTTCAAAATGGTGCTTCAAAACTAAATAAGTACCTCAATAATTTTAAACACTAATACCTCATACACTCAAGTTTTGATAAGAATAAATCATATTCTAGTCAAACAAAGAAATATTTGGATCTCTCAAGAAGTGAGGTGAGTGTAAAAAAAATTGAAATACTATTTTATAAGCCTCATATAAAAGTGATTTCAAATATATAAATTGTGATATGTGTCATGGGATTTTAAAATCAGATTAATATTCATGAAATTTTTAAAGATTTGAACATGAAACAATGTCATTCTCATCATTCATTTTGGACCAGTTTCATGGAATAAATTTTTTCACTCATGGAAATGGGTTTCAAAATTGTCACAGATAATCATTTATTCTCAAAAGTTTCAAAAACACAAAAAAATTGAAAAAGAAACACACAAAAATTTTAAAGCTCACAATTTTTTTTTAAATTCAAAAAACAAAAAAGAAATAAAAATCACAATCAATAAAGGTTCCCTCTCTCAAACATAAATGATGCGGTGTCCAAAATTCATCTAGATTAATGTAACATGTAATAATATTTGAAAAATGAGTCATATAATGTAGGAAATTTTAAAGAAGAGGTATGAGTTGTGAAATTTTATTGATAAACAGGTTGGAGGAGTGTGATCTCCACCACTAGTTATGATGGAATGGCCCCATGTAATTTCATTAGAATATGTCCATTAACAATGAATGGATCTTTCACTATATCTTTAAAAATTTTCACAATAGTAAAAGGATACACCTGAGTAACTATAAATGGACATTCCGACCAGAAATGAAGTTTACCAGGCATCAAAATGAGTCTTGTGTTTAATAACAACACCATATCTCCATGTTAGAAATCATTAAGTTGGATGATCTTATCATGAGACTCTATTTTCCATTCTTTAAAAATACTTTAATTTAAAAAATCTACCCTTCTAATTTCTTCTAACTTATGTAATTGGAATATTCTCTCTTTTGAGCACTTTCAAGATCCAAATTCATCTTTTTCAAATCCCAATATTCATTATGCTCTAATTCCATTTAAAAATGATAAATTTTTTCATAAATCAACTAATTTGGATTCATTCCAATTGGGGTTTTGTAGGATTTTCTGTATTTCCATAATGTATCTTCTAACCTTTGGATCTAATCTTTCATGTCTGGATTAATAGTATTTTCAAAAATTCCATTGATTTCCCTATTAGACACTTCATCTTACCCATTGGTCTATGGACGATATGAAGTTGATGTTTTATGTTGCACCCCATAATTCTTCAGTAAATCCTCAATTATCCTATTTCAAAATAGAGTCCCATTATCACTTATGATGGCTCTGGGAACTCCAAACCAATAAAATATTCTAGCTTTAACAAAATCACAAACAATTATAGCATCATCAGTCCCGGTGGATTTTTCTTCCACCCATTTAGAAAAAAATCAACTGAAATTTAGATTTAATAACTTCTAAATCACATTGGGAACGTTCCCATAAAATATATCCCCCAAACATCAAAAATATCAAAAAAATCAATGTATTTTAGTTCATTTCAGTTCTCCTTGAAATATTTTCAAAAAACTAACTTTTTTTACATCTTTTATAATATTCATAAGCATCTTTAAAATGTGTAGGCCAATAAGGCTCAGATTCTAAAACCATCCTTGATTTCCTCTAAAGTCCAAATTAGCCTCCACAAGCTAATGTGTGACAAATATTTAAGATATAATCAATTTCACTTTCTATAAAATATCTTATTATCACTTGGTCATTGCAAATCATTCCACGAAATGGATCATCCCAGATGTAATATCTAGATTCAGAATTCATCTTTTGAATTTGGTGGGAATTTAAATGAGATGGAACCTGATATGTAACCATATAATTTACTATATCAGCATACCAAGGAACTTCTCCATCAATAAAGTACAACTTCTCTCTTGAAAGGTGGTCATTCGGTGGATATCTGTCTAGAATTTCATCTTCATGGGTATTGTCAAGTCTACTTAAGTGATCATCCTATTAGTTCTTAGATCCCCTCTTATCATTGATTTTTATGTTAAAATCCTAATGTGATATCATTCATCTTACTAACCTTGGTTTAGATTCTCTATTCATTATTAAGTACCTAATAGCTGCATTATCAGAAACACAGTGACATTAGTTCCAAGTAGATACGATCTAAATATTTCTAAAGCAAATACTACATACAAAAATTCTTTTTCTGTTGTTTTGTAGTAGAATTGGGCTGCATCTAAGGTACTTGATTCATAGAAAATAACTTGGGGTCTCCCAACAATTTTCTGATAATGTACTAGTCCAATTTCTTGGTTTGAAGCATCATAAAGTATCTCAAATGGTTCTTCCTAATTTGGTGGCTGCATTACCGGTGGGGTAATCAATATCCTCTCTAACTCATAAAAGGATTCTCTACATGCACCATTGATATTAAAATCATATTCTTTCAAAATTAATATATATATATAGGGAGATAAATCTTACTAAAATATTTGATAAACCTTCTGTAGAATCCTGCATGTCCCATGAATGATCTAATATTCTTCACACAAGTTGGTAGGGAATGAATTTATGACTCCAATTTTTTATTTAACAAATTCTATTCCCTTTTTGGAAACTAAAATCCCAAGAAAAATTCATCTCTAAATCATGAAAATATTCTTTTCAAAATTCAAAACAACATTCCATTCAATGCATGTTTTCAAAACGTTTTCCATATATTTCAAAAAATGATCAAGGGAATTTCCAAAAACTGAGAAATCAAGAAAACCTCCAACAAGTCTTCAATATGATTTGAAAAAAAACTTACCATGCTCATCTGAAATTTACCTAGAGCATTACAAAATCCAAATGGAATCCTTTTGTATAAAAAGTGCTGAAGGGATAGGTAAATGTAGTATTCTCTTGATCCTTGAGAGAAATAGGTACCTATAAATAACCTAAAAATCTATCCAAAATGAAATAATGAGTTATACCGGATAATCTCTGAAACATCTTGTCAATGAAATGGATAGGAAAATGATCTTTTCTTTTGACCTAATTCAACATCCTAAAATCTATGCACACTCTCCAACTATTCTGAATTCTTATAGGGATTAATTCATTATTCTCATTACTCATAATGGTTTGGATAGTTTTTTTGGAACTACATGGATGGGGAAAAACCATTGTGAATCATATATGGGATAAATGATCCCAACTTTCAAGAGCTTCTCAATCTCTTTCTTCACAATCTCCACTAGGGTGGGATTCAGCCTCCTTTGGGGTGGTCTGACAGTTTTGGCATCTCCCTCAAGAATAATTCTATTTGAGCATATTTTTGGGGTGATTCATGTGATATCACCTAAATTCCACCCTTTTTCATGGACATTATCTCTCAAAATATCAATCAAATATTTCTCTTGGGTTTCAGATAAAATATTATCAATTATCACTTGTATATTATATCCCTCCATAGGTAATCATTTTTTAAATTAGTGTGGATTGGTTTTAATTCCAAATTAGGGGTTGGTTGATGGATGAAATTAAGTTGAGGTTCCCCCATTCCAAATGGTGGACATCCTACACATAAGAAATCATTTCATTATATTCATCATTTAACAATATAAAAAAATTAGATTTTACCTCTTCCTCCCACATGAAATTAGTATCTAAAGATGTTTGGGAATCCTCTTGTTCAATGAAATTTTCAATGGATAAATTCTCTCCCGAGGATAAGAATTCATGGAACATACTTGATTCCAAAATGGGATCAGTAACAACTTCATGGGGGGAGTGGAAAGTGTCAGTGATCATCTGATGGGTGCCTCATGGATTAAAAAATATTACAATGGATAGTGATATCTAAAAACTCTATGGTGAGGGTCCCTTTATGGAAATTGTTTATAGTTTTGGCCATATTAAAGAATGTTCTCCCCAAATTTATGGTTGAGTGTGACGGGCTACTATCATCTTCCACATCCAGTACATAGAAATCAGCTAGGAATAAGAGATCTTTGACTTTAAATAAGACAACCTCCAAAACTCATGCTGAGAAAAATTTGGATCTGTTTGTAAGTTGGACCACCACTAATGGGGGATTCAAGTATACCATATAAAAATAAGTGTATACAGTGTGAGAAAATAAATTAATAGAAGAACCTATATCTCTAGAATCATTAGAGAAATTTAAAGTAATAATGGTTCATGGAATGGAAAACTTCCCTGGATCTTGACATTTGGTTGGAAGATGTGATGTGGTGAGTGATGATACACTCCTTCTCAAGTTGATTATCTCATTCCATTGAATTATCCTCTTATTTTTGAAAATATTCTTCTAAAATTTATCATAATTCATATTTTTTGTCAGATTCTAGTATGGGGATATTCATATGCACTTTCATGAAGGTGTCCAGAATTTATTTTTGAATTGATTCTTCCTAGAACCTATTTGATTCAATCATCCCTAAAGTAAATGGTAGGTGAAATTATTTTTTCTCCCTTTTTTTACTTTTAAATGCTTTTTATTATATCTTCCACTTTTCCATTTCATTTTCCTCCTCCTCTTCTTTATGGTGAATTTTCACATAATTTTCAGAATTTTCAAATTCAATATCCCCTAACAAAATTGGCCTTGTTTCAATTTCAAGGGATGGTGGTGGTGGGAGTTATTTTCCACTTCTTGTTGTTATTATGATAAAATTATATTTTGGGGTTGGTATTGTTTGGGGTGCTAGTCTTCATCGGTTTTTTGTTAGTAAGTTCATGATACTTTCGAACCTGTTGGAAAAATATTTGATTGTTTCTTTAATCCCATCAGTATTTGATTTTATGATGTTGGTTTTGAATTGGAGGTTGTGAACTAGTGTATGGCCACTCATAAGGACTCTGGAAAGTGGTTGGATATTTTTAAGAAGGCTGGTTATAAAATTACTTTTGTAGAAATGGTGGTGGGTTCTGGAATTTATTCTAGAATCGGGTTTAGTTTTGAAAATTATTTTGGTATGGGGGTCTATCTTGATTCTGTTGATTTCTAAATCAGTATTGGACGTGGTTAAGATCTCTCCATACTTTATTTTTTTGATATTTCATTATCTAAATGGTTGTTTCACAACCTTCCATTCCTTATATTTCAGTACAATGGTCAGTTAAATGATTAGGTGATGGGCCTAAACCACATACCGTAGCCGGTGCTTATTAGCCACCCAATTGTTTAATGATAATCTGTCTCGCCAAAATAGTTAAGTCTTAAAATCATAGTTTTTAATAATGGTGATGGATGAGAAGTTCTTACCTCATGAATACCTCATTTTCTAGTACCTCTTATACCAAATTGTTGCGAGTTTTGAGAAATTTTCTCAATCAAGCCTGTAGCTTCTTCTGATGACTTGTCAATCAATGCTCCTCTAAAAGGTTTATATAATTTTCTAGTAAGACTTGAAAGAATATGTTGAAAACCTAAATAATAAGTTTAAGGAGGCTATTATACATGAGGATCTAGAAGATGATGAGGAGACTACAACACAATAAGATGAACCATCTTCCTCTGGTTTGGTGAATGTTGGTAAGGAGGCAATTGAATATGGAAACACCCATGATATTTTCAAACAATCGAATGAAGAAATGTTAGAGGAGTCTTTCCTGATTATGATATAAAAGTAAGATGAACACCAAATGTTTGATAGACCATTTAGAGATTATTTGAATGATAAAAAATTATCATGGATTGACAAATAGAACAATATATTGACACATAGTTTCAATGAGGGGAAAACAATATTGGAGGAGCATGTGAAGTCATGGAAAAAAATGGATTCTCACTTTGAGGATCTCATTAAAGGAAATCTGGAAATAGAGGTTGCCTCTATTGAATGGTGACTTTTTAAGGTTATGAATTCTAATTTCTTTAATTTATTTTAGAATCGATTTATAATTTATTATTATGTATGATTATTATTTTTATTTTTAACTTTGTTTGTTTCCCACTTTTTCTTTAAAAGTTATTCTGAAATAAAAAATATATTTGTGGTGATAAAAGATGATAAGAAAATTATGATCCTAGATTGTATGTTGTGGGATGCTGGCATAGACCTTCTTAAATCTCTCCCAGTACATGTAAAGATTTTCTCCAGATGACTTCCTGATGTCATATATTTCTTTTCTGATGGTCATTCTACTAGAGGAGGGGAATAATATTTTCATAAAGAATATTACCAAGTCATTTCAATCATTAAAGTATCCTAGTTGTAATACATAAAACCATTATTTAGATTCCACTTATAATGAAAATGGGAAGGCCTTCCACTTTACCTACTACTCAACTACTTATTGGGGTCCGAAAGTAGAGCAGACACGCATAGACACTTAATAATGTTTGTTTGGGTCTTCACCTTCCAAGCCATGAATTTTTCAGATCAATGGAATAATGTTATGATTCATCTAAAAATGATTTAGTAAGACTATCATGATAAGATTATTGTTTAGATAATGGAATTCTTGTGCAAAAAGGTCTCTAAGGGTTTGGTTTTGATTTTCAGCCATGCTGACAGGATGAGATTGAACACTTGAAGTTCAACTCATGTCTAAAAGATAAATTTCCTTAATTTCATATTGAAAGTTCATGTTTATAAGTCTATTAAACAATGTTATTTCAATTTTAGTATGTATGGTGGAAGGGTCTGGGTTTTTACTTCTTTTCATGCAATATAAGAAAACAATGTTGGCACTACCTCCCCCAAAACGGCACCGTGATTTTACACGTACCTATTATGGGTTGTGGAAAAAAATATTTGCTATGTTAAAATGTAGTATATTAATTAACCTATGTTGTCTCTAGAGAATAGTGCACAATAATCATGTTGTGAATTAAAATAAGAAAATGAGGTGGTTGTTGTTTTTAAAATTGTTTGATTTTGAGCAGAGAAGAATGAAACTAAACAAATAAAACTATTAAGATCAAATTGATAAAATGAGTGACTGAATGCTATAATACGAGATGGTTAATTTTTCCGGTCTAGTTCTCCAATTGTAATTTAATCATAGTTAAACTTATCCAATTATTTTATGTTATGTCTTTAAAAGATAGAATCCACAATTGTTTCTTCTCACACCCTTGGTCAAATAATAATTTTTAGAATAAAAAATAATAAAATATCATATTGGTCTAATATCCTTATATTTTGTGATATATTTGGTGCGAATTCACTCAATTAGACTTAGGAAATTCTCAATAAAGACTTGTTTATCTCAAAAAATCAAGAACATTCACTAATCCTCACACACGTACCAATGATCACTGGGTACTTCACCACTATGAATGGGTCTATTCCATCATATATAGAATAGATCCTAGTAGAGGGATAAATTGATCATTTTCCAAAAAAATAAAAATAACAGAATCTAAAATCAAATACAATCATATATGATAATAAAAACCATTATAATAAATTGAAACCGATTTCAAAAAAGAGTAAAAAGGGTCATAAACATTAATTGAAAGAACTCATGAATTAAAAAATGGAAAACTACACCTTACCCCATCACACATAATTTTTCCCCATCATGTTATGTGTAGTTTTTAATAAACAAGAATAAGAATTCATTACAAAACTAATAAGTGTAAAAGAGAGAAAACAAGGAACATAAATTTTTCTCCTCTGGAATCTGTCATCTAGAAGTTTTTTTCTGTTCTTCCCACCAGCTGGTCAAAACTCAGTATGTTGTCTTCTTATAAGATTTTTTTATTGAATTTTAAAATCTACCCAAAAAATTTTAAAATATTTATAGGGGTTTAAGTAATGACATGGCCAAATAAATGAACATGACTTTTGCTGGCCAAAAACATTATTTCACCCACTCCACTTAGACATGCACAAAATATGGCTTAATGAGATCCATAATTTATGAAATTTTATGTGAATCGTCCCTTTTGATTCATCTGTCAAAAATAGTCATAATCACAACATTTTAATTTAGTTAATATGAGATATACTTGATTTATTATGGTGATGTCCATTCTGCTAGCCAGAAATATTTCTCTACTTGATTGATTTCTCTGGCCTATTGTTTATAGAATTGGGTCTTGTTCTAGAATCCAAAGATGAATACCATGATCAAGTAAATCCGATACAAGGAATCACTTAATTTGGATCCTAATATTAAACTTTATTCTCTAAATAGAGAAGCTTTAGAAAAAATGTGAATTTTGCAGAATTTACCAATTTTCACAATTAGGCCCAAAATTCCCCCAAAACACTAATGTGATGCAAATATTCTAAAATTGACTAATTTGTAGGGATTAAACATTGAAACACATATGAAAAATAGTGAAAATGTTAACTAAATCATACATCGTAATCCACAACTCAATATATATCCCATGTATTTGTTCTTTTCATTGCACATATATATATATATATATCATAGTATATGATAGGGTTTCACCATGTTTTGAAAAAAAAGTGTCATATCACCAATATGACATGGTTTCTTATAGTTAAATAAAATATTTTATATAATATACAATTATGAGTCTATCAATCATAAAATTTTACTAATATTGTGCCATTGGTCTTTAATATTTAACTATTTTACTATTAATTAGAATTTGTGGTTGCTAGTTTGTTAAGTTATATCCTATCAATCAGAACCTAAAATTGCTGGCCAGTTGTAAAATATGATTAATGATTTAAAAAATATTTTTATTTTAATTTATTTATGAATGGAATTAGTTTATTTATAAATTATTTATAAATAATAATAACATGGTTTTTGGGGATATTTGTTAATTTATTATGTGTTTATAAATTAATTAATTATAAAGCGTCTATAATTAAATAAAATAAATTTATGAAACATTTATTAACAAATATTCATAATTATTAAGTATTAATATAAAATATCTATACTAAAAATAATTATTTACAAAATTATATGGTGTGCCTTGGGATCTAGAAAGAAAATATTTAATTTTAAAACAGAATGAAAGTTTATAGTTTTTATAAATTACATAATAAGTCAAAATATAATGAGTTATTTTTTAAAATATGAATTTTTTATAAATAATTATATTTAACTTTTCAAATTAACTATTTATAATGGGAAATTTTTTAAACCTTGTCAAAGATAGTTTTGATGATGACTTTAATAAAAGGTTTAAATAATATTAAATATGTGATGTTTAGATTTTGTAAATAGTTTACATAATATATGTTGGATTATAAATTTTTTATATTTTATAAAAATATTGTATATTTAATGTGAAATTACATATAATGAATAATATGAAAAATATATATAATGAAGTAGACATAATGTGTGTACATTCAATATCATGTTGTTTCCCAAATGAATCAATAAGAGTATAATGTTTTTATAATTTCATATATTTTATAAATTGGTCAAAATTTGTTATCTATTATTCAAATATTTGAAATTTTCATTTATTTAAAGGTTATTCACTAATTTATTTATAGTTATAACTTCTTTATATTGTGAATAAGTGTATCCTTTCTATTAAGTTGCTAAAATACTTTTTATAAGTTTATAAGAACTGCATTACATGCTAGGTATGATTATATAAGATTAAGTTTTCACCTACCATTACCTTAGTTGTTGTAAAAGTTATTATATTTAATTTATGTATTAATTATATTTTATAATTATTATGTTTTTTAATTATGTTGAATTGTATTCTATCAGGAGTAAAGTACCACCTAATAGAGGGACTTTTGATTGGACTTCCCACTAGCCCGGAGCCCTATACATTATTTTAGAAGGATTAGAGTTGGATATTTATAGCTCTGGGATCAACATGTGAAGATTTAAAATTTCATATAATTCTAAACATTTACAATAAGAGTTTATATACCATATAGATGAGGTTAATTTGGATATTTTCAAATAAGTTTGGGTTTTATATTTGGGTATCTAACACAAACCTTGGGTTATGTAAAGAGTTTCACAATTACCACGTTGTCATGAAAAGTCATATTTATTATGATTTCAAGATTGATTTATAGTATATGTCAGACCCTATTTCATCTCTCATGGAGTGTTTGTGGTTTATTGTGTGAATTTTTAATAAAAAGGAACAAAATAGGAGAGTGGTTTTGAAAACAGTTTTAAGAAATTTACTTGATTTAATGAGTTTAATAGTTAATAAATAATGGTGTGGTTTTAGAATTATGAGATATGGATATAATTTTATGTTCACTTCACATCTTGTATAGCTCATTATTCTGAAATTATTAACATGGTTTTGCTTAATTCTTTGGTTAAGGGTTGTCAAGATCTTGATTCCCCTCTTGGCTCTTAAATCATTTCACAATGTAACAACCCATGAGCCAACAATCATGTTGTTCAGGATTGGACCTCAATCATAATGTGAATTATACTAAAGAATAATAATATCTTATGTGTGTTTGAGAGAAATAGGATTCTTGTGTTTCCCAATTAGAACAACCCAAGATCCCCACATTAAATCTCAACACAATCGGTGTTGAGATAAAAAGTGTTTCACTTAATTATATAAAATAAATGTATTCATAGGATAATAGCATCAAGGTTAAGCATAATTGAAATATTTAAAACAAAAATTAAACAAATATAGTAGAAGAAAATGTTCCATAACTCCCTCCTAAGTATGTGTGGCTCTCTCGAAATGATCATCCACCATTTAGCCCGCCATTGGGAGGAGAAGGTGGCTCGGGTGGAACATCACCTTCACCCTTGATCCCCCTATGAGTAGAGGGGTCATTTGGGTCTCCATAATTCCATAACTTTTCCTCCATGTTGTATGTTCAATTGAGTATCCCAAGGTTATATTTTATAGGCAAAGTGGAATGTGGTTTTGGGCATACAAATTGTGTGAAACCACATTTCATGTTGTTTTAGGTATCCTGAAAGCCTTATCTCACATTAAGAAAAACTAAAAAGTTGTTTAACCACCTCTTGAATATCTCCACTAAAATTCAGGATTCATTTGGACACATATAGCTTGAGATATGAACTGATCACAACACACTACTTTTGACTTTTGTAGATTCGATTTGCTGGAGAGATCTGTCTGGATGGGCCATCATATGACCGAATTAGGCTTGAGTTTCTGCATATTAAATTTATCTAATTGATTTTAGAACCATCTAAAAATTTTAACCCATTTTGATCCACGGTTTAGTAGTACTATTCCATTGAGTCCATTGGCTTGCTTCGATCATGCGCAATTTGGCCCATTTTTCTGGAACTTCATTGTGGGATCAATAAATCACATCCACCTTCAATGAAATTTTCAAAACAAATAACATTTACCTATTTTATAGTGATAAAAACAAAATAATATAATCTTACATGATGTTCATTTTTTTATTATATTGGAAATTTAAATAAAAATTCAGGTTAATACTATTGTGTATGTTTGAAAATGAAACAGTGAATCGCAGTGCGATCACACCACACAACTAAATTTTTTCACTCCTAGGAAAAGTCAGACTTCCATAAATTATGGATGTATATATTTAAAACAACATAAATATTTAACATTCAATGAAAATTTAATTCATGATAGAAATCTGATCAATGAAAAAAATCACACTGGGGATTTATTCTCAGTGGTCAAGGAAATAGACGTCTCAAAAAAAATTTCAGAATGAAATGACATGAGATACATGATACCAATCAAAGAAAATAGTTCAAAATTTAATCACTTCACTAATTCTCCATAAGTGTGTGTATGTGAAAATCATTTCATGTTATTATTTCAAATTTATGTTGAGTAAATATAAGTTATTTTAAAAAAATTCTACTTACAAGATCCATTCCACTGAACATACCCAACATCCTTTGAAATCAAATATCAATACCCACTCATTTTGACATTCGCATAAGTAAAACCATAAGCTCCCTGGCTAGATATCCCCATATGTTGTACATTTCATCACTCACTTAATTTATTATTTTTTTCAAATGTTTCACTTGGAACAAATATAACACTATTTTCTCAACCCATGATTGATCTCCTCAAGAAACTAATTTTAAATGTTAAAATAATATAAAGAGTTGTAAAATGGTGTTTTTTTACCTACCAAAAACACAACCCTTTTTATTTTTATTTTTTATGGTGTACAATAGTCAGATAAGGGGTACACAGGCATAGGTCAATCTGTTATAGTAATGAAATATATTGGATAACGATAAAACATATAGAATGGTAAGTAGATAAAAATAAACGTAATTATATTTAACTTCTACTAAGTAAGATATTTTTATAGTTCATAGTTGGGTGAAAAGGTGTGTGGAAAAATTAGGTGAAAACATTTTCCCTTAAAATGCTCACACAAAGAGTACCACTCATTTAAAAAGTTTCAAAATGATAAAACCATTTATATCATCGACAAATAACCTAATTTCAAAATAAATCTGCACCACAGTATTGAATTTCTGTTGAAATTCACATTTCATCAGAAGTTTTAATTGAATGTTCAAAAAACAAGGAAGAGAGAAATTACTCATACATTTTCAATAACATCAATGATTAAACTATCATCATTTTACATTATAATGTTGGTATAAAAAAGTAATATTCTGGTACAAAATTTGGAGGGAGGGAAAGAGGGGAACGAAACAATACTATTCCACAAGCTAGAAAAGGAAAGATGATAAAAATTCTTAACTAACCCAATAATATACCGATCCCCCGACACTAAATGTGTGTAGTGTCCTAACTATAATAAAATATATTTTGGTAAGGAAGGATAAAACATGGTGGGTGTCATTCATAGACTACTTCTTGAACTTGGAGTTCCTCCATTGGGAACACCGGAATGGCCTCGGGGAAGTGCTTTAGCCACTTCCCATTGACGGTTAATGTTTTCCTGGTTTCTTTATTTTGACTCCAAACAACACCAAATGGATATACATCAATAATAGTGTATGGTCCAAACCAATGGGAATGAATCTTACCAAGATGCAACTTCAGCCTTGCATTGTAGAGGAGGACTTTATTCCAAATGTGGAACTGATGATGAAGGATGAGACGGTCGAGGGATGCATTGGTTTTCTCCTTATAATTCCAGGATATATCATATAAATATATTCTCATTACTTCTAGATCTTAAATCTGTAACTTCCATTGAGCACATGCACAAAAAAGATTAGAATTTCATTGTTTGTTGCCTACTAGGATTGGTGCTCAATCTCAACCAGGAGGTGAAAACTCTTTCCAAACACTAGCTGATATGGTGGAAAGAAAATGGGAGTTTTGAAAGAAGTATGATATTCCCATAATAAATTATCGAGTCTAAGACTCTAGTATTTTCTATTAGGTTGAACCGTTTTTTCATGAATCTATTTTAGCTCCCTATTTGACACCTTGTCTTGACCATTAGTTTGAGGGTGATATGTAGTAGACACTCGATGTCCGACCCCATACTGACATAAATGTGATTACATTTTTTGATTACAGAAATAAATAACCTTGGTAACTAATGATGAACCCAGGTAATCCAAACCTATAGAAGATTTGGGTTCTCAAAAATTCTACCACTTCCTTAGAATCAATAGTATTTTTTACTCGTGACTCTGCCCATTTTGAATCATAATCTTCTTCCAAAAGAATTTAAAGGTTCCCAACTAAATTGGGGAATGGTCTTCTTAATTCAATTCCCCAAACATCAAAAAAATTATGGAAGATAATGGGTTGTTGTTTCATTTCATTTATTTTAAATACATTCTCCATTCATTGATAGCGAGGACAAGATTTATAGAAATCATGGGTATCCTGAATGTGTGTTAGCCAAAAGAGAGAAGAATCAAGGTTTTTGTGAGCATTATTTTGGGGAACAAAGTGAAACCCATAAGCAAGAGTGTGATATAATTCAAATATAGACTAAAACTCACTATTAGAAACACAAATCCTGAGTACATGATCACTAAATGTTCACCAAATGCAGGGGTCATCCAAAATTTATCAACATGACTCATGTTTTAGACGGTCGACCTGGTTTTTATTGAAATCAGTAGGAATGAAAAATGATACCAAATAATTTACAATTTTGGTATACCAAGGAATAGTATCTTGCACTCAGTACAATTGATCATCCAGAAACATGTCATTTATAGGAATACCGGGGGATGAGTTAATGTACGAGGATGGGTGGATCCTACTGATGTAGTCATCACCACATTCTCTACTCATTTTTATCTATAAATTCTGAATTTAATTTTAGAAGGAGTATCATACCAAAAATGAGATGTGGTTTGGCTTCTGGTTTCATGAGGAGATTCCAAAGGGTTGTATGTTCTAAGAACACAATGAATTTGGACCCTAAAAGAAACGACCTTGATTTATTTATGGAAAACACAATGGTAAGAAATTATTTTTTAGATTATATGTTGTTTTATTGGGTAGGGTCCAATGTGTGTGAGGAATAGGCAATGATATGTGGAGCTTGATTAACCCTCTATGATAAGACTGCCCCAACTGTTTAGTTAGAGGCATCACACATGAGCTCCAATACAAGATTATTTTCAATACTGTGATGTAGGACTGAACCAAGACAACTCAAACATTCATAAAAAGAAGAGCCATAAAAAGTGAAATCATCCACGAATACCTCAAGGAAATTCTTCAGGTAATATGAAAAAATACTAACCATGCATCGCTGGAAAGTACCTGGAGAATTTCATAGACCAAATGAAATCCTTTTATAGGAAAATGGGTCAAAGGGGAAAGTGAAGGATGTCTTTTCTTGATCCTTGGGGGCAATATGGATCGAAAAGTATCTAGAATACCCATGAAGGAAATAGTAGTGGGAATTCCCCACAAGCATATCTAGCATCTGGTAGATGAATTTCAATGGGAAATAATCTTTTCTTGTGTGTTGGTTAAATTGGGTATAGTCTATATAGACACATCAACTATTCTAGGCTCGAGTTGGAACAAATTCATTGTTATCATTTTTCTTTAAAGTAAGTCATGTTTTTTCAGAACCAGTTGTACTAGAATGACCTATTTGCTGTCAGAGATAGGTTAAATGATTTCAGTAGCCAATAATTTTGGTTAGCAAACATTTAACTACATATTGAAGGTTTGGGTTTAGTGGACACTGTGACTACCTCCCCGATTTAGCCTCATAATTTAACAATATATGATGTGTGAAAATTGGAAGGATAATACCAGGAATGTATGCAAGTGTCCATCCCAATTCTTTTTTATAATCCCTAAAAATTTAAAAAAGTGGAAATTCTTTCCTTGGAAGGAGTTAACTAGAAATGATAATAGGAAACTTGTTTCCATTCTCTAGGTAGGCATATTTTAAATCATGAGGCTGTTGTTTTAGTTAAAATTCAGATGGATTTTATATTGATGAGAGTTTCTATGAAAGTGGGATGTCACTAATCTCATCTAAATTCTCAATGGTATTATCCTCAAATGAATAATGAGCTATTAAAATATTAATAGTGTCATCAAAGATCATGTGATCCCCTATGTTCAAGAAATTATCAATTAACAAACATGCATGTCATTTTTCTAAACCACTACAACAATCAATGTATTATTAATTTCCTAGAATTCAATAAATTATGAATACATAGAAAGGGGATCATTGGAATGAAAATAAGTGTTTTTTAGGGATGAGAGTACATCTATAGAGTAAACAGGGAAAATGGAATGTTCTTCTGAGGGGTGCTTCATGGAATCAAGGATGTTGAAGTGGATAATGTCACCATGAAACATTATATATAATGTACCATTATAGAAATTAATTATGGTTATGTTAGTTTTCAAGAAGGGACTCCCAAATATAATCAGGGCATGTACATTCATCCTATAATCTTCCATTTTTAGCACGTAAAAATCATCAAGAAAAATTATATTTTTCACCCTCATAAAAACATCCTCTAACAAACTAGAGGGTTGTGTGGTACTTTGGATTTCTAATTCAAAAACAATTCCAATGGGCTTTAGTTCCCCGACTTGTAATGAAGAGTAAATGGATTGAAGAATCATATTTATAGAAGCCCCCAAATCAAGAATAGCATTGGAAAGGAATACTCCCCTATAGTTCACATAGTTGAAAATGTTCTGTAACCATTTAATTTTATGTGAATTTATGAATCTATCAATGATGAGACATTCCTAATTAATATCACCTTCTCGTCACCTCAAATTCGCCTTTGGTGTGTACACATCACTTTCAAAAACAAACTGTATCTTGGAATTTGCTTCACGACATTAATCAATGGAATTTTAGTCTACATTTTTTTGAATGTTTCCAATACTTTTTAATCAATTCAGTTTCCTTTTATTTCCTAGGTTAGGTGGCCATTTGGGTAAATGGGAGTGGAATGTATGGGATAGGTAACTCATCAACATACACACTCTTTCCTTTGGATGGATTCTCTCAGGATAAGTATTTTCTTCTCTTGGAAAATTTTCAACAATTGGGATAATGGTTTCCTCAAGAAGGGATGACTCTAATGGAGGGTTCATTTGGGGTTTAAGTTGTTTCTCACTCCTAAGGGTTGTGGAAATAACATTTTCTTTATCCCTAGGATTAAATACTGGTGAGAGGGTAGTTTACCTGACCCATGACTTTGAATTTACCCCACAGAGTTAGAGAGTTTTACTAATTGGGGTTTTAGGTCTTTTATGGATGCATGGGAGATTTGTTAGAATTTTATATTAGTGGAAACCATTTGTTTCCTAATTTATTCAATGATAGGTATGGATTTTGGAGGGGGTTATTAGAAATGACTTTATTGTGGTTGGGTATTTCTGGGTGGTGGTGGTGTATGAATTCTCTATCCTAGTTGGTTCCATTGTTGCTCGGGTTGGTTTGAATACCCCTTTACCAATAAGCATGGTTTTCATTCCACATAGGGTTGGAATGATTTTACGGTTCTTTCCTAAAGGGTTGGTTATAGGGAAAACCAGGAAATATTTCCTCACAACTCTCAAAAGCCTCTCTTATTTGTGGGAATTGGTCAAAATAATGGGTGTTATAAGAACATATTACACAGTGGATAAGAGGAGGAGATTGGTATATACCTTAGGAAAGATAATGTTGTCAAATAAGGGTACTTACATCTTCAAACATCATTTCCACCTTTTTCTCCTATTCATTACTTTTCACCTCATGGACACCTTGAATGGGTAAATAGGATCTTGAACAAAATTTTTTATTATTCTGCACCATGTTCTCAATTAGGTTTCTTGATGCAATTGGGGTCTTATAAAATAGCACACCAACTATAGCAACATCAATCATAATTTGATCAATAGTAATTAAACCTTCACAAATATAAAAAATTGAAAGTTGATCACTTATTTGGTGGCATGGGAAACTTGAACGTAACCTTTTAAAGTGTTTCCAATATTCATGTAATGTTTCCCCTTGATATTTCCTTGTTCCACATATTTATCTCTTTATTATTTCAGTTTGTGAGGCTGGGATATATTTTTCAGGAAAAAGATGTGTCATGTCCTCCAAACCTCTAATTTATGAATTAACATAGTAAAGCCAGTCTTTTACAGTGTCTTCTAATGAAAAATGAAATTCCCTAAGTATTACTTGTTTATCATCCATATTTTTAGTTTTAAAATTAGAACACACAGTATGAAATTATATTACATGCTTATGTGGATATTCTCCTATGATTTCATGGAATCTTGTAAATAAGTTAATTAAACTATATTTTAGTTCAAAATTGGGTGTCTTGCCTTGTATTTGAATTTGAATGTGTTGGATATCAACATTGGGCGAGGTTAGTTTTTTACTGTTTGATTGTATTCATCCATGTTGTACATGTTAATTTCTGTTTCTAATTTGGTTCCAAAATAATATGGGTTTAGAAATAGTCTCAAGTTGTGGTGTGTGATCTTTTAAAGGTTTGTCTAGTGGGTTTTGGTGTTGTTTATATAGGATCCTCTTTGATTCAGGTTTGAAAGGGTGTAAATATCCAAGAGTAGAACATTTCATGCATAGAACCAACACAAAAAATAAATAAGGAAACAAAATTAAATGAAAATTTATAAAATAAAACAAATAAATATTCACAAAATTTACAAATATCTCAAAAAACACGCAATTAAACCAAAGCGCTCCATGACAAGGATGCCAAACATTGACCACATTGTTGTGAAACATCAAATTGATAATGATTTTAAGGATGATTTATAATAGAGGGTAGACCTTAGGTTCTCTCTAAAAGAGTTCTGGTGGTTTATAGTGTGATTTTTTAAATAAAACAGAACAAAAAGGGGGTTGTTTTGAAAAAAGTTTTATGAAAATGACTTGATTTAATGATTTTAGAAGTTGATAAATAAAGGAGGTTTTTTATAATTATGAGATAAGGGTATCATTTCACATTCAATACGCATTAGGGATATCTCATTTTTCTAAAAATATTAACATGGTTTTGTTTAATTCTTTGGTTGAGGGTTGTCAAGTTCCTGATTCCCTACTTGCCACTTAAATCTTTGCACATAGTACCAACCCTTGACACAAAAATCATGTTGTAAAGGATTGGACCTTAAGCATAAAGTGAAGGATACCAAATCATACTAATATCTTATTTATGTGTGAGATAAATATGATGTTTGTGGTGCCCTATCAGAACAACCCAAGATACCAACTTGAAATATCATCCCAATCGGTGTAGAGATAAAAAGTGTTTCAATTAATTATAACAAAAGAAATGTATTCAGAGGAAAAATGAATCAAGGATAAACATAATTGAAATATTTAACACACCAATTAAACAAAAATAGTATATAAAAAAGTTTCAGAACTCCCTCCCATGTATGTGTAGCTCTCTCACAATGATTATCCACTGTTTAGCTCTCTATTGAGAGGAGAAGGAGGCTCAGGTGGAACTTTTCTTTCATCCTTGATCCAACTATAAGGAGAGGGGCCTCCAGAACTTCATGGAAAAATAGAGAACCCCTTTGGGTATCTAAAATACTAGATATTTTCCTCATTGACAAAATTGAAAGTGAGGAGCCTATGATTCCATTTTATAGGAAAAGTGGAAAGTGGTTTTGGGCACACATATTGTTTAAAACCACATGGGACATTATTTTAGGTGGTAAGATAGCCTTATATAGATTTGGGAAAAACTAAATTTTTTTAAAAACATATCTAATATCTCCATGAAAAAAAATTCTTCCTTTTGACACATACATCTATAGATATGGATAGATCACAACACATGACTTTTGACTTTGTGAAAATTCTGTCAGCTAGACAGATCAGTCCGGCTGGGCCAACATATGGACGAATTTGGCATGGGGTTTTTCATTTAAAATGTGGCCTATTTAAATTATCACACTTCCAAAAAATATAATCCCATTTAAATACACATTTTATTATAAATGTGTGGTTCAGTAAACTGGTATTCTTGGATCCTCTACAGTTTGGCCCATTTTTTCTTGAACTTCGTCATGGGCCTCCAAATCACATCCACCTTCAATGAAATTATCAAAAAAGTTGAATTTACCTTTTAAATAGTGATAAAAACAAAATAAATGAATATAAAATGAAGTTGAAATTTTTATTATATTTTGCATTTATAATAAAAATTCAGTTTAATACAATGGTTTAAGGGTGAAAATGAAATAGTGAATCGTTGTGAAATCACACAACAATAATGTAATAACATATTGTATTTTTTGAAGTTATATTTTTCAAAAACCAAATAATTAAATTAATTCATACATATAGGAAATAATATGAGATATTTTTCAGAGATAAAATCCCCTTTAAAATACTAAATATTATATTCAATTCAAATAGAATATTTTAAAGGCCTCGATCATTCATCGAGATAGGTCATTCGAAAGATAGGTGCCCATGGATTATCTTATATAATGTAAGGATATAATGGGTGAACATGGATTATCAAACAAGTTAGTTATTCCAAAGTTGTTTTCCTTAATATTATCTTGTATTATCCAATTCCACTTGTTTAAATTGGGTTACACATAGTTTGGAAACCCTAAGTGTCATTATTTAATATAAATAGATTATGATTTATCCATATGTTAAATTGGGTAAAACATTAATCACTCTAATATCCAAGAAACATATGATTGAGATTTTTCTGAACCAAAATTTTTAATTTGTGTGAGGAATTCCAAAGTAGACACATTGTTTAGTAAAATATGTTTCTTGGCCTACTAGTGTATATCACCTATTCAAAAGGAGTCATAATTTTAGTAGGATCTGATTAATTAAAGTCATTTTTATATTTTACTAAATGTGATACACATCTGATAAAAGGTTTTTTTAGATAAATAGAATCATCATCACCAAACATTTCTTTGAGACTAATCCTCTGGAAAAAAATCCTAAAATAATAAATTCATAACACTATTAGCTTGAATATATTTATTAAGTAAGAGAAATTATATATGTTAATGAAATTAAATCTAGATCATCCATTTGTTCATGTTGTTTAACATGTGAATTTATATTATTATGATACACACCAAATGATTCACTTATAGATTCAAGGGAATTAAATACACAATTAACTGATGAATTTTAGTATCATATGCTCTATACGATTAGGTATGTCTACTGAAAATCAATATGATTGAGTATGATAATTAATTTTTAATATTAATTGTTTCTAGAACACTTATTTTTGTTTTGTAATCTATTTTTATATCATATATATAAAATTTTACCTCAAAATAAATGATTTCAAGAAAAAATTTACTCAATTTTATCAAGAGTTGATAATAGATGTAATATATATATAATTTATAGGTTCTAGTGATGAATTAATATTATATGTGGGAAAACAATAAAAAACGAATGAGAAATTCTAATTAGATTGTCCAACAATGATTCTCCAGGTAGGTGGTTATGGTTACTAAAATATGAAGGTTTTATCTGGGAGGAATAATTCCTTAATTTATAATATTCAAGATATCTAAATGGGTTTATGAATCTCCTTGTAATTTATATTTCATTTATCAATGGTACAAAAATCATTACTGTGATTTTTAGGTGTCTATGATACAAATTTATACTTTATATGCGTATTACATATAATGTTGTTTGATATGAAGATTATAATTGATCGATACTTTATTTTTAATTTGAGTTAGGTAGTAATAATTTTCTACATCAATGATTTGAATGTAATTTAATTTTTCCACATCATGTGGATCTATGTTGCGGTTGTGTATCTTCATGTCACTTCTCTTATGTATTAAGAGGATTTTTTTACTTAACAATGATTTCTTGTGACCAAAATGATATGATAAATTTTATAAACATGTTTTATGACTCATAAAATTTGTAATTGTGTTTTTAAAATTATAAAAGGATTGTTTTAATTAGGATACATTGTTTTTACACATGTTTATTAAAATATGAGGGAATATTTCCTTGCAACATAATAATTGTATATTTTAATAAATGATCATCTTTTTTTAGGATGATGTTGCAGATACATATAATACCATATGTGATATGTAAAATTTATTTGTTAAATATTTATACTAATAAGAAATAACTTTTATTTCATAAAAAAAGTACTTGGTGAGTATTAGGATTACTTATTAAATATAATATAGTGTCTAAGAGGGTAGTGGGAGTACGTTTGGACTTAGAGATGATCAATGATAATAATAAAAATGTACCAACCAAAATATTTATGTTATTTATAAATAATATATAAAATAATTTAGCATATGTGATGGTAAATGAAAATGTAAAAGTTAGATTCACCAATGTCACAACATAGCGGTACCTGGGTAGCTTTCACGTGTAAGCCCCATTCACCATTGTTGCTCTAATGTGGCACCCGAGAAGATTCCACATGTGAGCTCCATTAACCATTTTTGATATATAGAGGCACCTAAGAAGATTCCATGTGTGAGCCCCATCCCCCATTTTTGATCCTTATTCGCACCCAGACATCTTCCATTTGTAAGTCTCGTCCATCATTGTTGCTAGTTAGTGTCACCATGGTAGCTTCCATGTGTAATCCCCATCCACCATTGTCTCTCCTTTGCAGAACCCATGAAGCTTCCATGTGTAATCACCATCCATCATTATTGCACCATAGCGGAACCTCAGAAGATTCCACATGTAAGCCCCATCCATCACTGTTACTCCATGGCAACACCTAAGAAGCTTCCATGCATAAGTCTCATTCATCGTTACTACTCCATAATGTTAAATAGTCTACTTACACACATAATCCCCACATCATCCCATGTGCGTGTACCTCCCACAACGCGTCCCTCTTGTATACTACTTTTTCTTTCTCTCACACCGAGCCTGAATCACATGGTATTAGAGGATATTAGTGACAATGACTCCATTCACTCAGGCATTCATCCTAGAGTAAGCCCCATATTCCACCTTCACGGTCCGTTGACCATGTTTTAGCCCCATACAACTAAACTACACAGGATTTGAACACTATTTCATACACATGGTATGTTGGATGCCTCTTTGTGGTTCAATCCTGACCAATAGTAATCATTGTTTCCCCCTTCTAACGGTTCACCCTCCATAATCCACATCCATCGGTGTCCAGATCATTCTTTATGGTGTGACATCTTCCCTTTATGGGACACACCACCCTGTGTCCACTCTTATTGGGAATTCTAACTCGACTGTTCATAAAATCTGGTGCTCTCCAAAGGTATGTTCCCTCATGATGTGAAATCTTACATTTATGGGACATATCTTCTCAGATACACCTCTCTATAGTGTCCTAAACCACTCCCTATCATTCATCATCCACCATGATTCTCCCCAGGCCGCCACATCCCAATATTATTTTGACACTCATCCACCTCAATTATGTGGGTTTCTAGCCATGTGTAAGCCCCATCATGACTATGGGATAAAAACCATGTATAATACTCATGCCCCTTTCTTCATCGGAACTACGAGGACTTTGGTTCCTGACTTCCACAGGGTATGTAGGAAGCCTACCTAAGGTTCAATCCCATCATCCATCTATTCCAACAACTTCCCATTGTTTCAATTTATTTCCCTCATTACATTAATCTGTAATCCCATTTCTCCCTTCAATGTATGTAGGTTTTTATCCCTTTCTTCTGCACAGGGTACGTAGGATGCCTCTATGATGTTCAACCCAACTAGTGGTAAACATTTGTGGTCCCTCTTAGGGATGTACCCTCTTGATGTGACATCTTAACTTTTTGGGACACATATGTTTGATCCACCTCCAGGCAGTGTTTTGATCCATCCATTTGTGATGGTAACCATGTGTAATCCTCATAATGTTGAAGGGTTTTTTTCCTTTGTGTACACCCCAACCATATATATCATTTTCATGGGCATATAACCATACATAATCCCGGAATACTTCACCATACTCTTTGAACCAATAGTGTCCCTATTATGATGGGATGAAAACAATGATTAAGCCCCAACATTTTTTTCAGGTCACTTTATTTTGTGTACACCCCAATTTTATGCCCCATCTTAAACAAACATTGATTCCATTCCATAGGGATATGTAGGAATCCTCCCCTAGATCAAATCCCATCACCCATTTCCCATCTTGGATTATTCTTTAAGCCTTTGTGTCTTGGGAATAACATTCCATAACCCAAGGTTTCTACCTATTTTAGGTCTCTATCCGTGCACTCCATTCTCATGGGATACCTCTTTAGTTGTCCAATCTCCCCATAGAACTATGTGTACTTGGATTCCCTACCAGGGGGTTACATAGGAATCCTCCTTGAGGTTCAAAACCAACACCACTATCATCAACATATCAATTCCATCCCATTCATCTCATCCAATTCATTAAATCATCCATTATCTATCCCGATTCCTACTTGGCCTACCACGTCTCTATTGGATCATGCCATTCATATGGGAATCTACCCACACATAAGACCCAACCATAAATTCCACCACCTTACCCATATCATTGTAATGTCACCTATATCATCGTTTCATTCTGTGGCACATGGGAATCTAAAAATGTGTAATCCCAAAATATCCCTTTCAAACTACATGGGTTTTGATCCCTATATTCTAAATAGGGTATGCAGGAAGCCACCCTGAGGTTCAATCCCAATCAATGGTAAACATTGGTTCCTCCTCTTAGGGGTGAACCCTCTCTAATCCTCCATTAGTGGTTTCCATATAATCCTTTGTGGTGTGAAATATTTCCTTGTGGGACACACCACTACTTAGGGTCTGCCCTCATTGGAAGTTTTGATCCATCCATCTGATAAACCTTTTGGGTTCTCCTTCATAGGGATGTGCCTATTTGATCTACTTTTATAAGTGTTCTCAGTAGTCTGATGAATCTTTTCTAGATGTTAAACTCGAGGCATACCTCGAGTAAAACATGGGAAGCTCAAGAAAATCTCAAAGACATTCCTCTGGAATAAAATACCCCACGACTGATGTGGGAAGCCTTGGGTTCAGTTCCCTTGATGTTCCTTCCTATGAGGGAGAATAAAGTTGTCCAATTTCCAAGAATATAGAGATTCCCCTACATGATTGATGATACTATCTACTCGGAACAAAGGATGTTTCCATGTCAAGACCTCATTTAATGTCTACAAAAAAGCATCATATTTTACTAGTGTACCCAAATATATGGCATTTAGAATGAGATTCATGAAAAATGATTTGAATCTATGAGGGAGACTCGGACTAGGTGAAGAATTCCTATAAAAAATCCAAGGAAGGAGGGACTGGCATCCCATCATCCCATTTTTATTGAGGAGAAAATATTGATGATGAAGTGATGGAAGTGACCTGCCTTTGAAAAGTGGTGAAATAGGGCCACACGAAGTGCTTATCCATGAAGATCCACACACCGGCATCAGAAAGCTTCAGAAACAAAAACGGTGAACCAGATGTCAATGTCATCACCATCAACTATGAGAAGATGGAAAATCTCATAAATGTCAAAATTTAGTCATCACCCATTTTAATCCCCTCTCTTTAATGTGTTGGAGGATGAGTATTAATGGGATCGTGAAGACAAGGGGTCATTA
Organism: Viscum album; assembly: GCA_963277665.1. Lineage (NCBI taxonomy): Eukaryota > Viridiplantae > Streptophyta > Magnoliopsida > Santalales > Viscaceae > Viscum > Viscum album. Next base: position 1,992,889,801 of record OY728157.1, read on the forward strand.
TCTCCTTGCTGACTCTACCGCCCTCATGTGCCATGGTGGGGCACCATCTCCCCGACTCTATTGTCTCATCGCCGACTCTGCCGTCCTCATGGGTCTTGTAGGGGGGACCATCCCCTCGACTCCATCGGCGCCTCACCGACTTCATCACCCTCATGGGTCACATAGTGGGAATCTTCCACCCAACTCCATTGGCCCCTCTCTGACTCCGCCACCCACATGGCCCACCCAGGGGGCACTATCTCCCTAACTCCATTAGCTCCTCACCAACTCTTCCACCCTTATGGGCCGAAAAGTGTGAATTCACTCCCAAATCCATCGGTACCTCACCGACTCCACCACCATTATGTGTCACACCGAGGAATCATCCCCCCACTACATCAACTCCTCACCAACACTACATCCATCATTCTCCATCTAGGCGGAACCATCCCTCCTTCTCCATTAGATCCACGCTAACTCGGCCACCCTCACGGGCCATCTGGGGGAATCCTCCCCCCAACTACATCATCTCATCATCAAATCAACAACCCTCATGGGACACATAGGGGGAACCATCCCTCAACTCTATCATCTCCTCACTGACTCAGCCACCCTCATGGGTCATGGAGGGGGCATCTTACCCCAGACTACATCTATGCCTCGCTGACTCCACCACACTCATGATCCACACAGGAGGGCATCCTTCCCTCCCCCGGACTCCATCACCTCCTCTCCAACTCTTCCACCTTCATGGGCCTCATAGGGGAAAACCTCCCCCTGAGTTCAATGGATCTTCACCGACTTTGCTGCCCTCACAGGACATTTAGGGACAATCATCCCCCCATTGAGCTACCCTCATGGGCCGCATAGGGGGAATCCTCCCCTCGACTCCATTGGAACCTCGTTAATTATGTGGCCCTCATGGGCCCCATAGGGGGCATCACCACACCTGTGACTCCTTATGCTTCTCACCAACTCTTCCATCCTCATGGGTTGCACATGGGGTATTCTCACCCCAAATCCACTAACACCTCACTGACTCGGCCGCCCTCATGGGTTGCGTAGGTGGAATCCTCCACGTAACTCTAAATGTTCCTCGCCAACTCCACCACCCTCATGGTTTTTTCAAGGGGGATTATCCCCTGACTCCATTAGCTTCTCATCGAATCTTCCACCTATATCGACCATATATGGGGAAACTATAGGTACCTAGACTTAAACATGAATAATTCCAATGGATTTTGATGATAATTTACTTTCATTCATTCTAAAAGATTATTTAGGTCCAGAGTTTTAGAAATTTGGGAAAACATATTACATATAAATTCAATATTACAATGTTGATAAGCTTATAAGCCATCCATTAATTTCATAAAACAAAATCTATTAAAATGAAACATGTTTATTTTCAAGAAAAAATTTCAAATACTTTCAACATAGAATATTATATGTCCTTACAGATATTATGACCTATGAATGACATTTAAAAACCTGGGATGAGCAAAATAATCTCAGTAAGGGAAAATAAGGGAAACAAATAACAAGTGATATTAACATATATAAATAAGAACATGAGGACATTTATAATGTCATGATAAAGAGGAATACCATAACAATAAGAATATGGGTAATAACAAGAAAATGTTGAAAAAAATTTAACTTAGTCATTCATAAGTATATCACCATGGTCCATCCACAAGTTTTCTTATCACCAAGGTCCATCACTAAGGTTTCATAAAAATTACCATGGTTATTCACCAAGTTATCGTAAAACATGTCATCTCTATAGATTAATTTCTTTACACAATGAATTTGAGCGATATCATGGAAGAACCTTAATATATATTTATTTTTATGTGATACACATAGAAAAAAACCAAAAATCTCAAAAATAACCCAAATTTAATAAAAGTAATGGGTTTCATATCAAAGTCATGGTATTTTAAAAAGTGCTTAAAACATTATCATTATGTCATTTTTGACCCATGGAAAGGGAATGAGGGTTTTATGTATGTTAATTATAGAATTAAATAAATCATTTTTATATTAATTTTAATACCCCTAGAAATGTAAGAGGTTTGGGTATTCATATAATGAAGATAAAATAATTTCTTGATAAAAAGAGAGAGATTTTGAGACGAAAAATTTTCAACACAACGACTATGAAACATGGTTTTATAAAATATTAAAAAGAGATGGGGAAGCAGTATCCCGTCCATAAATGACTCATAATAAAGTATATAGAGAGAATAAAATTTCAATAAGAACATTGTATGCAATATTTAATGATATAACACACAAAAAAGAACGTGAAAGGAAAGAAAGGTTGATAATTATGTTACCACATAAGAAACACTTGAATACATATCATTAAAGAATTAAATTATGAAAAACATTAAATAAAATTATAAGATAATAATTCATGATATAATGAGTCAAATGTTTTTATATACACCTATATGAAAATAAAAGAGCATAACATCAATATATTCCCCAAAGAATGAATATTGTGACAAAGTCCCTTACAAAGATTGTATCATTAGACTAAGGATAAATCAATGACATTATTATGTTTGAAAATAAAAATGAACCCAATATAAGTGGATATTTAGTGAATAATAATCATAGGTAATTCAAAAATATTCTCTGAAAAACAAAACCAATGACATGGATATTTGACTCAATGAATGAAGATTGAGTTCAAATTTCCGGTACCTCGAGTCAGACTCATCACATACAAGCGTTATATTCCAGAATAATAAACATAGGTTAATTTAAAATTTATTGGGAAATTTCTAAATTATATTATTATTTTTATATCACTTATTACAATGTTATAAAAATTACATAATTATCTTTATTTATATCATTCGTTTTGTCGATATTTGGTACCTGGGTTGAAAATGAACTTATTTTGATGTAAATTATCCATGTGGTCAAAATTACATCAACTGTTGATTATTTTTAATGATTAAAATAACATATTTATATATTATATATGTATTTATAATATTCCATAACATTTGGAGATAAGAAATGAAATGCAATGTTCATGGAGTCCGTAAGCAGTACGAACGCATGAACACTACTTTTATTTTATTGTCAAATTAAATGAATGAAAAGTAATTGATACAAATGTATATTATAATTAAATTTTAATATATATTTTATATTTATTACATATATTAATTAAATATAAACTTTATACATTCAATGTGTTCTTTGAACGAGTCATATCACTTTGAGGGGGCGGTAGTCCACACTTCTTCATATGAAATTATCATACTAATACAACATGAAAAGCATAATGGTGTGTTCTGAATGAATATTACAGAACCATAGAGATAATATAAATTTCATATATATAATACATAAATAAATTTCCTTCATAATGGCCACCATGATAGGTAGTAGGAGAAAATTTCACAATCATCGTTTTGTGATGTAGTAGTTCACCGCACACAAAAACAATATGTTTTTAAATACATTAGATAGAGGTGTGTGTAAGTGTATGTAGAAATATTAGCATTAAAACAACCTTTTATATTTATTATATTTGTTTTTTAATAAAATAATTGTATAATGAGGGGTTATGGGGTTGGAGAAGAAAAATAATGGAAAGGATCTTGAGAGAAGAAGTTAACTCTAAATCAGGTAACTACTTTTTATTTGATCCAAAAGGCTTGTTTGAGTTTCCTTATTAAAAATTTAATTCATATAAGATGAACTAAGGGATTTTTGGAGCTTATTTGGGAAGAATTTTGATGATAAATAGGGCTTAATAGGTGTGTGTAAGTGGGTATAGGTGGTGGTCTTTTATAATATGGAGGAGGGGCACTTTAGGAAATCCTTGAAATACTATTTTTTTCATAAATGGATTTTAGAATTGTAATATCTAAAATGAGATATATTTTAAGGATATGATGAGGATTGGACCAAATCATCTCAACCAATAGGTTTTAAATAGGTATATGTCATAAAAATAACCTTATCTTTTCGCTTTAACCCTTAGTTAAAAACATTAACTCTTACCATGTCTTCTAATATTTTCATAATATATGGTTATTATATTTATTATTAAATTCAAATCGAACCACAAGTAGATAATTAATTAAATTTGTAACATTAAATAACTCATATATATGAATCTTTTATTTTTAGGACTTTTATATACTTTAGTGAAATAGTATTTGTTTTAAAAACTCATTTATGTCAATTTTGACACTATTTAGTAATTGATTTTTTTGAAGTTCTAGAAACAATATTACTTCGAACTAAAGGCATTAAATCATACCTAACAAGTAAATTTAGTCCAAAAAAATCATTTATAACATAAAAAAATTCACATTACATTCATTTTAATATTTATAATATCATTAATTTGAATCTTTCATTAATAAGGTAATCACTACATCATCATTTCTTCATAACTAAATTTATTTATTTAATGTATAAATATTATAAATAAAATAACATGATTTAGGAAATAATTTTTTATTTCAAATGAATATTTATAGTAGAATATATAAATTATATTAACCAAATTAAAATTGTTTTAGTTAGGAGATACATGTTTATGTTATATTTCCATTTTCTTTAAAATAAATATTATATAAGTTCATTATCATACCCAAGTGGCTCCATGGGATCCAAAAATAGACCCATGGATGATCATGGTCAGAAATATCTCATTTAATAGTATTAGGACACATTTTATGGTAGTTTTATATTATTATAATAATATTTGTTTCTTTATTTACCCGATTTACCCTTTAACCATGGTAAAAAATAATAATTACTGAAGTTACTATCCATAATGTCCAAAAATTAAGGGGAACTATTTAAAAAAATTTGGGCTTATTATTACAAATATGAAATACATTTTTCCAAATTAAAAACACCAAATTTACATAAATTAATTTAAGATTAACTCTCCTTGTCAAAACTAGAAAGTGGGTTATTAAGATGTCAAAACTATCGAATGATTGACATGTATTTATATCAAATTTCAATGTGAAATTACTTCCATTTACCATAATTGTATTATATTATAAAAACATAATCAAATTATACTTTAAAACTAGTTTAAAGGACAATCTAACTATATAGACAAATTATATGAATATGATGTTTTGAATTAAAATTCAGTATTCTTCACTATTCATAAAAATATGGATTTTATCAGAAAAATATCAATATTTCAGCTGAGGTAAATTTTGATGTCCCACTTCTAAAGAATAATACTATTTTATCAAATATAATATATAAAAGTGACGAAATTTTTTTAAAAAACTTTCTCCATCAAAAGGCGGTAAAATGACCTTTTAAAAATATTAGAGTATTTTATGCTTAAAATTAGATTCATTCTCATATTAAGCCTATAAAAATCACTGGATAAATTTAAAAACATTTACAAAATATGTAAAATCATAATTTAGTTAATTTTTTTCATTCCCACTAATAAAACAACATGTTGTTAACCACCATTTAAAATGGAAATATAATTTTTGTATTATTTTTTGTATAACTCAATGTTGTGTGAAACGTAAGATTTCAGAGAAAATCATTGTTGCGTGTCATGTAAGATATCATACATAGTGTCCCCTTTAAACTAAAATTTATTGAAAATTAAAAAATATTAATAGATATGAAAATGTATTATTATATAAATATTTGGGATGTTACAGCAACCATCTCCCCCTTATAACAAATGATGCATCTCCAACAGCATCATAAGCCATTATGCAGGTCCTCCCTGGAAAGTTACCATCCATCACGAAGGTCATACTAGTCACCATCATCAACTATTGTGGAGGTACTCCCCACACAAATATCAACCTACATGGAGTTCCTCCCCATGAAGTTTCCACAATTTATCATCGAGGACCTCTCTGCCTACAATCATTTGGAATATGGGTCCTCCCCATCACCTTCTTCAACCATTCAAGAGGTTAATGAAATCTATACTATAGCTGGTCTTCATTGTGTGATGTCAATCCAGGCTTCCTCACCATTCAGGCTCTCTCACCCTGTCGTACCGATGCTTTGGGCTTCAACACCTTCCAGGCTCCATCACCTAATTATACTGACAATCCAGGGTTCAATTCTATTCCAGATCTTTCACCCCCATCACACTGACGCTCCAGGATTCCAAGCCTTTTGAGACCCATCTCCCCAATCGCACCGACATTTTAGACAATCCTGGATCTATTTCCCTATTGTACCGATGCTCCATGCTTCTATGACTTGCGGGCTCGATCACCCCATCATACTGATATTCCCTGCTTCCATGACTTTTCATATCAATCACCAAATCATACCGAAACTCCAGGCTCCCACACCTTCCAGGTTCTGTCACCCCTCTAGACTGAGGTCATGCTATCATCCCTACCACCCTTGTAACACTCTGTGTCATCCCAACTACTGCATTGCATCAACCGCAGAGGACCTCTCTACTGCTTCAACACCAACATGTGGAAGGTTCATTGTGAGATATCCATAGTCATGCATAGAGAATATCCTTTCTTATGTTGGGGAATTTTATGGAAATTACATTGTATGGATTCCCCCTTCATCCCTAAGGATCCCATTCCATTAGAAAGGGGTAGAGATGACCATCCCACTACTGAAAAATTTCTTAGGGTTCCACATCCTAGTGGTATAATGTTAATCTGTGTAATGACCCAGGTCCTGCTTTAATAATATTAAACTACATAAAAACCATCATCTTGGCCACATGATGTTAAACTGTGAGACATTTTGGTCAAATCTATGAGACCTAAAACCGCAACAACCATGGTCAAAGCTATGCGGACTTAAATGAAAACCACTACTCATCCTAATCACATGACATTAAACTACATGATTAAATGTCCATACCATATTATATGAAACTATGTGTCTATAGTTCTTGGCATATGACATTAAATTATAGCCTTACCCCATTTTGATCACAAGATTATTCATACACTAAGTCTGATAGGGATCCATATCTACATTCCCTGATGTGAAACTACATAATTCCACAAGCTCCCAAAAGAGATAGTTCTCTACATTTGAAACATGTCTAATATCATTACACATTAAAAAAACCTCAAGGCCTTCTTTCTCAAGAATGGGTTTGATTCCCTCCATCTAATATGACCTGTTGATGTGCTCAAATGAATTGTGGTGTAGAACCTCGAGTGTTGGACTCCAAATGGACATACTCCCAATCCATTTCCATGATTTTCATCATCCTTTTATTTGGATCTCCATCATCTTCATGTTTGAAGGGACACCTTAACAGCCTGGTCTCAAGCAACTTTGGATCACCTACTAGCTTGGTCCAATGCCCCAAATGACTTTGGATGACATTTTGAGATTGGTCATGTGTTTTAAACATATTTAGTGGTTGAACCTCATTTGTCTGTCATCATTAAAGGTAAAATGAAATGCATGTTGTCTTCCAAACTTGGTAAAAAGTTATCCTCTATCATTACACCACCATCATTGTGATCTAGATATCGAAAATTGTGATTCACATCATTCCACCTCTCTATGTTTAGGTGGAACTCCAACACCCACGTTGTTACCCTCCCGTGCGTCTCTGCACATTGAGTAAGTGGTCTAGTGTCACTAGGATATTCCCAACTGGACATCTCTAGGCCCCATTTTTGTGTGATTCCATATATTAGAAAGTCTCATTATTACTCCTTGTTTTACGCACTAGTCATGACTCATATGGTCTTAGTAGTGTTGGTAGGATTTTTACAGATATGGTTGAGAAACATAGACTTCAACATCTACCATTAGCTTAAACTATTTTCTCATCCCATATGATATTAAACTGGTACTTTGTCTTGCTTGCAGGAAATAAAACTACCTGGAATCCATGTCCTAGTTACATGACATTAAACTGTATGACATTATGGTCAAAATTATATGAAATTAAACTAAGATTCATATTTGGTCCATGAAACATGAACATAAAATGTACTATATACATCCTCGCAACATAACATTAAGCTGGCCATTCACGTCCGACCACCATGAATTTAAACTATATTTGTGTTCTCTCAAGGATGTGTTGTATAGAATTAGGCCTTCTACCCTCATTTACGTCAGTTTTATCACACATCTGCATGGTGTTTATATGTTTGAGAGACCCACCTATATAGTCAAAACATTATGGCCTTAAAATAAGAGATAATGGTCAAAATTATAGGACTATAAAACTATATATTGTATTCATCCTACAAGATAAAAAAAATCCATAGTCACCTTTTTATGATCTGATCACTAAGACTTTAAACTAAGATCTATCTCATTCAAGAAACATGATGTTAAACTATGTTTCACCATCTGATGTGACATTAAATTGTCACATCTTACCTACAAGACATTAAATTACAAAACATTTATTGTCCTTTTTAGGTGACATTAAAAGGAAATTACCTTCGCCTCCCAACAACATGATGCTAAACTGTGTTTCTAGAGTTCGAGTTGTATGACCTTAAACTAAATATCGTTAGTCCAAGCATCATGACATAAAAATATCTGATGGTTTTAATAGGAATTTGATATAATGTGGAGGGACTCCTTGGACCTCTTTCACATTGGGATTTTCTACATCACTACCCTATGTGCGGTTCCTTGAACCAAGGCCCTTACCAATGGTCCATACTCCATGACCCTAAACTGATAGCTATTGGTCCACTCTATGACATTAAACTACAATTTTACATCCTCAGAACCCTCGTCCTTGAGAATGGGTTTAAACCCCTATATCTGGCATGTCTCATTAACATACTCAAATGATTTGTGGCATAGAACATATGGTTTTTGACTCCACATTTACATTCCCTCAATCTATGTCCATCCTTCGCAGTGTCTCATTGTCTGGATCTCTATCCCTATTACACATTTGAAGGTACCCCTGATGGAATGATATCATGCCAATTTTTCTAACCTATCATTTTGGGCCAATTACCTGAAATAATTTCGAACAACTTAAATTTTTTCCACAAATTTCGAATATGGTTAGCGATTTGAACTCATTTTTTTTCAATTTTAGGCTAACATGATGCTTATTTTGTGTCTCAAATATGGTATGCATTTATCCTTAATCATTATTCCAACCTCATTGTGATCAAGGTCTTGGGAATTGTGATTCGTATGGTCCACCCTTCATGTTTAGGTGGAACTCCAACACTGTTGGTGTTACTCATTCATGCATGTATGTTCATTGAGTAGGCCGGTCAATTTCATAGGGATGTTATTCACCGATCATTACCCTTGATGTGTGCTTCTATGTGTTAGGAAAATTTCATCACTACTCCTTGTTTCCCACAAGGAGTATGGATCACATGGGGTTAGTAGTTTTGGTAGGAATTTTACTGATATAGTCGATCCACAATGAAAACTTCATCAAGCATGATGTTAAACTATTGTATCATCTTGAATGACATTAAACTGCATAGCATCGTCCTACATTATGTTAAACTATTGTATCATCCTGCATGATGTTAAACTACCCACCTTCATCAAAAATGATATTAAACTACTCAAATTTACCATGAATGATGTTAAATTGTTTATCTTATTCCCACTTCACATTAAAAATCACATCATCATCCTGCATGACATTAAAATTCTCCTCTTTATCCTGCATGACGTTAAACTTCTCATCTTAATCTTGCATGACTTTAAACTATTCATTTTTATTCCACATGACATTAAACTATATAGCATCATCTTACATGGTGTTAAAATGATCATCTTTTTCCTGCATGGTGTTAAACTTATCTTATTCATCATGCATGATGTTAAACTATTAATATTCATCCTGCATGATGTTAAACTACACAACATCATCCTACATGATGTTAAAATACTCATCTTCTTATTGAATGATGTTTAATTTCATAGGAGTGTCTGATCTGATGTTAAACTACACATCATCATCTTAGCTACAAGACATAAAACTACACAAAATCACTGTCGTACATGACATTAAATTGTACCCATACCCCTACTACATGACATTAAACTACACAGCATTTCATGAACTATGTATGGATTTATTATTGCCCTCACATAATACATATGATTTACCAAACATATGTTCTTTTGGTCCAGCCTGGGTATTGAAAATCTTTTAATTCTTTTAGCCCCATGGAATGAGTGTCCCAATATTACATGGTGTGGTGTTCACTTATTTTTTTCCTCATTCACGTAGAGTTTACAATAGGTTAACCATGTACTTCCCCCTTAGGGACATCCCCCTATCGTATTTTCCGAGTTCCAGGACATAAAATGACATGGCATCATCATCTTGAATGATGTTAAACTTACCTCATCCTACATGAAATTAAACTACCACATTTTATATGATGTTAAACTATCATTTTTTCCTTGTCACATTATGATAAACTACACAGTACCTCAGTGTCTTCATCTAAAATGGTGTCACTTTTTTTTCATGTTCTTCCTTAGAGGTACGTGGTGTGGTGTGTGATTTTTGGACTTTTTTCCCCATTCATGTAAAGATATTTTTTCCACACCATACGAATTTTTATTTTGAGGAATCTCGACCAAAATCCTTACCACACGACATTAAACTACACAACATTTTATGAACTATGTATGGCTTGATTCCTACCCTCGCAAGATACATTTAAACTCTTAGGAATTTTTTCTTCAGGCCTAGCCCCACGTACCACAAATAATACATTCTCTTTTTGGCCTCTTGGAACATGTTCTCTCTAGTAATGAATTTGGTGTCGTTTTGACTTATTATTTCCTCATTCACGTTGGGTTTACAATAGCCACACCATCACCCCCTTTGAGATAACTCACCCTACATCTGTCCTTACCCCATGACATTAAACTGTACAACATTTTCACAACTATGTGTGGCTTGGTTCCTTCCCTTAAAGGATATATGGGAACTCCTTGACAGATCATCTTCAAGTGCAACCGCAAGCGCCTCGACCTTTCTAGCACTAAATCATTACATTATGGTCTAAGTCCTAAGACCGTAAACTAAGATAATATCCATAATACATGACAATAAACATATTTTTCCTACCTACAAAACATTCAACTACATGGTACTCGGTCATAGTCTTCTTCTTCCTGCTTTTTGGCATCATTCCACCCTTGGGTGCTTGTGCCATGGTGTGGACTGCTTTTGTCCTCATTCACATTGGGTTTCTCTTACTACACCATGTGAATCCCCTTTGGGAATTATTTCCCCCCAATTTCCTAGTCATACGACAGTAAACAATGTCACACCTTCTGTCATTACCACATGAAGTTCAACTGAAGTGCATTTTCAGAACTACGTGTGTCGTGATTCATACCCTTTCATGATATGTAAGAATTCCAGGACATTTCATCCTTGGGTCCAGCCCCAGGTACGTCAACCTTTTTAGAAATCTAGCCTTACTTTATGGTATGAGTTCTAAGACCTTAATCTAATATCCTTCCAATCCTACGTGATGATAAACTATTGTGTCCTTCCTACAATACGTTAAACTACATGGTATTATGTAGTGATTCATTCCTTTCATCCCTTTGGCTTGAGTTTTCTCTTAGGTTAACACAACGCAGTGTGGACTTCTTATATCCTCATTCAAGTCAGGTTTATTCTACCATGCTACACACATCCTCTTTGAGACATCATCCCCGACATTTGTCCATACCACATGATGTTAAACAGAACGAAATTTCTAGAACTATTGGTGGATGGATTCCAACCATTACAGGATATATAGGAATGGTTGGACATTTTTATTTGGGTCCAACACTAGGTTTATCTACCTATTTTTCATCTTTACTCTACTCATCCTATCGAGTCTCTTTTCCCTAATCAGATCCATCCATCTGATTTGCCTCATTAGTGTGCTCAGATGTGCCATAATATTAGACTTATAGTGTTGAATTCTATACGGACATTCTCTCATTCCTCCACCATGCTTGGAATGTCCTTTTTTTTGGGTTTCCATCTTCTTTTATATCAAAAAGGACCCCCCCCCCAAATTGTATTGAATATCGGCCTTTTGGATCGCCTACCATTCAGGGCCAACATCCTAAAGGATCTTGAATGGAATCTTGAGATAGGTTATGCCCGCATTTTGAATAGGTTCAGTGGCATACCTTAGTTGTTTTTTCCCATATTAGGCTATACGAAATGGATGATTTTTTTAATATAGTCAACAGATATCCCCCATCATTATGCCAATCCCATTGCATCCCAAATATTTGTCACACAATCCATATTCCTTATCACATCATTATTTCCATATGGAACTTCAATACTCTCAGTGCCATCCATCTATACACCTTTACACATTGAGTGGTTGGACCAATGTTGTGGAATTTCCATTGACTCCACACCCCAGTTACCCTATTTTTTTCTTCTGTGTGTAGTAAATATCTTTTCCACCCCTTGTTTCCCACACCGATCATGGATCACTTGATCTTAGGGGTCCTTTATAAGGTTTATGCTTTCATAGAAGAGTCTCACACCATGTGGTCTGAACTCTATGACCATAAAATATGAGTTTTGGTCCTAAATTATTGGCATTGGGACTTTAAATTGTGTGCATGTTCTCTCAAGAATCTATGGTGTGGTGAAAACTTCTATTTTTCTTTATTCACGTCAGGTTTCATTCTATCACCATGTTACATGTTTCTGCTTTGGGAGGATCCTTCTTATGGTCCAAACTCTATGACCTCAATCTAATATCTTTAGGGTCCAAATTCGTATGACATTTAACAATGTAAAAACTTCGATTGTCCTTATTTCAGAGGATATCACACCCTACGGTGTTGGACAATTTCCATAGATGCCTTCAAGAAATACGTATGGCTTGATTCTTTCCCTTTTAGGATATCTAGTGACACCTAGACACGTATTCTTCTGTCCCTATAGTAGAGTCACTTATTCTCACTTTTCATCCCCTCTCACCTGGGGTTTCTCGTTGAGGTTGTGTGGGGTGTGGCAGGGACTCCTTGTGTGGTTGCTCATGTCGGGTTTGCCTATCCTACCTAGAATTTCTCCCATGTCCCGACCACAAAATGATAAATTTTATGATGTCATAATCATCACCTCATGATGCTAAATTGAACGGGTATGTCCCACATGCATTACATTAAACTAGAAACTTATGGTCCACACTCTATGACCTTAAAATAAGAGATCCATGTTTGAGTGACATGACCTTTATACTGATCGCAATTACCCTTGAGAGCCTAATACTTGAGGGAAGTTCTGATACTACCGATATATGTTCCACATAGGCATGCTTGAATGTGCGGTGGTGCAGGACCCAGAGCGTTGGATTCCATAGGGACACTTACCCATCGTCACCTCCACACTTTATATTTCCCTCTATTTGGGCCATCATAATTTTTCGTATTTGAAAGGACCCCCAAATGGTATGGATTCTGAGCCATAAGAATTGCTTAGCATTCTAGGCCAAAGTTCATATGGATATTTAACAACATCTTGAGACAGTTTTTGCCCGCATTTCAATTATAGTCAGTGGTCGGTCCTCAGTTGTTTGTTCCCATATCAGGCCACATGACATGGATGATGTGTTTTAAATATGGTCAGTAGTTATCATTCATCATTATTCCACCCCCATTGTGCCCCAAATATCGGGAATTGTGATTCACATTTTTCCTTCCCTATCATGTTCTTATTTTTTTCCAACACCCAAGGTTTTTTCCCATTGCGCAACAATGCGTGTTGAGTAAAACTGCTGGAATGATTTAATTATCCCACCTGGTGCTTTCTTTCTCTTGTTGTGCACTCTCATATGGTGGTTAAATCCTAATATCTATCCTTTTTTATGACACCAAGTATATATCACATGGTATTAGGAGTCTTGGTAGGGTTGTACCCACATACAAAAGTTGTGCGGCCTTATGGTCCAAGTTCTACCAACTTAAACTAAGATATCTTTACATCCATGAAATACAATGTTAAAATACATTACCTAAACCCTCATGACATTAAACTGTTGTGTACTAGCCAGATGACATTAAAATGATTTGGTCGGTCCTATCATATGACCCTAGACTGCAACAACATCTACCTAGTTGTATGACAAAAAATGGAACTGCATTGTGGTGTTCTCACTCGAGAGGGCATCACCTTTGGTATTGGTCGTCCACCATGACACATGTCAATATCCACAAACATCCGGATTCTTGTAGCGACACTCATACTCTTCATCCATATATTTCCACTCAAAAAATATAATATATATATATATACACCCCACTCAAAAGTACAAACAAGAAATATCTAATGTTGCTTCTTCACATGCATGGGCCAGACTTGCACGCCACTAAAAACTATGTATGGCTTGATTCCCAAACTTCAATGATACATAGTGACTCCCTGATCATTGGTCTTAGGTCAAGCCTTTGTATTATTTCCCCTTTTTCTTCATCCTTAGTGCATGAGGTTAAACTACAACCATACCATGAACAAATTTCGGATGCCCCATGTTAATTGCGGGATGCTTCAGCTTCCTCAATATCAAAGAGGATTTCCACCACAAGTGTTGGTCTCTAATCACACTATTATCCATGAACTATGTATCACTTTATTCCTTTTCTTACAGGATACATAGAGACAACTAGATATTTTATCCTTGGATTGAGGCACAAGATTGTAAAACCCCCTATTTTGGCCCTTTTTTTTCTCGGGTTCCCCTTTGAGAATGTGTGATATGGTGAGACTTATTTTATATTCACTCACATCAGGATATATATCGAACCACACATTTCTTCATTGGATTTTTAATGTCCTATCTATATGAAAATTAACTACATCATAACTTTCTTCCCTCTTGAAATTAAACATCATTTCCCTTCAAGAACTACTTTCATATTGATTCCCATCCTTATCAGATACGTAGCAACACCCATTCATTTTTCCTTTGGTTCTATCCCTAGGTTCATTAACCTCATCAACCCTATATCCCCAACTACATTCCAAAACACTATAAACATAAAATAGAAGCCCATATTCCATGTTACGTTACATTAATCTATTCTCTAGGGTCTAGGAAGCATGAGCATAAACTGTATGAAACATCCAAATCATATGAAATTAAACAATTCCATTTATCATCCTCACCATATGAAATTAACCTACACAATTATCTTCCTCATTCGCATTACGTAAATCTACATGATATTCTAGATTCTCACTAGAGAGATCAGGTTTGGGAGTAAGTTTGATCATATTTTAGACTGATATGTTTATATAATGTTATTTCTTCATTGTGGTGTAATTTAAAGATTTTTGGACTCCATTCAGACTTACCATCTCACTATATCAAGATTTGTGTTCCATTTGTTTGGATCCTCATCACCGTTCACCTCCAAAGTAACCCTCTATTAGTATAGATGCTCGGCCTTAGGATTTTCCTACCCTCAGGGGCCATAATTCCCAAGGGAATCAAATGATACTTCAATATTGGCCACATGTTTTGAATATGGTCAATGGTAGGACCTCATTTGTATGTCCCCATTTCAGGATAATGTGGCATGGATTCTATGTTTCAAATACTATCAACAGTTATCATCCATCATCATGATGCTCCCACCATGTTTTGAATATTGGATATGGTGATTCACACTCCTCATTCCCCTTTGTTCGGATTGATTCCAATGCCCTTGGAATTATCCTACTCATGTGATAGATAACATTGGGAAAAGAAAGCAAGCAATGTAGAAAACCCTAATCTCTGTTCATGAACCCTCTTATTTAGAACACTGCCAATGGTGATTGATGTCCCATTTTGATCCCAACACATCTTACACTATTTAGCACTCTTGAAAAGGTGCATGATCTTCTATTATATCTTGTTTCCGACACCGATCATGACCCATGTGGTCTTAGATATTTAGTTGGTTTTTTCTCAATGTAATTGAGATATAGGGGACACCAAGGTAGGTGTTTTCCTTAGCTATTTCCTCAGAATGCAGTCCACCTCTTCCTCCTCATCTTTGTTGGACCCCATTCTTAGGGGGTATATATTGGTACTTGAAATGCATCTAAATGATACACCAAATTATTCCATACATGATATATGAGAATATATCGTTTTTCAAGCTTACGTTTGACTAGTTGTGGAGACCAAATAGTGGTACGATTCAAATGTTATGGTTATTCAATGTCGAAGGTCTGAAAATGGCTAGTCAGGTGATATTGGTGAAAAAATTGGATGAGTGTAGAAGAATGGAAGACTTTCAAAAAAGAATGGAATATTACGCGCATTAATGTAATTTTGTGTTCAATCCTTCATCAAAACCCTTTACATGTCCAATGCGGTGTCAAAAGGACCATCTTCCCCCCCTGCCACCCTAAGAAATGGCCAATTTAGGTGAGAACATGTTTTGAGATGTGTGTGCAAGATTGACATCGACGGGTAAGACTCATATGCATCTGATACGATATCAACCGGCCACTTCCACACATACCACCTTTCATGTCGATGCTAAGATATTATCCTATAAATCGAAGGGTAACCCTCTCATCGAGAGAAATACTCCAGATGTCAATGCTGCTCTGTTGCACGTAAGACCACCTCTTGCACACAAGCCCAGAATAATAGAACTCTCCTTTTAGAGATCTTGCACGACAGGTCCCATATGTTTCCACCTTCACGCAAGACCATAATGATTTGATCCTTGCCTGAGCTCTTTTCTTCATAAGTCTGGTGCGCACCAGACCACCTCTTGCACACAACCTTGGCCTTGTGCGCTAACCCAATCATGCCCACAATAGTTACAAGTTACTCAATATTGTCAGCGACGGGGCCAAGATTCCCAATATTGCATGTATCCCATCCTACACGTAGCCCATCTTATGTGAAATAGTGTACAGGCTTGTGCCCCATGGTCCATACCGTGGGGCCACAACCCCTACACCCCTACTCAATATTAGGGCAAGTCCCTTCACTACTGTCACTAACCCCAATAAAAAATGGAGATTCATATCGTGAAATTATTGGGCCAGGTCCCCAACATTTTCCTTATGCCCTTACACACACCCAACTTTTATTCTAGGAAAATCATGATTCTAGTTACTCCTCTAAAATCCTTAAGACACATTGATTTGACATATTCATCTAGGTCCCTTTACCATGTCATGACTTCTGAATATCAACTATAATTCCCCAAGTTCCTTGAGTTGAACCATTCCTCAAGATGATTCTCAAACCTTATCACCTGGATCTTATTCCATGTCAAACTAGATAAGGACTATCTTGCATAAGTCCCTCAATAACCATTTCTAGGAATCTTATACCTAATATTCCATGCAACATGACTATAAATTGTAGTATTCCCTATATGGAAAACATAGGATTCCTCTTTTTTCAAACAGGAGATACCTTATGAACCAATAATAAGATGCTAATAGTCCTCACTACATGACTTTAAACAATATCATACCATATTATTCGATAATAGGATGACTTATGCATCAAGAATAACATGAATCACCATGAGACGAATAGAAAACAACCACCATGGGCCTCCCCATTAGGTGTAATCCCAAACCATACATCTTGAACCATATAAAAGTTGAGATTCCCTCATGGCCTCACATGAGGGAGACATAAAGAGAAAATCATTGCATAAGCTCCGCATAACTCATCCATTCACATGAAGTTAAACTGAATCCTTACCGCTTGCAATGAAAATTGGATACCTTCATGAAATGACATGAGGATGTTATCACTGGAAGCTTTTATGTGTAAGCCCCATCCACTGTTGCCACTCCATAGCATCACAAGATCAGCTTTCTTATGTAATCCCCATTAACTGTTGTCTCTACATAGAGGCTCCCAAGAAGCATCCATGCATAATAACCATTCACTGCTGCTTCTCTATAGTGGCACTTATAAATATTCAATACATATGCCCCATTCATGATTTTCTCCCCATGGAGGTTCCTGGGAAGATTCCATGTGTGAGCCTCATCCACCGTTGCAGCTCCTTAGTGGCACCTAGATAGCTTCCATGTGTAAGAACCATTAACCATTTCTGCTCCATAGCGGCACTCGAGCAGTGTCCACCCATAATCCCCATCCATCATTAATTCTCCATAGAGGCACTAGAGAAGTATCCATGCATGAGCCCCTTCCATCATTGCCACTCCTTCACGGCACCTGAGAAACTTCTATGTGTAATCCCCATTCACCATTACTGCTCCATAGAAGCTCCCAGGAAGCTTCCATGTGGAATCCCCATTCACCATTATCGCTCCATAGTGACACTGAGGCAGCTTCCTTGTGTGATCCTCATCCACCATTATTACACCTTAGCGGCACTTGGTTAGCTTCAATGTGTGATCCTCATCCACCATTGTTTCTCCTTAATGGAACCCATGCATCTTTCATCCATGATCCCGATACATCATTGCCGCTCCTTAGAAGAACCCATACATCTTCCACACATAACCCACATCCATCACTGTCACTCCTTAGAGGCACCTGGGAAGCTTCCACATGTAAGCCCCATCAATTATTGTTTCTCTTTAGTGGCACCTAGGAATATTCCATGCGTAATACTCATCCATCATTTATAATCCTTAGTGGAACCTGATAATCTTCCATGCGCAAGCCCCATTCACTATTCCTTCTTCATTGTGACACATGTGCCACATCCATGTGTAATCCACCCATCATCTCTATGCACATACCTTCTTTAACACGTCAGTCTGGTCTACATCTTTCAATTAATTCTCACACCGAGAATGACTCATGTGGGCTTAGAGGATATTAGTGGTCTTGTCTCCATTCCCTTGGGAATCCATCATGGAGTAATTCCTATCTTTTACTTTCATGGGCCATTAACCATGTGTAAGCCCCATACAACCGAACTAGACTGGATTTGATCCCTATCTTCTACACACTAAATGTAGGATGCCTCTTTGAGGTCCAATACCAACCAATGGTAAACATTAGTGCCCCCTATAAGGGGGTCACCCTCCTTGGTCCACCTCCATCGGTGTCCAGATCATCCATTATAGTGTGACATCTTTTCTTTATGGGAAACACCACCCTAGGTCTGATCTCATAGGGCGTTCTGACCCAATTTTTTGTAAACTCTGGTGCTCCCTCTTATGGATTTACCCTCATGAAGTGACATATTCCCTTTATGGGACGCATCCCCTTAGATCCACCTCAATTTGGTGTCATGATTCATCTTCTATCATTCATCATCCACCCCGATTCACCCCAGGCCACCAATTCCTGAAAGGACCTTGACACTCATCCACCTCCATTCTATGGTCCACTGGCCATGCATAAGCCCTATAATGACTTTGGGATTCTAACCATGTGTTAGCTCTATGCCCCTTTCTTATTTAGTACTATGTGGAATTTAATCCCTGTATTTTATATGGTATGTAGGAAATGTCTATGGGATTCAATCCCAACATTCATCTATCCTAACCACTTCATTTCAGTTCACTTTTTTCCCACATGATGTTAAATAGTAGGCCCCTTTATCCTTTAAAACTATGTGGTTTTTTGTCCCCGTATTCAGCATGGGATACATAGGACACCTCTATGAGGTTCAACCTAACCAATGGTAAACTTTGGTGGTACCTCATAGGGATTTACCCTCCTGATGTGACATATTCCCTTTTTGTGACACATATCTTAAATCTTTATCCCATGAGTGTTTTGATCCATCTATTTGGGTCATTAACCATTCGTAAGCACCAACATGTTGTTGGGTTGTTTTTCTTTGTATACACCCCAACCATATGTCTCCTTTTAATGGGATGATAACCTTGAATATTTCCCCCAAAAACTTCACCATACTCCTCCAAACAAGAGTGTACATCTTGCAATGGGATGCTAACCACGCGTAAGCCCCAGCAAGTCTTCAGGTCGTTCTCCTCTGTGTACACCCTGATTCGATGCCCCATCCTGAACAGCATGGACATTGATTCCCTGTCATGGGGATATGTAGGAAGCCTCTATAAGGTTCAATCCCATCATCTATTTCCCATCTTAGCCCTTCCTTTAAGTGTTTGTGTCTCTGGAAGATCATTCCCTAACCCAGGGGTTCTACCTCTTTCGGGTCCCCATCCATGTGATCCATTCTCATGGGCCACCTCCTTAGGTTTCCCATCACACTACCAAACATTGTGGACTTTTATTCCCTGCCACAGGGATATATAGGAAGCCTCCCCATGGTACAAGCCCAACACCACTACCATCTCCACACCAATTCCATCCCATTCATATATTGCACTTCAGTAAATCATCAATTATCCAGCCTGGTTCCTACACAGGCTGCCACATCTCAGTGGGATCATGCCATTCATACAAGAATCTTAACATGCATAAGCCCCAGACATTTGTTTCACCATCTTACCCCTATCATGATAAGATCACCAACATCATCACTTATTTCTGTGGCACCCAGGTAGCTATCCATGTGTAAGGCCCAAATCACCCTTTCAAACTACGTGGGTTTTGATACCTATCTTCTAAACATGGTATGCATGAAGCCTCCTTGAGGATAAATCCTATCCAATGGTAAACATTGGTGCCCCCTCCTAGGGGTAAACCCTATCTGATCTTCTCTCAGTGGTGTATAGATTAGCCTTCATGGTGTGAAATCTTCCCTTTGTTGGACACACCACTCCATGGGTCCGACCTCATTGGGTGATTTGATCCATCTATATGATAAACCTCCTCGGTGCTCTATCCTAGGGATGTGCCAATATGATCCACATTAATAAGTGTTATGGTTAGTATGATTTGTATCTACTATACCTTAATCCCAAAAAAAATCTATGATAAACATGGGAATCCAAGGAAAACCTCAAAGACGTGCCTCTGGTATAGGACACCCCATGACTAATGTGAGATTTTTCAAGTTCTACGCCCTTGAGATGCCCTCCTATGAGGAAAAATACAATTGACTAATGTCCACACATCCAATGATCCCCCGAAATTCCTGATGTTACCATCTAATCTGACTAGTGGTTTCTGCTATGTCAATACCACGTGGAATGTCTAGACAAAAGTAGAGCAATTAAATAGTTTTCCCAAAGATATGGAACTGAGAATCTTGACTCAAATATATGAGGGAGACCTCGACAAGGTAATTAATTCAAAGTATGAATCCATGGAAGGAGGTACAGACATCCCATTATCCAACTTCAATCAATGACAAAAAATCACTGATGAATTAATGGATGTCACCCACCTTTTGAAAGGGGGAACATGGGGCCACAAGCAGCACATCTCCATGACAATACACTTGTCGTCCAGAGAATGGATCGGAATCAAAAATGGTTATCCTGGCGTGAATGTATTCTCCATCATATATGAGCAGATGGATAATTTTATGAATGGCCAAATTGATGCATCATGCATGTGAATATCCTCTTCTTCATGTGCAGGAGGATGAGTAATGACGGGTGCACGAAGACAACGTCTCATCGAGTCCTCATCGACTCCACCACCCTCATGGGTTTTGTAGGGGGCACCATCCCCCCAACTCCATCAGCTCCTCACCAACTTCGATTCCCTCATGGTCCGCATAGGGGGATCCATCCCCCAACTGCATCAGCTCCTCGCCTACTTAGCCACCCTCAGGGTCCGTAAAGGGGGGTATCCTCCCCCTAGCTCCATCAAATCATCACTAATTTTTCCACCTTCAAGGGAAACATAGGGGGAACCATACCACTGACTCCATCATCTCCTCACCGACTCCACTGCATTCATGGGACGTGCCGAGGGAATCCTCCCCCTGACACTATCATCACCTCACTAAATCTACTGACCCTGTGGGTTGTGTGGGGGGAATCCATCCCTCGACTCCATTAGTGCCTCGTCGGCTCCTCCACCCCCATGTTCCACAGAGGGGGAATCCTCCCCCAACTCCATCAGTTCATCACATACTCTTCTACCCTCATGGGATGTACAGGGGGAACCATCCCTCTGACTCCATCAGCTCTTCACTGACTATGCTTCCCTCATGGTCCATTCAAGTGGAATCCTCTCTCCAACTCAATCGGTTCATTTTAAAATATATTTCTCTCATGGGCCACATATAGGGAAACATCCCCCTAACTCAATCAGATCCTCCCAGAATTGTTTTCCATCATGGTCCACATAGTGGGTATCCTCACCCTGACACCATCAGCACCGTGCTGACTCTGCCACCTTAATAGGAAGAATAGAGGGAATTGTCCCCTTGAATCCATCAGTCCCTGAGCAACTATACTACCATCATGGGCCACACATGGGGAATCATCCTCTCAACTCCATTATATCCTCACAAACTCCACCTCCCTCATGGGATCATAATTGGAATCTTCCCCCCAACTCCATCAAATCCACATCGGCTCTGCTTCACTCATGGGTCATGCAGGGGGAATCCTCCCCCCAACTCCATCGATGCCTCGCCAACTCTGACTCCCCCATGGGCCGAATAGGGGGTATCTTCCCCCCCCCCCAAATCCATTGACTTTTTTCTGAATCTACTACCTTCATGGTCTGCATAGAGGGCATCATCGCTCTGAATCCCTCGGCTAATCACAAAATCTGCCACCATCATGGGATACACTGGGGGCATCCACCGAGCGATTCCATCAGCTCCTCGCTGACTCCAGCACACTCATGGGACGCAAAGGGGGGATCCTCTCCCTAACTCCATCGTTTCATCGTTGGATCTTCTTCCTTCATCGACCACATATGAGGAAACATCCCCCTTAAAACCAATGAAACAATTCCAACAACAGCATCAGACACAATGGAGGTCCTCCCCACACCATTATAATTCATCATAGAGATCATCCCCATTGCCATCATCAGATACAATAGAGTTCCTCCCCAAAAATACATCAATCATTATGGTGTTCCTTCCAATATAGTTTCCACAAGACATCAAAAACTTCCTCCCCGCATTACAATCATCTGGAAAGGATGTTCTTCCCATCAAAATTTTCAACCTTTACCGAGGTCAATTATATCCCTACCCTAGTTGGTCGGCATTGTGAGATGTCATTCTAGGCTTCCTCACCTTTTGGGCTCTGTCAACCCTTTGTACAGATGCTCTAATCTCTTATGCCTTTCAGGATCTCTTGCCCCATCGTACCAACTATCCTAGCTTCCATGATTTCTGAGATCCATCACCCCCTTCATATAGATGCTTTATAATTCCATGCTTTTATGGCGCAATTGTCCCCATCATACTAACAATCCATGCTTCAATGGATTTAAGGGTCTATCACCTCATTCTACTGATTCACTAGGATTCTACACCATTTGGGGTCCATTTCCCCCATAGTACCAAAATTATAGGCTGTCGTACATTTCGGGCTCCATCGCCCCTGTCAAACTGACACTCCAGGCTCCCATGCCTTCTAGGATCTATTACCCCTCTGTACTGAGGGAATTCTATCATACCTACCACCCATACAACACTCTAGGTCATCCCAACAACTGTATTGCATCAACCATAGGGGTCATCCCAAAATCTTCAATACTAGATTGTGGAGTGTTCACCATGAGGTAACCCAGATCACGCATCGAGAACATCCATGCTTATGCAGGGGGGGGGGGGATATTACAGCAATCCCATCGTATGAATTCCCCCTGATTCTCAGGGATCCTAGACCATTATAATGGGGTAGGTATTTCCATCCCTATACTAACACAATCCATGTGGTTACACACCTAGTTTCATGATGTTGAACTGCATAATGACCCATGTCCATGTTGCATGACATTAAACTGCATAAAAACAATCATCTTGGTCACATGAAGTTAAATTGAGAAGAATTTTAGTAAATTCTATGAGACCTAAAACCACAACAACCATGGTCAAATATATGACACCATAAATGATATCCACTACTCATCCTAGTCACATGACATTAAACTATGCAATGCAACATCCTTACTATATGATGATAAACTAAATTTATATTGTCCTTTTAACCCGATGTTAAACTATATCATTACCATATATAGGTCATATGATTATTTATATAATAAGTCAGGTATGGCTCTACATCCTCATTACATGATGTAAAACTAGATAATTCCATGAGTTCCCAAATGAGAGAGTGATCTGCATTTGACACTGGTTTACAATCATGCCACATTCAAAAACTACCTCAACACCCTCGTCCTTGAGAAGGGGTTCGACTCACTCCATTCGATATGCCAAGTTGACATGCTAAAATGTCTTATGGAGTAGAACCTAGATTGTTGAAATCCATATGTAAATACTCCCAGTCCATTTCCATGCTTCGTGTCATCCCTTTATTTGGATCCCCATCATTTTAAAGTCTGAAGGGACCCCCTAATGGCCTTGTCTCATGACACTTTGGCTCACCAACCATATTAGTCCAATACCCCTAAAAAATTAGGACAACATTCTAAAAAAGGTCCCACATTTTGAAGATAGTAATCATTAGACCCTCATTTTTTTCCTCATTCCAGATGACACAATATGAATGTTGTGTTTCAAACATGATCATTAGTTATGCTCCATCGTCACACCACCATCATTGTGATCTTGGTATTAGATGTCATGATTAACATCTTTCCACCTCTCTATGTTTATGTGGAACTCCAATACCCAGGGTATTTCCCTTATGTTCATCTTTTCACGTTGAGTAAATAGGATGGTGTCGTTGGGATATTCCCCACGTGACATATCTATGTCTTTTTTTGTGTGCTTCCATGTGTCTGGAAAATACCATCACTGCTTATTGTTTCCCACACTGATCATGACTCACATGGGATTAGTATTTTTGGTAATATGTGTACTTATATCATTTAGAAACACAGACTTTAGTATCTCATGTGACTTTAAACATTTATATCATCCCAGATGACGTCAAACTACCGCTTCGTCCGAGAAATTGGACATAAAAATGCATGTTAACGTTGTCAGGTTCATATGATATTAAACCATATGACATTATGGTCTAAATTCTATGAAATTAAACTAAGATTCATATGTGGTCCTTGAAACATGACCTTAAAATGTACTATATATTTTCTTGCAACATGATGATAAACTGGGAATTCAAGTCCAAGATCCATGACTTTAAACAGTTTGTGTGTTCTCCCAGAGATGTATTGTGTTTCATTGTGCCTCCAAGGCCTCATTCACATCTAGTTTGTCACTTACCCACATAGTGAATTTCTGTCCCAGAGACCCACCTCTATGGTCCAAACTCTATAACCATAAACTAAGAGTTAAGGGTCTGAATTCAACGACAACAAAACTGGGAATACAATTAATCTTGTATGATGATAAATTGCACAATCTCCATTTTACAGTCCATGCTCTATGAATTTATACTATGATCTATCTTTTCTAAGAAACATGATATTAAACAGTGGTACCCCATCTGATGTGTTGTAAAATTTTCACATCCTACCTACAAGACGTTAAATTTTATAACATTTTTTTTCATTTTCTCATGACCATAAAAGGAAAGTCCCCTCTCATCCCAAAAACATTATGTTGAACTGTGTTGCTACAGTCTGAGTTGTATGACATGAAACTACATATCCATAGTCTAATCATTACAACTTTAAAATATTTTTAGGTTTTCATTTGAATGTGTCGTAAGGTGGAAGGCATACATATCCCTTACTCGTCTCAGGATTTTGTACTTCAACGCCCCACATTTGTTCCCTTCATCCAAGTCCCATCCCAATGTTTCAAACTCTATTACCGTAAACTGAGAGATATTGGTCCACTCTATAAACATAAACTAGAAGTTCACATCCTCAGTACCCTCTTCCTTGATATGCAGTTCGACCCACTATATATGGCTTGTCTTATTAACATACTCAAATGCATTGTGGTGTAGAACCTAAGATATTGGACTATACATTGACATTCCCTCAATCTGTGTCCACTCTTCATAGAGTCTCTTTCTCTGGATCTCTATCCACATCCAAATATGAAGGGACATCCTAATAGAAGGGTCTCATTCCACTTTGTCTCACCCACAATTTTGGGCCAACACCCCAGAAGACTTTGAACAACACTTTGAGTTTGGCCCTAAATTTCAAATTTGGTCAGTAGTTAGCCCTCATTTGTTGTTTCCATTTTAGTACAATGTAGTGAGGATTCTGTATCATGAATACAATCTGAAGTTACACTTCATCACCATGCCACCGTCATTATGATCATGATCTTTGGAATTATGATTCTAATCTTCCACGCCCTTATGATTAGGTGGAACTACAACACTCTTGGTGTTACTCCTCAATGAATATATGTGTTTTGAGTAGGAAGGTTAGTGTCATTGTGATGTTATTCATCCATCATTTCCCTTTACGTTGATGTGTGATTTCGTGTGTCAGAAAAATCTCATCACTACTACTTGTTCCCCACATAGAGTATGGCTCATGCAGACTTAGTTGTTTCGGTAGTATGTATACTGATACAGTTGATCCACAAATACAACTTCATCCCACATGATGTTAAACTTTTTTATCCTCTTACATGATGTTAAAATGCACAACTTCATCTCACATGATGTTAAACTATTGTATCATCTCGCATGATGTCAAACAACTCATCTTCATCCTGCATGATGTTAAACCACTCATCTTTTTTTACATGATGCTAAGCTATTCATCTTTGTCCCGTATGATGTTAAACTACACAGCATCATCCAACATGATGTTAACATGATAATATTCATCTTGCGTGATGTTAAACTTATCATCTTCACCCAACATGACTTTATACTCTTCATCTTTATCTGGCATGATGTTAAACAACACAACATCATACTACAAGACGTTAAAATTCACATCTTCATCATAAAAGATGTTAAACTTATCATCTTCATCCTACAAGATGTTAAACTATTCATATTCATCCCACATGATGATAAAATTTACAACATCATCCTGCATGATTTTAAAATACTCATCTTCATGTTACATGATGTTAAACTACACAAGATCATCTAACAAGACATTATACTACCTGTTCCCATCCTAGCTATAGGATATAAAACTACCCAGCATCACTGTCCTATGTGGTGTTAAAATATACCCATGTCATTACCACATGATGTTAAACTGAACAACATTTTATGAACGACATGTGGATTGATTCCTACCATCGCATGATACTTAAGAATGCTCAAACATTTTTTCTTTGGGTCCATCCTGGGTAACACAAATCATTTAATTATTTCTACCACATGGACTGATTTTCCCATGATTAAATGGTGTGGTGTGGAATTATTTTTCCCTCAATCATTTTGTTTTCACAATAGCAGAATCATGTACTTCCCCCTTAGGTACCTCCCCCTTTCATATTGTTTGGGCTGAATGACATAAAACTTTCTATAATCATCATCTAGAATGACGTTAAATTTCCCCCATCCTACACGACATTAAACTGCCCCATCCTATATGATGTTAAATCGTCATTTTCTTCTTATATCATGACGATAAACTGTGTATCACCAATATGTATTCATCTATGACATATTCTCTTCTTTTTCATGTTCTCCCCTGGAAGTACGTCATATTGTGTGCGGTGTGTTCACTTTTTGTGTCCTCGTTCACGTTGGGCTATTTCTTCGATGCCTTACACATTCTTATATTGATATATCTTAACCTATGTCCTTACCGTATGATGTTAAACTGAAAAACATTTCATGAACTACATATGGATTGATTCTTTCCCCCGTAGGATTCGTAGGAACTCTCAGGCATTTTGTCTTTAGGTCCAGCCCCATGTACCACATATCTTTCCATATCTTTTTTTTTGCCTAGGCCTATGTTCTTTTCATGAATGCACATTTTGTGGTGTGGAATTAATTTTTCCTCATTAACAGTAGTTTTACAATATTCATACCACGGAACCCTTTGGGAGAACTCACCTTAATTTCCCCCTTATTGCATGATGTTAAAATGTACATCATTTACAGAACTACGTGTGGATTGATTACTACCCTTAAAAGACATATAGAAACTCCCATATATTTCATCTTTAGTTCCAGCCCTAGGTCTCATGACCTTTTTTTCCCTTTGGACTTACTTTATGGTCTGAGTTCTATGACCCTAAACTAAGATCTTATCGATCCTACATGATGATAAACTATTGTGTCCCTCCTAAAAGACATTGAACTTCATGGTACTCAACATAGTCCCCTTTATCTAGAACTTTTCTAAGATTATTCTTTTGGGTGTTCATGGAATGGTGTTGAGTTATTCTATCCACATTCATGTCGACTTTATTTTACCTTGCCATTTGAATCTTCTTTGGAAAATTATTTCCATCTAATGATTTAGTCCTACGAAAATAAACTACATCGCAACTTATATGCTTACCACGTCACATTAAACTTCATAAAAATTTTATAACTACACGTGGATTGATTCCTACCCTTTTATGATACATAAGAATGCTCAAACATTTCATCTTTGGGTCCATCCCCAGGTCCCTCAACCTTTCTTCCCCTCTTGCCTTACATTATGGTCTGATTTCTATGACATTAAACTAAGATCTTATCCATAATCCATGATGATAAACTACTATTTCTTGCTTTAAAGGAATTAAACTAAATTTTATACATCCGTGATTTCTTTATTCAAGACCGTTGGAATGATTCACCACCTAGGTGTGCATAATGCAGTGTGGACTTCGTCTATCCTCATTCTTGTCGAGTTTATTATACCACGTTGTGTGCATCCTCTTTGAGACACCATTCACAACATATGTCCTTTACACATGAAGTTAAACTGCATGATATTCCTAGAACTATGTGTGTCTTGATTCTTACCATTGAAGGATATGAAGGAGCACCCGAAAATTTGTCTTCGGGTCTATACAGAGGTATATCTAACTATTTTCCCCCTTTCCTCTACTCATTCTCTCGAGTCACCTGCCCCTAATCGGATACCTCCATTTGATTTGACTCATTTGCAAGATTAGATGTGACATTGTATGAGACATAGAGTGTTGGATTCTGTATGGACATTCTCCCATTCCACCACCATGCTTTGTGTTTCTATTGTTTAGGTTTCCATATTCTTTCATATCTAAAAGAACCCCCAAACTATATGGATACTTCGCCTTAAGTATCACATACCGTTCTAGGCCAACATCCCAGAGGATCTTGAATAGAATCTTGAGGCCGGTTCCACCTGTAATTTGAATATAGTCAACAGCCAACCCTTAGTTGTTTTTTCAATCTTAAGATACATGATATGGATGTCGTGTTTCGAATACAGTCAGTATTTATCCTCCATCATTATGCCAATCCCCATTGTGTCTCAAATATTTGTCTCATAATTCACATTCCTTATCACATTCTTATATCCATAGGGAACTTCAATACTCTCAGTTCCATCCCTCTATGAACTTTTACATGTCAAGTGAGTGGACCAGTGTCATGGGGTTTTCGTTGACTACACACCTCAGTTCCCCTATTTAGTTCTTCTGTGTGTTGTAAATATATTTTTCACCACTTTTTTTCCAAACCAATCATGGATCACATGGGATAAGGGGTCTTAGATAAGAATTATACTTGCATGGTAGAGTATCACACCATGAGTTCTGAACTCTAGGACAGTAAACTAAGAGTTTAGGTCTTGAAGTCCTGGTGTCGTGACTTTAAACAATGCACATGTTATATCGGGAATCAGTGGTGTGGAACAAAATTCTATTGTCCTCATTTATGTCGGGTTACATTCTACCACCTCATATCATGTTTATTTTTTAGGAGTCTCCATATTACAGTATGAACTCTATGAATAAAAACTAAGATCTTTAGTGTCGAAGTTGGCATGACATTAAACTATGTAACAACTTTGATTCTCCCCATTTAAAAGGATATCACCTCTTTTCCATTGGTCACATTCCGCACCTGACTTAAAGAACTAATTATGGTTTTATTCCTACCCTTAAATGATATGTAACAATGCCCAGACACCACATCCTTGGGCCCATCCATAGTGTCACCAATTCTCCCTTTTTAGACCATCTTATCCTGGGTTTCCCATTGTGGATGCGTGGGGTGTGGTGTGGACTCCATGAATCCTCACTCACTTTGGTTTTGTCTACCATACCCAAAATTTCTCCTATGTCTTAGCGGCTTGACAATAGGCTGAGCAATTTTATAATCCTCACTACATGAAGTTAAACTACACAAGAATGTTCTACACACAAGACATTAAACTAGGTATCTATGGTACAAACTCTATCACCTTTAAATGAGAGATCGCGGTATGTCATGACATGAACATTAAACTTCTTGTAATTCCACTCAAGAGCCTGATCCTTCAGGGAAAGACTGATTCTTCCAACAGATATTCCACACCATCATTCTTGAATGTGCAATGGTGCAAGACCCAGAGCGTTGGATTCCACAGGGAGACTTTCCCACCATCAACTCCATGCTTCATATGTCCCTTTATTTGGTCCATCATAATCTTTTATATCTGAAAGGAACCCAAATGGTATAGATGATATACCATAAGGATATCCTACCATTGTAGGCCAACATCTTGAAGGATATGGAATGACATCTTGAGATAGGTTCCACCTGCATTTCGAATATGGTAAGTGGTTTACCCTCATTTATTTGTTTCTATCACAGGCCACATAAGATGGATTCTATGTTTTGAATACGTTAAGATGTTATCCTCCATTATTATGAAACACCCATTAAACATCAAATATCTAGTGTTTTGATTCAAATTTTTTCAACCCTTTCATGTTTTTTTGGATTTCTCGTTCCCATGGTGTTTTCACATCGCGCATTCATGCGTGTTGAGTAAGACTGCTGGAATGACTGAATTACCCCACCTAGAACTTCTTTTATATAGTTCTGCACTATCATATGATATTTAAATCCAAATATATCTCCTTGTTTCCCACACAGATTATGGATTAAGTGGGCTTTGGATTCTTGGTAGGGTTCTACCCTCATACAAAAGTAGTGTGGCCATATGGTTCAAGTTCATCAAACTTCAACTAAGATCTCTTTCCATCTAAGAAATATGACATTAAACTATGTTTCCTTATCCATCGTGACATAAAACTATTGCATCCTTTCTATACGAAATTAAAATTCATCAGTCTAGTCCTATCGTACAACCCTAAACTGTATAACCATTGTCTTGGACGCACGATGAAAAACGGTGCCCCATTTTGGAGTTCTCACTCGAGAGGGAATTAACATTGGTACTACTCATCCACAATTCCACTTTTCAATATCATAATACATATTTATTCCTATAGTGACACCGGAAATATTCATATGGATATTTCCTCTCAAAAAATAAATATATATATACACCACAATCCAAAGGAAAAATAAGAAATATCTAATATCACTTCTTCACGTGATTGGGTCAGACCCGCACGCCCCCATGAACTATGTATGGCCCGAATCCTTCCCTTTAAAGATATTTAGTAACACCCAAATCATCGATATTGGGTCTATCCCATGTATTATTACCCCTTTTCTTTGTCTTTAATCCAAAAAAGTTAAATTGAAACCATACCAAAAAAAATTCAGGATGCCCCATGATTATTGTGGGATGCTTCACCTTCATCACTATCAAATAGGATTTCCCCCAACAGTGTTGGTTGATAATTACCCTATTCTCCAAAAACTATATATGGATTGACTCTTTCCTATACATGATACGTAGTGACATCTGGATATTTTATCCTTGGTTCCAGCTAGAGGATTGTAAAACCTCCCTTTTTGGCCCTTTTGGCATGGGTTCCCCATTGAGAACATGTGATGTAGTAGGACTTCTGTTTCTCCTCATTCACATTAGGGTTTGTATCACACCACACATTTCACCTTTATGGTGGTGATATCTTAGTCATATGAAAATAAACAGCTTTATAAAATTTCTCCCACCAGATGATAAATTGCATGTCCCTTCAAGAACTATGGCCGACTTGATTCCCATCCTTATGGTTACATAGTGAAACCCACACATTTTATCCTCAGGTCCAGCCCCAAGTTCATTAACCTCATCATCCCTATGGTCAAAATGGTGGTAAAAAAATATGACCTTAAACTAGGATCCCCAAGTTCATGTAACATGACTTTAAACTATTGTCCAGGATCTAGATATCATAAACTTAAATAGTTGGCAATGTCCTGGTCATATGACATTAAACTATTCCACGTATGGCCCTCACTGTATGACGTTAAACTTTGTGATTATTGTCTTCATTCACATGTCATGAAACTAGATGATATTCTAGGTTATTTCAAGAGAGATCATGTCTAGAAGTTGGTTTGATCTTAGTTCAAACATCCCATCACTCCATACCAAAATTTCTATGCCCTTTGTTTGGATCCTCATCAACTTTCACCTCTGAATAAACCCCATAATAGTATAGATTCTTGTCCTTATGTATCTCTTATGGTCCTGGTAAAATTTTGCAGAGGGCATCATAGGACACTTCGAGTTTGGCCCCTTGTTTCAAATACTATCAATGGTTGGCCCTCATTTTTCCCCCATTTCAAGATAACGTGATATGGATGATGTGTTTCAAATATGGCTAACTGTTATCCTCAGTCATCATGTCACTCCCACCATGTTCTGAATTTTGGGCATTATAATTTTCACTCCTCATTCCCCATTGTTAAGATTGATTCTAGTGACCCTATAATTATCCCACTTGTGTTCTAGAGAACATTGGGAAAATAAATTCGGCTATGCAGAGGCCCCTTTTCTCCAACCGTGACCCCTATTATTCAGGGCACTACCAAAGGTGATCAATTTATTATTTTGATTCCAACACATCTTCTGATGTTTATCACTCTTGCATAGGTGAATGTTATTCTATTATATTATGTTTCCACCATCAATCATAAATCAAGTGGTCTTAGATATTTATTTGGTTCTTTCTTCAATTTGATTGAGATACAATTTACCCAAAGGCAAGCATTTTCCTTATCTGTTTCCTCGGAATGCGGTCTTGCACATCCTCCTCATCCTCATTGGACCCCAATCTTAGGGGGAATTTTTTGGTACAAAAACATGTGTCTGAAGGATGCAGAGATTACTTCAATAATTGATCTATAAGCATTTCTCATTCTGATGGCTTCGATTTGACTAGTTGTGGAGCATGGATTGAGTTACCATTCAGAATTTATGCTCATTCAATGTCAGACAACTGAAAATGGCCATCAAGAGAGATTTTGGGGCAATGTATGGATTTTCACGTAGGAATAGAAGTTTTGCGTGCAAGAATGGAATCTTGTGCACAAAAATTGAATCTTGTGCGCAACCTATAACACAAACTCTTTATGTGCCCAATGAAATTTCAATGGGACATATTCCCCTCATGCCACTTGAAAAAATGGATAAGTTAGGTGTGTGAATGTTTTGAGATGTGTGCACAAGATTGACATTTTCATGAAAGACTCTTACACGTTTGATAAAACATCAATCTTATACTTCCGAAAAGACTGTCCTGTGTGCCACCACAAAGATTTTATCCTATCAATAGAAGTGTACCCTATACCCTTAAGAGAAATACTCTGGAGGTAGGCCTCCACCTTTCTGTGCATAAAACCTCCACTACTGGATAAGTTCAAAAGAATAGAACCCCCCTTTTGGAGATAATGTGTGATAGGTCCCATATTAGTCCACCTTTACGCATGGCCCATAGTGGTTTGATTCTTGGCCAACCTCTTTTCAGCCTAATTTAGGTGTGTGCAAGACCACCTCTTGTGCATAACCTTGTTCTTGCAAGAAAAAAAATTAGCATGAAATAGTGCCAAGGTGCCCAATCTTGCATGCAACAGTGTCAAGATGCCCAATCTTGTGTACATCCCATCTAGCAAGTATCCATCTTACATGCAACAATGTCTGGGCCTTTACCAACCAGTCCATACCACAGGGGTGTAGCCCCTGCATCTATGATCGAGATCAGGCCTGATCCCTTCGCTACTATCACTAAACCCCATTAAAAATATAAAGTCGTACCATGAACTTTTCTTGGCCAGTTTGCCTACATTTTACCTTACAACCTTATGCACTCCCATCTTCCATGACAGGAAAACCATGATTAGAGATACTCCTCCATGATCCTTGAAATACCTTGAGTTGACAAATTCCTCTTGGTCCCTTTCCCATGTTATGAATTGATAATCTCATCTATAATACCCTGAGTACCTTGAGTTGAACTATTCCCCACGAAACTCCTCAAATATCATCACCTACCTCATATTCGAGGTTGAACCATATAGGTCCTCTCTTCCATTAGTCCCACACCAGCCATTTCAAGGTGTCTTATACCTAATAGCCCTCACTACATGACTAAAAAAATATAATATACCCAATATGAAAAACATAGGATGCCTCTTGTTCCAAATAAGAGATTCCATATGCGCAAAGCATAAGATTCTAATAGTCCTCACTACATGACTATAAATGGTAGAATAACCTATAATTCAAGAATATAATTCCTTATGAATTAATCATAAGATTCCTCATCATGAGAATAATAAAAAATGACCACTATGGGCCTCGTCATAAGTTGTAATCCCCAACCATACCCTTAGACCCATCTACAAGTCGATATTCCCTCATGGAATGAAATAAAAATGATAGAATAGGAAAGTAATTATATAAGCCCTGCACAACTCATCCATTCACATGATGTTAAACTGAATCCTTACCCCCTACAATAAACATCAGATTCCCTCATGACATGACATGAGGAGGATATCATAGGAAGGTTTCATGCGTAATCCCCATCAACTATTGCGCTCCATAGCATCACCCAAGAATCTTCCATGTGTAATCCTCATTCACCATTTTATCTCTATATCGACACCTGGGTAGATTCCATTTGTAAGCCCCATTCACTATTACCGATACATAGCAGTACACAAGCATCTTCCATGGATAAGCCGCATTGACCATTTCCACTCTATAATGGCTCCCAGGAAGCTTCCATGTAGGAACCCCATCCACCATTTCTTGTCATTAGAGTCACCTAGGTAGCTTCCAGGTGTACGCCTCATTCACCATTGTCCCTCCATAGAATAACCGTAGAATGTTCCACACATAAGCCCCATACATCATTGCCTCTCCATATCAGCACTTGGGAATATTCCATGCGTGAGCCCCATTTACCATTTCTACTCCTTAGATGCACCCTATAATCTTTTATGTGTAAGCCCTATTCACCATTTCCACTCCAAAGAGGTACTCGAGAAGATTCCATGTGTAAGCCCCATTCCCCATTGCTACTCTATAGTGGCACCCAGTAATCTTCAATGACTGAACCCCATCCATCATTTCCACTCCTTAGCAGCACCTAGGAAACTTCCATATGTGACACCAAAAGAACATTTCTACTCTATAGTGGCACCAGGGAGGCTTCAACATGTAATACCCATGCATCATTATCTCTCCTTAGCAGCAGCTCATAAACTTCAACACGTAAGCCCCATCCATCATTGTCACTCCATAGTAGAACTTGGGAAGCTTCCCAGCATAAAACTCATTCACTGTAGCTAGTCTATAGCGTTAAATGGGTAACTTCCATGTACAAGCCCCACATCATCCTTCATGTGCATACCTTCCGCAACACCTCTGTCTTGTCTACTAGTTCCTCTTGTTTCTCACAAAAAACATGAATCACTTTTGATTAAAGTATAGTAGTGATCATCAATCCATTCACCCGGGCATCCATCCTAGAGTAATCCCCATATTCCTCCTTCATAGGCCGCTGACCATGAATAAGCCCTGTATACCCAAACTACACTGTATTTGATCCCTATATTCTATACAGGGTAAGTTCGATGCCTCCTTGAGGTTAAATCTCAACCAATGGTAATTATTGGTGCCCCCTCCTTGGGATTCACCCTCCATGATCAACCTCCATAAGTGTCAAGACTATCATTTATGCTGTGACATATTCTCTTTATGGGACTCACCACCTAAGGTCCACTCTCATTGGGTGTTTTGGTGTAACTACAGGTAAAATCTAGTGCTCCCTCCTATGGATGTACCCCCATGATGGAAATATTCCTTTCATAGGACACATCCCCCAAGATCCACCTCTGTGTGGTTTCCTAATACATTCTCTATCGTTCATCATCTACCCTAATTATCCCATGGATGCCACATCCCGATAGGATCTTGACACTCATCCACATCTATTATGATGGGCCGCTGGCCATGAGTAAGCCCCATCATGACTATGGACTGCTAACCATACATAATACTCATTTCACTTTATTCTCTATAACAATGTGGACTTCACTCACTATCTTCTATAGGGTACGTAGGAAGCCTCTCTGAGGTCCAAGCCCATCATCCATCATTACCGACCACTTCCTATCAGTTCACTTTTTTCCATCATAACGTTAAACTATAAACCCCTTTAACATTTTCAACTGCATGGGTTTTGATCCCTTTCCTCTACACAGTCTATATAGGATGCATCTCTGAGGTTCAACCCAACCAATGGTAAATATTGATGCTCCCTCCTAGGGATGTACCCTCCTGATTTGACATCTTCTGTTTTTGGGAATCCTAACTTAGATCCCCCTCCCTACGGTGTTTTGATCCATCCATTTGGGATGTTAACCATCCATAAGCCCCAACATGTCGAAGGATTTTTTCCTTTGTGTTCACCCCAACCGTATGTATCATTTTCATGGGAATCTAACCATGAATAATCCCAGAAAACGTCACCAAACTTCTCAAACCAAGATTGTCCCTCTTATGATGGGATTCTAACCATGTGTAAGACACGCCATGTCTTCGGGTTGCTATCATTTGTGAACCCCCCAATTTGATTCCCCGTCCTAAACTATGTGGACATTGATTCCCTACCATGAGGATACATAGGAAGCCTCCCTAAGGTCCAATCCCATCACCTGTTTTTCTTCATGGACTTTCCTTCGATCCTTTGTGACTTGGAAAGATCATTACCTAACCCGAGCATTCTACCTCTTTCAGGTCCCCATCTATGTGCTCCATTATCATGAGCCTCCTACCCAGGTGTCTCATTGCCCCACCGAAATACAAAGACTTTGATTCTATAACACAAGGATATGTAGGAATCCTACCCGAGGTTCAATACCAACACCACTATCACATTCACATAATTTCCATCCCATTCATCTCATCCACATCATTAAATCATCCATTATCCATCCTAATTCTTACCTGGGACGCCTTATCTCGGTGGGATCATTCTATTCACATGGGAAGAGACTATGAAAAATCCTCATCCATATGTTCCACCACCTTACCCATATCATGGTAATGTCATTTGCATCATCATTTCTTTTTATGGAACCCGAGAAGCTAACCATTTATAAACCCCAAATCACCCTTTCTAACCATGTGGGTTTTAATCCCTATTTTCTAAGCAGGGTACATAGGAAGCCTCCGTAATCTTCAATCCCATACAATGGTAAAAATTGTTGCCAACTCCTTGGGTATTATCCTCTCTGATCCAACCTCATTGGTGTCCATATGAACTTTCATGGTGTGAAATATTCCTTATGCGAGACAGAACAATCCTCAGGTCTACCCTCATTTGGTGTTTCGATCCATCCATCCAGTAAACCTTCCAGGTGGTACCTCCAAAGGATGTGACTATCTGATCCACTTTTATAAGTTTTCTAATTAGTATGATACATCTTTTCTAGATGTTAAACCCATGAAATCCCCCTTGTTAAACATGTGAATCCAATGAAAAACGCAGAGACAAGCCTCTATAATAGTATACCTCATGATCGATGTGGGACACCTCATATTATGTGCCCTTGAGATTCCCTCCTATGAGTAAGAATATAGTTGAGAAATGTCCATGCATCCAGAGATTCCAAATCATGCCTAATGTTTCCATCTAATCCAACTGAAGTTTTTGTTCATGTCAAGACCCCATGGAATATCCATACAGAAGCAGCATAATTAACCAGCATCCAAAAAAATATGGCTTCAAAAATGAGATTCACGAACAACGACTCAAATCTATAAGGGAGACCTGAACTAGGGAATGAATTCCTATGTGGAATCTATATAATGAGGGATTTTCCACCCATCATCTGGTTTCGATCAAGGAGAAAACAACACTGATGAAGTGATGGATGCCTCTCACCTTAGGAAAGTGGGAACACTGGGCCACAAGCAGCGTGTTGATAAGCAGATACTCGTGCCAACTGCAAAATGAATTGGATATAACATAGAACAACACCTAGGTAACATACCTAGTATAATGAATCAATATATATATATATATATATATATTATTAAATGTTTTTAAACATAAACATCCATTATATAAAAACCAATGATCCAAAATCCTAGTGTCTTTGGAAGACTAGGAACATTATTTTACAACATGAAACTAAAAAAACATATATAGTTTAAACTAAATAATGAGCTCATAAATTCCCTTTTACTGAAAAAACTACTTATGATAACCTATTAAATATAGAGAAAAAGTGGTGATCTAAAAATCCTAGTAAGGGAAGTAACATGGAAATGAAAAATAGAATATGACTCAGAAGTAAAACCTGAAAACATAAAAAGAATAGATCATGAATAAAAATATGTGGCATAAAATATATAACATGGAATCATATGATAATTTAAAAATAGTAATGTGGTGAAAATATATAACATAACTTACAAATGAGTCCAATATCACGACCAAGATGATATCACTTGATGGACATAGTCCCAAAATGGATTATGTTAACTCCTGGAAACCATACAAAACACTTCATTAGACTAAAAAATTACCCAATTCATTAGTGTGATATCTAGGACAACCCATCATGACATGTATATGAATATTTTTGAATCATGATGAAATCAAACCTATGTAATAAATATTATTATTACACATAAAATTAAATGGGTTTCATAATCATGTTATAAGGCATAACGAAAGGGTGTATCATAATAATTTATATTAAAAAATGTTTTAATAATTCATGTTACATTAATAATGGAAAAACATGATAATATTATGATGAATTATGACCAAATAAATTGATAACATGAAATGGTGTAGAGAAATACCTTTGGAATAGTGCATCTTATACAATGCTTTATGAAAATGGGTAATGAGCCTTTAAAAAGGGTAAATGCATAGTAACTTCCATAAAAACATAAATGAAATAAAATATTTTCCATGATAAAATGGTATATCTTAAAAAAATGGGTGGCTTAAAACATTTTAATGTGTGTACTTTAAATGGGGTAAGGAACAGAGATGTTCCCTTTAATAGGTTGTTCTTATCGATGTGAATTGAGAAGTGTAATTTTTAAAACATGTATTTACCCATCATAGAATGATTAAATAAATTATATATATATTTTTGGTACATATATAAAAAATATATAAATTTTATATGATAATAATGAAGTGAAAAATTGAGTTATGTAGAGAGAAAATATAACCAAAAGAAAATATGGGGTTTCGAAGAGGACTCTTACCTTATTTTTCAGAATTGTTCTACACATAACCTTGATATACTTAATTAAAAAATTATATCCATTAATTACGTAAGTTATAACCTTTTATAATTGTAATTTATTTTATATAAATTTGTTATATTCATTTATGGTCATTTTGATGAGATACAATGTTTAATTGCATTATTTAGAGAGAGTTCATATCATGGTTCCAATGTAGGATCATTTGTTGATAATTATTTACTTACTTGTAAAATGAGACTAAAAATCTAGAAATAAAATTCAATAACATTAATTTACTTATATAAATTATATTTTTCCAAAAAAACCATATCTTCTCAAACATATTGGTGACTATTTTAGTAAAAATTTCATCCTTTTCTAGTTGGTTCATTTAAGAGATTTTACCAAACACGAAAAACTAGTTCCATTTTATTTAATATTATTTCAATATAATAATTATAGAATATGAAATAATTAATAATATATTTATTTTCGTTTTATATAATCATAATATTACTTTTATTACCAACCTTGGATATGGTAATGGATAATGAAAACCCATTATCCATGGAGACCATTAATCGACATAATATGAATAATGGTTTCATTATAAATATAAGTGGATGAAATATGAGGAAGGGTAGTGGATATTCCATTGTAAACATAAACGTTTAGTATATATAGGGTACTATAGTAATTAATGAAATTTTTATGATGGATTGGGGTATGGTAGAATAATAAATTAATTTAAAAGTGAAAAAGTGAGAATATGACTTCTTAAAAGAAACCTCCATGAAATACTCTCAAAGGAACATGGAATTTGATTTTTGGTGACACCAAAAATACTTGGACATGGAAACTAGTTTTATGAAGGGTTTGGGGAATAATTTTCCAAAGAAACATGTCTTATAAGGTGTTAGGAGAATGTGTGGTATTTATAGGGGGATGATAGGGTTGTTTGGGAATTTTATATTCATTAGTTTATTATTTTATCTCAGTACTATCAATATTATTTATTGTTGTAAATATATAGAGTAACTAAATAAAAGTGAAGGCAATAGGGACTGAAGGATAATCTAGTGGGATGGGTATTTAAAAACATCCACTGATGATCAACATAACTATGTCATCACCGATGAAGAACTGCTCTGGTTTAATCCCAAGGACCAAATGTAATGAAGTTTAAGAAGAAACTGCAATCCATAAATACCTGGTTTGAACTAAAGATTCATATTAATCATTCATTAATATTTTTAAATTTCGACACAATGAATATGAAGTTGAATTACTATAGATCATCCTCAGATTCTTCAAAAATATGTGGAAGCATAAATTGTTAAATTATTGGGTGCTAGCATAAAGATCTAATGATGCATTCGATGTCCCAAAAAACACTACAGCTACATTCTTATAATGGTATAGGGAGATAAAAATCCACTGAATTGGATCGAGAGTTTCCATATATATAAAATGGGATAGGTGGGATATTTTCTCAAGAGCTCACTGTGAATTTTCATCATGTGAGAGCATCCCTCTTATATATTGTGAGTTATGAATGTACCGTAAAATGGAACCCCAACCCCCAAATATATATTACCATTAAATAAACCATAAATGACATATTTTTACTAATATACCAAGTCATAAGTAACATTTATGTTTTTATCACTTATTAGTAATATAATAAATATATTACATGATAAAATATTGTCATTAAATCGACTCATAATTCCTGAAAATAATAAATGATCCTTGAATATTAAAATAATAATCATTAATATAATATTTTCCATGTATTTACATTAATATATGAAAATATATTTAATAAATAAATTCATTTATACTTATTGTAAACTCAAATAATATGAATTTATTTATTCATTAGCAGTTGTGCATCCTTAGACCAATCCTAGGACCCAATTGTGGGGCCCACCATGTCATATATTCCTATTCAACAAATTAGGGACGATTCTTGAATATGCTATTTTGTGTGACCCTATAGGCCCTTAACTAAATAGAATTAAATATTATTTATGGAAAAATAATGGAGTCTAGAAACACATTAAGTCCCCTAAAGATATAAATAGTAGTCATAACAATGAGAACCAACATACGAACACACACTTTTTAATATAATATCTTTATCATACTATATATCATATAGTATGACACACACTTGTTTCCTCACCCTTTCTTCCTTTATTATTTATTATTCTATCTGGAAGGATTTACCTTTAAATACCATGGACTTAGATTTTCGAAGGTAATACCATCATAATCAACCTGGCTCGAGATATTACTTCCTCAACATGGAAGAGAACAATTTTATCTCGATCATTCAATAAATTTAATACCACTAATGACACACCAAACATAATATTCATCTATAAAAATTCATTTTCATGGTTTTTTTCTTACATAAAATTGTGTGATCAAATGACACACATTGATATTGATCTTAATTTAGGAGACCAATACACATGTTTGTAGATCGGAACTACCGATTGCACCTGAAACATATTGTGTTCTTATTTGGTGAGTTTGTCCTCATATTCTCACCAAATAAATATATTCATGTGTGAACATCATTAGAATAAGTATCAATTTCTATAAACCCCTAACACCTGATAGACATACAACTATTGTTTACATTCAGTATGATTTATCTCCACTATTGGATATATATATATATTATGATTAATGAAATAATATCTCAATGTTCCCATTATAGGTTGTGGTCATATATAACCATTTTTAATGATAAATAATCTATGGATATTACCATTAAATAGTGGATGAAGAAATTTATACACTATAATGGTAAGTTAACACAATGATTCTATCACTGTATACATAAAATGGGAATCAAAAATTGATGTTAAAGTTAGATCTAGGGAACCCACTTTTACAATACTCCCACTTGAACTAGAGACAACATTGTATCTATACTTATTATCACTCACATGATTAATATCATTTTTTACTAATTCAGGGATTTTTTTGTTGGGTCTACCAAGTATCCATTACATGGCTATTTTTCATTGTATGACCTCACCTACTTGAGTGAAAATCTTCAAGAGATGTAATCACTAAGTATATTCCCTTTCTTCCACCATAAAAATATGATATTTTGGATAGTCATTGTATAATAATTTATATTATAATAATAATTTACATACTATCTGTTATTACTATAATTAGAACAAATCATTACGTATCTTTCACTTATTCTTAACTACAATAGAAGCTATAATGAACTCCGTATTTTTATACATGGATACCCCTGGTATAAATGAGATTTTATTTCTCATTACCTTAGCTTGAATAAAATATAATATCATATTGATCTAAAGAAGAAAAGTTTTTATACCCTATAAAATGGAATATATTCTTCTCTATATATTGGGTACACATCATTATTACTTCTCAAGTATAATTAGATAGTTATGACTTATTCCCTTGATGTTCTCCTAGGTACAATTTATATTTTCCAAAAAAAATTATGTTTAAAATATAATTTCTCTTACATATCATGGAACACATGATTGACCCATCACAAAATCATATTCAATTCAACTAATTAAATTAACCTCCTTTTATATACACTACATATGTTCTTGGAGAGATTTATTCTGTGTGACATTGGTAACAATTATCTCTTGAATTGTTCCAACTCGTATTTTTCAAAAAAAAATTAGTATATTTACTTTTAACGTAGTTTAAAAAAACGTTGGATATACCTCAGAAGATCTCATTCCCTATGACTTTTGATTCTAGTTCATTTCAGACTTTGGAGTATTAATTTCATTTTGGACGTTACTAATTGTAAGTCCAATAGACGTTTTTTATAGGTTCCCAATCATATTATACATGAAAAATAGTGATTCCCCCCTAAACTCGGGTATACATATAGGTAAGATTCATTGCAAATTAATACTCTAAGATCATATTTCTTACTTTTAATCCTGAACTATATTTCAATAAATTTCACCCTTCTTATAATTCTATGAAATCACCAACTCTTTCTGGTTTCATCATAAAATATACTTCCATGACTGGTGGTCTTGAAATATAATTCTAAATAAAATTATCATAAAAAGTAGCCATGACAAGTAAATTTCTA
The DNA here is from genome assembly GCA_963277665.1 of Viscum album. Classification (NCBI taxonomy): domain Eukaryota; kingdom Viridiplantae; phylum Streptophyta; class Magnoliopsida; order Santalales; family Viscaceae; genus Viscum; species Viscum album. The sequence continues at coordinate 1,992,933,376 of OY728157.1, forward strand.
ATGGATTTTTGAAAATTGACTTGGTGTTAAAAATCGAGCCTTATTGGTTCCATGATTTTACCATCCATGTATAGTCTCACTTGAATACCCACCATTGTATTCAAAATAATAAGCCTCTTTACATTGATACATGGAATCCATTATTTAATTTCATTGATCATGTTAATCTTATATAATTACCATATACCACTTGTTTTAGGATTTACAATTCAAAATAAATAAGGTTTCACCAGCTGTGGTGAATAAAAAAACCATCACCATGGTTTTATCCTTTATACACATTATGTGTCTTTAGAACATTCCTTTTCAACACGTTTTTATGGAACACATTCCTATGATATATATTTTTTAATATCAATCATTGACTAAAACCTAGTCAATATTAGCCCCACTATATCAAATAGAGATGTGAACCCTTTTGTAGAAATGTATCCTATCACTTAACTAAAGATTTTCTATCATATGGATTTCTAGAATATCCCAAGAAACTATTATTATAATTACATTAGATTTACATTTTTTTTTTCTTGATTTAAGTTTGTTTATTTCCAAACAAACGTTTTGCATCTAAACAATTGTTCTAATAAAATATGGATTTCCATCATAGTATAACTCATATAATATCCATTTATCATTATATTGGGAATGTTTTTATTGGATAATAATATTATTTCCGATGCATCTTTTGAAAAAATGGATGTTTCAGAAATGTATGTAAGTTGTAACATTAATAATCTTTTTACTTCTTTTGTGGCTCTAATGTGTATAAAGAAAATTGTGTTTAGGAATTACTCCATGATAAATTTTATTAATCATTGTTAACATGGTTGAAACATAATAGATTTTTTATGTTACCATCATATCTTTCATGTTAATAAGGTAATTTTCATTAAAGAATTACTCCATTCCCCATTATATTGATTAATAAATTCTTGGTCAGGATATTCTTTAGCATACCAACTCGAAGCATTTCATATCCTTGACAATGAATTTACCATACCTCAATTCTACATTTATTTAACCCTTAAAGGAATCTTATTAAGTATACATAACTCTATCTTACCCATGGAAAATTTAATTCTATCTAGCTAAACGCATTCAGAAATCTTTGTTTCTTACCTTTACTTCTTAAGGTTTCATTATCCAAAACTTAGTACATATGTGTGTTGATAATACCTATGGTCTATAAAAATAAAGATTCTAAAACCATACTGGGTATATCCTTTACAACTACTCTATTTTTATTGACAAAGTGTTATCTTTCCACAACTGGTTATATAATACTTACATTTTATATTCTTCAGATATTTATAATCATTCAAGTACTACTGAACTATTGAAAAGGTACTAAACACAAAAAACAACATTCATTGCCGAACTGGAATAATTTCCTCTTATTTCCAAAGGACACATGAGATAAATGTTTTTATAAAACTCAGAAAAATATCTAATAGAATCATTAAAGTTTTAAATTAGAAGTTGTGTGCTTCTCATCGTTGAATTAGGAACCACCATTTGTCAGCTTCATTGGGAATAAACCTCACTTCTAGTAATGTTTTGATATTCATTTGGTTAATTTATTTAAATAAACATAAGTAACATGAATATTTTATTTAATACAAAAAAGTAAAATATTAAAATTATTTAAAATTGATGAATATAACTGAAGAAGAAGTGATCACTTTCTTCAATGATTCAGTTCATTACATTTAAATATCCATAGATTTATTTCATGATATGTAAAGAAAATAAAGTCATTTTTCATACCGATTTCTTTTAAGGATGTTGTGAAGGTACCTTTAGTGTCGCTATTAATTTTGGACTTTTCTCCTTATATTTCAACTTGTTCACTGTAAGAATTAAAAATGTTACATTTTTAAGTTATTATTTAATTAGATATGCTTGCCCAAATAGTAACGAACCATTTTAACCATACTATTTTTTTATTATCTTAATATAGACTTCAGTAAATTGGTAAAAAATATATATGAGTGGTATGACTTTAGAGATCATGATCTACCTTTCATATTTACCTATAACCAGTGTAATTGTCATGAATTCATATCATGCATCATTTTATAATCGTAATATTCAAGGAGATGAGATAACATTTTTAATGTTCCATGTCTTGATGTCGTATCCACTACCCATATCAGACATTGGTGATAGAATTTTGATAAAATTATCATATGCATTATACATGAGTCTCATGTAATAATTTTTACACCCACACTTCTAGAAGTGGAATAAAATATATTAGAGACAATAGCACATTGAATTTCTGATTTCATAGTACATTACAAAACTGTCTGTACTACTCTTGAAAACATATCCCAATTCAAAAAAATTCATTATCAAATTAGATATCACAGTATCTCTTGTGTTATTACTTTTAATTTTCAAAAAAATTAATATCTATAAGATTAGTTCTTTTATCTTGATTACCTATTTAGACATTATTGATTAGTCATTAAATATATCCCACTATTTTTCAAACTCTAGAAAGCTTCTGTATTGGAATTTGAATACTCTATAGATCGAGTAATCTAGTGGCAAGAATCCTTGAACATCCTCTCATAATCTACAAGATATGACCATGCCACTACTCAGAGAGTTCAAGTTAGGTTTTGAGCTGGAAGAAAGTATTAAATATCATCTCCTTGATTAGTTAAGTGAAGTATCAACTTCTAAAATCATAAACTTGATTTACTCAACACTTGCCTATGAAGTTTCAACTAGATAGTAATGGATATTACTTCATGGATAAATTCATTTAGCTCAACCCATAATTCTCATTATAGCTCTGTTGTAAGAGGATACACCCTTAACTATTGCTAATAGGAACCCCGGATACCTATTTGTTATAAAATTCAAATGAAGAAAGGTGTTTATGACTTAATATTTTTTTGAGGGTTTTGTTATTTTTCTCAATGAATTTAATCTATTTCTATTAATTTGTTCACACTTTGTTTCCATTGTCACAACTAAACATTAATAGAAAAAATATTCATCTCGTTTTTATGAATTTTACTGTTTATTATTTTAGGTTTTTTCCCATTTTCATGAAAATGAAAAAAATGAATAAAGGGAATGAACATACATAACTGGTCTTGAAAATATAATATTGGTTGATACATTTAAACATAATGGATTAACGATGACATATGAGAATAATACCTAATTTGTGGCTTTATTCATGAAACAGATCCTCCATGTCCAGTGTCAACATATCATCTAGGTTACATCTCGACTCTAGGTTGTTTGTGACTTAAAACATCCTTATCATAGTGCAAAAATACTCACATGAAGCTGAGGGAGTATCAGAAGAATAAAATACCAATAAAAAACATTTATCTAGGCACATATATCCTTATACAAATTAAACAAGAAAAAATGATTATGCATAAACTCTATTATTTAATTACAATCACCACATGTAATTATATAATTTGTTAAATAAATAAATAATTCAGACATGCAACATTTTTCAATTACCCAAGACTAATTAGTATATACAATAAACTTGTGATAAAATTTAATTGATTTAAATTTGAAGAATGAAAGAAATTTAAATGAATTAAATGAATTAATTAAATTCAAATAATTTATTCAAACATCTAATTATTATTCAGAACCAATATTAATTTATTATTAATTCAAAAAAATAAGTTAATTAATTAATTTCATTCAATACTAATGTTAAATTAATTTATTTTTCATAATATTAAAATTATTTTTTAAAACAAAAACGTAATTTTAATTAATTCATTTAATATTGAAAATAAATTAATTTTGATTATACTAAATTAAACTATGTTCCAAAAACTTTGTTCAGGCCCCTGATGGTTGGGATGACTCCACACCTGCCCATATGAGGTTGTCCAAACCCTTGAAGATGTGTTCTGGGCCAAACGGGCCGGCTTAGACCTGTTCTGAGTCGGCTGAACCCATACCGACCCAATATGTGTAAGATAATGTCTATCACATTACAAAATAATTACCTCACATAATAAGGGATCCAAATAATGGTGGCCAAGCTTGGTAGACAAGGTTGGATATGGTGGTCTGGTGGGGTTAGGGTGGTGATCATCATAGGTGGGTGACTGGTGTGTGAGATGTTGGGTATGATCACTGAGTGTTCCTTCATTGGAGGCAGTCTATAGAGGGGACCCCATGGCATAGGCTAGATAGGAAAATGGCGAGTGCGAGACGGATTTGTCTGTCAGAGTAAAATGGTCATCATTAGGTGACCTTGTGGGCTCACCTGTGATTTGGAGGTTGTAGGCTTTGAAACTTCTATGTTGTCTGGGAGGCGGAGGTGTGGTCGCTGGCTCACACCGGTTAATTTTTTTTTGTAATTTTTGAAATAAATTATATACAACTTTTTTTTAGAATATATTGGATTTTAGATCCTACCAGAGAACCCTATTCATGCCATCAGAACCAGTACTGAATACATGGTTCCTTTGGGATATTTCACTTGTCACTACCTTGAGGTTCAAATATATATATTCATCAAATTAAACGCATAAAAACATTTTCAATCTATTTTCATAAATTCAAATGGTCACAAACTGGTAATCTATTGTTAGATTGAAACATCGTTTACGGCATAGAGACCGGGTCACCAGCCTCTTCAAATTTAATGAATTTTTTGTGGATTAATATTTTCATGCATCGCTCTGATACTAATTTTAGGTACCAAGGTAGTCATCAATGTTCATTGAGTTGGGGAATTAAAATTTTTCACTACAGATAAATGTAACAATGTGATCGCCGGTGAATCACTACAACAATCTAAGCCTGATGATCACCCATGAAGAAATTTAAACACAAAAAATAAACCATAAATACATAGTTCAATCAAAATCTTCACACCCATCATCCATTCATTATCAGTGATCATTTCATGAATAATTTGAAGTTGGATTCGTATAGATCATCCACATAGGCTTCAAATATTTGAAATTGCATTGATTTATAAATTCCCAAAGTTATCAGGGAGATCTAATAATGCCATTGACATCCTAATAATCACCACATCATTGTTCTTGGTATGTTTATGGGAGGGTTTGATCAGATCTATTGGATCAAGATCTTCTCTCTCTATAAAGAAAGAGATGATAGGGAATCCCTCTACATCTCATAGTGAAGAGTCATATTGCAATGGAATCTATAATCCTATATATGGTGAGTCAAGAAATTACCGAGAAAAGTCTCATTGATCCCCTAATATTTATTTCCCACAAAAGAAATCAAAAAAATATAGTATGAATACTATAATGAGTCATAAATATCATTGCAGTTTTTATCACTTGTAATATAATAAATATATTATGTGATAGAAGAAAATTATTAACTAGACTAGCCATTATCACAAATATTAAATGAAACTTGAATATTAAAATATTATTCATCCACGTAATGGTTCCGTGTAATTACTATAGTATTTGAAATTACATTTAATACTTAAATTCATTGTTAATTATTCTAAACTTGAATGATATGAATTTATTTATTCGTTGGCAAAAATATACCCTTGTACAAATCTCGAACCCTAGTAATGGATCCCACCATGTCCTATATACCTATTCACCATAATATATAATCTTCTTGAATACAACCTTGTGTGTAACCATCTAGGCCCTTATCTTAATAATAGCGAGTATTATTCACAGACCAAAATCGGTGTCTAGGAACACATAAAATCCCCTAAAGATATAAAGTGTAGTCATGGAAAGAACAACTAACCTACAAAAACACACTATGTAATATAGTCTCTTTGAAATAAGATATCTCAAAAAACAAGACACACAGTTGTGTTATCACCCTTTCCTAAATTATTATTTTTTGACATATCTAGATAGATTTACCTTCAATTACTATGACCATGTATTTTTTTTAGATACTACCATCTTAGTCAGCCTGGTCCGAAATATTACATCCTCAACTCAAAAGTAAAAAAAATCCTATCTTGATAATTCAACCAGTGAAATAACATAAATGTTGAACCCAACACAAGATACCTATCCATGAATTCATTTCCATGGCCTTTTCCTTACATCAAGTTATATGATCAAATGAAACACATTGATAAAGATATAATATCAGGGGACTAATACATATGTCCATAGATAGAAACTATGAATGACATCGAAAACATGTTAAATTCATATTGAAGGGTATGTCCTTGTGATCTCGACTATGAAATACCACCATGTGTGAACATCATGAGAAGATGTCCCAATTCTTATGAGCCCCCAGTACCTGATAGTCAAACATATAATGTGTCCAGTCAGTATAATGTATCTCAACCATGAGACATATAAATTAAGTTAAATTCCATAGTATCTTGAGGTTCTCATTATATCCTAAGATCCTGTATAACCTTCTGATATGAAAAATAATCTATATACATTTCAATTAAAATAGTGGATGTAGAAATTCATAGTCTATAATGGTATGTTAACATCATGCATATCTCACCATACACATGAAATGGTAATAAAAAAAATGATAAAGTAGGTTCTAGGGAACCCAATATCACAATACAATTTAGTTTGAACTAATGGGTGATAATATCTTCCAAGACTCAAAAAAATAAGTTATTTAACATAAAATTCTAATTAATTTAATTTATTGTATTTCACTATTCACCACAATACTACAATTTTAGAAAAATACAAAAAAAATTAACCATTTCATTTTTTCGAAGTGTGGATTCCAAAAATGAAATCTAATTTAATAAAATAATTTTTAAATTATTATAAATTAATTTTTTTTAAAAGTAATAATTTATTTGAAAAATATCGATTTTAATTTTACGACCAATTTCATAACCCTTTGAACAACAACTTATGGTTTCATAAAAATTTATTATTATTATTATAATAAAACATAATATTAATTTATAAATCAATTTTATAAAAAATAATTTTTTAAGTCATTATAAACACAAATAAAACATATATTTTTTTATAAAATTACAAACACGTATTTTGGACTTTTTAAAACATGTATTTATTTGAATTATGATACACATATTTCATATTTATCTTTAATAATATACCTAAATAATATTTTACAAATAAATATATGAGGATACTATAACACCTCTAGTTTTTATGAATTTATTATTTTTTGAATAGAATAAATTTCTTCGATAGCTTGTGTTATAGGAAACACTGGGTTTTAACAAACTGTAACAAAATATTAATATTATTATTTAAACATGACCATTATTTTATAACCACTAAAACTGGTGGAATGAAAGGGAATAAAAAAATTAAATTTTAATTATAATCATTTTATATAAATAAATTATCATTAAAAACAAGTACTTAATTTTCGATAAACCCTTTATATGTTTGGGAAACACAATTTTCTCAAATAATGTTTTTTTGTGAATAATAATAAATAAATTTTGAATAATTTTAGAAAATTAATTTTTCATTATAAAAATAATTTTTCAATTCATAATATCAAAATAATCCTTGGTTGAATTATTGGGATTTTTCTTAATCGATTAACTCTTCAATGAAAAGTTAAAAATAATGGTATTTATCGGAAGCTGTATTTTAATTTAAACAAATTATATGGTTAATTTTGTTTAAATTTTTTTTAACATTAATTAAATTATATATATTTTAATTCAATTTAGTTCACTATAATAATTTTCATGTATAATTTGATATAAATTTTTTTTAACTTTTAAACATTTTCTATTTGGAAAATCCCTCTCTCGTTGTGAGGGCGAGTCTAATATTAAATGAAAATTTTCCACATATGTGAATGGAATTTGAAAAAATGAATAAAATATTTGGAATAATTATAATTTATATTATCTAATAATTTCAACATAATTTTTTACCATTGTGTATCGTAACAGCAGTAAAAAAATATTATTACGGTTAGGGTAAAAATAGGTATACTATAGGTTAAACTAATAATAAATGGTTAAAAAATGATCCAAAACTTTTAAAATTCACATTAGATAGACAAATTTATACCTTATGTATTATATTATAAATATTTGTCTATTTTAGAACCATTTTTCATGTGATAAAAATGGGTACACCTTTTTCTTTTCAAATATTATAAGTGTTCCACTCACCTCACTTATAAAAGGCCACCCATCTCCTCTTTTATTCGCTCATAAAAAAAACCTTTTGTTGAGAAAATTAAAAATAAAATACCTTCCATAATTCCCTCATTTCATCCTAAAATCCATATTTTGATAAAAATCTTTCCTATAATGGTTCTTTGGGAAAATCCAAGGTGGTTACAAAAAAAAGAAGCAATGTACTTCAATGAGCATTTTTATTTTATTTCTTCCACCGCATCATTCAGTTCTTATTAAACCTTGATGATATTATTAAATAAAAATATTACCTATAAATTGATATTTTTATTTTATGGTAATCAACTATATCTATATCATATTCCCTAATATGGAAAATAATAATGTCACTCATGTGTATGATGGACTGCCAACTAGTGAACCCATGTGACTTGTTTTCCAAAAACACCTTTCATGATTGGGTATGAAGACGAATATATTATATTTATATATATATATGATATTATTAATATAAATATAATTCTCTAAATATATTATCATTTATAACTTTTTTCATTTCAATTCATAAAGAATATGATAATTTTATTCTTGTGTACGGTGGACTACCGCCTCACGAAGCGATGTGATATGTTTTCACATCTGTTTTACATGTAATGTAATAAAAGATAAATTTAGTGAATATATATGATATATATGAAATATATATTATTATATAAAGTTATAATATTATTTAACTTTATATTTCTTCATCCATCGAGGAAATCAAAACAACGTTCCTGCATATGTACGACCAACCGTCTCCATGAACGGTGTATTTCATTTTCTATCTTATGAATTTACGGATTAGTATAAATACATACATACTATATATATATATATCATGGTTAATTTTGTTTTTATCTAACAATGACAAAATTATGAAGACAAAAAATAATAGAAAAAAACATACACGAGAAACAAATCAATTGTTTCCCTAAACGTGACTTTAGCATGGAATTGTTAATAAAAAGATAATAAAAGGTCATAATTAAATCACATATGGTATGATATTTATAATTTTGTTTATTTAATATATTTATAACAAAATTATAATTATTATACATGAGGTTTGAACATGTAAAAAGGAAGTTGAGACCTAAGGTAAGGGATTTTTGTCTAAACTTACCTTTTTTGGGACATATGTTATGTTATTCACCTATATTATTTTATGATGTGTACATAATTCCAATTTTATATGTTATAACATTAATATAAATATTTTAATAATATTTATTTTTTATTTAATGTTAATCTTTAACGTTTCTTACGATTCAAAAGATATAGAAGTTGTAATGATTATATGTTACAATCTCATGGATTATTATGATTGTTTTTTGTTATGAGTCATATAATTGAGTGTTATCATTTTTCTCTAAAGAGATTAATTATTTTCATTGTACTATATTTATTTATTTACGAAACATTTACCCTTAATTTTTATCTCATTATTTACTCAAGAGACCAAAATAGATTTTTTTCTTGAAAACCCAACATATGATTCTCTCTTCGTTCGACAACCCTTTTTATTCCAAAACCATATTTCATAAAAAAAATAATTTTTTTCTTACATTATATAAGTGATTTGTGACTGAAATTTTTTCCCATGTAATAGTTTTAAAAAAAGTTGAATGGAATATTCATGTCATTTTCCAAAACAAGCCCCATTTGGATTTTTCCAAAAATGTGGAAGGAATCTTTGTTTTAACATGTATGAAAAGAATATAATTCCCCAAAATCATAAAAATTATTATCATTGAAGATTAATTTGTATGTTTTAAATATTATTTTAAAATAAATTTGTTTTCACAAAATTTCTATTTTTAATTTTAAAAAAATTATATTTCCAAAGAAGGAATATTTTCCAAAAAATGTTTTAAATGAGTTTTCATTAGAAATAAATTTCAATATAAGATGATATAATTTTTAGTTACATAGTCATTACTAGGGATATGATGAAATGATATCATATTTATTATCTCAATGAATGGATTATGTTTATGATAAAAACATGTTTATGAAGCCTATTTTACATCCATGGGTTATAAAATGATAAGATACTTAAGAAACATACTAATTTTCTCATGTGTTGTGATTTTATAAAATGATGAAATTATTATAAAACCTATTTCTTTTCCATGGTTTATGTTATAATTAATGTTAATCAAAACCATTAACATTCATGGGTTATGATATGATTATTATTTTATGATCTTATGGAACTCATGTGTATAATTTTTATTATTTTATAGGTGGGACCCATATATCCCTTCAATGTATTGTGTAAAAAATAATATCACACGAAATAAATAGGAATTTAATAGGGAGGTAACTCAGTTCAATATGTTATTATGTTCTATATGACAATCTTGTTAGTAAACCTTGAATACTATGATGGTTAGGGGACTTAACCCTTTCCACTATGATAATCTTGTAAATAGGCTCTGAAATTCAATTGAAATGATTTTCTATACATTTGTAGAGGCCATAATTCTTATTCTTATACAATTATTATTCTCCAATGGATCATGTTATTTGATTCCCTTATTATTCAAGGATTAAAAACTAAAATTATTTATGTCATGAACCGATATTATGATCTCTAAAATTTAGGGCATGTTTTTTAAATGTTATGCTCATGTTCTCATACAATTCTTCTCAATGTATGATAACTTTTCTCCCTATTTTACCATAACTAATAATTTGATCTCACTATTTCTTATATTTTTGTTCCCCAGGTTATGTATAAATTTATTTTGTATGATTTTTCTTTTAGGGGTTCTAGTTATTAATAACTTTATTGGAGATAATGTAGATCACCATTGAACCAGTTGGTTATGCTTCCATGTTTCCAAAGGCACCATACCATTACAATCTTTAAGCACGTGTTTGTGTAATGTAATGAATTTTCATAAAAAATTATGTAATATATATGTATGAAAATACTGAGTCATTATATTTGGCTTCATAAGATTGGTTTAGTTATCCATTAGAAAATATGATGTTAAATTTTTAGGAGAACTCTTATGATAATACTATGTATAGGGTAAACTCATAATGTTAAGGTAATGAAGATATTGTGCAGCTTATATAGAAATATATCCATTTCTGAACACTATAATTAGAATTCATTCAAGAAAATATATTTCTAAGGGTAATAAATCTGAAAAATACGTGTCAGTCTTTACTCGAACTTTACCTGGTACCTGAAAATGTGCCTTGTTGTTCACATAGTTTGACACTCCTAGGGAAAATTCTCTAGTTAAATCAAATTTTCTTTATAAACCATCATGAATGATTTTAACATAAGATGATCATGGATGACCTATTTTAATCCAAATTTTTCCTTTATTTAAAATATTTTTTTTATTTAGATATCATAAATAATTTTTCATGACTATGTTGTTTTCCACTATGATTATTGTTGCTCAAACTATTATTTCTTGTTTTAATCGATGGATGAAACAAGAAAAAACCAAGTTAATTAATAATTTGATGGTACATGCAATTATTATCCTCCTTTGGGACCAAATTTAATACATGATGGAATAAAAAATACAATATCTATGCTCACACAAATTTCTGAAGCTATGAATCATACTAAACATTCAAGTGATTTAAGGAGGGAAAAAAATTATATTGAGTCCTTAATAATAAAACAATATCATTCATTTATTGGTTCTAATGATCCACTAGTAATAGGAAAATATATCAACACCACTGAAAATATATTTTCCTTTGTCCAGTGTTTTAGGTATAAAAAATCCATTTTAGATGTCTACCATTCAGAAGATGAAGCAGATCAATAGTGTAATATTATCATGAATATGAGGCTATGGGATGAAAATGAATACATGGATATGGATGAGTTAAAGAACATATTTTTTTAATAATTAATTTCCTTGAATTATTTATATGAGGACATAGAAAAAGTATCTTTAGATAAATCAAAAGGATGATGAATTTGTTTTTACCTATAATGAAATTTTACAAGGATTGTGAGGTACACTTCTGGTATTATCATCAAACATGATGTTATGGTTGGTAAATTACTCAATGGTTTCTAAACAAGACTCTTATGGGTGTTATATATATGTTAATTAGTTTTCTAAGAATAAATCTTATGATGTCACCTCGATGTGAAAATACCTATCGAGTTACCCATCAATCCCTTTGTTTTTACAAGAAGGGGATGATGGCGTTTAAATAAAATTCTAAAAACCATAGAGAAAATAATATGAGAATTACTTTTTGATAAAAGTGTGGGAGGAAACATGGATAAATTTTATTTAGGGTACAATTAAATGTGTTATGTTTCGGGAAGGAAGGTCATCAGAAAATCAACTACTGAAGTGATAGCAAAGTGTTAGCTAATGATGTTAACGGAGAGAAAGCTTCAAAAAATAAAAACATACACCCTAGTGTTCAAATGAAAGGAGTATGAGTGATATGCTAATGAGTGATAAAATTGAAATAATAATACTGATGATCAATATTAGTAACCTATACATCCAAGGGACAAGTGGAAATCACATGCAATCACTAATTCGGATGAGGGTTGTGATAATGACATGGTCAAATTTAAACTTACCTCCTACATTAGAACTACTAATAAATTAAGCGAATCTAGATCTACCCATTATTTTTTATTTGAGGAATTTTATAAATGTATCATAATTCCACCAAAAAATTAGATATATAATTATCAGTTACAAACCCTATTGGTACAATGATCACATCTCAATTATATGATTATTCTTCGATAGACATTTTTGGGAATGTTCTTCCTTAAAATCATTTAATTCTTCATCTAGTTGAATTTAAAGTTATCTTAGGCATGGATTTTATTACATTACATAAATACTACATTTATTACCATGTAATGGAATTCACATTGATATTCCAAACCAACCTATGATCATTTATCAATACAATGATTAATATGAACTTTTGATGGAAATCAAATCCATTACATTGGTTTTGATTCCTCCACAAGATGGGAATTTATCTCGTATGTTTAGGGATAAAATAGACATTGATGATATAACTATAGTTCAGAAGTTTATCTATGTATTTCTATAAGAGTTTTCTAAAATTCCATCAAAACATGATGTTGAGTTTTTAATAGAATTCTTACCTTGTTCCACACGTATTTCAAAGAATCACTATAGAATGTCTCCAATTTAGTTGTACGAAAAAACCATATGATAATTTTGAAAAGGGATTCATTCACCCATGTGTGTCACCTTAGGGTGAACCTATTCTCTTTTTTCAAAAATAAATATGGATCGGGGTTAATTTCCATAGATTATCGGGATTTGAAAAATATCACAATCAAGAAAAAGTTTCATCTACCCCATATTGATGAATTTTATGATCAGTTGGGAAGATATAAATAATTTTCTAATAATTAAGTTCACTCTAAATATAATTAAATGAGTTTCAATGAAAAACCCCAAGGGTTTCTTTTAAAATAAGTGGAAATGAATGAATTTTTTTAAGTAGATGTTTAAAAATAGCGTTTACACTGAATGTTTCTGCTATTACGATTTGAATTTTGAAGAATAGTCATCTAAAATTATGTTCATTAAGTTTTTTATAGCTTAATAGAACCAACTTGTTTTTTGGTGAATAGTAACGTACCCTTATGAATAGTAATATGAATAGTAAAATGACCCTAATGAATAGTAACATACCCTTAAGAATATTAATATTTTTCATCAAATGCATTGGGTATGTGTAAGTTAGAGGTCAGCCGAATAGTTACTCCATTTGTAACTGCGATGGTTAAAGAAATTGAAATGTATCCATGAGGGTTAAAAATTATATAGTAGCCATGAGGGTTAAAATATTAGGTACGTAATGCCCCAAGATACCTTTTGATTCTATTTATGTTCTTATGTTTTGTGTCGATCTTGTGTAAATCTCATGTTTCACAAAGTTAGTATATATGGGTGAAAAGTATGTCTTTTGAAAATGATATATTAAGTTACAAGTGTTCATGGACTAATGTGTTCTTTCCTACTTTTTAAAACCCTTACTAAGATTTTTTTCTATTCCCTTGTTTTTAAATTATTTTCATAGGTTATAAGGATGTGTAACAAAAAGAAGGAATCTAAGTTATATGTTTGATGATTGTTCAAAAAAATCATGTTTTATTTGAGAGGTTTTATATATTGAAAGATATGAATACTATTTTTATGGTATCAAATCTATAGTAATGTGTAATTTTATGAATTTATTATGTCTCAATTCTTTAAATATCTAAAATTGAAAAGATCCTCAATGTGAATGGAAGTGAATTATTAACTAAATTCAGGATAATGTAATGTAATAAGGTCGGTCCTTATAGTTGGTATCGGAGGATGGATTAGATAACTTTAGGGGTTGGAATGATGTTAATATATTGCCATAAATTTTATTTACTCTAAGGTAAATTAGAAATGATATAGAATTTAAATATTACCATGTTGCTTATACTATGGTATGTCTACAGAAGAAATAAGGAGGATGAAGAATATAGGCACTAACGGAACGACATCCTTCCGAATCTACATCCCGGATTGGTAGGTATTGGAACCAAGCATTTTAGGATAGTAATTACTTATCTAACACAAAAAATAAATGGTGGTGGCATCCATGGAAGTGAACAACTATAGGTAACACATAGGAACATGGAAATAGTAGAAAATTTTATGAGAAAACACCGTCTTGCTTTCAATGGATCATATGAACCAGTAGCAGCTGAAGGATGGATTAAAGCCCTTGAAAAGATATTCGATGTAATGGGATATTAAGACGATAAATAGGTAAGTATTGATATTTATCATATTGAAGGTGGAGTTGATCAATGGTAGCCAATGGTAAAGAATATCATAGATAGAGAGGATTTTTATGCCTTGGAGTTAGATGAATTTAAAAGTATTTTCCTTGAAAAATATTTTCCTAAGGTGGTGACACATAGGATGGAGAAGCAATTCTTTGAATTGAAGCAAAAGGAGGAGGATTCAGTGGCTGTTTGTGAAGCAAACTTCACCCGACTGGGGAGGACTGAAGCTAAGGTATTGAAGGGCGTTGGCCTACCATGAATTGAAAAGTTATGAAAAACATGTATGATGTGCTGAGAGGGTAGATATGGAGTTTGATGATGATCACATTCATTTTAGAAATATTGAGAATAAGAGGTCCAGATGGAAAGCGATGGGTAAGAATCTACAAAAAAAAATATAATGGTAAGAAAATCCAGTTTCCAGTTTGTAAAAAGTGTGCAAGAAGCACCCTGGGGAATGTCTTACCAAAAATGGGAAGTGTTTTAAATGTGTTATCTTTGGACATATGGGTCGATATTGTAATGAAAATGATCATAAGACTAATATTGTTAAGAAAATTGTAAATTGTTTTAAATATGGTGAGATGGGTAATTTTGAAAATACATACCCAAAGAGAGATCTGAATAATGTAAAGATGACAGACTATAAGAAAAAGGGTGTAGTGTGATCCTTTGCGACTGTGTCAGTAGATGTCAGGCCATCCAATGAAGTTGTAACAGGTACATTGTTTGTTTACTCAGATTTTGAAAATGTATGGTTCGATACGGGGTCTACACATTCCTTCATTTTTGAGAAATTTTCTGGTAAATTGGAAATATCACCTAAAAAATGAAATTAGAAATTGTTGTTAAAACACCAGGAGGTAATATTATAGAAAAAATAGAATAATTTTAATATTTCTATTGTGGTTTGTGGAAATACATTACCTATGAACCTTGTTAATTTTTCTTTATTCAGGTTTGATGTTATTTTGAGAATGGATTGACTTAATTTTTATCATGCTATGATTGACTGTAGATCTAAAGAAGTTGTTTTCCATAAAGAGTTTCAGTTTTCATATAAGAACAAACCCATTCAATTGAAATCATTTCAAGAAGCTAAGAAACTGTTGAAAGATGGAACTAAAAGTTATCATGCTCATATTGTTAAAAACAGGGGAACTGTTGATATTAATTATGTTCCAGTGGTAAATGAATACATTGATGTTTTTACTGATCAGTTACCCAATTTCATGCATGATAGAGATGTCGAATTCACAATTTACTCAGTTCCTGATGCTAATCATATTTAAAAACCCCTATATCATATGGCTCAAATATAACTTCTTGAATTGAAAATTAAATTGCAGGATTTTCATGATAAAGGCTTCATTCATCCTAGAACTTCACCATGGTGTGATCCTGTTTTATTTGTTAAAGGGAAATATAGTTACATGAGACTTTGCATTGATTACAGTGCATTGAATAACATCACTGTTAAAAAATGTATCCTTTTACTTATACAAATGACATGTTTGATTAGATCCAAGGTTCTAAGTACGTTTCCAAGACTGAATTGAGATCTGGAAACCATCAGCTGAAGTTGAAGGAGGATGACATCACGAAAATAGTCTTTCGTACTAGATATGGGCATTATGAATTTTTTGTTATACCGTTTGGATTAACTAATGCATTTGGTGTATTCATGAATCTTATGAATAGAATATTTCATGAGTTCTTGGATAAGTTTGAGGTTGTGTTTATTGATGACATTCTAGTATTTTCTAAAAATAAAGTGGAGTATAAAAAACATATAAGGGTTGTTTTAAAATCAATAAATGAAATGAAACTGTATGGAAAATTGAGCATGTCTATTTTTTGGTGGCAATGGATTTATTTTCAGGAAAAAATTTTAAATAAATATTGAATAATAATTGATCCTTCCAAAACAAAAGTTTTTGATAAATGGATAAGACCAAAAAATGATACATAGATTCTTAGTTTTCTTGGATTAGCAGGTTATTACCGATATTTTGTTAAGAACTTTTCATGATTATCTAGACCAATAAATAGGTTAACAAAGAAAGGGGTTAAATTTTTTTGGACAGAAGAATGCGATGTTTGTTTTCAGGAACTGAAGAAGAGATTGGTGAATGTTCCATCTTTGGCCTTGCCTTCCCAAAATGGTGAGTTTGTCATCTATAGTGATGCTTCTTTAAAGGGTCTTCATTTTTCTTTGATATAGAATGATCACGTAATTTCTTATGAGACAAGACAACTAAAACCTCATGAGTTAAATTATCCCACACATGATTTGGAATTGGTAGTTGTGGTTTTTTTCTTTTAATATTTAGAGGCATCATTTATACGGAGCCAAATGTCAAATATATATAGACCATAAAATACTAAAGTATATATTTACTGAGAAGGAATTAAACATGAGGAAGGGAAGATGGTGTTAACTGATAAAGGATTATGATTACACATTTAATTACCATCCCATAAAAGAAAAAAATAGTTGATGCCTTGACTTGAAGACAACACGCATCATTAACCTTGTTACATTTGGAACATGATCCCTTGATTAATAATTTAATGAATTTTGTCTTATAAGTTGTTGGTGTAGGAAATACCTATGTTTTGTCTTAGGTTTTAGTATAGCCATTGTTATCAGGTAGAATTAAGAAAGAATGAAAGGAATACCATGATCTACAAAAAAGGGTAGAATTGGTTAAAATGGGTATGTTTCCAGAATTTAACAGTGATAAAGATTAAGTTTTATTATTTGGTAAAAGGTTGGGTGTAACTTCTAATTTCTGGTTAAAGAAATAATTGTTGTGTGAAGCTCATAGTAATCTATTTTTAGTTCATCCTGGAACTACTAAGAGCTACAGAGACCTTCAGGATTATTTCTGGTGGGAGGGAATGAAAATATATATTTATGATTTGACAATGAAATGTTTGACATGTAAACAGATTAAAGTAGAGTGGTAGTTACCGAAGGGGAAGCTTTAGCCTTTCCCAGTTCTAGAGTGGAAGTGGGAAAATGTATCCATGTAATTTGTGGTGGGACTACCTAAGACATCTCGAGGTAACAATGAAATTTGGGTTACTGTTGATCAGAAGAAAAAATCTACACATTTTCATTCTATTCGAGATATAATGTCTTTGGATCATCTTTCTCGACTGTACCTTAAAGAGATTCTCAGTTTACATGGAGTTTCACTTTTCCATTGTATCTTATCAGGATCATAGGTTCACATCTAACTTTTTGAAGGGACTTCAGATATCATTGGGTACAAAATTAAATTTTAGTACAAAATTTCATCCTCAATTAGATGGGTAATCAGAACGAACGATTCATACTTTGGAGGAAATGTGTCAAGATTATTCAATGGACTATCAGTGATGTTGGGATCATCATCTTTATTTAGTTGAGTTTTCTTATAGTAATAGTTTTCATTCCAATATACAGATGGAACCTTTTTGAGGCATTGTCTGGAAAATAGTTCCAGACTCCATCGTTTGGGGATGAAGTCGGTGAAATATTGTTGATGAGGCCAGAATTAAAGGAGGAAGTGGCTGAGAAAGTGAATATGATCTAGCATCACATGAGGATAGCTTAGAAGAAGAAGAAAAATTATACAGATAATAGAAGGAAATACTTCTCTTTCAATGTAGGTGACTATTTTTCCATAAATTCTCTCTTTGGAAATGTGTGACGCATTTCTGTAAGAAATGGAAGATAAGTTTGATGTTCATTAGTCCTTTGGAAATCCTAGAGGAAGTTTGAACCATTGAATACTGAGTAGCTTTACCACCGAGTTTATCTCAGGTACATAATGTTTTTCATGTTTCGATTTTGAGAATGTATATTCCAGATTCATCACATGTCTTGAGCCTAGAAATAGTTCAGCTGGAATAGAACCTTTCTTATGAAGAGAAAGCAGTTCTGATCCTTGATGGAAGGGAACATGTATTGTGGAATATGGTAAGCCACCAGGTAAAGGTTTTGTGGAGAAACCACATGGTAGAAGAAGCAACATGAGAGTTTGAAAATGTTATGAGATAAAGGTACCCTCACTTGGTTAATAAGTAAATAAAATTCCTAGGATACAATTTTCATAAGGTGGGGATAATGTAACAGCCCAAGGTTTTTCTAAATATTGGGAAATTCATGAATTTTTATTTAGATATTTATAACTAGCCTTTAAAAATAATTTATCCACTTTTATGTTTTGAATTTTGAAAAACATTCATCATTAATTATGTTCATTATGTTATTTAGAGCATAATAAAACCAACTTTTTTTTCGTGAATAGTAACATACCCTTATGAATAGTAATATGACCCTAATGAATATTAAACTATATTATTTTTTTATAAAGATTATTGCTAATGACAGTTTGGTTAATTTTTCCATATGATATAGAAGCAGTTATAGAATTAGAATTGTTAATTTTTGAACTATGTATGCTTTTATTTAAAAATTAAATTTAAAATATATAAGAATTTATTTTTAAAAAATAGGAGTTCATTTTTGAATTCTACACATCAAAAAATTATTATGGTGATTTTTTTGGTTTTTTTATGAAATTCTAGAATTTTTGATGAATAGTGAAATACGGTAAAATACTGTATAATCAAATTGTCAGGAAATACACTATTTCTAAAATCATAACTGATATAAGCCCACTTGGTTTGAACTCATATGCCATTATTACTATTTGGGGTCACAAGAATTAATATTATTCATAGTCTTGTGAAAATATATTATAATAAAGATGAAAATAATGTTAAATACCTCCTCTCCTTCACTATAAATACCACCCTCATTCCCATCTTCCACTACTGGAAAATTTCATTATACCCATGTTTTCAATCCATGGGTATAGCCCATAAAACCATGGGTATAGGCTATACCCACGGTATGATAAACTGTGGGATCTTGAGGCATCGCGATTTCCTATACCCACAGTTTTGTATAAACTGTGGGTATAGCCCATTGAAATTTCATGTTACCCACAGTTCTGGTAAACCGTGGGTATACAACCATACCTACCATTTAAATAACCATAGGTATACATTTTTATATTAAAAATTATATACCCAATTTTATGTAAATCATGGATATAAAAAGGTTTCTTCACAACACACATACCCACAGTTCCAAAAACCATGGGTATAGATAATTTTTTAGTAGCAGATAAACCCAGGGTTTTTCAAACCGTGGGTATAGATGGTTTTCCCAGAAACACCAGCTTCCCACCTTGGTTTCACCTTGCTCCTAAAAACCAGAATGAAAATTAAAACCACAACCCCCTCCCCCTTGCACACCCCACTCCCTCATAGACACCCACTACAGCCCCTCCATTCCCCCTCAGACAGACCCCTCCTGCACAGCACACCCCCTCCCCCCTTGCACACCCCCACTATCCCCATGGACACCCCCTACAGCCCCTCCCTTCCATCCTAAACATACCCTCCTGCACACCCCTCTCCCCTTTCACACCCTAACTCTCCCCCTGGACAGAACCCCCTTGCCCCCCTGGACAGAACCCCCTTGCACACCCCCATGAACACCCACTAGACACCCCCACCCCTTGCACACCCTCCTAGACACCCCCACCACCACCACTGGACACCCTTGAACATGCCCTAGACACCCCCGTTGGACCCCCCCCCCCCCCCGAACACCCCTTGGACACACCATTAGACACCCCATAGACACCCCCATTGGAACCCCCCCCCCCTCGGACACCCCTATGGACGCCCCCTAGAAAACACCCACTAGACCCTCTGGAAACCCCCCTGGACACCCCCCCTAGACAACCCTCCCCCCTTGACAGCCCCTGGACCCCCCCCCCCCCCCCGGACACCCCCCAAACACCCCCACTGGACCCCCCCCCCCTAAAATCCCCACTAGACCCCCTGGACACCCCTCCCCCCTCTACACCCAATAGAAACTCCCCTAGACACCCCATTCATGAATATACGTGCACACATGCATATTAAAAGTAGGAAATAAGAAAAAGGGAAAAGAAAAACTTTAAACTGAGAGAATGTATAAATTATTTTTTCTAAAAAAAATGTACAGGATTCAGAAGTGCATACTTGGGGATAAACTATCCAACCATGATATAGAGCAATGCCCAGATGATCGGATATTACAAACTCAAGGGTAAACTTGAAGTCACCAATTCTGAGATCATGGTTTATGACAAATCAATTTGATTAAAAACACAACAAATGGTTATTGAAAAAATGGTATAAAATAAACATTACCTCCTGAATCTTATATTCACGTTAATCCCAATTGCAGGTCGTTTAAGAAAATATATTTCATTGGCTATGTTTTGTTGTTGGTTCTATGTATATCATGCATCCCTATCCTTCATACCAATAAAATTCATCAAAATAAACAAATGATCGAAAAGGAAAAGCCATCAGGAATCCAAAAACATGAATCCAAACACTATTTTGAGCTCTTTCACCAGCATATAGTCACAACCCCCCTTTTGGACAACCCCCACCCCTACACCCCCACACCCTCTGCACCCTACCCCATCCCTACACACTCATGGACTACCCCCCACCCTCTCCCTACCCCCTGCATATTCATGGAGATCCCCCTCTCTCTCCCTTGCACACTCCTGGATATCCCCCCTCCCTACAACATGAACACTCCTAGATAACCCCCTCCCCCTGCACCCCTATACCCCCAGCCCCCAGCACCCTCTCCCCTTCACCCCACACCCCATGCACACTGCCCACCCCCAATCCCCCATCCCCATTCACCCCCAGCACCCCTCACCTGCATATATTCACAGCCCCCCTACACCCCACTGCCCCTCCATTCCCCCTATACACTCCCCCCCTCATGGACATCCCCCTTTCCATGACCCCCCACCCCATGCACACACCCCTACCGTCATCCCTAGCACACACACCCCCCACCACCACCCTCACCCTGCCCACCCCCCACTGCCCTTTCCCACTACACACCCCCACTTCCACCTTCCCACTACACACCCCCTCCCCCTCACCCTGTACACCCAACTCCCCTATATAAACCCCTCCAATCTTCCCCATTACCATCCCCCTCCCCTACAAACCCCATGCCCTCTTCCCCATCCCAAGAACCCCCCCCCCTCTGAATACTAGTAAAAACACCCCTCACCCTGCACAGCCCCACTACGCCCTCCCCCATCACCCAGCACCCCCCCACCTTGCACACACCCCTACTCTCTTTCCCAGCACCAACCCCACTGAAAAACCCTCTCTCTTCAGATTTCATTATAGTTTTCTATATGAGTAAATCATTTCAATTATAATGGAAACTAACATTCAACCCCTATCTCTGCAACAATTTTAGTTGTCTATATCAGAGAATCATTTCAATTATAATCCCAACCTTAAGGAAACTGATTTGAATCATATACCAAAAAATAACATTGAGTGAGTAATAAAACCTAGAACATGTTCACAATAGCCATGAGGTAGCAAATTTGAATCATATATCAACAACTAATATTAAAAGAGTAATAAAACCAAGCAAACATTTTCCAAATAGATCTTTAAAAATATGTAATTCATAGATAAACATCAAACTCATTCAATATAATTTAAATGAGCCAAATTTTTTTGAATCCAATAAACAAAATCAATAACATATACATGCTTGTCAGGATGTATTTCAGTCATTTTAATTACATAATTAAAATACCATCTCAAGTATATTGTAATGTTTTTTTAAAAAAATCACCAACTGTAAAACTAAAAAGTTCATAATTTGAATACTTACATGTAAAGAATCCGAAAATTATCTACAACAAGGACAAGATATTTATCCAATTTATTATCCAAACCATATAGAATCTTCCAACTTCTTGGGCCCTATAAAAAGGCCTCTATAGGTCACAATTGAAAATTTGTACAACCAAAACTTCTGTTGGTTAGTTAAGATGTTTCCCCAAACCATATTATGAATTAGAAGTTGCTAAAAATTCATGAAATGGAACAAAAGGTTTGAACCCTTGGAAACACTACCTTCCATCCATTGGGGTTATGTTCCATGAATGATGTCGCCATTATAGTTTATATGTTAGTGCAACAAACAGTTCCATATGAAGATGCGCTATTTATTGATCCATAATTTGTCCAATTAAACATATAAAAAATTGTGCAACTAGTTTTTAAGAATCGCATACACAGTTGAGGTTGGGGGGATATCATAAGGATTTGTTTGAAAGCACTGCTTATAGCACTTATAAATGATCACTTTTGATACAGTCTGAAAAAATAAGTGGTGTTTGTTTTGATATATGGACAGTGGTGTTAATATGTGTGTGTGAGCATGCACATGATTCTTCCTAGGCAGAAAAATAAATGTGTATCTTATAAAAACAAATATAGGGGGACCCTATATCCCAATAAACATATAACTCACCTCATGTTGTTGAGTATGCAGCTATGTATGTTTCTGTACACCATCTTTTCATAAACCTTATTGTAATCCCAAACACCAAGTTTTCCTTTCTTTTAAAAGGACCCAAGGAAACAAAAATATATAAATGAAAAACATAAAATTCTTGTTTATCATAGTATATACATCAAAAGGAAAATTAAAGAACCAGCCTTATCCCCGGACAGCAGAATGGCATTATTTGTGGGATGGAAGTCCAAACATGTCACCCGCCTGTAGTGATACCTTAGGATTCCACAAATAACTTCATTAGTGATCACAAATGAAAGTCTAAACTCCAAAAAAATATATTTACTTATAACCCTAGAAATAAATTTTCAAAGTCAATTCTTAACCTCAAACTGCTAAAGCCAATTCTTTTTATCTTTTACATTTTTCGTGCTGAATTCATGCTCAATTACATTTACATATTCATCATCGACCCAAAAAAATATCATCTTGTGATTTTGGAGCTCACTGAAGTATTATTTTCCTTTCTTGGATGTGATTTCACCCAACCCCTAGTACACAGAAAATAAATTTCAGAAACAAAAACAATTTTGAAATGAGGAATGATTGTGTAATTATAGAAAAGAATATCGATAATATAACATTTATGTGAATTGAATCCAAAGAAAATAATACCTAAAACATCCAACCTGTTTCCACAACTCATTACCCTCTTTATTATAACCACACATTTTTACTTGATCAGATATTGTCATTTCCCAAAATATCATAATCTTGGAACAAAAAAGGGCATATTTGCATTGAAAAAAAATCAGTTACAAATAAGAAATTAAACAATTTTATAGAAGCTTATATATTGGAAAATAAGTCTATGACACCAATGTTTCATGCTATAAAAAAATATACCATTGGAGGTGCGCTAGAATGGCTTCACTTATAGAATAAATTTAAAATATAGATAAATGAGGGGGAGAAACTAATAGTAGAAAGAGAAAAGAATCGGAAAAAATTGAAAAATGAACTACATACCATCAGAGATGTACCAGAGAAGATAAAGGGGTCACCCCCCTACGGCCCCCACCCCACCTTCACCCCCACTACCCACCCACCCCCACCTACACACCGACTACCCCCCCCCACCTCCCTGATCCCTACCCCCACCCCCACCCCCACTAACCCTACCCCCTTCACCCCCAACACCCCCTGCACACTACCCCATACCCCCTTCACCCCAACTACCCCCCCCCCCACCCACTTGCACCCCACTACCACCCCCACCACCACCTAGAGCCCCACTACCCCCTTCCCTCTTCCCCCTGCACCCAACACCCCTGGTGATGGTTTGGCTGACTATTGGATTTTTCCTTATTACATGATACCACACATAGACATATCAATGGGTGAATAAGTTCATGTTGTAACTTTCCCACTATCCTAAACCAATGATGTTTGAATCTATTAAAATGTCACACCCTTCTTACAAATATACCAATAAACCCAAAAACAATATGTAGCATGTACCATATCATTCAATAAATTGGGATCTCAAATAACCCAACCAGTTCAATCAATAGAACTTCAGATTTCACAAAATGAAAATTTTAGAAATAACAACTAATGAATATATTCTTTTTTACCTTCAATAATTTAGAATTTTCAATACAATAATTTATGAAAAATAATGAAATAATAAATGGAATCCAATTTCACTATAATGGATATCATTTATAGCTAAGTATTATATGGTTGTAAGGTCATCAATTCCCATTACTATGTCTAAGGATTCTAATGTTTTCTTAATGTAATGCATGTGAAATTTTATGTAGAACTATTTAGAAGAAAATAAATTAACCATTCTAATCTATAAAAAAATCAATTCATGTTCTTAAAGTATATACCTAAGTCTCCCTACTAAGTCAAAAATGGAGGGGATTAATATCCCCCCATCACAAATATACCCATCCCCATGACCTTGACTGTCATCATCAATATAATTATCATCATCATCTACATCTTCAATAGCCTCATCACCCACAACAGCATCAACAACATCCTTACCACCAACAACTCTATCACAACTAGCTTCATCGCCACTACGACCTTCATTGGCATCACCCGATGCATCCTTTAAAGAGTGTATTAACACCATATATGATTCAAAAGTAGAAACAATCTTTGATGGAAGCGAATGATTCAAAACTACCATAAATATCATGAAATGTTCGCTCATCAGCTTACTTCTTTCACGCTCCTCAAATGATATTTTCTTTTCCTCTGCTACTTCAACACGAACGATTTCTAGATCAAAGTTCTGGGAGGATTGAGAGGATCCTGATGAAAACCAATACCTAGAGGGGACATTGTGTTTCCCTAGTCAAAATCGTACTCTCCCTGGGTGCTCCTCACTTAATACCCAACATAAATGATCGTGTGGCCAAAATTTGGAATCTTCCTTACCATCGAGGGCCTCCAAGGAAGACTATTGAAATTATAAAAATATTAAATTATGAAATTTTTGTAAATATTTAAAATATAAATAGAACACCTTACAATTTTATCTTGTGTCTGAACATTTACTGCACTTCCATCCTTTTTCTTTCTACTGGAGCAAAATAATTTGGAATGAGGTACATTACCTTCGATGCCAAATGCAGCATGCTACAAATGTGAAATGAAAAATCCTAGATTAGAACCATATATGAGAAATGAAAAAAAAAATCCTATGTTTATTAAATAATATTTTCAGTAGATCATCCTGTATAAAATCACAATACCCGGTTAAAGTACCTTGTTTTTTTTCAAGATCGAGCATTGTAGTGCTCCCCAATGTGTGAAATATTTTAGTGAATTCTTATTCTTTATTTTTTTCTCTGACACTTCCTAAAAAAATTCTAATACAAGTACTAAGAATTAAATCTTATATGCCAACCATTAAAGATTGAGATTACCTTAAACTTAGTAGTCTTCCAAAGTGAAATCATTTTTTTGTATCAGCTTTTTGGATAGTCAGAGAATATGGGCACCCCCTCTAGGTCAGTACCAACCCTAATCTTCTAACTAACATACAACTCATTCTTGTATGAGAGACAAAACTCTCGAATATCCATACACCTTTTAGTCTTCGCAACTTCTCCACTCGGAAAGTTAAACCAAGTCTATAATGAATATGTCATTTCTTTTAAATACACCAATAATATAGATATGACTTTATATAATTTTCTTACCCATATATTCTCCCATTCTTTTTCTTTAATCTCTTTACTGATACATCTCTATGACACTGGTTCCACTAGAATGATTTTGTGATACTTATTCAAAGTGTGCATGAAATATCTACACTGCATTGCAGTTGACCCTACAATCTGATTTAGTCGATTGCAATCCACCATTATTTGTGTTTCGAGATTCTAAAATTCCTTCATCCGAGAGTGCCCATATGTATTAGTAGAAGATCTCATTGAATAAGAAAAAGAGGGGGGAAATAATAATTAAGTAATGGTACAACACGAAAAAATAAAGGGATATAATGTAGAATAGTTATAATAAAAATACCATCTGTAGGATACTCAATAGACTGTGATGGGTCAGTGGGTTATCCTGACTCACTAGCCTCTCCAAGAAGTGTCTGTTATAGTGCATGCTCTAGGCGACCTTCATGAAATGGAGTGGAATATAATGGAACAAACTCATCAGATGCTCGCTAGATGATATGAATTGGAGATGGTGTAGACATGGAAAATATGTGTAGTAGGATGGGGGATATATCATCAGATAAGGATATGTTAAATGTGGAAACATATGTGGAGGTGGCGTAGTCATTGTTTGGGAAGAAGAGAAAAAAATGACATTATGGAGGCATCTGTGGGATCATCCATGCAGGTGGCCAAGACATGGAATTTGAATAAAAAGTTAACTGAGATGATGATGGATGAATGGATAAAAACATCCCTGAAGATTCAAGAGGAGGATGGAAAGGTGTAGTTGAAGGGGTGTCTGACAGTGGGTCAGTGTGGAAATAGGTGTGACGGGTGCTCTGTCTTGGTCTAGGAGCATCACAACTCATACCCATGCTAACCAGATTAGGAGTCAAATCTGGTGGAACGGAATGTCCCTAAAAAATTGATAGAGGATATTAACATGAAATTATATGTAATTCAGAAGAAAAACATTACAATTATAATACTCACTGATGGAAGTGAAGGCAACACACTCTCATGCCCAGATCGAGAGGGATCAAATAGTCGCTTCATTCAACCTTATATAGTTTTTAGAATAATATACATAAGAATGAAATGTAATTTTTTTAGAAATATTTTTTAAAAATCATGCATAAAACTTATATATATCATCAATTTAGGATTTGAATCAATTTGACTTCTTTTAATTAC
Organism: Viscum album; assembly: GCA_963277665.1. Taxonomy (NCBI): domain Eukaryota; kingdom Viridiplantae; phylum Streptophyta; class Magnoliopsida; order Santalales; family Viscaceae; genus Viscum; species Viscum album. The sequence goes on from OY728157.1 coordinate 1,992,961,122, forward strand.
TAATAGTAAAAATGATTACCAGGAAATGACTAACACAATTTTAAAAATTACATTACCAGATTATAAATTTTTCTAAAATAGGATTTAAAAAAATTACATTGAAATAAATTTTATTTAATGAAATGACACCAAAAAATACAAAAAAACAAACATATCATTCCAAAACGAAATATAATTAAAGTAATTACAATTACACTAACCTGATAAACTCTTTTCAATGTAATCTAAAAGAATAGTAGAAATAAATGGTTTCATCTATATATTACTAGCCACTACTTTAGGTTCGACATCAAATATCCCAATGGGACAATTTGATTCATCAAATGAAATATTTTTTCCAACACCAACAGGGATGTCAATGGTGGACATTTCATCACCAGCAACATGAAAAATATTTATGTGGATTACATCATTAATAAAACAATAATCGGGTCTTATATGATCTTTCACATAAAACAAATTTTTAGCCATTGATGCCCAACTATATGGTTCATCAGTACACAGGAATCTACTCATATCAATAACTCCGGATCCACAGTCATAAATAAATGTACCATGTCATCTCATTGAATCAAACCATTTAAATTTCATTATATTAAATCTACCTTAAGAGTAATAATCCAATAAAAATATTTTATCAACTAGACCTTCATAATACACATCTTCATATCGAGGATGACTATCTGATACACAGGCATAACAATCCATTGTAGCGGTTAACATAATTCCATAATGGTGTGTTCTCATTTCCACTGGTTGATTCATTATAACAAATTTATACCCATTAATTATTAAATATTTTCATTCATGAACCATAGAATTAGGACCAAAATCCAAAGCTCACAATTCTTTAGAAATGGAGTCAATAGGTAAACTCAACACATTAAATATATATGAATAATACAATTAAATAGATATCTATTTTTTAAACTAATTAAAGTAAAGGTGATAGCTTTGATTTCAACCAAGTAAGAACCTCTAGGCTTTAAAAAGCCTCTCTCCTTCTCAAATATAAAGATCTATGAACTCTACTTACAATTTGTTTATGTTACCTATATAAAATGATAATAAAAGTGTAAGGTATATGTGAAATTTTATAATATGATATAACATAAAAATATCCAAATTACTTACTTGATATTTTCATCGAACAAAGCATAGTTAAAAAAGATTGTGTGATGTGTCATATCCCGATCTTCAAGGCTCAATGTAGGCAATGTATAAGACCCAAAAATTCCACCTGTTTAGGGAAGAGATGGAAATAAGGGATCAACATCCCCATACTAGTCATCTACATTTCTCATTGGCAGATTATGTCTTGTGGTGACATGAGACAAATACATTGAAAAAAATCCATACATTCTTGAGCTAGATAAACCCTCACAATCAAACCATCGATATAATTCTTGTTTTGGACATATGATTTCATTGTGCACATATTTATTTCAATAGGATACATCCAATGAAAAGCAACTAGTCTCCCAAGAAGTGTTTCAGTTGGAAGATGAATTGTTAAATGCAAAATGCAAATGAAAAATGATGGAATAAAAATCTTTCCCTCTCACATAAAATTAATGGGGACTCCTACTAAATTTTTTCCAAGAATATCATGGATAACCTTTTAGAACAAAGGTCTCTAAAAAAGTGGCACAAGAAAATCAATGTCACCCATACATTATTGGATAGAAAATTCCAAATTTCTATTAGAATAAATTCATGAAGAAGGAAGTGATAATAATAAGTTTTTAGAGATTTTAGTTTCACATCTCTTCTATTAACTCATTTGGATATGTTTCTTGAATAGCCATTGAAATCCTTGATATTCTTCAATACTTCCTGAAATTGATCTTTCTTTGATGGTGATATCACATAAAATTCACAAGGAACATTCCATTGGTTTTGACCGATACACATAGGATGTTGTTCTGGTCGAATACCCCAATCAAATAAGTCCCGACGAGATTGGAAGTATTCATTGGTATTCCCAATGACATTTAGAAGAATTTTAAGTAAAATGAAACATATATTTTTCTTAATATTAATTATTTATAAACAGTGACATAACAAATTGGTAGGCCAATATATAAATTCCAAAAAAATACTTCTCTTTTTCCAATTGTATGTTGTTTCAGTGTCGACGTTCTTTCTCTTTTTAGACATCAAATGACCTTTACCTAATGAAAAGGTGAAATTTTCCAAATCATTTATCACATCACTTCAATACATATGTTGAGGTGGTTATTCAGTCTCAACTATATTATCAAACCTTTAATGATTCGTCCTATATTGATGATCCATTGGCAAGAATCGTCAATGCCCCAAGAAACTAAAACTACGATGATATTTAAATCATCTTGATCGTGTATTATTCATACAAACGGGAAATGATAGTTTTCCACTTGCGATCCTCCTAGAAATCATTGAATAAGATAGGAAATCATTTGTGGTCCATAGAAGGTCATAACGCATCTGAAACATATTCTTTGAAGAAGCATCGAATGCCCGCACACCCAAATACCAAAGTTGTTTCAACTCTCTTATTGAAGGCTGCAAGTAGACATCTATATCATTACTAGGATCAGAAGGTCCATATATAGTTATAATCAAGAAAGTGAAAGGTTTTTTCATACACATCCTTGGAGGAAGATTATAAACATGGATAAAAACTGGCCACGTGCTGTGAGAAGTAATCATCTGACAAAATGGATTAAAACCATCACAGGATTGACCCAACATGAAATCAAACACCTCAACTGAAAAATTAGGATGTTGTGAATCAAATGTAACCCATGCTAATTGATATGTTGGATGAACCAACTCATCGTTATATTTAATTCTCTATGTATCATTTCATCACTTATTGGCTGATATTTCTCCATACATTAATGTATTTTGATGTCTGGCAATCAACGGAAAGTGCCACATGACTTTTTGTTCCACACGAGATGGTGTTCCATCAACTTTTTTCTTCCATAGAGATGTACCACATTCTTTAAATTCATTACAGTGAACTATTTCCTCACAAAAATAAATTGAAATCCTTTGGACAAGCATGGACATTATTAGTATCAAATCTAAGATACTTAAATAAATTATATGTCTTGTAATGATTTGAGGGAATATATGCACCATCTGGAAGAAAGTCCTTCAAAAAAGTAAGAATATAATCAATAGTATTATTACAAATTCTATTCATGGGTTTCCCATGATATAAACACATTAAAAATTCCAACTTGGTCATTTTAGTACATTCTTGATAAACTAGAGTTTTGGCTTTATCCAATAAATTTTTCACTCTCTAATCATCATATTTAGTATTTTCCTCATGTGTATTGATATCATTGTCTAATTTCACTAGTGTGCTATCTCTCTAGAGATGATGGAGAAATGGGAACTGATCAAATATAATATTCTCCAGGCCACTTCTTTCATTTTTTTCATGACCAGTAGAACATTGACTAGTCTCCCCATGGTGATACCAAACATAATTGTTTGTTTAATATCCAAATTTTTTTATATGGTATCTAAATTATTCCCAGCTTAACCATGGTCTTACAAAACATTTATAGCATGGAAACTGTATAAAACCTCTATCTGATGCATTTTCAAATGAAAAATAAAAAAAATGCGCCTAATTATTTTGAAATTTGGATGAAATCATATTGGCAAGATACATCCAACTTATATCCATTCTATAAAGAGATATAATATTTAATTACAATCAATAATGAAAACTATAATTAATAAAGGGATATATACTATATAAAATAAATCTATTTGAACATTAACACTTAATAGTTAAGTCACATTTGTATTGTAAGTGCGTTTATTTTTATAACCATTTTCAACCCTTTCTGTATTAGAGATAAAATTATTACCTCTATCCAATAAATGGATGATCAAAAAGGTAAACCATAATTGGCCATGGAAGGTTGTATATCTATGATAGAGTGTTATGTGTCATTATAGTTGAACTAAGGGAGTGATAAATTTTTTTCCTCCATTTGGTGTAACATTAAAAACCAACTTTTAACATTAAAACATACATTTAAACATGGGTAATTTCATATTTAAAATAAAAATAGAGATAAACACATTCACCCATATTCAATAATATTTTAAACGAGCCCCATAATAATTTTATTTAACATATACTATGACTATAGACTCGCCAGAGTTGGAAAACGTAGATACAAAATTATGTTGAGTGTCATTGTAGAGATCAAGAATCAGTATTATTTTTATTACACTTTAACTTAAATTATATATTTTTCAAATATTAATATGATAATCAAAAAGATATTATTAAATCATATATCAAATAAAAAAATAATTGAATTTTAATTTTAGGGACACTATCTTTTGAGGCTTACCGAGTTATAATAAAACCCAGCACTTTCAACCATGGATGTTAGGCATCTGAGTTATTGTCAATATTATATTTTATTTTTTGATTTGGGAAAGCAACTGATGTTTTTGATTACAGGTTTTCTAAGAATAATCATGGGTGTTGGGTCCAGGTTGATACTCAAGAGCATTTTTCATAGTTTTCATAATTTGTGATTGCATGGTATGGAGCTTTTATCTGGGAAAAGACAAACCATCTATGAGGAAAGTCCATGTTATCTTGGACTAAATTTGTATCTATACCGTTTGATTATATAATTGATCTAATTTAATTGAAATATCATTTATCTGATCCCTTATTGTATAATTTTTGAGTTAATAGTGGGACGGTGGTTAATTATAGAATAATATAGTGGCTATTGGGTATCATGTTAGAGAACTATAGTTAACCAATTCCTACTGGTTTTTATGAAAAAAATACTATCGGATCCTCTATAATACTAAAATATGTGTATCAAGTACCTAGTAATGGTGAACTGGGTATATGGTTGGTCTATGTTTTAATTTCATAGTGACGAGAAGGGGGACTTTTTGGCCCCATATATCTTTCCCACCAATGGTTTTCATATACTGTTTTGGCTAAATTAGAGGAATAATACCCAATGCCTCATTTAGTTTTCTACATATTACATTTATTGATATGATAGAGTGTTTCCTTCACTCTCATGGGTGTGTTATTCACCTTAACCTATTTGTATTCCCCTCGTTTTCCACATACTAATTGATAGAATTTTCATATAGGTTTTTAAGGAATATTCCATTAGAACATGGCAGAATGTTTTTAGGTGAATGGGTATTTTTGGTGTAATATATTTAGGATTTAAAAAGATTACAAATTCTACCATTATCTTAAAATCATAATATATTTATGTCCCTGGGTGGATTTTTCATGTAATTTTTCTATTTTACTTGAAATGTGTGATTTTTAGTGTGTTGGTTTATTGGAATTTTGGTTATAAGAATTTTAGAATTAAGGAATGAGTCTTTTATACTGTATTTTATGAGTTTTCAAAGTTTCAATATTTATATGTGAGTTTTCAAAAATATTTCTTATTGGATTAAATTATTTAATTCACTCTATTTTGTTTATAATTAGTTTTTTGGTCTAGAGGCCTTTTATATGAGATCATGAGCCTTATGATGCTCGATATGATCTTAAATGATGATTGCACTAGAGTAGATCATATATGGATACTCCAATATCTAGGATGGTGGTCCCTTTAATTATTAATTATATAATTGAACAAATGTGCATTCATTTTTTCTTTGTCCCTTAATACCCCCTAATAGGGGGTGAATTAGAGTTAAAAAAATTTTCATTTCTTTATAAAATATTTTATCTAGTATTTTGATTGGAAAAGATAATGTGAGTATGATTGTTAAACATAAATAGATATATAACTGTAAAGATAATGTGTATGGAAGTAAACATGGTTCACCTAAAAAAGGCAAACTCCAAGTAGTACATATCAATGAGTGTTGATATGTAAATTAACTAAGACTTAACTACTATGTTATTACAACATAATGAAGATATTTGAACTCATCCATGGTATAAAACATATTCCTCTCTTTCACAAACTACTTTTCAAATAAAAGAAATGTAGATATGAAATATTGGTTGATGTTATAAAAATTTCAAAAAAGATAAGTAACACAAATCAATGGGGGTGTTATTTTATAATGCTATAATTTTTCAATTCCAAGTCATTAAGAATATACATTCCATAATATTTTTATATTTCATTTCATTAATAAATATCAATTTGATTTCACTTATATAATTCTTGATAATCAATATCCCACTATTTAAGGTTTTATATTTCATATCCTCTATTTTGAATAACATAAAAGATCTTATCCAAAATATTTTGAATTTAAAATATTATATTCAAGCTATAATAACATACCATATTCTCCTCCATTAATTTTTTACATTATATCATCTCTTAAATATATAAGATCTATATAATTATAATTTTCAATATTAGGAATTCAATGTAACTTCTAAACCCTTTATAAATGGATACATCAATAAGTATATTATAATTTTTTAGAAACATAATTTTTTGGTTTGTAATATCCTTTAAAAAGTGGATTGTATTTTATAATTTAATTATTTTTCCAAATTTTTATATCAGATGTGGCCTAAAAACCCATTATGGTGAGTACATTATCAACTCACTATACATTCCATGATGTAAATGGAGTATGTAGGGCTAATACCTATTGACTCAAAAAAATCTTTGATTTTTCTTTGATCCGTAAAATCCAACCCCACCACAAAAGAGACTGATGTTTTGGAATGGAATCTTATTAACAAAAAAAAGTAATATCTTAGATTTAATTTGATCTAATAAATCCATAACCTATACAACATAATAGTATTTTCTGCATAGATAAATATATATCATTTGGACTACATTGTAGTAAATGACTACAATTTAAACATTATCAATTCACTATCACTTCTGAAATTATTAATAAAATAACTAAATACATATCCTCATACACCATATTAATGAAAGAAAAATCTTTAACCATTCTATGGGTTCAGAAAATACCCTTCACTATAAAAACACCATTTATCTCTAGTTTCCCTATAAATCATATTTGTCTAACCTATATCAAATACATCAAATTTTTATAGTCCATTAGAAGACCATAAACACTAATCAAAATGATAATAATTCAAATAAAAAATACATACAGATGGATCCAATATTCTTATCCCTATTATGTTTCTTGGATATTCAAACTATTATAATTATTATGCCTTAATTTGGTTTCCACACTGACAATAAAATTCAAAGGGCCCAAAAATATACCATTCAATCTAATATAAAAACAAATTATCATTAATAAATTATATAACACTATTTGAGACCATTATCTATGTGTGAAATAATTTAATTAATTAGGAATACAACCTGTTTAATGTATTATAAGATAATCCCTTATCCTTAAAAACTCAACCTAGATAATATCTCCCCCTTTTCATTAACACCCATTACGAAAAATTATCCTACAATAATACAAAAATATCAGATATAGAATTAGGTATGATTTATAGAGAGGTATGTATGGATCCTCTAGTTTGAAAAAATTTGTTAAACTCCAAGGTTCAACCAATGTCTTTCATATACAAGAGAAACTAAAGGTTTCGTGAAGATATTGGCCACATTATCCAGTTTTCCAATGAATTCAATATTTACTACATATTTCACCACATTATTGATTATTAAATGATATTGGATCTTAGTATGCTTCATGTGATAATGTTTAATATTATTTTTGTACAATACTTTACCACTTATTTGTTCTGCGGTGCCTCAATACGCCAAATGAGGTGGTAAAATTGGGTGAAAAAAAATGTCATTTTTTATAAAAAAAGATCTTACTGTTGTTTTGTCAATGAAATCATATTATCATTAAAAATAACCGAATTCAGAAATTTAAATATCATGAATAGTAAAATATTACATGGTTCACCTATAAAATAATATTATATGGGGTACATAAAAAATATGTGTTGATATAAAAATTAATTACTACTTTACTACTATAGTATTACATCTTTTGGAATATATCACTAAACATAAAAGGTATATTAACCCTTTATATCACCCACATATTCATTTTTAAGAGATAAAAATAAAAATATGACTTGCAGGTCGATTTAATAAATATTTCATAAAAAATAAATAACTCCAATAAAAAGGGGTGTCCTTTTATAGTTCTCAACTTTTTCATTTGCAGATAATCAATAATATGAAAAAAGGTTTTTTTATTAAATTCCATTAATATATTTCAATATTACAAAACGACACTAATTATTGATCATAAAAATCGTGCTATTTCCTTTTCTATTTGTGTTTTCCTATATATCCTAGAATAGAAATCCCATTAACCAGATTTCCTTAAATTTCAAATTTATAATTCAAACTATAATATCTACCTAAATTTTTCTCTTTCAATGATATCCTTTTGATCATATCCCAATCATTTTTACTACATATAATTTGAATATGGATGTTTATGATGTCTATGTAATTGCCAAACCCATCAGAAATGGCCACATCAGCAATTATGAAAGAATTCAGAAACCCAATTTTACCATGCATAATACCATGTTTGGTGTGACTTAGTAGTTCTACCTCATCTATTTCCATATTATTATGTGGTATATAACATTTAAAAACCTTTTTTATTGTATAATTCATTGAATCACCCAACATTTAATAGTATAAACAAAATCAGAAGTATGAATTCCTATACACAAAATGTCGTGGTATAAAACATTGTAAATGAACAAGAAATTTCATACCTAGATGTTGGAGCTGGGGGGTAGATAGGCGGATGCTGGGACAGGATGTTGCCGGATTTGGGGGATGATGAGGTGGAGGCGAAGGCTGGGAGGAGAGGGAGCTGAGAGGGGAAGTTTCCAAAAGAGAGGGAACTTTGAGGGGGGGAGTGGGTACGTCACTAGAGCTAGGGGTAGGGAGGCGAAAGCAGGGACGTTAAGGCTAAGGTGAAGGCTGAGAGGTCGTGTTCGTGAGCTGAGGTGGATCCAAAAGGTAGAGGCTAGGGAGGGGAGGAGATATCCTGGATGCGGTGGTTGGGGAAGAGATGAGAGCGATGGGAGGCATAGGTCGGGGATGAGAGGGTTCAAGCGGGGAGCATGGTGGAAGAGTGAAAGAGGAGTGTGTGTGATGGAAGTGGGAGGAGGAGCACAACGTAAGAGGGGAATTGGGGATTTATTACCCCTGATTTTAATAAAACTATTGGAATATATGATAAAAAACACATATCTCCATGGTTTTCTAAACTATGGGGATAGATGCATGGGGAAAAACCCTTTTATTATATTGTTCCTCCCACACCTCTCAATCCTTGATCCTTACCTATGTTCTACCCCACACTCCTCCCATGGCCCTTACCCACATCTTAGAGCTACTGCTCTCACCAAAAGGATAACACCAAAGTCCGTATGAAGGATCTCATGGAGAAGAGACCAATATGTGTTTTATACAAGTTTGAAGTAAGACAAGCCAGAGGTAAGTGAATTATTAACCTAATTAAAATTCTTTGGATTATCCTTCTACTTTGTTATTTATATGGTATTAAAATTGTTTGTGAGATGGGTTTTGTTTATATTATATTTAATTAAGTGTATTTAAAATGTTTATTCCATCTACTCTATTAATTATCACATGAATTATATGATATTTCTAAGGGGATTTTCCACCAAAATCATCTTTTAAAACATTTTTTTACAACATTCAAAACAAATATTTTTATACAATTATTCATGTTGTATTATTATGTTCTAGTTCATGAGAATTGTTTATGATGAAGGGTGGGACCTATATTTCTATCCAATTCATTGGGTATGTGTAAGTTGGTTGTCAGCTGGATGGTTACTCCATGTGTAACTACGTTGATTACACAAATTTTAATGTAGTCGTGAGGGTTACAAATTATAAGGTAGTGAGGAGGGTTACAATATTATGTAAGTAATGCCCCAAGATACATTTATAATTCTATTTATGTTCTTATTTTTTGTGTTTATCTTGTGTAAATATCATGTTTCACAAAGTAAGAATATATTTTTGACAAGTATGACTTTTTAAAATGATTTTATACGTTACAAGTGTTCAGGAACTGATGTGTTCTTTCCTTCTTTTTATATCCCTTACCGAGATTTGTTCTCTTCCAAAGTTTTTAAATTATTTTCACAGGTTATAAGGATGTGTAATAAAAATAAGTAATCTAAGTTAAATGTTTGAATAATAGTAAAAGAAATAATATTTTACGTGAAAAGTTTTATATTTTTCAAGATATGAATACTATTTTTATGGTATGCACTCAGTAATAATGTGTAATTTTATGAATTTATTATGTCCCAATTATCTAAATCTTCATACATGAAACTATTTTAAATTTGAATGGAAGTAAATTATGGACTAAATTCAAGATTATATAATTTAATAAGGCTGGGTCTTTATAGTCAAGATGGAAGATATACCCAAGATAACATTCCAAACAAGGTATGGACATGATTAATATATATTGATTCCATTCTTTTTTACTAATTCCCTAACTATATTCATGGATCTATAGAATAGTGTCATTATAGATTTACTTGATCTATTTATGGTAGTACTTATTTGAAATATTCTCATAAATTTAAAGATGAAGGAATAATATTAAGATCACAAGGGGATTGTATAGAAGAACCTATGAAAAGAAATGTTGTATTCAAAATACACAAAGTGGGAATTTCAGATACAAAAAAATCATGTTTTGGTCATATAAAGTCAATAGAGGGAATATTTGTAGATACATAAAATAAAGAAGCTATTTAACTTTGTCCCAGACCAACTATGGTGACTAATATCTATGTTTTTCTTAGTTTTTATGGATATTATTGATGGTTTGTGGAAAATTTCTCATGATTATCTATTTGACTCACCATGTTAACATGGAAGGGAGATATATTCCTCTAGATAGACGAGTGTGCATAAAATTTTAATGAATTGAAGAGAATATTAGTCATTGCATCAGTGATTATATTACCATATAGTGTAGAAGAGTTTTTAATCTATAATGATGTATCCAAGAAGATACAAAGATTTTTTATTGTACAGAAAGACATGGTTATATATTACGTTTCATGGAAATTGATGGTTAATGATACAAATTTCTTAAATAATTATATGGAGTTTGTTTTTTAAAATTTTCATTAAATATATGGCATGATGATATTTATGGAGAAAATAGTTACATTTATACAGAACAAAAAATTTTAAATCATATTTTCACATAGAAGTAGTTGAATATTCTCTAGAGGATATGGTTAGAGCTAATTAAAGATTATGACTACTCAATACATTACCACAATAGGAAAATGAACAAGGTGGACATTGCTATGAGTTGTAATGGAAAAGTTGGATTATCAATGATGTGAATCATAAAGGATCCAATATTTCTGGATTTAAAAATGATAGATATGGAATTCTTGAAGGGAGGGGAGAAATATTATTTTTCTCGATTGAATGTTCAACCATCAATACATGTGAAGATTAAAGAGGTGCATAAGGAAGATGTAGAGCTGCAAGAGAAGGTTGGAAATGTTATTATATTTAACCATGGTCATGATTGAATGGTAAGGATGGGTTTTTTATGTGTTCTATACATAATAGATCTGAAGAAGGAATTAATAGAGGATGCCCATTTTTATTCATTCACCATTCATCCTAGAAACCTGATGCTTTATAGATATTTAAAGGTGTGTTTTTGGTGGGATGAAATGAATAAATATATCACAGAGTTTGTATCTATATTTTTGGTATGTCAAAAATTTAAGGCTAAGAGAAAAAAGTATATTAGAACGTTACATCAATTACCTAGATCAGAATGAAAATCGGAAACCATCACCATGGATTTTGTCATCAGGCTCCCCGAAACCTGTGTGTTGTAGTCATTCAATGTAGAAATTCACCACAATTCCTCATCATCAGAGAAGATATCTCTCTATATCATAATTATAGGATATAAATTATGGAAGGGTAAGGTTTGATGGAGTAACACATTCTATTGTATCTGATCAAGATCTAAGGTTTACCTTAATGTTCTGGCGAAGTATCGAGTAAGATCTTGATACAAAGTTGATTTTTTGCACTACGTGTCATCCTCAAACATATGTTCAGTCTGAGAAAACAATTAAAATCTAGAATTATATTTTGTGATTTTTTGTGGGTTTCAATGGTGGTTGGAATCAAAACCTTCCTCTATATGAGTTTTTAAAACACAATAGCATTCACGTGAGTATTCATATGGATCCTTATGAATCCCTGTAGGAAAAAATGTGTCAAGCTATATCAGTTTTTAATGAATCTAGAGAAAGAAAGATATTGGATCTTGAGGTACTTAACGAAATAGTAGATAAGTTTGTATCCATTCAATAAGACATAAGGGTGGCACAAAGTCAACAAAAATAGTTATGCTGAAAAAAATGGCATGATCTGGAATTTGATGTTGGTGAAAAGGTTTTTCGATGAATTTATAAAAGGAATAAGGTTACAATATTTTGGAATAAATTGAAATTAGGGCCTATGTATTTTAGTCCCTCTAAAATTATTGATTCTATCATGATGGTAGACTAACAGTTGGTGCTTCCAAAAAACCTATCTCAAGCCCACGATGTGTTCCATGTGTCTCTTATGAATAAGTACACACCTAAACCATATAATGAACTAAAATCATGGATCACACTTCCAAATCATGATAATTATTATAATGAATAACCTATGTATATTCTAGATCATAAAGAGAAATTTCTAAGAAACAACACTATTCACCATGTCAATGTTTTATGGTGAAACCACTAGTTTAAATAATATATGGGGGAACGTGAGGATATATTGAGGTATAAGTATCCTCAGTTTCTTCTAAAAAAGAGTTGTAATTTTAATGGATAAATTTATTTTAAGGTGTTATAATGTAAGACCCTAAGTTTTTATGAATTTTAATTGAATAAATTACATTTCTTTGATAGCCTATGTTACATGTATCCCCAAGTTTTAACAAACCATGTGAAAATATTAATATTAATATTTAAAAAAGATTGTTATAACCTAGACATTAAACATGGAAGGATGAATTTGGATAAGTAAATTTTAAATATTAAGTCTAATTGTATTATGTAAATAAAATTTATTTATATAAAATACTCAATTATCTAAAAGCCTTAATATGTTTCAAAAATATCATTTCCTCTAAAATAAATTTATGTGTTTTTTTGTGAAAAATAATAAATTATTTTATTAAAAATTTATAAATTAATTTTAGAAAATAGAAATCATTTTTTAATTCATTACGTCATAATTATTCTAGGGATATTTTTGGTAATTTTTATAAAAATATTAATTATTCTATGGATAGATAAAAATACGGATTTTTATTAAAAAATACATTTCAATATAAAATATTTATAAGGATTATTTTCAAAATTGATTGAAAATTAAAATTATTTATATTATATATATATTAATTCAGTTTCTTCATTTTAATAATTTTCATATTGAATTTTTATATAAAAACCATATAAACTTTTGAACATTTTCTCTTCGAAAAAATACTTTCTCATCGTAACTACTGTTTTAATTTTAAATTAAAATTACACAATTATTTGAATATAATTTATAAAAATGGATTCCATATTTGGAATAATTATAATTAATACTATATAATTAGTTCAACGTATTTTTTACCATAATGAATAGTTAAAATAATAAAAATAATTAACTATTGTTAAGGTAATAATGGGTTTACCTTGGGGTAAAAATAAAATGTTAATTGTTAAAAATGCCCCAAAACAAGTCCAAACACCAATTAATGGAAACAATTTTACATTATCTATTATATTATCAGCAATGATCAATTTTGGAACATTTTTTCATGATAAAAATATGATTGTATCTATTTAATTTCTAAGACTTTAAGTGTGCCAGACACCTCACATATGAAAGGATACCATGTCTTTTCTCCTCTTCAAGCTTTGGAAACCATATTTTTACCAATAAAATTCCAAATAAATTACTTACTGACCTCATATAATTATATAATCCTTAGATTGACTATAAACCTATCCTGGTATCTTTTTCGGTGAAATCCAATGGAGATTTCTTGATGAATATGTTACGTTTTTCAAAAGATTTTTTATTTCATTTATTCCTCCACCCCATTTGATTATTATTAAAACATGATGATATAATAACATCAATATTTGCTTACTGTGATTTTTTTTATTTTATGTTCATTACCGACATCCATATCCTCTTCCCAAAAATGGGAAACAATAATGTTGCTTATGTGTAAGGCAGACTACAACCTCACAAACTGATGTGACATGATTTCAATCGACATATATCATAGTTGGGTATGATGATGGATAATATATATATATATGTTCCTGTGTCTGTGTCTGAGTCTGTGTGTGTGTGTCTGTGATTTATTTAACATTATCATTCTTCAGTAAATATATTATCATATATAAAATTTTTACATTCCATTCCACAAAGTGTACGACAACATCATTCGTGTGCATGAAGGACAATCGTCTCCTGAAGCGATGTGATCCGTTTATTCACTTATGTTTTTCATGTAAGGTAAAAAGGGATATATTTTATGAATATATGTGATATACATGACATATATATTATTATTAAAAGTTAATATATTATATACTTATCATTTTAATCATCCTTTGAGGACATGAAAACAACATTTATGCGTACGTACGACCTACTGTATCCTTGAACGATGAATTTTTTTTATATCTAATGTTTATAGATTAATCTAAATACATATATACATTATATATATGATTTTTATATAATGGTTAAAATTATATAAATTTTGGAACTATGGTAAAATTAACATCACCAAAAATAACAAATAAAAACATACATGAAAAATGAAGCAATTTGAGTCTGAAACGCGACTTTAACATGTTATTATTAAAAATACGGGTAAAAAGGCTTAATAAAAATCATATATAGTATTATATATATAATTAATGTTTTATAATAGATTTATAATAAAATTATATCTATTATACTGGTGTTCTTAATGTAAATGAAGGAAGTTGAAACTTAAGGTTATAGATTTTTTCTCAATTTTCTTTCCTCAAAACATATGTTATGTTATGGAGCAATCTAATTTTACGAGGTTTATAAAAATAATTATTTAAATGTTGTATCATGAATATATATCATTTAATTATATTTAATGTTTCATTTTAATATAATCATTAATGGTAATTTCAATTCAAAAGATACCAATGTGGTAAAGATTTAATGTTACAATCTCATCGATTATTTGTATTGTTTATGATAATGATTATGATGATGATATATTGTGATACATATCTCAATAAAATATTAAATCTTATTATCCTCTATTTATCTAATTATAATATATTTTTTTCCTTTATTTTCTTTATTTTATGCCATTAATATACTGAAATATTGTTTTTATTAAAAATCACATTTATTTCTCTCGTCAATAAAAATCCCTTTTCCATCAAAAAGGATTTTTTATAATAATTTTTTCAATTTTTTTAACATTTTATTAAAAATTTATAAAAGAAATGTGTACCCATATTTTACATTTTGATAATTTTTTTAAATGAATCTCTATATCTTTTTCCAAAACAAGGCATTTTTTCCTTTCACAAAAAAATGTGAATGGAATATTTATTTTAATGAGTACGACATGAACATAATTTTCCAACATCGTATCATTTATTTTATTTGAATAATAATTTATAATTTTTCAACATTATTTTCTATGAAAGGAATTTATATTATATTTTATGAATATAACATTTTAAAATATGTTATTTTTGAAGAAATGATTTTTCTCTCAGAAACATTCAAACTGATTTTTATTTCAAAAATCATTTCCCGACTAAGACGAAATCCTTTTATGTTACAAAATATTTACTAGTGATATGGTGAAATGAGACCATATTTATTATTTATATGTATGGATTATTATTATCATGACCATATTTTTATTAAACCCATTTCTCTTCCCTGGGTTACACCATGATAAGATGCTTTTGAACCCCACTTCTTTTTTCATAGGTTAGATTTCGATAAAATAAAGAAATGATGAAATTATTATGAAACTAGTTTCCTTCCCATAGGATATGTTATGATGAATGTTTATAGAAACCATTTATTTTCTTTTTTTCTAATACAATGAATATTTATTGATCTTATGGTACACATATGTATGATTTTTATTATGTGATAGGGGGGACCTATATCTCCCTTTAATGCATTGGGTAAATATTGATATCTAATTAGATAAAAAGTAATTAAATGGTGGGTGAACCTATTTTAGTAGTGTAATATGTTATATATGGGAGTCTTTGTAGTAATCCTTAACTACATCGATGATTTTTTGATTGAACCCATTCCATTATGATTGTATCGGCAATTAGCCTTAAAAAATTGGAAATGATTTTATATGATTATGTGTATGCCACAATTCAGTTTTTTCATTCAGGATTATACTCTCATGGATAATTTACTTTTATTCACTTATAATTCTTGTCTTATTAATTGATACTCTTAATGACATGAACCAACATTATGGTCTTTGATATATAGGGTATGGTTTTCAAAATTTATGCTCATGTTCCTATATCGTCCTAATATTGTTATGTTTATAAATCTCCCTAGTTAACCCTTCTTATGAATTTGAGATCACCCTTTATTATGTTTATTTTAACAAAGTTATGAAGAAATGTATTATATATTATGAATCTCAGAAGTTCTCTTATCATGAAGAACAAAATGGGATATGATTTAGTTCACCTATAAACCTCTTGTTTATAACCCAATGTTTCTAAAGGCGTTGTGCCTTTATTATCATCAGGTATGTGTTTGTGTAATATCGTGAATGTTCATAAAAAATGTTGTAATTTCTAGGTATGAAAATCCAAGGTCATTATAGATACTATTTTGATAGTCATGCCACCAAGTCTAATGGTCAGATTACTATTTCAATGACTAGGTTTGTAACAATTATATGGGTTCCCTACATTCAAAAAATAAAAATCATTTAATTAATTATTAATTAACTTTTATTTTCTCTAAAGAGTATATATATCTTCATTTTAAATTTTTAGATTTAATTATTATTATTTTTATTCTTTTTACATTGTTTTCATGGCATGTGATTATTCTAGGGCATTGATTAGGTCCAAATTTTCTTATTATTTTTGTCTTATTTTATATTTATTTTCATATTGGTATACTTTCAATTATTATTTCCATATTTTTTTCTCTAAATGTGATGTTAAAATTATTAAAAGTATTTTTTGTTTCATTAAGTGTCATGTGTGTATTATATAATATTATATTACCCAAATATATTTTTAAAATTTAAAATATATTGATAAAATTATGGTTCATTACACGTGGACATTGTCCTCGGATCTATATACACAAAATCATACTATAAAATGATGCTAAAACTGTAAGGTATCCTAAAAGGAGACACAATATAACCTAGATGGTGTTAGTAAAAAAATTGAGAAATTATTAGGAAGAATAATCCACCCCATCTAATATTCACAACTATTCATACCAATTCACATTATACCTAAAAAATTTAGGTCTCATAAATGTATAAAATGAGAAACAATATTTGATCCTAGCGAGGTTTAACAATATTAAGGAAATGTGCATTGAATGTTGTAAATAAAATCAAGTAACAAAAAATGATCACTTTCTAACACCATTGCCCAAATAAATGCAAAAAAGGATATCTATAAACACATTTTACTGTTTTTGGGTCGATAATTATGGGTTTTCTAGGTTATTATTTCCTATAATTACTAGGAGAAAAAGAAATTCAAATGTTCCTGTAGAAATTTTTCTTATAATGGAATTCCATATAGATTATCAAATTCTCATGGAATATTTTAGAGGAATATGGTAAGAATCTTATTTAACTGGATTGGAGATAGTCTAGAATTGTTTCTTGAAGACTACACGACTTTTGGAAATTCATTTAACCATTTTCTAAAAAATTAAGAAAGGTTTTCAAAAACATAAAGTTAAAAGGATTTTTTCCTAATCATTAAAAAATTAAATTTTTTACATCCCTATTCAGGTTTACAATAAATTGTAACTAAACTAGGTCTCCACATGACCATAGTCATACCACCCCATACAAAAAAAATATGAAGACTATAAGTGAGGGTCCATTGAGTGATCGTGGGGAGTATATGATCCATAGTGATAATAATAATAATAATAATAACACTATGGAAGAGGTATCTCAGACACAGAAGTTTAAATTTTAAAAAATAAAAATAATGATCCAAAATACACATGATAATAACCAGATAATATATACATGTCCTATAGTCAAATAAAGTAATTAGGATAACTCATAGGATGATCACATATGTACATGGACAAAATAGTCCAAAATATCACCGACACGGGGCCAAGGAACCACCCGACCCATCTATCAAAAACCAATCCATCAAACTTGTGCGCTATCTACATGCCCATGTTCACCAAGCTCCTAATGTAGAGCCTTTTCCCTTTCCCTTACTCAAATTTATATAGTCCATACACATCATGGGTTCAATGTGTATAGTGTTAATATAAACTCAATAGGTCACTAAAAGTAGTTTCCCTATCTTATATCCACATATATACCAGTATATGATAAAACCTAAAAAACTACAATCAATACATTGCACAAACCATGCTCTAATCATGATCTACCATACATGATTGATCATTTACTTCAACGAAGGAAAGCATAGAATGATACATCCAAGATATTTAATATCTGAAAATCCTTCACCCTTCTATAAATTTACATATCACACAACATCACACTGCAACCATCACCAAATATTACATAGCAACATATGCCTCCATTTAAATGTAATCAACTTGAACTAACCTAATGCCCCAAAGGCGTATTCTAAAAACATACCTCATTTACCTAATACATCAACATACATTAACTAAAATCTACATCAACAAACTGATGAACAAAAGGCATAATGATATCCTTCATTTCATATTACAAACCCAAAAACCCTAACATAAATAGAGATCCACCTACCCATAATTTGTGATCTGAAATATCACAAAACAGTGGTCTCAACAACCTCATACTGTGGATTTCTATGGTGATCACCTCCCCCTTATTGATGTTCAACATGATACTATATTTTTCTTGATATACAAAGGTCTCCATCCACAATGGGTGTTCAAACCAACCTCTTGGGTCTTATCGTGTGTGAATAATACTCCAATAACTCCATCAACCAACAACATTGAGAAAAATAACCAAAAATCCATAGCCACACCTCCAAAGGACTTATGTTTCCACCTGCGAACCACATTTCCCAACTATATTAATGTTTAATAGCATCTATATTTTCTTAAAGAACCATGTTTCCCAAATTTTGGTGATCATCATCACCCACAGTCACATAGTCCATTCACAATGTATTTCTATGGAACCAACTCAGCCATAACATCAATAAAAAAATACATATTCTGCATCTTCAATACCACCAAACCATGGAACCCCAAATAGCACCAATAAATGCATATAATTTACAACCATATAATTTCATATATTAAAATACCATCCAATATCCCCATAGAACTATGATTACTCAAACCATCACATAACCAACCTCACCCCGATCACCCCTCACATGCCTATTTCCCACATAGTAAATAAAACATATATAAATTTAGGATAAATCTAAGAAATACATACCTTATGATCATAGATTAATACCCATTAAATAGAGGCCTGTGATTTTGGATTAAATAACTTGAATAAAAAAGTACATGGAATGATAAAAATTGAAACATATCCATAAATATATGTAAATCAATTGACAGTGAAAGAAACATAGAATGGTTTCTTACAATCTATCAAACATTTTCCATGAAACCACCTCTGATGAAGGGAACTATGATCCAAATAGATATTAGGAATAATTCTCTTGAAATAGGAAGAACCCAAATTAAGGGGAATATGTTGCTGCTTAACTGTATAGCCCTCCCAAACCCATCATTTCATTTTAATCCAAGAGATAATTTTAATTAATTAAATAAATAAACTATCTTTTCATGCTTCACTACATGAAATTAATGCTCATTCCTTAAAAAAATCGAGGTAAGGGTCCCTTCCAAATTCGTGATACATTCATGTCACTATATATAATTTCATGGAAACAATGACTTTAGACTAAAGATTTTCAACTACAGACCTACCAGTTATTCACAAAACTCTTCTTGGGTCACTCCCAACCCCTGGAAAAAAGAAAAATAGGTAATATACATATTTTTTCGACAAAACATTTCTAGTTATTAAACTTAGATAAGGTCAGGGGTTTTACACTCTACCCATCATATAATAGCTCATCCTTAGTATATTTCATCCACACACCAACCCAACTCTCATCCATCTTAAGTGTGAATCTCTCCGCTTTCCCGAACACTAATATGACACTAGATGTTTCTGATTCCCAATATCCTAGAATACATTAGATATACAACATTATGAATCAATTACTTACAGGGTAACTCTAAATCAATGAATTACCTACTAGGCCACTTCCTCGACATAATATCCAGTACCCCATGGTACAACACCAACCATCTTCATAAACCACCCACATTCCAACCATCATACATCATCATTCACACATAAAATCATATTCTCATTTAATAACTACATCATATATAATACCCATAAAATACTACATCACTCTTGAAACTCAAAAAAGTCCCACACCACTCTCAATTCCAACACAAATCCTATATTTCTCTTGATTCCCCCCAAAATAATGTTTAACACCCAGTGGACATATATAAACTGCATCATCCCTAATGAACATATAAATCCAACATCACACATTATTCCCAAATTTTTACCACAATATGTTAATTCGATTACTATAAATACACATCAAGAATTATTATCCATCATTAAAAACCAAAAATGATGACTAATCACACGGTGTACCTTGGAATAGTGTCTTCTCTTTGTACTACTCTATGAACGTATGCTTGACTTCACTCATCTTTCTCAAATTCAAACTTCATAATCCATATTCTCTAGATGATTTTATAATCCCCACTAGCCACTACTCCCACTATTCGGTATATCTTTCCCCATCACATCTTACACATGTCATCATATCCCAACTACTGGCACCCAGAACAATTCCGTGTCCTACCTTATATTTTTATGTCTAACTCATTCCTAAAATCTGAACTACTTGTGAGGTATTTCAAAAAAACCTCCCTAGATTCCCAATCTATCCTTTCACCAAACACTCCTTTAAAAGTGAATTTGAATAATCCTAAAAATGACTCTTCTACCCATATTAGAAACAAGTCACTAATGATCCACTGCAAGATGGAATCCTTGGGTCTATTCCTCTTAGTACTCTATTTGGTCTCCTCAAGGACTTGATTCTAACTTACAAAAACTCCATTTATTTTCTCCACCCAAACCATTATCTAACTTAGTATATTCTATTCCTTTAAATTTATCTCCTCAATAATCACTTGGTTCATAACCTATGAGATTGATGATAACATGAATATTATCACATATACTATGAGAGCATGTCATAATCCATCCTCAATCCATCTCACCCCGGTGACATCATTTCCTTCCATAGTTGATTAAAAATTAAATAGGAAGGCGAACCTCCCAATATAATCCTTGATTATATTCTGTCACTACTCAAAATAAAAAAACTCATGGGCATGATCCTACCTTTATGACTTAGGGATAAAGTTCTTAAAAAAATCCACAAAATCCATTCGCATAAGCCCCCATACTAGCCTGCCTATACCTATACATCAAAAAAACGACTTATTGGACCTCTTAGTATATATGTGGCCAACATAAACCTCTTAACTAGGGGTTTCTCAATAAAATAAATAATATTCTTCACAAACTCTATCCATTAATCAACTGCCTACAATCCTCCATCCCCTTTAAAAAATAGTGTGAGTTGTGGCTGAAATTATCTTGTAATATTTGTCATAAACGGATCATATACCTAATATCCCATGTCAACGATCTTAAAAACATTCACTAAGCTCTCTATGATACTCTCATCCATATATTACCCAAAATAATATTCCCACTATAGCCTAAACTCTAATGCCTTTTGGGTTTCTCCTTCCTGCAACAATGCCTCCACCTGCTACCCATGTTCACATCTTCCCTCAAGTACCTCACCTCATGCATGCCCTATTGAAACCACTTCTCTACCATATTGAATCTCTTATAGATTCCATAAACCATTCATCACATTGATGACCTCATAACATGAAAAACATAAATATAATAGTCCAAATAACATAAATAAGTAAAAGTTATAACATGAAACAAATCTACAATACATACCCATCCCAACCAGACCCAATTAATATATCCTCTATCGTCATGGATCCTTGATTACCATTATCAGAGTCTATAACCATATAAACCACATACATGTTTGATCCAAACACCCATCACATCAAGAATATCTTATCAGGGATGGCTATGTATAATTCTAGTAAAAACCTATACTTGAAAAAAACATATAACACATTAAATATCCAAAAACCATTTTATTTTAAGATCCATTATCTTATCTAGGGTTATTGGGTAGTGTTACACTAATAGAATATGTAGGAAAATAAATTTTATTCTTTTTTTGAAACATTCAACTACTTGATCCTTCCTTTTATTTCATATTACATGAAATAATCACAGGATACACACATATGTCATGTCATACCTAAGTGAAAATATTAGTTCATGAGTACTCCGTTTTGACTCTTGGGATAGGAGTCCAAAAAAAATCAATAAAACTTAATACCAACCAGTCTAAACCATATAACTCATCAATAATAATGAAAAGATAAACAAAAATCTAATATTCCATGATAAAATGTAATTCAGTTAATGTAGGTTCTACCTTAGCACACAATATAAAATTTGTCCTATGTTTTGCGACATTACTAGTTTTCTAATGTACCACAACCTAAATGAAAACCCAATTTTTAATATTCATGATATAAGACAACCTAGTAAAAACCAACCCCTATTAACCTTTAACTACAAACCTACTCAGGTAATACTATATAATAACAAATCTATTTGATTCAAATTTCTAATACTAATAAATTTCATACCACTTTATAACATCCCCACCTTAGTTCACTCTAAAATGTAATAAGACTAGGTCTCTAATAGATCTTAGGTGCATCTCCCCATATACCAAAATGTCATTCACTATTAGTGATTGCCTATTTAGTGATAGTGGGGTGACTATATCCTCTAGTGAGAATAATAATAATAATAACCCTACGGAGGTGTTGTCTAATACACTATGGAAATAGTTTTAAACCACAAAAACAAAGATCCAAAATGAACATGCTAATAACTAGAAAATATCTTCAATTCATTCCAAAAAAAAGTATACCTTATTTCCTATAGTCCATTTAAGTATGTTCACAACCAAATTAATCCAAAATATCACCATCCAAGAACTAAGCAACCACCTGACCCTTCTATAAAAAACTAATCCATTATGCATGGGAACAATCTGTACGAACATCTCAACCTAACATTAGAAGTAAATCCTTTTTTTCATTCTTATACTAAAAACCATAAATTCTACATGTTTCATGGGGGTGTAGGGTTTTAGTATGAACTCAGTAGTCCACCACAAAAAATATCCCTAGATTACATCCATACATGTATCATTTTAGGTAAAAAATCTCAATAAACATAAATCAACACTTTTAACATACCTTAATCCATTCATGCTCTACTAGACCTTATTAAACCTTTAGCTACATCAAGTAGTGCTAGATTTAACCATACATCCATGATCTATCATACTTGAAGAGCTCTCATCCTTCCGTCCCTTTCAAATCCACATAGAATCACATGCTAACCATTACCACATATTACATGGTATTACATGCCATTATTTCTATATAATAAACCTTAGTCACCTGATTCCCAAAATAAAAATTCACAGGACATAAAAAAAAGTTATAAATACTTCCAATTCCATCGACCAACTGTTATCTCAATACCCCGACTTTCAAGACCACCTCCCCACAATGTGTACCCCTCCTGGGATGGAAATGTGAGAAGGGAGATATTGACCCCCTAAGTCCCACCTCCAGTAGGCCCCAGGTTGGTGACTAGCACCAAGGATATAGTAACACACAAATGGGAGGCATTACCCTCTAAGAGAACACATGCTGAAGAGAGAGATAAGATAGACACCATCCAAATCCATCTCAGAACTGATGTATAAAAGAAAACCCAAAGTGCACATATGTAATGTCATGAAAAAGTACTACAAATGAAAGGGAAAACTGCAAGTACCCAAAAGAAAGTAAAAACAGCTGCAACCACAAGCCCGAACAGCTCCTGCAACCCCCAGCTAGTAGAAACCAGCTTGATCTCTAACCTGCTCCAAGTGACCTGAAAAATAGTTTATATATACTTAGGGTGAGTATAATAGTTTACTCAGTATGATCCTCCCCGAAGCCTCTCATGAAAAGGTAATGAAATCATGCTAAATCACAGTGAACAACAAGTGAAACTAACTCATCCCCAAAATAGGTATACTAAGTTCCCAACCTCACCATGGCTACTCTCACCAAGTAACGCATACAAGAATATAGCATATAATAAAGAATATCAAGGGCACCCCGATACTACTTCCCCACTGGTATGCCACTTTTCCCCAATGGAATACGTCATGTGCATATCTCTCTAAAGCCTTGCCCATAGACACCTGGTCTAAGCTTCACAATCTGCAACATGTGCACCACAAAGGCTTGCCCTCAGACACCTGGCTGAAGCACCACACCATCCTCACAACCAAAAGTATCCTGGTAGTTTTTGGGAGCCACCACAGCTCACATAATGTGTATCATATGTCAGTTATTATATCTCAAGCGATTACAGCCCATACATCGAGTAAGGATCCTCAAGACGTCATAGCCTATACACGTTACACCTATAGTAGTTCATAGGATACTGTATCCAGAATATATGTGTATGAATAACCACAGGCCATTACATCCCTCTACACACATATATGGGGAAAATTAACCGTTGTTCCTAATGGCACTAGTATCTACCAAGAGAAGAGAGCGGGGTCAAAGGGGTAGTCAGATATTCATCCTCCCACCAGAATGTTGGGTAAAACACCCCCAGGGCTCAGAATCCCCGAGGTGTCAGATTCCCTTACTGACACGGTGGAGTACCGTATAGAAACACAAAAAGTACATAATATACTATAACTTACAACCACACTATGGGCATAACCTAGTCTTAGACACAACTACAGCTAACGTCTCTTGAACTCCGGGCTGCCACTTCTAAGACTAGGTATCCTATAATCACACAACCATTTTAAGGGA
Source organism: Viscum album (assembly GCA_963277665.1). Taxonomy (NCBI): domain Eukaryota; kingdom Viridiplantae; phylum Streptophyta; class Magnoliopsida; order Santalales; family Viscaceae; genus Viscum; species Viscum album. The sequence continues at coordinate 1,992,986,558 of OY728157.1, forward strand.
TTTATTAGATTACTTTATTTCCTTTTTTTCAATTCCACTGTACATTAATTAATTCTTAAAACATTAATTAACCATGAACAATTCGACATTAAATGATATTATCACCACATCCAAAAATTCCACTTTCCTTTAAAAAGTTCTCAACATCATCATTAAGTTTCAACAAACTCCATCCCCATGCGTTAACATCATTTATTCAAACATTCATTATAGAATTACATTCCCATATTCCCAGGAATTCTATGAAATCATCCAATGCCACTAAACATAAGGGGGCTCAACATGGTGAGTAGATGAACTACCCGTCGAGTCTTTTCCGCCTATAGTAAGAGCTTACACCCATTCTCCCTTGAGAGGCTAAACACAGAAAGCACGTGGCATACCCCGCGTGTCTTGACCTCTTTCGGAAGAAGGGTAATCAAGACCAGTTGCCTTGAGCAGTGGGGAAAAGTAAAGAAGATAATCAACCAAACAAAGCACCAAGCATCCAATAATCACATCCATCCCATTCCATCATCCCTGGTGTCCTCTCATACACCCACATGCATAAACCAATGCATCTCGCCACTCTAGGCGTCATCCAATGCCCCAAGAAAAAAGGCCTCTATGCCTCCACATATCACAACACCCCTCCAGGGTCACATCACAACACAAACAGCATGAAAAACAAACATCGCATCAAATTGGGCTCTTGGTCCTTTTACAAGGCATCCAGCCTTCAAACAACAAGTACCCATAGATTTCATGTTTACCAACCAACTAAATTAAACACGTACATTGGCATCAATTTGACTAACATCAAATGGGAACAACAACCACAAAAATAACAACCAGATTCATTTAAATGCCTCTTTATCTTTATCCAATTAATTATCAATTAATTCCCTCTTTGAATTCTTTATCAATTTCATCAAGAAAAACATGCTAACAAGAAAGGAATAGATATCACACTATCTAGCAAATCAAGAGGAAAACTATTATCATGGTACAAAGAAAAAACATGTGATCAAACCAATTCCTTTAATCCGGTTCAAGTACTTAATTAGGTCAATATCATTGTGATACAATAGAGATAAATCATGATAACTCTACAATTTCACATAAACAATTAGAGAATCCACAAATCCCCTACCTCAACAGTTTTTGACGAAAACCACAGCGGCTGAGGAACGCTCAAGGAACCCAGGTCGGTTCTCCAAAACCCCACCTTAGATCTCTTGTCCTAGAAAGATCAAGACCAAATCTCATCATATTTTTCATCCACACACTTAGATATATCCATAATGGGCGTATATCTAATAAACCGAGAGAATAGGAGGAGTATATTTAATTAGATCTAAGAAACCAACCAAGAACGATCACATTCCTGAAGAAACCGACTTCGATTCACAAAGAGAAGCCATCGGATCGCCTCCAAAATTCTTGGGAGAGGTTTTTTAACCATCAAGGGAGAGTAATTACATGTTATGGATACATAGGGGATTAAACAATGTGATTAAAGGAAAAACGAGTTAGATCCACAATTCTAGGATCTAACTTTAACTTCCCGCACAGTTAATCCGCATGGTTTAACAAACTGTACGCTAACCGTGCGTTAGCTTCTGCCTCGTTAAACACTCCTCGCACGGTTAGTCTACACGGTTAGACAAACTGTGCACTAACTGTGTGTTAGCCACTACCTCCAAGACCAGCTTTGCATGGTTTGGCCACACAGTTTAGGCGAACCGTGTGCCAACTGTGCGAAAGATATTACCCTTTAGCTTTCCTTAAAAGTCCACCCAAATGCACCTCAAGCCACCTTAACCTTCTAGAACACCTCTAAAACCACATTTTCACAAAGGAATGGACTGGAGTGGTCCGGGCCATTACATCATATACCTTTCAAAACACTCTCGTCCTCGAGAATCCAAAACCCACCTATGGTGAAAACAATATTGGGTCTGGACATCCACCACTTGAGATACCTTTCAAAAGAGAGAAATCCACCAAATAAACAAAGGGATCCATCTCATAAACCTGAAAGTTTCATGACCAAAAAACTTACAATGATACATGAAAAGAGTCAAACATCAAAAAACTCTAGGTACTGGATATGCATCTGTCACTCACGTTCCCAGGTACTCTCCTCCAAGCCACCGTGTCGCCACAAGACATGAACAAAGGGGATAAAATGCCCACACAACACCTTCTCCTTGAATTCTTGGATCTCCATAGGTCGATCCTCAATGATTTCATCACCATCAAAATTGATCTCTCTCCAATCGATGATTTGAGAGTCATCATGAAGATAACATCGGAGTTGCGATACATCGAAAAAATCATGTATCTGAATCATCTGTGGGGGAAGTGCTACTCGATACGCCATAGCCCACACAATATAACACCTTAAAAGGCCCAACAAACCAAGGAGAAAGCTTACTCCAATGACCAAACCTTCGCTTCCCACGATGGGGAGTCACCTTCAAAAACACATGATCCCCAACATTAAACTCTAAGGGTCTCCTTCTTTGATCATCATAGGATTTGTGAAAATATTGCACTTCCTTCATCCTCTCATGAATCACCTAAACCATCTCTGTTGTATTCTGAACTAGTTCTGTTATGATAATTTCTAACTCTCTGACCCCATTCCAGCACAATAGAGAATGGATAGGCTGACCATACAAGGCTTCAAATGGCGCTATACCGATGGTGGAGTGAAAACTATTATTGTAAGAGAACTCCACCAAGGGTAAGTGCCTCATCCACGAGGCTCCAAAATCAAGAACACAAGAGCGTAACATGTTTTCAAGAGTCTGGATGCTTCGCTCTATTTGACCATCCGTTTGAGGATGAAAAGTAGTGTTAAGGCATAGTTGAGAACCAAAAGCATGTTGGAGACCTCTCTTCACTCTGGAGGTAAAACGAGGATCTCGATCAGAAATGATCATCCTTGGGACTCCATGAAGTCTCACCACCTCCTCTAGATATTGACTCGACAAAATATCCACTATTCTTGACTCTTTGATCTCTATGAAGTGGGCCGATTTTGTTAAATGATCCACTACCACCCAAAATAGCAATATATCATCCCAGAGCTCGAGTTAAGCTAGTAACAAAGTCCATTGTGATGTCCTCCAACTTCCACTGAGGAATCACTAATGGATGGAGAAGACCACCAGGAACACTATGTTCGGCCTTCACCTTCGGGTAGGCTAAACATCGAGACACAAACTCCGCAACCGCACACTTCAGCCCAGGCCACCAAAACTGCCTCCTCAAGGATCGATACATCTTTGTCACACCAAGATGTACTACTAAAGGAGGACTATGGAACTCTCTGAGAACTGTTTCATGCATCGAAAAAGGGAAAGAATCCCTTCTATGATACAACACTCGGTGCTATTCATCTTCAATCTAACCATCAGGTGCCTCACCACAAACAACTCGGTCTCTCCAGACTACCTCCTCTAGATCACCCAACTGGGACTCTTCCACCTTCTGCATCAGGGTTTACTGCACCGTCATTTGTAAAAGACAACCTCTACCTCTGACTTCTTCCATATCAATATCCAAAGCTGACAATTCTTCGATTACTCTCCAGGAATCACCAGATTCACGAACAGCATCTCTACGTGACTTTCGGCTCAGCGCATTAGCTACAACATTTCCTTTTCCAGTTGTATATGATATTTCAAAGTCATATTCCTATAAGAACTCCATCCACTGACGCGATCACAGGTTCTGGTCACGCTGGGAGAAAACATACCTCAAACTCTTATGATCGGTGAAAACCACGAAGTGCTCACCAATGAGGTAATGTCTCCACAACTTTAGAGCAAACACCATGACTACAAACTCAAGATCGTGGGTGGAATAGTTCCATTAATGGGGACACAAATACCGAGACCCATAAAGAAACAACTGAACTATGCTGCATGAGAACACAACCCAACCCCAGATGTGAAGCATCGTAGAAGACATCAAACTAAACTCCCTCAGATGGAAGACAAAGGACTGGAGCACTTACTAACTTCTCCTTTAGATACTTGAAAGCTTCCTGACACAGATCAGTCCATATGAATTCCTGATACTTCCTAGTTAAATCTGATAGAGGAGTCTCAAAAGGTGAGAAAATTTCTACAAACCTCTTGTAGTAGCCTGCGAGACCAAGTAAACTTCGCACCTCTAACACTATATTGGGGGCTGCCCAAGACACAACTACTTTAATCATCGATGGATCCAAAGATACTCCCTGTTGGGACACAGCATACCCCAAGAAACAGACTTCTCGAGCCCAAAAATCACACTTCGATAACTTCCCGAACAACTAATGTTGGTGAAGAACTCCCAAAATGGATCGTAGATTATCTACATGATCCTCTTCAGATGTGGAGTACACAAGGATGTCATCGATGAAAACTACCACGAACTTGTCCAGGAACTCACGGAACACAAAATTCATCAATCCCATGAACACAGCTGAAGCAGTCATCGTACTAAATGGCATTACAACAAACTCATAATTCCCATGACGACAATGGAAAGTAGTCTTCGGAATATCCTCATCTTTCACACACATATAATGATATCCTGACCTCAAGTCAATTTTTGAGAACCAACTTGCACCCATTAGTTGATCGAATAATTCATCAACCCACGGAAGAGGATAGAGATTCTTTATTGTCACTTTGTTTAAGCGATGATAATCGACACATAACCACAAACTGCTGTCGGCCTTCTTCACGAAAAAAAATTGGTGCACCCCATGGTGACACACTTGGCCAAAAAAACTGCACTACAATAGACCATCAAGCTGTATACGTAGCTCTCGCATCTCATAAGGGGCCATATTATAGGGATACATAGAGATAAGAGACACTCCTGGTTGTAGATCGATCCCGAATTCGATCTCTCGTCAAGGGCGTTAGGCTACAACCTCCTCTAGAAAGACATCAGGGTACTCCTCTATGCCCCGAGGAAATGCCAACTGCTGAAACTCTGATGAACTCAGCATCATCTCGGCCATTACGAACGATAACGATGGAACGTGCCTATGACCCATCCGAGGATCTTGCTCACCGAAAAACACCACTTGCTCCACATCTACACCAAAGAAAATGACCTTATTCCTGAATCAATCCATGATAGCATGCACTAAATACAACCAATCCATACCGAGCATGACATCATATGGTTGTATCTGTAAACATATGAAATCTCCCCAAGAGCGGTGTTGCCCCAACACTATCTCATAGTCTCTACATACTTCAAACAAGCTAGCTCGACCTCCAACTGGCATAGTCAATGCCAAGGGCACTAGAAGCCTCTCCAACTCAAGTCCCAAAGCATAGAAAATGTTAAGTGATATGAAGGAGTGTGTCTCTCATGAATCAAACACGGCATACAACAAGGTATAAAACAAGAAAAGGGTACCTCGAACGACATCTGGCTCGTCTAGCGCTAGCAACGCTAGAGCATGAAGCTGACCACAACCTCCTCCATGGCCTCTCTGACAATGATGATGACCACCTCCATGGATGTGATCTTCTCTTTGGGGATGGGGAGCATCATGGGGTTGTCCTCTTCCTGCCCCATCTACCCTCTGCTGATCTAAAGCTGGTGAAACTAGACGTTGTGGCCTTGGCTGGAACTGCCTCTATGGAGGAACCTGGAGCATAGCGCCTGGTGCATGAAGACCACTCCAAAAGGTCGACCACTCCAACTGCTAATGGCCATGACCACCACAAGAAAAAAAAGCGCTGGATCCCTTATTATAGGACTAAGAGTTGCTTCCTCTGGAGAAACGATATGTGAAGCGCTGGGACCTACCCCCGGATGAACAGAAACTCTTCTGCCCTAAAAACTGGGAACCCCAGACCAAAACTTTGCTTCATGAGGAATCATGATGATCCCCCTCTCATGATGATCTTGTCCTGGCCAAAGTATTCTCGACAACCTCTACCCTCGCCAGCTCCTCAAGATATGTCTTCAGCATAAATGGGGTGACTAGTGCTAGTTCTCTGGATGCAAAGCCTTTTCAAAATGCCTCGACCTAGCCTCCTCATCTGGTAACAGGTACTAAGAATATCGTAAAAGGTTCATGAAATGGATTCAAAACTCTCGAACACTGGAGGTCCCCTATCCAAGGGTAAGAATCTCCTGGCGACTGGACGCCTTCACAGTCGAGGAAAGAAACTCAACTCTAAACTTGTCTTGGAACTCCTCCCATGAGATCGCTGACTCCTCACGATCCTTGAGGAACAAGAACCACCACTACCTTGCTGCTCCATGAAACATCGTCACAGCTAAGGACACCCAGTGCTCCTTCCGAGCACGGATTGAACTGAAGCCTATCTCGACCTCCTCCAACAAGTCTTACATGACTACATCTAAAACGGAGCCTTCATACTTCTGCAGACTCTAGTGCTGAAACTCTTGGAGTGTCTTCCTCTAAGTGTCTTCATCTTCAACCTCTACCCTGCGACGATCTACTGGAATAGCCTCACAGACATCTTCTATTATAGCCTGACGAGGACGTCGACCTGGAGCCATAAATGAAAAATAACAAACACTTAGAGTTCCTAAACCTAGAATATGGAAGACTCAACATTAATTAATTAATTAATTTCTTTTATTCATTTTAGGTAAACCTATCCCAAGGTCTACCCATTCAAACATAGGCAAAAAGAAGAATGATGCATGTTCCTTTCCCAGGTCTCTACCCTGCAACCAGTATCACCTTGTTTAGTAGCCATTGTAAACATAATGTTCTGTACATCAGATCATAGGGGGCCCTAAAAGCCTTTGTCTCAGCTGGTCTCTAGTGTTTACCTCACTTGAAAAACATTAATGACACTGTTTCCCTACCAACCCATGCAACCTCACTTGTTCCTAACTCTAAACTCCATCTTATCCCTCAACCCGACCTCTGATACCACTCTGTCATGACCCCCTCCCCACAAAGTGTACCCTTCTTGGGCCGACAATGTGATAATGGAGATAATGACCCTGGATTCCCTCCTCCAGTAGGCCCCGGGTTGGCGACTAGCACCGAGGGTATATTAACACACAAATGGGAGGTATTACCCTCTAAGAGAAAACATACGGATGAGAGAGATAAGATAGAAACCAACTAACTCCAACTTAGAACTGAAGTATAAAAGAAACCCCAAAGTGAACATATGTAATGTCATTCAAAAGTACTACAACTGAAAGGGAAAACTACTAGTACCCAAAATAAAGTAAAAAACAGATGCAACCACAAGCTCGAACAGCTCCTGCAACCCCAAGCTAGTAGAAACTGGCTTGATCTCCAACCAACTCCAAGTGACCTGAAAAACAGTTTATATATACGAAGGGTGAGTATAACAGTATACTCAGTAGGATCCTCCCCAAAGCCTCTCGTACAAAGGTAAATAAATCATGCTAAAGCACAGCTAACAAAAAGTGAAACTAACTCATCACCTAAACAGGTATACTAAGTTCCCAACCTCACCATTGGTACTCTCACCAAGTAACGCATACAAGAATATAGCATATAATAAAGAATATCAAGGTTACCCCTCTTCTACTTCCCCACTGGTTTTCCGCTTTTCCCCCAAAGACATACGTCATGTGAATCTCTCTCCAAAGGCTTGCCCACTGATACCTAGGCTAAGCTCCACAATCTACACCACATACACCACAATGGCTTGCCCGCGGACACCTGGGTGAAGCACCACACCATCCTCACTACCAAAAGTAACCAGGTAGTTTCTGGGAGCCACCACACCTCGCATAACGTGTATCATTCGTTGGGTATTATACCTCAATCCATTACAGCCCATACACCGAGTAAGGATCCTCAAACCATCACAACCTATACATGTTACACCTATAGTATTCCATATGATACTATATCCAGAATATATGTGTCTGAATAACCACAATCCATTACATCCCTCTACACACATATATGGGGAAAACTAACCACTGTGCCTAATAGAACTAGTATCTACCACGAGAAGGGAGAGGGGTCAAAGGGGGTAGTCATCCATTCATCCTCAAATCAAAATGTTGGGAAAAACACCCCCTAGGGATCAGAATCCCTAGGGTGTCATTTTCCCTTACAGACAGGGTGGAGTAGCATATAGAAACACAAAAAGTATAGAATATACTATAACTCACAACCACACTATGTGCATAACCTATTCTTAGACACAACTGCAGCTAAAGTATCTCGAACTCTGGGCTGCAACTTCTAAGACTAGGTATCCTATATGCACACAACCATTTAAGGGCTTTATTAGATTACTTTATTCCCTTTTTATAAATTCCACTGTACATAAATATATTCTTCAAACATTAATTAACCATGAACAATTTGGAATTAAATTCTATTATCACCACATCCAAAAATTCCTCTGTCCTTTTAAAAGTTCTCAACCTCATCATTAAGTTTCAACAAACTCCATCCCCATGGGTTAACGTCATTTATTCAAACATTCATTATAGAATTACTTTCCCATATTCCCAGTCATTCAAGAAAATCATCCTATGCTACTAAACACAAGGGGGGGTTAACACGGTGAGTAGATGTTCTACTCGACGAGCCTTTTCCACCCATAGCAAGAGCGTAGAACCATTCTCCCTTGAGAGTCTAAACATGTAAAGAATGTGGCATACCCCACGTTTCTTCTCCTATTTCTGAAGAAGGGTAAGCAAGACTAGATTCCTTGAGAAGTGGGGAAAAGTAAAGCAGATAATCAACCAAACAAAGCACCAAGCATCCAACAATCACATCCATCCCATTCCATCATCCCTGGTGTCCCCCCACCCCCGATACCCACATGCATAAACCAATGCATCTCGCCACTCTAGGTGTCATCCGCTACCACTACAAAAAAGGACTTTATGCCTCCACTTATCACAAAACCCCTCCAGGGTCACATCATAGCACAAGCAGCAGGAAAAACCAACATCACATCAAATTGGTATCTTGGCCCTTTTACAAGGCGTCCAGCCTTCAAACAACAAGTACCATCAGATTTTAGGTTTACCAAACAACTGAATTAAACACGTGCATCATAATCAATTTGATTAACATCAAATGGGAACAACAACAATAAACATATTTGTTTACATGCCTCTTTATCATTATCCAATTAATTATCAATTAATTTCTACTTTACATTATATATCAATTTCATCAAGAACCACATGCTAACAAGAAAGGCATAGATATCACACTATCTAGAAAATCAAGAGGCAAACCGTTATCACGGTACAAAGCAACAACATGCGATCAAACCAATTCTTTTAATCTGGTTCAAGTATTTAATTTGGTCAATTTCATTGTGATCAAAAAGGGTTAAATCATGCTAAATATATGATTGCAAATAAACAATTAGAGAAGCCATGAATCCCCTACCTCAATGGTTTTTGACGAAAACAACAACGGCCGAGGATCGCTCAAGGAACCTGGGTCGATTCTCCAAAGCCCCGCCTTAGGTCTCTCCTCCTAGCAAGATCAAGACCAAAGCTAATCATATTTGGCATCCACACACTTAGATATACCCATAAAGTGCATAGATATAAGAAACCCAGATAAGAAGATGAGTAGATCTAAGTAGATCTAAGAAACCAACCAAGAACGATCACATGCCTCAAGAAACCGACTTCGATTCACGAAGAGAAGCCTCTAGATCGCCTCCAAAATGCTTGGGAGAGGTTTTCTAACCTTCAAGGGAGCGTAATCCCGATTTATGGCCGCATAGGGGCTTAAATGAGGTGATTAAATGAAAAACAAGTTAGATCCACAATTTTAGGATCTAAATTTAAGTGCTCGCAATGTTAGTACGCACGGTTTTAGAAACCGTGCACTAACCGTGCGTTAGCTACTACCTTGTCAAACACTCCTCGCACGGTTAGTCTACAAGGTTAGACAAACATTGCGCTAACCGTGCATTAGCCACTGCCTCCAAGACCATCCTTGCACAGTTTGGCCGCACGGTTTTGGAAAACCATGTACCAACCGTGCAAAAGCTATTACCCTTTAGCTTTCATTAAAAGTCCACCCAAACGCACCCCAAGCCACCTTAACCTTCTAGAACACCTATAACGCCACATTTTCACAGACGAATGGACTAGAGAGGTCCGGGCCATTACACCGACATAACCAAGGAAATATGATACCCATCCTTCCATGATTCTAACCCAAATGATGTAATATAATTGGAAAGATTATTATCCCTAACCAATTGTCTTACTTAAAAACAACTAATGGTTTATACTACCACTCATCGAGGGTATAAACTACAACAAATTGTGGACTTCTACACTAATAACCACCTCTTTAATGATGGTGACCAATGTCTCATATATAACATGATCAACAGGGTCCTCCACCCATAACAAGTGGTTAAAACCACCTCATCAGTCTTATCATGTGTGAACATGTCCCCAACACCAAAATTAGCGATCCATGGTGAGAAAATTCAACACAAATACTAGTCCAAACCTTTGGAGAACCGTTTTCTACTACTATGAACCACATAGTCAAACTGTAGAAATTTTCAATACCATATTCCTCATCCTAGAGAACCATTTGACCTCATTTACAATATTCAACATCATCTATAGTCACTCAGGGCATGAATAAGGTTTTCTTGTAATATTAACATAGTTATAACATCATTAAAATAATTTATTTAAATCTCATTTTTATTCCTAACCATCCATGGAACATAATATCTCATATTTTATTCCATACCATGATCAATCGTACTATTTCATACATGATAAAACCCTCTAGTATCCCCATAAAACCATAAGCACTCAGTGACTCACATACATAGTGTCACCTAGACCACCCCTCTCACACCCATTTGACACACATCACATAACACACATAAATATATAAGATAAATCTTGGCAACGCCTACATTATTATCATAGAAACATTCTTATATAAAATCATCCATTGATTCATGATCAAATTATATAAATTAAAAAAACATATAAAATCCTAAAAATGGTTAATACCAACCATTAATGGTGATAACTCATGAGATAATGAATTAAATAGAGAAAATTATCTTAAATAATATCAACCCTTTCCAAGGATACCTCTGAAATTGAATTGAAAAAAGATCTATCAAGAAATTAAGATGAAATCCCATGAATAGGAGGAACCCAAAGAGAGGGGGAATCCTTAGTTACTCATCTAAATGGAACTCCAAAACCCCTTATTTAATTTTAAAATAGAATCCCATTTTAATGAAATAATAATATTTTAACATAAATATCCTGGCATGTGTCATGGTATGAGTTGAATGTTCATTACATTAGATAGTTGAGGAATGGATCCTTCCCCTCAGAAAAAACATCCACATCATGACACCTAGTGTCAAATAATGAATAAATATATTCTATATCTTTCTAGCTACATACCTTCCCATTATTTCAAAAATTATTCTCATGTTACTACCGACCTTAAAAACCATTAAAATTTGGAAGTATAGATGGGTTTTTAGTAAAAGAGTACCACTTCCATGTCTTAGATGAAATCGAGGGTTTTATAATTTTTTTTAAAAAAGAAATTTTATGTAGTCATATACTATCACTAAATAGAATTAAGGTAAATAAATTTAATGTTGAGATCATGAATTCACTTCCTTACATCACTTACACATTTTTTTTTGTTTTGGGCCTTGCATGATTTTAAAAGCGGTTAATCATGGATTTTAATAATATTTATTTTCGATAATCAAAAATTATTCTTAATGATGGTTATTACAACCATGGTTATTTATGATCATGTTTTATATAATATAATTCAAAATTTATAAATATATTAAAAGTATAGGTTGATATTTGATTCCTATTAAAGGCAGTGGGTATGTTGTATTTTTATTCATTCATCATTCTAACTACCCTATATAAATAATTGTGGAGGTTGAATATAAATAGTGATTTCTTATAATAATTTCAATCCTAAAAGATAGTTGGAAATTATTCAATGCTATTTTAGGGTAAATATATTTAGATTCTTGTTAGTTGTTAATTTAAAGTCCAGTAATTTTCCATCCTAGTTGGGTTTCATCATATTTAGCTTTTGTGCAAGTCAGGTTTCTGACAAGACATGCATCTTCATGTTAATGAATAAATCTGATAATAGTGAGGTGCCTCTAAGGCTGAAATATGTTAATGGAATACCGAAAAATCAATAAACATGAATTGGTGAGAAAAGTTCAAGGTTTTTTAATAAATTACAGTGAAACCCATCATTTTTTAGGGAAAAATGTTTTAGAGATGAGATTAAAAATAATTCATTACATAAGGATGTTGTGTGAAGATAGTTCCATGAAAAATACTTGAGAAAAGATATCTGGGTAAAGAAAATTTTACAAATAAGACTGATTGTAGGATTTATTGTGAAGAGATTTTAGAAAACTAGATTGAACAATAAAACTAGTATAGGGATAGTTCCATGAATAAGTCTGAGTTAAGTTATTACCATGGAGTATCCTCACAATTATTGATGATCAAAGGAAATTTCATGAATAAATTTACATGAACATATTTAAGTGAACATTATTGACCGAATCATACCTAAGATAATGTTAATTATATTAAATACACTAGTGAATAACACCAAATTGGATATCGTGAAGAAGTTATGTGAAAGGTAGATTTTGAGTGAAGGATTATCCTAGTGAAAAATATAAATCTTAGAAAATATACATTTATTATTAGTGGGTATTCCTAAGATATTGGGTAATATTGATGAATCATATTCTACCATTCATGATTTAAATTTCCCAATATATTATTATTTATGAAAAATAAACCTTCATTTAAATAAACTTAGAAGACATCCTAACAAAATATTTAGCAAAGGTGGAGTCCCCAAAAGTGATCTAAGGGAGGTAGTTAAATATTCCATAATCTCATATTTAATGGAACTGATCCTTCCATGGAGAGACTATGGATGAAAAATTGTATTCATAAACCTATTGATTCCTAGTGGATTATGTTATACTAGTACAATGGAGTGTGTATGCTCTTCGGATTATTGAATAGTTATGAATCATATAAAAATAATTATGTTATTTTTTAATAATTGTATTCTTTATTTGCGGTGGATGTTTCATTAGTTATTCTAGGTTAATCATGTTCCAGCCAATGTGGGAAAAATATCAAATGTAACATGAGAATAGATTCTTACCCTGATTCCTACCCCCTAAGTTTGTCTTGAGTTTTAATAAGTTATGGAGGACCCTATTTATAGGCATTGAATCTATCATCATGTGATTTTTATAGTATACAGTACAGTGAATGAAAAAGGGGTACCTCTATTCAATTACTTAAATTTCCAAATTTTTAATAATTTAGTGATATCACATTAATGATCACATATTCTAGATGGTTTCTTATATATCACAAATAGAATTCACATAAGAAAATTTTAATAACTATTCATTACTGAAGCTAATGGGAAGGTACTCGATATTGATTCCAATGATCAGAATACATTTTCTAGAGCTCTATCGAACAAGATTTGCATAAAGATGTTGATTGTAACTTATTTAAATAAAATGTGGGATAAATATCCCAGAATATATGAGGGTCAAAAAGATAAAGGAGTAAATTATTTGTTTTATACACAATAAGATTTATGAATTGAAATTTTCCCCTAATGAAAATTCATAAGGATTATTCAACAACACCATTTAGGTTATTAGATAAATTCAAGTACTTGTTGAAGAGATAAAAACATTGATATTGTGAATAATATCATATGATGACTGAAAACTCTTTATAATTCAAATTCATCATCAATATAATAGAGGAACAATATATAACTTTCATTGGACAGTTATCAAAGATGTTTTGTCACATATGAAATTCATGTGATGCCAAAATGAATATCAAGTCACACAAATAAGGAGATTTCAATTATTGATATGGAGAATATAAAGATAATCGATAGTGATGATGAGTAATAAGATATAACTGATGACTTATTATCCCTTATTATGAGTAAACTCATGAAAGTAATGGGATGGTTCAAAGGAAAATTAGCTCTAGCATTTTATTGTTGTGGTACAGTGGGGAACATTGTAGCAAGATTTCAAAGGAGACTTGATAAAGATGAAGATGAATATGAATTATTGTGTAATACATGAAAGATAATCCTACAAAAAAGATACTTAAAACTAGTAAATTCATTCATAAATATGTTTTATAGGAAGATCATGACTAGTAAAAAGAAATGTGGCCACAAATATTATCTATAGGAAGTTGAAACAAAATTCAAATTAAGTATAAAAGATATTACAATGAAAATTGTTGAAAATATAGAATGTAAATGGTAGGTAGTTATTGTGCTTGAATGTTTTTTGATATCTGCATGTAATTTTTTGGAGATCTTGAAAAGATGATTTTTTAAAGGAAGAAAAAATAAAATTGGGTAATTTTGGATAGAATCGTCCGAGTATGCAGGTCAACTCAAAGTTGAGATTTATTGGTGAGAAAATTATTTAAAGATTGAAAAGTTAGCCAAGTGAAATAGAAAGAATTATTAAATATCAATATGATGATTAATGAAAAATCTATTGTGATTTATGATATTAATTATTGTTTTTAATTATTGGATAAATATTCTATAATCTCTTGTAGAAGAGGTTGTTATTTTAAGAAGTAAAAATTAATTAGAAATATAATAATAAAATAGAAAAAAATTCACATTGGGATTTTATTGGGTGAAAAATTATTAGAAACATATAAATAAGGATCAAAATAAGTTGAAAAAATAATAAATTATCAAATGCCAATGTACATATCCAAAATAAGAGTTGATTCTGAGGACAAAAAATCAAAATTGGAAATAGTAATCGTTTATAATTAATTAAAGATGATGTTTTTTGTATTTAGTATCAGTAATAAGATGCTATAGGGAAAGAAAAATTTGTCTCCAAAAGAATAAAATCAATGAATTAGAAAATAGTTCACAATCATCAAGGTTAAATCAACAAATGAGGAGCTATTTTTAGTCTTGAAACATTTATATGAATGAATGTGAGAAAATATTTCCTCTAATGATGTTTTAATTTTTTTTCTACCTTGGTCGCACCATGTCATATTAAAAACACACTATGATCTATTTGAATAGATAAGAACTAGGATGTTAGAAAGGAAGATTGATAATATATCCTTCATCTTTTATAAGAAATTCCTTTAATATATATTTCATTAAATATTATAATTTTAGGAAATTAGTAGTTTATTGGATGATAAGAAAAAAATTATGATTACCATAAAGTAATTCAATGATCGATGAATAAAAAAACCTGAAAATATTTCATTTTAAAATATATTCCCCCCTTTATAATAATAATATCACTATAATTATACTTCTTCGAAAAAATGAAACTGGAAATTCCATCTTATGAAAGGAATATTACCTAAATCCAAAAATATATGTGACTTAATTTTTGGTGACAATGGATTTGAGACTAAAAATTAGGGATGACTTTTGGATACCATTTAGTGATATTTATCTACCACATAAAAAATATTAATATGTAGAAAAGTAATCATTGGTTTATGGTACACATGTTTTCATTTTTCTTCATCTGTAGTTTACATTTTCCTTTTATCAATGCATGGTGATCATGATAATATCATTTCTAAATTCATTTTATTATTATGATTTATTTTAAATAAGATAATTATAATCCTATTAGTTTTATTAGAAAAACATTGTTCACTATTCTTAGAAATAGAGTTTTGAAAATGAAGAATATGATGCTTGACATTACAGGAATCGTTAAAGTAATATCAGTTTAGGTATTAAAAATACATTATGGGGTAACATAATAATATGTTAAATAGATGAAGTTGTATTGTATGATAATGTAACATTATATAATATTTATAATGAATAAATTGTGAGTTAAAATATCATCGAGAGAGTACTTTATTATACGTTGATTCACTAACATATCAGGCATCTATGATCGAGAAAAACATAGAATAGTCTTTTTCCTTCCCAAAATTATGTTTAGTTACAACATAACATGTGGATAGGGCATGATGTTGTGTTATGAGACAAAATGAAGTGAAAAAAGAATTATGGATCATGTGTTGATGATGAAATGGTCCAACTTTGAGTGAATCCCATATAAAATTTTCTATCAGATGGCTACTACTTCATTACCTTGGGCACTCTACAGGGCTACCATAGAATTTACCGATTATCACCCCTCTTCATAGACACATCTTATATGAAGATCAACAAGGTGGTGTTCCACCTTGAATCACCCAACACTCTTCCTACCAATTCCAGCCTACATTGGCCCTCTATCCTATACCCTGCAGTACATTGAGGGTCATTTTATTTTCTAGAGGCAATTTATAAAAAATTTATATTTAGTTTAATTTGATTAAAATTTATAATAATTTTATTAATGATATGTGATTATTTATTAAATATAAAAGGTAAATAAGGTAATTAATTATAAACCATTTATAATAAGTTAATTTAATTTATTTTGAACATTTATTAATTCACATTACATATTATAAAATAATTGTAATTAAAATCCTTTTCAATAATATATGGAATACTCAAAATTTTGATATAATTTTTTTATATAGAAATTATATGTGTGACTTATTAAGGGTTTATAAATTACAAAATATGGCTTAATATATTGATAATATTAAAATATTATGAATTACTAATACATAATTAATTTAAATTTTTTAAATTTAGGGGCCTTATTTGAGATATTATTTCATCCTCATAAAAAAATTAGATTATTGATTTGTTAAAAATATTAATTAATGTTAAAATATGTGATATTACTGATTTTGTAAATATATTAAATAATTAAATTATATTTTGTTTTATAATTCATGAAATATAACATTTTAAAATAAAAATCCATCTAATGAATAAAAAAACCACTCAAATTGGAATGAATATAAAGTGTTTATATTCAAGATTATAGATTATATATAATATGAATATAAAATTATAAAATATTTATTGATAACTATTATTTATGAATTTTTCATAAATGATTTTCTGAAGTTTTAATTTTTGAAATCATACTTTGATTAATGGTTCATTATATAATTTTTTCATAGTTAGAAATAATTTATATTTCGAAAATAAACAGTTCTTTAGTTCATGGTATTAAAATATTTATTATGAAATTATTAAACATCTCATTACATGATATAAATATCAATATAATATTTTGTTTACATCAACCTTCATCTCACTTTGTTATTTTTGGTTTCTATCTAGAATTTTGTTATCAATAACGTTATTAAAAATTAGGTTCTATAATTATCATGAATTTATTTATCGCTTGTGTTCCTTAGCTATAGGGACTTGGGGTCAGACTACCCACTATCCAAGATGTTTATGTATCCCTATATAAAGGTAAGGCATTTGTTATATGTCACTCTAGGTTTACTAATTTATTGATTTTTCAAACCCATGTAATTATAAAAAATTTTCTCAATTGTTTATGTACCTAATTCATAGAAAGAATTGGAATATTTGTGATTATATGATAATCCTATATTTTTGTGAGTATTATAATCTTTTAGCTCATGTAAAAATATACATATCAATATAGATTGGAAATATTTATTTTTTGTAGGTAATAATATTCCAATGATAAATCAGTATAAGCTTGCATACCCAAGGGAATAAAATGATATAAGATGGTGAAATTACATTGACTAGAAAAACTAAGTGTCAGATTAATTAAAAATATACACTTATCAATATCTAAATCATTCAACATGGTAGGTTCTATCAAATCATGGTTCCCATGAATTTTCTTATATAATGAAATTAAGTAATGGGTGACACTAGAATATCATTCGATAGGTTCTACAATTGAAGGTTTACTGTACATTAACTTTTTTATCATATTATTAGAGCTTTAATTTGGTTACAATTAGTTTTTAAAACCTTAGGATCGGTACTGGGGGAATAGAGTTATATTTTTTAATAGAATATATTGGATAAAATGTTTCTCACTCAATAATACAAAAGTATTATATGATATTATTAATATGATTACCATCCCAAATATATGACTGGTGAGAGTAACACTAATTTCGTCTCTCTAATGAGTGAACTATGGATCCTGTGCAACTAATAGTTATAATGAATTTTGAAGGGGTTTTCATTTTATTCAAAACTCATTTCATAAAGTGCATATTAAATTCTAATAAAACATGATATTCATATGATAAAATATTTTTAAAATAAGTAAAATCTTCACAATAAAATAAAATTTTCATATCAATCCTTTTAAAGAAAAATATTTATGTAAGAAAATGCATGGATGGACAACAAAATAAAAGTTATTCTGTAAAAAATATATATTTATTAGAGTGAAAATGTCTTCTGTAACAAAGTTTTTATGTTATTTAATAGGGGAATATAGGTTCTTATAATGAATATAATAATTCAATTTAGGCTTAAAAGGCATTATATGAAAAATTACCTAAGGTATTTTAGACTAATTTACCCATTATGATTGATTATGCTAATGGGTTTGGGAGACATAAATTTTATATAACATTTTTTATGGATAATAAATTCATCCTATTGCCATCAATGAAAATTCAAAAATAGGATGAATGAGTTCAATAAACCTTTAACAAATATTCTCAGGTTTTAATTATTGATTAATTAGGAAGATGATGTAAAATTTTGGGTCTTGTGTAGATAATAAAATTGTGTAAAAATTTCAAACTAGAATGGAAAAAAATTGTGGATCAAAGACGTTTCTTTATGTTTAAAGTCATTATTTTTGAATCCTAAGGGTGTTATCAGATATTAGTAATAATTATATAGGATAAATTATTTTAGGATATGAAAATAGTTTTATCAAAATCCATAGGTTTTCCATGTTAGATATAAATTTAATATAGTTTTATTATTTGTTTTTTAATGGGTATGTTTTAATGACTTTATATTTTACAGGTATTGTAAATATATAGTTGTTGAAAATCAGTGAAATAATTGATAGAGATTATAGTTTTCATTCATTTGATGAAATATAATATACTGTTAACTTTATATTAGGAATATATTATCCTTTTCTATTGGTTTAGTTCATTTCATTGGGAGAGTTTTTTCGACCATGTATTTGGTGGATACCTATAATGGTGAAGTTAGGGATTTTTTTGATTTTTTAGATTTTATGTAGAATTTATGTTGTTCACTGGGTAGTTACATGATGTTTAATGGGATTACATGATGTGTAAAAGTCATTGGACATATTTCGTTAATTAGATTACACATTTTGAAAATGTTACACATTGTGTAAGGATTAAACAATGTGTTATGTGACAAATCATGTTTTTAATTTGAGGCGATGCATTTTTTGGCCTAACGTAAAATAAAATTGTTTCACGATGTATAAATATTTTACATGACATGTAATTCCCTAATTTGGAGATTTTATGGCATTGTAAGTTTGTGTGATGCTTCATTATATTTTTCATCATTTTAATCTCTACTAGTGATCATACCCTGGGTGGTTTTCGGTGACTTCCTTTCATTTTAGATCAATTCATTCTAAGACTGATTTCCATTGGAGTCATATTTCTCTCATCTGAGTAAGAGTTTCTATTGGTTCTTTTTTGGATTACATCTATGTATATGTTGTGGTTTTGTGACTTGAAGGATTTTTCTTTCAACCCTCTTCAGTTTTTTGGTGTCCCGTACTTTGTGGTGGCAATTCTCTTGGGTTCCCATCCCCATTTTCATAGGAAGTTAGGTTTTATATATCCTTGAGGTAGGTAGACATGTTCATGTGTTCTAATTTATTTAATTTATTATTATTCTTCTTTATTCCATGATATTGTAAGATAAATTTCACATGTTCATATATAAAAGGTAATGGGATCAAATTTCAAAATGGGTTTTTGATTTTAAATGGAATTTCCTTGATTTGAAATAGAAATAATAGATTTTTAAACCCAAAAAATACTATCTTGGATTTTTTATAAAAACATGAGCATGATTTTTAAAACAAAATTGATAGAAATTTCATTGTTGGAACCTTGGGTACATCATGAAAGAGAAGTGGGTAACCTTAGTGTTTGTGACACCAATATGATTTATCCTTTTGTATGTAGATATTCTATGGTAGGCCTCGATGTTAGTTGGATCTAACATTATGCCTTGTGGGGCATGTGATTTTTTAGTATGTATTGTCCAATAGGCTAGATCATGGCTGGTAGGTCTATTTTATTAATCTTTTTAGTACATGGTAGTTTTTTTCATGGATGTTGTCTTATATGATTATTTATATTTTGGTTTCTTTACCTACATTGTTTTTGGATTTTGAAAATATGACATGAAATTTTTGAAAACTCATGGATTGTTTGAAAAGGGTTTAAAACTATTTTATTTTTAAAAATTCCTATAAAAATGTTTTATTTTGAATCTTGAACATGAGTATTTTAATTATTATAACTTGTATAGATTCATTGGTGTAATCCTACTGGGATCTATTTATCACAAACTACTTCTGGCTATGGGAAGTTATAGACCTTGTTTTGTAGGATACAGGTAAAGTGAGGAGAATTATATATCATGATGTCTTCTATTTACTTTTTTGTGTCGGTTTGGAGATGAAGGTTAGTCACATGGACTTGTTTTATCTGGTTTTGTTTTACATTTTGGTTTTCTATATTTGGATCAATTGTATCTCTCATTGTTTCCACTTCATAAACTGGTTTTATATATTTCTATACTTTTATTTGAGACTTGTTCTTTTTCTTTCTTTTTCCCACCCCATGATGGGATGATTTGGGTGAATAGTTTGGTTCACCTAGGTTGGTATGTTATTCTTTGGTATTAGTGGGGTTACTCACCCTGAAGTTTTTCTACACTTCTTGAGTTAGTTTTGGGTGATGGGTAGACAAGAGTGGGATTGTCGGAATTTGGATAATAGGTGAAGAGAAGGGGTATGTTCAGCTCACTCCTGTGACTGAATAAAAGTTTCCATGGGGGTCCTAAAATTGTTACTAAGACTATGACCTAGTATTTCAGTTTATTTGAAAAAAAATAAGAATTTTTTTTTAAATTAACCTATCTATAATATTTGCGGACTTGGTGAGTGTGTTTCTATTTGAATAAAATAAGTGGATAGTATATTTAATCGAACTCATTATTTTATAAAGTTATTACCATTTAGTGGTAGATTTCATAAAATATTTATATTCTTGATTTTTTAAAGCATTGTTTTGGATTATTTTTTTGGTCCAATGGTTTTAGAGTTTCTGAGGAATGATTGGTTATTTTCTTGTGTTTAATGGGGAATGCATCCAAGAATAGATCTTACATATACTTGAGGGGAATCTGTGAAATAGGTTCCGCATGAATATGCTCTGGATGACTATTCTTTAGTAGAGGTAGTGATTCGAATCATTCAGACTTTGGGGTCAATGGATGCAGTGAACCAAGGATGAGTAACAGATCATTTCTGGGAATTATACAAGAAACATCCACCCATCCTTCACCGTGACAAAAGACCACAAGGTTCATAAGAGTGTATTAAATGGATTGATAGGATATTAAAATTATTTAATGATCTTAAATATTATTAGGTGGGTCATACCATGTATATTCTTGAAGGACCAAGAAGAAGATGATGGGAATCAATGGTGCAAGTGAATTTGAATGAATTTCTTAACTATGTTTCTTTAAGGAGGATATTTTATAATTTATTTTATCCTAATAAATTATGGTTAAAAAATACTGAGGAGTCTCTGACCTTGGACCAAGGGGAGTGTACTTTTCTTGTGTACACCATCTGTTTTATTGAGTTAGAGAACCAGGAACCAGAGCTTGTCAACAATGATTACCTGAAGGCTCTATGGTTCATTATGAGGTTGAGGGACCGTGTTTGGTATATACTGTTTTTTTCAATTTTATCTTATATTAGGTATTTAATAAATCATATTTGTCTGATTTAGACATATCCAAAAGGACATGTTGGGAGGGAGATTCAACAAGTGTAGTAGTTATCTAGGGCACTTCTTCTGGTCCAAAAGGATGTGATAGAGTGGTCAGTTTTCTACAGGACCAGTTTTAGGGTGTTCTTAAGGGTAGCAATAAGTTATTTTCTACCAATGTGGGAGGTGTAGTCATGCAATTCCTCAATACACAGATTCTCCTATGACTTATCACTTGTGCAGTTTGTCTATCTATATAAAACATTTTGGTGATAATATGTCCCAAGGTAGTAAGTTGGGATACACTTTCACCAAGGGGTTATAGGTTTAGGTTGATGAATATAAGGTTTTAGGTTCCCTTTCTCATCCTAAAGGGGATTTATAGGTGTAAAAGTTAGGAAGGATTTATGCATTTGAGTTTTACAGAAGGAATTTAAAATAGGGTTTGATAGTATTAGACATATGGTGTTTATTTCATATTCTATGGTACTAGATTTTTTTGATAAAGGTGATAATAATTCTTTTATATCTCATAGTTAGTTGAATGGTTGGGATGTAGTTTGGATCTTATTCCATTCTTATTGGATCTGTCAATGCCTTTATGAATTATGTATAAATGAGGATTCAAGTTCCCCATGTTTCGGGTGGTGATAGGTGACATTGAGGTGGCTGTGGATTTCTAATTGATTTATCATGAAATATTTTACTTGGTCATTGACATGGATTGGATGATTAGCATGATGACTTGGATAGACTATTATCGTCATCGGGTATAGTTCTTATCTTCCAGTGGGGTCACTATTGTATTCCAAGGTAAGTGGAACTCTAGATTGGGAATAGAGGGCCTATTGTTCCTTATGCTGGTAAACTTTCCTATCAGTTTTCAGAAATGTTTCTTGATACGCTTGACCTCTATTTGTTTGGTCAGATACCATTAATTTTTTCTTCATACCCTAAGGTATTTTTGGATATTTTTCTGGTTTTCCACCATAGATAGAAGAAATTTTTTACTGTCGACCCACTCTACGAAACAACACCCATTTTTATTGCATCTTATTGAATGAAGCCTATGAATTTGTGGAACTTAGTGTATTTCTTATGGTACTTTAGGTGAAAAGATTTATTCATCCTAGCATTTCACAAAGGGGATTTCCTATAATCATTTATAATAAGTAAGAAAATATCCTTAATCTTCGTATTGACTATCAATGGTTTAATTGGTTGACAATTAAAAACATGTATCCTTTACCTAGAATTGATGACCACTTTTATCAGCTATGAGGGGAACACTGGTATTCTAAGATGAACCTATGATAGGGGTAAAACCAATTAAGTACTGAGAATATGATATACCCAATACATCATTTTATAGTTGATATATGCATTTCGAGTTTCTGGTTATATCATTATGTCTCACTAATTATTCTATGGTGTTTATGAATTTGATGAATATAATATTTCATAGGTTTTTGGACTCATGGATTTTGTATTTTTGGATGATATCCTTGTGTAATCAAAGACGAAAAAACAAAATAAATGCCATTTTTATATCATTCATAGAATGTTTAGGGAACATCATCTCTATGGTAAGATTCCTAAGTGTGAGATTTGTATCTGGGAAGTGATGTTTCTAGGGAATGTGATATCTAAGAGGAGTGTCTTTGTGGATCCTGAAATTTTCCACGTAGTTATGTTTTTGGAGCATCCTAGAAATTTGTTTTAGATCTAAAGATTCTTTGAGATAGTAGGTTACTAAATACGGGTTGTTCATGAATTCTCTAATATCACTTCACTGATGATTGCTTTAACTCATGAGGGTATAAAGTTTGAATGGGATGATAATTTTAACAAATAATTTGTTGAGATGTAGATGAGGTTGAATTCATAACCAGTGTTTATTAATTTTGAATTGGGGCTGGGTTATTATGTTTCCAACGACGCTTCTTGTACAGTTTTGGGATATTTCGTGATGTAGGTGAAACATGTTATGGAATATGGATCCTACCAGTTACATCCTCAGAAGAATAACTACCCTACCCATGATTTTGAGTTGGTAGTTGTAATGTATGCACTCAAAACATGGAATCACTTTCTATTTGGAGATTGGTTTTCAGTATATTATGATCAAAAAAGCCTAAAATATATTCTCACATGGAGATATATGAACATATGACAGAGATTAATATATTAGTATCTTGATACCATTTATTTTGATATTTTATATACCATTCAAAAAGGAAATGTGGGGGCTAATGCATTGAGCTGAAAATTACTGACACAATCTATTAAGGAATCAGTTGAGTAGTGGTCTCAGATGAGTTTGTTCACTGAGAAGGGATTGGGAGTAAAAGAGGTTGGTAGGAAGGTGTTATTAGATTCGATATAGGTTGAATTTTTTTATGAGTTAATTTAACATGATCAGAAAATAGAGAATAATATATAATGCTTTGGATAATCTTAAATTGTAGGGAGACCTAATGCGAGTCTTCTTAGTCCCCTAGTAGAGATTTTTGCTTCTGTTGCAGGTTGAATTTTTTTTCCTTGAGTCAATAGTTTAAAAAAAAGTGGATATGGGTCATGTTGGTCCATGTACACCAGGGCTACAAATATATACCACAATTTTAGATGTCGTTATTATTTATTGGGAATGAGGTGGTCAATTTTATTTTTTATATCGCATTGTATCACTTATCAAAGTGTTAAGGAGGAACACCATATAACTACAGGTTTTTTGAAGACATTTACCCATATGGTATTGAAGTGGATAATATTTTCATGGATGTATTCATTGGTTTACCATATAATCCTAGTGGTAAGGATGAAATTTGGGTAATTTTTGACTGAGTCACTAAATTTGGGCATTTATTACCAATAAAGGATATGATGAATGTGGAGGAGATTAGGGACTTGTATGGATGATATACTGTGAAGACTCATGAGGATCCCTCTATAGTTTTCTCTATAAGGGACTATAGGATCACATCTAGGTTTTGTAAACGTTTGTAGAAGGTAATGGGTTCCCGATTAAAATTAATCATGGATTATTATCCACAGATGGATTGAAAAATAGAGAGGGCGGTTCTGGTTCTTGTGGATATGCTATGTATAAGGACCATGCCATAAAAATTACATAATCTTGAATTAAATGAATAATTCACATTGAAAACCTATTCAGGTTTAGAGTTTTAGATAATTACACATGACAATTACATTTCAAATTGAATATTACATCCAGACACTACTACTCAGTATCCATTTTTTCCATAAAATAAAAACTCTTAGAAAGAAACATGTCTAGTTCCATGTTTCATATAGCTTGACTTTTCCTTGATCCCGTCCTTGATCCTATTCATCTTTAAGACCAGTTGAAAACATTTAAAAAACTTGGGATGAGCATAAAAAAGTTTAGTAAGAGTTATAAAATAAGGAAGGAAAACATTAGCCCATTAATAAATAAAAATAAATGAAACCATACTTTTCAATCATAACACACCTTACGAAATCATAAGATTTATGAATAACACTCACAAATAATAAATCATAAAATTTACTTATTGCATTCATATAAAACATACATTGTAGCTATCATAGCTACATAGGGAGTTACACTTGGAATACCCATCACAGTGTATTCCCTAAATCTCTTAGGAGAAACATCACGTTTACCTCTATCATGTCACCCTATGCATTGGAGTTCTATCTTGGGCTCACCCACCCTAGGTTTATCACGTAACCACCCGTATACGTAAAAAATGCCCAACAACCATGAAATATTCATAACATATAACACAATCATTAATAAAAGATAACATTTACACATTCCAATCACAATATATTAAATCAAGATACTGAAACAAACAATTATTTATCAAACCATTTTCAAAAACCATTTAAA
Organism: Viscum album; assembly: GCA_963277665.1. NCBI lineage: Eukaryota > Viridiplantae > Streptophyta > Magnoliopsida > Santalales > Viscaceae > Viscum > Viscum album. The sequence continues at coordinate 1,993,012,419 of OY728157.1, forward strand.
ACATTTAATAAAGAAATTTTTGAATCAATGTGCCCCATACCAAGTAGAAAATTTTAAAGATATTAACATTTTAAAACATTAATTTCCATATAAATAAATCTAAAAACCACTTTTAAAACATGGAAATTAATGAGAAATATTTAGAAGAATAAATATTTAAAACATTTAAAACGATATTTTAGTTAAAGTGTTTTTAAAAAAATGAGAGACGCTTGAATACAAATAATTGAGGTATAAAATTTAATCATAAATTTATAATATCATGAGAATAAAAGGATTCATTATATAATATTACAAATGAAAAATATATACACCATATAAGAGTGAATTTTTGTATAAAAACAATGAAGCCTCAATGGAATGTAAATTGAGATGCAATCTCTTATATAGCCAGTATCCATAGATTAATGATAAATCAATGAAATAATTATATGTGGAAAATATAAATACACCCAATATAAGTGGATATTAAGTGTAAAAAAATCAGAGGTCATTCAAAAATATTCATATCACAATATTTTCATGAAGTTGAAGTTTAACCCAAAGAATTGAAATTTTGTAAAGAAGTTCCCTTAGAGAAATTCGACAGCCTAACGACGTCATATTAAAATTCAGAAAATGAGTTCATGAGAGAAAAAAGGGTATCTCAACACATGAATATAAAAATTAACATCAATATGGATATAGAAGAACATATCCCAACATAAGAATATGTAAATTAAAAGACATAACAAAAGGAAGTCTTTTAAAAGAGGAGGCTGAAAGCTTCCCTTACCGATTTGGTAACATACGAAACATACACCGTATAAAAGAAGGATCATAAATTGAAGATTTAAATACCAATAAATGAAATTATATTACACAAAGAGTACAATCATGGGTAGTACATACACCACACAAAATGAAAGCGTGGAAAATATTCCATAAATCTCATAGGAATAAAAAGTGAGATGAAAACCCCATACTACGTTGTAATTAATCGACTCCTTTGACCAAAATCTAATATCAAGAAAATTAATCATAGAATACCCTGAATATTAAAAAAATCATGATAATATATATCAAATGGCAGTACAAAATACACCACATGCAATGAATAAGTGGCGAACCATGGAAATCTCATGGAATTGAAAGTGAGATAAGAAAATCCCATACCTCGTGTCTGACTGGACTCGTTTGTTTCTTATTCTTCATGAATAATAAACTAAATTTAATTTATACTTTCTTAAGAACCTTTTTCAAGTTTATTATTCTTTTTAAATCACTTATTAACATGTTATAAAAATTATGCAATCCTTTAAGTTAATAATGGTCGTTTGGTCAATATTTGGTACTTGAATAAAAAATGGACACCTTATAATTACATGTTGTCCATGTGGTCAATAGTCCATTATCTCCAGAATGATATTAACGATTTAGATATCATATAAATCAAATATATACAGTATATATATGTATTTATAATAGTACATAACATTTTAGAGATATGAAATGAAAGGCACCATTCATGGAGATGGTAAGCCGTACGTACGCATGAACACTACTTTCATTTATATTTAGTATTTTAATGGAATTAAAACATAACTATTCATAGGTATATTATAATTATAGTATAATTTAATCTATAATATAATTAAATCTATCCTTTGTACATCCCACATATGGCATTAACGAGTCATATCATTTTGTGGGGGTGGTAATCTGCACTTCCTCAAATGAAATTATCGCGTTTACCCATTTTGGAAACCATAAAGTTACGATATAAATGTAATATAAAGAAGAATACAGAAAATATAAACATAATATATATCATATATAAATTCAGTTCCTTCTTAATGGCCACCATGAGAGGCGGTAAGAGATAATTGAACAATCATCGTTTCATGAGGCATTAGTTTTCCATCTATAGAAACAGTATGGTCTTCACCCATTAGGTGGAGGTGTCTGTAAGTGTAGTTAAAATACATCTCATAACAACAAATTAGTATATTTAGGATACTTTTTTTGTTAAAAAATAAAGGAATAAAAAGATTTTATGGGTTGGAGAAGTAAAATAAAAGAAAATAAGTTAAGTGGAACTCTTACCTTTAATTTGGGTAACTTCCTTTGGTTTGAACCAAAAGGACTTTCTAACATGTGTTATATCTAATTTATGGCTTCTAGGAGGAGTATAGGGATGCAGGGAGCTTAATTGGGAAGAGTTTGGAGGTTCCTAAAGGCTTGAGAGGTGTGTGTAATTGGTTATAAGTGAGGGATTTTTATAAGGGGGGGGGGAGGGGCTCTTTAAGAAGGTGTGATAATATTATTTTATTATATAATGATATTCGGTTTATAAAGGACCAAAAACCATTATAGTCAAATATAAGATGACTTGTGGTCGAAATAAAATCATCCAATAAGAATTGGACAATTTTGGGATGTTATTTTTACATTTATAATCTTATTTATTTATATGATTTATTAATGAGGTAAACACTGCTTCATTATTGTGTCATAAATAATTTAATTTATTAGATATATAAAAATTATAAAACCAATACCATGATGTATGAAATATTTTTCGCTTTCCAATGAATATTTATAGTTAAAATGATTACTTAAATAACACCATATAAAATTTAATTTACTAAAAGATTTGTGTTTATGTCATTGTGCCTTTACATTAAATTAATTAATCTAAAGTGTCATTATCATTGATAAGTGGCTTCATGGGGTCCCCAAATAGACCTAAGGATGCCCATGGTGGGTCATTACTCATCCACTAAGGTTAGCCAAAGTTATAAGGTAATTTTGAATTATTATAATATTTTTTTACCTTGAATTACCCTATTTACCTTTAACCGTGGTAAATAAAAGTCAAAAGCTACTATTCACCAAAAAAATATTTTTAACTTATTAAACAACATTTTACTTACTAATAACAATCATGTATGTTGGATTTTTTAAAATCAATTCAAATAAGTGGTAAAATTTCATTTAAATGAAAAATTCAGTTTTTTTGACTACTACTAAGTGGTTTCACTATTCATCAAAAATTGAAGTTTTTTTTCAGAAAAATACCAAAAATTCAGCCTAAGCTATATTTGATATTCCAAATTCAAAAATTATGTCTATTTATCTAAATTAAAAACATAGGAGTGGCATTAATAAATTTAAAATTAATTCCAATGAACAACATTTGATTAAATGGTAAAAATATATTCTAATTACACTTTAAACCCAATTAAAATGATATTATAACCATATAAATAAATTAGATTAAAACACAGTTTTGAATTAAAATACAAAATTTTACTATTCATTTAAAAATAATTTTTATCAGAAAAATTCCAAAAATTTACACAAAGTAAATTTTGATGTCCCCATTCTAAAGAAAGACTTTATTAGGTCAAATAGAATGTATAAAAATGACCAAAACTAGATTTAAAGAGGGTTCTCCATAAAAAGGTGGCAAATCAACCTTTTATTGAATATTAGAGTATTCATGCTTAAAATTAGATTCATTCATATTTTAATCCCCTAAATTTTATTGGATAATTGTAAAAACATTTAACAAACATATATAATCATAGTTTAGTTAGTTCTATTAATTCCTGCCAATAAAATGTCTAGGCATTAACTACCATTTAAAATAATAATATTATATTATTAGTGTACAACGTAAGATTTCATAGAAACCCATGGTTGGGTATCAGGCATGCCATCGAACATAGAATCCCCTTTAATGTAAAATTAATATTTAATTCACAAATATTTATAAATATGAAAAGTGTATTATTACTTTTATATCTGGGATGTTACATCCTTACCCCCTTTTTGGGAATTGTATCCTCGCAATTTTAAAACCGGGATTGGAAACTTCATTAAAACCCCCACATTGGAAAAGAGTCAGTAAAACTAGCACTTTTAAAGAAATAATGAAAAGTATAATTGTCACCCAAGATAACCCATACTAGGATTCCATGTAAGAAAACATGGATATGGAAGAGAGAAAAAATGGTCATGTTCTGATGGGGAGTGATAGAAAACATGATTAGGAGAAAGTCAACCACCATAAAATCACAAACTTATGATGTCTTAAATGGTCTTTGATTACCCAGTAGGAAACATAAACCAAAAACATTTTTATTTTACATTCCTTTTCATAATTTAGAGGAATTAATTTACAATATAGAATAAGAACATAAGGAAATATAATTACCTTCAAGTAGAGTTTCATCCTTTAATAAGTTTCTACCAAAAACTAATCTTTCTCCAAACAATGAGCATTCAAAAAGACTTGGTCACATCAAAAGCTCAAGAATCATCCTATTGAGGATCACATAATCCACAAAAGAAGAACTATATATTTCCCTTTTTTATACATGAACTGAAACCAAAATGGTTAGTACGAGATCAGATAATACCCCAAAAGGATAATATTTTACAAAAAGAAAAACTACTCTTAATCTCAAAAATTTGTAAAACAATACCCAAAGTTCAACGAAGACCATTCAATAAACAACTGTCCATAAAATTCTTAAAAATTAATACAAAATAATATTGAAATCCAAATCTCATAAAGATTTAATTACATAGTCTTCCAAGATAAATCTTATCATTTTTTCACCAAATAACATCAGTTAATCATAAAATCTCATATTAAAAAGTAACTAACCTGATCACATATTCTCCATGATAGGTTAATCAGTTTCATAAATAAACCAAATCATAATATGTCCACAATAAAAATATAGATTCTTCCAAACTAAAATTTCAACCAGTATTCCACAATTGAAATCCCATAGTATTCTATCTTCCTTAGGGATATAGCGTTTACTCAAAATAGAGAACGTATTCCACAACAACCTTTATCACTTAATCACTAAATCATTTTTCTATACTAATTATATCCATTTGATAAAACATAAGTTCCAAAAATAAACTAATTCTTGTCCCATAAATACATTTTACTAAAATAATAAGTCATACTAACCAGGGACTTCAACTAGGCTAGTGGTAGGCGATGCACCCTTTTCGCCCTTCAGTTGTGGGATTGATTCATGTGGCCTCACCAGATGTGATGGGTTGTCACCCATCCTATGGGTTGTCCTTTTTATAAAACTCAAAAATAACACTAACATGTTTTATCCTCAATGATTTCATTATACATCTCATTTTCATCCAAATTCATTGTGATCTCAACATCATAATTCATGATGTCTTATTTCACCACCATATGATAAAACAAAATGATCCACAAAATGAAGAACATCATACCATGATCATGGTGTCCTTTTGGTTTCATCTTCATCTTGTTCACATAGGTAGAAGGTCCATGCATTTCAACAATGATTTAGATATCCTTCAAAATCATTTTATTCCTCCATCAAAATACACCTTTTACAACATGGCTCATATGGGTGTTCACAGAAAAACATTTTTTGAAAATAATCATATATGACATATAATTTCAAAAATTCTGATAAAACATGATTTCTATAAAATATTCAGACCAAATTTGAGTTGAAACTTACAATTAACGGTCCTTTTAAAATACCATAGGTATGTGCTAAGAGACTATATTGTAAAAGAAAATATAAATAGTTTGTGCAAGGGTCTCCTTTTTTAGCACCGTTTTTTAAATCATAATATGCTTAAAAATCATATGATAAGGTAAAATATTTGAAAATGCATTGATAATATTTAACTTTCTTAAAAATATGAGAATATTGTGAAAATAGGATTTTTATAAATACAACCCATGATCCACAATGATAACGAGGTATATTGGAGGTGTTTTATATCTCAAAAAACTTCTTTAAAGTGAGTTGTATGCTAGAAAATGTTTCACAATCATTCGAACATGACTTTGAAATAATTATTGCAAGCCTGTCCTCATGAAGAGATAAGAATGTCATTTGAGATCCTCCTCCATCCATTTGTAACTGAATTTCCTTGATCTGAAAAAGTTATAAAATAGGGATTAAACTGAAATAATAGACATAGGGACTAACCATGTGTCTAATGAAAACTCCTAATCCCTAAAGTTATCTACAGCGTCCTCTGATTCCAATTATAAGGACCCGACCATAAACATTACATAATCTTGAATTAAATGAATAATTTACATTGAGGATCTTTTCAGGTTTAGAGTTTTAGAGAATCAGGCATAATAATGACATTACAACTTGAATATTGCATGTAGACCCTACTACTCAGTATCCATTTTTTCACAAAATAAAAACTCTTAAATAGAGACATGTCTAGTTCCATGTTTTACATAGAATTACTTTTCCTTGATCCCATCCTTGATCTTATTCATATTTAATTCCTGTGAAATTTTTTTCAAAAACATGGGATGAGCATAAAAATCTCATTAAGGGTTATAAAATAAGGAAGTAAAAAAATTATCCCATCAATAAATAAAAATCAATGAAACCATACTTTTTAATCATAACATACATTTCCAAATCATAAGCTTTATAAATAACACACACAAATCATAAATCATAAAGGTTTCTTATGGAATAAATATCAAACTTACATTGTAGCTATCACAAATATGTAGGGAGTTACACATGGAATTCCCATCATAGTATGTTCCCTAAATCTCTTTAGAGAAACATCAAGTTTACCTCTGTCGCATTACCTAATGCATTGGAGATCTATCTCGGGCTCACCAACCCTAGGTTTATCACATAACCACCTGTATATGTAAAAAATACACAATAACCATAACATCTTCATAACATATAACACAAGAATTAAATAAATGATAACATTTCCACATTCTAATCACAATATATCAAATCAAGATATTGAAGTAAACAATGATTTATCAAACCATTTTCAAAAACCATTTAAAACATTTAATAAAGAGATTTTTTGATCAAAGTGTCCCATACCACTTTGATGATTTCAAAGGAATTAAAATTTTAAAACATTAATTCCCATATAAATAAATCTGGAAACCATTTTGAAAACATGGAAATTAATGAGAAATATTTAGAAGAATAAATCTTTAAAAAATATAAAACGATATTTTAGTTAAAGAGTTTTTAACAAAATGAGAGACGCTTGAATAAAAATAATTGAGAAATAACATTTAAGAATAACATTATAATATCATGAGAATAAAAGGATTCATGATATAATATGCCAAAGGATAGTATATACACCATATAAGAGTGAATTGGTGCATAAAAACAATGAAGCCCCAATGGAATGTAAATTGGGACGCAATCCCTTATATAGACAGTATCCTTAGATTAAAGATAAATCAATGAAATAATTATGTGTGATAAATATAAATACACTGAATATAAGTGGATATTAAATGTAAAATAATCATAGCTCGTTCACACATATCCATATAATGACATTTTCAAGAAGTAGAAGTTTAACCCAAAAAATTTTAATTGGGTAAAGAAGTTCCCTTAAAACATTTAACAGCCTAATGACGTCACATTAGAATTCAGAAAATGAGTTCATGAGAGAAAACATGGTATCTAATCACATGGAAATAAATATTACATAAATAATGATAAAAAAGAACATATCCCAACATAATAAGATGTAAATTAAAAGACATAATAAAAGGAAGTATTTTAAAAGAGGAGGGTGAAAGATTCCCTTACCGATTTGGTAACATACGAAACATACACCATATGAAAGAAGGATCATACATTGAAGATTTAAATACCCATAAATGAAAGTATATTACCCAAAGATTACAATCATGTGTAGTACATACACCACACAAAAGGAAATAGTGGCAAATATAGCATGAATCTCACAGGAATAAAAAGTGATATGAAAACCTCGTACTACGTTGTAATTAATCGAGTCCTATGACCGAAAGATATTATCAACCAAATGAGTCATAGAATACATTGAATATAATGAAAATAATGATAATATATATCAAATTTCAGTACACAATACACCACATGAAATGAATAAGTGGTGAACAATGGAAATCTCATGGAATTAAAAGTGAGATAAGAGAATCCCTTACCTCGTGTCTGGCTTGATTCGTTTGTTCCTTGTTATTCAGAAATAATAAAATAAAGTTAATTTATACTTTTTGATGAACCTTTTTTAAGTTTATTATCCTTTTTATATCACTTATTACCCTTTAATAAACATTATTCAATCCTTTAAGTTAATAATGGTCATTTGGTAGATATTTGGTACTTACGTCAAAAATAAACAACTTATAATTACAAGTTGTCCATGTGGTCAATAGTCCATTATCTCCATAATGATATTCATGATTTAGATATCATATAAATAAAATATACCATGTATATATATGTATTTATAACATTACATAACATTTTTGAGATAAGAAATGAAATGCACCGTTCATGGAGACGGTAAGTCGTATATACACATGAATGCTACTTTCATTTATATTTAGTATTTTAATGGAATTAAAACATAATTATACATAGGTATATTATAGTTACAGTATAATATCATATATAATATCATTAACTCTATCCTTTATATATCCCACGTATGGCTTTAATGAGTCATATCACTTTGAGGGGGAGGTAGTCCGCACTTCCTCAAATGAAATTATCGCATTTACCCATTATAGAAACCATAAAGGTAGGCTATAAATGTAATATATAGAAGAATAAAGAAACTATAAACATATTATATATCATATATAAATACAGTTCCATCTTAATGGCCACCATGAGTGGCAGAAAGAGATAATCGAACAATCATCGTTCCGTGAGGCGTTTGTTTGTCATCTATAGAAACAGTATGTTCTTCACCCATTAGATGGAGGTGTGTGTATGTGTAGTTAAAATACTTCTCATAAAAACATAATAGTATATTTATTATAGTGGTGTTGTAAAAAAAGAAATAAATAAGAAGAGTTTATGGGTTGGAGAAGTAAAATAAAATAAAATAAGTTAAGTGGAACTGTTACCTTTAATTTGGGTAACTTTCTTTGTTTTGAACCAAAAGGACTTCTTGAAGTGCCTTCTAACTAAGTTAAGGATTCTAGGAGGATGAGAGGGATGTAAGGATATTAATCAGTTAGAGTTTGGATGTTCCTAAAGGATTGATAGGTGTGTGTAATTGGTTGTAAATGAGATATTTTTATAAGGGGGAGGAGATGCTCTTTAGGAAAGTGCGATAATAGTATTTTATTATATAATGACATTCGGTTTATAAAGGACCAAAAATCATTCTAGTCGAAGATAAGATGACTTGTGGTTGAAATAATATCATCCAATAAGAGTTGGACAAGTTTTGGATGTTATTTTAATATTTATAATATTATTTATTTAAATGATTTATTAATGAGGTAAACACTGCATCATTATTGTGTCATAAATAATTTAATTTATTCGATATCTAAACATTATTAAAAAATACCATGATGTAGGAAATATTTTTATCTTTATAAAGAATTATTATAGTCAAAAATATTTCTTATATAAAACTATATAAAATTTAATTTACTAAAATCTTTTTGTTTATGTCATTTTTGCCTTTACATTAAATTAATTAATCTAAAGTGTCATTATCATTCATAAGTGGCTCCATAGGGTCCAAAAACAGACCCAAGGATGCCCATTGTTGGTCATTACTTATCCAATAATGTTAGTACATGTGTTAAGGTAATTTTAAATTATTACAATATTCTTTTTACCTTGAATTACCTTATTTACCTTTAACCACGGTAAATAAAAGTCAAAAGATACTATTCACCAACCAATTACTCTCATCTAATTGAACCCAATTTTAATTACTAATAACAATAATTTGTGTCTGATTTTCTAAAATCAATTCACATAAATGGGAAATTTTATTTAAATGTAAAATTCAATTTTTTTAACTACTACAAAGTGGTTTAACTATTCATCAAAAATTGAAGTTTTTCCAAAAAATACCAAAAATTTAGCCTAAGCTATATTTGATATTCCGAATTCAAAAATGATGTATACTTTTCTAAATTCAAAATATATAAGTGAAATTGATTAATTTAAAATAAATTTCTGTGGTTAAAACAAAAAGCGTGTTTTTAAGAAATAATAACTATCAAAAGATTGAATCTTGTTTATGTCCACTTTCAAAGTGAAATTAATTAAAATAATCAACATTGGATTAAATGGTGAAAATATATTATAATTACACTATAAAACCAATTAAAAATATAATATAACCATATAAATATATTAGATTAAAATGCAGTTTGGAATTAAAATACAATATTTTCACTATTCATTAAAAAAATGAACTTTATCAATAAAAATTCCAAAAATTTACACAAAGTAAATTTTGATGAATCCATTCTAAATAAGGATTTTATTTGGTCAAATATAATGTATAAAAATGACCAAAACTATATTTAAATATTGTTCTCCATCAAAGGCGGTAAATTGACCTTTTACTGAATATTAGAGTATTCATGCTTAAAAATAGATTCATTCATAATTTAATTCCATAAATTTTATTGTATAATTGTAAAAAAAATTAACAAACATATATAATCATATTTTAGTTAGTCTTATTCATTCCCTCCAGTACAACGGCTAGTCATTAACTACCATTTTAATTATTAATATTATATTATTAGTGTGAAACGTAAGATTTCAAAGAAACCTGTGGTTGCATATTGAGTATGCCATTGAACATAGCATCCCCATTAATGTAAAATTAATATTTAATTCAAAAATATTAATAAATATGAAAAGTGTCTTATTCCTTATTTATCTGGGATGTTACACTATGTGCTTGTGTGATTGATTTAGAAGGATCTTGGGATAGAAATTTTCTTTCATTGAAGTTCTCCTATAACAATAGTAATCAGGATTGGATCAGAATGGTTCCCTTAGAGTCTTTTTATGGTCCACCATACCGATACACCTTATACTAGAAAGATTTGGTATAATGGATCTTCATTGGGATGAGTGTTGTTTAGAAGATGACATAGGTGGTGCAGTTGATATAGAGGTGTATGATCATGGCCCAGAGATGTAAAAAATCTTATGTGGACTGTTGGCAGTGGCCGGTGGAGTTTGAGGTTGGTGATTGGGTCTTTCCTGTAATTTCAAATCTCTTGGGAGATTATTAGTTTGGTAAGTAGGGTAATTTGGGACTATGTTTCATGGGTCCATTTGATAACATTGACTAACTAAGGAGGGTGTCATATCAGTTTCTTTTACCATTATGATTCAATTCTATACATGATGTCTTTCATGATTCCTTGTTGAGAAGTTATATAATAGATCATTCTCATGTGACTAAATGAGAGGATGTATTATTGATCTAGATACCACTTTGTTTGAGAAGACTATTCTGATTATGGGTCTATATGATAAGGTACAACATGGTAAAATTATCCCCTTGATTAGTGTATTATATCATTTCAGGTATAATATCCACTAGACATGGGATTTGGAGTCATCGATGAGGTAGCGATGGACGTCTATTTTTGCGAATCTATAATCGTGAGATCGCTCTGAGGAGAAAATGATTTTATATTTGAGAGATTGTAACACCCTATTACAATTCTATCAGGTATTTCTTAGTCTTTTTCACTTGGTTTCTTTTTTCATTTGTCGAATTTTTTCGACCTTGTATTGGGAGGATACCTATAATGGTGAAGTCAAGGATTTTATATATTTTTCAGATTTCCTATGAATTTATACTATTCACTAAGAATTTATAGGACTTGTAATGGGATTACATGATGAGTAATGGATTCTAGAGAGATGTCATAATCTAGATTACTTAGCATGAATATGTTTTATGCCATGTAAGTAATACACATAATTAAATGTGAAAAATCATGTTATTAATAATAGGTAATGCAATTTTATGTGTATTTTAAAATAAAAGAGTTTCAAGACATGTAATGGTATTACATTCATTGTAATTCCCCAAATTACAACTTTAAAGCTATCTTATTGGTGTTTCAAGCTGAATTCACTTTTCTGGACTTCTCTTCTCTTCCAAATCTCTCACCATAAGTGATTTTGGGTTACTTACATCAATATATATCCATCATTTATATGATTATAATCATTGGGGTCAGTTTTATCTTATCTGATTAAGTGTTTCTCTTGGTTTTTATTTGGTTTGGTTTGTAGCGATGTATAGTTTTTGGATTCATGATTTTATTGGGTTTTTTTATCAATGCTCTTCAACTTCCTTGGGTTACTTACTTTTCAAAGGCCATTATCTTAGTTTCCATTCTTCATTACCATAGGAGGTCATGTTTTATACATCCTTGAAGTAGGTGGATTTATTCAAGTGTTCTAATTTCTTGAATTTTTTGCTGTTAGTATTGATTACTTGAGATTTAAAATGGAATTAAATGTATTGAAATTGAAAATTTCATGGGTTCATGTTTTAAAAGGGGGGTTTTTCTTTGATGATGGAATTTTTTATTTGAAATGGAAAATTAAATATTCAAACACTAAAGCAGATTGGATTTGATTTCAAATTTTTTTATTAAAATGTGAGCATGGTTTTTAAAACAAAAGTTGACAAACACTACACAGTAGGAACCTTTAGTAAGTCAAGAAAGATATTATTGTATCCTTAGTGTGTTTGACAAAACTATGAGGTAACCAATTTTATGTCTATTATCTATGGAATGCCTCTATGTTTTCTGGATCCATATTTATGCATTATTAGTCTTCTGAGTGTCTAGTATGTATTTTTCCATATGCGAGCGCCTGGATAGTAGGTACATTGTTGTTTCTGGTTATTTATCAAATGATAGTATATTTCATGGATATTGGATCACATGTTTATTTATATTTACGTATCTTTACCAAAATTGTTTTATATTCAAAAAATATGACATGCAATTTGCAAAAACTGAAGGATTGTTTGAAAAATGTTTTCACACTATATTATTTATAAAAAATCATATAAATCTTTTTTTAAAATCTTGAACATGTGAATTATTTTTAATCGAACTTTTATTGGTTCTTCAGTGGTATCCTAACAGGATCAGTTTTTGAAATCTTACTTTTATCAATGAATAACTATAGAACATTTTTTAGGATACAGGTAAATGGAAGAGGATTATCTAGCATGTATGTTTCACGTCACTTCCCAATTTTGGATTGGATAAGATGGTTAGTCACATGGAGACTAGTTTTTTCTGGTTCTTTCATAATTTTAGGTTTTCCATATTTGAATTCATTATTTCTCCTATTGTTTTTACTTCATAATCTAGTCATAAATATGGTTATCCTTTTATATGATAATTTTTTTGTTTTATTTGTTTTACCCCACCCTGTGATTGGATAACATGGGTGACTGGTTTGGTTGACCCTAGTTGGTCTCTTACCCGAAACAAAGAGGTTTCTACATCATTGAACTGGGTGTAATGGAAAATACATCAAGCTCATATGGATCGAAAAATGATGAGAATATTTTTTCTCATTTATCCAATTAAATTAGAGGTGTTATTCAATAATAATGATTTGAGGTAAACAAAATGATATAATTAATATTATACACATGGATTGTGATTCATGGGACTCTAAAAAATAATTTTAAAATTAGATGAGGATAAAACAGTTATTTAAGATGAAGTGTCTTTAAATTATTTAAAAATATGAGGGATGATTTTTCCCCTCCCATCATTGCCATATTTTAATGATGTCTTACTTTCATATAAAAATGATTTGAACAGATAGAATACCATATAATATTTGGATGCAATATATTATTTATTAATTATTTTTAGTAAGAGTAAATAATTTTTATCTACTAAAACAAATAAGTTTGTTTTGAATTTTAGAAAATATATATTAAAGATAATATAGTGTCTATAAGTCTATTGGGATTATGTTTCAACACAGATAATTACAATGTTAATATATATAAACTTTATACTAGCCTAAAGTTAAAGTAATTCCACTTAATATACTAAAAATTTTATGATATTTACCTTTGGTTATCATATCAACATAAATTTCACATTATGTTGATGAAAATTAATACGATATGGTTACTATAAATATAAATAGTTATATTAATTTTAAAAAAAGGTTTATTAGTATGAGCTTATAAATAATTCTACGTAGACAACAAATGTTCACATAAAAACATTTGGGGTTCTAAAATTTACGAGTTTGAATATGTTCAAATAGTTGAATAATAAGAATATGATTCCTACAATATTACCATTTTTAGATATTAATTTCTTTATACATTCCACTCTATAAACATAAACTTGGTTCATTTAATCTAATTTCCACCTATATATGTGGGAGGAATTATAAGTATATGTAATGAATTACCAAAACCAAAAAATAGTTCAAATATAAGGATGATCTAGTAGTTTATCATTTAAGAAATGTTATAATGATGCTTATTTATGGGTTTTAATGTATTAAAAATTATTTTATGAATATGAAATAATTCATAGTAATAATCAATCTCTATTTTATTATTCCTTCATGTTCGCATCACAAATATATATTTTGGTATAGATTTATGGAAGTTAAATGATAACTGGCCTCTTATAGAATGATATTGAGTTATCCCTAACCAATGTTCATCATGTAGTATTATAGGTTTTAAATTTTTTTTAATATATGTTGAGTATTATTCTTGTATATAAATACATAATATTTTCATGAGGCCCAACTAATACGTTTTCACATGATTGAATACCCACTAAGTATAAAAAATGGAGTGTTATACACAATTTCATTATTACAATAGGGGTGCATGGATCATATTTGGGTCCCCACTACCTAATAATGGAGATAAAACTAGCATGAGAACATTTAAATTTCATGTATTTATTAAGTAATTAAAACTATACATAGTTAATTAGGGGGTATTTGGGTATGTTTCTCATCATTTCATCAATTAGATATCAACTAAAATGGGACTTTTCCTCTTTTATGATGAGTATAAAATATATTCCATTGATTGAGTTGGAATGGGGAGTGAGTGACCACACATAGATATTATTTATGATGTGATTATCTACTCAAATGAGGGGAATGTGATGTACTTATCTATAAATATTAATAAAATGGGATTTATTCATTAGTCATGTTAGTCTATACTTATAAAATCCTGAATATATGAATTAACTATATGGGGTAGACATACTCTATGTTCTTGGGTCACTCGATTTCTTATAAAAATAGAAAATATGATAATACATATATCATATGATGAAAATTGGTGGGCACAATTATATAGATTCATGTGTTTTATGTAGATCATGAAAGATCCATTTATAGACTTTGTAGAATTTAATCCTTTATAGAGGCCATTCTTTGGTTACATTTATAGATCCGGAGATTAATATTTTCTAATTACCATGAAGGTCTTTGGATAGGTATTCATAAGGTGATACATATGGTGTGATACGAGGTGAATTTTATTATATCTTTCCATAATTTATTTCAAATGTTTTCTAATATGAGTTTTTCATATGATTTCTGAAGTTGTTCAGTATGACATAATATAAGGTGAACTGGAACAATGTTTTATAATTTAGTGAAAATAAGATATTAAAATAAATATGTCATAAATCCAACATTACCTATTATGAATTTTTTGGGTGAGTATTCCCTTGAGATTATACTATCATTGAAATAACCATGTGAAATGGAATAGTAATAAACTATCACCAATGTATTTTGGTAAGCATGTGATTTCTTTTCTACCTTTAATCATAAGCCATTACATAAAGGTTTATTTTTAGATGATCCTCTCACATTTTCTATTATTAAAAAGGGTTTTATTTGATAAAACAAAAAAGGGGTCAAATTTATATGATGATTGAAATGGAAAAGGTTTTAAATGTTACAAAAAATCACACAAGTGAAAAAACATAATGAACGATGTTCTTTATAGAGATCTATATAAACCCTACATATATGTGATGATATTTAGTGGTGTTTGTGTTTGGATGGAACTTCATAACTCCAATATCTCATCTATTTCTTCGTTTTATATGAGATTCTAGCACATCATGTGTAGAAGAGAAGTACCATTTGTACAAAGAATAATTCAAGAACAACTTTTGGATATAACACTAGGGTCAGAATTTCATTTACATTCACTTTTTTTATCTTTATTAAACACATTATATGATGTTCTTGGTGTAGTAGAGACATTATCGATGTTAGGTACACATGTTTAATGAGTTCATTATCAACATTTGACATATTTATTTTGTAAAATCAAGGTGATCTTGGGAATATTGTTTATAAATATCTTATGTTATCAGGATTAAGCATTAATTAACCAATTAAAAACATTACATCTTATGCCTCAAATCAAGTAGGCATCTCATGGAAGGAAATGAAACGAGAGAAGGATAACCTGACTGAAATCTCTCTCAGTGATATGAAGAACTATAATACCTAGATCATTGATAGTTGGTGTTCATCAAACATGAAAGAAATTATGAATCTATTGAAAAGCATGACATAATTATTTTATGGATTGGTGTACCTTCGTAATGAAGGATCATTTAAGATAAAAGGAAGTGGAAACACCTGATTAAAAAGTTATGAACTAAAGAATATGAAATTTATTTGTATGTATGTCTTACAACACAACCTATTGGGTGCGAGTCAACTCATTGAATTTGGAATTAATGTTATATTTAACCAAAATGGATTCTTAGTCAAAGGAAAGTCCAAAAATGCTTTTTTGAAATATAAGATTATGAATGGTAATCTATACCAGGTTCATTATAAAGGAAAAATGTGTCTCCTAAAAATTAAATAGGAGAACAACTTATTGAATTATAAGGTAGGCCACATTCCCTAATAGATAATGGATATGTTATCAAAAAATATAAGTTATAGTGGATATACCTAATGTAAATCTAGATCCTGAAAACCCTATGATGTAAGTATATGGGGAACGAAGCTCAAAAATCTCTATAAATAAATGATGAAACTAATATACAATATCATTGATCTGGTTCACACTAACATACATGGTATAATGAATCAATAAGGCATATATGGAGAAAAGTATTTTATCTTTTTTACTTATGAATATTATATAATGAAAGAGGTTGTTTTTATATATATCATGATGGAATTAATAGAGTGGTTGAAGAGGTATCATAAGATAATAAAAAATGAGACCAGATGTATAATTAATATCATGTGACCCAATAATGTAATAATGTGCACATCTATTTACATTTAAAAATAAGTTGGAAAACACAACATTAATATTGAATTATCCTTAGTAATATCTTCATTACATAATAGAGTTATTGAATGATAAAATTTTATGTTTGCAATATGGCTAAAACATTTCCCATAAAGAGTGGAGACCCTCACCTCTATAAAAAGTTGGTAGTAAAAGTTTTTTTTTAATCAAAACCAAGTATTTTTAATCCCAAAGGATGATATGATGCCCTATAAAATGTGGAATATAAGGATCCCCACTCCAAAAAAAAATTTATTCTTTCAAAACTGATTCAATATCCATAATAAATGTGGAAATTAAGGAAATTGTGGAGATAAAATAAATTAAGAAGTATTTTTAGGATAATTAAAGAATATTAAACACTACAAATGATACAAAAAATGATAAATAAAAATACTTAGAGTAATTATGTAAAATTAATTTTGTATAATTTTAGAAATAATAATCAATTTTTAAAATTAGATGAATTATATGAAGAAGAAGATGGCATTTAAACAATATTTTAGGTTTTCTTAAATTCCCTAAATAATGAGGACTTTGATATTAAATTAGAGGAGTAAACAAATTCTTAAAAAATTTATTCTATATATAATAGGGAAAAAGGAGAGTGTATATTGCAAACCAACCTTGGTCACACCAAAACTGGGAAGACATTCTAGCCCATTATATGAGTCTAATGTTTTTATAGAACCCCATTGACGGGGAACTAGTTCCTTAACATCGAGAACTTATTTTAATAATAATTTCTAACAATCAAACAGGTCAGTTTCATGAACCTGAAACTACCTTTCCATAGTGTGGAAGGTTTCAAACCCTGAAATTAGTGGTTATGGTATATATAAATCAAATATAGTAACATAAATATAACTCCAATCCAAATGAAAAAGTATCAACATAACCTAAAATAAAGTAAAAAAGGGAAATTCATATACCTATATGTACAAAATAAGGGAAGTATGGATGTAGAGTAGGAAATATAAATCCCAAAATAAAAATAAAAAAAATAGTGATATGAATTTCCATGTGATATGGTGGTTAATTTCCAAACTTGTAAAGTCCACAAACTATATATCTACTAACAAGAATATCCACCACATTCAAGTGGCACCTTGCCTGTAGTGAAACCTATTAGAAAAAGGTTTGTATAAACCCATTCAGTGTATGTAGCTTCTGAGAAACACTATCCCAGTAGAAAACTATTTTATGAGTAGCTATTTTTATACAAACACAAGCATGATTGTTTAAATGAAATTAAAAGAAGGAAACATTGACTTTATATGGTAAGAAAAAAGTATCACTCTTTTAAAATTTTGAAGTAGAAATAAATTCCATGAAAATAAACATTTCATAATCATGAAACATTGGAAAACCCTAGTTCACTAAATGTTTTAGGAATCTTATTCCATCATATCAACTTGTGAAGAAACGGTCGGTCCCTCTATGCACATAAACAACTAAGAAGATCATACATTGGCTTAAATGCTTGGTCTCATCCTGTAGCACCCCAAACATTTTATGGTATGTATCTCTTAAATACACTCTATTGAATAGGTAGCATACATTTCATGAATCACTGAGACCTATGGAACAAAACATGGTTACTTATAGGGGATAGCCATAACTTAGCCACTAAACGTAAATTTACAAGCTCTGGGATTTGAATTTTAAAAATCTGGCATACACGGTTGTGTTCAAAATGTTTTTTGGAGTCTAATAAAACAAAAATTTTTTTGGTGAATAGTAACCTACCCTAATGAATAGTGATATACCCTAATGAATATTAACGTACCCTATGGTGGTATAAAAATAATATTCAAGTTGGAAGTACGATATACCTATATTTTAGAATGAGTTAATGAATTTTTTAAAACTGGTTTTGATAATATATTATTATTTTAATTAAATATTAAAATAATCATATTTAGAAAATTAATTTTGAAAAATGTTCTTCATTTTTGGATTCTACATGTTGAAAAAAATTTAGGGTGAATTTTTGGGATTTTTATGAAATACATGATTTTTTGATGAATTGTAGAATCTGATAATTTACAATAAATGCTAAATAATGGATTAATAGAGTCATCGATGATTCTCTACTAATGTAAGCCCACTTTTTTAGACTTTAAATGACCCATTTACTATTCTTGGTCATGGAATACTCACTATTCTTTGTCTTGAGGAGAAATAATAAATTAATGAGTTTTATATTAAGAAATCCCCTCTCTCCTCCACTATAAAAAACCCCTCTTCCCCCCTTCCATTCACTCCTCTCAAGCCTTGTGCCTTCTCCAAATTCTATCCGAATACCTTACCAACCTCCTCCCCCATGTCCATCAAGATTTTTTCTCACCAAAAGTCCAAAACCAAAGCCCTTGAAAAGGATCTCAAGGAGAAGAGATGAAGAGGTAAACAACCTCTTTTATTTTCATTCTTTTCCTTCATTTTATGTCATTCTCTTCCTTTCTCTCTGGCTTGTGTTGGGATATTTCATTAAATATTCCCCCTTACTGTTCATATTCTATATGATGATGATATATTCCATTCCTCTCATCAAACTATTTGTATTAAATTTTAAAAGACGTCGTTAGGCTGCCGAATTTTCATGAGAAATTTATCAATATTTCATTCATTTTAAGATTCCTTTCTTTTCTTCTACTTTACTCAACTCATCTTAAACAAGAGGCCTGTATGATCCATAATATTTTATTTTCCGGATTTTCTAATGTTTATGGAAAATTATTCATCATTATTCTTCTCCTCTCCCACTTATTTAAGGAATAAAAACTTTGTCCGTGATGTGTCGAATTACCGACATCATGGACGATGTAATTTCAATTTCCATTAATTATTTCAAGTCTAGTAATGAAACCAAATATATGGATGAACCTAGTCATAATATATGTTTTTTATATTGATTAACATTCTGTAATCTTTATACATTCATAATATGGGATAATAATTCAAAACAAGTTTATTGAGCACAAAAACCGCCAAGCCAAATTCAAGCATTTATTTTTAACTCATCGAATGATTCACCCCCAGGATATATAACCATAATAATTATAAGATAATTTATATCTATTTAATTTTACTATTAATGTATATTAACAATTCTGGATGTTTAACCATATTTCAAACCAACTTCCATTCAATAATAAAAGTCAACAAATCATGAAACCAAGTAAGAAAATGCTTCAAAAACAATTTGATTTAATCTCTTAAACCCATCAAAGAGGCCATTAATGAACTTAATAAGGTTATCCCATATCAATTAAATATAAAATAGGTTCTCAATTTATGAATTTATAATCCAAATTTATTTTATTCAGGTCCTAAAAAATACAAGAAAACATTCAAGAATAAGGTAAGGGATCCTCTCTCTCACTTTTGTTCAAGAATATCCCCTTTGTTGTGACAACTTTTTATTGTGCACCTAATAATTCTTATGTGGTGTACCTACTAACCATTTGAGATCAATATACATTCGAAATTATATTACTATTAAATATCCATAATCTAATGTCATGGATATGTTTATTGTCTAATCTGTATACAATTTCACATATGGTGTATATTTGGGATGTTATTGATGAATTCATATTCAATGCTCTATACAGATATTGAAAAGGAATATTTATCTTGTATTGAATAATTTTATAAAGAATTATTTGTATGTAGAGGTGTGTGGGGCCCACTACATCCCCTCTATGCATCAGTAGGTCTAATGAGACAAAACAGTTTGGCGACATACCCTTCGAGTTTGTTTCCAAAAATAAAACGGGTGTCTACCCATAGAGCTAAACCATTTTTACGGTATTATGGTTCATGTTCTAGATCCATGACGTCCAATTAATAAGAATTATCTTTATACATTGTAAGTTATTATTATTATCCATGAGGTTTCCACTATGACAAAATCTATGGATGCAGTTTCATTCTCAGTTTATTAGTGGAATTGGTTGTTCATTTATTCACTATGCCATTTTGATTATGTCAGATTGATTATGATTCACTTATTATTGTACTCGTGATTCCACTATTTGTAACCCTTACTGAGCATTTTATCTCACCCCTTTCATTTTTCACCTTCAAAATGTTCCGAAGAGGAGGTCATTTATTGAGTGCTAGTGGATGCAGTTTTTGTTTTTCATTATGGATTGTATCTTGTAACCTTATCCAATGTAATTTATGTTAAATAAATGTATCTAGTTTCTTCAAGACTACTAAACTGATCATTCCTTCGGTATTTTCATTCCTTATAACCATTCCAATATCACACGTAATGCACCGGCTCTATCCTAGTGGGGTTGGGGCGTTACAGTTGGTATCAGATGAAGTTTAGTAGGAAACTTGGAAATTAGAGTAGGAAATATATGTAGTAGGGAACAAAGCCCTAAGGTAGAATTTGAGGATAAAATTACAAGAATGTACTGGTATTTGGTAAGGAATAGATTATGTGGATATTTCAAGCAATACATCCCAGTCTAGATACGAGCAGGTTGAGGTGGCTCTGGCGCAGATGTATCTAGGGGTAAAACCCAAAAACACCACTTTGAGCTAGACTCGAACGAGAACTGGTGCACAACAATGGTCCTTGATTCACTCTTGATTATGACACTCTCGGGGGATATGATTAGGATAATTCATGTTTTCTTTAGAAGCCATTATGAATGAGTTAATGTAAATTTTTCCTTAGAGGAACCATATTTATAAGATTAGATATTCATAGAATTTCAATCTATGTTAAGTGCTTTTCTATTTGAGATTCATAAACTAATCTAGTGTATCCCATTATTTAGAAATAGCATCTAATGGAAGAAGGGGAATCAATACTTGTGGGAAAGTTAGGGATCTCCCTACTGAGCAAGTAAACACTGTCAATGTTGTAGGAGATCAGATCATGACTATATTGGGACAACATACTCATGTTGTAACGAATAACCATTCCACGCCTGAGTTGGATCATTTCATGTGGTAGAAGCCCCCATATTTTATAGGGACTACTAATCCAGTGATAGTTGAGCAGTGGATCGAGTCACTTGAAAAGATATTCATGGCATTAATATGCAATGAAAATGAGAAGGTGTTGCTGGAAGTATATTGTCTCAAGGGTGACGCTGACCAATGGTGGTCCCTGATTTAGAACACCATGGAGGAAGAAGAAATAGAAGATATGGAGTGGAGGACTTTTAAGTAAATATTCTCCGAGAAATATTTCCCTCGTGAGCAACGAACTGAAATGCAATGGAAATTCCTTAGATTGAAACAAAGGGAAGAGGAAAGTGTTGCAGAGTATGAGGCTACTTTTACAAGGCTGGCCAGGTATGCCGTAGATTATGTACATGACTCGGCAAATAAGATTGATCATTTCTTTGAAGGTCTTAAGCCAAGTCTTCGTAGGGCACTGACTTCTCAAACGTTTTCATCATATGATGGAATTGTTTCAAGTGCCATCCTAATAGAGAGGGAATTTGATAAATCATATATTTTCAAAGGAAACCAAGATAATAAGTGGTACATGGATAAAAAAAAGAAAGGGAGAAGCACCAAATAAGAGAAAGGGAACAAATAGTTTCCCATTATGTTAGAACTGTGTAAAGAATCATATCGGGAAATGTTTGAAAGGCATGTGAGTTTGCTATAACTATGGAGAAAAGGGTCCTCGATCTGATGAAGGCAAGGAGAAGAAAAAATTCAATTATGTTCAATCATACAATTGCAGAGAGATGGGACACTATGAAAATGAGTGTCCAAAACACCAAGGAAACTTGACTCAAAAAATTCCAAGAGATCAAGGGAGAGCTTATATGATTACAGCTGCGAAGGTTGAAGTCCCTAATGATGTGGTGGAAGGTACTTTAATTGTTTCCTCAAAATTATCCAACACCTTATTTGATTCTGGATCATTGCATTCAGTTATATCTTCTAAGTTTTACAAAAAAATTAGATATGTTCAATTTGACTTAATAAAGGAGTTGTCAGTCAAAACTCCTAAGGGATGTATCATTGAAACAAAGGCATGTCGACTAGTCCCCCTCCAGTGACCAAAATGTGCTTTAGTTGCTAACCTTGTCATCATACCAATGACTAAATTCGATAAAATTATCGGCATGGATTGGATATCAAGTTTTGATGCGAAGATATATTGTAAGAAGAAGGAAGTTACAAGTTTTGAAAATGGTGTTGAATCCCTTGTCTTTAGGGAAGAAACATCACCACCTGATTCTTATCTAGAAACACCCCCAGTAGCTCTACTGAATGCAATAATTGGAGAAGAAGATAAACCAACATCTATGGGTGAGGAAAGAAATCTTCAAATTGGGGATGTGCACATAGTGCAAGAGTACATTGATGTATTTCCAGAGGATTTACCTGGACATCCTCCAGAGTGGGAATTTGAGTTCTCTGTTGATTTAATTCCTGGTGTAAGAACTATATCAAAGACCCCCTATAGAATGACCACTTTGGAGTTAGTGGAGCTAAAGAAACTACTAGAGGATTTGAGTCACAAAGGATTTATTCGACCTAGTGTTTTTCTATGGGGATCCTCGGTCCTGTTTGTCAAGAAGAAAGATGGATTCATGAGGCTATGAATTGATTATAGGGAAATCAATGCTATCACAACAAAGAATATGTGTCCTCTTCCCCGGATTGATGATTTATTTGACCAACTTCATGGAGCTCAATACTTTTCGAATATTGACCTTCGATCTGGATATCATCAACTATGTGTGAGGAAGGAAGATATTTCGAAGACAACATTTCAAACAAGGTATGGGCATTATGAGTTTACATTGATGCCTTTGGGACTAACAAATGCACCCTCTTTTTTCATTGATTTAATGAATAGAGTCTTTGAGGAATATCTTGATAACTTTGTTGTGGTATTCATTGATGATATCCTGGTATACTCAAAAAGCTATGAAGACCATGAGGATCATTTGAAAACTATTCTGGAAACTCTTAGAATAAATGATTTATATTGGAAATTTATCAAGTACGAACTTTGGATTCAATCAGTTTCTTTTCTGGGCCATATAGTCTCAAAGGATGGAATCCTAATTGATCCTGCGAAGACAAAGGCAATAAATTATTAGCCAACGCCAACAAACATAACTAAGGTACGCGGTTTTATTAGATTAGCAGGTTACTACCAGCGTTTCGTTCAGAATTTCGCCTGAATGGCTAACCCACTAACCATGCTCACATGAAAAGGAGTTAATTTGTGCAGACAGACGAGTGTATATAATGCTTCAAAGAATTGAAAAGATGAATGGTCAATGATCCAATTTTGACTCTTCCATCTAGAAGTGATGGGTTTGTGATATACAGAAATGCATCAAAGAATGGGAAGGGTTGCGTCATTATGAAAAACGATAATGTTATTGATTATACATAAAGACAGTTTAAGACTCATGATAAAAACTATCCAACTCATGATCTTGAGTTAGTAGAAGTAATTTTTTCTCTAAAAATATGGAGGCATTATCTCTACGGAGAGAGATGTGAGATCTATACAGACCACAAGAGTTTGAAATACATTTTTACACAAATGGAACTCAACATGAGGAAAAGAAGATGGCTTGAGTTACTAAATGATTAAGATTGTTCAATACACTACCACCCAAGAAAGTTGAATAAGGTGGAAGATTCATTAAGCAGGAAAGATCATGGCCTTCTAACTCAAATGAGGATTGAAAGAAATCCTATATTCATGGATCTACTAAAGATGGATATGGGAATTGTTAAGGAAGGGGAAACATCTTTTCTCTTTCAAATGATTTCTTAACCATCTTTATTAGAGAAAATAAAAAGCTCTTAATATGATGATGAGAATCTGCACTAGAAAATTAATGCTGTCAAGGATGGATGGTTGGCTGACTTCATGTATGAGGAAGGAGTTCTGAAATTTGGGAAGAAGTTATGTGTTCCATCAGAACCTGAGCTAAGAAGGGAACTATTAGAATATTCCCATAGCTCAAATTTCTCTATACACCATGGTAGCACCAAGATGTATAGAGATCTGAAAGAATATTTCTGGTGGGATAATATGAAGTGGGAAATTTCTGACTATGTGTCAAGGTGTCCAGTTTTTCAACAAGTGAAGGCGGAGAGACAACATCCCAAAGGAGTGTTGAAACCTCTACCTATTCCTATGTGGAAGTGGGATAACATTACGATTTATTTTATCACTAGGCTACCGAGGACACTTAGAAGGAACGATTCAATATGGGTAATCATCGATCATTTCACAAAATCAGCACATTTCCTTCCTATACGAGAGATTTTTCCACTCGAGCGCCGGGAAAGACTGTATATTAATGAATTTTTAAGACTTCATGGTGAACCTATATCAATTGTGTCCGATTGAGATCCCCGGTTTACATCAACGTTCTGGAAAAGTATCCAGAAAGCTTTGAATACTGAGCTTTGTATGAGTATTTCTTATCACCCCCAAAACGATATACAGTTTGAAAGGACTATTCAAACTTTAGAAGACATGCTGAGGTCATTCTCTCTGGACTTCCAAGGTATCTAGGATGAATACTTATATTTTGTGGAATTTTCTTACAACAAGTGTTTCCATTCTAGTATTCAAATGGCTCCATATGAAGCATTATATGGAAAGAGGTGTCGAACTACAACTTGTTGGGACAAAGTTGGTGAGAGGAAACTTATAGGCCCAGAACATAGTGAAGAGACCACGACAAAGGTGAAGAAAATTCAAGCCCATATTAAGGCAACCCAAAGTAGGAAGAAGAGTTATGCTGACTATCATAGAAAGGATTTGGAATTCCAAGAGGGAGATCATGTCTTTCTAAAAGTATCTCCATGGAAGGGTGTCCTATGGTTCGGTAAGAAAGGGAAACTAATCCCCAGGTACATTGGGGCATTTGAAATTATGGAAAGAATCAGAGATATAGCTTACCATCTAGAGATGCCTCCAAATATCTCCAGGGTTCATGATGTGTTCTATGTGTCATTGTTAAAGAAATAAATGCCAAACCAAACACATGTTCTCACATATGAAGAAATTGAACTGGAACCTGATTTATCATATTGTTAAAAGCCTATTGGGATTCTTGACACAAGGGAACATGTATTGAGAAATCACAAAACTCACCTAGTGAAGGTTCTTTGGAGAAAGCAAAATATGGAGGAAGAAACATGGGAGCCTGAGGATGTTATGAAAAAGAATCACCCACATCATTTTGGTGGGCTTTATACATAAAAATTTCGAGGATGAAATTTCTGAAGGAGGGAATAATGTACCACCCCAAACATTCTATGGTATGTTTCTAATTATTACACTCTATTCATTAGGTAGCATATATTTCATGAATCACTGAGACCTATGGAACAAAACATGGTTACTTATAGGATATATCCATAACTTAGCCACTGAACTTAAATTTACAAGCTCTGTGATTTGAATTTTAAAAATCTGGCATACATAGTTGTGTTCAAGATATTTTTTGGAGTATAAAAAAACAAAAATAATTTTTGGTGAATAGTAACTTACCCTAATGAATAGTTACTTACCCTTATGAATATTGATATACCCTAATAAATAGTAACCTACCCAATAGTGGTATAAAAAATATTCAAGTTGGATGTACGATATACCTATATTTTAGAATGAGTTAATGAATGTTTTAAAACTGGTTTTGATAATAAATTATTATTTTAATTAAATATTAAAATAATCATAGATAGAAAATTATTTTTGAAAAACGAACTTCATTTCTGGATTCTACATGTCGTAAAATGGTTAGGGTGAATTTTTGGGATTTTTTTGAAATACTTGAATTTTTTATGGAAAGTAGAATCTGATAATTTACAATAAATGATAAATAATGGATTAATTGAGTCATTGATGATGCTATGCTGATGTAAGCCCACTTGGTTCGAATTCACATGACCCATTTCTTATTCCTGGTCATGGAATACTCACTATTCCTTGTCTTGAGGAGAAATAATAAATTAATGAGTTTTATATTAAGAAATCCCCTCCCTCCTCCACTATAAAACCCCCCTCCTCCCCCTTCCATTCACTCCTCTCAAGCCTTGTACCTTTTCCAAATTTTGTCCAAATACCTTCCCAACCTCTTCCCCCACGTCCAGTAAGATTTGGTCTCACCAAAAGTCCAAAACCAAAGCCCTTAAGAAGGATCTTAAGGAGAAGATATCGAGATGTAAACAACCTCTTTTATTTTCATTATTTTCTTTCATTTTATCTTATTCTCTTCCATTCCCTTTGTCTTGTGTTGGGATATTTCATTAAATATTCCCCATTACTGTCCATATTATGTATGAATGTTGAGTTATTCCATTCCTATCATCAAACTATTTTTATAAAATTTTAAGAGACGTCGTTAGGCTGCTGAATTTTCGTGAGAAATTTATCAAGCATTCATTCATTTTAAGATTCATTTATTTTCTTCTTCTTTCCTCACCTCATCTTAACAAAGAGGTATGTATGCTACAAAATCTTGTATTTTTGGATGTTATAATGTTTATGGAAAATTATTCATCATTATTCATCTCCTCTCCCACTTATTTAAGGAATAAAAACATTGTCTGTGATGTGTCGAATTACCGACATCATGGACAATGTAATTTCAATTTACATTAATTATTTCATGTCTGGTCATGAAACCAAATATATGGTTGAAACAGGACATAATATATGTGTTTCAGCTTGATTAACATTCTGGAATCTTTATAAATTCATAATATGGAATAATAATACAAAACAAGTTTATTGAGAACAAAAACTGCCAAGCCAAATTCAAGCGTTTAATTTTAACTCATCGAATGAGTCACCCTCATGGTATTTAAACAGAATCATTATAAGAAAATTAATATCTCTTAAATTTCACTAGTAATATATATTAACAATTCTGTATGTTTAACCATATTTCATACCAACTTCCATTCATGAATAAAAGTAAACAAATCATGAATCCAAGTAAGAAAATGCTTCTATTACAATAAGATTTAATCTCTTAAACCCAGCAAAGAGGCCATTAATAAACATAATAAGGTTATCCCATATCAATAACATATAAAATATGTTCTGGATTTATGATTTAATAATATTAATTTTTTTATTAAGGTCTTTAAAAACAAGACAACAACACCTTCAAGTATAAGGTAAGGGATCCTCTCTCTCACTTTTGTTCAAGAATATCCCCTTTGTTGTGACAAATTTTTATTTTTCACATAATAATCCTTATGTGGTGTACCTAATACCCATTTGATATCACTTTCCATTAGAAATTATATTTCTATTAAATATCCATAATCTCATGTCACGTATATGTTTATTGTCTAAACCATATTCCATTTTACATATGGTGTATATTTGGGATGTTATTGATGAATCTGTATTCTATACTCTATACGGATATTGAAAATGAATATTTCTCTTGTATTGAATCATTGAATAAATATCTCTTTGGATTTAGAGGTGGGTGGGGCCCACTACAACCCCTCTATGCATCGGTAGGTCTCATGAGACTAAACAGTTTGCCGACAAACCCTTCGAGTTTGTTTCCAAAAATCAGACGGGTTTCAACCCATAGAGCTAAACCGTTTTTACAGGATTATGGTTCATGTGCTAGATACATGACGTCCAATTAATAAGCATTCTCATTATTCATTGTCATTTATTATTATTATCCATGAGGTTTTCACTATGATAAAATCTATGGATGCAGTTTCATTCTCAGTTTATTAGTGGCATTAGTTTTTCATTTATTCACTATGTCATTTTGATTATGTCAGATTGATTAAGATTCACTTATTATTTTACTCATGATTCCTCTATTTGTAACCCTTAATTAGCATTTGAGATAACCCATTTCATTGTTTACCTTCAACATGTTATGAAGAGGAGGTCATTTATTGAGTACTAGTGGATATAGTTTTTGATTTTCATTATGGATTGTATCTTGTAACCCTATCCAATGTAATTTATGTTAAATCAATGTATCTAGTTTCTTCAGGACTACTAAACTAATCGTTACTTTGGGATTTTAATTCCTTATAACCATGCCAATATCACATGTAATGCACCGTCTCCAGCCTAGTGGGGTCGGGGCATTACACATCCTTTCAATGAAACCTCATCCATCCAACCACTAATGAGTAAAACTATTAGCTTGCTTGTGTAGTGAAACCCTTCCAGTACATTAGAACCTTCATCCATATTTAATATGTTTTTTTAGTGTCACCAAATAAAAAAAGTTATAATTAATACTTCTCATCCATCCTTAAGTAATATGGTTCCCATGTAATTTACGAATTTCAAATATATCATATTCTTATATGAAGTTCCTTTCATCAAAAAACTATAAACAATTTCTATATGTCACATTAAAACCAATTCAAGAAAACTTTTTTTCTTCTAAATTAAAGGAGAAAAATTGTAATAAGTTACTATCAGATATAGTCTACCATAAAAACTACTATAAAATAGTTTATATCAAATAGAAACCCTTTGGAAAACATAGAAATCATAATTTTATCATAAAAAATGTGTGTCACATGAAACCACCTACCATTAACCCTTTGTAAAACATAAGATGTTATGATAGATTGTATAGAAGTAAGAAAAAACAATAAACAACAAACCCATACAATAAAATATATCCAACACGAACCCAAGGTTTCCAAGATAGTAGGGAAAGGATAAATCCAAGGGGGAAAGAAGAAATTGAAAATATGAATAAAGGGGGGAATATAATGGATTATTATTAGAATAATATATTTGAAATACGACCAAAAATTACCCCTATAGGGAAGGGTAAAATAACTTCACACATAGGGGAAAACTAGAAGTTGAGAGTGGGAGATAACTGGGGGTTAAGGGTTTCAATTTTAAATGAACACTTTGCTAATTTATGGTCTTTTTAAAAAACAATTGTATGGAGGATACCATGACACAAACTAGGGGGCTATGTCATGATGTCACTCCTCTAGAAACCACTATCATGTAGTCCATTGGTCTCACTGTGAAAAACCTTCCATAGGTAGAGGACTATAGCCACTGACTCTATATCCTCCACAACATAGCATCCTGGTATGAACCTTGATTAACCCATAATTGAGAATATACAATATTCCATCACATCCTATGTAACAACCTAACCCACAAGTGTTGAGATTCCCAGTATAAGTGTTACTGATGTTACTGTTATGTAGTGCAGGTAGGACCCCCACATTTTATCCCCCTCAGGATATGGAATACCCACTTTCAGTTGTGTATGAGTAAATTGTGTTACCCTTAAACATAAAGGATATGCGGTTCTCCATGTTTTATGATCTTGGGATATAGTGAATCCCCTAAAAATGGTAAGGTTACCTCAAGCTTGTCCATAGTGGTCACATACTGGCCATCTACAGGCTAAAAAAACCATTAATTTTAAAAATAGAATATTCCCAAAAACTCTAAAAATCCTTCTAAATATAAATAACTATAAAAACATAAAAAGAAATAAATTATAATAAAAATAAATAATTAAATTGTAATGTTCCTAAAAAACAGCACCATGGGTGTGAAAATTCTCCCCACCATATCACTTTCTACCACAATAAAGTCAACTCAATGATTGATTAAAGAAAAAATGGGGCCATTTCTCACCCATATGAGCTTCCCAATCCCTTGACTCGTGTAAATATAATCTATTTTATCATATAAAAATAACTAAAAATCAATTTCACATTTAGAAACATTTTTAGGAGTTTATTATTCTAATTTGAAACCCAGTAATTGAAAATATGGTTTTTATTTGAGGTACAACCAATTAATAATGTTTGAAGGATCAATATGTTACATATTTAATTTTGAAACATGAAACACTTCAAGGATTATCATTAATTGAGGTGGAAATCCAATCTATATCAATACTCTACAAATCATCCCATGATCTCAAAGAGGTAGACATATATTTTTAAAGGCTTCCCTTACTTCCCTAACACCTTATAGCCCAAATGGGGGGGTACCCATAGAAACACCCAATCCCCTAGTCATAAATATGAGGGATAGTGAAGATTGTCAATATAGGACTTATTGAAACACATAGTTATCATCCATCATTGCTGAATGGTCTAAATAATGATTTTAATCTCTTGTATAATGGTCAAACACAATAAATATGTCTCACCCACCATAGTTTGATAGTGATAATGAATATGATTAGTATAGGACATATTAAAACTCATAGTCACTATCAACTATTGTTTAATGGTTTAAATATACATTATAATCTCTTTAAAAATTGTTGAATAGGGATGTCTGAATAAATCCATGAATTTATCTTCCCTAATTGGTGATTGGTAAATACTATTATATAAAAACTCAACCAATACATGATGTAAATATAAATAACCTATAAAGTCTAAGACATAAACATTATGAATATCCTATAAAATATGGGTCACTCATTATGTCTGACGATTTTCTTTGGATGGTAGATCATTATTATCTTGATATGGGATCCGAAACCCTCTTGGAGACCCTTCAAAATCTGAGAAGAAAATTTTATGTCTTTATCCAATATGATATAAGAAGGAACTTCATGATAATTAAAAACCTAATGAATGCATAATATTCTAATCTCCTCAACATTAGTGGTGTCTCTGATCGATATGAAGTGGAATGATTTTTTCAGTATGTCAATCTTGACTGATATAGAATTATTACCCGAATTGTTCATAAGTAACACCAACATAAATCCTATATACATATAATCCCACATCTAGGTATGAATAGGTATATAATAATGTATACTAGAGGTATTGTGATTCTTAACTTTGAACTTATCTCACGTAAAGCATCACAAAATTAATTCTTTGATGCGAAATATCATAACAGGAAACCAGATGGAGTGATTCATATCATAATCAATATTAGGGAATCTATAGTGGATAAACCACTAGGAAAATAGTTAATATTGGATTGAAATCATCCTCATAAATAGTAGGGCAACACACCAATTCCAAAAATAACTAATAACCTTAGGAAAGAGTGACAAGTCATTAATAGTCTCCCCACTATATATATAAATTTGGATATACTAACACCGATCAACTCCTAGTTTATCTTGAATAATTTTCCCCACAATGGATTTTTTCAACTAAAAATTACCAAGAAGCACATTCCTCCTCTCCAAATTCTCCTCCATGTACATTGATTCAAAAAATCCCATCAGCGTCTAATCAACAATGGACTCTTTTATCACTTGGGAAGGTAATTTCTGACTAAGATAATCAGCAACAATGTTCCCCTTTCCTACAATTTAGGCAATATAAATGTTAAATTCCTTGAGATACTCAACCCAAAAAAATTTACTAATGTTTATTTCCTTATGATAATAAATATTATCTATGAATTTATTATCATAATTTATCGTGGAAATCTCCACAAAGAGATAGTGTCTCTGACACATAAAATCATGCATAACTACTTTGAGGTGGAGATCATGGGTTGCATATTTCCTATCATACGATATAATATTTCAAGATAAATTTTCCACCACATGGTTTATATTAATAATAAAAAAACCAATCATACATCTGATACCTCACAATACACCACATATCCTTGATTACCCCCAAGAATTATCCAAAAATAAGCTACAGAAAACCACTATATCAGCTTATTAAAGGAAGCTTTACATTCAATGTTACAAATAAACATTACCCTTTTATTGGTGAGATAATTAATGATAAGAACCAATGTTAAGATGTATTTAATGAACCATTAATAAAATCTTTAATAGACCAAGGATCTAATAATATCAAATACATTTATTTCAATATCCCTTTTCCTGTACTTACAAATTCATTGATAAAACATAACATTTACATTTATGGATTTGATACCAATAAATGTGACCTAAATTCAACCATAAAAACTCACAACATCAAAACGAATTATTGGATAACATACATAACCAATTACCTTCTAGTTTTATAGTATTATTTAATCAGGAAAATTTTTACAAGGATACTTGTATAAATTATCAACTGGTTCATAAAAATATATATCATTTCCCACAAATTTCTTCACATGTAGTATACATCATAGGGATAAAAAAACATAAAACATTTCTTCATTACCTAGGTAAATGGAAAACATAGTAATGGTGATCTCAAATGCCCAGTATGAGTAAACCTAATATCTATCAATTGAATGTCATTAATAACCGTAAGATGAGAATAAGGGGATGATGACACAATCAAAGTTTATGACAGTAACATACTATAATTCATACCCATAAAATCCTTTATCATTAAATATGTTAGATGGAATTAATATTTAACAATGTAAGGAGTCGTAGTAATCCATTTTCATAGTCCATGTGATATCAATATTGATTATAGTAAGCATTAAAACCACAATGAATGTATAAAGAAAATATGTTTCGATATTAGAAAATTATCTTCATAGAACCATTATAATAACAATTATAGATAGAATAACAAACTTGGTTTATACCCACAATATATTATGGGTAACCTATTAAATATTTAACCCATTCATGTCTTTATAATTACTTATATTAAAAAAATACACTATCATTACCTAAGGAATTCGATATCTATACAATGATCACCCATAATTATGAGCTATATCAGGCTCTCCCATTGGCATAAACATTATTTAAGATGATAATAATAACACATGAAAGCATGCATTATTAAACATTAAAATAACCATTGTTATTTTATATCTTGATTTACCTATGGAAAATAAATGGCTTCCATGGAAATATTTTTGAAATATAAATGATCCATATAGAAAAGGAATAAGGATGGTTTCATTATAATATAACCCCATTTTATAAAAAGTAACTTCTAGGGTTGTTTTCATTGGTGAATAAAAATTCCATAAATGAAATCATTAAAAAAACTGTGATGAAAATAACCTTTTCACTTTAAAAATCATTGTTAGAAACTAAAATTCATAAAATATTTTGTAGACAATTTTATTTAAATATATTCTTAGAAATATATAAAGTAATATTAAAATAAAATAATATCCCTGATAATAGTAATATTTATTCATAAACAATCTATTCAATTTTTTTAATGAGAATCAAAATAGACCCACACATAAAACTTTTTGAAGATTCCATTTAATGATTTTATTATAATTTCAATGATTATATATAAAACCATTAATAAATAATTTATGTTTATAAAAGGACATTACTGAGATAATTTTAGAAATCATGGGTTTGGAAGAGAAATATTCTAGATCTAAAATATGATACAAGATCGATTTCACTTACAAACCAATTTCTTGATGTTTCTTTATTAAATAATGGAATAAGTTAAGAATAAATAATTAAACAACATTTATAAACATAGGAAAATAAAATATTTTTTTAAAAAAAATAATAGATATAATTTCCCCTAACGTAAACTTGGACAAATACAACCATGAAAATAAATCACATTGAAACATAAATCTTTCAGAACAATGGTAGGTTTCAAAATCAAAATTTAATTAAAAAAATTATATAATATAGGTATATAAATTCTATAAATCATATGAAATAATATTTTTGATGTATTTACATAATTTATAAAAATAAAGGTTCATGAAATGAAACCTGTCATAAAAAAAGAGACTGAGATAAAGAAAACCCTTCCAAAGATCAAAAATCTTGATGTCAAAATTAATCCATGAATTAATTATTTGAACATATGTAAATACAAATAAAAAAATTAAATATATAATAAAATAATTTATAGATTAATTCCCAAATAATAATGTAATTAATAATACAAATATGTGGTAGTATAACCCAATGTATAGAAGTTGAGTTATGAAGCCACTTTACACTTTGTAACATTAATGTCAAATCACATTGAATGAATTAATATGAATTGTTACATAAAAATACATAAATTAATAAGGATAAATGATATAAAATTGAATACATAAATTATATACACTCTTTAAAATAACTAATGATTTATAACATTAAAACATTCCTTAAGAAAGAGAAATTGAAACAAAATCCCCTATGACATTGTAACATTCAAGTAAAATCAACTTGGGTGAAATAATTTAAATTATGATAAGATTCCATGTTTTATAAATGATTCATGATATAACAAGTAAAAATGAAAGTATATACACAATATAAATGAAATAAGGTTTATAATATTAAAATATTATTTAATTAAAGGAGAGTGAGATGAAATTCTTTACTGGTTTGTATAATTCATGTCAAATACCCTTAGATGGGATAATTTGGATTGGAAATTAAAATAATAATAAGCATCAATGATTAATTTTAAAACAAGTAAAGTAGAGTTATATACACCATATAGAAGAAAAGTGGAATGTAACATTAAAACATGGATCAATGAAGGGAAGATAAGACAACAACTCTTACCTCAAGTCTAGAATTTCCATGAATGTCCATTAAATAATTTATAATAAATATATATATTTTATTTTCTTATTGTAAAAAATTACTTTTTAATTAATTTTTTATTAATAATTTTTTTTAATTTATCTCAATGACATATTTAATTCCACAAAACCATTTTTTTCATTTTCTAAAAATCCTGTTTTAGGGTTACTAGTAACTGAACAAACAATTAGTGAAACTCATAAATCACACATTGTGTCACAGTAGCCATGCATTTCTGGAAAAAATTAAACTTTTCAAATTACAATGATCGAGTAAAATCATGGTCATGCCTCCATCCATGAAATTCCACACACCACGCGTCCCCTCATGATGAATAACTAAATCTATCCAGGAACCCTAAAATCACATGCCTTCATCATCATGTCGTCGGCCTGTCATCATCCCACCATTAATCACCTTAATCATCATCCTAATCAGAATGAAACATCACCATTGACAACGTAACCTGAAATCATCGCTCATCTGAGAACACACATCATCATAGGGAAATCTACAGCCACCACTTCTGACTCACCCATCACATAGTTCCTCTCTACCACCCCAAAAAACACTTCCATTATTATAGAACATCACTGAAGATAGAGCCCAAAACCATAAACAAACCGAAACAAATTGAAAGAGTCATCGGAAGAAGAAACTAACAATTCATACCATCCACAAAAAATAGTTTCATCAACTGGGATCTAGAACTGGATCTGTCATCCAGGAAACCATGGCCAAATGAACACACATCCCAAAGAGTGAATGAAACCAGTGTAGCCTACCGACTGCGAGAGCATCTCAACAAGAGTGACGCAAGAGCAATGAAGGTACCGAGTTAGGAATCAACGAATAACCAACCACAAATACCACATCCCAAACTGGTGAAGCCCTCCCCATCAAAAAAGGGAGATCACCAAAAACATGCCCAACATCTATCCAACAAAGTCCATCACATCATAGATTAAAGACAGAATAAGATGCACCACCTAGAACATCGAAAACCAGACGAACCACACATCCCAATGCCTCTGATCAACCACCACAGTGAACCAACTTGGAGAGAAACATAGGATCCAAAGGCCAGATCAACGGTTGAATCTGTTCAAGGCTTCAATAGAGAGACACAACCCTAACAAGGCCACCAACATGTTCCAACTAGGCCACCCCAATTAAAAAAACACAGCTGCAATAGAAAAGGAAGAAAGATGGAAAGAGGAAGGGAAATGGGGGAGATAAATCCAGAGACCGCATCAACCTCCACCTCCGAGGAACCCCCAAGAAACCCTAGTAGAGAGATTTCATGGGAGATATTTGACTTAGAATCTCATGTAATATTTTATTAATTAATCAGTTAAGTCCACTTCATGAATTTTGAGGATGTTCGGTTCATAATTTCAAAATGACTTGATTATGATGATTATTGTCAAAGGGGTAATCATTAAATTATCTAAATAATTATTATAATAATGGAATAATTTATATTTTTATACACTAATTATACATTTAAGACCAATAATGAATTAAGGTTATGATAAATGATCTGTGTTACCATCATAGAGATGGTAGGTCGTACATACGCATGAGTGACGTTTTACTTTTTCAATAAATATGATAGAAAGAAGGTATATATTATTTTATCTTAAAAATGTTATTATTTAATCATGATTTTTATATTATCTATTTAAAAACATTATGTACACTATACATGTGATTTTTTGGTGAAAACCTATTCAAATTGCTTTCTGTAGGTGGTAATCCATATGTACACAAAAATGATGTTATCATTTTTTTGTAGATATAAAGGTATGAAAATAGAAGATATATTATCTATAAAATGTGACAATTATTTAATTAATATTAAATATATATACACTAAATCCATCATTATAAACATCCATCAATTGTGCTGATGGAAAATGAAAAACATCTCGTTATGGAGGTGGTAGTCCAAAAATATGAATGACTGATGTTTTCATCCCCTATATCAAAAAATAATAGATTAAAAGGGGTTTCAAATAGTCATAATAAAGAATAAATATAGATAAGATACTATTTTTATTATATTATCATGGTTTATGAATAATTTAAAGGATTAGAAAAAAAGAATAAATTTAAAATTTTCAGGTTGTACGATTACCACTTCTTTGGTAGACATTATTTAGATCCCTTCTTAAGGAACCTTGGTGTAGCATCTCGACCCAAAATCAATATAAAATGGTTCCCTAGGAAAGTTGATCACTAGGCCTCAAATTCTCATCCTCATACTCCCATATACTCTAACTACAAGAAATAGTCTAAAGGAGGTTTAGTGGGGATGCTTTTCCACTTGGATCAGACATAGATATAGTGGAACCATAAGTAAATGAATACAACAGAATATAATAATAACTAAAAACAAATAATGAATGACTACATGGCCATGCATGAACATGGTATGGAATAATACGGGAATGTGTCCATAGTATCTAGTATGATTGAAAAAGGAAATAAATAAATAAGAGACATAGCAGGTATATCAAATAGAATCACAAGCACATGATCGATCCTATACACTTTTACTCCATCCTAGTGATGAAGGATAATAAAAATAAAGTTCAATCCAGGGACTTGATCCAACAAACTTGAAATCTGTTTGGGTACCACAATCAAAACTGAGGCCCAAAAGGGTGTGATATATAATTACTATTCCCCCACCAATGGTGTTTAATGCATAATCAAACTAGTAATTATAAAATAAGCAGTGTGAAGGTATATCAAAATATATATATAGGGAAACAAATAAATAAATGTAAACCAATCAGGCTTATTGTAACGGCCCGAAATTTTGAATAAATCTTGTTTCCTAATTTCATGTGTTATTTTATTTTATTTTTATACTCAACAAAAATGTTTCATTTGATAAACATGATTATAATTAAAATGAGACCCTTGGGTTCTGACTGTTATATGACCATCGGTCAATATGACCAATGTGAACAAAATGTTTTGATTATTGTCTCTAAATACAAGTAATCTTGGTTAATTGTTATAGAAAGAAGATTCGATGGCCTCACCTAGTAGTCTTGGACCGATCGAAGCCCATCTAACAGAACTTGGGAAGGAGGTAGCACCATTGGGCTTTTCTCTGGACCAAACCCAAGCCGAACTTCATCATGTGAAGCTAGAACGGAATCGACTTCGCGAGAAGTTCAAACTGATAGAAATTACTACTCGAGCAATGTTGGCCGAGCCTCCCTCGGACTCTCTCACCTTAGCACACCTTACACTTAGGTCCTATGCTGGTGTGATAAGGGGCTATGTAAGAAGACCGTAACTGCCTTGTGTAATCCTTTGTTTTAAATAAAAATTGGGATTTCTTCTTATGATGATGTTTATGAATTTTCAAATGACCGGATAAATATAGTATGCATATTTTTGATGAATTTTAGAAAAAGGATATTTTAAAAATGTTTATGTAAACCTTAAATAATTAAAAATGTGTAATGATTTTCAAAAAATGGTCTTCTACAATTATGTTCAGTACAAAATTTGGAGTCTAATAAGATCAACTTCATTTTTGATGAATAGTAAATTATGAATAGTGATTTTATGATTAGTATTAGTAATATGACCAAATGGATTAGTAATCTCACTTAAAGAAAGTTTTAAAATAATCTAGGCACCTTGATTAAGTAATGTGATTCAATAAAATGGTTAAATAACGGTTTTATAAATTATTATTCAACTATTAGTTTTTTCGGGTGAATAGTGTTTTTAATTAAAAATTAAATTAAAATTATTTAGAAAATTATTTTTATAAAATGGATTTCATTTTTGAACTCAGAGCACCGATATTATGTTATGGTAATTTTTGGTGTTTTTTCTGAAAAAATCAATTTTCGGTGAATAGTGTATTTATTTAAAAAATAAAATGAAATTATTTAGAAAATTATTTTTATAAAATGGAGTTAATTTTTGATATCAGAGCATTGATATTTGATTAAGGTGAAATTTTGGGATCTTTCTAAGAAAGTTGAATTTTCAGTGAATAGTGAAAATACAGTTTTAGGGTTTCAGTATGTTTAATGACATCATAACTGTGTCATGATGACGTCATGAGATATTTTAAGGGTTGGCCGGACAAGGGTGATGAATTATTGTTTCGGGGGCCCCATGTGGCCTAACTCCATGGTAAATGCCAAGGGAGAGCACATGGGTTTGAGAAAAGCACATGTGAGGTGTCCCTTGGCCATTAATGCCTTGTCCCTTCACTTTCCCTATAAATACCAAGCCCTCCTCTCATCCATTCGACTCCCCACTCTTCCCCAACGAAGTTCTGGTCTCATTACCTTCCAAGGAGTCCTCCCAAGGTGCCCCCAAGCCCTCAAGGTCCCATCCATTGAGGTTTAAGAGTTACATTTTAAGGTAAGGGATCCGACCCCTCTCTTTCTTTTCAAGTGATCTCTTTTATGTCATTCCTTTTATGCTCCATGTTCTTATGTTGGAGGATTTTCTTT
This sequence comes from Viscum album, assembly GCA_963277665.1. Lineage (NCBI taxonomy): Eukaryota > Viridiplantae > Streptophyta > Magnoliopsida > Santalales > Viscaceae > Viscum > Viscum album. The sequence continues at coordinate 1,993,052,530 of OY728157.1, forward strand.
TATACTCCTATTACTGCCCCTTTCATGTTCATATAATGAGAGATCCCCTCTTATTCTTATTATTTCGTTTTATGAAGTTTCAAGTGGCGCCGTTAGGCTGCCGAATTTTTAAGGGATTCTTTCACCCTTCTCTTTTTCAAAGTTCTACTTTCATGTCAAGTCTTTCAAGTTCCTTTTTATTATGCTGGGGTATGATCTATAAATTTATCATACTGGTCTTTTGTGATCATATTATGAGAGACCCCATTTGATCTCTTCAATTCAGCACTTTGAAGTTTTAAGTGGCGCCGTTAGGCTGCCGAATTTTTAAGTGGTTCTTCACCATTCTCGTTTTGAAGTTCTACTTTCATGTCAATTCTTTCAAGTTCCTTTTTGTTATGTTGGGGTATGATATCTATATCTATCATACTGATCTTTTATGACCATATGATGAGAGACCCCATTTGATCTCTTCAATTCAGTATTTTGAAGTTTTAATTGGCGCCGTTAGGCTGCCGAATTTTTAAGTGGTTCTTCACCCTTCTCGTTTTGAAGTTCTACTTTCATGTCAATTCTTTCAAGTTCCTTTATATTATGTTGGGGTATGATCTCTATATCTATCATACTGGACTCTTATGTTTATATGATGAGAGACCCTATTTGACCTTGTCAATACAATTTTGTTGAAGTTTAAGTGACGTCGTTAGGCTGCCGAATTCTCACAAGAGAAATCTTATTTTTTTTTCTTCCTTTCATGTTCTTCATTTCATATGGTATATTTTCAAATTTCATTACCATGTTCTTAAATACCTTATATATTGTCCCTCTACTGTTTTATGGGTCATTTATGAATGTTTGACCCATTTCCCCTCTCTTTCAATGTTATCTAAAACCCTGAAACGTAGTCGTTATGCTGCAGGATTTTCGTCTCAAAATGCCTCTCTCTTTTCTCAAAATTATTTTATGTTATTAATTGAATACTCAAAGATATTATTTCTACAGGGGTATTCACATATATATCAAAATTTTCTATTTTAAATTATGGTATTTACATACATGAAACCCGCTTTCCCTTTTCGTGGGTTTAAAGTGACATAAAGATCATGTCTTTAAAAGCAGTTTTTAAAACGTTATGATGATGAAATGAAACCCATTTCTTTTATTCTATATGGGTTGTTTATGAAATTATTGATGATGATATACGTGGCTCACATTATAATAAATGAAAATTTAAGGGTGCGCCCTGATAGCGCTCCAATGCATTGGGTAATGATGTAACCACTAGAGATTACAATTTAAGGGTGCGCCCTGATAGCGCCCCATTGCATTGGGTAATGACGTAACCACTAGAGATTACAATTTTCACGATATCTTGGTGAATAACCTTGGTAATTTTTTTTAATGACACCTTGGGGATGGACCTTGGTGATATGTTCATGATTTTCTATATTAAATGATGTAGCCACATCTTAATGTTATGAAAAATGTTATTTTTATTATGATATGCCTCACGATTTCTTTCTCATGCCTTAAAGTTCTTTTCATGGCCTTATTGAAGTATCTCAAGTTCACATGTAAAATTTTTCTCTTTTTTCCATTACTGGGCCTTCTGCTCACCCTTTCTTTTGATGTATGTCCCCAGGTTATGAGATGCAGTAATTAACCTAGGATGAACATGAGGAGAAGCCTTCAAGTGTTTAAGAAGAATGTTTTATGTTTTCATGTTTTAAGTTCCTAGTTTCCAAGACACTAAACCCTAAAGATCTTCGGTTTTTTAAAATGTAATGAAAGTTTATTTGATAAAAAGGTGGGATGCTATAGTTGGTATCAAAGGATGGTTTAGTTATTTGTGGAAATTAGGATATGAAAACTTTAGGAATAAGCCTATAGAAAAGTTAAAATATTGGAAATCTTCCTGGTATTTTGGTGAGTATTGAGTAAGGGGTTTCCATGAAAATACATCCCTATCTGGATACGAGCATGTAGAGGTGGCTTTGGCAGAGATGTACATAGGGGTAAAACCTGAAAACACCGCTTTGAGCTAGACTCGAACGGGAACTGGTACACGACAACGGGCCTTGCTGCACTCTTGGTTACGACACTCCCGGGGGATATGCTTTGGTAAATTCATAAGCTTGGTATGAACCATTGTTAAAGGAACAAAGATAAAATAAAATAAAGATTCACATAAGAATATATGATCTTGGATAACCTAGATTGGAACCTAGGGGATCACAAGTTAGGGTATACTTTTCTTCTACAAGTTATCCTTATATGCTTTCAGTTCCTTTTCATGATTATTGGCTAAGTACTTAAGCCCCTAATTATGATTTCTCTTCTTAGTGAATGGTGGGAAATGGAATAACATGTCCCAACAACCAATGTGATAGGAAATGCGACGATTGTCGTATTAATATGACATGGATGATTAGGGGATTAAAATATGATTTTTATTTTGGAACACATTCACTATTTTGGGGACCCTATATGTTCGAGGTAAATAGATTACAACAGTATTTTCATTGAGGAGTAAGGTTGACTTATATTTTGAAGAATCAATGAATTTAAGGTGGACTTATAGTAATTTAGGTTACTTATGGGAATGATTAACCTATATTAGGTTAAATATGTTTAGGTTAGATACTTTTTTTATAAGATGTTAGGAGTGGTTGATGTTGCTTGGAGATGAACAATGAAGTTTATTTTGAAGACTATGTTATCAAATCCTTCTTGTATTTGGGTTTCAATTTTAGTTTGGTTTATTTTGAGGAATTTTAAGGACCGTTATTTATGGAATGGACTATGATGAACTTTGGGTAGTACCATGTATCTTTGAAGATTTAAAATTAGTTTCCATTCCTATGGGATTCTTTCTTTTTGAAGAGTTATTTTACCTTACCCTTTCGGTTTTTGGGATAATGTTTAAAGATAAAAGAAATAGATAGTTAATATTTTGTGGATTATGTGATTCTCTAGAAGATGATTCTTGGGTTTTGATGAGACCAAGTAGTTTTTAATGCTCATAGTTTAGAGAAAAGATTAGTTTTGGGTAGAAACTTATTAAAGGATGAAACTCTACATGAAGGTAGATATATTTCCTTATGTTTTTGTTCTATGTTGTAAATGAATTCCTCAAAGTTATGAAAAGGAACATAAAACAAAAACGTTGTTGTTTTATGTTTCCTAATAAGTAATCAAAGACCACTTGCACACATCATAATTTTGGGATTTTCTGGTGGTTAACTTCCTCCTAATCATGTTTTCTATCACTCTCCTTTAGGACTTGACCCTTTGTTTTCTCCTCCATGTCTATGTTTCCTACATGGAATCCTAGTATGAGTAAACTCGGGTGGCATTTGTACTTCCTTTTATTTCTTTTAAAGTAATGGTGTCATTGACTCTTTTTCCCATGTGGTAATTTCAATGAAATTTCAAAACCCAACTTTTAAAATTGCGAGGACGCAATTTCTTAAGGGGGGAAGATTGTAACGGCCCGAAATTTTGAATAAATCTTGTTTCCTAATTTCATGTGTTATTTTATTTTATTTTTATACTCAACAAAAATGTTTTATTTGATAAACATGATTATAATTAAAATGAGACCATTGGGTTCTGACTGTTATATGACCATCGGTCAATATAACTGATATGAACAAAATGTTTTGATTATTGTTTCTAAATACAAGTAATCTTGGTTAATTATTATAGAAAGAAGATTTGATGGCCTCACCTAGTAGTCTTGGACCGATCGAAGCCCATCTAACAGAACTTGGGAAGGTGGTAGCACCATTGGGCTTTGCTCTGGACCAAACCCAAGCCGAACTTCATCATGTGAAGCTAGAACGGAATCGACTTCGCGAGAAGTTCAAACTGATAGAAATTAATACTCGGGCAATGTTGGCCGAGCCTCCCTCGGACTCTCTCACCTTAGAACACCTTACACTTAGGTCCTATGCTAGTGTGATAATGGGCTATGTAAGAAGACCGTAACTGCCTTATGTAATCCTTTGTTTTAAATAAAAATTGGGATTTCTTCTTATGATGATGTTTATGAATTTTCAAATGACCGGATAAATATAGTATGCATATTTTTGATGAATTTTAGAAAAAGGATATTTTAAAAATGATTATGTAAACCTTAAATAATTAAAAATGTGTAATGATTTTCAAAAAATGTTCTTCTTCAATTATGTTAAGTACAAAATTTGGAGTCTAATAAGTTCAACTTGATTTTTGATGAATAGTAAATTATGAATAGTGATTTTATGATTTGGATTAGTAATATGACCAAATGGATTAGTAATCTCACTTAAAGAAAGTTTTAAAATAATCTACGCACCTTGATTAAGTAATGTGATTCAATAAAATGGTTAAATAACGGTTTCATAAATTATTATTCAAGTATTAGTTTTTTTCAGGTGAATAGTGTTTTTAATTAAAAATTAAATTAAAAATATTTAGAAAATTATTTTTATAAAATGGATTTCATTTTTGAACTCAGAGCACCGATATTATGTTATGGTAATTTTTGGGTTTTTTTCTGAAAAAATGAATTTTCGGTGAATAGTGTATTTATTTAAAAAATAATATAAAAATATTTAGAAAATTATTTTTATAAAATGGAGTTCATTTTTGAAATCAGAGCATTGATATTTGATTAAGGTTAAATTTTGGGATCTTTCTGAGAAAGTTGAATTTTCAGTGAATAGTGAAAATACAGTTTTAGGGTTTCGGTATGTTTAATGACATCATAACTGTGTCATGATGACGTCATGAGATATTTTAAGGGTTGGCTGGCCAAGGGTGATGAATTATTGTTTCGGGGGCCCCATGTGGCCTAACTCCATGGTAAATGCCAAGGGAGATCACATGAGTTTGAGAAAAGCACATGTGAGGTGTCCCTTGGCCATTAATGCCTTGTCCCCTCACTTTCCCTATAAATAACAAGCCCTCCTCTCATCCATTCGACTCCCCACTCTTCCCCAACGAAGTTCTGGTCTCATTATCTTCCAAGGAGTCCTCCCAAGGTTCCCCCAAGCCCTCAAGGTCCCATCCTTTGAGGTTTAAGAGTTACATTTTAAGGTAAGGGATCCGACCCCTCTCTTTCTTTTCAAGTGATCTCTTTTATGTCATTCCTTTTATGCTCCATGTTCTTATGTTGGAGGATGTTATTTTATACTCCTCTTACTTCCCCTTTCATGTTCATATAATGATAGATCCCCTCTTACTCTTATTATTTAGTTTTATGAAGTTTCAAGTGGCGCCGTTAGGTTGCCGAATTTTTAAGGGATTCTTTCACCCTTCTCTTTTTCAAAGTTCTACTTTCATGTCAAGTCTTTCAAGTTCCTTTTTATTATGTTGGGATATGATCTCTAAATTTATCATACTGATATTTTATGATCATATGATGAGAGACCCCATTTTATCTCTTCAATTCAAAACTTTGACGTTTTAAGTGGCACCGTTAGGCTGCCGAATTTTTAAGTGGTTCTTCACCATTCTCGTTTTGAAGTTCTACTTTCATGTCAATTCTTTCAAGTTCATTTTTGTTATGTTGGGGCATGATCTCTATATCTATCATACTGTTCTTTTATGGCCATATGATGAGAGACCCCATTTTATCTCTTCAATTCAGTATTTTGAAGTTTTAAGTGGCGCCGTTAGGCTGCCGAATTTTTAAGTGGTTCTTCACCCTTCTCGTTTTGAAGTTCTACTTTCATGTCAATTATTTCAAGTTCCTTTATATTATGTTGGGGTATGATCTCTATATCTATCATAATGGACTCTTATGTTCATATGATGATATACCCTATTTGACCTTGTCAATTCAATTTTGTTGAAGTTTAAGTGACGCCGTTAGGCTGCCGAATTCTCACAAGAGAAATCTTATTTTTTTTCTTCCTTTCATGTTCTTCATTTCATATGGTATATTTTCAAATTTCATTACCATGTTCTTAAATACCTTATATTTTGTCCCTATACTGTTTTATGGGTCATTTATGAATGTTTGACCCATGCCCCCTCTCTTTCAATGTTATCTAAAACCCCGAAATGTAGCCGTTATGCTGCAGGATTTTCGTCTCAAAATGCCTCTCTCTTTTCTCAAAATTATTTTATGTTATTAAGTGAATACTCAAAGATCTTATTTCTACAGGGGTATTCACATATATATCAAAATGTTCTATTTTAAATTCTGGTATTTACATACATGAAACCCGCTTTCCCTTTTCGTGGGTTTAAAGTGACATAAAGATCATGTCTTTAAAAGCAGTTTTTAAAACGTTATGATGATGAAATGAAACCCATTTCTTTCATGCTATATGGGTTGTTTATGAAATGATTTATGATGATATACGTGGCTCACATTATAATAAAGTAAAATTTAAGGGTGCGCCCTGATAGCGCTCCAATGCATTGGGTAATGATGTAACCACTAGAGATTACAATTTAAGGGTGCGCCCTGATAGCGCCCCATTGCATTGGGTAATGATGTAACCACTAGAGATTACAATTTTCACGATATCTTGGTGAATAACCTTGGTAATTTTTTTTAATGACACCTTGGGGATGGACCTTGGTGATATGTTCATGATTGTCTATATTAAATGATGTAGCCACATCTTAAAGTTATGAAAAATGTTATTTTTATTATGATATGCCTCACGATTTCTTTCTCATGCCTTAAAGTTCTTTTCATGGCCTTATTGAAGTATCTCAAGTTCACATGTAAAATTTTTCTCTTTTTTCCATTACTGGGCCTTCTGCTCACCCTTTCTTTTGATGTATGTCCCAAGGTTATGAGATGCAGTAATGAACCTAGGATGAACATGAGGAGAAGCCTTCAAGTGTTTAAGAAGAATGTTTTATGTTTTCATGTTTTAAGTTCCTAGTTTCCAAGACACTAAAACCTAAAGATCCTCGGTTTTGTAAAATGTAATGAAAGTTTATTTGATAAAAAGGCGGGATGCTATACTTTTGTTCCTAAAGAACACCAATCAAGACAATACCTACCTCATCCTATGGTGGAATGTATTTATACACCATTAATCATACATATATATATATGCATGCATCAGGCAGTCTTCTGCACAAATATTCACATACAAGCGTGGACCCATGGATTAGTTCCTAGGAATCCACAAAATAATATCATATATATATATAGATACATACATGTATATATATGAGTATTAGTAGTAGGACTAGAGGTATAACTCAAGCGTCTTCTTATAGTCATACGAGTATCAGGCTCTATAAAGTACATAAACCCATATATCACAATTCAAGTGATGCCATACCTAATGTCATTATCCAAAATAAAATCATTTCAATCATCATGAATAGAAAATCTAAAGGGTCTTACCCAAACTCATATCCATGTGATCATGAAACGTCACGTATAACAACTCAATAGATGTGAATCATCATGTATGACATCCTCGACCAAGGGGTTTTGAAACACCATGTTGATAACCATAACCATGGTCCCTCAATAATAATCATGTATAATCTAGGACCACTTTTGATATGATCCCTTAGTCTATTTTTTTGTAAAGAGTTAATAAACATCGCTCAAGTTGGAACTGGTCATTTTTAACATAATTATTTTAATAATTAATACAATGTATGTGATCATTCATTGCATAACATCAGATAAGCTCAATTGGAACAATTCAAGTCATCAAAAAAATATGTTATATGATAGTCCAAACCATTTAGTCAAAAATAATTAAGGATATAGAAAAAACCGTACTATAAGATACATCATCAATCAATCCAATTTTTAATTTAATACAGCACACCAAAAAGGATATTTTATTTGGAAACATGAAAATTCATTTAGAAATTTATCTAATTTAATTAACTAAATTCTTTTATAAGGCGTAAATAAATTCCACATCAAATGGTGACTTAGATTAAGATATAATTATAACAAAACATATTTAAATAGTACCCCTTAATGGGGTGGATTCATCAGAGGGAATACAATAAAAATTAGGCGAAATTAACTAAATTCACTTTATTGTGTGTTTTAAGTGGATATCTTCACCTCCAAACTCATTTTCATGTCTAATAGAATCATGGGAGAGGTTTAACAATTTAATTAGTGGGATTTCATAAAGTATGAGAAATCTATGAGAAGAATGATGTTTGGAATAATGGAAATATTATATAAAACGACGAAACTTTGATGGTTAAAAATATAAACTACCTAAATCATTATTAGGATAGTCTACTAATCCATTTTCACACATTTGTTCAATCAGAATAGAATAAAATAGAATATTTTAAAAATTCCCTGAAAATAGGACATATAATCTCACACCAAAATAAATAAACTAATAGAAACATAAATGGGGGAAGGAGATAAAGGATCAAAGACCATATAAACATGAATCCAATGATGTTAAAAATGACCAAAATATAATTTTTATAAAGAATATGTTTCAAATCATAAGTTATGTGGAGGAGGGAGCTCTCACATGATCTCCCTACTGTAACACCCCAGGTAAATAAAGAATATGAAATTTTTATATTTATCTCTATTTGTGGAAAAAATTTCAATATTAATTTAAATGGAAGGCTATGCTCGATGTCTTAACCAATACGCAACAACAAGTACCTTTGAAATCTTACGTTGCACTCTAATAATAAAATAATATTATTTTAAATGTTAGTTAAAGCCTAGCCATTGTATTGACAGGAATGAATATAAATAACTAAAATATGATTATATATGTTTTTTAAATGTTTTTACTTTTATCCAATAAATTTTAGAGGCTTAAAATACAAATGAATCCAATCTTAAGCATTGAATACACTAGTATTTTTAAAAGATTGTTTCACTACCTTTTGATGGAAAACCATTTTTAAATCAAACATTTGACAATTTTATAAGATATATTTTTTGAAATAAACATATTATTTATGATGGGGACATATAAATTTACCTTGGGTTAATTTTTGGTATTTTTCTGACAATGTTCATTTTTCAATGAATAGTGAAAAATACTGCATTTTACATCAAAACTGCTTTTTCATATAATTTAAAAATATGGTTATATTATATTTTTAATTTGTTTTAAAGTGTAATTGGAATATATTTTTACCATTTAATCCAATGATGGTCATTGTGATTAATTTTACTTTGGAATTGGGCATAAACAAGTGCCAAACTTTTCATAAATATTGTTTCTAAAAAACTCGCTATTTGTTTTGAGAACGGGAAGTTTTTTTTAAATTAATTATTGCAATTTATGTGTTTGGAATTTTGTAAAATGTATTACATATTTGGAATCAGAAGGTCCAAATTATGTAATTAAGACTCTTTTGTTTTTGGACATTATGAATAGTAATGACGGTAATTATCTTTAATTATCTTGATTAATGAGTAATCAGGTAGTTAAAGATAAAAAAATAATATCATAATAATAAAAAATGACCACAACATGTGTCCTAAGGATACTGGTTGTCTCATGGACGACCATGGGATTTCTTGTGCTAAACTTGGGGGCCCCATGGAATCACTTTTGTGAGAAAGTGACTTTTTATCTTTTTATTTTTAAAGAATGTTAAATGTAACAAAGAATGTATCACCTAAGTAAAATATTTTTAGTTTAGTATAAATAAATGATATTTTGGAATATAATGATTCATTAGAAATCTAAAAATATTTCCTACATCATGCTATTTTTTTAGAATTTTTAGACATTAAATTTATTAAATTATATATGACATTATGATGATGCAGCGATTACCTCATTAATAAATGATTAAAATAAAATGGAAAGATAATGTAAAATCTAAGACCTACACATGTCCAAAACCTATTGTATGGGTGGATTTAGAACCCTTATCACCTTATCCTAGAAACACATCAATTTGGTACCATTAAAATCCGAAATTCATTTGAAAATAAAGTTACATTTTATAGCTTTCCAAGAGTGCCCCTCGTCTCCTCTTATAAAAGGCCCCCACCTCTACCTCCTTACCCACACATCCAAAGCCTTTGGCTCGGCCAAAAACTGCCCATTTTGTTCTCCACATCCCTTTATAACTCCTTGAATCCTGACTTTGGGCCGAAGTCTTACCAAGGAAGCCTTTGAGCTCACACCAAAGGGAGTTACCCGATTTTAAGGTAATGTCTTCACTTTTGTCCTTTTGTTTTATTTTGCTTCTCCAACCCCCTAAACTCTTTCTATTAATTTATTTTGTAACAAATACAGTATCTTAAATATACTAGGATGTTTTTATAAGAAGTATTCGAGCTACACTTACACACACCTACATCTAATGGTTAAAGAACATACTGTTTCTGTGGATGGAAAATTTCTACCTCCCGAAACGATGATTGTTCAACATTCTTTTAACACCTTCAAAGGTGGCCATTAAGATGACACTATATTTATATATGATATCTAATTTGTTTATGTTTTACTTAAGCTTCTATATTTTTCAACTATGGTGTACCTTCATGGTTTCCAATATGGATAAACGCGATATCTTCATTTAAGGAAGTGCGGACTATCGCCCCTCAAAGTGATTTGATTCGTTAATACCATATGTGGTACGTATAAAGGATATATTTAATGATATTATATATGATACCATACTAGAATTAAAATACTATTATGTATCATTATGGATTAATTCCATTAAATATGAAATAGAAATGGATGTAGCGTTCATGCGTACATACGGCTTACCGTCTCCATGAATGGAACATTTCATTTCTTATCTCAAAATGTTATGTAATATTATAAGTATATATATATAATGGATATATATGTAATATATTACATATAAATTATGGATATAATTCTGGAATTATAACATATATATATCTCCATCATTTTGTTTTAATTCCATTAATATGACAAAAAATGAAAGTAGCGTTCATGTGTACGTACGGCCTACCGTCTCCATGAACGGTGCTTTTCATTTTTTATCTCCAAATGATATGGAATAGTATAAAATGAATATTTACAAGATATATATGATATTTTAATCATTAATACTATTCTGTAAATTATTTACTTATAACTACATGGGCAATCTTTTTTCAAACAAGTTCATTTTTGACTCATGTACCAAAAATCGGCAAAAATGTCTGATAGGAACTAACATTATTAAACAATTATTATAACATTATAATATGTGATATGAACTGAATAATAATGTCTAAAGGAGGTACATAGGCAATTATTAATTGACCAATGTTTATTATTCAGGAATATAAAGAAACGAACAAGATAAGTTGGACTTGAGGTAAGGGATCCTACTCTTCTCTTTCATTTTAAGTACACTCTTTTATGTCATTCCTTCTAAGATCACATTTCTTGTTTTTGGGATGTTATTTTATATTAATCTTACTGTAATTTTTATTTTCATATGATGAGAGACCCTATTCTCTCTCATCAATCCATTTTGAAAGTTTTTAGTGGTGCCGTTAGGCTGCCGAATTTTCGTAAGAGATCTAACCTATCTCTTTCTCTTTAAGTACTGTTATTTATGTCATTTATTTTAAGCTCCTATTTGTTATGATGGGGGATGTTCTTTTATATTCCTATTTCTGTAAATTTTATTTTAATTTTATTAGATACCCTATTTGATCTCATCAATCCATTTTTGGAAGTTTTAAGTGGCGTCGTTAGGCTGCCGAGTTTTCGTAAGGGAGTTTTCATCTCCCTGTTATTCCCGTGAGATTTATGCTACATTTTCCAAAATTTCCTTTGAGTGGTGTATTTAATGACCATTATTTTACTCATTGTGTAATATTCTTTCATTTATGAGTATTTACATCAATGTTGTATTGTCCTTCATTCACGGGGCGTATGTTTCGAAAGATACCCATGTGGGTAAGGGAACCTTTCACCGTCCTTCTTTTAAAAGACTTATTTTGTTATGTCTTTTAATTCACATAAAATTATTTTGGGATATGTTCTTATATATCCTTATTGATTTAAATTTTATGTCCAAGTGATGAGATACCCTTTTTATCTCTCATCAACTCTTTTTCTGAATTTTGAAGTGACGCCGTTAGGCTGTCAAATTTTTGCAAGGGAACTTCTTAACCCAATTTCAATTCTTTGGGATAAACTTGTACACCTTGAATATATCGTTATATGATTATGTGTGAATTTCCTCTGATTGTTTTACACATAATACCCACTTATATTTCATTTATTCATTTGTCACACATAGTTATGTAACTGATTTATCCTTAATCCATGGATACCGTCTTTGTATGGGACTTCGTCTCAATCTCCTTTCATTGAGGCATATTTTGTTTTATACACAACTTTCTTTTATACGGTGTATAAACCCCTTTGACTTTTACGTTTATTCAAAAGGAATATTTTTTATATGAAGTGTTTATTAAACGACAAAAGGGAATGTTTTTGTCTTACATATGCGGCAACAACGACTTCTCCGCCGTCATGACCATTATTTGAGTTTAGGATTCCTCTACAAGCCATACCTTCTTTTTAAAAGAAAAATTAATACCATGTTTTACTTTTCTTTTATTTTGGTATTGAAAATGGTTTTCATAATTTTTTTATTATATCAATGTGTTTTATTGATATCTTGTGACTGAAATGTGGAAATGTTATGTTTCATTTATGCATGTTTTATGTGATACGATTATGTTATGGTTCATGGGCATTGTTATGAAGATGGGTGGTTCCGTGATAAACTAAGGGCGGGTGAGCCCGATATAGCTCTCCAATGCATTTGGTAACGCGAAAGAGTGAAACATTAAGGTTTCTCCGAAGAGATTTTGGGAATATACTGTGGTGGGTATTCCAAATGTAACCAAGAGGGTTACTCCCTACGTAAGAATGTTATGAATGCCTGATGTTACCTTTTATGTCTTATGATTTCTATGATTTATTCATGATTTGATGAGTTATGTTAAAGTGCCTATGTTTTATGGGTAAAGTATGATTTCATTCTTATGTATATATGAACTCATGTTTCCTTTCCATATTTTTATAACCCTTACTGAGCATTTTATGCTCTTCCCATGTTTTTGAAATGTTTTTCACAGGTCAAGGGAAAGGTACATGATGTGATGATAGTGTCAAGGATCTGTCAAGAAAGAATCCATGTTTTATTTTAAATATGTTTCCATTGATGGGAAGAATTAATACTATCTTTTATGTAACCACTTTGTTTAAATGTGGAATGTAATGCAAGTTTCATGATCTAATTCTCCAAAACTCTAAACCAGAAAATATCCTTAATGTGTAATCTTGTAATAACTCAAGATTAAGTAAGGTTTAAGGATGGGTCCTTATAGTTGGTATCAAAGGTCTGTTTAGATAACTTTAGAGGTTAGGGTATTCTTTAAGCATAAGTGACATTACCATAATGGTTAGGATTTCAGAAAGAGTCCCAGTTTTAGATAAAGTGAATGAGTAAGTATATCTTAGTGTTTATCTTCCTCATTAGTACATGATGGTTTTTTTGATATACTCACACAGACCTTTTTGGTTTTAGTAAATGGCTGGATCTAGCAGGCACCAAAGTAATAGTGGTTGTGAAGGAAACTGTGACAGTTTTTTTGAGCAAGCAACTGAATGATATGGGAGCTACAATGAGAACTCTTGTGATTATCCACAACCAACTATATAGAGTCATGATTTACCACCTAAACCTTGGTTATTTCTCTAAGGCATCATATATGAGAGAAAAAAATCCCTACAGAAGTACAGGTAATAATCATAAAGGTAAGTGTGTTCAAAAACCTATGTGTCAAAGATGTGGAATGAAACACCTAGGAAAATGTTTCAAAGGGACAGAAATATGCTATAGATGTGGAAATGAAGGTCATAAATCAAGAACCTTCCATGGAAAAAGGAAGCATCCAGTTGACTCGAGGAAAGGGAAATAAGTTCTTTCTGAGGGATCAATTGAATGTTTTAAATGTGGTGTGCATGGTTATTATGCAAACACATGTCCTATGAAGAAGTTTCATGAATGGGATCACCAAGAGTGTACAAATGTTTGTTTACCAATACCTAATGCCATTCCGATTGAGGATGAAGAAACTGAAAATGACCAATCAAAGATATGGATTATTTCATAACTATTGTTTTCCTATTTTGGAATCTTAGGATATGATTCATGATTTTGTTTGTAGGAAAGAAGTATTTCAGTATAAGTTGGAAAGGAATGGTTAATGGATCATGAAGAATGTTGAATGAGTAAGATGTCAACATATAAGGGCTTCAAGAGTTATGGTGAAATTCTTAAGAGTATTAAGTCTCTTTTGATGATGGGGTTACATTAGAAGACTTTTTATTATATGTGTAACCCTGATGTTTAATATATGAAAATTTTATTCAAGGAATAGTTATCTGTTCTTTTGTGGACATAGTTATAAATAACCATTTGGGTTTATATGATCCTTACTTTTGAGGTAATTATGGGTTATTATATGATATGCTAGAAAATGAAAGGCATGAGATAAACTTGAGGTTAAAATATGCTATGATCATTTTTGATGATTTTATCTCGTTTTGGGAAATGTTTTGAGAATTATATAGTTTTGGAAGAAGGACAACACGTAGACCGTGTGACAAACTGTCGCGTCGGACAAAGCTGCGGGAATCGAACCCACAACCAAAGTGCGACTGGTATTTATCACCTACCACTAGACTACGTGAAGTCCCTGGTTAGTTTGACTGATTCTTTTTTAGTTAGATAATTTTATAAATTAAGAGTAAGCTGATTTTGGGTTATCTATGGGAATTTATTAACCTATCATGGAGGATATGTGATTAGGTTAATTACATTTCAATACGAGACTATAGGAGCAACTGATGTTGATTGGAGATAAATGTTACGATTTAACTTGGAAGACTATGTGACTAAATCCTTCAAATATTTGGGTTTCAATCTTAGTTTGGTTTACTTTGAAGAATTTTATGGACAAATTGTTTATCGAATGGTTCTCATTGAACTTTGGGTTTTGTTGGACAAATTTTGGAGATTAAGAATAGATTTTCTTTTTATAAAGGGTTATCCTTTTCTGGATTATCTGATCTTTTACTAACCTTTTTGGTTTTGGTTAAAGCCTAAAGACATGGGAATTATGTAGTTCTATTTTGTGGATTAGGTGACTCTCTAGAAGTTGATTATAGTACTCTTAATGCGAACAAGGCTTCCTAAATACTCGTCTTTTGGGGAAAGTATGAGTTTGTGTAATAAATCTAATAAAAGTTGAAAATCAACATGACAAGTAATTATGTTTCCTTATGAATAAATTCCTCAATAAAAAGTAACTTAAAACAAAAATGTTGTCTATTGAATTTTCCTACTGGGGAATCGAATACCGTTTAACCCATCACAAGTTTGTAATTTTCTTGTGGTTAACTTTCTCCTAAACATGTTTTCTATCACTCTCCATTAGAACATGACCCTATGTTTTCTCCTCCATGTCCATGTTTTTCTACATGGAATCCTAGTATGGGTTAACTCAGATGACCTCTGTACTTATCTTCCTTTATTTCAAAGTGATAGTTTTACCGACTCTTGTTCCGATGTGGGACTTTCAAGGATGTTTCCTAGCCCAATTTTGAAATTGCGAGGACGCAATTCCCAAAATGGGGGAAGGATGTAACACCCTAGGTAAATATAGAATATGAATTTTTTATATTTATCCCTATTTGTGGAAAAAATTTCAATATTAATTTAAATGGAACGCTATGCTCGATGGCTTACCCAATACGCAACAACGAGTTCCTTTGAAATCTTATGTTGCACTCTAATAATAAAATAATATTATTTTAAATGTTAGTTAACGCCTAGCCGTTGTATTGACAGGAATGAATAGAAATAACTAAAATATGATTATATATGTTTGTTAAATGTTTTTACTTTTATCCAATAAATTTTAGAGTCTTAAAACACAAATGAATCCAATCTTAAGCATTGAATACACAAGTATTTTTAAAAGATTGTTTTACTACCTTTTGATGGAAAACCATTTTTAAATCAAACATTTGACAATTTTATAAGATCTATTTTTCAAAATAAACATATTATTTATGATTGGGACATAGAAATTTACCTTGGGTTAATTTTTGGTATTTTTCTGACAATGTTCATTTTTCAATGAATAGTGAAAAATACTGCATTTTACATCAAAACTGCTTTTTCATATAATTTAATTATATGGTTATATTTTCTTTTTAATTTGTTTTAAAGTTTAATTGGAATATATTTTTACCATTCAATCCAATTATGGTCATTGTGATTAATTTCACTTTGGAATTGGGCATAAACAAGTGCCAAACTTTTCATAAATATTGTTTCTAAAAAACCCGCTATTTATTTTGACAACAGGAAGTTTTTATAAAATTAATTATTGAAATTTATGTGTTTGGAATTTGGTAAAATGGATTAAATATTTGGAATCAGAAGGTCCAAAT
This sequence comes from Viscum album, assembly GCA_963277665.1. Classification (NCBI taxonomy): domain Eukaryota; kingdom Viridiplantae; phylum Streptophyta; class Magnoliopsida; order Santalales; family Viscaceae; genus Viscum; species Viscum album. Next base: position 1,993,068,948 of record OY728157.1, read on the forward strand.
CATGTAATTAAGACTCTTTTGTTTTTGGACATTAGGAATAGTAACGACGATAATTATCTTTAATTATCTTGATTAATGACTAATCAGGTAGTTAAAGATAATAAGATAATATCATAATAATACAAAATGACCACAAAATGTGTCCTAAGGCTACTGGTTGTCTCATGGCCGACCATGGAATGCCTTGTGCCAAACTTGGGGGCCCCATGGAATCACTTTTGTGAGAAAGTGACTTTTTATCTTTTTATTTTTAAAGAATGTTAAATGTAACAAATAATGTATCACCTAAGTAAAATATTTTTAATTTTGTCTACATAAATGATATTTTAGACTATAAATATTAATTATAAAGCTAAAAAAATTTCATACATCATGATATTTTTTTTATAATCTTTAGACATTAAATTTATTAAATTATATATGACATCATGATGATGCAGCGATTACCTCATTAATAAAAGATTTAAATAAAATGGAATGATAATGTAAAATATAAGACCTACACATGTACAAAACCTATTGGATGGGTTGATTTCGAACCCTTATCACCTTATACTCGAAACACATCAATGTGGGACCATTAAAATCCGAAACTCATTTGAAAATAAAGTTACATTTTATACCTTTCCAAGAGTGCCCCTCCTCTCCTCTTATAAAGGCCCCCACCTATACCTCCTTACCCCCACTTCCAAAGCCTTTGGCTCGGCCAACCCCTACCCATTTTGTCTCTCCACATCCCTATATAACTCTTTGAAGCCTCAATTTGGTCATAAGTCTTCCCAAGGAAGTCTTTGAGCTCAAACCAAAGGGAGTTACCCGATTTTAAGGTAATGTCTTCACTTGTGTCCTTTTGTTTTATTTTGCTTCTCCAACCCCCTAAACTATTTTTTTTCATTTATTTTGTAACAAATACAGTATATTAAATATACTATGATTTTTTTATAAGAAGGATTCGAACTACACTTACACACACCTACATCTAATGGTTAAAGAACATACTGTTTCCGTGGATGGCGAATTTCTGCCTCCCGAAACGATGATTGTTCAACATTCTTCTAACACCTTAAAAGGTGGCCATTAAGATGACACTATATTTATATATGATATCTAATATGTTTATGTTTTACTTAAGCTTCTGTATTTTTCATTTATGGCGTACCTTTATGGTTTCCATTATGGGTAAACGTGATATCTTCATTTAAGGAAGTGCGGACTACCGCCCGCTCAAAGAGATTTGATTCGTTAATACCGTATGTTGTACGTATAAAGGATATATTTAATGATATTATATATGATAAAATACTGGAATTAAAATACTATTATGTCTAATTTTGTTTTAATTCCATTAAATATGAAATAGAAGTGGAAGTAGCGTTCATACGTACGTACAGCTTACCGTCACCATGAACGGTACATTTCATTTCCTATCTCAAAATGTTGTGTAATATTATAAGTACATATATATAATGGATATATATGTAATATATTACATCTAAATTATGGATATCATTCTGGAATTATAACATATATATATATCTCTCATTTTGTTTTAATTCCATTAATATGACAAAAAATGAAAGTAGCGTTCATGCGTACGTACGGCCTACCGTCTCCATGAATGGTGCTTTTCGTTTTTCATCTCCAAATGATATGGAATAGTATAAAATGAATATTTACTGGGTATATATTATATTTTAATCATTAATACTATTCTGGTAATTATTTACTTATAACTACATGGGCAATCTTTTTTCAAACAAGTTCATTTTTGACTCATGTACCAAACATCGGCAAAAACGTATGATAGGAACTACCATTATTAAACAATTATTATAACATTATAATAAGTGATATGAACTGAATAATAATCTCTAAAGGAGGTACTTAGTAAATTATTAATTGAACAAAGTTTATTATTCAGGAATATAAAGAAACGAACAATACAAGTTGGACTTGAGGTAAGGGATCCTACTCCTCTCTTTCTTTTTAAGTACACTCTTTTATGTCATTCCTTCTAAGCTCATCTTTCTTGTTATTGGGATGTTATTTTATATTAATCTTACTGTAATTTTTATGTTCATATGATGAGAGACCCTATTCTCTCTCATCAATCAATTTTGGATGTTTTGAGTGGCGCCGTTAGGCGGCCGAATTTTCGTAAGAGATCTAAGCTCTCTCTTTCTCTTTAAGTACTCTCCTTTATGTCACTTATTTTAATCTCCTCTTTGTTATAATGGGGGATGTTCTTTTATATTCCTCTTGCTGTACATTTTATTTTAATGTGATGAGATACCCTATTTGATCTCATCAATCCATTTTAGGAAGTTTTAAGTGGCGCCGTTAGGCTGCCGAGTTTTCGTAAGGGATTTTTCATCTCACTTTTATTCCCGTGAGATTTATGCTACATTTGCCACAATTTCCTTTGAGTGGTGTATGTAATGACCATTATTTTACTCATTTTTTAATATTCTTTAATTTATGAGTATTTACATCAATGTTTTATTGTCCTTCTTTCACGGGGCGTATGTTTCGAAAGATACCCATGTTGGTAAGGGAACCTTTCACCCTCCTCTTTTTAAAAGACTTATTTTGTTATGTCTTTTAATTCACATAATATTATTTTGGGATATGTTCTTATATATCCTTATTGATGTAAATTTTATGTCCAAGTGATGATATACCCTTTTTATCTCTCATCAACTCTTTTTCTGAATTTTGAAGTGACGTCGTTAGGCTATAGAATTTTTGCAAGGGAACTTCTTAACCCAATTTTGATTCTTTGAGATAAACTTGTACACCTGGAATATGTCGTTATATGATTATGTATGAATGTCCTCTGATTGTTTTACACTTAATACCCACTTATATTTTGTGTATTCATTTTTCACACATAGTTATGTAACTGATTTATCTTAAATCCAAGGATACCATCTTTGTATGGGACTTCGTCTCAATCTCCTTTCATTGACGCATATTTTGTTTTATACACAACTTTCTTTTATACGGTGTATAAACCCCTTTGACTTTTACGTTTATTCAAAAGGAATCTTTTTTATACGAAGTGTTTATTAAACTACCAATGGGATTGTGTTTGTCGTACGTATGCGGTGACAACGACTTCTCCGTCGTCATGACCATTATTTGATTTTCGGCTTACTCTACAATCCATACCTTCTTTTTAAAAGAAAAATAAATATAATTTTTTACTTTTCTTTTATTTTGGTATTGAAAATGGTTTTCATAATGTTTTTATTATATAAATGTGTTGTATTGATATCTTGTGATTGAAATGTGGAAATTTTATGTATCCTTTATGCATGTTTTATGTGATACGATTATGTTATGGTTCTTGGGCATTGTTATGAAGACGGGTGGTTCCGTGATAAACTAAGGGTGGGTGAGCCCGATATAGCTCTCCAATGCATTGGGTAATGCGAAGGAGTGAAACGTTAAGGTTTCTCCGAAGAGATTTAGGGAATATACTCTGGTGGGTATTCCAAACGTAACCAAGAGGGTTACTCCCTACGTAAGAATGTTATGAATGCCTCAAGTTACCTTTTATGTCTTATGATTTCTATGATTTATTCATGATTTGATGAGGTATGTTAAAGTGCCTATGTTTTATGGGTATAGTATGATTTCATTGATATGTATATATGAACTCATGTTTCCTTTCCGTATTTTTATAACCCTTACTGAGCTTTTTACGCTCATCCAAAGTTTTTGAACTGTTTTTCACAGGTCAAGGGAAAGTTACATGATGTGATGATAGTGTCAAACATGTGTCAAGAAAGAATCCATGTTTTATTTTAAATATTTTTCCATTGATGGGAAGAATGAATACTGTATTTTATGTAACCATTTTTTTTAAATGTGGAATGTAATGCAAGTATCATGATCTAATTCTCTCTAACTCTAAACCTAAAAAGATCCTCAATGTGTAATCTTGTAATAACTCAAGATTAAGTAAGGTTTAAGGCTAGGGCCTTATACCTACTTTGCATGAATGAGGATGAAAGTGGGAAGAGTAAAAGAAATAGGAAACAAGAGAAAATAGTTAATTTGTATACCCTTTAATGATCTTCATGGTTTATCAACATGGTTTGGAAAACTATGTTCCAATGTTTACACCTCTTCTACCTAGAAGTCACACTCCCCATAGTTTTCCTAAATGGTTTAAAAACCTTGTGCCCAGGCTAGGTAGATAGTTTGGGAAAACCATGTGAAAACTGTGCACCACCAATGAAAAAAACATCAAGCCATTTTCATGGACATGAACCTCATCAAATAAGGTTAAAAACTATTCAAAACTGTTTATAGTTCCACACAGTTTCTCCAGTAGTGGATGGATGGTTTGAAGAAACCATGCGCCCTACCTATTTTATCCCAAAAGAGGGATTTTCAATCCTTGAACTATAGAAACTCTCCCTAACATCAAATGAACTTCTTTGTCCTTGAACCATGTCTATTAACAAAACATTCTTTTTCTAAAAATCGTATTTACATTCCAAATATTTTTTTAAGATTCGTACCATCCACTAAACAAAAAACTCAAAAACACTTAAAATTTCATCCAGGTCAATAAAACCTAGGATGTTACACTTAGAATGGTATTTTACGAATAAAATAACCTCTAAATAATATAGAGTGAATTTTAAAATATATTTTATTAGGGGTTTTTTTGATCTATTAGTCTCAATGTGGTGTAAACAAGAGAAATGACTGGTTTCCTTTTATAAGGGAGGGGAGATTCATTTTTTGAAATTTATGGAATATTATAATATAATATTTGTCTAACTAATGTAAAGTGGTTCCAAATTGACATGAATAATTCTTTATGTAGGTTATGGTATTAATATAATCATGAAAAAATGTATATAGCTTCATATATTATTTTAAACCTTATCTATTGATTTAACACCTTAGATCACCAATTTTAACATCAATTATGATAATGTTGTTTTAAATTTTAATGGGTTATATTTTTTCTTATAAGTTGAAAATTGGATCATAAATTCACAAGGCATTAAATTTTTGACTATTTATAATACTAATTGTAATAATTAATTTTTATTTTTTATTTTTAAATGTTATGTTAAAATATTACTTATCATATAATACCATTAATATAAATTTTGACAACATTCATTTATTTTGACATTAAAGAAATGAAGATAGAAATGGATTTATAACATCAACCTTTAACACATACCTAATAATTTATGTTTATCAATAAAATTTGTGGGACACAATAACTAACCCAAAAAAATATGACATTTACGGTTTTCGAAATCATATACTTTATTTTTATACTTCTTGCACAAGGGTTGTGCTGGCATTGCATAATCATTTAAGAAAACTATTTCATCATTAAAAATTAATAAATAACATACCATGATAAAAAATTAATCAATATATTAAATAAATATTTATATACAAACATAATTGTTTTCCCATTTCACAAGATATTTAAAATTTAAAAATAATAGAATGATATTTTTGACATTATTCTTTAATTAAAATATTAGAAACATAAAAATAAAATAGAAATAGAAAAAATCAAATTTAAGGATTTTTTATGATTATTAATGAAATAAAATCATTAAATTAAATTAGTTCATGTGTTTAATGAATTCTAAAAATTAACATAATAGTTTTAACCCTAATTAACCAATTTTACCTTTAATATGAAAGTTTTTTACTATTGTCATTATTCATATGGAAATTTTTTTAAGTCTACATGATTATATAATATTAATTATGATGATTCCAAATATGGAATCAATTTTATAAAATTCAATTCAAATATGTGTAAAAAATTTAATTTTCAAATAAACCTACAAAATATGATGAAAAGTGATTCTTTAGAAATAAATATATCAACTATCAAAGTGTTTATATAAAAAAAAGTATAATTTTGATTCCAATGAAATTATTTTGTTTGTTTTTATTCAAAATCAACTAATTTAATTGTAAAAATAATCCATAATATAATTTTTTTTATAAGTAGTTGAACCAAAAAGAGAGTTTCAAATAAAAATCAGTATTTTCACTATTCATGGAAAAATCAAACTTTTCAAAAAAAAATTCAAAAACATTATCAAAAGATTATTTTGACATTATTAATTTGAAAGTTATATAGTATTTGTAAATTAAAATTTATAGAATCTTCATAAATTAATTATAATATTCTTTAATTAAAATCAATTAAAATCACTTTTGAAGAAATCATATTTTTGAAGCATAAAATGATTTTCTGAAATATTGAGTGATTATTTCCAAAGAATTAAAAAAATAAATTTTTATATAGTGGTAACATTATATATATATACATTTTTATTTCATAACTTTTTTAATACTCATCATAAATACATTTTTAACAGGTAGGTAATAACTATAACATTTAAATACTTATATTTCATTGTTCGTTTAAGCTATGAATTGTGCATTGAATATTCTATAAAACATATTGTACATATAAAATCTCATTATATTAAATTCACCCATCTCTAAAAAAATACATCCTCATAATTTGAAATTGATCTTTATGATCAAGTGTTTGATATTTGAAAATACATTTGTTTAAATCCTATATCATAAAGGGATTAATAAAACTTCTTCTATAAAATAGAGAAAACTAATTATGAAGATCAAATGAAATAACACATAAATGGGTTTCCAAATAGGATAAAAATATTGGGAAGTGAAAATATAGACATTGAGGAAAAATTTAATGTTTCAATAATAATGGAGAGTGACACAGAATAGTGATCCCAATATATTGAATGGTCATAAAAAAATCAATGACCAAAAAACAATAAATCAATATCGTGTGAAAAAAATTATCGATTCATCAAGAATAAAGGTAATAGGAAAATAATTTTATTTCAATATATTTTTCCTAGAGTTGAGGAATTTCTTTAACTTATTGACCAAAAACATAAGGAAATATACTTACTAGACAAGTGGAATTTCATTCATTAATAAATTTCCACAAAAATGTTTTATTTTCCTCCAAATGATGAGTATTGATGATAAATTTTCATTCTTTTAGGAATAAAATAAAAAATTATTAGATCAAATAATACAAAAAAGAGAACAAGTTATTCACCTTGTCTTTGGATAATAAAAAAACTGAATTGGTTAGCATATTTTAATATAATATCCATAATTTATAAACATTTATATGAATAAACATTATATTAATCTCTAAAATTTACAATAACACAAATGTTTCAGAATAGATTAATCCACAAAAAATAACCATATACCCCAAATAACATCAATAACTTCTACATTAAAGAAAGTGTTAACCAAAATGGTTATCTCATAACATTCAGTGTGCATTCGCAAAAATTATAATAGTATTTTTCCAAAATAATACTTCATGTTAGACCTAAGGATTATATATATCTCAACCCTATATTAATTCTCTTAAAATATCATTAATCATATTAAAATCCCATCACTTAAAACTATATTATTTTGTCTAATACACTGAACATATGATTAATTGTAAACTTATAAACCCATGATGGTATCCATAACTATTAATATAACAGGACATTGAATTATCAAAATCTACAATGTTTTCTAAAACCATCCATAATACCAACTATAATAACCCCAAACCCACACATTGATAACTTGTTTCAAAACATCATCTTTACAATTATGGAGTTTATACTATTAAATGTAACCCAATTTGAACCATAAAAGATTCACAACATAAAAAGAAAATATCAGATCACATTAATACCCCCATGACATTTTCGGTTTAGAGTTTTAGAGAATTAGGCTAAACTCTTACCTGGAAAGATGGATAAAAAAATATGGTTCATAATAATATGTATCATCTATAACTAAGTTTTTTATATCTAGTAACCATATTAGGAATGACATACTTAAAATATTTCTTCACATACTAAGGAAATGGAAGACATAATAATGGTGAGATAAATAAACTAGTAAGGTCATACCTAAGAGTTATCAATTAAATTTAATCATTAAGAATAATAAATGCATAAGTTTATGATGACATAATCAAATTTCATTAGAAAAACATAAGTAAATTAATACCCACTGAACTTCACTAAACATATGACCTGGTATAAATATTTAATAAAGGAAATAGTCATAGGAATCGGTAATCATGAGGCATGTGATGACAATAACGATAAAAGTAATATATAATGACTGATAAAATTAGAAATAAAATGTGATGATATCTTGGAACATTGTATTCAAATAACCCTTATAAATTATAATACCATATCAAGTTAATACCAATAATCTTTTATGAGTAACTAGTTACCTGGTTATGTTCATTGTCTCTTATGTGTACATATATTTAGTTAAATGCATAATTATTACCCAATACATTGGAGAGATATATCGAAAAAAAATCATCATATTATATATTAGGATCGCCAATAATTATGAAAACATTTTAGGAACCATAGTTAAAACACATTAAATCTCTCACCTATAACATAAAAATAAGTACTATTATTTCATAACTTGATTTACATATAGAAAATAAATGGTTTACATGATAATTTATTTAAAATAATCATAATCCATCCATATAAATAATTATTATGGTGTTATTAATATATATTCCCAACAAGTGCTAAGTAACATCACGATTTTTTGTCATCAAATATAAATACCATAAAATGAATCATTAAAAACATTCTTGAGAAAAATACCATTTCCAATTTGAAAATATCATTTAAAAACTAAAAATTCAAAAAATATTGTGGAAATACATATATTCTAAAATACCCTTAACTTATTATAAATTAATATTAAAATAAATTAATTTTCTTGAAATAGAGAAAATACATCCATTAACATTATTTTCATGTTTTTCTAAAGGGAATCAAAAGTGGCCGTTCTTGAAAATTTTAAGAGGATTCCATTAAAAAACTTTTAAAAATATTCAATAATTATGTAAAATATCTTTTTGAAATAACTTTTTCTTATAAGAGGACATTATTCAAATCATTTTAGTAAACATGGATTTTTTAGAGAACGATTATCGATCTTAAAGAATATGCATGATCAGTATCCCTTAGAAATAACTTTCTTGATGTTTCTTGGTTCAGTATGGATGGAAATGGAAATGAAAAATTTAAACCAAATTTATAACCATGTGGGTAGAAAATATATTTGGTTCAATAAAATAAGATCATATAGTTTCCCCCAAATAAACCCAAAACATAAATAATCTGGAGAAGAAATGAGATTATAACATGAATCCTCTACCACTTTGGTAAGATAAAAAAATAAAAAGTCATGGAAATAAATAATATAAGATGGCTCTTAATGTCCTTTAAATTAAATTAATTAATATTTAAAATTTAATTAATTGTTTATTAATTAATACATTCATTTAAATTATGGTTCATGAAAAGAAACATCTCTAATGAAAATGAGATTTAGATAATAAAACATTTCCAAAGATCATTGATTTTGAAGTGGTAATTAATCTATGGAGTGATTTTGTGAACACATGTAAATAATAATAATAATAGAGAAAATATAGAATACCACAATATAGATAAAAATTAAAACATAATCATGTCATAAACAAATTAATGAAGTAGAAGTATAACCCATTGATGGAAAATGAGTTAAGATACCCCTTACCACATGGTCACTTTCAACTAAAATAAATATGAAGAAATTAATATGAATAGTATAATAAAATAAAAATAATTATGAATGTTTTATGATATAAAATTTAATTTTGTAATTTCAAACCATATAAAAGAAATTATGTCCATAACATCAAAACATGCCTCAATGAAGAAAAATTGAGATGAAATATCTTACTGCTTTGTATCATTCTTGTAAAATACCCTTAGATGAAATAATTTAAATTGTGATATAAAATAAAATAAATTATTATTTATGTATGAAATATAATTTTAAAGTATATTATATACACCATAAAAAATAAATTTTGTTTATAATATTAAAATATTCCTTAATCAAGGGAAATTCAGGTGAAATCACTTACTATTTTGCAATTTCCATATCAAATCCCCATTGATGAAATAATATAAATTAAAAATTAAAATATTTTTTGTCATTAATGATTCATGATGCAACATGTGAATATTTATTATATACACCATATAAAATAAATTTTTTCTTGGACATTGAAAGATGCATCAAAAAAGGGTAATTATGAAGAAATCCCTTACCTCCCAGACTTGACTTGTATATCCTCTATATCATATATAATAAAAATATAACAGTTATTTAATTCTTTAATAAAAATTTTAAATTTTGTTAATTTATCTTTAAACCATTTTTCCTATTATTAAAATGACATATTTAGTTACCTAATCAATTAAGACTGCATCAGGTATTTTGATGATGTTCGGTTCACAATTTCTAAACAACTTGGGTATGTTGAATACGGTCAAAATGGTAATTGTACCATAATTTGATGAATAATAATATAGAAATAATTATCATTTTTTACGTTAATTTATCTTCTAAATACAACTATTAATGTTTTTTACATAAAATCAATTTTTTTTTAGATTATAGAGATGGTCGGTCGTACCTACGCCTGAGTAACGTTTCCATTTTTCAAAAAATATAAGATAAAGTATATAAGTATTATTTAATATTTATATTTTTATGATTTTTTTCATAAATACATTATTATATATATAAATATTTTATAAATACATTTCGTGTAATGTGGTGATGAAAAATGAATCACATAACTTCGTGGAGGTGGAAATCCACATGTACGTGTGTCCAAGTTTTCATTTTTAATAGATAGAATGGTATGGAAATAAATTATTAAATTTATTCCAAGGGTTATAATTTTTTAATTAATATCATATTTACATATATTTTAAATCTATCATTAAAAACATCTATGAGATATAGTGATGGAAAAATAAATACACTGTTTTGTGGAGGGGGTTGTCCACAAGTACGCACCAACAACGTTTTCATTCCCCATAGCTTGGAAAAGGAGAAAAAAATGGTGGTAAAATAGTCTAAATAACACTTCTGTATATAATAGATACTTATTTTATTATATAATCATGTTTTAATATGATTTTAATTGGGTGTTAAAAGAAATTAACTAAAATAGTTCGTTTTGGATGATTACCTCTTCTTTAGTAGCCATCCGTTAAATACCTTCTTAAAGACCCATATAATGTTCTTATAAGAAGGCCAGAACCTCTAAACCATGTCTATGGAAATTGAGATGATAATTTTTTAGGGGTTTTTTGGAAATGTTGCTCAATGTGGTGTAAATAAGATAAATGATGGGTTACTTTTAGAAGCGTGGGAGGGTCATTTTTTGAAATTTATGAAATATTATATTTTAACAAGTGTCTAAATCATATAAAATTTTTCCAAAATTAAATGTATTAGAATATAATGATAATATTGTCTTAAAATTAAAATTCAATAAAATTTATATAGGTTTACATTTTATTTTAAACTTTAGTTTTCATTTATCCTTTTATTTAACAAATTTTAGCCATAACATTAGTAATGACTTTTTTAATATTAAAGGGTATAAATATTACTTATAATTTGAAAGTTAGATCATAAATTTTAATGGGGTGACATTTAATACAATATATCTTCTTAATTTTTCCCATGTGTGATTTTAATTATTTTTAAATGATCTAATGAAATATTATTTAATATAAAATATCATAAATGTCAATTTTGACACTATTCATTCAGTTTGACTTTAGAGACATGAATAGAGAAATGGATTTATAATATAAAACATTCTAAAATTCCAAATATTTTATATTTATATAAAAAAAATTCATATTATAAATCACTAAAACAACATTGCTTTTAGTGTTTTTAATATCACATACTTTATTTTTCTACTACTTACATAAGAAATATATCGGCATTAAATATAAATTTTAGATAATTATACAATCATTAAAATTAAAAATAACTTACCATTAAGAAACTAATTTTTATATAAAGTAAAAATTTATAGATAAACTTGATTTTTTTACCAATTTTGAAAAATATTAAAAATATTAAATGCAATAGAGGGGTATTTTTAACTTCATCTTTTACTTAAAATATTATGAAGTCTAAAATCAATGATAAATGTAAAAGGATAATATTTTCAATTTTTGTTTGATTAAAAATTTAATAGACTCTTAAAATAAAATTATGGAATGTGTTTGAATAAATTTTAATCCTTTTCAAATTAATTTTAATCATAATTAAATCATTTTACCTTTATCTTGGTAAGAAAAGGTTACTATGGTTATTATCTGTTCTGACCAAAAATTAAGTTGACCATATTAATGAATTTTAATTATGCTAAATAAAAATGTCTAATTCATTTTATCAAGTTAAATACACATAATTGGTATAATTTAATTCAAAATTAATCACAAAAAATGTGATAAAAAATAACTTTCTAGAAAAAATCCATTTACTAAAAAATTTATTTATACCATATAAAATTATAGTATTGATGAAAATAAATTTTTTTGGATTATGTTTAATAAAAATAAACTAATTAAAATTTTAAATTAATCCAAATTAATATGTTACTTTCCATGTACTTGAAAAAATAGAGTTTTCAAGAAAAATCACCATGTTTCACTATTCATTGAAAAATAAAACATCTAAAAATTATCAAAACATAATAATAATTTTATTTTTAGATTTTGGATTTAAAAATATTTTTATTATTATCCAATTAATTTTCTAAAATTTCCATAAATTTATTATAATATTCCCTCACAAAAATAAATAATAACATTTTTTAAGAACGCGTATTTTTTAAGCATAAAAGTCATTTTCTGAAAAATTTTGTGATTCATTTTTCAGAATTAGTAAATTAGTTTATATTGAGTGGGAAAATATTATATATTTTATAATTTGGTCAATATTATTCATAAAATATAAATTTAAAAGATGATTTATTACTACAAAAATAAAATATTTACATTTCATGGTTTGTTTAAACTAATTATTGAGTGTTGTATACACTACCAAACATATTTTACTTTTAAAATCATTGGGTATTACATTTATTGGTTCTTCCAATTATATATGGTTTATTACATTATTTTTATCAATTGATATTCCCTATTTAGATAACAAATTTCATAATAATTTTACATCATGGATGTAAAAGATGTACTTTGATAGTTTATCATGAGTTGGTGATCATGTAGAGTCTCTAAGATAATCCTCAAATTTTTATTTTGGTCCCCCAAAAACAATGAATAAACTAGGATCTCATCCTAAAGTACCAACATAATAGATTCAAGGTGTATGTGGAATATAAGGTTCAACAAAGGAATAAATATAATTTTATAATTGTTTGACAGAAATGGAATCAACAAGTACTTGATATAATTGTAATTACATGGAACCACCATATTATTAACATTGTATTCCATCTCTCATAGTTTATAGTAACCTAATTATAGATTTATTTTAAAAATCCAAATTTCCCAATTCAATTTCACCAAGTCATATTTAATACAAGAAAATGAGTACTTATCATTAATCATAACCTGATTTAACATCAGGTAGTCAATACATAAGAATAGGGACCCATCCAACTTCCTGGAAAAGAGAAATAGACAATCCCAAGGAGACATGATTGGTTGGATAAATCCCATAGCTTCTAGATCATTTAGCTATATATTTAACGCCTTCAAATATATGAGTCCTATACAATATTTGGGTAAGGAAATCTACTGAGTTATAGGCACAAAGTCAATATGAATATTGACATCCCATTCATTGAAAAAACCAGAGAATTAATTTTCAAACACTGCTACAAACACAGTTATATTGGGATGGTGTTCAAATATTATATTAAATTCATTAAACTCTTTTAAGAGATACACTCTCAATCACACTATACTATCCCCTTTAGGATGTGGTAGTCTCATGTGTCTAGATTATGGATCCCAATCGCCTTGAAACACATAAGAATTCACATTGGGATTAGTAAAGGTGACCTTTTATTAGAAGAAATCAACATGGTCCCTGAAGGAAACTATCTAATTCATCCATAAAATGAGATAAAATTATACCATCTCTAGAATGAGCAAGTCCCATTCTAGATCAAATACTAATAATGAATCAATGTAGGAAAAAAACATAATCCCTACTCCTTCTTCATCCCTTGTGGTTTTCAAATCTCCAAAATGTATCACATGATCTTAGAAAGAAGTTTCAAAAATTTCACCACACAAAAAAAATAAGTGAGAAGAACCAATATATATTAAATCTATCCCAATTAATGATAAAATAAGTATGGAACCTTTCATTTTTTCCAACCCTATCTCAGACTCCATGGGGGATGTATTTACAATATGTAACTATATGCTCTCAACCTAAGTCTATGGTCCACCACTAGCCAAGGTTTCTTATCTTAGATAACTCTAATCATAATATGAATCGGTACAAACTCTAGTACCCTAATATTAGGTTCCCTCTATATTAGTTTTTTTATTGAGTAAAATATCCCTTAGGTTATAAGTATCCCAAAACAATTTGAGAAGACAGAATAGCTTTTTAAAACATATAAATATTTCTAAAACATCCATTATAATGGAAATCATAGGGGAGCTTAGCATGTGGACCTCATATACCTAGAACATCCACATATATACAAAAAAACAAGATAAACCCCCACCTAAATCCACTTATTATGTAAACTAAGAAGGGTTCCTAGAGACACTAATACCCACACTTATCAGTTCAAAATGATTCCAATTATTCTCAAATATTCCACTACTAATCCCACAAACATGGGAGGAACACTAGTAATCCATAGTATCACATCCTAATCAATATCTACAATTAAGTTTTGATCCACAACCTCAACATTGGTTTGGAGAATCAAGAGATAGATAAAATATTCTTCCAAATACATATTTCAAAGATTTGATCCTAACATCTCTCATTTTATACTAGGTCAATTGAAAATTGAACAATATCATCAAAACATTTCACATGATTTATAGATTTTCCATCAACCTGTTATAGAATAACAAATTCCATAAATGTTCTCAATTCTATCGTGTCTAGGTAAAACTAGTGGTTGAAGATAACCGTAAAATTATCCTTTTCTAAATTTTATACAATCTTGATTAAATGATTAACTCTTCCCACTTTAATGTGGGTGAATAATGACAAAAATTCTACACTTCAACTTAATGGGATCTA
This sequence comes from Viscum album, assembly GCA_963277665.1. Taxonomy (NCBI): domain Eukaryota; kingdom Viridiplantae; phylum Streptophyta; class Magnoliopsida; order Santalales; family Viscaceae; genus Viscum; species Viscum album. The sequence goes on from OY728157.1 coordinate 1,993,084,170, forward strand.
TAGTTTCAAGGGACACAAAAATCATCTCAATCTTTTATAAACAATCCTCACCTTCCTAGGGTTAATTGATTCCTCATGAGGAGCATGGAATATGGTGCAGTAACTCTTTTTCTTGACCATTAACATGAATATTTAGCCTCATCAAGGATATAGTCTGATCAATGGTCCCACTAGTAGAAAAAGATGATTTAGCATCAGAATTTTAACATTGGTTTGTCATAAATGAGGTTAAAGGGGACATGAGAAGCTGTTAACATTGGTTTTATGAAATAAAAAATTTAAAATATTTTAAAAAATAAAATACCAATGGACTTATCTTCATTCTATCGACATGATCTTTCAAAAACCCCCCATTTTCTTGACTTTTGATGTAACCCAATCCATTCTCGGTCATCAAATTTCATTTTATTTTTATCTTCTTTTGTATATTGTCTCCCATAAATGTTTTATGCTTCATTATTATTCTATGACCCTTCATATTATTTATCCAACAAAACCCCAATCCTTATATATCATAATGTCAAGAAAAGGAATTTTTTTATTTTCTAAATTATTTTTACAAATGTTCCTCTTCAATCTTTCATTATTATGTTTATTCCTAGCACCCTAAAGTGCATTTATCAAAATTTCGTAATTATTTTCCATTATCAGCCTTCGTATTTTGTAAGTATTTTTTTTATTTTTAAAGGTTTAATTAATTATTTTATAGTTATAAATTTCATTTTTCTATTCATTTTATTCCATGATTTTTATTTTCAGTTAAATTTATTTGATCTTAAAATTTGTTTCTTATTATAAATTTCTTGCGATTATAATTTTTTATTTTAATTTTTTTCAATAATTATTTGTATCTGTAAATTATTTATCATTATAATTTATTCATAGTGGAAATCCTTTTTCTATTAATTTTTTCAACTTTAAATTTTTCTATTATTATAATTAATTTTAATTAAAAAATATTTTATGGTGATATTTTATTTCATTTTTAAATTTCTTTTCAGATATAATTTTTTTTAAATGTATGAATTATTAAATATTAATATTTTTATAGGATTAAATTTTATTAATATATATATATATATATTTAAATAATTATATATATTAATATATTTATCTATTATATTGTGATATTTTAGGTAATTAATGCTCCAAAATTCTATAAATGCATGAATATTTAGTGATAAATATGAGAAATGGGTTTGAAAGTTATTGGAATTTTCTATATGAAATTTCAAAAACAAAGATGTTATTTTTCTCCAAGTGTGATGTTTTTAATATTATAAAATTAGAGAATAGAGGAACAAAATACCAAATGATTTTCTATGGTTTTACTCATAATTATACATGTTGGATAGGTTAATAATAAATACCAAACAAGTCAATATTTGATGATAATGAAGATGTTTAACATGAGATATAAGATCATATTTAAAAATTAATTCACGATTTAGGTGTTGAATCCATTAAAAAACAAATATTGAATGACTATAAATAAATATTGAGAATCCACTATTCTCATATTGCACTAAATTTATAGTTTTATAAAAAGTGCTAAGATTACTTAACTTGAAATAATGGACTAGTTTCAGTGATAAAATTTTAACTAAATTGCATGATCTTTTAAAATGGATACTCATATAAAGAAATGGGAATCCAAATTCCAATTATTATGAGGGAATATTGTGTACAATAAGATTTATTTATAAAAAGATACATGATCTACCAACCAATTATGTGTTTTCTAGTAATTAATATGAATGTTTATCATAATTTCTTAAAATTGGGAAACCGTGATACAAAATGAATGATGAATATGACCCTGTTTTATTCCCAATAATAGGCTAATATGGAATATAAATGAGTAAATCTATAATAGAAAACTATATAACCCACCTGATACCCCATATTGAAGTGATTTGATCACACATGTTTTATTTTGGAAATAAAGTTAGAAATATAAGAACACGTTTGAACATGGATGGAATGGACCCATATCAGATCCTTATTAGCCAACATTGTTCTAGACAGATTATGTTGTATGTCTACAACTTATCCCCACATATATATAAGAAGAGAAAATATTTTATGACGAGCTTTATGATTATGGACCACAACATCATGGAAATGATATTGATCTTTATCTATAACAATTTATCAATGATTTATAACTTCAGTGGGAGACATGAGTAATGGTTTATTATGTATATATACAAATTTATTTCATATGGAAATTTTTCTGAATATAGTGTCAAATGACATAAATCTAATTTGCGACGATGGGTCATCATATCATCAATTTTAGAATTAAAAAAAACAATTTACATGGGACATTTGGGATGGTTTTTAATGGATTATAATTTCAAAATATTAAAAAATTAATTTAATGATTTACAGGAATATGAATTTCCCCCACAACCACTATCAACTATAGAATATTATGAAAAAATTAAAAAACATAAATATCACATTTTGAATGAAAGGATGTTTTTTTCATTAAAAATATGTTGAATAATGGATTTATTTTATCTAAGGTATATTATTTGACATTTTCTATTTATAACATAACATTGATGTTACTAATGTTGAGAAAACCTTTTGTGACTATCTAATTAGAATATTGTTAAACATAAAAAGGAAAGATAAAATATTTACTTTATGCACAACTAGAATTAAAAACCGTAGGATTATATTTAGAGTTTTCTCACCAAAAATAAATGAAAGATAACATAATTTTCCTTGTATTATCACACATTAAGGAAGAGTGATAAGATAATTTTTTTTTTCATTTCCTATAGGGTGTTAATAACTAGTTTTTTTCCTTAAATGTGAAAACTAGTGTGATTGTATAATTTAATGTTTATAGGTATTTAATCTTGTGACTTTCATTTATTAGTGTAATAGTTTCTATTGGTTTCATTGTGTAGAATATTTATAATACTTATCTAAAAGTATATAATAAAGTTTTGTTACTTCTAAATTCAATTCGCATCAATTCCATTGATCCAAATTTGTTGAATGTATTGGATAATAAATTTTTACTCATAAGTATTCAACTATAAATGTATTTAAAAATTATTTATTGATATAATGGTTCATATATTGATTCATTTTGTGTGAGAGATAAGAATATATGAGCCTATTTATTTAATTTGGATATTTCTTTTTGAAAGTTGAATGAAAATTTTAAAGGGCTATGTTAATAATCCATAATGAACAGAGGCCTATATTGATCAAAAATATATATTTTAAAGGTGAATTTATATTTTTTATTTATTATTGTTCAAAAATGAATTATGATGGTCTCTCTATATCTCAATATTTGATAGTATATATTTAAGGTAAAGAAACATATATAATATAAGTAAATATAATTCCACGTGATGAGTTGATGTGTGTAGATTTATAAATTTTGAAAAACATGAGTTATGTTCAACCATAAATATAATCAAATAATTTTTGATTGAAGGTATGATATTTGAGAAGAAATCGAATGTGGTTGATGAATGAACAAAAGGATACTTTTGTTTTATGGTTTGTGGAGAAAATAAACATTGATTTATCAATATTAGAAACACATAAATAGTCAACAAAGGGACATGGTGTTTATTTGATCACATGGTTTTGTTTCGATATTAATAGTATGGCAATTTACAAAAAACCCTAGGATGAAAAGAGTACCCTTAAAAATAGTGCAGTAGTGTTTTTCATTGAATCACTACATTTTCCATGTTCTAAGGATAGAAATAAAATATCTACATCAACATTATATTTTGTAGTTGTAGGGGATATATTTTTGATTAGTTATATTAAATTTAAGGTACCAGTATTTTAGTGTAACAAGGTTGATAGAAATAGTGGTGTGAAACAAGATAAGTATCTATTTACACATTTTTATTTAAAAATATTTAGTTTCATGTGGGAATAATTTATCACAGTGTTTCATGAAATTAAAATATTTTATGTTATTTACCTATAAAACAATTATTGGTTTGATGTGTTGTAAGGGAAAATAATACATTTGGATAATGAATTATGAACATGAAATCAGGTTCATGCATATCATGTTTACCTCATGAGTTATCCATATTTACCTAATTCATTATATTTCTAACCCAAAACATAAATAAAAATAATAAATATGCAGGAAAAAAAAAATAAATCATTTATCATATAATAACCCATTAAAATAAATGGGTTTCATGACCATTTTATCATAGAATAACCCATAGATAAATGTGTTTTATAAAAATATTGTCATCATATTCATAAAATGTGCTGATAAATAATAAGGATAGAATCCTTGGATTATATCTCCAATAAATCATAAGATAAATCAATGGTTTTTTATATAATGAATAGAAATACACTTAAAATATCATTAAAACATTCTTGAGTAAAATAACATTCCCCTTTTAAATCAGTTATTTAAAAAATTTCGTTATTATAGAGCATAACAATTTCACTCAAGAGGATCCAGTAAAAATGTAATAGAAGATTAAAAAAAATCAATGTGAAAGCAAATGTTCCTCATTACATATAAGTTAGGAAAACATTTCTTCCATACTTTCTCTAAAAAAATTCATAAATTACCTTATTTGGGAAATATTAAATAGATTCTTTTCCAACTATATTGTAAAAATAAAAACATTGGTAAAATGAGTTTAAAAAATCATAGGATATTACTATACCCCATCCTTAAAACAAATATGAATTCATGGATATGGTTGGAAAAAATTTACCAATGAGATAAATGATGGTTGTTTACATTAAAAATACTCTTTTCATCTCTTAATTAAGTAAAGTGAGGAAAAATAAAAAGAAAACATATAATCTCTATAAATAAACTAACCTTAATAATTTGAGAGGGATTCGTAAGAAATGGGTCATATAATTTCAAAAAATAAAATTCAAGTTTAAAACATCCATATTTAAATATAATTAAAACATAAATCATTTACCTCAAGTCTTACCCTTCAAAGTTGTCATTCTAACCTCCAATTCATGAAATGGTTCCTTTTTTATATCCACATAAGGACCATATATTTCTTCTTCTCAGAAGACCACCACCTCTAGAATGTGTCTAGGGAATGGGAATGATAATTTTGTAGAGGATGGTCAATATGGAATGCTCAATTTGATGTTAATATGATAAAGGATATGTTTTCTTTTTTATAAGAGAGGGGTGGGTCACTCTTGGAATTTAAATAAGATTATAAAATAATAAAGTTAATCTAAAACCAAATGGTTCCAAACTACCTATAAATGAAAAAGGAATGAAATTATAAACCATATATAATCCATTTAGTACTCTTTGAATGTTTTTATGATTTTAGTGTTATTTAATAAAAATTTATTCTCATAAAATATTATTATTGTAAATTTAGAAACTATTTAACTAATTTTAATTAAAAAAAATGAAGACATATTTTGAAGTGTATAACGATCTTATAAAACAAATAATAATATTTTATATAAATTTCTAAAATTCATGAAACTAATTATCCCACTCAAACTATATTTCTTTTAATAATTTGTGATCATTTATTATATTTTTTTATTAATAGAACAAATATTGCCTTAGTGTTGCATAAGAAATTAGGGTTTCTATATAGTTACTAATAATTAATTATAAGTTTCTATCATGATAATGATTTTATTATAATCTAAATAGAATCTTATAGTTTTTCATAGATTAATTTTTACTCTTTATGTGCACATAAGAGATATTAAAAACAAGGAGAGTGACATTTTTTAAGTTTATTTGAATTAAGTAATATGTAAGTCATTTTTAGGGTCCTGTGTCCATTAAATTAATCAAATTATAGGCTAACGTTATAAGGGTAAAATTTTATTCATCCAATAAGATATATGTTAAATAAATTATGCCATTATCAGCTAGTTTTAACCTAGATTGACCCAATTTACAAATTACTATGGTAATAAATTTTACCAAGGTTAATATTCTTATTGACACAAAGGGGACATTTAATAGATTTAAACATCATGATTATAAATATAAAATTAATTTTATCTAATTAAATTCATAAAAAATGGAAGAAATTAAATTTATAGTAAGTGAACAAAATGTAAAAAACACATTTTATAGAAAAATAACAGTTTTTAAAAATTAAACCAAATTTATTATTATCCCATACCTATAAAAATATTAGATGAATATTAAAACATTTTAATGAGTATATAATTTATAAATTTCATTAAATAATTCACTAATAGTTATAAATTTAATTTTCTAAGTTAAAAACACATTACATTCATAAAAAATAGTTTTTCAGGAAAACAACTTTTTACCTATCATAATGTTTTTATCCTGAATTTAAATATAAAATAGATTTAAAAGGAAAAAAATATATTATATAAACTAAAATAAAAATAATTATAAAATAAATTTATTTTAGAAAAAAATTTAACTTTTTTACATATATTTGTTGTTAAAATCAATATTTCATTACTATTCACTTGAAAATCAATGTTTTCAAAAAATTATGAAAAATTAATCATACAAAATTTTTAATATTATGCTTTAAAAAATGGAGTTCGTTTTATAAAATATTGTCCCAAATATTACTATAAATTTATCTTAACACTATCTCAATAAAATTAATAAAACAATATTTTTGAAAAAAATCATATTTTTGGAGAATAAAATGACTTTACTAAAAATTATTATATTATTTACTAATAAAATTTAAATACGCTTATATTGAGAATGAAAATTATATATATTTAATAAATTATTTAATCATATCCTTACCCATGAATTTAATTAATTGAAAAGAAAACATTCTCAAAAAATAATCTTTTAATATTACCTCATGGTTTATTTAAACTTTGTGTTGCATGTTCAACAAGTTATTGAAGAAATTAAATATATTTTTAAAAATATTTCATAAAATCACTAGATGTTACCCTATCCCACACTAAATAAATTATATCATTTTAATATTTCTTATTCATTGATTTTTTAATATTATAAATTTCCTTTTTCAAAACCCACATCTTACAAAAAGTTTTTATACTCCCTTAAAAAGGGAGAGTTAAAATGGGAAGGTTGTATAAAATAACATAAAATAGGGTTCCCATATATGAAAAAGCTTTTTGGGAAATTAATATAAGGACATGAAGGATAAAAATAACTCCCATGGACAAATAGATACTAATAGAGAACGTAATCAAGAGATCATTAATGACCACAAAAACCCAAACTTAGTAATGAGTTAAAAGACTATCAATTCATTATAATTGAAGTTTGGAGGACCACATTTTTAAGATTATTTTTAAAGAGTTGAGTCATTATATTACCATATCTACTGGGATAATAAGGAAATATACTTAAATGAAAATTATAATTTTATCCTTTAATCAATTTCCACATCATTCTAATTTTTTTCTCCAAATAATGATAATTTGAGATAAAATTTCATGTATGAATAACAAATATCAACTTCTAATTCATCAAAATAGTACAAAAAGGCATTCCTCTGATTAGTAAGTATCATCCAAAACAATAAATGTTTAGTACAATACAACTATCAAAATTAATAAACTATTTACTAAATAAATACAATTTTCATCTCTAAATCTTTAGTCACCATAGTAACCTCACCATTAATGAATTTTTTAACCTCAAAGGATATACCCTTTAGCTTACATAATTAAAATTTTAATTTAATTCATCACAAAATTTTTTTATGTTAAACCACATGTTACACATAAGGGTTACGTTTACCTAATCCAAATTAATTACCATGACAAATCAATATATAATCTTGTAATTTATTGAAATTCACCAAAATATCCTGAATCACATCAAATTTCCATAAAGGATGAACCATAATATTTTTATAGGGCACATTCATACAAACATCAACCTAAAATACACAACCCCATTGTAGAGGATAAATATGACCTAATTATCAAGATTCACATCAACTATTCTAATTTTTAAACAATTTATGTTTTCCTTTGCCTTTGAATGTTTCTAGCCCTTATTATCCTCATTATCCTTCATATTAAGTAATTCATTCACCTAATTAACAAAAACCATTAATTTATAGCACTAGAGTGTGAGTGGTGTATTTTTTTGATCTGTATCTCCAAAAAAAATTATTGACTGGTTTTTTTACATGACTTCATCATTCTTCCACACAATGGCCAGGGTTTCAACACTTGAAACATGTCCTTTTATCCATACTGGAATTCACCTAAGTGCCCCTTAAGATATGTTTAAAAATCAGGAGGTTGAAACTTTTTCTTCCCTCCATGAGAAATATTACCGGAACGTCTATAAAGATCCATAATCCTTTTATTATCATTAAAATATTGAGGGTTTTTTCTTCCATTTTCATATTTAATTCACGTCGAACAATTTCTTCATATCTTTCAAATTCCCTTAGGTATAATATCTTTTTAATACTTGTTTTAAACCACTAAATAGTCAATCAATTTTCCTTTTAGGGTTGATGATTAAACCTGAATCATACCATGAAACTCTTATATAATTTTCTGTATAGGTTCTAATGGATTTACCATCATTCTTCTTAAGGTCAAAGAAATCCTTCTTTATTTTTGTACCCAGAAAATGAGGGAAGTACAAAATAAAAAATATTCCATTAAACTCATCCCATTTAAGGGATTGAGTTTCTACCTTTTTCTTGCATTATTACTAATATTCCACCATTAATTTGCTTCACCTTCAAAATTATAAATAGAATTGAAAATGTTTTCATTTTCTAATCATACAAGAACAAAAAATTTATCTTCCATAGAATTTATTTTTTTATTAGTAAAAAATAGATCATAATACCCAAATAAGGATGGTTTAATAATTCACATAAAAGATTCAATTACATGTTTCTCCATCTTTAGTGTATTTGGGTGTTCAACACGATATGTGTTACCACTAATTTCTTGAGAGATTTGAGTGAAGATAGTCATAAAATATTATATCCCATCTCTTAAACAATTCAGTTGATCACGAGGATGGTTGTTTTATTTCTAATCGCAATAATTTTTTACATTATTCCTTTAGTTTATAGAAATAGACTAAAACCAAAAATCATAGTGTGAGTAGTAATGATCATAGTCAAAAACAAAATTGTCATTAATAATTATTAATTGTATGTATATATCAATATGCCTTCTTTTCTATCAACGAAACCTTAGGATTATCCCATGCCATCTATGATCATTAACCAAACTATTGGATGCTATCATATACTATGAAAAATCCCTAGGATTCTGACTAGAGGTTTGTCAAACAATTTTTCAAATGTTAACTAAACCTTACTCAGATACAAACAATAGATACCCATATATATAATACAAATATATTACATTTAATAGATGAATATTAATTACATAAAATAAAAATACGAACAGAACAATATATTTCTTGTATGTTTGTAGAAATGGATATATAGACAACCATTTTATAAGTTTCTACCATTATGTTGTTAAAAAACATGCACCCATATTAGAAAAATCATTTATAAAACCTATATTACTAACCTAGGGAATGAAAATGTAATAAAGGATTAGATCTGATGCTCAGTAAGGCTAAAAAAGGGAGATATCAATGAACACACAAGACTAACATGCGCATAATGTATAAGATCATGAAAATAATAATTGAAAACCATGCCCTTTATATCAAAGATCATAATATTGATTCATGGGATAAATCTTGAAAATTAATAAGAAATGAATCATAATATAATAAATAAATATGAGAAATGATAGTATAATATTTTCATATGAAAATATTTCCAGGTATACACATAATCATTTAACACTTTAAACAAGTATAAATTTTAAATTGGTTTACCCATTAAGTACATGGAAGGAAATCTAGCCCTCAAATAAACATATGGAAATGAATACAGGTACACAAATAATATTATGGAAATGATATCTTGGTCCACACATATACTTATGGACATGAAATATAGGTCCACACATTAAATTATAGACATGAAAGCTTGGTTCACATTCAAATATATGGATATTAAATCCAAGTCAACTAATAAAATTGTGAACCTGAAATTAGGTTCATGCATTGCATATTTACCTCATGAGTTATCCATATTTATCCAATGCATTAGAGGGATATATAGGTTACACCTATAAAATAATAAAATTCATAAATATATCTTCCATATAATCATATATCATTCATCATATATAAACCCATAAAAAGAATTTTTTTCTATAAACATTTCAGCATATAATAACACATGTAAGAGAAATTGGGTCATAAACATTAAGTTATAATATTCATATACCATCCAAAGAAAGAATCAAAAAGGTATAGATAGATAATATCCCCAGTAAAGAATAATTAAAATAAAGGTTTTTAGTATTTGATGACTAAAAATACTATTGAATTATTATTAAAACATTCTTGTAGAAAATAACCTTTAAATTTTGAAATCACATCTTTTTTTAAGAAAACCACAAAATTACAAAGGAAAAAATTTTATTTGAAAAAAACCTTTTAGAATTGTAAGAGAATCTTCAAAAAAAATTAGTCCTGTAGACGGAAAAATATATTCTTGTTATATACGTTAAAACAATTCCTTCCATACATTTTTCATAAAATCCAAAAAGTACATAATTTGGAAAATAAATAAAAAACTCTTTTAAAATAGTTATCTTAAAAGAGATTTTTTTTTAAAATAAGATGGTAAAAATAGTATCTGAATAGTAAAAAACTTATTGAAAACATTTTTTAAAAATATAGTTATGGAATAAATATGATTCTCGATCAGAGAGAAAAATTAATTCCATTTTCATTAATAAAACACCTTTAATCTGTTGAATAATTAAATTTAAGAAAAGGAAATAAATACATATAATCTATAAAAAATACCATAGGTGAAGAAAATGAAAGGAATTAATAAGATATGGATTTTTTAATTTCCTTAATAGATACTCAAGTATAAACAATTACTTTTAAAATAGTATTGAATTAGAAATACCTTACCTAAATTCTCACCATTCCTCATTCAAGTACAAACCACATATTCATGGAGAGAACTCCTTTAGATGTCGTCTTAAGGATCCTAGATTGGGTATTCTAAGAAGACCAACACATCTATAATGTGGATAATGAAGTGGGTAAGAGAATTTTATAGATTATGGTTGATATATAAGGATAAATGTGTTGGAAAAAATAAAAAGGATAGGTTCCATTTTTTATAATATTTGAGAGTGGAACACTTTAAATTTCTTAAAAGATTAAAATATGAATAAGTCAATCTGAATCCATATGGTTCCAAAAAACCTATGAAGGGACGAGGGATGAAATTTGTGACCATATATTATCCCTTTTTTTCTTATTATTTTAGGATTTTTATAATGTTTATGTGATTTAATAAAATATTATTCTCATAAAATATCATTATTATCAATTTATGAACTATTCATTTAAATTGACTTAAAAGAAATAATGAAAAAGTCGTAATTCAAAAAAAATATTATAACACAACACAAATTTGATATATTTACTTATAAAATTTATAGAACACATTAAATCACTGAAATTATTATTTTTAAACATTAAAAAACATTTATTATATTTTTTGTTAATTGTATAAATATTGCATAGGTGTTTCATTAGAAATAAGGTTTATTATATAATTACTAAAAATAAGAAATAAATTTTTATAATGAATATAATTTCATTAGTCTCAAAATATTTACCTATATTAATAAATAACTTTCTTTTGTCCCTATGTCCACACATAAGAGATATTAAAAAAAGGTGACATTTTGTAACTTTCATTGATTTAAATAATATATAAATCATTTTCCTAGAAAATTAACACTTAAAGTAATAAAATTATTGCCTTTGGTGATAAAGGTCTAATTAAATTTATAAAATAAAAAATTGGACGAAAATTATGTCCTTGTTACTTAATTTTAACTTAGATTATCTAGATTTACCCTTTACTGAGCTAATAAATTTTACCACTCACTATTCATTTTGAAAAAAATAAAAGTGTTCCATTTAAAAAATTTTAACTTCTAGATTCTAAAATATGTAATTAATTTTATCTAATTTAATACCTATAAATAGTTGAAAATAAATTAAAATATAGAGATTTTTTTTTAAAAAAAAGCATCAAACCAGATTTATTATTATCCTATGCCTAGATAAATATTAGATTAATTTTTGAAAACGAATTATTGTTTAAATTTTATATAAATTTAATTAAAATTATTCACCAATAGTAATCAATTTAACTTATTAAGTCCAAAACAAATTACGTACATAAAAACATTTTTTCAGAAAAATTACATTTTATATCTTAAAATGATTTAAACCTGTATTAAAAAATAATATTTATTCCATTGTACTAAATTATATCATTAAAAATATTTGAAAAATAATTTTAATTTGAAATCATTTTAGAAAAATAGTTCTTTTTATATATAGTTTTTAATTAAATTACCATTTTTACTTTTCACTTGAAAATAAATTGTTTCAGAAAAATTATTATAGTTTTATACTAGGATAATTTTAATATTATTATATCAAAAATGAAAATAATTTTATTAAATAAAATTTATAAAATTTATGACAATTAATAATTATATTGTTTCCCAGAAAATAAATAAATATCATTTTTTGAAGAAATCCTATTTTTTATGAATTAACTGACTTTACTCAAAATTCCGTGAATATTTTCTAAGAACTTATAGACACATATTTATTGAGTAGGACACAAATAAAAATATATATACCATAAGCTAGTTAATTATATTCATCCCCTCAAATTTAACAACTATGTTTTAACTATCATAAATAATAATATTTTAATTGTATATCATGGTTTATTTAAACTCGGTGTTACGTGTAATAAAATATATAGATAAAATTGAATTTATTTTAAAACAATATTTCACAAAATCACGGGGTTTTAAATTTTAAAGGTGTATAAATAGGGGGTTTGTTTCAAAAATGTTTTCTGATGTGCCCCAAGTGCCACACCGATGGGGGGAGAATTTTAGGTAGAAATAGATTATTTTATGGCAAAGTTGCAAAACATGAATGATTCAATAAATGGTTATATTAAATAATATATTGTGGTTTTCCATACATAATAAATGATACATTCATCACATTCCTAAATGGATCTTATATCTCTTCGTTCAAACCTAGATATGTACTGTGAGTTTTATACTAGGGATCTCCCTTTACATATTGTAGTACATAAAATTTTACATCATATGAGGGATTATTTAAATAATAAATATATGCATCCAGGATAGGTATGTGTAGTGGTAAATTATATTATTAATACAACATCTCCATTTCTACTTTCTAACGAGGTGGATTCCATTACAAATTTCTAATTTGTCACTTTTCCCTTTTTAATCAACTAAAATATTTGGTTTGTAGTGTTTTTTATATTTTATTTCTCATTAAATTTTAAATTACTTATAATATTTTATTACATTTACCTTATATTGGATCATTTTAAATGGAAGGAATAATTATAAAGCAAAGGAAAATTTTAGGTTCTATCACCTTCTAATACTCCTCATGATGTTGACGTGGTAATAAATTTAACATAGGTTTTTTTATATTGGATAATTATTATAATTTTATGATGAGTACTGATATATATAGAAGAGAATATATATAAAATATATTTAAACCTACCATCCTAGATTTTTTGATGGGTAATGTTCTCATTGTAACCCTGTTGTAGTTGTTTTCCATTTATGTAAATTTCAATTAATAATTTCATATCTTTAAGTAAACATATATCATAGTGACTTAATTAATTAATTTTATATTCAATTATCTCTATTATCTTTTCATAAAATATAATTTCACATCAATTTATGGATTTATTGATCAATAATACAATAAAAGGTTTGTCTAATACATGAAGAAAAATTCTAGAATTGAATATATATATGAAAGATTAAAATATACACATATTACATGTTGTTTCTCTTCTATTTTTAATTGCTAAGAACACATATATAAATGTGAACCAATATTCATTATACTATTATTAAGGCTTGAATATTTATATTTCATTAGACATTGGTTGTTATGAAACTTTCCCCCAAATAAAACTAATGTATGTTGGTTATTCTCTTTATTGGGTGGTGTTCAAAGAATATTTATAATCTTATTAAAGATGTAAGACTTATTCTATTATTTTAATTCTTTGTCCATAATATTTTCATTTGATATATTTTTTAATAATTAATATTCAATATTATAACAGGTTATGGATTAAGTTCAACATGGATCATTTTATATAGTAGAACCCTAAAATACTGAATATATAAGAGTTCAAGAAGATAATTTTTATATAAGTGGGTAATTGTTCTTTATAAAATATAAAGTTTTTATATTTTTTAAATATTGTTTCATAAACATAGTTAAATTGTTAATGATGTAATATTTAATACATTTATTATATTTTATTATATATCTAAGAGATAATCATGACCATAACATCAATAGTTTTTGAAAAGGGTAGTTTCATTCTAACACATAAAATTTTAAAAAATATTTTATACTTTTAAAATCATAAAACTTATTTTTATAGGTTTTTTAAGGATGTTTCAATATATATATAAAATTACATAAAACACCTTAAAATTTTATTTGTATAATACTTTCTATGTTTAAAAATTTTAGAAATTTATTTTTATTTAGATATATATTTTTAAAACATTTTATAAATGTTTTCATAGAGTTTTGAAATGGATTATTCTATTTATGTTGTATTTTTATGTTTTTTGGTGCTACACTTTGGGTTTATAATTATGGAATTATTTATTTTTTAAATAATTTCAAAGTAAACAACATCGATCAATTATGTTTTTACAAAAATCTAATGTGAAAATATGAGTATGATGGTTTTCAATTTTGTTTTCTATTATTCTAATGCATAACGCCTTTTATATTTCATCTTGTATAATGGATTTCAACATCGTTTTATTAATTTTTATATTAAAATTACCACTTTATATTTCACTTACATTAACTCCATTTTTTAAAGGACATTAAATGTTAAATAAATAGATGTTAATGGGTTTTTCTCCACTAGTGTCTGTATCATAGTCCATTCGAATCACAACCTTAAAATTATTCTGGTGCACCGAGGTGTTCACTTTGGGAATTTTATTCATTTCCACCCCCATAGGATTCATAGGTTGTATACATTGGGGAAGAGTGCTATAAAAAATCGAAATAAAGTAAATCATAAAAGAAAATAATCAATTTCTAGATATAATCATACTTACCTGAAAAAAATCATATATAAATGAGAAAGAAATATAAAAAAATCTTCCATTCTCCCAGAAATTTCTTGGGTGGGAAGTCTATATCCCACACACCCTACAAATGAATGGATACAAGACCAATAATTAATTAGTTAAAAAAATTATTATCATCCTAAGAAACTCAAGGAATGGTACTAAGAGTGCTGTATATACACACCATCCTAATCTTCATCTTTAAGTCTAGACAATCCTATACAATTTCAACCAAGGCCTCACAGATATCATAAACATATTTTTAGTGATTCAGTGCCATTTTTTCATGAACCAACCTGGGTCACACTAAAACTAGAAACCCAATATAGCATGTGAAAAACCCTTATGGTTCTTCTCAATCCACATTTGATGGAAACTAGTGCATGGGAATCAATAATTAAATTTTGTATTGATTTTACCCAATACAGTCATCAAATGGGTATGTTCTATGAACCCAACATGACCTTCAAATAACATTAAAATTAAAGATACAAAATATAATTGGTTATATTCAATATAAATAAAACATAGAAAGATAAATAAAAATCAAAACTATAAATAAATAATATAGACATTACCAAAAAAATATATTAAAAATTATAGTCACATATATAAAATAATTAAAGAAAGTAAATATGGATTTTAAATAGGTCTTACAAAAACAAAAGAAAAACTAAACAAAAAATTGGTTACCAATATTTAGTCAATGTGATGGTATTTTCCTTAATATTTCACCACCACTAACTATATCTTAGCTAACAATAATACACACTTCCTTTATATAGAACATTTCCTTTACCTGAACCTATCAAAAAAGGGTCTATATACATTTATAGGTTTATGTAGTGTCTGCAAAACACAATACCAATATGATACAACCAGAAGTTTCATGAGTTATCCTTGTTAGATAAATTAAATCATGAAAATTTGAAATAAGTTGTAAAAACTAATCTTTTAATTTCGAAAGTGTGAAAATAAGTAACTTTATTTTAAAATTTTGAAAAAAAAATTCCATGAAAATAAAAACTCCTTAATCAAGCAACATGGGAAACACCTAGGTCATTAATGGTATTAGGTACCTAAGGTCTCGATATCAACATTATAACTAATGGTCATTCTAGGTGTGTTCACAAACCCCTAAGTACATCATTCGATGGCCTAAGAACAAAGTGTTACTCATCTCATGACACCAAAAATATACAACTTTTAAGGAGTAAATGCCATTTCTTATTTTGGTGGTGTCACCAATCCATGGCACCACAACCTTCATCCAATTATAATATATTTATTTATTTTTGTGTAATCCAAAATATGGAAACATATCACTAATCTCCCCCACAATTAGATACTCATGTTACCATGAATTTTACTGATTTCAATGATATCACATTATATTAATATGAGCCCTTAATTGACCCCCAAAATCCATTTCCATTTATCACATTCAAAAAAATCTATTAAAACTATTCTAATTATCAAACATAGGTTATATATTTGAAAATGTTTATATCATATACAATCATCCTTTAAAACTAATATCACATAGATTATATTAAATAAAAAACAATGGAAATCTTGGTTAGCATAACTATTTTGTAAAATACGAGTGTCAAATTAAATCACTTACCTTAAACAAAGAAAAACCCTTAGAACCCAATGTAAACCGCTGAACTATGTTGGAAATACACTTAAGATAATAATCGGGATCCTATAGAGGAAATAACTAATCATAAACCCAAAAATAGACAAAATAAAATTTGTCTGTCACCTAAAATAGGTCACTAAAACCTTAATTAAGAGATAAATCCAAGAGGGAAGGAAGAAAAAATCAAGAGTAAGGAAGGGGAGAGAAATACTAGATAATTATTATAATAAACTAGGTGAATTGAAACAAAAAAACCATTCCCTATGGGAAGGTTAAAAGTTCCTTAGGCATAGTGGGGAAGTATTAGGTTGAGAGTGTGATAGAAATGATGGTTACATGATTTAATTAAAAAACAGTACAATAGTATTATTGGGTATTTTTTTCTATAAAATACACATAGGGGTACACCATGGCCTAGCCTAGGGGGCTACAGTGTGGTGTCCCTTTCCTATACAAGTCTGCAGTGCATCCCCTTAATTGTGATCCGGTGCACCTCTCAAAGGTATAGGACCAGGGCCCCCACTCCCATGCCTCTATAGATTTTCTTCTTGGGTTGTGTCACGATACACCTAGAACCAAGCCTCTATAACATAGTCCCTCGGGCTAAGGTTCTGCCTCTCATATATGTACCAAGTCACCCTTGCATTGGTTCCAAGAAATTTAAGGGTAACCTATGTTACCTTTACATGGTATGGGTATGGGGATCCCCATTATAGCCCCCCCCCCGGAAATAAAGTATCCCTTTTTGGTTGTGTAAGGGTAACTGGTGTTACCCTTACACAGTGCATGCATAATCCTATATGAATTCGATCCCATGGTTTATGATGAATCACTACTACATATGGTGTTCCCTATGGAATGACCAAAGTAGTCATGTTGTATAATTTTATAGACACAATACTATAGAATTTAGAAAATTAAGATTACTAAAAACTCCAAAAATACTATAATAACTAAAACACATCATTAATAAAAAACACATAAATTATAAAAAAAGTTTCCATGCTTGAAAAATGATATCACAGTTCTATAAGTGTATGTGGACCCATCAAATATAATTAGAGATAAATCCGTTCTAACATAAACACAATTGATGAGAAACATGTGGCATGTAACTCTATTATCAATAGTGGAATCAACATCATTTGAATAAGTAAAAAATTTGAGGCCTGGGTTAGATACGTGAATAATGAATTGTTTAAAATTGAAAAGAATAAAAATTGAGAAATTTAGAACTTTTGAAAATGCTTTAATACACAATGTGATCAGAACAACGTGGTCCTTCGAGAATACATTTGATGAGAAGGGATCAGTGATTGAAAATATGGCATGTCTAGTGTGTAAATTTAATTCACAAATTGAAGGAGTTGATGTTCTAGAAACCATTTCACTATTTTCTCTAATTTAGTTGGCCAAGATCACCTTGTAAATAGTTATTTGAAAGGGATTCTAAATTTATCACATGGATCTAAAGATAACATTTTTTATGGCATTCTAATTTAATATGTTTATATTGAACATTTATTGGGTTTCATGATTGGAAATGATCAAACAAAACTGTGTATACTATATAAGTTCATATATGTTCTAAGAAATCACTATAAGCATGGTTTTTCAAATTTGAATCAAACTTTAAGAAGCTGTAATTTAAAAGGGGAGGTGTTTATCACCTTCTCTTTATGAATACATCAAAGTAAGAACAATTTAGGGGGCTTTTTTATGTGTGTGATATAATATTTGGTGAAATGAGGTAGTAATAAATCAAATAATTTTCAAATATAATGATATCCAAAATTAAAATTCCCCAATTGGTGAACTCGTATGCTTTTTTGAGCTATAGGTGTTTCAAATAGAGAACCACACTATCATCTCTCAATATAATTATTTGAGAGTGCTACTGAGTAAATTTTATATTAATTATCCATAACTAATTTCAACATTGATTTTAGTCAAAATCAATCTTTCAAAACAATAAAATGGGAAATTTTTCCAACCCACCATGTACAGAATAATTATTTAAATCCTTCTATAATTTACTATAATTTAAAAAGATGTGGTTTTTGAAACATGTTTGGAAGATAATTTCCAAAGTAATACAAAGTTTTAGTATGTCTTAGTTGTTAAAAGAATCATGAAGTACATACAAGGTACTATCAACATTTTATTTCTCTTTGATATAGGAAATGATCATGAACAATTCGTATAATTTTTTCAAAATGGGTGAGTGATGTGGTGATCCAAGAGTCCAAAAGGGGTTGAGAATTATTTATTAGAAGTATAAGTGTAGGATGGTTGAGTAGAAAGATGGAAATAAATTTTTTTACCATGAAATAAGTGAAAGACATTATAATAACCAATACATTCACTAAACTTTTATGGATAAAGTAATGGTAAGAAGATATCGGTGATGAAGTGAAACAAACTATGGTGATCTTATTTGATTATAATTTTTTTATTGAAGTCATGAAAAACCATGGAAAATTCCATCATAAAAAACACATTAAGATCAAATATCACATTATAATATAAAATTTAGAACAATAAAAAATAAAATGGAATTATGTTGGAATTAATCAATAGGCGGTGGATATCATATCTAAATTTATGTCAACTTCAGTGTTTAAGAGATATCAGTTGAACCTCAGAGTTCAACCACCTCCCTTGGCTTGAGAAGGTTTATATATTCCCCAATACCCATTTAAATCTAATGATTTTTATGGTGATATTGTTGTGTATAGTAGGTTATTTATTATAGGGTTTATTATCAAAGGGGGATAACTATATGGTGAAATTCAATGAAAAATATTTTTGCATTGGCATTCAGTGTTTTGGGGGAGACAATCCTTGTTTTTTCAAGTTAGCATCGAATCTAATTTTTATTATGCAAGAAAATACCTATTTATAACTGGGTAGAGGTATACCCATTACATATCTCATGGGCCAAATATAATGTTCCCCCATGAACATGGATTGAAGGCCTAGTGCAGCATCATACCTACGTCATCCTGCCGGCATCACCAAGCATGCGTCACTTCCTACCTGCATCATGTCTGTGTCACCATCTAACCATGTAATACCTACATCACCACCCACATCATAGAACCCCCAAAATAATTTATATGATTTTATCCCTAGTCATTTTGATGGATTATTATAGTGTTTACCTCTCAGGTATCACCCCAAAAATCATTTTTTTTAAAACAAGTGCTTTTAGTAATTAATTCTTCCATTGAGGTTGATTTTATTTAAGTATGTTCAAGAAAAGATACCATCCTTTGGGAATATAAATTGAATGATCTTTAAGGATGGGGATTTTTGAAATTATTAATTCCCTATGGTGTGGGACATTCTCTTTAAGTCATTTTTTTTCTACACTGATCATTCATCACACACAATAAGAGTGATGGATAAATTATTATATTTTCGAATATAAAATTTCTAGTCAGTTTATGGAATTTAATTTTACTTGTTACTTTCAAAAAACTGAAAGGGGACAAGTATCATAACCTTGGTTACATGTGTTGAAGGTTGATAAAATCTAATTCATACTCTGTAGAATCATAGAAAGTAGAGGATGATTCTTTATAATTGTTAAAGTTAGATAGTTTGTTCTGTTTATAATCAACCAAATTTATTTAAAACATACCTAGTTAATCACTGAGTTTGAAGAAAATGAGAGTGGGATTATAGAAATTGGAATCTTTATAGTTAGTTAGAGGAATTTCAAATTTTATTTTTGTGCAATGAAACCATATTCATGCTATTTAGGTAGTTTTACTCTAGTCAAATATCATTTTAGTCAAGTTTGAAACTAGTTAGCTTTTTTTCTAGTGAACGTTTATTCTAGTTAGGTTGTTTCATTATAGTCAATCAGTTTAATGTTATTCATGTGACACAGAGGTTTATTTATGCACATGGTGCACCATGAAATATGTATGCATGAAGGGCTTGGTGATGTTTTGTGGTTTCCTCTAAATAATATATATTCCCATCAATTATAGGTGTAATGAATATTTAGAGAAGATACAGAAACATAGTATTCATGTAATAGGGTTTCATAAAAAAATTGCTCCATATTTGAGTGAGGACATCTACGAAAATACAATTTTTTGAATAGGTCTAAGTGAATAAAGAAAATTGAAGAGAGTTTCATGAAATGGGATTGGGGAAAGAAGTGATATGTAGATAGTTCCCTGAACAAGGCTATGAAAATGTACTATAATAGAGATAGAACCATAAAAATGGTTGAGAAAAGGAAGTTATGAGAAGATAATTCTATATAAATACTAATTTTATCATACTTGAGTGAACCTTGCCTAATGTTAGTTACCTAATATAATGTAGTTCTTTAATTATTTCATGAGTGATGGTCAGAAAGTAGTTTCATAAATTTCATAATTTTAGAGAAGGATTTAAAAGTTGAATAGAATTCAACTTGTAACTTACACTCTTATTGTCATTGGTTATTAGTTTGATTATGGATTATAATAAAGCATCATATTCTAACCATTGAGATAAAAATAACCCCACATGTTCTTAGTGATGTGGAAATGACATTCCTGTTAATAAAACAAGAAGATATTTTTATAAAGTAGTGAACATAATAAGATTGAATAAAAGTATTTCACAGGTGGTAAAATTCTATTCTATAAACTAATTTTTAACGGTAATGAACCTGAAATGGACTATCCATGGAAGAAAAATTATATCCCTCAATTTATAAATCCTTATTGGACTTTGGTACACCAACCCAAAACTTTGTGTTTTCTCCTTGGATTACACCTTACCAGTTAACCAAGTAAAAACTGATGTAAATTGTTTTGATTTATACATTTATATTGTGTGGGATATTTGATTAACTATTATGGGTTCCAAGAGTTCCTACCAACATGGTAAAAATAACTGATATTACATGAGAAAATTCTTACACCCTGATTTACCCTCTCTCTCAACATGTCTCGGGTAGAAGAAGTGATGAATTAATTTTTGATGATTCATATAGGAATAAATTTTAGGAGAAATAAATTAAGATAATAATACCTCTCTTGGTTCAACTGCAAGAGTGGAATCACCCATTTAATTTGTTTTGTGATTGCTCAAGTTGTGTTGTAGGGGTAGTTCTTTCATAAAGGATGGAAGTAAAACACTATTTACTAGATTATTCTTTTCATACACTAGAGGATACAAAAATAAATTGTACCAGTTTAATTTTTTTTTTAGAAATTATCTAAATTTTTAATAAATTTGGATTAAATTTATTTGAAATATAGTCACTATTTTCTCTGATCATATAGTTCTCAGGTTCCAATTGAATAAGAGAAAACAACATGTTTGGATAGTGTGAAGGATTTTACTATTATAAAAATTATAGGTAGATATCAAATATAATATAGGATATGAGCATCAAATAGAAAATTACATGAATAGGATACTTGAAACTAAAAATATGGTAATTTCAAACAAGAATCCACTTAAAGACATAATATTGGGAGAAAATATCTACATTTTTTAATGTAAAGTACCTTGGTATACAGATGTGGTAAATTTCATTACCACTTCTCAATATACTTCACATATTAAAAATTAATGATTTTAAATATTAAAATATCAATCAAATTTCTGTACATGGTAAGATTTTTATATACAAAATATTTTTTAGATCAGATTACTAGGAGATGCCTACATGAGAGTGATGTAAATTTTGTACTAAACTTATTTCATAAAATATCATGTGGAGGATATTTTGGAACTAAAATAACTTCTTTAAAAGTATTATAATCATGAATATAATATCCAAATATATTTAAGGATGCACAAGAATTTTGTAAATGACGTATAAAATATCTATTCACATGAAACACCTCCAAAAAAAATGAAATTAATTAAAGGCCAATGAAATTATATGAAATATTTGATATGTTAGTAGTGGAATTTATGGGAAATTATCCAATATATTTTGGATATTCATGCACTAAACTTATGTTGTTTGTATTTAAAATGGGTATACTTCGCAGCTACCAAGACTAATGATTCTTTAATTTAATATTATTTTTTCATTAATAACATCTTCTATCAATTTGGAATACTATGAGTAAACACAAATTATCAAGGAACTCATTTATGTAATAAAATTATATATGATCAAATAAGTATGTATGGAGAAACCCACAATTCATTAACTTCATTCCACCCATAGACCAATGGGAATTCTAAATTTTCTTATATAGAAATAAAAGTTATTTTATAAAAAACTACGAATCCTAATAGAAGTTTTTATATCAAAATACTATTATCTTAAAAAAAAGTCCATAATACCCACATTATAATGATCCTATATAGATTAGTCAATGGATAAAGTAATAACATTGTGATAAAACTATAGCCTGGAGCCAATTGGGCAGTCAGGAATAAGAATTTGAACATATAATTAGTTAGACAATATCTAATGATATGAACTCAAGAGATTAAAGAAATAAAAATTGTAGAGTATGTTAATTATATAAGTTATAAATAAACAACAAGGATACCTCATGGTATGATTATTTAGACCATAAACATCAATATCAGAGATAAAGTGATTCTTCAAAATTCTAGGTGGGAATTTGTGCCAGGTAAACTTCATTTCAAATTAGAAGGTCTATTCATAATTACAACATTTATTCATTTTTTATGTAGTAAAAATTATTGAAAATTTTGAGAACAAACCATTCCGTATCAATTGGAACATACCAATTAAATTTCATGGACATCATCTAGAG
Organism: Viscum album; assembly: GCA_963277665.1. Taxonomy (NCBI): domain Eukaryota; kingdom Viridiplantae; phylum Streptophyta; class Magnoliopsida; order Santalales; family Viscaceae; genus Viscum; species Viscum album. The sequence goes on from OY728157.1 coordinate 1,993,107,879, forward strand.
GAACCATTGGTTGAGATAAATCTCCTCCAAACTATATATAAATTAAACCACAAAGTCATCAATATCCATTAATTTTGAGGAAATTTTTTTATTTTATAATATTTTTATCATGAATATACTTTTTTAGAATTCAATAATGGAATTACATTAAACATGTATATGTGGTTAAATACTTTTATAGTTTAGGAGTTTGGATGTTCTTTTTCAATATTTAAATGTTGTTGTTTTTTAGAGTGTTTTCAAAATATTTTGATGCTTAAATAAAATCCTATAAACATATTGAAACATGAACTAGTTATATGAAAGTAACATGTAAACACTTACCTAAAACTCGGAAGTAAAATTTTATTTCAAATGGCTTCTTGTGAATTAAAATTTTGGCACAAAAACACTAGGAAATTGAATCTTATTTTGGGTAATGTCTTAATTAAACAAGATTAAGACATTAAGGATAATATCAAAATGGAATTTTGATAACTTGTATAAACTTTATTAAAAATATAAGTTGGGAATGAATTTATAAAAAAATTAAATAACATGGCACAAGGTGTGTGAGTAAAATAAATCAAATCTATTATTCATAGTTAATGAAATATGAAATCCATTTATCCCACCATTTTTTCATTCCTTGGTTATTAAAAATAACCTTAAGGGATAATTTCTTTATATAATGACATAGTTTTACATGAGCTACTCTCAAAAATTATTTTCTATGATCATACATGGGTTGTTATAAAATATAATAAGTGTCAAATTTTCATAGGGGAAGGATAGATTTGAGAAATACATAACTAGAATAGAGAAAGGGAAATATAAGGGATCAAAATATTATACCAGAATCATTGAAGAAATGAATGAAATAATATTTTTATGAGGATATTTAACGTGGGGGATTTTTGAAGCTGTAAATATTAAGTAATTTAAATTAACTAATCACTATTCACATAAACTTCATTAACCTTGTCTTTAAGACTTGAGAGGAAATAGAATGTTTGTAAAACCAATAAAGAATATATGAGGAAAAGTAGCTATTTATGAAATATGAATTGATAGATGAAAATTATTATTTACATTTTTTTAATAAATAATTCATTTTATTTCTCTGGTATATTTATCATCAACATTCTATGATTTATTTTCATTAAAATCTTATTTTATTAGAAATTGTGAATATCATTAAATTTTACAACATTATGAATATTATGTACTTATCATATCTTAGAGAATAATGAATGGCCAATTTTATGTAAAAATTTGATTTTTTGATATATATAAGGGAGATAATTGATCATCCAAGTCATTTATAAAAAGTGGATATTTCAAAACTACATTACAAATAAAAAATCGAGATGATAAATTCATATATTATTGGTATGTAAATATTGATTGTGTCAAGGTATAAGAATATTTTGGATGAAAAATATTGTCCCACACTAGTACCTAAAGATATAATATCATCAAATTATACCTTGATCTAGAATGAGAGAGTATTTTTTGTAATGGATGTAGTTTAAATCAATATGAAAATACTATAAAATAGTTACTATAATGTGTAATTGATATTTAATGTTATTTTAAATACCAATGATCTATTCTTCTGAATGAAGCAAGGAAAATTATGTATCCACTATAAAAATCTAATTTTACCTTCATCCAAAGGCAATGAATAGATTCCAATGTGATATGGTAGAGACACATAATTCTACTTTGGATTGAGAATGTAACATGAACTGTAGTGTTGTGATTTTTCAAAATTTTAATCTTCGAGTACCTTAGATAGAATTAACATATTAATGATCACTTAGGTAATATACATATAATATATTTATGGTAAATATTCATCATGTTCTGAACCATTATATGCATCTACAATGAATGGAATATATTTCCACTTGACAACAATTCATTGAATCTAATGATGTTATATACCAAGAGAACTCCAAAAAATGTAGTGACTGTTGAAATAATATTTTTAGGGAGATAAAACAATATACTATTAACCCTATGTTGTTATCTAATATAGAATAATGACTAAAAATATCATCCATTACCCCTTTAACATAATCTTATCACCCAATAAAGAATGTGTTTTATACAATAAAAAATTTGAGCTGGAAATAGGGAAGAAGAAATTCACAAAGTAAAGAGAGTCATCCTTATTCTATGAATCAAACAGAGAATACATTGAAGGAAAATGTGTATGAAAAGAATATCAAATAATTATTTATTTCCAAATTATGAAATATAGAAGCAAACATTATAGATAAAAATTGATCATATGGAGATGAATTACGTTGTGATTTTTGGAATGTGACATTCTTCAAGAAGCTCATGGAAGGTCGATAGGCACTTCATTATATGGTGTAGCCAATAATATATAGAAATAATGTAATTAATGGAGCAAGTTTTCATTATTTTTGGTACATAGGTACCTTGTATTATTCTCACTATTCTTTTCTTCTATTTCATAGAACTTTATTCATGTAATTATGTTCATTCACATAGATGTATAAAACTCTCCATGGTGATAGATTCAGCGGGGGATACATATTATAATTTCTTTACTAATATACTTCTTCAATTTTTCTTTTACTTGTTGATTTCATTTTACAGTAAATGATATTTTGTTTAATTGTGACAATTTTCATTTTATAATTTCATTAAAAAATTTATTGTATATGTTGTTAATTTATTCCTTCTATCCATTTAATAAACCTTATAAATGATGGAACATGATTTATTGACTGGTAAAGTGGTTAGTGATCACTAGAATATTTGTGGAAGATAGGTGTTCACTCTCAGTTGTATCGGTAATCCTATCCCAATTGGGAGTTACCTAAATAATTTATGGTGAGTTTTCTATGGGATTTTTGTGTGATATATTACATCACCTTTCATATAAATATAAATGAAGACCAGGTTTCAGTAACTATAGTAATTTTGAAACCCTCCAAAAATAACCACTAAATGTTTTAGGTTTGTGATCATACACTATCTCATTGATTGGTCGATATAAGGAGATTTAATAATTCATGAAATACGATAGAATAACATTGAAATTATTACCCGTGGACCTATCAGTACTCCATATCCTCATAATTCACTTAGTTTTTACCATACTATTCTCATAATTTCATACAATCAATAACAATACACATCCATAGTAACAAATTAAAACATAAAAATAGATAACACATTGAAATCATATTAAATAGTTATTTTTAACCCTTATCTATATTTTTTTAGGTCACCACTACACTAAATTTAGTAGTAGATTTATAATCTAATTTTTCACACCCTTGAATATAATTTTAAATTATATTTCATTACGCCAATATATTTTTATTTATTTTGTTGAATATATTTTTCCTTAATGGCACCATAAATATTATCCCAGAGATCAATAAATACTTTTTGTTGATCTTCTTTATTAATTTCATTTGGTTTTTTATCTACCAACTCTATTATAGATTATTCCAAGTCATATTTCTACTCTATTTATTCTTACTCCAAGATAAAATTATCATCAACATCCTTCTTACAAAGAAATAATTTTCTTTTTAGATTTCTTCTAGAAGTGATTCTAGACTTTATATTTTAGTAATTGAAAATTTTATTTTGTTAATTTTTTAGTTAATAAACTTTATAAATGACACGAAACATTATCATAAATGTTGTAATTATATGTATTTCATTTCTAAAACTGAAACAATATAATGATACCTTTTCCTCTAGACATCCATTCCCATATTTTAATTTTCTTATCATAAGTGAAAGAAAGTGACTATTTACATATTTTTATCCATCTTCACAACACTTTTTTTATACTAGAAATTTAATTTTATATAATTGGATGAATGAAATTTCAATCCATATATCTTCAGGTTCATATAAAAATTCAGAAAACTTTTTTTTAAAGTATAAAAAGTGAGTTTTAAAAATTCATTTCTTCATGTTCGGACACCATTAGATTATGAAAATGTATAAACATGTTTACAATTTTCTTCATGGTTTACAAATCCATTTACTCATCACTAAGCCCATTAATTGGTCAAAAAACATAATTATTTGAATGAATATAATAGTAATGATTTCATTTTGATAAATATTTAATGCATTGAATATCTTTTATAACACTTAATGATTTTAATTTATTAATTTTTTTATCTATTTATAATTATTATACATCTTATCCCAAATAGAATTATAGAATTTGAAACTCATAAATTATATATATATATATATATTATTTTTTAATTCTATGCATTAGGTATTTTTTTCTTTAGTCTCAATATAAGAAACAAATTTTCCAATTCATTTAATGAATCACTATTTCATAACTAATATAAATTCCATGAAATATAGTGGATAGAACATTTATTCTAATTCATTAAAAGAAAAAAACAATTTTGGTATTTTTAGAGATTTAATTAGATGATATTATCTATTTACGTCATTCATGTAAAAAGAGACTAAAAATATTAATTAAATATTTTAATATATTTTAATTTTTATTAAGTACAAAAATTAAGTAACTGACCACATGGCCACTTAATAAAATACTAACAATAAATATAAATATTTAAATAAGAATAGGGGTCATTATATCCTCCTTACCTTCAAGGATTATCATATAAAAGAACAAATCGAGAAATATGGTGAGGATACTAATCGTGTATCTGGTTCTTTCACTCCCACATTATCTCTTAGAGATTTTCATGATGGCACAAGATTTGAACCTATGCGATCAATCAACCCTAAGGTACTTCTCTTACTAATCCTAAATTTCCATTGGGTAATCTGTAAATGTTGTGTCATCCTCAATTTTCAACCCAATATAGCCAATGATGTGTGATAGATCATTCACATATCACAAAAAAAATATGTAACATAAAAGAAAATTTTAACATGATCCAACTAAGATTGTATTTTTGTAAAATAAACAAACTTCATCTACCATGTAAAACTTTATTATATAGGTCTTTAGAATTTTTTCTAAGTAATGAATCTATTGAAAATGTATAACTTCTAGAACATAATACCGGTACCTGATACAAGGTGAAATTAGATCCAAATGTCTGAATCTAGTATAAATGATGATAATGAAATTGGATATTTGAAATAGGGGACATATTTGAATAATACAAGTATCTGAGATGCTAAAAAAGAATAATCACTCCAATTACATGATTTTAGACATAGGTTAAAATTTGGAATTTTAGAGGATGCTTTTTAGAAGTAAGAAATGATTTAATAATAAATGAAGACAAGTTTGAAAGAATGTTTTATTTAATTGGGTCAAGTTAGTGGAATTCAACAGTATTAGAAATCATGTGGTCGGTTGTCTATGCATTTGAAATTGTGGTAGAACTAAGATTATCAAAAGTTATATATATATATCAGGGTTACATATACTATTGTGAATGGGGTTTTATCACACACAATATTTTGTTATCCTTTTCATTTCAACTAGTCATTATTTTATAATATATTGTTTCCTTTTATAGTAATGATTTTATATCTGTTAAATTATAAGTTCTTCTAAACCATGTTTAATCCTCTTAATTTACTAGTTTTTATATTTATGTTATTTTATATTTTATTTTGGTTGTCTACTCTGAGTGTTTTCTATGTTTTAGAAATTGTGTGGTTGATGTGTGCAGCTGTGTTTTTGTGAATTATTATTTCTAGATAAAAATATTCACAGTGTCATGTTTTTCCAGAACATCTATTTAACTTGTTTTGTAATTGATGTTATGAAATTTGGGTTACCCTATAATAACTATATCTAGTAAAAAATGTGTTGTTATAGCATTGTTAAATGATCAAAAGAAAATCTCAAATAGAAACTTCTTAAATAATGAGTTAATTTTATTTTACCCTCTTCTGATTTAGTATGATATTTTTATTACAAAATATTTTATTTGAGGAGGGTAAATTGAAGCTAGAGAATATTGATATATTGAAATTTTGTTTTGAAAAGATTCATGTAGAATACCGTATATTGTAGAAGGACTTTGATTCTTGATTTATTAGTGTAAAGATTGAAGAAATGGAAACAGTGGAAGGCTAAATATTGCAAAATAATTCATTGGTTGGAGTCCAGATGATGTTGGACCCGAAGGTTGGAGGCTAATAATCAGAATAATTTCAACATTATTCTAAATTAGTTTGAGTACATTAGTGTAAATATTTTTTAAGGTGTGTGGTCCTTAATTCATATATCATCCCTTTCGGGATCATGTGACTTGATAGTGAAAAGTATGAGTAATTATATTCTAAAAGAATGACTTGGTATTTGAATAGTTCCATGATTTTATCTTTAATGATTTGATAAGTATGAAAGGGGTTCCAATTTCAAATAAAATTTTTTTTAGTATAGAATATATGGGAATTACACTCCATGAAATCATAAGAAAAGAGGAGAAACAGAAGAGATATGATTTACAGGAATTCATCTAGTCTGAGAGACTCTATATGTTACCAGTATTTAAAGAAGGTGAATTAATTGAATGTTTTTAATGTCGTTATGTTAATTCTAGATATCATGATTTTTTAATCCAAAAACAATATTGAAGACGGGGAGTGTGGATCTTTGATCCTATGTTTTGTGAGTTTTATGGAATCAATAATCCTTGATTCTATAGATTTATTTCATTCGGCTTCCAAAAGGGCATGCATACATAATTACATGTTTAGAAGCCTTGTAAAGGCTTAAGTTATAGGTGTTGAAGCACTTGAGGTTTTCATAGTGGTTGATGTGATAATTTAATCAATGAATGTATGTATATTTCATTCTTTGGGAATCTTGAACATATTTGGTTTTTATAAGAACCAAATATCCATTGTTATACTTGAGAATGTAGGATTATATACCATATTTAAGGATAGTATATAGAAAATCACACAAGGTTCCATAGTGGATTCTTATGGGGTGAATGATATAACTTTATACCTGACTGGGGTTTTGTAAGGTCTCATGTAAGTAGGAGATATAAATTTCAGAATGATAATGTTTTGGCATGATCGTCATGATATTATTTGTAAAAATTGTTTTAAAACCTTGGATGTTAATGTATTAGTGTAAATTGATCAAGTGGAGTACTAAACATATGAGTTTTGTATCCATTACAAGGAATAAAATTTGTTGTTCAATATATATAGAAACACACCAAATAAATAGAATCACTATCTGGTTCACATGGATGTATAGGGAACAAAACGGGTTCAATCACATGAGGTTTCACTATACTACATCACCAGTATTTTTTATTCTATATGAATTGTGTGGGTGTTTTTTCTATAACTCCAGTCTAATGTTTTTTAAACTTCCACCAGATGGATATCCATAGAGAAAAATCAGACATCAATGAAGTTGAAATGTCTTCAAACTAAAAATTGTATTGATTATAGAGGAAGGGATTTACAAATGATCTATCAGTTGAAAAATATCATGATGAAGAAGAAAATTACTTGAATATATAATAATAATATTGTTTTTATAACATATTAATTAGATTCTAAATTAATGTTCAAGAAGCATTAGTTTATGTTATTGGTTTCTAAAGGATTTGTTGGCCAATGTAGTTAATTGTGTGGATTATCGTAATAATTAGGGACCTTTTGAACCATTATCTAGACGGATTTTAGAGTAATTCTAGTCTAGAATGATTTTATAATTTACTCACCTAATTTTTTTTGATGTAACAAGTATTACCTTATAACCAATAATGATAAGTATGATTTGCAAGCTAATTCTTAGACATGTTACTTTAATGGACACGATTATGAAAACATGAGTTTCAGACATTGGGATAATTTTTATTAAATGGTTATCAGTGTTTATAATGCCCTCTTCAATGAGTATATCTTGTGGAAAGATCAAAACTAGTTTATATATTTTACTGGGAGAAAGAAACCAATATAAAAATACATGTTTAAATTGAGTATAATTCTTATATTTCTGATCTCCTTAGGGGGTATAGAATATGGAGTGTGATATGTATGAATTTGTTTTTTCAAAAAATGGATGTTGATCCAATTCATAAAGTGATAAATTATAATGTACTAGTAAGATTGTGTATGGAAAATCTAAGCTGAGTGATTCGAAAATTTTATACCATAAATGAGATAAAAAACAAACATTATGATAGTCTAATTGGGTCAAAATATAGGTTTAGAGATTTTATTTTAGGATTCAATTTCCATTTATCATTTATAATGGAAGAATTTGGATCCTTAGTTTAGTTAGAAGTTTGAGTGACACATCATTTTGGGAGTTACAAATGATAAATGAGTTGTATTCCTTTTATATTTTCAATGAAAAGGATTTAAAAAAATTCTAGAATGAAAGGGGGATATTCCAAAAAAAATGGGTTAATTATTTGAAGAAGGAAATGGATGATTGAGTCTAGTATATGGCATAAATAGTTTTTAAGGGCTTATAATAATTTAAAAGGAGTGGATTTTGGTGATATTTTATATCATTTTGTGAAAGAAAAAACTATTTGGATGATGGTCTTCTTAGATTCCATGGATTGTATGTTTCATTAGAATACTTATAACTAGATATATTTCAATTATTCTTATTTATAGTAAGATACCTACATGGATCAAGCAATATGGTTTCTACTAAAATGGATTGAGTTCCTAAAGTTCATGATCAAGTAAAGATTGTATGGGATTAATTAGATGTTTCTATAATAAAAAAATAAGTTTGCTAACATCATAATGGAATGGAATTTCTATACTGAAATGCAGATCATAACTACTACCATAATGTGTATGATGGTATAATTTTCGTCATTATTCTTATATATGTTAATTACTTACTCTTCTTTGATCCTTTGAAGGTGAGGAAAGAATAAATAAATTGGTATTTTTCAAAATGCTTCCATATGATAGATCTTGGTTTTACAAAGTGGATATAGGGGATACAAATTTTAAGATACATTAGATTAAAAAAATATTTTCTTTTCCTATTCTGATTTAATCTTAAATTTATAAGAAATATTCTGAATAATGGAGTAAAATTATTCACGTACTCCTCATGCAAGACACATAAAAATTTCAAATGAGAGGACATGAAAAATTAATTAAGTTGATAAGTACATGGAAAAGATTATATATGAATCATATGTTAAAATTCTATTGTATTCCATGGTTCTTACAGGGTCATATATCACTCAAGAAATAGGGGTGTCTAGTATATTTATGGAAAATCTGGGAAATGGTCACTTAAAGGTTGTCAATTAGATCTTATGAGATCTCAATTGTTCTATGGATCTAGTACTGTATTCCAAAATAGTGTATCCCATACTAGAGTTTTTGAATCCTACATTTTTTAGATAAATGAATTCATATAATGGAACAACTAGTATGTTTTTGCCTTTTAGAGGACCTACTATGAGGTTAATGTCCCAGTTACAACATTTAGTTGCACTATCAACCACAAAATCTACGTATGTTGAAATTACAAAAGAGGAGGAGGATTTTTTGTGGATTAAGAGTATACTAATGTATTTAAAAATAATATCATAAATTATTATGTTTTACTGTAACATCCAAATCATGATTCACTTTGACAAGAATACGGGATTTGAATCTTAGACCAATAAAATTCAAATAGAGTACCAATTCTTTAAGAATATTGTTAAATATGATGCGCAAAAACTATGAAAGGTTAAATGGAATTTGAATATAACTAATATATTGACTAAAATTTATTTTTTGGAATGTTTGGAGTGATTATTCACTTCAGTGGGACTTTGATAACATGTAGGTTATAAGATATAAAATGATTTAATAGAATGGAAGTCAAGAACTAAATAGGATAGTTGTTGAACCATTTAATTGTAACATGAGGGACATAGTAGTGAAGCATGAAAATGATTATCATGTTAGATATTTCCAGTCTTGGTGATTGATTCCATTTTCCTATGAGGTAAAAAATCTTTTATAAAGGAGTAACATCTATAAAAAATATAATGGTAATCTATGTGAGGTGGAAATTTATCCAGGAGTAGGGAACTTACAACAGTAGTGATAGTGAGTCCAAATAATAGAATTTGATGATATGTTAGAATAATATAAGTATCCAAGGGGATACATAGTATTAATATATCAATTCAGATGAGTCTAGAAGAAATTATAATATAAATAAGCTATAGGGTGTGCTCCAAAAGATGTCATTAATGTAGGAATGTGGTAGGATACATTTGGTTGCCTATATTTTTTAACGGTTATATTGTTTGATCCAGTGGTGTTTAACTAATATATGAGATCATGTTAGGAGTTTTCCATGATATTTTGATACTAGTAGAACTATGATTATGAGAAGCTAGTTTCTATGGTTTCTTATAAATAGGTGGGGTAATTTTTATAGTGATATATGGTTTTAGATTCAACATAAGAATATAATAGATTATTATTTATAATTCATCATTTCCTTATAATATCGTAATTTCATTTCTATTGATTTTTTTTTCTTATGAAATATTACTTTCTCAAACCACCCTTACTACCAAAAATCATTAAATGCTGGTTTTTTCAATTATTTATCATTTTACATGGGTTTTATACTTTGAGTGTATGTTGTTTTTCAGAAGAATAATGGTCAAGGTGAGTGGATAAGTTTATATAAATTATTTATTACAAATACACCTACCTGTAGCATTGATTTTTTATTACCTTTGTTATCCTTTTTCATGAATTCTGATTTCAGAGGTTAGGTGATTCATGTAATACTACATCTATTGTAATAAAATATGAAATGGGCCAGTGAACCTTTAGGATATCATGATTAATAATTTTAATCACCATCAGTCCATCATTCTGAGACCTTTCAAAATACTTTACACTTCATTAAACTCCAAATGTATCCTTAATTGATATATGAAGAAAATTTAATAGATTTAGGATTCCCTCTTCCACTCCTAGATCACTTGTATCTTCTTTTCCATCAACTTCACAAGCTTTGGTCCCAAAATCAATGACCCACCATTCTTTGGACAATAAAGGCGATGAACAGAAACGTCTCCAACACAAGGCCTTAAAATATTTCTTGCCAGAAGTAGGGTATTATTAATTGATTTTGTATGAGAACATAATTAATTACATGTGATCAAACTAGATATTTCCATAAATCCCACAAGTCATCCTCCTAAGCCGGAGTGGTCCTCTATGTCTTGCCATCTATCTAGGGGAGTGTTATTTTACTCAACCATAATTTAATTTCCAAATCCTCTATTAATATTATCCATAATTGGTATGTTAATTGATAATCATGATTAGATATTATTATCAAAGGAACTCTATAAAAATATACAATATAATTCATGTATAGGTGTTGTAGACAATTTAATAAACTATGTTTCTATATAAGGCAAAATTTAAACTCGATTGTTCAGTCAATTTGTGATCACCTAGATAATAATCATGACCATTTTTGAACCTAAAATTCCATTCACAAAATACATTGATGTATTATCCCACTTCAACCCTATAACCTCATGGGGTTGGCTTAAACCATCTAAGAACTTGTACTCAACAATCACCAATTAATAGTTGAGGTGACAAAACATAAACTCTAAAAAACATTATGAATAGCTCAAGAGGTATGAAATCTCCACTTACCTCCACATAAGAACACATATATGACTAGATCGAGAGGTATTATAAAACACCGCATAATCAACTCAATTATTTATAAAAATATAAATGAAACACTGGTTAATTTATAAATAGATTATTTTAATTATTAGTTTTACTTCTCAATCCATATAAAGGGATTCCACATTCAGGTAATGAATGTCATGGTAGTTGAAATCATGGAAATGTCTTCCCTGAATCTCGGGTAGTAACCATATCTATAAATAATTTTTTGCACCTAGAAAATAGTATTGGGGGACTCTATATATCACATACTCAATATTCAGAAGATCAACTAATACTCCTATCAAGACCTGTTCCCCAGGGCCCGTGTCGTGACTACCCTAGGTCCGCCTTCTATAGGTCAGGGGCTGGTGACCAGCACCAAAAGGCATATCCCAAAAAGGGAAGGCATTTTCCTTTAAACCTGAACACATGAACAATTCTAAAACTATGTAATGTAAACCACAACTATCACTGAGACAACTTTTGAGAGTACGATACAATTGAAACTACAAAGGGGCCAGAATATAAGCCCCAAACCACAAAAGAAAGTACAACTTCCATGCTCCATCCACTCAAGACCCTACCTGAAGGGTATGTGAAGGTGGCTGTCTAGATACATATAAGTACGCCTATTTGTCCCATATCACTAAGAACCACCTGGTCTCAAACCTCCACGGTCTCCATCGATGCATCAATATCCTACATGAGACATGACACAAGCAGGCAATGTCTGTACATGGGTGAGTAACACAATACTCAATAAGGAATTCAAAAAAAAAGGAGTGACCACAAAGCAGGACCACACAAAAAGATCACACTGAAAAAACACCCAACATAGACAGCTCACACTAGGTATTAAGTATAGAATGTAAGATTATTAGTCACAGAGCCAATTCATCTTGTACTGCTGAGGGAATTATCCTTGATGAGGCAATGAAATTTGCTCACTCGGCTACTAGACCACTGAGGTCTGATCATCTGTTGAACCACTAAGTTACACTCATTTTCTAGACCACTGAGGTCCTCTCATCTACTGAACCACTAAGGCCCTCTCGTCTACTGCACCACTGAGGTATGCTCGTCCACAGGACAACTAAGGTCCATCCATCAGATACAACACTGAGGTATGATCGTCTGCTAAACCACTAAGGTATAATCGTCTAATGAACCACTCAGATATGCTCATTTGTTGAACCAATGAGGTACGCTCTTATGTTGAACAACTAGGGTACACTCATTTATTGAAGCATTGACATACCCTTGTTTATTTAACCACTCAGGTATGCTCGTCTACTGAACCACTGAGGTACGCTCGCCTGCTGAACCACTCTGGTACACTCACTTTCTGAACCACTCATGTATTCTCATCTACTAAACCACTGAGGTATTCTTATCTACAAAATCACTGAGGTATGTTCGTCTACTGAGCCACTAAGGTAAGCTAGTCAAAGACATCATGTTAAAGAAAACCATAGGATTTCCACTCTCCAGTGCACTTGATTATTGGATAATCTAGTCCTAAATTCTTCAGTTGTATCTCAAATGTCACAGAATCTCACTTAAAGAATTCCCAGTGGACCGTCTTATCACAGGGGTCCCAACACCACATGAATCAATCTGAAACCCCGTATGAATGATATTGGCATTATTTAAAAATGGGTCGGTTGCGTCTGGACCTGGTCTGACATGGTCGGACCAACCGGCTAACCCGGCCCTGGGGTCCCGCATGACGTAACCTGTTTTGGAAGACCTGACCCAGTTGGGTCTGGGCCGACATGGTTTGTCATGGCATATTGGCCAAACCCATTGGGCCTTGCTGGACCCGACAAGGTTCAACGGTGGGTCCAGTCTGCCGAGTCGCACGGTGACCCCATTTGCATTCTCCAGCCCTGTATGACTTGGTCTGACTAGTACTACCCCATGGAGCGGCCCAGCGCCCTGGTTTTCCATACAGCTTGGCCCGTAATGGCGGGCCGATTTTCATCCAGCCCAGACCGCCGAGAAGCTCGTTTTATTCCACCATCCCGACCCATTTCAGTGGGCCAACTTTTCCCAACCAGGACGCTCAGCAACCTAACCCTCTCTGCATCCCGGCTCATTGCATGTCCATTTCAGCCCCACTTAGACACACTGCAACTGCGTCCGTCTACATGTCACGTGACTAGTTGAAAATGGCCACCTCTCACACGCAGTCAGCGTACCGTGTGCTACGTCACCTGTAGGTAGGTTCGCAGGTTAAATAGTCAGAAGCGGTGTCCCATAGGCATCACACCTCTCCCACATCATGGCCCAAGCTGGTCTTAGCTTCCACCACCTCGGCGCGCCACCGAGGGGCGTCGCCTCCCGCCTACCACCGGCCACAATGGCGGTGGCTCATGCTGCTGTCACAGCTTCAGTGTTGTATCATGGTGCCTCCAACGCGGCCTTTTTCCACCATCGTGGCTAGGTGCTGCGACCTTATACCGCTTCCATGGCTGGGTGTCGTGACCTCTCACTATTTCCAAGGCCCCACTAGCCATGGCCCTTCTCACCTGGCGTCGCTGGCCGATGCGTTGTCAGCCATTGCACCATGAAAAATAGGAATAACATAAAGAGAGGATAGGTGAATGAGTCAAATAGAAGAAATCCCAAGAAATTATCCAGGTCTTTATTCGTATGGACCCGGATACATTAATTTTAGAAGGATCATGAAGAACCAAAGAAGTTGGAATAATCACTAAAATAGATATCCCCTTTTTTATCCCGCATCATTAACCATCCTAAAATGAACGACTGGTCCATAGTCTAACTAGTTCGTGAGTTAACCCACATTTTTCAATTAAAATAAAGAGTGAGGAAATGAAATTCTTGCAGAAAACCACAAAAACCCTTCCAATGATAGAATTATTGGTTGAGAAAGAATGGATTCACATGTTCTTTTCTCTTGATCTGCAACCCACCATTGTTAGTTATTCTTCAATGTGTGGAAGAAAGTGCATTCCTCGTTATCTGTCGATCTCCTTCTGATAATCTCTCCAAGGGTATCATCTCCACTTTATAATTTTCTGACGTTATTTGTGGGAGAATTTTCTTTTAGAGACTCATAGGAATTTTCTTAATAAAAATCTAATCTTTAACTCATGTTATCCCATTAAATAAGGAAAACATGTCTCAGTGTTTTTGTTATGTTGAGTCACCTCCATAAGACCCTGAGTCTCTTTCAGTGTTTCTGTTACTTTTCCATGAAATGTTGTTATGCAGTTCCATTTATAAAATGAAATAGTCAGCTCATTGTTGTGTTGCAGCAAACCAATTTTGAATAAAATAAACTTTTTAGGTTTATTTAATTTTTCTGTAAATGTCCAAAAAATAACTTTTTTCCTCGACCTGTATCGTTCAAGTTTATGTCCTGCATAAGGAGAACACCTCATTATGAAATCAACAGTGGTCTCATATTTTTAATATGAGTAACAGTTTGTGAGTTTTTAGGATTTCAAAATAAAATAACTTTTATTTTAATTTATTTATTTATGGTTACGTCCCAAAAACCATCTTTCATAGTCTGCCTGCATTTTCCGATGTTAGACTCCGCCTAAGGGAAGCATACCCTCTTGGACTCAATGGAACTCTTGGATTTCCAATCATAGTTACCGTTTATGATTTATAATGATTTGAAAATAAAATAACATTATTTGAATATTTTATTTACGGCTAAAAACTAATTTCCAATAGTATCCACTATTGACCTGCGGTGGCCAATGTTTGGATCTGCCAAAGGAAATCATTACCTCATGAGCTCAACGGTTGTCTCATATTTTCAATCTGAGTCACTGTTCATGAGTTATATGGATTTGAAAACTAAAATAATTTTATTTAATTATTTTATTTACAGTTATGCCATTTTTTCTTCTTTTCTCACTAGAGGCCCACGCTGACTAAACATAAGTCACACCAAGGGTAAAAACGCCATCCTAAATGTAATGGTACCTTCTAATTTAAGACCCAAGAACCCGTTTAATATTTATTCCACTTTTTCAGGAAAACTACTCATGCATGCTATTTAAAACATGACATTTTTTGATGGATCATTCCAGGAAGTCTGGGCCACATAATCGCATGCCGTCTCAGTTCCTGGTCTTGAAACAATCCCATTTAATTTAAAAAAATAAATGGAATTTTTGGGTATTAAATTACTCTCCACATTAGAGATTTACATCCTCGTCAGCCAGAACAATGGATAATCAAACAAATGGGGGTACTGGGCAAAAATCTGAGCCTCCCACTCTCATGTGCTCTCTTGAGATTCATGTTTTATCAAAGAACATATACTGGAGGAATAAACCATCCATGAAGGATCCTCTCCTGTCAATTCTATATCTCTATTAGGTACTCCGTGAATGTTTCCCTGTCATCAATCTCCAACTCGTCATGGTCAGTGACATGAGATGGGTCATGAACGTATCACATCAGCAGATATACATGGATGAAATTGTGAACCCTCTCTAACTGCAGTGGTAGATCCAAGTGGTATGACACCTCTACAATACTACATAGTATTAGGAAAGGTCCAATGAAATTCAAAGATAATTTTCCACCTCATCCAAATCTCCATATCCCTCATCGAGGAGAGACCCGTAGTAATATTTGGTCCACCTATACAAACTCTAAGGGTCTTCCTCGTCTATTATAATATGACTTATGTTTGATATGTAAAGTCTTCATTCAATCTCGGATGATCTGTACCTTTATATTGGTACCCTATACATCTCTGGACCCTTGAGTGCTGACTCCCCTGGGTTTTTCTAGCATAATGGTAACCCAAATGGTCATCCGTACAGTGCCTCGTATGGTGCCATACCGATGGTGGAGTGGTATTTTTTGTTGTATGAAAACTACACAAGTGGTATGTGTTCCTCCCAACTCCAACCAAAATTAAGAATGCAAGCACTAAGCATGTCCTCCATGGTCTGTATGGTACGCTCCATATGACCATCCGTTTGGGGTTGAAAGACTATGCTCAAGTGTAGATGAGTACCAAACGCATCTTGAAATCCCTTCCACAATCGGGATGTAAAGTGAGATTACTGATATGAGACTACCCTAGATGAGACACCACATATTTGAATTATATCCTATACTTAGAGCCATCCCAATCTCTTTACTGAACCCTTCTCTTAAATGGGTAGGAAGTGGGCTGACTTGGTGAGTAAGTCTACGATCACCCAAATGGTATCATTCCCCCTTGACGTGCATGGTAAGACCATGAAAAATCACATCAATATCCCATCACACTTCAACTATGGTACCTCAAGGGGTTGTGTCAAATCTACTTGACCCTGGTGCTCAGCCTTCACTTGTTGACAAATGAGGCATCTCGAGATAAACTATGTCATTTCCTTATTCATCCTCATCCACTAGTACTAACATCGTAGGTCCTGGTACATCTCTTCCACACCTAGATGTACTCCCAAAGGGGATGTATGGAACTCCCTTAACACCTCCTCTCACAATGCCACTAGTACTATGGTGCGTCCTTTGAAAATGGTGATGTGCTTCCCATCTTTATAATATCTATCAGGGGCATGCCCTATGGACATCTGGGCATGTGTAGTCTTACAACAGGCATCTCCAAGTCACGCCTCTCTAACTCGCTATAACAGTTGAGGGAAAAGAGCCCTAGACTGAAGAAAAATTGCCTTATCTCTATCCACAATGGATATCTAAACAGAGGTCAACTGCTCTAAGACCTCGTTCAGTAGTTGTGAACTCGATCTCCTATAGAGAGAATCTTCCACCACGATCCCCTTCCCAATAGTATATACTATATCAACGTCAGAGTCTTGGAGTAACTCTAGCCAATGTCGTTGTCTCAGTTTCAGGTCCTTCTAAGAAAAGATATACTTGATACTCTTATGGTCATATTAGATGATAAATAGTTTTCTTATAAATTAGTGTCACCACATCTTTAGTGTAATGACTATCGCTGACAACTGAAGGTCACGAGTCTCATAGTTCTACTCATGTGGTATCAATTTTCATGATCCATAATCAATTACTTCTTTCCCCTAAATTTGGACACAACCAAGCCCAGTTCCTGATGTGACATAATACATTTCATAGTTGGTGCCCTCCTCTGGAAACCTCAAGATAGAATCACTCATCAAGCTCAACATTAGCTGTTGAAAGCTCTGTTATCATCCTTCTTTCCACATGAAGGGTTTGCATTCTTCTTCAACACCATCATGGGTGCTTCTACTCTAGAAAACTATGGTACTAACCTTTTATAGTACCTCTCAAATTCTAGGAAACTCTGCACCTCGGTAATTCTCTTGGGTGGTTCCCAAAAAGCACCACCTATATCATCACTAGATCCACCACAACTCTAGACTCTAAGATGACATGTCCTTGAAAGTGAACCTTTCACATCCAGATCTCACACATAGAGAGTTTTCAAAAAAGTTGGTTCTCTTGGAGTGTGCTAAAACCATCTTTAGGTGTATTCTATGCTCCTCATCTGATGTTGAATACACAAAGATGTCATCAACGAAGACCACCAAAAAAATGGCCTAGGTATGGTTAGAATATCTCGTTCTTGAGTCTCATGAACACTTCTGGGGCGTTTGTAATGCCAAATGGAATCACTGAGTACTTTTAGTGGCCGTAGAAACATATGAAATTCATCATCAAGACGTCCTCATCTTGTACTCGAATCTGGTGATATCATTATCTGAGGTCAATCTTCCATAACTTTCTTGTTCCCATCATCTGATTGAAGAGGTCATCAATTTTCAATAGAGGATACTTGTTCTACAAATTCACCTGGTTCAGGCACCAGAAGTCCACGTATAACCTCAAGCTTCTGTCTTCCTTATTGGAAAACAACACTGGGGCTGCCCATGGTGAAAAATTGTGTCTTATGAACCCCTTCCTCTATAAGTCCTCCAATTGTACCCTCAGCTCCTGAAGCTCTATGAGAGCCATCCGATATTTTCATGTAGATATCAGTGCCATCTCAGGATGCAGATCAATTTTTAAGTCTACCTCCAAATTTGTTTGGATGGTAAAACTCCACTATCTTCCTACAAAGACCTTTAAAAGGCTCGCGGATAGAACCACCATCTGTCAAGTGGCATCTTCACTAAGCAGAAGAATCGTATCATTGGCTCCAGCCAATCCTCAATAACCTGAGGATCAATATCTCTCATAAACCTAAGAGGTCATTGTCTGTGTAACTCGTGTATGGAACTGAGCCTATGTGTGTACTCTTCCGATAGCCCTGATAGTAACTATTGACTGACGGGCATTGATATCGCTGGGACACCACCAAAAGGTACCATCTCAGGTAGTGGTCCCTGTACCGAAGCCTCATCTCTCTATAGACCATCCTCATGGTAATGCACTAGAATACGGGCTGGCAGTCTGTGTGGAGGCATCTGGAAGAGTATCAAGATGAACAATGATTAATAGATTATACCTAACGAGATGACTCTGACACGAAAAGGTCATGATTAAAAAACTCAAGGACACATGAAACCAATATTTTCATGTACTATGTCGGAAAGAATAATTCAAGGTCCTAGTTTATGGATACATCAATTGATGCACTAAAACTAGACTCCCTATCCTGTAAGCAAAACTCAAGACAATTATCACAATTACCCGCATAAAGATTTTTAGACTCTTAGTTCTTTGTGTAGAACCTACCACCTCTGATACCACTTTGTCATAACCCGTCCACCAAGGTGCATTCCATGACTACCCCAATCCCACCTTTTATAAGAAAGGGGCTGGCGAATAAAACCCAAAAGGAATATCCCAAAAGGGAAGACATTTTCTTTTAAACCTGTACACACACACAAAGATCAAACTACAGAATGTAAACAAAAAGTAAACCACAACTATCACATATAAAACTATTGATAGTATGGTACAACTAAAAGTAAAAAGGGGCCATAATAAAAGCCCAAAACCACAAAATAATGTAAAACATCCACGGTCCGTCCGCTCGAGACCCTAACTGAAGTGTAGTTGAAGGTAGTTGCCCGCAGTGGTAGAAGTGCACTCGTCTGTACCATCTCACTGAGCACAACCTATCCCCGAACAACCAAGGACATCGTTGAATCATTGAACACATTCATGGGACATGACACAATAAGTAAAATCTTGTGTATGGGTGAGTAACACAATAATAATTAAGGACCCCAAACCACAAAATAAAGACCACAAAATTGGACCACATAGCAAGATCAAACAACAATAACACACAGCAAAGACAGCTCACACTAGGTATAAATTTAAGTATAGAAAATAATATTATCAGTCTAAGAGATGATTCTTCATGTAAAGTTGAGGGACTCATCCCTAATGATCCATTGAGGTCCACTTGCTCATCATTGAGACCACTGAGTTTTTCTCATCTGCTGAGCCACTAAGATACGCTCATCTGCTAGAGCACTAAGGTCTGGTCGTATGCTGAACCACTGAGATCCGCTCATCTGTTGATCCACTAAGTTATGCACATCTAATTGACCACTAAGGTATGATTTTCTAAGGCACCATTGAGGTAATCTCGTCTAGTGCACCACTGAGGTACGCTCGTCTGCTCCACCACTGAGGTATGCTCTTACGCTCGTCTACTGAACCACTATGGTACGCTTATCTGTTGAACCAGTCAGGTATGATCTTCTACTGAACAACTGATGTAATCTCATCTCCTAACCACTCAGGTATGCACATCTATTGTACCACTCAGGTATGCTCGTTTACTGAACCACTGAGGTACGCTCGTCTGCTAAACAACTAAGTTATGCTCTTATACTTAACCACCTAGTTATGCTCATTTGATGAACCACTCAGGTAAGCTCATCTGTTGAACCATTGAAGTATGATCGTCTGCTGAATCAATGAGGTATGCTCATCTGTTGAACCACTGAGGTACACCTGTCTGCTTAACCACTTAGGTATGCTTGTCTTCTCAACCACTGAGGTACGCTTGTCTGATAAACCACTAAGGTATGATCATCTGCTAAACCACTGAGGTACACTCATCTTTTAATCCACTCAGGTACACTCGTCTCCTAAAAAACTAATGCACGCTCATCATAGCCTTCGTGTCGCAACCAACCATCGGATTCCCCGATCTCCAGTGAATTTGATTCTAGAATAATCCACTCCCCAAGATATTGGTCCTATCTCGATTATAACAGAATCTCACTTAGTGTTTTTTCAAATGACCACCTTATCACAAGGGTTCCAACACCATATACAACATGTCAATCAAGCACCTTCTCTAAAAGATAATTTCGTTTTCATAAATAGGGATTGGTTGCATCCGGACTCGGTCTGACTTAGTCGGACTAACCAACTGACCCAATCCGGGGGTCCCACATGACCCAACCCATTTCGGCCGACATGACTTGGTGGGGTCTGGGAAGACCTGATCTGGCCTGGCCTAGTGGCTAGGCACATTGGGCCTCACTAGACCTGACCTAGTTTAGTCATGGGTCCAGCCTGCCAGGTAACCCAATGACCCCATCCGCATTCTTCCGTCTGATCCGACTTGGTCAAATTGGTACTACCCCATCGGGCTGCACATCGGCCTAGTTTTCCATCCAACCAGGCCTACAATGGCGGGTATGTTTTCTTCTATCCCTAGATACCCATTGACCCGATTTATTCCATCAGGCCAGCACATTTCTATAGGTCATCATTTCCCAACCAGGATGCTCAGCGGCCCAAACATATCCTCGGACTAACACATTGCTCAGCTGATTCATCCCCAACCAGACGCAGCGCAGTCACATTCACCTCCACATCATGTATACTATTGAAACTGGCTGCCTCCTGCATATGGTCAGAAGACTGCATGCCAAATAACTCACAGACCGGTCCACATGTTGACTGTTCAGATGATACACCCTGCTAGCACCGCGTGACTCCACTTACATGACCCTAACTAGTTGCAACTTCCACCGCTTCGGCACACCGTCAGGGTGCACTGACTCCCACATGCCAATGGCCTTTGTGCCAGTAGCTCCAGCTAGAACCGCGATTTGGTTCCACTACCAGATTTGGGTGCTTCGGCCTTGATCCGGCACCGATTCTGGGTGTTGATGCCTACTATAACTGCTAAGGCCTCCTTCCAATTCTGCGACATTGTGCCTCAGCCTCTCGCCAATGTCGCGGACCAACTGATTGCAGTTCTTCCCCCATGTCACTATGGTTTGATGCCCCGTCGACCATTTCACCGGGAAGAACGGGAAGAACACAAGGAGAGGATAGGGGAAGGAGTCTCACATACTAAAACCTGTAGAATGATTTTGGTCTTTATACATATAGACCTAAGTACATTCTTGTTAATAGTATCACAAATAACCAAAGAGGGTGGAATAGTCACAAAAATATATATCCACTTTTTAACATTCATCATTAACCATCCTACAAAGAACGATTGGTCCATGGGTTAACTTGTTCGTGAGTTAACCTGTATTCTTTATTTAAAAGAAATAGTAGGGAAAATCAATTCACAAAAAAAAATAAAACCCCTACCTAGGATATAATTCTGGGTCCAAGAAGAACAGAATCACATGCCTCTGTTCTTCGTTCATGATCTACATCCCACCATTACAAGCGATTCTTCGAAGGGTCGAAGATAGTGTGTTCATCATCGTCCGTCGATCTTTGATTCCAATTCTTTCTCCAAGGGTATCGTTTCCACTTTTTGATTCATCGATGTTCATTATTGGAGAGTTTTCCTTCAAAGACATAGATGATTTTTCAAGATCTAGATCTGATATCCAATTCATGTTATCTCATTAAATGGGGAAAACAAGTCACAATATTTCTGTTACGTTGAGTCACCAGCATTACATTGTTTCATTTATGAAAAAACATTTTTTCTTCTTTGTCTTGCAGCATTGTTACTCGGTTCAATTTATCGTATGAAATTGTCAGCTCATTGTTGCGTTGCAACGATGAAATTTCAAATAAAATACACGTTTTATGTTTATTTTTTTCCATAAAACAACCAAAAAATAACTTTTTCCATTATCCCATGCTGTTCAAGGTTAATTACTTCTTAATGAGAACATCTCATTACAAACTGAATGGTGGTATCATATTTTTAATCTGAGTTAACATTTGTGAGTTATGAGGATTCGAAATTAAAATAAATTTTATTTAAATTATGTTATTTATGACTATGTCCCAAAAACCATCATTCAGATCCATCCCATGTCGGCCGATGTTAGGCTTTTCATAATGGAAGAATACCCTCAAGAGCTCAACAGTACTCTCTGATTTTCAATCAGAGTTACTATTTATGAGTTATAAGGATTTTAAAATAATTTAACATTATTTTATTATTTTATTTACGACCAAAAAATACTTTCCACTATTGATCCACGTCACCCAATGTTAGTCTCTGTATAAGGAAATCATACTCTAACGAGCTCAACAATGGTATCTGATTTTCAATCTGGGTCACCATTCATGAGTTATAAGGACTTAAAAACAAAAAAAATTTATTAAATAATTGTATTTATGGTTATTATATTTTCGGGGTTTCACACTGGAGGCCTACACCGACTAAACATAAGTCGTTTATAGGGTAAACCTTCCATCATGAGCTTAAAGTTACCCTCATATTTCTATTTCAAGTACCTGTTTTGGACTTATTCCACTTTTTCATGAAAACTAATCACACACACTATTTAAAAATTAACATATTTTGACAAATTATAATGGGACCTTCGAGCCTCAAAATCTCCCGCCATCTCTGTGCCTGGTCTCGAAATAATACCATTTAATTTTAATAAATATACATGGAAATCTGGGGTATTAAAATTCTACTATATATGATGATATGAAGAAAGAAACAAAATTACCACATTCAAACACACACTTTAATAGTTTACTATAAAATTGGTTCTCCTGAATTAGGTCATGGATGTTCCTCATGGGATTAATATTATAATCCCTCAACTTATAATGGATGAATATTTCATTAATAAAGACCACCATGAACTCATATATGAATTGATAATAATTAGTTTTATAACTCCAATGAAAAAAAAAGAATTCATTACTATAAATGGTTTCACTAAGAACTCATAATTCCCATAACAACAACAGAACATAATCTTTAATAAATCATCATCTCAAACCATAAGTTGATGATAATTGTATCTACAACCAAAGTTTGAGAACCAATTCCCTCCCTTTAACTAGTCTAATAGGGTTGTAATCTTTATAATGGGTTATTTTTTATTATTTCCATGTATATGAAATGATAGTCAATAAATGCCTGAAAATATTGTCTATATTATTAGAAAACAAAATAGGTGGTTATCAAGGGACAATGTGTACCTAATAATTTTGTTATCCAAATGGTCATAGAACTAGACCTTTAACTCTATGCGCTTGGTTAAGGATATATTATCATATTTAGAAGATATAAGTGTGGTTTTAAAATGAATATGTATAATAAAATTGATCTCCTAATTATGGAAAACCAAAGGAATTCATATATAAAAATTTTCATATACTTCTCTATAACAATATTAATCAATTCCAATGAAGCATGTATTGCACAATAATATAACCTCACAAACTATTGGGATTTTTTTTCAAAATACTTGAGGGTGGGCCCTACACATTTAGCATAAAGGTTCCACCCTCCAATAATGTTTATCCTAGAGCCATATCCTCAACTAAAAATTACTCTTTGACAATATAAATCCACCGAATCTTGGGTCTCAAATAACCAATCCATGTTAAGTATTGAGTCATAGGAATCATATCTACCATGATGATATTATAGAAAAACCAGACTCTGCTAATAAATATCTCACAATGATGGTAAAAATTTGTTAGAGGAAGACCACCTATAGTCAGGGTCTTTAGATAAAAAAGATAGGTTCTCGCTGTGATGGTAAAATTTTGTAAGAGGATGTTCACCTATAGTACTAGTCTTTTGATATAAGAATTTTGGCTCTAGGCTTCACTGGTATCCCTACCTCTCAAAATAAAGAGCCATTGAAAAAATAATGGCTTCTGTTGGTGTAAAAAAGTGTGATATAAAAAGTACATAATACATAGATTATACATCAAACCATTCCTAACACAACCAAATCATATCCCTACATTATATGAATCTTCCTATTCCCCTAGTCACCAACACCATTTACCTGACATGGGCCCCCTGAAGGTGGTGGTTATCGAAGTGGATAAAATAATAATCCACCTCTAGTTCCTCTTGTTTCCCCACCCACACCTCTTCTAAATCTATATTCTGTAGTGAAACCTTCTCCACCATGGGGATGACACTAATACTAGTACTATATTTAACATGGATTTTCCCCCATGGTACCTTTTAGGAATCAATTACCTTCTCTCGTAGTTGAAAAAAACATGAGTTAAGTTTCATCTATCATCGAATTCATATCAATTTATATCTACTAACTCGTTTAACCAAACATGGGGCACTACATCCATTAATCCCATAGGAAATTATTATTAATGTGGTTACATTTGGTGAATGGATTTAGATTATTTCTATCTACTGGAAAACATTGATGAATCAACATCAACGTTACTAGATTCTTACTATGTACCCAACATCCCATCATAATGAAAACTATTGATCATAAGGGATCCATTTATAACTCATGTGGAAGTGGTGGTACATAGAGGAACAACACCATCTCTAGAATACCTTAGATTACTCAATACAAAATTCATGATAATAGAAATAAATGGTAAATCAAATACAGAGTGTAACTTGTGGTGCCTATAAACCACGACACACACTCTACCATATTCTTGAAACCCTTAAATTGATCTGGTATATTGTGTACACATACTATAATTTAACTCACTGATATTACTCTTCTCTAAACAAGAACTCAAAATATGATAAGGGGCAGCAAATTTATTGTTTTTCTAAGTGGTTAATGTTTACTAACTGATAGTTTTTCACTGAAGATGACTTTATGTGATAATATCCACCTATCTAGAAGGTTTCCAAACTAGATAAAATATGTGCGTAATTAACTCCATGAAATCCCACTATATATATGTTTTGGGATAACCTCAAAACCTATGATTCCTTTGGTGTAGAAACTTATGTAGTTCTCTAACCTAAAGTTTGTCCCAACATTCACATTAGGGACTAACATCTACTCAATAGGTGGGGGGTTTGGTCCATGTAAAATTACTGTAGGATATTCCTTCTCCACGTGGAGTAGAGATACCTCCTAATGAGGTCCTTCAAATAATACCTTATCACTCAAATGATCATTAAGTCAAGTTCATAGCATCAACATGGTCATGTACTAACCTTGACTTAAAATCTTAGTTGGTTATATATGGGATGAAGACATGTATTCAATATGATAAACCCATGGTTATTAGAGCATATCTAGATGGGATGACATGATAAGGGAATGGAAAGAATATAACTAACATATAAAGGATATATATATCAACTAGGTGTATAGTATAAATGATTTATTGGAGTTCTAAGTCAACTAAATAATATAAGGATTCCTAGAGAAATTATATGTTGGACACATGTAGCTACATTGGGTTCTTTATTCTATTAATTAAACTCAAAACCGCTTGACACATTTTCTCTCAAACCATTTACCATAATACTCATAACTCTAATATCCACCCAAAGACAATATAATTATAATAAAACTCTTAAATGACCCAACACACTGAGACACATAATAGGACAGAACAAAGATATTTGTTTAACCCCAAGCCCATATATGATAAAATATATATTGGAGAATTTCATCGAGAAATCAAATCACAATCATGGGTGGCCTTTGCATAATAAATATTCTCATAGCCCCATATATGTAGAATAAAATATAATATTAAAAAACCAAAATATAATAGTGAATTGTGATACATTATTCATGAAAGACACAATAAACATCAACAACCATTTTTCTAATGAAACAAATTAATGTTGGTGAAACAAATTATGTGTGACATCCCATAATAAAGATATTCCTCGATCAATTAAAATGGAAAACTTTTTATCACTCTACCTCATTTCAAAAATTCCAATAACAATTTCCACCATTGAGAACCATTATCATCTAGATATACTAGATCCATGTCCACTAAAGTAACCATTATAATGTATATCACCACAAAGACACAACACATGTGTATATGAAGGCTTGTGTAGTTGTGAGTATAATTTACGAAGTAGGTCTCCTAGAAAAAACAAGGTAGGAATGAAAGACATATTAGTGAAAAATAATGAATGGAGTAACCGTTGTAAAAAATATACATACTCTAAGGATAGATAATTTAGAGGCATAAGAAATATATGAAACATTATGGATAGATCCACTAAGTATATACTTTTCGTAAAATAAGATTCTGAATAAATATTAAGATTCAAAACACCAAAACTATTTTTCTATCATCTCTTACATTCATGTATTGAAATTAGAGTGGAATATGTCTTCCTTAATAAGATGGTTATATTAATCAAGGGGTTGTTGACCTCTTTAGAGGACCCATACATCACTGATATAAATGTAACGCCCCGACCCCAGTTACCCAGAGTCGGTGCATTATTACATAACATTGGCATGATCACAAAAGATCAAGTATTGAAAGACTAATTAGTTTAATAGCCTTGTAAACACTAGATACATTCATAAAGTTTACATTACATCAGAAATGAAAACTACAACAACATAGTCTCCATAGTCCACACTCATATTCCCTCATACTATCCCTATAGGTCATTCATAAAATACTTCTTCACATCCTAGGAAAAATAAAACATAGAAAGGGGTGAGATCAGATTCCTAGTACGGATAACAATATAGAGGAAACTTTCATTAATAAGCATAAACATTTAAGGCAATGTATAACTAAAACAAAATCCTTTTATACATGAACTTCAGCATAATATGGAAGAAATAAAATGAAATAATTCAATTTACTTATTCACATGGATATTCTACTAATCGAATAATCACATTAAATATCAACAACACCTTTCATAATGATGGAATGCATAATGCCAGACTATCATAACCACATATCCAAGGCCTCATGCTAAGACTACAAATAAGATTTTGTCAAGGCCTCATGCCAAGACACTAGTTTGTCTTATGAGACCTACTGATGCATCGAGGAGCTATAGAGGGCTCCACCCGTCACTTACTAAGTTCAATTCATTCCTTATATGAATAGGTCTAAACATAACATAATCATTCATATTAAAACATGCATAGGAAATGTCAATACTTTCTCCATAAACCATGAATGGTATAAAAATAACACATCCACAGTCAAACATATCACAAAACCTTCAATACAATATGGAAGTTTTGTATCATAATAAATCATCTTCAAATAAGCTTACAAGCCATCAAAGGATGTTGACATAGATGAAATAAAAACTATTTGAGAGAAATATCTCTTTTTTTAATCATTGAAAAGTCACACATTTATAAAGGAAGCAATTTAAAAGTGATTTTTGAATAAAAGTATCCTAGAATACTTTGAAACTTTTGAAAAGAAATATCATTTCAAAACATTCATGTCCATATAAATCAATCCTTAAAATCATTTTCAAAACATGGACATTAATTAAAAATATTTTGAAAGATATATCTTTAAAACATTTAAAATTATGATCTTGATAGAGAGTAACTTTTAAAAAAATTTAAAATATTTATTTTTAAATCATTTAAATGTCACATAATTATAAAATAAATCATTTACTTTGAAAATATTCTTATAATATTTTAAGGGAAGCTTCGACGATTTTATAATTGTGGAAAATAGTTGCACCTGCCATATAAGTTAAAAAACATTCTTACCTTAATTTTATCGAAATGTTTAAAAAGACCTTGTTTGGAAAACGATGGAAATATTCCTTTATAAAATTATTATAAAAAGTCAAACAAGGGTATAAATGACTTTAACCCATATTCTGTAAAATATTAATAATGTTTTGAAATACTTTTTATGAAACATGGATGTGGATGATAAAGAGTTCCAAGTAGATAATTTCATATAAACAACCTCGGATAATGAAGAGATTGTCAAATAAACCCTTACCTTGTCATTTTTCTTGGTTGAGGGTAGGTTAACATCCTGTATAATGGTGACATAATTTTTATTAAATTATACAAGAATCATAGACATTAATATGATATCATATATGATCTTTTAACATTGATTTGTACATAATATCTTAGTATTATCATCGTTTCAGGTGTTAACTTACTCATTTGCTTTTATATATTTTGTTACACAAGCCGTGTTTGTTATGGATAGGTTGTTTCTTATTCATATCCAGAATGATATCAATTCATTAAACATTATTTTTAATCATCAAATGAGAATTATAATTTCATGGATTCGATGGGGAATGAATCTCATCGCGTTCGTGGAGACGGTAGTCCGTACGTACGCACGAGCGACAATGTCATTCTTCTGATATTAAAATAATATATAATTGGATGTTATATAATATATACAGAATCATTATAATGTTATATTTATTATTTAAATCAATTACATATCATTATCATACCCATCCAAATAATAATATTTTTGAAGAACAATTACACCACGATGTGGAGACGGTAAGACGTACGTACGCACTTATGGTGACATGTCATTCAAAGGATGGATAGAATACTGAATATGGTTGTAACATATTTATAATAACATCACAGTATATATAATATACTGGATTTATTATTTTAGAAAGGAAATAACAAATAAAGAAGAAGTTGAAGAAGAAAGGAACTTGAAAAAGGGTGGTGAAAACATTATCTCTTCTTCGGGTTCTTCCTTTTGATTTGATCAAAATGGCTCCTTAGGTTGGATTTCTGATCAAACTATGGCATCTAGGATGAAGTGGGGGAAGTTGAGAGAGTATTTGGGCAGGGTTTGGCCGAACCAAAAGGCTTTGATGGTGTGAATAATTGGTTAGAAATTGTGTCCTTTTATAAGGGGGAGGAGGGGCTCTTTAGAAGCAACATAAAGTACTATTTTATAATAAATTCATATTCAGTTTATAATGGATCCAATGTGTATTATTCAAAGTAAAAGGTGGGGATGGGTCTAAATAATTTCAACCAATAGATTTTAGACAGGTTTGGGTCATTATATTAACCTTATCTTTTAGTTTTAACTCTTAGTTAATTAGTTTGACATTTACCATGTCACTTTGTATTTTTATATTATATAGTTAATAAACTTACTATATACATCCAAAAGACCCCCAAGTTGTCCATTAATTATACAAATATTATGATATAAGTATTTTTGTCGAACCTTATAATTTTAGGAATAGAATATCAATTAATAATATAATATTTTTTTAAAAAAATCATTTATGTCAGTTTTGATAATATTAAATAATTGATATATTTTAAAGTCTGAACAACTTTATTAATTCGAAAATAATTAATTTAAGAAATCCTAACATGTCATATTAACTAATAAAATTATTTTATGAAATAAAAACTTTCAAATTATATTTATTTTAACATTTATAATACTAATTATTTGATTCTTTCATTAATGAAGAAAATACTGCATCATTATTGTATTCTAAATAAATTTAATTATTCAATGTCTAAAAATTATAAATAAAATACCTTTATATATGAAATCTTTTTATATTTCTAATTAAAATTTATAGTCGAAAATATAACATATATAACACTATATAAAAATTGTTTTTCTAAAAGATATATGCTTTTGTCATTTTTGTATTTACTTTAACTTAATTAATATAAAGTGTCCTTATCACCTACAAATGGATCCATGGGGTCCCAAAATCGACCCAAAGATGCCCATTTTCAGAAATGTATCATCCAATAGGTTTGGGAAAAGTTTTAGGGTAAATTGATATAATATTATTTGTTTACCCTTATTTACCGGATTTACCCTTTAACCATGGTAAATAAAATATTTCCCGAAGTAATTATTCAAAATGTCTAAAAATAAGAGTTACCTATCTTCACAATTTAGAAATACTGATTCCAAATATGGAATCCATTTTTACAAATTCAAAACACAGAAGTGGAATAAATTAATTTAAAATTAATTCCCATTGTCGAAACAAAAAGCGTGTTTTTAACAAATAATAACTATCAAAAGATTGACACTTTCTTATGTCCAGTTTAAATATGAAATTATGTTCAATGACCAAAATTGGATTAAATTATAAAATTATAATATAATTATACTTTAAAATCACTCAAATTCATAATTTCTCACTATTAATTATTTCAATTAAAAAAGTTGTTTTTAATTAAAATTTAGTAATTTTCACTATTCATCAAAATATGAAAGTAATCAGAAAAGTAGCAAAATTTTACCCTAAGCTAATTTATATATTCTGAATCCAAAAATGAATCCTATTTTACCAAATTCAAAACATAAATGTTGCATTTATTAATTTAAAATTAATTCCCTCTATTAAAACCAAAAGGCGTATTTTTAATAACTATCAAAAGTTTGACACTTGTTTATGTCCAATTTCAAAGTGAATTTACATACAATTACCATCATAGGATTAAATGGTAAAAATAAAATCTATTTTACTTACATACCATTAAAATTTATAATTTAACAATATAAATTATTTTAATTAAAAAAAAATTTTTAGTTAAAATATAGTATTTTCACTATTCACCCAAATATGAAAGTTATCAGAAAAACACAAAAACTTTATTTAAACTAAATTCATATGTCCCGATTCTAAAGAAAAAGTTTATTTTTTAAAATGGAATATATAAATGTTTCAAATATTTTATTTAAAAAGGCTTCTCCATTAAAAAAAGGTAAAATTGCATTTTATGAAAAATACTTCTTTTATTTGAAAGAAATGTATTTATTCTTACATTACGTCTAAGAAACTCATAATATGTATTATAAAATTATAAGGATTATATAAAGTTCAAAATTTAGTTAATACTATTCATAACTGCTTTTGAATGGCTTGTTTGGTAAGTCATGGTGCGCTAGAACTTGGTGTTGCGTATAGTAAAAGTTATTGAATTACTTTGAAGAAATAACGTACTATGAAATCTTGGGGTGTTACATTATTCCCTCCTTCAATAAATTACATCCTCACAATTTGAAATTATTTTTTGAAAATAAAATGTTGAAAATAGAATATTCCTTTGGGAAAACCCACATCAGAAATTAGGTTAGTAAAATTTAGTCTTAATATGAGGAAAAGGGAAATGAATGGGTCACAACCAAATTATGATCTCGATTTGGAGAACATTGGTGGAAATTAGGGACATATAATTGGAGGGAAAACATAAATATTTATAGGTAGTTATTGAGGACATCAATCACAAACAATTGTAAAATTGAGGGCCTTAAATTCATCAATCTATAATGATTTAAATTACCATCGGTTCAACAAAACATATGGTATTAGGATAACACATTTTTTGTTTTAAGATCCCCTTCAATAAAGTATAAGAATTAATTTCATCATTGAATAATAGAAGAAGAAAAATATATACTTGTCAAGTAGAGTCCCATCCTTTAACTAAGTTCTACCACAAACTCATCTTTCAATCTAAAAGATAATAGAAATTAAAAATATTCTATTTATCCTAATCGTATCAGGTTCCCAAAATGAATTTATAATTCATCTATCAGAACTTAAAAAAACTACATTATACACTCCGGGGACTTCACGTAGTCTAGTGGTAGGCGATAAATCCCAATTGCACTATGTTTGTGGGTTTGATTCCCACAGATTTGTCCGACGTGACGGGTTGTCACACGGTCTGCGTGTTTCCCTTCTTATAAATATCCAAAAATAACTTTAACAATAGTATCCAAAGTAAAATATAATCCATTCCAACCATTATACTTATCCAAAATACTTTTGTAAACTCTCAGTCCAAAATTTATATGAATGGTAAACATAATATAGATCCTTTTTACCCCGTAATAGCATGTGAGTACCTTCATCATGTATTCTTTTAAAACATTTAAACATCCTGAATTACCATAAAACCTTATTGATTACATTCATGCTCCCTTATTCATTATATAATACTGGATATACTTCATCAATCCAAAAATGTTGTAAACTCCAACAATGATGGAATATAAAAATCTTTAATCAGTTTCAAAGTAGTCACGAATATCCAATATAATTTACCCAAATCAACCATATCATATTCCAAAATAATTACCTCAATATTAATACCATATTATGGTTTATCTTTCCTTCAACCATGTAATTTCCAAAAAGTTTAACTCAATGTAGAGTCACTTTTCTTAGTACCATAAAATCTCAAATCCTCAATAAAATAGTACTGCAGTATAATCCTTATTTATTTCCAGTACATCATTGATACAACACTTCAATGATATAATTCCAAAATAACAACATAAGAACACTATTCATTCCTCTTCATCTGTGGTAGCGTCATAACTTGATTATTATCCAATAGCATAATTTGCAGCATAGTCTGATGACTGGGATATTGGTTTGCGTAGTGTCAAAATCCTTGCAGATGAAGCATTTTACATTTGAAACCCTTTTATTACCCTTGTAGTAACGTACTTGGTGTCATTT
Source organism: Viscum album (assembly GCA_963277665.1). Classification (NCBI taxonomy): domain Eukaryota; kingdom Viridiplantae; phylum Streptophyta; class Magnoliopsida; order Santalales; family Viscaceae; genus Viscum; species Viscum album. The sequence continues at coordinate 1,993,141,126 of OY728157.1, forward strand.
TTCTCCACACTTATAACATACTCTCATTCCCTTAAAGCATTTTCCATGGTTACTCTTTCCGCAGTTATCACATATGGGAAAATCCTTCTTTACCTTCTTCCCTTTATCTGTCATTATCTCTACCATTATTTCCTTCTCTGGCTTCCCTTCAAAGATATAGGAAATTGAGAATTCCTTACTTATCTTATCAATACATGATACTATTTATTTATATGATGATAATACATGGGAGACTATTTCCCTTCTAAATTCTGGCTTAAGACCAAGAAAGATATGATCTTTTTTACTCTTTGGATCATGCGTATTGCTGGAGTTCTCATTCCTTCTACTGTGCACCATTTTTAAACAATGGAATACACTAGATTAGTTTATGAAGAGAAATACCTAATCCCAAACTTGTAAAACACTTAGCATAAATTAAACCGTTTATGGATATAATCTATAATCATAAAAATGTCTTCTTTGAGGAAGTATATACTCATAAACCCTTCATAATGGTTTGTAAAGAAAATGAGAATTATCCTAAGAATATCCCCCAGGAGTGTCGTAACGATGAGTGCATCAAGTCCCGTTGTCATCCACCAGTTCCCATTAGATTCTAGCCCAAAGCGGGGTTTTCAGGTTTTACCCCTAGGTACATCTATGCCAGAGCCACCTCTACCTGCTCATATCTAGACAAGGATGTATTGCTTGGAAAACTCACAAAATCTCTACAATACCAAAATTCTAGGAAGTTATTATATACTAATCCTCAAAGTCTATCTTAGCTCTATGTGCTCTAATCAGAGTTTATCTAAATCTAACTTTCAAGGTTTGTACTAAACTTCCTCTGATACCAACTATAATGCCCTGATTCCAGTTACCCAGAGTCAGTGCATTATTACATAACATTGGCATGACCACAAAAGATCAAGTCTCGAAAGACCGATTAGTTTAGTAGCCTTGGAAAGACTAGATACATTCATAAAGTTTACATTACATCAAAAATGAACACTACAACAACTTCGTCTCCATAGTCCACACTCATATCCCCTCAACCTATCCATGCAAGTCATTCATAAAATACCTCTTCACATCTTAGGAAAAATAAAACATAGAAAGGGGTGAGCTCAAATGCCTAGTAAGGATAACAATATAGAAGAAACTTTCATAAATAAGCATAAACATTTAAGGCAATGTATAACTAAAACAAAAGCCTTTTAAACATGAACTTCAGCATAATATGGTAGAGATAAAATGAAATAATTCAATTTACTTATTCACATGGATATTCTACTAATTGAATAATCACATGCAATATCCGTAACCCCTTTCATAATGATGGAATGCATAATGCCAGACTATCATAACCACATAGCCAAGGCCTCGTGCCATGACTACAAATAATATTTTTTCAAGGCCTCAATCCAAGAAACTAGTTTGTCTAATGAGGCCTACCGATGCTTCGAGGAGCTATAGTGGGCTCTACCCGTCACTTACTAAGTCCAATTCATTCCTCATATGAACAGGTTTAAACATAACATAAACATTCGTATTAAAACTAGCATACGAAATGTCAATACTTTCTCCATAAACCATGAATGGTATAAAAATAACACATCTAGAGTCAAAAATATCACAAAACCTCCAATACAATATGGAAGTTTTGTATCATAATAAATCAACCTCAAATAAGCTTAAAATTAATCAAAGGATGTTGACATAGATGAAATTAAAACTATTTGAGAGAAATATCTCTTTTTTTGAAATCATTGAAAACTCACACATTTATAAAGGAAGTAATTTAAAAGAGATTTTGGAATCTAAGTGTCCCATACCACTTTGAAACTATTGAAAAGAAATATCATTTCAATCATTCATTTCCATATAAATAAATCCTTAAAATCATTTTGAAAACATGGACATTACTTTAAAAGATTTAGAAAGATAAATATTTAAACCATTTAAAATTATGATCTTGATAAAGAGTACCTTTCACAAATTCGTAAAATATTCATTTTGAAATCATTTAAATGTCACATAATTATAAAATAAAACATTTACATTGAAAATATTCTTATAATATTGTAAGGTAAGCTTTGGTGATTTTATAACGGCGGAAAATAGTTTCACCCGCTGTATAAGTTAAAAAAACATTCTTACCTAAATTTTATCAAAAAGTTTAAAAGGGCCTTGTTTGGAAAATGGCGGAAAGATTCATTTCTAAACTTCTTATAAAAATTCAAATAATGGTATAAATGACTATAACCCATATTCTGTAAAATAATAATAATGTTTTGAAATACTTTTTAAGAAACATGCATATGTATGATAAAGAGGTCCCATTAGAAAATTGCGTATAAACAACCTCAGATAATGAAGAGATTGTGAAATAAACCCTTACCTTGTACATTTCCTTGGTTGAGGGTAGGTTAACCTCCTGTATAATGGAGAAATAATTGTTATTAAATTATACAAGAATCATATAAATTAATATGATATCATATATGATCTTTTAACATTGATTTGTTAATAATATTTTAGTATTATCATCGTTTTGGGTGTTAATTTACTCATTTTATTTTATATATTTTTTTACATAAGCCGTGTTTGATATGGATAGGTTGTATCTTATTAATATACATAATGATATCAAGTCCTTAAACATTATTTTTAATCCTAAAATGATAATTATAATTTCATGGATATGATGGGGAATGAATATCATCGCGTTAGTGGAGACGGTTGTCAGTACGTATGCACGAGCGACAATATCATTATTTGGATATTAAAATAATATATAATATGATGGTATATCATATATAATGAATAATTATAATGTTATATTTATTATTTAAATCAATTTCATATCATTATCATACCCATCAAAATAATAATGTTTTTGAATAACAATTACACCACGACGTGGAGACGGTAAGTCGTACGTACGCACGTATGGTGACATGTCATTCAAAGGATGGATAGAATACTGAATATGGTTTTAATATCTTCATAATAACATCATAGTATATATAATATACTGGATTTATTATTTTATAAATGAAATAACAAATAAAGAAGAAGTTGAAGAAGAAAGGAACTTGAAAAAGGGTGGTGAAAACATTACCTCTTCTTCGGGTTCTTCCTTTTGATTTGATCAAAAGGGCTCCTTAGGTTGGCTTTCTGATCAAACTAATGCCTCTAGGTTGAAGTTAGGAAATTATAGAGAGTATTTGGTTAGGGTTTTGTCAATCCAAGTGGCTTTGAAGGTGTGAATAATTGGTTAGAAGTTGTGTCCTTTTATAAGGGGGAGGAGAGGATCTTTTGAAAAAACTTAAAGTATTATTTAATAATAACTTAATATTCGGTTTCTAATGGATCCAAAGTGGATTATTCAAACTCTAAGTAGGTGATGGTTCGCAATCCTTCCAACCAAAAGATTTTAGACAGTTTTGGGTCGTTATATTAACCTTATCTTTTATTTTTAACTCTTAGTTAATTAGTATGACATTTACCATGTCACTTTGTATTTTTATAATATATAGTTAATAAACTCACTATATACATCTATTAGACCCATAAGTTGTCCATTAATGATACACCTATCATAATATAAGTCCTTTGGCCTATCCTTAGATTTTTAGGAATAGAATATCAATTAGTAATATAATATTTGTTTTAGAAACTCATTTATGTGAATTTTAAAAATATTTAATAATTAATTTATTTAAAATATTAAAACAATTATTAATTCAAAAGAAATCATTTAATAAATTATTACATGTCATATTGACCAATAAAATTCTTTGATAAAATAAAAACATTCAAATTATATTTATTTTAACATTTATAATACTAATTATTTGATTCTTATATTAAAAAAAATACTGCATCATTATTGTGTTATAAATAAATTTATTTATTAAATGTCTAAAAATTATAAATAAAATACCTTTATGTAGGAAATATTTTTATCTTTATAATGAATATTTATAGTCTAAAATATAACATATTTAACCCTATGAAAGAATTATTTTTCAAAAAGGTATATGCTTATGTCATTTTTTTATTTACTTTATCTTAATTAATATAAAGTGTCCTTATCACCTAAAAGTGGCTCCATGGGGTCCCTAAATCGACCCAACGATGTCCATGGTGGGACATGTATCAACCAATAGGGTTAGGTGTCATGACCCGCCTTCACCAAAATGATGGAAGGGTCAGTAGATTGCCAGGCCCTTCCTTCTTTAAGTTGAAGGAGAGATAACGACCCCAGGAAACCTGCCTTCAATAGGTCCCGGAGTGGCGACTAGAACCAAGGGTATGAGATCACACACTAAATGGAAGGCATTACCATTTTTCTTTTAATAGGATTGGGAGATAAGATAGTAAATCCCACAACACCAAACTAAAAGTAAAATTAAAGCCAAGAACCATTCCTAATGCATGTTACAAAAGTAAAAAAAAATACACAATGTATAAGGGGACTACAAAGCAAAAAAAACACCAAAAGAAAGAACAACAGCAACTACGATGATTTGTCAAAAGGTTTGATCTAGTAGAGCCCAGCACGATCCCTGAAGTCCTCCTGGAAACCTGAAAATAGTATTATATACGTAGGGTGAGAAAACAAGTACACTCAGTAGGGAAAAACAAAATCTCTCCTACACAAGTGGGGAGGCATACTAATGCCCTGTAAGAAAAGAGATAAACAAACACCTAGCAAGGAAACTAACCACCCAAGACTCAGCAAGGCACACTCCCCAAATAACGCAATTCAAGTAATGTATAGTAATAGTACATCGATGTTTGGGTACCCCGTGCCACTTTCCCACTGGTTATTGAAGACATCCTACGCATCAGACCAATACAGCCATTCGCACCGTAGTCCCATTTCCATACCCAGCCCACACACACCTGGCCCTTAACCATGAATCCCGCCCGCAAACACCTGGGCCCCAACCACTAACTCGCCCGCAGACACCTGGGCCACAACTGTCACATGTAACCACGCCTGCAAACACCTAGGCCAGAACAACCACTGCCACACCAGAAGATAGCTGGGCTAGAAGAACTACTGCCATGCCCGAAGAAACCTGGGCCTCATCCCAAAGATACATGGGAAACCACCTGCCCGTACACACCTGGGCCAACCACCACACTACCCTGCCCGAAGATTCTTGGGCTAATAATGGACTTCAGGACATCACAGCCTGCCCGTAGAGTCTAGGGCTATTCAGGAAAGGGAGCAGAAAAATAGCTAATAACCATCCACTCATATGAATGTTGGGAAAAAAACCCTCCCCCATGAAATGGGGGTGTTCGACAATAAGTGCTCAACTTGGGTGGGGCATGAATAAGAAACACAAAAACTACAAGTATATGTATAGGTAACAAGAACTCACCCAATCTAGGTTTTTCCTCATCCATCCTAAAGAACAAAAACATCCCCAATATCCAAGTCACAACTCATACCAAACCAAACCCATTGTCCCATCCTTGTTTTCATGTTTAGTAATAATGTTTAAATAATTTTCTTGCACCTACTTGGGCAACTAGCAAGCATAAGATCAAGCCAAGGAAAGAGTACATTCGAACATCAACTTAAATGTTCACACCCGGTTCTCTTGTAAAGTCACAACCACAAAGAGGGATAAGTGAGATCCCTCAAAGTACTAGAACCAAGGAAAACCCCAAGATACTAACCCATGTTCCCAAAACCCAGGAGCCAACGGTTTCTCAACAATAGAGGATTACAGCCCAATTCATGATATAATCATGTAACCACACGACCTCAAATCATAACCATTGAAACCATAATAATAGGGGATCCCATCTCCACCCACATCACCCAGTAATCGTCCCATGAATGAAAACAACCAAACCACTTCCAACAACACAATGCAGACCCATGCAAGAAATTTTAGATTCAAATGATTTAACTCACTCCATGATTCCAATTCAGTTGTACTTTAACCAGGGTTACCACAGAAAGGAATTGATCCTGGTGCTTTCAATTTATTTAGCCGAATATATGTAATTAACCAATTTCCTTTAACCAATTAACCAACTTCTTTTACATGAGAAACATAAGAGATAAGGGTTTATTAGTGCACAGAGAAAGACCACCAACAGCCACAATTTCCAGAAGGCATAATCCCACACAATTCAGAAATCATTAATTATGAAAGAGGAGAAAACCAGAGCAGCATCATCGATCAAACCCCTCCCCTTTATTCTCTAGAATCTGTTTATTATCTTCATTAAAGTTTGGTTCATCCAATTTTACAGAATCATTAGCATACCCACCCCGCAAGATACACAGAAGGGAGAGACGAAGGTGAAACCCATACTTGACAGATCAAGGATCAACGTTAAGTCCCCGCTTGATTAGCAGTAGCTCCACAGAACCCGATCAAGAAAACAACTCCGGGTTACGACTCGTTGGGAGGAAGTGTACTCCGATGGTAGGGTGACAGAGAAAAGAAACATAGGGAGAAGCCTTTGGGTTATAAAGGCTGATACGGGTTGAGATACAGCATTCTCGGGACGGTTAAGAGATGAAAGAAAACTCAAAACCGCGTAAGGAGCGAGATCATCGGTTGACCACACAGCTGGGACACCCCACACGTCATTAAAGAGTCCGCACCATTTTGGGCAGTTAAAATAGATGAACACCTCACCAATATTATATTAAAACCCATTAATGGATTTACAGGGGGGGTCAAAACGTGGCTTAATGCCAATTTATGCAAAAAGATGTGCCCCTGGGAAAACCCGTGGGGGGGAGGCGCTACCGGTAGAGGAGAGCTACCGGTCAGCAATAGCTACTGGTAGCTGAGAGCAACTGGTCGGTGCCAGCTACCGGTAGCTGAGATCTACTAGTATCCTAGAGCTACTGGTAACTGAGAGCTACCGGTAGCCTAGAGCTATCGGTAAGCCAAGGCTACAGGTAGGCCAAGGCTACGGTAGGAGTCACCGAGAAGAAGGTATATCTTCACAGACTACCCCGAACACCTAAAAATCACATTTTACTAAGTAACGTACCTCTAAGAACCTGATCCATTACATCAGATACCTCTCAAACTATTCTCACCCTCGAGAATCAAAACAACCCAGAAGGTAAGAGAGGTCCGAACAACCACCTCGAAAGATACCTCTCAGGAGTGAACCTCATTGTTAACTAAAAAAACCTCCCTCTCAATAACCAAGAAACATACCATGTCAAACTGCCCAGTCAAGTGGGATGGGGAGTCTCTTTCCCCATGTCAAGATACTACCCACATTGGGTGGCATTGACTCGCCCGCACGGGTTTAATCACATCCACCTTAATTCATCTTGATTAGGGGTCAGGTCCTCCCCTCTCTAAATCCAGGACCTTTCACACACATTCAGAGGGACAAAGAACCACATATTTTATACCCATAAAGGTAAAACGCTCCACCACAACAAGTATAAATAGAAAAGTAAAAAACTCAAAACAACTCTGGGTACTGCGCACGCATCAGTGCTTCCCTCTCCCACGTGCTCTCCTCAAGCCCACCATGTCTTCATAACACACAAACCAAGGGAATGGTTCACCCACAAAGCACCTTCACCTCAAAATCCTCGATCATCACTGGTCTTTACACAAAGGTCACGTCATCCTCGATGTCAAGATCTCCCCAGCCGAGGACGTGTGAATCGTCGTGCAGATACCGACAGAGCTGGGACACATGGAAGATGTCATGTATCCTTAGTAGCGGCGATGGTAAAACTAGCTGATAAGTCACTTCACCAACCCGCCGTAACACTTCGAAGGGTCTGATGAACTTGGGAGAAAGCTTACTCCCCTTGACGAACCTCTGTTTCCCATGCCGATGGGAGACCTTCAAGAACACGTGGTCTCCAACCTCAAACTCCAAGGGCCTTCTCCTGCTATCAACATATGACTTCTGTCGGTCCTAGGCCACCTTCATCCTTTCCCGTATAAGCGGAACCTTCTCCGTCATGCTCTACACCACCTCTGGGCCAAGGATACCCCCCTTCTTGATTTCAGTCCAACACACATGTGAGCGGCATGGCCTCCCGTACAAGGCTTCGAACGGATCCATACCAATGGTAGAGTGATAGCTATTATTGTAGGAAAACTCTACCAGAGGCAAATGTTGCACTCATGATCCTCTAGAGTCCAGAAAACTTGCCTGCAGCATATCCTCAAAGGTCTGGATGGTGCGCTCTGTCTGTCCATCTTTCTGGGGATGTAAAGCAGTGTTAAGATGTAGTTGGGTGCCAAAATCATTCTTCAATCCTCTCCAGACACATGAGGTAAACCGTGCATCCCTATTCGAGACTATGGACCTCGGAACTCCATGCAACCGCACCACCTCATCCACGTACCATCGTGCCAAAGAATCCACTACACATGACTCCTTAATCACCAGAAAGTGAGCCTATTTCGTCAACCGGTCCACTACTACCCAGATGGCTTTGTATTCCCCTTGAACCTTGGGTAGTCCCATGATGAAATCCATCGAGATGTCCTCCCACTTCCACTCGAAGAAATACAGAGACTACAACAGGCCGCCTGGAACTCGGTGTGCAGCCTTCACCTACTGACACACTAGGCACTTGGAAACAAACTCTACCACTTCTCTCTTTACTCCGGGCCACTAGAACTGTCTCTTCAGACCCTGGTACATCGTGGAAATTCTTGTGTGCACCGCTAGGGGTGAGTTTTGGAACTCACTGTGAACCTTGCCATGCATCGCCTCTGGAACAAATAGATTTCCCCAGAAAAGCATCTGGTTCTGACCATCCTTCTTCCATCCTTTCAGAGCATTGCTCTGGTCAACTCAGTCACGCATCACTTCACACTCTCGGTCTCTCCACTGAGACTCCTCCACTTGCCGAAACAGAGAATACTGCACTGTCATCTGATACAGGCAACCTCTATCACTATCCATCCTCGCATCCAAGTGCAAGGTAGCCAACTCCTCCATTGCCTTCCAGTCATCTGATGACTCTCGGACCGCATCCATCTGCGACCTCCTGCTCAAGGAATCAGCCACTACATTCCATTTCCCTAAAATGTAAGAAATATCAAAGTCATAATCTAGTAGGAACTCCATCCACCTTCACTGCCACAAGTTTAGGTCCCACTGGGAGAAGATATACCTCAAACTTTTGTGATCTCTAAAGACCACAAAGAGTTCTCCGATGAGGTAATGTCGCCATAAATTTAGCGTAAAAATGACTGCTGCAAGCTCCAGGTCGTGGGTGGCATAATTATGCTCATGATGGCGTAGCTTCCTAGACCCCTATGAGATCACCCCTTATCGCTGCATCAACACACTTCTGAGGCCCTACCCCAAAGCATCACAGAACACATCATACGCCTCCCCTTCTTCTGGTAGTCTCCGCATTAGGGCACTAACCAAATTATCCTTCAGATATCTTAAGGCTGTCTCACACTGCTCACTCCACACGAAGACCTGGTCCTTCTTGGTCAAGGCCATCAAAGGGGCTGCAACTCTGGAGAAGTTGGGTACGAACCTCTGATAGTAACCCGCCAGCCCGAGGAAACTACAAACCTCTACCACATTCTTGGGTGTTTCCCAAGAAACAACTACCTCACCATTTGATGGGTCCACTGCTACCCCCTTTTTGGACACTACGTGCCCAAGGATGTGTACTTTCCACGTCCAGAACTTGCACTTCGAAAACTTCCCATAGAGCTGGTGCAGTCGAAGGACCTCCAAAACTGTCCTTAGGTTCTCCGCATGGTCCTCCTCTGATCTTGAATAGATCAAGATTTCATCGATGAACATGACTACGAACCGATCCAGGTACTCCCATAAGACAGATTTCATAAGCCCCATGAACACAACTGGAGCGTTTGTAACTCCGAAAGGCATGACCACAAACTCGAAGTTCCCATATCTGCACCTGAAGGTCATCTTCAGGATGTCTCCCTCTTTCACCCTTAACTAGTGATACCCAAACTACAGGTCAATCTTAGAGAACCATTATGCCCCTTTTAGCTAGTCGAAAAGATCGTCTATCCTCGAGAGAGGGTATAGATTCTTGACCATCACCTGATTCAGTCTCTTATAGTCTATGCACAACCTGAGACCAACATCTTCCTTCCTTGCGAACAATACTGGAGCACCCCACGGTGACGCACTTGGTCAAACATAACCCCTCTTCATCAGATCTTCAATCTGAATCTGCAACTCCTGTAGCTCCGAAGGATCCATCTGGAAAGGAGCCATCGAAATCGGACGAGAACCAGGCTGCAAGTCTATCCCAAACTCGATATCACGTTGAGAGGGTAGAGTCGTTACCTCCTCAGGAAAGACGTTCATAAACTCACTGACGATCCCTGGCACTTCCACCATCACGGCATCTATCGACTCTACTGATAGCTCGGCTAACAAGGAGAGGAGGGGTTCCTCTCGCCTGCTTCCCTTCTGACTTCTCCGCTCGCCGGTGAAAGTAACATGTCGGACACCCAAGTCTGAGAACACAACCCTTCCTCGAAATCAGTCGATGATGGAACACACAGAGAACAGCCAGTCGATGCCTAGGATGACATCATATGGCTGTATCAGTAGCAGTAGTAGATCCTTGACCAACTGATGTGGTCGTACCATCAGTCTGAATCCTCGACAAAGATATAACAAGTCGGTCTGACCTCCTACTGGTGTGCTCAGCACCAGGGGCACTGGGAGTCTCTCGGCATCAAGACCCAGAGAACGGGCCTGACCGAGTGCAACAAAGTAATGCAAAGCTCCGGTATTGAACAAGGCGTAAGCAAGGGTACTAAAGAAACTAATCGTACCTCAAACAACCTTCGGTCCTACTGGAACTGCTGCCTCCGTGGCATGCAACTGCCCATGCCCAGCTCCCCTGCCCCTCGGCTATCAACCACCTCCCCGACCACACCCTGGTCTAGGTCCCTGAGGAGCACCCTGAGGTCGGCCTCCTCCTGCAACATCTTCCCTTGGAGGATTGGGAGCTCGTTTCCCTTGCTGCTGCTGCTAGAAGGGCCTAGCTGGAAGCTGCTGCCGGAGCGGGTGTTGGGCCTGTCTGCCACTGCCATACCGAACTTAGTCCGGGCATTGATTTTGGAGATGTACATGGATCCCATCGACGAAGAACCTCGGTCTTGGTCTAGAAAGAAAAGGGTGAGGACCGGGGGACCGGAACTGGAACTGATGTGACCTGCTCCTTGTTGGTCGGAACTGAGAGGGTCCTGATGTTGGTGGTCTGGTGCTGACAGCCTTCCCCTTCGATGATCCCAGTTGGATCCCCAATCATGACACAACTCCTAGAACATGCATCCTCTTCACCACTTCATCCTTATTCTGGACCTCCAAGTATGTCGGCAGGGTGAGGGGGTAATAGCGTACTGGAGGGAGGGTCGGAGTGCCTCCTCTAAACGTCTTTCCTGAGACTCCTTGTCTGGAAAGAGGTCAGGAGAAAAATGTAGGATTTCCTTGAACTTGATTCCTAGATCCCTTATTAACATACTCCCCTCCGGAAGGGAGAGTAGCTCCAACCTCTTTTCTGCCTTCATCGTAGAAGAGAGGAATTCCGCCCGGAACTCCTTCTCAAAATCAGCCCATGCCACCTCAGCCTCTTTCCTCTCCCCCAGTTGAAGCATCCAACACTGAAACGCCGCTCCCCGCATCTGGCTAACGGCTAGAGGAACCCAGTACACAAGCGGAGCCCAAATCAAGCCAAAGTCAATCACCATCTCTTCTAGCCAGCCCGCCATCTTCATGTCAGAGGTGTTTCCCTCATACTTCTCGAGGGTATTTCGCTAGAAGGCTCGAAGCATCTTCTTCCACTGTTCATCCTCCTCCTCTCGATCATCCCTCTACTATTTGTCTAATTCAACCTCCTGGGCCTCGATCGCCCGTACCTCCCATGATTACCTCCCAGGTGCCATAGTTGCAAGGTAAACAAAGAATGCCTAAGCCCAAGTAGTGCAGATTATTGTTCTTAAAACTTCTTAAACTTCTCATTTATTTCAAATTCAAAAAACACCCTAGAAACACGAGACTAGAAGTAATTATGATGTATGTACCTTTCCTAGGGTCTCTACCCTGAAATCAGCATGGCCTCACTTGGTTGTTCGGTAGGTCCAGAGTCTTCGCATCGGATCACGGGGGCCCTAAAATCCCATTCCCTAGCCGGTCTTCGCTGGCCTAATTCACGCACCGAGGTCACCCAACACTGCTTCCCTACCATCCCATGCAATCCTCACAATGCCTAACTCTATACTTCATCCTATCTCTCAACCATCACCTCTGATACCATTCTGCAACGACCTGCCTTCACTAAAAGGAGGGAAGGGTTAGCAGATTGCCATGCCCTTCCTTTGTTAAGTTGAAGGAGAGATAATGACTGCCAAAACCCACCTTTAATATGTCCTAGAGTGGAAACTAGAACCAAGGGTATGAGATCACACATTAAATGGAAGACATTACCGTTTTTCTTTTAATAGGACTGGGAGATAAGATAGTAAATCTCACAACACCAAGATGAAAGTAAAAGTAAAGCCAAGAACCATTCCCAATGCATGTTACAAATGTAAAAAAAATCCTCAATTTATAAGGGGAGTACAATGAAAAAAACCAAAAGAAAGAACAATAAAAAATGCGATGATCTGTCACAAGGACTGAGCTAGTACAGCCCAACAAGATCCCTGAAGTCCTCCTGGAAACCTGAAAACTATTTTATATACGTAGGGTGAGCATACAAGTACACTCAGTAGGGAAAACCAAAATCTCTCGTGCACAAGTGAGGAGGCATACTAATTCCCTATAAGAAAAGAGGTAACCAAACACCTAGAAAGGAAAGTAACCACCCAAGCCTTACCAAGCACACTCCCCATATTACGCAAGTCAAGTAATGTATAGTAATAGAACATCAATGTTTGGGTACCCCGTGCTGATTTCCCACTAGTTATTGTATACATCCTATGTATTGGACCAATCCCGCCATTATCACCGCAGTCCCACTGCCATACCCCGCCCACACACACCTGGGCCTCAACCATGCATCCCGCCCACAAATACCTGGGCCACAACCACTAACCCGCCCGCAGACACCTGGGCCACAACTGTCACACGTAACCAGGCCTACAAACACCTAGGCTAGAACAACCACTGCCATGCCCAAAGACACCTAGGCTAGAATAACTATTGCCACACCTGAAGACACATGGGCCTCATCCTGAAGATACTTTGAAAATCACCTGCCCGCACACACCTGTTCCAACCACCCCACTACCCTACCCGAATATTCTTGGGCTAATAATGGACTTCAGGCCATCACATCCTGCCTGTAGAGGCTTGGGCTATTCGGGAAAGGGAGTAGAAAAGGAGCTAATAACCAGCCACTCATAGGAATTTTGGTAAAAACACCCTCCCCCATGTAATGGGGGTATTCGGCACTAAGTGATCAACTTGGGTGGGCCATGAATAAGAAACACAAAAACTACAAGTATATGTATAGGTAACAAGCACTCACCCAATCTAGTTTTTTCTTCAGACAGCCTAAAGAACACAAACAACACCCATGTCCAAGTCACAACTCATACCAAACCAAACCCATTGTCCCATCCTTGTTATCATGTTTAGTAATAATGTTTAAATAATTTTCTTCACCTACTTGGGCAACTAGGAAGCATAAGCACGAGCCGCGGAAGGAGTACAGTCAAACATCAACTTAAAGGTTCACACCCGGTTCTCTTGTAACGTCAAAACCTCAAAGAGCGATAAGTGAGATCCCTCAGAGTACTAGAACCAAGGAAAACCCTAAGATACTACCCCATTTTCCCAAAACCCAGGAGCCACCGGTTTCTTAACAACAAAGAATTCCACCCCAATTCGTGATATAATCAATTAACTACATGACCTCAAATCATAACCAGCGAAACCATAACAATATGGGATCCCATACCCACACACATCACCTAGTAATCGGCCCGTGAATGAAAACAACCAAACCACTGCCACCAACAAAAAGCAGGCCAATGCCAGTAATTTTAGATTTAAAAGATTTAACTCACTCCATGATTCCAATTCCATTGTACTTTAACCGGGGTTATCATAGAAAGGGATTGATCATGGTGCTTTCAATTTATTTAGCCGAATATACGTAATTAACCAATTTACATTAACCAATTAACCAAATTCCTTTACACAACCAACATAAGAGATAAGGGTTTATTAGTGCATAGAGAAAGACCACTAATGGCCACGATTTTCAGAAGGGGTAAGCCCACAGAATTTAGAAATCATTAATCATGAAAGAGTAGAAAAACATAGCAGCATCATCGATCACACCCCTCCCATTCATTATTTTGAACCTGTTTATTATCTTCATTAATGTTTGGTTCATCCAATTCTATAGAAGCAGTAGCGTACCCACCCCGCAAGATACACAGAAAGGAGGGATGAAGGTAAAACCCCTACTTAACGGATCAAGGATCGACGTTAAGTCCCCACGTGATTAGCAGTAGCTCCATGAACCACGATCAATAAAACTTCGCCAGGTTACGACTCGTCGGGTGGAAGGGTACTCTGATGGTAGGGTGAACCAGAATAGAAATCTAGGGAGAAGCCTTTGGGTTATAAAGGATGATACGGATTGAGATACAGCACACCCGGGACGGTTAAGATACGAAAGAAATCAAAACTGCTTAAAGAGCGGGATCATTGGTTAACCATGTTGATGGGACACCCCACACATAATTAAAGAGTCCCCTCCATTCGGGGTGCTTAAACCAGATGAACTCCTCACCAACATTTAATTAAAACCCATTAATGGCTTTACAGGGGGTCAAAATACGGCTTAAAAGCCAATTTACGCAAAAAAAGGTGCCACTGGGAAAACCCGTGGGGGGTAGGCGCTTCCGGTAGCCTAGAGCTACCGGTATCCAAGATCTACCAGTATCCTAGAGCTACCAGAAAGCCGAGGCTACCGGTAGGCTTAGGCTACCGCTAGGAGTCACCGAGAAGCAGTGATAGCTTCCCAAACTACCACGAACACCTAAACATCACATTTTACTAAGTAAATGACCTCTAAAAACCCGGTCCATTACATTAGAACATGTTTTGGGTAAATTAGTATAATATTATTTATTTACGATTATTTACCGGATTTACCCTTTAACCATTGTAAATAAAATATTTACCAAAGTAATTATTCAAAATGTCTAAAAATAAGAGTTACCTATTTTCACAATTTGGACATACTGATTCCAAATATGGAATCCATTTTTCCAAATTAAAAAAGCAGAAGCGGAATAGATTAATTTAAAAATAATTCTCATTGTTGAAACAAAAAAATTATTTTTAACAAATAATAACTATCAAAAGATTGACACTTTCTTATGTCCAGTTTAAATATGAAATTATGTTAATTGACCCAAATTGTATTAAATGATAAAATTATAGTCTAATTATACATTAAAATAACTCAAATGAAAAATTTATCACCATTAATTATTTCGATTCAAAAAGTTGTTTTTAATTAAAATTTAGTAATTTTCATTATTAATCAATATATGAAAGTTATCAGAAAAGTACCAAAATTTCACCCTAAGATAATTTAGATATTTTGAATCCAATAATGAAGCCTATTTTACCAAATTCAAATAATAAAAGTTTCATTTATTAATTTAAAATTAATTCCAGCTATAAAAACCAAAAGGCTTATTTTTAATAACTATCAAAAGTTTGACACTTGTTTGTGTCCAATTTTAAAGTGAATTTACATACAATCACCATCATTGGATTAAATGGTAAAAATATAATCTATTTATACTTACATACCATTAAAATTTATAATTTAACAATATAAATTATTTTGATTAAAAGAAGTTGTTTTCAGTTAAAATATAGTATTTTTCACTATTCACCCAAATATGAAAGTTAGCATAAAAACACCAAAACTTTATTGAAACTAAATTATTTTGTCCCGATTCTAAATAATAAGTTTATTTTATTAAATTTAATATATAAATGTTTCAAATATAAGATTTAAAAAGGCTTCGCCACTAAAAGGCATTAAAATTGCATTTTTTGGAAAATACTTCTTTTATCTGAAAAAAAATATATTTGTTCTTACATTATGTCTAAAAAACTCATAATATGGATCAAAAATTATAAGGATTATATAAAGTTAAATATTCAGTTAATACTATTCATAACCGTTTTTTAACGGATTGTTTGGTAAGTCATGGTGCGCAAGAACTCGGTGTTGCGTATAGTGAAAATTATTGAATTACTTAGAAAAAATAATGTACTATGAAATCTTGGGGTGTTACAATAAAAGTGTTTCGGTTGATAGAGTTACCTATTTCATAGAAAAAAATCTTGTAACTCATCATATAGTAGGAGTTTACCTATTCCATTCATCTTACAGGGAACCCATTCATTATAAATGTCAAGGGGGGTATCATCCACATGTCATAAGTGCTCAAAAGGGAGGATCCATTCCCCAAACATGCGACAGCATACTAAATCCATCTTGTTTATGGAGGAACCATGACCTAACATCGATTTTTATCCAAGGGTTTTATCGACTTTATAGTATCTTCTAAAGACTCTCCCATGAAAATTCTTCATCCCAAAAATATATAATATCCTCAAACAACCTAAAACAAATCATGATAATACATTGATGAAAAAAAGAATCACATTATCACACATTATGTGAAAAAATACTTCATAATAAACTATTTATTTTGTCTAAATTCAGAAACTTGGTACGAATTTATATAAAATACAAAGAAGTGGAAAGTACAAAACATATACCATCTCATCCATATTGCGTGAGCCTCGATAGATGTTGGGTGTGAACTACCATATTTCTGTAATGTGGGGTCAACCATTATGGTATTACCATTAGGTGAAAAAACATTGAGAACTTATGAGATAGCATAGAATATTCCCTAGTACCCTAATTCATGTCATTTTCTCAATCATGGAATACCCCTTGGTCTACAAGGTGCGTTGATCTATAGGTAAAAAAGGAATGTGGTTAGAATAGATTGGTTCATGTGAGAAACTTCCAGACAACATGTGTTAGAAAACTATACACAGTGGGATATTTAACAATACTATAAATTCAAATTAAATATAGGATAGAATATATGAAAATATGTCCCATGTAATGTAATATTTAGATTCTCTATAGAAACATTATACAAAGAATAAAATGTTGTAGGTTATGCACTCTGGTACTATACACATTTTGATCGAGTCTTCTTCTATAAATCCAAATATTTCACCATTATATCTATTATATATGTCCAAAAACTATATATGAAATTCTCAATTTATAATATGTCACCACACCGATGTCAATTTTTTCTCACTATTTTATATCAAATTTATTGTTTGATAAAATCATCACATCATTCCTTGATTTAAACCACCACCCAAACAATCTCCTCCAGTGAAATTAACGCCTTTCGAAGCTAGACTTATCATGCCATCATCTGAACCAGCACCCAAATACATTCCAATAAAAATCATATCCACAGAAAAGATCGTATTTGGATTCTCATTAAAAGAACAAGTGTAATAAGAAGAATAATGGGAGAAATAATGGACTATAAAAAACTGACCATCTATATTTTTTCTACAAATGTGTTCACTTGAGAGTATACAAAACAATAATTACAAAGGGAATCATCACAATAATAAATGAAAAACAGAAATTTTAGGGTCTTGGTTAAAAATAATTGATTATAAATAAAAATCAAATACATAATAAATAAGCATTAAAAGTAGAAAAAAGTCATTCCACATGGAATGATTTACTAAATCTTCAATATTTCAATCTTGATCCATGAATATCTTCAATGGATCTTTCTAGAACACTACTTTCTTACCCTAGTACTTAATGTTACCTCCATCATAAAATATAAATATTCTTCTAATTGTATTATTGGGAAACATATTTATATAGAAAATATAAAGGTTTATAAGAAAACATAATTAATGTCTCGGAAAGGGATTAAGTTAGGCCTAAAACTCTATGAAAAATTATACCAGTATAAGAGAAAACCAATTTTTATAATTACAACTATAGTTTTGGAGTTTCATTTAAAGGCTCCTATTATGATATATTAGTTAATAACCTCATTTGTTTGGTCCAGTAAAAAAACAATATCTTATAAATATTTAAAAAAACTTTTTAGGCCCCTATGACGTAAAAAGAAATCAATCGACTAAATAACAACCTATTAAAATATTAGTAAATTCTTTTAAAAGATTAAATGGAAAAACTATGCCATTAAACAAAATGATTATTATATCTCATTTATTATATTGGATTTTTAATATTATTGATGTTTTTCAATCTATAGGAGAGCATTGTGTTAGGCTATAATATAATGATAGATTTTGTATACCATATTTTTGGTTGTAAAAATATATTTATCATGGCTTCATATGAAGTATATGTCTAACATGGGATGGTTTAAAGAATTTTTTTTCTAGGTGATTGAAAAAGAGACTATATATGTCATGTGGTTTTATGGGTTTTCATATTGCTATGAGTTTTGTTTAACATACTTTAATATGTACTTCAAGAATACATTATCATTGGTTGAATATGGTATATGTATTATTCAGGTGAATTTTTATTACTCAAATCCTTGTTATATTTTTTTATGGGTTTTCTTAACTAATTGTTTTGATTTACTCCACTCACATAATCAATTGTTAAACTCCTTGTGATGTATTGGGTCACTCTAGTTTCTAATAAGATTATTTCTCAATATTTATGCCTAAAAATTATGTGTTTATGTATATTATACGCATATTGATTCATTAAAAGTAAAAACGGAATCTGCAGATATATTTTATGTTAAAATACATCATCGATATGGTTAATTATAATTGTAGAGTCTCATAAAGGACCTCTTTTTATTACCATTTCACTATTATAATATTTTCATTATATTTTTTAATATAATTTTCCCATGTTTCACATTTTTTGGATGCATACATTAATTTTGACTTATAAGGATACTATTATATATTTTTTATTATCAATAGTTATCATTTTATTCAATTTCATATAATTATTTGAGTTTGATTTATTTAATTTCTTAGAAGAAAACCCGTTAAGGGTGAATTTCTCCCCAAGTGATTCATCTAAATTCTAATTTCTCATAAACATAATCTAATTATCTAATAGTGTACCTAAGGAAAAGTATTATTCCAATTTATCAATATGGTTGTGTTTTTGTGAAAAGTTACAAAATGGTATTAGATAAGATTGATTTTATGATATTTTAATAATTATCTTAAAATATTGAAAGGAGATATATGTTTGAAAATTGGAATGAATTTTGTGTGTGTGTTTATGTATGTGTTCCCAAAGATCACAACCTCAATAGAAAAGCAATGTTTTTTGGATGTATGGAATATGATTTTAGTGATTTTAAATAAATTAGTGTATAAAATTATCCACGGCAAAATTTGTATGGTAGGATATAATTATACCATTTAATCATATTGGGACATGAAATAAGTGTTTTATCATGTAAATGAACCCAATTTATGATTTAATTTGAGAAAATAATTTTAGATAAATAATTTAATTATTGATGAACTAATCAATTTTATCATGAATAGGGTATTAATAATAAATTATTTAGCTAAAATTAGTGGAATGAATTTAATTATGTAATGTTCTTGATGTGTATTGATTAATCAATTTTTAATATATACTAAAAATAATTACATGTAAATTTATTTTATGTAGAGATATTTTTTTATTACTAACTAATGTTTTTTAAAGAATCATATCACCAAATAAATGTTTTTATGATTCTTGTGGGAAATAAGAGTAGTGGGATTGATCGAATGAGAGGAATATATAAAGAGATTGTGGGAATGCTACTTTGGTAGGGGAATCTAATACACTTTATGAGAATAATATTAGTAAATTTTTTCTTAAATTTATTCAAAATATAGTGGGTAAACATTATAAGATGATTTTGTAAATGATTAATGTGGTGCATGAATTTTGGGCTTAGTATCCACATAACCTTAGGGGGGAAAAGGGAAAACATGGTACAAAAGAGTGGATGGAAGATATGAGAAGTAAATTTTAAATAACCGATATGATATACATAAAGAATGTGAATATTATTATTTTTATTCTCATGGTACCAGTGTGATTTTGTTGGTATATTTTTATCTAATCAAGGAAGTTGGAGGGGTTTTCATGGGCTTATTTTCACGTTATTTTCATTAAATGTTCAATCTTTGACCTTTGAGGATGAATAAAGGGTGTGAATTTATGGAGTTAAAGTAATGTAACTTTTTTATTATTTACATACTTATATCCTAAATAGATTTGATTATTTTGGTCTGACCTTGGGCATAGAGGAGTCTTATAAAGCTAATATTTTTTATTATGGTTATATATAAGGGATTCATTTATGGGTAATACTCATTTTTATTTCCATCATTAAAAAAATATTGAACATAGATCTAATGGATGGGAATGATTTGAAGGATAAAAAATAGGGGTTTTAGAAGATTCTAGTAACATACAAGGAAATGCGAATAAGAAGGATGGTAATAATAATCGAATCAGTAATCAATATGGGAGTTATAAAGGAATTGTTTTCTCCATATTTTAGTGATAGAGTGTCATTAGTGTATTTCCAGTGTCTATTTAAGGGTCATACAAAATATAAATTTAAAAATTAGCTATATTAATTTCATTATTACTATAATAAGAGATTTATTCAGTTTTTTTCATAACGGTACAAAGAAGTGTTTTGACACCCCAAAATTTTAGTTTGAATTTTCCATTAACTAAAGATCGGGTGTTCAAAATCATATCATACATGAAACACTAAACTAAGATAAACAATTAATAATTACATTAAGGTAAAAAAATACAATTGAATAAATATTAAAATATAAATAAATGAAAAAATTAAGAAAATTTAAAATGGAAAAAATCTACAAGTAAATAAAAATACAGTATGATTTAAATATTCAATATCACAATCACCAATGATGATCATATCAACAATGATAACTATTAAAAGAATAAAAAACATTAGAAATATGATAACATATTGATAAAAAATAAGAGAATATAATGAATTCTTTTACAGATGTTTTTAAGGGTATATATAAGAATGATGAAATGGTATGTAATTAACCACACTTGATCAAAAAACAACATCACCCATAATGGCTCACCATAATGCCCGAGGTGCATTCCTGATCTCCATGGGTGAAGATAAGAACCAGGGTGTCAAAATTAACCTAGTGGAAATATTTCACCCTAAAATTGGAATAATCAAATCATGCATTTCCACCCCTAAATTTTTCAAGACCCAACAATATATTGGACATCCACTCATCCAAAAAATAGATACCAATAGTGAACACCAATAATATGATTATAATATTGAATTAAAGTAATTCATATACATTTTTAAACATAAAGTGAAGGTAATAATAAAACAAAAATTATATATACAAACATGATTCTGAAAATAGGACCATGTCTAGTTATTTTGACACAAAATCAAAATCCAAGAAGCAAAGTGATTATGATTCCAAAATTCCCCATCAAGCTACATCATATGGACCTTATACACTGTTGAGAATGTATTTTCTCAAAAAATTCTTTATAAATCTAATTTATTTTGATGCTCAGAAATACCCTGGTTTGGTTTACTAATGATATTACTTTAATTTTATTTCATGAAATTAATATTTTTTATATTCTTTATTTTGTAAATATATTCTAGCTTATTATTCCTGTGGAATATTCTTCAAAGAGTTTATAATGATCCTAACCATATTCTAGAAACTTTGTTCATATTGTACGTTGAAGCAATTTAATGTAAGGAACAAACCCTGCATTTTTATTATACTATATGCTGAAAGCTCAACACATATAGAAAATCAACCCTACAGTGATAGAAAACTGTGCATAAAAAACCATATGTTTGTCTCAATAATTTGAATTCTTACAATTTATCAAGAGATTTTATTAGATCTATAATTAAAAGACGTTCTCTATATTAAACTTATATCATTGTATTTGTTCTATATAAATGTGTTTGTGCCTCAAAGAGAATTTTTTATTGCGATATATATTGAGATATGTATTAAGACATATATTGAGACACAGATTCATGATTGAAACTAAATTCTTGTGAATATATTTTACAGGTCTACTACAACATTGGATCAAACTGTATTTTTATATAGAAGGTGCTATAATGGAAATATACATATTCAAAATTTGGTATTTACTCTATGTTTTCTGCTACTATTCGTTTCTTTTATTATTTCAAAGATCTATTGCAACTAAATCACTTCAGAACTGCTCTTTCTTGGAGTAACTATTTTCTAATGAAGAATATTAGGCTACCATCAGTTTTTTTCAACTGTAAAGTTCAACAAAACAATTTATAGTAAATATATTTTTTGAGAGTTTCAACTACTCATACTTAGTTGTGGTGGAGTATCAACTTCTCTATCTATGTTCTGGTTTATCGATTTTCTATTATAGAACCAGAAGAATCTGTTTTGAGTCTTCTTTGTAGTGGTGTCAACTCCCTACACTCTGTTGTGAATTAGTCTTATGGTATGAGGACATGACTAGTGAAATTCACCAAACTCATAGAGTTAGTGATTGGTGGAGTGGACTATGGGATATTTATGCCCCTAACCACTATAAACTTCCATGTTTTATATTTATGTTTTTATCCGCTGCTCAAAATTTCATACAGAATAAAAAAACTGCTTAGCTACATAATCATCAGTCGATATTAAGAAGAATAATTGTATAATAATTTAAGAAGACACAATTTACCCCTCCCCCCCCCCTCTTGTGTATAGATGTATATTCTGACATAACAATTGGTATTAGAGGAGAGATTTTGGAAATGGTTATAATGAGCTAAAATTATAAGGTATATACCTAGATGGAAATGAATAATCAGATAGAAGGAATTTCAATGGTTCATGCTTCTTATTTCAACGGTGAAAACTATTGATGCTGGAAATCACGGATAATTATATATTTGAAGAATCTGGGTTTCAAAGTCTACTATAAGATCATTACTCTATATATAATTTCTAAAGACATTCAACTTGGACTGCTACGACAAAGGCTGACTATGACATGAATTCTAAAGCTATGAATGTTATTATCTATGGTCTAGGACCAGATGAATTCAATAGTGTCTCACAATGTCCAATTTCTTATGAAATGTGGAAAACCATAACAATTTTTAATGAAGGAAAAGACAATGTAAGTAAATGAGGTATGAAACAACAAAACTGAAATTTGATACATTCAGAATGTTTGATGGAGAAAGTATCACTAAGATGAATGGAAGGTTTATAAGGATTATAAATAATATTATAGCCTTAGGTGATCCTATTAAACCATCATATCAGGCTTTAAAATTACTAAGATTACTGCCTAATAAATGGAATGGTATATCATCGGCAATTAGACAATCATCACCATTAAAAAATCTATCAATGCGAGAACTGGTTGGGACACTAATGATGTATGAAGATAATATGAAATATGAATCTAAAGATCATAATGTCTTAGAGAAAAGGGATAATACTTCTCTAAATGTAACATCTTAGAACCAAATTAAATGAATAATTCAAGAGGTTAGAGTATAAAGGAATTCAGATACTTCTTATTCTGAAATGGAATTGGCTCAATTAGCCAAAAATATTAAAATATTTTCTAAGAAGAAAATAAGATTCATGAAGCCTTTCAAAAGTGATGAGAAAGACATTAGGGAAGTCAGATATGTTGAATGTAAGAAATTAATTCATATAAGACCTAATTTTACCCAAAAAAAAGGTAAAAAGGGAAATTCATAAGGGCATATTAGAAAAATTAGGATTATGAACATAAATTAAAAAGAGAAATTAAGGAAAATTGGAGTGCCTCTGAAGACACAAGAATCTCAAAAAAAATATAATTTACAATAAGAAGACTCAAATATATAATCAAATATGTTCTTCATGGTAGAAGAAAATAAGGTATGAACCTATTATTCATCTAATTCTAATTCTGATTAAAATTATACAAATAATAAACTGGATGCCTACTAAAAAATTCCATATGGAAAATATGACTCCTTATTAAAGAAACAAAAATATTTAAAAAATGTTCTCAATGATATTCTAGGAGAAAGAGATTCCTTACTGAAAAAACATCAACAGTTAATTGAAAAATTTAACTCATATACCACAAACTTTGGTGATTATTAAAATAAGACTAAAGAATTACAAAATGAAGTAGAAATATACAAAAGTATTACCCTCTTTTTTACAAAAGGGGAAAATATTATGGTTGAAATTCTTGGTAAAAATGTCATTAGAAATAAAATATTTGTTATAATAAGTAAAGGTGAAAAATATAAACTATATAAGAACTATTTTATTCCCAATTTAACAACCGTTACCTTTCATTTTTGAGGAACATAAGCGTATATAACAAAAACAATCTTAATTAATAAATCCTCAAATAAGTGGAATTAAAAAGTATTTTATTTAAAATATCTTATCTGATGTAAATATGAGTTATGAAAAATACAAAGAAGATATGGATTCCCAAATGCTTGATAGAAAACACTGCTGGACCCAAAAGAATATGGGTACAAAAGCCAACTCCTGTTTAAATTGCATTTATTAGAAATAGGTCAAAGAAAAAGAAATGATATATGGTTTATGGATTGTGGATACTCCAGGAATATGAGTGGAAACTCATCAAACGTCAATACACTGACTCAAATAGGTGGTGTTCTAACAACTTTTGGGGATATTTCCAAAGGAAAGATAATTACAATTATAACCATTGGAGATCCAAAAACAGTAAAAATTTATAAATAACTATATGTACAAAGGCTGAAGCATAACTGGATAAGTATATCTCAACTCTGTGATGATGGATATTGTGTCTATTTTTTGAACCATTCATGTTCTGTGTTTAAAGATAAACTACATAAGTTTAGAGCACCTATAACTGATAATGTATATACTTTGGATTTAAATTCCTTATGTAAATATAAAGTGAATTGTTTAACTGATAAATTAAATGAGTCTTGGATATAGAATAGAAGGCATGATCATTATAATATTTATTCTTAACATAAATTATTTGAGAAACAATTAGTTTTGAATTTACCTAGTCTTAAGTTTTATATTTTTATATCTTGTGATGCGTGTCAAATTATCAAGAAACACAAATCTTCATTTAAATATATTATGAAAATTTCTACATCAAAACCTATAGAACTTATCCACATATATCTATTTGTAAAATCAAGAGTATCAAGTTTGGATGTAAAATTACATGTATATGATTTAGTTGATGATTACTTTAGATTTACTTGGATTTATTTTTTAAAACTCAAAGGTGAATATTTCACTATTTTTGAAAGTTTCTATAATTTTGTTCAAAATGGAAAAGGTTTTAAGATAATTTCATTAAGAAGTGATCAGGGTGTAGAATTTGAGAATAAGGAATTAAATTCCTTTTTTTGAAATCTTGGTAATAAACACACCTCTTTTGCATCAAGAACTCCTCAAAAAATGGAATTATTGAAAGAAGAAACAGAACTATTCATGAAATGTCTTAAACTATGCTGAATGAAAATAGTCTACCTACCTAATTATGTGAAGAAGCTGTAAGAATAGCCCACTATATCATTAATATACCATTTATTCAGCTATTTTATAAAATGACACCTATGAACTTTGGAATAATAGAAAACTTAAGGTAAAGTAATTTAATGATTTTGTTTGTAAGGTGTTTATCCTGAAAAACAAGGATACTCTTGGTAAATTCAATTCAAAAGCTAATGATGGAATGTTTTTAGGATATTCTGCTACCTCTAAGTCCTATAGAGTTTTTAATAAAATGTAAATGATTGTTAAAGAATAATATCATGTGAAGTTTGATGAAACTAACCCTTTTATTAAAGAAAAAGATCAAACTGATGAAAACATTAATTCCCCTAACAACAAGAGTCTTTAAAAGTTGAAAACGATTTTGAAAAAAACATAAGTAAAATTTAGTCTAATTCAGAAGAACATGATATGGATGAACCTAAAAGAGTTTTACCTAGATAGCCAAGAACCATAATGAATAATCCTATAGAAAATGTAATAGGAGACATAGACATAGGAATAAAAACTAGAAGAAATATCAGATACCTTTTTGAATTATCTACCTTTCTATATCAACTAGAACCTAAATATTTTGAAGAATCCTTATAGGATGAGAGTTGTATGTTAGTAATGCAAGATGAGCTAAACTAATTCAAAAGGAATAACATTTGGGAAAATAGTTGAAAGACCATCAAATTATCTAGTTATAGGAACTAAGTGGGTCTTTATAAATAAACCATATGATCAAGGGATTATAACTAGAAACAAATCTAGATTATTAGATAAAGGATGTAATAAGGAAGAAGGTGTAAATTATTATGAAACCATTTCCCCATTAGCTAGATAAGAATAAATTAGAATTATTTTATCTTATGCATCTTATATGAACCTTAAATTATATCATACAGATGTTAAAACTACCATTTTAAATGGCTATTTAATGGAGGAAGTTTATGTTGAAAAAAATATTGGTTCGGAGAACTCTTAGAAACCATATTCAATTTTTAAACATGCTAAAGAACATTGTGGCCATAAACAAAAACCTAGAGCTAGGACTGAAAGATTATGTTCTTTTCTTTTCAATAATGAATTTACTGTTGTAATGGCTTATTCAACTCTTTTTATGAAAACCATTTGTTCTAATTTATTATTAGTTCAAATATACAATGATGATGTTATTTTTGTTTCATAAAATAATAAAAATTGTAATGATTTTTCATAACTTATGCAAAAATAGTTTGAAATGAATATGATGGGAGAATTGAAATTCTTTTTAGGACTTCAGATTTATTAAAACTAATATTAAAATGGTAAATATATTATTGATTTATTGAAAAAGTTTGATCTTGAAAATAACAAGACATATAAAACTCCCAAGTGTACCAATATAAAACCAGATTTGGATAAAGCTGGAAAACTAGTGGAAAACAAGTTGTATAGAGATATGATTGGTAGTTTGTTATATCTTACTATTATAAAACCTGATATTATGTTTTCAGTATGTTTATGTGCAAGATTTCAAAAAAAAATCTTAAATAATATCATCTTATTTCTATCAAAAGGTTTTTTAAATATTTAAATAGAACTATTTTTCAATCTCTTCTTTATCCAAAAACTTCTGATTTTAATATCATATCATACTCAGATGCTGATTTTAGAGGATGTGGATTAGATTGAAAATGTACCCCAAGAACATGTCACTTTTTAGGATAATATTTAGTATCATGGTCATGTAAGAAACAACACTCAGTTTCCTTGTCAATAGCCGGGATAGAATATGTATCTCAAGGCAGTTGTTGTGCACAAGTATTATAGATGAAACACACACTAATGTATTTTGGATTAAATTTTTATAGTACTCCTATTTTATGTGATAATAAAAGTTCTATAAATATTTAAATAATAATAATAAGTCATTGAATAACAAAGAATACTGATATTAGGCATCATTTTCTAAGATATCGAGTTCTTAAAAATGATATTTCATTAGAATTTTTAAATACATAATATCAACTTGCTGATATTTTTACTAAACCACCTCCAACTGTATTTTATGATTTTATTAAGGGGATTTAGATTTATTTAATTTTTAAAATATTGATCCTTTTAATATTTTTAATTTTAAATATTTATTTTATTTTATTTATTTATTTCTATTAATTTATGTTAAAATTATATTCTGATTACTTTAAATCGATTTTTTTAATATTTCCATTTTGGTTGTACATTTTCGTTAATTAATTTTAATATTTAATTTATTCACATTGTGTGCTTTCAAAAATTTCAATTATTATCTTACATAATAACATGATAAACAAGGGATTGTTATAAATGGTTCGAATACCAAACCCTTTCAACTATCAAATGATTTTTTGAATAACGAACCCCTCATTTACCCTCATCCACCTTTATATACCATTATTGTCATTCGAAACCATAAAAACATGAAAACCATATAGTTCTCATTTTTCAGAAATGAATAAATATAAGAGAACTAAAAAAAGTGAAGCTATTTACTTGAACCGTCAAAAAGTTTCAGGATGAAATATTCTGCTGGGTAAAGTTCTGGATTTGGAATGGCTCTATCAGACAAATATACTCTTGAAGAAAGTGCAATCTTTTCCCGGAATGGAATCTGTGTTCAATGAGAAAAAGTTAGAATTCATTTATCAGGTTGAACTAAAGTCTTTCTATAATAGTATTCATTTTCTTTGTTGACACTGAAGATACAGTTTTTTCCGAGAATAGAAGATACTATCTTTTGGGTTTCTTCAACAGAAATTTCACAAATCTTGAACTGTTCTCATGAGGGAGTGTTTAATTTCAATTTATGGTCTATCAGAGATAAGGACTACAAATCAGAAGACATTATGTAATTTTTGTTTGTCTCATCAAACATTAGAAAAAAAATTCAAGGATCTAAAGGATGGAAGTAAAATCTTAGTTATGTTTACTCAAATAGGAATTACACATAGAATGGAGGAGATGGAGAATATTATATATCCATACATGTATATAATAATTTTTTTGAGAGAAATAAAGCTGAATTTTTCAAGATATATGTTTAGATATTTAAATTACTACTGTCATCCATATTCTAAGATGACTTTTTTATTCTGAAAGGATAGTTTCACCAAAATTGTTTAAGAAAGGAATGTCTCAATTAATAGATTCTCTAATTAAATTTCATAAATACATTTTTCTAAAATTAGGAACCTTGATAAAGTTAGTTTTTTACTGGAGTACAGTCAAAGGAATACTCTTACCAGTTTGTATAGATGACCAAAAAAGATCAGGATCTTTTTCTCAGGGGGAGCATATTGAAATTAGGAATGAAGGAATTGGTGAAACCCATGGTGTAAGAAATTATAAGATAACCTAAAGAAAATTAATACCTGTTGAAGAAGAATAATAATAATAATAATAAGAGGCGGTGTAGGCAGAATTGGTTATAAAACCAAGAAAAATAGTAGATCCACATGATATAGAACAAATTTTGGGTTCAGGTGAAGCTACCAGGTCAGTACATCTAGAAGATACCTTTCATGAGGAAGATCAATAGGATGAAAAAAATATAATAGATATGTATACTATTGATTTACCAGTTATCTAGGAGGAAGAACTAGCTGTTCAGGGAGTGGAAAAGTTGATCAGAACTGAAAATGTGGCTATAGAAATTTATGAGAAATTATTTTTCTCTATTTTTGATCATGTGGATGAAAGAAATCAATCTAAAACCGAATACAAAAAGGATATTCTTGATATTTTTTCCTATTCAAGTGAAAAATATATTGAAAAATCAGTGCAGAAATCTATTAAAAATCTCCTTCAAAATCTTTATAAATTGTGGTAGTAGGTTAGTCATAACATCAAGATGAAGGGATATCTGATTTCTAGTCAAATTAGGTGAAGGATCTTGTAATGATGTTTAATAACTCTCAGAAAGAGAATTCCAATCATCAAAAACCTGTTTCCCAGTAAAACTGATTATGGTATTTATAAAATTTTTTATCAATATAGTCTATTTATTTTTATTTTCTGTATGTTATTTCATATTCTTTAATGTTTATGTCTAGAATACCAAAATCCAAACTTATATACTTACATAGTTTTTATAACATTCGCTTATAATTCTGTGAAAAAATTAACTGTGTGTTATTCATTTATGCACTTTCTTTTAGATCTTACAAAAAGGGGAGAAATTTGCTTAAACACATCATTTATTTTATTTTTTATTAATCAAAAGAATTCTGTGAAATCAATTTTGAAATTATTTTCTTTTCAATTTTTTTAAAAATTCTAAATTCTATTATTAAATTTAAAGGTTTTGTGATCATCAAAAAGGGGGATATTGTTGGGCATGTGTTGAAAAAACAATACTCTATAAATCTTATTGATTTTGAGGCTCACAAATACCCTAGTTTGTTTTACTAATGATATTACATTTATTGTATTTCAAGAAATTAATATTATTTATATTCCTTATTTTTGAAATATATTCAATCTTATTATTCAAGTGGAATATTTTTCAATGTTCCCGGAATGATCCTACGCGTATTCTAGAATCACTACTCATACCATATGTTTAAGAAACATAACGCAAAGAAAAAACCCAAAAATTTTATTATAAATTATGGTGAAATATTAGCATGCATGATTAATCAACCCTATGTTGACATAAAAGTATTGATAAAGAACATTATGTTTGGATGAAACATTATGCTTGAAAAAGTGAAAAAGTATGGTTAAAAAACCCAACGTAAGTGTGGAACCTTATGTTTGAGAAGAAAATATATTGATCATCAACCTTAATTTTGTCATCAACCTTACCTTTTCAACCTTATGTTCGAATAATGAATGCTACATAGTTAAACCCTTCATTTGGTAGTATTTTTGTCTTGTAAAGGAACCTCGTGTTTGACTTTTCATCATCAGAGATTTGAATTAATGATTTTATCTGAGTTTCACACAATAGTCTTTACGAAATATAAAGCCAACTTATTAATCGTTCTAGAATGATTCAAAGCTATTTATTATTAATTAAATGAATTGTATTATGTGGAGAAATTCTATCCTATTATTAAGGGAAGTTACATCTACTCTGAGCTGTCTCACAAATTTGAATTCTTATGATTTATTAGGTGATTTTCATGGATCTAGAATTAAAATATAGGATTTCCTTTTTTACTTATATTGGTGTATTTGTTCTATATATATGGGTGTGTGATTCAAAGAGAAAATTTTATTATTGAGATATATATTGAGATATATATTGAGCCATATATTGCAAAACATATTCATGATTGAAACTACATTCCTGTGAAGATATTTTGTAGATCTACTGCAACATTTGATCAGACTCTATTATTCTATAGAAGAGGATATATTGGAAATATACGTATTCAAAATTTGGTACATACTATAAGTCTACTGTTGTTAGTCGTTGCTATTTTTATTTCAAAGATCTATTGGAACCGGATTGCTTTAGAACTTTTCTTTCTTGAAGTAACAATTTTTTGAAGAAGAAGATTCATCAACCATCAGTTTCTATTCAACTGTAAAGTTCAAAGCAAACCCTTTATAATCAGTATCTTTTTTATTGATATTTTAAATAGCTCATATTAAATTGTGGTGGAGTATAATATTCTCGATCAAAGCTGTGGTATATCGGTTCCCTTTTATAAAACCAGATGACTTTGTTTTTAGTCTTGTTTGTAAAGGTGTCTAATACTAGCACTCAGTTATGAATTGATCTTATTATATGAGAACCTGACTAGTTAAATTCACAAAACTCAGAGAGAGAGTGATTTTTTGAGTGGATTAGGTGATCTTTGTGCCTTGAACCACTAGAAATAGTTGTGTTCTATATTTATGTTTTTATCCACTACTCAAAATTTCATACAGAAGATAAACATTTGTTACCTATATAATCATCATTCAACATCAAGAGTAATAATTTTAAATGAATTTTAAAAAACAAAATTCACCCCCTCTTGTGTATATTTGTATATTCCGACCTAACAGACACCACAAAAGTTATACCACGGAAGAACAAAATATATCAGTAGGATTTCTTGGGGATATAAAACCATTTCTCATACTTGTATAAAAAAAATTCTCATATGGTAAAAGGCCTACCAAGGGTGTGAGGAAAATCCTAGAAGGATACCAATATGAATCTATACAACAATTTTTGAAAGAGGAAACCTTGGTTCAAAATTTAAAACCATTTCAAATCCATTTCCATTTTTAAAAAATTTTCCACAATACGTTTAGTTTTATAAAAGAATGCAACATTTGAAAATTTAAAGAATAACAGACTATATAAATTAAATAATTAAATGACAAATAACCATATAATCATATCAAAAAATTAGTGGGCATATATAATAATCATAATCTAAATTTTCAAATAATAAATATGGGGGAATATTCCAACAGTGGGTTCCAAAGTTAAATAAGACTCATTCATGGTACATTGTCCAACCTATGTGACCCTTAACAAGTAAGTTATATTCATTCTCTCAAAACATCATAGGAAATGAACCCTATCTTGTATCATGAATAAATTAGGTTAGAACCCATCCATTTACACATCTCCCTATAGTCGCCTATTTTCTAACACAATCAACATCCATACAAAAAGACACCCAAAATGAACAAAAACATCTAGAACACATCTCAAGATCTAATTTTTTATTCCAAACATCTTAAAAAACTGTTTTAGTCACAAGTAATATCTTTGTATCATTTTTTAAAAAATATTATAGGCCCACATTTTATTATTTGGTAAAAATCATTTGTATCCAACATTTTTTACCCGACCCAAATCATATAATAAATTAAACACAAAAGTATCTAATAATTTATTTCAAACAAATTTTATCAACAAACAAAACTAAATCATAATAACACAGTGTATTAAAAAATGAAAATCAAAGCTATATAGAGACACATACCATAGATCTAATGGAAACACATAGCTTATGAAAAAAATTAATAAGGATTATGCAAATGGATCTTAATAAACATAAAACATAAGAATATTCAATCAAAACACAATCGAGAACACTATTTTTTCTATCAAAGATTTTAGAGTTAGAGGAAAAAGAGATTAATAGAATAATAAGGATCAGTATGAAGAATGATGGTTGAAATCAAATGGGAATATAGTTCACCACAATGGAATTCATCCAAAACTGTAAGGGGAACCAACAGAATTGTGGTTTAGAACTAAGGCTAGAGGAGGTCTATGTCTCATGAGGGGGTAAATAAGGGAGAAAATGGTTATAATTAAAGGGTTGAAAACATGAAATTTTAAATTTTTAAGTAATTTTGGTGGTCCCCATGGTTTGGTAATACAGTTTTCCCAACCATGTGCATTATCACCACTTAAAAAAGTGTAATCATAGTTTTCTGGAAGATCCCTTATGGATATACAAACAATATGGAGACCATGAAAAATGGAACTAGAATACAACACCCCCTATCGTGTGGTTCATTTCATGGTTTCTACTAACCATTCCATGACCATGGGATGAGGACTGTTTTCTTAAAATTTAAATTGTCAAACCCCAAACTCCCAAGAACCCCCAAAATAAAAAAATTAAATAAAAACAAAATAAATCACACTAGTGACCCCAACTGGTGCGAGAAGGTAATATAACCATTATATGGATGTTTTTTATATGGTCATTGGTTATATGTACATTGGGTGTATATGTATCTAATAAGTATATTAAAACATTTTAATTATCGTAAATGGAAGTTAGTAACATTAAAAAATCATGTCATTCACAAATAAAAAAAATCTTGAATAAAATAAAAAGACAATAATTTATAAGTAACAATAATTTATATTCAAGAATTATGTATTTTTATAAATTTTCGATTTTTATCACATTTAAATAGTGGTTTTAAAAAACATATAATTTATATATATATATAAATAAATTAACATTCATTTAATGATTATTTCTTAGTATCAAATATTTTAATGTTTATGAAGATATTTTTCAAAACAAAATATGTTATTCATTTTTATTTTAATAACTCAAATCTATCATGTTTAAAGGAAAATTTTAATAAATTTTAATATACATATATTTATATATATTCTCATGAAATGATTAGTAATTTATATAAAATTAAATTAATTTAATTTAATTTTTAAGAACTTATTTTTCCCAAAAAAAATTCTAAAATATTAATTTTTTTCATTTAAAATATATATTTCTTAATTTTTTATATTTATTTTGAATAAATAGAGTCAAGATTTAGATTTAAAATAATTAAATTAGAAAATGGGTTTTATTATATTTTTTTGGTAAAAAGATAACCACAATAAATAAAATAACCTTTTTTACACTCACCCCGAACAACTTCTATCCTTATAATTTCTCTTAAAATATACACCAAATTTCCTATACTAAATTTCCATCTCATTTGGGTAGATTTTTTTCTCAATAAGGAAACCTAAGTTCTTTATTCAAAAGGAACAATTTTCAATGAGTGATTACATTAATGTAAGTAATGATTTCTTCTTTATCTATTTCGTATAACTTCTTATATACACTCCTATTATATACTAGCAGCCACTCTAATTGTTTGTTTTTAATAGCATTATTACTCTTTAAAATGATATTAATTAATATAAATTCTGACTCTGACTCAATCATTAGAATACAACATTCTTGTTTTGTTATTGTTAACATCTTTCCTAAAAAATACTATGTTATCTTAATCACTGCGAACATAAATAGGTATAAAAATATAAACAATTTTAATATATGATATTAATAAGTAATTTATCTGATGTTTATAGTTCTTTAAAGGATAAACTAAAATTAATTATCATTATAAAGTATCAAGTTTATATTAATAAATTCATAAGAAACATGCATGCTATGAATCTCAATATTGAGAACTATTCCAATATCGTACATGAAATGAACAGGGGTACTTGTAAATAATTAATATATAATTATTACACAGTCATGAATAATCATATAATGATGAACATAATTACATAGAACATCATAAAAACTTTCATACCAAAAAAATACAAGAACAAATAGAATCTCTTTACCAAAATATTCCTCTTAATTGATTCTTAATTCATAAAACATGTTATATTAGAAAATTTACCATTCTTCATTTGGTATTTTCCATCCATGTAAATATTATTTCTTACCAATTTTTTTTACTATTCTTAAATTATGATATGTATTATATTAAATAATTCTTTTGTTTCTCATTAATTATAATAAAAATAAATTTTATGTATTTTATCAATGTGGCTAACTTTAAATATTGAAAATGATTTGAAATTATTTATTTATAATTTTTCACCATTTTATATCTTTTGTAACACATTTATTTTACTTTATATATTTTTATTTTCAAGGTTCCAATATTCATACATCTATTAATATAATTTTTTAAAAGTATTCCTTTCACACATTTATTATATTTTCCCATTTACCTAGATTTTTATATGTGGTACTATGACTAAAGGAAATAATGTGTGGAGAATATTTGGAGATATATTGAAATTTTATTATTTAGTAAAATAATTTGGTATCTTATCTCCAATGATACATTAGATTTCAGTTTTAATAGTGTGTTTTATTTGGGAAATAGGATTATTACTTATCTAAATTATGTAAGATATTTGTATGTTATCCTATGTTCATTCTTGGGATATATATAACCTTAGTAGAGGGGTAATTTTAATTCCTATGGCATATCTAATCATGGATGTGGAAGATATTCTTATGGAAATACTCATCATCAAGATGTTTCTCAATAGTGTCAGGTGACATAGAGTAATTAATTGGGGTAGGTATCAGGGAGTTATTCATTAATGTGTAGGCACTCACAGATTATTATTAGGGATCACTCACTCTCAATGGTATGATATTAATAACTTTACATTGGATAGTGTACTAAATGATACTGGTGTATCTCATATATTTGTTCCAACTTGTCTGGTGCATGATTTGGGCTTAAATATTGAATATTTTCCTAGATTATTGGGTGGTAACATTATAATGGGAATTAGATAAGACAATATTAAAAGACACTCACTTTTTTATCTATTACAGGAATATTTATATAACTTTTAGAATGTAATATTCTATAGATTAATCAAATGTATGTTATTATAGGGATGAAATAGTTGTCAAATTTTCATACTTATATCAATTATTACTGGAGGTGGATGAATTTTTTACCTTTCTTTTTAGAAAGTTATGTTTTTATGTAGAGTGGTATTATCATGCCAATATAGCCATCTTTTTATTTTGGGTTGTTGAGGATGATTACATATCAGATGTTAGGGGAGACCCTTGTATTAGTTAAGGGTGATATTAATGATGTTTTTCTATCCATGGTCGATCGATATAAGGCTATTTTTTGAGGGTTTCATTGAATGTTAGTGATTAATTTTTTGTTATGGTGTACTAATATGTGTTTGGGGAGTGTTTATGAATTGGTGATTCCTAGAGAATTTTTATCGATAATGTGATGATTCCTATTGAATTTGTATCGATAAATATAATAGCATTGGATGTAATTATGTATTTTTTTAATTAATATGGAATTTTATGCCACACTTGGTCACATATACTTGGTATTTTAATTTTGGGGATTATTATTCTTATCTTAATGTACAAGTAAATGTGTCACCGATGACATATTTTTAACAAAAAGAGTGTCGAATATTTAAAGGAATAAGAATTGGGGAATTTTAGAGTTGAGAGTTGCTTGGAATTTTATAATGAGTTTATATGGATTAATAGAGATTTTATTTTGTAATTAGAATTTTCAAAGACTATTTTTTAAGCCTTATATAAAAATAATTGGCCAAGCCACTAGCAGCCCAAGCCAACCTCACCCAAGGAATTTATGGGACCCAGAGGTCAACCATGCCCAATGGAGGCTAGCTCAAGCCCGCAAGAATGTGACAAGTTTTGGGTAGAGGCACATGGTAGTAGGTATTTATATAAATATCATAGATAATTCACTTATAAGAACACAAATATTGATTCAGAATCCCACAGTGGATTATAGGAGATGACAACACCGTGCGGGGTGGCACGGTGGTAGGTGGTCAGGATTCATGATCAACTTATGAAATAATTTTTCTTATAAAGGTTGGAAAATATAGTTTTATTTTTTGATGTGGTATGGAATTACACAAGTACTATTCACCCTCTGATTAAAAGAATGCATATATCGTTAAACATCGGATATGATCTCCCCATTTAAATGGGAGACGTCAGATCACAGAGGATATCTCTACTTTCTCTTGTAAAAAATTCCTTCATGGAATAATCCCTCAAGAATGGGGGTTGGATAAAAAGATTACATATATCACTTGAATTCCATGAAAGAACTTCAATGATTTTTTGGGAATTTGAAAAAATGGAAAAATAATAAATCCTACGAAACATAAAATTATTTGTGAATAAATTCTATGAAAATTGTTAAAATTAGTTAACGAATAAATTGTTTACAGTGAAGGTTTTTCATGGATAGTGAATTATGGAAAATAAAAATAATGTGATTATTAGATAGTGACATGATTTGTGGGTGGTTATTCTCCATGATGAAGCTCCAACATGGATTATGATTCTCCATAGATGAAACTTTTCTATAGAGAGAAGATGTTACATATGAGATAATACTATACCAGGTGAAGGTCTTTTTATATTGTTCCTTTATGGATTAGATGCATTATAGGTGAAGTAACATGTGAAGAATCCATGTAGTATATGGGAAGATAATACATGTTTGAGTTTCTTTGTAGGTTAATCCAATTATTGAAAACCATGGACACCATGCATGGTGTGAGTATGCA
The DNA here is from genome assembly GCA_963277665.1 of Viscum album. Lineage (NCBI taxonomy): Eukaryota > Viridiplantae > Streptophyta > Magnoliopsida > Santalales > Viscaceae > Viscum > Viscum album. The sequence continues at coordinate 1,993,178,669 of OY728157.1, forward strand.
GACATGTTGGAGTATTATACAAAGGCCCTTTGCTGATTATGATTTACTGTAAAGTCGTAAAATTAATGTATGATTACAGAATACTACTTGTGTTGGTGGAAAAGTTGTACGTGAAAATGTGAATATGTTTTATTTTATTTGTGACGAAATTTTTTGATTTTTATTTGTGGATTCTAATGAATAGATTTAAACCTTTTTTCATGATCACAATATTATTTTGTGCTAACTACTTTGATAACCGGTGGATAAATTATTATATATAGAGTGTGGATTTTCAGATTAAGATGGTTATATTAGTATAGAAAAAAGATTAAGATAATAGTGAGTGGTGGTCCAAAAGTTAAAAACATAGAATTTTCTAAAGAAAATAATCTTTCGATCACAAAGTTGAGGTGTTTCTCATAAAGATATAAAAATATTTATAGACAGTATGTGATGGTGTATCTAAATGTATTCATTAGTTCATGAAGGAGCGTATTTTTTTAAGATAGTTTGTCGAAAGATACATATGATATGAAATAATTATTTAATGCACACAAAGATAATTTTTAATATAATATGAGCAATATAAAATTGATAAAGCATGAGATAGAATTTGAGGAAGTAGTTGTTTAGTGAATTTTTTCAGTTTTTGAAAATATGATATTTTATTTATCTTGAAGATTCAAAATAAAATATCTACCTTAGTTATTATAGAACCATTAATAATTCAAATTTTTTCTTTCCTATATTGTTTTATAATCATTTTTGTAACTTGGTAGTGTGAAATTTTTATTCTAGTGTAACTTTGGAATGCACTGTGGGACTTTATGCTAGTGATGAAATATAGGTTATAACTGCTTGGGATTATAGTACAGAATCTATGATTGTGTTTTCTAACCAATTGACATAAGGAGTAGACTCATTTAGAATCATAACCTTGTAAAAATATTGTGCTCTTATGATACTTATTTTTAATGTATTTTGGATAGTTTGGGTTATCATAAGAGTGGATAAGATCCTAATAGGTCAATGAATGTTAATTTCAAAAGAATAATTTTTTTAAACATCACCACCAATTCAACCCCCCAATCAATATGGTTAAACTTTTCTTGGTCACTTTAATTGGTATGAGGGATAGGTTCCCACAGTTAATATCTAGTAATAACTAAAGATTGAATATAAATTATATTAGTAGTAGTTGTGTTTCTACTTTTGATTGAAAGAACAATCACAGTTGGAAGAATATTATGTTTCCCTATATTCTATCTCCAGTACTTAAAGTTGATGAAGTGGATACAATTAGATTCCGACCTATAATTGATAAATCCTTTATTTCTTTTAAATGAAGGGAAATACGAAAGGTGATGCAAAATATCAAAATTTCTATTTTGATGTCTCTTTCAAAAAACATTTACCCAAAGGATATGAGAATCATAAATGGAAAATAAATTTGGGAAAAATTAGAAATTCATTATGAAGGAAACGTGAATGTCAAAGAGGAAAAATTACGGATTTAGAGAAGAAAATTTGATGTTATCAGTATGGTTCATGAATAAAATATTCATGAATATTTCACAAGATTTAAAAAAATTTCTAGAAACATTCATGTTTTTTGTGAAAAGATGGACGATTTATCTTTTTTAAAAAATTTAGTGTGATATTTTCATTACATGTTTTATCCAAAATTATTTTATTTGGAAGACATGGATGATCATATTCTTGATTAATTTCATAACAAACTCATTTCATATGAAATGAAAACAAAACATTTGTCAACAAAAGGTGAAAATTATATGGATTTTTAATTCATGAGAAAGATAAAAATTAGAGATGATGAAATGTCAAAATCATGTGAATCTAATGATGAAAACAAATATGAACATTTCAACAAAATCATTTATCTTATATCAAAATGATTCATGAATTGAAATTTTATGGGTAGAATTAAATTACCTCTTAGGTGATACAACTGTAAGAAAATTGGAAAATTTACTATAAATTTTCTGAAAAATATTCTATAAAAACTGAGATAGATAAAGGAAAACCACAAAAAAAAAAAGAAATGGGGGAAGATCTCAAAAAGCACAAATAAGTTTGGTGGAATGGACAAAAAATTATTTATAAATAAAAATAAAAATATTATTGTGAATGTAATATGAATGTAAATATACTTAAAGTAGCCAATCATTAAATGAAACGAACTTCATGGCTCATGTTAAAAAGGGTTTTGAAACTTTTGGATATGAATAAGATTAAATTTAATGAATTGAGTTATAGAACATTTTGAAAAATGAATTAGAAGCTTGTATTTAGAAAAAAACAAATCTCAATAAGGATAAGAGAATATTATTTCAAGAAAAATGAAAATATAATAGAGGAAAATTAAGAATGTTCAAATTAAGAGATTCTTTACATTTATGAGATCAAAATGAATTAAAAAAGGTTTCTAAAATGGAAAATATGGTAAAAGGATTTGAAGAAAAGACTTCTCTAAAATATTAAGAATAGTAGAAGACTATTTCTAAATTTCATTATGTGTAGAATATATTGGAAACTATTAGATAATATTTTAGAAATATTATTGAGTTCAAGGAAGAATCATCACAGTCTGGTTCAAATTAGCACATTAATTTAGTACTCTATGAATATAAAAATACTTTTTTCATATCCAATAATGCATGCCCAAAAATAAATTCTAGAAAAGTATGGAACATGTCAAAAAGTGAGAAATTATCTTTTAATTATCTAAGAATATTTATTTTCTATATAATAGATACCATCTTAGTATATTGAAGGAATTCAAAAGGAATCTTCAAAATAATGCTATTATTAGTTGGGAAGATCTTTATTTAGAGGATAGTACTGGGTTTTGGAGTGTTTGGGAAAAAATATTATTTATGTTGTATTACATGTTCCTACCAATGACGACACATGAACCAATGGGGATCTAAGAACATGAAGGAATATTTTCAAAGTAAGAATGTAGTTATTAAGAATTCATCCATTCTTCCAACATAGAACAAATTTGACTTTTTAAAATAATTATATAGAAAGTGTGATCTATAATGTCATATTGCTGAATATTTCATGAGTATTCTCCCTGAAAACACATCCAAAATTTTGTGAGGTAACTAATTTAAGAAAATTAATGAAGAAAAGTCATGTTTCACTAATGTTGATTTCAAATATAGTAGAAACACAAATTCATGTATTCTAGATAGTGGGTGTTCATCACACATGATGGGTTATACAAAAAATGTAAATAACATTTATAATCATGAATAAGGAGAAATGACATTTGGAAATGATTGTTCACTAAAAATCAAGGGAGTTGGAAAATCAAGGATTGAAGCCCAAAATATGATCTCCAATAATATGTTATATGTTTATGGGATGAAGCACAATTTGTTTCATGTTAGAAAAATTGTTGATGATATACATGAGGTGTTTCTTAAAAGGGATTCATGTATCAACAAAAGTATAAATTATTGAAGAATTATTAGTTAATGAAAAAATAATCAATAGTAATATATTTAAAATTGTGGATTCTATCAATTTCTAATACTTCAGATCCAAAGATGAAAAAAAATACCATGGATGGCTTGGCCATCTTGGTCAAAGAAGTATATGTAAAATCTTGAAGCATGATATTGTGAGAGATTTTCCCAAGATAAAGAGAGAAATTAATGAAATATATGAAACCTATAAAAAATGTAAGATGGCCCATAGCTCAAACAATGGGGTTGATATTCTATCTTCTTGACCCCTTGAACTTATTCATATTGGACTATGTAGACCAATGAGACAAAATACTACCATAGGTGTTCGGTATTTCTTTACATTTATCGATAATTATAATCAGGTGACTAATTTATTTTTTATAAAAAAATTGAGGTAACTAAAATGTTAAAAAAAATATTAGGAAATTAGAGAAATAGATGAGTCTCTATATCAAGAAGCTATGATCAGATAATGATAAGTAATTTACTTGTAATGTTTTTTAAAGTTATCTTTACAAACATGGAATCAAGAATTACTATATTACACCATATACTCCATATAAAAATGGGGTAACTGAAAGAAATAATTGAAGAATAGTAGAAATGGGAGGGACTGTTTTAGCTGAACACAATATTTTGAAGTATTTCTAGAGTAAAGCTATTTTTATTTACATGCACATATTGAATATATGCCTATTGAGACTAGAAACAAAAATGAAAACTTTTAAAATTTAGTGAAATAAAAAACCAAATAATTAATACTTGATATTTGATGGAAGACGTTTCAATATCAAGATAAATAACATCAATTTGGGAAAATTTGAAGAAAATTACAAGGAGGTAATTTTCATCAAATACTTATCTGATGTTAGACAATATAGATGTTGGAAAAAATGGATGAAAATTTTGGTTGACTGTAGTGATTTCATAATTGTTGAAAATGGATCAAATAAGATATCATATTTGAATTAGATTTAGAATATTTGAGAGAAAATAGAATGAAAATGGAACAAAAGAATGATGAATCATATTATAAAATATCCAAAATTATTGATATTGATTCTAATCATACCAACAATGAAGATGATGATGATGAAAATAAATTAAAATTAATCAGAAAATTGAAGAAACATATTGAGACTAAAAATATCTTTGGTAATCAAAATAATCCAGTTCAAACCTTAATAATATTGAGTATTTAATATCAAAATGAAATTATATCTTAAATTGAACCTCATATAGTGGCAAAAGTAGCTGGAAATGAGGAATGGACACAATATATGATTGAGGAACTTGATTATATTGAAAGTAACTCTTCATGGTATCATGTATCAAGACATAAAAATAATAATATTATTAGAACAACATGGGTTTTTATAAATAATCTATATGATAAAGGTGAAGTATTAGTAAACAAAGCCCGGATGGGGTGAAAAGGATAATCTCAAATAGAAGGAATTGATTTTAAAGAAACTTTTGTACCAGTGGAAAGACTAAAAAAAATTATAATGTTAATATAATTTTTAGTAAGAAAACATTATAAATTTTGTCAAATAGATGTGAAATTTTCCTTTTAAAATGGTTATCATGAAGAATAATTCTTTATTAAACAACTTGGTGGTTTTTTATTTGACAATGATGGAAGCAAGGTATGCTGGTTAAAAAAATATTTTTATGGGTTAGAGAAATCCTATTGATCTTGTTATTCCAAATTAGATGGCTGTCTAAGGGATATGAATTTTATAAATGGTAAAGTTTATAGTGACCTTTATGTGGGAGAAATTTCCAAAGCTACTCTCATATTCATTGAATATGTGGATGAAATCATATTTGTTGGGGACAAGGAAGGTCGACGTGAATAATTATTTGAGAAAATGAAAAGAAATTCTAAGATGTACATATTTGTCAAATGAAATATTTTCTAGGATTTCGGGTTGATAAAGACGAATTTTCAAATTCATATTGCCGGAAAATTATTCCAAGGAATTGGTGAAAAATCTTGGAATGGAAGATGAAAAAGAAGTTTCAACACCTATTTTAGTCAAAACTAAATTATGCAAGGATGAAGATAATATTGTTGTTAATCTGAAATAATTTAAAAGAATAATTGGAAGTAGACTTTATCCCACATCATCAAGCTTGATATAACTTACATAGCGACTCTATATTCAAATTCAAGAGTGATCCAAAAGTTACTCACTTATTGGTTGATAAATTAATTCTAATATATTTATTATGAACTCTGATCTATGGGATTCTATATAGATATAGTTAAGATATGAAGTTGTTGGGATTTATAGATATTGACTGTCCGATTGATTTTATAGATAGTAGATCAACTTCAGGTGGAATATTCCTTCTAAGATAAGTCTATTTATATAGATATAAATAATTCAGTAACTATTATCATTGATGTGGATGAATATGTTATTACTTCACATTCATCTACATAGATGATCCAAATTCACGTACAGTTGTAAGATTTAGAAATTGAGACTGAGAGACCATTGAAAATTTATTTTGATAATAAAAGTACTATTGGATTACATAAAATCCTTTAAAACATTCTAGATCAATGAATATGGATATCGAGTATAATTTTATCAAAGAAAAGGTGGAAGGTGGAGATATCAAGCTTGAATACATTTCTAATACATGTTAGGTCATATATATTTTCACCAAAGAAATTCCAAAAAGAGGTTTCTTAAGTTAAGGATAAAATTTATTTTTCATCCGTATCCTATCACTTGCATACTATCCAGTGGTACCTAATTATTCCTTATAATTTTATGTATTTTGTGAAAAAATGTAGGGAATTGAAGGAGAAGTGTTGTTCATCATGGATTTCATTTATTTCCATGATGATGATAGTGGATTCATCTCTTGAGAGGGAGTATTTATAAAGTTTAAATAATCCAATCATACTCTTCTCTCTTTAAAACATGAATTTATCTAAAATAAGTTCTTTATTTATGAATTTTTGGGAAAATTATTCATTAATATTTTTCACTTGAACTTTCTAATGTTTTTGATAAGTATGTGCAGGATCTTGTATTTCATATGATACTTTATGAGCTTGATTTCAGAAGACTTGATATTTAGATACATATTAAATACCCTTGGTTATATGTATCTTGTTTTCTAAAAAGACACCCAATTAGACTTAGAGGTGATTAATTGAAGGATTTTTGAAATGTATCACATGATTTCATTCCTTCTTTTAAGAAAATAATAGCAGAGGATATTGGGAATAAAAATGATATAAGAATACCCCACTAAAACATTTCATTGGATTTTCATTAACATGGAGTAAATATGATACACACATATTGAATTATATGTGACATGATATATATAAAGGGATACTAATAACGAAAAACAATGGTGGAGACTGTTTAATGTTAGTGTTGAATTGGTTTTCACATTGTATCAATATGTGTTTAGTGAGTATGTATGAAGTGTTGATGCATGGAGACTTGTTACGGATAAATTGGTGATGTCTAGATAATTTTTATGGATTTATCAAATAGAATTTGATATCATTATTGGACAATTTTTCTTCATATGGTGTTGGGTTTCACACTTGAATAGTTCTTTGTATTTTAATTTTGATAACTTTTGTGCTAATATAAATGGCCAAGGACATGTTTTATCAAGGACACATTGTCTAGAACAAGTGTAGAATATTTTAAGGAAGTTGAATTGGGAAATTAAGGTGTTTATAGATTCATGGAATTTGATGATGAGTTTATTTGGCTTAAGAGGGATTCTACTTTGTACTTAGTATCTGATAATTTTTCTTTGTAGACTCGTATAAAAATAGCAGGCCAAACCACTAGCAGCATAAGCCAGCCTCAACCAAGAAATTTATGGGACCCATAAGTCTACCTCTACCAAGGGAGGCTAGACCAACCCAAAAAATGTAGAAGTGTATGTGTATATCCACATGGGATCAAGTCCATGTATAGGTCCCATAAGAGTGCATGGATTGGTATAGAAGCCAACAACAGATCGGAGGAGGCGACACCACTATGTGGATAGCATAACAACAGGGGGTTGAGATTTCTAAACTACCCATAGAATGACTTTTTTTATAAATAATAGATAACCAACTTTGTGGTTTTGGCATGGTATGGAAGTACATATATTAGTTTATTTGTAGGTGAAGCCCTTTTCGGATATCTATGGACACCACGCACAGTGAGAGTATGCAGACATGTTTAAGTATTATGGGAATCCCCTTTTTTAGGATGAGTTACTATGATGTTTGATTGTTATAGTATGCAGAGAGAATGCTACTTGATTTATTGGTCAAGTAGGATGGGGCCATGTAAAGATGTGTTTATTTTATTTGTTGAGAAATTTTTCCATGTTTCTATACAAATCTGTGTGACCCACTTTATAACCACTTTTCCTGATAAAAGTATTATCGTGCACTAACTGCTTCGATAAATGGTGGATAATTTCCAATAAATAGACTAGTTTCTTGGATTAAGAGGGTAATATTGGTGTAGAAAAAAACAATTAATATAATAGAGGCCAGTGGCACTAAAGTTCAACATATAGAATTTTCTAAAGAAAATAATTTTTCAATCACAGTGTTGTGATGTTGTTCACGATGTAATAAAATAATTTTAAGATAGTTTGCAACAATGTATCTTAATTGAGTCCTCAATTAGAGAATTAATTTACTTTTGGGTAGACATTTCACCAAAATACACATAAAACATTCCATAAGTGTTTAATTCACATAATGATAAATTGGAATAAAATATAAGTAGAATATAATTTAGAAATGCAGAAAAATAATTTGAGGATGAATTTGTTCTGTGATGTTCTTCAATTTGTGAAAAATTATATTTTATTTATCTTTTGGGCCCAAAAAGAGCGGTCTAAATAATTTTTTGTATAACCACTAAATATTAAAAAGTGGTATTTATGGTGTTGATTTGTAATCATTTTTTTAGCTAGGAAATTGGTAAATATTCTTCAAGTGGTACCCTGGAAATCATAGTGGGACTCGATGATAGTGAAGAAATGTATGTTGTAACCTCATGTTATTATAGTAGAGAATTTGTAATTAGGGAGTCTAACATATCATAGTAAAGAGGGTATTATTTTGAAGCCGAACATTGTAAAAATATTTTGTTCCTATTCTATTTATTTATACTCCATTCAATAGAGTCTATTTCATCATAAGGCTGGATCAGATCCTAACATATCAATAGAGGATAACTTTAAAAGAAATAAATTATGTAAAAATCAGAATTGATTCTCCCCCTCTTCCTTCTTAGTGGTGAAACTCTTCTTAGGCACTTTAGGTTATATAGAATTATATATATAAATGGATGCGAAGTTTTTTATTGACTCGATATTAAGTGCAAAGACAATATTATTTATTCTTTACCACATGACACCATCCGAGATCAAAGAATTAAATATTAGTTAGAATATAATGAATCCATGTAATTCATTAGATAAATTATATCCCCCTCATATACTCTTATGTTTTTAATGTCAATGGGAGCATATTGTTGTGTATTGATTTTAAAAGGCAAAACCAAGTTACCAATATGATGTGATAAGTTTGATGATTTATTTAATTATCTTAAATGATCTTTATAGTTTTTTATTATCAAACTTTGGTTTTGATTTCATCATCTTTAGATATGATCATTTAACCTAGATATGTAAATTCTATAATTTTTTTATGTTGTTTTGTTTGATCAATAAAATATCTATTTTCTTAGATTTTATGAATCACATTTTACATCATTATTTTGAATGATTTTTTATCATATTTATTTAATTACTATTGATATATTAATGATTTTACAAGGAGAATATAGAGTATTTTCTCATTATTTTAGGGAACATGAGTTCTTATATACTTTATGTTAAAATGTCACTGTTCTGTTTATGGATTTAAGTGGTGAAATTACTTATCAATATAGTATTTAATTATGGAATATCCATAAACCCGAAACATTTTTTGGTTTATATTTCTTGGGTAAAGATCCCACTTTGTGCATGGATTGTATTTTTTGTCAAATGATTGTTATTGGTGTCCAATAGTGATTAATGTGATAAGAATATGTCATTGTAGTCAATATGATGAAGTATTTCAAATGTTAATGGAGCTTGGATGAAGTCCTCAAGTATAGATATTCCAAGAAACATATGAACGGTTTGAATAAACATGTGATTGGTTTGAAGAACTTGAGTTTCAAGGTAATTCATGTAGAATCATTATGGATTCATTTTATGAAATTGGATGTCATGGATGAATAATTATCATCATTAAATATAATGATAAATTGATAATTTTTATTTCACAAATTTAATATGTTTTTTAGTGAACTTGTGATCCAATCCTTTTTAAGGAAAGGGGGAGAAAATCTGTTTCCAATCATATTCATGTCTGATTGGAAAGAAATATATTGTTGGAAGACAGGGAAGTTACAATACTTTCCTTGGTAAATCTGAAGATTCTAACGGTGATCAATCAATGATTATATATCACGATATATAGGCTCCTTGATGAAAGTATCTGATTACTGACAAATACATATGACTACGAAACGGTATGTTTGGTGTTTTCGAAGCATATTTTTAAGGTGGCATCATTTCCTAGTGTTTGCCAAATTTTTGGGGCTCAAAATTGAGGGTTTATTTTATAAAATTGGAATTCATTCTATAAATGAGTTCACATAATTCAGTTCATTAACCACAAGGTATATTTCACGGACCCTATAAGAGGTTTAAAAAATAGCAAAGTAATATCTGCAAATGAAGAATTCTTCGTAGCAGAACTATGTAGACCGCAAAGCGTGCTCAGTGGATTGTGTAGGGAAACTAATTCTTAGGAGACTACTATTTCATAGGAGTCATGGTATTCAAAGAAGGCCATAATTTTTAGTTGATAGGCAGTGATTCTTTTTTGGAAGACATTGGTCACCATGGGGGAAGAAAGGTGTTATGCATACCACATAGCATTGTTCATGGTGAAGGCTGCCCCACATAAAAATGTAGGTAATTCAGATTTTAGAGTTTGCAAATATTATTTTCTTATATAAAGCCCCCTAATGAGATCATCAATTTAGAGAAAAAATAAATAAAAATGATCATTACTCTGAGAAGAATCCAGGGAAGTTTGAAAGAGTTCATAAGGAAAGATGGAACATCCCAGGTAAATAATGAATATTAAATTTTCATATTTAGTAATATTTTTGAATTTAATATTAAATTTATTTTAAAGGGGATTCTATGTTTGACGGGGTACCTGACATGCAACAATGAGTATCTCTAAAATCTTACGTTTCACATAATGCTGGGTCACACTGAAAAAAATAATAATATAATATTACAATTTTAAATGGTAGTTAATGTCAAGCTTTTGTATTGGAGGGAATGAACATAACTAACTATATTTTTATTAAACATGTTTGTTAAATGCTTTTACATTTATCCAATAAAATTTAGAGGCTTAAAATGGGAATAAAAAGAACTTAAGCATAAATACTATAATATTTTTAAAAGTTAGTTTTACGGTCTTTTGATAGAGAACCCTTTTTTAATATTGTTTTTGTCAATTTTATATGCTCTATTAGAAAAAATGAACTTCTTATTTATAAAAGGGACATTAAAATTTACTTTGGGTAATTTTTTTTTGCATTTTTTGATAAATTACATTTTTTAATGAAGAGTGAAAAATACAACATTTTAAGTCAAACTACCTTTTCATCTAATTTATTTGTGTAGTTAAATTTTGATTTTAATTGGTTTTAAAGTGTAATTGGATTATATTTTTATTATTTAATCCAATTTTGGTAATTGGAAGTAATTTTACTATGAAATTGGACATAAAATATGTCAATCTATTAGTGGTTTTTACTTCATAAAAACACGCTTTTCGGTTTTGACAATGGGAATTGATTTTTAATTAATTTTTGTAATTTCTATGTTTTGAATTTTAAAAAATAGATTTAATATTTGGAATCATTAGGTTCAAATTTTATAAATAAGTACCTTTTATTTTTAGACAATATGAATAGTAACTTCAGAAATTATTTTATTTTCCATGGTTAAAGGGTAAATCTAGAAAATAAGGGTAAAGAATAAAAATATAAGAATATTAAAGTATGCTAACAAATGTATTAAAATTATTGGATGAAACTAGGATGATCATGGGAATCCTTGGGTTGATTTTGGGACCCCACTGAGCCACTTTTATGTGAAAATGTCTTTTTATAAGAATTAAGTTAAATTAAATAAAAATATAACATAAACATGTCTTCTCTACTAAAACAATTTTAATATGGGGTTATATAAGTGATATATTCATCTATAAATATTAATTAGAAATATAAAACTATTTCCTACATCATGGTATTTTATTTATAATTTTTAGACATCAAATAAATAAATATATTTATGACACAATGATGATGTAGTGATTTCGTTATTAATGAATGATTAGACAAAGTGAGATTATAAATTTTAAAATAAATTTATTTGGAAACTTTTTATTCCATCCACGAATTTTATGGAATCTTATAACTTTTTATCTTTGAAGTAATGTTTTTTTGGAAATAGTCATGTTTTTATTGATTTTTAAAAAGTCATGACATGAATAGTATAAAAATTGACATAAATGATTTTTTAAAACAAATACGTTTTTATTAAATGATATAATTGTCATAAAAAGTATTACTCAGCCAAATTACTTAGATAATGTTGAAAATGTCATTAATTTACCACTTTAGGTTCTATAGGCATTTTATAGTAACTATATTAACCATATATTATGAATATACAAGAAGTCATGGTAAGAGTTAAATTAGTTAAATAAGGGTTAAAGCTAAAAGATAATGTTATATTTGTTACCTATACCTTTCTAAAAAGTATTTTTTGAGATTTTTTAGACACAAAATTATCATATATTTTAAATAAATGACTTTTGGACAATTTTAAATCGAAATTAATTTTATAATAAAGTAATTATTTCAAACTTTCCTAAAGTGCCCCTCCCCCCTCTTATAGAAGGGCATCACCTCTAACCCCTTACTCGCACCCCTCAAGACCCTTGGATTATCCAAAATCTACCCAAATAAGCTCCCAGAATCCATATCTTCATCATATAAGCCTTACCTTGGGTATAAAACAATTAAATTAATCATTTTATCTTAAATCAAAAGGAGTAACCCGATTTGAGGTAATGTCTTCTCTCTAGCTTCTTTCATTTATTTTCCTTTTCCAACCCCCTAAACTCTCTTTAATCCATTATTTAACAAAAAAACAGTATCTTCAATGTAATATTATGTTTTTATAAGATTTAATTAATCTAAACTTACACAAACCTCCACTTAATTGATACGAATATACTGTTTTGGTGGATGTCGAACTACTGCCTCATGAAACGATGATTGTTAGATTTTCCCTTAACACCTCTTAGGGTGGCCATTATGATGGAATTGTATTTATATATGAAATATATTATATTTTAATTGTCTCAATGCTTCTTTTTCTTATTTAAACATACATTTAGGCTTTCCATAATGTGTAAATACGATAATTTCATTTGAGGAAGTGCATACTACAACCCCCTCAAAGAGATATGACTCATTTTGGCCATACATGGAATGTATAAAAGATGGCGTTAATGAAATAATGTAATGTATATAAAATATGATATTATATTTTAATTATAATATTACATATGTATCATTTTTTCATTCAATTAAATATGAAAAATAAATTAAAGTAGCGTTCATGCATACGTACGGCCTATCGTCTCCATGAACGGTGCATTTCATTTATTATCTGCTAATGTTACGTACTATTATAAATACATATATATATATATATACTAGATATATACGATATTTAAATAATTAATATCATTTTCGAGATAATGGAATTTTTACCACTGGATAATTTGTAATTATAGCTATTTTATTTTTGACTCAAGTACCAAATATCGAAAAAATGACTGATATTAAATTAAATAATTATATAATTTTTATAACGATGTAATACATGATATAAAAGGAATAATAAATTTTAAAGGTCTTATAAACCAAGTAGAAATTAACTTAAGTTTATTATTCAGGAATAACAAAGAACATACATGACGAGTCAGACTCAAGGTAAGGGACTTTATCTCAATCTCTTTTCCTTGAGTCATATTTTGATTTATACATGCCATTATTTTATATGGGTTTTAATCCCATTTTACTTTTAATTTCATTAAAAGGTATTCTTTTTTCTACAAATAATTTTACTAAATGACAAAAAGATTGTTTCTTTTTAACGTATGAGACGACAAAGACCTTTCTGCCACCACAAGAAATATTTGATATCTACCTTCCTTAGCAAGCTGTAATGTTTTTAAAAAAACAAAATAAATACCAAATACCCTATTCAAGTATTTTGGTAATGAAAATATTTTTTTATAAATTATTGATTATGAAAATATCTTGAAATGTTATATTGTTATTGGACTGTGGAAATGAAATCTTTTCTTTAAGTTTGTTTTATGTGTTATGATTATGTTATGGTTATTGGGAATTATTTACATATATGGATGGTTCTGTGATAAACCAAGTGTGTGTGAGACCAAGATAGCTCTCCAATTCCTTTGGTAACAAGAAGGAGGTAAATGTTAATGTTTCTCCTAAGAGATTTAAGGAATATACTATGACGGGTATTCCAAACGTAACTCCCTATGTAGGTGTGAAAGATACAATGTAAGTATGTTATGTATGCCACAAGTTACCTTTGTGATTTATGATTTCCATGAATCCAAATTTAAATTTTTATTAAACCATTTTTAGGAAAAAGTGTAAACCAAATTTCACAAATAGGATACCACTACGTGCTGAAAGAGCACAAAAAATGTTTAAACACAAGACTAATATTCCTTGACTAAGCTACTCTATAAGGTTCCTAGTGCAGTGTACTAACATGGATATCTGTATCCCCTCTGATAATATCTTCAAGGTGAGTAATCATCCTTTCCATCATCTGAAGAAATTACTCTGAGTTGATTTTACACTGTTTGAAGCCTCAGGCCAGTATTCTATCTTGTTTATCTAACCAAACTTCCTTCTCCTTTTTGGCATAAACTTTCATCTTTCATTAATAAATCCTCTTGAGGTCCTCTTTTGAGACATTGGGTTGTATGTATTGATCAATAATATCTTCCTTGGAGTGAAGAATTAGTTTCAAGCCCCCCCCCCCCATCCTTTTCTAATATGTATCTTGTATACTTATTTTCTTCATCACTTTCTCCCTTATGTATGGATGTGCTTACATAGTTTCTTTCCATCCTGGTGATCTAGTTTTCCTAGGTTTTGGCAAGTGAGAGTAATCATTGAGTCCCTTTGGAATTTTTACCTAAACCACAATACATTTACCTGAATCTATAATGACTTTTCTCCTTTTATTTCCGTAAGGGATGTGAGGGACTTTTCCTTGAAATCAGTCCATACTCTCCAATGAAAGGATGCTATAACTGTCATCTCCTAAAGAGTCATCATCTTGATTCAATGGAGGTTCTTGAACTTCCAATCCCTCAAAATATTTCTGATGATTTATTGTTGTGTATTCTATAAATGGAATCTTCTTACATAAAGACTCCTCCATACCTGCCTTGTTCTCCAAGCCATATTTATTTTTCCAGACCTAGACTTCAGATGGTCACCGAGGATGTCTGGGTCTAAGGTCCTCAAGACATTCACACCATCAAGCTTCCCTTGTCCATTGTGAGATGTGGCAGCTGACAAGAAGGACTTGCCCTACACCAATTCTAATCTTGTGTATTTCTCATATATACGGCCCATAAACTGTAGCTACATGTTAGTGTCCTCCCAGCCTTTACTTTGAGAGACACCGAGACTTTGGACCTCACTCCATATCGATATCTCTTCACCTTCCTTTGTAGAATTGGAAGTAGCTAGTGTATTCATCATGGTCACTACCTTGGGAATCTCTTATTCAACCCCAATGATACCCAACTCACTCTTTAACCAGTAGAATATGTCCACAACCCTCAGTTACGCCTCCTTAGGCTTCACTTTTTTTATATCCATTGTAGAAATAAATGGAGTCTGCTAAATCTAAGCCTATAAGGCCCCATCCTTAACCATTACTTTATCTTGAGTTACTTCAAGAATACACTTTGAGGATCTTTTCAGGTTTAGAGTTTTAGAGAATTAGATCATAAAACATGCATTACATTCCACATTTAAACAAAGTGGTTACATAAAAGATAGTATTCATTTTTCCCATCAATGGAAACATATTTAAAATAAAACATGGATTCTATCTTGACACTTCCTTGACACTATCGTAATATCATGTACCTTTCCCTTGACCTGTGAAAAACATATCAAAAACTTGGGATGAGCATAAAAAGCTCAGTAAGGAATATAAAAATATGGAAAGGAAACATGAGTACATATATACATAAGAATGAAGTCATACTTTTCCCATAAAACATAAGCACTTTAACATACCTCATAAAATCATGAATAAATCATAGAAATCATAAGACATAAAGGTAACATGAAGAATTCATAACATTCTTACGTAGTGAGTAACCCTCTTGGTTATGTTTGGAATACCCATCACAGTATATTCCCTAATTCTCTTCTAAGAAACCTTAACGTTTAACTCCTTCACGTTACCCAATGCATTGGAGAACTATATTGGGCTCACCCGCCCTTAGTTTATCACGGAACCACCAGTCCTCATAATAATGGCCAAGAACCATAACATAATCGTATCACATAAACATACATAAAGGAAACATAACATTTCCACATTTCAATCACAAGATATCAATAAAACAAATTGATATAATATAAACATTATGAAAACCATTTTCAATACAAAAAGAAAAGAAAAGTAAAACATGGTATTTATTTTTCTTTTAAAAAATGGTATGGCTTGTAGAGGAAGTTGAAACTCAAATAATGGTCACGGCGGCGGAGAGGTCGTTGTCGCCGCATACTTACGACAAAAACATTTCATTTTATCATTTATTAAAATGATTCGTATAAAAAATATTCCTTTTGGATAAACGTAAAAGTAAAAGGGGTTTATACAGCGTATAAAATAACGTTGTGTATAAAACATAATATGCCTCAATGAAAAGAGATTGAGACAAAGTCCCATACCTCGAGTCCGACTTGACTCGATCGTTCATTAATATCCTAAATAATAAAGTTGAGTTAATTTATACTTGCTTAAGAACCTTTTTAAAGTTTATTATTCCTTTTATATCACTTATTTCCATGTCATGAACACTATGTAATTATTTATGTTAATAACGGGCGTTTTAACGATCATTGGTACTTCAGTCAAAAATATGATATTTATAATTACAAGTTGTTAATGTATCCATTATATCCAGAGTTATACTCATTAAGTATATATCATATATATCATATATATCCATTATATACAAGCATTTATAATATTACATAACGTTTAGAGGTAAGAAATGAAATGCACCGTTCATGGAGACGGTAAGCCGTACATACGCATGGACGCTACTTCCATTTATGTTTCTTATTTAATGGAATTAAAAAATAATGATACATAATAGTATTATAATTCCAGTATTGTATCATATATAATATCATTCAATCTATCCTTTATACTTACCACATATGGTATTAATGAATCAAATCACTTTGAGGGGGCGGTAGTCCGCACTTCCTAATATGAAGATATCGCGTTTACCCATAATGGAAACCATAATGGTATGTCATAAATGAAAAGTACAGAAGCTTATGTAAAACATTAAAATATTATATATCATATATAAATGTAGTGACATCTTAATGGCCACCTTTGAATGTGTTATATGAGTGTTGAACGATCATCATTTCGTGAGGCACAAATTCGCCATCCACAAAAACAGTATGTTCTTTAACCATTAGATGTAGGTGCGTGTAAGTGTAGCTCAAATACATCTTATAACAACATTCTAGTATATTGATGATACTGGTGTTGTTACAAAAGAAAGGAATAAAAAGAGTTTAGAGGGTTGGAGAAGAAAGATAAAACATAAGAACACAAGAGGAAACACTACCTTTAAAACAGGTAACTTTTTTTGATTTGAGCTCAAAGGCTTCCTTGGGAAGACTTCTGCCCAAAGTGATGCTTCAAGGAGTAAGATAGGGATGTGGAGAGAAAAAATGGGCAGGTGTTGTCCGATCCAAAGGCTTGAGAGGTGTGGGTAAGGTGGTAGAGGTGGGGGCCTTTTATAAGAGGACAGGAGGGGCACTCTTGGAATGTTATAAAAGGTTACTTTATTATAAAATGCTTTTTTGGATTTAAAAGGTCCCCAAATTATATATTTTGAGGATAAGGTGATAAGAGTTTGAAATGAACCCATCCAATAGGTTTTTTACATGTGTAGGTCTTATATTCTACATTATCTTTTCATTTTATTTAAATCGTTAAATAATGAGGTAATCGCTGCATCATCATGGTGTCATAAATAATTTAATTTATGTATTGTCTAAAAATTATAAAAAAATATCATGATGTAGGAAAGCGTTTTAGCTTTCTAATGAATATTTATAGTAAAAAATATGACTTGTATAACCCCATTTAAAAATTGTTTTAGTAAAACAACTAATGTTTGTGACATTTTTATTTTAACTTTAAATAAAAAGGTATTAATGTCATTTTCCTACCAAAGTGGCTCCATGGGGTCCCCAAGTTGACCCATGGATTTTTTTGGTCGGCCATGACACATCCAATAAGTGTAGGACATGTTTCTAGGTCATTTCATATTATTAAATCATTATTTTTTCCTTAAACTACACTAATTACCTCTAATCGCGATTAAAAACATAAAAGTTACTATTCACCGAGAAAATTATTTTAATCTAATTGAACCACATTTTACTTCCAAAGGACAACCATGTATGTCGGATTTTTGAAATTAAAAACATAGAGGTAGTAAAATTTCATTTAAATGGAAAATCAGTTTTTATAAGTACCACTTAGTGGTTTCACTATTCATCAAAAATTGATGTTTTTCAGAAAAATACCAAAACTTCACCCTAAGATATATTTGATATTCAGAATTAAAAAATGATGTCTATTTTATAAAATTCATAACATATAATTTACATTAATTAATTTAATAATTAATTCCCACTGTCAGAGCAAATAGCGTGTTTTTAAGAAATAATAAGTATCACAAGATTGACACTAGTTTAAGTTCAATTTCAAAGTGAAATTGATTCCAAAAACCACCATTGGATTAAATGGTAAAATTTTTTTCTAATTGAACTTTAAAACCCATTCAAAGTATAATCTAATCATATAAATAAATTATATTAAAAATAGGTTTTTAATTAAAATATAACATTTTTCACTATTCATTAAAAAAATGAACTTTAGCAGAAAAATACCAAAAAATCACACAAAGTAAAATTTGATGTCCCGATTCTAAAGAAGAATTTTATTTGGTCCAATAGAATGTATAATAGCGACCAAAACTATATTTAATGACGGTTCACCATCAAATGCCGATAGGTGGACCTTTAGTGAAAATTAGAGTATATATGACTAAAATTGAATTCTTTTCGTATTTTAAGCCTTTATCTTTTATTGGATAATTTTAAAACATTTAAAAAACATATATAATCATATTTTAGTTATTTCCATTCATTCCCACCAATACAACGACTACGTGTAAACTACCATTTAAAATAATATTATTTTATTACAAGTGTGCAACGTAAGATTTCAAAGAAACACTTTGTTGCGTATCGGGTACGCTATCGAACATAGAAACCCCTTTAAAGTAAAATTAATATTTAATTCATAAATATTAATATAAATGAAAATGCTTTATTCTTTATTTACCTGGGATGTTACATCCTCCCCTCCTTTTGGAAATTGCATCCTCACAATTTTATTCACATATCAAAATATGTGGGGGTATTTATCCCTCATAGCATTTTCCGATTCCCATGTCGCCTCTTCAACCATATGGTTTTTCCAAAATATCTTTACCTGGTGAATTGCCTTATTCCGCAACACTTGCTCTCTACGGTCAAGTATCTAGACTGGTTATTCTTCATAAGAGATATTCTCTTCTAACTGAACTACCACTGGGCTAAAAACATGAGATAGATCTGGAATGTACTTTATCAATATCGAAACATGAAAAAAAATTGTGTACCTGGGATAAACTCGGGGGTAAAGCCACTCGGTAATCAACTGATCCAACTCTCTCTAGAATTTCATATGGTCAAATTAACCATGGACTCAGATTTCCTTTCTTACCAAATTGCATCACACTTTTCCATGGTGAAACTTTGAGAAAAACATAATCACCTACCTCGAAAGATAGATCCTTCTTCCAGTTATCCACATAACTCTTCTACCTACTTTGAGCTATTCTCATGTGTTTTTGAATCAACTGAACTTTTTCTGCCAACTCTTCTACCAATTCTGGTCCCATCAACTTCCTTTCACCCACTTCATCCTAGAAAGATGGAGTTCGACACCGCTTCCCATATAATGCCTCAAATGGTTCCATCTGTATACTAGAATGAAAACTGTTATCATAAGAAAACTCAACCAAAGAAAGATGTTGGTCCCAACTTCCCTGAGAATCCATCGAAAAGGCATGTAGCATATCCTCTAATGTTTGAATTGTTCGTTCTGACTACCCATCTGATTGAGGATGAAAATCTGTACTAAAATTTAATTCAGTACCCAATGACTTCTGAAGGCCTTTCCAAATGTTAGAAGTGAACCTGGGATCACAGTCAGATACAATGGAGAGAGGAATTCCATGTAACCTGACTATCTATTTAAGATACAAACGGGAAAGTTGATCTAGGGAAAAATTATCTCGTATGGCAAGGAAATAAGCAGATTTAGTCAAGCGATCAACAATAACCCAGATTGCATTATTACCTCGAGGTGTCTTCGGCAATCCCACAACGAAGTCCATAGATATATTCTTTCATTTCCACTCTGGCACTGGTAAAGGCTGAAGCATCCCTTTTGGTAACTGCCTCTCTGCTTTAACCTGTTGACATGCCAAACACTTCACGATAAAATCAGCAATATCCCTTTTCATTCCATCCCACCAGTAATACTCCTGAAGATCTCTATACATCTTAGTACTGCCAGGATGGACTGAAAACGGAGAACTATGAGCTTCACATAACAAATCTCTTTTCAACTGTGAATCACACGGCACACACAATCTCTTCCCAAATCTCAAAACAAAATCATTATCAATATTGAATTCAGGCAACTTACCCTTCTGAACCAGCTCTACCTTTTTCTGCAACTCACTATCTTGCTTCTATGCTTGCTTAATTCTGTCTGATAGAGAAGATTTCACTGATACCTAAAAAAAATAGAAGTACATCTTGCACCAACAACTTCTATGCCAAAGTTCATCAAATCCTTAACCAAATGATAACGTTCCAAAGACAACATTTCTAATGAAGCATTACTTTTTCAACTCAAAGCATCAGCCACTTTATTTTCTTTTCCCGGATGGTAATTAATTTTACAATCATAATCCTTTATTAATTCTAGACATCTCCTCTGTCTCATGTTCAATTCCTTCTGAGTGAATATATACTTTAAACTTTTGTGATCGGTATATATTTCACACTTTACTCCATACAAATGATGCCTCCAAATTTTTAAAGTGAAAACCACAGCAGCTAATTCAAAATCATGTGTAGGGTAATTTACCTCATGAGTTTCCAACTGATGTGAAGCATAACCAATTACCTGATCATTCTTCATTAGGACACAATGAAGTCCTTTCAATAAAGCATCACTATAGATAACAAACTCTCCATTCCTGGAAGGTAGTGCCAAAACTGGAGCATTCACCAATCTTCTTTTTAGTTCCAGAAAACAATCATCACATTCTTTTGTCCAGATATACTTAACAACCTTCCGAGTTAGCTTAGTCATTAGACTAGATAACCATGAAAAATTTATAACAAACCTTCCGTAATAGCCTACCAAACCAAGGAAGCTATGAATCTCAGTTACATTTGTGGGTCCTGGCCATTCTTCCACAACCTTTTTTTTTGCAGGATCAACAGTTATCCCATCTTTATAAACAATATGACCAAGGAAATAAATTTGTTGAAACCAAAACTCGCACTTGCTGAATTTACCATACAATTTCTTTTATTTTAAGGTTTGAAAAATAACCCTTAAAGGTCTTTCAGGTTCCTCTTTACTTTTAGAAAACACCAAAATATCACCAATGAAAACAACAAGAAACTTATCCAAGAACTCATGGAAAATTCTATTCATTAAGTCCATGAATACATCAGGTGCATTGGTTATCCCAAAAGGCATTACTACAAATTCATATTGGCCATATCTTGTACAAAATGCGGTCTTTGGAATATCTGCTTCCTTTACCTTCAACTGATGGTACCCTGATCTCAGGTCAATATTTGAAAAATGCTGAGCTCCCTAGAGCTAATCAAACAAATCATCGATATGAGGCAAAGGATATTTGTTCTTAATAGTGATGTTATTCAAGGATCTATAATCAATGCAAAGTCTCATTGAACCATCTTTATTTTTAACAAATAAAACAGGAGCACCCCATGGTGATGTGCTAGGTTGAATGAAACCTTTATCTAATAAATCTTGCAATTTCTCCTTCAAATCTAAAAGTTCAACTTGAGCCATTCGATAAGGGGGTTTTGAAATTGGCTTAGCATCAAGAACTAAGTCAACAGTAAACTCAACTTCCTACTCTGGTATTATTCCAGGAAACTCATCAGGAAAAACATCAGGATACTCATTTACCACCGGCACATCATTAATCTAAACATTTCTCTTATTTTCAACAATATGTGCAAGGTAACATTCATGTACATCTTTTACAAGTTTCTCAGCCTCTTGATATGTTATCAACAGTAAGGGTTCATTTTTGTACACAAACTGAAAGTATTTCTGAAAAGAAACTTCTTTAGCTCTACATTAAATCTTAGCATGGTAAATAGAGAGCCAATCCATACCCAGGATACCATCAAACTCTACAAGAGGTAAAACAATAAGGTTTT
Organism: Viscum album; assembly: GCA_963277665.1. Lineage (NCBI taxonomy): Eukaryota > Viridiplantae > Streptophyta > Magnoliopsida > Santalales > Viscaceae > Viscum > Viscum album. Next base: position 1,993,201,248 of record OY728157.1, read on the forward strand.
CAAGTAGGTTCTTTCCACGGATAAGGATAGGAAGATTATTATAAATTCTTTTTGCCTAAACATTTCCCCCAGGTGTTTTTACCAAAATTTCTGGAGTCATTTCTTGAGATGGTATTCCCATTTTACTAGAATAGTTTTTAGAGATGAAAGAATGTGTAGAACCTGAATGAAACAACACACTGGCATAATCTGAAAAAACAAACAAAGTCCCTAATACAACTTCATTTGATGGCCCGAAATCTCCTGAAGTAGTTGCAAAGGATTTTACCACCCCTTTCTTCTTGTAGTCTAACTGCTTCCCATCACTCGAGCTCTTTTTTGGACACTCGTTTGCAGAGTGACCCACTTCATTGCACTTAAAACATTTCACTAACTGTAAATCAAATTTGGACTTACCATCACCATGATATTTTTCAGTGAAATCACGAGCCTTATGTCCCATCTTACCGCATCGGTAGCACTTTCCAGAATTCAGAAGACATTCCACAGCATGCCTTTTACCACATTTATCACAAACTAGACACTTAGTTTTCTTATCGTTAGACCTTTTTGAAGAATTCTTTCCTTTCTCCTGCCACCTCGGTCTCTTCTTCTACTGGTTGTTATAGAACACTTGATCATCAGAAAACTCCATTTCCACCTTCTCAGCACATCGAACAAGCTTTTCATGAATTTTGAACTCATGAGAATCCAATGATCTTCGATATTTTGGCTTTAATCATGAGTAAAAATGATTGATTTTACTATCAAGGTCTCAGATAAAATGTGGAGCATACCTTGCCAATCGAGTGAACCTCTCTTCATAGGCAGCCACTGAGTATTCCTCTTGCCTCAATTACAAGAATTGTTTTTCCATCCTAAGTCGAACAACCTTAGGAAAATACTTCTCAAGAAACATACCTTTGAATTCATCCCAGTCGAGAGCATCAATCTCATCAGCATCCTTGATATTTTTAACCATCGACCACCACTGATCTGCTTCACCCTCCAAATGGTAAATAGAAAGACTAACCTTTTGATTGTCTGAACACCCCATGACAACGAAAATCTTCTATAGTTCTTTAATCCACCCTTCAGCTAGCACAGGGTTAGATGATCCTCTGAATGATGGAGGATGTTGACTCATGAAATGTTTCACCACTGAAATGTTCCTCTGTGGTTGATCTGGCTGATCTCGTGCATGGATACCACCACCATTTATCGCTTGAGTCAATAGAGCCATTACTGAAACAAACTGTTCAGTTCGAATTCTGACCATCTCAGGATGCTAATTCGGAAGGTTATTTCCTTCAGTATACCTTCCTAGCACTGCTTCCCTATTTCCTCTGCAGAAAACCATTCTGAATAAACATGTCTTAGATGAAGCAACATGGTATCCTTCAAATGCTATATCATTTCAATTTGACCATAAAAACATATTTTTGGATAATCATTTAATATAATTCTAACTCCTAAAGTTATCTAAACCGACCTCTGATACCAACTATAAGGCCCCATCCTTAACCATTACTTAATCTTGAGTTATTTCAAGAATACACATTGAGGATATTTTCAGGTTTAGAGTTTTAGATAATTAGATCATAAAATATGCATTACATTCCACATTTAAATAAAGCGATTACATAAAAGATAGTATTCATTTTCACCATCAATGGAAACATATTTAAAATACAACATGGATTCTATCTTGACACTTCCTTGACATTATCATCATATCATGTACCTTTCCCTTGACCAGTGAAAAATATTTCAAAAACATGGGATGAGCATAAAAAGCTCAGTAAGGGATATAAAAATATAGAAAGGAAACATGAGTACATATATATATAAGAATGAAATCATACTTTACCCATAAAACATAATCACTTTAACATACCTCATAAAATCATGAATAAATCATAGAAATCATAAGACATAAAGGTAACTTGAGGCATTCATAACATTCTTACGTAGGGAGTAACCCTCTTGGTTACGTTTGGAAAACCCATCATAGTATATTCCCTAATTCTCTTCGGAGAAACCTTAACGTTTAACTCCTTCGCGTTACCCAATGCATTGGAGAGCTATATCGGGCTCACCTGCCCTTAGTTTATCACAGAACCACCCGTCTTCATAATAATGCCCAAAAACCATAACATAATCATATCACATAAACATACATAAAGGAAACATAACATTTCCACATTTCAATCAAAAGATATCAATACAACACATTGATATAATAGAAACATTATGAAAACCATTTTCAATACCAAAATAAAAGAAAATTAAAACATGGTATTTATTTTTCTTTTAAAAAATGATATGGCTTTTAGAGGAAGCCAAAACTCAAATAATGGTCAAGGTGGCGGAGAAGTCGTTGTCGCCGCATACGTACGACAAAAACATTCCCTTTTTTCATTTAGTAAAACACTTTGTATAAAAAAGATTCCTTTTGGATAAACATAAACGTAAAAGGGGTTTATACACTATTTAAAAGAATGTTATGTATAGAACATAATATGCCTCAATGAAAGGAGATTGAAACAAAGTCCCATACCTTGGGTCTGACTTGACTCGATTGTTCTTTAATGTCCTGAATAATGAACTTGAGTTAATTTCTACTTGCTTAAGAACCTTTTTCAAGTTCATTATTCCTTTTATATCACCTATTACCATGTCATGAACACTATGTAATTATTTATGTTAATAACGGTCGTTTTAACGATCATTGGTACTTTAGTAAAAAATATGCTCTTTATAATTACAAGTTGTTCATGTATCTGTTATATCTAGAGTTATACTCATGATTTATATATCATGTATATCATATATATCCAGTATATACATGCATTTATAATATTACATAACGTTTAGAGGTAAGAAATGAAATGCACCGTTCACGGAGACGGTAAGCCGTACGTACGCATGAACGCTACTTCCATTTATATTTCATATTTAATGGAATTAAAACATAATGATACATAATAGTATTATAATACCAGTATTTTATCATATATAATATCATTCAATCTATCCTTTATATGTACCACATATGGTATTAACGAATCAAATCACTTTGAGGGGGCGGTAGTCCGCACTTCCTAAAATGAAGATATCACGTTTACCCATAATGGAAACCATAAAGGTATGTCATAAATGAAAAATACAGAAGCTTAAGTAAAACATAAACATATTATATATCATATATAAATGTATTGACATCTTAATGGCCATCTTTGAAGGTGTTATATGAGTGTTGAACAATCATCGTTTTGTGAGGCAGATATTCCCCATCCACAGAAACAGTATGTTCTTTAACCATTAGATGTAGGTGTGTGTAAGTGTAGCTAGAATCCTTCTTATAACAACATCCTAGTATATTTATGATACTGGTGTTGTTACAAAAGAAAGGAATAAAAAGAGTTTAGAGGGTTGTGGAAGCAAAATAAAACATAAGAACACAAGAGAAAACACTACCTTTAAAACGGGTAACTCTTTTTTATTTGAGCTCAAAGGCTTCCTTGAGAAGTATTCTACCCAAAGTGAGGCTTAAAGGAGTAATATAGAGATGTGGAGAGACAAAATTGGTAGGGTTTGGCCGATCCAAAGGCTTCATAGGTGTGGGTAAGGTGGTAGAGGTGGGGGCATTTTATAAGAGGAGAGGAGGGGCACTTTTGGAAAGTTATAAAAGGTTACATTATTATAAAATGATTTTCTAATTTAAAAGGTCCCAAAATTATATATTTCGAGGATAAGGTGATAATAGTTCTAAATACACCCATCCAATAGGTTTTTTACATGTGTAGGTCTTAGATTTTACATTATCGTTTCATTTTATGTAAATCGTTAAATAATGAGGTAATCGCTGCATTATCATGGTGTCATAAATAATTTAATTTATTTAGTGTCTAAAAATTATAAAAAAATATCATGATGTATGAAATCTTTTTAGCTTTCTAATTAATATTTATAGTAAAACATATGACTTGTATAACCCCATTTAAATTTTTTTTAGTAAAACAACTCATGTTTGTGACATTTTTATTTTAACTTTAAATAAAAAGGTATTAATGACATTTTCCTACCAAAGTGGCTCCATGGGGTCCCCAAGTTGACCCATGGATTTTCTTGGTCGACCATGACACATAAAATAAGGGTAGGACATGTGTCTAGGTCATTTCATATTATTCAAACATTATTTTTACTTTAAACTACAATAATTATCTCTAATCGCGATTAAAAACTTAAAAGTTACTATTCACCAAAAAAAATATTTTAATCTCATTGAACCAAATTTTAATTCCTAATGACAACCATGTATGTCGGATTTTTTAAATTCATAACACATAGGTGGTAAAATTTCATTTAAACGGAAAATCAGTTTTTATAAGTACCACTTAGTGGTTTCACTATTCATCAAAAATTGAAGTTTTTCAGAAAAATACTAAAACTTAACCCTAAGCTATATTTGATATTACAAATTCAAAAATGATTTATATTTTACAAAATTCAAAACATATTAGTTACATTAATTAATTTAATAATTAATTCCCGCTGTCAGAGCAAATAGCGTGTCTTTATGAAACAATAAGTATCAAAAGATTGACACTAGTTTAAGTCCAATTTCAAAGTGAAATTGATTCCAACGACCACCATTGGATTAAATGGTAAAAATATATTCTAATAGAACTTTAAAATCCATTCAAAATATAATCTAATCATATAAATAAATTAGATTAAAAATGGGTTTTGAATTAAAATACAACATTTTTCACTATTCATTAAAAAAATGAAGTTTATCGGAAAAATACCAAAAAATCACACAAAGTAAAATTTCATATCCTGATTCTAAAAAAGAATTTTATTTGGTCCAATAGAATGTATAAGAGTGACCAAAACTATATTTAATGATGGTTCGCCATCAAACGATGATAAGTGGACCTTTAGTGAAAATTAGAGTATATATGCCTAAAATTGAATTCTTTTCATATTTTAAGCCTTTATCTTTTATTGGATAAATGTAAAACATTTAACAAACATATATAATCATATTTTAGTTATTTCCATTCATTCCCTCTAATACAACGGCTATGTGTTAACTACCATTTAAAATAATATTATTTTATTACTAGTGTGCAATGTAAGATTTCAAAGAAGCTCTTTGATGCATATCGGTTACGATATCGAACATAGCGACACCTTTAAAGTAAAATTAATATTTAATTCATAAATATTAATAAAAATAAAAAAGCTTTATTCTTTATTTACCTGGGATGTTACAGAGCCTCCCTGGTACGATCCTCTGAAATTGGAGGATCACTGAACCTGACCAGTTCCAGCTCCATTGGAACCTCCCCACGTGCATCCACATGATCACACAAAACACCAATATCCCACGACTAGTGTTCCAACACTGTATCCACCTGCACTGTTGATGGCCTTTCCTTGTTCACGCGACGACAACTAGAGGTCAAATGGCAATGCCTTTTGCATCTCAAGTAGAATGTTGTCCATGATTCGAACACCACACTCTGCTTCCATCATAGCTATTCTCTGACCAAAATCCATAGCCACACTATTGGAGCTTTGAAGATGTCTACCTAAACACATGCCCACGACAATATATGGTGACAGATCATAGATGTGTGATTATACGAACACATATACCTTTCTACCAAATCCCCGAGCTTACATATAATGAAAGGATTCAGAAAAGGTAGAGGTAGTGTCACGACCCGCCCTCGGGGTCCGTGCCGTGACTACCCCAAGCCCGCCTTCCATAGGCCAGGGGCTGGCGACTAGCACCAAGGCGTAAATCCCAGTAAAAAGGGAAGGCATTGCCTTTGAAAAGTAACAAACACCACAGAGTAAGCAAGCGGAAAGTAAACACTAAACAAAGCAGAGTACAACTGAAAGTGCGGAAAAGTAAATGGGCCAGTATACAAACCCAAACTGAAAGTAAAGTACAACTCGAAAGGGAAAAAAGCAACTGAAAAGTAAAAGCCGCTACTCCGAGCTGTCCACTGGAAATCCCACCTGAAGGGTGGGTACAGATAGCTCCTATGCTCCACGGGTCCCGCCGTCCGCTCCGTGCACGTCCCGCCCAGTGGTCCACCTCCGGGTACCGTCCCGCTCTGTAGGCCTCAGCTCAGGTCAACGCTGTCCGTCGTCTGCAACCAACACAACGTAGTGCGGGCAAAGCCCGTGCAGGGGTGAGTATAAGCTACTCAGTAGGGACCCCGAGACCCCTGAAGGTCTCTCAAAATCCACAAAGGATAAACCACGAAGAAAATAACAATCACGAAGTAACAACCGACACTGCTTAGGTATATGCCCATACATATACCTAAGTCATCAATTCAAATACGCTCCAACCTCCGAGCCCAAGTACAACTCAGTCCACACAGGATAGTAAACGTATTCCACACAGGAAAGCAAAACGTAATCCACACAGGATTGCACAACACAATCCACACAGGAAAGCAAAAGGATTCAGCTCACACAGGTATACTTCTTCAAGGACGATAAAGATGATCACTGATCCATCTAAGTCGTCGGACCCACGAAGGATTGATAGGTAACTAACCCCCGCAAAGACCCACACAGGATCGGGCCCACACAGGACCTGTAGGCGCTGGCTCACACAGAACCGCTGAGCGCGGACCCACACAGGATCGGACCCACACAGGATCGGGCCCACACAGGACATGTAGCACTGATCCACGTAGGATCGCTGAGTGCTGATGTCGTCGTCGTCGAATCCACACAGGATCGGGCCCACACAGGACCTATAGCACTGATCCACGTAGGATCGCTGAGTGCTGTAGTCGTCGTCGTCGAATCCACACAGGATCTCTGTACTGTCGTCGTCGCAGTCACAGTAGCAGTCGTAGCAGTAGAACAGTCGCAGCCAGCACTAGGGTTCCCGCACACAGCTAGCTCGTTCGGAGGGTCCGCTCCACGAGCCGAGAGGCTGATACATCAACTGTCACAAAGACCAGAGTTGATGTATCCAAAAGTTCCGTATCGTCAAAAGGAACTCAACGCAACAGACGACGCGTCGATCGAACGCCCGGTCTGAGAGTTATTGGCATTTTCGTCTCCGGGGCCCGGTTGGTTTTTAAGGCTAAACCAACCCGACCGTACTCCACCTGCGTCCAAACCTCGGGCGGAGCATGCCAAAAGATCCGTCTCACTAAGAGGAACACAACGCGACTGACGGCGCGTCAATCGGACGTTCGTAGCTCAAGATATGAGCGTTTCCGCTCCAAAGGCCCGGTTGGTTTCGTGAACGAACCAACCCGGCCGAACTCAAAGTTAACCGAAACATTGAGTGCGATATATCGAAACGACCGTCTCGATCCAAGGATCGCGTTGCCGCAGACGGTTCGTCATTCGGAGGTCCGAGGCTCAAGTTATGGGCCAAAAACAAAATCTGGTTCGAAACGGGGGGGTCCGGGTCCGGGCCGACCCGGCCCGACCCCCCCCCCCCCCCCGGGGCGGCGCGGCGGCGGCGGCGCGGCGGCGGGCCGCGGCGGAGGGCGCCTGGCGCCGCACGAGGGTGGCACGCGGGGGGCTAAGCCCCCGCTTCATCAAGGTGGCGCGGCCTTTGTGCCGCGCCTAAGTAACAAAACGGCCCCCCTCACGTGGGGGGCCTGCTGGAGCGCAACCGGGGGGCCGGCTGCCCCCCTCCTTCAAGGAACCGCCCCCCTCATTAAGAGGGGGGTTTTGTTGAACCAGCCGGGGGATTTAATCCCCCGGTTTTATGTCATCCGGCCGGCCAGCTGGCCGGCCGGTTTTTACCAACGGGACCGGAAATTCCGGTCCCGCCTTCGACTTCCGACGCCGGCGGCCCGGCCGCCGGTCTTCACATCCCGCCGCGGCCCGGATCCGGCCGCGGTCTCCTCATCCCGCCGCGGCCCGGAACCGGCCGCGGTGTTCGTCGTCCGGCGCGGTGCGACGGCACCGCGCCCCTTTCGCCGTGCCATGATTCTTTTCAACGCGGCGCGACGGCGTCGCGTTCTTGAAGATTCTTCCTCGACGTAGCGCGACGGCGCCGCGTAAAATATTTACACGATCATCCGCGTGGTGCGACGGCACCACGCCACTTGCTTCCTCATGCAAGAGTAATTAACATGAACGATGGAGGGGGGTTCGGCCGTGTTCATGCGGTCCGGCCCCCCTCACGTTAAATAAATAATTCAACTTAAACATTCAAGCCTCAAGTTAGACATGCGAGATCCACGTTCAAGAAATAGAATAAATAAATAATGAATCAACAACCCTTACCTCGGGTTTAAGATCGAAGATTTGACAACGTCCCGCGGAAGACTACGTCGCGGTGGTCGGGCGTCGCGGTCGTCGTTCGTCAAATCCGTTGACGAAGAGATATGCCCGAAGAGATACGTCGTTGGCGTATCTTCGTATGCCGACGAAGAAGGTCCGAGGAGGAAGCGGCGTTCCCTCTTGTTGACACCGAGGACGAAGAAGAGAGGCGTCGTTCTTCGTCGGAGTTTGAGCGTTCTTCGTTCTTCGTTAGAGCTTGAAGATGAAGAAGAAGCTCTCCAAAAGCTCTCAAGGAGACAAACAAACAACCCATAATAAAATAAGACAACATCTTATTTTATTATTACAAAACACATTAGAATTTCAAAAGTTTGAAATTCAAAAAGTTTTAACTCCCATAAATAATTAAGTAACTCAAGTTATTAAATTTGGGGTTAAGCAAGTTGAGAGAATTTGAAAGGATTAGGGGTCCGTGTGGGCCCCACCACACTTAATCCTCCCAAGGGAGGTTAAGTGGGTGTGGGTCCCACTTCCAACCCCCTTTGGTAGGTTTTCAACAAGTTAAAATAAAATTTGTTCTATACAAATTTTATTTAACTCAAACTAAAAACCCCTAAAAATTAACTTTCAACCCACAACAAACGCAACTCCCGAAAAGGTCTCTTTAAGCGAATATCGGCGCTGCGAGTTCATCGGTGCCCTCGGATTTCAATTCCGAGCACCGGATCAAAAGTTAGGAATTCCCGCTCGTTCGTTCACTGAACGTACCCGAGCCAAACTTCGGAAATTAATTCCGGGCACTCCGGGCCTCGGAATCAGGTGCCGTCTGAAACCGTGCTCTTGTAAAATTCTAATGAAAATTAAGAAAAAAATTTCCCTTGAATTTTACGGGTCTTTACATTACTCCCACCTCAGGGCTTTACGTCCCCGTAAAGATACATCAAAAACTAGGGAAACAAATGAGGGTACTGAGCACGCATCTGAGCCTCCCGCTCCCATGTGCTCTCTTGGAGATTCCCGTGCTGCCATCTGATGCACACAAGAGGAATCGATCGCCCACGCAGGACCCGCTACTGTCGATCCTCTATCTCCACCGGGACCTCCGTAAAGGTCGCCCCATCGTCAACGTCAAGCTCCCCATGGTCAATGATGTGTGTCGGGTCGTGCACGTCTCTCCTCAGCGGAGACACGTGGAAGACATCGTGCACCCGGTGCAACTGAGGTGGTAGAGCCAGGCGATAAGCCACCTCACCAATCCTGCTGAGGACCTGGAAGGGTCCGATGAAGCGCGGAGATAACTTGCCGCCTCGGCCAAATCTCCGAATACCACGTCGAGGTGAGACCCGCAAGAAGACGTGGTCGCCACCCTCGAACTCAAGTGGCCTCCACTTCCTGTTAGCATAAGACTTCTGCTGGCTCTGAACTGTACTCATCCGCCCCTGGATAACCTGGACCTTCTTTGTCGTGGCCTAGACCACCTCTGGTCCCACAAGAGCTGCTATGATTTCTTCTTTGCCGATAAGAGAAATCTGGTCTCATCCCCTGGATGAACCACATTCTTCGCCTAAAACAGTCAATCCTAACATGGATGATACTAATCCATACCAAGGATGACGTCGTAAGGCCTCGACGCTACTACTAAGAGATTCAACCGTTACTCTCACCTCCAAGGGTTGATTCACACTGTCGGCATCAGTGTGTGGTAACGGGGTCTCCTCCAGTAGATGTCTCACAAGTGAGGGTCAAGTCAACAGCCAAAACTGGAACCTCCTAGTAACATCACGAAAGAGGACAGGAACGAAAATATCACAAAGGTATGCGTCTTTTATTATTGCAGCTCATAATACAAGACGCTACACAGAAGCAACAAGGAACCAGAAGTACAAAGGATGTATCCACTAGTTCTGCTCCTGTCCATTGGCTCCCAGAGCTCCATGATCGAAGGCCTCGGCTGCCTGAAGCTGAGCTCTCCCCTGCGGTCGGGGTGGACCTCCTGGTGGTGGTGGTGGTAGAGCCTCAAAGCGTCGTCCACCACCTGCTGCTCGGCCAGCTCCTCTGCCTCGTCCGCCTCCTCCCTGCAGACCGCCACGGTCGAACCTCTGCCTCTGCCTAGGTGGTTCCTCAACCGTCTGCTGCTCCTCCGCATGGCGGGTCGGGCAGTCACGAGCCATGTGGCCTTGCCCGCCGCATGCATAGCATTGTCTTCCACTCGAAAGACTGGCTCCGCGTTGTGTGCCCTGCACTGCTGAGCCAGTGCCCTGAGGTCGTCTTCCTGGAGGTCTGGTCTGTCTGGACCCCTGAGTCATCCGTCGACTGCCAGCTGTAGATGACTCTGCCACGTGCCGCCCTGCGGTGGGTCTCTGTGCTGGTGTAGACTCAGCAAGGAAGCTCTCGATCAGAAGGGCCCGCTCCAGTACTCCTGTCTGAGTCGGTATGCTGAGGGAGATCAGCGATTCCCTGATCTCGTGTCTCAAACCCTGCTCGAAGGTCCGGGCCCGGAAGAAGGGGTCCCGTACCATGTCTGTCGAGTAGCGCGAGAGATCGGTAAATCTCGCCGAGTACTGAGCGACCCTCATGATGCCCTGCCGCAGCTGTAGAAGCTCCTGGATACGCACCGCACGAAGGGTGGCTGGGACGAACTCCGAGCGGAAGAGGCTCTCAAAGTCCGTCCAAAGAAGAGATGCCTCATCGTGCACCTGGAGCATCAAGCTCCACCATCGTGCTGCTGCTGCGTGTAGTAGGCTCGCAACGAGGATCACCATGAGGTCTGCTGGTGTCCTCACTAGCCTAAACACTCTAACTACTGCCTCCAGCCAGTCCTCTACTGCCTGGGAATCCGTCTCCCCGCGAAACCTGGGCGGTCGCTGGCGCTGAAACTCATGCAGTGCGCTGAGGCGACGTGCATCGTCAGCGGCTGCTGCTGGAAGCATCGGGGGATCAGCGGGTAAAGCTACCGCCGGTGCCACTGCTGACAAAGGGCCCTGCACCGAGGCCTCGTCGCTCGGTGGGCTGTCGTCACGCTCAACTCTCGGAACCCTAGCTGGCTGCCGTCGTGGGGCCATCCTGAATAGGAAACAGGTGCGCCACGGTCAAATAGTATACCTGGTGAGCTAACACAAAGAAATCACAAAGAAAACTTGGAAACACACACGCAATCAATGTTTTCGTGCATTAAGTCGGAAATCAGAAGTCAGGGTCCTGGTGTACGGATACGTCGGCCGCCGCACCAACACTGGACTCCCTGGACTGATAACCACACTCAATACGCTAAACATTATTGCTTCACATAGAAAAGATCAGAGTTCGCGGTAGAACCGAACTCCTCTGATACCAATTTGTCACGACCCGCCCTCGGGGTCCGTGCCGTGACTACCCCAAGCCCGCCTTCCATAGGCCAGGGGCTGGCGACTAGCACCAAGGCGTAAATCCCAGTAAAAAGGGAAGGCATTGCCTTTGAAAAGTAACAAACACCACAGAGTAAGCAAGCGGAAAGTAAACACTAAACAAAGCAGAGTACAACTGAAAGTGCGGAAAAGTAAATGGGCCAGTATACAAACCCAAACTGAAAGTAAAGTACAACTCGAAAGGGAAAACAGCAACTGAAAAGTAAAAGCCGCTACTCCGAGCTGTCCACTGGAAATCCCACCTGAAGGGTGGGTACAGATAGCTCCTCTGCTCCACGGGTCCCGCCGTCCGCTCCGTGCACGTCCCGCCCAGTGGTCCACCTCCGGGTACCGTCCCGCTCTGTAGGCCTCAGCTCAGGTCAACGCTGTCTGTCGTCTGCAACCAACACAACGTAGTGCGGGCAAAGCCCGTGCAGGGGTGAGTATAAGCTACTCAGTAGGGACCCCGAGACCCCTGAAGGTCTCTCAAAATCCACAAAGGATAAACCACAAAGAAAATAACAATCACGAAGTAACAACCGACACTGCTTAGGTATATGCCCATACATATACCTAAGTCATCAATTCAAATACGCTCCAACCTCCGAGCCCAAGTACAACTCAGTCCACACAGGATAGTAAACGTATTCCACACAGGAAAGCAAAACGTAATCCACACAGGATTGCACAACACAATCCACACAGGAAAGCAAAAGGATTCAGCTCACACATGTATACTTCTTCAAGGACGATAAAGATGATCACTGATCCATCTAAGTCGTCGGACCCACGAAGGATCGATAGGTAACTAACCCCCGCAAAGACCCACACAGGATCGGGCCCACACAGGACCTGTAGGCGCTGGCTCACACAGAACCGCTGAGCGCGGACCCACACAGGATCGGACCCACACAGGATCGGGCCCACACAGGACCTGTAGCACTGATCCACGTAGGATCGCTGAGTGCTGATGTCGTCGTCATCGAATCCACACAGGATCGGGCCCACACAGGACCTATAGCACTGATCCACGTAGGATCGCTGAGTGCTGTAGTCGTCGTCGTCGAATCCACACAGGATCTCTGTACTGTCGTCGTCACAGTCACAGTAGCAGTCGTAGCAGTAGAACAGTCGCAGCCAGCACTAGGGTTCCCGCACACAGCTAGCTCGTTCGGAGGGTCCGCTCCACGAGCCGAGAGGCTGATACATCAACTGTCACAAAGACCAGAGTTGATGTATCCAAAAGTTCTGTATCGTCAAAAGGAACTCAACGCAACAGACGGCGCGTCGATCGGACGCCCGGTCTGAGAGTTATTGGCATTTTCGTCTCCGGGGCCCGGTTGGTTTTTAAGGCTAAACCAACCCGACCGTACTCCACCTGCGTCCAAACCTCGGGTGGATCATGCCAAAAGATCCGTCTCACTAAGAGGAACACAACGCGACTGACGGCGCGTCAATCGGACGTTCGTAGCTCAAGATATGAGCGTTTCCGCTCCGAAGGCCCGGTTGGTTTCGTGAACGAACCAACCCGGCCGAACTCAAAGTTAACCGAAACCTTGAGTGCGATATATCGAAACGACCGTCTCGATCCAAGGATCGCGTTGCCGCAGACGGTTCGTCATTCGGAGGTCCGAGGCTCAAGTTATGGGCCAAAAACAAAATCTAGTTCGAAACGGGGGGGTCCGGGTCCGGGCCGACCCGGCCCGAACACCCCCCCCCCCCCCCGGGGCGGCGCGGCGGCGGGCCGTGGCGGCGGGCGCCTGGCGCCGCACGAGGGTGGCACGCGGGGGGCTAAGCCCCCGCTTCATCAAGGTGGCGCGGCCTTTGTGCCGCGCCTAAGTAACAAAATGGCCCCCCTCACGTGGGGGGCCTGCTGGAGCGCAACCGGGGGGCCGGCTGCCCCCCTCCTTCAAGGAACCGCCCCCCTCATTAAGAGGGGGGTTTTGTTGAACCGGCCGGGGGATTTAATCCCCCGGTTTTATGTCATCCGGCCGGCCAGCTGGCCGGCCGGTTTTTACCAACGGGACCGGAAATTCCGGTCCCGCCTTCGACTTCCGACGCCGGCGGCCCGGCCGCCGGTCTTCACATCCCGCCGCGGCCCGGATCCGGCCGCGGTCTCCTCATCCCGCCGCGGCCTGGAACCGGCCGCGGTGTTCGTCGTCCGGCGCGGTGCGACGGCACCGCGCCCCTTTCGCCGTGCCATGATTCTTTTCAACGCGGCGCGATGGCGTCGCGTTCTTGAAGATTCTTCCTCGACGTAGCGCGACGGTGCCGCGTAAAATATTTGCACGATCATCCGCGTGGTGCGACGGCACCACGCCACTTGCTTCCTCACGCAAGAATAATTAACATGAACGATGGAGGGGGGTTCGGCCGTGTTCATGCGGTCCGGCCCCCCTCACGTTAAATAAATAATTCAACTTAAACATTCAAGCCTCAAGTTAGACATACGAGATCCACGTTCAAGAAATAGAATAAATAAATAATGAATCAACAACCCCTACCTCGGGTTTAAGATCGAAGATTTGACAACGTCCCGCGGAAGACAACGTCGCGGTGGTCGGGCGTCGCGGTCGTCGTTCGTCAAATCCGTTGACGAAGAGATATGCCCGAAGAGATACGTCGTTGGCGTATCTTCGTATGCCGACGAAGAAGGTCCGAGGAGGACGCGGCGTTCCCTCTTGTTGACACCGAGGACGAAGAAGAGAGGCGTCGTTCTTCGTCGGAGTTTGAGCGTTCTTCGTTCTTCGTCAGAGCTTGAAGATGAAGAAGAAGCTCTCCAAAAGCTCTCAAGGAGACAAACAAACAACCCATAATAAAATAAGACAACATCTTATTTTATTATTACAAAACACATTAGAATTTCAAAAGTTTGAAATTCAAAAAGGTTTAACTCCCATAAATAATTAAGTAACTCAAGTTATTAAATTAGGGGTTAAGCAAGTTGAGAGAATTTGAACGGATTAGGGGTTCGTGTGGGCCCCACCACACTTAATCCTCCCAAGGGAGGTTAAGTGGGTGTGGGTCCCACTTCCAACCCCCTTTGGTAGGTTTTCAACAAGTTAAAATAAAATTTGTTCTATACAAATTTTATTTAACTCAAACTAAAAACCCCTAAAAATTAACTTTCAACCCGCAACAAACGCAACTCCCGAAAAGGTCTCTTTAAGCGAATATCGGCGCTGCGAGTTCATCGGTGCCCTCGGATTTCAATTCCGAGCACCGGCTCAAAAGTTAGGAATTCCCGCTCGTTCGTTCACTGAACGTACCCGAGCCAAACTTCGGAAATTAATTCCGGGCACTCCGGGCCTCGGAATCAGGTGCCGTCTGAAACCGTGCTCTTGTAAAATTCTAAAGAAAATTAAGAAAAAAATTTCCCTTGAATTTTACGGGTCTTTACAGGTAGGTCAGGACCAAATACTCCTCTGGTGATAAGTGAATCATAATTTGACACCTATCAAGAAGACCCACCACCGCTCTGTTTTGAAGTCCCCATGAATCGAAAAAATTCTGTCGGAAGCGTAAAACGATGGACAACAACCCTTGTATCGAGCCACAAGCTTCGATCTATAAAGATCTAATGCTGCGTTGAACTCCTTTGTAGAAATCACAAGATAGGGTGAGCCTTCATGAAGGTCGTGGACCTTAGAGAAAAGTGGATCTATGTGAAATGAGGAAGGTAATCTAGGATGGTGAAGGGGATGAAGGGTCAAGCTTTTGAGGAAGAAAGAAGGATCCCCTCCCACTGCTAAGGAGGGGGCGGAGCTTCAGGCATCTTCGGGCTAGGGCATCACCACTATCAAGGAAAAAAGTTATGGGAAGGTCATAAATATTTATTATTTCTATGTCTTATTCATAAATCTTATGATTTCATTAGGTATTTTAAATTTATTATGTTTATGATTGAAAAGTATGACTTCTGTGGTTTGTATGTATTCATGGACTAATGTTTTGTTTCCTTATTTTATATCCCTTACTGAGATAGTTATGCTTATCCCAATTTTTTGAAATTTGTTTCATAGGGTATAAGGAAGTGTAAGAGAAAATAATAATTTAAGATGATTTATATTGAGAAAATAATTATTTTTTCTCTAAGGAGTTTTATTTTTATGAAAAAAAAATAGATAGAGTGGAAGTGTCTAATTTTTAATTTTTGAAATGAAATGTAATAGTTATGGAATAGTTAAATAAAACTATAAACCAGAAAAGATCCATAATGTATAGTTTTTAATTAACTCAAGATTATGCAATATTTAAGGCTGGGGCCTTATAGTTGGTATTAGAGGTCAGTTTAGACAACTTTAGGAGTTAGGATATTGTTAAAATTAATTAATTAATTGTAAGATTGAAATAATATAGCATTTGTATAATAAAATGTTTCATCAGCTAATATATTTATATGTTCATAATGGTTTTCTAAAGAGGAAACTGGGAAGCTATGATGGGATGACATCAAGAGGAAAACAACCTTCCAAATCGGCAACTAGAGATTGTCAGAATCGAAACTAAACAGATTTTTTTACAGTGATGGACCCATTGACTCAAGCTATAAATTGTAGCGATATCTACGAAAAAGATCAACCATATCATCCAAATAGAATCATATCAGTATTGGATAATTTCATGAGGCAACATCCCCCGCCATTCATAAGATCATCTGACCCAATGGTAGATGAAGGGCGGATTAAAGCACTGGATTGATTTTTGATATCATGGGGTGTTCATAATATCAAAAGGATAGCCTTTTTGTTTACCATTTTGAATGTGATGTTGATCAGTGGTGGTATATGGTTAAAAATATAAGGGATAATGTTGAGATTTATGCACTTTATTAGGTTGGATTCAAAGTTATGTTTCTGGAGAAATATCATTCCAAGTCGGTTTAACCTAGGATGGAAAAACAATTCCTGGAATTGAAGTAGGAGGATGACTCAATGGATGCTTATGAAAAAAAAATCAATTGACCGGTAAGGTATGATTAAAATTTTATATAGGATCTTGATAGTAAAATCAATTGTTTTTACTAAGGATTAATTCCAAAGTATCGAAAGGATTTATCTTCCCATAAGTTCAAAAGTTATGAAAAATATGTTTGATGTGCACAAAATGTGGAAATGAAGTTTGTTGATGATCATGTGTTTGTCGAAAAATAATAGAATAATAGGTCGATGTGGAAGACAAAATGGGAGAAATATTCAAAAAAGTTTTATTATACGAAACTTAAGCTTATAGTTTGTGAAAATTGTGGTAAAAAGCACACTGGGGAATGCCTTTTGAATAATTGTAAGTTCTTCTGATGTAGTAAAATGGGACATAAAGCTCGTAATTACCCTAAAAAAGATCAAGGTAATGGTAAGACAAAATATTATTTATTGTTATTAAAAAAATTTAAGTGTAATAAAATGATTCATTATGAAAATGAGTGTCGGACGAAGAACTCAAATTAAGGAAAGCTGCCACACTAGAAGTAAAAAGGGTGGTGAAATCCTTTGAAACTTCTTTAGAAGATGTTGGGCCCTCAAATGAAGTAGTATCAGGCACATTGTTTGTTTATTCAGATTATGCCAATTCATTGTTCCATTTAGGGTCTACACATTCATTCAATTCTGAGAAATTTTATAGTAAATTGGGAATTCCAACTCAAGATTTGAATCCTAAACTAGTGGTAAAAACACCTATAGGAAATTTTGAGACAAAAATAAATTATTAGAACCTTCCTATACATTTGTGCATAAATAATCTACCACCAACCCTTATTTTTGGACTATTAGATTTTGATGTTATTTTGGGTATGGATTGGATTTCTGTTTATCATGCTAAGATTGAATGCAGAGATAAAGAGGTTTCTTGTCAAAATTAATTTCAGTTTGTGTACAAGAATGAACCCTTACTTATGATAACATATCTAGAAGTTGAGAATCATGTAAAAGTTAGAAATGAATGTTTCCTTGCTCGTATTTTTGAAAACAAATGAACTGTTCATATTAATGATGTACAAGTGGTAAATGAGTATCTTGATGTTTTTCATGATGAGTTCTCTGATATAATACCTGATCGGGTAGATTAATTTACAGTTGGCATAGTTCCTAATGCTAATCCAATTTCAAAACCCATTATCAAATGTCTCACATTGAACTTTTAGAGTTAATGAAGAAATTATAGGAGTTATTAGATAAAGGTTTCATTCAAATTAGCATGTCACCATGGGTTTCTCCTTTCTTGTTTTTTATAAAGAAAGATAGTTCAATGATACTTTTCATTGATTATAGAGAATTGAATAACATAACTATTAAGAATAAGTATCATTTTCCTCATATCGATGATTTGTTTGATTAGATCCAAGAATCTAGGTATTTTTCAAAGATTTATTTGAGGTTGGGGTACTATCAGTTGAAAGTAATGTAAGCAGACATTCTAAAGACCATTTTTCATACTAGATATAGCCATTATAAAATTTTAGTATATCTATTTGGGTTAACCACCTGTTGAATTCATGGCTCTTATAAATACAATTTTCTGTGAATTCTTGGATAATTTTGTGGTTGGGTTTATTGATGATATTTTTATTTATTCTAAATTTAAATTGAATTATGAATGTAATTTAAGGGTTGTCTTGAAAACCTTAAAATAGAATAAACTATATGGGAAATTCAGAAAGAGTGAGATTGTGTTAAAAAAAATCTTGGTCACATTGTTTCTAAAGATGGTATAACTGCTGATCCATCTTAAAACTGTTGTTAAATAATGGGCAAGATTCACAAATATAACTGAGATTCATAGTTTTCTTGGTTTATAAGGTTTTTACCTCAGGTGTGTTGAATAATTTTTCTGGTTATCTAGCCCACTAGATAAGTTAACTCGAAAAGGTGTTATGTTCACCTGGAAAAAGGAATGTGATGAATTTTTTTATGGAATTGAAAAGAAGATTGGTGAATGCTCCAGTTTTGGAAATATCTTTCAAAAATGGTGAATATTTTATATATATTGATTCTTTGTTTAAATGAATTGGAAGTGTACTTATGTAGAATGATGAGGTAATATATAATTCTTCATGTTATTGAAACCTCATGAGTTAAATTACCCTACACATGATTTGGAATTATCTACTTTTTTTCATTAAAAATTCAGAGGCATGATTTTTATGAAGTAAATTCTGAAATATATACTGATCACAATTGTTTTATGTATATATTAACTTAGAAAGAATTAAACATGAGATGGAGGAGATGTATAGAATTAATCATGGATTATGATTGAAATTACCACTACCATTCGAAAAATGAAAATAAAGTGGATGCCACTTTGAGTCGAAAGATTATGGCTACATTAACCATGCTACATTTGGAATGACATCCTTTTGTTTTTGAATTCATGAATTTTGGATTGGAAGTTGTTGGTGCAGGGAATTCCTCTGTTTTGTTTCAGGTGGCAGTGAAATCATCTCTATCCAACAGAATTAAGAAAGCACAGAAAGAAGATTGTGAGTTGCAGAAAAACATAGAATTGTTTCAGAAGGGTATTTTCTTGAATGTTAACATTGATAAAGATTTTATTTTAGGTTTGGAAGGAGGTTTTGTGTTCCTTTTGATTCATAGTTGAAGAAAGAGTTGTTTTGTGAAGCTCATAGTTTTCTATTTTCAGTTCATCATGGAAGTACTAAAATGTACAGAGATCATTAGAAGTATTACTGATGAGATGGAATAAAAAGAGATAGTGTTGACTTCACTTTGAGGTGTTTAACTTGTCTATAGGATAAAGCCAATCGACTGTTACTAAAAGGGATGCTTCATCCTATTCCAATTATAGAGTGGAAATGAAAAATGTTTCCATGGATTTCATAGTGGGATTACCATAGACATATCAAGGTAAAAATGTTATTGAGGTTATTGTTGATTGATTGAATAA
This sequence comes from Viscum album, assembly GCA_963277665.1. Taxonomy (NCBI): domain Eukaryota; kingdom Viridiplantae; phylum Streptophyta; class Magnoliopsida; order Santalales; family Viscaceae; genus Viscum; species Viscum album. Next base: position 1,993,220,804 of record OY728157.1, read on the forward strand.
ATCAGTTTATTTTTTTTCCTATTCGAGATACACTATCTCTAGATCATCTTTCTAAATTGTATATTAAAGAGATAGTTAGGTTTCATGGAGTTCCTATCTCCATTGTATCTGATCGAGATCTTAGGTTCACTTCTAACTTTAGGAAGGGACTTCAAATGTCATTGAGAACTGAATAAAATTTCAGTACAACTTTTCTTCCTAAATCAGATGGACAGTCTAAACAAAAAATCCAGACCATGGAAGATATGATACGTGCTTTTTCACTGGATTACCAGGGAATTTTGGACCAACATAATTCTTTGGTTGAGCTTTCTTATAATACTAGTTTTAATTCCAGAATACAAATGGAAGCATTTGAATCATTATATGGAAAGGGGTGTCAAACTCTATATTTTTTAGATAAAGTAGGTGAAATGAAGTTTATGGGACAATAATTGGTAGAAGAGATGGAAAAAATAGTTCATTTGATTCAGAAGCACATAAGAACATCTTAGCACAAGCAGAAAATTTGTCCAGGTGACCATAGGAAGGATCTTTCTTTTGAGGTAAGTCAGTATGCCTTTCTCAATGTTTCTCTATGGACAAGTGTAATGCATTTTGGTAAGAATGGAAAGCTATCTCTAAGGTTCATTAAAAACTATGAAATCTTGGAGAAATTTTGAACAGTTGGTTACATAATGGTTTTTCCTTCATGTTTATCCCAAGTACATAATGTTTTTCATGTTTCAATGTTGAGAAATTATATGCCGGATCCATCTCATGTTTTTGTTCTAATGATAGTTTTGTTGGAAGAGAATCTTTTTGAGGAGGAACAAGAAGTCCAGATTCTTGACTGAAAAGAGAAAGTGTTTTGGAATAAGGTAATTCATTTAGTAAAAGTTTTTTGGAAAACCCATACTGTTGAAGAGGAATCATGGGAATCTAAAAAATTTATTAGGGATAAATACCACCGACATATTTGTTAAGTGAATAAAATTGAGAGGACGCAATTTCCAAAAGGGGGGAAGGATGTAACATCCTTTGAAAATAAAGAATATAATATTTTTAAATTTGATAATATTTGTGAATTAAATATTAATTTTTCTTTAAAGGGAGTTCTATGTCTGATGGCGTATACAACACACAAAAGTGGGTTTCTCTAAAATCTTGTGTTGCACACAATGTTGACTCATACATAAAAAATAATAATATAATTTTTCTATTTTAAATTATAGTTAATGTCTAGCCATTGTATTGTAATAAATAAACATAAATAAATATATTATGATTAAACATGTTTGTTTAATTAGTTTACATTTAGAAAATAAAATTTAGAGGCTTAAAATGATAATGAATCAAATTTCAAGCATAAACACTATAATATTTTTAAAAGGTAACATTACCGCCTTTTGATGGTGAATCATTTTTAAATATAGTCTTTATCACTTTAATATTTTATATTTAAAAACATAAACTTCTTTATTTAGAATTAGAACATAAAAATTTACATTGCGTAAATTTTTGGTATTTTTAAAAGAAATTTCATTTTTAATGAATAGTGAAAAATACCACATTTTATATCAAAACTACCTTTTCATATAATTTATTTATATTGTTAGATTGTAAATTTAATTGGTTTTATAGTTTAGTTTTATTATATTTATATCATTTAATGAAATTTTTGTCATTATAATTAATTTTACTTTGAAATTGGACATAACAACATATCAATCTTTTGGTGATTTTTACTTCTTAAAAACACATTTTTTTGGTTTTGACAGCGGCAATTAATTTTAAATTAATTACAAACAAAATTATCTATTTTAAATTTGGAAAAATGGATTCTATATTTGGAATCATGAGGTTCAAATTGTGAAAATAGGTATATTTTATTTTTAGTCAATAAGAATAGTAACTTCAGTAATTATTTTATTTATCATGGTTAGAGGGTAAATCTGGTAAATAAGGGAAAAAATAATATTATAATAGTATTAAACCACCTTAAAATGTGTCCTAATACTATTAGATAAAATAATTTAGACCATGGGATTCCTTGGGTCAATTTTGGGACCCATGGATCCACTCTATGGTGAAAATGACATTTTATAAAAATTACTTTAGAGTATAGAAAAATATAATAGAAACATGTCTATTTTACTAAAAAATTATATGGGGTTATATAAGTGATATATTCAAATATAAATATTAATTATAAATATATAAATATTTCCTAAATCATGTTATTTTATATATAATATTTATACCTCATATAAATAAAAATATTTATGAAACAATGATGATGTAAGGATTACCTTATTAATGAATGATTTAACAAAATATAATTATAAATATTAAAATATATTTATTTTGAAACTTTTTATTCCATAAATGAATTTTATGGATGAGTATGACTGGTTATATATTAATTAATGATGTTTTTTCTAAGAAATCAAGTTGTTATGGATTTTTAAAACGTCATGATCTGAATAGTATAAAAATTGATAGAAATGAGTTTTTAAAACAAATAATATTTTGTTAAATGATATAATTGTCCTAAAAATATAATATTCTGAAAAATGACATATTTAATGTTTAAAAAGTCATTAATTAATCCTTTTAGGTCTTTTAGGAATTTTATTGTAACGATATTAACCATATAGTATAAATACTCAAGGAGACATGGTAGGAGTTAAATTGGTTAACTAAGGGTTAAAGATAAAAGATAAGGTTAAATTTATGACCCAGACTTATATAAAACCTATTGGATGAGTTGTTGTCGAACAAAAATATATTATATTTGAAATAAATGACATGGGGACCTTTTTAAACCGAAATTAATTTTATAATAAAATAATACTTACATACTTTCCAAAAAGTGCCCCTCCTCCCTCTTATAAAAGGGCATCACCTCTAGCCCCTTACCCACACCTCTCAATCCCCTTGTCTCGTCCAAACACTACCCATATGAAATCCCAACATCCCACTCTTCCTCCTAGAATACATACATTGGGCATAGGCAATTCAAGAAATCCTTTTAGCTTAAATCAAAAGAGTTACCCAATTTGAGGTAATGTCTTCTATCAAGCTTCTTTCATTTATTTTACTTATCGAACTCCCTAAAATATATTTATTCCATTATTTTATAACAAAACCAGTATAATAAATATACTAGGATGTTATTATTAGAAGGATTCAATCTTAAATTACACACACGTCTATTTAATGGATACAAACATTGTGTTTTTGTGGACGACGAACTACTGCCTCACAAAGCGATGATTGTTCAATTTTACCCTACCACCTATAATCATGGCCATTATGATGGAACTATATTTATATATGATATACATTATATTGCCTATATTCTTTTTTTAAATCATACCTTTATGCTTTACATAATGTTTATATATGATAATTTCATTTGGGGATGTACAGACTTCCACTCCATCAAAGTGATATGACTCATCCATGCCACACATTGAATGTATAAAGGTTGTGTTTAATGAACTTATGTAATTTATATAAAATAATATGTTATACTAGAATTATAATATTCCTTTGTATCATTTAGTTTTAATTCCATTAAATATAAAAAATAAATGAATGTAGCGTTCATTGTACGTACGGCCTACTGTCTCCATGAACGGTGCATTTCATTTCTTATATACAAATGTTATATACTATTATAAATATATATATATATAGACTGGATATTTATGATATTTAAATCATGAATATCATTCTGTATATATTGGATTATTTAACCAAATGAATAATTAGTAATTATAACAAGTTCATTTTTGACTCAAGTTCCAAATATCGACAAAACAATAAATATTAACATAAATAATTATATAATGTATATCACAAGGTAATAAGTGATATAAAAGAAATAATAAAGTTGAAAAATGTTCTTAAGAAATTAGAAATTAACTTAATTTTATTATTCAGGAATAACAAGAAACATACATGACGAGTCAGACTCAAGGTATGGGATTTCGTCTCAATCTCATTTCATTAAAGCATATTTTGATTTCTACACATCTTTTTTTATAATGTGTATAAATGAATTGGAGTTTTAATTTAATTCAAAGGGACTATTTTTTCAATGATGCATTTTACCAAATGAAAAAAACAATGTTTATTTTTAACATATGGGATGGCAATGGCCTTTTTTCCACTGCAAGTGTTTTTTGATATCTAGATTCTTTAGCAAGATGTAATGTTTTTAAAAAATGAAAAGAAAGACCTAATACCATTTTCATGTATTTTTGTATTGAAAATTGTTTTTAGAAATTATTTATTATGTCAATATCTTAAAATTTTATATTTTGATTGGAATGTGGAAATGTTATATTTCCTTTGTGCTTGTTTTATGTGTTATAATTATGTTATGGTTCTGGGGAATTGTTTTCTTGTATGGGTGGTTCATGATAAACTGAGGGTGGGTGAGCCCGAGATAGGTCTCCAATGCATTGGGTAATGTGATGGAGGTAAATGTTAATGTTTCTCCAAAAATATATATGGAATATACTGTTATGGGTATTCCAAACGTAACTCCTTATGTTGCTGTGAAAGTTACATTGTAATTAGGTTATGGATTCCATAAGTTACATTTATGATTTATGATTTCTATGTGTTATTCATAAATATTATTATTTCATGAGGTATGATAAAGATCTTATGCTTATGATTGGAAAGTATTATTTCATTGATCTGTATGTATTCATGGACTATTGTTTTCTTTTCTTATTTTATATCCCTTACTAAGATTTTTATGCTTATCCCATGTTTTTGAAATTTTATTCATAAGGTGTAAGGAATGGTAAGAAAAAGGAATAATTCACAAATATTTATATCAAGAAAATAATGTTTTTTAATTTAAGGAGTTTTATTATTATGAAAAAATTAGATATAGTAGAAGTGTCTAATTTGAAATTTTTGACATGTAATGTAATAGTTACGACCTAATTCTCTAACAATCTAAACATGAAATGATCCTCAATGTAGAATTCTTGACTTAAATCAAGATTATGTAATGTTTAAGGCTAGGGCCTTATAGTTGGTATTAGAGGTCAGTTTAGACAACATTAGTTGTTAGAATATTGATTAAATTAATTAATTTATGGTAATATTGAAATAATATATCATTTGAAGATTACAATGTTTCTTCACCTACGATATTTATGTGTTCATAATGGTTTCCCATAGAGGAAACATGGAATCTATGATGGGAAAACATCAAGAGGAAAACAATCTTCCAAATAAAAAACCTGAGATTGTCGGAATCAAAACTGAATAGTTTTCTTTAGTTATGGAACTGTTGACTCTAGCTATAAATGGTGGTGGTATCCATGCACAAGATTAGTCCGATAAACCACCTAGGAACATGTAAGTAGTGGATCATTTCATGATGCATCATCCCCCATCATTCAAAGGATAATATGACCTTTTGCTAGCAGAAGGGTTGATTAAATAGCTTGAAAATATTTTTGATATCATGGGGTGTCTAGAACATAAAAAGGTTAGTATTTATATTTACCATTTTAATGGTGAATCCGATCAGTTGTGTTCAATGGTTAAAAATATTAAGGACAGTGAAGTGATTGATGCTCCTTATTGGGATGAATTCAAAGGCATGTTTCTTGATAAATATTTTCTTAAGGTAGTCTAACTTAGGTCGGAAAAACAATTCATAGAATTAAAGTAGGATGATAACTAAGTGATTTCTTATGATGAAAAATTCACTAAACTATCAAGGTATACTCCAAATTTTATATTGGGTCTGGATAGTAAAACCAGTCATTTTTACTCAGGATTAAATCCAATGTGTTGAAGGAATTTAGCTTCTCATGAGTTCAAAATTTATGAAAAACATGTCCAATGTGTGGAGAAGGTGGAAATGTATTTTTCTGAAGATCAATAGTTTTTTACAAACAAAAAAATAAGAGGATGAGGTGGTAGAAAAAATGAAAGAACTCTTCAAAAATGTATGATGGTAAGAAACAGAAGTTTACATTTTGTGAAAAGTTTTGTAAAAATCATTCCGGGGAATGACTTTTGAATTCTAGAAAGTGCTTCCGATGTGGTAAATTGGGACATCAGGCTTGTAATTTCACTGAAAAAGTTCTGGTAATGGTAAGAAAAAATATAATTTATACTCATAAAAATGTTGTATGTGAAATTAAATTGGTCAATAGGAAAATGAGTGTTCAACGAAGAACTCAAATGAATGAATGAAGCTAAAATACAAGAAGAAAGAGGTTGTGGAATCCATTACAACTACTTCAACAGATTTTGGGCCATCAAATGATGTAGTATTAGGTACATTTTTTGTTTATTCAGATTATTCCAATGTTTTGTATGATTCCGGGTCTACACATTCTTTTATTTATGATAAATAATTTAGTAAATTAGGAATTCCATCTCAAGATATAATTCCCGAACTTGTAGTAAAAAAAATAGAAGAAATTTTGAGATAAAAAAGTATATAATAACCTTCATGTCCTTGTGTGTGGAAATAATCTACATATAAAACATATTATTTTCCCTCTAGTAGAGTCTTATGTTATTTTGGGTATGGATTGGCTTTCCATTTATCATGTAATGATTGACTACAGAGCTAAAAGGGTTTTTTTAGAATGAATTTTAGTTTATGTACAAGAATGAACACATAATTTTATTAACATTTCATGAAGCTTAGAAACTAGTAAAAGATGGAAATTAATGTTACCTTGCACATATTGTTGAAAATAAAAAAACTTTTCAAATTAATGATGTACCAGTGGTTAATGAGTATCTTGATGTTTTTTATCATGTTTTTTCTTGGTATAATACTTGATCAAGAATTTAAATTTACAGTTGACTTAGTTATTGATGCTAATCCAATTTCAAAACCCCCTTATTTAATGGATCAAATTGAACAGCTATAGTTAGATAAGAAATTTTTGGGGTTATTGAATAAAGGTTTCATTCGACCTAGCACATCACCATGTGGTGCTCTATCTTGTTTGTTAAAAAGAAATATGGTTCAATGAGAATTTTCAATTATTATAGAGCCTTGAATAACATTACTCTTAAGAAAAAGTATCATTTTCCTCATATCGATGATTTTTTTGATCAGCTCCTGGGAGCTCAGTATGTTTCGATGATTGACATGAGGTCGGGGTACCATCAGTTGAGAGTAAAAGAAGAATACATTTCAAAGGCCACATGATTACTAGATATGGCCATTATGAATTTGTAGTAATACCTTTTGAGTTAACCAATGGACCTACTGTATTCATGGATCTTGTGAATATAATTTTCCATGAGTTCATGGATAAGTTTTTAGTTGTGTTTATTAATGATATTTTGGTTTATTCTAAAACTAAAGAGGACTATGAAAGTAATTTAAGGGTTGTCTTAAAAACTATAAAATAAAAGAAACTTTATGTATAATTAAGTAAGTGTGAGTTTGGGTTACAACAAATTTCTTTTCTTTGTCAAATTTTTTCTAAAGATGTAGTATCTATTGATCCTTCTAAAACAAAAGTTGTTAAGGAATGGCCTAGACCGACATATATAACTTATTTTCAAAGTTTTCTTGGTTTATCAGGATAATAAAAGAGGTTTGTTGAAAAGTTTTCACAGTTGTCTAGCCCACTGACTAAGTTAACTAAAAAAGGTGTTAATTTCATCTGGAAAAGTGAATGCGATGAATTTTTTTAGGAATTAAAAAAAAATATTGGTGAATGCTTCATTTTTGGAAATACCTTCCAGAAATGATGAATATGTTATCTATAATGATGATTTGTTAAAAGGACATGGATGTGTCCTTATGCAAAATGAGCATGTAATTTCTAATTATTCAAGTCATTTGAAACCTCATGAGTTAAATTACTGAACACATGATTTGGAATTAGTTGTTGTTGTTTTTGAATTAAAAATTTTGTGGCATCATTTTGATGGAGTAAATTGTGAAATTTATACTGATCGTAATAGTTTGAAGTATATATTCACCTAGAAACAATTAAACATGAGACAAAAGAGATGGCTAGAATTAATCAAGTATTGTGATTGCATGATCCATTACTATCTGGGAATGGAAAATAAAGTGGCTGACGATTTGATTCAAAAGGGTAATGATAAATTAACCATGCTACATTTGGAATGAGATACTTTGGTTTTTGTTTTGATGAATATTGGAATTGAAGTTGTTCATGCTGCAAATTGCTCTATTTTGTTTCAGGGGGAAGTGAAATCGTCTCTATCAAACAGAATTAAGCAGTCATATGAAGTAGAAAGTCTATTGTAGAAAAATGTATAGTTTATTCATAATGGTAAGTTAATAGAATTTAACATTCATTAAGACTGTGTTTTGAGGTTTAGAAAGAAGTTATGTGTTCCTTGTGATTCAAAGTTAAAGAAAGAGTTGTTGTGTGAAGCTTGTAGTTCCCCATTTTTAGTTCATCTTGACATTACAAAAATATACATAGATCATCAAGAGTATTACTGGTGGGATGGAATGAAAATATATATTTCTGACTTTACTCTGAAGTGTTTAACTTTTCAACATGATAAATCAGAAAAAATGTTACCAAAAGGGATGCTTCAACCTTTTCCAATGCCCGATTGAAAATGAAAAAAAAATCCATGGATTTCATAGTCGGATTACCAAATAATTCTCAATGTAACATTGTAACGGCCCGAAATTTTGAATAAATCTTGTTTCCTAATCTCATGTGTTATTTTATGTTTTATTTGATAACATGAGTATAATTAAAATGAGACTGTTGGGTTTTGACTATTATTTGACCATTGGTCAATATGACTGCTGGAAACTAAATGTTTTGATTACTATCTCTAAATACAAGAAATCTTGGTTAATTAATATAGAAAGAAGATTCTATGGCCTCACCCAGTAGTCTTGGACCGATCGAAGCCCATCTAACAAAACTTAGGAAGAAGGTAGCACCACTGGGCTTTGCTCTGGACCAAACCCAAGCTGAACTTCATCGTGTGAAGCTAGAACGGGATCGCCTTCGTGAGAAGTTCAAACTAATAGAAATTACGACTCGTGAGATGTTGGCCGAGCCTCCCTCGGATTCTCTCACCTTAGCACACCTTACACTTAGGTCCTATGCTGGTGTGATAAGGGGCTATGTAAGGAGACCGTGATTGCCTTGTGTAATCCTTTGTTTTGAATAAAAATTGGGATTTCTTCTTATGATGATGTTTATGAATTTTCAAATGACCGGATAAATATAGTATACATATTTTTGATGAATTTTAGAAAAAGGATATTTTAAAAAATGTTTATGTAAACCTTAAATAATTAAAAATGTGTAATGATTTTCAAAAAATGGTCTTCTACAATTATGTTCAGTACAAAATTTGGAGTCTAATAAGATCAACTTGATTTTTGATGAGTAGTAAATTATGAATAGTGATTTTATGATTAGGATTAGTAATATGACCAAATGGATTAGTAATCTCACTTAAAGAAAGTTTTAAAATAATCTATGCACCTTGATTAAGTAATTTGATTCAATAAAATGGTTAAATAACGGTTTTATAAATTATTATTCAAGTATTAGTTTTTTCGGGTGAATAGTGTTTTTTTAATTAAAAGTTAAATTAAAAATATTTAGAAAATTATTTTTGTAAAATGGATTTCATTTTTCAACTCAGAGCACCGATATTATGCTATGGTAATTTTTGGGGTTTTTTATGAAAAAAATGAATTTTCGGTGAATAGTGTATTTATTTAAAAATATAATTAAAAATATTTAGAAAATTATTTTTATAAAATGGAGTTCATTTTTGAAATCAGAGCATTGATATTTGGTTAGTGTGAAACTTTGGGATTTTTCTGAGAAAGTTGAATTTTCAGTGAATAGTAAAAATACAGTTTTAGGGTTTCAGTATGTTTAATGATATCATAACTGTGTCATAGTGATGTCATGAGATATTTTAAGGGTTGTCCGGACAAGGGTGATGAATTATTGTTTTGGGGGCCCCATGTGGCCTAACTCCATGGTAAATGCCAAGGGAGATCACATGGGTTTGAGAAAAGCACATGTGAGGTGTCCCTTGCCCATTAATGCCTTGTCCCCTCACTTTCCATATAAATACCAAGCCCTCCCCTCATCCATTCGACTCCACACTCTTCCCCAACAAATTTCTGGTCTCCTTACCTCCCAAGGAGGCCTCACAAGGTTCCCCCAAGCCCTCAAGGTCCCAACCTTTGAGGTTTAAGAGTTACATTTTAAGGTAAGGGATCCGACCTCTCTCTTTCATTTCAAGTAATCTCTTTATGTCATTACTTTTATACTCCATGTTCTTATGTTGGAGGATGTTATTTTATACTGCTATTACTGACCTTTTCATGTTCATATAATGAGATATCCCCTCTTGCTCTCATTATTTTGTTTTATGAAGTTTTAAGTGGCGCCGTTAGGCTGCCGAAATTTTTGTAACGGATTCTTTCTCCCTTCTCATTTTTCAAGATCTATTTTTATGTAAAGTATTTCAAGTTCCTTTTTTATTATGTTGGGTTATGATCTCTAAATTTATCATACTGATATTTTATGATCATATGATGAGATACCCCATTTTATCTCTTCAATTCAGTTTGTTTGAAGTTTAAGTAACGCCGTTAGGCTGCCGAATTTTTAAGTGGTTCTTCACCCTTCTCGTTTTGAAGTTCTACTTTCATGTCAATTCTTTAAAGTTCCTTTTTGTTATGTTGGGGTATGATCTCTATATCTATCATACTGATCTTTTATGACCATATGATGAGAGACCCCATTTGATCTCTTCAATTCAGTATTTTGATGTTTTAAGTGGCGTCGTTAGGCTGCCGAAGTTTTAAGTGGTTCTTCACCCTTCTCGTTTTAAAGTTCTAATTTCATGTCAATTATTTCAAGTTCCTTTTTTGTTATGTTGGGGTATGATCTCTATATCTATCATACTGATCTTTTATGACCATATTATGAGAGAACCCATTTGATCTCTTCAATTCAGTATTTTGAAGTTTAAGTGGCATCGTTAGGCTGCTAAATTTTTAAGTGGTCCTTGCACCTTTCTCCCTTTTCAAAGTTCTAATTCATGTCAAGTCTTGAAAGTTCCTTTCTATTATGTTGGGGTATGATCTCTATATCTATCATACTGGGCTCTTATGTTCATATGATGAGAGACCCTATTTGAACTTGTCAATTCATTTTTGTTGAAGTTTAAGTGACGTCGTTAGGCTGCCGAATTCTCATAAGAGAAATCTTATTTTTGTCTTCTTTTCATGTTCTTCAATTCATATGGTATATTTTCAAATTTAATTAACATGCTCTTAAATACTTTATATTTTGTACCTCTACTGTTTTATGGATCATTTATGAGTAGGTGACCCATGTCCCCTCTCTTTTCAATGTTCTCTAAAACCCCGAAACATAGCTGTTATGCTGCAGAATTTTCGTCTCAAAATGCCTCTCTCTTTTCTCAAAATTATTTTATGCTATAAAGTGAATACTCAAAGCTCTTATTTCTATAGGGGTATTCACATATATATCAAAATTTTCTATTTTGAATTCTGGGATTTACATACATGAGACCCGCTCTCCCCTTCCGTGGGTTTTAAAGTGACGTAAAGATCATGTCTTTAAAGAAGTTTTTAAAACGTTATGATTATGAAATGAAACCAATGTATTTTATGCTATATGGGTTATTTATGAAATGTTTGATGATTATATATGTGGCTCACATGATAATAAAGGCAAATTTAAGGGTGCGCCCTGATAGCGCTCCAATGCATTGGGTAATGATTTAACCACTAGAGATTACCATTTTCACGATACCTTGGTGAATAACCTTGGTAATTTTCAAATGACACCTTGGGGATGGACCTTGGTGATATGTTCATGATTGTCTATGTTAAATGATGTAGCCACATCTTCAAGTTATGGAAAATGTTATTTTTATTATGAAATGCCTCATGATTTCTTTCTCATGCCTTAAAGTTCTTTTCATGTCCTTATTGAAGTATCTCAAGTTCACATGTAAAATGTTTCTCTTGTTTACATTACTGGGCCTTATTCTCACCCTTTCTTTTGATTTATGTCCCCAGGTTTTGACATGCAGTAATGAACATAGGATGAACATAAAGAGAAGCCTTTCAAGTGTTTAAGAGGAATGTTTTATGTTGTTTTCATGTATTATGTTCCTCGTTTCCAAGACACTAAACCTTAAAGATCTTCAGTTTTGTGTAATGTAATGAAAGTTTATGTTATAAAAAGGCGGGATGTTATAGTTGGTATCAAAGGATGGTTTAGTTATTTGTGGAAATTATGATATAAAAACTTTAGGAAGAAGCCTATAGAAAAGTTTATATATAGGAAATCTTCCTGGTATTTTGGTGAGTATTGGGTAATGGGTTGCCAAGCAAATACATCCCTGTCTGGATACGAGCAGGTAGAGGTGGCTCTGGCACATATGTACATAGGGGTAAAACCCAAAAACACCGCTTCGATCTAGACTTGAACGGGAACTGGTACACGACAACGAGCCTTGCTTCACTCTTGGTTACGACACTCCTGGGGGATATGCTTTGGTAAATTCATATGCTTAGTATGAACCATTATTAATGGAACAAGGATAAAACAAAATAAATATTCACATAAGAATATATGATCATGGATAACCTAGATGGGAACCTAGGGGATCACATGTTAGGGTATACTTTTCTTCTACAAGTTATCCTTATATGCTTTAAGTTCCTTTTCATGATTATTGGTTAAGTATTTAAGCCTCTAATTATAATTTCTCTTCTTAGTTAATGGTTAGAAATGGAAGAACATGTCCCAACAACCAATGTGATAGGAAATGCGATGATATCTGGATTAAAGGATGATTATTATTTTGGAAGATGTTCACTATTTTGGGGACCCTATATGATCTAGGTAAATAGATTACTATGGTATTTTAATTGAGGAGTAAGGATGACTTATATTTTGAAGAATTGATTAATTTAAGATGGACTTAGAGTAATTTAGGTTACTTATGGGAATGATTAACCTATCTTGGGTAAAATATGTTTAGGTTAGCTAATTTTGTTATAAGATGTTAGGAGAGGTTGATGTTGTTTGGAGATGAACAATGAAGTTTATTTTGGAAGACTATGTTATCAAATCCTTCTTGTATTTGGGTTTCAATCTTAGTTTAGTTTATTTTGAGGAATTTTAAGGACCATTATTTATGGAGTGGTCTATGATGAACTTTGGGTAATACCATGGAACCTTGAAGATTTAAAAGTAGTTTCCATTCCTATGGGATTTTTTCTTTTGAAGAGTTGTTTTACCTTACCCTTTCGGTTTTTGGGATAATGTTTAAAGATAAAAGAAATAGATAGTTAATCTTTTGTGGATTATGTGATTCTCTAGAAGATGATTCTTGTGTTTTGATGAGACCAAGTAGTTTCGAATGCTCATAGTTTGGAGAAAAGATTAGTTTTGGGTAGAAACTTATTAAAGGATGAAACTCTACATGAAGGTAGATATATTTCCTTATGTTTTTGTTCTATGTTGTAAATGAATTCCTCAAAGTTATGAAAAGGAACATAAAACAAAAACGTTGTTGGTTTATGTTTCCTACTAGGTAATCAAAGACCGCTTGCACACATAATAATTTTCGGATTTTCTGGTGGTTAACTTCCTCCTAATCATGTTTTCTATCACTCTCCTTTAGGACGTGACCCTTTGTTTTCTCCTCCATGTCCATGTTTCCTACATGGAATCCCAGTATGAGTAAACTCGGGTGGCCTTTGTACTCCCTTTTCTTTCTTTTAAAGTAATGGCGTCACCGACTCTTTTTCCGATGTGGGACTTTCAATGAAATTTCAAAACCCAATTTTTTAAAATTTCGAGGAGGCAATTTCTTAAGGGGGGAAGATTGTAACGGCCCGAAATATTGAATAAATCTTGTTTCCTAATCTCATGGGTTATTTTATGTTTTATTTGATAACATGAGTATAATTAAAATGAGACTGTTGTGTTTTGACTATTATTTGACCATTGGTCAATATGACCGCTGGAAACTAAATGTTTTGATTACTATCTCTAAATACAAGCAATCTTGATTAATTAATATAGAAAGAAGATTCGATGGCCTCACCCAGTAGTCTTGGACCGATCGAAGCCCATCTAACAGAACTTGGGAAGGAGGTAGCACCACTGGACTTTGCTCTGGACCAAACCCAAGCTGAACTTCATTGTTTGAAGCTAGAACGGGATCGCCTTCGCGAGAAGTTCAAACTAATAGAAATTACGACTCGTGCGATGTAGGTCGAGCCTCCCTCAGATTCTCTCACCTTATCACACCTTACACTTAGGTCCTATGCTGGTGTGATAAGGGGCTATGTAAGGAGACCGTGATTTCCTTGTGTAATCCTTTGTTTTAAATAAAAATTGGGATTTCTTCTTATGATGATGTTTATTAATTTTCAAATGACCGGATAAATATAGTATACATATTTTTGATGAATTTTAGAAAAAGGATATTTTAAAAAATGTTTATGTAAAACTTAAATAATTAAAAATGTGTAATGATTTTCAAAAAATGGTCTTCTACAATTATGTTCAGTACAAAATTTGGAGTCAAATAAGATCAACTTGATTTTTGATGAATAGTAAATTATGAATAGTGATTTTATGATTAGGATTAGAAATATGACCAAATGGATTAGTAATCTCACTTAAAGAAAGTTTTAAAATAATCTAGGCAACTTGATTAAGTAATTTGATTCAATAAAATGGTTAAATAACGGTTTTATAAATTATTATTCAAGTATTAGTTTTTTCGGGTGAATAATGTTTTTTTAATTAAAAGTTAAATTAAAAATATTTAGAAAATTATTTTTATAAAATGGATTTCATTTTTGAACTTAGAGCACCGATATTATGCTATGGTAATTTTTGGGGTTTTTCTGAAAAAAATGAATTTTCGGTGAATAGTGTATTTATTTAAAAATAAAATTAAAAATATTTAGAATATTATTTTTATAAAATGGAGTTAATTTTTTAAATCAGAGCATTGATATTTGGTTAGTGTGAAACATTGGGATTTTTCTGAGAAAGTTGAATTTTCAGTGAATAGTAAAAATACAGTTTTAGGGTTTCGGTATGTTTAATGACATCATAACTGTGTCATAGTGATGTCATGAGATATTTTAAGGGTTGGCCGGCCAAGGGTGATGAATTATTGTTTTTCGGGCCCCATGTGGCCTAACTCCATGGTAAATGCCAAGGGAGAGCACATGGGTTTGAGAAAAGCACATGTGAGGTGTCCCTTGGCCATTAATGCCTTGTCCCTCACTTTCCCTATAAATTTCAAGCCCTCCCCTCATCCATTAGACTCCCCAATCTTCCCCAACGAAGTTCTGGTCTCATTACCTCCCAAGGAGTCCCCCCAAGGTGCCCCCAAGCCCTCAAGGTCCCAACCTTTGAGGTTTAAGAGTTACATTTTAAGGTAAGGGATCCGACCTCTCTCTTTCATTTCAAGTAATCTCTTTTATGTCATTCCTTTTATGATCCATGTTCTTATGTTGGAGGATGTTATTTTATACTCCTCTTACTGAACTTTTCATGTTCATATAATGAGAGATACCCTCTTGCTCTCATTATTTTGTTTTATGAAGTTTTAAGTGGCGCCGTTAGGCTGCCGAAATATTTGTAACGGATTCTTTCTCCCTTCTCATTTTTCAAGATCTATTTTCATGTAAAGTATTTCAAGTTCCTTTTTTATTATGTTGGGTTATGATCTCTAAATTTATCATACTGATATTTTATGATCATATTATGAGAGACCCCATTTGATCTCTTCAATTCAGTTTGTTTGAAGTTTAAGTAACGCCGTTAGGCTGCCGAATTTTTAAGTGGTTCTTCACCCTTCTCGTTTTGAAGTTCTACTTTCATGTCAATTCTTTCAAGTTCCTTTTTGTTATGTTGGGGTATGATCTCTATATCTATCATACTGATATTTTATGACCATATGATTAGAGACCCCATTTGATCTCTTCAATTCAGTATTTTGATGTTTTAAGTGGCGTCGTTAGGCTGCCGAATTTTTAAGTGGTTCTTCACCCTTCTCGTTTTGAAGTTCTACTTTCATGTCAATTCTTTCAAGTTCCTTTTTTGTTCTGTTGGGGTATGATCTCTATATCTATCATACTGATCTTTTATTACCATATGATTAGAGAACCCATTTTATCTCTTCAATTCATTATTTTGAAGTTTAAGTGGCATCGTTAGGCTGCTAAATTTTTAAGTGGTCCTTGCACCTTTCTCCCTTTTCAAAGTTCTAATTCCATGTCAAGTCTTGAAAGTTCCTTTCTATTATGTTGGGGTATGATCTCTATATCTATCATACTAGACTCTTATTTTCATATGATGAGAGGCCCTATTTTAACTTGTCAATTCATTTTTGTTGAAGTTTAAGTGACGCCGTTAGGCTGCCGAATTCTCATAAGAGAAATCTTATTTTTGTCTTCTTTTCATGTTCTTCATTTCATATGGTATATTTTAAAATTTAATTAACATGCTCTTAAATACTTTATATTTTGTACCTCTACTGTTTTATGGATCATTTATGAGTAGGTGACCCATGTCCCCTCTCTTTTCAATGTTCTCTAAAACCCCGAAACATAGCTGTTATGCTGCAGAATTTTCGTCTCAAAATGCCTCTCTCTTTTCTCAAAATTATTTTATGCTATAAAGTGAAAACTCAAAGCTCTTATTTCTACAGGGGTATTCACATATATATCAAAATTTTCTATTTTAAATTCTGGGATTTACATACATGAGACCCGATCTCCCCTTCCGTGGGTTTTAAAGTGACGTAAAGATCATGTCTTTAAAGCAGTTTTTAAAACGTTATGATTATGAAATGAAACCCATTTATTTTATGCTATATGGGTTATTTATGAAATTTTTGATTATGATATATGTGTCTCACATGATAATAAATGAAAATTTAAGGGTGCGCCCTGATAGCGCTCCAATGCATTGAGTAATGATGTAACCACTAGAGATTACAATTTTCACGATACCTTGGTGAATAACCTTGGTAATTTTCAAATGACACCTTGGGGATGGACCTTGGTGATATGTTCATGATTGTCTATGTTAAATGATGTAGCCACATCTTCAAGTTATGGAAAATGTTATTTTTATTATGAAATTCCTCATTATTTATTTCTCATGCCTTAAAGTTCTTTTCATGTCCTTATTGAAGTATCTCAAGTTCACATGTAAAATGTTTCTCTTGTTTCCATTACTGGGCCTTCTGCTCACCCTTTCTTTTGATGTATGTCCCCAGGTTTTGAGATGCAGTAATGAACATAGGATGAACATAAGGAGAAGCCTTTCAAGTGTCTAAGAGGAATGTTTTATGTTGTTTTCATGTATTATGTTCCTCGTTTCCAAGACACTAAACCTTAAAGATCCTCAGTTTTGTGTAATGTAATGAAAGTTTATGTTATAAAAAGGCGGGATGTTATAAACATGAAATATGAGTTATTGTTGATTGATTCACTAAATATTATAACTTTATTTATATTCATGATACTTTGTCTCTAGATCAACATTCTCGATTATATATTAAAGAGATAGTCAGGTTACATGGAGATCCCATCTCCATTTTATCTGATCGGGATCCTAGGTTCACTTCTAACTTTTGGAAGGCCCTTCAGAAGTCATAAGAAACTGAATTAAATTTCAGTACAACATTTCATCCTTAATCAGATGGATAGTCAGAATGAACAATTCAGACCATGAAAGATAGCTACATGCTTGTTCACTAGATTACCAGGGATTTTAGGACCAACATATTTCTTTGGTGGAGTTTTCTTATAATAAAAATTTTCATTCCAGTATAAATGTGGAACCATTAGAATCATTATATAAAAATTTGTGTCGAACTCCATATTTTTGGGATGAAGTATGTGAAATAATATTGATGGGACCAAATTTTGTAGAAGATATGGTAGAAATTTTTTTTGATTCAGAAGCACATGAGAACAACTCAGAGTAAGTAGAAACGTTATGCGGGTAACCAGAGGAAGCACCATTCTTTCGAGGTAGGTGATCATGTCTTTCTCAAATTTTATCCCAGGTATACACTTTTTTTCATGTTTCAATGTTTAGAAAGTTTATTTCAAATCTATCTCATGTTTTGAGTCGAGTGGTAGTTCAGTTGGAAGAGATTATTTCTTATGAAGAACAACCGGTCCAAATTTTTGTCTGAATAGAGAAAGTGTTGTGGAATAAATTAATTAATCAGGTAAATTATTTATGAAAAATCCACATGGTTTAAGAGGAATCATGGGAATTTGAAAATGCTGTAACGGATAAATACTCCCACTTATTTGATAAATGAATGAAATTGCGAGGACACAATTTCCAAAAGGGGGGAAATATGTAACATCCCTGGTAAACAAATAACATGAAATTTTCATATTTATTAATATTTTTGAAATAAATATTAATTTTAATTTAAAAGGGATGCTATGTTCGATGGTGTACTCAACACACAATAATGGGTTTCTCAAAAATCTTATGTTTCACCCAATGCTTAGTCATACTGAAAAAATAATAATATAATACTATTAATTTTACTGGAAGTTATTGTCTAGCCATTGTATTAGAGATAATGAAAATAAAAAAACTATATTATGATTAAAAAATTATTTTAAATGTTTTTACATTTATCCAATAATATTTATAGGCTAAAAATGAGAATGAATCCAATTTTGGGCATAAATACACTAATATTTTTAAAAGGTAGTTTTACAACCTTCTGATGGCTAACACTTTTCAAACATATTTTTTTTAACTTTTATTTGTTCGATTGGAATAAATAAACTTCTTCTTTAGAAGAAGGATATCGAAATTTTCATTGGGTAAACTTTTGGTTTTTTCTGATAATGTTCATTTTGTTAATGAATAGTGAAAAATAAAACATTTTATGTCAAAACTACCGCTTTATCACATTTATTTATATAGTTATATTGGCCTTTTATTTGGTTTTAAATTTTAATTACATTATATTTTTATAATTTAATACAATTTAGGTCATTTAAAGTAATTTCTCATTTAAATTCTACATAAAAACATGTCAATCTTTTAGTAGTTTATACATCTTAAATACATGTTTTTCGGTTTTGACAATAGAAATTAATATTAAATTAAATTATAAAATTTCACTGTTATGAATTTGGAAAATGGATTCCATATTTGGAATCATGAAGTCCAAATCTTGTAAATATGAATCATTTATTTTTAGAAATTATTAAGAGTAACTTTAGTCATTATTTTATTTACCATGGTTAAAGGATAAATCAGGTAAATAAGGGTACAAACTAATATTATAATAATATTAAACTACCATAACACGTGTCCTAATACTATTTGATGAAATATTTCTGACCATGGGGATCCTTGGGTGTATTTTTGGGACCCCATGGAGCCACTTTGATGTGAAAATGATATTTTATAAGAATTAATTTAATGTAATGAAAAATTAAAACAAACATGTCTTTTTTACTAAAAATATTTATATAGGGTTATATAAGTGATATATTCAACTATAAAAATTCATTAGAAATATAAAAATATTTCATACAACATGGTATTTTATTTATAATTTTTAGACATCAAATAAATAAGTATAGTTATAACACAATGATGATGTAGTGATTACCTTGTTAATTAATGATTCAAAAAATGAGATTATAAATACTAAAATAAATTTATTTTGAAACTTTTTATGTCATAAAATAATTTTATGGATGATTGTGACTTGGTATGTTTGAATTAATTATTTTTTTAGAAATAATCATGTTTTTATGGATTTTTAAAAAGTCATGATATGAATAGTATTTCAATTGACATAAATGGGTTTTTAAAACAAATACTATTTTATTAAATGATATAATAGTCCTAAAAATATAATATTTGTACAAATGAATTATATAATGTTGAACATGTCATTAGTGAACCACTTGAGGTTCTATTGTCTTTTTATAGTAACTATATTACCTATATAGTATGAATATACAAGAAAACATGCTAAGAGTGAAATTAGTTAACTAAGGGTAAAAGCTAAAAGATAAGGTTAAATTCTGGACCTATTCTTGTCTAAAACCTATTGGTTGAGAGTTTTGCTACCTGAAAGTATATTATATTTGAAATAAATCACTTTGGGACAATTTTAAACCGAAATTCATTTTATAATAAAATAATACTTTCAAACATTCCTATTAAAGTTCCCCTCCTCCCACTTATAAAAGGGCATAACCTCTAACCCCTTAATCACACATGTAAAGCCCATTAGCTCATCCAAACTCTTACCAAATAAGCTCCCAACATCCCTCTATTTATCATATAATCCTTTCCTTTGGAATAATGCAATCCAAGAAATCCTTTTAGCTTAAATCAAAAGGAGTTACCCGTTTTTAGATAATGTCTTCTCTCAAACTTCTTTCATTTATTTTCCTTCTCAAACACCCTAAACTCTATTAATTCCATTATTTTATAAAATAAATAATATCTTCAATATAATGGGTTATTTTAGGTGAATTATATTAACTATACTTACACACATCTTCATATAATGGATACAAATATATTATTTCTGGGGAAGGTGTACTACTGCCTCACAAAATGATGATTGTTCGATTTTCCCCTACCACCTCTCATGGTGGCCATTATAATGGAAAAATATTTATATATGATATATATTATGTCTATATTGTCTCTATGCTTCATTGTTTTTATTTAAATAATACCTTTATTATTTCCATAATGTGTAAATACAATAATTTCATTTGAGGATGTGCGGACTACCGCCCCCTTAAAGTGATATGACTCATTCATTCCATATATGGAACGTATAAAAGATGATGTTAGTGAAATTATTTAATTTATATAAAATATGATATTACAATGTAATTATAATATACCTATGTAACATTTAGTTTTCATTCCATTAAATATGACAAATAAATGAAAATAGCGTTCATGCGAACGTATGGCCTACTGTCTCCATGAATGGTGTATTTCATTTTTATCTCCAAATGTTAGTTACTACTATAAATACATACATATATATATAATATATATATATATATATATATGATATTTTAATCATGAATATAACTCTATTGATAATGTATTTTTGACCACATGGATAATTTGTAATTATTACATGGTCATTTTTGACTCAAGTACCAAATATCAACAAAACGACCAATATTAACTTAAATAATTATGTATTGTTTATAAAAAGTTAATAAGTGATATAAAAGGAATAATAAACATGAAAAAGGTTCTTAAGAATGTATAAATTCACTTAAGTTTATTATTTAGGAATATTAATGAACATACGTGGTGATTCAGTCTTAATGTAAGGGACTTCGTCTCAATCTCCTTTCATTGAGGTATATTTTGATTTATACATGAAATTATTTTATACGATTTATATACCCCTGTGAATTTTAATTCCATTCAAATGGAATATTTTTTCTAAGAGGAATTTTACTAAATGGAAAAAATAATGTTTATTATTAGCGTAGACAATGACAACGACAACGACATTTCCGCCACCGCAAGCATTATTTGATATCTAGCTTACTTAGCAAGACATTAATTTTAAAAATAATAATAAATACCACGTTTTTGATGCCATAGGTTACCTTTGTGATTTATTATTTCTACGTGTCATTCATAAATCTTATGATTTTCTAAGGTATGTTAAAGGTCTAATGTTTATGATTGAAAAGTACGACTTCTTTGATTTTTATGTATACATGGACTAATGTTTTCTTTCCTTATTTTATATCCATTACTAAGATTTTTAAGCTCATCCCACGTTTTTTAATTTTTTCACAAGGTATAAAGAAGGGTAAGAGAAATGAATAATTCAGAAATATTTATATTAGGAAAATAATTCTTTTTTATTTAAGGAGTATTATATTTATGAAAATAATTTGATAGATTATAAGTGTCTACTTTGTAATTTTTGATATTTAATTTAATAGTTATGGCATAATTATCTAAAACTCTAAACCTGGAAATATTCTCAACATCAAATTCTTGACTTAACTCAAGATTATGTAGTGTTTAAGGTTGAGACCTAATAAAATAATTCTGCGAAGGGAAGTAGTTCGCAAATGAATAATTTCATAAAGGAAGAAGTTACCCACAGAAGAAGTTTGCGGGGCTCTGTATCTCAGAAAAGAAAATGGACTATATAGAAAAGGATGTCTATGAGGCATCGGTCTTTCAAAAAGTTGGGGAAGTCTGGAAAGAAAAAGGAATTTGTGAAGAACTCATGCCATATTGTGTATTTTTTTATGTATAGGATTCAATGAATTCCATAAAGCATCGACAGTTTGTAAGGCATCATCCATCTAAAAATTAGAGGCATCCCGAAAAATAAATTTGTCCTAATAAGGGACGGTTTCCCATGAAAATCTCTCTCCACATCGTACATAGTAGTTTTCAGAATATTATTTCATGAAGTAATGCCATGTGTGTACCTGGTTGATAAACAATGGACATAGAAGAAAAAACATGCATTGTTTTTTGTGAAGAAGAATCAGATGTGAACCTAATTTCATATTTTCACAATGAATATGATAAGTAAACAAATAAACTCATTTGTTTGTATTGATTGTCGAAGAAATATATTAAAACACTACTACACAATTGCACATTATAATGTGTCGAAGAATAACAGAGTGTTCCCACTTAAAGATTGATTATTATTCAAGGCAGATTAATTGCGAATATGCTATATTGAGATGATATTTATTGATTTAATAATTATAAATAATGTTTTTTATTCTAGTGAGAATCTGAAGAAGATATCTCTGTGCAGTTTCCTTGTTCTGAAGAAGAAAGAGAAAAGAATAGAACAATATCTAGTGACCGAATTGATATCAATTAATTCTAATTTGTGTCAGAGAAAATCCAATGTTCATCATTCTACAATAGAATCATATTATTGTGACTGATATAATAAGAATATTTTGCAACTAGAAAGTCTAATTTTGGGAAGAGTTTAGAAGAGTTTCTTGTATGTAGTTTTGAATGTAACAAAGTTAAGAAGAAGACTATGGAAAAAGCATAACTGTGAAATAAAACATGACTCAACTGGTGGAGGACCTTCTCGAAGAACCAAAACATCATGAATAAGGAGAATATTGTCTTGGGTGGAATAAAAAATATCTATCCAAGTGCTTTAAAACATGCACTATTGTATTGTTTTCAAAATTAAACATGAATTCGTTATTATTTTTTGTCTACATAGTTTCACATGAGTAAAAGGGAACATCCTACTCATTTTATTCTACGCAAAATGATTATTTCCTAGTTGATTTTGTGGTATTGTATTTATTAAAAACCATACCATGTATTTTTCTCCTCTTTCTGAGTATTGAACCTTGTAAAAATATCTTGTTCTATCATTATTTCTTTCATACACTTGCATGCAAAAGGGAAAAAATAATAAGATAATTAAGATCTTAACTTATCTAAGATATATAGGGATAAAAAGATGTAATTTTTTTAAAAAGTTCCCAACACTGATTCACTACCCCTCTCAATGTTAGGCATATCCCAAAACTAATACTCTCATTGGGAAGTAGACTAGACTTTTTTAAAAAAAATTATGTTTCATTGTGATTTATGCTATTACCAAAGATTTATTCATAATTTATCCAATTTTTTAATTCCAATGATGTAGCTGGATAGAAAAGAGGTAAATTTTATATAGGAGTAAAAAATTGAGGTTTCATTTTCAGAGCTGGAGAAGATATTGAAAAGTTCATATATTATAATGTTATCTGAGCCAAGTAAGTTTTATAAGGTTAACTATGATGCATTTATCATGGTTTGAGGTTGTGTTATGATATAGAAAATTTTGTTTTTTGTATATAGTTCTACACAACATCTGTTTCATGGGAGGAATTAACCTTCCAATGATCTTAAAATAAAGTAAATGGTTGATGGTCTCAAAAATATAAGACATCATCTATTCAATGAAATGTTTTTTCAAGCACTAACCCTATGTGTAAAATATATTATCAATTATAGGTATACAAATATTCATCTTTGAATAAGTTCCAAATATATCTAATATTTTAATTCAATATCGTTTATACAATTAGAATATGGAATCCCTTTTTTAATACACTGAGTAGAAAATATAGGTATGATATTGTCCAAGAGTAAAAAGTTTATAGAAAAAATTACATCTTTATTCTCCTAATTAAATATGTATATATCTAAGAATAATTTTTGAGTAGTTTTAGAAAAAAATTTCATCACTTCATATTTTATGGAAAAACTGAAATATAATCATATTTTAATTGTGATCGTTAGATTTTTATGATGAGTATACAGTGTGGTTAAAATATTTGGAAGGACCATAGATACCAATTTTCTTTTTTATATTCTAGTAAAAATTTTGGTTCGATCATATTTATGGGAATAGGTGATGTGATACTTACCCAAGTTATTGTGTAAATTTCATCATGGATTAACTAAGGTGTTTCATAGTGTTTGGTGACACTTTTAGTGTCCAGAATTAAATCATTTTATGGCTACATTTATTTAATGAATCTTCAAATTAAAACATATAAAGTTAAAAAATCACTGGTTATCATGTAGTCTTCAATCATTAAATATTTCTAAATAGAAATGGTATGATAATTACCTGAATTTTTTGACTACCTTTATGAGGTTTCCAAAATCCATATATGTTTTCTAGATGATTTTTGATCAAATGAAAAATGTTTCTCATTTTTTCTGGATCTGTGAACCAAAAAAATAGGATGATCATGTATTACTAAAAAAACGGGCAAGCAAAGCGCTACCTTTATCAGCACTAATCAAAAAGCGCTGATAAAGGATAATCTTTATCAGTGCTATTTAAAAGCGCTGATAAAGGGATGATTTATCAGCGCTTTTCTAGCGCTGATAAAGGAAAGGTTTTAACAGCGCTAGAAAAGCGCTGATAAATCCCCCCTTTATCAGTGCTTAAATTTTAGCACTGATAAAGGGTGGCTTTATCAGCACTTTTCTAGCATTGTTAAAGGTCACCATTATCAGCGCTATAATTCTAGCGCTGATAAAGGGTGGCTTTATCACCGCTTTTCTAGCGCTGTTAAAACCTGTCTCCCATTTTATTAAAAGGAGGCCAACAGTCTCCTCTTTTTTATCGTGCCCTAAGCTCTCACGGGACTGTACCCTTGCGACTGCTTCCTCCCCCCGATCTTCCCTTTGCCGGACCTTCGCCGTACTCCTTCTCCTTCTTCTCGACCCTCTTTCGCGGATCTTCCTCCCTTCCGAACCCTACTCCTCCTCTTCAACGGTTGGCGACTCCTCCCGTGCACCCCTACTTCGGCGGTCGCGTCTTCCAGGCAGCGCAGAAGGCTCCCTCACTTCTTTGGACTTCCGATTTCTTCACCCAAGGTATGTGGATGCCCTAAATATTGTTTTGCAGTGTAGGTTTTTATGTGGTTGTCATTTATTTGTCACCTCTGCTTCCCCTCCTCCCTGTTTTCAGACTGAATCAATGTTATTCACTCTACTCCTGGTGATGATTTTTTTTGCATATGTTTTCGCTTATTCGTTCTTCAAATCTGCTACTGCTGTGTGTTTTTTTGATTTGATTTTCCTTATGTTAGTAATGTTTATTTCTACTGCATCATGAATTTACTCCACTTTAACTTCAATTGGTTCTGTTACTTGTGTTGATAGTGAGTCACATTAGGGGGGGCTGGTTTGCAGGGGGTGTGAGGGGGGGCTGGTGTGTGCAGGGGTACGGGATGGGTAGGTTTGGTGTGTGCAGGCAGGGGGGAGAGGGGGTTGGCCTGTGTAGGGGGGAGGCTGGGTTTGGTGTGTGCAGGCAGGGGGGAGAGATAGGCTGGGTTGGTTTAGTGTGTGCAGGCAGGGGGAGAGGGGACAAGATGGTTTGCAAGAGGGAGTGGGTAGGGGGCATGAGGGGGGAGGGAGGCCGGTTGGTGGTGCTTCTGGAGGGGGATGGGTCTGGCGTGCTGGTGGGGGGGCTGGCTGGTTTGTAGGGGGCAGGCTGGTTTGCAGGGGGGAGTGTGTGTGCAGGGGGGAGGTTGGCTGGCAGGCATAGGGGTGCAAGGAGGCTGGTGGTGCAGGGGTGCAGGGGGGGGGGGTCTGGTGTGCAGTGGCGGGGGAGAGGGGGGCAGGCTGGTTGGTTTGCCGGGGGAGGGGGAGGCTGGTGTGTGTGTGCAGGGGGGAGGGTGCAGGGGTGCAAGCCTACTGCAGGCTAGTGTAGGGGTGCAAGGGTGCCATACAGGGGTGGAGGGGTGTTGTGCGGCGGTGCAAGAGGGGGGAGGGGAGGGGGCGGGGAGTGCAGGGGGAGGGGGGCAGGGAGTGCAGGGGGAGAGGGTTGTTTTGTTGTACGGGGTATAGGAGGGGGGAGGCTGGTGTGCCTGGGGGAGGGGGACAGAGGGTGTAGGGGGCTGAAATTTTTGTGCAGGGGGGCTGAAATTATTGTGCGGGGGGGGGGGGGTCTGGGTTTTTTGTGCAGGGGTGTAGGAGGGGGGAGACTGTGCAGGGGGGAGGGGGCAGGGGGAGAGCGGTGTTGTGTTGTACAGGGTACAGGAGGGGGGGCTGGTGTGCCTGGGGGAGGGGGCAGAGGGTGCAGGGGGAGGGGGATGAAATTTTTGTGCAGGGGGGCTGGTTTTTTTGTGCAGCAGGCTAGTGCAGTGCAGGGGGTCCATCGGGTTGGGTCTAGGGGGGTTGTGTTTGAGTGGATGGTTCGGGTCTGTTGGGTTGGGATGGGTTGGATTGGTTTGGGTCGGGTTGGGTCGGGTTTACACATATAACCTGACCCAAATTGACCCGACCCTCGATGGGTTGGGTTGGGTTGGGTCCTTCGGGCATGCGACGGGTAACTCGACCCCACTGGGTCAGGTTGGGTCAGGTTGGTTGCTCCGGAAGCTTCTGACCCGAACCGACCCAACCCGAACTTTTTTGTTCGGGTCGGGCCTTGAAACACCTCCAACCCGACCCGACCCGACCCATGGACACCCCTAGTTTATATGATGCGCTATTGTGCCGTGTGGTGAACCTTCTGCATGTTGACTATAAAATGTAAAATTAATTTAGTAGATTATCATGTCTTAAATTGGTTAGTCATTGTGCACCAAACTTATTCTTTGAAGGTTGTATACCTTACTTGAATCACCCCCTTAGGGTGTGTTTCTTATAGGCCCATGACCCCTATTGATCTTTGGCTTGAAATTGAACCACATTTGACATGTGTTGATATATCCCATTCCCATGGGTTTATTAAAGGGAATTAATGATATTTATGTGTAATGGACATACCCATGGACTACTTGATCACTTATAAATGAATTAAATAAAAGTTGAATGGTAAGGCCATGTTCCTTAACCATTTTTAAATAATGTAGTGCTATTGATTATATACCTTGGACCCCATCTTACTAATTATCAGTTATAAGACTTAAATTTATCAAATTAATTGATAAAATGCAAGGGTGATATTCCTTAGACTTGATCATAATATGATATGGATGTGATTACATCATTATTACCTTCTTTAATGAATATGATGTTTCATATTGATTATTTGGAATTAATAGACATGAACTTCCATATTGCTTATTCGAAATTAATGGAATTAACATTCTATATTGTTTGTTTGGAATTAATGGACATGGCGTTCTGTATTGCTTATTCAGAATTAATGGACATGAAATTCCTTATTATTTATTTGGAATTAATGGACATGACGTTTCATATTTCTTATTCAAAATTAATGAACAATATGCTCTTTATGGTTTACATGGAATTAATGGACACAACATTCGTTTTTGTTCATTTGTAATTAATGGACATGATGTTCCATGTTGTTTATTCAGAATTAATGGCGATGAATAAAGATTGGATGGATGCTAATCGTCTGACAATAGAGTATGAGAACGGAGTGAAAGAATTCATCAAGTTTGCACAGTATCATGCAAAGGATCCTTCTCAACTCCTTTGTCCGTGTTTACGTTGTTGTTATTCTAGACTAATTACTCCAGAGGAGTTGGAAGAACATTTGATATGTCACGGAATAGATAGGAGTTATAAATGTTAGAATAAACACGGGGAAAAAGAGAATGTAGCTATTAGCTGGAATAAAACTGAATTTTATGGATCATCAGATATGATTACAAATATGGATAATGAAGAAGACCGTATAGAGGATGTGATTACAGATATCAATGATGATGAAGATCGTATTGAGGAAATGACAAGGACAGTTGAACATGAACTCCGTGATTGCCCAAAATTGTTTGAGAAGTTAAAGAGTTGTGCAAAGACACCATTGTATGCTGGTTGCACTAAATATACTGCATTGTCAGCTGTACTGAAGTTGTATAAATTGAAAGCAGGCAACGGATGGAGTGATGTCAGTTTCACGGAACTACTTGCTCTTTTGAATGACATGCTTCCAGAAGATAATGAGCTCCCAAGACGGACATATGAAGCTAAAAAAATGCTACACTCGATGGGTATGATTTCTGAAAGAATACATGCCTGCCCGAAAGACTGTATATTGTTTCGCAAGGAGAACAAATCACTTACAGAATTCCCAAAGTGTGGTGCTTCTCGATACAAGAAAGATGAATGCAGTCCTACGAAAGTTGTATGGTACTTTCCAATCATTCCAAGGTTTAGGCGTCTATATGGAAGTGAAGAAACTGCAAGACAATTGTCATGGCATGAAAATAAAAGAAATAAAGATGGAAAATTACGTCACCCGGCCGACTCTCGTCAATGGAAGAGAATTGATCATGAGTATCCTGAATTTGGAAATGAGTCGAGAAACCTGCGTCTTGCGTTATCTACTGATGGAGTGAATCCTTTTGGTTTTCAAACCAGCACTCATAGTACTTGGCCTGTTATGTTGGTAAATTATAACTTGCCACCCTGGTTATGCATGAAATGGAAATTCATTATGTTATCTTTGCTTATATCAGGACAAAAACAACCAGGTTACGATATTGATGTATATTTGGCTCCCTTGATCGATGATTTGAAGTTACTGTGGGATTCAGGTGTTATGTTGTATGATGCTTATGAAAAAGAATACTTCACGTTGAGAGCGTTGTTGTATAGGACGATAAATTATTTCCCTGCTTATGGAAATTTTTCAGGCTATAGCATTAAAGGAAGTCAAGGGTGTCCTGTGTGCGAAGAAGATACAGAATCAATTAGGTTGAAACATTCATCCAAATTTGTGTTTCTAGGACATCGTAGATTTCTACCCCGTCGACATAAGTACCGATCTTGGACGACATCATTCAATGGAAGTTCAGAACAACGCAAAACACCGTCTCCACTAACAGGTGATCAGCTGTTTGAGAAAGTAAAAGACGTGAACACTATTTTTGGTAAACCATTTTTGAAAAACCTTACGAAAATCGTTTGTAAAAAGAGATCAATTTTTTTTGAATTACCATACTGGAAATGTCTGTACGTCAGACATTTTCTTGATGTGATGCATGTGGAATACAATGTATGTGATAGTGTTATAGGAACGTTGCTAAATGCTCCTGGAAAAACAAAGGATGGAATTAAGGCAAGGTTGGACATGGTTGACATGGGAATAAGAGAAGAGTTGGCTCCCGTGAAGGGTGAAAATCGAACGTTTCTTCCTCCAGCTGCGTACACTCTTTCTAGGGATGAGAGATATCAGTTTTGCAACTTCTTCAATGATGTAATGGTTCTAGAGGGATATACATAAAATATCAAAAACATTGTGTCAATGAATTATTTGAAGTTAAAAGGTTTGAAATCACATGACTGCCATGTTTTGATGCAAGATTTAATTCCTATAGCTTTACGTTGCATTTTTCCCAAGAATGTTCGTCATACGTTAAGCAAACTTTGTTTCTTCTTCAAAGCTATATGCATCAAAGTTTTAGACCCGGCGAAATTGCCAGCTATGGAAAAAAGAAATTGTCATCATATTATGTGAATTAGAAATGTTCTTCCCGCCAACATTCTTTGATATGATGGTTCATTTGATGGTTCATTTGGTGAGAGGTTCGACTTTGTGGTCCTGTGCACTATAGATGGATGTACCCCGTTGAACGGTATATGAAGATTTTGAAAGGGTATGTCAAAAATCGAAGTCGGCCAGAGGGTTGTATTGTGGAGCGATATATTGTTGAGGAAGCCATTGAATTCTATACCGAATACCTATCTGATGTGGAAAGCATTGGTCTGCCGAAATCTCATCACACTGGACGCATTGAGGGTGAGGGAATTTCTGGAAGAGATGTTGTGACAATCAATATTACTGATCGGGAGCAGGCCCACCTTTATGTTTTTCATAACAGTTGGGAGGTTTCTCCATATATTGAAACCCACAAAGAAATTTTGAGGCAGTTGAATCCATCAAGGGCTGAAAAATGGATAGAAAATACACATAATCACTAGTTTATAGGATGGTTTCGAGACCATATTTTTAAGGAGTTAGATGAAAATCCGAATTCAATTTCAGAACGACTTCGATGGCTAGCTGCCGGACCAAGCATGTATGTATTATCTTACAATGGTTATGTAATTAATGGTTATACATTCTATACAGATAAACATGATGAAGATAGTACCATGCAAAATAGTGGAGTAACACTTGTGGCTGAAGCGATGCATGTTTCTGGTAGTAAGGATAGAAATCCAATTTTCGCGAATATGTCATACTTTGGCATTATCAAAAGAATATGGGAGTTGGATTATACGACATTCCAATTGCCGATTTTTCAATGCAACTGGGTTGATAACAACAGTGGTGTTAAAATAGATGAATTGGGATTTGTGAAAGTTGATTTCAGTAAAGAAGGGTACAAAGACGAACAATTTATAATGGCATCACAAGCGGTACAAGTATTTTATGTTCCAGACCCCGCAAAACGAATGTGGTCGATTGTTCTGTTATCGTCCAAAACTACTGAAGGTTCCGATGAAAATTCAATTGAGGACGATCCTTTCAGTGGGACGTCGCAATCATTTCGCAGCAGTCCCAATGAAGACGACGTTTTGTATGTTAGAGGAGACCATAATGAAGGAATTTGGATTATCGATAGAGGTGTAAAATCCATTCAGCCTTTGAAAAAAAAAGAGTTCAATAAACAGGTTATATTTTGTTTGTAATATAAATATTGTTATCTCATGTTATTATCTTATAATTATTGCATTTATGTAATCCAACTTAAGTGTTAAACCTTTTTTTCAGATAATGACTTCTGCACGTTCTGGTGCTCCTAACCTCGAGGCTGAACAAGCCTCTCAAGCTGCTGCTGCTGCTGCTGCTTCTGCTTCTGCTGTTGCTGCTTCTGCTGCTGCTACTGCTGAACAAGCCTCTCAAGCCTCTCAAGCCTCTCAATCTCAACATATTGTTTTTGGTACTGCTACTTCTATTGGTTCTCCTATTGTTGAGGTCCAACAACCATCTGAACATGCTGATGCTAGTATTTTAGATGAAAACATTGATGATGCTGATATAGACGAAGTGGTTGGGGATAAAGGAGCAACATCGCAGAAAAAAAAGGTGCGTCATAGTTTAACAGTATTGGATAATGTTTTGAAGGGAAAGAGCAAAGGAATCAAATTCGATGTTGGGTGGAATGCACGGGGCCAACACGTTAACCACAACAAGGCAATGTTTAGCAGTTACGTTGGAATTGTCACTCGGCAACGCGTGCCGATTGACATAGCTTCATGGCACCATGTTTCGTCCGGCCTGAAGGCTGTGATGTGGGAAGAAATTATGGTAACATTTTGATTTCATTTCCTTAATTTAGTAGAAAATAAAATAATGAAACAATGTCTTATTCTTCACAATCCATTGCAGAGTGCATTTATAGTAGATGATTCACACAAGACTTATGTACTAAGGCTTGTGGGAAGGTGTCATCGAGGTTTTTGCACTCTTCTTACAAAATATCATCTGAAAGATTCCAAGGGTAAAATAAACCCACAAACACCCATTGTCTACAATCACTTGATATGCCAAGAATCATGGGATTCATTTGTTGGTCATCGTGGGGATCAAAAGTTTCAGGTACATTGTGACTGATAATATGTTGTTTGAGGATATACATGTATTCATCACTTTGATTGTCAATATTTCATTTATGAAACAGCAACTCAGTACTGAAAACAAGGAACGCGCATCAAAACCGACGTACCCCTATCGTAAAGCAAGGATGGGGTACGCCTCACTAGAAAAGAAAATGGTGCGTATTTTAAATTTACAGAGATATTGTTATGTGTCAAGAAACAACTTTATAAAAATCTTTCTTTATTTATATATAGATTGATGCCTCTGAAACCAAACACACATCCATCCCTCGTCATGTGCTATGGAAGGAGGCATGTGTGGATAAGGAAGGGAATTTGGTTGATGAAAACACACAAAAAGTGTGGGAAATATGTGTAAGTATGACACGATAAAATGTTTTGTTTTTAAATTGCTATTACATAATAATAATTACTTATTTTCTTATATCCGACAGTCACAGGAGTCAGGTACTCTTGCAGCTGGTGCAGATATATTAGCGATAGCTTTGAAGCGACCAGAACAATACGGTCGCGTCAGAGCTGGGGGGTTTAGGGTGACACCCCGAGTATATTATGAGAAAAAATACAAGAGGATCAAAAAAATTATGAAATGACAGCAATGAAAAATAGACTAGAAACTCTTGAAGAACAGTTTCAATGGCAGGGAGAGTTGCTAGAAACTTTAATGGGTCGGAAGCCAAGAGAAGAGACAACTTAGGAACAACCAGTGCCTGAAGATCCTGCCCCACACCCCACCAGCTTTGAGGCAAGCCATTCCCCTGAAAGAGCTGTGTTAGCTGTGGTAATCAATATTCTATTAATTGTTCTGATAAAATTTGAATCAGACAAACACTGATTTCTTCCTATACTGATCTTCTGTAGGGTGATAATGATTGTGATTTATATCTTTCAACACCCACCTATCGCCTTGTAGCGAGGGCTATAGTATTCAACATCTCAGAGGACACGCTGCACAATAGAGCACTTCCAAAAGATCATCTGAAAGTCACAATTATGGTAGCTCCTGAGCCAACAGCACAACTACCTTTTCCACTTGATGATGATGATATTTGTACAGTCAAACAGGCTATTGGGACATTCATTGGATGGCCATCACAACTTGTGAGACTACATGCCAAAAAAGAGGTATTTATTTACAGTTTTTTAAGCCAAACCTTTATAAAAAAAGGTATGAACCAATGAATTTTATTGTAGATGAAGAAAGGGGATGCAGTGAAAGGAGCATCGAAAAGATCGACCAACCGATCCAAAAGATCTACTGAAAGTGGAATTACACCGCCTATTCTTTATCCACATTTATTTGAATTGAAGACTCATGTGGATACGAAGTTGACAAATGGTAGTAACCATGTAGTTGTTTTTGAAGAGAATATGTATGGAGAGGAAATACAAGATTTTGTTGCTGCTGAAAATGTAAATGAGATCCTTGAGTATCAGTGGCTCGGCGTCACAAGTGTAAATGTGTATATGAGGTATGTTTTCAACCCCGTCGCTTTTCCAAAAGATGATATATTGTGCTAATTATGATTAAATACATTTTATATTATTGGCAGACGTATATATGAAAAGCAGTTGAAGGGTTTTCCTCATGAGCCAAAGTTCGGACTCGTCAGTCCTCATATCACATCAACACAAGAAATAGAATTATCAGAATCAAAAATTAAGGAAAGAGCGACTGCTTTGCTGAAAGCATTTGACAGCAAGATAACGGATGATCGACTCTTCCTCATACCAACCATGCAGGGGTAAAACTCTACGATTAAAGCATATCAATTATATTTTCATTTCTTTCATTACTTATTCCTTTTTGTGTATTTAGGCAACATTGGCTGCTAATTGCGGTGCATTTGGATACTCCCAAGATTTATTTTCTGGACTCAAAGCACGGATATCCAACAAACCGACCGCATGTGATGCAGTTTGTCAATCTGTAAGACACTAAATCCTACGTTTTAGGTCTAAACATCAATTTATATAATATATATTATCTTTTACTGAGGATTCTGTTATGATCAGGCGGTGTACCAATATCATCTAAATCATGGTATGAGGACAGGGGCTAAGCATAAGGAGCCGAGAAAGTACTATGTATGGACAAATATCAGGGTATATATAATAAAATTGCACTATCCAAGAATATATGAAACACAAGTTACTTACTCGCCTCATGATCAATGTTTCTGCAGTGTCCAAAACAAACAAACGACAAAGATTGCGGTTATTATGTTTGTAGATTCATGAAAGAGATCGTTTTCAATGGACAAATTAGCATCCCTAAAGAGGTATTTTTGAAAACATGTACTATTTCATTTAAATTATTTATTAATTCTTTATTTATATATTTTTCAGTACTATTATGAATTCTGAAAAGCGTCATATTCACAAGACGATGTAGATATGTTCAGAAACGAGTGGGTCGCATACCTGATGCAAGATTGTCCAGATATAGCATGAAGATCTGACTTTTATTGCAAGAGTTGCAGACGCGTATAATTGGCAGAAATTTTTGAGAGGGGTTCATGGGGATAAAAAGATGAAACATTCTTGTATGTAAATGTTTGTAGAAAAATTGTAATTATTATTAAATAAAACAATCTTTCTCCAGTGGGTCATTTTTCCATTTTAACAGATGAAATGAACCAGTAACATGCAAGAATGATGGACCACATTTCTTTGGCCTTTGGACAAAAAACCAGTAAAATCTCCAAAATACCTTCATATCATGCATGAACCAGTAAAATCTCCAAAATACCTTCATATCATGTAGTTCTGAAAAGAGTCACTATTTAAAAGAAAGTCACAAGTTTAGATACATCTCGAGATGGTCAGTTAATTACTCTATGTATCATGAGCGTTCTAATGCATATCTTGGTTGTCCTTAAGTTTCAGCATAATCCGAATGCGTTTGGTCGGTTTGCCGTATGTCAGTTCTTGATTTCACTTAAAATTAAGTCCATTTTTAACAAAACATAGACACTGTGAGTGGTTTCGGCCACATCGGGCCTCGGATTGATGTGGGTTTGACTCATACACGTCACACATGAGTCATGGATCGTTGTGCAAAAGTATCAACACAATCAGAATCCGTTAGATCGGTTTGGCGTGTGTACGTAAAATATTGTCCCTTTTAAAAAAATTACATACACTTGGAGTGATACCGGTCACACCGCGTCTCAGATGGAGGCAGGGTTGAGTCGTACAAATCACATATGACCCATGAATCGTTGTCCTAAAATGTAAACACAATCCGAAGGCGTTTGGTCAGTTTCCCATATGTCAGTTGTTGATTTCTCACTTAAAAATAAGTCCATTCTGAACAAAACAGAGGCACTTGTAGTGGTGCAGCCACACCGCGCCTCTGATTGAGGCGGGGTTGACTCGTACACGTCACATTTGACCCATGGATCGTTTTCCTTAAGTGTCAACACAATCCGAAGGCGTTTGGTCGGTTTCCTGTATGTCAGTTGTTGATTTCTCACTTAAAAATAAGTCCATTTTGAACAAAACAGAGGCACTTGGAGTTGTGTCAGCCACAACAGGCCTCATATTGAGGCGGGTTTGACTCGTACACGTCACATTTGAAGGTGAGTATGCATACACGATAGTTGACCTTCTTAGAGAAGAGTTTCTGGAAGAGTATAAAAGACATGAAGCAATGAAGATCATTAGAGTGTTGGAGGAAATGTGGTTGCTACAAACAATGTGGAAATCGGCTTGTGCAAAGCGACCTAAGTTACAACTTGCAGGTATTGTACTCTATTTTTTTCGGTAAGTTTTCAGTTTAAATGCATTTCGGAATGATCATTGCTAGCCATTGTCTTTTAGGTTTTTTTGACAGCCGAGGGGAAAGGGTGGGGTCTGCAGACATTGGAGGATATGTCGAAGGGTTATTTTGTGTGTGAATATGTTGGAGAAATGTTAACTCCCGCAGTTCTGAAAAGAGTCACTATTTAAAAGAAAGTCACAAGTTTAGATACATCTCAAGATGGTCAGTTTAAATACATTTTGAGGGACACTACTAAATACATGCTCAGATATGCACACATCCCCCACATTTAGATCGTTGTCTACTACAATGATCTTTCAACCAAGATATGCATTAGAACGCTCATGATACATAGAGAAATTCACTGCCCAACTTTGAGAATGATCTGAAGCCCAAACAATGACAGCATTATGTTTTTCCTTGAAAATTCTCTTGGCGAACTGGAATGGCAGTAGCTGCACACATGAAGAGACAAGTAGAGACGCAAAATCACAAGAGTGAGTTGCCATTCCAGTTCGCCAAGAGAATTTTCAAGGAAAAAATAATGCTGTCATGGTTTGTGCTTCAGATCATTGTCGAAGGTGGCCAGTGAATTTCTCTATGTATCGTGAGAGTTCTAATGCATATCTTGTTTGGAAGATCATTGTAGTAGACAAAGATCTAAAAGTGGGGGATGTGTGCATATCTGAGAATGTCTTTAGTAGTGTCCCTCAAAATGTCTTTAAACTGACCATCTTGAGATGTATCTAAACTTGTGACTTTCTTTTAAATAGTGACTCTTTTCAGAACTGCGGGAGTTAACATTTCTCTAACATATTCACACACAAAATCACCCTTCGACATATCCTCCAATGTCTGAAGACCCCACCCTTTCCCCTCGGCTGTCAAAAAAACCTAAAAGACAATGGCTAGAAATGATCATTCCAAAATGCATTTAAACTGAAACCTTCCAGAAAAAAATAGAGTATAATACCTGCAAGTTGTAACTTAGGTCGCTTTGCACAAGCTGATTTCCACATTGTTTGTAGCAACCACATTTGCTCCAACACTCTAATGATCTTCATTGCTTCATGTCTTTTATACTCTTCCAGAAACTCTTCTCTAAGAAGGTCAACTATCGTGTATGCATACTCACCTTCAAATGTGATGTGTACGAGTCAACCCCGCCTCAATCTGAGGCCTGTTGTGGCTGACACAACTCCAAGTGCCTCTGTTTTGTTCAAAATGGACTTATTTTTAAGTGAGAAATCAACAACTGACATACGGGAAACTGACCAAACACCTTCGGATTGTGTTGACACTTAAGGACAACGATCCATGGGTCAAATGTGACGTGTACGAGTCAACCCCACCTCAATCAGAGGCATGGTGTGACCAGTATCACTCCAAGTGTATGTATTTAGTTTAAAATGGACAATATTTTACGTACATACGCCAAACCAATCTAACGACTTCTGATTCTGTTGATACTTTTTCACAACGATCCATGACTCATGTGTGATGTGTATGAGTCAACCCTGCATCAATCCGATGCCCGGTGTGGCCGACACCACTCACAGTGTCACTGTTTTGTTAAAAATGGACTTAATTTTAAGTGAAATCAACAACTGACATACGGCAAACCAACCAAACGCATTGGGATTCTATTTAAACTTAAGGACAACGATCCATGGGTCAAATGTGACGTGTACGAGTCAACACTGCCTCAATCAGAGGCGCGGTGTGACCGGTATCACTCCAAGTGTATGTATTTAGTTTAAAATGGACAATATTTTACGTACATACGCCAAACCGATCTAACGGCTTCTGATTGTGTTGATAATTTTTCACAACGATCAATGACTCATGTGTGACGTGTACGATTCAACACCACATCAATCCAAGGCCCGGTGTGGCTGACACCACTCACAGTGTCACTGTTTTGTTAAAAATGGACTTAATTTTAAGTGAAATCAACAACTGACATACGGCAAACCGACCAAATGCATTGAGATTCTATTGAAACTTAAGGACAACGATCCATGGGTCAAATGTGACGTGTACGAGTCAACCCCGCCTCAATCAGAGGTGCGGTGTGACCGGTATCACTCCAAGTGTATGTATTTAGTTTAAAATGGACAATATTTTACGTACATACGCCAAACTGATCTAACGGCTTCTGATTGCGTTGATACTTTTTCACAACGATCAATGACTCATGTGTGATGTTTACGATTCAACACCGCACCAATCCGAGGCCCGGTGTGGCCGACACCACTCACAGTGCCTCTCTTTTGTTCAAAATGGACTTATTTTTAAGTGAAATCAACAACTGACATGTGGCAA
The DNA here is from genome assembly GCA_963277665.1 of Viscum album. Classification (NCBI taxonomy): domain Eukaryota; kingdom Viridiplantae; phylum Streptophyta; class Magnoliopsida; order Santalales; family Viscaceae; genus Viscum; species Viscum album. Next base: position 1,993,259,045 of record OY728157.1, read on the forward strand.
ACCGACCAAACACATTTGGATTCCGTTGAAACTTAAGGACAATGATCCATGGGTCAAATTGGATGTGTAAGAGTCAACCCCGACTCAATCCGAGGCCCGGTGTGGCCAACACCACTCAAAGTGCCTCTATTTTGTTCAAAATGGATTTATTTTTAAGTGAAATCAACAACTGACATACGGGAAACCGACCAAACGCCTTAGTATTGTGTTAACACTTTAGTACAATGATCCATGGGTCATATGTGACGTGTACGAGTCAACCCTGCTTCAATCCGAGACGCGGTGTGGCCGGTATCACTCCAAGTGTATGTATTTTGTTTAAAATGGACAATATTTTACATACATACACCAAACCGACCAAACACATTCAGTTTCTATTGAAACTTAAGTACAACGATCCATGAGTCAAATGTGACGTGTACGAGTCAACCCCGCCTCAATCGGAGGCCTGGTGTGGCCGACACCACTCAAAGTGCCTCTGTTTTTGTTAAAAATGGACTTAATTTTAAGTGAAATCAACAACTAACATACGACAAACCAACCAAACGCATTCGGATTCTGTTGAAACTTTAGAACAACGATACATGGGTCAAATGTGACATGTACAAGTCAACCCTGCCTCAATCCGAGGCCCGGTGTGGCCGACACCACTGAAAGTGCCTCTGTTTTTGTTAAAAATGGACTTAATTTTAAGTGAGAAATCAACAACTGACATACGGGAAACTGACCAAACGCATTCGGATTATATTGAAACTTAAGGACAATGATCCATGGGTCAAATATGATGTGTATGAGTCAACCCCGACTCAATCCGAGGCCCGGTGTGGTCGACACCACTCAAAGTGCCTCTGTTTTGTTCAAAATGGACTTATTTTTAAGTGAAATCAACAACTGAGATATCCACCTCACATGTAGTGTAGACCCTCCCCCAAGAATTCACATCAATGTTTGAGATACACAAACAAGGGGTGGATTACATGGCTTTCCTACATGGAATATATCCCACTACACGTCTTTAATGAGCCAGCTATGCAGTTTATCCCTTGTACAGATACACAGGAAGAATCACACGGGATCGACGTCATGTACTAACATAGGGAAAGGGTGCATAAGAGGACACAAGATCAAAGGGTAACAAGTATGTGTTTTTTAACATGCCATGTAATTTCCTATTGATATGACATTTATATTCACACAGGTAGCTGAACATTGGAGTTACCCAGGGTAAAGGGACAAGGCATGTGACCCTTTAAATGACACATAATTTTATGTACCATGATTGATCTCTTTGAACACTATATCAAGGACATATTTTATTAGGGTTGGCTCCCATGATCCTTCCTAGGATGGTTTTGGTATCTTTTCCTACTTACAGTAGTACGACCGCTTCAGCAGGACGTCCTAGACATAGTTGGAGTCTCTCTGAAAGTCCTGGAGTGAGATCATATATCTATTTTTTAGGTCCAGGTAGAGTCATGTATCAACGCAACCAATCCTACCAGACATCGATCCTATATATAGAATGTTAATCTTGATGTCTCATTACAGTCCCCCAGTTTATGATATGTTACCTTTTTTTATTAATATACATAATTACTAAGGGTGATGGTTGGGAGAGTTGGGATATCCTTTTTCTGTATTGTAGAATGATTCAAGGAGCACGGGCTCTGCACGATTTGTTAAAACCAAGTGGCAATCCAAGGAGAAACAATGCATAGTGGAATTTTCTAGTATTTATCTTCTGAGTTGTGTAGGAATATTTTGTGATACTATGTAATGAGGTAGTTTTTGTTTCTGGGTAGACAGTATCTAACTCATGGTAAGAACACTGTTTGGTTGGGTTGTGATCGGTTGATGACATGCTTGTGGTTGATATACTGGTTTTTGTGCAGGTCTGTGGTTGATATACTGGTTTTTGTGCAGTTCTGCTCAGCTGGCTGTACTCGTGCAGGTTTTTTTAGCAGCAGGCAGGGATTTAACAGCGCGTTTTTAGCGCTGTTAAAGGCGACATTTAACAACGCTAAAAAGCGCTGTTAAAGGAGATATTTAACAGCGCTAAAAAAGCGCTGTTAAAGGCAACATATAACTGCGCTTTTTAGCACTGTTAAAGGTAACCTTTAACAGCACTTTTTTAGCGCCATTAAAGGCGACATTTAACAGCCCTTTTTAGCGCTGTTAAAGGTGACATTTAACAGTGCTTAAAAAGCGCTGTTAAAGGACCCCCCCCTTTATCAGCGCTTTTCTAGCGCTGTTAAAGCCCGATTTTAGCGCTGTTATTGCCCGTTTTTGTAGTAGTGTTGTAAAATTTTATGTTTAAGACACTGTGAGACCTCACAAATTACCCAATAATGTTGTGTTTACTCATATTCTGGGATTTATATCATATAATTAGAAAGTATTTTACAATTATTTGGGTACGTAAGGTCTGTTTACTAAACCATTCCAGCCATATATCTATAAATAATCTGAGTACAATATGCATATTCTTGAGGATATACTTTTTGCATGTATTCATGATTGTAGTGGTGTGTGGGGGAATCATATAAGTTTAGAGGAGTTTTTTTTGTAAAAAAAATAAAAAACATCAATTCAGATGGATTTTTGTAGGAATTATTTAAAATTTCATATCATTTTACTTTATAATGGATGGAATCCATTAGTAATATGTATTTGGTCTAATCATGGAGGAGGAAATTTGGGATTATGTTTAATTGATACAAAATAGAATGTCTATGACCCAAAGTTGGTATACCTCTTTTATAGATAAAATTAATTAAAATATTGATTTTATCAAGGAATACCATGGTTTTCTTCTTATATCAGCTTTCTAAAAATCATTGTTTTGTTTTGAAAAAAAATTAGACCCTCATGTTGTTTGAAAATTTTTGATTCTGAATAAGATTGGTGAATTGTTTTATCATTTCTACTTGCCAATTAAGTATAATAGAATTCATGATGTACATTATGTGTTTTAATTTAAGAAATATAAAACTAATTTATCTCATTTAATACATTATAATGGTATGTAATTGTAGATATATTCTTTTTTATTGATAAACATTTTTTTATTGTTGTTCACAATGAGAAGAATCTATGAGGAAATTGTATGCCACGTATACATGTATTATGGTTTTTATGGTCATGTATATGAGGAGACTAGGGACTCATAAGTACATATGAGAACTCAATATAAATAATTTTTCATTGGGGACTCTCAGTCATTAATCTTTCCAAATCCTATCATTTATATGTCCTATTATTTTTAATTACATTTGTTATAATCTATATAACACGATGTGCATTGAGATTCAAATTGGACATTGTTGTTTTATATAGTGGAGATAATAAAAACTTGTATATTTTGAGGAATATTTTGAATTTATATTCCATAAGTTTTAAATATAATTCCATTTACTAGGAATTATTCTTTAGTGTTTAAGAAGAGGATGGATAATTGTTTGACAGAGAATATGTTTGATGAAATAAAATTTTCGTTGTAATAGGTCACCGTAACTCTAGTAAAATCAATTGAGAGTATTTTTGGACATGGTATTCAATCTAGGGAATCTATTGGGAGCCTAGTGATATATGTAAGGACCGTGATGATCCATAAAAAGTCTAATGGGATTCTGATGAATGTCGGGTTCCTTCACCTAATCCACTTTAATGAAGGGTTGTTTTATATTTTCATTTCAAAAAAATTATTTTAAAATATTTTCTTTTCCAAAAGATCATTTCTATAGAATGTTTTCACTATATAATCTCTTCATCACACTATAAATTACATTGGGGATTTTTTTCTCTGACTATTTATGAAATTGTTATCAATAAAAACTATTTCAACCACAAAGGTAAAAGTTTTGATAAACTTGTCATTTTTAAGGGGGTTTGACTACAAATATCATCAAATACAATTCTATTCACCTTCATTAATGAATTTATGAGCATCCAGTTCTTAAGAAGTTATTATAAGTTTTTTCTTGAGGTATTAAGATTACTAAATAATATTTATGTCGAAATTCTCATCAAATTTCATGTTTAATATTAATTTTCTATAAGATTTTTATACAATGATTTTTTTGTCATCAATGAGAGGGATAAATGAGTTAGTGATTAAAATAAATTTCAAAAGAAGGATATTAAATTAATTAATTTGGTTTAAACATGTCTTTTCCTAATATTTAATTTGTGGAAAAACATCAATTATTGAATAATGTTGACGTCATAGAAAATTAATTGTTCAATTATTAGTGGGAAATATTATTATTATTGTTATTTTAATAAAATAACATTTTCCTATTCAATCATTGTATTTTAGTAATTATATGATGTTGTAAAATTTTATTTGTCGTGTTTTTAAATAAAATACATCCTACGCTAATTTATATGACTTATTAGAATGTATATGATGGAAAAATAATTTTTTTTGATTATTTATAGGTGCTAGAAAAATATATTTTATTTTTAATAATACATTATTTCAAAATAAAACATGTGGGATTGACTTTAATAAGTTGTTTATTTGGTATTAATTAATTTTTTTGATTTATTGAGTAAAATATGAATTTAAATGGGTGAAATACTTCTTGAAATCGAGATATTATTTATGTGATTGTGTAATTCTTACAATTTATGGGAAAGTTATACAAGTTGAATTACGTGTTAGAGAGCCTTGTGTTAGGAAACATTGTAATGAGATATAGTGTATGAAATATTTTTACCAGGAATAATTTTTTTCATAGTTTGGTTTATAGACTCGGTTTTCCATGGGTTGGAAGGAAAACACATTTTCCATGGGATTGATAATGTTGTCATATATTATATTTTGTTGGTTGAGATTTCATTGAGCTATGAGTTTGGATCAGAATACATTGAATAGTTCCTAGAGAAGATGTCAACAATTTTCAAAATAATTATATTTATTTATTATATTGAATATATAGTTCCTATATTCGTAAATATAAGTCATTTGTATTTTTTCAAAATAATTTAATATAAAAACACCACTCATAGAAGGATAAATTGAACTACATGTGAATATTTGTGTTATATTGGTTTCTAATGAGATTATTTCACACTTCTTGTATTTACATACATTTTGTAAGTACAAATATTTTTTTAAACATGTTGGGGTCAATGAACCCTTTTTTTATGTAAACAAATATGTCTTTTCAACTGGGTTGAGATGTAACCCTTACATTAACTAAAGTTACAGTGGATCTAAGGCCCATTATGATTTGTATGAGTATAGATTATATACATGGGATTTTAGTAAAATAAATAAGAATTTTCTAGATGGAATTGATGTTGGGTGACATCCAGAAAATAAATTTCTTGTGAAGTTTGATTCATATAGAAAGGGTTTTTTATTATCATTTAAATGTTATTTTAGTTGTATTTTATTATTATTTTGACATAATTGAGAATAATTTTCACCCTTCAGATGTAATATTGTCATTCAGAACTATATATATATTATTTTAGATGTTATTATTGATTTTTATCATTTTATTTTGCACCTTGTGGTTATTTCATTTGGATGTATTTCTTTCTTATGTGATTATCCAATATGGGTGAATCAATATCTAAGAATTTTATCTATTCCCTTGGAACTAGTTAGTGGCCTTCGTTTATCGAGGAGTGTACTAGAGGACTTGTGGAATTATAATTTTGGTGGAGTTTTCATACTGGTGTGTTACATAATAGAAAATAGTATTTGGTGTGTGTGAAAAATGTGTGGGGAAGACTTGATTCATAGTGACGGTGTATGGTTATAGCATATTATAAAGTTGTATAATGTTTATGAAGAATAAAAATTTTCATTTTGAAAATATAAAATATCCCACTGTAATTAAAAAATGAATATAGAGATTTCAAATCTCTTGAAATAGAAAAATAGGTGGGGGTTTTGAGAGAAATTTGGACTATCTAATTTTTTATATTTTTATTCATATAGAATGAATATTCTTATCATGGGGGTAATTCATAAATAACTATACATTTGTGGATTTTATAGGGAAAGAAACATTCTAGACCGTATAGTTTAAATATTTAGTATTAAAATAAATTACATAAAGATTGAATATATATATATATATATATATTATGGGATGTTTGAAGGGGTAAGAATCCAATTCTTAATAAATGGAGAAAATAATGTGGGTTTAGGAGGTTATGGGTTTTTGAGGATCATCATATGATTATCGTAGCTGAACAACACAATAATACTTCAATATCTAACAAATGTGAAATACAAAGAACAGAAATATAAATAGGTGTACCTCAAATGATGTGTGATTCATATCTATTATTCTCTTACATTTGATAGAGATCACTAAAAAACAACTATCATAATCTTATATCCATAAATAGTACACTAAACACTTGAATTATTATTCATCATTAGAGGACCCAAAAAATCTAAATGTGTTCAAGCACCATCATATGAATGATAAATGGAAAACATGGATGAAAATAGATTTGACTATGGATTATAAAAATCACACTAATATCCTCCAAATCCAATAAGAGGATCACATCCATTATAGAGGCTCCTTTCAATGTATGAAAAGTGTCAAATGTTAGTTTCCTTATGATGGTATCCGGTATAAGATATGTTAATGTATTATTATTGACATTTAAAAAACATTGAATGTTTCAATTATTAGATCATGAATACATATACATCAATTAATGAATCCATTGATTTATAGCTGAGGGAAACTGGTTCTGAATAGGGGCAGTGGACACACAATTGATACCGAACATTTCTTATCTATTATACACTATGGTAAATGATGATCATATGTTACAATTAAAGCATCTACATTCCCATGTAACTGGTTAAGAATCATAAATATCAAACAATTATATATAAGTAAATTTAACTCTTATCCAATAATATTCCACTTGAACTGAAAACATATATGGACTTTATGGAAAACTCCAAAACCTCCTCTGAATCCATACAAACTCTTTAGGATATGGTTTAGAAAACTCTATTCATTTTAGAAAAACATTTTGTGCATAATTTAATCCTTACTTCAATGGATAACTATGTGAACATAAGGGTATTTATAGCATTGAAAAAATATAAAAACCTAATTTTGTATATATAAGTTACGAGATAGCTCTAAAAAAAATCAATTTTTCGCAAGCTATAAGGGGTCTAGTTTAATCTTGATTAAACATACTTATATCATAATATAAAACATTCCATCACAAGATGAATCATATAAATCATATGTATGACTATATAATCCCTTTATACATGAAAAAATGTGACCATTATACATTTAACTTGTCAATATAGTATAGAATAAATCATACAATCGTTATTCTCCAAAATATAAGGAATGTGTTGATAAATACATGACATTTTCTTCATCTAGAATATGAGAACATCACATGTCCCTCATCCAAGGATCCCATCACATCACATGTCACTAAAGTAAGCATCTATATGTATTTCATTAGTTTAATTCAATCAAGGAACATAATATGTGTTCTTGTTATATGAGTGAAAAAATCCCATCTTGATTGACCTCCAACCAATGACATAGACAACAATATACCGTAACCCCCAGGTAAGACTCAAATATTGTATAGTAAAGGTATAAAAGTGTTAAAGTTGTAATCATAGGAATTCTTCTAAAATATGTTAATGGGGGTTCGTATTAAGTATACACCCTAAAAGAAATCAATGAACATATGATGTTCCATGTAGTATACTCTGGAATGACAGTCTAGATAATAAGTCTTAACTTATTATCTTATGATTCTACTCTTTATATCACATATGAAAATCTTTTGATTGTATACAATATTCTTATCACAATAATGTTAACATATCATCACAGCCTATAATAGTCTTTGATTATCATTATTTAGGGACAGCATAAATCCTAACTTTAAGGGGAAAATTATCATTTGACATCAAAAGTATTATGCTTCCAATGTGAAAGAAACATAAATTAGAGATTGACTTTTATAAAACATGTTATATTTTATATCTTTTAACTTATTTAATAATACTTAAAAAGTCTATACATAATTATTATTCTAACTTATCATATATGATAGAGTCACAAATCATCCATTCATTTTATAGAATTGTAGTGTTTTGTTAAATTCATTACTTTTCATTTTAATTCCTTTCACATCTTAATGTAACCACTTCATAGAATCCTCTTAATAAACACTTTAGTGCATAACATCTATGAAGTAATTTAGTTTGAATAATAGTGATACTTTGGAAATGTAATCCAAATATTTAAATCCTTGAACATTTTTAAACACCTTTAATTTATATCATCAAATATTACAAATCCAATAACATTAAATATCTAATTAGGAATATTTCCATATTCATTATTGACATACTTGGATCCATTTACATCAAACCTTTCATTGAAATATTTTGGTAACTATTACAAATATTTATATGACTACTTTATCAACACATCCCAAACATCTTTACAATATAGTGATATTCACTTCATTATGCTAACTCATGGTAACCCTATAAATTTATATTTACTAACATACCCTAAAATCTTTAAGATATTAAGTGAAATTAACTTTAATTTTTTATTATATTATATTATATTATATTTGTAAAATTTGAACTTATAAATGTCTACACAGACTCTTACTAGTCACTTAGACACAGTATACTCATTAATATATCTTAAAAATATATAAAATCTCCATTTTGTTTAGAATTAACACTTATTTTCTTATGTAAAAATATTTTAAAAAATAAAATATTTAATCAATTTCATATATGGTATTTTATGTGTTTGGATAATTATAATGAAAATAAAACATTTTTTAATAAGTTCTACTCACGGTGGTGGAATCTATAATCTTTATATTTAAACAAAAATCTAGATAAACTCATTTATCCTAGAAAGAATATTTTTATCCTTATCTCATTTTCAAACCTTGTAATAAAATAAAATAAATCATAAATTAGGTGTATTGAATCAATTATATCATATTATTCACAATAAATCCTTTTTAACAAAAATAATTTCTTAATATATAAGAAAAATGAGATAAAATACATATCATTTTCTTAAACCATAGGTTATTTGGCGCTGCCCTTGGGTGTTCATGAGAAGGCCCTAACTACCCTCAAGTTTGTGTTCACCTATTAGCAAGATGTGAGTCCCACATTGGTGTGCGGGGAGGATCATGGATTCCTAACAATATGTATGTGGATAACTCCCTATCACAAGCCCATTTATCATGGTATGAGGGTTTGATTCTATTGGGTTAAAATAATAAGGGTTGGTATATACCAAAAAATACCATCATAATAGTCAAGAGATTACTGGTGAAAAAACACATGATTCATACCAAGTATTTGAGATAAGGGGGTGGGTTCTAATACCCTCATGTAATACTAAGTAGTGTTTTGTTGAAACTAGGGTTATTAATGCGCCCCTAAAGTGTTTATATCATGGAATTAAACAAACTCCTACTGGTGTGTTCATTTTAGAATGTGTAGGATTGAAATAGTGTATGTAGATGCTTAATTACAAGAGGGGGTGAATTTTATGTTTAAAAACTATTCGTTTTTATCATTAAGGAAAACTATGTTCAACAAGGACAATCAAGGTAAATTAATAAAGCCTCTTTTAGTTCTACGAGACAAACTTGCTTCGGTTCCGGAAATATGAATCCGAAAATGAAAATATAGAACAATTTTTTAAGGATGATTCTATCTTAAAGCGTATAGAATCTTATTTACTAGAGTAACGAAAGTACAAGAAAGTATAATAAATTTATAGTTTCATCCTTCATCAAAATAATGTAGAAATCAAAACATGAAATAAAAACAAGTAACAAGTTGGAATTCTTTTCACCAAAAGAGTAGGGTATCAAAAAACATTGGATAAAGGTCCCTTGATTTATACATTCAAGAATGTATATATTACCCACACCAGGGTAATCCCTTGATAAGAATATCATAATATGTCTTGCTATCCTGGAAATCCATCGAAGATTAAGGTATTTGACACCTCTTCCTTCCTATCCCCAAAATTCGTTGAATTTTAAGGTTGTCAGCACCTCTATCTTCCTATCCTTGATAGACCTCTTTGTACACAAAAATAATCAGAGTCGCATGAAGCAAGTTGAACAAAGTTTTCAAAGCTCACAAATCCCGAGAGTCTCTCTCTCTCTAGAAATCACTTCACAAAATATAATCTCTAGATTGATGCAATGGTCACGAGCTCATTCAAATGAACTCATATTTATAAGAAAAACACCAATAATCGGCTCCCTCCTCCAATGGTCTTATTATTCCTTGAATCTTAGAGGGACCTGTACACATGTCATGCAATCAATGTTTAGTCAGAGCCATATTGTATAACATCATTTTAGAATAATAACATGTGTAAGGAAAACTGAATTATCTTAACCAAATATGATTTATTGGAGTCTAAGGTAAAGTAGAATTTGGAGTCTAATCATATAGAAAACAAAATCTATAAGACATGGATATTTAGATTCTGTTTTAGAAATAATTCACATTATGAATTCTAATGATTCCAATGTTTGTATTACAATGAATTTAGAGTCTGAATTTGGAGGAATTCAGAGTCTAAATTTAGAGTAATTTGGAGTCTGAAATCTAAAGAATTTAGTGTCTGAATTTCAGAGAATTCGGAGTCTAAATTTCAGATAATTCGGAGTCTGAATTTTAGAGAATTAAGAGTATGAAAATAACACAATCTATATCCAATAAATTATAATATTCTGAGTTTTTAGATATTATTCTTAATTTCTTTACTTAGTAAAAAATGAGTTTTATTATGAGAAACTATAAAATGATACTAGGAAAATAAGGTAACGATAAAAAACATTTAGAGAAGGGAATTTTTCCATAAGAAAATAGTCCTTAGGGAATGATAATTTTCCTTAAGATAATTATTTTGTGATTTTCAAAACATAGAGGAATGGAAAAGTCATAAGGAAACCTTATAGACTCAACAATCTCCCCATTTTTTGAAAGAACAAACAACTCTAGGAAAAATAATATAAGGACTAAGAATTTACATTATGAACTTTAAAAAAACTTATATCCCTTTACTTATGAATCTGGATGAATATGACTAACTCCACCATAGGATTTTAAATTCCTAAGGATCGTATTATGAAAATCCTTAGAGAAACAATTTACTTTTTTGCATATGAAAGTCTTTATTAAGTATACTCCCCCTTAGTTATGCCCTTATGTTCTTTATACTTAGTATTATTTTTTTCATTCCCCCCCCCCTTATGATTTTCAAAAATTAATAGAGGGAATGGAAAAAAAAATATTGCACCTGAAATATTAGAGCAATACACAAAACAAATACAGAGAAAAAATATTTTTCATTAAGATTGGAAAAATTAATACAAGGAAGAAATACCACAAAAGATCAGAATTTATAGGAAAAATTATTCATACTTTCTTCCTTCGGCATGATCTTCTTCACAATAATCTTCAAATTTTAAAACTCTTTATGATCTTCCTCAATCCGCTTGAGGAAATATTCCTCATCCTGATTTTTATTTTCTAGAGCCTTGATCTTTTTATCCTGAGACTTATGGATTTCCTCCTAAGACATCAGTATCACTTCTTTCTGATTTAACTATTCTTCAAACTCTATCCTGAGATCCATTTATCTCTTCTAATTTAAGTAAACTGAATTCATATTCCCATTCTGATCTTTATATTAATGATTATGGGTTACCTGTTCAAGGTTTAGATTCTCTATAAAACATGTTGTAATGTTTTTTATCTAGTCATCTTAATTAGCAATGGAATATTTCACGGAGTCTTGGAAGTCATAAAAGATTATAAAGTCTGAAATTGTTCTTTCTGACAACATTGTAATTTCTTTACAAGATCTCTTATGAGCGTCATAATCAATATAAAAGGATTTTATGTATGCCTTGAGCAAGATGAATTTTCCATAAGCATGCTTACAAAATCTAACTTCTGATTAAAGGATTGTGGAAGCAACTGGCTTCTCGAATCAATATTCAGAAACAAAGGAATGGTGGCAACTAACTTCTTTAGATGTTGTACCACAAAATCTTGACCCATAGAATATGATTCGGAATCTTATTCCCTTCAGTGTAAAGATTATTTTTCAATATCTACATCCTTTCTTTTGGATGTTACACCAGCATCCATTTTAACCATCACAGCCTTCTTAGGTGTATCAACAATCAACTGTTATCCTTGTCCAACCGTAGAAATCATCTTTACAGCCTTTGAAGATTTATTATCACTATCTGAGACATGGACGATTTTATCTTCATCAACATTTTCCTTCTCTACATATCCCTCAAGATCATCAGGTTAAATGAAGTTGTGATTGTTTATTTCATCATAAAAAGGTTTATTAACCTCTTCCTGACCCTCATCCTCTTTTCCTTGAGAATAATGTTTCATTGATTCTGCCTCGGAAGCCCATATCGACAACTTTTTAGAAGTTCTTTCCTTGTAATTATATTCTTAGAATTTTTTTATCACATCATCACTCTCATCTTCTTCTTCCTATTCTTATTCTTCTACTACCTCTTCTTGAACTATCTCTTCTTCTACTTTAGGTTATATAATTATGACTTTCATTCTTAGAGTCACTACTACTGATTCTTATAAAAACGATTATGGTACCTGAATCTATTCAGAATATTTCTCAGTATCCCTGAGAAGATCTTGAACTATTTCTACCTCAGATATTTTCTTTTTTTTGCTTCTTTTGTTTCTCATTCCTTTATAATTTCTCATTAGCCTCAATTTTCAATGCTTTTGCCTCAGTAGGAGCTGGGCCAAAACTAGGATCTCCTTCCTTCTTATTTTTCTTTTGTTCCTTTCACTTAGATATAACTTCATCAGGAAATGTTTTTTTCTTCTTCAGTTTTGGGGGTGCTGACTGACTTTCCTAAATTTTAGGTTTCCTTTTGATTTCGGGTTCCTTCTACTTTCTCTTCTTCTGTGTTTTCTTGGAAGTATCTGATACTTTCACCTTATTTTCTAATGATTCAATATAACCTTCTTTTATATCATAAAATTACTCAGATTTGATATTAATACCATCTTTCATCATCCTCAATGTGTCATCACTTAGATACAAAATTTTAGGGTTCTTGGAATATAGCTACAAAAGATTTTGAATGAATCTTGGCATAACACTATGATCTTAGATATAATTTCTAGATACATGACGATTTTAAATTTGAGAGTTCTATTCTTGATATTGGTAATCATCAAGAATATATACTTCACCTAGTTTATCTTCCTCAAGTTGATCATAAAATCTAGAATATAGATGATATTTTTCTTTAAGGAGTCCTTGTATCCTTTTCTCGGAATTAAAAAACATTGTACCCATAATTCTAGTGTCCTAAAATTCATTGAGAGATGGTTAATATTCATCCTTTTAACTCCTTTGAGTCCAATGAACTCTATTTCTTTTTCTTTCTCAAAGCTTTAGGACTGGTCTGGCAGCTTATGGGTGCACAAAATAATTTTTCCTTTATATGGTAATCCAATGATACAAGATTCCATATTGAAGGAAATGGAATAGGTTTTCCCCTAACTCTTTAATGAAAACTTATATCTACCACCTTTATTAAAAAATATACTATCTCATAAAATTCAATAAGAAGCTTTGGATAAATCAGATCTTGTCTTTTGGATTTAGCTACATAGAGGCTCTCTCATCCCTCCACCTTAATATTTTGCGAAATCAGGGAATTATACTTATTGAAGAATCTTGGATCAAATATACTTAATCTATATATTTACCATTATGTGATTTATTTAGCTGAAGATATGTACTTCTGTGGAGAGGCTTCCAAAGAGATCCGTAGTCTATGAAAACTCAGAAAAGAGGGACGGGATTTTTGAAGAGAGGTTGAGCTTTGACATAAAAAATCTTATAAACCGATGTGGGACAAAGAATAGAGGGAATTTATATAGGCATTGAACCGACAGTTCAAATTCCCAAATTTATTCAATGGTTGAAACAAGCACGATCTGATCTGACGGTTGAGATGAATGTTGAGGAAGGATTTGGTAGGTTCCGATATTTTGAGGAATTTAAGGTTAAAATTAAGATTTTTGGATAATTGAATCAAAAAAATCCCTTAAAATAATATAAAAATACAAAAAAGTAAGAAAATTCAATTACGAATACCTAAGTAAGGAAAAATACATTCCGGATTGCTAGGAAAAATTTTAGTGTTGGGGAAAATTCTTCTTAAACAACATCAGATTACGAAAAATTTTATTAAGGAAAGAATTTTTTTGTATAAGGAACATTTTAGTATTTAAGAAAAATATTAGGTTCTGGAATTGTGAGTTCCAAAAAATTTGATTATGAAAAAAATTTATTAAGAAGGAATTTTTTGTTAACAAGAAAACGTACCCCCCCCATGAAAAAGAGTTAGTTTATGTAAGGAGATAGGTTTCAACAAAATCTTAATATGGAGGATTATTTTATGGTTATAATTCATAAATTTTCTTTAATGTAGTAAAATCTATCTGAGGTTAAATTTTTTGTAAAAATATCAGAAAGTTGATCTTTCATTTCGATAGATTAAAGAATGATATCTCTTTTAATTGTGTGATCCCTATAAACGTGATGCATAATATCTACGTTTTTTTAATCAGAGTGATGTGGAGGTTTTTTTAGGGAAATAACACAAGTGTTATCACACAATATATGTGTTTTGGTAAAACTCATTCCATAGTCTGTGAGTGTGTGTTTCACCCACAACACTTGAGAACAGAAACTTTCAACTGCTACATATTCATCTTCATTAGTGGAAAGTGATATTGAGTGTTGGTTCTTACAGGACCAAGAAACTAATAAATCTCCTATGAAATTAAAAATTCTGGATGTTCTTTTTCTATCCATTCTATATCCACCATAATCAATATCTGAAAATATTTTTAAAAGGAAATAATTTCTAGATATATTGAAGAGTCCTAAATCCATGGTTCCCTTTAAATAGATAAAAATTATTTTCACTACTTTAAAAAGAGATTCCATTGAATTAAGTTGTTATCATGAACATAAGCACACTAAAACAATTTTGTCTGGAAGACTATCTATCAAGTATAGTAAACTTATTATCATAACTCTAAATGATTTTTGATCTAATGGTTTCCCATCTTCATCAAGATCAAGAGAATTTGAGGTACCGATTGGAGTACTTATAATATTAGTATTGTCATTTCCATAATTTTTTATAATATTTTTAATATAATTATGTCGTGATATATAAGTTCCTTCTGGTTTTTGAGAAATTTGATAACCTAGAATAAATGTTAAATCATCCATCATACTCATTTCAAACTCATATTTCATTAGATTTGAAAAAAAAATCAGTTAAAGATTGATGATTTGAACCAAATATAATGTCATCAACATAAATTGGAACAATCAAAACATTTATCTTTTCTTTCATTATAAAAAGAGTTGGATTAGGAGTTCCCTTTACATAGTTGTTTTCTAACAAAAATCATGTATGTCTATCTTACCAGGCTCTATGGGAATTTCTAAGTCCACATAAAGCTTTGGTAAGTTTAAAACATGTTCAGGATGTTTTTTGTCGTCAAAACCAAGATATTTTTCAACATAAACATCCTCTTGAACATATCCGTCAAGGAAAGAACAATTCACATACATTTAAAAAAAATTAAATTAAATAATGCTAAAAACCCAAGTAAAATGCTAATAGATTCAATTCTATCTACAGGAGCATAGGTTTCCTCGTAGTTTATTCCTTTTTGTTGATTATAGAAATCGTACTATGATTCCATTTTCATCACATTTATTTATGAAGAGACATTTCACTCCAATTATATATGTTTCTTTAGGTCTTTCAACAAAGGTCCAGATTTTGTTCCTTTTGAATTCATTTAGCTCATCTTAAATGGCATTAATTTAATCAGCATCAACTAAAGCTTCATCAGTGCTTTTTCGGTTCTAATTTGGAAAGAAATTATAGATGTTCTACTTCATTTCTTAAGGATATTCAAGTCATTATAGGTTTATTTACATCACCAATGATACTATCATTGGGATGATTCTTAGGAAATGGTTTATTTGTGTTTTGTAAAAAAAATCATCAACATATGGTAGAAAATCTTCTTGGGTAAATGCTTGAGAAATATTTTCTTGAACATTTTCCTTTTTAAGAGAATATTATATCAAGTATTGATAAATATTTTGAAAATACAACCAAGGATGTTGGTTGGGGTTGTTTAAAAACAAAATGATCTGTTTCATTAAATTAGAAAAACATTGTATCTTCCATAGTACATGTATTATTATTAAAAACTCTATAAGATTTAGAAGTAGTGGAGTAGACTCGAAAATTCATTCACCAAATTTGGGTGAAAATTTATGTAATTTATCTTTAGTATTCACAATGAATACTTTGTAACCAAATACTTTGAAGTATGAAATTCTAGTTTTTCAACCATCCCACAATTCATAAGGTGTTTTGTTAAGAAAATGTATTATTAAAACTCGATTTATAGTATAAAAATAATTACTAACAACTTCAGCCCCAAAGTGTTTAGCAATAGAATATTCACTCAATTTTGTTCTAGTTATCTCCCAAAAAATTTTATTTCTTCTTTCAATAAAAGTATTCTGGTTTGGAGTTCTTGAAGATGAAAAGTTATGAGTAATTCCTTTCTTACTACAAAAAAATTCAAAATCTGAATTTTGAAATTCTCCTCCATGATCACTCTGAATAGTTTTCAATGGTAGGTTTTTCTTATTTTTATCTTGGGCTCTAAAAAATTTTAAATAATAAAAAACATAATATTTCATTACTAGTAAATAGACCCACATAAATCTAGTTTAATCATTAACTAAGAAAAATACTATATATTTTCCTCTAATACTTCCAGTTTGTGTTCGAAAAAAACTATTCATATTAACTGACTTTAATGAATTAGAAGATGAGACTTCACCAATTGATTTAAAACTTGATTTATGTTTCTGACCAAATTAATAATGAACACAAACTTTTGGAGAATCAAATCTATGCTCCATTAGATCCTTAAGAAATATTTTCTTTGAGATTCTTCATAGGTTTCTAAGGTCATAGTGTCTCAACCTTCTTTTACATAACCAAGATTGATATTTTATTGCACTATGGAAAGGTAGATATGGGCTCATAAGGTCTTATAATTTTAGTGTCTATACATTTTCTTACCTATGGGAAGAAAGAAAAAACTCTAACTTGGAATTATGTACTAAGCATTTATCACTCCTAAATTTATCAAGGTAACCTTAATCTCACAATTGGATTATACTAATGAGGTATTTATTAAGACCTTTAACAAATAAAATATTTGAAATTAATGTTTTTTCATGAAGAAAAATGTTACCTATACAAAAAATTTCTCCCTAAGCATTATCTCTGAATGTTACTTTTCCTTTTTTTATCTTGATAATATTTTCAAAAAGGTTTTTGTTACTAGTCATATGCAAGGAACATACACTATCCATGTACTAGGTATTGTTGTTGGTAATTTCTTTATTTTTATGAAAATAAAAGAGAAAGACTTTCAAAATCCAAACATTCTTGGATCGGGAAATTTCAAAAGGTAAAATTTCATGAATCCACATTTTCTTAAAAAAATATTCTTTATGAAAAACTAAATATTAGTTTTTATTTAAAGAACAATTTTTCTCCAAATTAAAACCACATTTACACATAGTACAAAATAGATCACTTTGGGGAACAAAATAATTATTACAAAAAATAGTTTTAGAATGAGTATAACAAAATCCAGAACTGTTTCTTAGAGGAATAATTTGGGAATACATCTTGTCAAATTTTTTCCTTACCATAGGTAAGGTTTAACAGGAATTTACTTAAGGAAATTTTTTTGACATTCATTTAATAACCAAATACATATCCCCAAAGTTATTACATTAAGAACTAGATTTATCCTCTAAAATATTTTTCTTAGAAAAAACATCTTTATGATCCATATAAATTTTATCCTTCTCAGAATTAACTTCCTCAATGTTTTTAGAAAAAATTTCAAAATTAAAAAGTTTTTTTATCAAAATATTTAGAAATATCAGATACTTCTTTAGTTAAAATAGAAATCCTAAAATTTTCTTTCCCTAACTTATTTTATATCGTACAATTTTCATTTTCAAGATGTTTCAAAAAACTAGACACTTATTCATAAGTAAGTAAAGTGTTATGTTCATTAGAAGAAGATTCTTCATATAACGACTTGTAATTTTTATAATCATTATAATTTTCATTAAATGATACATTAGCAGTAGATTTAGCATTTTGTACCTTGGCCATTATACAATGATTTTAAATGGGTAGCTTTTCTAGTATACCAATATTCTTCAGACTAAAAGATTCATACTCTAAGGATTCATTAGATGAGTCACCACCAGTGGAAATCCATGTATCATTGGCCTTGAAGACTTTATTATACTTTGTCTTTTAATAATTCTTCCTATTTCTCTTAGAATTATTTTCTTCTCTATCTTTTCTATTAATCATGGGACAATATTCCATGATGTCTCCAGTTATTTTTCCTTCATAACAAGTGACTTATGAGTATTTCTTGTATTTCATTTCTTTCTTCGTATATCTATATTTAAAGTCACTATTTCCCACAATCTTGTTCATCCTTCAATCAAGATTGGATAATTCAGTTTCAGAATTTTTACTTTCACTAGACTCAGATAAAACAATGACTTTCTCAGGATTAGATCTTATAACCCCTTCCAGACTCTTGACTTAATTTTCAGTAAAGGTTACACTTATATTTCCATTCCTCTTCTTATTCATATCATCATCTATTTTCATTCATGTATCGTGTTGAAGAAGAGTTCCAAAAATTTCATCAAGGGTAATATTTGAAAATTTATTATTCTCATCTAAAGTTGTTATTTTGGATTCCCACTCATTGGGAATAATATCTATAATATTGTACACAATAAATTCATCTTCAAAACCATTCTATCTTATATATTTAAGACTATTTAAAATTTTCATAAATCTTTGTTGCACCTTGCAAACTAGTTCTCCATAGGGAAATAAGAATTCATGATATTCTTCTCTTAACATAGCTCTTCTGGTTTCTATCACTTTAGAAGTTCCAAAATGTGTAACTTCAAGTTTTTTCTAGATATAGTTGGTAACATCACAAGAAGATATTTGACTATATATTCTCCTCGTCCAATAACACAACAAAGTATTGTGTACCTTGTAATTTAGTTTATATTCCGATTTTTCTTAGTTGGTGAAAGTTTTGACTTCCTTTTCTAGAATTTTGTAATATATAGTAAGGATAAAAAAATTTCTACTCCAATTTTATTAAAAAAGTGTTCATTCTATCTCTACAGTACTCATAATCATTGCCATCGAATATTGGTTGTCTGGTAAGATTTAAATTATCAATGGAACCAACATTAATTCCTACCATTATTTAATAATATACTTTTCCACAAAACATGTTAATAGAAAATTTTGATAAACAAAGATAAAAATATCTAATAAAAACATGAACAAGGAAAGTTAGGAATGAAAATTTAGAATAAGGAAAACTTGAGAAAGAAAACATATATGCAAGAATAAGTATTTTAGAGACCTCCTCTGAAACAAATTGTAAGATCAAAAGAGTGTATGTATATGCTAAATTACAAGAGGGGGTGAATTGTAAGTTTAAACATATTTAATTTTTAACCTTAGAGAAAACTATGTTTAAAAATTTTAAATAAGGTAAATTCACAAAGACTCTTTTATTTTTATGTGACAAACATTCTTAGGTTCCAGAAATATGTATCTGGAATTGAAACTTAATAACAATTTTATTAAAGGAAGATTCAACCTTAAAGCGTATAAAATCTCATTTATCAGAGTATGTAAAGCACAATAATGTGTAGAAAGGTTATAAATTCATCCTTTATTGAAATATAGTGGAAATAAAAACTTGAAAAAAAAACAAGTAACAAGTAGGAAATATTTTCACCCAAAGAGTAGGGTATCCAACAGCCTTGGTTAAAGGTCCCTTGATTTATACTTTCAAGAAAGTCTATCTATCCCTTACCTGGGTGTTCCCTCAATAGGAATATCAAAATCTTTCATGATATCGCCGCAAGCCCTCAAACTTTAAGGTAGTCAGAACCTCTATCATCCTATCCCCAGAAGTACTCGAACAATAAGTTTGTCTGCACCTCTTTCTTCTTATCCCTAAAAGCCCTCAATTTTAATCAACAACAATCAGAGTCACACAAAGAAAGCTGAACAAGATGTTTATAGCACAAAAAGTATGAGAGTCTCTCTCTCTAAAAATCAATTCATAGCATATAATCACTACATTTATGGAATTGTCGTGATCCCGTTCAAATGAGCTCATATTTATAGAAAACATTCCAATGGTCGACTACCTCCTCCAATGGTCATATTTTTCCTTGATTCTCATAGGGACCTGTAAACATGTCACTCAATCAATGGTTAGTTAGAACTATATTTTATGAAATCATTTTAGAATAATAACATGTGTAAGGAAAAATGAAGTAGCTTAACAAAATATTAGTTTCCGGAGTCTAAGGAAAAATAGAATTCAAATTCTAATCATATAAACAATCAAGAATCTATAAGACATGGATATTTGGATTCTATTTTACAAAGAATTTAGAATCTAAATTCTAAAGATTACGGATTCTATATTACAATGAATTTGGAATCAAAATTCTAAGGAATTCAGTGTCCGAATTCTGAGGAATTCAGAGTCTGATTTCTGAGGAATTGGGAGTCCGAATTCCAAGGAATTTGGAGTTAGAATTCAGATAAATTCAGAGTTTGAATTTTGAGGAATTTGGCATCTAAATTTAAAGGAATTATGATTCTGAATTATGAGGAATTTAAAGTCATGATTTCATATAATTCATAGTCTAAATTTCATAGAATCAAGAGTCTAAATTTTAGAAAATTTGGAGTTTGAATTTCAGTGAATTCAGAGTCTGAATTTTAGAGAATTAGAAGTCTGAATTTTATAGAATTCAAGGTCTGAAAACAAAACATTCTATATCCAGGAAACTATAATATAATGAGTTTTAAATTTGATTCCTAATTTCTGACTTAGTAATAAAATGATTTTGGTTATGATAAATTATAAAATGAGACCATTAAAAAAAGTTTAGGATATAAATTTCTTTAGAGGGGGGGAATTTTCCTTTAGAAAATAGTCCTTAGGGAAAGTTAATTTTCCTTAAGATAAAGTGTTTGTGATTTTAAAAACATTTAGGAATAGATAAGTCATAAGTAACTCTTATTAACTCAACACAAATATATGGGTCCCATGTGGTGAATGGGGAGGTTCGTGAATTTATCATAATGTGTGTGACTTCTTCCCTGTCATAAGTCATTTTCCCATGGAAATAGGGATTGATTACTTTAGGAGAAAATTGTGAGGGTGGAACACCACAAAGTGGATAGTATCATGATATCCAGATGAGCACTGGTGGATTGACATATGATATATACCAAGAATGAAATTCCCTTATAGTTCGAGAAGATTGATTTTTATTTTTTTCATTATGAAGTTTTTCAATGTGTTTTAAATAATGAATTGGTTCATTCTATTTCATTTAAAAAGGATAATTTATCACTTTTTGAAAAGGAAGTGAGAATTTTTCCCATTCATTTGGTTAATTGGGAAAAAGGCTGGAATCTTGGTGAGTGACCCATTACATTTGACTACTAAGATTGAGTGCACTTTCTAGAATAGTTTCAAGAAGTGTATATCTTAAAATAATCAAGATGATGATTTGGTATTGTGAGTTGAAAATTTCAAATTTTTTTGTCATTTATTTATTTAAAATACCACAAATTTAATTAAAATCCTAGTTAATCATTTAGTTTTGTGGTTTTGGGATAAATTTTTAATTTCACTATAAATTGGCTCAATTGATAAATTTTGATGATTTTTTTTCAATTATGGGAATTAATAGTGAATCCATGCATATTTTAAAATTGAAAATAATTGATTGACTAAATTTTTTATCTAAAAAAATATTTTCATATGGATTTATTTATAGTTTAATTGAAATAATATTTTTTGAATATAATAGAATCTATTAATAGAAAGAAAATTTCAGAAACTGTGATTTTAAATCTTCAATTTTCATTAGAATTTTATTTTTAAAATAATAATTATAATTTATATTTCAAAATATAATTTTAATTTGATATTTATTTTAGATTTTTTTAAATTTTTTTATTATTCATTTTAAATTTAATCATTAACTATGTTTGTACTAAAATATATTATTATTTTCTCTATAGTAAAAACCAGTTATTGTTTCCCACGTCTTTCGTCTCCTTCTACGACTAATTTTTTTAAAAAAGGGATAAATTGTTCTATCGTAGAGTCTTCATATAGCCCTATACATCTTCTATCGGTCCCCTATTTTTCCATTTCCATCTTTTATGTAGTAAATATTATTATCCTTCCACCATAACATCAAGTCCTTATAACATACAACCAACTACTACTGTCTAATACTAGTGAAAATATATGTACCACTTTTCTACTAATACTTGGTAAAATTTATGCACCCATCGATGAAAAATTTCTACTTATTCTTGTATTAAAAAAATTATTCTATCACTAGATTAGTCCTATTCTAATGGTAAGATTATTGGCTACCATCAAACTCATTACCACTATCCTTTACCAAAAATGTTTTTTACTCTCAGTTATCTTCTACTATATAGTGACAATGATGCTACTATTTCCCGTCCTTCTACCACTATTTCGCAACTGTGACCACCCACTAAGGTTACTATCCAACTGTTTATAAGCCACCACTATCTGCTACCATGAAATACCCCCTTTGACCATGAATAAAATCAATTTTTATTGAATTTGAACATTAAACATGCTAGAAAAACGCATGGTTATTGGATTGAAAATGTTCAAACCAACATACAGTGATGAATAAATTAGAACCTTTCTTAAAGAATAAACATGGATAGGGATGACCATGACACAAATGTGCACTCATTTTTTCGTGGAGGTATCAATATCACCAAACCATTTGAATTTAATCCATGATCCAACCACACATCATCCCATATTGAAAATTGAACTCGATGATATGTTTATAGAACCCAAAATAATTGGGAAATCGTCTCTATTTCTAAACCCATCTGAATGAATCCACTATGATGCCCGATGACTAGTGTAGAGTCTGATTGAACCCATGATCGCTGATTGGAATAAGTTGAATTGGTTTAATTCTTGATATAGACAGATGCTCACTAATAGTAACAGGCGTGACCAATCCCTAAGATACGAGAAGACCCAATGATCCCCCCTTACCTTAGATATTCATTACCATACCAGAAAATAATTTGATCTTACCAGTTATAATATCTATTATAAATCATGTCTGATATATAGACATACCACTCGATCCACATCCATATCCCCAAACTCATGCCATAATAAAACAATACTATTTGTGCATAAATATGATCATTTAAATTAAACTAGAGATGGTGTTTTTATTCACTTCTATACTATCTGTGATTTTCCACTATATGGGAACAAAATGAAAAGATGATATAGTAATACCCTGTGCAATGGTCTAAAAATCAAATAAGGTCTCAAACTAAGTGCTTGATGAAGATCTTGTACAAAGATTACAACATTAATTAGCTCCCATTGTAAGGGAATTTTCTCCACCCAGATACATGAAAAACTCTTCACCCTAGAGAAACCACCACACATTTACACTCCAAGTAGGTTTCAAATTGTAAATTGTCCCAGAACCAAGATGTACAAAATTCTTGAGCCTAGACTCTGATAACCTGCTTGTTGTTTAAGAACATGACACTCTCTTAAGTTTTTGAACTGATTCCCACACCCTTGGTCTAAGTAATTTAAAAAATTATTATCCCAAAGTAAAATAACAAAAAAAATACATGAATCAATCTATTTCAATATCCATAAATCCAAAATTTAATAATAGATTGAGCCTATTTTTCATTGAACCCAAAGTGCACATTTAATACAGTAAAATCCATCTGAGATTTAATAAAACCAGATATGGGAGAAATGGAAAATAAACTCTCAAAGTAAATAATTTATACCCATGATTATGTAAATGTTCAGATCATCTATTGAATAAAAAGGCTTTTTTTTATAATGAAAATAGGAGAAAAATCCTGAAAATATTTAATATACATGAGCTACTCATGTGATGAATATTATAGCGCACCTAGGACCTCAAGCATTCATTTTGAATAGAATATTATTCACTATGTTGATGGGACTGGGACTCTATCACTCGATCATGGAGGACACATCTATGATCATCAACCAAGATATTTCATATCTTCACTTCTTATGTTTATTTAATTTCATTATACTGTAATAAATATGGTGATGGAACACTAAGACCATGGTATTTAATACAAGTATATTCTTTTTATCAATAGTTTAATGAATTATGTATTTTAATCATTCAATATCTTATGTCCAAGCTATAATTACATAAATTGTATAGAAATATGAGTTTTCATCATTTCCTACATTTTGAATTTATCTTAAATTCTTCACTAGATCATATGAATAGTCCACTTAGGTCTGATCCATTACTTATGAATGTGAGTAGTGGGTTGACTTAATGGTCATTAGAGATATCTTATTACTAGGATAGGGTATACTAGATATTTTAATGATCATTTCATCCCTTCAGTTAAACTAAAAAATATAGTATAGGGTAATCAACTGTGTTTTCACTGGATTAAAAAGAAAATCGGAGAGTATAAATTGGAATGAATATTTAATTAAGAAATAAAGAATATATCAAATGTTATGAAAATTAGTTAAAAATTTAATTTAAAACCAATCTTGTACTTTATCCCAAATTTTTTTAACATATTTGACCCGCCAAACAAAACCAGACCAAACCCACAGAACTTTCCTCTCCAATGACTATACGAGTCCCATTTATAATACATTTACTTGGGTTTAAGAAAATCATCATCCCATGATAGGTTATCATAAAACATAGCATTATTTTCATATAGAATATTGTTTTTATTTTTAATTTTTAAAAATAAAAACAAAAAATATCTAGATCCTTCTCATATAACCTCATTTGTTTTGATCTCAAGGTTGAGAAAATAAATCTACTGATACATTGATCTTTGAAAATTATAAATTAGAAAGTGACTTTTTCATTATCCCATATACTAAATTATGATCCCTTTCTTCTTCTTCCACCAGTGTCTCTTGAGGAACTAAAAACATGGAAGATGGTCAAGACCAATTGAATATAACTTCAAAATAACTATGTGAACATAATTTAAATAGAAACAAGAAGTTAAAAATAAATAATCAATAAGACTGTGAGCCTAAAATAGAAATCTTAATTCACTTTCCTATATTTCATGGGTTTTTAATATAAGACACCAATATGCCTATATAATCATTTGGAGAAGTATATAATGGCTTCAAACCTCATGGAACAACATTGGATTAGATAACCTAGAAGGAATTTCACTTTTCTCTTAAAGGTTCTACCAAGAAGAGTATGTATAACATCCAACTTTAAGAGATCACCACATGGTATGAAAAACAATGATCCTTCCACCAAAATTACTTCCCTACATCAAGGATTGTCCAACTATGATAGTAGATTTATAAAAATAATAAATAAGTTAGAGAAACCATTAATGAGTATTGAGAGGGATTCAAGGGATTAATAAACTCCTACCCACACTAACCCCGTGAATAACATCATTTCACGGTATCCTTTTACCAATGATTCATTGATAGTGATCAGAACCTTTTGGGTACTTTATCTGGAGGATCACTAATCGATAAGTCACCTACTGAAGTCAGAGATAAAATTGAATGGTTGTCCTAGAATTATTAACAATTTGGTACGAGATACCATATGAGAGTACATGACTTAAACATTTATAAATATCTATTTTTTAAAAAAAAAGTGATGAACTAACCACTTTTGTGATGATTTTAGATATGAATAATGTTAAGAATACATCACCCACCATACCTCATTAGGTCTACTATCTATGTTTTTCTCAAGAACACATAACCAATAGTTATCATCAAGTTCAAGAAAATAGTGAAGACATGTTCTAAAAACCATACTTCTACCATCCAATATACAAACAATGATGAATAGAGTACTCTTATACTTAATACGAAGATGGAAACTGACAACCTCATAGACCACCATTTCATAAAATATTTTAACAATATTTATGGCCACCACATTCCCAAAGAAAGATGCCTCAACCTTCTACTACATATCAAAAAAGGAAATCTCTATAAGCTTAAATAGAGGACCTGTTGAATGAAATTAGAAAATCCAACAAAAAAATCATGGTTTTTATCAATGAATTAAATAATCAAATATCAGGAAAATTCCTTGACCAGTCCCTTACTAACCCCAGATAAAATATTTGTTCTATTACATTAAAAAGTGGTAATGATCCTAGAATTAGTGATTAATCTCTATCTAGGGAAGAATATGAATGTGTAAAACCTACTAAAAAAGAATATGTTATCCCTGGAAAGTAACATGAAGAATAAGTTCTTAAAAAATAACCCCCTAACAAAATGGAAGATCCATGTCCACCATAAACTCCACTCCTTATTAGGTTTCAAGCACCCATTATAAAAATTATGAATTTCAAGGTATCTAAAATTAATTAATTAAATGTTCACTGGAAGGAGAAAATTTTGAGGTAATGAAATGCTATGTCTATGTGAAAATGGTATTTTACATGTAACCCCACAAATCCCATAGAAATGACAAGGTACATGTATCATCTATATCACCCATAATATTTAAGATCTTACTATTTCATATGCATTATGAGATTGTAAAAATAAAATAATGACATTCCTTAATGAATTTATTTATCTCTATATACAGGAGAACTAAAACAAAATCTTGTTGTTGGTTAGCTTGAAAACAGATCCATTTATTTCCATTAGGTATTTTAGAAGATGTTTTGGTTAGTGTATAAGGTATTTGTTCCCCAATAATTTCAATATTTTTAACATTGAGTAATACAATGTCAAGTTTCATTCCCCCATAATCATAGGTAGTAAATTTATCAAGACATACAAAAAAAATAAACTTCAATGAAAGAACACTTTATAAGAGAATTATAGAGGAAAAAATTGATTTTAACATAATTTAATCAATGAAATACCCTCATTAGAATCAAACTACATTCACTGTGAACCATTTTCAATGACCATATTTTTTAAAATATGAGATTGGAATATTGGATGACATAATTATTGTAATGAAATATTTGAAACTTTGTGATTTTTTTGTGACACAAGTTCTGTTGAATAATACATTGAAATATTTCAAAGAATATTTCTAAACTCAGGCGCTGAGTCGATGCTGGATTCTGGGGAGGGAGATCCTCGATGCAGTGATATTAAAAATATTAAACATATTTTACCACACATGCGCACTTGATTTGTAAACATGAAATAACACCTAAAAAGAGTCTCATATAGAATATATGGGGTCATGGTTGAGTTTAGAATGTGGTTTTTACCCTAGGAGTGAGATAATTGATTTTGGCATTGGGTGCTCAATTGTTGGAGAGAGTTAACTGACAGTAAAATGGAGGTTTATTGATTTAATAAAAATTAAATCAATAGACCCCACTTTTGAGTATCATGCACAAAAGGACAGAAGGATAACATTTCCATGATGGATAAATCAAGGCTAAAATGAGAATATGAGGTTCCACTGAGCCTCATTTTTTAATCTGATCATCATCAGATCAAGAAGGAGCGGCTTTCAAGAATTGTTTTGGGATTGAAGTGTGAACGTTTCACCTTGAGGTAGGAAAATTTGTATTTTAAATATTGATCCCCCTTTATATGAATTTTTTGATGTTTTTATAGCCCTTTTATGACTACTAGTGATCCCCTATGGTTCAATCTATGGGTTTATGTAGTAACGGAGTTGTTTCTGGGTGCTCGAGTGAATTCCCATTTGGAATTCCTGATCAAATAGTGTGTAGTGCATGGAAAATTTTATGCATTCTTACCATTCCAGGAATAGGATTTTAGGTACCACACGCTATATACCATACATACACAGTGTGGGGATCCCAAGTTTCATGGACAAGAGACATGGCCATACATTCCATGTCAAGGAACAGGGTTCTATGGGAGCACACAACCATAAGAAACATACATATGGTGACATAGATAAGATATGTATTGGGAAATGGGAAAGAGCCTAGTTATCTTGGAAATTCCATGTACTAGGGTTACACACTATGTTGAATACATTGTTCATTCAGCTGTGTGGGGAAGGACATGGACAAGGACCCATCTGAAGTGAGACACATATTGTACAACATGTAAGGTCACATATACATGAAATCCATGATGTATTAAGAATAGTTAGATGTTTAGGAAGGATCACATGTTATATGGACCCCATTACAAATCAAAAACTATTATGTGGAACATACACATAAAATATATCCTTCTCTGGGACTCAGATTCAGTCTTGTGCATAGTCTATCCTGATCATTTTTCTATATAGAATATGATGGTGTCCTTCATGGTGGCTTGTGAAATATGATGTAGTGTTCTTTAAGATTTACACTTTAATAGCAGTTCCAAATTGTGGGTAGTGATCAGGTATGATCAATGGGGAAATGTAGAAGTCTGTAATCTTCCCTATCGAATCAAAAAATATCCCACATTCTATTTGGGCCAATAGAGTGGTGCACCCGTACTAGCAGGGTATGGTCCCCCTACAATCATGATGCATCCCTCGGGGACAGTGACATTACTACCCCAAGCCCTCCTTTAATAGGCCAGGGGTTGGAGACTAGCACTAGAAAGGCATATCCCTAAAATGGGAAGGCATTTCATTTAAACATGTAAAAACACACAGTCCAGGAACACAATGAGATGCAACCACGAAGTAAAACTGCAGTAGTAAAAGTGTGTACTAAATGTAAGGGGATGAAATACAAGCCCCACTAAAAGGATAAAACTACAACAGAAGATAGATAAAAGCTCTTGATATCATACACCAAGGTTCCTACCTGAAGGGTAGGTACAGATCGTCTCCACAACTTTCCATGTCAACCAACCACCTCTGTGTATCACCTAGTCCTAGCCCATGTAGTCTCAGTCGAGCTGATCTTCATCTTCACATGACAAAACAATGTGTAGGCAAGGCCCATGCAAGGGTCAGTATAAAAATATCCAGTAGGGACCCCAAGACCCTGAAAGGTCTCTCAGATTTCCAGAAATGAAATCCACAAAGCATGATCTCAATCCCAAATTACAATGCAAAAGTATCAACTCAAACCAGGTATAACTAAATTACATAATTATAGATGATTAGTTGTAAAGATATATCAACTTATCATTTCAAGGGTATGTTCTTATGATCCACACAGAATTGCTCTGTGTTGATCCACACAAAATTGCTCTGTGCTGATCCACAGAGGATCGCTAGGTGCTGATCCAAATTGGATCGATTGGTTCTCATCCACACAAGATTGCTAGGGGATGATCCATGAAGGATCACTAGGACTTGATCCACACAATATCGCTAGGGGCTATTCCACACTGGATCACTAAGTTCTGATCCACGCAGGATCTCTAGGCGTTGATCCATAGAGGATCTCTCGATTCTGATCCAAACAGGATTGTTATTCATTCTTTACGTCTCTTCTAGCCACTGGATTCCCCACACCTAGTGTGTTTGTGTTCTTTAGTATCTTCTCCTTAATATATTTGTCATTAATCAAATTCCACGAAGTTACACAAAGGAGTAACCCAAAGGACCTCGATGTCTTAAAAGTCCCAACACGATAGATTCCGCATCAATCAGATGCATGGACTGTGAGTAATACGCTTTTAAGTGCCGAGGGCCCGTTTGGGTTCAGATTCGATCCAACCTTTCCATAATCCAAAATTATCCAAAACTCTTGTGGAGTATCTCAAAATCAAATCCTTGTTCCAAGGATTATAGTTCCATAGACGGTTCGTCAAATGGACGTCTGGTTTGTGAGATACGGCCTTTTTAGCATATTTGTGCCGAAAAGGGGTCAGGGTCTGGTCCAACCCAACACACCATTTCCTAGGCCAACCCGAAATAGTTCGAGTCCAACCCAGCATGGACAGAACCGGATGGTCTGGCTTGAGTGGGCTGGGCTACGGGTTGGCCCGACCCACTAGGCGGCCCGGCCCGATAGCTGGCGCGGTCCGCCAGCCGGACGACCCACATTGAGGGGTCACACCCCATTCCCAAATAGCTGAAAAACCGTTCGGTTTTTCGCAATGGAAACACCACGTGGAACCGCCTCCCTATTAGTGACACCCGCGGGTAATGGTTCCCCTTTTACTTTCATTGTGGCTTTGAAGCCACGACCTCCTCCCTACGGAGTGTGATGGCGCACCGCCTTCGGCCAATGTGTCAGGCCGAGATCCGACTACCCTACCTCCACTGAACCTCCCCTACGCAGCGCGTGATGGCACACTACCTGCGGCCACTACGGCCAGCCAATGCCAACCACCACAACATTACTGCATAGAAGGATCTTCTGTGGGCCACCGAGTGAGCTCTAATGGTATGTTTTCCCTTCCGAACATGCCTACAGGCCTCTCAGGTAACTACTGTCACTACATGGCTCCCAGATTCAAATTTATGTAGAGTTGGAAATCTTACCCCCAATAACATGTCCAAATCCTAAGTTGTGGAGGATCCGGGCCTTGTTTATTTTTCCTTCACCCTCCGTGTTATCATTATAACAAGCGAGAGTAATTAATACATCACGTTGAAATAATGTTACCCCCCATTAAACACTTCCTCAATCCGTCATGCTTCATGAATGTGGAAGAGAAAATAATTTCATGAATTTATATATAAACAACCCCTACCTTGAGAACCATTAGGTGATGTCACGGTTGTTGATGGAGGATCTATGTTCATTGAAGCCACCGACGTTCGTCGATCCCAGATCCTTTACTCAATGGGTGCCATCAAAACCATCGTTATTTGTTTGAAGGGATGAGTCTCAGTGCATCGACAAATTTCTCCCACAACATCCCCCAAAATATCCCTTTTACTTTGATTTTAATTAAAGAAAGGATCCCCTATAGAATTAATTCTCCTATCAATTAAAGGTTAATTAATTGATGTAATTAATTTTCCCAATTAATTACAAGAGGGGTGGTTACAAAACCTATGTGTAACCGAGAATTTAATATCCCTTATTAAATGTCTGACCACCTCTGTGGTCCCTGCCACCGCCACTCAATAGGTGGAAGGAAAATTAAATAACATTTTATGTTAAATTAGTATTATTTCAAAAGTTTTTAAAACTATGTTTTCACCCAACCCACTATGGTCAAAGTTAATCCTTACTTAAGTGAATCATGGAACTGTAGATTAAACGGTGTAATCAGATTTCAATTCTGAGCACTGATTCTAAAGTTATAAATTCTTACTTACACGTTTACAGAACGTACCTTAAAAAAGGTCCAACAATTCATTCCAGGCACACTGGGCCTCAGATTCACACGTCAATTTTTTTTTCAGACTTGTAATAATCCCAAATAATTTTAAAGAAGATTAAATGGAATTTCTAGGTCTTTACATTCTCACAAACTTAGGGATTTTTTTCCCCAAAATAAACACAAAAACAAGGGGAGAAAATGGGGGTACTAAGCACATATCTGATCCTCCCGCTCACATGTGCTCTCCTAGAAATTCTCATGCTACCAAAGAACTCACACCTGAGGAACCGACCACCCACGAAGGACCTACTAATATCGATCCTCTATCCCTACCAGGAAATCTGTAGACGTCACCCCATCATCGATGTCTAGCTCACCCCAGTCTATAACGTGTGTTGGATCATGCACGTATCTCCCAAGATTTGACACATGGAATACATTATGCACCCAGTGCATCTTTGGGAGAAGAGGTAGATGGTACGCCACCTCTCCTACTCTGATGAGGATTTGGAAAGGTCCGATGAACCTCAGTAATAGCTCATCTCCCCTATCAAAACTCATTAATCCTTGTCGTGGTGAGACCTGTAGGAATACATGATATCCATCCTTAAACCCCAAGGGTCTTCGTCTCCTATTGAAATAAGACTTCTTCCAGCTCTGTGCAGTCTTCATCTTCCCCTAGATGATCTTCACCTTCTCTGTGGTAGCCTATATGAACTCTGGACCCATAAGTGCTGACTCCCCTGGGTATGTCCAGTAAAGAGGTGATCTGAATGGTCACCCATATAGGGCCTCAAACAGAGTCATGCTGATGGTGGATTGATAACTGTTATTATATGTAAACTCATCTAGTGGTAGGTGGTCCTCCCAACTGCCACCAAAATCAAGGAAACAAGCATGAATCAGGTCATCGAGTGTTTGTATGGTCCGCTCCATCTAACCATCTATATTTAGATAGAAGGTTGTGATCAAGCATAGCTAAGTCCTGAATTCCTCCTAAAATCCCTTCAAAAAGTGGGATGTAAAAAAATTGTTGTGATCCGAGACGATCATCGATGGCACACTGTGAATCCATAAACTCTCCTATACATAGAGGCGTCAGACGCCCTCTACTGATCCATGCTCTTGAATTGGTAGGAAGTGGGAAGACTTAGTGATTCGGTCAACGATCACCCAAATACAATTGTGGCCCATGTACATATGCGGTAGTCCTGTAACAAAGTCTATGGAGATACCATACCACTTCCATTCTAGAACCTTGAGTTGTTGAGCTAAGCCTACTAGTACTTTGTGCTCATTCTTCACTTTCTAACAAGTGAGGCATTGTGATACGAACTCTTCCACTGCTTTCTTCATCCCATGACACTAGTACTAACATTGGTGGTCTGGGTACATCTTCACCACTCCAGGATGCACTGCCAAAGGGAATGTGTGAAACTCCCTCAACACCTCCCCTCGTAGCATCACCAGTACCATGGTGCATCCTATGAAGAGAATGACGTGCCCCCCACCTTCAAAAAATCCTTCAAGATCCTATCCTAAGGATATTTGAGAATGTTGGGCCTCGAAGTCAACGTCCCCAAGATGAGCCTCTAGAACTCACTAAAGAATTGGGGGAGTGGCAGTCATAGATTGGAGGTAAGATATTCCCTATCAATACACAAAGGATATTTGCAACGCATCTAGCTTCAATGTCACCTCACTCAAACTATAGACCCGACCTCATGCTGAGTGCATCCACTACTACGTTCCCATTACCAGAAGTGTAGACTATATAAAATTCACATTCTTGGTGTAACTCTATCCTTCACTGCTATCTCATGTTCCATTCCTTATGTGTGAGAATATACTAGAGACTCTTCTGATCAGAGTAAAAAGTAAACCGTTCACCCATCAAGCAGTGTCGACACATCTTCAGCACAAAGGCCACTACTGCTAGCTCCAGGACATGTGTAGTGTAGTTCTACTAGGTCTATTTCAACTACTGTGAGCCATAGGCAATCACCGATCACCCCTACATCAGGACACATCCCCGCCTGCTTCCTGATTTCTTATAGTAGAATACATACCCAATTCCCTCTTATGGTAGACTCAATATAGGGGCACTAGTCAGTCTCCGCCTCAACTCTTGGGAACATTTTTGGCACTTATCCATCAACAATAAAGGTTTTCCCTTCATCAAATATGACAAGGGTTCCGCTACCCTAGAGAAGTCAGGTAAAAATATCTGGTAGTACCCAGCCAATCCTAGGAAACTCCACACCTCGGTCAAACTCATAGGCAGCTCCCAAGAAAGCACTGCCTCTATCTTTACAGGATCCACCGCAACTCCAGCATCCAAGATAATGTTACCCTGGAAGTGGATTTCTCATATCCATAATGGGCACTTCGATAGCTTTCTATAAAGTTGGTGCTCTCAGAGTGTTTCTAGAACTATCTGCAGATGTGTGGCATGCTCCTCCTACAACGTTGAGTACACCAAGTTGTCTTCAATAAAGACCACCGTGAAGCGATCTATGTATGGAAGGAAGATCCTATTCACGATTCAATGAACCCTACAAAAGTGTTGGTCACACCGAAGGGCAACAAAATAAACCTATAATGGACATACCAACATCTAAAGGCTGTCTTCGGTACGTCCTCATCCCATACCCTGAGCTGGTGAGAGCCTAATTTGACGTTTATCTTTGAAAACTTCCATTCTCCCTTCAACTGGTCAAAGATGTCATAAATCCTCAAGAGTGGATACTTGTTCTTCACGGTCACCTGGTTCAGGAACCAATAGTCCTCACAATTACTTTGAATCTCATCCACCTTTTTAGAGAACAAAATTGGGGCTACCCAAGGAGAAACACTAGGAATTACAAACCTCTTCATCTAAAAGTCTTCCAACTATACCCTCATCCCACGAAGCTCTATATGAGCCATCCGATATCCTGGTGTATATATCATTGTCATCCAAGGGTACAAGTAGATGTAAAAGTCCATCTCTCTACGGGGAGGTTATCCCAGATCATCAACTAGAAAGACATCATCATACTAGTCCACCACTAAAGGATAGCTCAGACACCTTTCATCTAGTATACTGTGGGTGAGGCTAGCCAACTGATAAGTGATTGGATGCACCCTCATTCGAGAGAGTCTAGCATGTGCTACAAAGTTTTCCTCCTCACCAGTGAAGAAAAACCTGATCCCATCCTCGCGAACACACCGCACTTTGTGCCTAAAACAATTGATCTGAGCATGGGCTGTGGATAGCCAGTACATACCCAAGATGGCGTCATAATGACTCAACGATGCTACTTGGAGATCCCAGCCAAATATCTTGCCTCCTAGAGTGATCTCACACTGTCTACACCAGTGTTTAATCATCGAATCATCTCTCGTAGGAGTATCTATTTTTATGGATCGAGCCAACAGATCCATCAGAATCTCCAAGCTCTGAATAAGTGTTGTGGCAATAAAAGAGTGACTGAAACCTGTGTCTATAAGAATTATAGCTTAGGTGGAATAGACACATATCGTACCACTAATCATCTCTAGAGCACTATATTCATAGGCCTCTGCCGCCTGAAGATGTGCTTTCCCCTGTACACCTTCTCTCTATGGTCGGGGTGGACACCTGGGGGTGGTGGTTGTAGAACCTCAAATTGTCATCCACCACCGGCTATACAACCCTCTCCTCTGCCACATCCTCCGTCTTGTGGGACTCCTCGCTCAAACCTTATCCACTGCCTTGATAGTCCCTCAGTAATCTGTTGATCGTCTATGTGGGGATTCGGAAAGTCATGATCCATGTGTCCTTTTCCACTGCAAGAGTAACATGCTTTCATCCTCAGAAGACCTCCTCTCCCTCGTGATCTCCACACCTCTGACCCTATGTCTTGGGGTCATCCTCTAGAAGGTCTGGCCTTCTTGGAACTTTGTGTCATCTTCCAACCTCCTACTGCAGATGTCTTGGAAACCAATGGTCTGGTGATTCCTCTCACCGTCGGTGCCTGCTCAGCAAAGAAGCTCTCCACCAATGATTCTTTTTTTAGAACTCTATCCAATGTCAAGATATTGGGCGATATCATCGACACTATAATATCTAACTGGAGACCCTGATCAAAGGTACGAGCCCTAAAGAATGGTTCTCGTACCATGTCAGTGGAATTGCGTGAATGGTAAGTGAATATGGCCGAGTAATGGGCCCCTGAAAGGTCGCCCTGCTGTAAGTGCAGCAGCTTCTAGATACACACTGAGAATAAAGTCACTGGTACAAACTCCTCCCTGAAGTGGGTCTCAAAGTCTATCTGGGAGAGTGTCACCTCCTCATGCGTCTAGAGCATCACACTCCACCATGTCTCTATTGTGCCATGGAAGAGGCTATCTTATGGGATCAACATCTGATCCGCTGGTGTCTCAAATAAGCGAAAAACTCATGCCACTACCTCCAGCCAGTCCTCAGCTACCTAGGGATCTGTCTCACCTTGAAACCTCTAAGGCCTCTGTCTTTGGAACTCATGAAATGCGCTCAGTTGGTGTGAACATCCTTCTAGTGGGGTTGGTGGAAACTACTTCCTTTTGAGTGGTGGTGCTACTAGTACACCACCTAAAGGTGCCAACACAGTAAGATGACCCTAAACTGAATCCCTATCACTCGGTGGGCCGTCATTGTGTACTCTCTCTCGAATCCTAGTTGGTTGTCTACGTGGCAGCATCTTGAAAGGAAACAGGTGTGCCGGGGTCAATAAGTTATACCTTGTGATCTTACTCAAATAGATCAAAAGAAACACGAGATTTTCAATACACACACAATCACCATTTTCATGTACCGAGTCAGAAATCAGAATTCAGGGTCCTGGTGTATGGATACATCAGCCATCGCACCAACAATGGACTCCCCGAACTAATACTCGAACCCAAGACACTAAATAGTACTACTCCATTGAAAACATATACTCTATGTTCTTCGAGTAGAACGGACCCCCTCTGATGCCACTTTTTCATGACCCGTCCTCTGGGGCCCGTGCCATGACTACCCCAAGCCCACCTTCCATAGACATAGGGTTGGATACTGGCACTGGAAAGACATATCCCTAAAACGGGAAAGACATTTCCTTTAAACTTGTATATACACAAAGTCCAAGAAAAAAAAAGAAACCACGAAGTAAAAATGCAGTAGTAAAAGTGTGTACTAAAACTAAGGGCCCAGAATAAAAGCCCAACAGAAAATATACAACTAAAATAGGAGATAAAAAATAGCACCTAAGATTGTCCACCAAGTTTCTTACCTGAAGGGAAGGTTCAACTCATCTCCACAGCTCTCCATGTGAACTAGTCACCTCTGTGTACCACCTGGTCCTAGCTCCTATAGTCATAGCCGAGATTATTGTCTTCTAAACAAGACACAGCAAGGTGTGGGTGAATCCAGTGCTAGGGTGAGTATAATAATACAAATTAGGGACCTCGAGACCTCAGAAGGTATCTCTGAATTCCAAAAAGGAAAACCACAAAGCATGATCTCAATCCCAAAGCACAAAGAAAAAGAATCAAATCAAAACAAGTATAACTTAAGTCCAGAAATACATATGATTATTCGTAAAGCTATATCATATTATTCTGTAAAGGGTCTTTGATGCTGATCCACATAGGATTTCTCGATGCTGGTCCATAGAAGATCACTTCGTGCTGATCCACACAGGATCCTTAGGTGCTGATCCACATAGGATCACTTGGAACTGATCCACATAGGATCTCTAGGTGCTCATCCACGTAGGACCTCTGGTCTTTGTTCCATATAGTATTTCTAGGTGCTCATCCACATAGGATCACTCAGTGCTCATCCACACATGATCTTTATTCATTCATCCCATATTAGCCAGCCACTGGATTCCCCGCACCTGGTGCGCTTGAGTTCTGTAGTATCATTTCATTAGGATATGTTTTTCCTCAACATCCATTAAGTTCCACAATGTAGTAACCTAAAGTACTTCCATGTCGTAAGGTCCCCAATGCGACAAACAACACATCAATCGGATGCACGGTCTGTGAGTTATAGGTTTTTTTGTCAAGGTCCCGGTTGGATTCATGTTCGATCCAACCTGGCCATACTCTAATATTTTACAAAACTCTAGTGAACTATCTCAAAAGGATTATCTCATTCCAAGGATTCCATCACCATAGACATTTTGTTAAACGAACTTCTGGTTTGTGAGATAAAACATTTTTAGTGTATCTAGGCCGAAAAGGGGTTCGGGTCCGGTCTAGCCCATTTGATCCATCCCGACTCAGTTTGGGATACCCCGACCTAGTTTGGGTCTGATCTAGACTAGTTCAAACATGTTGGGCCAGCCTGAGTGGGTTGGGTCGCGCCAGGCTCGGCCTGCTGGGCAATAGAATAGCCAGGCCCAGCCAGATGGCTGGCATGGTCTGCCAGTATGATGACTCGCATGTAAGGGTTGCTCCCCCTTCCCGAACTACTGAAACCCCCATTTGGTTTTTAAAATGGTGGCCCCATGTGATGATGCCTCCTTGTCAGATGGACCCACAGGCTGTGGTTCCCCATCGCCTTCCACCGCATCTTTGAAGTCGTGGCAACCTCTTTGCAACACACGATAGTGTGCCACCTACCACCAATGTGGACGGTCAAGATCTGACCACCAATATATTGTCACATATCGATACCACGACACCCTTCTGCGGTGCGTGATGGTGCGCCACCCTCTCCCACCATGTTCGGCTAATGCCGGCCACCGTCGCCACCCGCCGTCACTGGTGGATCTTTTGCGGGCCATTGGATGAGCTCCTATGGTCTCTTTCCCCTTCCGAACGTGCCTACAGACCTCTCGGGTTACTATCATCAATGCATGGATCTTGGATTAGAATGTTCATCTAGTTGGAAATCCCCCCCCCCCCAAGAATGCATCAAAATCCGAAGCAGAGGAGGGTCTGGGCCTTGTTTATTTAGCCCGCTCCCTCTGCGTTAGCATTATAACAAGTGGAAGTAATTAATACATCGTGTAAAAATAATGTTAAAACCCATTCAACAATTCTGCAATTCAACATGTATCAAGAAAGTGAAAAATAAAAAATTCACATGAGTTTAAATATAAACCACCCCTACTTGGAGAACCATTGGGTGATATTCTTGTTGTGGAGGGAGGATCTATATTCGTTGAAACTGTTAGAGTTTGTCGATCCCAGTTTATTTTCTCAATGATCATTGTCAAAGCCTCCATTCCTCATTATAAGGGTTGAGTGTCGGTGCTTTATTGAAATTCTCCCACAACATCCCAAAAAATCTCCCATGCCCATGATTTTAACTAAACAATGGATCCACTAGAGAATTACTTCTACCCTCAATTATAGGTTCATTAATTGAAGTAATTAATGAGCCACATTAATTACATGAGGGGTGGTTACACAACCTATGTGTGACCAGACATTTAACATCCCTTATTAAATATTTTACCACCTCTGTGGTCCCCTCCACCACCGCTCAAGAGGTGGTAGGAAAACCAAATAACAATTATGTTATTTTATTATTCTTTCAAAATTCCATAAAACTATCTTTTTCACCCAACCTACTATCGTCGAAGTTAAGCCTACCTTAAGTGAATCCTGGTGCTGCAGATTCAATGGTGTTCTAAGATTTCAATTTCGAGCAGTGGTTCAAAAGTTAGAAATTATTTCTCACACATTTACTGAAAGTACCATAAAAAAGTTCAAAAATTCGTTTTGGTCACACCGGGCCCCGGAATCACGAGCCGATAACTTTTTCAAACTCGTAATAATCCCAAATAATTAAAAACAATTATATGGAATTTTCATGTCTTTACATGCCTATGGTATTGTTGTAATGTGAGGTGTGATAATTGGTACACTCCTTCCAGCAATGTCTAACTGATGTTGGAGGTCGGTTTGGTTTCTCTGAGAGATTTTGGGACTATATTTTTATTATCATATCAAGATTCTTGTTTCCATTGCCACTTGGATTGTTAGAGATAAAATTCCACCATAGTTGGCACATTTACTCTATCCACATAGTAGTTCCCCCATAGTTTTTACTCCCATATAAAATCCAGGCATGGTCCCCATATCGCTCGTGGAGTTGGAGATAGAGATCCCTCGTTGTATTAGGGTGTGGGACCTCTATACTCATTGTACATTTTAATTTGATACTCCCTTGGGGAACCAGGGAGTGGGTTCTCTATCGATGGAGTTGAAACACCCCTATCCTACCAGGGCGTGGGTGCTCCATACACATTATTCTGATAGGGCTATTACTCCCCTGTCATATCAAGGTGTGGTTCCTCTATTTTTTGAGTCGGTTATCCCCTATCACACCAAGGTGTGAGTTCTCTAACTGTGATGTTTAGATAAAGTTTGTACTCCCCTATCATACTAGGATGTGGGTCCCCTATTCGAAGAGTTGGTACTCCCCTGCCTTAATAGGGTGTGGGACCTCTATTCTAGGTTTAGTAATCCCCCATCATATTAGGGTGTGGGTCTCCCATTTCAATCATATAGGTAGAGATGATAATCCCCTATATACAAGGTGAGAGTCATCTATATATATAGTGGAACTACTCTATTTATGATTTATAGTGAGTAGAGGTTCCTCAATGATATTTGTCACTCCCTTGGGTTTTGACCATAGTTATGAGGAGCGGGCCCCTCCACTTGTTATATATAGGACCTGTTTCTTAGGTAGTTACCCCTCAACAATGTTTGGTGGAGTACACTCTATATTGGTACTATAGAGGTTTTGTGGGATGGTTAATAGTAAGTACTTCCTTAGCTATGAGGAAGCATTTAGGTGTGGATCCATTCTCCCTCTCTCTTTAGAGGGGATTCATGTGTGCATGGTCTAGATTAGTATTCACTTGACTATTTGTAGTGGAGAGGGGTGGGCCTCTCCACATTGGTTCCTATGAGCCTTAATAGGGAACAATTAAATTGTTATAGGGCCTCTGGTGCTAGGAAAAGAGAGTTGGACCAAGGGAGTTATTCATGATGGAGGATATCTCTTGCTTGAGTTCCATTGAGGATGGCAGGGCTCATGGAGTGTGGGCTCATAGATGATTGTTACCATAGAGCCTAAAGTAGATCCTCAT
Organism: Viscum album; assembly: GCA_963277665.1. NCBI lineage: Eukaryota > Viridiplantae > Streptophyta > Magnoliopsida > Santalales > Viscaceae > Viscum > Viscum album. The sequence goes on from OY728157.1 coordinate 1,993,299,725, forward strand.
AGCTATATATGAGGTTAGGGCCCCATGAAATAGGTAGTCTTTGATGAGTATATCTATGTTTTTTCTGGGATTCCCTAATGTGATTTCACATATCTTGATTGACACACATTGTGGAGATGAGATTACTAGACATGTTTATCCCTGGAGTGGTCAAGATATTGTTAAATGTTATATCTTTCTTGTATTCCCTATTTATGGGTCAGGAATAATGTTACCTTCAAGTTTATAACGTTGATTTTGGGGTTTGGGTGCCTAGTGGGTATGTTTATTCTCAACGCCGAATGTGATTTTCCCACACTTTCCATGTCTTATTTAGATGACAGTCCTTTCGATGGAGTATGAGGATGACCATGAGTGGGTGAAGCTTTGTGGGATATATAGTCCATGCTATTTGATAGTAGTTTCATTTGATACCATTCACCCATTATTGGTAGGTTGGTCTATTTTACATTTTTTTGGGCTTATATTTTTCCATTTTTTGATTTCAATATTTTTTCAATACTCTCATTTTGGAATAGTATTATGCCTTTATTTTTTGGATTAGTTTTATTATCTATAAACCATTTCATAGAGATGTATATGGATGTGTGCCTACATGTATCATAAGTTAAGGCCTCCCACGTGTGTGATATTCCTACTTAGTGTTGGCTACTGACCCGTGGAATATTAGAGGTGATATTGTGGTAGTTGTGGCCTGGAATCCAGTGGGTTGGGTCCTGAAAAAGTGGTATCAAATGAAGCAATTCCCCTAAACAAGAGTTAAGAGTTATCTAACTGTGAGAATGGTTCCCATTATATTTTGATAGTATTAAGGTGTTTCGAGATCAATTTTTAGTCTAGGAACTCCGTTGTTGGTGCACCAGCCGAATTATCCATTCACTAGGACTCTGATAACCTACTTATTGACTCAATACATTTAGGCACTGGTTATAGGGAAACGTTGGTGTATGCATTATATATGATAAAGTTGTGGGTTCCATGTCCTTATTGAGTTAGATCCCAAGATATTATCTTTGACTATGGCATGTCTTGATTTATATTTCATGATTCCACCATGATAAAATCCAAATAGGACTTCTCAGAGGGATTAGGAGGATGATACGCCCAGTGATGAGGCTTTAGTGGAGGGCATTTAGCATGAGGCAGTACCTTTGGGTGGTCAACTAGTTGATCCACCATCCAACAAGAAATAGGTTGTTCCATCATTTCTGGATGAGGTTACATGTAGGAAGAGTTCCCAAAATTAGTTCCATAGGTAGAGACCTCTAGGGTATCACGTTGATCCCGACCAGCAAGCTACAAATAAATATCTTGGGTTAGTAACATGCATTTTAATCCTTATGAAGAAACATCCTAATTAGATTGTGCTACCAGTGAAATGTATTTTATGGGGCTCAACTGGGTTATTGTGGAGTCTTGTTATGAAGAACCACAATAATATGACACTCACTTGCATGATGTTTGAGCATCTCTTCTCAGAACATTTTTATCCAGTCACATTGATAGGAGTGTGTATTCTAGAGATTCTGTAGCTTCACCAGGGTAGCATGTTCATGTAAGAGTATACTGAGAGGTTAAAAAACATTTCATGATAATCTGTGGATATGGTTTTATCTCTAGTTTTTTTTTCAGAACATTGATCGTTGAGTAGAGCCTCCACACTTACATATGAGAAGGTGTGGTTTCCTTATTCCTTCCCTATTATGTGGGGGTTATGGAGCAAGCTCTACTGATATAGAGCTTCCTGGCATTGGGTCAATTATATATAGATGGAGGTGTGGAAAATAAGGTGGGTATGTCCGTAAAAGCTGGAAAATTAAAGTCAATGGGATTGCGGTGTTGGAGGAATAGTCATGCCCAGACTCAAGAAAGTGGGTCTGTAGCATGGGAGTTGCACTGGAGATCTATTCTGCTGCAGCAGAGGCGGTTTTATGCATGTGAAATATGGGGACATATAGCTTTATATTTTCCAACCCACCATTCTTCTAAGAGGTAGATAGTTTATGGACATCTATGGTAGAGGAAGTGTCTGGAGCATGGATCACTGCATGATGTAATATGTTATGGAGGAGCGGGAAGAGAAGTAGGAGGTAGAAAACAGTTCAAGATGGGGCCACCACCCACCATATATGGTATATTCTAGGATCAAGGAGATAGAGTATGGGAGAGAGGATAGTTTTAGGTTACATAGGCCTATGAACTAAATTATTTGAAGGTGATTAGGTGTATGTTCAGTGTCCTTTACACATTTTTCTGTAGTATTGTTAGACATTATGATGAGGTACTCTAATCATTCCAATTATTGGGTGAGGATTATTCAGGGTAATGTGAGGCATTGGTAGAACCCTGTGATAGTGTTTTTTCTCATAGATTTGAACATATGAGGATGAAGGATGCTTCACACATTGAGATGTGTTCTAACGATGCAATATAAAACTATGTGGGTGATTCAGTGCTTCCCAAAGGGGATAGTGTTGAGGTGTGGGGAGAGAGACCCTTTGACATGTGTTTTTAGTGTGGGTTTACATGTTGTCAGGTCGTAGGTTTTAATGATACACTTTTGGATATCCTACTAAAGTTCTTCCATGGGTGGATGAGAAAATCTAGGCTCTATCATAATCTACATTGGGTTAGCGAGGTAGTGTAACACTAGACCATATGATAATAGATGGGTTGTGGGGATAGGTGTTTTCCAACTGTCACAAACTAGGATACATGTGACCTACCTATATATGGATGTTGACCTAGTTGATCTAGTTGTTTTCAGTGGTTTTCCCCTTGTGGTTCCCTTGAGTGTGTGTTGGTAGACAACATAGGAACCCTTTAGTGAGCTCACTAGCATGGGAGATCTAGTTGAGATATCAGTTTACTCCCTCATTCTTAGGAAATATCTTTTTGGGGGAAATCCTTAAGGTGGGGAGAGTTTAGTAACTTTGGGTTTCCCTGTATGACTTTGGAATATTTAGAGGAATATTCCTAAATTAATGCATTGATTCGGAATGGGATTCCAGGGAACAGAGAGCCTAAGTGTCGTAATATTGAAAACACAAAATATATTTTATCACATGTATATAGTTTCCTTATAAATATTGAATTACTAAAGAGTAAATTCTTTGGTGATAAATGTTAGATCATAGTTATGTTCAAAAATGTTGTTTACCATATGATAAACATAATTTTTTTTCATTATTTAGTGCTCAGTTGGGGGTTAGTGTTGAAGGGGTTTTAAATGAGGGTTTATTGATTTAATAAAAATTAATTCAATAACCCCCCCAATTAGGTATTGTGCATAGTAGGATAAGAGTATCTCCCCCTTGTCTGAAAGATTACATGAGGTTAATATGAGGTGATAAGTATCTGTTAAGACCCATTTTTGAAACTTATCATCTCCAGATCAAGCTACAACAGCTTCCTTGCATCATTTTGGACCCTTAGCTTAGGCGTTTCACCTAAAGGTCTAATGATTTTATTTTTAAGTCCTAATCCAACTTTATAGGTGTTTTTAGAATTTTATAGACTTATTTTGACTACTAGAGATCCCATGGGGGTCAGTATGTGGGTTTCATTGGAAACCAAGGTGTTTTGTTTGGCTCATAGGGAATTCATATTCATAATTCCAAATCACACGACATGTAATGAAGTGAAAAATGTAATTTGTTATTCCCATTTGAGGTATAATACCTTTTGGGACCACACACCATGAACCATATTTACTCAAGTTTACCACATACACCTATAACTTCGCTGTACAGGTTGAAAATATGGATAATATTGAGTTAAAATCATCAAATGAAAACCCAACATAATTGAAAATGTGAATTCCACCATCCAACTTGAAATAATAATTCCTTAAGGAAAATAATCAATTGCCTTTAAGACTATAAAATAAATCCTATTGTGATTCCAAATAATTTAACTCGTCATTTTTCAATACATGAAAGAATTTGTATCTGCAAAAGATGGAAATGGATGAGTCAATAAAAGAATCATATGAGAATACCCTATTATAAATGGAAAAGTAAAAAATGTTCCATAATATACCTACCCTAAAGAGATACTTTAAAGTTGTAGATAAAGTGCTATAACACTCCTCTAATAGGAAATTCACGTCTGGTAAAAATCTTTCCAAGTGTATTGAACCATATACAGTGACAAATATGTTTCCTTCTGCTATAGATGAAATTAACAGTGTTGAATTAGAGAACCCCTTCATGGCGAAGGGATAAAATATGTGTAATTTTATTAGATATCTTTATAAATAACACATAGATGATTCCAAACTCATTTATACTACCATTAAATGAATAAATAGTATTTATTCTCTTTCATCTACATTTTTTTGGATAACTCATTTTTTAAATTCTCACTTTTCTATGAAAAAAATGCATACCATAATTAATTGGATGTGTGTCTACGATAAGTGTGTGAGAGATGAAAAAGTATTTTAGGATGTATATATTTTTTATATTTAAAATTTAGTCTCTTAAAAACAAACAAAACCAAAAAACAAACACATTAAAATTCAATGTTGTCGTTTATAATTAAAGTAACATGCTAGATTTGAGGAATACATTGATTTTAAATTACTAAATTTTAACTGTCACGACCAGTCCTTGGGGCCCGTGTCGTGACTACCCCAAGCCCGCCTTCCATAGGCTAGGGGCTAGCGACTAGCACCAAAGGCATAAATACCAATAACTGGGAAGGCATTGACTTTATAAAAGTAACCAAAACACCACAAAGTACAAGCATAAGTAATACACTAAGTACAAAATGAAGTGCTGAAAATTAAATTGGCTAGAATACAAACCCAATCGAAAGTACAACTACAACTGAACAAAAGTACAACAGAAAAAAGACAACAGCTGGAAGAAAGGAAGCAGCTCCTGGGTTGTCCTCCTCAGATCCTACCTGAAGGGTAGGTACAAATAGCGCATCTTCTGGATCGTCCACCACGGATCCTACCTGAAGGGTAGGTACAGATAGAGCAGCTTCTGGATCATCCACTACGGATCCTACCTGCAGGGTAGGTACAGATAGCCTCCAAAAAGCTATTTCCCGTCAACCACCTCCGAGTATCGTCTCGCTGTGAAGTCCACCTCCGGATACTGACTCATCATGTGGTCCACCTCCGGGTACCGTCCAGTCCTCGAACACTCGGCCTCTGTCAGCGCTGACCGTCGTCTGCAACCAACACAATGAGGTGCTGGAATAGCCCGTGTAGGGGTGAGTATAACAATACTCAGTAGGGACCCCGAGACCCTCAAGGTCTCACTAAAACTAACAAGGATAACCACAAATAAGATCCTGACAGATAACCTCTACTTAGGTATATGCCCATACATATACCTATGTTATCAAATAACCCATCTCAATCATGAGGAAACACAAAGATCATAGACTCAGCTCAAACCAGGATTTTCATTATCGAAACGGTAACTGCTGAAGAGCCCCATCTCTGGAGTGTATAGTGGTCCTGTCAGGACTCCGAGGTACTGCTCACTAACCTAAGACTGCTGAGTTACTCCTCCTGTCGAGTATCACGGGTCAGCAACCCAAACACAGTAGTGCTTCCTGCCGGGGTATGCCACCCAAACACAGTAGTACACACCCCCTAGTAGCCTGCAGAGGTACTCTCCGGACGAGTACCATGGGTCTGCACTTTCACACAGGTAGTGCTCCATCCGCCATGGGTCTGCACCCAAACAAAGTAGTTCTCCGTCCACTAGGATAGTTGACTCACTCCAATTCGAGTCGGTCAAGCAGTCTTCAGGTCTCAGTCGGCTATACGGTCTTCGTACTCCGCACGCTCGTCTCTAGGAGGGTTCGCTCCACGAGCTACAATTAGATACTCCATTTATCTCAAAGTCCCACGAAGAAGTATCTCAAAGGACCGCCTCATCATAGGGTTCTCAACGCAACAGATAGCATGTCAATCGGACGCCCGGTCTGTGAGTTATTAGCCTTTTCGTCCCAGGGGCCCGGTTGGTTTCTTGTGCGAACCAACCTGGACATATCTCAACTGTACCCCGAACTCTAATAGGGTATACTCATAGGGACTATTTCTTAGTGAGATCACCAACGCCACTGATGGTTCGTCAAACGGACGTCCAGTTTGAATGTTATTAGCTTTTCTGTTCTAGGGGCCCGGTTGGATTTTGGGTACAATCCAACCCGGCCGCTATCCAAATGCATCCAAAACTCGGGAGAAGCATGCCAAAAGTTCAGTCTCATCAACATGAATCCAACAATGTTGGCGGCACGTCAATCGGACGTCCAGAGCTCAAGATATAGATATTTTCGCTCCGAGGGTCCGGATGGTTTTGTATCCGAACCAACCCGGCCATACTCAAAGTTATTTGAATCCTTGAGTGTAATATATTGAAAAGGCGGTCTCGATCCAAGGATCACATAGCAACTGATGGTGCATCGATCGAAGGTGTGTATCCCATGTTATGGGCATTCGAACCGAAACAATCCGAAATGGGGGGTCTGGGCCCGGCCCGTCCCAACCCCCCTGGGTCGCCCCGAACCGGGTCGACCCGACCCGGGTCCTGGTCCGGCCCATCGGGGTGCAGCCCGACCCGGCTGGTGTGGTCTAGCCCAACCGGCGCGGCCCGGCCGCATGGCCAGTCGCGGATCGGCCGGCGTGGCTGAGCGGAAGCCGTGGAGCGGGGGGGGGGGGGGGTTGCGCGGCCCCCTCGCCGTTGATTGATGTCAGCGGTGCTTTGCGCCGCCGCCACTCCTCCGAGATCCCGCACGGCCGCGGGTTCCCCCATACCGCACCACTACGGAAATCCACGGTGGTTTTCTTCCTCCGGCGGTGCGCTAGGGCGCCGCCGCCTCCTGGCGGCCGGACGGCTTCAGCCGCCTCCCCCGGTCGCCGGTGGCACTGCGCCGACGACCCGCGCCTCCAGGGTTTCCACGGGCCACCGGAGTTTCTCCGGTGGTCCGTTTTCAAATTCGTCTGTGCCGACGTTCATCTCGGGTCTCGAACATTTCTTCGGAAGCTTCAAAATTACCTTGAGGCCCTGTTTGTAGTCGCCCGTCAATCTGCGATCAACGTTCAACCAGCGGAGTCTTCGAATCGCCTCCGCGGCCCCGACACCGGCTGCAGTTTCGTTTGACCTCAACGTCGCGACGAGACGGCGCCGCGCATCCTTGTCATATTTCTCCATGATTCTGCGTGATTTTGTTGCACCGCGCCGCCTTCGTTCGAGCCGCAACATAATCAACAACAAGGCGGAGGAGGGTCGGTCATGTTTGTGCAGTATTACCTCCTCCCGTTATAATGATAGCAAGTGGCCATCAAATAGAAGTCGACGTACGGAAAAGAAAATAGTTCACGGGCAAAATCAATAAACCTCAACATCAACCTGCATGAACGAACAAATTGCGGATCAACCTGGAAATGGTTGGTCCGCGCTCGTCATTCCTTTCTCAAAAGATAAGAGAACACCAAATAAATTCCCCTATAGCCTCTTAAATAAAAAAAATCATACCAATATTTCCAACCCTCAAAATAAAACATTCGCAGATCAACTTAATGATGAGTTGATCCGGGTTGATTGTTTTAGAAGGAACAACCAAGGGAATAATACCATTCTCAATTTAATTCCCCTGCAACCTCTTAAATAAAAAGAATCATACCAATATTTCCAACCCACAAAATAAAACATTCTCGGATCAACTTAATGATGAGTTGATCCGGGTTCTTTGTTTTAGAAGGAACAACCAAGGGAATATTACCGTTCTCAATTTAATTCCCCTCCTCAATCGTCATCATCGAACGAGGTTGTCACGGAAAGGGGACATCGCGGAAAGGGTTTGTTGGTGTCATGTCGTCGATCTCCGAGGATCCGGCGTTCTTGTCGACCTTCGTCGGAGGTCGGTGTTCTTCGCGTTCTTCGTGTTCTTCGCGTTCTTCGTCGAGGAGGAATAACTTCGCGGATTGATAGAATTCTCCCCAAACCCTCTTTCACAACCAACCCTTAATAACATAAGAGTTTTCTTATTTTATTAACACAATCCAACGTTTGAATTTCAAAAAGAAAACAAAACAATCAATTAAGTGAATTAATTGCAACATTTAAACCGCAAAAATTTATGATGCGTTTATTAACCAGACTAAACGCAAGGGTTGACTTCGTTTAATAGGGGGGTTGAGGGTGCGTTACCTTAATCAATGGTGGGGGTTTCATGGAAGTTGAAAAGGTGGGGCTCGTGTGGGCCCCACCCCACAAATATCCCACCATGTGGGTAGGATATTGTGGGACCCACATCATCAACCTAACTTAGGTTAAGCAAAATAAAATAAAAGATCGGTTGCACTAGTTTTATTTTATTCCTTAACCTTACCCCAAAAATAAAAAAAACCACACCCGAGAAAACGCAACTCCAAAAAAGGTCTTCTTAAGCAATTACCGGTGATGCGAGTTCATCGGTGCCCTCGGATTTCAATTCTGAGCACTGACTTAAATGTTAAAAAAACCCGCTCGTTCGTTCACTGAACATACCCGAGCCTAACTTCGGAAATTAATTACGGGCACACCGGGCCTCGGAATCAGGCGCCATCAGAAACTGCGTTCTTGTAAAATCCCAAAAAAAAATTAGAAAAAAAATTTCCTTGATTTTTACGGGTCTTTACCTTACTCCCACCTCATGTATTTACGTCCTCGTAAATCTTTAACATAGACTAGGGATACAAAATCGGTATTGAGCACGCATCTGAGCCTTCCACTCCCATGTGCTTACCTGGAGGTTCCCGTACTGCCAAAGAAAGTGCACCCGAGGAATCGATCATCCTCGTAGGATCCGCTCCTGCCGATCCTCGATCCCCACTGAAACCTCCGTGAAAGTCACCTCATTTCCAAGGTCCAGCTCCTTCATGGTCGATGATATGGGAAGGGTCGTGCTCGTATCTCCTCAGTCGAGATTCATGGAAGTCGTCGTTCACTAGGTGCAACTGAGGTGGATGGGTCAAGTGGTAAACCACCTCGCCTACCCTGTTGAGGACCTAGAAAGGTCTGTTGAACCTCGGAGATAACTTTTCATCTTGGCCACATCTCTGTAAACCTCGTCGAGGTGAGACCCGTAAAAGGACATGATCGTCATCCTCAAACTCTAGAGGTCTCTAATTCCTGTTAGAACTGAAACTCAAAACGACTGTTGCCACGAGGGTAAGGTTGACCGACTCAAGAGTGATCGGTCGCACACTCCTGTGCATGAGTTTATCCTGTGCTACCTGGGGTTTCCTTTTTTCCGACCAAGGAAAAACCATACTGACGTCGTATTTTAACCACAACCTTTATGCCTAATACCGTCAATTCGTGTATGAACTGTGATTGCCAAGTCCATACTCAAACCAACGTCATAGGGCCTCGACGCTGCCACCAAGAGATTCCAACCAAAACTCTAGCCTCAAGGGTCTGACCACACCGTCAACGTAAGTGTGATTATCGAGTCTTCTCCCAAGGTATGTCCAGATGTGAGGGTCAAGTCCACGGCTTACCAGAAACTCTAGGTCTGGGACAAGATTTGTGTAAGGAAGGAATGATTCATATCAACGTCTATTACTACGGAAGCTAGTAGTGGACACAGACTGTCCCTTGAATCTATTTTTTAGAGACATTGGGTCACACTCCTTGACCACATACAGCCTCACTCTTCCTCCACCCTCCAGCTCCCTGAGCCTGGCGGGGACAACTAAGGCGGGTGGTTGTAGCATGTTAAAATGTACACCACCTCATGCTGCTCTCCTAGCTCTGCCTCCACATCTGCTGCTTCACAGACTCATCTCTCCTTAAAGCTTACTCTTCTTGAAACATTTAACACGCCCGAGTCTCTAAGACTGGTGCCGGTTTCCTGTTTCTTACTGCACTGTGTAGTCTTCATCCGCTCCTGGATGATTTGCACCTTCTTTTCCTAGGATATGAAAGAGCTGATAAGATTTCTCCCTTTCTGAAAAGAGAAACTCGGTCTCATCCCCTGGATAAACCATGCCCATTGCCTAATACAGTCAATCCTGACATGAATGATGTATTCATTCCATGGATGATGTCGTAAGGCCTCGACGTAACTACCAAGAGATCCAACTATCACTCTCGCCTCCAAGGGTCGAGTCACACTGTCGGCATCAGTGTGACGTCACTGGGTCTCCTCCAGTATAAATCTCGAAAGTGAGGGTCAAGTCAATAGTTTTTAACCAAAACCTATCAGTATCTACCAAACAAAAGGATAGGAAAGCAAACACCACAAAGATAAGTGTCTTTTATTATAGCAGCTCATAGTACAAAGACACAACAACAACAACAACAACATGGAACTAGAAGTACCAAGAACAAAAAGGTATCCACTAGTTCTGCTCCTGTCCACCTGCTTGTAGAGCTTTACTGCCTTATCCACTGCTCGACTGTTGCTCAAGTACCCACCGCTGATTCTGTCTCGGTGGCTGATCCAACACCTGTGGATCAATTATGCGAGGAGTCGGACAGTCACGTGCCAGGTGACCCTTCCTGTCGTAGGAGAAACACTTTCCATTTCTGGAATGCCTGGCTCTGACTCCACACTGGGTGCCCCGCACTACTGATCCTATAACCCGAGGTCGCCCACCTGCTGGTCTGGTCCTCTTGGACCTATGCATCATCTTTCTACAACTTACAGATGACTCGGCTACTAATGGGAAAACATGCGGCAAAGGCAGCAACTCCTGAACATGCTCGGGGTTCAGAGCTACTGGTACAAACTCCATCCTGAAGAAGGACTCGAAGTCTCCCCATGTGAAGGTCATCCTGTCGCGAAAATGGAACATGTGGCTTCACCACCTGCCTGCTACTACCTGAAAAAGGCTGGCAGCAAAGATCACCATGAAGTCTGCTGGCATCCCCACTAGCCTGAAGACTCCCACCACAGCCGCCAGCCAATCCTCAGCCGCCTGCGGGTCCGTCTCTTCCCGGAACCTGTGTGGCCTCTGGCGTTGAACTCATGCAGTGCGCTTGAGAAGAGTGCATCACCTACTGTTGGGGCTGGTGGCATCGGTGGCCCAACGTATGGTAGTACTGCTGGTGCCTTCGCTGGTGCCTCATCTGCAAGAGGGCCCTGTACCGAAGCCTCGTCGCTCGACAGGCTGTCAGTACGCACATACCTCTGGGCTCTAGCTGGTCGTTCGTGAAAAGGAATCCCGAAAGAAACAACGTGACACAGTCAAACATTTATAACTGGTGAGATGACCTGGTTTGATCTGAATTTTAAAAACTTATGGAAACACACACGCAATCAGTGTTTTCATGCACAAAGTCAGAAATCAGTTGTTAGGGTCCTGGTGTATGGATACATCGGCTGCCCGCACCAACACTGGACTCCGTGAACTGAAGACCACACTCAGTACCCTTAACACTATTACTTCACAGAAAGAAAATATCAGAGTTATAAGTTCTGCGGTAGAACCGACTCCCCCGATACCAATTTGCCACAAACGATCCTCGGGGCCCGTGTCGAGACTACCCAAAGCCCACCTTCCATAGGTCAAGGGCTGGCGACTAGCACCAATGGCGTAAATCCTGATAACTCGGAAGGAATTTCATTTATAAAAGTAACCAAAACACCACAGAGTACAAGCGGAAGTAATACACTAAGTACAAAAGGAAGTGTTCAAAATTAAACGGGCCAGAATAAAAACCCAATCGAAAGTACAGCTACAACTAAACTAAAGTACAACAGAAAATGACAACAGCTAGAAGAAAGGAAGTAGCTCATGGGTCTTCCTCCTCGGATCCTACCTAAAGGGTAGGTACAGATAGCACAACTCCTGGATCGTCCACCACAGATCCTACCTGAAGGGTAGGTACAGATATCACAGATCCTAGATCATCCACTACAGATCCTACCTTAAGGGTAGGTACAGATAGCCTTTACAACACTCTTTCCCGTCAACCTCCTCTGAGTATCGTCTCACTGTGAAGTCCACCTCCAGATACTGACTCGTCGTGTGGTCCACCACCGGGTACCGTCCAGTCCTCGAACACTCGGCCTCTGTCAGTGCTTCCCGTCGTCTGCAACCAACACAATGAGGTGTGGGCATAGCCCGTACAGGGGTGAGTATAACGATACTCAGTAGGGACCCCAAGACCCTCAAGGTCTCACTAAAACCAACAAGGATAACCACAAAGAAGATCTTGATAGATAACCTCTACTTAGGTATATTCCCATACATATACCTAAGTTATCAAATAACCCATCTCAATCATGAGGAAACACAAATATCATAGACTCAGCTCAAACCAGGATTTTCATTATCGAAACAATAACTGCTGAAGAGCCCCGTCTCTGGAGTGTACAGTGGTCCTGTCAGAACTCCGAGTTACTGCTCACTAACCTAAGACTGCTGAGGTACTCCTCTTGTCGAGTAACGCGGGTCAGCCACCCAAACATAGTAGTGCTTCCGGCCGGGGTCTGCCACCCAAACACAGTAGTGCACACCCCCTAGTAGCCCGCAGAGGTACTTTCCGGACGAGTACCATGGGTCTGCACTGTCACACAGGTAGTGCTCCATCCCCCACAAGTCTGCACCCAATGAATGTAGTGCTCCGTCCACTGGGCTAGTCGACACACTCCAAGTCGAGTCGGTCAAGCAGTCGTCAGGTCTCAGTCGGCTACACGGTCTCCGTACTCTGCACGCTCGTCTCTGGGAGGGTCCGCTCCACGAGCTATAGCTCAACACTCCATGTATCTCAAAGTCACACGAAGAAGTATCTCAAAGGACCATCTCGTCATAGGGGTCTCAACGCAACAGACAACACGTCAATCGGACTCCCGGTCTGTGAGTTATTAGCATTTTTGTCCCAGGGGCCCAGTTGGTTTCATATGCGAACCAATCCGACCATATCTCAAATGTACCCTGAACTCTCATAGGGTATACTCATGGGGACCGTTTCTCAACGATATCACCATCGCCGCTGACGGTTCGTCAAACAGACGTCCAGTCTGAAAGTTATTAGCTTTTCCGTTCCAGGGGCCCAGTTGGATTTCGGGTACAATCCAACCCGGCCACTATCCAACGGCATACAAACTCGGGAGAAACATTCCAAAAGTTCATTCTCATCAATATGAATCCAACAAAGTTGACGGCACGTCAATCGGACGTCCGGAGTTCAAGATATATACTTTTCTGCTCTGAGGGCCCGGTTGGTTTCGTATCCGAACCAACCCGGCCGTACTCAAAGTTCTACGAAACCTTGATTGTAATATACCAAAATGACTGTCTCGATCCATGAATCACATCGGAACTGATGGTGCATCGATTGGAGGTGTGTATCCCAGGTTATGGGCGTTCGAACGGAAACAACCCGAACCCGGCCCAACGCCCCCCCCCCCCCCCCCCGAGTCGGCCCAAACCGGGTCGACCCAAGCCGGGTCTGGCCCGACCGGCACGGCCCGGCCGCATGGATGGCCGCGGCTCATCCAGCGTGGCTGAGAGGAAGCCGCAGAGCGGGGGGGGGGGGGGGTGGCGCGACCCCCTCGCCTATGATTGATGCCGGCGGCGGTTTGCGCCACCGCCATTCCTCCGGGATCCCGCGCGGCCGCGAGATCCACCATGTCGCACCGCCGCGGCAAGCCACTGTTGTTTTGCTTCCTCCGGCGGCGCTCTAGGGATCCGCCGCCTCTTGGCTGTCGGATGACTTTGGCCACCGCCCCCGGTTGCTGGCAGTGCCGGGCCAGTGTCCCTCGCCTCCAGGGTTTCTGCGGGCCACCGGAGTTGCTCCGGTGGTCCGTTTTCAAATCCTTCTATTCCAGCATTCATCTCGGGTCTCGAACTTGACTGCGGAAGCTTCAAAATTACCTTGCGGCCCCGTTTGTCGTTGCCCGTCAATCCAAACTTAACATTCAACCAGCGGAGTCTTCGAATCGCCTCCGCGGCCCCGACTCCGGCCGCGGTTTCGTTCGGCCTCAACGGCGCGGCGCGACGACACCACGCATCCTTGCCATATTTCTCCATGATTCCGCGCGATGTCGTTGCACCGCGTCACCTACATTCAAGCCGCAACATAATCGAAAACAAGGGGGAGGAGGTTCGGTCGTGTTTGTGTGGTCCGACCTCCTCCTGTTATAATGATAGCAAGTGGCCATCAAATTGAAGTCGACGTACGACAAAGAAAATAGTTCACGGGAAAAATCAACAAACCTCAACATTAACCAGCATGAACGAACGATCTGCAGATCAACCTGGAAATGGTTGGTCCATGATCGTCGTTCTTTTCTAAAAAGATAAGAGAACACCAAATAAATTCCCCTACAACCTCTTAAATAAAAATAATCATACAAATATTTCCAACCTGGAAAATAAAACATTCGCGGATCAACTTATTGATGAGTTGATCCGGGTTCTTTGTTTTAGAAGGAACAACCAAGGGATTAATACCATTCTCAATTTAATTCCCCTACAACCTCTTAATGAAAAACAATCATACCAATATTTTCAACATGTAAAATAAAACATTCGCGGATCAACTTAATGATGAGTTGATCCGGGTTCTTTGTTTTAGAAGGAACAACCAAGGGAATAATATCATTCTCAATTTAATTCCCCTACCTCAAGCATCATCGTCGAATGAGGTTGTCGCGGAAAGGGGACTTCGCGGAAAGGGTTCGTCGGTGTCACGTCGTCGATCTCCGAGGATCCTGTGTTCCTGTCGACCTTCGTCGGAGGTCGGTGTTCTTCACCTTCTTTGCCTTCTTCGTCGAGGAGGAAGAACTTCACGGCTTGAGAGAATTCTCCTCAAACCCTCTTGCACAAGCAACCCTTAATAACATAAGAGTTGTATTTTTTTATTAACACAATACAATGTTTGAATTTCAAAAAGAAAAAAAAACAATCAATTAAGTGAATTAATTGCAACGTTTAAACCGCCAAATTTTTGAGGCATTTATTAACCAGACTAAACGCAAGGGTTGACTTCATTTAATAGGGGGGGTGGCGGGTGCGTTACCTTAATCAAAGGTGGGGGTTTCGTGGAAGTTGAAAAGGTGGGGCTCATGTGGGCCCCACCCCAAAAATATCCTACCAAGTGGGTAGGATATTGTGGGTCCCACATCATCCACTTAACTTATGTTAAGAAAAATAAAATAAAAGATCGGTTGCACCACTTTTATTTTATTCCTTAACCTTACCCCAAAAATAAAAAAACCACACCCGAGGAAACCCAACTCTAAAAAAGATCTTCTTAAGTAATTACCAGCGCTGCGAGTTCATTGGTGCCCTCAGATTTCAATTCCTAGCACCGGCTTAAAAGTTAGAAAAACCCACTCGTTCGTTCACTGAACATACCCGAGCCTAAGTTCGAACATTAATTTCTGGCACACCGGGCCTCGGAATTAGGCACCGTCAGAAACTACGTTCTTGTAAAATCCCAAAAAAAAATAGAAAAAAATTCCCTAGGAATTTTACGGGTCTTTACATTAACTGTTGTTATGATTACATAACCAGTTTCTTATTTCAATTTTCTATGAGTCCTAGTTAAATGGATTAAAAATAGAAAAGATCTTTGTGGAATCTAAATTATAAAATGTGGTCACTAGAATTTTCAATATAGTCTCAAGTAACCTAAATTTTGTAATATAATTGAACCTCAGGGAGCCTCGATAAAATATATTCATGTAAGTCCTTTGAACTAGGTGTAAAATAGGAAATTGTGATCCCAAAATGAATCAATGAGATAATGGAACTTATTTTGATAGTTTAATACCTTTATATATATTCAATATGTTTGTTTCACAATTCCTTACACATCCATGGTTAGAAAGTATTCCAAAAATTAATAAACTACTAATTTTTCAAAAATGAATTATTTCATGTGAGTATAATATTGAACCCAAATAAAGAAGGTCTCCATTTTATTATAAAAATGTTATTTTTGAAGTATAAATGAAGTCTGAAAATTAATATGGTTTTACTAATCTAAATAAAAATGAAAAATCAATGTTCTACTTGTATGAATTTTAAGTCCACATAAATCTATCGAATTCACTTATCGAATGGGAAGTTTAATTGAAATTAAGTAAAATAGTGTGTACAATTAATATAGAAGGCATGAAAATTTTATGGAAAAATTATTTGACAGTATTCTATTCTAACATGTGAATTTGAATTATGTAGAACCATTGGGTTATTATAATTCAATGATAAATTTTCCTTGGATTGCAATAGTTCAAGTGCTTGGGAGTGATGTGAGCTAAAATTTGAAAAATACCATTATCTATTGAAAATAACCCTAATTTAATTAAAATCCCATATAATCATTAATTTTTGTGATTTTTGGATGAATCTAGTACTTCATTGTTAATAGGATAAATTAATGGATTTTATTTATTTTCCATTTTTTGGAATTAATTCTGAATCCATACATATTTAGAACATCATATTAATTGATTGTATATATTTTTAATGTTAAGTAATATTAATGAATGGATTTCTCTAGTATAATATTTCAAATTATTTTTAAATTTAATTCCATCCATAAATATATATATATTTTAGGAATTTTAAATTACATTTTTAAATTTTCTTTAAAATTTGATTTTTGAAAGGGTTAAAATAGTGTGTATTTAAAAATTTGATTTAAAATATGAAATTTATTTTGTAATTTATTTGATTTTTTATTATCGATATTATTTTGTATTCATTTATATCTCAATTTGTAACTATTAGCACAATAAATTAAACTATTTTTTACAGTGAAAAATCAATTATCGTCTCCTACTTAAGTTGCCTCTTACTACCAATCAAAATTTTTGAAAGAGAAAAATTGTGATACTACTAGGATTATATATTGTCCCTTATATATAATATTTATCCCTTATTTTGTCACTATTAACTTCTTTATCATCAATGGTAGTATCCTAATTCCGCTATCGCTAGACTATGCCACCGTCATTGAGCTGAAAATCTTTACTATTGATGAAAATTGTTAGTACCACTATGCCTCTCTTTCCAGATAAATTTTTTGAAATCATCAATGAAAAAAGTAAGCGTGGTATATAATAAAATTTTTATGCTATAATTAAAAGATAACCCCATATTATTTTAAAATAATCTATTACCAATAGACTCGTTACCACCAGTCTTCACTACCCAATTATGCTACTGTCAGTTATCGGCCCCCATTAGGTGCCACCAATGCTACCATTTCCCATTCCACTACCTTTTCATTACCAATAAGAGTTTTTTATACTATAATCCTTCACCTACTACTCTTCCATGACCATATAATCTCATTAAACAACCGCTTAAATGATAAATAAAACCTAACATTATATATAATAAGGCTAAAATAGGTTGTACAAACCCATGGATATAGTATTGAAAACATGGAAACAAACCCACATAGATGATGTGAATAGAATCTCACCATAAGATGGAGCACAAAAAAGGTCAACCAAGATTCACATAGACACTCATTTTTTAATTGAGATATAAAGATAATCATACCAATTGGATATTTTACAAGATCCGATTGTGCCCTCACCCCCATTGAAGCCTTCACTTGATATCACGTTGATGGAATTCAAACCAATTGCAAACATGTCATTAAATCGAAACCCATCTAAACAAAGCCATTGGGAAGATGGAAGACCTATGTCGAGGCTTATTAAACACATGATCAAGAGTAGGAATATACTTAATCACTAAATTAATCGAGTTCGACCAAATATCAAAGACAATAGAAAGCTTGAATCGTCCCCTTTAATCGATGAATACCCAATGATACACCCTCTTACTCTAAAATCCATCACTGAAATAGGAAAAATTATTATATTTCAATGTTTAAAATGGGTTGGATTTCAATACCAATTTATAAAGTCACCACATAACCATTTTGATCTCACCAAAGTCATTTAAAGATGACACAATGTTAAATAAGCATAAAGATAACAATTTTAATTCAATTGGGGATGATCATTTTTTTGGATTATACTATATTTATTGATTGTTCCCTATCAAAGACCAAAATAAGATGAAGTCATAGTAATACCCCATGCATTGTTTGCTACTTAGAAGAACTTATCACACTATTTTCTCAATGGGAATCATGAACCAAGATTGTATCACTAATTAGTTCCCCCCCATTACTACATTATCTCTTTTCAATTATAGAAAAAAACTCTTTATAACCTGATAACTATAATGACCCAAAGTTTCATTAATGGAAAATACCTCTAGATCTAAATAAATGTATCTTTATGTTTATATAAAATTCTAACTTATTTAGTTTTATTATAAGAATTTTGACCGTTGCTAATATAGCAGTTGAACAGTGATCACATGATTAGTATAAATATAGGACTTTACCAAATCCAATTTACTCAGAGAAAAGAAGCGATGGACTCATCCAGTAGAATTTCCCCATACGAAGCCCATTTGTCAGAGCTCGAAAAAGTGGTGGCATCCTTGGGCTTCGCTCTTGACCAATCCTAAGCTGAACATCATCATGTCAAGCTTGAATGGGACCGTCTACGGGAAAAGTGGAAGTTGATAGAAATTACCACTCGAGCGATGTTATCCGAGCCACCCCAAGAGTCTGTCACCATCGCACACCTTGCCCTTAGATCTTATGCAGCTGTTTTATCGGGTTATGTAACAAATAAATAGTACTATGATCATGTACATTATTTTTTGTATACGATAACAAATATACTTTCTTGTCATTATTGATACATTGTAAATAGTTTTTAACGTACAAATAATGTTTTTAGTTATTATTTAATTAAGAATTCTATTTTATTAAATTAATGTATTTTTGAATTTAATAATATTTTAATAAAATATTATTTTTATTATTAAATTAATTTTTATTAAATATAAATTATTCTATAATTTTATGAATGCAATTATAATTTTTACTAAGGTTTGGAATCCATTTCTGTCAAAACCCGTGAATTTTCGATAAATGTCAGTTTTTATTTTAAAAGTGAAAATTAACATATTTAGAAACATATTAAGATAAAATAATGTTATTTATGGAATCAGGACGTCGAAATTATCCAATGGTGAATTTTTCTTAATTTTCTTAGACAGTCAAATTTTTGGGTAAAAAATAAATACTGTTTAAATATATAATGTGATTTATGACATCATAATGACCCAATAGTGATTTAATAAAAAACTATAATATTTATGTTCGGCCAATATATGATTTACCATTAAAATAATGTGATTTTGGGTTTGTTTGACTTACTTTTTAAAGCATTAATGGACCCCTCAAGACTTATTCAACACCTTGCCTTTTTAAATTAATTTCCATGGGTGTGTGACTCACCTCAACATAAGCAACCCTAATATTTTAAGATGTTTGGACTCTGACCTTATAAAATATTATTTTCCTCTTCCCTTTTCAAAAAAACCATGCACAAAAACAATGGGATGGTTTTTGGTTTGGATTAATTTAATGTAAGGGGACCCAAGCCTAAATAATAACGAATTCCCTCACCTTTCCTATATAAACCCACCCAAGATCCCACTTCCTCCTCACTCAAATCCCTTGGAGTTCGTCCAACCTCTGTCCTACTATCTCTAGAATCCTCCCAAGGTGCCCCAAGCTCCCATGAAGCCTCTCACAAGCCTCTCTCTAGCCTTTGGAAGCACACTTCCAAGTAAGGGTTTTTTCTTCCTTTCTCATTTTTGTCAATTTTCATTAAGTTGTATTGCCATTTTAATTTCAATTATGAATTTTGGGGTATGGTTTTGAACCTCCCCATACTTCCCTCTTATTTTTTGAATTATGGGATACCCCTTTATCTCTCATTAAATGCCTCCCATGTACACCCGTTACTATGCCGAAATTCCGAAAGGAACTTCTCTCTCTTCTTTTACATTCAAGAAATAATTTTGTATCATGAATCTAAATTCCATTACAATTGTTGGGACATGTATTTATATGACCTCCTTAATTTCCATTACATTTAAATATGATTATGAACCCCTTTCTCTCTCATCAACCATATTTTTATGAATTCTTATGTCACGCTGTTACGCAGCCAAAATCGCACCGATTTTCTAAGCCAATGCCATTGTGTAGTGGATACCATTCCCATTTCTCCATCAAGGGTATCCACCTTTATGCACCTTTACTTATTTATTAAAAAGTTTCATGTATGAATTCCACATTCCTTTATCATGGAATAAATGATTATGTTTTATGAATCCATGTTTTATGATCCATGTGGCACACTTATGCATGAAATGAAATGTTTAAGAAGGGTGCGCCCTTATAGCGCTCTAATGCATTGGGTAGAGTATAGTATCGTGATATGTCATGTGAAATGAGTGTTTAATCATGATAATTCAAGTTCAATGAGGGTATACTCGTTATTTATGTGCAATGAGGATTTACTCATGCTCCATGTGCAATGAGCCTTGGCTCATGCTAATTCCATGTTAAGTGTTGTTGCCACATTTCCATGTTATGATTATCATGATATATCATGACTTTATGTTCATGTTTCTTTTATGATCTATTGATATGACTATTTTCTAACATGTATTGTACTCCTCATGTTATTCAATGTGTACTTCCTTACTGGGCTTTATAGCTCACCCTTTTCCTATGCATGTCCTCAGGTTATCCCATGCAATGCTAAGTACGAGGAAATATAGTGGTCATGTAATGGATGTTTTCAATAAAGATGATGTATTTCATGTTTTCAGTTTTAATGTAATGATCCTATGCCCCAAATACAGTAAACCTCTCGATCTTCTTTGTTGTATCAATTGAAGTTTTATGTAATAAATCATGTTTAAGTTTGTAATAAAAGCAGGGTTTCCATAGTTGGTATCATAGGATAGTTTTAGTTATTTTTGGGATTAGGAAACCCTAGTAAAGCCTTAGATATATGACTAAGTATAATGAAAACATCCCTAAGTTTTGGTAAGTTCTGAGTAAGTGGTTTATCAAACAAATACATCCATGTCTGGATACGAGCAGGTAGAGTTGGCTCTGGCACAAATGTATCCTAGGGGTAAAACCCTATAACACCGCATTGTGCTAGACTTGAACTGGAACTGGTGCACGACAACGGGCCTTGCTTCACTATTGGTTACGACACTCCCGGGGGATATGTTTTGATAAATTCACAAGCTTAGTATGAACCCTTATTAAGGGAATTAAAGAAATTACCCTAAGAATATATGTTAGAAAGTAGATCATGAAAATCCTAGATTGAAGCCTATAGAATCATGAGTTATAGAAATTAATGTTTATTTATAAGTCATAAACTTTTGTCTTTGTATTACCCTTTATGTGTTACCCCTAAATTTCCTTTTATTCCAGCCAATGGCTGGTAATAGGAGGACTCAGGCTAACAAATGTTGTGAATATCTGTGTGATGACTGTACTAATGAGATGCCCAATCTAATGGGAGCAGGAATAATGAACTTTGTCACACTTCTCTCTCAGCTAACTCAAGTTTTGAATAGAAACACGGGTCAATAGTAATGTTAAACCCCCCCTAAGAATGAACAAGTCGCTATCAAGAGCTTCATGAGACAAAGGCCTCCTACTTTTAGTGGATCATATGATCCCACGATCGTTGAACAATGGATCAACTCCATTGAAAAGATATTCTCTATCCACCAATGTTATGGACAAGAGAAGGTTCTCTTGGAGGCTTATCGTATAGAGGGTGAAGCAAATCAATGGTGGATGTTGATAAAAAATACGAAGCCTGAGGAAGAGATCGAGGCGTTGGAATGAAAGGATTTCCGGAAGTTGTTTTTCGATAAATATTTTCCTTGCACCCTCTAGCTTAAGATGGAAAGGGACTTCCTTTCCCTCAAGAAAAAAGATGAAGAATCTGTTGGAGCGTATGAGGAAAACCTCACGAGGACTGCATGATATGCTTCCGGCTTTGTCGTTACCCCCGAATGCAAGGTTGACTGCTTCTTTGGTGGGCTGAAGCCTAGCTTGCGGAAAGAATTAGCGATCCATGACTTCGATAGCTCTGGGGAAATTGTTCGATGTGCTCTCAAGGACGAAATGGAGATCGAGGAATCACAGGGGTATCATGGGGACAAGAAGCGTAAGGTGGACTTCAATGTTGGTGGTCTGATGGATAAATCCAACGGTGCTAAGAAGATCCAGCACCCCACTTTCCAAAAGTGCGGAAAGAAGCACCTTGGAAATTTCCTTAAGGGGATGAGAAAATGCTTCAGGTGTGGAAGAGAAGGACACCTAGCTGTTAACTGTCGGAAAGAAAGACCAACGGGTGTGATAGAGGATAGGAACTCTTCGTTCGAACCTCAAAGCGTTGTTCAAGGCTATAGATGCAAAGAACCGGGTCATTTTGAAAATCAGTGCCCTAATCCAAGGGTTTTCAGAGACAACTAACAACCTCCATGGCAACAACGAAGAGCTTTTGCCATCACTTCTGTCGAAGTGAACCCCAACAACAAAGTGGTGACAGGTACACTAGTTATTCATTCAAGAATATAGAATGTACTTTTTGATTCAGGTTCTACTCATTCTTTTATATCTCGAAAGTATTATAGAACAATCCTAACACCACTACAAATCATGGAATTAAAGATGTCGGTGAGTACGTAAATGGGGCAATCATTGCATTCCATGAATATAAGTCATCCCCTGTTATAGTCTGTGGATTGAATTTCCTGGTGAACCTCGGCATACTACCTCTGGTGGAATTTGATGTAATTCTTGGCATGGATTGGATTTCCTTATATAGAGCCAACATAAATTGTCGGGAGAGGGAAATCACACTCCATATGGAGAATCGACACCCGATTCTTTAAAAGTGCAAGGAGGAAGATGAATCTCCTTTAGCTCCGTCATCTCAAGCATGGATATTACTGCCTTATGATAATGCGTATCTGGCTCAGATGATTGAGTACAAGGAAGAAACCATCCTTGAAGAAATGCCTATTGTGAGGGAATTCGCGGAAGTGTTTCCCGAGGATCTGTCTGGCCTTCCTCCTAGAAGAGATGTTGAAATCTCAATTGAACTTATACCTGGGGCGCTACCAATATCCAAGAATCCATATAGAATGGTTGTTGTCGAGCTTGAATAGATGAATAAATAACTACAGGAGAATCTGGATAAAGGGTTTATATGCCCAGGTGCTTCACCATGGGGTGCACCAGTCCTCTTCGTCAAAAAGAAGGATGGGTCAATGCGTCTTTGAATCGATTATCATGAACTTAACAAAATCACGATAAAGAACATGTATCCTCTCCCAAGAATCGATGACTTGTTTGATCAGCTGCGTGGAGAACAATACTTCTCCTTGGTGGATTTGTGGTCGGGATATTATCAAGTAAGGGTGAAGAAGGAAGATGTCCCCAAGACAGCTTTTCGTACAAGATATGGTCACTATGAATTCATAGTAATTCCTTCCGAACTCACCAATGCTCTAACAATATTCATGGACTTGATGAATAGAGTCTTTAGAGATTACCTTGACAAATATGTGGAAGTCTTTATAGATGATATTCTAATATACTTCAAAACCAAGGAGGATCATGAGGAGAATTTAAAAACTGTACTAGAGACTTTGTGCAAGGATAATATCTATGAAAAGTACAGAAAGTGTGAGTTATAGTTGAAGGAGGTCTCATTATTGGTCCATATCATCATAAAAAATGGGATATATGTGGACCCCTCCAAAACAGATGCAATTGAGGGATGGCTGAGGCCAACATCGGTAATAGATATCCATAGCTTCTTGGGGTTAGCTGGATATTATCGACGATTTGTGAGAAATTTCTCATTATTTTACAACCCTCTTACCAAGATTACTCGAAAGGGGGTAATGTTTTCATGGAGTGATGAATGCGAAGAAAGCTTTAAGGAGTTGAAAAGGAGGCTTATCACTGCGCCCGTGCTCACTTTACCCACAAGTGGGGAACTTTTTTTGTTTTCAGTGATTCTTTAAAGAAGTGCTTAGGCTGTGTGCTGATGCAGAATGATAAAGTTATATCCTATGCCTTAAGGCAGTTGAAAATCCATGAGAAAAACTATCCAACGCATGATCTGGAGTTGGAGGCGGTGATCTTTTCCTTGAAAATCTGGCAGCATTATCTCTATGGAGAGAAATGTGAGATATATTCTGACCACAAGAGTCTTAAATATATATTGACACAGAAAGACCTTAATATGAACCAAAGAAGATGGATAGAGCTTATCATGGATTATGACTGTTCAATACATTACCACCCTAGGAAAGCGAACAAGGTGGTAGATGCCCTAAGCAGAAAGGACCCACCAATTCTATCAATGATGACAATTGAGATGGATACAATCTTCATAGACTTGATGAGGATGGACGTGGGAATCATAAAGAAGGGAACATTATCAATCCTTTCACAAATTATTTCTCAACCATCTCTTTTGGAAAGGTTAACAGATTCTCAAAAGGATGATGTGGGAATTCAGGAAAAAGTGGAAGCTATCAAAAGAGGTAAATCCTTAGAGTTTAATGTTAATGAAGATGGAATTGTGTGGTTTGGGAAAAGACTATGTGTTCCATCAAGTCCGGAGCTGAATAAGGAACTTTTGGATGATGCACATAGTTCAAATTTCTCTATTCACCTAGGGATCACAAAGATGTATCGAGATCTCTGAGAAAACTTTTGGTGGGATAATATGAAGAAGGAGATCGCTGAATATAAATCAAAGTGCCTGGTGTGTCAGCAAGTGAAGGCAGAGAGACAAAAGTCTAAGGGGATGATGCAACCATTGCCCATACCAGAATGGAAATGGGAGAGCATCACCATGGACTTTTTCACTGGACTTCAAGGACATCCAAAGGCAACAATGCAATCTGGGTTGTTGTGGATCATCTTACAACGACTGCACACATCATTGCTATTCGGGAGGATTCTGCTTTGGATCAACTTACACGGATATATATCAGGGAATTGGTAAGTTTTCATGGAGTACCACTAACTATTGTGTCTGACCGAGATCCAAGATTCACCTCTATGTTTTGGAAGAGTCTTCAACATGCTCTGAATAATGAACTGAACTTCAGTACGGCCTATCATCCTCAAACTGATGGCCAATCTGAGTGGACTATCCAAACACTTGAGGATATGTTGAGAGCATGCTCAATGGACTGTAAAGGAGTATGAGATCAACATCTTCTTCTGGTTGAGTTCTCTTATAATAACAGTTTCCACTCGAGCATCGAAATGGCACCATCTGAAGCCCTGTATGGGAAAACGTGCAGAACACCTACATGTTGGGATGAGGTCGTTGAACGTAAGCTGTTTGGACCAGAAATTGTCAAAGAAATGGTGGAGAAGGTGAAAAACATTTAGCAGCATATCAAGGCAGCCCAGAGTCGACAGAAGAGTTATGCAGATAATCATCGACGAGACCTTGAGTTTAAAGTTGGATACATGGTGTTTCTACACATGTCTCCGTGGAAGAAGGTCATGAGGTTTGGAAGGAAAGGGAAGTTAAGTCCAAGGTACATCAGCCCCTTTGAGATTCTTGATTGTGTCGGGGTTGTGTCCTATTGACTAGAAATTCCACCTTCTATGGCCAAAGTACATGATGTCTTTCATGTATCCCTCTTAAGGAAGTACATACCGGACCATTCACATGTACCCTCTTCTGAGGTGGTACAATTGGAAGATTATCTTTCTTATGAGGAGCAACCAGTGAAGATCTTAGATCGTAGAGAAAAAGTTCTACGAAATAAGATAATGCCCCTCGTCAAGGTGTTGTGGAGAAACCACAAGTTTGAAGAAGCGACTTGGGAATTAGAGGAAATTATGAAGCTGAGTTACCCACATCTATTTTTGTGTGGGAAAAGTAAAACTTTTGAGGGTGAAATTTCTTTAGGGGTGAATATTTTAATGATCCAAAGTTTCATTAATGGAAATTCCCTCTTGATCTAATTAAATGTCTCTTTATGTTTATATAAAATGTTAACTTCTTTAGTTATATGATAAGAATTTTGACCATTCCTAATATAGCCGTTGGACAATGATCACATGATTAGTTTAAATATAGGACATTAGGAAATCCAATTTACTCAGAGAAAAGAAGTGATGACCTCATCCAATAGAATTTCCCCATAAGAAGCCCATTTTTCAGAGCTCGGAAAAGAGGTGGAATCCTTGGGCTTCACTCTTAACCAAGCCCAAGCTGAGCTTCATCATGTCAAGCTCGAACTAGACCGTCTTTGGGAAAAGTGGAAGTTGATAGAAATTACCACTCGAGTGATGTTATCCAAGCCACCCAAAGAGTCTGTCACCATCGCACACCTTACCCTTAGGTCTTATGCGGCTGTTTTAAGGGGTTATGTAACAAATAAATAGTACTATGTTCATGTACATTATTTTTTGTATAAGATAACAAATATACTTTTTTGTCATTATTGATACATTGTAAATAGTTTTTAAAGTACAAATAATGTTTTTAGTTATTATTTAATTAAGAATTATATTTCATTAAATTAAGGGATTTTTGAATTAAATATTATTTTAATAAAATATTATTCATTATTATTAAATTAATTTTTATTAGATATAAATGATCTTATAATTTTATGAATGCAATTATAATTTTTATTAAGGTTTAAAAGTCATTTCTTTCAAAACCCGTGAATTTTCGATAAATGTCGGTTTTTATTTTAAAAGTGAAAATTAACATATTTAGAAAATTATTTAGATAAAATAAATGTTATTTCTGGAATCAGGACATCTAAATTATCCAACGGTGAATTTTTCATAATTTTCTAGGAGAGTCAAATTTTTGGGTAAAAATTAAATACCGTTTAAATATGTAATGTGTTTTATGACATCATAATGACACAATAGTGATGTAATAAAATACTATAATCTTTAAGTTCGGCCAATATATGTTTTACCATTAAAATAATGTAATTTTGGGTTTGTTTGACTTACTTTTCAGATCATTAATGGATCCCTCAAGACTTATTCAACACCTTGACTTTTTAAATTAATTTCGATGGGAGTGTGACTCACCTCCAAATAAGCAACCCTAATATTTTAAGAAGTTCGGACATTGGCCTTATAAAATAATGTTTTCCTCTTACATTTCCCAAAAACCATGGGCAAAAACCAGGGGATGGTTTTTCGTTTGGAATAATTTAATGTAAGGGGACCCAAACCTAAATAATAAAGAATTCCCTCACCTTTCCTATATAAACCCACCCAAGCTCCCACTTCCTCCTCACTCAAAGCCCTTGTAGTTCATCCAACATCTGACCTAATATCTCTAGAATCCTCCCAAGGTTCCCCAAGCTCCCAATAATCCTCTCACAATCCTCTCTCTAGCCTTTAGAAGCACACTTCCAAGTAATGGTTTTTTCTTCCATTCTCATTTTTGTCAATTTTCATTATGTTGTATTTCCATTTTAATTTCAATTATGAATGTTGGGGTATGGTTTTGAACCTCTCCCATATTTCCCTGTTATTATTTGAATTATGGTACACCCCTTTCTCTCTCATTAAATGCCTCCCATGTACACCCGTTACTATGCCGAAATTCCGAAAGGAACTTCTCTCTCTTCTTTTACATTCAAGCAATAATTTTGTATCATGAATCTAAATTCCATAAAAATTGTGGGGACATGTATCTATATGACCTCCTTACTTTACATTACATGTAAATATGATGAGGAACCCCTTTTTCACTCATCAACCATTTTTTTATGAATTCTCATGTCATGCCGTTACGCTGCCAAAATCGCACCGATTTTCTAAGCCAATGCCATTGTGTAGTGGATACCATGTCCATTTCTCTATCATGGGTATCCAAATTTATGCACCTTTACTTATTGATTACCTAGTTTCATGTATTAATTACATATTCCTTTATCGTTGAATAAATGATTATGTTTTATGAATCTATGTTTTATGATCCATGTGGCACACTTATGCATGAAATGAAATGTTTAAGATGGGTGTGCCCATATAGCGCTCCAATGCATTGGGTAAAGTATAGTATCATGATACGTCTTGTGAAATGAGTTTTGAATCATTCTAATTCAAGTGAAATGAGGGTTTACTCGTGCTTTATGTGCAATGAGCCTTGGCTCATGCTAATTCCATGTTAAGTGTTGTTGCCACATTTCCATGTTATGATTATCATGATTTATCATGCCTTTATGTTCATGTTTCTTTTATTCTCTATTGATATACCTATTGTCTAACATGTATTGTACTCCTCATGTTATTCTATGTGTACTCCCTTACTGGGATTTATAGCTCACCCTTTTCTTATGAATGTCCTCAGGTTATCCCATACAATGCTAAGTACAAGGAAATATAGTGATCATGTAAAGGAAGTTTTCAATAAAGATGTTTTATTTCATGTTTTAAGTTTTTATTTAATGATCCTTATCCCAAAATAAACTAAACCTATCGATCTCCTTTGTTGTATCAAGTGAAGTTTTATGTAATAAATCATGTTTAAGTTTGTAATAAAAGTAGGGTTTCCATAATAACCTTCTACATCTTGATGCTCTAAAAGAGTGAAAAATCACATATTATTCAAGAACTAAGTAAAACTAAATTATATAGCTATGAATTGGAGAACCTACTTACTATTGAAGAACCTGACACCCACCAAATTTCCTCAATGGATCCCCGTACACCCAGTCCATGTAACCAAATAAATGATTGTCCCAATGTATAGTAACAAACCTATAGTTGAGTCTATCCATTTTATCCTCCTTAAATACCAAATTAAATAATAATAAAATCTTGATTTTCATTCAATCCAAATTTCACACTTATTAAAATAGATCTGAACCCACACTCTTAGATCCGGTGCAAAAATCATAAAATTTACATTTCTGTCTTTGAAACCAATGAATGCGACCAAATGTTTTTCATCTAAAACATACAAAATCACAAGTAATATTGGATAACTTACATACCTAGGAACATTTTATGTTTAGAGTTTTAGAGAGTAGGAAAAACTCTCACATGAAACATTACCCATGACTTCGAGAGAGTATATTCCCCATTATACCTAAATTTTCTTAATTCATAATAAGTCATTATTACCATCCATATGAATCCTATCTAGACATAGTTTATTTAAAATCATTTTTGAGAACCTAGAGAATTTGAAATAAAATAAAGGTGACAGTAAATTCTTATTAAGGGTAATCATAAGCATGAAGAATTGAATTTCATCAGTTAGAATAAGAAAATAATAACGGTATAATGACATAATCAAAGTGCATGAGCATAATATAAGAATATTCATACCAATCAATTAAGATCCCATTTTTTTCTAGGTATGTCCCTATTTTAGTTTTTCATTTGATATTTTTTGGAGGATTATTATTCGGAGATAGATATATTTGTTAGGGAAAACTACATAAGTTCATGGATGTCTGTTTATTTGAATAAACATAGACATGGGTTGTGAGGAAAATAGATAAAACTGGTGAGGATCCACGTTGAGAGAAATTCAGTTTACAATTTTAATTAATAGAGTTTGGGTATAAATGGTTCAAGTGTTCCCAAGGGTTTATGGTATATTTATAATACTTAAATGGGATTTGAGTTTTCATAAGAAAATTGGGCTGAAAAAATCATTGTAGAACTATTACACATAGTTTAACTATAATACACACCATGTAATAATAGTCAGACACATGTCTTGAACAATTACAGGTTGTTAACTGATTCAAGGAATGAATAGAGTAAACATTGTGTAATTCTATAACACATCATGTAATATTCTATTGAAATAAATAATAATCTAAGGCTATGGGGTTTTCATCATATCCATCAAAAAATAAATACATTATGTGTGACTAAATTAGACTTCATATAATTTACCAAGAAGAATTTTAATGGATATCATGCACCTTACTTTTCAATCTATCCCACTGTATCCCTCTCCTCTCGACCCAAGGAAATCTTCTTGGAAATATTATTGCACCAACCTCCATTTTAGACATCCTATTTGTGTGATCAATCCCATGTAAGAGGTTTTACTTCAATTTTACATTCTGTCTATTCATTCTTCGCCAATATTTTGTAATATGTTGACTGAGCATGTTGTTGGTTTTGATGATGATTGGTTATGACAGAGTGTCCTTGTTTTTATCATTTTTTCCTTCATTATTATGTATTTTTTCCATTAGAACCATTGTATGATCTTTTGTTAAAGGTATTGGGTCTAAATAATAACCCTATGGTCTGATTTTCAATTTCTAAGCATATGAAATGTTTTTTTTCACTAACACAAGTGCACAAAAAATAATTAATTAAATATGATGATGATAATCGTATATTGGATTCTTTTTTGAATCCATTTCAATTCAATTGATTGTGTTACATGGTTTGTGTTCACCCATTGTGTGATATAACCTTCCAAAATAATGAATTGGAAATGTCATACATATGATTTTTATCATGACATGTGATTTAGGTGATTTCTTGATATTGATTCACATTGGAAAATGGCTTATATGATTAATTGAATAAATTTGTAAATATAAATACAAATGGTAATTATAAGAACTAATATTTTTTTCTGATGTGGTCATACTATGATATGATTTTTTTTTTATATCAACTTCTGACAGAGGTTGTAATGATTACATCTTAATTTTTTACCCTGGCACATGTTATAATACTTATATATCAGGTTTTTACCCTGACATGTTTTATTTCTTATATATCTGGTTTTGACCATGACACATGGTGTAATGAATATATACTGGGGTTTTATCCTAACACGTGTTCTACTGCTTATTTATTGGGTTTTACCCTAACAAATGTTGTAATTCTAATTTACCATGTTTTTACCCTTACACATACTATAATGCTTATATACCAGGTTTTGTCCGTGACACATGATTCCATCCTGTATACCAGTGTTTTACCCTAGAACATTCTGTAATTCTTATATATATAGGTCCATTATTTGGCACATGTTTTAATGATTATATTTCAGTATATTCCCTAACACATACTAAGATTCTTATATAGTCATCTTTGTATAGTGATTTTGTTATACCATTGTTATATGGTCGTCATTGGCATGGTTTCGAGACACGTTCAGAGACACTCCAATATAGTGTCGAGGTAGGTTATGCTATTCCATGGTCATATGGTAGTGTGTTCATGGTTGGGAGTCATTCATAGACATATTTCATCATGGTGTAGAAGCTAGTTGATGGGGTATTTATTTTATTGTTTAACTAATTAATACCCAAGTTTATCTCTTTATTGTATACACTTCTTATCAGAAAAGTTTTTTTACACACGGTAGTATCAACCTACTATGTTATAATCACACCCCATTTGGGTCATCATTTGGTACCTGATCATATTCCATGGATGCATGCCGAGATATGAAAAAAGGACCATGTTATTGATTGTCTTTTCTAGATGGTCAAGACATTAGAGATGGGACAAACATGGGGTTCAGGACTGGGGACTTTTGAGTCTTTATTTGAGTCTATTATTATTTGATACATACTATTTCAAGAATGAAATTTGGTTACAATACATAATTTCATTACATTGTTCCTATATTATTTATTTGATTATTAGGTTTGATTTTATAGTTGTTGTGTTGTTGTATTATATTGATTCCATTATTTATATACTATGTTATTTGTTTATATTTCTTATTTACACTATGTTGTAGCCCTGTAACTAGAGACTATATTCTTCCCACTGTACAAATCACATCCCACAACTACTTTCAAGACACTAGCATACGAGGAGACAATCTTGATATCTCTTAACCAACATGTTTCATCCTCATGAGAGAGTGATGGGTTGAGGAAATTACAAAGTGGTATATGATCCCATAAGTTCATGTTTTCCATTTTTTACTATTTTAGAAACATAGAAAGGGTACTATAATGTTTCATAAATTGTTAATCAGTTTGTTTATGGAAGTAACATACCCATGTACTGGGGACAATCTGAGTTCTCTAGGGTGGATTGTTGATTATATTATTTTATTGTTATAGTTGATGTTATTTCACCCAGAGTGATTCAATTGTTGGGTGATGTCATTACTTATTGAGATTTGTTCTCATGTCCTGGTATGGCGTGATATGTTTATGCATACATCATAATATTCTCATATGTATATATACCAACATGTATGGTTCATGATAGGGACATATTTATATGCATGTGATATATTTCCTATATAGACTAAGATATTTTATATCTTTTATACATCATAAATGAAGTGAAAGAACTATTATTTCATGCTAAATAATTTGTTAATCCATGTTTAGGGAGTCTAGGAGTCAGGGATTCTATGTTTTAGTCATATTTTGAGGGTGATTTTGTTGTTACACAATGTTATAAAGTGTGAATTTTTCTTGTAGCAAAAATGCCACCTCCTCATCTTCTAATTGAGCATCGGGAGAGTGGAAAATATCACATTCCTAATATGGATGAGCCAAATATTCATGTTGATCCTCAGGAAAAAATGGATGTTTAGCTTCACGATAGATTCTAAAGAATCACACAATCCAGGGAAAGGGAGACTATTCATACCATGCCATTGATGTATAAGTTTATGAAAGAGTTTCAATTACAACATCCTCCTATGTTCATTGTGGTTTCAGGACCCCAAGTAGCCATGTTTGGGATCAAGTCTGTCAATTAAATCAATACGAATTTTGAAACACCTATAGATATGAGGGTGAATCTTACTGCATATATTCTTTTTGGACTATCCAAATGTTGGCTGGAAATTTTTTAGGAAGTTGGGATGCAAGATGATCTATCCTTTAAGGGCTTTAAGATGGTGTTTCAGATCCATTTCTATCCTGAGATATAAAAGGATTAAAAATATCATGAGTTCATGCATCTAACATGGGAGGGAATCTATGTGATGGACTATACCAAATGTTTCAAATCCTAAATCATTTTTATATATATCTAGAATATTTTGAGATCTATATGGAGAAATTCTTTCCGGATGGGTTTCATTATGACATCAGTATGAAGGTGAACATTTTTCATTTCAATGGTTTTGAGGATATGATAATCTATGAACTCATCATGGAAGGGAATATAAGAGACTTCCCAAGAATGATCCAAAATGTTTTAGTAGGGTGAACTAAGAGCTATTATTGGGGGATCAAGAAGTGACAGTCTGATAGTTTTTCCATGGAAGTAGTGGGAATAAAAGTCCGAGAAATGGACATCCATGTCAGGACCTTATTCCATTGTAATGCTATCTGGGAAGAAATTTTAAAGCAACAGACCATAGTGTCTATAACCAACATTTGAGTGTCATTTATGTGGAATATTGTTTCATATTTAGATGTTCTGTGTGAAATTTCGATATAATACCAATGGTAGGGTATCATGACATGAAACTGAGTCTATAAGGGGATTATCTACCCCTCTGCAGGATGGTTTCTGGAGTTCTATTGGCCATTTAGGTCAGGCCATGGAACATGGTACCCTAATTAAGGAACAATTGTACTAGGAAGAGGGTATATATCATGGGTGTTAGGCTGGAGCCCATGCTAGAGGGTCTGGTCAGCTACATGTGATATAGATTACTCCAGTTAGGGTGGATTTTGGACCTTTTACTATCTTAGGTATGATTCTTATATCATCTACACTTTCTTGTGTTTTTTGATACAGAATCATTGAATTATTTATTATCCACTATTTTTTAAATGGTTTATAATTGGATGTGAAAATATTGTATGGTATTTTGACCACAAAAACAACATTGGTAGTTCAGTTAGAGAATATAAAATGTTGCAAGGTGTGTTCTCTAGATATTGGTGGTTACCAATCATTTTGGGAAACATTTGTACTAGAAATTAAAGGTTTAAATTTTATTCTTAGAGTGGATTAGTTATTTCTGTACGAAAATCATATCTACTATTAATAGTGGAGAGTTTACATTTTATCTCTATAAGGAGGAAATGTTTCTCACCAGTGTGATTATGATCTTCAGGCTGGTCGTGCTAGACCAATTTAGTGCATATTGGATTTTCATATGGCTCAAATAGTAGGAATTTTTAAAGATTATGGTGTAATGTAATAAGATTATTTTCCTCCAGTGGTAGAATAGTTTTAGGTTTTCTTCCAAAATTATTTCTACATATTTCCTCTTGAGAAAAGATCAATTTCATGATCGAGTTGGTGCTTGGATCAGAGCTTGTTTTAATCCCACAATATAGAATGGCACTTGAAAAGATTTGGGAGTTTAAGGTTTAATTGAATGATATTGAAACTAAAGTTTTCATATGGCATGGGTCATCTTCTTTGGGTTCTGTAGTTCTCTTTTCTAATAATTCTAATGGATCTTTACACTGGTTTGTGGAGTATCAGATATTAAACTAGATGACGATGAAAAATTAGTATACTATTCTTTTAAACAATGATATCTTTGATTAAATAAGAAGTTTCAATATCTTTGTTAAGATAAATTTGAGATCTTGATACCACCAGTTGAGGGTGAGAACCAAAGACATACCTAAAAATTCTTTTAGGAGTAAGTATAACTTGAATGATTTTTTAGGGATATTGTTTGGTTTGACCAATGCACTAATTGTATTCATAGACTTGATGAATTGGATTTTCATAACTTTTTAGAAATATTTTACATTTTTTTGATGATATATTAGTGTACTTCTCCTTAGAAGTGTTGAGTCAATAAGGTTTTCCTTATGACTTTTCCATTCCTTCTTGTTTTGAAAATCACAAACACCTTACCTTTAGGAAAATTGCTTTCTTAAGGAAAATTGCTTTTATAAGAAAAATTGCTTTCTTAAGGAAAATTGCTTTTATAAGGAAAATCGCTTTTATAAGAAAAACTATCCTTATCAGATTTTCATCCAGATTTTTCTTAAGTATAAGATTCGGATTCATGTCTATTTTCTCGGAACTTCTTGAAACTTTGATATGAAGTATTCTGTTTTAGGATCCGAATTCTGGACAAGAACTGTAATAAAGGTTCACTCCGAAATCCAGAATGAGAACTGTGATAAAGATTCATTTCAAATTCCGAATACAGTTTTACTCCAGATTAAGGATACGAATCTTTATGAAATTCGACAAAAAATTCTCATTATGAATTCTGATAAGGAATTCTCATTACGAATTCGAATGAAGAATTCTCATTACGAATTCTGATGAAGAAATCTCATTCTGAATTCCCATTACGAATTCTGATAAAGAATTCTCATTATGAATTATGATGACGAATTCTCATTACAAATCCTGATGATGAATTCCCATTACAAATTCTGATGACGAATTCCCATTCCAAATTCTCATTCCGAATTCACCTATTAAAAAGAATCTGATCATCTCTGTTTTATACACTCTGAATTATTTCAGACTCTGAAAAATATTTAGGTTAGACTCCGAACTTTTATTCTACTTACACTTCTATAATTTGTCTACTCTTTATTATTTTCCTTACACTCCGAACCTTCACTCCGAAGCTTACATTCCGAACTTTTGAGTTAGATTTTAAAACGATGTCGTACATTCTGTTACACTTGTTTTGTTATAAAACGATGTTGTCTATTTTGTTATAAACTAACCGTTGTCTAAGTGACACATGTATAGTTCCCTCTGATCTTTAAGGAAAATATGACCGTTGGAGAAGGAGCTGACCTTACCTATAAATAGGAGCTCATTTGAAAGAGCTCGAGACAGAATACTGATGACAGATGAACAACTTGGTTTTGTGTATACATGCTGTTGAAGTGATTTCTAGAGAGAGAGACTCTTATTAACTCTCAAAGCTACGTGCGACTCCGAATGTTGGTGATTACATTCGAGGGCTTCCAGGGATAGGAAGATAGAGGTGCCGACTACCTTAAAGTTTGAGGGCTTCCATGCTGAGGAAGACAGAGGTTGCCAACTGCCTTGAAGTTGAGGGCTTACGGGGATAGCAAGACAGAGACTCCGATCTTTGTATCGAGGGCTTACCCTAGTGTGGGTAAGACAGACTTGCTTGAAAGTATAAATCAAGGTACCTTTATCCAAGGTTGTTGGATACCCTTCTCTTTGGGTTAAAAGACTTATATCTTGTTACATGTAGTTCTACTACTTGTTTATATTCCGCTGCATATTGTATTGTGAGGAAAGTATAACTTTCTTATACTTCCTTATTTGTACTCTGTTTCATTTATATTCTATACGCTTTAAGGTAGAATCTCATTTTGTAATATTTTGTTAAGGTTCTATTTCCGGAACCATATTTCCGGAACACACTTTTGGAATCTCTTTCCAAGTTTGCATTCGGTGTTAGAGGTGTTGTGAATTTTCTTAGTTTAACGTTGTTAAACTTAGCACTTTCCTTTTCTTAAGGAAAACATAGTTATTTGTAACCAACATTAAAGGTTCCAAAGGAATTTTTAAAGTATACAATTCACCCCCCCTCTTATAAATTGAGCATCTACATCACTATTTCGATCCTACAATTGGTATTAGAGGTTGGAAACCTCATAATCTATACCAATCCTACATTTGGTATCAGAGCAGGTCTCTGAAATACTTATACTCATGAATAAGTTTTTCTTGATCACTTTTTCATTCCAAATTTTCCCATTCCGAACTTTCTCATTCCGAACTTTGTTATTAAGAATCTTTTCTACTAACAAGTTTGTGTGTACAAGGTTATTATATGTATGGCAGGAATTAATATTGGTTCAATTGACAATCTGAATCCTACAAGACCACCTATATTTGATGGTAATGATTATGAATACTAGAGAGATCGTATGAATACTTTTGTTATCATTACTGGAGTGTACAACTTTGTTATGCTTACTGGTGATTATAAAATTCCTGACAAGGAAGTCAGAACTTTTACTAACCAGGAAAAACAAGAATATCAACTCAACTATAAGGTACGTAATACTTTACTTTGTTCAATGACAAGAAATATATATAGCCAAATTTCTTCTTTTGAAGCAGCTAATTGTATATGGAAGAAGTTAGAGGTTACACACTTTGGAACTTCTAAGGTGATTGAAACTAGAAGAGCTATGCTTAGCGCTGAATATCATGGCTTCAACTTTCCTTATGGTGAACCAATATGTAAAGTTCAATAGAGATTTATGACTATCGTCAATAGCCTACAATATATGGGAGAGAAAGGTCTAGATGATGAAGCTCTTGTGGATAAGATAATTGATATCATGCCCAATGAGTGGGAGTCCAAGAGAACAGCTATAGATGAGAACAAGAAGGTCACTCAAATTACTCTTGATGAGATTTTTGGAACTCTTCTACAACATGAAACTAGAATGAAGAGAGATGCTGACAATATCAAGAATAAGAATGGAAATGGTACTATTGCTTTTACTACAACTTAAAATCAGATGAAAGCTAAGACTCCTGAGAGAGTAACCAGATCCAAGTCTAAGAAAGTTATTTTCCAATCCGAATCTAGTGAGAGTGAAGTCTCTGAAAATGAGTTAGCTAATCTTGCTCGAAGAATGAACAAGATAGTTGGACAGAGAAATTTTCAATCTAAGTATAAGAAAAAGGAAAGGAAAGATAATAAAGATAGAGAAGTTACTTGTTATGAATGAAAAAGAGCTGGACATATAAGACCAGATTGCCCTATGCTCAAAAACAAAGAAAAAAAAGAAAGGAATTCAGACAGGAACAGAAAGAAGTATTATAAAGCCAAAGCTAAGAAAGTTCTGAAAGCTAATGACACCTGGAGTGCGAGTGGTGGTGACTCTTCAGATGAATCTTCTGATTATGAATCTTCAGGACAGAATAATCTTGGTCTTATAGCCAGATTACCTATTAATAATCATTGTCTTATTGCTAAGGTACGAAATGTTGAATCATTGAACAATGTTTCGTTAAATTCTAGTGATAGTAAGTATTATAACTCTTCTGATGAAGAATCTTCTTCTGATGAAGAAAATACTTTACCTACTTATGAATAAGTATCTAGGTTTTCTGAAATTCTTGAGATTGAGAATTCCAAACTCAATAAGAAACTTGATAAGGAAAACTCTTGGAATTCTATTCTTACAAAAGAGATATCAGATCTTTCTAAAGATCTTGATAAAAAAAATACTGATTTTGAAAGTATTTCAAAAAATCATGAGGAAGTAAGTTCTGAGAAGAAAAAACATTCTAAAGAATTAGAAAATGTAATTTCTAAGAAAAATGTTTTCGATCTTAACTCTAGTTCTAAAAATAATGATTTTGAGGATACAAACTTGGTTGTAAAACTCAAGTCCGAAATTTTTTCCTTAAAGAAGTGTTTATCAAACTTTACCCATGGTAAGGAAAATATTGGTAAGATGTATTCCCAAATACGACCTTTAAGAAATAAATCCGGATTTGGTTATAGCCATGCGAAACCAATTTTCAGTAACAATTATTTTGTTCCTCAAAGTGCCCCATTTTGTACCAAGTGTCAATGTGGTGGTCACTGGGCAAAGAATTGTTCCTTAAACAAAACCCAATCTCTAGGATTTCACAAAGTCTAATTTTCTAAGAAGATGTGGGTACCTAAAATTTTATTATCTGGAAATCTCGGATCCAAACAAGTTTGGATTCCGAAAGTCTAATTTTCTTCTTGATTTCCGGAAAATAAAGAGAGTACCAGCAACAATACATTGTACATGGATAGTGGATGTTACCGGCACATGACTGGTAATAAAAACTATTTTGAAAAGATTATCAAAACGAAAGGAGGAAAGGTAAATTTCGGAGATAATGCTAAAGGAGATATTATTCTTCAGTTTATTGGAACACAAGATCAACTTGATGATATTTTCACAAAATATTTGCCTTCTGATTGATTTGAATATATTAAACAGAAGTTAGGAATGATAACCGTAAGGTAATCCTTCTTAATTAACTTTATGTTGAAAGAATCTCCATACAGCAACACACTCCTTTTCATAGGGGGGGGGGGGGTACATTTGTTTGATAGAATAAAAAAGTTTTTCAAAAATTTGTTTTCAAACTTTTCGAAACGAAGATTTCTGGAATGGAGATTTCCGGAACTAAAATTTTTCCAGAATGGACATGTTCAAACAGAATACTTCTGGAATGGAAGTGTTCGTATTAAAAACATCTGGAATGGAAAATTTCATACTGGTATTTTCATAACGGGATTTTTGTACCAAATCCTTCGTTTTTTAATGAAACTTTCGTACTAAGTTTTTCCTTATTAAGTGTGTTTTTGTACTGAATTTGTTCTTCGTACTGAGCTTTCTGTAATGCATTTTCTGTACTGAGTTTGTTTTCCATAGTAAAGTTTTTGTGAATTCTGTCTTTTCATAATAAAGATTTCTTTCGTAGTCATTATTTTTTACCCATTACGAATAATCCTCCTAAGCCAATCCGAAAGATATGATTTCCTCACTCAAGTTTTCATAGTCATTTTTTTTCTTGCTGACATTTTATTGTATTATGTTTTCGGATTATAGTTTTCTTAATTCTTTGTTTTAATAAAAACCTCAAAAAGATCGGATTCAAGTTTTCAACCATCAGATCTAATCTTAGCTCATCCCAACCATTAGATCAACCAAGGAAGTTGAACCGTCGTTCCATTGCCTATATAAAGGGGACCCAAATACTCATCCCACATCGATTTCAATCTCTCGCGTCCCGAATCTCTGCCTCTCGGTTTTTAAAGCCATTCCAAACCTCAGTTCTCTCAGTTCCGAACTTCTTAAAGGATTACAGATCCTAATGTCTACGGAGTTAGCTTCTCAAGATATATCATCCACTAAGCCAATTTCTCAATGGTTAGTCTACAGAGAAAGACTAGTCCATCCGGATTTCTTCAATAACTATGATTCTCTTATTTCAAAGAACATTAAGTTGAATGGCTGGGAAGATGTTTCTTTATCCAAACCGGGGAATCAATACGATGTCTTTTCGGAGTTACTTGTTGAGTTCTATGAATCAGTTTCCTTCTTTAAGGAATATAATAGGGAGAAGTTTTCTTTTAAGTCTTATGGAAAGACTTACAAGCTTTCTCACACCAAGGCAGCAAGCTTGGTAGGGATGACTTTTGAAGGAGAAGCTGAATTTATTTCACATATGTTGCAAGACTCTAAGGGTAGCTTCGACAAGGAAAAAGCCTTAGAAACTCTCGGACTGGCTGATGACAAGGCTCCGAAGATTGCAAGTTTATCCACAAATTTCCTGATTCTAGAGTTGTGGGTGCAAGGGCTTATCGTATCGAGGAAATGTGATAAAGACAGTTTGAAGAAGAGTGAGATCTATATCCTATATTTTTTGATAAATCTGAGGAAATTTAACTTGATGAAGCACATTCTTATCACTCTTGAAAATTTGAAGAAAGGAAATCTGAGAGCTCAGATTATTATGTATCCAGCAATCCTCTCCAAGTTGATAGTTCGGTGCCTTGAGTCTTTCAAGGATGCTTGCAAATATAAGCCAAGAGTTTCCAAGATTATGCTGGTGAGCGATGGTACTCTTAAGAGAATGGATGTAGCCTTTGAAAAAGAGTCTGGACAGTTTATTGATCTACCTGCTCAAGGAGAAGCAGTTCTGAAAGTTTCTGATTCGGAATCCTCTATGCCAGTAAGGAAGAGAAAGCTGAAATAAGTTGAAGTATAAGCAGAGAATCCCAAGTCTAAGGAAGTCCATTCTGCACCTCCAAAACCAAAGAAGAAAAAAGCCTATCCTGATGAAGTTGTTACGAAGTGGAGAGCAGATAAAGAGAAAAGGAAAGAAGGGGATCCGCAGTTCGGATTGGACCCTGTGGAGGCTAAGGCCTTGAAGGAGAGAACTGCTAATGAGCGTGAAAAAAAATTAAAGGAAAATAAGCTCAAGAAGAAGATGTCTGAGGCTGAGGTAGCTCAGGATTTGTTGAAATTCAATGAAATGGTTTCAGCAACTATTCCTGTTCCGAGATCTTTCTCCTTGGAATCTCTACCCGGGACTCCAGGAAGAAATTTCATTACTCAGGAAGAAGCTGTTTCTAAGACTACTGAGGAAGTAGAGCATGTTGAGCAAGTGGAACAAGAAGAAGATGTTTCTAAAGGAAGTGGTGAAACCGGAGATGTGTTGAAACAAGTAGATGATTACAAGGGCGCAACTTCGGAACACTTATCACTCTGAAATTCAGAAGCTGAATCTTCAAAGATAGTTACTCCATAATTGGAAGAAGAGAAAGGAGAAGAAGAAGTTACTTATCATGGAGAAGAAGAACAACTTTTACATGATGTTTCTCAGAAAGAAAATGTAGGGGTTCGTGTTCAGGAAGTTGCTGTTGAGGAAGATAATGTTGTTCAAGTTTCTGATAGTGAGAAGAAAACTCCGGAACAGGATTCAATTCCGGAAAAAGACAAGGGAAAGAAAACTCTTGCTGATACTTCGAGCTTAGAAGTGAAGAAGAGGAAGGAAATTGGTAGTTCTTCGAAGAGAATGATTGACCTTGTTGAAGAAGAAAATTCTCCTAGCAAAGTTTCGGATTCGGAGTCATCTTCGGTGGGGCATGAATTTGTTGTCCAGTCTTTAAAGAAGTTGTTGGGAACCATTCCGACCTTCTCAAGTATTGACTCAAGATATCAGATGCTCCAACATGATTTGAATCAGAAAACAGACTTCGTGTCTATGGTTATGGACAAGTGCGTTAAGATTGAGGCTCAGTTCAAAACCTTTTTTGTTGGCTACGAAGCTCATAGAAAATCTTGCAAGAAGATGACAAACTGGTCTAAGAATACTGTTGAAGAGATGAGATTATTTGATGAGTTTCAAGACAATGTTAAAGATGCCTTTGAGACTGAGGACATGAAGATAAATGATCTGACTTCATCCTTTGAAGAGAAGCTGACAGATGAAAAGAACTTCCGGATTCAACAAGTCAGAGATCTGAATGGGAAGTTGAATTCTGTTTCTCAGAACAGGAAATTTGAAAGAGATCATCGGATTGAGTTTGAAGAGAAGTTGAAGGCTCGGGAAGAGAAGATCAAAGCTCAAGAAGAAAAGATTCAAGCCCAGGAAGAAAAAATTGAAGCTCAATCTGCAAGAATAGTGGTCCTGGAGAAGCAAGCTGAAGAGGATCATAAAGACCTGAAGAAGATCAAGACCATCCTTAAGGGTCTCATGTCGAAGTAAAAAGATCCAAAATAACTAAATCCTATCTTTTTGATGTAATCTTTTTGTTGCCGAGATTTCAAACTTAATTGAAATTTGTGCTTGTCGTTCCTTTTGTTGTTGCTTCTAATGTTTCAGGTACTTTGTTATTTTTCCATTCCCTCGACTTCTTTTTGAAAATCACAAAGGGAGAGAAGGAAAAGATCCATAAAGGAAAAAGAACTCTAATAAGAGTCTATCTAAGGGGGGGGGGGGTTCATTAAAGAAAAATTTCTTTTTCATAATGAAATGTCACTCCGGAAATCTAGAATACTATCCTTAGTGTTTCAAAGCCTAAGGGGGAGTTAGTCATATTCATCAATTTCCTTAAAGCAAGGGAGATAAGCTTTTTCTTCTTAGAATTTCTTTTTGGTAAGGATGTTTGTGCTTTCCATAAAGGGGGAGATTGTTGAGTCAATAAGGTTTTCCTTATGACTTTTCAATTCCTTCTTGTTTTAAAAATCACAAACACCTTACCTTTAGGAAAATTGCTTTCTTAAGAAAAATTTCTTTTATAAGAAAAATTTCTTTCTTAAGGAAAAACGCTTTTATAAGGAAATCGCTTTTATAAGAAAAACTATCCTTATCATATTTTTATCCAGATTTTTCTTAAGTATAAGATTCAGATTCATTTCTATTTTCTCGAAACTGCTTGAAACTTTTATATGAAGTATTCTGTTTTAGGATCCGAATTCTGGACAAGAACTGTAATAAAGGTTCACTCCGAAATCTAGAATGAGAACTATGATATAGTTTCATTCCGAATTCCGAATACAGTTTTACTCCAGATTAAGGATACAAATCTTTATGAAATTCGACAACAAATTCTCATTATGAATTCTGATAAGGAATTCTCATTACGAATTCCAATGAATAATTCTCATTACGAATTCTGATGAAGAAATATCATTCCGAATTCCCATTATGAATTCTGATAAAGAATTCTCATTACGAATTATGATGACGAATTCTCATTACGAATCCTGATGATGAATTCCCATTACAAATTCTGATGATGAATTCCCATTCCAAATTCACCTATTAAACAGAATCTGATCATCTCTGTTTTATACACTCTGAATTATTTCAGACTCTGAAAAATATTTTGGTTAGACTCTGAACATTAATTCTACTTACACTTCTATAATTTGTCTACTCTTTATTATTTTCCTTACACTCTGAACCTTCACTCTGAAGCATACATTCCAAACTTTTAAGTTAGATTTTAAAACGATGTCGTACATTCTGTTACACTTGTTTTGTTATAAAACGATGTCTCTATTTTGTTATAAACTAACCATTGTCTAAGTGAAACGTGTACAGGTCCCTCCGATCTTTAAGGAAAATATGACCGTTGGAGAAGGATCCGACCTTACCTATAAATAGGAGCTCATTTGAAAGAGCTTGAGACAGAATACTGATGACAGATGAACAACTTGGTTTTGTGCATACATGCTGTTGAAGTGATTTCTAGAGAGAGAGGCTCTTATTAACTCTCAAAGCT
Source organism: Viscum album (assembly GCA_963277665.1). Lineage (NCBI taxonomy): Eukaryota > Viridiplantae > Streptophyta > Magnoliopsida > Santalales > Viscaceae > Viscum > Viscum album. Next base: position 1,993,343,336 of record OY728157.1, read on the forward strand.
ATGTGCGACTCCGAATATTGGTGATTACATTCGAGGGCTTCCAGGGAAAGGAAGACAGAGGTTCCGACTACCTTAAAGTTCGAGGGCTTCCTTGCTGAGGAAGACAGAGGTTGCCAACTACCTTGAAGTTGAGGGCTTGCGGGGATAGCAAGATAGAGACTCCGATCTTCGTATCGAGGGCTTACCCTAGTGTGGGTAAGACAGACTTGCTTGAAAGTATAAATCAAGGGACCTTTATCCAAGGTTGTTGGATACCCTTCTCTTTGGGTTAAAAGACTTATATCTTGTTACTTGTAGTTCTACTACTTTTTTATATTCCGCTGCATATTGTATTGTGAGGAAAGTATAACTTTCTTATACTTCCTTATTTGTACACTATTTCATTTAGATTCTATACGCTTTAAGGTAGAATCTCATATTGTAATCTTTTGTTAAGGTTCTATTTCCGGAACCATATTTCTGGAACCCACTTTCGGAATCTCTTTCCAAGTTTGCATTCGGTGTTAGAGGTGTTGTGAATTTTCTTAGTTTAACTTTGTTAAACTTAGCCCTTTCCTTTGCTTAAGGAAAACATAGTTATTCGTAACTAACTTTAAAGGTTCCAAAGGAATTTTTAAAGTATACAATTCACCCCCCCACTTGTAAATTGAGCATCTACATCACTATTTCGATCCTACAATAAGATGATGATTACCAACATCTTTATGTCATCCAAATTATATTGAAAGAGTACCTACTTTATGCCATGTTGAACAAATGAAGTTTCTGGACTGATAAATTTAACTTATTGTGCCATGTAATCTTAGAGGAAGGAGTGTTAGTGGATCAAGTGAAAGTTGAATCCATGGTATCATGGGATAATCCCATGAATGGATTTAATATTTTAAGCCTTTTGTGTTTAGAAGGTTATTATCGCTTCTTTATCCAAGACTTTTCCTATTTGGAAGCACTGATGTCTCGACGAAACAAGAAAGTAGTGAAGGTTGTTTGGTAAGATTATTGTGAAAAAACATTCCAAGATATGAAAGGAAGGACGACCTCAACACCTATCACCACTTTACATGTGTCGGGTAAGGAATATACCGTGTGCGGTGATACGTTTTGAGTTAGACTCAATGCATTTTTGATATAGGAGTATCAAGTAGTTACTTATGGCTCTAGGCATCTGATACCACATGATAGGAATCACTCTACTCATTATCTAGAGTTAGAAACTATGGTAAATACCCATAGATTTTGGATACATTATATTAAGTCTGAGTGGTTGTTTATATACAAGGACCACAATAGCCATTGGAATATATTTTTTGGTAGGAGCTAAACCTTCAAAAGAGGAGGTGGGTTGAGTGTCAACATTCTTTCTATATTGATTTGGATTATAAACCTAGAAATGGAAAAGTTGTAACTAATTATTTCATCTTAAGACATAGTTAAATGAAGTGTAGAAGTATTGAAAAAAGTGGTGGATGATGGCTCGCTTTGAAGACTTGCATATAGATGTTCTGGAGTCCCAAGGTCGAATAGTTGTGTCTTCGACAACTCTAATATAATTATTTTGGAATGGATAAAGTCCAAGTAGTTATCAGATTCATAGGGCTTAGTTATGAGAAAAAAAATATATTGTGGGGAGACGCTGTCAAGATGGTCTATTGGAATTTGAAATTCTATGAAATTCTATGGCTGATTATGGGTCCCTACGGGCCTACTCGAGAAGCTAATGATAGATTTTCATTCTTCTTATTGGGTAGTGTATCCTATTTTGACAAAGATGTATCATGATATTCATAGGTAGTACTAGTTGTTAGGAATGATGAAGGAGGTAGTCATCTTGGTAGCGATATTTTTCACTTATTTTTAGGTGAAAGTAGATAATCCGAGGATAGATTAAATTTTCATCCTTTTTCCATTCCAATGTGAAAATGGGATGATGTCACTACAGATTTTATGTTATGATTACCCAAGATAAGCCATATAAATGATGCAGTATGGATTATTGTGGATTAACTGACAAAGGTTGCCAATTATTTCTTATTAGGAATACCTTCACATTTGATGATCTGGGAAATAAGTTTGTGTGCGAGGTTGTTTGATTGCACAGTGTTTTGAGGAGTATCATTTCTAATATAGATCATTTTTTCATGATGCATTTCTGGAAGGATCTTTAAAAGGCTCTATGATAACAACTTATTTTTAGTATGGCCTATCATCCTTATACTTGTGGTCAATTTGATTGGACTAATCATGTTTTGGAGGATATGTTACAAGCCTGAGTTTTGGATTTTTGTGGATCATGGGAACAGAATATGAAACTCATGGAGTATAAAAATAACAATAGCTTCCAGAAATCAATCCAAATGGATCATTTCAAGTCTTTTTATATAAGGCCATATTGTTCACCTCTTTTTTGGTTGTAGGAAAGTGAGATAATTCTTGTTGGGCCTAGTCTCATGTTGGATATGTTTGAAAAAGTTTAGTTGATTAGACAATGGTTGGTGACTACACAGAGCAGGAATAAATCTTATGTTGACCTTCATATATGAACTCTATTTTTTTCAGATGATCATCATGTCTTCATTTAGTTTTCACCTCAGTTAGGTAATTTCTGTATCCAGAATCAGGGAAATCTAGTGCCCAGGTCTGTTGGGTCATTTGAGAAAGTGGATAGGGTTTTCCCAAAAGTGTGTTAATTATCCATTCTATAGTTCTACAATGACATGAATGATGTTTTCTATATATCTCAAATTCATAGATATTATTCATACCCTTATTTTATGATATACATAGAGTATGTTGATCTTATTGTTGATGCATAATTTTAGAAGCATCCGATACAAATTTTGTACCGGGGTAAAAAGCATCCTTAGAGTTCGGAAATTACATTGATTCGATTGCAATGTAAGAATGGGTGAGTTTTGGAGGAGACCTGGTAGAAGGAGTTTGATATGCAATAACATTGGTCAAACATGTTCTTCAAAACCTCATATTGATACTTGGATAATCTTATGGATGAGCTATTATATGGTGGGGAGGTTGTAAGATCCTATTTTTTCAGGTACATCGCTCCTTTATTTTTTTTATTTAATCCTTGAAGGCCAAATTTTGTTTAGATATGGATAGAATTATTGGTTAAAATTACTTAAAGTTCATGGATTTGTGTGCGTATAAATAAATGAATCCTTGGGTTATAAAGAAACATTATAAAATTAGAGATGATCCACGTGGGCAGTGGTTCAGTTTTTAGTTTTAATTAATAGAGTTTGGATATAAATGGGTCGAGTGTTACCAAGTATTTTTGAAAATATAACAATCCTTAAATGGGATATGGGTTTTTATAATGGAACTTGGATGAAAAACTATTTTTAGAATAGTTACATGTAGTGTAACTGTAATACACTTCATGTAATTGTTTTCAGACACATGAAGTTAATGGCTAGAGGTTGTTAATTTATTCACAACAAGAAGAAAGTACAAAGAATGTAATTATATTAAAAATTGTGTAACATTCTGTGGAAATAACTAATAATATTTGTTGATAATGTTTTCAGCATATCCATCTAAAAATAAAAACATGATGGGAAAATAAATTACACATAATGTAATTTTTTGAGCAAAATTTTAAACGATACTATGTGGATGATTTTTAATTTTATCCCATTGAATCCTTATTGTATTGACTGTAGGGAATATTCCAGGTGATTTTGGAGTTCCAACCTCCCTTTTGGGCATCTCATTTATGTGATCAATCCCTGGTATGTGGTTTTTCTTCATTTCCCCTTCTCTCCCTTCGGTCTCTAGTCATTGTGGTGTAATATCTTTTCGGTATGTGTTGTTGGTTTTGATCTTGATTAATTATGATCTAGGATCCTTCTTATAATATTTTTTACCTTCATTATCATGGGATTTTTCCTTTAGGAATCATTTTTTGGTCATAAATTAAAGGTAGAGGACTAAATCACAACCCTATGGTCTGATTTTCAATTCTTGCGTATATGGAATATTGTGGTTATGCTAATGTATGTTAGAATAATTAATTAATTTAACATAATTATGATAATTCAATGATGGATTAGTTTTTGGATCCCTTTGGATTCAATTGATGATGTGACCTAGTTGATGGTTACCCATTAGGTTAGAAAACCTTTGAAAATGATGAATTAAAAATGGGTTAGTTATTATTTTCAACACGACATGAGATTTAGGTGATTTATTGATATAGATTATCCTTGTAAAATAACTTATTTGATTAATTCAATAAATTGGTAAATTAAAATAAAAATGGTAATTATCAAAATTATCCTTTTGGTATTTTGTGGCCATATTTTGATATACTTTCTATTATGGTATGCACTTCAGACAAATGTATAATGATTATATATTGAGTTTTGAGCCTGATACATGTTGTAATGATTATATACCATGATTTGATCCTGAAACATGACGTATTGTTTATATACCATATTTTTACCCTAACCCTTGATGCAATGATTACATACATGCTTTTAACCCTAAAATATGTTGTAATTATTATATACGAGGAATTTAACATAACACATGATGTAATGCTTATATAATAGGTTTGGACACCGACACATGTTGTAATTATTATATACCATGTTTTGACCATAACACCTACTGTAATGCTTATATATCTTTTTTTTCCTCAAATATGTTGTAATCCTTATAAATTGGGATATTCACTACCATATGTTTTATTTTTTATATAGAAGGCTATTCCCTGACACATTATGGGATGCTTATATATTGGGAACGTCCTAGTGAATTCATTGTACCATTGGTATATGGTTGTGGGTAGAATGGTTGTGAGACATGCTCAGAGACATTTCAGCATGGAACCAAGTAAGGTTATATTTTACCATTCCTATATGGTTGTGTTGGCAAGGTTGTGAGGCATGTTAAAAGATATTCTATCATAGTGAAAAATCTATTTTATATGGTAATAATTTAATTTTTTAATTAATTAATACACATTTTTATCACATTACTAATACAGTTATTATTAGGTTGGTTTTTTTAGACATGGTAGTGTCGACCTACTGAGTTACACTCACACCCTATTTTGGCCACCATTTAGTACCTGAGCAGCTATCATGGATACATGTATGGACAAGGGTAAAAAGTCCATACTATTGATTTTCATTGTTGGATAGGCTAGAGTTTGTAGATGGGATTGACATGGAGTTCAGAAAGAGGTCTTTTGAGTCTTTATTTGAGTATGTTAGTCTTGTATTTTTATTATTTCTAGAATGAAATATAGTTTCATTCCATCATTTCATTAAATTATTCCTTAAATATTCTTCGGATTATTTTTATGGATTTTATGGTCGGAATTCCTCTCTATTATGTTGTTTCAATTTTTATGCACTCTGATATTTATTTATATTTCCTATTTATATTATATTTTAACTCTGTAGCTAGGAGTATAGTCTCCCCACTATACATATCACTCCCCTACTACTAGTTGGTATCTTATGGAATATGGGAAGTTGCACTTGAGGTCTATTAACCAACCAATTTGGGCCACGTGGGATAGTTCTATGGTTGGTGATATTAAATATAAATATTAATATCATCAATAATGAAACACGGAATAAGACTTTAACAAATGAAATAGTTATAAAAATCAATAATCATGATCCTAGTGATATCGGAATTTATTAAAAGAATCATAAAACCCCATATAAGAACAATGAAAATGTGATGGTATCTTATAAAATTATCTTTATATAACCCTTACAAAACCCATAAAAACACTAAAAATTGGAAAAACTATACGGTAGACATACAACATAGTTACTCAAGGAATTGGACCACTATCTTGATTCACCGATCATATAATCTATATCAGGCTCACTCATGAGCTATAGTGGGGCTTAACTTGCAATATAAAAAATTTCCGAGAACCATAACATTAATAAAGTACATAGAAATTTCATCTCATCATAAAAGTCATTAAAACATCCATTATTTCATTCTTAATTTGATTAACCCATGAAAACGAAATGTGTTAGATGATAATATCTTCAAAGAATCATACTCCTTCTAGAGAAATAATAATGATGGTATTATATCAATATACCCAAGTAGAGCATAACTAACATCATGGGTTGTTGACATTGATCAATGGAAAACATAAAATGATCATTGAAAACATTATTTAAAAAAAACCTTTTCACTTTTATTAAAAAAAAGTATGTTATCTTATATGGATGATGATTTTCAACGATCACTTGTAGCATTTCTTGAGGAATGTATCCTTTCTATTTTGAAAACAATTATTTAAAATATAAAACATTATAAAACATTAACGAAGTCATTTTCTTTTAAAAAAGCTTTGAAAAATAAAATATAATCCTTAAAACATTGAGTGGTCATGCAGTATGAAAAATCTATCACATTTTTAAATGTTATAAGTAATCATTCTTTTCAAAAAAAAATTAAAGTGTATCAAAATTACCCACTAGAAAATTTTTAAGAAATTTAATTTTAAAAACCATTTAAAAGATAGTAAAAGATCATGTAAAATTGATTTAGGAAATCATTTAGCTTTAAAAAATAACATTTTTGGAAACATTTTAGAAAACATGGATATGGAAGAGAATGATAATTGATCTAGTAGAAATATAAGATTAATATCAGATGAAAATGACTCTAAAGATGTTTATTTAATATATAAGGGATTTAATAGAATTAAAAAATGTTAAACACATTCATAACCAGTGTATAAGAAATATATCTTAATTAATTAAATAATATTATATGATTTCCCATAAAGGAACCCCGAATATAATCAATCCTATAAGGAAAGTAGATTGTAACATTACTTTTTTCATCTTTAGTAACTCTTCAGTCATAATATCCATGAAATAATAAATTGAAATGTTACATTAAATATCATGAAAGTAATTATATTAAAGATATAACATGTCAAAAGTATATTATATAAACCTTATAAAATAATATAGGTTCATAAAATATATATATATATATCCCAAATAGAAGAATTTGGGACAATTAACACATAAAAAGGTCATATCACTGAATTGAGAGTAAATAGATGGATATATTATGTGTAAAAAATGTAATTGCATAAAAAGAAGTATAAATATTGAATAAAATAGTTTATAGATAAATTCTAACATAATAATATCATAATAGATGCAATTGTGAAGAGCTACAACCCATGTAAGGAAATTTATTTAAGAAACCCTTTACCAATTGGTAACTTTCAAGTCAAACCCACTTGCATGAAATAATTCAAAATGAAACTTAAATAACATGATGTATGAATTATTCCTTATATCACTTGTAAAAGTTTTAGTATATAAACCATATGAAATAAATTAGGTTCATAACAGAAAAATATAGCCCAACGAAGGAAATTTGAGACAAAGTCCCATACTACTTTGCTAATCAATGGATAAAAACCATATGAATGGGAAAACAAAATATGGATTTTGAAATCACATTATTTCCATGAAAAAATGAAAATATTCATTCCTAGGTGTTATATACACACACAAAAAGTTTTTAATAAAAAATATGTCTCGTAGAAATAAAAGTGAGATGAAAATCAATTACCTCAAGTTCAGACCTTCAATGTATGTCTTTTACCTCCTATATAAAAAGATTGAAAAAAATATTTTATTTATTATGATAATTTCAATGTGTTAATACCTTTAAATTAATTAATTAATTTTATTTTTTTATTTACATGTTTAAATACATATTTAGTTAAGTCTGCATTTGGTGTTTGGAAGACATTCAATTTATTTTTTCAAAACCACATTGGTGTGTTGATTGGGAGAAAGTGGTAATTATTTGAAAATAACCAAAACAATAATAATAAGATAATTAATTTTTTATACATAAATTACAAATTTAAAATCATTTTTTAATAATGGTTAGGAATAATGATCTATATTACGACCATGGAGATGGTAAGTCTTACGTACGCATGGGTAAAATTTCCATTTTTCAAAAATTATTATAGAAAGAATGTATGTATTATTTTATGTTTAAATAATTATTAAAATGTCATAAATATAAAATTATTTCTTTATATGAACTTATATATAACATTCATTTGATGTGGTGATGAAAATAATCTCATCTCTTTATGGAGGCGGTAGTCCACTAGTACATAAGAAAGACGTTGTCATTTTTCATCATGTGGAAAGGTAAGAAATAATAAATATATATTTTCATTTAATAATGATAAATATATCACTAATTTAAAAATTATTTCATTTTTTTATCACATATATTCATTAGATTTGTTTATATTACCTTTCCTGTGAAGTGTTTGTGAAAAATGAATCGTGTCCCTTCGCGAGTCGGTTGTCCACTGTACACATGAGGGAAATTATTGTATACACCACAAAATGGAAAGTAATAAGGTATATATGATATCATCATTAGTTGAGTATTATTATTTTTAAAATATCATATATATAATTTAAATCAATAATCATGTGTCACCTCGTGAGGTGACGATGGAAAATGAATTTCATTAGTCCGTGAGATGGTAGTCTTCCAAACACACAAACAATGGTTTCATTTCCCATTTAATGGAAGAGGAGATTAATGTACATTATGAAATTAAAATATTATAATCTCATTATGTTGGATGTATTTGTGTCATTATTTCATCATAATGGAAGAATATTTGAAGGGGTGGAGTAGAAATAATATAAAAACACTCGGTTAAGCACTGTACCACTTTTTAGACAACCTCCTTAGGTTAGCTCCAAAAGAATTATTAGGGTGAATATTTGACAAAAATAGGAGATATAGTTCATGCATATGAAATTTAAAAATTTATTTGTGCATTTATATGGTGATACAGATTGCTTTCAAATTTTAGAGTAGAAAGGAGAGGGGGTATCCTTTTATAGGTGAGGTTAGTGGCACACATGAAATTTTTGAATACAAAAGGTAATACCCAAGTTTTCTACATGAAAAACGCTCCAAAATATAAAAATATTGATACCTAGAAAATATAAGTTCTATATATGGATAGTTAATACATTTTACCCAATTTTTCGGTAATTTTATCTCTTATCTTTTTAGTTTACCACCCCTGTAAACCCATTTTCAACTTAACTGTGATAAAATATAATTATTATTTTCACTATTCATTACGATGAAAAAATGTCTTGAAATTACTACATAATAAAAAATATAATGATTCCAAATATGGGTTAAATTTTATTAAATTAAATTCACAAAAGTTGAAGAATTTAATTTAAAAAAACCACAAAACTGACAAAAATCGTTTTTTGATAAATGTATTTTTCAATCATAAGATAATTTTATATTAACTCTATGATTGTTGTTAATAATTTTATAGGTTTAGATTAATATTTATTAAAATATATTATCTTAATTTCATTTATTTAATTTATAATAAGGTTTTTTTCTTAATTAATTAAAATGGAGAAGCATCATGCATTATAAAATAGTCTTATTAAAAAGATGTTTTAATCCAAAAAAACATATAAACAATTTAGTAAAAAGATTATTTAAAAATAACTAATTAGATTAAATGTAAATAAATAAAACTTATGTCACCTAAAATAAATTTAAAATAACAATGGGACTTCTAAATTACTTAATTTATTGGAATAAAATGACAGTTTTACAGAAACCAGTTTTTTCATTATTCATAGAAAAATAAATATTTTCCAAAATACACTATAATTTCACCCAAATATAATTTTTATGTGATTATTTAAATTTTTTTATTTTATAAAATTCATTTTCTAAAAGTTATAAAAATTAATTACATTATTTTCTCACAAAATCAAAAAAGAATTCAAGGATACTAATTTTTAATTAATAAAACATATTTGTGAAAAAATTGATTGATTATTCACTAATAATTTATAAATAAATTTATATTGCTTTGGAAATAAATAAATATATATATATATCATAAATTACTTAATACTATTTATACCCACCAATTTAATGGGTAGTTTATAACATTCATATTTAAAATATTATTATTTCATGTTTTGTTAAAGTCATTGTTGTGTCTCTTGTAAGACATCAAGCATAAATTTCTTTTTTATTATTACATGGTGTTATACTTTTTACACTACAATCCATACCACCATCCATTTCAACCTCAATAGATAATTTTTATAGCATGTGTGTCTTCCTCTTCATGCGATCACACAAAATAAAGCATCATTTTATACTAGAGTAATGAAACACTAAAATTTATAAAATAATTCTCATTGAAGGAATCATGAAACTCAGTCAGGGGATGTAATAATTGAAAATATTACATATATCTCAAATAAAATCTCTAATTGTATAAGAAAGACCCTAAATTATAGAAACATTTTGATCATCCAAGGTATAGTATGTCTCTAATTTTCACTGAAAATGAGAGAACATTCCATGAGAAGTTGAATAAACTCATGCAAATCACATGGTTAATTTTGAAGCACTCTAATGATATATGATAATTATTATTTTAACAACACACTATTCACTATTATGAGGGGACTAGGACCCTCTTACTCACTCTTAGAGGCGGATTCCCTGATCATAAACTAAGATATTCTTCATATTCATTTCCATTTTTTCATTTTTTTATAATAACTATGGTGAGGAAACATCAAGCCATTAATGAATGATCCAAGGCTATTATATTTAACCCCTATAAATTAATTTTTATTTTAATAGTTCAATATATTATAGTAAAAACTTATTTTATTTGAACTATATAAAAAATCATGATAGTTCCTCCTTTAATACATTTTTGAATTTATCTTCCCTTCTTCAATGCATCACCTGTAAAGGACACTTCGGTTCCCTTCATTTCTTATTATCAAGAGTAGTGGGTATAAGGGTAGTTTGACATCCCCAATTAAATTTATAAGATATATTGTAGGTTAAAGTAATCACTAAATCCATCCAATTAAACTAAAAAATCTTATAGAGGGAAATCAAGTGAGAGTACCCTTGATTAAGTAGAAAAAATGAGTGCATAAATTGTAATAATGATTTAACAGGTATGGTAAGAATATATCCCATGTTATGAAACTTATTTTGAAATTAAATTTAAAACTAATATAGATAAATCTCCCAAATTATTTTCACATATTAATCTCACAGAAAAATAATAACACTCCAATGGAACTTTCTTCTCTAGAGATAACTTGATTTCAACTTCTATTACATTTTACATGGGTTCAAAATTTGTTTTATTGATAACCAAGTAAAAGTGATCATAAAATGGATATTTAAACTAGATAAAACATCTTTTACCACTATTAGTAAAATTAATAAATCTATTTCGATGTATTTGGGGAGCTAAATAATGTTATAGATACTATTTATGGGGTTCTTATCATTTTAAAGGTTCAAATCAGTGCTTAAACTCACTTGGTTGGGGGTTTAAATGGATAAAAGTAAGAGGTAGTGGAAATTGTTGAAATAATATATTCTAGGTATTTAATATGTTTTAAGAGTTATTCAAATTTTTTTAAAGGGTTTTAAAAGGTTTGATCAGTTCCCTTTGTGATTTTAAATGTTTTGAAGAGCTTTTAGAGGCTCTTTTATGACTTAAAGTGAATATGGTTAGAATTAATTGATGTCTATAAATTAATTACCACACATATGACTTTGGTCATAGATTAGAAGAATTTAATTCAGGTGCATATTACTTCATGTTAATTATAAAACATTACTAGACTTGATGTACAAAATTGGGTGGACTTTACTAGTTTTATATGACATTGGGTGGGCTTCACTGGTTTCATTTGACTTTAGAGTATTTAATAATATTATAAGCACATCTAGAAGCAATAATTCTGTCACATTAAAATTTTAATGCATATCTATTAAATCATGTCAATTATTATCGTCATTATCTCATGATATATCAATATCAAACTACCCAATTTATTGGCGGAATATAGGAAAGCCAACTATCACATAATCATAATTTATTCATATGAAAAAAACAAGGTCTTGAAAGCATATACCATTTCATAAAAGCTTCACCTATTGAAAATAAAATGGGTTTAATCAAGATTTAATCTTCATAATTAGTAACCATATTTTGTAAGAATAATGATGGTATCGTGGGATCATTTCCACAATGAATTATAAGTAACATCAAGGGTTGTTTTCATATATAAAAATAAATTTAAAAGATAACTTGAAAATTTATTGAGAAACATAAAATTTTCACTTTGAAATCCATTATTTAAACTATAAAAATTTCCAGAATATTAGGAAAAGCATTTTCTTTGAAAATACTAATGGAAACTAGTAAAGGAATCTTCAATGAAAAGAGAATTCATGATGGTGGTAAAAGTAAATCATGTGGTATATGGTAAAATAAATATTTCATTCACATTTTTGTTAAAAATTTCCTCATTTTAAAAATGGAAAAAATATTCCTCTTAATTTTTTTAATAAAAAATTAAATATCAGTATATATTTTTGTAATAAATCATTTCTTAATAGTGAAAAAATTTTGAAAAACAATTTAAATAAAATATAGTCATAAAAGAAAAATATTCCTAACCCATGGGGAAATAAAATTGGATTTTCTTAAAAAAATTCAATATCATTTTATTTTTCAAATTGATGTAAATGGTAATTTTACTTGAAAATACAATGATTAAAAATAGGATAAGAAAATTTATTGGGTTTATAGGATATGATCCTTATAATTACCCTTAATGGAAATTTAACAATTGTAATCTTGAAAAGAAATTAGATTGTAAAATAAATGTCATACCTCAATTATTTCCTTCCTTCATATGCATTCAAACCAACTATAAAAACATTTAGATTTATTATACATATGTAAAATAACCATATTCTAAAATAAATAATTTTTTTATTTCCATTATAATTTCAAATTATTATTTTAATTACAATCCATCCATTAAATAGACATTCAAGTGACAGTTGGTTTGTTTTCCATTCATGTTTCAGTTCGATGGTTCCGGTACGTAAACCTTGGAGATGATTTCATCATATCCGTAGTCTTAATAAATACATAACTATCATATTTATTCATTACATAGACTTTTATTTCCATTCATGTAATGTTTTATAAAAAATGAATTTCATCACTTCATGGAGATGTTACTCTATACGTATACATGGGTGATGTTATCACTTTTCAATGGACACAATGAAAAAGGTAAATTATAAATAACATTTATAAAATAATAATCATACTATATATATATATATTAAATATATCCTTATTACGAGTCATCTAATGTGTAAATAGAAATGAATCACATCGCTTCATGTATGTTAATACATGGTCTGGCTGTGACTCGAAGGGAATATACATTGTGTGCATGGGCTACACAGTGTATACTCTAATTGATTTTGTGCCAGTCTGTCCCAATTAACATGCGGTGTAATAATTAACAATGTCCCATGTCATTAATGCACACAATTTGAGTAGTTTCTAAATTAACTCCAAGTGTATTGACAATGAGTACACGGTGTGTAACTCCAGTTAAACAGAGTGTAATCCTATGTTATCTAGGAAAAACCTTGTCACCTCTAAATGAGTTTTTTTATATTATTTTAATCATAAAATTTAATGTTTCTATTATATCTTCAGAAAATAAAGAGAAAGAATCATATATCAGAATTTGGATTAAAATAATTATTAAACGTGAATTGAAAATCCAAATTACAAATAATTAAATCACTAATGATCTTTTAATAATTATAAATAATTATGTGACCACACTGATGCCATTTGAGGGAATTATCATGTTCTGTTGTACACAATCCAAACAAATGAATTATTCTAATGAGAAAATAATAGGGTTATGTTTATATATTGTTAGGGTTAAAATAAAATAATAGGACAATTTCCCTTAAATATTTATTTAATCCATAATGAAACCCATGTCAAATAATAATATAAATATTATTATTTCTCAACATGTGCATATCTTGTGAATTATATTAGAATATTCTTTAATTAAATAGTATTAAAAAAAATTAATTTCTCATCAGACCTAAAAACTAGGTCCCCCATTTTTTCATATTTATCGAGGCTTGAATAATTAATATTTATTTATTAAATAAATATCGCTGCATTATTCTGTAATAAATACATAAATATTATATTCACTAAATAGAAACTAAATATTTATTAAATATTCTACTCACATTATATTCTCTTGAATGAATAGGGAAGGTATAAATTTGATAAATAATACATGAATATTTATTAAACTATTTTAAGGAATAATATTTATAAAACTTGTTAAATAATAAATAATAATACCTTATTTAACTATGATTCGGTACACACTTAATGTGTGACCCTCTATGACTCTTTATCAGTGGCATTAGGCGAAACATCCTAAAGTTCAAGGTTATAATCTAGAAACACTCCAAGTCACCCATAGAGAAATAATTCAATGTCTCGAAGGCATAATACCTTATATGGACACTTACAGTGTAATAAAATCCCTTTATCACAATATCTCAAATAAAGTAGGTTGCATAATGGTTCCATCAACCTATGTGATCAATGTCTCCTTCATTGACTTTATAAAAATATAACTTGTTTATAGAACACTATGTAGATTGATTTATATAGGATATATCATTTTAATAAAATGGATAGTGATATAAACTTCTATTAAAGAACAAAAGGTACAAATCCTCTCTTGTATTATTCATTAATGAAATATTACTCATGACGCACCCAACGTAACCTACTTTTCCAAGAACATCTGTCGGAAATACATCAAAGTAAGTTACCCATAAGACTCAATAATAATATTATTAAAGTATAAGTACCAATACACACGTCTATTGATAGGAATATCCAATGACACATATAAATGTTGATTTCTGAATAGTGGGTCTCGTTCGCATAATATCCTACTATATATTACCAAGGGCGTACACCCTGAGAAGGCACCTCAAAGTCCTATGAGTATCCACCCATGATAGCCTATATCATTTGGGTCCCTCAAATTATATCATCCAACTATATAATATATATATTAATAATAGTGTCCAGAACATTAGCGTTATCATCATAACAGGGAACTTCTATGACATTTTAGTGAGATTACTACTCTTTGGACATTATCACATACTATGCTACGTAGAAGAACAATCATGATGTGATAAGTAGTGTATTAATATTCAAAATAATGAATATGATATATTATAAATTACATAGAATTTGGTTCTAGGGAACCTAATCCTACATTATCCAATTCACTTTCCAAATGATAGGAGACCAAAATGACGTTTTCTGTCTCTATACCCTAGAAAATGGAAAATAAAATTTCAATGGTACTAATACATTTCTCAGTAACTAGTGGATCAACACAACAACTATAACAAGGTGTATGTTTCATCATAAAGGAATCAACAAAACAATGTTACCTTCTTTTCTCATTTGGAAGTTTAGCGATATTCAAAGCCTGAGATAGTTGTGTTATCATAGTAACAAGATTATTTATTCCTTCTCCCATAAAATTTGGATACAAAATAGGATATTAATTTAATTATCCATTACAATAAACATTTAAATAGATTATTTGGGATCCATCCATGGACTAAAACTAAAAATATAAGTGTAAGAAACAATACTCACAGTAGAAAATAACATAATCATAAAAAATCACCTATAATATGTCTAAATAACATCAACTTATTTTCAATCCATGACACCATAAGCTTAACCTAGGTCATTCATTATCATTATTCAAATCCTTATTAAAGGTTTTTAATGTGTTTTTTAGTTTAAAAATAAAATCCCTTATTAGTTTCAAATCGGGTGTGTATTATGTCTTGTTGTCATATATGTGGAAAACTGTGTGTCAAGAACGATGCACCTTTTGGAGTTATTTCCCATATGTACATATATGATATGACCAAATACACTTATTATATCAAGACAAGGTTGTAATATCTTTGAAACCACTCACTCAATCCTCCACCAATATTCCCTGACATTTTCTGTTATATAGAATTATCCTTAGGCTTATCCTTGGATATATCCCTTCAGATCCCCAAAAGGTTTTCTCATTCTAGATTCCAAAGTCTAACTATACCAGGCATGGATACCAACTATAAAGTACCAATGTTATCATACATAAATATTAAATTTTAATAAATAGATATTCATTACATAAAATAATGATCCATGCCACAGTTTTTTTGGTCTTGTTCCTTTGAAAACATAGAAATATAAACAATTAGTTCATAGGTGAACTAAATCTTCTACCAATAATTTATTCATATCGAGTAACCTTATTATACTTATCATACATAAAACATTCTTTATAACCATGGGAATAAAACATAATAAAGGTTGAGCTCAAATTTTCAATAAGGGTATACGAGAGAGATATTAATGTTCATATAATAATAACAAGAACATAGGTGTACGAGAAGACGATTTTAACATTTTAAAACCATACCATGCATATCATAGATCACAAACATAAGACATGGTATAAATCATAGCCGTTCATAACACATGAATCATAATGGAATCAATGTAAATAATACATGATAGAATAAAATTGGCATAATACATAAAGGTGTCTCATACATATAATAATAGAAAAAATTATGTAAATGATACAGACAAAGACATTTATAACATTTTAGGATTGGGATAACCACCCATATAACTACTTCAAACTTGACATATACTCTTGGGTTCCCTCATTCGATATTGGGATAATTTCCCATTTATCATCTCTCATGCTTGGGATAAACTCACGTGTACAATTTGTGACCTTATAACATTAATCATTACCCAATTAATTTGAGGTAGATATGAGAACCACCATTCACATAATCTATAAATTTTTATGAAATAAGATCATAAAAAATTCATCATATCATAACCCATGAAAGGAAATAGGTTTCACAAAAATTTCATCATAACATAACTCAAAGAAAAGAAAGATATTTCATAAAAATCTTATCATCATAGAAATAAACTATTTAGAGAAAGAATAAATATAGTACAATTGAATTATATCCCTGTTA
Organism: Viscum album; assembly: GCA_963277665.1. Lineage (NCBI taxonomy): Eukaryota > Viridiplantae > Streptophyta > Magnoliopsida > Santalales > Viscaceae > Viscum > Viscum album. The sequence goes on from OY728157.1 coordinate 1,993,360,388, forward strand.
AAGTATAAGTAACATAAATTGATTTAATATTATATATAAACTTATTTTGAAAGAATATTTATAACATTTATTGTAGAAAATGACACTTTCACATTGAAAATAAATTTTTTAAAAATTAAAAATTCATAAAAAAATCAAAATATATTTCTTCAAAAATAACCATTGAATATTATAAAGTAATATTTTAAACATTTTTTGGTTATTATGGTATGAAATTATATTTAGGTCGTGCAAGTTAAATCAATTATAACTTTTTCATTTTTTGTAAAAGAAGAATGGGGATTTTTGGGAAAATGATAAGAAAATTACATTTCAACCATTTTTTAAAAAGGTACAAAAAATTTAAAAATTAAATTAAACTATTATAAATGAAAATTAAAATATTCTTGAAAACATTTTTATAAAAAAAGATGTATATGGAAAAGGATTTTTGACAAAAGATAGAAATAAATCCTATTTTTTCTAAAGAATTCTTTTAAATTGTTTAGTACATAAAGAGAAGAAAATGGAAGAAACAAATGTATTTTAATAACATAAAAATATGATAATAAAATTCATGATTTTATTTGAAGATAGTTCATAATATTTCATCATCATAAAAATAAACATAAATAATCCTTATAAAATATTAGATTGTTCCATAAAACCCATATCACTATGGAAACATTAAAAGAACTATGAAAGAATAAAAATAAATTGAAAATAAAATTTCTTAAGAACAAATAAATTTATGATATTACATGTAAAATTGGTTGTATATAAACCTAAAAAATGAAAATAGGTGCATACATAATGTATTTCCCAAAGAAGAAAAATTGAGATAAAAATATCTTATCTTAATTCTTGACATACTTAATACATATTTGAGCCTCATGTATAAAAAATTTAGGATTATTATAAATAAATCATATAAACATAATTATAAATATCATACCATTTATGAGTTTCATGAGACTATTTATTACCCTTTTATTAACAATTTTTTATTAAAATCACAGTTTGGGATATAACTACTTTTCTTTTCATGTCTATTTTGATTTAGTATTTTCGATCATTTTAATTTTATCATGGTTAAATAAAATCGATAATATTAATCTTGTTATAAATATAATATATATATATACATAAAATATGTATTTATTGTAATCTATAAAATTTATCTAAAGAAAATGAAAAATATTGTTTATTGAGACGATAGGTCATACAAATGCATGAATATTGTTTCCATTTTATCGATTGAGGAAGTGAAAGGAAGATAAATAATACATCCCCATTAAATAGAAATTATTATGTAATATATATCACATATATTAATTTACCATATCTTTATTTAATTCCATGCAAAAAATAAGTGAAAAACAAATCACGTCATTTTGTGATGTGGTAGTCCATTGAACACACAAGTGACATTATCATATTCATAAGGAATGAAATGTAAGATGATATATGTGAAATTATAATCCCATAAGAATAATAATATCATAAAAATTATATATTAACATTAAATAATTCATTATTTCTATTCATTATAGGTGGTGATGTAAAATGAATATCAATGGTCTATGAGGCGGTAGTTCACTGTAAACATGATCGTGGGATTCATTTCCAATTTGATGGGAGAGGATATAGATGTAGGTCATGAAATTAACATAATAAAATCTTATTATATGATATATAATGTTTTTATTATATTATCATAGATGAAAAATATTTGAAGGAGGTGTAAAAAGAAATAAAAAAAAGTTTAATTATTTTACCCCTTCTTTAGAGAACCTCTTTTGGATTATAAATAAATCCTTTTAAATAGGAATTTATAATAAAAATAAGGAATATATTATATGTTTTGGAAATTAATTAAGATATTTGGGTAAGATTTTGTTAAAAAAATGGTTTTGTAAGTGTGAAGATGAGAGGATATGGGGTTTCCTCTTATAAGTGAGGGAGATGATTTAATTGGATTATTTTGAAAGAAAACATTTCACCCCTGATTTTCACATTCTAAAAGGTTCAAAATAATGGCCTATTATCGAACATAAAAATATATAAGTTCTTAATATCTCCATTAAATAGGAGTTATAAATGTTTTGGGTCATTTTCAAACCATATCTTTTTAGTTTAACCCATGGTTAACTCGTTTTAATCTTAACTTTGAAAATTAATTTTTAATAATTTCACTATTATTTGGGGGTACACAATTGAGGTGAATGTATTGAATAATATTAAACATAATAATTAAAAATATGGAATCCGTTTTTATAAATTCAATTCACATTATTGAAAAAGTTTGATTTAAAATTAACCTATAAATGTGATAGAAAAGCTGGTTTTCCAAAGAACAAAACTCAAAAGATTAAAATGTTATTATATAAAGATTCAATATAAAATTTATTGAAATAAAAAAATTTGTATTAGTATTATTATTATTGAGATAATTTTACTTTTAAATCATTTTTTATTCAAAATTTATCCTTATAAATAATTTTAAAAAATCAATTTTAAATAAAAACTTGTATTCTTTACTATTCATTGAAAAGGTAATTTTATTATAAAAATACATAAAATTAACCATATGATAAATTAAAAATTTTAATTCAAATATTTGTGGTTTTTTTTAATAAATTGTATAAAATTGGAAATAATTTATTTTACTATTTTTTCACAAAAATAAATAAAATCTTTTTTTATGAAAAATGTGTTTTTGAAGCATATAAAGACCTTACAAAAAATTTAGTACTTTTTTATTAATATGTTTTCTTTATATATAACCATTATACATATTTTAAAAAATTATTTTTTCTTATACATATTTCCATGTATAATATTTAGTTTATAATAGTCATTTTAAAAAAATATTATTACCAATATAACGTGGTTCGTTAATACATGGTGTTGCATGTAACTTAAGCTATCGAAGAAATTAAATTTGTTAGAAAAACAATTTGATAAAAACCTTTTGTATTATAGTATAATGGAGTAATACCTAATTTATTCAAATATGTGTGATTGTTCACTACTTTTGAGTATGAATTCCATTGAAAGGGTTTGTTGGCAGGCGAGTGAGAATGCATGTCATTTTTTAGTGCAAGCACCTTTAGTGTTGGTGATTTAGTAGTGATTATGATTTTCATGGGTAGGAATGTATAGGTTCGTAGACCTATCAACCCATATTGTGCCTTTATGATCATATTGGGAGAAAAACATAACCCTAGCGGGGTTTCAAAATTATGTTTTTGTTTTGAGTGGTCATGTAAGTGTTTCGGTTTGGTGAGAAGTTTCAGTATCAGAAGGGATTTAGAGGTTCTCTACACTTTATATCATAGGAATGTAGGAGAATAATGTCAAGTGTATTTGACTTATGATTCTAGTATTAGATGAAATGTGACCCATTGGGCTTCAGGTAGTTCCTCATGATTAGGTCCCACTGTAGCAAGTTACCGTTTCACCTTGATGGGATCTTGGAAATAAGAACGTGTTTGTGGCGCATTGTGCCATAGGGATTGTGGTCATGTTATATGGGATTGTACTCCAATTATACATAGGTTCTTTTTTGAAATTGTGTGTTTGTTTGATATGGTTCTATTGGATTGAGAATCATATATCAACTAGGTGTGTAGTACGGAGTTCAGTGAGGTTAGGATAAGAAGCATATAGGCTCAGTGGAATGAGGCTTTCATGTGAGAATTGTGGTGTTCCAGTGAGGGAGTTAAAATATAGAAGGATTAGTTACAACAAACCGAACAATCATGGCTGGTCCTCAAAGGGGGTGATTGAGGTTCACATAATGGATGTGATAGTGTGGCTCAAGAGGAGCAACACATGAGTGTTTCTGATAAGCCTCATCTAATTTAGTTCTTTTTTAGTGATAATGGATGCACTAGGTAGTTTGTGATACTCCATATTTAAGGGTTAAACCTCATTTTTAGTGTAATTTTAATTAAAATCCTTATTTTAATGTTCTCATGGGTTGTGATCTAGTGATAGTTAACCCCTTATGATGAAACTTAGGGAAGAGAAATCTCGACCCCACCCATTGATCGTGTTTAGTTAAGGGAATTGAATGGGCCCTAAGGGTTGGATTATGGTCTACAAACATGATGATGGTCATAATCCTGTGGTGAGGAGTGTAATATTAGATTTTTCATGTGAAATCCTCCTGATATGGAGACCCATTGCTCATGATATTGAATATGAGATGAGTTTTATGGTTTCTTGATGCTTGTGAGTAAATTAGATCAAATTCATAAGATTCTTCAATGAATTCCTTGGGAAAACATGGACATATAATTGGTTGGAATCCAAAAATTGACCCAATTCTTGGGATGGTTTTTGGTATCTAAATTTGTTCGATTCATTGAATTATAGGTACTGGTAGAGTGCCAATAGTAGTAATGAGTGGTTGATCATCAGACTATGAAATGATAATAGGATTTGGATACAGACTTTGGTGGGAATTTTTGAAGATACTTTGACCCCTTAAGGATTTATGGAACCAGGGTCTAGTGATATAAACATACATCAATGGTTGAGCCTAATATTTTTTGGGAAGTCATATAGGAAGATTTAAACATGTGTTCATTCTCGAAGATATATTTTATGGGTCATAAATTTCTTTAGGTGAATCATTTTTTGGAATGATAATTAAATATCTATTGTTGATTGGGGGTTTTCATGGAAAAAGGTCATCATATTGGATCAATTCTTATACGATTTAGGATTTTTATACTATTTTGGAACATTTAATAATGAAAATGGATACTAATGTTGGATGGGTTCTTTCATGAATGATTAGTTATGGTGGTTTGGTAACTACACTAAGGGGATGTCATAATGATTCCAATATCATTTTATGTAAGTAAATTACTATAGTTGAGGTGATTTAGCTTGGAATTGGACCCTCTTAACTCAGTAATGGGGTGGGGGAACTATAGGATATTCAAAACTCTTGATGATAATTTTTCAGTTTCTAAGGGAAGGCCGGCACTAGAAATAATCGTCTAATAATTTATGTGATGGTTTAAAGTAGTGGATTGTGTTTTGATGGTTACATCATTCGGAAATAATTTTCGATCTTTGTAATCATGTTAAAGAACTGGATTTGGATAGTGGATATTTAATAGTGTTAATGAACAACATAGGTTGGGGAATATTTCTATGAATACAACAAATAATGTTCACGAATGAACTGTTATATTGTGGGGTGGTTGAAGAATCCCATGTTAATATGGGTGTATATGTGATCTTGAATTTTCAAGAAAGTTTGAATTCTTGAACTGGAGGATGGATGGGTTTTTAATCAGGGTATAAAATAGAATTTTGGATTTTTAGACAACATAAAGGGGTATTTTTTGGATATTTCATGAGGTTCATGAGGTGATTTGGGTTCTTGGGTAAGTCTGAAGATCTTCTGGACTCAGAGTATTAGATTTGGGGAAGTAGAATGATGTATACTATTTGTGCATAGTTTTCAATAAATCAGCACCCCAACGATGAGGCATGGTTTTTAAACTGGTATGGTTTGTTAAACTATGATAATTAGTATGATAAGAGTGTGTAAGTCTACAAAAAATTAAAAAAATTGCATGGTTAGAACATGGCCTATGAAACCATGAACCAAACCAAGCGATATGAGGTTTTGGGGGATACTGTTGATCATATAGTTAAAACATGTACTGGAAAACCATTCATATAAAACATGCACTTACATAAAAAGTTGTGTTTTGCACAATTTACCATCTGATAATTTAATCTAAACTTTCTCATTCTCTCCCCAAACTTGACCCAGTATCCTCTTGTATGTCCCCCTCAACATCTTTCCATTCCTAAAAGGTGTTACTCCCTTTATGCTTAACCATTAGAGCTTCTATCACTTGCGATGATGATCCAATGGTAAGACTTAGAGTATTTTCCCCTAATTATCTCTTTCTATGACTTTAGTTCTCTCAATTGTGGATTTTTTGACACAATTATAGTGGGAGAAGGTATAATCACATTGATATAATGGGGATTCAATGATTCTTGGATTAATGACCAAATGAGACAACATCTACAGACCTTCAATGATTGTTTCATTGGAGAAATGTCGACATGTGATATTTTTAGACGATTTTGGGATTAATTTAGTGTTTTCATTTTTGGCCATGGTTCTGTTTGTAGTTATTTTTTCTTAGATAGTAATGGAAGTGTTCCGAAAACCCAAATAGGATCTATATACCCAATTTCGGTGTGTCACAAGTACCCATTGAGTGGTTTTACATCTATTCCTTACTGTATTTTTTTAGTTAATTGGTTATAGGTTGTTAATTAATTATAAATAATTTATATCTAAATATCCCTGGAGAGTTCAGTGTGTTTTGAACCATAGGTTATGGAAGAATTTTCAATAAATCTTGGGTGATCTTGGAAAGTGGGTTGTGAGGCTAAGGGCTAATAGAAAATCATTATTTATAAGGTAGGTGTTCCCTTGAAAATAACCCATTGTTCTTCTATATTATTTTAATGGGGAATTTTCTTTTTTGGTTATCTTGTTAATTCCTCAACATAGCGTAAAATTAATTTTTTTGATAATGGATTCACTATAGTTTGCTTTCAAATTTTAGGAAACTTTTCCTAAAATTATTGAGACCACAATTGAGGTGTGTTGGTAATAAATTTAACTAGGTTTTTGAAATGGCCTTTTGTGAAATGATTTGTTTCTGGGTTTTTTAAATGGTAATGTAAATGTTAGATTGAAAATAGTTATTCCTAAAGAATGTGTTTTTGAAATGGTAAATCTAATTGGATATGGAAATGATGATAGTAAATAAGTTTATTGACATGAATTTGGTGTTTTGGAATTTTTTGGGTTGGTTAGTTGAAAAGGTTTTTATATATAATTATAAATTGAATGTTTTATGTGAAATAAAAAACGATCATAGGTATGGATTATTTTTAGGGAAAAAAATTGGTTTTTTTAATGGTGAATCTTGGGGTGAAGGCATTATTCGGGTAGATGCTGGATTTATGGTTAAATCATGGGTGAACTCCTTCCAAGAGAATGTTGTTATATTATATCTAAGCTATGGGTTAACATTCCCTTAGGGACGTGGGGATATTATGGTCCATGTAGGATTAACAGAGCCCCTAAGGGAGGCATATATTTGGGGATGGGTATATTATCCTTGAATAATAGTTTTAAATAGGGATATGTATATTATCCCTGGTCAAGAGTGAGATGGTTGGCATGGTCATCTTCAAATTTTAGAATATTCCTCAAAAACGTGTTAAAAAGTGATGTACCATTATAAGGGTGATCCCAGATCTCGTTTTTGAAATGAGTTTATGTTTTTAGTTCTAAATGTTTTCAAATTGTTTGTATTTTTTATCTTGAACAAATTTGTATGAACTTTAATATGGACTGGTTATTTTAGAGACACCATTTGCATTTTACTACTAATTTATACTCACACCCTGATCAAGACGCAATGATACTTGGGTACCTACGAAGATTCTACTTATTCATAGGTACTAGTTGGTAGAGGGGTGACATTTTGTTTTTCTTGGGAGTCTAGGATAGAGAATAATATCTTGGAATCATTCTAGAGCTAATATCCATGTTAGGGATTTTATTAGTTTTGGTTCTTTTCAGGTTTTAATAATAAAACTTCTAATTTTTTACCATATACATTTCATTAATTATGGCATGTTTTACTTTTAGAATATTAGTATCACTTTCCTACTATCTATATACCATTTTAAATGGATTTTATGTTTGTTTTATATTATTTATTCTCTTTTTTATTCTAATAATGGTGTATATTACATTTTCTATACCATCCTAGTCCCACACTACTAGTTTGAAGCGATTGATTTATAGGGTGGAACACCTGAGGTATAGTAGTAACTCGGTCCATTTACGATTCATACTGTACTAGGGTAGGGATGCTAAATCATTTTTTATAAAAATGTATATTTATTTGATATGATACTCACGATAAGATTCAGTGTTTAGATATCAACAATTTATTTATGTTCTAAGAATGTGGAGGAGGAAGAAGGGTGGACTGAGAAGGTAGTAATGAAGGATGTAAATATAAATGATTCAAAAAAAGAAATCTCTTATAAGAACTTGTACCACAATGTAAGACACCATTATTTAAATGGTTAAAATGTTGAATTCCCTAAATAATTGAATAATAATTAAATGTGGAGTTTTTCATAGTATATTTTTAGAGGAATAATATGTTAACCTTGTTGTAGAAAAAATAATCATACATTCGGATATGTTTACAAACTGATAATGAATGAGAATAATGTTTCTATCAACCGATTTTAAAAATCATGAATTTTATTTCCATGTGTGATATTTTATTAAGAAGTGCACATTATATTATAATAATGAAAGAGTGGTATATTTATTATAGTTCTTCCATCTTGTAGAAGGAAATTATTTTTAGAAATCCATTTATAGATATTTAAAATAAGAAGATAATTCTAGTGAATCCAAATGATAAAAACAAGATAGATAAGGAAGAGACAAGATATAGTAGTTACCGATTCTATAGATGGTGAAGTGATTTGTCCAATAGAGAAACAAGTTCTATCAAAGATGTAGTAGTCGAGACAATAGAAGATACTGAGTAAAAAATATTAGAATAATTTTTTTCACATTATATAAAGAAAGAACATAGTGTGTCAAGCCTATTCTAAAGAGATATAATTTTATATGTTTTGAATAATTATAATAAGATAATGTTTAGTAAGAAAAATAATTTATTATAGATAAATTTTTTAAATTAAGAATATGAAGCATAAATAATAAGGATAAATTGGATAATGTTCGTTAGATCATATAAAGGAATTTTAAGACCCTTCATTTGAGTTTAGTGAAAAATTTCAAATGATTCTATAATAACTAGAAATAGTGTTGTATAAATAGACCAAGTTACAAGAAGTGTTTCTAAATATTTTGTGGTAGTCAAATAATTTGATGTGAGGAAACATGTCTATTATTTAAATACAGGGACATCCTATGTGTCTGTGTTGGTCTACTTCAAGACAAAGTAGTTTGTTAAAGAACTAGTGGGATAGCAGTATAAATAAGTTAAAGGGTGCATTAATTGGGTTGAAAGTGTAATATTGTGAACCCAACTATGTAATATGGTGAACCAAATTTTAAGATAATCCCTTATAGATCATTTTAATTGGATAAAACAATTATAGAAGAGAATATTCATCTTAATTAATTTTGAACACAAAAATGAGTAGGTTTATCACATAGAGGCCTATCTTTTTAAAAGTTCCACATCTTTATTTCCTATTTATATTCTACATTACATGAGTTTCTTGCATGTTTGATGATGTATAAAAATATCCACTTACATCTTTTTTTGGGATCGGGTTCCCAAGACCCAACCCTATAGGTAGTTTGATTACTATTACATAAATAGAGTGATTATATATATGTTTTTTAGAACCCTAATAGTTTTGATTCACCTATGTATACTATTTAAATAGTAATGTACTTAGATTATATATTGTATCAAAACGTTATAGTAGTTCCTTGCTATAATGATAACATCAATATACTATAGTGGTAATATTAAATATATATTATCTAGTCTTGATATATTATAATGATAGGACACAAATGATTTTTATTTATTAGGTGTTGGGGATCATAAGCATTGATACTTTTTCTCATAAATTTGACACATGGTGATATTGAGTAGAGGAAATCATGTAGACTAGACCAACAATTAGAACAACATATGTTTTGGGTTCAATTTTTTGTTCCTATCTACGAGTAAGTATTTTTGTATCTTCACTTGAGATCAAGATCAATATGTACCACTCAATAATATACTTAAATAAAAGATAAAAACCATGGAATTGATTTTTTGTCAAGGTAACCTTTCTTGGGTGTTTCATAAGTGATATTACATTAGTTAAATGATCAAGACAATATTTTTTGCTTCTAAAAGGAGGAGATATCTCAGACCCAGTTGACTAGGATGGTAGTGAATTTATTATATCCATGGTCATGTTGATTAAAGGTAAGTACATCTCGTAACTACAAAGAATAAAAAAATGGAATAATGGATAATGACACTAAGTGTCTATCTTGATTTTTGAGATATCATTAGATAAAAAGATTATAGTACATAATGCATGTCTATAGAAGGTCATCATAGCTATGACACTAATTATCTCTCAAAGTACAACTATGGGTTTTTATAATCCACTCATATACTATGATTTATACTCACTGATATTGGGATAAGTTTCAAGAGGGTTACATAATATGTGTATCCACAAGTTCCACCTATTCAGATGAATATGAGTTTAGGACATTGTGGACCCCACATAATGTGGTCAATAAATAACCAATTTTTATTTATCTCACATAAATTAATTCAATTATATTATTCATGTGTAGAATAATAATTTTTTAATTTATTTATTAGGTAAATTACAAGTTATTTAATTATAAAATTTAATAATAGAAAATATAAAATATAAAATGATTATAACAAGATCAAGATTTGTTAAAATTATTGTGGGAGATTACAAGTTGAATAAAAGGTTATAATTTTATCACAATATATGTTAATAAGGTCACAAGGAAGTGATAAAATATTTATGTATCTTATGATGAGTTAATTAGGTCATGAGTGTGTTTTTAGGTTTTTTTATTGGTTTGGATTATATGGGGGCCAAAATACAATTAAGGGAAACATAAACCCTAGTATATAAATGTGTTTTATCCAAAAATGAAGGTTTTATACATGGAAATGAATTTTTATACTTTCCCCTTCTCTCTAAAATTTTAGGGAGTGAAACTTAAGTAAGAAAAATTCTTAATCAATTCCCCCTCATGAATCGATCACATGTTCATCATGTGAATGAAGGGACATCTTAAATCACATTGATTTCTAGGTCTAGTGCTCAATAGTTAAACAAAAATTATCGAGGAGTTGTGGTGAATGTATGTAAAATATATATGATGTATCATTTCATGCCAATAATCTATGACATGCCGATGGTCATAAAATAAAATTGGCATTTTTCAAACAAGAATTGTACCTTTTTCTATTTCATTTGGTTTTGTTCATCATGCTTAAATTAAATCTCACATTATCCATGAATAAATTGGGAAAGGGGTATTAAATATATAGTATTTTATCATGAATCTGAAACCAAAATTTTAAAATACTTATTTTCACACTTCCTGAAATCCCTATGTTCTCCCAATTTGTATCCGGGAAATTATGAAATTATTTAAATTGAAAATATTGATGTTTTAAATAAATTTTCTAATATTTGAAAAAATGTTTTAAATAGTGTCCTAAAGAAATTAATAGAGAATCAACTGCAGTTTATACGACTAAGATATGATTGATCTAATATTGACTAGTTTTTGAAAGATTAACTATGGAAATTTATTTATTCATATTTTATTATTATTTATCTACTTTTGGTTGTGTATTAAAAAAAGTTTGGCGGATGGATTATATTTGAGTATGAATATGGTTTCCACCGCACACCTATGTTAAAACGGATAATCTCTATTTATATGTAAATATATATAGTCATCAGTAGGCATTGGAGGAATTCACTAGTTTGTTTTTTCCCTTATGTTAGATTCATAAAAAAGGATAAAAGTATAATATAAAAAAGTGTGTTCATGGACATCATCACCCCTTTCCATCTATACCCATCCCCCATAGAATTTTTTCTTAACATAAAATGTGGTTCAATATATATATATATATATATATATTATTAATTTCTATATATATTTCACATAAATGTGTCTCCCACTTGGGGAACTGGTTATACCCCATGCACGTCCCCTTTAGGGAATGCCCTCCATGAAAGATATGGCTCACAGTTAGGTCTCCCTAACCATGGTTAGTTTGAATTCGGCCCACCCAACCCAAAAGACCATTGCATATCCATTTTTAAAATTAGAGGACCCATTCGAGGTCTAAATAGACCTAATTTTTGTTTCGAAATTCTCATGAATTAAATTTAGTTATCTGTAATTTAAATAATTTATTGTCTATGTAAGGGTACGCATTCATAATTTATTAAAATAACATTAATTCAAGTTAATGCTTTAAAATTAAACCAAAGTTGAATTTTAGAAAATCTAATTTTTTATTAAATTTAATTTTGTGTTGATTTACCATGAGTTGAGACACATCGGTGCATGTTTTTTTTAATGTTATTTAATTTATGTATTATAATTGATTTTCTAGAATGTAAAATATATTTTTTTTATGATGATCTATGTATCATCACTGTTACTTTAATTCTTTAATGGTTAGTGTGTCCAAATTTAATTGATAAAAAGTAATTTTGTATCCCATGTTCCCCTCACCTATATGTGAGTAAATTTTATAATGATAGGAGGCATTCTATGTGATGTTATTTGAGTCAACAACTGTGGTAAAACTAAATAAGAGAAATGAATTGTAGTTTGTAGGATCTACAGTTTTAGTTAGGTATCAACTTAAAGAATTTCCTTTTATTCATGTTAATCCATTAATTTCTCAATTAATTAACCCATAATTAATATCTCATGATCCTATCATTATTTTTTAATCATTTTGAGGGATAATTATTTTTTGAAGTTGTTTTTACCAGATCACATAGTATGATAATTAACAAGAATGAAAATATAAAAATGAATAAAAATGTTGTGGTTTTTATATTTATTTATGGTTATATGTGATTGTCATAAAATAGTGACAACATGCTAACAAGAAATGGACATCATTAAATAAATAAATTCAAATCCCAAAAAGATATATTAAGTAAAAATCCGTTTATAATTTTTATTTGAAAACCCCTTTTTTGGAGTTTCTTATCAGCCTTTGTTAAGTGTTTCTATTACTAATAAGTTGTTATATTGATAATTAATGGGTCTAATTAACTAATGTTAACCATAATGAATATAACCGCCCTGGACACAAACTCTAAGATCTGGTTCTTAAGAAATAATCTGCACTTTTCTAACATTGATATAAATATATGGGACTCAATTTTAACCATCTAAAACTTAAATCATCCAATAGAAGTATTGGATCAGTTACATAACTATAGACATTTTTTGTTTAGAGTTGTAATGAATTAGAAAAAAAGCCTTAAATATAAATATGTATACAAAAAAACTAGTTCATATAAATCTAAATCATATCACACTACATTATTCACATATATTCACCTTCATAGGAATAAAATACATAAAAAATGTATCCAAAACCTAGGGAATAGAAAAAATAAAAAATTCGGATAAAATGATCAATAAGGTAAACATTAACACTAAAAATTTAATGTCAACAGTGATCATAAGATGGGAATAAGGGTATGATAACATAATTTGAATGAGAATTAAATAAAATAATTCATTCCCATAAAAACTAGGATCATGAAACACAAAACATGTAATAAAGGATTTACAAATACAAGAGGCATAAGAATCAATAATCATGATTCATGTGATGTTAATCTTGGTCAAAGGAAACATTAAAATCCCATATGAATCATAAAGAAAAAATGTTTTCATCTTGTAACATTATCTTAATAAACCATTATAGGAACCCTTATAGATGGAATAAATATCATTTTTTGAATACATAATCTCTTAGGAGTAAACTATTGACTTTTTAACTCTATCATCACTCGTGAGTTACTAATATTCATTTAACTCCATTATCATTACCCAATGCATTGGAGATCAATATCAGGTTGACTCATCATTATGATCTATACCAGGATCACCTATCATCATAAAAAAATTTCAAGAACCATAAAACAAACATTACTTCTGAAATAATTCATTTTGAAAAATAATGATGACAATTTATATTTTGTAGCTTGATTTACCTTCATAAAAGAAATAGGTTCCTAGAAAATCTCTTTGAAACAATCATAATCAACGTTTTTTTATCATTTCTGTTAGAACATATTCATCATTGTACAAAAATGAGGTTTATTATATATATGGTGAAATAAAACATTCCACACACACTTTATTAAAGAAAGTCAAAGTGTTTCATATGAACACTGTTAAAAAGATTCCTTTAAAAACCTTTGTAAATAAATTCAATTATACATGAACATGAACTTAATAGATCATTGATTTTCAAATAAAAACATTTTTGAAAACATTTTAGAAAAAAAGGATATGAATGAATAATATTTTTTGAATCGATGAGTATAAATTAGGTTAGCATTCCATGAAAGTATTTCCTATAACATTTTGTGTAACAAAGAGATAAAAATGGTACTGACATATTAAACATGAAAAATACACCTGAGAAACAAAATGATATGGGTTTATCAAATAAATATCCTATTATTTCCTCAATGTAAATTCAATAATAAACAATCCCAATTAAAATGGGATTGATCCATCAACCCCTTACCACATTGATAAATTTTGATTCATAATCACTGAGAAATAATAACTACAAATAAATAATTAAATATCATGAACATAAGTAGATTACTAATATAACATATCAAAGGGGTAGTATATACACCTCATAAAACAAGTTAGGTTCATAACATACATGTTTTTTCCTATGGAAGAGAATTTTATATGAATAAAACTTACATATATTATATCATTTAATTGGTAATTAATAAATCGATTGATAATATGTAAAAAATTTAAATAAAAAAATTGTAAATTCAACATGGATAAAAAAGGTCCATTCAGATATAACTTTATATAATATAATCAACAAAGAAGAACTATAACCCAAAGAATGTAAAATGAGTTAAGAAACCCCTAATTTCTTTGTAAATTTCTAGTCAAATACCCTTGAATAAAATAATTTAAATTTTAACATAAAATACAATGAAGTATGAAGGATTCATTATTCAATGTGTAAATGTGCATAATATTTAAAAAATAAAATAAATTAGGCATACACCATTAAATCATGCATCAATGAAGGGAAATAGTGATGAAACCCATTACTTCTTTGTAATAGTCAAGTCAAATCCCCTGGGATAAAATTTTTTTAAATGTAAACTAAAGTAACATTAAATATGAAAAAATGGTGATATAAAATTTTCACTTAGTATTATATAATCCATGAAAAAATAAATTAGGTACATAACATTAAAATACTCCTCAATGAAGGGAAATGGAGATGAAATACATTACCTCAAATCGAGACTTCACATGTAAGTTATTTAACTACTATATAATAAACAAATATAAATTTTTTACTTGTTTGAAAAAAATCCAAGATTATTAATTGATAATTAAAATATTTTTGTCATAAATTTCATTTACATAATTAATTACATAATTGGTCAATTCCACCTCAGGTATTTTGAGGACGTTCAATTCATAATTTCAAAACACCTTCGTTATGTTAACTGTGGTCAAAGAGGTAATTTTTCCATCATATCAAAAATAATAATCATAAAATAATAATATTTTTTTACATAAATTATACTTTTGAAAACAACTATGAAATATGATTATAAAAAATGATTTATGTTACGATCATGGAGACGGTAGGTCATACTTATGCATGAGTAATGTTTCCATTTTCAAATGACCATGAGAGAAGGAATGATAAGTTTTATTTATTCCAAAATTATTATTATATCATAAATATACTATTACATCTTTAAATATTTTATATATACCATTTGTGTGATGTGGTGATAATTAATTAATCATATCACTTCGTGGAGGTGGTAATCCACACGTATACATTATCGAAGTTATCATTTTTTAATTGATGGAATAAATAGCTAATAGATGATTTAAAATATATATTATTATAATTGGATTATAAATATAATATAAATATATAAAAATTAAATACATAATTGTAAATATCTTTCATAGGAAATTATGTAAAACAATACACATCGCTTCATGGAGGTGGTAGTCTACACGTACGCATTAATGATGTTCATGTTACCCATACAATGGAATAAACGTTTAAAAAGGGTTATACAGTAGACATAATAACACTTAAATATATATTAGATACTGATTTTATTATATCATCCTGGATTAAGAATATTTTAATGGGGTATAATAATAAATAAATTAAATGAGGTTGGGTTGGAAGATTACTTCTTCTTCAGTAAACCTCCTTTTGATCCCTTCTAATGTACTCTAGGAATGGTATTTAATTAATACCATCACCTATAATTTGTTAATAAGAAATTGAATAAGAGAACTGGTCTAAATTTTTTCAAAATAGATAGTTCAATGTGATGTAAATACGATAAATGAGGGGTGTCCCTTTATAAGGGAGGGGCATTTATACAAACTCATGAAATATTATGATATATTATGTGTCTAACTCTTGATAAATTTTTCAAAAATAACATGGATATTAAAATAAGAAGGATGTGATCTTAATATAATGATAAAACAAAATTTTGATATGTTTTTATATTATATTAAAACATATCATATGGTTTAACCCCTTGGTTATCTAATTTTTAACTTAACTATGGTAATGACTATTTCGAAATTAAAGGGTTATAATTTTATTTACACGATGAAAATAATCTCATAAATGGAAAGTGATTAAAATTTTATACCAATATTAATTCCAATTTTCCTCTTACAATATATTTAGGATTTTTAAAAAATTTAATAAAATATTATATAACATGAAATATCATCAATGTCATTTTTAGATTATTAATTTAGTCTCACTTTATACAAAACATATAGTAATTAATTTTTAATATAAACCATTAAAACATACTTAATATGTCACATTGAGATATAAAATTCTTTATATTCTATAACTTATCAAAAAATATGAATTTTATAGTATTTAAGATCATTTACTAGATTTTTCTACTACTTGCATACGCACTTTGTCGGTATTATGTAGCATATAAGGTAATTATATCAAAACTAAAAATTGAAAATAAATTAACATGATAAAAATATTTTATATTTATAACATTAATTTATTTCTAAAAATAATTTTTTTATCCACTTCAAAACAAATTAAAAATAATAAAAGCAAAAGAGTGACATTTTTGACTTTATCATTTACATAAAAAATTATAAATGTAAAAATTAATTTTCAATGAAAAAATGGTGATATTTTTTAATATTTTTTTTATGGATTAAATATACTCATTAAATAAAATTAAGTTAACTGTTTTAATGAATTTTAAGCTTTATCACATTAGTTTTAACACTAATTAACCCATTTTACATTTACTATGGTAACAAAAATTACTATGGGTATTATTCATACTAACAAAAAATAATGTTGACCTTATTATCTAATATTGATTATTCCTATTCGAAATATGGAATAAATTTTTTCATATTCAATTCATATAATTGAGGGAATTTATTTTAAAATTAAAATTGTAATATGTTACGAAAACATATTTTAAAGAAAACATTCCTTTAAGTATAAAATATTTTTCATACAAAATTAAAATATAATGTCAAATACAATGACATGTATAAAATTATTTTTAATCAAAAGAAATTAATATAATTTTAAATAATATTCCAAAATAGAATGTGAATTTTTTTAATTGAAAATATAATACAGTTTTCAATAAAAATCGGTATTTTTCACTATTAATTGAAAATCCAACTTTTTATAAAATTCATAAAAATAACATCCTTATATAATATTGAAATTTTATCTTGAAAAATTTTATCCTTTTTTTTAAATATATATATAAAATCTATAAAAATTAACTATAATATTCACTAACACAAATCAATAAAAACAATTTTTGAAGTATAAAATGACTTTACTGAAAAATTATGTACTTATTTCCAAAGAAATAATCAATTAATTTTTATTGAGTAATTACGTTATATATATTTAATAATGTGGTTAATCCTATTCACAACCACCAATTTAGTGATAATGTTACAGTAATAAAATTTAAATATTAATATTTCATGGTTTGTTTAAGCTCAATGTTATTTTATGTATACTCTATCAAACACAATGTTTATTTTTTAAAATAGTTTGATATTATATATAAGTATACATAGATAGGTTTTGAGAAGCTAGAGGAATTTACTTTAGTAAAAAAAACTATGATTTATAAGATATGGGACTCCACTCAACAGATCATGGATACTCGAGTCAATGCGGACGGATAACCAAAAGCCTACCTTGAATATATCTGAGTAGTGGTTTAGCTTTAACATGGACTATAAAGAGTTGTTTAAAAGGAAAACTTCCACTATAATATTCAAGAAACTATATATTTGGAATTTAGTAGTCGAGGGATACTATAATTTCATAAAATAGTGATATTCATTTAAAATTAAATAAAATTAATGATCTTAATTGGTAATCAAGATAGAGTAATAATCTACTAAAGTTATTTTTTAAAGATCAAATTTCCATAACTACCACCAATAAAATATCACTGTGATATATATTGGATAAATATAATATCTTAACCTCAAATAACTAATAGGAGTTGTATAAGAACTTTCTCATAGTTTTACGCCAAGAAAGGAAACATTTTTAGGATGAAATACCAAATTCTTTGTTACCCCTTAATAGAGAAAGTATTGAGGATAAAGATAAATTTAAGAAGAATGTGGATGATTCAAAAGATTTACAGTGTGTCAGGTTGTCATTTATGTCTACTAATATGCAAAAAAATCACGAGGATAAAGATTACTTCAATATGTTATCTCATATATAATAGTTATCTCATGAGAGTTCTTGGAATGAAAAATATGACATATCTAGTGCACTTTATAGATATAGGATAACAAAATTGACTAAGGAAGGCCCATTGAGAGATTGGAATCACTTGGGTTAAATAAAACTAATAAATAACATCTGATATCATTCTTTTTTCTTCACAATCAAGCATCTATAAATTCATTTTCAATTATAACATGAATAATTCACTCCTAAATTTGTTAGATTTTATTCTCCAATCTAATAAGAGAATGAATAATTACAACTATTTTTTCCTTATAGTGAAAAATAGAAGGAAATGTCGGGATAAGGTGTCAAAGTCTAAATCAATGTCAAAGGAAATGATGCCCCAAACCTTTAAGAAGTTGAAGATATATATGGGGAAAAATTACAATGAGGTATTCTTATTTTAATGTTCTAAGAAAGACAACTGAAATAATAATTGTATATTTGGGAAGAGGATGCATGGTGTTTTTTCGAATTCACGTATATTTTTACTTGAGTTAAATTTTTCTATATCAATAACTTGGACATTGGATATAGTATGTGTCCCACACATTTGTATTCAAATACCTAAACCATGTAGATCAAAAATTATTTCAAAGGGTGAGGTATATTTCCAATAATAAAATGATTAAATACTAGTAGCATTAGTAGTGGGAGATAACCATATCACTTTGCCAAGTGAATTAGTCCTTGTATTAAATAATTATTATTATGTAACTTTTATTTCAATAATCATAATCTCCCTATTTATTTTAGATACTATGGGATTTTATTTCATTATTTGAAATAATGTTTTTATCTTTTTTAAGGATAAAATACGTTATGGTATGTCACGTATTAGTAATGGATTTTACATGCTTGAATTTTAAAACCCTATTTTGGAAATCAATGAAAAAACCAACTAGAATGACTCATATCCTACCTACCTATGGAACGTCTATCTAGGTCATGTAAAAGAAAATTGTTTAAGATTAATACATCAGGAAGGGTATCTTGGTTATATTGCATTAAAACTATTGGATATATTCCATAGATTTCTTTCAAGGTAAAATGACCAAACTAACATTCATTGGGAATAGAGAAATTGTTATAGAACTACTAGAATTAATTCATAATAATGTATGGGGTCCATTTAAAGTATATTCTAGGGTAGAACTTTCTTATTTTATAAATTTTAAGTATGACTATAGTTGGTAGGGTTTTATCCACTTAATGAGGTATAAGTTATATTCCTCTAAATAATATCAGGAATATAAAAATGGGGTAGAGAATAATCTTGGTAAAAATATTAAAAAGATCCACTCAGACTATACTAGGAAATATCTAAACCAATAATTCATCGATTGTCTAATGGAATACGGGATAGTATCCCAACTAACTCCTCCTTGTACACCTTAGGGGAATGGTGTTAGTAAAAAGAGTAATCATACCTTTGTTGACATGGTAAGATCACTGATTAGTCATGTAACTCTAGCATTATTATTTTTCATGTACACTATAGACTACGGCATATAAACTAAACCATGAACTAGATAAGGTTGTAAAATAAATTACACATGAGTTATGGTGTGGAAATAAATCCAATTGGTCTCACATATGTGTGTGGGTACATATGGTATTTTTTAAGATAATACTAAATGAAAAACTATAATATTGAAGCACAAAGTTAATCTATATAGTTAATCCTAAGGAAGATAAAGGATATTACAGATATAACCCTTCAAATAGAGAATTAGTTGTCAAAATGCATGATATATTAATATAAATGGAACATATTTACAATGGAAATATTTGTAGAAAGATCTGATTTGATGGAGTTTATTCTAAACATCCATATGAGTTTGTATGTGGATGATCTCCACAAGATCCAATGTTAAATAAAGATATTCCCGAGATACAAGTACTATATAGGACCACAAGATAGGTTAGAGATTCAAGTAAGTAATTTTTTATTATCACAGAGTCATGTGACACATTACTCCTTGGGGATAACGAACCTATAACTTATAGGGAACTGGTTTATGGAAAGGGTGATTCTAAATAGAAAATTTAAATTAATTATTAGATGGAGTCAATGTGAAAAATTTCATGTTTGTATTTTTTAGATCCTCAAATTGATGTTAAAACTATATAGTGTAAATTTATATTCAAGAACATAATTGAAATGGATGAAAAAATAAATACCAATAAAACATGATTGGTTGTAAATGGTTTAAGGAAGTATCAATGAAAACAACTATTATTAAATTTTCTCTTGAGTCACAATGATAAAATTCATCATAATAAAACATTATATAACATATTTCAATGATTATAAAAATTTTAAACTAAATTTCAAAACTAATTTTCAAAATAAGAAGTTGGTTCAGGATATCTATATGGCACATCATGATGTTTTTTCCAAATCATAGAATAATGATAATGTATACAAGATGTAGAGATACATGTATAGATTATATTAGTAATGATGATATTTGAATGCTCATTTGATGAGGTTATAAGAGAATTTAGTTTCATTAAGAATAAAATAAAATCATGTGTCTATAATAAGGTTGATTAAAATGCCATTACTTCTTATGTATTATATGTTTATTCCATATTGATTATGGGAAAAGTAGGTCATTTATTATAGTCATTTAAGACTTGTTTAAATTAATGATTCTCCTGGAAATACATACGAAAATCAACCATTATTATAGTGATCAATATCTATCAAGATATATCACATAGGTTGTTTCGGCAAATTAACATTACATATATTGTAAAGGTACTAAAAATGTATAATATGGATCAATCCAAGAGAGGTTTCTTTCTAGTTTCACATGGAACTAATCTATCCATGAATATGTTTCAATGGATAGAGGGTGATATTGAAATGATGAGTAGAAACCCTTATGCTTCATCATTGGTTCGTATCATGTATTTATTTTTTTGTACTAGGTTTTAATTTTACTTTGATTTAACAATTGTATATATATATATGTATATATATATATATCAAGATAATACATGTGAGAAACATTGGTAATATGTAAAACCTATCCTAAAGTACTTTATAAATTTAAAGGGTTTTTTCTTAGGTTATAGAGGATATAGGGATCTAGTCATGAGGGGATACAGTGATGCTAGTTTCCATATAGATAAAGATGATCTCAAGTTATATCTTTTTTATATTAGTAGTGAAATGATCAAGAAAAGATCTAATTCTTCCATGGTATATGATTTACAATGGAATCTAAGTATATAGAACCATCCAATATAACTAAATAAGTTTTCTGGATAAGAATATTTGTCTCAAAACAGGGTGTTTTACTGAGTAGTACATTCTATATTATAGTTTATTATGATAATAGTATAGTAGTGGTATATGACAAGAAACATAGGCCATACAATAGGGAAAATAATATAATTTTAAATTTTCATATCCTAAGGGATTTTACTCAAAGATTTGAATTCAAAGTTAGTAGAGTATCCAGAGAGGTTAATCCTATAGGCCAACTGACTAAAGGAATATATATGTAGAAGAATGATTCTTTTATTATAGCTAGCAGGTTAAAAGTTTCTATATTTTGTGTCTAGTTCGTGTCGGAGTGTTTTGAGTGGGTTCCCAAGACCCAAATCATGTATGTACTTTTATTACCATTACATGTATGAAACTTTATTTATACTTTTTTTCTTACCATAATTTTTTTATACATATATATCCATTATTTACATGGTAATTTCCTTTTATTATTGGCATATAAAATGGTTATACCAGTTCCCTTGAATAATGATAACCTAATATATTTTGATAGTAATCTTAAATATATTTCATATGGTCTAGATACCTAATTTTTTTTTGGAAAGACTTAGATTCTTTCAATCATTAGTTATGATAATGTTTCATAAGACCAAATGGGGTACAATAACATAAAAAAAGAATTTATATTTTGGTAAATTTTGGTTACATTAGATTCACCCCCCACTTAATTATCTTTACACGATCCACCAGGAGGATGAGTTTTCATATATTCATGATAAATTTCATTATATTTAAATATTTTATGTTCAAAATATTTTCCCCATTCATCAAACTCAAAATTTTACCTCTATCAATTATTCCCTTGATTTTTAACACCTATATCATCACAAAATTTCTAAAGTATACCTTTGGTATCATATACCCTTAAATATAAAATAATTTAGTATAATAACACTAATACCTAACAAGGAAATTCCATGGAGTTTCTGAATCTCGTTTATGTATTCAAATAAATTACATCATATTTAATCACTTGTTCCCCTTCATGGATATTTTGGTTTCAATGACCTATTATGGATTCAAGAAAATATATTATTCAACTTTCCAACTAATTATTTCTCTCCTAGATTTAACTTTTACACACCTATACTATCAATAATTAACAAAAACCTTAACATCATATATTTTATTCTATATTATTTAAACACTTTGAGAAAAATGGTAAACATTTTTTGAACTCATTCATGTTGTTGAAACATTTAATATGGAATGAATTCAAAAAACACATGACTACCCATAAATAAACCTCTAGTCTCACTAAGTCATTAGCATACCTAATAAAATCAAGTATATGAGTGCAGAACAAAATAAAATTGTTAATATTTCATATAGTTCATTTGAAACCATAACTAAATCATTCTATATTTATCATAATCATCTATTTCTAATTTTTAAACAACTTCGACATTTTTTTACACATGAATTTTTTCTCTCACACGTAGAATTTCTCTAACTTAATAAATTTTAGTAAAATTCCACTCAAAATATATTCTTATAAAAACATTCTCATTTTATAAGATTAATTTCAAACTCACATTTTAGGATGGTGATGTTATTTATCTACAGTAAATGCTTTTACTATATGATTATAATGTTTTACTTTTTTCAACAAAGAAATTTAATGAAAATACTCTCTTTAAAATGTGGAATCCTTTTCATTTCATCTTATCTATTAGTGGGTACATATTCATATTACAATAATTAATTAGTCCCCTTTTTATTTTTTCTCACTACTTTGTTATTTATGTATTCCATTTTCCCAATTATTTAAAATATCATTGTTTGAAAGTTGAGAAAGAACCCCTTTTATTAAATCCATTTTATGGATAAACATAACCTTATTCTTCTGGTTTCCTAACTCCAAAATTTCCCCAACTATTTTTATCCCAATGGTAACAAAAAAATTTATTACCTAACTTTTAGTGTTATACATTTTTACCATGATTTATATAAGATAATCCATGTGAAAACTACATTGGAAAAACCTTCCATATTGAATGACCTAGGAATTAACATGTTCTAGTTTATAAGTAATATAACACTTGTATTTTTAAAGTAAATTTACTTCTAAACTTCTTATATAATATTATTCCATTTACTTCTATTTATGGTTTTAATGATTTAGTTTGGAATCTTATTCCTTCAACCAAATAAATATATTCAAACAATATTGATGTTTAACTCTTTACACAACCCATAGTTTATGTCACTCACCTAAGATAGAATCCAATCATATTAATATATATCCAAATTAAGATCACGCCTAAGTTACTTGAACATTTCATCTAAAGGTTTAGAAATATATGAATGTTTCAATCCCCACATAGGAATGCCTTGAGCTATGGATAGTAAACCCCCGCTTTTCTGAAATAGGGATTAAATGTCCATGATAGTGGGAAGTCCGAACAAAATTCTCTCTACCTAGGGATAATTTACACAATAGTGATATCAATTCCATAATCTAACTCCAAATCTGTGTAAAATATATTCAAAAACGAGATTCAAGATAATAAGTTTGATTTCAAACTAAAGTCAATATAGATTAAAATTTAACTCAATATCATAACTAGCATGAAACTTACTAGAATAATTTATATAAAATTTGAATTATTATAAACACTTTTACACAATATCATACATCATTATTAATAATATAATAACTATATCTTGGAATAAGTCAGGGAATAAGCATAATTAAATGAACAATTCATAAATAAAAATATGATATAAAAATTTATTAATAATTGATAAATAAATCTAAAATATAACCTTGATAAATAATCTATTCATTGTTTCAATTCAAAAATATTAAATATAAACACGTTATATTAATTTCCAAATTTGAACTCTTTCATTTTATTCATTATATATAATTTACATTCAATATATGGTATTAAATGAATTATAAAAATTTTATAGTCCAATTTTTATTATGTATAAAATTCAAATAATCAATATATAGTACTTTAAAAACTTTTTAACCACAATTAAATCAATCATAAAATCTCATTTGTATTTGGTTTAAACAATTTCTCAAATAAGGCCTTCATTTCAGATATTGAAATTTTATAATTATAAACAATTCTTGATTTTAAATAGATACTCTTTTGTATTCGTCCTTATTTTTTAATTTGTAATATTTTTATAAATAAAACTCATAATTTCAATATGAAAAATTTATTTCTAAATTGTATGCCATTCTTTATAAGTTTCACTAATTTAACAATAATCATATTCATATTAAATACATAATTATTGCATATCATGAATTTTTTATTGACTTGTGTTTTATTATTTTATAAATGGTTAATAGTCTATAAGTTTTAACTTATCAATAAACCTATACAAAATATTAAAATTATATAAATAAATTATATAATTTAACTTTTAAAAAGAATAATAAATAAATGAACATTTTTATTATTTTACAAACATCAGATATTAATATGAACATTTCATATTTTATTTAAGCATGAAAATATCTTATTTACAATTCCTAACACTTATCATTTGTGATTTTTTTTAAAACTGTACAAATATTTATCCAAAATATTAAATATATACATTTTAGGAATATATCATATCTTATGATTGATTATGATATAATTTCTCATAGTCTATGATTGGAGCATGTGAGTACCCTTATATTTCAATTATACAGAAAAATAAAAAGTTACAGTGGCATAACCCTTAAGTATGTAACCCTTATGTGTGGAACCCTTATGCACATAGCCCTTACTTTTCAATTCGGTGATGAATGAAAAAATGACGACCCTTACATATGGCAGAGTGACCCTTTCATATCATTTAAATAACAAAGAAAAGTGTATATAGGGTTGTGTAAAGGTTACTCGGTGGCCATATATAAAGGTTACCTACTCTATAAAGGTATAGATAATAGATAATTTTCAAGAAAATGAATACATAAAAATTTTTCATCAAGAAAATGAATAGATAAAGGTTATCTATAGTGTATCTCAAACAAGTTTTCCCATAATACATGCATAAAAATGTTTCGATGCCTATCATATTTGATGATATACACTGTAACATAATTAACATATGATTATTTTTTTACAAAAAATAGATTACTATTATATCCTATGATATAACATATTATAGATTATAGAAAACAAAATTCTTTTCAAAATTTCCTATTTTATGATACATATCTTTTATAACCTATGACGATGAAAAAAACATGCATTATAATATCTTATATCATAAATCCAAGAAAAGTGATCCAATTAGTGAAATTTATCAGCATCATATTGCACTCTATGATATAGAATGAGGAAGATTAGAATACACATTTTCCTAATAAAATCAACAAAGGAACGTGGTAATTTTTTAGTGAATGTTGTTTTTATACCTTGATGGGCTTTGGAAGATCATAATATGATCAACGCAATGAAATAAATCAATAATAATGATCAAACTACCATCAAAAATACCAATATGAAATATAAAGAACATAAATATAAACATTCATACCTAAAATGAAATGTATTATATCTCTACCATGCTCGTTTAAGTATGTTGGATAGAGGTCATTGAGAAATAGTGATCAAACTCTTTCTTCTATAAGTAGTACACCATCCACTTCAATCCTAATTCCAAATGAGAGGACCCCCAAACTCTAAAGGTGTGTTAGAACCTTCACCTTGATGATAAATGGAGATCTAGTATTAATAAATCTATTATTATGGAATATAAAAATCACACACAAATCCTCTACCATAAACATGATTATTTCATCTTTTATATTATCTTCCTTCATTCAATTATAGGAGTTAAATTCCATATGTCATTTCATATAATTTGACATATGTTATGAAAATTTATTATTGTTTAGGTTAAATTAACCTAGAATGTTTCAATGATATTATCATGAATTTACAACCATAAATGAATCAAATTATTGATTCTTAACCAAAATAAAATCATGTGGAAGCTATTGTAGTGGATTGGCACATGAAATCACATATCACTTATCTATCATACACTATGATCGATACCCATCCTGAGTTACAATAAAATCATTTTTATTCCCATGTCACTAACTATGACTTAGTTATAACATACAATATGATATTCCACATTTTATCAAATATATAATAGGAGGCCCTATATATGATTTATATAAGTTAAAAATAAAATTCATATAAATAATAATATACTATTATTATTATTATTACTATTTTTTTTATCGAATAGTGTTTCATCAATATAGTTTTATTATGTTTTGACCCAAAAACTGTGACATGGAGATAAATAATTCAAGACCAAAGCGTGATAGGTAATTTATACCCATAGCATAGGCCATTGAACCATCTTGTGACACCCTTTGAATAAAAAATAGTAAAAAATTCCTTATTTTCACATGTATATATTTTACACAAGTGAACAGTTTATTTTTCATTATTTTAAACATTTATTATAATAATGTGGTTTTTGAGACCAATGGTGATTTTCATAAAAAAAATTAAAACATTTACTTTATTTGAACATAAAAAATGTCTACAAATAAACCCAATAAAATTATTAGAGTAGTTTTTTTCTTGTTTTTAGGAGTAAAAATATATTTTTGTTCATTAAATTGTTTGAAACTCTGAAGACTATGTTTTTATAAATGGTAATTTTGGACATGCTTGTTCTCAAATTAAGTTTGACAACCATTGTTGTGACTATGAAACTCAAGGAAGTCCAAGTAGGACTCAAAATCCTTGGTATTTTTATTCATATTTACTTAGACTAATGTCTCAATATTATGTCATGTTTTGATGGAATTATTAACATTCATGAAATGTGTAATCCCTAAAAAGGTTTAACCAAGTTATGATCTTTCATAGAGCATTATAATCTAAGGAATTATCTTTACAGGCTTCCATCCTATAAAATATGATTTATTGTGATGATTATCATGTTAGTATGGTATTTAATATGATATTTTATGTTTAGAAAACCTATATCTACATATTTCTATGGTATATGTGTAAATTTTTATATAGAACGTTGTTTATAATATGTGGGAGTTATTTTTTGTCCTTTTATAAACTGTATTTTAAAAACTAACTTGTAAACTACAATACTTAATTTTTTTTTTAATAAATATTACTTAACATAGGATATAGCCTATTGAGTTTGATTTTATGATAAATTGGTTGTGATTTTATGTGGACCAATTTACCAACTAGACAATCTATTTCATGGTATTTGTGGACCAATCATAGAGATGATGGTGTTGTGGTGTGATAACTTGTTATCTTTGAAAAAAAATCATTCGAGATAAAAAAGAATGCTTTTCTATCCTTAATATAATTTTGACAATTGGATAATGTGAAAATACATATTCATTTCATTTTAATTTAGTGATCATGTTCTAGTTTATACTAAGATTCACTGTAAAAGATAATTGGAAATCAAAATAGTTGTTCTAGTGCCTATGAGACGATATTTGTGTAGAAATATAGGGAGAGGTACTACCTCATTCAATCTTATTACTAATGGATTGTGGTTCCTTAATATTAGGTATGGAGTTGGGTACTCCCTTTACTGACACTATCATTGATAATTTTGGATTCATCCCTATAGAGAATGGATTTTATGTACTCCCCTAATTGCCATTGCTGTCAATAAATATCCCCATAAAATTGATGGGGTTTGTTTCTCCCCTAATTGATAGTGCATGGGTCCCCTATAAGTGAAGTAAAGTACTCAATTGACTAATGGATACCCTTGTAGAGTTATTTGTCCTCCACCATAACTTAGTTCTTAAAAAAGTGTTATTTTATTAAAAAATTAATTATTATACTAATGGTCCTCAGTATAGTGAAAGTGTGTGATAGGTTATTCCCAACTTATTATTTTTTTCATGATCAATGATCAATAGAAAAATTTATAGGAAGATAAACATCTTGATCAATGGAATTGAATATGAGAAAATAGAAAATGGATAGAATTCCATAACCAAATGTAGTATCATCACAAGTTATTTAAGATTAATTTAATCAATTAAGAATTAACTTGTGGGAATTATTTCTTCGGTGATCGATGACAACAAAACTATGTTTTACCATAATTATGTCGTAGGAATTTTTATTAGATTCCCTATATGACTGATCCATGTGTATTCCAAAAATCTCCAAATTTAACCTTAGGAAACTTCATGTTATGGTGTATCATATTCTAATGCTTGCACCGTCTAATTTTTATCACCATGAGAATTGCTTCAAAAGTGTTATCCATGGCCTCTCTAGACTTAATATTAGGAGGTGGAGGAATATTTCATTATTTTATTGGGATAGTTCCAAGATAAGGGAGCTCTAAAGGGTTGTGAGAAGATCCTCTATATTCTTTATACACAAAAAAATGAATTGGATCCCCTTGAAAATTATATTACTTGGTTTATATATCGCTAGGGTTATAAATAAATAATTCTAGAATTTCCCCTTATTATTTATTGAATTCCTTTCTGAATCCCATCTCTATAATAATAATAGTTTTATTATTATTTCTCTACATTTCATTAACTAGAAAATTAATATTAAATATTATCCATTCAAATAATATTCAATACGTATTATTTCTCACTGAAAAATTAAACTCAGTCTGCCATTCCTCTACAATATTTATCGAGCCTTGAATAATATCTATTTATTTATTAAATAAATATCACTAAATTATTTTCCAATAAATAAATTAATATTATATTCACTAAACATAAAATAAATATTTATTAAATATTACACTCAAATAATGTTCTCTTGAATAACAGGTGATAGAATATATTTGATCAAGCATACATGAATAATTATTAAACCACATGTGGGAATAATATTTATTTATCTTGTTAAATAATAAGTAATTTTATATTATTTAACTGAGATTATCAATACACTTAGTGTGTAACCCTTTATGCCTATTTCCCAGTGGCATTAGGAGAAGTAGCCTAAAGTATTTGGTTATCTTCCAGAAACATGTCAAGGCACCCATAGAGAAACAATTTAATGCCATAATGAAATAATATCTCATTTAGATACTATATAATATAATCTTTTTATCGTGATATCTATAATTAAGTAAGTAGCAAGATGGATCCATCAAAATCTGATATATACTAATAATGGACAATAAAATCAGTGACAACAAGCTTCTTTTAAAACTTCTAGCTCATAGCTCTTCCGTTGAGATATAAAACATATGATGGCTATGAATTTAGATAATTTTGATCTATTCGAAAACATTCATCATTATAGCCCCCGATGCTGAACTCCTCATCTCCTCCATAGACTAGGAACATATCCTTAGTTCTTCTTAGATACATGAGGATAGCCTTAAATGCAGACCAATTTTTTTCTCCTGGATCCTCATGATGTCTTCCTACCATTCTATAATCATAGGCAACATCATGTCTAGTACACTACAGGTAATATATGATTTATCATATCACTGAAGCATATGGGATCTTATACATTCTCTATTTTTCATGTCATGTCTGAGGAAACATTTTTTAGAAGGATGTAAACCATGTGCCACTAGAACCAATACTTTATTTTATTGTTCCATTCTAAATCTATTTACTATATATTCACGTTATTTACATTGAATTAGTCCAAGAATCCTCTTGGATCTCTCATGAATGATCTTCATCACTAGAATATTAGCTACTTTACGTAAGTCCCTCATGGAGAAATTTTTTCTTAATTATCCCTTAATAGACTATAAGAATAGTCTGTCATTTCCAACAAATAATATGTCCTCGACAAATAATACTAGGATAATGACTAAATTTTCACTAAATCTCATATAAACACATGGCTCAAATTCATTATTAATAAAACCAAATTATTTTATCACTTCATCGAATCTGATGTACCATGACATAGATGCTTACTTGAATCCATAAATTGGTCTTTACAGCTTGAAAATCCTTTTTACATCACATAGAGTTACAAATTAATCTGCATGTTTAATATAGAAATCTTCCTAAAGGTTTCCATTAAGGAATGAAATTTTGACATCCATCTACCAAATTTCATAGTCATTATACGCTACCATAACAAGTCAAATTATGATGGACTTTAACATTAGATCTTGTAAAAATGTTTACTCATATTCAATTCCATGAATTTTGTTTAAACCCTTTATCCACTAGCCCTGTATTATTGGTATTTACTTCACCTTCCATGTTCAGTTATCTATTAAATAACTGTTTTAACCCTATGGTATTTACATCAACAAACACATCGACTAGAACCCAAACATGGTTCTAATACATGTATTCCATTTTAGAATACATGGATTCTTTCTATATTGACACTTCTGAGATCTCTACTTTCTCTTTGTAGGACATTGGTTCATCATTTCCAACAAAAAATGGGTCACCAAATTCAGTGACTAAAAACTATATCTATTTGGTTTTCTTACCTCTATTGTACTCATATGTAGTACTTGTGTTTCAGGAACTACTTCATCCATGAGGACCTATGGAATATTTTTCTATACCAAAACTTGTGTATCTTGAGCATCAACTTCATCGATTTTTTTTTTCCCATTATCTATTTTGAGGATGTGCTCCCTCTCAATAAAGACGGCTTATCTTGTGATAGTCACTTTCTTTTATGAGTTGTTTCATAGGTAGTATACCTTTGTTCTTTTGGGATAACCTATAAATATATAATTTGTTCCCTTGGTTTATAGTTTTTTCTTAATATATCATTAGGAAAATCCTCATAACCCCATACATGTGTATATGAAAAAACATGTTTATTTACACTCCATAAATCAAAGGGATTTCTAATTTATGCTTTATTTGGTACTCGGTTTAATGTGTATGCCACAATTTATAATTCATATCCCCAAAATTATAATCGAAGATATGTATGAATCTTCGCCAAACTTACCATGTTTACCAAGGTATAGTTACTCTTTTCAATAACTCCATTCCACTATGTTTGTAATGTCGAGTGAGTTGAGGTAGAATCCTAGACTCCAGTAGAAAGTTGATAAATACTTGATTTAGATATTAACCACCTTGAACTGATTGAATATTCATTATCTTCTTTTGAGGTTAATTATCTAATTCATTCTTGAATTATTTTAATTTCTCTAAGTACTTGGACTAATACCTCATCATGTTTACATAACCACATATACTCAAGTCATCATTAAAAGTTATCAAATCAGAATAACCACCTTTAGATTATACAATAAATGGTCCACAGAAATTAGTGTGTACCAATCCTAGAAGATATGTGGCCCTTTAACCCTATGCACCTAATTTAGGTTGGATCATTTTTCCATGTAAAAAATCAAAACATATTTCAAGTTGAATTAGCTAAGACGAGCCCAAATAACTATCTTGATAGAGCTTTGTTGGATGCTTCTTTTTTACATGGCCAAGATAGAGATTCCATGGCTAGGATTTATATGAGTCATGTGAACATGATTCCTTATCTATTTCCGATACATGTTTTTTTTATTTTAATACCTAAATTATTACATATAAATTTTTCATACCATAACACATGTTATGTTTATAATAGAAACAACTTTTATTTCCAAAATTTAAAATAAACCAATATATATCAAGGTACTATACATAAATTATATTCTTGGTAATGGTTTGAACATAATAACAATATTTTAAAACCAAAATAATACCCACCAGAAATGAAAGGTAGTTGTCACCAATGGCTAGAGCAACCAACCTCACATATTAGTAGCTCAAAGATCCACCACTCCTCTAGTAATATTTCAAAATATACATGATTATTTTATTTGGATATAGACATGAGCACCAAAAGTTATATCTAATACCTACTATGTAGATATTGAAATATTATAATCGATAAAAAATAAACCTTTAGCTTCCCCAAGCATCAGGGTGTTGTTCTTATTCCATTGGCCTTGATTTCCACATAATAAACATACTACATCATTTTCCTTTCCCAACCTATGGATCTTTCTCTTCTGGGTTAGACGGTGGTCGAGAGCTTTAGACTTTTTATGAATCTTAAGACCCTTTTCCACATTATTCCTTTTATTATTTACTATAAGGACTACAGGTTTATCACACCTCATGTCCTTATCAACATGGTGAATCAAATTATGATGTTCAAAAAGACTCTTATCATTATTTCTCATATTTTAATTAACAATAAAACTTGAGACGGTCTTCGGTAGTGATGAAAATATGAGATCAATGTAAAAATAATCTAATAATTTAATACCTAATATTTCTAACACTTCAATGTAGCCAATAATATTTACTACATGTGGCCATACTAGAACAGACACTCTAAGAATAGTTGTAAAAAAATAATTGGAGAACTTTTATCTATATTTTTTTGAGTTCTCTAGATAGAGATCCTGAAGGTGAGACATCATTCTATATTCATCTATTTCCTCATATTTCTTCAAAATTTCATTGGCCATGGATGATAGCATAATTCACTGAAAATCTATGGAATAGTTAAAATGCTTATCATAGAGAGAAAACTATTCACTACTAGATTCATTTTTAGGAATATCTTGAATTGTTTCCTCCAACACATAAATTTTTCTTTCAAGGAATAGGATAACCTGTAAGATCCTTGTCAACTCTTGTAAATTTGTGTCCATGAGAAAGTTATCCTTCTAAAGTATGGATCATAGTGATATGTTTGATGTAATTTATTATTGATTCTATAAATAAGTTGAGAATAATTTTAGTACTTTATTTTATAAAATATAGACAAATAAATAAATATTTTATTTCTAATCTGCCACTGTTTTATCAAAACCCAATAGCCCTCACCATCGAATTCAAAATATCATTTTTCTTGGAAATTGTTGTGGAAAGGATCAACATTAACCTTATAATTACCCCAAAATTGGTTGGTAAATATACTCGAATGTTTTTTTGTAGGAATTCCAAATGCCAACTCTAATAACACAGAGTTTCTTGATTTGTTGAGCGTACCCCCTAATATCAAAATAATTAAATGGGATTTCCTCAAATTATGACTCTCAGTTACGCCAATTCCAACTTTTGAAGTCATCCCTTGATGTAAAATTATTAAATTAAACCTAAAACTTCATGTTTGAATTCCTGAAAATTTTAAAGCACCCAAACTTTTGTTGGTCAAGAACTTTGATCTATAATTAGATTCTAACAGAAGTAGTGGAAGGTTAAACCAACTTCTAATATATAATATATGGATTTTCCTATTATGTGTAAATTTTCAATTATTATCATTATTAAATTCCTTTTAATATTAAGTGGACTTAATTAAGTGATTAACCATGTCTTTGATAATATTTATCCATAATATAATTTATTTAGGTTCTATCTTTCATGCTAGTTAATTCATTAATTCATGTGATTATGAAAAAACATCCATAATTAAATAACTGTGATACTTGATTTATATAAATTAATAATGTGGTATAATATTGAACTTTTTTAAATTGTTAGTTTATCTAGTAAGTGATAAAATAATATTTGACTGAGGGGAAAACACCTTGAACCAATAAAGGTTCATGTCTAAGATTTCAACCTATCTACCAATGTATCTCTTATGGATTGGTTTCACCTTGGTTCAAAACTTGAACCGCCTCCACTATATTGGTAGCTCCATCCAATAAATATTCTTTTACTCTCATGAATATGATGTGAAAACTGTTTACATAAAAGAAACCATTTCCACACAATACCTAACATAATGAGATGAGAGATGACACATAGGTCAAAAATTTAATTATATAATAAATTTAATTAAACCAGTCACATAAAAAGGTCTAGTATATGATCTCCGCCATCCACATGCATGAAATGAATTAAAAAATTAATAAAACTATCATTAAATTATTAGTAATGCTTATTTCAGATAAATATTTCTCGAATCAATTAATTATCTTATTTTATTAATCAATACTTTTATATTAATTCTCCTTGGAATTTCTTAGATATTCTCATCCATCATAATTTTAACAAAATTAAATACATTTATTTAAAAATAAATTTTTGCATAAATTTACCTTGAAGGAAACACAATGAATACCCATCCATATCTACTTATGATTTATTATATTTGTATATTTTATACTCTTGTGACATAAGGAATGGATGACTTGTGACAAACTATTATAACATATACTATCCAATTAATTAATATAGAAATTACAAAAAAATTTGGTCATGTGTTATGCTTCAATGCATGAAAAGTATTAAGTATAATATAAATCACACAAGATATAAATATCATAACATTAAGCTTAAATTAATTAAAAATTCATATATATATTAAACCTCATCGCACAATGTGTCCTATCAACTTAATGACCACACACAAGAACATGATGATAAGGTTTATATATTATAATATATTAATTTTAATTCTTTATAATTTTTTATAAGTACATGATGTGTACAAGAGAGTCACACATAGTGTATGTTTCTCATCATCTATCCAAGGAACATGACTAGGGACTTATTTTGTAAATCGTGCCTTTGAAAATTTAGAGTACACGACTTGTTCAAGGGATATAGACAATGTCATCTCTGAGTTACATGGTCACCAATGAGGTGGGTCGTGTAAAAAGATTCATGACTTGTCTGTGACTACTGGACTGCACATAATGTACATGGGATACATGGAGTATACTCCAGTTGACCATATTCTAAGATAGCCCTACCAACATATGGTGTATATTTAAATACATTGAATTTATTTAATTCACATGATTTGAATTAATTATGAAATAATTATTTGTGTGTTTAAAACTAGTATATGACATTTACCTCTTAGTACACAGTTTATACTCTTGTGTTATCTTGCTATAATCCTTAGCACCTCTTATGGAGACATGCGATTTTATTTCAAACATTAAATTAATCGATTTGATTAGATCTATAAGAAATAAAATTGGAAGAATCTGATTTCATAATTCAGTTTAACGAATGATTAAAATTGAATTTAAAACTAAGAAAAAATGATAAATTAATTAATTATCTTTAAATAATTAATAATAACTATGTAACCTTGCTCTGATTAAATTGATGGTTCTATGTGAAGTGGAACCATGTGATTGTTCATGCCCAACATTTATTTTTGTCATGATTAATGATCAATTTTATATTTATACTACAATGAACATCTGGATCAACATAATTGAATCAATGAAAAAAAAACAAGGTTTAAAACATTGGAACAATACATAAGATCATCACATATTATTGGTAATTAATTTATATATTTTAGACTTACATTGTGGGATTTCGTTTCTCTTTGATGGATTTGAAAATATATTTGTGTTGTACTATCATTTCAATGTATGAAACAAAAACAGATTACTTATAGCAGTTATGCACCCATGTTTCAAAAATCTTCAAATGTCATTGTATGAATCGCCAGGTAATAGCCTGGCATATCCAAATGCTTGTGCCATTTTTTTCTATATAAAAAATCACTAAAAAATAATTCTCCTTGATCTATCGAAACTCAAGATTTGGTGGGGGAGGTGGAAATAACTCTTTCTATTATTCAAATCATTATTGGAGAAAGGAGCTATCAATGGCTTAGAGAGGATTATTTGTATTTGACGTGCACAGCAAACAAATTAATTTTATCACATTAAAAATAATATAATTGGGTTTATATATTACTAGTGGTTGAAATAAATAATTTCACAAGTTCACATTATTATTTATTTAATCCCCTGAAGTACCCCATTAGAATAATAATAATAATATTATTATTTCCGGACAAGTTATGAACTTAAGAATTAAAATTAAATATTATTTATTCAGATAATATTCAATATCATAATATTTCTCACTAGACAATTAAAATCAATCAATCATTCCTCTATAATATTTATCAGGCCTTGAATAAAGTTTATTTATTTGTTAAATAAATATCACTTCACTATTCACCCATAATTAAATAAATGTTATATTTACCAAATAGAGAATAAATATTTATTAAATATTCTACTCACTTAATATTCTCTTGAATAACTGATGGAAGAATATATGTGATCAAACATACATGAATAATTTCTAAATCATGTGAAGGAATAATATTTATTCAACTTGTTATATAATAAATAATAATCTATTATTTAACTGATATTCTGGATACACTTATTGTGTGACACTCTAGGCCTCTTTCTCAGCAACATTAGGAAAAAAATACGAAAGTCCAAGGTTAGCATATAGAAACATACCAAGGCACCCATAGTGAAATAAGTTAATTTTACAATGAAATAATACCTCATTTAGATGATTACTATGTAATATAATCCCTTTATCATGATATATATAATTAATCAAGTTGCACAATGGTTTCATCAACCTATGTGATCAATGTCTCCTTATTTGACTTTCTAGAAATAGAACTTGCTTATATAACACTCTATCCATGTATTTATTCAGGCTATATCATTTCCATAAAAATCCATGAGATATCAACTTCTAATAAATAATATAAGGGACAAATAATTTCTTACATTATTCCTTAAGGCAATATCACTCATGACGCACCCAATGTATCCTACCTCACTATGAACATATGTTGGCATGGTTTTCATCAATATATCAAAATATGTGACTCATAATAGTCATTAAAAATAATATTAATGTATATGGATCAATACACACTTTTTTATATAGGAACATCTAATGATATATATATATATATATGGATTTACTACTTGTGGGTCTCATTCTCATAATATCCTACACTAGATATTACCAAGGTTGTACACCGTGAGAAGGTTCCTCAAGTTCCTATGAGTCTCTACCCCTAATATCTTGTATAGTTTGTGTCTGTAAAATTATATCATCTGGATATAGAACATATATTTAATAATAATGTAATAGAACATCTGAGTTCTCATCATTACAGGGAACTACTATATCCTTTTACTCTGAAAACTACTCTTAGGACATTATCACATGCTATGTTACATGGAGGAACAATCATGAGGTGATAATTAGTTTATTAATATTCAAAACAATGAATAAAGGTTATCATAAAGACAATGAATTTGGTTCTATGGAATGAAATCCAACATATTCATCATGGCCAATGGTGCGAAAATAATTTGGGGCCTTGTTTTAGTGTTCATGTTTTCACAAACCTTATTATTTTGGGAGAAAAAATTATGTTGGGATTGAGAATATGTTACTATGATGAGTTGTTATTATAATTGATGACTCATACTCTTATAAAATGAGTTAAACTCATGTGTATTATCTTACATGACTTTTAAGATGAGATATTGTTACATTCATTGATTCAATAAACCATAATTGGGGTGAATTGGGGTGTTCAATTCATCTTTCCTTCCCATTGGTTCTTTTTCTCATGTTATAAAAAACAAATTGAACCTTTGAATATACAAGAACACATATGATATCCAGGTTCATAAATTAAAATGATGACATAGATGTTTTACATTATTTACTATAATGGTATAGTCTAAAAAGAATATTTCTATGTTGTACCGATGTAACAAAGGTTAACATGTTGAATTATAAGTGCAGCAACCATTTTACAAATTATCACTATTAATCTTGGGGAACATCCTCTTCTTGTATTTCTTATCACCTCTCTAAGATAAGCAATATAATAGAAATTTGATATGATGATCACTTGAAAAATAATATTAACAATATAAAGACACAATTACCATAAATGGTTTTTTCTATTAAATATCAATACTTCCTTCGAGTCCTGATCTTCAATATATTTCAC
Organism: Viscum album; assembly: GCA_963277665.1. Lineage (NCBI taxonomy): Eukaryota > Viridiplantae > Streptophyta > Magnoliopsida > Santalales > Viscaceae > Viscum > Viscum album. The sequence continues at coordinate 1,993,399,126 of OY728157.1, forward strand.
CCCACATTAGTATTTTTCTATTCTTCCTAGTCTCTATTTTGATAAAAATTTTATTCAAAATCACTTGTCGAATATCTTCTTCAAATTAACCATCTATCATCCACTTAGTGGGTCTGAAAAATCACTCATTTACCACCTACTATTCAACCAAACTCTATGATTTTTCTAAATAATATAAAATGAAAGAAATTATTGGGATAACCATCTATGTGTAATGTTCTCTTCTTGAAACACCTTTGGGAATATTATAAGAGTGTTCATTTAATGTTTCTCTATTTACATTAACATAGAAATTGTTCATTCGAAAAACTATCTAACATGGTCATGGTCATCAGCATATTTCCACTTAAACATTAGAAAATGCAGTTCTCAACATTCCTTAATCTATGGTGTGGAACTTATTTATATCCTTTTTTACACATGTATTGTATAATCCCAATATTAATTCCACAATGTCTCTTTTGGAACTCTCTGCATTACATGGGGTTTCTCCAACACAAAAATCCTTTTGAAACATAATGGAACACATCTTATCCCCATTTTATAGTCACAATAGTATTTACTAAATAATAGGGCACCCCATATTGATTTTTATAAATAATATACATTCAAATATAGTATTATCATTTAAAACATCATCTGACATGGCATGGTCAGAAATACCATTTTGAATCAAAAACACATTTAGTTGTACATAACATTAAAATCACCCGTAGAATCTTTATTTTATCCATTTCTTGGGCTTCTATATCATACATAAAATCAAGAAAACATGTTTAATAGTTCATTAAAGGTTTCCTTAAACAATATTATCTCCAAAATATCACATCTTTACAAATGTTTCAATCTTCATTCTATGTTTCTACTAATAAACATAATATTTTGAAAAATATAATATTTTGCAACCTATTATTATAAAAATATCACCCCTTGTATTTTTATAAACACTCCTTATTTATAATATAAATTATTCTATCATATTTTAAGATTCATTATAGTTTCCATATCATTTCCAAACCATTCATTTCAACCCTGCCCCCCTGAATTTATGTAGTTTTTCTCAACTATGTTTCAATTGTACAATCTTTACCAACCATGACTTATACCACTATATTCATTCTCCCACTGCATTCCTATAATCATCATCCCCCTTTTATAGTAAAATTTAATGATTTTATTGGATTATATTTTTTATTTTATGCTAAAAATTAAGAGACTTCCACTAAGACAAAAAAATTATTCATTAACACGTTTTCTAATCCTACTATGTTCAAAACACTGTGTAATAAATAATGAAATACTCTAATTTACACAATTTTATCTGTAATACAAGATTTAAATTTCATTCTCCTTCTAAATTACCCATAGATAGTATCTCTCTCAATATTTGTACACTATTCAAAATATAAACTACTTCAAAAACATAAAACATCAATGTATATAATCATATACAATGGGGATAGGGGATCTTCCAAACCTTCTCAGGTAGATGGAAGTTATTGAACATAATGGTTCAACTAATTCTATTCAAATGTAAATGGGGTGAATGGTTTTGTAAATATTTATATGATATATTGAATTGTACCCATATACAATAGTTGGAAAATTCCTTACTCAATTGTTTCATTTATAAAGTGATTCCATATCCCAACATTCTTTTTTCAATATTATTTTACTATATTATTGGTTATCTATATCACACTTTTGATGTAATAATGGACTACAATGGGTAACTTCATCTCCTATCCATTATCCTTTTGTTTTTTTGTCCATTCTAGTTGAGTACATTATTTTTTTATTGATATATACTTCTTTTAGGTATACAAAAAGAGGAGTTATGTTTTTTCTTTTCGAGCTACTCAGTGCACTTTCTTATAATGAAAAGGCTCTTCTAGTCAAGGATTTATATAAAAAAATCCACATCACAATCCATATATGAGTAGGTATATAAATATTAATCATTCACTATATATTATACAAAACCATAGTCAAGTTTTGACAAAATGTCTCCAATGATCCACTTCACCACCAAAATTTGATCTTCCTTGGGATAGCTTGGAATCTAAGTAACCATGATTATAGCAAGGAAAATATATAGTCTTTTTTTGTAAGATAAAATAAGATTCCAATAATACTATGATAAATTGTTAAATCAACATCTATTCATTCATTATGTTTGTAAATCTTGGTTTAAACCATAATTGGTGTTGAAACTGACTTTTTACCATTCATCTCAAACTTAGTCACCAGATAATATTTATATTTTCTTAGGAAATACATGTGTATCCTTTATTTTAGTCACTTTTATATTAATAAATAATATTAACTCTCTAATCATTGGCATTTTAAACTCCAAGCTCATCAACCGTTCAAACTCCACCACCAAATTTCATTTTCATCTACCTAGTAGATTTCATCAACATAAATAAAAACCATGGACTATTTTTACATCATAAATTTAATATAATTATTTTTATAAACACAACCTTTCCTGAATTTCATTTTTTTTAAAATGTATCTAATCAATCATATTAGACATGAGGTTTCATTTACAATCCATACAGGGGATTCTTATACCAACACACCATTGATTCATCATCCCCAATTAAAAACCCCACCAGTTGTTAAATATAAATTTATTCCATGAGAAATCAATTAAAAATTTTCATTTCAAAATATATCTTATAAGTTATAAATTTTCATTCATAATCCATGTAATGAAAAATTATTAGAGACTCAAGTCATTATACTAGTGTAAAGTTTTCTTCCATACCAATTCCTTCCAATTGTTCGTACCCTTTACACACTACTGTATCCTTTATTTGGGTCACTTTTCCTTGTTCAATATGTTTATTTATGAAAAACAACTTTATTCCTATGATATTGTGATTCTTTGGCCTCTTCATAATCTCTTAAGTCTTATTTTTCATAATTTGATCAAACTCATCATTGATGTCCTTGACCCAAGAATCATCTTTCACAGTATCTTCAATTTCATTTTTTTACATATAAGAAAATAGATCATTACACTCTATAGTTATCTTCCTCTGAGTTTGTATTGGTGTAGTTTTATCACTAATGATATTTGACTCATCAACCTTAGCTCATCTATTTTACTTTGGATTCACTAGTTTTCCCCCTTCATTAGTTTCTTCTTATACTAATCCAATCTCAAAATACTCTTTTACATATTTTGAACTATGTATTCCACTATAATTCATATCCAATTCTACTTCTTTATCAAAGGACTCAATCAAATATATAATTTCATGTGTTTCTAAAATAATTAATTCAATAATTATTACATCACTACTCAGACATATTCAACCTCTTATTGAGACACTTATAAGCCTTACTCTTGAGGGGGTAGTCTATTAATATGTCTTCATCCGCATCATCTTTATTCTTTCCTTGATTCGATTTCATGTTTTGAATCTATCACTTGCTACTGAACACTCTAGTTTACTTAAATGGCAGTTCTTTTCCATGACACATCTCTTAAGGAGTTCTTTTATTACAGTGTGTTAGTAAATTCAGGTTTTGGGTGTAAAATTACACTTACATGGCTTCCTAATAGTCAGGACATGAGATCCCCCATTCCAATAGAAATGTCTTGGAAATGTTGTTATCTATTTGAGTTTTCCATTCCACTATACCATTTATTATGGTGTTCTTATGGGATTTTCCATGTTCTTAATACCATGATTATATAAGTAATTTTCTATAATATGATATGTATACTTAATTCCGTTCTAAAACCAAAGAACTGTGATCATTTTCTCAGTTTACTTTTCAGTTCTTCTCACAAAAATACTTGATACATTTAATCAAATCACACTTTTCTTGAAGAATAATAGTATGTCCCATTATACTATAATCACTAATAAAAATAATGAATTGTTTCTCACCATATGTTTTAGAAATATTCATAGGTACTTACATGTTGGTGTACATTAGATCAATAACATTTGAGGCCTTCTTCTTCTATAGTTGGTGGGTATTTATCACATATTTTCCCCTTACATAATTTTCATAGTTACTATGCTGATTCCATATCAAATTTAGAATATGAGTTTCATTAATAAATTTGAGTATATTATATATCCTTTTTTTATTGATATTTATGATACTTTGGTGAAATGTGTTGTTTTTTTCTTTCACCAGAAGGATTCAAATTTTATCCTTAATATTTATCTGATATTGGTTATTTTTAATTCAACATTCCTTCATAAAACATTCTCTATATATATCTTTGTAAATAAATCCCTTATGATTAAAATTGACATCAAGTACGGAGTCACGCAACTTAATAACAATAAATAGGTTATTTAAAAAACCATCAACATCCATAACTTTTGTATTCATTAGTTTGTATCTATGAAACATCATCTTTCCACTTATCTTTATTTTTAGCACTCCAGCATTACCAAACATGATCATTCCCTCAAAAAAATCTTCCTACTATACATGATATTTAGATTTCCATTCATGTGTGATGAACAACCACTCTCAATGATCCCAGTGTTGTTATGTTTGGATTCATAGAGAGAAATATCTATCAATATAGCCTTATGATATCTTCTATTTTATATTTAATAGATACTTTTTTAAGTTGACACACATGGTGGTTTCTCATCAATGTATTTTTTATAAGCTATAAGATTATTTTCCACTTCCTCTAAAAGATAAAAAAAAATTGAATGGGAATCATATACTGTTTTTAAACAACAATTTTCCTTTGGATTTAATTAGAGTAAGATTTACTTATCTACTATAATTTAATTCTTTAAGACTAATTTTTTAGAAATTAAAATATCATCTTTAAAAAAGATTTTTCTTCAAGAAGTAGGGTTTTTTTTCACATCCTTTAATGCCAACTCTTGGGAACTTCACATCTCAAATATCCTTCCACATCCCTTAAAAAGGTTACTATATGACCAATAAAACCATATAATTAACAACTAATCCAATAAAAAAATATCTTCTCTCCCTCCACATATGTTTAGCTTCGTAGTACCTTATTGATAATTGGGATAAACATAGTGATTGATATATTTAAAAAAAATTACTTTCTTTTATTCTTTAAAGGGACTCCATCTTCAAAAGATGTATCAACTTTATATTTGAAACAAATATTTCCCATAATCCCTATCCTATTCTCATTTATAAACATCACAAAAACACTTTACCATTTTATTCTCTTTCTATCAACTTTTTATAGGAGATATTTTTGAAATATAGATTTTTATTCTCCCCAAATACTTTTTCTTTAGGCTCAAGCTTCCTTCATAAATATATAACTTCTTCTTAAATGTATATAACATTCATACTTATTTCATGTAACTGTCTATTTAGATCGCTAATAATTTATTCCTTCTCAACAATTTTTAACTTGAAAAAAATCACTTCTTCATATTTAGATTGATAAACCTTTAGATATTTCACCACCTTTTTTAACTGAGTAATTTTAAATTCATTTTTATCTACATATATCATTCATTATTTCAAAAACACCATATATATTTCAGTTTTTTTGGAGTTTAATGTAAAATTTGTCAACAAAACCTTTTCTTTTTACTTTAAAGACAACAAATACTTTGGATTGTTTGTATTTATCATCTTTAATCTTGATTTATTAAACCATTTCCATCATAACATCATGTGAATCTCTAATAAAATAAAATAAATCATCTTAAAAAAAATCATCATATTCTTTTTATTCCACCATTATGTATTTCTAATAGAACCTCTTTCTAGTTGAACTTCATGATTTAAAGGTTTTACTCATGGGAAACCATCCCTTTTGTAATGATGTTATATCATCTTCTTCTCTATTTTTCTCCTTCCTTAGATATCATGTTATGATATTCTCAAAAATTCCAAAGTTAAAATATGTAAATGTAAAATTGTCTTGAATATTTCCTTTAAATTTAATAAAAATACGTGAAACAGTGGAAATAAATCCATTAATATTATCATCATCATTTATTCCAGCTTTATTGTTCTCAGTATTCTCTTTATATTTGAAAGATATTTCTTTTGATGATTTGACAAATTTTATTTCTAGTTTAAGATAAATATCATAAGACACTATCTTATTATAAATATCATGAAGAGTCCTATATGTGAGATACCTTTCCTAAAGACCCAGTTCTTTGATATTATAAAAGGGTAAAAATATTTTTAAAATAGTTTTCAAACTATATATATCTTTCATCAGATTATAAATTCCATGGATTTATCTGATAAATTTTATGAGAGTTTTAATGAAGAAAGTTATATTTTTTTAGGATCATATTCAAATCATTGAACTTATTATTCATCAATTGTAATTTAACTTCCTTTACGTAGATATTTCTTATATAAATATGGTCCAATTTGTTATATATTTCTTTAGTTAAAGTAAAATATATCACATTCATCTAGATATAGTTCAAAAAAGATTGATATAGAGTATTTTATTTCTTTGATTCAGTTTAAAATATTATCTTATCAACCTCTATCATTGACAGTCTAGTAACATCAATGAATTTTATTTTATGAATTATTAAATTAAATTCATCAAGTTCCAGAGATATCAACTGAGATCTCATTTGATTCCACCATATCTAGAAGTGATAACCATCAAAAAAAATAATCCCCATTTTAATTCACTACATTATACATAGAAACAATATTCTAATGAAGGATTTATCAAGTAAGAACCTAGTGTCTCAGATACCCATATTTCACTGACCGGTCTAATACAACAAAAGGGGGGTAAAATAGGGTCTTTTATTATTCTTTCTTCCCACTAGATCTTTTTCTCACATTAGCAAGAATAACTCAAAAATATTGATCTTTAAGAGCACATAAAATAACCAGATGCATAAAGTTAGAAATGGACACATAGATTATACATGATTCACTATAAATGGTGGGTCCAAGGAACATATGTTGATGGTGTGTCAACATACCAGGGGGTTTAAACTATGCACTTTATGTGTTATAATTGTTCTAGAAATATGCATAACCAATCAAGGGAAACTCTCTCTTATTATATTTTTATCAATTATATAAGATAAGTAATATAATAAAAAATTGATATGATGATATCTTACAAAAATTCTTAACAATAGAAGAACAAAAATATTGTAAAGGGAGTTAATGCCTGAACTTTAATTCCTTCTTAATATAATGATATTTAATTGAGTTCATCCCATGTAATTTTTTCCCCTAAACTATTAATGGATAAAAAATTTATTTTTTGGGTTTATACATTATTTAGGATTCTTTAACTGAATCATGTTTCTATAATTAGTCACATATCCTCCACTTAGTAGAATTATTAAAATATTCATTAAACACACACTAAGTCATCTAAAATTCCTTCACTTTTGAGATAATCTAGATTACTCAAACATCACATCATAATAATCTCGGTGATGTTTTTATAATTAAAATTCCCATTTAAGGCACTATTTTAAAATAGCCCTAAAATGTTTCTCTATTTATAATGGAATGGAAATCCTCCAATCAAAATATATTCCAACACATCTTTCTCCAAGATCAATTTCACATTATTACTTTAACTCTATAAAAAATAATACTCAACATATTTTAATATTTAGTTTTGTGCATATTTTTTCATATTTTTCTTTGGTATTCTCTGATACCAATATGGCTTCCATAATTCCTTATATGGTCCTCCCCATTTTTCACAGGTATTCTTCCAATAAGAAACACCATGTTCTATGGAGTGGTATGTAATGAATCCATTTTTCTTTTTAAGACATTGGAATATTTAAAAGAATATTTTCAGTGGTAGATAGTGAGTTAGTATGATATTTTGGGGGCTATAGTGGATCAATATTGATATATTAAAAACATTAAATATATTATATCACGCATGTGAATATTTTTAGAATAATTAGTTTTCCTATTTTTTGGAACATAATATTACAAATTTTATACCATGGTTTTTTCCATAACATGGGGTTTACCCTATGAATGACATAAATTTCATTGATGTTAGGAATTACATGGAAGATGTCAATTGGTGTGTATGTTAATTAAAATAATTAATTATGTAATTTTAAATAACCTAATCCTATAATTACTCTTTAAATAGCCTATTATGAAAAAACCCCACGGTTATCCACATAAGCATGGAAGATTTGGGGGCATTAGGAAGTAATTTTATTTGGAAAATATGGATTGAAGAATGGTGATAAATGGATTGAGCATCATAAGTTTGATGGTGAATGCATTAGTATATTCTTCATCATCACTAGTGAATGAGTTCTTCACCAAAAATTGATTCAATGTCAAGGTAGGGATCATTATTTTTTGTTTCCTCCAATTAAATAAATTTATAATCATGGATTCTATTATCTTTTATGATTATCTATTCTTTACTTGATCCCAAATGTGAATTGAGTTTTAAAATAAGTTTATATTATTTATTCCTAGATTCCACCCATGGTTATACAATTTATAATCATTGGTCAGGATCACAGTATTTAATGATGGATACACTATTTTCTTGTTCATTTCTTGAAATAGTTATTTGTTCCCCACTATTGTCCTATAGGGTCATGGTTCGACAATTATGAGTTGGATTCAAGCATGACCTAGCCCTTAGATTCATGGAGGATAAAAAAAACCAATGTGAGGATAATTTTTTGTGAATATATTGTGGTGTGATTGGGGTTGTGGAAGATAGAGAAATGGATTGGAGTGCAGTTCCTCATTCTATATCCATTAGAGAGGCACAATGTGATGGGATGAGCTGCATGAGATTTAGATAGCCAGAATGTAGCCACTGGTGATGAATCAGGTATGGAAAACCATAGATTCGAGCTCCATGGTGTGAATATAGGTGGAAAAAGCAGTGGTGGATGTGGAATGGGTGAGTCATGTGAATCATTCTTCAAAATTTAGATAATGCTAAAATACATGGTGTGTATATTGAGAAACAAATGTAGTGTAATCCCCTAATTGGGTAGCAAGGGTTTAATCAAGAGATAAATATCATACATCCAGATACATGGGAAAACAAAGAGTACATGGGATCAACCATGTACTCGGACACCGTGAAGGAAACCCAAACATGACCATTGTACACTCGCATGGGTAAAAGTATATAGGCATGGGACAAAACGAAAAAGGTATTCCACATGCATCCAACACACATCATGTAACTATTATACATGTTGTTTAGTTCCACGTATCCAGAAATATTACATGAAGTCTAGGACATGGCCAGGTGTCCCGGAGAGGTCATATTCTATTTGACCCAAGGTAAACACTATGTACATCCTTATACTCTACTCACATTCATATATTTTCCTTTAGGATTCATATTTTGGACCATTTAGTATCCTATCCTAAGTGGTTATTGATGTAGGATTTTATGGTATACTTTATATCAGATTTCTAGATACTAAATAAAATTTCTTGAGCATAAAACCTACTTCAGTGATGCTTAACCAATAACAGTTATTCAGAAGGGTCATCAATGGGATACTGAGGTTGGGAAACCCATATTGCACCAGGGTGTAAGTCCCCCAGACTCATTACATTAGTATGGTTGAGATTCCCGATACCACATTGGTTGTGGGTCCTCTATCTACGGGTAGGCATCCCCATCCCCCCCACCCAACCATCTATCTCTAGCTATGACTATGACCTCCATTGAGGATTGTACCCCCATGGTTTTGGAGTATAGTGGTGAGATATGGGACCACCATATGGATTGTTCTATAGTTTTTCATGTTTTTTACATCTGAGATAGACCTTTGAAGGTACAGGATGACCCATCATACCTAGTTGTATTGTAGAGATGTATATCTCTATCGATGTCGAATCTTTATGGAAAAAATATATTTTGTTTTAATTTCCCTATTTCATTGGGTTAAAATGATTACTATTGGATATTTCTATTCCTCACATTATTATTTTCAAAGTGTCCTACTAGGTGTGTATATACTCACCCATATATGGTATTTTCCTACATATGTGGTGTATTATGTAGATGATAGGAAGATTTGTGGTGACGTCAGTTGAGAATATTTGTGCATTGATTCTTGATAGTGTTTGGTGTTCAAACATTAGATTAGTATTCATGCTCTATCTATATTTATCTTTTCCCATTTTTTTCATATTAGGACATATATTATGGTTGGGTGTGTATTTTTTCTAGTTTACAACTTGTGTTTATATTATCATTCCCTAATGTATTCTATTGAGGGTATTTCATACATGGTCTATACTCTAGATGTTGCATCTGTTTACTTTAACTCTGCTCTATTGCATGGAGATGTATGTGTGCATGTGTAACTATAATTAAGTAAATGGTTTCCCATTTTAGTTTATTCCCTATCAGTACTTCTGTTCAACCTTTGTTCTATTGGAGGTGGTATTGGGGTCTCACACATGGCTAATCGATGTCCAAGAGAACCTCGATAGGTCGACTCATGAAAGAGAGGTACTATAGACAGTTCATCCAAAGGTTATTACTGAACAGAAACCCATGGAGAGGATTGGTTGGGAACTTAACACATTAATTTTGTAGTTTCTTAGGTGTGGATTTTCTTCTGACGAACCCAATTTTGTTATGGAAACTGATGTATCCATTCACCATGACTCTGATTACATGATCATCAACTTGGAATGCTAAGGCATTAGTTGCATGGAACCAATGTTACATAAATCATATAGGATCTAGTCCTTTTACCTTCCTTCTTGAGTTATATCCCAATATATATGTGCTCATCTAACTATGGCATGTCTTGTTAACTTTTTGGATGCCTCCAAGATGAATTTCATCAGGTATGTCGATACAAGATCATGAAAATGATAATTTTTGTGATGAGGCCTCAGTATAGGTAACTACTCAAGAGGTGTTTCCCCTAGTGGTTCAAGTAGCAGATTGACTGCCAATGGGGAATCTGATTACCATGACAGGTCGAATTCATACACATTCATCTTTGGTCCATGGTTCACATAGGGGATCAAGTCAGAAAAAATCTGGGTGATTTTGTGCTTATGATGGGTGAGGTCACATGGCTCATGATTGCTTGACCTTACATGTCTATAGGGGTAGACAGACAGTATATTGACCTCCACGGTACAGGTAACAATCTGATAAGGGATATCCTATGCATGTTTTGCGTAGCCCTTAGAGTGGTGGATCTCATAGATGAGTAGGTGAAGTTATAAAGGTAGAAGTTTATAGTGTAAGGTGATTATATGATCTACTTCCACTACCACCATCATGTGTATTACACTAGGCTTATAGAGTAAGTAGTCAAGGCCATAAGCAGCTTCATGTTATAGAGGGACATGACCAGGCTACCCAAAAGATGATTCGTGCTATGATATATATTTTTTTACTCTTTTTATAGTACTTGTAGTATTGATGTGATTTTTTTCTTTCATCTTCATATCCCTTTTTAAACATCTAGCGCTATCTTTTGAGAATTTTTTCCAGAATTTATTTCTAATTGTTTCTAATAGGAGATATTCTTCTATATCGTGTAACATCTAACAGTGGGAATCAGAGTTTGATGGAGAGAGTTTATTATGGTACCTCATGGCCGTCATTATGAAACCCTAATATTGATTCTTTGGTGTGAACTATTTTACATAGTTCCTTTTAGATTGACTAACATTTCAGGTGAGTTACATGCCATCAGACAGATGGGATGAGATTCTCTTTCTTGGGTGAGAGAGATCTTGTGGCTCAATGAGTGGCCCTTGTGAGCAAGAAGTTGTATCTAATCACCCAAAAATTGGTGAGGCTAACCCTTGTTGTAGTGGTTCATATAGGAACCTATCTTCATCAGTGGTCTTGGACTATATGGGTGTCTCCACAAGGATTTTTTGGATCTACTTTTGAGGTATGTGATATAATTCTACTTCAACTTTCACTACTAGATAGCACTAATATCATATTTGGAATATTGGGTGGCCCCTATATATATTTTGGAGAGGAGGGTGAAGTTGGATGAACTTAAATAGTAAGGATTCATCGAATCTGGTGTTTCCCCTGGGTGTCTCCTATTTTTTCATCGAAAATATGGATGATAGTTTGAGGGTTTGTGTTGAATATCATTAATTTAACCAGGTAACGATAAATAAATTTACCATTTACCATGGATTGATGACCACTTCTGACTATTGAGAGGTTTTTGTAGGTTCTCAAGGATTGATCTCAAGTATGGCAACCACCAATTGAGGGTTTACAAGGATGATATTCCAAATACAGAATTATAATGTCCCTATAGTCATAATGAGTTCATGGTGATGTCATTAGGTGTGATTAATTACCCTGTTATGTAAATGGATTAGATCAAAATGATTACTCATCTTTACATGTATCAATTCACAGTTATCTTCATCGATGACATACTAATTTAATCTATATTAGAGGAGGAGCATAAAAAGAATTTGTGAATGGTCCAAGACTTACTCCAAGAGAACAACCATGTATATAGTAATCTATAAAAGTTCTTTTTTGGGATCAATGAGGTTCATTTTCTATATTCACCTATAATAGTGGTTTAGTTATGGATCTGGTAAATATTGATTCAGTACTTTCTTAGGAGCCACTTAAAATAATGTCAGGGGTGGGGGTATTCTTTTCTTGGTGGGGAAATATAGGAAGATTGTAGTGAACTATTACTAGATAGCATCCCATTTGAATTCCTTGGAATGGAAATGGAAACCATTTACCTGGATCAAGTAGTTTCATGGAGACCATGATGATTTGAGTTAAATGTTGACTCATGCTTATGTGTTTAATCTACTGAATGAGGGAGTTGAGTACATAAATTTTTTTGACTCCTCTAGAGCTGGGCTTGGTTGCATGTTGATGTAGAGGTAGGAAATGATCTCTTATGGATATATGAAGTTTAGAAACCAAGAGTATAACTATGTGACTCATTACATGGAGTTTACAATGGTAGTATTCACCCTGAAGATATATTATCACTATCTATTAGGTCAAAATTTTGTAATTTACTCAGAATATTAGAGTCTCAGGTATATATTAAATTAGAGAGATCTTAACCTGAGAAAGATCCATTAGTTAGAGCTACTATAGGACTAATACATCAAGATAATATATAATACTAGAATGGGAAATGTGGTGATAGATATCCTTAGTAGTATGTCCCATTATCACTTGGTTAAGGATGCATCTAAGTAGTTTTATTTATTACATCAGACCCCAGTGGGATAGAGGGGTACAATTTTTATTTACTCATTGGTGGTTACTCCATTGCTTCTTCAGTATGTTGGAGAAGATTAGTTGGGATACATCGACTATCAGGTTCTACATGACTAGATATCCTCGAGAGATGCACTATATAAATTTTTTAATGGAAGGGATCATGAAATCCTTTTATAGGGACAGATGTTGGGTTTGGTCTTGTTGTGTGAGGATGTGATAATGCTTTTTCACACTTTTCCCTTGGTTTTAAATACTAGTATAGAAATTAAGTACCTGGACCATCAGAAGTAGTTTTGTGGGATTGAATGAGGTGGATCATGGCCATGTTTTTCTGTCGATGTCACATAAGTCAGTAAGAGATGAACATTAGTTTTCATTATGTCTAAAACGTACTCTTGTGATCCCAAACTGGAAGTGTTATGAAATATCTATGTATTTTTTGATAGAGATTTGTCCAAAAGTGAGAGTCTATGATGTTATCTTGGTCATTATTTAATAACTTACCAAGTTAGTGCACCTTCATTCCATTAGGGATGTGAATTTAGTTTGGATTTTAGGGAATTATTATGAGTGTGAGATCATTCGGACTCATGGGGTAAACTTGATGATTTTATCCAACCATGATTCTCAGTTCACATCACTATTTTGGAGAGGCTTATAAGAGGCCTTCGGGAACTAGTTAAGGATGTGAATAGTGTTTCATAACCAGTCAGATAGGTAGACCGAGAAAACTATCTTGGGGTAGGAAGATATGATGAGAACCTACATGTTAGAATTTAGATATATTTGGTGGTATTAATTTTCATTGGTAGAGTTTACTTATAATAATAGTAATCACTCTACTACTATAATAGAACCATTCAAGATCATATGAGGACATCCTAGATTGAGATAGGTGAGACATCTCTTATTAAGCCATATATGATAAAATTGACAACCGATAAGGCATAAGAGATTTAAGATCATATGAGGACATCCTAGAGATGATATAAATCTTATGTAGATCAACATCGTAAGACTTAGAGTTCAAGAAAAGAGACATAGTTTTCATAAGAATCTCATTGCAATAAGTATTACATAGATTTGATTAGGGTAGAAAGTTATCCATGATGTTCTTTAGTCCATTTCACAACATTTGGAGGGTTGTAAATTATTCATATCACATAGAAATTCCTCCAATGTTGGAAGTAGTGCATTAAATCTTCAATATGTCACAGCTGAGGAGATATGTGCATGACTCAGTGCACATTAATTATTGGGGTGAGATGGACATTGGATATCGAGACTCCATTATAGAGTACCTAGTGTTGATCAAGGATAAAAAGGATGGGTTACTACATGGATATAACACCCCCATTTTTGAGTTCTTTTATAGTATGGGAGCGTGCAATAGACATACTAGGAGCATGAGATCCATATGCGGGCTCAGTACCTCCACCTATTTATTTGGATTTTTCTATTCATAGTTAAAATACTTGATGGAGGGGAGAATGAAGTGAATATTTTTTTCCTTTTAATACTTTTGAGTATTTTATGTATTATTTTTAGAGCCATGCAGTGATTCCTCTTTAGTTATTGGCTCCTGGAGGGGCTTAGTATCGATATATTAAAAATAATATATATAATATATCATGTGCATGCATATTCTGAGAATAATTGGGTTTTCAATTGTTTGGTACCTCAAAAGAAAAATATGAGAAAATGATTATTTTTGGAAAATGGGGTATACCCTAGGTGAAACATAATATTGAGGGAGGATGGGTTCACTATGGAATACGTTTATTGGTGGGTATATTAAGTAAATTAATTAATTATTTTAATTGATTAATTTTAAATTATCTAAACCTATCCTTACTCTTTAAAAAACATATTATGGAAAGCCCTGGGATTATTCACATAACCTTGGGAGATTAAAGAGGAGGAAATTTTCTGTGTTGGCAGATCAGGATCAAAAATTAATAATGAATGGATCAAGGATCATAAAATGGAGGACAAACATTGTGGTATATAATTCATCACTTGTAGTGAATATGTTTTTCTCCAACGATAGATAAAATATCAAGATAGGTATAATTATTTGTGGTTTCCACCATTTTAGTTAATTGGTATTAATTAATTTTTTTATATTCTTTCATTAATCTTTGATTACTTAATCTCTTCATGAGACCGAATATGAATTGAGTTTTGAACATGGTTTATATTTTATATTCTATGATTACACCCATGGTTCCAGTCTTTATGACAACTTTTTAGGATCTCATCAACCTATGAAATATGCAATATATTTTTCTTTATATCACTTATTATTATTCATGTTCATATTCATTATCCCATTGGGTCACAGTTCGACATTGATGGGTTGTATTCGAGCATCATTGAACCCCCAGATAGGATATGTGTTCACAATGTGTGGATCATTATTTTTTGGATGGATGATGGTGTGATGTGGATTATAGGTGACAAAAACAAAGATCAGAGGTTTGATCCTCATTCTAAACCCATGTGAGAGGAGTGGTGCAATGAGATAACTCACACAGGTTTCAGGTGGCTAGAATATGGCCACATGCAACATATCAGGTCTGGTTAACTATAAATTTGACCTCTCGAGTGTGAATTAAATACAAAATAGTGGTAGAGGAAGTACAAGAGATACACGTGGATAATTATCCATAATTTAAAAAATCACAACATATACAGCATATACTGTGAGGATAACATTCCATGAATTCCCTTTGCTATGGTGGCAAATTATTCGATAGGAGATAAATTTCACACACGATGTATGACCCCTTACAAACCATATGATATTGTGCTGGAAACTTGGTGTGTAATTTAGGATTACATAGCTATTGACATTTCCGAGAACATGGGAATATCCAAATTACATGAGCATGGTCATGTACTCAAACTTGTCCATGGTAACTAGACATGAATAGTCTACATTAGTAGGAGTTAAAGTACATGGGAAGTAGGCTAGAAGGGCACAGGTAAGCCATAGGGTGACCAAGACATGATATGTACCACTTTTACATGTCGTGTAGTTCTACATGGCCATCAAATACGCTTGAAAGTGAAGGAATTTTCAGGTCCCCAGGTGAGGTCACACGCTGTGTGACCCTAGGTACACATCGTGTACCTCTTTTAAACTCTTCTACCTTCCATATCTCCTATTTTATGGCTCTTATTCTAGCCCACAAGTAGCCAATCCTGGGTGGTTTTCCTAGTAGGACCAGATGGTATCCTTCATAGTGTATTTTTAGATATTATTCATGGTTTATTATATTTTTCTACTCTTTCAATGATTATTTACTAGTGTAAGTGGTTTGGAAGGATCATTAGATGGATTTCTCGATTGGAACCCCCTATTACATAGAGGCGTGGGTCCCCTATACTCATTACACTGGTAGGGTTGAGGACCCCCCAGACTATATTGGGTATGGGTCCTCTATCTATAGGTTGGAACCCCATACCCCCATCTTAAAGACCTAGAGTGGAGTAGGTCCTAATTGGATATTGTTTCCCCTTTGTTTTGGAGCATAGTTTCAAGGTTCAAGTACTAAAAAATATTCTAGTGTGGTTGTTCATCATAATGGGCATCATAGATGGGACTTTGGAGATATAGGTCGAATCATCATACCAAGATGAGTTGTGGAGATGGATATCCTCTTTCACTCTCACATGGGTTTCCTTATTATCATATATTTTGGGTTTTTTCTATCTCTTTCTTTAGGTTGAGAAGAATACTATTGTATCTATCTATTTCCCCCTTTACGGTTTTCTTAGTGTCCTTCTGGGTACATATATACTCACCCATACATGGTATTTACCCACTTGTGTGATTTATTATGTGGGGTAAATTTATATTGGTAGAAACTTAGGTGGATCATATAGATATATGGGTGATTGACTTCATTTTGGGTCGGACATTGAGATTATGTGATGAGATCTCTCTAGTTTTCTCTTTTTCCAGTTATTTTTTAGTTGTGACATTATTTCTGGCTGGGTGTGTATTTTTTCCCATTATGCTTTAACTTTATATTTTCATACTCTTATGTATTCCCTAGAGTTTTTTGGATGCACAGTTTATACTCTAGATGTTTCATACCTTTACTTTTCCTTTTCACAATTACATAGAAATGTTTGTATGCATGCATACAAGTACGTAAGGCTATGGCCTACCATTATATCTTATTCCTTCTTAGTTTTTGTCACACTCCCCGGGCCTATTGGAGGTGGGATTGTTCTGTCACACAAGGGTTATCACCAACCAAGTGGACCCTTGTAGGTTAGGTCAGGGTATGGTAAACATCTTCTCTCCATTGCAAAGTCACCATGGCCTTCGTCGTGGTGTTGGAATATCCATGTTGACTACTAATTTTTTTTACACAAGTAGACTTATCATATGGAACATTTTCTACAATAGAATAGACAAAAATAAAATTTTGAAACAAAATGATTCGAATATCTAATAGAATACAAATAGTTCATAGCCACTTCACTCTAGACATTTCCTGATCCATTACGACATACCTAGAATCACCACGTTGTGGTGGGTGGCTTACTAAGGTTTCCCCTATTAATATACTCATCAAATTATCAAAGCTCAACATAGTATTAAATTTTTCTTATATATGTCTACCAATTATCTTCCAGTTGAAAATATATAAAACATATTATAACATGTGGTTGAAATGGATAGTCTCTATGTTTGGGTAAATCTATATTATCTTTGGGTGGTATTGAGTTGTATTGTCTTGGCTATAAATTTTGATTTCATATTAATTGATTATTACGTATGTAAAAGATAAAATTACGTTATTAGTACATGGGATGTCTTACTAGGTCATTATAATAACCTATTTACAAGAGAAAGTATCATTATATACTTTTGGTTGTGTATAAATCTATTTTTTCCATTAGTACATGGTGATGTGGATTTGGTGGTGTCTGTATGAAGAGGTGTACCTAATGGTGTTCATTTATGTAGTCTTTGTATAGGATTATAAATCTGTTCATTGAGCCATTCCCTCTGGTTTTCATTTATAGATTGGTTTTTCAATGTAAGTGATATTTTAGTGATCACATTATTTCATGTTAATGATTATGTATTATTCTATACTAATGTAATGGTATATCATATATAGTTTCCTACATCTCAATTTATTTTCGGATGTTTATTGTGTATGTGAGTATCTAGTATATCTATGGTGATTTTTCATTATAGGTGTCGCGGTTGAATGCCTTTAATTTTTTATGAACTCCCTATTAGTGCTATTCAGCACCTCATAGATTATTATAGGTGAACTTGGGGATGTAGTATTTTTTTTTCATCAACTCGAATAGGGTATTGGTATGTTAGAAATAAGGTGTGGTAACTAACACATTCCAATGAAAATAGTCTAATTATTTATTGAAATACTTGAGTACATAGAGTGTTTTTTAAGGTATTATTATTCTGGTACTTGGATAATATTGTAGATAGTTAATTATCTATGTGCATGCTTGATTATGATAGGGGTGATACTTTTTTATGGAAAAATTGGAAAATTTTGATAATAACTTTTGATATTATCACTTCATTGCATTATAAATTGACTTTTAATTACAGAAAAATGACAAATCATTATGTTAAAACCTCTATAATTATAATTATTTTTGTTTAAGATGGACAATCATGTACTTATCAGAGTGACACCTATGGTTGATCATGATATTTATGTCATGTTTTTTTAATGAACTGAGTATAAGAGACCAGTGCCAACTATCATACAAATGATTTAACTGACTATGGTTACTTGTATAGCTATTTTTTATGAAATGTTGTGCGGGTTTTAGTGCTTGATTAAACTCATGTGATGGATTATTCCTAATATCAGGTGGCAGGTCTGGGTCTATTTTATATGAGCATGATGTTTTCCAATTATATACATTTGGTCCCTAAAATATGCTTTTCATTATTATATTGATTCGTCATTCATGAGAAAATAGTAGATAATGAACACTTTGTCTTCAGGTATGAGAAACATTAGATATGTGATCCGTGAATGTGTTGATTTTATATTATAGATAATTTATCTTGATTCATGTTCATACTCATTTTTCTTGTGATGATGAGGGATGAGATTTTAAGGTGTCATAATTAAATGTTATTTTTTCACTTTTTACATGTTATATAATACTATGGTCTCCTGATTTCCAATGGGTTTTGAGGTATATGTTATTTTATCCTCTTCTAATATGTGATTTATATTGAGATCAATATCAAACTCTTTGGATTGTGATGAATATAAATTATGTGAAAACAAGGATTGTATTGGAAGTATTATACATAGATACATGGTCAAAATTTTATGCAGATAATACTCAACTAAAATATTATTATTTTTAGTTAAGTATAAAGGATCAGGTTCACCTTTATTTGGATGATGTGATTTATTTTTTCTTCGCTCATATAACACACTAATATTTTGTGAAATATTGTTTTTCAATTTTATTAAATATTTTAAATATTTTTTATTACATGTATTATTAATTTTAACTTTCATTAACGATAACATTTTTTGCGTGTCTTACATGTAACAATTATTTTATCATGTATTACATGAAATATGGAGTTTATCGTATTTTAAACACCATGAAAAGTTAAAACTAAATGCGACATATTATTAAAATATTGTTATTGAATATGATAGTTATAATTTAGTCATTGTAATGATGGTTATGAATATGAATAAATAAATTATGAAAATATAAGTTTTACAAATCTATATAAAATCAATTCATTGGTGATGAATTAATTGAAAAATAAAATAAAAACCATTTGAAAATAAAGGAAATGTTATTCTGGGAAAACTCATTTTATGTAAAAAAACATGTTTTACCTCAATGAATTAAAAAACCACTTTTTTAAAGTTATTTTAATTAAATTTATATATTATATAATCGATAAACTATTTGAAATTAATCTTATATATTTTCTATACATGATATAACAGTAAATCAAATTTTCCTCTTAAAAGGTATATTTTTCTTAAATACATTTTTGTTGCATTTTCTACACAATTATTTTCTTTAAATGAAAATTTTAGAAAAAAAAATTAAAAACATAAAATATATTTGGAATTATTCATATCAATATTATCTGAGTGTGAATTTTTTATAATTTTCTAAATAAGTTTATTTTTCTAATGAATAGTGAAAATAATGAATTTTAAAGGAAAAGTTTTGTTTCTTTAAAATTAATGATAAAGTTATATTATATTTTAAATTTATTTTCAATAAAAAAATAGTTCAATAATAAGTATATTTATATAATTTAAGTCATTTAAATCAATTCCATACTAAAATTGAATATAAAAACTTTACAAACTTTTGAACATTCTCTCTTTGAAAACTCGCATTCTCACCACCTCTATGGGATTAATTTTAAAATAAAATATTAAAATTATTTGAATTCAACATAGAAAAAAGGTTCTATATTTTTAATAAAAAAAATTATATTATTAATATGGTAAAAATATTTTTTTCCCAAAATGAATAATAAAAACAATACAAATGAATTACTACGATTAGGGTAAAATGGGATCATCATGGGTTAAACTAAAAAGATATTGGTTAAATTGACATAATTTTTTTTAAATTATATTTATTTTTCTTATTTAGACCCTATAATTTATAATCTACAATAGTACTCTGTTTTGGAGCAATTAGTAATGATAAATAAGTGTTCATGCCTTTTTGTTTCCAAAACAAATTACAAGTGTGTCACTCACCTCACTTATAAAAGGTCACCCCACGACCTATCAAATTAACACTATGAAACCCTTTTGCTTCAACCCATACCTAACCAATTAACTTATAAAATTCCCTCATCTCATCCTATAATCTGTATTTTTGGAATAAATCCAACCGAGGAAGTCTTTTTGTTCAAACCTAAGGAGGATACCTGAAGAAGAGGTATCGTTCTTCAATGAGTGTTTTTTATTTTATTTCTTCCTACACATCCTTCAATTATTATTAAACCATTATGATATAATAACATAATTATATTAAATATTATTAGATTTTTTTATTTTATGGTCATGACCTTTAACCATATCAATTTTCATCAAATGGGTTACGAAATCATCATTCTTGTGTACGGTGAACTACTGCCTCACGAACCAATGTCATTCATTTTTCAATTTCAAACTCTCACTATTGGGTATGTGGAATAATATAAAGAATATATATGATATTTATAAAATAATTAAACCAATTTAGTATCTATTTAATATATACATATTTAATTTATATTCTATAGGGTATAATGTTACATTGTTCATGTGTACGGCGAACTATCGCCTCACGAAGCGATGTGATTCATTTTCACTAACGCTTTAAATAAAAGATATTAAGGATAAATTTAATGAATATATGTGATATAATTATGATATTAAGTTTATATTTATTATTTTCAAAGGATCATATATAATTTTTTTCATACATTTTCAATGATTTAAAGATTATAACCTTGTTTGTTGATGTGTGGACTACCGCCTTCAAAAAGTGATGTTGCTCTCTCTATTCATTACCACACCACATATATGATTTTTATAAGTATATTTAAATAAATATTATGTAAAATATGATATTATTATCATTATTTTAATATAAAACATCACTTACCTCAATTATATAATGATCTTTGAAAAATGGTATCATTACTTATGCATACGTATGACATACCGTCTCCAGGACTGTAACATGATTCATTTCTCAAAACCAAAATTCATGATTGGTTTTAAAAGTATAATTGGTTTAAAAATATTTTAATTGTTTTCTTATAATTATTATGGAGTTTATATAACCATGATGAAATCATGAGGACCGAACAAACTAAATCAACACATATATGAAAAACCAAGCAGCTATTACTTGAAACGTGATTTTTAAAAGTAATTATAAATAAATGGTTAATAAATGGTCATAAGTAAAAAATTTAAGTTATTATGTATATTATTATGGTTCTATATTATATTTATAACAATCTTATAGTTATTATATAGGAGGTTTTAATGAGTAATAAAGAATTGAAGACTTATGGTAAGGGATTTTCATCTCCCTTTTTACCTTTGTGAGACACAAGCCATATTCACCATCTATTTTATTTTTGTGGTGTATATTTATTTTATTTTGTGTATAATTAATTTTATGTTTATTTAAATATTAATTTTGATATCTCTCTTTCATGGAGATTATGGTACAAAGGTTAACAAATCTATAACAAATTTTCTGTCTCAATTTGACTTTTTTGGGACATAAGTTGTGTTATGTACCTATCCCCTTCTATGTGATGTATATTCTACCCCTTTGAGATTTCATATCATGAATATAATTATTTTCATGAAATTTTTTTTTATTTAAATTTTATTCTTCCATGGGGTTTAGGATTTGAAATTTCCAAAGTGGAAATATTTTTAATTTAAAATCTCATTACTTATAGAGATTGTTTATGATTACGCTTCAAATGATGAAATATTATGAACATTATTTCAATATACTCTTAAATTATCTTATAATATTTTTATTTCATGAGAAAATATTTTTTCCATTCATTTATCTCACTTTATATACTAAATATTTCAAAATAATGATTTAAGAAAAATATTATTTTCGGTCAAAAATAATTTTTCATCCAAAAACATGTTTTCTAAAAGAAATTTAAAGATGGTTTTTGGTGTTATTTAAATGATTTATTAAAGAAACATTTACTCATTATTTAATTTTAAATAGAAAAACTAAAAGTGATCTTTATTTTTTTTAACAATGCTCATTTGGGTTTTATGGAAAATGTAAAAGGAATCCATGTCTTAACATGTAGGGAAAAAATGGTATTTTCCACCATCATAAAGGCTCAATGTTTAAAATATTCTTTGATAACTTTAATAGTTTATTTTCAAAGAAACTTATTTTGAAGATTTTTAATGTTTGAATATTTGTTTCTTCAAATTATAAAATTTGTTTTCCTTAATAAATGTTCCTAGTGATATTTCATTCAAAATAACATTCCATTTAAGATGACATCCTTTTATGTTTCTTATTATTTACTAGAGATATGATCCAATGATACAATTTTTGTTCTTTCATATAATTATTTTTGTTTATTATGATAATATTTTTATCAAACCAATATCATTTACAAGGATTGTGTTATAATTAAATGATTATAGAACCCCTTTCATTTTCACAGGTTATTGTATGATGAAATGTTTTCTAAAATCCATTTATTTCCATTTATTTTGATATGATTAATGGTGTTTGATCATGTAGCACAAAAACATATGAATTATATGATAAGTGGGACCAATATATCCCTCCAATACATTGGGTAATGAATAATGTTATAATATCCCAAAGGTTACACAATTTTTCATCCCAATCCCAAAATAGGGTACAATGGTGGTTATCCCAATATTGAATGATGGTACATGGGAGGTCATCCTAAGTCCAAAGTAGGTACAAGGTTTGTTATCCCAATAATGGAATTTTATGATTGTCTTTGTGGGTAGACTTGAAATATGATTTGATATTATTATTTATATTCCAAAATTCTATATCTTATGTCAATACTATGTTCTCATAGATCATTTTATTTGATTCAATAATGAGTAATTTCTTATAAACAATCAATATTTATGACATAATTTAATATTGCTATCTTTTATATGTAGGGAATGTTTTTAAATTTTTATAATAATGTTCTCATACCATTCTATTCATGTTATGCTTATGTATGTCCCTTGTTTACCCTTACTGAGCATCTTAGGTCACCCATTCTTATTCTTCCGTTCCTAAGGTTATGCATAAGGTGTTTAAGTATGGTATGTTGTGAATAGTAATAAAGTGGAATATCTTTATTGGATGCGTTGAAGACCTTTCACCAAATTATAAGATTATATACCTATTTACAAAATACAGTAAACAATTATGGTCTTGAGGCATGTTTTTGTGTAATTTATTCAAAATTCATCTAAAAATATGTAATAGTGATGTATAAGAAGCTAGAGTCACTATAGTTAGTATCAGAGGAAAGGTTTATTTTACTATTGTAAACTAGGATGATAATTATTTAGTTAAATCCCCGGGTTTATTTCTGAAAATATTACTAGGAACTTCTTTATGGACAAGTCTAAAGTTTATTCAATGTATAGAAGAATGTCTTGGAATTATGGTATAGAATAGATCAAGTGATTTCCAAGAGATTACATCCCTATATGGATACTAAAAGTGGATGTGTCTCATTCATATTTGTATTCAGTGGAAATAACACTAAAAATTATGCATCGATATTGTAACGACCAGAAATTTTTGAATAAATCGTGTTTCATAATTTTGTGTGTTTTTTATACTCAACAAAACTGTTTCATTTAATAACATGAGTATAATTAAAATGAGACCGTTGGGTTTCGACTGTTATATGACCATTAGTCAATATGACCATTAGAAACTAAATGTTGTGATTATTATATATATATATATATAAGTGATCTTGGTTAATTAATATAGAAAGAATATTTGATGGCCTCATCCAGTAGTCTCGGGCCAATCAAAGCCCATCTAACAGAACTTGGGAAGGAGGTAGCACCACTGGGCTTTGTTCTGGACCAAACCTAAGTCGAACTTCATCGTGTGAAGCTGGAACGGAATTACCTTCACGAGAAGTTCAAGCTGATAGAAATCACTACTCAGTCAATGTTAGTTGAGCCGCCCCAAGATTATATCACTCTAGCACACCTTACTCTTAGGTCCTATGATGGTGTTATAAGGGGTTATGTAACGAGACCATAACTACTTTGTGTAATCCTTTGAGATAAATAAAATTGTGTTTTCTTCTTATGGTGAGGTTTGTAAATTTTCAAATGTCCGGATAAATGTAGGATGTATATTATTTTTGAATTTGAAAAAATGGATATTTTGAAATATTTTTGTAAACCATAAATAATTAATGATGTGTAATGATTTTCAAAAAATGGTTTTTTGCAAATCTGTTCATTAAGAAATTTGGAGTCTAATAAGATCAACTTAATTTTTGGTGAATATTAATGTATGAATAGTGATTTTATGCTTAGGATTAGTAATGTGACCAAATTGATTAGTAATCTCACTTCAAGAAATTATTAACATATTATAGGCACCTAGATTAAGTAATGTGATTCAATAAAATAGGTAAAATAAATGTTTCAGAAATTATTAGTCAAGTATTTGTTTTTTCATGGGAATAGTGTTTTTTAATTGATAATTAAATTAAATTTTTTTAGAAAATTATTTTTATAAAATGGACTTTATTTTTGAACTCAGATCATCGATATTATGTTATGGTAATTTTTAGGGATTTTTCTGAAAAAAATGAATTTTGGGTGAGTAGTGTAATTATTTAAAAATTAAATTAAAAATATCTAGAAAATTATTTTTATAAAATGTAGATCATTTTTTAAATCAGAGCATCGATATTTGGTTAAGGTGAAATTTTGGGATTTTTCAGAGAAAGATGAATTTTCGATGAATAGTGAAAATACAGTATTTAAGTTGTGGGTGTTTAATGACATCATTAAATGATGTATTAATTGTGTAATCAATATGGTCGAATTATGAAAAGTAATATAAGGTATGATGTTTCCCAAGTGGCCAATACCATGGGAAAATACCATGGTCAAGCCCTTGGTTTTGCCAATACAACCAATGAGGTGTGCCTTGGCCATTAATGCCTTGTCCCCTCACTTTCCCTACAAATACCAAGCCATTATCTCATCCTTTCGACTCCAAAATCATCCTCAACGAATTTATGATCTTCTTACCTCCCAAGAAGTCCTCCCAAGGTGCCCCCAAGCCCTCAAGGTCCCATCCTTTTAGTTTTAAGAGTTATGTTTTAAGGTAAGGGATCTTACCTCTCTCTTTCTTTCCATGTACTCTATTTTTTGTCATATCTTTTATGCTCCATGTTATTATGTTGGAGTATGTAATTTTATATTAATACTACTTTCCGTTTCATTTTCATATGATGAGATACCCCCTCTTGCTCTCATCAATTCATTTTAAGAATTTTTAAGTGGCGTCGTTAGGCTGCCGAATTTTTAAGGGATTCTTTCACACTTCTCGTTTTCAAGATCTATATTCATGTCAAGTCTTTCAAGTTACATTTTATTATGTTGGGGTATGATCTATATATTTATAATAATTATCTTTTATGTTATTATTATTAGAGACCCTATTTTATCTTGTCAATTCTTTTTTTGAATTTTTAAGTGACGCCGTTAGGCTGCCGAATTTTCATAAGAGAAATCTTATTTTTGTCTTCCTTGAATGTTTTTCATTTCATTGGGTATGTCTTTCAAATTTCATTACCATGTTCTTATATTCATTATATTAGGTCCCTCTACTGTTTTATGTATCATTTATGAGTGGCTGACCCATTTCCCCTCTCTTTTCAATATTTTCTGAAACCCTATAACATAGCCATTATGCTGCAGAATTTTCGTCTCAAAATGCCTCTCTCTTTTTCTCAAATTAATTTATTTTATTAAGTGAATACTCAAAGATCTTTCTTCTACATGGGTATTCACATATATATCAGAAATTTCTATTTTAAATTCTAGGATTTACATACATGAACCCCACTTTCCTTTTCCGTGGGTTTAAAGTGACATAAAGATCATGCCTTTAAAGCAGTTTTTAAAACATTATGATTTTGAAAGGAACCCCATTTATTTTATGCTATATGGGTTATTTATGATATGTTTGATGATGATATATGTGGATCACATGATAATAAAGGAAAATTTAAGGGTTCTCCTTGATATCACTCTAATGCATTGGGTAAAGACTTAATCTCTAGAGATGAGCATTATAACGATATCTTGGTGAATAACCTTGTTAATTTTTAATGACACCGTGGGGATGGACATTGGTGAATAGTAAATTATTTTATATGTTAAATGATGTAGCCACATATTAAAGTTATGAAATACGTTATTTTTATTATGATATGCCTCATGATTTATTTCTCATGCCTTAAAGTTCCTTTTTTCATGACTTGATTGATGTATCTCAAGTTCACATGTTAAATGTTTCCCCTTGTTTCCCTTACCGGTTCTTCTTCTCACCCTTTCTTTTGATGTATGTCCCCAGTTTATGAGATGCAGTAATGAACCTAGGATGAACATAAGGAGAATACTTTCAAGTGTATCAGAAGAATGTTTTATGTTTTCATGTTTTAAGTTCCTGGTTTCCAAGACACTAAACCTTAAAGATCCTCGGTTTGGTAAAATGTAATGAAATGTTATGTTATAAAAAGGCGGGATGATATAGTTGGTATTCAAGGATGGTTTAGTTATTTTTGGAAATTAGGATGTGAAAACTTTAGGAAGAACCCTTTAGAAAAGATTAAATATAAGAAATATTTCTGGTAAGTATTGAGTAAGTGTTTTTTCAAGAAAATACATCACTCTCTAGATACGGGAAGGTAGAGGTGGCTCTGGCATAGATGTACATTGGGGTAAAACCCAAAAACACCATTTGAGCTAGACTGGAATGGGAATGGGTACACGACAATGGGCCTTGCTGCACTCTTGGATACGACACTCCCGGGGTGTTGCACCCCCGTTTTAAGGTATGTAACCTTTATTTATGCATTTTTATGTGTTTAAAGTGCATGGGATGAGTTGGTAAGAGGTTGGGAAAGTTTGGAATGGTTTTGGAAGAGTTTGGAGGCTTTTAAAGGGGTAAACGGTTTGAGCACGGTTAGTGTAAACCGTGCGGATGCTCTAGGAACCGTACAGGGGGAGACAGTAGGCTCCGCACAACCTACACACGGTTTTCTAAATGGTGCGAGTAAACGGTGCAGACCCTGGCTCTTGAGGCAGTAGTGTGCGCACGGTTAGCGCACGGTTTGCTAAACCGTGTGGGCTAAACCATGTGGCCACTTAAAAATAGGGTTTTTAAATCCGGTCTCCCTTGGGCTTGACTTAAAACACTCCTCTCTTCCTCCCACTCGAGCCTCACTTGGGATTTTCATTTCTCAGGGTCTAGAAGGGCTCTCCCATTCATTTTGAATGGGTTTTGAAGAGTATTCAAGGTGGTTTGAAGGTTTTTTCACCTGGGTTAGTATTCTCTCATGGTTTCTTTGGGTTTTCCTCTAGATCCACTTCTCCCTCATTCTTGGTTTTCTAGATCTACACTTATTGTGTGTAGATCTAAGGTTGGGGTTCCCTTGAATGATGTTTTTAAGGCTTATTGATGTTAGGGAATGGGATTTAGAGAGGTTTCGAGGAGGCGTTCTACCAGATTGAATTGCGTTTGGGAAAAGGGTCGATTTCGCCAAACCCTAAGAGGTAGGTGGTTCTCTCTCGACTCCACTTGATGGAATTGTGTGGTGTAATTACAATTAAATTATTTGTTTGAAATTTAATTGGTAGATCATAGGGTAAATTTGCGGAATATTTATGGGGGACGAAATTGGGGGTTTTTGGCATGAAATTGGGATTTTGGGAAAAATGGGTTTTGTTGGAAATGGATTCAATGGGATGATTTTAAAAATTGGATTTTAAATTTACATTGAACTTGTGCGTGATAATGGAATGTGATGGTGATTACAATAATAGGTGATTTTATGTGGCTTGTGTTTGTGTGGATATGAATGGGATGTTTTATTGCAATGTGTGGTGATATTGTTGAGTGGTCATGAAAGTGCCACTATAATCAAGGAGATGGATGGATAATGGTCGGAAGGGCCACCATCGGGGAAAGTGGCCAATAAAGTACCACTTTTCGGGTTGTGAATGGGTTGGCCGAGAAATTACCCCCGTTGTTGGTTGATTTATTGATTCCATGATGTTGTGACCTTGGTGGGTTGCATGCTTGGTTGTTATTGTTTGAAATGATGTACTGAAGTGGGCGGGAAAGTCCCACTATAAACGGGTGATGGATAGTGGTCAGAAGTGCCACTATGTGGGTAGTATTCGGAAGTGCTACTACTCGTGAATGGGTGAAGGAGTTGGGCGGAAGTCCCACCATTTTGATTTCTTTGTTGTGAATAGGTGAATGAGTTGGGAGGAAGTCCCACCATTTTGATTGTTTGTTGTGCATTTCCTTACAAGTTGGGATTTTTATGAAAGTGTGAAATGATGAAATGGCTTGGGGAATGTTTGTTTGTCTTTCCCTTGGTTACTTGGGTTGGGTGAGATTACCTGGTACGGATGTGTTTTGGTATGGTGATGTTTGCAATTGTAATTACTTTATATAAATTGTTTTATATGAATGTTCTAACGGTTTTATCCTAGTCGCGTGTGAAGGGAAGTCATTTGGGAAAATCCTGCTGAGTTTTAATACTCACCCCCGGCTTTGGCATGTTGGTGTCTTTGCAGATGTCGTGTATCGTGATGTGGGAAAAGTTAAGGCATCATCCTCCTTTAGTGGAGCTTTGTGATTCCTTGTTGGAGCTTGGAGCTTGGAGCTTGGTGTGGAGCTGGGGTGGTGTCTTGGATTGTGGTGTTGGTTGTTAGTTTCCTTAGGGTACTCTGATGTTGTGTGGATATGTTTGGTTGTATTGGATTTGTGTTGTTTTATGGAACAACTTGGTTGTATTTTGGAAATGAATGGTTGGATTTTGTTGACATGCATCCTATAGTGGTTTGTTGGTTGATTTTTTCTTTAGAGAAAATCGTTCCCCATTTGTTCTTGACGCCCTTGGCATTTATTTCCAGCCTTTGTCCCCTTGGGAACGTCTCTTAAGGCCAAGTAATCCTCACCGCCTCCTCAGGCTAATGAGGTAGGGGCGGGGTGTTAGAAGTGGTATCAGCTTGTTCAGTCCTTTGGAGTTGATTCTCGGATTTAGAGTCGACATTCGTTCTTGGTTATTCCTTGAGTCATGATGGTTGTAAGGTGTAGGATTGTCAGAACTTGGAATGTATAGTATAAAAGGATGTATCTAACCCTTTTGTGCTGAAATTCAAGTTACCAGGGAGTTGGGTACATAAGTCTTTTGGAGACTCTTATATGCATTGGATATCTCATTGTTGTGGGTATAGCCAATGAGATGCGCATGACATGCATGGTAGAAATGACTTCCCTCTAGGATGCATATTTCATTGGGGTATAATGATTTATGATGTGATAAGAATATAGGAAATTGTAAGGTGAATAAATTGGTATTTTGAAAATGGATTGGTTTTCAAAATGGTGAAATATGACACATGTGGACAAATGTGAACTAGTGGAATGCCTTGTTGTGATAGTGTTGAGTAATGTGGTGTGAAATGGGATTTCGTGATGTGTACGGAAGTGAGACTCATGGTTGTTTGTTTTTTGTTTAAAGAAATGGAACCAGGTAGACATCTTAGAGACCAGTTAGAGGAAGCTACCAAAAATGTGGTTCCACCTGAGCCCCAGGTGAACCAGCAGTTGGCCCAAAGCATCATTTAGGCTTTTCAAACAGTTCAATCAGGACTCCAACTAGACACACTTGTTATAATATAAATCACGGGTGGAAATACAAGTAATGGAGGCACAGTTACCCTCATGAGAGGAGGTGTGAACCCCATCACTAAGAGAAAGAACAATACAAAAACCTTTTCTCAATGACAGAGTACCTCAAAGTCGGACCACTAGATTGTTAAAAATTCCTTCAAGACCCATGTGTAATATGGGATGCTTTCAGTGTGGTTCTATAGGCCACCAGAAACGGGATTGTAAGGAACAACCTCAAGAATTTCATAACTACAAGTGGATGG
Source organism: Viscum album (assembly GCA_963277665.1). NCBI lineage: Eukaryota > Viridiplantae > Streptophyta > Magnoliopsida > Santalales > Viscaceae > Viscum > Viscum album. Next base: position 1,993,430,107 of record OY728157.1, read on the forward strand.
GGCATCTTCAGCGGTATTTCTGCAATGCTCTGAGGTCTGGTGTTCGTGACACTCTTCAGCAAGGGAAGTTTCAGCTAGGTAATAGAGCAGAGCACAGAAAGTACATATCTAGTTGAAGCTGAACAAGTTTTAGTGGATGATCAAGCGAGGCCATCCACCGTGCGAGGTCTGATTCTTTTAAATTCTACCTTGATGCAAGTGATGTTTGAAAAATGTTATTCCCACTCTTTTATTTTTGCATGTGTGGTTGACCTGTTGGGTTTAAGGGTAGAAATGATGCCCTCAGTTTGAAACTTCAAACTCCTCTAGGTCGAAGAGAGTGGAAATCCTTCTTGTGTAGAGAATGTTGTATCATTGTGGGTGAGGTTGAGATAGTGTGGAACTTCTCAGTTCTTGAGATGGATGGGTATGATGAAATCTTGGGAATGGATTGGCTAGTGGCGTTCAAGACTCACATTGATTGTGATGCGTGAACAGTGGATTTTACGACACACGATTGTGTTATACATCTCTTTAAAGGAGAGAGGAATGAAAAGCACGGTGAAAAGAGTTTGTTGGCACTAGCAGTGGGTACGTTGTCATATCATTTGGTGGTTTTGTCGTTGGAATCAGTAGAGGGTGTTGAGCAGAGTGCTCCTCTAGCAGTGGTGGATCAGTTCATGTATATTTTTCAGGGTGAATTCTCTGGGTTACCTCTCATAAGAGAAGTGGAGTTTACGATTGATCTCTTTCCGTGGACCATTCCTATCTCACTTCCATCTTACCGGATGGCACCAGCTGAATTCTGGGAATTGAAATTCTAGTTAGAAGAGTTAGAAAACAAATGGTTTATCCGGCCTAGCACATCTCCGTGGGCGGCGCCAGTGTTGTTTGTGAAAAATGTAGATAGAACCCGGAGGCTATGTGTTGATTATCGTATACTTAACCAAGTAATGATAAAGAATAGATATCCACTTCCACAAATTGATGATTTGTTCGACCAGTTGAGGGGAGCTCAGTGGTTCTCCATGATCGACCTCAGGTCGAGTTATCATCAATTGCGGGTGAGGAAGGAGGATATTCCTAAAACAGCTTTCAGAAGTAGATATAGCCATTATGAATATGTGTTTATGCCCATTGTTCTAACGAATTCTCCAGCAGTGTTTATGGAATTGATGAATCGGATATGTCATAGATATCTGGATTCGTTTGTGGTGGTGTTTGTGGATCATATTATGGTGTATTCAAAGACAAGGGAGGAGCATGATCAGCACTTGGCGATAGTGCTAGGGATCTTGCAAGATCATCGGTTGTATGCCAAATTTTCAAAGTGTGAATTTTGGATACAGGAAGTCCGTTTTCTTGGCCATGTGATTTCTGAAAAGGGGTGTTTCAGTGGATCCAGAAAATATAGAGGCTGTTATCTTGTGGAAACTTCCAAATAATGTTTTTGAGACACAGAGTTTCCTTGGTCTAGCTGGGTATTATCGGCGTTTTGTTCGTGATTTTTCAAGTTTGACTTCACTGATAATAGCAGTGACAAGAAAGAATGCTCCATTCCATTGGAATGAACAGTGTCAACAATGTTTTGAAGAGCTAAAGGGTTGTCTTACATCAGCACCAATCATGGTTTTTCTAGAACCAGGAAAAGGGTACGTGGTTTATTGCGATGCATTGGGTTCAGGGTTAGGGTGCGTTCTCATGAAAGGGAATCATGTGGTTGCATATGTCTCACAGAAGTTGAGAGTTCATGAGAAGAACTACCCAACTCATGATTTGGAGTTGGCAGTAGTGGTGCATGATTTGAAATGTGGCGCCCTTATCTCTTCGGTGAGAAATTCACAGTCTACATGGATAATAAGATTTTAAAGCACATTTTCTCACAATGTGATTTGAACTTGAGGAAGAGGAGATGGATGGAATATCTCCAGATGTTTGATTTTGACTTAATGTGCATAGTGGGTAAGGTAAATTCAGGGGCGGATGCATTAAGTAAGAAATCATATGCTCAGGTTGTGAAACAGGCATCGGACTAGTGGCAGTTGATGTCAGTTATACCCAATATGTAGTTGGAATGTGAGGACCAGGGTGATAGAGCGGTCTGCTTTCTGGTTATGTTGATTCTTGACATGGTTGGCCTGGTTAGAGAGGTACAAATATCTGATCCTGAATGTGTGACCATGGGGTCGATACTTAATGGTGGGGAGACCATTGAGTGTTGGAAATTGAATAAAGAATCCGTTTTGTGTTTCCAGAATCGGATAGTGGTACCGGTGGCTTGTCAGGAGGACCTTATCATGGTGTACCATCATTCATGGTGGGTTGTCCACCTTGGAATTCAGAAGATGTATAAGGCGTTAAAAGCACATTTCTGGTGGGTTGGAATGAAAAGAATAGTGGCTAATTTCGTTTCACGATGCTTGATTTCCAGCAAGTCAAGGCAGAGAACCAGAGGCCAGTGGGAATATTGCAGTCTTTACTTATCTTTGTTTGTAAGTGGGAGCATATAGTGATGGATTTTGGCACAGGCCTCCCAAGAGTGGTCAGAAAACATGATGCCATTTGGGTGATAGTGGATCGGCTAACGAAGTCATCCCATTTCATCCCAATTCGTGAATCTCATACGGTGGAGGATCTGTCCAATATCTATATCTGGGAGGTAGTAAAGATGCATGGCATCCCAGTTTCGATCCTATCAGATAGTGATCTAAGGTTTACTTCTCATTTTTGGAAATCATTGCAGAAAGCCCTTGGAACTAAGTTGACTATGGGTACGACATATCACCCTAAGAAAGATGGACAATCCGAGAGGATGATACAAACCTTGGAAGATATGTTGCGAGCTTTGTGATGGATTTTGGTGGCTCATGGGAGGAGCACCTTCCCTTGGTTGAATTCTTGTATAATAACAGTTATCAAGCATCCATATAGATGGATCCATTTGAAGCATTGTATGGGTGGTCGTGTCGTTCTCCACTATGTTGGGTGGAAATGGGTGAGTCTTCGATGGTTGGACTGAGTCTTGTCTAGGAGACTACAGAAAAGATCAAGTTGATCAGTAAAAGGATGGAGATGGCTCAGAGTCGTCAGAAATCTTATGCGGATCATCATTAATGATTGTTTTCATTTGAGGTGAGTGATCATGTTTTCTTGAGGATTTCTCCTCGATTGGGACATCGTCGGTTTGGAAAACACGGGAAGTTATCTCTGAGGTATATTGGGCCTTTCAAGATTCTTGAGTGGGTTGGTGATGTGGCTTGTCATTTGGCTTTTCCACCACATTTAATTACAGTGCACAATGTGTTTCATGTGTCGCAATTGAAAATGTATCATCCGGATCGTGACCATGTGATTCGTTGGGATCATGTTGAGCTATAACCGGATGCTTCATTGGTGCATGTGCCAGTGCGGGTTGTGGATAGGCAAGAGAAAGACTTTCGTGGTAAGAGCATCGGTTTAGTTCGTGTTTTGTGGCAACATGGTCAGATTCAAGAGGAGACTTTGGAGCGAGAGAAAGAGATGGTCAAGCTGTGGCCCGAGCTCTTTCGGTAAAGGGTGGGTTCACTACTTTCCGAGGACAGAAAGTCCAATGGTGGGGAGAATGTAGCACCCCCGGTTTGAGGTATATAACCTTTATTTATTCATTTTTATGTGTTTAAAGTGCATGGGTTGAGTTGGGAAGAGTTTGGGAGAGTTTGGAACGGTTTTGGATGAGTTTTGAGGCTTTTAAAGGGGTGCACGGTTTGATCACGGTTAGTGTAAACCGTGCAGATGCTCCAGGAACCGTGCAGGGGGAGACAGTAGGCTCCGCACAACCTGCGCACAGTTTTCCAAATGGTGTGATTAAATGGTGCGGACTCTAGCTCTCGAGGCATTAAGGTGCGCACGGTTAGCGCACAGTTTGCTAAACCTTGCGGGCTAAACCATGCATCCACTTAAAAATAGGTTTTTTAAATCCGGCCTCCCTCGGGCTTGACCTAAAACATTCCTCTCTTCCTTCCACTCAAGCCTCACTTGGGATTTTCAGTTCTCAGGGGCTTGAGGGGCTCTCCCACCCATTTTGGAAGGGTTTTGAAGAGTATTCAAGGTGGTTTGAAGGTGATTTCACTCGAGTAAGTCTTCTCCCATGGTTTCTTTGGGTTTTCCCCTAGATCCACTTCTCCCTCTTTCTTGGTTTTCTAGATAAACAATTATTATGTGTAGATATAAGGTTGGGGTTTCCTTGAATGATGTTTTTAAGGCTTATGGATGTTAGGGAAGGGGATTTAGAGAGGTTTCGAGGAGGCATTCTACCGGATTGAAGTGTGTTTGGGAAAAGGGTCGATTTCGCCAAACCCTAAGTGGTAGGTGGCTTCTCTCTCGACTCCACTTGGTGGAATTGTGTGGTGCATTTACAATTAAATTATTTTTTTGAAATTTAATTGGTAAATCATGGGGTAAATTTGTGGAAGATTTATGGGAGATGAAATTGGGGGTTTTTGGCATGAAATTGGGATTTTGGAAAAAATGGGTTTTGTTGGAAATGGATTCAATGGGGTGATTTTAAAATGTTAATTTTAAAATGACATTAAACTTGAGCGTGATAATGGAATGTGATGGTGATTGCAATAATGGGTGATTTTGTGTGGCTTGTGCTTGTGTGGATATGAATGGGATGTTTTATTGCAATGTGTGGTGATATTGTGGAGTGGTCGTGAAAGTGAAACTGTACTCAGGGAGATGGATGGATAATGGTCTGAAGGGCCACCATTAGGGAAACTGGTTGAGAATGTAACACTTTTTGGGTTGTGAATGGGTTGGCCGAGAAAGTACCCCCATTGTTGGTTGATTTCTTGATTGCATGATGTTGTGACCTTGGTGGGTTGTATTCTTGGTTGTGATTGTTTGAAATGTTGTGCTGAAGTGGGCGGTAAAGTCCCACTATAAAAGGGTGATGGATAGTGTTCGGAAGTTCCACTATGTGGGTAGTGGTTGGAAGTGCTACTACTCGTGAATGGGTGAACGATTTGGGTGGAAGTACCACCGTTTTGATTGCTTTGTTGTGAATGGGTTAACGATTTGGGCGGATGTCCCACCATTTTGATTGTTTGTTGTGCATTTCTTTACAAGTTTGAATTATTGTGCAAGTGTGAAATGATGAAATGGCTTAGGGCATGTTTTTTTGGATTTACCTTGGTTACTTTGGTTGGGTGAGATGACCTGGTAAGGATGTGTTTTGGTATGGTTATGTTTGCAATTGTGATTAATTTATATAAATTGTTTTATATGAATGTGTGAATGGTTTTATCCTAGTGGCGTGTGTAGGGAAGTCATTTGGGGAAATCCTAATGAGTTTTAGTACTCACCCCCTGCTTTGGCACATTGGTGTCTTTGCATATGTCGTGTATCATGGCATGGGAAAAGGTAAGGCATCATCCTCCTTTGGTGGTGCTTTGTGATTCCTTATTGGAGCTCGGAGCTTGGAGCTTGGTGTGGAGCTGGGGTGGTGTCTTGGATTGTGGTGTTGGTTGTTAGTTTTTGCAGGGTACTCTGATGTTGTGTGGACATGATTGGTTGTATTGGCTTTGGGTTGTTTTATGGAAAAACTTGGTTGTATTTTGGAAATGTATGGTTGAATTATGTTGACATTCATCATATAGTGGTTTTTTGGTTGATTTTGTCTTTAGGGAAAACTGTTCCCCATTTGTTCTTGGAGCCCTCTGCATTTATTTCCAGCCTTTGGCGCCTGGGGAACATCACTTAAGGCCAAGTAACCCTCACCGCCTCTTCAAGCCAATGAGGTAGGGGCGGGGTGTTACATGGGGGATATGCTTTGGTAAATTAATAAGCTTAGTATGAACAATTATTAAAGTAACTAAGATAAAATAAAATAATAATTCACATAAGAATATACGACCATGGATAACCTAGATTGGAACCTAGGGGATCACAAGTTAGGATATACATTTATTCTATGATTTTATCCTTTTATTCTTAAAGTTTCCTTTTCATGATTATTGGCTATGTATTTAAGCACCTAATTATACTTTCTTCTCTTAGTTAATGGTGGGAAATAGTAGAAAATGCCCCAACAATGAATGTGATAGGAAATGTGACAATTGCTCTATTAATGTGACAGATATGATGAGAGATCAAGTTGAACATATTTTTATTATGCCAAACCAGCTATCAAAAATCACAATTAACAATTGGTACCTAGTTGAATGCCCAAATTCATCAAGGAAGAAGAAGGTGATATCTCAAGGATGTTCATCTGATAAAGTTGATAAGGGAAAGAAGACCCAATTTCTTTTGTGCAAAAAGTGGGGAAAGGGGCACCAAGGATAATTTCACAAAGGAACTGGGAGATGTTTTAATTGTTGGGTGATAGGGCATAAAGTAGCCTATTACTTTAAAAAATGGATAATGTGATGAATAGAGATAAGGTTCGATCGAATTTACCTTATACTTTTCAATGTCATAAATGTGTAAAAGCTTGACATTATCCAAGGAAATTCTCTCTTGGAAGGAATGAGAAGCATGATGAGCATCAACAATCTTCATGGACAAGGGAACAATGCATGTCCTATGATGAGATGGATCATGATGACTGAAGTACATGAAACTTCTTCACAATAATTGTCTATGTCATGTTGTATTTTAGTTTTTTCTCTATAATCATATCCTTAATGTTTTCTAAGAACATTAAGTCACTACCTAAGATGGTTTTATATCATTAAGGAAAACATCTACTGTTATGTATCACATTTTGATGTTGTGAATCTATTCTTCAAAAAAAATGATTATGGGATTAAAAGATGGTTATTATTTTGGAAGACGTTCACTATTTAGGGAACCCTAAATGATCGAGGTAAATAGATTACTATAGTATTTTCTTTGAGGAGTAAAGGTTGACTTATATTTTGAAGAATCGATGAATTTATGATGATCTTATAGTAATATAGGTTACATATGGAAAGGATTAACCTATCTTGGGAAAAAATATGATTAGGTTAGTTACTTTTGTTATAAGATGTTAGGAGTGGTTGATGTTGTTTGGAGATGAACGATAATGTTTATCTTGGAAGACTATGTTATCAAATCCTTCTTATATTTGGGTTTCAATCTCAGTTTGGTTTATTTTGAGGAATTTTAAGGACAGTTATTTATGGAATGGTCTATGATAATCTTTGGGTAGTACCGTGGAAACATTTATATTTAAAGTAGTTTTCCTTTATATGGGGTTCTTTATTTGGAAGAGTTGTTTTATCATACCCTTTATGTTTTTGGGATAATGTTTAAAGATAGAATAAATATATAGTTAATCTTTTGTGGATTATATGATTTTCTAGAAGATTATTCTTGTGCTTTTGAGGAGACAAAGTGTTTTTTAATGCTCATTGTTTTGAGAAAAGATTAGTTTTTGTAGAAAATTATTAAAGGATGAAACTATACTTGAAGGAAAATATATTTCTTTTTGTTTTTAATCTATGTGGTAAATGAATTCCTCAAAATTATGAAAAGGAACATAAAACAATAACATTGTTGGTTTATGTCTCCTACTGGGTAATCAAAGATCGTTTACACACATCATAAGTTTGTGATTTTCTTGTGGTTAACTTTCTCCTAATCATGTTTTCTATCACACTCCCTCATAACTTGATCCTTTGTTTTCTCCTCCATATCCATGTTTTCCTAAATGGAATCCTAGTATGGGTTAACTCAGGTGACCTTTGTACTTCCCTTTCCTTATTTTAAAGTAATATTTTTACTGACTCTTTTCCGATGTGGGACTTTCAATGAAATTTCCAAGCCTAGTATTTTTAAATTGTGAGCAAGCAATTTCTAAAGGGGGGTAGACTGTAACGACCCGAAATTTTTGAATAAATATTGTTTCCTAATTTTTTGGGTTTTTTATACTCAACAAAACTATTTAATTTGACAACATGAGTATAATTAAAATGAGACCATTGGGTTTCGATTGTTATAAGACCATTAGTCAATATGACCATTGGAAACTAAATGTTACGATTATTGTTTCTAAATACAAGTGATATTGGTTAATTAATATAGAAAGAAGATTTGATGGCCTCATCCAGTAGTCTCGGGCAAATTGAAGCCCATCTAACAGAACTTGGGAAGGAGGTAGCACCACTGGGATTTGTTCTAGACCAAACCCAATCCGAATGTCATCGTATGAAGTTGGAACAGAATTTCCTTCGCGAGAAGTTCAAGCTGATAGAAATCACTACTCGGGCAATGTTGGTGGAGCCACCCCAAGATTCTATCACCCTAGCACACCTTACTCGTAGGTCCTATGCTAGCGATATAAGGGGTTATGAAACGAGACTGTAACTGCTTTGTGTAATCCTTTGAGATAAATAAAATTGTTTTTTCTTTTTATGGTGAGGTTTATAAATTTTCAAATGTCCGTATAAATGTAGGATGTATATTATTTATGAATTTGAGAAAATTGATATTTTAAAATATTTTTGTAAACCTTAAATAATTAATGATGTGTATTGATTTTCAAAAAATGGTCTTCTGAAAATGTGTTCAGTAAGAAATTTGGAGTCTAATAAGATCAACGTAATTTTTGGTGAATAATAATTTATGAATAGTGATTTTATGCTTAGGATTAGTACTGTGACTGAATGGATTAGTAATCTCACTTAAAGAAAGTATTAATATAATATAGGCACCTTGATTAAGTAATGTGATTCAATAAAATAGGTAAATAACTGTTTAAGAAATTATTAGTCAAGTATTAGTTTTTTTGAGTGAATAGTGTTTTAAATTTATAATTAAATTAAAATTATTTAGAAAATTATTTTTATAAAATGGGCTTTATTTTTGAACTCAGAGCATCGATATTATGTTAAGATAATTTTTGGGGATTTTTCTAAAAAAATGAATTTTCAGTGAATAGTGTATTTATTTAAAAATAAAATTAAAAATAATTAGAAAATTATTTTTATAAAATCTAGTTCATTTTTGAAATCAGAGCATCTATATTTGGTTACGGTGGATTTTTGAGATTTTTTTGAAAAAGTTGAATTTTCTATAAATAGTGAAAATACAGTTTTTAATTTACGGGTGTTTAATGACATCATTAAATGATGTATTCATTATGTAATCAATATGGTCGACTTATGAATAGTAATATAAGGTATGAGGTGTCCCAAGTGGCCAATACCATGGGCAATCCCATGGTTTTTCCAATACCACCAATGAGGTGTCCCTATGCCATTAATGCCTTGTCCCCTCACTTTCCCTAAAAATACCAAGCCATTCTCTCATCCTTTCAACTCCAAAATCATCCTCAACGAAGTTATGGTCTCCTTAACTCCCAAGTAGTCCTCCCAAGGATCCCCCAAGCCCTCAAGGTCCCAACCTTTTAGTTTTAAGAGTTACATTTTAAGGTTACAGATCCTACCTCTCTCTCTCTTTCCAAGTACTCTCTTTTATGTCATATCTTTTATCCTCCATGTTCTTATATTGGAGGATATTCTTTTATATTCATCATACTTTCCTTTTTTATTTTGATATGATGATATACACCCTCTTTCTCTCATCAATTCATTTTAATAATGTTTAAGTGGCGCAGTTAGGCTGCCAAATTTTTAAGGGATTCTTTCACCCTTCACATTTTCAATATGTATTTTCATGTCAAGTCTTTCAAGTTCCTTTTTATTATGTTATGTTATTATATATATATATATATATCATTCTGATATTTTATTTTCATATTATTAGAGACCCTATTTTATCTTGTCAATTCATTTTTTGAAGATTTAAGTGACACAGTTAGGCTCCCGAATTTTCATAAGAGAAATCTTTTTTTTTGCCTTCCTTCAATGTTTTTCATTTCACATGGTATGTCTTTCAAATTTCATTACCATGTTTTTATATCCATTATATTCTTCCCCTCTACTATTTTATGGATCACTTATGAGTGGGTTACCCATGTCCCCACTCTTTTCAATATTTTCTAAAACCCTGTAACATAGCCGTTATGCTGCAGAATTTTCATCTCAAAATGTCTCTCTCTTTTTCTCAAATTATTTTATTTTATTAAGTGAATACTCAAATATCTTTCTTCTATAGGTGTATTCACATATGTATCAAAATTTTCTATTTTAAATTCTTTTATTTATATACATGAAACCCTCTTTCCATTTTCATTGGGTTTAAAGTGACATAAAGATCATGTCTTTTAAGCAGTTTTTAAAACGTTATGATTATGAAAGGAAACCCATTTATTTTATGCTATATGGGTTATTTATGAAATGTTCGATGATGATATATGTGGATCACATGATAATAAAGGAAAATTTAAGGGTTCTCCTTGATAGCGCTCCAATGTATTGGGTAAAGACTTAATCTATAGAGAAGACCATTTTAACGATATCTTGGTGAATAACCTTGGTAATTTTTAATGACACCTTGGGGATGGACCTTGGTGAAACGGAAATTATTGTCTATGTTAAATGTTGCAGTCAGATGTTCATGTTATGAAATACATTATTTTTCTTATGACATGCCTCATGATTTCTTTCTCATGCCTTAAAGTTCTTTTTTTCATGACTTTATTGATGTATCTCAAGTTCACATATTAAATGTTTCCCCTTGTTTCCCTTACCGGGCCTTCTGCTCACCCATTATTTTGATGTATGTCCCCAGGTTATGAGATGCATTAATTATCCTAGGATTAACATAAGGATAATCCTTTCAAGTTATTAAGAAGAATGTTTTATGTTTTCAAGTTTTATGTTCCTGGTTTCCACAACACTAAACCTTAATGATCCCCGGTTTGATAAAATTTAACGAAAAGTTATGTTATAAAAAGGTGGGATGCTATAGTTGGTATCAAAGGATGGTTTAGTTATTTTTGGAAATTAGGGTATGAAAAATTTAGTAAGAACCCTATAGAAAAGTTTAAATATAGGAAATCTTCCTAGTATTTTGGTGAGTATTGAGTAAGTGGTTTATCATGAAAATACATCCCTGGCTGGATACAAGTAGGTAGAGGTGGGTCTAGCACAGATGTACATAGGGGTAAAACCTGAAAACACCGCTTGAGCTAGAATCGAATAGGAACTGGTACACGAAAACTGGCCTTGCTGCACTCTTGGTTATGACACTCCTGAGGTATATTCTTTAGTATATTCATAAGCTTAGTATGAACCATTATTAAAGGAACAATGATAAAATAAAATAAATATTCACATAAGAATATATGATCATGGATAACCTAGATTAAAACCTAGGGAATCGCAAGTTAGGATATACTTTTATTCTAAAATTTTATCCTTCTATGCTTAAATTTTACTTTTCCTGATTATTGGATAAGTATTTAATCCCCTAATTATACATTATTTTCTTAGTTAATGGCGGGAAATAGAAGAACATTTCCCAACAATCAATACGATAGGAAATGTGATGATTTATCTATTAATATGACAGAGATGACGAGAGATCAAGTTGAACATATTGTGATTATGCCAAGCCTGCTATAAAAAATCTCAATTAATAATTGGTACCTAGTTGAATGCCTAAATTCGTTAAGGAAGAAGAAGACGAATTCTCAAGGATGTTCATCTGATAAAGTTGATAAGTGAACGAAGACCCAATTTACTTTGTGAAAAAAGTGTGGAAAGGGGCACCAAGGAGAATGTCACAAAGGAACCGAGAGATGTTTTAAGTGTGGGGTGGTAGAGCATAAAGTAGACTATTACTTTAAAAAATGGATAATGTGATGAAAAGAGATAAAGTTTGATCTAATATACCTTATACTTTTCAATGTTGTAAATGTGGAGAAGCTAGAAATTATCCAAGGCAATTCTCTCTTGGAAGGAGTGATATGCATGATGAGCATCAGCAATATTCAAGGACAAGTGAACAATGAAAGTCTTATGCCATGATGGATCATGATGACTGAATTACATGAAACTTCTTCGCAATAATTGTATATATCATGTTGTATTTTAGTTTTTGCTCTATGAGAATATCCTTAATGTTTTCTATGAACATCAAGTTACTACCGAAGATGGTTTTATATCATTAAGGAAAAAATCTACTGTTATGTATCACATTTTGATGTTGTGAATCTGTTCTTCTTGAAAAAAAATGATTATAGGATTAAAATATGGTTATTATTTTTGAAGACGTTCACTATTTCGAGAACCCTATATGATCGAGGTAAATAGATTACTATGGTATTTTCTTTGAAGAGTAAAGGTTGACTTATATTTTGAAGAATTAACGAATTTAAGGTGAAATTATGTTAATTTAGGTTACTTATGGAAATTATTAACCTATCTTGGGGAAAATATGTTTAGGTTTGTTACTTTTGTTATAAGATTTTAGGAGTGGCTGATGTTGTTTTGAGATGAACGATAATGTTTATCTTGGAAGACTATGTCATCAAATCCTTATTATATTTGAGTTTCAACTTTAGTTTGGTTTATTTTGAGGAATTTTAAGGACAGTTATTTATGGAATGGTCTATGATAAACTTTGGGTAGTACCGTGGAACTTTGAAGATTTAAAGTAGTTTCCCTTCCTATGGGGTTCTTTCTTTAGAAGAGTTGTATTATCTTACCCTTTCTATTTTTGGGATAATGTTTAAAGATAGAATAAATAGATAGTTAATCTTTTGTGGATTATGTGATTCTCTAGAAGATGATTCTTGTGCTTTTTATGAGACTAAGTGTTTTTGAATGCTCATCGTTTGGAGAAAAGATTCATTTTTGCAGAAACATATTAAAGGATGAAACTATACTTGAAGGAAAACATATTTCCTTATGTTTTTATTCTATGTAGTAAATGAATTCCTCAAAATTATGAAAAGGAACATAAAACAATGACATTGTCCATTTACGTTTCCTACTGGGTAATCAAAGACAATTTACACACATCATAAGTTTGTGATTTTATTGTGGTTAACTTTCTCCTAATCATGGTTTCTATCACACTCCCTCAGAACTTGATCTTTTGTTTTCTCCTCCATATCCATGTTTTCCTAAATGGAATCATAATATGGGTTAACTCGGGTGACCTTTGTACTTCCCTTTCTTTCTTTTAATGTAACAGTTTTAATGACTCTTTTCCAATGTGGGACTTTCAATGAAATTTCCAAGCCCATTTTTTTTAAATTGTGAGGACGAAATTTCTTAAGGGGGGAAAATTGTAATGAACCAAATTTTTTGAATAAATCTTGTTTCCTAATTTTGTGTGTTTTTTATACTCAACAAAATTATTTCATTTGATAACATGAGTATAATTAAAATGATACCGTTGGGTTTCGATTGTTATATGACCATTAGTCAATATGACCATTGGAAACTAAATGTTACGATTGTTGTCTCTAAATACAAGTGATCTTGATTAATTAATATAGAAAGAAGATTCGATGACCTCATCCAGTAGTCTCAGGCCAATCGAAGCCCATCTAACAGAACTTAGGAAGGAGGTAGCACCACTGGGCTTTGCTCTGGACCAAACCCAAGCCGAAATTCATCGTGTGAAGCTAGAATGGTATCGCCTTCGCGTGAAGTTCAAGAAGATAGAAATCACTACTCGGGAAATGTTGGCGGAGCCGCCCCAAGATTCTATCACCCAAGCATACCTTACTCTTAGGTCCTATGTTGGTGTTATAAGGGGTTATGTAACGAGATCGTAACTACTTTGTGTAATCCTTTGAGATAAATAATATTTTGTTTTCTTCTTATGGTGAAGTTTGTATATTTTCAAATGTCTGGATAAATGTTGGATGTATATTATTTATGAATTTGAAAAAAATGATATTTTAAATTTTTTTGTAAACCTTAAATAACTAATTATGTGTAATGATTTTCAAAAAATTGCCTTTTGAAAATGTGTTCAGCAAGAAATTTGGAGTCTAATAAGATCAACTTAATTTTGTGTGAATAGTAATTTATGAATAGTGATTTTATGCCTAGGATTAGTAATGTGACCAAATGGATTAGCAATCTCACTTAAAGAAAGTATTAATATAATATAGTCGTCTTGATTAAGTAATATCATTCAATAAAATAGGTAAATAACTATTTCAGAAATTATTAGTCAAGTATTAGTTTTTTCAGGTGAATATTGTTTTTTAATTAATAATTAAATTAAAATTATATAGAAATTTTTTTATAAAATGGACTTTATTTTTTAACTCAGAGCATCGATATTATGTTAAGGTAATTTTTGGGGATTTTTCTGAAAAAAATGAATTTTCGGTGAATAATGTATTTATTTAAAAATTAAATTAAAAATAAATAGAAAACTATTTTTATAAAATGGAGTTCATTTTTGAAATCATAGAATTGATATTTTCTTAAGGTGAAATTTTGGGATTTTTCTGAGAAAGTAGAATTTTCGATGAATAGTGAAAATACAGTTTTTAAGTTACGGGTGTTTAATGAAATCATTAAATGATGTATTAAGTATGTAATCAATATATTCTACTTATGAATAGTAAGATAAGGTATGAGGTGTCCCATGTGGCCTATACCATGGGAAAATACCACGGGAAAACCCATGGTTTTTTCAATACCACCAATGAGGTGTCCCTTAGCCATTAATGCCTTGTCCCCTCACTTTTCCTAAAAATACCAAGACATTATTCCATCCTTTCGACTCCAAAATCATCCTCAACGAATTTATGGTCTCCTTACCTCCCAAGGAGTCCTCCCAAGGTGCCCCCAAGCCCTCAAGGTCCCATCCTTTGAGTTTTAAGGGTTACATTTTACGGTCAGGGATCCTACCTCTCTCTTTCTTTCCAAGTACTCTCTTTTATGTCATATCTTTTATGCTACATATTCTTATGTTGGAGGATGTTCTTTTATATTCATCATACTGTCCTTTACATGTTTATATGATGGGATACCCCCTCTTTCTCTAATAAATTCATTTTAAGAATGTTTAAGTGGTGTCGTTAGGCTGCCGAATTTTTAAGGGATTCTTTCACCCTTCTCGTTTTCAATATCTATTTTCGTGTCAAGTATTTCAAGTTCCTTTTTATTATGTTGGGGTATGATATCTATATCTATCATACTGATATTTTATTTTTCATATGATGAGAGACCCTATTTTATCTCTTCAATTCATTTTTTGATGTTTTAAGTGACGTCGTTAGGCTGCCGAATTTTCATAAGAGAAATCTTATTTTTGTCTTCCTTCAATGTTTTTCATTTCATATGGTATGTCTTTCAAATTTCTTTACCATGTTCTTATATCCATTATATTTTGTCCCTATACTTTTTTATGGATCATTTATTGGTGGGTGACCCATGTCCCCTCTCTTTTCAATATTTTCTAAAACCCTGTAACATAGCAGTTATGCTGCAGAATTTTCTTCTCAAAATCCCCCTCCCTTTTTCTCAAATTATTTTATTTTATTAAGTGAATACTAAAAGATCGTCCTACTACAGGGGTATTCACATATATAAATAAAAATTCTATTTTAAATTCTGGTATTTACATATCTGAAACCCGCTTTCCTTTTTCGATGGTTTTAAAGTGACATAAAGATCATGTCTTTAAAGTAGTTTTTAAAACGTTATGATTATGAAAGTAAACCCATTTATTTTATGCTATATGGGTTATTTATGAAATATTTTATGATGATATATGTGGATCAAATGAAAATAATGTAAAATTTAAGGGTGAGTCTTGATAGCGCTCCAATGCATTTGGTAAAGACTTAATCTCTAGAGATGACCATTTTAACGATATCTTGGTGAATAACCTTGGTAGTTTTTAACGACACCTTGGGGATGGACCTTAGTGAAACAGAAATGATTGTCTATGTTAAATGTTGTAGCCACATCTTCAAGTTATGAAATACATTATTTTTATTATGATATGCCTCATTATTTCTTTCTCATGGCTTAAAGTTCTTTTTTTCATGACTTTATTGATGTATCTCAGGTTCACATGTTAAATGTTACCTCTTTTTTCCCTTAATGGGCCTTCTGCTCACCCTTTCTTTTGATGTATGTCCCCAGGTTATGAGATGTAGTAATGAAACTAGGATGAACATATGGAGAAGCCTTTTGGGTGTTTAAGAAGAATGTTTTATGTTTTAATGTTTTAAGTTCCTGGTTTCCAAGACACTAAACCTTAAAGATCCTCGATTTGGTAAAATGTAAAGAAAAGTTATGTTATAAAAAGGTGGGATTCTATAGTGATATACTCGATCATCTCCTGGTGTATGAAAACATTCCTTGATGAAAACTGGGTTTGACACACCTAGGGGATATTTTTTATAAATTCACAAACTCTTTATGAACCACCAGAAATGATTTAAAAAATAATAATCATTAATGACCAAGATTAATCTAAATGATTCAAAGATTGAAAACAATTTGTTATGATTTAGACACCCTATAAGTGATTTTTCATGATTATGTGTTTCCCCACTATGATTAATGTTTATTATTATATGATATTGGTTTTATTCTATAGTTAGAACCTGATGGAACCATGTTAGTGCTAAGTGTGAAGGACAATGCTATGATTTTCCTCCTGAGAAACCAAATTTTATGGGATTTAGAATGAGAACTATTATTTATATTCTCAGACCAATTTTTCAATATATGAATCATATTGGAATTCTAAAAGAAAAAAGGAGGAAATTACATTTTATTGATTCATTTATAATGAACCATCCACCTTATTTCAGTGGGTCTTATGATCTAATAATTGTTGAGAAATTGATTAGAAAAAATAAAAATATAATTTTCTTCCTTAAGATTTCAGAGCATGAAAAAATAATTTTTGTTATCTACCATTAAAAAGGTAAAGGGGTTCAATATATTTCTCTTATCAATAATAGAAATAAAAATGATAAACTTGACTCCATGGATTAGGATGAGTTTAAGAAATTATTTTTTTAATAAGTAATTTCAACATATTCTTCATATAAAGATGGAATAGAAGTTTCTTGAAAAAAAGAATATGGATGATGAATATATTGAAACCTATGAGTAAACTTTTAAAAAACATTCATGGTCCAATTTTAGTACTATCATTCAACCTGAAAATAAGGTTGATCGATTTTTCAGTGTCTTGAAACCAAGTCTTATAAGGGTACTATCCGTGAGATAGTTCAATATCTATGAAGGGAATTTTCAATTTTTTATCAAGGTGGGAATTGGGGTTGATGTTACACATCAATATCATGGTTTTGATGAGAAAATAAAAATACAATTCAAAGAAAATTCTAAAACCCATAGAGATAAAAAGATGATATTTAATTTATGCTCAAATTCCAGAAATAAACATGAATGAAAATGTATTAAGGGAAATAATAAATATTTTATGTGTGGAAGGGAAGGTCATCATGCAATTTGTATCCTACGTGATAGGAATAAATTGTTTGACAATGTAAATAGAGAGAAATATATATTGAATACACCTCCCACATTCCAGTATTTAAAATTCAAGAAGTATGGGAATTATGTGAATCAATTCTCTAATCTAATAGAAAATGTTGATGATAATACACAAATTTTTATAAATAAAACAAAAAATGGAAATCTTATGAAATCATGATGGTTGAAGTGAATCATGATAATTAAGGAACACTAATCCTTCATTCCTTAGTTGGGAACTTCATGTTTTATTTTCTATGAATAATCCCTATGAATATCTTATAATTCATAAATTAGTGAAATTTCATTTTATTATATCTCTTTACATGAATTATGAAATAATTAAATACAATTTTATATTATATCCATACGAGGTAGAACCTAATATTCAATAGAATTTTTTTAATAATATAAGAGAATATTTAAGAAATAAAGGGTGGATTATCTTTTGTAAGCATTCATGTCTCAAGGTGAGATTAAAATAATAGTTATGGATTACATAACGGATTTATGAGTATATGATTGATTATAATTTCAAATTCACTAGAACCTTTTTTGAGGATCTATGTGATGGGATTTTATCAATATTAGGGATATTTTAAGAGAAATTTATAGAAATGAAACCCTATGGTTTTTAATATTGTGAAAACTTTATTTAAGAGTAATGTATTTAAACATTGTGTAAATTTTATTAAAGTTAAACCTTTAGGCTTACTCTTATTTTGGATGTTGAGATAATTATGGGTTATATTTAATAACCTTACAACGTGAGAACATATAATTTCAATTAAATATGATTTCTTTTTAGATCCTCTTATAGGAATATTTATTAAGTAAGTGGTAAGGTTTTATGGATTACCACAATCAATTGTATTTTATCAGAATCAAGAGATTACCTAAATGTTTTGGAAAATAATTATAAAATATCTTGATAAAGAGTTTATTTTAATCACTACGTATCATCCTCATATCGATAGTTAGTTTGAGATAATAATTTAAACCCTTAAGGATATTCTAAGATCTTGTTCTATGGATTTTGAAGGTGGTTGGGATAAACACCTTCATGCAGTTGAGTTTTCCTACAATCAAATATTTTACTAAATTATTTATATAGATCCCTAGGAATTCCTATAGGAATCGAAGTGTATAAATCTAATGTACTTGAATGAAGTAGAAGAAACAAAGCTATTGGGACCTGAGCAGGCTGATGAGATGGTAGAGAATGTTAGAGTCATTTAGCAACATATAAGAACTGAAAAAGGTTGAAAAATTATATGTTTATAATAATTTATGCGATATAGAACTTGATGTTGGTAAGAAGGTATTTCTGTAAATTTCAACATGGAATAATTAAGGGAAGACAAATCCCATGATATATCGGTCCTATTAAAATACTTGACTATATTAGGATAGTAGTTTATAGTTTGGACCTTCTACAAAACCACTGTGAGGTTGAGGATGTGTTCCATGTATCACTCCTGAGTAATTATATACCTAATACATTAGATGTTCTAAAATAATAGGTCAAACAACTGAAGAATTATATTTCTTATGAGTTAAAACATTTAGAGATTTTGGATTGAATAAAAAAAGTTCTATAAAGGATGACTACTCACATGTTCAATGTTTTTCTGCAAAACCAATAGCTTGAGAAATCTATGTGGAAACATGAGTATCTAATTATGCCAAATTATCTTATGTTTTTTTAAACAATGTGATTAATTTTAAGGTAAAATTCATTTTAAGGTGGGTAGAATGTAACATGCTAATATTTTTTGAAATATTTTTTTCAAATAAATTTAATATTTTCTATATTATTCATTAGTTTCAATATCATGTTTATATTTTTTTACATGTAAAACTTAGTTTAGCTAATAGTACACATAATGTTGATTTTGGATTGTGTTACATAGAAAATTGAGTTTAGTATTCATTACACATAATATAGAGTTTAAATGGAATGTGGTATATTTTTAAAATATTATTATTTAATATGATGGTTATCACCAAGATTCTAGAATGGTGAGTATAAATAGAATTAAAAATTATGAAAATATATAGTTTAAAAATTTATATAAAATTAATTCATTTGCGAGAAATTAATGAAAAACGAAAAAAAAACAATTTGAGTATAATGGAAATCTTTTACAGGTAAAACTATTTCTATGAAAACAAATAAAATTTTCCTTAATAAATTAAAAAAAATTAAAATTTTATAATTATATTAATCAAATGTTTATATTTTATTTTAAATTATATATTTAAAAAAAATTTTATGTTCTTCATATACAATAAGTAATAATAAATCCAATTTTATGACTAAAAATGGTATTTTTCTAAAAAACAATTTTGTAGCCTTTTTGGTGACATTATTCTAATTTTTTTAAAAAACTTTCTAAATTTTTTTTGAAAAAAATAAATATAATTTTCAACATCATAATATCAAAATTATCTTAGGGTAATTTTTTTATAACTTTTTGTATTGAATAATTTTCAAATAAATAGTGAAAATATTGAATTTTAATTGAAAATTGTCTTTCCGTTTAAATTATTTATAAAGTTAAATTATATTTTTAATTTATTTTAAAGTAAATTTATTTCTCGAAAATTTTTATTTATCCAAACTTGTTCATTTAAATCAATTCCATTTTGAAACTGAATCTAAAAACTTTTAAACTTTCGCACATTTTCTCTTTGAAAACTCACTTTCTCATCGCATCTGCTTGGATCAATTTTAAATTAAAATTTTCTGCTTATGTGAATTAAAATTGGAAAAATTGACACCATATTTTCAATAATAAAAATTTATATTATATAATAATTTGCTTTTTTTTACCTAATTGAATTGTGATAACAGTAAAAATTAATTATCATGGTTAAGTTCAAAATAGGATTTCTAGGGGTTAAACTAAAAGGATAAGGGATAAAATAACCCAAAATGTGTCTAAAATATATTTTATTACAATATTTAGACCCTATAATGTATAATTATAGGGATTATTCTATATTTTACCATTTTTTAAATATAAAAACACAGTTATGGCTTTTAATTTTCAAAAAATTACATGTTTTCCACTCACCTCACTTATAAAAGGTCACCCCATATCCTCTATTATTCACACATTAAAACCCTTTTGTATTGGCCAATATCTACCAAAATAACTTCTATAATTACCTCTTATCATCCCAAAATCCTTATTCATGTCATAAATCCAGCCTAATAAGTATTTTGGTACAAGCCTAAGGAGGATACACCGAGAAAAGGTAAAGTTCTTCAACGAGAATTTTTATTTTATTTCTTCCTCTATATCCATATATTATTTTAAAAATGATGAGATAATAACCTCAGTTTCATAAATATACTAATATTTTTTATTTTTAGGTAAATACTAAAAACCCTCTCTATTTTCATCAAATTTCTTATGACATCATCATTCATCCGTACAGATGACTACCAACTCACAAACCAACGCTATTCTTTTTTCCATTAGCACCTCTCATGGTTTGGTATGATAATGGATATAAAGTATATATAATATATTTAAAATTTAATTATACATCTAGATTAATTATATCATATATATACTTTTTTAATTTCCATTCCTTGGGGAATATGAGATCGTCGTTCGTGTATAAGGGGGACTACCGCCTCAAAAAGCGATGTGATTTGTTTTCACTAACACTTTACATGGAATATAATAAGGATAAACATAATTAATATATGTTATATTCATGAAATAATTAGTATATTGACTAAATATTTATCATTCAGAAAAATTTGTACCATTTTCTTTCTTACATTTTCACTATTTGAAAGATGATAACGTCATTTGTGTACGTGTGGGCTACCACCTTCACGAAGTGATGTGACTCTATTTATTCATCACCAAACCACATGGATGATATGTATAAGTATATTTAACTAAATAATATTTTATTTTTGATATTATTATTTGTATTTAAAGAAAAAGTATTGCTTACCTATTTTACATAATGATCGTTTAAAAATTGAAATGTTACTCATGCGTACGTACGAAATATCATCTCTGTTATTGTAACATACTTCATTTCTCAAAACCAACATTAATGATTAGTAATAAAAGTATAATTAGTGTATAAATCAGATAATAATTTTATTATTATTATTATTATCGATATTTTGGAACCGGGATCAATGTAAGCGGACATAAAATAACAAATCCAAATATATATAAAAAAATAATGTGGTTATTACTCGAAATGTGATTTTAACAGAGAATTTTTAATAAAAGGGTAATAACTTGTTATAAATAAATAATATATGGTATGATATATATATATATATATTAATTTATATATATACACTATTTATAAAAAAATTATATTTATTATGTTGGACGTTCGAATGAGTATGAAGGAAGTCGAGACTTTCTATAAGGGATATTTGTATCACGTTTAACTTCTAAGAGACGCATGTCATATTCACCACCTATTTTTTATGTGGTTTGTGTACTACCCATGAATCTATTTTATGGTTAATATATTTAAAATTTTTGGGATTTACAAATAAATTTTAAGGACCTATATTCCATGGCGTTAATGCTTCAAAATTTAAAAAAATCAGTAAGGGTTCCTTGTCTCAATTTTCTTTATTTGGGACATTAGTTTTGTTATACACTTATATTATTATATTAGGTGAATATTATGATCATTTAACAATTAATAAAACTAATATCCTTATTTACTGATATTATATTTTTCTTTAATGATATTTTTATGGGGATTATGATTCAAAAGTACCAAAGTGGGAATAGTTTAATGATACAATCTTATCATTTATCATGATTTTTTATGATTGTTATTAAAATGATGACATATTTTGATATATCTCTCAAAAAACATGTGAATTGTTTTTTAATATTGTTTTTTATGTGAATACATTACTTCCCTCTATTTTCTTCACATTATGTACTCCAGAATCCAAAATAATTTTTTAAGAAAAATAGATTTTTTGATCAAAGCCCCTTTTTCTTCAAAGATTATGGTTTCAAAAAAAATTGATGTCAAAATTTTTTAACATTATTTTATAGAATCATTAAATTAAATTTTACACATTATTTCCCTTTTACAAAAAAAATCATGGAATATAAATTTCTTTTTAAAATAAATAAATGCTTTAATTTTACTGAAAATGTAAAAGGAATCATTATTTTGACCCATAAGACATGAATGATATTTTACACCATCATGGTGATTTAATTTTTTAAAGATTCATTTATAAGTATCAAAGTTTATTTTCAAAGAACATTACTTTGAAAATGTTTTATTCAAAAAATCAAATTAGAATGGATATTTTCTTCCAATAATGTCTCTAGTGATTTTTATTTCAAAATCATTTTTCATATATGATGAAACTATTTAATGTTACTTGTGAATTACATAGAATATGATCCAAGTATACCATTATATTTATTTCTCTCAATGTTTTGGGTTTATGATGAAAATATTTTTATGAAACTCATATCTTTACCATGGTTTATTTTATGATGAAATGATGAAATGATTATAAAACCTATTTCTTCTCTATGGGTTATTCTATGATAAAATGTTTTATGAAACAAATTATTTTCATGGGTTCCGATATAATGAATATTCTAGGTTCTTTTGGTACAGAAATGTGTGAATTATTTCAATGGTGGGACCAATATCTCTCTCCAATGCATTGGGTAATGATAGATATTATATGATCTCAAATGGTACACTGGTGGTTATCCAAAGCCCAAAATAACGTACCAGAGAGGTTATATAATGCACAAAAGAGGGTACATAGGAGGTTATCACAAGATTGAAGAAAGGAAAAAAGGTGGTTATCCCAATAATAATATATTATGAATGTATTGGTGGGTATCCTTGACATAATATTTTCTATGATTATGTATATGCAAAAATTATATATCTTATACCAATGTTATGCTCTCATGGATCATTTTATTCAATTAAATTAAAATCCATTTCTTATGAACTACCAACCATTCTAACATGAATCAGTATTATAATATTTGATATACAACTGATATTTTTCAAATTTTTTGATCATGTTATCCTACCCTTATGTTCATTTTATGCTTACATATATCCCTTTTTTATCCTTAACAAGAATCTAAGTTCACCCTTCATTATATTTTCTTACCCCATGTTATAATAAAAGGTATTAAGTGGGGTATATTGTGAATTGTAATAAAGTGGGTGATATTTATGGGATGTATTTATGATCATTCCCCAAATTAGAATATTATGTTACTAGTATCTAAAGACACTAAACTATTATGATCATCAAGTGTGTGTATAATGTATTGAATATTCATCTAATATGTTATAATATCTTTTTATGATATGTCTGGGTCACTATATATCATAAAAACCTCAAACGATAAATTTTATCCTTGTGTTTCAGGCTAAAAATTGTGTTTATATTATAGTGACCATGATTATAAACTTTAGACATAGAGTCTTGGGTCCTAAATACATTTTTTTACCATTATTCAAGATGGTTAAAGAAGGTAACAGTGTGATACGATGATAATTATTTCTTTCTAACAATTTTAGGGCATCATATAGGTTAGATTTCATGACCTTAGTAATTATAATGATATTGTGATTCATGTTGGATTACTGATGAACATATTATTAATCAAGATCGATATATTGAGTATTATAAAATTTATAAGATTTTATAAAATTATCATTATTTTTTCACTAATTTCTCAATTATTCGGCAGATCACTATTTTTTAAACAAGATGATTGTTGTTTTCCCCATGCTAAATCATTAGTTTCAATTAAATGTATATTAGGTAATATAATGGGTTTTTATGATGTTAAAGATCATAAGATGATCCCTCTATACCCATAAGTAGTATCAAATCCTAATTCTTCAAGGAATCAATGTGTTAATATACTACATTATCAAAGGATTTTATATTGTAGAACATTCATAACATATCATAAAATATAATATTACGTATTTATTTGTACAACCATAGTGTAAAAATGCTAAACATCATAATGTATGATATGATTTAACCCATGGTTTTGATTTTTATCAAAATTTATAACATGAAATATGATTAATAGAAACAGAAATAGGGTTTATTTGAAAAATAGGGATCACAGTGTAAACACGATATTAGATCTACCTTGAAATATGGAATGATATTTATAATAGAGCTAATAATATTTAGTAATACAATAGTATCATATGAATGGAGGTATATAATATAATATAATATAATATGATTGGTCTTTTGGTAATCACAATCAAATTCCATTTATATTTTATAACTAGAAATTATATTATCTATTATAAAATTTGACATCCTTAAAAACATTTAAATTTTTTATTTTCAATATTATTACTAATGGTTTATAATTTTTATAGAAATTATAAATATTAAAAATTATAAAATAATATATTCCATGCCTAAGTAAAATATTTTAATTTTTTCCATATGTTTTTGAAAAATAAATGAATTGGTTATTTATTTATTTATTCCTATAACAGAATATACCTTAAACAACCCCAAATTATGAATTTAACAAAATGGTTATCTCTTCCTTAAATCTCCATGAAATTTTAGGTTTATAGTTTTAGATAATTAGGAAATACATTACTTAGTAAATTGAAAAATTCCACATACTGTAAATTATTTCAAAAAATAATTCTTATGTTTGAACACATGTTTCATTCATGACACTTTATCTTTGTTCTATAAGAGTCACCAGTACTGAATGATTGACCATGTTATTATTACTAAACATCCTCAGACCCTTTGAAAACATTTTAAAATTTGGGATGAGAAAAAAAGCTCAAGGAGGGAAATAAAATAATAGAACCCCATTAGTCAATCAAAATAATTGAAACCCGATAAAAGAATTTACATTTTCAAATCATAAAAATTTATTCTCATAAATAAAACATAACCATATATGAAAAAAATCATCAATGAAAACCTAAAAGACTCATATAAATCATATAAATACCCTAAATGATTTTTTTTAATATCATATTCATCACCTGTGTTCAGTCGTTCTTTACCCGTAATAGAATAATGATAACCAGTTAATTATAATCATCATTTATCTTGAGAATAAATCATTACTCAATGAATTATAAGTCTATATCCTTGGCCCACCTATCATAATACATAATTTTAAAGAACCATTACACAAAAAATACATAAAAAATATTTCACTTTTCATTATAACACTTATTTGAACCCATAATCAAAATCAATTTCAAACAACTCATACAAATAAAAAAGAAATATCATTTTCTTATGATTAATCATTAAAAATAAATATTTCCCAAAAGAAATGGGAATTGAATTTACTTTTCAAAATCATGAAAACATGAATAAGAATATTTATAATGATTAATATTCATTGTGGCGATAAATATTAAAAAAATTATTTTCACACCATAATTTGAAATCCAAATTGAACCATATAGAAAATGTTAAAAGAATTCATTTTTAATCCTTTGTAAAGAAAAAGAAAAGATAGTTGAAAATAGACCTCAAAAGTCATTGGGGCATAGAAAATATTATTCTGGAATCCATAAAAATAATACATATATCAATGAGAAATATTTAAAAGGAAATCATTAAAATTTGTTTTTAAAGAAAAATATTTTACCTCTAATTTCAAATCATAATGTAGGTACTTTAATTTCCTAAATAATAAAATTATATTAATCACTTACTTGAGTTCTATTCTTTTAAATTTTAATTCATTTATTACCATGTTTTATTTAGTTATGATATCATTTAAGATCACATCATATGGTTTCATGTTATTCAGTCCAAAATAACTTCAATGTGTTGTCTAGGGTAGACAATCGTATAATTTTACGTAATATTTTTAAAACATTAATTGTGTCATAAAAATCATATTTATTCATTAAATATACTTGTACAATTATCTGTGTAAGGAGGTAGTGAAAATGAAACACGCCATTTCATGAGACGACAGTTTTCACATATACAAGAGTAATGTTTTCATTTTGTAATATATAGAAATTAATTGAGTAAAATACTAAAATATATTTGTATAATAATAACTTTTATATAAATATATCAATTCTTCATTTAATAAATCTTTTTAAATATCCATGTGGGAGGTTATGAAAAACGAAATACACCATTCCTGGAAATGGTATCATACACGTACCTATAGACAACATTTTCATTTTTCAGTGGATAGAATAGAGGTAGAAAATGTTGTTTCATAAACATAATAAAATTAAATTATAATAATTATACCTATTTCAATATATTAATATGATTATATAATATTTATAAAAAAATAAAGAAGAAATAAAATTAAAATAACTTGGTTGGAATAAATAACTCCTCCATAGATAACATCCATTGAAAAACACCTTATGTATTATTACTTTGTCCTTTTGAAAATAATAAAAAAAATCACATGTTCATAGATAAGGGTGTTTCTGAGTTAATTAGATAGGTATTGATCTAGATAAAGGTCTTAGAGTGTGTAGAGAATTCAAGGGTTGAGTGACTCCTTTTATAATTGAGAGGAGTGTAACACTTATTAATAGTCGCAACATTAAAGTAATATAAATGTATTAATCATGGGAATGTAGCTCTAAATTATTAAAATATATAATATGGTAAAACATTTTGTTAAAATATACTCATGCGACCAAATTTAGATATGTTTTGGAGATATTTGTGGTCTCATCCCTTGGTTTAACCATCTACCTCATTTAACTATAATCGTAGAGACTAAATTTTTACCTCAGTAACTTGATTTAGAGAATAAAAATAAAATGAAACATGTTATCTAATTCAAATATCCTAATTAAAAATATTAAAATCATTTTAAATGATTCAATTTATGAAAGTGCAAAATAATAATTTTAATATTTATATGCAATATTAAATGGAAAATAGTATTTAGAAAAACCCCTTTCAAAGAATCTAAATGAATTTACATTAAAATCAGGTATACAATTGATCTGAATAAAATTTATTATTTTATGAGTAAAAAATAGAGATTTATTTAAAATTTATTTTAGTAATAAATTGATCTTTAACTTCAAAAAACATAATTAAATTCATGGAACCAATAATAGTTTTTTTATTAGAATAAAATATAACTTTAGTCTGAAAAAAGTCAAGTATGGATTTAAAAATTCAAAATAATTTTTTATAATGTTTTATTATAATCTATAAATTCATATTTTTTATATATTATGGTTTTATAAAATTTTAATTCATGATTACATCATAAAGATTTCATAAAATTTATAGTATTTGTAAAAAAATTAGTTTTTAATATTGAACCAAAAATAAAATTCTTCAAAAAAAAATTCAAATATATACCATAACATAATTTTTTCATGATAATTCCAAAATTAACTTAAAATTTTTCAAATTATAAATATATTATTTATAAATTTAAAATTTAAAAAAAACCGTATATTCGGGGAAAAAATTTATCTAGAATAAAAAAATTCCTTTTTCAATGTGAAAATAATTTAAAATTTTTATGTTAAATATGAATCCATAAAAAATTTTTATTAACATTAATAAGAAATGAAATTATTTTTTATTAAAATTAATTCAGCTATCACATTCTTCCCACCATAAATGAATTGTTCCTTAGAATTTTAATCATTAATAAAGAGGTGGTAGTATTTTTCTCACATATCCTTTTCAGATTATTGTGTTTCTTATTCAATAATGTGACTCTTTTATAAAAATATCGCCAGGTGAATCACCTTATTCTCCAATACCTGATATCAACAATAAATATCTAAACTGATTTTTCATCATAATAAACATCTTACTCTAAATGAATAACTTCATAGATGCATCATGTATAAATTTTCTTAACAATAAAACATTAAATATGTCATTTACCAAAGAAATAATGGGAGGTAATGATACTCAGTTAAAATATAATCTCGCATTATTAATAAATTCATACGAACCAATAATCCATAGACTTAATTTTACCTTTCTTCCGAAATTTATCACACCTTTCGGTGAATAACTTTTTTGGAAAACAAGTTCTCATACCTAAAATTAAATATTATTCCTTTGGTTATCTACATTACTCTTTATCCTACTCTGAGATGTATGTAAATGGAAATGACATATTTTAACCTTTTAAACCATCTCTTCTACAAATTCTAGTCCCAACAACTTCCACAACCCAAATTCTTCCTAATATTCTATAGTTCAACACCATTTTCTATTTAATGCCTCAAATTTTACCACCTTTATATTTCTATGAAATCTATTATAATAAAAAATATACTAATGAAATATGTTTATCCAACTTCACTAATAATCCAATGAGAAAGGATATAGATTATCCTCTAAATTATGAAATTTTTTCTCTAACAATACATCATATTGAGGGTGAAAATTTATAATAAAACACAACTTAGTACCCAAAAAAATTTTAAGTCCTTTCCCAGAATTAGATATAAATTTGGGATCATGATTGGATAAAATAGAGAGATAAACCTCATATAACCATACTTTTTCATTAAGATAAAGACAATAAATATTATCCAACAAAATATTATCTCAGATATAAAGAAAATTAAAAGATTAAATCAAAGGGTCAACAAGATTCCATATCTCATTATTAGATAAATATAACTTTGGTAATCCAACAAACAAGTACATGGATATATTCTCTCATTTCTATTCAAGACCTAGAAATGAATGAAGCATTCCCATTGGTATTTTTCATTCTACTTTAACATATTGAAAATTCAAAAATTTCAAGGTAAAATGAGAAATATATTTCTTCATTCCTCCCAAAAATAATATTCTCAAAGGTATCGATACATTTTAGTGCTACCTATATGAACATAATATATGGAGTTGGGTGTTTCACTCAATATTTCCATTCAAAACTGAGAGTCATTTGGTTCAAAAATCTTATTTTTGAATCATATAAAAATTCTTTATCAATATGAAAATTACATATATTTTCTTTATTAACAAATTCTATTCTTTATTTTAAACCAAGATATTATTTATAAAACATCTTAATTCATTTAAACAAGGGTGATTATGCTGATTCTTTTTCCATCAGATAAAATTATTTTGATACAAAAACCTCTAATATTTGTGTCATTAAATCATTAATTGTGCGATAATGTTTCTAGTGTAACATGGTTAATGATTCATTATCCTTAAAAATCAAGGTATTCATTACCTTGTCTTATTTACCTTGATATTTGTAAATTTTTAAATCAAAATATTTTATTAGCTTCAAGATTCTTCTTTGACTCATATTCAACTATTTTTGTGTGACTATTTGTTTAAATATTTTACGATCAGTTTATATATAAAATTTATCCCCATATATATTATGATTCCAAATTTTTAAAACGAAAAATACTATAGAATCATTATGTTCATTTGTTGGATAATTCTTCTCGTGGGGTTTCCACTATCATGATACATATTAAATTACTTGACCCACTTCCATAAAAAAATATACAAGCCCATTAAATAAAGAATCCCTATTAATAAAGAATTCACTTTTTCATGATGTCAGGGATAATACTAGATAATTAAACAATATTATATTTAATTCTTAAAGATTGTAATTACCCTCCTTTTTTGACAAAATTTTACTTCATATGCAGTCAACTTGTTTAATGTGTTATCTAACAAATAAATTATTCTAAAAAACCTTCTGTAACAGCCTATTAGACTAATAAACCTTTCAATCCCAGTGACAATATTATATCTTAGCCATTATTCATTAATTTTAGTCTTGACAAGGAAAACTTTTATTCCATATTTTGTTTCCATATACCTAAGGAATGAAATCTATTATACTAAAAATTCACATTTAATTTTTTTTCTTATAACGCATTTTCTTTTAAGGTCTAAATATTAATATATGTTTCTCATGATCTTCATAAATTAGAGAATATACAAGAATATCATTGATAAATAAAACTATAAACTTATCCAAATACTCAAAAAAAATATTTTTAAGATCTATAAATACCTCAAGTACATTTGTCAACCAAAAGGGAATAAACATAACCTCATAATTTATATAAATCATCTAAAATGTTTCCATATAATTGTAATAGATATTTAATTTGAACTAATGATATCTGTTGTTGATTTCAGTATTCAAAAAATACTGATCACCCTAGATCTGATCAAATAATTCATAATTTTGAGGCAAAGGGTACTTTTTCTTAACAGTATTGTTATTGGGTGATCTATAATCAATTTAATTCCTCATAGAACTGTCATTTTTTTAATAAAAAAATAGGATCAACCATATGTGAAGTGATGTGATGAATGAAACCCCTATCAATAAACACTTTTAGTGATTTTAAACTCAAATATCTCAATTGGATCTATTTTTTATGGCGGTTTTGAAATTGTATTTTCTTTTGAAAAAAAGTTAAAATTGAATTTTATCTCATGTTCAAGAATGAAAATTGGAAAATAATCATGAAATACATAAATATATTCATTTAAAATAGGAATAATAATCATTTTATGAATTTAATTATTTTCAATCATATGATTAGTATAAATTTCACCATTATCATTAATAAATTTATTATTTTTCTGATTTGTTTTCAAAGGTATAAGCTCATTATTATATATGGATTGAAACTCATTTTAAAAATTTAATATAATTTTTTTTACAATTCAACTTCGTATGATAACCCAAAATCTCATCCATTCCCAAAATAAAATCAAACTCTACTTTGAATAAGGCAACATGGTTTTCAAGAAAAACAATTCCACATTTGAAAATTAGAGTATTCTTATAAATAATTGTTTCCATGAAACTTCCACCATTAGTTTTTATGAAAATTTATGTCTCTATATAGTGATATGTTATTTCTATTTTACTAGAAAATTTATCAAGAATAAAAAATAACACATATATCTCAAATAAAAACATTTATTGAAAAAAGTTCAGTAAAAAAGTAATATATCTATCACAAATTCATTTAATGGACCAACATATATCAAAGTAGTAGTAAATGACTTTCCCCACATTTCCAATTTCAATATTGATGATTCCCTCCTTTAAAAATATATTTGAACATGTGTTTTCATAATGACCCTAGTTATTGAAATTAAAACATTTCATTACCAATTGATCATCTAATTTCCCATTACTAATCTAATTAGTGTGCTTTTCTTTGCTTTCATATGCCAGATGATCAAAATTAACACACTGGTAAAACTTTCTTCATCTTCTTAATCATTACATAAATTGTTTCTTACCACATCTTGGATATATGGGGGGTTACATATTGGTTTCATTATTTATTGTTTCTCCACTATCTGTCATATTGACTACTTATTATTCTTGATGTCATTAGATTTATAAGATTCAAAAAGCACCAATAAAATTTATCATCAAATTAAAATTATTACTTATAAATATTACATTCATTAGGGGAATAAAAATACTTGTAAAATTATTTTAAATGCTATTTAAAAACTATCAATTTTACTATAATGGTCTAGAATAAAATTCAATGCATAATTTTCTAACCTGGTAAATTTTTTCTCCCAGGCAGCAATTGATTCCTCTTACCTTTTCATCAACTCTAGGAATTTCATTTTTATTCTTAATTTAATAACATTTGGTAAATATTTTTCATAAAATATATCTTTAAATACCATTTAATCCATGGTATAATTTTCATTATTCTTCTTAGTATTTTTCATTAAAGAGCACCACTGATCAAATTTAACTTCAAAATGAATAACTAAAACAGTTACCTTTTTATGTTGTAAGTAACAGAAAATATAAAATTTATTCTCCAAATAATTAATTTATCCTTATAATATAACTTGGTCTGATATTCCACCAAATGTTAGAGGGTGTTGTTTCCTGAAATTCAACACTACTAACACATTCCCCTATAAGAGATTTGGTTTATCTATTGCATGTATTCCACCATTAATAGCATGTTTTTATTAAGTTATAAAATTGAAAAACTACTAAACTCTAACTCTTACTATTATTGATTTAGGATTCAAATGGATATTTTCCACCCAATGAATTCTTAAATTATTCACCATGTTACCTCTGTAGAAAATCTATTCTAAATGAACATAGTTTAGATAAATAAAATGGAAACCCTAAAATATTTTGTTATGATAATATAACCATATATCAACATATCTATTTTATTATTTTCTTAACAATATCCTTACCTATAAATTTATCTAAACCCTTTTCTAAAACCAAAAAAAAATTATACAATAAAAATACCATAATTATGATTTTAATAGAAAATGATTGTACTTTTTTACATTCTCATGCTCTTTTAGGTTTATATTTCCATATAATTAGTAAATACATTACATAAAAAAGTAAAAACGTCCAGATAGTGTAAAAATTTTCAATAAAAACAAGTTCTTATGTTTAAACTACAATTTCATTCAAGAAACTTTTTATTCATTCTAGATAATACACCAATGTGGAAATATTGACCCTAATATATTTCATACACAACCTTAATCCATATAAAAAATATTTTGAAACTTTTTATGAGAATAAAAAATCTAATTATGGTTTATAAACTTAAATAAACCCACTAGTCCTTTTAAAAATAATAAATCCTCATATAAAATTAACCATTTCAAATAATAAAACAATTCTCTCATAAAAAACATAACCACATGTAAAAAAATAATTTCTCAAATAAAACAATTAAAAATTTTAAAAACCCTAAAAATTTAAGAAGGTATCTTGGAAAATTATATCTATAAGCTGTGTTAACTCATATTTTACCCATAATGGAATAACATTAACCAACTAATTCCAATCACAATTTATCTAGAGAACAAATCACTACAAAAAACGTTGGAGGGATATATCCCAAGCCCGCCCTTCATAATATATATAATATAATAATAACATTATATGACAAAAACAAATACAATATTTCACTTCTCATCCAAAACTCATTTGAACCATTGATTAAAATCACTATTAAATATCTCATTAAAATAAGATGAAATATTTTAGGGATTTATATGAAATCCAAAAATGACTTTTATAGAAAACGTTTAAAAGATTCATTTTGAAAACATTTTAGAAAATGTAAAAAATATTTTAAAATGAATTTAATCAATAATTTTAGTATAGTTAAGATTAATATTGAACCCACATAAATAATATGTATATTGGAAATAGATATTTTAAAGTAAAACGTTAAAATAATGTTTTAAAGAAAGATCCCTTACCTCAAGTTCTTACATTCCACATATATATTTTAGTCCCATGAATAATAGACTTATATTAATAATTTAATTTATTAAAAAATATTTACATATTTATTACCTTATTATTATTCTTTTTATTTCATTTATTACTTTGTTTAATTTAATTACTAAATCGGTTAAGTTTGTGTCTGATGTTTTTCGATCATTTGGCCCAAGACAATTTCAGTGTACTAACTAGGGTAAAGGGGGTCATAAAATTATTCCAAAATCTTTATATGATATTAATAATGTAGTATTAATCATATATATTCATAATATAAACTTTTATAACTAACCATGCAAGTCGATGGTGAAAAATGAAAAATGACATTCATGGAGGTTGTAGTCATCACATACACATGAGCATTTTTTTCACTTTCCACGGGATGGAAAGGAAATAAGTTAAATAACATTTTATCTTTAAATTTTTATAATTATTATATAAATATAATAAAAATTAATTTAATCCAAATCTATAACCATTCTAGTGTGGAAATTATTGAAAATGAAATGTGTCATTCATAGAGGCAGCAGTTTCTACGTATATATAGAAAAAGTTTATAATTTAAATAGATGGATAAGAGGTAAAAATGGTTATTCCATCAACATAAAAAATTTAATAACATTATTGATACATATTTAATTAAAAAATGTGGTTATATAATATCTGGATAAGGTTTAAGAATAAATAAACTTGAAATAACATGGTTAAAGAAAATATTTTTTCTCCTGATAACCACCATTGAAAAACGCATGAAGGATTCCTAGATTGATATTTTTAAAATAAAAGAACAAATTATTCCTAGATAAGGGTTTTTGAGTGGTATTTTTGTAGGTATTTGTTAATTTGGATTGTTTATGTTTTGTAAATAAGTGAGTGGATGAGGGGATCCTTTTATAAGTGAGAGGAGTGGCATTTTTGTAAATACTTTTAACTTTAAAATAATATAAATGTTTCTCTCAAAGTAAAGTGGTGAGAATATTAAAAAATGTATAATATAGAATATATTAGGGGATAAATATACACACCCATCAAAATTTATACAAGTTGATATTTATGGAACTACCATTTTTTAACCATTTACCACATGTAACTTTAATAACATGGAATACTTTTTTACCTAGGTAACTTAATTTTATGAACACAATTAAAATGGAACATATCAAATACTTCAAAAATTAATATTTATAATATTACTATGATTTTAAAATATTTATTTTCCTTAATATTCCTAAAATAATTTTAATATAAGTATGCCAAATGTAATAAAAAATAGTTTTTTTAGAAAAAATATCTTTTAAAGAAGGAAATTAATTTTCACTAAAATCATATATAGAATTGATACTCATGATATTTATTGGTATTTGAAAAAAATTATATTTTTGTAACATTCTATTCAAGAAAAAATAGAATGTGACCATCCAACTTATATACTAAATGAAAAGAACCAAAAATAGTTTTTTTCTAGAATAACATATATCATTAGTTCCAAAAATAATGGGATAGGTTAACTAATTACAAATAATTTTTTCAATGATTCATTATACTCCTTGAATACATATTTTATCAATAAATTTGTTTTATAAATTCATGATTCAATGTTTAATCATTTTATTTTATAAAAGTTATGGAATTTGTAAAAATGATATTTTTTATAATTCAATAAAAATTGAACTCTTTGAAAATATCCTAAATATTAGTACTAAGATAATTTTTCCATAAAGATTAAAAAGATTAATTCCATTTTATCAAATTCAAATTCTAAAATTTTTAAATTTAACTTTTAAATAAAAACATATAATTCATTTAAATTAATTTTTCTTGAATAAATCTATTTCTTTTTTGAATGAAATGTTACATAAAATTATTATATTAAATATAAATCCAAAAAATCAAATTATGGACATTAATGATAGATGAAATTGATTTTTTTTTACATTACGTAGGATTTCACAAATCCTTTAAGAATATTCATGTTTATAAAGTGTTTTTAGAATGTTTTTGTTGTTTATACTATATTTTTGTGATAAATTAATTCTACAAGACAAATCCCTACATTACATTCTAGGTGTGATATCATGTGATTTAGTTTTCATCTAAATTAACATCTATTTTTATTAAATTTTTTAACATATAAATAGTTATTCAATGTATTTTGTATAATTTGGTTTTCTGGTTTTCATGAATTGAATCATCTCTTGAGTAAAATCTCCCCAAGGGGAGGGACTCAGGTTTAGACTACCCGCTATCCTAAAGGATTAAGACTTATTCTATAAGGTGGGGGTTTATTTATATCTCACTTTGGGATTACTCATGTAGATACTACCAATATCATAGAACTAAATTCCTTTCATCATAAGTTCATATACCTTACATATGAGATACATTTGGATATGTGTAAATAGGTATGTGTTCTATTATGGGTTAATAATAAATTTTTAGGTTGTGTAAAGAGATGCACATTAAATTATAGTCAACACATTGATTTAGTGGATGGAATAGGGACTCTAAAACTAAATCATGAGAAGCATGCATACAAAGAGGAATTAAACATGATGTAAGAAATTTTTTTGATATTAAATGTGTTTAATATTCATGTGATATATATTATATTAGTAAGACATTTTCAAGGGAAAAAAATTAAATCATAATTTTGATATTCCTTCCAAAGAAGACATGTGAAGGACACAATCATTCTTCCAGGTAGGTTTTGAAAAATTAAGGTGCCCTTAGATTTTCTTGTGTAAGGAATAGTAGAAAGGGATAACCCTAAAAGTCAAGTTACTAATACTATTGTAGGTTTTTGGTGAAAATTTGCTGGTAAATCATCAGAGTTAGGAAAGAATAGAAATATAATTGAGTGATTATATATAGCAGATTTAGATAAATATTTTATAGTCTCAGCTATCCAAGAATAAGAATTTTTTTTATTTGGATGATTTTCTACTTAAATAACTATGCTGTGAGAGTTATGATCAACTAGACTAATTGATTAGTAAAATAAAAATTTTATCTCACTGAATAGATATTGAGTTTAGTTTCACAATTTTTAGTGTTAGTATTTTCATTAAAATTCCTTTTTTAAAAGATAAAAAACATGATGCTCAAACATATGTATGACTTGGTTATATTTTTTGGAATACTATGATAATATGTTTGAGATACATTATAGTTATATCAAATATGAAAACACTCGATTCATATTTATGGTTGACAATTTTTCTTAAATGGATGCATTCATGCATCCGAATGAGAATATTATAGTGTTAAATTTCTCCAACTCTAACTCATGGATACTATATATTGAGTTTACATCACACATTTCAGTAGATAAAAATATAATCATAGATAGAGTTGAATTAAAAATGTTTCAAGTAGACCTTTCTATTATTAAAGGATTAATATTTGATTCATTATAATTCAACACATTTGACCTATCCATACCAAGTGAATTAACTATACAATTAGAGAACTTCTATTTTTTTCCCACAATAGACACAAATTATATTTATGTATATTTTTCGTACAAGAACATATTTTAATTCCCT
Source organism: Viscum album (assembly GCA_963277665.1). Taxonomy (NCBI): domain Eukaryota; kingdom Viridiplantae; phylum Streptophyta; class Magnoliopsida; order Santalales; family Viscaceae; genus Viscum; species Viscum album. The sequence continues at coordinate 1,993,467,295 of OY728157.1, forward strand.
ATTAAGAATAATAGTTGTTATATATATATATATATGAAATATTTTATTGCGTCGAGGATATATTAAATTGTTTATATATTCTAGATGTAGTTAATCCAATCTATAACATTCAAGACAAGAAGGTCAACGTTGATTCAAATACCATATTCCTTGGGAATTGTAATCATGGACATATTAATGTGAAAGAAACCCAAATAAACCATATATATGGATTTTTATAACCATTTGGTTATAAATAATTTTATAATTTTAAATAATATTTTTTTTGAAAAATAACCAAATAAACGATTATTGGAAATAGTGAAATAGATAAAGGACTATTTGAACTCATGCATAGTAATGTATCTGGACTAATGAGTACTAAAGAAATTAGTGGTTTTGGGTACATTTTTTCATTCAGTGATAACATTAGTTAGTATGGATATATGTTTCCCATTATATACAACTACAAAAATTTTTAAAACATTATAGGGTTTTAGAATGAAGTATATAATTAGATGGGAAACAACATTAATATTATCAAATTAGATCATAGTGGTGAATACTGTATACAAAAATTCACTTATTATTTGATAGATTATGGATTTATTCCACAAATTACTCCTCCTATAACACCAATGAGTAATAGTGTGTTGAATAGGAGAAATCGTAACTTTTTTTGAAAATATTTGATTAATGAGGAATCAATGTGACCTTCCTATTAATTTTTAGGGATATTATCTAGAGATGAAAACATACCTAGAAAACCATATTCCCTATAAAGTATTCATAAATAAACCATTTGAGATATTTATTGGGAAAAATCCCATTATGTATTTTATAAATATTTCGTGTCGAAAAAACCTTGTATGAAGATTGGATTCTAGTAAAATTGAACCTAAATATAACATGTGTTTATTTATTAATTATCATAAAGAAACTAAGGGCTATTATTTCTATACTACCACAAAGAACAAATTTTTTTTGAATTGATTTACAACATTCCATGAGAATGAATTTATAATATGTGGTATCAGTGGGTGGAAATTTGAACGTAGAGAAGCTCAAGCCAAATAAATAGAAATTTTTCTTGGGATAGTGGTTGAGTTGGTTCCATAAAGAGTTATAGAGGAAGAACTGACTGATGTTATATAATAACCTCAAATATTCGATAGGATTCATAAATATTTTGATGGATTTGGATTTCTAATGGCTAATGATAATAACTTAATGTTCATAGGATATAAACCTACCACCTACCGAGCGACTGTTGATAGTTATAATTATATGAAGTCGTTAAAATCTATAGAATCTACAAAGGACTCTATATACACTATCCAATTTTTTAATTTGTTATATTCAACAGAGGGGGTGAAACCCATAGTGTGAAAGTGGAGTTTCTACATGAGACCTTACATGGACTATAGAGTTTCTACCTAAAAAATAAAGTCTAGTCAGATATGGTTATAAGAAAATTTATGGTATTGACTATGAAGAAACCAATTCACCCCTTATAATGATAAATTCTATTCATAATTTTATATCCATATTGGATAATTTTGATTGTGAGATATATTAAATGGAAGTGAAAGTAGATCTTATTAATGATAATTTGGTTAAGGATGTGTATATGAGACAACTCTATAGTTTTAAAGTGAAAAATGATTCTACTAAGGTTTTCATGATATAAATGTCAATTTATGGGTTGAAGTAATATTCTCAAAATTTGAATATTTAGTCTAATATTGAAATTAAATAGTTTGGTTTCATATATAATATAGATGATTCTTATATATATAAGTGGATTAGTGGAGTGTTTGGGTATTTATTATATTTTAAGTGGATGATATACTTATTATCAAAAATAGAATCCAGAATCTTCACTCTATGAAGATGTGGTCGGTTAAAATAATATCTATAAAATATGTGGGAAAAGAAACCTATATATTGGTTATGAATATATATAAACATAAATCTAATAGAACTCTTAGACCTAGTCAGGACATGTACATTATAAAATTTATAAACAAGATTATTATTGAAAACTCCAAAAAAAGGGTCGTTACTAGTGTTACATTGTGACATCTTGATAATTTAGTTTCAAATAATACTATGTTGGATATATTGATTAACATGCACCACTGCAATTTAAGAAAATTGGGATATACTATAAAATTATTATTATTTAAATTTGACCATTAAAACTTGATGATAAATTAGTGGTATTAATGTAAATACCACTTTATGAAAAATAGGTATAAGTTTTTTATATAATTCAAATTTATTTATTAATAAATAAAAGAATTTTTTTTCAAATTCATTTATGTTTCGAAACTATGTTTTCTTAAAAATTATTTTCATTGATTTTTATGAGTGAATATTATAATAATTTTATGGAATATTTGAAAAATTATTTTATGAAAAACTTATATCAATTTTGAAATCATAATTTCAAAATTATCTTGGGATCTATTTTTTTGAATTTTGAGAAAAGTTTCACATTATAAATTAATGGTGAAAAAGAATGATTTGTATTGAAATTTTTTTTTCTATTCAAGAATTAACAAAGTTACATTTTTTTCTTAAAATGGTTTTAAAGTAAACTTTTTTCCGTGTTATTATTAAAAACTAATTATGAATTTTGGAATCAATTTTATTCTTTATTTTGGTTTAAAAACATTTTATACCTAAGAATTCATTTTTTCAGGAAACTGTTTTTCATCTAGTTTTATGTGTTAAATTTTAATTTATTTTATTAGAATTATACGAATTGAATTTGAAAAAATTTATTCCATATTTATAATAATAATTAATATTTACTAAATATAACCCTTTTATTTTATTTATTATGAATAATTAATATAAAAAATAGTTATAACCATAGTAAAGGGTAAATCAGGTTAATTACGGTTAAAAATAATATAAAAAAGATTTAAAATCTTCCTAAAACATTATCTTAACCAATTTTATGAGTATAATTATTTCATACTCATTTAAAATCTTAATTTATATCCAAATAGGTCCCTTTTCATTGATAATGGCCTATATAATATTTTAAGTAATGAAAAATATAAAATACCGCTCACATGCTTTTGAATTTCACTAATATGTACACATAGAGATAAAAATAATTTTTAAATGAATTTTAATAGTAATTTTGATCATAATAAAATTATGTTTGTGATTTTAATTTGTTAATAATTTTTACTGATTATATAATTTATTTAAACACTAATATAGTGCTTCTGAAAGCAGTGGAGAAATCAAAGTAAATAATTTTCAAAACATTAAAAGTAATGTATTTTGGATGAATTACATTGATACAAGAATTTTATAGTAAATAATAATTTATCATCTATTTTTAAATGTATTATATTTTAATTACATTATTATCCTGATGATTTCAAATTAAAATTAAAATAATAGTTCTAACACTGACATTAATGATATTTTATAATAAAATATTATTTTATTAAATGATTAAAAATTCATAGAAATCATATTTTAAGAAAATATGATTTTATATGGTATAAAATATCATCCATGGTCCATTTATGGGTTTAGTTTCCTTTTATAATAACTTTCTTAATGCCTATAGATTTAAACACATTTGATATCATGGTAATCATTAAAAGAGTTAATGGCGGTTAATAAAAAGAGATAAGGGTGAAACATCACCTAAACATGTTAAAATTTTATTTTATGTGTGTATTTCCACTTAAAAAAATCTTATATTATAATTATATAAATGTTTCACATTTACATGAAAATTTATTTATTTTAATTTAATACTTTAAAGAATTCTAAGAGTGGACCTCCCTTCATTTATAAAAGGAAACCTCATCCCCTCTCCTCCTTGCACCATTTAAACACTATATTTCATCAAATACCTACCAAATACCTTAATAAAATCCATAACCATGTCCAATAGGTCATATTTTGGGTATAATACAAACCTTATATGGTTTAAGGTATAAATCTAAGTAGGTTTAACAAAGTAGATATATAACTTTTAGCTGAATGATTTAGTTTTATTTCTTCTTCTAACTACTTCAAATCTATTATAATCATTGTGATATAATAACATAGTTTTATAAAATAAAATTATATGTTATTATATTTATTTCATTTTCATTATACATATCCTTTTCCAAAAAATGGTAAATGAAATCATCATTCATGTGTACAACAAACAACCGTCTCACGAATCAATGTTATTATTTTTCAATTATTACCTCTCATAACTAGTTATAATGATGTAATTAATGTATATATATCATATTCATGACATAATTATCATTATTTAAATAGGATATATCATCTATTTTGTTACCTTTCCATCCATTCGAAAATTATAATGTCTTGCGGGTGTACGTACAGATTACCACCTCCACGAAGCGATGTGATTCGTTTTCCATCATTATATAACATGAAAGGAATATATATATTAGTGTATTTAAATATATAATATGATATTTATGATATAATAATCAGTATTAAAATATAAAATTATAATTACCTTATTTCCTTCATATTTTTTGAAAAATGAAAATCGTACTCTTGCGTACATATGAATTATCATCATTGTATTGTAACATAATTCATTTATCATAACCATTTTAAAGGTTTTTTAAAACGTATAATTAATATATATAAAAATTTTAATTATTTCATGATTATTTTTATATATAATATTTAATAATTACCTATTTAAACATGTTCATCCTGATAAAGTTATTTTGGTAGTATGTATTGAATGTCCTCAAACCGTCCAACAAAAACTAAACCGACGAAGAAACTAAATAAAACAAGGGCATAAATGATATAAAATAGATAATAATAATAATAATAATAATAATAATAATGGAATTATCATGAAAAATTTTATTCATTAAGTAAATAATTAATATAATTTTCATATTTAGGAAGATAAATAGTGTTTGTGACGAGTCAGACTTGATGTAAAAGAATTTATTTTAAAAACCCTACATTTAGGTCTCCCTTATAACTCTATTTATTCCAAGTATATATTATTTTAAATACTTAAATAAAGTTATTATATATTATCCAATGTTTGATAAAGGTCATATTTTACCATATTGAAATTTCCTTACAATGGTTTAAAAAAGAATATTTTTAATGTTCTCCATCCATGTCCTTTTGAACTATTTTTACCAAGGTGTAAAAGAATGTTTTAATTTAACAATTATGTAATGCAATAAATATTCCCACAATCATGAATTTTTATTTCATTAAATATATATTTACAATTTTCTGTTGATATTTTAAAATGAAAATATTTCCAAAATATTTTGTGAATTTTTTCATTTAAAGTAGTTTTCAATGTAAAGGGATATTTGTCCCAATTTTTAATTGAAAATGGATAGTGGTTTTCTTCGTGGTTTAAAATATTATTTCAATGAATTTATAATGAAAGGGTTAAATATTAAAAATATTTTTTTCATTATATGTAACTTTATTATTATATATGATAATGGGTGATCCCGATAAAACTTAAATGATGGGTGAGCCTAATATTTCTATCCAATGCATTGGATAATGTTTCTTATCTTCAAAGGTAAGAAAAAGGGAAGTTAAAATGGGATGTTTCTTCTATGGTATTATTTAGGCACTAGTTTTTTTTTAAATGAGTGAACATGTGTTATGAATATGATTATCTATGTTTTTTACAAGGTTTTATATTTGTTCTATTTTTTTAATGGTTTTATTTAAGAAAAAAAGGGTATTTTCTAGTGGGTGAAATTGAATTTATATGATGAAAAGATATTGTGGAAAAAGTTAAATATTTAATTTTATTTATAGTTTTTAACGACAGTAATGTATTTCATTCTTTTATATACCTAATTTATTTTTTTATTCTCCAATATTTCAAAAAACAATTTACAGGGTTTAAGGATGAGTTGGCAAAAATAAGAAGGCAAGTAGATTTTCAAGAATATTTTTCCTGAAAGGGAAACAATTATTCAAATTAAAAATTTATATTACAATAAAAATGGGTAATGATTGGAAGTGTCCAATATTTATGTTAGGTGCGTGTTATGTAATAATTATGACCTAATTATATAAAACATAAAACCAAAAAGGTATTTAGGAATATAATAAAGTGAATTCTAGTATAGAGACAATCGATTATCTAATGTTTTAATGTTAGATCCTTATAGTTCTTATCAAAGAAATTTTTTAGATAAAATTTGAGGTTAGGATGATTAAAATTAAGATAGATTAGTATTTTTAGATTCCATTATGGATTAATAACACTAAGTATTGAATAATATCTTACATTTTTCATAAATAAAATATTGTATAGTTTTTCAAGAAATTACATCCCTATCGGGATTCTAAAAATAAGATATGGTTGTTTTATAGATGCACCTATGGGTAATAAATCTGAAATGGGTGTATTGGGTATTAACTCAATCATCACCTATGTAAGAACACAATTATTTGACTAATGTATCAATCCTTTAGGTTTTGGTCTAATTTGATTTTATGGACCTTTAATGTATTCCAAATGAGTTATCGAATATCTCAGGGGTTTCTAGAGCTTGTTCATTGCTTGGAACCCCAATCTATAAGAAAAAATGGTATACCGTATGATTAGAGTAAACAATGATAGGTAGGTTGGAAGGTAAGATTTAACCATTCAAGGATGGAAAGTGGGATAGATTAGGGATCATGGTGTGTTCAAACCATGTATTTTTGTTTACACAGCCATTTGAAAAACTACTGAAAATTTTTAGAGGCATTTCGCATAGTTGGCACATGGTTTCCCTAACCACTTGGCCTAACCTTGTGGTATGCCTCTCTCTATAGGGGACCATGCACAGTTTTCGATGGTTTGGTCAAATTGTGCGACTAAACTGTGAGGAGAATAAAAATGATTGGTTTTGTGGTTTTTCCCTTAAATGATGTTTCAAATAAAACCCTTCCACACTTTTCTATTTTCAGTGGAAAACAAACTTGTTTCTTCTCCCATTTTTATATTTTGAAGGCCTAAACTATGATTTTAGATCCAACTACTTTTTGGATTATGTTTCTATCATCATTCATCTCGTTAGATCTATATTGGTATATTCTCACTTCCTTTTTAACCATTAATATTTCTTCTTCTTATCAACGATGTTATTTAGATATAGGATCATATGCCCTATTTTTAGGTTGTAGGTTCGTTCTTCATATCTACTATAATCTAGTATGAATTAGAGGTTAATATTGTACAAGGAGAGTTATATGAGCCTAAGTTAGGGGGTCTATACCTCATCCTTTTATTTTCATTATTTTGGAAAATCCCATGGAGGCGCACCAACTTCATTAGGTGTCATCGATTAAATTCAAATGACTTTCTTATAGTCATCAAAACCATGTTCTAAGGCCCCTTCCATATATGTAATTCATTTTTTGTGGTTATATCTAATAATATGACCACCCCAAGTGGGGTGTTGTTTATAATTATATTTTTTGTGCTTTGACAATGTGTTTGTTCCACAATTCGAGTGTGCCTCCACATGACCTCTCTAAATATAAGACATCCATGTTAAATGACTATTGAATTGTAAATTAATTATGGAAAGTACCAAGTATTAAAAACACATGAATAGACTAAGGTAGGAGATTCAACTTGAATAATAATTTGTAAATAGAATTGGAAATTATATTTCAAATATATCACTTGGCCTAAATGCATAGAAATAAATGTTGGTTTCTGGTCGTAGCACCCCATTCCATTTATGATGGACGGTAGTAGAATGAACAAAGTTAATTGATTATGATATAAAAGGTCTAATTGTCCTTGTAGCACTAATGAAAGGTAGAGGATTGAACCTTATGAAATATTTAATGTCTAGAGTATTGTATGGAAAAAATAATTAAATAAATTTTATATAAGGTCCCTAATTACATATTTACCTTGAAGTAGTTATTATAGGATTGGTTTGAATCGAGATTGCCTTTGATTTTTGGGGGAATTCTTTGAGAACTTGAGGACACCATTCCGATTATAGGATGTTCATTACCTTGGTTGAGACCCACCATAAAACTCGATCCTCACCTATCAATGGATTCCCAATATGACACTGTAGGATCCCTTATTTACTATTAAAGGATGCCTTCGATACACTCCTTGGATCCATCATGGCTTCTTATGAACATGAGGTGCCTTAGTTGCATCATTAGTCCTAGCCATAGATTATATTGTTTTACCATGGCTAAGTTTCTTGTAATCGGTTTGATAACACTATTATGAAATTTATTGGATGATTCTCCTTGGATATAGACTCTAACCCATTAGCCAAGCTATAGTCACTATTGAGTTGGAGACCCCTATGGTCTTGGATTCTGTGGTTACTACCTTCAATGCCTTCTATTATTATTATCATCATCAGTTTTCCTTATTATATCTTGGAACATTCTATATTACTATCACGAGGTGATGAGAGTGTTGGAAATTCCCCACATGACTTAAATATATAAACTAAAACTTAATTAATTAATGAACTGGTTATATGTTCATACTCCTGTTGAGGTCTGAAGTATGTACTTGGGTATTTACATTACTATACTAATTTACTTTTATATATGCATAGTTTTACATTTTTTCAGTTTATATTACATATATAGGATATTATAGACATCATTGGTGGTGGCCTAATAAGATTTATCTCACACCCTCTCTGGGTACCTTTGGTACATGACTAGATTATATGTTTACATTTGCTGACAATGGTAAGTGTCTCGCTTTAGACACATGATTGATTGATGTATTAAGATGGAGAAGGTAGCAGATGGTCGTTCTAGATCTTGGGATTATGGGATAGTTTTTTGGTTTATTTTTGAAAAAAAATTAGAATGTTTGTTTTTTTCATTTCACCCATGTTTTCAAGCTTTATAGTGACATGACATGTGATCATTATCTTTTTTATATATATCTTAGTTGTATTTGTTTTATATTTATTCTATTATATTTTATCATGCCATCTGTTATTATTACATTACTTATATTACTTACCTTATTTTATTATACTAATTATCTTGTGTGATACACTCTAGTAATGAGGGAATATTTTTCCAACAAACACACCCTAGTCCCTCACTACATATCGGCTGCCTCTAGCATTTAGGGAGATACGCTTGAGGCCATGTGGCCAACCAGACGTGGGGAACCATTAGTGTCATCTGGGTCTAGGACCTCACAACCCGATGTATGATGAGTGAACTAATGACTCCACACCTAGATAGACACTCCCGATGCATATGAATGGGTTAATTCACATGTTTTTATTAACCATTACGAAGGATGTTAAAACAAGGTTATAGAAATGAATGATAAACACAGATAACCTTGGATAAACCAAACATGTTATAGAAATAAATGAAGGGTGACATGAAGTATGAAATTCAAAATATATTTAATTATTCAATCTTTTTTACTTAATGAAATCATTGGATATTGAATCAAAAATTTCATTTATCATAGTGAAACATCTACTTCAAGATGGATGGATATAAATAAAATATAAGACTATTTATTCCTTAAAATAATTCACTTTTAATAATAATTGAAAAATATTAAGATCTATAAATCTTCTCTAGTATAAAACTTAACTTGAACACACTTTATAATGTAACCCAATACTTTTATATACTTAAATATAATGAAGAACCTTGGGATAAATTTTATCATGTTTTTTAATGAAAATTATCTTATCATAAACATTTTTGAAAATACCATAAGTCACTTTATCATCTTTTTACAATGATTGACTTAGAAAAAAGGGATTCCAACCCTCTACTCATCTAAAATAAAGTGTTAACTTTGAGATTATTATGCCTTTATCATATTATCTGATTTTTTTTATTTTTATAAACACCAACCCATACCTGAAATTTTTTAGTCAAACCATATTTTAAAGTATTATGAAGAAAAAATTCAATATTATGTCTCAAATGAATACATTAATAACATGGGAGTGTTTATAAATGTCCATGTCTATCAATATCCATTGTAATAAATATTTATTTATTTAACATGGATAAAAGAATAATAGAAACTTGGGAATATTTTGAGGCATTATAACAATGTATGGACATGATTTTGTAGATCCTATGGAATAAATATTTGAAATTAGGATTAGAATGAATAGTGATCTGTATTTCAAATGTATGAGTTATTCATGTTTAAATATGGAAACATGAATAAATTTTGATAGATTATTTTTAGAAAATTATTTATATTTCTGATTGTAGGAATGAAGTACAAAGATACAAGATAGAAAATATAAGACAATGGATTATGAAGAATATTGAATGATTAAAAGTATATATATACAAGTTTTTAAGACTTAATATGTAGTGATATTTTATTATAGTAATTTTTCAATTTTGAGTTTTTATAGGATGTGAGTATATTGAGATAAGTTTATTGAGTTTCTATAAATTTTTGGGGAATAAGTAACCCCATATGTTTAATGTGGGATGCAATAGAAATTTTATATAAGGAAGAATGATTTTACATTTTATGGAAATAAGTTTAAAAGGATTAATAACCATTTGGATTATTATGATCATTGATGTTGAGGTAATTAAGATTAATTGGGATAAAATAATTATCACATTTTAGGAGTATATATTTTACCCTATAGATAATCATGTGATTGAAATTTGATTTAGTAACTAAGTGATTGAAGTTATTTTTGAAGAAATTTAATGTTAGTTGACTATTTAATAATTTAAGTTAAACTTTGGGTGTTATTTTTTAGGATTTAAAGATTAATATTGTTTCTTCATATTAAGGTTTATTTATATAGAAATTTATTTTACCTTGTGCTAATAGTTTTAGTTTTTTTAATGAATAATTAATGATGAATAGAATTTTATCCTTTTATATATCTTTTGATCCATTAGAAGTTTATTTTAGTGGTTATAAAAAGGAAAATTTATTTTGAATATTAATTTCTTGTATTTAGAGATGACATATAAGTACAAAATGATAGAATCCGAACTATAGGATGAAATTGTTCTTATGAAATAGAGAGAAATAAACTGAGTATATTTTCTCATGCTTTATATCTTGATTGTAAATGAATCTTATAACTCTGATAAAAAGATCATAAAGTAAAAAAATCCAATTCTCATAATTTATTATTAATTAATGGTACTCATTACCCCTATGGATTTTCTGTTTTTTTGTTCATTACCTTTCTCTTTACCATTTTTTCTATCACTCTATATTATTCCATGTACATTATTTTTCTCCCCCATGGCCATATTTTCAATTCCCAGTTCTGTTATCCTTATCTAGAAACCTGATTATGTCTTATTTTGGGTGAAATTCACATTTCCATTTTCCCATTTTAAAAGGTTGATTTATTATCCATTTTTATGTTGTGGGTTTTAAATAAAGATATTTATAAATATTAAGAAGGTTTTTTTCCTTTGATGGTCATATGTTTTTTCTGATACTCTTTAGAGTTGATTCGAAAAATTAAAATTTTTTAAAACCATTTTTATTTAATATATGATAAAATTTTGAAGACACTGTTTTTAAATGTGGGTTATAATTTAACTTCACAAAAAAAATTGTTTCATTTAATACTATTCTTGATATATTGTTTGAAAGAAAAACATCGAGCTTCAAGTGAATTGTGATATATTATAAAAATATTATTTTTAAAATGTGACTACTCTAACCTAGACAATAAATTGTAAGTATTAATAATAATAATAAAATTATTGAAAATATTTTCAAAGTTTTATACAATTTAAATGTATTTATTAATAAATAAATCTTTAATTTTTAGTAAATTAATTTTATTCTTTTAAAATATGTTTTCTTCAAAATAGATTTTATTTCGTTATTTGTGAAAATTTAATAATTAAATTATGGAACTTTTATAAATTTTATTTGATAAAAAGGTTACCATTTTTGAAATAATTAGTTCAAAATTATATTATTATGAATTTTTAGGATTTGTTTTAAATTTTTTATTTTTGGAATGATTTGTTAAACTTACTAACTTTTATTAAAAATTGTCAATTCGTTTAAAGAATTTAAGAAGTAAAATGTTGTTTTAAAATGGTTTAAAATTAAAATAAGTTTATTTTTAGAATTATTAATCCACTTATGAACTTTAAATAATTTTTATAGTGGATTTTTGTATAAAAAAGTTTCAAACTTAAGAAGACATTTCTCTAGAAACTAACTTTTCATCACAATGTTAATGTTTTATATTAAATTAAATTCCAAAAATTTTGTGAATTGAATTTGATAAAATGTATTCTATATTTTGAATCAGATTAATTAATTTTTTTAATTGGGAATATTTTATTTTGTGCATTATGAATAGTAACTATGGTAAATAATTATTACTAGAGTAAAAGGTAAATTGGATTAATTGATATTAAAAATCATGTGAAAGAGATTTAAAATATAACTAACACTTTAATTTGCCATATTTTAGGAATTTATTTTATAAAAAATCATCCAATTTATGAATTCATTACCACTTGTATCCTTTTTTATTCGATAATGTCCTATATGATATTTAAGGTAATAAAAATACAAAATATCACTCTCTTGCTTAAAAATTTCACTTATATGATCACATAGTGATAAAAATAAGTTACAAATGAATAATAAATTTTATTTTGAGAATAATGGAATTATTTATATAATTTATTTTTATTTTTATTTTTTATTTATTATGTAATTACATTAAACTCTTATACAACACTAATATAGCGCTTGTTCAAGTAGTAAACAAATCAAAGTAAATAATTTCAAAAATATTAAAGGTATTTTATTTGGAATTAATTATAGTGCCACATGAATTTATATTTAATAATAATTTATGATTTATGGTAGAATTTATTATATTCTAATTTTTTATTTATCATGTTCACTTTAAATCCTAATTAAAAATAGTTCAAAAAATAAAATTAATGTTATTGCTAATAAAATTTATTTTATTAAATGATTTAAAATTTATAAAAAAAATATATTTAGACATACATGGTCCATTAATGGGTCACATGTCCATTTATAATAACTTTATTTACCCTTAAAGATTAAAAACATGGATATTGTTGTAATCATTGAAAGGGTTAACAGGCATTAAAACTAAGAGATAATGATGAAAATATGACCTAAATTTATCCAAATTTCATTATAAAAGACTAAATATACTTAAAATAACATTATAATCATAATATAGAAATATTCTTTCACTTTCCCAATAAAATTAATTACTATTAATCGAATACTTTAAGGAATTCAAAGAGTTCCTTCACCTCACTTATAAAAGGGAACAACCTATCCTCTTTCCCTCACACTTGTTGAACAATTTAGTTAAGAAAATACCTATTAATATCAAAACATAGAAAACCTTAACCTTTTATATAGTTATTATTTCCATAATACAGAAAAAATTAGAGGGATTAATGCATAAAGAAAAAAAGGTTATCCGAAGAAGAGGTATAGCTTTTAGCAAAATGGTTTAGTTTTATTTTTTCTCCTACCTCCTTAAAATCTATTATATCCATTGTGATATAATAAAATCATTATCTCCCATATACATAGATTTTATTATTTTAATTTTATAAAATTTATCCATCTTCTATTTCATTAAATGAGAAATGATCTCATTGTTCTTGCATGCGGCAGACTATCGCCTCACGTTCTGATGTAATTCATTTTTCTATGATTTTCTCACAAATATGGTTACAATGATGGATTTATTATATATATATATATTTATAATATTAATGAAATAATTATAATTCCTTGATGATAATATATCATAAATTTTTATAACTTTACGTAAATTAAAAATGATATCTTTGTTCATGTGTATATATGGTTACCACATTCTCAAAGTGTGGTGATTCATTTTTCATCACTGCATCACATGGAAGGTATATATAAGTGTATTTAAATATATATTATTATATTTATGATATAATAATAATTCTATAAATATAAAATTATATTTATCTTACTTCTGTCATCTTCTTTGAAAAATAAAAATTTTTCTCATGCGTACAAACAGACTATCACCTCTATGTTGTATCATAATTTATTTTTCATAACTATATATAATGGTTGGTTATAAAATTATAATCACTGAATAAAAATTATAATTATATTAGGATTATTATTATAAATATGATTTGATAATGACCTCTTTTACAATGATCATCCTACTGATTTTTTTTGGGATTATGAACTGGGAATCCTCAAAATGTCTAATGTAACATAACTGATGAAGTAACTAAATAAAAAGTTATCATAAATGATATAAAAGTGATAATAATAATTTAATTTACATGAAATTTTTTCATAATCTAGTAAATAATTATCATAAGAATATTATTTAGGAATATAAATATCATATGTGATGAGTCAAACATGATGTACGATACTTTCTTATAAAAATATTCTTTTAAAGTATCCCTTCCAAATATTTTTCTTTCAAGTAAATATTCAATTAAAATTTTCAAAATCATTTAAAATTATGGTTAAAAAATTTCTGAATTTCATTTTCATTCATGTTTTAATTTCTTTTTAATGGTTCAAAAAAGAATCCATTTAATTTTTTACATACGGGTATCTTTTGGCTCTTTATACCAAAGTGTAAAAAATTATTTCTATTTAACATATAAATAATGAACAGATTATTCCCACAAACCTGAATTTTCATTACATGAAATATTCTTTTATAATTTTCCACGATTATTTTCAAATGAAATTATTTCCATAATATTTTGAGAATTTTTCATTTAAAATATCTTTCAAAAGTAATAGATATTCCTCCCTATTTTTATGTGAATAATGGAAAGTGATTTTCATATGGGTTAAGATATTTTTTTCAAGGGATTTATGATTAAATGGTGTATGATTAAAAAAATTATAGGACATGGTACTTGATAATTATAGATAATGATGGGTGATCCTGATATAGATTACATGATGAGTGTTCCTGACACATCTTATAAAATGGGTGATCCTAATATAGCTCTTTAATTCATTAGGTAATGTTATTAGTCTTAAAAGGATAATATGAGGGAGTTAATCAAGGAATTTTCTCGTATAGAATTAATTATGATCCCATTATTTTTTAGATAAGTAAACTTGGGTTATTAATATGATTCTATATGTTTCCAACAAGGGTTTCCATTTACTTTTTGTGGGATTTAAATTTTTTCTTAGAATAAAAAGTTTATCTTATGGGAGATATAAATTTATTATATGCTCAAATAATAAAATTTAAAAATGAAAAAATTTAACGGGTTTTCATGTTTTTCATTGGAATAATGGATTTCTTTCTTTTATATCCCTTACTGAGAGTTTTGTTCTTATCCCACATTTTCAAATGTTTTTTATAGGATTTATGGATGATTAGGGACAAATAAGATATCAAGTTTAAATTCACGATGATTTTCTATTAAAAGAACATGTTTTTGGTCTTAAAATTTTTATATTATGTGAAAATTAGATTCTTAATGGATGTTTCCACTTTGTAAATTAGGGGCTTGGTATGTAATAGTTTTGAAATACTACTCTATAACTATAAACCAAAAACGTTTTTGGGAATACAATAAAGTGTAGTGTAGAATAAATATAATAAATTATGTAATTTTTTAAGTTTTGGTCCTTATATACAATGTAAAAATATTGGGAAGATTCAAAATCCAACTAAATACTTAAAACAAATGGACTAAAATCCTTATACATCCACAATAGGATTTATCATGTATGTCTCGCTGTTAACTTTACCTACTATCAATTATACTCTTATCATTAAAATTAATTACCAATATATACCTCATGAGATTCTCTAAATTTCTAGGAAGAACATACTTATGTACTTGAAATGAACCAATGATATATTTTTTATGTTTAGAGGATATGATGTGATTTGTTTAAAGGGTTACATAGATGAGACCTTCCAATATGATAGAGATTATATGAAATATAAATCAAGATTCATGTTTTTTTGAATAGTTGATTAATCCATTGGAATAATTCCAAACATGGCACAATAGTGGACTCAACAACAGAGATATAGTACATTTCTTCATCAATTTTTGTGAAGGAATCTATTTTTATACAAAAGTTCATATCTAAAATTTAAGCGTCTCTCATCATCGAGGGACTGATTGAAATTTAATATGATTACAATGGAGTTATAGATTAGTACAAGGAACCTTGGTCTCACCAAAGGACCAAACACATCCTTCACAAATACTATCTTATATAATATATCATTTAGAGGGATAATGTTTGGATCTATTGAGTGAAAACTGAATATAATGTATTGGATCCAGTAATGAAACCATGAGCACATAAAAAGCTTAAGGTTAGGGTTTAATCTCTCAGTATATGATACATAATATATCTATGTAATGGTTTCAATAATTTATCATGGTTTTATAATAAAAACACCACTATTTACCATTCATTCATGTAAACTAAAATTTGCTTTACATGAATGATGGAATGATAATATCCCCTCAAAGTATAACATTGATTTAGCCTTAATTGATTATCATCATTGAGTATTATTATTTATGATGATATTTTAAGATTATCATGAGTAGTGTACTATTGAGATAATAATTGGAGACTTATTATTTAGATGGTATTGACAAGTATATCCCATGGAATTCCATATAATAGTTGATATGGTTATGGTGAAAGAATATTGTCAATAACCTTTACCTGAGTTTAGTGAGATACCTATCATAATAACCTCTATACTTTGATACTTATTTTATTTAAGGCATTTTAGGTTATCTAATCAAGGGTGATTGGGTATGTTGTTCATTATTTCATTGGTTGGAGCTTGACCAAGATAGGATTAATCCACTCATATAATAAGAAAATACATATTACCTATAATCAAATTCGATTGGGGAAATACATGGTCATGCTTAGTTGGGTCACAAGTGTTTTTTTAAACTACTGGGATGTGGTACATGTGATATGTTCATCATTTATATAAATGACATGTGTTAAATTCATCGACTAGGTTGGTATTATTTAGAGAATCAAGAAAGTATGAGATGGAATGTAAAATATTGAATTTATTCCATGTCTAGTGTTCGCTTGATTTCATGGGAAAAGGAAATATATAGGTATACATGTGATACATATCATACATATTATGGTGTAAATGTTCTTATGAGATATGAGTGTGTTTTATCGAAATCACACCAGAACCCAAAATAGCTTAAGTAGAATCAGTGATTTTCTAGATGCCTCTCTTTTCTTACATCAATGAAATTTGGATTTCATTTTCTTCAATGCTAATAAGTCTTGTAGGGTCAAAAAGTTAGTCCATGGGATAAGTATTAATTTATGTACATGGTGTTTGTTCTAAAATGCATGGAGTTTGAAAAATAGTAACCAAAAGTGTTTTGGATATTTTCAAAAAGTGATTGGAATTTCTTTCATAAAATTCATATTGTATTTAAGTATAAGTTATAGATTATATTATATTCACTTAAAGGGGGAATATTTTATTTAATTATATACCGCATATTTCATGTAGTGACTTTCATGAGAGGTAACTTGTGACTTATGATAAGAATATACCATAATGGGGGCATATGGTTATTCAAATATATATATCATATAACATGATTGGAATGTTATATTATTTTCATGGGATTAATTCTTTTCATATATCCCTCCTACACAATTTCATCATTTAATTTAAGTCTTCCACAACTTTATTGATGTTTTAAATAAATAACAATCCAACAGTCAATAACGTATGGGTAGCATGATAGGTCACCTAATATGCTCAATATGGATGATGATATTCATTAAATGAATAGCATTGAATATGTTTATATAAGATATATGATCCATCCTATTTCATTAACATGATTATATACAATCCCATCAAATTGATCTTACTTTAAAAGATAATTTTATCTCTTTATGAAGGAACTGTCACCCCTTTTGTGCTTTGGGATTCTCATGATATTATAGTATTTTCTTCCCTTGGACAAGCTTTAATATACATTATGATTATTTATATACATGGCCTTGAATATAAATAAATTATTTTCACATAAATATTTTTATTCTACATGACATTGCATATGTTAATGTATTAGGGATATATTTCATATTAAAAGTATATGGGAGTTACCATCTATATTGAGAACCTTGAAGTTATGTGATTGTATTATTAAATATATTTACTATGTATGGATGATATCATCTGAATAAACACATATGATATAGTTTATCAGTTGTAAGAATCACATAAGACATTGATACTTCATATGATGATGTTTTCCATTTGAAATATCCATGATACTGAGGTTCTGAGAACTTATCCTTCTATCCAGAAATCAGTATTTATATGTTTCATTAGATATTACTATCTTCATACAATTTTAATAATACTTATACTTTAATATTATTATTCATCATTTCATGAGTCATATACATTGATGTGTAGATAAAAATTGTGATGACATATGATCGTGGTGAGGTAGGATACATTGGGTGTGTCCTGAAAAATATTTCATTAATGAATTTTGTGAGGAAGGATTTGTTCCTTATATTATTTAATATAAAATTATATCTCAATCCCTTTTATGGGAAAGGGATTTTCCAGTTAAGTCTATGTCCATGGAATTCGATTGGTAAATTAATTTATAAAAAGTGAAAGAATTATACAACAATCATATTGGTTGATGACACTAGTATGCAACCATATTCATTAATGACATCGAGAAAAACAGATTATATTACACATTGTAAATTAGCAAGAGGTTGTATGTCATTTTAGAAACAACATCATTATCTATGTATTCCTTGTAATCTTACTAGATGATAACATTGTATTTTAGATTATTCTTACTAATACCCCTAAGAAAGGGGCCTAGAGGGCACATGCTAAGTGTTTCCAAAACCTCAGCTAAATTCTCTATAAATTTAACATGTTCAATAAATATTCTTCCCATATTTGGTTTAATAATCACTAATGTTTGGTAAATAAAATTTATTCAATTACAAGTTAGTCTAGAGAATATATTTGAGTTTAATATTTAATGACTAGTTATTATATATTTTAGTGAATATAATATTTATTTATATATATGTAAATAATATGATAATATTTTTTTATTTTTATAAATAGTCATTATTATTAGTTCGATAAAATCTTAGGAATAATGAGATAAGTTAATGTTCTGATGAGAAATGATATATTAAAAATTACTTGAATAAATGTTAATTTTTTAATTCTTGAAATAAAATTTATTTATTCATGAGTCAGAAATTTTCAAGTAAATAATAATATTATGATTATTTAGAAATGGGGTTTTCTATGGATTAAGAGAATAATAAGGACCCATGTGCCCATATTTATTCTCTACTTCAAACTCTATATAAACATGATTATATTATTATTTACCGTAATTATCATTGTGCACAATGAAAGTACCGAGATAATTTTATCAATCCCTATATCCCACTACATATATAATGATCTCAATTATAAAGTATGACTATCCCCATTTACCATCTCCAATATAAAAATAACCAAAAAAATTATTCCACCGCAAAGTAACTCTTCTGGTGATGAATAAGGAACTTTTAAACCATTAAAATATTCCACATTCACATAAATGGATTTTAATAGTGATGTTAGAGGTTTTTGTTTCTTACATGGAAAATTTTTAGAGGAATTATACCCTATAATACCCTATTTCATGGTTGGTATATTGTGAATCTATCATATAACTCAACAATAAATAAATTATTCCAAAGAGAGGTAATTCTAAATCTATATAAATTAATTATAAGTAATATTTGATGATCAAATATTTTAGATTTTGGGGTTTCAATTTCTCTATTTTTGGAGAGAAATTTGAAAAATTTGATGAATTATCATTGTTGGGAATGTTCCCAACCACCTTTTCTATACCCCAAAACCATCAATTTGTATCAAAGTGGTCATATAATACTTTGTAGTTTCTTCTTATTCATTGATCAATTATAATTTCTTTTAGTTTTCCTTTTTTTTATTTATTGTTTAATTTAAAATTAAATTAACATGTTTCAATGATTAAAAATGATTTTTAAAGATTCATATAATCTTAAATAGGTTAACAATTCATGAAGAATGGTCAAAGATTCCATCAAGAGGTGCTAAAGGTTATGTATGGTTGACATTATTACATAGTGTGTAACTAAAAATTACACAACATATTCCAAGGTTCATCACATCAGGATAGGTGGTAAGATATATGAATCAGATAAAATAATTTCACATTGTGAACAAATTTTACATTTCATGTTGCCCTACCAAACTAGAACATTGGTTTTTAGACTACACGATGTGTAGTAGACATTCTTATCATGTGGTCAATGCATTTTTTAGAAAAATTCATGGAATCCATGGGGTCAAATGAACATCATGTAATAATACATGATTTGTGGGAGTAACAACCATAGAACATGGAGGTTACGTACTATATAGATTATATACACAGTGTGTACCTCATAAGTGTAGGCATAAAAGATACTAATCGAGTCCCTAAGTGCATATCTCATACACATAATAAGAAACATACATGGTGTGTATCGTGTTAATATATGTTTTTTAGTAACCTAGCAATTAAAAGAATAAAATTAAGAAAAAATAATTTCTTACAATATTAAAATTAAATTATATGGATAGTAGTTGGTTACCATACTATGAAATAAGATTTTAAGAATTAATAAAGGATCAATTATTTACAAGTAATTATCTTAATATATTAGTGAATTTTCTTGCATGAAATGTTTCTATATATTATGGGAATATCTAAAAAAATTTAGATGAACATTTACATATATTAATTATTTAATTAATTAATTAATTCAATCATGTTTATATTAATGGTAATGAAATAATTAAAGTGAATTCTAGCAAGTTTACTTGTGTGTATTCTATTTATGTGTGGATGAACATGATCTTATATCAAACTCAGTATATGATTGATTTTTTAAAATTTATTATTATTATATTAAAATAATGGATTGTGTGTCATCTTGTCCCCTATACTATGTAGGACCTACATGTTTATATTTTCTTTTATGTAAACACAATTAACCATTACATTTGGTTCATCTCATCTACATGTGAGTAAAATCATTTGTAAAGGATGGTGTTCAAAGTAGAGAGGTGGAGATACAAATTTGGAGGTGAAACAAACCAAGGATGTGCATAGGAGCATAGTTGGATTGCTACAACATGAAGCAGGCATGGTTTCAAATTTTATATTCCTAGGGTCAAGGGTTGGTTTATCACCCGGTACATAAACCAACCATTTAAAATATCATGACCATTCTACTTTATTTTACTTATTTATATCAGTTATGTGGTTAATTATTTAAGGATATTTTAAAAATAAATAAATGAATTAACGGGAATGAAATATTCAATTAAAATAAAATTTTATTGTTTATAAATTTTATCTAGACATGTTAAATAAATTTTGTAAAAAACTATTTATATTGAAAAGCATGTAATAAAGATATAATTGGAAATTTATGTATAAATATAAAATCCCTTAAATAGAAAATTATGTTGTAAAATACTTTCACTTCATCGGCTAAAATTGAACCATAGTTCAAAGTGCTTGACCAACCTCCATTGGGGTGATTTCAATAATTGGGGTGTTTCTAAATTGATTTTATGAGAAACATAACCAAATTTTTATTAAGGTGTGATTGTCTCCATGATAAATAGTTAAACTAGTAGGAATGTTTTGATGAAATCTGATTATTCAATATCATGATTTGGGAGTCCACTCAGTGAATCAAAGAGTTTTTATTAATGCAGTTCGGAAGTCATGTCAACCTAAATACCTTCAAATATTTTTCAGTCACCCATAGAAGTTATGATAAGGGGAATATGGATAATTTTCACTATAATATACACATGATATGATATTATAAGTCTAATGGTGGGTGTGAATGGGTTTATATTAAATAGTTGGAGGTTAATAAATTAAAATTTATCTTATTTTGTAATCTACATAAATTACTAAAAATATACTCATATTATAGAAAGTTAAACCCATATTAATTCACATTTATAACTATAATCTATATCTGATAAGTATAACCATCTTGGAATCTTCAATTTCCAATAGTGGTATAGGTGATTAAAAATTTTACTACATCATGAAGGAAAATTATACACGTTAGAATCTGTAGATCCTAAATTGAATTGTAAAGAGGCTAGTAAGTAGGAAATTTCTTTGTAAGGAACACCCAGGTGATGTGGTAGTTGTACAATGTTTCATTTTACCTTCTACGTATAGTGAGATCCTAAATAAACTAGAAGAAATAGATTTATATATCATGTTGTATAATATCCATGATCTTTATTAAGAGAAGGTGGTAAAAGTGTGTTATGAGATCTTAAATGAACTATTCACATGAAGGATTTGAGAATCTACACTAGTTGGGACATATGTATTCAAGATGATTAGCTCCATGGGGCACTTATAAATCAAGGGAATTAAGCTTCCAGATCAGTTTTCTATTGATCCCATTTTATCCTCACTACCTCATAGCTTCTGAAATTTTATTATGAGTTATAATATAAGAAATTTAAATAAGACTCTCTCGAAACTCATAGCCATGAATCACCAAGTTGATAAAGATATATGGAAAGAAAGTAAAATTATAATTATTTTAAATATAATAAAGAATAAGAAAAAGTATCCAAAAACTAACTCTATGGAAAAGGCCCCAAATCACCATCCTTCAGGGAAGAGGAAGATCTGAAGACACTTGAAGAAAATAGAAGCAGTATGTTTTACATGTAGCAAGCTAGGCCACTCAATGAAGAATTATACCATGTTAAATATATATCGGTAAGCTTCTGGTGAATTCATTATCAAGTGAAATATTTCCATATCTACTAATAGGGTATTATATTCTTCATGTGGTACTAACATTTTTATCTAAATTCAAGAACTAATTAGATTCAAAAATATTTTAAGAGAAGGTATTAATCTTCGAATTATAAATGGAGCACAAATTATTACTTGGGTATAAGAGACTAACTCCTTTGATGGACAACATAGACGATCTTGTTTTTGAAAACTATTATTATGTACCTATATTTTCCAAAAAAATAATTTTTTTATTATTCCTATATAAAAATAGTTTTGTTTTAGAAATTAGAAATAAAATTTGTTTCTTTTATAAAGTCAACATATGTAATTGTATAGAACATTTAAATAATTATCTTTTAGTATAATATTATGAAAACCAAGTGTTATAAATTCATAAATAATTAGGTTTTTATGACTAATATCACAACCAATTATGGGACCACTAACTTGTTCATCTAAATGAAAATAGATTGTTTAAGATATATCAGGATGGCTATTTAGATACTTTTTAACTAAACCCACTTGATATATGACATTATTTTTTATAATTAAAGATGACAAAAAGAACTTTTGGTGGTAGTGCTGAAAGATCCACATATCTTCTAGAATTGGTACACACTGATGAGTGTTGATATTTTTTAGTTGAAGCTAAATGCAAGTATTCTTTATTACTTTTACTAATGAATTTTATAGATATGAAAGTGTTTAATTAATGAGGTATATATTGAAATACTTTAAGAAATTAAAAGAGTTCAACAATTAAGTATATAATCAACCTACTATAAATATAAATAATATTTTATCGGATTTAGTTAGTGACCTATAATTCATCAATTTTTTATAGAATTTTGGAATTAAATGTCAAATCACTCTTCCTTATAAAACACAATTTAATTCTGTTAGTTAAATAAGGAATAGTATCTTCATTAACATATTAATTCCAATAATGAGTCATATATATCGTCTATTATCCTTTTTTAAATGTGACTAGTTATTTGTAACACAAAAACTAAAACCAAGAGCCAACTATGGGAGAAAATACAGTACCTTACAGATTGATGTATGAAAAGAAATATATGTTGTTTCATACTCATGTATAGAGTTATGTGACAATTTTAAGGATATATCTACAAAGAAACTATAACCCAAGGGCATGAAGTTTATATTTATTGGATATCCTAAGGGAAAAATGAATATTTTCTAAAAAACCTTCATATCAAAAAGTTATTATTGTAAGACAAACCATATTTCTTGTGGGGGAGAACATCTCCAAAAAAGATAGTGATATAAAGATTAACATTGATGATTTTTTTTATAATATTCACAATATTTGGGGTGGGAAACATTACACAGTTCCCCATGGAAGATGTTATTCCTAATAAATATGTACTTCATATGATCATCTGAGAAGTTAGAGAACTAAGAATATATGGTTTTCTAGACACTAGAGATGGTGACCCATTATTGATTGGAAATAAAAATTCTATTTTCTAAAAGGTATTAGTAGAGAGATAAAAATATTAAATATTAAAATAATATATGGATTTTAATATGTATTCCATTTTTTATAACAAATTATGGGTTCTGGTTGATTTACTAGTTGATTAAAATATTGTTGGGTGAAAATCGGTGTTCAAAAGAAAACTGAACATGGAAATTAAATTGAGTGCCTGTAAATCATGGATAGTGGATGAAGAGTTTTAAAATATCAAGTCATAAACTATAAATAAACCTTTTCTCTAGTTTTCATAAAAAACCAATTTTAATTAATCTTTCCATATTGAATTTACACAAATATGAAATTTGGTATTTGGAAGTTAAGACATAATTCTTTAATGGGAACCTGTATGATGAAGATTATTTGAAACAATCAGAAGTTTTTGTGACACCAACAGATGATAATAAATTTTAAAAGTTATATAGATACATTTATGGATTAATTAAATAATATAGGTCATATTAAATTAAATTCTATGAATCCAAAAGATAATTTGGTTTCATAAATGATCAATGTAATCCATGTGTTTACCAGCAGTTTATTGGGAGTGCAGTCATTTTACTAGTACTGTATGATGATATCATATTACTTATTGGAAATGATATAACATACATATAGTAAGTTAATGATGGGTTAATCAGGTTAATTTCCATAAATTAATTATGTGAAAGGGCCTATATTCTTCTGATCAGCAACATTTTTTATAAATCAAGAGGCTACATGTGATAAGTAAATGTACATATATTTACTAGATAATAAAGAGATTTAGTGTAGATATGGGATATATATGGGATGATTATGACCCATACACTTCTGTGATAGGATATATTATGTTTTTTATGTTACATATTAAGATTGATGTTTTTATGCCTTGATCATAGTAGGAAGATATCCAGAATACCTAGGATAACTACATTGGTCTGATTTTAAGGTTATCCTTAAGTATTTGGGGAATAATAAGGATATATTCTTGGTATATGGAGGATACATGGATCTGGTCATTGGGGATATACATATGTTTTCTTCTAAATAGATCATACTAATCTAAAATCAGAATTAGGATATGTATTCAGTCGCAATGAAATAGATATCAGTTGGAATAGTTCATTGATGCAAGTTTATTATATTTATATAGTATAATATGAGAACATTGTGACTTATGATGCACCTAAGGATGTAGTTTGGATAAAAAAAATTACAACATCTTACTATGGTTATTATTAGTACATATTTTATCGTATTATATTATGATAATATAACAACGGTGGCTCTACCAATGGAGAAAAGTTCATATCATCATATGAAGAACAAGCTTTGGAAATGTCACTTCTTGAGGATTTATTTCATGGAGATGAGGTCATAGTTTGTAGAGTTTCCATGGGGGATAACATGTCATACCCCTTTTCTAAATCCTTATCTCAGTATGAGCATTAACATTATGTGGGATCAAAAAGACTAATAATTTTTAACAATTTTATCTAGTGAAAGTGGGATTCTATTAGAGTTGGTTCACTAAACCCAACTTATATTTACATTATAATTACCTTAATTTAATTTCTTAATTTTTAATAATATTATTATCACATAATGGTTATTATTATATGTTACATTGTATGTGGTAGTTTCATAAGGATATATGTCCCACTTAAATGACATATCAGTTCTCTTATGTGATAAGAACCTATAAGTGATAAAATATTATTCTTAAATATATGTTATATAGATAGATGATATCATCTAATGGGACATATATTGTTTATAAAATTAAGTATATAATTCTCATAAGATTTTGGTATTTCGTCTTATGATGTTATTCATTTGTAATCTCCAAGAGAAGTAGGTTATGGGAACATCACCCTCTTATAAGAAATCAAATTTTATATGTGTAATTGGATATTAATATTCATGGATACATGTAATGGTCTTTATAATTTTATATTATTATTAATGAGAATCCTAAGTCAAAAAAAAAATTGATGTATTGATCAAAAATGTGATGACATATTCTCG
Source organism: Viscum album (assembly GCA_963277665.1). Lineage (NCBI taxonomy): Eukaryota > Viridiplantae > Streptophyta > Magnoliopsida > Santalales > Viscaceae > Viscum > Viscum album. Next base: position 1,993,493,714 of record OY728157.1, read on the forward strand.
CAGTGAGGTGGGATAAATTTAGTGTATTTTGATTGATATTGCAATAATGAATAATTCAATGAAGGATGTGTACCTTATTTTATTTAACAAAAGATTATATCTTGGGTTCATTAATGGAAATGGAACTATGTGATTAGGTCCATGTCCATGAAATACTTTTATAAATATCATTTAAATATGTTCAAAGAAAGATAAATTGAGTATATAGGTCGATGACACTAGTATGAAACATTCTTGTTTAGTGATATCAAGAAAAATGTACTATATTACATACTTTAAGTTCGTATAAATTTGTATGTTATTTCAAAAATAATTCATTTAATTATGGGTGTATTAACATATTTCCAGACACTAACATTAGACATTAGGAAACTCTGTCTAAATCTACTAAGAAAGTGTCCCAGAGGGGCACACACTTAGTGTATCCAAAACCTCAGTTAAATTTAATTTAAAATTAAGTTGTTGAATAAATATTATTACCTCATATTTTTTAATAATTATTGATGTTTGGTGGATTGAAAATATTTATCCACTAGTTATATGATAGAATATATGTGATTTAGATATTTAATAAATATTTATTCTATATTTTATTGAATATAAGATTTATTTATTAGAGAATAATTTAGTGATTAGTATTTATAAAAATAAATAGACATTATTCAACGTTTGATTGATAATGAAGTGGAATGATTGATCCATTTCACGGTACATTGTGAAATAATATATTAACTATTATTATAATAAATAATAATGTATTTATTCAATAAATAATATTTTTTATTCCGAATTCTATGGTATGTGAATAAAATAATAATAATAATATTTTTCAGAGATTGGGTTTTTAGGGATTAAGAGAATAATAAGGGCCCATGGGAAATTATTTATTCTCTAACCCAATATTTATATAAACATGATTATATAAATCCCAACCCTAATCATATTTTTACACAATGAAAGTATATGGATAATTTTATAAATTCCTAGAGGGATATTCCTCAAGAAAACTCTCAAGAACAGATAATGATTCTCCTCTTCCACCATTAACTCTCAAGTGAGAACAAAAGATTCCTCCCACATCAAGGAAATTATTTTTGTGATCAACAGTTGATGAGGAAAACATTATAATCTTTACCACCACCACCAGATAATTTCATTGGAAACATTTAGATGTTTTTAGTGAACATTTGGATAACCACCAGAGGGATTATACTCATCATTCCTTTGACACAATGATGTTATGATGTAAATCTATCATCTTACCTAACTATAAAGAAATAATTTCAACACAAGTTGATTTCCAATATACACAAATTAATTATAACTTATATGTTATGATCCTATATCATGGATTATAGGGTTGAAATGTTTATACTTCTAAGGTAAAATCCAAAGAAGTTAACATATTTCCTTTATTAGGCATGGGGTCAACCACTTCTATTGTATCTCGAACCCTTGAGATATGATTGGGGATCCAAATTTCAGGGGATCACTAGCATATGGAGGAAGAATTTTTTTTCTATTCCATTAATATTTATCAATAGTCCTCCATTGAGATGAAGGCTACTACACTGAAGATACCAATATGATTTTTTCACCATAACGTGACATGTTGATCCTTTAAGATATATTAGAAAATATCATGAGTTTTTTTGGATTCTAAATATCATAGGATAAACCATATAAACACAAAATAAGTATCCCTTATCCTAGTTAATATCAAAATGATTGGATAAGTTAAATATTTATTTTAATAAAACATAACTTCAATGGTTTTTTTCAAAATGGTAAACATCATGGGTTGACATTAGATGAATGTAAAATTTTATACATGAATTTTTTAAATTTTATGTGATGTTGGAATACCAAAATATGAATGGTTTTTCATAAATGTATGAATTTAATTTTTATATATTTATGAAGGCATGGTGTAATGTCCTGGATCCCATTAGCCCTTCACCTTTTGAAATTTGGGTGTTGGGGGCACTCTGAGGAAGTTCTAAGATGCGTATTTAAAGGAAAAAAACGGGATTCCACTTGCAAAACTGAAATGGATGGGGCATGTTGTGGTGCTTTTCATTATAGTGTAGGTGATTGCGACATGGTGTATTTTAGATTTGGTATAGGGGATATCATGAAGTATTTCAAGATTACTACATTTTTAGGCATGGTTTCTCTATATAGGTAGGCTATAGAATAGGTCCTTCTTAGTGGTTGTGAGGTTATGACATGGAATGAATAGTTGCGACATAGATAGATTCAAGGGATACGCCCTTTTTTAGGGTTTTTTGTACTACAGTGATTAAGAATACACCATATCCCCCCATATCCACGTTTGTAGGATCATCCTATGTTTCATGGAAACATGGTTTGACTAAAGTGATTTTTTGTATTATTCATTGGGTTGCATTTTAAAATAACCTCTATTATAGAGGGTTATCGTGTGGTGTTAAGGTATGCATCATGGAATTCTAAAATTTTCTTTATCTATAAATACCCCTTATGACATTAAAAATCCTCTTTTTCTCACTAAATTATCTTTAACTCTAGGTTCCTTTCGGTGGTTCTAAAGTCCCTTGATTCCCTTTCCATAAGGATTAATCCTTGCAGCCTTGTGATTGATACATGGTGATTCAAGGAACATTATATATACCATTTCTAGTATTTTTGTTCTATTCAATCTCATTTCCTCCCATTTCCTATTTCTATGTTTTCTTGGTTTGTCTCTATTATTTTAATGGAGTTGTGTTGTTGGTTTTTTGGTGTGATTGTGGCATGGCTTCCTTTGAGGGATGCGTCCTCTAATGACAGAGGGGATTGAAGATCCATGGTATAAATGTGTTCTCATGTAAATAATTTTGACACTTTTTATGTAGGGTATTCGTTTATTCTCCAATTTACTTGGATTAAATTTTAATGTTACTATGTTTTATCCCTTTGGATTCTAGTAGATTTAACCTAAAAAATATCGAAAAAAGTTAAAAAGAATAAAATTGGTTTATGTTTAGAACTCACAAGTTGTTTCATTCTACTATGATAGAAGTTTTCCTCTTGTTTTACTATATAGTGTGCAATATATGTTATGATTATTGAGAATGTTTGTGATTCTATGGTTTATCATGTTGTTGATGGAATTTGTAAGAAATATAAATTTGGTAATAATTGTTGATTAGATAATGAGTTCATGAATAGTCATGTTTAAAAGTACGATGTATCATCAAAATTAATGGTTATCCAATGGATATTGAATGAGTTTTTTTTTAAAGTTTTTATTCCAGATGTTAATGAAATTATTAAAGAACATGAAGCTATAATTCTTGTTGTGGATGATATAAATAAAAATGAATGTTAATGGATAATTGATCTTCTCATAGTTTTATGAGAGTGGTTATATGATAGAGAGAATGTTTAATCAACATGATAATCGTTATAGATGATACCATAGGTAGCCCATAGTTGGAACTTGTGAATAACGAATTAGTTAAATCAAGATGAAATAAAATGTGTTGTTCGATAAAGATAAATATTTTGGGATGAGAGTGATAGTTTTTTTTATAAAGGTTGGTTGACTTTTGTTTGGGTTGGAGTGAGCCTTTTTTCATGTAAAGGATAACTGTCTTACTTTAGGAATAGTTTCCTTGTTGAATATGTTATTTCTCGATAAAAAATTTTGTTCTATATATGAAAGAAGTTTTGTGTTATGTGATATGACCTAGGATGGTTTCTCCTAGGATAGATGATGAGATATAGATGCGGAGGCCCAAGGTTGTGGCAATAGTTGGTGTTTGTGATGGGGAGATGCAAGGGGATATGCATGAGTTTGCTGAGGATGGAACCAGAATGATAGAATGGGTTGAAGTTTGTCCTAACCATTAATGGGAAAATATCGTATTCATTGTTGATATGAATATATTTTAAATGACTGGTGGAGTTATTGTTTTCATTTGTATTCCATTCCCTACTACTTGAGGTTGCTGGATGTGTTTGGTTTCATCTCTTGATGGATTCATGTGATTTTTCCCTAGAGTGACAATATTTATGGAATGAGTTTAAAAATGTTTAATAAATGAATTTATCGATGGGTTTGGTGTTTCTATAATGAAAATAATATAATCTTGAGAAACTGTGGACTTTGTTTGGATTATGATTTTAGGGCATGGAATTAGCTTCATTGTTAAAACTCATGTAGAAATAATAATTTTAATTAATGGGTATTTAATTAATTGATTTAAATAGAATTGTTAATGAAAAGAATAAATTTTATATTTATCTTTAAAATTGTTTCTTTCTTATAGGATATCTAGTTCTTAGTAGTATAAGTTGGGAGTTTAGGTGACAGTAACAAGAATTGAGTTTAAGACTAGGTTACGCCCATAGTGTGGTTATGAGCTTTATTATATCATGTTTGATTTTTGATTTCATACACTAACCCACCCATTTAGTTACGGAAACTAATAACTATTGGAATCTATGATCTTTTTTCCCCAACATACTTGTAGGAGGATGGATGGATGACTACCCCCTCATACCCTGCTCTATTCTCTTAGTAGTATTATGTTCCATTTTTCATGGTGGTTTTTTCATATATGTGTATAGAGGGTTGCGATGGATTGTGGTTATTTCACACACATGTTTCTCCAGATATAGTACCCAAAGGATTATTATACTTATGAAATGTATTGTTTTTTATGGCTTGAGTTACCTTACTCGGTTTATGGGATGTTATGGCTTGTGGTTTAATACCCGATGTACGATACACAAAATATGGGATATGGTGGACCCCATACTATACTTGGTTACTATATGAATATTTGATAGAGGATGATGTGATTATGTGATCCAATGGGTTTATGTTGTGATACCTAGCCCATGTGTCTTTGGGATATATTACCTTTAGTGAGAGATAGCTCATGACATGTGATGTTGGAGAAGAGTATAAAACTAGTGGAAATGCAGTAGTGGGGTACACTTTTTATTTCATTACTATAATACATGATTCCTTTTATCTGATACATTTTGATAGATGGACATGGTGAGGCTTGGAATATATTATATATATTTATGTGTCAAGTTAGTTTCTATTTTTCAACTAGGATTTAGTATTATTTCTTTATATTTTTCAAGAGAGGCTCTGAGGAGGACCCTGCTAAGTATACTATTATTCTCACCCCCCCCCCCACACACACATATATAAATTGTTTGTCAAGTTAGTAATAGATATTATAAGATCAATATGGATATTACTAAGTTTTGGTTTTATAGGAGTTATTTGGGAATCATGGTCATGGAATCATTTACCTTTTTTATACATGTAGTATCCCTTTAAATTATTTTAGTATTGTATTACATTACATGTAAACACCTTGGATTTATTTTATCTATATGAGAGGGTGTTGGTGTTTTCTGTCATATCTCACTCTTCTACGAGTTATTTTAGATGGTAATTCCTCTCATTGTATGTTTATTATACAATTGGAGCTATTCACCAGCCTCAGGCCTACTAGAGGCTATAATCGTGCGGTCACTATCTACCTTCTCACATTCCTAGCCCAGGAGGGATAATATTTGGTGGGAGTTGGTTGGGAAAAAAGTGGTATCAAGATTTCAGTTTGAGGGATGGGATGGAGTTTGTTGTTAGGAATAATTGATTCTATATTAGTTTGTATGGAAACAACATGATATAATTTTAGTAAGTGATTTAAACATGGGATACTAGTAGAGAAATATGTGTTTAGGTCCCATGTAATCTGATGCATGAACCTCTAAGTTTATTGATTGTGCTAAGAGAAGTGATATTATTTGGGGGGTAGAGACCTAGGAAGGGATATTTCATAATTCTTATTTATACCTATATTTCAAATGGAAAGACCTTGCGATAGGTTACAACCATAAATAATATAACAAAATAATTAATTATTTAATGTTAATAAATATTTTATTCTCGTTCTACAAGTTCAAATATTTTTTCTTCCTAAGAGAATGAATTCAGGTTGATGTCCTCACATGGTTCACAATGAAGATGTTTAGAAGGATATTCCACCATACCACTATAGATTAGAGGCCAATGATGATGAAACTTAAGTGAGTACACTATGAAATTTTTAGTGTCAAATTATATAGATTTATAAGGTATCAATTTCAAATTCAGTCATAAAATACTAGTTAGAAGAGGTAAAAATCACTTTTAGTTCTATCTACGTTCTGAAGGATCACAAGGTTTAATTGGCAATAATGATGTTTTGTGGAGTAGTTAAGAAATGATGTATCTTGTTTCTCAAATATTATAATGATTTTCTAGTCTCATGGGAGAAGTTTTGATACTAGTCACATGCAGAGTTCTTTTCTTTGACCACGATAGTGGCCAATCGCTAGGGCTTGATTTCCCTTTGGTAGGGCAGTTCCAATGTGCTTGAGTTTGCCATCCATTTTCTGAACCTTTTGTGATATTCTTTAGCACTAGTTACCAAATAGGATGAATGGGTGAGTCATTTTTAAGATTATTTTCATCTAGAGATCAAGTTCCAAGTCAACCCATCTATTTTTTCAACTTATCTTGACGTACTGGTGAGAGAAGTAGTTGTTTATAGGACACTCTCTAGAACAGAATCGTCATGAGAGGTGAGCTATTAATATCCATCATGAATTAAATATGGGATCTGAGGTTCCCAGTTTCCTAGTCATAAGATATTTTGGTCATCTAGCGGTATGTCCCAGCCATCATCATCTCATTTCACTATGGGTGGTGTCTTTCAAACCTATACTAAGTGATTGGATGCATGTTTTTGTTCTGGAGTCCAAGTACATTAATAAAGAGAGTTCATAACCTTTCTGGTAAATTTGTGTGAACTGGTTTTTTCTCTTCATGTTCCTCTATTGAGGCAGTTTTAGTTGAGGAATCCGCAATAGGGTGTTTCATCTTGAGATAAGTATAGAGGAGACAACAGAGGTAAGGGATAACACTATGATTCTCTACTTCCTTAGACAGTAGAGAGCATCCATGGAGGAGGTTTTCATTAGGGTTTGAGATTTTTTAGAGAACGTTTTGGTTAGATTCATGCAATAGTGTTACCATATTTAAGTTGGTTAAACATTTTTCAATGTACAATTTTCTTTTTTATACATGGGTGAATGATTTGTTTGATTTCAGAGCTATGCACACTTTCACATATCCTTCCATCATATACTATTTTCCAGATGAGGTGGAGAGACTTATTGTTCCCTTGGAATTGACTAAGATAGTTGTAGGACAAGATTATTTGTATTAAGTATATAGAAACTATGAGATAGTGTTAGGGAAGCACTACTCTTTGGAATAATTACTATGTTTATGTATACAACCATATGACATCATCCTTTGCATGGATTGGATGTATTTAATGCATTCTATCCTGGATTTATTCATAATATAGGTTTTGATTTATGATTCTAATGGAGGTAAAATTGTGTTCATTGTATAATATGGCCCATAGATGAGTAGAAGGTGTATTTCAAACTTTTCTTCCTTGTTAGATTACTATATGGTTAGTTTATTGGTGGTTTTGGTGATGGTGCTTCCTAGGATTGTGGAAGAATTCCCTAATTTTTTTCCTAAGGAGATTATGTTATTCCCCCTTCAAAGAGATATCAATTTAGGGATAAATATATATTCAATAGTTTCTTCTATCTTAATGCCTTCATACAGGATGGTTCCTTCTATGTTTTTTTGGTTTCAAGTACAAGATCATTGATCTGTTGTAGTGATCTTTTTTTCATCTTAGTTTTTTTCTATGGGGTGCACTAGATTTGGTCATGACGAAGGCTGATGGAAGATTGTTCCTTTGTATCTATTATCATATATAGAACCAAGTTATAGTAAAGAATCATTATCATTTTTCATATATTGATGATTTATTTGATCAGTTGAAAAGAGAAACTTGGTTTTTGAGAATTGATCTACGGATAGGATATCATCAGATGTAGGTCAAGGATGGGGATATTTGTAATACTACTTGTCGTTGTCATCATTGGAATTATAATTTCCTTTTAATACCATTTTTGTTGAGGAACACCCAATACATGCTCATCGGTTTTCTGAACACACTATTTAGAGAGTTCTTAGATATGATTGTGTTGGTTTTCAACAATGACACACTTGTAAACTCTATGTCTGAGGAGGAGATTGCAGAGCATCTGTATGCCATATTGTGAGTTCTTAATCATAAAAAGTTGTTAGGGATGTTATCAAAGTGTGCATTCTGGGATCATGAAGATTATTTCTTAGGAAATATGGTATCCCAGCAAAGAGTATCTATCAACGCTTCAAATATTGTGGTGTTTTTTTGTGAATCCCCCAATACTAATGAATTAGTGAGAAGTTTCCTTGGTTCTATAGGCTATTACAGAAGGTTTGTAGCTGATCTATCTGATGTTTTGACTCCTCTAATATCCATGACCAGAAGTGATAAGGAATTATTATGGACTAACTAGTGTCATATGTCTTTTGAGTACCTGAAAGAGATTTTGGTAAGCACTCTGGTCCTTTGTTTTCCAGAAGATGGAGTTTAATTTGAGATTTTACACAATGCTTCATATCTAGGGCCAGTTTTCATTCTAATGCATTGTAGATTGGTTTTTTATTATATTTATTGTATTTTATGTCCCCATGAGCATAATTATTCTACCCATGATCTAATATTTGAATCATTTGTTTTTTTTTTTGAATTTGTGGTGATATTACCTCATCTTTGAGTATTTTGTGGTTTCTAACAATCCTGAGTTCCTGACGTATGTGGCTGGAAATTTGAACGGTGATAGTGGATGAAATTATTAAAGTATTATGACATATATATTTCTTATACACCATGGAAGGGAAATATTATAGCTGATTCACTATGTATGAAGTCACGTAGTGATACAATGCATGAATCTATAGATTTTTTGAGAGTTATGTAAGAACTCATATTGATGCATCTAGATATGGGTAAGGTTATAGACATGGGATTTCTTTTCCATATGACAGTGTAGTTATCTTTGGGGAAATAGGTGGAGGATTACTATCTAGGGGATTCTAAGGTGAAGGTTTAGAGAGACTGATTTGTTTTTTTATTCCCCTTATGGTTGTTCTAAGGAAAAAAAACAGCGGGTGTTGTTCTATGGAAGGATTTTCATCCCTTTGGAAATGTGTAAGGTGTAAATTAATGAGTTACATATATTTCCCATGGTGTTACATCCTAGTGTGACAAAGATATAAAAATATTAGAGAGGTTAGTTTTGGTGTTCTGGGTTCAGTAATGTAATTAAAAATTTTGAATCTAGACATTTATTATGTTAGAAGGTGAAGGTTGAGGACCATGTTCTCAATGATTTTCTCCATCCATTAGATGTTCCCTAGTTGAAGTGTAAGGACATCTTTATGGAATTATTTACTAGTTTACCTCAATATCTGGGATTCTATGATGTTATATGGGTGAAAGTGTACCATTTGAAAGAATAATCCCACTTTATAGTAATCAGGTAGTTGATATTAATGAAGGTTTTGTCGATTAAATATCTAGAGGAGGTCGTGAGACTCCAAGGATTCCCAAGGATGATCATCGCTAATTTATATCCTCATTTCCACTATAGAGTTTGGATAAGTGTCTATCCTATTTTTGGATCTTATTTATTCATTATTACTACATTTCATCCACAGATAAATGATTGGATAGAGCAGAAATTCTAGACTCTTGAAGACATGTTATGTTCTTATGTCTTGGATTTTGGAAGTTTATAGATGAGTTGCCTTCTATTGGTGGAATTTTATTAGAAAAATAATTTTCAATCCATAATTTTTATGATTCCACTTCAAAATTTGTACATTAAACCTTACCATTATCCTTTATGTAGGACTTGGGCCAGAGAGTTAGCAATTCTCAAGCAATAACATATACATAATATGAAAAATATGGTTTCAGTAATTCACAATAGGATTAATGAAGTGAGGGATCATCTTAAATTCTATTTTAATCATAGTATGTGACATCTAGATATTGGTGTTAGATATGATTTATTTTTGAAGGTAAATACTCATCATGGGAAGAGAAGGTTTGGATGTGGGAGTAATATTTGTCCAATAATTTTTGGGCCTTTGGAGGTGTTGGATCATGTTGGGGTCATGGAATATCATATAGAACTTCCCCCATAGATGATTCAGATACATAATTTCTTTCATGTGAATTATCTTTTTCATTACCTTCATTTTGAATCTCACATCATTTATTGTAGTGATAACGATGTTGAAAATGATGCAACCTTCAAAGATTGGCCTATAAAGATCTAGGACCACCAAGAGAAGGTGTTTTGTGGGAGTTTTATTCCTTTGGTTCATGTTTTATATAAACATAATGGAATCATGGAGACTATATAGGAACATGTTTCATGGATATGAAATTTTTTCCTTGATATTTTTATTTTTATCTTTCCTCTTGTAACATTGCTTGTTTTTTTGTTTAACCTTTTACATGTTCATTAGATGTTTTCCTCTTGTTCATTGTTCCAGACTTACTCTTCTTTAAGAGGAACCTTTCCTAGAGATTTTTTTATGATCTCAATGTTTTTGTAGTGTAGTTTTATACTTTTTTCCTCTATGTGAGGTAGTTGATCTTCTGTGATGTCATGATTCCATAGAGGTATCTCACGGGGTGGACATTTAGATTCCACCTTTCTCTTTTTTTATCTCTATGTTTGGTTTTAGATTCTTGAGGATGAGGATGTTTTAAGGGGTATGTTATGTAAGTTCATGAATCTCAGTATCCCATTCCTTTTTTATTTTGGGTTTTTAAGGCACTCGATGGTGGTACAAAGATGTTTGGAGGGTGTTTCGATAAAAAAAGGGGCTTCCACTACCAAAAATGGAATAGATACGAAGAGAAAGGGTATGTTCCATTGTAGCATAGGTGACTAAAACATGGGGGATCTAGGATGTAGTGTATGGTATATCTTACTGGATTTTAAGGCTACTTACTTTTTAATAATGGATATGTCGTGGAGGTAGGATATGGTGTAGGCCCTTCCTAGTGGTCATATGGTTTCTCTATGGAATGGTTAGCTATGGCATATTGTGTTTTGAGGGATACTTCCTTCTGAGGGGTTTTTGTGGTGTGGCGATTAAGATTGCATCATATCCCAAAGATCTACTTTATAGGATTTCATCATGTTCCTCATACATGCATTTTAACAATGGGAGTTATTGCATGGTCACATTGGTTTCACTAAAGAATTTCCTATGTCTAGGAGGGTTGAAGTGTGATCTTATGGGTTTGATCATGGTATTCTAAAATTTTCCCAATCTATCAATACCCAAAAGGTCATTTGAACCCCACATTCTCCCCCTTAATTTTTTATAACACTAGGATCTATAGGGTGTTTCTTTTAAAGTATTTTAGGTCCTTTCGATGGGGATTAATCCATAGCATCCCACAATCAAACTATGGTGATCTGAGATACATTCTATATCTATTTTCTAGTGGTTTTAATCCGTCGGATCACATTTCCTCATGTTTCCTCTTTACATGTTTTGAATGATTATATATATTATTCTAATGAAGTTTTTTTAATGGTTCTAGTGAAACCTACTTTTACTTATTCATATTCTTAAGGGATAGGTGATTCAAGATCATAGATGTTGATTCATTCTCATGTGAATAAATTTGATGCTTTGAGGTAGGGGATTCATTGATTCTCCTATTTATTTTCATAAAATAGTAATGTTGTCATGTTATATACCTTTATATGGTAGTGTAATTAACCTAACAAATATTTAAATGATTAAAAATAATTTAATTGGTTTATTTTTAGTGATCACATTTTTCGAAATTCTTCCATGATAATGGTTTGCATTCTATTTTACTAGATAGTGTGTTATCTATGTTATAATTTTTCTGTGTTTTTTATTATACAGTTTAGAATTTTTATAAAAATTCTAAGAAATGTAATTATATTAATAATTTTTTGTTGGATGAAGAGTTAAAAAAGATGAATTTTTAATAATTTATTATATCTTGAAATTTTATGGTAATCAAGTGGATGTTAAACACATGCTTTTTGAAGTTGTTATTCTAGGTGTTAATAGAGAAATTTTTTTATCCTACTTTTATGATATTGGTTATATGATAGAGAGTATTTTTAAACAATTTTAAAAATATTCTAGCTAATTTATTAGGACTCCCTAATTTGGAGCATTTTAATAACAAATTATTTAATTCAAGATGATATAAAACTAGTTTTTTTAAAAAGATAAATATTTGGGGACAAAAGTGACTATTTTTTTATAAAGGATGGATGCCTTTTGCTTGGAGTTAACTCTGTTAATTTTATTATAAAGGATAATACCTTGTTTGTGGCCCTTGTTTTCCTATTGACTATGTTTTTCCTTGCTGCATTTTTTATGTACTTTAGATTTTTCCATGTCTATATGATGTTATCTGAGCCTGGGATGGGTAATCTAAAGATGGTTGACATGATATGGGTGGGGAGGCCAGAGGTTATGGATATAATTATTGATTTTTATGGTGAGATACAAGGGTATATTCCTGAGGGTTCTAGGGATGTCACCAGGAAGATGAACTGGGTTAAATTTGGGCATACTGATTGATGTGATAAAGTCAGATATTTTCCTGATATGAATCAATTTCAAGTGGTGGATCATCAGGTTTTTTGTCATCTACATTCCATTCTTTAATGCTTGAGTTTTATGGATGTACATGGTTGCATGTCTTGATGGTAGCTTAGGATTTTTTAACAGTACCTAGATTTATAGAATGAGCATAATAATATTTAATAAATAACATAACCCATGTGGTTGGTGTTGCTAGAATGTAAATGAGGCGATCTTGAGGAACCATGGCCTTGATATGGATTATTCCTAGAGGGTATGTACAAGTAATTATGGTTAAAAGTAATATAATTTTAATAATTTAAATTAATAGATAATTAATTAATTAACACTAATCAAATTTTTAAATAAAAGAATAATTTTTAAATGGATCATTAAAATTCTTTTTTTCTTATAGGATATTTAATTCTTGAGTAGTGGTAGTCGAGAGTTCGAGAGATGTTTGGTATAGTGGAGTTTAATAATAGGTTATTACCATAGTGTATTTGTGAGATATATTATATCATGTAATCATTATAATCTCAAATGCTACCCCAAAAATGTTGGTAGGGATTCTGACACCCAATGGACTCTAAGATGGTTTTTCCCTATCATCTAGTTTGTATGATAGATGAATGACTATCCCATATGTCCCCACTCTCTTCTCTTGATAGTATTATATGTTGGTATGCATGGTGGTTAGTATTCCGAAATATGTGTGTAGAGGGATGTGGGGTCTTGTGGTTATTTTATAGACATATATCTCAGGATATAGTACCAAATGAATTATTATAGGTACAACATGTGTAGGTTGTGAAGTATTGAGGTACCTTACTTGGTGTTTGTGTTCTGATGGTAAGAAGTTTAATACCATATGTATGATACATGTCTTATGGGATGTGGTGGATCCCAAAAACGACTTAGTTACTATATAGAGATGAGATACAGGATGATGTGATGATGTGATTCATGACGTGAATGTTTTGATACTTATACTAGGTGTCTTTGGTAGAGAAAAATTTTGAAGAGAGATGTCTCAGGATGTGCGACGTTAAGAAGGAGTGACAAACAAATGGGGAAGTAGTAGCGGGGTACCATTGTTTTTTGATTACTATAATAACAGACCCCTTATATGTGATACTTGGTGAGAGATACCCATGGTGAGACTGGGAACTTAGTATACTCATTTAGGTGATGAGTTAGTTTCATAGTTTTTTACTAGGATTTATTATAATTTCTAAGTATTTTGCATGAGAGGATACAAGGAGGATCTTAATGATTATACTATTATTCTCACCCCATGTATATATAATTTTTTTCAGGTCAATAGGAGAAAGTTGAATATTGGGCCATATATTATTCATGTGTGGTTTTCAGGAGTTGTTTGTACTTCATAGTCGCTTTCATGTTTACATTTTTAGAACCTATATCTCCCCTTTCAGTTCATTTTAAACTATATAACATTACATGTATGTACTTAGGACTTATTTTGTATATAAAATTAGGTGTTCATTACTAAAGTTTTCTCATACCTCCCTTATGAATGTTCTCTAAGGGGATAATTCCTCTAATTGTATATTTATCATACCCTCAGTATGAGTTTTCTACCTGGGGCCCACTAGGGGTGGGAATGGAGCATTCACCATCACCCTTAAATCATTTACAAACCAAGAGGGGTACACCTTGGGGGGAGGGGTCATGAAAAATGGTTCTATTTTTTACTTCTTTAGATGATGAGAATTTTTTACATTATTATGATATCATCTTCCCCTGGTTTTTTTGCTTTTGGGAATGAAAATCTTTAAATGCAGGGGAAATCAGTGACCCGTGTCTTGCCTAAGAATGAATTATCTTATAATCTTAACATAGTACCTATTTTAATTCCATTAGAATCATTAGTACCCTTATTTTATTAAATTTCACTTTAGATTAATTTAATTATGGTTTATATTAATTTAGAGTTGTGAATACAAAATTTTAAATTTTATACGAATATGGGGAAAATGGTAAATTTTCCCTAAAAAGGGTCCTAGATTTTTTTAAACATATATTGATCTTGTAATGAAGTGTTTAACTTTATGTATGAATCATAAATTCCTGATTTTCAGCACATTTAATAATTAATTATTAATTATATTATATTTTTTCACACACCCGTTTTCAATTTTAATAGGCTATTATATCTTTAAAATTGTGTCTCAAATTGAGAAGTCATCATGGCAGTATTTTATGTGATGTGGTATTTTATTTAATATCGACAAAACATTATTATATATTTCCAACCTGACCAGACAATAAATAGAATCATTTTCTATAAATATATATTTATTCTCCATTAATACTCATTTTTCTATGCCTTTTGAAGGGATGAGTTAAAGGATTTTATAGAAATATCAAGGGGTGTCAGTGGCCCCCCATGAAGTAGGATTGTTGAGCTTTTTTTTAAATTCATCTATGTATCTGGATAATCTTGTTTTATATTATTCATGGTAGATAATTAATTTAAAATTATTAATTTAATATTAATAATAATTCTTTGATACTACTATTATTATATTTTAATCTATGGCCATATTAAACTTCCCTCTTTCATTTAACTATTGTGGTCATATAATCATGGTTTCCCATACTCATTACAAACCTCACTTTGTGACGTTGTTAATTTATATTGGAATGTAATCTGAATTCAGGCTTCCCAAGCAACATTGGTTTCACCTTAAAGGTGGATTCTATATCTCCAACCATATAATCTATGGAAGTCGGTCAGTCTATAGAGATGGGATGCTTTTATGGGAAAAAGGTGTAGCTTATGGTGAGGTGTTGGGGTGGAGTTAGTTTATGTGTAATTAAATAATGGGGGTAAATGAACACCATGAATTTGTTACTCGATTCATGGTGAGAGTATTGGTGTCCCATGTGTAAATAATAGAGAAAAAATATTTGGGACCACTTGTACAGTGAGGGAAAGAAACCCCCTTCCCCTGTATAATTTATATAAGTTAAATAATAATAATAATATGAATAATAATATATTATTATGAAAAACACATAATCATTATTAATGTTGAAATACATTCAAGATATATTATTGACTTTTCAATGTCTAACAACTAGTCAAAATTTTGTAATATCTCCATTTTTTACTAAAGGGGGTCACATTGTGGACCCAAAACCTTACCATGGGTTAAAATTACTTAACCCATATGGGAAATTCATTATTTTCATTACTGGATCTTATTTCCCACTATATTTTTTGAAATAAATTTTATTTGTGATTTTTCTATGATACTGAAACCATGGAATCAACACAAATAATTTAAGACCCAAATATGCTAAGTAATTTTACCTTGTGGCATGGGTTCCAGTCGCTCCGTATGAACCTATTTATTTCAAAAATTATGAAACCATAAAATATTTATTGGGCTTCTTGTTTGAAAAAATGAATAGTCAATATCTCTCATTTTCAACATAAATTGTAATGACGTGTTTTTTGAGATAGTGATGATCATTTAAAGGCTATATTTTGTATTTTATGATGACTTTGATAGTGAAATTTTCAATGAATTGATCCAAAAAAATCAAGAGTGTGTTTTTACTCATTTTGATGAGAAAAAACAATAGTTCCCTCTGTTGGACCATTTATAGCTCTTAAGATTGAATTTTATATAAAATAATATTTTAGATATGTAGGTAGTCTAATGACCATTTTGAAGACTAATATTCTCAAGGAGCTCGCACTAGGACCCATGATCGTAGACATGACTATAAGTATTAATTTATCATAATCTGAGAATGGAATTTACTTTTTATGATATTATTTAATTAAGTGAATCTAGATGAATCTTTAGTCAATTCACTAAGTTTCATTTCTTCGTGAATTATTGAAAGTTATAGAATGATTGTTTTAGAATTTTTACCTTGAAAATGTAATTTTGATGTGACAATTGGTGTATTACTATGTGATTTGATGGGTCATTGGTGTTGTGATACCTATATCCCCATCTTTCTTTTATGTTATTATTTGATGTGATAAAAAACATAGTTTATACTATGTAGAATCTATCTAAAGGTCTTCTACGAACCATAATTATATAATTAATTTGATATTGAAATTATTTGATTTGAAATTTTATAGAATAACATGATTCATAATATGTGGTATCCTAGTGAGTATGATCTATTGAGGCACTTATTATGATGACATGTTATCTTACATACCTACAAGATAACATGTGTCATGATATTTGTGTATTGGTGTCAAATACAATGATCTAGGGGAATGATAATTTATTAATTTTGTGGAAAATAGAGGGATATGATGTTGTGAAATTTTCTTTCTAAGTTATTATTTTGATAATGGGTTGTTGTATGACTCCCTATTCTCTTAATTTTATTTTAGTGATCGTTCTGTAGTTGAACACCACATATAAATTCATTTTTAGTGTAACCCTAGAATAGAGATAGGGGTTCTTGGGGGTTATGAGTTTGAATTTAAATTGATATATGGGATATAGTACTCCCCTAATCAATCTCAACATAAAAATGGAAATGAATTTCTATATTTGGAATGGATTTAGGTACTCCTTTAATCAATACTAACATCTGCACAGCCTAAGTCCTTCATACAATAAATGGGGTTTTTTACTCCCCTTTCTATCACTACCATTGATAGGAAATGGGACCCCTATATGAAGATTGGTTCAAGTACCCATGATTGATGGGGTGTGGTTCCCCTCTTACTGGATTAGGGTACTCTATTAACTGAAACTTTCCCTTGGTGAGGAGTGGGTGCTCAACTATGAATTAGTTCATAGTGTGGGTGTATTTTTGTTACAAAAGGATTAATTATTCCTCATGTATTTGGTTATGGTACATTTTGGGGCCCTAACTTGGTATATGTAATCTCGCAAAATGTTTTATTTTGAGATTGATGCTTATGAGGAGATTTTTAATGAGTTATTATGATGAGTTAAACATATTATTTATTTATTAATGTCTTCTTTAATAAATTAGTGACATGAATTGACCTCCTTAAGACATTAATATAGTCATATCACCTCATATTTATCCCATAATACTTTGGTTTGCCACCCAACAAACCATATATTATTACTCTCTAGGATAACTTACCATACTAAGCATTATCCCAATAATCCATCACATGTTATATCATCATGTGTTTCCTCACTCACACACAACCTACGAAATATCCCAAAATTTTACCCATCCAGACACTACACTATGAAAATCATGCTTAGATATGTAATTTTTATCATATAAGATCCCAAAAGGAAATGTAAAACTTCTATATAATAAAGGATCACCTTTTTGACATGTGTAGGAACATTTTGTCTCCTAAGTTTCACTTTTCTGAGGGTGTTACACTCTTTACCAAAATAAATAATAACACCCTCATTATGAACTCCAAAACCATAGACCTAGTCATTTCATCAATAATTTTTCTTTGGTACTAGCTATCATACCATTTATCATAACCTGACCTCTCCGGGCTACGAACCTATTCATCTTACCCCATGGGTCCCCTATAATACATTGGTTGTCTTATCAGCACGTTGTAGTATATTACCCATCATTATCACTTTTCATACCAATGATTATCCTTGCAGGAAATCACATATTTTTTCAGTGTTCTTTTTTCTCACTCACACACACCCTAGAAAAAATCTTAAAAAGTAATCCATCCTAAAATTACTCCATGAAAAGCACATTTTATAGAGGAGTACAAATCATATGGGATCTTATAAAATGTGTCTTGTTTAAAAACAATTCACCTTTATAACATATTTATTAATGTTTAGTCTTTTCAATCCCACTTTTATAGGGGTGTTAAAGTTAAAATAATGTTTATTATTTTATGATACATTGAGGTTGATATAATCACATAGTTTAGGGAAAATATATATTACACATAGGTGGTATTGAGTTCTTATGTAATGACCATATATTATTATTTAATAGATTTTTTTTATTATGTATGTATGAGAATGGATTTTTTGTTTCCTATCATATGACATATTCTTCTTGGTTGTTATAATTAACCCTGAATATGAACATATATTATTATGTAATTATATCTGTACATACATTTTATTTTTTATAGAACAACATCTTAATATGGAAATGATTTTATGAGACTATAAATTTGGATAAAATGGTGTTCATTGGTGTTTCCTTTTTGTATGAGTCTATATCCTTTTGTTGTGGTGTTCCTTTGGTTATACATTTATAAATAGGTTTATTCCATATTAGGGTGACATCATTGTAAAAATTATTTTAGGATGTAAGGTCAAAGGTGGGATGTTTCTTATGTTAGTTGTTCCTAAGGGTGGTTTGGAAGTATTAGCGAAGGTATTAGTTTATTATTGAATCCCTAAACCAATCTAAATTTTATTTTCCCTCTTGATCCTAAATTCAATTAATTTTTAAATAGGTTTTATAGCCTCCCAAATTGTTTTAGGATGTCAATAAACTATGGATGATGGTGTTCTATGTTCTTCCTCTTTTGGATTATCTCTTTTCACTGTGTTCCCCCTGGCAGTGTTCATTCCGATGTTTGTGGTGGTCTAGCATGTCGGGATAAGGATGATGAAGAATATTTTGATGGGTTTAAATGTAGGAGTTGATGGTTTTTTCAGGTCAATTGTTTTATTAATTCATGTTCTACATAAAAATATACCTTTCCTTCAAGTTCCACCAATCCCTCAAGTGTGAATGGGTGAGGTGGTTCTCTAGTAGGCTTTGGAATGTTTTTCTAGAGTAGAAAAAATGTTATAGGAGGCTCTTTGAGAAAGGAATTCATCCCTAAATTTGGTTCTCTGATTGGGATTTAGTTCCAGATTGGGGGTGTCTTCTGTTTTTATTTGTATATATCAGATTCTCTAGTTCTTTGGTGGGTTTATTGATTTATTGTTCTGATGATGAATTTTCAAATTTTGGTTAGTGTTAAAGAGGATGTTGATGATGTGATTGATTTTGAAATGATGAAATTGAGGGGTTGAACTTTTATAGTAATTGTTGTGATATCACTATAATAGTGATATGAGGTGATTCTAATGAAATTTTTTTAGTGGGATTTGTTTCTACCATAATTAGCATGAGTGGGTTCGGTTATAGGATAGAGTCAGTAATGGGATGGGGGAAGATGATTGACTTGAGGTCATTGTGAATGGGGAAGTAATATATCATCATACATTACCCACTATATCACCTATTTACTATATGGTTTTAAAATTTCAAATTTTAATTTTAATCTTTGTTTTCGTTGATATATTTGTATCAACGAATTTTTCTTCTATGAGTTTATGCCAAAAAAATTGGTTTTTTCAAATAAAATCACCTTAAGGATAATTGATAACTAAAAAAATCATACCCCATCCTCAATATGCCATAACTGATACATGAAAGAAGCCACACCCAAGACCAGACTCTCCCAAAAAACTAGACTTGGCAAACCAAAGGAAAATCAGTAGAGTAACTGTAATGCCCCGACCCCAGTTACCCAGAGTCGGTGCATTATTACATAACATTGGCATGATCACAAGAAAGATCAAATCTCGAAAGACTAATTATTTTAGTAGCCTTTGAAACACTAGATATATTCATAATGTTTTAAATTACATCATAAAAATGAAAACTAAAACAACATAGTCTCCATAGTCTATACTCTTATCCCCTCATACTATCCCTACAGGTCATTCATAATTTACTTCTTCACATCCTGGGAAAAATAAAACATAGAAAATGGGTGAGCTCAAATGCCCAGTAAGGATAACAATATAGCAGAAACTTTCATAAATAAGAATAAACATTTAAGGGAATATATAACTTAAACAAAAGCCTTTTAAACTTGAACTTCAACATAGCATGGAAAAAATAAAATGAAATAATTCCATTTACTTATTCACATGGATATTCTAATAATTGAATAATCACATGAAATATCAATAACCACTTCCATAATGATGGAATGCATAATTCCAGACGTTCATAACCACATAGCCAAGGCCTCATGCCAAGACTACAAATAAGATTTTTTCAAGGCCTTGTACCAAGACACTAGTTTGTCTCATGAGACCTACCGATGCATCGAGGAGCTATAGCGGGCTCCACCCGTCACATATTAAGTCCAATGCATTCCCATATAAAAAGGTTTAAACATAACATAAACATTTGTATTAAAACTAGCATACGAAATGTAAATACTTCATCCATAAACCATGAATGGTAAAAACAATAACACATCCACAGTCAAACATATCACAAAACCTTCAATACAATATATAATTTTTGTATCATAATAAATCAACTTCAAATAAGCATAAATTCCATCAAAGGATGTTGACATAGATGAAATCAATACTCTTTTTAGAGAAAAATCTCTTTCTATTTTGAAATAATTTAAGAGTCATATATTTATAAAATAAAACATTTTCTTTTAAAATATTCTTATAATATTGTAAGGGAAGCTTAAACGATTTTATAATGGTAGAAAATAGTCGCACCTGCCGTATAAGTTAAAAAAACATTCTTACCTTAATTCTGTCGAAAAGGTTAAAAAGGACCTTTTTTTGTAAACAACGGAAAGATTCCTTTATAAACCACTTATAAAAGTCAACAAGGGTATAAATGACTTTAACCCATATTCTAGTAAATAGTAAAAAAATGTTTTTGAAATACATTTTTAAGAAACATGGATGTGGATGATAAAGAAATCCTAGTAGATTATTACGTATAAACAACCTCGGATAATGAAGAGATTGCGAAATAAACTCTTACCTTGTACTTTTACTTGGTTGGGGGTAGGTTAACCTCCTGTATAATGGTAAAATAATTGTTATTAAATTATACAAAAATCATATATATTAATATGAAATCATATATGATCTTTTAACATTGCTTTGTTAATAATATTTTAGAATTATTGTTGTTTCGGGTGTTAACTTACTCGTTTTTTTATATGTTTTGTTATGTAATCCCTGTTTGTTATGGATAGGTTGTATTTTAATCATATCCAGAATGATATAAAGTCCTTAGATATTATTATTAATCATCAAAAGAGAATTATACTTGAATGGATACGATAGAGAATGAATCTCATCGCGTTCGTGGAGACGGTAGTCCGTACGTACGCAAGAGCAACAATATAATTCTTTTGATATTAAAATAATATATAATTGGATGGTATATCATATATACAGAATCATTTTCATGTTATATTTATTATTTACATTAATTACACATCATTATTATACCCACCCAAATAATAATTTATTGAATAACAATTACACCACGACGTGGAGACGGTAAGCCGTACGTACGCACGTATGGTGACATGTAATTCAAAGGATGGATAGAATACTGAATGTGTTTGTAACATATTTATAATAACATCACATTATATATAATATACTAGATTTATTATTTTAGAATGGTAATAACAAAGAAATAAGAAGTGGAAGAAGAAAGGAACTTGAAAAAGGGTGGTGAAATCATTACCTCTTCTTCGGGTTCTTCCTTTTGATTTGATCAAAAGGGCTCCTTAGGTTGGCTTTTTGACTAAAGGAAGGCCTCTAAGATGAATTTAGGGAAGTTGAGAGAGTATTTGGGCAGATTTTGGCCGATCCAAATGGCTTTGAAGGAGTGAATTAATGAGAATGGTGAGTGCCCTATTATAAGAGGAGTGAGGGGAACCTTTGGAAAAGATAGAAATATTATTTTATAATAAATTCATATTCGGTTTCTAATGGCTCCAAAGTGGATTATTAAATGGTTAAGGTGGGGAAGGGTCGAAAACCACTCAACAAATATAATTTAGATAGGTTTGGGTCATTATATTAACCTTATCTTTTAGTTTTAACTCTTAGTTAATTAGTTTGACACTTACCATGTCACTTTGTATTTTTATATTATATAGTTAATGAACATACTATATACCTCCAAGAGACCCCCAAGTGGTCCATTAATGATACACAAATCATGATATAATTCTATTGGGAGAACCTTATATTTTTAGGAATTGAATATCAATTAATAATATAATATTTTTTTTAAAAACTCTCTTATGTCAATTTTGACACTATTTGGAAAATTGATTTTTGTGAAAATCATAACAGAATGATTACTCACAAAAAAGTTAATTAAATCATTCCTAAAATGTCATATTAACCTATAAAATTAGTTTAATTCCTAAAAATCCTCAAATTATATTTATTTGGGTATTTATAATATAATTTATTTTAATTTTTCACTATTATGGTAATTACTGCATCATCATTGGGTCATAAATAAACTACATTATTTAATGTATAAAAATTATAAATAAAATACCATTATGTAGGAAATATTTTTAGATTTCTAATTAATATTTAAAATCTAATTTATCCTATGTATAACCCTATATTAAAAATGATTTAGTAAATAAACGTTGATTATAACTCTTTTAACTCTTCTTTGAATTAAATAATAATAAATAAACTAATCTATTCCAAGTGGACATAAATGATAATATTTTATTCCTAAGGTTTTTTTTGGTCTAATTAATCTTATCCAATAGAATTAGGACATCTGTTATGGTAATATTAATATCATTTTTTCCTTTAATTACCCTATTTACTTTTAAACGTGGTAAATAAAAGTAAAAAGTTACTATTCACCAAAAATTATTTTCATTTCATTGAACCACATTTTAATCCTTGATATTAACTTTGTTTCTCAGATTTTTGAAATTCCACTCACATAAGCGGTAAAATTAAGTTTTATGAAAAATTCAATTTTTTAACTACAACTTAGTGGTTTAACTATTCATCAAAAAATGAAGTTTTTCAGAAAAATACCAAAAATTCACCCTAGGCTAATTTCAATATTCCGAATCCAAAAATGAATTCCATTTTAAAAAATAAAATTTATAAATTTCAAAAAGTGGGTATTACTATTCATAACGGCTAGTTTGATTGGTTGTGGTGTGTTAGAACTTGATGTTGCGTACAACACGTTCTATTGCATTATTCAAAGAGAAGCATACCGTAGAAGCTTGGGGTGTTACATTCTCTCCTCCTTCAAAGAATTTCCTCCTCAAAATTTCTAGAATACTACCGCGTGAAAAGACTCGGGTGGTTCTTCATCATATGTTCCTCGGGTTCCCATGTTGCCTCTTCCATCTTATGGTTTCTCCACAAGACTTTTACCAGACAAGTCGTCCAGTTTCTCAGTACTTGTTCTCTCGTATGAAGAATCTTGACGGGCTCTTCGCAATAAGATGGATCGGGTTCCAGTTCTAATTCCTCATAGGTGAGTACATGCGTTGGGTCAGGCATGTATTTCCTCAACAGAGATACGTGGAACACATCGTGAACTTTGGAGAGACTTGGCGGCATTTCCAATCGGTAAGCTACAGCCCCAATTCGTTCTAGAATTTCCAAAGGTATGATGTACCTAGGACTCAATTTACCTTTCTTACGAAAACTTATGACTCCCTTCCATGGAGATACCTTCAAGAAAACATGATCACCGACTTGAAATTCCAAATCCTTCCTTCGATTATCGGTATATCTCTTCTACCTACTTTGAGCTGCTTTGATGTGGTTTTGGATTACCTTCACCTTTTCCATCATTTCCTCCACCAGTTCTGGGCCTACAAGTTTTCTTTCAACAAAGTCATCCCAACAGGTTGGTGTGCGACATCTATTTCCGTATAATGCTTCATATGGTGCCATATTAATTCTTGAATGGAAGCTATAGGTATAGGAAAATTCTACTAGAGGTAAATATTGATCCCACATACCCTGAAATTCAAGTGATCATGATCTCAACATGTCTTCTAAGGTTTGAATAGTTCATTCTGATTTTCCATCTTTTTGAGGGCGGTAGGAAGTGCTCAAATGAAGTTTAGTATCCAAGGCTTTCTGAAAACTTTTCCATAATCTTGAAGTAAAATGGGGATCACGATCAGAAACAATCGATAGGTGTACTCCATGAAGTCTCACAACTTCATTAATATAAAGTCTTGTTAGTCGTTCAAGTTTTAAATCTTCCCTTATAGCAAGAAAATGTGCTGACTTGGTAAGACGATCAACAATGACCCATATTTCATCGTTCCTTCTAGGAATATTTGGTAGCCTCATGACAAAGTCCATCATAATATTTTCCCATTTACACTCTGGTATGGGAAGAGGTTGCATAAATCCTCCAGGCTGTTGCCTTACAGCTTTCACTTCTTGAAAAACCATACATCTTGACACAAAATCAGCAATCTACCTCTTCATGTTGTCCCACCAAAAATGTTCCTTCAAATATCTATACATTTTGGTGCTCCCAGGGTGTATAGAGAAATTGGAACTATGAGCATCATCCAGCAATTCAGTTTTTAGATCAGGTACATCGGGAACACAAAGCCTCTTCCCGAATTTCAAAATTTCTTCTTTATAAACAAAGTCTCTCAATATCCCATCATTCACAGCTTTAATCTTCTTTTGAAATTCTTCATCATCGGTCTGAGAACTCTTAATCTTTTCTAGTAAATATTGTTTGGAAACCATTTAAAAAAGCATTGATGTTTCACCTTCCCTGGTTATTCCCATGTCCATCTTCATTAGATCCATGAAAATTGGATCCCTTTCAATTCTCATATTGTTCAAAACTCCATGGTCATTTCTTCTCAAATCATCTTCCACCTTGTTTTCTTTCCCCGGGTGGTAGTGTATCATGCAATAATAATCCTTGAGTAACACAAGCCATATTCTTTGCCTCATGTTGAGTTATTTTTGTGAGAAAATATACTTAAAAATATTATGATCAGTATAAATATCACATTTTTCACCATAGAGGTAGTGCCTCCATATATTCAAAGAAAAGATCGCAGCTACTAACTTGAGATCATGATTAGTATAGTTTTGTTCATGAATTTTCAACTGTCGTGATGCATAGGCAATAACCCTATCATTCTGCATAAGGACAAAACCAAGTCCTTTCTTTTATGCATCACTATAAATAATGAACCCATTATTCCCCGATGGTAGAGTCAATATAGGAGCATTGACTAATCTTCTATTCAGTTCTTCAAAACATTATTTACACTCTTTTTTCCAAACAAATTTAACCCCTTTATGTGTGATCTTTGTTAGTGGGTTATCCAACCGGGCAAAATTCTGGATGAAAAGTTGATAATAACCTGCCAAACCAATAAAATTGCATACCTCAGTTATACTCGTAGGTGCTGGCCATTCTTTGATTGCCTTGGTCTTAGAAGGATCAACATGGATTCCATCTTTAGAGACAATATGGCCAAGAAAATAAATCTCCTGAATCCAGAATTCACACTTTCTAAACATCCCATATAATTCATGTGTTGTCAGAGTCTTCAGGATAATGACCATGTGATTCTCATGATCTTCATAGCTTTTGGAGTATACCAAGATATCATCAATAAATACCACCACAAATTCATCGATATATTCCTTAAAAACTCTATTCATCAGATCCATGAATACAATTGGTGAATTAGTCAATCCAAAAGGCATTACTGTAAACTCGTAATGCTCGTACCTTGTTTGAAATGCTGTCTTCGGAATGTCTTCCTTCTTCACACATAACTGATGGTATCTAGATAGAAGAAAAATCTTTGAAAAGTATTGAGCTCCATGTAGTTGGTCAAATAAATCATCAATGTGAGGTGGGGGATACTTGTTCTTTATCGTTATTTCATTGATCTCCCTATAGTCAATACATAACCTCATAGATCCATCATTCTTTTTAACAAAAAGAACAGGGGATCCCCATGGAGAAACACTAGGGCGAATAAATCCCTTATTACTCAATTCCTCTAGTCATTTCTTTGGTACAAATAATTCTACAGTGGCCATTCTATAAGGGGTCTTCGATATAGGCCTTGATCCAGGAATTAAATCAATGGAAAACTCAACTTCTCGTTCTGGAGGATGTCCAGGTAAATCTTCCGGAAACACATCTACATATTCTTTCACAATAGGTACATCCTCTATTTTAACATTCCTTTCCTCACCCACTCTAATTTGATTTTCCTCCTTCCTAATAATTGAATTTAGTTGAGCTACTGGGGGTGGATCTAGATAAGAATTAGGTAGTGACGATTCTGCTCTAAAGATAAGGTGTTCTTTATCATTATCATCAAAAATCGTAACCTCCTTTTTCTTACAATAAATCTTTTCATCTTGGTCTGAAATCCAATCCATACCAAGGATTATATCAAACTCAATCAGATGTATGAAGATGAGATCAACGGATAAAGAACATTTATGTGCTCTAATAGGGACTGATTCACAAAACTTTGTTGCAATGATACTTCCCTTAGGAGTTTTAACTGACAACTCCCTTGTTAAATCAAATTGGAAATATATAATTTTCTTAGCAAACTGGGAAGATATGAAACAATGCGATGATCCAGAATCAAATAATTCAATTGGTAAACTTTAGGAAACCATTAAATTACCTGCCACCATGTCTTTCGGATCTTCTACCTCTGCAGTAGTGATAGCATAAGCTTGGCCTTGATCCCTTGGCCTTTTCTGAGATAAGTTCCCCGGACACATAGGACATTCATTTGCATAATGTTCCATCTCCCTGCAATTGTAGCATTGTACATCGGTAGCTTCCTTCTTCCCCTTGAAATCATGATCTTAGTGACCTTTTTCACCACACTTGTAACAGACACTCGTTCCTTTTAAGAAAGTACTGGGGTGTTTCTTCCCACATTTACTGTAGGATGGATATTTAACTTTTCCCTTCTTCACTTTATTTCCATTCCCAGATTGATCAGCAGATCTCTTCTTCTCTTGTTTTGCTTTAAAGTCATAAGACTTTGAGAATTATTTCTCTATCTTAATAGTACATAAGACAATGTTTTCGTACGACGAGAAAGATTGTGAGACTAATGCTTGAAAAAGAATTGGTTTTAACCCATCAAAGAAATGATCAATCTTACTTCTTGGGTTACGTATATAATCTCTAGCATACCTTGCTAACCTTGTAAAGTTATCCTAATACTTTGAGACATTCTCATTCTCCTTTTGTCTCAGACTCAAAAATTGTCTTTCCTATATGGTTGATGGTCACGAGAAAGTATTTTTTCTAAAAACAAATATTTGAACTCCCTCCATTCCATATTTCATACTTCATCATCTTTCTTCGTGTTTTGAATCAATGACCACCATTGATCAGCATCTCCAGTGAGGCAGTAAACTGTCATGATAACTTTTTCCCTTTCACAACTCCCCAAAGCATGAAATATTTTCTCTAGGGAATTTATCCATTGCTCAGCTACTAAGGTATTTGTAATCCCATTGAACGTTGGTGGTTGTTGCCTCATAAAGCGATCTAACATTGATCCTCCATGCTACGGATCAGGGGGCTCCATACGGGTAAGGTTATTATTTATAACCTGAGTGAGTTGTCCCAGTACGGTGATTAGCTGATCGGCACCAGTTGCATCACCAGCTCCACTATAATTATCTTGAACAGGAGGGAAATCCCTAAATGGAGTGCGTTCATTGATACAGTTTCCATTTCTTCCACTAGCCACCATTTCTAAACAATGGCATAAACTAGATTAGTTTATGAATAAAAATACATAATTCCATACTTATAAAACAGTTAACATAAATTGAACTATTTATGGATATAATCCATAATCATAAGAATGTTTTCTTTGAGAAAGTATATACTTATAAACCCTTCATAATTATTTGTAAATAAAATGAGATTTATCCTAAGCATATCCCCTGGGAGTGTCATAACCAAGAGTGCAGAAAGGCCCGTTGTCGTGCACCAGTTCCTGTTCGAGTCTAGCTCAAAGCGGTGTTTTCGGGTTTTACCCCTAGGTACATCTGTGCCAGAGCCGTCTCTACCTGTTCCTATCCAGACAGGGATGTATTTCTTTGAAAACTCACAAAATATATACAATACCAAAATTCTAGGAAGTTCTTCTATACTAATCCTCAAAGTCTATCTTAAGTCTATGTTCTCTAATCAGAGCTTATCTAAATCTAGCTTCCAAGGTTTGTACTAAACTTCCTCTGATACGAACTGTAACACCCTGACCCCAGTTACCCTGAGTCGGTGCATTATTACATAACATTGGCATGATCACAAGAAAGATCAAATCTCGAAAGACCGATTAGTTTAGTAGCCTTGGAAACACTAGATATATTCATAAAGTTTTACATTATATCATAAAAATGAAAACTACAACAATAGAGTCTCCATAGTCTATACTCTTATCCCCTCATACTATCCCTACAGGTCATTCATAATTTACTTCTTCACATCCTGGGAAAAATAAAACATAGAAAAGGGGTGAGCTCAAATTCCCAGTAAGGATAACAATATAGCGGAAACTTTCATAAATAAGAATAAACATCTAAGGCAATGTATAACTAAAACAAAAGCCTTTTAAACTTGAACTTCAACATATTATGGAAAAAACAAAATGAAATAATTCCATTTACTTATTTACATGGATATTCTACTAATTGAATAATCACATGCAATATCAATAACCACTTTCATAATGATGGAATGCATAATGTCATACTATCATAACCACATAGCCAAGGCCTCGTGCCAAGACTACAAATAAGATTTTGTCAAGGCCTTATGTCAAGACACTAGTTTGTCTAATGAGACCTTCCGATACATCGAGGAGCTATAGCGGGCTCCACCCATCACATATTAAGTCCAATGCATTCCCATATGAAAAGGTTTAAACATAACATAAACATTCGTATTAAAACTAGAATACAAAATGTAAATAATTTATCCATAAACCATGAATGTTATAAAATAACACATCCATAGTGAAACATATTAAAAAACCTTCAATACAATATAGAAGTTTTGTATCATAATAAATCAACTTCAAATAAACGTAAAATCCATCAAAGGATGTTGACATAGATGAAATCAAAACACTTTTTAGAGAAATATCACTTTCTATTTTGAAATCATTTAAGAGTCATATATTTATAAAATAAGAAATTTTCTTTGAAAATATTCTTATAATATTGTCAGGGAAGCTTCTATGATTTTATAACGGTGGAAAATAGCCGCACCTGCCATATAAGTTAAAAACATTCTTACCTTAATTCTGTCGAAAAGATTAAAAAGGACCTTGTTTGGAAAATGATGGAAAGATTCCATTATAAACCACTTATGAAAGTCAGCAAGGGTATAAATTACTTTAACCCATATTCTAGTAAATAGTAAAAAAAATGTTTTTGAAATACATTTTTAAGAAACATGGATAAGGATGATAAAGAAATCCGAATTGATTATTACGTATAAACAACCTCTAATAATGAAGAGATTGTGAAATAAACCCTTAGCTTGTACTTTTCCTTGGTTGGGGGTAGGTTAACCTCTTGTATAATGGTTAAATAACTGTTATTAAATTATAAAAGAATCATATATATTAATATGATATTATATATGATCTTTTAACATTTTTTTGATAATAATATTTTAGAATTATCGTCGTTTCAGGTGTTAACTTACTCCTTTTTTTATTTGTTTTGTTACATAAGCCGTTTTTATTATGGATAGGTTGTATCTTAATCATATCCATAATGATATCAAGTCTTTGGATACAATTATTAATCATAAAATGAGAATTATACATGAATGGATATGATGGAGAATGAATCTCATCACGTTCGTGGAGACGGTAGTCCGTATGTACGCACGAGCGACAATATCATTCTTTTGATATTAAAATAATATATATTTGGATGGTATATCATATATAAAGAATCATTATCATGTTATATTAATTATTTACATGAATTACACATCTTTACTCTACCCATCCAAAAAATAATTTATTGAATAACAATTACACCACGACGTGGAGACGGTAAGCCGTACGTACGCATGTATGGTGACATGTTATTCAAAGGATGGATAGAATACTGAATGTGGTTGTACCATATTTATAATAACATCATAGTATATATAAGATACTGGAGTTATTATTTTATAATGGTAATAACAAAGAAAAAAGAAGTGGAAGAAGAAAGGAACTTGAAAAAGGGTGGTGAAATCATTACCACTTCTTCGGGTTCTTCCTTTTGATTTGATCAAAAGGGCTCCTTAGGTTGGATTTATGACTAAATAAAGGCCTCTAGGATGAATTGAGGGAAGTTGAGAGAGTATTTGGAAAGTTTTTGTCCGATCCAAATGGCTTTGAAGGTGTGAATTAATGGGAAGGGTGGGTTCCCTTTTATAAGATGGGTGAGGGGCACCTTTGGAAAAGCTAGAAATATTATTTTGTAATAAATTCATATTCGGTATCTAATGTCTCCAAAGTGTATTATTTAAAAGTTAAGGTGGGGATGGGTCGAAAACCACTCAACCAATAGAATTTAGACAGGTTTGGGTCATTATATTAACCTTATCTTTTAGTGTTAGCTCTTAGTTAATTAGTTTAACACTTACCATGTCACTTTGTATTTTTATATTATATAGTTAATAAACATACTATATACCTCCAAGAGACACCAAAGTGCTCCATTAATGATACAACTATCATGATATAATTCTCTTGGACGAATATTATATTTTTAGGAATTGAATATCAATTAATAATATAATATTTGTTTTAAAAACTCTTTTATGTCAATATTGACACTATTTGGAAAATTGATTTTTGTGAAAATCATAACAGAATGATTACTTGTAAAAAATATTAATAAAATCATTACTAACATGTCCTATTCACCTATAAAATTATTTTAATTAATAAAATGTCTCAAATTATATTTATTTGGGTATTTATAATATCAATTATTTTAATTTTTCACTATTGTGGTAATTACTGCATCATCATTGGGTCATGAATAAATTAAATTATTTAATGTCTAAAGATTATAAATAAAATACCATTATGTAGGAAATATTTATAGATTTATAATTAATATTTACAATAGAATTTATCTTATGTATAACTATATATTAAAAATGAGTTAGTAAATAAACTTTGATTTTAACTCTTTTAACTCTTCTTTGAATTAAATAATAATAAATGTCCTAATCTAATCCAAGTGGACCTAAATGATAATATTTCATTCCTAAGGTTGTTTTGGTCGAATTAAGCTTATCCAATAGAATTAGGACATGTGTTAGGATAATATTAATATCATTTTTTCCCTTAATTACCCTATTTACTTATAACTGTGGTAAATAAAATTAAAAAGTTACTATTCACCAAAAATTATTTTCATCTCATTGAACAACATTTTACTCCTTGACATTAACCATGTCTCTCGGATTTTTGAAATTCCACTCACAGAAGCGGTAAAATTATATTTTATGAAAAATTTAGTTTTTTAACTACCACTTAGTGGTTTCACTATTCATCAAAAAATGAAGTTTTTCAGAAAAATACAAAAAATTCACCCTAGGCTAATTTCGATATTCCAAATCCAAAAATTAAGTCCATTTTGAAAAATAAAATTTATAAATTTCAAAAAGTGGGTATTACTATTCATAACGGCCAGTTTGATTGGTTGTGGTGTGTTAGAACTTGATGTTGCGTACAACACACGCTATTGCATTATTCAAAAAGAAGCATAATGTAGAATCTTGGGGGTGTTATAGGAACCATCAAAGTAGAATGACTTATGGAAAAAGGCTTCATTGAGAAAGACACTGAATGAGGGACTAGGGACCACCAAGAAACTAAAAACAACACCACCAATACCAAAACAACACCCCAACAAGCCCACCGTTACTAAAACCACCAACATTATCCACTACATCATGGAATCCATTGCACCAATCCATGATCGTGTCATGTGTGAAGAAACATGATGAAATGGAATAGGAATCAAAGGAGAAGTAGGGACATCATATCATAAAAAAACAAAGGCACCAGAGAACAAATTGGTGGGGAATCAGAAGTGATCGGGTGAGGAGAAGACACCACTAGCACCAAGCGGCCTTGTATCTACCATTTGTTTCTACATATAGGCCCAGGTTGTCAACGACTACCTTGCCACAATTCAACTCTGAATAAACCTAACTGGTTTCATGAAATTCATTTTACTTGTTGATTTTTGTCATATATTTTAATTTCCTTTGTATTTTTTGTTACTTTTAACCATAGGACTCATAGGAAAATTCATCCCATTTTTTCTATACTCCCTCTCAGTACTAGTCATTGATCTCAGCCTATTGGAGGTGGACATTGTGGGGTACACTCCACCTGGTCATTGACACAAACAGGTTCCCAAAAATTTGTGTCATGTCAATTCAATACATCCATAAATGTATTAATTAATAATTTTTATAACTTTTTTTATTATTAATACTAGATAGTAACATTATTTCTTTTTACCCACATTGAACTTAAAATTTTCAAGATTTATTTCAAAAAAATAGTGGGCATATTTTTTATATTTAATATTTAATTACATTAGACTAAATAATCCTAGTGAATATTTTTATTTGTTTCATATGGATATAATAACACTTAATATATGTGGTATAAGTGATAAAGAAATCTAAAATCGTATATCCACAGAAGATTATTGAAAAGGTGCATAAAACAGAAATAAAGAACTTTGAAAACAGCATGTGTACCATAAAGGGATGAGAAATAGAAGTGTCTCTATTCATTATCTATGGTTGATAAAGATCAATAATGTGGAATAACAAATATATCCCACCTTTAGTGTGTATCCATGGGTCATGTTGAATCATCCAACATTCATATGTGATCCATCCAACCTCCACAACATGCATGTTTTTTGAGTGAAAATTAGAAGGATGAATAATATTTCGATCATAAAGGATATTTGGTCAAGCATAAATCACTCACCCTTATACATTCCATATTATGGTTTTTGTTTTTTATAAATACCTCAAAGTCATTCCATGATATTTTGTAAACTAACACATGTATTATGATGAATGAGTCAATACCTCATCCAATTCAAGAATTAAATTCATTAATGCAACATACTCCATTACATTACATCTCATGTAATAGTTATTTGATGATTTATATATGGAATATTCATTCAAACATTAACTATTTAAAAATTGGATAAAAATGATCATAGATAACAACAAGACCTCATGCATATCCTAATCCCACCATACATTGAGCCAATGTATTCTCAAGATATTTATATCATTCATATAAAATTATTCTAGTGAAAATGAACTCTTAATCCATTAGTCAAGGATACTTTGTAAGATTTGTATTATCAATCTTTTCTTAAAGATACAACAACAACTATGTTCCCCTAATATTTTTCTCAAGGATATGTTTCTAGCTAGGTATCCTAAATCCTAGGTTTTCGGGAATATCATGTCCTTCAATCTCACACTTATACAAATAACTAAAAGTTTTTATTCCATTTCACTTATATTCTATCACACGCAATAACTCAGGAAAAGGTAACCATAACTCTTTGGGATATATTCTAAAACACTTTTATAAATCTATCATTAACTTCAATATGTATCATATCACATGTAATACCTCGATAACACCCATAAAAGGCACTTTTATATTAACCCTAAAACACTTTTAGAGTATCACTCTGAGATAAACTCAATCCCTATTATTTCAACCACAAAGTGTGAACCCATGAGCCTTTATTGCATTAATAAAGGATATGAACCTAAAGGTCCATAACTCTATGAAAATAGAGAAATATAGAAGATAATAGATGTTACCCTAGCTATAAAGGGGTCTAGTATGATCTATTCCAAAAACATATATCTCTTTACTTGTGACTTTTAACCATATATCATACTAGATTGTACTCTCATATATTCCCTAAGTTGAAGACATCAAGTGATAATGGGACCTAGAGTTTGTCAATCCCATATATCCAACTAATACGCTCTTGACCCTCTAAGTAATGACTGACCTAATTGATAAATATATCATAATACATTCTCTTTTATAGATGATAACATCACATATCCCTCATATGAATATATAAACACATCATATATACTATCTAGGTGTGTCCACCAGCTCCCTAATCTATCTCAACCAATCACCAAGATATTATCCTTGTTTTGAAAGGGTAAAATCTCTTCTTGGTTGAGATCCAACTGATCACATAATCAAAAACATACCAAACCACACCATGATTAGATCATTCATAATCTATTGTGTAATAATGGTATCAAATTATGAATGTTATCATGTTAGGTATCTCACCAACCATAGATAATG
The DNA here is from genome assembly GCA_963277665.1 of Viscum album. Classification (NCBI taxonomy): domain Eukaryota; kingdom Viridiplantae; phylum Streptophyta; class Magnoliopsida; order Santalales; family Viscaceae; genus Viscum; species Viscum album. The sequence continues at coordinate 1,993,528,564 of OY728157.1, forward strand.
AGGACTCTTATATGATCCATGCATCACTATTATACTAAAAACACAGTGTATGACACTCCATGTGGTATATTTAGAGGGTCATCCAGTGCACAAAAACACTTTTTATACCTCATGAGAATATTATATTATCTCATACAGAAATCCTATTCATTTTAACCATAACATTTACTCCCTACAAAAGATACTTCATGACCCACATGGGTTAGGGATAACACAAAGTCATACATTGATAGGTCAATTATCATTACATTTCTTGAAATATATTTATATATATATATACATTTATATAGGTGGAGTGAAGTAATGATAAAGTGGACATTGTCTTTTATATGATAAATTTTGTATTCAGAAACTATTTTAAGAATACTAAAAAACCCTAAAAACATATTTATCATATAATATATATGATTTGTTAACATATCAACTTTATGTTTTTCACTGTCAATGTATTTTTTAACTCATTATATCTATATGGAAGTACTTTCATAATTATATGTGACAGGATGACAAAACCCTCCCACTAAAATATTTAGTGAGTATCATCTATAAAGAAATAAATCTTGAATAATGGTGACATTTTGGAAACATATCCTTAATGTTAAAATCCATAAAAATATTCAAATTCCAGAACTCCATAACATCACATTTTACAATGTCTACTTTTAGTATCATCTTAGAACTCTTTTTGAGTTTAGTATCATCACCCCTAAAAATTTTCTATCAAAACCTTCCTTCAAATTTTTATGTTAATTAACAAATCTATTTAAATTATTACTTGCAAACACATACTAAAATCCTTTCGTATTTAGTGATATTCGATTTTTTATTTCACTAGAATAATATTTTAGGAAATAGAAATATCCACCATTTATGGTAACTAAATATAGAATTTAAATTTTTATTTATCATAACATATCCTAAAATCATTAGGATGCTAAGTTAAATCATTTTAACTTTAAAATTATACAATATGTTATATGTTAAATTTTATATTTTATAAGTTCAACCATACTCCCACTAGCCTCTTACAGATTATATTATATTTAAAATATAATTTTAATAAAAAAATTCATTTTTCTAGGATTTAAATATTATATAATTTAGTAAAAATATTTAAATAAAAAAACTATTGATTCCATATATTACATAGTATATTATGAGGTTTGAGAATTTTTCTCTAAAAACAAGACTTTATTAAAATATGAAACTTATGGATGTTAGGTATATCTTCCCACATATTTTATCAAATATATGGATAATAAGTTTATCCAAGATAAAAATATTTACCCTTGTGTCCTTTTCAAAATATGTTATAGAGTACAATGAATCATAAACCATGTGAATAAAATTAATCATCTCACCTTTTTTAACATAAAAAAAATTATTAACCAATTACTCCTCATACTTTATAAGAGAAATGAAATGAAGATACCCATTCTTTTCTTAGATATATCTGATCTTGAAAATATCCTTTTGGATTCAAACCAATGATTTAGAAACACTTTTATTCGTCATTTTAAGAAATAATACTAGGACCATAAATTCATCCCATTATTTTAAACCCTTATATATTTATAAAACATGTAAAATACACATTCAATATCACATACCTTTTAAAATAAATGAATTTTTTTATTTGATACTAATACCTATCATAAAAACTCCATGGTTCCAAAAATATTTTAGGTATCCTAAATAAATCTATATTATATAACATTACTCATCCTTCCTAATAACCACTTCATGTTTTGATGACATTAATTGGATACTTGAATAAAAAAATTTAGACTCTCCAAATTACTTTTATTTTCTTAATTTGAACTTTTACCCCCTTGTGTTTTCTAAGAACACCAAAACTTATACATCTCAGGTGTACTTCATCTATTCTCAACATATTAGAATATAAGGGAATGTTTTACTAAAATCAGTCACATTTCTAGAACATTTTCATTGATGACAAAAAAAGAAGAAGCACTTAACCGTAATAATCATTAAGAAAACCTCTAGTTCCACTAAATATTTTGCATAATCAATCAAATTGAGTATATGATTAGTGAATAAAAATTATTTCCTCATTTTATATCTAATGCCTTTGAAACCTTAAGCAAACAAATTTTGTCTTCAAAAGAATATATATTCACCTATTGAACAACTTAAAAACTAGTTCTATTAGGAGATTGTTATTTCCCTAACATATGAAATATTTTTATTACTTATGAACTTCCCTTATGATACCAATACTAAAATTATAAGATTCTTCTTTCCTAAATATCAATCATAATGTTAATTTTGATGATGATGATGTTGTTATCTATAAAAATATATTTTATCAGATTATTATCATGTTTTATTACCATTTAATCAATGATTTAATTAAATGTTCTCCCACTAAAAGATATCCCCATTGAAAATTCACCATATCTATTAGTGGGACGAGATCCATATTTCATTAATCAATGAGTCTTATCTAGAATTCCTCTCACCACTTATCTATTTAGGTAGGGAATGATCCCAATCATATCATATATGACTCTTTGATATTTGAGAAGATAATCCCTTATAAAACCCATTATGTGGATAAAAATAACTCCATTCATTTGGTATACTAACTATAAGGGTTTATCTTTTAAGTGTAATATAAATAAAACACCAATAATAAGTTTTCAAAAGACAATACAGGGGATCCCAACTGTGGAATGACCAACCCAACGAGGATCCCAAGTCACTTATTACTTACTTCCATTAAATAAGATAATAATGAGGCACTAAGCTATGGCATGACTACTCGGTTGGATAATTGAGGTTTTGACATGTGTCATTTTAGAAGGAGTCTAAGACTTATAATTTATAATGGGGTTTAATATCACCATATTATCTCATGTTATTCCCTTTATGTATGCAGTCTTCTAATGATTTAATTTTTGAATCCAATTCCACCACTAAAATAATATGTTTAAACCATATTGATGTGTAACTCTTGAAACAACCCATAGTTTATGTTAATCACAATTAATTAGAAGAAAAATATATTCCTACATATCCAAATGCATCTCATGTATAAGGTATATTAAATCTCAACATAATTATTTAGAATTATATAAAAATGATAAACATTATATGAATAAGACCAGAACCACGTATAACCAACCCCAGCCTTTATATAACAAGTTAAAACCCTCTAGGTCAATGGGGATTCCAACCCAATTTCTCTCTAACTAGGGATACATTAATCAAGAAAGATTCAAATTCATCGTAACTCTGACACTTAATTTGTTTAAATAGTGTTCAATGATTAAATTCAAGTTTATAACTTTTACTAAAAACTAAGGTCAATATAGATTAAAAATAAATCTTATGTTGTCATGAAAAGTATGATATGACAATTTAAAAGGAGTTGTTTGTCTCCTAAAATATGGAATACATAACAATTTATAATATTACAATTATATCTATTAATTAATTGGGTAATAACCATTTATTAAATTAATACTTATTAACTTTAACATTATATAATAATATATGAACAATTCATAAATCAAATCATAATAATAAACACTTTATCATTTTAATTATTTATTATGGATATTCCATTAACATAAATATAAAAACTGTATATTCATTTCATAATATAAAATATTCAAATTATTTAATATATATAATTTTATTAATATTATTTAAAGTTTTAGTCATATCAATTTATCTAAACTCTTTTGATGAGGTTTAAATAATTTTAAAAAAAGGTTATTTAATTTTAATATTCTAAACTAATAATTTTGGTCATTTCAAAAAAAATTAAATAAAAACTTTATTATTTTATATTTTAATTTATATATCCCTAAATAAATCAAACTTATAATTTTCTACATAAAAAAGTTTATAAAAAATTTATAACTTATGCAATATAATTTTGAAGAAAGGAATTTTTACATTAACACTTGATATTATGGAATTTTAAATGTTTCATAAACATTTAATTAATTAATTGTAAACATTTTATAATCAATAAATACCCCAAAATACCTTTTATTATAATTTATAAATAATATATAAATTATAATATTTAATTATTATTTAAAAAACAATATTTTATCATTTATCAATCAAATTTTATGACTCCCACCAATACTTTAATGTTGATATAAGGCTCTATATTTTTAATATGGATTGGGATATGTTACCATATAATGTATTTTCAAGATCTACAGCTAAGACTACATTTTCTCATTACATAGTGTCATAGTTGTGGTTGAGAATACGTTATCTCATAACAAATTTTCAGGGAAAAATTATGATTATGATACTGAAATAACATATTATTAATACTACTAGTTAAGACTACATTATCACATAGAGTAATGTCATGGTTTTGTGACTCAAAGTACGTTGATCATATAATAAAGAATCAGACTTGCTACTTGATATTATGTTATCTCATAAAGTAATATGATGTTTTATCAGAGATTATGTTGCCATCATAATTTATTTTCAATGAACGTACTTTATATTACATTATTGATTTTAATAATGTTGAGTTATCAACCAATATTATGTTTTTAGTATAGAATAATGTCAACCATTGTTCGTCATTTTAAAACAATTATTTCAAATAAAAAACACATAGTTACCTTGATACCACTATTCAGTTACATAGGAATATAATTACATTTATTAGAGGCATAAAAAGAGATTAATAAAGCCAAAATTATATTTCCATATAGGATTATAGAAACCAAGTGTAAACTTAAAATAATGTTCTTTATAAATAGTATGTGCACTTTATGCCAATGAGAATCAACTACATCTATCTTTATCATTTTGGGTTGATGAAGATCGCCAAAGTGGTATCCAAAATACATCCCAACTCTACGGTATATATAAGGGTTAATTAGAATCATCTGAAGTTCATATAGTATCTATCCAACCTCAACAACATGCGAGTGACTTGAGAAAAAAAGAAAATAATGAAGATTTATTTGGGTAGAATGGGTATTCATCCAACCATGAATCACTCACCCATATATCTTCCTTCGCAAGGTGGTGGAATTTATAAATACATCATGGAAACTACTTGATAATTAGTGATTAATTCATGTGTTCAAATGCATGATTTAATAGCACATTCATTTCATACATTGCATTCATGAATGAAACAAACTCCCTCATGTTACTTCTCTTGTAATGTTTATTTAATGGTAGAATGTGTGGAATATTCATTTGAAAATTAACATGTTACCATTTGACCATTAATGATCATAGATAGGAGCAGCATCACATGCATACCATAATCCCACCATATAATGATTCAATGTATTCATAAGATATGTAACTCAATCATATAACAATATTTTGATGACAACATTATCTTAATAATTTTCTTAATGATAGGTTAGTTTCTATGTATTCTCAATCGATGAATAATGATACATTAAAGGATATTTATTATCAATATTTTAATTAAGAATATATAAGTATCTATGTATCCTCAAGCCTATGATTTAGCTAAAATCATCTCCTTTATATTCATCATAGGTTTTATTAATTATTTCATTCTCATGGTAACATTTTTCAAACATATTGGTGGTCACATTATTTCTCAAAATCCTCAAGAAGAATCATTTATAAAATATTTATAATTTATCATTGTACCACTACTCATGAAAACAAAAAACATCCATTTCAACATGGTGGTAAAAAAATTTATATACAATAACATTAGTCCTGAAATGATCATTAAATTTTCATGGACATTCCCCTTTTCAATTAACTTGTGTTCTTAAACCAAATATTTCCTATATAAGAACATTTGGTTATATTTTATATGTATCAATAATACCCTCATGGTGAAAAAAACGCAATTTGAAATAATTTTAATTATTTTTATGTTGGATTTACTTATTCGTTAATTATAAAGTGACTTTAAAGAATGACACCATCTAATTTTAGAACAAGGTTTCCAAATTTTTGTTTTGATGAAAAAAATTTCAATATTAAATAGGGGGAGTAAAGAAACATATAAATAAATATAATAGAAATTGTAAACATTAATAAAACTTGATTCTCATAAAAATATGAGTGAACTAGAATTTCAAAAGATACGTAATTTTATAAATTCTGAAAAATTATCACAAGATGTATTTAATGATTTAAAAATGAATTAAGAAATATTACAAAACTATTATAAAATAACTTGCTAAAATAATTATCTTTCAAGGAAAATATAATAATTCTATAAAAATGTCTATAATCCACACACAAAGCATATAAATCAAAATATTTTAAATTATAAAAGTCCCTATAGTAAAAGAGATCAACTCATACAGTTTAAGAACGTAAATAAAATTAGCGGAAATATATATTTTATTAATCATGTGATTAATTTAGAAAATTGTGTACCTAGGGTTTATGATTATGGTCAATAGAATAATTATATAATTTTTACCAACACAATAGGATTCTGGAACCAAGTGAAGATAATTATTTATAGAGTTGAAAATAGGGCCATTGTAATAATATTTCATGGATAATTTGATTCTCTCCGCATATGATTCATACATCCTTAAAATTTTAAAGCCTCCTCAAAAATATTAGTTTTCCCTAAGATCTGAGGCATACAATAGGGGAACAACTCCCCATGGGAAAATTTAACTATTTCTTAATAACATGAAGAAACAAATGTTATTCTTTAAAAAAATGGATTAAAACTTATACATAGTCATTATTATAATAAAACCATTGCCTAATTTATATAATTTTGGAATGGAGATACACATTGAAAATACCCACAACATATCTTGGGTGATTCAAGTCAAAAATATCCTCGATGGTCAAAATACTCTAACCCTCACTGAAAAACAACTAATTAATTAATAATTCATCAATAATTTTAATAAAATTAAAATAATCTATAAAAGTTAATAATAATTACTATAGTGTATTAAATTGATTAATAATTCAATAAAAATTATGGTACAAAACCTAAAAAACAAAAATAAATAATAACATAAACATAAGATATAAATACTTTTAAGGACAATTATAGATGTAATGTGATGGATTTAGGAGGGATGAAACTCATCCTAAACGAGGTAATGAAAACTAGATACATGATTTAATATAAAATCTAGCTATAATTTTGGATTAAATAATAGGGAAAACATAAAAATTAATATTATTATAAAACATTTTAACACCCACATTTTATTTGTCCATGAGCCTCCTTTCCAAATGTATGTGATTAGTGGGATTTCCAATGACACTTTGAGTCTCACATAAGGGTTGAGAGGATGGAAGTTCATCTCATCCCATTAAGGATATTATTTTATAGTTGGGACTCTCTTATAGATTTAAGAAACATCCATGAAATCCTTCCAGGTAATAGTATGAGTTAATTTATTCAAGAGACAAATCAATCGTTACCATACATCAATGTAAACATATGTATATATCTATGGTTTTCAATATTATATCCTTATGATTGGTTACATTATGGATTAATGACACATAACAGGGCAGTCTATAATTTATCACCATCAGGGGAGACAATAATTTTTTTGTGGTGTCAATATTGGTCCCATGATATAGGATTCATGCATATCCCTACTAAGGGAATCAGAACCCAGGTAGTTTTATTCAACTTAACTCAACATGTTTTACCTTTTACAGTCACGTGAAAAGGTACAATGTACTTCCTTTTAAGGTTTTACATCCTGAACACAAGATTTTTCTTTTAAGGTCATGTTCCTAGTATAAACATGGTTCCTTTGGAGTCCATGCATCTAGGATTGATAATATGCCTTTTAAGGTATTTTGTATAAAACCATATTTTCTTATAGTTTAATCTCATATGATGAGGATCTGTTTAAACCTGTTTAATTTCATGTAGAATGAAATAATAGTTAAAAGGAACCTATAAATAGTTTGTGTGGGAGTTACACATGAGAACCCCTTTTTGTTTCATCTAGTTTATTTATAACTCTGTTGTGGAGGATATGGTTAGGGATTGCACCTAATAAGGGTCCCATGAGATTTATAGATCATTGATAAGGTGTGAGTATTATATTATCAATGATTACATGGTTGAGGAAAACACTTAATAGGATGCTCATTAATGGGAAACTAATGAAATAATTGTTTTAAAGGTTTGATAGTGGATAAAAGAGGATAAAGCGGTTATTTAGATAAATTCAACATAAGTATATGAACTTTACAAAAGGGGTGTTGTAAAGGGACCTTGAGTATTTGAAATAGACATCCTTCATGAATTAAGAAATCATATTTCAAATATTTCACATGTATGGACCATAGGATAGAGTCCAATATGTACTATAAGAAGCCTAAAATTCATATAATATTGGTGTCAAATGTGATTTGTCAGGGTTCACCAATGTTTTGGGCATATCACATGGTCCTATAAGAAGAATCTACAATGGAATCCTTACACGGTTAGACCTCCATGAATAATATACTTGGTAATTTTTATAAAGGATCTTATGTGAGAGCCACTATGAAGGTTTCATGTGGGGGATCCATCACCATAGAGAATTTATGAAAGATCTCCCCCCCCCCATAAATATTGGATTCTGATTCTACCTAATAAACTTCTCCATGAATTGTGAAAAGTAAGTGATTTGTAATTAGTATTATTGTTCTCATACTTCTTTCCATATTAAATTCTTTTTCCTTCAAGTGTTTGTAGGGGAAGTACTTACAGGTAGTACATGTAACTATTTCCCTAAAATGGTTTTAATTTACATAAACAAAAATGGTGTGTTGATAAGAGGTATTTTCCAGGAATATAACTTTAATAATTTTATTTACAGAAGAATGTAATATATTGCACACCCATGGTTAATCTATCAATGTGGCCACTCAAAAAAAACACTGATTTTCGATTGTCTCTATTTATAATTATCTAAAATATAGTGCTAAATTAAATACTAATATAAGGGTAATTTTAAAAATGAATGTAATATATTTATATCTATATATATTAATTCATGTAAAACAAAAAAAACATAAAAAACACAAATAATTTAGTGAAGAAGAAATGATTGTTCATTAGAGTTCACAATTATGTAATCATTATTATTTAAAATATAATTCATAGTATTTTTTGAAATTTTAAAATCAATACATGTCACTCAATACTCACCTATTTTAATTTTTGTTATCCTACACTAAGACATATTCATGTAGGATATCACTCACTCATGTTATGGATTTTTAACTACATCACCACACATCACCACCAAAATGTTACTCCACCACATGCAATGTCATAATGATTGATGAGATTAAAAATTATGAGTAATAAGAAGAAAATAGTGGTTGGTAAAGTAGGGAAACCTCTCACTACAATGTATATAACAAATAGAAAAAATATCTGAATAAAATAATGAGAAACATTTAATTGAAAAAAACTCAAAACATCACCCCCCCTAACAGCAACAATTAGAGGGTTTTCACTATAATAATGGAGATGAGGGAACCATAATGGAGAAATAGAAAAATAAAATTATTGATAAGAGAGGTAGAGAAAACTAATTTTTATTAGAAATTAGAATATTATCAAAGTAAAACCATCTTCCGTGTCTTCTAAAAATGGTAATATTTAATGAATTTAAGTGGAGGTATAAATTTATAATTGATGCGGAAGAATTAACTCTAATTTTTTCTATCAAAATTTCATGCATTTTTTCCTATTAAATTGAATAATGGATAAAAAATATTTTTAACATGGTTTTTGGAAGAGTATTTAATATCCTCTCATAAAAGTTTTGATTCATTGTAATTTTTTTGAAAAATATATGACCAAATTACTAAAGTGAACATTTCTATTCTGAAAGATTCTTTCAGTTCTTATTATTTGGTTTCCAATTAATTTGTTGCTACAAAAATTCTTAAATATCAGGAACAATTTGAATGAATTTTTTCCTATTCCACCTATCCATAATTATTTAAAATTTCATCTCTTTTTTATTATTACTTTTTATGATATGAGATCAATATTAAAAGTCATAAAGACTATGGAAAAATTGAAAGACCCAACATTAGTGCTTCATTTGGGCCTCCTATGGTTGGATTTAGTAATTAGTCTAGATGAATGAAATGTACCTCATCAAGAATGTAATACTAATTTTTCAATTGGTATTAGTATTTAAAATTTTATGATAGAAATACAAATTTTAAAAAAAATAAAAAACTAAACCATTTTCACAATATTCAGAAATATTCCTAATATCTAAACATGTAACAATTAACCTTAAATGATAAAATTTTTGTGTTTAAATTATTTAATTTGAGAATAAAATATATGAAAATATTATCTAGATAAATCCCATGTTGATCCTCTAAACTTTTTGTTGATCAAAATAACATAAGGTGTTTTTGAAATTTTTTTACTGTCTCTTGGTAATTGTTTTTAAAATTTATCCTAGGGAATAAATCAAACACAGAAATGACTAAATCCTGATAGTTATGTTCAAAATGAAGAAATAAGTCTTTTTATGGCTTAAACCATGTCATAGTGGATTCCTCCACACCATGTTGAAGTTGATTATGGCTGTATTTGGTAAGCAATAGTATGAATTTTTATCTGAGAAGAATCCTATGAAACACATCCAGTTAAAATTCATAGCTATTCTTCACGAGTCATGGTGGTTTGAGTGTCTTCTTAAAAAATGATATTTAAAAAGGGTGTTTCACTATTTGTGATTGATAAAGAGTCTTCATGTGAAAAATGTAATACTTAATAAAATTTATAACAATAGTGTTTGGAATATTAAGGCTAAAATGGGCTAGATTTTTTCACCACATCATGTTTCAATCCATTTTTTGTTCAAGCATCGTTTTTTAAAACAATTTGTGACATTTACGATGAATTTTAAAGCATTTAAATCATATCTTTTAATTCATAGCATTACCCAAGAGTTTATAATATTCTATTAAGTCAATAAATAGAGACCTAAGAAGGCTTGGATCAAAGACCCACAACAATGAAAAAATATGACATCTTTATACTTCTAAATGGATACTAAAATTTATTTTAAAAGAGATCTCAAATATTCTGATAATTATCAATATTCAAAGGAAAACATGTCTATAAAAACCACATTCAATATTATCATTTCCTTTTTCAATTTGTGCTTATTTATCCCTGTTGTAGTTTCTTAACGGTTTCTATTTTTCTATCTTTTCTCTGTATCTCTATTAATAATTAATTTTCCTCTAATACTTTTAGAGAGACTATTGAGTCATTTTTAAAGGTTTTATAAAGTAAAACCTCTATCATATTCTTATTCCTCTTTTTTGGTTCACCACTATTAAAGTGAGAAATCCTGGATCTTGAAGTTTTGTTAAACCATAGAGGATTCTACGGTTCTTCATTTCTATTATAACTGAGGAAATATTTATTCTTATATAGTTCTTTGAATTTTTTGAAAACCAAGTGACTGGTATTACCCTCTCAATCCATATTGACTGTGTAATGGCATAGGGGATCATTATTAAGCTATTTCCAAACTCATTTATCAGAGAATTTTTTTAATTTTTTTAAATTTATTTTTTGTAATTATTAAAGTTTAAATTCAAAAAAATTTATTTTACTTTAATTATTTTATTCATAAATATAATGTTTTTTTATTAAAAACATTAATTTTATAAAATCATTGTAAATTTGTTTTAAAAGCTAATTCCCCCACCAACCCTTCACCCACCCCCTTTCCATTTTATCTCTGGACAAAAAATTTCATCAAATATGATCTTTTTGTTCCTCTCAAAATACTCTTCTTTTCCAAATTAGTTATAATTTTATAATTCTTTATCGATTTAAAAGTTTAATATTTTTAAAATAGTATTTTTTTTTTCAAAAACCCTTGGTGGTTTTGAAGGAAACTCTACGATTTATGCATTTTTAGTTAGTGTTTTGTATTATACCAATTAGAAAACTCACATATCTACTTTTCTTGGCAGTATAGGATATCATGTTTGGAAAAACTCTATACATGGAATTAAACAATGTAAATAATTGGAGGTCTAATGGAATCCTAATAACATTGCTTTTCTTGAACTTTATAACAAATATATGAATCCCTTACTTTGTGTTTTAGATCATACCAAGTATAATCTTATTTTTACTTGTAAAACTAGACATTAAATATAAAAATTACTAGAAGTTACTAATGAAAAAAAAGAATAAAGTGAAATATAACATAATTCGTATGTTTATAAAAGATTTTTAAATCTTTAATATTCATCTAAATGAATATATTACTAATATTTTTATGTGCTTTACTAACATAATAAATGGAATTAGTTCTATTTGTGATGATTTTTTAATTGATTTTCTAATAAATAAAATTCTTTTGAGTTTTTTCATGAAATAAGGAACATAATGTGATGGAAATTTAAGAATAAATTGACATATATAAATCAGTATTTAAGGATATAATCAAATCCCTCATAACCTATTTGATCACAATGAAGTTACAATCTGATAAGGAATCCAAATTATTCATGGAAAAAAGATTGTTTCTTTCAATGAAATTATTGAAAACTCTTATAATGATGACGAAATAACTCATAATTCCCTGAATTTGAATATATTATTCAAAAGAAAAAAATATTACCAACATTCCAAAAGGAGTAATGTCAAAGTGAACAAGAATTTTCTTACTTCAAATGAAAAAATAAGGGACATATAATGTCACATTTCCCTTGATTAAAAACTAGAATAAAGAGAAGAAGGATAAAAACAATAAATCCTTCCATATTTAACCTGAAGTTTGAGGGATTATTCTCTATCATCAAGTGATTCAAGTTATTATATATCTATGTGGATCATGGATCAAGTAAAGGTTAGTAACTAATTAAAATAAAACTCTTCTTCCTACTCAAATTCTTATTCATCTTCATTCTATTCTTATTCCAATAACTTAATATATGAAAATATATAAGTTTGAGATTAACTTGTTGAAGATTTTTTTGAACTAAAATCAATGTACCAAGAGATAAAAAATGAGTATAATCAATTTCTTAATGAAAAGGAGCAACTCACAAGCAAAAAATTTAAATTATTATCATAGTTTAATGATCAATATAATTTTCTTGAGTTATAATAAAAAATAGATGATAATAAATAACTTATCATGAAATTCACTCAAGGATAAAAAAAATCTAACTAAAATTTTGGGTTCTCAGTGACTCGTAAAAAATAATTTTTGATTTTTTTAATAATGCTATTTTTTTTAAAAAGATGACATTTGTAAAATTAATTTCACAAAACAATTTTTATGATTATTATCTTATAACTAGGAATTTAAATAAGAACATAATTTTAAAATTATTGATATGGTAGACTAAAATTTATATATATTTCATCTCATATATCATCTCATAAACTCTTTTTAAATCAAATTTTGATTCCAAAATCAATTTTATCTAACATATATGGACCCAAAACCAGGGTACCAAAAGGTATAATTTTCTAATTCTGTAGAAAATTTATATAAAGAGTAATTTCCTAAAAGCTACATGGTACATCAATAATCTCAACACATGTGTGGTTACCCTTCCAAGTTTATTCAACTTAATAAACTCTATGGAGAATAGATGAATTTTGGTGCTAATTAAAAACGTAAAATCATATGTATCAGTACAATTAGTTTTCTAAATTCCATGCTTATAAAAAATGTTTTAATAAATGATGGTTTGAAATATAATTTTTTAATCATTAGAGAATTGTGGTATAATGTTTTCATAATATCTTTCAGAAATGATTTTTGAAATGTTTTTAATCTCAAAGTAAAACTTTTAGTTACAGTTTTTTATTTTCAAAATGTCTATATTATTGATATTAAATCTACTTCTTCTAAAAAATTTAAATTTTTTAGTGTTAAATATAGTTATTATAGGATTTTAAATAGACACTTTTGTCATTATAGTAAACACATACCTATTAAGATCAAAATACATCCATTAGTATGAGATTTACCAAATTGAATTTCCAAAATATTATTCTTTTTAAACCTTTCAAACTAGATGAGAAATAAAAAACTATTTTAAACCTAAAAAATAAATATAGACCTCTAAGTGCCTTGAACATGTTCACCTAGATCTTTTTTGTACCAACTTAATTAGAATTTATCAGAGGAAAATCATACTCTTTGTGATTGTTGATGATTACACATGATTCACTTGGGAATTTTTCTCAAAACAAATATGAGGATTAAGAATTATTCATAAGATTCCCCAAGAAGGGAAAAAATAAAAAAGGTAAAATCATTTATATTAAAATTTGATCATAGGGGGTTCTTTATAATAAATATTCTGATGAACATTTTTCTTCACAATGTTATAATCATACATTTTCTACTACTACAATACCTCAAAAAAATAGGGTACTCTAAAGACAAAATTAAACTCATATAGAAATCTTAAGATCCCTACTAAATGAATTAAATTTCTAACTATAATTTTAGGATGATCCATTCAATACCTCTTGTTTTATCATAAAAAATTGTATTGAATGATGCATCACCAAAAATACCCCTTATGAAGTTTATAAAAACAAAATTCTAAATTTTTTATTTTTCAATGTGTTTCGAAGTAAATTTTATATTTTTAACACTGAATACAACATTGGAAAATTTGGTCCAAAATCCAGTTAATGAATCATTCTTTGGTACTAAAACTCGTGTAAATCCTAAGAAGTCTTCAACAAAATAACCAAAACCCTTTAATAATCCTTTCATCTCATATTCTATAAAAATATTTATAAAGCATAATTATAATTAATATATGTGAATAAAATTGATTCTTTGAATTTGAATACCCACCATCTCCTAAAGACCCTCTCAATAAAACACATTCAAGTCTATTACCTAATTTTTTTTAAAAAGAATCCAAATACCATCCCTTGTGAAATATTATAAAATAATTACAAGATGGTATACATAATAGAATATCTATCTTAAATTAATTTGATAATCATTCTTTTAATAGTTTTTCAGATCCAAAAAAACATGATGATTTAATTAACAATGAAAAATGAGTTTTTTATATGTAAGAATATCTAAATAATTATAATTGAGTAATGTTTTGACTCTTGTTGAAAGACTTAATGATCAACTTGTTATTAGTATAAAATGGTTTTTAATAATTAAATTATATTTCAAATTTTAAATCATATGAAAAAAATATAATCATAACCAAAGACCATAATCAATAAGAGGCATAGATTATGGTGAACCCTCCACACTCATTTCTCAGTTATAATCTATTAATAATATTGTTGTAATTTTCCTATCATCATAATTTTAAACTTTTTAAAAGGGATTTTAATAGTCATTTTCCAAATGTATTTACTTGTGAATTTTTTTTAACTACCACCATGATTTTAAATTATAAAATTATAAAATTTCATTTTAATGTTAACCTAAGCTTTATATAGTTTAAAACAATACAATCAGGCTTGGTATAAAAGGTTATAATTTTATCTTTTATCTAATAATCTCAAAATGGAAAATGAATATTAAAAAATACATCTAAAAAGGGTATAAAATTATCTTTTAATAATTAAAATATATGTCAATGACATTAATTTCCGATCAAAAAATGAATCAATTTGTATTTAATTTTTAAATATTATGAGAAAATTATTTTAAATGATATTTATAGGTGATTTAAATTAATTATTAGTTTTAAAATATCACAAAATGCTGATAGACCTTTTTCTAGCCAAATAAAATAAAATAATGAACTACTAAAATGTTCTTTCATAGACCATGCTATGGAAATTAGAAAACCTATGACCATGTCAGGTAAGATGATGTTGGATAATGCTAGTAAACTAATTGATAAAAAGTTTTATAAAAGTATTATTGGGGTTATACATTACCTTAATGTGACCTAGATTGAAATTATTTTTAGTGTTTTTATTTGTTTATATTTTCAATACAATACTAAATAATATCTTTTCAAATTCATAATATTGATTTTTTCCCTTTTTAAAAGACCTAAAAAATAATTATTTGTTTAGTGATAAAGTAACCTCTTGTAATATTTTTATTATTTGTGGTGATAATTTTTGTGGATGTTTACTAGATAGGAAAAAGTAAGAGAGGGACATATCACATTCTTATAGATTCTTTAATCTCTTGGATTATTAAAAAACAGAACTTAGGTTCTCTTTCTATATTGTAAGTGGAATATACATCCATAGGGAGTTATTGAGCCCAAATTATATGGATGAAACAATATATCTTTGAATTTGGGTAAAAATTTATTCTTGTTCCTATTAGATATTATAGTTCTAGTTCTATAAGCATCCATAAAAATCAAGTTCATCATGCACACACTAATCGCATTGATATTAGACATAACTTTTTGTGATACCACTTTCAAAAGAAGATATCATGTTAGAATACATTTTCATGAATCTTTAATTATTATATATCTTCCCAGAAAAACTTTCTTTAAAAAAATTTAATTACATTAAATAAGTATAAAAATAAAATTCAGGTATTATTTATCTATTCTTGTATTTTTTCCCAAATCATGATTATTCTTTAAAATATTGTTCAAATTCTCAAAATAATGTTTTTATGATCACCATTATTATATTATTCATGTTAATACCTTATCTATCCAACCCTTTTTCTTTCTAATTATTGTTTCTAATCACAAAAGGGGGAGAAAAAAATAAACAAATTGGGAGAAAACATTAATGTTAAGGGGGATAAAATTATAAAAGTTTCAAAAAGTATGATGATCTATAAGAAAAGTATCTTATTTAAAGGGGGAGACTTTTGATTTCAATGAAAAATTATTTAGAAATATTTTATTCATTACCTGTTCTTATTCACATACTTCTTATCTCTTACCTTTTATTTTAATCCTAAATAAATGTTTTTGATCTTAAAAAAGGGGGATATTTTTTAACCTATAATATGTTTTTATTATCATAATCAATTAATGTGTTCCAACCCTTTTTTTATTTTCTCGTATTTATGGTTTTTATAATTTATACTAAGAAATAAATCATAACAAAATATTAATTTACCCTAATAGTTTTGTTCAAATTAGAGAAGTAGGTCTTTGACACGGCTTAGACTAAACCATAGTGAGTTCATCTAATCTATCTTGAAGATGATTTTTACTAGAGTTGGTAATAAATTGTGATAGTTTTTGTCTAAGAGTATCCTATATAAAATGACCATTAAAAATCATCATCTTCATATATAACAAGACAAATGTAATAAAAAGGGGTGTATCAATCGGCATGGTGTTTGGTGAGTCACCTTTTGCAAAATACCATACAGAAGAAGGATATGACCCTAGTCCTTAACTTTTTCAGGTTAAAACAAGTAATATATTCTCACTATGTCATGTTATTATCTATTTCAGCATCTGAGTAAACAATTATGGAAAATGTATTCAATCATTTATGAAGGATTTTAATGCTTTTACATAGGATTATTAAAGTCATGGATCAACCCAAGATCTCCCCATCCCTATGAAGGATATAAATAAATACCTAAGGATTCTTGGTATAACGATACAAAAAAATGGACATCTATAATGTCTAATTTATTTTGAATTGATCCTCAAAGTGATTTTTCAAGATATATCTAAGATTCTTCTAATTTTCAATGTTTAAAAGAAAACCCGACTATAACAACTTCAATACAATTTATAATTACTTATTTATCTTTGATAATGTTACTAACTCTTTGTAATTTCTTAATGAAACTTCCTTTTATTCAATTTATTTATCTCTATTAATCATTCAATTTATTCTAAATCATATAGAGAAAAAATTGAGTTCCTTATAACTCGATTTTAAAATAAAACCCCCAACATCTTATTCTTATTATTTAGGTTCTCACCACCAGTAATTGGGGGGTATTTGTTCTTATTATTTCATTAAAATCAAGGGTCACCTATGGTTCTTAGTATAAATTAAAAAATGTTTTTTTTATTCTTATTTGGTTCTTCGTATTCTATTAAAGGTAGGGAGCAATATAACCCTCTTATGAATTATTGAGTGGATGGAGATGTAGGGGCTCATTCATGAGCTATTGATTAATGCTTTTATAAATGTATGTTTTTTTAAATTTCAGAATCATATTTTCCACAATTATTAATGTATAAATTTTCTTTATCTCTCTTTTACTTTGATTGATTTATTCATAAAAAAAATTATTTCTTATTAAATTCTTTAACTATATATCATTATTTAAAAAAAATTAAACAGAAATTCACCCCAACCCCCTCTTACAATTTTATCTCTGATTAGATTCCCCCACACTTAACCATTTCAATCATATTCAATCATCAAATATCTAAATCAAAACCCACAAAAAAATAATAAGTGAAAGAAATTCTAATATTTTTTCCAAAATAGAATTTCATCATATGTCATCTATTAAAAAAACTAAATTTAATTTCCTTCTCTCAAATTTAAATTTTTTTTCAACATTACAAATCCATCCATTAATTAATCACAACTCACCCTACATGGAAATTCAGGTTTCACTTTACTAGGGAAAAATTTAATCTAGACTTATGGTCATACTTGTAAAAATCATGTATCACTATTGCATTATGAAAATTTTCACCTATCCACATTACAATAAATAAAAAAATCCAATCTTGGGGTATTTTCAATGTTATTTTATGGATAAGGGTCGATCGAAAAAACAATTTTGAAAACTCAATGGTTGAATAAGGGAGATAAGACTCTTAAATGAAAATTCATAAATATTTAATTGAAAACAACAAAAATATACCTCCCTTAATTACCCTTATAAATTTAAAACACCATATTCCTTTTTTAATGAAATTAAAAATGAGTTAAAAATGAATTCAACAAAGGATTTAGATTTTAATTATTCCTTTGGTATTCATTCATTTTCATTTTTTTCATTGTATATGGAATGAAAAACTAATGTAATAAATTAATGAAAATTCATGACCTTGATTTTTGAGAGGGACATGAGTCCATAAAGTGATCAAAATAAAAACTTCAATCTCATCTCCATTTTCTCTATTTTTCAATTTTTTTTAAAAAATTTTAAATATTTTATAGAAAAAAATGATATTAAGGAAGTATAATGAATAATAGATCATGATTTTGATCTCCAGATTTTCAAGAATAATGACACACACCTCATACCACCCTGAAATAAGTTTCTTCACAAATAACACACATGAAAGGCCCTAATACAACACTCAAAATTTGAATATAAATAAAAAAATATTTATATTGAAAATAGGTGAAGAAAAATCATCATATAAATCATGTTAAATATATAATTTAATTTATGGATTCTAAGGGCCAAACAAGATTTGATATAAAGGACTGGTATTAAGTTAAAAATATGGTTAGCCAATGAAGTATCACAATCATATTAAGAATTTTTTATTAACATTTATGCTTTGAAATAGAAATAATATCATGTAATATTATTTATATAAAATATAGGTTTGTCTCAATAAAGTTAGGGTATTAGTAATAATAAGTAAAAATGTTGTAGAATACCTCACATGGTTGGAAAAAAATTTGAATTAGTTTTTAATAGGTATGGATTTCAGAAATCGGTTAAAATCATTAAAAAGTATTAATAAAATTCCTTGAAAAAATTATATATCAATAATAATTTAAAATATATTATAACATCCTAACTTCTTAAAAGTATGCACTATGTTTGATAGCGTCTAAGGTAAACCACATCAAGCTTAAACAAATAACTAAATATTAGTATTTAAATGTTATTATCATCACATAGCCATTATAATAGTTGGTATTAAAAGGATTAATAGAATTAAAAAAATATTATTTATATAAGTATATTAAATTAATTATTTTTGTGACCAATTATTTATGAATGAAAATAAAACCCTTTTGAAAATAAATTAAAATCTTTTTCTGAAAAACTATTTAGATGTTCACAACATTGTTTTATTCCAACAAAATAAGAAAATAACTATTATTAAATTATGTTA
Source organism: Viscum album (assembly GCA_963277665.1). Classification (NCBI taxonomy): domain Eukaryota; kingdom Viridiplantae; phylum Streptophyta; class Magnoliopsida; order Santalales; family Viscaceae; genus Viscum; species Viscum album. The sequence goes on from OY728157.1 coordinate 1,993,548,568, forward strand.
TTTAAATATATATATAATATATTTAGTATAATGTTTAAAATTTATCCAATGTTTTTTAGACTTCATATAAAAATTAATCCAATTTTATGCATAAAAGCTATATTTCTCTAAAAGAAGTTTTTCCAGCTTTTGATAGCACACTTTTGTTAAACTAAATTTTTATACCATTATAAATTTTATTTCAAAAAATAAAATTAATTTTTCAAAAAGGAATTTCAAAATTATCTTGGGGTGAATTTTTGGAATTTTTATGATAAGTTTCTTTTTTTTTGATGAATAGTGAAAAAAACTTCATTTTAATTTAAAACTGAATTTTTATAAAAATATTTTTAATTATTTTAAAATAAAATTAGATATAATATTTAGATATTAATCTAATTTATCTCATTTTTATCATTTTTATATTTTAGTTTCATGTAAAAACATTTTAAACATTTTAACTTTATCACTTTAAAACACATCGTTTTCATCACATCTACAAAACAAATTTTAAATTAAATTATGTCAATTATATTAATTAAATTTTTAAAAATGTATTAAATATTAGGAATCATAAGTTTTTTATTTTTCAAATCGTTTCATTTTATTCTTTTACATTATGTATATTAATATTTCTAATTTTTGTTGCCATGAGAAAGGGTTAATCAAGTAATTATGGGTAAAAATAATTTTATAAGGACTCAAAAATGACACTTAAACATTCCCCAATTCTATTTTATGATTAATTTACATCAATAATAAATCAATTTACAATTATTTTGTTTCTGGTTTCCATTTTTAAGTGATTATGTTATTTATAATATTTTATTTAAAGAAAAGTAAAAGATGTCACACTCATGTTTTTAATAACTATAAAATTTATAGTATAGGGTTATTCTGAATATATATTTGAATTTAATTAGTAATTTTAAATTTAAATTGACTAATATTCATCATGGATATTTATTTTTAATTTTTAGTGGAGAATTAATTGCCTTAAATTCATACACAACGATGAAGTAATAATAATTTTATTAATAAAAATATCAAATAAATTTCATTAAAAATGTTAAAATAAATATAATTTAATATAATTATTTTGATCAAAGAATTTTAAAGATTAAATTAAAATTTTAGTGATTTATTATAATTTTTTTATAAAGTTGTCATGTAGTATTTATATTTTTAAAAGCCAAATTAATGAATAGTATAAAAATTGACATTAATTATATTCCAATATAAATACAATTTTATTAAATGATATAAAATTTCTAAAAATTAAAAAATTGACCAACAGATTGGGATAAGGTTGAAAATATTATATATGATTTATTAATGGGTCATTTTTTATTTCATGAATCAAGTGGTGTGTAATCTAACCCGACACCAAACCTAACCTGTGGTATTGCCTGAAGGGCATTACCAATTCCTACAGGATGAAAACTAGCACCTGGGTAATAACAATATGCCTTTGGGAATGATTTCACCCCTAATAAATAACCAAGTCAATACTCAATGTAAAAAAATAATACCAAGATCAATATCCAGAACCCAAAATAAGTATAAAAATTCCATGTTAAATATTTTACAACAATAACAAAAACAAAAAAAACAAAGTTCCAAAACAGGAGGGGAACCAACTAGAAAATAACCCAAAAACTTCCATGAAACATGAGTTTCATTACCCTAAATCCACTACCACCAACACCTTAAAAAAGAGAGATACTAGAAACCATATCCACCATCACCACCAAAGAACCTCTTTCCTTTATGTGGGTTATACATAACAATGTCTACATACAACCCAGGTTGTATATTGGGTGCGATCCAAATCCCATTAGTATACCACCCAAAGTAGATTCAATTACATAATTTTATAATACAAATTAGCATGAAATTTTTTAAGAAAGATCTCTAATCATCATCAAGTTTAGTTAGTATTATATCATCAATATTCTAGAAGAAACCGGACCACATCCCTACTAATCTAACTCTGTTACTAGTCTTAGTCTAACCACCTAGATGCGCAGGGTTCCCTTTATTCTTGATTTTCCATTTCACAAGCCTGGTAGATCACCATTTTCACATACACGCATCAAGAATCATGAATACACATGGTAAAACACCATTTTCATAAGAAAAATATATTTAAATACATATGAACATAAAACCATTTGAAAAAAATGCTTCATTCCACTTAGAAAATTTAAAAAACACATTTAAGAAACACATCAAGGAATCACAAATGAAATACAACCATTTTTTTTGGAAAATCACCATTCAACATATACCTAACTCAAATCCTTTTTGAAACTCATTTTGAACCTTTCACATAATACATATAAAATATTAAAGGAACATATAAAGCATACCAAAATCATATAATACTGATAAAACATGGAATCGCTTACCTCAAGTTTAGGAACTTCTAGAATCCAGTGGAAGACCACAATCTCACCACAGGGGACCCAATAAAGGAATGATCAAAAATAAACACAAATATTAATCCCAAAGAACCCTACTTTTACCCATTTTAGGGAAACCAACCCACTAGAGAAAATATAACTCATAAAATGTTGAAGAAGAAACCTAGAATAAGAAAGAAACAAGAAAATATATACTTACATGATGATTCTTGTAAAACCATGGCCAAATCCACCCAAAAATTGATGTTCAAGGAGAAAAAAGGTAGAGGAGGAGCCAACTAGGGTTGAAAATCATGTACGATTTGAATTAGAAATATTTTAGGTTAAAATTGGGAAAGGGTATAAAGGTAAATTTCTAATATTTAATTATTGGGATAGGCTACACGGTCAAGTCACATATTTTTCAAAATCATCTGGTAATAGTGAGGTCCCCTCTATCCATGAGGAAACCAGTCACATGGTTTCCGAGGGAAGGTTTCATGACCATGAGGAAATCCATAAGGCTCAGATAGTTCCACTTTCTTATGCACACAATTTCTCTTGGGATGGTGCATGATTTCCCTTAACTATGTTCTAATAGTGTTCCACCTATTATAGGGTCCAAAAAAATTATTTTTTCTCCAAAAATTATTTGAAAAAACAAGGGATTAATACATTACCAAAAATAAAAATAAAAATCATTACCTAAAAACAAAATCATGGATTTGACATTGTATTTTACAGTAATTATATTAACCCTCAAAGTGTAAAGATATATGTTTTCATGGTAAGAGTTAAAGGGGTTACATAAGGGTTGAAACAAAAATTTAAGGGTATAAATTTAGTCAAAATATTTATTATTTTTATTGTATGAGGGTATTTAGACCCAAAACCATCTTATAATTAAAATAAAACACTTTGGATACATTTTGAATTGAAAATTAATTTATATTAATTGTATATTTTTTGAAATTCCAAGAGTGCCCCTCCCCTCTCATATAAAATGGTATCTCTTCTTCTCTCTTGATAAAACTTGAAATCATATTTGGTTTATACAAGCACTTCTAGAATAACTTCATAGAATCCATCCCCTAATTTTAGAGGCCTTATATTAGGTGGAACAAAACCCATAGTGGTCTTACAGTGTTAAGAAATGAATGATTTCTAAATAAGAAGAAGATGAATAACGTATATGATGAGTCAGACTCAAGGTAAGGGACTATTTAACTAAAATATCATTTTAAATGTTTTATAGATTAATTTACAAAATATTTCTATTTCATTCCCATGTTTTAAAAAAGTATTCTTATAATTGTATTTATATGGAAATGAATTTTTTTTAAAGGTAATTGTCAAAATTTCTCTCAAATGTTTTTCAAAAGGGAATTTTTTATGGTATTATGTAAGGGTATTTCTTTTCAAAAACATTAATTTAATGTTTATTTTAAAAAAACAAAAATAATTTTTTTAACATATTGAAATCAACAGTATTTCATGATTTTATTTTGATTTAGTGATTAAGTATTTCCTTTATATGTTTTCATAGTTATTTTCAATGAAAATTACTTTTTTATGATGTGCATAGTGTTTCAATTTTAAATTTTTTCTAAATGAGATAGTATTTTTATATCAAAAAGTGATTTTATAATGAGTTTAAAATAAATTTTGAAATTCTTTATGATAAAAATATTAAATAAAAAAAAATTATTCTTTATATGGTATTTGAGAATTTAAAATGAGGTGGCCCAAATAGTAACTGATAAGACAGTAATAGCTTAAAATATGTGTGTTCCCATATAGCACTCTAATGCATTGGCTAATTTACATTTCTTATCAAGGAAATAATGAAGTAGTTATTGAAGGTTTTATCCTATGGATTTAACTGGGCTCTAATTATTTCTCACATGGGTTTAAAATGGGATTATAAATGTAATTCTCTATGTTACGAAATAAAGGGTTTTATATTTCTTGATATGGAATTTAATGATTTTTTGTAGCTAAAAGGGTGTGTTTTTCATGTGGAAATTATGTTTTCAATATGTCAAAGAAATTTGAGATAAAGTTAAATATTACATGGGTTTTAATGTTTTTCATAGGCCTAATGGTTTTCTTTATTTATGTTCCTGAGTGATATTTTTATGATCATCCAATGTTTTTAAATGTTATATATAGGGTAAATTATAGGTAGGGATTAGGATAAAGACAAGATTAACATTGTGAAGAAATTCCCTGAAAATAAAACATGTTTTATTTTAAAAGGGTTTCCTTTAGTGGGAAAACCGATACTGAGTATAAGTGTCAACTTGTAATATATGGGTTTACTTTCTAGAAGTATATCTTAATTCACTAAAAATTTAAACCAAGCATATTTTTGGGAAAGTAATTTATTTATTATTTCAAAATTACTATAATATGTAATGATTATGGTTGGGACTTTATAGTTGGTATAAAAGTAGGGTTTAGGAAACATTGGAGATTATTATGTTTTCTAAATAGTTATGGATATCATCATAGGTTTATAATTATTTTGTTGATCATAATTTTAGTGTCTAAGAAACCCTTTTGAGGCTATATGTTATGAAATTATAAGGTGGAAAATGGTATTTTAGAGACATATATTTTTGAGGTAGTTATGGTTTATTACATTTTAGGATGAAATATGTATGAGATACCCCTTGAGGTTAAAATATATTAAGGTTATTTTTTAGGACGTTTATCATATTTGTATTATTTTTATAAGGATTATATTAAGATAGTTTTAGAAAAATGACAACCCATAGATCATATAAAAACTCATCATGTCTGGAGAGTTTTCTTGAATTAAACCCACAACCGAAGGGTGACAAGGGTGAAACACCTACCACTGGTCTATGTGAAATCCTAATTATCATAACTTTTTATTTTTAGAAAAATGATTTTATAGATGAATAATTATTTGATTTTTGCTACATATGTAATATCATATAAAATACCATGGGATTGAGGGTAATTGATGTTACTTAGAGAAAAATGTTAAAATTTATCTTTCAAGACTATGTGGTCAAATCCTTCTTATTTTTAGGTTTCAATATTATTTTAGAATACCTTTATGTAATTTTAAAGATTGTTATTTATTTAATTATTTATGTTGAATTATTTGTGTTACTATTGAATTTAGAGATTAAATTAGTTTTTCATCATTTAATGGTTTATTTTTATGGGGAACTATCTTATCGTCTATTAATCATTTTAGTTTTGGATAATTTTTATGGATAGGAGGAACATAGTTTTTTATATTTTGTGGATTATTTAATTCTCTAGAAGTTGGTTTTAGTGCTTCATGAATGAAAAATTCATCTTAAATACTCATTGTTTGGAAAAAATAGATTAGAAAATTGACTAAATGAGGAAATTATACATTTTAAGTAAGTATTTTTTCTTATGATTTTAATTATATACAGTAAAGGACTTTCTCAACTCTTGGAAAATGATCTTAAAAAAATAATTTTATCTGTTTACTTTTCATATCAAGAAGTCAATGATTTTTTAATCCATCACAAATTTATAGTTTTTTATGGTTAACTTAGTAGTTACAATTTATTCTATCCCACTCCCTCATAACATTATTCTTAGTTTTCTTTTCTATATCCAGGTATTTCTATATATAATATTACTATCTCTTATCTCATCAAACCTTCATACATTCATTTCTCTCTTTCTAAAAAAAAGTTTTATTATCCCTTATTTTGATGTGGTATTTTAATAAAGGTATTTTGAAAAGTAAAACCCCAGTTATCAGGCCCAAGTTAAAAATTGTGAGGTTGGACTTTTTAAAAGGGGCTAGAATGTAACATTTTATGTTTTTAAAAAAAAACATTATATTTTATAGCATATAATATATGCCAGATAATGATTAAAGGAACAACTAAATATTACTATTTAAATATTACCAATATAACCTAGCCATTATAACAGTAGGTATGATATGGATTAACTAAATAATGAAAATATGTCTTACAAGAGTAAATATATAATGAATTATTTGTTCAAAAAATTTATAAACGAAAATAAAACACATTTCAAATTAAATGGAAATCATTTTCTGAAAAACTTTTAAAATGCCCACATGTGTGTTTTATACCAGTAACAAAATCAAAATTGTTGGATTATATTATTGAGATATATATATATAATATTTTACCTAATTTATATTGTTCATTATATTTTTTTTATAGACATGATATAAAAATAAATCCAATTGTATGCATAAAAATCTATATTTTTCTAAATCTTTTGATTGTACTCTTTTTTTAAACTAAATTTTAACACTTTTATAAATTTTATTTTAAAAAATAAATATAATTTTTGAAATAGGAAAGTCAAAATTATCTTAGGGTGAAATTTTGGTGTTTTTTGATAAGTTAAATTTTTTGATGAATAGTAAGAGATATTGTATTTTAATTGAAAACAGACTTTTATTATAAATAATTTATAATATAAAATTATATTTTAAATTGCTTTTAATGTAAAATTAGCTAAATTATACATATATTAATCAAATTTTGTTCTTTTTAATCATTTTCATATTTAATTTGAAAATAAAAATGTTTCAAACTTTTGAACATTTTCCCTTTAAATACCCATTTTCTCATCATGTCTGTGGGGATAATTTTAAATTAAATTATTTCAATTATGTGAATTTATTTTAGGAAAGTTTATTAAATATTTAAAAACATAATTTCCATAATTATTAAATAGTTCCCTTTTATTTTGGTCCAATATAAATAGTATCTTTTGTAATTTTTGTTACTACATAGAAGGGTAAATCGAGTAATTAAGGGTTGGAATAATATAATAAGGATTAAAAATGACAATTATGCTGGCCCCAATTTTATTGTATGATTAATTTTCATACATAATAAATCAGTATATTAATATATGTAATTTTTTAACCATTTTTAAATGACTTTGATGTTTATAATATTTTATTTAAATAAAAGTCAAATAATTCATACTCTTATTTTTAATAAATATAATATTTCTCATATATGGTTATTCAGAATATATCTTAAAATATATATACTCATTTTAACATTAAAATATTCATATTCATCAAGTGAATTATTTTTTAATTTTTAGTGAATAAATAATTACATTAAATTCTTACACAACGCTAATGCAGTGATTATTTTACTACAGGAAATATCAAATAAATGTTATTAAAAATGTTATATTAAAATTAATTTGACATAAGTATTGTGAAATTGAATACTTTGACAAGTTAGTTATTTATTTGGAGTTTTTGTCAAATATATCTTGTTGTATTTATATTTTTAAAAGTCAAAGTAATGAATAGTGTCAAAATTGACATGAATGATATTTTGAAATAAATAATATTTTATTAAATGATATAAAATATAAAAAAAACTAAAATCTATAAAAATTATTGTGATAAGTTGTAATATATCATTTTTATTAATTTATGGGTATTTTGGCATTTTTTAGTAATTATATTAACCATCAAAGTGTAAAAATACGTGTTATTAGGGTAAGAGTTAAAGGGATTAAATAAAGTTTGATACCAAATGATAACTTTATAAATAGTAAAAACATATCTAATTTTTATTTTATAAAGAATTTTAGACCCAAAATAATATTATATTTTAAATAAATCACTCTGGATCGATTTTTAATTGATAATTAATTTAAATTTATTTAATATTTTGAGAAATTCAATGAGTGCACATCCCCTCTATAATAAAAGGTTACCTTTTCTTATCTTTTTATGATACTTAAACACTACTTTTTTTGGAAAAGTTCTACCCAAATACCTTCCTCTAATCCATCATCTCATTCTAGAGTCATTATGTTAGGAAAAACACCACCCTTAGTGGTCTTAAGATGTTAAGCAATTAAGGATTTTTAAAGAGGAAGATTAAGAATGTGCATGATGATTCCAACTCAAGGTAATGGAATCCTTAACTAAATCATCATTTTAAATATTTTAAATAATTATTTTCAAAATATTTCAATTTTAGTTCCATGTTTTTAAAATTATTTTTATAAATTTATTTATATGGAAATGAATGTTCTAAAAAAGTGATTTTCTAATTTCTATTTAAATGTATTCAAGAAGAAATATTATTACATCTTCATGTAAGGGAATTTAATTTGAAAAATATTCTATTAAAGTTTATTTTTTAAAATAGGTCAAAATATTGTTTTTTAACTTATAAATCATGAATTTATTTTCCTACTTTCATGAAGATTTAATTATTTAATGTTTCCTTTATAACTTTTCGTATTTATTTTCAATGAAAATGGTTTCTTTATGATGTGTGAAATGATTCAATTTTAAAAGTCATTTTTAGAGTAAATTGTAGTGTAATATACAAAAGTTATTTTATTTTGATTTTGAAGGAGTTTTTGAAATTATTTATGATTAAAAAATTACAATCATAAAAACATTATTCATTTTATGGTACTTGATAATTGAACATGGGGTGGCCCAAATAGCAATGGGTAAGCCCATAACAACTTACAATGGGGTTCCCTGATAGTGTTGGGTAAGCCCATAATAAATTAAAATATGGGTGCAGCCAGATATTTCTCTAATTCATTGGGTAATATACCTTGTCATTCGAGGAAAGAAGGAGGGAGTTATCAATGGTTTTCTCATCTAGATTTACCTAGGATCTAGTTATTTATGACACAGGTTTAAAATGGGACTATAAATTTCATGCTCTATGTTACTAAAAGGGGTTTTAATTTACTTGATATGGGATTAAATAATTTTCTCTATGCTAAAAGTTTTTTTTTTATGTGAAAATGATTTTTTTCTATAGATCAAATAACTTTGAGATAAAGGTAAATATTACATGGGTTTTTATGTCTTTCATAGGACTAATGGTTTTCATTATTTATGTCCCTTGATAATATTTTTATTCTCATCTCATGTTTTTAAATGTTTTTCATAGGGTAAAGGATTAGTAGGGATGAGAATGAGGGAAATATGAAAATTGTAAAGATATGTCACAAGAAGAAAACATGTTTTGTTTTAAAAGTGTTTTTTTTTGGAAAATAGATACTTAGTAGAAGGATCCACTTGTTATTTATGGGTTTACTTTGTAGGAGTACGTCCTAATTCAATAAAACTCTAAACCTAAAATATTCAGGGAAAGTATTTGATTTATATTTTTAAAATAACTATATTATGTAATAATTATAGTGATATACTTGAGTATATTATTTTTTAAAATCAAGTCAACTCTCTCAAAATAAATTAAATAGTGAAAATGATCAATAATATTCATTTAATATAAATGTTTTTTAAAATGAAAAATTAAAAGAAAAGATAAACTCTTAAGTAGGTTGACATTCCCTAACACCTAGGTTCATATTATCCCTCATTTCAGCTCAAATAAAACTAAAAGGATATGGTAATTAAAACTAATGTGAAGGAGAAATATGACCTACTTTATTTGGGTAGTGGAATATTTGAGTTAACATCCGATATTATTCAACTTTAAATCTTTGATAAATCAATAACAAAACATTATAAATTAATTGAAAGAAAAAAAAGAAGAGGGGAATGATGATTGGTTCAAACCCCCCAAGGGGTACTAGTTTTTGAATGAATTAAATTGGAAGTTCTAGTGACTTATCCCTAATCTGTAGGTGGGTGTTGTTTATTACTCATAAACCACCAAATAATTTTCCTTTCAGTTCTCTTTTTAATTTAATTATTGTAGATAATACTGAGGATAGATTAATTTTTCTTTCTCCCCATATTAATGTGATACAGATTTTATGGTGGGGGAAATAAAAAGTATGGCTCTTCCAATTTTCCTTCAACCAAAGCTTATTAAGAAACTTCTTTAATATCCATGGACTTATCAATGTGTGATATCTTCAATATTTCAGCAAAGGGAAAATTTATTGAAAATAACCATTTGACTATAATTAACTCTTGATTAATCTTTATTAAAATTATCCAATTCAAGAAAGTCATCTTGGAATATTATTTCTTTGTAAAATTTCATTAGTAACTCCATCACAGAAGGTGTATCTCTTTCTTCATCATCTCCATCCAAGGAAATCCAAATAATATCCAAATATAAAAATTCAACAAAGTGTAATTTAATAATCAATTTTTTCCATAAAATCAAAAAAAACATGAGTTCAATAAAATATTATCCCTTGAGTTATGTTGCCTTTTAATTCTTATTATTTTGTAAGTTCCCCTAGGAGTTGAGTTATTAAAGTTAGATGAAGTTAGTAAATATCCTTTAACATTTCATTAAATTTCACCACTTCAATGGTGACTTCATCCAAAGAAAGTGGGAAATTGAAAGGTATTGATTTTTCTTCTTCAAATATGGTAGAATCAATTGAAACGTTATTACATGAAAAATCAAATCAATATTCATCCATATATTATTTGCCTCCCATATGTGTATTAATTTGAATGTTTACTTCAATAATCTCTTCTATAAATGATTGAGAAAGTTTAGATGATAAATTTTCAAAATTTTCCCTCTTAATATCATTATTATCTTCAAATATGAATAGAGGTGAAACAATTTTTACTTCATTAAAATCATGATTTTGTTTTTGTTTTATTCCTAAATATTTGATTTCCTTGAGAGAAGTGAAAATTATATTCATTTTCCAATAGATGTTAGTGGTTGGAGTTTTTTTTGTTTTTTAGTGTCTTTGTTCATTTATATATTATGTTTCTAAATATTACAAATACCTAAACTGATGGGAAATTATAATTTCTCAAAGTATCATATAATTAGTGTTTAAATTATCTATGTTATGGTTATTAAATCCATCCAACACTAAGAAATTTTATTAATATAGAAATGCCTAAAAATTCAGTGGGGTCAACTATAATTAAGACCAAGAGTATTAGTTCATAAAATATTAACACAATCTAGGGGAAGGGATCTAATGGTATTAAATATGCCACATGGGCTAACAAGGTGGTTCTAGGTGGCCAAGAAGTTTGAAACTGTATTACCCTCTCACCAAGTGTGGGTAATAGCTAGGTGACTATATAGGATATTTTGACATCTAAAAACTAGATATATGATAGAATAAGGAAATTATATAGGTGATTTGATGGATCCTTGAAGAATGAAATAATCTGTTACCACCCTGGAAAGCATAATATTGTAAGAAGAACACAAATTTAGACCTTTGTACACGGCCAAAGCCTTATCCATGAGCAAATCAATATGTCTAAAAGTGGCCCTAAATGCAAGGATCATAGATTCATCATGGTTATGGACAACTCCTATTCCCATCATTTCACCATTGATACTTGACCCAAAAGGTTTCATTTTGAGACCAAAATTCGGAGGGGACAAGCAAACCCATTTACCATGTAATGGAAGACCATGAGGTGATAAAATATGGATTTTACCATGCATTTTCCTACATAGTGAGTGAGAGTTCTCCCAAAGCTTAATTAGAGGGGGAAGCTCCACTACCAAATACCAAGCCTTAACCATAACTGTAAGATATAAACTCACGGACAACTCATGTATGGTCTTGTGGTGTATAGTCAAAATTATCTACCATTTGGAGACCACGATGAGATTCCACAAATTAATATCTTGTGATTTTTCTTGTATACCGTGGAACCATACATGAAGAAAATCATTGGAGGAGGGATACTAACTGATGCACCCACATAATACATCGATCTCGATCTATATAGAAGATGAAAAATCTCTTTTGAAGAAGATATGAAAGGCAGTTTCTTCAAGAGGATGATGATAGTAGGTGTAGTGGGGGGAAAGAGATACACCCCTATAATGCACTGGTTCATCTATAGGTTGTGCATTGTAATCAATGCGCCAAAGGAGGAAATTGATTTTAACCAGGATATATTTACACCACAACATAGTACTCCATGCATTATGACAAAAATTCCCATAAAGTATCTACCTGTATTATTTATTTTAGAAAAGATCTGATGTAGGGGTGGTAAAGAGCATCCTTTTAGGGTCTGAACTAGTCTCAATGTTATTGTATAATTCTTGATCATGATGATTGAGAGTAGTTTGGATAAATGAGGGGTATTTTTTTGCTTCAACGAAGGGTAATTCTAGTATAGGGAATCCCAAAAAAGCTTGTATCCTCCCCATCTAGTTATAAATCTAGTAGTTGATTTAACCAAAACCCAAAATTCAATAGGATTACAGGTAAAGTACTGATAAATGATGTCGTACTATGTCCCCCAACCTGGAGAACCTACCTCATGTCCCATACATACCCTCTCCATATTGTTTATCATTATATTCTCCCAAAAAGTCATTCCTTCCAAAAAATCACATGCCAATCTCTCATGAATACTTTCCATGGTTTTAGTGACAATTATTATTCCAATACCTCCACACTTAATATTTTGATCCATTTTATGTTAAGAAGACCAATGATACTTTCATTATCCTTACACATCCCAACTAAAGGTAGGAATATGATTTTGAATTCTATGGATAACATATTTAGGAAAAATAATAATGGACAAGACATGCATGTATATAGAGGATAGAAGACCATTTACAAGGGTTATGTGACCACCAAAGGAGAAGAACCCATTTTTCTAGTTGAGGATACAGTTTCGGATTTTATCAAAAAGTCCATAATAGTGGTGAATTTGAACTCTACATGTGAAAATAGGTTCCCCCAAATACTCTATGGGGAAAGGTTTCTTTTGGATTCCCAATTGTTCTATAATCCTCATTCCTCTGGAATTAGAACATGGGTTGGAAAGGTAGACACTAGTTTTCACCCGGTTGATGGATTGGGCACTCCATTTTCAATATAAAACAAGGATTAAATCAAGATCTTGAATGGTATTGATATTAATATTTAGGAATAGAAGAATATCAACCAAAAAGAAGAGGTTTGAGGGCCCTCTAATATTAGGCTTTCAATGGAAGGAGTTCAAGAGGCCTTCCTCAATACTCTTGTTGAGGTATCTACTGAACACATCATGGTCCATAAATAAGACACTAGGCGAGAGGGTATTCCCTTACCTAATTCCACAAACTAATTTTGAGAAACTGTAACTTCTTTCCATGAATTTTCTGGAGAACCAAAGTAGGATATGCACCTAAAAAGAAGATCAATGACATATTCTGAGAAACCCATGCAATAGATCACTCTAGTGATGAAACTCCACTCCATCCTGTCATATGCATTTTCCATGTTAACCATGGTAGAAATTAATATCAAATGACTTTATTATTGATATCATTGATCATTTCAAAAGTATTGGGAATGGAAACATGAATTGATATTTCACATAAAAATATCTATTATTCCTCAGAGATCAAATTATAAAGGTGAATGGATATTCTCTTATTGATTACTATTGAAATAATTCTTTAAGTAAAGTTTTACTTGCTGATTGGGAGATAATTCTTAAGTGAAGGGGATATATGACCTTTATAATTATGATAAGGGTGGTTTCACAAGAAACACTAGGTAAACCCCCACTATGGAATAAGCCTTTAATGTTCTCATCTAGGTCATTCTGGATGATATTTCATGAGTTAATGTAAAAGTTTCTATAAAACCCATCTAATCCTGAGGCACTTCCATCCTTGAGAGAGAAAATATTCTCGCATATATTTTTCTCATATGTAATCCACTAAAAGAGATGGTTATTTTCTGGACAAACACAAGGAGGGATGATATCAAGTATATCTAAATGGACTGACGGATAACCATCGGGAATGCAAGGATTAACATCTGCAAGCAATTATCCAAATAAGGACACAACTATACCTCCCACAACATGATGGACATTAGTGAAGGTTTTATCATCAAGAAAAATGTTAAGAACAAAAGAGAACATCCTCTATCGGATACAATCTAGGAATAAGGAAGTATTGTAATCCACCTCCTTGAACTAAGTCACTCTAGACCATTTCAAAATTGATTGTTCCTATTCAAGAAGAACATCAGAAATATGTGTCTTCTTGTTAATCAGATTGATTAATGTATCATCATTCCAACATGCTTCGAGCTCCCTTTCAGTATATTTAATATCTGCCTTAAGTTCATCCATGTGCTTAAAAGGAGAGTGTTTTTTGGACTCCCATGTAATAATATCACCTTTCAGTCATCGGGTTTTATTATAAAACCCAACCCAAGACCCATCACTCATGTTTTTCTCCAAGAATTTCGCACAATCATATGATAACTTGGGTTCAAGGCCCACTATCCTGAGTAGAAAAAATTATTTTTGAACATTTCATTAGTATCCTCCATACTGATAAGCAATGTTGAATGATCTGACAGAGCCCGAACTAGAAGCTTAACCCTCACATTATGGAAATAGTTAATGTATTGAATTTTATCCAAGTGTCGATCTAAGAGGAACCATCTACACAGACAAGCTTTTTTAATATTACAGCAAGTATAGTTATCCCCTATGAATCCCATGTCTATAAGACTATTGTGAGATAAAAAGCTTGTGAAATCATTATTTTCCTTCCTTGGGTAGATCCCTTCCCCCTTATTCTCTGACAGCTCCATGATGACATTAAAATCACCTCCAAAAATCCACTCCATTCCACTCATATCTAGATTATCCAACTCCTAGTAAATAAATTCATGATTCCTCGGGTTGAAATTAGCATAAACAAAGGAAATATAGCTACTAAAATAATCCAAAACAGCTTTCATAGAAAGGTGTTGATTATAGGAATTCACTTTATCAAGTGATCTTGAGTTATTCTAGAAAACCCAAATATTATGGTTATCAGGCTTAAAATTCATGCAGTTGTGTAGGTTGAGCTTAGAAGAAAAAATTTTAATATTATCAGGCTATTTTTTATGTTTAAGGACATCTACCAAGGAAACCTTGCGATGTCCAATCTTCAAAGAAATGAAATCCACCTTCACCTTGGAACACAAACCATAATAATTCCATATGATAAAAGATATCATTGAGAAAAATACCACGGGTATTTGGTCCCCCATGACAATATGCCCTTAATTTTTTAGGAATATAGCTCCTGGTGGCACGTTGCATGACCTTCGGTACGAGCACCACTAAGTTGAGGAGATGTAAGAAAAACCATGTCAGGTCACACATTGGAAGTAGTGATTGATATTATTTTCTATTGACATCAACATTAAAACTGTGAGGTTTAGTGGAATTATTTAAACAATAATGGTTATTATATCAAAACTATTATCATCAGTTGGATGACTCTCAAGGGGAACTTTATCTTCTAAAACTACCACTTCTTTGAAGATATGTTATAATTAATTACATTTGAACCATTTGGCATGATTCATCTGTATTCATCAATTTATTTTTTAGGTTTATTTTTTATTCTATATTAATTATTTATATCTCTCTCACATGTGCTTATATAGTTTGGTTTATTCTTTTCCTAATAAAAGTATTATATCTTCGGGTAATCAATGTTAAATTATAAAGTCATGATATTTTATACCTTCCTTAAAAAGTGTGTGTTGTAATAGGATGTGACTCCCCATCAAGATACATAAATATTTATACTATACATCCATCAAAAAAGGTAGATTGTAATTAGGTTATAATTACCCTTAAAAATATGGTTTGTAGTATATAATGCATATTTCAAGGAGTAAAGAGGTGTATAAGTATACATTGGTTCACATTTATACGAACTTCTATAAAAATTAATTCATTTTATTTTTAATTCTCTATATATTATTTTTATTTAATGTTCAAGATAATTAAATTTGATAATTAACTTAGAGTTTCAATTGAAATCTTAAAAGATTTAAATTGGTATATTCACCCCCTATTAGACTATCTTTCTTATTAACCAGACCTAGCATTTTGTATCCATGATTATTCCTCTTGGATATAATGTTTTTTGATTATATATTATTATTATAACCTGAATATCCAAGAATCAAAATACTAAAAAAAATTAAAATGAAAATAATGAACATAATCAATAGTTGTATTCCTCATAAACCACCATATTTCAATTTAAATGACTATGGTTGCTATAAATCGAGAATGGATACATGCATTAAGAAAATACGTATTGATCACTGCACTATAATGGTAAAACCATATAAATTAAATGATTATAACCCTAAATATATTATAGGAAATGATACAACTATGTATATTTTTAATTCAAAAATTATTATTATCTTATATTGTGTTATTAATAAAAATGTTTTTAGTCATGTACCCACTTGCATGAAAGATCATGAAATGTGGAATATTATTCAAGTTTATCACCTATTCTTAGATAAGATACTAAGAACTAATCTTGGAATTCTTTAGTATGAGTACTATGATATCAATATAGGTGAAGATAAAAGTGATAACCTGATTTTTTTATAGATTCACTATAATTTTTAATGGAATGAATTCCCATAGAGAAAAATTAGAGAATATTTTTCTGGTTGGGAGATTCTTAAGATCTCTACCCATGAAGTTCCATGTGAAGAAAGTAGTTATTGATAAAGAAAGAACTTCAAATAATATATTTTATATTAAATAACTGATCCATTACTTCAATACTAATTGGAGTAGAATAACACCATGGAAGAAAAGACTATAAAGAAGAATGGTGTCATATTTAAATCAAATATAAAAATTTCCAGTCACTATTCAGATTCTGAATCATGGGATATTAAGGAGAAGATAGCCAATTTTATTAATGTTTTTTTAGATAATCAAAATAACTATAGGATTCATGAAATTATTTTTAAAGGATTATCAAAAGTATAATATGAAGAATAAAGGTAAACTAGATTATAATTATTTTTCTGAACTAACATGTAATGAGTACAGAAAGAATGGACAAATAAATCCAATCTATAACATTTGTCATTTCAAATCAATTATTTTTATTTTTAATTAATAAAGTGATACCTATAATGTGCTATCATTTTTTATCTTGATCCTCGCATGTAGGGATGGTATCATAGGGGCCATGGATACATTTTTTTATTCTATTTCCAATGTGGTTTCTGAATCTATCAATCTTTTCCCTGGGAGTGTAACGGAGGAGAAAGGAATTTGGCATGTTATTTTCTCTCTCAACTTTGAAAGTGCACTAGGGAATAATGGACTCCTAGGTTCCTTTTACATGGCTACATGAGATCTAATTAATAGGGACTTGGTGGAAGGAATCAATGATTTTTTATGGATAGGTTCGCTTCTTGGGGTGTCATGTGAGACTACCTTGGTTATTATTTTAAAAGTTAAGGACCCTTCTTCCCTCCTAAAATTTTGGCCCATTAGCATGTGAAAAATTTCCCTATAAAATACTTGTAATCATTATCAATTGATGGCTCACAAATTATTTACATACTTGGGTTTAGGAGGAACAATATTGATTATTCAAGGGAAGATCTACCCAAGTGGCTTTTTCAAGGCATGAGAAATGATCGGTGACATCAATATGAAATATAGTGGTTTCAATAATTCAATCAATGTTGATATTGATAAGGATTATGATAGGTAGGAGTGGAGTTACATTATCAATTTTATGTCTTTCATAGACATATCTACATGGGTGGTTGACCATATTTTTATTTTTTTCGCCTATCCTAGTCTCTATATTAGTTTTATGGGAAAATGATGGTTTTTAAAGTCATTTAAAGTTCTCAGAAAGGGATATTTCTTGTCTCTTAGTATCATTATTCTATTTCAGGTCTCTCTGAAAGATGTCATCATTTAGATCATTTCCAATGGTAGTATTATTCCTTTTATATTCAGGCCAAAATTCAATGGTATTTCTCACATTTTATTCATTGATGAGATATTACTATTTTTCAATGGAAATAGTATATATATTCATAATAATAATAGTGATTTATAGGAATATATTAAATGTAGAATAATGAATACTAATTGTGAAAAAAGTAGAATTTTCATTTATAATCGATGCCTGGAGAGAAGACTGAAAAGATGGGGGAAAATATGGGCATAATGAGACGTAATTTCCCCATATAAAAATTGGATTCTATAATTTCTCTAATAAGTTTGTCAATTCGATATTTTGATGTGTTGGTTGAAAAAATTTACCACTATATCAACAAATGGAAAAATCGGTTCCTCTCTTTTTGGGGTTGGATAACTCTAGTCAACTGTATTCAATTTTCTATACACATGCATGTGTTTATGGCACATAAAGACACCACATTAGTCTTGAGTAAAATAAGAACCTTGTTTACTTTTCTATTGGGTTCTCATTCAGATATCCATTATCACTAGGCCTCATGGGGGAGGCTACTGGGGCCGATGGAGGCTGGTAGAATTAATTTGAGGAATGTTGAAGATGTCATGCACTCTATGCAAGAAAAATAGGTTTGGGAATCCTTATAATTATGATCATTAGAGGATGGTTTCATAACTAATAAATATGGTTTTATTATGAACAAGTAGATGGGTCATATATTGAGTCTCTTGAGAATGATCCAAAAGCATTTTTTGGTTCTTCAACGTCACTCGTGTTGGATCACCAGACATGGGAATAATAATTTCTAGCATCAGAATTAGTGGGGGACCTTTTAGGTTTCTCATGGTGCTCAAATCCTATAATATTATATCAATCAGAAAGCATGAATTTTTCTTTTATTAGTGCCATGCTGGATCAAAATCATATCAAACACTTTATGTGTATATCGATGAATAATGATCAAGACATGCTTGTTCTAATGAGCACATCATCCGTTTTTTGTCCAAATCTTATAGTCATCGAATGTATGAAGATATATTTTGGGATGATTGGGGGAGTATTCTCTAGTTTTGGGAAATACTAGTGAATTAAAAATTCCAGATCTACCATATCAGATCTTTTTTCTATCTCTGAGACAAGGGGATCAAGTATAAGGGTATTATACTCACCTATAACTATATCTGATATAAGAACTCTAATGAGGAATCGACATCCCGCATGTTCTTATAAGGTAACTAAGAGGAATAAGTATAGGGAAAACTCATTAAACTATTCAAGTGATTTTTTCATATTTCACAGCATCGATATTTTTTTGTAAATTAATTTCATGGAGCGGGTAAATAAACCATGAACTGGAATCAAGGATGATCTTCCTATCAGTGGTTCGTTGGTGTATTTTGAATTCTAGGAACAATTCTCATCATGAGGGGTCTTCAAGTCCACATTTGGGTTTGGTGACCAAGACTCATGTCCTAGTAGTTGAACTGGAGATCCTCGTAAAAAATGCGATAAATCTCTCACCCTAAGGATGAGTATGGACAATATGATCAATGTTCCATCTATTCATGGGTCATCTCTTCTAGGTATATGGAATTAAAATACTCATATTTCCTGAATTCATGGCCTTGTGTAGGGTGGTGGGTTAGTTCGATACTCTAAATGTTCGGTGGTTATTGACTTCATCATCTCCTTTGGGCCTGGAGATTCACTTCTTGTGGAGTCATGCATGCTTCTCAAAGGGATCCTGGTTTTTTTGGAGAAAAATATTATTCTAGAGTTAGTTGAAATTTATTTTTTCATTCAAAATGACTCATTTCATGATCATATTTCTACCCTACTTGTCATTATCTATGGAATATAGAGATTCAAGATCCTTCTTGGTAACTAGGTGTAGGTGACCTGCACATGGAAATAAGGCAATAAAGTGGCATATTTCCTTTCTTATTATGGTTCTATAAAGTCACCTTTTACATCCTTCTATATTATTGGATCTCTACCCCCTGGATCTTTACCCCTGGCTCTCTACCCCTAGCTCTCAACAATGTGGCATATTTCCTTGGCTCTCAACCATGTTGAGATCCTTCTAGTTGTTTTTTAAATAAAATTTTAATGTTGAGGATGACTACTACAATGTATAGCATCTCACTTTCTCAAAATGTATACAAAGGTTAGATAATAAATATTGTAAAATTAAAATGGTTATTGATATATAATTTTAAAAGTACTGTATAATATTTATTACACTAAAACTGAGTACTTAAATTTGTGTTTAAAAGATAAATTTCACTTACTCGTAAGTGGAATTTCAAAAAAGGTATATGTTTTGTAACTATAAATATTTAATTGTCAATGATTTAATAAATAGCATATAATAAAAAAGATAAATGAAATAAATCATAAAAAATATATTTTATTTCCAAAAAATATATTTTTCTATTTATTATATTATTTTATATAAAAGTTAAAATTCTAAATTTTATAAATTGAATTTTGAAAGAAAAAATTTATTTTTGGATTCATTGCATTTAATTTATCATAGGGTGAATTTTAGGATATTTCTTAAGAAGTTAAATTTTGAGTGAAGAGTGAAAATACCTTTTTCTTTGAAAATCATAATATATATGACCTAATTATTTTATGATAATTAATTAAAGGTTATAAATCTTATTTGTTGATAAAAAATTATTTATGGATTGATATAATGAATTTAAAAATATTCAATTACATTTAGATACTATATTTGATATTTTGTAGACTGAGTTACATCTTTTCTAAAAAATATTTTTATGCATTATACTTTTATTATTTTATAATTATTTTTTATTTATTTTAAAACTTGAATCAAGAAAAATGGATTTCACATTTGTAAATAGAAGATGTAAATTTGGTAATAAGGGAAATTTCATTTTTAGCAAAAAAATAAGATACATAGGTAAAAAGTGAGTTACTATGGAAAAGGTAAAATACTGCAAATAGTTATACTTCAAAAGAAAATTTGTAAATAACAAAAAATAACAACATTTAATGATTGGTTAAGGTATTTAACAACTTTAACCAACCATTTCAACATTAACAATAAATAAAATTCATCAAAATTAATTCCTCCCAAAATCATTTGGCCTTAATATCAAAATATTAATTATTTTGATAGTAACACCTAGATATTTTAAAAAATATAGATATGCTCAATAGCTTACAATACATACAACATCGATTTAAATATATCATGAAATAATATTATATTAAATATGATTTTTATAACCTATTTGTTAAATTAGAGGGTAAGAATAGTATTAATTACTTTAAAAAATATATATTTATATATATATTTTACTCAATATAAATTTATTGATAAATTATTCATAAATAATAAATCATTTTTTGTGAAGTCATTTTATTCATTAAAAATATGTTCTTAAAAATTTATTTTTATTTCTTTTTGTATAGAATTATTATAATAATTTTTTAGAAATATTATAAAATGTATTTTATAAAATAAAAAAACATTTTTTAATTCATAATATCAAAACTAACATATATTAATAATTTGTTATTTTTCAAAAAAAATATTTTTCAATGAATATTGAAAAATAATGATTTTTTGTAAAACTATCATTTTTTCAAATAAATCATGTAATTTTAAAGTGAAATTATAATTGGATTTTTATTTAAAGTAAAATAAATATTATTCATTTATATTCAATCTAATTAATTTCATTTGAATCTTTTTATACTGTATTTCAGTATAATTATATTTTTTGGGATTAAAACGGGTTTTTCCTAAAAACTATTTTAAAGTGCATAATGTTTATCCATTTAAATTAATTAAAAAAACCCCTAATGGGGAATAATTTAAATGAATTTTATATATTATATATAAATAAAAATTATTTTAAATTTATACAATGATTATAACTAGTCATAAATTTAATATAAAATCATATTTTGGTTGAAAATTCAATTCTAAAAAAACCCCTTTTCATCATATTTGTGGGTTTTATTGTCATCTTAAATTTTTCGAATTCTATAATTAAATTGGGTAAAATGGATTCAATAATTAGAATCATAATAATTTATATTATAAAATATGGTAAACTTAATTTTACTTCATAATGAATAGTGAAAATAGAAAAAAAAATACCGCGGTTAAGGGAAAAATAGGTTTACCGGGGGTTAAACTAAAAAAAGGTTCAAATGACTTAAAAACTTGTATAAAATATATTTTATGGACATATTTTATCATTATATTATCTAATTATCAATAATTTTCCATCTTGGAGCCTTGTATCAAATGAAAAACAAGGGCGTCACTTTTTCTTTACAAAAATTACTCGTATGCCACTTACCTTGTTTATAAAAGTTCACCCCCTCTATTATCCTCTGTACACATTAAAAGACATTTGGATTATAAAATAACTACCAATTACTTCCGTAAATATATCCCCATTATCTAGATCCCTTTTTTCATCAAAATTTCCTCCTAATAAGGCTTTTGGTGTTAACCTAATATGTTTGTCTGTTGAGGAGGTGGCGTTCTTAACTGTGTGGTTTTTTTTTTATTTATCCTTCCACCTTCATAAAATATTCCTAAATTATTATAAAATAATATCACCATTATCTACCTTATATTTATAATTTATTATGTTAATTTTATAACCTACATTCATCCCCTCTTCCATCAAATTGGAAACGAAACTGTTGTACGTGTGGACGACAGAATACCGCCTCGTGGGATGAGGTAATTTGTTTTTCATAATAACCTCACAAGGTTCTACATAATGATGAATTTAAATTAAAGATATGATATTTTAAAAATAATTATACCCATGTAATTATTATATCCCATAAAACTTCTTACTTTCAATTTCATGGGGTATATGATAACGTCGCTCGTGTGCATGGTAGACTACCACGTCATGAAGAGATGTGATTCATTCTTCACTAACACTTTATATGGAAGTTAATATGGATAGAGTTAATAAAAATATTTGATATAAATATGACAATTAATTTATTTTAATGTAATTTTTATCATTTTAATACTATAATATATCATTTTCCTCCTTACTATTCCAATCACTCAAAAATGATAACATCATTTCGGTGTATGTTTGGACAACCACCTCCACATAGCGATGTGACCCTTTTTTCATCACTACATCACATGAATGATATATATAAGTGTATATAAAGAAATAATATGATATTTATGATATTATTATCATTATTTAAGAAAATAATAATAATTACCTTCTTTATATACAAATGATTGAAAATTGAAAAGTTATTCATGCGTACATATGACCTACCATCTCCAGGATTGTAACATAGTACATTTTTCATAGCCAATATTCATGAATGATTTTAAAAATTATAATTTATTTATAAAAGTTCTAATTATTTTATGATTATGATTCTAGATATTCTTAAATAATTACCACTTTTACCGGGCCAATACATTGAAGTCGTTTTGATTCAATGAACCAAACATCCTCAAAACACCCAAAGTGTAAGTAACTGATTAAGTATTTAAATATTTTATTAAAAATAAATTAGATAAATGATTTAAGTATAAGTTATTAGACCTGTAAATGTTATTTAATAAATAATATAATTCAAATAATTTGATTATATAGGATTCAAAGGACATACATGGAAATCTTAGACACATGGTAAGGGATTTTCATCTTACTTTTATTTCTATGAGACATATGACTTATTAACTTCTTATTTAATTATGTACTGTATATACTTACCATAAATTTATTTTACTATTGTTTTTAAGAAAATTAATGGGCATTAAAAATCCAAATGAGGTTATCCCTATCATGTAGTTTTGAGCTAGATATTACAAAGCAGAAAGGGACTTTGTCTTAATTTTCTTTTATTGAGGAATATTTTAAGGTTATGTACATAATTACTTTTATATAATATATATACTAACCATTTTACATGTAATATTATTAATTTTTCAAAATTAATTGTATTTTATGTTTCAATTTTCATTATTTCATCCAAGCTGATCTTACAAGAAATTTACCAAGTAGTAAAGTGTTTTTGTACTCAATTTCATTTTGTTGCGTCATAACCCTTATTTATTGACTCCATTATTATATTATTATGTGTTAGTTGTGTATTTTTATTAATGAAAAAAGACCTCTACATTTATTATTTCCCAATTTAATGATATGATCATTGTACTGTTTAATTTTCCCAAAATCCATTCTTTGGGGAATATGTTAATGTTATGCAATATATTCTTTTATGGGGTGTATATACTCACCTTTTGAAATGTTATATCATGAATATCATTTTTGACGATATTTAAAGTATAATTTTATGTTATTCCTTCATGTGTATTAAAATTTAAGAGTTACCAATGTAGCAAAGGATTTTGGTTACAATCTCATTTCTTTTCGGGATTGTTTATATTCAAGGTTAATTTGGAGGAAATCATGTGATATTATTTTAATTGACCATATATATTTATTATCCACTAGTTTTGATTTTATTTAGTGTTTTTTATTTCCATTTATTCTTTAATTTATTAAATAAATATTAAGAAGGTTTTTTTAAATGATGTTGATCTTGTATTTTCTTTTATATCATCTATATTCTATTCTATATACATGTTTTCAAAAATGTTATTTTTTAAAATAAATCATTTCATAAAGATATTTTAAATGATATTTTCCCTTATTTTAACATGTTTTCAAAATATAATTTCCTAATGTTTTCTAAATGGGTCATTTTGACTCCCTTTACAAAATGTTGGAAAGGAATTATTATTTCTAACATTTACAACATGAACATATTTTCTTTCCCTCATGAACACTCAATGTTTTAAATCGTAATTTTTATGTTTCCATGGTAATTTTCAAAAAAAATTATTTCTTTAATTTTTTAGAAATTTTTATATTTTAAATAAGTGTTTTCAAATTGGAAAGGATGTTTTTCTTAAGAAATGTTCCCAGTGGTCTTTCAAAATCATTTCAAATCTTAGATTGCATCATATTATATTACTCAAACTAAAAAGGTTATTTTTTCAAGAATGTTTTACATTATATTTTATTGATATTTTCATTAATCAACACCAAAATCAATTTATGTTACTTATGCTCCACTAAGGTACGCTGATATATCACTATTTTTATTCTTTTTATGGGTGGACTTTTGTTATTTCAAGATATTTTCATGGAAACCATTTTTTCCATGGGTTTATCAAGTTATGAATGGAATAATATATTTTTTTCATTATTTTTATGATGAGATGTGATTTATATTTACTTTTTCATGTTGGGGTTCTTATACAATTTTTACAAAGGGTTCATCTCCATTATAAATCATAGGTGATCCTGATATATCTTGCACGATGGGTGTACCCAAATAGTACTCCAATGCATTGGGTAATTATATTTGAAGTGGATTGTCTGATTATTCAAATTTTTAAGGGTTTTTTAAGGGTTATTCAAGGGTTATATGGTGGTAATTTTACAAGATACCAACATTTTTTCTTTATGGTTTCTATGGGTTTTAATGGTTCCTTCAATCAAGATTGATACCACATGGCTCGTGATTATTGATTCTTATGAATATTTCCTTTATTAAATCCTTATTCCATGTTGTATAGTTTATTATCCAGGTTTTTATGAGTATGAATATTCTCATTTTATTCTCATTCACTTTGATTATATCATCATACCGTTATTCTATTCTTATGTCAACTAATATAATTAAATTATTAATGCTTATGGTCACCCTTAGGGAGCATTCAAGATAACCCATATGTCTAATCCTCTTACCAAGGTCATCAAGAATGGTTTTAAATTAATTATTTCTAGAATGGTTTCATATAAATGATGATAAAGACTTATTTCGAAATAATAAAATTTTGGTATAGTTGGAAAGATACTCTCTTAAATTCATGTGTATTGTTTTATTTAAGAGTTTATCATAATTCTATAAATCTCTAAACCTAAAAATTCCTTATTATGTAATTTTTCCAATATTTATTTTTATTTTTTATGTTTTGGATGCTAATATTGGGCCACATTCATCAATATCAAATCCATAATTGTAAATTTTATGATTTTAGCACTGGATCTTGGAGTGCAGGTTCGAGGTTATTATGGTTGGTATCAAATGAAAGGTTTAAGTAACATTATATATTATAACTTTTTCATGTGAACTAATCTTAAGAGTTATATATTACATCGTGGGATTGAAATTTAAAGATTAATTATAAGTTCAAATTCTTAGAAACTTCTTTTTTATTTTTTAGGTAATAAACATTTTAGGTGATTAATGACATATTGGGAGAGGTTTTATTGGTTTGAGGTCTACATAACCCCAAGATTTAATATGATACCTAATTTGAGGAATAATACCATTACTTTTGTGGATATAAGTTTAATGGTATTGGGGGTATTTATGGTTTATCATATAATTATTGAGGTAGTTATGGGTTATTACAATTTGAGAGAAAATGGTATAGACAAACATGATATTAAAAATAGATTTGGATACATGTGACTAATGAAGAATTTTATATTTTTGGGAACATTATAT
The DNA here is from genome assembly GCA_963277665.1 of Viscum album. Lineage (NCBI taxonomy): Eukaryota > Viridiplantae > Streptophyta > Magnoliopsida > Santalales > Viscaceae > Viscum > Viscum album. The sequence continues at coordinate 1,993,575,224 of OY728157.1, forward strand.
GATTTATGAAAAAATAAAATTATTGGATTTTATTTAAGGATATAAAGGTTGAATTATATTTTAGAAGAATATATTATTTTAATTTGGTTTTATAGTGATTCTAGTTATAAATGTAATTGAATGTTATAGTTTGGAGATAAATATTAAATTTATCTTAAAAGAATATGGGACCAAAAAATTCTAATATCTGGGTTTCAATCTCAGTAAAGAATATTTTGAAAAGTTTTAAGTATAGTTATTTATGGGATGATTTAGTTTGAACTTTGGGTATTACCTATCAATTTTGGATATTAAAGTTTTTTTTCATCATATTATGGTTTATTCATTTAATGAATCATAAATTCAATGTAATTTTTTTCTCAAAATTATATGGAATTATTTTGAGACCACGCGCTCTGACAACACATGATTCTGAGGCCCGGAGAACCCAAAACGGAATTTTAAACTACTTTTAAGGTATATTTAGTAAGCACGCAAGTGGTATTTTCTAAAATTTTAACTAATGATCGAATCATAAATATGAGGGCACCATTTAACTTGGAACACCATGATTCTCCTAGAGATGACTTAACATCGACCAGAAAGGGCCGTGCAAAAAAGTTATTTTTCGAACATTTTGAGAAAATTAATAAGAGAATCTAAAATAATTATTTTATATTTTTTCTCATCTGTTGATTGGTGGATGATGACGTTGTGGTGTGGCAAAGAAGCGGCGACGAGGCGTATTAATGAGGTTCATTAATGGCCCATATCACATACTGTAATGATGCAATAAAGGGAGTGTAACAGTGACACTGTTTCAAAAATGAAACAGCATTTTGACGAGATGTCGTAACATAACTGAAATGTTGTGACATGTTTCTTTTAATTATTTTGGCTCATTGGAGACAACATAATTAAAACATGTCAACTCTCTAACAAATCTCCAATGGAATTCCTCTACAAACAAGAATGACGAAGAACACTAGTGAGACTTCATCATCTTCTACCCAACCATGAAGAACAGAGTTGGAAGTGAAGACATCAACACCTTGAATTCTCGAGGATGAACACTTCATCATTAAATGTCAAAGAGGTAGGGATAAGATTTCTATTTCAAAGTTCTTTTCTGCTCTTCTATTTTATTAGAAATAATTAACATGGACCAACTCACGAACATTTTGATCCCTGATTCGTGCGTTTATGAAAGAGGATGACTTTTCTTTGGGATTTATTATTCAGGATCCAAAACTTGCATGAAATGATTGAACGTAAATCCTAGAACCTCCCCCTTGAATTAAACCTCTAACACATAGGGCTCAGAATGACACGAACAAGGCCTAAGAACCTCTGCCCATTAGTTATTGGTTTTTGAATTCTTGATGTGGCAATAGTTTGATTCTGGGGACAGAGAAGGGATGGCAGCAACCCGAGGGACCCTTTGGCATAGATGGTTCATAGAACAGACCACCGGAGCAACTCCGGTGGCCCACGCAAGGTGTCGTCGGTACAGTAGAAGCGGTGACCGGCCCACGCCGGCCGCATGAAAGGGGCGACACCAAATGGCGCCACAGTATCTGTGGAGGCGGTCAGCCCTCGGCAGTAGTGCTGGAGGATAGTGGCACTCCTGTCGGCGTGCCTCGATATTGGGAATCACAGTGCCCGGAAGGTACCACATGGAGGCTATGGCCCATTTTTGGGCCACCCAGTTGGTGTGGTCTGTTATCCGTCTACTGTGGCTAGAGGTTGGAGGGGCCCCGCATTCGCGGGGCTAGCTGGGACCGGACATGGCGTGACTGTCAAATCTTGGTGGGACGGCGCACCACAGGCCACGTCAGTGGCTGGTCTTCAGTTGGAGGGTCAAGCACCTAGCGGGCTGGACCCATGGGCCAGCATGTCATACCTATGCTAGTTGACCGCATCCATGCCCTTCGGGCCTGGCTAGACTAGACCAGGTTTTCAGACGACCAGGAGGGCCGGACCCTTGGACAAACCGAGCCGGGTCTAGCATGGCCTATTCGGCCTGGCCCAGAGGCCAGGCTAGACCAGACCGACCTCGACCCGAACCCAGTCAATTTGTGTCCATCTTAATGAACCAGGGTATGTGGGACCCCGGTCTAGGTTAGTCGGTTCAGTCTAACCAGGTCAAATCAGGCATCATTAAAACTGGTCCCCTGTTTACTAAAACGCTTGTATCTTACAAACCGTGTGTCTGATTAATGAGGCGTTTGTGGCGTTGTGACCCTCTTGATGATGGGGATATTCTATCTTTCCTTTTGGTGACATTAATGGACATATAGATGCAAAAAATTTCTTTGTGATCGGTTATCCCAAGAACGTTTCGTACGAAACCCTGTGATTGGATGATACATAAAGACTGATCGACGATGGCCCAGTGGGAAGCGGTTTTGTGTGACCCAGAAGACCCACGGTGGGGAGCGGCTCTATGTGACCTAGCATAATCAATGTACCAATCAGGGATGAGTACCATGGTAGTCTAAGGTCGGCGGGAAGTGGTTGTATATGACCCAGCAATCCCACTGTACTCAATAGAGGAAGAGTTCTCTAGTAACTGAGGAGTTCGATGATATGACTGATGATGATACTATCACTACCTTAGAATATACCTCGTGTGATTTGTCTTGTGCTTCATGATTTTCCTTGAGGACTAAGGTGTGGTCTTTCCTTTTTTTTCTCTGGGTCCCTACTGAGTATTGTTATACTCACCCCTACGTTGGCTTCGCCCACACATGTTGTGTCTGGGGTAGACGATCGACGTTTCGACAGAGGTGCTCAGAGGGCGAGACTAACAGATGCGGCGATGGTGTATTTGGAGGCCTAGGACCAGGTAGGGCCTAATAGGATCAGTCCAAAAAGACATACTACTTAATATTATAGTAGCTTCAATAATCTTACGATCGGGTGGGGTTTTTGACAGATGGCCATTAGATCTCCTTTTTGTACTTTGTTGTTTCAATTATTTTGTTGGGTTTGTATTCTGGACCACTTTCTATCAACTATATTTTGTACTAAGTCTGGTTTTAGTATACTTGTTTTTTTTTCTTTCAATGTGTTGGGATTTTTTTGGGAATTTGTGCGCATACAGGTACTCAAGATAATGCCTCCCATTTGTAGGTTGACCCCTTTAGCACTAGTTTTCAACCCCTGACCGCTGGGAGGTAGGATTAGGGTAGTCACGGCATGGGCCCCAGGGGGCAGTTCATGAAAAAGTGGTATCAAAGGGAGATCAGTCCTACCACAAAGACAAGAAGTTTTTGTTTTGTTTTGGGGAAACAGTGTTAAGTGTTGTGAGTCTGACTTTCAGATTTGGGGATTCTAGTGTTGGTGCGGCGTCAGACATATCCATACACCCTGAACATTAATTATACTTTTCAACTCAATACATGAAAACATTGGTTGTATAAGGTTCTCCTTATGTTATTTTGAATAAGATTCATCTCACCAGGTATAACCTTTAGACCATGGTACATCCTTATCTATTTTAGGATGCCTCAAAGTGGTCGACCAGTCAGGATCCTGATAACAGGTCATGAGGACAGCCCACCTAGCGACGAGGAGTCCGTTCAGGGACCAGTGATTGAGATGGCCCCACTAGGTGATGCACTGGTGCTACCACCACCTTCTGGTATGCATATTCATTCGGTGGTCCCAATAGAGGAAATTCTTTGTCTCAATTCCCTATATGATTTTTAGTGACAGAGACCTCTCAGGTTCCGGGGAGAGATGGATCCTCAGGTCGCTAACCACTGGCTAGAGGCAGTGACGCAGGTCTTTCGCTTAGTGAGGAATCTGCCTGAACAGATGGATATCTTGGCAGTGAGCCTTATATAGGGATTATAATAGAGGTGGTGGATCTTTACCACCCATACACTCAATGAGGAAACCTCGCCTGGTCAGACTTTGACTATATTTTCCAGGATGAGTTTTTTTCACAACCTTGGGCTTTTTGTGAATTCAAGAGATTCTTTACCTTCAGTAGAGCATCATGATGGTGGATGAGTAATTTGTGAGATTCATAGATCTTTTGCGCTACTCCACAGACATGGTGCGAGACCCTTTCTTCAGGGCTTGAGCCTTCATGCAAGGACTCGGTTGAGAGATCAGGGCATCGGTATTATTTTATAGCATCTCTGCCCAGGCTGGGGTGCTAAAGAGAGCCCTTATTTTATTGAAATTCTTGGAAAAGTAGGCGTCGAGAACTAGAGATGCTAGCAGACCCCAATCGGTGGAGTCTTCAGCAGGTATCAGACAGCATACATGTGGGTCCAAGCATGCCATGTCTTTCAGAGGCCAACCCCAGGACTCAAGGTCGGTAGTGTGGGGATCCCAGCCCAAGGGAATCCAGTAGGGAGCCATGTAGTGCTTCACATGTGGTGGGCAAGGACACATGGCACATGACTTCTTGACCCTCCGTGCAGATGACCAGTATACGGTCGAGGGGTCATTGAGGCAGTAATAGCAGTTCGAGCGAGGAGTTATGTAGGGCATCAGATGTTGAAGGGGATCTGGTTGAGTGGCAGGCGATGGGAGACGGTTTGAGGTGTTACCACCACCACTACCCGGTGCTCCACCCCGAACTTAGGGAGTATGGGGAAAGGGTCGGGATCAACTCTAAGTAGTAGAGGCTTATGACCACAGCTCTCCAGAGATGATCTGAGGTACGATCTATTTCATCCCCACCCTAGTTGTAGTACTTATGGACACATGTTCTAGTCACTCCTTCCTTATTATGGCTATCGTTCGGAGCTCGGAGATTCCGGTAGAGTTTTTGGCTCTATCTTTATGGATAGAGACTCCTATGGGAGATGGCGCAATGATTACACACTGGTGCTAGAATTGTGAGCTCATTCTAGGAGGAGAGAGCTTTGGAAAGAAAATCCTAGTAGAGGTGTCTAGTCCCTACGATTTCATCTTGGGTATGGACAGGTTATCCACATTCCATGCTTAGATTGACTATTTTAGGCGTACAGTGTGGTCTGTTCCTGGATATGGGACTAGGATTTCTATCACTAGTGAGAAGGAAACCCTTGCAGCTCAGGATGGACTCTCTTGTAGGATGGTAAAACTAATCAATCACCAGTTGGCTAGCCTCACCCTTGGTGTAGTGTATGAGAGGAGTCCAAGATTCTCTGTATTGGTGGATGAGTATGAAGATTGTTTTCCTAAGGATGTTCTAAGACTACCTCATTGAAGGGAGGTAGAATTTTTTATCGACCCATACCCTGAGATGGCATCAATATCCTCCACAACATATCAGATGGCTCCCATGGAGCTTCACAAGCTGAGGTTACAGCTAGAGGACTTGAAGGAGAAGGGGATTGTAAGGCCTTGTCTTTCACCATAGGTAGCCCCAGTTCTTTTTGCCATGAATTCAGATGGGAGTTTGAGGTTTTTCATGGACTTTTGGCACCTAAACCAGGTGAATGTGATGAACAAGTATCCACTGTTGAGAATTGATGACCACTTTGACCAGCTGAAGTGAGTGAAGTGGTTATCAAAGATAGATCTCGGATTATGCTGTAACTAGCTTCGAGTATGCGATGGGGATGTATCAAAGATAACCTCCAGGTGCCGGTATGTCTGCTATGAGTTCTTGGTAATTTCTTTCGGTGTGACTAATTCCCTAGTAGTGTTCATGGGCCTCATGAAAAGGATCTTCCAGCCTTACCTTGACTGGTTCTTTCTGGTCTACATTGATGAAATCTTAGAGTAAATAGCGTCGGAGGAGGATCATGCTACACACCTACGGATAGTGTTGTATACACTCTGAGTGTAAAATATTTGTGCACTACTGGAAATGGGGTCTATCCCCACGCACCAATCCCCATAGTTCTTTAAACCGTGGGGATAGTTTGATTTTAGTTTTCTATACCCATGGTTTTATTAAAACCGTGGGTATTCAATCTTTTATCGGACCTAACTATCAGGATCCTCCTCCTCAAACATCCATTGTGCTCCCCGATTCAACCCTACCTCCCCGACCCTCGACTCCCGGCTGTGTCCTTCCCTCCCTGACCACTGACACCCGGCCCTCTCCTACCCTCTCCAAATCCCCTCCCCGACCTCAGAATCCCCTCCCCAGCCTCTGACTCCCAGCTCCGACACCCGGCTCCGCCTCCCGGATCCCGACTCCCGGATCCGCCTCCCTGCTCCCGACCTTGACCTCCCAGCCTTCGCCTCCACCTCGAAATCCCGACCATAGCCTCTTAAAAAAGTTAATATTGTACATCTTACTGAGAATAGGGATGTAATTTTGAAATTATTGAAGATATATTGGTATTTGGTAAACTTCCAGCTAGTTCATCCTTTTGGAAATAAGTTCTAGAATACACAGAAATTAGTCAATCAATTATTGAACTTTTAGGGTTTTAGAAACTTAAAATGTATCCCTATGGGGTGTGGATACTTTCACATAGTATTTTCTTCTCATGAGCTGAAGAAAAATGAATGAGTAATTAGTTGTTGTATGAGACTCTTGATCTTGTGCCATTTTCTTCTTATTTTGGTTTCATCTACCTCCAAATGATGGGTTTTATGGTGTAAATTTGGATAACATAAGAGGAGTAGAGACTGCAATAAATTGAAAATGTTGTGCCCTAAGATTAGTATGGTATAGATCAACTATATTTTGTGTTATTCAATCATCAAACATTCAATCATGTCTAGCTGGAATATATTTCTAGGTACTTTTTCACTTTGATTGGGCAGTAAAAACATGGTCCACTTCTACTAAGGATTTTAAAATTATCACCTGTTCTAAATCAACCACTATCTAGAAGATATATTTGAAGACAAAGAAGTATTGGATGGTGTGGAATGGACTCTAGTAAAAAAGGGAAATAGCCAGGATGATCACTAAGGACAACTTCCCTAGGTTTACTAGGATCGATAAGCCTAAGGAGATAATTTTCCATAATGAAAATAATGTAACTAGGAACCTATTAATTTAAAAATAAATAAATTATCCTTTTACTCCTTAAATAACGGGAAACCCTTATATCGCTTCGCCTCTTGAACATGATAGTTTTTTGTTTTGTTTTACTGAGTGGGAGGTATCAGGTGATGTAGAGCTTTCTTGGGTTATCCAGTAGTCACTGAAACTAGATTGAGTGTAATAGCTACAGTTTCTTCCTTAGCAGTTTTATACCTATTTCACTAAATGATATCTTCTAGATTCTAGCCCATGTATTTAAACTCCCAGAATCTACTTAGATATTTCAATGAGATTGAAAGTTTCTACACTTCATCATGGATGTTATCTACAAAAAGTTCAAAAAACTTCCCCTACGGGAGTATAATTTTGAGTGAGTAAATTAGGAATTTCCATATAGAGATAAATCTAGAGAACTTTTAATTTTCCTGATGTTAATTTTCCATGAGATTAATGTCAATTATTTTCCTTTTTAAAGAGTTATTTTGATAATTTAAATGATTATTAAGGTCATCCTAGCGTGTGTTAGACCCCATAATGAGGCTAATATAGTAGAAAATATTTGGGCCCACTAGAGTCTACATAACAAAAAATATTTTTTCATCATCATTACAGTCCCATGGGACCATAATTGGGACACATCGAGACATGAAGTGTGAGAGATTCTTCTATAGATCTTCCAAACAATAAAATGTTGGTAAAGTAGGAATACCAAAATATTTTGGAGGTAGAGTGGTTTATAAAAATCTAGGATATGGATTCCATTCAGGATAAACTAGGGAACACTACCTTTCAATGAATCCCATTCATGCGAAAAAAGACTCAATAGTGATGAGGAGTTACAAGGGAAATGTTTTCTTAGTTGTTACTTGAGTGTGATTAATAGGATAATCTCTATATAGTTTTATGAAATATTATATTCACTGACTACTAGTTCATTTTAGGACTAGGTGGATATCATAATATAAATATATGGATATCATCATTGAGGTAAATCCTAGACTTCCTCAATTATCATATGAAAATAGTTAGATTGTATAGATCCAAAGCCAACATAGTCCTCATATTCTATTATTGTGGGTATATTAACTTCCTTAGTGAGTTGGAGGATAAAATTCCACTTATTCTAAGAGGAGACTCCCAGTGGGAATATTTCCTTTAAGTTACTCCTCATTGAGCAATTTGATATTTAATATATCTGCATCATACTATGCCAAATTCTATTCCATGGATAGGACTTCATGATATCTTGTTCGAGAGTGGTACATAACTAGAACTTTTCAATTATCTCTTGTAGAATAGAATTGAAGGGGGTATTATATCCACAATTAGAGGTTACTTATTTTGGTTCTTCCAATGGTTATAGATACAAGGGGGCTTTAGCCAATGTTATGATATAACCCATGTATTAGGGTATTATTTTATCATTACATGACTCAGTGTCCATGTCTCAATCTATATCATCTACCATATTGATAATGATGAAAATCATGAATGAATAACAGGATTAAGGAATCATATCATTATTATTTGAGTGAAAGAGTGACTTTTCACTACCCGCTTCCCCTTTAAGAGTTTTTTGAGGTCTTTCCATCAACACCTATTCTCAATGGGTATTTAACATTTCGAACTATGTGATGTTTGATATTATTCAGTAGATGTTACCCTATTTTTTCTATAGATAATGTCCCTGAAGTAATTCTTGACTATCCTCACCGGACGTTCTCTCAATGAATGTTGTTTGTTGGATGACAGTAGGAATCACTAGGGAACGAACTTCATGAAACCACTTCCCAACATAGAAATGTTAAAATTTATTAGAAAATATGATAATAATGACCCCATACTTAATGTATGGGGATGATCGGGGGCCACTATTTATACTTCCTAAACCAACTAAGGATTTGATGATTTGATTAGTGACAGTCATGGAAAAAATTCCCCCATCCCTACGAGTTGACATTAACTTGGAGTCAACACTCATATCTTTTGGCCTCATTGAGGATTTGATAAACCTAGTGGTGGATGTGGTGGTAAAAATTATTTTATCCTCATGGGATGGGGTTTATTATAGATAGTTATCATGTAATCTATAAATCTCATTGATTTGGTACATTTTCACTTGAGCATAATCTCGGTGTAGTGCCTTATTAGAATGTGAACTACTTTCCATGTGGAGTGTCTTTTTAACTTTTTTCTTTAGTTTACATCTCAAGGTAGACCTTTTTCCCTTTTTTCCTACTTATTCAATCATGGACTCCTCTTGTCATTAAATATGTTTTTCTAGATACTAATGTGCTTTGATTAATTTAATAATAATATTGATTGTAATGAATTTTTTAAATATGATTTACATTGTTGATTGAATTATAATTTTTTTCTTGTTATAGAATAGATAGAAGTCGGATGTATCATACCGATTAGATTTCATCCGAGTTTCAAAATAATTTGGAGAATTTTTTAGATTTTTCATTTAGAAATGTGTCATATGGAGATTTTATACAGTTTCCCTGCTATAATTGTACTGGAAGACCATGGTTAATATGAGAAGAAGTTAGTTACCATTTAAGGAAATTTGGATTTCAAGAAAACTATAATGTTTGGTTTCACCATGGAGAGACAAGTCAATATTTGACTATTCATAAATGAAATGAACGAAGTGACATAGAGAATTTGATATTTTATCGGTTTCATATGTGTATCATTCTGAGAGAGATAGCATACTGGTGCAAGAAGACAATGATATCAGTACACATTAGGAAAATACTAAAGATGATGATGTTGACAGAGTGAAAAATTTATTGGATGATGTCAGAAATCCAGTATATCCAGAATGTACTAAAATGTCCATGTTGGAATTTTTAATGCAGTTATATCATGGGAAAACCATGTATGGGATTTCTAATACTGCCCTTGATTATATTGTTACATTTTTAAGGACTTTCTTCCTGATGGTGCAGATATTCCCTCAAGTCATTACATGGCATAGAAGTTAATTAAGCAGCTTGGATTTGCTACTAATAAAGTCCATGCTTGTTTGAAAGATTACAGTTTATTTTTGGAGGAAACAGCTGACCGTAATGACTGTAAAGAATGTGGTACATCTCGATGGAAGACAAATGCAGATGGAACACTGTCTCGTGTGCCACCGAAAGTCATGTGGCACTTTCCATTGATTACCAAACTTCAAAATCTATTCATGTCTCTAGAAATATCAGTCAATATTTGATGGCATGATGTTGAGAGAATTAAAGGAAATGATGAGCTAGTCTATCCTGCAGATGGATTATCATGGAGTACATTTGATGCACAACATCCTAATTTTGCAGTTGAGGTGCGTAATGTCATATTGGGCCTATCATGTGATGGTTTTAATCTGTTTGTTCAGATACTTACTTCTTATAGCATGTGGCCAGTTTTTATTCATGTTTATAATCTTCCTCCATGGATGTGTATGAAAAAACCTTTCACTTTCTAGAGTATACTAATATATGGACCTTCGGATCCCGGTAATGACATATATGTCTACTTGCAGCCTTTAATAAAAGAGTTGAAACAACTTTGGGATTTAGGTGTGCAGACATTTGATGCTTCTTCAAAGAATACATTTCAGATGTGTACTGCCCTTCTATGGACCATAAATGATTTCTCTTCCTATGCAATGATTTCTAGGTGGAGCACGAAGGGAAAACTATCATGATCCATTTGTATGAAGAATACATCATCGAGAAGGCTTAAATATCGTCGTAGTTTTAGTTTCATGGGGCATCGCCGATTCTTACCAATGGATCATCAATACAGGAAGAATTGTCGGAGGTTTGATAATAATGTTGACACTGAAGAACCACCTCAACGTATGTCAGGAAGTGATGTGCTTGATTAATTGAAAGATTTTAACTTTTCATTAGGAAAATGTCAGTTGACATCTCGAAAGAGGAAGAATGTTGATACTGAAGTCACTTAGAATTGGAAAAAGAGAATTATTTTTTTGTGTTTCCATATTGGTCTACTAATTTGTTACGTCATTGTTTAGACGTAATGAATATTGAGAAAAATATATGTGAAATGCTTCTTACAATTCTTTTGAATATTATGGGGAAGACCAAAGATGACTTCAGATCTCGTCGGGGTTTATTGGATTGGGGTATTCGACCAGAACTACATCCTATTTGTATCGGTGAAAAAAAAGGAAAGTTACATGTGCTTCTTATGTGATGACACCCGTATAGAAAGATCAATTTATGGCAGTAATGAAGAATATCAAGGTTCTAGATGGCTATTCTAGCAACATATCTAAACGATTCAACAGAAGACATTTGAAATTCAAATCCTTAAAAGCTCATGATTATCACATCCTACTTCATAAATTGATTCCAATAGCAATTCGGGATTTGCTATCAAATAATGTAAGGGTGGCAGTGATTTGGTTGAGTCATTTTATTAGAGACCTTTGTGCTAAAAGGTTATCCAAATCATTGTTGATAAAAATGCAGCAAGAGGCACCGTTAATTCTATGTGAGTTGGAAAAAAAATTCCTCCATTCTTTTTCACTTGTATGTTGCATTTAATAGTTCATCATCCAACTGAGACACTTCTTGGGGGACCAGTCTCTTTTTAGTGGATGTATCACACTGAAAGAAATATGTGCATAATGAAATCATATGTCTGAAATAAGAATTATATTGAAGGTTCCATTGTGAGGAGTTATATGGCCCAAGAATGTATGGATTTTTGTTCAATGAATTTGTCTGATGTGAGCACAAGACATAATCGACCAATGAGAAATGAAGATGGGCAGTATGAGTAAATTCATCCCTCACTTCCATATCTTCCCCAAACAGGTGGAATTGTCGGGTCATATACATTGGTTACATTGAGCTTTGAAGAGCGGAATATGGCACATCGTACAGTCTTGTTTAATTGTGGTTTGTTCGATGCTTATATCAAGTAAGTAATTTGAATATATATATATATATATATGTTATCTCATATGATATCATATCACATATACCTTATACTTTTATTGTCATTTTATGTAGAGAACATAAACAAACTATAAGTAGAGTTCATCGGTCTTTTTCGTTGAGAAGGAGAGAGGATATGAATAGCCAAGGGTTCCTATCTTGGTCGAAATCAAAGGTATGAACATTACATTAAATACCTTAAAATATAGATATATATTTAATTATATTACTCATATGTATTCCAGGTATTGAGTTTACCTGCTGACTTTATTTCTAAAGAATTAAGAGCGTTGGCTTTTGGTCCCAATTCTTTGGTTCATGACTGCAAATCTTTAATAATCAATGGATACGAATTTGTTACAACTAATAAAGTGGTGAAAATGAGAACACAGCATGATGGAATTATGTAAACTTCTAGAACGGATTGTTATTCCAGTGCATCAGATAGTTGACCTCGATATGAAGATGTGTATTATTATGGACTGGTTGAGAAAATATTGTTATTGGATTACTACTCTCAAGGTCGAGTCAGTATGATGAAATGTAAATGGTTTGATTCAATGATGCTCCGTGGTACATTTATTGATGATTGCGGATTTAGAGTTATTGACATGAGTCGATTCCTGCATATCGATGAACCATACATTTTGGCATCAATGGAAAAAAAAGTGTTTTATGTGAAAGATCATCTGAAACCTGATTATGGTGTCATTAATGAAGTAATCCCAAGACATAATTTTCATGATGATGGGGATGAAATTTTCACCATTGACACCCCCATCGGTGGTAGCAAAAATATTGTATTTGATGACACAAATTGCCTAATTGTGAGGGATGATGTTTAACCTGAGGTAGTGGAGGTTAATATATAAAAGAAACCATATATATTCAGTGTTCATTCAGTTTACCTTGATGTGATTTTCTCAGGTTGGTACTAATGTAATTACATTAATTTAGTTTTAGTTTGGAATGATATGTCTATTTTAGTAATGTTTTGTTTTGTTTCATTTAATTATATTTCTTTCATTTCATAAAATTGGGTTTAAAATGTGGTTTTAAATATTGTATAACTTGGTTGTAAATTATCATTACTGAAATATGTTATGAAATTTTTTAAGTTGTATGTATTATTGGTAAAAATTGTTGCTAAAAAATATTTATTTCATTCTTATGCAGATGATGAAGAAAACTACAGAAGCTTGCAAGAAGAGATTATTTGATGTTGATCCTGTTAGACGCGAGCGCGAGTTGTCTTCAGTGAGTATATTAATTCAAATATTTATCTTCTTCATTACATATAATATCAAGTTCATATTTTTGATGAAATATTCTTAGGGATATATAACTCCAGAGTTTCCTCTTCCCAGTATGGGACAGAGTAGGGATCCTCCTAGACCTAGGCGGTGCTCTTGTCTTACCACTCCCCACACTGACCCATTAGTGGACATCCCATCTACCACACATGTCCACCCTCCACTTGAGACCCATGGGATGTTCCCATACATGCTGCCATCATCATCCCACTTACCCTCTTTTTCCCATTCCATGTCCATGCCAACTCAACCGATGTTCTCACCTGCACAATTTCCATATCCATTCATGTATCCCCAGACTTACTATGCATATTCTGACATGTCTATGCCACCTCCATTTCCTACCATCCATACAACACATATTGAGTCTGTTCCTTCAGTTTCCACTCCTATTCATGAAGATCAGCCGGAGCATACTGTGGAATAGATACTTCCTTCAGAGGATGTTGATCCAGCAGAGTCCATGGATGCCTCACAGCCTATTTAGGAGCCTTCATCAGGTTATTTTATTATAAATGTTTTAAATTATATCATTTTACTTTTTTCCTATTTTATTGTCACTTAACTCTTCTCTTTTAACCTCTTATCTTATATAGTGGGATCTTCTAGTAGGTGACATGGGCGCACTCGAATGCAGGATGCCTGGAATCGAGAAACTCATATTATGGTGGATTACAATTCTCAAAATCAAATGGTAGGTAAAAATACTAAGGAGTATAGAAGTTTCATGGATAATTTAGCCAAATATCATGATATTGTTCCAGTGGAACCAGTCTCATGGAGACATATCAGTGCTGACATCAAGGATAGGGCATGGGCGCAGATATGGGTATGAAAATTTTATAAATTTATATTTATATTAGTAATGTATTTATATGACTTAACATGTTTATTGCAGAGTCGATTTAAATTTCCTAATGGTGAAGCTACCAAAGCTTCTAGGTTGAGTGATCTTAGAGAGTATTGGCAGTCATACAAGTATGAGTTACATATTGGTTGGAGGAGCAGAGTGGGTACTGAGTTAGAGGGTGTACCCACAAACCCTGACTGTCCAAAAAGTCAATATCAAAAAATGATCGCACATTGGAAGATTGAACAGTATAAGGTGCTACCCATATTTAATGGTTTTTATATAAAATTTAATTTTTATAACTTGTATTGTTTTTTTTGTTTCTTAGGAAGTGTCAGAAAAAAACAAAAAACAAAGATGAAATGACATATCTATACACATTGGGTCGCACTACAATGCCCGACAAAGAGAAGCGACTGGTACGTTCATCTGAATTAAAATAATGTCTTTATTTATAACATGTCATCATAACTTATTCATGCCTTCCCTTCGTTAGTCCATGTATCCTATAAATCACATCTTATACTAGGATAAATCTTGTGTATTTTTCCTAAACAAGCAGTATATTTCCTTGAAACCCACTTCAGAAAACCATTTCTGAAAACCATTTCAAAAACCACCAATCGGTTATGACTGTCATTTAACTCAATGTTTTTAGGTCTTGGTGCAACTCACTTCAATGCAATTTTTTTGCATTTATCATATATGGTTATAATCCAAATTTGTGCACTTCTCATCTGCAGCAAGTTGAATTAGGCATTGAAGGTCGTGTACCTCGTGCCGAATTATTTTTCTTCAGTAGGAAAAAAAGATGGAACTGCAGTTAATTCACAAACACAAGATAAAATTGTAAGTTTGCTTATTTATATTTCAAACATTTATATAAAATTCATAATTTAATATGTTTATAATTTCAACAGTCTTCCATGGAGGCCATGGATGAGAAGGAAGCTAACAACTTAGTACCAAATGATCATTTGAGTCAGGTGTTAGGTGTGGAGCATCCAAGAAGAGTCCATTGTAGACTAGGAAAAACATTCTCCCCTCTAGGTATTGGTCATCATCAGACTCCTCTAAGGCCTCTGAGTTGAAAAGTGGACGTGCTGAATTAGCTGTGGAAAGGAAAATAATATTAGAGGAGCGTGAAAAAATTAAGCTAATGAATGAACATTTCATGAAAGCTCTGTCAGTTTTGAGTCAGTCACTTCCATCAGAGGTTACTACCACTTTTCATTCATGTATGTAATCAATGATCTCTTTAAATAATGCCTCAAGTGATTACCATGAGGGTCCTAGTGGCGATGACGGTGGTGGCGATAGAGCTGGCAAGGATGTTGTTGATGATGTTGTTGGTGATGAGATTGTCGATGATGATGTTGGCGGTGTGGTTGGTGATGATGTTGCTGTCGATGTTGCTGCTGATGATGATTATGCTAGAAATGGGGATGACGATGATGGAGATGGGGGGATATTAATCCCCTCCATTTTGGACTTAGTAGAGAGACTTGTGTTGGAGTTTAATTTTTGTTGTATTAGTGGACTGCTTGTATGTGAATTTCTTTATGCAATGAAATGAATTTTGGATTATGTTTTCATCAGGGGTGTTATTTGTCAATTATTTAGGGTGATTTTCACATTCCATATATTTTTTTATGATTTGGTGTGTTTATTATCATCTCTCCTTCTAATCTTGGCCTTAGCAGTGGAGGGGAGGCATGGACTGGGGGGCTGCAGTGGAGGGTTGGGGGGGCGGGGCTGGGAGGGGATATTTGGGAGGGGGGGTGGGAGGGTTGGGGGGATTTAGTGTAGGGCTGGGAGGGGGGATGGTAGGGGATGGTTGGGAGGGGGAGTAGTGGATGGATGGGGGGCTGCAGTTGAGGACTGGGAGGGTTGGGAGGGCTGGGGGCTGGGGGTCTATAGTGGAGGGCTAGGAGGGGGGCTGGGAGGGGAAGGTTGGGAGGGCTGGGGGCTATAGTGGGGCTGGGAGGGGTGGGGGGTTGGGAAGGTGGGTGGGGGAGGGGGCTGGGAGGGTTGGGGGGCTGCAGTGGAGGGCTGGGAGGGGGGGCTGGGAGGGGAAGGTTGGGAGGGGGTGTAGTGGAGTGCTGGGGGGGGCTACAGTGGAGGGCTGGGAGGGTTGGGAGGGCTGGGGGCTACAGTGGAGGGTTGGGAGGGGGGGCTGGGAGGGGAAGGTTAGGAGGGATGGGGGGTTGGGAGGGGAAGGTTGGGAGGGCTGGGGGGATGCAGTGGGGCAGGGAGAGGGGGGGGGTCTGGGAAGGGGGAGGGGGAGGAGGGGCTGGCCAGGAATATAATGGAACGTACTAGAGTGTTCATTATTCTTCCTTTTAAATTTCAAGATTTACTTATTTAAATCTCGTAGGGGGTTTCTATATTACGTATTGCTCTTCTGTGTATTTTCATATTGTGGATGATGTTCTTGGGATTAACAAGAAATAAAAAAATGAAATTTGAATAATATAAGAACTCATCATTCTTCAAATTATGCACACAGATAAATTGACCCACTTCTCAATTTGACTGCATTCTAATTTAATATATATGCAAGAATATTGTTGCAGGAATATGTCAACTGAATATACAAAGATAATTGATGCTTCCCTCATCAGGATGACTGCTTAAGATCTATGCAAGGTGGTGAATATTGTAGTGGATAACAACCCTCGATTTTAGGGTGCGGTAGAATAAGTGGACCTTGACTTGGATGCTTAGGTCACCATCATAATTCTCTTCTCAACTCTCTTATGAATTAAGAACTTGTATTGATCTTCTTTTTTACTAAACTCAATAACTGCATACTATACGTAATTGGTATGTGGGATGCAGAGTGAATCAACATTCTGGAAGCTAAAAGTGTTCTTGAAGGGTGCGGTGGAAACACAAAGCAAGTGCACGGGTGAGGTGGATGTTAACAAAAACTCCTAGAGTAGCCACTTCAACAAGAAAGGGGCGATTTAAAATGCTCTTTCCAGGACCGCCAACAAAAATTCTAAAAGGGCCTCCTTTTGATATAGGGAAGTTGTAAATTCCTTTGCCAATGCTATGCTCATTTTTTGTTTTTTGGGTTTAATTTGCTTCACCTCAACTTACTTTCAAAGCTTACTCCTGTCGTTTTCTGTTGAAGGTTCTCCTCAGTGTACTCCCTAAGAGATGATGGCCAAATTGATCATATCCACGTTGTTGTGAGTTGGCTCTTCTTTTGTAGTTATCCTTCGCCTATTCTTTGATGACTTCAAGATCTTATTTCAGTGAAAACAAACTTGTCATTAAAATCAATCTCACTGATAACTTAACACCAGTTTTTGAATTCATTGATAATTATCTACAAGTGTATGATATGAACAAAAAAACAATCAAAATTCCACACTACATCTTCTAGTTTTTATTAACTACCCCTATGTGATACTTTACATACATTGTACAATACTAATTTGGGAAGATACATACATAATATATCATACCAGAAGTTCCCTCGACCTTTCATATAATTTTATATCACTTTGAATCACATTCCAACTCATAAATTATCACCATTATGTATAAATCATGATTCCATAATGAAACATCCACGTATTATATCACAACAACCCTAGGTTTCAAAACTTTTTACCAACAACTAGATCAATATCCTAAAATAACCCAACACACAGTGACTCATGTTCTTTACCATGACTGACTAATCATCCCCAAACTATAACATAGATACAGTGAGAATCCTACTCTAATCTAGTGGTCTCACTCACTCCAATCATAGCCTAATACATTGTATCCTCCTTTTTATCAATTAACATTATCATCATTTACCCTATGTTGCTTAAATCTGAAGGATACCACCAAAAAATTGGGGTCAAAACAAATTCATGGGACTTGAACATTGTACACATAACCTCAATGACCTCAGTAACCACAATGAGAAACATCGCTAATATCCTATTTCCACAACTTTTTCATAACCTTTTATAATGGTCAATAAAATATGCATCATACAAATGATCCTCCATATCCAGAATCCTAGTGGTAAATGTCACTCATAGTATGGTGGATTTTCACTCATCATGTTCCCAAAAAAGGGAATCGATTAGCACATCACATGAATCACCACATTAAAACATGTGATATCATTCTCATCAATCCATTAAACCACACCATATAATATCCAGTGTATATAAGGCCAAACTATCCATTTTAAACACGATAATAGCCCTATTTATCTCTTATGAGCTATGGAAGTTGTAAGTTGTTTAGTTCTCGGTTTGACATACACATCCCTACCCTCACCCATTTAATACACAATATATTTAACACATCTATCTATTATATATACTAAAATAGGCTACTTCTAGCTTATATGTCACCTTATTACGCAGCCACGTCACCATCCAAAACAAATTGCTCCCTCCAAAATCGGGCATTCGTCGACTGCGTTCCAGTTTCCCTTGTGCATCCATCCTCCACTCCGCCCTCCATCTTAGGGTTTCATTTCATCCATTGCGAGCCATTTTCCTCCGCTTCCACCTTCATCAGTGAATCCCATACCCGTTTCACCTCCGTCACAATTCCTACGAATCTTGCTTTTATTTCCCCTTTGGCTCCCCTCTTATGGTTCAAACTGCTATTTCCTCTCCGGTGCTGCACCTAGGGTTGTCGCTCGCATTTCCCCTCCCATCGCCAGTACCCACAAAACACTGAAGGCATATTCATCACAAATTTTTTCTTCTTGTACTACGATTCATCATCCCAAATTTCTTCATCTCCTCATACGTTGCCCGAGGTTCCTACTCCTTCGAAGAATTTTAGTCAGAAATCCTCCAGATTCACTCCTTCTCATTCCCTAATTCCCTTAAGATCATTATTTCTATCCTCATCTACAGAAGTTGACTATATCTACTCAATAGAATCTTGACCGATGTGTTGCTCACCATACAATAGGTATGTTCTTGTAATATCATTGAAATAATCTTTTAGACAATTTGCAGTATTTCCCTTCGCGTAATACTTTTTCATATGTTATTACACACTTCACATTTTAAGATGAATATTGATTATTTTTATTTATATATTGTAGTTGACTCACTCTGCACATGAAGAGATCAAGGGAATCCTGCACTAATAAGTTCCAGATCTCTACAACAGGTATGTTTTCCTAAAATTGTGGAATTATCCTCTCTACCATGCATCATTTTTCATTTGCTTTTACACACTATATGAATGAAGGTTATTGGTCGTAAAATCATGGAGTTAACCTCCCTTTCATCCAACATATGAATGTAGGTGATATGTTTTCACTATTGAATCCACTGTATATTGATTTTTTTGGGTCATGTCTAAGAGTTTCTAGATATACTTTGATTGTTCTCATCCCATCATAGCGATGAACCGAAATATTGGTGAATGTGCATGGGTTGATGGAATGAATGCCTTCAATTTACAAACATGGAGAAGAAACTTAAGATATGTGTATCATTTATGTCTCAGCGAGGATTGATGAAGGTATTTTTTCCCAACTAACTCTTCAACAGGATAGGATGTATGAAAGTTTATATTATTTACAACTCAAGTAGTAAATGATACAGTGATAATCACATTCTTCAAGTGTTTGACTGGTATTTCTTATGTTATAATCTATTTTGTATTACAGTGAGTTTTATTAACTTAAATAAACATACCTTAAGGGAACATATTTAGTTGGACACCCGATTTTATATTTTTTTCTGTTATAATTTGTTCTGTAATACAGTGAGTTGTAGTACCTTATCAAATTTTTAGGATGTTTTCTAACAGTTGCAGTACCTAACCTGTTTGGGTCTGCATCCAAATAAAACATGTCATGCATCTACATATTTCATATAGGGAGATTCAGGATGAGGGATGGGGAGTGTGGAGGGAGGAGGATGGGCTGGGCAGGGGGGAGGGGGAGGGGGATGGGCAGGGGGTGGGGGAGGGGGAGGGGGGCTGGGCAGGGGGAGGGTTGGGCAGGGGGGAGGGGGAGGGCTGGGCAGTGGGGAGGGAGGGGGAGGGCTAGGCAGGGGGGAGGGGGGGCTGGGTAGTGGGGAGGGAGGGGGAGGGGCTGGGCAGGGGGGAGGCTGAGGATCATGTATTTAACCATCAAAAAATTTAAATTAGAGAACTATCATTGAAATGGGTCAGGTTCCTATTGGAAGCTCCCGGTTCACTAGGCATGGTGATAGAAGAAAGGGTCTCATCTCATTCACTCTATAATGAATATTTTAAAACACTAAATAAAACACATGATGATTCTATGGAAATTTTAGAACAATGCCTTCATTTTCATGTACATGTTTGTGTACCCATATGAGACCTATGATTTTGGTTTAAAATCTAAAGGATGTGGCCCGTTTCGATGTATTAGGTCCCTTAGAGGGGGAGTACAATTCATCTACCTTTAAAATAAAAAACGCGATCTTTTTAAAGGGTATGTGGGTTGGGATATCAACATATGTAAATGGGATTGTGATGAGTCATTCAAGTATGATTGAGGCTAGTATAGCCAGGATAGGTGATTCTAGACTTTGGGTAGTGAAACCCCTTGGTTTTGTACCTTGGAATCAATTAATGGATGCCCTATACCGGGGTATAAGTGTAAGGTTTTATTCTTGGATGTTTAGGCCTTGAAAGTAACATTTTGGCTCAGAAAGGGGTTGAATAACATTGCTCAATGATGTAGAATATTGTGTGGATTTTACTCTTTCTTTCATTTGGTTTTCATTCATGATGATTCATGGGTAATTGTTGGCATCTTGGTGTTGTAAATATCCATGTATAATCATATATTCTGTTTTTAGGTGCAGAATGTTTAGAGGTGCAGAATGTTTACGGGTGAAGAATTATAGAGGTGCAGAATTGTAGAGCGAGGTGCAGCTGTTCTACTATAGGGGACCTGCCTATACCCACGGTTCAATGAACCGTATGAAATTTTTGGCATTGTAAATCACTATACACACGGTTTTGAAGTTGTGGCTGTACATCTATACCCACGGTTCAAATGAATCGTGGGAACTTTCTGGCGCTGTAAATCAGTATACCCACGGTTATAAAACTGTGGGTATACATCTATACCCTCTGTTCAATGAACCATGGGTATTATAAATTTCTCCTAGTCTATACCCATGTTTTTCAGACAACCGTGGGTATAGACCTATTGCGATGGCACTGCAGCCCACGGTTTCAAGGGCTATACCCACAGTTTAAAACTGTGGGTATAGGTGTTATTTTTACTAGTGGTGGTAATCTATAGGAGTGCCAGTTATTGATTCGGGAGGTCCAGTTTTGGGACAAGTCGTCTCAGAGGCCATAGTTGTGATTGATCTTGTGAAGATAGAGGTAGTGCTTTCTTTGGAGCTACCCAGATGCGTGACTGAAGTGAGGAGCTTCTTGGGGTTTTCTAGTTACTATTGGAGGTTCGTACCCAACATTTCCATAGTATTTTCATCCTTATGAACCTTAACATATAAGGTAAATCCCTCCATGTGTACAGAAAAATGCAGTAGAGTTTTCAAGATCTAATGTAGATACTAACTAGTGCCCCAATCTTAAGACTACCAGAGAAGGGAATTGGGAATGTAGTTTACTACGACACATCAGGGGTCGGACTGGGATGTGTCCTGAAGTAGGAGAGAGTTTTGATCACCTATGGCTCACAAAAGTTGAAGTAGCATGAGCAGAACTACGTGACCCATGACCTAGAGTTAGAAGCATTGGTCTTTTACCTAAAGATGTGGTGACACTACTTGATGGTTGAATGGTTTACTGTCTACTCTAAGCCCAAGAGTCTTAGTTATATCTTCTCCCAAAAGGACCTGAAACTGATACAATTATGATGGATAGAGTTCCTCCAGGTCTATGAATTTGAGATAGTCTATTCTCCTAGAAAGGAGACAATGGTGGTAGACAAACTCTGTAGGAGGACCGATTTGCAGCTTCTGAGTCAGGCGACTGAGTAGTTAGTCGCGATGTAGATATACTTTGTGGATGATGATGGAGTGGTTTACCTTCAGTTGATGACTATTAATCCCCCAATCAAACAGTGATTCAGGGAGGTACAACTAGTGGATGTTGACTTCAAGGCCCGATATACTCAGTTATCCTCAGAACAGGCTTTTTATGGATTTTCTATAGGTGTGGAGCATGCCATCTTTTTCATAGGGTGCACCCGTAGTACCAGTGATGTTGCGGGAGGAGGTTTTTGGGAAGTTCCACCTGTCCCCTTTGGCAGTACATCCTGGAGTGGCATAGATGTACCAGGACCTCCAACGTTAGTACTGGTGGCCAGGGATGACGAGAGCAGTGGTTGAGTTAGTTTCATGATGCCTCACTTTCCAGTAAGAGAAGGTCGAGCATTAGGTTGCTGCAGGATTGACCCAACCACTTGAGGTACCAGAGTTGAAATGGAATGGTATCTCTATGGACTTCGTAATTGATTTACCATGTACATCCAGAGGCCATGATTCTATTTGGGTGATCATTGACCGACTCACCAAGTCGGCTCACTTCCTACCCATCTGAGAGAGGGGACCAGTAGAGGTCTTGGGATGCCTCTATGTCCATTAGATAGTGTGGTATTATGGGGTTCCTTATACAATCATCTCGTATTGTGACACCCGTTTTGCATCCTGATTATTGAAGGGATTACAGGAGGTGTTTGGGATGCAACTGTGCTTAAGCACAACTTTTCATCCCCAAAAAGATGTTCAGTTGGAGAAACCCATTAATACCTTAGAGGAAATTCTTAGTGCTTGTGTCCTTGAATCTTTTCTCAGTTGGGAGGGCCACCTACCTTTAGTGGAGTTCTCATACAACCACAGCTATCACTCCATCATCGACATGGAACCATTCGAGGCCTTATATTGGTGGCCATGAAGATCACTCCTATGCTGGACAGACCCAGGAGAGTCAGTACCCATGGATCTAGAGTTTGTACGAGAAACCATTGACAAGGTACAGATCATTGAGGAGCGGATGAGGATAGCACAGAGCAGGAAGAATACTTTTGATGATAAGATATTGGGACCCTTGGAGTTTGAGGAGGGAGAACATGTGTTCCTTCAGGTCTCTCCCTGATGAGGGTTACGGAGATTCTGCCAGAGCAGCAATCTATATCTAAGGTTCATCGGAACGTTTCATATCCTAAGTAGAGTTGGCAAGGTGGTGTACCGCCTAGCTCTCCCCCTACAGATGCACCTGGTTCATGATGTTTTCCACATGTCGTAGCTTAGGAGGTACAAGCATGATCCATTGCATGTCATCGACTTGGGTGAGCTGGACCTTAATGATGGGGTGAACTTTGTGGAGTTCTCAGTGGAGATAGAGGATCAACAAGATTGTTTCCTATGTGCATGGTCAATTCCTCTAGTGTGATTTCAGTGGAAGTACAAAAATCTCCTAGAGAGCACATTGGAGCAGGAGGCTCAGATTTGTGCTTAGTACCCCCATCTATTTGATTAGTTTTTGTTTTGTATTTTGGGGACGTAAATCCCTAAGGTGGGGATAATGTAATTCCTTATAAATTCATTGATTTCTTTTTAAAATTATATGGTATTATTCTGAGACCGCGTGCTCTGACGGTACATGATTCTGAGGCCTGGAAAGCCCGAAACGAAATTTTGAACTTTTTTTATAGTACATTCAGTAAATGCATGAGAGGGATTTTCTAACCTTTTAACTAGTGCTCAGATCGTAAATCTAAGGGAACCATTGAAATCATATCATCAGGATTCACCTAGAAATGACTTAAATTTGGCCGGAAAGGATCGAGGGGAAAAGTTATTTTTGGACATTTCTGAGAAAAATAATAAAATAATTTAAATGAATTATTTCATATTCATTCCCATATGTTGAGAAGCGAATGAAGATGTTGTAGTGTGGATATGAAGTGGAGACGGGTTGTATTAATGAGGCTCATTAACGGCCCGCATCACATAGTGTAATGATGCAATAAAGGGAGTGTAACAACGATGTTGTTTCATAAATGAAACATCACAATGATGTGATGTCACAGCATAACTAAAATGTTGAAACATGTTTTC
Organism: Viscum album; assembly: GCA_963277665.1. NCBI lineage: Eukaryota > Viridiplantae > Streptophyta > Magnoliopsida > Santalales > Viscaceae > Viscum > Viscum album. The sequence continues at coordinate 1,993,599,340 of OY728157.1, forward strand.
TTTAATTATTTTGGAACATTGGATATGATAAAATTAAACCTTGGTGACTCTCTAATGAATCTTCAAATAAATTCTTATCCAACGAAGAATGATGAAGAACATCGGCGAGTCTAAATAATATTAGACACAACCTCAAAGAACGGAGCCAGATGTGACGATATTGATTCCTTGAATTCTTGAGGAAAAATTCTTTGGCATAAAATATCAAAGAGGTAGAGGTTTGGTTTCTATTTAAAAGTTATTCTCCTCTCTTATATTTTTCTATAAGTGATGAACACTAACCAAATCAAGAACATGTTAATCCTTGATTCTTGTGTTTATTTTGGAGGGTGACTTTTCTTATAGATTTATTATTTAGGACTCAAACTTTACATGAAACTATTAAACATAAATCCCTCAACCTATCCCTTGATTTAAACCTATAACATCGAGGTCCCGGGATGACACAAATAAGAAATGAGCACCTCTGCTCATGGGTTCTTGGTGTATACATTCTCTAAGTGGAAAAAGTTTGATTTGGGGTCCTGAGTTGAGATGGTGGTGACCCAAGGGATCCATTGGCGAAGAAAGGTCTTAGAACAAACCACCAGAGCAACTTCGGTGGCCCGCAAGAAGGTGATGCTAGCACAGCGGCAGCATCAGCCGCATGAATGGGGTGGTTCCAAACAGTTTCGCGGTAGATGCGGAGTCAGTAAACCCTCGCTGGTCGTCCAAGACAGCAGCGACGTGCCTGTTGGTGCACTGCGGTAGCCGGAGGCCACGGAAAACCGGCTGCGGCGGCGAGAATCACAGTGCCAGGTGAGTGTCACATGGAGTGGTTGGCCTGCGTTTAGGCCACATGGGTAGTGTGGTCCATATTTTGTCGACCGCGGTTGGAGGCTGGAGGGACCATGTGTCCATAGGGCCAGCTAAGGACAAACACGGTGTAGCTGCCACGTCCGGTCAGGACGGCGCACCACCGGCCGCTCCAGCGGGTAAAGCCCCCCCACAGGTCGAACCCGCACCGGGGGGACGGACCTACACCCTACGAGCCAGACCCGTGTTGTAAAGTAGAAACCACACACTTCGGGCTAGGCCAGACTAGACTGGCTCACTGGGAAACCGGGCGGGCTGGACCCTCGGACAAACTGGTCTGGGCCCAACGAGGCCTATTGGGCCTGGCCCACTGGCCAGGATAGAAATCACCGAACCCGACCCCAACCCAGACTAGGTCAGGTCGATTCCATCTAAATGAATTGAGGTATGTGGGACCCCGGGCTAGGTTGTTCGGGTCGGTCCGACCGGGTCGGACCGGGCCCTATCGCAACTGGTCCCCTGTTTACTAAAATGCATGTATCTTGAAAACTGTGTGTCTGATTTATAATTCATTTACGGCATTGGGACCCTCTTGATGATGATTATATATTGGAATTCTTTGTGGTGACTTTCATATACATAGATATGCGGATAATTTATTGAGGATAGGTTCTCTCAAGAACACTATATACGGAACCCTGCGGTTTGCTCAGGCCTAAAGACTGCCCAATAATGGCTTAGTGGGAAGTGGCTCTGTGTTACTTGGAATGTCCATGGTGAAGAGTATATTTTTGTGACCCGGAAAACCCTTGGTACTCGACAAGAGGTCTACCTTAGTTCTTCCAAGGTGGGAAGCAGCTCTGTGTGACCTGGCAGGCCCATGGTGGGGAGCGGCTCGGTGTGACTCAGCATACCCATGGTCCCCATCAGGTATGATTACCGTGGCAGCCCAAGGTTAGTGGGAAGCAACTCTTTGTGACTCAAAAGTCCCATTGTACTTGATACAGGAGGAGTTCTCCAGAATCCATGGAGTTCAATGATATGATTTATGATACTACTATCACTACACTAGAATATACATGGCCTGAGTTGTCTTGTGCTTCGTGCTTTACTTTGAGGATTTATGTGTGGTCTTTCCTTGTTGTTTTAGGTTCCCTAATGAGTATTGTTATACTCACCCCTACACAGACTTTGCCCATATGTGTTGTGTATGGTGCATAGGATGGACGTTTCAACAGAGGTTCTCAGGGGGATGGGACTGATAGATGCTACGATAGTGGACTTGGAGGCCTAGGACCAAATGGGGCCCAATAGGACCAGGAAAACTGGACATAATACTTCGGCTTCTAGTAGATTCACTACTCTTATGAAAACGTGGGTTTTTCTATGGATGGCCATCAGAGCACCTTTTTGTACATTATTGATTAAATTCTTTTCTCGGGTTTGTATTCTATCCCACTTACTTTAAGCTATACTTTGTACTTTGCCTTGTTTTAGTGTAATTTTTTTCCTTTTAGTGTGTTGGGATGTGGTTCAGTGTGTGTGTGTGTACAGGTACTCAGAAAAATGCCTCACACTTGTAGATTTACACCTTCGACACTAGTGACAAGCCCCTGGCCTTTGGGATACGGGATTGGGGTATTCACCGCATGGGACCCGAGGGACGGGTCGTGACAATTCATTTTGGAAATTATCTTTCCAAATGCTAAAAAAATTGTTTTAGTTGATTTATAAATAAAGGAATAAAATATTATTATCCTTTTATGGTTATGTTATCCTTTAAAACATTATTTTAGTTTTCTAGGTATACAAATTTCATCTTGGATACTCATCATTTGGAGAAAAAATGAGATTGGAGTAGAAATTGGTTAAAGGATGAAATTATAATTATCAAGTAAGTTTCACTATGTTTTTAGTCTATATACTAAAAGAATTTTTAAAATCTAGGAAAAAGATATAGAAATAAAAAATTTATCCTATTACCTTCATTTCTAATTAATCAATGGTCTTTTCACTCATTGTATATTTATGTAATTATGGTCATTAAATTTTATATATCATTCACTTTATTGTGATCAACAATCTATATCACCCGCTATAATTATTTTTGATTTTATTCCCTTTCCAAATTTTCCCCACCCACTAATTTTCTCCAACTTGGAAACGTAGTTATGTGTTATTCCAGATGAACTCCGCACTTCCATTTCTTTCTTTTCAAGTGGATGTTTTATTAACCCTTTATATGAATTTGGTTTTCAACAATAGTATTTAAAAATTTCAAACCATTAATTATAAAAATAAACATAAAATTTATAGGACCCAATTTATTAAATGGTCTAGAATTTAGTACCCTAATATTTTAAAATTTTAATTTATTCTCTATAGAATACAATACATGCAATACCAAGCTTAAACGGACCATGAAATAACAATATATTAAATAAGACACTTATAACATATCTGTTAAATTGGTGGGTATGAAAATTACTAACTAATTTATGATATATATATATATATATATATATAAATATATATATATATATATATATATTTCCTACTCAATATAAATTTATTGATAAATTATTATAAAATAATCAATCAATTTTTATTGAAGTTTTTTTATTAATTAAAAATATGTCTTCATCAAAATTGTTTTCATTTATTTTTGTGAGAAAATATTATAATTAATTATTATAAAATTTATAAAATTTATTCTATAAAATAAAAAATATTTTTGAAATCATTATATAAAAATTAACTTTGGATGATATTTTTCTATTTTTTTAAAAAAGTATGGATTTTTCAGTGAATAGTAAAAAATAATGTTTTTTGTAAAAATATCATTTCTTTACTATAAATTAAGTGATTTAAATGAATGAAAATTATTTTAATTTTATTTAAAGTAACAGAATTATTATTTAGTTTTATTTAATCCAATTAATTATATTTGAATTATCTCAATACTATATTTTAGTAAAATTTTATTTTTGGCATAAAAAGTATATTTTCTGAAAAGAGTTTTAAAGTGTATAATGCTTTTCCATTTTAATTATTTAAGAATAAACCTAATAATGAATGGTTTAAATAAAACATATATTTTATATCAAAAAATATTAATTTTAATTCATACAATTATAATTACAAGTCATATAGTTGATATAAAATCATCTTATGCTTGAAAAATATATTTCCTATAAAACTAATTTTCTGTCGTTTTTGTGGCTTTTATTTTCAAATTAAATTATTCTTATTATTTAAATTTAATTTTGTAAAATGGTTATCATATTTTTAATAATAATAATTTATATTATCTAATAAGGCCAATTTTATTTTTTTATAATGAATAGTGAATACCATAAAAAAAATTCCTTTGGTTATAGTGAAAATGGATTTACTGAGGCTTAAAATGACTTAAAAACTTATATAAAATATATTATATAGAAATATTTAAACCTTATATTATATAATCCTATATAATTATCTATTTCTGTTCTTTTTTACATGTTAATAATTTGGTTATCATTTTTTATTTTCAAAAAATACAAGTTTGTCACTCACCTCACTTATAAAATGTCACCCACTATACTTGCCTCTTCACACCCTAAAATAAATTTTATCAACAATTACATAGAAAAATTATTTCTTTAATTATATCCCCATGAACTATATACTCTATTTTTATAAAAAATATATCCAAAAAGGGATTTCAGTGTTAACCTAAGGAGGTAATCTAGAGAAGTGGTATCATACTTAACCAAGCATTTTTATTTTATTTCTTCTTCCACCAAATTCAAATATTCATAAATTATTATGATATAATAAAACTAGTATCTACCATATAATGATATTTTTTTTATGTTAATTTCATAACCTACATCTATTCCCTCTTTTATAAAATGGGAAATGAAACCATAATTCGTGTGTAAGGTGGACTACCACCACGTGTATTGATGTAATTCTTTTTCCATAATCACTTACAAAGTATATACATAATGATTAATTTAACACACACACACACCCATATATATATATATTATTTGAATCATAAATATACTACTATAATTATGATATCACATATATCTTATTAATTTATATTATATGTGGGATATGATAATGTCGTTCGTGTGTACAGCAGACTTCCGCCTCGAAAAGTGGTATGATTTGTTTTTTAGTAACACTTTTTAATGATGGTAACATGGATAATTATAATAAATATATGTGATATAAATATGATAAAATTATTATTTTCATGAAATATTTTTCATTATAAAAATATAATAAAGAATTTATTTCTTACCTTTCAATGCATTGGAAAATAATAACGTCATTCGTGTGTACGTGTGGACTACTGCCACCACAAAGCTATGTGATTCTTCTTTCACCACCAATTCACATAAATGATATATATTAGTGTATATAGATAAATTATATGATATTTATTATATTTTTATCATTATATAAAGATAAAATAATACTTACCTTATTTCCATAATGATCATTCAAAAATGGAAATGTTCCTAATGTATATAAATAGTCAACCGCCTAATTGATCGTAATGTAGTCCATTATTCATTAAAAATATTCAATGATGATTTTAAAAGTATAATTGATTTATAAAAATTAAAAATATTTTATGATTATTATTCTTTATATGTTAAAATAATTCCACTTTCTCCCAGTCAACACACCGATGACGTTTTAAAACAATGAACTGAATATCCTCAAAACACATAACATGGACTTAACTGATTATGTATTTAAATATTTCATTAAAAAGATATAAAATAAATGATTTAATTATAATTTATTAAAACTTTAAATACATCTTAATAAATAAAACAATGTCTATTATCTAGTTATATAGGAGTTAAATTCTATACATGGAATGTCTAGACTCGAGGTAAAGAATTTTTGTCTCGTTTTTATTTATGAGAAACATAAGCTTTATTCATCACTTTTTTTGTAGTTTATATAATTACCATTAATTTATTTTATGATTATTTTAATGAAAATAATTGGTGTTTAAAATTTCATATGATTTTCTCCCTTTGATGTGGTTCTAATCCAGAGATTACTGAATCAGTAAGGGACTTCATCTCAATTTTCCTTTATTGGGGCATATTTTTATGTTATGTACCTAATTTATTTTATATGTTTTATATACTACCCATTTAAAATTTATTATAATGAATATTTCACGAATAATTTTTTTTTAATTTTCAGTTTGAATTATTTTATCCAAGTTTATTTGAATTGAATGTTACCAAGGGGAAAAGAGTTTCTTAACTCAATTTCCATTTGTTCGGTTATAACCATTCTTAATTGACTCTGTAATGATATATTTATGTGTAAATTTATATATAAATATTTTAATACGAATTTACACCTTTTTTGTGTATTTACATTATTTACACATAATATCTCCATTTATTAACTCGAAATTCAGTGATATGATCTTAGTGAGGGTTAATCGCCCCAAATTAATTTCTATGGGACATATGTTTATAATATGAACCTTTTTATTTTATATGGTATATATACTAAAATTTTGACATGTTATATCATGAACATACTTGTTTTAATTATATTTAAAGTATCATTTTTAGTTATTCTTTCATTGGGCTTACAATTAAAGAGTTTCCAAAGTGGAAAACACTTTATGTGAAAATATTTTTTCTTTTAAAGATTGTTTATATTCAAGGTTCCTGTGGAGGATATCGAGTGATATTATTTTATTCAACCACATCCCTTTCATATTCACTAATTATGAATGTTTTTAACCTTTTTTATTTACATTTCCTCCCTTAATGATTAAATAAACATCAAGAAAGTCATTTGTAATATATATATATATTTTATTTTTAATCAGGCCTTTTATATTTATCATCCACATACCTATTATCTAAGATTCTTTCAAAAATGTTATTTTTTTTAAAATAAATGATTTACTAAATCTTTTTTCATATAATTTTACCTTATTTTAGTTTTTTTAAAAAGTAAATTTAGTAATGTTATCCAAATGGTACATTTTGACTCCCTTCACAAACATTTTAAAAAAGATGTTTATTTTAATCATTTTCAACTTGAACAAATTTTCAAACCATCGTTACCACTCAATGTTTTAATGATTCCTTAAAGTTTTAAATATTATTTTAAAAGAAGATCATTTATTTATTTTTTGAGAATGTTTTAGATTCTCAATAAGTGTTTTCAAAATGGAAAGGATATTTTCCTGAAGACATATTTCAGGTGATCAATAAAAACAATTTTCCATCTTGGATGACATCCTTTCATGTTATTCAAATTGAAGAGTTTATTTTCATCAAGAAATTTTTAATGATTTTTTAATTGTATTTAAATTCATCAACATCAAGAACCCTTTTTATTACTTATACTCCATAATGGTATATTCATACAATACTATCTTTTTTATTTCCCTGGATAAATTATGATTATTTTAAGAGATTATCATGGAACCTAATTATTTTTCATGAGTTAATCAATCTATGAATGTAATAGTTAATTTTTTATTATTTTTATGATTATATTAAATTTATATGTAATTTATTCAAGTTATGGTACTTTTACATAGTTTACGAAGGGTTGAGACTGATTATAGCTCATGGGTGAGCCCGATATAGCTTATATCATGGAAGTGCCCAAATCGTGATCCAGGGTGTTTGGGTTATTGTATTGGAAGTCGGTTGTATGGTTATTCCAATTGTAATGGTTTTTTAAGGGTTATGTAAGGTAATTATGAAGATAATTACCTGATATTCCAATAAATTTTATTTATGCTTGCTATTGATTTTAATGATTCATTTGATCATGATTGATATCACATGGCTCGTCATTATTGTTTCCTATGACTCTTTCCTTTGTTAAATCCTTATACCATGTGTCATGGTTAATGATCTAGGTATTTATTGGTATAAATTTTACTATGTTATGATCTTGCATATTTATTATTTCATCATAACCTTATTCTCTTCTTATGTTATCTAAATACATTCAATTGTTAATGAACATGTTTACCCATACTAAGCATTTGAGATCACCCTTATTCTATTTCCTCTTCCCTAGTTTGTCAACAATTAGGTTAAATGGATTTTTTCTAGAAGGTTTTCATGTCAATGATAATGATTTGTTATTTTTAAATAAGAAAATATTTTTATAGTGGGAAAGATACTCTCTTGAAGTCATGGGTATTATTTTATGTAAGATATTTACCTAATTCTCTAAAACTCTAAACACAAATAGTCATTGGGTATGTATGGGATCTAATTTAATTTTTATGTTGTATGTTTTGGACTCCAAATACTATGTCATATTAATTGGTATTATATAAACCCTAGCATTTTTCACATAACAATTCAGTATTTTAAATATAATTCATCATCAGAGTACAAGCCAAAGATCGTTAAGTCTAGTGTCTTGGAAGACTAGGTACATATAACATAAAACATGGGAAAAAAAGCTTCTTTATTTAATCTTCATAATGATCTCCTAAATTCCTTTGATCCCTTAAATCAGGATAGGGTACCCTGGGGAACACATGAACAAAGGGATGAGTTAAAATCCCAGTAAGGGAAAGAACATAAGAATAAACATTAAGCACATGAGTTAAGAGGCTTGACATAATGATATTGGAAGCATGGAACATATGGAATCATATAAACATGGGGTCAAAAAAACATGGAATAAAATAATCATGGGATCATATATGCTTGAGATCATATAATTATAGTTTCATAAAGAGGTGGAAGCAACTTTAAACATGTCTTTGGTATGAGTCAAGGCTAACCACAAATCTCGTCTCCCATAGTAGCACAAGCCAAGGCTAACCGCCCAGACCATTTGCCCATAATATTCTCATGAGACATTAAATTTACCCAATGCATTGGAGCGCTATATGGGTGCACCCATATAAGCTTATTCATGTATATGATTTCCACATAAAGAACCTCAATCATACATAAACATAAGAGTTCCCAAGGAAAGAAATGGGCACACAATCACGTTCTGAAGCATAATAAAAAGGGGTGTAACATAAAATCATCCATGAAAGAAAGTAATTAAATCATAAATAGACATTAATAATGTATAAAGGCATAAATCATGACAATATATAACAAACTGAATTCATAACATGTAAAAATAGTTTTTAGGAATCTTTGAGTCAAAACATTTTAGTGCGGTTTAAGAAAACATCGAATATCTCTTAAAACGAAAAGTGGAATAATATTTTTTATAAAACCATAATTAAACCAGGATGGTTTTCATAATAAAAAGTCTAATTTTATAAGTACAAATGTGACCTAAAACAGAGGATAGATTACACTTGATAATAGGAAAGAATTCGGGAAGTTCCCTTAAAACGGGTTCACTTATCAGGAAGTAAGGAGGAGAGAATCACTTAAAATCATGAATATCCCCAAAAGAAAGTGAAGAAAGAGTCTTTATTAATATACTTGGAACATGTACACAACATTTATAGTATGCAAAAGAAAAGATAAGATAACGTCATTTTGGTAGAAAGGTAGATAAGGCAACCCGATGGAATAAAAGAGGTTCGGGTAGAATTATTTACAGATTATCGGCATGGTATCGGGAGTACTTGAGGGGGATTAGTGAGAGGGGAAAGAGAATTACCATCACTTATACATAATGATGGAAGTATGGGGGAGCAGTGAAATCATACCCCATAATTAATAATTACACACAACATGTCTTCTCATAGTGAACAATTTTGAATAAGAGTGAAATTGAGAGGATCCCTTACCTTAGGTTCGTTGGTGTTCTCCACTTGATATTAATGACATGAATAGTCAAATTAGGTTTATTAATAAATAGTTCCAGAAAATTATATAAAATTAAAAGATTAAGTATACCCTTTTTAAGTTCATTTATACCCATTTTTATTGATTAGAAGGTTCGATTTCATTGTTCGGGACTGTTTGTTTCATTTGTTTTAATGATCGGTTCAATTGTATTTATGTTCAAATAAATTGTAAGATGAAAGTGGTTGTTCAGAATTGAAGTTATATAAAATTATTTTAAATACAGTAGGTTACATGGTTACAAAATTCATTTGGTTAATTAGAGTGAAAGGGAACCTTTACATTAAACATTAATGATAAACACTTGAATTAATTTTAATGATTTTTCCCATAAATGACTTGTTTTGTATTATTTTTTTATATCATGAGTGTAAGAGGATTACAGAACCTTAAATAGGAAATAAAACATATATAATAATCTGGGTCAACCATAACATAAATGGTTTCATGACCAGAATCAAAATGATAAAAGAATTTCAAAACACAATATCCATGATGTCTGTAATTTGACCCATTACGGACGATGTTTAATTCTAGAACATGAGGGAGAGGAGGAGAAGTATGATGCTTGAAATTTTTCATAAACATGGTTAGAATCCAGAATATCTTATATTATGGAGCTTTCATGCCTTTAGGATAAGGTAAGGGGAAGAGGGTATAAGGAAAGAAAGAAAATGAAAACAAAACACTTGAAAACAAAAGAGGGTTCTTACCCTTTGATCTCCTCTCTTTGAGACTCCTCTTGGGGCTTTGTTTTTGGTCTTTTCAAAAGACCAGAAAGCCTTAGACGTGGGGAAGGAGCTTGGTAGGGTATTCGGCCAGACATTTGGCTAGACACAAGGCTTGAGAGGTGTGAGGAAAAGAGGTAAGGAGATAGGGTATATATAGTGGAGGAGAGAGGGGTTTCCTTAATATAAAATTCATTAGTTTATTAATTCTCCACAAGACATGCAATAGTGATTCTTTAATGACCAATTATATTAATTTTATAATTTAATCCAGAACCAAGTGGGCTTACATCAGCATAACATCACCCATGACACTATAATTAGCTTATTTAGCTTATTTTTTGTAAATTACGGTATTTCACTATTCATAAAAAATTCAAGTATTTTGGAAAAATCCCAAAAATTTACCCCAACAATTTTTCGACGTGTAGAATCCAAAAATGAATCCCATTTTTCAAAAATAATTTTTTAAATAATATCATTTTAATCTTTAAATAAAATAATATTTTATTATCAAAACGAGTTTTAAGGCATTCATTAACTCATTCTAAACTATAGGTATATCGAACATCCAACATAAATATTATTTTTATACCACTATAGGTAAGGTTACTATTCATTATTTTATATCACTATTCATAAGGGTATGTTACTATTCATTATGGTAGGTTACTATTCACCAAAAAATATTATTTTTTATTAGACTCCAAAAAACATCTTGAACACAACCGTGTATGCCGGATTTTTGAAATTCGAAACACAGCAGTGACAAACTTAAGTTTAAAGGTCACTTATCACTTAGTAGTTCATTATTAAGTGATTTTATGGAATATTTATAAGAAGGTAATTTCCATTAAAAACATTGGGTCGTTACATTTTCCCCCCCTTAATAAATTTCACCCTCGAAATTTCATTTTACATTCTTGGCCAAAAACAGGTGCGAGTACTTTTCCTTCATTGATTCCTGCAGCTCCCATGTTGCTTCCTCAAACTTATGGTTCCTCCACAACACTTTGACAAGATGGGTTGTCTTGTTGTGTAGAACATTATCTCTCCAATCCAGATTCTTTACTGGCTGCTCCTCATAGGAGAGATCATCTTCCAGCTGCACCACCTCTGAGCTTAGTACATGTGAGGGATCTGGTATGTACTTCCTCAAGAGTGATACAAGAAACAAATCATGAACTCGAGCCATATTCAGTGGAAGTGAAAGTCGACAGGACATGGCTCCTATATGGTCAAGGATCTAAAAGGGGCTAATATACCTTGGGCTTAACTTCCCTTTCTTCCCGAATCGCATGACTCTCTTCCATGGGGATATTCGTATGAAGACTTTATCTCCAACGTCGAACTCCAAGTCCCTTCGACGGTTGTCAGTATAGATCTTTTTCCAACTTTGAGCAGCTTTGATGTGTTCTTGGATGACTTGAACCTTCTCTGTCATCTCTTGAACAAGATCAGGTCCTAGTAGCTTTCCTTCTCTAACTTCATCCCAACAGGTGGGAGTTCTACATCGCTTTCCATACAGAGCTTCTTATGGAGCCATCTGAATACTTGAGTGGAAGCTATTGTTGTATGAGAACTCAACCAATGGGATATGTTGATCTCATCCACCTTTGAATTCTAGAGAGAAGGCTCTAAGTATATCTTCAAGTGTCTTAATAGTTCTTTCAGACTGGCCATCAGTTTGGGGGTGATAGGTTGTGCTGAAATTTAATTTAGTACCCAAAGCATGTTGAAGACTCTTCTAGAATTTAGATGTGAACAGTGGATCGCAGTCAGAGACAATTGAGAGTGGAACACCATGCAGTCTCACAACTTCCTTCACATATAACTTTGCAAGTTGTTCAAGTGATATATCTTCTTGAATAGCGATGAAATGGGATGTCTTGGTGAGTCGGTCAACCACAACCCATATCGCATTATTTCCCTTCGACGTCTTTCGGAGACCCGTGACAAAGTCCATAGTAACATTTTCCCATTTCCACATGGGTATAGGCAAAGGCTACATCATACATTTGGACTTTTGTCACTCACCTTTAATTTGATGACATACCAAGTACCTTGATATATATTCTGCAATCTCCCTCTTCATGTTATCCCACCAGAAGTGTTCTCGGAGATCACGGTACATTTTGGTACTCCCAGGATGGATAGAGAAGGTCGATCTATGTGCATCATTCAATAGCTCCTTCTTTATCTCTGGATCAGATGGTACACATAATCGTGTCCCAAATCTTACAACTCCTTCCTCATCAATTTTGGAATCATAGGATTTCCCATTTTTAACAGCTTCTACCCTTTTCTAAATTTCCACATCCTTTCTTTGAGCAACCTTTATTTTCTCCAAGAGGGATGGTTGAGAAATCATTTGAGAAAGGATTGATGATGTTCCTCCCTTAATTATTCACATGTCCATCCTTTGAAAATCTAATAAGATCAGATCCTTTTCAATTCTCATCATTGATAAAGATGCCAGATCCTTTCTACTTAGAGCATCTGCCGCCTTGTTTTCCTTATCGGGATGGTAGTGGATTGAGAAGTCGTAATCCATGATGAGCTCTATCCATCTTCGCTGGGGAATATTAAGCTCTTTCTGTGTGAATATATACTTGAGACTCTTGTGGTCAGTATATATCTCACATTTCTCCCCATAGAGATAATGCCGCCAGATTTTCAAGGCAAAGATCATAGCCGCTAACTCTAAATAATGTGTTGGATAGTTTTTCTCATGGATTTTCAGCTGCCTTGAGGCATAGGCTATCACTTTATCATTTTTCATCACCACACAGCCTAATCCCTTATTAGAAGCATCACTATACACCACAAAGAGTTCCCCACTGGTAGGGAGTGTGAGTATTGGCACAGTGATAAGCCTCTTTCTCAACTCCTTGAAACAGTCTTCACATTCTTGTGTCCAGACAAACATTACTTCCTTCCATGTCAGCTTGGTCATTGGGTTTGAAAATCATGAAAATTTCTTCACGAATCGTTGATAATACCCAGCTAGACCCAAAAATCTATGGATCTCCATTACAGAAGTTGGCATGGGCCACTCTTCAATTGCCTTTGTCATGGAAGGGTCCACAGATATCCCTTTTCTAGTGATAACATTCCCCAATAATGATACATCCTCCATCTAGAACTCACATTTATTGTACTTTTCATATAACTTCTCCCTTTGCAATGTCTTTAACACAGTTTCCAAATTCTCATAATGTTCCTCTTTACTCTTGGAGTATATCAGAATATCATCAATAAAGAATACCACAAATTTTTCCAGGTAATATCTAAAGACTCTATTCATTAAATCCATGAAAATATCTGGAGCATTAGTGAGTCCGAAGGGAATCACTATGAACTCATAGTGTCCATACCTTGTTTGAAATGCGGTCTTGGGAATATCTTCCTTCCTCACCTTTAGTTGGTGATATCCCGACCGAAGGTCCACCTTAGAGAAATAACTAGCCCCACGTAGCTGATCAAACAAGTCATCTATCTGTGGAAGGGGATACTTGTTCTTTATCGGGATATTATTGAGCTCATGATAATCAATGCAGAGGCCCATTGATCCATCCTTCTTATTGACGAAGAGGACTGGAGCACCCCACGGTGAAGTACTCAGGCGTATAAAACCCTTCTCTGTATTCTCCTATAACTGCTTCTTCATCTATTCTAGATCTACGGTGGACATTCTGTAAGGTTTCTTTGAGATTGGAAGAGATCCAGGGATAAGTTTAATTGAGAACTCAACCTCTCAGTCAAGAGGAAGACCAGACAACTCTTCGGGGAATACATCAGTGTAATCCCTCATGATGGCCATGTCTTCAAGCATGATTCTCTCCTTTGTCTCAATCAATTGAGCTAGATGTACTTTCTCACATGGAAGCAATATCAAAACATGAGATGAAGATTCTAAAGGTGAATCATCTTCATCCTTGCACTTGTAAAGAATCAGAAGATGCTTCGGGGTTTGAAGAGTAATCTCCCTTTCCCGGCAGTTGATGTTGGCCTTATACAGAGATAGCCAATCCATGCCGAAGATAGCATTAAATTCCACTAAAGGAAGTATGACAAGATAATTTGGGAGGTTCAGTCCACAAAAATTAACTAGGGAAGAGTTATAACCCATGTATGCAATAATTTACCCATTCGTTGTTCTCATAGATAACTTTTCCTCCAAATTTTGAAGTGGTTTTTGAATAGTTCTACTAAACTTGCAAGATATGAAAGAATGTGTATAACTAGAATCAAATATCACGTTCACTATTCTTGAATGAATAACAAGCTTACCTATCACCACATATTTTTCTGGCTCCACCTCACCAGTATTGATAGCATAATCCCTTCCTTGTTGCCTTGGAGGTTGTTGCTGATTGCCTCCAACAACCCTCGGTTTAGGGAAATTGTTCGCATAATGCCCAAGCTCCTTGCAGTTATAACACTGCACTGCAGGCTGAGTGTTGACCTGAACCTTCCTTTATTCTTCAACATTAGTAGGATTTTTCATACCCCTTCAGCAGTTCTTGGCCAGATGACCAAACTTTCTGCATTTGAAGCAGTTCTTGGTTCCCTTCAGACAGTTACCAGGATGCTTCTTCCCACAATTTTTGCAAAGGGGAAAGTAGGGATTCTTTCCATCATGGTATTTTTTTGATGGAACACCCATGTTTTTTTCCATCTTCCACTTCTTGTCACTGGGACCATGAGACCACTGAGAGTCTCCAATCTCCATTTCCACCTTGAGGGCACAACGGACAATGTCCTCATAACTGTCAAAGTCTCGAATCACCAACGCTTTTCATAGACTCATCTTTAGTCCCTTAAAGAATCGATCCACCTTGCTTTCGGTGTTCATGACAAAGTCAGAGGCATACCTTTCAAGCCTTGTAATGTTTGCTTCATATGCCCCGATGGACTCATCTTCCTTCTGCTTGAGTCTGAGGAACTCTCTTTCCATCTTGAGACGGAGGGTTCGAGGAAAATTTTTGTTGAAAAACATCCTCTTGAATTCCTCCCAATCTATGGAATCGATTTCCTCTTGGGACTTTGTATTCTTGATCAGTGTCCACCACTGATCAGATTCCCCATCAAAACGATAGACCGCCAGTACTACCTTATCTTCTTCCGAGCACTGGAGGACGGTGAATATCTTTTCAATGGAGTTTATCCATTTTTCCATGAGAATGGGATCAGAAGATTAGCTAAACATGGGAGGCCTTTTCCCCATGAAGGATTTCATGACAACTTTCTCTTTCCTTGGAGGAGGAGGACGTTCCACCAGATTCAAGTTGTTATTCATAACTTGAGCCAGCTGAGCAAGTACTACCATGAATTTTTGAGCACCTGCTTCTGTCACATTAGGCATGTCATTAGGGAAATCATCACATTTCCTATCACATTGGTTGTTGGCACGTGTTCTTCTATTTCCCGCAACTAACTAAGAAAAAGAATCTATAATTAGAGGTCTTTAATACTTAACTATTGAGCATAGAAAGGAAACATTGAACATGAAAGGATAAACTTATAAATAATAAGTACATCCTGAGTTGTGATTCTTTAGGTTTATATCTAGGTTATCCTCAATATATTTCTTAACTTATATTCTTATGGTGTGTTTCCCCTAATAATTTTTTATACTAAGCTCATGAATCTACCAAATCATATCCCCCGGGAGTGTCGTAACCAAGAGTACAGCAAGGCCCATTGTCGTGCACCAGTTCCTGATCGAGTCTAGCTCGAAGCGGTGTATTTGGGTTTTACCCCTAGGATACATATGTTCCAGAGCCGCCTCTACCTACTCGTATCCAGATAGGGATGTATTTTCTTGATAAACCACTTACTCAATACTCACCAAAATTTGGGAATGTTTTCTAATACCTAGTCTCATCTTTAAGGTTCTCACTAATGTGCTTCATTCTTAATCTCCAAAAAATAACTAGACCATGCTTTGATACCAACAATAGCAACCCTAGCATTTTTCACATAAAAATTCATGATTTTAAACATAATTCATCATCAGAGTACAAGCCAAGGATCATTAAGTCTAGTTTCTTGGAAGACTAGGTACATATAACATAAATCATGGGAAAAAAAGATTCATTATTTAATCTTCATAATGAGCTCCTAACTTCCTTTGATCCCTTACATCTGGATAGGGTACCCTGGGGAACACATGAACAAAGGTATGAGCTAAAAATCCCAATAAGGGAAAGAACAAAATAATAAACTTTAAGCACATGAGTTAAGAAGATTGACATAATGATATTGGAAGCATGGAACATATGGAATCATATAAACATGGGATTATAAAAAACATGGAATAAAATAATCATGGGATCATATATGCATGATATCATATAAAAATAGTTTCATAAAGAGTTGGCAGCAACTTTAAACATGTCTTTAGTACGAGTCAAGGCTAACCGCCAATCTCGTTTCCCATAGTAGCACAAGCCAAGGATAACCGCCTGGACCGTTTGCCCATAATCTTCTCATGAGACATTAACTTTACCCTCTGCATTGGAGTGCTATCTGGGCTCACCCATCTAATCCTATTCATGAATATTCTTTCCACATAAAGAACCTCAATCATACATAAACATAAGAGTACCCAAGGAAAGAAATGGGCACACAATCACGTTATGAAGCATAATAAAAAGGGGCATAACATACAAGCATCCATGAAAGAAAGGAATTAAATCATAAATATACATTAATAATTTATAAATTCATAAATCATGACAATAGATAACAAACTGAAGAGATAACATGTAAAAATAGTTTTTAGGAATCTTTGAGTGAAAACATTTTAGTGCGGTTTAAGAAAACATCGAATATCTCTTAAAACGAAAAGTGGTATAATATTTTTCATAAAACCAGAAGTAAACTGAGAGGGTTTTCATAATAAGAAGACTTATTTTATAAGGACAAAGGTGAATTAAAATAGAGGATAGAGTAAACTTTATAATATGAAAGAATTTAGGAAGTTCCCTTAAAACGGGTTCACTTATCGGGAAGTAATGAGGAGAGAATCACTTAAAATCATGAATATCCTTGAAAGAAAGTGATGAAAGACTATTGATAAATAGTATTGAAACATTTACACAACATTTATAGTATTCAGAAGAAATGATAAGATAACATCATTTTGGTATAAAGGTAGATAAGTCAACCCGATGGAATAAAAGAGGTTCGGGTAGAATTCTTTACGGATTATCGGCATGGTATCAAGAGTACTTGAGGGGGATTAGTGAGAGAGGAAAGAGAATTATCATTACTTATACATAAATAGGTCAGTATGGGGGAGGTGAGAAATCATACCCCAAAATTAATAATTACACACATCATGTCTTATCATAGTGAACAATCTTGAATAAGAGTGAAATTGAGAGGATCCCTTACCTTAGGTCCATTGGTGTTCTCCACCTGATATTAATGACCTGAATAGTCAAATTAGGTTTATTAATCAATAGTTCCAGAACCTTATATAAAAGTAAAATATTCATTATACCCTTTTTAAGTTCATTTATATCCATTTTGATTGATTAGAAGGTTCGATTTCATTGTTCGAGACCGTTTGTTTCATTTGTTTTAATGATCGGTTCAATTGTATTTAGGTTCAAATAAATTGTAAGATGAAAGTGGTTGTCTAGAATTGAAGTTATATAACATTAGTGTACATATATTAGGTTACATGGTTACAAAATTAATTTGGTTAATTAGAGTGAAAGAGAACCTTTACATTAAACATTAATGATAAACACCTGAATTAATTTTAACGATTTTTTCCCATAAATGACTTGTTTTGTATTATTGTTTTATATCATGAGTGTTTGAGGATTACAAAACCTTAAATAAGACATATAAAATATATAATAATATGGTTCAAACATAACATAAATGGTTTCATGACCAGAATCAAAATGATAAAAGAATTTGAAAACACAATAGCCATGATGTCGGTAATTTGACCCATTACAGATGATGTTTAATTCTAGAACATGAGGGAGAGGAGGAGAAGTATGATTCTTGAAATTTTCCATAAACATGGTTAGAATCCATAATATATTATATTTTGTAGCTTTCATTCCTTTTGGATAAGGGAAGGGGAAGAGGGTATAAGGAAAGAAAGAAAATGAAAACAAAACACTTGAAAACAAAAGAGGGTTCTTACCCTTTGATCTCCCCTCTTTGAGACTCCTCTTGGGGCTTTGGTTTTGGTCTTTTGGAAAGACCAGAAAGACTTAGACATGGGGAAGGAGCTTGGGAGGGTATTTGGGCAGAAATGTTTCTAGGCACGAGGCTTGAGAGGTGTGAGGGAAAGAGGTAAGGAGATGGGGTATTTATAGTGGAGGAGAGAGGGGTTTCCTTAATATAAAATTCATTAGTTTATCAATTCTCCACAAGACAAGGAATACTAAGTCTTGCATGACCAATTATATTAATTTTATAATGTAATCCTAAACCAAGTGGGCTTACATCAGCAGAACATCACCCATGACTCTATAATTAGCTTATTTAGCTTATTTTTTGTAAATTACAGTATTTCACTATTCATCAAAAATTCAAGTATTTCAGAAAAATCCAAAAAATTTACCCCAACCATTTTTTGACGTGTGAAATCCAAAAATGAAGTCCATTTTTCAAAAATAATTTTCTAAATATGATTATTTTAATATTTAAATAAAATAATAATTTATTATCAAAACCAGTTTTAAAGCATTCATTTACTCATTCTAAACTATAGGTATATCGAACTTCCAACATAAATATTATTTTTATACCACCATAGGAAAGGTTACTATTCATTAGATTATATCACTATTCATAAGGGTATGTTACTATTCATTAGGGTAGGTTACTATTCACCAAAAAATATTATTTTTTATTAGACTCCAAAAAACATCTTGAACACAACTGTGTATGCCAGATTTTCGAAATTCCAAACACAGCAGTGACAAACTTCAGTTTAAAGGTCACTTATCACTTAGTAGGTCATTATTATGTGATTTTATGGAATATTAATAAGAAGGGAATTTCCATTAAAAACATTGGGTTGTTACAGGTATCAAAGCTATAAATGTAATGTTTATGATTTTATATCATCAGATCAATGATTGCGGAATTGAGGCTATTATTTTAACCCCTAAGCACCTCTTTCCTTAATTATAAATACCCACCCCATATTATCATTATCCCACACAATGAAATCAAATTTCTCTAAAAATATCTTTCTCAACGAGTCTCTTCCATTACTCCCTCTTCAATATTGAATATTTTTTATTTTTTGAAGGATTCACTCTCAGTTATGAAGATGAAGTCTATTAAGGGAGCCCAATAACCATCTTTTTTAGGTACATTTCTTTTGTTATATCTTTATTTAAATTACTTTTATATATAATTACATTCTTGTTATTATATGTTATTATCCTCCATTTTATATATTTCTAATGATATTTTATTTATTCCCTCTCATTATGGCCTTTTCTTTAACCATTACTATATCAAAACAAGGGTTCCCCACACCACCTTTCTCGTTACATTTGTGAGCCTTCAAAAGTCATTTTCATTTTAATGGAAAATGTTATTATGAATCATTTTTATAATTTCATTACTATTCTATCAATGATATACCACTATTTCCTATCATTATACTACCTTCATAATTTGTTATAATGCTCAAACTTTCATGTAGTCATAAAACCATACTAAATTTGAAAAAGAAAAATGTTTGTGGTTTTATTGGATATGACATCATTGTCTAAACAAAGTGGATAAAGGTTCTATATACCTAGTACTAGTAACATCTAAAAGGATATATTGGGTGTTAACTCGATCTTTTCCTAGTTCACGACAAATATTCCTTAACGAACACTTGGTTTTACACTCCCGGGGTATTTTCTTTATATAATTAAAAACTCTATAAGAACAATAATGAAATGTTATTTCCTATTGATACCACATAAATGTATTTTTAGAATATAATATAAATTTATTTTAATTTATTATAATATTTAGGTAAATAATTTTCCAAAATAGTAAATTATAGACAATCAAAATCTCAAAAATTGAAACAAAATAGGGTAATTTCAAGAAAACATGTTTTTAAGACATTATATCAAAAAATAAAATTTTAATAAATCAAATATAATGATTATAAATATTAAATAATGGACTAAATAAATATAATTCTCTTATAAATTAATATTTTAATGTACATAAGTTTTTTATATAGGAGATTCAAATGTGATGAATATAAAATAGGGCCTAAGGTAAGATATTTCTCGTCTCATTTTTTTCTTTGAGACTTATCCCATTGTTGAAAAATGTTTTCTTTTGCGTGGTATATAAACTTCCATATAGATTTATTTTATCAATAATTTCATAAAATTTATGTGGTTTTTACCTCTATTTATTTTTCTCTCTTTCAATGATATTTTGATTTAAATTTTTTCAAATACATAACATGTTCTTCACAAAAATGTTGTTTTAAATATTTTAAACACTCTTACCTTAATATCCATATTATTAAAAAGGTTTAAATAATGTTATTCACCTTAGTACAATGATTTTTAAAATTAATTTTTAACTATAATTTACATTTCTCAATTTTTTTGAAAAGTGATGTTTTAAAATTTTTCCATGCATGTCACTTTTGACTCTTTTTTCCAAAGTGCATAATGAATATTTTCCTGGTGGAAGCGTCGAGTGGGACATAAAAAATTAATTTTTTTATCATTCATGATGAATATATAATGTACATGAGGAAGAATACTCATCTCCAACATAATTAATATGAAGATTAATTAACAATATACTAGATCCATGAAGAGAGGATATTTTTCACATATGATTTATAATTAATTTATTTAATTTAATAATTTCCATTTATTGATTTATTTTTCCATTTTGACAAGAATATATACACCACCTACCATATCATCATTGAAAAAAATTAATCAATGTTAGATTTTATCTATTTATGGTCCACACATTCTTCAAGAACCTCTAGTCATCATTATAGAATCACCCAGTTGCTAGAATGAATGGTTTTAATGCTTATGGTGATCAATGTCGATCACAACTGAATCCTTTAAAAAATAATGGTTTTTTTTTGTGTAGGAAAATTTATCTATATTATTGAGAACATTATAGGGTAGATATCTCTATATATTTTTAAAATCATCTCTAGAAGTCATTGTGCACAACAAAACAATATGGTTCCTACACAAATTAGGGTCAGAAAATAATAATCACAAAAGGGACCTATTTATTTTTCATAATCCTTGGTGAACCTTGTGTCAAAATAATAATATAATTATTATTATTTATTTTAAATGTATTAAACTCACGGATAAGATAAATATAATTTTCTTGAATGAATAAATTATTATTTTTTTCAAATAATATTAATATGGAGTTTATTGTTGGGCCATTAAACTCAGTTCATCAATCCCCATAAATTTTTATAAAACCTTGAATAATGTCTATTTAATTATTCAATTAAATATCCATTCATTATTCACAAATTAATATATAAATATTATAACAACTGAATTGGTAAATAAATATTTATTTAAATTAATGTAACTAAATAAATATATATTTTTATTACTTAGTAAATAAGCCAAAAAAATAAATATTAAATATTTATTTAATAAAATAAATAATAAAATGGTGAATAAATATTTATTAAATATTAAACTCACATATATATTCTCTCAAATAACTTATGATTCAATATTTTTTATTAAAAAAACATGAAGAATGGTTAAACCATGTTTGAGAATAATATTTATCCAACATGGTATATTCCTATAAAATTTAAATAATTTTATTAGTAAAATTAAAATTTCATCATATAGGGCCCCTTTCCCAGTGGCTTTAGGATACAAGGGCTAAAGTCTATAGATAGCATCTGGAAACACTCCGAGGATCCCATAGAGAAAAAAGTTAATATCACAATGACATGTAACCTTGTATAAATGTATATTGTGTAATATAATCCATTCATCTCGAAATATCAAATCATGTAGGTTACATGGTAATTACATCAACCTATGGTCTCAATTTGTCTTTCTTTGACTTTCTTGAAATAAACTTTTGGATAAGGCTGTCGTGGCCATGGACTTAATCAGACATTTCAATTCCCATCAAAGGGCCTGAGATATAAACTTTTGTTAAATAATTAAAGGAATAAATCTATATATTATTCATTAATACAACATCAATCATGATGTAACCAATTTATCAAACCCCATTGCGAGCATATGTCATCAAAACATTCATAAATACATCAATGTTAATGAATTATGGAATTCATTAATAATATTATTAAAATATATGGATTGTTACACATGTATATTGATAGGAATATCCAATGAAATATAAATCTTGAGATCCTATTAATGGGATTTTATTCTATAGACTCGTGCTCCAATGATCTGATGCTCAAAAATGCATTATTTACTTTCCTACTTTGAAATGAACTGACAAAACCCAATTGTAACCATCAATAATTACAATATTATGAAAGAAATATTGATTTGCATACATTCAAGTTACCTTTTAGGTTTATAGTTCTATAGAGTCAGGAAAAACTATTTACTAAAAAATATAATGTATATATCATCAAATAAACATTTCCACAATATAAAAAACTACTTAATCTGTAATAACACTTCAATACATCCAATAAAATTATCTACACAAACTATTATTGTAATAATATCATGTGTAATACATTTCTTAATAACCTTATAAAATGGAAACAAAATAATGTATGAGCTCAAATACTCAGCAAGGGAAAACATAAGGGATAACAATAAAATATAATAATTTATCATAAAATGAGTATAAATAGTATTATTGGAAAATATGATCAAAATAATATCATAATCAAATGAAATTAAGATTATAACATGTCCATTTTTTATATATCAATAATAAAATTATTGGATAACAATAATTGCTTCCATAGAAATGAAATTCATAAATTCAAACAGTTAATTCCATTCCCTATTCCAATACAACATGATCTCATGCATTATGATCTTACTATTAAGGACAATTTCTATGAAATATATATTTTTGGGTTGGAACATGGCGAAATACCAAAGCTAGTTTTTCTAATTAGACATATCGATGCATCGAGGGGATATTAAAGGACCCACCCACCACTGGTTAAGCCTAATTTATTAATCATATGAATGAATGAATGAATAAGATATAAAATATATAAACAAATATTCCTTAATAATCGATAAATTTTTTATTGGAATATAAAGTTTATAAATTTTCAATATTTCCTCAATCAGTAAATTGAATTGCTTGCTATGTAAGTATCCCTCAAAGCAACACTATATAGAGAGAGTGGTATATGGTAAAGTCTATAATTTACCCAATCAATATATGTATGGAATCTTGGTGAACACCATTCAATTAGTTGAATGAAATATAGAGTGTTTACAATGGAATGGTATTGAAAAAAGAGTTATGCCTACAATAAAGGATGATTTAGAAAAACCAAGGAAGTGATGGATTTCCAAAATTTTAATACCCTAAAAAAATAGTATGAAAGTACATAGAAGGTAATCCAATACCAATATATACACCACAAAAGGGTAAAAAGTGGTAAATATAAATCATAACTCAATGAAGTAAAATTGAGATACAAAAACACTATGGTAATGGTAACATAAGAACCAAAAGATCATTGGAGGGATGCCATGAAAATAAAATACAATGAAATAAAATATATTCACTATAATTGAAATATATTAGGGAAATTAATATACTATATAAAAAAAATTATGTTTCAAAATATCTAACATGCCTCAAGGAATTAAAAATAGAGACAAATAACCCTTACGACTTTAGAAACATTCAAATCCAAACCCCTTAATAGATAGAATTTCAAATAAAAAATTAAATACCAAGAAAAATTAGAGTATAATGATATTAATATTAAATATTCAGTATATAAATTATTCCAAATAAATCATGGTGTATAATAAGAATAATTTATAAAGGGGGGAAAATTTGAGATAAGAAACCCTTACAGTTTTGGTCACACTTGAATCAATAGATGAATGAATTAAGGAAATTTATTTATTTATTTATTTATTTATGTCCCATTAAGTTGTATCAAATTTAATTTTAAGTGTATTGTGAGGATTATATTAAAATAGTATAATATATAAGAAAAAAAATTCACAAAAATATAACATGTCTAAAAGAGTTAGGATCGAGACCAAGAAACCCTTACAACCATAGAAATGTTTAAGAGAAAACCCCATGAAGGATGTTATTTAAAAAAGAAACATTAAATTATATGAATAAGGAGAGGATCATGATATAAAACATTATGTTTTTAGTAGATACACCATATAAAATAAAAAAATGGTGTATAATAAGAAATATGTCTCAGTGGGTGAAAATTTAGACAAGAACCCCTTACTTATTACATAATCATTAAGGTTATAATAATTTGATAATGAGGTTATATGAAATAACTGTAGAGACCAAATAATAGGGAAATATAAAAAAAATGTTCATTATTTTTAATAAATAAAACTTTTAACAATAGATTTCAATAAAAATGTTTTTAACTCAATAGAATAAAATTAAATTAGCATGAATCCTTGCATGTAACATAATCATTGAGGTAAGAATAATTTAATAATAAGGTAATGAGGAATAATTTTACAACATAATAAATCATATATTAAATAAAATACCAAGTATTCATTAGTTATAATATTTAAATATTGTAATAATAGAGTTTTAATAAGATATTTTTTAACTCAAAGGAATAAAATTCAATTAGTGAAAATCATTACCTTAATTTCTTCTTATTTGAAATACAATCTAAACATATGTATAAAAATTAAATGAATTAATCACCCTTTTAAGATCCTTTTTCATATAAATAAACTTTTATAAAATTCAATTGTAATTATTATAAACATTTATATTATTCATTTGTTATCTATTTTTGATATCAGGTGTTATTAATCATGATCACATTCAACTTGTTTTTTAATAGCAGGGTTGTTATTCATTATAATCGAAAAATTATTAATTCAGGAATCATAAATGTTAATTTAATTGATGTTTTGTAATTATTTATATTGTTATAATTTTATTATATTAGAGTTTTGGTTAAGATCCTTAAAGATGACTTCAGTGATGAGCATATTTTTCTGTTTTTTAAAAAATGTGTGTTGGTATCTTAATTAATGAATTTAATATCAATGTTAGCATTATAAAACCAAAATAAAATCAATAATTACTTCACTATATCATATATTATTATTATTTAAGTTATCATATTCATCCATGATATTACTTTATAGTATTGTTCATGTTGGTGGTTAGATTGGACAAAACATGAACATCCCACAATTAATGGATGATTATGATTATGAAAGTGGTTTCATTTGGAATACTATAATTATTGTAGAATAATAATGATATTACTTAAAATAAATTATATTTTAAATTATATTTTATTATATTTTAATAAATAATAAATAAAAAAAGAAGAAATATGACAAATGTTATTCTATGGAGATAGTAGTCCGCACAACGCATGGCTAACGTTCTATATTCTCAAAAAATTGGAGGTAAATAAGGTTGATTATAATTTTACAATTAATAATAAAAATTATATTAATTATTTCATATTTAATATTCAATTTCAATCTTATAATCCTTCAGTATAGGTGGTGGTGAAAAATAGAATTTCTCGCTTCAAAGAGGTGATAGTTCGCACAACGCACGAATGGTGGTTTAATTTTTCTTTATGGATAAATGGAATCATGGTAAATTTTAATTATAATTGAATAATAAAATTAAGTATACAAAAAAATTATTATATTATATTGGAATTTAAAAATTAGGGTTAGTAAATAATGTAAAAAAATTAATGAAGTTAGATAAAAAAGAGTAATCACATTGAGGAATTGGCTTTCCCAATGAAGACTCCTTGATAATGGGGTTATTTGGAAATTATATAGTGAAAATAGCCTCAAGGAAATGAAATATTATTCTGTGGTTAGAAATAAGGGATTATTTTCAAGAGGAACCCAAATCTTTAAGGTGGTTTTGAAGGGGTGGCGAGAGACTAGTTTTATAAGTGGTGATAATTGAATTATTGTAAATATTTCAACATAATATAAAGAGATCACATGTTAAACATGTTTATAAGATACAAAACTTTACAATAATGTATTTTAGTATGATATAATGTTGATAATATAGCAACCATTAATTTTAAAATAGGTTTTGAACAATTTTTTAAGTCCATCACTTATATAATTTTCAATTTTACCATTTTTGGTTTTACCATGTTGACGAGCTTTTACCTGGGTAATTTAATTTTTATGCCTAAAAATAAAATTAATATTATTAAAAAATTTGGATATACTTATTAAAAATATGAAATATTTTATTATCAGAGAAAATTTCTATATTTTAGAAAAATCAATTTTAACATTAGCGCATCTAATACGTAAAAATGCATTTTTATAATAAGTCTATATTTAATATTAAAATTTATGTGTAGTATAAAATTAGTAATTTATTAAGTTTTTAATGATAAAAATTTGTTAATTATGAAAAAAATAATTTTTTTGGCTTTATTATAAGGAAAAAAACTAAATTTTACCAAAAAAAATATTCAATTGAAATAGAAACTAAAAATAGTTTCTTTTATTGGAAAATATAAATAAGTTTAAAAAAATGTTAAACATAAATTCTATATATTAATAATGTTATTTATAAATATATATTATTACTCCTGAGATACATATTTTATCAGTTAAAAAGTTTATAAACATTGAGGTCTTTCCTATATATTAATAAAGTCATAAAAGTTATATTTTTTGTAAAAACTCTATTTTTCAGTCTTCACCTAAAAATAAAATATTTCAAGAAAACTCCCAAAAAATCATCTTAAGATAATATTGAAATTATAAATATAAAAATTAATTTTATTCTAAAAAATTCAAATTTAAAAAATTGAAAATTTAACTTTTAAATAAAAAAATATAAATATAATGATATTTGTTTTGATAGGAAAATATTTTTTAAAAAAATACTAACTATTATTATTCATATTTCCTATCAGTTACTAATAAAATTGGTTTTAATATATTATACATATCAATAATATATTTTATCAATAAATAATTCAATTTCTTAAAAACACATAAAAAGTCTTTTTTAATAAATGTGTCATTTTAAGGAATAAATTTGTATATTTATATATTTAGATAGAAAAATTTAATTTTTAAATGAAATAGAATTGATAATTACCCTCATTTGTATTTGTATATAAATTTCATAATTCAGTTACATCTATTTTAACCCAAAAATTTTACAAAAACTTTTTAATGGTTATATATTTTTTTGGTTCATTTTGGTTCAGTGTTGCATGTAAGGAAATCTATTGAACACACTAGATTATTAGAGGAAAATATAATTTAACATATAGGGATGTTATATTTATCCCCCTAAATATATTTCATCATTTCCATTTTAAATATAACTTACTAAGAAAATTAGTTAAGGGTGCTAAAAGATACATATAATTGAGGATTTATTTTCAAATGAGGCATTTACCTTAATATATTAGGCACAACTATGAGACACATCTTTTTCCTTCATTATGTTAAATAATTAAATAGTTTTTTCTTGGAAACTTTTTTCAATATTCCCTCCTTTTCCACACATGAAAAATCTTCCAATTCTTTTTAGACAATACCCTAGGTTTTTCTTACCACAATATTAACATGAAGGAAATTTAATCTTCTTTCCTTCATCGTCTTCATCACTTAAACTTCAATGAGAATCTTTCCTTATATTATTTTATATATTTGGAAACACAACTAAGTTACCATTTTTAATCATAATTCTCTTTATCCAGTTTGGTACAATCACATGATTTCTCACTATATCACTTATCTCATTATGTTGCTCATTGGGATAATCTAAACATTTTATATAACATTAACTATTCACTTGGTTCATTTTTGTTTTATCAATTACTAAAACAAAAAGAGTCAATCATGAGTGATGAACACTATAAGATAATTATTTTATGATAATTTCATGAAAAATTAAAAATCAAAATGCTATTCTCTTCCAAAATTATTACATTAGCATTCTATTCAGCCTAAATCACTCTGGGTTCAATCTAGGTTTCTTTATGTGTGGTTCTCTCATATTCTGTAAGCTAACTCTTTAACATAATAAATCCGTTATAATGTATTGTAAATAGAATGTGATTAACCTAATCATATTTGATGGGAATTTCAATCCAGGTGTGTATCCTTATGCCCACTCATTATGCACTATAGTGAAGATGGAGTTGATATTCAACCAATATTTTTAATGTGATGATACCAATTTTTATTTGTTCCACATCCACTTTCCAGCATCCACAAAATGAATTAATTTATAGTATAACCATGTAATATCTAATTTACCAAAAATTTAGGATGATATTATATGCTAAGTCTTATCCATTTGAATGATCTCTATGGTGTTCACTAAAGTTCTCTTATCACAATCCCTACAACATTAAATATTACTTAAACAAAACTAAAGGGTTATCTATACCTTTGAAATTATTATCCACCTTAACTTATCAAACCTTATATTATCCTTAACTAATATATGGACCTCTAAAGTTTTCTAAAATATCCTTTGATAAAAAAAATTATGCCCCAGGCCCAAGCTATTGGAATCTGTTGTTCATAATTACCTTATTTACCAAACAACATTGAAATGAATTGGACCCAATTATAAATATCAATAATTACAATATCAAAATTAAATATTGAGTCAAATATATTAGAAGTACCTTTTAGGTTTATAGTATTAGAGAGTTTGGAAAAAAATTAACTAAATAGCCCACATATATGTCATTAAATGTACACTATGTCCACTATACAAGAAAGTACTTAATCAATAATAAATCCACAACATCTCCCACAAATTCTCCATAAAATAAACTCTGTTAGAAATATCACATGTGATGCATTTCTTCATAACCTGGAGAAATGGGAACATAATAAGGGTTGAGGTAAAATACTTAGTAAGGGTAAACATAATTGATAACAATAAAAGATCATAAGCGGTCATAATATGAGCATAAATTATATGGTGGGAATATATAATCAAAATAATTCCATAATCAAATGAAATTATGATAATAAAATATCCATGGTTGATATATCAATAAATATATGCATGGATAAAAATAAATAGTGCCTTAGTGATGAAATACATAATGTCAAATAGCTAATTATATTCATTAATATAAGAAAACATGATCATAGACATTATGATCTTACCATTAGGGACCTGTATTTAGGGGAAAATGTTTGGATAGGCATGGACCAAAATTCCAAATCTAGTTTATCTCATCAGACCTATTGATGCATCAAGGGGTTATTTTAGGCCTCACCCATAACTAATTAATTCGAATTAATTCATCATATTTAGGAGTTATTAATCAATAAAATTCATAACCAATATTCCATAATAATTAATAAACACACTTACAAGAAAAAAAAATCATACAGATTTACAATATCTACCCAATCAATAAATGTAATACCTCCCAATGTATTAATCGCTAAACTAACACTATATAGATAAAGTGGTATATGATTAAGTCAATAATTTCCCCAATCAATCAACATATGGAATCTCGGAAAACACCCTAAAATAAAATAAAGAATATATATATTACTCACAAACAAAATTCAATGGAAGAAAATTTGTGACTATAATATAGGTTTATTTCTTATGGTAATGGTAGTTAAGGATTTCCATGAGATTAATATGTAACAACAAAAATTTAAAAATATGAACATAATATTTCATAGCCTGTATGACTCGCAACACCTAGCATTTAAAGGAATATAAGATCCTAATACTTTGTGATATATGGACTATTTTAAATAAATTACATACATTCTATAGATTTTAATTCATCAAACACTGATTTTAGCTTTTGTTAAATGTAATAAAGAGTTTCTTAGATATCTTACGTTACATGTAAGACTTAGTTTTATCAAACAAAAATATACTATTAATATTTTTATTTAATATGATAGCTATCACCTAGTCATTTGAATGTAGGTTATGAAAATGATTAACTATATTATCCAAATATATAATTTACACATATTTATTGGTTAAATATTTAATATAAATAATAATAATCATCATTTAAAATAAAAAGAAATGTCTTTGAAAATATTTTATTTTCCTAAAAGAAGGTTTGGTCACACACTACTAGAATTTGAGGTATTTGCGGCGGGCTATTTACGATTAGATCCAGTCGCAAATGAGCTTTTGCGACGGGGTCCCATCGCAAATAGCTCGTTGCAGAAAATTCCATCGTAAATAGATCTCTGATTATATACATTATATATATATAAACTTCTTAGGACGGACCCATCACAATAAGCATTTGTGATGGCCCCATCACAAAAAAAAATATTTGCGACTGGCCCATTGTACAGTCACAAATAGTTCTTCGTTTATATGTGTTATATATACCTAAACGTTTTGTGACAGGCCATTTTGCCCGTCGCAAAATCTTATTTAAAAAATATATATAAAAAATTTACGATGGGTTCCCGTCGCAACAAGTCTGGTCCCAAATAATAATAAAAATATTTAATAAAATTATTATTAATGAAGAAACAAAATTAATATTATTAAAAAAATAAAAAAATTTAAATTTTCAATATTAAAAAAAACTGCAAAAAAACATAAAATATTATTATTATTATGAGTAAAATAAACAAACATTAAAAAATATAATACTAATAAAAAATAATAAATTATTAAAATATTATAAAAAAATAAATAAGTAAATAAATTATGCAATATCTGTAACAATATAAAAGACAAAAACTGTAAATATTTTATATTATAATAAATCTTAAATTCAAATGTTTTTAACATAACAAAAAACACTGGAGGGATAGTCTTCTAGAGGAGGTAGAGGAGCTGGAGGAGATAGTGGAAGAAACTTCATCCCTAAACTACGAGTTAGACGACACATGTACTCCATCTGCTCATGCTGCTACTGCCATAGACACATCTCCTCCTATTTATTGATATCTATTACTAATTATTATTAATTATTACTAATTATTACTAATTATTGCTAATTATTTCAATTTATTACTATTTATTACTATTTAAATCTATTTATTACTATTTAATACTAATTATTTTTATTACTAATTATTTATAATTATTACTAATTATTAATTATTATTTCTAATTAATTCTAATTATTACTAATTATTACTAATTATTACTAATTATTCTTATTGATTCCTAATTATTGATATTCATTCCTAATTATTGTTATTCATTGCTAATTATTGCTAATTATTATTATTTATTTTTATTTATTGATATTTATTGCTATTTATTGCTATTTATTGTTATTTATTCCTATTTATTCCTATTTATTACTAATTATTACTAATTATTAATATTTATTACTATTTATTACTAATTATTACTAATTATTAATAATTATGACTAATTGTTACTAATTATTACTAAAGATTACTAATTATTACTAATTATTACTAATTATTACTAATTATTACTAATTATTACTAACTATTACTAATTATTACTATTTATTACTATTTAATACTATTTATTTCTATTTATTTCTATTTATTACTATTTATTGCTAATTATTACTATTTATTACTATTTATTACTATTTATTACCATTTATTACTAATTATTGCAACTTATTACTAATTATTACTAATTATTACCATTTATTACTATTTATTACTATTTATTACTATTTTTTACTATTTATTACTATTTATTATTAATTATTACTAATTGTTACTATTTATTACTATTTATTACTCTTTATTACTAATTATTACTAATTATTAGTATTTATTACTAATTATTCATATTTATTACTAATTCTTAACATTTATTACTAATTATTAGAATTTATTACAAATTGTAAATATTTATTACTATTTTTTTCATAATTATTACGATTTTTTATTAATTATTACAATTTTTACCTAATTATTTCTATTTACTGCTAATTATTATTATTTACCGCTAATTATTACTAATTGACAATAATTATTACTAATTAGCCTTAATTACTATTAATTACTACAAATTACAGCTACTAATTACTAATTGCCGCTAATTATTTATATACATTATTAATTATCGTTAATAATTATTAATTACTACTAATTACTCCGAATTAGTACTAATAATTTCAATTTTTATTACAAATAAATACTAATGACTAAACAATTTAAATCTAATTTAATTATAACTAATCGACAATAATTAAAATTAATATAAAAAATGAAATAAATACTAAATTAAATAAAACATAAATACCTTTAAACTTGATCTCTTATAGGTGTAGATGGCTACACAACTACTTCGTAAAAAAACTAACTCTGAAAAATTTTCACTCTAAAATAAGTGTTTAGAGAGAGAAAAAACGTAGGAATTGAGGGGAATGATGGAAAAAACATATGGGGGTATATATAGGTTAGATTAGTTGCGAGGGTACTATTTGTGATGGGTATCCCGCCGCAAATGCCTTCTGTCGTATTAATTATTCTCGGCAATTAAAAGGGTATTTGCGACGGGACCTGTCACAAATAGTTGTCAGCCGACACACTTTTTGCGAGGGGACAACATCTCATCACAAAAAGTATTTACCGCCTCCTGGTATTTGTGATGGGAGGTGCCTCCCTGCCCCAAATACCCTTCCTGCGGTTTGGCGCACAAACCATGTCAAACCGCGCCTAAATTTTTGTTACGGGTCGATTCCCCCGTCGCAAATAACCTCTTTGACGGAATATTTTCAATAAGATTTATTCCCAACGTAAATAGTCCATCACAAAAAGTTGTTTTTCTCGTAGTGCCATTTTCTGCACAAAATTTAAAATTAGTTTTAAAATTTTTTAAAAAAATTATTTTACAAAATAAACTAAATTTATGAAATCGGAATACAAAATTTATATTAGTGTGAATTTTTGAGATGTTTCTCAGAAGTTTCAGTTTTTATGAAAAAGAAAGAATGCTGGATTTTAATTAAAATCTATATTTTCATCTAAATAATTTATAATGTTAAATTATATTTTGAAATGGTTTTAATGTAAAAATATTCCAATTATATATCTATTAATCCAATTTATTTCGTTGAAATCAATTTAATATTTAATTTAGATATAAAAATTTGTAAACTTTTGAAAAATTTCACTTTAAAAACCCGCTTTCTCTTCACTTCTGTGGGATTAATTTTAAAATAAATTTTTTTCCAATTCTGTAAACTGAATTTGGAGAAATGGATTACATATTTTGAATCATAATAATTTATCATTTCTAATATGTTCAACTTAATTTTCTACAAAAATTAATAGTGAATACCTGAAAAATTAATTGGCATGGTTAAGGTAGAAATTGATTTACTTTGGGTTAAACTAAAAAGATAAGGGTAGAAATGAACTGTAAACTATTCCAAAAAACTATTTTATGGAAATATTTAGACCATTAAACCTGTAATTGTTTTAAAATTATGCTTTTTTGACCCTTTTTCAATGTGAAAAACATGGGAGAACTCAATTCTTTTCAAAAATACCAAGTGTGTCCTCTCCCCCACTTATAAAAGGCTACCCACTCTCCTCCCTTGTTCACACCTTAAAACCACTTTTTTAGCTAATAAATACAAAAAATAACTTTATATATTTTCTCCTCTAATCCTATAAGCCTTATTGTTTTCATAAATCCAAACATTTAAGTATTTAGTGAAACATAAGGAGGATACCCGAAGAAAATGTAATGTTCTTCAACAAGTGCCTTTATTTTATTTCTTCCCCCACATCTTAAAATTATTATTATACCATGATGATATAATAACCTCAATATCTTACATATAATGGGATATTTTTATAACAATTTCATGATCTATATGCTTTTCTACTTCCATCAAATGGTTTATAAAGTCATCATTTGTGTGTACGGAGGACAACCGTCTCAGAAACTGTTGTCATTCGTTTTTCCATTTCAACCTTTAATAGTTGGGTAATATGTAGGATATAAATTGTATATAATAAATTTATCATATATTTATTCCTATGGAGTAACTTTATAATACATATATATATATATATATATATATATATATTCTTTCCTTTTCTTAAGAGATATAATAGTGTTGCTCATGTGTATGGAGGACTACCGCATCACGAAGTGATGTGATTCGTCTTTCACTAACGCTTCATATGGAAGGTGATAAAGATAATTTCAATGATTATATGTGATATATATTAAATAATTATGATACTAATGAGATATTTATCATTTTTTAAATATAATCAATATCATTTTCTTTCTTTCTTTTTCACTCACGCAAAGATGATAACATTATTTCTGTACATGTAGACTACCGACTTTATGAAGCGATGTGACTCTCTTTTCATCACCACACCATATGGTTGAAATATATAGGTAAACATTATGTTATATATAATATAATTATCATTATTTAAAGGTAATATATTATTAAACTCCTTTCCATAATGATCAGTGAGAAATGGAAACATTACTCATGCATATGTTTGACCTTCCCTCTCCATGATTGTAATGTACTTCATTATTCTTAACCACCATTCATCATTGGTTTTAAAAATAAAAATGATGGAAAAATATGATAATTATTTTGTTATTCTTATTATTTATATGATATAACTATTTAATATATGAAAGAACCAAATCATTCACAAGGAAACATGCTTGAGAAAAATAGTCAATTAACACCCAAAATAATAAAAAAAATGATAGATATTTAACAAACGAGTGATAAGATGTTTTAATAGGATCATATATGATATTAGAAAATTTAATATGATTCTATAATAATTTAATAACATGTTTAGACCCATAATATATTATGGTAAAGTATTCTCACCCAAAACGAAATGTGAAGTAAGGTATTTCTTAACTCAATTTACACTTGTTGGGTTAAACTTCCACTTTATTGATTATGTCATGCTAATATTATGTGTGTAGTTAATTTTTATTATATTATTTTTTGTTTATTATTTTTTATGTGTATTTGAATTTTATACACATAATTTATTCATTTATTAATTCTCACATCAATTTTATGATTATTTTAGGGGTTAATTTCATAATCTCATTGTAATTGAGATTGTTAATTCTAAAATATCAGCTAAATAAAATTTCTTCAAAATTTCATAATAAATCCATTTAGTTTTATTCTTCTCCAATTACTCATAATATGTGAGTTAATAATACCATTTTACCATTCTTTTATACTTAAAATGTTTTAGAAAATATTTTAAATAACACCCGACATCATTTCTCTCTTCGGTTAACAAATGTTTTCTTCAAAAACCAAGGTTTCTTAAAAAATAATTTTTTTTGATATTTTAAAAAATATTTATCAAATTTATTTTCACCCATTTTTAATCCTTAAAAAAATTCAATGTAATATTATTTCATTTTCAAAATAATTCTTCTTTGTCTTTAACTTAAAATGCAAAAGGAATCTTCTTGTCATTTTCTGAACAAGGAACCTTCCAAGACTTTTAATAGTTCAAAAGGAATCTATTTTTTTATTTTATGGAATGTATATAATTAACTGATTTCTTAAAAATTATTCATTTGAATCATCCTTTACAATTTTACAAGGATGTTTTTAAATATAATGTTTTTAAATATTATTTTCAACGAAAATGGTTTTTCAAAATGTTTTTCAAAATGAATAGGATATTTTCATCAAGAATATTTTTTAATATATTTTCATTTTATTTCAATTAAAAATGTTAAAAACCCCTTATTCTTACCCCAATGGGTATAATTTATATAGATTCCATATTTATTCTCATTTTGGATGGTTTATGATAATTTTGACTGGGGAAAGTATTAGAATTCTCTTTGTTGATCCGTTTTTGGAAATCATCACTTTCCCTTAAAATGATAACTTTTTTATCATTATTGGACATTAAATTTCCCTTAAATATCCATATTATTTATCATAGATGTTTTTTGTTCTTAAACCATATATCATTTCAATATACAAGGTACTACTTTAAAATTTATTTGTTTAATTTTGGAAATATTAATAAATATGTATTCTTTACTTGGTATAGATATTTGATAAGGTAGATTACTTATGAATTATAGATATTATTCTATATATGAGTAATGATTTTAAAAGTCTTTCATGGTTGGGGATCAATTATAGATATCCCCTTGATGCATTAGTAGTCTCATGGGATGAATTAGTTGGCTGACCTTAGTTAAATGGGTTTTCACCCATTACGT
Organism: Viscum album; assembly: GCA_963277665.1. Lineage (NCBI taxonomy): Eukaryota > Viridiplantae > Streptophyta > Magnoliopsida > Santalales > Viscaceae > Viscum > Viscum album. Next base: position 1,993,636,106 of record OY728157.1, read on the forward strand.
TATAAAATGTATTATCAATGATTTTAAAGGTAAAGGTATCATGTGCCTAGGAGAATTAATTTCAATTAATAATCATTACCTTCATTCAGTATTCAGTTATTACTAACTCGGATATTTTCACTATGACATTATCTCTGGATTCATTTCATTATCAGATTATTGATTAAATGACATGGGTTTTCTGTTAGTTACCTTGCCATATTAATTTTTCAATATCCAATTGTTATAGTCGTGATAATTATTAAATGTAATATTCTTTTAGTTATTTACCTTTCCATATTGATTATAATCCATGATATTTTCAAATTGATATTATCTCAAGATTCACTCCCTTCTCGGTTTATTGATTATATAGAATGTGTGTTTAATTATTACCTTTATATATTGATTATGCTTATTTATTCATGAATTATTCCATTATACCCAACCCTTAATGATACTTCGAGCTCACCCTTATTATTTTTCCTTCCCCATGAATCCATGAAGTGTACTATGAAATATTTAGAAGAATATGCTAGAGAAAATAATGATATTATCAAAAAAATTGTGTTGTAATTTTCTTTTCAATGTAATATTGGAATCATGTATGTATCTAGTTTAATAAGACTAATAAATGATTTGATCTTGTGAGATGTGATTCGTTTTATCTTATGCCAATGTAATAAAGTAAGCACAAACTTTGATCTACTAGGGCCAGGGTCTCTATAGTTAGTATTATAGGAAGTTTATTATCAATAATGGAAACTAGATTTAGAAAAATATGGATTATGGAACATAAAACTATAATAGAATTTAAGAATAATTATAAAGGAACATCCCAAATTTTTTTTAAGGTTGAGATTATGTGGTTTTTCCTAGAAATACATCCCTCTCTAGATACTACAACTATATGTGTTTCCATCACATATCTACCTAAAGGTAATTACTACAAAAGGGACAATTGAATATATAAATCAGATGGTACTGATTACTTAAGAACTGATAAATTATTTTTTGAAAAAATAGTCCATGTTATCATGGATAAATTTTACAACTTCTTGGATTTAATTTATATATCCATTAATCATTGAAATAATGAGGCGTGCATGTTTTTAAAAGTATTCATGGTAATTTAACATATTTCTATAGTTCATGAGAATATAGAATGAGGGTATTCACATATTTGGAATGTGACACCCAAGAGCTACTTTCTGATATATAGGGGATCAATGTTAAGATGATTCTATGAAATTCTTTCTAAAGTTATGGATTTTCATCATTAGTAAGGGTAATAAGGCTAACCACATATCAAAATTATAAGTTAAACTTTGGATTAAGTATTTATGTATTGAGTTTGTATTTAAAAACATAGTTAAAGTCAATTTACTGATTAACCTAATTTCAAGTATGTCCATCATATTTATTTTATAAATAATATCAATGTAGTTTTAGAAAAGGAAAACATGTATGTCTGGTGAAAACTCATAAAATCTAGAAAAATTTAGGGTCTTTAACCCATGATCTAAGGACAATAAGGGTTTCAGGACTACCAATAGCCTACATGATATCCTAGTTAATGTAAAATTATTATTTTTAATTGAAAATTTTGATGAATAAATATTGATGATAATTCAATGTGAATTTTTAGTTTTAGAGATTAATTTATTAGCCGTATTAACTTATAAAAATAGTTAGATACAACTAGTTATACTTTTCACTCTTTTATGGGCCTTAAGATCCATTAAATGATTATTTTAGTGCTTCAGGTATCAAAGTTATTTTTTTGATATCCATTTCCTGAAGTAATGGATGAATTAGAAATTGATCGTAGCAGAAACAAAGGATGAAATTTTATTTAAATAAATATATCAAGTAAGAATATTTTCTCATATTATTGGTCAATAAAATAATAACTCGACATTTGGAAAATGATCAAAAAAATGTTTTCCTAATACGTTATTTTTTTGAACCGATGGCCTTTTAAATAATCATATATTTATGACTCTAAAGCCATAAAATTTCCATTTATAATTCACTTGGTTGTGATTTATGACATCAATAACTCCCTATAAATATTTAAACTATTCTTCTAAGTCCATATTTTTACTTACTGCCAATGTTCTCCCATTTAGAAACCTAGTTTTGAGTTACTTGGGTAATTGTCATGTTTCCAACATTCCTTTTTCTAAAGGAAGTTTTAGTATTCATTTTTATGACATGGGTTTATATAATAGTACTATAGAAGTATTAATTGTTTAATTACCCAGACAAATTTTGAGGGAAAAATTCATTTTATGGGAGTAAAATATAACACTTTGAGATTTTGTGATTTTTTTCAAATGATTTTAATCTTTTTGATATTTTTTTTAATTTACAAAACACTGAAAATGGTTTTTTATTGAATAAAAAATTTGGTCTTGTGTTATATGAAATATCAAGTTAATTGTGAACAACATGAACTATAAATTTTAGTTTTCTCTATACATAACATTGAGGTTATCTTGCATTATACACAAGACCGACTTTACCTAATGACTTGCATAACATGAAAGACTAGGTTTTACCAAACAATAATATCTTATTAAAAATATTTTGGATTAATTTAATAATATTTAATCTAGACACTAAATTTAGAATTCTATGATTAAATTATTTATGAAAATATATAGTTTAATTCATTGGTTACCTATTAATTATAAATGAATATAGAAACCAAATAAATTTAAAGGGAATGATTTTATAAAAGACTATTTTTATGTGTAAAAGGTAATTTATCTTGATAAGTTAAATTAATTTATTTTAGTGAATGATATTAAATAAAATTATATTTATATATTAAATCAAATATTTTTTATATCCATCAAATCTATTTTATAGGCATAAGTTAAGAAGAGACCTAATATTATACATGAAAACCTATATTTTTATAAAATCAATTCTACAAACTTTTCATAGTGAACCTATTTTAAATATAAAATTTAGCAATTTTATAAATTTTATATGTTAAAATAAACATTATTTTTTAAATCGATACATAATAATTAGGTTAGGGTTGATATTTTGTATTTTTCTATGAAATTTGATTTTTTCAAGAATATGAAAAATAATTAATTTCAATTCAAAATTGTGTTTTTTAAAACTTATTTATAAGATTAAATTATATTTTTAAATGGTTTTAAAGTGTTATTAAATTAATTTTTTACCATTTAATCCAATTTAGTTCATTACAATAAATTTAACTTTTAAATTGAATTTAAAAACATAGCAAGCCTTTGATGGTTTTTACTTAAAAAACATGTATTGTCGTCCTATCTGTGGGATTTAATTTAAATTAATTTATGTCGCTTATGTGATTGAAATTTGGAAAAAATGTATTTTAAATTTATAATAATAATAATTTATAATTTTAAATAAGTTCAATATAGTTTTTGACCAAAAAAGTAGTGAAAGTAATTAAAATTAATTACGTCGATTAAGGTAAAATTAAGCATAATAAGGCAAAAAACAAAAATATTTGGTGGTAAAATGACATATAAACTTGTCTAAAACATATTGGATAAAAATATTTCAGAAACTCTAAATATAAGGATCTATAATGGTACATTTGGACACTTAGGGGACAAGTAATACTTGAGGAACATACAATTCTTTTGAAAAAAACCAATTGTGTCCTTTACTTCCACTATAAAAAGGAACTCACCCCTCCCACTTCTTTACACCTCTCTAGACACTTTGGATCAACAAATATCTTACATAATAGATCCTAAAAATATCTCCCATAAACCTAGAATCCTATCTTTGGGCACAAATCCCTCCAAGTAATATTTTTGGTGCCAACCAAAAGGAATTACCAAAATAAGAGATAACATCCTTCCTCAAGCTATTTTGTTTTATTTTCATACTACACCCCCTAAAATCATCCAATTCCATGATTATATAGTAACACAAGTATACTAAATATATTTATATTTTTTTCTTCTATGTTTTTTATGGAAACTTACCCACACTTCCATCTAATGGGTAATGAACTTACCATTCTTGTGTACAGCAAACTACCGCCTCACGAAACGATGTTGTTTGTTTTTCCTTTACCAACTATCATGGTTCGTAATAATGATGGAAAATATTTTTTTATATTTTATATATTATATATATGGTTTATTTATTATTATTAAATTATTATATGACACATACCATCATTATTTCCATTTTTTGTCTGTATGATAATTTTGTTTGGGGAAATGTGGACTACTGCCTCCTCAAAGCGATGTGATTCATCCACAACATACAAGTAATGTATTAAGGAAGAGTTTAGTAACATTATGTGGTATATATGAAATAATAATTCAACTTAAATTATAATATATATATATATATATATATATATATTTCATTTAATTTCTTTCTTTAAATATATAAATAAAACAAAAACAACGTTCATGCGTACATACGGCCTACCATCTCCACGAATGGTATATTCCAATTAAAACTTCTAAAATATATAGATTATTATAAATACATATATAATAAATATATATTCTATTTATTTTATTTTTTATATCCTTTAATTTTATAAATAATTATAATATTAAGAGGATCAAGAATAATAAGTCAAAACTTATACGAAAAATAAAGTGGATATTGCCAGAAATGTAACATTAACATGGAATTGTTAATAAATGGGAAATATAAAGTTATAAAAAATAATATATGATTTTATATATAATAATATGGTTCTTTATTAGATTTAAAATAAAATTATATTTATTATACAGGAGGTTTGAACATGTATGGAGAAAGTCAAAACTTAAGGTAATGGAATTTCATCTCACTTTTTATTAAAGAGAGATACATTACTTATTAACTACTCATTTATTATGTGTGTTGTGTATAATGAACATGGTAATATTATAAAATTATTATACATAAATTTATGTGTATTTAAATATCAATTTTATGATCGTTATTTCATGGGGTTTATGTTTCAAAAGGTACCAAATCGATAAAGTAATTTGATCTCAATTTTTCTTCTTTGAGACACATGGAATGTTATGCACCTATATTTTTATATGAGGTGTATATAATTCCTTTTAAGTGTTATATAATTAATCTCTATATTTTCATGATATTTTATACTTTATTTAATTTAATTCTTTCCATTTTATTGTGATTCAAAGTTACCATATTGGTAAAGATCTATTGCTACAATCTCATCATTTATTGAGGTTTTTTATGATTATTCTTACATTGATGAAATATTATAATAAATATCTAAATAAACCTCATTAATTTTATTACCCTCTAGATATGAATTTTATATCCAAGTAATAGTACCATTTTTCCACTCTTTAAAACTTAAGATAATTAATAAAATATTTATATGAAATTTTTACTTTATCTGTTCTTTCAGTCAGAAATCAGTGTTATTTCAAAACATTGTTTTCTAAAAAAATTAAAAAATATTTTACTATTGTCCTATTATGTTTAAAGTAATTTTTTTACCAATATATTACCTTTTTTAAAAATTATTTTTAAAATAAAGCTTCTTTTCATTTTCTAATCAAGGCACTTTTCGGAACATTTAAGTTCATAAATGAATGTTCAACATGTACGGACATACATTCCATCATGACCATAATTTATTTAATTATTACTCTGTAAGTTTATAAGGTTATTTTTTTAAAAGAAAATTTCTTCCTAATATTTATTAAATTTATTTATTTTAAAATGGTTTTCAAAGAAAAATGGTTTTCATAAAAATTGTTTTATGTTAAAAAAATGTTTTAAATAATTTTCAAAACATAATTTATATTTTTTCAAAAGGTTATTTTCAAAGAAAAAGATTAGAATGATCTCAAAAATTCATTTATATTTTTACAAATTATTTTCAAGGAAAATGGTTTTCAAAATGTTTTTAAGATTCTTTAAAAAGTTTTCAAGGAAAATGTTTTTTAAAATGTTTACAAGATTATTTTTTAAGTTTTCATGGGAATAGTTTTTTCAAATGATTTCAATCCTTATTTCAAAGTTTTAAATGAAATTTAAAATAAAATGGTTTTCAAAAGGTTTTATGTTTTAAAAATCCTTTTCAGAGAAGAAATGTTATTTCCCTTAAGAAATTTTTTTAAAAATATTTCAAAATTATTTCTTATCTAAGATGGAATCCATTGATGTTACTCAAGCCCTTATGAGAAATTATCTAAAGGTTCTATTCATATTATTTCTTGAATGGTTTATGTTTTTATGGAATGACTCTTATGACATTTGTTTCTATTACATGCGTTATATTTCTTTGAAACCAACTTATTTTCATGGGTTACTCTTTGATGAACTGATTATGAGACCTATCTCTTTTCCATAGGTAATGATATGACAAAATGTTTATGATACCCATTTCGTTTAATGAGTTGTGACATGATGATTTTTATAATCTTATGAAACACGTATTATGTGATGGGGGGACCAATATCTCCCTCCAATTCATTGTGAAATGATGGATGACTCGTGAGTATATATGTTATGTATGAACTTTATTACATATTCCAAATGATATGCATAAACCTAATTGTAGGTTCTCAGTGTTAGGCATGGACCTAGTTGCATGTCCATAAGTTTATAGGTAATCTTGATTACATGTTCGCAATTTTATGAGTGAACCTTATTACATGTTCATAATTCTATGTGTCAACCTGATTACATGTTCACAATATTATTAAGGGAACTAGATTTATCTCTATATATTTATGTGTGAGCCCGATTACATGTTCACAATGTTATGCGTGAACCTGATTACATATTCACAATGTTATTCATGTACCTGGTCCCATGTCCATAAGTTTATGCATGAACCTAATTACACATTAAAAATGTTATGATTGAACCTTATTACGTGCTTACAGTACTATGAGTGAACCTGATTACATGTTCACAATGTTATGCACGGACACAGTTTCATGCCCATGTATTTGTGTGTGAGACTAATTACATGTTCACAATGTTATGCGTGAACCTGATTACATGTTCACAGTGTTATGCATGGACCTTCTTGAATATCTATATGTTTATGTGTGAGCCTTATTACATGTTCACAATGTTATGAGTGAACTCGATCACAAGTTTCAAATGTTACGTGTAGACCTGGTTTCAGGTCTATAAGTTTATACAAATTCTAGATTTCATATCCTTAACATAATGAGTGAACCTATTTCTACTTACACATGTTCACAATGTTATAAGATGATTTTTATTTTATAATTAAATTTATTACCCCTATTTTATGCTTTCATGGTTATTTATCTTGATTCCCTTATGATTCATGTCTTATAAACTTCTAATCATTATTACATGATTTATGTTTATGATCTTTGATATGTAGGGCATAATCTTATAATGTTATGATCACATCCTTATACCCTTATACTCATGTTTATGCTTACATATTTTTTTTATTTACACATATTGATCATTCGATATGACCCCTTTCATATGTTTATTTTCCTCAAGTTATGAAGAATGTTTTTTAAGTAGAACTACTAAGGTTGAATATCATTGATGAAAACATTTAAGATCTTTCACCGAGTTAGAAGATTTTTGTTCCATGTTTCCAAAGTCATTAAACTTATATGGTCTTTCAGTGTATTTTTGAGTAGTCTACTAATTATTCAATGAAAATTATTTCATTTCTATATAAATTAGTCTTGAGTTGTTATACCACACATTCACTTACTCAATCGAGGTAGAATATTGAATAACATAAACATAAACCTCAGGTGCCCAGTGGAGACACAAATTTTCCTTTCCCACTAAGATCCCATGTAGAATAACACTAATAAAATAAGAAACATTAAAAATGATAGCTCAAAAACTTGGGTTCAACACTTTATTTATCTCCTGATAACTTTTTCGGTTAATTATTAATGATCCTAAGTATTAGAGTTCATAGTGGAGAAGAACATGGTGGAAACACAAAAGAACAAAATATTATAATGAGAGGAATAATAATAACATATATTAAAAACAAATAATATTATTTCATAAGAAATAAAATATACCACTAATAAAAAATTTCAAAAAAGTTTTTAAACCCTCTGAAAAGGAAGAAGATACAGTTTTATAGGCAAAAGGGGTGAAAAACTTCACTTCAAATATGTACACTGGAATTATGAATAAGGAAGACAAATTTAATGATTGAATATGATGATAATGTCTTATTGAAAGTTTTTACCCTATGCCTCCTCCATCGGTCCAAGAACTTTCAACTTCATTGTATGTATATAACAAATTATATATCTTATTTACTTCGAAAATTTAATATGTCTATGCAGGCTGTTTGTATTCCAAAACACGAACTTCCCATGACGTTATAACCTTGAAATGGAAGTAATAATTTGTTTACACACTAATAAAAGTTATTTCTATGGATTTTATATTTATCAATGTATAATTTAAGATCAATTTGATCAGCCATTTATGATATATTTACCAAACATAAAAAATCTCTTGATCTATGCACAAATTTTTGAGACCAGACTTATGAGATGGTTTTGGGCCTTCAAATGAGGGAATACGATTTGGGAATAGAATAATTACATGAATATCAAGATGTATTTATTCCTAAAAAAATTAATTTTACAATTTTTATCAATTTAGAAAAATATTATGGTAGAAACACGTAAATAAATCAAAATAGATAAAATCCAAAATTATGCCATTTTTGAAATTAGTCACAAAATGCTACTAAAATCATAAAACATGACAATTTATCATAAAATAACATCTTATAGGGATTAAAAACATTAAAATTAAATGTAAAATTATTGAAAATATTTTCTCAATCATTTAGATGGGATAGATAGTTGACCTATTTAGGTGTTGTTGGTTTTGGTGTTTTCTCATGGGTGTATTAGTCAGCTTCTTTCACATGTTCACAAGAGACTTTGGTTTTCTTACTTAGTATAATTGTATGATTTCCCTAAGTATATAAATTGATTTTAATGTTTCAATGAGGATTATTTAGATTGTTCTGTATTGTACTAGGTTAGACCTTTTTTGGTAGTTTTTTTGTTGCGGCTTTAGATTTGCTTTTGGGTATATACTTTTAAGGACTTTTATTTATATCAGTTTCATTTATAAATGAATGTGGGTTAGTGTGGGTTAATTTGTATTTTATTTAGTGGAGTTTTTTGGATGATTTATTTTATCTCCTGATTCTATAATATTATATAGGGTATTGTCTCTCATTTCATGAGATGTTTTTATACCCTCAATGCTAGTCACCAGCATGGGGCCTACTGGAAGCAGGACTCATTGGTCATTATCTCTATCCCCTCATTGTGGTATATTTGATGATAGAGGTAATTACATAGTGGTATCAGAGGTGATGGTTATGAGATAGAATGAATTTTGGGTTTAGGATCAACAAGAATTGAAAAGTTTTATATGAAAATAGTGTCGGTTGGCCTTGATGTGTGATATATGACAGGAAGACCAGTTAGGACACAAGATTTTAGTTCCCCCCATGATATATTGTATAGACTCTGGGCCTATTAAATGACTAAATTAAGTGTCCCTATTTGTATTTTAGATACATAAAGGACACACATGCATCATGATGAATTATTTCTCTTTATGATTTGGGTAGTTTTTGTAAGGATAAAATGAAATTGAATTAAAATTAATCTAAATAAATTCCAAAAAACATGTACATAGAAAATATTTGTTTAATATTTCATCTATGGATCCTATATATCATCCATGAGTGGGTACATAAGTGGATTTTGAACAATATGAACCATTTGATCTTCATAGGTTTGATCTGGTAGAGTAGGACAATGCTTGGAAGAGGTTGTTTTGTTCATTTCAGTAGAAGAATTTGGGGAAGTATGAGGGAAGTGTTTTTTATGTTGAGATAGAGATATGGATAGAGGATCTCAAGATTTATTTCATTTTTATTCAGGACCTAGTATGATATCGGGTCCTTTTGGAAGTTAGTTGGTTGTGTGGAGTTATTCATGAGTGGTGGATGCTATATCTAGGTGACAAGAAGGAGGTATATGCTTTGTGGGTTGACTTTTAGAATGAGTTTTGAGTAGAGTTCCTTCCATCGATAGTGAAGGTAGTGAAAAGGAAAGATCTTATTTCTCTTTACTATGGGATTACGTGAATGATAAAGTTGGTAATAAAGTTCAATGACTATCTGCATTTTTTCCTAGATCTTTTTCCAGATGAGGAGTCTCATGAAAGATGACATGAGGAGGTGTATTTTCCATCTACCTAGTATATAGTTACTCCTTTTATGTTTCCAACTTATCTAGTGGTTTAAAATAAGGTGGAGGTTTTGTATTGGTTTCACTCATTATGTGGTTTACTAGGATAGTGGAACCAGAAAGGTTCCTTAAGTAGAATAGTTATTAGTGGTAGGTCTCATGTGCAAGGGACATCGAGGTTTTGACTAGTAGGGAGTCAACCTCAGTAGCTTCCCTTATATCCTTTTGGGTCTAGTGGTTAATTTGATTTTCCTATATGTATCATACCAGTGTTTGTTTGTACTTGGTTTTTTTCATCTTTAGAATCATTTAAAGTGGTTATTTGAGCTTATTTTTTTGGATTCATATAGGTTAAGTGTCGTCCTCAACAGTAGTTTTCAGTTAGACTATTTTAGCTACATGGGCAGTAGAGTTATGCTTTATTTATGAGATATGGAGTGGTTTAAGGCCAACCTATGGTTATTTATTTATTTTATAGACCTCAATATATGTGTTTCAAAGAGGTGGTCATTAGTAGTGTGGTATAGGATCTAGGTAAGGTCAGTTTCATGCAGTGGAGGAAGAACTGCTAGAGGGGCTAGAGATCATTTGAGGTAAGATCAGTTTTTCATCTACCCTAATTTATTCCTTGTTTGATTCAATATATTTTCACTCTTTTATTGTAAATTGTGTATTCTATACTCTAAGACTAAACATATAAAGTCTTCTTGTTCCCCTGATGTTGACTACATTAGTCTGAGGCCAGACCAACTTGTCTATTGTGTGTCTGGGGTGTAGACTGATAATAGAGCCACATCATTCATGTGGGGATATTTTCTAACTAAGTATGTAGCCATATGATTTCATCCAATTAATCTATCGGTTGTATTCAATGCATTTTGTTGTCAACTTTTTTCAGAGAATATTCATGTTCTCAGACGTGGATGTCAATGTGTTGTTTTCGTTAGTGAGCGGGGTTGTCAAAAGGAATTCAATGTGTGGATCCACTTATTTCATTGAGTTGTTAGTGGAATAACTAGAAACATATAAATTTAGTATTCCTATGATTTTTGATTAATTCGTGAATTTTTTCCAAAAGGTGTTTATGACACTGCATCCTCAATGTGATGTTGCCATTGGGGTAGAGTTGTAGTCAGGCGCATCTCTGATTTTGATGGATCTTTATAGAATGTTGCTTTTATAGTTGCATGAGTTGAGTCTACAAATGGATGATCTGATGCACATGGGTTTCATTAGAACTAGTGTATCATCATGGGGTTCTATAGCGTTGTTTTCCATGAATGATTATGTTAGTCTGAGGTTTTTTATAGACCACCATAGTTTTAATTTGGTGATGGTCAAGAACTGTTACCCTCTTCTGAGCATAGATGATATTTTTGACTAGTTTAGATCAGTGAGTTGGTTTTATAATCTTAATATATGTTCTAGATATTATTATTTTAGGGTTAATGAGGGAGATATCCCAAAGGCTACATTCAGATGTAGGTATGGTAAATTTGGGTCTCAAGTCATGTTGTTCAATGTCACAAACACACGAGTTGTGTTCATGGTACCCATGAGCTCCATGTTACTGAATTCTTGGACTATTTCATAATCATGTTCATTGATGACATATTTATCTACCAAAAGTCATAGTAGGAGAATATCAATCATCTATGATCTTCGTCTAAGGTTCTTTAACACCACCAATTATATGGAAAATTTTCCAAGTATAAGTGCAGAAAACAAGTAGTGTAGTTTAATTGACATGTGGTGTCTCAGTAGGGTGTGGTAGTAGACTCTTACAAAGTCGAGAAAGTTTTTTCTTAAGAATCACCCAGTATTTTTTCATAGGTTCATAGTTTTCTTATTCTTAAAAAATATTAGTGGTGGTTTTTTCTGGATTTTTCTCTTGTTTTAGCCCCATTAATAGTGTTAAGCAAGAAGGAATAGGCCTCTTCCTAGACTGGTTAGTACAAGGAAGCATTCAATTACTTAAAGGGTAATTTTCTTAGTACCCCAATGATTTAGTTTCTTAAGGAGGGTTTGATATTTTAGGTGTTTTTTGTTACTTCCCATCAAGTCTTAGGAAACATGTTGGTGTAGTAGAGGGTAGTAATATCTTATGGTTCTAGGAATTTTCATCCCCATGACCATAACTATTCCACACATCATATAGAGCTATAAGAGATTTTGTTTTCACTGAAGTTATGCTGAAATTATCTCATTAAGGACCACTTTGTGGTTTTCTTGGATCATAAGAGTTTGAGTTATATCTTTTCTCAGTGTGATCGAGATTCATGACAGTGGAAGAGGAAAGATTTTCTTCTGGATTATGAATTTTTATCTTCTAACCCTTAGGAAAAGGGAATTTTGTGGCTAATGATTAGAGTAGAAAATCAAGGAATTATATTTTTCAGAAGTCTAGTGATATTTTGAAAGGAATGAATGAGTTGGAAGTCACGCACTTGGATTCAAAGTTGGATGATGATAGAGACTATTTTTTATGATTTTGGTGTAGTATTCTATGATGTGGTAGGTTAAGGAGTCTCAATGGGAAGACCCAGAAGTATAGGAGATGGGAAATCATATTTACTGTGGTGATGATCCAAAGTGATGGTTGAAGGATTGTCAAAACTGGATGTTGTTTTATGAGAGGTTTTTTGTTCCGGTAGTGATGCATGAGGGATTCCTTCATGAGTTTCATAGATCACATTTGTCGATACACCCAGAAGTATCCAAGATATACCATGGCTTGCAGATGAAATTTTGGTGTCTTGGGATGAAATAGGAAATATAAAAGTTCATGGAGAGGTGTTTGGTTTTCCATCAAGTAAAGGTCGAACATCATGTTCCTAAAAGTTTTTTTTAGTATTTGGATGTTCCCAAGTGTAAATGAGATGAAATACATATATATGTCATCATATGTTTTCCCTGAGCTCAAAGAGATTATGTTGTTATTTAGGTGATCATGGATTAGTTGATTAAATTGTCCCACTTCTTAGAGATCAAGGAGCTTGGTTCAATGGATGTTTTTTCTAAGAAGTATGTAGATGAGGTGGTGTGGATGCATAGAGTTATAAGGTCCACTATTTCATATTAGTACACATGTTATTCCTCATTATTCTAAAGGGGATTAGTGAATGATGTTTTCCCTAAATAGTGATTCAGCACTACTTTTCACCCTCATAATAACAAGTAGACTGATTGGACCATCCGGAATCTAGAGTTCATGTTTGAATCATGTATCTTGGACTTCGGTGGATCTTGGTTATGACACCTAAATTTGGTCAAGTTTTTGTAAAATAATAGCCATCACTCATCTATTGGTATTGATTTTTTAAGGCATTGTATGGGTGACCATGTCAATATGCATTATTATGGATGAGGGTTCAATATTTAGAAGTTCTTGGTCCTGATGTGGTGTAGATAATTACAGAGAAGGTTCATCTTGTTCATGAGAATATGAAAGCAACACAAGAGAGGAATAATTCTTATAACAATCACAGGAGGAGGCCCTTAGAGTTTGAGATTGGGGACAATGTGTTCTTGATGGTTTCCCCTCAACATTGGTAGTGGATTTTTTGTTGGGGGAGATATTTCCCGGAGGTGTGATGGGCCTTTTTATATATTGATTAAATTTAGCGAGGTGGCATATCGGTTGGAGTTTCCACCATGGATGGAGAGGATCCACAATATCTTCCATGTCTCTAAGATTCATTAGAATATTATTGATGACTCCATTTTCATTGATTGGGGAGAGTTTTATATTGAGGATTACATGATCACTCCCTTGGTTTGTGTGTTTTTGAGGCATGGTGTCCTGGAGGAGAGTACTTGGGAGAAAGAGACGCAGATGCTAGCCTAGTACTCAGAGCTATTTCTAGTTTTTACATACTCTATTTTTCATTTGATGTGATGTTTGGTTCTGTTATATTATGAGATATGTTGTTTCCCTTGATTTTTGATGTGTGATAATGTTTCCATTATATGAAAAGTGGAGTACATGAATCCTAATCGATATCCATCATACTATGATGTGATTAAACTCATGTGGATAATTGAATTATGCCTAGAGAAAATAGTAACTTGACATATAAAATTGAATTTCTTGATTTATTTGCTTGGTACAATGTTGTGTGTCGATTATGGTAGTGGTTGGTTTGGTCTATATAGAGGTTGGTGTGGTTATGAAAAAAATTTGCGGTTGGGGTTGATACTAGATAATGCGCTGTTGTACCTAGTGAGAGGTGGTGATATTGTTTTGTGTGGTGATGAGATTGTGCAAGCTATTTTATTGTTTTTTGGTTTGTAATTTTTGTCTTGTAGAAGTATTTGAGGAGTAATGATATCCTTGAGAGGTGTCTCAAGGGGTTTTCATTCTGAAACATTTTCCTTCTGGGATTGGTTTTCAATTCTCAAGGGAGATAATCCTTTGAGAGGTATCTCATGTAATAGCCTAATCCTATTGGCCCATTACATTGTTAGTTTTGGGTGTTTTATGTGTTTTTGAGGAGAATTTAGGTGGCTCTGTAGTGGTTAGATGTGCAAAAGAGATGTAGTGGGAAACTCACATTTTGAAATGGGTACATGATGTGAATTGGTGGTTCACATCTTGTGTATCTGGCTGGTTTTGTAACATCCTTCCCCTTCCAAATTGGCTTGGGTAGTCGGTGAGATGCTACGTGGCCTTAGGCGACGTTCCCAAGGTGCAAAAGGCTGGCAATAAATGACGAGGGATTCAAGGACATTTTGGGAATTATTTTCTCTTAGAATAAAACCAACCAACTAGACTTAGAGTAACCAAATACAAATATATGATGCATGTCCAAAAAATACACCCCAAACAAAATCATACCAAGAAACAACCAAACTATTCCACAATAATTCTCATAAACCAATATAACTAGATAACAAGAATCCCAAAATCAGAGTACCAAGCGGAATACCAAACAACATAAACCAAAGTAAACCATGACACTCTCCATACACACCAATATCTATGATCTAATAATCACCATACTACCCAAGCATCACGATGAACCACTAGGAAAATGAGATGTTTTACCCTTACCTGTGTCCCATAAAAACGCATATGTAAAAGCACCAAAGTGCCAAAGTAAGGCTTGAGTACAAATACTAATTATGTTTTACCCAAATTACTTCCCTAAACATTCTACTATGATATAACCAATATAATATTTATATAAATTAGTTTATATAAAACATCAAATAGTGCAACAATTTCGAACAAGCCAAACACACCCTTACCAAGCCATTTTTCACCCAAATCCACCCAATACAAGGGAAATCCAAAAAAATACATCATCCATTTTACCATCACATATCATCACAAAAAAATTATCTTTATTAGTCACAAGAATAATAAAAACATAACAGTAAATTTTGACATGCTCAACCCGGTGTAACAATCATTGTAGAACATCCTATCCATGCTCGTTTACAACTTTCCAAATATAGTGGTCCTTATTTCCACTTATCCTTGATAGTGGGACTTCCATCCACTATCTATCATATTTTTATAGTGGTATTCTTCACCCACTTTTCATTATTCCAAGATAAGAAAAAAAATCTCAAGCCAATAAATAAGCACATACACCTACAAAATCCACAACAATATGTAATAGCTATTTCACAATCAAACTTCCCTTAAGCCATTAACCATGCCAATTCATATTTACATAAAACACCCTTTTAAAAGAAACCCTTTTTTAAAAACCATTTCCATAAACCAAACCAAGAAACCGATTTTAAAATAAAAATTTTAAAATCCAACAACAATAAAAAACATTTCACCAAAATTATCCATCTTCCCAATAATCCACAAAACATCAGAAAGGGTATTTCCATCAAGCTTCGTGCAGCATAATCCCAAATTAATTTCAAGAAAGGAAAATTTATTTAAACTAAGGCTTCTATTTCTATCAAAATTCAGCAGACAGAGAAGCCACCAACCATGGGATTTTGGTGAAATTGACCAACTCACAACCGTACCACAAATCTGATAGAAAACCCCACTAAAATCACCTTAGATATCTTTTCATAACATCAAAAAACCCCAATATCGTCATTTTAGGAAACAAAATCCTATATCTAAATGTGATATAAGTAGATCTAGAAAACCAAGAGAGATGGA
Organism: Viscum album; assembly: GCA_963277665.1. Classification (NCBI taxonomy): domain Eukaryota; kingdom Viridiplantae; phylum Streptophyta; class Magnoliopsida; order Santalales; family Viscaceae; genus Viscum; species Viscum album. Next base: position 1,993,652,486 of record OY728157.1, read on the forward strand.
GAACTAGATCTAAGGAAAATCAAGAAAGCTCAAAGTGAGGAGACTTACCGAAGAAAAATAACCTTCACCGCACCTTGAAACCCATTGAAATCAATTAAAAAATGAGTGAGAGAGACCATCTAACCCCTAAGAACCAAAAATACCAAGTGGGGTTTTATTCGGGGAATAAATGAAGTGTTTTGGGGAAATTCTGAGTGATCCCATTTTAAAAAAAATCATTTTTAGTGTCGTGTGCAGTTAGCTCACACGGTTAGGCAACCCATCAACTAACCGTGCACATGATACTACCTCAACAGTGAACCCATATTGTTTCCTAGAATGGTTAGACAAACTGCGTGCAAACCGTGCAAATCCCACTACCTCTACTTGCACAGTTACTTAGATATCATGCACGGTTTCCCCAAACTATGCTCAAACCGTCCTCCCCTAGAAAAGTCTACAATCCTTTTCAAATCCTACCCAAACTCTTCCAATCATTAACCAAATACATTAAACACCTAAAAAATGTTTAAAAAGGGGTTAAATACCTAAAAATGGGGGTTCTATATTCTCCCCACCATTGGAATTTCTATATCCAGAAAGTAGATAACCATTTATTTGCTGAAAGAGCCCGAGACATTGGTCTACCATCTCTTTCTCCTGCTCCCAAGTCTCCTCCTGAATGTAACCATGTTGCCATAAAACCCATACTAGAATGATGCTTTAACCATGTAGGACTATCTATTGACTATCCACAATCTAAACCGGCACATGTACCAATTAAGCATCTAGAAATAGCTCAACATGACCCCGTCAAATCACATGGTCAGGATCCGGCTAATACTTTTTCAACTGAGAAACATGGAATAAATTTTATACCACACTTAACGGTGCTGAAAAATATAATTGGTTAGCCACCTATCCAACACACTCTGGTATCTCAAAAGTCCCAATATACCATAGAGTTAACTTACCCTTCTTTCCAAACAAATGATGTCCCAACCTATGAGATATTCTCAAGAACACAAGATTTCCCACATAGAATGACAATAGCCATCCAAGATGGTCTACATATGATTTATAAAGACATTGATTCTTATCCATTATCTTCCTAATAAATGTGATCTTCTTTTTAGTCTCTTGGAAAAGGCTTAGTCCCACCATTGATGTTTCAATTGTTTCCACCCAACATAGTGGACAACAACATGGATGCCTAATCAATGCTTCAAATGGGGCCATGTGTATGGAGGCTTGATAACTTTTATTATATGATAATTCTTCCAATGGATAGTGATCCTCCCATGATCCACCAAAATCCATCACACAATCTCAAAACATATCCTCCAATGTTTGTATCATTATCTTAGACTTCCCATCCTTTTGAGGATGGTATATCATACTCATCATCAATAGAGTCCCAACGGCTTGCTGTAGGGATTTCCAAAAATGAGATGTGAACCTTAGATATATATCTAATACAATCAAAAAATGAACACCATGTATCTTTAACACCTCATGGATATATATTTTGGATAGATCCTTCAATGTATGATATTCACGGATGGGGATGAAATGTGTCGTCGTTGTGTACTGATCAACTATAACCCACATAACATTGTGCTTCATAATCATTCTTGGGAGACTTGTAGAAAATACTACATTATATACTCCCATTTTCACATACGGATAGGTAAAGACTACAACATACCTTATGGTCACGGATACTATGCCTTGAATTTCAGACAAGTCAAGCATCTTGAAACAAAATTGAACACTTTCCTTTTCATATCAGCCCACCAAAACTACACTTTTAACAACTTATAAATTTTATAAATTATAGGATTGAAATCCCAACTAGAATGATGATAAGGTTTACTAATTTCCTCTTAATAATACACTGATACAATCATCTGATTCTGAAAACACAAAACAGAATTCCCATTCAGTTCCCAGCCATCAATGGTCTCCCATTCATTGAGTTTTGACCTCATCACTAGACACTCTGAAAAATACATATATGCCTCTTTGACCAACCCAAAAAAGTCATGAATAAATGATACTAGGAAGAAAACTACACTATCACCCCGGTCCTCACATTTCAACCACAGGTGATTTATAACTGACATCAACTGCCATTGATTCAATGCTCGTTTCACCACCTAAGAAAATTATTTCCTACTTAATTCAACTGTCACTGAATTTCCCTTAACCAATGTGTACATCAAGTCAAAATCAAACATCTACAGATACTCCATAAATCTCATTTGGATCAAGTTCAAATATTTTTGAGATAAAATATTGTTTGAACTCATATGACCTGTAAACACCATGAATTTCTCTCCAAAGAGATAATGACGCCACATTTTCAAAGAGTAACCCGCTGCCACTAACTCCAAATCATGTGTTTGTTATTTATTCTCATGAATACTCAACTTATATGATCTATATGAAACCAAATGATCATGTTTTATGATAACACACCCCAACCTTGGTTTTGATGCATCATAAAATACCATGTACCGTTTTCCTAGTTTTGGAAAAACCCAGATTGGTGCTGGGGTAAGATGACCCTTAACCTCTTCAAGAGATTTCTAACACTTCTCAACCCATTGAAATGGAAAATTTTTCCATGTCAAATCTTTCATCGGTGAGGCCAATCATGAGAAATAATGAAAAAACATCAATAATAGCCAACTAGACCAAGGACAATCTGTATCATAGAAACATTCTTTGGTAGTTTATATGATATAACAACCTCTATCATTTTCAGATCAACTAAAACACCTTTCTTAGAAATAACATGGTCAAGGAAATGAACATCTTATATCCAAAAATTAAATTTGTAAAATTTTGTATACAACCGATGATCTCTCAAGATCCCCAACACTATGGCCAAGTATTTCTCATGCTCCAACCTTGTCTCAGAATACACCAATATATCATCAAAAAATACCACAATAAAAGAATCCAAATATCTATGAAATATCTAATTCATCAGTGCCATGAAAATTTCTGGTGCATTTTTTATACCAAAGGGAATGACCACATACTCATAGTGGTCATATCTACTTTTAATGGTTGTTTTTTGGGATATCCTCTTTCTTCACCCACAATTGATGATATCCTAATTGAAAGTCAATATTTGAGAACCACTGAGCTCCCTATAACCAATCAAACATATCATAAATATGTGGAAGTGGACATTAGTTCTTTATTATAACCTAATTAATCCTACGATAATCAACACATAGCCACAAGTTTTCATTCACCTTTTTAACGAACAAAACAGACACTGCTCACGAAGATGTGCAAGGTCGGATGAACCACTTTTTCTCTAACTCCTTCAACTGCACTTTCAATTCCCTCAATTATATTGGTTCCATCTAATAAGATGGAAGTGAGATAATACTGGTCCTCAAGAGGAGATCAATCGTAAACTCAAATTCTCTCATAGGTGGTAATCCTAATAATTCTTAGGGAAAGACATCTAAAAACTGATCAACAACAGCTAGAAAAATGCACCGCCCAACTCCTTCCGTTGATGTCAATGAAAACACTTCCAAATGATATTATATCTTTCAAAATTCGGGTTCCAATAATCCTATTGCACCAAAATTTTCTTTCTTCTCTCCTTTAAAGAGTTGTTCAACACTATCATCCATCGTGAAACTAACTGTTTTATCATAATAGTCGATGTGGGCCTTAATCATCACAAAACAATCCATACCAAGGATTATGTCATAAGAATTAATCTCTATCATTGATAAATCTCACATCAACTCATCCACAACTATAAAAAAAGCTCTAAACAGGAAGTCTCAACACTCTCTTTGACCCAGAAGAGTTTTATGTATTAAAAAAATGCATCATTTCCATAGTTAAACCCATCAAATTAACAGCATGAGAAGAAATAAAAGAATGTGAAGAACCCATATCAAACAATACTTGCAACAAGGTAAAATTTAAAATAATCGTACCTTGAACCATGGGTGGTTATGACTGATCATCCATCACAAACATCTCTTCTTCAAATTGCTTCTTTCCTTCCACATTGTGTTCTTTATTTTCTTACTGAGGAGTCGTGGTATTTATAGAATCATCCTAACTAACTGTACTCTAATGAAGAGGGGTGTTCGGCTGCCCTCACCCTGTCGAGGCATATGACTCCTGCAACCTCTGAGGAGTGTCACGAACACTCAACCTCAGCGCATTATGATAATAACACTATAGATTCCCCAGCTGCTTACATTTTTGAAATGATCGAGGATGTGTCATACAATCCTTCTTAATGTGGCCTGTAAAAACACACTAAAAACATCCAATATTACTTTGAGGCTTTGGAAGAAGATTAATTGTTCCCACCATCAAATTCTGATCCATACTCCCACCCTGGAAATATGTGTCCCTCTTCCTAATGACCCCAGCATTAGATTTCTCACAATTTCCCATGGGTATTAACAAGCTTCCCCTATCTATAGCTCCAAAAATATCCCATTCATCTACTCTTTCTCTATTCACCATTTATGTGTAATCACTTATACATAGAACTGCTATTTTAGAACTAACTTTCTTCCTAAACCTAGATTCAAAAATGTATTCCTTAAATGATGTACTACTTTCCACCTTAGGTGTAAAGCACAGAAGGTTCATAGACATGGCTTCATATTCCATTACCGAGAGGTTATCTTACTTCAGCCTAAAGAAATCTATTATGCACTTAATTTTGAATGTTTGAGGGTAGAATTTTTTATTAAAAAAATTCTCAAAACTATCCCAAGTCATAAATTGGCCCATTCATGCTTGGACCTCCAACTCTCACCACTGATGGGAAAGATATTCTAACATGTACATGGATAGCATCACTTTAAACTCTACCAGTGTTCCTAAGAATTAAAATATCATGTTAATTATATTCAATTATGCTTTTAACCTTTCCAACTCTGAATCACCCCTAAAAATGGGTGGATTCTTCTTTTGAAATTAAACCACATAATCCACATTCTTTGTCTCATACACTTTATTCCTTCTTTCTACATCTTGGAATGCTTTCACTATACTCTTCACTAGTTGTTGGTTCACCTGGGGCTCATGTGAAACCACATTTTCAGTAGCCTCCTTAAGTTGTCTCTACGATTCCTATTTGGTTACATTTCTATCAATACAAAACCCACCATAAGTATTAATCCCTTAGCAAGAAAAGGTTTACAATTTCAAAATTCAATTACCTAGAAACTATCACAACCTGAATTTCCGCAATTTCGTACTTCCCATGGTGCACCATTTTTGAAAATCGGTCCATTTTCAAAATTCCACAACTATCCACCATTTAAATCTTCACATTTGAAACTAATTCCCAGATTTTTGAAAAATTAATATATTCATACTAAAACATATGTCATTATGCTATATGAAATATTCAATCCTAGTGGGAATTCATTTCTACCATGCATACCATGCTCACCTCATTGGCTATACCCATTAAAATGATATTTCCAATGCCTATAGGTGTCTCCAAAACACTTATGTACCCAACTACATGGTAACTAGATGTTTAGTATAAAAGGGTTAACTATGTACTTATGTGCTATACATTTCAAATTCCAACAGTCAAACTCCTTGCTACCATCCCAACCCAAATAATGATTGGGAATGAGTGCCAACTCCAAGGCCAAGACCAAGAAATGATGACAAAGGATCAAACAAATGATACCACTTGTAACGTCTTTCCCCTTCCTCGTTGCCTTGAGAATGTGGTGATATGCTACTTGGCCTTATGTAATGTTCCCAAGGTGCCAAAGGCTGATAGTAAATGGTGCTGGCTTCAAGAATAGTTGGTGAATGATTTTACCTTATAATAAAACCAAACAACCAGTCTAGGCATAACCCACTACAAATACATGACTCATGTCCACAAAGTACACCCAAAAAACATCTTACAATGAAACAACCAAACTATTCCACAACAATTCAAATAAACCAATACAACTTGATCGCAAGAATCCCAAACTCAGAGTACCAAGAGGAATACCAAACAACATGACCCAAAGGAAACCATGACATTATCCATGGCTCCATACCAAGCTTTGTGATCCAAGAACCACCATACTTCCCAAGCATCACAATGAACTGCTAGCAAAATGAGATGCTTTAACCTTACCCATGTCCCAGAAAACAACATATGAAAAAGCACCGAAGTGCCAGAGTAGGGGGTGATTATAAATACTTATTAGGTTTTCCCCAAATGACTTTCCTACATATAACACTAGGATAGAACCATTAGAACATTTATATAAATCATTTTATGTAAAACATCAAATAGTGCATCAATTTCTAGTAATCCAAACACACCCTTATCAAGCCATTTTCACCCAAATCCATGAAATACAAGGGAATGTAGACAAAAAAACCATCATCCATTTTACCATCACATATTAGTACAAAAAAAATAATCTTTCATTGCCACATGAATAAAAAAACATAACCATAAATCTTCACACACTCAACCTAGTGTAACAATCACGGTGGAACTTCCCATACAAGAAAGTTTACTACTTTCCAAATCTAGTGGTCCTAACCATCCACTTATCCTTGATGGTGTCCCTTAAATCCACTATGTGTTCCCTTTTTATAGCGGTACTCCTCACCCACTTCTCATTATTCCAACCCAATCCTAAAATGATTACTCTAATAAACAAGAAAATACACCAACTAAATCCACAACAATATGCAATAACTATTTCACAACAAAACAATCCCTTAATACATTAACCATGACAACTCATATTTTAGTAAAACACCCTTTTTATTGAAACCTATTTTCAAAAACCAGTTCCATAAACCAAATCAAGCAACCAATTTTAAAAAAAAAATTAAAATACAACAACAACAAAGAACATTTCACATAAATCACCCATTTTCCCGAAAATACAAAAAACATCACAAAGGGGATTTCCATTAAGCTTCACACTTCATATTAACAAATTGATTTCAAGAAAACTCAATTTATTGAAACCAAGTCTTCTAGTTCTATCAAAATGGAGTCAAAAGATAAGCCACATATCTTAGGGTTTCAATAAAATCGACCAACTCACAACTACACCATAAATCTGGGGGAAAAATCCACCAAAACCACCTTAGATCCATTTGATTAATATAAAAAACCCCAATATTATCATTTTAGGAAAAACACCCTATATCTAAATGCAATAGAATTAGATCTACAAAACTGAGAGAGAGGGAGAACTAGATATAAGTAAAATCAAGAAAGACTTAAGAGATGAGACTTACTAGAGACGAATCGCCTTCACCACACCTTGAAAACCCTTCAACTTTATTCCAAAATGAGTGGGAGATCCCCTCTAACCCCTAAGAACCAAAAAACCAAAGTGGGGTTTGATTTGGGTAAGAAATGAAGTGTTTTTTGGAAAATCCTGAGTTATACCCTTTTTAAAAACCCATTTTTAATGTCACACATGGTTAGCTCGCATAGTTAAGAAAACTGTGAGCTAACCATATTCATGATACTACATCAACTGGGACTTTAAATAGTTTCCTCACATTGTTAGACAAACCATGTGCATACTTTTTTATTCCCACTACCTAAAATAACATGGTTACCAAGATATCCTTCACAGTTTCCCCAAACCATGCTCAAATAATGCTCCCCTAGAAACGCCTCCAAACCTTTAGAAATCCCCCCAAACTCTCCAAAACAATACCCAACTACATTAAACTCCTAAAAATTCATAAAAAATGGTTACATACCTCAAATAGGGGGTGTTACAGGTTTTATAGATTATATGTCATAGATGGGAAACCGATAAAATGGATTCACATCATGAAAGTAACTCATGGTGTGTAATTAAATAAAGGATTAGGAGGTGTGAATTTTAGTGAAAGTTGGAAATTTTGGGAAACCCATGGATTTCACATCTTGAATGGGTTTCACTAAATTAAATTATTGAGATATAAGTTATTTTATAATACTTTTAGATGATTTTTATTCATTCGTCCATACCTCTTTCTCTATCTCATTTCTAGGAAAACCTAATGCAATTTTGGAGTATCTTCCAACCCTCCTTATATTACATAGATCCATTGGTTCTGGTTGATCCTCTTTGGTGATAAATGGTTATTTCTCCCATATTTTTCATGGTTTTATATTGTTCATATCTCATGGATCTAATATGGTGGTGTGGTTTTGGTTTCTTTTTTGAGTTATGATGTTTTTTATAACCCTTAACGTGGTGTAGGTTGATCTATGTGTTTTTCATGAGGTTTTTATTTTTTGGGTGGTTCTTCTACACCCTTCAGTTCATAGTAAGATCAGAACGATTTCTTAAGTTAGGGAGTCTCTAGTTTCTCACTTTGTTTAATCATGCGATAGTTTTTTTCTCTTGTTTATCTATGGGGGTGGTTGTGGGGGATTAATTAAAGATAAATAATTGGATAATTGAAAATGAAGTGTAAAAGGAGGATGATTTGATTTTGTTTATAGCTTTGATATTACTGTTATTTTGTGTTTGTATGGGATGAATTCCCTTCTGAAAAACATGGTGGTTGGGATCCTTTTCTTTCACTATAGTTGTTATGTTATAGAGACATTTTTGTTCTATTTTGGTATCAACCTAAAATATAAATTTTCTAACCACTTATATTTGGTTAATAAAATGGTTTCCCCTAGATTTATGGTATATGTGATAATACCCCTAATATAAATTTAAATTTGATATAGTACCCTTTTAAATCAATAAAATGATCTCTGATGTATTTTGATGTTTCGCCGTGCTGTGGGGAAGATATGTGTGGTTGTGATGTGGTGTGGTTTGATGTATATTTTTTTGACATGTATTTGAGGCAGCAAGGTGATGGTTATTTGACCATGATTTTGAGGGGGTGAGGTAATAGTTATATGGTCATTCTTTTGGGGATACAGGGTGACGTTATTTTGGTTGTGATTTTTGGGTGGTGAGGTCATGGTTACTTTGGACGTGATTTTAGGGAGGTGAGGAAATGATTTAATGGGAGTGATAAGATTATTATGATGTGTGGTAGCATTATGTTAGATTCAAAATTAGTGATGTAATAACTATTTAATAATGATTGAAATAGATGGGGTTTGGTTTGGTTAATGGAATTAAACTTATTAATGAACAAATAAATTATTTTTTATGTGCTTAAATGTGATTTTTTTGTAAATAATGAAATGAATGGGCTGGATAATGGAATTGGTTGGTAGTGTGAGATGTGTCTTGTGATTTGGGTGGTATTAAGTATTTTAAGGTGGAACCAAAAGTGGGTATGTTATGAGTTGTTTAGTGTTTACTTGTGAACCCATAGGTTGGGATTATTTATGGCTATATGTATCTACTTGTATATTCCGTGTGATTTCTATAGGAACCATACCTGCTTCGAGAACTTTGTGTCGACACCCATATTTTCACACAGGTGGTGTTTTTCAAATATCTCAATAATGAGGATGGATGGCTACCGTAAATTTCCCACTCTATCTTTCAAGTGAGTAGATATGCATAGGATATAATGGCCAAATTTCTCTTAGTGCATTAGGTTATTGTCCAGGTGTCCATGAGTAAGATATGATGTGATCGTGTTGTAGGGTGGTGGAATGTGTGTTTTAAGTGAGATGTGATATATATATATATATATATATATATATATATTGTGGGGTAGTATTGGGTGGGGGTCATGCATGGTAATAGGAGGGAACATAGTTGATGTCCTTCATGTTTATAATACCATACTACTCTGGTTATAGAACTGTTTTTGATGTAATGGTCCATTTTTCTTCAGGATATATGATATGTGACCATGTAGTGGGGTGATGGCCCAGGTTTTCGTGGGTGTGACATGATGGGACCTCATTGTGGGTATTTTTTATATGTTATTTGGAAGAGAAGATATTTCTGGGGAATATGATGTTTGGGTGTTAGAGAATAAAATCCATTGGAAAGTGTTGTGGGGTATCCTTTATCTATATGCTTCTTATTATATTAATATAATTGGCTTGCGTTATTTGGTGAGAATTCATTGCTAAAGTTGGGATGGATAGTTGACATGTTTAGGTGTTGTTGGTTGTGTTGTTTACTCATAGGTGCATTATTATTCTTCTTTAATGTGTGCATGAGATACTTTGGATTTCATATTGAAAATAATTTAATTCTCATCCAATGATTATAAACTAATTTTCCTGTTTCCAAGAAGATTATGTGGATCGTGCTGGATAGTACTAACTCGGGCCTTTTTTGGATAGTTGTTGTGTCACTGATTTATCTTTACTTTTGGCTATTTAATTTTTGATACTTTTATCTATATTATTTTCCTTTACACCAACATGTTAGATTGTTTTGGTTTCTTTTTATATTATTTCATGGAGTTTCTTTAGGATTACTCATCTTATCTCTGGATCATATATTATTATAGAGGGTAATGCCACCCATTTTATGAGATTTTTGTACTCTCAGTGTTAGTCGCTATCTTAGGGACAATTAGAGGTGATACTTGAGGGGGTAAATATCTCTCTCCCCTCACTATTTCATCTTTGGTGAGTGGTGTTCTTGAAAATTGAAAATAATAAAGATCATAAAACTAAAACAAAATTGAAAAATTTAAAGGAAAGTGTCTTCTAGACACTCTCAATTCAAATGAAAAAGTAATTAATATATTATAAGGATTATAATAGATTAATAATGAAAAAAATAAATATGATTCACATATTTATTCACATTTTAATAAACATAATTTTATTATACATGAGATAAAAACATGATGAATATAAAATTAGGCCTAAGGTAATTGATTTCTAGTCACAATTTCTTTTCTTTGATTCTTGTTTTATTGTCATTACATGTTTTCTTTTTTGTACTATACAAACATCTATATGTATGTATTTATTTTTTCATTTCCGAAAATTAAATTGTTTTTAAAAATCACTTAATGTTATCTCTTTCAATGATCTTTTGATTTAAATGTTACTATATATATAAGGTATTTTTCTTTAAAACAATGTTTTAAATATTTTAAACACCATTTCCTCCATATCCATGTTCTTAAAAATGATTCAATAATTTTATTCATTGTAATAAAATAACTTGTTAGAGTCATTCTAACTGACCATGACATTTTATAAAGGTTTTCAAAGGAATATTTTAGGTTTTTTCCATATGGTTGACTTCTAAGTATTTTTACCAAAGTGGAAAAGAATGTTTTTATCTATACAACGTGAAAGTATTTTCCCATTATCATTCTATTTCTTCTTTATCAGTATTCCACTACAAGTTTTCATGTTTTTTCAAAACAATATTCTATTCCCGTTATTTTTATAAAAAAAATTCAAGATAAAATAGTTTTTTTCATTTTGATGATATAAATGAAAGTGGGTTTTCAAAGGGGTTAAAATCATTTTCTCAAGGTTTTTAATATAAAATGTGCACGATAATAATTTTTTGGTTTGAAGACATGATACTTGGGAATTATTGATGAAAGTGGGAATGGTTATTTAAGCCTAACCCTCTTGTGATTATGTTTATTATGTGATTGGTGGGTCTGGTAATGTCCTTCAATGAATTGGGTAAAGTGGTAGAGTTAAAATAATCGATGTTACCCAATAGTGATGATGAAGGTTACTGAATATAAGTAACTCCTAAGAGATTATAATGTTAACAATATGGATGTTAGTCCTAAGATAATTTTTTAATTATAATGTTTATGTGATTCTATGATGAAATTATTTGAGAAATTTTGATTTTATAATGTTTAATTTCATTAATTAATGTTTTAAAAGTTTTATTGTTAAATTATAAAATATTTTCATGGTATTTTTTGTTTTTTCACTCTACTAATGGGTTTCTTTTATTTTTATATCTCTTACTTATCTTTGTTTTTCTCATCCTATGTTTAAAAATGTTTTTTATAGGGCCTAAGGATGATTTGGAACTATTATAAATTATATCTATGAATAAAATAAATCTTCCAAGAATACATCAAGTGTGACATGAATGAAACTAGATTGTGAACTTAAGAATCTTATTTTTTTTGAAGAAAATGGAAACTATGTGGAAATTTCTTATAGGTTATGTAATTGTTTTATAATTCTATAAAACTATAAATTGAAAAGATCCTAAGAATGTAAGAAATTATATCCCATGTTATAAATAATGTAATTATATCTTTTTTAAGTTATAAGGTTATATACTAACTATTATAAATTGATTTAAAAAATAAAATATAATAACTATTAAAAAAGAGAAAATATATTTGAAAAATAGATGTAGTTTCACGGAAGGATATGATTCAAGTGATTAAACTAGAAGTGAAAATGAAATAGTTAACCTATTATTAGTGTAAACTAGTGTAAATGAGTTTTGTATTTACTATAGTTCAAATTATTCTAAATCTAAAAACCTAATATGGAAGAATTAAGACAACAAAAAAATATTTTTTTAATTGCTGATTTTTATAAAAATTTAAAAGGAAAAAATGAGTAACTTCTTTAAAAAATAATAAATTAACTCAAGAAAATAATTTTTTAGGAATATAACATCTAGTTAAGATGAAAAAACCAATGATTTAGAGTTTTTACAAAAAAAAGTTAAAGAAAATACTAAGATAGAAACATTTTGTTTAAAGGAAAATTTAGCTATTTTTTTCATGTTCATAAAAATTATGATAAAATTATTTTAATAATGAAACCTGATAAATAATTAACTTGATTTTGTTATAAATAACAAATAACTATGTTATATAATACATTCTTTGTTAAAAGTACTAAAGAAAGTATATATAATGTTGTATTCTTTGTATGTGGAATGAAATGGAATTATCCTAATGAATGTTCATTGATATTTCCTCAAGTATTTAGGTCATAATAAAACTTTTATTTCCTAGAATTTTTCTTCTATATTACTTAGTAATTCTTGTTTAAAATCTATATGGGTACTAAATAATTCCTATGAAAATCTGATTAGACCCATGATAGCATGAAACCAAAATCATTTTCCACTTAGTCAATATTTTCAAGAAAAATTAACTAGGAGTATCAAAGAAAAATAGTACATGGAAAAAGGATATGTTAAACACATGACTGTAGATCTATCAATATTTCTATCTTATAATTTGTGTGATGGTATCTTAACAACATTATGTGATAATGTAAAAGGTAAGGTTAACAAATTTAGTGAAGTATTCATATCTAATATTGATTTAATTTCTAATGTTTTATAGGTTAATGGTTTAAAACATAACATAATTAGTATTTACTAGTTATGAAATGGTAGAATGAGTGTTAAATTTGAATATAATAGATGTTTAGTTTTTTAAAATGAATCCATATTTTTTTATGATAATAGGTAAGAGAATATGAATTTTATTCATTTTTATGAGTTAAGTAACCATAATGTTATGTTTCTTAATGATATATAAATAGATGAAATATTATGGTATAAGAATCTTGTACATGTGAACTTCTAGCTGCTGCACAAAATATCAATGAAAGTTCATGTGTAGAAAATACCCGATTTTAAAATATTTATGTGTTTTATTTGTGATTATTTTTTAAAAATTAGTGAATTTAAAATAAGTTTTATATATCTTAATTAAGTTAGAACATTTTATAATTATAATTTATTTTTTTATATTTATTTGGTCCTATAAATATTTTTGGTTAAAGAGGAAATAAATTTTTTTTGTGATTATTGATGACTTCTATAGACAAACTTAGAAAAATTTTATGTCTCAAAAAAGTGAAAAATTTATCAAATTTTATTTCTTTTTCAAAATTAATTCAAAATAAAAAAGATTATTTAATTGTTTCTACTAGAATTAATAATAGAGGTGAATTTTTTAGTACTTAACATTAAATTTATTTTGAAGAAAACTATTTTAATTATTATTTTTCTTCACTTGAAACATCATAAAAAATGGTGATGTAGAATGTAAAAAAAATATTTCAGAAATAGCTAGAATTATGTTAAATGAATAGAATTTAACAAAAAACATTGGAATAAATCTATAAATACATATTTTTATATTTTAAATAGAATTTTAATTATAACTTTTTTAATAAATTTTTTTTTGAATTTATTAATGGAATTAAACCTAATGTTGATTTTTTCAATGTCTTGGGGTGCAATATTTTTACTTCAAATACTAAGGATAACTTAGATAAATTTAATGTTAAATGTAATGAAATAATTTCTCAGATTTTTTTTAAAGTAAATCTTATAAATTATTTAATAAAATAACTATGATTGTAGAAGAATATGTTCTTTTTATGTTCGATAAACATAATTTTAAAAAGAATTAAGATTTAGTTATTTTTCATGAATAATTTCATGATTTAATTTTTCAAATGAAACACCTAAAGATAGTAATTTCATTTTATAAGGGGAAATATTCCTTATTTTGATACAAAATCATTTAAATTTCAAAAAGTCAGTCCTATGGATAATATAATTGGTAATGTTGATTCTAAAATTTAAACCATAAATTATGTTTTTTATTTTCTATGAAAATTATTCTTTTATTTCAGAATGTATACCAAATGATGTTTTTGATGCGATGGATGATTATAATTAGATATTAGGTATATAAGATGAGCTAAATCAATTTTATAGAAGACATATATAGAATCTAGTTGAACTTTTTGTATTTGAGAATGTTATTGGAACAAACTGGATTTGTATAAAAAATGGATGATTCTTCTCAAATTATTAATAAAAAATATAGACTTGTAACTCAAGATCATTTCCAAGAATAAGGTATATATTTTGATAAATATTTTTCACATGTTTCTTAGATTTAATTTACAAGAATTTTGTTATCTCTTAATTCTTTTCAATGATTAACATTATTTCAAATGGATGTTCAAAGTTCTTGTTTAAATGGTTTTATTTCTAGAGAATATTTCGTAAACCATACACGTGGTTTGGAAAATGAAAATTTTTATAACAATGTCTCTAAACTATAAAAAGATTTATATGGTCTTAAGTAATCATCTCATTATAGGTGTCACAATCATACATTATTCTTATTGAATGATGATTTTATGAATGGTAAAGTGGATCTTACTTTGTTTATTTAAAGGATTTCAAATGATCTTTTTATTTTTCTTATTTATGTTAATGGTATTATATTTGAGTTCATCAACAAAATTAGTTTGTAAATAATTTTATAAGTAATTGTAAGTTGAACATTTTATGAGTTTCATAGGAGAACTTACATTATTTATAGGTTTTCAAAATATCAAAATAAATAATTGAATATTTTTTAATAAACAATATGCTAAATATTTAGCAAAAAAATATTGGTTTAGATTCTAGAAAAACTATTTGAACTCTTATGTTTAAATTATAGACTATTTTATTATATAATTTTTTTGAATTGTTTTGCTATTATGATTTTAATTTTGTAGGATGTATACTTTTTAGAAAAAAAATATATTCGATTTGTGTCATTTTCTATATAAAAGAAAAGTATCAAGGAGTTCAAAGAAACAAAATTCAATTGTTTTGTCTATTTATGATAGTGAATATATTCACACAAATTTTTTTTATTCTCAATCATTATGTATTAAACAAATATTGTCTTACTATCATTTTTATTTTGAAAATATTTCTATTCATTGTAAAAATTATTCTACTATTTCAGTATCAAAAAAAATTACAACATTATAGAATAATACATATTAACATGTAATTTCATTTTGTCAAAGATTGCATTAATAAATTACATATTCTTTTACAATACACTTTAACTAATAATCAACTTGATGATATTTTATCTAAATCATATGATTCTTAAAAGTATGAGAAAATAAAATTTCACCTTGGTATGATGGACATTTAGTTTAAATTTTATATAATATAAATTTATTAATGGGGTTTTTTTATATGGATTGAAAATATATTTTAAATATTTCTGTTTTTTTCTTTATATTACTTTTTGAAGAATTTCAAAGGGGCGTAATTTTGTAAAATATTTTTCAATTTTTGAATTTTTAAAAAGGGAAAGTGTGTGAGGGATTAGAGTATATTAGGTTTTCTATTTTTGATGTTTAATTATATTTTTATGTTTTTTAATATAAAAAATACCTCAACTAATGGATAATTATATTTTCTCAAAACATCATATATTTAATGTGTAATTTATCATTGTTTCAGTTGTTATATTTATCATTTTAATTATCATGGAAAATTGATTTGTTGTACATTTGATTCTCAGGGTATATTTTCTGCCTAAGTCTAATGATAACTTAACTTATGCAATATCAGTAGTTTTTTTATGTTATTAATTTATTTTTACTTTTGGTTGATTATTATCTCATGAATTTGATTGTTTTTTTCGTTTGAATCCTCATTATAAGTTGTTTCTACATATAGTCGATACACTAAGACGTTTATCATTATAGCTTGGCATGGTAGTTGGGAATAGTTTTTCAAAATAGTATAATATCCTGATGGTACCTTAATTTTCTCATGGTAAGTCAAATGTCAAGTTCCATCCACTGATTTTAAATTTTTTATTAAAATTTATATACTTCTCTATTTTTCATGTATTTTTTTATTCTCGTTTATTACTTGTTTGTAGTAGTTATTTTAATTATTTTAATGACTTCAAAAATTCAATTTAATAATATATAAACATTTAAAAGTAATTTTAGAAAGTTTAAAATTGTTTTTAATGAATTTTTATATTTTTCTTATTATACACATGAAATTATAACATTATGTTTCAAAATACTAAATTTATTCATTTTAAGTAATTTTCTAGTTTTTAATGTTATTAAATTAATTTTTAGTGGTAATGATAATATTCAAATTAATTTAATAGTATTTAATAATATATTCTTTAATTTATATTTTCATCACATATATTTATAAATATATATGGAATGTTTTTCAAAATTAATATTTGAATATTGTAGAAGAACTAACTTTTGATATTTATGGAATTTCTTTTTTTCAATTATTATAAATATGTTTTTAACTATTTAGTGGCTAATTCTATTTGGTTTGACTTTTTATTGAGTTTTGGAATATCAATGATAGTTTTTTAATGACTCTCTATCTCTCTATATTTTATAAGAATGGATTTTAATTTTGAAATATATAACTAAGTATTGGAAAATGTTTAGTTTTTTTGGATTATATTTAAAGAAATCGAGACCCTTGGAACTAGTAGTTGAGGTTATTTTCTTTTGATGTGAACTTTAAAATTTTGAAGTGTTTTGAGATTCTATAAAAAAAATTCATGTGAAAACTATTCTCATCTAACAAACAACTCTCAAGAGAAAATTTTCTTCTACGACTACTATGGCCTTGAGGATACATATTGATCCACTACTCTAGAACTATTTTTTATACTTCATCTGTCTACATAAACTTATTTTTCATGTTCTATTTGGGTATGTATTGATTATTTTTATCTACCACTTGTGCTTAAATTATTTGTTCTATGATTTTCCAAATAAAATAATTCTCTTTTTGTGTGGAAACACCGGGATTCTAAATTTAGGATAGGTTATACTTTCCTCAAAAATATGTGTTGTAATAGGTTGTGAATCCCCATCAAAATTCTGGTATATTTTGGTTATTCCACCACTATAAAAGTTCATTTCTAATTGAGTTATAGTTTTCCTTCATAAATTAGTTCCATTGTACATAACATATCTCTCAAGGAGTAGATGGGTGTAAGAGTATACATAGGTTCACATTGAACTAAACTACTATAAAATTTCTTGTTTTCTCTCATTACTACTAATTATTATTATTTCATGTAAAACATAATTAACATTGATAATGAACATAGTGTCTTAATTAAACTCTTTAAAAATTTTAAACTAGTCTATCCCCCCAATAACATCTTGCTTCTTAACCAGTCCTAAAAACTAACTTACTTCATCATTCAAAAAAGATATTTCACTTGAATAATTAATAATTATTACCTTATGGAATCAAAATAAATCTAGGCATATCAAAAATCACTAAAAATATATCTTTACCTAAGGAATATAATACATGCAATGGAATTTAATTTTTTTAGTTTTTGTAATTTATTATTTTGTTGCTTTTTTATGAAAAACATTGTGTGGATGTCTATAAACTTCAATAGAAATAGTTCCAAATTGATAAGTGATATTTTTTATAAATCTCACTTCAAATATTTTATGTTACTAGGAATTCAGTATAGTGAACAACTATGATCAATCTTTCAAGGAGGCCTATCACACAATGTTGATTTGCTATTATAAATTTTTATAATTAACTAAAATATATTACTACGTGACATTTAATATAATTTGGGTTTTAAAAATGAATGTAATACACACACAAGTATATATATATATCAAAATTGAATAAAATAAAATATTAAAAACAGAATTTAGTTGTTGAACAAGAAATATTTGTGCATAAGAGTTCATGGGGATGCAATCTTTATTTTTTAAAATGTAATTCTAAGAAAACTATACATTATTAAGATAAAGAGATGCCACTCAACACCCTCATATTTAAATTTTAGTTATCCTATGCTAAGACCTCTTCAGGTAGGATAACACTCTCTTAAACTATGGCTTTGAAATCTCGCCACCACACTTCCCCAACAACACTATAGCAACATCATAGTAATGAAGGGGTAAAAGTAAAGAGTGTCGAGAAGAACAAGATAATGAGAAAAGAAGGGAGACCACTCACTATAATCAATTTAACCCTTAATCAAATTATCTAAATAAAATAATGATAAAAAATTAAAGTGAAATGAACTCCAATCATCACCACCTCACATATCCCCCTTAAATAATAGTGAGGGTTAGTTATCTATAACCATGGAGATGAGAGGGATTCAATGGTTAAAACATAAAATAGAAACAAAAGATAATATAATGAGAGAAAACTAATATATACTATAAATTTAGAATATTATAAGAATAAAAATCCCATTTCCCTAGATTCTATGAATGGCTATCTATTTTTAATAGAAGTGAAGGTTTAAATTTATAATGAATATATGGGGTGTATTTCCCTTAAATTATGTCCATAAAAATTTTACACGTTCTTGGACTAATAAATAAATGAATATCAAAAAATATTCCTTCTATGATTTTTTTATATGTCTAAATATCCTACCAGAAAATATTAATTTTAAAGGACAGATGTACAAAAACATATTACTAAATTAGTAAATTCATTTATTCTAGCCTGGTAGAATTTTGGAATTCACATTATCTGATTTCCAATACATTTATGGACCTAAAAATCACCGAATCTCAAGCATCCATAGATAATTTATATATTCCTCAACCTATTCTATATCTTCATTTAAATTTTCATATCTTTTTTATTGGTACTTTTTAAAATATGATATCATCATTAAAAGTCATCAAAATTGCTCATAAATTCCATGACCAAACTTGGGTGGTTCATTTGAGCCTTATATGGTTGGATTTAGTAATTGTTCCAATTAAATTAAATGTATCCCATCAAGTATGTAATACTAAGAAATAATATTTTTAATTTGGATTAATGTAGAAATGATATTATAATAAAATCAAAATGAATAAAAATAAAAAAATTAAACCATATTCCCAAAAAATATCAAAAATATTCCAAAGACAAAAAAATGTAATAATTTCGCTGTAATGATAAAATTGTGGGATTTAAAAAATTTAAAAATATAACAAAATATATAAAAATATGAGCTTCATCATATGTGGTCTCATAGGGTTTTCTCTTCAGATACATAGGTAACATCATGTCATAGATATCTCACATGGAGATCAATTTAATTTGATGTGGCTACAAAGGATATACTGACTTAATCATACACAGCTGTAAAGGGTCTTCATGTTCTATGGATATAATCTAACAAAGTAAATTATTTAATCTGATATAAAAAATGATTTAATTTTATGTGGTGAATTTTTAATTCTAATACGATGAATGATTTAATTTTATATACTGAATGAATTATTTTGATGTGACCATAAAGGATTTACCTAGCCACATCTAAAAAGGATTAGTGATTTAATATTGTGTAGCTGAAAAAATTTATGTCTAATATCTATAAAAAACAATCAGACAATGAGAGTTCCATGGGATCAAAATGGTTTCTACTACAACTACACAAGCGAAGAGACTTCAAAAAATGAGTCTATTCCTTTATGGTTTAAAAATTAACTTTTTACATTTTTCTTACCTTCGAATATTATTTGAAATGCTAATAAGTTTTTTGAGGAATTAAAAAATTTCCCACTTATAATTGTATTAGATAACAAATAAGAGGATCTAATTCAGAGGAAAAAAATGTTTCCCATACAATTTATACACATTTTTCATAAGATTATTTCCCCTGTATATAAGTTAATGGGGCATGCTCAATATTTTTTGGTCAAGTTTGAATCAATCAAATTTTCCATCGATCACATAAGATTCTCTTCTATTTCATTTCATAGAAAAAATCCTCAACAAAAAAATCTCTCCACATAAAACTTCATTAATCATCAACTGATAATGTGGTTGTATAAATTCTATACACACGCTTTCTGTTTGTGAACCATCCACATAAAATAATATCAGCCATGTGGGTTTTATGTGGTTCTACATTGTATAGTTTTATATAGGAATTTTAACAAAAATTCACATTCAATTTCCATAGAACTAACTCAAATTTTTTATCTCAAATTTTTTTCCTTCATAGAAATGACTCTAAAAAATTCTTGAGTTTCCACTATGAGGAGAATATAGATGATCAACTGTATAAAATATAATAAATGATAGTGTATTTGTGTGTTGAGTCTTATTTTTTCAGATATGTTGGTAATAGGTATTCAATATTATCTAACATCAGATAGGTTTCCCATTTATGTATTTTGGTTATTGAGTGATCCACCCATTCTTAAACCTTGATGAGGTGAGAACAAACCAACTCATTAGATCAGGTACTACTAAATGCTCACCCAGGCTAATGTTTATTTAGTATAACATTTCATCAAGGAGGTGGATCATTTATAGGGTTATATTATAAAATATACTCCATTGAACATGGAATATGGACCTCAAACTCCATAGATATAAATCTTCAACTACATATTCATTTTTTTATGAGACTTAGTTGACCAATGACTTGGACAAAAATCTGGCTAGGACCTCCACCTAAGAGGTGTCTTCAGTATGGTCAAGGTATTTATATTATTATTACATAATAGATATATAAAATATTAAGCTTATTTAAAGGTTTCTGAACTTTATGAAGTAGTCTTTATGTTGTAATCATTCTCCCATCACAACAATAAAGACTTCAAGAACCTGATTTGTAGATAGAACCCTGATGTTAATTCATTCTATCTAATACACGGAGATGTTGGGATCAAATATTGGGGTATACACATGAATAATGAGGCACTAATTTTAATATATATGTTCATAAAGTTAGTCAATACACTTTTCATATTGAATAACATGGAAAGGAATCCTCTACTCATAATGGAACAATTTTTGTTGGTGAGGAATTCCATGCACCATGTTCTTCTCCCAAGGGTGGAAATACCCTTTGGAATATGGATAGAACCATTTATGATGTCTAATGATAGAGATCCATGGACAAGAATTCCACATGGTTACCCAACCCACAAGACTTGTAGAACTCCCAGTGCTTATTATCCAACATTGGTGGAAAGATGATACATTGAGTGCGGATGGGAGATCACTACTAGAATTAATCCCTTGGTTTTCCTAGAATCATTCCTTAAAATTATCATTAATGTTCATCTCCTCCAAGAGAGTGATTCTTGTAGTGGGTTCACTATTGGTACATTTTTTAATGATTAATATTTAGTAAGATGAATATGGGTCAATCTAGTTGTGTCATTTCTAGCAATCTCGTATCCCTATCACAGGTACATCTATATGGTGAAGGCATAATTCATACTATTTAGTACCTTTCAAGTACTCTAGAGAGATATATTAGTATATATGGGAGGATATTAAATAATAAATGAAAATATAATCCCAAATTCTAAATTTAGTCCATATCTCCAAAGCATCGATGGAGTTAATCCACGCTGGCTTATAGAAAGGGATTTGTCAAGCATGTTGAACTTTAAAAATGATAATTGATGTTGAAATCAACACTAATGAAAAAAAATTCATTATCACCCAAATATAGGGTATTTTTAAATATAAGATAAATAGGGAAACTACAATAGAGGAATGAGACCATTTCTAGTTTTATCTATAGTTCCACTGAATGCAGAAGAAGTGTCTTACCCTTCCTCAAAGTGTTCAAACCAAGTGGAATCTTATGGTTACATTATAATTATGGATAATACTCGCATGTTATGAAGTTTAATAGAATTTACATTCCCACCATACAGTGCTTCCATTTGGGTGTTAATCGAATTTTCTAAGACTTGTATTTGATCATATATAAACGGTCAAATATAATACTCGGTGCCCCAAGTCAAGGGCCCACCACTAAGCAAAGGTGAATAAAAACTATATATTATCTTAGAGGAAAGAAAACCCTTTAAGTTACCATTATAAAGAAACCTTTAGTGACTCATATTCCTAGGAAATAATTGAGACATCATGAACCTTCTCTATCGATGGGTGGGATGGCTCTTCTACCACCCATCCCAACTAATTCTCAACTTCTATAATCCTAGAGGGAGTGGGATTCATGGAGGAATAGTTCATTTATAAAGGATATATAGGATTACCTCCAAATAGATAAATTCATTTTGATATATATTAGGTAGGTCATTATTATGGGTTTAGGTAGATCATCTAATGATAAATAGAAGCAAAAACATCCCATGAACAAGACCGATCTATCTTATTGAAAACAATACATGGAATAATGAAGAAAAATATACCTATATCATGACTTAAATATCTTCTATATCATATATTTAATGGAGAAATAATTATGATGATCAAGAGAGTGTTATAAAAATTCAACCTACCATTATAGGTTATCCACTAGCCTTTGGATCCTTAATCATATCATAATGATTATCATGCCCTGAAGGGGTACGAGAACCTTCACTACATGATGAATGATGTTATAGCTTAAAGAGAGAGATTCAACAGTCTTGCGTATAATCTAGGTGATCCACTAAGATGGATCATATCCGTCCATATCAAACATATCAAGTGCTATCTCATGGCACCCATACATTATCACTTGTTGGATTTTTCTTCACTAAACACTTCAATTAATATGTTTCATTCCATAAATTAAAAAAATAAATAAAGTGTCTGTGGTGATAAAATGTACGAATGCACATATCATTTAAATCCATGTCGTGTTCCAATC
Source organism: Viscum album (assembly GCA_963277665.1). Classification (NCBI taxonomy): domain Eukaryota; kingdom Viridiplantae; phylum Streptophyta; class Magnoliopsida; order Santalales; family Viscaceae; genus Viscum; species Viscum album. Next base: position 1,993,675,793 of record OY728157.1, read on the forward strand.
ATCTATTATTATGCAGGAATTTGGTGGCATCTCATTCCACCTTAAAAAAATGGATCGCCATAATATGTGATATTAATCTCATGAATATTGTATTATATGATTCATGCCTACCAGAGATAATGATTTAAATTTAATGAATATTATTTCTTATGATTAATTTTTTTCATAAAATAGGATAGTTTAAGTGTATATCTATCAATCTACCACTTTCACTAAAATCACATAAGGAGTTTATTAATAACTTCACAACTAATTTTGAATCTATCCAAAACATATTTGGATATAGTTTATCAAAATTTATTAATTTTAGAATGATTTTTTTTCAAAACATAATCCTTATCCAAATGCCTAACTGTGTGACCCTATTTACCATAGTAGTTCTGAAAAAATAATATGAAATTCTCATTTCATAGATGTAATCATGGAGAGGCCTCTACCAAATCGATAGTGAAACTTAAGAAACTAAGGGGTATGTTTTAACCCCCATAAAACATTCACATATATCATATTACGGTTTCCAATATAATATGTATCATATACATTGTATGTATACCTATATAATTCATGTTTATGTGACATTTAGTGACCAATATACATGTAACAATGTCAATATAGTATAGGTCATCTCATACTTTCTTAATTATATATAAAATCCTAACCTCATTGATGAAAACAATGCATGCCATTCATCTTGTGGATGTGCACATCACAAGACCCTATTCAATGTATACGAACACATCATATGTTTCTCAACTAAGAATGGACATGAATTTTCTTGATCTAATTCAATCAAATACCAGATGTATTTTATCATCATATGAGTGGATAGCTCTCATCTCAGTTGTGCTCCAACTAATATTATGGTCAGTAATATACTAAACCACCCTCTAATTAGCTAAGACACAATGGACTACATAATAAAGGTATTAATATATTAAGTTTTTCATTCTTGGTATCTCTCCAACTACATGTAAAAGGATTGATAATAAGAATACACCCCTAAGTATATTGATGATTGTATAACATTCCATGGGATATTCTTAGTGGATTAATCCAAATAATAAGTCTGCTCATATTATCTATTTATTACACTAGTCATACTGATCTTTATGTATCATAACAAACCATAATTAACTATGATAATCATTGATTAGGGATAACTCAAACTTACACATTGATGGGATATTATCATTCAATTGTTCATGTAAATTAAACTGTAGCACACATGAATGAATGATAAATATATATTTCCTTTATTATAAAAATATGATACATTATTCAACCATTAAATCGATATATTATATATCATATACCAAGATACTCTATATATCCTCTATTTATCAACTATAATAATGGTTTCCTTAGTGTATTTGATACATTATCATCAGTAGCCACACAACATATCATAGCATCACCGCACTAAAATATCTATCTTAGGATATGGTATTTTAGAAGGATTTTTTTGGCTCCTTGATGAGACCAAGGTTCCTTTTCCAAAGTGATAGCTCCATTGTTTCCAAAATATATCATGATCATTCTATTAATGATAGGAAATACCTCATATTTATAAATGAACTTTTTGATTCAAATAGTCTCTTTCATACCACCTAATATATATATATACTCCACCTCTATTATTAAGACTACCAGGATGTATTTTTTAGAACTCTTCCAATTGATAGCTCCACTATTCAGGAAAAATGTGAAACTGAATTGAGATTTCACATCATCTATATTTTATTGGAAACTTAAATCTATGTTACCCTACATATATAGATCGTCCTCTCCAATAAAGAAAAATAATATATCTTTTTTCCTTATCAAGTCCTTAAGATTGTTCTTCATAGAAATATGGTGACTCTAAAAGTGATTGGATTGGTATAAAATCATAATTTTAAGATCATACATAGAATCAGTTCATATAAAAACATGGAATGCAAGATAGAACTTATGGGGGATGCATTGGGAAATTTATCCATCCTTTCAAACTCCATATAAGAATACTGAATCATTATAAGATTCATACCCTGAAACACTAGTAAAGAACCATTTTCGAGTTCTCCATGCTAAGACACTATATAACTTTACTAATTTGTATGTATTGACTTAGTCTAAGAAACATATTAGATATATATTTATGGATATTCATGCCCAACATACATAATGATTCACCCAGTTCTTTTATCAAGAATAATTTTCAAAAATATATCTTCACATAGTGAAGTGTCAGGATTTTATTTCTGGTAAGAAGTATGTTGTATACATATAATATCATAAATAGTACTAAACTCCCATGAATTTTATAATATATATGGGAATCATACATTATTTTTAAGAAAACTAAATCATTAATTTCATTATCAAACCTAATATTCCAACTCTGGTAGTCTTGTTTCAACCCCTAAATGATCTTTGAAACATTAAAAACCTGGAAGACTTATTTGGTACTTCAAAACCTTTGGTTTTTTTAATATAAAAATCCTTGAATAAATCCCAATTAAATAAAGTGAATTTGACATAAATTTAATGTATCATATAATCAATATGTTTTGATATGTCTATCAATTTATGAATGGAGTTTATCATCACTATAGGTAAAAATATTTATTCATAGATAATACTATAAATCTACTTGTAACCTTTTACAACTAGGAATGATTTATAGGTAGACACTCTTCCATCCATATTTTTTAATGAAAAAGAACTACTTTAAACCTATGTGTAATACTCTTTTAGGCACATCCACCAAGTTCCAAACACAGTTAGTGTACATGGAGTCCATTTTAAATTCCATGGATTTTAACCATTTCACATAATCACAACTATCTATGGCCTCTGTGTGAGTAGTAGGTTCATCTTCTATGAATATTACTAAACCATCATTCACTATAAAAAATCTATATATCATGATATATTGAAGAATCATACCATACTTTTGAGGTTCTTGATTATCTTGAGTCGGTTCATCTTCCACAACTCTTTGTGGAACTAGTTTAACATCCATCTCAGGAAAACATCCAGTTTGTTTATCTTAAACTTCTCTTAGTTAAAATTTATTCCCACTGAAGCCATGAATGTAATATTCCTTCTCAGTAATTATAGAAAATTAGGCCATAGACATGTTTCATTCAGTAGGATTATAAAAATAATATCCCTTGGTTTCCTTAAGGTAACCGATAAATAATCATTTTTTAATGTAGGATCAACTTTATCAAAATATGGACATCATATATTTGATTTAAAACACCAAATATTCATACAATCTAGATTGGGAAACCTCCATTCCATATACCACATGGTGTATTTATACTTTTTTTTATATGGAACCTAGTTAAGTGGGAATACAACATCCTCCAATACATAACCCCATAATGTAATAAGGAGGTCACATTGACTCATCATCAATTAAACCATGTCCAACAGGGTATGATTCCTCCTCTTATAGACATTATATCACTATGGTGTTCCAAGATGAGTGAAATGTGGAAAAATTCTACAATTTCTCAGATGCTCAATAAATTTCTAGGTCAAATAATCACCACCATAATGTGATCAAATGATTTTATAAATCGTACCCATTTTATTTTGAAAATCATTGTAAAAATATTTGTACTTTTAAAGTGTTTCATAATTGTGTCTCATTAGAATCACATAATAATACTAACAATATAAATAGGTAAGAGTAATTAATTTTCTAAAATCACCACTTTTTTGAGTTCTTATTAATCTATATACATAACTATGTATGTGATCTAACAATCCATTATCCATTTAAACTTTTCCACTAAAGGGTAATTTGATAAATTTTCCTAATAGAAATTATTCAGAATCAAATAATTCATAGTTTAATGGTTCCATAAATCCATCTCTATGGAGTATTTTATTGTGTTTCTCATTTATATGTCCAAGGTGACAATAATAAAGGAAGGTGGGATTATAATCATTATTAAACATATTATTTTGAGTTTTATAGATGATATTATCTATATCTATAACATATAAACCATTTATCATATTCCCAGTAACATCAAACATTCCATTTATATATATAGAACAACTATTGTTCTTAATAGTGAATGAAAATATCTTCTTGTCCAAAAAAGATACATAAATAAAATTTATATTTATGGTGGTAACATAATATCAGTTCTCTGATTATAGTTATAATCCACTTGGTAAAGCCAGATCATAAGTGCCAACATTTAATGCAGTAACTCTTTCTTCGTTATAGTGAAAAATATCACATTCACCCTTTTTCATCTCATTCCCCTCTCTGGGTCTATGACTATCAAAAAAAAATTATTCACACCTAGTATCAAATACCCATGAAATAGGGTTAGTGATATTGAATTCTATAGAATTCATATTCAGATTCCTATATTTCCATTTTTTATGTATATTTTCATTTGATGCATGTAATTGATTCATTGATTAATTCTCACTTCAATGTTATGATCATTATTGTAGAGACCCATGTTTTAACCTGTAAGACTTTGGAATATTTCTTCATATAATTCCAGAGCTAGGTGCGAAGACGGAATACGATTCCGAGGCCCAGTGTGTCCAGAATAAATTTTATAATAATATTATGTGTTTTTATACTATACACAATGCAGGGTTGTGTTTTCTCCTAAATGGTAGATCGGATCAGACATTCGAGGGCACGGTTGTGTCTAAAGCGTGCTGTTTACCCTAGGGGGAGTATAAAAGTTGCTGGTGTGGGCCTGCTGTGAGAGATGTCACCCAGGGGAAAATCCTCATTTTGAAATAATGACTTAGTGATTTTTATCACTGGGATTATTTTCGAATAACTTTTGAATGAAGTCTTGGAATGGAAATATGAGAATTCTGTTGAGTTCAAAATGGGGATTTTTTCCTAGTCCTGATATAAAGTGAGAGGGAACGATAGTTTCAGATTCCACGCTAAGTGGATTTTTTTCTATAAATAGAAAAATGAGAAGTTGGAGTTAGGGTTCCATCTTCTCTCTCCTCTTCTCTCTCTCTATCTCTCTCTCTATCTCTCTCTTTCTTTGGTGTTCTTCGCTGTTATTCACTGGATTAAGGAGTGAACTCTGGTGGATCGAGGCGGGATCGCAACGGATGCGTCGCTAATGTCGAACGGCCGGATCGATGTAGGATTCTTGTTAAATTTCACACCTTAGTTGATTTATTATTTTTTTCATCAATGTTTTTCATTTTAATTCTATAATTTTAGAATTGGGGCATTGGCTGAATGAACACGGCCAACGCTCGAGCCCTATATTAATTCTCATTCATGGGTGTTCTTTGTCCAAATTTTCAGACGCGCCAATATTTTTCGGATCGACGATCGGGGGCAGGCTTTGCGAAGGCATGGCCCCGAGGATACTGAATCCTCCTTCAAATTTCAAATCAGGACACTAGAGTGGTGGCAGCGGCCGTTGAAAGCCTCGGCTCAGGCAAGGGAGATGGCCGGAGGTCGGGCGTCAGGCAACAGGTGCGGCTGGGGGGTTCGAATGAGGTGGCGAAGTCAGGTGCGACTGGTGTGGTGTGGCGGAGTTCGACAAGAAATCCGAGTAAGGTGGCAGCATTCGGTGGAGGAACCAAGAAGGCCCTGGCAGCTGCGGCATTCAGTGGGCCAGTGTGAGGTGGCTATGGCGTCGGCAGTGAGCAGGGGGCGCGGGGCTACAATGGAGCGGCAGAGTGGGGGAGCCAGGTGGCATCGCGGGCAGTAGGTGCCACTGCAGTGCGATCCACAGGACGGCAGCGAGAGGGCGTTGTCCTCGAGCGGTCACGTTGGGGAGGAACCCCGAGGCGCTGACCTCGGAGGTGCACTGCGTACAAGGACCCGCAAAGTGTGTGTCCTGCTGGCGCGACACGATTACAGGCCATTTGGCCTGTTGGCTTGAAGAACCGGACCCGAGGGAGGGGGTCCGGTGTTGCTCTAGTGGGCCGCAGCCGGTGGGCCGCAGCGAGTTAGCCCGAACCCACGGTTGGGCTGCAGTCTGGCAGTTCAGTCCGGGCCGACCTTGGTGAACCGGCCTGGTTGGGCCCCCTTGTGTTCTGGGGGGGGGGTAACTTCTAAACGGCGAGTCCGTTTGATGCTCCATCTACGGTTGTGGATCTGTCTCTTCGAGACAAACTTTTTAATTTGGGTTTCGGGGTTTTTGGGTTATGCGCCCAAAGGCGGGTAACCCGGAATACTTTAATTTAATAATATCAAATTATTATTAAGGCTTGCGACGGACGTGCTTCGTGATCCGGACGTCCGTTTAACGCGCCGTTAGAGACACTATGTACCTGGAGTTGAGCCGGTCCTTCTAAAGTGGGTTCGGGACCCTTGCGGTTTGGTTTTGTTGCTCGGTGGCACAGAACACTTAATACGAATAATTAATTAATTGTTCAATTAATTAACTACTCTTGCGTCAAACCTAACTCCTTCTTGGGATGTCTAATTGAAGTGTCATTAGCGGCAGCGTGACCCCAGTCCTCGTGCGGACTTTTTTAGATGCTTTCCAAAGCATTCTGGTAGAGACAAGGTGTGATCCCCACAGGGCCTAGTTCACACATTTTAATGTGTAACGCCACCTTTTCACCCGACATTTGTTTGGGGTGTTTGAGAACTCATTTCTGAGTGTATTTCCGAGGGATTGCAATGGTGCAATCCGCCCGCCTAAATTCGGGCCCTAGGGGAGGGCCCCACGAGGTAGCTTTCGGACGTATGCTACGTTTTTACGACTTATGCTACATGAGTCCGTTTGTGGAAAATGAAAGCCTATGCTGCGTGGTTATCTACAAGGAATGCAATGGTACGATCTGCGTGACGTGTTTTCAGATCGAGGCTTGGGCCCCACAGGGGCCCGTTTGCATATAATGTGGTGAGTTGCAGCTTCTGCATCTGAAGTCCGTTTTAGGTGTCGTCAGTGGCGTTGTGACCCTAGCATTGAGGCTAAGTTGACCTAGGTGGTTTCAGGTGTTGAAGTTGAAGTTGAGGCATGGGCCCCACAAGCAGTCTTTTAAGTTGTGTGCAGCATACTGTGACTTTTTCATCAGAAGTCCATTTGGGGCGTATGAATAGTCGTTTCGGCATGTTTTTCCGAGAGCATAGCGATGGTGCAGTTTGCCTGAACTTTTTTGGGACCGATGTGTGGGCCCCACGTGATTCTGTATGGGAATAAAGTGGTGTCGGATAGCTTTTTCTTCGGGAGTCCATTTCTAGAAAGAAATTAGTATATCTCGCGTGTTTTTTTGTGGGGATTACAATATTGTAATCTTTTTGGGTGTGCGGAGCCTCTTGAGAGATCTTATTAAATGTGGAAACATGAAAGGGAGTTTTTCGGAGATTCCTTTGATGCACTCCGAACCAACACACGGTAGCGATGTTAGTGACACCCAGTGATGGCATGGGCCGCGTGGAGTTATCAGACTTGTTCTGGGTTTACCCTCCAATGGGGATGGAAAGTGGGTTACCCACCGGCATATCAGGGTACACCCTCCAGTGAGGCTGGGTAGTGGGTTACCCGAAAACCTTTAGGGTTTACCCTCCAGTAGGTCTGGGCGGTGGGTTACCTGATGACCTTTAGGGTTTACCCTCCAACAGGGTAGGGCATTGGGTTACCCAACGACCCTTTAGGGTTTACCCTCCATTGAGGCTGGGTAGTGGGTCACCCGACGACCTTTTCGGGTTTATCATCCATCAGTGTAGGGCAGTGGGTCACCCGGAAACCTTTTCGGTTTTACCCTCCAGTTGGGCTGGGCAGTGGGTTACCTGACGACTTCTTTCAGACTCAGCCCTTTCGATGTGGCTAGTCGGTGGATTTTCTTCGTGATTACCAGATCAGGAATTTTGGTGGTATGGTTTAAGTATTAGGCAGATTTGAGGTGTGGGACTGTTGCGCACTAGTGATGGATATCCTTTGAACTGTTGGCGACTTCTCTTGGGCTGAGCTTGGAGATAGATATCCCCTTACACACTTGTTCTAGATTCTTATTGAGAATATATATATATATATACACTCCATTTTTTTCACTCCTTGGGTTCAGTTACTCGCTTTTTAGGAGGGGCGAAGATTTGCGGGTTATGCCACATGCTTCCATGTATAACTTCTCTTGGATTGGATGAGTCCACTTCCTTTCATTTTTTAGGTTGAGCAGTACTCTCGCTATTGTACTCTTACACTATTCTTTGTTTTTTCCACTGCTCACTATTCTTAGTATCTCTTCTGTTGCTCCCTCGAGCTTTCGGGGAATCCAACTAAGTATCTTTATACTCACCCCTACTTGGGCTTTACCCGCACTTGGTGTGCCCTTGCAGATGACAGGCAGATCGATCGAGACTATGGAACAGCGTATAGTACACAGGAGCTTGGGTTGCGTTCAGTGGTCGTAGGAGGATTTTCGGGTGTGAGACTCACTAGCTGTTTACTTCTGTTTTACCTGTTGCTGGGTTGTGGCACCTTTTTGGTTAGGTGCAAGTTTTGTCCCTTTTACTGTTCAGTTTATTTCTCAGTCTGATTTTCAGCACTTTACTTGTACTGGTTAGAGGTCGATGCATATATGTTGGTTTCCCTTTTGTAGTAGTGTTGTATCTTTCTTTCCTTTATCTGCACTTTTTCATTGAGTTAGCTGCGTGTGTGTGTGTATAGTTTCTTAGCCAAAGGCCTCCCCTAGTTTGGTGTGCCTTCAGCTCTAGTCACCAGCACCTGGCCTATGGAGGCGAGCTTGGGGTAGTTGCGGCTCAATCCCTGGTATGGTTCGAGTCATGAAAAAGTGGTATCAAAGGGGGTTTGTTCCTTAGGGAGTTGTTCAGATGTCCCTAAAAAGGAATTGGTTGAGTTTTGGGGCAATAGTGTCAACGTGTCTTGAGAGCATCTCATAGTCCAGGGCGTTCAGTGATGGTTTAGTGGCCGACGTATCCAGTCACCATGACCCTGATAACCCTCTTGTCGACTCGGCACACTGAGACACTTATTGCATGGAATTTGGTTCTTGAATCATATTGGATTGAGTCTTTGACCATCCTTCTTGAGTCATCTCCCCATCGTTGTTGATATATATATGCTCATTTGACCGCAGTACTCCTTGATTAGATTCAGGATGTCTCAACGATGATAGTCATCCAGGATACTAGCTACAGTTCATGACGACGACTCCGTGAGTGACGAGGCCTCAGTTCAAGATCCATCATAAGATTACCCTTTCTCCAAGAGGAAATATAGTAGCACCTCCACCTGTGGAGTAGTAGATAGTACCGGCAGGGAGGGTTGCTGACGAGCGTAGGCTGGGCGCACTATGTGCGTTCCAGCATTAGAGACCACTAAGGTTCTGCGGTGTGCCATACCCTTAGATATTGAAGGGTTTGATAGAGTCATTGGTCTGCCTCTTCAGGATTATTCGGACACTGACAGGTTAGATGGTGGCTTTGACAGCAAGTTTTTTCACCAAGTAGTTTGGTGTTAGTAGAGTCAGGGTTACTCAGATACACAATGAGTCGGTACTCTCATGGGATGACTTCTAGCAGCTGTTTTTTGAGGAGTACTACCCCTCCTAATTATGTTTTTTCTTTTGGGAGCTATTGGAGCTTCAGTGGGGAGTGATGGCAGTGGTTGAGTATGCAACTGGGTTAAAAAACATTACTTAGTACTCTTTGGACGTGGTCTATGACGACAACTTCCGAGCACATAAGTTTGAACGAGGTCTCTGTATAGGAGATGTGTGCCAGCATAGTGCCTTTGTGCATCCTCACCCATCTCAGGGTGCTGGGGCAGGCATTGGTGATAGAGGAATTTCTGTCAGAGGGATGACAATTGGCAGGGCCTCAGTGCCAGAGGTCTCCCCTTGATGAGACTCAGGCACATGGTCGGGGGCAACATAGAGCATTGAGACAGCCCAGGGAGTACCAGTGCTATGTTTGTGATGTACGAGGTCATGTGGCATGAGACTACATGACCAAATGTGCTGAGTTTTCTAGATATTTGGTAGATTCACCACCACAACATAGGCAGTGTCATTATCAGAGAACTCCCAGGTGAGGACCGGGTGGTCCCCAGGGAGGCAGTGCTGGCAGAAAAGCGGGAAGAACAGTGGTTGGAGGACGATGTTTCGAGGTCCTTCCACCACAACTAGGCAGCCCATGTCAGGCTCAGGGAGCTAACGGATGGTGCTGCGGGTGGCTGTGTGCTAGGGGAGTCTACAATCCTACAGCGTAAGAGATGATAAGAGATACGCTCTGTGTCTTTTCGACTTTTCTTAGTAGAACTTGTTAGACACTACGTGAGGTACTCTTTTCGTCTAACTCCTTGTTCGAGGGGTTACTTAGGGTGATGTAGGGAATCAGTGTAACCATGTGTTGGTGTAGTCTGACGTAGCTTTGAATTCACAAGAAAGAGGGGTTCTTCCCCCACTAAGATGCGTTTTTGTGATGTGATCAAAACCGTGAGCGAGAGTCAGTACCACCCAACGCGGATAGTATTGAGGTGTGGTGGATGAGTCCCTATGACATGTGCATTCATGGTAGGGTTGTTCGGTGTAGTGTCAGAGCAGGTTCTAGATTTTCCAATGGGGATTTTCTGCTTGACTCCCCCCCCCCCCCCCCCTTTGCTTGAGGTTACACTAGTGGGTTTGGAAGAGTGCCTATTTTGGGGATTACTCTCCTTCTGATAGGGGTAAAGACACGTGGGGTATGCCACGTGATTTCTGTGTCCAGCCTCTGGAGGTTGGATGAGTATGCATGTCTGCCCTGTTCATTGTTACCTTGCGTTCTCAACATCAATCTTGATACCATTATCAAGTACAGGTCGAGGTGATGGTGACCCCATTAACAGAATTATGTGTTTCACTATGTGGTGTTGGTGGTGATCCTTGCGCTGATAATGTGGAGATGCTATCTTCTGGGAGATAGATTTCTCGTTTGCTCAGACAACCAGTTTCTCAGGTGCATCCTCACCTAGAGAGACTTGAACCTGAGGTGACGGTGCTAGTTGAAATTTCTACAGGACTATGACTTCAAGGTAGTCTATGTTCTGGAAGATGGCAGTGTTGTAGCAGGTTCCCTTAGCAGAGAGCCTCGGTTGTGATGCACTGACTATGAAAACATGTGTGACCAGATATTAAATGGTGTTTCACCAGATGGGTATTCTGAAGGAGGGAATCATGAGACCATGTTCCAAGAACAAATCGTGATTTAGGTTGCGACGTGGAAAGTAGAGGTTCATCCGGGGAAGTCCCCCTAGTTTCATTGGGTCGTTTAGGAATCGTGCAAGCAATTGATGGGTTTCATACCGTCTTTCTCTACCCTTCCTACAGTAGGAGTGGGCGCCCGAAGTATTCCACATGTCGCAGCTGATGAGGTGCATGCATGTTCTTACGCATGTCCTCGAATGTAGAAAACCTTATAAGTATGAACCATCCCTTTGGTTCATGTGTTGTGCCATCATGGTGTTGTGCAAGTTTTCTTGGTAATTGGAGGGATATATTTGAGCTCTGTATCCCGAGTTGTTTTTCCTGGTTTTCCTTTTCAGGGACGAAAAGCTTGAAAGAGGGAATTATGTAGAGACCCATTTTTACCCTATAAGACTTTAGAATATTTTTGCATATAATTCCAGAGCTAGGCGCGAAGAACGCGTGTGATTCCGAGGCCCGGTGTTCCTGGAATAAATTTTATAAAAATATTACGTGTTTTAATACTATGCACATGGCGGGGATGTGTTTTATCCTAAACGGTAGCTCGTATAGGAAATATGAGGGCATGGTTGCGTCTGGAGCATGCCGTTTACCCAATGTGGGGTGTCAAAGTTGCGGGCGTGGGCCTGCTGTGAGAGATGTCACCCAGCGGAAAAATCGTCATTTTGATATAATGACTTAGTGATTTTTATCACTGGCGTTATTTTCGAATAACTTTCATATGAAGTCTTGGAATGGAAATATCAGACTTCCATTGATTTCAAAATGGGACGTTTTGCCTAGGCGTGATATAAAGTGAGAGGGCATGACAGTTTCGGATTCCGCACTAAGTGGATTTTTTTCTATAAATAGAAAAATGAGGAGTTATAGTTAGGGTTCCCCCTTCTCTCTCCTCTTATCTCTCTCTCTCTCTCTCTCTTGTTCTTCGGTGTTCATCACTGTTCTTCACCGGATTGAGGAGCGAACTCCGGTGGATCGAGGTGGGATCACAGCGGATGCGTTGCCAACGTCGAACGGCCAGATTGATGTGGAATTCTTGTTAAATTTCACACCTTATTTGATTTCTTAAAAAAAATTCATCAAATTTTGTCATTTTAATTATATAATTTTAGGATTGGGGTGTTGGCCAAACGAACATGACCAACGCCCGAGCCCCATATTAATTCTCGTTCTTGGGCATTCTTCATCCCAATTTTAAAAGGTGTCAATCTTTTTCGGATCGATGATCGGGGGCTGGTGATGCGACGGCCTCGCCCTGAGGATTCTGAATACTCATTCAGATTTGGAATCAGGCCACCGGAGTGGTGGCGATGGCCATCAAAATCCCCGGCTCCAGCAAGGACGGTGGCCGGAGGTTGGGCGTCAGGAAATGGGTGCGGCCAGGGGGTTCAGACAAGGTGGCGATGTCGTGTGCAGCCGGTGCGGTGCGGCGGCGTTCGGTGGGATATCCAAGCAGGGCGGCGGTGTTTAGTGGAGGACCGAGCAGGCCTAGGCGGTCACAGCTTTCGGCGGGCCGGCGTGAGGCGGTTGTGGCGTCGACGGCGAGCAGGGGGCGCGGGGATTCAGCGGAGTAGCGGAGCGGGGGAGCCAAGCGGCGCCACGAGCAGCAGGTACCGCAGCGGTGCGCTCCGCAGGACGGTGTTGAGAGGGCATCGCCCTCGGGCTGTCATGCTCACGAGGAACCCCAAGGCGCTGACCTTGGGGGTGTGCTGCGGACAAGGACCTGCAAAGTGTGGGTCCTGCTGGCATGATGTGAATACCGGCCATTTTGTTGGTCGGCTTGAAGAACCAGACCCAAGGGAGGGGGTCCAGTGTTGCTAGAGCGGGTTGCGGAGAGTCAGTCCAGACTCGCGGCTGGGCCCTGGGCCGACGGTTCAGTCCGGGCCGGCCGGGGTGAACCGGCACAGTTGGGCCCCCTTGCGTTCGGGGGGGGGGGGGGGTCGTAACTTCTAAACGGTGCGTCCGTTTGACACGCCGTCTATGGCTGCGTGTCCATCTCTTCGAGATGTATAATTTAAGTTGGGTTTTCAGGGTTTTTGGGTTCTGTTCCCGAAGGTTGGTAACCCAGAATGATTTAATTTAATAATATCAAATTATTATTAAAGTTTGGGACGGACGTGCTTCACGAGCCGGACTGTTTAACGTGCCATCAGAGGCATTGGGACCCTAGAGTTGATCTGATCATTCTAAAGTGGGTTCGGGACCCTTGCGATTTGGTTTTTTGGCCTGGTGGCACGGAACGCTTAATGCGAATAATTAATTAATTGTTTAATTAATTAATTATTCTTGCGTTGGGCCTAACTCCTGCTTGGGATGTCCGATTGACGCGCCGTCTGTGGTAGCATGACCCCAGTCCTCGTGCAGACTTTTTGAGATGATTTCCAAAGTGTTTGGGTTGGAGACAAGGTGCGGGCCCCATAGGGCCAAGTTCACAATTTTTACTATGTTACGCCACTTTTTCACCCGACATCCATTTGGAGATTTTGAGCACTTGTTTCTGAGTTTTTTTTCTGAGGGGATTGCAACGGCCCAATCCACCTGCCTAAATTCTGGCCCGAGGTGTGGGCCCCATGAGGCGGCTTTCGGACGTATGTTGAGTTTTTACAAATTATGCTATATGAGTCTGTTCATAGAAAATTAATAGCCTACACCACATGGTTATCTTCAAGGAATGAAATTGTACGATCTGCGTGACGTGTTTTGGGATCGATGTGTGGGCCCCACAGAGCCCTGTTTGCATATAATACGGGGAGTTGCTACTTCTGCATCCGAAGTCCATTTTAGGCATCGTCAACGTCGTTATGACCCTAGCATCGAGGCAAAGTTGACCTGGGTGGTTTCAGGAGTTGAAGTCGAAGTTGAGGTGTGTGCCACACGGGCCGTCTTTTAAGCTGTGTGTAGCGTACTGTGACTTTTTCATCAGACGCCCATTTGGGGCGTATGAAGAGTCAATTTGGCATGTTTTTCCGAGAGCATTGTGATGGCACAGTTCACCCGACCTCTTTTGGGACCGAAGTGTGGGCCCCACATGACGTCGTATGGGCATAAAGTGGTGTCGAATAGCTTTTTCGTCAGGAGTCTATTTCTAGAAAGTAAGTAGTCTATCTCACATGTTTTTTCATGAGGATTACAACAGTGTAATCTGTTTGGGCATTCGGAGCCTCTTTCAAGATTTTATTAAATGTGGAAACAAGAAAGGGCGTTTGTCATAGGTTCCTTTGACGCACTCCAAACCAACGCACAGTAGCGATGTTAGTGACACCCAGTAACGACACGAGCATCGTGGAGTTATCAGACCAGTTCCGAGTTTACCCTCCAGCGGGGCTGGGTAATGGGTTACCCACCAGTGTATCAGGGTATACCATCCAGCGAGGCTGGGCAGTGGGTTACTCGACGACCTTTAGGGTTTACCCTCTAGCAGGACTGGGTAGTGGGTTACCCAACAACCTTTAGGGTTTACCCTCCAACAGGGCTGGGTAGTGGGTTACCCGACGACCTTTAGGGTTTACCCTCCAGCAGGGCTAGGCAGTGGGTTACCAGATGACCCTTTAGGGTTTACCCTCCAGTGAGGTTGGGAAGTGGGTCACCCGAAGACCTTTAAGGGTTTACCCTCCAGTAGTGGTGGGCAGTGGGTCACCCGAAGATTTTTTTTGGTTTACCCTCCAGTTGGGTTGGGCATTGTGTTTCCCAGTGACTTCTTTTAGAATCATCCCTTTCGATGTGGCTAGTCGATGGATTTTCTCCGTGATTACTGGAGCGAGACTTTTGGTGGTACTATTTAGTGATGAGGCAGCTTTGACGTGCGGGGCTATTGGGAATTAGTGATGGATTTCCATTGAACTATTGGCGAATTATCTTGGGCTAATCTTGGAGATAGATATCCCCTTACACACTTGTTCGGGTTTTTTGTTGAGAATATATATATATATATATACCCCACTTTTGTTCCCACTCCTTGGTTTCGGTTACACTCCTTTTAGGAGGGGAAAAGATGTGCGGGGTATGCTATGTGATTTCCATGTCTAGCTCCTCTTGGATTGGATGACTCCACTTCCTTTATTTTATTGGGTTGAGTTGTACTCTCACTATTGTACTCTTACGCTATTCTTTGTTATGTACACATATCACCATTCTTAGTATCTCCTTTTTTTCTCCCTCGAGCTTTCGAGGCATCCTACTAAGTATCTTTATACTCACCACTGCTTAGGCTTTGGTCGCACTTAGTGTGACCTTGTAGACAACAGACAGGATGATCAAGACTAAGGGGGAGTGTAGAGGACACACGAGCTTGGGTTGCGTTAAGTGGTCATAGGAGGATTTCTGGATGTGAGACTCACCATATGTTTACTTTTGTTTTACCTGTTGCCGGGTTGTGGAACCTTTCTGGTTGGGCGTATGTTTTTCCCCTTTTACTATTCAGTTTACTTGTCAGTCTGCTTTTCAGCACTTTACTTGTATTGGTTAGAGTTCGATGCGTGTATGTTGGTTTCCCTTTTGTAGCAGTGTTGTATCTTGCTTTCCTTTCTCCGCACTTTTGCATTGAGTTAGCTACGTGTGTGTGTGTACAGTTTCTTAGGCAAAGGCATCCCCTAGTTTGTTGTGCCTTCGGTGCTAGTCGCCAGCCCCTGGCCTATGGAGGCAGGCTTGGGATAGTTGCAGCTCGAGCCTCGGTACGGGTCAGGTTGTGACAATTGTAATGGTTTCTCATCTCAAATTTTCTTTTTTTGGGACATATGTTATGATTTACATCTATCTTATTTTATGATGTGTATCTACAACCCCATTGACATATTATTTCATGAATATATTTTTTTCATGGTATTTAATGTTTCATTTGAAGTTATTTCTTTCATGGGGGTTATGATTCAATATTTACCAAACTGGTAAGGGTTTATTTTAAAATCCCATTTTAATAGGGATTATTTATGATTGAAATTACATTGAAGGAAATTATTTGATCATTTTATAATAAACCCATTTAATTTTTATATCCTTTTTTAGTAATGAAATTTTTATATAATAGTACCATTTTTCTCTCTTTGGTACTTAAAATGATTGAGAATATGTTTTTAAGAAGTGCTAACTTTATTTCTCATTTCGGTGAAAAATTATTTTCCCTCTATATCTATTTTTTCTAAAAACCTTTTCAGGAATGTTTTCAATATTGTCCTAATATTTTTTAAAGTCATTTTTATACATTTTATTTTTCAAAAAAATTTGCTTAAAATGAATTTTGTTGTCATTTTTTTAATAAGTTACTTTTTAAATTTTCTTATATATATGTGAATGGAATATTTATTTTAACATACTAAATTTTAATGGAACATTATCTCCATTATAAACAATCATTTCTTTGAAGTTTTCTTCACATGTTTCCATGATTATTTTCAATTTAAATGTTTTTCCTAATATTATGAAAATTTATATTTTTTCCAAGTGACTTCAAAATTGAAAAGTATATTTTCCTTAATAATTTTTAATGATATTTTTATCATAATTTGATTCATCAATGAAAAAAGCCCTTTATTTTACCAATACTCCACTAGGAATATTTTGTAGTGATACCATATTTATACTTTTTCCTGATGGTTTATGGCTAAGTTTTTTAGTGAAAGTAATGATATTCACATTCTTGATTACTTTTTTCATTTTTAACCTTCCCTTGAAGCCTTCACTTTCTTTTGATCATTATAAATTAAATGTATATTAAATATCCATATCATTTATTATATATATTCTTCTTAAACTATATATTATTTATTCATGTGGTATTTTACTTTGAAATTTATTTGATAAACTATGAAAAATCTTGTTAAATTAAAATTATTTACTCAATACAGATATTTATTGATAAGTAATTTTCATAATTAATTAAAACAGTAATTCAATATATGAGGAATGATTTCGAAATGCATTGGAGGTTGGGTCTCTGGATTATATATCCCACCAATTCATCGATAGTCTCATGAGGAAAATCAGTAATCTATCATTAAATGGGTTTCTAGTGTATACATTCCCATAGTAAAACTATCTTGGCATAAGGTCTTGATGGTATAAATATCACGCTTTCTGAGATCATGATATCTAATATTATTCAATTACTTCATTGAGAATTTATTTATTATTATAAATAAGATTATTTCATCGATATTATTCATGGATTCACATTGTACTCAAGTTATTGATTAAATGGAATGTCTTTTTATTTTTTACCTTTACATATTAATTATTCCTTATATGTTCATGATAGAAATGTTGTTAATTAAATTTAATGTGTTTTCAGTTATTTACCCATCCATATTTATTATGCCTTATTGATTCATGATATCTTCTATTGTATGTAACCCTTACTAATATTTTGATATGACCCTCATTTTTTTCCATTCCCTAATAGATAAATAAGGAGTATTTAAATGAGTTCAAGGGTGGATAATATTTACATTCACTGTGTTATAATTTATGTTTTCAAATATAATACAAAAAATAAGTATGTATCTACTTTTCCAAGACTACTAAACTATTATTTCCTATGGGATGTGATCAATTGTATCACTTACTAATGTAATAAAGTAAGCACCAACTTGGACTGCTGGGGTGGAGGTCTTTACAATTGGTATCAAAAAATGTTTAGTAGAAACCTTGGGAACTATATTGATAAAAACATAGATTAGGGAACATTACCCTACCGTATAATTTGAGTATAAGTGTAGAATAATATCCTAAAGTTTTGGTAAGAAATAGATTATAAGGTTTTTATTATCAATATATCCAATTCTGGGTACCAAAAGTGTGTGTGGTTCTAGAATAGTTATACCTAGGGGTAATACATATAAAAATGTTGCATTTGTATTTGAACCCATAAACACATAGTGAGTGATAATGATCCTTATTTAACACCTGGTTTGACACTCCTTAGGGATATTCATTTGATGATTCACATTTTTTTTACAAACCATAATGAAGGATTTAAATAGATCATGAAAATTAATATCATATGATAAACCTAAGGTTTATTAGATTGAAAAGTAACTGTCATGATTTAGACATCCTATAAATGATAATATAGTTTTTCCAAAATGATAATTGTTACTCACACTATGATTTATGGTTTTAGTCTATTGATGTAACCCAAAGGAATTATGTTAATGCTGAATAGAAAATAAAATGTGGTGAATATAAGAAACAAAATGGGATAGTGACTATAGTGAAGGATATAATAATTATTCATAATTATTTATAATGATATATTATTAACAACATACACTACAAACGACTCTTGGACTCACTAAATAAGAGAACGATAGAGTCCATTAACAGCTCGAGTGGTGGAGACCATTGAGGATATAAGGATTGATTTCTTTTATGTTAGAAATGTAGAAAGATACACCTAGAATAACTTCTTGAAATAATAATAAAATGTTTTATGTGTGGAAAATAATGTAATAGAGTGATGAATTATTGAGGAAAAGTGATCAGTTTAGTGGAGAGAAATAAATTTCATCCTAGAAATCCATTTATAGTTCATTCCCTTGAATGTGGGGAACTATGGAATTATTTGAGTCAATGGTCTCTTTTAATGGTTAACTCTTATACCATAGAATAACCTATGTTATTCCAATCATTATAGTAATAGGGTTTAATTATTTATGTATTGGTTTTCAATAACTATGTTTTAGAATTATTTTTATCGATGGAATTTTTGTATAAGAATCATGAGACATCTAACAATTATGTTGATTTTAGAAGAATATATGTCTTCATTAAATTAAGAGTTTCTGATACCATCAAGGGTTTTTGAGTTTAAGGTTGATCATAAGTTAAATTTCTTAAACACCCCTTTTTGAGGTATTATGTTATGAAAGTACCATGGAGACATTTATTGAGTTTTAAATGATGTTTTAAATAAATGTAACCCTTAGGATCAACATTAAGTATTAATTAAATAATAACTCTTTTAAAGTTTCTGTAAATAATATTAAAGGTATTTCAAACCTTCAAGTTTAATCTTATTTTTTATGTTGTGGTATTTATGGGTCATTGTAATTTGGGAACTTTATAGGAATTATATTGTTTTTCAAAAAGAATAAACCATATGTCAGGTGACAACCAGTTACACCTGGAAAGGTCACAGATCATATACCCCCGAATAAATGAGGAAAAGGGTTAATAACCTAAGATATTCCTAGGTTATGTTCTTATTAATATGAGTTTTTTTATTTAAATACTTATGGAATGTATTATGTTGAAATCTTGGTGTTATAATTGAGGTTTTAGATATTAATATATAATACTAGATAACTTGTGAAAACCACTTTAATTTAAGTAAAGAGAGGAAAATTATAATAATTTTCAAGCTTTTAGGGATATTATTATCTATTAAAATTTAATTTTATTACTTTATGCATAAAAAATTCATATTGAATATTAATTCCTCAGAGTAAGAGGTGAAGTGGAAATTGATCAAAGCACAACCAAAGGATGAAATTTTTCTTATGATATAGAAAGATATCAAGTCAGTATATTACCTTATGTTAGTAGTATAAATAGTATAATAACCCCAAAAATTTTGGAAAATCATCTTGAAACAATAAAAAATTATCCTATGACCTTCATTCTTAATGATTCAATGGTCATTTGACTATTCATAGGTTTATGGTTTTGTAGTCATTGACTTTCTTTTGATCATTCAATTTCATGTGATCAATGATTGTTATTAATCTCTACAATTATCCAAAATAATCTTCCATGTATATATTTTAACATACCATAAATTTTCTTTAAATTTAAAACCTATTTATGTGTTATTATAGATGACCTTTTTATTTATCTTTCCCTATTTTAAGAGGAAGTCTTGTTAACCCTTTTTACAATGTTGCTTTCTTCACAAAGAAATTTTCAACTATCAAACCCATGATTTCCAAGAACAATTTGAAAATTGAAATGAATAAATTTAATGAATTTGGGGAGAATTTAACACCATGATATTTTAAAATAATAATATTATATTTGATAGTGTATACGACAAACAATGCAAAGTATAAATTACCCACAAAATATATTATTTAATTATGGATGTTATAACCTATCTTCTGAATTGGTGGTTATGAATAAGATTAATTAAATTATGAAATATATATATATAGTTCATAATAAATAAAATTTTATTTATAATCTCTTAGTAAGTAATCAATCAAATTTTGTGTAATGTCATTTAATTCTTCAAAATACATTTTCATCAAAAATGGTTTTATTGTGAATTTTAGGTTTAGAAATTATAATTAATTTATAAAACATTTAGAAATTTTATTTCATTAAAATATTAACTTTTTTTAAATAATAATATCCAAAGTATCTTAGGGTGAAATTTTGGTATTTTTCTGAAAGATGGATTTTTCCGTGATTAGTGAAAAATGCAGCTTTTTGTAAAACTGTCATTTCTTTTTAAAAAGTTAATTAATTTAAAAGGGCCAATATGATTTGAATTTTATTTAAAAATAAAAAAGGAATTATTTAGTTTTATTTAAAAAATAATAATTTTATTTTAATCATCTTTATACACTATTTTGATACTAGTTTATTTTTAGGCTTAAAAATACATTTTTGTGAAAACTGTTTTTAAGGGCATAATGTTTCTCCATTTTAATTAATTAAAATAACCACTAATAAAGAATGATTTAAATAAAATTTATATATAATATATATAAATATATTAATTTAAATACATATCATGAGGATTACTAGTCATGTAGTTTATATAAGATCATATGTACTTCTTGAAAACTCATTATTTTGACACCGTTT
Organism: Viscum album; assembly: GCA_963277665.1. Lineage (NCBI taxonomy): Eukaryota > Viridiplantae > Streptophyta > Magnoliopsida > Santalales > Viscaceae > Viscum > Viscum album. The sequence continues at coordinate 1,993,696,754 of OY728157.1, forward strand.
GCAGGTTGATTTTTGAATTAAATTATGCCACTTATATGAATTAAATTTCCTAAAATAGATTCAATATTTTTAATTATAATTAAGAATATTATATAAATAGTTCAACTTAATTTTTTTCATAATGATTAATAAACACATCAAAATTTATTACTATGACTAATGTTAAAATGATGATTTGTGTGCTACATACGCTTGTAATAAAATTAATTTTCCACATATATAGTATTTTTATTTTATAAATTGGATTTTATATTAAGAATAAGTGGTTCCAAATTATATAATAATTCTAATTTTATTTTATTCATAAAGGTAAATTTTCCTAGGTTAAAAAAACAAATTATCACAATGAAAAATAAAATTGTAAAATTAAGTAAACTTAGAGGTTATGGAATAACATGTTTAAAACATATTTATTTTTTTTGTTTGAGTTTATATCAGTCTTAACTTATACCTAATAAATTATTTATCAATTATTTAGGCTCTTTGGTTGAAAATGACTTCCCATTATTAAATAGTTTGGGTATTTACAAAATTCCACTCCTCCTCAATTATAAAGGGGAACTCTCTCCCCTTATAAGTTTACTCCTATCAAGACACTTACTTTGACCAAAACCTGCCAAAATCTCTCCCAAGAAGCATTGTACATATTCTAGAGCTCAAATTGATAGAAATAATGATATAAATAAGGAATATATATATATATATATATTTGATAAAAATTACATGATAAATATTACATGATAATAATTATGGAAAATTTATATACCATCCATTTCCTTACCCTTTTACCCATTAAGAATATTATATCATCGTTTGTGTGTATGTACAACCTACCATCTCCACGAAGTGATGTGATTCATTTTCTCTGTAAAACATTCAATAATGGTTTTAAAAATATATTCAATGAATAAATTTGACATTCATAACATTAATATAATTTTATAAATTATGGATCTATAACATATGCATAGGAATGATAACTTCTTTGAAAAAACATGCATGAGAAAACGAAGCAATTAATAAACAGAAAAATGGTAATAATGAAATATTATTAACAAACTAGTGATAATATGTTACAATAAGATTTTATATGATATTATAAATATAAATATGGTTCTTTTATAAATTAATAACATGATTAAATCTATTATACAAGAGTTTAAGTCATGTTAAACTAAAGATAAGCATGAGGTAAGGGGTTTTGTCTTAATTTCCTTTCATTAAGGAATATTGTAATGTTATGAACCTAATTTCTATTATATGGTGTATATAATTTTAATTTTATATGTTATATAATGAATAATTCATAATTCATTATATTTTATACTTAAATTTGAATTATTTCATCCATGGGGCTTTGACTTGAATTTTACCAAGTGGTAAGGAATTTTATAACTCAATTTCTTTTCATTATATTACATTACATATTCATTTTCTTTGATATTATAAGATTATGTGCGTAATTAATTTTTATTATATTATTTTTAATTTAAAATTTTTATTTGGATTTACATTTTACACACATAATTGATTTATTGATTAATTCTCACTTCAACATTGTGATCATTGTAAGGGTTTATCATATCAGATTGTCTTCTTTAAGACAAATGTTATATTTCACATTGAAATTATTTTAAGAGGTGTATATAATGAAACTTTTATATTTTATATCATTAATATCATTATATTAATAGTTTTTAATATTCCATTTTCGGTTAATTTTTTTATGGGGGTTATGATTAAAAAGATACCAAAGAGATAATGGTTTCTTTCACAATCTCATTTTAATTAGGATTGTTTTTACTTAAAATTCCATTGAAGGAAATTATTTAATTATTGTAAAATCAAAACAATTAATTTTATTATCGTATGGTAATTGAATAAATTATCAAGTAATATTACCATTTTCCTCACTTTTTTACTTAAAATGATTGGGAATTTTTTTCTAAAAAATTATAACTTTATTTCTCTTTTCCGTTGAAAATACTTTTTCTTCCATATCCATGTATTCTAAAAATGTTTTAAATAATGGTTTTATCTTATTAGATTATTTTTAAATCCATTTTACCCATTTTATAATATTTAAAAAATGTATTAAAATTTTTCTTCTTGTCATTTTTTGAAAAAGGTACTTTTTGACTTTTCTTAAACAAATGTGAAAGGAATATTTTTTTTTAATATACTCTGCATAAAAAAAACATTCCCATCAATCTTGAACAATAATTTTTTTTAAATTTTCTTTCAAAAATTTCCAATATTTTTTTCAGAAAAAAAAATCTTAAAATTCTGTAATTTTTTAGTTTTAAAAAGTGATTTTTAAAGTGAAAAGGATATTTTCTTCAAGAATGTTTTTGTTAGATTTTTATTGTATTTCTATTAATCAAGATAAAACCCCTTTATTTTGACTATACACTACTAGTAATATGTTTTCATGATACCATCATTATTATTTCTCAAGATGGTTTCTGATCATTTTGACTAGGAAAAATATTGAAATTCACTTTCATGATTAATTTTGGGGTTATTAACCTTTCTTTGAAACATTTACTTTCCTATGATCATTGAACATAAAGTTTATTTTAAATGTCCATATTATTTTTCATTGATATGAATATTTATTAAACCGCATATCATTTCACCATTCACTTTTTTACTATAAAAGTTATTTTACTGACCCAGGGTAATCTTTTTAAAATCATATTCTTCAATCAATATGGATATTTATTGGTAAGGCATATTGATCATGAATTAAAATGATCATTCCGTATATTAGGAATGATTTTGAAATAAATATATGGTTGGGGATAGATACTATATATCCCATTTATGTATCTATAGTCTCATAAGGTGAATAAATAAGCTTTCATTAAATGGGTTTCTGGTGTATACCTACACATAGTTAAACTCCCTTAGTGCAAGGTCTTGAGGGTATAGATATTATGATGTTTGGTAACTTAAAACCCAATATTAATCATGTCTTTCATTGATAATTAAATTATTTTTATCCATGATATTATTACATTGATATAATCCATGGATTCACTTTTTTCTCATGTTATTGATTAAATGGATTATGTTTTCATTTATTTACCATACCATATTGATTATTCCAAATATAATAATGATATTTAAGCTATTTCTTAAATGGAATGTTTTTCTATTATTTACCATTCCATATTGATTATGAATTAGTTATTCCTGATATATTTTTATGTACTTAACCCTTACTTGGTATTTTAACTGACCGTTATTTTCTTTCACTTCCATAGGATATGAAGACGAAATTGTTAACTGAGTTCAAGGATTCATAAAATTTACTTTCACTATATAGTAATTTATTTTTTAAATGTAATTAAAGAATCAACTATGTATCTAGTTTTCCAATACTATTGAACTACTTGGTCCTTTAGGATTTTATTTCTTATATCTATCACCAATGAAATAAAGTAACACCCAACTCCAGGCTACTAGGTTCGGGGTCATTAAAATCATGATTTTATACCATAAATAAAATTATTTGATACCACTGATGGGATTAAGGGGGTTATTAAATGATGAATGGTAGTGGAAATAAACCATGAACAAGCATAGTCTGTTTTATTAAAATAAACATGTGCAGAATAATAAAGAGAATTATGCATGTATCATGACTGTAATATCCTCCATCTCATATATTTGATGGATAAAGTTTTATAAATATCAATGGAGTAGTAATAAAATGAATCTTTCCTCTATAGGTAATCTATCAGTCTTTAGATCACCGATCATATTATGAGTATTATAAAACAATGAAGGGGTTATATCACTTTCATTGTGTGATAAATGACATAATGTAAAGAGTATAGTTCCTTGACAGGATTGAATATAACCAGGGTACTCCATCAAGAAGGATCATATCCCTTATATATCTATCCTCGACGCTGTTCATTTAATGAATATCATTATATATATCAAATGTATCAAGTTCCATCTCATGGAACTGGTACATTACTTCCCATTGGAGTGTTCTTCATTGAATGCTTCAATGAATGTGCGGCATGCCACAAATAAAATTAAGAGACTATGAAGAAGTGGTTTTTGGATATATGCATGTACATATCCTGAAAATTCATGTTGTGTGTCATTAATCTAAAATGATATAGGCATTTTGTGGAATCTTATACCACACTAGAACACTAGAAAATCGTAATATATGATATGAATCTCATGTATATTATTTATTTCTATTCATGAGTATCTTGAACTATGGAATACATCTAATGGATATCATATATTATAATTAAATTCTTTATACCTTAAGTTTTAGTGTATATCCATCACATTTCACCCTTCGAAATCTCCTACGAGAATCATCCTAATGAGGTGGAACCTTTTCTTAGGGAGAATGAATGTTGTGGTCCACTAGTTAAAGGGTTAAAAATATATTCAAAATAGGTACATAAGAAAATGGAAAATAGGTCATGTAGCAATGAGGATAATAGTGATGAAAATGATAGCTGGGATAGATAAAATGAAAAGGGGCCTTTGAACAAAATGGACACAACTAATGTAGAAGATTCTGGTTAAAGATCTTCCTAATAAGAGGTAAAATTCATTCCCATTTTTTCTTAATATGTTTTCATTAATGTCACCATTTATTATTTATTTAAAATTTGGAGGATTATAGAGGGGATTATTCATTTATAAGAACATTTATCATTATATGTTCTTACTCAAGCAATAGAATCTAAGAACAGACTTCCAATGCTTTGATGTCAAAAATACAAGAAATATCCTCTAAACCTCAAGGATTTTTTCCACCAATGGTTCCTCTCACAGAGATATGATCAAAATAAATCAGTTGGCTAGAGCAGGAGAGGTCACATAAGATCTATATCCACATAGTACTAGTAGGTAAATGATGTATATGCACACTTATTTTCCGAGAAACCTTTATAATTTTAAAATAATTCATTATATTGTTCAAAACTTGACCCAAAATTACTGTGTATATTGATTTTGGGTTCTCACAAGCACAAATTTTACACACACCCAAAAAGGAATTCCACTAAACTAGAATATGGGGATTCCTAATAGAGGACAAAGTCAAATCTAGAATTGAATATACTATCCAATGTTTCATCTCATTTAGTATCAATTTAAAACACCATGGATGTTCAAAACCTATTTTACTCTCCTGAATCGAAGGTTTTTGTATTTAGTTCATCTCTATGGGAAGATTAACTACTTTGATATCTACACTTTATTTACTAGTCATACTAATTAATTTCAATTTTTATGTACAATCCTTCATGGTGCCATTTAGGATGTGTTTGGAACAAAGAATCCTCTTGGTCTTGCAACTCTATTAGAGGGTGAAGTGCTTATAGAGTGGGATTTAGTATCCCAAAGTTCTATACAGGGACCTTCACAAGAATATCCTTATATTAGACCTTATCATGAAGAGATAATGGATGAAAAGGTCAATGCCCCATTGAATAGAGGTGGGTATTCACATTTATTTCTGTTATTTATTTTTTGATGTCTACTAGCTAACACATTTTTTATATTAATTTTGATATATTTAACTTATACCATGTAAACCTAGGGGTCAGTGCTTCAACCTCTCCATCAATGAAAGTTGTAGGGGTATAAATTAGTCCTTTGTCAACTCACTTGAGAGATTTTGAGATGAGACCCTATCTAAGTGATTTGGTTCTGTGCTATGTCCATATCCATTTGATGGGATCTAACTTAGACTCAGTCCACACTTCACTTCCATAAATGATGTGGTAATGGGTATGGAGTGACATATGATGGATGGTTTGTGAGACCTTACATATTGGTATCGGCGTCCAATTACACCATCTTAATCACATGTTCTCTACTCTAGGTTATGATGAGTATGACTACCACTTAATCCATGCTAATGTGGATGATTCAATTATCACTTAGGAGAGAGTGATGGAACACCAGTTGAATATTTGGGCAGTAGAATCTATGGATCACTCTATAAATCTCAGAACCTTGAAATTTTAAAAACATATTGGCATACAGTAGGGGCACAAAAGTTCCAACATCATGTCATGGAAGGAAGTTACTTAGTTGATTTACTTAATCAAGAGTTGGCCACTATTGAAATAGTGGAAAAGAAATAATGTGAGATTGTTAAATTATAAATAAGGGTAATGATAGATGTTCTTATAAGGGTATAGGTGTTATAGATTAATGAATAGGAACAAGCTATAATGTTAAGTAAACTATATCAATCCATCAATGACTCAGAGAAAGAAATGACCCAAATTAGAGAATCACTAAAGTGTTTATTATAACAGTATACCAATTCATCCTTCATTTTATAAATTATTAGATAGAGACTCTAAATTTTGGATGATTCTCCTCTTTTATAATTACATTGCATTTCTCTCCAAATATTGTTATTTTCTCGATATTTCTTGTTGATTTAAACTTCAATTCATGATAATCCATGAAATCACATAGAGTAACAAGATAATATTTAAATCCACCAAAATATTTTATAGAAATGGATTGTTTAAACCATAATTTCCAAACATTGGAGTAGATTATTAAATATGTAAAACAATCCATTATATTTAAGGCATGTTCCCTTGGATGTATATAATAGAGATATATACATAGTAAATATACCACCACTATAAGTTGGTGAAAGTCTATGAGATGAGAGATTGAGAAGTATTATTTCCTCCTAAACTTAAACTCTTTTACAGATATAGGAAATATAGATATGTGATGCATTTACTATCACTTTATGTTTAGGTTACTCCATTCGGATATGTAAGAGTGAATCACTCTGCGTAATATAAATTACAACAGATTTACATGTGGATTTAAATACTCAAAATGGAAAAAATACCTTGAAATTACATATTCATATATTTTGAAGAAAGAATCTAAACCAATATAAGAGAGAGAGAAAAAGTTTCTCTAACTTTTTCCTAGGTTGATGGACCAAGGGACCAGAGCTTGGCTTTTTCTAGGTTCAAATAGTAATCCTTTTCGGATTTATGAATTTCTATTTTAGCCCCAACTTACACCTAAGATATGAAAGGAATTTTTATTAGTGAGATAGAAATTTTATTATTCTTATTTCACTATTTTTTTAATTTTATAATATTTTTTCCTTTTTCTTTATCAAATCTCAAAAAATTTCCTATTCTATGTGAGATATGGGCCTAGAGAGTGGAGTATCGACTTCTATTTTGGATTCACATTAAGGGTTTTCAACCTATAAAGTTACATGTATCTTTCCTTTGGTATTTGAAGATATTTCAATCAAAATAAATGAAGATAATTTGTATGTTCAAAAATATTTCAACCAAATGTTTTTGGGGTTTAAGGTTATAAAAATTTCACTATTGTTGGGATTATATTAAGTCGCATAGTTTTTTCAAAGATGAGGTAGTGTAAGAACCTGGTTTTTATCTTAGGTATATATCCTTTTAATTTTGGTATATTTTATTTTCTGAACCAAATACAGGTGCCTAAGGAGGTTATAATGGTTTTGGGGGTTTATGGGGCTTATTTGGATCTCAAAGCACCTTCCAATGAAGAAAAATAGTAGGCCGCACGACTATAGAAACCATGTGACCTTTCTCACACGTTATCTACTAATAATGTGGGTCTGGATAGTGGGGTGAAGTAGGGAACACAATTTTCCATAAATGTGTGTTAAGGGATTTACAGCCATGAAATGTTTTAGCAGTTTTTATCAGAGGTGATTCACAGGGTTGGTGCATGGTTTCACTAATTGGGTGGCCTAACCATGTAGGTGGCCTCCTTATATAGTGGGAGGCGCATGGTTGTCACATTCTTTGTCCAACCATGCATCCAAAACATGTTACCCATATTTCTTGGGAAATTTTACTATAATTTTATTAATGAATTAATATCTTACCCCCGCCTCCTTGGTTTCTCTTTATAGTAGACAACAAGATCTCCCCTCTCTATCATTGAGCTCTGAAATCCCATTTGGATAGTTTTTTATCTCAATATCTAATAAAAACTCTGATTTTATCCTCACTCATCACATTATATGTGAATTAGTAAGTAATATATTAATTTTGAGTTGTTATTCATTCTTCTTTTCCTCGACGAAGCTATTAAGATGCAGACTCATATGCTCTATTTTCTGGGCAATGAATCGTTATTCATATTTTTTCCAATAAGATAAAAAGCTATGTTTGATACTAGATGAGAAAATTTATATGATCTTGAGTTAGGTGGCCTATGACTCATCCCTTAAGAATTTTCATTTTATAAATTGTCTTATTGTTTGTGTGTGCCAATTTCCTCAGGCATGGCCTATTAAATTCAAGTGGATTTCTTATAATCATCATTCTTGTGTTATAGATATTGTTTAATAATTTTTTTTCACATTTATGGAGGTTTCAACCTTAGCATTATCCATCCCATGTAGGTTTATGCCATAATTATACTTTTGGTAGCATGTTAATCTTATTTTTACTACCATTCAGGTGAGTTGTGACTTTACCTTGATAAAGGTAATTGTTTTCATTAAACAAATGAATTATAAATGGTTATTACATCTATGAATTTATTGAAACTCCTAAGGTGAGTGTTTCCAATCAATCAATGAATCATTTAAAATAAACATGGATAGTATATTGATACATATTACATGGAATAGTTATATTTATGTAATCAAATGGTTTGGTTTCATGTATGTAGAACCCTTTGTCATGTATAATGGAAGGTAGAAAAGTTAACGTAATGAATTAATTAAGGAATTAATATACTAAATGGTTTCATGTCTTTGAAATTCCCTGTCATACTAATGAATGATATGGAATGAACCACGTGGATTAATATGAGGCATAGGTATTACATGGACTAGTTAATATAATGAATCAGGTATAAGCTTCCTATTGTATATGGACCTTTCCAATATTATAAGAATGGTCAAAGTCAATCCATCCTTGGATTCTCAAGGTAATTCCTTGAGAACTCATGCTCATTATTCTGATTCAAGGATGTTCATTTCCAAGGGTGAGACCCACCTTGCAACCTAATCTTTGTCTAATAGTGGATTCCTGGTATGACACCATAGGATCCATCTATTATTATTCAAATATTAGGACTCCCTAGATAAACACCTTGGATCTAGTATAATGCCTTAGGACATGTGGTACCACGGATACACCCATTGGGCCCAATCATTGCATGTCTTTTTTTACCTTGAATGAGATCCTTAGACTTGTATATATGTGTATTACAATGGAATGCCTAGGGCATTGCCCCTTGGATTACACACAAATCCATAATATCCTAGATATATGTTATTACTGAGTTGGATTGACCCCTAAGGTCAAGGATTCCTTTGTTATTTTCTTGGATCCTATTCATTATTATTATAATCATGGATTCATTATTATTACCTTGGATTATCTTCATTATTATTATCATCATTACATGATTCCTTATTGTATCTTGGATACTTTGTTATTATTATCATGTCAGCATGCCAGTGCTGGTTATACCTCACATGTCATATTATGTAAACTAAATTTAAATGAATTAATTGAATGATATCTTGTCCAGAGACATTACCAGCTGAGGATGATAGAGGTATTGGGGTATTTATATTACTATACTACTTTACATTTCTATATTAATACACACTTTAAATTTATATATTTCACAAACTGGATGGTATAGATGTCGTTGCTGGTGGACTACAAAGATTTATCTCAAACCAAATCATCGCCTCCATTGGTATCGGGGAAGACTCCATGTATGAAGGTGTTTAGAAAGGGAAGTGACCTACAATAGACACTTGATATGGTTTTCTTGCTTATGATGAATCCTAGTAGAAGATGTCTGAGATGGATCATAGAATTATTGGATAGTTTTTGGATTCTTTTGGTTTCTCTTTTAAATCATTTATTACTTTCTTCCTTTTATACATGTTTTCTAGTTTTATAGATGCATGAAATGTATCATCATTATTTTTTATATGGTTAAGCTTATAGTTATGGTTTAATATTATCTGTTGTGTGAGATGTTATTCACTTCTATATTAATTCTTCTATTTACATGTTATTATATTTATCTGATATGTTCCACTCTATTAATAAGGTGTTAGTCTCCCCATATAAACACCCCAAGACCTAGTTAGTAGTCAATAGCCTCTTGAATTCAAGGAATTTCACTGGAGGCCATGTGGCCAACCAGGATTAGGGCACCATTGAGTGGAACTTGGGCATGGGACGTCACAAACTGGTATAAAATCATTCATTTATTCCTTTAATATTTGGATATAATATATAGAATATTAGGAATGCATAAATATTGTTTATAAGTCATTATTGGGCGTAGATAACTAATGATCAGGGTAAATACCAGGTTTCTTTAAACAATAGTTGTTGTTATTCTTTCGATTATTACAGTTTATATCCTTCTACCATTGGGTGATACACATGATGTGTGATTTTTAATTTTTAATTTTATAATTCTGATTGAGGATTTCATTTCATCCATGGCCCATTGATATGAGGGAAAAGATCATTGTAACATGCATCATTATAGGAACCTATAATTCACATTACATGCATATTCAATACTATATTGGTGCATTTCACTACTTTCATTTTCTTATTTTTCTTATGATTTTTGAGTGATGTTATGGTAGTTATATTATTCTTGTGCTACTCTTTGGATGTGATTGAGTAATTTACAGTTTTAATTCATGAGGTGTAAGGGGACTCATGGGTTGGAATGAGTAGTTTACTATGTTAAGAAATTGTATCAAACATGTTACATTCTAAGACTGAATATAGAATCAGTTAACTAGAAATTAAATGGGTGTTGATTTTACTGAAAAGGTGTATAGACCCTGATTCATTGGGAATGATAGTCCATTTTAACTGAAATTTGATATAAGTTTATAATCAAATGAAAATTGGAAATGTGAAACATGCCTTAAAAATTAATGGTTTCAAGTAAATAAATAGGTAAGGTACTATTGACCCCCATCATCTACTTGAACCCATGTAATTTTAAATGCAAACATATACCAATACCTTGCCTTATAAGCAAGTATTTGGGTACTATACCTTGGGTAGGGAGCCCTTATTCTATCCTTCTTCTTCTTATAGTGCATATATCTACTTAAAATCTTGTTTTGAGGTGTGTTCTTGTAGACCAATGTTACCATGATTTACTCATGTCATGTTCCCGGAGGGTGGTGACAAACATGCTTCAAACATGCTGGGCATAGAGCCGCCAGTATTACCATCAGAAGTTCCACTTGAGGAACTGACTATTATACCTAATATGGGAACATATTCTTAGCTTCTTGAGAGTTTCATACATCTGATACAGTCTATGAAAGGTTCTCCATGACCTGCATGTACTATGGATGATCTGACCTGTGAGTTACAGTAGCAATATCCTCCCACCTTCTTAGGGGATGGAGGTTCATAGGCAGTTGAGTCTGGGATAGAGGCCCCCTTTCTATATTTGAGAATATGGATAAGCCTACATATTGAAGGGTTAATCTTCATACTTACATACTACATGATTCATCCAACCACTAGTGGGATGTGATTACATGGGATAGTCTTCGTAAGGGCATGGTATGGTATGATTTCCAAACTACTTTCTATGATCACTTCATTACTCAGATGCTGAGAGCTAACCGAACTGGAGAGTTCATGCATCTGGAGTAGGGTGTTATGTTATTCATGTATTATTCAATGTATTTTTCGGAGTTATAGTGTTTTTCACCACTTCTATCCAGTGATGAGATTTTTTACATTGGAAACTTAGAAGATGGGATCCAGTATGACATCCGTACTCAGGTGAATGTTTTTCCTGTGGCTTCTCACCTTTTTAATACATAACTTTTCATTACATTTTACAAACAGAGGATCTTTAAATTCTAGTGTCTTGAAAATCAGGAATAATAAAACTTTAATACAATATAAAATATTATTCTAATACACTTGTAAGGCTTCATCATAAGATCATCCTAATTACATATACTTCCTTTCATATCCTGGAGACATACATCAAAGGAACGGGTGAGCAGAAGGCCCAGTAAGGGTAAACAAGGAAATTAGTGTACTTGTGATATCAATAAGAACTTGAATAACAACATAAAGATATGATCAATGGAAGAATAGGAATATCATAATGAAAAGAACTTGAAACATACCTTGAATATGTGGCGACAACATTTCATTTAGACATTCATGAACATATCATCAAGGTTCATTCCCAAGGTGTCAAAAAATTACCAAGGTTATTCACCAAGGTATTGTGAAACTTGTCATCTCTAGAGATTAAATCTTTACCCAATGCATTGGATCTCAATCAATGAGCACCCTTAATATGTCTTTAATTTCATTTAATCCACATAGATCATAATCAAACATTTTATAAATAACCCAAATTGAATCAAAGAAATGGGTTTCATGTCAAAATTGCGACGTTTAAAAAGAGCTTAAAAATAAGATCATTATGTCATTTATAACCCATGGAAAGGGAGTGGGGGTTATATGTATGTCAATTTCAGAATAAAAAATATCATCTTTATATATTTATTAACACCCATGGAAACGAAATAAGTCTGGGTATTCACATAAATAAACAATAGAATTTCTTGAGAGAAAGAGATAGAAATTTTGAGACAAAATCTCTGCAGCATAACGGCTATATAACATGGTTTTAGAAAACATTGAAAAGAGAGGGGACAAGGGTCACCCACTCATAAATAACTCATAATACAGTATGGGTACCTAATAAGATGATGGTATGGATATTTTAATGACATAACACATGAGAAGAAAACATGAAATAAAATAGAAGATGCGATTTCTATTACGAAAAATCTGGCAGCCTAACGGCGTCACTTAAAAATTCATAAAACAAATTGATGGGAGAGGAACGGGTATCTCAAAAACTAGACATGAAATGGACAGAAATGAGAACATATAAGAACATACCCTCAATATAAAGAGATGGAAATTATAAGACGCAACATAAAGGAAGTCGTGACTTAAAAGACGAGGGTGAAAGGATCCCTTACATTGAAAAGTAACTTCGAAAGATTGAAGTCTGGGACCTTGGGAGGCTTGAGGGCACCTTATAAGGACTCCTTGGTAGTTAAGGAGAACCTAAATTCATTGAGGAGTATTTCAAAATGAAAATAATGAGGGAAAGAGTTGGTATTTATAGTATAATTGAGGGGACAAGTCATTAATGGACAAGGGACACCTCTTCGGTGGTATTGGAAAAACCATGGGCTTGCCCATGGTATTGGTCACCTGGGACACCTCATACCTTATCTTACTATAAAAAAGTCTACTAGAAAGATTACATAATTATTACATCCTTAATGATGTCATTAAACACCCAAAACTAAAAACTGTATTTTCTTATTCACTAAAAATTCATTTTTTTAGAAAAATCCCCAAAAATAACCTTAATCTAATATCGATTCTCTGAATTCAAAAATGAACTCCATTTTATAAAAATAATTTTCTAAATATTTTTAATTAAAAAACAATATTCATCCGAAAAAACTAGTACTTGACTAATAATTTATGAAACAGTTATTTACCTATTTTATTGAATCACATTACTAAATCAAAGTGCCTAAATTATATTCATACTTTATTAAGTGAGGTTACTTAGTCAATTTGATCATATTACTAATCATAAGCATAAAATCACTATTCCTAATTTACAATTCACAAAAAGTTAATTTGATCTTATTATATTGTAAATTTATTACTGAACACATTTCCAGAAGACCATTTTTTGAAAATCATTACACATAATTAATTGTTTTAGGTTTACATAAATATGTTAAAATATCCCCTTTATCCAAAATTCATCAATATACATCCTATATTTATTCAAACATTGGAAAAAAACACAAACTTCACTATAGGAAGAAATCACAACTTTATTCATCTCAAAGGATTACACAAAGTAGATATGGTCTTGTTAGATAGCCCCTTATAACCCCAGCATAGGACCTAAGAGTAAGGTGTGCTAAGGTGAGAGAATTCGAGGGTGGCTCGACCAACATTTCCAGAGTAGTGATTTTTATAAGCTTGAACTTCTCCCAAAGGCGATTCCGCTCCAAATTCACATGATGAAGTTTGTCTTGGGTTTGGTCCAAAGTAAAGCCCAATGGTTCTACCTCCTTCCCAAGTTTCATCAGATGGGCTTTGATCGGCCCGAGACTACTTGATGATTCCATCAAATATTTTTTCTGTATTTATTAACCAATATCACTTGTGTTTAGAGACAATAATCCCAAGATTTAGTTTCCAATGGTCATATTCACCAACGGTCATATAACATTCGAAACCCAATGGTATCATTTTAATTATAATCACATCATTAATTAAAGAATATAGTTTTGTTGAGTATAAACTAAAATAACACACAAAATTAGGGAAAAAATCATTCAAAATTTTGGGTCATTACATTCTTCCCACCTTAAGAAATTCCATCCCTAAAATTTTAACTCATATCCTTATAAAAGAAAAGGTGTGGGTACTTATACCTCATAGACTCCTCTGGTTCCCACTTAGCTTCTTCATATTTGTGGTTTCTCCATAGAACCTTAACAAGTTTGGTAGTCTTGTTTCGTAGAACCTTGTCTCTACGATCTAAGATCTCCACCGGATGCTCCTCATAAGAGAGGTCAGGTTCCAGTTTTACCACCTCTGGGTTTAGTACATGTGAAGGGTCAGGTATGTACTTCCTCAAGAGGGATACGTGGAAGACATCATGAACTTATTCTATATTTGGAGAAAGTGAAAGCCGACAGGCCACTACTTCCATGCAATCAAGGATTTTATAGGGGCCAATGTACCTAGGGCTGAGATTCCCTTTCTTCCCAAACCTCATGACTCTCTTCCAAGGTGAAATTTGAAGAAATACCTTGTCACTGATATCAAACTCCAAGTACCTTCGACGGTTGTCGGCATAGCTCATTTTCCGACTCTGAGCATCCTTAATGTGTTGCTGGATGGCAAGGACTTTTTATATCATCTCTTGCACAAGATCAGTCCCAAGAAGCTTTATCTCACAAACTTTATCCCAACAAGTATGAGTTCTACATCGCTTCCCATATAGAGCTTCATAGGGTACCATTTGAATTCCCGAGTGGAAGATGTTGTTGTAGGAGAACTCAACTAAAGGTATATGTTGATCCCATCCACCCTTAAATTCCATTGAGCACGTTGTTAGCATGTCCTTGAGTGTTTGAATAGTCCTTTAAGATTGTCCATCTATTTTGGGGGTGATAGGCCATACTGAAATTCAATTCAGTGCTCATAGCTTGTTGAAGACTTCTCTAGAATTGTTATGTGAACCTTGGATCATGATCAGATACGATAGAAAGTGGAACTTCATGCATCCTTACCACTTTCATCACGTAAATCCTGGAAAGTTAATCAAGAGAGAAATCTTATAGGATATAGATAAAATGGCCAGTCTTGGTGAGACGGTCCACAATAACTCATATCACATTTTTTTATTTAGAAGCTCTTAGAATACCAGTGATGAAGTCCATAGTGATATTGTCCCACTTCCATGCTAGTATGGGTAGTGGTTGCAATACCCCTTTAGAAAGTTTTCACTCTACCTTCACTTGTTGAAAAACTAGGCACCTTGAAGTGTAGTCAGCAATCTCCCTTTTCATATTATCCCACCTATAATGATCACAAAGGTCCCTATACATTTTTTTGCTTCCAGGATGTATAGAGAAAGTAGAGCTATGAGCTTCATCCATCAGCTCCTTTATGTCTGGAATAGATGGAACACATAGTCTTGTACGAAATCTCAATACGCCTTCCTGATCAATATTGAACTCAGGAAACTTTCCATCCTTTACAGCCTCAAACTTCTCTTGTAACAAAGGATCTTCTTTCTAAGCCTTCGTGATATTCTCTAGTAATGATGGTTGAGAAATCATTTGGGTTAGGGTTGATGATTTCCCTTTCCTTATAATTCCCATGTCCAACTTTACTAGGTCATTGATCAAAGGATATTTTTTATTCCTCATCATGGAAAGAACAACTGGGTCTTTCCTACATAATGCATCTGCAACTTTGTTTTCTCTTCTAGGGTGATAATGAATTGAACAATTTTAGTCTTTAAGAAGTTCTAACCATCTCCTTTGTCTCATGTTCAATTCCTTTTGTGTGAAAATATACTTCAAACTTTGATGGTCTGTGTATATATCACATTTCTCCTCATAAAGATAGTGTCTCCACATCTTTATAGTAAAAACGACTGCAGCCAGCTCCAGATCATGCGTATGATAATTCTGTTCATGAATCTTCAACTATTGAGATTCATAATCAATGACCTTGTCATTTTGCATGAGGACTCACCTAAGCCCTTTTAGATATGCATCACTAAAAATAATGAATCCTTCTCCACTTGAGGGAAGAGTTAACACAGGTGCAGTAACCAATCTCTTCTTCAGCTCTTGAAAACATTCCTCACACTCTTTTTTCCAGATGAACTTGACCCCTTTTCGAGTTAACTTGGTTAATGGATTAGAAAGTTGTGAAAAGTTTTTCACAAACCTCCTATAATATTCTAATAATCCAAGAAAACTACAAATCTCTGTTACTTTTTTAGGTTTTGGACACTCCTCTACAACTTTTGTCTTTGCAGGGTCAACTGTGATTCCTTCATTGGTTACAATGTTCCCTAAGAAAGTGACTTGTTGTAACCAGAAATCACATTTATTGAACTTTCCAAAAAACCTCTCCTTCTGTAGAGTTTGCAAAATAACCCTTAGATGATCTTCATGCTCCTCGCGACTTTTATAATATATCATAATATCATCAATAAAAACTACCACAAATTCATCAAGGTAGTCCTTAAAGACTCTATTCATCGAATCCATAAAAATATTAGGTGCATTAGTCAGTCTGAAGGGCATAACAACAAACTCATAATTCCCATATCTTGATCGGAAGGCAGTTTTTGGAATATCTTCTTTTTTCACCCTCAATTGATGATAACCAGATTGAAGATAAATCTTAGAGAATAATTGAGCCCCATAAAGTTGGTCAAATAAGTCATCAATTCTTGGAAGAGGGTATTTGTTCTTCACTGTGATCACATTTAGTTCTCTATAATCAATGCATAGCCACATCAATCCATCCTTCTTCTTCACAAAGAGAACAGGTGATCCCCAAGGAGACACACTTGGTCTGATAAACCCCTTCTTCAAAATATCATGGATTTGTTTTTTTAATTCCTCCAGCTCTACATTTTCCATCCTATATAGGGTCTTTGATATCGGATGAGATCCGGGTATGAGTTCGATGGAGAACTCTAACTCTCTTTCTGGGGGAGGTCTAGGAAACTCCTCCGAAAATACATCAACGTATTCCTGGATGATGAGGACATTTTCTATCATCAAATTCTCATCTACTTATTCTTCTTCACCGATCAACTCCATGAAGATGGATATATGGGGTTCTTTTAGAAAAATATGAGGTTGAGATATATCTCCTTGGAAGATAACTGTAGGTTTTCCATTCAATACTACTGATATATCCTTACTTCTGCAATTTATCTTAGCATTATAATTTGCGATAAAGTCCATCCCTAGTATAATGTCAAATTCCATCATAGGAACAACTACTAGATTTTCGATAAGATTATGCTCACTAACGTAAATACTAGACTTTTTAACACTGACGATGCTTGGATAGTCCCATTAAGAGTCTTGACTAACAACTCTACTTTTAGAAATTCGGGGGTTGATTCTAAATTCCTTTCAAACTTGGAGGAAATAAAGGAATGCATAGAACAAGAATCAAACAAAGTACTTGCTAGTTTTTAGAGGACAACAAGAGTACCTACTACCACATCATCCGGAGCATCGACTTTAGTTGTCACGATAGAAAAAGCACAGCCTTGATCCCTTGGCCGTTTCTAAGGATGATGGTGGTTCCCCTCCACTGCCCTCAGATTTGGACAGTGATTGGAAAAGTTCCCACATTGTCCACACATGAAGCACTGGACATCAGGTTGGGCATGCACTATCTTCCCCTTGTCGTTGGTGCTTAGAAGATGAGGTTTCACCTCACCATGACAATTCCTCTAAATGTGGCCATATCTTCCACACTTTTAGCACTTCCCACTCCCAAGAAGTCAGTTCCCCAAATGCTTCTTTCCAAATTTATTACATGTGGGAAGTTGCACTTTCTTTCCTACACTTCCCTGATCAAAATTCCTCCCTAATCTAGGATCCATTGATCTCTTCTTGTCATTGTATTCATGAGACCACTGCATCTCACCAAACTCTAGCTCGACATTCATCGCACTCTGCACGATCTCCTCGTAGCTATCATAATCTCAATTGGATAGATTCTTCCGCAGATGAGGTCTTAGTCCACTGAAGAATCTATCAACCTTACCATTTGGATCCATGTCAAAGCTAGAGGTATATCATAAAAGCCTTGTGAAGTTCATCTCATAGCTTCCCACAGATTCATTCTCCTTCTGCTTCAGCTCAAGAAACTCATTCTCCATTCTTATTCTCATGGAATGATGGAAATACTTACTGAAAAAGATCTCCTTAAACTCTTCCCACTCCATAGCTTCAACTTCCACTCTTTGCCTCATGTTTTTGATCAATCCCCACCATTGATCAGCTTCTCCCTCTAAGCGATAGACAACCAGGGCGACCTTCCCTTACTCTGAACAATGTAGCACAGAAAAGATCTTCTCTATAGAGATGATCCATTGCTCTGAAATCAATGGTTCAGTCGATCCACTAAAGGTTGGTGGTCGTTGGCGCATAAAGGACTCAACATAATGTTGTTCCCTTCGTGGTGAGATTGTCCTCTCAGCTAGATTCAATTTATTACTCATAAATTGAGTCTATTAGTTCATCATTCGCATGAATGTTTCTATTCGAGCTTCCATCAGAGGGTTGTTAGCACATGGTCCATTGCAGTCACCATTTGCACAGTTCCTCCTATTGCCCTCAATTTTCTAAAAGAATAAAATATTAGTGAGAAACTTGTTTCATTTATGAGTCTTTTAACTACAAAGGATTATACATCTTAAAACTTCATGCTTAAACAATTATATTTCTCTATAATTCCTTCATAATGATTCATAAAAATCTTGCGATTAACCAAACATATCCCTCGGGAGTGTCGTAACCAAGAGTGAAGCAAGGCCCATTGTCGTACATAAGTTCCCGTTCGAGTCAAGCTCAAAGTGGTATTTTTGGGTTTTACACATATGTACATATTTACCAGAGCCTCCTCTACCTGCTCGTATCCAAACAAGGATGTATTTGTTTGATAAACCACTTACTCAATACTCACCAAAATACCAGAAAGTTATCCCTATATTTAAACTTTTCTATAGGGTTCTTACTAAATTTTTCATATCCTAATTTCCATAAATAACTAAACGATCATTTGATACCAACTGTGGCATCCCGCCTTTTTAATACATAACTTTTCATTACATTTTACAAACAGATGATCTTTAAAGTCTAGTGTCTTAGAAATCAGGAACAATAAAACATGAATAAAACATAAAATGTTCTTCTAATCCACTTTTAAGGCTTCATCATAAGATCATCCTAAGTACAAATACTTCCTTTCATATCCTGGAGACATACATCAAAGGAAAGGGTGAGCAGAAGGCCCAGTAAGGGTAAACAAGGAAATCAGTTTACTTGTGATATTAATAAGAACTTGAATAACAACATAAAGATATTAGTAATGGAAGTATAGTAATATCATAATGAAGATAACATAGAACATAACTTGAATATGTGGCTACAACATTTCATTTAGACATTCATGAACATATCACTAAGGTTCATCCCCAAGGTGTCATAAAAATTACCAAGGTTATTCACCAAGGTATCGTGAAACTCGTCATCTCTAGAGATTAAATCTTTACCCAATGCATTGGAGCACTATTAGGGCGCACCCTTAATATTTCTTTACTTTCATGTGAGCCACATAGATCATAATCAAACATTTCATAAATAACCCAAATGGAATTAAAGAAATGGGTTTCATGTCAAAATCGTGATGTTTAAAAAGAGCTTAAAAATAAGATCATTATGTCATTTCTAACCCATGGAAAGGGTGTAACACCCCAAGCTTCCATGGTATGTTTCCCTTTGAATAATGCAATAGCTTGTATTGTACGCAACTTCGAGACTTTAACACATCACAACTAATCAAAGTAGCCGTTATGAATATTAATACCCACTTTTTAAAATTTTATAAATTTTATCTTTCAAAATGGACTTCGTATTTGGATTCGGAATATTAAAATTAGCCTAGGGTGAATTTTTGGAATTTTTCTGAAAACATTCAATTTTTGATGAATAGTGAAAAAACACTGAGTTATAGTTTAAAACCGAATTCTTATTTATATAATTATTTATTTTATTTAAATTTAATTAATGTCAAAATAGATACATAATACCTATATAATTTCAATTTAATTCATTGGATTTAGTTCGGAATAATTTTAGATATATAAAAATTTTATTGAACTTTTCACCGTCTTTTACCCGCCTCCTAGGAGAATTTGGAAATTCACATAAAACTTAATTTTACCGCTTCTGTGGGTGGAATTTCGAAAATCCGAGAGACACGGTTAATATCAAGAAGTAAAATGTGGTTCAATGAGATGAAAATATTTTTTTGTGAATAGTAACTTTTTACTTTTATTTACCATGGTTAAAAGTAAATAGGGTAATTAAGGGTAAAAATGACATTAATATTACCCTAACACATGTCCTAATTCTATTCTACAAGTGTATCTCGACCAAAAACAACCTTAGGAATAAAATATTATCATTTAGGTCCACTTGGATTAGATTAGGACAGTTATTATTATTTAATTCAAGGAAGAGTTAAAAGAGTTAAAATCAATGATTAATAAATAAAACATTTTTAATATAGAGTTATACATAAGATAAATTCGATTATAAATATTAATTAGAAATATAAAAATATTTTCTACATAATGGTATTTTATTTATAATTTTTAGACATTAAATATTTTAATTTATTTATGACACAATGGTGATGCAGTAATTACCTAATTAATGAAATATTAAGATAATTGATATTATAAATACCTAAATAAATGTAATTTGAAACTTTTTATGAATTAAAATAATTATATAGGTTTATATGACATATTAGTATTGGTTATATAAATTTTTTTTGAAGTAATAATGTTGTTATGAATTTATCAAAAACAAAATACCCAATAGTGTCAAAATTGACATAAAAGAGTTTTTAAAAAAAATATTATATTATTAATTTATATTATATTCCTAAAAATATAAGGTTCGGCCAATAGACTTATATTATGATATTTGTATCATTAATGGACCACTTGGGGGTCTCTTGGATGTATATAGTAAGTTTATTAACTATATAATATAAAAATACAAAGTGACATGGTAAATGTCAAACTAATTAACTAAGAGTTAAAACTAAACGATAAGGTTAATATAATGACCCAAACCTATTTAAAATCTATTGGTTGAAACTATTTTGACCCATCCCCACCTTAAAAATTGAATAATACACTTTGGAGCCATTAAAAACTGAATATGAATTTATTATAAAAGAATATTTCTAGCTTTTCCAAAGGTCCCACTCACCCCTCTTATAAAAGGGAACTCCCACTTCTCACTAATTCACACATTCAAAGCCTTTTTCCTCGGCCAAAACCTGCCCAAATACTCTCTCAACTTCCATCACTTTGACCTAGAGTCCTTAGTTTGATCATAAATCCAACCTAAGGAGCCCTTTTGATCAAATCAAAAGGAAGAACCCGATTAAGAGGTAATGTTTTCACCACCCTCTTTCAAGTTCCTTTCTTATTCAACTTATTCTTTCTTTGTTATTTCCACTATAAAATAATAACTCCGGAATCTTCTATATACTATTATGTTATTATAAATATGTTACAACCATATTCAGTATTCTATCCATCCTTTGAATGTCATGTCACCATACGTGCATAAGTATGGATTACCGTCTCCACGCTGTGGTGTAATTGTTATTCAGGATATTATTATTTGGATGTGTATAATAATGATGTGTAATTCAAGTAAATAATAAATATAACATGATAATGATTCTTTATATATGATATACCATCCAATTATATATTATTTTAATATCAAAATAATGATATTGTCGCTCGTGCGTACGTACGGACTACCGTCTCCACGAACGTGATGAGATTCATTCCCCATAGTATCCATTCAAGTCTAATTCTCATTTGATGATTAAAAAAAATGTTTAAGGACATGATATAGTTATGTATATGAATAATATATAACCTATCCATAAGAAACATGGATTAGGTAACAAAACATATAAAATAAAACGAGTAAGTTAACACCCAAAACAATGATAATACAAAGATATTATTTACAAAGCAGTGTTAAAAGATCGTATATGGTATCATATTAATGTATATGATTCTTGTATAACTTAATAACAATTATTTAACCATTATATATGAGTTTAACCTACCCCCAACCAAGGAAAAGTACAAGGTACGGGGTTTTCGTCTCACTCATTATTCCCGTGAGATTCATGCCATATTGCCACTATAACCTTTTGTGTGGTGTATATACTGCCCATAATTGTATTCTTTGTGTAATACACTTTAATTTATGTGTATTCACATATTCATTGCATTATACCTCTTTCATGGGGTGTATGTTTCAAAAGTTACCAAATTGGTAAGGGTTTGTTTCACAATCTCTTCATTATCTGAGGTTGTTTATACGTAATTATATACTGGGACTTCTTTATCATCCACATCCATGTTTCTTAAAAATGTATTTCAAAACATTCTTAATATTTTACAGAATATCGGTTAAAGTCATTTATTCCATTTTTTTATTTTTTTATAAGAATTTTATATAGAAATATTTCCGTCATTTTCCAAACAAGGCCCTTTTTAACCTTTTCGACAGGATTATGGTAAGAATGTCTCTTTTTAACTTATACGACGGGTGTGGATATTTTCTACCGTTATAAAATCTTTGAAGCTTACCTTAAAATCTAATAAAGATATTTTCAAAGTAAATGTTTTATAATTATATTACTTTTAAATTATTTCAAAAAAAGAGATATTTCTCTGAAATAGTTTTTATTTCATCTATGTCAATGTCCTTTGATAAATTTTACACTTGTTTGAAGTTGATTTATTATGATACAAATCTTCCATATAGTATTGAAGGTTTTGTGATATGTTTCACTATGGATGAGATATTTTTATGCCATTAATGGTTTATGATTAATGTTTTGGAATTTTGTATGCTTGTTTTAATATGAATGTTTATGTTATATTTCATACTCTTCTTAAGATGAATGTGTTGGACTAGTATGTTCCGGGTTGGGGACTGGTAAAAGTAAGACCTCTGGGTTGGGGTCCGGTTACAGCAGACCCTCCGGGTTGGTGCGCGGTTATTAGAGGCACTCCGGGTTGGTGTATGGTTATTAAAGGCACTCCGGGTTGGTGTCCGGTTATTAGAGGCACTCCGGGTTGGAGTCTGGTTACAGAGGCTCTCAGGGATGGAGTCCGGTTACAGAGTCTCTCCGGGTTGGGTTCCGGTTACAGTTATCCCTTAGGTCTTGGAACGATGCCTTGACACAGAAATTAAAGTTTGGCATTATGCATTTCCTTAATTATTAAAGTGGTTATTGATTTTTCTTGTGATTATTATACTAGTAGAATATCCATGTGAATAAGTAAATGGAATTATTTCGTTTTATCTTTTCCATATTATACCTAAGTTAAAGTTTAAAAGGATTTTGTTTTAGTTATACATTTCCTTAAATGTTTATGCTTATTTATGAAAGTTTCCACTATATTGTTATCCTTATTGAGCATCTGAGCTCACCCCTTTCAATGTTTATTTTTCCCAGGATGTGAAGAAGTAATTTATGAATGACCTGCAAGGATAGTATGAGGGGATATGAAGACAAGATGTTGTAGTAGTATTTTTCTCTTTTTTATGTAATGTAAACTTTATGAATGTATCTGGTGTTTCCAAGGCAACTAAACTAATCGGTCTTTCGAGACTTGATCTTTTGTGATCATGCCAATGTTATGTAATAATGAACCAACTCTGGGTAACGGGGGTCGGGGCATTACAGTTGGCATTAGAGGAAGTTTAGTACAAACCTTAGAAGCTAGATTTAGATAAACTCTGATTAGAGCACATAGACCTAAGATGGACTTTGAGGATTAGTATCGAAGAACTTCCTCGAATTTTGGTTTTATAGAGATTTTGTGAGTTTTCCAAGAAATACATCCATTTCTGGATACGAGTAGGTAGAGGCATCTCTGGCACAGATGTAACTAGGGGTAAAACTCAAAAACACCGCTTTGAGCTAGTCTCGAATGGGAACTGGTGCACGACAATGGGTCTTGTTGCACTCTTGGTTACGAAACTCCCGGGGGATATGCTTAGGATAATTCTCATTTTCTTTACAATCCATTATGAAGGGTTTATGAGTATATACTTCCTAAAAGAAAACATTTTTTTATGATTATGGATTATATCCATAAAAAATTTAATTTATGTCAAGTGTTTTACAATTTTGGGATTAGGTATTGATATTCATAAACTAATCTAGTGTATTCCATTGTTTAGAAATGGTGCCCAGTAGAACGAATGAGAACTCCAGCAATACGCATGATCCAAAGAGTAAGAAGGATCATATCTATCATGGTATTAAGACAGAATTTAGAGGAGAAATAGTCTCCCATATATTATCATCATGTGAAGAAATAGTATAATGTGTTGATAAGATAAGTAAAGAGTTCTCAAAGTCCTATGGATTTGAAGGGAAGCCTGAGAAGAAAAGGATGGTTGAAAGAAAGACAAATAAAGGGAAGAAGGTAAAGAAGGATTTTCCCATATGTGATAACTGTGGAAAGAATCAACATAGAAAATTCTTGAAGGGAATGGGAGTATGTTATAAGGGTGGATAAAAAAGGAAACCATGTTCGTGATTGTGAGGGTAAGAAAAAGGTTTCAAATGTACAATGCATCATCTGCAAGGAGTGGGGACACTACGCGAATCAATGTTCAAATCATCAGACTATTTCGTAAATGATGATATTAGATAATAATCAAGTTATGATCCTAACACAGATGAAGATGAATGACTAGTGTTCTTATGTTATTATTTCATTGGATTTTTGTATTAATTATGTACTGGAAATAAATAAGGATTGTACTATTTCATTGAGGATTTGAGATTATATGGTACTATGAAAAGTGATTCAACAGAAAGTTAAACTTTTTTTTTGAAAATACATGGTTGAAGGAAAGGTAATCCTTAATATGGTCTTGACACTGAGGAAATAATTTTGGAAATAACAGATGGTTTATTTGGATAAATTATATTGGATATTCTTGACTACTTTGGCACTGATTAATGGTTTGTTTATTTCATCATTAATGGAATATTCAAAGTTTTTTTATATAAGGAATATATCTAGTATTATATAAGGAATAAAGGAGCATGAATGTAATAAATAAGGTTTTATGGTAATTCAGGGTGTTACCATATTTTAAAAGAATGCATGATGAAGGTATTCACATGTTATTATGTGGAAAAAAAAAGATCTTCATTATATTTACCTTCCTTATAAATTTTGGACTGTGAGTTTGGACAGAAGTAATTTGGATAAGTATAAAGGTTGGAATAGATTATATTTGACATTTGTTACAATTGTTAAGGTTAAATCATTTCTGAAGATTATTTTTGGATTGTTATAAAAAGGATAACCCGGAGGTCGGGTGACAACCCGCCGCGTCCGGCAAGGCCGCAAGACTTGAACCCGCAACCGAAGGGTGACAAGGGTGTATCACCTACCACTGACCCACGTGATGTCCTAGATTGAATAATGTAGTTTTTTTAAAGGGTCTGGTAGATGAATTATAAATTCATTTTTTTAACCCTATACGAATTGGATAAATAGAATATTTTTTGAGTTCTATTATCTTTTGGAGTGAAAGATGAGTTTGTGGTAGAAATTAGTTAAAGGATGGAACTCTACTTGAAAAGTATACTTTTTTTTCATATCTTATTCTATGAAGAAATAAATTCTTAAACATTAGGTAAGGCATCTTAAAACAAAAAATGTGTTATCCTAATACCTTACTCTTTATTGAACCGATGGTATTTTAAATCATCATAGATTGGTGGCTTTGAGGCCCACAATTCTATAATTATTTGTAATTGATGACCTCAATCACTCCCTATAAATATTTACGTTTCTCCTCCAATTATGTGTCTCTAATTTCCACCAATGTTCTTCTAATCGAGATCAAAATTTGGTGGTGACTTTTTCATTCCTCTTTTCCTATTATTAAGACTAAATTTTATTAACCCAATTTCCGATGTGGGTTTTCCCACAAAGGTATCTTCTATTTTCGACCTTTTATTTTCAAAGAACAATTTCAAATTGTGAGGATTAAATTTGTTGAAGGAGGGGAGAATGTAACACTCCAAGCTTCTACAGTAAGTTTCCCTTTGAATAATGCAATAGCTTGTATTGTACGCAACTTCGAGACTCTAACACATCGCGACTAATCAATGTAGCCGTTATGAATAGTAATACCCACTTTTTGAAATTTTATAAATTTTATCTTTCAAAATGGACTTCATATTTGGATTCGGAATTTTGAAATTAGCCTAGGGTGAATTTTTGATATTTTTCTAAAAACTTTCAATTTTTGATGAATAGTGAAAAAACACTAAGTTATAGTTTAAAACCGAATTTTTTTTAAATAATTATTTATTTTATTTAAATTTAATTAAGGTAAAAATAGATACATAATACCTATATAAGTTCAATTTAATTCATTGGAGTTAGTTCAGAATAATTTTAGATATATAAAAATTTTATTGAACTTTTCACCGTCTTTTACCCACCTCCTTGGAGAATTTGGAAATTCACATAAAACTTAATTTTACCGCTTCTATGAGTGAAATTTCGAAAATCTGAGAGACGCGGTTAATATAAAGGAGTAAAATGTGGTTAAATGAGATGAAAATAATTTTTTGTGAATAGTAACGTTTTACTTTTATTTACCACGGTTAAAAGTAAATAGGGTAATTAA
This sequence comes from Viscum album, assembly GCA_963277665.1. Taxonomy (NCBI): domain Eukaryota; kingdom Viridiplantae; phylum Streptophyta; class Magnoliopsida; order Santalales; family Viscaceae; genus Viscum; species Viscum album. The sequence continues at coordinate 1,993,723,941 of OY728157.1, forward strand.
GGGTAAAAATGATATTAATATTACCCTAACACATGTCCTAATTCTATTGGACAAGTGTATCTCGACCAAAAACAACTTTAGGAAAAATATATTCTCATTTAGTTCCACTTGGATTAGATTAGGACATTTATTATTATTTAATTCAAAGAAGAGTTAAAAGAGTTAAAATAAATGTTTAATAACTAAAACATTTTTAATATAGGGTTATACATAAGATAAATTCGATTATAAATATTCATTAGAAATATAAAAATATTTACTAAATAATGTTATTTTATTTATAATTTTTAGACATTAAATAATTTAATTTATTTATGACACAATGGTGATGTAGTAATTACCTAATTAATGAAATATTAAGATAATTGATATTATAAATACCCAAATAAATGTAATTTGAAACTTTTTATAAATTACACTAATTTTATAGGTTAATATGACATATTATGATTGGTTATATAAATTTTTTTCGAAGTAATAATGCTGTTATGAATTTGTCAAAAACAAAATACCCAATAGTGTCAAAATTGACATAAAAGAGTTTTTAAAACAAATATTATTTTATTAATTTATATTATATTCCTAAAAATATACGGTTCTGCCAAGAGACTTATATTATGATATTTGTATCATTAATGGACCACTTGGGGGTCTCTTGGATGTATATAGTATGTTTATTAACTATATAATATAAAAATACAAAGTGACATGGTAAATGTCATACTAATTAACTAAGAGTTAAAACAAAAAGATAAGGTTAATATAATGACCCAAACCTATCTAAAATATATTGGTTGAAATAATTTATACCCATACCAATCTTAAAATTTAAATAATCCACTTTTGATCCATTATAAACCGAATATTAATTTATTATAAAATAATATTTCTAGTTTTTCCAAAGGTGCGCCTCACCCCTATTATAAATGGGCACTCCCCATTCTCACTAATTCACACATTCAAAGCCTTTTAGCTTGGCCAAAACCTACCCAAATACTATATCAACTTCAATCACTTCTACCTAGAAGCCTTATTTTGATCATAGATCCAACCTAAGGAGCCCTTTTGATCAAATCAAAAGGAAGAACCCGATTAAGAGGTAATGTTTTCACCACCCTCTTTCAAGTTCCTTTCTTCTTCAACTTATTCTTTAATTGTTATTTCCATTCTAAAATAATAACTCCAGAATATTATATATACTATGATGTTATTATAAATATGGTACAACCATATTCAGTATTCTATCCATCCTTTGAATGACATGTCACCATACGTGCGTACATGCGTCTTACCGTCTCCACGTCGTGGTGTAATTGTTATTCAAGATATTATTATTTGGATGAGTATAATAATGATGTATAATTCAAGTAAATAATAAATATAACATGATAATGATTCTTTATATATGATATAACATCCAATTATATATTATTTTAATATCAAAATAATGATATTGTCGCTCGTCCGTACGTACGAACTACCGTCTCCACGAACGCGATGAGATTCATTCCCCATCGTATCCATTCAAGTATAATTCTCATTTGATGATTAAAAATAATGTTTAAGGACTTGATATCATTATGGATATGAATAATATACAACCTATCCATAACAAACATGTCTTATGTAACAAAAAATATAAAAGAAAACGAGTAAGTTAACACCCTAAACGACGATAATACTAAGATATTATTAACAAAGCAGTGTTAAAAGATCATATATGATATCATATTAATGTATATGATTATTTTATAACTTAATAAAAATTATTTCACCATTATACAGGAGGTTAACCTAACCTCAACCAAGGAAAATCACAAGGTAAGGGGTTTTCATCTCACTCATTATTCCCGTGAGATTCATGCCATATTGCCACTATTACCTTTTTTGTGGTGTATATACTGCCCGTAATTGTATTCTTTGTTTAATACACTTTAATTTATGTGTATTTACATATTAATTCTATGATACCTCTTTCATGGGGTGTATGTTTCGTAAGTTACCAAATTGGTAAGGGTTTATTTCACAATATCTTCATTATCTGAGGTTGTTTATACGTAATTATCTACTGGGACTTCTTTATCATCCACATCCATGTTTCTTTAAAATGTATTTCAAAACATTCTTAATATTTTACAGAATATGGGTTAAAGTCATTTATAGCATTGTTTGACTTTTTATAAGAAGTTTATATAGGAATATTTCTGTTGTTTTCCAAACAAGGTCCTTTTTAACCTTTTCGACAGAATTATGTTAAGAATGTCTCTTTTTAACTTATACGGTGGGTGTGGCTATTTTACGCCATTATAAAATCTTTGAACTTACTTTACAAGATAATAAGAATATTTTTGAAGTAAATATTTTATAATTATGTTACTTTTAAATGATTTCAAAAAAAGAGATATTTCTCTCAAATAGTTTTTATTTCATCTATGTCAACATCCATTGATAAATTTTACACTTGCCTGAAGTTGATTTATTATGATACAAATCTTATATATAGTATTCAAGGTTTTGTGATATGTTTGACTATGGATGAGTTATTTTTATGCCACTAATGGTTTATGATTAATGTTTTGGCATTTCATATGCTAGTTTTAATGAAAATGTTTATGTTATATTTCATTCTCTTCTTAAGATGAATGTGTTGGACTAAAATGTTCTAGATTGGGGAACGGTAAAAGTAAGCCTTCCTGGTTGGGGTCCGGTTATTAGAGGCACTCTGGGTTGGTGTCTAGTTATTAGAGGCACTCTAGGTTGGTGTTCGGTTATTAGAGGCCCTCTGGGTTGGGGTCCGGTTACAGAGGCTCTCCGGGATGGAGTCCGGTTACAGAGGCTCTCTGGGTTGGGTTCCGGTTACAGTTATCCCTTGGGTCTTGGCACGAGGCCTTCACACAGAAATTAAAGTTTGGCATTATGCATTTCCTTCATTATGAAAGTGGTTATTGATATTGCATGTGATTATTCGACTAGTATAATATCCATGTGAATAAGTAAATGGAATTATTTCATTTTATCTTTTCCATATTATGCTGAAGTTCAAGTTTAAAAGGCTTTTGTTTTAGTTATACATTGCCTTAAATGTTTATGCTTATTTATGAAAGTTTCCACTATATTGTTATCCTTACTAAGCATCTGAGCTCACCCATTTCTGTGTTTTATTTTTCCTAGGATGTGAAGAAGTAATTTATGAATGGCCTGCAAGGATAGTATTAGGGGATATGAAGACAAGATTTTGTTGTAGTAATTTTCACTTTATGATGTAATGTAAACTTTATGAATGTATCTTGTGTTTCCAAGGCTACTAAACTAATCGGTCTTTCGAGACTTGATCTTTTGTGATCATGCCAATGCTATGTAATAATGCACTGACTCTGGGTAACTGGGGTCGGGGCATTACAAAGGGAGTGAGGGTTATATGTATGTCAATTCCAGAATAAAAAATATCATCTTTATATATTTATGAAAACCCATGGAAAATAAATAAGTCTTGGTATTCACATAAATAAACAATATAATTTCTTGAGAGAAAGAGATATAAATTTTGAGACAAAATTTCTGCAACATAACAACTAAATAACATGGTTTTAGAAAACATTGAAAAGAGAGGGTACAAGGGTCAAACACTCATAAATAACTCATAATATAGTTTGGGTACTGAATAAGATGATGGTATGCATATTTGAATGACATACCACATGAAAAGGAAACATGAAAGAAAAGTGAAGATACGATTTCTTTTATGAAAAATCAGGCAGCCTAACGGTGTCACTTAAAAATTTATAAAACCAATTGATGAGAGCGGAATGGGTATATCAAAAATTAGACATGAAATGGACAGAAATGATAACATATAAGAACATACCCTCAACATAAAGAGACGAAAATTATAAGACCCAACATAAAGAAAGCCATCACTTAAAAGAGGAGGGTGAAAGGATCCCTTACCTTGAAGAGTAACTTTGAAAGCTTGAAGGTCGGGACCTTGGGAGGCTTGAGGGAACCTTAGAAGGACTCTTTGGGAGGTAAGGAGACCATAACTTTATTGAGGAGGATTTTTAAATGAAAATAATGACATAAAGGATTGGTATTTATAGGAGAAGTGAGGGGACAAGTCATTAATGGCCAAGGGACACCTCATCGGTGGTATTGGAAAAACCATGGGCATGCCCATGGTATTGGCCACTTGGGACACCTCATACCTTATCTTATTATTCATAAGTCTACCATAAAGATTACATAATTATTACATCCTTAATGATGTCATTAAACACTCAAAAATAAAAACTATATTTTCACTATTCACTGAAAATTCATTTTTTTCAGAAAAATCCCCAAAAATAACCTTAACCTAATATTGATTCTCTGAATTCAAAAATGAACTCCATTTTATAAAAATAATTTTATAATTATAATTATTTTATTTTTTAATTAAAAAACACTATTCACTAGAAAAAACTAGTACTTGACTAATAATTTCTGAAATAGTTATTTACCTATTTTATTAAGTTACATTACTTAATCAAGGTGCCTAAATTATATTAATACTTTCTTAAGTGAGGTTACTTAATCAATTTGATCACATTACTAATCATAAGCGTAAAATCACTTTTCATAATTTACTATTCACAAAAAGTTAACTTGATCTTATTAGATTCTAAATTTCCTACTGAACACTTTTCCAGAAGACCATTTTTTGAAAATCAATACACATCATTAATTATTTAAGGTTTAAATAAATATTTTAAAATATCCCCTTTTTCCAAAATTCATCAATATACATCCTATATTTATTTGAACATCTGAAAATAAATAGAAACTTCACCGTAAAAATAAATCACAACATTATTTATCTCAAAGGATTACACAAAGTAGCTACGGTCTCGATACATATCCCCTTATAACCCCAGCATAGGACCTAAGTGTATGGTGTGCTAAGGTGAGAGAATCTGAGGGTGGCTCAGCCAACATTGCCCGAGTAGTGATTTATATAAGCTTGAACTTCTCCTAAAGGAGATTTCGCTCCAGCTTCACACGATGAATTTAGGCTTGGGTTTGGTCCAAAGCAAAGCCTAGTGGTGCTACCTTCTTCCCAAGTTTTGTCAGATGGGCTTCGATCGGCCTGAGACTACTGGATAAGGTCATCAAATCTTCTTTCTGCATTAATTAACCAAGATCACTTGTATTTAGAGCCAACAATCGCAAAATTTAGTTTCCAACGGTCATATAACAGTAGAAACCCAACAGTATCATTTTAATTATACTCATATAATTAATTAAAGAATATAGGTTTGTTGAGTATAAACTAAAATAAGGCACAAAATTAGGAAACAAAAATTCATTCAAAATTTTAGGTCATTACATTTCAGCTACCTACTTTCTCTGAGATTTCCAGACAGGATATTATCACTGAGTAAAACTTGAGTGAAGGTGGTAGTACCAAAAATAGATGATCAGTGAGGAGACAGACCATTAGTTCCTTCGGTAGTAGAAAATGTTCCCCCGATATTTCACATCAAAGTAGTGGTGGTTAGAGTAACCGCACTCACAACTCTGTTATTATATGCCATCAGTGTAGACAACAAGGGAATAGAAAGCCTCAGTGTAAGAGATTCCTTTTAGATTTTCTTGTTTTTTGATGTATGGGGAATCATTAAAAAAACACACCTCCGCATCTTCTTATAGTGGAAGAGGATCAACACTAGCTCCACATTTAGGGGCAAGTTATTTTTAACTATGTCAGGTTGGGAGTTAGAGTGGAACTGGCAGGAGTAGAAGAGAAGGAGTTCATGGAAATGGTAGTCAGACTCCTAATAATTAGTGCCTGTAGAGTGGTCATACTCAGGGTATTCCATCTATAGAAAAGGTTCATGTATTAGGCTAGTTGCATGAATTATAGATGATACCTGAGGACCAGAGTGCAGGACCATCTACAATACAAGGTGTTATTCTAGTATCCTCCACTGTAATATATACTTTATTTGATATAGTTTCTTCACGCTACTTCATATATTTATCTATCTTGTAAATTATTGGGCTAAAAATTTAGTATTACTATTGTGTAATAACCTTGAATGCACTGTTGGGAGTATGGTAAGAGGACATAATCCAATGCTTGGATTGTTCCTATTACGTAGGTAGTTACCCTTTATTCTGGGACCTCTTCATTCTCTAGATTAAGGGCTTCAATTTAATTCTTAGGATGGATTGGTTGGTCCATTATGATGCCTTTATAGACTTTTTTCACTATAGGGTATCATTTACATCACCATAGGGAAGAATTTATCTACACAAGGGTGGTTGGTTTGTCCAAGCTTGTAGATCTTGACTAGAGTATCATGGGATAGGTGGAGTGACCACCCAAATAGATAATCTCTTCATGGAGGATTAGGGTTTGCATTAGGATTAATTTCCTCCTACAGTATAACATTTTTTGTATGTATTTACTGCCAATTTTTCTAGATTACCTCTTGTGAGAGAGGTTCAATTTATGATTGAGATCATTCTAGGAGAAGCACCGGTTTCCATTCCTCCATACAAGATGGAACATAATGAGCTCTATGAGATCAAGTGATTGTTGGAGGATCTATAGGACAAAGGTTTTATATGGCCCATAACTTCTTCCTAGGGTTCACCAATGCTATTCACTAAGAAGGAAGATGGGACCCTTAGACTATGCATGGATTATATACGATCGAACAAGCTTATATACAAGAATTGGTATCCACTACCTTGGATAGATTATCATTTTTACCATCTCTGAGGAGATAAATTGTTTTATAAAATCAAACTGAGATCGGGTTATCATCATTTGTGTGTCAGGTCGTCAAACATACCTCATAAAACTTTTCATATCATGTTTGTTCTATATGATTACCTCATTGTATGATTCAATATTATTAACACACCTAAAATTTTCATATATTTGATGAATAGGTTCTTTCATTCTTGTATAGATTCTTTTATTTCGGTATTTGTGGATGACATCTTGGTGTATTCTCACACTTGTAGTGGCCATTCTAAGCACCTAGAGATCATTTTAAATACACTAAGAGAGGGTCATATTTATTCAAAGATTTCTAAGTTCCACTTCTAGATAGAAAAAGTTCACTTTATGGGTTATATTATCTCAGAATTAGGAGTACCAGTTGACCCCGAAAAGGTGAATGTCTTTATTTCTTGGGAATATACCAAGAACATGTTTGATATACGAAGTTTCTTAGGGTTAGTTAGATCTTATAGGAATTTAATACCTGACTTACCATGTCTTTTTTCACCTCTTAAAGGTATTAAAAATAAGGGTGTTAAGTTCCTGTGGTTAAAATAGTGTGATAAATCCTTTCATGAGCTGAAAGGAAGGCTCGTATCGACACCTATTCTAATTTTTCCTGAGCCCGATAGAGGTTATATGGTGTTCTATGACGTATTAGGAATCTTCATAGGTGTATTTCTGATGTATAAATATTGCATCATTGTGTATGTATCTCAGTATTTGAGGCTGTGTGAGATAAATTACCTGATGCATGACCATGAGATAGAAGTAATTGTTTGTGCCTTACATTGATGGAGACACTATATAATAGCCTCAAATATATCTCTAAATAGTTTGAATTTAATCTTGGATAGTGAATATGGGTTTAATATCTTCATTCCTTTTATTTTTAGCTTTCATATATGCATGGAAAAGGCAATACGGTAGCAGATTCGTTGAGTCAGAAAACTTAGGCACGGGTCATGCAGGAAAATAGTGATGAATGGAAATTTATGGATCTCTCATCTTAGCTCCATCTAGACATTCATGACATCAACAACCATCCATGTCTCTTAGACTTAACAGCTTCCTCTTCCCAAATTTATAATTTTAAGATTAGGTAGTTTTCAAATATATAATGCATGGTTCTCTAGGATAGTATTTCATGAGAGGACCTGCCTCCAGATTGGTCTATAGACAGAGATGACATCCTATGGATACATGGATATTCCTGGGTTCTTAAATATATGAGAGAGGATCTTATGTATGAGACCCACACTTATTAGTGGGAATTACATATAGGAATATCTAAAATGTATTGAGATATGTGATTCTAGTATTGGTAGCTTGGGATGAAACATCAGATAGCAGTTTTTTTTCACTAGTTGATCCACTTATCCGCTTGCGAAGGAAGAGAAACAATGGCATATTGGATTGTTATTTCCATTTCTTATACCTGAATGTAAATTGAAAGAATCTTCCATAGACATTTTAGAGTGATTACAGAGGTTTCCTTGAGGTATAAATTCAATTTGGGTTGTCATTGATAAACTTATGGAAGTATCCCACTTCCTTCCTATCTGGGAGACCTTATCAATTGATGGTATAAGAAGATTGTATTTCTGTAAGAACATATAGCTACATGGGGTCCATCGTACGATTGTTTTAAATATGTATTCTCATTTTATGTCACATTTATGGCCTAGGTTTTCGATGTTTATTGGTATACAAGTTCTTCTAAGCACATCATTTCACCCTGAGACTGATAGGAAGTACAAATGGATGATATAGGTGGTAGAGGATATGCTCTGAGAATTCATCCTTGATTTTGGTGGTTATTGTTATAATAATATCCAATCATTTATTTAAATATAATAATAGATTTTATGTGGTGATTTAGATGGATCCTTATGAGGCCTTGTATTGTAGGTCGTGTCATTCACATCTGTGATGGCTAGAGGTAGGAGTGGTAGCACTACTAAGTCCATGTATCATGAATAAGACTTCAAAGTAGGTTCAGTTGATCAAAAAGTGTATGTCTACTGATCAGTCTTGGAAAAATATTATGTTGATCTCCATCGATGGCCACTGGAGTTCAAGGTCAGGGATCATGTTTTCCTATGGGTATCACACATCCTTGTTCATAGACAGATTCAGAGGAAAGGAAAGTTGTCACCACACTTTCTAGTCCCATTTGAGATTCTATAGATGGTCAGGTTGGTAGCCTATCAATTGCTACTACCTCATAGGTATTTTTTCATGCACTACAACTTCTATGTTTCATAGCTTCACCATTATCATGCCGAACCATCTCATACTTTTTACCCCAAGGAGGTTGAGTTAGATGTCAATGATTCATTTGAGGAGTAACCTATAAACATAATTTACCAGAGCATAAAGGATATTAGAGGCCTATTTACCCCTTTAATATGGGTGATATAGAATAATTACCATGTACATGATGAGGCTTTGGAGTAGGAGGCTGACGTACATGCTCAGTGGCCGGAGTTCTTCATAGACAATGTTTCACCACCCTTGGAGGGTGAACATGAAGATGAGTTCCTTTAAGGGGGAATACTGTAAGAACATAGTTTTTATATTATGTATGGATCCTTTTAATTTTGATCTAATCTTTTATTTTTCAAATAATAGATATGCCTAATGAGGTTATAAAGGTTTTGGGACAATTTGGGGCTTGTTCAGAGCTCGGAACCCCAGTCGATGGAGAAAAACACTAGGCCACACAGTTAGTAGAAACCATACAACCTTTCTTACGTGTTATATGATAACTTTTTTAGGATAGACATTTTTGTGAAGTAGGGAACATAGTTTTACCAAACCATTTTCTAGGGGATGCATGTCCATGAGAAATGTTTTCAGTTTTTTAGAGGATATTTTCAAAATTGGCACACTGTTTCCCTAACAGTGTGGCCTAACCATACGGTTTCCATCTATAAGTAGTAGGAGGAACATGATTAGAATAAATTTTGGCCAACCATATCACCAAACTTTGTGACCTCTATTTATAAAGAAAATTTTCTAAAATTTCCTTTATGAATTAATAACTTACACCTCCTCCTTGGTTTCTCCCTCCAGAAGACAACAATCTCTCCCCTCTCCATCTTTAATCTATCAACCCCAATTTGGATAGTTTTTTATCCAAATCTATAATTTGAACTCTGATTTGATCCTCTTTTATCACATTATATGTGCATCGGTAAGTACTTGGCTCCTTTTGATCTAATTATTTGTTCTTCTTTCCCTCGACAATGTTATTTAGATGTAGGCTCATATGCCCTATTTTACAATTTATTAATCTATTCTTCATATTTATTTAAATATAGGATGAAATAAATATTTATTCTAGATGAGTAGAGTCAAAAAAGATTAAGGTAGGTCATCTATTACTCATTCTTCATGTTTCATCATTTTATAAATTTTCATAGTGTCTATGCGTTCCAATTTCATCAAGTGTGGCCTATTAAATTCAAGTGTCTTGCTTATAATCATCATGATCATGTTCTCTATATTTTCTAATAAATTTTATTCATTTTTTAGAGGTTTATTCCTCAACAATATCCATTAAATTTAGGTTGATTCCATAATTATGCTTTTGGTAGATTATTAAGCCTATCTGCACCACCGTTTGGGTGAGCTGTAACTTGAAATTGATAAAGGTTAGTAATATAATTCAAGGAATGAGTAATAAATTATAATTACATGTATGTATCACTTGAACCTCCTAAGTTAAGTGTTTCTAATTAATCAATGAATATTTTAAAATATAAATGGAAAGTATAATGATACACATCACTTGGCTTATTTAAATAAATTCAATTAAATGGTTTGGTTGCATGTTCATAACATCCCTTTACATGTATAATTTAAGGTAGTAGAGTGAATCTAATAATTTTATTAAGGAATTAATGTAATAAATGGTTTCATGTCTATGAAATTCCATGTCACACTAATGAAAGGTATGGAATGAACCAAGTGGCTTAATAATAGGCATGAGTAACACATTTCCTAACTAATATAATGAATCAAGTATAAAGTGACTATTGTATATGAGCCTTGAAATTCTTATAGGAATTGTTAGACTCCAACTATCCTTGGATTCCTAAGGGAATGCCTTGATCACTCATAGACATCATTTTTATTCATGGATGTTGGTTTCCAAAAGTGAGACCCACCATAGAACCCAATCTTTGTCTACATGTGGATGCCTAATTAGACATCGTAGGATCCCTCCATTATCATTAAGATATTATGATTACTTGGATACACTCTTTGGATCTATCATGAAGTTTTATGACATGTGGCGCCATGAATACACCCATTGGGCCCAATCATTTCTTGTCCTATTTTACCTTGGATGAGGTCCTTGGACTCAGATAAACATGTATTATAGTGTAATTCCTTGGGAATTTCCCCTTAGATTACACATAGACCCCTTATATACAGGATATAGGATATCACTGGGTAGGATTGACCCATGAGGTCAAGGGTGCCTTGGTTGTTACATTGGATCCCATTTATTATTATTATCATCATGGATTTCTTATTATTACCTTGGATCCTATTCATTATTATTATCATCATTGCAGAATTCCTTGTTATATCTTGGATCCTTTTTTATTAGTATCATGTGAGGATTTCAGTGTTGGTTATATCTCACATGAATTATTAAATAAACTAAACTTAAATGAATATATTAAATTATCTGATGTCCAGATACATTACTAGTTGAGGATGAAGTAGGTATCTGGGTATTTACATTATTGTACTGCTTTACATTCCTATATGCATGCACACTTTAAGATTATATTTCACATACTAGATGTTATAGATTCCATTTGTGTTGGCCTTTAGAGATTTATCTCACACCCCATCTGGGCTTCCATTAGTACCCAGGCAGACTACATGTATGTAGGTGTTGACAAAGGTAAGTGTTTGGACTTGGACACTTGATATTTCTTACTTTATTAGGATGGAACATAGTATAAGATGAATGATCTAGATCTTGGGATGCTTGGATACTTTTTGGATTCTTTTTTATTCTCTTGTATCGCATGTATTTATTTCTGCCTTGTATATATTTATTCTAGTTTTACAGAGACATGACATGTATCATTATCATTTGGAATATAATTGAACATCTAGTTATGGTTGATTATTATCTATTGTGTGATATGTTATATATTTACTTCTATATGGATTTCTCAATTTAATTGTTATTAAATTTATCCATTGTGTTCCACTCTAGTAATGAAGGGATAGTCTCACCACGGACACACCCAAGGCCCTAGCTACTAGTCGAAAGCCTCTGGCATTCGGGAAGATTCACTTGAGGCCATGTTTCCAACCAGGATCTGGGAACCATTGTGTGGAACCTGGGTTCGGGACATCATAGGTAGTCTGTGGGATAATAAAAAAAGTGAAAATAATCTGTGAATTAGATATAGAATATATTGGTATAGACAAACTTGGGGAAAGGATCACACTTCTTAAGGTAAACATTCATGGACCAATGAAGCTAATGTTAAGGTAATATTAGTTTGACCAAAAAAAGGTTGATGTTTAGTTTCCTAAAGCATCAACCAAAATAAAGGGTGAGAATGCATGTATAACCAAGAGGAAATATCGACCTGATGTGAATGAGTGAGGGACTATGCCAATGTAGAAAACATTAGGAAATGGTGTACATATTTTAAGTTCATAGTGCTTATGACAATGTATGGTGGGTAATGAAAATCCAAATGGGGATCAATAATTTTGAGTGCTTCAATGCCTATGATAAAAGAATAAGAAGTATTTAAATCATAACATGAGTTATATGAATCGGAAAGTGATGATATAGAAAATTCATGCTAAGGATGACCACTAAACAAATTTAAATGATGGGTTCCATGACAGTATTATTTAGTGAATATGGGGTTATAGGATCTTTACATCAAGATGAAAACATGACTTTGGTTAGACACAAGTGTGTTAGATATGTTGTATATCTGTTTCCCTTGAGTTTAGGGGTCATTTTTAGAATCAGATACACTCATTACCTATATCCATGTAATGTTTTTGGTGATTCAAAGATAGAAGGTATAAAGTGTGGTATATGGGAATAGGAAATTTATAAGGTGATTAGAACAATCTAGTTCAAAACTAACCAATAATATATTATTATAAAATTAGGGGGAGTGGATGTATATGAGGATTTATGGTTGGGTCTTGGTTAAGGCCTCTGAGAAACACTACTTACCCAGTAAATATAGGAATCAAACCACATGTGTCTCTTAGTAGAGATTTATACAAAGATCTGGTTCACACATTGATAAGATGATAATAGTTTTATCCTGATGTTGGCCCATTAAGGAACCCTATGTGAATGAGAGGGTCCAAACACTATGATAGATAGGGGGATTGAAGTTGATGGGATCCATGACTCAACCAAGTTTGAGGCCTCTAGGAATCACTACATATCGTCATATAGTAGGAATCAATCCAAAAATAGTTCTCAAAAGTAGTATGGGAATTTTAATCCTAACACAAGGTTAATGAGAAGAAACTCAATATGAATTGTGGGACCCAAGTATTAGGGTGATAAGGAAAATTGAATAGAAATGAAATTGTTGTCTTGGTATATGGTGGGAGACTTAAACAAAACTATATATCCTAAAATAATAATAATCAATCTACATGTCTTCTTTATAAGTTATCAACATAAATCTAACTCACGTGAAAGGGATACGATGGTGAAATGGATGATTATACTATTCTAATAAGGAAGGAAACCTTATTTGAATGAGGTCATAACACCAAGATAAAATTAAATAGATCCATCCTAATGCATAGATAGAGGATGACATAGCATAGATAAGGTAAAGGCCCAAACAATAGGATATAATGGGATTTGAATGGTAAAAAATCATGTCTAGGTCTAAGATAGAAAATATAGATGTAATTATGTATCCTAAAAGTGTAATAATCAATCTATACATAGTTCATTGTAAGTGGATTTTTATTCTGATGTAGGATCAAAACTATATTATTCTCTATGGCTATGCCCAATACAGGGGATCTAGGTTTCAGTATATAGTATCTTAGTGTATGGATGATATAGAAAATCTGACATGAATATGGATAAAATATATTAAGATATTTTGGATAATAGTGACATTTATGGTTGGGACTGAGATAAGTGGTCAATATTTCACTATATATCCCATAGGAACAAGAACTAATCAATAAATAGTTCTTTTAAAATATTCAAGCATATATCTTTCTCATCTATAAGGAAAATTATAATTAACTCCATCCTGATGTTAAACCACTAGAGAAAACCTGACATAAAATATAAGAATTCTCAAACAATGGGACAAATAATAGGATTTCAATTAAAAATATTTTTGGTTGGCCTCATTTTGATAACTCCATGCATCACTATGTATCCTGAAAATAAATGGGAATCAATTCAAACATTTTTTTAAAAAGTATCCATTATATATCTAGAACATGTATAAGGGAAAGAAATAATTATATTATCCTAGTGTCAATCTATAGAAGGAAAATCTAAAAATGATTTAAAAAGGATCAAACATTATGATGTATTTTTTTGAAATGGAGGGATTTATCTTATCATGGATTTAGGGATAAATAACGGTATACTAGGGATTTTCACATAGAGATATCTCTCACCTATAGAAATTAGGTTTTATAAAATGGAGAACTCTAATAAGCATAAAGGCTATGTAGTGTTGACCAAATAACATGTAGTTTAACATCAAGAGAGAATTATTTTGGGGCCACATAGTTTAGAATCATACGATGAAGACCTTACCGTATTTTATTATAAGTTCATTTGATTGTGACCCATTTCCAAGAAATTTAAAGTCATGGAAAAATGGAATTCTATGAACCCATCATGAGAATATACAAATTATTTCTTATGAACCTTGCATTGGTGGTCGGTGTGATATGATCTTTATCCATTTTAATTAGGGAGTAAGCTCCATTAGAGTATAAATGTCGTATAATGTAATGTCCTTCCCATTTATAATAAACTTTTGGTGGTTTCTTCCTATGTATCATAGTATTTGTAATAGACAATACTAGTTCTCCTTATAATAATGGCTATAGGTGAATTTTTTTATTAAATTCTACTGCGACATGGTTTTAATTAATCTCAAGGTTATGAAATGTCCTTAACCTTTTTTTCAAGCCACTCTAATTCATCAAGTTATATCTAATACTGGTCATCTTTGTATAGTTAATATCAGTTGTAAATGTTTTAGTTACACTATTTTTTGTTTCTTGGACCTTTATAATATTTTTAGGTTGGTCACATATCCATTTCTTAGAATCTGGTGTCTTGTAGGTTCAGTTATATATATGTGAGTATGTTATATATCAGAAAAATAATGTGAGAAAGTGCCACGACATGACTATTTATGTCACAACATGACCACTGATATCATGGAATGAATCATAAACAATGAGATCTTGGAGCCATGATTTTTCTAGGAGGATGTATGTTAATTTTTTATAGAGGGTTTTTCATGGAATGAAAGATTTATAGGGTGTCCATCATAGTATGACCATATTTTTTTGTAGCGTGACATCAGGGAGGTTGGTTTTCTAATTATTCCTTTCATTGTTTAATTTGAATTAATAAATTCTTTCATTTATGTTACATCAACTTAAACCCTAAATACTATAATTTAATCCTATTAAGCCTCTATTTATAAGTTTATTCATGATAAACCTTAGATTTAATATAGGGATAATGAGAAGATTAGATTGAGGGAGATAGAGATACATGGAATCAAGGAATGAAATTATTTATATAAATCATAAATTCCACCTAGAAAGGATGTAATATTAACAAATGACTTATTCAACATGAGGTGGGACTTTTTATTTTGAATTGATTCTATGTTCCTTATTATTTATGATGAATCTATTTTTATGAACCCTATTCATTATTTTTGAAATCCTAATTTCATATTTTTAAACCATGTTCTTTTTTTCAAATACCTATTCTATGAAACCACAGTTTAGAAGTGTTAATCCTTAAATGTGTTCCTTGCGTACATGTTATTAACCGTGGATCAATGTCCAAAGTATGGGTTTATCACTGCACCCTTTTTTCTTATTCATTATGCATAGACTTGGGAGGACACCAGTCTGACGGTATATGGCAATGGAATAAGGCCTCCTGTAATAGAGGCGGGTTCATGGTGGTGTGGTGAGAAGTTTGGATATAATGTGGTGTGAGTATATGGTAGAGAGGGGATAAGTGTTTCCCTAGTTATAGTAATAAGGAGTCATAGTGATGGCATGATGTTGGTAAACAAGTATATATATGATGTGAATCCAAATGGTTTGTTTTAAATGGGTCATAATGCTATAACTCTAAGATCCATATATATTTTTGGGTAACCTATATAAAAGGATCACACTATAGCTTAATGGAAGTATGGGGTCATTGTTTTTAAGAGTTATCTTGTGTGAGGAATTATCCTATGTATGGTCATGGTGTGGCGAAGGATGCTATGGTTTGAAGGTCAGGTGAAGGTTGAGTGACTAGGACATGGAAAAGGGGTGAAAAGGCATGACAACCTAGGAGTGGAGAGGCTCATGAAAGACAAAGTAAGGGGTCACTCTATGAGATTCCCTATCATAATATCCCATAAAGTAATAACCAACATAGTTATTCCATGATAGATTCTTGTTAATGGGCCTTCATGAAAACATTATCTTTTAAATTTGGAACTCAATTATGGACTTTACCTTGGCATGTAAGGTTGTATAGGAGGTGATACATTCATTTTAGTCACCTTATCTACATAGGGTTGATGTCAGAGATTGGGTGTGGTAATTAAAGCATTCATGGGTTCGAATAAAGAGTCACCTATTGTGTGATACTCTCATCTATTATGTTCTAATTAACTTGTATTGGGTCGCCCATGTTATTGGTGGGGTTAGGTTCACCTCTATTTTCTTTATTCTACTCTCATATTCTATATACTACTCAACAAGGTGTGGGTTCCCCTTTTTATGGTTCTAGGGCTGCTAGTTGGGTATTTCATATCCTTAGGTATGCATGATGATTTCTCATATAACTGAGATATGAAAAGAGGGGTTTTATTCTTTGTTCTAGGTTCTCTCTTATAAATCATATTTGGGTTTTATTCTTGTCATGGGTTATTATTTACTTCCTAAATTTATGGTTGGAGATGACTTGTCTTCTTATTTTACTCCTATGTGGTTTTATCGACATCCTAATAAGTATATATACACTTACCCCTACATGGGTATTTTCACCCATACATGTTGTGTATTATGGAGATGAAGTAAATTACAACTGAGGTTACCCAAGCATAACATACATAAATGTTTCATTATAATAGATCAATGTTCAATACATATCCCAATTATATATTCTCCAGGACCATAAATATTTATCATATTTAGAGAATATATACATAATAAACTTATTTCTTAAAATATCTTTGACATCTCCCATAAATATCTTTATATTAGTCTCCTTATATACATGTCATACTAAGAACCTTCCATCAAAAAATGGGAACGGAAAACATAATAAAGGATAGATCAGATGATCATTAAGAGTAAACATGGGAGATAGTATTCATAATGGAATAAATTGATCATAAGGGTATGATAACATAATGAAGTGCATATTCTCAAGAAAAATATTAATACCTAGAAAATTTTAGATCACAAACTCTGAAATCAAGTCACATCTAGAAGAATGATTAATATGGGTGTTGAATTAATCTTCATTCAACAGTCATAACATAGGCATGTGGAACTCTAACCAAAGGAAATAATAATATTTTCAACATAGTTATTACAAACCATGTATATGAATAATCTTGTGAGTATGGATAGAATAAATCATAATCACGCATCAAAATCTGAACATAGCCACTCTCAATCATGTCCATACATAATTTTTGTGAGAATAGCCATAAGAAATCAGGCTCACACAACAAAATCTGAACGTATATATATATATATATATATATATATATATGAAATCATGTACACTATTATCATAATAAACTCAAGAGATATCAATATCACATTACCCAATGAATTGGAAGGATATAATGGACCCAACCATCACATAATAATAATCCATTCAAATGTAATCCAAAAGTTCATGAGAACATTTAATATTTCCCCATAACAATAATCATTGAAAATAAAATGGGTTTCATCAAGATTTAATCATCATAAAAAATAAGCATATAGAGAAGGAATAATGATGGTATTATTAGATAATGTCACCAGTGAAGTATAAGTAACATCGAAGGATGTTTTTATAAATGAAAATACCTTTAAAATTTTATTAGAGCATTTCTTGAGTAAAATGCCCTTTTCATTTTGAAATAACTTATTTAATATATAAAAATTTACATAATATTATGAAAAATATTTTATTTAAAAAGAACCATGGAAAAAATAAGTAAATATTCAAATTAAATAGTATTCATGATGGTGGGGAATTTTGTTTCTGCACCATATTTAAAACAAATATATTATTCACACCTTTAGTAGAAATGTACCTCATTCAAAAAATAAAAAAAAAGTTCATTATAAACTTTTTTACAGAAAGTAAAAATATGGGTAAAATCCACTTTAATAAAACATTGGTGAATATTTAAAACATTATTGAAATAATTTTAAAAAAATATGGATGTGGAAGAAAAATATTCCCAACCAAAGAAGAAATAAGGTTTGTTTTTCTTAAAAAAGATTCTTCAACATTTTAAGTATAACAGAGAAAAAACGGTGTTATGAATTTAAAGTTACATGAATAACCAAAGGGGAATAAAATATATGGGTTTAAATGATAAGGATAATATAATTACCTCAATTTAAATTTAACATAAATAATCATGAAAGTAATTGATATTGTCACATAAATCCATTAGCTCAAGTCCCATCTTTCTTTGTACACATTAAAACCTACAGTAAAATAAATATAGATTTATTATATGTATATTAAATAAAAATATTCATCCATAACATAATGTGTACCATTATTATATAATTTCCAATTATCCTTTCATTAACATTTAATCCTTAAAATTTACATTTAGTTGAAAATAGGTTCACTTTCCATGCGTGTTTCAGTTTGATGGTTTTGGTACTTAAACCTTTTTCATGGTTTACTAATATACATAATATTAATCATGAAATAAGTATAATATTTATTTATTATATACATTTTTATTACCATTTTCACATCTATGAATTATTTTCACGTTATTTTTCACTTAATTTCCATTCCAGATTTGTTTTGGGGGTTTACCACGCATTTTTGTGGAAATGGTGGGTTTTTGAAATTTGGGCCAAGCCGTAAGCCCATTTCGAGATTTAAAAATAATTTTGGTTTCTTTTATAACTCCTTTTTCCAATATTTTATACCATTATAATTCCAAAATGGCATCCCCTAGTATTTTTAAATCACCATATGAATTTGGAATCCATAGGAATCCATAAAAATGGTGGATTTTGGATTTTTATTAACGTGTTGGGCCATCCCAAAAGCACATTCCCTTAATTAAAAATAAATTTTAATTATTTAATATATCATTTAAATTTTATTTTGTTTTCCCTGATTCCAACTCTCACCCGATCCCACTTACCGAAGGCACTCTCCCATGCTCTCCTCACCCTCTTTGGAGATCATTTTAATCAGGAATTTAGGCGAAAGATCTCTAGATTTCTCAAATATCACATATTTGAATAGGTAAGTTTATTCCATCATAAATCCTTAATTTCTAACTATTTTTACCCCATTATAGTTCCTACATGATCTCATATTCCTTCTTAAAACATCCCTTGAATGTTTGCATATTTGAAAATTCAAATATTGGTGGATTTAGGACGATTTCTCCAAGATTCCATCAAGTAATTGTTCCTCCCTTCCATTTCTTCCATTTCCTTAGGGTTTCATCCCTCTTTATTGATGTTCCAAATTTTCCATAAGTTAGGGTTATAACCAAAGGTTTTACATGGTTCCTTTTTTGTGTAATCTAGAGAGTTTAATTTTCTCTTCACTTCCTTGTGGTGCAGCGGTGGGGTGCTGGATGTTTCTCACCACAATTTGAGGGTTTCGACTCAAAAGGATGGTTATTCCATGGTTAATCATTCATCTATGAGTTAGTTTGCTTTTTTTACTAGTATTTATTATTTCCCATATGTTGTGTGTGGTGTGAAAACTGTTTTTGAGGGGTTTGGTTAAGAATTTAATTTTATAATTTCATTTTTGTTGAAGTTGTGAACTTTTTGAATGTAACACATGTGGTATCTTTTTTGGTGGTTTTATAAAATATTAAATTGATTTATTAGTTATTTAAAAAGGACACAAATTATGTTTTTTAATGCCTTAGTGTCATTTGGGCCTTTTAAGGGGGATTTTGGAAATGGTTTGGTGTGTAAAATTTTTTATACTTCTTGAGATTATTTTATGGAAATGGGTGTTTTCAATTGTATCATTCGTGGTATTTTTAAAGGTGATTTTATAACACATGAAAGTGGGTTTATAAATGTCTCTAGGGATACCAATTATACTTTGGTAGTGTTTTGGTGTGGTTTTGTTCGTGAAATATGGTTTTGAAATTTGTTTTATTATAAAAATTTGGGTATACTCTTTAGAATTGTTTTATGAAAGATTTGAATGATTTAATGATTTATGTAAGAGGTGAAAGAATATTGGAAAACTGTTTTGGAGTGTGTATATTTTGAAATGGTGAATTTTAAATGTGAGAGGGTCTGTTTTTTGATGTGTTTTTTCTTGGAAATGTTTTATAAAATTATTTTAAGGATTTACTAAAGTTTTTAAGAGATGTGGGAAGTGTTGTGGGTTATTTTGATGTGAGTCTGATTTCAAAATCAATTTGGATGAAAAGTGGACTTTTGTGCATTGTGTGGTATACAAGTGGGATGTTTGGTGAATTTTTGATGTGTAAATGATATTTTCATGTGAAAAGTATATTTCTTTACTTGATGAACTAGTATGAGCATAAGGGGAAAACCTAGGTATCTAGGTGGGTGGACACATACTAGTATGCTAGTGAATCTGTGGGGTTTGGCCTCAGTTTACCTTATAAATATTAAATATTTCAACTCTAAATAAACTATGATGATGATTATGATTAGGGACCAATAGTTTATGGGTATGTTCTCTACTAGTGTCTTGTGCATGAGAACAGATATTTGTGATGGTTACTCTCTTCGAGATACGAGGTACCTGGGACCCACAGGTAGCTAGTTACTAGGGGTTATTTCCTACTTCTTGTGCTCATTAGATCCATTATAATTATAGTAGTCATACTGTATATTTGGATGGAAAATTAAGTAGCTTTGGAATTTATTTAAAAAAAATTATTCTTTAAATTATCCCACTTGAAAACTGATTTTTTTAAGCGGCATCTTTTTGAAATTGTAACTAGAAATTGCATATTTTTTAAAACATTCATGGTGTTTGTCTCTGAATGTTTACCACATGGAATATATTATTGGTGTTATCCTACTGGGATTTGGCTCACACACTACTTACACCTTTGGGTGTAAGTATACTTGGTTTTTTTGTCGCAGGTTAGGTACTGTTTTTAGTGCCAGTGGTTCGGGTTTCTAGCAGGTCCTTGGTGGTGAAGTCATGTGGACATTGCTTGAGGGCGGTTCCCCTTTCCATGAGGGTTCTTGGTATATTTCCTTTTGGTTTTGTACCTTTTTTATAGTCTTGTTGAGTTGTTTTAAACTTTTTAATTTAGTTCTGAATTTTGGTAAAAGATTGTTTGGTTTGAAAAATCCAGACTTTTTTTATAGGATTCATTTGTTGTTTTAAATTTATAAACTTGGGTAAATAATTCCCATTTCTTATTTTATAATACCCGGACACTTGTTACAGCCTATGGGGATCGGTAATGTCCTTTGGTCCTTGTCATGGGCAAGGTTTGGTGTTGGTGTTGGTGGCAGCCAGATTAGTTCCATGACAAAATGGTATCAAATAAGGTTTATGTTAACTATTTGGATCATGTTATTTAGGGAATATCTGGGATAGTCTGGAGATAGGATTTTCAGGACTTGGAATTCCAGTTATGGGTAGTTTTTATAATCACCACACCTCATTATGGGATTAAAGTCACCATGGTTGGTTAGGACTTATCTAATTTCTTTGTTTTTATTGGTTTGATGATGATTAGGGGATATGAAAAGAGAGTTGGGTAATGGTCTTAGTGAGCTCACAGGGCATGGAAAGCCATGTGGAGCTAGGAATATTGCCCTAGAAAATTCTCCATGATGTTGAATTGATTGGTGTATGACCACCAACCATATGTCCAAGTCACCCATCGAAGCTAGTTCCCCCTCGCATTGTCTTGTGTCCATTAGTTTTGAAATCTTGTAAGATTAGTTTTAAAGTATAAATGGCATGGTTTTAAGAAGTGCAAGTTTTTTGTGAAATTATTTCCAAATAAAGAAGGAAGGGTTTCATTTTTGAAATGGTGGAACTAAAATTTCATATTTTTTTGAATTAGGAAAATGGAGTGTTTACGCCTCTTTTGAAACCAAGATTTTTGTTAAAGTTGGTTTTGAAAAAGTGTTTTCAGTAGAGTTTTCTAAACTATTGAAAGGTGTTTTAATGGAATGAGATGGTTTGAAATTAATGTGTATGAATTGAATGTGATTTTTCATTTGAATTATTGTTCCTTTCTGAAAAGTTTTGTAAGTCGTAATTTGGGTTCGATTTCGTGGTTAGTGGTATTGGGAAAAATCAAGTATTGGTTGATTGTTTTAGTTTTGAGAAGTGTAATGAGTTTTTGTTTTAACCTTTGGTATTTTTAGGAGAAACCACTTGCATGGGGTTACATGGGGTGATGGATAGTTAATTGAATGACTGAATGAGTGCCGGGATGGATATGAGGAGGGTTCCTGGTGTGGAACGAATACAAGCATGTGTGGGGCCCATGGGGTACCATTGGTGGATACACTAACCATTGAACCGTTTGTTTTCAAAGAAATATTTTCAAAAGGAAAACTTCATGTCTTGATGAGTATTTTTGGATGGTTTTTATTATCTGTTTTTGGAAATATTAATGTTGTGGAACGTTTTCAGTCCAAGAACACCTCTTGTTTGAACTGTGTTTTTGGTTTTTGTTTGGTCGGTAAGCTGGGTTGAAGGGATGGTTAGTGGTATATTATGAGAAAAGTTTGGAAAGCCTTTATGGTGGTTCCCATCATCTATTTGGATCTGTTTTCAGTATTCCTTAACCAATGGACCAGGTTGGTTGGGTCCTTGGGTTCTCTCATTTGATAAGGTACGCCCCCATTAAGGGTTAGTGCACAACTGAAGTGCACCTCAGATTGTTTCGCCATTGGAAAATCCTCCAGTTGATAAATGTATGGAATCTTTTCTCAATATTTGTTGAATTATTCTAAAAACTTTAATATTTGGGTTTTAGGATACTCTTGTAGTGGGAGAGAGCTCACGGAAGGTTTAAAGAGACCATAGTTTCTTAAGTTTCCTGATTTGTCGAAGGTGGAAGTGGCCTGGGGTTGTTAGTGTGGATGAGTGTATGGATGGTTTCTAAGACGACCTCTGGCTTTTTCATAGTCTCTTTGAAGTAGGAGTTCACGTTAAACCACCATTGTGGTAATTCTGGTCATGAGAGGCCATTATAGCCATATTCTAGAATTGTATGTTGTTTGGGGATATGGCATAATGTCCCTTTCAATATATTGTTTCTATTAATCGCAATGGTCATGTTTGGTGACACCTTGTGATGTCGTGTTCACATTTGACTGTAAAGGTGAAGGTCATGGAATCCTCTAAGGGTTTATGTTATGTTGGGAGTAGGTCTCCTAGGGTAAAAACATAAAATACTCTATCTTAGAGGAATGTATTTATATGTGTCCCCCCCCCCCTTCTGTTGTTTCTCACCCTGAGAAACAAGGTGTGATGTGTGTGCGTCTTATAATCCCTTGTATCAGTGAAATGTTACGTTTCGGTAAAATGAGTTCTAGAGTGTGTTATGTCTTAGTGAACCCATCGGGGTATGCAGTGTAGTTGTTTGTGGCACCTAAAGAAGAAGTTTCATACATGGGTTTTCAAAGCCTAACTGTGAGTTTAAAGATGCTTCAATCTTTTGAGCTCAAGACATATGTCCCGAAGAGAAGCTGACACGTAGTCAGGGGAAATCCCATGGTCATTTAAACCCTTGTACAATTCCTAACCTCAGTATGAATGGTAGGAAGTGTTTAAACCTATGGTTTTTTCAACTTTCTTCTGTTATTCCCATTCGATGGAAAGAGGTGGAGGGCCTCGTTCCCATATTTTTCCCCTATTGTCTTTACTTCCCCCTTTGGTTTCCATTGAGTTTTTAGCGAATGGTTTAAAATATTTCTAGACAGGTTGAACGCACGGTTTTCCCATGGTGATTTGTAACAGATCCCTAGAAAACCATGCAGATATAATGATCCACAAGGTTAGCACACAGTTTCCCAAACTGTGCGGACTAACAATGCAGTTGTCCCAACTCTTTGAGTTTGGGGGTTTTTCTGTGCTGGCCCAGGCTGGTCAGTTAAGATGGTTGGTTCTTATGGTGGGGAGACCCATCATGGGTATCATGTATATTCTTTTGTAAATGTATAATGGAGGTATACCCCTTGTACCAAGGAGTACATTTGGGACTCCCTCTATTAGCGTTCTGATTCTATCTCAGGAAAAATTTAAGTTGTCTCTTATGGTGGGGAGCCCATTTGTGTCTCCTTGTACCAGTAACTCAATTTTTTCCGTGGTCTTTGGCTTGGAAGTGGGTAGTCTCATTTGGAGCTATCTAACTACTTAAATCTTTCTTGAATAACTATTGGGTTTGTAGAGTGCCCAATGGTTTAGTTATATCAAGTTAAGTGTGACCTTGTTCGATGTTGTTGTTTGTTTGGATAAATTTCTTGAGCATTTTTCAGATATTGTTTGAGGAGTTTTATTTTGGGATAAATCCTGAATGTTCTTGATCGTTTTAGTAAATTTTTGTATGTTTTGGTTGTGAAGTATTCCCTCCTTAATTGATCACTGGAGGTGTTTTGGCCTTTGGGGGTGAAGCTTGGCAAAGGAGTCCATTTCGGCTTTTTGGTTGGGTTTGGTTTTTGTTTTTGGCCTTATTGTGGCTTTTTTAGGGTGGAAATTTTTATAGTGGGGAGAATTTCCACATCCATGACTTCTTTTAAAGTCATTTTTCATTTAATTTCCATTCATAATTTGTTTTGGGGGTTTACCACTCATTTTGGTGGACATAGTTGGTTTTTGAAATTTAGGCCAAGCTATAAGCCCATTTCCATATTTAAACAAAATATTTTATAAATCCTTCTTTTTTCAACATTTTACACACATTATACTTCCCAAAAGGCATAACCTGGTATTTTAAAATCATCATATTAATATATAATCCATAGAAATACATAATAATGATGAATTTGGGTTTTTTATTAAGGTATTAGGCCAGACCGAAAGCCCATTTCCAGAATTAAAAATAAATATTAATTATTTAATATCTCAATCAATTTTTAATTTTTTTTTCTTATTAAAACTCTCACCCAAGCCCACTTATCCAAGTCAACCTCCCATGATCTCATCTCCCTCTTTAGATATAATTTACATTGGTAATTTAGGGGAAACTTCTCAGGATTTTTTAAATCACCCATATTTGAAGAGGTAAATTGATTCCTTAATAACTCCTTCATTTCACACTATTTTCCCCCAATTCTAGTTCCTACATGATCTCCTCATCCTTTTTCGAACCTCCATTGAATGTTTGGCTATTTTAAAATTCAGATACTAGTGGATTTATTGCGATTTCTTTAAGATTACATCAAGTAAGTGTTCCTCCCTTCCATTTCCTCCATTTCCTTAGGGTTTCATCCCTCTTTCTTGATGTTCCAAAGTTTCTAGAAGTTAGGGTTCTAACATTGGGTTTTTAATGGTGTCTTTTTGGTGTAATATTGAGATTTTAGGTTTCTCTTCACTTCCTCGTGGTGTAGAGGTGGTGCGCTTGATGTTTCCCACCAAGATTTGAGGGTTTTGACTCAAAAGATATGTGATTCCATGGTTAACCATTCCTTGATGAATTAGTTTTATTGTTTTACTATATTTTCATGTTCCCCATACGTTTTTTTGTGGTTCAAAAACTATTTTTGAGTGATTTGGTTAAGAATTTAATTTTATAATTTCATTTTTGTTGAAGTTGTGAACTTTTTGAATGTAACATGTGGTATCTTTTGTGGTAGTTTTATAAAATATGAAATTGATTTATTAGTTATTAGAAGGGCCTGATAATTAAGTTTTTTTAATGCCTTAGTGTTATGTGGGCCTTGTAAGGGGGTTTTTGGGATATTTTTAGTGTGTAAAACTTTATTATACTTATTGAGATCATTTTATGAAAATGGTTGTTTTCATTTGTATCATTCATGGTATTATTCAAGGTGATTTTATAACACATTAAAGTCTTTTTATAAATGTCTCTAGGGCTGACAATTCTACTTTGGAAATGTTTTGGTGAGGTTTTCTCCTTGAAATATGGTTTTTAAATGGGTTTTATTAGCAAAGTTTTGGTATACTCTTTGAAATTGTTTTATGAAAGATTTGAATGATTTAATGGTTTATCTAAGAGGTGAAACCAAATTGGAATACTATTTTGGAGTGTGTATATTTTGAAATGGTAAATTTTAAATGTGAAAGGGGTTGTTTTTTTATGCGTTCCATCTTGGAAATATTTTATAAAAATGTTTTAAGGATTTACTAAAGTGTGTAAGAGATGTGGAAAGTGTTGTGGTCTATTTGGGTGTGAGTCGGATTTCGAAACCAATTTGAATGAAAAGTTGACTTTTGTGGTATACATGTGGTATTCTTGGTAAATTAGTGATGTTGAAATGATATTTTCATCTGAAAAGTATATTTCTAGACTTTTTGAACTTGTTTGAGCACAAGGGGAAAACCTGGGTATCTAGGTGGGTGGACGTGTACTAGTATACTAGTGAATCTGTGGGGTTTCGCCTCAGTTTCACTTAGAAAGATTAATTCCTACAACTCTAAATAAACTATTATGATGATTATTGGGGACCAAAAGGTTATGGGTTTGTTCCCTACTAGTTTCTTGTGCGATAGAACGGATATTTGTGATGTTTACTCTCACTGAAATACGAGGTACCTGGGTCACACAACTAGATAATGACTAGGGGTTATTTCTTATTGATTGTGCTCATTGGATCCTTTATACTTACCTTATTTATATGGTATATTTGGCTGGAAAATTCAGTATCGTTGCATTTTTATTTAAAAATGTTGATTCTTTAAATTATCCCACATGAAAGTGATTTTTTTTAAGTTGCATCTTTTAGAAATTGTAACTAGAAATTTCATGTTTTTCAAAACTTGCATGCTTTTTGTATTTAAATGTTTATCACATGGAATATCTTAGTGGTGGTATCCTACTAAGATTTTTCTCACACCCTACTTATACCTTTGGGTGTAAGTAGACTTGGTTTGTTTTGTCGCATGTTGGGTATAGTTTTTAGTGCCAGTGGTTCGGGTTTCTAGCAGGTCCTTGGTGTGAAGTCTTGTGGAGATGGCTTGAGGGCGATGCACCTTGCCATGAGGGTTCTTGGGATATTAACTTTTGGTTTAATACCTTTTTTATAGTCTTGGTGTGTTGTTTTAAACTATTTAATTCAGTTCTGAATTTTTGTAAATGATTTTTTGGTTGGAAAAATCAAGATTTGTTTTATTCGATTCATTTGTTGTTTTAAGTTTATTAACTCAGGTTAATCGATCCCAATTTTCATTTTATGATACCTGGGAACTTGTGCCATCCCGTTGGGATTGGGAAATCCCTTCAGTCCATGTCACAGGGTGAGTTTGGTGCCACTTTTGGTGGCGACCAGATTCATTTCGTGACAACCATTCACCTAAATTCGTGATGAAAAATTAATTACATCACTTCATGGAGATGGTAGTATGTATGTACACAAGAGTGATGTTTCCACTTTACCGAGGATAGAACTAAAGAAAGTTTAATTATAATTAAGATTTAAAAAATCATTATAATATCATATATGTTTATTAAATAAATAATTATTATTATACAAGTAATTAGTAAATGAAAAAAATGAATCCCTTTTCTTTGTGGACATAGTAGTTCACGCGTACGCATGAGTGACATTATCATTTTCCAAAAAATGGGAAGGTAAGAATGAAGATTATATATTATAATTAAAATGAATAATTATGTAATAAATATAATATATAATCATTAAATCCATTATAATAAAAAATCCTGAATGATGGTTACGAAAAATCAAATACATCGCTTCGCGATGTGGTAGCCCGCATGTATACATGAATTATGATTTCATTTCCCATTTGATTGTGAAATAGATGAATAAAGGTTGAAAAAAACATAATGAAATATCAGTATATTTATTATACTATATTCATCATGTTATTATGGATACAATAGGTCATGATAAGGTAGAATAAGAAATAAAACTGAAAGTACTTGGTTAAGAGTTATACCACTTCGTTGAGAAACCTCATTTGGATTACACCTTAAACCTTGAAAGGTTGGTTTGATGATAAAACCAAGACTAATAGGATATGAGGAGGGAAGTTAGAAAAATATTTTAATAGGGAATTTTAGAAAAATAAGGGTTATTAACTGTGAGAAATATAATAAAGGTGGTGTCCATTTATAGGGCGAGGACACACTTGGAGTTTTTTAAAAGATTAAAATATATAAATGTATTACTTTGAAAAATGTGTCCGAAATGACTAATATTTTAATATTATAAGACATGGGGTTTAAATATGACCATCCAATAGTATTTATACAAGTTTTTAGGTTATTTTAACTTTTATCGATTTATTTTAACTCACCGTTAACCCCTTTAAACATTTACCGTAGTAATGAATTTTTGCCTCTATTATTATTCATAATAACCACAAATTAAGTTTAACTCATTACATAATATTAATTATTTTGATTAAAAATATGGAATCTATTTTACAATATTCAATTACTTTAATTTTCAAAAATTATTTTTAAAACAAATCCATAAAATATGATGAAAAATGATTTCCAGAAAAGAAAACATTTTTAAGTATAAAAGTTTTTTTATGCCAAAATTAACAATAATATCAATTGAAATGACCTTAATTGGATTATTTTTAATAAAAATCAACTAATTAAATTTTAAAACTAAATTAAAAATGGAAACTTTTTAAATACTTGAATAGAACATATAGTTTTCTATAAAATTAGTATTTTTCACTATTCATTAAAAAAATATTATTTTCTGAAAAATACCAAAATTGAGCATTAATATTATTATTATATGATAGTTTAAAAAATTATATCATTTCCATAAAATAAATTTTCTAAAATTGTAAGAACTTATTTATTATATTTTCTCACAAAAATCAATAAAACACATATTTGAAGAAAATGTATTCTTGAAGCATAAAAGGATAGTCACTCATATTAATACCCACCAATTCAATGGATTGGTTATAAAGGTAATATTTAAAATAATAATAATTTAGTAGTATATAATGGTTCGTTTAAACTCATTGTTTCATGTAATAAAAGAAATCAACAAAATAAAATTTATTTAAAGATAAATATATCATAAAATTTCAAGGTGTTAAATTATACCCCTTTTAAGAATATCACCCTTTAAATTTCATTACTTTGATAAAAAATGAGGATAATTCTACCTCATCTCATACTAAGTTCCCACAGAGATTCCTCAAAATTATGGTTTCTCTGAACAAAACATTGATTAGGTGAGTAGTCTTATTCCTCATCACTTTCTCTCTTCAATCTAGAATATTCACATTTTGTTCCTCATAAGATAGATAAATATCCAATGGTAAGACCTTTGAGTTTAGTACATGTGAAAGATCACTTACATACTTTCTCAGTAGAAATACAAGGAGATATTTGTAGGAATACCTTGTAAGTAACTGTCCTAATACAATCAAGAATTATGAAGGCTTTGATATATCTACGTCTCATCTTTCCCTTTTTTCCAAATGTAAAAACCTTATTACAAGGAGATATTTGTAGGAATACCTTGTAACCATCTTTAAACTCAATATCTCACTAATTATTGATAACATAAATTTTCTATCAACTATGTACAACCCTGATGTGGTGCTGAATGAATTTTACCTTCTCCATTATTTCCAAAACTAGATCATGTCCCGATAGCTCTATTTATCCAAAGTCATCCCAGCATGTTAGAGTTATGCACTTCCTGTCATATAGGGATTCATAAGGATCCATCTTGATTCTTGAGTGAAAGTTATTATTCTAAGAAAATTCATCCAAAAGATGGTGTTGACCCCAAATAAAAGGACTAATTATGAACTTTATGATCACTAAGAAGGGGAAGGGTGAATTATTTATCTTTTATTTTTATATTTTCTTCCTTATAAAATAACCTCCTCATCCTATTAAATATATATTACTTCACTAAAAACAGGAACACATGCACAATCATAAAAACACTATTATTTATAAGATTTACTACTCAATAATAGTATATAGTCATTGAAATTGTTTGGAAATAATTCAATTCCAAGAAAACACTAGAAAAATTATTTTACTGTGGTTATAGTGAGAAGGGAGTATCCTTACACTTACATTTCACTTTAATAAATTAATATCTCATGTGCTCCTCACATATGAAAATTATGTAATAAAGATTTTGGAAATAACTTTTAGAACCTTCGCCTATGGGATCTAGTAAGTATTCATCATTATTATTGTATTTATTCACACTTTATCTTCATTAAAGTCCTTTTATATTCTCTACTTATTTCAATCTCATTCATTTAAACCAAAATAGGCACTGGATAATTTTCACAAGTTCTACTTTGTGCATAGTGTATGATTAAACTCTTTATTGTAGCATGAATCAATGTGCTTTTCAAATACTCAAATTATACAAATAGTGTATCATCTTCTATTAACAAAGGATATTCGAACAAATTATGATAATATTTATATAAAAGTGCATAAAAAATCATTATCCTTTCTCTATTTATGAACAATGTGGATCACATAATTTTTTTCTTTCTTTCATAACCTAAAGACTTCATGAAACTTCTCCTTGTGAAATGATGGTTTCGTGATGCTCTGTTTTATTCATAAAAATAAAGGAACTCAATATTCTATATTAGTAGGAGTGTTCTCAGTATTTATTATTCTCCTTTTATAGGAAATCTTCGCTGTCTTATTTCCAACATTCATTCTACATCAGGGCTCTGAAAAATATGTCATGTAATTACCCTTTTAATTCTCTTGATTCATTCAATGATCCTTAAATTATCTATACCAAAAAACATGGAATCTTCTCCTACATGATTAATAATTTTCTTCTTATGTGCAGGAGATATGGATAACATAATTATCCTCATTTTAAAGCTTGAATGCATCCATTTATACAAACTACCTTTTGAAACTATGTATGAATTTGTACGAAGCTCAAACCTTCCAAATAACTGCATAAAAAGAAACTACTATTATTATTATTGAGATATTGATCATGAGAAAATATTAATCTCTATATGATCATAGAAGATTTTATTTTTATTGAGCTTGTTGCAGCATCAAACTAGTAGCATCAAGGTGGTCGTAAGTGAAGCAGAGTTTGAATAAGATAGAGTCATGATTGAATAGCTTGGATAAAGTGAATTTGATGGTTGATTCTGTAGGACCCCAGGACACCCTGAGAGGGGAGGGCTGAATCAGGGTGTCAACTTTTTCTTTTAAAATAAACGATCTTGTTCCCACGTTGGTAGGAACTATATGAACCTGTATGATGGATATGATCAGCAATCAAACATTCTCATGCAAAGGAGAAGATAGAGCAATTTTTACTTGGTTCACCACTAAGGGCTACGTCTAAGGAGCATACGCCGACAAGTTTCCGGTCATACCGAATTCCACTAATCTTCACTGGATGTGGATTACAAAGGTTCGGGCAAAGTCACTTTGTCCTAGGCTCACTGCCTTTACAACAGTTCAGGGATAGCTCACTACATCCTTTGGGTCACTCCCGTTGACTCCCCCTAGCTCACTGCCATTGGAGAAGTCCCACTCATTTTATAGACATGAAGGTATCTTCAATAGATAGACATGAAGTTATTTGTCTCCTATTCAGCATGAGACTTTGCTTGCATTAGAGTCCTAAGTTGATGCTCTGTTAAAGTCCAAATTTCATCCACTGATGAATACCTCTTTTTCCCTTGTCTACTAGGCAAACAACCTTTGGAAAGGGCCTTCGCAAAGTACCCTACTTCGCAAGGCTCCCAATTTTGCAAAGCTCAAACAAGCCTTCATGGAGTCCCTTCCTTTTTGCGAATCTCACTCGTGAAGCACTCTCATGATGCACAAGCCTTCACAATGCTTGGCAATCGTGGAGCTCATGCTTCTTCGCGAAGTTCACCGAGCCAATGCGGGGCGCACGACTTTCGCGGAGCTAGAATAGCCACCGTGAAGCTCCTCTTTCGCGAAGCACACTACCTTCGCAAGTGACCTTTGCAAATCAAGAGCAAAGGATTTTTGTTGAGAGATCTCCCCCTCTCCCTCAAGGGGGTCGACCTGTATTTATAGGCGATTCCACCGACCTTCGACCCTTCCGCGCGAAGTCAGCGCCATGTCATCTCAAATCGCGAAGCTCCGAAGTTCCCCCTGAAATTCTCTCAAAATCACGAAGCAATACGGAAATTTTCCATTCGCGGAGCTCGTCGTAATCACAAAGTGTTCCATCATTACATTTGTGCCTTCACCTTGAAGCTCCCTCACAAAGATCTTCATCGTCGAGATTCTCTTCATCCTCTGTCGTTCGCGAAGCTTTGACGTAATCGCGAGGAATCACCGCCTCCATAATTCTGGTCTTCGTGAATTCCAAACCATTAATCCACTCTTCACGAAATTCATTCCATTTACATATTTAATTATGCTCTTCATGGAAATCCTATTTTCACGATACTCACCAATTTCCAAATTTTGGACCCCAAAAATTTGGCAAACATCAGGAAATGGTGACACCTTCAAAATTGTTGTCTGCTTGAACTGTATGATCTCTTTGCTGGTACACGTTCTGAATATCCATTGTGGATTGAAAACAAACACAAACAATACTCCAAATCATGCATAGAGGACCATGGTTCCAACAATCTCCCCCTTTGGGTTTGTTGGCAATTAGAAAATAAATTCAATAGATCTCCATCCATGTGAAAACCAAAAACGCAGGAATCAACTTAGCCAACACTCTAAGTCTACGTGAGCAATGCTCGGTGTAGAAAACGAGAGAGGAGGCCTGAATTGGGTTCCACTATTTTCCTTCTCATTCTTCTCAACACAGAAGTTACCTAAATTTATTCCTTTCTCCTTTCTCCCCCATTGACAATAAATCCAAAGACCAGTAATTTGTTCAACGTTTAGCTCAAACCATACTCCCCCTGGATAGTATCTCCCCCATAAACCTGAATCATAGCCATAAACAGATAAAAACAGTTATCACAAACAGGGATAGGGGTATTGCATAACCTCTTTATGCACTGGGATGTGGATGAACACTGAGGTTCAACTGATGCTTCTCAAACACAACTGCGGATAGTGGCTTGGTCAGGATATCAGCCACTTGCTCATCAGTTCCCACATGATCCATTATAATCACCCCTTGTTTAACTTTTTCTTTGATAAAGTGATACCTGATTTCAATATGTTTCATACGGGAATGCTGAACAGGATTCTTTGTAAGATCAATTGTGCTCTTATTATCACAGTAAATTACCATTGGTTGCTTTACCTCATCACGAATATCTTTTAATTGTTGCTTCATCCATAGAAATTGAGTGCATGCCTTTGTGGCAGAGATATACTCATCTTCAGCAATACTAAGAGAAGTACTTTCTTGTTTCTTACTCAACCAGCCAACACATTTCTGCCCAATATAGAAAGCTCCACCACTAGTGGACTTTATTTCTACTACATCACCAGTCCAGTCAGCATCAGAAAACGCTGATAATTCATTGTCCCTACCTGTAGAAAAAAATAACCCAAAGTTATGTGTACCTTGAATGTACCTCATGATTCTTTTTACTTCCGCCATATGTTCCTCCTTTGGATTACTCTGAAAGCGGGTCGCAAGGCATATGGCAAAGACAATATCTGGTCGTGTCACTGTCAGGTACAGTAGGCTCCCAATGATCCTCCTGTATATGGTGGGATCAACAGAGTCCCCATCCTCATGCTTTCCAAGTTTAGTTCCAACTGCAATCTGAGTTGATATTGGTTTAGAGTCTTGCATATTAAACTTCTTCAGCAGCTCTCTTGCATATTTTTCCTGAGAAATGAAAGTGTATTTCTTTTTTTGAATCACCTGCAGCCCCAAGAAATATGTGAGCTCCCCAATCATAGACATTTCAAATTCTGATTTCATGTGGTTGGAAAATTCTTCCACTGATTCCTGCCTACTTCCACCAAATATAATATCATCAATGTAGACTAGAACCATGAATTGATATTTTGGATAATTCTTCACATAGAGATTGTGATCAACTCCTCCTCTTTTGAATTCCATCTTCTTGAGATATGAATCCAGCTGTGAGTACCATGCCCGTGGTGCCTACTTCAAACCATATAGAGCTTTCTTCAGTTTGCATACCTTTGTTTCATCAGTTCCCAAAACAAATCCCACTGGTTGTTCAATGTAGACTTCTTCTTCAAGTACACCATTCAAGAATGATGTCTTGACATCCATTTGATATACTTTATATCCTCTTTGGAGTTCCATGGAAATGAAAATCCTGATTGACTCCAGTCTAGCCACTGGAGAAAAGGTTTCTTCAACATCAATGCCTTCAATATGGGATTATCATTTACATACCATTCGTGCCTTGTTTCTAATGACACTTTCATGCTCATCAAACTTATTTTTGATAATACATTTGGTACCAATCACATTGTGACCTTCGGGTCTCTGGACAAGATCCCATGTCTGATTCTTGTCA
The DNA here is from genome assembly GCA_963277665.1 of Viscum album. Classification (NCBI taxonomy): domain Eukaryota; kingdom Viridiplantae; phylum Streptophyta; class Magnoliopsida; order Santalales; family Viscaceae; genus Viscum; species Viscum album. The sequence goes on from OY728157.1 coordinate 1,993,758,806, forward strand.
ATCTGATCTAATTCATCATTCATGGATTTCACCCAAGATTCATCATTTAGAGCTTCTTCGAATGAGGATGGCTCTACAACTGATAGAAATGAAGATTGCGTGTTATTCCTCATCCTTCTTATTTGAGTGGGTGCAATCTTGTCCGTAATTATGTTGGATGGATCAATCTTAGCTCTTCGATTTCTCCTGTGAGGTTCAGTAGCATTCTCTTCATCCACGGTTTCTTATTCAGATTCATCTTCTGAGTCAACATCATGATGTGACTGCTGAGTGTTTTGAACCACTTCCTCTATTTCTAAATTTGTATTTTCTTCACGTTCACTTTCTTCCTAACTTTCTATCACATCAGCATATGACGTCCTTGAAGAATTTGTGCTTTTCTCTTCAATTATCTTAACATCACTGCTTTCCACAATCCTTCCTAAATGCTTGTTGAAACATTTTTAGGCTTTGATGTTCATTGAGTAACTAAGGAAAATTCCTTCATCTGCATTGTCGCCATATTTCCCTTGATTTCCTTCTTTGTTCCTGATGAAGCATTTACTTCCAAAGACATGAAATTTTTTTAAATAAGTCTTCCCTCCATGCCACAATTCATATGGTGTCTCCATCTCACCCATATAAAGTCCTGTTCGATTCTGAATGTACACTATAGCTTGAACAGCCTCTTTCCAGTAATGGTGAGAGATACCACTCTCAATCAGCATAGTCCTAGAAATATTGTTGACATATCAATTCTGGCGCTCAACAACTCCATTTTGTTGCGGAGTTCTCACAACAACTACCTCATGTTGCATTCCATGTTTTTCAAAGTAATTTTCAAACTTGATGGATGTGTATTCCCCTCCATTGTCAGATCCCATGACTTTTATTGTCCATCCAATATCATTCTCGGCAATCCGTTGATAAGTTTTCATACAATCAAGTACTTGTCACTTCCTGTGGATCACTATTTAACAAACCATTATTCTATAATCATCAATGAAAAGTATAAAGTACCTTTCTCCATAGGTTCCAGCAACATTTATTGGGCCACATACGTCTGTATGAATGAGAACAAGAAGATGCAATGCCCTTTTCTTCTTTGGCCGATATGAACTACAAACCAGTTTCCCACAAATACAAGCATCACAAGACTTTTCCCGTTCACGTTTTAGAATGGGAATATCCATGACTATCATCATCTTAGATATCTTTTCCATGTCTAGTTGGTTAATGTGCCCCAACCTTCGATGCCACAAATTTTTTTCTTCTTCAACAGACAAATAGCAAGAGTTCACTTTGCTGTCAACCTGATATAAGTTTCATCTGTTCTACATCCTTTCATAAGATAATTTCTTGTTTTTCCTTTTATAGTGCATCCTTTTTTATTGAAGGTTATTATGATCCCTGAGTCACAGAGTTGACTTACACTAAAAAGATTGTGGCGTAGACCTTCCACAAAAAGAACTTCAGTCTTCTTCAGCTCCCCGTTGGTGAGAGCAGTATTCCCACTGCCTTTAATCTTCAAAGCACCATCATTACCAAAACGTATTGTTCCATAAACCTTCTTTTCAATGTTTTTCAAAAGTTCGGCATTTCCCGTCATATGGGAAGAGCATCCACTATCAAGGATCCAGGTGCTGCTTCTCTTTTTAGCTTTGAGTGCCACTTCTGCAAGATTGGATTTCTCGATCTTCTTCTTCTCTTTCCATGAGATATTTGATTGAGAATAGGATATTGATGGCCTTTTAATAATTTCTTCCAAATAATCTGATTCTTCATACCCATAATCTTCTTCCAGAGGGGAAAAACTGTTTGTGAGAACAACATCTTCAGGAGGATGAAAACTAGTCTGTCTTTGAGTGTTGTATGAATTTCTCTTATCGTACCACTTCCTGAAATACATAGCTTTATGGCCAAAGTTAGAACAATTAAAACAGTAACCATAGAAGCTATTTCTTCTATAAGATTGAGGATATGAAATTGGTCTCTTTTGTTGACTTCCCAGATCTTCTCCATTCAAGTATCTCCTTGCCTCTTCGCAATATGACATGGTATGGCCCAGATAGCCACATAACTGACACCTCATGAGAGGAAATGTCTTCTCACCTGAATTTCTCCTCATACCTTCATCCTTGGGCAAATAGTTGAACTGCCTGTCATTTTTGAATGTTTGAGGATAATTTTCAGTTCTCCTTCTAGTTTGGATTATGGTTTTATTTTTCAGCACTTCAGGCAATTTTTCAACATGTTCAACCTTCGTTTTGTTTTTCTTTTGGATCTATTTATTTCTAGAAGTTGATGTCTCAGCTTCACAGCCAATTCCACTCTTTCCCATGCAAGTGGGTCTTTGAACATTCAAGATTTTTTCAACCCCATCTGAACCACACTTGGCTCTTTCCAGTAATTCTGCATCTGATAATCTTCTAAACTGTATTTTCTTACTTGATTATTTTTAAAATGATTCAGTCTCAAGTTTAATCCTAAGAGTAAAAACTTCCTCCTCAAGACCCTCAGCAGTCTTGGACTTTTCTTCCTGTTTGGACGTGAGGTCATTGATGACCTTTCCCTGATCTTCAATTCTCATCTTTAGATCCACTACATCATCATTTCTTTCAAGGATTTTTGACTGAACTTTCACAAATTATAATAGACGTTCAATTTCAGTTTCAAGTTCATCAACATATTCTGATGATTCTTCCACCATTTCCTTCCACTTATTACATCTCTTACATTTACTCTCAAGCTTGGAGAAAGCATCCTTAATTTGAATCTTGGGATTACCAATAGCATTAATATGATTATCACTGCCTTTATTGATTAAGGATTCTAATATTTCAGTGGTAGCCATCATAGATGCATGGTTTTCGGTTTTAAATTCTGGTTCTTCTTCCTCACAAAATTCAATATCATCATCTTCTTCTTCACAGACAAAACTCTTCCTCTGTATTTTCTTTCCTAATTTGAAGTCACCCTTTTTGAAAAACCTTTTCCAAGGCTTCTCAATGTCTTTAGCTTCTCTCTAATCATTATCTAACTTTCTTTGGCACTGAGAGGCAATGTGCCCAACTCTTCCACAACGGAAACATGAAAGAGGTAGCTTACCTCTAAATTTACCTTTTCCCTTTTTCAGCTTCTTTGTGATGAGAGATAGAATTTCCTTTTCCTCGTCATCTTCACCACCACTGTCTTCTGAAATCTTCAGTTTTTCCATGTCTTTGAATGCCATTTCCTTGCTCATGCGAGTCGTGGAATCTTCGGGTTTGACTCTCATCTCATATGCCACTAAACTACTTAACAAATCATCCAGATATAGTTTAGATAGATCTCTTTCTTCAAGGGATGACACCTTTTCATTGTACATGGGAGGAAGTCTTGTCAAGATTTTCTTTACGATATTAATGTCTTTGATTTCTTCTCCAAGGCCTCGAATTTCTCCCACTACTTCAGTAATTCGATTGATAAATGAATCTGCATTCTCATTAGGATGCATCTTTAGATCATCAAAACTGTTGTGTAAAACCTGAAGTTTTTCCACCTTTACCTTGCTATCTCCTTCATAAATGTTTTCAAGTTTATCCCACATAGACTTTACTAAAGCGCAACTCAACACCTTTAGATAGATCTGATTAGAAAGAGCTGTGGTGATTGAATTTTGTGTTTTAGCATCTGCATCAAGAATTTTCCTATCTGTGTCAGTCATAGCCAGGCCTGTTGGATCAGTGACTTGTATTCCTTGCACAGTGAAAAACAGAACTTCCATTCCAAGAGATCTTAGATGATATCTCATCCTGTTCTTCTAGATCTGAAAATTACTTCCATCGAAGAGAGGGACTCCCCTAACATTGACTACATTCTCCATAGCGACAAAGGACAGATTCAACGCCAACAACCTTTACCCTCTGATACCACTTGTAGGACCTCGGGACACCCTGAGAGGGGAGGGGTGAATCAGGGTGTCAACTTTTTCTTTTAAAATAAAGGATATTATTCCCACGTTGGTAGGAACTAGATGAACCTTTATGATGGATATGATCAGAAATCAAACATTCGCATGAAAAAGAGAAGACACAGCAATTTTTACTTAGTTCACCACTAAGGGATACGTCCAAGGAGCATACGCTGAAAAGTTTCGGTCATACCTAATTCCACTAATCTTCACTATATGTGGATTAAAAATGTTCGGGCATCGTCACTCTATCCCAGGCTCACTGCCTTTACAACAGTTCAGGGATAGCTCACTACATCCTTTGGGTCACTCCCGTTGACTCCCCCTGTCTCACTACCATTGGAGAAGTCCCACTCAGTTTATAGACATGAATGTCTCTTCAATAGATAGACATGAAGTTATTTGTCTCCTGTTCAGCATGAGACTTTGCCTGCATCAGAGTCCTGATTTAATGCTCTGTTAAAGTCCAAATTTCATCCACCGATGAATACCTCTTTTTCCCTTGTCCACTGGGAAAACAACCTTTGGAAAGGGCCTTCGCAAAGTACCCTACTTCGCATGGCTCCCAATTTTGCAAAGCTCAAACAATCCTTCATGGATTCCCTGCCTTTTCGTGAAGCTCAATCGCAAAGCACTCTCGCGATGCACAAGCCTTCACAATGCTTGGCTGTCGCGGAGCTCCTACCTCTTCGCAAAGCTCACCGAGCCAACGTGGGGCACATGACTTTTGCGGAGCTAGAATAGCCGCTGAGAAGCTCCTCTTTCGTGAAGCACATTACCTTCGCGAGTGAACTTCGCGAACCGAGAGCAAAGGATTTTTGTTGAGAGAGCTCCCCATCTCTCTCGAGGAGGTCGACCTGCATTTATAGGCGATTCCACTGACCCTCGACCCTTCCGCGCGAAGTCAGCACCATGTCAGCTCAAATCGCGAAGCTCCGAAGTTCCTGCTGAAATTCTCTCAAAATCACGAAGCACTACGGAAATTTTCCATTTGCGGAGCTCGTCGTAATCGCGGAGTGTTCCGTCATTTCATTCACACCTTCATCGCGAAACTCCCTCACAAAGATCTTCATCGCCGCGATGCTCTTCATCCTCTACCATTCGCAAAGATTTGACGTAATCGCGAAGAATCACCACCTCCATAATTCTGGTCTTCACAAATTCCAAACCATTAAGCCACTCTTCGCAAAATTCATGCCATTACCATATTTAATTATGCTCTTCATGGAAATCCTATTTTAACGATGCTCACCAACTTTCAAATTTTGGACCCCAAAAATTTGGCAAACACTGGGAAACGGCGCCACCTTCAATACTGTTGTCTGCTTGAACTGTATGATCTCTTTGCTGGTACATGTTCCGAACATCCATTGAGGATTGACAACAAACACAAAACATACTCCAAATCAAGCATATAAGACCATGGTTCCAACAGATTCTAAATCCATATCCTGGTAATATGGATGAATAATTTCACACTGGTCAAATATAATATCACTTATTATATTTGTTTAGTTATTATTTATAAATTGATAGGTTCCTGCTACACCATTAATCCAATACCTAGGTCGGCACCTGAATACAATTTCACAAACAAACATGGGGCAGGGCTAACACGCTCGCCCCCATGTGAACCCTATAAGTGTTATGCGCCTACTGACATCCGTTCTTTATCCTATAGGAATTATGAATCCACCCACACTACTCTACCTCTATTTAGGATCCTAGGACCATCACTCCCACATGGTTGACCCTTAGGTCTAACATGTGTATTTAATTGGCTAGACCTTCTGTGTTATGTAATGGTTAGTCCAATTTTTTATTAACACTTAGAAAAGTATAATTGAAAATTTCATCATATAAAAATCAAATTTCATGCCACAACTCAAGAATTATTATTCATGAAATCACTTACTCCTTTCATCATGGAAATATTCAAATAAATTTTGAATAATATTTATTTTTCACGCCCTTCATTTTTAATTCTTCCACAAAAAAATATTCAAGCAAATTAATATTTTCTTTGTCTTTACTGTTTGTATGAAATTTTTCCTCCTTAACACATATCGTTGACATTGAATATTAGTTCAACCAATCATAATAATTATTTATGTGATTTATATACATAACAAAGTTGAGTAAATAACATTGGCCAACAAAAGACAACACCTCAAACAAACTTTCTTACAACCAGCATCTTCTATAATCTTGGTCCCATTAATCTCCCATTTTTATTTTTTCAACCAAGGAACATAAATCACTGGAAATTTATAACTCAATTAATATAGTATTTATCTAGTAATTCTAATCCTATGTAAGAAAAATCAATGTAGGGAATAATAATTACTGAAAAAAATACTATATTGTCTATAATAAATGATTTAAGATACCATTCTTACATCTTCATAAGAAAAATTTTTCTTAAAATATTTACTTTCATGATATCTTCCTTAAAGATAAAATATTTTTCTGTATCCGCTAAAATAAACTATTAAAAAAATTCATATGCTAAAATCATAGCTTAACCCTTTAAAGAACTACCCCTAAATACATGATTTCCCTCAAAAGGTAAAACACATACCAATGGATAACTTTATGTTACAACATTATTATCCCCATTAAAAACATTATCAAAAGGTAAGATGAGATAAGGGATAGAATAAAATACCATCTTCTTAGATAGAGGTAGCCCGAATACCCATTATCGACCTTCACATAAGAATTTTTTTCCTTCGACAATGGTTTTATGAACATATCAACAATTTTCTCCATTGTAGGAATAAAATTTATCTTCTATTAATTATTCTCCATATGCTTTTTGATTAAGTGGTATTTTATATTAATTTTCTTAGAATGAGAGTGTTGGACTATATTTTTAATGGCATTTATAAGACTTTGATTATCACATTCCAAGATAAAGAGAAAATTTATATCAAAAAATAAATCTTCCAACTATGACTTCATCCACATAAGTTATGTTGTGTCTTCAGTAGTCTAAACATACTCAACGTATTTTATACTAAGAGTTACATAATGTTTTTATTTTTGTTATATCTAACACATATTTATCATAATAAAAACACTGCACTAGATGTGGATTTTCTATCATATACATTTCCTTCCCAAACAACGCCTATATAACCAAATAGTTCAATATTTATTTTACTATAATATTTCATCCCAAAATTAGTTGTTAAATTTATATATCTAAGAATTAATTTTCTAGCCATAATATGATATTCTTTTGGAGAACCCTGATACCTAAAATAGAGAGTAATAGCAAGAACTATATCTAGACTCGAACCTATTAGATATAATAAATTTCCAACAAAATTTATAATCTATTTAAGATCAACCACTTTTCAATCTTTATATTTTGAAAACTTAGTTCTCAAAAAAATAGTTTTGGAAACTATCTTTTAGTATTATAGTCCATAATTCTTCAATATTTCTGTAGAAAACTTCTATTGAGATAGAAAAATATATTTTTATTTTTATATATTACCAATCCAGGTGTAAGAACCCAGTTTTTCGACGAGGTTCAGAACCTTTTTATTTCAGTTAATTTCCTTTTTTTACCTAATATGAATTCCTAGTAAGGATATGAAATAAATGAGGGTTTCTGGTGCTTGTTTGGATCCGATATCCTCACATTTTAGAGAAAACGGTTGGGCTTCATGGTTTGTAGAAATCATGTCACCCAACCACACAGTTTTATTAAACTTTGCAGGGTGGTCCAAAACTCTATATGGGGTAGGACAGTTCGATGAAACTATGAAACCTTGGAAGCACACTCGTGAAAAAAATCTATTGTTTTTAAAAGTGGAAAATAGCATAGTTTGTGCACAGTTTCTCAAACTATGCACATGAAACATTTGAGCCCCCTCTTTAGATAGTAATCCGCTCACATCTCGGGCACGATTTAGCGAACCAAGTGACCAAACCATATGAAACAGATAAAAGGAGTGAAATGCCTATTTTTACTCTCTCCCCTTATTAAATTAAACCCCATTTTTCTTTTCTTCACCCAATATATAGAAAATCTCTTTCTTCTCTCGTTGAAAACTCTCAATCCTCCATCACCTAGGCTTTGAAGTCATTTCTCTATATGACCTCAGAACCAAGATCTATTTTTCTTATTCTATTCCTACTAGTAAACTATCTACTCATTAAAATCCTTTAATTTTTTTTATTTATATCAGTGATATTATTTTTCTGTGAGATCATATCAACTATTCTCAGGGTGTTCTTCTATTCTTCCATTTTCTTCCGATCTAGGCCAAATTAAGAGATGATACTATATGAGGCGTCTACTGTAGGAATAATTTAGGTGGTATATGAATTTTTCCTCAAAGTACCACCATTTTATAAAATGTTTCAATTATGTGCATGTTGGTTTCACTAGGTATTCCTCATTAAAACTCATCTTCTTTATTTTAAATTTTCTAGGTTGTATTCTATACCATAATGACATCATTTAACATCATTGGAGGTTAAGAACTCAATGTTAACTAACCCAAGTAGGGTATGTACTTTTTTATTCCCATGGTGACCCATGTTGGGTTTATTTGTGACACAGTTCGGGTGTATTTGACTTGACCATTGATAAGGTAAGTGTTTCTTTATAATTAATAAATATTTATATAAATGTTATGGAAACTGTATATATTTGTAATTATCACTTGGCCTTGTTAAATTATAAATTTAATTGATATTGTTTGTATGTACTTAATTCAACTTGTCATGTTTAATGAAAGTTAATGGAATAAACCTATTAAATGGTTATGTAATTGAATTGATAATTGTTTTTATGTCCTTAATTAACCTTTTCACTTATGATGAATGGTAATGGAGTAAAACTAATGAATTGAAATTATCATGATTATTACATGACCTATGATTAAAAATGTATATAAATTAAATGTGTATAAGTTTATTACTTATTTGGAACTTTTTCATCTTCATATGAATGGTCAGACCTAAGCTAGCCATGTATTCTTGAGGGAATTCCTTGGTCACTTAGAGCATGCAATTCTGATTCGTTGATTTGATTTCCATGTGAGATACCCACCAAAAAATCTAGTTCTTTCCTTATTATGTGAATGCCTCACTATTTTATTGATGATTTACTTGACTCTTTTCTGGATATTTTAATGCATTGGATACACTTCTTTGATTCATCTTAATGTATTCAGACACACAGATCCATGGATTCGCCCCATTGGGCCCAGTCATTCTTAGCATGGGATTACTATGGATGAGCTCCATGCACTTGGTTAGACTCTTTTATAGTAGAAATAGTTGGGTGTACCCATTTGATTACACTCAGACACTTATTTCCAGACTGCATAATTTACCACTATGATTTGGATTAACCTTTGAGGTCAATGATGCCTTGGTTTAACCTTGGATACTCTGTTATTATTTCTTCCTATTTCATTATTATTGACACTATTACCTATTTTCTCTTAATTATAAGCTAAGACATGATTTAATAATTAAATTAATACATGTTCATACATTTCTAGATGAGGCTAAATTGCATATGGGTCATTTATATTTCAATGTTTTACTTTTATATATCTTCACATTGTATAGATTATAGTCACATATTGGATTTTATAAATTTAATTAATGGTGTCCTACTGATATTTATCCCATGCCCTATCTAAACCATCATTAGAACCTGGGAAAAATATTTGATCGCAAGTTTGTTAAAAGTGAAGCATTCCCCTTTATATGCCTAACTTTCTTGCTTTAGGATGGGAGTTGCATAATAGATGACTGAGTTAGAGATTGAGATGTTGGTTAGTTATTTAATTTTTCATTATTTTATGTATCATGTATTATATTGTCTTCCTAATTCCATCTTAATTCCATGTATATAAGTTTTTTTTGTAAATACATGACTTATTTGTTTTTTATATGATACAGTTTACATAATTTAATGATTATTTATTCTTTGGATGATTATTCTTATTTCTACATCCCTATTTCATTACTATTATACTGTTTATTATTATTTATTCATGTAAAATCACTGTTTTTCTCCACTATGAACATAGATCATAGTCTCCCCATTTTCACACCTTGGGCCCTCACTACTTGTTAGTAGAATCTAGCATATAGGGAGGGGTGCTTTAGGCCATGTGGCCTGTCGGGTTTGGTTACTAATAATTGAAGCGGGTCTATGATGTAACACCAAGAAATTATTTAATTTCTCCTAGTATGGAAATTTCAAAAGTATTCTTCATATCCTTATCAAACTACTCACATTTTTCTTCATAATTCCTTGTGAATATGATATCATCAACAGAAATAATCACAATGAGATAAACCTCTTGATGTTCCTTTATGTAGAGGTTACTATCAACTCTTCCTTTCTTGAATTTTAGCTTCCTTAAGAAAGTATATAATTAATAATACTATTCTCTCATTTATTACTTCAACCCATACAAATCCTTCTTAGATTTATACACATATACTTCATTTTTTCCAAGCATAAAGACACATAGTTGTTCAATATAAACTTATTCATTGAGATGTATATTAATAAAATATGACTTTACATCATTCTATACATTCTTATATATCTATTTTGAAATTATAGAAAGAAATATTATAATAGTTTCTAATCTTTACATAGGATAAAAGGTCTTATAAAAGTTAATGCCTTCAATCTGTGAGTGACCTTTATAAAAATGTCATGTCTTATTTATTATAACTTCACCTTCATCATTTAACTTGTTTTAGAAAACCCACTTTGTACCAATAACATTATCATAATTTGGTTTGGATATAAGTTCCCAGGTATGATTCTTTTGAATCTAATCCATATCTTCATGCATTGCACCAACCAACTCTTGATGCTCAAAAATTTCATCATTATCTTTTGGATCAACTTTTGAAGATAATTAAGTATGTGAAGCTAACCTCAACGATCATCTGGTTTCAACCTGTTTTCATTTATCACTGATGATTTTTTGAACTTCCACTTACTTCCTTATCCTAAGATGAGATGAATGGAGTTATTCTTAATCACTTGTTATTGTTGAGTAAGAATCCCCATCTCAAGTACCTTGAACATTTTTATGAAATTTTTCACATTGTTCAACTAAAACCACCTCATCTTCTCTTTATTCAACTTCTACAATTATCTATGAAACTTCCTCACTGAATTGTTCAATAAATATTACATATGTTATGTAAAAAATATTAACTATTTATTTATTATAACACTTGTATATTATATTATTAGGTGGTTATCCAATAAATATTTAATCAAATCCTCTTTGATCAAACATCCCAAGATTATCACCCTTGACATTTATAATGAAAGGACTTCCAAATACCTTTAGGTGTTCCAAACATGGGGTTTATTTCAAATTCATCTCCTAAGGATTCATATCATAGTTTTTTATATAAAACCATTGATTCTAAAAACAAAATATTACTCTAATAACTTGCCTCAAAAAATATCAAGAAGTATCATTTTCAGTCATCATATTTCATGTCATCTCTACAAAACATCTATTTCTTCTTTCAGTGAAATAGTTCTGTTGTGATGTGTATGTTGCACTAAACATATGATGAATTACATGATTTTAAAGTTAATATATAAATTATCCACTTTTATATTCACCACTATTATCATTTCAAAACTACATCATAGAGTATCTGCATTCTTTTTCTATACTTCTCCTAAAATTCATTAACATTTTGATAGATTCTGATTTATGTTTTAAAAAATAATACATGTAATGAGAGAAAAGTAATGAATAAAATAAATAAATAAATTATCTATAGTGATTTTCATCTTTATCTTTGGACCTTAAATGTTATATTGAATCATCTCCAAGGGATCAGTTGAATGTATCTAAACATTCATATGAACATAGTTTGTAATATTCCTTCTCTGGAATATGGAACAACACCAATACCTTATTATTACCATGTGAAGAATTTAATGTATACTTTATCTTTTTTTTTAGCTTTCTCCTACTCCTTTGGCATGTATACCCTGACATTTTAAGAAAAATCTTACTTTCATCCATCATGCTCATACAACATGATATTTTTTCATAACTAAATTGAAATATGTTTATCTTGGTTTGTTGATTTTTTATAACAAATTTACTATATTATATCCTTTTAAAAAAACATATTTTTTGAAAATAAATTTTATCTTCTTCATAAGGTTTTGAATCATTTAATATATTGTGTTTTGTCCCATCAAAAAACAAGGCTCTTTTAGATTTTAACTTATTTTACCTAATAATAGGAAATCCAATGCCTTTGATTCTGAGTGAATTGTCATTGAAAAAAGTCATTACACATTATTTATAATCTTATAGATTTTTAAGGAACTTCAAATATCTTATCATGCATGAAGAACACCCACTATCCAAAATCTATTTTTGTTCTTCTTTTTTTTAGCACAGTTTCAACAACTAAGTCTTTTTCTCTGCATTTTTTCTCTCTTCTCATGTGGATTTTTAAATTTCTTGCCTAAGATTTTTTGTGATAATATCATATCAAGACATATTTTTCGAATATGTCCAGACATATCACATCTTTAACAAATAGTTTCCAAGGTTTGAGATATATTTTCAATCTTTATACTAATTTTCCCAGGTTTCCTCCTTTGAGTGGATTGAATCCCCATCAAAATTTGCCTCCATATTTTCCTATATTCTCCATAATATTAATGTGTAAACCAACACAAATATTTTGTATTCTAAAATCCTCCAAAATTTCCGCAATTACTATAAAAGGAATATATCCCTTTGTATCTTACATACTTCTTAGAGATGTGTTTCTACTTTTCATCAAATTTCTTACCTTACACATTGGTATTTCATTGTACACAATGGTTTCAGTTACATTTTGAAATTTTCTTCATACCCAAAATATAATCTCTAATTATAATAGCTTTTGGTTAAAACTATGAAACCATAAAACACCAGGTTTTTCAAGTATACCTATTATTTCAACAAATATGGTCTTATCAAATTTTATTTTCATAGAAATAACTTTATATTTCTTATCAACCTTTATAGATAGTTTTTTTATCCTTTTTAGTTTGACACAATTTAGAACTTTCACTAACTTCTATAGATAATTTTTTGAAAATATCAATTCCTTATTCTTCTATAGAAATTTTTTGTTGAAAAAATTCTAAATATTTATCTTTTAGTTTAAAAACTTCTTCAATATTAACATTAATGATCAAATTTTCATCAAAAAATCTTCATATTATCAATCTATTTTAGCATCTTGGATTTTTATTCAAAATAATATTCTTGATTTGTTTGTAATATTTCATTTCATTAACTTCTTTTTCTCTCTTTCAACTATTTCAATCATTATGAGGCATTATTTCAACTCTATTTTCAACATGAATTACGTCTAAGTTTCTTATTCTTCAAAGATAGTACATTTTTCATTGGTGATATTTTAATCATTTATGTTTTTAATAATCAATTTTTCAGAAGCATCATTACTGAAGTTATCAGTTTATTCTTCACTATCAGCATCTTCCTCACACTTAGAAAAATCATGTCTTCTTTTGTATTCAGAGAACTTTTTATCCTTTCCCTTAGAATAAGATTTTTATTTTTCTTTTTTGTTCTTAATAGATCTTATAGAATTTATTTCATCTTTAACTTCCTTTTTTGAGGATGGTTTTCTTTAAAATATGAAATAGCCTTATAACCAAAACACTTCATAGGTAAAAAAATTTACTTTCATGTGAATACTTTTAAATTTTTATAAAAAAAAAGACATTATTTCGTCAAAAAAATTTACTAACCTTTCCTTCAGTGTTAGATTTACTAGCTTATTACTCAATAATTTTCTTATACTTTCTTTTATTGGAAGCTTTGTATGAAATTTCTTCATTGGCCTTTTCTTTTTTCCTCATAACATCTTCTCTTCTCGTCATGTAAGTAGTGGTAGTGCTGATCAGATCACCCATAGATCGAGTCTTTGGATCTCTATATTCTAGGGATTAAACATTGGAATGAAATTTTTTAAGAATAATTCAAAGGATATTTTAAAAAATGGTTGGATATTCCAACACCCCACTAATAAAACTTATGGTTCTTAAAATTTTATTTACCTTTGTAAAGAAGTAACCCATATATTCATTACCAAGTATATTAATATCTTCATAATTCAATCTTAGGATTTGTAACTTTACTTTCTTTACAATTTTACTTCTATCAGGGGTGTTATTAAATTTATCTCAGAAGTTTTATCTCTTGTAATTCTTTTAGACTTAAAAAAAATTCATAGAGTGAGGATAGTGTAGAAATTTCATCTCAGACATCATTATCTAATTTTTTTGGATGATATTTTTTAATGGAAAACCTTCAGCACAATAAGGGAAACCATCTATAAAAACATTGAGAACTTAATAACCGATGTACATAAGATAAGAAAATTTTAAATATTTATATATATGATAGTTATTCCCATTGATTATAGGAATCCTTTTATTATTCATAGATTTCTCATTATCCAGAGAAACTTATATTTTCAAAAAACTTCATCAAATAGTTACTAAAGGGAACCTTTTCTCAGATACACATTGAAAGGAAAAATCTGGATCTAAATGATCATTTAGAATGGGAGTGGGTGAATCAGTGATCTTTTATTTTTATATTTTATGCTCTACAAAATAACCTTCACTTCTTGTAAAATATATACGAATTTTTTGGGAAAAAAAGAACACAAGAAAAACCAAAGGAGAACTGGTATTTACAAGGTTCACAAATAAATAAGTGTATATATTCCTTGTCATGTTCTCCTCACAAAGTTCAATGATGTAAAAAATATTTTTCAACAACCGTTAGAACCCTAAAAAACATGAATCGGTAAGTTTTCCCCATGCTTCTTGTATTTCTCACACTTTTTCTTCAAGAAATTCCTTTTTTGTTATTCACTTTCTTTCCCAATAATAGAAAAAACTTCCTTTTGTATGATGTTTTCATAAACCATAGAACATATATAATTTTTATGCTTATTATTCTTGTGATCTTAATATTCTGTTTCATTCTTCTTCAATGAATATGCATTCATGTATTCGTGTTCACATGCACACTATCTTCTCCACTTCTTTCACTCTTCTTCATGCAAACCAAATTAGCCACTCAATACTCTGCAAAATTTGTTCTTCAGGAATAGTTTATTATTAAGATATTTCTTATCACAATTAGTAGTGTGACTTGAAAATACTAAAATAAAATTAAGAGTTTAACATCATCACTTAGTAAATTAGCATCACAAAAATTTTAATAAGTATCATATAAAGTTATATACCAGAGCATTATCCTTTCCTTATTCATGATTGATGTGTCTCATAGAATTCTATTCTTCCTCATATAGGTATAAAGATTTAAGGAACTTATCTTCATGAAATTATGGTTTCATGATGCTTTGTTTTATGAAATAAAATAAGATCCATCTATATCATCTCTCAGCAGTAGTTTTTTAAGATACTTTGTGATTTTTTATAACAAAGTTTTTTATTTTCTAAAAAATAACTTTTGTTAAATATTTTTTTTATAAAGTAGTTGAAGAAGAGTTTTTTTATGTTACAATTTTTTTGTAAGTTGTAAGTTTGTTAAATAAATTTTTAATAAAGTCATATGGTTCTTTTTTATTCATTCAATTTCCCAACATCATGAAAATATAATGATCCAATATAGCAGGTACAAAATATGTCAAAAGTGTGTGAATACAAATGGGGATACCAACACTAGTTCTGGACATATAATTTTCAAACAAATAATTTCTACACATAGTTTTTTTAATGCAATTTGTATACACATAGTTCAAAAAGTGATTTTATAGGAAGAATAAGCATTAAAAAGTTGTTATTCAGACAGACCAATGATAATGTTTGTGGAAGTAACTATACTTGTAAAATTTTTCAGATGATAAATGGGTAGATTTATATTTTTGAACATACTTCCATTGGAAAAACATTTTTATATAATGGATATCAAATAGATTAGGGAAGAAGCATTATAAAAAGTAATTTAGAAAGAGATATTGTATGAATATCTAAATTTTATATTTCTGAATATTTTTCATTTTAAAAAAAATGAGGAAGAAATACAAAGTAGATCAAGAATTCATATCTAAATATCTATACAAGTAAAAATGGGGATAATTAAAAGAATTTAAACATTGATACATTCCTTTGAATGAGGTTTCTAGTGACTAAAGTCTTTATAATTTGCAATAATATAGTTAACTATTTTCACTAGGTCAAGAGAAATGGAAAGACACAGGTATAGTATTTCAGATATACAGTTTGTATACATTTTTAAGATTAGGATTTTGTTGTATGTTGTTTAAAGATTCAAAGTAAAAAAATTACTAAGTATGATGATTCATTAGATAGAAGAACTACATAAATAACATTGGAAAAACATTCATGAAGTGCTAAATAAATTTTTTTGTCATATGAAGTTACAATATATTGTATAAATATCAAACAAAGGTGATTAGACATAGAGATTATGATTAGTCAAAGAGAACTTTCTTATGAATTTCTAATCTGAGGTGGAAATAATGGGAAAATGTATATGAGTTTTAGGATTGATAGGATGTTTTAAGTTTTAAGCTCTGAATTACTAATAAATATATAATCTGAGAAGAAGATTAGATAAATAAGACTAGACAATCAATTCACTGGATAAAGGAGTTTTTCAAAAGTTTTCATTGGAAAAACATTTTTAGATGGAGGTTTCTAAGAAACATTACATAACATTTTAAAGGCTAAAATTGTGATGATGTTATGTTTTTCTTCAATTTGGATTCTTATTAGAAAAATGAGTATATTTTGTATAGTTTATTGATATAGAGTTTAAGTAAATTCAAAGAAATTTGGAAATGATAGAGAATTGAAATATATTCACGAATATTTTAAAAGAGTTTAAAATAATCGCAGTAAAATTCAAATGATCGTGATATTTGGTTTTATGAATTTCAGTGTGTGGGAAAAAAAATTATTTTCCCGCATTTTTCATTCCAGAGAACATATAAATATGAGTCCAAAAGTACATTGGTACTACATATAATACACACATGCGAAAATTTGAAGTGTTGTAGATTTTTTGTCATAGTTAGATTCCAATAAATATTTTTTTGGGTGAAATAATTATAAAAAAGTGGTTTTGATCATAGCATCAAATGGAAATTCTAGTTTAGACCACTAGACAAGGAAATCATATAGAGCTTCTAAATAGATACTCCAAATAGAAAAATATCAAAAAGAGTTTCCAAAGAAAATTTTGTGAGGAGTGGAGTTTTTCTAAATAGATAGATTTCAAATTTTATATCAAATAATAATTTTAGTGAGGTGAAACAAATAGAGAATAATAAGTGAAATCACACATGATGAACTCTTTCTAGATATAGAAGAAAAGAAAGAGGGAAATAAAAAAGATATTTTGGATGGATCATTGTTAGAGAAGTTTTCAAAAATACACATAATTATTTTTCAGCACATTTTTTATAAGAAAAACGTTGTAAAATAATTTGAGTCAGTATAATCACGCCTATTGAGAAATATAAGAATTATAATGGAATTTTTCCAAAAGTTTTATTTTCTTTTTTATAATAATGAATTTCCATAGACTCATAGAAGTGTCCATAGAAAGTATATAGGTTCTCACACTTAGATCAAACCTTTTAAATCTTGTGTACCTTGTTTCCTTTACCATATTTTCATGCTTGTGATATTGTTCAAAATTTTATAAGGAAAGAAGCTCTAATATGTTTTAGGAGTCATATTTTTTAAAGTTGGGATTTTTTAAAAAATCCACCACTGATTCACCCTCACTCCTTAATGGTAAAATGATTATTAGTAACTTTAATGTCTTTATAATTTTATATTCTCCTTTTATAAGTGAGCCTCACCACCTTGGTTATAACTTTCATTCCACGTTGAGGTTCCATAAGATATGAAATGTAATGACCCTTTTAATTCACCTAAGTCATTTGTTTGTCCTCAAATTATATATTCTAGAAACATGGAATATTATCTTATGTGAGTTTTTGTTTCATCCTTATGTGAAATTGATATGGATCATGTGCTTAAAATCATTTTAAATCTTCAACACAACCATGTATAAAAATGACATTCTATAACTATGTTTGCATTCATCTAAAGATCAAACCTCTTAAATAACCCCATGCATGGATGTTGAATATTTCATTCATGGAACCTATTATTATTTTTCTTGAGATATTTATTAGTAAATAATCTTGATTAAATAAATGTTCATGGAAACCTCGAGTTCAGTAAAGATCACCATGATATCGAACTAGTAGTGATGGGTATGTTGTAACTACAGTGCAGGTTAAAGATGATGGTAACACGATTAGATGCCTCAGATCAAGTGAATCGAATGGCTCATGTTATATATGTATCTTTTTAAACTGGATTAATAGTTTTACATTATCTGAGTCCAACCCTTTTTATTCAATTCATTGATCAATTATTTATAAATGATTCTTTTTTTTCTTCACTATAGAGATGACATCAGGGTTGGGACTCAGATACTATTTCACACACATACATGGGGCACGAATGAAACCATTTACCTCCATGCACTCTCTATGGGTAGTATGAACCTACTAGAAACCCATGCATTATCTTGTGGGTGTTATAAATCCACCCTCACTCCTCAACTTCTATGTTAGTTCCTATGGTTGGCCCTCCCATGATTTTGACCCTTAGGTCCTACATTTTTTATTGATGGGCCGGACTTTGTGTCTCTTGAGATGGTTGGCCAAATTTTTTATTAACACTTATAAAAAACTAATTAAAAAATTCATCATATAAAAATAATTCCAAAAAATAACTCAATAATTCTTATTCATGTAATTACTTCATCTATTTTTCATGGAAATCATCAAGTAATTATGTAATAATATTTATATTGCATTCCCTTCCTTTTTATTTCTTCCACAAACAATTCTTCATGCACAAGAATAATTTTATGGTATTAAATTTTTATATGAAATGGGTCCTTCTTAACATATATTAATAACATTGAAGATCAATTCAACCAGTATTCACATTTAGTTAAGTGATTTATATACTTAACAAATTCATGTAAATAGTATTGATCAATAAAAGACAACACCAAAAGAAAATTTTCTTACAACTGTCATCTTCAAAAATCTTGTCCCCAACACTAACCACATTTTAAATTCGTAGAAAATGATCTTAGCAAGTCCTTCAGGGTATGAATGGTCCTCTCATATTGGACAAATATCATGATAAATTTTAACTCTTTATTTAATTTTGGATGAATAATTCTCTTAAACATAGAGGTAAACCTCATATCTCAATCATATATAATAAAATTCAGTAATCCATTAAATATTACCACTTCCTTGGTGTATATCCTAGAAATATTATCAATAGATAAATCTTCTTGGATTGAAATTAAATGTGGTGACTTTTTAAGCTAGTCAACTACAACCCAAATAACATTTTTCTCTTTAGATGTTTTGGGGATTCCAACGATGAAATCCATGGTGATATTTTCCTATTTAAATTATGATATGGGTAATGTTTGTAACATCCCCTTAGGATTTTTTCACTCATCCTTTAATTTCTGACATGCCTAGCACTGAAATACACACTTTACAGTATCCCTTTTCATGTTATCCCAAAAAATATAATTTTTCAGATCTATATACATCTTCATACTTAAAATATGAATATAGAATGATGAACTATGATCTTCATCCAATAGATCATTATTCAAGTCTCTTATTGGGGGGAAACATAATCATTTTATAAATCTTATGATTCCATCACCATCATTGTTAAACTCAAGAACATTTCTGACCTTCTTCTATAGTTCCACATCCTATTGCGCCTCTTTAATCCTCACATGAATGGATGGTTGAACATTCATCAGATAAAGATATGATATAACCCATTTCCTTATGATTTCAAGTTGAATATTATTAAAATTTAAAAATATTGGATCCTTTTCAATCCTCACCATGGACAAACTATCATGGCCCTGCCAACTCAGAGCACCAACTATCTTTCTCACCTTCTGAGGGTGGTAGTATATAGAACAGTCATAATCTTTAATCAATTATAACCATCACCTTTTTTGTATATTCAAATATTTATATGTGAATATATACTTAAAGATTTTATAATTAGTATATATGTCACATATTTCGATATAAAAATAATGCCTCTAAATTTTCAAAGAATGTTTTTTCACTATGATAACCAAATCATGAGTTGGGTAATTTTTATCATGGATTTACAATTTGTGTGAGGCATAATATATCACCATTTTATTTTACATAAGGAAAAATCCTAGTAAATTTATTAATGCATCACTATAGTTCACAAAACCTTATCCACTATAGGGTAGTATGAGGACAAGTGCACTAACCATCTTTCCTTTTAACATCATGAAATTTTCCTCACTTTCATCTGTCTATAGGAACATGGCTCCCTTCTGGGTAAACATGATTAGTGGATTATATAGCCAGGATAAATTCTTAAAAATGATCAATAATATCCATACAACCCATGAAAATTATGGATCTTGGTTACCATGGTTGCTCTAGGCCATTGTTCAATAATTTTCATCTTTGAAGGATATATCAACATACCCACACTAGAGATTATATGACCATGAATGGAAACTTCTGTAGCTAAAATTAATACTTGTAAGATTTATCATATAGATTATCCTTCCTTATTATCTTTAACACAATCTTCAAATGATCTTTATACTCTTCCTTTCACTTTGAATATTTAATAATATCATCTATAAAGGATACCACAAAATAATCATTGTAATTTCTAATGACTCTATTCATTAGATCCATGAAAATATTGAGGGTATTAGTAAGTCCAAATAGAATTTTTATACCTCATATGGAAGGTTTTCTTCAGTATTTCCCTCATCCTTGACCCAAAATTGATTATATCCAAAATTATGTTCAATATTTGAAATGTATTGAGATCTGTGTAGTTGATTAAACAATTCATTAATAAGGGGTAAAGGATACTTGTTCTTTATAATGATCTTATTAAGTTCTCAATAATCATTACAAATACACAATGAACCATTTTCTTCTTAAAAAAAGAGTAGGTGTACCCCAAGATGATGCACTTGGAAGTAGTAATCATTTATCAAGATTATCCTAGAGTTTCTTCTTAAATTATGCCAAATAAATAAGGAAAATTCCATAAGGATGCTTTGAAAGGGGTGTCGTATCAGGTATGATCTCTACTAAAAACTCAACTTCAATATATGGGGAAAAATAGGCAAGTATTTAGGAAATACATCAATGTAATCCCAAACAATAGGAATATCTTCAATGTTGAGTTTTTCATAAACAATTTGAGATAAATATCCCTAACGAATAGGCAGTAGGATCCATATAACGAAAGTAACTTCTATAAGATGTTCATATTAATACTCATACTAAAATAAGATCATAGGTTGATTTTGAATATCAAACATTACTTTCCTTCTTTGGAAATTGATATGGTATCCAAATGGGGAGATAAATTCCATTCCCAAAATCACATCAAACTCAAATAGAGGGTAAATTAAAATATTTTCAAGAATCATATTTCAACAATATTTTATCAAATATAATATATAAACTTGATATGCGATCATCATACCATTAATATTATTTACTACTAATTCAAAATATAATCATTGTGGTGGTGATGTGATACACTTAAAAAAATTATTTAAAATTAAAATATTGAATAGATCAAAAATAAAACAAGTCATTTGAAGTTTTAGAGCAGATGGTAAGTATACCTTTCATGACATAATTCCCCTAACCCACTTAATTTGTGATATCAAAGTCCCTCCCTTAATCCTTTTTCTAAGGGTATTATTAATTCTTACCATCTTTATTAGCTCTTGTATTATGGAATTTTATTGAATAATTACTAATATCCCTACATTTGAAATATTGAATTTAACTGGTTAAATTATTTCTATCCTATTTTTCACTTACTAACCTTTTAATCCCTCATCAATAATCACTATCTCTATGGAAATTCTTTCCAAAATAGAAGTATTTACAAGTTTCTTTCATATAATTTCTTGAGTTATTTCCCCCACATTTTTGGAATTAAGTGGTTGGAATTTATTTCCTCCATGATATTTACCATTTAAATTTTCATAAATCTACATTTTTCTCTTCTTTTAAATAAATCCATAAAAATTTAGAGTTTTCACTCTCTAGATTTACCTTCAAATAACATTTAATGATGTCTCCATGGCTACCAAAGTCTCTTATGGATAATACCTTTTGAAGACCTAGTTTTAGGCCACTAAATAATCAATAAATCTGAATCATATAGTTAATGATAAATCCAAAAGCATACCTTGAAAGTCTTATAATGTTTTCTTTGTATGTATTAATGGATTCATCTTCCTTCTATTTTAGCTCTAGAAATTCCCTTTCCATCTTAGTATAAAGAGTTTGAGGAAAGTATCTATTGATAAATACCCTCTTAAACTCATCCTATTCCATGAAGTATATTAATTAATCTTGTCTCATGTTATTTATAATATTCCACCATTAACCATTTTTAACTTTCAAGTGATGGATAGCTAATACAACTTTCTCAGGGTCTCAGTACTGAAGAATGGAAACTATCTTCTCCATCGCATTGATCCATTACCTATCAACTAGTATATCAAAAAACCCATGGAAGGAGGGCTTATGTTTTCACATAAAATTCTAATTGAAATTTCACTCCCTGCATAGTGAATTTATAAGATCAATATGGCTTATGTTATTACTCATATATTGAGATATTTGAGTGAGCATAGACACAAGATATTACATCCCAGCTCCAAATCCATTTGGTTTCTCCTGAGGATTTTCATTGCATTTCCCATAATATTCACTATTAGCACTATTAATTCTAGTTCCATCCATTGAATAAATCCAAAAATATCTAACATAAGTATGAGAAATAATAAAAATAGTAAGCAATCAAAGGAAAAACCTTTATTGGATTTCCCAATTTATGAAACATTCTTATCATCCTATGATACTTAAAATTTATCCAATATTACTTTTGGTTCACCAAAGGTTTTCTCAGATTATATTTTATTATTTCCTATAACTTGATCTCTAAAATTTTAAATATTACTCTAATTACAACTGAGGATACCCAAGCATAACATACCTAAATGTCTCATCATTATCAATGAATATTAAATACATATCACAATTATACATGCTCAAGGACTATAATGTTTTAGTGTCTTCAGATAATTGATACATAATTAACTAATTTCCTAAAATATATTCAAAATATCAAATAAAGATCTTCATTTTAATACCCTTCTAGACATATCATACTTATAATCTTACTTCAAAACTTAGGGAAAAAACATAAGAAATGATTAGATCATATGATAAGTAATAGTAAACATTGGAGATATAAATCATAAGAGCATAATATGATCATAATGGTAACATAAAATAATCAAGTACATGTTATGAACATAAAATATTCATACCTAGAAAATGTTAGATCATAAAATAAAAAATCAATCCATATCCAGAAACATGATTAATAAGGGAATAAAAGTAATAATCAGCATTTTAAGAGTCATAACATAAGAATGTGTCACTATAAGAATATAAAATCATAATATTATAAACATAGTTGTTCATAATAATATAAAAACATATTCATGTGGTAATAGATATAATAAATCCTACTCACACATCAAAATTTCATCATTTCCATTTATAATCATGTCCACGCATATTCTTTTGAGCATAACCAGAAGCAATCAGACTCACTCATAAAAATGTTAACATAGATATAAACAGTCATTTCTATACTTATCATCATCACCTAATGAGATATCAATATCACATTACCCAATGAATTTAATTTCCATAATATACCCAACCATTTAATAATCACAATCCATTAATATGTAATCCATATGTTTGTGAAAACATTTATCATTTCATCATGGAATAACCCATGGAAAAGAAAACAGATTCCATCAAAATTTCTTCATAGTAATAAATAACCATCCAAAGAAATAATAAGGATGGTATCATTGTATCATGTCCCAAATGAAAAATGTGAAACATTAAAGTATGTTTTCAAAGATGAAAATACCTTTAAAAGTTCATTGGAATATTTCTTAAGGAAAATTCCCTTTTCATTTTGAAATTGCCTATTTAAAATCAAAACAAAATTATAGAATGTTTAGAAAATAACTTTATTTGAAAATCGAAAGGTAATATTATAAATAAATATTCAAATGAAATAGTATTCTTGATTTTGGTAAAAAAAATGTGTCATATATGTTAAAATAAATATTTTGTTCACACCATTGTCAACAAGTACCTCATTCAAAAAAATACAAGAATATTCCTTTTAATCATTTTTATAGAAAGTAAAATATGGTTAAAACATAATTTAATAAATCATTATATAATATTGAAACCATTATTGAAACGTTTTTAAGGAAAATATGTACATGCAGAAAAATATTCCCAACCAAAGGGAAATTAAGTCAGTTTTTCTTAAAAATATTTTCTGAATCATTTTAAGTACAAATGAGAGGAAAATGGTATTATTAACTGAAAATTACATAAATAAATATATGATAAAAAATATGTGTTTTTTAATGGATAAGAATCATATAATTACCTTTAATTGAAATTTAACACAAAGAATCCCAAAAAGAAATGTGATTGTAAAATAAATTTCTTACCTCAAGTATTTTTTTTCTTTGTAAACATTAAAAACTACTATATAATAAATATATATTATAAATATATTAAAAAAATAATATTCATACATAAATTAAAACTCACCATACCTTTATAATTTCTAATTATCCTTTGATATATAATTCTTCCTTAAAATGGACATTCAGGTGAAAACTTGTCCATTTTGCATGCATGTTTTGGTTTGATAGTTCCAAGACTTGAAACTTGGTCATGGTTTTATAATATAAATAATCTTAATAATGAAATAATTTTAATATTTATTCATTATATACACTTTTAAAACCATTTACATAAATTGGTGATGAGAAATGAATTACATCACTTTATGGAGATGATAGCACATACGTACGCCTGAGTGACATTTTCACTTTTCAATGGATCGAAAGAAAGAATAGTAAATTATAATTTCACATTATAGAATCAATAGTAAATCATAAATATAATATATATTCATTAAATATATACTTATTACAATCCATTTAAATAGGAAATGAAAAAATCAGTCACATAACTTTGTGGACGTGGTAGTCCACACATAAGAACCAATGACACTATCATTTTTAAACGGATGGATATTTAAGAAGGTAGAAAATATATTATAATAAAATAAGAATAATTATGAAATAAATATAATTTATATATATTAAATTCATCATAATAACCAACCATTAATGAGTGTGATGAAAAAAATGCATCACTTCATGTGGTGCTGGTCTGTACATACACACGAATGACGCTTTCATTTCCCATTTGATAGATAAGAAGATGAATAAAGGTTATGAAATAAACATAATTACAGCTCATTATATTTATTTAATTGGATAAATAATTTTATTATTCATACAATAGTTTTCTGTATTATTTAATAAGAAATAAAATTGAAATTACTTAGTTGAGAGTTTTATATCTTTATTTAGAAACCTCCATTATCCTACACTTTTATCTTTGATAGGATGATAATATGAACAAAAAGTAAAAATAGAAAGTTATGATGGATGTTATGAAAATATTTGGATGCATATTAGCTAAACTAGAAGGATCATGAAGTGTGAGTATGAGAGGAGAGATAGTGTCCTTTTATAAGGGAGGGAGAGGACACACTTTTGAAATTTTTAAAAGATTAAAATATATTAATTTATTACTCAAGCCATATGGCTCAAAAATGGATCATATTTAAATATTATATGATATATGGTTTAAATATTACCATTAAATAGTATTTTAAAAAGTTATTAGGTCATTTTAGACCTTATATCTTTAATTTAATCCCTCATTAACCCCTTTTAACCACTATTGTAGTAATGGACTTTTACCTCAATTACTATTCATAATAAACAAATAAAATTTATCTTATTAAATGATAATAATTATTATAATTACAAAATATTTAATCCATTTTACAATATTAAATCTCTATAATTTTTTGAAATTACTTTTAAAATAAACTCTCAAAACGTGATGAAAAACGGGTGGTCCTTCTGTTAGGAGTAAATACATGTGGGATGAGAGTAATGCTGTTGTGACTCGGGTGGAAGGCTGCGTGGAGCATGTTTCTAGCGAGGGTTTGAAAGAAACTATGGTCCACCATCCATCAGTCTGTGCTAATTCATTTTTAGAGATCTTAAGATCTGGAGTCTCGCCCAAGGAGGGAATTCATGGGATTGTCATGATCGTGGCTAATCAAAAAATGTTTGGACTTTCAGGGGGTTCTAGCCCAGCAACCCAGTCTCCAGTTCAGCTGAAAAATAGGTTTGAAGTCGTAGTAGTGGAAGGATTGAATATTGATCAACTATACCCACTCTAGGCCAATAATGGGGTCTGTGAGAGGGAGTCCAATGAAGACAATGCTAGTAATTCTCCAGGGGAACCAATGAGCCTGAGGAGTAACATGAGGTGAAAGTGTATCCATAAAGGGAATGATTACTCCTATTTATCACCTCCAATGGAGACTCAATCAGAAAAAAAGACAAAAATTCCCATAGTATATATAGAAAGACCTTTTTCCATTGGAAGTCGGGTGTTGTGTGTGATCAATCCTGGGATTTTCTTTTGAGTTCAGATGAAAAAGCTGTCGATCAGGTTTTTCTTCTCAATGCTTATGAAGAGAAAGAAACCAAAATGATGGGAAGGTCACTAAGGGAGACTCTCAATGAGGGGAAATACACTTGTATTTACAAACATGAAATAATTATTATTAGGGCTTTCAAAAATGGGGAGATCAGTCTAGAGGAGTACATTCAGTCCAGGGACAAGTTGGCCATTGAGTTCGAAGATCTGATAATGGATAAACCAATCACTCAGGTTTCCTCTATATCTTGAAAAAAAAATTAAGGAGATTAACTATGGTAAACTCATATTTTCCTTTAATGACTCTGTTAAATCCTTTTGTGATTGATTTCGTAGTTTCTCACCTTTCCTTAAAAGTGTTTGGATTGTACTTCATGGTGGTGTTTTTTTTGCGGCCCTATGGTTCAAGGTTTTAGGGACTATCCCGATTCTCCTTCAAGGGTATTATCTATAATAGTTTCAGAGTATATAGATTCCACCTGATCATTGCTCTTCAGATTTGGATGTTTTTTAGGTTATGGAATCTTCCAACAGTTTCATGCCCATGTATACTTGCACGAGACTGCTTGCTGAGTAGTAATGAGAAGGTAAAACTAATCTTAATGTTTTTTGTTGGGGAGGGGATTTCTTTTGTTCTCTCAATCTGGTTTAGGCTTTAGGATTTAGATATTTGGAGGTCTATTTTTTTAGTCTTTTATGTCTTGTTGGGTTCCCCACAGCCCTTAATAGGGGCTTATGTTTCAATTAAAAATTAATTTTCAGACACAAAAAATGCATTTTTAAGTATAAAAATTTTTATTGAAAAATAAATAAAAATATAGATTATAATGACCTTAATTGGATTATTTTTAACTATAATGAACTATTTATATTTTGAAATTAATTAAAAACAAAATAAGACTTTTTAAACACTTGAATAGAAAAGACAACATTCTATAATACTAATATTTTTTCCTATTCACTGAAAAATTAAAATTTTAAAAAAATACAAAAATTTCACCTCAATATAATTTTAATATTCTAATTTAAAAAAAGATATTGTCTTTATAAAATATAATTTCTAAAATTTATAGAAATTATTTAAAATATTTTCTCATGAAAAGAAATAAAACGCATTTTTGAATAAAAAATATTTTCGAAACATAAAATGACTTCACTAAAAATTGACTTATTAAATCTAATACATTAATCAATACATTCTTATGGAGTAGAAACTTTAAACATTTATTTCATAATATGGTTTCTTCTATTTATACCAACTAA
Source organism: Viscum album (assembly GCA_963277665.1). NCBI lineage: Eukaryota > Viridiplantae > Streptophyta > Magnoliopsida > Santalales > Viscaceae > Viscum > Viscum album. The sequence continues at coordinate 1,993,786,875 of OY728157.1, forward strand.
TTTAATAGTGATTTTATAATATTCATCTTAAAAATAATAATATTTCAATAGTATATTGTGATCCATTTAAACATAATGTCACATGTAATAAAAGTTATCAAAGAAATAAAATTTATTTAAATATACTTATATCATAAAATATTGTGGTGTTACATTAGTGGCTATTAGAACCACCTCTCACATTAGGCATGAGACTAGGAGTAACCTCGCTCGTTATGCAATGAGTATACCCACCTCCCACAATGTAGGTGTGCATTCTTTCCCCTAATGTGAAGTCAATTATTCCTATTCTATAGGAAAAGAATATATATTTAGTTAGTGCACTACATGAGTTTCAGTGATATATAATATACAATATTGAGGCAATCCTAACCCTTAGGGGGTCTAGGATTTGTTTGAGATTGTGGTTTGAATTTTATTCCTTTTTAGATACTTATTGATCATACGGTAGCATCAGCATCCAAAATTCTCTAGGGAGGACCTTGAATACCTAGGACCATGATGAGTTTGAACTTTAATAGATATATTTAAGTCATATTTTCTATGAGGATTACTTCCCAGCGATGTTCTAGTATGTGTGTATCTTGGAGTTATTGGAGTTGTAGTAGGGCAGCAACCATGTTACTGAGTACTCATCGAGATTCAATGATCTCACAAGGTACACAATCAACATGATCCATGGTGAGTGTTTTGAGTGATAAAGTATGATTATATCATTTGTGGATATATTCAAGTGTAAATTTTACCCCTCTACATCCCCACATATACCAAGGTTCTATTGTGGACCACAGTGATAGAAAAATTCCTTTCGTAGGGGTAGTATGAAAAAGGTGTTGGTTGATGGTATTTAAAAGAAAATTCATCATTTGTAGTCAGATGATGTCAATAATCAAGGTTATGAAATATGTAATAGGTTAATGAACAGCCTTAGATAATTGTGTCAATAGATCAAGAGTTGTACAATAGATTCAGTCATCTAGGGGATAGTATTTTTAATTCCTTTAGAGAATGAGGTCATATGGAATGTGAGTACAAACCCTTACATACATTAGAGGGTAGTAGGAAAATTGATTGAACTATATGTTAGAGGCAGTGGCATGATAAAATACCACCATATGTTAGAAAGGTTTGTCCTTTGGGTAAAGGATATAATATAGAAGCAGGCACCTCACTAAAAGGAGGAACTAGAGGAGGAGGACATTATGATCTGCTTCCAACACTACCACCCTTATATAGTCTATGTCAGAATCAGAAGTTTAGTGGTTGGGGTCATGGATAGATGTAAGTGATAGATTTTAATGAATAAGAAATGAAAAATATGATCTTATAATTATTTATGTTTATTCTACTCGAGCACTTGTACTCATAGACTCTAATGTGAGACATTTATTTTTTTCATCATCCCTAGTTAGAGAGCTGCAGATTATAGTAGTTCCACTAGCCCAAAAAAATGTGGTTAGATACTTATACTAGAGGTGATCACAAAATAACTCATATATTTTAATGATGTGAGCTTTCACTTAGTGGGATATATTTTCATGGGATCTCATAGTAAATATAATAAATCCCTACAATTACATCACTGGTATGAAATTGATATCCTCGGTTCTTACTCGATTGACTACTATTTTGGAAGAGTTATTTGATTTTGAGTTAATTAATTGAGATTATATTTTGTGGGTGAGTAGAAACTTTATTCAATATGAGAAAGGCCTATGTGTGGGTAGTTTCATATAATCACCCAACATTTAATGAGTTTATCTCTATGTATAGTAGACATATCAAATATCAACTTCAAATAGTAGTGTAGGAGTACATAGATGTTTTCCCCAAGGATATGTCAAGTTTACCCCCTCAATAAGAGGTTGACTTCTACATTGATATATTCCTTGGGACTAATCTGATGTCTATTATAGCTTATTAGATGGCTCCATCTAGGCTTAAGAAGCTGAATGCATATTTAGATAACCTTATAGAGAATGGTTTCATTATACCCAGTGTGAGAACTAGGATCCATGTTAACTATCACCACTTAAATCAAGTGATAATCAAGAACAAGTACCCTCTTCCAAGGATTTATGACCTCATTGACTGGATAATGTGAGTAAAATGGTTCTTGAGGAACAATCTTGTGTCCTACTATTGTAAACTACAAGATTATTTGGAGGATATTCTAAGGATGGATTTTTTATAATGTTATGTCCATTATGCCAACTTATTTTTTTATTTTATAAAGAAACCACTTTTAAGGAAAAAGTGGGAAACCGGTCTAGACACAACCATATAATCAACCAACACCATAGGTAATAATCATATCTTCGAATTGCAGTTTAATCCTTTTAGAAAACATACCTCTATGGAGACTTCATTAAAGAGTGGTGTTATGTCCATTATAAGTTTCAAATGATTCCCTTCAGTGTGGTATTTTAAACAGATGCATTTATAGGCCTTATGAAATAGATATTTTATCCTTTATTGGACCTATTTGTGCTTTATTCTTGGATTACATCATTATTTTTCAGCTTTATAAAATAACCATGTCAATAATCTAAGTATTTTTTAGAGTTGGTATAGGGTCACCAACTCTACATCAATATCTCGAAGTTTTAGTTATATATTTTAAAGGTTCTATAACTAGGGAATTTCATCTCAGAGGGTTAATTGGTTGTGCACCTGATAAATATCACGAAATTTCTAGTTTGGGAGCCACCCTAGATCATGTTCGAAGCATAAATTTTCCTTGGGTTTGTGAGGAAATACAGAAGATTCATGGAAAGTATCTAAAAGATTACATCCCCCGTGAATGTCCTTACCTTAAATGGGTATTCATTTATTTGTTGTAATAAATGCTATAGATAATTTTATGATAAGAAGTAGAGGTTGATGAGTGATAATATACAAAAAAAATTATATTAGGGAGTTGAGTACAAGATTTCAATAATACCTATAGATATGGGTTCAATTGTGTGTTGATGAAAAGGTGGGTGGTGATTTTTTATGGGTATAAATAATAACAACCTCATACAAAGAATTACATGACCCATGATTTGGATCTGGAAGTAGTAGTTTTCTCCCTAAAAACATGGAGGCACTTACTTCTTAGAAAGTTGTTTATAGTCTATATAGACCATAAGAATATTAGGTAGATATTTACTGAAAGATAACTTAACCTGGGGTAGAGTAATTAGTTGGAGTTCTTGTAGGACTATGAATTTATGATTTTATATACTCTAATAAAGGTCAACATGGTGATTTATTCCCTTATTAAGAAGCCTCATTCCCAGTTTTTTGTAGAGCTATAAGATCATATGCACTCATTTTATTTTTCTTTAGTGGATGAGGGAGAAGTTATTTATCTTCAATCAATGTTAGGGTCCCACTATATTTTTAAATACATAAGGATGTCCCAGTTGGGAGAAATCAATTATGATGTTTTTCTTGACCATATATTCTCAGGATATGCATCGGATTGATATTCTTAAGTTAAAGGTATTTTTTTCCACTTTTGAAGATAGACAGTGATGTCAATCGCTCTATATGACGAGGTGTTGAGGGAGTTCAAGTATTTACCCTTTTTAGTACATCCTGAAGTGACAAACATGTAACAAGACCTTAGGCATCAATTTTTTGTAAATATATGAAATATTGTCTTGTTATGTTCATCTAAAAATTCCTCACCTGTTAGTAGGTGAAGAAATAAAACCATATTTTAGAAGTTTTGTCCTAACCCCTTGAGATTCCAAAGTCAAAGTGGGATAGAATATCAGTGGAACATGATGGTACTTACTCAATCAGGGAGAGTTCATTATTATTTGTTGTTGATCATCGAATGACTAACCAATTTGGCCCACTTTCTTTCTATTTTGGATTAGAGTTCAATGAATATATTGGGGTGATTATATGTAGATAATATCATCCAGCTTCATGGGATACCCTTGATGATCATTTTAAAATGAAAATATTGATTTATTTTCTGGTTTTGGAGGAGAATATAAGATGAATTTTGGACTTAGTTTCCAATGAGTGGAAATATCCAACCACATAAAAATGGCTAGATAGAGTAAATCATTCAAGTTCTTGATGATATATTGAGATCTTGTGTGATGTATTTTGGCCAGATATAGGAGGATTTCTTGTTTATAATGGAGTTATTGTATTAAAATATTTACCACTTCATCATTATCATGGAACCTTTTGAGTCCCTCTTATGAGACTATACAAGTCACCCTTATCTTAGACTATGGTCGCGGATTCTTCACTGATGGGACCAAAATTTGTGTGAGTAACAAAAAATAAGATTCAGGTTATCCAAGAGTGGATGAGTACCACAAAAAAATTATTATATGTAATATAAAGATTAATGGAAGAAGCCTGTGGAGTTTTAGTATAGAGATCATATGTTCCTGAAGGTCTCTATATGGCATAGTTTGGGGAAATTTGGTAAGGAGGGAAGCTATACCCGGGGTTCATCAGTTTATTCCAGATATTGAGTAAGGTGGTAATCATTGATTATCACCTTGTGTTACCCCTAAAGTTATAATATGTTCAAAACACCTTCCACATGTCATGATTGAGGTGATACATGTCGGACCCATCACATTTCATTAACTAGGGTGAGCTGGACATCGAGGATGGCTTCACCTTCTTGGAGTATCCAGTGGCGATCAAGGACCGAAAAAATAGGACTCTTCAAAGATGAGATATTTCACTATTTTTCAGACTTTGGTGGAATGGTAACTTTAATATATCTCCTGGGAGAATCAAAACTAAATATAGTCTTAGTTCCCTCAACTTTTTTATAGTTATACTTTTTGAGGTGAAAGCCTTTAAAGTGGGGATGATGTAGTGAGCCTAGTTTTTGTAGTTTGAACAATTATAATGCTTTAAATAATATTTTTAGGTGTGTCATGGATTCATTTCTATTTTTTCAATTTATTAAGACATTGAATATATATATTTTCAAGTTATATATTAGAAATAAGAGTTAAAAAGTGTCAATACATGGACATTTATGTCATAGTGTGACCACTGATATCATGGGATGGGGTGTAAGTCATGTGATCTTAGTTCCACACTACTTTAAAGAGGGATTCTAGTCATGGTGTGGATGGTATTGATCACTTCATGAAATTATTATAGGTTATCCATCACGTTGTGACCATCACTGTCATGGCGTGATGCTGGTGAAGTTTGTTTTGTAGCTCTGCCTTCCATTGTTTATTTAGAATAAATTAACTCATTCATGTTATATTTTCATAAACCCTAAAACCCACTATTTAATCCTCTTAAGCCTATATATATAGTTATATAATAAAGAAACCATATCTTGAAGATATGTAGAGAGAATAGGTGATTGGGGAGATCCATAGATCCATGAAACCAAGAAATTAAATTCTTTATCAGAATCCCCAATGAAACCCAACATTGATTTAGTATTCACAAATGAATATCCAAAATGAGTTAGGGACCATTATTTTTATTTTATACTCCATTATTAATGATTCATGATGAATATATTCTATTGAACATTGTTCATGATTATTTGAACCCTATTTTCAAAATTTTATACCTTTTTTTCAAAATCCATATGCTACGAAACCCTTAGGTTAGATGTTTTAGTAAATAATTGTGTTATTTGATAATGCATTCTTGATGGAATATTTATTTTAAATGTTGTGTTTTATCTCTTACCCTCATTTTTTATTCTTTATTTCATGTTGTTCGAAGAGGCTTCCTATTTGAGGGTGGATGGGGGTACTGCAACGCATCCCTTAAGGGAGACGGGACCGTGGTAGTGTGGCGTGAAGTTAGGGCAATGACATGATGTGAGGGTGTGATGAATCAGGGATAAGATTGACCCTTTGTGTGGAATAATAGATTTTTAGTGGTGGTATAATGAAAGAATTTAGGTACAATAGCATCATGATTCCAAATGAGTTACTGTGAATATGTCTCCACTACATGATGCTGAGAGTCACGGTGTGATGGGGGGACGAATCTATGAGTTTAACTTCATGTCCTAGGAACACAAAGTCTTGATGTTTTTTATTTGGGAAATATTGAAGTCTAATATCATACATAAGGGTCAAACTATGTAAGGATTTATCCTATATATGGTTATGGTGTGACAAATCATGCAATGATGTGATGATTGGGTGAAGGATGAGAGGCCGCATCATGAAAAATGAGTTCCATGGTGTGATATATTAGGATTAAAAACACCATTTATGAAAATATAAGAGGTTGTGAAGTGTTACCCACCATTATATTTGTCCATCATAGCATAACCAACACTGTCTTTCCAGGATCGTGTTATACTAGTGGGTATTCATGAAAGCATTCTCTCTTTTTTTATGGAACTCAATGGTGCTCTTCACACTGAAATCTAAGTTGAGAAATGAGTCAATAAATTTGGATTAGTATCCTTACCTCCATATATCCTAAAATGAGGATTTTTCATGTCAATAGAATCTTTCATAAGGTTGGGCACACCCTCTTCTACTATGTAATACTCCTATATGATGTGTGTTACTCAACGAGGAATGAGTCACTTGTGTTAATGATGGGGTTAGTTTTATCCTACTTTATTGTGTTCTATACCCACCTATTTTGTGATACTCAATGTGGTGTGGGTTCTCCTTTCATGATTCTACAGAGGCAACTGGGCTTCTAGTTTGGTAACTCAAATCCCTGGGGATACGTGCTAATTTCTCATGTGGTTGTGCTATAATGAGTGAGAATTTATCTTATGTTTTATATTCTCTATATTAAATAATACCTTGGTTTTTATCATTCTCATGTTTATTATACCCCTCCTGGATTTTTGGTTTGATCTGACTGAACTTCTTATTTTACTCCTTCGTGTTTTTTGGGTCATTTTATTGGGTATGTATATACTCACCCCTATATGGGTGTCATCAATCATGTATATCATGTCTTACACAGAAGATTAATAGTTTAGTATCAACCTTAGTGAGCATAGTATTGGTGGATATGAATGGTACTTGGAGGTGTTAATAGCATATTTCGTTCATGTCTAGAGATTATTCATTATTGGGGTCTCCCCACCTCAACTTCTTTATTTGGATTTCCCTTAGTGGATTTTATGCATGTATCTTTCCCATTTTTCATTACGGATTATATACTAGTTTACCATTTTGGATCCTAAAATTTTTATAATGAATTATATATATATATATATACATATGTAGGTTAGTCTTATTGGTATTCTATGTATTATTATTCCCTTGTGGATATGTGTGTTTCCTACCTGTGCATTCGAGTAAGGCATATCGTTAAATGTGATATGCTAACTAAGTGCTAGTCATCATCCCCTTACATGCTCAGATTACCACTACACATGAGGGTTCTTGGGATTGGTTTTTAATTCTCATATTACCACTACATAAGAGGGGTCTTGGTGGGACTAATCATTTCATACAAAAAGTAAGGGAAATTGAAATTTAATAGGTAGGACTACCTCTATCCCATACACAAGAGAGTATGGGGTCACTTGTGTGATAGTATGGGTTAGGGTGAAATAAGACCATATATTATATAGGATATTATCTGGAAAATAATTTTTGTCTTTATCCACCATCTTCTAAAGGATATTAGATAGAGTTTTGTTACAATCCCTATTCTGTCTATTTTCTGCTCCATAATAGTAGGAAAAATGGTTAAACTAAATATTATACTCTGGATATAGAATATTCAATTAAAAATAACATGATTTTGTGATTTTTTTCATCAATATTATGTGAGAGACTCTAAATATAGTCATTATATTGTACTTTGGGAAATTGATGAAAAATTTTGTTCTGGTTTCTATATGGGTGTTGATTAATCCCTTTTTTAGAAAAAAGTTGATGGTGGTATGAATGAATTTGAACTTATTGTTTATAGATGTTGGGTATGAACCCATTAAATTTATCACTCATATAGAATATGGAAAATATTATTTGGTAGAGTGCAATAACAATAAGGGTTGATGAATGAAATTGTCATGCATCTCGAAAGAATGGAATTTCTTTATGAATTCCATGTAGTATTGCATCATTAATTGTGAGAAGTATCCAAGTCTTTTGATTTTATATTAAATCTTGGTTCTTGAATAGTGAGCACCAAAAGTACTAGTATGGACTTACTACATAATTATAATGTTCTCTCCACCTTCAATTAACTAAAGGAGGGCCCCATAAAAGCTTTATTTTTAGAGGACTTTCTAGAAATTTAATCCATCATAAAGGATGGAATTTGCTTACTGGAAAAAGATATTTTCCTTTTAATATTGATCCTATGTAAAACATTCAATTTTATGGTATTATACTATAGGAAACATTCTAATTGTTACTTTAGTGAAGGAAGGAAATGACCCACTTTGTACTAAAGTGGAATTAGTTTTATTGATTTTTTCCATATCATTATAAATAAATGGAGATACCACCCTAAAATGTGTGATGAAAATTACCATATCATCCTAATTTAGATCTACCATGGTTTTATATACATTGTATGGTGGATATGTTTTGTCATTATTAAAATGAAAAATGTGAGATAGTGTTAGTTATTAGGGGAATTCATCCATTAACCCTCATACATAATCAAGAAAGGGAATCAACTCTTCCTTCTTGATGGAATAGTCTCCATTGATTTTCTTGATCACTAAATTTGAATTAAAAATAATGTTTAATTGGGTTACTAGTATTTATAGGTCCATTTATAAGACTAAAATGAGGGTCTAGTATTTTTTCATATTTTTGGTAAATTACTTTGGTAGTATGATAGAATAAGGTGGGACTTATTTCATCAAAGAAATGAACACGATCTCTAATACATCCCTATTGAACCTTAGGTCTCCATCCTTCTCCATAACGAAATTCTAGAAGAAATATTAAAATATATTTATAATGTTTGGGAAATTACATGAAAAAAATAAGTCTTCTTCATCAAGGAGTTCCATTACAAATAATGACTTCTCTAGGATTGGGAGTTCCATGATGAAATATGCTAACTCTTTCCCCATGATTGCCTTTTGAGACATGAATTGATTATAAAAGTACTATAAATGACTACCAATTGTGATAGGTTTCTATTTAGAATCATATTATGGGGGATATATTTGATTTTATTTACATTAAGGTACTAGGTGGACCTCATGGTACTAAAAATGGTGTCCTAGATTCTTTTCTAAAAAATGAATTCAAGGTAGTTCTTCTTGATATCTAAATATTGGGTACAAGAATCCAATGTCTTCCTACTAAGAAAATAAATAATATTCTCCTTTTATGTTTCATTATTCATATCAAATATGGAAACAAGTGATTAATCTATAGTTTTCGTTTAAAGGTTTTGGTCCTTTCCTTCTACGGGCGGTCTCAAGACCAGTAGGTGCAGAAGGTTTTATTTGTGACCATATAAGGTTAAATAATGATCCTCACTTAGGTAATAGGTGGAATGATTATCCAAAAACTTTATAAAGGGTAAATACTTTCTAGAGAGTTTTTCTATGAATATTCTAAAGCAATTGAGTTTACCCTAGAGTCCTCTTAATTTCATAAGGTTTCAAGGATGTGGAATATCAATTATCACCTTGATCATTTAAAAAGATGTTATAATGGAATACTGTGAAGTAAATAATTTCTAAGTGTTACCCCAAAAGAAAAATTCAATGGGTTTATCTTCAATATATTTCGATGCAATTTATTGATAAATATCTCAATATCATCATGGTGTACATAAAAGTTTTGAGATTCAACCACAATATCATCTATGTATAACATTATGGTATTCACCAAAAATGACTTGAAAATATAGTTCATGGCATATTGTTATGTAACATCAACATTATTCAAGAAAAAGGAAATTATTTTTTAATAGTATACCCTTTGGGGTTCCATAAAGGTATTTAAACTCCTCATCTTCAGTAGCCATTCAAATCTGGTTATAACTAGAAATTAAAATCATAAATTAAAGGGAATAAAATTAAGTAATTACATTTATCATAAATTCCATGATCGATATTGGGAAATCATATTTTGTAAAAATATGGTTTAAATACCTAGAATCAATGAATAAAATAATTTTAACATTATTTTTCCTCATGGGGATGATATTAGAGAGATGTTTTGGGAATTTAACCTACCAAATGAAAATAGTTTTGATCAATTTATTGACCTCAACTTTTACTTTTGAAGTATGGGACAAATTCATCCCTTTTATTTTCTATTTATATCCATAGTGATTATTCATAAAACTAAAGTTATGAGTATCTACCTAGGGATCCAAATTTTTAATTTCCATGTAATTACATGGAAATACATCTTAGTGTTTTTCAGGGAAAGATATGTTTATCTTCTATTTTTAGGATCCATGGAAACATTGATCAACATAGGTTATGTATTATTGTATGTACCCATATTCACAATTATAGTAATTGGTCTATATTTTATTAATTACTAATGTTTGTTTTCCCTCCCATTTATAGTAACCTATGTCTATTTACTAATATTTATAGGACTTGTAATGGAATTTATCACCATACAATCCCCAAACATTCACATCAATCATGTATTTTAGGAACGGGTGATCTGATGAGGGTCCTACTCCATTCATATATCTCCAAGTAATTCCTATTTATATGTTGAAATTTGTGTCTATTATAACCACTATAAACTATTAATATAACATAAGATATAAAAATTGGTTTCTTATATTAATTATTTGGAGTGGACTTTGCTCACTCTTTTCATACCTCTAAATTGTTGGGTTAGAGGGAGAAAAGTTAACTTCACTATAGCATAGACTTTGAAGGGTCTGGATCAAGATGATATTGATTCTAAAATCATTATAAACTAAGTCTTGATAAATTTTTACATCATGGATCTTTCCAAATAAGTAAAAAGGCATGATGTTCCACTATGTGGAAACCTTATAGTCTTATTCAGTGAATAGAATGACCATATAAAAATGATTAGAACCAATATTTGTGTGGTATATCATGAATATAGTGACTTCAGTCTTGAATTTTTAAGGAAATCAAAGATCCTTAATAAGGGATTCCCTATGTTTTTTTGAAAGGGGTAGGAAATCGATTATTAATATTATATCCTGGATAATAGATATATGCTTTAAAATTTCATACTTTTAGACCAACGGACTGTGTTTCTTGTGCTAAAACTACTCCCTTAATTTAGTCTTAATGGATAAATCTAGTTTTTTTGGCTATAAATTACCTTAACTATAATTTATGGGGTTTTTTTAAAAAAAAATTGGTTAAACTGACCTACCCACATATTTTTGTTGACTAGATGACTGTTTTTATTTTAATTGGTCTACCAATATGATCAGATTGGAATGATCCCTATAGGATTTAGGATCAAAATAATATTAAAATATTAAAAATTATTTTATTTGAGTCTTCACTATATATATATATATATGTATTTATATCTTCAATGGAAATGAAACTTGGTCTTCATGGACCACCGTGACTTCATCTTCCCTAACATTGATGGCCTCCTTCCTAATTATTGATGGGTAACTTGAGTTCATGTGATTCATACTCATGGTTGAATGGATATGCTAAGTGAACGAAATTTATAGAGTCATATCACAACTCCTCGTAATATGAAAATTATATTTAGTGGGGCGGCTTCTATCCTCCTAGTGATGGAGAAATAAATCTAAGAGAGTTCATATTGGTTTGGGTACCTATGGGGGCTCTTCTTCCTATTCCTTATTCATCCAATTTAAATTACACTAGCTCTTATAAGACTATTAAAATGGATATATTTCCTTAGGTATCATAGAATGAAAATTTCATGTTCCCAAATAATTTATTTTATGCTCATTCTATCGTCAAATGTTTGTTCATATCTATTCGAGACTTCTTTCCACTCTCCTTCTATGTATAGCATAGTATTAGAGACACAAGACACATAATCTAGTTGTCTTAAAAACATGAAATGACCAATGTTGATAAAATTCTAGATAATTCTCTTGAATATAACATATTCTTGAATATTATGCCACAAAATTTTATGTAAGAGTTCATAATCAGGGTGATCATTCATAACAACATCATTGAATCACCTAATCTATGACAATTAAACCAAATTTTTCTCTTGTGTAATGATAAAAAATCCTAAAACCTACTCTTTTAAAAATTAATAGACCTTATTCTTACAATTTTTTAAGTTTTAGTGATTTTTATCCTTCTTTCCATCATGATAGGGGTTTTTTATGCTATTATTTTGGAAAAGGTGTTGCCTGATAATGAGTGGGATTATGGGTTAGATATTTCCATGGTGATAGTTTGAGCAAGATGGATGTAGTTTCTAATTTACCATATTTCTTCCCCTATGTCAATGATGTTGGTTAAGATAAGGATTTGTAATTCAAAATTTATTTTTCCTATTATTGTGTTGAAACTGCAAACTTCTATAATCTATGAAGGTATTTTAATTGAATGGGTGGTGTCTACAACTCATCTTGGATATTCCATAAAAAAATTCTCTTATATAATTTTTTTATTTAAGTAATATCCAAAACCTTTTCACCTAGTTATGAATTCTAAAAACCTCTCACTTTCACAATATTTTTAATTAAATAGGTCAAGGGTAATCATCTTTCTTAGTGTGGAGATGAATTGGTAAAGGAACCACCATTTAAGATCTTCTTAATTAGTTATAGATTATGTTGGTAAATCATTATATCAAAAAAAGTTTTTCTCTTTTTAATCTTTACAAGAATCACCAATCTTTTACCACCTCCTACTACTTATACATTTTGATCATGTGGTTGTATCAAGATACAAAATGTGTGAGGTATAAATTTGGATATATCATACCATTGAATATTAGGAATGTGAGATTATAAAAGTTGGGTAGATGAGGATTTAGGTCAACGCACTCAGGATAGGGTTTCCTCTTTGGTTTCAATGGTTTTAATCACCCCTATATGGTTTTTATTTGAGAAATAAGGGAATGAATAGATTCAAGGAGTTCTAGTGTAATTTTTTCCTTGGAATATACCCAAGTATAGGTAATGGAAAGAATCTAATAAAGGTTTGATTATTTTTTTCTAACTTTTATATCCTTCTTGAGTCAACTTGGGATAAATTGATTGAAATGGTTGTACTTTTTTCCTAGTATAGGTCATTCTTATAAATTCATGGTTTTTGAGGTTATATAGACTAGTTTTCTAGACCCCAGGTTGATCAAATGACTGGAATCCACTCTTACTGGTTGAAAAATTCTTTATATTTGAAGGGGATTCTCTAGAGGATAGATATTATCCTTGAATTAGTAGTTACAATAAATTGGTATATTAACTCTAAGAAATTCTATGTTGATTCACCTCAGCTTCTCTAAATCAACGTCATACTAAAAAAAATCAAAAAATCGTGTCTCAAATTCCTCATGTAGTTGATGGGATATAGATATAAAAACACCTAATTATTTATCCTTAGATAAATATATTCAAGTAGGTTATATTTGAATGTTCATAGGAGTTCCAAAATTATGATCTTGCCCCTAATTTGAGTTGTTCATTCCCTCTTCATGAATTTTTATGTGCACCGCATTTCAAATGGATTTCTTTGGGTTCGAAATAAACCACAATAATTAATGATAATAATATATATGGAGTGAAATACATATATATTTAAGAGTATTAATGGGATTCATCATCCACTAAGTATCCTTCAATGGAAAGGTCAAAATCCACCTTGAATTTTATTTTCTTAGATGGATGTTTTGATTTATGAACCCTGTGATTTTTCATTCCATCTCCTTGATTCAGAACTAAAATTAGTTTCTAGATTGCAATATTGAGGTATTCCCCAACGGATTTTATTAAACACACTCCTGAGAAAGAAAATAAATTAAAAAATTCAGTGGAGGAAATTGAGGGGGCACTTCTTATAAATTTGATCCCTTTTTGGGAAAAACAAAATTCCATGTAGGGGAAGTTAAAAACTTCCCCCATCCCAATGAAATGGGAGTGAAGTAATTCTAATACCATAAATACCAAGATTTAATATGGAATTTATTATTATAGGGGTGTTAGTAGTGGTAAAAGCACCAGAATCCCACTAGGATGGGGATTTTTTTATACTGTGGCAGGGGAATCTATCATAGCCTACTTATCCTTTTAGGATTTCATCCTAACTTGAATTGGGTATAGTATAGGTGATCATAATTGGTGGTTTCTTCATAATTCTAGAAATTTTATTCCTCAAATTGGTGACCAATTTACCTTCCTAGAAACTAGATAAAGAACCCTAAAAATTGCCTAATCCTATTCAGGACACATTTTCAAGGTTTTAGAAATGTTGTTTCCTCATTCGAAAAATCCACTAGAATATACAGATCTAAGACTTATAACTTTACATAAAGTGGTAACATTAAAAGATTATTTCCCTAAAAATAATATTTTTCCTATAAGTGGAGTAAAATATAGATTTTTGTATTCACCCCCACCCTTTAAAACACATGATAAGTCATCCATTGATGACTATTTGGTGGAGTGCCTTAAATTAATAATTTAGGCGCATTAGAAACAGTCATGTTATTCTTCTGAATTAGTATTTGGGGCCACTAGAAGGGTTCCGAGGTTGACATGGTGGCATAGTGAATCCAACACCTTGAAATTAATTATATAATCCACATAATGAAATTTATCAATCATGAGACGATTAAGAGTTACCTACAAGTTTTTATGATGGTAAGATATGGATTCCACCTTCAATGTATTTGAAATTTAATAATAAGGAGTGAAAATGGGAAAAATTACCATTTTTCTATCATTAGACAATTATAACCACATTAAAATGTATTTCTCTTCATCCTCAGTGAGTGGTTCTTCAACCATATCTGACTATAAAGGAAGTTTCTCTACTATTTTATCAAGTGGATTGGGATCATTCTGAACATCCTTAGTTATATCCAACGATGCATGATCTGGGTAAGGAACGTATGAATATCATTGAATCATATTTCATATTAACTAGTATGATATACCATTGATTAGTGATGAGGTTCCCAGTTCAGTTGGCCTACTTTTATTAAGTTCTTCCCTATATTAGGCTAAAATTAAAGTAACTTCAACATGGGGAGTACATTCATTCCAACAAGATGTGTCATTATTAGGGGATCATTCATAATAATTACCATGGGAAAGGCCTCCATGGTTTATTATTTATCTTCTATTGTGTGAAGGACCTTTATTTGGGATAAAAGATTCATCACAGGGAGGACTTCAACAACATATTCCATGTGGATAATTTCAAGAGTTTTTATCTTGGTTTCCATAAGGAGGGCCTTTGTGATTAAAAAATATTGATGAGTTAGTGAGGGGAGGACATACTTATTGATAAATATTTATACTCTAGGGATGACCCCATGGATGATGATTTCCAATTTACAACTATGAGTAGGACCATCATGGTTGATAATTTCAATGTCATGGGGAGTACCTCCATAGTGGGTGCTCTGGGGAGGACCTCCAAATTCATTTGTAATAGCACCATGGGGAGTACCTCCAAGTCTATGTTCACCTTCACTTATATATGAGGAGTTAGATTATGTAGGTATTAATTTTCATCTCATCAATATTTGATCATTACTGGTGTAGTTGATGCGATATAGTCCTTAAGCTACAATGTTGGGATTTTAAAGCTTTTTCTTCAAATTACCATACTAAGTCCACCAAAAGGATAAATTTTAGATGATATTATTATATGATGGTTGGTTTCACTACACCATATTTATACTTTATCTCTGATTTAATATACCAATATTAAAAAATGTGAGAATTTAGTGTCAATTTTTTAAAACCACCTCTAAATTTTATCCATTTATTAAAAAAAATAAAATTTCTCCAAATCCCCCCCCCCCAAGACCCCCCCCCCCCCCCACACACACACACACTTTCCCCCAAGAACCCCCTATCTCAAGCCCTCACCACTATAGAATTACTCCCATCACCCACACTCCGTTAATTTTCCCCCTCATCGGCACTCCAATTTCCCCTAAGCCCCCCCCCCCTCGAGCCATCACCAGTGCTTTAGTTTCCCCCAAGCAGCCCAAGCTCGAGCCATCATCAGTGCTTTATTTTCCCATAATCCCCCCTCTCCCTCACCCTCACCCTCACTAGTGCTCAGGTTTATCCTGAGCCCTACTATCCCTCACCCTCTCCATCTATATAGTTTTCCCCAATCCCGTCAAGCCCTCGCCTTGCCCTCACTACCTGTAGCATCTTCTCCCACAAGTCATCCCCACCAGGAAGTTATTAGGTAACAACTATATGGGGTACCCCCATGAATTCTAGGGAATTTTATATTAGTATTCATTTAATTTTTTCTCTATTTTAATACAGAGATGATATAATCTTATAATCACTTGGATTCCTTCCAAGATAGTGGCTATGGAGGATTTACTTAGGTGGATATAATGTAAACACTAGGTTTTTCTTCTTATATTGGTTCTCTTCAAGTTCCATTTGTGTTTACCAAATTCCAATCCCTTTATGGGTGGTTTATATTAGCTTTTGGGTGAACCCTTCATGGTTAAATGATTTGTTTTTGTGACTCTTTAATGGGTTTTACATGTTTATCATTCTATGTTAATTAACTTACAAGTATTTCTTTCAATATTATACTTTCACAACATGATTACTACATTTTTATTCATAGTAAATTATGAAATTATAGATATTCATTATTTTTTATATTGTTCATAATTTACTAAATTTATCACATAGTTTTATTTAGTGCCATAATTTCTAGGTTTTTCATGAAACATGCCATTCGACTTATTGTCTATGTTGACCAAGTTGAATAAACATATGTTGTTTTTTATAAAACCACAACCTCTTATATTTTTATTAATTATACCATGTATTATGAAAAAATTCATGTTGTTAATATGTATTTTTAATGGTCTCTACCATATCTCAATCCTTTTTTTATTTTCTTCATGTATGAATTTGTTCATTCCTAATCACTATCTTATTCTTAATTTGTAATTATAATCTTATGAAATAGAAATTTCCTATGATATATCTTATCCTTTGTATATTTTTCTATTAGTATGTTAATTTTTCTTATTTTCCATATCTTGTATCCTTTTTATCATGCTACTAGTTTGAATTAGTTTATTCATCTGCCATCTATTATACATTGTTTAATTTATTATTAATGTGAATAAGTTGTTCCCTATTTCACCTCTTGTATTTTTCTTGGCTTACTATTTGTACGGCCAAGATGTTATTTATTCAGTTCTATATGAAATTTTTATATTTCAATTAATGTTCATCAGTGGTCAGTTATATCATGCCTTGGGAATTGTTTATATTTCTCATAGTATTCCATTATTTTTAGTTATTATGTCCCTCATACTTTTCATGAACCTAAGAACAAGAATCAATTCCCATTTTTCTTTTTAAATGGTTTCAAATGGTTTAATGACTTTTCATAGAACTAGGTTACATGCCAAGTGGTTGTTAAAATTCATAGTGGATTTTTAAAAGTAATTATCTATTTTAAGGTGTGTTCGACACCATTTTTGACTTTAAAATTTTTGTGTGTTCTTTTATAGGCATGTTTTAGGAATTGATATTATTTGAACTTTAATATTATTTTTAATGGTTTTGAGATTATAAGTATCTTGGTGTCTTGAAATTCTTTGAAGTGAAAGTTTGGTCTTGAAAAATGGGTTCTTGACACCAGTTGAATTTTTTTAAAGAGGGGTGTGTTACCTTAAAAAGTGATTTTATGTAAATAGTAATATTTCTAAATTGGTTTTCAATGTGAGGTTTGATAAATTATTTTCAAATAAAATTTTAAATGTTGTTTTCTTAATTATTGTATAATTTTTATCCTTCTTCTATTTTACATAATACCATCCATGATTGACTTCCTTTTTTACGTTGACTTTTTTAGTACTTAATGACTCTTATTATAACTACTTGGGTTGTGTTTTTTCACTTAAATTTTTCTCTTTTCCTACTTAGAAATACTTATGTGCTTTAATTTTTATTAATAAATTATAGGCATATTATGATATAAATAGATAAGAGCTGGATCACATTACCGAAGAACAAACCTCGATATGCTAAGGGTTTGGAGGAGTTTTTAGATTTTTTTCAGTTTCCAATTGATCTATTGATGGAACAATAAGATTTCCATGTCCTATATCTAAATTTAGAAGACATTTAAAGAGACATAAAGTTTATGAACACTTTATATTGATCTAATTCCCTTCTCAATATTTGTATTGGAATTGGCATAGAGAATCAAATGTTATAGAAAGCTTGATCACTAATGTCAATCAACAGAATGAGAACACATCTTCATCAACAATGGAAAATTAAATAAAAAACTTTATAAACAATTATTTTGGCATTCCAAGACAATTACATCAACATCAAAACATATCATAATAACCAATTGAGAGTTATACAAATAGTAACTTGACAAGTGTTGTTTTTGGGACTATAGGACAACCATATCATGATTCCAACATATCATTGGATCATTCTCTTGATTTTATGAAGAATAATGTAAGAGGTAACTTCATTGAGAAAAAAAATATGTTTCGTGATTTAGTTGATTATGGAAATAAAGAGTTGTATGGAGGATGTTTGAGATATTCAAAATATTATTTTCTGATTAAGTCGTATCATATCAAATTCCTATATGGAATTAAAAATAAATTTATTTCTATGATAATGTAATGTTTTAATGATAAATTTATTGAAGATAAGATCTCTGAGTATTTTTATGATATGAAAAAAAAAATTAACAACATTATTTTTAATTATAAAAAAATGCATGTTTGTCCCAATGATTGTATGCTTTATTGGGGAGAGGATACAAGCAGACATGATTGCAAAAAAAATTCTTATTATAGATGGTAATAAATGGGTGATATTGGAAGTTTGAATCAACATAATACTATAAAGAATAATAAAAATAACACACCTACAAAGTTTTTACATTACTCTACTTTAAATCCTTGATTATAAATATTATTCTTGTCATCGAAAACCACAAAGCATATTGAGTGTCATTCTGTAGATAATAATGATTATGGGTTAATGACACATACAAGAGATTCAAAATCATGGAAGACATTTCATCCATTACATCCAGATTTCTAATATTATCCTAGGATTGTGATATTGGGATTAGTTTTCGATTGATTCAACCCATTTATGACTTTGAGAACTAGTTATAGAATTTGGTCGGTTATTTTTATCCCTTACAATCTACCTTTTTGGATGTGTTTGTAAAAAATGTCTTTTATCATATCAATGATTATTCTTATAAAAAAATATCTATAAATTATATTGATTTATAATTTCAACCTCTAAATAAAGAATTACAGAAGTTATGGGGAAACGGTGTTGAGACATATGATGCATATTCTAGAACAATGTTCAAAATTCACATTGCTCTAATGTGGACAATTAGTGAATTCCCTATACTTGGGAACTTATATGGTTGGAACACATACATGGGTTTGGATTTCCTATTTTTAACTTTTATTTTGATCCCAAATGAAAATCTTATAATAGTAATAAATGGTTCTTCTTGTGTCATTGAATATTTATCTATGCATATCATAGATTTCAGTTGAACAAGTAAATATTCAATGGTTCTATTAATCATAGACCACATCCAAAGTTTTTGATAGGTTCTGAAATATTGGCACAACTTGGAAATGTTGAAATAGAATTTTTGAAGGCGCATCATTTTAATGATAGTGAAAAAAAAGTTCGAATTGTGTCATCAAGTGAAATTAGAACACAACGGAATAAAAAAAATATTCTTCAAACTTCCATATTGGGAATTTAATATTTTGCGGAATAATCTTGATGTTATAAATATTGAGAATAATTTTTGTGACAATTTGATCTTCACATTCCTTAATGAGCGTGAAAAATTGAAGGTCCATCTCAATGCTCATAAGTAATTACAAAAAATGAACATAAATCATGATCTTTGGCCAGATGAAAATTGAAAGTATTATCCAGTAATTTTTTCAATAAAAAATAGGGATAAAGGTACATTCCTTTGAATTTTAAAACATGTGAACATATCTGATTGGTATTCAAGAAAAATTTGAAGGTGTGTCGACCTAAATCATCATAGGTTACATGGATTTAAAATCTATGATTCACATATTTTTTTACAATAGTTACTACCATTGTAATTGTTTACATTTTTACCTAAAAATATTACTGCAGTTGTACTCTAGTTTTTCACATTATCCATACAACTATGTGAGAAGGCTATATCACCAGTTAAGCTTGAGAACCTTTGGGGTAGATTTATATTGAAACTTTGTGCAATGAATATATTCTTTCTTCCATTTTTTTTTACTTTCATGATGAATTTAACTGTGCATTTGGTCAAGGAAACTAAATTAAGAGGCCCTGTGCATTATCGATGGATGTATCTAATTAATATGTACTTTATTTATATGTTTTTAATATTAATTTAATAATTCTTGGCACTTAATTAAATACATAATTATTTTTTATTTATTTTATTTCATAGATATCTTCCTCATTTGAAATCATACGTGAAAAATAAAGATCAACCTAGAGGTTCTAATTATGAAGTCTATTTTGCAGAGTAGTGTCTTACCTTTTTTTTGGATACTTGGATGATATTGAGACTAGATTAAATTGAGTTGAACATGTTTATGACACATTTAATAAATCTAAACTACATGGTAAATCAAAATTATTTCCTACTATTGGTCAATCAGTTGGGAGGATCTAAAATAGTACACTGATGTAAATTGAATTATTATAGGGACATAGATATGTGATTCTGAATAGTAAAATTTAAGATCCATTTATTAAAGATATCAGGATACAAAGAAAGGGACATATTATAATCTAATCACAAAATGAGACATTTCCTCCCCCATTTAATAGGTTCAGTAGTAAGGGAATAGGTCATCACTCCTATTTCTTCAGGAGGATATTGGAGGGTGATAGTTATAGGTACAAATATTAGTGTTAATAAAGTTATTACACTTCTTTTATACTATTTATTATTTTTTCATAAACGATGCAAATGATGTTGCTATGGAGAGAAATATGATTAGTTTAAGTGATTGGAATCTAAACAGACTAAAAATACTTGTCCCATTTGACGGTTATGGGTTCCCCATAGATGATGTTCTATAATTATATATCCATATTCTAGACCAACTGGCAGTGGATCCGATTACCCTTATAATTACTTATGGTGATTAGAGGAATGTATCTCAATATTATAAAAATAAAGTATTTTATTCCCATATAAAGTAATTTTAATACATTATAGTGTAATTTAATATCATTATGATATTAAATTATAATATTTTAAAAATGAATCTCTTTTTGTATAGAATTTATTCCACTTTACTGTTTCTAATATTATCATATAAAAGTGGACGTTGGATGTTTTGGGTAAAAAATGGAAGTATTTTAAATGGAGATTATGGAATGAATTTAATGATACTTTGTTGACCACTCATCATTTGTATGATAAGGTAGTTGAAGGTGTACCTAGAGAGAAATGGAAGGTTTTGGTTGATTTCCATATTCATGGGAAGCACGTGGTATTAAAATAAATATTATTATATTAATCTCAGTTTACATATATGCATGAATATGAGAAGGAGATTAAATTGAATAAATTAATATTAAATTATATGTTATTTATTTCAGGATTTATTAAAGAAAATTCATCAATTAGAGCTAAAAAAATCATCCCCCACACTACTAGGTCAAATGGATTTTTCATAAACAGATTGAATATGGTAATATTTTAATTAGTTTAAATATTTATAAGATATCATTATCTATTTCATATATTCAATTTTTTATTTATATTTGTTTAATGAAGTCAAATATTTAGGGTACCAAGTCTCACAAACTAAACATTGGTTGGATGTTCATACAAAATATGATGGGAGTTATGTTAATAATCTCACTAAAGAAGTTGAGATATGAATTCATTTTTCAATATAATAACTTATTTCCAGTTGTCACTGTGTGAATATGTATTTCTTCACATATGATTGAAATATGATTTATAAGTAAAAATAAAAGGACTATGGGATGTCAATCCCACACAGTCCTTCTCAATCTCCCAGGATGATCTCATTGGTTAAGTCCTTGAGAATGAGCATCCTAGTCAAGTGTGTGGGATGGTTTTGGGACCATTATCATTTTAGGCCTTTGGTAGGACACTAGGGATTGTAGAAGCATATACTCCTAGTTGAATTTACACCCTACCTTGAGATACTCAGATATAGTTTTTTGTAATGAAAATAACAATTCATAAATAAGGGGAACATATAAATATAAAAGATGCAAAGTTCATTGATCTGTAGAAAGTATGGATTTGATTATATCATAAGACAACTAGATCTGCCCCTACTGATGTTTCCTCAATGGATAGTAGTAAGCAGGTAAATCAAACAATTTCAAAATCAATTAGTACACAAACTATTATTGGTTTTAAATTTAAATTTAAATATACAATACTATTACTTTTCAACATAATTTTTATGTAGGTTCTGGTAGTAGGGAGTGAAGATGTATATAGAGAGGGTGTTGATCAAAGTTCATTGGGTAGTGATTAGTGTTCACTTTGGATTTAGAGATGATGTGTAATTAAACTTATGATAAGAAAACAATAATATGGTGATTCAGAAACTATGTTGTGGTTTCTAGTTGAGATGTCTATATTTCCCTTACATTGTATGAAAATATATATGATCAGTTCATTCAATATGTTTTATTCTGAAGTTTACCTTATGTTTTGTTTTCCTTGAATATTTTTTAGATGGTGAATCGTGAAACCCTCATTAAATTATTATATTAAATATTATATAATTATAGTTATTTTAATTTTTTATTAGTTTTGGAATTTAACTTTGATACTTTAGAAGACTTTTTATAATGAAAGTTTTCTATATGGCTATGTGTATCTGTGCATAAAACCTTACGGTTGGGGGGAAACAATGCAGATGAATCTTACATATGGGATTTCCCTATGGCATAAGGCTAGTTCATGACCATGTGATTTTGAGTAGTAATTGTGCACAATTACATACACATTAGTGTTTTAGTCCAATTTTTTGGTTCATGGATTATTAAAAATAGTGTGGAAAACCCTAATTTTAGGGTGAATATTGTGGGTGATTCTTAGAAATGGGGTGTTCTCTAGTGGGGTACACATGGTTGTCACATGGTTTGAAGAACTGTGTGAGTAAACCATCTGAGGTGTGAAGCTTGATTACTCAAAAGGCTATATAGTTTGAGCATGGTTTGGTATACTATATGAAGAAACTATGGGATTTTCAAAAAATTGTATGTTGTGCATTTCCTTATATACCCTTTCCCATTTTTTATCTTATTTGGATTACCTCTCACAAAATCACACCCCCATACATTCCTTGGAGAGATCAATAGAGATTTTTTGTTCTTCCTCCAAGCTTCCAAATCCATTTCTCATCAGATCTATATTAGATTTGGATGATAAGATGATTCTTTCCTATTCTTTATCCTTCCTCCTTTCCCTTCCTCTTGATTTTTTGTTACCCCTATAAAACCTAAAAATAGGGATGGTAAAATTCAGGGTATGGGAGGATCTTATTTTAGTGAATTTGATGAATAAGTCTTATAGAGTTCATTTCCTTAAGAGGTTGTTCTTCCACCATTAGGGGTGAGTGGTTTCTAGGTAATTGAGGTAAGTGTTTTGTGAAAATAATTTATTTTATTTTTCATGGAATTATTAATATTTTAAAAATATTTTATAATTAAGATATATCTATGTATATAACCCATATTGGGGTTGTTAAATGTTTTCAATGCATTCTATAATTTCCATAGGGGATTTTAAATGAATTTTAATTTCTTATTTTGATGTTAGATGTTCTGTGTGACAAATATTTTTGAGGAATACAAAGAGTCCCTTTTAAAAGAATTTGAAGATAAAAATATGGATTTTTTCCTTTTTTTATCTCCAAATTATTTTTTCCATTTTAAGGGGTTTTTTCATTTAAATATATTTTTTGGTTTTAAATTGACTCTTAATGGTAGAATATATTATTTTAAAAGCGTTGATTCGTAATTAATTTCCATATTTGATTGTTTCATGGGGAAGTATAGGTTTATTCCAATGGTCTATATGGAATTATATAAAATGGTTTTTCTTAATGATTTAATCACCCTTGTTGAGATCCCCTTGTGTGTAGTTTTATACAGACCTTTTCCACTTTATGGGATTTTGGTTGAATTATTATTTTATTCTTTTATGAATTGTAATAGGGTATTTATTAAGATAATGTTCTAGGTGAGATGCAGTTATTTGTTATATTTTTTATTGATATATATTATGATCACATTCTTGTTTGAATGCTCATATAAACTTTTTCTATATCATGGGAAGTCAAAATAACAAAGTGATAGATCTATTTTATGATATATTAGCTTAGATTAAGAAATAGATAATTCCCCCTAGTGTAATTTGTTCTATTTCTAGGGGAGTTCCCCTAATGATAGTGATTTAGGAGTTGATATAATTAAGTAATTAAACATATGGTATTTGATTCCAGAATTATTATTGTTATATTGTCTAATATTAGGATTTAATGAGTTTTTTGATGATGCATATTCATTTTTTATGATATTATCTTTGGGATTCTCATTATGTACTGTATTTATAAAACCCTTTGTACACATCTTAGCTTTTTGGAACTACTTATTTATTATTTTTTATTTATATTGGGATTTATTGACATGATTGTTCATTTTTTTATATTTATATTATTTGTTTTATGGATTGGATTATATTTTATTTTTTTGGAAGATTCAATTTTTGGATGTTTTTGACAAATGAAAATTGGTTTGATTTTCTTTTCCATAAATTTGGATGTCCACATTTTAATAGTTGTATAGTGTAATTTTATAATGTGCTGGATCCACCGCTTGTTTACTATTTGTATCCTATAATGTTTTCTTTTTGTTTGGATATTCTGGGGCTACAGTTTTTGTAGATTTATTTTTTAAAAAAAGTGATATATAGTAGTGGTTTAAACTACAAGTATATGTGAAAAAATTATTTTTTAGGGGAGATTTAAACCACCTCTATATAATTTCAAATAAATTAACATGAGTTATTTGGTATTAGGTATGGTTTCCGCTCCTAAAAATAGAGAGGGGATAGCAGCGGTTTAAACCAATGTTATCCCCTTGGTATTTTTTGGAGGGAAAACCACCGCTAAACAAACATTATGCAATAATTTCCAAAAACCACTATAAAATGGAAAAAACTGATGTGAATTTGATTTTTACTCCAACTTTACTGGTGGTTTTTGGAAACTGTCGTGGAACCATATGTCATGGTTTAAACTTTGGTGAAATAAAAAAAACACCGCTATCAGTCAATTTTTTTGTAGTGTTTAGTGGTAGAGATCATCATTAAGTAATAATAGGATGCTTTTTATAATGGATGTGTACTAGGAAAATAAATGTTTGATGATTGATTCTATTAGAATTTATAGCCTTTAGATTAACTTTATCGGTCCACAATATTCAAAAGTCAAGTTTCAAATGTTATAAGGGGTCAATGGTCATCGGGTTCAAATGGATAATAATTAATGAACCTCAAGGGTAAATGAAATTGAATGACCAGTTATTCCCCATTATATAAGTGGGGTGGGACCACTCGTACATGTGTACCTATTATATGGAAACAAAGTTTGACTAATTTTGGTTTTCTTTACTAGTTGTCTTCTATTAGATTTGTATCATCTGATAGTAATGAAATATGGTAGTAGTGTTCTCCTATGGATGTAGGACTAATGTTCAAACCATATAAAACCAAGGTGACTTTTATTATCTTTTCTTTGTTTCACTTTTCTGAATGTTTTTTTGAAATTTATGGAGTGTATATATATCATGTATGACTTAGTGTAGTGACTAGGGTGTGTGAACATCTTATCTTTCAATACATCAGATTTATAGGGTAACATCCAATAAAGGAGGCATCTGAATATTAGCTGTATGGTGTTCATAATATATGGTAATATATGTTAGATAGATCAATTTTGAGGTTCTACCCCCATAAATTGGTATCAAATCTTGGTTTAGATCTCGTTGGTTCACACATGGAAACAAGACAGGTAATATTCTCTTTATAGAGACTCAAGCTTCTCATAAAAATATATTACATCTTTTTAGATGAATATTCAATACATTACACAAACACACACCTGAGGACTATAATAGTTTAGTGTATTTGGTGACTAGGTACACAATATTTTAATTTGTTGAAATACCTTAAATGCATCCCATAATGATATTTTTCTTTATTACTGTTTACAAAAAAATCTACTTTAAACCATTATTTTTAACCTAGTGAAAGGAAACATAAGAAAAGGTGAGCTCAAATGTTCAGTGAGGGTAAACAAGGGAGATATGTAATCATAACATGAACATAATGGTATGAGAACATGATCATAACATTTGAAAACCATACCATTAATATCAATGATCATAATCTTGAGTCATGGAATAAATATTGGTAGTTCATAATATATTAATCATAAGTGAATCAAAGATCATGATACATAATAGAATAACATTTCCATAAGTCATAGAATTGTGGAACATAAATAATCATAGAAAATATTATATCATGGATACCCACCAAGACTTTCATAACATGTTAGACTTGGGATAAACACCTATGTACCAGCTTTAGTCTTGGGATAACCTCTCATGAACCCTCTTTTGGGCTTGGGATAACCTTCTATGTACCTTATTTTGGGCTTGGGATAACCTCCCATGTACCCTTTGAACTTATATAACATTAATCATTACCCAGTACATTAAAGAGAGATAATGGTCATTACTATCATGTAACCCATACTTTAATGTTCCAAAAGATCATAGAATAATAAATATATTAGAAACGATGAAAATAAATGGTTTTCATAAAACATGTCATCATAGAATAATTCAGGGAAAAAACAAATGGGTTTCATAATTATTTCATCATAACATAACCCATGGAAATGATATGGGTTTCATAAAAATATTTTCATATAAAACATAAACCATTAAAGAAAAGAAAAATATTGGTATCCCTAGATCATATCTCTAGTAAATAATAAGTAACATCAAGTGATTACATCTTATATGGAAAATTATTTTGAAAAAAAATCATTTGGAACGTTTCTTGAGGAAAATAGCCTTTACACTTTGAAAAACAATTTTTCAAAAATAAAAAATTTTCAAAATACCCTTATTTGAAAATAACCTTTTAAACTTATAATGTAATATTTAACACTTTTTCTACATCATAGTGGAAAACACTATTTATGTCGTAAGGTTTAAAACAAGTATTTGTTTCACATTTTCGGTAAAAGTTAAAAGGGAATTGTTTCTGAAAGTGATATGAAGATTTATTTAAACACATTTTGTAAAAATTAAATCATTGAAAAATTTTATCTAATAAATCATTAAAATAATTCTAAAAATATTTTTAAAATCATTTATAAAAAATGGTTTTGGAAGAAAATGGGTTTTTGAATGAAAATATGATTTTTTATGAAAAAAGTATTTTGAAATCTTAAGTATATAAAAAGAGTAAAATGAAGTTAAAACATTTATTCTCATAAAATAACCAAAGGATAATAAAATTCAGGAGTTTTTTGATATATAGATCATAATATTTCATCATTTAAATCATAATCATAAACAATCCTGATAAATAATGGGATTGAATCCTAAAACTCTTCCCACATTGATAATTATGAATCGTAATCCCTATAAAATAATAACATTTAATTAAAGATATAATATAATTAAAATAAGTATATTTATGATATAACATGTCAAATGGGAAGTATATACACCTCATATAATAATATAGGTGCGTAAAATAACTTATGACCCAAAGAATGCAAATTGAGATAAAAATATTTTATCGATTTGTTGACTTTTGAACTATAAACACCATGAAAGATAGATCCTAAAATGGATATGTAAATATTCATAATTTTAAGGATGATAATAATAAAATAAATTCAAGGGAATTATATACACCATGTGAAATAAATAGGTGTTGAATATGGCATGTGTCTCACATAAGTAAAATGTGAGACAGAAATCCCATACCGTAAGTCTCGACTTCCTTCATACTCATTCAAACCTCATGTAAAATAAATATATGTTCATTATAAATATATTATATAATATTACTTATATATATATATCATACCATATATTATTTACTTAGGACCATTTATTACCCATTTATTTACAATTACTTGTTAAAATCTTGTTTCAAGTAATAACAACTTTGTTTTTCATATATGTTTTGATATGTTATTTTCAGTCCTCTTACTTTGACCATGGTTAAATCATATTCAGAATAATAATAATGAAATAATTATAATATTTATATATCAATTATACTATTAATACCAATCAATAAATATGGTTTTGAGAAATGAAGTACGTTATGATCATAGAGATGATAGGTTATACGTACGCATGAATAACAGTTCCATTTTTAAAAGATTATTATGGAAATAAAGTAAGTAATATTTTATCTTTAAATAATGATAATAATATCATAAATAAAATATTATTTCTTTAAATATACTTATACTTATAATCTATGTGGTTTGGGTATGAAAAGAGAGAGTTACATCGCTTTGTGAAGGACGTAGTCCACACATACACAAACGATGTTATCATATTTTAGAGAGAGAAAACGTAAGAATTAAAATGATATATTATCATTTAATAAATATAAATATAAAATTAATATCATAATTATTTCATTTATATCACATATATTAATTAATTTTATCTTTATTATATTCCATGTAAAGCGTCAGTGAAAACGAATCACATCATCTCACTAAGCGATAGCCCGTCGTACACATGAACGATGTTATCATATCCTCTGTAGAATGGAAATTAAAAAGGTTATATATGATATAATTAATAAATAGGTATAATTATGTTATAAATATAATATATATACTTTATATCCATAATTATACCCAAATATGATAGGTAGTAATGGAAAACCGAATGAAATCAGTTCACAAGGTGGTAGTCCACCGTAAACACGAATGATGATTTTCTAACACATTTGATGAAATTGGATATGGTTTTAGGTAATAATCTCAACATACTGAAATATTAGTATATTTAAGATATTGAGGTTATTATATCATCATTTTTTAATAATAATTTAATTAGGCATTGTAAGAGATAAAATAAAAACACTCATTGAATAATGTTATCTCTTCATCGGGTATCCCCCTTAGGTTTGCACCAAAATACTTCCTAGGATGGATTTATACAAAAAATAAGGATTATAGTATTAGATTATAGTATTTTTTAAGGTATTTTGTTAGGTATTTTCTGAACCAAAAGGGTTTGAAGGTGTGGAGAAGATAAGTGAGGGAGTGGCCTTTTAAAAGCGAATTGAGAGGCACACTTGTAATGTTTTGAAAGGAAAAAAGGTGTACCCCCATTTTTCTAATTACAAAATGCTCAAAAATAGATTATTATAGATCCTTATAAATTATAGGGTCCAAATATGTCTATCAAATATATTTTATATAAGTTTATATGACATTTTAACCCTTATCTTTTTCGTTTAACCCCTGATAATCCCATTTTTACCTCAACTATGGTAATTAATTTTTACTATTTTCACTATTTATTTTGGTCAAAAATTATGTTAATTTTATTATATAATATAAATTATTATGATTTACAAAATTTAATCCATTTTTTCATATACAATTCAAAAATTTACCCTAAGATAATTTTGAAATGATTATTTACAAAATTACGTTTATTTTCTCAAATAAATTTTATAAACTTTTCAAAATTTATTTTTAAAATATGTTTTTAAAAGAGGAAAAAATACTAATTTTTAGAAAAATACATTTTTTAAACATGAAAATAGATTTATTCTAATCTATTTTCTAGAAAACAAAAAAGATGACTGTTAAAAAGTTTATTGAATATATAATACATATTTTATAAAAATAATTCACCAAAAGTATTTTTTTCAATTTATTGTGGTAAAATATGTTTTGGTCATAAAAATTTGTTTTTTCAAAAAAAGATTTACTTCATTTTAAAATTGTTTTTATTTATATTATTAATTAATTGGTAACTAAATAATTCATTTTATACACATGAGTAAACCATATATTTTCAAAATTTATTTAATTATATTCATATCCACCATTCAAATAGCTAAGTGATAACTATCATATTAAATAACAATATTTTAATAATATGTCACATTTATTTTAAACTCAATGTTGCAGGCAACACAAGATAAACTCGATGTTATGTGAAATGTAAGATAAAATATGTGTTATGTTTAATTTAAGATAAACTCAATGTTACATGTAATGAAAGATAATATCTATATTTTTTTAATGAAAAATAATAAAAATAATATATTAATTGAGAAAAAAATATTTCCAAAAATATTTGGGTGTTACATTCTACCCCTCTTAAAATGAATTTGTACCTTGAAATTCACCACATTGGTACCAAAAAATGATAATTCAAACTCATTGTATCCTCAACCTCTCACATAGCTTACTTATAATGGTGGTTTTTCTAAAAAAACACAGACAAGGTAACATGTGTTTTTTTAGAACATTCTGTATTCAATCCAAAATTTCTACCGATTGTTCCTCACGAGAAATATCATACTTTAGTTGTGTGAAATATGAGTTCATTATATGTGATGGATTAGGTATGTACTTCCTCAATAGTGACACATAAAACACATAGTGAACCTATAAGAGGTTCTATGGAATCTCCTCATGATAATCTAATATCCTAATATGATCAATTATTCTAATGGGACTGATATACCCAGGGCATATTTTTCCCTTATTTCTTCCATGGATAAATTTTTAGAAATACCTTCTTACCAAATTCAAATTCTAGATCACATTGAATATTATCATCATAACATTTTTGTCAACTTTGCGTAGTTCTTACATGTTTTTGAATGGATATAACCTTCTCTTCCATCTCATAAACTTTCTCAGGTCCCACATTTGTTTAAATTTTTAAATTAATTTTATATTTTAATATATCATTAAAACATTTTTACATTAAAAAGGTCATTTCTTAGAAAAACTATTTTTCATCAGGTTTTTCCAATTTAATTTTTTTTATAAAAATCTACCACTTCTATGAATTAAATATTGAAAAATGGATTTATATTTATAATCAGTGGGTCCAGATTTATTAAATAATCCACTTTTATTTTTATCCAATATGAATAGTGATCTTAGTAATTTATATTCCACAATAAAGTGTAAATCGTGTAATTAATGTTAACAATAAAATGATAAGGACTAAAAAATAAACCTAACACATATATAAATTATATTGGATTAGTATATATCATCCAAAGGTTAAATATATTTAATCTTTTACCATTTGGATTTGATTATGAC
The DNA here is from genome assembly GCA_963277665.1 of Viscum album. Taxonomy (NCBI): domain Eukaryota; kingdom Viridiplantae; phylum Streptophyta; class Magnoliopsida; order Santalales; family Viscaceae; genus Viscum; species Viscum album. The sequence continues at coordinate 1,993,818,413 of OY728157.1, forward strand.
CTTTATAATATTTTATGTAAAGAAAAGTAAAAAATGTCACTCTTATTTTTAATAAATATAATATTTTTAACAAGGGAATAACAAGACGATATGTTTAGTTATAAATGTTATCTTAAAATATAAATTATTTTTATTCTTAATGTAAATTTATTTTTAATTTTTAGTGAATAAATAATTACATTAAATTCTTAAACAACGATGATGCATTAATTATTCAATTAATATAAAAAATAAAAAAAATATTATTAAAAAGATTAATATTAGTATAATTAGAAATAATTGATGTGACAAGTGAATTTAATAGATAAAAATAACATTTTATAGATGTATTAAAATATTTTATTTTAATTTCCTTCGTTTTCTTGATGTTATGAAAGTCAAAGTAAATGAATAGTTCTAAAATTGAGATAATTCATATTTCATGAAAATAATATTTTATTAAATGATACAAAAATAATAATAAAAATATATTCAGAAACATTATAATTGTATTGTTTAAAATATCAAACATGGTCAATTTTTTTTCCTTTTCTCCATTTATAGTAACTATCATAATACTCAATGAGTAAAAAATATTATTATCATAGTAATTGTAAAAAGTATTAACAGGAGGTTAAAACAAAACTATATGGGTAGAAATATGATCTAAACTTGTAAAAAAAATATGAGTTTATTTCAACTCTTAATCATCTTATATTATAATATTATCAATTTTTATTCATTTAGGAATCAAAATTATTTTATATTAAATTAATATTTTAATAAATTCCAAGAGTGTCCCTCTATAAAAGGGAGGCACTTATTCTCATGTATTCACACTTTAAAACCCATGTTTTCACCCAAGATCTAAAACCATTCCTTAATAACATTCCTACCCACATTATAAAGGCCTAATTTGGATAATAATACCAATCTTATAGGTTTTAAGGTGTTAAGAAAAGGATAGTTTCCAAAGAAGAGGTATAGTTTTAACCACATGTTTTTTTATTTATTCTTCCACATCCTTTAAATCTTCTTTAACCGTAGTTAAATAATAACACCAATGTATTACATATAATTAAATGTTTTTGTGTTAATTTCACAACCTATAATTCCCTAAATTCTAAAATAATGACATTGTATATGATAGCGTGTATGACACGCAACACCAATTGCATAAGGTAATATAATATCCCGAGACTTTGAAATATATTTAATATTTTAAATAAATTAAATATATGATATAACTTTAAATACACACAATACTAAGTTATCTCGTGTCCCACATAATAACAAGTTTCTTCAATGTCTTGTGTTAAACGCAAGACTGAGTTTTACAGAGCAATAATATATTATTAAAATGTTATAATTTAATATAATAAGATATAACATATCCATTAAATTAAAGGTTATGAATAGGATTAAATAAATTATTAATATATATATATAATAGATCCAATAAAAAAATTTACATTCATATAAAATATTTTATGGTCATAAGATAAAAGAAACCCAATATTACACATAAAAACCTATATTTTTTTCTAAACCACTTTTATAGCCTTTTAATTGTGAACCAATTTTAAATATAAATTTTTTTTATTTTATAAATTTTATATGTCATAAAAACTTAATTTTTGAAATATTAACCTAAATTTTATCTTAGGATAAATTTTTGATATTTTTCTAAAAAGTTTCATTTTTTGATGAATAGTGAAAAATATTGAATTTTAATTCAAAACTTCTTTTTCATCTGACTTATTTATAAGGTTAAATTATATTATTAATTAGTTTTAAATTTAAATTATATAAATTTTAAATAATTTAATTTAATTTTGGTCATTGGAATCAATTTCACTTTAAAATTGGAAATAAATACTTAGCAAACTTTTGAACATTTTACTTTAAAAACCCTCATTGTAGTCTCGTCTATAGTATTAAATTTAAATTAATTTATGTCACTTATGTGATTGGAATTTATAAAAATGGATTCCAAATTTTTAATTTGAGTAATTTATATTATATAATAATGTCAACTCAGTTTTTTACAAAAAATATTAGTGGAAGTGATTAAAATTAATTACAATGATTAAGAGAAAAAATAGATTAACAAGAGACTAAACCTTAATCTTAGGGGCTAAAATGACCAAGAAACATGAAAAAAATAAATTTTATGGCTGTATTTATACCCTATCTTCCCTTTTATATAATTATTTTCACAATTGGAGCCACTTTTTATAGAAAAAAATTCAACAGAATTCTCTTTTCAAAAATTAACAAAAATGTCACTTATAATCCACTATAAAAAGGAACTTACCCCTCCCACTTATTCACACCCCTCAAGCCACTTTTTATTGACCAAGATCTGAAAAAAGAAATAGATCTTAAACATCCATAACCTTATCCTATAATCATCCCTTTTATCATAAAGCCATCTAAGGAATCCCTTTGGTGCAAACCAAAAGGAGTTACCCAAAGAAGAGGTAACATCCTTCCTCAAGCTCTTTTACTTTATTTTCATTCTAAACCCACTAAAATATTCTTATTATATTACTATATAATAACAAGATTATCCTAAATATACTGATATTTTTTATTATAATTCTTCTACCAACACTTACACACACTTCCATTTAATGGGTAATGAACTTACCATTTATGTGTATGGTGAACTACCGCCTCACAAAACGACATCGTTTGTCTTTCCTTTACCAACTATAATGGTTGATAATTATGATGGAAACTATGTTTATAAATTATATATATTAGTTTTATAATTTTTTTATGCTTCTATAATTTTAATATAACACATAACCTTATTCTTTCCCTTTTTTATAAATATAAAAACATTATTTGTGGAAGTGTGGACTACCGGCTCCAAAAAAGCAATGTGATTCGTTCACTCTATACATGGAATGTATAAAGGATGGTTTTAATAAACCTATATAAAATACATGAAATAAATATTATACTATAATTACAATATACATATATCATTTACTTTTCATTATTTTAAATACAATAAGGAAATGGAATTAGCATTCATGCGTACGTACGGCCTACCGTCTCCATGAACGGTGCATTTTGTTTCCTATAATAAAATATTATGGATTATTATAAATAAATATATACTAAAAATATATTATAATTAAATCATTTATTACATTCTATAGATGATTAAATCATGATCTAAGTAATAGGAACATCAAATAACATGTCAAAACATACTTGAAAAACTAGACAATGAACACCCAAAATAGTGAAAATAATGAAAGATTGTTAAAAAATGGGTAATAAGATATTATAAGAAGATAATATATGATATAATAAATAATAATATGGTTATTTAATAATTTTTTAACATGTTTAAAACCATTATAAATTAATTTAAAGGATGTTCACTCAAAAAGGTAACACAAGGTAAGGGATTTTCATCTCACTTTTTACATCATTGAGATAAATGTAATATTCACCACTTACTTATTTTTTGTGGTGTATCTACTTAAAATTTTGATAAATTATATCAGGAATTATTTTATCTTCATGGTATTTAATATTTCATTTGAAATTATATCTTTTATGGGGATTATAATTCTAAAGTTACTAAATAGTAAGGGAATTCATCTCAATCTTCATTCTTTGAGATATACTTTCTTGTTGTGCACCTAATTTATTATATATAGTGTACATAATTCCACTTTTACATATAATATCAGGATTAATTCATTATTAATTATTTTTTTAGTTTGGAATTGAATTATTTTATCAAAGGGTATTTGAATTAAGTGTAACCAAGTGGAAAGGAATTTCATAACCCAATTTCTTTTCTTTGGGTTATATTACTTCTTCATTGTCGATAATATTCTAAGATTATGTGTGCAATAACGTTTTTCTATATATTATTGTATTTTTATTTGTTTTATGTGGATTTAAATTTGACACATATAATCTATTTATTAATTGATTATCATATCAACTTTATGGTCTTTTCAAGGGTTTACTTCACAATCTCATTTTGTTTGGGATTATTTACACTTTAATTTCCATCAAAAATAATTATTGGAAATTTGATTTATAAACACTTTAATTTTATTCTCAACTGGTTATTGAAGAAATTTTTCAAGTAATAGTACAATTTTTCTAATTTTTGGAACTTAAAATGTTTTAGAATGTATTTTTAAGAAAACCGAAATCACTTCTCTCTTTAGATGGAGAACCTATTTTCTTCTAAAAATCTTATTAAATAAAAATGTTTTAAAAAATGATTTTAATCTTTTGAAAATGACATATCAAAGAAATTTTCACCCTGTACATAATTTTTTATGCTTTTAAAAGTGATTTTAAATTAAATGGTTTTTCAAAAGGTTTTTCAAAACAAAAGGATATTGTCCTTAAGAATTTTTTTTAAAAGATCTTTTTATAGTATTTCTATTCATCAATGAAAACAACCTTTTATTTTTACTCCATTTAATATATGTTGTATTTCTACCATCCTTACTCTTCCTCTAGATGGTTTATGATTTCTTTAACCAAGTATATTTTTGACATTAACTAAATTTATTCCTTTTTTAGTCCCCTTTAAATATTAAATTTTCTAGGATCATTGAACATTGAATTTCCCCTAATTATACATATAATATATCATTGATATATTTATTGCCTAAACCATATATTGTTTTGACATATAGTTTTCACTTTGATAGTTATTTGACTATCTAGGTAAATACTGATAAATATATATTCTTTATTCAATACGAATATTTGATAAGACATATTGTTTCTTAATTAAATCGATTACTCGATATAAGGAATGATTTTGATATGCAGTGATAGGTGGGGAGTGGAATTTATATATCCCCTTGATGCATTAATAGGTTCTCATGAGACAAATTATTGTCATGAATTAAACAAATTTCTACCTATATTTTTAAACTGTCTTGCGAAAGTTCTTGACAGTATAGGTTTTCATGTTCCTCAGACATGACAACCAAAAATTAAGCATTGTCTTCATTTTGATTCAGTATTTATAATCCATGATATTTTCACTATGAAAAAATATATTTACTCACTTTATCATCATTTTATTGATTAAATAGAATATTTTTTAGTTTCTTAATTTTTCATATTGATTATTCCTTATCCAGTTACTTAAATGGCATGTGTTTTCACTTATTTACCTTACTATATTATTTACTCAATTTCTTTTCAATTATTGATTACATGGAATGTGTTTTCAGTTATTTACCTTTCCATAATTTTTATGAACTTCCTTATTATTTTATTTTTTACATGTAATGTGTTTCAGTTTTTTACCTTACCATATTTTTTATGCACTTCCTTATCAGTTTATTTATTACATGGGATATATTTTCAGTTATTTACTTTTCTATATTTTTTACGCACTGCATTCTTAGTTTATTTATTCTATGTAATGTTTATTCATTTATTACCTTTTAATATTGAAAATTCTAATTGATTCATTATTTATTATATTATACTTTACCCTTACTATACATTTGAACTCACAATTATTTTTTTTCCTTTCCCTAGAATTATAAGAAGTGTACCAAGAAATATATGAAAGGATGCACTATATGGAATAAAGTTATTATCCTTTAAAAGAAAACAATTATATTTTAATTGGTTTATTTATTTATAATACAAGAATAATTTATATATATAGTTTACCAAAACAACTAAGTTGTTCGGTCCTTTGGGATTTGATTTACGTGTATATTATGTCAATGTAATGGAATCATGACACCATCTCTGGGATTTCTGGTGTCTGGTTGCTATAGTTGGTATTAAATTAATTTTCATAGAATCCTTGGGGACTAGATTTAGGGAAACATAGATTAGATAACACATCCCAAAGTTAGACTTTTAGGATAAGTATAGAAGAAAATTCAATAATTTTTGTAAGGTAGGTACTATGTGGGTCTTCCTAGAAATACATCCCTATCTGGATACTGTAAGTGGATGTGGTTTTGGAATAGATATACCTCAAGGTAATAACTCTAAAAATGTGTGTCGGGTCTGACTCAAGCACAACCAGTTACATGACAACGGGCCTTACTGTGCACCTATTTTGACACTTCCAGGGGATATGATTAAGATAATTCACATTTTATTTACAAAAAATTATAAAGAATTTTAATATGTAATGATAATTAATAACCTAGGTTAAACCTATGGTGTCTTTAAAAAAATTATTTTTCAAGATTTAAACACACTAAAAATGATTATTGGGTTTTTCCACATTGATAATTGTTTATCACACTATGATTTCTGGTGTTAATCATTAGTCATAACATGAAAGATACAAGTTAACATTGAGTGTAAAGAACAAGGTGGTGACAATTAGAAACTAAATATAATGTTTATAGGGGTGAAAAATACTGTGTTTATTTCTAATCAGTTTTCCCAAAATAATAATAACAACATATAGTTTGAATAACTTCCAAAATCATAAAATACAAGAAGTATTATGTTTTCTAAGAGCTAAACTGGTGGAGACCATAGAGAGAACAAGGTTTTATTTCCATCATTGAAGAAATATCGAAGGATTCACCCAAAAATTTGCCTCAATAGAATAGATAAATGCTTTATGTGTGGGAAAAAAAGAACATAAAGAAAAAAAATATTGAGGAAAAAATGAATAGTGATATGGAATGAAATAAATATCATCTTAAGGATCCATTTATGATTCGTTTCCTTAAATGTGGGAAAACTAAAAATTACCTAATTCAATTCCCTCTTCTAAAGGATAAACCCTATGTTGGAACCAAGGATGTTCTTTTCTAAAAAAGAAGCATGGTTTTTATTTGGTTTCAATCCTCTCATGGATGATAATAGAGATTGCAAGGAAATGGATCATACAGTTCAAGTCATAAGCAATTTTGAAGGTGACATAATTTCCCAATGTTTTCTAAATTGTTGGGTTCCAAAATTTGTGGAAAGGAAAGCATTGTGAAAATTGGTTTTTCTTGAAGGTCTCATGAAAATATGAAAAAGGAATGATTTTCTCAGATATGGGCTTCATGAAGTTTGTTTCATGAAGACATAAAGATTGTGAAAGTGTGCTCTGTGATAATGATACTTTCTTTGTGAGTGGTTCTTTGTGGTGGTGTGAAGGTTTTTAATGGAGAGATCTGCAGTTACGAAGAGCATTGGGAAAATAGAGATGTTCCACAGAGACATTTTTGGCCGATCTGTATTCTGCGCCTCAATTAGCGGAGCTCCGTGTTCGACAATGCATATAAATAAAAGTCCACCCCTCTTCATTCCATATGATTTTAAGAGATAAAATGTCAGATGGACTTGACTTTGTGAAGCAAGGGGTGCTCCATGAAATAATTTTTTCTATGTGATCTTAAGATTCACGAAGAGACTTTTAAAGTATTGAATGATGGTAATGATTCTAAGTCATTTGAGATTCATGAATATGGGGCATTCCACATTGGCTCAGTGAGCTTCATGAATTAGGTTGTTTTATGAGGTAGTGGTCTCCATGAAGGGTTGTGCTCTACGAAGGGTTGAGATTTGCGAAGGGGTTTTGTGAAGGGTTTTTTTTAGTATCAGTGTTGAGTGGTTAGGGATTTCAGTGAGCATCTACTCAGGTCTTTGATGCAAGTAGTGTCTCATGTTGGATAGAGAAAAACACTTCAATGCCAATCTATTAAAGAAATCTTCATATTGATAAAGTGAGTTAGACTTCTCTCATAGTAGTGAGCTGGGAGGAGTTTACAGAAGTATTCTGAGGGAAGTGGTGAGCCATCCCTAAACTTTTTTAAGGGCAGTGTTCCAAGCACAGAGTGAATGTGACCAAACTCTTATACACCACAAATAGTGAATATTAGTGGATTTAGTTATGACCAACACACTATTGGTGTATTCTCCTTGGATGTATCCCTTTTCGGTAAACCAAAAAAAAGTGTTGTGTCATCTCCTTTCCTACATTTTACTGAAATATTTAACAGGTTCCTACCAATGTGGGAACAAGGTCCACAACTTTAAGAAGAAAATTTTAACACCATGATTCACCCCTCCCCTCTCAGGCTGTTCTAGGGTCCTTCAAGTGGTATCATAGGGAGGTTACTGGTGTTTAGTCTATATTATACCATCATAGATAATTCATCCAATTTCAGGGGAGTCCCCCTCTTTGATGGAAGTAATTTTCAGATCTAGAATAACTGAATGCGATCTCATCTAAGATCTCTTGGAATAGATTTCCTATTTTCTACTGTGAATGGAATACAAGTTACTAATCCAACAGAGCAAGCTATGATTGATGGAGATAAGAAAATTCTTGATGCATATGCTAAAGCACAGAATGCTCCCACCGAAATAGTTTCTGATCATATCTATCTAAATTTAATGAGTTCACCTCAGAAAATTCCATGTGGGGTAAACTTGAAAATATTTATGAAGGATATATAAAAGTGAAGGAGGATAAACTGCAAGTCCTTCATAATAGGTTTGACGATAGGAAGACGCATCATGATGAGAATACAGAAACCTTCTTCAATCGAAATACTGAAGTGGTTGGGGAGATTAGAGGTCTAGGTGAAGAAATCAAAGATGTTGATATTGTAAAGAAAATATTGAGAAGACTTCCACCCATGTACAATTAAAAGGTGTTATCCCTTAAGGAAATAGATCTTTCAAAACTTTCTCTCGATGATCTACAGAGAAGCTTGGTGTAATATGAAATGAGAGTTAAGCCAGAAGATGCTACAACTCAAGTGAGAAAGGAAATGGAATTCAAAGCCATGGAAAAACTGAAAATTTCAAAATATAGTAGTGGTAAAGATGATTAGGAAAAAGAAATTCGTTCTATCATTTCCAAGAAGTTAAAAAAGGGGACATGGAAATTTAAATAGAAGTTACCTCTGACTTTCTTTCACTGTGGCAAAGTTGCGAACATTGCCTCTCAGTGCTCAAGAAAGATCGAAGATAAAGAAAGAGAAGGTGAACACATTGAGAAGCCTCAGAAAATATTTTTCAAGAAGGGAGACTTCAAATCTAGAAAAAAATTATATAAGAATATTTTTTTTGTGAAGATAAAGATGATGATAATGAATTCTGTGAAGAAGAAGAATCTGAATTTAAAACTGGAAACCATTCTTCCATGATGTATACCATTGTAGTCAGAAAAATCAACAGATAAAGCTAGAGATAATGAGTCAAAAACTTATGTCGACCCCAAGTTACAACTTAAGAAATCATTTGGTAAGCTTGAGAACAAGTGTAAGAGATTCAATAAGTAGAAATAAATGGTGGAAGAATCATTAGAATATGATGATAGCTTGAAGCTGAAATTGAATGACTGGAAGAACTGGTGAAAGTACAGTCATCAATCCTTCAAAGGATAGATGATGTAGTGGAACTAAATCTTGGAATCAAACAATAGACAAAGGCCATCAATGACCTTACCTTGATATTGGAGTAGAAGTCAAAAAACTATTTGGGGACTCGAAGAAGAAGTTATTACTCTTAAGATTATGATCAAAAGTGATCAAGTTCAAAATAAGAAAATAATAAAATACAATTTGGTAGGTTATCGGATATTGAGATGCTGAAGAGAGAAACTCTAGGTTCTGATGGATTTGAAAAAAAATTAGTGATAAAAGACCCACATGCATGGGAAACGATGGAATTTGTTGTGATGCTGAAACATAAAATGTTGCAAATAAAGTAGACCATAATAAAGGCAAGATGAAAGTTGATCATGTTGTAAAATCACCTAAAGTGCTGAAAATGATACCCTTAAATCAAACTGAAATAAGAATATAATATTTTCCTCAATATTCAAAGAATAGCTGGCAATCAAACATTTTCCCCAAGGAAAAGGCATGAGGAAAAATAGAAGTGAGAAGACATTTCCTCTCATTAAGTGTCATTTCTATGGATATCTGGGTCATACTATGTCATATTTCGAAGAGGCAAAGATCTATCTAAATGGGGGATAGCGAGGAGTTCAATAGAGGATAAAAAATTCATATACTACTACTTACAGAAGAAACAATTTCTATGGATATTGTTTTTGTTGTTCTAAATTTGTCCATAAAGACATTTATTGTAGGTAGAGGAGTGATATGGACACCTTATAACGAATCCATAGACAAGTCAAATCTCATCAATAATATAGTTTTTCTCTTTCAAATAGGTTTTCTCCAATGGAAGAAGATTTTGAATATGAATAACCCATGTACACGGAAGAGAAAATTGAAAGGTCATTAGTGTCCTGCACTCAATCCAATGTCTCATGGAAAGAAAAGAATAAAATTGATAAATCCAACCTTGCATAGGTATCCCTCAAAGCTACAAAAATCAATAGCACCTTCATTCTTGATAGCGGTTTTTTGTATCTAATGACAGGTAATGAAGACTTGTTAATGGATATCAAGAGGAGGTTTTATGGTATAGTATGATTTGGTAATGATAGATATCTAAAAATCAAAGGCAGTGGAAGTACTGAACTAGCTAATGGAGAGCTAAAGAAAACTGAAGTCCTTTACGTTAATGGCCTATGTCATAATCTCCTTAGTGTGAGTCAAATCTGTGACTCCAGACTTATAGTTACTTTTAATTAGAAAGGATTCACTATTAAGGGAAAGAAATGAAATTCACTTATGAAAGGATGCAGAATAGAAGGCAACATGTATCAGGTTGATAGTAAAGAAAACATTTGCTAAATTACTGTTAACGAAGAAAATAACCTATGGCATCGAAGATTGGGGTACATCAGTAAACAAGATATGGAGAAGATATTAGAACGGAATATTTTCATAGATATTCCCAACCTAATGTGTGAACGAGAAAAGTCTTGTGATGCTTTAATTCGGGGTAAGCTGGTCTATAGTTTTTATCATCCAAATAAGAAAATGGTATCTCATCTTCTTGATCTCATTTATACAGATGTATGTGTCTCGATAAATGTTCTTCATTCTTTTCATCGATGATTATAGTAGAATATCATGTGTAATGGTTATACATAGGAAACAACAAGTTCTTGAATGCATGAAAACATATTGTTGAATTTCCAAGAATGATACTGGATGAACAATCAAAGTGCTACGATCTGACAATGGAGGATAATACACATCAATTTAATTTGAAAATTATCGGGAAAAGAATGGGATACAACATGAGATATATGCTATGAGAACTCTATATAAAAATGGAGTTGTTGAGCATAGGAATTGATAGTTGAAAAATGTAGCAAGAACTATGTTGATTTAGAGTCGTATTCCTCGACATTACTAGAAAGAGGTCATTCAAGCTGCAGTATAGATTCAAAACCAAATAGGTCTTTATATGGTTGAGACAAATGTACCATATGAATTGTGTCATGGAAGGAATCCATCTTTGAAATACTTTAGTTTTTTTGGAAGTAAATTTTTCATCAGAACAAATGAAGGAAATCAAGGGAAGTATGGTGACAATGCAGATGAAAGCATTTACCTGGGATACTCAATGAATATAAAATCCTACAATTGTTTCAAAAAATTCTTGGGAAGGATTGTGGAAATTAGCAATATTACGATCATTCAATAAAAAACTACAAAATTCTTCGATGAATTCATATGCTAATGTGATAGAAGACGATAAATAAAGTGAACATGGAGAAAATGAAAATATAGAAATAGAGGAAGGTGTAAAAAATTCTCAAGATCCACGTCATTATTTTGACTCAGAAGAAGAATATGAATAGGAAACCATGGATAGAGAGAATTTGGTTGAATTTCAAAGAAGGAATCTAAGATCATAAATTGATCAATCCAACATTTTTGGGGATTGGACTGCACCCACACAGATGAGGAGAATGAGGAATAATACACAATATGTATTTTTGTCAGTTATAGAACCATCCTCATTTGACGAAGCTACAAAGGATGAATCATGGGTGAAAACCAAGAACCAAGAGTTAAATAAGATTGACAAGAATCAAACATGGGACTCATTTAATAGATCTGAATGTCACAATGTTCTTGGTATGAAGTGGATCTTCGAGAAAAAGTTTTACAAGCATGGAAATGTGGTCAGAAACAATGTGTTCTTGGTTTATAAAGGATACTCACAAATTGAAGGTGTTGATTTTAAAAATACATTTTCTCCAGTAGAAATATTGGAGTTAAGTAGTTTATTTCTTTCCATGGTAATATGAATAGGTTATAAGTTTTATCAAATGGACGTCAAGACATCATTATTAAATGGAGTTTTGGAAGAATAATTCTACATAAAGAACCCCATGGGGTTCTGGCTTGGAAATGATGAATTGAAGGTTTTAAAACTAAATAAATATCTCTATGGGATGAAATAGGAACCACGAGTGTGGTACTCTCTGATGGAATATTATCTGATAAAGCTTGAGTTTAAAAGAGGAGGAGTGGATTGAAATCTCTATGTAAAGAATTCTGAAAAGAATCAGTTCATCATATTGGTATATGTGGACGATATTAATTTCAGTGGAAGCAGGAAGGGATCAGTGGATGAATTTTCCAATCACATGAAATTAGAATTTGGAATGTCCATGATCGGTGAACTCACATACTTTTTATGGTTGTAGGTGATTCAAAATAAGGATCACACTTTCATTTCTTAGGAAAAGTATGCAAGAGGGCTATTGAAGAAATTCAATATGAATGATTCCAATCCAATGTTGACTCTAACTGTGGTTGGAACAAAGATTGGGAAGCATGAGGAAGGGACTTTTGTGGTTCCCACCATGCATAGAAGAATAATTGGAAGCCTCCTATACCTAATAGTGACATGACCAGATATTGTCTTTTCAATTTTCCTTATGACCCACTTTCAGATTAATCTGAAGGAAGAACATATAGGGGCTGTGAAAAAAATCATGAGGTACCTTCAAGGTATTCATAATTATGGATTATAATTTTTTGTAGGAAGAGAGACTAAACTATCAGAATTTTATAATACTGACTGGGATGGAGATGTTGTGGAATGAAAGTTTACCAGTGGAGGATCATTCTATATTGGGAAGAAATGTGTGGTATGGTTAATAAAGAAATAGAAAATTACTTCTCTTAGTACTTCTGAAGCTAAATATATATCTGATACCAAGGGATGCACTCAGTTACTTTGGATAAAGTAGCAACTGACTGACATATGTGATGAGGTGAAACAACCAATGGTGATTTAATATGATAAAAAGTGTGCAATTGATCTTACAAAGAATATTTTTAGGCATTCATGTACAAAACATATTGAAATCAGATATCACTTCATCAAGGAAAAAGTTGAACAAGGCATGATCAAAATGAACCATGTGGGAATCAATGAGAAAGTGGATGACATTATAACCAAGCCACTATCAGTGGTTTTGTTTGAGAAACATCAGTTTAACCTCAGTGTTAATTCCCCTCCTAGTTCAAAAGGAGGTTACAAGATTCCCCTCTCCTCGGTTGTTTTAACTATTTTTAATCTTTTTTTGGAACTGATGTAGGTTTATGGGGTAGATATGATCTCGGGGGAGCATTATTTTTTACTCTAAAATTCAAGATTTGGTTCATTGGATTTATTTCCAATGGGTTAGAATGGATAAATTCAATGGAGAGTAGTGTTTTGTTTCGTTATGATATAGGAAAGATAGAGAATAGAAAAATCTATAAATGCAACTATAAGGAAGAAAAGAAAATTATGATAACTCCATTCATATCTTATATCTTCTTTTCTATACTCAGTACTGCTCACATAGGCTTAGAGTGATGGTTGAGTTGTTTCTTGAAGGTTCAAGTTTTGATCATGCTTGGCACATCAGGGAATTTATCTGAATATTTCCAACAAACCCAAATGGGGAGATTGTTGGAACCAAGGATGTTTTTTGCTGAAAATGGAGCATGATTTGTGTTTTTTTGTCAATCCTCTCATGGATCATAAGGGATATTTCAAAGAAAGCGGTCATACAGTTCAATACTTAAGCATTTTAGAAGGTGACATCATTTCCTAGTGTTTGCCAAATTTTTGGGGTCCAAAATACGGGGAATGACAAGCATTGAAAAAAGTGGTTTTATTGAAGGTCTCATGAAAATATGGAAAAGGCATGAGTTTCACAGATATGGGATTCATGAAGTGTGTTTCTCAAAGACATGAATATTGTGATAGTGTGTTCTGCGATTACGAGACTTTCTTTTTGAGTGGTGCTTTGTGGTGGTGCTTTGCGGCGGTGCGAAAGGTTTTGACGGAGAGCTTTGCAGTTACGATGAGCATTGAGAAGAGAGATATGCATCGTGAAGACATTTTTTGTCGATCCGGATTTTTTGAATGAATAATACGATCTCTGTGTTCAACTATTCTTATAAATAAGAGGCCACCCCTCTTTATTTCATACGATTTTGAGAGAGAAAATTCAGGATTTCTTTAACTTCGGGAAGTAAGGAGTGCTCTGTGAAGCAGGTTGTTCTATGTGATCTTGAGTATTATAAAGAGAATTTTAAAGTCTTGAATGATTCTAATGCTTTTAAGTTATTTTAGATTCAATAATATGGGTTGTTCCAAGTTGTATCAGTGATCTTCGTGAAGTAGGTTTCTCTACGATTCAGTAAGCTCTGTGAAGGGTTATGCTCTGTGAGGCAAAGAGCTCAACGAAGGGTTGAGCTTTGTGAAGGGGTTTTGGGAAGAGATATTTTGGGTATCAGTGTTGAGTAGTCAAGTATTTTAGTAAGAATATACTCAGGTATTTGATTCAAGTAGTGTCTTGTTCTGTACAGATGTAAAAACTTCAATGCTAATCTATTGAAGCAACCTTCAAGTCGATAAACTGAGTTAGAATTCTCTCAAAGCAGTGATCCAGGGGGAGTTTACAGAAGTGGTATGAGGGAAGCGGTAATCCATCCTTGAACTTTTTTAAGGGAAGTGTGTTTGACACAGAGTGACTGTGACCAAACTCTTATACTCCACAACTGGTGAAGATTAGTGGATTTAGGTACAACCAACACACTGTTGGTGTATTCTCTTTTGATGTAGCCCATTGCGGTGAACCAAGTAAAAGTGTTGTGTCATCTCCTTGATTTCATTTGACTGAAAAATTTAACAGGTTCCTACCAATGTGGGAACAAGATCCACAACTTTAAGAAGAAAAATTTGATACCCTGATTTACCCCTCCCCTCTCAGGGTGTTTCAGGGTCCTTCACCCAAGACCAAGGACCTCTATGGAAATAAATGGACGAACTATTTATATTTGGAGGTTTTATTGAAAACCTTAGTTAAAAGGATATTTAATTATTAAATTTCAAGGATGTTTATCATATTTATTTTGTAAATTATATTAATATGGTTTTATAAAAGGACAATGTGTATGATGGATGAAAAC
Organism: Viscum album; assembly: GCA_963277665.1. NCBI lineage: Eukaryota > Viridiplantae > Streptophyta > Magnoliopsida > Santalales > Viscaceae > Viscum > Viscum album. Next base: position 1,993,833,730 of record OY728157.1, read on the forward strand.
ATATCAAATCCATTCATGGGACTTGAACCCATGATCGAAGAATGGTAAGGGTTTAACACCAACTACTAACATATGAAATGTCCTTGTTAATATGTCATTGTTTCTAGTTGAACAATTTAATGAATAAATATTAGTGATAAACTAGTAGTATCCCCATTTTTTAGAGATTGATGTATTAACCATTTTTTATTTGGAGAATAGATAGAGAAAAATAATTAGACTTTTCACTCTTTTATGGGCCTTAAGATCCATTAAAATTGTATTTTAGTACTTCAGGCATCAAAGTTAATTTTTGGATGTATTTTTCTTGAATTAATGGATGAATTATAAATTGATCAAAGAACAAACAAAGGATTAAAATTGTGTTTATAGAAATATATCAAGTAAGTATATTTCCTTAAATTCTTAGGAAGTAAAAAAATTACCCAAAATTTTTAAAATGATCAAAAAAACCATTTTCCTAATACCTTAATTTTTGTTGAACCAATGGTTCTCTAAATCATCGAAGATTTATGACTTTGACACCCTCAACGTTCCATTGATCATTCACTTGTTTATGAATAATGGCCTCAATCACTCCCTATAAATATTTAATCTTTTCCTCCAACACCATATTTTCACTTATCACTAATGTTATCCTACTTAGAGACATATTCATATATTAGTCTATGTAAACTTTGTACTTATCATTCTCTCTTTTCTAGAGGATATTTTACGAACCCTTCTTGCGATGTGCGATTTCAACATAGGAAATATGTAACGACCCATTCTTTTATCAAAGGAATTTATTCCTTTTTATAGTAATATCATATATTATAAATCTCATAAAATCTTTTATAGACCATAATAAAGACTTTATAAATGAATAATTAATGAAATAATAATAATTTCTAGAATTTAAGGAACCAATACTGATGAAATAGTAACTTGACCTTAGGAATAGTAATATGAACCTTATGAATAGTAAACCCGAAAAAAGAATAGTAACCTAACCCATGAAATTATAAATAAGATATAAGAATATTATAAATGAAAGTATGGTATAATCATATCATAGTCTAAGTAAATAAATGTTTTAAAAATTATTAATTAAGTGTTGGTATTTTTGTAAGTCATAAATATTTAATTAAAATTTTATGATTAATTTAATAATTTAAAAAAATATATTTTCATAAAATGTATTCATAAATAAATATTTTGATTTATTATTATTTTAATATAATTTTATGAGACCTTAAGTAATTTTTCAAAGCGTAATAAAATCAGTTATAATTTTAAAATCTATATTTTCCAAGTAAATGTTGATTTTAATTAAAATTTTAATTACTCATATTAAAGAAATTATTTTCATAAAATGGAGTTCATTTTTTAATTCTAAACATTGAAAAATGGTTAGATTTAATTTTTGGAATTTTTCTGAAATACTTGAATTTTGATGAATAGTAAAATATGATAATTTTCGATACATGCTAAATACATGCATTTTTTAGTCATTTTTTATATAAGGATGATGTAAGAACCTTATTCTAGAACCGTCCTTAATTATTTTAATATATATAGATATAATTATCAAACTATTCATAGTCTTTAGTCAAAATAATAAACTAATAAATATAATAATGAGAAAACACACCTCTCCTACAATATAAATATCACCCCTCACACCCTCTTCTCCTCACACATATCAAGCTTTTAGACTTGTCAAGATTCTGATCAAACCTCTTCCCAACTCCCACTCCTACGTCTAGGAGATCTTAGTCTCATCAAAATACCAAAACCTTTTCCCAAAGGAGGTTCTCAAGAGGATAGATTTAAGAGACAAATCATCTTCCTTTTTATTTTAATTTCTTTTCAGTTTCATTTATTTTATTCTCCTCTTGTAATGATCCCCTAGCACCCAAGATGCCCTTCCAGGGATAGAAATGAATAAAAGTAGATAATTACCCCCAATCCCCACCCCCAGTAGGCCTTGGGTTGGTGACTAGCACCTATGGTATACAGATCTAACAAAATGGGAGGCATTACCCTTTTTTAATAAGATAAGGAGATATTATGCATAATAAATAAAATTTAAGAAATATATATAACAAATCCAAAAAACATCCCACATGAATGTTTTAAGATATGACTATTACAAGCACAAAATTCTCTAAGTAAATACCAAAATTATAGTTAAGCAGTGATACAACAGTTGTCCCAAGCCCGAACTATAAGGTCTAGCACGGTCCGTGAAATCCTTATGGAAACTTGAAAAAGGTTTTATATACATAGGGTGAGCATACAAGTATACTCAGTAGGAAAAACAAAGTCTCTCGTGCACATGTAAAAGAACAACACTAATGCCCCTGTGAGAAAACATCACCTAATAGGTATACTAACCATCCCAACCTCACCAAGGCATGCTCAACAAATAACACAAGTCAAGTAATATAATATAATTCACATCTATGATAGGGTTCCCCGCACCACTTCCCACTGGTTAGCCGCTCTTTCCTAACACCGAACGTCCTCATGCTCCAACCTCTTCTGAAACAACCATGTCATAACCCGCCCGAACACACTAGCCCAGAAACCACAACACATCCCTCCCATAGAAACTTAGGCCACAAAACACATCACATCTCACCCACAGACACCTGATCCAAAAACCACATCACATCCTTCCCACAGACAGCTGGGCCACAAACCATGTCACATCCTACCCGCAGACACCTAGTCCCCAAACTACATCACATTCTGTTCATAGACACTTGGGAAAAACCCACATCACATCCCACCTGCAGATACCTAGGAAAAAAACCACACCTCATCCCCAAGACACTTGTGAAAAAACAACACATCTCATCATAAAGACACCTAGGAAAGCACAACTCTCCCACACACACCTGATTCTCACAACCTACAATCTTCCTGAAGAATCTTGGGTTATCACCACATGGAAGAGGGAGAAGGGAAGAGTGGGTGGCCAACTAACCATCCTCCCACTAGGATGTTTAAGAAAGACACCATCCCCTATGATTATGGGGGTGTTTGGCATATAGTGCTAAACTAGGATGGGGTGAATATAAAAATCACAAGTAAAATAAAATTATATACATATATGATAACAACCACTCAAACTCAACCTATGGGTTCCCAAATAGAGAACATATTACAACTAAGACCTTTGATGCCACCTCTAAATTCACAACACCAAAAAATAAGCCTCAAAACCTGATTCAAATTCTCAGACAATTTATTTAACCAAATTAGTTCTTTATTAAACAAGTCATTTATCTGTTCCACCCCTACTCGGGCAACAACTAAGAACAAAATGAAATGGGAAAAAAAGTTTTTAAAAGGTTAAGATCCCTAATATACTAAAGTTAATTCACATTTCCTTTTCATTTAATACACATTAATGATATATCATATATTGATCCCTAGATATAGGGGGAATCTTTCTGCATTTTACTCATAGAGAAACTCTGGGAAAATTTCCCATACCAATCACTGTTGTCCTACTTCATTCTCATCCCACTCAGGTCACATACCAATAGAACCAACCCCCAACCCAAAACCCTAACTTATAACACATTAGAACACAACCATTTTTGAAGACCCATTGGAAAAAACTTCTCATCCATTCCACAATCAATCAATCTCTCAACCTAAGATTCCATTACACCACCCAATCAATCCCACAACCCACAAACATGCACACAACCCTACTAAAAACAAACCAAAGAAAACCTACACATCACATCACACCTTGTACCATGTAAAAACATAATTCCAAATTTAACAAGGCATCCCTTATTTAATTCCACTTGTTTAATTTAGGGGTTATCACATAACTGTATGATCCTGGGGTATCCATCCATTATCCTGATATACATGATTAACATTTCCATTTTTTGGGTGATACCAAACAATCATGATTATGAAACAACCAGAACACACATACCCAATGAAATAAAAGCCACCAATGACCATGATTTTCAGTGGGTAGTATATCCCATATAGTCACAATATCACAAACATAATATCAAAATAGAAAGTTCATACAAAACAAATCCCCCTACCCCTTCCAATTTTATTTAACTGATTCTTATCTTTGATTAATCTGACACAACCAAAATTTATAGGTAAAAAAAAGAGAACCCCTCCAACATGATGCAAAAAAGAAGAGAAATAAAGATAATCCTACCTCGAAATAGTTTCAATGATCCTCGCACAAGAAAAGATCACGTAACTAACCTCCAATTACCTCTCATGAAATATTTACATCAACCCAAGGATATTTCGGCACCACCACATCAATAACAACCGAAGAGAGCCCCATTTGAACCAAAGGAGAACATTATAAAGCACATGGAAAGAATAAATTGTAGTGGAGGGAGACCAAATCAGAAGAAACCACAAGAAAGGAGGAAGAAAATACCTTAGATCGAATATAGATCACCACAAATAAAAGGAGGGAAGATAGTAATCAATCCTTGATGAAGGAATCCTCAAAATGCAGAAGAGGAGTCACCGGGTTTCATGGGGTTGAGGAAGGGTTATTGTAAGAATAGGGTTTAACAACCCGAGTGGTTGTAAAAACACTTAAATGTTAAAATAGTGGGGTATTACATGACATGTAATACTCGTTCACTCCATGTAACTCCCCTTGGTCGACTACCACCAAAAAAACCATCACCTATCGATTTTTTTTCAGACCCCTAAACATTTCATTCCATGAAACCCACTTTCACGGCATGTAAAATTTATACACATCATGAAACCTCAAAAAAAAGTCGTTAAACCAAACTTCACATCATGTAATTCAGTTACATGATGTGCAATCATTTTTCTTATATCTTTTAGCAACTGAACTTCTCCAAAATCCTCTGAGCCTCCTTCAAACGCCTCCCACAACCAAAACTAGAAAAGTAACAGACCGAGAGGGCATGAACTGTTACATCAGATACTTATCAAATTATTCTCACCATCAAAAATCCAAAATCAAACCCATAATAAAAGGGGTCCGAACAACCACCCCACGAGATACCACTCAAGGATCTCTTCATACCTTAAATGTTACAATGAGCCAAAAGTGCCACACTAAATAACCACAAACACACTGTACCATCTCATCACTACTACCACATACCACCTCATATCATAAAACCACACTCCCACACAACCACATCAAAACCAACTAGATACACTATCCCAAACACACAAATCTGGTAATTTCATCTTGCATGTTAAGATATTATACCCTTTTACGACATTGACCCACTCAGACGAGTTTAATCGCATTATAGTTAATTAATCTCAATTAGGAATTAGGTCCAATACTTTTCATACATTAGTAATTTATTGCATATAACATCATTCACACATCACAAACCAAAGGAACACATCTCTTCTTATAAAACAAGGTTTAAACATTGCATTTCAAACAAAATAGTGTAATGAAAAACTTAAAACAACTTTGGTTACTAGACACACATCTATGTTTCTTGCTCCCAAGTACTCTCCTCCTGACCACCATACCTCCGTAACACATGAACCAAGGGAATGGTCCACCCATATAACACCTTCTCTTGAAAATCCTATATTTCTACTCGATGCTCCACGAATTTTGTGTTCTTGATATTCAGCTCTCCCTATTCAAGAACATGGGAGTCATGGTGTAGATACTGACGAAGATGAGAGATATGGAAGACAACATGGATTCTCTCTAACTGTGGTGTAAATTCCAACTGGTATACCACCTGACCAAGTTTCCATAACACCTCAAAGGACCCAAAAAACCTGGGAGAATACTTACTCTCTCTAAAAAACCTCCACTGCCCATGTCGATGGGAAACCTTCAAGAACATGTAGTTCCCAAACTCAAAATTCAAGGGCCTCCTCCTATGATCAACATAAAACTTCTTACAGTCTTTTGATGTCTTCATCTTGTCAGGAACAAGTTGAACCTTCTCTATCATGATCTGCACTACCTTAGGGCCAAGAATAGCTCTCTCCCCAACCTTCGTCGATCACAACGATGAATGACATGGTATTCCATACAAATATTTAAATATAACCATGCCAATGGAAGAGAGATAGATATTATTATAATAAAACTCTACCAAGGGTAGGTTTCATACCCAAGATCCACCCAATTCCAAGACACATACTCAAAACATATCCTCCAACGTTAGGATATTACGCTTTATCTGTACATTTATCTGGGGGTGGAAATAAATGATGAGGTGTAACTAGGTGTCAAAAGCATGTAACAATCCCCTCCAGACTCTCAAGGTAAATGTGTGTCCTGATCAGAGATAATGGATCTCAGAACAAAAAATAGCCGCACCACATCATCCACATACCTTTTTTCCAAGGCATCCACTATTCCCAAATCCTTGGTCGCTAAGAAGTGATCTGATTTCCTCAGCTGATCCACTACTACCTAGATAGCATCACATCCTCCTTGATATCTAGGTAGAACTGTGATTAAATCAATCAAGATGTCATCCCACTTACACTTGGAAACATCCAAGGGCTGCAAAAAACCACTAACAACATGGTGCTTGGATTTTACTTGTTGGAAGACTAAGTATCTTCCTACAAACTCCGCTACTTCTCGCGTCATCATAGGACACCAAAACTACATCCTCAATCCACAGTATATCTTAGAAACTCCCAGGTAAACCACTAAAGGTTAGCTATGAAACTCATGAAGGGATCCCTCATGCATCTCCACCGGAACAAACAACTTCCCACGGAACAACATCTGATTCTGAACATCCTCTTACCATCCCTCTCGAGCATCACCACGGCCAACACGATCGTGTAACACCTATTCCTATGAGTCCTCCCACAGAGACTCTTACAACTACCACATCAAAGAATATTTCAATATCATATGAAACAAACATTCCCTACCATCTTCCGCTCCCGAATCCATGTGAAAAGCTTCCAACTCATCCATCAACCTCCAAGCATTCACAGATTCCCAAACAACCTCCTTCTACAACTTCTTGCTTAAGGAATTTTCCCTGACATTCCCCTTTTCTGATGTATAGGAGATCTCAAAATCATAGTTATTAAATAAATCCATCCACCTCCGTTGTCTCAATTTCATATCTTGCTAGGAAATGATAAACCTCAAACTCTTGTGATTCGGGAAGACCACAAAGTGCCCTCTAATGAGGTAGTGTCACCATAATATCAGCAAAAACATGACCGTTACTAGCTCTAGATCATGGGTGGCATAGTTATTCTTGTATGGATGTAACTTACTGAACCATAAGAGATCATTTATCACTACTACATCAAGACTCATCCCAATCCCATATGGGAAGCATCACTGAACACCTCAAAAATCACCCCTTAGGAAACTGGAGCACTGGAACACTAACCAACTTCCCCTTCATGTAGTAAAACACTTCCTCACACTACTCAATCCACACAAAATCTTGTTCCTTCTAGGTTACAGCTGTTAACAAGTCTTCAACTTGGGATAAATCATCTACAAACACCAATGGTAGCCTACAAGACCAAGGAAACTGTGAACCTATGCCACATTCTTGGGTTCTTTCCAAGAAAAAACTACTTCAACCTTAAATGGGTATAATGATATACCCTACTGGGACACTGCATGCCCAAGAAAATTTACCTATCAGGTTCATAACTTACACTTAGATAATATTCCATAGAGCTAGTGGCATCAAAGAACCTGCAAGATAGTTCTGAGATACTCGGCATTATCTTCCTTTGAATTCAAGTAAATTAAGATATCATAGATGAACATGATGATGAAACGATCTAAGAACCCATGGAATATAGAGTTCATAAGCCCCATGAACACAACTGGTGCATTCGTAATACTGAACTATGTGACTACAAACTCAAATTTCCCATACCTACCCCTAAAGGAAATATTCAGGATATCACTCTCCTTTACCCACAACTAGTGATCTCTAGACAGCAGATCGATCTTGGAAAAAAAACTCGCCCCTCTCATCTAGTTGAAAAGATCATCTATTCTTGGAAGAGGGTAATGGTTCTTGACCATTACATGATTCAACCTTTGGTAGTCTATACACATCCCCAGACTACCATCCAACTTCTTAGAGAACAACACCAAAGCACCCCACGATGACACACTGGGCCAGATAAAACCCTTATTCATCAGATCATCTATCTAAATTCTCATCTCCTACAGCTTAGAAGGTGTTATTATATAAGGATCCATCTAAATTGAAGAATCGATAGGCTACAAATCTACCCCAAACTCAACATCACATCAAGGGGTAGCTTCACAACTATATCGGGGAAAATGTCTAAAAACTCCCTAATGACCCTGGGAACCTCTACCATCTCATTTTTAGCCGATTCCACTGACATCTCATCTAACAAGTAAAGAAGATACTTCACACAGTGACTACCCACCTAATAGTTATGCTCTCCATTGAAAACTACATGTTGGCCATCTACATCCAAGAACAGGACTCACCTCCAGAAACAATCAATAAATACATGCATGGAATACAACCAATTTATGTTGATGATAACATCATATGATTGAATCTGTATCAAGAATAGATCCCCATGTGATTTATCTGCTTCCATCATCAATCTATATCCCCAGCACACATCAAACAAACTAGTCTAGCCTCTAATTAGCATACTCAACTCCAAGGGAACAGGAAGACTCTCTATGTATAGTCCTAGGTCATGGGATAGAGTGGGTGAAATAAATGATTGTGAATCCCTTGAATCAAACAAATCACAAGCAAGGGTTCTAAATAAATTGATTGCACCTCTGACAATCTACGGACCTGCTGGAAATGTCACTTCTGCTGGGTGAAAATGACAACACCCATTTCCTATGCATCTTTTCATATGAAGACCTACAAAAACATTCCTAGGTGGAGGCCCTTGAACATAAGGAAAATCCTAAGGTCATCCTATACTTTATCCATCTCCCCTTGGAAAAGAAAAATCCTGATGCCCCTGCTACTGAAACAGTCTCACCGGAAATTGTTGTTGATGATGGAGTTGAACCTATCCACCTCTACCATACTAAGCTCAAATAGTTTATGGACACTAGTTCTGAATATATCTGCAAACTCCATAGAAGAAACACCTAGGTTTCAATCCTATGGGAAGGGAATGAGGACCGGAAGGTCAAAAAGGGAACTGTTTAGGTCATATCACTGCTTGTCGAAACCTCAATGGTCCTGGCGCTTAATACCTTCTATCAATAACCATGCCTCTCAAAGAAATCTATTGGCTCCCCTCTTAGGGTAAACCCCCTCACAAAATCATGTACTCAATCACCTCTTCTTTTTTCTAAACCTGTAAGTACATTGGTAATATAAAAGGAGTAATTTCTTACTGGATCAAAGGATGAAGCACCTCCTCGAGACATCTCGCATGAGACTCCTCATCTAGAAATAGATATGGTGAAAATGAAGGAGGTCTGTGAACTTAAACCCAATCTCCTGCATTTACATACTCCCATACTTAAGGGAGAGAAAATATTGACTCTTCTCAAGCTTTTTAGTCAATGAAAGGATTTCTGCTCTGAATTCCTTCTCATATTTGACCCAAAAAATGTCTACTTCCTTCCTCTCAACTAGATAAAGCGTCCACACTGACAAATAACTTCACCTATCTGACTGACTTCCAAAGGAAACCAATACTTCGTTAGGTCCCAGATCAAACTCAAGGTGATCTCAAGATCCTCAGTTCATCTCTCTGTCTCCATTCCAAAACACCTCCCTCATACTTTCCCAAAGACTACCACTAGAAATCACTCAATATCCTCTACCACTGGTCATTCTCCTCAACTAGATCAACCCTTTGTCGAAAAAACAGATCATCATGTTGAGCCTTAACTATCCGAGCCACACATAGATGATGGCCTAGATCCATAGCTGAAAATTAAAAAAAAAGAGTTCCTAATCCTGAGTAGTATGGAATACTTTTTTAAGATTCATTTTAACTCATTTAACACTTTTTTTTATTCATTCCAAATTTCCCAAAACAACCCAATTTAAACAATAAAAAAATTCATTATGAGCCATGTACCTTTCCTAGGGTCTCTACCCAACAAATGGTGTGGCCTCACTTGGCCATTCGGTAGGCCCAGATTCCTTTAATCAGATCATCGGGGGGGGCTAAAATCGCATGTCCTAACTGGTCTTCCCTCGACCATGTCATTCACTAAGATCACCTATCACTATTTCCCTACCAACCCCTAAAATCCTCACTATGCATAACTACAACCTCCATCCTATCTCTCAACCATCACATTTGATACCATTCTATCATGACCCTCTCTCTCCAAATATGCCCCTCTTAGGCTGGCAATGAAGAAAGGGAGATAATGACCCCTAAGTCCCGCCTCCAGCAGGCCCTGGGTTGGTGACTAGCACCAAGGGTATATAGATCTCACAAAATGGGAGGCATTACCCCTTTTTTAAAGAAATATTGGAAGATATTATGGATCATCAAGAAAACTCTAAGACAAATATAAAGGAAATCCAAAAACCATCCCACATGCATGTTTTAAAATAGGATTGTTACAAGTAGAAAAGTATCCAATTAAATACCAAAAGTAAAGCTAAGTAGTGAAACAACAATTGTCCCAAGCCCAAACTAGTAAGGTCCAGCACAGTCCATGAAATTCTTATGGAAACCTAAAAAAAATTATATATGTAGGCTGAGCATATAGGTATACTCAATAGGAAAACCAAAGTCTCTCGTGTACATGTGAAAGAAGCCCGCTAATTCCCCTATGAGAAAATAGAAAAACCAAATACCACCTAATAGGTATACTAACCATCCTAACCTCACCAGGTCATGCTCACCAAATAATACAAGTCAAGTAATGTAATATAATGCACATCAATGATAGGGTACTCCGCAGCACTTCCCATTGGTTAGCCACTCTTGCCTAATGCCAAATGTCCTCGCGTGCACACCTTTTTAGAAAGTACCATATCAAAACCCACCTGAACAAACCTAAGGAAAAAACCACATCAAATCCCACCCACATATACCTGGGCCAAAAAACTCATCACATACCGCTCATAGACACCTGGTCCAAAAACCACATCACATCCCGTCTGCAGACACTAGGGCCAAAAACTACATCACATCCCACCCACATACACCTAGGTTATAAACCACATCACATCCCACCCACAGACACTTGGGATACAATGATTATCACATCCCCCTTAGAAATCTAGGTCACAAACCACACCTTATCCTGAAGAAACATGGGAAAGAAAAACACATCTCATCATGAATACACCTGGGGATGAACAACTCCCCCGAACACACCTAGGCCTCACAAACCAATACCTTACTAAATAATATTTGGTTATAAACACCTGGAAGAGGGATCAAGGAAGAGTGGGTGGCCATCCATCCATCCTCCCACCGAGATTTCTGATAAATACACCATTCCCCATGATGATGGGGGTGTTCAGCACATGGTGCTCAACAAGGGTGGGGTGTGTATAGAAATCATAAGAAAAATAAAATTATATACATATGTGATAACAACCACTCAATACCAACCTATGTGTTCCCAAACAAAGAAAATCTCAAAACTTCCACCTTTGCTTCTACCTATAAATTAACAACACCATACAACGAGCCACAAAACCCAATTCACATTCCAAACCAATTTATTTACCCAAATTCATTATTTATTAAACAAGACATCTATACATTCCACCACTACCTAAGAAACTACTAATAATAGCACACAATAAGAAACAAGGTTCTCATAAGGTGAATATCCCTAATAAACTAAAGGGAATTCACATTTCCTTTATGTTTAACACCCATTCATGATAAATCATATACTGATCTATGGATATGGGGTGAAGATTTATGCATGTTACTCATGGAGAAAAATTGAGGGAATTTCCCATACTAATCACTATTTTCCTCCTTCAATACCATCCTGCTTAGTTCATGTACGAATAGAACTAACCCCCAACTCACAACCTAACCGATAACACATTAACACACAACCAGTTTCACAACCCCGCTGCACAAAACTTCTCATCCATTCCACAGTCAATCAATATCTCAACCTAAGATTCCATTACACCACCCAAGCCATCCCACAGCACAAAAACATGCTCAAACCCTACTACAGCACAACCAAATAAAATATACACATCACATCACCCCTTATACCAACGAAAAACACGATTCCAAATTTAACAAGGAATCCTTTATTTAATTCCACTTGTTTAATTCAGGGATTATCATAGAACTGTATAATATTGGGGCATAAATTCATTATCTAGATATATGTGATTAACCAATTTCCATTTTTTAGGTGATACCAACTAATCTTTATCAAGAAACAACCACAACACAGTGCAAGAAAATCCCCCAACTACCACAATTTTCCACCGGGCATTTTGCCCGTATAGACATAATATCATAAACATAATATCAAAACTCTAAGGGAATGAAAAAAGAATCCCTCTACCCCATTAAATTTATTTTTAACACATTCTTATCTTTTATTAATCTAGATCAACAAAAATCCACAAGTAATCAAAAGTGAACCCCTCTTGCATTATGCACAAAAGAAGAGAAACCAAGGGAGTCCTGCATCGAAAGGGTGTCAATGGTCCTGGAACAAGAACGGATCACATAACGGACCTCTGATTAACTCTCCTGAAAGATATTCATCCACCCAAGGATGTCACATCACCACTTCATTGACAACAATCAAACAGAACCCCATTTGAACCAGAGGATAACATTCACTATCGCATAGAAAGAAGAAATTGGAGGGGAAAGAGACCAAACCAGAAGAAACTGCAAGAACGAAGGAAGAACACACCTTAGATAAAATATGGATCACTATGGATCTATGAAGGTAATATAGTAATCAATACTTGGTGAAGTAATCCTCAAAATGACAAAGAGGGGTTGTCGGGTCACCTGGGGTTGAGGAAGGGTCATTACAACTGTTGGGTTTGACAACCCAATCGGCTAGAAAAACAATTAAAAGTTACAGAAGCAGGGTATTGCATGAAGTGTAATACCCTTTCACACCATGTAATTCTGTGTGGTTGACCTATTCTAAAGAAATTGTCACCTCATGATTTATTTTAATTTTTTCAGACCCTGAAATATTTCATGTCGTGAAACCCACTTTCACGGCATGTAAAATTTTTTCACATCATGAAACCTCAAAGACAGTCATTAAAACCAAACTTCACATAATTAAATTCAATTACACGATGTTTAATCCTATTTCTTTCATATTTTATCAACCTTACTTCTCCAAACACTTTTGAGCCTCCTCTGAATGCCTCCCACAACCAAAACTGAAAAAGTAACGGATCGAGAGGGTACAGACCGTTACAATTATCCTCACCTTATCTTATCCAAAATTCATGATAACTATATTATGTTTGATATAATAGAATTATATCATGTTAATGTAAGATTCATAATCAAACACTTTTCTCTCTCTCTTTTATTCTAAAAATTAAATCATCGCCCGTGATGTGTCAATTTACCGACATCGTGGGAGATGCACTTTCATTTTCCTTTAACACCTTCAAGGAGGTCAATAAAACCATTAAATGGTTGAAAAAAGATTCTAAATTTTATTTAATATCCCTTTTTATGTTCTATAACTAACATTTATAAATAATAATAATTGATAAAACAAAAAAAATTGTGATCAAAAACCGGCCAAAATTAACCTAAAATGATCACCATTAACTTTTATCTAATGATTCATCCACATATCGTATAAAAAATTCTTTATCATTTAAAGTTATATAAGTTAATTATTAACATATAATATGAATTATATATATTTATCCTCATTTTACATGAACTTCCTTTCATGTATACAAGTGAACCGATCATTAAAACCATGAAAATGAATGCTCCTAAACGATGAAATTAAACTCTATAACTCATTGAAAAGACCATAAATGAACTTAATAAAACCATAATGAATCAAATTAATCTATAAAAGGTTTATTATTTTTTAATTAGTGAATATAATGTGATTATATATGATAATAATGTGAATAAATCATTAATACATAAGGTATGGTGAATTCTTGAACCCAACTCTCTTTCTTTGGGTTTTCCCTCTTTCACCCCATTTTTCGTATGGATATTACTTAAATATAATATATCCATAATTATATTACCTTTTATAGGATATAAATGTTTTCCACTTGAATTTATTACAAACACAATGCTTTCTAAAAGAACTCTTCTTTCAAAAAAAATACACCTTTTACTTCTTGAGATTGTTTCTTCTTCACTCAAGGCTGATGATTCTTATATAAAAATGGTATTCCCTATTTTATTTTGGAACCCAATGTTTATGAATGTATGCTTTATGAAATGAAACCCATTCCTTTCCATGGTTTATTTTATGTCCAAGATTGATATATGTTCTATGTGGCATGCATGATAACGTAAAAGTTATGATGTGATGAGTGTACCCAGAATTATATTGCGCAATGTAAATGTTATGATGTGATGGGTGTGCTCGGAATAATATATCGCTCCAATGCATGGGGTAATTTGATGAATCTAATGAGGAAAAGTGAAATATGCATGAACATGATTCTATCTTTGTTCAAAACTATGTGTGGTAGTTGACCACTAAGACATGATGTTTCATTTTTATTCATTTCCACATTCCATGCCTTTACCAAATGCTTCCTCCCATGATTATGATGATTATTTTATCATTATTCTCACCCCATGTTATATTGTTTCATGTTCTTATCTATCCTCTTATTGTGATTTTATCTCACCCCTTTCTTTGATTTATATCCTCATGTGACTACTTGTACTAAGGAGAATTCAAGGGCCAATAAAAACCTAGAGAAGAAAGAATTAAATAAATATTTATGTTTTATTTTATAAAATTTATGTATGGTTTTAATTTTACCAAGACACTAAACCTTTGGATCCTGTCTGTATAACTCTTTTATGATGTTCATCTTTAACAATTATATAATAATAATGTAGGAAAATTCAAGGTCTCTATAGTTAGTTTCAGGGAATGGTTTAGTTAATTTGGGAATTGGGATTAGAGAACCTCAGTGAAAACCCATAGTATGAGACTAACTATAAGTAAGAACCCAAGAATCATTATTTTAGAAAATTATAAACCTAGGGATCTAATAATATATTCCTTTAGAGTTAATTTTACAAAAGGATAAAATATTTATGACTTTTTGATTTATTTTTTTTCTAACCTTTTATATTTTAGAAATTGGTGGGAACTAGGAGAAACCAGACCAAAAACCTATGTGAGGGACAATGCAGGGATTTATTGAATGAAATCCCCAATATTTTGAGAGGTGGACTTCAAAATTTCCTGGCGATGCTTACCAAGCTATCTCAGGTTATGAACAATAACCTGAATAATGTGGAACATATGCCTTCACCTAAGTGGGAGAAACTAGCTATCGCATGTTTTATACGGAAATAACCACTAATGTTTTGTGGATCTTCCCATACACTAGACGCAGAATAGTTGTTCAACTTAATGGAGAATATCTTTTCTATTCATTACTGATATGAGATGTAGAAGGTGAATATCACAATTTATCATCTAGATAGAGAGGCTAATAAATGTTGGTATTTTATTAATAACACCAAGATGAAGGTAAAAATTGAAGAGATCGAGTTGGAAGACTTTAATATTTTTTTTCTTAACAAGTATTTCCCTTGAACTCTTCAAACAAAGATGGAGATATAATTCATAGAACTTAATCAAAAGGAAGTATAATCTTTCACGAACTATGAAGAAATTTTCACAAGGCCTTAAAGGTATGATTTGGGTTTTATTATCAAAAGTGATAGAAAAATTGATATATTCTTTAGTGGATTAAAACCACATATTAAAAAGGATATATAAATTCAATACTTTGGGTGTTATAAAGTTGTTGTTAGATGTTCTCTCAAAGTGGAGATGGATTTTGGAGAATGTTCATATGGATATGGTGATAAGAAATAAAATATAGAGTTTCAAGCTATAGGATATCATAAAAAATGTGGAAAGAAAACTCAACCACCCACATGTCAAAAATGTGGGAATAATCATCATGGGAACTTCCTCAAAGGGATGGGAAAATGCTTCAAGTGTGAGAGAAAAGGCCACTAAGCTAATGAATGATAAAAAAACATGAGGAAGAAGGACAGTGTGGTAGATGAAAGGAGAGCACCACCCATGGTCTAATGCTGCAATTGTAGGGATAAAGGGCACATTGCAAGCCAATTCACTAAACCTCAAGTCCTCTAGGGTAATCAGCATCAATAAACACCAAATCCAAAGAAGCAGGGAAAGGCTTATGACATCACTACTATCATAGTGGAATAAGAAAACAAATTCATACAAGGTACAATTCCTATTTACTCAATAATGTAAAAAGTATCATTTGATTATGGTTATGAACATTCATTTATATGATAAATATTTTCTAGAACTATTGAATCGAAACCCCAAAACATTAAAGTAGATATATCTGTAAAAAAACAAGTGGTAAAATAATTGCATTCCAAGTGTTGGAATCTTATACTAAAGGAGTATGTGCAAATATTCTTCCAAAAAATATTGTAATGATTCCCTTTCTGTAATTAGAAGTTATACTGGGGATGGATTGCCTCTCATTATATAGAGAATATATAAACTTTCAGGAAAAGGAAATATATTTTAATATTCTGAACCATCCCATGCTCCTCTACAAATGCAAGGAAGATCATAAATATCCTTTATAATGTCCTTCAATGATATGGGTGTTGATTCCCTGTGAAGAATCATACCTCAATAAAATGGTTGATTAAAAGGATGTTATCAATCTAGGGGAAATAACAATCATGAGGGAATACAGTGATGTATTTTCTGAAGATTTTTTTATACTTTCCCTAGATTTTTTAGAATAGTTCTTAGTATAACTCATACCTAGAGCTAATACTATCTCAAAGTGTCCCTATAAGATGGATACTATCAAACTAGAGGAGTTAAATAAGTAGTTGTAAGATCATTTGGACAAAGGGTTCATATGCCCTAGGGCGTCACCTTAGAGTGTGCCAATGCTATTTGTTTTGAAGGATATATCAATGCAGTTGTGTATCAATTATTAGGAACTCAACAAGATCACCATAAAGAACAAGTAACCTCTTCAAAGGATTGATGACTTGTTCGATCAGTTGGGAAGATATTAGTATATCTAAAAGGCAGATCTCCATTCTAGATATCATTAGCTAAAGGTGAACAAGGAAGATATTCATAAGACTACCTTCCGTACAAGGTATGGTCACTTTGAGTTTCTGGTGATTCTCTTCATACTTATTAATGCCCCTGTAATCTAGATGGATTTGATGAATAGATTCTTTATACATTACCTAGAAAAATTTGTGGTAGTGTTTATCAATGATATTCCCATCTACTCCAAGATAAAGTAGTAACATGAAGAACATCTAAGGCCTGTTTTGGGGAAATTAAGGAAATATAAGTTGTTTCCA
Source organism: Viscum album (assembly GCA_963277665.1). Lineage (NCBI taxonomy): Eukaryota > Viridiplantae > Streptophyta > Magnoliopsida > Santalales > Viscaceae > Viscum > Viscum album. Next base: position 1,993,851,253 of record OY728157.1, read on the forward strand.
AGTTCATAAAGTGTGACTTTTGGATGCATAAATTCACATTCTTGAGATATGTGATCAAAAGTGAGGGAATTAATATGTACCATTCAAAAAAAGGCAATTGAGGAAAGGCCCATACCCTCTAGTGTCACAGAAATCTACAATTTTCTTAGATTAGATGGGTATTATATAAAGTTTGTGAGAAATTTCTCATGATTTTCAAGACTTCTAACTAAGTTAACAAAGAAAGGGGTAAAGTGTGTCTAGATAGATGAATGTGAGGAAAACTTCAAGGAGCTAAAGAGAAGTCTAATCATTGTAAGTATACTCACATAATCAAAAAGTGTAGAAATTTTTGTGATATTCAATGATTCTTACAAGAAAGGAGTTGGTTGTGTACTCAAGAAAAATGATAATGTTATATCCTACAGCTCACGATAGTTGAAGATCCATGAGAAAAACTAACAAACGCATGATCTGGAGCTAGCAGTCATGATTTTTTCCTTGAAAATATGGTGGAACTGCCTCTATGGTGAGAAGTGTGACCTATATACCAATCACAAGATCCTAAATTATATATTCACATAAAATGAGATCAACATGTGTAAAAGGATATGGTTATATATAATCAAATACTATGATTTCTCTATTAACTATCATCATAGGAAGGTAAACAAGGTAGTTGGTGCTCTTAGCAGAAAAGAACCCACTACTCAATCCATGTTGCAGATTGAGAAAGACCCTATCTTCTTGTACATGAAAAGGATGGACTTAGAAATCATAATGGATGGGAATACATCCTACCTTTCCCAAATTATTTCTCAACCATCAATCCAAGAGAAGATTAAGGAGGCACAAATGGATGATTCAGATTTACAAAATAAGGTGAATGAAGTAAAGGAAGGAAACTGCAAGAGTTCCATATCGATTATGATGGTGTGATTTAGTTTGGAATGAGGCTTTGTGTGACTTCATCACTTAGGATAAAGAAGGAGCTATTGGATAATTCACATATCTCAACTTTATCATTCAATATCTGGTGTACCAAGATGTACCGTGATCTCCTAGATCACTTCTGGTAGGAAAACATGAAGAAACAGACTGCAGAGTATATCTCAAGGTGCTTGATATTTAATAAGTTAAATCAGAGCGATAGAAGCCCAAAGGGATTATATAACCATTACCTATACCCATGTGGAAATGGGAGAATGTCGCTATGGATTTTTTCATAGGTCTCCCAATGACATACAAAAGAAATAGTACGATATGGGTTGTGGTGGACCACTCACCAAGGTTGCCCATTTTATATCTATTCAGGAAGATCTCTCAATTGAACAATTTTCTAAGATATGTGTGAATGAAGTGGTGAGACTGCATGGATTTTTACTCTTTATTGTCTCTAATTGTGATCATGAGTTCACATAAAAAAATTAAAGACTATTTAACATGATTTGAGTACTGAATTAAATTTCTATACGGCCTATCACTCCCAAACTAACGGCCAATCTAAAAGGACTATTCTGATGCTCAAAGATATGCTAATATCCTAATATTTAGAATTCATAGGTGTAAGGAATCACCATCTCTCAATGTTTGAGTTATCATATAAAAATATATTTCACTCAAGTATTCATATGGCTCTATATAAAGCTTTGTATTGAAAGTGATGTAGAACTTCAACCTATTGGGATGAAGTTAGAGAAAGAAAGATACTTAGACCTGATCTTGTGTAAGAGATGATAGAGAAGTTTCAAGTCATCCAGCAACCTATCAGAGCTCCTTAGAGTCAAAAAAATATCTATGTTGACAACCATTGAAGGTACTTTGAGTTCTACATTAGAGATAAATTCTTCCTTAGAATATCACCAAGGAATAGAGTCGTGTAGTTTGGAAAGAAATTGAAGTTAATCCTAAGGTATATTGGCCCCTTTGAGATCCTTCATCACATAGAAGTCGTGGCATATTGTCTTGAACTTCCATTGAATATGGATAAAGTTTATTATGTGTTCCACATATCACTCTTGAGGAAGTACAAACTAGATCCCTTAAACTTATTGAACTCAGAGGTGCTACAGTTAGAAGATTATCTCTCTTATGAGGATCATCTAGTAAAGATTCTGGACTGGAGAGATAAGTTTCTACATAGATATACAACCCACCTTTTCCATGTTTTGTGGAGGAACCATAAGTATGAAGAAGAAACTTGGTAACTGGGGGAGGTGATGAAGGATAATTACTCTCACTTATTTATGTAAAACTAAATTTTGAGGGCAAAATTTCAAAATGGGGGAAGAATGTAACGACCCAAAATTTTATTAAAAGAATTTCTTCCTTCTTATTGTAATATAATATAGTATAAATCTCATAAAATCACTTATAGACCATAATAAGGACTTCATAAATGAATAATTAATAAAATAATAAGTATTTCTAGAATTTAAGGAATCAATATCGATGAAATAGTAACTTCACCTTAGGAATAGTAATATGACCCTTATAAATAGTAAGTTGGCCAAATGAATAGTAACATCACCCATGAAAGTATAAATAAAATTTAGGCATCTTATAAATTAAATTATGGTAAAATTATATCATAGTGTAAGTAAATAAATGTTTTAAAAAAATAATTAAGTGTTAGTATTTTTGTAAGTCATAGATATTTAATTAAAATTTTATGATTAATTTAATAATTTAAACGAAAATTTATTTTCATAAAAAAATTTCATAAGTTAATATTTTTATGTATTATTATTTTAATATAATTTTATGAGACCTTAATTAATTTTTCAAAGTTATAGAAAATCAGTTATAATTTTAAATTCTGTATTTTTAAAGTAAAGGATAATTTTAATTAAAAATTAAAGTACTCATATTTAAAAAAAATATTTTCATAAAATAGAGTTAATTTTTTAATTCTACACATAAAAATGGTTAGGGTTAATTTTTGGGATTTTTTCTGAAATACATGATTTTTTTAGGAATAGTAAAATATGAAAATTTTCAATAATTGCTAAATACAAGAATTTTTGAGTCATTGTTGATGTAAGGATAATTTAAGAAACTTAATATAGAACCATAATTCATTGTTTTAATATATTTATAGATAATCATCTAAATATTCATATTCTTGAGCTAAAATAATAAACTAATGAATATAATAATGAGAAAACACCCCTCTCCTCCAATATAAATATCACCCCTCACACTCTCTTCTCCTCACACATCTCAATATTTGATCCTTGTCAAAATTATACCCAAAAATATCCCCAATCCTCTATAACACTTACATGATCTATTTGTCTCATCAAAATACCAAAATCTTTTTCCCTAAGGAGGTTTTCAAGGAGGATATATTTAAGAGGTAAAATCCTCTTCCTTTTTCTTATAATTTCTTTTTAATTTCAATTATTTTATTTCTTTATCCTCACCTTATCTTATTAAAAAGGCATGATAACTCCATAATATTTTATATAATATAATAATATCAAATTAATGGAATATTAATCATCTAACTCCTTTCAATATCTCTCTTTTATTCTAAAAATGAAATCGTCGCCCGTGATGTGTAAATTTACTGACATTGTAGGCGATGCACTTTCATTATACATTAACGCCTTCATGAATATTAATAAAACCATTAAATTGTTTAAAAAATATTCTAAATTTTAAATTATAACCCTTTTTATGTTCTGGAAGTAACATGTATACATAATACTAAATGAAAAAACAAAATGAATTTGTCGTGATCGAAAACCCGCCAAAATTAACCTAAAACGATCATCATTAAATTTTATCTAATGATTAATCCTCATACCATATATATTTTTTTATAAGATAATTTAAACTTATGTAAGATAATTACGAACATATAATAACAATTCTTTATAATTATCCACATTTTATAAGAACTTTCATTCATGTATACAAGTGAACTAATCATGAAAACCATGAAAATGAATGCTCTCGAATGATGAAATTAAACTCTATAACTCATCAAAAATCACATAAATGAACTTAATAAAAATACAATGAATAAAATTCATGTATAAAATGTTATTTATTTGTTATTTAATTAATCATATGTTATTATATAGGATATTAAAGTAAAGAAATCATTCTAACATATGGTAAGGTGAATTCTCAAACCCAACTCTCTTTCTTTGGGGTTTCCCTCTTTAACCCCATTTTCAATATGTATATTCATTAAATATAATTTATTAATCATTATCTTACCTTTTCTAGGATATACATTTTTTCTAATAGATTTATGACAAACACAATGCTTTCCAATAGAACTTTTCTTTCAAAAAAACACACCTTTCACTTCTTAAGATAGTTTCTTCTTCACTCAAGGTTGATGATTCTTATATAAAGTATGGTATTTACCTCTTTTATTTGGGAACCAAATTTATATGAATGTGTGATTTGTGAAATTAAACTCATTCCTTTCCATGGGTTATTTTATTTCCAAGATTGATATATGTTCTATAAGGCATGCATGATAATGTAAATGTTATGATGTGACGGGTGTGCCCAGAATTATATAGCACAATGTAAATGTTATGATGTGATGGTTGTAATAAAAATTACATGCCTTTACCTAATTATTACTCTCATTATTATGATTATGATTTTATTATTATTCTCACCCCATGTTATATTGTTTCATGTTATTATATATCCTCTTACTAGGATTTTATCTCACCCCTTTCTTTGATGTATATCCTCAGGTGACTACTTGTACTAAGGAGAATTCAAGAGCCAATAATAAGCTAGAGAATAATGAATTTAATAAATGTTTATGTTTTATTTTGTAAAATTTATTTATGGTCTTAATTTTTCCAATACAATAAACCTTTTGATCCCAGTTGTTTAACTCTTTTATGATGTTCATCATTAAAAATGATGTAATAATAATGTAATAAAAAGTAGGGTCTCTAGAAAATATCAAAAAATCTATTACCAATGTTGAGTTTAAACTGTTAGGATGAAATTTGATTAAGGTGGGGAGAATGTAACCCACCAAAATTCTAAAATAAGAACATTGCATTTGATAGCATGTATGACACGCAACACCATGCGCATAAGGAAATATAATATCCTAACATTTTACAATATATTAACTATTTTAAATAAATTAAATATAAGATATATCTTGAAATACATGTAATACTGACTTATCTTGAGTCACACACAACAATTAGTTTCTTCAATGGCTTGTGTTACACGCAATACCGAGTTTTACAGAACAACAATATATTTATAAAATATTATTTTTTAATATAACAAAATATAACTTATCCATTAAGTCGGTGGTTATGAATAGGATTAACTAAATTATGAAAATATATATATATAATATATCCAATTTAATTTTTTTGACATTCATCCAATATATTTTATAGTCATAAGATAAGGTAAATCCCGATATTACGCATAAAAACCTATGTTTTTTTAAAGACACTTTTACCGCCTTTTAATAGATAACCAATTTTAAATCTAAAATTTGTTACTTTTATAAATTTAAAAAGGAATAATAAACTTAATTTTTTAAATCATAATATAAAAATTATCTTATATTGAATTTTTGGTATTTTTCTTAGATGTTTCATTTTTTGATGAATAGTGAAAAATACTGAATTTTAATTCAAAAATTATTTTCAATATAATTTATTTATAAGGTTAAATTATATTAATAATTGTTTTTTAAGTCTAATTAGATCAATTTTACATCATTTAATCCAATTTAGGACATTTTAATTAATTTCACTTTGAAATTGGATATAAATACTTAGCAAACTTTTGAGCATTTTACTTTAAAAACCTACTTTGTCATCCCGTATATGGGATTAAATTTAACTTAATTTCAGCCACTTATGTGATTTTAATATGGAAAAATGTATTCCATATTTTTAATAATAATATTTTCTAATTTATAATAATTTCAACAAAGTTTTTTAGAAAAAATATTAGTGAAAGTGATTAAAATTAATTACAGGGATTTAGAGAAAAATTTGCTTAACAAGGGACTAAACATTAATCTTAAGGGGAAAATGACTTATAAACTTGTCCAAAATACATTATAAGGACATATCTAGTGCCTATTATACCTTTTAATAATTTGTTTCATTATTAGAGCAACTTTTAATAGTAAAACATGGATGGAATTCCCTTTTCAAAAATTTACAAGAATGTCACTCCTAAGCCACTATAAAAAGGCACTCATCCCTCCCACTTATTCACACCTCTCAATCAAATTTGTATCAAAAATTATATGACAAAATATCTCCAAAAAATCCCCCCCCCACTAATCCTATAATACTAAATTTGATAATAAATCCATCCAAGGATTCCTTTTGGTGTAAACCAAAAGGAGTTATCCAAAGAAGAGGTAGCATCCTTCCTCAAACTCTTTTGCTTTATTTTCATTCTCTTCCACCTAAAATATTATTATCCCATGCTTATATAATAACACCATTATAATAAATATAATGAGATTATTTATTCTAATGGTTCAACCTACACTTACGCACACTTCCATCTAATGGGTAACGAACTTATCATTTATGTGTATGGTGAACTATCGCCTCACAAAATGATGTTGTTCATTTTTCCTTTACCACCTCTCATGGTTGATAATTATGATGAAAAAACTGTTTATATATGATATATATGATATTTATAATTTATTTTTTCTTATTTTATTTTTATATAACACATACCATAATTATTTCCATTTTCTATAAATACAATAACATCGTTTGTTGAAGTATAGACTATCGCCCCCTCAAAGAGATTTGATTAATTCATGATATACATGGAATGTATAAAAAATGTATTTAATAAAACAATATGAAATTTATAAAATCAATATGGTACTATAATTATAATATACATATATCTTTTACTTTTGATTATTTTAAATACAACAAGGAAATGGAAGTAGCGTTCATGTGTACGTACGGCCTACCGTGTCCATGAACGGTGCATTTCATTTCCTATCTATAAATATTATGGATTATTCTAAATACATATATAATGAATAGATGTTATAATTAAATAATTTATTTAATTATATACCTTTTTAAATAATGATCTAATTAATATGGATAACAAGTAACAAGTCAAAACATACTCAAAAAAACTAAACGATTAACACCCAAAATAGTGAAAATAATGAAATATTTTTTAAAAAAATGGGTAATAATATATTATAAGAACATAATATATGATATAAAAAATATTAATATAGTTCTATAATATGTTACTATAATTGTTAAAACCATTATATAGGAATTTAAATGATGTTCACCCAAAAAGGAAATGTAGGGTAAGGGATTTTCATCTCACTTTTCGCATCTGTGAGATAAATGTCATATTCACCACTTACTTATTTTGGGTGGTTTTTCTATTGCCAATTTTTATATATTATATAATGAATTATTTGATCTTCTTGGTAATTAAAATTTCATTTGAAATTATTTATTTCATGGGGATTAAAATTATAAAGTTACCAAATAGTAAGAGATTTCATCTCAATCTCAATTCTTTGATACATACTTTACTCTTGTGCCAACAATTTCTTATATATGGTATAAATACTATTACTTTGACATATAATATCATGATTAGTTAAATATTAATGATATTTTGAGTTTCAAATTTAAGTATTTCATCAAATTTGATTTGAATTAACCATTACTAAGTGGAAAATATATTCATAACCCAATTTCCTTTCTTTGGGTTATATTACTTCCTCATTATTGTTAATATTATAAGATTATGTGTGTAATAAATTTTTACTATATATTATTTTATTTACAATTTTTTATGTGGATTTAAATTTTACTCACATAATATATTTATTTATTGATTCATCGCATCAATTTTATGTTATTTTCAACGGTTTATTTCACAATCTCATTTTGTTCAGGATTGTTTGCACTTAAATTTACATCAAAGGGAATTATTGGATCATTTTTTAATAAAACCTTTAATTTTCTTCTCATATGGTTATTAATGACCTTTTCCAAGTAATAGTTCTATTCTTCCACTCTTTGCTACATAAAAATGTTTAGAAATAATTTTTAATAAAACTCGATTTCATTTATCTTTTTATTCAGAGAACATATTTTCTTCTAAAAATATTATTTTCTAAAAATGTTTTCAAAAATGTTTTTAACTTTTTCAAAATGATTTATCCAAGTAATTTTCACAATTTAAATAATTTTTTATGTTTTTAAAATTTATTTTCAAAGAAATTTTTTTTCAAAAAAAATCAAAATTAAAGGATATTCTCCTCAAGATTATTTTCAAAAGATATTTTTATTTTATTTATATTCATCAATGAAAAATACCTCTTATTTTTACTCCACATGGGATATGTTGTATTTATACCATCCTTATTCTTCCTCTAGATGGTTTATTATTTCTTTGACCAAGTACAGTATTAACATTCGCTACCTTGATTCCTTTGTTATTCCCCTTGAAATGTTCAATTTCCCATGATTACTGAACATTGAATTTCACCTAATTATCCATATCATTTATCATATTTATGTTTATTTCATAAATTTTATATCATTTTTACATACCTTTTTCACTTCGATAGTTATTTTAATATCTAAGGAAATATTGGTAAATCTATATTCTTTATTCAGTACGAATATTTGATAAGGCATATTGTTTATTAATTAAATCGATTACTCAATATAAGGACTAATTTGGATAGGTAGAGACAGGTGGGGACTGAACTTTATATATACCCTTAATGCATCAATAGGGTCTCATGAGACAAATTAGTTATGAAAATTAAACAGGTTTCTACTAGTAGTTTTAAACTTTATTTTGAAAGGTCTTGATGGTATAGGTTTTCATGTTCCACGAACATGAAATCCAATAATTAAGCAATACCCTTATTTTGATTCATTTTTTATTATCCATTATATTTTCACTATTAAAAAATCTATAGATTCGTTTCATTATCATTTTATTGATTAAATGACATGTGTTTCAGTTTCTTACATTTCCTTATTGATTATTCCTTATCCAATTATTTAAATGGCATGCGTTTTTAATTATTTACCTTATAATATTATTTACTCACTTATATATAAGTTATTGATTACATGGAATTTGTTTTTTGTTTTTACCTTTCCATATTTTTTATGAACTTCCTTCTCATTTTGTTAATTACATGGCATGTGTTTTTAATTATTTACCTTTCTATATTGTTTACATACTTCTTTCTCGGTTTATTGATCACAAGGAATTTTTTTTATCTATTTAAATTAATGTATTTTTGACACACTTAATTCTATGTTTATTGATTTCATGGAATGCGTCTTCAGTTATTACCTTTCCATATTTAAAATTATAATTGATTCATTATTGATTCTGTTGTACTTTACCCTAACTGAGAATTTGAGATCACCTTTATTTTGTTTCCTTTCCCAAGGATTCCAAGAAGTGTACTAATAAATATATGCATGGATTCACTATATAGAATAAATTTATTATCTTTGAAAATAAAATAAATTGTAATTAGTGTATTAATTTGTAATGCAAGACTTGTGTATGTATCTTTTTTACCAAGACTACTAAATTGTTTGATCCTTTGGTATTCAATTTACTTGTATCTCGTGTCATTGTAATAGTATCATGGCACCAGATTTGAGATTTTGGGGTTGAGAAGCTACACAACCAATATCCATATCCTCTTCCATCGAATTGGAAATGAATCCGTCATTCATGTGTATAGAGGAATATTACCTCATGAACTGATGTAATTTGTTTTCCATCACTCTCTCTCAAGGATGGTTATAATGATAGAATATATATATATATATATATATTATTCAATTAATTATTATCATTCTAAAAATATAATATATAATTTACTTTCTTACCTTTCCCTTCATTGGAAAATGATAATGTCGTTCATGAATAAGTGTGGACTACCACCTCCATAAAGTGATGTGATTCATTTTTCATCACCAAATAACATGGATGATATATATAAGTATAGTATTTATAAAATAATAATTATTATTTAATAATAAATTAATACTTACCTTTTTTCAATAATGATCGTTTGAAAATGGAAACATTTCTCATGCGTACGTATAGCCCACCGTCTCCATGATTGTAACTCAGCTCATTTTTCATAACCATATTTCATGATTGGTATTAAAAGTATAATTGATTTATAAAATTATAATTATTTCATGATTATTACTTATTATATGATGGAATAATGACTTCTTTGACCATATTCAACCTATGGAATTCATTTTGAACTTATGATCTAATATTATCAAAATGTCCAACATAAACTTAAATGATTATGTAATTTTATTTAATATGGTGTTAAATAAAATAAAATTAATTATGAAATTGAAAATTTTTCTTAAAAAATTAAATATTTAACATGATTTTATTACTCAGGAAGATAAATAATATATGTGAAGAGTCAGACTCAAGTTAAGGGGTACTTTAACAAAAAACCTTGTTTTAAATGTTATAATGATTTATTTTCAAAATATTTCTCTTCCATGTCCATGTTTTTAAAAATATTTTATGAATGTATTTATATGGATATGGAATAACTATAAAGTTCATTTTATGCTTCTTTATTTTAAATTTTTTTAAGAAGGTATCTTTTTATGGAATATTTGACTATCTTTACAAAAGAAAAAAGGAATGTTCTATTTTAATGTATACGTTGATAGAAAAAAATTTCCATCATCATAACCATTATTTTAAGTTTTTATTCCTTTACAATATTTCATGTTTCCTTCAAAGAAAACCCTATTTCACTTTTTCTGGGTATTTTTGTATTGAAAATGGGTTTTTAAAAGAAAACAGTAAGTTGATATCTTAAAGAGTTTTTCATAGAGGTTTAAAAGAGTTTTTCAAGGGTTTTATTTATGATATAGTCCTTGAAAATTGATTATGAAGAATTGATCCCCATTATATCTCATAAGTGAGCCTAATAAATATTATAATAAGGGTTGAGAATAATTATATCTCATGAGTGAGCCCGATATATATTATATGATGTGTGCACCCAGATAGCGCTCTACTGTATTTGTAATGTTTATGTTATTGGGAGAATTATTTTGGAAGTAGGCCTTATAGTTATTACAAATTAAATGGTTCATTAAGGTTTCTATGAGTATGATGTCCCAAGGAACCTACATAACTTTTCTATACTTTCTCATGAGTTTTCATGAAAATTGTTTGATTTAAAAAGGTAAGATAATGATATTTTTTAAGGAAAATGGTGATATTTTCTAATAAAAGGTATGTTTTAAAGAAATGATTTTTATGAGCTTTCATGTATTTCACTAGACTAATAAATTTATTCTTTTTATGTCCCTTAATGAGATTATTATTCTCAACCCACATTTTAAAATGTTTATCATAGGGATTTATGGTTGTGTATGGACAAGGATGAGGTCAAGTTAAAATTGTGAAGATATTTTATGCAAAGAAAACATGTTTCTTTTTAAAAGTTTTGTTTAGTGGGAAAATGGATGTTTAGTAGAAGTTTCCACTTTTTGATATATGGGAAACTTATGTAAGATTTATTACCTATATATTTAAAACTCTATACCTAAAAGTTCTTTGGGAATGAAATAAAGTGAATTCTAGTTTAAAGTCACTAGAATATGTAATGTTTAAAGCCAAGTCCTTACATAGATAAAATATATAAAAAATATTTCATAAAAACTTTAGATTTCTTCATCAATAGTTTCAACATATTATCACTGTGATGCTTGTAATTCTTCAATTTTTCTTTTATTTAGAAAACTTAATCTTTACTTTCTTACCCAATGATAGGAAATAACATCCTATTTGTACTTATATACAAAACTCTATTCATTCACTATTTTTTCAATTTCTCTGTCTTATTTTTCTATCTAAATAAAATCTGTCAGGTGTCTTCTAATAATCAAAATAACTTTATTGCATTTTATTTATCTGATTCCACCAGATATAAAAATTTGTCTAATGACTTCTGTTTGTTGCCTCTAACCACAAATTCCCTACGCAATAGCCTCATCCCAGTTGGTGAGGACTCGGAAAGTGAATCCAAGAGACTCGAGTTCAAAACTGGGTGGATACATATTCCCAGAGATGTTGTATCAACAATGTAGTAGGTACTGTAGAAGTCACTATTTGGTATAATAGTATCCAGAACTATTCATCTGTTTGGGCTTTTGGGCCACCAGTTTGGTCCTCAGGTCCTTCAAGGCCTTCAAAAAACCCAAGGCCTTCGGGCCAGTAAGGATTTCTGTCCACCTTAAGAACTTCGGGCCACCTCAAGGCCTTTGGGCCACCTTAAGGCTTTTGGGCCACCTGAAATTGTGCTTAAAATGGATCAGGCAGACTCTACAAGGAGTAGACTCCATATGGGGATTTAGATCAGGCGTATTCACCAGATTAGAAGCTAACGAATGTGGTAGAAAGAGATGGAATGGTATTTCCATTGGGACCAGCCTGTTCATGCATGGGAATCCCAGTCGAACAGCCATGTGAAGGTGGAGAGGTGATATCACGATGAAAATGTTGGGGAGGAGTAGTTCCATGTAGTTATAGTCTAGATATTTCCTCTAAGACCTATGGGTCATGTAATCTCTAAGCCTATAGGCCTTGCAAGGATTTCCCATCACCCATTGAAAGGGGGGTTATCAAAAATAAATAAACATAAGGCCTTTGGACCATTCAGACTAATCAAAATTTCTCTATTCATTACAAACTTATTCAAATTCTTCAACCATGATATTACTTGTTTGAAAACTTCCCTACTCAACTTTGAATTTTAGATTTCATATGGTATCTCTGTATGAAACAATTTATTCAGCACTTCAGCTTTTTTATGTGTGAATAGTACACTACTTTTTTACTTTACTTTCATCATATTTATAGATGTGTGAGAAGGAAAAAGTTAGTATTTCCACCATGATTTCCTACTCAATAAAAACAAAAAATTCAAACCTCCCACTTAATATGGTTTTATTGGATGCTTCTCAATTCTTCGAGTGTATTATTGAAGCTTAATAAAGATAGGATCCTCCTATTCTTCAAAAAAATCCATATTATTCATTGATAATCATGTATATTCCTCCCATGATATTTGGAACTTTTAAATATTATCTTTTTATTTTCACATTTATATATTTATATAGATTTTATAAAGAACTCAGAACTAATAAAACATTATACCATTGAAATTTTGTCTGGTAAAACATTGCAACAAATACTCCATCCATATAATCTTTTTCCAATTACTCCTTCACAAAATTTATAGGAACTTCTAAAAACACTTTCCCAAAATATTTCTTCATCCGATGAAGTACATTAGATCTTCCTTTTCATTTCATTCATTTTCAAACCTCTGTATGATAGACTTTATATAAAACTTCCATATGATCATCCTTATCCGACTTCATCATCCAAACTTTATAAATTTTAATCCAATGGAAACTATATAAAAAGTTTTTTGATAGATTTTTCTAAATAATTTTTCTGATTAGACATTTTCAGAATTGGACTTCATCAGATTTGGACTTCATCGGATTGCATTCCTCTACATCTTCCGTTTATGCTTCAACACCTTTCCCCTATTCTCCAAAATTAAAAAAATTTCAACACAAACTTCCTAAAATTGAATGAACCATTTCATATAATAAGGAAATTATATATTTCCCTTACACATCATTCTCATTAACTCTTTTAAATCTCACATAAAAACTATTCTCATCTAATCCACTCTCTAATTTTGCTTGTTTGATGAAATCCCCAAAAATTCATAGGGAGAACATTGTGCATGAAAATAAATTTATTCCCCTTTATTATTATGATTGTACCATGATTTTTTTATTACTCATGATATTTGAAAAAATTTAGAATATTAAAAAATACTATATTTTATTTTCACTGAAAACTTTGTCTCGTGATTTTGTAAAAAACATATAAAATAAGCATTCAAAAAATTTCAAAATCCAAGAAATATCCATGTATAATGGTTTATTTAATTTAAACTTTCCAAAATAGTTTTTCTATACACCAATTATTAGAAATATTAAGAAAATTTTATGATTTATATTTTAACAAAAAAAGGCAGAACTTTCTTAACACCTTTCATAGTACTTCTGAAATCTTCAAAAACACCTCAAAACTTCCTAGTCCTAATAATATATCCAAAATTATTTTTATCAACCAAGAAACACAAATCCCTAAAACTTTTTAACTCATGAAATGGAATATATATCCAAAAATTCTAATCCTATGTGAGTGAACTCATTGTATAAAACAATAATCATTTAACAAAAATAACATATTGTTTATAAGTAGTTAAATATGAAACTTTTTTAAACACCTTATAATAAACTTCTTCTTACACTCGTAACTTTCATCATAGAAATATTTTTAGCCTATAAGAGAAAATTTTTATATATCCACATCAAAAAACTATTAAAAAAGTTCACGCATGATGAAATCATAGATTACCCCTTTTACAAACTCCCCCCAAATACCTACTTTCCTTAAAAGGTTAAGCACATACCAATTGATAGATTTATTTTATAAAATTTTTTCTCCCCCCTGAAAACACTATCCAAAGACAATATGGAGAGGTTGTAAATATCACATGCCATATCCTTTAATTGAGTGAGGTTTAACACCCATTATCAATCTCAACTTTTGAAATGTTTCATTTGGAAATGGTTTTGTGAAAATATCATCAACTTTCTCCATTGTAGGAATAAACTCAAAATATAGTTCATTATTCTCCACATGATCTTTGATGAAGTGATATTTTATATAAATTTTATTTGAATGAGAATTTTACACTAAAATTTTTGTGATATTTATATCACACGGATTATCACAGCCCAAGAGAAGGGGAAACTTCATATCAACAAAAAAGTCTTCCAACTATGTCTTCATCCACATAAGTTATATTGCAACTTCAGTGGAAGAAACATACTCAACTTCTGATACAATGTGAGTTACAAAATTCTATTTTTTCATATACCAACTAACACATCTTTCTTTGAAGAAAAATACTCTAATAGATGTAGATTTTTTATCATCAACACTTCTTGCCCAATCTGAATCAGTATAACTAAACAAATCAAAATTTTCTACGCTATCATATTTCAACCCAAAATCAGGTGTGTCTTCGATATTTTTCACAAAGTGTAATATAATACACTATATATTTCATTGATTTCATTAGATATAATAGACTTAAAATCAACTTTATGAACTCTTTAGGATTTATGTCCTTTTCATTACCATCATTTGACAATTTTGTTCCCACTAACATCAATGTGGAAATTGGTTTTCAGTCTTTCATGCCAAACTTCCTCAAAATTTCCTTAGCATAATTATCTTGATATAGGAAAATATATTTCTTATCTTGTGAGATTTTAAATTCAAGAAATTATTTTATTTCTCCCAACATGGACATATCAAAAATGTTATTCATCTCCTCAGTAAACCTTTTACATGTTTCTTCATCATTCTCTGTAAATATGATTTCATCAATGTACACAATCACAATGAGGGATACCTCTTGATTTTATTTTATGTTTAGGTTACTACCAAATCACTATTTATTGAAATTTAAATTCCTTAATAAAGTATCCAATTTGGAATACTATTCTCTTAAATCTTGTTTCAACCCATAAAAGGCGTTTTCCACTTGCACACAAAATTTTATCTTTACCAAGCATGGAGCCACATTTTTGTTTAGTATAAAATTATTTATCAAGATCAATGTTAATAAAACCTGACATGAAATCCATAAGAAATATTCTTCATCTTAATTGTGCATAAATAGTAAGAAATATTCTAATAGTTTTTAATATTTACACAGGAGAAAAGGTTTAATCAAAATCAATTCCTTCAATTTGAGAGTAACCTTTACAAACTAGTCATTAATTTTTTCTTATAACTTCACCTTTTTAATTCAGCTTCCTTAGGAACACCCAATTTATATCAATCAAATTTTTATTATTTTTTCTGGGTATAGTTTCCCAAGTATCATTCGTTTCAATCTGATCCATCTCTTCATTCATAACATCAATCCACTCCTGATGCTCCCAGGCTTCATTAACATCTTTTGGTTCAACCTATGAATATAAGAGAGTATGTGAAATTGACTTTGAGGATCTTCTAGTTTGAACCTATTTTTTCATCTTTAATGATGTTATGAACTTCTGATTTTTTATTAGCCTAGGATGAAATCTCATAATTTTTCCTCATCACTTGAGATAGTAGAGTCATAATCATTATCTTGAATGGTTTCACCACAATTACTATCATTGATAAATTTTTCATGTTGTTAAACTACAACCACCTCATCTTCCCTTTCATCCATATCTAAAATTGTTTGGGAAACTTTCTTAACATATAATTCAAGAACATTGATATCTTATAAGTAAACCACCTTTTCTATTTGTTTATTATAACATCTATATCCTATACCATTTGGAGGGTAGCCAATAAATATTCCACCAAAACCTCTTTGATCAAAATTACCAAGATTATCACCTTTTAATTTTATAATGCTTGGACTTTTGAACACCCTAATATGTTTCAAATGTGGTTAAACTTTATAATGAATTTTATAAGGATTCATATTAGAGTTTTTCTTGTAGAAACATAAATTATAAATGTAAACTATTACTCTAATAAATTTCCTCCAAAGAATGAGAATTATTATGTCCAATCCACTTTATTCATGTCATCAACACCAAAATTCTTTTCATATCAAGAATATCATGAATACTTTCTCTATTTTTAATATTTATCATGTTCCACTAACACATATACCCTAGTATTTTATGCTACAATTGATTTTATTTCATAATTCTTAGATAGAATGAACTTTATGAACCACCAATTTGAAACAGTTTTCCCTTTGTTCATTGTCCACTCATAAGAACTTTCCCATATTCTATCATCTTCACACAAAAAAAACTATATTTTATAAAAAAAACTTTGTTACCTCTATCATAGAGTTGTGAAACACTTAAAAAATTATGTTTCAGTCCTTGAACAAATAAGGCTCATTGGGATTTTAACTTTTCTTTCCCAATGATAAAAAAATACAATGCCTTTGATTCTTAGAGACTCGTTATTTCCAAAATTCACTATATTTTATTTAAACTCTTTTACATTATTAAATGACTTTAAGTCTCCTATCATATATGAAGAACATCCACTATAAAAAATCCAAGGTCATTCTCTATTTATGGCTTTGAGAGAAGTTTTAACAACTAAGCCTTTTTATTTCTTCCTATATGGAATTTGGGATTTGTTGTATAATATTTATTATGGTGGTAACATAAAAAGAAATTTTTTTGAAAGATGTATAGGTTGATCACATCTTTAAAAAATAATTTTCAAGGCTTCGAATATATTTTCAAACTTTAAATTAACTTTCTTAGGTTCTCTCTTTTGATTGGGTTGACTCCCCCTAAAAATTTACCTCTAGATTCTTCTAGATAATCTTTAATGTTGATATTGAAACCGACACATATATGTTGTATACCTAAATCCACCACAATTCTAGAATTAACCATAGAAAAAATATCTCCCTCTGTAAATTTCATATTATTCAGAGTTTTGTTTATATTTTTCATCAACATTATTACCCTCCACTTTAGTATTTCATTGCATGTAAAAGTTTTGGTTACCTTCTAGTGTTTTATTTTTTAGCTTATAATTATTCTTAACCTCAATATATTCACCTGTAGTGTCTACTTATAGTTTTTCAACTCTACTTGTTTTAGCTATATATATAGTTTTCTTAGTTTAATTTTCCCAATAAGAATATGAATTCTTTTTATCAACATTTTATGATAATTTTTTTTATTTTTATTAGGTTTAATCTTTTCATTACATTCACAAACTTCTGTAAATGAGTTTTAGGAGTTTGTAGCTCCTTGCACAGTATTAACAAGTTTTTGTTGAATAAGTTATAACTCTTCCTCCTTTACCTTAAAATTCTATTCAAGATTGATATTAGGGTTATGTTTTTCATTAAAAAACTTCTTCAAATTGTCAATATCTTTTAGAAACTTGTATTTTTATTCAATAAAATATTCTTGCTTTTTTGCTGAAGGATTTCCCTTCTTAACTTATTGATATCTCTTTCAAGTCTTTCAATTGTTTCAAGACATTTTTTCAGATCTCTCTTTAGAATAAACTCCATATTATTTTCTTATTTTTATAAACCATTACTTTCATCATTAGTGAATTTTTTATCATTAACTTTTTCAATAAAATGTTTTTTAGTACTACAATCCCTAAATTTTTTAGTCTCTTCTTGAATTTCATCATCTTCATCACACTTGGAAAAGTAGTTTTTCCTTTTGAAGTTAGAGAACTTATTATAATAACCCCTTAGATAGGATGTTTATTATTTTTTAAAGTATCTTTTTTTAATTTCTATCATCTTCATCACTTTCTTCTTCTTCCTTTCATTGATGAAATTTTATTGCAAAATTCAAATAGCTCCAAAACTAAAACATTTCAACAGAAACTTCCCTTCATACTTTCCTATGACCCTTTTCACTGTTTTATGAAAAAATAAATAAATTTATCAAAATTTATACTAACCTCATCCCTGGTTTCAAATTCAAAAAATTCTTATTCTTTAATAAGTTTCTTAGATTTTCTTCGTTTAACAGCTTTGAAGGAAATTTCTCAATCAATATTTTCTTTGTTCTTCACAAATTTTTATATCCTCATTTCATAAGTGATGAAAGTGCTATATAGATTGTCCCTAGATAGAGTTTTAGGATATCTAACTTCCAATTATGGAACTTTTATATCAAATGCATCAGGAATAATTCATAAAGTATTTTTGATAATGGTTGAATCTTCCAACTTCTCACCAAGACATCTTAAGGTTCTTACAATTCCATTCACCCTTGTAAAGAATCAACTAATAGATTCATAACAAATCATATTAATCTCTTCATATATCAACCTCCATATTTTCAACTTCTCTTTATTTACATTCATATTTCCCAAATAGATATTCATTATATTTTACCAGATACCTTTAGTTATTAAAACTCCCTAAATTCTATTAAACTCACTTCCAAAGAGTGATGAAAGTATATCCTTTCTAGCTCAACCATCATCCTATAAATTCTTCTTATTAGTAGATGTTAGGTGAACTCCCTTAGCTCTAGGTGGTAAACCATCTATAGGAACTTCAAGAACCTCATGACTAAGGTACATAAGCTAAGGTATAATTATATATTTTCAAATATGATGGTTATTTCCATAAAAAATATAAATCCAAAAAATATTCATAAAAATATAAATAACCATTGAAACATATCTTTTATTTAAAATTCAAAAAAGAGTCAACAAAGGGAACCTTTACTTTGATGTTTCTTGAAAGGACCCAGTGTGATTTCTATGGTCACTAAGAGGGGGTGAATAAATGATATTTTCC
Source organism: Viscum album (assembly GCA_963277665.1). Classification (NCBI taxonomy): domain Eukaryota; kingdom Viridiplantae; phylum Streptophyta; class Magnoliopsida; order Santalales; family Viscaceae; genus Viscum; species Viscum album. Next base: position 1,993,870,718 of record OY728157.1, read on the forward strand.
TTTTATAATTTCTATCTTATGAAATATCCTTCACCTATTATTAAAGAGTTATAAATTTTCTAAAAATAATCATATAAGAACATTCCATATGAATACAAGAATTTAAAAGGTTTACAACTTAAAAAGATTAACTAGTCCTTGGAATAGTTTAGAAATAATCTAATTCCACATAGTACACTAGAAAAAAATATTTTTTATGTTGTTATAGAAAGTAGGGAGTATCCTTACAATTTTTTTAACTATGATCAATACAACATTATATGTTATTTTCACAAAAATAAACTATATAAAAAATCTTTCATAACAACTTGAGAAACCTTTACCAATAGGTTTAATATACTGTCAATGTACTGTTTATACTTCACTTTTCTTCTTCTGGTAAAAATTTACTCTTGAAATTCATTCCCAAAATTAGGAGAGAACAACCTTTTTTTAATTATTTACATAACTCCCTATGTTCACTATTTTTACGATACCCTATTTGGTTTGTCCATCAAGAAAATTCTGGTTGGCATCTTCTGATAATCAAAACAACTTTCTTGCACTTTGATCATCTGATTCCACCTGATATAAATTTTTTTATGGTGACTTCCATATATTTCCTCTGGTCATAACTTATCTTTTCATTACTAACTTTTAATTCTTATTCAACCAAGATATTACTTGGTTGTAAACTTCCATGTTCAACTTCAGATTTTAGATTTCACCTAGTATCTCTATATGAAACAATTTATATAGAACATAAATTTTTTCATGTATAAATAGTACACTATTTCATACTATACTTCTATCATATTTATAGATTCAATATAAGTATAAAAGGTGGTATTTACAATTTTATTTCTTTCTCAAAAAAAATTTAAAATTCAAATCTCTCACTCAGTTCAATTTTCCTGTATGCTTCTCAATAATTCTAAGTTGTTCTTGAAGCTTTCTGAAAACATGAGCACCCACTTATTTAATAAATATCCTTCTTCCTTGGTGATAATCATGGATCTTCCTATATTTATATTTTGAAATTTAAAAGATCATTTTTGTATTTTCACATTTATATATTTACAAAAAATTCACAGAGAAATTTGAACTAGTAAAACATTATACCACTTAAAACTTTTCCTGTAAAACTTTATAAAAAATATTCCTTCTAAATAAAATATATCATATTGATCCTTTAAAAATATCATAGTAACTTATTGAAATAATTTATTGAACTATTTCTGCATCTAATGACTTGCATCAGAACTGTATTTTTATTTCCTTCATTCGCAAACCTCTATTTGATGAACTTTATACAAAACACTCATCTGATCATCCTTATCCAACATCATCAACACAAATTCATACATGTTTTTCCAATATAAATTATATAAAAAAAATTATGATTCTCTTCCTTGGAATACTTTTTCTAATTATACTTCTTCTTATTAGGACTTCACCCAATTTGGACTTCATCCGATTTGGACTTCATCCAATTGCATTCCTCAATATCTTACCTTTTCACTTCAATACCTTTCATCTATTCACCAAACCTCAAAAATATTTAAAACAAACATCATTGAATCAAATTTACCCTTTCATGACATTTGGATTTTGGATATTTATTTATAAATAATTCTCAGCAACTCTTTCACAACTCATACAAAAACTCTTCTCAACCAATCATCTATCTTGTTTGTCTGATTAATTCCATAGAAAATCATTGTTAGAAATTTTTTTATATAAAATAATTTATCCTTATTTATTATTATGATTGGATCATTAATATTTTCATTACTCGTGATTTTGGAAACAATTTAGAATAGAAAAGCATCACCATATTTGATTTTGACCAAAAACTTTGATAGGTGTTTTCTTAAGAAACATAAAAGATAAGCATTCATAAAATTTCAAAAGCCAAGAAATCTTTAACTATAATGGTCTGTCTAATTTCCTTTGTCTGAAATAGATTTTTTTTCACCAATTTTTTAAAATATTAACAAAATTTGATGATTTTTGTTTGTACAACAAAAGACAAAACTTTCTTAACATATTCCACAAAAACTTCCAGCATCTTCAAAAACACCTCCAAAATTCTTGGTCCCAAAAATATATTCCTTTTTATTATTTATAACATTTTTTCATTTTTTATTTCCCACCCACAACATTGAATACCACTGCTTTTTTTATTCTTCACCTACTGATGCCCCCTGCATAGCCCTTCTCCCCTTTTCCTTATAAGTCCTAGCCCTCTCCCATCCTAGACTACACGCTTTGTGTTCCAACACAATTTCCCCCACCAATACCCATGTGTGACTACCAAGAACACCCCATCCCATTATAAAAAGTCTACAAATATTATCTCAAGCGAGTTAAACCTAAGACACTTGCATTGTGGACCAAGCAACTAAATTGCTCATTTTGAGTTTAGTTTTGATTATGTTGTAGTGTTTTTATAATTTTATATGTATATATATATATTAATATAAGTTAATTTATTCATGTATATATAAATTAACATATTCATATATATATATATATATATCAATAAAAATAAATTAATATATCCATGTATATGTAAATTAATATAAATATATATTCATTTAAATTAATCTATACATATATATATCAATTAATATATCCATATATATATATATATATTATTAATGGTCATTTAGTTATTAGTTATTCTTAATTAATTATTCAAAATGGTTTGGGGTCAAGACCCTTTTTTAAACAAAATAAGCACCAATTTTTTAATTGGGTTGAGGGGAAACCCATTACATGACCTGAAGGCCCAACATATTGAATTCTTAATACATTACCTAAAGTTCCATCATTTAATTGGTTTGAAGTCCCTACACTAATTTAGCATCACTTCCTATCTCACTCCCAACCTACATCATTTTCTATGTCACCATATTCTTGTGTCACCATCTACATCATAAATACCCCAAACGGGCTACCAAGATTTGAACCCTAGCCTCTTGGATATGGAGGCCAACAGTGAGTTCCACTCAACCACAGCTCATAATGTTCTAAATCATAATTTAAAATTGTTAATTTACTTAATTTTTATATATATGCATATATATATATATACAAACATATATATATACATACACGTGTACATGTCCATGCTTGTATGCATGCATGCCTTTGTGTGTTTGTTTGTGTTTGTGTGTGTGCATGCATGTGTGTGTGTATTAATTTTATTTAAATATGATTCATTTTTAAGTTATGCAATAAAATAATATATTTACTTTATATATATATAATGTAATCACTAAATTTATATTGTGCATGTGTATGTGCACATTAAATTAAATTTTAAATTTTAAATTTTATTTTATTTTGATTTTATATATTATTAATTGTATATTTGTTTGTGTTTATTAATTTCTAAAATTTGATATATATATATATATATATATATATATTAAATTTTATTTTTTATTTAATTTATCCATTATTAATAATTATGTTAAAATAAATTTAGCCATGTTTTAAAAAACAAGGTTCAATATAAAATTTAGCAATGTTTTTAGAAAAAGTGACTAAAATTTAAAATGGTCCATGTTTAAAAATAAGTTTAAAAATAACATCTAAATTATCCTTGTTTTTTAAAAAAAATACCAAATTAAAAAAATATCCATGTTTTAAGAAAACGTGGCTAATTACCTATCTTTTTATAGTGGATGTCACTCAGGTGGAGGCATCATGTTTGGTATGGGAGACGACATCAGGGTGGGTAGATGTGGTTTTGAGGAAAGTTAGTGAATGAGAGAGCTTATATAAGAATTTTCATATTTTTGGTCCTGGTGATATGATTCTTATGTCAGTTATGTATTGAGGATCGAAGTGGGAGTTCCATATAAAGCAAGTTTGGATAGATCAGGATAGCATACATTTTGTTAGAATCTAGTATAGGGTCAAAAATTAGTGGTGGCGTCGAGTTTTGATAGATGGATCGAGTATTAGTGGATCATTATAGATGCTTATCGGCGATTAGAATCCCTATGGAGAGGATATTATAATGACAGGTGTCATTATGGGATGGATAATTCAAAGTAAATTTGAATTATGAACTCTAGAGAAAGGGAAATTTTGAGAATCGGTATTCATATTAAAAATTTGAGAGTTGTGACCTTCCTAGGGGATGTTTTTATGAATTTTAAAGTATTTTAGTGTTTTTTGATAGAATATTGAAAAGGTTGGAGGTGTTGGTTTCGGTGTAGAATGGGAAAACCCACTAAAGGTGGAAAATTATTCCACAAACTATGGGGTTTGTGTTGTGATGGTTTCCCTAAAGAGGGTGTTTCACCTTATCCTAGGTGTAGAAACATGGTGAAGGGACTATGTAATATTAAATTATAAATTTATAGGGGAGATAATGTTGTGATCTAATTGATTTTTCCATTATGAGATGCACAAGATTAAATTTTCTATAATTGACCCAAATCACACCACAGTTAAGACTTTACTCTGTGAGGGAGGATCGTGATGGAAGTGTTGTTGTAATACCCAAGAGCCTACTATAGTAGTTAAACACCATATACTGAACTATAACAACCCAATATTAACATAAATATAAGTAACATAACTTTTTTAGAATACTTAAAACATTATACAAATGAACTCCAAAAGAACATATTAGTTTAGTGTCATTGGAAACATGGAAACATTAACACTGGTGCATAACTAATCTACATTATCTCCAACTAGGTTCTTCATGACTAGAAACCTTCTTAGGAACATCCTACTTTATACATATCTACATAACCTGGGGAAGTAAACATAAAAATGGGTGTGCTTGGATGCTCAATAAGGGTAAAAAAGGGATACATGTAAGCATAAACATGGGCATAGGGGTATGAGAGCATGATCATAACATTATAAGATCATACCTTTTATATCATAAGATCAGAAACATGAATTATGGCATAAATATTTGAAATTAATAAGACATGAATCATTAGGAAATGAAGAACTTAATACATTAAATCGTATCATATGAATAAAACATGGAACTGTGGAATACAAAAAAAAAGTTATATCATTCCTTATAAGTTGATATGCAAAGCTAAAACTTATTATGTCACTTCATGGGAACTGCACCTACTGAGCAAGACACACCACCATCCCCAATCGAAGTTCTTTCCTTATAAAGGATTAGGTTTCCATATCTTCCTATAATGAATAGGGTATCCCCATATTCCATCTTCATGGTGACTATACCTACTGGTCGGGATACAGTACCATCCCCAATCACAGTCCTTTCCTTGTAAGGGATCAGGTTTCCCCCAACTTCCATCTTCATGGTTTTTACACCTACTGGGCGGGACACGCCACCATCCCTAGTTGCAGTACTTTCCTTATAAGGGATTGGGTTTCCCCAATATCACATAGTGGATCAAGCTCTTTAACTTGATTCTCATCATTATCTCATGAGATATAAATCTTTACCCAATGCATTGGAGGGAGATATAAGTCCCACCCATCTCATAATAACTTCATTCATACATGTTCCATAAGATAATAAAACTTTCATCATATCACGACCCATAAAAATACATGGGTTTTATAAACATCATATCATAATTATAATAAATGAAATGGATGTCATAAACATGTAATTATATCTTAACCATTGAAAAAATATATGTTTCATAATCATTTCATCGAATCATAAACCATGAAAAGAAGTGTGTTTCACAAGTATAAACTTGTGGAAGAGGAACAAGTTCCATAAGCATCATTCCATAAAAACATAAACCATTCAATAAATAATATTAATGGAAATTTTGGAAAATTTCATAGAAGGTTATGAGTAACATCAATGGATGTTATCGTAGATGGAAAATAACTTGGAAGTATATTTTAAAAACATTTCTTGAGTTAAATATCTTTTCTTCTTTGAAAAATTATTTTTAAAACATAAAACCTTTTGAAAAACTTTTACTTGAAACACTTTGAAAACTTATAAATGATTCTTGAAAAAAATTTGATAAACTTTTCCTAAAAAACAATTTTAAAACTTATAATTATTGTTTGAAAACCTTTCAAAAACCTTTTTCTTTGAAAACACTTGAAAATTTATAATGAAATCTTAAAAACCTTTTCATTGATTTTTTTAAACTCATAAATAAATATTTTAAAATAATTTAAATCCTTTAAATTTTAAATAATATTCAAATATAATTTTAAAATATTATTTGAAAACATTATTTTTTTAATAAAATTTATTTTTGACCAAAACAATAATTGAGTTCAGATTTTCTTAAAAACATTTTATTAATTATATTAAGCACTAAAGAGTGTTAAAATGGTACTAATAAATATATAAATCATTCATAACCAAAGTATAAGAAATTTTATGAGTTATCTTTAGTGATGGATCATTATATTTCATCAATGGAGGCATAATTGTAAACAATCTTGATAAATAGTGACATTATTGCAATTAACTGTTACGATTTTGGTAACTCTAATTAAATATGGACAAAATGAAATTACATGAATCATAAAATAACATTAAAAAAAATATATTCATAATATAACATTTCAAAATCCATTATATACACTTCATAAAAATATATATGTGCATAACATGTCATGTGTCTCAAAGAAGGCAAGTTGAGACAAAGTTACTTTACAGATTTGGTAACTCTTGAAACATAACCCCTATGAAATAAATATCATAAAATAGATATTTAAATACCCATAAAATTAATTATAATAATCATATAATACATTCATGGTAAGTATACACACCACAAAAGTAAATTTAGTGGTGAATAAGGCATGTATCTCATTGAAATAAAAAGTGAGATGAAATCCGCTTACCTTATGTCTTTACTCACATCGTACTCATTCAAAACTCTTTTCTAATAAATATAATTTTATTATAAATCTCTAAAATAACAATATTATTATATTTTATACCATATATGGTTTTATTATGAATTTATATTACCCTCTTGTTAACAATTTCATGTTAAGGTTACATTTTGGGTAATATTAACTTTTTTTTCACATGTCTTGATTTATTGTATATTTGGTCCTTATACTTATATCATGATTTAAATAATATAAAACATGATAAAAATATAATTTATATTCAGGATGTTTTATTTATAATAATATATAGTATATATAAGTATGAAATTGAATACACCGTTCATGGAGACTGTAGGTCGTACGTATGCGTGAACATTGTTTCTGTTTTATTGTCATATTGAAAGAAAGAAGGAAAATGACATATATTTATATATGTATATAATATCATTAAATAAACATTATTATTTCATATATATCATATAATTTTACTAAACACATACTTAGTACATTCTATGTAGTGTGTGAGCGAATCACTTTGCTTTGAGGGGGCGGTAGTCTACACTTCCTCAAATGAAATTATCATATTTACACAAAATGGAATGTACAAAGATATGTGTTATAAAAGAATTAAATAATCTTAAAGACATAATAAGTATCATATATACCATATGTAAACCAAATTTCCATCATAATTCCCACCATGATAGGTGGTAAAGGAAAAACGAACAATCATCATTTCGTGATGCGGTAGTTCACCGTACACATAAATAGTATTTCCATTACCCAATAGATGGAAGTGTGTGTAATTGTAGGTTGAGAAATTAGCATAAAAAATCTCAGTATATATATTATACTATTGTTTTTTATAATCATTAATTAAGGATAGTTTAGGGGTGGATAATGAAAATAAGATAAAGGAGCTTGAGGGGGGATGTTACCTCTTCTTTGGGTAACTCCTTTTGGTTTTCACCAAAGGGATTCCTTGGATTTATTTATGCCAAAAGTGAGTCCTCAAGAAGAAATTTTTAAATGTTTTTAATTTTATTATTCAGGTCTTGTCCAAACATATGTGTTCTGATAGGTGTAAGTAAGTGGGAGAGTGCTTTTCTTTTTATAGTGGAAGGGGAGCGGCACTCTTGTAAATACCAAAAGGTATTAATTAATGGGAGGTATACCTTACCTAATGTGCCTAAAAATAAAAAAAAATGTATTAAAGGATAATCATGGTCTTGAAAAATCTCCAACACACAAACATATTTTCATTTTAATAATTTGTTTCCTTAACTTATAAGTTTTCCCAATTTTATCATTTTAGTTTCTATTAAAAGCACTTCTTTTCTAACCTATGTAGTTTAACCATTAAGTATAAATTAAATTGAGATTATTTTTAAAATATATATCCACTAAATTATAAATGTTATAACTTATTTATAAAATAAAAAATCTCATGTTTTTTGGAAATTAATTATAAAACAAGCGCATATGACATGCCAAAACACTGCTTAAACCTGGACTGTGCTAAAATGTTTTTACAATATATGGGTCAATATGTTAATTATAAAAGATAAATTAGTCCATTAATAGACCATATTTAATATTTATTTACACTTAAAAATAACTTGTAATAATATATTATTTTTATTAATTTTAAATCATTTAATAAGATATTATTTATTCTAAAATGACATTAATGTCAATTTTGACATTATTTATATAATTTTAATTTTAAAATATCAAAACCATTTTGGAATTAAAAAATATTACATTTATATCTGAGTAAAATTATGTATTAATCTAAAAATATAATTCGAGGAAATAATTCATTCAATTTACTTCACTTTTAATATTTATAGAATTATTTATTTTAGTTAATTCTTAACTAAATAATCACTATGTTGGTGTTTCTTAAGCATTTTAAGTAACTAAATTATCTATAAAAATTAATTATAAATTATAATGATAAAAAAACCCATTTATATTTCAAAATGATATGTATAACCTAAAATATGATTCTTTTTACATATCTCAATGTTTTATAAATTTTAGAGGGAGGAAAAGTTCCATTTTTGTCTTTTTCTTTACTTAACCTTTTATATTGGGAACTTCCATTTAATAATATCTTAATAAAACATAAAATTTGAACCAAGAGTGGATATAGTCTAATTATTGGTATAAAATTTCCTTTGTACAAGTGTTCAGGTCATTTTTTTCCTTAATATTTAGTTTTAGTCCCCTATTAAGCTTAATTTTACATTAATCACCATAATTAATTTTTAATCACTTTCACTAATCCTTTTTGGTAAAAAATTAAGTTCATATTATTATACCATAAATATTATACTTATTACAATCATTTATGTCTATTTTTCAAAATTCAAATAAAAAAGTGGGAAAATTAAGTTTAATGCTAATTTTGCAAACGTGGCGAGAAAGAGGGTTTATAAAGTAAAAATGTTTAAAAGCTCAATAAGTGTTTATATCTAATTTCAATATAAAAATTATTAAAATGGCATAAATTTAATTAATATATTTATTATTTATCTATTTTTACTTTATAACTTAATTTAAAATTTAATTTAACATTGATAATTATTTAAACAAAGAGGCTATTTTTAACTAAAATACAATATCTTTCAGTATTCATCTTAAAATGAAGCTTCTTAGAAAAATCCCAAAACATCACCCTAATATAATTTCAACATTTTGAATTCAAAAATGAAGTTTATTTTATCAAAATTAAATTTTGAAAAGTGTCTAAAATTAATTTTATTTTTTTAATAGAAAGACATAAAAAGCAGTTTATTTTTGAAAATAGTATTTTTAAATATATAAGGACTTTACCAAAAATTATATTTTTCAAAATAAATATATTTTATTCATATAAAAACATTGTAAAAAATATTTTAAAATTAGCTATCACTATTCATATTTCTAAGTTTAATGATTAGGTTATAATTATCTTATTTAAATAATTATAATAATAAAATGATGTTTCATAGAAACTCAATGTTTTGTGTAACGTACACAAATTCAGTGTTTCATGTATCACAATATTACCTTGGGGTAGTGTATAATGAAATTATGAATTAGTTATTTAATATAAATAATAAAAAACTATTTCCAACATTGTGTGAGTTCCTAAATATCAAAAATATTAAATTAATTCCAAAAAAATAATTCACAAAATCTAAGGGTGTTACATACTACCCCCTTAAAATGAATTTCTCCCTAGAAATTATTCTAGGTTATAAAAGGTTTAATATTTTTATGTTCCTTTAATAGAAATCCACATTGTAAAAATGAATACTAAAACTTCCTTTAAAATAAGAAAGTTAGAAACATAATGGTTACCCAGAGTAACACATAGTTAGGTTTCCAAATAGGAAAACATAGGTGGAAAGTGAAAACATAGACATGGAAAATAAATCTAACTATCAAGTTCTGTATGATAGTGATAGAGAACATGGTCAGGAAAAAGTTAACAATAAAAACACATAAATCTACAATTATCTAAGGGGCTATTTGATTCATCAGAAAAGATGGTACTAGGATAACCTTTTCGGTTTCAAGATTATTTCCCTAGAGTTGAATAATTTTCATGATAATATATATTTAAATGAATTCATTCACTTTAATAATTAAAATTTCACCCTTTTGTTATGTCTTGACCAATTCCAACTTCACCTCATTCTCTAAAAGGAATGTGAATTTTTTTCATTCCGGAAATGCCAACAGATCATGAGATCCATGATAAGTCATTATTGTAAAATGGTTATAATAGGTTATAAAACATTCATAAATCCTCATATGGTGAGATATTACTTTAATCTCACTAACTTCATGTAATGTTTAACTTAATCCCTTTCATATATGGTTAACCTTGTAACTCTTTCAGAATATATAAATCCAAAACACTAGGAATAAGGTCACAAAATTAGCTTAACATTGATCACCCATATATCATAAAGTAGCTCTTGGTTGTCACATTCCAAACATTTGAATACCCTCATCATAAATCCTATTGAAACATTATAATAACCTGAATTACCATAAATCCTTTTGTAAAATATGCATACTTCCTTATTCCAATGTATATTGGATCTATTAAAAGATTAAACTTCATCCTTGACGACATAGACCATTTTTTCAATAATTCAATAATCATATCCATGTTAATTAGTGTTATACAGTTTACTTATCCAACTCAATAATAACTTTATACAGGCTAAATATAATTTTCTCAATATCTTAATCACATTAAGGGTTACCTTAACTTAATAAAAATATCAATTTTCTAATTATTCATCACCATTCGACATACCCCTTTCAATCCTTAATTAAAACTTATACTAAAAATACTTATATATTACATGATTTATATAACAAAATCTTTTAATTCCAAAACATAAAGAATTAATTTATCGAACTGTATTCCTAAAACATTACTATAGATTTATCAAATTATTTTTTAATACCTCTTTCTTAGAATATGAAATATGAATAATTTATTAAAGTTCCTCAACCTCTATCTAATAATGCTTCTTATTTTTAATATATACAATATTGGAATAACATAACATAACATTCACATTTGATTTGTGGTATCTTTGTCTTTAGAATTATAAACAATACTTATACCACCTTTCTGATTCTCTTTATGATATTTCCACTTGGGAAATCAATTTTCATAATGCCCATACTTTATAAAATATGAAACATTTAATGTTAACCATGTTCCTTCTTGTTCTCTCTATTGACTAAACCCATAAATCATAGGGTGAGAAACACATATCATGTAATAAAACTTCATAATCATGAAAAATTACTTATAGGATGTCTAAATAATGGCACCTACTTTTTAATCAAAAACACCTTAGATTTATCCTAGGTTATTCATATTCATCTTTCATTTACATCCTTTATAATGGCTTGTGAAGATTTTGTGAATTCCCAAAACATATCCATTGGGAGTGTCAAACCAGGTGTGCATCAAGGCCCATTGTCATGTACTAGATTACCCTAAGTCAAGTCATGAACATCTTGTTGAAGTTTTTACTCCAAGGTACATCTGTGTCAAATACACATCCACTTGTAGTATCCAGACAAGGACGTATTCCTAGGAAATCAATTACTCTATCCTTTACAAAAATTATAGGACATTTTCCTAAATGTTAACTCATCCTTGTACTTATCCTTAGATACATCCTTATACATAACCTTACAAATAAACCTAGGGATCTCACTAAAGTTTTCTCTTCCTAGTTTCCAAAGGTTAACTAATCCTTAACTCTGATACCAACTATAACAACCTAATCTTAACATAAATATAAATTACATAACTTTTGTGGAATACTTATGAAGTTATACAAATTAATATCCAAAGACCATGTTAGTTTATTGCCTTTGGAAACATGGAAACATAAACACCGATACATAAATGAGCTAAATTATCTCCCACTAGGTTCTTGATGACTATAACACTTTTTAGACACATCATACATAATAAATAACTTCATAACATGGGGAAGGAAACAAAAAAAGTGGTGATATCAGATTCACAATAAGGGTAAACAAGGGAGACATGTAAGAATAAATAATCATAGGGGTATGATAACTTAATCATAACATTAGAAGATAATACTCTGCATATCATAAGATCAGATATATAAATTATGGAATAAATCTTGGTTGTTTATAAGACATGAATCATAAGTAAATAGATAGCTTAATCCATGAAATCATATCATAGAAATAAGTCATGGAATAGTGGTATATATAAACATGTGATATCATTCACTATTTTTCAATATGCATAGCTATAACTTATCAGGGAACTTCATGGGAACTTCACCTACTGGGCGGGACACACCAACATCCCTAGTCTCAATTCCTTCCTTGTAAGGGATAGTGTTTTCCCATAATTCTATAATGGATTAGGTTTCCCCATCTTCTATATTCATGGTGACTACACCTACTAGGTGGGACACACCATCATCCCTAGTCATGGTTCTTTCCTTATAAGAGATCGGGTTTCCCCATATTCCATCTTCTTGGTGACTACACCTATTGGGAGGGACACACCACCATCCCCAGTCACAATCCTTTCCATGTAAGGGATCAGTTTTCCTTATCTTCCCATAGTGGATCAAAACTGTCAACTTTATTCTCATAATTATATCATGACATATAAATATTTACCCAATTAATTTTAGGGAGATATAGGTCTCGCCCATCTCATAATAAAATCATTCATACATGTGCCATAAGATAATAAATATTTCATTATATCATGACCCATAAATTAAGATGGGTTTTATAAACATCCTATCATAATAACAAGAAATGAAATGGGTGTCATAAACATGTAATTATATCTTAACTTGTGGAAAAATATATTTTTCATAACCATTTCATCAAATCCTAACCCGTGAATAGAAGTGGGTTTCACAAGCACAAAACCTATGGAAGAGGAACGGGTTCCATAAGCATCAATCCATCAATATATAAACGATTTAATAAATAATATGATTGGAACCTTTGGATAATTTCCTATAAGGTAATTATTAACATAAATGGATATCATCTTAGAATCAAAATAACTTGTAAGGATATTTTGAAAATATTTATTGAGTTAAATATCCTTTTTCTTTGAAAAAGGATCCTTAAAGTGTAAAACATTTTGAAAAAAAAATCCTTGAAAACTTTTGAAGGATGAATGAAAAAATTTTGATAAAATTTTCTTTGAAAACAATTTTAAAACTTATAATGATGGTTTTAAAACCTTTTGAAAACATTTTTATTTGAAAACACTTGAAATTTATAAATAAATCTTGAAAAACTTTTGAAAACCTTTTCATTGAAAATAGATTTTAAAACTCATAAATAAATCTATTAAAATCATTGAAATCATTTTAATTTGTAAATAATCTTTAAATATCATTTGAAAAAATTCTTTGAAAATATTTTTCAAACACGATTTTGTGAATAAAACTTGTTTCCCGCCAAAATGAGAATTGAGTTCAGATTTTCATAAAAACATTTTATTAATTATATTAAGTAAAAAAGAGGGGTAAAATGTTACTTATACATGAAGAAATCATGAATAACCAGATTAGAAAAAAAACATGAGTGTTCTTTAAATATGGATCATGATATTTCATCAATGGAGGCATAATCGTAAACAATATTGATAAACGATTAGATTATAATAATTAATTGTTACCATTTTGGTAACTCTAATTCCTGATGGATATAATAAAATACATAAAGAATAAACTATAATGAAAAAAAAAGAATATTCATGATATTAACTGTCAAAATGTGTTATATAAACTTCATAGAAAGATATAGGTGCATAACATGACTTGTATCTTGTAACACCCCAAGGATTTACAAATAAATTTAATGAAATGCATGAAATATTATTCCTCTATAAAACAAAACTTTTTTTAAGGATATAGTTATAACCTAGCTATTAAACATAATTTTTCAACTTTTATGTCTTGAATTTTAAAAATATGACATACACGGTTGCGTTCAGGGTGATTTTTTGGGGTCTGATGGAACAAACATACTTTTTTGGTGAATAGTAACCTTCCCATATGAATAGTTACCTACCCTTATGAATATTAATATGACCCTTATGAATATTAAATCATATAAAAGAATAGTAACATCACCCTTTAAAGTATAAATAAAATTTAGGCATCTTATAAGTGATAATACGACCATAGTAAATGTATTGGTATTTTTGTAAGTCATAAATAATTAATTATAATTAATTAATTAATTAATTTAAAAAAATGTATTTTTATAAAAGGTTTTCATAAATTAACAATTTTATTTTATCTATTTTTAAGAAAATTTTATAATACCTTATGTAGTTTTTTGAAAACATTATAAAAGCAGTTATATTTTTAAAATCTGTATTTTCAAGTAAATTATGATTTTAATTAAAAATTAAATTAATCATATTTATAAAATTGTTTTTAAAAATTGGATTTCATTTTTTGATTCTACATGTAAAAAAATGGTTAGGGTGAATTTTTTGGATTTTTCTAAAATACTTGAATTTTTATGAATAGTAAAATGCGGTAATTTACCGTATATATACATTATAAGTTAAATTCACTATTCATATCATCATCACATAGATAAGAACCCTTGTTTTTAACTCACATGCACATATTAATATTTTTGGTCTTTTAATCATCACTATTTCTTGTCTTATGTAAAAATAATAAACTAATGATTAAAATATTGAGAAAACCTTCCTCCCCTCCCCTATAAAAACCACCCACACTCCTCTCTTTTATTCACTCCCATAAAGACTTGTTCCTTGAATAAATTATAATAAAATATCTCCCCAATATCCCCCCCCCCCCCAACATCCATAATCCCTTTGTTTCCTCAAAAGACCAAATCCTCTCCCCTTAAGAGGCTCTCAAGGAAGATTAATTCAAGAGGTAAATTCCTTTTTTCAATTCTTTTACTTTATTTTCAAGTTTATATGTTTTCTTTTATATCCTTACCTCTCCTCATCCAAATTATATGAAACCACTAGTAACATACATATATTTTAAGGTTTTTATAATGATTTAATAAGTTATTATCATCTCTCATTTACCTTTCTTTTATACTAGTAGTAAAAACACCTTCTGATATGTGTTCATTTACCACATTCTAGAACGATGGGTTTTCAATTTCTATTACCATCTTCAATTATATTAATTAAACCATTATCAAGGTTAAACTATAATATAATATATTTATTATGTTCCATTTACGGAAATGGAATCTTTTTTACACATGGTTTTGATTTACAAATCAAAATGTGTTCATTGTGATCAAAAAACCGACAATTAACCCAAAAGGTTATCACTAAAGTTTTATATAATGATTAAACTTCACTCCAAGTAACCAAGTGAAATTTAAAAACATTTAACCTTATGGATGTTCAATAATAAAATATAAATCCAATTCTATACAACTATCCTCATCTTACATGATTATCCGTTCATTTATATAAGTAAACTGATCATGAAACAAACGAACCCAAACAATGAAATTGAACCTCTTAACCCCTCAAAAAGGCCATGAATGAACTTAAAAAGTTATAATAAACAATTACTTGTAAAATATATTCTTTAATTATTAATTAATGAACCTAATTTTATTATTTAGTTCATTAATATCAAGTGGAGAACACCTTCGGACTTAAGGTAAGGGATTCTCTATTTCTCACTTTTATTCAATAATCTCCTCTATGTTATGCCCTTCTATTTTTGATAACTAATGATGGGGTATATTTTATCACCTCCCCCATAATTCCCTCATGATATATAAATGATTATATACACCTTTATCACTAATTAATACCTCCTAAGTACATTTTTTACCATGTATAGGTTTCGTAAGGGATTCTACCCGAACCTCCATTATCCCTTCGGGTTGTTCTATCTTTATTTTTACCCAAATAAAGTTATCTGTTATTTTTAGGTACATATTATAAATTCTTTTTAAATTCTCTAAAATCTTGTATAAAGATCCATTCATTATTATCTTTCAGTTATATACATGTTTTTAAATGATTCTCTCTTCAATTCTTCTCGATAATCAAGCTCGTTTTAAGGGAACTTCCCAAATTCTAACACATTTTCAAGTACACTATATACTCTATTTTTAAGAAAAAATTATTTTAATAAAACCAATCTTTTTATTATGAAAACCTTATTGTTTCACTTCTGTTTTTATATAAAATATTATGCCCTTTTATGTTTTAAATGACCCTTTATATTTTTCTTTAACCACACTAAAATGTTTTAATTCTGATGTTTATTAAGTACTGTTTTTACATGTTATTACTTCAAGTTGACATCAATTTTCATGATATATTCATATTATACCTTATTATTTTCCATGAGTGATCTAATTATTTTCCTTCATGAACATTTTTATGATACTCCCATTTGTTATTATTTATGACAGGAGTATGATACCCAATTATTACTATGGTTAACCCTTATGTTTATGTATGATTGATTAGGTATGATTATTTTTGTGGAAAAAATATTTATGAAAATTTTAATATGGATTTTATTATATATCACTCCAGTTCATTGGGTAAATTTGAGTCTCATGAGACGTTATATGCAACGGTCTTGGCAGTTACCCTTGACTTATACTATTATGTGCAATGGTCTTGGCGGTTAGCCTTAACTTGTGCTACTATTTGAAATGGTACTAGAGGTTAGCCTTGACTTGTGCTACAATTTGAAACAGTCTTTATGGTTAATCTTGACATGTGATCCTCTATGTACAACAAGCCTTAACTCATGCTAAAGTCATGTTTTATGTTGCTGCCACATTACTATCAATCTATGTTTATTTGATCCCATTCTTATATATTAGGATTCCATATGTTACATGCCATTTATTTTCATTATTTCATGCCTTATAAAACATGTTATAAAGTTCTATTCTTATACTTATTATCTTACTCGGATTTTTAGATCACCCCTTTGTTCATGTTGTCCCCAGGTTATCATATGTCGATGTATGAGCACAATAGAAGTTATGAGCTCAATATAAAGATTAAATAAAGAAATGTTTTAAGTTTTCAGTTTTATGTACCAATTATTAAAATAAAATAGAATTTATGATACTTGGATTTAATTCCAATGTATATTTATTCATAAAATCATGTAATGTTGTATGTAAAAGGCTAGGGTCGCTATATGTCTCAAAGAAGGAAAGTTGAGACAAAGTTACTTTACCAATTTGGTAACTTTTGAAACATAACCCCCATGAAGTAAATATCATAAAATGGATATGTAAATACCCATAAAATTAAGTATAATAATAATATAATACATACATGGTAAGTATACACACCACACAAATGAAATGAGAGGTGAGTAATCAATGTATCTCACAGAAATAAAAAGTGAGATGAAATCACCTTACCATGTGTCTTGACTCTCTTTGTACTCTTTAAAACCTCATGTATAATAAATATAATTTTATTATAAATCTATCATAGAATAATATTATTATATATAATACCATATGTGGTTTGATTAAGTCTTTATATTACTTTCTTTTTAACAATTTCATGTTATGGTTAAACTTTCAGTAATATTCACTTTGTCTTTCGCATGTGTCTTAATTTGTTGTATCTATAGTCCTTATAATTATATCATGATTTATAGAATGTAAACCATGATATATATATAATACATATTCATTATATTTGTATTATAATAATCTATAGGATATAGATTTCTGAAATGGAATACATTCTTCATGGAGACGATAGGTCATATGTATAAATGAATGTTGTTTTCGTTTTATTGTCATATTAAAAGAAAGAAAGAAAATGAAATATACATATATATATATATATAATATCATTATAGTATAATTATTATGTCATATATATATCATATGATTTCACTAAACACATACTTATTATATTCCATGTAGTGTGTGAACGAATCATATCTCTTTGAGGGGGCAGTAGTCCACACTACCTCAAACAAAATTATCGTATTTACAAAAAAATGGAATTTATAAATATATGTGTTGTAAAAGAATTAAAGAATATTAAAGACATAATAATTATAATATATATCATATATAAACAAATTTTCCATCATAATTCCCACCATGAGAGGTGTTAAAGGAAAAATGAACAATCATCATTGCCAACGAGCCTGTACCCAAGTGGTATAGGCTCCTCCATGGCATCCAAAAGATCCAGGATCAAATCCAGGAAGGGAAAAATTTTCAAGAACTATAACAGGGCACTTTAGTAGTGATGACACTATAAAGGTTGAGGCATTGTAGTAGGTACTATAGCGGCGGTGGTACTGTAGCAGCGTGGCACAGTAGCAGTACTTTTCACCAAGGGGTCCTTTGGGTCAAAAAATGGGCTTCTAAGCCTTGTATTCAGGCCACTTGGCCTCGGGCCTTCGGGATATGTAATGGTTCTCCCTATACCTAGTCTTAAAGAGGTCTTTTATTTAAATAATAAATTGAGGCTTCGGCCCCATCCTTTTAAAAAATGAACAATCATCATTTCGTGAGGCAATAGTTCACTGTACACATAAACAGTATGTTCGTTACCCATTAGATGGAAGTGTGTATAGGTTTAGGTATAAATATTAGCATAAAAAATCTCATTAAACTTAGGATACTTTTTTTTATAATAATGGAATAAGTAGATTATAGGGGTGGATAATAAAAATAAGATAAATGAGCTTGAGGGAGGATGTTACCTCTTCTTTGGGTAACTCCTTTTGGTTTTCACCAAAGTGATTCCTTGGATTGATTTATTCGAAAAGGGAGGATTAAATGAGGAATTAAGGGATGTTTTAAAGTGTATTTGAAAGATCTTGGCCTGAAATAAGTGGTTTTATAGGTGTGAGGAAGTGGGAGAGTGCTTGCCTTTTTATAGTGTAAGGGGAGTGGAACTCTTGTAAATACCAAAAGGTATTCATTAATGGGAGGTATAACTTACCTAATGTGCCTACAAAATGGAAAAATAATATATTAAATGAGAATAATGGTCTATAAAAACCTCTCATACACAATAATATGTTCACTTTATTAATTCTTATTCTTAACATCTAAGTTTTCCCAATATTATCATTTTTTTTATTAAAAACACTAGTTTTCTAACCTGTGTTGTTTAACCATTAAGATTAAATTAAAGTGATATAATATTGAAAATATATAAACAATGAATTATAAATATTATACCTAATTTATAAAAAAACATTTTTTATGGAAATTAATTTTAAAATAAGCACATGTGGCCCACAAAAATATTGCTTAAACCCAAACTGTGCTAAAAATGTATTTACAATCTATGGGTCAATGTGTAAATTAAAAAAGATAAATTGGTACATTGATATACCATATTTAGTATTTATCAACAATTAAAAATAATTTGGAATAATATAGTATTTTTATTATTTTTAAATCATTTAATAAAATAATATTTATTGTAAAATAACATTAATGTCAATTTTGACATTATTTATTTATTTTTAATTTTAAAATATAAAAACAATATTGGAATTAAAATATATTAAGACTATATCTATTTATCATGATATATTCATCTAAAAACTTAATTAGAGATAAAAAATCAATCAATTAACTTCACTTTTAATATTTATAGTGTCATTTATTTTAGTTAATTATTAGTTAAATAATCAATATGTTGCCATTTATTAAGAATTTTAAGTAACTAAGTTATATATAAAAATTAATGATAAATTATTATGACAAAATAACCCATTTATCTTTAAAATGATACATATAATTGAAAATATGATTTTTTTTACATATCTCAAAGTTCTATAACTTTTAAAGGTAAGGAAAGTTCCATTTTTTCCATCTTCCTTACTTAACCTTTTATATAGGGAACTTCAATTTAATAATATCATAATAACCCATAAAATTATTACCAAGTGTTAATATGGTAGAATTATTGGTATCTAATGTCCTTTGGATACTTTTCCACGTCATTTTAGTCCTTAAGATTAAGTTTTAGCCCCTTATTAAGCTTAATTTTATCTTAATCACCATAATTAAATTTAATCACGTTCACTAATAATTTTTGTTAAAAAAAATTAATTTGATCTTATTAGACCAAAAATAATATATTTATTAAAACCATGTTTTTAATTTTTTCAAAATTAAAATTACATAAGTGGGAAAATTATGTTTAATATTAATCTCATAAATGTGGCATGAAATTGGGTTTATAAAGTAAAAATGTTCAAAATTTCAATAAGTTTTTATATCTAATTTCAATATAAAAATGATTAAAATAACATAAATTGGATTAATATATGAATTATTTATCTATTTTTTCTTTAGAAACAAATTTAAAATATAATTTAACATTAATAAATATTAAAATGAAAGGTGGTTTTTAACTAAAATACATCATTTTTTACTATTCATATAAAAATGAAGTTACTTAGAAAAATCCCAAAAATTCACTCTAAATTAATTTAAAATTTATGAATTAAATAATAAAATTTATTTTTTCAAATTCAATTTCTAAAATTTTGAAAAGTTAGTTTCATTTTTTCACACAAGGAAATAAAAAGTAATTCATTTGAGAAAATAGTATTTTTAATAATATAAAGACTTTACCAAAAATAATATTTTTCATTATAAATATGTTTTATTTATATAAAACCATTATAAAAATATTTTAAAATTATTTATCATTATTTATATTGTTAATTTTAACAGGTAGGTTATAATTATCTCGTTTAAGTAATTATAACAATAAAATAGTGTTTTGTAGAAACTCAGTGTTGATTTTAATGTACACAAAGTCAGTCTTGTGTGTAGTGAAATCTTACCTTGGTGTAGCATATAATGAAAGTATGACTTAGTTTTTTAATATAAATAATAAAAAACTATTTCCATCATTGTGTGAATTACTAAATATCAAAAAGATTAAATTAATTCGAAGAACAATAATTCGCAAAATCTCTCAGTGTTATATGAATTGTCACATGATTTTCAATATAAATATTCTTTATTAATAAGTATATTTAAAAGATTAATTTATTACTTTTATAATTTTATTTTAACTAAATGAACTTCATTTTTGAATTCAAAAAAAAAGTTGACTTGAGATGATTTCTTATTATTTTTCTAAAAATTGGTTTTATGCAGGAAAATGTTAAAATTATTTTACCTACATATATTAGTTTCATTTGATAAAATGGAATTTATATTTAAAATTTCTAGGTATAAAATATTTAACTATGAAAATCATATTTTAATTAATTGAAATTAAATTACTTAGGATAAATATTTATTACCATTGTAAAAGTAAAAGGGTTGTTTCCAAAGAATTAATTTTATAAGAGTTGTATAATTTTTATTTAAATAAATTATATTAATATACATTAAAATATGACTCTAATATTATGGTTAAACACATAGACATGTATTTTCACACTCATTCAATTAATACTTAATAAGAAATAATAATAAAAACACATAGTATATAAAAATATATTTTTCTATAAAAACAGTTTCTATTATATCTTATATTTAAATTTAAAAGTTAATTTTATCATTTTTAAAAATTTAATTAGTTTAAATGGATCCCAGATTCAAATTTCATACATAGATATTTGGTAATAATTGTCCTCTTATATTTTTAGTAATAAAATAATTACCATGGTTGATTTTTAATCAATATTAATAAGAGTAAAATGGATAAATGATGTATCCTAAATTTTTAATAATTAAAGGGTAACATAAACCATCTATAAAGCCTTGTTAGGTATGAAATTCATAACCATATTTCTTACCTTCCATTTCTATACCTAATTCACCAAACCTAGTGAACCCACCTAACACCCATGTGATTCTATTTCTACCCCTTACCTAACTTTAGTTTCTATAAAAAAACCCTCTTTTTCTCATATAAAAGGCGCCTCTAACCACCCCTTCAATACCACTATAAAAATTATTTTTGCTCTTAAAAATACACCCTATTACATTCCCATATAATCCTATTTCACTCTCATAATATTTTTGTCACAATATAATAGAACAAGACTATCCTTTAAAGGAATCCTCCAATAGAAACCCAAAGTTCTCAACATAAGTTCAATATTTTCACTAATGTTTTTTTCTTATATTTTTAATTTAAATTTTATTTTTCTGAATAATATATGATTAATTTATAATTAATTTTATACTTATGTTTTTATATTTTGTAAATAAACACTAACCACCTTTCCCCTTTCCCTTATGAAAAAAAATTGACATTTGTGTGTTATTCGTACTACCGCCTCCACGATGCAACATGTATCATTTTCCTTCACCGCATTACAAGGATATATATAAGGATGATATTAAATGATAAATGTGATTTTTATGATATAATTAAGGTTCTGGTATGATAAATTAGATATTTTATTAATGATATGATCAATAAATGATCATCGTTAATTTAATCGTTTAAAACAAGTGTACTAAGAGGATAATCTTTTATTCAAATTGTGAAATATTTTCATATCTATTAATTATTCTTATACTTACTTTTAAATTCTGATATAAAACACTATTAAACACTAAATAAGATCACTATGCTTCTGGTGTAATAATATTACAACAAAACCACCACAAAGTAATTTATTATATCAGGGTATGTTCATGTTTGGGTCAGTTTAACCAACTCATAATCATTAATTATTGGTATAAAATAATATAAATGTGTAAATAATATTTTTTTCTGATTTTGGATATTTTATATCAATATTTATAAAATAAATTAATAAAATACCCTCTAATCAATATGAATCACTAGTACATGTTTGTTATTTATTTCATGTTCAAGAATAAATACTAAAACATTCATGAAAGAAATTTAAAACATCATAAATAATTATAAATCATATATAAGAGTAAATTTAATGAACTATTAAAAATTAAATTTTGAATAATAATGAATATGCACACCGCTATTATGAAACTAGTACAAAATATCAAAACTATAAGCACCCACTGTGGAAAATCTGAAGATTTCATGTAGAGAATTACTATTTATGAAGATTATAAAGTAGATAGATATAATTAAGGTTATTTTTTAAGTTATTAAGATATATATGTTTGTGATACAATAGGTTAAAGGATTTTATTTAAAGTTGGGACAAGATTTAAGGGTTAGCCATCTCAAATTCCTCTCTTTAGGACATGTTTGGTATTATACACCTTATTTCATTTATGTAGTGTATATACTTCCTATTTGAGATGTTATATCATTAAAAAAATTTATTCAAGGTATTTAATGATTAAGTTTAAGACCTATATTTCAAGAGGTTTTATTTAATTTTTATCCAAGATATAAGTGGGTTTTTTACGTCTCAATTTTCATTCTTTGGGACTCATGTTATATTCACCACTTATTTCCTTTTGTGTGGTGAATACATTTACATAGAAGAATTTTTCCAAATTAATCATGAAATTTAAGTTATTTAAAAGTATATATTGGTATCCCTCTCTCATATTCCTTTTATTCAACAATTACTAAAACTGTTGTAAAACTCAATAATTTCCATGGTGAAAAAACCATCCTAAGTTTTGGTAAAGTAAAAGTATGTATAGTTTCCTAGAAAATAGATCCTTATATGGATATTGGAAAGTGGGTTGGGTTGTAGAATAGATAAACCTAGGTGTAATAATTATGAAAAGGGTTGGTTGAACATTGACTCAACCATCACTCTAATGCATGAATAATGGTCCTAAGACTATACACATGCAAAGAAACTTCTAGTGGGTATGATTTGGAATGTTCACACACTCTTTATAAACCATGATAGAGGTATTTTCCTACCATTTACTTAGTATCCTAACAATTCAAGCTATTAAATCCAATTATTATCTTCCATGGATAACCCATCACATTTTAATTACCCTCACCACTATATTTCTTTAATAAGGGTACTTCATGTTACTTTGATGATACCCAACTTAATATAAGTTTATTAAGGGATATTCTCCTAGACATATACATTATTCTATTGAATGGGTAAGTATTTGATTTCTTTATTTCTCATTATATGGATAGCTAATTTTTATTAAGTAATAGTTTCCTTAGGAATGATATGAAAGGTCTTGATGACTCTTATGGTGAATGCATTAGACTTAATCAAGTGATGGGTGGGTCCTGAAATTA
Source organism: Viscum album (assembly GCA_963277665.1). Lineage (NCBI taxonomy): Eukaryota > Viridiplantae > Streptophyta > Magnoliopsida > Santalales > Viscaceae > Viscum > Viscum album. The sequence goes on from OY728157.1 coordinate 1,993,895,259, forward strand.
TATATCCCCTTGATGCATTTACAGGACTCATTAGACAAAACATGATGGGTTTTCATGTATAACTCTCCCCATAACATGATAGTTTCTTGGAAAAGGGCCTTTATAGTATGTTTTTTATATTAGGAATTATACATTCCATTAGTAATATATTGATGATTATTTTTATCCATGCTTTCATTTATTATCATGGATATAGAATTCCCTTAGTTCTATTTGTTTATGGATTAATGTTTTTCATTTATTCTTTACATAACACTTATGGAATGTTTATGTTATGAAAGATTTTGTTGTATGCGACTCCTTACAAATCATCTGAGCTCACCCTTATTTTTTTCCTTTCCCTAGAAAAACTATAGTAGGACTATGTGAAATTTTCATAAATATGATAAAAGGGATAATAATTTTCATGAAATATGTTCTTATTCTATCTTATATTTTTGAAATGTAATGTATGTATGTATCTAGTATCCCTAAACTATTAGATCCTTTAGGAGCTCTTGTATTCTATACCAACAATGTAATATAACTATTGGATCTAGGTTTCTGGAGTCTAAGAGGTTATAGTTTCTCAACAACCAAGGTGGCTTACATCGTGCAGGTTTTTTAGGAGAGGATTATCATAATTCTTCCTAGAGTATCATTGCACTATAGTGCACTTGGTCATATCGCAATCGGTGGCCTAGATTTACCTGGATCTACCCTAGGGAATGGTGTTATGACATAAACCAAGTAGTCATGTCACATTGTGTCCCAATAGGGTGAATTGCACAATTATAACCTTACTCATGACATAATTCACCCTTATATAGTTTTTTAATATTTTTTTTAATCTTTTTAAAAGATTCTCCTCCCTCCTTTTTGGTCACTCAACCTTGAGGCAAGATTCCCCTCTCCCTCTCATTTCCCCCCTCTCCAACTTCACATTTTGAGATCCCGTATAGTCATATTTCAATGGATAAATGTGTCATATTGAGTTAGAGGCTCCTCTTATATTGGACAAGTTAAGCCCGAGGTTCCTTCTCATTATTTCTCTTATTCCACTATTTTTTTGGAATAACCCTTATTTTAAGGATTATTTTTCTAGTTTCTCAATTTTGATTGAATGAGGCTAGTTCAAGTTATGATATTGGATGAGTTAAATCCTATGAATATGAGGTATGTGGATACTTTCATATTTCTCAATATATCATGTGTTTGTATGTGATATGAATGTGTGGGTGAGGGATTCTGAACATGGGAATTTTGGAAGGGGGATTAGTGAGTCCTAAAGTGTGGGTTGGGCTAGGGAAAAGCCTCCATGGTATGAATTAAGGGTGTCATCATGGTTTTTTGATTTTAATAAATCCTGATGGATATATAACCAAGGGTAATAGCCTCTAGTTACATCCAAAAAACCCCCACAGTGGTTAGGAATTGTTTGGTTGGTGGTGTTATGCCCAGGTTGAGGATGATAGAGAGGAATTGTGGTCTCTTGAGTGGTGGGGGACTTGGGTAGAGATTTTGAAAAGTAATATGACTTGGTTATTATATTAGAAGAGGGTCGGGTGCACCTTATAGACCCCAAAACTCCTTTATAGGGTTAAAATTATGGTGATATGGTTCCTTATGTTAGAGTCTCTCTTTCAAGAGGGATTTTGGTTTTAAAAGGGATTAGGCCTTAAGGGGGTATCATGTATGGTACGTTTGGTGAATGATTGATGGGTTTCAGATAGGTAATGGTTGTAGGAAGAGTGGATTCTTGAGATGTGTTGTAAATACCTTATTCTTAAGGCATGGTGTATTCTTAGCTTATCTCATGTAGACTTTATAAGGTGACACATCTGGGTAATTAAAGTGTAACAACTTGCTTAAATTACTTTTGTGTTGAGTACATGGAAAGTATAGGAAGTGTAATAAAGGATTATTAAGACTTATAATTACATTATGGGTTCTAAAAATGTGTTCGATAATGATGAGGTGAGTTCTTTGTGGCCTTAGGAATCTAGTGACACCCCAGGGGAATGTTATGCATATGTATGATCGATATATCATGATGGTTCGAGGAATTTTATGATAATTAATGTTTTGGGGTATTCTATAGAAATTCACTATGTATTAATTAGTGGATATATGGGGTTTAAACTAGGGATATGTTGTCATGATTGTTATTGTACATGTGTACCATGATTATGATCCAACATATGATGATGAACTTGACATGTAACCTCACCTTGAATGAGAGGGTACTGGAATAGTCCAACATGAGTGAGAGGGTATTGATCTTAGATTTTATTTTGAGGACTTACCTTGAGTGATAGGGTATCGGTTTATGATTTCATTATGATGACTCACCCAAAGTGAGAGGGTAATAGTATAGACCACAATGAGTGAGAGGTTATCATTTTTGGATGGTGTTATGATACATAAAATTTAGTGAGGGGATGGTGGTATGAGATGAGACATGAGATCAGTACATGGTATGATATCTTGCCCTCTCTAAGAGGGTAGTGGTCAAGAATATGCTTATAGTTCTAGCCCTAAGGGGAGGTACTTGAAGGTTCTGGGCGTAGCGGAAGCACGTGGGTGGATGTGCCCACTTGTCTTTTTTTTCATTAGAAATGATCAATTCGGGATCAATATGATGATAAACGTCATTCTACATGGATTGAATCATAGAAATAGACAAATAAGAAGAAAGTTATTAGAACCACAAAAGTGGATCATCACAGATTGATTATAGTTAATTTAATTAATTGACAAGAAGTACCTTTTGGGTGTTCTTTCTTTGTTGATGTTCTTGATCACGTTCTGATTTGATTCATCATTGTGTCATAGAATCCAAGTGTATAATTCCACTAGTGGTGATCCACACATGCACCTCATATCTCTGGACATCACCAAAGGAGTCTCTGGGTGCTATTTTGGAGAAACATTTGCTTGCGTTGTCCGCCTTAGATCATCTTGATCCGATGTAAGAGGATCTCTCTCGGTCTTGAGAGCGTTCTTGGAGGAAGAGGATATTTTGGCCTTGAAAGAATTATCTAGAATTTTTGTGCTCAATGATTCTCTTGTGTGTGGGAAAAAGATTTGGGGTTGTGAGAATATTTATAATTGGGTTTTAGGTTGTAGAGTTATGACAATAAATAAACGTGTTATGCGTTTTATTTATTTCATTGACTCTTATTGAAAACCCCCATGTCAAATAATTAATTCCTTGACATGCACCCACACTAATTATAATAAATATCATTTAATAAAACAATATTATATCCTCAAAATCCTGACTGGAAAACTACACGGCGTGTAATCATTAATACATGGTGTGTACTTGTTTTCCATAAAACTACACGGCGTGTAATCATTAATACGTGGTGTGTATATCTTGTTTTTTATTTCCTTCTTCCTCCATCATTAAAACAATTTAGGCTTCCTTGAATAATTATTAAACCACGTACGGGAATAATATTTATTCTACTTGAGATACTTGGATACACTTAATGTGTGACCCTCTAGGCCTCTTTCTCATTGGCATTAGGCGAGCTTGCCTAAAGTCCAAGATTACTGTCTAGCAACGGGTCAAGGCACCCAAGACAAAGAAGTTGATGTCACATTGACGTTTCACTTCATAAAAAATCTTACTGTGTAATCTAATCCCTTATCCTCAATATCTCATCAAGCAGGTTTCATGGCAGTGTCATAAACCTATTTGCTTGATCTGTCATTCTTTAACTTCTAGAAATAAACTCGTCATTACACCATGGCCATGAAATTTGTACGATAGTTCTATTTAAATCAAAGGGCCTAATAAATCTATTTCCATAAATATTGAAGGGACAAATCCTTCCTTTACTTATCCATTAACAACATGTCATTCATGACACACACAACGTACCCTACTTCCCGCCAACTGTCTATGTGACAGTTTTCGTCAACAAATCTAAGTGTGCTTGTCATGACATGAGTTAATGATAATCTTACAGTCTAAGGACCATTACACACGTTCACAAATAGAAATGTCTGATGACACCAAAACATGAGGAATTACTACTGGTAGGTTTGTTCTCATAATCTCTCATCTTGGAGATTACCAAGTGCGAACTCCATGAGAGAGAGTCTCGTCTTCTTACGAGTACTCTCGCATGATAGTCTGTATACTATGTGTCCTATCATAGTATGTCATCCAGCCATAGAACTTTATTTTAGAATATTTTTATAGAATTTCAAGGTTTTCATCATAGCAGGGATCTTCCATGACCTTATTAATGCAACAAATATTCCAGGACATTATTATATTATAGTCATGCAGAACAATGAACAATATATAATAAGAGTACATTAATTTAATCAAAGTACAAAATAGTTGGTTATCAGGACACCAACCCTTACAAACTCCCACTTGGAATAGAGCCAACTGCCTACAAATTTTAGTCCTAGAGACCTCACATGATGATCATATTTCTACTGAGTCAAGACTTTAGTCAAGGGGTCCTCCACGTTGTCTTCCATGGAAATAGTGATCACTGCAACTTCACCTCTCTGAGAAAAATCCCTCAAGAGATGATACTTCCAAAGTATGTGCTTTGTCTGCTAATCTGACCTTGGCTCTTTTTCAAGTGTCACCACTGTAGTATTATCACAATAGAGTGTGATAGGATCTTTAATGCTAGGTACTACATTCAACTCTTAGATGAAGCTTCGCATCCATACTGCTTCTTTAGTTGCATCAGAAGTTGTGATATACTTGGACTCTACTGTAGAATCTGCAACCACACCTTTCTTTGAGCTCTTCCAGCTCACTACACCTCCATTCAAACTGGAGATGCATCCAGTCTGTGACTTTATGTCATCTTGATCAGTCTAGAAACTAGCATCTACATGTCCTCTAATGACTAGTTCCTCATATCCTCCATAAAGCAGGAACATATCCTTATTATGCCTTAGATACTTAAGGATAGTCTTGACTGCCATCCAATGGCAGTCTCCTGTATTAGCTTGATATCTACCTACCACACATAATGCGTAAGAAACATCTAGCCTTGTACATAGCATAGAATACATGACTGACCCAATCGTGGATGTGTAAGGGATCCTTTCCATTTTCTCTCTTTCCTCATGTGTCTGAGGACACATTTTCTTTGAAATATGAATGCCATGTGACACTGGAAACAATCCCCTATTGGAATGTTCCATACTGAATCTCTTCAGTATCTTGTCAATTTATGTACTTTGAATTAGGCCCAGCATTCTCTTGGATCTATCACGATGGATCTTGATCCCAAGAATATATGATGCCTATCCCAAGTCTTTCATAGAGAAGCATTTATCCAACCATGCCTTAACTGAATCTAAGACTGGTACTTTGTTTCCAATTAGTAATATGTCATCAACATATACTATTAGGAAAAACAATTGCACTTCCACTAATCCTTTTGTAGACACAAGGCTCACATTCATTCTTAACAAATACAAATTCCTTTACGGCTTCATCAAAACTAATTTTCCATGACCTTGATGCATGACTTAATCCATAAATGGAATTCTGCAACATGCATACCTTGTTGGCATCCTTTGGAGTCACAGACCATTCAGGTTGTGTCATGTAGACATCTTTCTGGAGGTTACCGTTAAAGAATGTTGTTTTAACATCCATTTTCCAAATTTCATAATCATGGTAAGAGGCAATGGCTAATAGGATTCTGATAGATTTCAGCATCGCAACCGGTGAAAAATTTTCATCATAGTCAATTCATTGACGCTGTCTAAAACCTTTTGAAACTAGTTGTTCCTTATAGGTGATGACTTGCCCCTCCATGTCCGGTTTCTTCTTGAATACCCATTTATTATGAATCAGCCTTACATCAACTGGAGGATCTACCAAAATCCAGACTTGGTTTTGGTACATGGAATCCATTTCAGAATTCATGGCTTATTGCCACTTGGCAGTGTCTGTGCCTTAAAATGCCTCCTTGTAGGTAAGAGGATTATCATTGTCAACCAATAATGAGTCACCATACTCAGTGACAAGAAAACCATATCGTTCTGGTTCTCTCACCTCTCTCATGATCCTACATAGTTCTTGTATCTCTAGAACATATTTTTTTCCACTGGGCTTTGTGGAATCTATTCTTGTACCAACTCTTGTGTATCTTGAGCCTTGACTTCATTGAAGTCTATCTCGCTCCCTCTATCTCTTTTGGAGATGTACTCCCTCTCAAGGAATATGGTGTGTATTTACACTGTTACCTTTTTATCTGAGGGGTTATATAGGTAATATCCCCTTGTTTCCTTGGGATATCCTATAAAGATATACTTTATGCCTCTGGGTGAAAGTTTGTTACCTTAATAGGCCTTAATAAATTATTCGCTACCCCACACATGTAAATTCGATAACATGGATTTCCGACCACTCCATAACTCTTATGGAATACCATTTATCGATTTAGTTGGTGCTTGGTTTAGTATGTGTGTTGCTGTTTGTAATGCATATCCCCAAAAGGATAATGGAAGACTCGCATGACTCATCATTGATCTCACCATGTCCAATAGGGTGTGGTTCCTCCTTTAACTTACACCATTCCACTGAGGTGTGTAAGGAGGAGTGAGTTGAGATAGAATCTCAAACTCATGTAAGAAATCAATGAAGTCATGATTAAGATATTCTCCTCCTCTGTCTGAGCGGAGTTTCTTAATCTTCTTACCAAGATGGTTCTCAACTTCATTCTTGTATTCTTTGAACCGATCAAAAGAATCTGACTTATACCTCATTAAGTAAATATATCCATATCTACTAAAATCATCAGAAAAAGTTATGAAGTACGAGAACCCACCTCTTGCTTCAACTAGAAATGGTCCACACACATATGTGTGAACTAATTCTAGAAGCTCTTCAGCCCTTTCACCTTTCCCACTAAATGGGGCTTTGGTCATTTTGCCTTGTAGACACGCATGACATACACCAAGTGTTTTTAGTTCGAAAGAATCTAAATACCCATCTTGATGTAATTTTGTCAAATGTTTCTCATTGACATGACCTAGCCGGTGATGCCAAAGTTGGGTGTGGTATGATTCATGTGAATTAACTTTTTCGTCAATTGAAATTACTTGGTTTGTGTAGTCTAACACATAAAGTTCGTTATATAAATGTGCCCTACCAAAACAAATGATATCTTTGTAAAAGTAGAAACATCCACTTCCAAACTTGAAGATGAATCCATCAGTATCTAATATAGATACTGAAATAATGTTTTTGGTTATAGAGGGTATATAATAACATCCTTTCAAAACCAAGACCATCCTAGTAGGCAAAGTGAGGTGGTAGTCTCCGACAGCTACAACAGTGAGTCTGGCTCCGTTGGCTTCTTGTAGATCCACCTCACCTTGTTCAATATTTCTGAATCTAATTGGTTCCTGTATTTGGATACAGATGTGAGAACCACAAGTAGTATCTAATAACCAATTGGTAGAAATAGATAGATTGCATTCGATAACAAACTCACCTGAAGTTTCCCCTTACTTCCTTGGCTGGGTGCAGTTTTTCTTCCAGTGGCCCTTCTTGCCACATGTGAGACAAACAGCCTCATGTTCTGTTGCCTTCCCTTTGATCTTCCTTTTCTTGGAAGGCCTTGAAGAAGCTTTGGGATTAAATCTCTTTGCCTTTTATTTCCTTTTATTCACCATGAGGACAGAAGGCTTTTCACGCTTCATGGCATTGTCCACTTGGTGAATGAGAATAAGAATATCATATAGATACTTCTCAATGTTGTTCATGTTGAAGTTCACAACAAAGTTTGAGAAGCTCTGGGGGATTGATGCAAGAATGAGATCGGTACCCAATTCTTCAGGGAGTTTAAACCCTAGAACCTCCAAGCGCTCAGTGTATCCAACGAGCTTGACTACATGAGACCCAGCTGGGGAACCTTCTCCAAGATTGCTCTGAAATAGAGCCTAGGAGATCTCAAACCTTTTTTTTCTTTCTCTCTCCTGGTATAGACCACGGAGGTGCTCGAGTATGCTGTAGGAATCCATGTCTTCATGAGACTTCATGAGCTCACTAGACTTTGATGATATCATCAAACATTGAACGTCGAGTGCATCACTCAAATGTTGATTATAGACCAGTAAATCTTCGTCACTCACCCCTAGGGCAGGAGAATCAGGAAGTGAGGACTCCATCACGTAAAACTTTCGTTCATGGTGTAGGATAACACAAAGGTTCCTAAACCATTCCTAAAAGTTACTACCGGTGATTATGTTGTCTTTATCTAGAATTGATCACAGAGAAAATGTGATTGATGAGTTTTTCATATTGATTCTACAAATTAAAAGAGCAGATTTATCAGTACTTTATTGATTACATTTTATGAGAAATAATAAATGTTATTAAGTCACCCACTATTTTATCAAGTCCCAATAGACCTCACCATTGAACTCGTAATTTTTAGTTGCTTTTACATTCTAGTGGAAAGGGTCCATACTCCCCTTCTCATAACCCCAAAAAGGGTTGGTCAAGATATTTGAAGGTATTTAGGTTGGAAGGTCTTTTCCAACTGTGAGCCTACAGTTCCTTGATCTGTTGAGTGGAATCCTCAATCCTGAAATCCTGACTTGGATTTCCTCAACTCTTGCCTCCAATATTACATCAAGTCTAGCAAAGGCTACTCCTCTTGATGTAATATGGTTAAGTCAACCCGAAACCTTTCATAAGGGATTCCTTTATAAAATTAAGTATCCCAACAAGGGTTGGTCAAACACATAGTTTTATTGAGTCTTTCCCTTAATCAAGTAATGGAAGGCTTGGTCTGACTTAATATGGTATTGAGGGATTTAAATCCTTTATGCATAGTTTTGCATTATCACATGCTTGTTAATATTAAGTGATACTTGCTTAAGTTATTAACCATGTTCCGATAATGTTTATGCGTAGTTCGGTTTTTATTTTATTCCATCTTTGCATGCTTGTTCATTTTATTAACTATGTGATTGCGAAAACACATACATAATAAATAAACCATTCAATCAGACAGAAATAAAATAAGATGGCATGATTCTGATATTTTATTGTTTAGCTTATCTAGCGGTTTGATAAGTTAACCCTGACCTAGGGAAAAACACCTTGAACCAATGGTTTGTGTTTTTAAACTCCCACATGTCCACATTTGTATCTTCTTGGGTTGGTTTCACCTCAGCTTTGAGTTTTGAACCATCTCCTCTAGCTTGGGAGATCCTCCATTACGTGGGGTTTACATTAAGGAATCCATGGGCACGCATGCCCTACATTTTATTGGAAGAAGGCTCGCAAGCCAATGAATTTAAATTAAACAAATTTAAATGAAACCAAACACACATAAAAATGGTCTTTGGTCTAGATCATGATCATTCATAACATGCAACGACATTTACGCATATTTTGAATTCAAATTATTTTAATTGTTCTATTATTTAAGATAATTCACGCTTGAAATTAATTAATTATGATCTTATAATTAATCAATTATTTATCTTAAATTCATTTCTGAATTTCCTTGAGATTCTTTTCATCCATATTCCTTGTACAGGTCTTTGTACTTTTGGAGGAAACCTGGTGAAATTCCATTTATGGAAAGTACACGGCGTGTAATATAGCCTACACGCCGTGTATTTTTCACCCTTTATACAAAGTACATGCTGGGGGCTTTGGTGTGTTTTATGTACTTTGGAAATTTTGTCGTACACAGTGTTTAGATTAATCTAACACGGTGTGTACTTCCTTGTTATAGGGTTACTAGCCTGGAAATCCCATGTACGCGGAACACGACTTCTCCTTGTACACATTTTTCACCTGGACCGGATCGGACTACAGGTCGTGTTGAATCAACATACACACCGTGTATTCCGATTTCCATGTGCCGTTAAATTATGGTCAACACGGTGTAATAAAACTCAGGTATACTCAATTCACACAGTGTGGTTAGGTGGACCAGTACTGGTTTATTGAACCTAAGTACATGGCATGTAGTTTTCACAACACGCCTTGTATTCTTGTGTTGTACGGACAAAAAGAGTGGCTCCTCCGGATGAGTTCCTCATTTTTTATTTTAATAAAAATTAAAATTAAAAGGTTTTTTCTGTGATGTGAATCGATAAATGAAGGAGGAAGAATATATCTCATTCATTCAGTTTAATTTAATGATTTATCATGAATTGAATAAAATATAAATGAGTAAATTATAAACAAAATTAAATAACTATAATCAACATTTTAACCTCACACCGATACCAATTGAAGGTTCCGGGCACTATGGAAGCACGTGGGTGGATGTTCCCACTTGGATTTTTGTCATTAGCAATGATCAATCCGGGTTCAATATGATGATAAATGAAAGTCTCCACGAATCGATTCACAGAAATAGACAAAGAAGAAGAAAGTTCCTGGAACCACAAAAGTGGATCGTCACAGGTTGATTATAGTTAATTTAATTAATTTAAAATATGTACCTTTTGGGTGTTCTTTCTTCATTGATGTTCTTGATCACGTTCCGATGTGATTTGTCATTGCATCGTAGAAGAAAAGTGTAGACTTCCTCTAGTAGTGATCCACACGTGCACCTCATATCTATGGACATCGCCAAAGGAGTCTCTAGGTTCTAGCATGGAGAAACATTTGCTTGCATTGTCTGCCTTAGATCGTTTTGATCCGATAGAAGAGGACCTCTCTCGGTCTTGAGATTGTTCTTAGAGGAAGAGGTTCTTTCGACCTTGAAAGAATTGTCCATAATTGTTGTGCACAACGATTCTCTTGTGTGTGGGAAAAGAGTTGGGGTTGTGAGGATATTTATAATCGTGTTTGAGGTTTTAGAGTTATGACAATAAATAAATGTGTTACGTATTTTATTTATTTCATTGAGTCTTATTGAAATCCCCCATGTCGAATAATTAATTCCTTGACATGCGCCCACGCTGATTATAATAAATATCATTTAATAAAACAATATTATATCCCCAAAATCCTGAATGGAAAACTACATGGTGTGTAATCATTAATACACAGCATGTACTTGTTTTCAATAAAACTACACGGTGTGTAATCATTAATACATGGCGTGTATATCTTGTTTTTCATTTCCTTCTTCCTCCATCATTAAAACAATTTAGGCTTCCTTGAATAATTATTAAACCACGTATGGGAATAATATTTATTCTACTTGAGATACTTGGATAAACTTAGTGTGTGACCCTCTAGGCCTATTTCTCATTGGCATTAGGTGGGATTGTCTAAAGTCCAAGATTACTATCTAGCAACAGGTCAACGCACCCAAGAGAAATAAGTTGATGCTACATTGACGTGTCACCTCATACGAATTCTTACTGTGTAATTTAATCCCTTTTTCTCAATATCTCATCAAGCAGGTTTCATGGCAGTGTCATAAACCTATATTCTTGATCTTTCAGTCTTTAACTTCTATAAATAAACTCATCATTACACCATGGACATAGAATTTGTTCTAGAGTTCTATTTCAATCAAAGGGCCCGAGATATCTATTTCTATAAATATGGAAGGGACAAATCCTTCCTCAAATTATCCATTAACAACATGTCATTCATGACGCACCCAACGTACCCTACTTCCCACCAATTGTCTACGTGACGGTTTTCATCAGTAAATCTAAGTGCGCGAGTCATGACATGAGTTAATAATAATATTTCAGTATAAGGACCATTACACACGCCCACAGATAGCAATGTCTGATGGCACCAAAACATGCGGAATTACTACTGGCGAGTCTGTTCTCCTAATCTCCCATCTTAGAGATTACCAAGTACAAACTCCATGAGAGAGAGTCTCGTCTTCTAACGAGTACTCGCACATGACAGTTTGTATACTATGTGTCCTATCATAGTATGTCATCCAACCATAGAAATTTATTTAAGAATATTGTTATATAATTTCAAGGTTCTCATCGTAGTGGGGATCTTCCATGACCTTATTAATGCAACAAATATTCCAGGACATTATTATATTATAGTCATGAAGAACAATGAACAATATATAATATTATTACATTCATGTAATCAATGTACAAAATAGTTGGTTCTCAGGACACCAACCCTTACATCACTAAGACCTAGTTTTATTATGATGTGTCTTCTCCCATAGACTTTGAACTAATTAGGTGAGTTTGACCATCATGGTGGTCTATCTATTACACACTAAACTAAAACTTATTCTTATGAGTTTTATATTTATTTTTCATACATACACACATTTCATATTGTGTTATATCAGAGGAAACTCATTGGTTTCACCCTACAAATATTTATTTCCCACACCCTGCATAGACACCCTGGTGCACATTAAAATATATCTGTTTCACTTTCATGAGGCATGTTTTACATGAGATCTATCTGGGGTATCTGGATGGATATTTGGGAGACTGGCAGGAGGAGGGACCTGGGTTTTATAATTGACTCTCCCCTTGTTTTTTTCTATTTATTTTTTATTTGATCAGCTTATTTGGAGATACTTGTGTGTGTTTGTATATATATCATTCTTTTATAGAATATTTATATTTTATATTATTTATAGTTGGATATTAGCTATAATTAGTTACACTTACTCTCATGTTTATTCATTTGATTATTTATAATTTATTATATAAAATAATACTAATAGTATAGTCTCCCCATCATTAATTATAGGCTCTCATCACTATTCAACTGCCTCTATCTTATAGGGAGGTTCACCTAAGGTGTTATGGCACTATAGATGGGTTTCATTCCGGTGATTTTATCTAGTGAATTACAAAACTCAACACTATTTCTTTGATATTCATCCCAAATATTTTCTTGCTAAGTCTAAACAAAATTAAACACAAAAAATGAGACATATAACCCTTTTGAGCATTGACCGCGCTATCATGACACGTCAAATTGATTATGTTTTTAAGGTTGATTTATAGTCTATAGAAGATCCTAGGTTGTCTCTCATGGAGTTTTGATAGGTTTTGAGTGTGTATATTTAATAATAAGAACAAAAGAGGGGGTGGTTTTCAAAACAGTATCAAGAAAGTAACTAAATTTAAAGGGTTATAAATTTGAAAGACCAAGTGGATTGTGAAAAATATGAGATAAATAAGTGATCATTTCTGAGTAACAACAGCACTTGAATATTTCCTCATTCTTAATTTATTATTAGGTTTTAGTGTAAGCATTTGGTTAAGGGTTAACCAAGATCTTGGGTGCACACAATCCTCTAAAAATGATGCAATTAGAACTAAAACTTGACATAAAAATAATGTAGTCAAGTTCCATCCCCTTAGAATTATTTAATGTTTTTAAAGGAACATTTAAATCTCAAATGGTTTGGAAAGAAAATGGTTCTTATGTTGTCCAATCAGAACAACACAAGATGCACACTTAAAATCACACACTAATCGGTTATGAAATGAAAAGTGTTTCAATTAAATGCATCAAAACAAGTTAATATACATATGAAAGAACAATTAAAACAACAATATAAACCAAACCAGTAGATAATTATGTGTTTGAACTCCCTCTTCAAGTTTTTATCTCCCTTACAATGATCACCCACTACTTAGATCAACATCAGGAGGAGGAGGAAGCTCGGATGGAACTTCTTCTTCATTCTTGATCCCCCTATGAGGATAGGGGCCTCTAGAACCTCTATGATGAGGAGGAGACTCCTATAGGACTCCAAAATGGTAGAGCTTGGCCTTCTGGTAGAACTTACAAATGAGGATCCCATTGTGCTTTTTTATAGCCAAAATGAAACATGGTTTTGAAAACCCTTTTTTTGAGATACCAATTGTGTCTTGGTTTTGGAATAGTATAAAGCCATATCACAACTTTACCAAAAGAGAAGAGTTTTTGGATGGCATATTTATTGTATCCCTTTCAAATTTGGTGGACATTAGACATATTTATTGGTATATATGGTCAAATAACCAAACAAAACTTTTGAATTTAGGCAGATTCTGTCCCCTGGGCAGAATGGCTTGGACGGGCCACCAGATAGCTGAATTGGGTTTTGGTTCCTTGATAAGAGTTATTCCCATAATGTTTTGGAGAGCAACACAAAGTTTCAACCCATTTAGATGCACTAAATTATCTTAATTATCAAAATATTGGACAAATGTTCATGGAACCCATTCAGTTTTGGCACATTTTCCTTTTGGATCATCTCTAGGGCCACCAAATCACCTCCTACAGCAATGGAATCATCAAAACAAGTAACATTTCCATTTTTAAAAGTGATAAAAAAAATAAATTAATTAAAATGAATTTAAATTTGTTATTATATTTTAAATTTACAATACAAATTTAGTTTAAACCAATGGTGTAAGGGTGAAAATGAAACAGTGAATCACGGTACGATCACACCCCCACACCTAAACATTTCCACTCCTAGGAAAAGTTACATTTTCATAAATTATGAATGTATATATTACCAACATCATGAAGATTTAACATTTGAGGAAATTTTAATTCATTAAAGTAATGTGATCAATGCACAAACCACACCAAGGAGTTCTTCCTAGTGAAAATGGAAAAAGATGTCTCATAAATCATATCACAGTGAAATTCAAAGAGATTCATGATACCAATTTGAGAAAGGAATTCAAAAGTAAACCATGAAACTAAATCTCCATGTGTGTGTGTGAAAACCATTCCATTATATTCCTTCCACTTTCTATCCAATAAATATAGGTTATTTTAACATTTTTCAGCTTAAATGATTTTGTCCACCGAACCTGCCCTATATCCTTTGCAATCGTATTTCAAGACAATCTCACTTAAGCATTCCCAAAAGTAAAACCATAAGATCTCGACCTAAATATCACCATATTTTTCACATTTCATCACTCCCCTCATTTATTATTTTTGTTTTTTTTCAGAAGTTTCATTTGGAACAAATCTCACACTCATCTCTCAACCCATATTTGATCTCCTCACAACACTAATTGTAATAGTTATAACAAGATAAAAGGTTAAGGAGGAGTGGTTTTTGACATTCCCAAGACACAACCTAATTTTTTTTTATTTCTTTTTTTTAGGGTGTACAACAGTCAGATATCAGGTACACATGCATAGTTCAATCTAGTACAGTAATGAAATAGATCGGAAGAGGAACAAACGTATGGAAATATCATTTTAAGATGAAAAATATTAACCAAAAATATATTTACCTTATATTAATTAAGAAATATTCAAATTTTATGGTTTGGTGCAAAAATATGTGGATATATTAGTGACATGGTTTTCCCAAAAACAACTCACACAATGGGAATCAATCATCTTAAAGGTTTCATAGAGATACAACCATTTATATCATTGATAGAAAAAAATTCACTAAAAATTGATCCATAATGTTAAATTCATACAAACATTCATTCCATAATAGATTCATGTTTTCATAAAATGTTAAATCAATATGGAATCATAAATTTCAACATGCACTTTCA
Source organism: Viscum album (assembly GCA_963277665.1). Classification (NCBI taxonomy): domain Eukaryota; kingdom Viridiplantae; phylum Streptophyta; class Magnoliopsida; order Santalales; family Viscaceae; genus Viscum; species Viscum album. Next base: position 1,993,910,697 of record OY728157.1, read on the forward strand.
ATAAGTTCCATGATTTTGTGACCATAAGGGGGGAGTAAAAATACCATAAATAAGGTGAAAAAGAGAATAATGAATAAAGATAATGAAAATACTAATGAACTGAACAAGATGGGGAAAAGTGGAAATACCATAATGAAGTAGAAAAAGATAAGAAAGAAGAAAGACGATGAAAATCCTAATGAACTCAGGAATGTATCCACCCCCCCCCCCCCCCACTAAGAATGTGAAGTGTCTTAACAGTAACAAAATAGAATGTGGGGAGGGAGGATAAAACCTAGTGGGTTTCATTGGTATGTTGCTTCTTGAACATGGAGTTCCTCCATCAGGAACTCTGGAAGGGATTCATGGAAGTGCTTTAGCAGCTACCCATTGACAGTGAAGGTTTTCTTAGTTTATTCATTTCGAACCTAAACAACACCAAATGGAGATACATTATTAACAGTGTATGGTCCAAACCAATAGGAACAAAGGTTACCTGGATGAAAATTCAGCCTTATATTGTAGAGTAGGACCTTATTCCCAATTTTGAATTGACGATGAAGGATGATATGGTCATGGGAATCCTTGGTTTGTTCCTTATAAATCCTATAGTTCTCATATGCATCTCTTCTCATTTCCTCCAACTCCTGAATCTGTAACTTCCTTTGAGAACCTTCACTAGAAAGATTATAATTTCATTGTTTGATGGCTCAGTAAGCCCAGTGCTCAATCTCAACAGGGAGGTGACAACTCCTTCCAAACACTTGTTGATATGGTGACATGTCAAAGGGGGTTTTGAAAGCAGTACGGTAAGCCCATAATGAATCATCGACTCTAAGACTCCAATATTTTCTATTTAGTTGAACCATTTTTTTAATAATTTGTTTTACTTATCTATTTTTCACCTTTGATTGACCATTGGTCTATGGGTGATAAGCAGTAGACACTCGATGCCCGACCCCATACCGAAGTAAAAGTGATTGCATTGTTCAGTTGTAGAAATGAGAATCCTAGTCACTAATGATGAACCTAGGTAATCCAAACCTATAAAATATCTGAGTTATCAAAAATTCAACAACTTATTTGGAATCATCTGTCCTTGTGGATCATGACTCTACCCATTTTGACACATAACCAACCGCCAGAAGAATGTACAAGTTTCCAAAGGAATCGGGAAATGGACCCATAAAGTCAATTCCCCAAACATCAAAAATGTCATGAAAGAAAAATAGTTGTTGTGGAATTTCATTTATTTTAGATACATTCCCCTTTCTTTTACAATGAGGACAAGATTTGAAAAATTCATGGGCATCCCCAAAAAGTGTTGGCCAAAAGAAACCAGAATCAATGACATTGTGAGTAGTCTGTTAGGGGACCAAAGTGGCCCCCACAATCAAGAGTGTGGCAGAATCTAAGGATAAACTAAAACTTATTATTGGGAACACAACACCTTAGGACCTAATCAATACATGTGCGCCATAGGTAGGGGTCATCCAAAATGTACCAACGGGTCTCATGTTTTAGAATAATGGCTTTGTTTTTATTGAAATCAATAGGAATGAAAGATGCAAAAAAATAATTTTCAATTTCATCATACCAAGGAATAACATCTTGCACTCGGTAAAATTGCTCATTAGAAAACATGTCATAATGGGAATATATGGGGATGAGTCAATGTTTGAGGATGGTAGGATCCTATTGATTAGGTCAGCCACCACATTATCTTATCATTTTTTCTCTAATTTCTAGATTGAATTCTTGAAGGAGGAGCATCCGGCGAATGAGATGTAGTTTGGATTCCGGTTTCATTAGGAGGTACTAGAGGGTTTCATGGTCAAAGAATACAATGACTTTGGACCCTAATAGATATGAATTAAATTTATCCAAGGCAAACACTATGTAAAGGAATTATTTTTTAGTTCTGGTTTAGTTTGTTGGGTAGGGTCCAATGTACGTGAGTCATAGGCTATGACATGTGGAGATCGGTCGACCCTTTGTGACAAGACTTCCCCAACTGCAGAGTTAGAGGCATCACCCATGATCTCAAATAGTAAATTCCACTAAGTTGGTTGGATTACCAGGGGTGATGGGCGACTCCATTTTAACTTATTAAAATATTCTTCATATTCTTTATCAAAAACAATTTCTTTTTCTTTTTGGAATAATTAGAAGAGGGGGAGTGCAATTTTACTAGTCACGAATGAAACAACAGTAAAATTCAGAATGACCAAGGAAAGACTGTACATTTTGTACTTTTTGGGGAATGGTAGGGAAAAAATGAAATCCAATTTTGATTTATCTACTTGGATACCATCCACAGAAATGATATTCCCTAAAACTATACCTTATCTCACCATGAAATGGAATTTATCATAATTTAATAAAATATTCTTTTCAATACAGTGATGTAGAATTGAATCAAGACTAATCAAACATTCATCAAAAGAGGATCCATAAATATTGAAATCATCCATGAATACTTCCATGAAATTCTCCAAGTAATCCAAAAAAATACTAACCATACATCATTGGAAAGTACCTGGAGCATTGTAGAGACCAAATGGAATCCTTCTACAGGAAAATGTGCCAAAGGGGCAAGTGAAGGTCATCTATTCCTAGTACTCGGGGGAAATATGGATCTAAAATTAACCAGAATACCCATCAAGGAAACATTAGTGGGACTTATCCACTAGACTCTCTAGAATTTTTTTCAATGAATGGAAAAGGGAAATGGTCCTTCCTAGTGTATTGGTTTAGTAGGTGATAGTTTATGCAGACGCGCCAACAATTCTGCACACGAGTTAGAACCAATTCACTGATTTAATTTTTAATTACTGTAAGGACAGTTTTTTTAGGAACTACTTTAATGGGACTAACCCATTGGCTATCAGATATGGGGTAAATGATTCCAACAGCTAATAATTCTGTTACCTCCATTTTCACAACTTCTAGGAGTTTTGGGTTTAGTCTACGTTATACCTTCCTCATTGGTTTAGCCTAATAATTTAACAATATATAATGTGTAAAAATTGATGAGATAATACTAGAAATATTAGCAATTTTCCATCCCAAATCTTTTTTATACTCCCTCAAATGTTCAATCAATCACAATTCATGCTTAGGAGGGAGTGAACTAGCAATAATGGTCAGAAACTTATATTCATTCTCATGATATGAATATTTTAAATCTTGATGCAGTTTTTTCAATTACTATTTAGGTGGATTTGAATTTATGGGAGTGTGTGTGAAAGTGAGAGGTCACTGATCATATCTAACTACTCAATGGTATCATCCTCACATGAGGAATGAGATTTTACAAGCTTAGAAGTATCATCAATGGTCATTGGATCCTCAGTGTTCAAGAAATTATTAATTAATAAACTTGAATGACACTTTTCTAGACTAATAAAACAATCAATGCATGATTCATTTCCTAGAATTTCTATCAATGAAGAAAACTCATAAAGGGGATCAGAAGAATGAAATGAATTATTTTCAAGGGAAGGGAGTACATCTATAGAATTAATAAAGAGAGGAATGTTCTTCTGAGGGGTGCTTCATGGAATCAAGGATGTTTAAGTGGAAAATATCGCCACCAAAATCCATAGATAATGTTCCATTATAGACATTAATTAAGGTTTTGGCCGTTTTCAAGAAAATTCTTCCCAATATAATTGGGGTATGTCCATTCATCCTATCATCTTCCATTTTAAGCTCATAAAAATCTGTAGGAAAAATTAAAATTTTCATCCTCACAAGAACATCCTCTAACACACAAGAAGGGTGTGTTGTACTCCTATTTTCTTTCTAAATGAAAATTATAATGGGATTTAGAACCCCCAAACTACAATTTAGAGTAAATGGAGCGAGGCATCACATTTATAGAAGCACCTAAATCAAGCATGGAATTGTAAATTGAATACTCTCATATGGGGTATGGAATCGAGAATGTCCCAGGATTGTTGCACTTGGGGGTAAGTGACGGATCTATCAATGTTGATACATTCCTCCCCATGCTCACCTTTTGATCTCTATAAATTCTCCTTCAGTGTGTACACATCTCCTTCAGGAACTTTGAAAATCTTGGAATTTGTTTCATAGTATCAATCAAAGGAATGTTAACCTGCAATTTTTTTAAAGTTTCTAATATTTCCTTATTAAGTTTAGTTTCCTATTGTTTTCTTGGTTGGGTGGCCCTTGGTATAAATGGAAGAGGAATGGTTGGGATAAGAGATTCATCAACATACACACTTTTTCCTTTGGAAGGGCTTCTCTCAAGATAAGGATTGTTTTCTCTTGAACCATTTTTAGTAGTGGTTGAGATGGTGGTTTTCTCAGGAGGGGATGACTCTATTGGAGGATTCATTTAGATTTTAAGATGGGTTCCACTCCTAAGGGTGATGGTACTAACATTTCTTTGATCCGTAGGGTTAACTACTGGTTGAGAGGGTATTTTACCCAACCTATGACTTTGAATTTCCTCCACCGAGTTAGCTAGTTAGCCTAATTGGGTTTTTAGGTCTTGTATGGAAGCTTGGGTGGTTTTTTGGAATTTGAGATTGTTAGAATCCATTTGTTTCATCATATATTTTAGGCTAGGATTGGGATTAGGAGGGGTGGTTGGAAATTCCCTTGGGGTGGTTGATGATTTTTTGGTGGTGGTGGAAGACGACTACTCTTCCCTTGTTGGTTCCACGGTTGATGAGGCTGGTTTGAATTCCCTCCTTGCCTATAATCTTTATTTTCTTTCCACATAATGTTGTATGGATAGTATGGTTCTTTCCTAAAGGGTTGGTTATAGGGGAATCCTTGGAAGATTCCCTCACAACTCTCAGAAGTTTCTCTCAATTCGGGGAATTTGTCAGAATAATGGGTGTCAGAAGAGCAGATTCCATAGTGGATAGGGGGAGGAGATTGAGATTTCCTTTGGGAGAGAGAAAGTTGTCATAAAAGGGTACTTACCTCTTCAAAAATGTTGTCCACATTCTTCTCAAATTAAGTACTTTTCACCTCATGGACACCTCGAATGAGTACACTAGACCTTGTACTAAATTATTGAGTATTCTGTGCCATGTTCTCAATCAGGGTCCTAACAGAGATTGGTGTTTTATCCACTAGTGCACAACCTGCAGTAGCATAAATCATGTTTCGATCAATTGGAATTAAACCTTCATAAAAATACTGAATTAAAAGTTGATCAGTTATTTGGTGGTGTGGAAAACTTGATCATAATCTTTAAAATCTTTCCCAATATTCATGAAGTGTTTATCCTTGAGACTGTCTTATACCACATATTTATTTTCTTATTGTTTCAGTTCGAGATTCTAGGAAATATTTTTCAGGAAAAAGACTTTTCATGTCCACCCATCCTTTTATTGGTGAATTAACATAATAAAGTCAGTCTTTTTCAGTGTCTTGTAATGAAAATGTAAATGCACTAATATTTATTTGTTCTCTATCCACATTTTAAGTTTTTAATGTTGAACACATAGTATTAAATTATTTTAAATTTTTATGTGGGTATTCTCCTGTGAGTCCATGAAAACAAGGAAACTAGTGAATTAGACCAGATTTTTATTCAAAAGTGGGTGTCTCACCTTGAATTTGAATATATGTGGGTTGGATGTAAACATCTGGTGATGTTAATTCTTTTAGTGTTCTATTGTTTTCATCCATGTTATACAAGTTTATTTCAATTTTGATGTTGGTTCCAGAAGAAGAATATTAAGGATCAAGAAGAGTGTTGTTTTCTTGTGTGACCTCCTTCAAAGGGTTCTCTTGTGCGTCTCTGGGTCACTGACGTAAGATCATCTTCATTTCAGGTTCAAAAGGTGGTAAATCTCTTGGATTAAAATGCATCATGCACAAAACCTACACAAGAAATAAATCAGTACAAAAAAATATAGGTAAAGGTATAAGATAAAATAAATAAATATTCACAAAATGTACAAAAATCTTATCAAAAACACACACTAAAAACCATAGCTATCCGTGGAAACAATGCCAAAATTTGACCGTGTTGTCATGACATGTCAAGTTGATTATGTTTTTAAGGTTGATTTATAGTATAGGAAAGACCCTAAATCATCTCTCAAGGAGATTTGATATATTTTGAGTGAGTATTTTTAATAATAATAACAAAATAGGGGTGGTTTTGAAAACAGTTTCAAGAAAGTAACTTAATTTAAAGAGTTATAAATTTGAAAGACCGAGTGGATTGTGAAAAATATGAGATAAATAAGTGATCATTTATAAGTTAATATATCACTTTAATAGTTCCTCATTCTTAATTGATTATTAGGCTTTACTATAATCGTTTTGTTGAGGGTTAACCAAGATCTTGGGTACCCACAAGCCTCTTAAAATAATGTGATTAGAACTAAACCTTAACATAACAATCATGTAATCAAGTTTCATACCCTTGGAATGATTTAAGTTTTTTAAAGGAACATTGAAATCTCAAATGGTTGGGAAAGAAAAGGGTTCTTATGTTGTCTAATCAGAACAACACAAGACACCAACTTAAAATCACACACCAATCGATTATGAAATAAAAAGTGTTTCAATTAAATGAATAAAAAAAGTTAAGATAAATATAAAAGAAAAATTAAAACTACAATATACACTAAACTAGTAGATAATTATGTGATGTAGCTCTCTCTTAAAGTGTTTAGCTCCCTCACAATAATCACCCACGGCTTAGCTTGACATCGAGAGGAGGAGGAAGCTCAGGTGGAACTCCTTCTTTATTATTGATCCCCCTAGGAGGATAAGGGCCTCCAAAACTTATATGATGAGGAGGATACTACTATAGGATTCCAAAATGGTAGAGCTTGGCCTTCTGGTCTAAATTACAAATGAGGTGCTCATGGTGCCTTTTTATAGCCAAAATGGAACATGGTTTTGAGCACCCTGTTTTTCAGATACCAATCGTGTCTCGGTTTTGGAATCAAAGAAATCTATATCACAACTTAATAGAAATAGAATATTTTTTTATAAGGCCTCCTTTATGTCTGCATATCAAATTTGGAGGCCATTAGACATCTGGATTTAGAGATATAGTTAAAGGACCGAACCAAACTTTTGAATTTGGGAAGATTTTGTCCCCTAGATAGAATGGTTCATACGGGCCACAAATGGTAGAATTGGCCTTCGGTTCCTTGATAAGAGTTGAATACCAAGATTATTTGGAGATTACCACGAAGTTTCAGACCATTTTTATGCACATAATTCTTTTAATGATCAAAATAGTGTACAGATGTTCATAGAACCCATGCAGTTTTGGCCCATTTTTCTTCTGGATCATCTTTGGGGCCTCCAAGTCACCTCCTCCTACAATGGAGTCATCAAAAAAAGAAAAATTTCACTATTTAAAAGTGATAAAAACATAATAAATTAATAAAACATAAATTTAAATTTGTTATTATATTTTAAATTTACAATACAAATTCAGTTTAAAATAGTGGTGTAAGGGTGAAAATGAAACAGTGAATCATGGTGCAATCAAGCATATCATTATTTTATTTTCTTATAAAATATAATCCTAGGGTACCTAAATTTAGCATGAAACTTGGATGAATGATCAAGGTCTTAAAAAAGTTTTTTTATTTAGAAGGAATCTGACCCATATTTTTTAAGGGGATTTAATCTCACCATCATATCTCATTATATTCCCTTTACATGTATACATAATTATAATGATTTAGTTCATAATAATTATTTATTCCAAAAAAAACAATATGTTCAAACCATATTTATGTGTATCTATTTTTAATTACCCACTCATTTATAAGTTATGACTCTCATAGGGAATTTTAATTTTTTACTTCAGAATAGGTTTCATTTTAAGAATAATGGTTTGGATTGGAATTTTAAGTGCTTTAACATCTCTAGGGGATGGTTTTATATTCTAATAATGGTGTTTTGGTTCTAGGGTAGCAGTTATGAAATTTTGGGTGGCCTTGTAGCTAAAATTTCACTTATTTTTAACCGCCATGGTACAACTATGAGGGTTGAGGCATCGTGTCTTATGGTCATGGAAGGCCATTTTCTATCTCTATGGGGATATAACATAGAGTAGAAAATGGGTTATGGGACCAACCCCTCCACTTGAGGGTTGTTTATAATGTAAAATAGTATGATACATCATAGCATGGACCTAGTCATGGTTGAAACAGCGTCGCCTACACTGTGGTGTGATTCTTATGGGAATTTTGAGGGACCAAAAGAAGCACCACACCATGGTGAATTTCATGGTATAAGGGAGGATTCTTGATTGATAATGATGTATATGAGGTCAACCTATGTGAAATGAGAATGGAAAAGTGCATTTTTTGGAGCCTATAGAACTTGGAAAATGGGGAAGGAGACTCCACTAGATCATGGAGCCTGGATGTGGTGCATGGGAGAGATCCCCATCCACCACAGAAAGAAGGTAGGGTGCCTAAGAATGGTGTATGGTGTATCAGGGGTCCTCAGGAGGTTTCTTAAGGTGGAAAACAATGTAAATACGTACTCCATGTCATATGTACAGGCCAAGTATGGTTTTTTTACACTTAACCCTTAGGGTGTAATTACTGGGATTCCATAAGTGATAAGTTTGCATCGTGGCCCCTATTATCATGATGTAGAAATAATCCCACCCAATTTTTTAGTGGGTTTCGAATTTTAATTTAAAATTAATACACCCATTGATTTTAGGGTGTAGGGGTGATGTGGGGAGGGCCATTCAGTCGGCTCCTCCCTATATTCTCCTACTCTTTAATACTCCATGTTAAGGGGATGTTTTTAGTTCATTATGATGGTGGATCCAATTTAATTTCTCATATATCCTCCTTTAATTCTTACTTTCCCTTCATAAATACTAATTTTTGTTTGAACTGATTAGGGTTTGGTGATTATTTCCACTAAATAATTGTGAAATTCATTTGAGATGATGTGGATTTTATTTTTCAGGTCTATATAGAATCCTAATATTATGAAATCTATCACACACTAATGTCATATTTATGTACTTATGAACTTTATTTTGACTAGTTTTTTTCATAGATTTTAATGGGATATTCCAGGTAGTTTTTTGGAGTTTTTGGGAGTGTTAGGGAAAGTGTATATTTGGAGAATAGTTAGTGTAAATCATGAGGTTTTCCTAAGAAACCATGTGACAATTTGGGGTTTCTAGGAGAGGGGAGAACAAGTACCACATGGTTTGGTCTGACCATGTTTCTTTCTCTAGAAAAGAGTGCATATTAGGATAGTAGAATATTTCATGGTTGGAACACGGTTCATCTAACCATGTGATAAAATCATGAAGGCATCTAGAGAGAAAGTAAGCCTCTCAATCTTAGTGAATGTTTTGTTTAGCTATGTGGAAAAACTATGCTTATAGGTTTTAATAATCCAAAAAGTAGATTTTTTTATATAAATTTCCACCTAAATCCCTTATTATTTATCCTATTTCATAGGGTTTTGAAACTTAATAAATTTGGTGATTTATTCCTCTCTGAAGATATATTTTCTTGATTATGAGAGTGGTGTATCTAGAAAATTAAAGGTTTGTTTTAATTCTAATCTTTTTATTCATCATGCTTTTAAGTCTACTCTTCTCTTATTAAAAGGAAAGATAGATCTAGAATATCAAGTCTAGATTTATGGTTTTGGGTATGATCTAATTTAAATTATTATTGATTGGTCAAAATAGAGGGAGAAACAATTCCGGATTTCTTAGGCCAGTTGTGTCTTCTTTGGAAACATGGCCATTGAGGTTGGTGGTTTTTTAAGTTAGATTTTATTTATAAATTTGTGGTTCTTATGCATGTTTTAGTGGTTTTTTCGAAATGGTTTTTGAATTATTTTTTGGATCCATGAGATCAGTTTTAAATGGTGAAAATATATAAAAAATGTCTCCTTAATAATGGGTTTAAATTAAAATAGAAAGTCATGTAAAAAAAATTTGGGACCATTGTTTTATTATTGATGAACTGCTTATGTTTGATGAAATTACTGAAATGAAAGGTAGGAATATGTAGTAATGATAAAACATTGGAACCTAGGAATTTAGGTGGTAAGGCCACTAAAATAACATTAGGATGGTTTATGGATACCTAGAAATGTATTTGTGCTAAAAATTTAACTAAAATTTTGTTAGAGATAATGGGGATCCACTAACTCAAACGGTATCCTTCCATAGAACTTGAGGTTTCTCGGCCTAATGGGTTTGTGTTCACACCTTATATGTCACTGATCAATGAGTTATGAGAATCCTAGTTGACTAATACCAATCTTACCCAAGATATTTACCCCAAGGTACTAGATTAATGAAGTGATTTACTATTTATCCTTTCAAAAATATTTATAGATTTTTTCTTTGAAATGTATAGATTGCATATATTTTTCAAATTATTAATTCATTCATAGTTTAGGAAATGATTCCTTGATGCATGTTTCTCTAAATGATATGAAAATGGTTCTTTCTTATTTCTTTGTATAAAACTGTGAAAATCATGTTTTATTTGTATTTATCTTCTTAAAATGAGAAAATTTTGTTTATTTATTAAAGTCTACATATGGAACACTTAGTGGGACCATACTAAGATTATTATGCTCACACCCTTCATATACATTTGGGAATATAAAGACCTTGTTTTTTAGGTAAAGAAAAATTAAAGCTTCTTATTATTGATAAAGAGTATGCAAGATAGAGTTTTTGGTATGTTTGTGGTGGTTTAGTGGTATGTGGACCCTCTTGTCACATAAAGTTGGGCTTTTGGTTTGTCCAGTTGGGTTTTTTGTTGGATCAGCTTTTGTTTTGTCTTTTGTCGTAGTCTGGATATGTTGTTGCTTTATACCTCTATATTTTTTCTTCTTTTTTATATTATATGTCACATTAATGTTTCATATATGTTGTCTTTCATAAGAAAATTCATCCTAAAAGGTGTTTATTGATGATCAGGAACTAGTTTCCATCCTATGGGGATCGGGAACTCCCTTAAGGACTTAATGTGAGTTGTTTAATGTAATTTGTTTGATGGGTGATTTGGGTTATTTATTGACATATTGGTATTAGAGTATAGCTTATTCATTTATTGGTAGTTATTTTGGGTAGATAAGAGATGGGATTTTTGGGACTTAAGGGATAGGTTACAAGCTCTTGTATGGGTAGACCTTATTGTAACAAGCCTTAAGTTACTACAAGATGTTAGAAAAAAAATTCCTTGAGTCCAATCTCAACATGAATTTAGTTTCCTCATTTTTTTTAAAAAAACTTCTTTAATGGTGACTTATGATTCAAGGGATTTAACTATTTGTTGATTTTCTCTCTTTTTCTTTATTGTTGTATATTACCATGCCTCTTAGAATACGTATCATGAATGTTTATTTGGGTGTTAAAGATAATGTTCCACAGGAGAACCCCCAATAGAACAAAATATTTTTGAGACTATGGTGTGTGTGGATGATTCCATGGACTATAGTGTCAACCCCATTCTAATTATAGTTATAGAAGCAGAACTAGAAGCTAGAGGTGGAAGAGATCAAGCCAAAAAATTTCCCTATTAGAAATCATCTTCCTTTCGAGGGACAGATGACCCTTGAGAAGAATAGGATTGGTAAGAAAATACGAAAATGATATTTTATTTCTTGTAAACCCTAGACTCAATTAAAGTGAAGTGTTCTATTTTCAAACTTGAAGGCTTTAATAAGAGATGGAAGGATATGGTATTTTTTTAAAAATATCAAGAGGTATTATAGTGGAAATTATTAAGGTACATATTTTATAAAAACAATTTCTAGATATGTTGACTTTAGAAAATTCCATGTAGTTCATCACCCTTCAACAAGGTGATCGAACAGTGACAGAGTATGCCAACCACATTATCAAACTTTCACATTTCCCACCAGAGGTTATATTGAATGAAAAACATAATTCTTTGAGATTTCTGATGGGCCTATGAATGGATATCAATTATCAAGTCTTGATGTTGAATCTTTCCACTTATATTGATATGGTGTATAGGGAATTGATGGTATATATTGACTAGTTAGGAAAGAAAGGGTGACCTAGTTTTCCTCCCATGATCAGTGACATCTCTAACAGTTATTATAGAAAGAATAGGAAGTATAGTGAGTTTCTTAAAGAAAGTGTTAGTGGATCCCAACAATAGTCGCATCCCATATCGTTTATATCTATTAGTGGACCTCTTACTTTTTATCACTGTGGTAATACAGTGTATGTAAAAAACTACTTGGCACCTCTAAAAATTGTCTTTTATATGTAGAAGTTTTGTTAGGCTCTCTCTTCTCTATGTATCAGCATGGGTTCATCATCACCTAATGGGTTTGTAATACAGTTTGTTTCCTTTAATGTAGTGGGTTATCAGCCATATAATTTTGTGGGAAATAGGAAAATTATAGGTTAAATCATTTTCATTTAGTGGAAGAATCCCTGGTAGAAGTGTAGATAGGCCATAGAATCATGAGATGTACTATTTTCATTTATTTTTATATAGTGATTTCTTTATTTTATACAAGTTACTATAAATCTTTTTTGTTAACATGTTTTAATAATTCCCTAAACCTATCAATGGAGATCTTGCCTTATGTTATGGAAGTGAAATCCCCTCCTAGAAAGAGAAAAGAATAAGGATTTTTATGCCCTTATTTCACCATCTCTATATATGATGTAAAGCTAGTATGGGATCTCTTAGTCCTTAATATTCAACTCTTTGATGATATCCTTAGGATGAACTAGTTTCTTAACCATAAGGCTCAGGTTGATTATTACCATCGATGGGTGTCCTCTACTTCCCCTAATGGGAGTTTTCAAGTGTTTCAAAGGGAATGGGATCTGAGGTCTATCAAAGTGTGACCTTTATTTTTAGAGTTTAAGAAGTTTATATATTCTTTTTCTTGTTTAATTTTAATAGGAGCCTTCAAGTTTTGAATTTTCCATAGTAGTTGGGTAATTTCCTAAAGTTTTTCCATGTTAATTCTCTAGTATTACTTTAGAGGGGGAGGTGGAGTTATCGATAGATCTAGTGTCAAGAACCCAACCTATATCTATGTATTCTTAATGAATGGAGCTAACATAGTTAAAGGAGTTAAAGATATAGATGGATAATTTTAAAGACAAGGGTTTTATCAATATGATTTTGATTCCTTGGGAAACCCAGGTACTTTTTTCCAAGAAGGGTGATGACGCGCTTCATTTATGTTCAGTTATTGGAATCTTAAGTGGGTTAAGATCAAGAATAAATGAAATTTTCCCCATATTAATTATTTGTTTAATTATTTTTAGATAGAAAAGTGGTTCTCAAAAGTCGGCCTTCGATTAGGGTATCACTAGCTTAGAGTTAAGAAATATCACATTCCTAAGAAAGTTATTAGGAGTAGATATGTCCATTTTGAATATCTTGTTATTATTTTTGGCCTGAAAAACTCTCTTACAGTTTTCATGGCTTCAATGAACTAGATATTTCACCAATACCTTGATTCCTTCATTTTAGTATTCTTTTATGACATTTAGGTTAACTCAAGGATAAGTTAAGAGTGTGAGTTTAACCTTGGTTCTATCTGGGTAATCCTAAAATAACACCATATTTATTATAGTTCTCAAAATTTTATTTCTAGTTAAAATAAGTTAAAGTATTAGGGATTTTGATATCAGAAATTGGCATCTCATTCGACTTTGAGAAGGTGTTAGATATCATGTCATGGGAGGAGACATGAAATGTCTTTAAGATTCATAGTTTCTTGTGCTTGATAGGATACTGCATGTGGTTCATTAAGGATTTATCTAATGTTACATCACCATTGACCAATCCTATCGGAAATGAGGTGAATCTGATGTGGGACTTAAAGTTTCAAGATTCTTTTGATGAGTTGAAAAAATGTCTGACCATATCACCTATATTAATTTTTTCAAAGATCGTTCAAGGATATGTGGTCTATTGTGATTCTTCTTGAATAGTTTTGGATTTTATTCTTATATAAGGTGGTCACATGGTGTCATATGGTTCTCTTTAACTTTGAATACATGAGAATAATTACCCCACTTGCGATTTAGAACTTGTAGTGGTTATGTGCACCCTTAAGTGTTGAAGACATTATATTTTTTTTATAAAGGTTCAATTTTTACTCATATTATAAGAGTTTGATTTACCACCTTTCTTATAAATACATGAATCTTAGGCATATGCGAAGGGTGTAGTATATTTATTCATTATATTTTGACATCACTTGTGAAATATGAAAAGAGAATGTTGTTATAGATGATCTCAGTAGGAATTTTCCCTTCTTATTTCATTAAAGAATCCAAAGATTAGTGGAATATCATTATTCTATTTTCTAAAATGAACTTGGATTCAAAAGTGGAAGGATCGAGTATATTTTTGTAGCATTTAGCTAACACCATCTCTCCTTGAGATTGTTTCCTAGGAGAAACAATGAGGCTGTGAATTTTGGAGTTTTAGGGGTTATTTATATGGTGTGGAGACCATCCTTGAGTAGTCACTCTCCCAAGAAATCATTATTTGTTTCATGAATCAACAAGTAGTCACATCATCAATAATAAGGAATGTTTTTGAGGCATGTCATTTATCTTAGTGGTTCATTAATCCAAGTACTATGAATATATAATCTGATGTAAAGCGTCAGTTTTGGGGGCTAGGTTTGAGATGATATATAGCTGACTTCATGTATCATTGTTATACCTGTTAAAAAATTAATGTTTATCATTGATAACCATATAGGTTACTTTTACCTTTCCTTATACTAATATGGAAATGAGGTTATGTTACATGTATTTTATCATTGGATTACCATGGAATCCCTATGTAAGGAATGATATATGGGTGGTTGTTGAATGAATCACTAATTCAGCTCTCTTCCTTCAAAATCGGGACACCACCAATGTTGAAAAGTTTGGAAAGTTGTATGTACAAGATATTCTAAGGTTTCACGGAGTTCCATCAGTCATCGTATCAAAAAGTGATCCTGATTTTACCTCACGATTATAGAAGGGTCTTCATGAGGTGATATGATCTCATGCTATACAGAGTATGGATTATCATCCCTAGATGGATAGATAGGCATAGCAAGCTATTCATATTCTAAAGTATATGTTATGTGCTTGCATCCTAGTATTTAGAAGATATTTAGAATTCCATTTGGGATTTTTTGAGTTTACTTATACTAATAATTACCAATTATTCATAAAAAAGAACCCTTTGAATCTTTGTATGTTTATCTATGAAAATCACATATTTATTGGTCAGAGATTGGTGAAACTTACTTGATAGGGTTAAGAATCATTAAGATATATCGATAAAGATACAAGTCATAAATTGATGAATATTTATAGCTCAAAGTCATCTTAAATCCTATGTGGATATTTGGTTCCAACCTTTGGAGTTCAAGGTTGTTAACAATGTATTATTGAAAGTGTCACCTCAGCTGGGACATCGATGGTTGAGAAATCAAGGAAATTTATCTCCAATATAAGTTACACCTTTTAATATCATTGAGTGGATTGAGATGGTGTAATATAACCTAGAATTATCATATTAGTTGACTTAAATTTATAATTTATTCCTTATATCTTTTATTAATAAGTATCATCTATATCCATCTCAAGTTCTAAGTTGGGAGCATCTTGAGTTGGAACCAGATTTATCAATGATTTAGTAGCTTGTTCTTAAAATAGATTATCGGGTAGAGATATTATGGGGTAAGTCTTTTAAATTCATCCAAGTTTCTTGGGAATATGGGATGGATTCACATGAGACTTTTGAATGGTAATCAATTATGAGGGAGCAATGACCTCAACTTTTCCAGGGTGTAACTTCTTCAATTTGGATTTATGGGGGTATAAAGTGATATAGTTTGAAGAATTGGAATACCTTGGTGTCACTTTCACATAATTATGACCTTTATTTTTACCACTTGTTGTTTCTAGATTTTATTAGGTCATTCTAGATAGTTTTATGATTTTTTTGGAGTGTTTGGGAAGGTGAACGGTTGGGACATGGTTAGTTGAAACCATTAGGCTTTCCTGGGAAACTGTATGGAAGGTTGAGGTTTCTTGGAGAGGGTTGCATGGGTATAAAACTTTTTGGAATAATAATTTTTCATTATCCAACAAACCTTTTATCTTTTGATAGTTTCATTTTTCATGATTGGAATAAATTTGATCTAATTATGTGGTGATCTTGAGAGATAGTTATTCTTGAATGATTGGAGTTTGGTTTGTCTAACCATGAGGCCAAACCATGACGATCGGTTTTAATAATAAAAAAATAGATTTTTTATATAAATTTTTAGTTTAATCCCCCATTCATTCTATTTTTTCATGGGGCCTCAAACCTAAGTCTCTCCCTTGATGAATTTGGTGATTTATTTCTCTCTGGAGAGCGATTTCATTGATTTTGAGGGCGATGGATCTAGTAAATTAAATTTTTCAATTTTTTCTTCACTATTTATTCATCATGATTATAGATAACCTCTTATATACTTGAAATAAATGATAGATCTAGAATATCATGTCCAGATCTATGGATTTTGTTATAATCTAATGAAAATTCTTGTATATCTCATGAAGGAGAGGGAGAAACAATTCAGGTTTTCGTAGATTGGGTGTGTTTTATTTAGGAACATGATCATTGAGGTAGGTGTTTTAGTAAGTTGGATTTTATTTATAAAATTTTGATACTTGTGCGTGTTTTAATGGTTTTTCCTAAATGGTTTTTGAATCATATTATGGCTCTATGAGATTGTTTTTTAATGATCAAAATATTTGAATTACTTTTCCTTGATAATAGTTTAAAATTAAAATAGAAATCCATGTGAAAATGGTTTCAGGGTCGTTGTTTTACAGTTAATGAACTACTTATGTTTAATGAAATTCCCAAAATTAAATGTTTGAATATGTGATGATGATAGCACATGGGAACCTAGGTATTTAGGTGGGAAGTCAATTAAAATCATGATATGAAAGTTTACGGCTACCTGTCAATGGATTTATGATGCAATATTAACTAAATCTTTATTAGACAAGAGGGGGGGTCCACTAGCCTATGTGGTATCCTTATCTAGGCCTTAAGGTTTATATCCTTATAGGGCTTTAGTGGAAACTTGATATGTCACTAATCAATAGGGTGTGAGAATCCTAGTTTATTAAGACCTATCTTACTATAGGGGTTTACCCCATGGTCCTAGATCGATAAAATTAATTATTATTTATGCCTTTAAAACTATTTATGGATTTTGTATTTGAAATGTGTAACTTTCATATATTATTTAAATTATTTATCCATTCATGGTTTTGAAAATTCTTCATTGATTCATGTTTCTCTAAATGATATGAAAATGGTTATTTATCCTTGCCTTATATAAAACTTTTCAAAGAATGTTTTCTTTGTATTTATCTTCTTAAAATGATAAAAGATGGTTTATTTATTAAAGTATGATTACGGAATACTTGGTGGGACCCTAATGTACTTCTTGTGCTAATACCCTATTATACCTTTGGGTATATACAGACCTTATTTTTTCAAGTATAGGTAAAGGAAATTTGTGGCGTGTTGATGATGGGTATTAAAGTTACAGTGTGTGGGGTGATATTAGTGTCATAGTGGGATGCAAAACCTCATAAAAAATAGAGTTAGGATTTTGGTTTGTCTAGTTAGGTTTTTCATTGGATTAACTTTTTTTCTCTTGTCTCGATCTGTACACATTGTTGAGTACCTTTGTATCATTTCTTCTTGGTTATGCTCTATGTCACATGGATGTTTGATATCTATTATTTAATGTGGTAAAAGTCATTCTAAATGGTTTTCATCAATGCCTAGTCACTAGTTTCCAGCCCATAGGGATTTGGGACACCCTTTAGGACTTTTTGAGAGCTGGTTAGGGTGCCTAGTTTTATGGGTTACTTGGGTTGGTTCATGAAAAAAGAACATCACTACATTCCATTTAAATTTATGGATTTTTTATGAGCTGGTTGGTGGAGTGTTCTATGGTCCTTCTATGACTGGTTTGTCACTATTTTAGTGTGATAAGATTAACCAGACCTCATATTGATTGATGATGGTCGGCTGGACTTGGAAAGGATTAAGTGAGAGTAATTGAGCTCCGCTCAAAGGGAATAACTTCATAAATGAGTTAGGTGTTCCCTTAAGCATGTCCCTTTAGTTTATATATTTTATTATATTCATGTGATATGTGGTCCCATAACCAAGGATGATTGACCTTTTATTAAATGAATTGTTTCATTGAAATTTAATAATTCATAATGGTATGAACAAAGTTCCAAGGGTCAGGAGAGACTCTTGTGCACTGTTATGATTCCTCGGTCACCAATTTTCGGAACCTTGATTATAAATGTGAGGCCTTGTGATATATGAACCCTGATGGGAAATAATTAAATTCATTAAGAGAACTTAGTGGACTTTATAGTTTCCCTTAACATTTTTATGTAGGGATGTGTGTTGAATTTGAGTGATTTTCTTGAGTAGACCATTTTATGAACTTAAGATGCACTATCACCTTCGAGCTAGTTGACATGGTCATGGGGAAATTATTTCTCCTCCACTAGGATGTGAGCACCCAAGTGGGTATGCCATGGGTAAATTTTTGATAGGTTGGGTGAGTGGATAGGCCTAGGATGACTTGGGATGTGAGATAGGAATTATGTTATCTTCTTGGAGTGGTGTTAGTGAGGATTATCCTATAAGGCTAGAGAGGTCGTGATGTGATCATGATAATGTAGAGGTACGTTGTTCCCTTTGTGTGATGGGCTAGATCGAAGAGATTACATTGAGATAGAGAAACCCATTTTGGGTTTTTATATCATAATTAGACCAAGAATACCTCAATAGGTTCCCTAGTGATATGTTGACTCTGAGAGGGTGTGTTCGATAATGGGTATTGATGATTATGGTAATTTCCTTAGAAACAAAATCAATGGTGATAGATTGAGGTTGATACTAATGACTAGGTTTTGAGATGTTATAGTAGGTATTCACTTACCTTGGGACTTTATGTGGAATTCCTATGTGGTTACCTGGTATTTGGTTGTTTAGTCAAAATAGAATGCCTAAGTCTAGTCACCTAGGATTTGGTCATTAAGCATGATACTATTGGATGCCTGTGATATGATCCTAGTATTGGGTTGTTGAGTTTACAGTGATATCATGCCTTGGGAAGTCCCCTTAGGTTTGAATATGATGCTTATTGATTTAGAATGCCTTGGGGAATCCCCTTGGATTCATCCATCAGGTCTATATGGAATGCCTAGGATGTTGGTATTTGGCCTTCGGGACTATATAATTTCCTTAGACTTCCTCCTTAGAATCAATTGTATGCATGACACTGGATTTATGAAGACTTTCTTCTAGTAATTAATTGTGGGACTAATTTTACTATATTACCTAGGTTCATCCATGAAGGAATCAGTTGGGTTTCTTAATGTAATCCCCTTAGGAATCAATTATTTCACCTACTGATATATGGTTTTTGGGATTGGTATTGGTTTGCATGGTTATCTAACATTCTCAAAGTCACTCTGGAACTAGATGAAGTAGGTATAGTCAATATTGGGTGTCATGTTATAACCAAATGATTGATGGTGGTTTATTTGTTCATGCTTCCATAGTTTATTTATTTATTCATCTAATCATGTCACATGCACAAAAACTGTATTTACTAGTTATTTATAGGGACACATTGGTGGTTCCCTACTAAGTTGTACTCACACCCTAATCGGATGTCCATGGAACATCTATATCCAAGTATATCGTCATTGATCATAGGTTCATGTTAGGCAATGGCCTAAAGTTAAATTATTGAGCAGGATATCTTAGATGGAATTTGGGGTTGGGTTTGAGGTATGGATCAGTGATGTTAGTAGAGCCTTTTTCATTTTATTTCATTTATTTTAGTGAGTATGTGTGATCATCCCAATGGGTGATTAGTTGATGTGTTGTCATGACTATGAGTTTGTATGATTTTCTACTTCTACATTTACATTTGACATACCATGTTGTGTTTTATTACTTATATGTACTCTTATTATTTCTTATGAATGTTGTTTGGTTAATTCACTATTATTACACACTCTAATATATTGTTATATTCTCCCTATAGTAACACCCTAGAACACCATTTCTATTCGATAGCCACTGCAATATGTGGATTCATTCCTGAGGTCACGTGGAGACCACCAGTATGGTCACCAACAAAGTGGTCCATGGTGGTGAGATGGTACAAATCGGTATTAGATATTTTATTTTGTCTTAATATTTGGAGAGATGGTAGACAAGGAATAGACATGTGTGGGGGCTTGTGATTTACCTCAAACTGGTGCATCATGAACACCTTTTCTAATGGAAATTCCATGTTACTAGGGATATGGAATTGTTATTCATGGTTTTCTATTTTAGAGTTGTATAATTTCACCTAATATGATGTACTTAAGTTTTTTGAGATTTATGATTTATTATGGTTTTGTCTTTTTACCCATTGGAAAGAGTCTAGTGTTTATGTATCATAATTGGCAAATAGTATTCACAAGAAATTAACATGCTTATGTGTCATTGATATCACAGATGATATAGGGTTAAGTTGTTTAAAGTGTCAAAACAAACTTATAGTTTTAAATTGTTGGTTTAATTATACTCAGTTGAACCATGATATGTTCTCTTCTAATGACATATCACCTGGATTCTATGGAGAGATTCTCCTTGATGATGATTGTGAATTCCCTCTCTAAAAGGGATGTATAGTGACCCTAGTTTGGTATACAAATTTGATGCCTTGGTAATAAACCTATTGTGAGTAATTTTGGGATTAGTTCCAAAAATAAAATGGGTTCAGTTATGTAAAGTGTTAACAATAACTTATATTGTATTTTTCTATAAATATTCTTGATGGAATTTTACTTATCCAAAACTTATATTTATCATATACTCGATACGTATCATCAGGTATTGATGTTGTGTGTGTGTGTGTGTGCATGTCTATGTGATTGTGAAACTTGAGAGGGTAGTCCTTTATACAGATTTCTAGTGAGGATGAGGTCCCTGGTAGGATAGTGGCATGGAATATAATACTTGAGATGTATATATGAGAACTATAGAGTGGGTGTTGGTGTGTGATTTACCCTGTGACATTTGAGATAGTAATGGATATGTGTTTCCCATGATATATAACCTACATGAGGTATGACCTATGGGCTATGATGATGATTCTAGGTACTTTGAGATATAAATTATGGTATTTGTGGGTCAAGTGATATGTATGGCAGTAACTCAAGAAAGGGGTTAGCATAGACCTGTGAGTTCCCATATAGATCAGAAGCATGGTATATGATTTGGGTTATGAGGTAGATGAACAGGGGTACTACCATCTATATATTATAGGAATGGATGATCCTTAAGCTTTCAAAATTTAATGAAGTGAGAGTGTTTTTGGTATCGAGGTTGGGTTTTAGAGGGAAGGATCTGTCGATTTCATAGCCATGTTGATTTTAGATGCACTTTCAAGAGCATGTTAATAGCACGGATAAATGATTATGGTTTTGTAATGATTCTTAGGTTAATAATTGGTCATGAAATAAACCATTTCATTGGTCATGTGATAAATTTTTAATAGGAGTGTGGAGGATGCTCCTAGATAGATGATATTGACATGTTGTGATGATGGTTGGCTATTTAGACAATGAGCCTAGATTTTATGTCATGTGACTCATGGGACCATTAGTTAGATTTTGTTATTGGGTGGTATAGGAGTGTACACTCATTGGGTTATAATGTGACCAAGGTGGTATCCACCAATTATGAACATTGTTGTTAGAGTTGTGATCGGTGAGTGGTTTCATGTGATCTGAGGACCAATGGAATTAATGAAATGCTTGTTAGCATGATTTCCTGAGAGTTTTGAAGATACATGTCCTCTTATGGGGATAGAGACACTGAGGATGGATGGTTTCAGTGGTTAGAAAGATGGATAATCCTAGTTTGGAAGGATAAACATGTGTATAATGATTGAACCAATTGAGGTTGTGTTCAAGAAGTGGTATAAAGAAATAAATATGGCGGGGAGTGCACCATTGTATGATTGAGGGTTTGACCCTCTTTATGGATGAATTTTTGTGGTCATAAAGGGTGATGTTACTAGTGATTCATAATTGGGTAGCGTTTTATGTTTCGTTTTTTCACTCAGGTATGAGTGGGGAAGTTTCACCTTATCAATACATGTAGTGATGTTTGGGGCATGAAGCATGGAGGAAATAACCTTGTGTGGATGAGGCTATAGATGTGGGGGGGATGGTCATTGGATAGTCAAAATGGAATTTGGATATTCATGTGAATATGGATTCGGTTTTATCTAGTATATTGGTGAATACTAGATTTTAAATTTGGGTTTAATAACGGATAGATTTCAGGCATTGGAACTTGGATTAGGGTGGTTTTGAAGCGATCTAGGGATGAGTCAGATCACTGGTGTGCTAGTTCTTAGAGTGATAGCATGATGTATATATTGGTTGGTTGAGGATTCAACCATGGAATTACACCTAGAGTTGGGATTGGGATTTATTATGGGTGATTTTATTATCTTAGGATTCCTTTGAGAGTTAAGGCATCATAATCTTTAAGTGTTATAGCACCTCGATTGGTGCGACTGGGCATCTTTGAGAAGAATCTGTAAGTGGAGGACCAGCCAGTGTTTTTATATGAATTTTGGGTGTGGTGAGATGGAAACTACACCAAGAATTTCATTTGACCACTAAAAACGTGTTTTGGTATGTAGTTCTAATGGTGTGGGAACCATGGATCAGAATTAGCCTTTATGAGTTCATACTTATGGTGGGAATCACCATGATCCTAAGGATGAATTGGTTTATAACACTTTGGTGTCTTGGTATAGAATGTTGTGGGTAAGCTCCATCTCAATGTTGGTAATGGTGATGAGCTATAGGGTCATCTAATAGAAAATAGTGCCCCTTTGTTTGGAGTTTCACAGTATAATCATGTTCGGTGTTTCAAGATAAAACGTGGAAATTTAAACATGGATTAAAGACTAAGGTAGGATGGTGTTTATGGTTAAGGGATAATTAGGACTTCATGGGGATGATAACTATTATAATAGAGAGTTTTTGAAGACCTTCCCCTTTATGAGTTCTAACTTTTGGAGATAATTTAAATTTTTTCTCTAGAGTAGGGTTCATTTTTAGAATCAAGATTCAAATTGGAATGACAAGTTTTTGAAAATCATTATGAGAAGTTTTTAGATGGGGAACGAGGCTTGGATGGTTGTTCAAGTGGTCATGTAAAATGAAGTGAAAGGTTGGGTGGTCATGTAGCTGAAATTTCAGCTGCAGGAGGCCACCACAATAAAACCATGAGGTTTACAGCATGGTGGATTGTGGTTGAGGAAATACATGACGTAGATGTGATGGGATATTCCATAAAGTAAGAAATGGGTTATGGGGTCATCTCTATCACTTGGGGGATAGCTACATTGTAGTTGGGGAGACTACAACATAGTGTGTCCTTGGCTCTGGTTATAATAGTGTATTCTTCACCATGGTGTGATTCTTGTGGGTGTTTTGAGGGACCATAAGTAGTACCATATTGTAGTGCATGTTGTGGTATATGGTAGTATCCTTGGTTGATAGTGGAATCATGGAGGTATATCTATTGGAAATGGATAGGGAAAACACCAGTGGTAGAGCCTAGGTGCTTAAAAAATGATGAGGGGGGCTCCATTATACCATGGATCCAAACCATAATGTAATGGAGAGCTATTTATTCTCCATTTAGAGAAAGTATGAGTTCCACTTAATGGTGTAGGGTGTGTTGAGGGTCCTCGTGTGTTGCCCAAGGTGGACTATGATGTGAATCCCTACTCCATGATGCAGCTAGAAGATAAAGGTGGGCCTTTCACACCGCAACCCCTGGGGTGGAACTACAATGCTTCCTCGGGTAGGTGACTTGTATCATGGCCCCTATAGAAACACTTCAAAAATGCCCCCACCAAATTTTTTTAGTTGGGTTAGACTACTAATTTACCAGTCGGTCCCCTTTGGATTTTGGAAACAAAGGCAATGCAGGGAGTTCCATTCAGTCAGCTCCCCCCCCCCCATCCTCCCCGATCATCCCCTATGTCAAGGGGACATTTTTTTTAATTACATTGATGAATCTGGGTATGTTTGTTCAATACCCTCCTTTAATTATTATTTCTCCTTTGTATTCATTGGTTTTGGTGAAAAGCAATTAGGGTTTGGTGACGATTGCCACTAGAGCATGGTGTAAATCATCTGAGGTGATATTAATTTTACTCGGTAAGAAAATAAAGCATCTTGATATGATGAACACACACTGTATCACACCAGTTTTATTGAGGTATTTTTCCTCTTATGATGGTTGGAGTACACCATATACCTTCTATGAGTGTTCGGTCTTTGTTTTGGTGTGATGAGTTCAATTGAGCCTTGCACTAATTAATGATGGTTTGTTACATATGGATAAACTCAGGCAGGAGTAGTTAAACTACACTCAAAGAGAAAAACTTATGAATAAGTTTGGTGGTCCAATGAGCATGCCACTTTGGTTTATACATTTTGTTATATGAATGTGATATGTTGTCCTATCACCAATTATTATCAATCATATATTAAATTACTTATTTATTTAAAATGTAATGATGAATAATGGATTGAATAAAGTTCCAAGGTCCATGATGGAAACTTATGTTCTAGCTTGATGCCTCGATAATCAATGGTCAAGGAATTGATTATAAATTTTATTCCTTCTGATATATGTATCCTTAATATAGAAAATTAAATTCATTAAGAGAACATAGTGGATATTCATAGGTTCCCTTATCTCTGTTAAGTCGGGATGTGTGTTGAATTATAAAGATTATCCCAATCAGACCATGTTATAACCTTGATATTCCTTATCACCTTTAGGCTAGTTGAGATTATTCTGTGGAGAGTGTTTATCCACCACTAGTATGTGATCACCTAAGTGGGTATTCTGTAGGTAGATTTTTGATTGGTTGGGTGAGTGGACCAACCTAGAATAACTTAGGATATGAGATGGGAATTATTTCATCTTTCAGGGGTGGTTCCATGGATGCTTATCCTATGTGGTCAGGGAGGCTATTATGTGAACATGATAGTGATAAGGGACAATATTCCCCCTGAGAGGTGGGTTAGACCTGAGAGATGATATTAAGATATAGGAACCCATGTAGGGTGTTTTTTTACTGATGAGACATCAGGGATATTGGTGTGTCCCTCAGTGATATATTAACCCCAATAGGGTGTGTTCGGTAATGGCTATTGATGATTGTGGGTGTCACATTCAAGCCTGAATCGATAGTGAGATCACATGATGACTAATGATGATTATATTGTGAGATGTTAGTGGAGGGACACATTGTTGGAGTTTTTTTCCTATGGCCAACTATTTGTACTTTTATTACATGAATATTCAATGTATTAAATATTAATAAAACAACTTATTACATATTTTTCATTGTACTATGTGACTCTAAGGTAATAATTTTCTAAAATATATGTCACATTAATAAGGTCATAGGAGTTCTCTACTATGATGAGAACCTTAAAGTGCTATGATGATATTCTTAAATAATTTTCTATGGTTAAATAACGTACTATGATGGAACACATATTATATAGACTGATATGTGTGATTACTCATAAGTGAATGAGGCTTCTTATCATGAAGTTCTCACTTATTAATCTCCAAGATATGGGATTATGAGAATAGACCTTCCAGTAGGAATGCCACTTGCTTTGGTGTCATTGAATATTCTTATCTACGAGCTTGTGTAATGGTCCTTAGACTTTAATATTATCATTAATTCATTCCATGACTTTTACACTTATATTTTTTGAGAAAAAACATGACTCTATATGTTCTCATCAAGGTATGGTACGTTGGGTGTGGCATGATTAACATTTCATTAATGGATAATTTGAGGAAGGATTATTCCCTTCCATATTTATGGAAGTTTATATCTTAGTACTTTTATTATAATAGAACTGGCATCCTAAATTCCAAGTCTATTGTCTAACAAAATGCTTCTTTTAGATAGTCAAATAAATACATGTCAAGCATAAAGTTTTGTGACACATATGTTTAACCTTCTTGATGAGATATTTTGATAAAGGGATAATATTACACAGTGATTGTTTGTATGTGGTTGTTATCATTATGACATTAAGTTCTTTATATGGGGTGCCTTGAACCATTTCTATATAGTAATATTGAACTTTAGACAAACCCACCTAATGAAAATGAGAAAGGATTCTAGAGGTTTATACACTAAGTTTTACCAATGATCTCTATTAAATTATATGTGAATTTAATTAATATAATAAATATTATTCTCAAGACCAAGGAATAATTTTATTCATGTTTTATCAATCATAAATATTTATTGGTGAATAAAATATTTATTAAGTTATTCAGTAAATGCTGAAGAGTTCAAACAGAACAAGACCATGCCTAGTGATGGATATTTATTTAGAATCCAATTAATAATATTTATCATATGCATGTGTTGGAACACACCTAAAAATAATATTATTATTTTTATTTTGTAGAATAAGTTTTATTAAGAATATGATATTATTTTAATGGCTGGAATGTAATTAAAATATTTCTTAATCTAAACCCTAGATCTATAAATAGTCTTTTATGGCTATTTTGTAGGGTTAATTGAAAATAGATAATTATTATGCATAATGAATTCTCTCTCAACACCTCCTTATCCCTCCCTCTCAAGAACAAGAAATGGAAGATATTACTTCAATACTAATGGAAAAGTGATCAGCACAAACAATTAATGGAAATAGATTCACCACTATAGAACCCAAATATTGATTGGCATTACTTGGAGATTTTAATATATCTCCCAACACCACAATCTTCTTCTACACCTGATACCTTTCAAGTGGTATCATAGGGGTCATGTTTAAAATTTATAATTATTTACTTGATTGTTTATCTATAATAAATCATGGTTTATTTTTTTCATTTCATATTATTTGTTCCTTAAAACAATTTTAATTAAAATGTTATTTTCATATTTATCATGTTCGGACAGTGTTTCATTTTTTAAAGGTCTAAAAATGTGAAGAATGATAAGAGATTCCATTGGTAAGTGTCAAATTTTTTTCTAGTAAAACTAGGTTATATGGCATGAGGCTAGAGTATATGTAGTGTACCCATGTGAACTACACCTGGATGCGTCAAGGGATACACAACATGTTGAGTAGTTAATTACATGTGGTTTATTTATTGAACATTGCATATAGATCGGTCCAATTTGGCACATGGGATGTCAGATTACATGGTGTATAGCTGGCGTACATGTCGTGTAGCCTATACAGGTCAGTGGCATAAATCACGTAATCCATGTGTTTATTATATATGGAAAAATTGTGTGATACTGACAACCTAGATAATTTATGATATACATGATGTGTATGAGTGGTACACGCTATGTAGTTCATCATTTACCGTATTTGAAATACATGTCGATCTATTCAGAGAGAACAACAGAGACATGGAATAAATGATACATGGTGTGTAGTTGGATTTTACATGTTGTGTGATCCCACAAATATATAGGTCAAATACCTAGGTTGGTATCTCGGGAACACGACAAGAGGATACAGATCATGTAGATAGCATGTACACACCATGTATTCTGACTGATTCAACAAGATAAATCCTCAGGAATGTTATCACATCCATGATTTTATTTTGAGGTATTATTTTTTTATTTTATTTTTATTGTATTTTTCCATTGGTTTTACAAATATTTTTTGGAGAAAATTGAGTTTTTGGACCTAAAAACAGGGGGCGCACATTTGGCACATGATTAGGGGAAACCATTTTATAGCCTAGGAGAAACTATGTGCTCTGGATAATGGAATTTTCCATGCCACAAGGCTTGTCGCACGGGCATGCACTATCCCCCAAGAAACCAAGTGTCCAGTTTCCTCTTGAACATAGGATACCACACAATTTCCCTATAGTTTGGAAAATTGTGTGTTCTAACCGTGAATCCTATCCACATCATTAAGAATTATAAATTTAGATTTCTACACTCCCCCTACTTAACACTAATTCCACTAATTCCTCCCCCCCCCCCCCACTTAGGATTTACAGGCTTATGCACCTCACCCTATCGACCTTTCTCCCTTGTACATTCAATTTTTGGGTTGATTTGGTGTGGATCTTGAAGAAATCATAAATTAAGTCCCTTATTTCCTAATTACCTTATCTTTCATGGGTTTTTCTTCCTCACTCTTTGGTTTCCTCTTTCTCCAGTAGATTGGTTGACCTAATAAGGGTTCAATCTTGAGTTTTTGGGTTTAATATTAATGTTTTTTATTCAATATTTTCTTTATAGGGTCCTCTTGTGGTGAAATTTTGGTTTTCCACTGAATTCCAGAAGTTTCCAAGTGTGAGGTAGGTGATTCCATGTTTTATCATTATTAGATTATTTTGGTATTCTTATTTTGTTCCTTGAATTTCTTCTATGAATTGTGTGAAAGATGATAAATGTGTTTTAAAAAGGATTTAGTTGTGTATATGTTGAAATATGGTTTTTCGAAGGGAATTGGTTGTGCTTCATGTGTTCTTTTTTATTGTTCTTCTTAGATGTGTTCTATAAATTATGTAAGGGGTGAAAAGTGGGTTTTAAATGGTTTTAATGTGTGTATGGATTTGAAAGAGGTTTTTCTTATGAAAAAGGTTGGTTTTTCAAGTTTATTCATATTTACTGTTGTTTGTATGTGAAAATAGTGATCTATGTGATATAAGAAATGGAAATTGAGCACAAAGGGAATCCTAGGTATCTAGGTGGGCGAACTAAGACTAATATTTTAGTTGGATCGACGGAGCTGAGGCCTAGTTTCTTCTTATAGGATTGAAGATACAACATTAACTAAACATGATGATGATTTAATACCACTAGACCTTGGTATGGATTCCCCTCTAGTGGATCATGCATGAGAACGTTTAGGGTTATGGTTTCTATACCATGTTTCAGTGAGATATGATTTTCCAAGGGTCCCAATAGTGCTAGAAACTATATGAATTTTCTATTATGTAGTGATGTTTTGTGATGTGGTGCTCACCATTGGAATATGGAGGACCTTTATTTCATTTTAATTTCAAAGAATGCTTCTTTGAAAATGTTTTCCCTAAAATGATCTATTAAAAATGTTTCTGTTTTCTTTCATAAAAACTTGCGTGTTAATTTGTCTTATAATGTTATGGCATGCAATATCTTTTGGGTGTCATCCTATTGGGATTTGGATAACACCATATATACACACTTGGGTGTATGTATACTTTGTTATGTATGAACTAGGTGAAGTCAACATGTTCTTTGGTGGGGATGTTGGATCAATTTCTTGTATCTCTCTTCTCATAGGTGTTGGTGGTGGTGGCTTGAGGGTGATGGACCTCATGTTTCATGAAGTTTTTTGGGTTATGGTCTAGTTGGTTCCCCTCCCATTTTGGTACTTTGATTTTTTTAGTTAAATTTGTAAAAAAATTAACTTGGAATTTTTATACCTCTTTTGGTTTATGGATATTGATCTTGGTATGATGTTTTAGTTTGAGTATTGTTATTGGTAATTTATCATGGATGAAAACATTCCCAAAAGTGGATTATTGATACCCAGGCACTAGTTTCCAGCCCATGGGGATCAGGAATTCCCTTCGGTCCATGCCATGGTCTAGGTTGGGTGTTAGGTTAGATTGAAAAATAGATTGGTTCATGAAAAAAATGGTATAAAATCATGGTTTTCACCCTTTATTTGGGTCAGAATATTTAGGAGAGTCTGGATAGACCATAGCTAGGATTTTGGGGGCTTGAGTTTTGGTTATGAGTGGGGTTTCTAGCCAACACACCTAATGACAAACCTTGGTTTTGGCTTGTTATTGTGATTGGTTTGGTTTTGTTTTGATCTATAAAAGTGTTTGGGAATTTTTGTGTTTGATGAAAATTTTCATAATGGTGTGTTGATGTTTTTCTCTATGGTTGTTGTTTTATGTAGTAAGATTCCACCCCAAATACTTCTTGTCTAACCATGGGAAGAGGTCGGAGAGATTTCTCCCTCACCGATTGATTAGAGACTAATAGAATCCCTAGTATGAGTTGTCAAAACTTTGGTTCAGGGAGTGGACCCTATTCCTGCTCATGTTGGGGAAGCAGAATTATGTCCAAGAAAGGACAAGGATTGGGAGTTCCTCAAGAACAAGCCTTTTTCCTTCTAGGTCAGCACAAATCTCCATTAGGCAGAGGAGTGGATTGAGAATATTGAGATGATATTTGGGTTTCTTGACACTACTGAGTCATTAAATGTTAAGTATACTTTGTTTTTGTTGGAAGGTCCCAATCGGAGGTGGTGTAACTTAGTGTCCCAGGCAGGAAAGTATGAGCAGATGGGTTAGAAGGATTTCAAGGTCATCTTTAATGAGAAGTATTTCCCAGATACCTTGGCCTTCACCAAGACCCTAGAGTTTTTTTATCTTCACCAAGGGGATTGGACCTTGATGGAGTATGAAAATATTTTTTATGAGTTGGTTCATCTCACACCCAAGGTGGTTTCTAAGGAACAGTACAAGGCTCAAAAGTTCAAAATGGGGTTTAGGACTGATATTTGATACCAAGTATTTTTTTCAAGCTAGAGACTTATGTTGAGGTGGTTGATCATACTTTCATGGTGGATATCAATTATAGAGTAAAGTCTAGTTTCTCTAGGCAAGTGCCAGTAGTGGGGTAGCGAAGTGTCAATTCATCTAAGAATAAGAGAATGTAGGACAAGTAGGAGAATAAGGGAGGTG
The DNA here is from genome assembly GCA_963277665.1 of Viscum album. Lineage (NCBI taxonomy): Eukaryota > Viridiplantae > Streptophyta > Magnoliopsida > Santalales > Viscaceae > Viscum > Viscum album. The sequence continues at coordinate 1,993,941,569 of OY728157.1, forward strand.
GTAGTTTAGGCCATCCTTCCAGATTTTTTTCTGTGGATTCAGAAGTTGGTTCAGTCTTGTTTCATCAATGTGGAAAGGTGGTACATGTGTGTTATTCATGTTTAGATCCACATAGACCATTCCATTGATGTGGGACTATGGGAAACTTGAAGTAGTTTTGTAAGGTGGCATGCTCGTACTAGGGTGGTGTAGGATCTGTAGCCTCTAAAGGTATGTCAGCCCAGTCGGAACCATCCAAGATAGCGGGTTCCCGGTTCGACAGTCATGGAGGTAGGGATAGATCTTCTTCTAGAAAGAGTTAGTTCAAGGAAGATTCGTAGGCTAGTGGTTGTTTTTAGGCTCAGGAAGAGACCAGGAATCTCCATGATCTAAATCAAGAACCAGTATAATATAATGTAGGGCCTAGGATATTTTTAGGTACCATTCTTGTTACATAATCCATATTTTTGTTTTGTTTAATACTATTTCCTATGTTTATTTTATCTTTACTCATCATGTGTATGTGTTGAAATTTTATACTAAGATACTTATATATGTGATGGAGTAAATGAAATCATTGGGTAAGAAGTGAGAGAAATGTTTCAATTGTTCTTCTTGCACACTCATCATGCCAGCGGTCGAACTAGGATAGGATTTCCTAGTTTTGGAGATGGATCTCTTTCATGGGATCTATGGTATGAATTGGATGGTGTATTTTCAGTCACACATTGGTATTTATCAATGGTGATTGGGTTTTGTGGAACCTAATGGGAGTACCCAAGTTGTTTAGGGTGAATGGGATCCTCGGTCGGGACATGATAGACCTCCACTTTCAGAATTGGGAAACCTCATTTTTGAGATCTCATCAATCGCATTGGAGGACGATGATGGTTCTCCTAAGGGTAGATTATCTACAATAGTGGATAATTTTCTAGAGGTATTTCTAGATGACTTTTTAGGTTTTCCTACAGATCAGGATGTGGAGTTCATAATTAATTTTTCACTGGGAACACCAACGATATATCTTCCCTCATACCGTATGTCCCCCAACAAGTTGAGGGAATTAAAGGTATAGATAAATTATTTGGAATCCAAATGATTCATTCACATGAGTGTCTCACCTTGGGCCTCCCTAATTATATTTTCTAATAAGGATAGTGGATCTCTCTAGTTATATATTTATTACAAAAATCTAAATAAGGTAAATAAAAAGAACAAATACTATTTACCCCATATTTATTCCCTATTTGATCAACTTAAAGGGGAATGGTGGTTCTCCAATATTGATTTTTATTATGGGTATCACCATGTCAGATTTAGAGAGGTAGATGTTCCGAAAATAGACTTGTTAAGTAGGTAAATCCATTTTGATTACATGGTGATAAATTTTAGATTAATGAATTATACATCGATCTTTATGGAACTCATGAACAAGGTGTTCCATCATTATCTTGAATCTTTCATCGTGGTATTAATGGATGACATACGGGTTTATTCAGAAACTGAGGGTGTGCATGAACGGCATTTGAGAATCATGTTGGGAACTCTTTGGGATCATCATCTCTATGTGAATTTATTCAAGTGTACCTTCTAAATTAGAGAGGTGAAGTTTCTGGGTCATGTGATCTCAGAACGGGGGGTTTCAATGGACCCTGAAAAGATCATTGTAGTTTTATCATGGAAATAATGGAATAATGTTTTCGAGATTAGAATTTTTCTAGGCCTATAAGGGAATTACAGGAATTTAATCGGATATTTCTCTCAACTTTCTTTACCCACTAAGGCTCTTAACCACAAGGGGTTAAAGTTTGAGTAAATCTCTGAATGTTAAGCATATTTTAAGGATCATAAACATTAGTTGACCACATCTCCTATTCTTATATTTCTAGTATCTAGGAAAGGGTGCATAGTCTAATTTGATGCTTCAGGTAAGGGTCTTAGGTGTGTGCTAATGAAGGATGATCATGTGGAAGTGTATGGTTCTCTCCAACTTCAACCACGTGAAAATAATTACCCAACCCATGACTTGAATTAGCAGTTTCATGTATGCCTTGAAGATGTGGCACCATTATCTCTTTAGGGAAAAGTTTATATTATACTTAGATAATAAGAGTTTAGCCTACATTTTCTCTTAGAAGGATATAAATTTGAGGCAGCATCTTTTGGTTGAGTACCTTCGATAATTCAATTTTGATATTGTGTAAACCCTAGGTAAAGGTAATTTGGTAATATATGATTTGAGTATAAAGGTTTTGGCACAAGATTTTAAGGATTATAGTGATGAGTGGAATTTGATGGGCCTTTTTATCAGTTACATCTAAAAACCAAGGAGCATAGTAGAGGTGTGTTCTTGGATAATGTTCAGATGACACCTTCCCTTCTGGAATTTATTTGGCAAGGGAATATGAGTAATGATATGCTCTATCATTCTATGCAGTTTTTAAATGATGGGAAGGTTCCATGTGAATAGTCATTGTCTCCTAAGGGATTTCTTTATTTCCAAGTTCTCTTCATAGTTTCGTTGTCATTATGCAAGGTGCTGATGTATTATAGTCACCAATCTCAATGGAACATTCATCCCAAGACCGCCAAGATGTTCTATGATGTGTGTCATTAGTTATAGTGGTCGAGTAAGAGATGGGATATAGATGACTTTTTATCTTTGTGTTATGCATGTTAGCAGGTTAAAACAGAGTACCAAAGGCCCTCCAGTTTTATTTAGCCATCACCCATTCTTACCTGGAAGTGGGATGAGTTATCCATGTATTTCAATATCTTCTTTCCTCATACACCCCAGGTAAGGAATTCTATATGGGTTGTCATTGACCATTTGACCAAATCCGCCCATTTTATTCTGATTGTGGATTAATCCAAAGTATAGAAGTTGGGTAAATTGTACATTAATGAGATAGTGAGGCTTCATGGTGTTCTATTGGAAATTGTTTTAGAAATGGACCCTAATTTTACCATACGATATTGGGAAGGAATTTAGAATGCAATATGGTCATAAGTCAGGTTGAGAATAGAATACCATCCTCAAATGGATGGTCAGATGGAATAGGAAAACTAGATCAAGGAAGATATAGTCTATTAATGTATGTTGGATTTTGAAGTCTTGTAGTATATCCATTTGGAATTAGTTTAATTTTCCTACAATAATAGTTACCGGTCCTTGATAAAAATGGGACCTTTTGAGTCACTTTATGGTTGTCATTCTGATCTCCTTTGTCTTGGGATGAGGTGGGTGAGACCTCATTGTTGGGACCGAGTCTTGTGCAGGAGGAATATGATAAAGTTTATTTGATCAGGTGGTATTTATTGATAGCTTAGATTATCCATAAGTCTTATATTGATAAAAGGTACTGAGCTTTGGAATTCTCTTTGGGTGACCGAGTGTTTCTAAAAGGATCACCTTACTTGGATCTTAGTTACTTGGTTAATAAAGGGAAGATAAATTCAAGTTATGTCAAACCTATTAAGGTTACTAATATATTTGGTCGTGTGGCATACTGGTTAGCCTTGTCATCTCAGTTGATGTCAATTCATGATTTGTTCCATGTCTCATTGCAGAAAAATTATAATTTAGATCTGTCGCATGTGCTAAATTGGGAAGAGTTGGAGGTGGAACATGATTTATTTGTGTTTGAGTGGATAGTGTGTATTGTGGATTCCCAAGATAAAGTGATTTCGGGAAATTCCATGAAGTTGGTCTGAGTTCTCAAGCATCATGGTAATTATGATCATGAGACATGAGAGAGGAATTTTTGGGTTGAGGAGCAATATCTGTTTTTTATCTCTAGTCAGACTCTGGGATGAATTTCCTAGGGAATAAAGTTTCCATAGTGGGGAGAATTATCACATATGTGATTTTATTTTTGAGGTATTCTTTTGTTTATTTTTGGTATTGTATTTATCCCTTGTTTTTTCATGGAGTTTTTTGAGAAAAATGGAGCTTTTGGACCTATCAGTAGGTGGTGCACATTTGGTGTATGTTTAGGGGAAATTGTGTGCCAGCCTAGGAGAAACTTTTTACCCTAGAAAGAAACATTGTCTAGGCTGCACAGATTTTCATACAGTCAGGTTCCCTTCCCCAGGAAACTCTGAGGCTGGTTTCCTCTTAGATAGAGGAGACGGCACGATTGCAACACAGTTTGGAAAACCATGCAGGCTAACCATAAAGCCTATATAGGTCATTAAAATTAGAAATTTACCTTTCTAACCTCCCCATATTTAACCCTAATTTCACCCATTTCTCCATCTACTTAGTATTTCTAGCCTTAGGCACCTCACCCTCTCCTCCTTTCTCCCCCAGACCTTCAATTTTTTGGTGTATTTAGTGTGGATCTTTAAGAAATCATCAAGTCCCTTTTTTTCCGATTACCTTCTCTTTAAGAGGTTATTCTTTATCTCTCTTTGGTTCTTCATTATTTAGTGGATTAGTTGACCTAATAATGGTTCAATATTGAGTTTGTGGGTTTGATATTTATTTTTTTATTCGATCTTGCCTGTATAGGGTCCTCTTGTGGTGTGGTTTTGGATTTCCACCAGATTTCAAAATTTTCCAAGTGTGAGGTAGGTGATTCCATGTTTTATCATTATTATATGATTTTGGTGTGATTTATTTATTCCTTTAATGTGTTCTATAGATTTTTTGAAAGGTGAAAATGTGTTGTAAAAATTATTTGAGGTGTGTATATGTTGAAAGATGATTTTCTAAAAGAAATTGGATGTGTTTCATGTGTGATTCCTTGTTGTGATTCTTAAATGTGTTTTATAAATTTTTTAAGTGGTGTGAAGAATTTTTTTCAAATGGTTTCAGTGTGTATATGGATTTGAAAGAGGTTCTTCTTATAAAAAAGGGGTTTTCCAAGTTTATTAATATTTATTGATGTTTGTATATGAAAAAGGTGATCTTTGTGACATGTGAAATAGAAATTTAGCACAAAGGGAATCCAAGGTATCTAGGTGGGAAAACTATGACTAGCAAGCTAGTTGGATTGGTGGTGTTTAGACCCAGTTTATTCTAGCTAGATTTTTGATACAAAACTAACTAAACTTGATGGATATTGGAGACCACTAAACCTTGGGATAGATTCCCCTCTATTGGATCATGCACAAGGATGTTGTGTGTTATGGTTTTTATACCATGTTTCATAGATATATGAGGTTACTAAGGTCCCACTAGATCTATAGACTATAGTTATTTACTATGATGTTGTGCTATTTTGTGATGTGTTGCTCACCATTAGCATACAAAGGACCTTTATTTCATTTTAATTTAAAATAAAGCTTCTTTAAAAATGTTTTCCCTGAAATGATTGATTAAAAATGTTCTCATTTTCTTTCTTAAAAACTTGCATGTTGATTTTTCTTATAATGTTATGGCATTGGATCCCTTTTGGATGGAATCTTATTGATCTTTGGATCACACCCTATATATACCATTGGTTGTGTGTCGACTTTTTTTGTATGACCCGGGTAAAGGCAAGATTTTATGTGGGGGTGATGGTGGATCAGGTTATTATTATCTCTCTTATCAAAGGTGTTAATAGTGTTGGCTTGAGGGTGACAGACCTTATATTTCATGAAGTTTTGGGGGTTATGGTATAGTTGGATCCCCTCCCATTTTGTAACTTTGATTTTTTTTGGTTTTGGCTAAAGATGTAAAAAAATTAACTTATAATTATTGTACCTCCTTTGGGTGATGGATATTGATCTTGGTATGATTTTTTATTTTGAGTATTGTTCTTTTTCATTTATAATGGGTATAATCATTACCAAAAGTTCAATTTTGATACCTAGGAACTAGTTTCTAGCCTGTGAGGATCAGGAATTCCCTTCGGGCCCTACCACGGGCCGAGTCAGGTGTTGGGTTGGGTGGCACCCTAGCGTGGTCTGTGAGACATGTAACCCGAATATATTGAAACTAAGGTACACAGTGTGTGGCTAGATCGTACACACCATGTATCCTCCAAATTAATAGAATAATTAAAAATTATATTAAATTAAAAATTGAAACATTAAAATCTTATTGCTTCTATTTTCACTTTAAGTGTTTGACAATTTAATAATTGTTTAAAATAATTTTAAATTATCAATTGATTTATTATAATAAATCAGATACAATTAGTTCTTCCATTTATTTTTAATTAATGTCTTTATGATTTTTATATCTAATAGGATTTATATGGTCATTAAAATGAATGGGAATTAATTAATTAAATTAAATAATTAATTAATGCAAGCGCATTTATCTTAATAATAATGAATGAATAAAAATTAATGTTTTCCATTTACGTTTTTATATATGTTATATTAATGATCATCCATGATCTTTCCCAAGACTTGTGAATTTTTTGGATGTTTTAATTTAATTTATTACTTGGGTATTAAATTATTTATTATTAAATTGAATATGATTTGTTGTGAGGCATCCCTCCCTCAATTATTATGTAGGACTTGCATGTCTATGGTTATTTATGAAATCCCCCTTAACTAATCCTTTGGTTCCCTTCACCCACGTAGGAGTTATAAATACATGTAATTAATAGAGTATCCCAAGGAATGTGGAGGTGGTTCAAGATGGAAGCATAATTATGCCAACCAAGGAGATAAACATATAGACAGGTGGAATTTTTTTACTCATTCTAAGGCTGACAATATGAGTAATTTTCCCTAGGTCAAAGGTTGATTTAATGTCCTGTCATTAAATAAACCATTTGATAAACTCATGATCAGGTTATTTATTTATTTATTTATTTATTTTTATGCATTATTTATTTTATGGGTGCAATACCATGGTCACAAAAATAAATTAATTAATGTGAAAAGATAGAATTTAAATAACTAGATTATACATAAATATTTTATCCATCATGGTTAATTAATTCAGTAACATACACTTAATATTAAAAATATATATAAAGTATAAAACAAGATAAAATTTATTTATAATTAATTAAAATACCTCAACCTCATATTACGTCAGATTAATCCTTCCACTACCTTATTGGGAATTAAACCATGGAACTAAGTGTTATACATGGCTAAAGTCTTGATACTTACTTTTAATGGGGAGTTCTCATAGGGGTTTTGGGTTAAATTAACCAAACTTGTATGAAGTAAAATGGAAAAAATTATTTTTAATAAAAATTTGGGGAAAATTCCTAAGGAAATCCAATTTAGGATTTTAGGATAGGTGAATCCACTCAATGGATCAAGAAGATGTTTTAACACTCCGAGATTTTGTAAAATGTTTTTTTCAAATAAATTTAAATGTTTATATATTTTTCATTACACACAATATCAAGTTTATCTTGTGTTACATGTAGCAATAATTTCATCCTAGAATACATATAACACTAAGTTTATCTTACATTAAACATAACACTAATTTTATCATGTGTTACATGCAGCACTGAGTTTAAACGAAATGTGACATATTATGAAAATGTTATTATTTAATATGATAGTAATCACCTAACCATTAGACTGTCAGGTATAAAAATGATTAAATAAATTATGAAAATATATGGTTTAAAAATTCATATAAAATAAATTCTTTAGTGACCAATTAGTTAAAAATGAAAATAAAAAACCATTTGAAAATAAAGGAGATCTTTTTCAAAAAACAAAAATTATTAAAACAAACACATTTTAAATCAATAAATTAAACAAACCACTTTTTGTGAATTATTTTAATGAAATTTATATATTATATATTCAACAAAATATTTAACATTCATATTATATATTTTTTAGACAATATATAATAATAAATCCAATTTTATGCTTAAAATTGCATTTTTCTAAAAAGCAGTTTTGTCACCATTTTGTGAACTTATTTTAAAAATAATTTTTGATAATTTTAGAAAATTTATTTTTTAAAAAAGAAAATTCATTTTTTAAATCATAATATCAAAATTATCTAATGGTTAATGTTTGATAATTTTCTGAAATGATTAATTTTCTAATGAATAATTAAAATGCTGAATTTTAATTGAAAACTTCATTTTTGTTTAAATTATTTATAAATTTAAAATATATTTTAAAATGATTTTAAAGTAATAATAGTTAACCTATATGTATATTAATCCAATTTATTTCATTTCAATCAATTCCATATTGAAATTTCATATAAAAACTTTGTAAACTTTTGAACATTTTCTATTTGAAAACTCACTTTCTCATCTCGTCTGCAGGATTAATTTAAAATTAAAATTTTCCACTTATTTGAATTTAATTTGAAATAATGGATTCTGTATTTAGGGTCATAATAATTTATATTATATAATAATTTAAAATTAATTTTTTACTATAATTAATAGTGAAAATAGTAAAATTTAATTAAAGTGGTTAAGGTAAAAATGGGATTATTGAGGGGTTAAACTAAAAATATAAGGGTTAAAATAACCTAAAATGTGTATAAAATATATTTTATGGAAATATTTAGACCCAATAATGTCTAATTATCTATAATAATCTATTTGGGATCCTTTTTTCATGATAAAAACACGTTACACCTTTTTCTTTTCAAAACATTGCAAGTGTGACACTCGCCTCACTTATAAAAGACCACACCCTATCCTATCTTATTCACACCTTAAAAACATTTTTATTTCGAAAATAAATGAAAACATACCTTCCCAAATTCACTCCTATCATCATATAAGTATTATTTTTGTATCAAATATAACCTATGAATGATTTTGGTGTAAACATAAGGAGGATATTCGAAGAGGTGTTAACATTCTTCAGTGAACCTTTTTATTTTATTTATACCTCCACCTCCTTAAATTATTATTAAACCATTATTATATAATAACATAAGTATATTTAATATAATTATATTTTTTCATGTTAATTTAATTACCTACAAATATCTCCACTTTCATCAAATGGTTTATGAAATCATCATTCTCGTGTACGGCAGACTACCGTCCCATGAACCGATGTCATTCGTTTTTCCATTACCACCTCTCATGGTTGCATATGATAATGAATATAAAGTATATATATGATATTTATAACATAATTATACATTTTAATCATTATATATTATATAAAATATTAATTTCCATTCCATAGTGGATATGATAACGGCGTTCATGTGTACGAAGGGCTACCGCATCGCGAAGCACTGTGATTCATTTTCACTAATGATTTACATGGAATATAATAAGGATAATTTAATTAATATATGTGATATAAATGAAATAATTATTTTATAAGTTTCATATTTATAATTTTTAAAATATAATACATCATTTTATTTCTTACCTTTTAACTCACTGAAATAAGATAAATTCGTTTGTGTACGTATAGACTACCATCATCACGAAGAGATGTACCTCTCTATTTTCATCACCATAACACATGGATTATATGTATAAGTATATTTAAAGAAAAAATATTTTATTTATGATACTATTATCATTATTTATTTATAAAATATTACTTACGTCATTTCTATAATGATCTTTGAGAAATGGAAACGTTACTCATGCATACGTACTGCATGCCATCTCCATGATCGTAACGTACTTCTATTCTCAAAACCATCTTTCATGATTGGTATTAAAATTAAAATTGATGTATAAATATTATAATTATTTTATTATTATTATTATTGAGATTATGTAACCATGATAAAATTAATATGATTGAAAATAACAAATCAAAACATATTCAAAAAACAAAGTGGTTATTACCTGAAATGTGGTTTTAACAAAGAATTGATAATAAATAGGTAATAAATGTTCATAATTAAATCATATATTTTATGACATATATAATTATTATAATATAATATATTTATAATAATATCATATTTATTATACAGGAGTTTCTAACAAGTATGAAGGAAGTTAAGACTTACGGTAAGGGAGTTTCATCTCAATTTTTACTTCTGTGAGACACATGACATATTCACCGCCTATTTCTTTTATGTAGTGTATATAATTACTAGTAATTTATTTTTTGATTCATACACTTCAAAAAATTATTTACATATCTAATTTAGGATATTTCATTCATTGGTTTTATGGTTTGAAATTTAACAAATCAGTAAGGTATTTTTGTCTCAATTTTCCTTCTTTAAGAAATAAGTTATGTTATGCACCTATCCTTTTATATGAGATAAATATACTACCCATTTGAAATTTTATATCATTAAAATAATTATTTTCATGATATTTTATTTTTATTTTAATGTTATTATTTCATTGGGATTATGATTCAAAAATATTAAAGTGGGAGGAGTTTTATGTTACAATCTCAATGCTAATCAAGATTGTTTATGATTATGATTCTGATAATGAAATATTATAACATATCTCTCAAAGGAATAATTAATTTTATTATCCTATATTTATGTCATTATAATACATTTTTTTCCTTCATTTTCCTCTCTTTATGTACTCAAGAGTTCAAAATAATGTTTTTATGAAAAATCATCTTTTTGGAGGAAAACTTTTTTCTTCCAAAACTATGTTTTCAAAATGTTTTCAAAAATGTTTTTAACAATATTTAAAGTATTTATTAAAACAAATTTCCATTATTGACTTTTAAAAAAAATAAAAGGAATCTTTATGTTGTTTTCAAAAACAAAGCATGTTTGGATTCTACCAAAAATGTGAAAGGAATCCTTGTTTTAACCTGAATGGAATGAATGGTATTTTCCACCATCATGACTACTCAATTTTTTAAATATTTCTTTATAAGTTTCAAATATTATTTTCAAAGAAAAATATTTTTAAAATTTTTTATGTTTTAAAAAGTGTTTCTATTCTTGAAAGGCTATTTTACCCAAGAAACATTCCAAGTTATTTTTATTTTAAATTAATTTTCCATAAAAGATAACATCCATTGATGTTAATTATTATTTATTGAAGATATGATCCAAGGATACCATTATTTTTCTTTCCCTAAATTTTTTATATTTATAATGAAAATGTTTTTATGAAACCTATATCTTTTCCATGGGTTATGTTATGATGAAATGATTATAAAACTCATTTATTTTCCACGGTTCATGCTACAATGACATGTTTTATGAAACCCATTTATTTTCATGGGTTCTGATATAATGAATGTTATATGATCTTGTGGCACATAAAAATATGGATTATGTGACAGTTGGTACCTATATATTCCTATAATTCATTAGGTAATTATTAATTTTATATGAGCTAAATGGGTACATGAGAATTTATTCTAATCCCAAAATAGGGTACACGGGAGGTTATCTCAAGCCCAAAAGAGGTTACACATGAGGCTACCCCAAGCCTGAAGATATTACATGGGTGGTTAGCCTAATCCTAACATGTTATGAATGTCTTAGTGGGTATCCTAGACATAAGATTTCTATGATTATGTATATTCTAAAATTATATGCCTTATGCCAATGTTATGCTCTCCTGAATCATATTATTTGATTCACTTATGATTAATATCTTATATACTTCCAATATTTATTCGATGACTCAAGATTGTTATCTTTGATATGTAGGGTATGGTTTTAAAATTTTATACTCATGTTCTCATACCCTTATGTTCATGTAATGGAAATGTATTTCCCTTGTTTACGCTTACTAAGAATTTGATCTCACCCTTTCTTATGTTTCCTTTCCCCAGGTTGTGAGGAAAGGTTTTAAGTTGGGTATGTTGTGAAGAGTGATAAAGGGGAAGATCTTTACAGGATACATTGAAGATATTTCACCAAATTAGATGATTTTATACCTAGTCTCCAAAGATTATAAACTATTACAGTCCTCAGGCATGTGTTTTCATAATTTATTGAATATTCATCTAACAATATTATATCTGTGTATGAGAATCCTGGGTCACTATAGATGGTATCAAAGGAAAGTTTTTGTTCCCCTATGGAAACTAGGATGATAAAACTTTACTGATATCCCTAGGGTTATTTCTAAGGATATGTATAGGCATGTCTCTAAGAATAAGTCTAAGGATGATTCAAAGTATATGACAATGTATTGTAATTTTATTAAATAATAAAGAAATTGATTTCCAAGTAATTAAATCTCTATTTGGATACAACAAATGGATGTGACTCTAGAAAATAGATTCATGGGTGTAATAACTCCAAAAAGGGTTCATTGAGATCGAATCGATCATCATCTGGTGTACAAAAACAGGCCTTATTATATACCCAGTTTGAGACTCTTAGGGGATATTCTTTGGATATTCACAAACTCTTTATAAATCATCATGAAGGATTTAAATATATAATTAACATGAATAACCTAGATTAAGCCTAAGGTGTTATAGATTAGAAATAAGGTGTCATTATTTAGACACCTTATAAGTGATTTTTCATAATTATGTGGTTCCCCACTATGATGAGTGTTTCTCACACTTTTATTTTGGTTTTGGTCGATGTTTGGAACTCAAAGTAACCATGTTGTTTCTAAGTACGATGGATAATCCAATGATTTTCTTCCTGAGTAACCAAACATTATGGGAGATGGAATGAAAAGTATTTTTTTATGTTCACAAAAATTTCTCAATAAATGAATCATTTTAAGATTCCAAATGAGTAAAGGAGGGAACAAAATTCTATTAATTACTTCATGAGGCAACGTCCATCATCTTTCAGTGGGTCTTATAATCGACTATTTTCTGAGTAATGAATCAGAACCACTAAAAATATATTTTCCAATCTCTAGTGTTTAGAGCATGAAAAAATTATTTTGTTTATATACTATTTAGAAGGTGAGGTATATAAATGGTGGAATATTATCAAGAATAAGAGGCAACGGGATGAAATTCACTCCACGGATTGGGTTGAGTTCAAGAACTTATTTTTGAAAAATTAATTTACTCTTACTATTTGTATAAATATGGATAAGGAGTTCCTCGAGATAAAGAAAAAGGATGATGAATATATTGGTACCTATGAGGAAAATTTTATAATACTTGTGAGGTATAATTCTGGTATTATCATCTAACCTGAAAGTAAGTCTGATTGATTCTTAATTGGCTTAAAACCAACTCTATGAAGGGATTTATCCATAAGATACTTCGGTGGTTATGAATATATTGTTCGATGTGCTATCAAGGTGGAAATATAGGTTGAAGTTATGTATCAATATCATGGTTTTTATAATAATAAAAAAAATGAAAGTCTAAAAACCATGGAGAGAAGAAGATTAGATTTTATTTAAGCTCAAATTATAGGAAGAAACATGGAGAAAATTATATTAAGGGAACTAGTAAATGTTTTAAGTGCATAAGGGAAGGTCATCAGGAAATTGATTACTTAAGTGATGTGAAGAGGTTAGCTAATTATGTGAATATAGAGAAAGTTACATAGAATACACCATCCACACTTTAACGTTTCAAATTCAAAGAGTATGTGAATTATGTGAATCAATGCCCCAATCTAAGGGATAATGAGGATGATAATCCAAAAGAACCTTTGAAGAAAAAGGGGGGAATTATGAAATTATGATGGTTAAGGTGAATCATGATAATTAGGGCACACTAATCCTACCCTCCTTAGTTAGGAATTTCAAGTTTAATTGTGTATGAATGAGCCCTATGAAAATAATATTGTTTTTCCTTTAATGATATTTTATGTGATAATATCCCTCTATATGAATTATGGAATAATGAAATCATATTTTATATTCTATCAGTATAAGTTTGAACCCAAGATTAAAATATAAATATTATTGTACAAGATAAGATAATATTTAAGGAATAAAAGGTGAATTATCTTTTAGAAGCATTTATGTCTCTAGGTAAGATTAAATTAAGAGCTATGGATACCATCATGGGTTTAGGAGTTTAAGGTTTACCATAATTTTAAATTCATTAACACCCCTTTTTAGGTTTTATGTGATGGGATTTTATCATTATTAAGGATATTTTAAGATATATTTATTGAAATTCAGCCCTTTGGTTTTGTATATAGTGACAAATTTATTTGAGGAGGAATACCTTTACACTTTTTGGAAATATGATTAAAGGTACTAGTAACCATTAGGGTTTATCTTATCTCTGAAGTTGAGATATTTTTGGGTTATAGTCAATCACCTTATGAATTTAGCACACTTCATTTCTATCATAGAATTATTCCCTTTAGATATTCTTGAAATAATATATATTAAGGAAGTGGTAAGGTTTCATGGAGTACCACATTCAATTATAATTTATCAGAATTTGGAGTTTACCTAAAAGTTTTGGTGAATTATTTACTAAGATCTTGATCCATAGTTGAGTTTCATCACTACGTATCATCCTCAGATAGATGGTCAGTTTGAGAGAATAATTCATACCCTAGATGATATGTTAAGATCTTGTTCTATGGATTTAAAAGGTGGTGGGGATCAACACTTTTATCAAGTTGAGTTTTCTTGAAATAATAGCTTTAACTTGAGAATTCATATGACTCCTTATGAATTTTTTTTTTGTAAAGAGGTGTAGAACTCCAATATAATAGAATGAAGTTGGAGAAATAAATCTATTGGAACCTGAGAAAGCTGATGAGATGGCAGATAAGGTTATATCCATTAAGTAAAATGTAAGAACTAAATTTTTTTAAAAAAATGTTATTCTTATAATCATTGAAGTGATATATAATTTGAATTTAGTAAGATGGTCTTCATATGAATTTCTTCATGGAAGAAATAAGGGAAAACTAACACTACTACAAAACTGTTTTTATCTAGCACTAGGATTTTAACAATTCTAGAGTAAATTACTTTTAAAAATCCCCTTTTTTAGCACTAGAAAAAGTGATCTTAAAAGGGATCTTTAATAGTGTATTTTTTAGCACTGTTAAAGGGGGTATTTAACAAAGCTAAAAAACATTGTTGAAGGGGGGCCTTTATCAGCACTTGTAAAAAAGCACTGATAAGAGGCCCTCCTTTATCAGGGCTAGTAAAAATCATTGATAAAAAGGTTGTTTTTTAGTGCTTCTAAAAAAGCACTGAAAAAGTTTGTCCTTTATCAGCGCTTCTAAAAAAGTGATGATAAAGGGTGTGTCTTTGTCAGTGCTTTTTTAGAAACGCTGATAAAGACCCCCCCCCCCCATCAATGCTTTTTTACTAGCACTGTTAAAGGGGATATTTCAAAATATATATATTTTTTATTAAATATAATATATTTATATTGATAAAAATATAATATATATTTTTTAAATATGTTTTAGATAAGGCTAAATAAGAATTTACACATAATATATAATATATTTAGTGAAAATGATTTATAAAATAATTACAAAAAATTAATTAATAATTTTTTAATTATTATTGATTAATAGTCATTTCATAATAGTTTGAAGATAAAAAAAATCAAAAAATTAATAAAAGATCTAAAATAAGTTGAAAACGTAACTCAAACTTCAAATGGTCATAACTTTCGATTTGGGTGTCCTTTTGGGCTCTACCACATATCAAATATAATATTGTGATGATCTCTATGTCGTGTTGACCTAAAGGGAACTTGATCTCTATTTTTTGAAGCCAAAAAAGGCCCAGAAGACCTCCAAAACTAAGTTTTTAATCGGGGTACCCAAATTTTTTAACATTCAATGGATTTCCAACCCCATTTAAGGGTGTATTTTTTTCCTTTTTCAATGAGGATTGAATTTATTCTCAAGGATTACATTCATAATGATATTATTGATTTGAAATTTTATCATTTTTTACAATTTACAATAATTTATAATCAAATATATAACAATATATACATATTTTTTATATATTCACAAATAAAAATTTAATTTTATAAATAAATAATTAAACATATTTATATATATAATATATTTATCAATATATAAACCTTATCTAAATAAAAACTAATATCCATTTTATTTAAAATAGCAATGTATGAATATTTATATACCTATATAATTAATATATATATATATATATCTGTGTGTGTGTGTTGAAAAACAAATATGCATTTATCTGTATATTTTTAATAGATGTTTATAAATATTAATATATAATATATGTAAATAAATATAAATATGTATAATTATATTTATAGATGCATATATATATATGATATATATATATATGTGTGTGTGTGTGTTTTTATATATTTATAACACACGCAAACATATTTTATATATGTATTTAAATATATATATATATATGGATAAAAAATGTAATGAAATATATATATATATATATATATATATATCATAAAATTAAAAATAAAACAATATAGGGGAGTGGAAAAGGTGTTGGTTTATAAGCTGGAGGTCTCAGGTTCAAAACTTTCTGGAGGTAGGGGCACACGCAGGAGAGTGGGATTATCTAAATCCCTCATAAATAGGTGGGGAGCATTGATAGGGGGTCACAAATAAAGGGTGATCATGAACAAAAAAAATTATCCCCTTTATGAGCAGGGCCTTTATCAGCGCTTTTTTTTGCGCTGTTAAAGTGGGTCTTTATCAACGCTTTATACAAATGCTAATAAAGTTAAACATTTAACATCACTTACATTATCAGTGCTTCTATAGAACTGATAAATCCATTTTACTAACACTATTAAAGGCTTAATTTTAAATAGTTTAAGACCTAGGTATATGAGCCCCATTAAAATACATGATTGTATCAGGACAGTACCTTATCATTTGTCACTTCCACCAAACCTATCTTATGTCCACTCTATGTTCCTTGTATCACTCCTGAAGAAGTACATACTTGATCCATCAAATGTAATTAACTTAGAGTAAGTACCACTGGAGCATGATATTTCTTATAAGGAATAACTGAAATATATTCTAGATCAAATAGAGAAAGTTCTACAAAAAAATACTGCTCACCTGGTCAACGTTTTATGGTGAAACCACCAGTTCGAGGAAGCTAATTGGGAACCTGAGGATGTAATGAGGTACCATAATCCTCAGTTTTTAGTAACAAATTGCTGAATTTCAAGGGAGAAATTCTTTTTAAAGGGGTATAATGTAACACCTTAAGATTTTGGTAAATATTTTTTTTCAAATAAAATTAATCTTTTCTATATTTCTAATTACATGCAAAATTTATTTTAGCTTGAATTTAACATAATGATATGTTTAGCTTCAATTACATGTAAAACTGAATATAGTTTTATTTTAAATTAAAAATAGTTAAATTATATGTCTATTAATCCAATTTAGGTCATTTTAATCAATTATATATTGAAATTTTATATAAAAAAATTGTAAACTTTTGAACATTTTCTCTTTAGAAACCTGTTTTCTCATCATGTATATTGGAATAATTAAAATTAAATTTTTTCATGTATGTGAATTGAATTTGGAAAAATGGATCAAATATTTTGAATCAGAATAATTTATATTATCGAATAATGTCAGTTTAATTTTTTACCAAAATTAATAGTGAAAATAGTACAAATTAATTACCACAGTTATGGAAAAATGGGATTATCTGGGGTTAAACTAAAAAGATAAGGTTTAAAATGACCTAAGAAATTTTCTAAAATATATTTTTGGCCATATTTCAACCCTATTATGTATAATTATCTATAATAATTTATTTTGGATCATTTTTTCATGATAAAAACGTGGTTACGACTTTTTTTCTCAAAATATTACAAGTGCGCCACTCACCTCACTAATAAAAGGCCACCCCCTATCCACTCTTCTCACTACTGGAAATATCACCTATACCCACGGTTTGAAACAGTGGGTATAGCCCATAAAACCATGGGTATAGGCTATACCCACGGTTTTATGAACTGTGGGCTGCAGTGGCATCAGCATAGCCCTATACCCACGGTTTTTACAGAACTGTGGGGATATCCAGTCAAAATTTTGTAATACTGATGGTTTGTTTAAACCATGGGTATATTATCTATTCCCATGGTTTTCAGAACCGTGGGAACAGAAACTACCTGGAAAACTAAAATACCCATGGTTCAATGAACCGTGGGTATAAATGATTCCTAGAAAACTCATATACCCACGGTTCAGTGAACCATGGGCATAGATTCTTCTCCCAAACCAGCAGCTGCTACCTGCAGCGTCCCTCCTGCTTCTAGTGCACACCCAACTACTGCCTGCTTCCAGTGCGCCTGCTTCCAGAGCACCCAGCTGCCCGCAGCCTTCCTGCTTCCTGCTTCCTACTTCCAGTGCACCCATTAAAAAAATCAGAATATAATATCAGTTGGAATTGATACCATGAGGCATATCAGCATGAATGAATAATTATTTAACAGCATTAACCACCTCATTATGAATAATTTCCCAACAAAACATATTGAATTTATTGGAGAACCCATCAGGATAGTAAATACTATCAATTTTATGATAAAAAAGTGCTACCTGAACCTCCTCTTTAAATTTACATGTAAATAGATTCATCTGGATACAATGAAAACTAATATCCTAGGCTTCCGGAACAATTTCTCTACACCCAGGGATCAAAATCAATCCATTCTTGAACATGAAGAGAAGGGGTACAACCCTTCTGAGTAGGCGAATCCATGGAAGTGGAGAACTCATGGTACATAAATTGTTGAAGGTGTAATCAATATCATGTTCAGTGAAGGCCTCCACTCACTGCAAGTAGTGGCCTATAAAAAAACAAGAAATAGAAAATAACTGGAATGTTTAAGAACACCATCCATTTTCTAAGTTATCTAAACATAAATTTCATCATTTCATGCAGTATAATGAAATATAGATAATAGACTTACATTTCCAATGCAATAAACTGCCTATTATTATGAAGTATATCAGGAGTTATTAGGAAAAAATATATATTTTTGGAATTCTACAAATCCTGAACAGTTGAAGAGAAATCAGTGGAACTTTAGACCACTTAAACAGGGATTTCAAACATCATCATAGTTTAATGAAATATAAAAAAATCTATTATCGAGCTAACCAAAAACATTTAATGATAATTTGATCCATATAAATAACATTATAATTGAATAAGGAAACACATACAGTGATTAAAACAGACTAATAGTGAAGACAATATACAAATAATGAATGGAAGTAGATATTGGTGAAATAAGCTGAATGGTAGTGAATATATTATGAAAATGATATGTGATACTGCTTATTAGGTAAATAATCAGCCATGGGTACTCAGCTTCTCCTCCCCCCTTTCCCAGCACCTCCCCCATCCTCCTCCCCCCTACCCAGCTCTTCCCCTCCCCTCCCCCTACCCAGCTTGTCCTCCCACCCCTTCCAAGCACCTCCCCCTCCCACCAGCCCCTCCCCCTGCCCATCCCCATCCCCCCTTCCCAACCCCATCCCCCACCAGCCCCTCCCCCCTGCCCAGCCCCATCCCCCCTGCCCATCCCCATCCCACACCAGCCCCATCCCCCCTGCCCAGCCCCATCCCCCCTGCCCAGCCCCTCCCCCTACCCAGCCCCATCCCCCCCCCACCAGCCCCTACCCCCTGCCCAGCCCCATCCCCCCTGCCGAGCCCCATCCCCCACCAGCCCCATCCCCCCTACCCAACCTCATCCCCCACCAGCCCCTCCCCCCTACCCATCCCCATCCCCCCTTCCCAGCCCCATCCCTACCATCCCCCCCTGCCCAGCCCCATCCCACACCAGCCCTTCCCCCCTGCCCAGACCCATCCCCCATGCCCAGCCCCATCCCCCACCAGCCCCTCCCCCTACCCAGCCCCATCTCCCAGATAGCAGGAGAAGTGTTAACCATTTTTAGATGATAGTAATTTTAAACATTTTTGTCAAAAAAAATGTATATATTACAGATAGCAGAAATCACAATAATCAGAAGATTACATGAAAAACTTGTTTGTCATCAAAAAAAAATAATTATTGTAGGTTCTTAAGTAGATAGCACAAATACTAAAAATGTACATATTACATGATAAAGAGGTTTGTCAGCAATAGTTACCAGAGAAGGTGTTAGTTCCATCTTTGTGGTTCATTTTCATGATAAAACAGATAGAAAAAATTTAAATATTTATAACAATGATAATATTTAAATGTGCACACTCCTGTAACTGTAGAAAATTACGAGATGGAAAGAACATTTTTTTTGAAAGACTTAGAATACACTTTCTATATTGAATTAATACACATGTGTTTATGTTAATGGAATTAAATTAGTAGTCATTAAATATAACTATTGAATACCTGAGCAGTGGACATATTCAAGGTTGTAGTATCAAATCATGTGCCAATGCTTGAAGTCCCTGGAGAAGACCTAATATTTCGATGCTCCAATCATGAATTGTTAAAATTAACATAACAGTAATAATAATTTCAATTGTTAATAAAACAAATTAAAGACCAAAGAAATTTTACCTGGATATATTCGATGCCACTACTTATGAAGATGCATTTCTTTGATCTCCCTGTTCAATAATGAGGAAAAATTTAGTATTTTGTGTATTTTGATTTCTAATATAAATAGAAAATTTTATACACTCCTACCTACCCGAATGTCTTCAAGTAATTCAGTAAATATGCTGATGTAGTTGTCATTATTGTTGATGAAAATTACTTTATAGCTCTTATGTTTGAAAGAAGCATTCAGATTCACGTCATAGAAGATGAGTTCAAGTTCATATAGTAAACCACATGCTGATGTGTTGATGCTCTCCAAAAATAGTAAAATGATACACACTAAATTAAATGTCCATTAAACTTTGACGTATCCTACTCCTGTATTGAAAAATAATTAAACAAAATTACTATAAATATAAATAGATGATATTACGAGCATATTAAAAAATAATAATTTTTAAATCTAGTAGAATATTAATGAGATACCAAAAAGGAAATAGTACAACTAATTAAAAAGGAAGAAGAAACATAAAAGAATAAAAATTTCAAAGATACTTGGACCCCTAACTTGAATAGTATGCATTGTGACCAAAAAACAGAAATCTATAGCAGGTTTTTCAAGGTTGTTCATACTTCAGTAACATGAAATTTTGATTTCCAGGCTTTACAAAATCCGTCAATTTCTCAATGGACGTGATTTTTTTTCAGAATGCAGTTGAATCAAACTGATTCATATAATAGATATGCGCATTCATAAAAATTATTTCTAGGTATGAATGTGATCATACAAAAAAGGAAACCCTAGATTGGGGAGGTGAAGGAAACCCTAGATTGGGGTTTCCGAATGAGGTGAAGCCGTATTTAGCAGTTATTGTAGGAGACGATGGATAAGTATGTTATCATCGATAATCCAGATGCAGAGATAGAGGATGGAGGTGAAGGAGGTGAAGGAGGTGAAGGCACTCAACGGTGAAGGAGCAGTGGAAAGCGAGCACGAAGGAGTTGGAACCTAGATTGGGGAGACCGAATGGAGAAGCTAGTTTGGGGAGACCGAATGGAGAAGCATAGAAAACTTTCGATTGGGGAGAATGAAATAGGTGAAGGTGGAGTATCAAGATTCAGCACAAACCCTATTTTTGTGAGATTGATGAAGGTCAAGTCGGCGGACGTCGAGGAAGGAAAATCGAGGGAGCAGCGCAAATAGGAGATTGGGAAGACGGAATTCGTGGAGGAGGCGTAGGATCCAGACGTGGAGCAGATGGAGAAGGAGGCGTAGAAGCCGGAGGCTCCGAAGGTTGTTGTAGAGGCATTGCACTTGGGAGAGCTTCGAGGAGACGATAACGTCCGGTAAGTGTAGGATAAAGTTATGAAAATCGTGAGCAGGAGTAGTGCGGGATGGGGGGTAATCAGGAAGGGGAGCGAGAGAGGGGAATCGAGGAGGGGATCAAGAAACCTATGGGATTTTCATAGGGGATTGAGAACCAGAGAGTGCGATAGGGGTTTCGAGGAGGGGTTTTGGGGACGACAGAGCGGGTTGAAGAAAATTCCCAAGCGTGGGATCAATAATGGGTTAGATTTTAGGGTATGGAGGAAGGAATAGAGAATTAATGGTGACGTGGATTCATGGTGAGGTGACACGTAAGCAAAGAGAAATCCTACTTTAGTATAGATAATAGATAGTAGATACCCCCAGAAATTTGAACGTTAACAATGTTGCATTGAACAATACACATAGATAAATCATGAGAGGCCAATCTATGAATATTAATTTCAGTCCTCTATTCAGGTCACATAGAATCTCCCTCTATTTTACCCTTTTAATTTTATGTTTTCTCTCCCCTACATAGGGACCCTAAATCATCTATATTTAAAACACTACCTCTATAAACAGGTTCCACTACAATATCCTAAAGTATACCACCTAAAGGAATATCCCTGGATGCAAGAGATACCACAGTAATCCTGTAATCTAGGTTAACTTCCCCCTTATTATCATTAACCACTATCATTGTCTAAGATTTTGGAGGCCTTCACGACATCTACATAGGATCTAGATTGTAGTCCTTAAAAAGTGGGTTAATAACCTCTTTACCAGAGGGGGAATTATCCAAGAAGGATTTACCCAACATCTGAGAAGATGAACACCCCCAATATGATTCTTTATTAGATGGAGACAAGCTGGGGAATCCACTGGTACCTCTATGTCCCAATTGAAATATACAATAAGAAAAGGAAGGGTCAAAACTATATTGATATGTATATGTGAGAATATACAGAATACACATATCATACATGAAACTATCTCAAGCAGTACCTGATCATGTCCTTGTTCATATTCTGTTCGGTTAATTCTATATCATAGTTGTTCTTGTACTGGGAGGCCTGCAAGCAAATTATCACACATCAGATTTCACCCTAGAAAACAAATGAACGCAAACTGGGTTGACATTGCAAAAACATCTGATTTGTGATCATTCAGGATAATTTGCATACAAGGGAGAGAGTTGGGGAGACTTCCCCATGGAAACTATATCCAATCCAATGGTCATTGCACTGCTTTAGAAGAAAACAATGGACTTACTCAATGAGGGTGCCGATGCCCACATAAAAATTCCGATGACTAAAAATACAATGCGATGCATGTGAAATTCTGCACAAATAAAACAACAGCATAAAAAAAACCAGTTTAATAATGATTAAAAGGTCATTGACGCTTCATACATTAATTTTACCCTCTTCAATGGACACGTCAATGTTTTTAGTAGAAGAACCCAACCCTTGTAAGGCACATTGCAATGCCATTTTCAATACTATTTGTAATGATTCTTGACCTGAAATCATAAATCACAATAATGAAATGATAACAATATCTTGTGTTCATTAATTACAAGAGTAGACATATTAATTTTAATCTTGAAAATAAGATGATATCACAATTTTACCCTTTTCAATGCCATTGATGCTGGAAGATGAATCAGTATCACCTAAATTAGAGATTTCGCCCATACATT
Organism: Viscum album; assembly: GCA_963277665.1. Lineage (NCBI taxonomy): Eukaryota > Viridiplantae > Streptophyta > Magnoliopsida > Santalales > Viscaceae > Viscum > Viscum album. The sequence continues at coordinate 1,993,964,818 of OY728157.1, forward strand.
GAAAACATTAAACAACCAAACATGAAACTGCATCATATTATTAAAGTATGAGTCTAGGATTAAATTGGATATTTGAGGATACGGTTGAGTAAAAAGAAAACTTTTCATTATGTAAAAAACGGTGTGATAAAACCATAACTTTAGCGACAGTGGATAAGTTGACACAATGTTCAGCTCCTCCCCCAGCCCCTCCCCCTCCCCACCTCCCCCTCCACCTCCTTCCTTACTACCCTGCCCCTCCCCCTCCCTCCCCACTGCCAAGCTCCTCCCCCTCCCCCTCCCTCCCCATTGCCCAGCCCCTCTGCCCAGCCCCTCCCCCTCCCTCCCCACTGCCCAGCCCCCCTGCCCAGCCCCTCCCCCTCCCTCCCCACTGCCCAGCCCCCCTGCCAAGCCCCTCCCCACTACCCAGCCCCCCTGCCCAACCACTCCCCCTCCCTCCCCACTGCCCAGCCCATCCCCATTGCCCAACCCCTCCCCCTCTCTCCCCACTGCCCAGCCCCTCCCCACTGCCCATCCCCCCTGCCCAACCCCTCCCCCTCCCTCCCCACTGCCCAGCCCCCCCTGCCCAGCCCCTCCCCACTACCCAGGCCCCCTGCCCAACCCCTCCCCCTCCCTCCCCACTACCCAGCCCCTCCCCCTCCCCACCTGCCCAGCCCCTCCCACTCCCTCCCCACTAAACAGGCTTTTTATTTTGTGTTTGGAGTCTTTCTAAAACACACAAAACCAAATTAAAAAATTAGATAAAGGAAATATGAAAACCACAAATAGCATATGCAACATCTAAATCATTTAGTCAACTCCTAATATTCATATAACTTTCATATTACATAACAATCAGTGTCTTTACATTTAAAGAAAAAGATCAGAAGCAACTAAACCTTCTCAACGCCTTCAATAGATGAGCTCTTCTGCTTCAAAGTGGAGGACATAGTCATACTCGCCTGATGAACATCCTCTGCATGTCGAGTATATGAAAAAGATATTAAGTGAATGTATCCCCCTCCCCTCCCAGCCCTCCACTGCACCCCCCCCCCCCCCCCTCCCAACCTTCCTTTCCCAGCCCCCCCCCCCCCCCTCAACCCTCCACTACAGCCCCCCCATCCCAAGCCTCCCCTCCACTGCTAAGGCCAAGATTAGATGGATAGATAATAATAAACACACCAAACCATAAAAAAATATATATATATATATAATGTGAATATTACCTAAAGAATTTTCAAATAACACCCCTGATAAAAACATAATCCAAAATTCATTTCATTGCATACAGAAATTCACATACAAGTAGTCCACCAATACAAAAAAAATTAAAACTCCAATACAAGTCTCTCTTCTAAGTCAAAAATGGAGGGGATTAATATCCCCCCCCCCATCACCATCATCGTCATCCCCATGTCCAGCATCATCATCATCAGCAGCAGCAACATCATCAGCATCATCATCACCAGCAGCAACATCATCATCATCAGCAGCAATCTCATCACCAATAACAGCATCAGAAACATCCTCGCCAGCTCTATCGCCACCACCTTCATCACCACTAGGACCCTCATGGGAATCACATGAGGCATTATGTAAAGAGATCATTGATTCCATACATGAATGAAAAGTGGCAGCAACCTCTAGTGGTAGTGACTGACTCAAAACTGACATAGCTTTCATGAAATGTTCATTCATTAGCTTACTTTTTTCACCCTCCTCTAATACTATTTTCTTTGTCGCAGCTAATTCAGCACACTTACATTTAAACTCAGAGGCCTTAAAGGCTTTAGAGGAGTCCGATGATGACCAATACCTAGAGGGGACAATGTTTTTTCCTGGTCTACAATGGACTCTTCCTGGATGCTCCACACCTAACACCTGACTCAAATGATCATTTGGCCTTAAGTTGTCAGCTTCTTCATCCATGGCCTCCAAGGAAGACTGTTGAAATTATAAATATATTAAATTATGAATTTCGTATAAATGTTTGAAATATAAATAAAAAAATTACAATTTTTTCTTGTGTTTGTGAATTTACTGCAGTTCCATATTTTCTTTTCCTACTGAAGCAGAATAATTTGGAACGAGGTATAGGCCCTTCAATTACCCATTCATCTTGTTGCACATGAGAAATTGACAAATTTGGATTACAAACATATATGATAAATGAAAAAAATTGGATTGAACATACCAGCCGCTTCTCATGATCGGGCATTGTAGTGCGCCCCAATGTGTGTAGATATGTCATTTCATCTTTGCTTTTTCTTTGTTTTTCACTGACACTTCCTAAGAAACAAAAAAACAATACAAGTAATAAGAATAAAATTTTATATAAAAACCATTAAAGATGGGTAGTACCTTATACTATTCAGTCTTCCAATGTGTGATCATTTTTTGATATTTACTTTTTGGACAATCAGGGTTTGTGGGTACACCCTCTAACTCAGTACCCACTCTGCTCCTCCAACCAATATGTAACTCATACTGGTATGACCTCCAATACCCTTCAAGATCACTCAACCTAGAATCTTTGGAAGCTTCACCATTAGGAAAGTTAAATTGACTCTGCAATGAAAATGTTAAGTCATATAAATACATTACTAATATAAATATAAATTTATAAAATTTCCGTACCCATATCTTTTCCCATGCCCTATCCTTGATGTCAGTACTGATATGTCTCCATGAGACTGGTTCCACTAGAACAATATCATGATATTTGGATAAAGTATCCATGAAACTTCTACACTCCTTAGAATTTTTACCTACCATTTGATTTTGAGGATTGTAATCCACCATAATCTGAGTTTCACGATTCTAGGCATCCCGCATTCGAGTGTGCCCACATCGCCTACTAGAAGATCCCAATAAATAACATAAGAGGTGAAAATAGAAGAGTTAAGTGACAATAAAATAGGACAAAAGTGAAATGATATAATTTGAAACATTTATAATAATAAAAAACCTGATGCAGGCTCCTGAATAGGTTGTGAGGCATCCGTGGACTGTGCTGGATCAGCATCCTCCGAAGGAAGTATCTGTTCCACAACATGCTCCAGGTGATCTTCATGAACAGGAGTGTAAACTGAAGGAATAGACTAAATATGTGTAGGATGGATGGTAGGAAAAGGAGGTGGCATAGACATGTCAGAATATGTGTAGTAGGCCTGGGGATACATGAATGGATATGGAAATTGTGCAGGTGAGAACATTGGTCGAGTCGGCGTGGACATGGAATGGGAAAAAGAGGGTAAATGGGATCATGATGGCAGCATGTATGGGAACATCCCAGTGGTCTCAAGCGGAGGGTAGACATGTGTGGTAGATGGGATGTCCACTAATGGGTCAGTGTGGGGAGTGGTAAGACGGGAGCTCCGCCTAGGTCTAGGAGGATCCCTACTCGGTCCCATACTAGAAAGAGGAATATCTGGAGTTATATATGCCTAAAATAAATTTGATAAAAAAATATGAACTTCATATTATATGTAATGCGGAAGATAAATATTAGAATTATTATATTCACTGAAGACAACTCACACTCGCATCTAACAGGATCAACATCAAATAATATTTTCTTGCGAGCTTCTGTAGTTTTATTCATAATCTGCATAAGAATGAAATAAATATTTTTTAGCAACAATTTTTACAAATCATACATACAACTTAGAAGCCAAAGAAGACAAAAAATTTCATAACATCTTTTAGTAATGATAATTTATAACCAAGTTATAGAATTTTTAAAACCACATTTTAAACCCGGTTTTCTGAATTGAAATAAATATAATTAAATGAAACGAAACCAAACAATACTAAAATAGACATATCATTCCAAAATAAAACTAAATTAAAGTAATTACATTCGTACCAACCTGAGAAACTCACATCAAGGTAAACTGAATGAACTCTGAATATATATGGTTCCTTTTATATATTACCCTCCACTACCTCAGGTTCAACATCATCTCTCACAATGGGACAATTTGTGTCATCAAATAAAATATTTTGGCTAACACCGATGGGGGCGTCAATGGTGACAATTTCATCCCCAGCATCATTAAAAATATGTCTTGGTATTACTTCATTAATGACACCATAATCAGGTTTCAGATGATCTTTCACATAAAACACTTGTTTTGCCATTGATGCCAAAATGTATGGTTCATCGGTATGCAGGAACCGACTCATGTCAATAAATCTAAATCTTCAATCATCAATAAATGTACCATGTCGCGTCATTGAATAAAACCATTTACATTTCATCATAGTGACTTGACCTTGAGAGTAGTAATCTAATAACAATATTTTCTCAACCAGTCCATAATAATACACATCTTTATATCGAGGTTGACTATCTGATGCACTGGCATAACAATCTGTTCTAGCAGTTAACATAACTCAGTCATGTTGTATTCTCATTTTCACCACTTTATCAGTTGTAACAAATTTATATCCATTGATTATTAAAGATTTTCAGTCACGAACCAAAGAATTGGGACCAAAATCCAACGCTCTTAATTCTTGAGAAATGAAGTCAGCAGGTAAACTCAATACCTAGAATACATATGAGTAATATAATTAAATATATATCTATATTTTAAGGTATATAATGTAATGGTCATACCTTTTATTTTAACCAAGCTGGGAACTCTTGGCTATGCATAGCCTCTCTCCTTCTCAACGGCAAAGACCGATGAACTCTACTTATAATTTGTTTATGTTCTCTACATAAAATGACAATAAAAGTATAAGGTATATGTGATATGATATCATATGATATAACATATATATATTCAAATTACTTACTTGATATAGGCATCGAACAAACCACAATTAAACAAGACTGTACGATGTGCCATATTCCGCTCTTCAAAGCTCAATGTAACCTATGTATATGACCCGACAATTCCACCTGTTTGGGGAAGAGATGGAAATAAGGGCTTAATTTCCTCATACTACTCATCTTCATTTCTCATTGGTCGATTATGTCTTGTGCTCACATAAGACAAATACATTGAACAAAAATCCATACATTCTTGGGCCAGATAACTCCTCACAATGGAACCTTCAGGATAATTCTTATTTCGGACATATGATTTTAAAGTGCACATATTTCTTTCAGTGGGATACATCCACCGAAAAGTGACTGGTCCCCCGAGAAGTGTCTCAGTTGGAAGATGAACTGTTAAATGCAACATGCAAGTGAAAAAGGATGGAGGAAAAAAATTTCCAACTCACACAGAATTAACGGAGCCTCTTGCAGCATTTTTATCAACAATGATTTGGATAACCTTTTAGCACAAAGGTCTCTAAAAAATGACCCAACTGAATCACTACCACCCTTACATTATTGGATAGCAAATTCCGAATTGCTATTGGAATCAATTCATGAAGAAGGATGTGATAATCATGAGTTTTTAGGGATTTTAATTTCAAATGTCTTTTGTTGACTCGTTTAGATATGTTGCTGGAATAGCCATATGGAACCTTGATATTCTCCAATATTGCCATAAATTAATCTTTCTCTGCCGGTGTCATCACATAAGAAGCACAGGGAACTTTCCATTTGTTTTCACTGATACAAACAGGATGTAGTTCTGGTTGAATACCCCAATCCAATAAATCCCGACGAGATCGGAAGTCAACTTTGGTCTTCCCCTTAATATTCAAAAGAATTTCAAGCAACATTTCACATATATTTTTCTCAATATGCATTACATCTAAACAATGACGTAAACAATTAGTAGACCAATATGGAAACACAAAAAAAATACTTCTCTTTTTCCAATTGTAAGTGACTTCAGTATCATCATTCTTCCTCTTTCGAGATTTCAACTGACCTTTCCCTAATGAAAATCTGAAATATTTCAATTCATCAAGCACATCACTTCCTGACATATGTTGAGGTGGTTCTTCAGTGTCAACATTATTATCAAACCTCCGACGATTCTTCCTGTATTTATGATCCATTGGCAAGAATAAGTGATTCCCCATGAAACTAAAACTACGACGATATTTAAGCCTTATCGATCGTTTATTCTTCATACAAACGGGACATGATAGTTATCCCTTCATGCTCCACCCAGACATCATTGCATAGGCAGGGAAATTATTTATAGTCCATAGAAGGGCAGCACGCATCTGAAACATATTCTTTGAAGAAGCATCAAATGTCTGCACACCTAAATCCGAAAGTTGTTTCAACTCTTTTATTAAAGGCTGCAAGTAGACATCTATATCATTACCAGGATCCGAAGGTCCAGATATCACTATACTCAAGAAAGTGAAAGGTTTTTTCATACACATCCACGGAGGAAGATTATAAACATGAATAAAAACTGGCCACGTGCTATGAGCAGTAAGCATCTGACCAAACTGATTAAAACCATCACATGATAGGCCCAATATGACATTGCGCACCTCAGCTGCAAAATCAGGATGTTGTTCATCAAATGTCCGCCATGCTAATCCATTTGCAGGATGGACCATCTCATCATTACCTTTAATTCTCTCAACATCATGCCATCGCATATTTACTGAGATTTCTGGAGACATGAATAGATTTTGAAGTCTGGGAATCAATGGAAAGTGTCACATGACTTTCTGTGGCACACGAGATAGTGTTCCATCTGCATTTGTCTTCCATCGAGATGTACCACATTCTTTACAGTCATTACGGTCATCTATTTCCTCCAAATATAAACTACAATCTTTCGAACAAGCATGGACATTATTAGTAGCAAATCCAAGCTGCTTAATTAACTTCCATGCTATGTAATGATTTGAGGGAATATCTGCACCATCAGGAATAAATTCCTTCAAAAATGTAAGAATATAATCAATGGTAGTATTAGAAATCCCATACATAGTTTTTCTATGATATAACTACATTAAAAATTCCAAATTGGTCATTTTAGTACATTCTTGATATACTGGAGTTCTGGCATCATCCAATAAATTTTTCACTCTCTCAACATCATCGTCTTCAACATTTTCCTCATGTGTACTGATATCATTTTCTTCTTGCACCGGCATGCTATCTCTCTTGGAATGATGCACATATGGAAACCTATCAAATATCAAATTCTCTATGTCACTTCGTTCATTTCATTTATGAATAGTTGAAGATTGACTCATCTCTCCATGGTGAAACCAAACATTATAGTTAGCTTGAAATCCAAATTTCATTAAATGGTAACTAACTTCTTCTCGTCTTAACCATGGTCTTCCAACACAATTATAGTAGGGACACTGTATACAACCTCCATCTGACACATTGTTAAATGAAAAATCTAAAAAATTCTCCAAATTACTTTGAAACTCGGTTGAAATCTGATCGGTACGATACATCCAACTTCTATTCATTCTATAACAATAAAAAAATATCATTCAATCAACAATGTAAATCATATTTAAAAAATTCATTACAATTAATTTTATTATTAAATTAATCAAATCATATTAGTAGCTAGAAAAACATATTTAATGACAAGATGAGTCCATGATTGAATAAGTAGGAAAAAAGAAAAAAGGTCTACCTTGAGATGTAAACTAAAGAAAAAAGTTAAAAAAGTCACTCCCAAGTGGTCATTGATGGGGAATAAAAAAGAAAATTTCAATGTAAAATACTCCTTTATAGATATAGAGGCATTATACACATGGGAAGAAAATTTTATTTTAATAATATGAATTTATAATTTTATAGATTATTTGGTAGGGGTTATTTGATGGGGAATAAAACATTCAATGAAAATAGAGTAGTTATAACTTTAATGTTTTGGAATTAATATTGAAAAAATGTTTCAAGGTATCCTACAAATTTTGTACAACATGATGCTTACAAGATATAATTTTTATGGATTCTATTGGAACTTTGGAATATTTGTTCATATGGAAAAGATATGTTTTTTAAAATAGACATCATGATATACTTGGGAGTATTAAGAATCAATGTTTGGGGGTTTCAACCCCTTTAAAGGAATAAAAGTTAGAAATGTATTGTAAATTCTATATAGAAATCACATAACATGTTTGATATTCTTGAATAAGTCTATGGAAGGTTTGACCATCCTATTCATGATGAAAATGAATGCCTCATCAATATACCATCCTAAAAATATTTGAGTTTTAATACTCAAAATCATCAAAAGAAGAATATAAAAGTGAAGGAGAAAGATTTAGTTGTTGAAGTTTCACCCAAAATGTCCAAAGGGGAAAGTACATGGATCTTGGAAAGTGGATGTTCTACTCACATGAGCTTTTTTGGTTTTGAAAATTCTCAAAACAAACCACAAGACCAATTTATGTATCTCAATGGGTGTATAGGCCATTATGCCTTGGGTTATTCCATAAGGTTATCATCCCCTATCAACTATCTCAGGTCATACTACAATGTCATCATTCCCCACTTCCGGACTCCATTAATGCCTCAAGGCCTTCATTCCCTTCCATTTTTCATTCAAGACTCCACCATATTCATCATAAATCACATCTCAAATTCTCTACCTATATAGGATTAATTAATTCATGAAGGATCCACTTTTAACTTTGATACAAGATAGTATAAGTCTACTATCCATACACATATATATATAACCAAGTCATAGTAAGGAAACTTTTTATCTATATAGAGGCATAAGAATATCATTTTAAAATAATTATCATGGTCTGTACACACACACATGAGTATTTCATATCATACATTTTTATATAATTGCAAAATCATAACATGGTAAGAACTTCTTGCATTCAACATATTGAATCCCAACATCAATGTTCACCACTTGAATCAATCTCAAAAACCAAATATCCATGGAAGTATCCCCAAATCACTACATGAGTATTCAAGGGTTATGATATATGATGAAGAACATGTTATGGGTTGGGATCATTTTAGACCTATCCATCAAGATACTACAAAATTAAGAGATCTAGATGGATCTAAGAATGATCAGGAAAAACCATCATTCCATATTTATTTTCCATGTAAATATAGAAAGGATCACATTGGATATCATTGTAAATCCTAAACCTGGATAAGAAATCCGGGATCTAGTTCCTTTACAAGGATAATAAATAATATCTAGCAATAATAATAATAACAACAAACAAATGATAAATTATATTTAAATCTCAAGGAATGATTAAATTCTATGTAAATGGTTTGGTTGCTTGGCTTAAAAAATCATTCTCTAACCATGGGAAGTTCACTACCTATTCAAGTCACCTGCATGGTTTGGAGACATGGTTTTGTAAACCCTATGACAATCATTATGTTGATTCTATTTAGAGTTACATAGTTAACATGGAATTGTTTCCATGTTAGCTCTAAAAGTACCCCTACTATATATCACCCACTACTCCTCTCCAATAGGCTTCATAGTTACGTTGGGGGACTACACTATTCCCTCTAACTATTATCACCATTAAATTCTTCAACCCCCCCCCCCAAATCTCCCAAAATCTACCCAATACATCACCCAATACATGTAATAACTCAAATAAACTCTTAATAAAGGCTAAAAATAAGGCATAATGCACCTAGAAAGTGAGTGGTTGTTCCAATATCCCCCTCTAATGACTTGTTGACCTTAATATGTGTATCTAGAGGTCTAAATATAACAAGTAGGTCTAGTAATACTAAAAATATGATTCCTTATCACATTTATCTTCTTTAATATGTATGTTCTTCCATAAAACCTTAACAAGAGGCTTCATCTTCCTTCATAGTTCCTTTATTCATCGATCAACAATCCATATTGGACCTTTCTCAAACAAATAATTTACCCCCAACACAACATTCTCAATATAAATTACATTTGAAGGATAATTATTGAAATTTATAAGTAGAAACGCATGGGAAACATCATATATAATAGAAAACTGATGAATTTGATGATAACCGTTGGAGAGGGAGCCAAGAGGGGGGAGCGGGGACGTCGCTCGAGATGGGGGAAGCAGGCAAAGGCCTGGATGTTGAGGCAAAGGCGAAGTTCGGGAGGTCCAGGTCGAGAGCGGAGGAGGAGTCCAGGAGGCGGAGCCAGGACACGGAGCCGGGAGGCGGAGCCGAGAGGTAGGGTTGAAGTGGGGGGAGCGCGGCGGAGCCGGGACGCGGTGCCAGGAGGCGGAGCTGGGAGGTAGGGTTGAAGTGGGGGGAGCGCGGCGGAGCCGAGACGCGGAGCCGGGAGGTGAAGTCGGGAGGTAGGGTTGAAGTGGGGGGAGCGCGGTGGAGCCAGGACACGGATTCGGGAGGCGAAGCCGAGAGGAAAAAAAGTATCTGATGAACCTAGACAAATTTCTCCCTCTATACACCTCATAAAAATAACAAATGAAATGATATTTGTCCCCTTTATACAATAGACATAACACTATTTTTGTTTGAGTTTTTAAAGTGTAAAAATTTCATGGATAGTTGAATACCTTTACATTGCACAACATAATTAATGGGAATAATACGATTCTATGCTTACCATACAAGTTAGGTATAGCTTCACACCATAAAATTTTGTCCAGAAATCATTATTTTACTCTGCATGGATGGGCCTATGGAAGTCAAACACATTGAATAAGTCATACTTTATGGGAAAAAATATTGTATTTGGGATATTATACTAGTTAAATTCTATAGTAAAGTGTTTTCATTTCAGCATTGAGGACAACATTAATGATCCTTGGGTGTTCACATGTCATTTTTAAGGCTATTTCTAGTGTCAAACACCTTGTAAAGAATATCATATGCCCAAAATAGTTATCATTTCTATAGGATATGTCACCATTCCCCATGATTGAGTCAGAATGAACGATTAGGTTATAAAAGGACCCTTGAAGAGACTAACCCACAAGCACTTCATATAGTTTTATTACTTGTATAGATTTCATGGTCTTATCAAGCCTTCTTAAATTAATCACACCCTCTATAATATCTTATCCATGTAATACCATCACTCCTAGTGATATTTTCCCTCATTTTGGGAGTCCCACATGGAGATATAGATGATAGTTTTTATGCCCGTGATGATCATTTTAGGGAACCTGATGGCTAAAGGATTATGTATAGTAATAGAGGATAACATGGTTCTAATTAGGTAGATCTTGTATCCTAAGGATAGAAACTAATTTTTTAATTATTTTTATGACCAGTAATAATATTTGTTAAATAATAAAAATGATAAACACGAATCTTACATGAAGAAAATAATGAACCCAAGAAATCCATAGGAAAATCATTCATAGAGATTCTAAGTGAACATTAAATGAATTTTGAACATTTGGACAAGAAGTTATCAGAAATTTACACACTAAAGTTAGATGGGTTGATTTATTTCCCACTTTATCGACCATAATCGATCAAAAATAATTTTAAAGCTTTGGATAAATTTTTCTATACGCTAAGCAGAATGACATCTACAAAAAAACATACAAGAAATTCTAGTAAAATGAGGGAAATTGAAGTGAAATGGCTAGGGTAAATAAAAATCAGCCACTTATTCAATGAAAATCAGCTAGCAGAAATTGTGTAGTAAACTTGCTGAGGTATTTGATATAAGAATCGGTGATTAGTTTAAAAAGAATAAAAAATAAAGGAGAAAAAATTACAAACCTAAATGGAATGAATCGGCGGGGGTGTTGCCGGAGGAGAGGGATCTGACAGGGGGAAGGGGAACGTCGCTGGAGCTGGAGGAAGGGAGGCGAAGGCTGAGACGTTGAGGTGGAGATGAAGGCCAGGAGGTCAAGGTCGGGAGAAGAGGTGGAGGCCGGAGAGGGGATGAGATGGCCGGGAACCGGTGGTCAGATGGCCGGGAGGTGGAGGTCAGAGAGGGGAGTAGAGGGCTGGGAGGCAGAGGTCGGATAGCAGGGAGGCAGTGGTCGGGGAGGGGAGGAGAGGGCCAAAGGCGGAGGTCGAGAACCTAGGGTTCAAGCGGGGGAGCATGAGAGTGAGGAGGAGAACCGATGGGGGAGCGCGAGAGTGAGGAGGAGATCCCGATGGGGGTGAAATTGTGGATTGAATACCCATGATTTTAATAAAATCTTGGGTATTGATAAACAAAAAATGTATATTCCCACGGTTTGATAAACTGTGGGAATAGATGCGTGGGGATAGACCACTTTTCCAGTAGTGTCTTCACACCTAAAAACACTTTTGGTTCAGCTAATACCTACCCAAATACCTTCCCAAATTTCCTAATATCATCCCATGAGACTTATTTTTGGAATAAATATAACCCAGGAAGGATTTGATGAAAACCTAGGGAGGAGACCCAAAGAATATGTAATGTTCTTCAAAGAGTGTTTTTATTTTATTTCTTCATCCACCTCATTCACTTATTATTAAATGATGATGATATAATTACCTTATTATATTTAATATATTTATATGTTGTTATGTAAAATTAATGACCTAAAACCATCTCCAATTTCATCAAATGGGTCAAGAAATCATCATTCGTGTGTACGGTGAACTACCACCTTGCGAACCAATGTCATTCATTTTTCCATTGCCACCTATTATGATTGGATATGATGATGTATATAAAGTATATATATATATGATATTTATAAAAAAATTATACCTATTTATTCATTATATAATAAATACCTTTTTAATTTTCATTATTTAGGGGATATAATAATTTTGTTTGTATGTACAGCGGACTACTACCTCACGAAGCAATGTGATTCATTTTTACTAACGCTTTACATGGAAGTTAATAAGGAAAAAAGTTAATAAATATATGTGAAATACATGAAATAATTATTATATTAATAAAATATTTATAATTATGAAGAGATAATATATTATTTTATATCTTACCTTTTCACTCATTAAAAGTTGATAATGTCATTCATGTACGTGTAGACTATCGCCTTAATGAAGTGATGTTAATCTATCTTTTCACCACCAAAGTACATGGATAATATTTATAAGTATATTTATAGAAATAAAATATTATTTATTATATTATTATAATTATTTAATTAAAAAATATTACTTACCTCATTTCCATAATGATCATTGAAAAATGAAAATGTTACTCATGTGTATGTACGGCCTACCATCTCCATGATCGTAACATACTTAATTTCTCAAAAAAATATTTCATTATTTATATTAAAAGTATAATTTATGAATAAATATTATAATAATTTAATTATTATTATTATAGATATGATATAACCATGATCAGAGTAATAGAACTCAAAATAGCAAATCAAAACATATATGAAAAACAAAGTGGTTATTACTTAAAATGTGATTTTAATAAGGAATTTTTAATAAACAGGTAAGATATAGTCATAAGTAAATAATATATGGTATTATATATATAATTATGGTTCTATAATATATTTATAATAAACTTATAATTATTATATATGAGGTTCGAATGAGTATAAAGGAAGTTGAGACTTATAATAAGGGATTTTTGTCTCACTTTTTTCATCTATGAGACACATGCCATATTCACCACCTATTTATTTTATGTGGTATATATAATTACCATGAATTTATTTTATTATTATTATCATTAAAATTATTTTGATTTATATATATATTTTATAATCTCACTTTCATGGTTTTTATGGTTCAAAATTTTATAAATCGGTAAGGGATTTTTTTCTCAATTTGCCTTCTTTGGGACATAAGTTATATTATGCACATATATTATTATATGACGTGTATATAATGACCCTTTTAAATTTTACATCATAAATATACTTCTTTTCATGATATTATATTTTTTTAATCTTTTATGGGTATTATGATTAAAAATTACCAAAGTGGGATGAGTTTTATGTTACGATCTCATAATTTATTGGGATTGTGTATGATTATGCTTTCAATGATAAAATATTATAATCTATATCTTAAAAAATCATTAATTTTATTTTCATATAATTATTTCATGAGAATAAATTTTTTCCCTTAATTTTATTCTCTTTATGTACTCAAGAGTTCAAAAGAATTTTTTTAAGAAAAATCATCTTTTTAGTCAAAAAAACCCTTTTTCTTCCAAAACGATATTTTCTAAAAATGATTTCAAAAACGTTTTTAACATTATTTAAATGATTTATTAAAGAAATTTTTACCCATTATTTAAATTTTACAGAATGTTTTAAAAGGAATATTCATGTCATTTTCAAAATCAATGCCCGTTTAAATTTTACAAAAAATGTGAAAGAAATCCTTATTTTAACCTTTATGACATGAATGGTATTATCTATCATCATAAAGAATAAATGTTTTAAATATTAATTTATAATTTTCAAATTTTATTTTCAAATAAAATTATTTTGAAATATTTTTATGTTTGAAAAAGTGTTTTTCAAATTGGAAAGGCTATTTTCCTCAATAAATGTTCTAAGTGAATTTTCTTTCAAAATCATTTTTCATCTAAGATGATATCATTTGATGTTACTTATGCTTTATTGGGTATATGATACAAGGTTTCCATTATTTATATTTCTCTAAATGATTTATTTTTTTGATGATAAGATGTTTATGAAACCCATATTTTAACATGGGTTATTTTATGATGTTATTATGAAATGATTATGAAACCGGTTTCTTTTCCACAGGTTATGTTATAATGACATGTTTTATTAAACTAATTTCTTTTCATGGTTTATAATATGATAAATCTTATATAACCTTGTGTCATATAAATTTATGGATTATATGATGGGTGGGACTTATATCTCCCTATAATGCATTAGGTAGTGATTAATGTTATATGATCTCAAAGGGTAAATAGAAGGTTATCCCAAGCCTGAAATAGGGTACATGGGAGGTTATCCAAAGCCAGAAAGAGGGTACATGGGTGGTTATCGCAATCTTGAAGTAGTTACATGGGCGGTTAGTTCAATACTAACATGTTATGAATGCATTTGTGGGTAGCCTTGACAAAATATTTTCTATTATTATGTATGTTCCATAATTCTATGTATTATGCCAATGTTATCCTCTCATGGATCATGTTCTTTGAGTCACTTTTGATTCATGTATTGTGAACTGAAAATATTTATACATGACTCAATATTATGATCTTTCATATAAAGGGTATGGTTTTCTAATGTTATGGTTATGTTTTCATAACCTTATGTTCATGTCATGATTATGTATCTCTCTTGTTTACCCTTACTTAGTATTTGAGATCACCCTTTATTATGGTTCCTTTCCCCAGGTTATAAAGAAAGTTTTTAAGTAGGATATGTAGTAAATAGTACTAAAGGGGGAGACCTTTATGAGATACATTGAATATCTTTCACCAAATTTTAAGATCGTGTACCTAGTCTCCAAAAATGATAAAATATTATGGTCCTTTGGTGTGTGTTTTTGTAATTTATTGAATATTAATCTAAAAAGGTTTAATATTTATATTTGACAGGCCTGGGTCACTATAGTTACAAGCCCGCTGTTAGAAAGACCGCCTACCTAATTACTTTTATATGGTTTTCATGGTCAAAGTCAGGATAATTAAGAAAAGTAATGAGGATCTTTTCTACTATAATTTCATGGAAACTATACATTCTATGTTCAGTGCTGGTGTTTATTAAGACTTGATAAAATAGTGGTGGAATTAATAAAATCAATAAGTTTATTATTTCTCACGTAATTTTTAATCAATAAAATGTACTAATAATATACTCTTATAATTATAGAATAAAATGGAAAGGTTTTTATCCACGCTATCTCTATGATCGATATTATAGAAAGATAACCTTCTCACTGATAGTAACTTACAGGATTGGTTTAGATACCCTTGGGTTGTGATATGCCATGAACAAAAATCTTACATTCTATAATCCTCACAACCTGATCCACATGTTAAAGAGGAAAGTGATGAAAAGTTCCCTATCTGTGAAGAACATTTTGAGTGATACGGTTGATGTTCAATGTTTGATGGTTTAATATATGTCTAGTGAACTCATGAAGTCTCACAGAAACATAGATTCATATAGAATTCTTGAGGAACCTTAAGGATTATACCAAGATAGATATAGACAAGAATAGTTTTAGATCTATATGTATCTTTTTTAGTGGAATCTTTGAGAGGGTAACCCAGCTAAGCCTCATGTAGTCAAGCTCATTGGCTATATTGGTCACCGAGATGTTCAAGTTTTTAAACTCCCCAAATAACTGGGAACCGGTATCTTTCTTACATAACTTTCTTGGTTATTATAGTTTTTGGTAAACTGTAATATGAAAAATATTTAGAAGTATATTTTAGATCTACTTACTCTCCTTCACCAGGTATATAAGGATACAAAGCATGAAAATCCTTCTATCCTTATAGTGAAAAAACAAAAAGTACAAAAAAAAATCCCTAAGACCAAGGATTCTTCACAAAAACCATCCAAGAAGAGGAAGGTTAATAGAAAATAAAGGGAACATGATTTTTTTTGCTTTACATGTGGAAATAAGGGTCACTGGAAGAAAAACTACACCCAGTCAAAGAAGCAAGGGGAATCTTTAAGTGTGTTTGTTATTGAGTGAAATTTATCTATTTCTACAAATTTTGTATTAGATAAATATTTTAGAAATCACATATGTATTCAAATACCAGAACCAAGTAGATTCAGAAATATTTACCAAGGGTAGGTTGATCTACAAGTATCCAACAAGGCTAAACTTGCTGATGTAGCTATCAGAGAATACCACCTTGCATTTCCAACTGGGATGATCTTAGTTTTGAGAGATTTTTATTTTGTGCCTTCTATTAAAAAAAACAATATGTTAGTATCTAGATTAGATACATATGGTTTTATCTTAAATTTTTGAAATAAATTTTTATAATTTTATAAATATAACATTTATTACGGTAATGTGCCTTTAAATAATGGTATTTATGTGTTGGACTACACAAACCAAGTAAAGGAAATAAATAATTAAACTACTTCACATGAATCATACCACATACAACTTTGGAATCATTGGATTTGTCATGTAAATGAAAAACATTTGACTAAATTACACGAATATGTATATTTAGATTCTTTTGAACTAAAATCACTTGGTGTATGTCATGATTGTTTACATAGAGAAATGACTAAATCCCCATTTAGTGAAAAAGGTTAAAGGACTAGATATATTCTTGAATTAGTTCATACAGATGTTTGTGTACCATTTAATATTGAGGTAAGGCATGGGTACTCATACTTCATAACTTATAAAAATGATTTTAGTATGTATATGTCTACTTAATGATGTATAAGTCGGATTCCTTTGAAATATTTAAAAATAAAAGAATAAAGTTGAGAACCATCATGGTAATAATATTAAGAAAATATACTCAGACCATATTAAGTAATATATTAATTAATACATTATTAATTATTTGTAGGAGTTTAGTATACCATCTTAACTTACTCTTACTTATATTCTCCAGTTGAATGGTGTAAGTGAAAAGAGGAACTACACCTTGTTGGACATTGTGAGATCAATGATGAGTCATGAGAATATTCCATTATCCTTTTGGGGATACACATTATAAGTAGTATTATATGTAATAAATTGAGTTCCAACTAAATTGAAATATATTATACCATAAAAATTATGGAATGGATAGAAACTCATGTTTTCTTTCTTACATGTGTGGGGTTGAAAATCATTTGTTAAGGCCTCTTCAAGTAACAATATTTCACCACAATTTAAAAAGGTTAGACCTATGAAAATTCTCAATAATAGGTCGAATCATGTACTCGGAGGGAAATAAACCCTAGTCTTTTGTGGACCTAAAATTTCATATTTCACATCTCTAGGGTTTCAAAAACTGGAAATTATTTCAGATAGGGAAAGGCTACTTTCACATCATCCTTGGAAGCAAGGAATAATTGAGTTTTGTCTGGAGGTTTGTTAATATATATTTAAATACTAGAGTCATAAGGATTTTATAATGGGATATCAATTTTAATCCTTTATATAAAAATAATTCCTTGGATCATATTTGGATCATAATCCATGGACTAAATTGGGTTTATTGGCATCCAAAAATTCTGAATGATCTTGTCTCCTATATTGGAATTCCTCTAAAATTGGATCAGCATACCCTAAATGGTGAGACGGATCTCTATGCTAGGATCCAAGTTGAGGAAAATTTGGCATCACAGCTTCCAAAAGTCATTAATTTCTTTTCCAATGATCACATAATTAAGGTTAAGGTTGAATATGAGTACAAACCCCCATTTTGTGATATTTGTAAAATTATTGGGCATTCCTTTTCCAACTACAGGTTTGTCAAAAAATAGATGAAACCAACTTCGGATCCTCATGCCTAGAAAGAGGTGCTTAAAAATAAGAAAGGAAAGGGTAAAGAGATTGAAAAGGGGTAACCCTCAAAAAAACCGAAGGCACCTAAATGGGTGAAAAAATAGCTTCCTCTAACAATTTAGGGAGGCAAGACCTCCTGGTCTGTTATGGTGGAAGAATAGGAACAAGAGATTGAAGATGATAATTTTACATAGGAACTCACCCATGACATTTTCAATCTAATTACCTTCATGTCACCCATTTACTCTGCTAATTTAACAGTTGAGGGAGGTTTTGACTCCATTAATGCAAACTATGCTACAGACATCACATCTGTTGTACTAGTAGTTGCACCTAGAAACACTCAACCAATGTATGGATCTCTAGAATTAACTGAATATACCTCTGATAGGCCAAGGATTAGTAAAAAACAATAGGTATCTGATGTTGGTGAATCACCATGAGATCCTGCTAGTGCAAATCACACATTTTCTCAGCCTTCTCCCTATATTTCACCTCTAGTCTATTTCAATATGGACAATGATACTGCTATATAAATTTTGAAGATGGAAAAGGCATAACCTCCTAGAAAATCATAGACCCCCTACAGTTCATCTACTCTAATCAATGGTAGGAATCCATTTCTATCAATCAATGTTGGTAGCGGACAGTCCAACTACTCTTCTGAAGATAAACATTCTTTAGTAGTTGGGAAAAGCACCAATGATATGGTTCCTGAAATTCATGTTCCAAATTATTCTAGGAATTGCTCATAGGTAGTGCATATTAATTATACTATTCATAGCAGCCAAAATCCTATAGATACTAATGCCCCTGTCCATATGAATACTCCTGGAAAAGACCCCACTAAAAGTAGACCCACCAGACAGTCAACCAGGATAAAGAAGTCAGGAGGAAAGAAAAAAGGGGGATCAACTCCCACCTGCTGATTTAAATGAATATATTATTTTGTAATTATCAAGGATTGGAAAATAAAGACACCACCATCTCCTTAAAATAGTTTATTGATGTTCATAAACCCAATTTTTTAGGCATTGCAGATCCTAACAAATTTTATTCTTCTGGTTTTGCTGGACTGGAAAGAAAAGTATATAGGTTTATTGGCTACAATAATTCCTCTAAATTTACTTGTAATTTATGGGTATTTTACAATGTTTCTATAGGCCATGTCATTGCTTTCAAGTTTTACGATCATATCATTACTTGTGAAGCTGACATTACCAATGCTCGTTTCTATTATTCTTTTGTCTATGATAAGAACAATTACCAAGAATTGAGGCTTATTTGGAAGAATATTTATTCCATAAATATTAAAATCAATACCCCCTGGATCATCCTAAGTGATTTTAATGACATTATTTGTCCAAGTGAACGATTGGGGGCTGTCCAATACAGTAACTCTTCAAAGGAGTACAAGGATTGCATGGAGGTAAAAAATCTGATGGAAATAAATCTTATTGGTGCCAAGTATATCTAGTATAAAATATATAGAATCATAATGGTTTCTATAAATCTTCATATATCCTTCACTAATGGTCATGCACTTCAAGAATGGGACACTATCTCCAAAATTACTTTGCCTCGAATCAATTCGTATTATCATCCTATTCTGGTTAGCCTAAATACTAGAGAAATAAATCCAAAATTTCCCTTCAAATTCAATTGCTCATGGGATGATCATCCAGATTTTTTTACACTAGAATTTAACTCTTGAAACTCTCTGAATGGTAGCAGTGATGCCTTTTCCTGCACAACGAAGCTTAAACTTCTGAAGTTACATATTAAGGGTCGGTGCACTGAAAATTTAATAAAGATGGAAAAAGATATTGTCCCTCTTAAATCAAACCTTAACCAAACTAAGTAAGAGGTTACTAATTCAGATTTGTTTATGAATATTCAATAGGATATTGAGCTCACAACCATGTTAAATGAGCTTCTTTCTCTTAAATACAACCTTCAAAGGGAGACTTTCAAAGTTAATGGATCAAAGAGGGGGATCAAAACACCAAATTCTATAATGATCTATAAATATCTAGGAAGGTTTGTAATCTAGTCACCTTTATTAAATATGGTGATAGTCTCATTGATAATGATGAATCCCTTGTTGATCATATTGTCAGTTATTTCTCAAATATTTTTAATAGCCCTGATCTGAATAAAGACCTAGAAGATGGAATAATCCCTCATATGGTCAATGTAAAAGATAGCATCATACTTACAAGTATTCCTCTTGATTTTGATATCATAGATGTGAACTTCATTCTTAATCCTAACAGTGCCCCATGTCTGGATAGATTCTCTAATGCTTTTTATCAAAAAAATGGGAAGTTATTCATTTTTATGTTTACAGGCTGGTCAAAAAAAATTCATAATAGGCATTTTACCTCATGGGTTGAATGCTCAATTTATTATTCTTATCCCCAATGATGGAAATGCCTCATAAATTAACCTCTTCAGACCTATTTCCATTATCAACACCATTTATAAAATTATCACTCATCTCTTATCTAATAGGATCATTGATATTACTAAAAAAATTGTCGCTTGGAATCAGTTTGGTTTTGTGAAATAAAGAACAATCCAAGAATACATCAGCACATCCTCTGAGTGTATTAACCTTCTTAATAAATCTAAAATAGGAGGTTTTCTCTCCCTCTAGATATAAATCAAAAGATCATTTGAAATTATGTATTTTAGTTTCATTTATAAAGTTATGTATAGTTTTTTATTTAATGATAATTTTGTGAATTGGGTGAAAGTCCTTTTTGAGTCTTCTCACATCTTTGTTCTCATTAATGGTTCTCTAAGAGAGTACTTTAAATGCTCAAAAGAAGTCTAGAAATGTGATCCTATCTATACCATTATTTTATCTATTATGGAGGATTATCTAAGAAGGCTCATTACTTAGATGGGGGAATAAGGAAAACTTACTCTTATTTAAGCTTTAATAAATATTATTGCTCAACTCATCTTATTTATGTTGATGATGTGATCATTTTCTTGGAAGGAGGAAAAAGAAATATCCAAAATATTAAAAGGCTCTTTCTCATTATGATGATGTTTTGGGGTAGGTTGTCAACTAGAAAAAATATTTCATCTATTTCGGTAAAGGTATTAAAACTTATATAAGGTCATAGCTTATATCAAATCTAGGAATTTAGGAAGGCTCTTTACCCATGCATTATATGGGAGTCCCTCTATTAAATGGTATACCAAAGGCTATCTATTTCATTATTATCACTAATAAATCTAAGAAGAAACCCTATTCATTGAAAGGGAAGTCCCTCTCTTTGGCTGGTAGGATATGTCTTGTTAAATATATCATTATTTCAAAAATTGTTTACTCTTTTATGATCTACAGATGGTCTATTTATCTTATCAAACATCTAAATGTTTTCATTAAAAAAATTATAGAGTGGAAATATGTCAGAATGAAATCTGGTCACAACATCTTGGAATATGTGTTGTAAACCCATTGAAAAGGGTGGTATGGGCATCAAAAATCTAAGGTTATTTAATGAAGCATTGTAATCAAAGTTTACTAGGAATCTTCTCTCTAGTGATTTAGTTTCTCTTGGATTCCTAAGAAATATATTCTTTGAAAAATTGATATAGGGAATCAATGCTTTCATGAGTTCCTCAATCTAGTTATCCATCAAAGAATATTACCAGACTGTCATGTTGCATTCGTGATAGATTTCATGCAGGGAATCATCTCTTAATTTCTGGCTTAATAATTGGATAGGAACACCGTTTATTTATTCAGTAGATCTAAAACTTCTACCTCTAGACAAGAAAGTCTCAATATAGAACTTTCCCACTTCTCCCACTCTAGAGTTAAATGATGACATCCTTAGCTAGATGAAAAATTATTTCTTTTCTACTCACAGGGAAATTTTATTATAGAAATTGGATTGAAAAGAAATTATTGACTCCAAAAGCTTATATTACTCCCATCTTATCCCAGATGTTGATTTATATTGGCTCAAACAGTTTGATAAACCATGGATTAGACCCTCAATACTAACCCTTATATAGAGGATTTCTCATAGTAAGCTCCCTACTGATGATTACTTGCAAAATTGTGGTATATTTTTATGTTCCAGGTGCAGGTCCTGCAACCATCATAGGGAAGATATAATCCATCCTTTCTTCTCTTACACCACTACATCAACACTATGGAAAGTGTTGAAATACCTATTTTGAATTCTAATGCCTGTAATTCCCAATATCTCAGACCTTCTATAACATTGCACTATTTTCTAGTCTTCTCCTCAAATTAAGTACCTATTTCTGGAGGCTATTGTTGAATCTGTCCATATAATTTGATGAAATGTGAATTATATTCAATATATATAGATGGTTGTTTACATTTTTGTGGATCTAGTGCATCTTATCATTGCATCTAAGGGATCCATTCTCACTCAAAATGGCCACTATGACAACACAATGCAGGATTTTATCGTTCTTAGGAAACTCAGTATCCCTGGTAAGTACATGAAATTAATTAGATTTCTTGAAGCATTTTTCCAGGCCCCCCTCCATGGATGCATAAAAATCAATGTATAAGGATCTTCAAAAGGTAATCTGGGACCTTTTGGGTGTGGTGATATTTTCTTTGACCATATTGGACAGACCATTGGATGCTTCTTTGGATTTTGTGCCATATTTCCTTCACTTGATGTGGAAATTCTCAGTGTTATTCATGTTGTTCATTATGACAAGATCAAAGGACTGAATAACATTTGTCTTGAAATTGATTATACCATAGTTGTTCAAGATATTTGGAATGGCATGATTCATCTCCCTTAGAATCTCACTGCTCGATGGATGCATTACCTCACAACCCAATTGGAGCTCAATCACATTATCACACATGTGTAATGGGAAGCTAACATGGTGGTGGATGGTCTTGATAATAAAGTAATAAACAAAGATATCTCATGGTTTGATGATTTACCTTCTTATTTGAATTCTCTTTATGAGGACTATAATAAAATCACTACCTTTCGAATATTTTAATATTTTGATATTTTAATAAATTTAGCTTGTGCCAATGGTCCAATACACCAAAAAAATAGTCATTGAGGATGTTAACTAATTATTATTTTATAATAATGATTCTCTAACCTATGAAGAAGCAGTAAGTGGAACAGATGTTTCCAAGTGGAAAGAATCCATGAATTCTAAAATGGATTCTATGTACCAAAACCAAGTATGGGTTTTGGTAGATCCTATAGTTAATGTAAATCCCATTGGTTTAAAATTTGTATTCAATAAGAAAATGGACATGGAAGGATAATTCAGTACCTATAAAGCATGACTGTTTTTGAAAGGGATTAAACAAAGTTAAGGAATATACTATGATGAAACCTTTTCACCAGTTGCAAGTTGAAATCCATTAGAATTATACTTTCCATTATGTATTATCATGACTATGAGATTTTTAAAATTTATCTCAAAGAATCCTTCCTTAATAAGAACCTTTAGGAATATGTGTATATGAAACATCCTGATGGTTTTGCGACTCCAAAGGATTCCAACAAGATATAAAAATGAAAAAAAAATCATTTATGGATTAAAGAAACCATCTAGGTCATGGAACATTTATTTTGATGAAGCCTTAATGTAATTTTGTTTCATAAATAATGAATGTGAGCCTTATGTCTATAAATATTTTACTGGTAGTATATTCATTTTCTTGATAGTATATGTTGATGACATATTACTCACTGGAAATAAAATAGTAGTATTACAGTTTGTTAAGGCTTGTTTGGATAAATTATTCTCTATGAAGGAATTTGATGAGGCATCATATATTCTTAGGATAAAGATCCATCGTGATAGATCCAATAGGTTTCTCGACCTAATTCAAAGTACGTACATTGAAAAGATACTAAATATATTTAGTATGGAACAATCCATGAGGGTATTGTTTCCAGTGTCACATGAAATTCATCTTTATAAGAAAATGTATCCTTATAAACATTAGGAAAGAAATATAATGAAAAGAATTCCATATACATCAGTGATTTGTTTAGTCATGTTTGTTATACTATGTACTAGGCTAGATGTTTCATACGCATTAAGTGTAGTAGGAAGAAATCAAGATAACCTGGGTTACTTCCATTGGATGTAAGTCAAGACTATCCTTAAGTATATGAGGCATACTAAGGATATTTTCTTGGTTTATAGAGTATATGAGTAAATATCCATCGAAGGATATATATATTCTAGTTTCCAAACTAATCAAGATGACATGGAGTCACAAACAGGATATATCCTCATTTTTAATAGAGATTTTTTGAGCTAGAAGATATCAAATTAGGTTGTGTTCATAGATTTTCTAGCAGAGTTCGGGTATATTGTGGTGTATGAGGCAACTAAAGAGGTAGTATAGATGCAAAACTTCATCCAAGATCTTAACAAGGTACCAGGAAATAAAGATCTTATCACACTATACTATGACAATACTATAGTGGTGGATCTCAAAAAAGAGTCAAGGGTATATCAGCAGATAAAGAACATAATTCAGAAGAATAATCTCCTAAGAGATTTTTCTTAAAGAGGTGAGGTTACAGTGAGTAGTGCTTTCACAGAATATAATGTGGTGGACCCCTTTACTAAAACCTTCACTTAGTAGAAACATGATTATCATGTGACTTCAAGCATATTGAAATTCATAGGTAATTAGATATATTTCAATTGGTAGTTTTTTGGAGTTTGAGTCCTAGGACCAACTGTTTGTACTTTGATTAAATTTATATTGTATGTATTAAATATTAATAAAACATCCTACTATATATTGTTAATTTTTCTGCATTATTATGATGTAATAATATCCTGGAGCATTTTTTACATTAATAAGGTCATAACAGTTCCCCGCTATGATGATAACATTGAAGTGATATGACAATATTCTTAAATAATTTCTGTTTTTGGATAACATACTATGATGGGACACATAGTTCATAGACATCCAGGTGTAATTACTCATAAGTATATGAGTCTTCTTCTCATAAATTTTTCACTTGATAATCTCCAAGATAAGATATTTTGAGAATAGACCCTCTAGTAGATGTTTTTTTGACATCAAATATTCCTATCTATGAGCATTTATAATGGAATTTAGACTTTAATATTATCATCAAGGAATGTCATGACTCATGCACTTATATTTGTTGATGAAAACCATGACACCATATGTTCATGGTGAGGTAGGGTGTGTTGGCAGCATCATAATTAACATGTCATTAATGGATAATTCGAGGAAGGATTTTTACCTTCCATATTTATGGAAGATGATATATCGACCCTTTGATTGGAATTGAACCGTTACACAAAATTCCATGGTCATGGTGTAACGATGTGTTTATTTTAGATAGTCAAAGAGAGATGTATCAAGCATAAAGTTTGGTGACATAAATGTGCAACCTACTTGATGAGATATTGTAATAAAGGGATTATATTATATAGTGAGTGTTCATATGTGGTTTTTTCATTTCTATATTAAGTTATTTTTCTTGGGTGTCTTGACCCATTTATAGATATTAATCTTAGAATTTAGGTAATCCTGCCTAATTACATCAAGAAATAATCCTAGAGGGTCACACACTAAGTATTATCGATGATCTCAATTAAATTCTAAGTGAATTTAATTAATAGAATAAATATTATTCTTAAGACCAAGTAATAATTGTATTCATGCTTTATGGGTCTCAAATATTTATTAGTGAATAAAATATTTATTTATGAATAAAATATTTATTCAGGTGATCAGTAAATGCTAAGGAGTTTGAACAAACCAAAACCAAGTCTGGTGACGAATATTTATTTATAATCGAATAAATAATATTTATTGTATGTGCATGTTGGCACATGCCACAAAATAATATTACGTTTATTATTATTTTTTTATGGGTTATTAATAATATGATATTATTTTAAGGGGCATAATACAATTAAAATATTTTTTAACTTAAACCCTATATCTATAAATATTCCTTTATGGATATTGTGTATGGTTAATCAAAAATAGAGAAATATTTTTCATAATTAATTCTCTATCAACTCCTACTCTCTCTCATGAATGATAAATACAAGATTAATTCATTCAAGATCTAAGGACAAGTGATCAATACAAACAACATAAGATAATTGATTCACCACGGTAGCACTCAGAGATCGATTTTCATTGTTTGGTGATCAAAGGAGCATGTATGGATCACCTATAGAGAGATTCTATCCTTTGATCCTTATAGAACAATGAAGGAAATATGAAAGGGTATTTTCATACAATCAACATTCACATCAAAGAAACATCCTAATCCAAGGTATTTACTTTATTCTGATCTAAAAAAATTGATTATAAATTTAATGTGTAAGATCCACTATTAGGGTTTTAGACATCAAAATATTAAAATATATATATATATATCAACCAACATTGTACCCCTCTTTTGTTCCCAAGACCTTTCACATGCTTCCATTGATACTTTATGTGGAATTCCTATGTGGTTACAAAGTATTCATCTATTTGGTAAAAATATAATTCCTATGGCTGGTCGCTTGGGATTTGGTCATTGAGCCTAATACTATTAGATACCTAGGATTTGCTCCTAGGATTTAGATTTTGATCCTGAAGTGATAAATTCCTTGTTAAATCCCCTTGGATTTGGATGTGATGACTATAGATTTATAATTCCATCGTAAATACCCTTGGATTCAGCCTTCAGGTCTATATGGAATGCTCATAATGTTAGAATTCAACCTTTGGGTCTACATGATTGCCTTGGACTTACTCCTTAGAATCTATTTTATTCCTAGCACTATATTTCCAAGGAATTTCTCCTAAGAATTAGTTGTGGGCCTAATACTATTGGTTTTCCTACGGTTATCCCCCTAGAAATATTTTATATGTTTGGTATTATTCGATTTCTTAGGGTCATCCCCCTAGGAATCAATTATTTCACCTACTACTATATAGTTATTAGGATCGGTATTAGTTGGAATGGTTATGTGGCATACTCAGAGACATTTTGACACTAGAATAAGTAGTTATAGTGGATATTTTGTGTCACGTTAGATCCTAAGGATCGACATTGGTTTATTCATTTATGCTTTATAATTTTATTTATTTATCTGACTAAGAATGTCACATGCACATAAACTATATTTATTGGTTATGTACGGGACCATGTTGATGTTTCCCTACTGATTTGTACTCACACCCTACTTGGTAAGATATGGAACATCGTTACCTGAGTAGATATTAATTAGTCATAGGTTCAAGTTGGGCAGAAGCTTAGAGTTTCATGATCAATCAGGATAGCTTGGATGGACTTGTAGAGTGGGTTTGAAGTATGGATCGAAGAAGGTAGTGTAGCCATGTTTATTTTATTTCCTTTTTATTAATGAGTATGTGTGTTTGTACCATTGGGTGATCAGTTGATGTGTTGGATGATTGTGATCATGTATGGTAGTATGCTTCTACATTTACATTTGATATAGCATGTTGTGTTTTATTGATTATACAGACTCTGATTATTTGTTATGGATGTTGTTTGGTTGGTTTTACACTATTGTGCACTCTAATATAGAGATATATTCTCCCCACAGTAACACCCTAGACCCCCATAGATAATTGAAAGCCTCTATCATATGGGAAGGTACACTTGAATTCATGTGGTGATCTCCATTCTAAGCACCGGTCAGGTGGTCTAGGGTAAAGGGGTGTTACACTCTTTACAAAAATTGTAGCTTGTGTTACTAACCCAAAATAAAATCAAACTATATTTATATACATCCAAATGCATCCCATTCATAAACTACATGAAACCATTCATCTAAAAGATTTTAATTGTATGAAAACAAAAATCCTCACAAGATTAAGAATGGAGATATAGGTAGAAAATCCCCACATTTCTAGAAAAGGTATTAGCCTCCAAGCTAGTGAGAAATCTGACCCAAATTTTGTTGGAGTTAGTGTTCTAGAACCAATTTATTTTTACATATGATTATTAATATATTCATGGTTTTGAATAATTAATTACTTATCACATATTTATTATTATGTTGTATCACTTTAATGTGTTAATTTCCTATATTATCCATCATACTAATAGGGTCATGGTAGTTTTCTACTATATGATAACTTTTAAGTACTATAGTAATATTATTAAATATAGTTCTAAGATTAGATAATGTTCAATGACAAGTCACATGGCATGTTGAAAATAAGATATGATTACTCATAAGTGGATGAGACTTTATCTCAATAAGTTATCACTTGGTAATATATGAGATGAGAGGTTATAAGAACAGACCCACCAGTAATAATTCCAAAATTTGTGTATCATTGTAAATTTCTATATGTTAACATGTGTGATGATCCTTATAATTTAATATTATTATTAACGTGTATCATGATTTGCGTACTTAGATGTACTAATGAAAATTGTGACATCATATGTTCACTGGGATGTAGGGTACATTGGGTGTATCATGAGTGATATGTTATTAATGAATAAGTTGAGGAATTATTTGTCTCTTCAATATTTATTAAAGTTGATATCTCAGACCTTTTATTGGAAAAAAAATAGTCAAACTAAATTCCATGTTCATGGTGTGTTGATGGGTTTGTTTCAAGTAATCAAATAATGGCATATCAATCATATAGGTTGATGACATGAACATGCAAACTTCTTGATTAGATATTAAGATAAATGGATTATATTACATGGTGAGAATTATTATGTTGTTTTCACCATGATGATGTTATCTTATACCTCTTGGGTGCTTTTATGTGTTGTTAGATGCTGATATTGGACTTTAGGATAACTTGTCTAATGCAATGGTGGAAGAATCCTAAAGGTTTACACATTTAGTGTTTCTTATAATCTTACTTAAATAATATTAATATTTAATAGTTGGAATAAATATTATTTTCACTGAGAAATAATATTTATTTAGGATTTATTGATCATATGAATTTATTTTAAAGGTAATAAATAATATATATTATTAAATAAATATTTATTTAGTTATATAAATATTAAAATAAATATTTATCCACAAGACCATGAGTATAATATTTATTTATTTATTATCAAGACCTATCACGGTGAGGCTTGTGTCGCAACTCCCCAAGACCGCCTCCAACAGGCTAGGGGTTGGTGACTAGCACAGAGTAGGCATATCACTAACATGGGAGTCATTGCCTATGTACCTGTATGCAGGCACACATCTCTAAGACCACAAATGATGAATTGTAAAAAACACCAAGAAAAAAATCCATCCATACCACTATCCCAACCAATAGAGTATGATAGGAAGTAAAGTGTAGTAAAGTAAATTGGACCAAAATACAAGCCCACCAAAAGAAAGAGTCTATAAACTATAAAGTACAACTTGGAAACAAAATAGGTACAGGGACTGTTTCTTGAAGCCGTAGGAACACCTCAACTGACCTGAACTCAAAAATCTCTAGATGGTCCTGGTCCTCCATGGACTCTGTTAAAAGTTCTCTCATCTGCACAAGACATGACACATGTGGGAAAAGCCTGTGCAGGGGTGAGTATAACAATACTTAGTAGGACACCATGAAACCATAAAGTGATACAAAAAGTGAAGATACATCCATATCTATATAATATATGTATACAACACATATAATAAGAATATCCAAATATACTCAAATCAAGGTATGTAGTCTAGAGGTAAGTCACAACTACCGTATATCAGCACTAGGGATTCAGCTCAAACATTCCACGAAGCACTCATCTAGGAGAACACACTCCTGAGTCTTATAGCACTAATGATGTCTATATGAGAATTATTGTTCATCAGAAACCTTCATGAGAGAGATACGCTGATAGATATAAAGAGAGAGATATGATACAATTGATGAGGATCACAGCCAAGGCCATGGGGTCATACCAACAACTCCATTTGGATTAACCTGCTATGTACAGGATCGATGCCTAGTTAAGTTGGTCAAATCAATACTAAGGACTCTACCTAGGGAATGAAGAATGAATAGAGGATCCTACTTCGATCCTCTTAGAGGGGATTCCAACAACTCTTTCCATAAATTCCTACTAAAGGGATCATACTCATATGAGTATAAAATGATACGCATCAACCTTCCAGGAAGGATCAAGGGCATAAACCATAAAAAATATTGTCCAAGATATGGTGGACAAGAGATTCAAGCCATGTATAAAGGGGGTACACAGCATGTAGTAGGGTCACACTTCGTGTCCCTTGACCATGGGTACTACTCGTGTACAACAGCTCATGTTTTCTAGAACATGTCATGTAGAAGATGAGTACACGCCGTGCAGAGGGGTCACATGCCATGTCCTTCCATTAGGGATCCACCTATGTACTCTTTATATGTTCTAGTACATGGTTTCAACCCATTTCCACCTACCTATGTACTGGTACATGGGATAACCCATGTAACTAGTCTGGTCCAATCCATGTGGTGGGGTACACGCTATGTAAGAAACCTGTGTACTCCACCTCATGACCGTGTATCTCCTGAGATACACACAGAGTCTCATGGAAGGGCCCACATGCCATGTGATAGGGGTTACACACCTTGTGACACTTTACTACCTCCTGAAACCCTAGCTGCTTCTTGGTGGGGGCCACACACCATGTAGCTCTAATTACACAATGTGTTCGTCAGAAATTTCCATAATCATCATTCTTCCTCTGCACGTATCATTCGGTCCTCTAGTGTTCAATCCAATTCTCTTTTCATCTCGAAATTGGAGATCCATGGTCATCTCTCCATTTCAACATTGAATTGGTGGGTTTTGGGCTTTCAATCGGCTCTAAAAACTGATTTTGATCACTTGCAAAAAAAATGCTCGAAGAACGATATCTCTCTAATCACTTTGATGAATCTATCCCCATCATCGGTGCACCTCTGATAAGGCTTCCTGAGGTTGGATATTCAATTTTAGATCATTATTCTAAGAAATAAGGGCACAACTATCATCCATTCCTAATCCATAAAGAATGAAGAATGTGTAGAACATATGGGGGATAAGAAATATGCACAAGTAAACAAACCAAACGAACATACCTTGATTGTTTTTTGTTTTGCTATCGATCCATTCCCATAATAATGATCAATAAATCAAACAATAAATCAACCCCATAAATTCTGCAGTTAAATCCCATCCCGCAAGGATGATCGGACCTCGGATCAACCTATTCGTTGGTTTGTCTGTGTTCATCTTTAAATCTAAGAACAAGGAAAGATAAATCCAAATAAGAACATCCTACCTTGGGGTCGGATCACTCGTTGAAGAGGATTGATCATCACGTCACTGTAATTGGTGAGATCCATCAAAAACAGTGTATGTCGATCTTTGATCCAAGTTTCGTCATCATTTTCCATCGAGGGAATTATCCAGGTTCCTCTATAGAGCCTCTAGGGAATTCCAGGGTTATGATTCTAACCCTGGACCCTTTACTTTAGTTTTATTTTAAAAGAATCATCGCTAAGTCTCTACATAAATGAAACACCACAATAAAATAAATTCTCCATTTATTTTATTTATTAAAATTCCAAAAACTACCTTTCATAGTTGACCCATACTAGTTGATGTTAGGCCTCGCCTAGGGTAAATATGCTACTCTAAACACAACAGTTCCCTTAGATTTATGATTCGAGAAACTGTTTAGAAGTTATTACACTTCTTTAGAAAAACTATGTGCATGTACTATTTAATATTTTAATATTATTCAAACATTTATTTCAGACACACCAGGACTTGGAATCGCATGTCATCTCAGCGCATGGTCTTGAATTAATTCCATATAATATTTAAAACTAATACATGGAAAAATATAGGACATTACATTCTTTACACCTTGGGAATTTATGTCCCTTAAAATCCAAAAACAAAGGATCTACAAAAATATGTGGGTATTGTGCACAAATACGATCCTCCCACTCCCATGTGCTCTCCTAGAGATTCATGTGTTTCCATTGGACATTCACTAAAGGAATCACTCACCCATTAAGGATCCTCTCTTGGCTATCCTCGATCTTCATTGGGTACTCATCAAAAGTTTCTCCAACCTTAATGTCCATCTCGCCCCATTTGATAACGTGTGATGGGTCATGCACATACCTCCTTAGTTGCGACACGTGGAAGACATCGTGTACCTAATACAAATTTGGGGGTAGAGTCAAGAGGTATCCCACCTAGTCAACTCTATGCAGTATCTAAAAAGGGATGATAAACCTTGGAGATAACTTTCCACCTCATCCAAATCTTGGTAATCCACATATAGGTGAATCTTGATGGAATATATGGTCTCCTTCCCTGAACTCCAAAGGCCTCTGCCACCTGTCAGCATAAGATTTGGCTATATGCAGTCTCCATCCACTCTTGTATGATCTTCACCTTCTTGATAGTAGATCTCACCAACTTTGGGCCCATGAGTGACGAATCTCCTGGGTTGGTCCAGCAAAGGGGTGACCTACAGGGTCACCAGTAAAAATACTCAAACTGTGCCATAATAATGGTGAAATGATAGATTTTTTTGTACATGAAATCCACTGGAGATAGGTGATCCTCCCAACTACGGCTAAAGTCCAACATACAAGCTCATAGAATGTCCTCCAGAACCTAAATGGTCTGATCTATCTAGCCATCTATTTGGGGGTGAAATTCCATGATCAATCGTAACTGATCCTCAAACACCTTCTGCAATCCCTTCAACAAACGGGATGTAAAACAAGCATCACGATAAGAAACTATCATTGATGGGACTCCATGGAGTCGAACTATCTCTTGAATGTATATGCATCCCAAACACTCTACTGAACTTAGATTCTGGATACCTAGAAAGTGGGCCGACATGGTAAGTTATTCAATTATCACACAGATGGTATCGCGTCCCCTAGATTTACTTGGTAAACTCATCATGAATTCTGTCAATATCCCATACCACTACCATTCTTGCACCTCAAGGGGTTGAGTTAAACCCACTAGAACCCGTTGCCCAGCCTTCACCTGTTAGCACGTAAGGCACTGAGAAACGGACTCTACCATTGCCTTATTCATCCCTAAGCACCAAAACTGATGTCAGAGGTCCTAGTATATTTTTTCCACTCCAGGATGTACCTTAAAAGGGGATGTATGAAACTCATGCAGAACCTCCTCATACAATGCCACAAGTACAACTGTGTATCCTCTGAAAAGAAAGACATGCTCCCCACCATATGAATATCCATCAGGCACATATCCTATAGAAATATGAGCACATAGGGTCTCACAGTCGATATCCAAAAATTATGCCTCCCTGACTCCTTATAATAGTGGAGGGGTGAAAGCCATCAATTGGAGGTAAGTTAATCCATCTTCATACATAAAGGATAACTATAATGAGGCTAAATACTCTAACACCTCATTTAGAAACTATGAACTAGATATTATACTGAGATAATCTTCCACCAAGTTCCCATTATTAGGAGTACAGACAATCTCAAAGTCATATTCCTAGAGGAACTCTAGCCATCACCACTTTCTAAAGTTCATATCCTTATAAGATAATATATACTTGATAATCTTGTGATTTGAGTAGATGATAAACCAATTTCCCATCAGGTAGTGTCACCACATATTCAATACAAAGAATGCCACTACAACCTCAATATCGTGGGTCACATTTTTCTGCTCATGTGGCCTTAAATGGCGTAAACCATAGGCAATCACTGCATACCTCTACATTAGGACACAACAAAGTTTTTTCCCTGATGCATCGCATAACACTACGTACTCAACACCCTTCTCTGGTAATCTCAATATCAGAGTGCTCATCAAACTCTACCCCAACTACTGGAAATCCTGCTAGAACTTCTCTGTCCACACGAAAGGCATCCCCTTTCGAGTCAAAGATGTTATAGGTGTTGATATCCTATAGAAATAATTTATGAATCTCCAGTAATATCCTTTTATCCCAAGAAATCTCCACACCTCTGTCACACTCCTAGGTGTATCCTATTCTAACACTGACTCTACCTTGGTCGGGTCCACTGCCACTCCATCCGCTGAGATAACATGTCTCAGAAAGTGGACCGCCTGAATCTAGAACTAGAACTTCGAGAGTTTCCCATACATTTGGTGCTCTCAAGGTACGTCCAGAACCATTATTAAGTGTCTCGTGTGCTCCTCCTCGGATGCCAAGTACAAATGGATATCCTCAATGAAGTTTACCACGAACCTGTAAAAATAAGACTAGAAGATCCGGTTCATGAGTCCCATGAACACTACTATGGGGTTCTTTATACCAAAGGGAATAACAAAATACTCATAGTGACCATAGAAGCATCTGAAAGTCTTCTTCATTATATTCTCATCCCATAATCACAATTGGTGATAGACTGATTAAATGTCAACCTTTGAGAACCATCATGAACTTCTCAACTGATCTAAGATGTCATAGATCCTTATTTGTGGATACTTATTCTTCATATCCACCTGGTTCAAGCTTCAGTAGTCTACACACAACCTCAATATCATGTCTTCCTTTTTAGAAAACAAAATTGGGGCCACCTGGGGTGAAACATTGGGTCTCATGAATCCCTTCATCTACAAGTCCTCTAGCTGCACCCTCATCTTGTGAAGCTCTGCAGGATCCATCTAATATGTTGGTGATGATATCAGTGTCATCCCAGGGTGTAAGTTGATGTAGAAGTCTATCTCCCTATGAAGAGTTAATCCTGGAACATCTTCAGGAAATATGTCCCCAAACTCCACCACTACTTCTGGGAACTGGAAAATCATAACATCTACTACATCGAGGGTCAGGCTACCCAACTCATGAGTAATCAGCTTCACCCTCCTATGCATGAGTCCATCCTATGTTACATGGGATTCCCTTTCACCAACAAATGAAAACCTCACTCCATTGTTGTGGATAGTCCACACCCTTTGCCTAAAATAGTCAATATGGGCATGGACTATGGATAACTAATCCATACCAAGAATGACTTCGTAAGGACTCAATGCCACCACCAAGATGTTCCAATTGAAAATCTCACCTCCAAGGGTTAGGTCACGCTGTTGGCATAGATGTGTGATCATTGAGTCTTCTCTACTTTGTATCTCCAAGCATAACGGTCGAGTCAATGGTTCAACCAGAATATCTAGGTCTCGAACAAGATTTTTGGGGAGAAAGGAATGACTAGAACATGTGTCTATCAGTACTACAGCTAAAGTAGAAAAGATACATATTGTGCCTCGAATCATTCCTGGATCCCCTAGGTTATATATGTCAACTGCATGTAGTTTTTTCCACCCCTCTCCTCCATATCCCTGAGCCTGGCGTGGAACCCTAGGTGTGGTGGTGGTAATAAGTTAAAACATATACCACCTCATGCTACTATCCTAACTCCTCTAACATTTCCACCTCCCTATGGATCTTCCCTCTCTTGTCATTGTCTCTACCTTGATGGTCCATATATTATTTCCCTATCAGCAGCATGATGGGTCGGACAATCTCAAGTAAGATGTCCCCTGCCGCCACACGAATAGCACCTCCTCTCTCTAGGATGACTAGATCCACCCTATGAGCCATGAACTACAAATCCTATGTCCTGGGATCTCCTCTTGAATCTTCTCCCAAATTTATATCTCTGAGACTTACATTTTCTCCCTACTATCGAGGTCTCTGCACCTGCTCGTCCACTACTGCTTACTATTGGTTGTACCTACTCAACCAAGAATATTTCGACCACTAAAGATCTCTCAAGAACCCCATCATATTTTGGAATTCATAGAGTGATAATGATGGCTTGGATGTCTCTATGTAGACCTCACTCAAAGGTTTGAGGCCTTAAGTACTAATCTCTAACCATATCCATTGAGTACCCTAAAAGGTTGGTGGCACTCAATGAATAATCACCCACCATCAAGCTACCCTACTAGAGCTAAAGAAGCCCATTTGTATACACATATATCAGCATAACTTGTGAGAACTCCTCTTTGAAGAGGATCTCAAACTCTATCCATGAAAGAGTCACCTCATCGTGAGTCTGGATATCCAAACTCCATCATTGCCCAGTTGAGTCGTGTAGAAGGCTCACTTCCAAGATCACCATCTGGTCTGTTGGTTTCCTGAATATATGGGAAACTCTGGTCACCACCTCAAGAAAATCCTCAATTGCCTGAGGTTTGGGCTCACCACGAAACCAGAGGGGTCTCTATCTATGAAACTCATGAATCGTTCTTAGCTTGTGCTCCTCATATTTTGGTACTTCGGGTACCATGTGCTTCTCCATAGGTGGCGGTATGGATGGTGCACCACCTAGAAGTGACATTTGGGGAACTGGTTTATGTATCAAATCCTCGTCATTGAGGGGGTGATCCTCATGATCGAGCTACTGAATCCTATATGGTATTCATCTTGGGGGAATCCTATAAGGAAATAATATGTACCACAGTCAATGAGTATATATAAAGAGCTGAATCAAGAAGGAAATGGAATGACAACCCTTTTCTATATGATGCATGTACCATTATTTTCTCATCAACTGGTGTTATCATGTACCAAGTTGAAAAGCATGTTACTAGAGTCCTGGTGTATGGATGCATCATCCACCCGCACCAACACAAGAGTCCCTGACCTAAAATCCAAACTCGAAACACTTAACACTGTTTCCCCAAACCAATCCCATAGAATCTCGCTCCAAAAGTAGAACTGACCACCTCTGGTACCACTCTATCGCGACCCGTCCCAGTGGGGCCCATTCCTTAACTCCCTAAGCCCGCTTTCAATAGTCCAGGGGCTGGTGACTAGAAAGGATTAGGCACGTCACTAACATGGGAGGAATTTCCTATGAACCTATATGCACACACACATCACCAAGCCCACAAATGCTGAAATGTAAAACCCACTAAGAAACAAATGCATGCATACCACTATCCTAAACAATAGAGTATGACTGGAAGTAAATCACAGTAAATTAAACTAGGTCAGAATACAATCCCACCAAAATAAAGAGTCTATAAACTAAGAAATCCAACATGTAAACAAAATAGGTATTGGGACTGTTTCTCTAAGTCATAGGAACACCTTAGCCTATCTGAACTCACAAATCTCTGTCTGGTCCTGGTTCACCTTGGACTCCATCAAAAGGTCACTCATCTGAACAAGAAACGACATGTGCAGGCAAAGCCCTATAGGGGTGAGTATAACAATACTCATTAGGACACCACGAAACCACAAAGTGATACACAAAGTAAAGATAAATCCATCTCTACACAGTATATGTCTACAACACATATAAAAATAATATCCAAATATACTCAAACCAAGACATGAAGTCTAGAGGTAAGTCACAACTACCATATACTAGCATTATGGATTCAGCTCTAAGATTCCATGAAGCACTCATCTGGGAGAACACACTCCTGATTCTGATAGCACTGATAATATTTGTTCGAGAAGTATTGTCTGTCAGAAACCATCATGAGATAGATACACTGATAGATCTAAAGAGTGAGAGAGATATATACAATACAATAGATGAAGATAACAGCTAGGTCCATGGGGTGATACCAGCAACTCCATCTGGACTAACCTGCTAAGTATAGGATCGATTCCCAATGAATTTGATCACGTCAATACCAAGGAATCTTCCTAGGGCATGAATAATGAATAGAGGATCATACTCTAGGCCTCTCATAGGGGATTCCAACAATTATATCTAGAAATCCCTACTGAAGGGATCATACTCATATGAGTAGTAAACATTACACATCAACCTTTAGAGAAAAGATTAAGGTCACGAACCCTAATGAAGATTTTCCAAGATACGGTGGACAAGAGATTCATTCCACGTAGAAAGGGAGTACATTGTGTGTATTAGGGTCACACGTTGTATCCCTTGACCCTGAGTACTGCCTATCTAAAATGGATCGTGTCATTTAGAACATGTCATGCAGAAGATTGGTACATGCCATGTAGAAGGTTCACATACTGTGTCCTTCCATCCAGGGTCTACCCATGTACTTTGGTTGTGTTCCAGTACACAATGTCAACCCATGTCCAGCTACCCGTGTACCAGTACCTAGGATAACCCATGTAACTGGTATGGTCCAATCCATGTGGTGGGGTACACACTGTGTAGGGAACCCGTGTAATCCACCTCGTGTCCATGTATCTCCTGAGATACATGCTAAGTCTCGGGTAATGGCCTACACACCATGTGATAAGGGTCACACTCCTTGTGACACTTTACTACCTCCTGAAACCTTAGTTTCCTCTTGGTGGGGACCACACACCATGTAGCTCGGATTACACACCGTGTTCATTGGAAATTTCCAGAACCACCATTCTTCCTCCACATGCCTTGATCGTTCATCTAGTGTTTGATCCAACACTCTTTTCGCCTTAAAACTACAGATCAAAGGTCGTCTCACCATTTCAACATCAAATTTGTGGGTTTGGGGCTTTCAATCTACTCTGAAAACTGATTCTTATCACCCACACAAAAATCACTTGAAGAACGATATCTCCCGAATAGCTTCAATCCATCCATCTCCATAGTCGTTTCACCTCCATTAGGGTGTCATGAGGTTGGATCTTCATTTTTGGATCATTTCACAAAGAAATGAGGGTGAAACAATTATCCGTTCATAATCCATGAAGAATGAACAATGTGTAGAACATATGGGGGAGAAGAAACACCCACAAGGAAACAAACCTGAATAATGTACCTCGACCGTTGTTCCTTTCAGTATCAACACATTCTCATAAGAATGATCAAAAAATCAAACAATAAATCAACCCCATAAATCACACAGTTAAAGCACATCCTACAAGGATGATCGAACTGTGGATCAACCTCTTTGTTGGTTGGTCCGCGTTCATCATTAAATATAAGAACAGGGAAAGAAAAATTCAAATAACAACATATTTCCTCGGGGTTGGATAGTTCACTAAAGAGGATTAATCATTGCATCACTACCGTTAGTGAGATCTATCAAAAACAGTGTATATTGATCTCTTATCCAAGTTCCATCATCATTTTCCACTGAGGTAATTCTCCAATTTCCTCTTCATAGCCTCTAGGGAATTCCAAGGTTATGTGTATAACCTTGGACCCTTGACTCTAGTTTTATTTTAAAATAATCATCATTTCATCACTAAATTGATGAAATTTCAAAATAAAATAAATTCTCTATTTATTTTATTTATTAAAACAACAAAAAGTGCTTTTCATATTTGACCTACACCGGCTGATGTAGCCACTACTCTAAACACAATGGTGCCCTTGGATTTCTAATATAGTCACCCATTTAGAAGTTATTCCACTTTTTTAGTAAAACTATTTTCACGTTCTATTTAATATTTTAATATTATTCAAAAATTTATTTCGGGCACACCAAGCCTTGGAATCACATGTTTTCTCAGTGCCTGGTCTCGAATTAATTCCATAAAATATTTAAAAATAATAAATGTAAAAATCTAGGACATTACATTTATTGGAATAATATTTATTATTCAAGGTTTGGTGAATACTAAGGAAGGTGGATAGACCAAGTCATGTCTGATGATGAGAATGATATGTGGGTTAAATATCATTAAATAAATATTAATTCATTTGTTTACTAAAATGATATTTAATGATGTGTTGGAATGTGCATTCTATGTAATAATATTATTATTATTATTATTATTATCAGCATGAGGAATATTTAGAGTATAATATTAGATAAGGGACTTATGTTAAATTATCTATATTATAACTCTCGCTCTATATTCTTTTCATATATCATTTTATAGAAAAAAAATTGATTGTGCACAATGAATCCTATCCTCATATATTTATATCTATTAAAGAATTTTGTAGAGATTTTCTCTCAAACTAGAGAGATTTCCACCACTTATTACTCCTCTCTCTCAATAATGATAAACAATAACAATCCTTCACTAATGAAAGATTGTCTTTTGATTAACTCAAATGAAACAAGGTGATCAGTGTCCCTGTGCTAACAACCAGAGTTCCGATGCTGATGTTTTGAGATTAAATGAGAATATTTAGATCATTACTATATTGATTCTAATATAATATCCTTATAGTGAAATTAAAGTGTAACCCAGAAAATATTTAACTAATCAATAGCTTCTATGAAGAAAGAATTCCCAAGACAAAGTTAATTCTATAATTTAAATTGATTATAAATTTATGTAAAATATCCTCTCACTTGGTTCCAACATATTATTTCAATATTATTTAAAATAATTTATTGGTATTTATGTTTACCTTCATGTACATTATAGATTATTTTTTTAATATACAAAATTTGAGTTGGTCATAGGCCTAATAGGTGCTTCTGTTGCATTTGGAACCTTCAAGTGGTATCAGAATGATCATGTTAAATGTTTAATTATTTACTCTATGTTGATCATTTTATGCATTTGATGTTAGATTCTAAAAATCCTTTGGTATGTTTTTATAACATTTTTTTTATTTTTTTCAACATGACTTGTTATAAATGTTTTTTTAACAAGTGATAAATAGTTTCTAAATTTTTTAATAAAAATATTTCTTATGAAGTGGTAGAGGTGGTGAAGGAAGTTTCCTTAACCATGTTATGAAACTTTTATTAAGTTTGATGGTGCTATGTCATTCTTCAAGTGACTAACATTATAAATATTATCATGATTCATGCTAAAGTTGTACACTTTCATATAAGGGGAGAGAAGTATAAAAATATCATCGGATGGACAATTCTCAATGTTACAGGACACAGATCACCAGACAGAGGTGACTAAATTATTGTGTTGTAGTATGTATACCAATGGCTTGAGATAAAAAATTGAACATGGATGATGTTACCTAAATTTTTTAAGAAGTTGGCACTGCTGAAGTTTCACACTTTAGTAAAAGGGGAGATAATTACAATAATGTTACTATAAAAACAACACACATTATTACCAGATAGAGTAGGGATGTTATAACCAGAAAAATGGGAGAATTATTTTGTGATATAAGTCTTTAGAAGTTCCAATAATGTTATTATATAGTCAATGGATTGAGTGTACTAGATAGAAGCAGTTGATGTGACCAAATAAATGGGGTATACAAAGTTGATACTACTAAATAAAGGCATTGGTTGAGTCTATCAGATGATAAATCATTATATGAATTGGTACAAGTTTCATTGGATGGAAAATCATTTGAAAATTATTAATGATGTCATCAGAAGAAAGTTTCTGAGAGGTTTTACTAGTCATAGTGTTGTGATCCAAGATCTACCTATATTTTGTGCAAATATAGGATATACTAAATGAAATCTTGATAAAATATCAGTCAAATCATATCATATGGAGAGAATTCAACATAGTGGATCACCTATCAGATAAATAGCAGAAGTTCACTGAATGGAGAAATAGTCCATCAGAAAAACATCCACCAAATGAAGTTTGAAGAATATTTACCTAAAATTGGTAATTCCCCATAAATTTATGATGCTATTTTGATCACTCAAAGTATGTTATCTAGCTGATATAAGGAAGTTTTCAAAAGTTCCTTAACTATGAGGTTAAATAAGTTCAATGTAGTTTGTGGATGTTGGTGTGCTTATAAAGATTCAAAAATATTTTAGAAGGATTGAGAAGATTTCAGTGAATTTGAGTTGAGTGTGAGTTTTGATATGTGAGTTTTTTTAGAGGGAAAATGAATTTGAGTTCCTTAATTTTCTATTACAAACTCACCTATAAAAAGGGGGTTCAAGTAAAACTCAAAAATAAAATTGTTCACCTGTATGAAAGAGATAATATGCTGAATTGTTTTAAACAATGCTATTTTCCAACTGATTTGGTTGAAGAATAGAGGATACAGGTCAGAGTTATCAAATAGAGTCTTGAATTTGAGGCACCAGACAGAGGTACAGATCATATATATCATACAAAGGCATCAGTCAAATATACCGTATATAGGGTGAATCAAACAAAACTTCCAAATATATTGGGAGTAGTTGTTTTTTTCATCAGATAGAACACCGAAATCAATCCCGGTTTGTGTGGTGCACTTGATAGATTATAATATATAAAATCAAAATGATCACAAGATGGAGATACCATATGGAGTCATTGGATAGATATTTTTTTAGATGAACATTTAGTGATTTGTATAGAAACTTTTATTATCTTGTTGTGGTTCGATTTCATAAGAAAACTTTTTTAACTGATGATTTTCAGTATAACCTTTCATATCGGGAGATAGAAGGATTCAAATGGTATTTGAATCAAGTTTAATCTTTACTATTGTGAGATAAAATGATTTTATTAGTATTTATATCATTATATTAACTTTTCTATTATAGCGAATTTCCTTAGACCAATGGGATCCATCATGGAAAGTATATAGTCACCCACATTATGGGTAAACCTTGTAAATATTGTGTACCTTACATTAATTTACTATATTTTCATTCTTGTGATATTGTTATATAAATTTTATAAGGTTAAAAACTCTAATATGCTGTAGGGGTTAATCTCAAAATAATTGAAATTATAAAATTTCACCACTCCACCCCCCAGGTATTCTCATGATCCTAAAGAACATTAGATTCATTTCAAATTCAACTCATTCTTAATTTGAAAGTTTATAATACACATTTTTTCAAGTTTCATTTAATAATAAATAGGTTAATAAAAAATGAATAATTATAGGATATTTCATTAGAGGGTGATAAGTTTTCGGGCCTAATGATATGGTTACATGGCATGAAATGAAAATGTACATGCCATGTACTGAGGTTCTCAAAATCTAGATTGGATGTGAACTACCGGGGTCACCTCATGGATTAGAACATTTTTTATTTATTACTTCATGTATTTACTGGTCATATTAGCACATGATTTTTTATATTACATGATTTCTAACTAGTGTACACCCTATGTAGTCTATACATTTTTGCAAAAATAATCACAGAAACTATTTGGTCAAAGACGCGTCATACACGATGTGAGGGACTGAAAGACATTCAACACATAGGTCATAAATCAGGTATATGGTGTAAATTATGTGTACCTCATTAATATCTATGATCAAAAAACATGTTTAGACCCTAAGAATATAGATCATAAGTTACTATGTGGGGTGTATCTGGTTGTACACACCCTGTAAGTGGTACCCATTCCTTCAAGATGTAATCATATATATTAATTACATAGAAGAAAATGGAATTGCATTGATCCTTATAGTGTGTAATTAGTGTACACATTGTGTAATCAATTTTATGAAATATTAAATGTCTAATTAATTACTAAGTAATATAATAACTATAAACCATGTATGGTTGTCACTTTCATGATATTTAATACAAAGATTAAAATTTGTACATATCACCTATATTAAATGTGTAGTGTGTATTAAATATGATGAATTTATTTGGCTTGATTCACTACACAACAATTAATATGTGACACATTATGTATGTTACATGTCATATTAAATACATAAGTAAAAGATCATACAAGGTGGCGTGTAGTTATCATGGGTATTTATTGTGTTGAATCTAATAATATGATGTGCACACAATTAAATTTTTTAATTATGAAGGTCATTTCCATAACTATTTGGATTTTAAAATTAAGATAAATGAATTAATTAATCAATTAATAATATAATTAATTTAAGTTAATTTATCCTAATTAAATATTGAATTGAAATAAATTATAGTTTAGTTTTTATTCATTTAATGTGTATGAATGATCATGAGATATAGAATGGGTGGAGGAGGGCGAAGCATGAGGGCGGTGTGCCCTGTTATGGTAATTGTCTTACTTTTGTTCGCCCATGGCGGAGGCCATGCCCATTCTGCTCCTGATCATGTCATAGGCAATGATGATTTGAAGCCCCACGCTCCTGATGGCACCATACTCCCGTCACTGCCCCAGGGTCCCACGCCCCCCTCCGGTCCCACCCGCCCCTCTCCGAGGGCGTATCCATGAATAGAATGGGACTCAGGCATGGTTTTGGTGACCTTAAATAAGGGCGTTTGAAGTTAATGAAAGCTTATTTAATACCTAAAGTGTTTTGGTTATGCGTCTACCCCATCATTGTGTTCCGTGATGATTGATGTATTCTACCTTGGTTTTGGTTGTGTGTCTACTTTATGAAATGGAATCTTTTCGCCATGATCATGAGATATAACTGACCAATGTATGGATTGGATTTATTTTAATTTATTACATGGGTTTTTATTATTATTAAATTAAAATGATAGCCTACATGTCATCCCTTCTCTTTAATGTGTAGGGCATGTGTTCCCACGGTTTATTTTATGTAAACCCTTATCCATTCCAATGGATCCCCTCACATGTGTGTGAGTTAAAAATATATATAAAGTAAAGGAAATATAAAGGATGTGGAGATGGTTTGGAACTGAATCCAAGGTGATTCAATCGAGAAATATATAGAGGTCAATATTGGGATGCTGCAACTCATGAGATAATCCCAACTCATAGAGTTTATTTTCCTAAGTTTCATATGTAGATTTATTGTCCACTCAATAAATAAACCAAAAGTAAAGCT
Organism: Viscum album; assembly: GCA_963277665.1. NCBI lineage: Eukaryota > Viridiplantae > Streptophyta > Magnoliopsida > Santalales > Viscaceae > Viscum > Viscum album. Next base: position 1,994,009,643 of record OY728157.1, read on the forward strand.
CATGATTAATTCATTTATTTATTTTATTTGTATATGATGCATGGTTAATATTATGGATGTTTTACTATGATTACATAATTAAATTAATTAACAATCATGTAAGATAAAATTAAAATAAATGTATTATGCATAAAACATTTATAAACACATGGTTAATTAATTAAGTAAAAACCAATTTATATCAACAAGACATGTAAAGGGATAAAACAATATAATTTACACATAATAAGTAAAGAACACCATTAAGTAAATATTAATTCAAAATAATCTTTTCATTACTTTATTAAGGATAGAACCATAGAAATAAATGTTGGTTTGGACCTTGTCAATGCATTTACTTTTATTGAGGAGTTCTTATAAATTTTTTGAGTCAACTTAAAAAATGTTTCATCAGGAGAAGTATCCATCTCTATACATGATGTATCTTGGAGGTAAGTGTTGATGAGATTTGTGTTAGAGCTTTGGGATTGAGGAGTCCACTCAATGAATCAAGGAGTTGTATGCCCATAGTTGGAAAGATTATCTACCTATATACCTTTGAGTAATTGATCATGACCTCATTTGGGTTATGAGAAGCGAAATATGGATCTTTGAAACTATAATTTCCATGTGATGGTATATTCTAAGTTCAATAGTGAAGGATCTTCATACTTTATAAAATAGTGGGAGATTAAATAAAGATAATTTAATTACTATGTCTCATATATATTGATAATCAAATAAATTACTAATAATATACTCTTATATTATTATAGAAAATAAAAAGTTCATCAAACGTATTATCCCTATGATCAACTCTAGAGACATACAATATCCTAACTATAAGAAACTTATAGGAACAGTTTAGATGTTTACATGTTGTAGTGTACTATGAACATAAGTCTTACATGATAAAGTCCCTGTTTCTTATTCCACCCACTAAGGAATCAAGTGATGAGCAGTTATATACCTACAAAAACACATGGAGGATGCACTAGCTTTATAGTGTTTGATGCTATCATAAAAGTCTAATGAACTGATAAAGTCTCATAAGAGCACGAATACTTGTATAATGCTCAAGAATACCTATGAATTATAGAAGGATATATCTAGGAAGGAACATTATGAGATATACAAGGATCTATTTATGATAAATTTTGGATAGGGTATGTCATTCAGTTCACATGTAGTCAAACTAATTGGCTATATTGAGCAACTTGATATTCTAGGGTTTAAACTAATCGATGAATTGTGCGCTGATCTCACTCTTTCATAAATCCCTCAAATATTCCCTATATTTATTGTATACTTTAACATTAATAACATTGATAAGTCTCTTTTATATATCCTCACCTTGATTCTTCAAGTTGATAAGGACATGAATTACAAAAAATATTCGGTTCTTTTTTGTTAAACAAGAGTAAGGGAAGAGTGAAGGGCCCAAAGACTGATTATAAGACTAAGGATTCTTCAAAATTACCATCCAATAAAAGTAATATCAAGGGGAAGGTGTGGAATTATGATGATATCTATTTCATATGTGATAATAAGGGCTATTGGAAGAATAAATGCATTTTGTAAAAGAAGCAAGGGGAAGCATCAGGTGTGTTTGTTATCAAGTGAAATCTATTTGTTTTCATAAATTGGGTATTAGATATATCATGTGGTGCTCAAATTTTTATCTAATTATAGGAACCATTTAGATTCAGAAGAGTTTCATGAGGTGATGTGGATCTACGATCCTCTAATAGATCTAGACTCATTGTGGTGTCTATTAGAGATTATCACCTCACATTATTGACTAGAATGATCTTGGTTTTGAAAAACTATTATTTTGTGTCATCTATTACCAATATATATATATATATATATATCCTATCTTAATATGGATATAGTTTTTCAAATCTAGGAATAAATATTTTTTCTTTTAAGTATAGAGAAAATGTCATCATAAGTCACATCTGGATAATGGTATTTATGTGTTAGAATGTACAAACCAAGTAATGGAAACTGATAATAGGTCTAGTTTTTATGACTCGTATCATGACCGATTGTGGAATCACTACTTAGTTCATGTAAATTAAAATTTATTGACTAAATTATACCAAGATGGATATTTAAATTATTTTAAGCTAAAACCACTTGGTGTATGACATGCTTGTTTAAAAGAAAAAAATGATTATAGTTAAATATGATGGAAAATATGAAAAGGCCATAGAGCTTCTTGAGTAGGTTCATATAGATGTGTATGGTCCATTCATAGTTGAATAAAGGGGTGGGAAATCATACTTCATAACTTTTACTATCGAATTTAGTATATATGGATGCATATACTTAATGGGGTATAAATTAAATTCCTTTTATAAATTCAAAGAATAAAATAATGAAGTTGAGAGAATATTGATAATAAGATAAAGAAACTCTCCTCAGGTCATGGAAAAGAATATTTTAACCAAGATTTCATTGATTATTTACAGTAGTTTAATATTATATCTCAACTCCCACCTCGTTATACATCATGATGGAGTGTTGTAAGTGAAATAAAGAATTGAATTATTCTTGACATGGTTAGATCAATGATGAGTCATGAAAGTCTTCTATTATCCTTTTAGGGATATGAATTATAGATAGTGTCATATACACTAAACCAAGTACCATAAAAATTGGTAGATGGTATTCTATATGAAATTTGGTGTTTAATGAAATTTATGTTTTCTAACTTACGTGCTTGGTGATGTGAATCATTTATTAAGGCCTCCTCAGGTAAAAACTAGAACCTCATGGAACAAAGTGTATCTCTATAGGATACGCTAAGGAAATAGGGGGTTATTATATATTCAACCCCTAAAAAAGTTTATAGTGGTAAGAAATTCCATGTTCCCTGATATGGAGTACATCTATAATAGAGATAGTGGGAGTGAGATCTACTTTGATGAAATTATGGGCCAAAATTTGAAAGAGTTTTTATAGTAACATATTCCACAAATCCCCATAAAATATTATGTTCCAAAGACACAAGTACTACATAGGATTATAAGATATGTTTGAGAACATAAATTATAGAGTTTTTATAGTCATCAAGTATGGTGATCAATTATTAGTAAATAATAATTATCCTATAACCTATAAGGAGATATTAGGTGGTAAATAAGACACTAAATGGAAATAATTCAAGAATTTTAAAATGGATTCCATATACCAAAACCCAATATGGATTTTGGTATATCATTTAGTGGATTTAAATCCCACTGTTTGTAAATGGGTATTCAAAGAGAAAATAGACATGGATTTTCAATTTAGTACCTATAGGGATATACTAGTTGTAAAATGGTTTAAAAATAATAAGACATAGACTATGATGAAACCATTTAACCAGTTTCTATTCTGAAATCCATCAGAATTATACTTGATATAAAATCATTCTATGGATATGATATTTAGAAAAAAATCAAAACAATGCTCATTAATGAGAACCTTTAGGAATATGTTTGTATGACATATCCATAAGGGTTTGTGACTCCAAATGATTCCAATAAGGTATATTATTTTTAGATATTAATTTATTAATTAAAGTAACCATCCAGGTCATAAAATATTTAGTTTGATTAATCCATGATATAATTTAGTTTCATAAAGAATAAATGTGAGCCTTATGTCTATATGTGGTTTAGTGGGAGTGTTGTCATTTCCCTAATAGTGTATATTGATGAAATACTACTTATAGAAAATGAAATAATGGTCTTATAGTTTTTTAAGACTAGGTTGAAAACATGCTTCTCCATAAAGGACTTAGGTAGAGCAGTGTACATTCAAGGGATAAATATCCATCATGATTGATCTGAGAGGCTATTTAGAGTGAGTCAATGTACATTCATTTACAAGATACTAAAGAAATTTAGTATAGAACAATCTAATGGGGGATTGTTTCTTATGTTATATGGAATTTATATCTTTAAGAAAATGTGTCCTCATACACATAAGGGGAGGAAAATAATGAAAAGGATTTCATATGATTCTGTGATTGGGTCAAGCATGTATGGAATGTTATGTACTATTCTATATGTCACCTATGACCTTAGTGTGGTAGGCAGATATTAGGAAGATCCAAGAAACCAATATTAGATGGCATTCAAGACTATCTCAAAGTATTTGAGAAGTATAAAGGATATGTTCCTAGCTTATGTTAGGACCAACCTAATAATGAAGAGTATCTTTTTCAGGTATTTTCTTTTGTTGTCAACAAATATTGAGAAGAAAGGAAATCAATTCACTTTGTATAAGTGGGTGAGGGAAGATAAGGAAGTTACGATACTTTCCATAGTAAACCAAATGATGTTTTACTAATTTGTATTTCCCAAATATCATAAGTTTGGAGAACTTGTGATGCAATACTTATGAAGAAAAGGGGGAGAAAATTTGATGCCAATCAGATTCAGTTTTGATTGGAAAGAATGATATTGTTGGAAGATAGAGAAGTCGCATTACATTACATTGAAAATATGAAGATGTTAAAGGTGTTAGATCAAAGACTATATATCATGGTATATATAGCTCATGATGAAATCAGTTGTTTTTTGAATAATCTAGATGATCGTGAAGCATCAATGGTGTTCTTGTCGAAGCAGATTTTAAGGTGGAGTTGTTTTCTAATGTTTGCCAAATTTTTGGGGCTGAAAATTAGGAGATGTAGAAATTTGATTTTGGAAAAGGATGTTGTGCACAAGTTTGAATATGGATTGGTATGTTGTGCGCAAGTGGAGTTCCAAGATACAAACACCAAAATCTAGAAAAGGAAATAACTACACAAAATATTGGTATTTGTGTGAAAGATTGAAGGAAGTTTGGAATGTTGTGCACAAGGCATGATTCAAGGTCAGAACATCCAAAAATGGAAAAGGCATGAAGTGTGTGAAATATTCAAGGAGTGTGTGAAATATGAGGCTACCATGAAAGAGACTAACGTGCCCAATGCAATGTCAAAATGGGTTTTACGTGACGCATTAGGATCTTGCGTGATGCGTTAAGGTTTTTGTGCGCAGGGATCGATGATGCCTATAAATAAGAGGTGACCCCCTCTCATTTGAGTTGCTTGACACTTAGAGAAATATCAATCTCTGAAACACAGAATAATTTTATGTAAAGGGAGTTTTGTGAAGGAAATAGAGTTGTACGTAAGAAGGATAAGTTGCGCACAAGAAGAGATTTGTGTGCCAGATTGAAGTTACGTGCAAGAGGTGTTTCGTGACGAAATTAAAATCTTGCATGAATGGAATGAAAGTTTCCCGAAATATAAATAAAAGTGTGAGCTAAATATTTAAGTTCAGAACAAGCAGTAATTTTTGTGCAAGCTAGTTCATACCAGCTTCTGTGTAGGAAAGAGAATAATTGTTTTGAAAGATCAAACTGTGAAAGATGATTAAGAAGAACTGAAACTTTGTATTTCCCTATTTGTGCTAAGAGGGTGCACATGAGCTTGTGTATTGTTTTTCAAGTGCAATGTGAGTGTAAGGGTATATCCTACTCATTGTATTACACATCAAAGGATTATTTTCTAGTGGATTGTGTGGTATTGGATTATTTCCATGTCATCACTACGGGAAAAATGGCTTTTTGCGATGGTTTACTTGCGACGGGAATAAATCTCATCGCAAATAGTCCGTCGAAGAGGTTATTTGTGACGGGGGAATCAACCCATCGCAAATAATTAGTTATTTGCAATGGGACTTGGGGTCCCATCGCAAAAATTTAGGTGTGGTTTGGCATGGTTTGCGCACCAAACCACGGGAAGGGTATTTGCGATGGGGAGGCACCCCCTATCGCAAATACCCGAAGGTGGTAAATACGATTTGTGATGGGGAATTTCCCCATCGTAAATAGTTTGTCTGTGGGTTAATTTTTGCGAAGGGACCTGTCGCAGATACTTGGCAGCGGTAAATACTATTTGTGATGGGATGTTGCCTCGTCGCAAATAGTGTGTCAGCAGGCCATTCTTTGCGACGGGTCCCATCGCAAATACTTGGCGACGGTAAATACTATTTGTGACGGTATGTTTCCCTATCATAAATAGTGTGTCGGTAGGATACTATTTACGATGGGTCCCGTCGCAAATACCCTTTTAACCACCAACAATAATTAATGTGGCCGAAGGTATTTGCGATGGGTCTTGTCGCAAATACTAGCATTTGCGACGGGGCTCTTGTCGCAACTAATATAACCTATATATACCCCCCATTTGTTTTTTCCATTCTACATCTCAATTCCTACTTTCACTCTCTCTTAACTCTAATTTTAGAGTGAAAATTTCTCTGAGTTAAATTTTTTTTACGAAGAAGTTTTTGAAGTAGTCTCCACCTATAAGAGATCAGGTTTAAAGGAATTTATGTTTAATTTAATTTTATTCTTATTTTATTTTTTTATATTTATTTTAATTATTGTTAATTAGTTGTAATTAAATTAGATTTAGATTGTTTTGTCATCAGTATTTTAATTATAATACTAAATTTAAATTATTAGTACTGATTGTTAATAATTAGTAGTAATTAGGAATTATTAAATATAATTAGTAATGATTATAAATAATTAGCATTAATTAGTAATTAATAGTGGTAATTTGCAGTAATTAATAATAATTAATGCTAATTAGTACTAATTAGTGGTAATTAGCAATAATTTGGAATAAATAGTAATAATTAAAAAATAGTAATAAATACTAATAATTAGTAATAATTAGTAAAAAAATAGTAATAAATACTAATAATTATCAATTAGTAATAATTAGTAATAATTAGTAATAATTAGTAATAAATAGTAATAAATAGTAATAAATTGTAATAAATTGTAATAAATAGAAATAAATAGTAATAAATAAAAATAATTAGTAATAATTAGTTATAATTAGTAATAATTAGTAATAATTATTAATAATTAGTAATAATTAGCAATAATTATCAATAAATAGAAATAAATATAAATAATTAGAAAGAATTAGCAATAATTAGCAATAATTAGCAATAATTAGCAATAATTATCAACAATTAGAAATAGTAAGGAATAATTAGGAATAATTAAGAATAATTAGGAATAATTAGGAATAGTTAGGAATAAATTGCAATAAATAGGAAAAAAATTGAAATAAATAGGAATAAATAAGAATAATTAGCAATAATTAGGAATAAATAGGAATAATTAGCAATAAATAGAAATAATTAGTAATAATTGGGAATAATTAGCAATAAATAGCAAAAAAAATTAATAATTAGCAATAATTAGAAATAATTAGCAATAATTAGCAATAATTAGCAATAATTAAAAATAAATAGAAATAAATTAGGAATAAATTAGAAATAAATTAGCAATAAATTATAAATAAATTAGAAATAAATTAGAAATAAGTTGTAATAAATTGTAAGCACTTAGCATAATTTTCAGTGGAATGGAGGCACTCCTTTTGCTCGATGACACTTTTCCTTTCAACTCTTATCAACTCAAAACATTATGAAAAATGTTATTTTACGTATGTATATCCAATCTCGTATGCACGAGATTGGATATGCATTTGTAGGACTATATTTTTCATAACGTTTTTAGGAGGTGACAGTTGGAAGAAGATGATTCATCGATGAAAAAGGGGCTCTTTTGTCTAACGGATCATTTACTTGCATCTTTCTCACACTAAAATCATAATGAAGAATCTATTCAGAGGTACACTTATGCATTCTCGTATTCACAGGAATGGATATGCATACGTCTGAGCATATTCTTCATTGTGATTTTAGTGTGAGAAAGTTGCAAGAAAATGAGTCATCGAATAAAAGGGCAGCCATCAATCCACTGGAAATTTTGCTGCCCATAATTAGTGGTAATTAGTAAGAAGTAACTGTAATTATTTATCTTATCTTTTTTGGATAGTGTTTTTATTATTTCAAATAATTTAAAAATAGTAATGATTTTATATTTTGTAGAAAAATATAGAACAAGGAAGTTGAAAATAGTCATTATTAGATGATCACGCTTGGATAAATCAGTACAGAAATCCAAACGGTTCTAGGTTAAATCCTATATATATTGAGGGTGTTGAAGCTTTCTTATCATTTGAATCATCAAAACCAGAATTTGTTTCAAAAGGCACAAGTAAGTGTCCTTGTAAAAAATGTGATCTGAGAACATTTGACAACATTGGGGGACATCTATTGTGTTTTGGTTTTCAACCAGATTGTGTTTTTTGGAATCAACATGGTGAACACAGTTCTAGAGATGATACTAATAATTTGATTCCAGATCCATCACAGTTTCAAAATTTAGTACATGATGTTGCATGTCTATCTGTTCAACAAACTGAAACTCATGATGATATTGATTTAACTCCCAAGTTGGCACCATCTGAATTTTATGAATTGTTAAGATATGTTAAGGATTCATTATATCCTGGTTTTAAGATAAGAAAATTAGAAGAAGTTGAAAAATTTATGGCAATTAAATCAGATAATGGAATATCAAACAATTGTTTTGATCAGATATTTTCTTTGGTTAAAATATTGTTACCTAAAGGAAATGTGTTGCCTATAAATTAATATGAGAGCAAGGGGATGGTTCATAATCTAGGCCTTAGTTATCAGAAGATTAATGCATGTAAAAATGATTTTATCTTATATTCTGGTGAAAATGAGTCATTGAATAGCTGTCCCACATGTGGACAATTGAGGTATAAAGAATCTCAATTGAGGAAGTCTAGATTTATTTCTGTAAAGAAGTTGAGATATTTCCCTCTTACACCAAGGTTGCAATGTTTATTTATGTCTCAGAACACAGCAACAATGATTTCATGGCACAAAACCAAGATTTCAACTGGTAAAATCTTGAATCATCCATCTGATGGTGATTCGTGGAAATGTTTTGATTGAGTGCATCTGTATTTTTCTTTAGAAGCCTGGAACTTGTGATTGGTTCTTTCTACTGACAGTTTCTATCTATTTGGTTCTTATAGTAGTCAGTATTCATGTTGTCCTATCTTTATAACTCCATATAATTTACCTCTATGGATGTTGATGAAGGATCCTTATATCTTTTTGACCTTATTAATCCCAAGACATCTAAAAAAGAATATTGATGTTTATTTGAAACCATTGATTGATGTGTTAAATTCATTGTGGAGTAATGGTGTGAGTACATATGATGTTGCTACAAAACAAAATTTCCTACTGAAAACTACATTAATGTGGACAATTAGTGACTTTCCCAGCACATGGAATATTATCTGGATGGAGTACACATGGTCCAAAATCATGTCCTTACTGTATGGGAGACAACAAAGCATTTATGTTCATCAATGGAAAAAAAACCTTTCTATTTTGACTAATATCACAGATTTCTTCCAACTAATCATCCTTTTCAGAGGAACAAAACTCATTTCAGAAAAGGAACAATTGAAATGTATGAACTTCTAGAAATGATCTCAGGTACTGAGTTAAAATTAGTTGTATTTTCATTACCTCCCATCACATTTGGATCAACAATAAACCAACAGAAAATTCATGGCTTTGGGAAAGAACACAATTGGATAAAATGGAGAATTTTTTGGGATCTTCCATACTAGTCTGATTTGTTGGTCTGCCACATGTTGGATGTCATGCATATTGAGAAGAACTATTTTAATAATTTATTTCATACAGTTTTGGATATACGTGGTAAAACCAAAGATAATGTAAAGGCGCGATTAGATATTGCCAAAATTTGCAAGCGACCATAACTTGAACTGTTTAAAAATGTCAGATCACATAGTTTAATGAAGCCAAAAGTAGCTTATACACTATCCTAAGAGAGTCGCTTATTATTTTGTCAGTTGATTGTATATTTGAGACTTCCATATGGATATTCTTCTAATTTTGGCAGATGTGTTAAGAATGGTCATATTACCGGATTAAAAATTCATGATTGTCATGTAATAATGGAAACACTTATACTGATTAGATTAAGATATTTTTTGAATTCTATGATTTGGGATTCGATAACAGACATATCATATTTTTATCGAGACATTTTTGTGCTAACAACAGACTATGATGCACTAAGAAAACTGGAAGAATATGTTGTTGTAATTATATTTAAACTGGAAAAAATCTTCCTACCGGCTTTATCTAACTCAATGGAACATCTGATATTACATTTACCACATGAAAAAAAATGTATACGTCCAGTACAGTTTCAATGGATGTACCCATTCAAGAGATGCATGCAGAAATTGAAGAAAAAAGTATGTAATAAAGCATCAGTTGAAGGCTCAATTGTTGAAGCTTATTTGCAAGAGGAAATTTCTTTTTTCTACTCTCATTATTTTGAATATGAATATCCATCAAAACACAACCACATGGGACGGAACTAGGGTAATGTTAATGATGAAATGGACAATAAATTATCAGTTTTTAATCAGCTAGAGCTTGGCTTCGGTGGAGTTCATAAATGATGGATTTCAGATGATGAACATCACAGAGCTCATACATATGTTCTTCTCAATTGTGAAGAAATTTCACCATTTTTACTGTGAGTGATTCTATCACTTATTCTATAATTTATGTTATATTAAGTAAACTTATTTTATTTGTATTTTATATGATAATCATATCAATAAATATCTTCCACAAATTATAGCAGTTGCTCTTGAAGAACGCCGAAAAAAAATTCTCATTGTTTCAAAAACTGGTAACATAAATTATTGATGGTTTAACCTATCAAATAAATTAATTATTTATTATATTGATAATTTTTATACAAATTTTCAGGTTTATCAGAAAGAAGATAAAATTGATAAGCGACAGTGTATATTGAGTAACTCACCATCCAAAACGGTTAAATCTTATAATGCATATGTGATGAATGGTTTTTGATTTCATACACGTACATATGGGGAATAAAAAATAATAATGAATAGTTGAGTTTTCTTGAGAGGATCTCATAAGAGAGAAACTGAATTTGACTTTAACAGTATACAGGATAAAATTATTGAACTATGTTATCTAATACAAAATTACATAACAATGTTTAAATGTCAGTGTTTGGATACTGAGAGAGGTTTGTGTGTTCATACAACTCATGGAATCGTTGATATTAAATATAAAAGTCTTCTTGCAGTAAATGAACCATTTGTATTGGATCAATAGGCACATAAAATTTATTACACAAAGTACTATGCTACTTCAAGGGACCTGGGTGATTGGTGGATCATAATAAAAATGAAATCTCAGGAAAATAATTTTACTCAAAGTTAATGTGGTTCCGCTGAAGTGAAAGAAATTGAAATTTTTCAAGAGAATAATAAAAATCCATCTTTTTAACAAAGAGACATGAATATAGATGATGAAACCCCACAATTAAGGTTTGATAGTGACGATGATGTTAATGATGTTACAAATAAATTTGAAATGACAAGAGATGATGAAACTGAAACTTATATGGATATTGATTATACTAGGATTAATATGAAGACATTAACATCGTCATATATGAAAATGATGATGAGGGTGAACATTGACACAGTTAAATGTTTTTTATATTAATAACTAATATATATCTATATATAATAGTTATTTTTAACTTTTTTCTAACAACAATCATTTTGTGTTTTAGATGAACGATGGTCTATTTTGTGAGTTTCAGGAGGCTGAGCTACCTTTGGATGAGGATAATTTGGGATCATCTGACCCTCAGCCAACTGGCAGTTTAAAGGGTACAAGGAGGGGGCACGGTCATGCGCGGATGATGATTCCTGACCCTATTTTTGAGCGACGTCCACGTTTTGGCTTTGATCCATGCATGTTGAGGTATTGTAACTTGCGTATTTTAGTTATCTTTCATTAATTTATTTATATACTAATTTTTTGATTATTTATTCTTTCTTCACAGTTTTGTGCATATAGCTGTTGGATAGGGGAGCGATATCTTCCACAATTATTTTTCTTATCCATGGATCACATGGGAATATATTCTTGTTGATGTGCAGCTTGTCATGTTCAATCATTGGATAATACGTAAATAAATAATATTTATTTTGAAATTTATTTCATTAATAACGTGATATTATAAATTATTTGTAGTTTTTATGATATCCCATATATGACAGAATATGTGACGATATCCACATGGTATGGGAGGTGTCTATGTGTGACCGTTTACATCAGTTTTTGCACAATTTTAGAAGAACGACCATAAAGAAAGCAGGAGTGACAATATTTGATGAATTGTGTAGAACTCACCCACCAGAGTACATTTCATTTCACATTTGGGATAGATTATGTTCATACTAGTTGGGTGGTGGATTTCAGAGGAGATATTCATTGGGTCGGAAGAACCAAGGGATGTACAGTGATCTAGCAACTAGAGCGATTAGAGGTGATCGCCAGCGTCGGATTGTGGTCAGTATTATTTCTTTTTTAGTTTGAAAATTAACTGTATATAATATTTTCACTATTTTAATTTTAAATTTTAATTGAAGGAGTCATATGAGGTCACGGCCTCTCAGACATAGGCTAAGATTCAGGCCATGACGGCTGATCAAACTAGTGCCCACTATTTCGATGAGGCGACATGGATGCAGGTGACCCAGTATGCCTTCGAGAAGGGCTGAGTAGTTGGTATCAACTCTCATTTGACTCCTGGGACTTATTATGGTATTGCTGCAATGTCGAGGTCTAGCTCGATAGGAGATTATAGAGATGAATTATCTTCTGGCTCATAGTATCTAGAGCAGTTGTGATCTTAGAGTGAGCTTATAGAGAGTTTGTAGAAGTAGTATGAAGAGATGCATCAGCAGCAATAGCAGTAGCAGTACGAGGAATATATGTGTCAATGGCGGTAGTCATGGAAGAATGAGGAGGAGATGTGTCGATGGCAGTAGCAGCAGCATGAGTATATGGAGTACATGCACCGTCTGACTCGTAGTTTAGGAATGGAGTTTCCTCCACCATCTCATCCATGTCCTCCACCTCCTCCAGAAGACTATCCCCCCAGTGATTTTTTTGTTATGTTAAAAACATTTAAATTCAAGATTTTTTATAATATAAACTATTTACAGTCTCTTCGTAACACTTTTTATATATATAATTTATATAATTGGAGAGCTATTTGCAACGGGATGATTTCACATCAAAAAAAATACTTATTGTGACGTCGTTTTCTACAACAGGCTATTTACGATGGGACCCCATTGCAAAATCTCATTTGTGACGGGATCCCATCACAAATACCTTAAATTCTAGAAGTGCATACCAAGGACGTAGCTACTCTTTTTGAGCAGTGAACCTTGTAAATCTTGTGTTCCTGTGGATTTGTGTTTTGATTGTGTTCAGTAGGGAAGGAAATATTTAATATGAGGTGAAGTTTGTTTCAAAAAGAATGAACTATAAAAGAAAAATATATCCCTAATTCACCCCCTCCCCCTCTCAGTGATACTTGGATCTTGACTGGGCAACTTCAATTGGTATCAGAGGGACAGGTTCCCTTCATTTGATATTTGCTGAAGTTTTGAAGATAAGTTGTGATGGAGAATCTGAATTGTGTGAATATTAAAGGGATTCCAATATTTTATAGTAATAATTATCATATTTGGAAAGATATAATTATTTCTTATCTTATGTCTCTTAGGTATGAAGTTCCTGAAGCTATAACAGATGGATTTCCTGATATTGATGATAAGTTTCCTCTTACACCTATCGATAAGAAGAATCTTGAGAATTATGGAAGAGCTAAAAATGAATTACTCTCATCTCTTTCTGAGAGTGAGTTTTTAAGAGTGAAAGGTGTCGCTATAGCTAAAGGAATTTGGGATAAGTTGAAGAACAACTATGAAGAAAATACAAAAGTGAAGAAGGAAAAACTTCAAATCTGGAGGCTAAAGTATGAATAATTAAAAATGGGTGAGCTTGAATCTGTTGGGGTATTCTTTACTAGGGTAAACAACATTGTTAGTACAATCAGATGTCTTGGTGAAAAGTTGAAGGATTCCAAAGTTGTTGAAAAGATCTTGAAAATTTTGCCTGACAAGTTTGATGCTAAAGTTTCATCATTGGAAGATAGGGACCCTGAAACATTATCTCTTAATGATTTTCATAACACTCTCATCACTTATGAAATGAGAAGGGAGAAGGCTATGATGATCAAAACAAAATTTTATGGAGAAATTTCTTTCAAGGATGCAAAGAAAGAGAAGTTGAAGAAAGTTATTATTGAAGATAAAGTTGGTGAATCTAATTATAAAGATGAGGTATGTCAAAATTTTTATGAAATATTATCCTTTTTTTTAAGAATGTGGAAAGAGTTTCAGGGATATATAAGGGTAAAATCCCCTTGAAATGTTTTGAATGTGTATCTATTGGGAATTTTTCAGCTAACTATCCTCAAAGAAAGAAAGAAGAATACAGTGATGAAGATGAAAGAATTCCAAGAAGGTCATGGAAGAAACAGGGTGATAAAGATAAATATTCTGATAGAGGGAAGGATAAAAAGTTCTTCAAATAAAAAAGAAGAATTTTTTTTACTAAATATGGAGAAGAAGAGGATAGTGAAGATAAATCTAAAAAATATTTTGCTGAGAAAGAAATAGAGAATACCTTTATTACAATAGTTAATATTGAATATTATAAAAGTAACAGTTCTGAAGAAGAAGAAGAAGAAACTTAACTTGAATATCATCTGAAATAAGAGTTGAAATAATATTTTAAAAAATCAAAAGGCTTGAGAAGGAAAACATAAAGTTGATAAATAAAAATTCCTCATTAAATAATCAAGAAGGATTTAATGATAATAATGTAAAGCTGATAAAAGAGATTGATGATCTGAAAAATTCTCTTGAGAGTGAAAAAAATCTTAATGAACATCTAGAAGTAAAGTTAAAGGAAAAAGAAGAAGATTTGGAACTAGTCCAACTAAAACTTTGTGAAGCTGAAGAAAGGAATATAAGTTTCAAAAACTCTATCTCTGAAGCTGGTGAAATTTCTGGAAAGAATGAATCAAATAAGTATCAACAAAATTTATCTTCAATGGTTGAGAATAAATATAGAACTAGTTATGATAAAAACAAATAAGGAAAGGCTATGTATGTGGTCAAGGTTATCAATTCTAAAAAAATAATAAGTATCCAAAAATCAGGAGTCCAAAAAAATCTCTACTACTTCTGGTACAGATAAGTCTGAATAGAAATCTGAGTTGAAGAAGAAAGTTACAATTGAAAATAGGAAGGCAGATGGTCAGCAGAGTTCTGTTAAGAAGGTTGTTGAGAGTCATGTTCACAACTCCAGTCAGTATGGAAGTTTCATATAGAAATATTAATTTTATAGATACTTATAGTATTATGGTGGATTTGGATACATGGAAAATATGTGTTGGTTCAACCAATAATATTACCAATATTCCACAAGTTATGGAATACAAGGTTTGAGTGGGGGTTAATCCTCTCAAAAGAAGAAGTACGAGAAGGAAGTTCAAAATAAATCTGAGAAGGCTGGTTTGAAAGTTGAGAATTGGTTCCAACCACTGGAAACTATTTGTGAAAGATTTGAACAGCCTGGAAATCTTTCTAAGGGATGTCTTGTTTTGTTTCCTACATAATAAATGGTTCTTAACAAATCCCAAAATCTTTAATTGAAGAATGAAAAGTAAGAACAGAAATCTCTTGTTGTAGAAACTGCTTTGAAAGCTAAAAAAGAATATTGTTCATGGATTCTTGATAGTGGTTTTTCTTCTCATGTGATAGGAGACCAAAAGTTTTTGAATAATGTAAAAGACTTCAAAGAAGGAACAATGACATTTTGAAATGATGAATCTCTAAGGATAAAAGGTATTGGATCGACCATCATTGGAAAAGAAAAGATGAAATCTAAGAAAACATTATATATTGATGGTATAAAACACAATTTTCTGATTGTTTCACAACTCTTTGATGATTTCAGCAAAGTTATCTTCAGAAAATATGGGTTTTTTGTGAAAATTAAATAAGATGGAAAGGTAGTTACAAGAGGCCAATGTATGAAGGGGAACTTGTTCCAAGTTGGTGAAGTACATAAATCTTGTTACATGGGTATGGTGGATGAAAATAAGTTATACCATAAAAGGCTGGGACATATGTGTCAAAGAAACATGTAAAAGTTATCAATGCAAGATAGTTTCCGAGATATAATTGATTTATCAAAAAGAAGAGATCGGTGTTTCACTATTTGTGAGAAAGGGACAATTACCAATTTTGCACATAAGAGAGTTGACATTTGTTCAAAAAGACCCATGGAACTTATTCGTTCTAATATCCATGGTCCAATGAGAAAGAAATCAATAAATAGAGATAAGTACTTTATCACTTTCATTGATGACTTTACTCACATTACTTGTGTTATGTACATGAGACATAAGTCGGATGCTCGGAAAATGTTTAAGAGTTTTAGGAGGAAAGCATAGAAAGAATGTGAGTATTTAGTGAATAAGTTGAGAACTGATAATGATGGAGATTATAAGAATGAATAGTTCGAAAACTATCTTGAGAATCATGGAATTCTGCATGAGTTCAATTCACCATATATACCCTAACAAAATGGGGATGCTGAAAGAAATAATAGAAGTCTGGTTGAAATGGTATGAACTATGTTGTTTGAACATGGTCTCTCTCATTATTGGAGGCAATCCATGAGTACTATTGTGTGCATTCAAAACCAATGTTACTATGGACCAAGTTAATATATTACTCTATATGAAATGTTTTATTTACAAACTCCAAGTTTGAAACACTTTAGAGTTTTTGGGAGTCCATGAATTATAAAGAATAAAGGTGGAAACCTTGTAAAGTTTCATCAAAGAGAAGATGATGAATTTTTTCTTTCCTATTCTTTAGAAGGAGAAGGATATAGATGTTTAAACAAATAAATAGGGAGAATAATCGATTCTACTGATCTAAATGTTGTTGAAAATGTTGAGGAAGAAAAGAAAACTTTTTCCAATATAGAAGTTGAGTAGGATAAGAAAAGTTCTGTTAATGATTCTGATAATGTTACCAACAGTGGTAATCTTAATCAATAAGAATAATCATACTCAGTAGTTTTAAGTGATGATGATGAAATTCGAACAGCTCATCCTAGGCTCAAGAAGCAATTGAAGGCTCAGAACATTATTGGTGATAAAAATCAAAGGGTTCAAATAATAAGAACAAAAAATGGTGTTACACAATCTTCTTTGTATTCAAAATTGGATCCAAATGATGTGAATGAAGCTTTTGAGCATCCAGAATGGGTTCAAAAAATGAATTAAGAGCTTAATCACATAGAAAATAATGATACTTGGGAACTCATACCCAAGACATATGAAAAAAATGTTATCGGTACTAAATGGGTTTTCCTAAACAAGTTGAATGAAGAAGGAGAAGTGATAAGGAACAAGGTAAGATTAGTGTAAAAAAGGTACTCATAGATTTAAGGTGTTGATTTTGATGAGGATTTTTCTCTAGTGGATAGATTGGAAACAATCAGAATATTTATTTATATTGCTGCACAATAAGGCTACAAAATTTTTTGAATGGATGTGAAGTTTGCATTTCTAAATAGGAATCTTGATGAAGAAGTTTACATTGAACAACCTTATGGATTTGTTGTTGGTAAAGAATAAAGTTATGTATGTAAGCTAAAGAAATCCTTGTATAGGCTAAAACAAGCTCAAAGGTCAAGGTATTCTAAGGTGGATACTTGTTTAAGGAAGATGATTTCAAGAAAGGAAGAGTTTACAGCAATCTTTACATCAAGGAATTTTAGGAGTTCTCTCTAATCGTAATTTTTTATATTGATGACATTATCATTGTTGGGAATGATGAAAGATCTTGTGAAATATTTTCTAAGGAAATAAAGAAGTTTTTTGAGATGTTCATACTGGAAGAAATGAAATGCTTTTTTGGGTTTCAAATTTTACAGAAGAAGAACCACATTTTTCTTTCTCAAGAAAAGTATGTGAAGGAACTTATGAAGAAGTTTGTCATGGAAAATTTTAAACCAGTTTACACACTAATTTTAGGGGGAACCAAGTTGTCTAAATATAGAGAAGGAAAGGATTTTGTTCAAAAAGAGTTTTGAAATCTGATTAAAAGTTTGTTATATTTTATTGACTCAAGACCCAACATTTTTTATATTGTTACCTTATGTGCGAAATTTTAGAGCGCTCCTAAAGAATATCATTTAATTGCTAGAAAAATAATTCTCAGATATATCAACAGAAATATAAATTTTGGAATTAGGTATGATGGCTTAGAAAATATTGATTTATTTAGGTATTCAAATGTTGATTGGGCAGGAAACATTAATGATAGAAGATCCACATATGGTGGAGTTTTTTTTCTAGGTAAAAGTTCTTTTAGTTGGCATACAAAGAAACAAAATTCAGTGACTCTTATCATGGATGAAGAATAGTATGTTTCTACTAATCAAGTTACAACCCAAATCATGTGGATGAAGACTCATTTGGAAGATCTACTTGTTGAAGTAAATCTACCCTTGCACTTGGGATGCGATAATCAAAGTGCAATCAATATTATAAGGAATCTGGTAAAACATTATCATTCAAAACATATTGACATTTAGTACCACTTCTTCAAAGATAATGTGGAGAATAATGAATTGAAACTGGATTACTTTCCTATATTGGAACAAGTTGCTGAAATATTCACAAAACCTTTACTGAAGGAACCATTTTCTAAATTGATTTTGAACATGGGTGTTCAACCTTCTTCTCATCAAGGTTGAGGTATGTGTTTTTGTACCCTCTCTCATATTACCTTTGGATATTGTTGTCAATTGGGAGAATTGTTTCATAAATCTATCATTATGGTTGCATGTATAAAGGAGTAGTTGTGGGTAAGCTGTGAATTCAGCATGTAAGTGTGTGAACTATTCTAGCTATTTTTTGGAGTGGTTGTAGGAAAAAAAATTATCTAGGAAAGTTGAAGATGTGGAGAAATCTGAGGAATATTTTTGAAGAAGGTTGAGGAGGAAAGTTGATGTGGTTTCATAGTCACTAGTTTTGGACAAAATAGTGTTGTTGTTAGTAATTCTTGTTTCCTACAGTGAGTTAGCTCATATAGGCTTAGAATTGTTTATAAGTAATACATTTCTTGAGGTTTCAAAGTTCAATAATTTATGAATCTTGGTTAACAAAAAAATCCAAAGGGGTAGATTTTTAGGACCAATCTAATAATTAAGATTATCTTTTTAAGGTATTGTCTTTTGTTGTCAAGAAATATTGAGAATAAAGGAAATCACTTCTCTTTGTATAAGTGGATGAGGGAAGACAGGGAAGTTACAATAATTTCCATGGTAAACCAGATGATGATTTACTGATTTGTATTTCCCAAATATCATAAGTTTTGAGAACTTGTGATGAAATTCTTATGAAGGAAAGGGGGAGAAAATTTGATGCCAATAATATTCATTTTTCATTGGAAAGAATGATGTTTCTAGAAGACAGGGAAGCCACATTACATTCTGTTGAAAATATGACAATGCTAAAGGTGTTCGATCAATAACTGTATATCATGGTAGATATGGTTCATGATGAAAGTATTTTTTTGTTGAATAAGCCAGATGATAGTGAAGCATCATTGGTGTTCTTATAGAAGTAGATTTTAGGGTGGCGCCGTTTTATAGTGCTTTCCAAATTTTTGGAGCTGAAAATTGGGAGATGGAGAAATATGATTTTGGAAAAGGATGTTCTGTGAAAGTTTGAAGATGGATTTCAATATTGCACACAATTGTATTTCCAAGATCCAAACACCAAAAAATAGAAAATAAAAGACCCGTTCCAAAGATTGGTATTTGCGCGCAAGATTAAAGGTAGTTTGGAATGTTGTGTGCAAGTCATGATTCAAGGTCGAAACATCAAAAAATGGAAAAGGCATGAAATTCATGAAATATTCAAGAAGTGCAAAAAATATGAGGTTGGTGTGAAAGAGACTTAATTTCCCAATGCGACGTCAAAAGGGGTTTTATGTGACACATCAGGATCTTGCATGATGCATTATGGTTTTTTCATGTAGGGGTAAACGATGCCTATAAATAAGAGGTAGCCCCCTCTCATTTGAGCAGCTCTACACTTAGATAAATCTTGATCTCTGAATCATGGAATAATTTTATGTAAAGGGAGTTGCATGAAATAAATAGAGTTGCAATTAAGAAGGATAATTTGCACACAAGAAGAGAGTTTCACGCAAGATTGAAGTTTTGTGCAAGAGGTGTTTCGTGAAAAAAGTAAAATATTGCATGCATGGAATAAAAGTTGTGCATAAGAAACCTAAAAGGGTTCACTAAATATTTTATTTCATCATAATTAGTAATTTTTTTTCAAGGTAGTTCTTACCAGATTCTAGGTAAGAAAGAGAAGAATTTCTTTGAAAGATCAAACCGTGAAACCTAATTAAGAATCATTGAAACTTTGTTTTTCACTATTTGTGCTAAGAAGGTGAAAATGCGCTTGCATATTGTTTTCCAAGTGCTAAAAGAGTGTAAGGGTATATCTTACCCATTGTATTCCACATAAAAGGATAATTTTTTAGTGGATTATGTGGTACTAGATTTTTTTCATGCCATACTAAGGACGTAGCTACTCTTGTTGAGTAGTGAACCTTGTAAATCTTGTGTTCTTATGGATGTGTGTTTTGATTGTGTTTAGTAGGGAAGGAACTCTTTAATAGGAGGAAAAGGTTATTTTAAAAATAAGGAAGCATAAAAGAAAAATATATCACTGATTTACCCCCTCCCCCTCTCAGTGATACTTGGATCCTGATTGGGAAACTTCAGTTTATGGAGAAGATGAAGAGAAATTCATTGCGGGATATGCATATTTTAGTTTCCAAATAGACCAAGATGATTTAAAATTTCATTTGGGATCTATCTTCACTCTAAATAGAGGTGTTGTGAGCTGGAAGAGATAAAAGAAAGTTGTGGTCACTGATTCTACAATAGATTCTAGGTATATTGTGACTTATGATATAGCTAAAGGAGTAGTTTGAATATGAAACTTCATCCAAGATCTTGATGTGGTGTCTAGTGGTAAAGACCCTATCATACTATATTGTGATAATATTATAGTGATGTAACTTTAAAATGATTTAATGTCACATCAATAGATGAAGCACATACTATGAAAGTATTATCTATTGAAAAAAATTTCTTAGATAGGTGAGGTCACAATGATCACCATTTCTATAGGATGGTAATGTGGTGGACTTGTTGACTAAATCCCTTTCTTACCATAAGCATAGACATCATGTGAGATCTAGTAGAATAAAAGTCATTAGCAATTTTCTCTAGTCCATGTGGGGGTATATTAGAGTTGGTTTTCTAGAACTAGTTGATTTGTACATGTGATTACCTATATATTCATGGTTTGGGATAATAAATTACTTATCACATATTGATTAATATTTTGCACTACTTTAATGTGATAATGTCTTAGATTATATATCATCTTGATAAAGTCATAACATTTCACTATTATGATGAAAACATTGAAGTTTTATGATGATATTCTTAAATATAGTTCTATGATCATATAATATCCAATTAAGGGACTTGTATAATGTTGGTTGTCATGTGTGAGTACTCATAAATGAATCACACTTCATCTTGTAAAGTTTTCACTTAGTAATCTTCAATATGGGAGATTAAACGAATAAACTCACCAGTATGATTCCCACATGTTATGTTTCATTAGATATTCTCATATGTGAACGTGTTTGATGATCCTTGGACTTTAATATTATTATCAATGTGTATCATGTGTCACATACTTAGATATACTGATTAAAACTATGATGTCATATGTTTAATAGGAAGTAGGGTATGTTGGATGTATCATGAGTGATTTGTTATTAATAAATAACTTGAGGAAGTATTTGTCTCTTCCATGTTTATGAAATTTGATATCTTAGACATTTTATATTAATGAAACAATCAAACTAAATTTTATGGTCATGGTGTGTTAACAGATTTGTTTCAGGTCATCTAAGAATGGTATACCAAGCGTATAGGTTGATGACATGGGTATAAAACCAGCATGATGAGATATTAATATTAATAGATTATATTACAAAGTGAGTGTTAATATATGTTTTTCATCATTTTGACATTAAATTATTCCTCTTGGGTTCCTTTACATGTTATTAGATGTAGATATTGGACTTTAGGCTAACTTGCCAAATGTTTCCAAGGAATAAGCCTGGAGGGCCATACACTTAGTGTTTCATATGATCTCAGTTAAATATTATTAATATTTAACTATTGGAATTAATATTATTCTCACTAATAAATGATATTTATTTAGCATTTACTGATCACATATATTTAATCACATGGTAATAAATAATATTTATTATTAAATAAATATATATTTAGTTATGCAGATATTAAAATGAATATTTATTTTCAAGACCTTGAGTATTATTGGATTTGATGCATGAGAACCAACTTCTATATACTTTATGATAATATATATTTATTATTTTTAATATTAATAAACTTCTTATCATGTCGTGATTGTTCTTATTTGTGACATAGTGTGTAATAATGTTCTAAGAGTAGTTGTTTCATTGAAAGGTCATAGCAGTTCCACGCTATGATGAGAACCCATAAGTTCCATGATGATATTCTTAAATATATGTTATATAGCTGGATGATATCATTTGGAGAAAAAAATGATATAGGCTGTCAGGAGTAGATACTCATATGACTTTGAGGTGCCTTCTCATGGTGTACGCCCTTGGTAATATCTAGTATAGGATATTATGAGAATGATACCCACCAATATAAATCTACATTTATATGTGTTATTGGGTATTCATATCTATGGATGTTTTTATTGATCCTTAAACTTTAATATTATTATTAATGGGTATTAAAATCCACGTACTTTGATGTATTGATGAAAGCTATTATGAAATATGTTCACGATGAGTTAGGATATGTTGGGTGTGTCATGAGTAATATTTCATTAATGAATAATGTGAGAAAGTATTTTTCCCTTATTTTATTTAACAAAATTAGATATCTCATGCCCTTTGATAGAAATGATATTACCTAAATAAATCAATGTCCATAGTGTTCTATAGGCAATTTTGATTTCTTAATATTCAAAGAAAGAGACATTAAGCATGTAGGTTGATGAAACTAACATTCAACCTACTTGATTAGAGATATTATGATAAAGGTATTATATTACATAGTAAGCGTCTGTATGAGGTATTATGTCATTATGGTACTAACTTATTTCTCTATGGGTGCCTTAACGTGTTCTAGATTTTAACCTTGGATGTTAGGATGCTTCGACTAATGCCACTGAGAAAGAGGCCTATAGGGTCACAAACTAAGTGTATCCAGAATCTTAGATAAATGATATATTATTACTTATTATTTAACAAGTTGAATAAATATTATTCCTGCATGTGGTTTAATAATTATTCATGTTTTTTTATCACATATATTCCATCACCAATTATTCGAGAGAATATTATGTGAGAATAATATTTAATAAATGTTTATTTTCTATTTAGTGAATATAATAATTATTTATTTATTAGTGGATAATACAGTGATATTTATTTATTAAATAAATAGTCATTATTTAAGGCCTGATAAATATTATGGAGGAATAGAGGACTGGTTTTAATGGTCCAGTGAGAAATAATATATATTGAATATTATTTGAATAAATAATATTTAATTTAATTCATGATTTTAGCACATGTTAAGAAAAAATAATAACATTATTATTATTATTATTATTATTATTATATACATGGAGTTCTACAAGGATTACATAAATAATAAAGGGCACATATACAATTATTATTTTTTAACACTAATGGTATATAAACCCAATTATATTATTTTCTTAATAGAGATAATTCATTTGTGTTGTGAACAATAAGATATTAAGAGAATACTCTCAAATCCCTAGAGATCACCCTCTTCAATAACACTCTCAAGAACGAAGAGTGATCTTCCTCCACCACAACTCTCAAGTCAATAATGATCGAAGAAAACTATTCCTCAAATCGGTTCTTGGGGAAATAAAATGTGAACGACATAAGTGTTAGGATCTACCATTCTAGCACCCCAGATATTCCTATGATGATGTTCACAGGTTTATAAAATACATGTGGATAACTGCTGGAGGGAATCTATTTTTGATTACTACAACGCAATGATGGTATGACGTAGAGACATTGTCATATCCATAATTGAAGAAATAATTTCTCACAAGGTAAATATTTAATTGCATAAATTAATTATAAATAATATGTGATGATCTAATGCTTTGGTTACAGTGTTTATCCATTGTCTATATTATTTGATTCAATTCTGTTGATCATGGAATTTTTCATTTTATAAATCTTGAATTAATCGATGATCATGAAAAAAATAGAGTTGGCATGACCCATATGATGCTTGAACTATGCCCAGAACCTATAAGTAGTATCAAAGTGGTCTCATAATTATGTATAATTATTTAATGTTTTTTGATTTATTTATTTATTTATCATTAGTTTTTAATTCTAGATTAATCATTCTTTAATCTGAATTGTGAGATCTGCTTTCTTATTTTTTTTTCATGCAAATATAATCAAATAAATTAATTTTATAAATGAAATAAATTCAAATATCTCATCTAGAGGTGTCTAGGAGTCTGTTTTGATAACACAACAGTACACATCATGTAACCCAGAGGTACATTTCGTGTACTAGTGTTTAATGCGCCCAAAATTAATTCATACTTAATTCAAGGTGTGGGAATTTATTACATGTGGTGAATTTAATTATACACAATGTGTTGATCGGTCCATCCCAGTTCATGTTCAACCAGAATATATGTTGTGTAACTTTTTTACATGATGTGTAGTCCTTTAGTTATAGACAGGTTGTGTATCCTTTTACATAGTCTACATGACTAGTGACCATGTAACTTATATACCATATGTCGTGTGTCCCGTCTACACACCATGTACTCTAATATTTTCTATGGAATGTTTATAGGTAGAGTCCATGCATGTGTGTTATGGATAGACGATGAGAAAAATACACTTTGTGTAAACTAAAATGTACACATCGTGTACTTTTACCAAATTATGAAGAATTAAAAATTAATTTATACTACTATTCAAACCTTATCAACATGTGTTTCTTATGGTCATGAAGTTGATAGTACATGCCATGTGATGGGTTTTATATATATAAATTTTTAATTGCTTTTTTTGTAATGTTCGGATCTACATATTGTGTATAAGTTGTATTACAATTATTACTTTATGTATATTGAAGCATAACATGCTACGTTAATACCATGTGATTTGTGTAGTCATTAAGTTGATAGTACACTAAATGAAATTATGTGATAATCTATGTATGAAACATGTCACAAAAGTAAACAGTGTATGATTATAATACACATAGGGAATTTGTATAGGTACTCTCCATGTTTATTCCAAGGTACATTTTTGTACATAGTTAATTTTAAATAAATTTATTTAATTTGTTTAAAATTATGATGGATGAGAATCTCAATAAAATTAATATGAGAATTAAGATAAAATAATTGATTAATTAAATAATATAATTAATTAATTCAAGCCTGATTTATATTAAATATGAATGATTAGAATTAAATGCTAATTTTATTAAATAAATAATTTTTTTCATGCAAGTGTATGATCATTATCTAGGATCATACCATTTTATGTGATTGGTTTCATTTAATTTATTATTAAATTAAATTGTTTCCATGAATGTTATCCCTCCTCTCACTATGTAAGGGCTTGTGTACCCATGGTTTCTTTTATGTAAACCATTAACCAATCCTTTGGGTCCCCTTGCCTTTATGTGAGTAAAAGCATATGTAATGGATTGAGATACCAAGATATTGGAGGTGGTTAAAGTTTGGAGTTGAGGAGAAACCAATCCAGTAGAGATACATAGGTGGATAGGTGGAAAGTTGCAACACGAACTATAAATGGTTCAAGGTGTTTTTTTCCCCTAGCTCAATAGTTAGTTTATCATCCACTCGATTAAATAACCATTATTAAAATCTCATGATCATACCACTTTATTTTTTTATCAAGTTTCATGGTTATTTCAATATTTATGCCTTGTCATGATCACATAAATTAATAAATTAACAAGCATGCAATATAAAACTTAAATAAACTCACTTATGCATAAATATTATCTAATACATGGTTAATCACTTAAGTAAATCCATTTAATATTAGTAAGAATGTAATAAATATAATAATTATAAATTTACTCATAAACACAAAATAACTCAGTTATACATATTAAGTCAGTATATCCTTACACTACTTCAATTAAAATCAAACCATAGTTCAAAGTGTTTAACCATCCAAAGTTGGGGTACTTTCAATTATTAGGGAATTCTAACTTGAATTTTTGGTTGACTTAACTTAGTTCACATAAAGGATTGACTAATAAAGTGTAACTTGTTTTAATGAGAGGAAAAGGTTGAGGAAATCCAAATTTAAGGATTTTAGGATTGGGGAGTCCACTAAAAAGATCAAGTAACTGTGAGTTAATGAAGTTGGAAATTGGAATTTCTACCTAAAACCCTTTAAATTACTTTAAGGGACAAATTTTGGGTGATGAGAAGGAGAATATGGATCCTTTCCACTAATAATATTCAAGAAACAATATAGTATGAGGCCAATGGTGAGGGATACTACATTTTGATAAAATAATGGGTGATTAAAAAATATAATATTTATTTATTTTTCTAAATTTTATCAGATAAAGTACTAAAACTCTCCTCATCTCATTTATAGAAACAGTAGTAAAAATGACTACAAATTTATCATTGTAATCCATACATGAGAAGGATAACCTTCTCATAGGCACAAATTTCCAAGAGTGGAAAAGGCTCTTACACATTATCCTATGCCATAAAAGAAAATTGTATGTGTTGGGTGAACTTATTTCTGATATGCCTAGTAATTATACTAGTGAGAAAGAGTTATCTCTCTATGAGAAACATTTGAATAATTTTATAGATGTTATTTTTTCATGATATCATCCATGACCAATGAGATTTTAAAGCAACATGAGGACATGGATGCGCATAGCATTATGTCTCACCTTTAGGATCTCTATCATGAGAAGGTACGATGAGAGAGATATGAGATCTTCAACGATCTATTTACAACTAATATTGGAGATTCAATGCTATTTGGGCCTCATTTATTCAAGAATATTGGCTACATTAAATTCTTATACATATTAGGTATTAAATTACTAGAGAAGTTGTGCACAGATCTCATATTTTCTTCACTACCCAATTCCTTCTCTAGTTTTATTATTAATTATAATATAAGAAATAATGAGAAGAGTATTTAAAAACTTCTTACTATGATTCTCTAAGACATGGGGTGTGACAAACCTACAATCCTTATGGTGAATAATAAAAGGAAGAACAGGGAAAAGGGGAACAAGACTTATAACAAGTCTAAATCTCCTGAGCACCATCATTCAGAGAAGAGGAAGATCCATAGGTAGGGAAAGGAAAAGAAGGTAGTATGTTTTTTATTTGGTAAACAAGGCCACTATAAGAGGAACTGCACCCATAAGAAATTAAAAGCTAAAGGTGCATTATTTATCAATTTTAATCTTTAAATATCTACACATTGGGTATTAGATATATCCTTTGGTGCTCACATTTGTATCCAAATGTAAGAACCAAGTAGATTCTGAAATATTTCTAGAGGAGAGGTGGATTTTGTGAGCTTAAAATAGTGCGAGGTTGGTTGATCTATCCATTGGTGACTGCCACCTTTCATTTCCAATAGGAATGGTATTGGTTTTATGGTATTGTCATTATGTACCAACTATTACCAAGAATATAATTTTTGTATCATGCCTAAATGTAGATGTTATTATTTTCAAGGTTGGATATAATAGTTTTTTCCTTTATAAAGACAATATATGTTATGGTATGGTGCATTTAAATAATGGTCTTTATGTATTAAATTTTGAAAACCAAGTATTGTAAATAGATATTGAATCATGTTCATGTAGCTTATAAAACACTTAGATATGGAATCACTATCTTGTTCATGTAAACAATAAGTGTTTGAAAAAATCCTTTTAATATGGTTATTTAGACTCTTTTTATCTAAAACCACGTGAAAATTTTCATGCTTGTTTATAGGGAAAAATGACCAAACCACCATTCGGTGGACAAGGTGAAAGGGCCATAGATATTTTAGGATTGGTACACACTTATGTGTGTGGAAAATTTATAGTAGAAGCTAGAGGTGATCATTATTACATCATATATTTTACTGATGACTTGAGTAGATGTGGATATGTCTACTTGATGAGGTACAAGTATGTGTCCTTTGAGAAATTCAAATAATTTAAGAATGAAGTATAGAATAAAATTGGAAAAGAAGATAAAGAATATTTGATTGGATTGAGGTGGTGAATATCAAAACCAAAAGTTTATTGACTTTTTACAGGTGTTTTAGATTCTATATAAACTCAACCCACCTTATCCACCATATTGGAATGGTGTTAGTGAAAGGATAAATAGTACCTTGTTATACATTATAAGGTCGATGATGAGTCATGTAGATCTTTTATTATTCTTTTGGGGATATGTGACATCCCGGACATATTTATATTTGTAATAATAATATTTTTTTAGTTATAATGATTAATAGTATTATTAATGTTTTTTTGTTTAATATTGGTGTCATCCAAACTAAATTCTTGCAGAATTAAATAAGACACATTTTATTCAGTAGAAACACTGATACATTACTTTGATGAAAGGGATTACAATTACTCAAGGAAACTCATTGAAAGACCTAAAATAACAAATGGAATACCACCCAACATCACAATAAGACCGATTAAGTATTTCTCATCCCTTAAATCCACCAAAAAAAGAAAGAAATAGTGAGAAGAATATCCATAATAAAGAGAATCAAAGGATTGTAGAGCACCATATTTATAATCCAAAATGGTTTGAAGTTTTGAAATACCATAAACATTTATTTATAAGGACTTTATAACCATTGAAGATAAATATGTCCATTATTTTCTACTAATAGTCATTGGAGTTCATAAACATGTGGATGTTGGTATTTTTATAAAACCTTTATAATATCATTAAGTATTTCAAATATTTTAAAATGATTTAGATATTTTAAAGTTATATATTTGGTTAAATAATGGAATAGTTTTAATTGAAGTTCTATTTTATATTTATATTTTGAAATTACAATGTTTTAAAACTCAAAATGAATACAAACTTATGAAAATAATGACATTTAGAATTTTTTTAACTATGAGAAAGACTGTTTTATATATAAGGAAATTAATATATATGTTTTGTTCTTATTAACTATTTTTGTTTAATAAATTTTTGATAAAAAAATATGGCAAGTGCCCCATCTAATCGAGGATATCCTTAAAGATCAATTCCTCAAGGTCAGTGGGCATCTCACAAAGGCAACTGAAGTTAGGCCAAGCCAGGTCAAGTACATGCATGGTGCATGCTGAGTTGCACACGATCCATGCATGGTGTGGGATAAGAGTACACATGGGCCCATATATAAGGCCCGCAGGAGCGCGGTGTAGGGTTTGGGCCGAAGCCCACATAGAGCCTCATGTGTAGGAGCCCATGTGTGTGTGTGTGTGTGTTATTAGCATATGGTTGGTGCTCTATCACTTATAAGGAAGTCCCAAAGTCATGGCCCTTTCAATGTGGGAAAACAATTTTAACCTAAGGTAATAATCCTGGTCATTGGTTTCTCCTCACATAATCCCAATTGTCTACCTCTATTAAGCCATTCAATTCATCGCACCCACTTCCATAGTCATCCGGTCAAGCTTAAATGATCTGATCCATCCATACTTTTTCCTCGTCTTCTTCAACGAACCCTCAAACCAGTGAGCTGCAACTCACGGATACCTCATCCTCCACTATTCTTACTCATCTTATGACCCTCCCATCACTCTCCTCGGACCCAGCCCCTTAATTTTTCCATGAGTCTACCATTGAAAGAAATATTTTGTTTCCAACCCCATGGATTCCTATGTAAGCTTCCCTAAACTATATATATATATATATATAATAAAAAAACCTATTAATTTAGGGTTTACTTTGATTAGGGTGTTTGTTCTCATTTGAAATAGTCATATTCAAGTTTATTTGTTTATATTTTATGTTTAAACCATACTGTATAAAAATATATATAAACCACTTATATAAACCCCCATTTGTACACTTAACCCTGTGGGTTTTCTTCTTCCCAACTCTCCATCGACCTCTGCTCAATTTTATCTTCTTCTTGAAGTTAGGTAAGGGTTTATTTTTCTTTGTTTTCATTATGAAAAACCCTTATAAAAATTTTTGTGTATATACGGTTATATATATATATATATTAATCCTAATCTGATTTAGGTTTTTATGTGATTAATATTAGTGATTAACTAATGTTTTTTAAGTATATAATTCTTTTAAGGATTTATTAAACTTCATTTTAGTTAAGAAAATACCATATATACACTTTGTGTATATACGGTTTTATATAATTTTCAATCCTAAACTATTTTAGGTTTTCTAAATGTTGATTACCAGTATTTAATTGATGTTTATGATGCATATAACAATGGAAAAGGTTTTCTAAGTTATGTTTTTTGAGTTTTCTAAAGTCATATATTTATATTTGTATATACGGTTTTGTATAAATGGCATACTCAACCTATTTAAAGTTTCTTTTTAAAGGATGAACAATTATTTTAAAAATGGGGTTTCCCTTACCCATATATCTTATATAAGGATTCTTTTGATTCTATATTTATTTATTCAAACAAATGTGTATATATACATAAGTATGTACAATTTCATAAATATATGTGAATCTTGTTTTCATTTAATGAATTTTTTAATGGTATTAGCTTTGCTATGATTTTATGTTTTGAAAGTTGTACAATTGATTAGATCAAAAATAAAATGTTTAGGCATAAATATATATGTATAAACATATTTATACTCACCTTTTTACATGTTTTAGATTTATAATTAAATCCATGAATTTATTGTTTTTGATTACATGTCCTAATTGTATGTGCGATCATGAATACTAATTTATAATGGAAAACAATAACAAAACCTTGTTTTCTTATTGTGTGCCCAAAACTTTAAAGGGGATCATTACCTTGTTATCATTACATACATACATCCCAATTTATAATTTTAGGATAAAAGGTTGGAATTATATTTTGTTTAATACATATATATATATATACATTAATAGAAACATATAGTGAAGTGTGTTTAATTATTTTCTTATGCATCAATATCTCACATGTAATTAATGTTTTAAATTTATAAATATTATATTTTAATTCATGATGAATCTTCCATAATGAATAATATTAATTATTAAAGTTTATAATTTAATTTGATTAAGAATACCATTTATTAGTGTATGGTTTAAACATGAATGATAATTATATTAAATTCAAAAACATGTATTTTTGTATATAAAATGTTTACTTTCATGAAACAAGGGTTTTGAATTTAAGAGTTATTATTTTATGTGACAAACCTAAACAATCTATTATTTTATGTGCACCAGTTATCATCACGTGTGAAAAATCATGTATGTTTGTCCATTCATGTAATTGATAAATTTGATATATCCATTGGCTAAAGTATAACTAAAAAACCATGAAATGTTTAGATTAAAGTTACATTTATTGCATGATTCAGTTTATTTATTAATATAGATAGTTATAGTAAGTTTGGGATATATATTTTATGATAACATATAGATTAAGAACTAAACATTCCAAGGTGGTATGGGACACTTTGGATCGTTTAATGAATTTATTTAATATATTAATAATATTTAAATGAATCAAAGTGGTATTAGATACTTTGGTTTGTTTAATGAATTTGTTTCACCTATTAAAAAGATTAAAATAAATCAAATTGGTATGGGACACTTTGATTTAAATACATATTTTTATTAGACATATGAGGAATGAATTAGACTTATTATGTGATGGGTGAGGCCCTCTATAGCCTCTCTATGCATCGGTAGGTCTCATGAGACAAACTAAGTCTTGGAAAGAGGCCTTGACAGAATGATTATGTATGGTCTTGGCATAAGGCCTTGACATAATGTTTATGATTTTTCTACATTATTAATTCCCTCATTATGTGATTAGTATTTAACCAACCATGTTATTATTATACTAGTAGAATATACTTTGTTAAGAATATTTTACTTATTATTATGGTAATAAATACACACGGAATAATGATGTAAGTACTTAGAAAATCATTTATAAATAAAGTTTAGCACCTATTTTCATAACTTTAATACAAAATTTAGAAATTCATCTGTCATTTCATGAATTTAATTTTATGTGATAAGTGATTTATGATTTTGTTTCTTGTGAAATTATAATCAATTATTATTTCATGTGCTAATTTGTACCTGCACCCTTTCATGTCACCCTTAATTTAGTTTGATCAACTCCTGACTGAAATGCAGAATTCTATGCATTTTTGTACAAGTATTCATATTTTAAAATGTGTTTTATTTGTAGTCTTTAACTAAATATATTCATTATTTTTTATGATATTTCCTTAAAAATTATTTCTAGTAACCTTTGAAAAATTATGATGACATACTACAAGAAATGTTGTTTTATTTAAAAAATATATTTTATGTATGTATAATTGTTTTAAAGGGATGTTTTTAATAAGGATTTTATTAATTATTTTTAAAACCCCTTACTGAGCGTTTTTTATTCTCACCCTATGTATTTAAATTATTTTTATAGGATTAGTATATTTTTAATCTTTGAGTTATTATTTGTTGTGGAAGCACTATGGAGTTTATCTCATAAAATTTTAAAGAAAAGTATTAGTTGTATCTAGTTTTCTAGAACCTAGACCGAGAAGATATTATATGATGAGATGTGATGTGTAATTTTATTAGAATATTTTTATAAAAAAAATTACACATAATGTTTTAGGAACCATATTTGAGCTTCTGGGGTTGGGGCGTTATAGTTGGTATTAGAGGAACGGTCTAGACAATTTTGGAAAATTAGAACAAAACTAAAAATTTAACTATTCTTTGCTAAGTATAACTTTTTCTTAACATTTTCAGATAGAATACGAGATACCACTAACCAATATATTGTATATTTCTACTGAGATACTTGAGACCATAATTTTCAAGTCATTTTTGGATAAATTTGAGCCATTTGGAAACCTTCATTTGACCTGTGAATATATTTACCATATATCTAACATTCCTAGTATACTTCATTTCCATCGAGGATCATACTTTGTTTATTTCCTTATAGTGCATGCTCAACTCCCATTCTATGCACATCGAGGAAAGTAATTTTAGGGACTATTTAAATGTTTTACCCTAGAATAAGTTTTTCTATCTATGGGGGATTTCCAAGAATCTATAAGTGAGGGTGACCTTCGCACCACATACCTATGTCAAATCTTGTCCTACATTTTATATGGTCAAATTAGAGACTTTGAAATTATTAAGGTTAAGACTTTTTGTTTGTTTTATAAACATCAAGTCCATGTTGATGTCTACCATATTTACACCCCTCGTGCCTCTCTCTCAAGATACTATATTTGTGTACACAAGTTTGACCTAAGTTTCTCATTAAAAATTTGGGACAAAGAAATCAAGGAATTTAAAATTGTAATGGTGATTCGTTTAATCATAAGGAACTGGGAAAATCACTGACACTAGTGAAGCTGGTGAAGGGACATCGAGGTGGATGTCAAAAGGTCTATGTCGGTGAGATTTCATGGGTACAATAGAATTTCGAGGATGCAATTCCATTAAGGGGGGATAATGTGATGCCTCAGACATATTTATATTTGTAATAATAATATTTTGTTAGTTATTATGATTAATAGTATTATTATTATTATTTTTTTTAATATTGGTTCCATCTAAAAAATCATTGTAGAATGAAATAAGACCCATTTTATTTAGTAGAAACACTGATACATTACTTTGATGCAAGGGATTACAATTACTTAAGAAAACTCGTTGCAAGACATAAAAGAAAAAACAGAAGACCACCCAACATCACAACAAGACTGATTAAGTATCCCTCATTCCTATAATCCACCAAAACAAAGAAAGAAATAGTGATGAGAATATCCATAATACAGAGATTCAAAGGAATTTATAGTTCAATCCTTATAAGAAAAAATGGTTTGATGTTTTTAAATACTGTAAACATTTATTTATAAGGCCTTTGTAACCTTTGATGATAAATATGACTGTTATTTTCTCCTAATAGTCATTGGAGTTTAGAAACATGTGATCGTTGGTATTTTTATAAAACCTTTATAATTTCATTAAGTATTTCAAATGTTTTAAAATGCTTTAAATATTTTAAAGTTATATATTTGGTTAAATGATGACATGGTTTTAATTTAAGTTGTATTTTATATTTAGATTTTGAAATTATAATGTTTTAAAACTCAAAATGAATACAAACTTATGAAAATAATGACATTTATAATTTTGTTTAACTATGAGAAAAAATGTTTTTATATATATGGAAATTGAAATATGTGTTCTTTTTTTGTTAAATATTTGTGTTTAATAAATTTTTGATAAAAAATATGGTGATTACCCCTTCTGATCAAGGATAGACTTGAAGGCCAAGTCCTCAAGGTCAGTGGGAATCTCACAAAGGCAACTGAAGTCAGGCTAAGACAGGTCGAGCACATGCATGGTGCATGTTGAGTCGTACACAAGCCATAAATGGAGTAGGATAAGCGCACACACAGGCCTGTGTATAAGGCCCGCAAGAGCACGGTGTAGGGTTTGGACCAAATCCCACATGGAGCCCCATGTATAGGAGCCCCACTGTGTGTGTGTGTGTGTGTGTCATTGGCATATGGACGGTGGGCCATTGCTTATAAGGCAGTCCCAAATTATTGGTCGTTTCGATGTGGGACAACAATTTTAACTTGAGAAAATAATCTTGTCCATTGGTTTCTCATCGCGCCATCCCAGCCGTCAGCCTCTATTAAGATGCTTGATTCATCACACCCACTCTCACAACCGTCTGATCAAGCTAAAAGGATCCAAACCATCCATAATTTTTCCTATTCTTCTTCGACGAACCCTCAAACAAGTGATCTGTAACCCACGGATTCCTCCTCCTCCACTTTTCTTCCTCATCTCGTGACCCTCCCATCACCCTCCTCAGACCCAGCCACTTAATATTTTCAGGAGTCTACCATTGTATGCAATATTTTATTTCCAACCCCATGGATTCCTATGTATGCTTCCCTAAACTATATATATATATAATAAAATGACCAATTAATTTAGGGTTTAATTTAATTAGGGTTTTTTTTCTCATCTACAATAGTCATATTCAAGTGTCTTTTTTTATATTTTATATTTGAACTGTTGTGTATAAAAATATTTATAAACCTCTTATATAAACCATCATTTTCACACTTAACCCTACGGGTTTTCTTCTTCCAAACTCTTCATCAACCTCTTCTCGATGAAGTCTCCTTATTGAAGTCAGATAAGGGTTTGTTTTTCTTTTTCTTCATTATTCAAACCCCTTATATACATTTTTGTGTATATACGATTATATATATTTTTTTTAATCCTATTATGATTTACATTTTCATATGATTGATATTAGTGATTAAATAATGTTTTTGAAGTATATAATGCTTGTAAGGATTTATTAAACTT
Source organism: Viscum album (assembly GCA_963277665.1). Classification (NCBI taxonomy): domain Eukaryota; kingdom Viridiplantae; phylum Streptophyta; class Magnoliopsida; order Santalales; family Viscaceae; genus Viscum; species Viscum album. Next base: position 1,994,045,428 of record OY728157.1, read on the forward strand.
CATTTTAGTTATGAAGTCCCATATATACACTTTTTGTATGTATATTTGTATATAACTTTCAATCCAAAACTATTTTGGGTTTTCTAAATGTTGATTACTAGTATTTAATTGATATTTATGATTCATATAACACCTTAAAAGGTTTTCTAAGTGATGTTTTTGGAGTTTTCTAAACTCATATATTTATATTTTTATATATGGTTTTGTATAAATGGCATACTCAACCTATTTTAAGTTTCTTTTTAAAGGATGAACAATTATTTTAAAAAGGATGTTTATCCTACCTGCATATCTTACATAAGGATTATTTTGATTCTCTATTTATTTATGCAAAACCAATGTATATATATATAAGTATGTACAATTTCATTAATATATGTCAATCTTGTTTTCATTTAAATAATTTTTTAACGGTATTATATTTACTATGATTTTATGTTTTGAAAGTTGTACAATTGATTAGATAAAAAATAAAATGTTTAGGCATAAATATATATGTATAAACATATTTATACTCACCTTTTTACATGTTTGAAATTTGTAAGTCAATCCATGAATTTAATGTTTTCGATTACATGGCCTAATTGTATGTGTGATCATGAATACTAATTTATAATGGAAAAGAATAACAAAACCTTGTTTTTTATTGCATGCCCAAAACATTAAAAGGGATCATTACCTTGTTATCGTTACATGCACACATCCCAATTTATAATTTTCAGAGTAAAGTTTGGAATTATCTTTTTTTTAATACATATATATATATATGCATAAACACATATAGTGAAGTGTGTTTAATTATTTTCTTATGCATCAATATCTCACATGAAATGAATTTTTTACATTTATAAATATTATATTTTAATTCATGATGAATCTGTCACAATGAATACTATTAATTATTAAAGTTTATGATTTAATTTGATTGACACTCCCATTTATCATTTTATGGTTTAAATATGAATGATAAGTATCTTAAATTAAAAAACATATATTTTTGTATATAAAATTTTTTTCTTTCATTAAAAAAGGGTTTTTAATTTAAGAGTTATTATTTTATGTGAAAAACTGAAACAATCTATTATTTTATGTACACCAGTTGTCATCACATGTGAAAAATCATGTATTTTTGTCCATGATTGTAATTGATAAATTTGATATAGCCATATCCTAAAGTATAACTGACAAACCATTAAATTTTTAGATTAATGTTAAATTTATTGCATGATTCACTTTATTTGTGAATATAGACTATTATTACAAGTTTGGGATACATATTTTATGATAACATATGGATTAAGAACTAAAATTTCCAAGGTGTTATGGGAAACTTTGGATCATTTAATGAATTTATTTCATCTATGAATAATATTTAAATGAATCAAAGTGGTATGGGACACTTTGGTTTGTTTAATGAATTTATTTCACTTATGATAAAGATTAAAATAAATCAAAGTGGTATGGGACACTTTGATTTAAAGAGGTATTTTTATTAGACATATGAGGAATACATAGGACTTATTATGTGATGGGTGAGTCCCGATATATCCTCTTGATACATCGGTAGGTCTCATGAGTCAAACTAGGTCTTGGCACGAGGCCTTGAAAGAATGATTATGTATGGTCTTAGCATGAGGCCTTGACAGATTGTTCATGATTGTCCTGCATTATGCACTCCCTCATTATGTGATTAGTATTTAACCAACCATGTGATTAGTTTACTAGTATAATATCCTTAGTTAAGAATATTTTACTTATGATTATGATAATAAATAAACACGACATAATGATGTAAGTACTTAGAAAATCATTTATAAAGAAAGTTTAACATCTATTTTCAGAACTTTAATAAAAAATTTATAAATTCATCTATCATATAATGAATTGCATTTTATGTGATAAGTGATTTGTGATTTTTTTTTCTTGTGCAATTCTAGGCAAGTATTCTTTCATGTGCTAATTTGTACCTATATCCTTGCATGTCACCCTTAATTTAGTTTCATTAACTCCTAACTTGTATGAAACATTCCATGAATTTTTGTAAAAGTAAGAATATTTTGAAATGTGTTTTATTTGTATCCTTTAAATAAATATATAATTTGTGAATGATATTTCCCTAAAAATTATTTCTAGTAACCTTTGAAAAATGATGATGACATACTGCAAGAAATTTTGTTTTCTTTTAAGAAATTTTTTTAGCCATGTATAAATATTTTAAAGGGATGTTTTTAAAAAGGATTTTATTAATTATTTTTAAAACCCCTTACTAATTGTTTTTTATCACCCTATGTATTTAAATTATTTTTACATGATTAGTAAATTTTTCAGCTTTGAATTATTCTTTGTGGTGGAAGAACTATGAAGTTTATCTCATGCAGTTTTGAAGATTAGTATCAGTTGTATCTAGTTTTCTAGAACCTAGACTAGGAATATCCTCTTTGATGAGATATGATGTTTAATTTTATTATCATATTTTTATAAAAAAATACACATCTTGTTTTAGGGACCGACTTTAGGCTTCTAGGATTGGGGCATTACAGGATATGCATTAAAAACTGCAGCATGCATACTAAACCAAGAACCAACTAAAGCAGAAAAAGGGATTCCCTTAAAATTATGTAGTGGAAAGAAACTTTTTTCACATAAATTTGTATGGGGTTGTGAGTAATTTTAAGGCCTTTATATCCAACAAACTAGAACTTCGGTGCACAAAGTGTATCTTTATACGGTATCCTAAGGAAACAAATGGATACTACTTATACAGCCCCTAAGACAAGAAAGTGATTTTCACTAGACAATTCATCATTCTTGAGAGGGATCACAAATTTAAAAATAATAGTGGGTAAAGATTTAAATCTATGAAGTCAATTCTCAAGATACATAGGAGTTGGTAGAAGAATAAATTCCATAGGTCCACATAGAAGAAGCAGTTCCTGAAACACAAGTACTGCATAGGAGAACTAGAGAGATAAGAGATCCATAGAGATATGGTTATTAGTAACCAAATTTGGTGACTCATTATTGGTTGACAATGATGAACCACTATCCTAAGAAGATGCAATAGAGAGCTCAAAATCTATAAGATGGCAAGAAGCCATCAATTTTGAAATGTATTCCATGTATCAGAACTAAGTTTGGGTTCTCATCGATGTGCCAATTGATGTAAAACATATAGGGTGAAAATTGTTATTCGGGAGAAAACTAGGCATAGAAATTATAGTAAAAACATATAAAGTAAGGCTAGTGGATAAAGGGTTTAAACAGATTTAAGGAATTGACTATGATGAAACTATTTCACCAGTTTCCATGTTTAAATCCACGGAATTCTACTTATTATAGCAGCTTACCATTACTATAAAATTTGGAAGATGGACATAAAAATTGATTTCCTTAATGGGAACCTTCAGGAAGATGTCTACATGACACATCCAAAAAAAATTGACTATAGGTGATGCCAAAAATATTTGAAAGTTACATATATCAATTTATGGATTGAAGCAAGCATCTAGGTCATGGAACATTTGATTTGATGAAGCTATAAAATAATTTGTTTTCATTAAGAATGAAAGTGTCCCATGTGTTTACATGAGATTTAGTGGGACTATGATCATTTTCCTTGTAGTATATATTGATAACATATTACTTATTTGACATAACATACTAGTCTTATAGACTGTTAAGGACTAGTTAAACAAGTTTTTTCCATGAAGGGCTTAGCTGAAGAATCCTATATTCTAGGGATTGGGATCATTCATGATAGATATAATAGGTTTCTTGGATTAATTCAAAGTAAATACATTGACCAGATACTAAATATATTTAGTATAGAAGAATCCAAGAGGGGATTGGTTCCAGTGTCACATGTTATACATATTTCTAAGAAAATATGTCCTCAGACACAACAAGATAAGGAGAAAATGAGTAAGATCCCATATTCTTTAGCGATAGAATCAATCAGATATATCGTATTATATATTAGAACTAATGCTTCCTATGCATTGAGCAAGGTAGGAAGATATCATGATGGTCTAGGAGAACAGAATTGGCCTATTATTATGGCTATCCTTAAGTATCTAAGATGAACTAAGGATATATTCCTAGTATATGGAGGATATGAAGATCTGGTCATCAAGAATTATATTGATTCTAGTTTTCAAACAAATTAGAATGATCTGAAGTCATAGTTAGGATGTGTTTTTTTTTTCTAAATGGAGAATCTATGAGCTGGAAGAGTTCAAAGCAGCCAGTTTTCACTTATTCTACAGTGGAGTCTGAGTATATATCAGCTTTTTATGTAGCCAAGGAATCCATTTGGAAAAAAACTTTATCCATGAGCTTGATTTTGTACCTATTGTTAAGGACCCTATCATGGTGTATTGTGATGATACTGCAATAATGGCTCTTGTAAAAGATCTAAGGTCACACCAATGAACAAATCACACACTCCAAAAGTATCACCTCTTGAGGGATTTTTATCATAGGGTTAAACTTTTAATAAGAATATTTCCCATATAAGAAACATGGAAAACCCCTTGACTAAATTCAAATCTCAGTAGAAGTATGAGTATCATGTGAGAGCTAGTGGATTGAATGTTGTTAGCAGTCAGATCTAGTACGAGTGGGAGTCTATTGGACTTTGTGCCCTAGAACCAACTTCTGTGTACTTTACGATAACCTATATTCATTTTTTTGAATATTAATAAACTCCTAATCAAATCATGATTGTTCTTATGTGTTACATAGTATGTGATAATGCCCTAATATTAGTTTTCACATTGAAAGGTCATAGCAGTTCTCCACTATTACAAGAACCTAGAAGTACCACGATGGTATTTCTAAATATATGTTATATATCCATATGATATCATTTGAGGGACACAAATGATATATCATATCAGGGGTAGAGACTCATTGAAATTTGTGGCACCTTCTCATGGTGTACACCCTTAGTAATATCCAGTGTAGGATATTATGAGAATGAGACCCACCAGTAAAAAATCCATATTTATATGTGTCATTAGATGTTCCTATTTGAAAACATGTGTATTGATCCTTTGACTTTAATATTATTATTAATGAGTATTATAAGTTGTGTACTTTGATGTATTAATGAGAAACATGATTACATATGTTCACTGTGAGGTAGGATGTGTTGGGTACGTCAAGAGTAATATTTCATTAATGAGTAATGCGAGAAATGATTTTTTCATTTTATCATTTAACATAAGTTTATATCTTAGGACCTTTGATGGAAATCATATAGCCAAAATAAATCCATGTCCATGGTTTTCTATAGGCCTATTTCATTTCTGGAAAGTCAAATAAAGATACATCGAGAACATAGGTTGATGGCACTAGAATTCAACCTTCTTGATTAGATATATCACAATAAAGGGATTATATTACATAGTAAGCATCTGTATGAGGTATTATGTCATTGCTGCATTAAATTATTTCTCTATGGGTGCCTTGTCATTTTGTTACATACTAACCTTGGACGTTAGGATGCTTTGCCTAATTCCACTGAGAAAAAGACTAAGATTTTCACAAACTAAGTGTATCCAAAATTATAGTTAAATAATATATTATTATTTATTATTTAAAAAGTTGAATAAATATTATTCTTACATGTGGTTTAATAATTATTCATGTTTTCTTGATCGCATATATTATATCACCAGTTATTCAAGAGAATATTATGTTAGAAGAATACTTAATAAATATTTATTTTCTATTTAGTGAATATAATATTTATTTATTGGTGAATAATGCAGTGATATTTACTTATTAAATAAATATTCATTATTCAAGGCCTGATAAATATTATAGAGGAATGGAGGACCGATTTTAATGGTCTAATGAGAAATAAAATATATTGAATATTATTTTATTAAATAATATTTAATTTAATTCATGATTTTAGAAAATGTTGACATATAATAATATTATTATTATTATATAAATGGGGTTCCATGGGGATTATGAAAATAATAAAGGTAGAATGTGAAATTATTATTTTCTAACCATATCAGTATATAAATACAGTTATATTATTTTCTTAATATAACCAATTCATTTGTGTTGTGTATAATGAGATCTAGAGAGAATCCTCTCAAAGTTCAAGATAGCTCCCTCTCTAAGAATACTCTCAAGAACAGAGATTGATCCTCCTCCACCACCACTCTTAAGTCAATATTGATCAAAGAGAACCCTTTATCAAAGTGGTTCTCAGAGAGATCAAAGGTGAATAATGCAAGTGTTGGGATCTGTCATGCTAGCACCCAGAGATTACTATAGTGATGTTCGAAGGTCCATAGAACACATGTGAATCACTGTGGGAGATAACCTATTTTGGATTCTTAAAATGAAATGATGGTACAATGTAGAGATTTTGTCATAACCATTAATAAAGAAATAATTTATCTCAAGTTAATTATTTAATTACTTAAATTAATTATAAATAATATGCGACAATCCTATTCTTTGGTTCTGGCCTTTATCCATTATTTATATTCTTTGATTCAAATCTTTTGATAACAGCATTTATCATTATGAAAATCATGGAATAATCATTGATCATACTAAAAAAGAGAGTTGGGAATGGCTCTTCTGATGCTTCCATTTCACCCTAAACCTATAAGTATAATATTTATTTATTTATTAAATGAATATTATTTATTATTTTAGGTTTGGTAATGTTGTAAAAAATTTGAGAGCTCTAACAACAAACGATTTTCCAAAAAAATAGTAAAAGGTAGAGAAAAGAATAATAATAAGATCACAAACACAAGATGTATTTGGTTTGGGAATAATATTTATGTCCATGAAGAGGCATAATAGTTCATTGTTTCGAGAGAAAAAATATAGGGTACAATATTAGAGTATGAAACCATGAATCAGAATGATCTCATAAAGAAAAATGGTGATATAGTAACCTGAGTTATAATAGTTCCACCAACTGCATAGTAAGTTCACTATGCTACATAACCAATGGCTGGAATCCCTCATAGCTATAGTGAATTATCAGTGTCACCAGTCACATGTTGTTATATTACCATGTTGAATTCCACACTACTATATTTCCCTATCAATGTTACAATCCATATCAGCTATAGTCGATCAATATTTCTATAGTACTGTAAATTTTGGACCAGGGGATGAAGACCCCTGAACCTATGAGAAAGGGTGAACTTCCCCAAATTACCTCACCATTGAGGTCGATCTGGTGTACATTATGGGTCACTAGTAGTTGACCCAAATTCATCTAATGGATCGGTTGCACCCTTACGACATGTAAAAACCGAGGAAGGTGGATAGACCAATTCAGGTTCAGTGATGAGAATTATATATAGGTTAAATATTATTTAAAAATATTAATTTATTTATTTGATAAAAATATATTTAATGATGTGTTATCTTGTGAATGTCATGTAATAATATTATTATTATCATAGGTAATATTTAGATTATAATATTAGATAATGGTTGTATGTGAAATTATTTATATTATAACCCTAACTCTGTATATTCTATTTATATATCATTTTCTAGAAAAAATGGATTGTGCACAATGAATCCTCTCCTTAGAGATTTCTAACCAATGAATAATGGTCTATAAATATTATCTTAATCCTAAGATATTTCCACCACCTCTTAATCTTCTTTATCATGAATGAGAGATAATAACAGTCCTTTATCAATGAAAGATTGACTTGTGATAAACATGAATGAAACAAGACAATCGTTGTCTCTATGCTAGCATCCAGAGTTCTGACATAGATATTCTAAGATCAAAGGAGCATGTGTAGAGCACTTCTAGAGGGATTTTATCCTTGTGTTGTGTTCAATAGTGGAAAATGTAATCAACCTTATATATAAATTTATGTGAAATACTATCTATCTTTGTTCCAGCATCTTACACCAATATTCTTCAAATTAATTTATTTTTCATGATGTTTTTCAACATGTAAATTTTATATTATTTATTGAATCTAAAAAAATGAGTTTATTATAGATCCAATAGGTGCTTTTGTTACATCTGGGACTTTTAAAGTCTTTCTACCGATGGTTATTTATTCATTTTAAACCTCTATTCCATCATAATTTTAACACCAAATATGTATAAACTATAATTAAATTCTTAATTCAATATCATAACTTTATACAAGCTAAAGTCAAGGTAAAAATAAATCAATTATCATATCGAACATGTAACTCCTTAAATACATGTGTGATAATTTAAATAAGCGATTTAAAAAATTTTAAACTAAAATATACATTAAAATTCATAATATAACATATAAATTCATAAATAATAAATCTAAGAATAAATATAAATAAATTAACAATTCATAAATTTTGACATGAGGTGGATATTTATGAACAATTCATAAATAAATTATAAACACTTTATGCTTTAGGAAAAAATAAACATGAATAATTCACTTTTAACCAATATAGACATTTCATATGATCATTTACATGGCATTAACATAAACTTCTTAATATTCCAAATTATGAGATAATTTTTATGAAAAATTTTAAAATGAAATAATCATTCCATATAATATGTAAAAAAATTAAAAAACAATAAATATATCATATTTTATTTTATTTAAATCATTGATAACATCATCCAAAATAAATTTTGGACTGGATTAAATAATTTTTTAAAAAAAGGTTTTAATATAAACATTTTATATTTACATTAATGAACTATTCAAAAATAAATATATACACTTATAATTTTTTATTTTATAATTCATAAACAATTTATAAATTATTCAACCATTTAAAACCACTTTAACCCTAGATCAAAACTACCAAAATGTTATTATTTTTCTCTAAATCCCCCATTGGATGTGGTATGGGATGGGAGGGTTGGTGTCAATGAAAATTTTTGATAATTTTTAACAAAATCAATTTTTTTTCAAAAAAAATTGTTCAAAACAACTGTCACCACGAAGTGGTCTTCCTTATGAAGAAAACTCTTATCAAGGGAATACCATGACCATTTTTTAGGTCATTTTAGATAATAAAAACTATTTTGGACTTTTAATTTTATATGGATAGTTTAATATTTCAATATTTTGAAAGGAAAAACTATGTTCGATAGGGTACAAGATACGCAACAACGTGTTTAAATGAACAATGAAATATTATTATTTAAATGTGACTTTTACAACTAAGTCATTAAATTGGAAGGTATAAATAGGAATAACTAATTTATTAAATAAATATAAAATTCATACTCAATATAAATTTATTGGTAAATTATTATAAAATAATCACATAATTTTTAGTAAAGTCATTTTATTCTTCAAAAATATGTTTTGTTCAAAAATGGGTTTTATTTCTTTTTATGAGTAAATATTATAAATAATTTTTGGAAATTTTAGAAATTTAATTTAATTTTTGATTCATAATTGAAAAATTATATTTGGTTTATTTTTTGAGAAATTTTTGAAAAGATTGAATTTTTAATGAATAGTGAAAAATACTAATTTTTATTAACAAGTGTATTTTCTTTTAAAGTATTTATGAAGTAAAAAATATATTTTGGATTATTTATAAAATTTAATTAATTTAGTTTTATTATATATGATCTAATTTTAGTATTTTAAATTAATTTTATACATAAATTTAGTATAAGAACATTTTATACTTAAAGGGACATTTTTTTCTAAAAAAATTGTTTTTTATCGTGTTTTAACAATTTAAATTTAAATTAAATTTAGAAACTTTTGTGTTTTTAATTTTGAAAAGTAGATTCAATATTTATAATCATTCGGTCTAAATTTATTTAATATAATACTTTTATTTTTTAGTAATATGAATAGTAACCTTAGTAATTTTTGTTCCCAAGGTAAAGAGTAAATCGGGTAACTAATGGTAAAAATAATATGATAAGGACTATAAAATGACCCTAGCACTTGACCCAATTTTTTTATGAGTAACTTTTTTTATAATTATTAATGTTACTAATATATGTTCTTTTTCACTTGGAAGTGATTATGATATTTATAATAATTTATTTAAAGAAAAGTCAAAGATGTCAAAGTCATGTTTTTAATAACTATAACATTTTTAATATCAAATTATCTAGAATAAATGTTAAAATATATTATTATGAAATATAAAAGATTAATATTCATCATTTTATTTATTTTTAATTTTTAGTGAATAAATAATTACCTTAAATGCTTACAGAACGTTGATGTAGTGATTATTCAATTATTGGAAAAATAAAATAAATGATATTAAGAAAATTAAAATAAATATAATTTGAGATAATTAATGATATAAATGAATTTTATATATATAATTTAAATTTTAGTGATATAATAAAAACTTTTTTCAAATTCTAAGTGTTATCTTAATATTCTTAAATTCAAAGTAATGAATAGTTCTAATAATTGAAAGTATGAATATTTTATAGTAAATATTATTTTATGAAATGATTAAAGAATCCTAAAAATTTTAAATTAATCAAAATTAATGGTATATTATTAATTACATCTATATTAGTCAATTTATGGGTCTTTTTTCATTTTATAGTAACATTATTGACCCTTATATAGTAGAAACTTTTAATAGTATAGTAATTGCCAAATGAGTTAACGGGAGGTTAAAACAAAAAGATAAGGGTATAACCATGACCTACAATTTTCCAAAATTTATAAGATGAATTTTATTCTACACTTATAACCTTAGGCTTTATTTTTAGTTGTTTAATGGACACTTTTCAATGAAAATGAATTATATATTATTTAAATCAAAGATAGTTACAAAATGTCACTCACTTTGTATTTAAAATCTTTTATGCTCCCACATAGGGAAAAAAGAAATATAATAATGAAATTAAATGTATACTTTTATATTAATGAAATTATTTTCATTATATAAATTTATTTTTAATTTTTATAAATTATATAATTACCTTAAATTCTTGCGTAATATGAATACAGTATTTTTTAATTAATATAAAGATAAAGTAAATGCTTTTAAAAATATTAATTTTGATATAATTTTAATGGTTTAATGTTTGAAAAAAAAAATTATAAATATATATGACATATTATATATGTTTTAAATCATTATATTCTAATTCCCCCTTTTCTTGATGTGTTTGAAGTCAAATTAAATGAATAGTATCAAAATTGACAGTAATGATAATTTATCAAGATAATATTTTATTAAATTATTTAAATTTTATTAATATTTTATATTTATATATATGAATTAAATATAGTTTAAAAAATCATACATGTTCTATTTATGAATCTTTTTTTTCATTTATATTTACATTATTAACCCTTTATGATAAAAATAGTGGTTGGCACGGTTGAGGTCAAAAATAACTAACCAAGGGGTTAATCAAAATGATATTGTTTAAAATAATACCAAAAATTGTATAAATTATATTGGTTGATGGGATTATAATAATATACTACATTATATTCTAATAAATTTACATTTGGATGCATTTAGTATGATAAATTAATTTATTATAATTTAATCTTTTGAGAAATCCCAAAAGTGCCCCTCACATCAATTATAAAAGGGAACCTCCTACCTCACTTATTTTCACCACATTGAGCCATCTATATCAACAAATAAATTACCATTTATATTTCCAAAATCCTTATACAATTTTTGGAAGTCCTTTTATTCCAAAAATACTAAACTTAGTGTCCCTAATAAGAGATCCAAAGGAGAATTATTTAAGAGAAGATAATCATCTTTACTGACCCTTTCAATTTTATTTCTTCTTATAATTCATATTAATGTGTTTTAAAAATTCTGAATTAATAAATATAGTATAATAAATATATTATTATATTCTTATGTTTATTTTACAACCATTTTCCATATCTTCTCCATCATATGAAAATCAAAAACATCGCTCATGCGTAGGTACGACATATCGTCTTTACATAGTGGTGTAATTCATTTTTCATCACCACTTTACTTGAATGGTTATAAAGATAAAAAATAATGATTATATAATATATATATATATATATTATATAATAATTATTTTTTGAAGGTTAATTATTATTTACCTTTATTTATTTTAATTCTTCAAAAAAATAAAACAGCATTCATGCGTATGTATGGCCTACCGTCTCCATGAACGGTGTTATTTATTTTTCTATCTATGCATTTTATGGATTAATATAAATAATTATATAATGAATATATATGATATTTATATCATGATTAAAATTATATATATTATGTAACTATGATTAAATTACAAGGACCATAACTACCAAACCAAAACACGCATAAAAAAGCTAAGTTATTACCACCTAGAATAGTGATTTTAACAAGTAATTGTTAATAAATGGGTGATAAAATAATATAAGTAATCATATATGGTATTATATATATTAATATGGTTCTTAAATAAATATATAAAAATATTATATTTATTTTATAGGAGGTTCAAACACATACAAAAGAAGTCGGACCTGAGGTAATGGATTTTCATCTCACTTTTATTTTCGTGGGACACATGTCATATTCACCACTTGTTTCTTTTGGGTGGTGTATATACTGACCATAAATTTTATTTTATAATTATTATTATTAATTTTTTGGGTATTTTCATATCCATATAAGTTTATTTCATTCGTGGGGATTATGATCCAAATTTTACCAAAGTGGTAGGGGTTTATTTCACAATCTCATCATTATTCAGGATTGTTTATATTTAATTCTATATTGGGGAATATTTCTCTTCCATGTCCATGTTTTCTAAAAATGTTTTCAAAAATATTTTTACTATTTTTTTAAATCATTTTTAACCATTTTTTAATTTTTACAAAATTGTTTGAAAGGAATCTTGTTGTCTTTTTCAAAACGAGGTTCTTTGTGAATTTTCCGACAAAAATACGGAAGGAATGTTTTTTAACTTATAAGTAATGAGTGGATATTCCCACCATAATTATTCCTTAATTATTTTATTCTTACTTTAAAGTCTTATAAGGTTATTTTAAAATAAAAAATTTTCCTTCATAATTTCATGGGTTTTTTAAAAAAATTATTTCAAAATGGAAAGGATATTTTCCTCAAGAATTCTTTCAAGAGATCTTTCAAAATCAATTTCCACCTAATATAACATTATATAATATGATCCAAGGATATAATAATTATTCTTTATCTAGTTGGTTTATGTTTATGATTTCAGGATTTTTATGAAACCTTCTTTTTTCCCATAGGTTATCTATGATGAAATGTTTATGAAACCCATTTCTTTTCATGGGTTCTATTATGATTTATGTTATTGTGGAACACATATATATGATTTTCATTATGTGATGGTTGGGACCTATATCTCCCTACAATTAACTGAGTAAGTAATTACATCTTATGACATAAATAGGATTGGAATGGGTAGTGAACCCACTTTAATAAGGGACTATATCCACTATGATAGTCTTTGGAGTGAACTTAGACTACTACGATGGTTTGGGGGTGAAAAAATTCTACTATGATATCCTTGTAAATGATCCTTTACTACTAATGAAATTATTTTCTATACTTATAATGATTTCACACACGTTTATGACATGAACCTATGGTTCTTGATTGAGTTATGATGATTTCTCATTCATATGATTCATGTATTTTGAAATGTTAATGTTTTATGCCATAACACATGGTTGTGATATTTTTTAGATTGGGTATGAAATTTTAAATTTATGGTCAATATCTCATGAAATTATTCTTATCTTATGCTTTCTTATGATCATTGATTGATATCTATCATATTCATCCTTACTAAGCATCTGATCTCACCCTTTTCTTATGTTTATTTTTCCTTGGGTTATGAGGAAATAAGTTAAATTAATTACATATCAAAGGGTTCTACATGGATAATGTTGATGACTGAATTTGAAAAAATAAAAGTTGGGTAGAGTGGGAAATGATTTTAATCTTTATGATCTAGCTGTTTATGAATCCAAGTTGTTAATTGTTTATCCTAATTCTCTAAATCTATAAACCTAAAAAGGTCCTAGGGTATATAAGGGGTCCAATTTTTTCTTTTGATGTGGTAAGTTTTGGATGGATAAAAAAATTGGTTCACATTTATTATTATAAAATCCATAAATGTAATTTTTATGTTTTTAGCACTAGATTCAGGAGTGTGGATTCGAGGCTGTTACAGTTGGTATCAGATCAGGGTTTATATATCTTTAGAGATTAGGATTTTTTCATGTGAGTTTATCTTAATAGTTATAAATATCATCATGGTAATGTAATTTTGAGGTTGATCGTAATTTAAAATTCTTAGAAACCCCCTTTTGAGGTTTTAAGGGATGGAATTTTAAGGTGACTATGATATTTTGGGAGATTTTTTTATTGAGTTTTAGGTATATGTAACCCTTAAGTTTATTGTGTGAAAAGATATATGATAAATAATTATATTTTCATTTTGTGGACATAAGTTTAAATTTATAGATAACCTTTAGGGTTTCTATGATCTTTTATTTTGAGGTAATTATGGTTTATTATATTTTTGGGATGCAAAATGAACGGTAGGAGTTAACCTTTAAAATTAAAACATTTATTTCATGTTGAAAATATTAAGGTTATTTAAGGATTTATTTTAAATTTCTTGAAATGTTATAAGGATTATAGTTTTATAAAAAGGACAACCCATAGGCCATTAAACAACCCATCACATACAACAAGGTTGTGGGACTTGAACCCACTACTGAAGTATGACAATGGTGCAGTGCATACCACTGGCCTATGTGATTTTTGGGTTTGTGTGATGCTATTTTTCTAATTATATTTATTTTGGGAACCTTTTTTATTAAGTTAAATAGAATCATATGGAATTTTATTTTATTAATAAAGTATAGATTATTTTTTGGAAGCGTGTATGATTTTATTGTGGTTTTATAGTGATTTTGGTCATTTATAGAAATGATAATCCTATCTTTTAGGTTATATGATTAGAGCATATACAGTTTTTAGTGTGAGACTTTAAGAGTGATTGATGTTATTTGGAGATAAATATTATATTTATCTTGGAAGATTATGTGATCAAATCCTTATGATTTTTGGGTTTCATTCTTAGTCAAGAATATTTTTAGGAATTTTAAGGATAGTTATTTATCAAATGATCTTAATTAAACTTTGGGTACTACTATTGAATTTTAGAGATTAATGTATTTTGGGGATTATATTACCTTATTCTAACCTTTTTTGGTTAATGATTAAATATAGGAGGAATAGATTTTTATTCTTTTTTTTATTATAGTATTCATTAGAAGTTGATTTTGGTGCTTCATTCATGAAAAAATCATCTTGAATAACTCATTATTTGGAAAAAAAGATGAGATTGTGGTGAAAATTGAGTAAAGGATCAAACTCTGCTTGTCAGGTAAGTATATTTCCTTATGTTCTTAATATTGGTATTAAAATAATTCATCCACATTAGGAAAATGATTTTGAAACAAAAATGCTATCCTATTAACTCCATTTTTGATGAGTCGATGGTCTCTTCACCCAGGGAAGATTTATGATTTTTTTGTCATTAACTTTTTTCCTAACCATATTCTCTATCACTATCTAACATTCCTTGGGAGTTAGTTTTCTCCTCAACATCCATTTTTTCACATATCAATAGTATTTTCCTATATAGAAACCTGGTATGTGTTACTCCATATGACCTTTCTACTTATCTTTATCTCTTTTTATGTGAAAGTTTTATTGACCCTTTTTATGATGTGGGATTTCAGTAAAGGTACTTTGAATAGTCAAACCCTTGTATATCAAGACTGAGTCTAAATTTTGAGTAAATAATTTATTAAAGGGGATAGAATATAAGATCCTAGTATTTTAAAAGGAAAGGATATGTTCTATAGTGTACAATATACACAACACCAAGCTTAAACAAACAACAAAATATTATTATTTAAATGTGACTGTTATAACATAGTTGTTAAATTGGAGGGTATGAATAAGACTAAATAATTTATAAAATAAATATAAAATTAATAATATATATAAATTTATTATTAAATAATTAAAAAAAATCACATAATTTTTAGTAAAGTTATTTGATTCTTCAAAAATACGTTTTCTTTAAAAATTAGTTTTCTTTCTTTTTATGCTTAAATTTATAATTAATTTATGAAAGTTATAGAAAATGAATTTGAAAAAAAGAATTTTTTTTTTCATTCATATTTTAAATATTATATTAGGTTTAATTTTTTATAATTTTCTGAAAAGTTTGAATTTTTAATGAATAGTGAAATATACTGATTTTCATTGAAAAACGTATTTTATTTTAAAGAATTTACAAAGTAAAATTATATTTTGGGTTATTTTTAAAATTTCATTATTTTCTTATGATTATAAAAAAAATATAATTTTATTCTTTGAAATTAATTTTATACATTAGTTTAGTATAAAAACATTCTATAATTAAAAGGGTATTTTTTTCTAAAAATTTGTTTTTTGTTGTGTTTTACTGGTTTAACATTAAATTAAAATCTGAAAGTTTTGTGTTTTTAATTTTTAAAAATGGATTATATATTTTTAATCATTATTTACATATTTATTAAATATACTTCTTTTGTTTTTTTTCAATATGAATAGTAATCTTAGTAATTTTTGTTATCACGGTAAAGGGTAAATCAGGTAATTAAGGGTAAAAGTAATATGATAAGGACTATAAAATGACACTAAAACTTGCCCCGGTTTTATTAGATGAAAAATTTTGTTTAATAATAATTAAAATTTCTAATATATGGCCTTTTTCCATTTATAAGTGATTATGATATTTATAATAATTTATTTAATGAAAATTCAAAGATGTCACACTCATGTTTTTAATAAATATAACATTTTTAATATGGAGTTATCCAAAGGATAGGTTAAAATATAAATATTATACTAAAATTTAAAAGATTTATATTCATCATGTTAATTTATTTTTAATTTTTAGTGAATAAATAATTACTTTAAATTTTTACACAACATTGATGGAGTAATTATTCAATTATTGGAAAAATCAAATAAATGATATTAAAAATATTAAAATACATATAATTTTAGATAATAAATGATATAAAAAATATAGATTAACTTGTCATGTTAGGTATATAATATAATATATATTTTTAATTATAAGTATTATCTTGATATTGTTAAAGTCAAAGTAATGAATAGTTCTAAAAATTGACATTATGAATGTTTAATAGTAAATAATATTGTATTAAATGATTACAAAATCATAAAAATATTAAATTCAAAAAAATTAATTTTATATGGTTATTTAAATCTACCATAGTCTATTTATGTGTCTTTTTTTAATTTATAGTAACATTATTGACCCTTATATAGTAGAAAATTTTAATAGTATGGTAATTGTCAAAAGATTTAACTAGAGGTTAAAACAAAAAGATAAGGATGTAACCATGACATAAACTTGTTAAAAAAAATATTTTATGAATATTATTCTACCCCTATCACATTAGGTTATAATTCTAGTGGTTTAATGGAGACTTTTCCAAGAAAATTACTTATTTATTGTTTAAATCAAAGATAGTTACAAAATGTCACTCTCTTTGTATTTAAAATATTTTACAAGTCCATATCGGGAAAAAAGAATCTAATAACAAAAATAAATGTCTATTTTGATATTAATGAACTTATATTAAATATATAAATTTATTTTCAATTTTTATAAATTATATAATTACATTAAATTATTTTGAATTACTAATATAATATTTATTTAATTAATAGAAAAATAAAATAAATAATTTTAAAAATATTTATTTTGATATAAATTTAATTATTTAATGTTTTAAACAAATTTTATAGATCTATATAACATATTATATAGTTTTTAAAGTATTTTATTTTAATTATCCCTTTATCTTGATGTATTTGAAGTCAAATTAAAGGAATAGTATCAAAATTGACATTAATGATAATTTACCAAAATAATATTTTACTAAATTATTTTAAATTAATTAAAATATTCTCTAAATATATTTTAATGTAATTTATTTTAACAAATCATACTTGTTCCATTTATGAGTCATTTTTCTATTTATATTAAGATTATTAACCCTTTTATGATTAAAATAGTGGTTACCATGCTTAAGGTAAAAAATAACCATCCAAGGGGTTAATCAAATTGATAAGGTTTAGAATGACACAAAAACTTGTATAAATTCTATTTTTTATGTTATTAAAATTCTATAATATCTTATGTTTGAATAAATTTCCATTTATAGGAATTTTTTAGGATGAATTGATTTATTATAATTTAATCTTTTGAGAAATTTCAAAAGTGCCCCTCACCTCAATTATAAAAGGGAACCTCCAACATCACTTATTCACACCACATTGAGCAATATATATTGACCAATACCTATCCATTTGTCTTTAAAATATCATTATACAAGTTTTTTAGGTCCCATTCTTCCAAAAATACCAACCCTAGTGTCCCTAAAAGGAGATTCAAATTTGGATTCTTTAAGATAAGGTAATCATCTTTACTGACCCTTTCAATTTTATTTATTCTTTTACTTACTATTAATTTGTTATTATAATTATAAATTAATAACTATAGTATAATAAATATACTTAGATGTTATTATGTTTATGGGACAATCATTTTCTATCTTTTCTCCATCCTATGAAAATCGAAAACATCACTCGTGCATACGTACAGCTTAACATCTCCACGTAGCAGTGTAATTAATTTTTTATCACCACTTTAATTGTATGGTTATAAAGATGTAATAAATTATTTTATATGATATATATGATATAATAATTATTCTTTAAATGTTAATTATTATGTACATTTTTTTCTATTCTTCAAAAAATGAAAATAGAGTTCATGTGTACATACGACCTACCGTCACCATGAATTGTGTTATTAATTTTTTTGTATCTAAGTTTTATAGATTATTATAAATAAAAATAAAATTAATATATATTATATTTATATCATGTTTAAAATTATGTATATTATGTAACTATTATTAAATTATAAGGACCACAACTACCAAACCAAAACACACATGAAAAAACAAAGCAGTTTCCACCTAGAACAACGATTTTAACAAGGAATTCTTAATAAATAGGTTATAAAAGAATAAAAGTAACTATATATCGTATTATATATATTATTATGGTTCATTAATAAATTTATAACAATAATGTGTTTATTATATAGGAGGTTCAAACACATACAAAGGAAGTTGGACCTGAGATAATGGATTTTCATCTCACTTTTATTTCTATGGGACACATGCCATATTAACCACTTATTTATTTTGTATAGTGTATATAATACCCATGAATTGTATTTTAGTATGATTATTATGAATTTTATGAGTATTTACATATCCATATATGGTTCTTTCATTCACAGTGATTATAATCTAAAAATTACCAATGTGGTAAGGGTTTATTTCACAATCTCATCGTTATTTGGGATTGTTTATATTTAAGTATTTACTAGGGAATATTTGTCTTCCATGTAAATATTTTATGAAAAAATCAAAAAGGTTTTTAATATTTTTTAAAATCATTTTTACACATTATTTAAATTTTTATAAAATGGTCTGAAAAGAATCTTTTTTTCATTTTCTAAACGAGGTTCTTTGTGACTTTTTCAACAAAAATATAGAAGGAATGTTTTTTTAAATTATACGTAATGAGTGTATTTTATCACCATTATGATACCCTGATGCTTTGAATCTTATTTTATAATATTACAAGTTTATTTTCAAATAAAATTTTTTCTCTCATAATTTTTCGGGTTTTTTTTAAATTATTTCAAAATAGAATGGATATTTTCCTCAAGAATTATTTCAAGTGATATTTCAAAATAATTTTCCATATAAGATAAAATTATTTTATATGATCCAAGTATACCATCCTTATTATTTCTCTATTTGGTTTGTTTTTATAATAGAATGATGTATAAGAAACCTATTTTTTCCTACTAGTTATGCTATGATAAAATATTTATAAAACCCATTTTTTAATGGGTTTGGTTATGATTTATATTCTTGTGACACACATATGTATGGTTTTCTTTATTTTATGGGTGGGACATATATCTCCCTCTAATTAATTGGTTAAATATTTATATCTCATGATATAAATAGGATTGGAATGGGGAGTGTACCCAATTCAGTAAGGGACTTTATTCACTCTGATAGTCTTGGGAGTGAACCTAGACTACTATGATGGTTTGGTAAGTGAACCCATTCCACTATCATAGCCTTGTAAATTATTCTTGACTACTAAGTAAATGATTCCCTATTCTTATGATGACTACACACACATTTATGACATGAAATTATGTTTCATAATTGAGTTATGATGATTTCTCATTCTTGTGATTCGTTTCTTTTAAAATGTTAAAGTTTTATGTCATAACACATGTTTATAAGCTTTGTTAGATTAGGTATGAACTTTGTAAGTTATTATCAATATATCATGACCTTATTCTTATATTATGTTTTTATATGATCATCAATTGATATATCTCATGTTTATCCTTACTGATAATATGAGCTCAGCCTTTTATTATGTTTCTTTTTCCCTAGGTTATGAGGAAATATGTTAAATTAATTACATATAGAAGGGTTCTACATAGATTATGTTGATGACCTAATGTGAAATAAGAAAATATGGTTATATTTGGAGATAATTTTGATCTTTATGATCCATTTGTTTATGAATCCAAGTTATTGAGTGTTTATCCTAATTCTCTAAAACTATAAACATAAAAAGGTATTAGGGTATGTAAGGGATCCAATTTTCCCTTTTAATGTTGTAAGTTTTCAATGTAAAAAAATTGGGTCACATTTATCAATATCAAAGCCAGAAATGTAACGTTTATTTTATTAGCACCGAATTTAATAGTGCGGATTTAGGTCTATTATAGGTAGCTATTTCAAGCTGGTTATTTTGGAAAATCCATTTTTCATGGCCAAACCATTTAAAGTAGGACTAAAAAAGTTATAAAATAGCTTTAAAACATCTACCATGGCATGGTTTTTCATTGTGGATCCCACAAATACGACATGGAAACTTTCTAACCATGACATAAATCATCTTCCTATGGTGCTCTATTTTTTCTGATTTTAAATTCTGCCATGTGACAACTATTTTGGGTGCACTATGTCATGGACAAGAAAAAATATGAATTAAAATGCTAGGCTTCCAGAATACTATGTCATAACCATGCATAATGAATAACATAAATGCTTGTTTTGGCTTCAACTATATTGTAGTTGTTGGAAAATTTGTTTTCTAGCATTTTTTTCATTCATTAAAAATCACACCAAATGTTTATAGATCCTACTCTCATACCATTGATGGGATTTAGAGGTATGGAACTCATTATAAATTTAGTGTAAGGAAACTCTAAAACCCGATTAAACCTAGGATCAATCTATATATTTGGATCAAATAATAAAACAAAGATAGAATGGAACAACCTATACCTTAATGATCCAAATTGGTAAAAATTCACATGATATTGATCAAGATCATTAATAAGTAACCAATAGGATCCTTCCTCCAAGAATATCCACAAATTGTGGTAATCTCCTAACACATGAGAAAAATATCTCTCTAATGCATAATTTTATAAAATATTTAGTTAAAGGATAAATAGAGTGAAAGCTAAATAATTGTCATTATTTTAAAATTTATAATAGCTATCTCAACACATCAAAACACACACCCACTACATGTGGATCAAATTGATTAATCACAAGTAGAAAAATAGGCTTCTATATCCAAAACTGTTTGTGGAAATTCTTTTTGCAACATAGGCACCCACTCAATGGTCGTTTTTTTCTGTTGTGGTAGTCGATATCATGAATACCTCTTCCATGACCACTTAAGGAGGAAACTATATAATTTTTAAAAAAAATCTCTAGTGGAGGTGTAGTGATCATGGTGATGGCAGGAAGTAGGGCAGAAAGCAGGAATGAGGGCTGACAGTGGTGTGATGAAAATGAAGATAGTGGCATCACGACAATGACAAAAAAAATATAAGGTGATGTGTAGTGACATTGGGGTGAGAAATGAAAATAGTGGGGGATGAAATATCCACTTTGATTCTAGGGGTAGGTGACATAGTTGACAGTGGAAGGGGAGAAAATGACACTGAAGAGGAGGAAAGATTCAAGGGGAGGGTGGAGGGCAGCGGGAGGGAATAAAATTTGGGAATGAAGAATGAGAAAGGAGGGTGGAGGGAATATTTTTTAGTCAACATTTTATTCAATTTTGGAAACCTCTATTAGAAATCTCAAAATACATTATCTTTGACCGCTAATGATATCCTCTTGTTTATAAAATTTGAGTTCGAAACCTCTGTTTATTCGGGGAAGGGGCTATAGTACAAAGAAAACCATGAAACAGGCAGTACAGGGATGAACTTAGTGATACCAGAACTCAATACTTCACTGAGACTACTAATGATATTATCTTGTTTATACCCTCTTTATATTTTCATGACCCAATCATGGGGGTCTTGTCCCACACCAGCAAGAACATCAAGGTTGTGGTTCATCTAGTTTGTCCCTATCGAATGGATGGGAGTCGCCCTGACAATGTGGAGGATGGTGTGTGTTAGTACTGACTCCACTAGTTGGGAGTTGGGTCCACTCTCCTGATGAGTCCAAGGTAGGATGAAACCAGTGAACCTCATGTCATATGAAGATCTGGATGTTTGAACCCCGCTCGCCTAGGAGCGGTCTGGGGTGCCGCATGGGAAAACCGTTGTGCTGAGACACTCAACCCATGACAAGTGGTATCAGAGGGAATGTGCCTCATGATATTTATATAATGTTGTCGGTTGGACCTTGGTGGTGGGAGCGGAGTCTCAGGGTGTCATGGTGGAGGTGACATGATAGAGAAGGTTGCGCTCGTGACATGTCAGAGGAAGACATGCTACTATGAAGGGTGTTTTTCGAGGAGGTGGTTTGATACCTAGAGAGTGGGTGGACCCTAGTGGTTTATGAACCAAACAATGGGTCGACCATTGATGATAATGACAAGGAAAGAGTGTCCCCTTGGCCATGCTTAGAAGTCGGTTAGTTGGAAGCATACCATTTCACAGACACACAAAAGGCCACGATACTACATACATGAGGGTGTACATGGAATGGTGGTGAAATAATGTCATGACCCAATCATGGGGGTCTTGTCCCACACCATCAAGAAAATAAAGGTTGTGGTTCATCTAGTTTGTCCCAATCGAAGAGATGGGAGTCACCCTAACAATGTGGAGGATGGTGCGTGACAGTCCTGACACCATTGGTTGGGAGTTGGTGCCACTCTCCTGATGAGTCCAAGGAAAAACAAAACCAATGAACCTGGCATCATATCAAGAGCTAGACGGCTGAACCCCACCCACCTTGGATGGGTTGGGGTGATGTATGGGTGAACCGCTTTGCTGAGACGCTCATCCCGTGACAATATTCTCACTTTTCTAGTAATGAATATAGACATCCTAGATCCAAAAATTAAGTCATACATTAATTTAATATTTTACAAAATGCTTTAAATGTTCGATTTATTCCTTGTAATGATTGTTTAACATTTAAATGATCATATAAAATGTAAAAATTTCACAAAATTATTATCATATGATAAACAATTTATCATGATAATATTTAGAGATAAAACAAATCTAGTCCCACTTATTATCCCATAAAGTGCATGGACATGCACAGCCCACTATAGTGCACATAAGAATAGGACAAGGCATAGCCTAAATTTAAATAGGGGAATGACACTCGAGGACCAAAACAACCCCCTAATTATATTTAAAACAATTTTTTTTTAAATAGGTCATATTTTATTTAAAATAGAAAATGGTATAGGGTTTAATGTATTTTAAAATTTTGGTCGATGAAGGTGTGAACAATTGTTCACACATCCACTACCAACCTGGAAGCATGAATAGGGTTCACGCTTCCATGGGGGCGTAAAAGGAGACATGAACCTCATTCATGCCTCCTACTAAAAAAACATATAAATGGAGCCCCCCCCCCACTATTTCATTTATTCCCATCCCATATTTTGTAGTGAATCTCTTCTAGATCTATTTCTCAACATATATTTTAGAATTTTGATAAGGTAAAATTTTTGTTTAAAATTTTTAATTGTCTAATTACTTTATTTATTTCGTTTATATGAATAATTTATTTAAAATGTATGGTTTTATGAATGTATGAATTACTATTATTTAAATGATTTAATTTATGTATGAATTATTATTCTTCATATGATTTAATTTATATTGAATGATTTAGAAAATTTAAATATCGTATTTTTTCATAATTTAAATTTTATTAATAAAATATAATTTATATTTAGGGAAATATTATTCTTTAAAAATGTATATATTTGTGATTTAAATTATGAATAATTTTATTTGAATATATTTATATGTATATATTATATTATATAGTATATTTAAAGTAAAATAAATTTGAAATATAATATTCAATACACATGGGTAAATAAAGTGAATCTACCTAAATATTTTATAAAAATTATATAATTAATAATTATATATAAAAAAATATTATTAACTTTATTTGAATATAATTATATGTGTGTGCTATATTATTTATCATATTTAAATTTATTTATATATAAAATATATTTTTTGATATATATATAATATCATTTTTGTAAATAAAACTAAAAATAATAATATTAATAATAATATTAAATTATGTTAATTATAAATAATTATTCGTCAAATTAATTATGTATAAATATAATTATTTAAGTTTTAGAAAGTAAAATTACTACAAAAATGTATATATACTTACCTAATTTTATTATATTGAAAGTAACATAAGTTTACAATATTTTATTGGTTATTTAAGTGTAAATTATATTAATTTTGTTAATTTAATTTAACAAAATTTACTATTAATAATATTTTAAGTAGTTATGTATAAAATAATAATATTTTTATTTATGAAACTAGGGTTGTTTACATATATATATATATATATATATATATTAAAAATATTAATAAATACAATTGAATATATTTAAATGTGTGTGTGTGTGTTATAGATTGAAATTTAAATAAATGTACCATATATTATTGGATGCTTAGATAAATAAAATTATTCTAGTTAATTATTTTAAAAAAATATATCAATAATAATCATTACATACAAACATGTATACCATAAATTAATTACAAAAATCCATATCATTACTGATATAATATATGTTATATTATTTGAATATAATATTTGAAAATAATATAAAGTTCATTTAAAATCAATTATTAAAAATAAAAATGAATATATATATATATATATATTGATATTTAAAAATAGGTAATATAAATAAGTGTCCCAAAAAACATGTTAAGAGTATTGTGTGGTGATTAATCTTAAGATGACCGACCGGTGTATGATTGAAATTGCATGTCGAATTTTTTGGTATGTGGTTATATAATTTGTAATAATTTCATTTTTTACCCCATTGATAACCTATGAGTCATCCTTATCACTAAGTATGTAAGGATCTATGTGTCTACATAAAAATTTTATGTATCCCAAACCTCTATACCCCCTCATTTTCATGTGAGTAACATTTTAATAAAAGGGTGTTCAATAAGAGGTGTTGTTGTTTGATGATAGATTTTTACACCATGACTTAAAGGTGATTTTTGGTTGCTAAAATCTGAGATAATAGTGGCTCTTGGAGTTCCCCCTAGATTTTGGTTAGTTTATCAAATAATGATAAATCAATCCATATAAAAAGTCTCAAGATCAAGTCACAGTAATTTAATCGTAACTAATTAAAACATGTTAAATATTTGATGATATAGTATAAATATATAAAATATTTTTTTAAATTTTCTTTCTAGGTAATCATGTATGCATCAATATACTTCAATAGTGAGGTTATTTATATCGATCAAGATTTTAGCTATAGTTTTCCACCTATAAGAGTGAGAAATCTTCATGAATGTCAGAATATAAATATATGTGTATATATACATATTTTTTATTTATTATATATAGTTTTAGGTAAAGTTACAGCTTGTAGAACATAATAATTATCCCAAAAAAATATGTTATAATCATAGCATGATGAATGATCTTGATATGATCAAGAAATATATGATTAAAATTGAAAATAATATTTATTTTTTATGTGATTATTTCATTTTTAATAGCTGACTGGTCATGATATGACTGACTAATATATGATTGAAATTACTATTGAGCAAGTGTTGTTTTCAACAATACATAATATTTTTATTTAAAAGGGGGAGATTGTTGAGAACAATACTCTATCTCTATGATGATTTTGATGCTCACAAATACCCTTAATTGTTTTCTAATGATTTTATTTTAAGTATATTTCAGGAATTTATTATTCATTATATTATTATTTATAGACGAAATATTTAAGTTCTTGAACAATGAGATTTAATTGCTAAAGTATTCGCATTAGCGTGTTCTAGAAACACTGTTCATGCTCTACATATTCAGGAATTGCTTAAGCGTGTTCTGGAATCACTGTCCATACCCTACGTGGAGAAACGTAGCGTAAGGATGGAATGCAATGTATATTTCAGGAATTTATTATTCATCATATGTAAGTTTTAAATGTTACATTTGTTTCTCAAAAGTATGGTTCATCAACCTTACTTTTGTAAACAACCTTACGTTTCATCAAAAGTATGGATCATGTTCCTTATGTTTGGAAGATTATAAAAGTATGGATCATTTATCATACATTTTAATGTTGAAAATAAAAGTATGGATGATCAACCCTACATAATCAACCTTATGTTTTCAATATACCTTACGCATGTTATACAGTTCAACCTTACGTTTGGCGTCGGAGAATTAAATATGATATTATTATTCAACGGTCTACAAGCGGTTTATTAGGCTGATTTTAAGCCGTATCAAAAGATGTTTTTAATACGTTTCTTTGAGTAATTCAAAGTTGTTTTATCTACGATTCAAAGGATCAATTTAAAAGGATCTTTTCATGCCGAATTTCAATGTGAGTTACGACTGCTCTGTTAATTCAAATGTTTGAATATCATGAGTTAGAAGGAGACTTTTGTGGATCTAAATTTGTAGGAGAAGTGATCATTGTTATTTTATATATAGATGTGATATATACACAGAGAAAAAATATACAATATTTTCTGAACAACAATGACGAATATAAAAAGGAGAAAAACAGAGACTATCAAGATCTATAGATCTGTTTATTACAAAGAGCAACAAAGATATGTTTATTAAAGAAGAAGAATCACGATAGAAGATTCACTCTTTCATCATCGAAGATATATTGTGAATCTACTACTGGTGAAGTTACGAATTATATTTCTATATCTACTACAACCGGATCGACTTATAACGACTCTTACTTGAAGATAATTATTTCTGAAAACGACGATCAATCTACTGTCAATTGCATTCTGTTTCAATTGTGAAGAAAAAACAAGAAAGTATTTTCAAAAAAAAATACTTATTTTTATCTTGAGTGGTCGGCTTCTCATACTAATTTGTGTAGGTTCTATGAGTGAACCAGAAGGCTCTGTTTTTCCTTAGATTGTAAAGGTGTCAACTGCCTGTACTCAGTTCTGGAATGGTCTATTGATAAGAGGACTAGATTGTGAAAATTACCAAGCTCATGGAGTAGAGCGTTGGTGGAGTAGAGTAGGGGACATCTGTTCCCCGAACCATTATACATCTTGTGTCTCTGCTATTTAAATTTCCACTGCATTAATCCATCTGATTAAATTTAAAGGGAAGAACATGATTTCGCAAAGAATTTGTAAAAGACACAATTCACCCCCCCCCCCCTCTTGTGTACATTTGGAATAACTCGATCCAACAATTGGTATCAGAGGTGGAGCTTTCTGATAAAGCCTTAACAAGCTGAAAGTGATTAAGGATTGTACACAGAGAAAGATGACTGATACAAGATAAGTAATGTCTATGGTCAGAGCACCGTACTTCAATGGAGAAAATTATGGATACTGGAAATCAAGAATGATAATATATCTGAAAAACCTTAGATATAGAGTATATTCTAAGATTCCGACTCCATATGAAATACCAAAGAAACCGGAAACATGGAGTGCATCCACTAAATCATATTATGATATGAACTCTAAAGCAATGAATGTAATTATATGTGGTCTAGGACTTGAAGAATTCAACAGAGTATCTCAATTCTCGACAGCATATGATATGTGTAAAACTATTACTTTTTCTTATAAAGGAACTGAAAATGTTAGAAAAATGAGATATGCTATTGCTAAGCTTAAATTTGATACATTCAGAATGTTTGAAGGTGAAAGAATTACTCAAATGAATGGAAGATTGACAGAAATTTTCAACAATATAACTGCCTTGGGAGAACCAACCAAACAAGATGATCAAGCTTTAAAATTACTGAGAGTATTCCCTACTAAATGGAATGGAATATCTACTGCAATCATACATTCAACACCTGTCAAAGACTTAACCATGAGAGAGCTGATTAGAACACTTATGATGAATGAATCTGAGATACAAGATGAATAAAATGAGCATAAGGTTTTGATCAAGATAAAAGAAACTGCCTTAAAAGTTTCATCTCAAAGTAAAAGAAAAAATCTAAAGAAAAAATAAGGTGAAATAAGAAAGTTCTAATTCATCAAGGTCTAATATAGAACTAGTTCATATAACTAGAAAGTTTAGTAAATTCTACATAAAGAAGAAAGGCTTCAGAAAAACCTTCAAAAAGGATGAAAATAAATTCAGATGTTATGAGTTCAAGAACATGGGTCATATCAGACCTGGCTGTCCTTAGTTAAAAGAATACAAGAAGAAGAATTATTCAAAATAAATGATTATGAGAAAAAAACAAGAAAGCAATAAAAGCTACATGGAGTGTGTCTGAAGACTCCAGTATCTATTCAGGATCAGACTCAGAGAAGGAAGAAGTAAATCTGAAATTTAGCATTTGATTTATGGAAGAAACAGATGAGGTACAATCATACTATTCTTCTAAATCTGACTTTAGTTCTAAAACAAGCTATTCTAATGAAAAACTAGCAGACTACTACAACATGCTTGAAGAAAAATATGATTCTCTTTTTAAGAAGCATAAGTTGTTAAACAACATTCACAAGGTTGTTTCAGATGAAATAGATACAATACTAAAATAATTTAAGGAGTTGACTAATAATTATAATTCAATTAACATTAACTATACAGATCATGAAGCTAAAATAAAAATACTATAAACTGAAGTAGAAATATATAAAGGTGCAGATCTCATTTTTACTAAAGGAGAAAACTCCTTGAATTAAATTCTTGGGAAACTATCATTAAGAAAGAAATATTTGGAATTGGTACTAAAGATGAAAAACCTAAGCTGTACAAGAATTATTTTGTTCCAATCATAAAAAGATTAAATTGTAATTAATGTGGAACAAGGTGACATATTTCTAAAAAAATTCTTAAGACAAACTCAAATAAGTTTTATTAAGAAATCTTTTATTTCAAATAATTTATTTGATTCTGCTGAATTTAGAAAAATAAAGTAAGTCTGGATTCCCAGATCTTTGCTGGATAACAAAACTAAACCCAATAGAATATGGGTACCAAAGTAATTTTTTTAAATGCCTTTGTAGGAAGTAGGTCACAGAAGCAAAAAGACCATATGGTATATGGACAGTGGTTTCTCAAGGCATATGAGTGGAAGCTCATCGAATTTCTCTACACTCACTCAAAAGTATAGTAGACTTGTCACTTTTGGTGATAATGCCAAAGGGAAGATCATTGGCATTGGAACAGTTGGATATCCAGAAGATGTCTCAATCAGTAAAGTATTTTATGTACAATGATTGAAACACAATCTGATACGTATCTCTCAACTTTGTGATGATGGTTATGCAGTTGATTTTTCTAACAATTGTTGTTCTATTTTTAAAAATAAACTGCTTAAATTTAGAGCACCTAGAACTGACAATGTGTATACCTTGTATTTAAATTCCTTGTGTAAACAACAAGTAAACTGATTAACTGCTAAGATAAATAAATCCTAGATCTGGCATAGCAGACTTAGACATTGCAATATATATGCTTTACATAAATTATCCAAGAAACAATTAGTTTCTAATTTACCTAGTCTCAATTTTGAAAGTGATATATTTTTTTATGTATGTCAACTTGGAAAATAGCACAAATCATCCTTCAAATCTATTAACGACATTGCAACATCTAAACCTCTAGATCTTATCCATATGTATTTTTTTGGACCTTCAAGAGTAGCAAGATTGGCTAGTAAACTATATCTATATGTTTTAGTTGATGACTATTCTAGATTTACATGTATTTTATTTTGAAAATTTAAAAATGAATCTTTTACATTATTCGAAAGTTTTTTCAAATCTGTTCAAAATGAAAAAGGTTTTAAAATAATTTCATTAAGAATTGATCATAGAGGATAATTTGAGAATCTGGAATTCAATTCCTTTTTCTCAAATATGGTTATTAAACACACCTTCTCTGCACCAAGAACACCTCAAAAAATGGAATTGTTGAAAGAAGAAATAGGACTATTCAGGAAATGGCTAGGACTATGCTGAATGAATACAGTATTCCTGCCTATTTTTGGGTAGAAGTTTTAAGTAAAACCTGCAATATTATGCTACTTCCAAATCTTATAGGTTTTTTAATAAAAAGTCAAGGATTGTTGAAGAATCAGTTCATGTGAAATTTGATGAAACTGATCCCTTTGAGAAAAGGACAGATCAAATAGATGAGCTTGATTCTAATGATAACATGAGACTTGAGAACCTGAAAGATTATTTTTAAAAATATATAAATGAAATTCAGTTTAGTCCAGAAGAACATAACACTAAAGAACCTATAAGTGTACTACCTATACAGTCAAGGACCCTAAAAATCACCTTTTATAAACTATTATAGGAGACTTAGAAACAGGAATAAAAACTAGAAGGAACATAGGAAATCTTGTTGAGTTTTCTATCTTTCTATCTTATTAGAATCCAAGTCTATATAAGAAGCTTTAGATGATGAAAGTTGGTTGATAGCAATGCAAGAATAACTAAACTAGTTCAAAAGAAATGAAGTCTGGAAATTAGTTGAAATACCACAGAATTATCCAGTGATTGGAACCAAATGGGTCTTTAGAAATAAACAAGATGATAAAGGGATAATAACTATAAATAAATCAATACTAGTAGCAAAAGGATATAATCAGGAAGAATGTATATATTATGATGAGACCTTTGCACCTGTAGCTAGATTAGAAGCCATTAGAATCCTTTTATCCTATGCATCTCATATGAACTTTAAATTATTTTAGATGGATGTTAAGTCTGCCTTTTTAAATGGTTATTTAATGGATTAAGTTTATGTTGAGCAACCTCCTGGTTTTGAAAATTCATAAAAACCAGATTCTATTTTTAAACTTACTAAACCTCTTTATGGCCTTAAACAAGCACCTAGAGCTTGGTATGAAATATTAATCTATTTTATTTTCAAAAATGATTTTACTGTTGGAATGGAAGATCCAACATTATTTAAAAAAACTGTAAACTCTAATATTTTATTGGTTCGAATTTATGTTGATTATGTAATTTTTGGATCAACTAATAAATCTATTTTTCATGAGTTTTCAAATCTAATGCAAAAAGAATTTCAAATGAGTATGATGGGAGAATTAAATTTCCTTTTAGAACTTCAAATTTATCAAAAAGATTTTGGAAATGTTTTAAATCAAATCAAATACATTACTGATTTACTTAAGAAATTTGTACTTGAAAACAGCAAGACATATACAACTCCTATGTGTACTAATATAAAACTTTATTTGGATGAAATTGAGAAATCAGTTAACAGCAAGTTATATAGAGGTATGATTGGTAGTTTATTATATCTTACTACTATTAGGCCAAACATAATGTATTCAGTATGTCTTTTTGTAAGATTTCAATCAAATCCTAAAGAATCTCATTTACCTACTGTTAAAAGAATTTTTAGATATTTAAAAGGAACTGTTTTTCAATCTCTTATTTATCCTGAAACTTCTGATTTTAATTTAATTTCATATTCAGATGAAGACTTTGGAAGTTGTAGATTAGATAGGAAAATCACTTCGGGTACTTGTCACTTTTAGAAAAATCCTTAGTGTCAAGGTCAAGTAAGAAACAACACCCAGTTGCCTTGTCAATAGCCGAGGCAGAATATGTATCTACTGGAAGTTGTTGTGCACAAGTATTGTGGATGAAAAATACTCTTATGGATTTTGGACTATGTTTTAATAGTACACCTATTTTATATGATAATACTAGTGCTATAAATATTTCAAAAAATCCTATTAATCATTCTAGGACTAAGAATATTGATACCAAACATCATTTTCTAAGAGACCATGGTCTTAAAAAGGATATATTCTTAGAATTTGTAAGTACTGAAATTCAATTAGCTGATATTTTTACCAAACCAATTCCCACTAAAAGGTTTGATTTTATTAAGGGGATCTAGGTTTATTTAATTTTAAATAAAATTTTAATTTTATTCATTTGATAATTTTATTTATATTTTTTTAATATTGTTTAAAATAAATTAGTTATTTTTTTTTCAGACAGAATAATTTTTATTATTTTTTTTCCGTGTACAATTTTATTTAGTTTTAAAATCTATGTAATGATTATTGATGACACGGGAATCATGACTGTCAGAAACCTTTCGAATTCTGAATCATTTCATTTCTACCAAAAACCCTTTCGAACCTGCGATGCTTTACCGCTCTTTTTCTATCTAAAATTGAACCTTAAAAACCCTAATCCCTTTTCTAACCTTCAGATATCTTTCAACAAAAATGGCCAAGACCAAGAGAACTGATGAGGCTGAGACCAGCACTTCCAAGAGACAGAGCTCCGAAGGAAGGAAAATTTTGCAAGGAAAGGTCATAGATCTGGAATGTTTATATCAGACAAACCTATTGCTGAAGCAATCTCTTGCATTTAAAAACCTTGAACGGGTGTTTAATGGAGATTTTACAGAATTTCTATATGAGGTAGAACTTCATTATTTCTTTAAATATGTTCAGTTTAGTCTGGGGGAAGATGAGAATACTATGGTAGCTAATATTGAAGATAGAGATGTTTTGATATCCTCTGTGGAGATTGGTCAGATTTTGAACTGCACTCATGAGGAAGTCTTTCATTTTTATTTGAATAATATAAGAGATTCAGTACATAAGTCTGAAAATATTATGTATTTTCTTTTTTGTTCTACATATATAAGAAAGATGTTGGTAAAGGACTTGGAGCCGGATCATAAAATCCTAGTGAAGTTTGTGCAAATAGGGATTTCACTGAGGATGTATGAGATGGAGAAAATCTTGTATCTAGACATGTATATAATGTATCTGTTGATGAGTGATATAAGACTTAATTTTCCTAGGTATATGGTAAGGTACCTTCATTATTGTTTTCAAACAGAATCTCACATAAATTTTTATCCATTTGGTAGATTCATATCAAAAAATTTGTTCAAAAAGGATATGGTGAGGCTAGTGGAACCCAGAGTTAGATGTCATCATAGTAACACTTTTGGTGATGGGACCCTGAGAAATATTGGTTACATATGGAGCACATTGAAAGGAAAACTTTTGCTAGTAGGAGCTAAAGAAGAAGAAGAAAGTGCTCATGCTCAATATATTAAGTCCAAGGAGGGACAAGCTGAATCAAGAGTGATCACTGCTATAAGAAGAATAATATTTAAAACTGAAGAAGCTCAAGAAGAAGGTAGTCAGGAGGGACTTCAGATACAAAGGAAAATAAATGTTAATTCTCATAAGTAACTTGTTTCACATGTTTTTACATCAAGAGATTTACTCACTTACAGTTTTGTTAGAGAAGCATCTGTTGAGAAGCCAAAATAATAGGATACTTCTCAAATTAAAGTGACTCCGCAAGTATAATCTAAAATTAAAGAAGAAGATGAAACTGAGACTCAGGAATAGGCTGTGGTTGAAACTGAAATCAAATCTCAAATTGTAGCTGAAATTGAAGTTACAATTGAAAAAGAAAAGGAGGTAGAGCCTGGTGAGGATGTGGCCAGTCCTAAGAAAAATCAAGAAGATATTATTTTAGAAAATCCAGTGGAAGAAATGATTACTGATGTTCGTGATGAGAATGTTTCTGAAGTTCATATAGAGGTAATTCATGAGAATTTTTCTATGGAAGTGTCTGGAAAAGACTCTAAGGAAAAGTCTGTGGACCAGCCATCTCAGGAGGAAGTGAAAGAAAAATCTGATACATACTCTTTTCCATTAGTACTACTGCATCAAGTATAAGCTGAGGATGAGAATCAAGAACTGGGTGCCTCTAATTTAGTGAATAAGGAAGTAGAAGAGCTATACAGAAAGCTATCAAGTTTTAAATCTAAAAATGTTGCTTTGAGGATATCCTTAGAGAAAGAATAGTTGAAATTTTAGAGACTTAAAGGAAGTACAGTTTTAAGGCAGAAAGTTGAAAATTTTAAGAAAGAAATGTTGATAGATGTATCCACGCTAAAATCAGAAATGGTGATGAAGTCAGATCTGTCAGAGTTTAAAGACTATATGGAGACACAATTTGCATCAGTCAGGACTGGTGAAGCTAGTGGATCAAGTACTTCACCTAATTTAATCAGAATATTTCAGGCTATCACAGCAGCAATGAGTAATATGAATGACAGATTGCATGATTTTCAATGCAATAGTGCTCCAATATCAGTCTTATTAGATAATCAGAGATTTTTGGTTGACCAGTTGACCTCAAGTGAACCAAGTATTAGAACTATGCTGACTCAGTTCACAGATAATTTGACTCTATTTATGGAGAAGGGAGATAGACTTCATGAGTTTTTCAAAATAAATATGATAGAAGATATTCATATGACTTAGGAGAATAGATATCTTATTATCAAGCTGGGATATGGAATGATGAGAAGGCTAAGGGAGCAGTTTATAGAAATCAAGGTAGTTGTTCAGAGGAGATAGACCCTATCTCATACCCTTACCACACCTTTATTCATGTGTTCATCATAATTGTAACAGTTACATTTTTTTAATGAAATGCTATTTCATTCTATATTTGTATGTTCCTATTTATTTTACTGTCTTTTTTTAGATATTCCAGTAATCTAGAATCGATTATTGACAAATGATTAATAATAAAATTTACTTAAGTTAAGTGCTACATTATATGTGTTCTATTCCATATTCTATAATTCTTTTTGATATCACAAAAAGGGGGAGAAATTTGGATAAACACAACATTTTATTTTAACTATTTCACATTGTACTTTAAATGTTTTTTTTTTCTACTCTTTATTGGGCGAGAAATTTGGATAAATATAAACTTTTTATTTTCAAAAAAAAATATTTATTTTTATTTAAGGAGAGATTTTTCTTCTTCTCTCTTTTTCATTTATACAAAGGGGGATAAATATTAAGTGTTATCTTAATCCTTTAAGGGGGAGAAATTAAGTTAAATCTAATATTGTATTTATCTTTACAAAATTCAAAACTATATGTAATTAATTTTGTAAGTTGATTTCATTGGTTATTTTATGGGTTTTGTGATCATCAAAAAGGAGGATATTGTTGAGAAAGTGTTTTTTTCAACAATACATAATATTTTTATTTAAAAGGGGGAGATTGTTGAGAATAATAATCTATCTCTATGATGATTTTGATGCTCAGAAATACCCTTAATTGTTTTCTAATGATTTTGTTTTAAGTATATTTCAGGAATTTATTATTCATTATATTTTTATTTCTGGAAGAAATATTTAAGTTCTTGAACAATGATATTTAATTGCTAAATTATTCGCATTAGCATGTTATGGAAATACTGTTCATGCTCTATATATTCAAGAATTTCTTAAGCATGTTCTAGAATCACTGTTCATACCCTATGTGGAGAAACGTAGCATAAGGATGGAATTCGGTGTATACTTTATAAGATATCAGAAAAGTATGGTTAATCAACCATACATTATCGGAAAAGTATATAAGAGGAACCCTACGTTAGGGAGGAACCCTACATTTGGGATATTGAAAATTATGGGAGAAGAACTGTACGTAAATTTTAAACATTACATTTGTTTCTAAAAAGTATGGTTCGTCAACATTACTTTTGCAAACAACCTTACGTTTCATCAAAAGTATGGATCATGTTCCTTAAATTTGGAAGCTTATAAAAGTATGGATCATTTATCATATGTTTGAATGTTGAAAAGAAAAGTATGGATGATCAACCCTAAGTCATCAACCTTACGTTTGCGATCTACCTTACGCATGTTATATAGTTCAACCTTATGTTTGGTGTCAGCGAATTAAAGATGATATTATTATGCAATGGTCTACAAGTGGTTTATTATGCTAATTTTAAGCCGGATCAAAAGATTTTTTTAATACGTGTCTTTGACTGATTCAAATCTGTTTTATCTATAATTCAAAGGATCAATTTAAAAGGATCTTTTCATGCCGAATTTCAAGGGGAGTTACGACTGCTATGTTAATTCAAATGTTTGAATATCGTGAGTTATAAGGTGACTTTTTTGGATCTAAATTTTCAGGAGAAGTGATCGTTATTATTTTATATATAGATGTGATATATACATAGAGAAAAAATATACAAGATTTTCTGAACAAAAATGAAGAATATAAAAAAGATAAAAATAGAGACTATCAAGATCTACATATCTGCTGATTACAAAGAGCGACAAATCTCTGTTTATTGAAGAAGAAGAATCATGATAGAAGATTCACTCTTTTTTCATTGAATATCTATTATGAATCTACTGCTGATGATGTTTCGAATTATATTTCTATATCTACTGCAACCGGATCGACTCAGAACTACTCTTACTTGAAGATAATTATTTCTGAAGACAACGATCCATCTACTATCAATTTCATTCTGTTGAAATTGTGAAGAACGACGAGAAAGTATTTTCAAAAAACAATAATTCTTTTTATCTTGAGTGATCAGCTTCTCGTACTAAGCTTTGTAGGTTTTGTGAGTGAACCAGAAGGATTTTTTTTGCCTTAGATTGTAAAGGTGTAAACTACCTGTACTCAGTTGTGGAACGGTCTATTGATAAGACTACCAGATAGTGAAAATCACCAAGCTCGTGGAGTAGAACATTGGTGGAGTGGACTAGGGGCCTTCTGTTCCCCGAACCACTATACATCGTGTGTCTCTACTATTTAAATTTCCGCTACATTAATCCATCTGATTAAAGTCAAAGGGTAGAACACGATTTCGCAAAGAATTTGTAAAATACAAAATTAACCCCCCTCTTGTTTATATTTGGTATAACTCGATCCAACAATTACATATCGGGTTTTTTTGTATGTGATTATATAATTTAAAATAATTTCATTTTATTTTCCTTATTGATGACCTACATTTCATCCCTCTCTCTAAGTATATAAGAACCTATGTGTCCTCATAAAAATGTTATGTAACCCAAACCCATAGACCCCCTCAGTTTCACATGAGTATAATTGTAATAAAAGGGTGTTTTACAAGAGGCATTGTTGTTTGATGCTATATTTTTACACCATGACTGGAAGTAGGCTAGTGGTTGTGGAAATCTAAGATAGTAGAGGCTT
This sequence comes from Viscum album, assembly GCA_963277665.1. Classification (NCBI taxonomy): domain Eukaryota; kingdom Viridiplantae; phylum Streptophyta; class Magnoliopsida; order Santalales; family Viscaceae; genus Viscum; species Viscum album. Next base: position 1,994,083,144 of record OY728157.1, read on the forward strand.
CAATAGTCCCCCCCCCCCAAGTTTTGGTTGGTTTATCAAATAATAAACCAATCCATAGAAAAATTATCAAGATCAGGTCACAATTATTTAATCATAACCAATTATAACATGTTAAACATTTTCTGACATAGTATATAATGTTTTATTAAAAAATTATTCTAGGTAATCATTTCTGCAACAATATACTACAATGATGAGGTAATTTATTCTAATCAGGGTTTTAGCTATAGTTTACCACCAACAAGAGTGTAAAATCGTCGTGAATGTGTGAAATTGGATGAAGTTCATAAGAAGATTCGTATTTTCTTAAAATTGAGGGTTAATCAAGTGATTACTTTAATTACATATCAACATCTTCAATGTGTTGATCATCTATGGTACATTGTTCATACTTTTCTTGATGATGAGGATTGGGAGGAGGCATCATCATTGTTTAGGAAATAGTGAAATGATGGTTTAATGGAATTATATGTGGTTATTTCTATTATTAATGAGGTTTGACCTACTACTACAAAACCATGTTATGGTATATCTGTTAAAGTGGGTCCTTCACAACATTCTCATTCATTGTCTTATCATATGAATTCGATACCAGAAATGAACTATAAAGAAGATAATGAGAATATGGGGATAACTTTAGGGGATATCCCCATTGATACTCTGGATTTAATGGATGAGACTTTATCTGATGAGGAATTATCTGATGATGCAACATATGATAATGTAGTTGAGGATGATATGGGGAATGAATCTTTTGATGTTCCTTTGATAGATAGGTAACAACGAGTTAGTGGTAATAATCCTATATTATTAACTTCCTTAGTTAAAGGAATGTTGTATGCATTACATTTTGATTAGGATATCATTACACTAACTAATAAATTCCCTATCACTATAGGTAACATATCTACATCAACTAAGAACACTATATATGTTATAAAAAAGTTTTAAAGTAAAAGTGAATTGAAAAATGTTCTTAAGTAATACCACATGGAGATCCATTTTTCATTTGTGGTTGATGAGTCCAAAAAGTAAAAATACCCCATTCAGTGTAACAAATACAATCTAGAGTATAAATTTTGAATTTGGAAAATATATGATAAATTTTATGCTTGTTAGAAGATAACTAAGTTGTAAGGACAATATACTTTTGTACATTAAATCTTATCACAGGATTACTCTTCACTTGATGCAGAGTTTATATCAACTATTATTATAGAGAAGATACAAAAATTTCAGGACATTCTTGTGTCCCTTATTCAAGAATGAATACAATGGTTTTTCAAATATAAGATATCTTATGGAAAATATTGTAATGCAAAACAAAATAAAATTGTGAAATTCTATAGTGATTGGGATGAATCATATGCAGTGTTGTCACAACTAATGGGTTTTTTGTCTCCCAAAAATTAGATTATTTATTATCTATACACCATTGATTATGTCTCCCCAGATCATTGAGTTGATCAAACAAATGTGAAGTTTTATATGCTATTTTGGGCATTCAGTACATGTATCGATGCTTTTCCTTATTGCAAACAATTCATTCAAGTCAATGGAAATTTTATTTATGGAAAGTATAAGAGTGTTCTACATATTTCTTCCACACAATATGGTAATCATGATCCTCTATCACTTTCATTTTCCATTTTTGAAAATGATAATTTTGAATCATGGAGATGGTTTTTATCATGTATGTACATTCATGTTACTCAAATCCAAGGGGTGTGTATGATATTTGATCTCTATTGAGTGATTATATAGGTCGTTAATAGTGATAGAGTTTCATGATGACAACCAAATTCTTATCATTGATATTTCATTAGAATTATTTTCAGTAATGTGTATAAGCATTTCAAAGATGAGGAAATAAGGAAGGAGATCATCAAGTTGGATGTGTTTTCTTCAAATTATATTTTTTATAAAAAAATTAACATCATTTTAAATACATTATTATATTTTGGTTTCAATATATAGGACCCAAAAAGCAAATTTTTATTAGGTAACTAAATAAATTTTAAGGTATAATCAAGATTTATATTATTATATGATGCGGATTTCAAAGGAGAAATGGTCATTGGAATATGATGGTGGTAGTAGATTTTTCTATATGACCATTAATATTGTGGAGTGCATAAATGGTGTATTCAAGGGTGTTTGTAAACTACTGATCATAGGGTTAGTATAGGATACATTTTATAGATGTTTGAAGTACTTTGTTGGATGGTCCCAACATGCCTATAAAAGGATGCAACATGGAATGCATTTTGGTCAGAGTTTCCAAATAGATATTGATAAGATACTTCATAATGCATCATCATTCCATGTTTGAACCTTTGACCAAGTAGGGAGATGATTTGAGGTAAGAAAGTTCCATGACCCATTCATAGGGAACAATGGTCGACTGATAGTGGTCTTACTGAAAAGTAGGTGTTGTGATTTCGGTTCTTTCTAGGCATTGAGATATCATGTGCACATGTCGTTGAAACTTGTGCATTGGTGAACTTATCATGGTAAACCTATGTTGACCCGATGTATCATGTGATCACTTTGGTTGACTATTATAGCACACCTTGGATGCTTTTTGGTGGTTTTCATACTATTACCTTGCCTAAAAATTAGTCGATTGTGGTCCCTGACATTACCAGGTTTCATATTTAGAATTTTTCATTTATGGATTATTTTATTTCTAGATTTTTTCATTTTTGGATTGTTACATTTCTAGTTTGAATCAAAAATAATTTTTTGGTATTTCATATTTTTACCTTGCCTGGTCATCAACTGACTATGTTGTCTGATATTACCAAGTTTTTTCCCCAGGTAAGACCAAAGTTTGCTCATGTCAGAAAGGAGATGGACTCTATTTGAGAATGAGGAGTGGGACTATGATGCCGAATTTGTTAGAAATAAGGAAATACTCATAAAAAATTTCCCAAAGTAGCATGAAGGGGCTCTAATTCACAACATATTTGATCAAGTTTATGTATTTTATCATGACTGCATAAAAAATGTATTTGGGATTTTTCATTTATGGAATATTTTATTTATTTATTATTTCATTTCTGGCTTTTTTCTTTTTTGGTTTGAATTAAAAATAATTTTGTGATATTTAAAATATTAAGAAATTAAACACACAATGGAAATGAATAAAAAGAGGTTCATCCTATAAATGAATAGTCTTTAAATCTATCCTTGAAATCACATGGTCGGTTGAATATATCATACAGTCACTTGCACTATGTAGGATTTTCATCACAATCGATATAAATAGAAATATTTAGAAATAAATTAAACATTATTGTAGATCATTAAAATAATAAATTTTTGGACTAAGACAACAGCATCATTCATGTCTATTTTTTTCCTTATTTTTTTATCATAATTCTTAATTATGAATGATAATTGGCTACCTCATTTTTCTTCTTGTATTTTTTTTAAAAAATATTTTTAAAATTTTATTAAATTGACTATAAAAATTAATGATGATATCAAATGTAGTGATGGTGGACCCTCTATTTTTCACATTTCAGGACATACGCATTTCACAGCTAGTCATAGAGGGGTGTTTAGTTCCTGCTCTGAGTGTATGGTGATCTCATCATTTCCAACATGTTTCACCACCTCCTACTGTCATCCCTCGTTTTTATCATGTTAGGTTCTACAATATAGAAATGTGTGACTTCTCATTCATCGATAATCATCTTATTTCTTCCCTATTATAGATATAGAGTCCAGAGACACATACATTTCATTTTCCATAGGGATAGATGACTATTACTCTTGAGGATGTGTCCATTATGTTGGGTCTCCCTATCGAGAGTGCAGCTATGATGGTCTAAGTTGGTGCGGATTGGTTTGATTTAGTTCACAAACTACTAGGCATTAAGGTCTAGGATTATGGAAGGTCCATCATCATTAGTTAATTAGTAATGACATCAATAGACAATCACTTCACTCATCTAGTCTGTGATTCTAATGAAATCACCATGTTGATACTTTCATATACATACATTCCGAGACTTATCGGCAGAAAAATATTCATCAAACATCCCACTACATTTTTTCACTTGATGTATTTATCATTATTGAAGGACTTGGACAAGTTAGGGAGGTATAATTGTGGGTCTTCCGGTCTTTATTATACATGCAGAGTGCTATACAGTTCATGTTTCATCAATAAGATGTAGATTACATGATATGTTATTCTTATCTAGATGTGGGTATGAAAGTGCATCTCTCGCTTAACTCCACATGTCTGCGCACCATTGCCTGGTAATATTTTATAGGAGTCCCCACATGGACAATGTTATGTTTTTTCTTCCTTATGTGGATATAAAATGAATAAATTTATATTATGAAATATAAGTATAAAAATGTTTTCTATAGGTGCATTCAAACACATTGATATTCAGATGTCTCCATACATGATGTCCACACTTACAAATTTATACTGGATAATCTTCAATCGGATGACATATGTGATTATTAATTATATAGTTAAATTATTATTTTCTACTATACATGACTTTATTTATTAATTGATTATTCATTTTTTTATTTCAGGTTTCATGGATTCCATATACAGAGCCTATTATCTGGATTCTATCACTTTATTGTATAGCGATGCTTGCTACCAGCTCATTTTTCACACCTATGATTCATTTTCATATTATTGAGTGGAATCATGTTGATAAAGTTATGAGATAGTTTGGATTCTATCAAAACATTACCGCATCACCCAATCAGTTCCCATCACTCCATTCCCTGAAGATGTTAGGGAAGTGAGATTTCAATTGGAGGCAATATCATGCATGCTATATTGAGATGTGGGATATAAGACATGAGTTCTAATTAGGAGTGGTAGGAACAATATGATTATATCTATCAGATTAGCTAGATTATGGGATCTGGTGCCTCATGTCCATATTGATATATCTTATATGATGTGGAAAGGTGTATCATCAGTTGATAATAATTATTCCTTCCACTATTGAATAGTTTTTTATTAACTTTAGTTAACTGACTAATTTATTTTTGTATGATGCCCATATCACATAGCTCATTCACATATATAATCCCATAGAGGGATATGTATTTTTTAACATCTTAGACTGAGACACTAAACTAGTGTCGGGAGCCTGTCAGTCACATGGCCTCAAGCACACCTCCCTGTAAGCCAGAGGCTTCTGACTAGTGGTGATGTTCTAATGATGGTTTAGTGGGGAGACTATACCCTCTAGATTAGTACAAAACATAAAATTAGTATAAATAAACAACAATATAAGCAGATAATCAATAGAGAAGGGGAAGATAATAATAACTGAAAATGAATAATAAATTAATAAATAACCATCCATGAACATGCTACAATGTACAAGAAATAGAAAGACAATAGGTAAAATATAACAAGACTAGATTGGAAAGCATAAATAAATAAAAGACTCCAACTCTGGAAGAAATCCCAAGTACATTATCGGGCACTACTCCCAAGATCCCATGTCTAGTCTTATTCCATGATGAGAACAACACAAAACATAGTCCAAATCCTAACCTACGACTAGGATATTTGTCCGGGAACCAAACAGCGGCCTGAAAAGGGTGTGAGATAAACTCAGTAGGCCACCACCAATAGTGTTTAAAGTAATCCAATCTATGAATAAAAAATAGGGTAGTTTTTAGGTACCATAAGTAAAGGTTTTAAATTTAATTCTAAAACCATAAACCATTTCGATCTCAGGTTCCTAAAGGACACCTGGCTGACTATACCAACTTCAGCCTAAGCTGAGATATCTCTGAGCAAATGTCACCATGTGTATATATAGACATATATATGTATATTCATATATTTATTAGTATGTATATATGTATATTTAATATATATGTACATGAATATATAGCCATATATATAGATACATAGTACTAGTCAGGACTCATAGTGTAACTAAGGCGTCCATGCATAATAATAGTAATAATGGTATTAATCCTCATTGTTTAAAAAATGGGTACAAGCCTAAGCATCTATATAGAGGATAAAAAGTTTAATTCTTGATTATATTAATCAATGATATGAAAATTCATTTCCAACATCCTAATCACATGGCATGAAATGTCATATTCATCCACCCAAATGGATGTGAAACGCCGTGTCCAACATCCTGGACCAAGGGGATGTGAAACATTATGTACAACAACCTGAATTGAGGCTTCTCAATAATAATAATGTATAAGGTAATATCACTTGCCCTATGATACCTTAAACTAGGAGTTCCATAAATAGAAACCTGGTATCACTCAAGGCATGGTGTAATTCCTTTGACCTATGAGCCCATACAAGGTATTCATACGTGGGAATCCAAGGTTTTCTCAAGGATAAATATAAATTTATAGGCAATTCACATCCAATAATTTACATGTGTCATGATAATTCATACATTACATAATATAATTCATCATAAGTAATTTTATAAATCAATCCAATTATGAAAGAAATATGATGCCATGTTCATAATCATTCCATAATAAAACTCAAGTGTTCATTTAAATTGATTCCTTATAATGATCAACTCCTAAAAGACCAAGGACCAAGTGGGAACTATCCTACCCATTCAACAAGTTCCTATAATCTATATATTATTTCAATTAGAAGTAGAGAGGGTCAATTTAGGGTATACAATCATGTGATAGTTCATCTAATTTACCCAATTGATTACACGTGATCCAACTGAATCAAAAGTATTAACCATTTCATACTTCATTTAGGGAAATTATATCTCCCACTACCAAGTGGAAATATCAACACACCTGAGGGTTGGTTCGGCATAAGAGGAAACATGATCATTATAATAATTTTAACCAAACTCACCTTAAATAGTGGTTCGGGTTTCACTCATCAGCCTCCAACCATTTATGAGGGTGTTATAGCGTGTATAAATGAGGTATAGGTATTCAATTTAAGGTATTTTATGTTTTATTTTCAATTTGTGGGAAGTTTTTCATGCCTCACAATGGTAAAATTTTATTAATGATGAAACTTTAAGGTAAATTAAACTAGAAAAAAAATCTTATACCAAGAAAACTTCACTCATCCAATCTTAGGCTTTGATTCAAGCTGAAATGAGAGAAATTGAAGGATTGGAAAAATGCCCTGAAAATAGGGAAAAAATATATTTCACCATAATAGAATTTAATATGGTGTGATAAAATGAAAAAGGATGAAAGAGGAGTCTTAAACTTACCTCTACGCTTCCAATGTAGTGAACAACGTTGATTACAAGCCCAAACGAAGGAGAACCCACCATGGGAAGAGGAGTAGGAGTTATGTGTGTGGGGGAGATACTAGATAAAATTTAGGGGTGATTTTGGGTTAAAATAATTTTAAGTGAGGATGGGTAAAATACTAATTTTTTCCCTTTTTAAGAGTCATGTGGTTAGGCCACACAGTTAGGTAAAGGGTGCGCCAACTATACGACACCACTTCCCAAGAACACCCCTTCCACGCATAGTTTCAGCACATGGTTAAACAAACCATATGTCAACCATATGGGATCCTCTATAGGTATGCAGCATCTATCATGGTTCACCCTAGGGTTCCACATGGTTTCAAAAAAAAATCCTCTATACAGACAAGTCTCGCGGTTTGGGCTGAACAATTATCACTAACCGTGCGCCCCTGTTTGTTTTCCTCAAAAATGATTTTTTGAAGGTTGATGATTCTAGAACTCATCAAGACTCTTGATACATATTTTTAGCCTTAAAACTCATCAAAAAACATCACATTTAATTGTCTCAATGTTCTTATATACATTCTGAGGCTTAGTTTAAGTTTCATCCTGCCCACCAAATGAAAAGTTTGAATTCTCATGGAATTTTTAACCTAGTCCAAAACACAGGACATTAAAATCTCCCCAACTTATAACTTATCATCCTATAGAATCCTTGGGAACAATGAAAACATCACCTGACCTACTTGGGTAATGAATTACTACTCAAATGTCTATGTTGTGTTTCCCACTCCCAACACACATGTTTGTGCTCCTTCTAACACATGGTACTTAAACCACCAAAACTTAATCCAATGCTCTCATTAAAAACTAAAACATTGAGGTAGAAATTACCTAATCTCATCTAACCTAAGACATAATCACATAATAACCTCTTTCATCATCTAGAATATGGCGCTCCCCACCATACTCCCTAGCTTTCTATGTCCAATTATAATCCATGGTACTCCCACTATCAGAATTTATTGTTTAAACATAGACCTAACATCCTAGGGATGATTCTGCAATGATTATCACCTTGAGACAACTGGTCACACATGGGTACTCTGATCTTGGTCCTTATTTAGCTCAAAATGATCAAATTTCATTCAACCAAGCTTAAATGGTCATGCTGGATTTTCCTTGAAAAGCCTTGGTCGGCTCTTGCACTACACTCATCTCCTCAAGTGGCATTCTAGACACGGTTCTTCGCCTAACTAAATTCATACAAAAAAGATAATGTGATTCGAGTCGTCTCAATCCAACCATTTTCAAAAATTCTCAACTTCAACAGCCGACACATCACCAAAACCATATATTGATGCCTTTAATCTGAGGCACCCTAGGATTTCTTTAAGCACGCCCACTAAATCCCATAACCAAATTCCAATGATGTCTCTATCCATCTTCTCATTTCGGTTTTCATTCCATAACACGAATAGAAGTTCATTTTTTTATCTTTCACCCTTGGATCATCACAACTATTCTAAGCCTAACGCTCGTAATAAAGCTTCTCCCAAGCCCAAATTTGAACCCATACCTATAATTGACAAAGTATTATAGTCATGCATGATTTCATTTATCCAAAGGCATCAAATTTTTAAAAAAAACATCCAACAACCAATCTCTCACTAGGGTCAACCCCAAAAGGTTATAGTAGCATACACACTATATAACATTCTTTATACCACTCCACATACATAACTCCCATGGATTCCATCCATCAAACAGAAAAGGCATTATTTTCTTTCTTTATCTTGGCATATAATTGATTCTCTCTCAGTGTACCCTAAATGATGTCAAGATATGATGAATTATTGTCTCTAAACTAGTAGTACACTATGATGTTATTATGGATTTCTATTGATAAGTGTGTATATCTCTCTCATGCCATGATCCATTAAAAAAAGATATAATTACCTTGAACCAACCCCTAAAACCATGTATCCTAATGAATTGTGACCAGGTCCAACTATGGGACAACCACCCTGAACACATTCATCTTATCACTGAAGTGCCAGTCTTCCACTCTAGACTAACCTATTTAATAAGCATCTAGATTAACATTTGACATAGTATTTGGAGGCTTGATCACTTTGCCTTAAATCCAAAGGTACTCATGATCATTCTAAATAACCAAAAAAGTATCATCCTGGTTATTGGTGTTCTTCAATGGTTAGTTACTCAACCAACCACGTCATCATCATGTTTTCTTACAAAAACAGTCATGTTACAAGATCATTTACTTTTTTGGGTCGTTCACACACCCCCAAGATTGAATTTAGCATCTAGACTCTATCTAAACCCATAACCAATTTTTACATCAAGAATAATCTCAAAGACTAGAAAACTTAAACTTATTAGCCTCACAGATTCCAAAAGATTCTATAACTATTCCCAAATGGTATTCTATGGTCATTCTCCCTCTACATGGATGGATGTTATTAAACATGTTTGATGTGGAACTCCCACCTCAGGAGTGTCCTAGTCATAATTTTATGAGAATGGGAACTCATACCATGACACACACTCCATCCACTACAGAACACGGGTTACGGATATGTGAAAATATCTTATGCAAAGAAATAAATGAAGATACAAGAAAAACCAGCCACTTAAAATCATGTTAGATTATACTTAAAATCCAAAACCAATTCTGATCAATGGTTTTACATCACCCACTCATTTATCCAATTTCATCCCCCAATAATGGGATAACTCAAATTCTCTAATTCTCAGGTCACTCTACTCTGGAGATGGTCCATGAATGTATCTTTCACATACTCATGACTCTTTCCAAGAAGTCGTGAAACCACATAGTTCAAAGAATTATACGACCTTAACACTCAAATAACATATCATTTAACGCATCACCTATTAACTTGAAGGGTACCGCATGTAAAAACATGTGCTATAACAATTTCAAAATGATGCAATGGGATATATGCATTTCTAACATGTAATAGCATACACATGGATCAACTCAGACCCATGTTATCCATATGACTACTATCAGGTCAATGACTCTCAAGTCATACTCCATCAAAAAATAAGAAAGGCCACATGACCAATCAAAATGGATGACCATGCCCGAGGCATGTCTGACCTGATGAACTAGATAATTACATGATGTTCATGATTCCAAAAAAGATCAGTTAGTGCATGATTACCCACCTTATCTAGGGGTTGTTCTATAAACTAAGAGTTCTTCCTGACTCAAATGGCACCTGAACAGAACCTATCATTTGGAAACTAAAAGCAACCATTTACTATAGTGACCTAACTTCTTATTAAATTATTAATAAATCATTTTAATGATAAACAACATAAAATAATTACATGACTGGGATCCAAAGGTTTAGTGTATTGGGAAAATTAGTACCATACATAACTTTTACAAAATAAAACATAAACATTTATTTAATTCCTTCTTCTCTAACTTCTTAGAGTTCTTCGCATTCTTCTTAGTTCAAGTAATCACCTGAGGATATACATAGAAAAGGGGTAAGATAAAATATTAGTAATAGGATAGATAATAAGATGAAATAATATAACATGGGGTGATAAAAATCATAAGCATAGGATCATAACCATGAGAGGAATCATTAAGAAAAGGCTTGGAATGTGGCAATGTATAAAAATAAAACATCATGTCTTAGTGGTCAACTACCACACATAGTTGTGAACAAATATAGCATCATGTTCATGCATATTTCACTTTTATGATGAGATAAATCACATTACCCAATGAATTTGAGCCCTATATAATTTAGGGTGCACCTATCACATCATAACATTTACATTATGCTATATAATTTTGGGCGCACCCATCACATCATAACATTAACATTATCATGCATGACACATAGAAAATTTATCAATATTGAACATAAAATAACCCATGGATAAGAATGGGTTTCATTTGATAATCATACATTCATAAACTTTTGTCTCCCAAATGAAATAGGGAATAACATACTTGAATCATCAACCTTTAGTGAAGAAAAAACAATCTCAAGAAGTAAACGTTGTGTTATTTGAAAGAAGAGTTTTTTTAGAAAATATTGTGTTTATAATAACTCAAGTAGAAAACATGTATATCCCATAAAAGTTAATATAATGATGAATAAATTATATTTAAGTCATATCCATATTAAAAATGGGTTGAAATAGTGAGATCCCAAAGAAAGAAAGTTGGATTCAAGAATTCCCCTTACCTTGTGTCTGAACACTTTCTTCACTTTAATGTCATGTATAATAAAATTATATTAATTAATAACAAATAAAAAATATTTTATACATTAATTTTATTCATTATTATTTTATTAATTTCATTTATGGTCTTTTTGATGAGTTATTGAGTTTAATTTCATCGTTCGAGAGCATTCATTTTCATGGTTTTCATGATTGGTTTGCTTGTATACATGAATGGAAGTTCATGTAAAATGAGGATAAATATCCATAATTGAATTTATATGTTATTAATTATATTAAATAATTTTTAATGATATTATAAATAATTTGGTTATATGGAATGAGGATAAATCATTAGATACAAGTTAATGATGATCGTTTTAGGTTAATTTTTTGCGGTCTTTCAATCACACCGAATTCGTTTTGTTTTATCATTTAGTATTAGGTGTGTAAGTTAGTTACAGAACATAAATAGGGTTTTAAAATACAAATTAAAATATTTTTCAACCATTATAAAGGTTTTATTAATATTTATGAAGGCGTTAAAGGAAAAATAAAGTGCATCACCTGCGATGTCGGTAAAATGACACATCACAGGTGATGGTTTCATTTTTATAATAAAAGAGTTAGAGGGAGGAGTTTAATGATGGATATTAAATTAACATTATATAATTAAAATATATGTAAGTTATTGGAGTTATCATTACATTTGGATGAGGGGAGGTGAGGATATAATAATAAAAGAAATGAAATTGAAAGGAAATTAAAAGAAAAAGATAGAGGATTTACCTCTTGAGATCCGCCTCAAGGAACCTAGGCTTGGTATTTTGATGAGACCAAGATCTCATATACATGGGGGTATAGGTAATAGTGTTGGGAAGAATTTGTACAAGGCTCAAATATTAATAGGTGTAAGGATAAGAGGGTGTGAAGGGCGGTATTTATAGTGGAGAAGAGGGGTGTTTTCTCATTATTTAATTCATTAGTTTATTATTTTACTCAAGACAAGCAATAGTGTTAATTATTGAGACTAAATACAGTAATTAGATCATGTTATTTAGAACCAATGGTACTTACATCAGTGATGAATCAATGAATAGTGTATTTAACTTATAATGTATATATACCGTAAATTACAGCATTTCACTATTCACTAAAAAGTCAAGTATTTCAAAAAAATACCAAAAAATAAACCTAAACATTTTTTTATGTGTAGAATTAAAAAATTAACTCTATTTTATAAAAATAATTTTATAAATATAATTAATTTAATTTTTAATTAAAATCATCATTTACTTGGAAAATATAGATTTTAAAATTATAATAGATTTTATAAGACTTTGAAAATTTTATTAAGGTATCATAAAATTATATTAAATTAATAAGACATAAAAATATTAATTTATGAATACATTTTATGAGAATAAATTTTCTTTTAAATTTTTAAATTAATCATAAAATTATAATTAAATATTTATGACTTATAAAAATACCAACACTTAATTAATAAATTTTAAAATATTTATTTACTTATACTATGATATAATTAATCATATTTTCAATTATAAGATGCAAAAATTTTATTTATACTTTCATGGGTGAGAATACTATTCATTTGGCCGGTTTACTATTTATAATGGTCATATTATTATTCCTAAGGTTAAGTTACTATTTCATCAGTATTAGTTCCTTAACTTATATAAATACTTATTATTTAATTTATTCTTTATTTATAAAGTTTTTATTATGTTCCATGAGTGATTTTATGTTATTTATAATATATTACATTACTATAATAATGGATAAATTCTATTGATAAAAGTTTGGGTTGTTACATTCTTCCCCACTTTTGAAATTTCACCCTCAAAATTTCATTTTACATAAACAGATGAGGGTACTTCTCCTTCATCACCTCCTCTAATTCTCAAGTTTCTTATTCATACTTATGGTTCCTCCAAAACACTTTGAAAAGGTGGGTTATCTTATTACGTAGAACCTTATCTCTCCATTCTAGAATCTTTACGTGATGCTCCTCATAAGAGAGATAATCTTCCATTTGTACCACCTCTAAGTTCAGTACATGTGAGGGATCTGGTATGTACTTACTCAGGAGTGATATGTGAAACACATCATGAATTTGAGCCATATTCAGTGGAATTAAAAACTTATAGTCCACGGCTCCTATGCGATCAAGGATCTCAAAGGGGGCAATGTACCTTGGGCTTAGCTTCTCTTTCTTTCCAAACCGCATGACTCTCTTCTATAGTGAAGACTTTATCTCCAATGTCGAAATCCAAGTCCCTTTGATGGTTCTCAGCATAGCTCTTTTGCTGAATCTGAGCATATTTGATATTTTTCTGGATGTCTTGAACCTTATCTGTCATATCTTTCATGAGATCACGTCCAAGTAGATTTCTTTCGCTAACTTTATCCTAATAGGTCGGAGTTCTACATCGCTTTCCATGAAGAGATTCATATGGATCCATATGAATACTTGAATGGAATATATTTTTGTATGATAACTCAACTAATGGGATATATTGATCCCATACACCTTTTAATTCTAAATAGTAGTCTCTTAGAATATCTTCTAACATATAAATAGTCCTATCATATTGGCCATCAGTTTAGGGGTGATAAGTCATGTTGAAATTTAATTCAGTACTCAAAACGTGTTAAAGACTCCTCCAGAATTTAGATGTGAACTTGGGGTCACTATCAGAGACAATCGAGAGTGGAACTCCATGAAGTCTCACCACCTCCTTCACATATATCTTAGCACGTTGTTCAACTGATGCATCTTCCTGAATAGCAATAAAGTGGTAAGTCTTGTTGAGTCGTTCCACCATAACCCATATCACATTATTTCCTTTGGATGTATTTGGGAGACCCATGACAAAGTTCATAGTGACATTCTCCCATTCTCACATGGGTATAGTCAATTATTTCATTATCCCTTTGGACTTATATCACTCGACTTTAACTTTCTTACATATCAAGCACCTTGAGATATAATCCATAATATCTTTCTTCATGTTGTCACACCAGAAGTGTTCTCAGAGATCTTGGTATATCTTGGTACTCCTAGAAAGGATATAGAAAGTTGAGCTATGTGAATTATCCAATAGATACTTCTTTATCCTAGGTGATGAAGGCACATAGAGCCTTGTTCCAAACTGAATCACACCATCATCATCGATATAAAACTCTTGCAGTTTCCCTTCCTTTACTGCATTCAACTTCTTTTGTAACTCCAGATCATCCCTTTGTGCCTCCTTAATATTATCTTGGATATATGTTTGGGTAATCATTTGGGAAAGGTATGAATTATTCCCTTTTGTTATTATTTCTAGATCCATCCTTTAAATGTCTAAGAAGATAGGGTCTTTCTCGATCTTCAACATGGATAGAGTAGCAGGTTATTTTCTGTTAAGAACGCCAGCTAACTTGTTTTCCTTGCCAGGATGATAGAGAAATCGTAGTCTTTTATTAGCTCTAACCATATCCTTTGATTCATATTGAGATCCTTTTGTGTGAATATATACTTTAGGCTCTTTTTATTGGTATATATGTCACATTTCTCACCATAGAGGTAGTGTCACTATATTTTAAAGGCAAAAATAATAGTTTTTAGATCTAGATCATGTGTCGGGTAGTTCTTATCATGGATCTTTAACTGCCATGAGGTGTAGGCTATCACATTATCATTTTTCATGAGTACACAACCCAAGCCTTTCTTGTAAGCATCATTTTATATCACAAAATTTATCCACCTTTCAGTAATGTGAGTGCAAGTGCAGTGATCAGCCTCTTCTTTAGCTCCTTGAAGCTTTCCTCACATTCTCACACCAGACATACTTTATCCCTTTCCTTATTAACTTAGTTAGTGGGATTTAAAATCATGAGAAATTTCTCACAAAATGTCGATAGTACCCTACTAAGCCAAGAAAATAGTGTATTTCTGTGAAACTAGAGGGCCTGGTCCATTTCTCAATTACCTTTGTTTTTGAAGAGTCTATGGAAATTCCCTCACTTGTGATCACATGTCATAAAAATGTGACTTGCTGGATCCAAAACACTTTCTGAACTTGGCGTACAACTTATCCTTCCTTAATGTCACCAACACAATCCTTAGATGTTCTTCATGTTCCTCATTTCTCTTGGAGTAGATGAGAATATCATCGATAGACACTACCAAAAATTTTCTGAGGTAATGCCTAAAGACTTTATTCATAAAATCAATGAATATTGTAGTAGAATTAGTAAGTCCAAAGGGCATCACTAGAAACTCGTAGTGCCCATACATTGTATTAAAGGAAGTCTTCTGAATATCTTCCTTCTTTACCTTTAGCTGATGACATCCATAATGAAGATCCACCTTTGAGAAGTACTAACATCCTCAAAACTGATCAAAAAATCATTAATCTTTGAAAGAGGATACTTTTTCTTTATGCTAATCTTGTTGAGTTCCCGATAATCGATACACAGTCGCATTGATTCGTCCTTCTTCTTAACAAAGAGTACCAGTACACCCCAAGGTGATGCACTAGGGCTTATGAACCCTTTGTCCAAATGCTCTTGTAGCTGCTTCTTTAACTCCTCCAGTTCAATATCATTCATCCTATAGGGAAACTTTGAGATAGGAGTATCTCCGAGTATGAGTTCTATTGAGAACTCTACTTCATGATCTAGGGGAAGTATGGGTAACTCTTTAGGAAATACATCACTATATTCCCTCATAATGGGAATTTTCCCTAGGTTGACACTTTCTTTTGACTCAACCATTTGAGTGAGGTATGATTAGTCATAGGTAATCAACACCCACACCATTTAAGTATTTTCCAAATGAGATTCATGATATTCCTTACATTTGTAGAGGAACATGGGATGGTTCATAATATGAAAAGATATTTCTTTGTTCTAAAATTTGATGTGTTCTCATATAAAGAGAGTTAATCCATACCCAGTATAGTGTCAAATTCCACCAAGGGAAGTATTATAATATTCACTAGTAGAATCTTCCCATATAAGCTAATAGAAGAAGAGTCCAACACTTGGTTTGAAATGATTTCACCACTTGGTGTTTTTACAAATATCTCAATTTCAAGGTTTTAGGGCCTCAATTCAATAGTTCTAGAAAACTTGAAATATATAAAGGAATGCGTAGAACCAAAATCAAATAATAATTTTTCCATTCTTGAGTGAATATAAAGTGTACCTTGTACAACTTCATTTTATGTCTCCACTTCAACAACAGTGATGGCATATATCTTCCCTTGATCCTTTGGATTTGGGGGATGATGACGCAGATTACCCTTGATGACCAGAGGTTTAGTGTACTATCTTTTATATTGAATTCACTCCCTATAGTTTTGACATTGGACCATAGGTGGTTATATCCTTTCCTCCACCACATTATCCTACTTCCTCATGTCTTTTCGAAATTCATGAGATTTGTTCCCTTATCTCCCACACATAAAGCATTTCCCTGTCCATTTTAGGTAGTTCCCATGATGCTTCTTCCCACATTTTTGACATATTGGTGGTTGATTTTTCTTTCCACATTTGTCATGAGATCCTCTAGCCCAAAACTCAATCTTTCGTTTCTTATCAACATAGCCATGGGACCATTCTCCAAACTCCATCTCCACTTTGATAGCACATCGAACAACTTCTTTATAACTCCCAAAGTCTCGAATTGCAAGATACTTTCAAAGTTGTGGTTTTAAACAACTAAAGAATCTTTCAATTTTTATATCATCGTTGATAACAAAACTCAAACCATACCTTGAAAGCCTTGTAAAATTTTCTTCATAGGACATGATAGATTCTCCTTCCTTTTTCTTAAGCACTATGAATTCTATATCCATATTTATATGAATAGTTCTAGGTAAATTCTTATTAAGAAACATTATCTTAAAGTTTTCCCACTCCATATCTTCAATTTTGTCCCTCATCTTGGTGCTCTTAATCAAATTTCACCATTGATTGACCTCTCTATCTAGATGATAAATAGTGAGATTCACCTTCTCCATATTAGAAAAGTGAATAATAGAAAATATATTCTCCATTGAGTTGACCCATTGTTCCGTGATTAGTGGGTTAGAAGATCCACTAAACATTGATGGTCGTTGCCGCATAAAACACTTAATAGCGAGTTGTTCCCCCTTAGGTGAAGGTGGATGTTCCACATTATTCAGGTTATTATTTATAACTTGAGATAGTTGGGTAAGAATCACCATGAAATTTTGAACTCCACCTCCCAAAGCATTGCAGATTTCGTTCAGGCAATCAATGCATTGTCCCTCACATAGGTTTTTAGCCGATTTCTCCTAGTTCCCACCATTTTATAAAATAAAAAAGTCTAGAACAAAACATAAGTCAACAATTCATCAATAAATAATCTTATCCTTTGTGAAATTAATTCTAAAGTAATATCCTGTGGGATCCCTAATTTTTTCATTTTCTAAAACAAAGCTTCTTAGGTTCTTACTTATACTTAGTCGCATACTATAGGTTTTCACTAAGGTTCTCTAATCCTAATTCCCAAATTAACTAAACCATGCTCTAATACCAACTGTAGAGACCCTGCTTCTTATTACGTTATTAATACATCATTTTAATGTTAAAAAACATAAATTATTACATGACTAGGATCCAAAGGTTTAATGTATTGGTAAAATTGGGACCATACATAACTTTTACAAAATAAAACATAAACATTTATTTAATTCTTTATTATCTAGATTCTTAGAGGTCTTCAAATTATCTTTAGTACAAGTAATCACCTAAGGATATACATAAAAAAGGGGTGATCTAAAATCCTAGTAATATTATAGATAAGAACATGAAACAATATAACATGGGGTGAGTATAATCATAAGCATAGGATCATAACCATGAGAGGAATCATTAAGAAAAGTCTTGGAATGTGGAAATGAATAAAAATGAAACATCATGTCTTAGTGTACAACTACCACACATAGTTTTGAACAAAGATAGAATCATTTTTATATATATTTCACTTTTCTCATGAGATAAATCAAATTACCCAAAGCATTGGAGTGCTATATAATTCTGGGCGCACCCGTCACATTATAACATTTGCATTATCATGCATTTCACATAGAATATATATCAATATTCAACATAAAATAACCCATGTAAAGGAATGGGTTTCATTTCATAATAATACATTCATAAACTTTGGGTTCCCAAATTAAAGAG
Organism: Viscum album; assembly: GCA_963277665.1. Classification (NCBI taxonomy): domain Eukaryota; kingdom Viridiplantae; phylum Streptophyta; class Magnoliopsida; order Santalales; family Viscaceae; genus Viscum; species Viscum album. The sequence continues at coordinate 1,994,101,824 of OY728157.1, forward strand.
TGAATAACATACTTGAATCATCAACCTTGAGTGAATAAGGAACAATCTTGTGAAGTAAAAGGTGTGTTATTTGAAAGAAGTGTTCTTTTGGAAAACATTATGTTTGTTATAACTCAATTAAGAAACATTTACATCTCATAAAAGGTAATATAATGATTAATAAATGATATTTAAGGAATATACATACTGAAAATGGGGTGAAAGAGGTAAATCCCAAAGAAAGAGAGTTAGGTTCAAGAATTCCCCTTACCTTGTGTCTGAATGATTTCTTCACTTTAATGTCATGTATAATCACATTAGATTAATTAATTAAAAATCTAGAACCTTTTATACATTAATTTTATTCATTATGGTTTTATTAAGTTCATTTATGGGATTTTCGATGAGTTATAGAATTTAATTTCATCATTTGGGAGCATTCGTTTTCATGGTTTTCATGATTGGTTTTTTTTCAAAAAAAATGGTACAACCACAAAATCAGCACACGTGCAAAGAAGAAAATAAATATAAACCCACTGACCCAGGTACTTGACCCCATGACCACATCCCTAACCCCTCCCCACCCTTACCACCCCAACTGAGCTTGGGGGCTTGGTTTTCATGATTGGTTTGCTTGTATACATGAATGGAAGTTCACTTAAAATGAGGATAAATATCCAGAATTTTTATTATATGTTATTAATGATATTAAAGAATTTTGAGTGATATGATAAATAATTTTATTATATGTCATGAGGATTAATCATTAGATACAAGTTAATGATGATTGTTTTAGGTTAATTTTTTGTAGTTTTTCAATCACAACGAATTTTTTTTGTTTTATCATTTAGTATTATGTGTATAAGTTAGTTTTGGAAAATAAAGAGGTTTGTATCGTACACTTTAAAATATTTTTGAACCATTATAATGGTTTTATTAACATCCTTGAAGGTGTTAAAGGAAAATGAAATTGCATCACCCACGATGTCGGTAAATTGACACATCACGGGTGATGATTTCATTTTTATAATAAAAAAGTGAGAGTGAGGAGTTTAATGATGAATCTTACATTAACATGATATAATTAAATTATATGCAAGGTACTGGATTTATCATTCCATTTTTATGAAGGTAGGTGAGGATATAATAAGAAAATAAATTAAAATGAAAGGAAATTAAAAGAAAAAGAGAGAGGATTTACCTCTTGAATTCTCCTCTTGAGATCCTCCTCAAGGCACCTAGGCTTGATATTTTGATAAGACCAAGAGATCCTGGACATGTGGGAGGGTCTAGGGAATAGTTTTTGGTATAATTTGGTCAATTATAAAATATTGAGATGTGTAAGGAGAATAGGGTGTGAGGGTTGGTATTTATAGTGGAGGAGAGAGGTGTTTTCTCATTATTTAATTCATTAGTTTATTATTTTGCTCAAGACGAGAAATAGTGTTGATTATTGAGACTAAATATAGTAATTAGATTATGTAAGTTTGAACCAATGGTTCTTATATCATTTATGACTCAATTAATAGTGTATTTAACTTATAATGTATATATATATCGTAAATTATCATATTTCACTATTCACCAAAAAAATCAAGTAGAAAAAACCCAAAAATTCACCCTAACCATTTTTCAAAATGTAGAATTAAAAAATGAACTCCATTTTATGAAAATAATTTTCTAAATATGGGTAATTTAATTTTTAATTAAAATCATCATTTACTTGGAAAATACAGATTTTAAAATTATAACTAATTTTATAACACTTTGAAAAATTACTTAACGTCTCATAAAATTGTATTAAAATCATAAGACATCAAAATATTAATTTATGAATACATTTTATGAAATTAAATTTTCTTTTAAAATATTAATTTAATCATTAAATTGTAATTAAATATTTATGAATTATAAAAATACCAACACTTAATTAATAAATTTTAAAATATTTACTTACTTATATTATGATATAATTATATAATATTTTCACTTATAAGATGCCAAAATTTTATTTATATTTTCATGGGTGAGGCTACTATTTATTTGGATTGTTTACTATCTATAAGGGTCATATTACTATTCCTAAGGTCAAGTTACTATTTCATCACTATTTATTCCTTAACTTCTAGAAAAACTTCTTATTTCATTAATTATTCATTTATAAAGTTTTTTATTATGGTATATGAGTGATTTTATATGATTTATAATATATGAAATTACTATAAGAAGGGAGAAATTCTATTGATAAAAGTTTTGGTCGTTACACTTACCGATGTTAATTTACCTTAGAGAGCATTACCTCAACCAAGATAGACCCTTATCAAAGTATAAAGTGTCAACCCTGCAACTAGGTCATGCAAAAAAGGTCACTAGGCTTACCAGTGTAACCTGTAAGCTTACTAGAAAATAAAAGGTCAACTAAGACCTATGGGTAACATCTATGTTCCCATATAGGGTAACATTTTAAGTTAAACCTTACTTGAGGGTTGAAGCTAAGAACAACACATTAAGGTTTTATTTAAACCATTACATCGGTTCACATTTATTATAAATTTTAAAAGGGTATGATATATAAAAAAATGGAAAGTACCAGTTATAAAGGAAAACATTTATCAAACTATACTTATCACTTTATTTATCCAACACTAAGCGGCATAATAGGAAAATTATCTCATAATTTTCTTTCAACCATTTAATCATTATTTATTTAACCCTGAAATTATCACAAATAGCTTAGTTAAATAAAATTTTTATTCCAAGATATAGAGGAAAACACATTTTATGTTGTAATTGGAATTTTAATTTACTAAATCCTTGTAATAATAAATCTCAAAATCATAGAAAATGTCTTTTATCATTTTAAAGGGAATCGATTTGTAAGATTTCACTATATATTTATACATAAAATTGTATAAGTGGTTTTTGACACCTTAAATAACCATCCCTATATATCAAAAACATACCCCCCATGGGGTTAATCACTAAAACATAAATTATAATGTCAACTTACAAGGATCTCATCATTCCACCCTGGTTCCATTTAAATGCAACCCAAAATAAGTTGTTTTATTAATTATTTAACACACCCTTAATGGGTTTATCTCATAAGCAACATGCCCTAACCATCTTACTTGGGTCCAGTTGTGGATTTAGGAATCTATTCATATAGTTCTTCATGCTCAAGTTATAGAAGTACTAGCCTTTATATATATATATATATATATATATATACCATGGTTTAGTTAGATGCATTACCATTCTAAGTTATAAATTCACATTCCTTTATAAGTTATAATTAGCATTCACGTAACTTCAACCATATTTTTTTACCTTCAGTTTCAGAATATAACAAGTCCATATATGATGGTTTTATTACATGGGCTACCTGTCCCAGTTTATAAAGGCACATACACTTTATAAATTTTTATTGACACCCATTTATAACCATAAATATTTCATCCCATAAAACCAATGGTTCATGGATCAAACATATCATAATTGGTTAATTAATGCGCCACCATTAATCTATGAGGTAAAACATCATTTAGGTTGATGCAACACTTTAATAACCAATAATATATCATAATTATAACAAAGCATGGAAAGTTAATACATAAGCATAAAATGCTAATAAACATAGCAATAACCACCCAAGTAGGGAATATAGGGAAGTATGCTAAATAATCACACAAGCATGGTATCCAAATCATCATGCATCATGAAAATATACAATGCAGTCTACATGGAATGACATATCCATGACATGTAAATCTCTACGTGCCTATGATGATGCATGAACACACCTCATATCTTACCATATCGGGCCAAGTGGTAAATCTCATAAATCTATAAATTAATAACCAGCATAAGTATGACAATCACCCAAGGTGAAATAATAATAAACTATAATAGCAACATCATAAATAATACAATCCATGGAAACTTGATCTTTCTCTCATGCAAGGGTTGTCCAAACCCAGACACAAGCTATTTAACAAGTTCTTACATGTTCCTAGTCTCTTGTCTATCATTCCAAAATAGTAATATAAATGGAAAAGAAGGCTTAAATACCACTTTGTAACATATCAGTCCATAAACCACTAAATAAATTACCTAGTTCGATCAGTCACATGGTATTAATCTTGCATCCTCATATGCAGAGGCTACTAAATAACAGTGAGGTTTTAATGATGGTATAGTGGGGAGACTATATCCTCTGGATCAGTACAAAAGATAGTGAAAGAATAAATAAATAATAGAGGAAGTATATGAACAACATAGAAATAGAATATAATAATAAATGAATTAATAATCATGTATGAACATGATACAATGTACAAGAAATGGATAGAAAGTGCATAATATATAACAGGACTATACTGACAAGAGTAAATAAATAAAAAACTCCAACTATAAAATGAAACCCAAGTACATGATCAGCCACTACTCCCAAGATCCTATGTCTAGTCACAGTCCATGATGAAAACAACATAGATCATAGTTTAGATCCTAACCTGTAATCAGGATATCTTTCCAGGAACCAAATGGTGGTCAGAATAGGGTGTGAGATAAACTCAGTAGTCCACCACTAATGGTGTCTAAATAAATATAGTATGTCACTTTTTTTGTATATATATATATATATTATATATGTACATTTATATATATATCAATATATATAGATATGTAGTACTATATATGACCCATGGTGTAACCAAGGCATCCATGCATAATAATAATAAAATGGTATTAATCCTCATTATTTACAAATAGGTACAAGACCAGACATCTGTATAGGGGATACAGAGCATCATGCCCGACAATCCCAATCAATGATGTGAAACATCATTTCCAACAACCTAATAAAGGGGCATGAAACATCATGTCCAACCACTCAAATGGATGTGAAACACCATTTCCAACATCCTGGACCAAGGGAGTGTGAACCATCATATCCAACAAACCTAACTGAGGTCTCTCAGTAATAATCATTTATAAAGTAATCCAACTTGATCTATGAGTCCTTAACCTAGGTGTTCCGTAAAGAGGAACCTCATATCACTCAAGGCACAGTGTAATTCCTTTGATCTAGGATCCCGTCCAAGGTATTCCTACTTGGGAATCCAAGGTTCACTCAAAGATCAATATAAATGTGTAGGAATTTTACATCCAATAATTAACATAGGTCATGAGAAGTCATTCATTCCATAATATAAGTCACCATAATTCATTTCATAAATCAATCCAATTACCAAATAAATATAAGGGTCATGTTTATAATTATGCCATAATATAACTCAAGTGTTCATTTAAATTGATTCTTTATAATTATCAACTCCAAAAAGACCAAGGACCAAGTGAGGACTATCCTACCCATTCAACAAGTTCCTCCATTCTACATATTATTTTACTTATAAGTGAAGAGGGTCAATTCAAGGTATATGACCATATGAAAATTAATCTAATTTATCCAATTGATTAGACATGATCCAACTCAATCAAAACTATTAAACATTTCATACTTCAATTAGGTCAATTATAAATCCCACTACCAAGTGGAAATATCATGGTTCGGCATAAGTAGAAACACAATCATTATAATAATTTTAACTGAACTCACCTTAAGTGGTGGTTTGGGTTAGGTTCATCAGCCTCCAACCATTTATGAGGGTGTTATAGAATGTATAAACATGGTCTGGGTATTCAATTTAATATCTTCCATGTTTTAAGAGAAATATTTGGGAAGTATGGTGTGCGTCATAATATAAAATTTTTATAAATGATGAAACTTTAAGGGAAAATAAACTATAACACCTACCTTATACTAAGGATGCTTCACTCATCAAATCTAAGGCTTTGATTCAAGCTGAAATGAGAGAAGTTGAAGGATCGGAAAACACCCTAAAAATAGGGAAAATTATATCTCAAAACAATAGCATTTAATATGGAATGATAAACTGAAAACAGATGCAATTGGAGTCTTAACCTTACCTCTATAGTTCCAACATGATGAATGGAGGTTTATTCCGATCATAAACAAAGGAGAAACCACCATGGGAAGAAGAGAAGGAGTTTTGCGCATGGGGGAGATTCTAGATGAAACTGAGGGGTTATTTAGGGGTAAGATCATTTTAATGGTGGAGGGGTAAATGGTAATTTTTTCCCTTTTTAAGAAGCACATGGTTAGGCCACACATTTAGACAAACTGTGTGCCAACCGTGTGGCAAGACTACCCAAGAACACCCCTTCCATGCATGGTTGCAGTGCATGGTTAAACAAATCGTATGCCAACCATAATAAATCCTATATAGGTATACACTATATCACATAGTTACCCCTTGGGTAGCACACAATTTCAACAAAATGTTTGGTCTCACCCAAATTTACCCAAGATTTTAGGTTTAAGTGGTCGCTTGTAGTTTATCTTGGGTTGTTGAATCCTCAGAGACCTAAGAAGAAACCTATAGACACGTACATTCTATGGACTATTTTTGGATATGAAGTGGCCAAATTGGGTTGATTTTATATGGGTTTAATTGAACTCTAAGAGACTTAAGTTAATTTAATTTAAAATAATGAGTTGATCCTAGGTTATCACTTGGGGTGGATTGGATGAAATTATTTTTTCAATTATTTCAACTTCTTATATTCGAGGTGGGTTTATTCAAGAATATCAAAAAACATCATCACTTACTAGTTTAATACCAAAAAAAACATAATACGAATCATATATACACTTGTAGGATCAAATTTATGAGCACTCCAAGGTAAAGTTTTGTATTATCACTTGAAGTATGTGGCCTTAAAATTCAACAAGGACGAAGAAGTTTTAAAATCATCAAATAAAAATCTCAATTAAAAGAAGTGATTAGACATTAATGGGTGATAAATAACATCCAATACATTCCCTTTATACTAACTTGTATCAAACCATAATTGGGTTATCCCTCCATTGATTCAATGGTTTTAATGGAAATGGAAAGTAGACTCATGAGGGAGGAACTGGAGAAGTAAAAAAAAGACAATGAAATAACGATCACTCCACCGTTGTGTGATAATTTCACAAGGTTTGGTGTGAATAAATTCACACCTTGAACCAATGGTATCAACATGATATGAAGAAGAACAATATAAGAGTATAATAAGAAATTTTATTAATAAAATAAGGTGAATTGAACAACTTACATGAGAAAGACAAACTCAAGGTAACAAATTCACAGCATAACATTACAATTAAACAAAGCACCAAATATTAATAAATCCTCCAACATCACTGCCTTAAATAGGAATTTTATAAGCCTTGAGTCGATCCTCCAATAGTAAAAGTCGTCCTACTTGAGTATGGTAGGCTTAGGGTGGTGGAAAGCTTGTGGAACTTATACTTTTCCACTCTTGACACGAAGTGGAAGGCAGCTTGCATCCACCGAACAGACGCGTCTAAATTACCTTATATATGGCCGAATTAGAGTGGGACATATAAGAATAAAATGGATCTCTAGATATCTCCTAACATCCTATAAATTTTCAGCCCAAATTAAATTTTTTTTCCGAGATATTATCAAAATGGTGGGATGTTTTTCTGGGCCGAAGAATATGGCTAAGAATTTTATATTCAAATTAGGCCCCTTGGAACTCCATTAAAACATCTGAATTATCTCTTGTAACTGTTGGATGAAATTTTATACAGTATTTTCTCTATCTTTAGTTAAATTTTCATAATCATTGTGCTTTTATCTTGGCCACTACAGTCTCTTTATTAGGCTGCTATCTAGTTTACTTTGCCCATAATGTTGTTGGTTCAAGGCCAACTTTGGTGGTATTCCAAATTGAATCTTCAAGTGATCCAAAATCATTAATTATTCCTTATAGAATTAGATACATGAAAATTAAATATGAAAATAAAATCAAGACCATTTTGTATTTTAGTATGTTTTCAAAAATGTACCATGTAATAGTTCATTTTAACAAAGAATTACAATCATAATGTGAAATAATGTTCAAAGTGTAAAATGCACTAAAATGGTGTTTATTAATATTTAATCTCATGAATATTATAAATATTAACAATGAATATTAGCCTATTTCAGTGGCTAATCACACCCCCCCCAACTTGAGTTTTTCTAGTCCCGAGCAAAATATATCTCAAAAATATGAAATTTGAATTCCCTTTTCCAAAAACATTTTAATACACAATGATCACCAAAAACCCTTCTACCAAAAAACTGTGAAACCCATAAAAATATTTTAATACAAGATAGTTTCATAAGATGATCCCAATCCCAATCCTATTCCTTTTTTCAAATTCATCTTCATATTTCATCCAATATCAATTAAGCATGAGGATGTTTTGTGTATCATAATAGACATGGCGGTTCATCTTTATTCAAGGGGGGAATGATAGAAGTGATAGGTGAAATCATATTTCAATATTAATATGAGTATTCAATTTTTTTTCAATATTTCCATGGTAATTGATATTGCACTCAAAAGAGTCAACCCCTATAGCGAGACTTTGTTAATGACTCCCAAGCTCAAAGACCTTAGGGAACCAAGTAAAGCACACATACTCGGGCATCATCTTGAGTTAACTCAGTCAAAAACAATGTCAAATTACCACAAATAGAGATAAAATTACTAACTCTGGCCTAGAAAACTATGGAGTTGTGATCCCCAAGTGTCGAAATCCATGCATTAGGTCATTTCATTGCTCTATGCTCACATTTATTTATTTTTTTTGAATTTTTTTTTTTGTTTTTTTTTTGAATACTCGTATTAAAACTAAAATGATCACCAAAACTATGCTATTTATTTGGGGGACCCCATGAACTCAAACTAATACCCCACTATCCAAAGTACGTGCATTGTGATTATTTTTTTTATTTGGATGAAAATATAAATGATGAAAAATCACATCGGACAACTGCACTTTCCAAAATCTATGAACATGAACTTAAACTTGCATTAAAATAAAAATAAAGACATGAAAAATTATTTGATATTCAATTTCAAAGTGTGCAATGTGTATTATCATGTTCAAATTTAAAGGAATTTGTCCTTACATACATTTTTTTTATGTACCCAAAATTAATTTTTTTTTCTTTCTTTTCACCCCCCCAACTTAGAATAACACTATCCTCGGTATTTAAAGAAAATAAAATTTTGAAGGGGGTTGTGGTAGAGGATAGGATTTATAAAAGGAATTTGAAATATGAGGATTATGGAATGAAGTCACCTCGTGGTTGAAGTTGGAGTTCTTGCTGCTCCAATTTAGTCCTTTGATATCCATGTCACTTGCAGAGTTCCCTAGTGGAAAAAGTAAAAAACAAACAAACAAACAAAACAAAACAATATATATAGATATATTTATTTATTCATATAATAAAAAAAAGTAAAATATAAGTATATATACAAAAATTATAGAATAAGGAAGCACTATAAGTCGTAGGTTAGTGGTAAGTGCGTGCCACTGTCTCCCTTCGGTCCTGGGTTCGAGTCCCCATGGCTTCTCTAGTTGTGACGGGGTTTGACCCATGACCTACGACATTGTCCTTTTATATTTTTTTAATTATTTTTATATTTTTTTAACCTACAAACACATAAAAATAAAATAAAATATTCTGATGATACATTGTCTTATTTTTAAATTTCTGGGTAAGGTATTACTCAAAGATCACACCACATGACACGGATAAATATGGCGATCCACTTTTATACCCATCCATACTCATAATAGAAGAACAAGTCAATAGTATAATTTTTTTTTTAAATATCAAAATGATTCATTAATCCTATCTGAAAAATAAAGATGATTGAAAAATATTGGAAACATGAAAACCATAGGTTTTCTCCCATGCAGTGATTTTTTTAACGTTGTTAGTAGCTCGACATGGATCCTAAATCTATCAAAATTTTTTGGTTCATAGGTTATCTCAGCTAACTCAACCTCTATTTCATGTTTATTGAATGATTCAATGAATGGTTTTAACCTATGACCATTGACCTTGAAAATGTGACCACTTGTGGGATCCTGAATCTCTACTACCCCATGGGGGTACACATGATTCACTATGAAAGGACCTGACCATCTAGACCTTAACTTTCTTGAGTGTAAATGAAGTTTTGAACTATACAAGAGCATGAATTTTGTTGGTTCAAAATGTTTGACTTTGATATTCATGGATTGGTAGGCTTGAACTCTATCTTTATTTATCCTTGAATTTTTATAAGACTTCATCATAAGTTCCTCAAGTTCATTAAGATCTAATTTCCTCTTTGCTTCAGCCAAAGAAATGTCAAAATTTATTTTTTTTGATTGCCCAAAATTCCTTATGCTCAATTTCAATAGTTAAATGGCATGATTTCCCATAAACCAACCTATATGGTGACATTCCTAAAATGGTTTTATATGCAGTTCTATATGCCCAAAGAGCATCTAAGAGTTTTCTCGGCCAATCCTTCCTAGATGGATTAACCATTTTCTTAAGAATTTATTTGATTTCTTAATTGGATAACTCAACTTGACCATTGGTCTGTGGGTGGTAATCAGTGGACACTTTTTGAAAAATTCCATACTTTTCCATGAGTGTTGAGAATGGACCATTGCAAAAATGAGTTCCATGATCACTAATGATAGCCCTAGGAATTCCAAATCTAGAGAGGATGTTTTCATTGAGAAATCTAATCATAGTTTGATGATCATTGGATTTTTTAGGAATGGCCTCAATCCATTTGGATACATAATCAATAGCTAAAAGGATGCATAGATATCCCCTAGAGTTTGGGAAGGGGCCCATGAAATCGATTCCCCAACAGTTAAAGATTCCAATCACTAAGATGGGAGTGAGTGGAATTTGATTCCTTTTTTTGATGGACCCTACTTGTTGACACCTATGATAGTTTTGACAAAATGTGTAGGAGTACCATGATAGGGTGGTCCAGAAGAAACCACACTGAAGAACCTTATCAAAAGTTTTTTAGAGGAAAAGTGACCTCCACACGCCTCACTATAACAGAATTTAAGGATGGACTCTTGTTCATATTCTGGGACACACCTCCTAATGACTTGGTCAGGGCATAAATTATATAGGTATGGATCATCAAACACATAGTTCCTAACATCGTAAAGGAATTTCCTTCTATATTTAGTCCCTAATAATTTTGAAATGACTCCTATAACTAAGAAGTTGGCTATGTCGGCATACCATGGTAAATCACTCACTGAATAGAGGTGCTCGTCGGGAAATAAATCAGACACAAAAAGGTGATTTGAGTTATCTTTGAATTCCATCCTAGAGAGATGATCAGCTACAGCATTTTCAACACCCTTTTTATCCTTGATTGTGAGGTCAAATTCTTGTAATAGAAGGACCCACCTAATCAGTCTAGCCTTAGCATCTTGTTTTTTGAAGAGGTGTTTTAGTGCAGAATGGTCAGTGAACACAGTGATGGGGGATCCTAAGAGGTAGGACCTAAAATTTTATAAGGAAAACACAACAGCAAGTAACTCCTTCTCAGTGGTGGTGTAGTTTATTTGTGTATCATTTAAATATTTGCTTGCATAAGCAATGGCACATGGATTTTTCTCACACTATTGTCCTAAGACTGCTCCTATAGAGAAGTCACTCGCATCACACATGAGCTCAAAAGGAAGTTTCTAATTTGGATACTAAATGATAGGTTCAGAGATAAGAGCTGACTTGAGTGTAGAGAATGATTCCTCACAGCTTTATATCCATAAAAATGGAGCATCTTTCACCAATAGAGCACAGAGTGGTCGAGAAATAACGCTAAAATTCCAAATAAACCTTCTATAGAAACCAGCATGTCCTAACAAGGACCTCACTTCCTTAATAATTGTAGGAGAGGGAAGGTGATAAATGATGTCGACCTTAGATTTATCAACTTCAATCCCTCTGTCAGATACCAAATGGCCTAGAACAAGTCCTTCCTTTACCATGAAATGGAATTTTTCCCAATTTAGGATGAGATTATTATCCTCGAATCTTGAAAAAATCCTTTCAACATTCAGAAGGCATCCCTCAAAAGTATCCCCAAGTATGGAGAAGTCATCCATGAAGACCTCTAAACAATCCCCCACCATGTCTGAGAAGATTCCCATCATGCACCGCTAGAAGGTAACAGGGGCATTACATAACCCAAAGGGAATGCGTTTGAAGGAAAAAGTGCCGAATGGACAAGTGAAGTTTTTTTTTCCTCGATCTTATAAGGAGACCTCAATTTGATTATACCCTGAGAATCCATATAGGAATAAATAGAATTGATGACCCGCCACTCGCTCAAGGACTTGATCAAAAAAGAGCAAGGGGAAATTGTATTTCTTGGTACAAGAGTTGAGCTTCCTATAGTCAATACAGACTCTCCATCCACTACTGACCCTTTTGGGGAGAAGTTCACCATCCTCATTGGTTATCATAGTAATTCCATATTTCTTTGGGACAACTTGAATTGGGCTTACCCACTCACTCTCACCTATGGGGTAGATGATACCCACTTTCAATAATTTAAGAATTTCTTTCCTTACCACATCCATAAGATTTGGATTGAGTCTCTGCTAAGGTTGACGACATGGTTTAGATTCAGATTCAAGAAAAATCCTATGATTTCCAATGAGTGGGATAATCCCAAGAATATCATAAAGGGTCCATCCAGTTGCTTTCTTATGCTTTCTTAGGACATCTATAAGCATTATCTCTTGATTGGTTACAAGAGAGGAATAAATGACAACAGGAAAAGCTCGATTGTACCCTAAGAATGCGTACTTTATTTATGAAGGTAATACCTTAAATTAGAGATCATATTGGTTATCAATTTCCAATAAAGGATGATACTTTGTATTGAACTCGGTTTCTTTATTCAGATATCTTGACAGAATTGGTTCCTTGTGAACAGAATTTTCATCCAATAAATTAGCCAGAGCAGTTTCATGAATGGGTATGGACTCAATGTTATTGATTTCACCCATGGTATCATTTATTGGTGATTCTATAAAATCATCAATAGAGATATCTGAAAGAGATTCAAGCCAAGGAGACAAATTTCCCTCATGTGAACAAAGAAAATCAATCTCTTCTTGACTTAAACATCCTTCAGTAATCCCTTGAAGTTCCTAAAGTTCACTATCAACACTACCGATCCAATTAACCTCATGTATCTCTTCATCATCCCCAATTTGAGAGTTTTTATTATAGATGTTCAAGTCTAGAGTCATGTTTCCAAAGGTGATGGTCGTGTTCCCATTTCAGACTCAGATAACAGAGTTGTTTTTTTTAAGTAAGGGATGGCCAAGGATGATGGGAGTTTTCTCCCTAGGACCTAAGATTAGGTGATTTTCAAGGACAATGAAGTCATCTTGGTAAATGAAATTTTCAACTTTCACCAAAACATCCTTTAAGATCCCCTTAGGAACTCGAACACTACGATCAACAAGTTGAAGAGTGACAGATGTGGGTTGGAGTTCTTTGATCCCTAACTAACAATACATTGCATAAAGAATGAGCTTCAAACTGGCTCCCATATCACAAAGGGATTTTACAACTTTGTTCTCTCCTATCTCAACATTTATGTATGTACATATTGGATCTTTAAACTTTTGAGGAATGGTCCCTTGAATGGTGGTACTCACATTAGAAGCCAAAAGGACTTGGTTTTTATGTAAAAAATATCTTTTAAAAGTGCACAAGTCCTTAAGGTACTTTGAGTAGGCAGGAATGGTTTGGATTGCATCTAGAAGTGGAATGTACAACTTTACTTGTGAGAATATTTCCCTCAAAGTCTCATTCATTTCTAGTTTAGATATCCCTCTCATGTGTTGAGGGAAGGGAACAGGTTGTTTGAGTGTTCGGTGTGGTTGTAGTTCCTTCACATTTTCATTGGTTTTTACAGAATCAGATGGTATTTCTTCATCATTTTCATATGGTGTTTAATCTTTTAATGGTTCTGGTATGGCTGGTTTAGGTTTTTTAATGGATTTCCCACTTCTTAAAATAGTCACTTCTTTGAGTTGTTCATGAGAGGTTTATGTGTAACTAGATTCTCCCCTTAAATTTGTGGATGGTACCGCCTAAGTAGGCATGGGTGCCTTCCCAATTTTAATGGTTTTTAGTTCATGTTTAAGGGATGAGACTTCTGTGTTCATTTTCTCTATTTGCTTACACAACTGCTCAAGGATTGGAAGAGGTATATATTGAGTAGGGGATTGTGTTGGTTGGTTTATCCTAGGAGGATACTTTAGTTGTTGGATTGGTTGTTGCATGGGTTTCTGGATGGGTTATTGGTATTGGATATAAGGATATTGTTATTGGGCTGGTTGTGGTTGTAATTGGTTGTGTTTTTGGAAATTTTGTGTAGGGTATGGGTTTGGTCCTTGTGGTTGGCTAGGTTGTTGGTTATCTTTCCAGCGGAAGCATGTGTGGTCATTATACCTTGGGTTGAATGTGTTTTGGTATTGGGGCTTTTGGAAGTTTAGGGAATTTACTTCAGTAGGTGGTCCCCCTAGAATAAAATATTTAACAGAAGGTATGGTTGGTCAATTTTCAGTATTGTGGTCATGTCTTTCACAAATTGTGCAAATAGGGTCAATAGTTTGAATTTCATGGATCTTCCTAAGATCGATCTCCTCGACCTTCCTAGTGAGTGCAGCAAGTTTGGCCCTAAGACTTTCCTCCTCCCTAAGTGTATGAATTCTATTAGTTCTTTGTGGATTTTCAGAATAATTTGATGTTCCCCATGTTTTATTTTGTTCAGAAAATCTTTCTAGATACTTGTAAGCATCATTTGGGGATTTGTTTTTAAAGGTCTCATTGCACATCATGTCAATGAATTGTTTGTTCCCCAGGAAGAACCATTCATAGAAAATTATCAATTGTTTAGGAATAGAAAAACCATGATGTGGAACCATGTTTAGGGTGTATTTGAACCTCTCCTATGTTTCATAAAATGAATCCCCTTCTTTTTCAAAAAAGTTTTGGATGATTTTTTTAAGTGCAATTGTTTTGTGATGGAGGAAATATTTTTTATATAACTCTCTTTGTAATTAGTCCCATGAGTGGATTGATGTAGGTATCAGATTTTTTAGCTAATTATTTGATCGATACTTTAGTGAGAAAAGGAAAGAGCATCATCTTAGCAGACTGAAGTTGATGTGTTGGGCACATGGTTTCAACAATGTCGTTGAACTCTTTGACATGAAGGTATGGCATTTCCGACTCCATCCCATGGAATGTGGGAAGGTGGTTTAAGAAATGGGTTTTAAAGATGTAGTTGTAATCTCCTAGGGAATTGTGTCTAATGCATGATGGTGCATTGGTCTAGGTAGGTGTGAGGTGGTCATTCATGGTTTGATTGACTGCATTCCCCAAGTTTGGGGCTGCCTTATTTGGATTTTCATTTTGGTTCCCACTCGGATTTATGAGTTGGTTTATTTGAAGACCTTACATTGAAATGGGCTCAATTTTTGACTCTAGAGTATTAGGAAGATTATGATCTAATTTAAATAGTTACCTTGGTGTACTTTACTCTCCAACCCTAGGACTATCCACCCTAACTAGACGGTTTGATTGGTCACGAGTGTAGGCGGACATGCGCCAAAAGAGAAAAAATGAGAAAGGGAAAAGATAAGAGAATTTGGATGAGAATAAAAATAAATGGGGGATAATATAATGGGTGTTTATATTACTTAATTGGGTCCCCAAAAATGGCTCCAAAATTTGGTCTCACCCAAATTTATCCAAGATTTTAGGTTTAAGCGGTCGCTTGTAGTTTAGCTTGGGTTGTTAAATCCTCAGAGACCTAAGAAGAAACCTATAGACACGTACATTCTATGAACTATTTTGGGATATGAAGTAGCCAACTTGGGTTTATTTTATATGGGTTTAAGTGAACACTAAGAGACTTAATTTAATTCAATTTAAAATAATGATTTGATTATAGGTTATCACTTGGGGTGGATTGGATGAAATTATTTTTTCAATTATTTCAACTTCTTATATTCGAGATGGGTTTATTCAAGAAGATCAAATAACTTCATAACTTACTGGTTTAATACCAAAAAACCATAATACTAATCACCTGTACACTTGGAGGATCAAATTTATGAGCACTCCAAGGTAAAGTTTCGTATTATCACTTGAAGTATGTGGCCTTAAAATTCAACAAGGATGAAGAAGTTTTAAAATCATCAAATAAAAATACAAATTAAAAGAAGTGATTATACATTAATGGGGTGATAAATAACATCCAATACATCCCCTTTCTACTCCCTTGTATCAAATCATAATTGGGTTATCCCTCCATTGATTCTATGGTTTCAATGGAAGCGGAAAGTAGACTCATGAGGGAGGAATTGGAGAAGTAAAAAAAAGACAATGAAATAATGATCACTCCACCATTGTGTGATAATTTCACAAGGTTTGGTGTGAATAAATTCAAACATTGAACCAAAGGTATCAACATGATATGAAGAAGAATAAAATAAGAGTATAAGAGGAAATTTTATTAATAAACTAAGGTGAATTGAACAACTTACATGATAAAGACAAACTCAAGGCAACAAATTCGTAGCATAACATTACAATTAAACAAAGCACAAAAGATTAATAAATCCTTCAACACCACTACCTTAAATAGGAATTTTAGGAACCTTTAGTCTATCCTCCAATAGTTAAATTCATCTCACTTTATTATGGTAGTCTTAGGGTGCTGGAAAGCTTGTGGAACTTAAACTTTTCCACCCTTGACCCGAAGTAGAAGGCAGCTTGCATCCACCGAACAAACGCATCTAAATTACCTTCTATATGGAAGAATTAGAGTGGTACATATAAGAATAAAATTTATATATGTATATCTCCTAAAATTATGTATAATTTAAACCCAAATGGAATTTTGGTTTGAGAGATATTATTGAAATGGTGGTATATTTTTCTGGGCCGCAGAATCTGGCCTAGAATTTTATCTCCAAATTGGGCCGCCTTACACTCCATTAAAACATCCAAATTATCTCTTGTCACTATTTGATTAAATTTTCTCCATGATGTCCTCTATCTTCAGTTAAATTTTTAGAATCATTGGGCTTGTATCTTGGCTGATACAGTCTCTTTATGGGGCGGTTGTCCGGTTTACTTTGCCCAAAATGTTGTTGGTTCAAGGCCAAATTTGGTGGTCTTCCAAAGTGAATATTCAAGTGATAAAAAATCATTAATTGTTCCTTATAGAATGGGATACCTGAAAATAAAATATGAAAATAAAATCAAGACCATTTTGTATTTTATAAGGTGTTCAAAAATGTACCATGTAATAGTGCATTTTAAAAAAGGATTACAATCATAATGTGAAATAATGTTCAAAGTGTAAAATGAACTAAAATCATGTTCATGAATAATTAATATCATGAATATTATAAATATTAACAATGAATATTATCCTATTTAAATGGATAATCAATGTTCCCCTATACAAACAGGTCACACGGTTTGAGCTACACGGTTAGTACTAACTGTGTTCTAACTATGCACCCCTAACTGTTTTCCTCAGAAATGATTTTTCGAAGATTGATGCTTTAAAAACTCATTCAGACTCTCAATGAATCTTACAAGCCTTAAACCCCATCCAAAAACATCATATTTAAGTGTCTCTATGCTTTCATTTACATTTCAAGGCTTAGTTTAATATTCGGTCCCCCCACCAAACGAAAAGATCAAATTCTATGGGAATTTTAAACCCAATACAAAACAAGGGACATTACACATTTGACCTGACATATTTTAATAGATTAGTGATAGAGCCACTTCTTCCCATGGATGAGATTTATCATGAGATTTATTTGATGTGGCAGTTGATGCTGAGGGTTATGAGCCTAATTAGATGTGTTGGGGGTGACGAGCCTGTTATGGGTGAAAATGTGGCCCGAGAGGAGGATATTCATCATGATTATTCAGATGCTCCTCCAATTCCTATTGAATATGAGGAACATCCACAGCCACAACCAGAGGAACAAGCACAAAAACAACCATAATCACAACCACAACTACATGTTATTCATCTAAAGGGCCCTGACACATCATAGTTTATTATTGTGTCATATTTTGTTACAGTGATGGAGGTTGATTGTTCTGTATTGTAGTCTTTATTTTCCTCTAATCTATAGATATCCACTCCACAACAGCCATTTTATTCACATGTTTGCGAGATTTTTGGTCAGCAACCATTATCCTTGCAGTTAGGATAATGTAACGACCCAACTTTTCATGAAGTTTTGGCTCATTTATTTGTTGGTTTTGAGTCGTTATTTTATTTTGGTAAACATACCCTATGGCCTAAGGATATTTTTATGAGCATCGGAGACTTGTTCAAATCCTGAAGTTCCAGAAATTCGACAAAAAAGTGAGCTTTACTGTTAGTAAATGGTTAGTAATAATCGTGCGACTCAACCATGTGAAGTACCTAGTGCACAGGAGTGGTCACATGGTTTGTATACAATCATGTGAGCCAAGCCTCATGCTAGTATAGAATTGAAGACATTATTGATAGTGTATTTTCACATGACTTGTGCACGGTTATCTAGACTATGTGCCTAGACCATGTAAGGGGGTCCTTGGATAGTGGAGGCAGCAAGGTTGGCGCATGGTTTGGCCAATCGTGTGGCTAAATCGTGTGACCCAGTTTTTTTGGGTGAATTTACATTTTTTCCATTGAAAATTTTTTAAACTTTTTTTATTATTTTCTCATATTCTCTAGTGAATAACCCCTAATTTCCTTCTCTAGTGAGATTCCCCTCCCTTCTCTTATGGATTTTGATAAATCCCACTTATGGACTCTGATTTCATTTTCATAATAATCATTGGATCCACAATGATAATATCCGAAATCCTATTGCTTCCTATCATAGATTATCTTCCCATCTATTACACTATTTTGGTGTGAACTCATTTTCCTTATTTTTAGGTCATTTGTCTATTTTGGTGATTTATTTCATTCTTCTTTGAACCAAAGGTTGATAACTAATGAGTGGTTATCTACAGACCTAAGGTAGGTGGTCTAGAAATTATCCCTTAAAGTTTAGGTTCTTTCATAGATTTTGTCATTTTTTCACATGATGAACATTTCCACACAATGCCTTAAAATGTGTTCCTCCTTATTTAATTAATTTTACCATGTTTAATTGCTCTATTAGACTATTTTCAATTATTAGAGGATGTTGAACTTGTTTATTTCCTCCCCCTTTAGGTGTTCCAAGTGTATTTAACTCCTTTATATAAATTTTTAAATGACTAAACATTTTATAAGTGTTTAGATTGACTTGGAAATTGAATTTAATTTCTTAAATAATTAAATGGATTGATTTAATTTTATATAATTGGGTGGTAAGGCCATGACACATGTTCTATATTTATAAATATAGATTACATGAATTGTGCACCCTCAGTTAATTATGTTAAATGGATATAAAGTAATTAGAGGTAATTCATAGTGTTTATTATTATTATTAGTATTCCATGGTTATTGGTTGTTGAATAATTGTTAATGGGTTTTTTTAGCATTATGTTGCACACTCCCTTTTTTTTTGGTGATGGGCATGACATATTACATTGTTATACTCTTATCTGGATTATGGGAATGATGCTCCATGTTCCTTTGCATCGGGTGTTGGGAATGATGACTCCCCCCACCATCTCGAGTGATGGGAAATATTTCTCTCATTCATATGAGATTTATGGCTTATATCCTTTTTTATGGAGCCTATATCTCATTAGACTAGTTATGGATTCCTGAGTTATTCCATGGGTCTAGCTAGCACCTAGTATCCATGTATATTCCTACATATGTCCTCTCATATCTAGTGCATATACATGTATACATATTATATATGGTTACTTATATGTATATATATGGATATTCATGGTTACTGATCATACTCATTCTGGACTATGAAAAAGTAGGTAGATCCATCTGGGTGTCCTATAGGAACCTAAGATGGCCAGTACTTATTTTTCAGTATTTTTTATTATTCATTTTACCTGAACATCGTTATGATATGTACACTGGATAGATTATTCTAGAAACCATTGGTGGTGGCCTATTAAGTTTATCCCACACCTTAATCGGGCCTCCTTTGGTGTCTGAGTAGACTTCTTAACTGTAGGTGTGGATAAGGGAAAGTGCCCTATCATAGATGCTTGATCTGTTTCATTTATAGCTTTGAGAATGGGAGAGAAGGGTCGGATGTATGCTTGTGATGCTAGTAGAGCAGTCTTTTGGACTTTTTTTATTTTTTTATAGCATTATTTATATGCATATCCCCCATTTCCCCTTTTTATATATTATCATACTATGACATCATTTGTATATAACTCAGCCTTTGAATTTTGATTACTATTATATTTGGTTGGTTTTTTATGCTTCTATTGTTGAATATTATACTTGTTTCCACTGTGTCATCTATTATATTATGCTTCCACCATTATCTGCTTATTTATTATTACTATTGTTCCACTATGATATTAGGGTATGGTCTTCCCACTATACCACCTTAGACCATCATTTCTAGTTGGAAGCCTCTGGCGTATGAGGAGGTGTGATTGAGGTCTTGTAACCTATCAGCTCGGAGAGTCGTTTTAGTGGATCCCATGTCGGGATATTACAAAGTGGTATCAGAGTGGTCTTTCCCTTTGTCTTATTATTTGGGCATTATATAAGAAGCTAGGATGTAATGGAATTTGGAAATGATCCTGCACCTTATAGTAGTTAACACATGTATAGGGGAAACCCAAATTACCTGGGATGGGTTATTGTTGTTATTGGATTATGCCAGTTACTGTTGATACGATTTCACCATTGGGTGACACACATGCCTTGTGACATTATTATTATTACTCTTATTAATGCAGACTTCATTCCTTGGCTTGGTATGGTAAGTAATTAGCATCTCATGAATCATTATAAGCACATTAGGACTAATATGCCATTAATTTTTCTGTGATGTGTCTACTTTCTGTGTGCATTGTCTGTTGCATATAGTTAGTGCCCTGATTCTTATATACTAAAATATACTAAAACTTATATAAAGATAATATAATTGGATTAATTAAAGTGCCTACATCAATTTAAATAGTATTTTCCTGCATATATTGATGATGACACCTTAATTGTCCAATTATACCATGTTGTGGGTTATGGACCTACTAATTCTATGGATCATAACAACATTGGTTGATTGGGTTACTTTAATGTATAATATGCTTTATGGAGAAAGTAATTATATAAATCTTTAATGGTGATTCATTTAATCAAAACATTGAATATGACCTATTACATCCTAATACTATATGTAAAGGTCAGGTTGTGGTTAAATGATGTGCTAATTTCCATTTATAAGGAGTATGACTTTTATAAATTAGCAATGGTGGTGCATATAAATAGACCATGATATGTGTGTTTGTGTGAGTCATTATCTAAAATATTATGAACATAAAATTAAATCAAAACTTTCCAATGAAATGGTTACCTCTAAATGGGGTGTTAATTGCGAAGTAAAGGGTGTTTTTCTCTATACCTTGAAATTGACACTCCATGTACTAAAACCTTACTCTGTATACGAGACCTAGACCTAAACCTGGACTTAGTAGTGGATGGTTGGGGTGTCTCTTACATTATTATGGCATGTTATGGTCTTTTTATTTTCACTTAGACCTAGATTTTGGAGTAGGAAGAGAGGTGTGATCATTTTATAGGAAGGAAATATGCCTATCCTAATTATCTATCTATAATATTTTCAATTATTGAATTATTTTTTGAGGTGTACTTCTAGAATTATAAAATCATGCCACCATGACAACCTCGAGTTTTATTCCAGGAAGGTAGTGATAACCATGCTCTGGAGATGGAGGGTCCTGAGATGCTAGTGATGCCTCCTATAGTACCACCTATGGCACCACCTACTATTCCTGATATGGGAACCAACACCCAATTTCAAGAGAGATTTATTCATATGATACAGAATATGTATGGAGTTTCACGACCTACCCTGACTATATAAAATTTGACTTGGGAGTTCTAGTAGTATCATCCTACCACCTTTTTGGGGGATGGTGGTCCTCATGCTAAAAATTAATGGCTAGAGGTCATGATTTCTATATTCAAGCATCTGAAGATGCCTCTAGAGTAGAGGGTCAAGTTCATTTCTTATAGGTTGTGTGGTTATGAAAAACAATGGTGGGATGTCATTACCCAGGAAGACTAACATTGTGACATGATCTAGAGTGATTTCCAAATAGTATTTTAATATCACTTTTTTTCACAGACACTGAAGGATGATTAGGATAAAGAGTTCATGAACCTGCAGTAGGGATCCATGTCTATCATGAAGTATTATTCTTGATTTTCTAAGCCATATTGGTTCGCACCAACCTTATCTAGTGATGATATCATTACTTCTAGGTGATTTTAGGATGGGATGGTGTGCGTTGTCCGATTACAGGTTAATGTTTTTTGATTGACTGTTATTTCTGAGATAGTCAACTAGGACCTCATTACTAGGAGGAATATGAGGGAAGATGATAGTGGGAACTAGGGTGGTTCAACACCCAACCTTCTAGTGTTTCTTTTAGAAGAAGGAAGTAGTGTTTTAAGGTTTCTCATGTAACAACCCAAAGTTTCATTAATGTAAATCCCTCTTGATCTAGTTAAATGTCTCTTTATGTAAAACGTTTATATGAAATGTCAAATTCTTTGGTTTCATGTTAATAATTGTGATTGTTACTTTTATAGCCGTTGAACATTGATCACATGATTAGTATAAATATAGGGCTTTAACAAATCCAATTTACTCAGACAAAGGAAGCGATGGCCTCATCCAGTAGAATTGCCCCATATGAAGCCCATTTTTCGGAGCTTAGAAAAGAGGTGGCATCCTTAGGATTCGCTCTTGACCAAGCCCAAGATGAGCTTCATCATGTCAAGCTCGAACGGGACCGTCTACGGGAAAAGTGGAAGTTGATAGAGATTATCACTCGAGCGATGTTATCCGAGCCACCCCAAGAGTCTATCACCATCGCACACCTTACCCTTAGGTCTTATGCGGCTGTTTTAAGGGGTTATGTAACAAATCGATAGTACTATGTTCATGTATATTATTTTTGTATATAATAATGAATATACCTCCTTGTCATTTTTTTGATACATTGTAAATAGTTTTTAAAGTACAAATAGTGTTTTAGTTATTAATTAATTAAGAATTTTATTTTTTAAAATTAGAGGATTTTTGAATTAAATAATATTTTAATAAAATATTATTATTATTATTAAATTAATTTTTATTAAATATAAATGATATTATAATTTTATGAATGTAATTATAATTTTTATTAAGGTTTGAAAGCCATTTCTGTCAAAACCCGTGAATTTTCGATAAAAGTTGGTTTTTATTTTAAAAGTGAAAATTAACATATTTATAAAATTATTTAGATAAAATAAATTTTATTTCAGGAATCAGGATGTCGAAATTATCCAATGGTGAATTTTTCATAATTTTCTAAGATAGTCAAATTTTTGGGTAAAAATTAAATACCATTTAAATATATAATGTGTTTTATGACATCATAATGACCCAATAGTGATGTAATAAAATACTATAATCTTTATGTTCGGCCAATATATGTTTTAACATTAAAATAATGTAACTTTGGGTTTGTTTGAATTACTTTTCAAAGCATTAATGGACCCCTCAAGACTTATTAAACACCTTGTCTTTTTAAATTAATTTCCATGGGAGTGTGACTCACCTCCACATAAGCAACCCTGTTATTTTAAGAAGTTAGGACTTTGGCCTTATAAAATAATTTTTTCCTATTCCCTTTTCCAAAAACCATGGGAAAAAACCATGGGATGGTTTGTGGTTTGGATTAATTTAATATAAGGGGTCCCAAACCTAAATAATAAAGAATTCCCTCACATTTTCTATATAAACCCACCCAAGATCCCACTTACACCTCACTCAAAACCTTTTTATTTCATCCAAACTATGCCCTACTATCTCTATAATCCTACAAAGGTGCCCCAAGCTCCCAAGAAGCCTCTCTCAAGCCTCTCTTAAGCCTTTGGAAGCACACTTCCAAGTAAGGGTTTTTTCTTCTTTTCTCATTTTTGTCTAATTTTATTTAAGTTGTTTTTCCCTTTTAATTTCAATTATGAATGTTGGGGTATGATTTCTCACCTCCATAATACTTACCTATTTATGTTTTAATAATGGGAGACCCCTTTATCTCTCATTAAATTCCTCCCATGTACACCCGTTACTATGCCGAAATTCCGAAAGGAACTTCTCTCTCCTCATTTACATTCAAGAAATACTTTTGTATCATGAATATAAATTCAATTACAATTGTTGGGACATGTATATATATGACCCCACTTACTGTCCATTTCATGTAGATATTATGAGACACCCCTTTCTCTCTCATCAACCATTTTTATGAATTCTTATATCATGTCGTTACGCTGCTGAAATTACACCGATTTTCTAAGCCAATGTCATTGTGTAGTGAATACCATGCCCATTTCTCCATCAAGGGTATTCACCTTCATGTAAATTTACTTATTGATTATAAAGTTTCATTCCACATTCCTTTTTCATGGAATAAATGATTTTGTTTTATGAATCCATGTTTTATGATCCATGTGGCACACTTATGCATGAAATTAAATGTTTAAGAAGGGTGTGTCCTTATAGCGCTCCAATGCATTGGGTAAAGTATAGTATCATGATACACCATGTGAAATTAGTGTTGACTCATGCTAATTCAAGTGCAATGAGGGTTTACTCATGCTTCATGTTTAATGATAATTTACTCAATCTCCATGTGCAATGAGCCTTGGCTCATGCTAATTCCATGTTAAGTGTTGTTGCCACATTTCCATGTTATGGTTATCATGCTTTGTCATGCCTTTATGTTCATGTTTCTCTTTTGCTATATTGATATGCCTAATGTCTAACATGTATTGTACTCCTCATGTTATTCCATGTGTATTCCCTTACTGGGCTTTATAGCTCACCCTTTTTTTATGCATGTCCTCAGGTGATCTCATGCAATGCTAAGTACGAGAGAATGTAGTGGTCATGTAAAGGAAGTTTTCAATAAAGATTTTGTATTTCCTGTTTTAAGTTTTTATGTAATAATCCTAAGACCTAAAGACACTAAACCTCTCGATCTTCTTGTTGTATCAAGTGAAGTTTTATGTAATAAATCATGTTTAAGTTTGTAATAAAAGCAGGGTTGTCATAGTTGGTATCAGATGATAGGTTTAGTTATTTTTGGGATTAGGATTAGAAAACCCTAGTAAAGCCTTAGAGACAATACTAAGTATAATAAAAACATATCTAAGTTTTGGTGAGTATTGATTAAGTGGTTTATCAAGCAAATACATCCCTGTCTGGATACTAGTAGGTAGAGGCGGCTCTGGCACAGATGTATCCTAGGGGTAAAACCCGAAAACACCGCTTTGAGCTAGACTCAAATGGGAACTGGTGCACAACAACGGGCCTTGCTGCACTCTTTGTTACAATACTCCCGGGGGATATGTTTTGATGAATTCACAAGCTTAGTATGAACCCTTATTAAGGGAATTAAAAAAAATCCCCTAAGAATATATGTTAGAAAGTAGATCATGAAAATCCTAGATTGAAGCCTATAGACTCATGAGTTAAGGAAATAAAAGTTTATTTATAAGTCATAAACTTTTGTCTTTGGATTACCCTTTATGTGTTACCCCTAAATTTCCTTTTATTCCAGCCAATGGCCAGTAATAGGAGGACTCAGTCTAACAACCGTTGTGAAGATCAGTGTGATGACTGTACTAATGAGATGCCCAATCCAATGGGAGTAGGAATCGCGAACTTTGTCACGCTTCTCTCTCATCTAACTCAAGTTTTGAATAGAAACATGGGTCAAGAGGAACGTTCAACCCCCTCCCCCCCTAAGAAAGAACAAGTCACTATCGAGAGCTTCATGAGACAAAGGCCTCCTACTTTTAGTGGATCATCCGATCCCACGATCACTGAACAATGGATCAACTCCATTGAAAATATCTTCTCCATCCTTCAATGTTCTGAATAAGAGAAGGTTCTCCTGGATGCTTATCGTATGGAGGGTGAAGCTGATCAATGGTGGACGTTGATCAAAAATATGAAGCCGGAGGAGGAGATCGAGGCATTGGAATGGAAGGATTTCCGGAAGATGTTTTTCGATAAAAATTTTCCGCGCACCCTCTGGATTAAGATGGAAAGGGACTTCCTTTCCCTCAAGTAAAAAGACGAAGAATCTATTGGATTGTATGAGGAAAACTTCACAAGGCTTGAACGATACGCTTCTGGCTTTGTTATTACCCCCAAATGCAAGGTTGACCGCTTCTTTGGTGGGTTGAAGCCTAGCCTACGGAAATCATTAGCAATCTGTGACTTTGACGGCTATGAGGAAATTTTCCGATGTGCCCTCAAGGTCGAAATGGAGATCGGGGAATCACAGGGGTATCATGGGGACAAGAAGCATAAGGTGGACTTCAATGCTGGTGGTCCGATGGATAAATCCAACGGTTCTAAGAAGATCCAGAACCCCACTTTCCAAAAGTGCGAAAAGAAGAACCCTGGAAATTGCCTTAAGGGGACGAGGAAATGCTTCAGGTGTGGAAGACAAGGGCACCTAGCTATTAACTGTCATCAAGAAAGACCCACGGCTGCGACAGAGGAGAGGAACGCTCTATTCTAACCTCAATGCATTCTTCAATGCTACAAATGCAAAGAACCAGGGAATTTTGAAAATCAGTGCCCTAATCCAAGGGTTTTCAGAGGCAACCAACAACCTCCAAGGCAACAAGGAAGAGATTTTGCCATCACTTATGCCAAAGTGAACCCTAAAAACGAAGTGGTGATAGGTACGCTAGTTATTCATTCAAGAATAGCGAACGTACTTTTTGATTCAGGTTCTACGTATTCTTTTATATCTCTAAAGTTTAGTAGAACAATCCCAACACCACCGCAAATCATGGAAGTAAAGATGTTGGTGAGTACGGAAAATGGGGAAATCATTGCATCCCATGAATATAAGTCCTCCCCTGTTATAATCTATGGATTAAATTTCCCAGAAAACCTTGTCATACTCCCTCTGGTGGAATTTGATGCAATTCTTGGAATGGATTGGCTTTCCTTATATAGATCCAACATAAATTTTCGGGAGAGGGAAATCACACTCCATATGGAGAATCGACCCCCGATTATTTACAAGTGTAAGGAGGAAGATGAATCTCCTTTAGCTCCATCATCACAAGCATGGATATTACTGCCCTATGAGCACACGTATCTGGCTCAGATGATTGAGTCCAAGGAAGAAACCATCCTTGAAGAAATTCCTATTGTGAGGGAATTCGCGGAAGTGTTTCCCGAGGAACTGCCTGGTCTTACGCCTAGAAGAGATGTTTAATTCTCAATTAAACTTATACCCGGGGCATTACCAATATCCAAGACTCCATATAGAATGGCTGTTGTAGAGCTTGAAGATCTAAAAAACAACTACAGTAGAATATGGATAAAGGGTTTGTACGCCCAAGTGCTTCACCATGGGGTGCACCAGTCCTCTTCATCAAGAAGAAGGATGGGTCAATGCAGCTTTTCATCGATTATCGTGAGCTCAAAAAAATCATTATAAAGAACAAGTATACTCTCCCATGAATTGATGACTTGTTCGATCAGTTGCGTGGAGCACAATACTTCTCCAAGGTGGACTTTCATTCGAGATATTATCAAGTAAGGGTGAAGAAGGAAGATATCCCCAAGACTGCTTTTTGCACAAGATACAGGCACTATGAATTCATAGTAATGACTTTCGGACTCACTAATGCTCCAGAAATCTTCATGGACTTAATGAATAGAGTCTTTAGAGATTACCTCAACAAATTTGTGGTAGTCTTTATAGATGATATTCTAATATATTGCAAAACCAAGGAGGATCATGAGGAGCATTTAAGAACTGTACTAGAGACTTTGCGCAAGGAGAAGCTCTATTCAAAGTACAGAAAGTGTGAGTTCTGGTTTAAGGAGGTCTCATTCTTGGGCCATATCATCACAAGAAATGGGATATATGTGGATCCCTCCAAAATAGATGCAATTGAGGGATGGTTGAGGCCAACATCGGTAACGGATATTCGTAGCTTCTTGGGGTTATCTGGATATTATCAACGATTTGTGAGGAATTTGTCACGATTTTCCAACCATCTTACCAAGATAACTTAGAAGGGAGTAAAGTTTTCTTGGAGTGATGAATGCGAAGAAAGCTTCAAGGAGCTGAAAAGGAGGCTTATCACTGCGCTCGTGCTCACTTTACCCACAAGTGGGGAACTTTTTGTTGTATTCAGTGATGCTTCGAAGAAGTGCTTAGGTTTTGTGCTGATGTAGAATGATAAAGTGATATCCTATGCCTCAAGGCAGTTGAAAATCCATGAGCGAAACTATCCAACGCATGATCTGGAGTTGGCGGCAGTGATCTTTGCCTTGAAAATCTGGCGGCATTATCTCTATGGGGAGAAATGTGAGATATATACTGACCACAAGAGTCTTAAATATATATTCACATATAAAGAGCTTAATATGCGCCATAGAAGATGGATAGAGATCATCAAGGATTATGACTGTTCAATACATTACCACCCTGGGAAAGTAAACAAGGTGGCAGATTCCCTAAGTAGAAAGGACTCAGTGATTCTATCAATGATGAGAATTGAGAAGGATCCAATCTTCTTAGACTTGATGAAGATGGACATGGGAATCATAAAGAAGGGAATGTTATCAATCCTTTCACAAATGATTGCTCAACCGTATCTTTTATAAAGGTTAAAGGATGCTCAAAAGGATGATGTGGGAATTCAGGAAAAAGTGGAAGCTATCAAAAAAGGGAAATCCTCTGAGTTTAATGTTAATGAATAAGGAATTGTGGGATTTGGGAAAAGACTATGTGTTCCATCGAGTTCGAAGCTGAAGAAGGAACTTTTGGATGATGAACATAGTTCAAATTTCTCTATTCACCCAGGGAGCACAAAGATGTATCGAGGTCTCTGAGAAAACTTTTGGTGGGATAATATGAAGAAGGAGATTGCTGAATATACATCAAAGTGCCTGATGTGTCAGCAAGTGAAGCCAAAGAGGCAGAAGTCTAAGGGGATGATGCAACCATTGTCCATACTAGAATGGAAATGGGAGAATATCACCATGGACTTTGTCACCAGACATCCAAGGACATCCAAAGGCAACAATGAAATCTGGGTTGTTGTGGATCTTCTTAAAAAGACTGCACACTTCATTGCTATTCGGTAGGTTTTCTCATTGGATCAACTAGCATGGATATATATCAGAGAAGTGGTAAGGTTGCATGCAGTACCACTATCTATTGTGTCTGACTGAGATCCAAGATTCACCTCTAAGTTTTGGAAGAGTCTTCAACATTCTCTAAATACTGAACTGAACTTCAGTACGGCTTATCATCCTCAAACTGATGGCCAATCTGAGTGGACTATCCAAACACTTGAGTACATGTTGAGAGCGTGCTCAATGGACTTTAAAGGAGGATGGGATCAACATCTTCCTCTGGTTGAGTTCTCTTATAATAATAGTTTCCACTCGAGCATCCAAATGGCACCATATGAAGCCCTGTATGGGAAAAGGTGCAGAACACCGGCATGTTGGGATGAGGTTGGTGAACGTAAGCTGCTTGGACCAGAAATGGTCGAGGAAATGGTGGAGAAGGTGAAAACCATTCAGTAGCATATTAAGGAAGCTCATAGTCGATAGAAGAGTTATGCAGATAATCTTCGATGAGACCTTGAGTTTAAAGTTGGATACATGGTGTTTCTACGCATATATCCATGGAAGAAGGTCATGAGGTTTAGAAAGAAAGGGAAGTTAAGTCCAAGTTACATCGGCCCCTTTGAGATTCTTGATCGTGTAGGGGTTGTGGCCTATCGACTAGCACTTCCACCTACCATGGCCAAAGTACATGATGTCTTTCATATATCCCTCTTAAGGAAGTACATACCAGACCCTTCACATGTACTCTCTTCTGAGGTGGTACAATTGGAAGATGATATTTCTTATGAGGAGAAACCAGTGAAGATCTTAGATCATAGAGAAAAAGTTCTACGAAATAAGACAATGCCCCTCGTCAAGGTGTTGTGGCGAAACCACAAGTTTGAAGAAGCGACTTGGGAATTAGAGGAAATGATGAAGCTAATTTACCCACATCTGTTTTAGTATGGGAAAAGGAAAATTTCGAGGGCTAAATTTCTTAAGGGGGGAATATTGTAACGACACAAAGTTTCATTAATGGAAATCCCTCTTGATCTAGTTAAATGTATCTTTATGTAAAATGTTTATATGAAATTTCAAATTATTTGGTTTCATGTTAAGAATTGTGACCGTGACTTTTATAGTCGTTGAACAGTGATCACATGATTAGTATAAATATAGGGCTTTAACAAATCCAATTTACTCAGACAAAGGAAGTGATGGCCTCATCGAGTAGAATTTCCCCATTGGAAGCCCATTTGCCGGAGCTCGGAAAAGAGGTGGCATCCTTGGGCTTCGCTCTTGACCAAGCCCAAGCTGAGCTTCATCATTTCAAGCTCGAATGGGATCGTCTGCGGGAAAAGTGGAAGTTGATAGAGATTACCACTCGAGCGATGTTATCTGATCCACCCCAAGAGTCTGTCACCATCGCACACCTTACCCTTGGGGCTTATACGGCTATTTTAAGGGGTTATGTAACAAATTTCTAGTACTATTTTCATGTATATTATTTTTTTATATAATAATTAATATACCTCCTTGTCATTTTTTTGATACATTGTAAATAGTTTTTAAAGTACAAATAGTGTTTTTAGTTATTATTTAATTAAGAATTCTATTTTTTAAAATTAAGGGATTTTTGAATTAATAATATTTTAATAAAATATTATTATTATTAAATTAATTTTTATTAAATAAAAATGATCTTATAATTTTATGAATGTAATTATAATTTTTATTAAGGTTTGAAAGCCATTTCTGTCAAAACCCGTGAATTTTTTATAAATGTCGGTTTTTATTTTAAAAGTGAAAATTAACATATTTAGAAAATTATTTAGATAAAATAAATTTTATTTCGGGAATCAGGATGTCGAAATTATCCAATGGTGAATTTTTCATAATTTTCTGAGACAGTCAAATTTTTGGGTAAAAATTAAATACCCTTTAAATATATAATGTGTTTTATGACATCATAATGACCCAATAGTGATGTAATAAAATACTATAATATTTATTTTCGGACAATATATGTTTTAACATTAAAATAATGTGATTTTGGGTTTTTTTGACTTACTTTTCAAAGCATTAATGGACCCCTCAAGACTTATTAAACACCTTGTCTTTTTAAATTAATTTCCAGGGGAGTGTGACTCACCTCCACATAAGAAACCCTATTATTTTAAGAATTTAAGACTTTGGACTTATAAAATATTGTTTTACTCTTCCCTTTTCCAAAAACCATGGGCAAAAACCATGGGATGGTTTGTGGTTTGGATTAATTTAATATAAGGGGTCCCAAACCTAAATAATAAAGAATTCCCTCACCTTTCCTATATAAACCCACCCAATATCCCACTTCCTCCTCACTCAAAACCTTTTGATTTCATCCAAACTCTTTCATACTCTCTCTAGAATCATCCCAAGGTTCCCCAAGCTCCCAATAAGCCTCTCTCAAGCCTCTCTCAAGCCTTTGGAAGCACACTTCCAAGTAAGGGTTTTTTCTTCTTTTCTCATTTTTGTCTAATTTTCTTTAAGTTGTTTTGCCCTTTTAATTTCAATTATGAATGTTGGGGTATGATTTCTCACCTCCCTCATACTGTCCTATTTATTTTTGAATGATGTTAGACCCCTTTATCTCTCATTAAATGCCTCCCATGTACACCAGTTACTATGCCAAAATTCTGAAAGGAACTTCTCTCTCCTCATTTACATTCAAGCAATACTTTTGTATCATGAATATAAATTCAATTAAAATTGTTGGGACATGTATCTATATGACCCCCCCCCTTACTATCCATTTCATGTAGATATGATGAGAAACCCCTTTCTCTCTCATCAACCATTTTTATGAATTCTTATATCACGCCGTTACGCTGCCGAAATTGCACCAATTTTCTAAGCCAATGTCATTGTGTAGTGAATACCATGCCCATTTCTCCATCAAGGGTATTCACCTTCATGAAAATTTACTTATTTATTATAAAGTTTCATTCTACATTCCTTTATCATGGAATAAATGATTTTTTTTTATGAATCCATGTTTTATGATCCATGTGGCACACTTATGCATGAAATGAAATGTTTAAGAAGGGTGCGCCCTTATAGCCCTCCAATGCATTGGGTAAAGTATAGTATCATGATATTTCATGTTCAATGAGTGTTGACTAATTCTAATTCAAGTGAAACGAGGGTTTACTCATGCTTCATGTGCAATGAAAATTTACTCATGCTCCATGTGCAATGAGCCTTGGCTCATGCTAATTCCATGTTAAGTGTTGTTTCCACATTTCTATGTTATGATTATCATGCTTTATCATGCCTTTATGTTCATGTTTCTCTTGTGATCTATTGATATGACCAATGTCTAACATGTATTGTACTCCTCGTATTATTCCATGTGTATTCCCTTAATGGGCTTTATAGCTCACCCTTTTTTTATGCATGTCCTCAGGTTATCTCATGCAATGCTAAGTACGAGGGAATGTAGTGGTCATGTAAAGGAAGTTTTCAATAAAGATGTTGTATTTCATGTTTTAAGTTCTTATGTAATGATCCTAAGCCCCAAATACACTAAACCTCTCGATCTTCTTATTGTATCAAGTGAAGTTTTATGTAATAAATCATGTTTAAGTTTGTAATAAAAGAAGGGTTGTCATATCTCATGAGGTTAGCAGCAGTTATACAGCTCGTAATGATAGCTTCCTTATATGTCACTAGTGTGAGAAATCAAGACACATGAAAACCCAGTGTATAAGAGATCCAATGGAGTGTAGAGACTATAGTGTAATGGGGAATATCTAGTGCTTATATAGGGATTTTCAACTAGTTCCAAGTGAGAGAGGATCCATACCTACCACACGTTTCAAAGAAGGACCAATAGTATATTTCCAGGTAGGTAGATGGAATACCACTGGACACTCAGGCCGAGGTGGAGGTTGAGGAAGAGGGAATTAAATACATAAATTACAGCGCTGGCATAGCAGACTTGCTCAAGGCAGTCAATTTGTGACTTTGGGTCATGGTACGGGCCAATTGCATGCAGTGAAACCTATAATAGAGGAGTAGAGCTCCAAACGTTATACCATTTGAGGTACTATTCTAGTAGCCTCTACCTTAGTGTCTGATTTATTTGACACAATTTCATCACACTCTTTTATATATATGGTATTATAGAGAGTATGGGCCTCAAGATAGAGTATTTTTGTGATGTGATGACACTCAATACTCTATTGGGTGTCTAATCAGAGAGTGTTCTCTGATGTAAGAATTGTCCCCTTGAGATAGTCGGATATCTTCTTATGTGGAATCTATTCATCCTCAACATGATAGGTTTTTATATGATTATTAGGATGGACCGGTTAGTTTCCTATTGATCCCATATTTATTTTTATTTTTGGAGGGTGGTGTTTAGATCACTAGAGGGCAGTAGACATGTACACAAGGGAGAATGGGATGTTCATGCATCTCGAGTTGGACCTGAGCATTAGGGGCTGGGTAGAGTGATGACCCAGATGGCCTGACTTTTCTTGGATGATCTAGGGATATGAACTATTGTTTCTTGTCCTATGGTGGATCATTTTGAGTACATTTTCCCTAACAAATTTTCTAGGCTTCCTCCAGTGTGAGAGGTATAATTCATAATTGAGCTAGTGTTAGAAGTAGCTCTAGTGTCTATTCCTCCTTACTCGATGGAAACCATGGAACTTCTGGAGCTTAAGAAATAGTTGGAGGACCTGGAGGATAAATTTTTCATATGCCCCAACACTTCTCCTTGGGTTTCACTGGTCCTTTTTTCCAAGAATTAAGGTGGTACGCTCAGGCTCTATGTGGATTATCGACATTTGAACTAGCTTATGATTAAGAATCAGTATCCATTACCTTGAATAGATGCCCTCTTTGATCAGCTATTAGGATCTCAGGTGTTTTCAAAGATTGATTTTAGGTCGGGATGTCATCATGTGTGTGTTATATCTTTCAACATACCTCGTATGGATTTTCGAAGTAGGTATGGTCTTTAAGAGTACCTGGTAATGTCGTCTGGTCTCACCTACATGCCTGTTGTTTTCATGGATATGATGAATCGGGTTTTCCACCCATATCTATATTAATTCATGGTAGTTTTTTTTTTGATATGTTAGTATAATCTCATTCTCTATATGACCATGACCAAATTTTTTGATATCAGGCTGAATACACTGAGAGAGAACCAAATTTATGATAAACTCAGAAGATTCCACTTTTGGATCGACAAAGTCCACTTTCTAGGTCACATAATCTATGAGGTAGGAGTTTCATTAGTCATAAAGAAGGTGAGAGATTTGGTTTCCATGTAGTAACCTGAGAACATATTTGATATATGGAGTTTCTTGGGTCTAGCCAGGTATTATAAATGCTCCATCTAGGATTTATCATGCCTAGAAATTCCTCTTATGGGATTGACTAAGAAGGATGTGAAATTCATGTGGTCAGAAGAATGTGAAGCATCCTTTCAGGAGTTGAAGGGAATATTGAATTTAGTGTCAATTCTGGTTCTGTCAAAGCTAGACAAGAGCTATACTATTTATTATGATGCATCAAGAATCGTTTTAGGATCATTTTTGATGCAAGATGAGTGATTCATAGCGTACAAGTCTTGTAAGTTGAGGACTCATGAGCAGAATTACCTAACTCGTGACCTTTAGCTAGAAATTTCCATCCATGCTCTACACTTTTGAAGACATTATTTTCTTGGGGATCATTTTGTGGTTTTCACAAATCATAAAAGCATCAAGTACATATTTATGCAGCGTGATCTGAATCTTAGGTAGTGCAAGTGGGTTGAATACCTACAATACTTCGATTTCGATCTTTCCTATATTCCTAGAAAAGGTAATTCAGTAGTCAATGCCTTGAACTGGAAGACTCTGACACAAGTGATTTAGGAGGCTAGTAGTGAGTGGAAACTCATGGCCTTGTTTTTGGATATGCATGTTGAGGTTCAGGAGGATCATGGGTAGACATTACTCTCAAATTTAGTTATAACCTCTACCCTTATGTAATGGGTGAGAATGAGGTAACTCTCGGATCCTGAGGTCCTAGTCCAGAGGGAGAGTATCTCATATGACGATTCATCTTCTAGTTGGAATATGGATAAGTATGAGACCTTACGCTATTATGGGTGTGTCTAGGTTCCAGTAGACATCCAAGAGGAAATGATGTGATAATTTCATGCCTCAATATGGGTAGTATATCTCGGTGTCACTAAGATTTATTGAGATTTACATCGCTAGTATTGATGGTCTACTATGAAATGGGAGATAGATGGCTTCATCACTCAGTGTTCCAACTGTAAGTGTGTAGGTTCCAGGCGTAGCGGAAGTGCGGTTGGGCTGACACCCAACTTTGATTTTTACCATGATCAATGATTATTCTTGGATTAATACGATGATGAAAGTTAGTCTCCATGGAATAGAATCAAATATTTAGATAAAGAAGAAAGAGGCATGAAACATTTAGAGAGGATCTTTCACATCATGTTTATAATTAATTTAATTAATTTCATAAAGAAAATGATACCTGGATCTTCGGTATTTTCTTCATTTATGATTTTGATCATCCAAAATGACCCTTCTAGATTATCTTGTTGCACTTGAAAGGATCCAAACTAGAATCCCTCTAACGTTGATCCACACGTGCTCTGATGGCCTCTGATCGACATCACTCGTTCTCCAGGTGCTAGCGCGGCGAAGCGAGTGTCTTGTGTTGGTCTTTCTTTATCTCTTGTTATTCAGCCTTAAAGAATGTCTCTCATTCTTGAGAGGGGTGGGAAGAGTATTTGAGAGAGAAATTTTTTAGCTCAACAATTCTCAATTCACCGGGTGTACCGTTTGGTACATGGCACAATAGACGTATGTGTCTATTTATTGACATGGGGCTTTAGTTGCAATATTTAATTGCATAACAGCAATTAAATACATTCATAACCTTATAGAAACCCCATGATATTAATAATAATACTACATCATTATTTATGGTGTGCCAACTTTTGAAAAACAGAATTATAAATAAAATTATGTGTTGCAAAATAATAGCAGCATTATTTTAATTTGTTCCAACTAGTTAAATAATTATTTATCATCTTGCAAATAATTAATTTACTACCGGACTGGCCTTGGTCCTCTTGAACTCCACTTCCATTTATTGAACACCTGAATAAATAAATAAATAATTTATTCTCTTAAATAAATATTTTATTTACAAACTAGTAAATAAATATTTATTAAATGTTCAATAAAATAAATAAATATATTTTACCCACAATCCGGTGAATAAATATTTATTTAATTTATTAAATCATTTTAACTTGAATAAAATTATTCCATTGTCTTGAGAATAATATTTATTAATTAAATTCAAATGAAATTTAACTGAGACCACCAGAAGCACTTAGTGTGTGACCCTTTAGGATTCTTTCTCATTGGAATTAGGCAGCCTTGCCTAAAGTCCAAGAGTACTGTCTAGCAATGGGTCAAGGCACCCAAGATAAAGAACTTAAAGTCGCAAAAATGACATCCACATACGAATTCTAACTATGTAATATAAGCTCTTTGTTGCAATATCTCATCAAGAAGGTTTCATGATAGTTTCATCAACTTTTTTTCTTGATATGTCGTTCTTTGACTACATGAAATAAACTCATCATTACACCATGGCCATGGAATTTTGCACAACGGTTCTATTTCAATCAAAGGGCTGAGATATAAACTTCTATAAATGGAAGGGACAAATCCTTCCTTGAATTATCCATTAATAACACGCCACTCATGACGCACCCAACGTACCCTACTTCCCGCAAACTTTCTGTGTGACGATTTTCATTAGTAAATCAAAGTGCGTGATTCATGACACGTATTAATGATAATCTTAAATTCTAAGGATCATTAAATACACTCGCATATAGAAATATCCAATGACACAAAAACATACAGAATTACTACTAGCTGGTATATTCTCATAATCTCATGACTTGGAGATTACCAAGTGCAAACTTCATGAGAGAAAGTCTCATCTACTTACAAGTACTCACACCTGACGGTCTGCATTCTATGTGTCCCGTCATAGTATGTCATCCAACCATAGAATTATATTTAAGAATATTGTTATAGTGTTTCAAGGTTCTCATCATAGCTTGGAACTGCCATGACCTTATCAATGAAACAAATACTCTAGGAAATTATTACATCATAGTCATGTAGAACAATGAACAATATATAATAATATGTTTAATATTTAAATACATTAAATGTACATGTAATCAAAGTACAACCAGTTTATTCTAGGACACCAAATCTTATAGACTTTCACTTGGACTAGAGCCAACTGCCTATGACTTTCAGTCCGCTAGACCTCACATGGTGATCATGTTTCTATTGAGTCAAGGATTTAGTCAAGGGGTTTTCCACATTGTCTTCCATGGAAATACTACCCACTAAAACTTCACCTCTCTAAAAAAATCCCTCAAGAGATGATACTTTCGAAGTATGTGCTTTGTCCGCTGATGTGACCTTAGCTCTTTTGCGAGAGCCACCACTATAGTATTATCACAGTACAGTGTGATGGGATCTTTACTACTAGGTATCACATCTAGCTCCTAGATGAAGCTTCGCATCCAAAATTCTTCTTTATCTACCTCAGAAGCTACGATGTACTCAAACTCTACTGTAGAATCTGCGACCACGCTTTTCTTTGAGCTCTTCCAGCTCACTGCACCTCCATTAAAAGTGAAGATGTATCCTATTTGCGATTTCATGTCATCTTGATCAGTCTGGAAACTATCATCTGCATATCCTCTGATTACTAGTTCCTCATCT
Source organism: Viscum album (assembly GCA_963277665.1). Lineage (NCBI taxonomy): Eukaryota > Viridiplantae > Streptophyta > Magnoliopsida > Santalales > Viscaceae > Viscum > Viscum album. Next base: position 1,994,139,987 of record OY728157.1, read on the forward strand.
CCTCCATAAACCATGAACATATCCTTAGTACACTTCAGATACTTTAGGATAGTATTGACTGTCATCTAATAGCGGTCACCTGGGTCAGCTTGATATCTGCCTACCGCACTCAATGCATAGGTGACATCCAGCCTAGTACATAGCATGACATACATGACTGACCCAATCGCTGATGTATATGGAGTCCTTTCCATAATCTTTATTTCCTCGTGTTTTTGAGGACACATTTTCTTGGAAAGATGAATTCCATGTGATGCTAGCAACAATCCCCTCTTGGATTGTTCCATACTGAATCTCTTCAGTATATTATCAATGTATGTACTTTTACTTAGGCCCAAAAATCTCTTGGATCTATCACAATGGATCTTTATCCCAAGAATATATGTTACCTCACCCAAGTCCTTCATATAGAATCATTGATTCAATCATGCCTTAAAAGACTGTAAGACCGATATCTCGTTTCCAATAAGTAATATGTCATCAACATATACTATTAGGAAAATGATTGCACTCCCACTAAACCGTTTTTTGACACAAGGATCACATTCATTCTTGATAAAACCAAATTTCATTATGGATTCATTAAAATGAATGTTCCATAACTTGGATGCTTTCTTTAATCCATAAATGGATTTTTTGCAACTTGCATACCTTATTGGAATCCTTTAGAATCATAAACCCTTCAAGTTGTGTCATGTATACATCTTCCTGAAGGTTCTCGTTAAGGAAGGATATTTTGAAATCAATTTTCCAAATCTCATAGTCATGGTAAGTGGAAATGGCCAATAGAATTCTGATGGATTTCATAATTTCAACTGGTGAAAAGGTTTCTTCGTATTCAATTCCTTGACGTTGTTTGAACCCTTTTGCAACTAGCTGTTTCTTATAAGTGTTGAATTGTCCTTCCATGTCCAGTTTCTTCTTGAATACCCATTTTTAACTAACAGGATTTACATCAACTAGAGGATCTAATAAAACCCATACTTGGTTTTGGTACATGGAATCCATTTCAGAATTCATGGATTCTTGCCACATGGAAAAATATGTGCCACTTACTACTTCCTTGTAGGTTAGAGGATCATTATTATCAACTAATAATGAGTCACCATCCTCGGTAACTAGAAAATTGTATCGTTCCGGTTCTCTAACCTCTCTTGTACTCCCACACAGCTCTTGTGTCTTTGTGAAATCTGTTCCTGTACCAACTCTTGTGTACCTTAAGCCTAAACTTCATCAAAGTCTATCTTTCTCCCACTATCTATTTTGGAGATGTGATCCCTATCAAGGAATATAGTGTGTCTTTCCACTATAACCTTTTTGTCTGAGGGGAGGTATAGGTAATATCCCCTTGTTTCCTTGGGGTGTCCTATAAAGGTACACTTTTTGCCTCGGGGTGCAAGTTTGTTACCTGAAGAGGACTTAACAAACTCACTGCTTTCCACACATATAAATTCGATAATATGGATTTCTTTCTACTCCAAAACTAGTGTGGAATATCATTTATCGATTTAGTTGGTACTTGGTTTAGTATGTGCGTTGCTATTTGTAACACATATCCCCAAAAGGAAAATGGAAGACTCACATGACTCATCATTGATCTCACTATGTCTAATAGGGTGCAGTTCCTCCTTTCGCTCACACCATTCCACTGGGGCGTGTATGGAGGATTGATTTGGGATAGGATCCCAAAATCTCACAAGTAATCAATGAAATCTTGATTAAGATATTCTCCACCTCGGCCTAAGCAGAGTTTCTTAATCTTCTTACCAAGTTGGTTCTCAAATTCATTCTTGTATTCTTTGAACTTATCAAAATAATCCAAATTATACCTCATTAAGTAGATATATCCATATCTACTAAAATCATCAGTAAAAGTTATGAAGTATGAGTACCCTCCCCTTGATTCAACTGGAAATGGTCCACAAACATCGGTATGAACCAATTCAAGAAGTTCTTTATCCCTTTCACCTTTCCCACTAAATGGGGTTTGTGTCATTTTGCCTTATAAATATGCATGACATACACCAAGTGGTTTTAGTTTGAAATAATATAAATATCCATCTTGATGTAACTTTGTCAATCGTTTCTTGTTTACATGACCTAGCTGGTGATTCCAAAGTTGGGTGTGGCATGAGTCATGTGAAGTATCTTTGTTATCGATTGCCATTACTTGGTTTGTGTAATCCAAAACGTAAAGACTATTGTATAAATTTTCTCTACCAAAACAAATGATATATTTGTAAAAGAAGCAACATTCATTTCCAAACTTGAAAACAAATCCATCTGTATCTAATGTGGATATAGAAATAATGTTTTTAGTAATATATGGAAAATAATAACAACCCTTTAACACCAAGATCATCCCAGTTGGCAATGTGAGGTGGTAGTCCTCGAAAGCTATAGCAGCAAGTCTGGCTTCATTGGCCGCTCGTAGATCTACCTCCCCTCAGTCAATCTTCTTGAATCTACTTGCTTCCTATATTTGGATACATATGTGACACCAAAAGCTGTATCTAATACCAAATTTGTAGAAATAGATAGATTGCATTTGATAAAAAATGCACCTGAAGCTTCCCCTTGCTTCTTAGGATGGGTGAAGTTCTTCTTCCAATGGCCCTTCTTACCACATGTGAAACAAATAGCTTCTTGTTCCCTTGCCTCCCCTTTGATCTTCCTTTTATTTGAAGTTTGTGAATAAGCTTTGGGCTTAAAGCTCTTCGTCTTCCCTTTCCTCTTATTCACCATAAGGACATAAGGATTTTTGCACTTTATATCTTTGTCCACTTGGCGAATGAGGATAAGAAGATCAGATAGAGACTTCTCAATGTTGTTCATATTGAAATTCACAACAAAGTTAGAGAAGCTCTCAGGGAGTTATGCAAGAATGAGATCGGTGCCCAGTTCTTTGGGGAGTTTAAACCCTAGAACCTCCAGGAACTCAATGTAGCTAATGAGCTTGACTACATGTGGGCCAGCTGGGGAACCTTCTATAGGATTACTATGAAAGAGTGTCTTAGAGATCTCAAACCTTTCTTGTCTTTCTCTCTCCTAATAAAGACCATAGAGGTGCTCAAACATTCTATAAGCATCCATGTTTTCATGAGACTTCATGATCTCACTAGACATTGATGATAGAATCAAGCATTTAGCATCGACCGCATCGTTCATATGTTTCTCATAGACTAGAAAATCCTCATCACTCTCCTCTTTGGAAGGCGGATCAGGTAATGCTAACTTCAGCACATAATACTTCTGTTCATGGTGTAGGATAACCCGAAGGTGTCTAAACCATTCCTGGAAGTTACTGCCGGTGAGTATGTTGTATTTATCCAGAATTGATAGTAGGGACAGTTTGGTTGATGAGCTTGTAATTTTTATTCTAAAATTAAAATATTATATCATTAGTACTATATTGATTACATTTTATTAGAAATAATAAATTTTTATTAAGTATCCCACTATTTTATCAAGTCCCAATGTCTCTTACCATTGAACTCAGAATGCCCAGTTTCCATGAAATTATAGTGGAAAGGATCCATATTCCCCTTAGCATAACCCCAATAAGGGTTAGTCAAGCTATTAGAAAGTATTTAGGTAGGTAGGTCTTTTCCAACTTCGGTCTTGTAGCTCCTTGATCTGTTGAGTGGACTCCCCAATCCTGAAATCATGACTTTGGATTTCTTCAACTCTTGCCTCTAATATTACACCAAGTCTAGCAAGGTCTACTCCTCTTGATGTAATATGGTTAATTCAACCCAAAACCTTTCATAAGGGATTCCTGTATAAAAGTAAGTGTCCCAACAATGGTTGGTCAAACACATAGTTTTATTGAGTTTTTTCCTTAATCAAGTAACAGAAGGCTTGGTCTGAATTAATATTTTATTTGAGGGATTTTTATTTCTTATGCGTGAATTGCTTATTATCATTATCACATGATTGTTAATATTAATTAGAACTTACTTGAGTGATTAACCATGTCTTGATAATATTTACGCATAAGTCTGGTTTATTTTAGTTCTATCTCGCATGCTTTTTTAATTCATTAATTATGTGATCGTGACAACACATCCATAATGATAAACCATGAAAGTGACAGAAATAAACTAAAGAGAATGATCATGAGTTTTTCTAATGTTTAGTTTATCTAGCGGTTGATAAACTAACCTTGACCTAAGGGAGAAACATCTTGAACCTTTTGGGTTCATGTTTACAGATTTCTACCTGTCCGACTCTGTATCTCCTGGGATTGGTTTCATCTCGACTCTAGCTTGAACCGCCTCTACTAGCTTGGGAGTTCCATCCATTACATATGCCTTTTTTTAACTCACATTCAGGTGAGGGGTAAAAGGGGGTTTTATATAAAAGAAACCTTAGGAATGCAGGCCCTACATATTAATGATGAGAAGGCTTGCAGTCCAACAAATTTAATTTAAATAAATTAATTAAAGGAAACCATCCACATACAAAGGTCTTGGTCTAGCTCATGATCATCCATACATGCAATGATATTTATGCATAAATAAAACTAGAATTCAATTTTTTAATCGTTCTTGTTTAAGATAAATCATGATCGAATCATTAATTATATTTTATTAATCAATCCTTTTATCTTAAACCCTTTTTTGAATTTTCTTGAGATTCTCATCCATAATAATTTTAAACAAATAAATTCATTTAAAATTATCTTTGTACCTAACTTGTACCTTAGAGGTAATCCGGTGAATTCATGTTCATAACTACCCAATGAGTAGAAATGAACATTACTCAGTTGTTAAATTAAACACATATATATAAAACACATATCACGTGTTGTGCCTCATCTTTACTCCCGCACTATGGTACATGTCGCAAGGGTTTGTATAATATAATAATAAATTTTAATAAATCTATATAATTTGGATGAGTACACAGTGTGTAGTTTCGAATACATGACTTGTACTATCGTTCACCTTCCATATAAAGTATATGCCAGGGGACATGGCATATAGATGTACTTCAGAAATCTTCGGAGTACACGGCATGTTCAGTGGGCCACACGCCATGTATTATCTGTGTTACATGGTTTCCAGCCAAGCAAGCCGTGTATGGGGTACACGGTCCAACCATAACCCTAAGGGAATACACGCCATGTCCATTGGACTACATGGCGTGTAATCCAAAAATCATGTGCCACCTATTCTTGGTCAACACACAAATCCATTTAAGACTTATAAAGACTCCAAAAAATGGCTTGGTTTGGCAGACTAGTCTGATGCATTGAATCTTGACTACACATTGTGTACTACCGAATACACGTCGTGTGTTCTAGTGTTGTATGTCTAGGAAGCTTTGGAACCTTATGATGAGATCCTCTATTTTATTTTAATCAAAATTAAAAGAAAATATCATTTCTGTAAGGTGAACAAGAAATGAAAGATGAGGAACAGATCTTGAGATTCAGATTTGTAGAAAAATTAACTTGAATTGAAATAACTAAATTATTAAATGCGTAAATCATCAACAAAATATTTAAATAATTATAAACTATGATGTAACCTCCCTCTAATACCACTTTTAGGTTTCGGGTGTAGCGAAAGTGCGGTTGGGCCGGCACCCAACTTTGATTTTTACCATAATCAATGATTATTCCGGGATCAATATGATGATGAACATCAGTCTCCATGGAATAGAATCAAAGATTTATATAAAGAAGGAAGAGGCCTAAAACCTTTAAAGAGGATCTTGTGTGTCATGTTTATAATTAATTTAATTAATTTCATAAAGAAAATGATACCTGGATCTTCGGTATTTTCTTCATTGATGATGTTGATTTTCTAGAATGACCCTTCCTGATTATCTTGTTGCACTTGTAAGGATCCAAACTAGAATACCTCTAGTAGTGATCCACACGTGCTTCGATGGTCTTCGATCAACATCACTCGTTCTTTGGGTGCTAACGCAACGAAGTGAGTGTCTTGTGTCGGTCATTCTTGATCGCTTGTTCTTCGGCCTTGAAAAATGTCTCTCGCTCTTGAGAGGGGTGGGAAGAGGATTCGAGAGATAAATTATTTAGCTCAGCAATTCTCAATTCACTGGGTGTGCAGTTTGGTACAAGGCATAATAGACGAATGTGTCTATTTATTAACATGGGGATTCAGTTACAATATTTAATTGCATAACAGTAATTAAATACATTCATAACCTTAGAGAAAACACATGCTATTAATAATAATACCGCGCCATTATTTATGGTGCGCCAACTTTCACAAAATGAAATTATAAATAAAATTACACATCACAAAATAATAGCAGCATTATTTTAATTTGTGTCAACTAGTTAAATAATTATTTATTGTCTTGAAAATAATTATTTTATTACCGGACCAGCCTTGGTCCTCTCAAAATCCACTTCCATTTATTGAACACCCGAATAAATAAATAAATAATTTATTCTCTTAAATAAATATTTTATTTACAAACTAGTAAATAAATATTTATTAAATGTTCAATAAAATAAATAAATATATTTTACCCATAATCCGGTGAATAAATATTTAATTAATTTATGAAATTATTTTAACTTGAATAAAATTATTACATTGTCTTGAGAATAATATTTATTAATTAAATTCAAATAGAATTTAACCGATACCACCACAAACACTTAGTATGTGACCCTCTAGGATTCTTTCTCATTGGCATTAGGCAGGCTTGCCTAAAGTCCAAGAGTAATTTCTAGCAACAGGTCAAGGAACCCAAGAGAAAGAACTTAAAGTCTCAACAATGACATCCACATACAAATGCTCACTATGTAATGTAATCCCTTTGTCGCAATATCTCATCAAGTAGGTTTCATGATTGTGTCATCAACTTTTACGATTGATACATCGTTCTTTGACTACCTAAAATAAACTCATCATTACACCATGGCCATGGAATTTCATGTGAAAATTCTATTTCAATCAAAGTTTTGATATATCAACTTCCATAAATGGAAGGGACAAATCCTTCCTCAAATTATCCATTAATAACATGTCACTCGTGACGCACCCAACATACCCTACTTCCCGCCAACTATCTGTGTGACAGTTTTCATTAGTAAATCAAAGTGCATGAGTCATGACACATATTAATGATAATCTTAAAGTCTAAGGATAATTACACATGCCTACAGATAGAAATATCTTATGACACCAAAACATGCGGAATTCCTACTGGTGGGTCTGTTCTCATAAACTCCTATCTTGGAGATTACCAAGTGCGAACTTTGTGAGAGTAAGTCTCATCTACTTACAAGTAATCACACCTGACGGTCTGCATTCTATGTGTCCCATTATAGTATTTCATCCAACCATATAACTATATTTAAGAATATTTTTATAGCATTTCAAGGTTCTCATCATAGAGGATAACTACCATGACCTTATTAATGCAACAAATACTCTAGGACATAATTATATCATAGTCATGAAAAAAAATGAACAATATGTAATAATATGTTTAATGTTTAAATACATTAAATGCCCATGTAATCAAAATACAACCAATTGGTTCTAGGACACCAACTCTTACAAGGTGAAGGCAGAACATCAGTGATCAGCAGGAATTTTATAGTCATTATCCATTCTTAAGTGAAAATAGGATGATGTATCTATGGAATTCATAACAGGCTTTCCTATATCACCTCGAGTCAATGACACAGTTTGGGTATTCATTGATCATTTGATGAAGGTCACACATTTCTTACCTGGTTTAGATACCTTCTTGGTAGATGAGTTAGGGAGGATATATGTCAGGGAGGTCATACATCTTCATGGAGATCCTAGATCTATCATTTATAACATGGATTCTCACTTCATTTCATAGTTATAGAAGGGGTTGAAAAAGGTCTTGGGTACATAGGTGCTTCTGAGCACGGCCTATCACCCTTAAAACAAAGTATAGATAGATCTTATGATTCAGTTGTTGGAGGACATGCTCTGTTCATGTGTCCTTGACTTTGGGGGTTCTTAGGAGAAACACATACCCCTAGTTGAGTTTTCTTAGAATAACAATTTTTAGGCTACAATAAAAATGTAACCTTATGAGGCCTTATATGATAGGTCTTTTCAATCACCTTTTTTCTAGTTATAGGTAGATGAGGCAACTTTTCTAAGACCATGTCTCATTCAAGAGACTTTAGAGTAAGTCCAGATTATTAGGAAGTGCATGTTGATAGCTCAGTCTAGATAGAAGTCATATGCCAATCGTCGTCGATGACCTCATGAATTCAAGGTCAGTTATTAGGTATTCTTGTGAGTTTCACCCAGGTTGTTCCATCAATAGATTCGGAAGTAGGTTAAGCTCACACCTAGATTCTTTAGTTCTTCTGAGGTTTTGTTGTGAATTGGACCAGTGGCTTACCAAATAGAACTTCCTTGGAGATACTAGTCTATGCATGATGTCTTCCATGTATCCCAGCTCCACTGATATTATCCATTCCCATTTCATGTTTTACAACCTGATGAGGTTGTGTTACATGTGGATGCTTCCTTTGAGGAGTATCCAGTGTGTATTGTGGATCAGAGCATGAATACACTCTAAGGCAGGTCAATTCCTTTAGTATGGGTGTTATGGGAGTACAATCGAGTATAGGATGAGACCTAGAAGGAGGAAGCTAATGTTTAAGCCTAGTGGTCGAAGCTTTTCTAAGACGATACCGCTTTACCCTCTGAAGGACAACTCAAGGATGAGTTTATTTAAGGAGGGTAGGTTGTAACGACCCAACTTTTCATGAAGGTATGTCTCATTTTTTTTTTGGTTTGAATCCTTGTTTTATCTTGGTAAAAATTCCCTAAAGCCTAAGAAAGGTTTCAGGAGCATTTGGGCTTGTTCGAAGCCAAGAGTTATGAAAATTATACAAATAGAGAGGGTTGCATGGTTAGCACCTGGTTAGTACTAATCGTGCGACTCAACCATGCGAGGTACCCAGTGCATAGAAGAGGTCGCACAGTCTTTCTACAACCATGTGAGCTATACCACACACTCATGTGGAATTGTAGGCATTCTTGACATTTCCTTTTCACACATTTTGCACACAATTAACCAAACTATGTTCCTAACTCGTGCAAGGGGAATCCTTGGATAGTAGAGGTAGCATGGTTGGTGCACAGTTTGGCCAACCGTGCTACCTAGTTTTTTGGGTTGAATTTATGTTTTTTCCCTTGAAATGTTTTTAAACCTATTTCCTTCTTTTCTCCACTTCTCCAGTGTATAGCCCCTCATTTCCTTCTCCAGTGATCTCCCCCTCCCTTCTCCTAGGGATTTTGATAACTCCCATGTATGGACTTCGAATTCATTGTCGTTGGAAACATTGGATCAGTAACGGTAAGGTCCCTAATCCTCTTGCTTTCTGTTGTAGTTTATCTTTCTATCTCTTATGTTATGTTGGTGCAAGCCAATTTGCTCTATTTTCAGGGCATTTGTCTATTTTGGTGATTTCTTTCATTATTCTTTGAATCAAAGGTTGATACCTGATGAGTCGTCATCTACGGACCTAAGGTAGGTGGTCTAGCAATTATCCCTCAAATTTTAGGTGCTTTCATAGCTTTTTCCGATGTGCCACATGCCGTACATTTCCGCGCAATGCCTCAAAATGTGTTTTTCCTTCTTTAATTAATTATACCAAGTTTAATTACTCATTTGGACTGTGTTCAATTATTATAGGATGTTGACCTCATTTATTTCCACCCCATTTTGGTGTGCCAAGTGTATTTACCTCTTTTTATATAAATGTTTAAATGATCAAACATTTTCTAAGTGTTCGGATTGACTTGAAAATTGAATTGCCTTATTAAATAATTAAATAGCTTGATTTAATTTAATTAAAGTGGTGGAAAGGCCATTCCACATGTTCTATATTTATTTCCTTCTTAAATAATTAAATATCTTGATTTAATTTAATTGAAGTGGTTGGAAATGTTGGAGTTGGTGGTCTAGAACCAACTACTTTGTACTTTATTCATTAAATAAAAGCCTTATCACATCTTGATTGTTCTTCTGCGTGACATGTCATGTGATAATGTCTTAAGAACAGTTGTTGCATTAAAGGGTCGTAGCGGATCCCTGCTATGATGAGAACCCGGAAGTGTCATAACACTGTTCTTGAATGTATGTTCTATGGACGGATGATATTATTTTAGGGACACAAATAATACAGGTCATTAGGGGTGAGGACTCATAAAACTTTTAGGCACCTTCTCATGGTGTGCACCCTTGGTAATATTTAGGAGGATATTATGAGAACGGGACCCGCCAGTAGGAAATCCACATTTCATATTGTCGTTGGATGTTCCTATCTACGGACGTGTGTATTGATCCTTAGACTTTAAGATTATTATTAATGGGTATTACAACTCGCACACTTAGATGTATTGACGAAAATTGTGACGACACACTGTTCGTAGCGAGGTAGGATACGTTGGGTGCGTCACGAGTAATACCACATTAATAGATAATGCGAGAAAGGATTTGTCCCTTCCGTTCCATAACGGAAGTAGATATCTCAGGCCCTTTGATGAAATTGATATACCCTAAATAAATCCATGGTCATGGTAAGGTATGGGCAAGTTCAATTCCGGGAAGTCAAAGAAAGAATAATCAAGCACATGGGTTGATGGCACTAGCATGAAACCCGCTTGATTGGAGATATCGAGACAAAGGGATTATATTACATGGTAAGCGTTCGTAGGAGGTAACACGTCATTGCGGCATTAACTTCTTCCTCTATGGGTGCCTTGGCGTGTTGCTAGACGCTAACCTTGGACTTTAGGCAGGCTCAGCCTAATGCCCCTGAGAAAGAGGCCTAGAGGGTCACACACTAAGTGTGTCCATGTATCTCAGTTAAATATTAATTTAACAAGTTAAATAAATATTATTCCCGACTGTGGTTTAATAATTATTTAAGGATGTATGATCGCATTTATTTTGACACTAGTTATTCGAGAGAATATATTGTGGATGAAATAATATATTTATTAGCGAGTAATGCAGTTAAATTTATTTAAGAAATAAATAGTCATTACTCAAGGTCTAATAAATGTGGTGGAGAAAAATGGAAAATAAAATTACACGCCGTGTATTAATTATTACACGCCGTGTAGTTTTTCCAGTTGGGATTTTGAGGATTTAATATTGTTTTATTAAATGATATTTATTATAATCAGCGTGGGCGCATGTCAAGGAATTAATAATTCGACATGGGGGGTTTTCAATAAGAGTTAATGAAATAAATAAAATGCGTAACGCGTTTATTTATTGTCATAACTCTATTGACCTCAAACATGATTATAAATATCCTCACAACCACAACATTTTGTAGAGCCATTGTTTTGCACAACGGATTTGGAAATACTCTCAAGCCAAGAGAGGATTCCCTTTCCACCAAGAACGCCCTCAAGTTACGAGAGCAAGATCCTCCACCGGATCAAGGCGGTCGAAGGCGGACATCGCAAGTGAAGGTTCTTCCACGCTAGCACCCGGAGATATCTTCAGCGACGTCCGGAGATACGTGACACACGTGTGGATCACCGCTAGAGGAATCCTACACTTGGATTCTACGACGCAACGACGGATCACCGAATCGTGACTGGACACATCAACGAAGAAATAATTCCAACGAGGTAATTCTTATGCATTAATTAAATTAATTATAATCAACATATGATGATCCTCCTCAAGGGTTCCGGGACTCTTCTTTTCTTTTCGTTCTTCGTTCTATTCTGAAGATTCGGCGTTTTATATCGTGACGGATCTCGGATTGAACATTGTTTAACGAAAAATTAAGTTGGGAAAACCCACTAACGCGCTTTCGCTGCACCCGGAACCTTCAAGTGGTATCAGAGTGGGTCATATCGTTGGTTATAATTATTTAGTTTTTGGTTGGTGATTTACGCATTTAATAATTTAGTTATTTCAATTCATGTTTAATCGTTCTGGAAATCTGAATCTCGAGATCTGTTCCTCCTCCCTCGTTTCTCGTTCACCTCACAGAAACGGTTTTTTTCTTTTAATTTTGATTAAAATAAAATAGAGGAACTCATCTGGAGGAGCCAAACGTTTATGGCCATATAACACCAGAATACACGGCGTGTATTCGGAAGTACACGCCATGTAGTCTAGGTTCAATGCATTGACTGATCCGCCAAATCAGGCCGTGTATTGGATTCTTTCTAAGAATTTAAGACACCGTGTATTGACCTGAAACAGGTGGCACACGGTTTCCGGAATACACGTCGTGTGGTCCAATGAACACGGCGTGTAGTCCCTTCGGGTTAGGGTTGGGTCGTGTACTCCGTACACGGCCTGCCCGGCTGGAAACCGTGTAACGCGGAAACTACATGGCGTGTGTCCCACTGTACACGTCGTGTACTCCCAAAATTTCTGAAGTACATTAACACGCCTTATCCCCAGGCGTGTACTTCGGATGGACGGTGAAGAAAAAGTACACGCTGTGTAGTCAGAACTACACGCCGTGTACTCACCCAAATTACGCAGATTTATTAAAATTTATTATTATATTATACAAACTCTTAAGACATGTACCACGGTGCAGGCGTAAAGCTTAGGCACAACACGTGATAGGTGTTTTATATATATATGTTTAATTTAACATCTGTGTAATAAATGGGAATTCACCGGGTTGCCTCCAAGGTACAAGTTACGTACAAGGATAATTTTAAATGAATTTATTTGTTTAAAATTATGATGGATGAGAATCTCAAGGAAATTCAGAAAAAGGGATTTAAGATAAAATGATTGATTAATTAAAGATAATTAATTGATTTGAGCGTGATTTATCTTAAACAAGAACGATTAAAGAATTGAATGCTAGTTTTATTTATGTGTAAATATCGTTGCATGTATGGATGATCATGAGCTAGACCAAGACCTTTGTATGTGAATGGTTTCTTTTAATTTATTTATTTAAATTAAATTTGTTGTCCTGCGAGCCATCTCCTCATTAATATGTAGGGCCTGCGCGCCCAACGATTCTTTTATGTAAAAACCCCTTTTTTCCCCTCACCTGCATGTGAGATAAATGCATATGTAATTGATGGAGCTCCCAATCTAGTGGAGGCGGCTCAAGTCAGGAGCCAAGGTGAAAGCAATCCAAGGAGATACAAAGGTGGACAGGTGGAAAGCTGTAAACACGAACCCGAAAGGTTCAAGGTGTTTCTCCCCTAGGTCTTGGGTTAGTTTATCAACCTCTAGATAAACTAACCAATAGAAAATCTCATGATCATACCATTTATTTTATTTCTGTCAGTTGCATGGTTTATTTATTGTGGGTGTGTTGTCACGATCACACAATTAATGAATTAAACGAGCATGCAAGATGGAACTAAAATAAAATTGGCTTATACGTAAATATTATCTTAGACATGGTTAATCACTTAAGTATATCCCACTTAATATTAACAAGCATGTAATCAAAGTTAATAAAATGGAAATTTACGTATAAGGATAAAATCCCTCAAAATAAATATTAAGTCGGCATAGCCTTCCATAATCTTTGTTAGAATCGAACCATAGTTCAAAGTGCTTGACCAACCCTAGTTGGGGTGCTTTCAATTATTGGGGAATTCTAATTCAAGGTTTTGGGTTTAATTGACTTGGTTTGCATCAAGGGTTAACTGCCACAGCAGGACTTGGTGTGACCAAGAGGCAAAGGTTGAGGAAATCCAAAAAGGATTTCAGGATCGGGGAGTCCACTCAACGGATCAAGGAACTGCGAGTTAATGCAGTTGGAATTTGGAATGCCTACCTAAAACCCTTAAATTTTCTTGACCAACCCTAGTTGGGGTAATTCAAAGGGAAATATGGATCCTTGCCACTAGAATATTCACGCAATAGAATATTCCAAAGTCAATGGTGAGGGCTATTGGATTTCGATAAAATAGTGGGAGACTAATAAGTATTTATTTATTTATTTGTCTCAAATTTTGTAATAAAGTACTAAATCTTTGCTCATCTTAATTTGTAGAAACGACAAGAAAATGACTTCAAACATATCATTGTGCACCATACTCGAAAAATAAAACCTTCTCACCGGCACCAATTTCCAAGAGTGGCAGAGGCGTTTACGCGTCGTCCTTCGCCACGAAAGGAAATTATATGTGCTGGAAGAGCCTATTCCAGTTGCGCCTGGGAAAGAGGCTAGTGATGAGGAATTATCTCTCTACATGAAACACATGGATGATGCCACAGATGTCCAGTGTTTCATGTAATCGTCCATGTCTAATGAGCTCTTGAAGCAACATGAAAACATGGACGCGTATAGCATAATGTCTCACCTTAAAGATCTCTACCAAGAGAAGGCGAGACAGGAGAGGTATGAGATGTCCAATACTTTGTTTACCACGAAGCTTGGAGAGTCTGCGCCAGCTGGGCCTCATGTAGTCAAGCTTATTGGCTACATTGAACGCCTGGACATCTTAGGGATTAAATTCCCGGATGAGTTGCGTACAGATCTCATCCTATCATCACTGCCCAAGACCTTCTCTAGCTTCATTGTCAACTATAACATGAGTGGAAATGAGAAGAGTCTATCGGAGCTTCTGACCTTGATTCGCCAGGTAGATAAGGACATGGGGCGTGACAAACCCGCGGTCCTTATGGTGAACAAGAAAAGGAAGGACAAGGCAAAGGGGCCAAAGAATTATAAACGGTCTGAAGCCCCCGAGCACCGTCCCTCCAAGAAGGGGAAGATCCAGAGGCAGGGCAAGGAACGGGAGGCAGTGTGTTTTGCATGTGGCAAGCAGGGCCACTGGAAGAGGAACTGCACCCAGAAGCGTGGGGACGCTAAAGGTGCGTTTGTTATCGAGTGCAATCTTTCTATTTCTACACATTGGGTATTAGATACAGCTTGTGGGGCTCACATCTGTATTCAAATGCAGGAACCAAGTAGATTTAGAAATATCGCCAGAGGAGAGGTGGATCTTCAAGCTGCCAATGGCGCAAGTCTGGCTGCGTTGGCTATTGGCGACTATCACCTCTCATTGCCAACTGTCATGATTTTGGTTTTATAAAACTGTTATTTTGTTCCTAGTGTTACCAAGAACATAATTTTTGTATCTTGTTTGGATATGGATGGATTTATTTTCAAGTTTGGAAATAAGGGTTGTCTCTTTTATAAGAACAATGTATGTTATGGTATGGCACATTTGAATAATGGTTTGTATGTATTAAATTACTAAAACTAAGTGTTGGCAATCGATAATGAAACAAACTCACATGACTCATACATCACCCAGTTATGGCATCACCTCCTTGGTCATGTGAACGAGAAGCGCTTGACAAAGCTCTTACAAGATGGCTATTTAGACTCTACTGAGCTAAAACCACTTGATAGATTTCACGCTTGTTTACAAGGAAAAATGACCAAGCCGCCTTTTGGTGGACAAGGTGAAAGGGCCACAGAGCTTCTAGGATTGGTACACATAGATGTGTGTGGACCATTTCCAGTAGAAGCTAGAGGTGGATATTCTTACTTTATTACTTTTACTGATGATTTGAGTAGATATGGCTATGTCTACTTAATGAGGTATAAGTCAGAGTCCTTAGAGAAATTTAAGGAATTCAAGAATGAAGTAGAGAATCAACTTGGTAAGAAGATAAAGAAGCTTCGATCGGATCAAGGTGGAGAATATCTAAACCAAGAGTTCATCGATCTTCTACGGGAGTCTGGGATTCTATCTCAGATCACTCCTCCTTATACACCACAGTGGAATGGTGTTAGTGAAAGGAGGAACCGCACCTTGTTGGACATGGTGAGGTCGATGATGAGTCATGCGGATCTTCCATTATCCTTTTGGGGATATGCATTACAAACTGTAGCATACACATTAAACCGAGTACCAACTAAGGTGGCAAATGGAATTCCATCCGAGTTATGGAATGGAAGGAAATCCACTTTGTCGCACACACGTGTATGGGGATGCGAGGCATTTATTAAGGCCTTCTCAGGCAACAAACT
This sequence comes from Viscum album, assembly GCA_963277665.1. Taxonomy (NCBI): domain Eukaryota; kingdom Viridiplantae; phylum Streptophyta; class Magnoliopsida; order Santalales; family Viscaceae; genus Viscum; species Viscum album. The sequence continues at coordinate 1,994,155,981 of OY728157.1, forward strand.
AGAACCCCGGGGCACGAAGTATATCTTTATAGGATATCCCAAGGAAACGAAAGGATATTACCTATATAACCCCCAAGATAAGAAAGTGACTATCGCTAGACAATCCATCTTTCTTGAGAGGGAGCACATCCTCAAGAAGGATAGTGGGAGCAAGATTGACTTCGACGAAGTTGATGCTCAAGATACACAGGAGTTGGTACATGAACAAGTTCCACAGGTCCCCGTGGAAGAGGTTCCAGAAACACAAGTACTGCGTAGGAGCTCAAGAGAGGTAAGGGAACCAGAGAAATTTGGTTTCCTAGTCACCGAGGATGGTGAATCATTATTGTTGGACAATGATGAACCTCTCTCCTACAAGGAAGCATTAGAAAGCTCAGAAGCTGCAAGATGGCTAGAAGCTATGAATTCTGATATGGATTCCATGTATCAGAACCAAGTTTGGGTTCTGGTCGATGAGCCAGTTGATGTAAAGCCTGTTAGATGCAAATGGGTATTCAAAAGAAAGCTGGACATGGAAGGTCAAGTTAGCACCTATAAAACAAGGCTAGTGGCTAAAGGATTCAGACAGCGTCAAGGAATTGACTATGATGAAACCTTCTCACCAGTTTCCATGTTTAAATCCATAAGAATCATACTTGCCATAGCAGCTTACCATGACTACGAGATTTGGCAGATGGATGTCAAAACAGCATTCCTTAATGGGAACCTTCAAGAAGATGTCTATATGACACAACCAGAAGGGTTTGTGACACCAGGTGAAGCCAAACGGGTTTTCAAGTTGCAGAAATCCATTTATGGATTGAAGCAAGCATCCAGGTCATGGAACATTCGATTTGATGAAGCCATAAAGGAATTTGGTTTCATTAAGAACGAATGTGAGCCATGTGTTTATAAGTGGTTTAATGGGAATGCGGTCGTCATCCTAGTGGTATATGTTGATGACATATTTCTTATTGGAAACGACGTACCAGCCTTACAGTTAGTTAAGGACTGGTTGAACAAGTGTTTCTCTATGAAGGACTTAGGAGAAGCAGCCTACATTCTAGGGATCAAGATCATTCGTGATAGATCCAAGAGGCTGCTTGGACTAAGTCAGGGTACATAAATTGACCAGATACTAAAGAGATTTAGTATGGAAAAATCCAAGAGGGGATTGGTTCCAGTGTCACATGGCTTACATCTTTCTAAGAAAATGTGTCCCCAGACACAACAGGAGAAAGATAGGAGGAGCAAGATCCCATACGCTTCGGCTATAGGATCCATCATGTATGTCATGTTATGTACCAGGCTTGATGTTGCCTATGCACTGAGCATGGTAGGCAGATATCAAGCAGATCCAGGAGAACAGCATTGGACTATTGTTAAGACTATCCTTAAGTATCTGAGAAGAAATAAGGATATGTTACTGGTGTATGGAGGAGACGAGGATCTTGTCATCAGAGGGTATGCTGATGCTGGTTTTCAAACAGATCAGAATGATCTGAAGTCGCAATCTGGATATGTTTTCTATCTCAATGGAGGAGCTGTGAGCTGGAAGAGTTCAAAGCAGCCAGTTGTCACCGATTCTACAGCGGAGTCCGAGTATATAGCGGCTTCTGATGCAGCCAAAGAAGCCGTTTGGATTCGGAACTTTTTCCAGGATCTTGATGTTGTGCCTAGCAGTAAAGATCCCATTACATTGTATTGTGATAATACTGCAGCGGTGGCTCTTGCAAAAGAACCAAGGTCACATCAACGGACAAAGCACATACTCCGGAAGTATCACCTCTTGAGGGATTTCTATCAAAGGGGTGAAGTTGCAGTGAGAAGAGTGTCCACAGAAGAGAACGTGGTGGACCCCATGACTAAAGGCCTATCTCAGTAGAAGCATGAATATTATGTGAGAGCTAGCGGGTTAAAGGTTGTTAGCAGTTGGCTCTAGTCCAAGTGGGAGTCTGTTGGAGTTGGTGGTCTAGAACCAACTACTTTGTACTTTATTCATTAAATAAAATCCTTATCACATATTGATTGTTCTTCTGCGTGACATGTCATGTGATAATGTCCTAAGAACAGCTGTTGTATTAAAGGGTCGTAGCGGATCCCTGCTATGATGAGAACCCGGAAGTGCCATAACACTGTTCTTGAATGTATGTTCTATGGACGAATGATATTATTTGAGGGAAACAAATAATACAGGTCATTAGGGGTGAGGACTCATAAAACTTTGAGGCACCTTCTCATGGTGTGCGCCCTTGGTAATATCTAGGAGGATATTATGAGAACGAGACCCGCCAGTAGGAAATCCACATTTCATAGTGTCATTGGATGTTCCTATCTACGGACGTGTGTATTGATCCTTAGACTTTAAGATTATTATTAATGGGTATTACAACTCGCGCACTTAGATGTATTGATGAAAACTGTGATGACACATTGTTCGCAGCGAGGTAGGATACGTTGGGTGCGTCACAAGTAATACCACATTAATAGATAATGCGAGAAAGGATTTGTCCCTTCCGTTCCATAACGGAAGTAGATATCTCAGGCCCTTTGATGAAATTGATATACCCTAAATAAATCCATGGCCATGGTAAGGTATGGTCAAGTTCAATTCCGGGAAGTCAAAGAAAGAATAATAAAGCACATGGGTTGATGGAACTAGCATGCAACCTGCTTGATTGGAGATATCGAGACAAAGGGATTATATTACACGGTAAGCGTTCGTAGGAGGTAACACGTCATTGCGGCGTTAACTTCTTCCTCTATGGGTGCCTTGGAATGTTTCTAGACGCTAACCTTGGACTTTAGGCAGGCTCAGCCTAATGCCACTGAGAAAGAGGCCTACAGGGTCACACACTAAGTGTTTCCATGTATCTCAGTTAAATATTAATTTAACAAGTTAAATAAATATTATTCCCGACTTTGGTTTAATAATTATTTAAGGATGTATGATCGCATTTATTTTGACACTAGTTATTCGAGAGAATATATTGTGGACGAAATAATATATTTATTAGCGAGTAATGCAGTTAAATTTATTTAAGAAATAAATAGTCATTACTCAAGGTCTAATAAATGTGGTGGAGAAAAATGGAAAATAAAAGTACATGCCGTGTATTAATTATTACACGCCGTGTAGTTTTTCCAGTTGGGATTTTGAGGATTTAATATTGTTTTATTAAATGATATTTATTATAATCAGCGTGGGCGCATGTCAAGGAATTAATAATTCAACATGGGGGGGGTTCAATAAGAGTTAATGAAATAAATAAAACGCGTAATGTGTTTATTTATTGTCATAACTCTATTGACCTCAAACATGATTATAAATATCCTCACAACCCCAACATTTTGTAGAGCCATTGTTGTGCACAACGGATTTGGAAATACTCTCAAGCCAAGAGAGAATTCCCTTTCCACCAAGAACACCCTCAAGTTACGAGAGCAAGATCCTCCACCGGATTAAGGCGGTCGAAGGCGGACATCGCAAGCGAAGGTTCTTCCACGCTAGCACCTGGAGATCTCTTCGGCGACGTCCAGAGATACGTGACACACGTATCACCGCTAGAGGAATCCTACACTTGGATTCTACGATGCAACGACGGATCACCGAATCGTGACCGGACACATCAATGAAGAAAGAATTCCAACGAGGTAATTCTTATGCATTAATTAAATTAATTATAATCAACATATGATGATCCTCCTCAAGGGTTCCGGGACTCTTCTTTTCTTTTCGTTCTTCATTCTATTCCGAAGATTCGGAATTTTATATCGTGATGGATCTCGGATTGAACATTGTTTAACGAAAAATTATGTTGGGAAAACCCACTAACGCGCTTCCGCTGCGCCCGGAACCTTCAGGAAAGGCCATGCCACATGTTCTATATTTATAAATGTGGATTAGATGGATTGTGCACCCTTGGTTAATTATGTTAAATGATTATAAAGTCATTAGAGGTAATTACTCATGTTTATTGTTATTATTAGTATTTCATGGTTATTGGTTGTTGAATAACTATTAAGGGATTTGTTGAGAATGATGTTTCACGGTCCCTTGCATTGGGTGATGGGAATGTCGTCTCACACTATTATACTCTTATCTGGATGATGGGTATGACGCTCCATGTTCCTTTACATTGGGTGTTGGGCATGGTGACTCACCCCACCATCTCAATTTATGTACAAGATATCTCACATTCATATGAGATTTAGGACATGTACCCTTTTTGTTGGAGCCTATAGCTCATTAGACTAGTTATGGATACCTGAGTTACACCCTGAATCCAGCTAGCACCTAGTATCTAAAAGGACTAGTTTGGGATATTCCTAACACTAAGAGGGGGTGAATCGGTTTTGATGACTTTTTAAACCAATTCCAACTTTTTATGCTTGTACCTCTTGACCTGTTAGGATCTTGATTCTATTATTCTCTTTTCTCTATCACATGCAATAATATGATAGCAGTAAAAATAACACACGGTGTTTTTACAAGTTTCGCCACTCAATAAGAGTAGCTAAATCCTTTCTATGTATGGGTATGACTAGTACATGTATTATTCACTATAATGTAGTAACTAGTTATAGTGGTTTGTATTAGAAAACAATACTTAACCTAGTGTGAGTCCCTAGACTTTGGAGGGGTTAATGAAACAATTCTACTTCCCTAAACTGGTTATGACCAAGTCCAACTTATAGCTTCTTACTCATTATTTATACTACCTCTGAAGATAGTCTTATCCTTATTGAATAAGGTAGTTTTTACTTTGATCTTCTTTAGTCCTCTTTACTTGGTTACTTGCAAAGCAGTACAAAAGCAACTCACTTCTTCTTCTCTCTTCTTCAGTGTAAAACTGAATGCATGCTTCTTCTTTTTCTTTCTTCTTATTTAGTGAAAAAAATTAATGCACTAAAACTTATTCTTCTTCTAGCTAGAATCACAAGTACCTATGTGATTGTTCAAAAAATGAGGATCAGCTTACTGGGCATCATCATAATTAACTTATTATCCTTTCTTCTTTTCATGTATGCATGAAATCATGCATGTAGCATTTAGATGAACTTATACCTTTCTTCCAATTATTCTTCTTCTTCAAACATGTGCACCCACTAACTTTGTTATTCCTTTAAATGCTTTCACGTGTTCATGTGAATTCAAGAGTGAATGCATGTGATGTGCAATATTCTTAAACAAACTGAATGCACTGTCCACTTATTCTCTCTTGTGCACAAACCCTAATGGGTATAATCCTTTGAACAGGTTCTCCTTTACATGTGCACACACACACTAACTATTCTTTTCTTCCCTTTCTCTTCTTTACTTATCACTTGGTTCAGGTATCTTTAATTCATGCATATGAGTTAATGTGTGTAGGTACTTCCCATCTTTGTGAGAACTCCTTCTTCTTCAAAAAAAACCTACAAACAGTAGATTTATCATGAAAACCTGAGGGTGTTCACATTATCTTTGTGAAACAGAAGGGTTCACGGATCTTCTTATTCACACAGAGGATGCATGGTTCTTATTTACATAGAGTGTGTAGTTCTTCATGAAGCACAGTGGGAGTGCAAGACTCAAGCACTAGATCACGGATCTCTGAAGATCTTTACAAACCAGGGAGGCTTTGTAGATCCTAGATCATTGTGAAATCAAGGGAGATGTGTTGCACTATCCCTTAGATTTGTGAAACATGATTCTTCACGAAGCACGTTTGAGAGTGTTTTTCACTTATCAAAGGCCTACGGGATCCTCTGTTCTTGAAGCCTTGAAGACTCTCGGTTCTTTATTTCCCTTTTCAAAACAGAAGATTATAGAGATGCTCTATTTTTTAAAACAAAATCCCTAAAGTGTATAGATGGTATTAAGATTCATTAGCTTGGTGTGGCTCTATTTATAGGCGAGGATACCATCCTTTTCCCCCATTCAAATCATGCACGATACACTCTTCAAATATATTCTTTGAATAGTTGAGATCCTCAGCTTTTAAAATCTTTAAACTCGTGTAAAGATATTCCTTGATTTATGGATGTTTCCTTTTGTGAGAGACCTTCTCTTTTGTGGTGAAAAAATCACATGCATGTGATAAATATCACATGCAACTCATTTTCATGAATGCTTTAGATCAATGGTGTGGCCTTGCAGCTTCGTTTGCTTCAGCCACGTTCGAACTTCATTATTTTGTTGCATGTATGAAAATTTAATTGCATGCATGATCTTGTGGCTTTCATACGACCATTATGTAGTGGATTAGATAATCAATGATGGATGAAATCTCGATCATGGAGGTTCGGTCGTAAATCTAGCATAGAGTGCCATCAGGAACCCTTTAAGAGGTCGGAGGTTGAGGATGGTAGCATGGACGATCTATGATCATTGGATTATCTTAGATCGTACATGGAAAATAGCGATTAGATGAGCAGATACATAATTATATGTGTAGTCGCGATGTCATAAGAGATCAGATGGACAGCCTAGATTGCTCCATTCATTAAAATTGTCGTCCCACATCGAAACAGAGATGCAGCTAGCGTTCGGTTTATCAATCAACTCCCACAGTAGTATGCTCAGATTACTCCTCCCCCCTCCATGGTACCGCCTCGTACCGTGTTCTCCAGGCATGCTCTGCACCCACTCCCTTCCTGTGGGCCTTTGGCCTAATCTATTCTTGGGCTCATCCTTGTGCACTCCTACGGGCCTACACACGGCCCTGCATGCATGCAGCTGGCTTATTTAACGAGCTTCCCTTGGGTGTGGTCAACCTAGAGTCCTGCATGTACCCTTGGTCGAGGCTATCTAGGTGTGTCAGTTGGATACCCAATTTTTTAAGTAACCACATAAAAAAAATACTTCCCAAGTGTAAAATGCATGGCTACCTTAGAACATAAAGCCCATGCATGGCCACCTTAAAATGTCAAGCCTATGCACACCTTCCCTTCTTTTCTTCCTCTTCAACCATCATTCTTATTCTTATTATTTTTAGACTATGAAATCCAAAAAACTTCAAACATCCTCACCCATATTCATTATTATAAAAAATGTATCACACATGATACAAGTTTTTTGAACTAAGGATCAATGCAACAATCGTTTGATTTAAACAACATGAGGAATTTCCCAAGCGTGGAATCCAATGCTCTGAATCCATAACAATTCTCTAGGAATCATTACTTCAACCAATCTCCATTAACTTTGGAGCTCCTTCTTCATATTTATCATTGTTGACAATCTTTTACAATCATTGAAAACAAATACAACTCATACACAAAAGTGGTCCCAACAGTATCCACGTATATGCCTACATATGTACCCACGTATCTAGTGCATATACATATATACATATTATATATGGTTACTTATATATATATATATATATATGGATATGCATTATTACTGATTAGACTCATTCCGACCTATGCCAGAGCAGGTAGAGCTAGCCAGGTGTCCTGTAGAAACTTGAGATGGGTGATATTTATTTTTCAATGTTGTTTATTATTCATTTTACCTACACACCGCTATGTTATGTACACTGGATGGATTATTATAGACATTGTTGGTGGTGGCCTACCGAGTTTATCTCATACCCTACTCTGAGTCACCTTTGGTACCCAAGTAAATTTCATGAGTGCAAGTGTGGATAGGGGCAAGTGCCCTGTCATAGATTCTTTATCTGTTGCATTTATAGCTTGGAGCATGGGAGTAGAGGACCACACGTATTCTCATGATTCCAGTGGAGTGATCTTTTGGCCTTTTTTATTTTTGTATAGCATGATGTATATGTATGTCCTTTGTTTCCACTTTTTGTATATTAGCATGTCATGGCATCATTTGTATATGACCCAGCATTTGGTTTTTGATTACTATTGTAGTTTCTTGGTTTTTTACGCTTAAGCAGTTGAATATTATACTTATTTCCACCATTTCATCTATTATATTATGCTTCTTCTATTATATGTTGATTTATTATTACTGTTGTGTCACTCTAATATAAGGTTATATTCTCTCCACCGTACCACCTTGGATCATTGCTGCTAGTCAGCACCCTCTGGAATACGGGGAGGCATGCTTGATCCCATATGACACACCAGCTCAGGGCACCGTTTTAGTGGATCCCGAGTTGGGACATTACAGATAAGGTTTTGGCAAGGAGGATGTTGATCATATGCTTTTCACATGGGATGATATGGAGATAGGTGTTGGAGATGATACATAAGAGATGCATACATCATAGCATCTACATCAACATACATGGTGTGAACGCGTTATCTATACACCTGGATGTGGCACGAAGGAGCACCTGAGACACCGATATAGATTGGACTGATACATGTTATATGTTTTTTAAATCAATACTTGTAAATTACTTAAAAATATACTAATATATTATATTTTTTTACATAAAAGAATTTTATATAATTATTGTAAGATCCAGATGCAGCAGAAGCATGGTGGTTGGAAGGACCCAACTTTTCTTTTTCCATAATCGATGACCAATCCGGGATCAATATGAGGATGAATTCCAATATCCAAAGATTTAAATCAAATATTTAGACAAAGAGAAGAAAAATGATGAATCTAATAAATAGGATCTTGCACATCATGTTTATAATTAATTTATTAATTTTTGAAGAAATTAAATACTTGGGTCTTTGGCACTTTCTTTGTTAATGATTATTGATTGTTTGAAATGACCCTTCTGGATTGACTTTGTTGTGCTCACGAGGATCCAAAGTAGAATCCTTCTAGAGGTGATCCACACATACTTCAATGGTCGCTAATCAATTCCACTCATTATCTAGGTGCTAGCGTAGAAAAGTTAATGTCTTGCATTGATAGTTCTTGATTTCTTGTTCTTCAGTCTTGAAGAACTTCTCTCATTCATGATAGGGAGAGAAGAGATGAGTCAAGAGATAAAAATTGTTTCTCTCAATAATTCTCTAGTTTCACTGGTGGTTGGTATAATATATGTACTCGTATATTAATCGAAATGGGGTTTCAGTTACAATATTTAATTTTGTAACAGCTATTAAATGCAATTATAACCATTAAAGAAAACTCATGCCACATAATAACAATAACAGGACCATTATTTGTAGTGTGCCAAATGCAAAAAATAGAACCATAAAAGTAATCTTGAGCCACATAATGATAACATTATTATTATTATTTTTATGCCACTTGGATAAATATTATTTACCAACTTGTAAATAATTAATTTATCATTAGAAATAGTATTGGTCTGTTTGAACTCTACTTCCATTTATTAAACACCCGAATAATATTTTTATCCTCTTAAATAAATATTTTCATTTAAAAACTAGTAAATAAATATTTATTAAATGTTCAATAAAATAAATAAATATATTTTATTCACAATCTGGTGAATAAATATTTATTTAATTTATGCTATCATTTTAACTTGAATAAAATTATTCCCCAGTCTTGAGAATAATATTTATTATATTAATTAAATTCAATTATAATTTAATCAAGACCACCAGAAACACTTAGTGTGTGACCCTCTAGGATTCTTTCTCGTTGGAATTAGGCGGGCTTGCCTAAAGTCCAAGATTATTGTCTAGAAATGGGTCAAGGCACCCAAGAGAAAGAACTTAAAGACGCAACGATGAAATACACATAAGAACGCTTATTGTGTAATATAATCTATTTGTCACAATATCTCATCAAGCTGGTTACATGATAGTGTCGTCAACTTATATGATTAATACGTCATTCTTTGACTATCTGAAATAAACTCATCATTACACCATGGCCATGAAATTTAGGGTGACGGTTCTATTTTAATCAAAGGGATGAGATATCAACTTCCATAAATGGAAGGGATAAATCCTTTCTCAACTTATCCATTAATAACATGTCATTTGTGACGCACCCAACATACCGTACTTCCCACCAACATATGGCGTGATGATTTTTGTTAGTAAATCAAAGTGCACGAGTCATGACATGTATTAATGATAATATTAAAGTCTAAAGACCATTACACATGCTCGTAGATAGGAATATCTGATGACACCAAAACATGCAGAATTCCTATTGGCGGTTCTATTCTCATAATCTCCCACCTTGGAGATTACCAAGTGTGAACTTCATAAGAGGATGTCTCATCTACTTATGAGTACCCACATCTAACGGTTTGTATACTATGTGCCCCATCATAGTATGTCATCCAACCATAGAACTATATTTAAGAATACTATCATAGCACTTCAAGGTTCCCATCATAGTGAGGAACTACTATGACCTTGACAATGCAACAAATACACTAGGACATTATTATATAATAGTCATGTAGAAAAATGAACAATATGTAATAAGATGTTTAATATTTAAATACATTAAATATTCATGTAATCAAAGTACAAATAGTTGGTTCTAGGACACCAACTCTAACAAACTTCCACTTGGACTAGAGCCAACTTCCTACAACTTTCAGTCCGCTAGACCTCACACGATGATCATGTTTCTTCTGAGTTAAGGCTTTAGTCAAGGGGTCTGCCACGTTGTCTTACATGGAAATACTTCTCACTGCAACTTCACCTCTCTGAGAAAATCCCTCAAGTGATGATACTTCTAAAGTATGTGCTTGGTCTGCTGATGTGGCCTTGGATCTTTTGAAATAGCAACTACTGCAGTATTATCCCAAAAGAGTGTGATGGGATATTTACTTATAGGTACTACATCCAGCTCTTGGATGAATTTATACATCTAAACTACTTCTTTAGTTGCCTCATAAGCTATGATATACTCAGACTCTACTATAGAATCTACGACCGCACTCTTCTTTGAGATCTTCTAGCTCATGACACCTCCATTCAAAGTGAAGATGTATACCGTTTGAGAATTTATGTCATCTTGATCAGTCTGAAAACTAGCATCTACATAGCCTCAGATGACTAGTTCCTTATCTCCTCCATAAACTAGGAACATATCCTTAGTACGCCTTAGATACTTGAGGATAGTTTTGACTTCCATCCAATGGAGGTCACCTAGATCATCTTGATATCTTCCTACCACACTTAATGCATAAACAACATCCATCCAAGTACATAGCATGGCATACATGACTGACCCAATCATTTTTCATATGGATTCCTTTCCATACTCTTTCTTTCCTCATGCATCTGAAGACATATTTTCTTAGAAAGATTAATTTCATGTGACATTGGAAACAATCCCCTCTTGGATCGTTCCATACTGAATCTCTTTAGTATCTTATCAATGTATTTACTTTGACTTAGGCTGAGCAACCTCTTGGATCTATCACGATGGATATTTATCCCAATAATATATGTTGCCTCTCCCAAGTCTTTCATGGAGAAGCATTTGTTTAACCATGCCTTAACAGACTGTAAGACTGGTATCTCATTTCTAATAAGTAATATGTCATCAACATATATTGTTAGAAAAATGATCGCACTCCCACTAAACTGTTTTTAGACACAAGTCTCACATTCATTCTTTATAAAACCAAAGTCTATTATGACTTCATAAAAATGAATGTTCCATGAACTGGATGCTTTCTTTAATTCATAAATATATTTTTGAAACTTTCATATATAATTGGCATTCTTAAGAGTCACAAAACCTTCAGGTTGTGTCATATAGACATCTTCCTTATGGTTCCCATTAAGTAAGGCTATTTTTACATCCATTTTCTAAATCTCATAATCATTATAAGCAGTAATGGACAGTAGAATTTTTATGGATTTTATCATTTTAACTGGTGAAAAGTTTTTATCATATTCAATGCCTTGATGTTGTTTAAACCCTTTTACAACCAGTTGTGCCTTATAGGTACCGACTTGTCCTTATATGTCTAGTTTTTTCTTGAATACCCATTTTCAACTAACAGGCTTTACATCTACTAGAGGATCTAAAAAAATCCAGACGTGGTTTTGGTACATGGAATCCATTTCATAATTCATGGATTCTTATCACTTGGAAATATATATACCACTTACTACTTCCTTATAAGTTATAGGATCATTATTATCAACCAATAATGAGTCACCATCCTCGGTAACTAAAAAATCTTACCATTCTAGTTCTCTAACCTCTCTCATACTCCTATGCAATTATTGTGTCTCTGGAATAGATTCTTCTTCCACAGGGATTTTTGGAATCCGCTCTTGTACCAACTCTTTTTTTCCTTGAGCCTCGACTTCATCGAAGTCTATCTCGCTCCCACTATATATTTTAGAGATGTTATTCCTCTCAAGAAATATGTAATTTCTTACCACTATAACCTTTTTGTATGAGGGTTTTTATATTTAATATCCCCTTTTTTCCTTGGGGTATCCTATAAAGGTACACTTTGTGCCTCAGGGTGCAATTTTGTTACCTGAAGAGGCCTTAAAAAACGCTTTGCTTCCCCACACATGTAAATTAGATAACATGGTTTTTATTCCACTCCAAAACTCATATGGAATACCATTTATAGATTTAGTTGGTACTTGGTTTAGTGTGTGTGTTGCTATTTGTAATGCATATCCTCAAAAGGATAATAGAGGATTTGCATGACTCATCATTGATCTCACCATGTCCAATAAGGTGTGGTTCCTCATTTCACTTACACCATTCCACTGAGGCATGTAAGGAGGAGTGAGTTGGGATAGGATCTCAAACTCCCATAGGTAATCAATGAATTCTTGATTAAGATATTCTCCACCTAGGTTTGAGTAGAGTTTCTTAATCTTCTTACCAAGTTGGTTCTCAATTTTATTCTTGCATTCTTTGAACTTATCAAAGGAATCCAACGTATACCTCATTAAGTAAATATATTCATATCTACTAAAATAATCATTAAAAGTTATAAAGTATGAGTACACACCCCTTTCTTCAAATAAAAATGGTCCACACACATTAGTATGAACCAATTCAAGAAGCTCCTTAGCCCTTTCACCATTCCCACTAAATGGGGATTTGGGCATTTTGCCTTGTAAACATGCATGACATACACCAAGTGGTTTCAGTTCAAAAGAATCTAAATATCCATCTTGATGTAATTTTTGTAAGTGTTTATCATTTACATGACCTAGCCGGTGATTCCAAATTTGGGTGTGGTATGAGTCATGTGAAGTAACGTTTTTATCGATTTTCATTACTTGGTTTGTCTAATCCAACACGTAAAGATCGTTATATAAATGTGCCTTACCAAAACATATGTTATATTTATAAAAGAATAAACATTCATTTTTGAACTTAAAAATAAATCAATTTGTATCTAGTCAGGATATAGAAATAATGTTTTTAGTCATAGAAGGAAAATAATAACAACCCTTTAACACCAAGATCATCTCAGTCGACAATGTGAGGTGGTAGTCCCCGACAACTACAGCAACAAGTCTAGCTCCATTGGATGCTCGTAAATATACCTCCCCTTGGTCAATTTTCTTGAATATACTTGGTTCCTATGTTTGTATACATATGTGATAACCACAATCTGTATCTAATACCCAATTTGTAGAAACAAATAAATTTCACTCGATAACAAACGCACCTGAAGCTTCCCCTTGCTTCTTTGGTTGGGTGCAATTTTTCTTCCAGTGGCCCTTCTTTACACATGTGAAACAAATAACTTCATGTTCCCTTACCTCTCCTTTGATCTTCCTTTTCTTGGAAGGGTGTGAAGAATCTTTGGGCTTAAATCTCTTTACCTTCCCTTTCCTATTATTCACCAAAAATATAGAAGGATTTTTACACTTAATATCTTTATCCACTTGTCAAATGAGGATAAGAATATTAGGTAGAGACTTCTCAATGTTGTTCATATTGAAATTCACAACAAAACTGTAGAATCTCAGAGGGAGTGATGTAAGAATGATATCGGTGCTCAATTTTTCAAGGAGTTTAAACCCTAGAACCTTCAGGCGCTCAATGTAGCTAATGATCTTGATTACGTGAGGCCCAAATGGGGAACCATATCCGAGCTTACTCTGAAAAAGTTCCTTGGATATCTCAAATTGTTCCTATATAGATCTCTTCTAGTAAAGACCACAGAGGTTCTCAAGCATGCTATAGGAATCCATGTTTTCATGTGACTTCATGAGTTCACTAGACATTGATGATAGCATCAAAAATTGAATGTCGACCGTGTCATTCATATGTTTCTCGTAGACCAGGAACTCTTCATCACTCACCTCTTGGGAAGGTGGATCAAGTAATGAGGACTACAGCACGTAAGATTTGTGTTCATGGTGTAGAATAACCTGAAGGCATCTAAACCATTCCTAGAAGTTACTGTCGGTGAGGATGTTGTCTTTATCCAGTATTGATAGCAGGGATAGTGTGGTTGACAAGCTTGTCATTTTTGTTCTACAATTGAAAGAGAAAATTATTAGTACTTTATTGATTAAAATTTTTGTGAGAAATGATAAATTTATTTTATTAAGTCTCCCACTATTTTATCAAGTCCCAATGGCCCTCACCATTGAACTCAGAAAATCTAGTTTCTTGGACATTCTAGTGGCAAGGATCTGTATTCCCCAACGCATAACCCCAACAAGGGTTGATCAAGCTATTTGAAAGTATTTATGTAGTCAGGTATTTACCAACTATAGGTTTGCAACTCCTTGATCTGTTGAGTGGACTCCCCAATCCTAAAATCCTGACTTGGATTTCCTCAACACTTGTCTCCAAATTTACACCAAGTCTAGAAAGAGCTACTCCTTTTGATGTAAAATGGTTAAGTCAAACTAAAACTTTTATAAGATATTCCTGTATAAAAGTAAGTGTCCCAATAATGGTTGGTCAAACACATAGTTTTATTGAGTCTTTTCCTTAATCAAGTAACATAAGGCTTGGTCTGACTTAATATTTTATTAAGGTATTTTTTATCTATTATGCATAAATTGCTTATTATCTTTATCACATGCTTGTTAATATTAAGTGGAACTTACTTAAGTGATTAATCGTGTATTGATAATATATATGCATAAGTCAGGTTTATTTTAGTTCCATCTTATATGCTTGTTAATTCATTAATTATGTAGTCATGACAATACATCCAAAATGAAAAACCATGCAACTGACAGAAATAAAATAAAGTAAAGGGCGTGATCATGAGCATTTCTAATGGTTAGTTCATCTAACGGTTGATAAAATAACTCTGAACTAGGGTAGAAACACCTTGAACCAATCTGAGGCTTATGTTTACAGCTTTCCACTTGTCCACCTTTGTATCTCCTTGGATTGGTTTCACCTCAGCTCCAACTTGAACCACCTCCACAAGCTTGGAATCTCCATCCATTACATATTCTTTTTAACTCACATATAGATGAGGGGTAAAAGGGGTTTATATAAAATAAATCATGGGCACGTAGGCTCTATATATTAATGAGGAGATATGGCATGCAGGTCAACAATTTAAAATAAATTAAAAGGAAACAAATCACTTACAAAGGTCTGGTCTAGCTCATGATCATCCACATACATGCAATGAATTACACGTTTAATAAAACTAACATTCAATTATTTAATAGTTATTATTAAGATAAATCACGATCGAATTGATTAATTATTATATTTAATTAATCAATCCTTTTATCTTAATCCTTTTCTGAATTTCCTTGAGATTCTCATCCATTTAATTTTAAACAAAATAAATTCATTTATAATTAACCTTGTACATAAATGTATCTTAGAGGTAACACGGTGAACACCTGTTCGAATCTACCCAACATATATCATATTCTTATACTATTTTACTCTTGTGATGTATGGACTACACAATTTATGCGTACTATCAAAACGTGTACCACACGGATGATTACACGAATCACATGATTTTTTCGGCAACATGTTATGCTTCAATGCATAAAGTAACAACCTATAATAAGATTTATACATGATGTGTAGTTTTGAACATTACACAAACATTTAATGTTTTAATTATTTGTAATTTGGTAAAGTACACGGTGTGTAGTTCCAACTACATGGCATGTACTACCTTCATTGTCTTATTCGAAGTACACACCTAGGGACTCGGTGTATGCAGCGTACTTCAGAAATCTCAGAGTACACTGCATGTCCAGTGGGTCACATGTCGTATTTTCTATGGGTTACATAGTTATTGGTCAGCTTATCCGTATAAGGGATACACAGTTTAGCCCCCGACCTGAAAGAACTGCACGTCATATCTAGTGGGCCACACGGTGTGTAATTCAGTAATTATGTGCCTATCTATCCTGGTCAACACGTGGTGTAAGAATTAACTACACCGCGTGTAATAAATTCACACGGCTTGAGTAATTTACAAATTACTCCCGATGCGAAGAACACAATTATACGGTGTGTAATCCTGAATACACAGCGTGTGTGGTAGATTACATGGTGTGTAACTCTGAATACACGGCGTGTACTGTCGTGTCACATGGACAAAATCTTCGGCACCTCCAGATGATATCCTCGTTTTAATTTTAATCCAAAAAACAAACATTTCTATTAGATCTGTGAGAAACAAAAGAGGAGGAATATATCTCAAAATTCAGATTACAAGAACGGTTAACTTTGAATTGACAAACTAAATTATTAAAGTGTAAATCATCAATGAATTATTTAAATAATTATAAATGATTATGTGATCGCTCTAATACCAATTGTAGGATTCGGACGCAGTGGAAGCATGGTGGTTGGGAGGACCCAACTTTGCTTTTTCTGTAATCAATGACCAATCTAGGATCAATATGAAGATGAACGCTAGTATCCACGAATTTAAATCAAAGATTTAGATAAAGAGAAGAAAAATGCCGAATCCAGGAAAGAGGATCTTGCACATCATGTTTATAATTAATTTATTAACTTCTAAAGAAATTAAATATATTGGTCTTTGGTACTTTCTTCTTTGATGATCATTGATTGTACGGAATGACCCTTTCGAATTGACTTCATTGCACTCATGAGGATCCAAAGTAGAATCCCTCTAGCGGTGATCCACACATGCTCCAATGGTCTTCGATCAACATCATTCGTTCTCTGGGTGCTAGCACGGCGAAATGAATGTCTTGTGCCGATCCTTCTTGATCACTCATTCTTTGGTCTTGAAGAACTTCTCTCGTTCTTGAGAGGGAGAGAGGAGAGGAGTCGAGAGACAAAAATTATTTGGATCAACAATTCTCTAGCATCGCTAGTGGTTGGAACAATAGACGTACATGTCTATTAATCGACATGGGGTTTCCGTTACAATATTTTATTGTGTAACAGTGATTGAATGCAATTATAACCATTAGAGAAAACTCGTGCCACATAATAACAATAACATCACCATTATTTGTGGTATGCCAACTTGCGCAAAACAGAACCATAAAAGTAATCCCGAGCCACATAATAATAATAGTATTATTATTATTTTTATGCCACATAGATAAATATTATTCACCAACTTGTAAATAATTAATTTATCACCGGACATGGTCTTTATCTGTTCGAACTCCACTTCCATTTATTGAACACTCGAATAATATTTTTATTCTCTTAAATAAATATTTTCATTTAAAAACTAGTAAATAGATATTTATTAAATGTTCAATAAAATAAATAAATAAATTTTATTCACAATCTGGTGAATAAATATTTATTTAATTTATGTGATCATTTTAACTTGAATAAAATTATTCATCGGTCTTGAGAATAATATTTATTCCATTAATTAAATTCAAGTAAAATGTAATTGAGACCACCAGAAACACTTAGTGTGTGACCCTCTAGGATTCTTTCTCGTTGACATTAGGTGGGTTTGCTTAAAGTTCAAGATCGTTGTCTAACAACGGGTCAAGGCATCCAAGAGAAATAACTTAAAGTCACAATGACGACATCCACATACAAACGCTCACTGTGTAATATAATCTCTCTGTCACAATATCTCATCAAGCAGTTTTCATGATAGTGTCATCAACCTATATGCTTGATACGTCATTCTTTGACTACCTGAAATAAACTCGTCGTTACATTGTGACCATGGAATTTAGGGCGACGATTCTATTTCAATCAAAGGACCGAGATATCAACTTCCATAAATATAAGGGACAAATCCTTCCTCAACTTATCTATTAATAACATGTCATTTGTGACGCACTCAATGCACCCTACTTCCCGCCAACATATGGTGTGACAGTTTTCATCAATAAATAAAAGTGCACGAGTCGTGACAAGTATTAATGATAATCTTAAAGTCTAAGGACCATTACACATGCTCATAGATAGGAATATCCAATGACACCAAAACAAACGGAATTCCTACTGGCGGGTCTATTCTTATAATCTCCCGTCTTGGAGATTACCAAGTACGAACTTCATGAGAGGAAGTCTCATCTGCTTACGAGTACTCGCACCTGGCGGTCTGTATACTATGTGTCCCATCATAGTATGTCATCCAACTGCATAATTATATTTAAGAATATTGTCATAGCACTTCAAAGTTCTCATCATAGCGGGGAACTATTATGATCTTATCAATGCGACAAACATTATTACATCATAGTCATGGAGAACAATGAACAATATGTAATAAGATATTTAATATTTAAATACATTAAATATTCATGTAATCATAGTACAAACAGTTGGTTCTAGGACACCAACTCTAACAATTATAAATTAATACAAATGTTTGTGAATGATTAAGAAACATTAATATTAAAAACTGCATTGGTAATAATAATAATTGTTATTTGTTAATCACATATATATATATATATTAATTTGGGGGGTGAAACCACTTTTTATTATGAAATCAAATATCTCTTTATGTCTAGGTAAAGAAAGACCCATTACATAGCCCGTAAGCTTAAAGTCAAGTGACCCATGAACATGGCCCGAAGGCCATGGGGCTTGAAAGCCTTAATTCTGGGTCCAAAAGCCCATTTTTTGGCTTGAATGCCCCTATGATGAATAATACTGCTACAGTAACTGGGTTGTTACAGTACTTGCTACAGTACCGCCACCACTACAGTACTTGTTATAGTACTTATTGCCGCTACATTATTGTCACTGCTACGATGCCCCTGCTACAGAAACTCAGGGAATCACCCTTGCTCGGTTTTGAACCTGTCTTTTTAGATGCAGGCTAAGAGAGTTTTACCACTCAAGCACCACCCCAATCGCATTAATCGTATTAATACTTATTATTATTATTATTATTAACCATATTATGTATAATAAATTATAATATTAAATTTATTATTAAATAATTGTATTATTATTATTTTGAATTCTATAATTACTATTACTATTAATAATAAATATTATATTATTAATTATATAAGTAATTAATTAATAATACATACAATAATACATCAAAAATAATATAATTATTAACTAGTAAATATATTTTTCAATACAAATTATTTTATTTATATTATTAAACAATAAATATTAGTTATTATATTATTAATTATATTAACAACATAATAATATATTATTAATTAATAATAAATAATATAATTGATAATTAATAAATATATTACCTAATAATAAATTAGTAATAACTATATCAAAAAAAATTACAAAGATTTATAAACAATTTATAAATATTAGTTATTGTAATACCAATTAATTAATAACATAATAATATATTATTAATTAACAATAAATAACACTATTGATAATGAATAAATATATTACTTATTAATAAATTGCGAATAATTATATCGAAAAAAATATCACAAAAATTTATAAATACATTAACCATTCTAATTAATTAATAAGTGACAATATATTATATTTTGTATAAATTATCACGTTTTAATTTAGTAATTATATTATTAATAATTATTAAATATATTACTTATTAGTTATTAAAATTAACTATTAACTAATATTACAAAATGCAAATCATCAGATCCATGGGGGGTCCTTTGCGAGAGGGAAACCTAATGTCATGATGCTCCTCTCTTCGTAACGGCGGAGGTCACTGCGCCGATCCCTCTCCCAACTGCGAGGGAGGGACCACCGACATCCAACAAAGGAGCAGCTTCATCCTTCCTTCCCTTCTCGAATCCGGATTTCCTTCCACCGTTCCCTCACATCTCGCTCGGCCCGAAGGTCCCAAATTTGCTTGATGGTTGCCCTAATCTCTCGATCTCGACCGTGGAGTTCGTGGAACCATTGGCTCTCTCGAAGCTTACTTTGGTTGCTCGGTTTAAGCAGCGACATCCATCGGTTGATTCGTTCGATAGGTATGTCTTCAGTGCTTAGGATTTGCGGGAAAGGGCGACAATGGGTCTTCTGGACAACCATCATATTATGATTCGTTTTGCCTCGGAGGCAGATCTTATCAAAGCCTGGTCAAGTGCCCCTCGTAGCTTCAACGGATTTAGATTTTATTTGTTAAGATGGTCGTTCGATTTTCATATGAAGTGTGATCTTCCTGCAATGACGATTTGGGTGAGTTTCCCCCCCCCCCCCCCCCCCCACCGTTTCAAACCCCTGTTGTTATTAGGATGCTTGGAAACCTGGTTGGTAGATATATGTGTTCGGATAGTCGCACTGAGTCCCTTTTCCATCCTGTCAACCAGCGTGTTTGTGTCGAAATGGACGTATCAAGAGTTTCGTTTGAGTATGTTTGGATTACTATTGGAGAGGAGTATCGTTGCAAACAATGAGTGGTCTACGAATCCTGGACTAACTTCTGTTCTGTCTATAAGTGCCTGAGACACTCGATGAAGTATTGTCGACGGGGGTCTCAGTTGCCTGCAAAGAAGATGGGAAATGATAGTGGCAAGGAGTCAGAGGTTCATGTTAAGGTAGGTTTGATGGATCAGATGCCAACTGGTATGGAAGGTAGTGTTCGAGGTGTTCACTCTCCAAGGGGTTCGCTGCCGGACCAGGGCGTTCATTCACCATTGCCCGCTTCTCGGGGGAAAGAGGGGTCTGTGGAGGAGGAGCATCCTGCTAGTGTCTCAGCGGATCACGATGGGTCAACTGAGGTTTATGATGGTTTGGTTTAAAGTGATGGCAAGACTGCTGGTTTGAGTAGGTCGGATGCTGTTGAGGGGAAACATGCAGTGGTGTTTCAGGAGAACCCAAAGGTCTCTAGGATCTTTAGCCGATTGAGACAGGATCTAGCTGGTCCATCCATGCGAAATATTCTAAACAACAATGACAATGGCGGAGGGATGGGCTCTGTCCAGATTGATGTTGCTCAGAGAGAATTTCAAAAGGATGTGAGTACTATTGCTATGGTTCAAGTGGCGGGTGTTGAAGAGGATGTTGCTAATGCTTCTTATGCGGAGGTTGTTAGGGGCAGTGGTGCCCTTGCGCAAGGGAAGTCAAGGGTCTCCACTGGATGTGGATGATCAAAGTTTAGTTGGTAAGGCAGATGGTTCTTCTCCAAGGAACCAGAACTCAATTCAGTTGAGAAATAGTTTTGAAGGTCTTGCAATGGAGGGTCTGAGCACCGACCAAGAAGACTCGACCTATACAAACGGGGTTCGTGTGGAGGAGCCCAATGAAATCGATAAGAGTATTTCCGCAGGGGAAACAAGCCCGAGGAGCAATAGGAGTAACATGAGGAGGAAGGGTAGGAAGCATTACTCCTATTTGCCACCCCCTTTGGAGACTCGTTCGACAAAAAAGAAAAGCGTCGAGAAGATGGACAACGGGGCCTGTGTCAACGGAAATCAGGTGATCTGTGTGAACAACCTTTGGATTTGTTTTTGAGTTCGGAAGAAGTGGTCGAGAATGTTCCGTTACTCAATGCTTATGAAGAGGAAGCGACTAAAATGATGAGGCGGTCTCTGAGGGTGACTTTGAATGAGGAGCAATACACTTGGATTGACAAGCAGGACTTGATCCTGGTTGGGGGCTTCAATAATGGGAAGATCATCCTCGAGGAGTATATACAAGCCTGAGACAAGCTGACATTTGCAGTTGAAGATTTGATAAGGGATGAATCGAGTACTCAGGTAACCACTATCTCTTGGAATTTGTTTAGGGAAATGGATTCTGGTAGAATTAAATTGATTTTCAATGACTCTGTTTCATCCTTATGTGGTTGACACTTGGTTTCTCACTTTTTCGTGTTTGAAATAAAAAATTTAATTTTCAGTCAGTCAATTAATATTACAAAAATAAATTAATAAAACAATTATTAGGAGGTGTGAACCATGTTCACGCCTCTTGGCAGACGGGGAAAATGTGAATGAAGTTTACCCACACATTTTTTCAAATATCTAACATACTATTTCATTTTTTTTAACAAAATAAAACATATTATAAAAAACTCATTAAAACCCAAATTGTTATTATGTCAAGTGAGAATCTTAATTGATTTGGAAAACATCAAACCTCATTAATATAAGATCAATTACATCTGTCATCATAATGCACCTCAGGATCGGATATTCAAACCACAATGCACCTCATTAAACACGCACGGTCATATACTCAAACCCATTACGCGCGATTAAATTAAAAAATAATATTAAATGTCATGAGGTCAAATCGACCCATTAACAGCGCGATTAAGGGCACGCAAATAATATTAATGCACGGGTCCCATCTAATGACAGCGCCGGTTTGGCTGCAAATCATTTAGCTGCGCCGCCCACCCAGCGACCGGCCACCACCTAATCCCTGTAGGCCTCCTCCAATCGCCACCTACCCCACCTGTTCCGCCTCTGCATCTCCGCCTACCGACCTAGATTTTTTTTTCTTTTTTTATCGCTCCGATCCCGCCTCCCGCCTGAACGGCACTTCGATCGACCCAAAGCTCCAGTCCATCCCACTCCTCGGGCGAAGCGGGGAAATGGGTTCCGAAGTAAAGGTCTTCACCTTGGCGGAGGTGGCTGAGCACAACACGCCCCAGGATTGCTGGCTCGTAATCCACGGCAAGGCGAGTTCTCGTTTTTCTGCAATGATGCGGCGTCGATTGATGACCCGCTATCCCGATTTGGCAGTGCCTTTCTGGGATCAACTCCCCCCTCTCAGATCGTCTCTTTTTTACTTGCGTCTTATTGAATTTGAAATTTTTGGTATCATCTCTTATGAGCTTGATCAGTTTCGGACATGTTTTCGGAGTGTCTGTTTTAGTTCCCATGAAAACCCTATTCCTGGCCCTGTTCGTGCTCACGGCTTGTTTGCATGCAATTTAAGCATCGTTCTTAGGGTTTGTGCGAGGAATAAAAATTAAGACAGGAAACTAGGTCATTTGTGTCAGGATATTGTTTCCATACCCTTATATTTCGTAACTTCCAAACCCCGATCTGATTATCGCTTATAATATCTGATTAGTACGTGTCAAATCGAAGTTAAATCATTTTACCCATGGCATAAAAATAAACGTGCTCTCAAGATTTCCATTTACTGGACTGTCTCTGTGCTCAATTTGAATAAAGCTCACTCGATATGAGGATTTGTTTACTATAGCTTGATCACGTTTTAAGAATGTGTCAAATTTGAAAAAGAAGGGGGAATGGCAATTGGGAAGCAAAACTTTAAGTTTGTTCCAATGAATGAACCAGTTATTTTTTAACGTATTTGAGTGCCTCCACCGTTGGTGGGGTGGTAAGGGTTTGGGGGGCAGATCGCCAGTCCCCAGTTTAGAGATCAGAGTTACAAATATATGGTTTTGGGTCTAGGTTTTGGGATTTGTTTGTTTAGGATTCGGGGTTTAGGTTTATGATTTTAATGTAGGGTTTAGGTTTTAAGGTTTAGAGTTTAGGATTTTGAAATTAGGGTATAGGGAGTATGTTTTTGGGTTTAGGTTTCAACTTTTAGGTTTTAGAGTTTAGGGATCGGGGTGGTAAGGGTTTGGGGGGCAGGTCGCCCGGAGTCCCCGGCCTGCGATCTAATGCAATTTTATTCCTTGCCTCGTGTTCCGTGGTGACGGGTGTAATGGACTTAAAATAACTGGTTGAGTCTTTCATAAAAAAAACCTGCAGTTTTGTTGAGGGTTGTCATTTTCTTTTGAAAATTGTCATTTTCCCTGAAAAGAAAGTCAGTAATTCACCATTCTGAATTTATTCTAAAAAGAATTATTTGAATAAATACAGAAATAGGATTAGAATTCATAAATGGAAGCTTGTTCTGATTTGATGTAAACGGGTGAAATGCTGTTGCCTCTTTGAATTTTAAAATGTTTGCATTGATTCCATGTTTATGGGTTGCCCTGGGCTACATGTTTTCAACTTCCACCCCAGAGCATATTCAATTCCGAGGCTTTATCATCATTTAAAAACAAAAAGCCTGATCCTTCATTTGATGTCACTTAATCAGGTGTATGATGTGACAAAGTTCTTGGAAGATCATCCTGGTGGTGACGATGTTTTGATCTCTGCAACAGGTATGGCTTTTCATGCGACATTTTCCTGTGCAGAACCAGTTGCTTGTTGTTCTTTCCTTGTTTTTTGTTAGGATAGTGCATGTAAGAGAATGTAAAAATGGAAATGCTAACAATAGAGTAATCCAATATTGCCATTCTGTATGTCATATGTACAGTAGGGAGGGAGAAAGAACCCCGCTACAGCGGGGTTGGTTCCTGGGAGAGACCACCTCCTAGGACGCCTTCCTTGCTGCAGGTATTCGAACCAGGAGAAACCACTTCTCCGCTGCGACAGCTCGAGCTGAACACCCTTTTCCAGATGCCCCAGCATGTCCTCTCTGAAAACAGCTGGCCCTCTTATAAACATGAGCTCCAGCTGCCGGAACTAACTTACAGACTACCTTGTTACACCCCCCAAAGTAGCTGGACCAATATCCGGTCCAACTAACTGATCACTAACCCAACTCATTTAATTAACAGGGGCCTTGGCAAAGTAGCTGGACCAATATCCCTTTTACCGCGTCTTGTCGTCTTTTCACATTCTTACCTTTAGCAAAGAGGATATTATGTTGATGTCAAAAAAAAGAAAAAAGAAGGGATGTTGTAGAGTTGACAATTCAGGGTCACAGATCGAGTTTGTGTTGGGTTGGCCGTCCTATGAAATCCGCTTTACCCTAACTTGGCTCGTTTAATTAAATGGCTACTTGAGACTCCTTCCATTTATGAAGGGGTCAGCCGTAACCTGACCTGCCAATGTTTAACTTTAAATGTATAACATAGATTTCATCATGGCATGTCTTACTAGTTGATATCCCATAAATTTAATGACCTAACCTAATTAATATAAAACACATGCCATCCATGTTGCAACTCGACCCTCTTTAACCCTTTAAAGTAAATGAATTGTTATAAACATTTGAATTATTTCAAATTAAGTTGATTATAAGCGTAAAATATTATATTTTTAATCAGGTTACACGTGATGGAATCCGATTATATCCTGAACCTATTTATGCTTGATCCAAACCCTTTTAACTCGTGTTGTGCCGGGTTATCATGTTAGGTTCAAAATCCCCACCTCTACTTGTATGACACTATCTTCACCCACATATTCTTTAAAAATACCATATCGTTCATGGTTTGTTTTATTCATCCAAATGAGCTTTAACTCGGCCAATCCATTTTTCCTTTTGCAGGTAAGGATGCGACTGATGATTTTGAGGATGTTGGTCACAGCAGCAGTGCAAGATCAATGATGGATGAATACCAAGTTGGGGAGATAAATCCATCGACCATCCCGGAAAAGGTCAAGTACACCCCTCCCAAGCAGCCCCAGTACAACCAGGACAAGACGTCTGAGTTCATCATCAAGCTCCTCCAGTTCCTGGTCCCTCTTGTCATTTTAGGTCTGGCAGTCGGTATCCGAATCTACACTAAATCATCCTGAGATTTGTTTTGGTTGTGTTTGAGGTTCCAATTTAAGTGGTTACAAACATCATTCTGGGTTTCGTCTTGTGTTTGGAACTGAGATATTTTTCCTCTTGTGAACACTCACTCTCATGCTTAGTTTTGATGGCGTCTAATAAAACTCCAGTATTTTGCCAGTATTCTGCTCAGGAGTGTGAGAACGTTAGTAGGTTGGGTTCATGGGTGGATGTAGGGGAAGGCGGTTTCAACCGTTGGGTGTGGTTGGGTACTAGCCGTGTGCGAAGGATGAGGTGGAGATTTATTGGTGTTTATTGAGACCCTCGGTGTGGAATTGTCGGGAGCTCAACAAAACAATAAGAAGACCACAAGACACATGATTTGCTTAGTTTGTAAGATTCTTACGTTCATAGAGATGATCCTTATGTTCATGGAGATGAGACGAAATAATTTTATCATGTTAGGAAGCGAATTATTGGACAATTCTAGTACAAAAATTACAGCTTTAAATGAGTCTATAAAGCAATATGGTGCTATAGAAACTGCATAGTAAGTTTATTGTGCTGTAATGATGTCAGGAAGTTCGCAGAGCTATAATACTTTATCAGTTTCATCATTCAGCTCCGCTATAGTAACATTGTTAAAGTCCACAATGCAACAATATCACTGTTAGTGTCGTTGACCACCTCTGCTACGGTGGTCAAGATTGCCATAGTCTCAAAAATTTAGGTTGGAGGTCTTCGACCCTTGGGCTGGGGCGTGCTGCCCTCTATAACTCCCAACGACCTCATCATGGAGGTTGAACAACCCTAGTAGGTGGTGCATGGCACGAGAGAGACTTTAACACTTTAGTGTGGCCAAGTGTGACCTATGGGTCACACTTGTATGTTTAGTATAGCCTAGGGGCTCGGGGATCATCATGAGTGTTGTGTGAGTGTGGATTTGGTTGATGGATGTGGATGAAGAGGTTCGTCAAGGGTAGGTTTTGTTGAGTTGTGTGTGATATCCTCTATCCGAGTGCTAAGTATGGATCTATGGCTAGCCGAGAGCTAGGGTATGGGCTATTTTCGGCGTGTGTTGCATGTGTGCATATCTTGTCCAAGTTGTTCTCTTAGATGTTTTGGATTAGTTATAGGTTGGAGTTGGTGTCCTAGAACCAACTTCTTTTGTACTTTATGACAAACATATATTCATTGGATAGATATTAATAAACTCCTTATCACATTATGATTGTTATTCTGCATGAGATTGTATGAAAAAATGTTCTAAGAGTAGTCGTCGCACTAAAAGGTCATAATGAATCCCTGCTATGATGAGAACCTGGAAGTGCCATAACACTATTCTTGAACATATGTTATATAGCCGGATGATATCATTTGAAGAGACACAGATGATACAGACTATCAGAGATGGAGACTCATAGGACTTTGAGACACCTTCTAATGGGGTACGCTTTTGGTAATGTCCAGAGGATATTATGAGAACGAGACCCGCTAGTAGGGAATCCACATTTATAAGTGTTATTGGATGTTCCTATTTGCGGGCGTGTGTATTGATCCTTAGAGTTTAAGATTATTATTAATGAGTATTATGACTCACGCACTTAGATGTATTGACGAAAATTGCGACGACATATGTTCACAGTGAGATATGATATGTTGGGTGCGTCACGAGTAATACTGCATTAATGAATAATGTGAGAAAAGATTTGTCCCTTCTGTTCCATAATGAAAGTTGATATCTCAAACCCTTTGATGGAAACGATATAGTCTAAATAAATCCATGACCATGATGTTCTATAGAAAAGTTCAATTTTCAGAAAGTCAAAGAATGAGAAATCGAGCACATGTCTTGATGACACTTGCACGCAATCCGTTTGATTAGAGATATCGAGACAAAGAGATTATATTACACGATAAGCATTTGTATGAGGTGACGTGACATTGCAGCATTAACTTCTTTCTATATGGGTGTCTTGACGTGTTGCTAGACGCTAACCTTGGACTTTAGGCAGGTTCGCCTAATGCCACTGAGAAATAGACCTAGATGGTCACACACTAAGTGTATCCAGTATATTAGTTAAATAATATATTATTTAACAAATTGAATAAAGATTATTCCCGGCTGTGGTTTAATAGTTATTCATGGATGTTTGATCGCATTTATTTTGATACTAGTTATTCGGGAGAAAATATTGTGGGCGGAATAATTAATAAATATTTATTTGCTATTTAGTGAATATAATATTTATATATTTATTGTTGAATAATACAGTGATATTTATTTAATAAATAAATAGTCATTATTCAAGGTTCAAAAAATATGGTGGAGGATTGACGGACTGAGTTAATGGTCCAGTGAAAAATAATAATATTGAATATTATTTGATTAAATAATATTTAATTATAACTCGCAAAATAAGCGTGTGTCAGGAAATAATAATGTTGCTGTTATTATTTGACATGAGGATTTTGCTAGGATTAATAAAATAATTAAGAGGTTGTGCATAATGAATTGGATAAAAGCTCTCAAGCCTAGAGAGTTCTTTCTTCTCCAAGAATGCTTTCAAGAACGAGAGTGATCCTCCTCCATCAGATCAAGGAGAACACTTTGGAAGCGGTTCTCAAGGCGATGACGGACATCGCAAGCGCAAAGATCTTCCATGCTAGCACCCGAAGACCCCTTCGACGACGTCCGGAGATACATGGAACACGTGTGGATCACTGCTAGAGGAATCCTATACTTGGATTCTACAACACAACGATGATACACCTGCAGATCTGTGACCGAACGCATCAACGAAGAAAGAATCACCTTGGAGGCAATTCTTTAATTTAATTAAATTAATTATAAACAAAATATGTTGATCCTCTCTCTTAGTTTCAGGTTTCTATTCATTTTTCTAAATCTTTGATTCAATTTCATGGATACTGACATTCATCGTCGTATTGATCCCGGATTGTTCATTGAATATGAAAAAAAATTAAAGTTGGGCATCGTTCCTTCCGCACTTCCACTGCTCCTGGAACCTATAGGACTTACCCCAAGGGTAAGGTTCGACTCGTGTGGGAGGTTGGCTATGCTGTTTCCCTCCTCTGTATCCACTTCCTATATGTTTTATTGCTGATAATGAGGTAGTTAAGGACGATGATTGATATGAGACTCGAGAAATTATGGTGTGGAGATTACATCTTCCAGGTGTTTGTCACCTCCATTTGCTAGAGGATCATCATTGCATGAGGGGACCCACAATTACTTTGTATGCTTAGGATTGGTTATTATGATGCCTTTCCCTGAACCTATAGGACTTACCCTGAGGGTAAGGTTCGACTCGTGTGGGAGGTAGTTAAGGATGAGGATTGATATGAGACTTGAGAAATTATGGTGTGGAGATTACACCTTCCAGGTGTTTGTCACCTCCATTTGCTAGAGGATCATCATTGCATGAGGGGACCCCCAGTTACTTTGTATGCTTAGGATTGGTTATTATGATGCCTTTCCCTGATGGGTTTCCTATATGCTCAAGATTGACTATTGAAATGCCTTTCCTTGATGGGTTTATTATATGCTTGAGATTGACTATTGAAATGCCTTTCCTTGATGAGTTTCCTATATGTCAGGGACTGACTATTGAGATGTCTTTCTCTTTTGGGCTTCTGATGTCATGTTGTTGCAACAAACGTATCACCAGTATTGTCCAAAGCAGGTGGGATTAAGCGTCTTGGTGGCATGGTTAACACATGATAACCTGACACAGTTTCTGTTGGAGTTGGTGCCCTAGAACCAACTTTTTTTTTACTTTATGATAAACATGTATTCATTGTTTTGAATATTAATAAACTACTTATTACATCATGATTGTTCTTCTGCGTGACATAGTATGTGATAATGTTTTAAGAGTAGTTGTCGCACTAAAAGGTTATAGCAGTTTCTCCGCTATGATGAGAACACAGAAGTGCTATGAAACTATTCTTGAATATATGTTTTATAGCCCGAATGACCCGAATGCCTTCTTTTTTATTGATTTTTGATAACCCCCTTTCAAGGGATGAGGGGGAACCCTTACAAGGCCCGTAGGCTTAGAGATTACATGACCCGTAAGTCTTAGGAAATATACAGACTATACTTGGAACTTCTCCTCCCAGCTTCTTCATCGTGATATCAACTCTCCTCCTTCGCATGACTGTTCGGCTAGGCTTCCCGTACAAGCACATGCTGGTCCTGAATACACATACTTTGAATCTCCATCCGGAGTCTGCTCCTTGTAGAGTTTGTCTGATAATTTAAGCACAATTTCAGGTGGCCCGAAGGCCTTGAGGTGGCCCGAAGGCCTTGAGGTGGCCCGAAGGCCTTGAGGTGGTCCGAAAGCCTTACTGGTCCGAAGGCCTTGGGTGGCCCGGAGTCCTTAAAGGACCCGAGGCCCAAACTGGTGGTCCGAAAGGCCAAACAGATGAATAGTTCCGGTTGCTATAGTACCGAACAATGTCTGCTACAATATCTGTTACAGTACTGCTACAGTACTGGAAATATGTCTCCGCCCGGTTTTGAACTCATGTCTCTTGGATGCACTTGCCGAGTCCTCACCAACTGGGCTGAGGCTCTTGTGCATATATGTTTTATAGCCGAATGATATCATTTGAGGGACACAAATGATACAGACTATCAGGGGTGGAGACTCTTAGGATTTTGAGGTACCTTCTCACGGTGTATGCCCTTGGTAATATCCAGTATGGATATTATGAGAACGAGACCCGCCAGTAGGAAATCCACATTTATATGTCATTAGATGTTCCTATATGCGGACATGTGTATTGGTCCTTATACTTTAAGATTATTATTAATGATTATTATGAGTCACACACTTAGATGTATTGATGAAAACTGTGACGACAGATGTTCACGGTGAGGTAGGATACATTGGATGCGTCACAAGTAATATTGCATTAATGAATAATGCGAGAAACGATTTATCCCTTCTGTTCTTTAATGTAAGTTAATATCTTAGGCCCTTTGATGAAAATGATATAGCCTAAACAAATCCATGACCATGATGTTCTATAGACAAGTTCTATTTCTGAAAAGTCAAAGAAAGAGATATTGAGTACATAGATTGATGCCACTGGCATGAAACTTGCTCGATTAGAGATATCGTGATAAAGAGATTATATTACACGATAAGC
This sequence comes from Viscum album, assembly GCA_963277665.1. NCBI lineage: Eukaryota > Viridiplantae > Streptophyta > Magnoliopsida > Santalales > Viscaceae > Viscum > Viscum album. The sequence continues at coordinate 1,994,186,843 of OY728157.1, forward strand.
ATTCGTATGAGGTGACATGTCGTTGCGACATTAACTTCTTTCTCTATGAGTGCCTTGACGTGGTGCTAGATCCTAACCTTGGACTTTAGACCGCTTCACCTAATGCCACTAAGAAATAGGTCTAGAGGGCCACACATGAAGTGTATCCAGAATGTCAGTTAAATAATATATTATTATTTATTATTTAATAGGTTGAATAAATATTATTCTCGTACGTGGTTTAATAATTACTCATGTATGCTTGATCCTATTTATTTCCTCACAAGTTATTCAAGATAATATATTGTGAGCGGAATATTTAATAAATATTTATCTTCTATTTAGTGAATATAATATTTATTTATTTATTGGGGAATAATGTAGTGATATTTATTTAATAAATAAACAAACATTATTCAAGTCCCAATCAATATTATAGAGGAATGATGAACCGAGTTTAATGGTTCGGTGAGAAATAATAAATATTGAATATTATTTAATTAAATATTATTTAATTAAATAATATTTAATTATAATTCACAAGTTAAGCGCATGTTGAGAAATAATAATATTTGACATGACGTTTTTCCAGGATTAAATAAATAAATAAGGACACTTGTGTAATCATTTTATTTTAACCTTAGCAATATAAATACCCAATTATATTATTTTCTCAATAAGCCAATTTATTTGTCTTGATTGTGCACAATGGATTTGGAGAATCCTCTCAAGCCTAAAGAGCTCCCTTATCCAAGAATGCTTCCAAGAACGGAGAACAATCATCCTCTACTGGATCAAGGAGGACGCTTTGGAAGCGGTTCTCGAGGCAATCAAAGATGGATGACGCAAGCGCAAGGATCTTTTGTGTCAACACCCAGAGTCTCCTTCGACGATGTCTAGAGATTCCTAAAACACGTGTGGATCACTGCTAGAGGAAATCTATACTTGGTTTCTACAACGCAACGACGATGCACCACATATCTATCACCGATTCATCAACGAAGAAAAAATTCCTTTGAGGTAATTATTATTCAATTAAATTGATTATAAATAATATGTGATGATCCTCTCTCTCTGGTTCCAGTGTGATTAATGTTGTCTATCTTTAATTCAATTCCATCGATCACGGTGATTAAACATCATATAGATCTTGGATTGATCATCGATCATGATAAAATGCAATGGTGGGCACCGCCCATCGCAATGCTTCCACTGTGCCTGAAACCTACAAGTTGTATCAGAGCGGCCACATAATTATTTATAATTACTTAAAATCATTATTGATTTACGTATTTATAATTTAGTTTTTCAATTCAAGTTTAATTGTTCTTTTAATCCGAATTGCAAGATCTGCTTCCTTCTCCTTTGTTTTTCATAGATCTAATGGAAATGATTAATTTTACGATTAAAAGAAAATCAAGGAACTCATCCGGAGGTGCCAAGGATTCTGGCCAGATAACACAGGAGTACACACCGTGTAATCGGAATTACACGTCGTGTACTTGTGGTCAATGCACAGGGAGTTCGTTCAGCAATTACTCAACCCGTGTGCATTGATGAAACATGGTGTAGTTAATTCTTACACCACGTGTTGACCGGGACAGACTGGCGCACGGTCAGCTGGAGTACACACCGTGTAGCCCATGTACATGATGTGTAGTCCCTTTGAGTCAAAGATGGGCCGTGTATTCCATACACGACCTACTTGACTGGTGACTGTGTAATTTGGTGATCACACAACGTGTAGCCCACTGTACACGCTATGTACTCTAGTTTCCGAGGTACGATTCACACGCCGAGTCCCTAGACATGTACCTCAGATAGACGACGTGAGATGTACACACCATGTACTTTTATGAGTTACGCAGATTTAAAATTTATTTATTATATAGTATAAACCTTGAGACATGTACTTGTGTGTGGTAAATATGGGATACACCATGTGATAGGTTTTAATATATATATATATATATATAAATGTTTAATTAATATTTGCATAATGTTCATATCTTCATATCATGTATGAGTCGTATTACAAGTTGTTATTCTACATGCATTGAAACATAATATGTGACTGGAAAATCATGTAATTCGTATAATCATCTGTGAAATACATGTTGTGAAAATATGTGATAAGTCGTGTGTGCCATATGTCACAAGAGTAAAACAATATACTAGTATAATATATGTTGGGTAGATTTGGACATATATTCACCGTGTTGCCTCCAAGGTACATTTATGTACAAGGTTAATTTTAAATGAATTTATTTAATTTGTTTAAAATTATAATGGATGAGAATCTCAAGGAAATTCAGATAAGAATTAAGATAAAAGGATTGATTAATTAAAGATAATAATTTATCGATTCAAGCATGATTTATCTTAAATAAGAGTGATTAATAATTGAATGCTAAATGTGTAATTCGTTGCATGCTAGTGAATGATCATGAGCTAGATCATACCTTTTTGTATGTGATTGGTTTCATTTAATTTATTATTAAATTAAATTGTTGGACTTTATGCCTTCTCTCCTCATTATTATGTAGGATCCACGTGCCCATGATTTCTTTTATTTAAACCCCTTTTCCCCCTCACATGTGTGTGAGTAAAAGACATATGTAATAGATGGATCTCCCAAGCTAGTGGAGGCGGTTCAAGTTCGGAGCCGAGGTGAAACCAATTCAACAAGATACATATGTGGATAGGTGGAAAGTTGCAACACGAACCTCAATGGTTCAAGGTGATTTCACCTGGGTCAGCGGTTAGTTTATCAACCGTTAGATAAACTAACTATTAGTATAAGCTCATGATCATACCCTTTATTTTATTTCTATCAAGTTGCATGATTATTTCATTATGGATGTTTTTTCATGATCACATAGTTAATGAATTAACAAGCATGCAATATGAAACTAAAATGAAATGACTTATGTGTAAATATTATCTAAGATATGGTTAATCACGTAAGTAATCCCACTTAATATTAACAAACATGCGATAAAGATAATAATTGGAAATTTACGCATAAAAATATAAAATCTCTCAATAAAATATTAAGTCGGTATAACCTTCCATTACTTAAGTTAGAATCAAACCATAGTTCAAAGTGCTTGACCATCCAAAGTTGGGGTGCTTTCAATTATCGAGGAATTATAATATGATGTTTTGGGTTGACTTAACTTGGTTCACATCAAGGGTTGATTTCCAAAGAAGGACTTGGTGTAACTGAGAAGCAAAGGTTGAGGAAATCTAAATTAAGGGTTTCAGGATTGGGGAGTCCACTCAACGGATCAAGAAACTACGAGTTAATACAGTTGACATTTGGAATCCCTACCTAAAACTATTCAAGTTGCTTGACCAACCAAATTCGGGGTAATGAGAAATGGAATATGGATCCTTGTCACTAGAATATCCAAGAAACATGATATTCTAAAACCAATGGTGGGGGCTACTGAGTTTCGATAAAATAGTGGGAGACTAATAAATATAATATTTATTTATTTGTTTAAATTTTATCAGATAAAGTTCTAAATCTCTGCTTATCTTATTTGTAGAAATGACATTAAAAATGACATCAAACATATCATTGTGATCCATACTTGAGAATGAAAACCTTCTCATCAACACAAATTTCTAAGAATAGTAAAGGCGTTTACACATCATCCTTTGCCTTGAAATGAAATTGTATGTGCTGAAAGAACCTTTACTAGTTTCACCTAGCAATGAAGCAAGTGATGAAGAATTTTCCCTATATGATAAAAATCTGAATGATGCTATAGTTTTTCAGTGCTTCATGCTATAATCTATGTCCAATGAGCTTTTGACGCAACATGAGGATATGTATGCCTATAGAATGATGTCTCACCTTCAGGATCTCTATCAAAAGAAGATGATACAAGAGAGGTATGAGATCTCCAATGTTTTGTTCACAAATAAGCATGGAGTGTCTGCACCATCTATGCCTCATGTAATCAATCTTATCGGCTACATTGAATGCCCAAACATCTTAGAGATTAAATTCTCAGATGAGTTGTGTACAGATCTCATACTTTCATCACTTTCCAAGACCTTCTCCAACTTTATTATGAATTATAATATGAGAAATAATGATAAGAGTCTTTTGAAACTTCTGACCTTGATTCGCCAAGTGGATAAGGACATGAGGCATGACAAACCTGCGACCCTTATGGTAAATAAGAAAAGTAAGAACAAGGAAAAGGGGCCCAAGACCTATAAATAGTCTAAAGCTTTCGAGCACCGTCCTTCCAAGAAGGGGAAGATCCAGAGGCAGAGCAAGGAAAAGGAGGAAGTATGTTTTGCATGTGGCAAGCCAGACCACTGGAAGAAGAACTGCACCCAAAATCATGGGGAAGATAAATGTGTGTTCGTTATCGATTGAAATCTTTCCATATCTACACATTGGGTATTAGATACAGCTTGTGGTGCTCACATATGTATCAAAATGCAGGAAACAAGTAGATTCCAAAAGATTGCCAGAGGAGAGGTGGATTTGCGAGCCGCCAATGGTGCGAGACTGGCTGCTTTGGCCATTGGTGACTACCACTTTTCATTGCCAATGAGAATGATTTTGGTTTTAAGAGATTGTTATTATGTACATACAGTTACCAAAAACATAATTTCTGTCTCATGTTTAGATACATATGAGTTTATTTTCAAGTTTAGAAATAAAAGTTGTTTCTTTTATAAGGACAACATATGTTATGGTATAACTCATTTAAATAATGTTCTTTATGTATTAAATTATGAAAATAAAGTGTTGACAATCGATAACGAATCATGTTCACACGACTCATATAACACCCATTTGTGGAATCACCGTCTTGGTCATGTAAACAAGAAGAGTTTGATAAATATCTGTCAAGATGTTTATTTAGACTCTTCTAAGATAAAACCACTTGATAGATGTCATGCTTGTTTACAAAGAAAAATGACCAAACCACCATTTGGTGGACATGGTGAAAGGGCCACAGATCTTCTAGTATCGGTACACACTGATGTGTGTGAACCATTTTCAATAGAAGATAGAGGTGAATATTCTTACTTCATAACTTTTACTGATGACTTGAGTAGATATGAATATATCTACTTGATGAGTTATAAGTCGGAGTCCTTTGAGAAATTCAAGGAATTCAAGAATGAAGTAGAGAATCAGCTTGGTAAGAAGATAAAGAAGCTTCGATCAGATCAAGGTGGTGAATATCTTAACCAAGAGTTCATCTACTTTTTATGGGATTTTGAGATTCTATATCAACTCACTTCACCTTATACACCAAAGTGGAACGGTGTTAGTGAAATGAGGAACCATACCTTGTTGGACATGGTAAGGTTGATGATGAGTCATGCAGATCTTCCATTATCCTTTTGGGGATATGCATTACAAATTGCAGCATACACATTAAACTGAGTACCAACTAAAGCGGAAAATAGAATTCCCTTCAAGATATAGAGTGGAAATAAACCCATTTTTTCACATACAAATGCATGAGGTTGCGAGGTGTTTGTTAAGGATTTCTCAGGCAACAAACTAGCACCATGAGGCACAAGATGTATCTTTATAGGGAATCCTAAGGAAACAAATGGATACTACCTATACAACCCCTCAAACAATAAAGTGAATATCACCAAACAAGCCATCTTTATTGAGAGGGAGCACATCCTCAAAATGGATAGTGGGAGAAAGATTTACTTTGATGAAGTTGATGCTCAAGATACATAGGATTTGGTGCAGGAATGAATTCCATAGGTCTCCATGGAAGAATTAGTTCTTGAAACACAAGTACTATGTAGGAGCATAAAAGAGGTAAGATAACTAGAGAGATATGGTTTTCTGGTTAGTGAGGATAATGACTCATTATTGGTTGACAATAATGAACCTCTCACATATAAGGAGGTAATAGAGAGCTCATAATCTAAAAGATGGAAAAAAGCCATGAATTCTAAAATGTATTCCATGTATCAGAACCAAGTTTGGGTTTTGTTCAATGCACCAGTTGATGTAAATCCTGTTGGATGCAAATGGGTATTCAAGAGGAAACTTGACATGGAAGGTAATGTAGCTATAAAGCAAGGCTAGTGGCTAAAGGGTTTAAACAACATCAAGAAATTAACTATGATGAATCCTTTTCACCAGTTTCCATGTTTAAATCCATCAGAATCATACTTTCTATAGAATCTTAACATGACTATGAGATTTGGTAGATAGATGTCAAAATTGTATTCTTGAATGGGAACCTTCAGGAAGATGTCTATATGACACAACCAGAAGAGTTTGTGACTCCAGGTGATGCCAAAGAATTTTCAAGTTGTAAAGATCCACTTATGGATTGAAGTAAGAATCTAGATCATGAAAAATTCGATTTGATGAAGTCATAAAAGAATTTGGTTTCATTAAGAACGAATGTGAGCCATGTGTTTACAAAAGGTTTAATGAGAATGAGGTCGTTATCCTAGTAGTGTATGTTGATGGCATACTACTTATTGGAAACAACATACTAGTCTTAAAATCTATTAGGTCTGATTAAACAAATGTTTCTCTATGAATAACTGAGGCGAAACAACCTAAATTTTAGGGATCAAGATCATTTGTGATAGATCCAAGAGGCCGCTTAAAGTAATTCAAAGTACATATATTGACCAGATACTAAAGTGATTTAGTATAGAACAATCCAAGAGGGGATTGGTTCTAATGTCACATGGTTTACATCTTTCTAAGAAAATGCATCCCCAGATACAACAAGAGAAAGAGAGAACGAGTACGATCCCATACGCTTCAGTGACATGATCAATCACATATGCCATGTTATATACTAGACTTGATGTTGCTTATGCATTGAGCATGGTAGGAAGATATCAAGAAGATCTAGGAAAACAACATTGGACTACTGTTAAGGCTATCCTTAAGTATCTGAGAAGAACTAAGGATATGATCCTGGTGTATGGAGGTGATGAGGAGCTGGTCATCAGGGGTTATACTGATGTTGGTTTTCAGACAAATCAGAATGATCTGAAGTCGCAATCAAGATATGTTTTCTGTCTCAACGGAGGACCTATGAGTTGGAAGAGTTCAAAGCAGTCAGTTGTCTCTGATTCTACAATGGAGTTTGAGTATACAATGTCTTCTGATGTATCCAAGAATTTTTTTTAGATTCAATACTTTGTTTAGGATCTTGATGTGATGCCTAGAAGTAAAGACCCTATCACATTATATTGTGATAATACTACAGTAGTGACTCTTGCAAAAGAGCCATGGTCACACCAACAGACAAAGTATATACTCCAGAAGTATCACCTCTTGAGGGATTTCTATCAGAGGGGTGAATTTGTAGTGAGTAGAGTATCCATGAAAGAGAATATGGTAGACCCCTTGACTAAAGTCCTATCTCAGTAGAAGCATGAATATCATGTGAGAGCTAGCAGATTGAAGGTTGTTAGCAGTTGTCTTTAGTGAAAGTGAGATTCTGTTGGAGTTGGTGCCCCAAAAACAACTTCTTTATACTTTATGATAAACATGTATTCATTGTTTTGAATATTAATAAACTACTTATCACATAATGATTGTTCTACTGCATGATATAGTATGTGATAATGTATTAAGAGTAGCTGTCACACTAAAAGGTCATAGTAGTTCTCTACTATGATGAGAACCCAAAAGTGCTATGAAACTATTCTTGAATATATGTTCTATAGTCAGATGATATCATTTGAGGGACAAAAATTATACAGACTATCAGGGGTGGAGACTTATAAGACTTTGAGGCACCTTCTCATGGTGTACGCTCTTGGTAATATCCAGTATGAATATTATAATAACGAGACCCACTAGTAGGAAATCCACATCTATATGTGTCATTGGATGTTCCTACCTACGGACGTGTGTATTGGTCCTTAGACTTCAATATTATTATTAATTAGTATTATGAGTAATACATATAGATGTATTGACAAAAACTGTGATGATAGATGTTCACGATGAGCTAAGATACGTTGGGTGCTTCACAAGTAATATTGCATTAATGAATAACATGAGAATGGATTTATCCCTTCTTTTCTTTAATGAAAATTAATATCTTAGACCCTTTGATGGAAATAATATAGCCTAAAAAAATCTATGGCCATAGTGTTCTATAGACAAGTTCTATTTCTGGAAAGTCAAAGAAAGAGATATTGAGCACATAGGTTGATGACACTGGCATGCAACTTGCTCAATTAGAGATATTGTGATAAAAAGATTATATTACACGGTAAGAATTCGTATGAGGTGACATGTTGTTGCGACATTAACTTCTTTCTCTATGAGTGCCTTTGCGTGTTGCTAGATTCTAGCCTTGAACGTTAGACTTCTTTGCCTAATGCCACTGAGAAAGAGACCTAGAGGGCCACACACTAAGTGTATCCAGAATCTCAGTTAAATAATATATTATTATTTATTATTTAACAAGTTGAATAAATATTATTCCCATACGTGGTTTAATAATTATTCATGCATGCTTGATCACATTTATTCCATCACTGGTTATTCGAGAGAATATATTATGAGCGGAATATTTAATAAATATTCATGTGCTATTTAGTGAATATAATATTTATTTATTTATTAGTGAATAATGAAGTGATATTTATTTAATAAATAAATAAACATTATTCAAGCCCTGATAACTATTATAGAGGAATGACAGACCAAGTTTAATAGTCCGGTGGGAAATAATAAACATTGAATATTATTTGATTAAATAATATTTAATTATAAAGTTAAATGCATGTCGAGAAATAATAATATTTGACACTGAGTTTTTCTAGTATTAAATTAATAAATAACGACACTTGTGCAATTATTTTATTTTAACCCTAGCAATATAAATACCCCATTATATTATTTTCTCAATAAGCGAATTCATTTTTCTTGGTTGTGTACAATAGATTTGGAGAATTCTCTCAAGCCTAGATAGATCCCTTCTCTAAGAACACTCTCAAGAATGGAGAGAAATCATCCTCCACCAGATCAAGTAGAACACTTTGGAATCGATTCTCGAGGTGATCAAAGGTGGACGATGAAAGCACAAGGATATTTCATGCTAGCACCTGAAGACTCCTTCAGTGATGTCTAGAGATTCCTAGAACACGTGTGGATCACTACTAGAGAAAATCTACGCATGGTTTCTACAACGTAATGACGGTGCACCACAGACCTGTCATCGATTCATCAATAAGGAAATAATTCCTTTGAGATAATTCTTATTTAATTAAATTAATTATAAATAATATGTGATAATCCGCTCTTTATGGTTCTGGAATGATTAATGTTGTCTATCTTTAATTCAATTCTATTGATCATTTTGATTAAACATCGTATAGATCTTGGATTGATCATCGATCATGATAAAAAAAATGTTGGGTACCGCCCATCGCAATGCTTCCACTACGCCTAAAACCTACAGTTTCTTGCATGTTGTAAGTTATTTCTTGATTTATTTTCCACACATGTATACATTGTCTATGATGGAATATATAAGGGATGTGATGGTAGCATCATACTGAGTTATATGCTTACACCCTTCACAAACACTTGTTCCCCGTGAAGACCTTATGTTTGGTTTTCATGTAACATGTTATCAAGGAAATTTGGTAGGGATAGTTGGATGGAGTTGAGTGACTGGTCCGAGGAGGGACCCAAGTTGATAGTTGAGTCTTCCTCGATATTTACTTTTTGTTTATTTTTCACTGTTCATCCCAGTGGGTGACCTATGATGTATGTATGTATACTAAGCATGGGTTCCATTATTTTTATAACTTGTTATTGTTTATATGACATTGATGGTTGGATCTTATATGTAATTCATTGTGGTTACTCTGATATTGTTTGTTGATTATGATATTTAACAATTATTGTATGTGATGGTACCAAGAGTATAATCTCTGCACATTTCTTATAGACTCTCACTAATAGCTGAAAACCACTGACATATGAGGAGGAATTCTTGAGTTATTGTGGCACTCCAATTGGGTGTTGTTTATGTGATTTTATCTAGGGTGTTACAAAATGGTATCATAGCATTTATTTTGGTTGTATTACTATTTGAGACTCGTAGTTGAAGGCATGATGATTTTGAAGCTTTAGATAGAACTTATTCTTGGGTGTATCTAACCCATGTTTAAGGAAATTCCAAGCTACTAGGGATGAGATTATTGCTCATTTTCTTTCACTTTTATGATTGTGATGTTTACTCAAGAATGATATTTTAGTGTGAGTTGTTAGCTTTTGTCTTCACTCTTGGCCCGAGGTGACAAGAGAGGCGTGTGTGTTTATGCATCATTCTTAGGAATATAGGTATATTGGTATATGTGCACTATTTGTGAATGTAGAATGGTTTTAAAAAATGGGGTAAATGATTTGTAAAATAGGTAAAAAGGATTTTTTTTGAGAAAAAGTTTTGAGAAAAGAGGTTCTAATTAATTAAAGCATTAACAATAACTTATTCAGTGTTTTCCAAAATAAATTATTGGTGGAGCCTTAATTAATTGAGACTGTTGTGGTGATTTTAACTTTACATTGTTTTGATATTTTGATCCTTACAATTATTCTCATGGTAGACAATGACTCTATAACAGGTAAGTCTACATAATGATATGCCTTGTGTCAAACTCAAGGATGAGTGTCGAGTTTGGGTTGATCCATTATAAGAGGTTTTGGTTGATGAGAAACCCTTGATTGGGTTGATATGGTTATAGTTGTTACCTTGAGTGGGTAAGATGTTCCTCTTGATGAGGCAAGCTGGGTTAATGCCCTGGGTGGAACTGGTGGTTATGCCTATTAGGAAATCATTGTGGTTGGTTGACATGGATGTTTGATCCTCATTCTCCCAAGGGGCGAATGAGTCTTCCTTGTTGATCTTGGTGCATGGGAGGATGAAATGTTGGTTGAGAGAAGCATGGGTATATGCTTCAGATGTGGAGCAATGCTCGAGTGCAGTGGGATCGAGTGTTCAGTTTATTTAGGTGTTGCCTTACATTTGTTAGAAATAGAAGCATTATGGATGCTTCGTGTGGGATGTGTTGGCATCCTAGGAATGAGTAAGTTTTTATTGTCTTTTAGTTTCTTCTTGGAAACTAGGAATGGAATTTAAGTCTGGTTAAAGTCATAGTTATGGATTGGGTTTTTGAAATCCATGTAAGTCATGGTGTTTTGAGAATTGTAAAGGTATAACATGCTAAAAAAAGCATGTTCTGGAACACAAATGGGTTTTGTTTTTTGTTAGAGTTGGTGTCCTGAGAACCAACTGTTTGTACTTTGATTATATGAATGTACACTTATTATATATTGTTCATTGTTCTGCATGACTATAATATAATAATGTCATGGAATATTTGTTGCATTAATAAGGTCATGGAAGATCCTCGCTATGATGAGAACCTTGAAATTCTATAACAATATTCTTAATTAAAGTTCTACGGTTGGATGACATACTATGATATGACACATAGTATACAAACCGTCATGTGCGAGTACTCATAAGAAGACGAGACTCTCTCTCATGGAGTTCACACTTGGTAATCTCCAAGATGAGAGATTATGAGAATAGACCCGCCAGTAGTAATTCCGCATGTCTTGGTGTCATCAGATATTTTTATCTGCGAGCGTGTGTAATAGTCCTTAGACTGGAAGATTATCATTAACTCATGTCATGATTCGCACACTTAGATTTGCTGATGAAAATCGTCACGTAGACAGTTGGCGGGAAGTAGGGTATGTTGGGTGCGTCACGAATGACATGTTGTTAATGGATAAGTTGAGGAAGGATTTTCCCTTACATATTTATGGAAGTATATATCTCGGGCCCTTTGATTGAAATAGAACTATTGCCCAAATTCCATGGCCATGGTGTAACAACGAGTTTATTTTTGGAAGTCAAAGAATGACAGATCAAGCATATAGGTTTATGACACTTCCATGAAACCTACTTGATGAGATATTGAGACAAAGGGATTAAATTACATAGTAAGCGTTCGTATGAGTTGACACGTCAATGCGGCGTCAACTTCTTTCTCTTGGGTGCCTTGACCCGTTGCTAGACAGTAATCTTAAACTTTAGGCAAGCCCGCCTAATGCCAACGAGAAAGAGGCCTAGAGGGTCACACACTTAGTGTATCCAAGTATCTCAAGTAGAATAAATATTATTCCTGTAGGTGGTTTAATAATTATTCAAGAAATCCTAAATCGTTTTAATGTTGGAGGAAGAATAAAATGAAAACAAGTACATGCAGTGTATTAATGATTACACACCGTGTAGTTTTTATTTTGAAAACAAATACACGCCGTGTATTAATGATTACACACAGTTCAGTTTTTTATTTTGGAAAGGAAATGTAAAACAAGTACATGCCATGTATTAATGATTACATGCCGTTTAGTTTTATGAAAAATAAGTACACATCGTTTATTAATAAATACATGTTGTGTAGTTTTTCTAGTCGAGATTTTGAAGATATAATATTGTTTTATTAAATGATATTTATTATAATCAGCGTGAGAACATGTCAAAGAATTAATAATTCAACATGGGGTTTTTCAATAAGAGTTAATGAAATAAATAAAATGCGTAACGCATTAATTTATTGTCATAACTCTATAGCCTCAAACTGATTATAAATATCCTCATAACCCCAACACTTTTCCCTAATCGTTGTGCACAACAATTCTGGAGAATTCTTTCAAGGCCGAAAGAACCTCTTCCTCCAAGAATGCTCTCAAGACTGAGAGAGATCCTCTTCTATCAGATCAAGACGATCTAAGGTGGACAACACAAGTAAAGGTTTCTCCACGCTAGCACCTAGAGACTCCTTTGGCGACGTCTAGAGATACGAGGTGCACATGTGGATCACCACTAGAAGAATTCTACACTTGGATTCTGCAATGCAACGACGAATCACATTGGAACGTGATCAAGAATATCAATGAAGAAAGAACACCCAAAAGTTACTTATTTTCAATTAATTAAATTAATTATAATCAACCCGTGATGATCCACTTTTGTGGTTCCAGGAACTTTCTTGTTCTTTTTCTATTTTTGTGAATCGATCTGTGGAGATTGGCGTTTATTGTCGTATTGATCCCGGATTGATCATTGCTAATGAAAAAAATCCAAGTGGGCACATCCATCCACGAGCTTCCGCTGCAGCCGGAACCTTTAGAAATGGTATCAGAGTGAGGTTACAACGTTGATTATAGTTATTTAACTTTCATTGATAATTTATGCATTTATATTTGATTCGATTCAAGATAAATCGTTATATAAAACTGAATGAATGAGATCTGTTCTTCCTTCTTCGTTTCTCGATTCACATCACAGAAACAACCTTTTAAATTTAATTTTTATTAAATTAAAAAATGAGGAACTCATCCAGAGGAGCCGCTCTTTCTGTCTGTAAAACACAAGAATACACGGTGTGTAGTGAAAAATATACACCGTGTACTTAGGTTCAACAAACCGGTACTGGTCCACAAAACCACACCGTGTGAATTGAGTATACCTGAGTTTTATTACACCATGTTGACCAGAATTGAATGGCACGTGGAAACCAAAATACATGGAGTGTATGTTGAATCAAGATGTCATGTAGTCTGATCCAGTCCAGGCAAAACCGTGTACCAGGAGAAGCCGTGTTCCGTGTACACGAGATTTCCAGGCTGGTAACTACGTAACAAGGAAGTACATGCCGTGTTAGATTAATCTACACGTCGTGTACTCCAAAATTTTGAAATTACAGAAAACATGCCAAAGCCCCCGGTGTGTACTTTGGATAAAGGGTGAAAAATACACACCGTGTAATATATCCTACATGCCGTGTACTTTCCAGAAATGTAATTTCACCAGGTTTCCTCCAAAAGTACAAAGACCTATACAAGGAATATGGATGAGAAGAATCTCAAGGAAATTTAGAAAGGAATTTAAGATAAATAATTGATTAATTATAAGATCATAATTAATTGAATTCAAGCGCGGATTATCTTGAATAAATAGAACGATTAAAAGAATTTGAATGCTAAATATGCATAAATGTCATTGCATGCTATGGATTATCATGAGCTAGACCAAATACCCTTTGTATGTGTGTATGGTTTCATTTAAATTTGTTTAATTTAAATTCGTTGTCCTATGAGATTTCTTCCAATAAAATGTAGGGCCTACGTGCCTATGGTTTCTTTAATGTAAACCCCATGTAATGGAGGATCTCCCAAGCTAGAGGAGACGATTCAAAACCCAAAGTTGAGGTGAAACCAACCCAAGAAGATACAAAGGTGAACATGTGGGAGCTGCAAAACATGAACCATACATTCAAGGTGTTTTCCCTAGGTCAGGGTTAACTTATCAAACTGCTAGATAAGCTAACCAATAGAATCTCATGATCATGCTATCTTATTTTATTTCTGTCTGATTGCATGTTTTATTTATTATGTATGTGTTGTCATGATCACATAATTAATGAAATAAACAAGCATGAAAAGATAGAATAAAATAAAAATCAGACTATGTGTAAACATTATCAGAACATGGTTAATCACTTAAACAAGCATCACTTAATATTAACAAGCATGTGATAATGCAAAACTACGCATAAAGAATAAAATCCCTCAAATACCATATTAAGTCAGACCAAGCCTTCCGTTACTTGATTAAGGGCTAGACTCAATAAAACTATGTGTTTGACCAGCCATTGTTAGGACACTTACTTTTATAAAGGAAGATCTTATGAATGTTTCGGGTTGACTTAAACATTTTACTTCAAGAGGAGTAGCTCTGGCTAGAATTGTTGTGAAATGGAGGCAAGTGTTGAGGAAATCCAAGTTAGGATTTCAGGATTGGGGAGTCCAATCAACAGATCAAGGAACTGTAAGCTCATAGTTGGCAAAGACCTACCTACCCAAACACCTTCAAATAGCTTGACCAACCCTTGTTGCGAAGGGGAATATGGATCCTTGCCACTAGAATTTCAAAGCAACTAGACATTCTGAGTTCAATGGCGAGGGCCATTGGGACTTGATAAAATAGTGGGAGAATTAATAAATTCATTTATTATTTTTCACAAAATGTAATCAAAAGGTACTGATAAATCTGCTCTTTTTTAATTTGTAGAATCAATATGACAAACTCGTCAACCAAATTTTCTCTGCGATCAATTCTGGATAAAGAAAATATCCTCACTGGCAATAAATTTCAGGAATGGTTTAGGTGCCTTCGGGTTATCCTACGCCATGAACGAAAGTTTTACGTGCTGGAGTCCTCACTTCCTGATTCGCCCGCCCAAGGGGCGAGTGATGAAGACTTCCTGGTCTATGATCAACATTTGAACGATGCACTCGACATTCAATGTTTGATGCTCTCATAAATGTCTAGTGAGCTCATGAAGTCTCATGAAGACATGGATTCCTATAGTATGCTCGAGTACCTCCATGGTCTATACCAGGAGAGAGAAATACAGGAAAGGTTTGATATCTCCAAGGCTCTATTCCAGAGCAAGATTGGAGAGGGTGCCCCAGCTGGGCCTCATGTAGTCAAGCTCATTGGCTACATTGAGCGCTTGAAGGTTCTAGGGTTTAAACTCCCCGAAGAACTGGGTACCAATCTCGTTCTTGCATCACTTCCCTAGAGCTTCTCTAACTTTGTTGTGAATTTCAACATGAACAACATTGAGAAGTCTCTATATGATCTTCTCATCCTTATTCGCCAAGTGGACAATGATATGAAGCGTGAAAAGCCTTCTGTATTTATGGTGAATAAAAGGAAAGGGAAGGTGAAGAGATTTATGCCCCAAGCTTCTTCAAGGCCTTCCAAGAAAAGGAAGATCAAAAGGGAGTCAAGAGAACATGAGGCTGTTTGTTTCGCATGTGGCAAGAAGGGCCACTGGAAGAAAATCTGCACCCAACCAAGGAAGAAAGGAGAAGCTTCAGCTGTATTTGTTATCGAATGCAATCTATCTGTTTCTACCAATTGGGTATTAGATACTGCTTGTGGTGCTCACATCTGTATCCAAATATAGGAACCAAGTAGATTCATAAAGATTGACCGAGGTGAGGTGGATCTGCGAGCAGCCAACAAAGCCAGACTCGCTGTTGTAGCTGTCGGAGACTACCACCTCACATTGCCTACTTGGATGGTCTTGGTTTTGAGAGGATGTTATTATGTACCCTCTATAACCAGAAAAATTATTTCAGTATCCAGATTAGATACTGATGGATTCATATTCAAGTTTGGAAGTGTATGTTGTTACTTTTATAAAGATATCATTTGTTTTGGTAGGGCACATTTATATAACGGCCTTTATGTGTTAGACTACACAAACCAAGTAATGTCAATCGATGAAAAAATTAATTCACATGACTCATACCACACCCAACTTTGGCATCATTGTCTAGGTCATGTCGATAAGAAATGTTTGACAAAATTACATCAAGATGAGTATTTAGATTCTTTCGAACTAAAACCACTTGGTGTATGTCATGCGTATCTACAAGGAAAAATGACCAAATCCCCATTTAGTGGGAAAGGTGAAAGGGCTAAAGAGATTCTATAATTATTTCACACAGATGTGTGTGGAAAATTTCTAGTTGAATCAAGGGGTGGGTTCTTGTACTTCATAACTTTTACTGATGATTTTAGTAGATATGGATATATTTACTTAATGAGGTATAAGTCAAATTCTTTTGATCAGTTCAAAGAATACAAGAATGAAGTTGAGAACCAACTTGGTAAGAAGATTAAGAAACTCCGCTCAGACAGAGGAGGAGAATATCTTAATCAGGACTTCATTGATTTCTTACAGGAGTTTGGGATTCTATCTCAACTCACTCCTCCTTACACGCCTTAGTGGAATGGTGTGAGTGAAAGGAGGAACCGCACCCTGTTGGACATAGTGAGATCAATGATGAGTCATGCGAGTCTTCTATTATCCTTTTGGGGATATTCATTAGAAATAGCAACACACATACTAAACCAAGTACCAACTAAATCGATAAATGGTATTCCATACGAGTTATGGAGTGGACACAAAGCCATGTTATCAAATTTACATGTGTGGGGTAGCAAATAATTTGTTAAGGCCTCTTTAGGTAATAAACTTGCACCCCAAGGCACAAAGTGTATCTTTATAGGATATCCCAAGGAAACAAGTGGATATTACCTATACAACCCCTCAGATAAAAAGGTTATAGTGGAAAGACACGCCATATTCCTTGAGAGGGAGAACATCTCCAAAAGAGATAGTGGGAGCGAGATAGACTTCGATGAAGTCAAGGCTCAAGATATACAGGAGTTGGTACAAGAACAGATTCCACAAAGCCCCGTGGAAGAACAATCTGTTCCAGAGACACAAGAACTACATAGGATCATGAGAGAGGTGAGAGAACCAGAATGATATGGTTTTATTATCACTGAGGATGGTGACTCATTATTGGTTGAAAATGATGATCCTCTTACCTACAAGGAAGCAGTTGAAGGCATAGACGTTTCCAAGTGGCAGGAAGCCATGAATTCTGAAATGGACTCCATGTACCAAAACCAAGTCTGGATTTTGGTAGATCCTCCAATTAATATAAATCCTATTGGTAATAAATGGGTATTTAAGAAGAAACTGAACATGTTGGGGCAATTAAGCACCTATAAGGCACGACTAGTTGCAAAAGGTTTTAGACATCGTCAAGGAATTGACTATGATTAAACTTTTTTACCGGTTGAGATGCTGAAATCCATCAGAATCCTATTGGCCATTTCCACTTACCATGACTATGAAATTTGGAAAATGGATTTAAAAACAACATTCCTTAACGGGAACCTCCAGGAAGATGTCTACATGACACAACCTAAAGGGTTTGTGACTCCAAAGGATGCCAACAAGGTATGCAAGTTTCAAAAATCCATTTATGGATTAAATCAAGCATCAAGGTCATGGAAAATTCATTTTGATGAACCCATAACAAAATTTGGATTTGTTAAGAATGAATGTGAGCCTTGTGTCTACAAAAGGTTTAGTGTAAGTGCAGTCATTTTCCTAATAGTATATGTTGATGACATATTACTAATTAGAAACGAAGTACATGTCTTATAGTCAGTTAAGGAATGGTTAGATAAATTCTTCTCCATGAAAAACTTGGACGAGATAACATATATTCTTGGGATCAAGATCCATCGTGATAGATCCAAGAGAATGCTGGGCCTGAGTCAAAGTACATACATTGACAAGATACTGAAGAGATTCAATATGGAACAGTCCAAGAGGGGATTTTTTCCAGTGTCACATGACATTCATCTTTCCAAGAAAACATGTCCTCAGACACATGAGGAAAGAAAGAAAATGGCAAGAATCCCTTATGCATCCACGATTGGGCCAGTCATGTATGCTATGCTATGTACAAGGCTAGATTTTTCTTATGCATTAAGTGCGCTAGGAAGATATCAAGTTGATCCAAGAGACCGCCATTGGATGGTAGTCAAGACTATCCTTAAGTATCTGAGGTGTACTAAGGATATTTTCCTATTTTATGGAGGAGATGAGGAACTAGTCATCAGAGTACATGTAGATGCTAGTTTCTAGACTAATCAAGATGACATGAAGTCGCATACTGGATACATATTCAGTTTGAATGGAGGTGCAGTGAGCTAGAAGAGCTCAAATCAAGGTGTAGTCGCAGATTCTACAACAGAGTCCGAGTATATCCTAGCTTCTGAGGCAGCTATAGAAGTAGTATGGATGCAAAGCTTCATCCAAGAGCTAGATGTTGTACCTAGCAGTAAAGATCATATCACACTCTATTGTGATAATACTGTAATGGTGGCACTTGAAAAAGATCCAAAGTCACATCAGCGGACAAAGAACATACTTCAGAAGTATCATCTCTTGAGGGATTTTTCTTAGAGAGGTAAAGTTGTAGTGAGCAGTATTTCCATGGAAGACAATATGACAGACCCCTTGACTAAATCCTTGAATCATCAGAAACAGGATCATCATGTTAGGTCTAGCGGACTAAAAGTCGTAGGTAGTTGGCTCTAGTCCAAGTGGGAGTTTGTTAGAGTTGGTGTCCTGAGAACCAACTGTTTGTACTTTGATTACATGAATGTACACTTATTATATATTATTCATTATTTTTCATGACTATAATATAATAATGTCCTGGAATATTTGTTGAATTAATAAGGTCAGGACAGATCCCCGCTATGATGAGAACCTTGAAATGCTATAACAATATTCTTAAATAAATTTCTACGGTTGGATGACATACTATGATAGGACACATAGTATAAAAACCGTCATGTGCGAGTACTCGTAACAAGATGAGACTCGCTCTCATGGATCTCTCACCTGGTAATCTCCAATATGGGAGATTATGAGAATATACCTGCCAGTAGTAATTTCTCATGTCTTGGTGTCATCGGATATTGCTATATGCAAGCGTGTGTAATGGTCCTTAGACTAGAAGATTATCATTAAATCATGTCACGACTCGCACACTTAGATTTGCTGATAAAAACCATCACGTAGACAGTTGGTGGGAAGTAGGGTATGTTGGGTGCGTCACAAATGACATGTTGTTAATGGATAAGTCGAGGAAGGATTTGTTCCTTACATATTTATGGAAGTAGATATCTCGGGCCCTTTGATTGAAATAGAACTGTCTCCCAAATTCCATGGCCATGGTGTAACGACGAGTTTATTTTTGGAAGTCAAAGAATGACAGATCAAGCATATAGGTTTATGAAACTGCCATGAAACTTGCTTGATGAGATATTGAGACAAAGGGATTAAATTGCATAATAAGCGTTCATATGAGGTGACACGTCAATGCGACATCAACTTCTTTATCTTGGGTGCCTTGACCCGTTGCTAGACAGTAATCTTGGACTTTAGGCAAGCCCGCCTAATACCAATGAGAAAGAGGCCTAGAGGGTCACAGACTTAGTGTATCCAAGTATCTCAAGTAGAATAAATATTATTCCCATACGTGGTTTAATAATTATTCAAGGAAGCCTAAATCGTTTTAATTTTGGATGAAGAATAAAATGAAAACAAGTACATGCTGTGTATTAATGATTACACACCATGTAGTTTTTATTTTGAAAACAAGTACACACCGTGTATTAATGATTACACGCAGTGTAGTTTTTATTTTGGAAAGGAAATGTAAAACAAGTACATGCCATGTATTAATGATTACACGTCGTGTAGTTTTATGAAAAATAATTACAAGCTGTGTATTAATAAATACACACCGTGTAGTTTTTCCAGTCAGGATTTTAAAGATATAATATTGTTTTATTAAATGATATTTATTATAATCAGTGTGGGCGCATGTTAAGTAATTAATAATTCAACATGGGGGTTTTCAATAATAGTTAATGAAATAAATAAAATTCATAACACATTTATTTATTGTCATAACTCTATAGTCTCAAACCCGATTATAAATATCCTCACAACCCCAACACTTTTCCCTAATCGTTGCGCACAACAATTCTAGAGAATTATTTCAAGGCCGAAAGAACCTCTTCCTCCAAGAACGCTCTCAAGACCGAGAGAGATCCTCTTCCATCGGATCAAGACGATCTAAGGTGGAAAATGAAAGCAAATGTTTCTCCAAGCTAGCACCCGGAGACTCCTTTGGCGACGTCCAAAGATACGAGGTGCACGTGTGGATAACCACTAGAGGAAGTCTACACTTGGCCTCTGCGACGCAATGACAAATCACATCGGAACATGATCAAGAATATCAATGAAGAAAGAACACCCAAAAGGTATTTCTTTTCAATTAATTAAATTAATTATAATCAACCTGTGACGATCCACTTTTGTGGTTCTGGAACCTTTATTCTTTGTCTATTTCTGTGAATCGATCTGTGGAGACTGATGTTTATCGTCGTATTGATCCCGGATTGATCATTTCTAATGAAAAAATCCAAGTGGGAACATCCACCCACGATCTTCCGCTGCACCCGGAACCTTCAGTTTTGAGTTGTTCAATGAACCTTGGGATTATGGATAAATGATGGTTTGAGTATAATGGATGGGTCATGGTAGGTGACTATCAGGTGAGTAACTTAGCGTTAACAAGCAAATTCTCAATTGGAAGTTTCTCCTGGAATATTAAGTGTAATTATGAGACATCTCTAATGGGTAATGCCTTAGTGAAACTACCATGGGATTGGGTGTGTTGTGAATATTTAGAGCTTTTGGTGGTGGGTCCATAGATAGGTAGATATGGTAGTCATGCGAGTTGGTTCAAAAGGGAAGCTAGGCTTTCGTGTGGTGGGGTGCCACCAGTGTAATACCTCAAGATTTTAGTATGCATTCTCCTTTAAAACAGTGTTAAATAGCTTGTTTCACATGAATTTATGAACTAAAATGAACCATGATATATTTTATTGAAATAAAATATTACAATGAAAGATAAAAATTAATACATTATGATAATACAATATGAAGCATCCTTAAGAAAACTAAAAGAGAAATAAAACCACAAGTAAATAAAAATACCATAAACATGAAATATTTTTCCTCGTGGTTTTCTTTGAAGACCATACCTCCAATTATAATTATAGAAAGAAGGAAAAACATTAGAAATATAATCAACATTTTTAGAATAAATTAAATTAATATAATGGATGATTTTTAGAAATGTATGTAAGACTATATATAAATGTAATATGACCATTATATATATTACTGTTATATATATGGACATTGGACATATGACTGTTAAATATATGAAAATTGGATATATTTTTGTTGTATACACTTGTATCCAATGGGTACATTGAAGTTGTGTAATTATTAGTAAAAAATTAAAAGTAACACAATTAACAAATAATAAATATTTTTGGAATCCAATAAAAATAAATAATTTTTTTATAAATATGCATTTTTTCAATATATATCATCTTTATCATCATCATTATTAAATAATGATTTTATGTGTTTAAAATTCAAATAAATATTTTAATACCTAATGGATTGATAAAATCGGTTTATTAAAAGATAACTAATTTTAAATGGCATGTGATTAAAATCATTTAATGCTAAAAGAGATATTTTTATCAAATAATTTTGTTTTCTAAATATTATTCATTTTTATCTTAATAAATCAAATTGGTCACTTTTAAAGGATTTTTAAATAAAATTTAATGTTTCAAAGTATAAAAAATAGATTAAAACTTATTTAATTAGTAATTGATATGAAATAATTTTAAAAACATTTAACATTTAAAAACTCATTTTTCTATAAAAACCACTTTTATATATTTTATGATTTAATTTACAAGATAAATTTATAATATATATTAAATGAAATTAAAATTTTTAATTAGCATGTTGAAATTAGGTAAGAAGACCTGTTTCATTTTTAGACATAAAAATAAGTCACTGGGGTGAATAGTGTATGACATCGGTAAACAGTAAAAACAGTAAAATAAAGTATATTTTTAAAATGATGTATAAAATTTATAAAAATAAAAATAAAAGTGAATAATGGAGGGAATTTTGATCCTCCTTTATTTTTCCACTTATGTGGCCACATTCCATTTAAAAATGTCACCCCTTAACCATTAAGTAATTATAAATTGAAAAAAATGACACTCAAACTCACTTATAAAAGGACCTATCCACCACCCCTTATAAACCAACCATATACTTTGGTTCTCTCTTGAATCCATGCCCATTTTTACTCTCTTAAATTATTCTTAGACGTTTGTTTTCTTTTGGTCCCATGAAGGAGGCTTAAATCCTTCATTCTGAAGGAACCCATTCTAAGGAGTGAATTCATCAAAGTATCAAGTTCTTCACCATCTTTTTCAATTACTTTCTCATATAAAATATTTATAAATATTATTATTAACTATAATTATGTTATATAATTATTTTTTTGTGAAAATGATACTACTATTATATAAATCTAAACTCTTACTCATTCATTAGTATAACATGTTCTTGTTTCATTTGGTATAAACATCTAAATGAGTGATGATATACCAACATCATCATTTTCATCATGAATAAGTATCAAGACACTAATGATAGTGATATATGATATTTATAAGTAATTTATGATATATATATGGATATGGAAGTGTGGAAAAAAATGAATTGTCATTATAAAATAATTTGTTGTTATTGATAAATTACATGAAACATGCTCATCATGGATTCCATTCCCACAAACCATAACCATACCTTCCATAAAATGAAAATGAGACTAAATAAATAATTGAAATAAAATGATTACACTACCTTGAATAATCTGGGAATGATGAACTTTTTATCAAATAGTGAGAATCAACATCGCCATTATGAAACTTGTACAGAACAATCAAAATTACTAACATCCGATGATGAAAATAAACAATTAATAACTAATATATGTGTTGTAAATGCTTATAATTGAAGACTATAAAAGGTAATATATACAAATAAGGTAATAAAATAAATGATTAAGATTAATATCTTAGTTATAATGGAGGTTAAATCACCTTAATGTAAGTTGAGAGTAAAGGTAAGTTTTTTTTTTCTATTTTCACTTTGAAAACAAGATTGTATATGTATAAATACATATTTATGGAAATTTTATGTGATTTATCTCTAAAATACAATGTATTTTCTTCTCATATGGTTATTTTTGGGGTTTACATGTCTTCTTACAATTTCACCTCCCTTGGTTTATAATCCACTCAAAATGATGCATGTATGTGAAACTAACCTTCTCTCTTCTTTTTGATCAGAAATATTTTCCCTCCATGTCCATATTTTTCATATGTTTTTTTGAATGTCCTTATCTATTCTTATATGATTACTTAATTTTATTTTTTATTGGCTTTACTTTACTTAAAAAAGTTTGAAATATTCTTTTAATATTTTTTATTAACTTTGACTTTCATTACAAAAGTGTGAAAGAAATCTTTTTTTTTTAACATTTTCTACACAGTAACATTTCCCCATTATCTTATTTATTTATCTTTAAAAATATTCCTTTTCAAGTTTTAATGATTTTATAAAGTAAATTATATTCTCATTGTTTTATAAATTATTTCATTTGAAACAAAAGTTACTGAAAATATAAATGCTATTTCACCTTATTTTTCAAAGTAATTTTCTAAATTTTTATAAAGTATTGTTCATATATTTAAACATCCTATAAAATTTATTATGAATCAATGAGGTTATGATATAATGATAATATCAAAATTCCTTCTCTGGATAAATTATGATCATGTTTTGTGTAATTATTTATAAAATCCATTTATTTCTCACGGGTTAATTAAGCTATGATGGAATTATGAATATTTTCATGTTCATGTGGCATACACATGTATGGTTTTTAATTATGTTATGAGTGTTCCTAGAATTATATATACATCAAATTAATTAGTTAAGGATTTATATCCAATGATATGAAATTTAAGGGAATGATAAGTAAACTCAATCTTCTATGGGACTATGCCCACCATGTTGAAGGGAATGGAGAGTGAACCTGATACACTATGAGACTATATCCACTTTATGATGATGGCATTAAAATTATGACTTAACATAAGAAATGTTTTTCTATGTTTATGTATGTTCCAAATTATTTTTCCACATATTTATGTTTTTCAATAT
This sequence comes from Viscum album, assembly GCA_963277665.1. NCBI lineage: Eukaryota > Viridiplantae > Streptophyta > Magnoliopsida > Santalales > Viscaceae > Viscum > Viscum album. The sequence continues at coordinate 1,994,211,473 of OY728157.1, forward strand.
TCCTTTGGTATGTTTTCATGGTTCATGATTATTGACTCATGTACACCTCTACGACTCATGTATTATGTTATGTCAAAATCCTTATGCCACCAACAATGATTTTTGATCTCTATTTTATTGGGTATGATTTTCTTATTTTATGATCACACACCTTGATTATGTTCTCATATCCACATGTTCATCTTATTCTCACTTTTGATCTTCAATTATTATATCTTATGTTTACCCTTAATGAGCGCCTGAGGTCACATTTTTCTCAAGTTTCCAATTATCAGGTTATGAAGAAGGGAATTGTGTATTATATGTCTAAAAGGGTATCATGTATGACAAGTATTTATGGGAGATATTGAATATTGTTTATAAAATAATTTGTTTATTTATCCAATATCTAAGGGTGTGTGATTTATTGAGAGATGTAATGAATATTAATGTAAAATGATGTAATATAAATGAATGTATGTTATGGTTGGGTCATATAAATTGGCATCAAAGTGGGGTTTAGTTATTTTTGGGGATAAAGTTATGAATAATAATGAGATAAAACTTAAATCAACCCGTATTGAACCAAAAGTGATGCAGGATGAACAAAAAATGTCATTAGTTGAAATAAAGGTGTCACAGGTTAAGAAATCTTTGGATCAATTTTTTATTATGGATAATATTGTTTAATACTCTTGTTAACCATTTTGGAATTATCAAGGGACTAAAGAAAGAATAATGAAATTAGGGTGGTGACAAATGTACTTATTATTGAAAACATATTATTTTAGCCTAGTTCTATGAATTATTTCATATCTTGAAAAGTATCTATATATATTAATTCATATAAATAATTATTAGATATTAAATCATCAGTGAAAACTCATAGTGGTGTTATTTTGTGTCCCAAGTCTATAAGTCCTCACTAATAGAAATTTTGTGGGAATATTATTCATGAAAATTTTATTATCCCCCCTTTAGTAAAATTTGATTTGATTTTGGGCATAAATTGGATCTACCTACATAGAGCCTATATTAATTTTTGGGATAGAGAAATCAGTTTTCATATTCCAAACCAACATATGACCATTCATCAATTCAATGATGACTCTGAACTCCCTATATAAATTACTTCTATTATATGAATCTTAATACCCAATAACGAGGGGTATTTATCTCAAATGGTTGGGGATAAACTCAATATCAAGGACCTACCGATTCTGAATGAATACATTTATGTTTTTCCTGAAGAGTTTCTAGGTCTTACCCCATATCATGAGGTTGAGTTTTCCATATAATTCATACCTAGTTCTATACCTATATCAAAGACTCTTTATAGAATGAAACTAATTGAATTGAAAGAATTTAATAAGTTACTACAAGAGAACTTGGATAAAGGTTTTACACACACAAGTGATTCACCATGGGGTGAACACGTTCTCTTTGTTAAGAAAAAAGATGGATCAATGCATTTTTTATTGATTATCATGAACTTAACAAAATCATGATTAAGAAAAATTATCCTCTACCCTATATTGATGACTTGTTTGATCATCTATGAGGGGTTCAATAATTCTCAAATATTGAACTTAGATTATGGTATCATTAATTAAGGGTGAAAATAAAGGATATAATCAATATATCCTTTAATACAATATATGGACACTATAAATTCATAGTGATTCCATTTGGACTTACAAATTCCCCTACCATATTTATGGATATTATGAATAGAGTCCTTAGAGATTGTATCAATCGATTTGTGGTAGTATTTATAGATGATATTCTCATATATCCCAAGATAAAGGAAGAGCATTAAGATTATTTTAAGATTGTGATTAAGACCTTGAGAGAGGATATTTTGTATGATAAATTTAGAAAGTGTGAATTTTGGCTATATAATGTATCATTATTGGGTCATGTAATCACAATAGAGGGTATATCTATAGATCCTTAAAAGATAGATGTGATTAAAGAATTACCCAGAAAAACCACTATAATATAGGTCCATAGTTTTCTTGAATTTGATGGATATTTTCAATGCTTTGTGAGAATTTTTTATGATAGTCAAATCCACTAACCATGTTAACTCAAAAGAGATTCAAGTCCCTTTAGGAAAATTAATGTGAAGATAATTTCAATGAGATTAAGAGAAGGTTGGTCACTACACCTGTACTTACACTACCTTGTAGTAGAGAAGGGTTTGTGATATATAATGATGCATCAAAGAACAGATTGGAATGTGTCTTCATGAAAAATTATATGGTGGTATCTTATGCCACATGTTAATTAATGATTCGTGAGAAAAATTACCCGATGAATGATTTGGAGTTAGAAGAGATAATATTTTCATTAAAGATATAGATGATTTATATTTATGGTTAAAATTTTGAAATACATACTAATCACGAGAGCTTAAAGTATATATTTACATGGAAGGAGTTGAACACATTCTAAAGAAAATGATTGGAGTTGATCAAGGACTATGATTTCTCAATACATTACCACATTGGGATTGAGAACAAGGTGTTTGATGATTTGAGAAAAAGGATCATGCTATATAATACATTATGAGGACCAAGAGAGACCTAATACTCATGTATTTGAAAAGTATGTACCTTGAAATCATAAGGGAAAGGGAGAAATCATATATTTCCTAAATGTCTTCTCAACTATTCATCCATGTGAAGATCAAGGAGGCATGGAAAGAGGATATAGAGCTATATAAGAATGTGAAGAATATACTAGATTTAAACTTTACTAGTGATGGTATTATAAGATTTGGGAAATGAATATGTGTTCTATTAATAAAATAATTTAATGAGTTGTTGGATTATGAACATAACACATTATTCTCTATCCATATTGGAAGAAAAAACATATATAGTGTAACACCCTGATATTTTAAAAGAAGAAAATTATATTCAATAGTGTAAAGGACACACACTACAAATTTTATCTTGAGTTACATACAACACTCAATTTATCTTGCATTACATGAAACCCCATGATTTTTATGTTCGATAGCATATTCAACACGTAACACCAAACTTAAATGACCCATAAAATATATTAGTGTTATAAAATAGGCATTAAATTAGAGGATATGAATAATATTAAATAATTTATGATATATATATATATATATATTTCTTACTCAATATAAATTATTGATAAATTTTTATTAAACAATCAATGAATTTTTAGTAAAGTGGTTTTATTCTTCAAAAATATGTTTTCTTCAAAAATGTTTTTTAATGATTTTCATGAAAATAATATTATAATTAATTTTTGTAACATTTATAAAATATATTTGATAAAATTATCTTCATTTTTTGAATTGAAAAATCAAAATTTACTTTGAGTGAAATTTTGGGATTTTTTAGAAAATATTGATTTTTAGTGAATAGTAAAAAATACTGATTTTTGTAAAAAGTCATTTATTTTCAAAAAAGTAAGTGATTTAAAAGTACCAATATGTTTTAATATATTTTAAAGGGACCCAAGTTATATTTAATACTCTTAATTAATTTTAATAAAATTTATATTGGTTTTTAGTGTAAGTTTGTTTTTTGGTTTAAAAACAGGTTTTTCTAAAAATTGTTTTAAAATACATAATGTTTCTTAATTTTAATTGATTAAAATAATACCTAATGGGGAATGTTTTAAATGATATATATATATATATTATCATTAAATAATAATTTATTTTCATATAATGATTATTTTTAGCCATAGTGTTAATTTAGAATCACCTTTTGTTCAAAAAATACTCTTCTTCTCGCTACATCTACGAGATTAATATTAAATTATTTTTTCACAATTATATAATTGGAATTTTTTAAAATGGATTTATTATTTTTAATAATAGTAATTTATAATTTATAATAAGTCCAAATTAATTTTTTACTATAATGATTAGTGAAAATATTTAAAATTAATCACAATGATTAAGGTAAAAACAAGTTTACCGAGGAATTAAAATTTAAAATTTAGGAAGAAAATGATATATATACTTGTTAAATGCCTATTATTTGGACATATTTCTATTCTTATGACCTTATAATCTATTTTTATGAGTTTTTTCGACACTTTTCCATGAAAGTAACCCATATAATAAGTTAAGCTAAGAAAATGAAAAAAAGGAACCACTTTTCCTTTAATATCTATAAAGCCTTTAGATAGGGGAAAAGAAAAAAATATGTTCAGTTGTAAATATTATTTTGAAATATAAATGATATATTTTCATCATGATAATTTATTTTATTTTTTTGAGATAAAATAATTACCTTAAATGCGTATGAAACGCCAACACATTAATTATTTAGTTAATAATAAAATAAAATAAATTATACTAAAGATATTAAAAGTGTAGTAAATTGAATGAATTAATGTCTTCCATTAGTTTTGTAGATGAATATATAACATTACATAGTTGTGAGCTTAATGAATTCGAATTACATTATTGTCTTGATATTTTTTAAATTCCAATTAAATGAATAATGCCAAAATTGACATTAATGCACTACTAGAAAGAGGGTTTTCCCAATAGGTCTATCCCAATGATTTTCCCAAACCTTTGGGATAGGCTGTTATACTATAGGATATCCCAACGGTTCCTTAAAAACCATTCAGATAGAGTATCCTATTCAATGGTTTTTTAAAACCGTTAGAATATGGGTGCCCCGATTTCCCCTAAATCGAGCACTCCCTCATGCTGCCCCTTCTCCCATCCTGACTCCCAGCTAACCCGTTACCCTACTCCCATTCCCAGACCTATAATATGACTCCTTTCCTCCCCTTGTGTTTCCCCTTATCTTATCCTAACTCTCAGCATACCTTCTCCCCTCCTCCCATCCCCAACCCTAGCACGCGGCTCCTTCCTCCCATCATGATCCCATCCCGAGCACTTCCTCCTCCCATCGAAAATTTGTAACGTACCGGATCTGGGTTCCACTCAACGGGTGCCCCGAACCCGGTTGGTAACATGACCTCAAGTGCATTTCCCCAAACGCCAGAGGCTCCCGACTAGCAGCGAGGGCCAAAGACTGATAGTGGGGAAACTATGCCCTCATTTTTTAAAGTGTAGTGCAGCAGAATAAAATAATAAACATACAACAGTGGAAGTAGTAGACAATATACAAATGAAATGGACAACTGAAATAAAAGAGAACCAGCAGTCATGTATATAAATATGCAGCATGTCACTATCCTATGAAAATAGCCAGAACAGGATACACTGCAATACAATACAATACAGCTCAAGTACAAGGTATAGCAAAAACGAAACAAAACAATGCAACAATAGCTCAGCAGCATCACAAGCCTAAGATCGGTCTCATGATCTCCTACTCCTTTGCTACAATTAAGTACCTGTATAGGGACCCTTTCCCTTATCCAAACCTATAGTAATGTAATCTATTTGGGGCCGAAGACATGACCCCAAACAGGGTGTGAGAAATAAATCCCAGTAGGCACCCACCAAAGGCCCGTGCCCAACTGTCAGTGAAAATGTGCAACAACAGTGTGCAGTAGTAAATGCAATAAACTAAGTAGTACTCAAAAGCAACCAACTCTACCAGTTATATTTCCATTTTAATATTCATTTATCAATGCCAAGCCTACGCTTTAACTTGACAGGTATAACATATGAAAATCACCACGGTGAACATTCATGATAACCCTGTCCTCAGACATACAAACCTTACCCTCAGGTAATCAGTGTCACAAACCGCAGGTAATTTCCCACAGGCATAATAGATATTTACCTCAGGCATACAAAGTGTCGCCCACATGCACAGAATCTATTGCCCAAAGGCATAACAAATATTGCCCTCAGGCTAAAAGAACCACTGCCCTTAGGCTAAAGGAAACACTGCCCGCAGGCTAATCAAGTAACCAGGATGAGCCCAAAGCATAAACATGAAATTTATATACACTTTCTCTCAAGAAAATTAAATAAACATTATAATCATGGAATACCCTTGGGTATCCAGGAAAAATGGCTAAACAGAGGAACACACCCCTGGGGTGGTCCTGGATCCAAGCAGTGATCCCAAACAGTAGTTTATAATTACATTTAATTACCTATACAATTCTAAGTAGTTAAAACAACCAAGGCCTCAGCCACACGACACCCCAACATGGGTTCGTAGAACAACAGTACACAAAAACACACAATAGTTGTAATTTAAACACTAGACCACCTACCTCGATCATCTCTGATTGGTATACGTGAATGACACCTCCTGAATCGTCCAAGAACGACGTAGACCCGGGATAAAAGAATTCCCATTCAAATTAAAATAACTTCCCTTGGAGGAAGAATTGGTAAGAACAACGCAAGGAGAAGGGAGAACTCACCTGTGCAGTTACAACGTGATTGTAAGAAGCGGAAACGGATTCCCGGTGCACGGTCAGCTGATATCCAAAGCTCCGACCATCCCCCTCGAGCTCTAATGATGTTCTAAGCTTCCTCTATGAACAGAGGAGGCTACTGCCCATTTTAAAAGAAAAAAACAAACTACACAGAGTGCACTCTCAAGTACACGACATGTACTTTTCTCATTTAACTGTTCCTCTGGCGACTACTTTCCCCACCGTCGAACTGTTCATCTGTCGACATGAGTACACGATGTGTATTTCCGAATAAACTACGTGTACTGTTGCTCAGCTAGCGGATACTCCCACCACCTTACTATTCACCTGCCTACTGACTACACAGTTTGTAAATACCCACTACACGGCGTGTAGTCAGTTTTTACACCTTTCATCACCGACAGGGCTACACGCCCTGTGTACTCATTCCACATGTCCAAAGTACTCGGTGTGTGGAAAAGTACACGGCGTGTACCCACAAAATTTGGTATTTTTCCACATTTTCCCCATTTCCTCAAAAACAATTAAGGAAAAAGGAAAATAAGAAACCCTTACCTCAAGAATAAGAACCGGGTTCTTACAAACTTCCCCCCTTAAAGCAATTCGTCCCCGAATTTCCCTTCCAAGGGTAGAGAAGATAAAGATCAGAACAACTCTGGCCACTGAGCACGTACGTCAGTCTCCCGCTCCCAGGTTTTATCCTGCACTCGGCCATGCTGTCATAACACCCGTACGAGAGGAACTGGCCGACCTCAGAGAACCTTTGTGCTCCTGTCAAAAATACGAATCAGATTCTCCTCAAAGGATGCATCGATTTGAAGCTCAACCTCCTCGGGCTGAAAGACGTGAGATGGGTCTGAATGATAAGATCATAGTTGAGATACATGGAAGACGTCGTGCATGGATAGATACCTTTGTGGTAACTACAACCGATAGGAAACTAGCCTGACTCTCTCCAGAATCTCAAACGACCCCACATACCTCGGTGAAAGTTTACCCTGTCTCCTGATCCTCCTGTGTCCCAACCTCGGTGAAACATGCAAGAAAACCTGATCCCCGAACACAAACTCCAATGGTCATCTATGGCGATCAACATAAGATTTTTGACAAGACTGTGCAATAGCCATCCACTTCTGTATCAATTGGACCTACTCTGATGTCTCCTGCACAAGGCATGGTCCCAACAAAGCTGCCTCACCTGCCTCTAACCAGCACAAGGGTGATCGGCATGGCCTATCATATAAAGCATCTCAAGGTTCCATCTCAATAGTTTACTAAAAACTATTATTATAGGAAAACTCGACTAGGGGTATATGCTTCTCCCAAGAGCCCCCGAAGTCTAGGACGCATGTGCGCAACATGTCCTCAAGCACCTGTATCATACGCTCTAACTAGCCATCGGTCTGAGGGTGGTAAGATGTACTCAGAAGCACCTATGTACCCAGTGCCCTCTGAAAACTCTGCCAGAAACGAGATGTAAAATGAGCATCCCTATCTGAAATGATAGAAAGAGGAACCCCATGAAGACGTACGACCTCTCAGATATACATCTTCTCGATCTCATCAACACTGAAGGTCTCTTTGATCAGCAAAAAGTGAGCTACCTTTGTAAGTCTGTCAACAACAACCCACATGGCATCATTTCCTCGAGGTGACCTCGGCAACCCAGTCACGAAATCCATCACGACATCATCCCATTTCCACTCCGGAATGGGTAACTGCTATAATAGTTTGGCTGGCCTCTGATGCTCTGCCTTCACCTGTTGATAGGTGGAACATCTAGTAACAAAACCATCTACCTCTCTCTTCATACCTGGCCACCAATACTGACGTCTCAATTCATGGTACATTTTGGTAACTCTGAGATGTATTGCCCAAGATGAAGCATGAAAATCCCACATAAGCTCCTCGTGTATATCCCCTGGAACCCATAATCATCCATGGAAACACAATACCTCATCATCACTTATCGTCCATCCAGGAGGAGGGTCCTCACTTTCCACTGACTCCCATTGAACGAGGCCTTCTGAATTAGATAGATGTCTCATCCTCACTCTATCTAGGAGGGTAGAAGTCACAAATAAGAAAGAAAGATAGGTCTTCCCATGACTGTCGTGCACCTCCAAATGCATCTCAAAGAATAAATCCATAAGCTGCCACTCATCACTCACCTCCTGTACTGCCTGTATCTGAGTCTTCCTGCTCACCACATCAGCAACTGCATTACCCTTACCCGGTGTATAGGCAAGCTCAAAATCGAAGGACTGAAGGTATAAAACCCACCTTCGCTGTCTCAAGTTTAGGTCACTCTGAGTAAAAATGTACCTAAGACTTTTGTGGTCAGTGAAAACCAAAAAATGCTCTCCCAAGAGATAATGTCTCCAATAGAGCAATGCATGAACGACTACGGCCAACTCGAGGTCATGCGTTGGGTAATTCCTCTCATGTGGAATCAATTGCCAAGACTCGTATGCAACTACTCGATATCCCTGCATCAACACTACTCTTATCCTAATACCCAATACATCACAGTAAACTGTATAGCTCTTCCCTTACTCTGGAAGTATCAGGATTGGTGCTAATGTCAACCTTCCCTTCAGCTCCTGAAAGGCTATCTCGCAAGATTCTGACCAAACGAACTTCACACCCTTCTTAGTTAACCCCATCAATGGTGCTGATAAGCGGGAGAAGTCCTGTATAAAGCGCCTGTAGTAACCATCCAGCCCCAAAAAACTCCGTATCTCAAACACGTTCTTAGGATTCTCCCAGGAAACTACTGCTCTCACTTTCTATGGGTCCACGACAACTCCTGTCTCTGAGATGATATGACCCAGGAAGTGTATTTGGTCCATCCAAAAGTGGCACTTTGAGAGATTAGCATATATTCGATGCTCTATTAGTGTACTCAATATGATCTCAAGATGGGTAGTATGGTCGTGTCGAGTGTGAGAGTACACCAAGATGTCATCCATAAAGACTACCACAAAAGAATCTAGATAAGGGTGGAACACACGATTCATCAGATCCATGAAAACTGCTGGCGTGTTCGTGAGTCCAAACGGCATAACCAAGTACTCGTATAGACCATATCTGCTCCAAAACGCTGTAAGCGGTATGTCTGATGGTCTAACGCATAACTGATGATATTTGATCTCATGTAAATCTTTGAGAAAACTCGTGCTCCTTAAAGTTGATAAAAAATATCACCAATCTTTGGCAAGGGATATCAGTTCATAACCATCAGCTGGTTCAACTTCCGATAATCAACACAAAGTCTGAGGGTACCATCCGCCTTATTCGCAAAAAAGGACAGGAGAACCCTAAGGAGAAGTACTGGGTCAGATGAAACCTTTTTCCTATAACTCCTCTAACTGTCTCTTGATCTCCTGCAACTCTGGTGTAGCCATCCTATAAGGAGGAATGGACACCGGTGCTGCTCCTGGCACAATCTCAATAGAGAAATCCACCTCTCGCTTTGGAGGTAAAATTGAAAAGTCATCCGGGAAGACATCTCTAAAATGATCAACCACTGGAGGGAAATACTTCTAAAAAGTCCCCTGATCATCCAGATATAAACTCGCAATCTGGGTTGTCACACCACCTCTCCCACAATGCTCAGGTCCAACTCGGCTCGCCTGGACATCCCATTCACCCTTGTATAGAAACTCTCCGCCCTCTGGTGATGTGAAACTCACCCTACGATGATAGAAATCCACAAAGGCTCGAAAGGGAACCAACCAGTCCATCCCGAGAATGACATCATAGCTTGTCATATCCAAGACATAGAGGTCCCATAGAAAGTGACACCCAGCAACCTCTAGGGGGAACTCACTGCACTAATGCACACCAGCCGTTCTAGTTCCCAATGGAGTGTCTAGCGTTATAACATTATAAGAAGAAGAAACACAGAGCCCAAGGCTCTATATAATGGGCATAGATATAAATCTATGTGTATCACCTGTATTGAAAAGTACAGAAGATAAAACAGAAGCTACTAGAATAGTACCTCTGATAGTAGAAGGTCTGGGATCCTGCTCCTATTGGGTCTGTTGCACTGCATATGCCTGCCCAGTGCCGTGGCCCTACGACACAGCCTGGCTACCCTGAGCTGTCCCGCCCTGCTGTCTCTGAGATCCTGGTGTATGGATACCACGAACATGACCACCACCTCTTCTTGTACATCCTGACGTATCCCAATTCCTTGACTGGTAATAAGCTGCTGGTCCTGCTCCTGCACGCGGAGTCTGCAAAGAACCCCTCTCACTAGCCACTAGCGGAAATTCCCTGCAAAAACTTTGCAGATGACCCATCTTGCCGCAATCTCGGCACTCCACTGGGTCTCGAGGACACTGAGGTCTCTTGTGCCCCTCTCTACCACACTGGTAGCAAAAAACCTGGACACCTGAATTATTACTCTGGCTAGTACTGCCACTGTGAGATAAATCCATCTTCCTCTTCCTCTTACCAGTAGAAATAGTACCAGAAACTGGTGTTGAACTGCCCTAGCCCACACCAATAGCTTCCCGCAGGTTTTTCTCAGTAATCAGTATCTGGTTCACAATTGAATGCACTGTAGGAAACCTTAAAACATTCACCAGTGCTCGAATGTCATATCTAAGACCATCCTCAAAGCGTATGTCCCTCAACATCTCATCACCCACCAGAATGGTTACAAAATGTTGAAGCTCGGTAAGGAGAGCAGAATAATCCATCACTAACATGACACCCTGCTGCAGATTCATGAACTCTTGAGCTCGATCTGCCCGCAGCATCTCCAAAAAGAAGAAGTCATAGAAGGATGCCTGAAAATATTCCCATGCCATGTCGCACTGATGCTCAGATGGAGTGGTAACATCCCACCACCTCTTGGAAGAATCATGCAACATGTAAGTTGCGAGCTTGACCCTCCACCCTGGAGGCGTCTCTAGATGCTCAAAAATAGTCTGCACTGAATCCAACCATAACTCCACAACATGTGGTCCACCATCCCCTGAAAACATAGGTAGATGCTGCTGCTGGAATACACACATCAGCTCTGCCATAGATGTGGCATCCTGCAGTGCCCCCTAGAAGGTCTGCATGAACCATATGAAGCCTTCACGGAAATGCGCCTCCGCACCTGCGTCCAGTATAACAGCTGACACCGCACCTGGAACTGCTGGAGGATCAACTGGTAGCCCATGGAATACCATTTCAGGAGTATAATCATCGCCGATCTCTTGGCGAACAACCGGTGGTCATCTCGACGACATGACTCCTCAAGGTAAAAAACAAGCCTTAGATTTAAGTTTATCAAAGACTGAAAACTAGGGGACCAAAAAGGGACAGGAGGAAGAAGGCATTCAAGATTTTCAAAACAAGACCACACGACGTTTATATTAACTACACGGAGTGTACATGACATTTATTCCCTTTCCCAGGTCCTTCTACACGGCTTATCCACACAGCTCTCTTCTAAACAAGACTACACGGAATTTATAACAGCTACACAGTGTGTATGTTTTTAATTTCCAATTGCCCGTGTCATTCGTGACACGACCGACTACTCGACTAATACTACACGGTGTGTTACACCCGCACACGATGTGTTATACCCGCACACGGCATGTACACCACTCCGTCTTCCCAGCCACATGACCAGGTCTACACGGTCTTTCCCTGGTCAAGACTACACGGTGTGTCCCACAGGTACACGGTGTGTTCAAGAAGAGGTAACACTGACCTGTGTTTGTTAGCTACACATCCAGGTCCCCTAGGTCAGACTACACGGCGTGTTCAAGGTGAACATGACGTGTATATATTAAGGTTTCACCGTCTGTGTTGTTAGTTACACGGGTGAACACCGGGTATAAACTACACGACGTGTACAACCGGTACATGGCGTGTTTCCCCCAAGTCATTCCCTACCCAGTGTCCCCGCCCACACGGTTTATGACATGGGAAGAGACTACACGGCGTGTACTGAGGGTATACGGTGTGTACTTAAAAAGTTTTCATTTCTTCCCAAACAGAAGTTTAAACGACGTGTAATCATAGAACTACATGGAATGTATCCTGGGTTTTCCAGACAGTAATCCTCCGAAACTACTCCGGAACCCAAAAAAACACTGAAACAACACCTAAGTTCCAAATTTTGATCCGTGAGGGCCCATACTCCTCACGAATCAAAGCTTGACATCTTATCTGTGTTATAAATATGGTAAACAACCAATGATCCACCAAATTCCGGTCAATGAGGGCCCATACTCCTCAATAACCAAAGTTTGGTGTTCATTATATCAAGGCCTCACACAGAAATACCCTATCAAATAGCAGGTATTTATCAAAGTAGCTATCACAACAACATGAAATTTCTAATGCACCTACATGGCATGGAAGAATTCATGACATGTGATTTTCTAGCATGTGCCCAAATGATGCATGATACGGAAAACCCTCATCTCATCGGGTTGCAACTAAAATAGAACCCATTATAAAAATATTAACAACACACCACAAGTGCGTCACCCAATGGTGAAAATCAAATCAACTGTAAAATTAAAAAATCAGAAAAATTGTAATACGAGGTAAATTGGACTTTCCCTATACATGGGTTAGCTACTCCTGGGCACAACTTATTACCAAATACCTATGTCTTCCTATCCCTGACTAAGGCTCTAAATAGTAAGTCAATGAAAAGAACTCCTCTAATACCACTTTGTAACATCCCAGATCTGGGTGCCACTCAACAGGTGCCCCGAACCCGGTTGGTCACATAACCTCAAGCGCATTTCCCCAAATGCCAGAGGCTACCGACTAGCAGCAAGGGCCAAGGAATAATAGTGGGGAAACTATGCCCTCATTTTTCAAAGTGTAGCGCAACATAATAAAATAATAAACATACAAAAACGAAAGTAGTAGACAGTATACAAATGAAATGGACAACTGAAATAGAAGAGAACCAGCAGTCATGTATATAATGATGCAGCATGTCACTATCCTATGAAAACATCCAGAATAGGATACACTTCAATACAATACAATACAACTCAAGTAGAAGGTACAACAAAAATGAAACAAAACAGCGCAACAAGAGCTCAGCAGCATCGCAAGCCTAAGCTTGGTCCTATGCTCTCCTACTCCTCTGCTACAATCAAGTACCTGTATAGGGACCCTTTCCCTTATCCATACCTGTAGTAATGTAATATATTTGGGGATGAAGACATGAACCCAAACAGGGTGTGAGAAATAAATCCTAGTAAGCACCCACCAAATTCCCGTGCCCAACTGTCAGTGAAAATGTGAAACAACAGTATGCAGTAGTAAATGAAATAAACTAACCAGTACTCAAAAGTAACTAACTCTACCACTTATATTTCCATTTTAATATTCATTTATCAATGCCAATCATGTGCTTTAACTTGGTAGGTATAACATATGAAATCACCATGGTGAAAATTAATGATAACACTGTCCTCAGACATACAAACCTTACCCTCAGGTAATCAGTGTTACAACCCGTAGGTAATTTCCCACAGTCATAATAGATATTTCCCTCAGGCATATGAAGTGTCACCCACAGGCACATAATCTACTGCCCACAGGTATAACAAATATTTCCCTCAGGCTAAAATAACCACTGCCCTCAGGCTAAAGGAAACACTGACCGCAGGCTAATAAAGTAACCAGGCTGAGCCCAAAGAATAAACATGAAATTTATATACACTTTCTCTCAATAAAATTAAATACACATTATAATCATGACATACCATTAGGTATCCAGTCCAAACAGCTAAACATAGGAACACACCCCCAGGGTGGTCCTGGATCCAAGAAGTGATCCCAAACAGTAGTTTATATTTAAATTTAATTACCTATACAATTCTAGGTAGTTAAAACAGCCAAGGCCTCAGCCACATGACACCCCAACATGGGTTCATAGCACAATGGTACACAAAAACACACAACAGTTGGAATTTAAACACCATACCACCTACCTCGATCATCTCTGATCGGAATACGTGAACGACGCCTCCCGAATAATCCAAGAACGATGAAGATCTGGGATAAAATAATTCCCATTCAAACACAAATAACTTCCCTTAGAGGAATAATTGGTAATAACAGTACAAGGAGAAGGGAGAACTCACCCATGCGGTTCCAACGTGATCGGCAGAAGTAGAAACAGATTCCCAGTGCGTGGTCAGCTGATCTCCAAATCTCCGGCCGTTATCCCGATCTTTAACGATGTTCTAAGCTTCCTCTCTGAATAGAGGAGGCTACTACCCATTTTAAGCGAAAAAAAACTACACGGCGTGTACTCTCAAGTACATGGCTTATACTTTTCTCATTTAACTAATCTTTTAGCGGCTTCTTTCCCCACTTCCGAACTGTTCATCCGTCGACATGAGTACATGACGTGTATTTCCGAATACACGGCGTGTACTATCGCTCAGCTGGCGGCTACTCCCACTACCTTAATATTCACCTGCTGACTGACTACATGGTGTGTAAATACCCACTACACAGAGTGTAGTCAGTTTTTACACCTTTCATCGCCAACAGGGCTACACGCCCCATGTACTCATCCCACACGACCAAAGTACACGGTGTGTGGAAAAGTACATGGTGTGTACCCACAAAATTTGGTATTTTTCCCCATTTCCCCCATTTTTCTCAAAAACACTTAAGGAAAAAGGAAAAGAAGAAACCCGTACCTCAAGAATAAGAACCGAGTTCTTACAAAATTGGTTAGTGATTTTTTGATTATTTTTTCAATGGTTGTTATTATTATTCAAACATCATGGGATGCTCGAGTAATTGGGTAGGATAACCTATATTGGATTGGTTCCAAACCCACTACCTACGGTGATTCCCTGAATAGTTTTATAGTTATTTATAGTGACCTATATATTTCATCGGTCTAAAGTAGTAGTTTTTTTGTTCAATAATTTCATAGGTCAAATATCTAGGTTCCATTATCCTTTTTTAAAATAGTTTGATTTCTTATGTATCATGTTTTATTTATAGTTCTTCACCTATTTTATTTTGATACTATTAGCCTCTTTTATTTTTGTCTTGATCTACTATGGTTTTTACTCTATCTTAATCATTAAATCCATTTAATAAATTTAGTTCTAAATCATATTTAAATTCTTACTTTTAAAGACTAAAAATCTATTCTTAAATGTGTACTTTATTAACGGAGGCTTCGAACTTTTAATGTGTTTTCATTGTGATATTTTAATTTAATTAAAATATAATAGAAGATTTATAAAATTATTATAAAAATTTTATTGGCCATTATATTCTTATGTAATACAAACCTATTTTTAGATATTTTATTTCAAACTATCATAAAAAGGAGATTTTATTTAATGACTTAAACTTGGAATGTTTTTTCTATTGGAATGCCTACTGAGATCATTTTCTCATGCCCATAATTTAAAATGTGACCATTTTTTAATCTTCTCAATATCTCACATAACTATTGTGTGTCATTATTATTGTGGAGTGATCCAATCCCCTATCACATTCCAAAACCACACAAATTTATCGTGGGATCTTCACTGCAGCAAAACCTTCCTCTTTATAGTGAAATATACATCATTGTGGTGTGATACTCAATAAATTACTCTTATATACATTGAATTTATTATTAAAAATGAAATATTTCAATGATGTTCACTCTTATATAGAATTTGTATACTCTTATACAAGACCAGTTATATTATTGTCTCTTCCTTCATAGTGTATCAAATCATCTGGCTCTCTAGATTATTCTTACATTGAATAGGTAATGGTGTGGCATATACTCTTATGATGAGATCTCTCTATAAGTAATAATATATGGAATGTGATTATTTTTATATGATATTTGTTTATTCTTATGAATAACTTAATGTAGTGTGACAACAAGCAATATGCTGAAATGCATCCTCCATATCCAAAATATTATGCTTACATAACAACTAACATGGAATGATAATCAAAATGTTGTGATCTTTCTTTACTAGGATTTATAACATCCTTTACCAAATAATTCACGATAGGATATTAGATAATGGCATGACCATGTGAATTATATAAAGGTTCCATGATATATGGTTTAACTTGAGATAATTTAAATATGGAATTGAATGAATTTCTTATCTCAAATTTATGAATGTGATCATGGTTGATTGAATAAAAAATATATATTCTAGTGAGACTATTATCAAGATATATAATAGAATCAGTTTTTGAATGATAACCTAACCATAGGGTAGATGTGATAGATGTGAATCACTTGTTCTCTTAGGTTATCTCATCTAAACCTTCATGTTTCTATTACACTCAATACAAATGAGATATCAAACTTCAAGTATACTTTTAGTATAAATATCTACCACATTTTCACTAATCATAAACAAACAGAACTAACCAAATTGAATAGAACCATGCTGTACCAAGCTGAACCAAACCATATCAAACAACACCAAACCAAACCAAATAGAATTGATTTTAACCAAAGTAAATAATACTAATTTTAATCAAACTAACCCACATTTAATCAAGCTATTACAAATTGAAACAAATTAAATTGAAAAAAACCATATTCACTTGAACTAAAGATACACAAACCCAACCAAATGAAACTAGTACAAATCAATAAAAACTTACCTAACCCAACTAAAAATTAATTTAAATGAACCAAATTAAATTTAATTAAAAAAAAACTAAACCAAATCAAATGAACTTAAACCAGACCAAATTGAAGGGTAGAGTCACTAAGGCATCTATTTTAAGGTCCTTTATCCCTCATCAATTTATTGTATTTTGTTATATATATATATATTATTTTTTTGTCTTATATTATATTATGATTCTCATATATACTAGTGTCTTAGTTATGGTTTCATATAAATTTAAGAGTTATCATTTCCTTAAATTTATTTTCGATTAAACTTCAATATTATTTAATTGATTTTACTAAATGTCATATAAATTTTTTTTACAGAATGGATAAAAGTTGGATGTATGAAACTGATTGCATCTCAAGAAATTTTCGAAACAAGTTAGAGATATTTTTATATTTTTCATTTGAAAATGCTTCAGAAAGTGTCCACATACATTGAACATGATATCATTTTGTTTCAAGAGCTTGGTTGAGATATAAATAAGTTAGATAACATATAACCAGATATGGTTTTCTAAAAAACTACTATGTGTGGTATCACAATGGGGAGAAAATGAAATCCCAAAATGATCATGATCCAAATGAGAAGACTAGATTGGAGAATTTGTTAGATAACCATTTTCTGTTTTTTTTGTCATCAAGAGAAGGAAGGGATACCAACCCAAGAAGAATTCGATATGATCACACATGATGTGTCTAATGAAAATGATGATGTTTATAGGATGAAAAAATTGAATGATTCTGCTATGACTCAAGTATATCGACAATGTGGTAAAATTAATAAGCTGAATTTTTTTATCTGATTATTTCATAGGAAAAAAATTTATGGGATTTATAATACTAACATCAATTAAATTATTATATTTTCAAGGATTTTATTCCAAATGATGCATATATTACCTCAAACCACTATATAGAATAGAAGTTAGTTGTGGAACTTAGATTTTCAAAAAACAAAATTCATGCTTTTCTAAAAGATTGTAGATTATTATGGAAGGAAACTACTGAAAAAATGATTGTATAAAATGTGGGACATACCAATGGAAGGAAAAATATGATGGAACACCATCCCATGTGCCACATAAAGTAAATTTTCACTTTCCATTAATCCCTAGACTCCATAATCTATTCATGTCTGATGAAATATCAATAAAAATGAAATGGAATGATATTGAGATAAAGAAGAATAATGACGAGTTAGTTCACCCTAAAAATGGATTTTCATGAAAGGGATTTGATTCTCAATATCTTGATTTCACAGATTACATGTGTAATATGAGGCTAGTTATTTCATGTGAAGGTTTTAATCCGTTTGTGTAGATTCTTACTTCGCACAACACATGGATAGTTTTCATACACATTTATAAACTTCATCAATGGATGTGTATGAAAAAACCTTTCACTTTCCTGAGTATTATCATATATGAAACTTATGATATCAAAAATTATATAGATGTATACTTGAAACATTTAATAAAATATTTGAAACATCTTTGGAATGTAGGTGTTCGCACATATGATGCATGTTTGAAAGACAAATTTTAGATGCGTGCAACGATTATGTGGACGATCAATGATTTTCTTACTTATGAAATGATGTATGGATGGAGCATTAAGGGAAAACTATCATGTCCTATTTTTATGAAGAATACATGATCTAGAAGACTGAAATATCATAATAGTTTTAGATTTATGGTACATTAATGATTCTTGCTAATGGACCATCCATATAGGAATAATCATTAAATATTTGAAAATACCATGAAGACCAAAAATCCACCTTATCATATGTCTAGAACTGATGTGAATAATGAATTAAAAAATTTTAGTTCTTCATTTAAGAAGGGTTATATAAAATCTATAAATATGAAGAATGTTTCCAATGAAACCTGTTACAATTGGAAGAAGAGGAGTATCTTCTTTGAGTTTACTTATTGGTCAACCAATTTGTTACGTCATTAGTTAGACATAATGAAAATTGAAAAGAATATATGTGAAATATTTCTTTCAATTACTCTAAATTTCTAGTGAAATAAAAAATATGATTTATGATCTCGACACGACTTGGTGGATTGGGGTATCATACTAGAATTGCATCCTCTGTGTATCAGTGAAAATAAATAGAAAGTTCCATGTGATTCATATATGATGAAACCTACAGAAAAAAATAAATTTATAGAAGTACTAGAGACTATTAAAGTTCCTGATGTCTATTGAAGAAATATATCAAAATGGTTCAACAAAAAATATTTGAAGCTAAAATCTTTGAAGACTCATGATTATCACATCTTTATGAATGAGTTGATTCCAATAGAAATCCATCATATTCTATCCAATAATGTAAGGGTGTTATTTATTCCATTGTTCCATTTATTTAGAGATATTTGTGATAAGAATTTGTCAAAGTCTTTTGTGCAAAAAATGTCAGAAGAGGAACCATTAATTTTGTGCGAGTTAGAGGGAATATTTCCTCCACCACTTTTCACATGCATGATGTGTATATCTATCCATATTCCAACAAAAATAATTCTTAGAGGACATGTTTATTTTAATTGTATGTATCCAACTGAAAGAAACATGTTCACATTGAAGTCTTATGTTTGGAAAAGAAATCATCCCAAAGGTTCTATCGTAAAATTTTACTTGGATCAAGAATGTATGGTTTTCTATTCAATGCATTTTTTTGATTTGAATACCATATGGAATAGATCAATGAGAAATGATTAAGAAAAGTATGATCATATTAAACCTCATTTTCCATCACTTCCCCAAATAAGGGGAATCCCTAGATCATATTCATTGATGATATTAAGCCTTGAAGACCAGGAGATGGAACATCTAACATTTTTGTTTAACTGTGATTTTTTGATGAATACATCAAGTATGTAAATTTAACATGTACATATTATTTCATCTCATGTAATTTTACATACATGTTAAACTATTTCTATTTTTTTTCAGTAAGGAACATAAAAAATGATAAATAGAAATCATCATTATTTACTATTGAGAAGGAGAGAGACTTTGCATAGAAAATAGTTTTCTACTGTTTGAAATTAAAGGTATAAATATCTCTATAATAAATTAATAAAATCAATTTTTAATTAACTTTAATATTCATTTATATTTAAGGTATTTATTTTTCCTGCTACCTCTATCTATGAGGAAATGAGAGCATTGGATTTTGGTCCTAATTCTGTGGTTCATGAATGAAAATCAATTGTGATCAATGAGTATAGATTTATTATTACTCAATGAGAAAAGGACATGATAACAAAACATGATAGTGTTATGTTAATTGCCACAATGGACTGTTATGTCAGTGCATCAGATAGTAGACCTCGATTTGAAAATGTATCCTATTATGGAGTCCTTGAGAAAATACTAATATTGGATTATTACTCTCATGGTCGAGTTACTCTAATGAAATTCCAGTGGTTTGATTCGATGATAAGGCATGAAACATTTATTGATGATTATAGATTTTTAGTTATTGACATGAATCACTATTTCAACTGATGAACTACATGTATTAGCATAAATGGAGAAATATTTTTTTATGTCAAAGATCATCTTTGACCAGAATTTGGTGTCATTATTGAAGTAATACCAAGAAATATTTTTGATGATGGTGATGATGGAATTGACACCATCCCTACCCCCATTGGCCTCGATCCATTTATTACTTATAATAAATACAATACTTCAATTGTTAGAGTTGATTATGAACCTTAAGTTGTGGTGGAAAATATATAGAATCATTCGTTTGTGTTCTCACTTCTTTTGATTTATCTAGACTTGGGTTGTTGAGGTTGGTTCTATAAAAATTGATTTATTATTAATTACAAATATTTTTTATCTAACTAGACCTTCATGTGCATTTTCAATATTTACTGATTTTAATTTTATTTGAGTTGCATTTTCTAATATTGAATTGAACTTTATTCAAACCTACCAAACTAAAAAAACCAAAACAATCATCTTTCATTCTAAATATTACAACCAATTATATATGAAAAATGATATCTTTCATTTTGAATATGCCAAATACTTCTATATTTTTTTTATTGTGTTGTTATATCTACAATGGTTTCAATAAGTGAATAGGGTGTCATATCATATTAACTGGAAGATACCAAAGTCATTTACTTAAAGATAAACTCAGACATTTTCAAAAATTTATCACTCTTATGATGAAAGAATTTAAAAAAAATGGTTTAATTAATCATGTACATAGTATTGTGATGTAACTGAAGTAGCTGATATGAAATGATATCAAATAAAAGTAAATATATAACATGAGTAATTAATTTAAGGATAAATGATAAAATTATGAAATAATGGGGGTGTTGGAATAAATTTCATTATTTCATAATACCATCACATAAACTCATCAATTATCCACTAGAAGAACCACATAATACTTTGATCACTCTCTTGACACACTATCTAGTAGCATAACATAGTCACAAGTCCTCTAATTATTTCCAAAGATAATAATACTATGGAAATTAGGTTTCTTATTTAGTGATATAAGTATGTATTATCCTCATAAGAGACTATTATCCTTCAGATAAATTTTTATTCTCTATAGTGTGTAAGTTGTATTTTAACATTTTATACTTTTCTCAAGCATCAAGGATCATACACTAGATAATCATTCTAGTCATTCATTAATAATAAAAGGGAAAGGTGGTATGTTATTGATTCACTAGTGATGGTCATCCTTTTTTTATTATTCTCCACTTTAAATTATCAATCCAGATATAAATCACGGGTTTAGATACATTCATGTGTATAGTTTGAACATAATGACTCCAGTTTTACCAATGATATTCACTAACCATTACCACATGGATCCTCAGCTCTCTCTTTGGGATCAGTTTCCACATATATCCTATAAATATATTTCATAATTTAGTTATGTGGTAGTGTATGATGATTCTCTTTGTCCCCCATGAATTTTTATGTCTTAAATGTTTCCTTTAATTCTCTTGAATTTCTTTCTTATCATATCCTATCTTCATTAATTTATCATTAAGACTTTAGATTCATTCTAGAATATTCTCATACTGTCGAAACTATAATAATTTTTTTGGATATTGAACTAATATAACTGAGTTATTTTCATTATCACAGACCTCATACTTTAATACAACCAACATTGTCTACATTGAGCACATAGATGGGTTTATAAATGTGACACAATTTTGCGATTTCTCATATAGATAATGTTAATTGATGTATAAATTCTATGTTAGTATCTATTATGCACTAGAGTGTAGACACTGTTTAAGGAAGATGAAACTAATTATTTTGATTCCAATATTGTCTTAAGTTGTGACACTCCAATATTGGCCTAAGTTCACACTATTGATTGCATAACTGTTGAAATCCAAAAAAAATAGATCATCATAATTCATGTTATGCACTAAATTTTTATTTTTCTTAAGTAAAAAAAATTGGAATTATGTTGGTTCTTCTAGTCAATGTGGTAGATAATAATGTGTTAAAAACTTTAGATTTTGTATTGGTGTTATTTTCTTCTTACACATATGGTGTTTCCCACTTCTCTATACATATTATTTTTTCCATCTATCATTGTGTATAATGTTGTCTCAAAAAGTTTATTCATGATGCATTCTTACTTGAGAAATTGAATGTTAGAGAATATGTAACTAATTTAGATCTCTTGAGGGTGAACATAGGGAAAAATGGTCTTTGATTCTTCTATAAGTGGCTGTGGATGATATATTGGAATTGTGGAACTACCTTGAGCATAAAAACATGAAGTGTTTGAATTATAACACCACCTCCATGATTTGTGGTGTATAAAAAATTATCTTTAGTTTACTGATTGTGTTTCTCATTATTTATTATATAGCTCAACTTATCTACATTAATCAACTTGAAATATTTTTTGAATTATCCCAAATGAATTTTATTTCAAAAATAAATCTAATAAATGAAAATCAAATCATAAATGATCTATATTATAATCTTATTCCCCAAAATACCAAAATAGGACAATATACTCTTTAATTACTGAATTTAACAAGAAAACACATATAATGAAGCTAGAAAACAACCTTAAAACAATGAAAATTTTGTAACATTATCATTATATAACACTTGATTTATCAATTTTACTCAATTAATTACTATCAACAAGTTTTATAAATATCCCACTTCCCATGATAAAAATTTTAATTTGAACATATTGTTTTTTCTATGACATTTCTTATGTTTTGATATTATTCCCACTAGATATATAATGTTTTTGTTATATCACTACGTATAATATATTTGGTTTGAAAATTGTTATTCCTTAATTAAGTCATACCACATATTTTTTCTTATTTTAGTTATGCATTAGTTATGTATTTCTAATTAATTCAATATTTTTTTTTCAAATACAAGAAATGAAAAACACTCAGGAACAACAAAGAAAAAATAAGGCAAACATCAATCACCCAATGAGTGATATGGGAATCCCTCCTCTAGTGCCCGTTGTGAGTATTTATTTTAAAATTATATATTAATAACATATAATGTCATGTAGTTAATTTTGTTTTTAACTTTTAATCAGGATCCACCACCAAGGCACCAATTGTTCACCGATAGGCCTAGTGGTTCTAGTACTCAGGTTGGAGATTTGAGGGGGGGTACTACAGCTAGGCACTCTAGTCGACATTCCCGATCACACCCCATCCCTCCCCTTGACATACTATCTACCACATTTTCTGATCCCATGGTGTCATTACAGACACCCGAGATATTTAGGCCACCCATGTTTGAACCACCATTTTCATCTGATACTCCCTACCTATCTTTACTATATCTGATGATGATTCCTATCCCCATCCTTATTATGAATTTTCACAGCCATCTGTTCCATCTTATTTTCCTTCTACTTCCCTCTCCTCGGGATACTATATTCCTGCTTCTTCGATTGATGCTCCGACACCTTCTGACCTTATGAAGCACACATTTGGATCCACTACATCTATATATATTTATGTTCCTTCAGAACCTAGGGATCCAAAGATTCCCAATGATCAGAATACCTAAGGTATATTTATATAACCATGGTAAATTTTTTTATCATAATTTATTTTCATTATAATATGTATTGATATAATATTTGTTTTTATTCTTTAACAGTTGGATCTACTGATAAGCGACATGGGCGTACACACATGCGTGTAGTGTGGAACCACCACATGAAATTGATGGTGGAGTACAATGAAGATAATCAAATGGTTGAAAAAATAATATGGGAATGTATGAGTTTTTTTGGAGATGCTTTCCAAATACTTCGACATCATTCTCGTCTGTCTACTCTCCTAGAAACACCTACCAAATGAAATAAAGGATAATTATTGGGCACAAATATGGGTAAAAAATTTAGTTGGATTTAATGTTATATTATTATTGTATTTATTTGAATTAATATTTTGGTTTCAAATTCATTTTAATTTTCCCGATGGTGAGGCTGCAAGACCAGCATAGATTATGGAATTAGGTGAGCTCTAGAGAGGCTATAAGCATGAATTGTATAGTGGATGGCATGCTAGAGTTGGTACAGATTTAGAGTCCACACTTATCATGGATGACTACCCAGTAGAATATTATTGGGGAATTATTACTCATTGTATGAGTACCAAGTTCAAGGTATTAATCAAATTTGAGGTTTTTAAATGTAAATTACCATGATTTTTATTAATAATTAATTTTATATTATAGATTTTTTAGGAATCATCAATAAAAAAATAAAGATTCTACGACATACGTCCACACTTTGGGGTGGACTATGATGCCGAACCATGAGAGGAAATAGGTACAAAACTCATTTACTTAGATGTAATTATTTTTTTATATATCATGTGAATATGGGGGTCAATCAGCTTACAAATACCCTTTCCAAAAAAGAAAATCTAGTTGGATAGGTTCTAATGGTAGGCCCTAAAATACATTTAACACTTCAATGAGAAATTTATATTCTTTACTTTGATGTAAAGGTATTCAACTCTCTTAATAATCTTATCCTCCTCATACACACCATAGTTTGAACAATTTATATAAAAAGGATCACTATTAATAGAATTAATAGATAAACACTGACCACTTTGATCTATCCATTACTTAAAGTGTAATAAGAATTATATAATTATAAACTATTATTCCATATAATTTCATTCATACTAAACTTGATATGTTTTAGTGGACATTGGATGTTGTGAATATTATACCCATAAGAATGTATGACATATTAGATGTTATGATTATTCTACCCATAATAATGCATGATATACTAGTTCTAAATCTATTAATTAAATTCTCACATAACCTCACTGAATCTTAAGAATTAATACAAAAATTAAAATCACATAGGAAATGAGTATTTTACTTGGTTCCCTAAAAAGATATAATCCAAAGAGAATAATCTAATGATATGTTGATATACCAAGAGGTAATACTACTCATTATAGTTATTGTAATTATTTTTGATCCAGTTGTATGAATTATTTAAAACTGATGAGAATTTTTGATGAATATATATACATATTACTGAGCTTTTATGGATCTCGATGCTACAAAAAGTTATAAGAAGAAGATGAGGGTCATTCTAGTATTTATATGAGAATGTAGGTAGGAAACCCATGTGATAGTTTTTAATGAATCTTGGGAAGGAATATTGAGGAAGATCAAAATATTGAAATACTCATGGTAATTTATTTTAGTTAGATCAAGAAACTTTATCATATAAAAATTTGGGTATATGAAAAGGATGCCTAGAATTAATGCATTGTATAACTAGAAAAGTGATTTCTTGAAGAAAGAGAAGCTGTGGTTGAGAAGAATAAAAAAGATAATATGTCATGTTTATAGATTTTTTCACTAACCAATGCCCAAACATGAATGATAATATTTATTATAGGTGTGACTAATCTTCGATAAGGGGTTTTTTATCTAGTTCCATCCCCTTGATGGGTTTTTCCTTATTCATGTTGTTTTTATAGAGATTTAATATTTTCAATGCATGATTACATTTAGTTTGGAGGAATATATTGGTTTCTTGAGCTCAGTATGACTAAAATATCTTATAGTAACAAGATCCCAATACTTCATCTTATATGGATCATTATGTATTCTTTTTTTAATATAATATCATTTTTTTATAGTGGAAACACCATGATGTATCTTACCCTTGAATATATATTCAAATGGACTAAAGCACATTAAACATAATTTCTTTACCACTTTATTTAATATTTTGATGATATCTATAATAAACATCATATCTGGTTTAATTATAATTTTTGGGCCTGAACTATTTTTCTTCTTTTTGATTTTAATTAATCAAAAATGAATTATGTTACTTATGTTAATAACATTAAGGAATTATATAAATTTTAATATATTTTTTCTTTTCATTCTATTAATTTTGTTATGGTGAAAAATTGTTTTCTTATGGTTGGGTTTTGTATCTCTTGAATCTTTAAAAATATTTATACAATGATTCAATTTTATAAATGAATCATTGACATTTTTTCTAATAATATAATTTATTTTCACTTGAATCATGTGAAAATCATCACATTTTCATACTTGATGATTATCCCATATTGATATTTCCATGATATTGTGATTATGTTTTCACTATTAAATCATTTTTTATTATTTTTATTAGAATTAGATATTGAATATATTTTTTAATTATTTTATACGATTAAAATTAGCATAATAATGTGATTATATAGAGAGGTTTTAAATATTAAAGGATGTGTGCCTCGAGAAAAAGTGTTTTTCTAAAGGAAAAAATAGAAGCACGATAAATGAATAGATATATTAGTGAATTGTAAGTTTTAATTTGTTGATTTTAATTTTTAATATCTATTTTTTAACTTAATAGTCTATTTATATTTGTTACAGTCTTATTTGGAGGACTTTGATGCTCATTAACCCAATAAATTTGGCCCAAAAGATCACTTACATAAAGTTTTGGGAGATGAGTACCATGGGAGAGTACGCTGATGACCAGTGAAGAGTATTTTCCCAATGAGGTATTAGCCCACTTCAGGTATAGAATCTAGCAACAGAAATTTGGAATGGGTAGCACATGCTGAGGTAAATGCATAAAATAATTAAAAAAGGACCATACAAGTGGAAGAACCGACTCAAATGGAAACACATATTTTTTAAAATTTATGGAAGTATTATGTCCATCACTTCCACCAGATACTAACACAACTTGTGATGCATACATTTCAAGGATGAATATGTTTTATAATGCACCAGGAAGTAGTCCTAGTAGTGGTCTGGATGATGACGATCCTGGAGATAGTGATGGTGAGGATGACCATGAGGAAGAGGGCGTGGATGATGGTAAGGAAGAGGGTGGGGATGACAAAGAGGAAGAGGGTAAGGATGATGAATATGGAAGGGCTAAGGAAGAGGATAAGGATGAATACTAGGATGATAGTGATGATAGTGATAGTGATGAGGGAAATATTAATCTGTTACATTTTTGACTGATATTTATTACATTTTCTATTTGATGATTTGGTGTGAATGAATATATGTGATATTTTTCATGTTTGTTATCATTGGTTAAATGAATCAATTGATTTCATCTATTATCAATATTTTTGTATTGGTTTGTTTCTATTTGAATATACTCTATTGGTTTCATTTTAGGTTATATGTGTTGAGGATGTTCAATTGTTTTCATTGTAGGTTTAGGATGTTCTATTTTCATTATAGGTGTTCTGTTTCGATTATAGGTACAATGGGTAGTTTTCTTTCCACTAGAGTGAGAATTTTAGGTTTTGAAGGTGTTCTGTTCTATTGAGTATGTCCTCTAAAGTGGTCATTGTAGGTTTTTAAGGTGTTCTTCTATATTGAGTATATCCACTAGAGTGGGCATTACAGGTTCTAAAAGTTATTATTTCTGTTGTTTTTTATTAGAGGTTCTCTATGTAGATGCATGTGCTCTGTTATGTTGAGTATGCCCATAGGATTGGATATTGAAGATTATCTATACCAGTGTAGGTGTTCTGTGCATTGCAGGTTTTCTATGTAGTTTGTTCTTTTAGATTTTTGATTGTAGGTTATGTTGTGCAGGTGCACGTGTTTTTTTCATTGCAGGTGTTCTATGCAGGTTGTTCTTTTTATTTTTGATTGATAGTGTTTTTTGCAGGTTATTTATATGCAATTTAGGTGCATGTTGTTCTTTCTATGCACTGTAGGTGTAGGTTCTATTCTACATTGGAGTGGTCTTTCTATTTTTTATTTCAGGTTCTCTGCAGTGGACTGGGCAACGAGATGTTGTTGGCGAGGTAGGGGGGGGGGGGGTCTATACCAACGATTCTATAACCGTTGGTATACATCTATTCCAACAGTTTCCCAGAAACCATTAGTACAATAAAATTACACCTCCCTATACCAATGATTCATATTGAACTATTGGTATAGGCCTCTCCCAATGGTTTAAAACCGTTGGGATAACATTATCCCAACAATTTGAACCATTGCATTACCTCTATTCTAACGATTTTAAACCATTGGAACATCTCTTTCCCAAAGGATTATATTGAACTGTTAGGTAAGAAAAATTCCAACCAACCTATACCAATAGTTCACTTTAAACCATTAGTATAGGGATATCCTGTTGACTAACATACCAACGGTTGATGAGACCGTTGGGATAGGCTAGATTTTCAGTAGTGATGTTATTTTATAATAAATGATATTTTATCAATTGATTTAAAATTACTAAAAATACTATCACATACATTATGATTTTAAAATGTTAATAAATATCCAATATGTTCTATTAATGGAAAAATTATTATTTTATATTGACTATATTGACCATTAAATAGTAAAAACAATGTTAGTGCAGTTAAGGTCAAAACGGTGCTTTACACAATACTTAGATTTGTGTTAAAATTAATTTTCAACACATATAAGATTTTCATTTGATAAATTTGGGTTTAATTTTTAGAATCATTGGTTCTAAATTTTCTAATAATTCTCACTTTAATTTAGTCTTAAAAAATAAATTACTTTGTTTATAAAACTAGTTAACATAATGAAAAACCAAAATGAAAAAAATAAGGAGACTTAGAAGTTAATGAAGGAAATGTTTAAAACATGTCTTATATTGTGTTTTGGAGGTTTTTATCAACCATATCATCCCCAAAACACATTAATTATCAATATTAAATTCATTTGAGGTAATATTGACCTCCCAATAGTGATTAATTTTGAGTATTTATAATAATGATACTCCTTCTCAACTATAAAAAGGAACTCACTATCCCCACTTATTAACACCTATAAATACATTTGGATCATCCAAAACCTACCAAAATAAATTACCAAATTCATTAAAATAATTATAGAACCCTTATTTTGGACAGAAAGTAAACCTTTGAAGGTTTTAGTGCAAACCTAAGGAGGATACCTGAAGAAAAGGTAATGTTCTTCTAAAGGAATTTTTATTTTATATATTCCTCCACCAACTTAAATTATTATTATAAAATTATTATATAATAACCATAGTATCTTCCATATACTATGATATTGTTATGTTATTGGTATTAACTACAACTACACACACTTCCATAAAATGGGCTATAAAATCATCGCTCGTATGTACGATAAACTACCGCCTCGCGAACCAATGTCATTTGTTTTTCTATTACCACCTTTAAAGGTTGGGAATAATGATGTACATACAATTTATATATTATATATATATATATATGATATATATGATTTTATTATTATTATTAAATTATTATATAATACATACCTTCACAATTTTTATTTTTTGGGAATACGATAACATCGTTTGTGTATACAGCAGACTACCACCTCATGAAGTGATGTGACCCGTTCAAGCTTTAGATTGAATATATTAAGGATGGGTTTAATAAAAATATGTGATATATATTACAAAATAATTCTATTTTAATGATAATATATATATATACCATTTACTTTTCTTTCTTTCAATATGATAATAAAATGGAAACAAGGTTCATGCGTACATACGACCTACTGTCTCCATGAATGGTGTGTTTCATTTCCTATCACTAAATATTATGGATTACTATAAATACATATATAAATACATATATATTATATTTATATCATGGTTTAAATTCTATATATGATGAAATAATTAACAAATCAATAGGACTAAAAATATAACAATTCAAAACATATACAAAAAACAAAGTGGTTATTACCTGAAATGTAATTTAAAATTGAATTATTAATAAATAGGTGATAAAAGGACATAAGAAAAAAAATATGGTATGATATATATTATTATGGTTATTTAATATATGTATAATAAACTTATATTTATTATATAGGATTTTTTAATGAGTACGATAGAAGTCAAGACTTAAGGTAAGGGGATTTATCGTCTCACTTTTATTTTTGTGAGATGTGTTCCATATTCACCACTTATATTTTTTGCATGGTGTGTATAATAACCATGAATTTATTTTATAATTATTATCCTTAAACTTATGGGTATTAAAAAATCCATTTTATGATATCTCTTTAATAGGATTTATGATTTTAAAGTTACCAAAGTGTTGAGGGATTTTTGTCTCAATTTTACTTCTTTGAGACATAAGTTATGTTATACACATATATTATTTTATGAGATGTGTATTATACCCCCTTTACATTTTATATCATTAATATAATTATTTTAGTGATATTATAAGTTTTAATTATTGACATTCTTTTATGGGTATTGCAATTTAGGTTATTAAAGTGGTAAGAGTCTTATGTTACAATCTCATCATTTATCAAGATTATTTATGATTATGTTTCCAATGATAAAACATTATGATCCATCTCTAAAAAAAACTCATGAATTTTATTATAATATTTTTATTAATGATATATTAAAGTAATAATTATATTTTTTCCACTCTTTGGTACTTATGATAATCGATAAAATGTTTCTAAGAAAATTCGACTTTATTTCTCTATTTAGTTGGAAATCTGTTTTATTCCAAAACCATGTTTTCTAAAAATGTTTTGAAAATTTTTGATGCTCTAAAAGTTTTTTCAAATTATAAAGTATATTTTCCTTAAGAAGTGTTTTAAATTATTTTCAAATCGTACTTTATAAGTTTTCAAATATCTTTTCAAAGAAAAAGGTTTTCAAAAGGTTTTATGTTTAAAAAAAAAATTCAAAGAAGAAATGATATTTTTCTCAAGAAGTGTTTTAAATGATTTTTAAAGATTCCATTATAAGTTTAAAAATAAAATTACTTTGAAAATGTTTTATTTTTAAAAAATTTATTTTCAAATAAAGGTTATTTTTCTTAATAAATATTCTAAATGATCGATAAAAATTATTTTCCATCTAAGATGATATATATTGATGTAACTTATGATTTGTTTGGGATATTAACCATGGATACCATTATTATTATTTATTTGAATGGTTTATCATGAAATATTTTTTATGAAATCCATTTATTTTCCATGGTTTAATCATGTTTCTAATATATTTTTATGGAACCCATTTTATTTCCATGGGTTACTCATGTTATAAAAAGAATAATGATTGTTTCTATGATTTTTATGATGAAAAATATATTTAAATTATGAATGTTTTAGTTCTTGGAAATTATATATGATGGGGTGTCCTAGACAGTACTGGGTGATCCCATTATAGATTAAAAATTGGGTGTCCGAGATAGCACTGGGTGATCTTGTTACAAATTAAACATGGGGTAGCTCAGATAGCATTGAGTAAGTTAGTTACAACTTAAACATGGGGTTTCCTAGATAGAGATATGTGTTACCATTACAAATTAAACATGGGGTGGAATAGATAGTGTCAGGTTATCCTATTATATCTTAAACATGGGGTGGCCCATATAGCACCGAGTAAGCCCATTATAGCTTAAACATGGGGTGACCCATATAGTAATTGGTAAGCTCGATACAACTTAAATATGGGGTGGACCACATAACACTCCAATTAATTGGGTAATTATTATATTAGAATTCATCCATATGTTTATTCTAATTATAAGGGTTCTGTAAGGGTTCTATGAGATGATGTTCCAAGATACCAATATGTTTTATCTTTTCTTGATATTGTTTTATGATGTTTCATTTGATCAAGATTGATATCACATAGATCATGATCATTGATTCAGTTAAATCTTAACTTTTCTATATATTCATATTTTATGATCCGGGTATTGGTGGGTATGAGTTCTTTTATGATTCACTCATGCACTTTTATTATGTCATCATACCCTTATGCTCTTCTTATATTCACTAATTAAATTCATTTGTTAATACTTATTTTTTCCCTTAATAAGAACTTAAGCTCACTCTTTTTATGTTTCCTTTTCCCCAGGTTATAAAGAAATAGGTTGAATAAATTATGTTTTGAAGGGATTTTATATGGATGATGATGATGACTTAATATGAAATAAGAAAATCTAGTTTAAATGGGAGAAATGATCATTTAAAGATATGGGAATTATTAAAGTATGAGTTTGTCCTAATTATCTAAAAATATAAACCTAAAAGGTCCTTAATAATGTAAGTGATCCAATTTTTTCTTTTGATGTTGTAAGGTTTAGATGAAAAAAATGGGTCAAAATTATTAGCATCAAAGATGAAAATGTAAAGTTTATGATTTTAGCACTGAAATCTGGGCTATTATAGTGGGTATTAAAGCCCAGTTTGGATAACTTTAGAGATTAGGATTTCTTCATGTGAGGTTATATTTAGAGTTATGGATACCATCATATACTATGATCCCTAAAGGGGTATCGCGTGAGAGATCCCCTGTGGTGGTCTAGGGTTTTACCTTCCATCATCCTCCTCCTCTATTCCATAGGGTTACTTCTTCTATTCTCAGTGGTATGGACCTCAATGATCACCCTATCTTACCCATTCCTCTACGGATCCTCCTCCTAAATGCCAAGAAAATATAGTGCCATTATGTTGAGAGCTCTGTGAATGTGGAATTGGTTATGCTTAGTGGTTTCCATCAGGTCCTTAATGGTATGGTTTCATTAGAGTCGATACTCATCAAGACATTCAACTTCTTCCTGGGTCATTACATGGTTACAGTTGGTGACCTCAGGAAAACATGGAGCCGGTGAAGTCCTTTACTACTTCTTATACCATTTCTTCTAACTTGGTTTGCAGTGTTTCAGTTTGGTTGTAGGTTCAGTGTTCAGAGCTCTATCAACAAATCCCATTCCTTCATTCACCTTCTTCAATGGATATGTTCAACTTCCATTTTATTCTCATTTATTTTTGGATATTATTTCCGAATTTGGCTCGGGGATGGCTTCTGGATTCCTATTTGGCGTCCTCAATGTGCTCTGGTGGCAACAGTGGTGGTTCATGATGGTTGTTGGTGCGATGGCGCTGGCCCTCGGTGGTGGTCCATGGTGATGGTGGTAGCTTCTTTAGGTTCCGATAATGGTGGGTCGATGGATGGGTGGCGATGTTGTGTTTGGACAAGGGAATATTACTGCATTATCTGTGGAATACTATGACACGATGGGCATCTTGAGGTAGTGCAGGGTGGAGTTGGTGACGTCGCGGGATGTTGTGGTTGTTTTTTGGGAAGGTCGGACTTGGATAGGGTTCTATAGATAGCCCATTTCTGGTTGTTTTATTTGGGTGTTATGTTTTGGTTTTTGGGTGGGTTTGGTCCTAGACTAGGTTCCTTGGCCATCCTGCTTATGGATCTTCATGGGTGGTGTTTGTTGGTTCTCACTTATCCTTAAAGTGATTTTCTTTTATAAAATCGAAAAATGTTATTTGGTTATGGATACCATCATAGGTCTATAAGATTAATGTTGATCATAAGTTCAAAGTATTAGGCAACCAATTTTAGGGTTTTAAGTAATAAAAATTTTGAGGTTATTAATGACATTTTAGGAGATGTTTTATTAGGTTGAAGTATATGTAAATCATTAGTTTAATGTGACATTTGAATTTTATTTTTTGTGTACATAAGTTTTAAGGTATAGATAACCTTTAGGGTTTATAGGATCTTGTATATTGAGATAATTATGGGAACACAAGTTTTATCATATATATTACCATGGTATTAAAGAAGTGACTATGTGATTAATGTTATTACAAAAGGAGATAGCCATATTTTTGTGCATGTAAGATGAAAGGTATTGGGTAACCTTTAATGATAAATCACGCTTCAATGATTCATGTTATTGAGGTTATTTGGGATATAGTGTTATTAATTCCTAGAATGATTTAGTTTCAACATTGGGTATTACTATTGAATTTTGGAGATTAATATATTATTTTATCATATGATGGTTTACTCATTTTGGTAAATACCTTACCATAAACTAACCATTTCAATTTTGGTTATTGTCTAAATACATGATAAATATCTTTTTATGATTTTGGGGATTATGTGGTCCTTTAAAATTTTATTTTAGTTATTCATGCATTAAAAAATTCATCCTCAATATGCATCATTTGGAGAAAAAGATGATATTGTGGTGGAAATTTATTAAAGGATTAAATTATACTAATCAAGTAAGTATATTTCCAATTATCTTGGTCTAGATGCTAATAGAATTCCTAAACTAGACTAAAAGGATATTAAAACAAAAATGTTATCATAGTAACTTTATTTTTGATGAACTGATGTTCTTTTCGATCACACATATTTATATTTTTGAGGCCCTTAACTTTCCATTTATCATTAACTTGTTTGTGATCAATGACCTCAATAAATCTCTATAAATATTTACCTTTTCTTCCATTACTGCCTATGTTCTCCTATTTGGAAACCTTGTTATGAGTTATTCCATATGACCTTTGTACTTCCATTTCTCTCTTATTAATAAAATATTTTACTAACCCTCTTACAATGTGGGTTTATAACAAAATTATTTTGAAATTTTCAACCTTTGATTATCGAGATAAAGTTCAAATTGTGAGGAAACAATTTATTAGGGGGGGCATGTAACACCCCAAGATTTTAAAAGAATAAAATTATATTCTATATCATAAAGGAAACACAACACAAATTTTATCTTTCATTACATTAAACACTTAGTTTACCTTACGTTATACACAACCTCGATATTTTTATGTTTGATAACATATTCAACACACAACACCAAACTTAAATGACCCATGAAATATAAAACTGTTATAACCTAGCCATTAGATTGGCAGCTGTGAATAATATTAACTACTATATGATACATATATATATATTACTAAATATAAATTATTGATAAATATTTAGTAAATAATCAATTATTTTTTAGTAAAGTTGTTTTATTCTTCAAA
Source organism: Viscum album (assembly GCA_963277665.1). NCBI lineage: Eukaryota > Viridiplantae > Streptophyta > Magnoliopsida > Santalales > Viscaceae > Viscum > Viscum album. The sequence continues at coordinate 1,994,246,841 of OY728157.1, forward strand.
AATACGTTTTCTTAAAAAATGATTTTAACGATTTTCATAAAAAGAATATTATAATAAATTTTTGGAACTTTTAGAAAATATATTTTATAAAATGGAATTAATTTTTTGAATCAGAATATCAAAATTTACTTTGATTGAAATTTTGGGATTTTTCAGAAAATATTGATTTTTCAGTGAATAGTGAAAAATAATGATTTTTGTAAAAAGCCATTTATTTTAAAAAAATTAATTAATTTAAAAATATCAATATGTTTTGAATATTTTTTTCAAGTTACTAATTTATATTTAATCTTATTAATTAATTTTAATCAACTTTATTTTTTTAGTATAAGTTTGTTTTTGTGTTAAAAAACAAGTTTTTTGTAAAAACTATTTTAAAATGAATAATGTTTCTCTATTTTAATTAATTATAAAAATAATTAATAGGGAATGTTTTAAAGTTAAAATATACATTTTTTAATCATCAAATATTAATTTAGTATCATACAATGATTATTTTTAGTCACAAATTTAATTTATAATCATCTTTTGTTCAAAAAACACTCTTCTTAAAAACTCATTGTCTCACCGTGTCTGCAGGATTGATATTGAATTAATTTTTTCCACTTATATGAATAAAATTTGTAAAAATGGATCCAATATTTTTAATTAGAATAATTTATATTTTATAATAAGAAAAAATTATTTTTTGACCATAATGATTAGTGAAAATAGTTAAAATTAATCACGAGAATTAAGGTTAAAACAAGTTTACTGAGGAATTAAAATTTAAACTTTAGGAAAAAAAGATATAGAAAGTTTTCTAGCACCAATGGTAAGGAAATATTTCTCCACTTATGAAATTTGGATCTATTTTTATGTGTTTCTTGGACACATTTCCATGAAAGTGACCCATATAATAAGTTAAGTTAAGAAAAAGACAAAAAGGAACCTTTTTCCTTTTAACATCTATAAAGCCATATGATAGGGAAAAAGAAAAAAATATGTTTAGTTTTAAACATTATTTTAAAATATATTTTTTTTTCATCATGATAATTTATTCTAATTTTTTTAGATGAAATAATTACTTTAAATGCATAATAAATTCTAACAAGATAATTATTTAGTTAATAATTACATAAAATAAATTATACTAAAAATATTAAAAGTGAAGTAAATTGTATGAATTATTATTTTATATTAATTTTTTAGATGAATATATCATGATACACATATGTGGACTTAATTTATTTTAATTACATTATTGAATTGATATTTTTTAAATTCAAATTAAATGAATAATGTCAAAATTAACATTAATGTTATTTTATAATAAATGATATTTTATTAATTGATTTAAAATTACTAAAAATCCTATCATATGCCTAGTTATTTTTAAATGTTAATAAATATAAAATATTATCTATTCATATACTGATTAGTATTTTATAATGACTATATTGGATGCTAAATTGTAAAAAATATTGTTAGTATAGTTAAGGTTAAAATGATGTTTTGCACGATACTTACGCTTGTGTTAAAACTAATTTCATAAACCTAAAATATTTTCATTAAATAAATTTTGTTTTAATTTTTAGAATAAGTGGGTCAAAATTTTATAATAATTCTCACATTAATTTAATCTTAAAAAATAAATTACTTAGGTTAGAAAACTAGTTACCATAATAAAAAACCAAAATGAAAAAAATAAGGAGACTTAGAAGTTAAGAAAGTAAATGTTTAAAACATGTTTTATATTATTTTGTGGAGGTATGTATCGATCATATAATCCCTAAAATGAATTAATTATAAATCTTGGATCCACTTGAGGTAATATTGACCTCCCAATAGTGAATATTTTTTGAGTATTTACAAGAACGCCACTCCTCAACTATAAAAGGGCACTCACTCTCCCCTCTTCTTCACACCAATAAATCCATTTAGATCATAAAAAACATAGCAAAATCAGTTCCAAAATTCCCTCACATAACACTATAAGCCTTATTTTGTTCACAAAGAAAACCTTTGATGATTTTTATGCAAACCTAAGGAGGATACTTGAAGAAGAGGTAATGTTATTCTAAAGGCATTTTTATTTTATATCTTCCTACACCTCCTTAAATTATAACATGATTATATATTAAAATTAGTAAATTCCATATACTAATATGTTTTTATGTTAATATTTTTACCTACACCTACACACACTTCCATCAAATGGGATATGAAATCATCATTCGTGTGTATAGTGGACTACCACCTCGTGAACATATGTCATTCATTTTTTCCATTACCACCTTTCAAGGTTGGGAGTAATGATAGAAATACTATTTATATATGATATATATAATATTTATTATTTTATTATGTTTATTTAATTATTATTCAACACATACCTTCATGATTTCCATTTTTTAGGAATACGATAACGTCGTTCGTGTGTACGACAGACTACAGCCTCGCGAAGCAATGTGATTCGTTCACGTTTTACATGAAATGTATTAAGGATGAGTTTAATAAAAATATATGATATATATGAAATAATAATTCTACTATAATGATTATATATATATATATATCATATACTTTTATTTATTTTAATATGAAAATAAAATAGAAACAACATTCATGCATACGTACGTCATACCATCTCTATGAATGGTGTATTTCATTTCCTATCACTAAATATTATTGATTACTATAAATATATATATACTAAATATATATGATATTTATATTATGGTTTAACTTATGTATATTATTAAATAATGATCAAAGTAATAGGACTAAAAATATGAAAAATCAAAACATATATGAAAAAAGTGGCTATTACTCGAAACATAATTTTAACATTGAATTATTAATAAAAGGGTAATAAAAGGTCATAATAAAAGCTTATAAGATATTATATATATTAATATGGTTCTATAATATATTTATAATAAATTTATATTTATTATATATGAGGTTTCAATGAGTACGAACAAATTCAAGACTCAAGGTAAGGGGTTTTCTCGTCTCACTTTTATTTCTGTGAGATGTATGCCATATTCACCACTTATTTTTGTTGTATAGAGTGTATAATACCCATGAATGTATTTTATGATTATTATCAATAATATTATGGGGATTTATATATCTATTTTAGTATCTCTCTCTCATAAGGTTTACGGTTTCAAAGTTACCAAAGCGTTAAGGGATTTTTGTCTCAATTTTCCTTATTTGAAATGTAAGTTATGTTATAAACCTATCTTATCTTATGAGGTGTATATTATGCCCATTTGAAATTTTATATAATTAATATACTTATTTTCTTGATATTATGAGTTTCACTTATTGATATTATTTCATGGGGATTGTGATTTAATTTATCAAAGTGGTAAAAGTATCATGTTATAATCTCATCGTTTATTGGGATTGTTTATGATTATGTTTCCAATGATAAAACATTATGATACATATATCAATAAACTCATGAATTTTATTCTCCTAATTTTATTCATGATATGTTAAATTAATATTAACATATTTCACTATTTGGTACTTATGATAATTGATAAAATGTTTCTACAAAAATCTGACTTTATTTCTCTCTTCTGATGAAAATCTATTTGCTTCAAAAACCATATTTTATAAAAATGTCTTCAAAATATTTCATCTTTTTAATTTGTTTTTAAATTGGAAATTATATTTTCCCCAAGAAGTTTTTTAAATTATTTTAAAATCTTCCTTTATAATTTTTCAAATATCTTTTCAAAGAAAAAGGTTTTCAAAAGGTTTTATGTTTTAAAAATAAAATTCAAAAGTGGAAAGGATATTTTCCAAAATAAGTGTTTTAAATTATTTTAAAAGATTTATTACATGGTTTAAATATTTTTTTTAAAATAAAACTATTTTGAATTTTTTTTATGTTTTAAAAAGTTATTTTTAAAGAATGTTTATTTTCCTTAAGAAATGTCCCAAATGATCAATCAGAATTATTTTCCATCTAAGATGATATAATCTGATGTAAATTATGATTTTCTAAGGATATGATCTAGGGATACCATTATTATTCTTTATATGAAAGGTTTTTCACGACAATATGTTTATGAAACCCATTTATTGTCCATGGGTTAATCATGTTTCAAAGAGATTATTATGGAACCCATTTTATTTCCATGGGTTACTTATGATATAAAAGGAATATAATTATTTCAATGACTTTTATGATGAAAAATATATTTACATTATTCATGTTGTGGTTTTTGGACATTATATATGATGGGGTGTCCTAGATAACATCGAATGAACCCATTACATATTAAACATGGGGTGGCCCAGATAGCGCCGGGTAAGCCCATTACAACTTAAATATGGGGTGTCCCAGATAATTCCAAGTGTTACCATTACATAATAAACATGGTATGGCCCATATAGTGCCAGGTGAGCCCATTACATCTTAAACATGGGGTGTCCCGAATATTTTTGGGTAATCCTATTAAATCCTAAACATGGGGTGGTCCAGATATCACCAGGTAATCCTGATACAAATTAAATATGGGGTGACCCACATAGCCCTCAAATTCATTGGGTAATGGTTATATTGGAAGTCAACCATATAGTTATTACATTTGTAAGGGTTCTCTAAGGTTTATATGAGATGAAGTTCCAATATAACAATATGTTTTATCTATGATTGATATGGGTTTATGATGTTTCATTTGATCAATATTGATATCACATGGCTAATGATTATTGATTCTAATGACTCTTGACTTTTCCATATTTTCATATTTTATGATCCAGGTATTGATGGGTATGAGTTCTATTATGATTCACTAATGAAATTTGATTATGTAATAATACCATTATGCTCTTCTCATGTTCAATTATGAAATTCATTTATTAATACTTACATTTTCCCTTAATGAGTACTTGAGGTCACCCTCTTTATGTTTTCTTTTCCCCATGTTATAAAGAAAGTGTTTGAACAAATTATATCTATAAAGGAAATCATATTATGATGATGATGTCTTAATGTGAAATAATAAAAATTGGTTTAATAGGATAAATTCTCTTTTAAATTCATGGGAATTGTTTAAGTAGCATTTTTTTCCTAATTATCTAAAACTATAAACCTAAAATTCCCTTTATAATATCAGTGATACAATTTTTCCTTTTTATACTGTATGATTTGGATGGAAAAAAATGAGTCACAATTATCAGTATCAAAGTTATAAATGTAATGTTTACGAGGGATAAACCCATAAGGGGTGATCCACAACTAGGGTTATCCCATTTCCGCCTTCCTCCCTTCCACCTCAGGTCAGCTCGGCCCTCCTCGGTGCTTGATCGGTGTGCTCGCGGTGGTTTCCGATTTCTGCAGTAGTGTCGTGCGACCTTGTGGGCTCGGCCGACTCGATGATTTTCTTCATTATTGGTCTACTTTTTCCTCACTCCTACCCTGGATAGGGATTCAAGGTGGCGTGGTGATGGTCTAGTGGTCGAGTACCAATCTCTACAGCTGAGGGTTGCTAGCGCGTCTCCTGTGAGAGCGTTGGGTGGTCTATTACAGTCGTCGAGTGCATTTTGGAGGGCGGAGGTAGGATTTGGGTATGAGATTGTGGCGGGGTATGTTGAGCCATGGATTGGGTGGTCGTGGATACAATGATGGTTCTTTGTCTTTTTCTCTTGACTTTATTTTAGGTTGAGGTTGTGGATTAGGTGACTGGGTGTTCTCAGCTTCATGAGTTGGTTTACTTCATATTTTTTTTGGTTGGTTCTGTGTTTTACTATGGATGTCTCTGATTTTTGTGAAGTTTCTTGATGGGAGAGGCATTGTTCTGTGGTTTACCTGCGATTTTGTTGGTTTTAATTTGAATTTTTCTTTTCGTGAAGAGGTCGGGCCTCAGCATGGATCATTCCAGTGGTGGTGTTTTCCTTGTCTTCTTTGGATGTGCTCTACTTGTGGATTTCATTTGAATTAATTCGATGCTGTTTTGGATGATTCTGCATTTATCTATCTGGATGAAAATTTGATCTACATTTTGATAAGTTCAGTGGTGGTTCTTGTATTTCTTATTGGATTATGAATGTGTTTCAACCAGCACACTACATGGTTTGCTTCAGATGAGGTTCAGAGCAATCAGATTTCACCTTTGCATTCCATTCAGATTTGTAAGTTCAAGAGGGTATGGCTCTACCATTGGTACCGTGTCCGTGCACCCCTGCACGGGATAACTAGCTGAGTGGTCATGTGAAGGCGAAGGCATGTCATCATGATGTAATAGCTGGGAAGGTGTAGATCTAGTACTCTGGACCTGGGTTATCATCTTTCATGGTTTTAATTGCTTATAATGTTTGGACTTTGCGGTTTCTCACTTTTTCCTCAAAAGTGTTGATAATAAAAAAGTTAATTTTCAGTCAGTAATGTTTACAATTTCATCACAAGATCCAGGAGTGCAGGTTTTGAGATATTATAGTTAGTATCAAAGGTTGGTTTAGATAACTTTAGAGATTTTTATGTTTTCATGTAAAGTTATCTTAAGAGTTATGTATACCATAAAAGGTCTATAAGATTAAGGTTGATCATAAGTTAAAAGTCTTAGACACCCCATTTAAGTGTTTTAAGTAGTAAAATTTTTGAGTTTATTAATAAAATTTTAGGAGATGTTTTATTTGGTTGAATTATATGTAAAGAACTAGTTTAATGTGAAGTATGCATTTAATTTTTTTTGGGACATAATTTTTAAGGTATTGATAACTTTTAGGGTTTATAGGATCTTGGATATTGACATAATTATGGGAACATAAGTTTTATCATATAGATAACCATGGAATTGAAGAAGTGATAATGTGATTAATGTTATTACAAAAAGAGATCACCATATTTTTGTGTATGTAATCTTAAATGTATAAGGTAAACATTGAGGATAAATCACTCTTTAATGATTGATGTTATTGATGTTATTTGGGATATATGTTTATTCATTCGTGGAATGATTTAGTTTCAACATTAGGTATTACTATTGAATTTTTGAGATTAATATATTATTTCATTATATTATGGTTTACTCATTTTTTGAATTATCTTACCATGTTCTAAACATTTTAGTTTTGGTTAATGTCTAAAGATAATATTAATATCTTGTTATGATTTTGGGGATTATTTGGTCCTTTAGAAGTTTATTTTAGTGCTCCAGGAATTAAAAAAATCATCATCAATATGCATAATTTGGACAAAAAGATGATATTGTGGTGGAAACTTATTAAAGGATGAAATTATACTAATCATGTAAGTATATTTCCATATTCTCTTGTTATAGATGGTAAGGTAATTACTTAACTCTAGGGAAATGATATTGAAACAAAAAATTTATCATAGTAACTTAATTTATAATGAACCGATGTTATTTTCATTAATCATAGATTTATGATTTTTTGGCCCTTAATTTTCAATTTATCATTCACTTTCTTATGATCAATCACCTCAGAAACTCTCTATAAATATTTACATTTTTTTCCATTCCCACTTAAGTTCTCCTATTTGGAAACCTAATTATGAGTTATTACAGATGAACTTTGTAATTACCTTTATCTATTATTAATAGTATATGTTATTAACCCTCTTACTATGAAAGTTTATAACAAAAGTATTTTCAAATGTCCAACCTTTTATTATTGAGATAAAGTTTGAATTATGAGGATACAATTTATTAAGGGGGGGATGTAACACCCCACGATTTTAAAATAAGAAAATTATATTTTATATCATAAAAGAAACAAAAAATTGAGTTTATCTTTTGTTACACACAATACTCATCTTATCTTGTGTTACACGCAACCTCAAGATGTTTATGTTTGATAACGTATTCAACACACAACACCAAACTTAAAAGACCCATGAAATATATTACCATTATTACATATCCATTAAATTCAAGGATGTGAATTATATTAACTAATTTATGAAATATATATACACATATTCCTTACTAAATATAAATTATTGATTTTTTTGGTAAATAATCATTTAATTTTTAGTAAAGTGGTTTTATTATTAAAAAATACGTCTTCTTCAAAAATGGATTTTAATGATTTTCATGAAAAAAATATTATAATAATTTTTTGTAACTTTTATAAAATTTATTTGATAATATTAAATTTATTTTTTAATTGGAATATCATAGTTTACTTTGAGTGAAATTTGGGATTTTTTTAGAAAATATTGATTTTTTAGTGAATAGTGAAAAATACCAATTTTTGTAAAAAGTCATTTATTTTTAAAAAGTTAAATAATTTAAAAATAACAATATTTTTTGAATATATTTTAAAGTGAAAAAATTTATATTTAATACTATTAATTATTTTTAATCAGCTTTATATTGTTTTTTATTATAAGTTTTTTTTTGGTTTAAAAATGTGTTTTTCTAAAAACTATTTTAAAATGCATAATATTTCTCCATTTTAATTAATTAAAATAATACATAATAGAGAATATTTTAAATTAAATTTATAATTTTTTTATTACTAAATATTAAATTATTTTCATTCAATGATTATTTTTAATCATAGTGTTAATATAGAATCATCTTTTTTTCAAAAAACACCCTTCTTAAAAACCCATTATCTTACCCTATCTACGGGATTAAATTTTAATTAATTTTTACCAATTATGTGAATGGAATTTGTAAAAATGGATTCCATATTTTTAATTATAATAATTTATAATGTATAATAAGTCTAAATTATTTTTTTACCGTGATGATTAGTGAAAACAATTAAAATTAATCACAGCGATTAAGGTAAAAATAGGTTTACTGAAGAATTAAACTTTGAACTTAAGGGAAAAAATGACATAGATACTTGTCCAATATGAATTGGATGGAAATATTTCTACCATTATGACATTAGTATCTATTTTTATGAGTTTATTAGAAACTTTCCCATGAAAGTGACCCATATAATAAGCTTAGTCAAGAAAAAGAAAAAAATGAACCTTTTTTCCTTTTAATATCTATAAAGCCTAGGGATAGGGAAAAATAACAACATATGTTCAGGTGTAAAAATTATTTTTAAATATAAATTAGTTGTTTTAATCATGATAATTTATTTTATTTTTTTGGAGATGAAATAATTGCTTTAAATTCATAAGAAACACCGACATAGTAATTATTTAGTTAATAATTACATAAAATAAATTATACTAAAAATATTAAAAGTGAAATAAATTGAATGAATTATTGTATTAAATTAAATTTTTAGATTAATATATCATGTTACACATATTTTAACTTAATGTATTCAAATTACATCTTTTTCTTGATATTTTTTAAATTCAAATTAAATGAATAATGTCAAAATTGACATTAATATTATTTTATAATAAATAATATTTTATTAATTGATTTAAAATTACTAAAAATACTATAATCTTCCTAGTGATTTTTAAATATTAATAAATATCAAATATTTTCTATTCATGGACTAATTATTTTTTTATAATGACTATATTGACCGCTAAATAGTAAAAAACATCGTTAGTGTGGTTAATATTAAAACAATGTTTTGCACGATACTTGTGTTTGTGTTAAAACTAATTTTAAACACACATATGATTTTAATTTGATAAATTTGGGTTTAATTTTTATAATAAGTGGGTGTAAAGTTTCTAATAAGTCTCACTTTAAATTATTCTTAAAAAATAAACTAATTAGGTTCGAAGACTAGTTACTATAATGAAAAATCAAAATGATAAAAATAAGTAGACTTAGAAGTTAAGGGAGGAAATGTTTGAAAAATGTGTTATATTGTATTTTGGAGTTATTTGTAGACCATATAATCCATAAAACCCGTTAATTATAAATATTGAAGGATCTTGAGGTAAGATTGACCTTCCAATAGTGAATAATTTTGAGTATTTACAAGAATGCCACTCCTCCTCAACTATAAAAGGTCACTCACTCTCCCCACTTCTTCACACCTCTAAATCAATTTGTATCATCAAAAAACAAAAAAAATAACTTAAAAAATTTCATAAAATTATAGTAGAATCCTTATTTTGGGTATAAATAAATTTTTTTTAAGGTTTTAGTGCAAACCTAAGGAGGATACCTGAAAAAGAGTTAATGTTCTTCTAAAGGAGTTTTTATTTTATATATTCCTCCACCTCCTTAAATTATTATTATAACGTGATTATATAATAAATTGATAATATTAAATATATTTAGATGTTTTTATATTAAGGGTATGACCTAAAACCACACAAACTTCCATAAAATGGGCTATGGAATCATCATTTGTGTGTATAGCAAACTACCGCCTCGCAAACTGATGTCATTTGTTTTTCCATTACCACATTTCAAGGTTGGGAATAATGATGAAAATAATATTTATATATTATATATATGATATTTATGATGTTATTATTATTATATAATTATTATATAACATATACCTTCATGCTTTATTTTTTTTGAATATGATAACGTTGATCGTGTGTGCGACGGACTATAGCCTCACGAAGCGATGCGACTCATTCATGATTTACATGGAATGTATTAAGTATGGGTTTAATAAAAATGTTTTTTATATATGAAATAATAATTATACTTGAATGATAATATATATATATATATTTTAATTTTCTTTCTTTTAATATGATAAGAAAATGGAAACAACATTTATGCATACATATGCCCTACTGTCACCCTGAATGATGTATTTCATTTCATATTAATAAATATTATAGATTACTATAAATACATATATAATTAATATAGGTTATATTTATATCATATTTTACGTTATCTATATGATGAAATCATGATCAAAGTAATAGGAATAAAAATTTAACAAATCAAAACATATACGAAAAAACAAAGTGGTTATTACCTGAAACGCAATTTTAAAATTGAATTATTAATAAACGGGTAATAAAAGGTCATAAAAACCATATATAATATGATATATATAATTTTTTTCTATAATATATGTGTAATAAACTTATATTTATTATACTATAGGTTTGAATGAGTATGACATAAGTCAAGACATATGGTCAAGGGTTTTCTCGTCTCACTTTTATTTCTGTTAGATGTATGCCATATTCACCACTTATTGTTATTATGTGGTGCATATTATGAACATAAATTCATTTTATGATTATTATCATTAAACTTATGGGTATTTAAATATCCATTTTATGATCTCTCTTTTATAGGGTTTATGGTTTCACAGTTACCAAAGTATTAAGGGATTTTTGTCACAATTTTCCTTCTTTGAGATGTAAATTATATTATACAAACATATTATTTTATGAGGTGTATATTATGACCCTTTTAAATGTTATATAATTAATATAATTATTTTCATGATATTATAAGTTTCAATTATTGATATTAATTCATGGGTATTATGATTTAAGTTATTAAAGTGGTAAGAGTATTATGTTACAATATCATTTATCAGGATTGTTTATGATTATGTTTCCAATGATAGAAACTTATGATTCATATATCAATAATCTCATGAATTTTATTCTCATATGGTTATTAATTATATATTAAAGTAATATTACCATTTTTCAACTCTTTGGTACTTATGATAATTGAGAAAATGTATCTATGAAAACCCAACTTTATTTATCTCTTCGATTGGAAATCTATTTTCTTTTAAAACCATGTTTTCTAAAAATGTTTTCAAAATTTTTTATGTTATAAAAGGTTTTTTTAAAGTTTAAATGATATTTTCTTAATGATTTTTTTTAAAATTATTTTCAAATATTCCTTTATAAGTTTTCAAATCTCTTTTCAAAGAAAAAGGGTTTCAAAAGGTTTTATGTTTTAAAATTCATTTTTCAAAGTGGAAATGATATTTTTATAAAGAAGTGTTTTAAATAATTTTTAAATATTCCTTTATAAGTTTTCAAAGTTTTTTTCAAAGAAAGTTATTTTGAAAATTTTTTATGTTTTAAAAAGTGATTTTCAAAGAAATTATATTTTCCTTAATAAATGTTCCAAATGATCGATCAAAATTAATTTCCATTTAAGATGATATACTTTGATGAAAATTATGATTTGAAATGGATATGATCTAGGGATACAATTATTATTCTTTCTAAAAATGGTTTATCATTAAAATATGTTTATGAAACCCATTTCTTTTTTATGGGTAAATCAAGTTTCAAAGATATTGTCAGGGAACCCATTTTATTTTCATGGGTTACTCATAGTATAAAAGGAATAATGATTTTTTATATAAGTTTTATGATGAAAAATATATGTACTTTATTGATGTTGTGGTTATTGGACATTATATATTATGGGGTGGCCTAGATATCACTGGGTGAGTCCGTTACATCTTAAACATGGGGTGGACCACGTAGCACTGAGTGATCTTGTTACAGCTTAAACATGGGTTTACCTAGATAGAGCTGAGTAAGCCAATTATAGCTTAAACATGGAGTGGCGCATATTTCATTGGGTGAAACCATTACAGCTTAAACATGGGATGACTTAGATATCTTCGGGCTATCCCATTATATTTTAAACATGGGGTTGCCCAGATAGCGCTAGGTAAGTCTGTTACATCTTAAACATGGGGTGGCCTATATAGTTCTCTAATGAATTAGGTAATGATTATATTGGAATTTGGATGTATGGTTATTCCAATTGTATTTGTTCTATAAGAGTTATGCAAGAGTTATATGAGATGATATTCCAAGATACCAATATGTTTTATCTATGTTTGATATGGGTTTATTATGTTTAATTTCATCAAGGTTAATATCACATGGATCATGATTATTAAATTTGTTGACTCTTTAATTTTCTAGGTTTTTATATTTTATGATCCAAGTATTGATGGGTATGAGTTCTTTTATGATTTTATCATGCAATTTTATTATTTCATCATAACCTTATGCACTTTTTATGTTCACTGATTAAATTCATTTATTATTACTCATGTTTTACCATACTTATCATTTTATCTCACCTTTCCCATGTTTATTTTTCCCTAGGTTATAAATAAAGAGGTTGAATGAATTATTTATAGAAAGAATTTAATATGGATGATGATGAATTAATGTAAAATAAGATAATCTAATTTAAATGTAAGAAATGCTAATTTAAAGTCATGGAAATTATTTAAGTAGGAGTTTTTTATAATTATCTAAAAATATAAACCTAAAAGGTACTCAAGAGTGTAAGTGATCCAATTTTTCCTTTTAATGTTGTAAGGTTTGGAGGAAAAAATGGGTCACAATAATCAACCTCAAATTCATAAATGTAAAGTTTACGATTTCAACACCAGATCCGAGAGTGTGGGTTCTAGGATGTTATATATAGATATCTCAAGAATAATTTTTTGTGGTTCAACATGAAGAAAAATATTGTAGAGTATATATATCAATTAATTATTTTCTAAAAGGCCAAGTATTAATGTTATAAGTATAAAGGGATGATGAAACCATTACCCATACCTATATAAAAATGGGAGAGCATCAATGTGGATTTCATTATAGGTCCTCCTAATAATTCAAAACTCCATAATTAAATTTGGGTTATAGTTTATTACTTCATAAAGTTGGTACATTTCATTTATATTCAAGAGTATTTATCTCTTGAAATTTTTTTCAAGATATATATAAATTATGTGGTAATGCTACATGGAGTACCACTTTCTATTTTATGATATAAAGATTTAAGGTTTACCTAAAAGTTCTGGAGAATTAATTAATAATAATTGAATATAAATATTATCTTTAACATTTCTTATCATCATTAGATTGATGGTCAATCTTAAAAAAAAATTAAAACTATGGAAGATATGTTGATATTCTGTTCAATGGATTTCAAAGGTGTTGAGATAAAAACTTTCCTCTACTAGAGTTTTTATATAACAACAATTTCTATTATAGAATTAAAATGGAACTTTCTAAGGATCTGTATAGGAATAGGTGCATAACAGGTGAATAACTCCAACATGCTGCGATGAAGTTAGAGATAGTAAGATGCTGGGACCAGATCCTTTTAAATAAATGTTAGAGAATATTCAAACCATTCAACAACACATTAAAATTACACAAAGTCAAAAAAAGAGTTATGATAATAATCATTAGTGATATTTTGAGTTTAAAGTTAGAGATAAGACATTCCTTTGAATATAACTATGAAATAGGGTTGTAAAATTTAGGAAGAAGGGAAAATTCATCCCTAGATACATTAGCCCCTTTGAAATCTTCAATCATGTGGGTATAGTAGCTTATCAACTTTAACTTCCATCAAACCTCTCCCAAGTGTATAATGTGTTTCATGTATCATTTTTGAGGAAGTAAATATTTAACCCTTCATATGTAGTAAAATAATATGTAGTATAATTGGAACATGACTTCTCTTATAGGGAACAACTAGTAGAAATATTAGATCGTAGAGATAAATTACTATGAAAAATAACTCTTCTCTAGTAAAAGTTCTATAGAGTAATCCAAATATTGATGAAGTTATGTGGGAACCCCAAGATATAATGTGACAGAAGTACCCTCATTTATTTTTATCAGAGTAATGAAATTTAAATGATTAAATTATTTTAAGGGGGTAGAATGCAACACTATGATATTTTAGCATCTATTCTTAATTAAATAAATTCAGTGTTGAATAACTTGTATCAAATGAAACAATGAACTAAAATAAATTATGATATATTTTATTTAAATAAAATATTAAAATGAAATATAAACATTAATAAATTATTATAATATAATATAAAACATCATTAAAAAACTATAAGAGAAATAAAACCATATGTAAATAAAAAGACTGTGAATACGAAATACTTCTCCTTTTGGTTTTCTTTGACTATCAAAACTCTAATTATAACTATATAAATAATGAAAAACATTATAAATATTAATTTTTTTTGAAAACATAATGGTTTTTGTTGGATTTTTTTGACAATATATTATATTTTTGGTACCCTACAAGTAAAAATAAGTTGCGGAGATGGAAATTTATTGAAGGAAGCAATGATGCTTGGAGTATTATTGAAAAATGAAACTTTATTGTTATTATTATTAGATTTTTTGACAAAGGTATGTGATGATGTGCATGAAAATATTGTATTTATTGATGATATATGAGATTTTTGGAACCCTACAAGTAAAAATAGGTTTTGGAGATGGTAATGTCTTGAAGTAAGCAGTGATTCTTAAAGGATTTTTTACAAATGGAACTTTCTTATTTTTGTTATTGGATTTGTTGATAAAGGGAAAACATTATGTGCATGGATTCTTGGAATAAAGAGAATCACATGAAATATTGTAACTTTAAATGTGAAGTTAGTTTGAGTTCAATATGAATATTGATAGAATAAAGTTGGTGATAAAAACCATCACCACAACTTGGTCTATTCCATTGGGAATTTAGTGAATCCATTTTAGATGTCAACATGAGTAGATTTTACCTTATTTAAAGATGATATGAGTGAATGAGAACCTATGTGATGGTAAACTATTTCATTTGTAAAGGTATCCTTAAAACATAATAGGTCATAAAAGGGTTATCACTATAGAAAAAAGTATGAATGAAGGTAAGGTGTGTTGTTGTGTGAAGGTAACCCAGTCTTCATTAGAATCATGTGAAGTCAAAATGGCCAGTGGTTTATCATCATGCTATATTGGATGAAATTTTCAAGTTAGAATATTACCTATATAAAATTAAAAATTCAATTCTATATATAGGCACCACAACCTATGTATATGTCATGTGAAGCCAAAATGGCCAATGGTTTGTGACCACACTATAGAGAATGTCATTTTCAAGATGAAGTGAAGTTGTGTAAAGGTACATTAATTCATTCATAAATATTGGTGTTAAATATTTAGTCTTTGAAAATTTTGATCCCAGCTCATATCAAAGTACCAAAATGGGGATAAAAATGAGTCTATGACATGGGGCTCAACATTTCAACTTGACATTTTTTCTATAAGAAACGAGGAGCTCAAAATGAGAATAATGAAGTCCATGGATAACTTTTTCAAGGAAAGTAATTAGAGGATATATTATTCCCTAACATTCCATGGTGTCAAGGTTCAAATCATTTTACTAGGTGTGTTAAACATTATGTTTTCGAGGTGGAAATCAAAATATCCAGTGGTCATGGTGTTGGGTGTGTCAAAATGATTTTTTCCTAGAGATTCACTACAACAAACCATTGTTTCATGGAGAAAAATGTTTTAAAGGACATAGTGTTTGAAAACCAGAGTTTACCAGTATTTTTTATTATTTAGAGTCCCTATAACTAATTGGAAATTATGGATCTAGAATTAATTACCCAAATAGATTTATTAGGTGATGATTTACTATAATAAAACTGAATGGATGAATCTGAAGACAAATCAATTGGAAGTTACTTTAATATTTTTATTTAAAATTTGAAATTCAAATTTAAGTCATGATATAAAAATAATACCTACTCTATGAGAAAGAATATAGATAAGAGAATACACTATATATCTGATTCTATGAAGAAGTGTAATTATAGTTTAGGGGTTAAAAAGAAGCATAAGAAGGTTTGAAACCCATTGTATAATTTTATAAAGTATAAGAGGGATAAATAATCACTATAGTATAGTGAAGAAAAAAATTACAGAACTATCTTGGAAGGAATTAGAAGGAAATTCTATGACACATCATGTAAAGAAAATGATGTTGTACATAGAGGATTTCATAGCTTTCCTGCGAAGAACAATGAGTGGTGTTCAATGAAACCCATTTTATATTTGGTGCATCTACAATTACAAGGTGATAATGTTTTTTTATTATGTACCAATTATGTTATCCCTTTATTAGAGTATTTATCCAAAGGAGGAAAGTTTGAGGGAGTATCCCATGGGAAGAATTGAGATATCCCTAAAATTATAAGGGGAGTGACCCTAAGAAGGAGTGATCGAGCCTACAGTGTATAGGAACATTTTTATTCATACTACTTGGATTAGACCATATCAGTGAACCTCTAAAAAAAATTATGTCTGCATGCATGCTCGTTTATATTTATGTAATACAAAAAGTAGAATAAATAACCATAAAGAATATTTGGTTAATGGATGGTCAAGTAAAGTGATAAATAGTTAAACAATGAAAAGGAGAGAAAAATAGTATGACCCTTCTTATTAAGAGGTCAAGATTGAATTTGGGTAGTGAGAAGTAAAAGAAAGAATGTTAAAATTGGAATAAGTTCTATACCCCGATTCACTCCCCCTCATATAATTTCTCACCCAAGCCCCTTGAGGGACCTAAAATTAGTATCAGAGCATATATTTATTTTATATTGTTTTTTTTCTCTAGATTTATTTGATTTTTTTGGTGATAATTTAAGAGTATTACATAATATGGATCCCATAAAAAATATTCCATTATTTTATAGAAATCAATCTTCAATTAGAATAAGGAATTCATTAGATACTTGAAAGAACAAGTGGGAATTCTTCATGAATTTATGATGAATGGAATTGTTATATTAAATTGGCATAGAATAATATTTGATATAGATAAAAGAAATTTGGAG
This sequence comes from Viscum album, assembly GCA_963277665.1. Lineage (NCBI taxonomy): Eukaryota > Viridiplantae > Streptophyta > Magnoliopsida > Santalales > Viscaceae > Viscum > Viscum album. Next base: position 1,994,264,367 of record OY728157.1, read on the forward strand.
ATTGATTCCTATGTAAGGAAGGAATTAAATGATTATCTAAATGAATATGTGTTCAAGATGATTCCTTACTATAAATTTTCAAAGGGTATGTGGATAGAATTGAAATATTTATATGTTAGATAATCTATATTTTAAAGAGTTCCATAGAAAATATCATATGAAATTTTTCTTTAAGTATAAGGGTTAAAAAAAGAAGAAAAGTTTAGTAGAAATTCCATATAATGGGTTAGTTTATTGAAATATTCTGATTCATATGAAGGAGTCCAATGACCTATAAACAGAAGTTTCAAGGAGGCCAAAAGTGGAAGTTGTGCACTTATTAGAGTAAATGGATCAATAGTTACAATAATAAAATATATATCTAAAACAAGAGAATAAGTCTTAGAAGATCCATGGTAAAAATGTTTAAAATTGAGGATGATAAATTCAAAATCCTTAATAAAAGACTTATTAAAGTGGATACTGATTTGAGGGAGAAGAATGCCTATCAAGCTATGGAGTTGTAAGAGATATATTATAAGGTGTAGAGGATTCATAATGATTCTAATAATAATAATATAAACTCAAAAGTGGTTTAAAATTTAAAATAAAATAAATATTATATTTTTACACATCTATTAAAATTGGAGGATAAAAATAAATGGTTGTAATTCTAAGATGAAATATCGAGGTGATATATTGACAAAACTATCTCAATAACTAGATGATGAGATTTATTGGTTTAATACAATCAATAAATAACATAATTATCATAATTAATTAAATAGAAATAAGATTCATAAATTGGAGGAGGAATTGGTTTCAACTAAGAAGAAGATAGAGAAATGTAATTCCATAGGTAAGCCAAAAATCAATGATTATTTACATATGTTATTTGACTTTACTTCACCATGTGATAATAAAAATCAGGAGAAGTGTTCCATCTTAGAGTGGAATCATGAAATAACCATCATGTCATAAAGACTATTTTCAATCATAAAATTAGACATTGGCTATGATAGAACCACTCCGAGGCATGGGATAAAAATATAAATGGACATTCCCAAGAAAAGGGAAAACAGTACAGGTGATGGAAATAAGTTTAAGAAATTATTTAAAATATTTAATTAAAACCATATGATTTACAATATAAGATATGGAGACATGTTCTTATATTGTGGAATGTATGTACATATTTCATGTTTTTTCTCTAAATAATTACAGTAAATTACTTGATGTGAATATTATGGAAATTTGAGAGAATAATTCATCAAACATATTAGAAAAGGTAAAAATATTATTTCATAAATTCTTATCATACTAAACATGCCTCAAGTAGATAGTTCATAAGATATTCAATATGTATTAAAGGAACAAATCAACATGCTTACAATGAAAAATATATTCCTTTGGGAAATAGATTTTAGAGGCTATATGAAGAATATTCCTATAATAAAGGTGATATGAAAATAAACACCAAAACTTATACTAAACCTCAAAAATAATTAAAACATAAGAAAATAGTTTGGAAGTAAGAAAAGTGTTCAGATGTTGTAGAAATTAAAAAGACTCATGTGGAATAATTTTTCCAAAGAAAGGTAAAACATAATGAAAAATAAAATAATTCTTATAGGGACATTAGGAAGGCCCAGTGAAGGATAGAAAAATCTATAAAGGTTCATGCATTCATTGATGTTAAAAGTACCCAAGGAAGTAGAATATTTTTTTTTGGGTTATAAAGAAAATAACAAGCCTAAAGAAATTTAAAAGAGATTAGATTTCATAAAATATATTTCAGATCTGAAAATAGTCTCTAAGGTAAAGGATAAATGGAAAATGGTGTTTCATAGTGACTCACAATCCTTCTTAACTTGATGAAAATTGAAGTACTCATATCACCATATGATTTAAATATTTATAACTTGTGTGAAGAGGTGCTGAATTCAGGGGGAGACATAATCCATGTGGTAGATATGCTTATAAAATACCATGTATATGAACTGAAGGAAAATATAGTCTAAAGGAAAATATAGGTGTTTAAAGTATTTTAGGTTCATATTGGTATCAATACTTAAGGTAAAAGTTTTAGTGAATTTACAATTATAGAAAATTCATATAAAAAGGTATTGAATGATGGATGAAAATGTGTAAAATAATACCTAAAAAATTCAACGGTATCTTTATAAATCTTCTATTTTACAGTTAGTATTGGGAATTATTTTAATTGGTATCAGGAAATTAAATCACTAATATAATACCAAGGAGTTTGTAAAATCATACCACTAAAGAAGAGGAAAGTTTGTAAGAAGCTACATGGATACATTTATTGTATCTTTATTTATGTTTTATTACAATTAGTATCATATGAATATGTTATACAAGATACTAAATGTTTTTTTACAAGAAATGATTTTCTCAAAAAGTGGTATCCCTAGGCTAATAATTATCTCAATAATTGGTTTCAAGAGTTGAAGCCTTATGAGAGATTATGTGAACCTCATATTTTAGAGGAACTTGTTAAAGTATTAGTTAACATGGAAGTAAAGTGGAATTATCTTTCATCTAATATTTTTTATAATTGGTATCAATTGATTCTAAAATTGGTATGTTTCACACTTTTGTGTTTAATGTTTTTACACTAATAATTTATTTGAGAATATTATGTAGATTATAGGTTGTGTTAAAAAAAATGAAAAGTTAAAATATGTTATGGGTTTATTGGTATTTAAGAGTGACATGGAAAACTTTGTGAAGGTTAACTTAGAATCTTTTTTCCCACACCAATACTAGGCTTATTAGATTTAGAGGATTATTTAACATTATAAATTATTTTATATTGATATTATCAACAAAATCCAAAGATGGGGATTGTTGGAACCCCAAAGGGTTTGTGTTGTATTTATTGATAATATATGATATTGGTGGAACCCTATAATTAAAAATAATTTTTAGAGGTGGTAATGTATTGAATGAAGTAGTGATTCTTAAAGGATTATTGATAAATGGAACTTTATTATTGTTGATGTTAGATTTTTTGAAATTGTTCAGTGATGATGTTCATAAAAGTCTTGTATTTTTTTGACAATATATGATATTTTTGAAACCATATAATTAAAAATAAGTTTTAGAGATGACAATGTATTAAAGGAAGTAATGATTCTTGGAAGATTGTTTACAAATAGAACTTTCTTATTATTGTTGTTGGATTTTTTGAAAAAGGAAAATGATGATATTCATGGAAGTCTTGTAATTAATATATTCACATGAAATAATAATAATTTAAATATAACATTTATTGAAGTTTAATATGGATATGGATAGAAGCAAGCTAGTGAAGTAAACCTTCACCGCGACTTAGTCTACACAATGGTAAATGTGGAGAATCCATTTTGGATATTAATATGAGAATAGTAAACCTTATGTAAAGGTGATCTAAGTAAATTTGAACCTATGTGAGGGGAGACGTTTTCATGCATAAAGGCAACCTTAAAATCATAGAGGCTATAAAAGGGTCATCAACATAGAAAAATGCTATGTAAAGGTAAGGTGTATTGTTGAGTGAAGGTAAATAGGGATTTTTTAGCATCATGTGAAGTAAAAATGGACTATGGTGTCACAATTCCTTAGTTGATGACATTTTATATTAGGAATATTACCTACATAAAGGTAAAAATGTGTCTGTAATAACCCATGTTCATATGGGTATGAAAATTTTAAAAAAGAATTTTATTTTTTGTTTTAGTGGATGGTTCGTTGTCAGAACCTGGATTTAGAATCGAATTCTAAAGGTTAGAATACCTAAAATTAGAGTTTTTGGATGAGGTTTGACATTCAAGAACTATCCCGAGGGATTGAGAGGGTCGTAGGAAAGGCTGAGGTGGTTGATGTAGTCAAGATTGTAGCAAACCATCGGCAAACCCATGACTACAAACAAAAAGACTATTGGTTGTTATCACCACCGGCTTGCTGGTGGTATAGCATTGTCTATCTGGTGGGATATCCAGGTCCACCTTCTTATTTCAGGTGGATATTTCCTAGATGGTGGCCTTAAAATGGTGAAAAATTAAGACCTCCCTTGAATTTTAATAGGGGAAACCCCCTCTGATCCTATCATATGATCTATGGTAGAGGGATCTAAGACACCCTCTTTATCCTCTCTTCCCCCTTGATTTAGGGTTCTATTTCTTGGAGATTCTATGATGGATTCAAGGTGTGGTGTCTCCTCCTTCCTTTTCTCTTCTTATTCCTTCATTGTCGCTGATTTAGAATGTTTTAGTTTAGGGTTTTGATGATGATTTCACAAAATCATAGTGAAATAACCTAAGTTCGATGGGGGTTTAACTTTTTCCTTGTAGAGGATGTCCCAAGATATTTCTTGGGTACTATCATTCATTTATTAGACAAAGGTACGACACTGTATGAATTTATTCAAGGGTTTTAAATTAAATTAAATTAAATTAACTATTGTTATGGATTTTTTTTTGGATTTAGGCTGGGTTGATGTTAGGGATGTGTTGGGGGACATCTAGGTTCATTGGGTATGGTTCTAATGCAACAACAACATTTAGTGAGAAATGATGTGGGTATTCCCTTTTAATTAAAATGGTTTAATTAATTATAAATATTTATGATTATTTGTTTGTGATTCCTTAGCATGAGATAGGTTCCCCAAAATGTGGGTAGTGCCTGTTGGAGGTGATATGGGATTGGGTGAGCCAGGAAGCAAGATTTTAGTCTATGAAAAAAGTGGGAAAGCTCCTAAAATGAGGTAGGTGGCCCACATACTTTCCCTATTACATTTAGTCTTTATTTATGATATATGGGATGTTCAAACATAGCACTCAGGGAATTTACATGTTTAATTTAATTTTTTATTAATTGAAGTTGATTTCTTAATTTAAAATGAGATTTCATGGGATGAATAAAGTTCCGAGGCTATAAAGGACCTTGGTAATTGTCTTTATGTGTTAGTAACTGATGGATGAATACTTGATCAAAGTGCTTCCCTAAGACACCCTAGAGCTGTTAGCCTCTCTAAGTTGGGTTAGGAGAGTGGACCGACCTAGGATGGCCCTATAATTCAAGATAGGCCTTGAACCACCTCTATAAACTATTGAATATGAGGTGAACCCTGTGATATTGTAATATATTAATGATTTTTCTATGTTGTGTGATTCCCTCCAAGGGAAAAACATATACTTGAGACTTGATATTGATATCAAGGACCCTTAACAGGGTTCCTTGATTTTTTTAACCCAGGGGACCTAAGTGGGTGCCTCAGTACTAGCCTAACCTTGAGAAGATGTGTATGGGCCTCAATAGATATGGTTATGGGTGTCACCTTAGAACCCATACCTTACATGTGATCCCAAGTGGTTGTGTATAGCGATGATAGGTTTAGGCATTTAGACAAATCTTTTTATTTATTTCTCTTATGATGGGACTTGATATATATAGGATCAAAATAATATGTGTTTTTATAAAATAGGGGGAGGGGTGAATTTTAGTTTATAAAATAAAACTTAAAATTTTATACATCCTCTTAATAAATTATGTCAGATAAAGATTCATATTGATTCACTTTATTATCAGAGTAAGAAATGTTTATAACAAACTATATAAAACTTTTCTTAGAAAATTGGATAGAATAAATAAGAAACCTATAAAAATAAGTAATAATAAAACATATACAAAGTATGTAAGAAAAAATTATAGAAAATTTTATAAGAATATTTCCACACTTTATCCTTAAGTGTTAAGGAAGTCTTAAGAATAAACAAGGTATCCACAATATTAACCTTACCATAAAGGTATGTATTTCTTAACTAATAAATACCTTGATACAAATATCAAAAAAATACTTTTTACCTAGACCTAGGAACCCTAAATTAGATGATTGGTATATCCTCTATATTCCTTTACAATATAATCCCTCAATCAAATTATATTAGAAATGAAAATTTAAAAATTAAAATTTCTTAAGGCATTTACAAGAGTAAAACTCAAAATGGATTCCTTAAGAATAAGACTCTCTAAAAATAACAATGAATCACTCTAAAGTAACAAGATTTTAAAAAATTTTTAGAATAACTTTAGATTGTTGATGATGAAAAATATTCCTCCTCCTAGAATGTATTTTTATTTATAGGAACACTCCTAATAGTCATATTTCTAATATCTCATAGGAGGTTGCAACAACATAAGATGAAATCCTTCTCTTGAATGGTTCAACACAACTTTACTATCTAATGGTCCTCTTGATATATTATTATTACAATTATTTTTGATTCTTTTTGGTAGAATGAATATGTTCATTTGATGGAATTTATTAATTTCTTCCATCAGGTAGGATTTATAAAAGTTCATCCGAAAATCGTGTTAGCCTCTAACTGAAAAAGTATGTACGATAGACTTGGCAGAACTTCATATAGTGGGGATTTGTTATAATTAATATCCTAGACTTTATAAACATCCATTTTATGAACTTCATGTCCATCCATCAGATGTACAAAGTAAATATACCTCTGGTAAGAAAGTTACATCTGATATCCCCTATCCAGAAAACTTTAAGAAAGTTACATCCATTAGAATGGATATTCTCCATATGGTATAACAACTAACTTTCTTATAAAAATATCTTAATATCTTGGTAATTAAAAAAGTTATAAATTCATAAAATTTTAAGGAAGTGGATTTTTATTATCAAAAGTAGTGTTAGAAAGTGTCTAAATAATTCTTTTGACTCAAAAATATCTATCTTTTTAAAAAGCAAAAAACACAACTTTTAAAGAGAAAAAATAAAGTTAAAAACTTTAAATAGACTTACTCCCCCTTTATTATATAATATCAACCTTATCATTCTTTATTCCCCATTTTCTATAAGTTTATTAACTTTATCCCACTTTGTTTGAAAGTTTATATTTTCTCCCCTTTCCACCAAACCTTTAGTACCTTTCTCCCAAAATTTTAGATATTTTCTCCCCCATTGTGATTTTAGACAATGTTTTAGGAGGTATAAATTGTCACTTGAAATGTTATGGAAAAAAATTCTAAAAAAAACTATTATGGACCAACCAAATTCGGAGCTTGAGCCAAAACTACCCCAATTCCACCTCCATAGGCCATGTGTTGGTTAATCGCACCAAAGGAATAACTAAAACAGGGAGGCATTTTTCTATGTAACTACACACACACACACACACACACAACTATCTTGATGAAGAAGTTCATAGTAAGTAAAAGTAAAATAATAAAAAAGATAAGGGAACAACCTTGCATGAAAAACCTCTAGAAAATATAAGATTATGGTAGTGTAAAATGAAAAGTAAAGGGTGAAAATACACACCCAACCATAAATAGGTTGCAACCAGAAAAAAATGGAAAGTAAAACACTAAGAGATCCCAGATCTTAATATCCAAGATGTGACAACCGTGTGCGGTCCAAAGTACTAGGTGTCCCTAAGCTCCTCTATAGTCACCACCAACCCGTCCATCATTTACATAAGACATGAAAAATGTGGGAACAACCCATACATGGGTTAGTATATAAATACCTAGTAGGAAACCCTAAAAGATTAAGGGTGAGAAGTAAGAGATACAATAGGAATAGAAATATTTTAGATAGTAAACAGGGTATAGAAAACAGTGAAATATAATAGATTAACCCAAACCAAGAGAGATAACAACCTCATGCAAACACAAGGGGTTCAACACAGTGTATAGATGAGCTAAACATTGAGTCTTTTACACATATAATATGAGAGTAGACTCATCCATCCATGATAATATAAAAATAGAAATCACATGGAATACCCTATGTATCTTCTCATCCCATGGAAGGAGAGTAACCAAATCAAAAGGTATGGATACATACATATATATATATATACGCTCAGTCAAAATAATTCCAAACAAGATAGTAAGTGGATGGTCATATCATGGATCAAACTAAGAATAAGAGTCACCAATAGTTTCAAAAGTCCATCAATGATTCCCAACATCTCATGCATCTTCCTAGAAGTAACCACCCAAGTCAAGACATGCCTTGACACTATACCATACAATCGAGTTGCCAAAATATCTAGGTATAGGACCCACATACTAGTACAATTGAAGGATTTCACTCAGATAGTCGATGGAGGACCCATACCTTTCCCAGCAGGAGGGTTCCACTCTGGTAGTAGAGGACCCATGTCCAGCTTAGCTGGAGGGTTCCACTCTAGTAGTCATCGAGGATCCATTCCCAGTTCAACTGGAGGGTTCCACTCGGGATGTCACTGAGGATCAATGCCCATATTGACTGGAGGTTTCCACTTGGGAAGTCTGTAGAGGACCCATGCTCTATGCTAATAGGAGGGTTCCACTCTAGTCATCCAGGACTTATGCCTAGCTCAACTGGAGGGTTCCACTTGGAAATTCTGTAGAGGACCCATGACCTATGCTGATAGGAGGGTTCCACTTTAGTCATCAAGGACCCATGCCCAACTCAACTGGAGGGTTCCACTTAGGATGTCTATAGAGGACCCATGCCTTGTGATGATCAGAGTATTCCACTCTAATCATCGAGGACCCACACCTAGCTTGACTGGAGGGTTACACTCAGGAAGTCTGTAGAGTACCCATTCCTTTTTAAGATAGGAGGGTTCCACTCTAGGTGTCATTAGAGGACCCATACCTAGCCCAATTGGAGGGTTCCACTCTAAAAATCATTGAGTACCTATGCCCTTCCTAGCAGGAGGGTTTCACTTGAGAATCAGTAGAGGACTCATTCCCTGCCTTACAGGAGGGTCACACTCTAAAAGTATATGGTGATCCTGTATGATCACTATTGTCATCAAGTATCACCCAACCATGCTACATGCCCAAAAAATTTTACATTGTATCCTAAAATCCACAACTGAGGGCACCATCATGTTATATGTGGAAAAAATACTCAGGATAGGCAACTCACATGCCAAAATCCGAGTTCAAACAAAAGAGATAAGGAACCTTGAAGTTTCATCAAAAGAAACCAAGCAGTACATAACATGTGAGGGGACCTAGATTATGTTTATTCTCACTCTACCTCTTGACCATTTCCTTTTCAAAAACAAATCTCCCAATCCATGTAGAAGTCACACCATGCAGGTGGACTATATGGAGTGTCCAAACTATCCAGGATTGGGTCCTGTCCTTCTAGTCGTGTCTGTGTACTTGAACCTGTGTCCGTGTACTCTGGTACACAATGTGAAGATTCATAAGGGGTGCCGCCTATGTGATCTAGATAAGTCTGTTTAGTCATGAACATGGCTTGTGCCTGGCCATGTGCTCTATCACACAATTCACCCACATAGAGAATGTGATACACAACATGTAGGAGAACTACATTTCATGCCATCCTTATAAACTTCTGAAACCCTATCCACCACATTTAGGGGGCCACATGCCGTGTGTTAATCTTGATACATGGAGTGTAGTCTATATTTTTATATAAACTAAAATATGTGATCTACACCTCAAATCTGGCTATTTTCATTGAATTTGGCCTTATTTCTGTCCATGATTTGTGGATCTAGCATCGACTAGAGGATTATGTCCCTCCAGTGGCTGGAAACTTGAATCAAGTTTTATTATATGTGATATCATATGATACCGATACTTTTTCCCCACATACTTGACTACTAATCGTCTAAAATATCATCCAAAACTCACAACCATTCCAGATCTATGCTTAATTCATTGATCCGTCCCTAACTCTCCAATCTGTCACAATTCCGGGGGTCTGATCGGGCTCATCATTTCCTGACAATATTGAACCAGGACTATGGGGTCTAACTAGTGAATAATGTGAAGAAATTGACGGGGAAAGGAAAAAAGAACAATTGTTTAACCTTCATTGTCTAAGTGTTCTTATCCAACAATCAAGAATAGGGATAATTTGGTTGAGAAAACTGAAGAAACAATTTAATTTCAATACATGGGTGCATGCAATTGGACATAATTGGAAAAAATCCAAGAAAGGGAACAATATTATCAATCAATTTAATCAAATAGGGTGGAAACCAAAATTTTATGAGTCCTACATGGTTTTGGGTCATTATTCGTTAAATAACACACTATATAACAATTGAAGGAATTTGTTGCATTTGCTGTATCCCGATCTACTCTAATCCATCATTTCGTCATCATCTGAGGTTATTAACCAACAAAAAGAGGGAGAGAAGATCTAAAATCCTCACAAGGTTTCTACATATAACCCTAGAGAATTCTCCATGGAATTTTATTTATAGAAATTTCATTTAGGTCAAATGAGTTAATGAATAAATTAAATAATTAATTAATCCACTAAACATACCACCAACAAGCATGATGTATGAACGCCATGCACCAACCTATTTTAGGTCATTAATAGAGTAAACAATATGTTCTAGACTCAATCTTGGTCTTAGATTTATAATTTGATCTTCCATTTAAGAGTTATTCTATTTTCTTTAAGAAACTACACATGAGTAATACAAAATATATTTAATATTTTTATAAAATTAATTTCTAGCACACTAGGCCGTAGAATCACACACCATCTCAGTGCCTAGATCTCTCTCTCTCTCTCTCTATATGTACATATATATATATATATATTTCAAAGTATTACAAGGAAAAAATAGGGTCTCTAAATCATTCTATCCTTCAAGTTTTTCATCCCCAAAAAGAAAAACTAAATAAAAAACTCAGGATACTGAGCATGAACTTGGCTCTCCCACTCCCAGGAGCTATCCTACACATTCCTGTACTACCACAACATGAAAACTAAGGGGATGGTCCACCCACATAGGGTTCTATCATGTCAACCCTCGATCTCCACTGGGTGATCCACAAAGGTTTATCTATCCTCAATGTCTAGATATCCTCATTCAATGATGTATGTGGGGTCATGCGTGTATCTCCTCATCCAGGACACTTGTAAGATATCATGAACCTGCTCCAACTGTGGGGGTAGAGTGAGGTGATAATGAACCTCTCTTACCCTCTACATGATCTTTGATGGCCCTATGAACCTCGGAAATAGATTTCTTCCCCAGCTGAACCATCGTAATCCTCATCACTAAAATAATATCATCAAAATGTGGTCTCACTACTCAAAATCTAAGGGCCTATGAATATGACCTTCATAAGATTTTTTTCTACTTTGGGCCATCCTTATCTTCTCACGAATGACTTGGACCTTCTCCATCATAACTTTCACCTTCTATATGCCCACAACATATGTCTCACCAATATTTTTATAGCATAAGGGTGACCTGAAAAGTCTCTCTTATAGGGCCTCAAAAGGTGTCATGATGGTAGTATAGTGGTAGTTGTTATTGTATTAAAACTCTTCTAAGAGAAATTAATCCTCCCAGCTCCGAATGAAGTATAAAATGCACACCCTCATCATATCCTCCAACACCGGGATAGTGCACTCAGTCTTCCCATCAGTCTGGGAGTGAAATATTTTAATCATACTCATCTAGGTCCCTAATGCCTCTAGTAGAACTCTCTACAATTGTGACATAAACCAAGAATCTCGATCAGAGACAATCATCGAGGGAAACCCATGAAGGAGAACGATTTCCCGTATATAAAATTTCCCAAAACTCTCCACTAAAATATGACCCCTAATATTAAAGAAGTGTTCCGACTTCATTATTTGGTCAACTATAACCAAGACGACGTCATGGACCTTCACTATGTGTGTAAGTCCTATCACAAAGTCCATGGATTTGCCTTCCCATTTCCACTCTAATATCGCAAAGGGCTGTAAAAAACCTACTAGAACCTAGTGATTAGCCTTCACCTGCTAACAGGTGAGGCACTGAGAGATGAAATTAGCTATGATTAATCTCATATCGGACCTCCAAAGCTGATACCAAAGGCCTCTATACATTTCCCCAAATTGGGATGTATATCTAGGGGATAATTTTGTAACTCTCACATAAACTCCTCCCACATCACGAATAGAACCACCATCCATATTGAGAAAAAGAGGTCATGATTTCCTCCTTCAGAATATCCATATGGTGAATCCACTATAGATATCCAATCACGCAAGACCTCATAGTCATTGTCTTCCAACTGGGACTCTCTAACATGCTCGAGAAGAGAAGGTGTCAACAAAATCAACTGTAGAAATTTTGTACCCTCCTCCTCTACCAAGGTTAGCTATAGGGAGGACAATTATTCTGAAGCCTCCCACACCAACCAAGTATGGGAATTTCTGCTAAGAGAATCTACTACTATATCACCCTTACCTAGAGTATAGACTATCTCAAAGTCATATTCCTACTGGAAATCCATCCAACGTTGTTGTATTAGGTTAAAGTCTCTCTGTATAAAGATTTAGTTGAGACTCTTATGGCTCAAGTAAACTAAAACATGATCTCCCAGAAGATAGTGTCTCTAAATCCTCAAGTTGAATACTACTATGTCCATATTTAGTTCATGAGTTGTGTAGTTATGATCATGGGGTCTCAACATCCTTGACCCATATGTGATCACTATCTATCACTACATCAACACATATCTGAGCCCAGATCTTGAGGCATCACAATACAATACATACTCCATACCCTCCTCTAGTTGTCTCAATATAGGTGGACTCATCAGCCACAAACTAAAATCATTGAAGACTCTTTGGCACTACTCATTCCAGGTAAAAGGATTCCCTTTATATGTTAGGGTGGTCAAAGAGGCTATAATCTTAGATAAGTCTTCCAAAAACCTCTTTTAGTACCCTGTTAAGCTAAGAAATATACACACAACTGAAACACTCTTAGGTGGATCCTAAGAAATCACTACATCGATCTTTGTTGGGTCTATGACTAAACCATGCTCAGAAATGAAATTCCTCATAAAGTGAAACTTATGAATCCATAACTGGAATTTCAAGATATTCCTATAAATATGGTTCTCTCGAAGAAAATCTAGAACCATTCTCAAGTGCTCTACATTTTCCTCCTCTGATGTAGATTATATGATTATGTCATTAATGAAGAAAACCAAAAATTGGTCCAAGTAGGGATAAAAGACCTAGTTCATTAAATCTATAAGAACGGTAGGGGAATTTATCACACCAAAGGGAATTTATAGGAACTCATAATGTCCATAGAGACATCAAAATTCCAGTTTTGAAATATTATCTTCGCAAAGCCTCAACTGGTGGTAGCCGGACCGAAGGTGAATCTTCGGGAACTATCTAATGCCTTGAAATTGGTCAAAGAGGTCTCCAATCCTTGGAAAGGGGTGCTTTTTATTTATCATAACTTAGTTCAACAGATTATAATACATGAAAATCCCTAATCTCTTATCCACATTTTTCACAAACAACACTAAATCTGCCAAGGGGGACACACTGGATCTGATGAAACCCTTCTCTCGAAGGTCCTCCAATTGCAACCACAAATCTTAGAGCTCGGTAGGGGCTATTCAATATTCCATAGAAGATATCATAGCAGTTATAGGATAAAATTTAATAAAAAACACTATCTCCTACCTTAGAGGTAGTTAAAAAATGTATTCGGGTAAGACCTCTATATAATCCTCCACAACTAAAGGAATCTAGATTCTTAAAGAGCATAATTCTCCAAGGACTACACTCGATAACTGATGGGTGATGGGCTGCATCCTCTTTATTAAAAAACCCATCCTACCTACCATGAGATCTCTCTCTCCCATAAAGGTGAAACTCATACCATCAGTGTGTAGGAATCTGAATCGTCTGTAGTGATAGTAAATCTGGGCTCAGACTATGGAAACCAATCCATACCCCAGATAACTTCATAGGGTTACATTTTGATAACCACAAGGTGTTACATGAACCTCTCTCTACCAAGTGATAACTTGCACTACCAATAGATAAAAGATACAGAAGAAGCATTCCCTGTAGGAATCTCAAGACAAAACTTCTAGGCTAGCACCTCAATTGGGAGCTCCAGATATTGCACCAAGAGTATATATATTATGGAATGACTAACACCTATGTCTACTAATATTTAAGAAAGAGTAGAAAATGAATAGATCATACCTCTAATCATCTCATGCATTGTTGGGTCATAAGCCTCTAAATCCTACAGTTGTCATTGACTTCGACTGCTAGCTCCATGAGCCTAACGTAGGACTCCTAGTGGTGTTGGTGGTGGAAGGATATCATAGTGTCATCCACCACACATAGCTCCTCCTGCTCCTATACTAGCTCCACCTCCCTAGGGATAACCCTGATCATGATGCTTCCTCTACCGTGGAGGTCCATCAACAACCTACCTGCACTCCTCAGTACATATGGTTGGGCAATATCATGCCATGGGACCTTTCCCATCACAAGCCTAGCACCAACCCTCTTTGGGATTACCTGGTGCACTACGCTTCCCCTTTACCAAATGACTATGCATCTGAGTTTGACTATGAAAGGATCTCCTACACCGAGATCCCACCGACTGGCATCTGTTAGCTACTGTAGAAAACTCAGATCTATAATGTCCACTGAAAAATCCAACTATTTGGAATCTCTCTGACATAAATATCTCTATCACTAGTTCCCTCTCCAACACCCTAACATAGGTGGAGATGAATAAGGGAACCACGCTGGAAAAAATCTATCTACAGAGTCCCTGTTCAAACTTCCATGCTCATAAGTATCCATAGTGGATCATGTAAAGGGAGTACCAAGTAAGGTCTATGAACCTCCCTGCATACTCATCCACCATCATCCCTCCCTACTACATCTCCATAATCTCTGGAATATTAACTTAGTGAAAATAGGAGGGGAAATAATCCTTAAGGAATAGCTACTAGAAGTTTGGTCACACGAGTGTTGACTCATTGTGCATATGTGTAACAAGACTCCACCAGAACCCAACTGATCCATTAAAAATTCTAGCTACTAGTTCAACCACATAATCCATCAAGGTGTAAATAAGCATGAAGATATGTATCACTAACTCTAAACATTCCTCTGCTGTATGAGGATCTATCTCACCATGGAACCTCAGTGGTCTCTGGCATAGGAACCAATGTAGCACGCTAAGCCTACACACATCCTCAACCTAATATACTAAAACAATGTACTACTGGACTGGTGAAAGTGATACTAATTTCCCACCTATAGGAAGGGGCTCATGAGATGGACCCTGAACTGAGGCCTCATCACTCACTAGATCATCGTTGCAATATGGAAATGATATCCTAGTTGGCTGTCATTGCATGGGCATCCTGAAATTTAATCAAGACATACCACAATCAGTTGAGCACACACACACACACATATATTTAAAAAAATAGGGAGATGAGTCAAGAAGGACAGTCAAAGAATAAATCTTATATGATCCATGTACCATCGATCCCTACAACCAATGTATCAGTATTCCAATTTGATAAGTAGGTAGTGAAAGTCTCGGTGAATGGATACATCGACTACCCGCACCATTACTGAATTCCCTAGTTTGAGAGCCACACTTGAGACACTTTGAAACTATTTCCCTAATCGCAACCAAATACTCATAATGGGAATACTCCAAACAACTTCCTAATGATTAAACCACCTATGATACCAATATTTCATGACCTGACCTAATTTGGGGCTCGAGCCACAACTACCCGAAGCACACCTCTCTAGTCCAGGGGCTAGAAACCAGAACTAAAGGAATAACTAACATGGGGAGGCCTTTTCCTATGTACTTTTATGCATACACACAACCATATTGATGTAGAAGTGAAGAAGAAGTAAAATTACAAGAATTATAAATCTAAGGGAACAACCATGCATGAAAAACCTCTAAAAAACAAGAATATGATAATGTAAATAGAAAAGTAAAAAGAAAAAATACAGACCCAACCAGAAATAGGTCCCAACCTGAAAAAACTGAAAAGTAAAACACTAAGATATCCCATCTCTTGATCTCTAATCTGTGACCATCATACATAGCCCAAAGTACCAGGTATCCCTAACCTCCTCTGTGGTCACCACTGACCTTTCTGTCACCTGCATAAGACACAACACATGCAGGAAAATACCATAAATGGGTGAGTATATACATACCCATTAAGAATCCTTGAAAGCTGAAGGGGTATCAATAAGAGATAAAATAGGAATAGAAATAATGTAGATAATAAATAGGGTATAGAAAATAGTGAAATAGAAAAGCTCAAACGAAACTAAGAGAGAGATCAACCTCATCCAAACATAAGGGGTTCAACCCAGTGTGTAAATAAGCTATACGTCAAGTATTTTCTACCTATAGTAGGATAGTATCCACATCCAACCATGAGAAACTAAACATTAAAAAACATGGAATACCCCACGC
The DNA here is from genome assembly GCA_963277665.1 of Viscum album. Taxonomy (NCBI): domain Eukaryota; kingdom Viridiplantae; phylum Streptophyta; class Magnoliopsida; order Santalales; family Viscaceae; genus Viscum; species Viscum album. The sequence continues at coordinate 1,994,280,659 of OY728157.1, forward strand.
ATCTTCACATACCATGGAAGAATAGTAACTAAATCCAAAGGTATGGACACACACACACACACATGCTCAGTAAAAATAATCCCAAATGAGAGAGTAAGGGAATATCCATCTCATGGTTCAGACTAAGAAAAATATTCTCCAATAGTTCCAAAAGTCCATCAATGACACCCATCATCACATGTGTCTTACCATAAATAACTATCCAATTCAATCCACACCTCGAAATTATGACACATATTCGAGTGTCCACAATATATAGGCAGAGGACCCATGCCCTAGTACGTCAGGAGGGTTCCACTTTGATAGTCAATAGAAGACCCATTCCTTGCCCAGTAGGAGGGTTCCACTCTGGTGGTAGAGGACCCATGCCCAACCCAGTTGGAGGGTTCCACTCTAAAAGTCACCAAGGACTCATACCCAGCTCGACTAGAGGGTTTCACTCGGGAAGTCGTCGAGGAACCATGCCCATATCAAGTGGAGGGATCCACTTTAGAAGTCTATAGAGGACCCATGCTCTGTTCTTACATGAGAGTTCCACTCTATACATCGAGGACCCATGCCCAGATCAACTGGCGGGATCCACTCAGGATGTCTGTAGAGGACCCATTACCTATGCTGATAGGAGGATTCCACTCTAGTAATTGAGGACCTATTCCTAGCTTGACTTGAGTATTCCACACATGAAGTCTATAAATGAATCATACCCTATGTTGATAGGAGGGTTCCAATCTAGTCATTGATGACCCATGCCTAACTTGACTAGAGGGTTCCACTCAAGAAGTCTGTAGAGGACCCATGGCCTCTACTGATAGAAGGGTTCCACTCTAGGTTTTGGTAGAGGATACATGCACAACCCAATTAGAGGGTTCCACTCTAAAATTATTCTATGAACCGTGCACTACCCAAAAGGAGGGTTCCACTCAGGAGTCGGTATAGGACACGTGCCCTGCCCTATATGTGGGTTCCACTCTAAAAGTATTTGGTGATCCTACATGATCACTAGAATAATCGAGTATCACCTAACCATGATACATGCTCAGAAAATTCCAAATAATATCCCAAAATCCATAACTGAGGGAACCATCATGTTCTACATGAAAAAACACTTATGATAGGCTACTCGTGGGCCAAAATCCGAGTTCAAACAAAGGAGATACAGAACCTTGAAGTTTCTTGAAAAGAAACTAAGAAGTACATGACATGTGAGGGGATCCAAACAATGTTTACTCCCACTCTACCACTCGGATATGTCCTTTTCCAACACATGGTTCCAAATCCATGTAGAATTAAACACCGTGCAGTTGGACTACATGGTGTGTCCAAACTATCTGGGATCGAGCCGTGTCCTTCTAGCCATGTCCATGCACTTGACCCTGTGTCTGTATACTCTGGTACATGACATGTTGCTTCACATGGGGTGTTACCCATGTGATCTGGACATGTCTGTGTACTTGGGAAAATGGATTTTTTCTAGCTATGTGCTTTATCACACGTCTCACCCACATAGAGAAGGTGGTACACAATGTGTGTGAGAACTACATGTTGTTCCATCCTTTTAAACTTCTGAAACCCTAGCCGCTGCATCTAGGAGGATACACGCCATGTTTTTATTGTGATACATGGAATGAAGTCTGTATTTTAATAAAAAATTATATCCATGATCTATGCCTAAGATCTGGACATTTTTCTTGAAATCCGGCCTTGTTTCCTCCCATGATTTGTGGATCTAACATCAGCCAGTAGATTCTATCCCTCTGATGGCTAGAAAATAAAATTTGGTTTGATTCCATGTGATCCCATATATATTCAATAATTCCATATCCATATATTTTACTATAGATATTCCAAAATTTACTCTACAACCCACAACCATTCCAGATATGTTCCTGATTCATCGATCTGTCCCTTACTTGTGAATCTATTGTGATTCTGGGGGTCCAATCAGGCTCGGTATTGTCCGAAAATGTTGAATTAGGACTATGAGGTATAACCAGTGAAGAATGCAAAGAAATTGAGGGGTAAATGTAGAATAAAAAAGGTTTAACCATCTTTTACCAATATTTCTTGGCCAATGATCAAGAATAGGGATGATCCGAGTGAGAAAAATGAAGAAATAATTGAATTTCAGTACATGGGTGCTTAAAATTGGACAAAATTAGTGCAGATCCAAGAAAGTGATCTATCTGCTCAATAAATTTAATCAAAGAGGGTGAAAACAAATTTTTTTAGTGTCCTATCATAATTTTGGATCATTATTTGTTGAATAACATTCTATCCAATGATCAAAGGAAGTCTTTGTATTCGTTTCATCCTAATCTGCTCTGATCTAGTGTTTCATCATCATTTGAGGTGATTCACCAACTGAAATAGGGATAGAAGATCTATAATCCTTTGAGGGTTTATATAGATAACCCTTCACCAACCCGACTTATCTTCCTCCTTTCCCACCGATCCCTCTTTTCCCTAAGGTCCCTGACCTTCACGAAGGCTCTCCTCAGCTTGAGATTTCTACAATAGAGTTCTATGCAGCATCATATCTTCATAGATCGATGCTTGTCGCTCAATTCAGGGGTCGTCATCCTTCGATTGATGCTTTCGACAGATTTTTTTGAAGCATGTGGTCTCCAAAACCAAGCGGTGGTGGGTCTTCTCGATCGACATCAACTGATGATTCACTTCTCATCAGAGTAGGATTGGGTCGTTTCCTGGTCTAGCGCTCCTTGGGTGTTCAATGGATGCAGATTTTTTCTCATGCGATGGTCCTTTGATCTCAACATGAATCGTGGCCCATCTTCGGCTGCAGTGTGGGTAAGTTTTCCTGACCTGCCTTTACCCTTCCAGAATCCTTCCATTATTTGTAAGCTCAGGAATTTGGTTGTAAGATATCTGTGTTTGGATAATCACACATCTACGATATACCACCCTATTTTTCATCGTACATGTGTCGAGGTCAACTTCTCCAAACCTTCATTAGAGTGGTTGTGGATTTTGGTCGGAGAAGAGCTTAGATGGAAGTATTTATTGGTGTTCAAATCATGTCCAACATTCTATGCGGGATGCAATGAACTCAGAAATTTTACCTCTGGGTTTCTTCATGTGAACCGAGACTAGACATCAGTAGTGCAAGCAGATACAGTGGTTGAACACCAGTTGTGGGATAGTGGTGTTTTGGGTGGGCATGAGGATGCATGTGGGGAGGTTCCAATGGAGCTGGATCTAGTCAGGTACCATGATCCTCCAGTTGTGGAGGCCAGTACTGGGGAGGCTCAAAAGTAGCAAAATCCCTTATTTTCCATAGTGGATGCGAAGAAAGTGAATCCAAAGGAGGTTGGACCACGGGTTGAGGTCATATTTTCCCGGTTGAATCAGGATTTGGGTATCCTTGGAGTTGAAGAGGAGATTCCCTTAGAAGTGGCCATGGTGAACCCAATAGCTACTCTCAATTCTAAGGAAGGTGAGGTGAGATTGACAGGGAGTGAGGTCTAATGTCTCAGTGGATCTCAAAATAGATGCTGGGAGGACACTAACAAGCAGCAGTAGTTTATGGGCCAAGGTTATGAGCAATACATTGGATCAGAATCGGTGCAGGGGAAGCCCTACTTGTCGGCTGTAACATTTCAAAAGGTACAAGGTAATCTTGACAATGTGAATGTATTGAGGGCCTTAGACCCAAACACCTTAGGTGCCCATTTGAAGGTTGGGTCTGGGGGGAAGAAATATGGCTGGAAGAATATGGAAAGCAAGGAGGAGCCTCTCCATAAGCATAGGCCCCTCAAATTTGACTCGACAATAAAGCTCAAGAACCACTTTGATGGCTTAGAAGACCAGGAACCTCCATTGAATGAGGAGGATGACTCATCATGGGATGACAGTTATAGTCTCCCTTTAGCGGATAGTATGGACCGATGTTAAGGAAAAGGTCCTCACAGACCTCGTAGGAAGAAAGGGAAAAAAGGCATTAGAGATTCAGAGAAATGTATAGTGGTTCAGGGGAAAAAGCCAAAGGGATGCAAGGATTACTCTTAATTTCCAAAACCTATGGAAAATTGGTCCGCCAAGAAGGAAAGGAACAAAGAATGATCAGTCCTATACAAGGGAGAAAGTGAAGAAGCAAATAGATAAAAAAGAGACAAAGAAGAAAAGGATGGGGAGTTCTTGAAACTAATTCTTCACTCCATAGAAGATATGCTTGATCAAAATATACGACCCAATGTATCATAAGAGGAGCTCAAGAGGATTTATGAATAAAGGTTGCAAGTGGATGCAGCAAAGGAGAAAGAAGTGTGGTTAGATAAACAAGATAAAATTCTGGCTCAAGGCTTCAATCAGAGTAAAATCAACTTAAAGGAATTTATTCAGACAATGGAAAGGATGATTTCTCATCATGAAGAGATTATCTAAGAAGACCCAACTATCTAGGTTAGTTCGCCACACTGGGAACTTTATAGAGTAGCTGGGTCAAGAAATATTAATCTCGTGTTTAATCATTTTGTGAGAACTTTCAGCACTTAGTAGTATCCTATTATGAACTTTAGTTTCCCATTTTTCCTAAAAATGGTTTTTAATAAAAATTTAAATTTGTATGGATGGGTAAACAATGCGTTCTTGACTCAACTAGGGCCTCATATTTCTTATCCAGTCTTCCTTTTAAGATTTATCCAATTTTATTTAAAAAACCACGCACACATAATATAAAATATATTTAATATTTTTCTAAAATTAATTTCGGGCACACCGAGTTTCAGAATTGCATGTCGCCTCAATACCCAACTCTGGAAATATATATATATATATGTATAAATATTTCAAATTATTGCAAGGAAAAAATTGGGTCTAAAAAACAAATAATATGAAAATAAATATTCATAAAAAAATATAAGAAATAAATTCATACAAAATTACAAGGTAAAACATTCATCCAAAGTTACTAAAAAACATATATATTGAAAACAAAAATCCATCCATATAAAAAAATTAGTTTGGTTTATTAAAATTTTTTTTAAGAGTTAAAAAAAATATCAATATTTATTTAAAATATTCTTGATGATATCCTTCATCTTCTTAAAATCTTCTTGATATTTTTTAGACTCCACAAAAACCATCTTCATCTTAGAAAATTATTCTTCTAAAGCTCTAATATTTTTTATATCACAATTATTTTCCTCCAATTCAACAAATACATTCTTAAAAATTATAACTTATTCTTCCCAAGAATCTATCTTTCTCCCTTACTTTTATATTTTATCATCTTATCGCATTGAGAGAGATTTTAGATTATCAATTTACCTTGAATTCTTAAAAACTTGAGAGTTAACTCTGCTTTTAAATTTGGAAACTGAATTTTTAGTTTTTATTATTCCATCAAATTGCTCATAAAAGTAATTTATATATCCCTCTATGTGTTTTATCTAATTGAAAATAATTTTTAACCCTTTTATCTACACTTTTTATTTCCCTTTGAAGTCCTTAAAACCTGCTTCATTTTGAATGACTATTTCATAAATTTGTTTTAAAGAACTTGAATTTTCTAAAAAATAAACTTTACATTAAATATACTTACACCTTGATTGTATGTATGGAAAGATTTTCATTATCCCTTTAATATGATTGATATATTTATTGAAAAAATAACTTTCATCTCTACTCTTTTTATACTTGTGCTTGGGGGAGAATTTTTGGAATCACTAGAAACATCAGTAATAGAAGGAGATGCTAGTCTAGAAGGTTAAGGATCTTAACTTATTTCAATTGAGTGAATTTGAGAAACTTCCATAACATTCACATCTTTATCAGTACTGTATTTTTTATAATGATTTTGTTTTATATTGTTTATCTTATTACTCCAATGATTATTCTTTATCTTAATCACTGAGATTAATATCTTTTTAATATTGGGAGGATAAATAAGTAGAAGTATCAATAGATATATCTTAAATGCACAAGAGCCTCATCCCAATTAGAGTGGACTTGAAAATTGCATCCAAGAGACCCGAGATAAAATCCAGGCAGATACATAATTCCATGTTATTATAGCAGTACTATAGTAGGCATTGTAGCAAGCACTATTCGGTACTGTAGTAGTCAGAACTATTCATCCATTTGGGCTTTCGGGCCACCGGTTTGGTCCTCAGGTCCTTCAAGGTCTTTGGGCCACCCAAGGCCTCTGGGAAACCTCAAGTCCTTTAGAACACATGTAAATTGTGCTTAAATGGACCAAGAAGACTCTACAAGGAATAAGCTATAGATGAGAATTTAGAGCAGGAAAATTCACTATAGCAGAGCTAACAGATTTTGAAGAATGAAGGGGTATGGAAATTGGCATTGGGACCAGATTTTGCATGAATGAGAAGACGATCCAAAAAACCATGAAAAGGTGAAGAGCTGACATCATGATATAGACACTGGGTAGGGGTTGTTTCAAGTAGTTATATTCTGGATGAATTCCTCTAAGACCTTCGGGTTATGTAATGTCACAAAGCCTATGGGACATGTAAGGGTTCCCCTTAAACCCTTAAAAGGGGGATTATCAAAAAATGAATAAAAAAAGGTCTATGGACTATTCAAACAGATATAAATTCAATATCTAAAGCTTTATTTAACTATTTAGCAAGATCATAATTATTTATTGTATGAATCTTTCCTAATTTTCAAGAACTTTTTCAACATCAGTTTGGAAATTTTTAGAATGAATTTTTAATGAAAACTTTTTTACCTTTTCATTTTTGAGTGTATGAAGGTTCTACTGAGATTTGAGTTAGTTGTTCTTCTAGTTGACCAGAAAGAGGTTGTTTGAATTGAGGAACTTTTCCCTTTGTCACAACTTTAACATTTTATTGAATTTTTTAAATACGATTTAAAAGATATCTAGAAATTTTAAATTTTATATATTTATTACCTATTTTTCTTTTTATCTTCTCTGAGTTTCTTATAGGTTTTCTCCTTTAGAGCCAAAACTTATGGCTTATCTGAACTAAATGAAGTATTATCATATTTATTTTATTTTTAAATTTTCAGAGACACTGAAAAGGCTTCATCTAATATTTCTTTTACTTCTTTAAAATTGAAGGGTTTTTTTTCACCAAATTTCCATTTATATAAAAATTTTCCTTAAATTTTTTAGTTTCAAAAATATATGTAACTTTTACTATTTTTTCAACAAACCTTTTTAAGGAAGAAACATAAAAAAGCTTCATTTTATTGATTTTTTCTTCTTTGATACAAGAAGTATTTTCCATGACTAGAGTTTCATAATTTTTAATATTATTTTACTTCATAAATTTTACAAAAAATTAATTTATAAAAATTTGGTATAAAATATTTTTTAAGTTTAAATACCCTACTTTTACTACCTCAATGAAACTGAATAAAAAATTTACTAAATTAAACTCTCTTATGTTGCAAAGGAAATCCAACACATAAATTTCTCGCAGTTTAAGGGTTATTAACCCCTATTCTTGGTATAAGAAAATTATGAATTCAAAAAGATACAATTATTATGTCTAGTGATAAATGAGAAACTTTATTCACTTTTTAATAAGAGGTAAAGAGAGTGGTTTCAACCCAGGAATTTTCAAAGCTTATAAGTTTTTTAGGAAAATTCTAGGCTACAAGGTTTGTTTCAACTTCCAAATGAATTTTAATGAGTTTAGACAATTTCTTGATGTTTAATTTGTATGAATTTTCAAAAAAAATAAAGTTAACATTATTTAGTCCATCAAATTCACTAAAATTTGTATATTTATAAAACTCTCTAACTATCTTAGGATAGTGCAAGTTAAAAATTTCTTTATAAATACACAATGATTCCCAAACTTGAAAAAATATTGAATATTATAGTAAAGAATAATAATTTAATACCATTTTACTTAAATAATCCTTTATTTAACAACCATTTTACTTGTGAATTCATTTTAAGATTCCATTACTTCTAATCAGACAAACTTTGGGGGATCAGGTGAACCACAAGTAATCATACAAAGAAATGTTTAACTAGAAATAGTTATATACAAAAGAAAGGAGTGAAGATGGAGTGGTGGACCACTTATCATTTTATATATATACCTAAAGAGATATTTGATTCAACTTCCTCATACCAAATCACATATATTCAGTGTCTTAATAAGTTTGATGGATGATAGAATTTATTGAAAGATAAAAAATATGAACTCTTAATGTTTTATAACATTTTTTATATGTTTTATTGGATAAACATTTGTTCTGATGAAACTTGAAGGTTTGTTAAAAATTTGATATTTTTTTATAAAATTTATAAATATCATAGAAAAGATTATAATAATAGATATAAAAATTTACAATGAAAGATCAAAATTTTACCTTATGTAGAAATTTTTATAAACTTTATTATGATTTTTTTCTAGAAATATAAACTTATTGGTTTCCTAAAATAACAAGGAATGAGATTTTACAATGAAATTTTAGATGGATATTAGTCTAATGAAACTTAATAAGTTAAAAAAAATCCCAATTTTTTTATAGAAATTATTTAAGAAAACTTTGAAAAAATTTCAAAAAATAGAAAATATGTTCTCCCCATTTTTTAGAAGTTATTTAATGTAAGGATATAGGTAAAAAATTATAAAAATGATCATTTTTTATTTACCATTCCAAAATTCTATTTAAAATATTCAAATATATCAGAATCTCAGGTTTTTTAAAAAATATCATCAATTTTTCTTGTATTCCGATGAATTATAAAATAATATATCCTTTTTGTGTGTAATACTGAAGAAAATGGTGTATTATATCTATTTTATTAGAAAATTAGTGAAGTGATGGGTTTTTAATAGGATATATGGCACTTTTTTATCACAAAAAATAAGAGTTTCACTAAAACTCATGCCAATGTCAGTGAGTGTGTGTTGAATCCAAAACACCTATGCACAAAAACTTCTAGTTTCTACATATTTAACTTTAGTAGTGTAAAGTGATACCAATTATTGTTTCTTCCATTACCAAGACACTAAAGCCTCTCCTAATAAATGAAAAGTTCTAGATGTATTAATTCTATCCATTTTACATATATCAAAGTAATAATCTGAAAAAATTTTCAGTTCAAAATAATTTCTATTAGAATAAAGTATTCCAAGATCCATAGTTCCCTTATGGTAAAAAAATTTTATTTTACATATTTAAGATGTGAATCTTTTGGATTAGCTCAAAATATCACACACAAGCATACCAAAAACATTAAGTCTGGATGACTAGATATATAGTATAGTAAACTACTAATCATTTCTATAAATGTATTTTGATCATCTGGTTTCCCAGATTAATCAAGATATAAAGTATTTTAGGTTTCAATAGGAGCACTAATAATTTTAATATTTTTATATCCAAAATTTTTAGGTAGATATTTTATATACTTATTTTGAGATATAAAAGTTCCTTCTAGTTTTTGAGAAATTTGAAAACTAAGGAAAAATGTTAGTTCACCCATCATACTCATTTAAAACTCAGATTTCATAAGATCAGCAAAGAACCAGAAAGTGATTTTTGAGTTGAACCAAATATAATGTCATCGAAATAAATTTAAACAATGATGGTTTCTATAAAAAATTTAATAAAAAGAGTTGGATCTGTAGCTCCCTTAAAAAAATAATTTTATAACAAAAATCTAGTAAGTATATCATACAAGGATCTTGGAGTTTTTTTAAGTCCATAGAGGTCCTTAGTAATTCTAAAAAAAATTATCCAAGGGTTTAGTGTTTTAAAAAAATGTCTTTGTTCTATATAAACTTATTTTTGTACATATTTATTTAGAAAATAACACTTCACATCCATTTGATAAAGAGTAAAATTTAAGAATCTTACATAGGATAGAATTAGAAAAATAGATTCTAGTCTAGATAATGTAGCTGAAGTTTCTTCATAATCTATTCCTTATTAATGGTGATAACCCTTTGCAACATTTATTTCCTTATTTCTAAAAATTATTCCATTTTCATCATGTTGACATACTCAAATCCCATGAGCTCCAATATTAAACTTGATATGGATAAAACTGGAAAACCAGTTGACAATAAGTTATATAGAAGAATCATTATAAGTTTTTTATATCTTACTACAAGTAGGAAAAATATTATGTTTTTAGTATGTCTTTGTGAAATATTTTAATACAATATAAAATAATATCATTTAAATGCTACCAAAAAGATTTTAATATATTTAAAAGGAACTATGTCGCTTTCTCTTCTTTTTCCCAAAACTTCTAACTTTAGTTTAACTTCATATTCAAATTTTGATTTTTCTGGATATAGAGCATATAAAAAGAGCACCTCAGGAACCTATCATTTTATTGGAAAATGCCTAGTATATTGGTTGAGTAAAAAACAAAAATCTATAGCATTATCAAATGTATAAGATGAATATATTTCAATAGGAATTTGTTGTGCACAAGTGATGTGGATGAAACACACCTTAATGAATTTTGGATTTTATTTTAATTCCATACCAATCAAATGTGATAACACAAGTGCTATCAAAATTTTGAAGAATCCTACAAACCATTCAAGAACAAAGAACATTGATTTAAGACATCATTTCTTAACAAATCATTTACAAAATAATGACATATATTTAGATTTTTTTTCATAGAAAATTAATTAGCAGACATTTTTACTAAAACTTTTCTTACTAACATATTTGATTTCATTAAATCAGAATTAGGTTTATTTTAATTTTACTTAATGTTATTTTTGAATATAATATATTTTTTCATTCTAAGTAACTGCATTATCTTGTTTTATTTTTATTTTTGTGCCTCCATTTTAAGTATTATTTTTATAAAATGGGCCATGTCACCTAGTTTTAGTAGTAATTACTCTTCACATCATTGTGTGACCCCTTGATTACCACAAATGAAAAGAAGAGTGTATCAAATCTATGCATGAAATGCCTTGAAAAACTTTGAACCCTCTTTCTCTTCGATACTCAAACCCTTGTCTCCCTAACCCTATGAACCTATGAATCCCTTTTTAATAAATAAAAAAATAGAATTGACAGTGACTCTATAAGTAGAATGAAGAGACAAAGGATCTTTATAAAAGTTTTGATCAATCGAGTAATTGATTTTGACTAGATAGACAAGAAAAATATGTTACTAAAGAATTTCATTAATAATAAAGGATGGGAATTAATATTTTATGAAATGAAAACCTTTTTCATATTAAAGAATAAAGTTCTTGAGTTTTATTAATTTTTAGTTTTTCACTTCAGTGATAATGAAGACCTGGTTAATTCAAAAGTAAACTAGAAGAATATTTTGATAACCACTGTATAGTTAGAAAAATCCCTCAAGATCCCTTATAAAGGTTACCCATTTTTTAATAACTATTTGGTTCTAGTGGATAGAGTCACTCTACTGGAGATAATAAAGTCACTCTTTGGTATAAGAGATGATGAAAAGAAACTATTCAAGGACTTAGAGCTGGAAAAAATGTTTATACAATCTAGAATTGTGCAATAAAATGATGAGTTTAAAAAAGTTCTTTTTCAAGAAGTTAATTTTCTTCATATTTTCATGATTGAAAAATCTATTAATCTAGAACGATATATCTCACAGTACACATTCCATGTTCAGAATACATCTTTAAATTTTTATACCATCAGAAGGATATTAACTCTCATTTTTCGTAATACTAGAGTTTCCTTGGATGAGAATACGACAGTACGTTGTCAAAGTCTGACAACCTTAAGTTCAAGTGTTTTAAGAAAAAGTGGTTTGTGTTGGAATGAATCATTGAAAAAGTTAGTTCCCTTAACCTTAAATACTGAAATGGAACCTGTATCAACTCAGGGGAAGTCATCTTACCTATAAGAAAGACCAGTGTTAGTAAGATCATCTCAGAGTACTGATATAAGATAAAGTCCATATAATGTAAAGACTCTTTCTAAAAGGCGTATAATATTTAGATTTTTTTTTGTGAAATATGGAGATTAAACTGATCAAAAAGGGACTTCACTCCCTCTTCCTACTTCTTTTTTAGTTCATGTCAATAGAGAAAGGATAGCCTCTTTCATTACCTATTTGTTTTATGTTTTTCAAGACAAGACCCTCTTAGTGAGGCCAATAACTTCTCCTCTCATAATTGATTCTCATTCTAATTAGTTGGAAAATTTGACTATGAGAAGAATAATATCTAAATATTAGGAATCACATCTTATAGAATAATTAATATCTGTTGAACAAAATCAACAAGTTGGCAATGAGAGTATAGAATTCCACCACTATATATATTCTCTTATTCATGAAGTAGAAAGAAATTATGAAGTTACTTAAATTTTTAGAAATGTTTCTGAGAAATATCAATAGAGATATTCCAAGTTAGCACTAGAAATAGAGTCTGTAAATACCCAGTTGGTTGAATCAAAAAATGAAATCATGAATCTTCATGAAAGTATTATTTCTAGATAAGAAATGAATGAAGTGAAGATACTAGTTTAATCAATTCTAGATAAATGATCTTCAAAATCCTTTATAGGAATCACAAATCAAGGTGATATTTTTTCAAAGTTAGAAAGTGTGTATCATGAAATAAACACATTAACCCCCTTTATTACTTCGATATAGTGTAATATTCTCCCAAAGAAAAATGTTCAAGATATCTAATGGGACTTAGTTAATTAAGAAGAATCTAGGTTATTTCGAAGGAATCTATTGAATTGTTTGATCAATATAAGAAAGAGATATCCCTTACTTTGAAAGAAAAATTGCCTAAAGTTCAGAGTGTATCTTCTAAAGTGAATAAGGATGTGAGTTTTATCATAATTTTCTTAAAAAATACGGAAAGTTATTTGGAAAATAATTTTGTGGTTATAGAGAAAAAGGTTGAATACCTGAATTAGATAATTGTAAGTAGTTTTAAGCAAGAATCATCTAATGATTATGATGAAGAAGAATTAAATGATTTTGGGGAGTGATAATAATCTCATACTTCTATAAAGGGAAATTAGATCATTTATGTTAGTCATCCAATGAATATATCGAATAATCATTTTTTTGAATTAAGGAAGTTAGTTGTTATAATTTCAAATAAAGAAGATATACAAAATTTCTTAAAAAAATTTTCACAATGAGTTTGGAATAGTTTCATGAATATCCTAGACTACCAAAAAAATGATATGGCGAAAAGGATAGATGCCTGTGCTGATGCCCTATTTTGGATTCATGGGAGATGTCTGCTAGGACCTCCTACAGTTGATCGGTATGGATATACTTCATAAACATTAAGGGATATTTTTTACCTAAATAATTACTATTTAATAGAGAATCTAAGGTTTGAATAAAAATTTTCTTTACCTTCACCTGAACCAACCTTTAAACCCTTATTTGTACCTATAGATAAATTTGATTTGGCAAGAGCTCAATGAGATGCTCTCAACATTAAATCTACACTAGTATAGATCACTTGATGTTGTTGGTGAAATATCTTATGCTCCTTTTTCTGAATCATCTTTACCATTTGAAAAACCTTTATCATTCAAGAAACCACCTTCTAAAAACCGTTTCAAGTTCAGAAGTTGATACACCTGATATCTTCAGTTTTTTAAGTGGGTTTTCTGGAGGATGGGAATTTTAAAAACATTTTAATCATGCCTCATTTATAGAATTTTAAAATATTTGAATCATGACTTATTTATGAAATTTTAAATAATTTGAATCATGATTTGTTTTAATGGTATATTTAAAACATTTGAAGCTATTTTCAAGTGAACATTTGAATAATTGAATGATTTTAATGTCTAAATACCTTTAATATTATTTTTAGGATGTTTATTTTTTATATAATTCTATATTTTTATAAGTTACTCAGGATTCTTGTATTATGATTTATTTATCTTTTTACTCTATACCATTTTAACTATTTATCCATGTTATCGATATGTTTTATTATATATTTACTATTCATGTTTGTTTTTCACTTATTTTCTTAATGTCACCTATTACTTATTGACACTACTTAATACCAAATTCTATTCTCAATTAGTATCATTAACTATTTACTATTTTTTGTGTGCAATATTAATTATAATCCTTACTCTACTTATTTTTTATATCATAAAAAGGGGGAGAATAAAAGGAAAGTACAAAAATTTAATTTTTAAAACTATTTTACAAAAAAGGGGGGAAGGAAAATTGAATACAAAAAATGTAAAGTTTTAAATTTTTATTGAGATAAGAAAATGATTTTTAAAGTGAAAGTTTCTTTAAAATAGGATAAGAAAAGTAAGTGTTTATATTTCTCCATCCAATGGTCGTCTTGATATATCACTATTAAAATTATTGTAGATTCCATCTGGTATAATGAATATATTTATCTAGTGGAATGTATAAAGTTATTCTATCCAGTAGGATTTATAATTTTTTTTCCAGAAAGTATGTCTTCCTCCATTTGATAAAGTCATTCTGGTAGAATTGGTATAACTTCATCTAATGGTACTTTGTTATAATTCATATTCTAGAATTTATATACCTTCATTAGATGAATTTTTTGTCTATATTTCTAATCTACAAAGTTAATTTCCATCTGGTAAAGAAGTTCTATCTGATATCCTCCATAAAGAAAAATTTAAGAAAGTCCAATCCATTGAAAATGATATTCTTCATCTGATAAATAAGATAAATTTCCTATAAAAAAACTTAATAACTTAGGAAGTATAAAATTTAGAAAGGTATAAAATTTTAAGGGGGTGGATTGGGATTTTTAAAAGTAAGGTTAAAAATTATATAAATATTTATTTTGACTCAATAGTATACATCCCCATGATTTTTTTGTTTTAAATTGGAAAATGAATGTAGGGGAGGGATTTTATTTATATTTTGGAAAATACCTATAGGGGAGGTATTTTATTTATTTTTTGGAAAACTCCCTTAGGGAAGTCTTATTTAATAACTGAGAAAAATATCAAAGTAAAGGTCTATGATAATTATAGTTTTATGGCCTATACTAAGAAAACTCCAATAGGGAGGTTTGTGTTACAAATTGATGGGAAAACCCCTATAAGGGAGGTCTGTGATACTATTAGTAGGGTTGCTATGGATTTGGAGCTAGGATTTATACAATATACCAAGTAATAGATTTCTAGGATAATTCCCTTGGTATATTTTACTTATGGTATTATGACCTTGGTAATAAAACTCATACAAGGGTGGTCCTATTACTTATACATATACTAAGGAGACCCAAGTTTGTTTTATTTCAAGGCAGAGTAATCATGACGTGCTCAAAGACACCCCATCACTGGATGAAGCAAGTATGGTCGATTAGGGTCATGAACATAAGGATTGAAAATGGTATGGTACATGGTACATGGATTGATATGGTCTATGGGGTGTGCTCAGAGATATTCTAGCATTAGAATAAAGAAAGTATTTTTGGTTGTTTATTTTATTTATGATTCAATAGTTATTTATTTACTCTGAGCCTGCCATGAACATATCACAACATTACCGGTTATGTATGGGACTACGTTGATGGATACCTACTGAATTTTGTACTCATACTTTACTCAGGAGGCCATGAAAATTGGGTACCTGAGCATTTCTACAATTTTTGTAGGCATAAGTTGGGCCAAGGCTCAATATTTTCATGATTGAGTGGGACATATCAGATGACATCAATAGTTTGATATGAGGTATGGCTTAGAGTGGCAGTAGATCCAAGATATATCTTATTCAATTTTCTTATTTATTAACATATGCGATTGTCCCAAAGGGTGATCAGTCTTGTATTCCAGTATGATCATTCAGGTTTATATGAAAGAATTTCATATTATTATTTTATTTTTTCACTTCTTTATTATTATGTGTTCTCTAACAGGAAGGTTTTATATGTTATATGGTTATTTCCATTTCTATTTCCACTATGATATAGGGGGTATAATTTCCTCACGATATCATCCTAGATTCCCACTGTTAGTTGGTATCCTCTAGTGTATGAGGAGTCATGCCTGAGGTATATTTGCGACCACTAGAACAATCTTTGATTAATGGTTTAGGGAAGCATGAAATTACAACATTACTATATATAGGCATCCCAACCTATTTACAGGTCAGGTGAATCCAAAATGTCTAGTGTTTTGTGACCGAACTGTAAAGAATAACGATTTAAAGTTAGAATGAAGCTATGTAAAGGCCCATAAATTCATTAATAAAGGGTCTCTTAAATATTTAGGCTATATAAATGTGGATACCAACTCACATTAGTGTGCTAAAATAGGTAGCATAAGGAGTCTATGTCATGGAGATCAATGTTTCAACTTGATATTTTACCTGTGAGAAATGGGGATCTTAAAACGAGTATAATGAAGGACATAGAAGACTTGTTCAAGGTAATTCATTAGATAGTGTTATAATCCCTAGTATTCCATGGTTTCAAGGTTTAAATTATTTTAATATACATATTAAACATCTGGTTTTAAGGAAAAAATCAAAATGGTCAGTGGATATGGTGTTAGACATGTCGAAAGGTGTTTTTTTCTAGAGATTCAATAAACCAAACTATTATGTCAAGTAGAAAGTATTTTCAAATTATATGGTGTTTGAAAACTATAGGTTATAATAAATTATTATTATTTGGAATCCCTAAAACTAATTGATAGTTTTAGATCATGAATTTACAACCTGAATGGATTTATAGGGTAGTGATTTTCTAAAAGAAAATCAAATGGATGGATATGATGATAAATTATTTAGAAGTTACATAAATATTTTGAATTTCAGATTTGAAATTAAAATAGAACTCATGATATAAAAAAATAAATGTTATATGATAAAGAATATAGATAAGATAATAATATATATATATATGATTCTTCAAATAAGTGGGATTATATTTAAGGGGTTGGAAAGTAGTAGAATAAGGTTTGACACTCATTGATGAATTTTACAAAGTATAAGAATGAGAAATAATCATTATAGTGTAGTGAAGAAGAAAATTCTAGCACTCAAAAGAAGTAGAATGTGATTCGATGACACATAATAGGAATAAAAGGATTTTGTACATAGAGGAGTTCACAACATACCTATGAAGAATATTAATTTGAGTTTAATGACACTAATCCTATATCTGGTGCATCTATAACTGCAAAGTGATATTGTTTTTGTCTTATATACCAACTATGTTATCCCTTTATTATAGCTATGATACAAAAGAGGCAATTTCAAGGGAGTGACCCTTAGGAAGGATTAAGTTATCCCTAAAATTCTAAGGAGTGTGACCTTGGGTAGGATTGATCGATCTTAAACCTTTATTTATTCTATTTTATAGGCTCATTATCATGCATGATCATTGGATTAACCCATAGTGGTGAACCAATTAAAAATAATTATGTCAGTGTGAATTATTTTTTATATTTATACAAGACACAAAGTGGAATAAACAAATATAAAGAACATTTGGTTAAGGGTTGGTCAAGAGAAGTTATAAACATTTCAATATTTAAAATAATAGAAAAATAATTTTACCCTTCATAGTAATAGGTGAATATCGGAATTGGCCAGTGAGAGGTAAAATAAAACTGTTAAAATTGGAATAAGTTCCATAACATGATCTATCCCCCCTATCAAGGTATTTCTCACTTAAGACCCCTTTAAGAATATATAAATAGGCATTTTTAGGATGAAGTAAGTGAATATAATGAATGATTTTTAAAAATTTATGTAAGGATATATATTTGAATATAATATGATTGTTATATATATGGCCATTATACATATGGTCATTGGATATATGTCTATTCGACATATGTCCATTGAACATATAGCAGTTGGATATATGGTCATTGTATATACTTGAATCCAATAGGTACATTGAAGTTGTTTAATTATTAGTAACAAATTTAAAAAATAAAACTCACATATAATAAATAATTCTATAATGAATAAAAAAACTAATTAAAATATTTTCTATATATATATATATATTACATATTAATATAATATTTAAAGAATTATTTGGTGTGTTTAAAACCCAATTAAATATTATAATACCAAATATATTGATAAAATTGGATGTTTATAAGATAAGTAGTTTTAACGGGATGTGATCAAAATCATTTAATGCTAAAAATTTATATTTTTATCAAAGAATTATTTTTTTATGTATTGAGTATTTTTATATTAATAAATTTAATTGGTCAATTTTAAAGGATGTTTCTAATAAAAATTAATGTTTCAATGTATAAAAAAATAAATTGACACTCATTTAATTAGTAATTTATAATAAATAATATTAATAACACTTAATGTTTTAAAAGTAATTTTTTATAAAAAAGAATTTTTCCTATATATTTTATGTTTTCATTTGAAATCTAAATTTATCATACATAAAAACTTAATTAGATTATATGGAGTTCAAATTTTTAATCATAATATTGAAATTATCTAAAAGAGGAGTTTTATTTTTAGGCATAAAAATAATTTACCAGGGTGAATAGTATATGATGCCAATGAACTATAAAAACTATAAAACACAGTATAGGCTTGAAATGATGTATAAAAATTATAAAAAAATTAAAGTTCATAATAGGGTTAATATTTATCTATCCTATTCTTTTCTAGTTATGAGGACAATTTCCATTTAAAAATGACCTTCATTAATCATTATATAACGAGAAATTGGAAAAACACCACTCCGACCAACCTATAATAGGACCTCAACAACATCCATTAAAAAATATTTACATACTTTATTTATATCTTAAATACCTACTTTTTTTCCTCTATTAAAGTTTTTTTAGACATCTTGTTGGTTTTAGTCTTAATAAGGAGGCCTAAATACTTCATTTCAAAGGAATCTGTTATAAGAAGTGAATTCATCCAAGTATCTAGTTCTTCACCATTGTTTTCAATTACTTTATCATCTAAAATATTTCTAAATATCATTATCCTCTCTAATTATGTTTTATTAAAATCATTATGATTTTTTGAAAATGATATTATTATTATATAACTCTAAACTCTTACTTATTCATTAGTATAACATGTTATTGTTTGGGTTGGTTCAACTACCAACATGAATGATGTTATACCAATGATGTGGATTTATTTTAATACATATTTTCCATATCTTTTTTTTGTAAAATTATAGAATTTTTTATGTTAAAATGATACTTAATTGAAAAATAATTTAAATTGGATCATTTTTAATGAAAAAAATAATTCTTTAATTTTTCTATAAAAATGTCAGTTTTTGGTGCCCAATTATTTAAATTCTCATGCCTTAATTTTCCATATATTTTAAAAATAATAATTTTTAATGTGTTTAATAGAATTTTATCTGAAATATAATATTGGAAAGTTTTTTAATTATTTATGATTTTTTGTGTAATTTTTTTCATTGTTCCTTATGTATTTTAAAATTTAAACATTTCAAATAAATTCCAATCCATTTTTTGGAAAATTTCTTAAAAATATAGAATTTTGGTTGAGTCTATTCACTATTTTTTTAGGATTTATTACATAGGATATTATAATTCTCGTAAGGATGTTGAGAATCTATCAGGAAAACAAAATTTGGTGAAAGAATATTTTCATAAGAATTTTTCTATTTTTGCAAAGATACTATACCATTATGTAAAGATGAATTTTCCATTCATGTAAGGATGAAGTGTCGTTTCAAAAGGATATTTTCCATTTCATAATGATCATTTTCACTACTGTAAGGACTATTTTAAGTACCATAATAATCAATGCACCTTTATGGTGAATTAATGTGACAAAAACTAAAGATGGGATCTTGAGTTTTATTTAGTCTTCATGAGGATGCCTGAGAATCATCTGAACTTCATCAAAGAAAGGCTAGCTGGTGACTAAATCCACTAAAGACGTTGAGACTTTGAGCTTAGATATTGGGGTGCCCAAGATTCATCTAAAATCCATATTTTTCATATAATTTTTTGAATTTTCTCATCTCTTCTTCTATGATGAATTAATTTTATTTACCATTTACTTTTAATTTCCTTAAAAAAGTTTGAAAGAGTTTTTTTCACATTTTTAGCATGATTAATTTTCTATCTACTTTGAATTTCTTTACAAAAGTGTGAAAGAAATATATTTTTTTAACATTTTCTACATGGTATCATTTTCTTACCATGTTCTTTAGTTATCTTCCCAAATATTACTTTTCAATATTTCATGGTTTTCTAATGTAAATTCTATTATCATTATTTTATAAATTATTTCATTTGAAATAAATGTTCTTGAAAATTTAAAGGTTATTTTTCCTTATTTTTCAAAGTAAATTTCTAAATATTTTATAAATTATTGTTCATATATTTAGACATAATAAAACTTTTGTTGTGATTCACTGAGGATATGATCTAATTATAATATCTAAATTCTTTCTCTACATGAATTATGATCATTTTTATGGAATTATTTATGAAACAAGTTTATTTATCATGGTTTAATTAAGCTATGATTAAATTATGAATGTCTTTGTATTCATGTGGTAGACACATGTATGGTTTTTCATTATGTGATGGGTGGTAATGAAATTATATATCCATAGAATGCATTGGGTAAGGATTTATATCTAATAATATGATATATAAGGGAATGAGAAGTGAACTCAATCTTCCATGGGACCATGCTCACTATGTTGAAGGGAATAGAGAGTAAACCTGATCCACTATGAGACTATATCCTCTTTGAGATGATGGTGTTGATAGTAATCCTTTACATAAGAAATTATTTTCTATGTTTATATATATTCCAAATTTCTTTTTCTACGTATTTATGTTTTGAAATATTACTTTGATATGTTTTCATGGTTCATGATTATTGAATCATGCACACCCCTATAAATCATGTATTATGTTATGTCAAAATCCTTATGCCATGACCCATGAGTTTTTATCTATATTTTATTGAATATGATTTTATTTTTTTATGATCATACACCATGATTATGTTCTCATACTCACTTATTCATATTATGATCACTTTTGATCTTCAATTATTATCTCTTATTTTTAACCTTATTGAGTGCATAAGGTCACCCTCTTCTTATGTTTCCATTAATCATATAAGATATTGGGATTCATGAAGGTATGTACTTGTTTAAACTTTGGTTTAAATCTCTTAATTGTGGTTAATGAAATGGTTACCAGATTTATGAGGAGGTTTGAGGGTGTTACAAGGGTTTAGGATATAGAAGAAAGGGGAAAATGGACATTCTGTGCATGTTTCATGGTTGGTGAATGGTTAGTTTAAATTGTACACCCAAACTATGCTAGCCAAGAGGTGGGGTGCATGGTTAAGTAAAACCATGCAACGTGGAAGGCCAAACCATGTGAATTTGCATAGTGGCATTCCAAATAGTTGGTTCATGGTTTGATAGAATCTTCAGGACTCCCTAGCTAATCTTGCGACTGAACTCCACTTGGAAAGTGGCCAGCGCACAGTTTGCACACATTTTTACAAATTATGTAGCTAAATCATGTGCCCTATTAAAAAGTGTGAAATTCCTAGGTTCACGCCTTATAATTTTACGTATCCCACCCTATTTTCTCCCTCCTTATTCTTTCTTTAGCCCTAATGATGAACTCCAACCCCCAAATATTTTCAAGGGTGGTTCTCCTTCGATTTAAGTCTGTTTGGAGTGCCATTGGTTGCAGATCAAAGCTTCAGGTGAGTCAAACATTTCTCTTACTTCTCTTTTCAGATTAAGGATTTTAGATTTTTTCATCTTTTTCTAAATCCCTAAAACCCACTTTTTCTGGTGAAACCTAGGTTGGGTATTCAAAGGGTGTACGAATCCAGATCTAATTATACGATTACGAGTGCATTCATCATCAGATTTGAGGTAGGTTCTCTACAAGTTATATCCCATAGTTTTGATGTGGGTTTGTTCATGAGTGTTTATGTTAAGTTTGATTAATTTAGCGAGATTTAGTAAATTTTTTATATAAATAATGAATTAAATACCTCATGATCCCTATTGGATGCATGGAGGATCATTATACTAATTTAGCGTCACCCATGGGGTATGTCGAAGTTCTTGAACCTTGAAATTGGTAATGTTAAACATGGAATTGACGTGTGATAAAATGGATACATGATGAACATGTTTATATATTTTTTTTTGAAAGATTAATATTGATATATGTGTCTAGACTTGGATAATGGCATAAGGGGTCATTTGGATAAATTATAATGGGATTTATGAACTATTAAATGTAAAAGGGTAATTAGTTGATGGTTTAAGGCTTATGAATGATAAATAGGATAGTTGGGATGAGACATGCAAATGGGAATGGGTGAATGGGTCAAGGATTGTGATTTGATGGAAGTTTTTAATGGGATAGAAAATGGATATTATTTAATATGCTAAATGGGTTAATTGGATTAATTTTAACATGCCAAATAGATTATGAATCATACATATAATGTATAAGTGGGTTATTGCATGTGAAATGAGGAATGTGTTAAATGGGTTAACATATGGGAATTGATGAGTATGATAAATATTATTATTTATTGGAATTATTTAATATGATTAGTGAGTTAGGAATAATAAAGGTAAGTGGGATAAATGGGATATGTAATGTAAATGGAAAATGTGTTAATGGGTTATGGAATAATATTAATTCCCATGTTGATTGCTAATGACTGTGATATTTATTTTTATTATTTTGAGTATGGATTGTGATATGGTATATGTGTGTTGAATGGATAAATAAGAATGTACACATGTTTTGGTATTGTGGGGGTATTGACTTGAGGTTTTATACCCACAAGTCGAGTAGGGCTTGGGATGTGCATGGATGAGGCTTTGGACTTAGTTTCAGGACTATTTTGCAGATTATTATATTTTTTTTTATTTTTATGGATTTCCTGCACTTTTGGCATAGTGATAATGACATAGCATATTTATTGTTTGGTTGTGGACTTGTACCTGGTTTGGGAAATGGGTTTTTATGCATGTTCATTGGATATTACATATTATTTAAGCTATTTAATTGCTATGTATTGTGGATTACTCTATTAAAGAGGTTATAGTCTCCTCACATGGCTTATTAGACCCTCTATACTAGTCATCTACCTTTGGAACATAGGGAGGCATGCTTGAGGTCATGTGGTGACTCATCTTGGGGAACCGATTTAGTGGATTCTGGGATGGGGACATTAAAAAGTGGCATTATAGTGGGTTCTTTTATGTGACTTACTATTTGGGTATGATAGACAGGAGATTATGAAAGTTTCAAGCCTTGGTAATGAGATCATGTTTGGGAGTATCTAACCCATGTATGAGGTAAAACCCATGTTCCTTGGGTGAGAATTGTTGTTTTTGATATGTGTTATTGCCGTTGATGACATTTCACCACTGGGTGATGCACTTGTTGTGTGATGTGATTGTTTTATGATATTTTATAAAGGTTGGAATGACATGAGGTTGTGTATTCATGCATCATTTTAGGAACCAAGGATATATGTGGCATGCATTATGGTAGGCACAAATGATATGGGTGTGTGGGAAATGGAAGGTTGGATGCATTTTACTTCATTGATTTCTTTAATAAAATGGTGTCTATAAAGAATGATACAAATGGGTAAAAAAAGAATAATGTTAAATAATGGTTCAAAATGAGGTTTAATAGAGGTTTGTAAATGAGTTAAAATGTTGGATGTGACAATTTGTGAAATGGTAAATGTGTCTAAGATGAAATGAATACATTGTGAATATATAATTAGTTTTTAAAAAGTGTCTAATGAGAGACTTTTGACCAATTAAGTTGGTTTACCCTATGTTAGCCATGACCCATGGTAGGGATGGATGAGGGTAGTGTTCTTGAGGTAATGATGCCTGTTGGGATAGTTTATGGGAAATGAATTGTTTGTGGCTAGTGGAGAAACTTATTTTATGTAAACTACATAAGCTTATGTTATGTATAGAATCCCGCCTTTTTATCACATAAACTTTCATTACATTTTACAAAACCGAGGATCGTTAAGGTTTAGTGTCTTGGAAACCGGGAACTTTAAACATGAAAACATAAAATATTCTTCTTAAACACTTGAAAGGATTCTCTTCATATTCATCCTAGGTTCATTACTGCATCTCATAACCTAGGGAAATACATCAAAAGAAAGGGTGAGCAGAAGGCCCATTAAGGGAAACAAGAGAGACATTTTACATGTGAACTTGAGATACTTAAATAAGGTCATGAAAAGAACATTAAGGCATGAGAGAGAAATCACGAGGCATATCATAATAAAAATAACATTTTTCATAACTTGAAGATGTGGCTGAAACATTTAATATTGAAAATCATTTTGTTTCACCAAGGTCCATCCCCAAGGTTTCATTAAAAATTACCAAGGTTATTCACCAAGGTATCAGTCTAAAAAGTCATCTCTAGAGATTAAGTCTTTACCCAATGCATTGGAGCGCTATCTGGGCGCACCATTGACATGTATTTATTATCATGTGAGCCACAAATATCATCATCAATCATTTCATAAACAACCCATATAGCATAAAATAAATGGGTTTCATTTCATAATCATAACGTTTTAAAAACTGCTTTAAAGACATGATCTTTATGTCACTTTAAACCCACTGAAAGGGAAAGCGGGTTTCACGTATGTAAATCCCAGAATTTAAAATAGAACATTTTGATATATATGTGAATACCCCTGTAGAAATAAGAGATTTGAGTATTCACTTAATAACATAAAATAATTTTGAGATAAAGATGGAGGCATTTTGAGATGAAAACTATGCAACATAACGTCTATGATACATAGTTTTAGAAAACATTGAAAAGAGAGGGGAAATGGGTCACCCACTCAAAAATGATACATAAAACAGTAGGGGAACAGAATATATAGTATTTAAGAACATGGTAATAAAATTTGAATGATATACCATATGAAACGAAGAACTTGAAAGGAAGACAAAAAAATAAGATTTCTCTTATGAAAATTCGGCAGCCTAACGACGTCACTTAAAACTTCCAAAAATGGATTGACAAGATCAAATAGGGTATCTCATCATAAGAACATAAATGATCAGTATGATAGGTATAGATATCATACCCCAACATAATCAAAAGGAACTTGAAAGACTTGACATTAAAGTAGATCTTGAAAACGAGAAGGGTGAAAGAACCCCTTAGAAATTCGGCAGCCTAACGGCGCAACTTAAACTTCAAAATACTGAATTGAAGAGATCAAATGGGGTATCTCATCATATGGTAATAAAATATCAGTATGATAGATATAGAGATCATACCCCAACATAAAAAAAAGGAACTTGAAATAATTGACATGAAAGTAGAACTTCAAAACGAGAAGGGTGAAGAACCACTTAAAAATTCGGCAGCCTAACGACGCCACTTAAAACTTAAAAATACTGAATTGAAGAGATCAAATGGGGTCTCTAATCATATGATCATAAGAGATCAGTATTATAAATTTAGAGATCATACCCAAAAATATTAAAAAGGAACATGAAATACTTTACATGAAAATAGATCTTGAAAAACGAGAAGGGAGAAAGAATCCGTTACAAAAATTTCGGCAGCCTAACAGCACCACTTAAAACTTCATAGAACGAAAAAATGAGAGTAAGAGGGGATCTCTCATTATGTGAAGATGAAAAGGGAAGTAAGAGGAGTATAAAAAACACCCTTTAACATAAGAACATGGATCATAAAAGAAATTACATAAAAGAGATTTCTTGAAAAGAAAGAGAGAGATCGGATCCCTTACCTTAAAACGTAACTCTTAAAACTCAAAGGTTGGGACCTTAAGAGCTTGGGGGAACCTTGGTAGGACTCCTTGGGAGGTAATGAGACCAGAAATTCGTTGGGGAAGAGTGGGGAGTCGAATGGATGAGAGGATGACTTGGTATTTATAGGGAAAGTGAGGGGACAAGGCATTAATGGCCAAGGGACACCTCATTAGTGGTTTTGGCAAAACCATGGGCATGCCCATGGTATTTGCCCATGGTATTGGACACTTGAGACACCTAATACCTTATCTTACTATTAATAAGTCGACCATATTGATTACATACTTAATACATCATTTAATGATGTCATTAAACACCTGTAACTTAAAAACTGTATTTGCACTATTCATCAAAAATTCAACATTCTCAGAATAATCCCAAAATTTCACCTTAACCAAATATCAATGCTCTGATTTCAAAAATGAACTCCATTTTATAAAAATAATTTTCTAAATATTTTTAATTTATTTTTTAAATAAATACACTATTCACTGAAAATTCATTTTTTTCAGAAATAACCCCCAAAAATTACCATAACATAATATCGGTGCTCTAAGTTCAAAAATGAAATCCATTTTATAAAAATATTTTTTTAAATATTTTTAATTTAATTTTTAATTAAAAAATACTATTCACTTGAAAAAACTAATACTTGAATAATAATTTATGAAATCATTATTTAACCATTTTATTGAATCACATTACTTAATCAAGGTGCCTAGATTATATTAATACTTTCTTTAAGTGAGATTACTAATCCATTTGGACACATTACTAATCATAATCATAAAATCACTATTCATAATTTACTATTCATCAAAAATCAAGTTTATCTTATTAGACTCTAAATTTCGTACTGAACATAATTGTAGAAGACCATTTTTCGAAAATCATTACAAATTTTTAATTATTTAAGGTTTACATAAACATTTTTAAAATATCCTTTTTCTAAAATTCGTCAAAAATATGCATACTATATTTATCCGGTCATTTGAAAATTCATAAACTTCATCATAAGAAGAAATCCCAATTTTTATTTAAAAAAAAGGATTACACAAGGCAGTTACGGTCTCCTTACATATCCCCTTATCACACCAGCATAAGACCTAAGTGTAAGGTTTGCTAAGGTGAGAGAATCTGAGGGAGGCTCGACCAACATCGCACGAGTAGTAATTTCTATCAGTTTGAACTTCTCGCAAAGGCGATTCTGTTCTAGCTTCACACGATGAAGTTCAGCTTGGGTTTGGTCCAGAGCAAAGCCCAGTGATGCTACCTCCTTCCCAAGTTCTGTTAGATGGGCTTCGATCGGTCCAAGACTACTGGGTGAGGCCATCAAATCTTTTTTCTATAATAATTAACCAAGATATCTTGTATTTAGAGACAATAATCGAAACGTTTAGTTTACAGCGGTCATATTGACCAATGGTCATATAACAGTCAAAACCCAATGGTCTCATTTTAATTATACTCATGTTATCAAATGAAACATTTTTGTTGAGTATAAAAAACAAAATAAAATAGCACATAAAATTAGGAAACAAGATTTATTCAAAATTTCGGGACATTACAATCTTCCCCCCTTAAGAAATTGCATCCTCGCAATTTTTAAAATTGGGTTTTGAAATTTCATTGAAAGTCCCACATCGGAAAAGTAGTCAGTAAAACTGTTACTTTAAAAGAAAAAAGGTAAGTACAAAGGTCACCCGAGTTAGCCCACACTAGGATTCCATGTACAAAAACATGGACATGGAGGAGAAAACAAAGGGTCAAGTTCTGAGGGAGAGTGATAGAAAAAATGATTAGGATAAAGTTAACCATAAGAAAATCCCAAACTTATGATGTGTGTAAACGGTCTTTGATTACCCAGTAGGAAACGTAAACCAACAACGTTTTTGTTTTACGTTCCTTTTCATAATTTTGAGGAATTCATTTAAAACATAAAACAAAAACATAAGAAAATATACGTATCTTCATGTAGAGTTTCATCCTTTAATAAGTTTCTACCCAAAAATAATCTTTTCTCCAAACTATGAGCATTCAAAACTACTTGGTCTCATCAAAACACAAGAATCATCTTCTAGAGAATAACATAATCCACAAAAGATCAACTATCTATTTCTTATATCTTTAAACATTATCCAAAAACAGAAGGGGTAAGGTAAAACAACTCTTCAAAAAGAACGAATCCCATAGGAATGGAAACTACTTTTAAATCTTCAAAGTTCCATGGTACTACCCAAAGTTCATCATAGTCCATTCCATAAATAACGGTCCTTAAAATTCCTCAAAATAAACCAAACTAAGATTGAAACCCAAATACAAGAAAGATTTGATAACATAGTCTTCCAAAATAAACTTCATTGTTCATCTCCAAACAACATCAACCACTCCTAACATCTTATAAAAATAGTCTCTAACCTAAATATATTTTACCCAAGATAGGTTAATCATTCCCATAAGTAACCTAAATTACTATAAGTCCACCTTAAATTCATCAATTCTTCAAAATATAAGTCAAACTTACTCCTCAATGAAAATACAGTAGTAATCTATTTACTTCGATCATATAGGGTCCCCAAAATAGTGAACGTCATCCAAAATAATAATCATATTTTAATCCCCTAATCATCCCTGTCATATTAATACGAAAATCATCGCATTTTCTATCACATTGGTTGTTGGGACATGTTCTTCCATTTCCCACCATTAACTAAGAAGAGAAAGCATAATTAGGGGCTTAAGTACTTAGACAATAATCATGAAAAGGAACTGAAAGCATATAAGGATAACTTGTAGAAGAAAAGTATACCCTAACTTGTGATCCCCTAGGTTCCCATCTAGGTTATCCATGATCATATATTCTTATGTGAATCTTTATTTTATTTTATCTTTGTTCCTTTAACAATGGTTCATACTAAGCTTATGAATTTACCAAAGCATATCCCCCGGGAGTGTCGTAACCAAGAGTGTAGCAATGCCTGTTGTCGTGTACCAGTTCCCGTTCGAGTCTAGATCAAAGAGGTGTTTTCGAGTTTTACCCCTATGTACATCTGTGCCAGAGCCACCTCTACCTGCTCGTATCCAGACATAGATGTATTTGCTTGGCAACCCCTTACTCAATACTCACCCAAATACCAGGAATATTTCCTATATTTAAAATTTTGTATAGGGTTCTTCCTAGAGTTTTCATATCCTAATTTCCACAAATAACTAAACTATCCTTTGATACCAACTATAACATCCTGCCTTTTTATCACATAAACTTTCATTACATTTTACAAAACTGAGGATCTTTAAGGTTTAGTGTCTTGGAAACCAGGAACTTTAAACATGAAAACATAAAATATTCTTCTTAAACACTTGAAAGGATTCTCATCATGTTCATCCTAGGTTCATTACTGCATCTCATAACCTAGGGACATACATCAAAAGAAAGGGTGAGCAGAAGGCCCAGTAAGGGAAACAAGAGAAACATTTTACATGTGAACTTGAGATACTTAAATAAGGTCATGAAAAGAACATTAAGGCATGAGAAAGAAATCATGAGGCATATCATAATAAAAATAAAATTTTTCATAACTTGAAGATGTGGCTGCAACATTTAATATTGACAATCATTTCGTTTCACCAAGGTCCATCCCCAAGGTGTCATTAAAAATTACCAAGGTTATTCACCAAGGTATCAGTCTAAAAAGTCATCTCTAGAGATTAAGTGTTTACCCAATGCATTGAAGCGCTATCTGGGCGCACCCTTGACATGTATTTATTATCATGTGAGCCACACATATCATCATCAATAATTTCATAAACAATCCATATAGCATAAAATAAATGGGTTTCATTTCATAATCATAACGTTTTAAAAACTGCTTTAAAGACATGATCTTTATGTCACTTTAAACCCACGGAAAGGGAAAGCGGGTTTCACGTATGTAAATCCCAAAATTTAAAATAGAACATTTTGATATATATGTGAATACCCCTGTAGAAATAAGAGCTTTGAGTATTCACTTAATAACATAAAATAATTTTGAGATAAAGATGGAGGCATTTTGAGATGAAAACTATGCAGCATAACGTCTATGATACATGGTTTTAGAAAACATTGAAAAGAGAGGGGACATGGGTCACCCACTCAAAAATGATACATAAAACAGTAGGGGAACAGAATATATAGTATTTAAGAACATGGTAATAAAATTTGAATGATATACCATATGAAACGAAGAACTTGAAAGGAAGACAAAAAAATAAGATTTCTCTTATGAAAATTCGGCAGCCTAACGGCGTCACTTAAAACTTCCAAAAATGGATTGACGAGATCAAATAGGGTCTCTCATAATATGAACATAAATGATCAGTATGATAGGTATAGAGATCATACCCCAACATAATCAAAAGGAACTTGAAAGACTTGACATTAAAGTAGATCTTGAAAACGAGAAGGGTGAAAGAACCCCTTAGAAATTCGGCAGCCTAACAGCGCCACTTAAACTTCAAAATACTGAATTGAAGAGATAAAATGGGGTCTCTCATCATATGGTCATAAAATATCATTATGATAGATATAGAGATCATACCCCAACATAACAAAAAGGAACTTGAAATAATTGACATGAAAGTAGAACTTCAAAACGAGAAGGGTGAAGAACCACTTAAAAATTCGGCAGCCTAACGACGCCACTTAAAACTTCAAAATACTGAATTGAAGAGATAAATTGGGGTCTCTCATAATATGTTCATAAAAGATCAGTATGATAAATTTAGAGATCATACCCCAACATATTAAAAAGGAACATTAAATACTTTACATGAAAATAGATCTTGAAAAATGAGAAGGGAGAAAGAATCCGTTACAAAAATTTCGGCAGCCTAACGACGCCACTTAAAACTTCATAGAACGAAATAATGAGAGTAAGAGGGGATCTATCATTATGTGAACATGAAAAGGGAAGTAAGAGTAGTATAAAAAAAACCCTTTAACATAAGAACATGGATCATAAAAGAAATTACATAAAAGAGATTTCTTGAAAAGAAAGAGAGAGATCGGATCCCTTACCTTAAAACGTAACTCTTAAAACTCAAAGGTTGGGACCTTGAGGGCTTGGGGGAACCTTGGAAGGACTCCTTGGGAGGTAATGAGACCAGAACTTCGTTGGGGAAGAGTGGGGAGTCGAATGGATGAGAGGATGACTTGGTATTTATAGGGAAAGTGAGGGGACAAGGCATTAATGGCCAAGGGACACCTCATTAGTGGTTTTGGAAAAACCATGGGCTTGCCCATGGTATTTGCCCATGGTATTGGCCACTTGGGACACCTCATACCTTATCTTACTATTCATAAGTCGACAATATTGATTACATACTTAATACATCATTTAATGATGTCATTAAACACCCGTAACTTAAAAACTGTATTTTCACTATTCATCAAAAATTCAACTTTCTCAGAATAATCCCAAAATTTCACCTTAACCAAATATCAATGCTCTGATTTGAAAAATGAACTCCATTTTATAAAAATAATTTTCTAAATATTTTTAATTTATTTTTTAAATAAATACACTATTCACCGAAAATTCATTTTTTTTCAGAAATAACCCCCAAAAATTACCATAACATAATATCGGTGCTCTGAGTTCAAAAATGAAATCCATTTTATAAAAATATTTTTTAAAATATTTTTAATTTAATTTTTAATTAAAAAATACTATTCACTCGAAAAAACTAATACTTGAATAATAATTTATGAAATCGTTATTTAACCATTTTATTGAATCACATTACTTAATCAAGGTGCCTAGATTATATTAATACTTTCTTTAAGTGAGATTACTAATCCATTTGGACACATTACTAATCCTAATCATAAAATCACTATTCATAATTTACTATTCATCAAAAATCAAGTTTATCTTATTAGACTCTAAATTTCGTACTGAACATAATTATAGAAGACCATTTTTCAAAAATCATTACACATTTTTAATTATTTAAGGTTTACATAAACATTTTTAAAATATCCTTTTTGTAAAATTCATCAAAAATATGAATACTATATTTATCCGGTCATTTGAAAATTCATAAACTTCATCATAAGAAGAAATCCCAATTTTTATTTAAAACAAAGGATTACACAAGGCAGTTACAGTCTCCTTACATTGCCCCTTATCACACCAGCATAGGACCTAAGTGTAAGGTGTGCTAAGGTGAGAGAATCTGAGGGAGGCTCAGCCAACATCACACGAGTAGTAATTTCTATCAGTTTGAACTTCTCGCAAAGGCGATTCCGTTCTAGCTTCACACGATGAAGTTCAGCTTGGGTTTGGTCCAGAGCAAAGCCCAGTGGTGCTACCTCCTTCCCAAGTTCTGTTAGATGGGCTTCGATCGGTCCAAGACTACTGGGTGAGGCCATAAAATCTTCTTTCTATAGTAATTAACGAAGATTACTTGTATTTAGAGACAATAATAGAAACGTTTAGTTTACAGCAGTCATATTGACCAATGGTCATATAACAGTCAAAACCCAATGGTCTCATTTTAATTATACTCATGTTATCAAATGAAATTTTTTTGTTGAGTATAAAAAACAAAATAAAATAGCACATAAAATTAGGAAACAAGATTTATTCAAAATTTCGGGTCATTACATTATGTGTTCTAAGATCCATGTTTGGAATTGTAGAGAATTGCCACCGTAATGGTGTGTGCTGGTTGGGTGATAAATGGATATCATCAAGAATGATCTACCAGTAGTAGAGTAAGAAAAACCATTGGTTTAAAATAACTAAGTATAAGATCAATTCCATGAGGACTTTACTCATTTTCTTAAAATTATTGGATGGGACCCATGGTGGGTCATGCCAAGTATGTTTGATATAATAATAGAGTTTCAGTTGTAACACCCTCTGAAGTTTACTGGAGTGGGTGGACTTGAATTCTGAGTATATTGTAGGTTGGAACATGAAGGAACATAGGGGGTGGGTACCCCTAGTATAGTGATAATACCCTATTTATGGGTGGTTTGAGGTAGTGAGAGTTCCTTAGAATAAGACCTTGATTATATGCAGGAATACATTGATGAGTATCGATGTGTGAATAGAGGGGAGTTCCTTTTTATGATTTCAGTAGGGCTATATCCTTGAGGTTTTGAGGTGTTACCTGATAATGTAAAAGTGGTAACCCTTTTGGGTTGTAATTTCCTAGGTTGTGTGATGAAATTAAGAATGGGAATCTTGGTTTTGGTGTCATTAGTAATGAGTGTTTTTTATGGGTGCGGTGACCCATGTGGTTTCAAACCTTGTGCATTATGTTTGGACCCTAGAATTGGGTTTTTTGGCTCATGGTGCCAATGTATGTTTATGATTATGCTTGAAGAGAGACCTAGAGTGAATTTTTATGTAGTGTTTCAGAATAGGGGTAGGAAATCCACCTATGGGTGACAACTTGTTTGAAGTTTTATGTGTGTGGCCTAAAGAGCAGTCCTAGTTACTTTTTACCCTTAACCCTATTTGGGAAGTCAGTAACATTCAACCATTGAAATAGTGGTCAACTATTTTGTGAGTTCTCTTGGGAGAATGGTGAACATGTGATGTTTCAGGTGTGCACAAGTGTAGATTTGGCCTAAAGGATCAATTGGGAAATTCAATGGTTTTTGGAGACGCAACTCGAGTTGCGATGTAGAGTTAATAGTATTGGGGAAA
Organism: Viscum album; assembly: GCA_963277665.1. Classification (NCBI taxonomy): domain Eukaryota; kingdom Viridiplantae; phylum Streptophyta; class Magnoliopsida; order Santalales; family Viscaceae; genus Viscum; species Viscum album. The sequence continues at coordinate 1,994,314,122 of OY728157.1, forward strand.
TCTAGGGTGAAATCAAGGGAGGTTATCCCTGTGATGAAGGTTCCTTGGAATATGAATCACGGGGGATGATTCAAAGTGGAATCGAAGCAAATTTAGTACCTTTTAGTTGAGGTGAATGGTATGGTTGGGCCCTGGTTTCTTTCAGGAAGGAACCTGAGTGCTTGTAGTTGGTTGTGAAGTTGGTTTCAAAAGGTTGTATCATTCAGGGGTCTGACCCATCTATTTTAATGAAAATTAATGGAGTCATTGATGTTGATTTAGGATAGACAAGACAAGGGAAACTAACGTGTGGATGGGTACTTTTGTTGTGAGGATGACACTCGAGGTGAGGGTGGCCACATGGTTGGTATTTTATGTGTGAATGGTTTGGTTGTTGGGTGAGATGTTAATAATACCTTGAGGTCTATGGGGATAATGGACAAAGATACATGGTTGGGTGAGTAAGTGGGTGTGGGGATAAACCCTGGTGATGTTTGTATTTTGTGATCAAAAGTTGGTCTTAGTGTGTGGTCATAGGAAAGTGTAAGACCTTATGGGATTTAATGATGCCCAGATATGAGTACATGATGGAAAGAACAATTTTTTTTGGAATGGGAAAACAAGTGGCTCGGTATAAGCACTTTTCATTCTATATGAAACCACTTGGGAGGCATGGCTGTACGAGAGACCCCTAGTTTTGATCAGTGAGGTTGACAGTTGTGTTTTGATTGTTAACTGCTAGGGTCATTCCGAAAGAACTCAGGTGGCATGGTGTTAGTAGTTCCAAAGGATATTTTAGTCCACAACTTCTTGAAAGAGGTTCATGGAGTGGTGGTTAGTCTTATTTGGAAGTCACACCTGTGCGGTGGTGACTAAGTGTTGATAAGATGTGTATGGGCAGGGAAGCATAATATTTTTTGTAGTTTAAGGTGTTCTGTAGTGGGATACGATTTCTGTGGTGGATAATTATGGTGGTGTTCATCATTAAATTCTTAGCGTACTTATATCTAGTAACGATCATGACCAAAATCTTGACATTATCCTAGGTATGATGAAAAATCTATGGATTTATACCTAGTGAATTTAATGAATTTGGTTGGATGTGGTATATCATGTAGGTTACACTCTTTGGGGTGGTATATATGTAGTTTTATAGTGGTATTTTCACCATTGATCATTATAGTTAAGGTTCTCAGGATGGACCAGGTGCTGACAAATGTCATGGGTGCTGTTCTTAAAAGCTGGGAGTGGGTATCAGGTGATGTTATTCTATTATTCTGGAAAATATATATGAACATGTTCAAGTTTTGAGGTTCATATCTTGATCATATCATGATCCATGGTGTTTTAATTTCATGAGAAAAGTGGGGGTAACGACACCACTAAGGCTGGGAATGATAAGTCATTCCTGAGTGTATGGAGTAGAGTGTAGAGTTGATGTGGTTACATATGGATGATAAAGAGAAACCTGTAAGGTACACATTGGGTTCCTCAAAGAGGATAAGTGGGCCTTATATGTTGTGGTTTTTTGATCTAATAAATGGGTTTTTTCTCAGGGTGGTTCCAAATTAAATTCAGGATGCCTGTGATAGAGTCATTGGAGGGCGTGGTAAGACATGACAATGGTTTGTGGTAATAGAGGCTGGGTTCTATAACTTCATCAAAAATTGAGTATAGACCCGGGTAAGTGTATTTGAGTGAAATTGGAATTTCTTGAAGTGTTAAGGAACCTTTTCCATGTGATATAGTTTCATGCTAACAGTGATTCTAGGTGTTCTAGAATGAGTTGACCAGTGGCAACTCGACTTAGTAAGAAGGAGGTACAAAAGTGGAGGGTTGTAAAATACATTCGGTGAAAGTTTTGGAATGAAAATTATAATTTTATAATGGAAATAAACCTTGAATAAGAGACTAATCGACTTAAGTTTAGGTGGAGATGATGAAGTTACTTTTTCTAGGAATATTAATGGGTACGATGAAACATGGTGATTTTTTGAAAGGTAGTGAATGCCTTGAAAAAAGGGTTACCAAATGCCAAGGAATGACCCTATTAGGTGCATCAAATGATAATGGTATGCCTTAGGTGAGGAGGCTCCATGGACTGATGTAGGAAATAATATGAAACATTGGAAAAATGGGTGTTTTGAGACAAGCTGTCAGGAATGGTCTGACATGTTAAAAAAAGGGAACAAGATTGGTAAGTTGTAATCCACCACCGGTTTGATGTTTTATGATAAGAAAATTTCGTAAATGAAGGAAAACCTAAGAGAGGTCAAGTCATTTTTGTTTTTCAATGGATGGTGGATTCATTTCTCTTTCAGGTAGCTTTAACAGTAATGTTGGATGATAGTGTTGGGTAGAGTCCTCATGCATGTCTGGGTACGGTGATTTGGGAAATACATAAAGTATATTGTGAATATTGAGTTTAGGTTCTGGTGGCCTTTTTCAATAGTGAGGGTTCCAACCACCAGAATATGGTGGTGGTTAGTTAAAGTTCATGATGGGGAGAACCATATAAGGAAAGGGTTTGGTTGATGATGTGAGGTGTTTTAGGTTGGATGGACTTGAGAAATTACAATATTAGTGCTTTGGACTTGGCAATAAGTGTTGGATTGGATTTTGATCAGATGAGTTCCCTGAATGTTTTGGTTGGGTTTTGGATGTTCTTTTATAGAATGGGATTGTTGGATATCAAGATGTGGATCGATGTAGGTTAGGAATTATTATTTTTAAAACCATGTGTTTCTTTGGGTGGTGTCAAGTTTGGGGAACTGTGGGGGTTTTAAAAATAGGTTAAAGTGGAGTCGAGTGATTTTGGTCATGAGTTTCGAGGATGATAAAGACAATGGGGTTCAAATTGGCTCTTCTACGATGGTATGATGTTGTGTGTGAAGTTTCATTGGGTTGTGATTTAGGTATTGTTTCCTAGGATTCCCCTTAGAATTTTGGTGGTTGATGTATGGGTTGAGGTTGATGAATCCTTTGAGGAGAATATGATTTGTTTTGTGGATCATAGTGAGAAGGTTTTATGGGGAAAGACCATGAATTTAGTTTTAGTTTTATGGAAGTATGATAAAATTCAAGAGGAAACTTATGAAAATAGAGATGGTTATGTAGGCCTAGTGGTTTGATCTCTTTACTTGGATGTTCAATAATGCTTAAGAGTGCATCTTGAGGATGACCCGTTATAAGGTGTGGAGGTTGTAAGATCCTGGGCTTCATGGAGGTATGACCTTGTTTAAATTTTGGTTTAAATCACTTAATTATGGTTAATGAAATGGTTATTGGATTTATGATGAGGTTTGAGGGTGTTCTGGGGGTTTGGGATGTTGAAGAATGGGGAAAATGGCCATTATGTTCATGTTACATGGTTTTCGCATGGTTAGTGTAAATCATGTGCCCAAACCATGATATACAAGAGTAGGGGTGTATGGTTAAGTAAAATAATGCAAGGGGTTAGGAAAAACTATGTAGATTTGGATAGTGTAATTCTGCATGGTTGGTGCATGATTTTATAGGCTGTGTGGGACTCCCCAGATAACCATGAAGCTCAACTCCTCTTAGACATTAGATGGTACACAGTTTGCACATGGTTTGTCAAAATGTGTGCATAAACCATGCACACTATTAAAAAGTGTGAAATTACCAAATTTACCCCTCAAGATTTTAGTCATCCCACCCAATCTTCCTCCTACTCCTTCTTCCACCAGCCCTAGTGATGAACTCCAACCCCCAAATCTTTCTGATTTCCTTCGATTCAAGGCTGTTTGGAGCACTGTTGGTTGTGGATCAAAGCTCCAGGTGATTCAAATCTTCCTCTTGCTTTTATTTTCTGGATTAGGGATTTTAGATTTGTTCAACTTATTTTAAATCCCTAAAACACTCTTTTTTTGGTGTAATATAGGTTGGGTCTTCAAAGGGTGTACGATTCTAGATCTAAGGCTACAATTAAGAGAGTGTTCATCATCATATTCGAGGTAAGTGGTCTACAAGTTATATCCCATTTTTTTGTTGTGGATTTTTTCATGTGTGTTTGTGTTCTTGGTTCCATATTATTGTAAGTTTGATGCCTTTCATGGTATTTGGTAAAATGGTTGACTAAATAATGAATTTAATTTCTCACGATTTCTGTGGTATTCATGGAGGATGATTAAACCAATTTAGGTCCACCCATGGTGTGTGCTAACATTACCAAACATTGACTTTGGTAATGTTAAACATGGAATTAACGTGTGATAAAATGGATACATGATGAAATTATTGATATGTTAATTTGGGCTAAAAGAGGAATATTGATAGATGTGTCTAGACTTGGATAATAGAATAAGGGGTTATATTTCTAAATTATAATGGGTTATATGAGCTATAAAATGTAAAAGGATAATTTTTTGATGGTCTAAGGATTATTAATGATAAATGGGATAGCCGGGATGAGACATGTAAATGGTAATGGGTGAATGGGTAAAGGATTGTGATTTTATGGAAGTGTTAAATGGGATAATGAACAAAAATTGTTGAATATGCTAAATGGGTTAATTGGATTAATGTGAACATGCCAAATGGATTATGAATTGTACACAGAATTCATAAGTGGGTTCTTACATGTGAAATGAGGAATGGGTTAAATGGGTTAACATATGGGAGTTGATGAGTATGATAAATGGGATAATGTATGGGAATTATTTAATATGATTATTGATTTAGGAATAAGAAAGGTAAGTGGGATAAATGGGATATGTAATTTAAATGGAAAATGTGTTAATGGTTTATGAAATAATATTAATTCCCATGTTTATTGTTATGTATTGTGATTGTTATGTGTAATGTTTTGAGTATGGGTTGTGATACGGTATGTGTGTGGTGAATAGATAAATAATAATTTGCATATGGATTAGTAGTGTGGGGTATTGAATTGAGTTTCTACACCCATGGGTCAAGTTATACTGAGGCTCTAAACTCCACCCCAAAATGTATGGGTTAGGGAAGGGGATGAAGGATCTATTCCCCTAATGGTTTTATTTGATGAGACCACCCGAATTGAGGCTTCAAGGTGAGTGTGATGTGTTTATCCCTAGTGGGATAAGGACTTAACATATTCCTTTATTCATAGTGATTTATTACCTTAGACCCTTGTATAGATGATGGAAATACCTAATCCATGTAATATGTGATGAAAATGGATGAAGTAATGAAGATGGAATAAATGATGGAAATAGTAGTAATGATAGAAATGGTTGAAGTAAAGTTTTTTAACTAATGGAACCTGAGTTTTCCTCTATTTAATTTTTATTTATTTATTACTTTCATGCACTATATATTTAGATTGGATATTTTATATACACCATTGGTGGTGGCCTACTGAGTTGTACTCACACCCTTCTTGGGCGTTGTTGGGTACCTGAGAAGTTTTCATGGTTGCAGGTCAGGATATGGGCATGGGCCCTGCATTTGAGGGTTGATTATGGCTTGGGATGTACAGGGATGAGGTTTTAATCTTTCATTTAGGAACATCTTGGGGATTCTAATATTTTTTTTATTTTGGGTTTCCTACACTTTTGGAAAAGTTATCTTGACATGACATATTTACTGTTTGGTTTTGGACAAGTACCCTTTTGTGAAATGGTTTTTTATGCATGTTTATTGGATATTAAATATATTTTCTGCTATTTTATTTTAATCTATTGTGTCTTACTCTAGAAAATAGGTTGTAGTCTCCCAATGTGGCTTATTAGACCCCTGCTACTTTTTGGAAACCTCTGGCGTACGGGGAGGCATGCTTGAGGTCATGTGGAAACTCAACTCGGGGTACCAATTTAGTGGCTTCTGGGTCAGGGATATTACACGTGAGGTTATGAATAAGGGTATTATGTATGATATGTCTATAAGGGTATCATGTATGAAAAATATTTGTGGGTCATATTGAAGATTATATGAAAATAATTTGATTATTTATTCAATCTCTAAGGGGTGTGTGATTTATTTAGATATGTAATGAATTTTCATGTAAAATTATGTAATATATATGTATGTATGTTATGATTGGCTCATCTAAATTGGTATCAAAGTGGGGTTTAGTTATTTTTGGGGATAAGGTTATTAATAATAATAGTATAAAACTTAAATCAACCCATATTTAGCCAAAAGTGATGTAGGATGAACCTAAAATTTCATAGGTTGAAATAAAGGTGTCATAGATTAAGATATATTTTGATCAATTTTTTATTATGGATAATATTGTTTAATAATCTCACTGACCATTTTAGTGATAGTAAGGGACTAAAGAAAGAATAATGAGATTGGGGTGGTGATAGGTATACTCATTATTGAAAAATCTTATTTTATCCTAGTTCTATTAAATCATTCATATCTTGAATTTTTTTTAGATATTAATTCATATCCTTAATGATTAGATATTGAATAATTAGTGAAAAATCCTAGTAGTGTGATGATTGTATCCTAAGTCTATCACTCCTCCCTGATAGAAGTTTTTTGGAATATGCTTCATGAAAATTTTATTATTATCTATTTAATTAAATTTGATTTGATTTTGGGAATAGATTGAATCTCCCTACATAGATCCTATATTAATTTTTGGGATAGAGAAATTACTTTTCATATCCCAAACCAACATATGATCATCTACAGGTTCAAGGATTACTATGAACTCCCTATATAAATTACTTCCATTATATGGGTCTTAATACCCAATCATGAGGTGTATTAACTCAAATGGTTTGGGATAAACTCAATATCATGGACCTATAGATTATAAATTAATACATTGACGTTTTTTCTGAAGAGTTTATAGGTCTTCCTCTAGATCATGAGGTTGATTTTTTCATAGAACTCATAACTAGTTTTATACCAATATCAAAGACTCCTTATCGAATGAACCTAATTGAATTAAAATAATTTAATAAGTAAATCTACAAGAACCTGGATAAAGGTTTTATACACCTAGGTGCTTCACCATGGGGTTCAAATATTATATTTTTTAAGAAGAAAGATGGATCAATGCATTTATGCATCGATTATCATGAACTTAACAAGATCATGATCAAGAAAAAGTATCTTGTATCCTATATTTATGAAGTTTTTGATCAACTATGAGGGGATAAATACTTCTAAAATATTTACCTCTGATTAGGATATCATCATTTAAGAGTAAAAATAAAGGATATACTCAAGACAACATTTCATGCATATATGGACACTATATATTCCTAGTGATTCCATTTGGACTTAAAAATTCCCCTACCATCTTCATGGATATGAATAATAGAGTCTTTAGTGATTTCATAAATCAATTTTTGGTATTATTTATATATGATATTCTCATATATCCCCATATAAGTGAAGAGAATTAAGATTATTCAAGGGTTGTGATAAAGACCTTGAGAAATGAGATTTCGTATTCCAAATTTAGCAAGTGTGAATTTTGGATATTGAAAGTATCATTCTTGGGTTATTAAATCACAAGAGCAAGTATATATATAGATCCTTAAAGGATAAAGGTGATTGAATATTGACCCATACCAACCACTATAATAAATATCTGTAGTTTACTTGAAATTTCTGGATATTTTCAATGCATTGTGAGAAATGTTTTATAAAAGACAAATATATTAACCAAGTTAACTCAAAAGAGATTCAAATTAATTTGAAAAAATTAATGTGAAGATAATTTCAATGATATTAATATAAGGTTGGTCATTGAAACTATACTTACACTACCATGTATTAGAGAAGGGTTTGTGATATACAATGATGCATCAAAGAAGGGATTAGAATGTGTCTTCTTGAAAAAGGATATAATGATAGTTTATGCATCATGTCAATTAAATATTCATGAGAAAATTACTTTATATATAATTTAGAGTTATAATTTATAATATTTTCATTAAATATATAGAGGAATTATCTCTATGGTTAAAAGTTTGAAATATATACTAATCACAATAGCTTAAAGTATATATTTACATGGAAGGAGTTTAACACATGATAAATGCGATGGTTGGATTTGATCAAGGAATATGATTTATTAATACATTTCCACCTTAGAAGGTAAAATAGGGTGGATGATGATTTGATAAAAAGGATCATGTTATCTAATCCATGATGAGGACTGAAAGAGACCCAATACTTATAGATTTGAAAAAAATGGAGCTTGAAATAATAAGGGAAGGGGAGAAATCCTATATTTCCTAAATGTATACTCAACCATTCATCCATGTTAAGATCATGGAGGCATATAATGAGGATATATAGATACATAATAATGTAAAGAATATTCTAGAGTTTAACTTTGGTAGTGATGGTATTATATGATTTGGGAAATGAGTACGCGTTTCATTAGTATAAGAATTGAAAAATGATCTGTTAGATGGTGAAAATAGCTCATTATTCTATATCCATCCTAGAAGAAAAAACATGTATAGGGATCTCAAGAATCATTATTGGTGGTTCAACATAAATAAGGATATTTTAGAGTATATAGATCGATGATTTATTTTCTAACAGACCAAGGTAGAATGTTAGAAGTCTAAAGGGATGGTGAAATCATTACCCATACCTGTATAGAAATGGGATTGAATCACAATGGATTTAATTGTAGGTATCCCTAATACTTAAAAATTACATAAAAATATTTGGGTTATTTTTGAATTCCTCACAAATTTGGAACATTTCAATTTTATTCAAGAGTATTTATCGCTTGGTAAATTTTACAAGATATATATAAAGGAAGTGGTAAGGCTACATGGGGTACCACTTTCCATTGTATAATATTGAGATATGAGGTGTACCTCAAAGTTATGGAGAAGGCTTTAATAAGAATTGAATACAAAGATGATCTTTAAAATTTATTATCATAATTATATTGATGGTCAATCTAAAAGGACCCTTCAAACTCTATAATATATGTTGATATATTATTCAATGAAATTCCAAGGTGTTGGGATAAAAACCTTCCTCTGGTGAAGTTTTTTTATAATAGTAGTTTCCATTATAACTTTCAAATGGCACCATATGAGGCTACATATGATAATTGGTGTATAACTCTAACATGTTGTATTAAAGTTGAAGAGAGTAAGCTCTTGGGACTTGATATTTCACAAGAAATGTTAGATAAGATTCAAAAAATGCAGTAACACATTAAAATTACACAAATTCAAAAAATATCCATGCCAATAATCATTGGTTAGATTTGGAGTTTGAAGTTGGAGATAAGGTATTCCTTTTAATATCACTATAGAAAAGGGTTATGAGATTTGGGAAGAATGGAATGTTTGTCTCTAGATACATTAGCTCCTTTCAAATCCTTGATCGTGTAAGGATAGTATCTTATCATCTCACAATTCCACAAAACCTCTCCATAGTGTATAATGTGTTTCATGTATCAATTTTGAGGAAGTACATATTTAATCCTTCACATGTACTATACTTAGATGTAACATAATTGGAACATGAACTCTCTTACCTAGAATAATCCATATAAACCATGGATCATAGAGATATAGTAATATGAGAAAAGAACACTTATCTAGATAAAGTTTTTTTTGAGGAATCATAATATTGAGGAAGATACATGGGAACCTATAATGTGGCAGAAGTATCATCAGTTTTTTCATCAAAGTAATGAAATTTCAAGGGTGAAATTATTTTAAGGGAGTAGAATGTAACATTCTAAGATGTTAGAATCTATTACCATTTAAATAAATTCCATATTGAATAACTTGCCTCAAATGAAACACTGAACTAAAATAAATGATTATATTCTTTTTTGAAATAAAATATTAAATAAAATATAAACATTAATACATAAATTTAATATAATATGAAACATCATTAATAAAACTAAAATAGGAATAAAAACACATGTAAATAAAAAAACTTGAATATGAAATCCTTATCCTCTTGGTTTTCTTTGAAGAGAAAACCTCTGATTACAAATATAGAAATAAAGAAAAAAATTATAAATATAATAGTTTTGTAAAACTAATGGTTTTTTTATTTTTTTGGAAATATATGAGAATGTTGGTACCCTGCAAGTAAAAAAAATTATGGAGATGGGAATTTATTAAAGGAATTAATTATGCTCTGAGGATTATTGAAAAATGAAACTTTATTATTATTTTTGTTGGATTTTTTTGGAAAAGGGCAGTGATTATGTGTATGGTAATATTTGATTTTTTGATGATATATGATATTTTTGGAACCCTATAAGTAAAAATAAGTTTTGGATATGGAAATGCATTGAAGGAAGTAGTGATTCTTAGATGATTTTTAAAAAATGTAAGTTTCTTGTTTTTTTATTGGATTCGTTAAAAAAGAAAGGTTATTATGTGCATGGAATTATTGGAACATATATATGCACATAAAATATTGTCACTTTAAATGTAAAGTTAATTGGATTTTAATATGAATATGGATAGAATATAATTGATGAAAGAAACCATCACCACAGCTTGGTCTATTCTATAGTGAATTTAGTAAATCCATTTTAGATGTCAAAATGAGAATAGTAAACCTTATGTAAAGGTGATCTGAGTGAATGTGAACCTATGTGAGGGTAAACTATTTCATGTGTAAAGGGATCCTTAAAATACAATAGGTTATAAAAGGGTCATTTCCCTAGAAAAAATTATGCATAAAGGTGAGGTGTGTTGTTGTGTGAAGGTAAACCATGATTCTCTAGTATCATGTGAAGTAAACATGGATAGTGGTTTGTAAACATTATAAAATGGATAAAATTTTAGAGTTGGAAGATTACCTTCATAAAATTAAAAAAGGAAGTGCTACATATAGGCATCACAACTTGTGTATGGGTCAGGTGAAGCCAAAAAAGATAGTGGTTTGTGACCACACTGTAGATAATATCATTTTTAAGATGAAGTGAAGTTATGTAAAGGTAATTTAATTCATGAATAAAGGTGGATGTTAAATATTTAGTCAATGAAATGGTTGATACCAACTCACATTAGAGTGTCAAAATAGGTAAAAAAATGAGTCTATTCCATGGAGATCAACATTTCAACTTGAAATTTTACCTATGAGAAGCAGGGAGAAAAAATGAGGATAATGAAGTCTATGGAGAACTTGAACAAGGAAAGTAGTTGGAGGATCTAACATACACTAACATTACATCGTTTCAAGGTTCAAATAATTTTATTGGGTATGTTGAACATCAGGTTTTTGAGGCATAAATTAAAATAGCCAGTGGTTATGGTGTTGGGCATGTCAAAAGGATTTTTTCCCAAATATTCACTACACCACACCATTGTGTCAAGGAGTAAGATGTTTTTAAGGATATGATGTTTGAAAACTATAGGTTACAAGTAGTTTTTATTATTTGGATTCCATATAACTAATTGGAAAATATGGATTGAGAATTAACAACTCAAATGGAGTTATAAGGTGATGATTTTCTAGAAGAAAATTGAATGGATGAATCTGAAGATATATTAGTTGGAAGTTACATAAATATTTTAATTTCCAATTTGAAATTAAAATGGAAATCATGATATAAAAAAGAAGACTTTATTTATGAGAAGTAATATAGAGAAGAGTAGACACAATATATCTGATTCTATGAAGAAGTGGGGTTCCATTTGAGGGGTTAGAAAGAATCAGAATATGGTTTGGCACCCATTGTAGAATTTTCTAAAGTATAGGAAGGATGAAAAATAACTATAGTGTAGAGAAGAAAAAAATTCTAGCACTATATTAGAAGTAAGTAAAATGAAATTGCCTGACACATCATGTAAATAAGATGATGTTGTAAATAGAGGTTCTCATAGATTTCTTGTGAAGAATAACGATTAGAGTTCAATGACACCCATTTTATATTAGGTGAATCTACAACTACAAGGTGATATTTTTTTGTCAGTATGACAAGTATTTAATACCTTTATTAGAAAAGCGATCCTGTAACACCCCAAGATTTTATGAGAAGTAATATTTTAAATTTATTTGATGTCTTGTGTTGTATGCTACCCCTAGATTATCTTGCACTATAAACAACACCGTATTAGCTTGTAGTATACGCAACATTATTCTTGGATCGTGTTACACACAATTTCAAGTTCGTTTGATAGAAGTTATTCTACGCAACATTAAGTATAGATTTTGTTTAATGTATAAATGAAATAACTTTTTATTATGTTATACGCAACACCAAAGGGAGATTTCACTACACGCAGCCCTGACTTGGCTTGCATTACACGCAATCAAGACCTTCTTTGATAGTGTGTGTAGTACGCAATACCGAGTTTCAATAAACGAGATATTATTATAATATTATTATGAACTAGCCATTATGAATAGTAATACCCAATTTTTGATATTTTATAAATTTTATCTTTCAACATGGACTTCATTTTTGGATTCAGAATATCAAAATAATCTTAGGGTGAATTTTTGGTATTTTTCTGAAAACTTTCAATATTTGATGAATAGTGAAAACACTGGGTTACTATTCAAAAACCGACTTTTTATTTAAATAATTATTTATTTTATTTAAATTTATTATAGGTCAAAATTGATACATAATACCTATATAAGTTCAACTTAATTTATTAGAGTCATTTTATAATAATTCTAGATATATAAAAATTTTATTGAACTTTTCACCGTCTTTTACCCACCTTCTAGGAGAGTTTGAAAATTTAAATAAAACTTAATTTTACCGCTTCTGTGAGTGGAATTTCAAAAATCCAAGAGACATGTTTAATATCAAGGAGTAAAATGTGGTTCAATAAGATAAAAATAATTTTTGGTGAATAGTAACTTTTTACTTTTATTTACCACAGTTAAAAGTAAATAGGGCAATTAAGGGTAAAAATGATATTATTATTACCCTAACACATGTCCTAATTCTATTGGATAAGTGTAGTTTGACCAAAAACAACCTTATGGATAAAATATTACCCTTTAGGTCCACTTGGATTAGATTAGGACATTTATTATTATTTTATTTAAAGAAGAATTAAATAGTTAAAATCAAAGTTTAATAACTAAAACATTTTTAATATATGGTTATACATAAGATAAATTCGACTATAAATTTTCATTAGAAATATAAAAATATTTTCTACATAATAGTATTTTATTTATAATTTTTATACATTAAATAATTTAATTTATTTATGACACAAAGATGATGTAGTAATTACCTTATTAATGAACTATTAACATAATTGATGTTATAAATACCAAAATAAATGTAATTAGAGACTTTTAATGAATTAAACTAATTTTATAGGTTAATAGGACACGTTATCATTGATTTAATTAACTTTTTTAGAAATAATATTTCTGTTATGAGTTTCAAAAAAATAAAGTACCAAATAGTGTCAAAATTGACATAAAATAGTTTTTAAAAAAAATATTATATTATTAATTGTTATTTTATTCCTAAAAATCTAAGGTTCGACAAAATGACTTATATAAGGATATATATATTAATAATAAACCACTTGGGATTCTTTTGGCTTGTTATATCAAGTTTATTAACCATATAGTGTAAGAAAACAAAAACACACGGTAAAAGTTAAATTATTTAACTTAGAGTTAAATCAAAATTATAAGGATAAAATAGTAACCTAAACTTGTATAAAACCTATTGGTTTAGAGGATTTCGACCCATACCCACCTTATCTTCTAAATAAATCAATTTTGAGCTATTAAAAACCGAATATTACTTTATTATAAAATAATATTTTAAGTTTTCCTAAGGTGCCCCTCTCCTCCCATATAAAAAGAGCACCTCTTACCTCTTCTCTTCACACCCCTTTGAGCCTTGAAGCTCGGCCAAACCCAGACCATTTACCTTCTCATATTCCCTATAAACATTATAGAGGTTCTGGTCTCCTCAAAAGACCAACCCTAGTGCCTTAAGAGAAGGTTAAGAAGAGGCGCGTCAAAGAAGAGGTAATATCCTTTACCGATTCTTTCCAATTTATTTCTTCTTATACTTTTTCTTCTCTATTTGTTTTATCATAAATTAATAACATTAGTATCAGTAATATACTGATATGTTATTTTAAATATAAAAAAACCCAATTTCATCTTCTATCCATCTTACGGAAAACGAAATCACCGCGCGTGTGAACATACGGAATACCACCTCCACGCCGTGATGTAATCTGTTTTCCACCCCACCTTACTTGGATGGGTATAATGGTGTAAATAAATAACTATATATGATTATTGTAAAGTTAAATTGATTCTGAAATTTTATACATCCACTTCAATACAATTCCATGATCATGGGAATGATATCATCGCTCGTGCGTACGTACGGACTACAGTCTCCACGAACGCGATGAGATTCATTTTCCATGATTAACCATTAAAGTATGATTATAAAGTATATATAATAAATAACCATGAAATATATTACATAATAATTATACTGGATTTATTTACATATATGTTTCATTTACTTAATTCCATTTAATTCAATAAGGAAACAAAAACAGCGTTCATGCGTACACACGGCCTACCGTCTCCATGAACTGTGTATTTCATTTATCGATCTATCATATATATTTATATACTGAATATATATTATATATAAATCATGTTTTACATTCTGTAATTAAGTAAATCAGTATATAAGTAATAATATCAAGAACAACATGTCGAAACACGTATGATAAATGAAACGATTTTACTCAAAACGCTGCTTTAACATAGAATTTACAAAAGAACGGGTAATATAAAGTCATAAGTGAACTATATATGATATCATAACAATGAATATGATTCTTTAATAAGTCAATGACATTATTTAAATTATTATACATGAGGTTCGGATACGTACGAAGCATATCAGACCTAAGGTAAGGGATAATTTTTCAATCTCATTTTTATCCGAGATTGTTTATTCGTAAGTATTTACTGGGGTTATATTTTTCATCCATGCCCATAAAAGGTTTTTCATAAAGTGTTTAATTTCCTTACATGTAAGTTTAATGTCATATTTACCCCGCTTTGAATTTTAATTTGTGTTATGGAAGGAATATTTCTTTTGTTTACCATATGGGGATCTTTTTGACTTTTTCGACAAAATTACGGGGAGAATGTTTTTTTAAACTTATACGACGTGAATGGATTTTTACGGTTTCATAATGCATTATTTCCATGATGATTCATTTACAAAATTTCACGATTATTTTCAAAAAAATTACTCTCTTTTAAAATCACATGTCATTTTGAGAGAAGAAAATGATTTTGAAGAAGAAAGTATATTTTCCTCAATAATTGATTTCAAGTGTTTTGTCAAAACTATTTTCCATCTAAGATGACATTATTAAGTATGATTATGTTTCAAGTATAATTTATCTATTATTTACATGGTTTTATTTTTATTATGATTAAATGCTATCCATTTTGTTTTGTATGGATTATGTTATGATGGGATAATGTTTATGAAACCCATTTTATACTTTGGGTAATGATGAATGATTTATGATCATGTTGTGGCACAAGTAAGAATGATTTCATTATGAGATGGGTGGTAACTATATCTCCCTCCAATTCATTGGGTAAATATTTATATCTCATGATATAGACATGGCTGGAACGGTAGGTTAATCCGGTTCAGTGTTACAGGACTGAAATGAGGAGTGAACTCGATTCAGAAAGGGACTTTGTCCACTAAGACGGTCTTGGAAGCAATGACTTGGCTACTATGGAAATCATATCATATGCTTAATGTTTTTACACAATTACAAGTTTTATTTCCAAGAAATTTTATCATGATTGATATTCCATTATGATCTATGCCTTACGTACTGCCATGTTTTATGTAATTGCTCAAGATTTCGATGTTTAAACATTATGCTCCTGTTTTTATGTTCAAATGTACATGGTTTGTTTTATTTTCTTAATGATTACCCTTACTAGGAATTTGAGATCACCCTTTATATGTTTTATTTTACCCAGGATATAAAGAAAGGTTTTAGGTAAGAAAACAAAAGGGGAAGATCTTTATGGGAGATGTTGAAGATCTTTCACCCCGATTAGAAGATTATGTTCCAAGTTTCCAAAGACACTAAACTATTACGGTCCTTCGGTGTTTGTTTTTGTTATGTATTAAGTATTCCTAAAAAGTAATTTAATGTCCATGTAAGTCAAGATTGGTTCTCTACAATTAGTATCAGAGGTTCAGTTTAGTCAACCTTTGGAAACTAGGATGCGAGAACTTTAGTGAGATCCCTAGAGATATTTCTAAGGTATGTCTAGGGATGTCCCTAAGGTTAAGTATAAGTATAGGTTATAGTCATAGAATTATGGTAACAATATTAAAATTAAACCTAAGATGTTAGATATTGAAGTTACTCCCCCTTGATTATGATTTTGGCCTCTCCACTATTCTTTTTGGGTTTTAAAAAATGGATGGAAACAGGAAGATGCACGATAATGGAGGATATGATGGAAAATGGAATGATATTATTCATGAGCAACCAAATGAAATTGGATCTGGAAGTCCACATATCGTTATTATGCCTAATCAGCAATCTCATAATATGATAAATAATCTCAACTTTGGTAAGTTTCCTGACTCAGCTAACAAGAGAAAGATGGAGTTTCATGATGATCATAGAGGAAAGAAAGTTCAATTTCCCTCATGTAAATCATGTTGGAAGAGGCATCATGGAGAATGTTTCAAAGAAACTGGAAGATGATTTGGGTGTGGAAAAGGACACAAAGATAGTAATTGTAAAGAAAAAGGTTCAGTTAACACCATGGAAAGGATAATGATATTGCTAAGACATCAACAATGGTTAAGTGTTTTAAATGTGGAATGTAAGAGCATTATGAAAACCAATGCCCTAAGGGAAAATCTCATAAAGAGAATCAGCATAGTCATATGGGTAGTGTTTATGTGGATGATGATTAAGAGACTAAAAATTATATATGAGATAGAAGAAATGATGAAGCTTAGTCAGTGGTTTAAGAAGGTAGTGTAATGATTGTATGTTTATCAAGAATAATGTATGGTACTATGGAATAAAGAAAAATCTAAGGACTGTTACACTGTTTCCTTTGCTCGAGTTTTGAAAGTATATGTTGAATGGTACTGGTAACCATGAAAGGTTATTCAGATATTTTTGGAAAGTACCTAATATGTGCATAACGAAGGGATAAGGAGATAATGAAATATTTGATAGTATTAATGAGATCATGACTAATATAAGGAAAAAAAGTGATATCCTGGTTTGAGTATATAGAATTTTTGGGATTTTGGTATATGGAAAGAGTTACCTTGTGACAGCATTCATGTTTTCACTATGGTTCAAGAGAATACACGATTAAGGAATTCACATGTTTGGAATGTGACCAGCAAGATATATTTTATGATATATGGGCGATAAATGATTGTATTCAATGCTTGGTAGATGACCTTTCTAGTAATTGGTTTATATATACTAAGAGATTGGACAGAAGTATTTTGGATAAGCCTAAAGATTGCAATGGATTATGTTAGACATCAGATAGTATTGTTTAAGGATAGAACTTGTTTTTCGATATTATTTCTAGCATGTTCCTACAACTGAAGTGAGAAAGGCCTTTATTTCCTACCACTGGCCTACAGGAAGTACCTGGTTAGTAGAAACTAGTTTTATTATATTAAGCGGTATGATAGATGAAGTATAAGTCCATTTTTGGAATCATATACGATTAACCTCACCATAGATGGACTTATGTATATTTGATAACTTTTTCTAACCTTTTGTTTGAGATAGATGGAATGACCCATCATTATATCACATGATCTGCCAAAACTTCATGGAAGACAAATTCAACTTTATTTCTTTAAGAGATGAAGTGGAAATTGTTCAAGGCACGAAAAACGGTGAGATTATACCGAAATAAAGTAATTATTTATTCTAATTCAAATTATTCAACTTTAGGGAAATGATCTTGAAAACCAAAAATGTTGTCCTAGTGCCCTTATATCCGATGAATCAGATGGTACCTTAGATCATCACAAATTTATGGCTTTGTGATTGTTGGATTTTTCATATCCATGTTCTCTACCACTCTCCATCAGAACTTGATGTTTAGATTTCTCTTCAATATCAATATTTTCACCTATATACTCATTTGTGGGAACCCAATTGATGATTTACTTTGGGTATCTGTTTTGTTTCTAACTTTACTTTTTAAAATGATGATTTTGTATTCCTTTTTATGATGTGGGTTTCTATGAAAGAAACTTTCAAGTAGTAAATCATTTATAACCCCGACGAATTTCGAGGGCGAAATTCATTTTAAGGGGGGTAGAATGTAACACCCCGAGATTTTATGAGAAGTAATATTTTAAATTTATTTCATGTCTTGTGTTGTATGATACACCTAGATTATCTTGCGCTATACGCAACACCGTATTAGCTTGCAGTATAAGCAACATTATTCTTGGATTGTGTTACACACAATTTCAAGTTAGTTTGATAAAAGTTATTCTATGCAACATTAAGTATAGATTTTGTTTAATGTATAAATGAAATAAATTTTGATTATGTTATATGCAACACCAAAGGGAGATTTCACTACACACAACCCTGACTTGGCTTGCATTACACGCAATCAAGACCTTCTTTGATAGCGTGTGTAGTACGCAATACCGAGTTTCACTAAACGAGATATTATTATAATATTATTATGAACTAGCCGTTATGAATAGTAATATCCAATTTTTGAAATTTTATAAATTTTATCTTTTAACATGGACTTCATTTTTGGATTCGGAATATCGAAATTATTCTAGGGTGAATTTTTGGTATTTTTCTGAAAACTTTCAATTTTTGATGAATAGTGAAAACACTGGGTTACTATTTAAAAACCGAATTTTTATTTAAATAATTATGTATTTTATTTAAATTTATTTTAGGTCAAAATTGATACATAATACCTATATATGTTCAGTGTAATTTATTGGAGTCATTTTATAATAATTTTAGATATATAAAAATTTTATTGAACTTTTTACCGTCTTTTACGCACCTCCTAGGAGAGTTTAAAAATTTACATAAAACTTAATTTTACTGCTTCTGTGAGTGGAATTTAGAAAATCTGAGAGAAATGGTTAATATCAAGGAGTAAAATGTGGTTTAATAAGATAAAAATAATTTTTGGTGAATAGTAAATTTTTACTTTTATTTACCACGGTTAAAAGTAAATAGGGTAATTAAGGGTAAAAATGATATTATAATTACCCTAACACATGTCCTAATTCTATTGAATAAGTGTAGTTCGACCAAAAACAACCTTAGGGATAAAATATTACCCTTTAGGTCCACTTGGATTAGATTAGGACATTTATTATTATTTTATTTCAAGAAGAATTAAAATAGTTAAAATCAAAGTTTAATAACTAAAACATTTTTAATATAGGGTTATACATAAGATAAATTAGACTATAAATATTCATTATAAATATAAACATATTTCCTACATAATGGTATTTTATTTATAATTTTTATAAATTACATAATTTAATTTATTTACGACACAATGATGATGCAGCAATTACCTTATTAATGAAATATAAACATAATTGATGTTATAAATACCCAAATAAATGTAATTTTAGACTTTTAATGAATTAAAATAATTTTATAGGTTAAGAGGACATGTTATAATTGATTTAATTAACTTTTTTCTAACTAATCATGCTGTTATGAGTTTCACAAAAAATCAAGTACCAAATAGTTTCAAAATTGACATAAAATAGTTTTTAAAACAAATATTATATTATTAATTGTTATTTTATTCCTAAAAATCTAACATTCAACCAAATGACTTAGATAAGGATATATATATTAATAATTAACCACTTGGGGTTCGTTTTTCTTGTTATAGTAAGTTTATTAACCATATATTTTAAGAAAACAAAAAGACACGGTAAAAGTTAAATTATTTAACTTTGAGTTAAATCAAAATGATAAGGATAAAATTGTAACATAAACTTGTCTAAAACCTATTTGTTGAGTTTATTTATACCCATCCCCTACTTATCTTCGAAATAAATCAATTTGGATCTATTAAAAACTGAATATTACTTTATTATAAAATAATATTTTAAGTTTTCCTAAGGTGCCCCTCTCCTCCCTTATAAAAAGGGCACCTCTTCCCTCTTCTCTTCACACCCTTTTGAACCTTGAAGATCGGACAAACCCTGAACATTTTCCTTCCCATCTTCCCTATAAACATTATATAGGTTCTGGTATCCTCAAAAGACCAACCCTAGTGCCTTAAGAGGAGGCACGTCAAAGAAGAGGTAATATCCTTTATCGATTCTTTCTAATTTATTTATTTTTATACTTCTTCTTCTCTCTTTGTTTCATCATAAATTAATAACTTCAGTATCACTCATATACTGATATATTATTATAAATATTAAACAACCCAATTTCATCTTCTATCCATCCTATGGAAAATGAAATCACCGCGCGTGCGTACGTACGGAATACCGTCTCCACGCTGTGGTGTAATCTGTTTTCCACCCCCACCTTACTTGGATGGGTATAATGGTGTAAATAAATAACTATATATGATTATTTTAAAGTGAAATTGATTCTGAAATATTATAAATACACTTCAATACAATTCCACGTTCATGGGAATGATATCATCGCTCGTACGTACGTACGGACTACCGTCTCCACGAACGCAATGAGATTCATTTTCAATGATTAACCATTCATGTATGATTATAAAGTATATATAATAAATAATCATGAAATATATTACATAATAATGATACTGTATTTATGTACATATATGTTTCATTTACTTAATTCCATTTAATTCAATAAGGAAATGAAAACAGCTTTCATGCGTACGCACGGCCTACCGTCTCCATGAACGGTGTATTTCATTTATCAATCTATCATATATATTTATATACTAAATATATATTATATATAAATCATGTTTTACATTCTGGAATTAAGTAAATCAGGATATAAGTAATAATATCAAGAACAACATGTCGAAACACGTACGATAAATGAAACGATTTTACTCAAAACACTGCTTTAACATAGAATTTACAAAAGAACGGGTAATATAAAGTCATAAGTGAACCATATATGATATCATAACAATGAATATGATTCTTTAATAATTAAATGACATTATTTAAATCATTATACAGGAGGTTCAGATACGTACGAAGCATATCAGACCTAAGGTAAGGGATAATTTTTCAATCTCATTTTTATCCGAGATTGTTTATTCGTATGTATTTAACGGGGTTATATTTTTCATCCATGCCCATAAAAGGTTTTCATAAAGTTTTTAATATCCTTATATGTAATTTTAATGTCATATTTACCCCTATTTGACTTTTACTTTGTGTTATGTAAGGAATCTTTCTTTTGTTTCCCATATAGGGAACTTTTTGACTTTTCCGAAAAAAGTACGAGGATAGTGTTTTTTTAAACTTATACGACATGAATGGATTTTTACGGTTTCATAATGACTTATTTCTATAATGATTCCTTTAAAAAATTTCAAGATTATTTTTAACAAAATTCCTTTCTTTTAAAATCTCATGGCATTTTGAGAGAAGAAAATGATTTTGAAGAAGAAAGTATATTTTCCTCAAGAATTGATTTCAAGTGTTTTGTCAAAAATATTTTCCATCAAAGATGAAATTATTAAGTATGATTATGTTTCAAGTATAATGTATATATTATTTACATGGTTTGATTTTTCTTATGATTAAATGGTATCCATTTTGTTTTGTATGGATTATGTTATGATGGGATGATGTTTATGAAACCCATTTTATACTTTGGGTAATAATGAATGATTTATGATCATGTTGTGGCACAAGTAAGAATAATTTAATTATGAGATGGGTGGGACCTATATCTCCCTTCAATTCCTTGGGAAAATATTTATATCTCATGTGATAGACATGGCTGGAATGGTAGGTTAATCCGGTTCAGTGTTACAGGAAGGAAATGAGGAGTGAACTCGATTCAGAAAGGGACTTTGTCCACTAAGATGGTCTTGGAAGCAATGCCTTGGCTACTATGTAAATCATATCATGTGCTTAATGTTTTTCCACAATTACAAGTTTTATTTCCAAGCAATTTTATCATGATTGATATTCCATTATGATCTATGCCTTACGTACTGCCATGTTTTATGTAATTTCTCAAGATTTCGATGTTTAAACATTATTCTCATGTTTTTAGGTTCAAATGTATATGGTTTGATTTATTTTCTCAATGCTTACCCTTACTGTGAATTTGAGATCACCCTTTATATGTTTTCTTTTCCCCAGGATATAAAGAAAGGTTTTAGGTAAGAAAACAAAAGGGGAATATCTTTATGGGATATGTTGAAGATCTTTCACCATGATTAGAAGATTATGTTCTGAGTTTCCAAAGACACTAAACTATTACGGTCCTTCAGTGTTTGTTTTTGTTATGTATTAAGTATTCCACAAAATTAATGTAATGTCCATGTATGTCAATCTTGGGTCTCTACAGATCCAAATAATGGAAGTTCAAGGGAGTGACCCCTAGGAAGCATTGAGATATCCCTAAACTTTTAAGGAGAGTGTCCCCAAACATGAGTGTCTGAGCTTAAACCTTCAGCGATTATATTATATAGACACATTTACAAGCATTCTCTTTAGATTGGCCTATAATAGTGAACCAAGTAAAAATAATTATGTCTATGTGCATTATTGTTTATATTTATGAAAACAATTGGAATAAACAACCATAAATAATATTTGGTTAAGGGAGAGTCAAGTAAAGTGATAAATAGATCAACATTGAAAAGGTAAGAGAAATAATATGAAACTTCTTAATAAGAGGTCAAGAATATAATTGGGCAGTGATAAGTAAAAGAAAGGGTGTTCAAATTGGAATAAGTTATATAACTTGATTCACTCTCCCTTAAGGAATTTCTCACCCAAGCCCCTTGAGGGACCTAAAATTAGTATATGAGGATATGTTTCATTTATATTGGATTTTTTCTCTAAATTTTTCTGATTTATTTGGTGAGAATTTAAAATTATTACATAATATGGACCCCATTGGGAAGATTCCATTATTTGATGGTAATTAGTTCTCAAATTAGAAGAAGTAATTCATTATATACTTGGAAGAACAAGTGGGTATTCCCCATGAAGTGTTTATAGATGGATTTTTTTTTTATTAAATTGGTATGGAATAATATTTAATATAGAAAAAAAAATTTGGAGATTGATTCATATGCAATGAAGGAATTAAAGGATGATCTAAATGAATATGTTTTCAAGAAGATTCCTCAGTAAAAAATTTCATAGGGTATATGGATGGAACTGAAATATTTGTATGGTAGGGAATCTATGTTTGAAAGTGTTCTAGATAAAATATCATATGACATTTTACTTATGTATATGGGTAAAAATAAAAAGAAAAGTTTGGGATAAATTCCATATTATGGGTTAGTTTATTGAAAATATGTGATTTAGATGAAGGAGTCCAATGACCTATAAAAGGAATTTCTAAGAAGGCCAAAAGTGGAAGTTGTAAACTTATATGAGTAAATGGATGAATATTTAAAATAAAAAAATATATAACTTAAGGAAGAGAATAAGTTTTAGTAGATCCATTCTAAAATTTTGAAAATCTAGGATGATCAATTTAAATTCTCAATAAAAGACTTATTTAAGTGGTTATTGATTTGATGGAGAATAATACTAGTCAAGTTAAGGAGTTGTAAGAGATATCTTCTATGGTGAAAAATACTCAATATGGTTCCAAGAATAATAATATTCACTCAAAGGAGGTTTAAAATTTAAAATAAAATAAATATGAACATGTTACGCATCTATCAAAATTGGTGGAGGAAAAGGAAATACTAAATCAAGAGAAGGCTTGTATTAAAGATTCTATTGCTTAAATGAATTATAAGATGGGTGATCAAAGTGATATATTATAAAAACTATCTCAATCATTGGAGGATGATATTTATAGGTTGAATACACCCAATTAATAACTTAATGATCATCTTGAATCAAAGAGAAATAAGATTTTGAAATTTGAGTAGGAATTGGTTTCAACCAAGTAGAAGATAGATAAATGTAATGCCACAGGTAATCCTAAACTCAAGGATTATTTATATTTGTTATTTGACTATCCTTAAACATGTGATAATAAAAATAAAAAGAAATATTCTATCTTGGAGGGGAATCATGAAAGAATCATCATGTCACAAAGACTATTTTCAATGGGATGATTAGTCATTAGCTATAATAGAACCACTCTGAGGCATGAGATGAAAAAATAAATGGATATTACCAGGAAAATGTAAAATAGTAAAGGTTATGTAAATAGGTTTAAGAAATTATTTACAAGATTTAATGAAAACCTGATGATTTCCAATATAAGGTATGGAAACATATGATTCTATTGTGGAATGTATGGACATATTTAATGTTTTTCTATAAAGCATTAGAGTACATTACTTACTATGAATCCAATGGAAATTTTGAGAGACTAATTCATTAAAAATAATATAAAGGGGATGGTTATTATTTTATAAATTTGTATCATGATAACCATGCCTCGAGTAGATAAAGCATAAGATATTAAACATGGATTAAAGGAACAAATGAAAATGTTTAGAATGAAAACCTACTCCTTTGAGAAATATATTTTATAGGATATATGAAGAAGATTCCTATATAAAAGGTGATATTATAAGAAGAACAAAAAATAATACTAAACCTCAAAAATCATGTAAATATAATAAAATGGCTTGGAAGTAATATAAGTGTTAACATGTAGTATAAATTAAAAAGGCTCATGTGAAAGGGGTTTTCCAAAGAAAGATACGTAATGAAACATAAAATAATTCTTATAGGTAGATTAGGAAGTTCTGGAGAAGGAAAGACTAATATACAAAGGTTTATGAAGTACTTGATGATAAAATTTCTCAAGGAAGTAGAATATATATTTTTTGGGTTGTGAAGAAAAGAAAAAGCCTAAGGAAGTTGAAAAGAGACAAGATTCCATCAAATCTATTTCAAATCTAAAAATGGTATCCAAGGTAAAGGATAATGATAAAATGGTGGTTTATAGTAACTCAACATACTTCTAAAATTAATGAAAATTGAATCACCCCTATCCTCATATGCTTTAAATGTTTATAACTATTTGACGAGGTGTTGAATTCAGAGGGATACACAATCCATGTGGTATATATGCTTATAAAATCCTATGTATGTTAACTGAAGGAAAATATAGTGTAAATAAAGTACATAAAACAAGAGGTGTTTGAATTATTTCATGTTCATATTAGTGCAAATACTTAAGGTGTAGGCTGTAGAGAATTTACAATGTTGAAAAATGCATGGAAAAGGGCCTGAATGAAGGAAGAAAAGGTGTAAAATCCTGTCTGAAACATTCAGTGGTATCTTGATAAATATTTTATTTTACAGTTAGTATTGGGAAATATTTCAATTAGTATCAGAAAATTAAATTAGTAATATTAGGCCAAGGAGTTAGTGAAATCATACCACAAAATAAGAGGACAGTTTGGAAGCAGCTACATGGATGTATTTCATGTGTCTTTATTTATGTCTTCTTACCATTAGTATCAGTTGATTTTTTGTACAAGATACTGAAGGTTTATTTCTATGAAATTATTTTCTCAAAAAGTGGTATCCCTAAGATTATAATTATCTCAATAATTGGTGTCAAGGGTTGAATACTCTGGGGGATCTTGTGTTGAACCTCATATTTTGGAGGAACTTATGTTAGTATTGGTTAACATGGAAGTCAAGTGGCATTATCAATTTGGAATTTTGAACTAATTAGTTTTACAATTGGTATCAATTGATGTTAAAAGTATCATGTATCGTACTTTTTTGTTTAATGTTTTTACACTAATAGTTTACGAGAGAATATTATAGAGATCATAGGTTGTGTTAAAAACTAAAAAGTTAAAATATGCTATGGGTTTATTGGTATTTAAAAGTGACATGGAAAACTTTGTGGTGGCTAACACAAAATCTTGTTTCCTACACCGATCCTAGGATCAATAGTTTTAGAGGATTTATGGACATTAGAAATCATTTAATATTGATATTATCAAAAAAATACAAAGGGAAATATAGTTGGAACCCATAAGGGTTTGTTTTTTATTTATTGAAAATATATGATATTGGTGGAACCCTACAAGTAAAAATAATTTTTAGAGGTGCAAATGTATTGAAGGAATCAGTTATGCTTAGAGGATTTTTGATAAATAGAACTTCATTATTATTGCTATTAGATTTGTTGAAAATTAATAGTGATTAATTATGTGCATATAAGTCTTGGATTTTTTGAAAATATATCAAATTTTTGGAACCCTATACATAAAATAAGATTTAGTGATGGAAATGTATTGAAGAAAGAAACAATTCTTAGAGGATTGTTAAAAAATGGAAATTTATTATTATTGTTATCAGATTCATTGAAAAAGGAAAATGATGATGTTCATGGGAGTATTGGAATGAATAGAATCACATGAAATATAAATTCTTTAAATTTGATGTCTATTGGATTTTAATATAGAGATGGATAGAAGTAATCTAGTGAAGGAAACCTTCACTACAACTTAGTTTACACCGTGGTGAATGTGAAGAATCCATTTTGGATGTTAATATGAGCATATTAAACCTTTTGTAAAGGTGATATAAGTGATTGTTAACCTATTTTAGGGTAAACCATTTAATGCATAAAGGCATCCTTAAAATATAAGAGGCTAGAAAAGAGTCATCACCATGGGAAAATGTTGTGTAGATGTAAGGTGTGTTATTGAGTGAAGGTAAATTAGGATTTATTATCATTATGTGAATTCAAAAAGGAATTTAGTGTCACCATTCTATAGAGTATGAAATTTTATATTAGTAATATTACCTACATAAGGGTAAAAATTATTTTGTAATGAACCATGTTTGTATGGGTATGAAACTTTGAAATGAAATTTGAATATTTCATTTTAGTGGATGGATCATTTTGAGAACCTAGAATTGGAATAAAATTTTGAAGGTTATAATACCTGAAATAAGAGTTTTTGGATGAGTTTTGACATTCAGTAGCTATCTTGGGGGCTTCAGAGGGCCCTTAGAGGGTCCAATGTGGTTCTTGTATTCAAGAGTGTAGAAAACCGCTGTCCAACCAGTGGTTGCAAGAAACAAGCCTATTGGTTACTATAACAACCAGATAGTTGGTGGCATAAAAATGGCTATATGGTGGGATATATTGGTACACATTCTTGTTGTAGGAGGCTAATGTCTAGTGGGTGTCCTTAAAATTGGAAAAATTATGTCCCCTCCTTAAATTTTAATCCCCCTCTTCTCCTCTCATATAGTCGATGGTATAGGGTCTAAACCCCCTCTTACTTCTCTATTCCACCTTGATTTGGGGTTCCATTTCTTAGAGATTATACAATTGATTCAAGTTTTGGTGTATACTAATTCATCTTCTCTTATTATTCCTTCATTATAGCTGATTTAGTGTAACACCCCAAGCTTCCACAGTATGCTTCTTTTTAAATAATTCAATAGCTTTTTCTGCACGCAACACTGAGTTCGAGCGCACAATAACTAATAGTTTAAAAAGAGGTAGTGAATAGTATTAACCAAAATTTTAATTTTATATGTTCCATATAATTTTAATATTTATCTCATTTGTTTCTTAGACACAATATAAGAACAAATTCAATTTTTCGATTCAAAGAAGTATTTTTTTTAAAAAATGTAGTTTTACCACCTTTTAATGGAAAAACCTTTTAAAATCCAATATTTGAAACTTTTATATATTAAATTTAAAAAAATAAACTTATTCTTTAGAAGTGGGACATAAAAATTTAGTTTGGAAAAATTTTCGATAACTTTAATATTTTAATTAATAGTGAAAAATATTGTATTTTAATTCAAAAATTCTTTTTATATAATTTATTTTTATTGATAGATTATATTTTTAATTGGTTTTAAATAATAATTTGATTAATTTTTTATCATTTAATATAATTTAGGTCATTGGAATTGTTTTTACATTAAAATTAGATATAAACACATGCTGATCTTTTGATGGTTTTTACTTTTGAAAAACTGTTTTCTTATTTTTCCAATGGGGATTAATTTTAAATTAATTAATACATATTTTGTGTTTTAAATTTTGAAAAATGGATTCTATATTTTGAACCAGTAGGTACAAATTATTTTAATTGGTTTTATTTTTTTAATATTATGAATAACAACTTTATTAATTTTTTTATTATCACAGTTAAGGGTAAATCAGGTAATTAAAGTTAAAAATAATATTATAAAATTACCTTAACACCTAAAAAAATCCTATTGGATGACTAAATTCGACCCTTATCACATATTTTTAAAAATGGAATCATTTAATGGATCCTTTTCCATGAATATGACATGAATATTATTATAATTAATGAATGTGACAAAATGTCACACTATCATTTCTTATAAGAATAAAAATTTTAATATATAGATATACAGAAGATAAAATCAATTATAAATAATATATGTAAAAATAAAATAATTAACTAACTCATATAAATTTATTTATAATTTTTAGAGACAAAATAATTACCATTAATGATGACACAATAGTGAAGTAGAAATTATTTTATTAATAGAAATATCAAATAAATGATATTAAAAATATTAGAATAAATATAATTTGACTTAATTAATGACATAAACAATTTTTTTTTTAAAATATATAAATTTTATTAACATATTTGAAGTATTGGTTCTAAGTTATCATGTTGTTTTTATTTTTTTAAAAATAAAAATATTGAATAGTACTGAAATTAATATAAATGATACTTTAAAATAAATAATATTTTATTAAATGTTATAAAATTCATAAAAATATAAATTTCAGTAATATAAATTTTATAGTGTTACATATTTCATAAATGATCCAATTGGGGTACTTTTGGAATTTTATAGTAACTATACTAACCCTATAGTGTAAAAAAGACAAGTTGTCACAGTAAAGGTTAAATTGTTTAACTAAGGATTAAAGGAAAAAGATAAGAATGATTTTATGACCTAAAAATGTATAAAATTCATTGGTTGATTAAATTTAGAACCATACTCATTTATACTCTAAATAAATTACTTTGGAGTGATTTGAAATCTAAAATCAATTTATAATAAATCAATATTTTAAGATCTTCCAAAAGTGCCCTTCACCTCTATTATAAAAGGGCACCTATCCTTCTCTTTTATTCACACCTATAAAGCACATTTTCTCAGCCCAAAACTACCCAATTATCCTCCAAAATTCCTCCACTTCATCCTAGAGGCCATACTTTGTGCAGAAATCCAACCTAAGGAGTACTTTTGTGCAAATCAAAAGGAGACGCTCAAAGAAGAGTTAATTTTTTTACCAATTCCATTCAATTTATTTTCTTCTTATACTTCCTATTACTTTGTTGTTTCCCTAAAAAAGTAATAAATTCAGTATCATATACATTATTATATGTTATTATGATTATGGAACAACCATATTCCTCCATTTATTCAGCCTACGAATAACAATATAACCATGTGTGCGTACGTACGACTTATCGTCTCTACGTCGTGGTGTAATTTGTTATTCAACGCTAATTTATTTGGATGGGTATAATGATGAGTATAATGGATATAAATAATTAATATAAAATTATAATTATTTTTTATAATTAATATATCATATAATTCCATACCATTTAACCATTAAGGGAATGATTTCGTCGCTCGTGCGTACGTACGACCTAACATCTCTACGATGCGGTGAGATTCATTCTTCACATTAACCATTCAAGAATAATTATAAAATTTATATGAAGAGTAAAAATAATAATTAAGAACTTAATTTATTTTTGTATATGAATAAAATACATCCTATTTATAACAAACATGACTTACATGACAAAACAGGAATGGGAAAATAAAGCAGTTTACACCTGAAACAACAATAATACTAAAATATTATTACCAAAAAGATATAATAGGATCATATATGATATCATAAATATTTATATGGTCCTAGTATAATTTAATAACATTGTTTAACCATTATACATAAGGTTGTAATTCCCTTTACTAAAGGAAAGCACAAGTTAAGGGTTAATTTCACAATCTCATTTTTATTCGAGGTTATTTATACGTAAGTATCTACTATGACATATTTATCATCCATGTCCATGTTTTTTAAAATTTAATTCAAAATATTATTTAAATTTTTTAAAGTAATTTTTACCCATGCTTTACTTTTTAAAGGAATCTTTACATCATTTTCCAAAAAAGTAACTTTATAACCCTTTAAAAAAATTAAGGAAATAATGTTTTTTAACTTATATGGTAAAAGTGGATATTTTTTTCCTTCATAACACCTTAAAATTTTAAATTTTCCTTAAAATATTATAAGGTTATTTTCAAAATAAATGTTTTCTTTTATAATTTCATGGCTTCTAAAATATTTCAAAGTAAAAAAGGGATATTTTTCTCAAAGAGTTTTAATGAATTTATTAGATTATTTTTACCTATTTCAATATCCTTTATTGGATTTTATGTTTAATTGAGGTTTATTTTTTATGATACAATCTTAAATATTTTATTTAAAGGTTTATGATATATTTTACTATGGATTTTCTATTTTGATACCATTCATGTCTTATTGTTAAATTATTAACATTTCGTATGCTAGTTTTAATATGAATGTTTATGTTATGTTTTACCTCTTTCATAAGAGGAATGAATTGGACTTAGTAAGTGGTGGGTGGGTCCTGTTATATCCCTTCGATACATCGATAGGTTTGATGATAAAAACTAGTTTCTTGGCATAAGGACTTGATGGTATGGTTATTTATGGTATTGGCATGAGGCCTTGATGGTATGGTTATGATTTCCAGCATTATGCATTCCCTCATTATGAGTTTAGTTATTTATATTTCATGTGATTATTCGATTAATAGAATATCCATGTGAATGTTTAATAGAATTTTTTGATTTATTATTTCCATATTATGATGAAGAGGATTATGTTTCAGTTTTATACATTAGCTTAAAAGTTTATGCTTAATTATTATAGTTTTTGCTATATTGTTATCCTTACTGAGCATCTGAGATCACCCCTTTATTATGTTTTATTTTCCACCAGGATGCGAAGAAGTATATTATGACTGAACTACAGGGATAATCTAAGGGATATGAGTGTTTTCAAAAGGATATAATATGTTGTTTTTTATTTTAATATGTAATGTAAAACTTATGTTTTCATTTAGTATTTCCAAGGGTACTAAATTGATTGGTGCTTTGGGATTTGATTTATTGCAATCATGCCACTATAATAAAATAATGCATCGACTCTAGGTAACTGGGGTTGGGGCATTATAGTTGGTATCAGATGTGGTTTAGTAAAAACCTTGGAAACTAGATTTAGAAAAACCTTGATTAGGGAATATTACCCTAAGATTAACTTTGAGGATAAGTATATAAGATCATCCTAAAATTTGGTAATGTAGAGATTATAAGGAAATTACTAGAAAATACATCCCTTTATAGATACTACAAGTGGACATGGTTTTGGAATAAATGTACCTAGGACTAATAACTCTGAAAAATTATTCTGGGCTTGACTTGGGGTAACCTGGTACACGACAAGGGGCCTTACTGCGCACCTGATTTGATACTCATGGGGGACATTCTTAGGATAATTCACATTTTCTTTAAAAACCATTATGAAGGATTTATGAATAAATATGTCCCCAAAGAAACCATTTTTATGATTATGGATTAGACATGCACAAAATTTTCAATTTATTTTACTAGTTTGAAGTTATACATTATGATTCATAACATAATCTAGTGTATTTCATTGTTTAGAAATAGAACCTAGTGGAAGGAATGGAAACCATACCAACACATGTAATCCATGTAAGGATTTACCTCATATGTGAGATAATGATAGTGGAGATGGTGATACAACTGGTGCTGAATATCTTATAACTATACAGGGAAAACTGACTCAGGTTATGAATAATAACTTTACCCATATGGGAAGCTTGATCCACAACGCAAAAGATCAATGTTAGACCACTTCATGAGATAGAAGCTTCCAACATTCAATAGGATTACAAATAAAATTATATCTGAGCAATGAATAAGTTACTTAGAGAAAATATTTCTGACTTTGGGGAGTAACAAAAGGGAAAAAGTTTTTATGGCAGTCTATCATCTATCATGAGATGCAGATCAATAGTGGTCATTAATTCAAAACATAAATGATGATAAAGTGGTGGAAAATATGGAATGGATTGAATTTAAATAACTATTCCTAGAAAAATACTTTCCTTGTAATATATGAGTGGGTATGGAGAGGAAATTTTGGAGTCTAATGTATAAGGAGGATGAGAATATTGCGAAGTATGAAGATAACTTCACAAGGTTAGCAAGGCATGCTGCAGACTACATATGTAACCCAAGAAGTAAGATTAATAAATTCTTTGATGGGTTAAAACCATTCCTATGATGGGAATTGGTCTCAGAATCTTTCTCATCATATGAAGATATAGTCTCATGTGCTATCAAGATAGAAAATTAATTCTCCAACTCTTATGACTCTAAAGTAAAGCAAGAGAAGAATAGGTCCATTGGACACTCTGGAAAAGGAAATAAGGGTAAGAAGGGAAAGTTTTAATTTCCACCCTGAAATAATTATAGGAAGAAACACCCGAGAACTTACCTAAAGGGGATAGGAGTTTGTTACAAGTATGAATAAAAAGTCCACCAAGCTCATGATTTCAAGGGGAAGAAATAAAATATCAATGTTTAGTGATACAATTTTAAAGATATCAGACATTTTAAAAATTATTTTCCTAAGCGTTAAGTAAACTTTCCCCAGGAAAGGCCAAGAGAAAAAGGCCAAGCTTTTGCGATCACAACTGCTGAGGTTGAAGTTCCTAATGATGTGGTAGTAGGTACTTTAATCTTTTCCTAAAATTTATCCAAATATTTATTTGATTTTATTTCATCGTATTACTTTATATATTCCCAGTTTTCTTTAAAAATTAGATATTTCCAATTCACATTAATAAGGGAGTTTTCAGTTAAAATACCTAAGGGATGTCTCATTGCAACAAATATGTGTCAGTAATTTCCCATTATGGGATATAAACATGATTTACCTATTGAACTTATCATCATACCTATGGTAAAATTTAATAAAATCCTCCGTAGGGACTGGATATAAAAATATGATGCAAAATTTTATTTAAAGAAGAAGGAAGTTGCGATTTTTGAGGAAGATATATAATCCATTATCTTTATAGAAGAAACTTCATCACCTGATTCTTATCAAAATCCACTCTTGGCAGCTTTACTGGGTGAAATTCTTGGCGAGAAAGAGGAAATGACATCTAGGGATGATAAAAAAAATATTCAAATTGAGGATGTACCTATTTTATGAGAATACATTGATGATTTTCTTAAAGATTTACCTAGACACCCCCCATAGCATGAAGATAAGTTTTCTATTGATTTAATCCCTGATGCAAGACCAATATAAATGGCTCCTTATAGAATGTCCACTGTGGAATTAGTAGAGGTAAATAAAAAACTAGAGGAGTTGAGTAATAAGGGATTTATTCTCCCTAGTGTTTCTCAATGGATATCCCCAATTATTTTTTATTAAGAACAAAGATAGATCATTGAGGTTGTGCATCGACTATAGATAAATCAATGCTATTAAAATAAAGAACAAGTATCCTCTACCTTGCATTTATGATTTATTTGATCAACTTCATGGAGATCAATATTTTTCGAAGATTTACCTTCATTCTAGATATCATCAATTGCATGTAAAAAAGGATGATATTACAATGACATCATTACAAATGAGGTACGGTCATTGTAAATTCATAGTAATTCCATTTGAATTGACCAATGCACCCTCTCTTTTCATTGATCTAATGAACAAAGTGTTCAAGGAATATATTGATGATTTTATCATAGTATTTACTGATGATATCTTAGAATAATCTAAAATCTATGAAGACCATGAGAACCACTTGGGGATTGTTTTAAAGTATTTTAGAAGAAATAAACTATATGTGAAGTTTAGCAAGTGTAAATTCTAGCTTTAGGAAATTTCTTTTCTTGGCCATATTTTCTCCAAGGACGGAATCTCTGTTTATCCTACAAAGACAAAGAAAACCCAAGAATGGCCAACACCGATGAGTATAACTGAGGTACATAGTTTTATTGGTTTAGCAGGTTACTATCAGTGTTTCATCTATAATTTTTCCCAATTGGAAAACCCATCAACCAAGATCACACGTAAAGGTGTTAAATTTCTTTTGACAAAAGAGTGTGAATAATTTTTTGAATAATTGAAGAGAAGATTAGTTAATGATCATATCTTGAATTTACTATCTGGGAATGATGGGTTTGTGATTTATAGTGATGTATCAAGGAAAGGGCTTGGTTGTGTCCTTATGCAGAATGATAGGGTTATTTCTTATGCATAAAGAAATTAAAAATTCATGAACAAAACTATCCAACTCATGATCTTGAGTTAACATCGATAATATTTGTTCTAAATATATGGAGACACTATATCTACGGTGAAATGTGTGTGATATATAATAACCAAAAGAGTTTGAAATATATTTTCTCATAAAAGAACTCAATATGAGAAAAAGTATATGGATTTAGATACTCAAGTATTATGATTTCACAATACACTACCACATAGGGAAGGAAAATATGGTGGAAGATGCTTTAAGTAGGAAGGACCAGTGAGTTTTGAACAGAATGAGAGTTGAAAAGGATCCTATGTTCATAGATCTATTAAATATGGATATGGTAATTATCATGGAAGGGTGTTATACGATTCAGTAATAAGGGTAAATTAATTCTTAGTTACATTATACCTTTTGAGATTCTAGAACGAACTAGAGTTGTAGCTTACCGTTTAGAAATTTCACCAAGTCTCTCCAATGTTCATAATGTTTTCTACATATCAATGTTAAGGAAATACATGCTATACCCAACACATGTACTCACTAATGAATAGAACTGGAACCCGATCTGTCTTATTGTGAAGAGACTATCAGGATTCTTGATACCAGAGAATAAGTGTTGAGAAATTGGACTACTTGTATGGTAAAAGTTATTTGTAGAAACCATAAAATGAAAGAGGCAACATGTGAACCTGAAGAACTTATGATAAAGAAAAAACTGAACCTTTTTTTATAATATAGAAAATTTGAGGATGAAATTACTTCAATAAGGGAATAATGTAACAACCCAAGATTCCATGGTATTCTTCTTTTTAAATAATTCAATAGCTTGCGCTGCACGCAACACCGAGTTCAAGCGCACCACGACTAGCTATTTAAAAAGTGCTTATGAATATTATTAACCACATTTTAAATTTTATATATTATATATAATTTTAATATTCATCTCATGTGTTTCTTAGACATGATATAAGAACAAATTAAAAATTTTAAATATAAGAAGTATTTAAAAAAAATACAGTTTTACCACCTTTTAATGGAGAAGAATTTTTAAATCCAATATTTAAAAATTTTATATATTCAATTTGACAAAATAAACATCTTATTTATAAGTGAGATATAATTTTTTTTGGAAATTTTTTTGTTCTTTCATATTTTAATAAATAGTGAAAAATAATGCATTTTAATTCAAAACTGCCTTTTCATCTAATTTATTTATATTGATAGATTATACTTTTGATTTGTTTTAAAAGAATAATTAGATTAAGTTTTTATAATATAGTATAATTTAGTTAATTGTAATTATTTTCACATTAAAATTATATATAAACACATGCTAATCTTTTGATGTTTTTTACTTTTGAAAAACCTATTTTCTCATTTTTTCAATGAGGATTAATTTTAAATTAATTACTGAAACTTATGTGTTTTAAATTTTGAAAAATGGATTCCATATTTGGAATCATTGGGTTTAAATTATGCTAATATGTTACTTTTATTTTTTGGATATTATGAATAACATCTTTAGTAATTTTTTTATTACCGTGGTTAAGAGTAAATCGGGAAATTAAAGGTAAAAATAATACTATAAAATTACCCTAAAACCAGTAAAAATTCTATTGGATGACTAAATTAGACTCTTATAACCTATTTTAGAAATTTAATCATTTAATGGACCCTTGTTCATGAATATGATATGAATATTATTATGATTAACGAATGTGATAAAATGTCACACTCTCATTTCTTATAGGCATAATAATTTTAATATGGAGATATACAAGTGGTAAAATCAATTATAAATAGTATATGGAAAGATAAAATAATTACCTAACTTATAGAAATTTATTTATAATTTTTATTGAATAGATAATTACCATTAATGATGACACAATAGTGAAGTAGAAATTATTTTATTAATAGAAATATAAAATAAATGATATTAAAAATATTATAATAAATATAATTTGACTTAATTAATGACATATTTTTTTAAAAATAAAATATAAATGTTATTAAAATATTTTAATTATTTTTTTGAAGTTATCATGTTGGTTTTAGTTTTTTAAAAATGAAAATATTGAATAGTATTAAAATTGACATAAATGATACTTTAAAATAAATAATACTTTATTTAATGTTATAAAATTCATAAAAATATCAGGTTCATAAAAATAACTATTATAGTGTTAAATATTTCATAAATTATCCAATTGGGTTCCTTTGGCATTTTATAGTAACTATATTAAACCTATAGTGTAAAAAGACAAGTTGTCACGGTAAAGGTTAAATTATTTAACTATGGATTAAAGCCAAAAGATAAGGTTAATTTTATGACCTAAACATATATAAAATTTAAAATTTGATGATATTTAGACCCATCCTCATCTTATAATATAAATAAATTACTTTTGAGATATTTTAAACAAAAATTTTTTATGATAAATTAATATTTTAGGATATTCCAAAAGTACCCCTCACCTCTATTATAAAAGGGAACATCTAATTATCTTTTATTCACACCTATAAAGCACTTTTGATCGACCAAATCAGGACCAATTGTCATCCCAAATTACCTCACTTCATCCTAGATGCCATAATTTTGTCATAAAGTCATCTATAAGAGTCCTTTTGTGCAAATCAAAAGGAAATTCTCAAAGAAGAGGTAATTGTTTTACCAATTCCATTCAATTTATTTTCTTCTTCTACTTCTTCTTACTATGTTGTTTCCATACCAAAGTAAAAAATCCAATATAATCCATATTCTAAGATGTTATTATAATTATATAACAATCATATTCCTCCATATATACATTCAATGAATAACAATATCACCATGCGTGCATATGTATGGCTTACCACCTCCACGCTGTGGTAGTAATTTGTTATTCAACAATAATTTATTTGGATGGGTATATTGATGAGTATAATGGATATAAAAAATGAATATAACATTATAATTATTCTTTATAATTTATATACCATCCAATTCTATACCATTTAACCATCAAGGGAATGATACTGTCGCTCGTTCGTACGTACGACCTACCGTCTCCACGACGCAATGAGATTGATTCTCCATGTTAACCATTCAAGAATGATTATAAAATTTATATGATGAGTAAAGATAATAATTATTCACTTAATTTTATTATGTATATGAATAAAATACATCCTATTTATAACAAACATGACTTACATGACAAAATAGGAATGGGAAAACGTAGCAGTTAACACCCAAAATAATGGTAATACTGAAATATTATTACCAAAAGGATATAAGAGGGTCATATAAGATATAATAAATATGGATATGGTCCTGGTACAATTTAATAACATGTTTTAACAATTATACAGGATGTTAACACACTCTTGACTAAAAAAAGTACAAGGTAAGGGTTAATTTCACAATCTCATTTTTATTTGAGCTTGTTTATATGTAAGTATCTACCGGGATATATTTATCATCCATGTAAATGTTTCTTAAAATGTAATTGAAAATATTATAAATAATTTTTTAAATTCATTTTTACCCATGTTTAAATTTTTATAAAATGTTTTGAAAGGAATCTTTCTATCATTTTTTAAAGAAGGTATTTTATAACCTTTTCATCAAATTAAGGAAATAATGATTTTTAACTTATACAACACAAGAGGCTATTTTATACCGTTATGATGCCTTAAAATTTTAAATATTTCCTTACAGTATTATAAGGTTATTTTCAAAATAAAAATTTTCTTTTATAATTTCATGACTTCTAAAATATTTCAAAGTAAAAAGAGATATGTCTCTCAAAGAGTTTTAATGAATTTATTAGATTATTTTCATCTATGTCAACATCCTTTGTTTTATTTTATGATTAATTGAGGTTGATTTAATATTATATAATATTCTATATTTTATTTAGGGGTTTATGATATATTTTACTATAGATATGATATTTTGAAACCATTCATGGTTTATGGTTAAAGTATTAACATTTCGTATACTAGTTTTAATGAAAATATTTATGTTATGTTTTACCCATTTCATAAGAGGAATGCATTGGAATTAGTAAGTGATGGGTGGGGCCCACTATATCCTCTTGATGCATTAGTAGGTATCATGAGACAAAATAGTGTCTTGGCACAAGGCCTTGATGGTATGGTTATTTATAGTCTTGACACAAGGCATTGATGGTATGGTTATGATGTCCTACATTATGCATTACCTCACCGTGAGTTTAGTTATTGTTATTTCATGTGATTATTTGACTAGTAGAATATCCATGTGAATGTTTAAATATAATTATTTGATATATTATTTCCATATTATACTGAATATTATGATTAAAAGGCTTGTGTTTTAGTTTTATATCTTTCCTTAAGAGTTCATGCTTAATTATGATAGCTTTTGATATATTGTTTATCCTTACTGAGCATTTGAACTCACCCCTTTCTTATGTTTTATTTTTCTCCAGGATGCGAAGAATTATATTATAACTGAACTACTGGGATAATATAAGTGATATGAGTATTTTCAAAAGGTGATAATATGTTGTTTTTCATTTCAATATGTAATGGAAATCTTATGTTTGTATCTATTATTTCTAAGGCTACAAAACTAATTGGTGCTTCGAGATTTTATTTATTGTGATCATGACAATGAAATAAAATAATGCACCGAATCTGGGTAATTGGGGTCAGGGTGTTACATTTGGCATGTTTTGGTTTAGGGTTTTGATGATGATTTCACAAAATCATGGTGAAATAACCTAAGTTTGATGTGGGTTTCACTCTACCTGTGTAGAGGATTCCCCAAGATGGTGATCATGTGACATTGTTCATTTATTCGATAATGGTACAACTCTATATGATTTTTTAAAATGGGTTTCAATTAAATTAAATTAAACTACCTATTTTTTTTGAAAATTATTATTGGGGATTTAGGCTAGGTTAATGTTAGTGATGTTTTGGGGACCATCCAGGTGCATTGGGTGTGTTTTCAGTGCGACAACTTCATTTGGTGAGAAATGTGGTGGGTATTATCTTTTAATTAAAATGTTTTAATTAATAATAAATATTTATTATTAGTTTTTTGTGATTCATTAATGTGAGATAAGTTCCCCAGAGTGTGGGAGATGACTGTTGGATCTGAGATGGGATTGAGTGAGTTAGGATTCAAGCTTTCAAGCTATAAAAATAGTGGAAAAGCTCCTAAAATGAGGTAGGTGGGCCACATACTTTCCCTATTAAATTTATTCTTTGTTTATGATATAGGGGATGTGTGGAAACTCTAATTAGGTCATTGACATGTTTAATTTAATTTGTTATTAATTTAAGTTGTTTAATTAATTTAAAATGATATTTCATGGGATGAATAAAGTACCAAGGCTATATAGGACCTCAGGAAACATCTTTATTCCTCAGTCACATATGGATAAAGAGTTAATTATAGTGCTTCCCTAAGACGCATTAGAGATGTTGGGATCTGAATTCAATCACAAAATAGTGGAGTGTTCTCTTATTTCAATGTTTTTATTCTTCTTCAATTATTCCCCCATAAGTCTACTTCCTGCTTCTAATGGTAGAATGGAATAAATGGAGGGCTAACCTCTTATCGGTTTATCCAAGGGAGTATAAAGGGTTTGGATTATATTATATTTTATGTGATTTAATATTTAAATTTATTACATTATTTTAAGATTTCCATTCGATGATTTATTTTCTTATTCGTCTTCTCCAACTTTAACAATGACACATTTTGAGTGCTAGTACGATCTAATTCCTTAGAGTGCTCATTTAAGTGATCCTATAAGTGAATTAGTGATTAGACTTAGAATAGTGTAGGTATTAAATTGGTGAATTATGTTGTTGAATTATATCATTTTGTAAATACATCTTGAATTAGTGATCTTTAATTTTCTAAGAAAACAAATACATCCAATCCACCCTAAGCGATGAGACTTCTGAGTAGGCATGAGTGCCTTTCCAGTTTTGATTATTTATAATTATTATTTAAGTGATGAGATTTTTTAGTTCATTTTATCCATTTGTTTACACAACTATTCAAGGATTGGGATAGATTGGGTAGTGTCTTGTGTTGGTTTGTTTTTCCCAAGAGGATAATTTGGTTGTTGGATTGGCTGTTGAATGAGTTGTTGGATAGGTTATTTGTAACGCCCTGACCCCAGCTACCCAGAGTCGGTGCATTACTTCGTAACATTGGAATGATCACAAAAGATCAAGTCTCGAAAGACCGATTAGTTTAGTAGCCATGGAAACACTAGATACACTCATAAACATTACATTACATCATAAAGTGAAAAACTACAATAACAAAGTCTCCATAGTCCACACTCATATCCTCTTTTGACTATCCCTGCAGGTCATTCATAAAATAATTCTTCACATCCTGGAAAATATTAAAACATTTAAAGGGGTGAGCTCAGATGCTCAGTAAGGATAACAATAATGCAGAAGCTTTCATAAATAAACATTAATATTTAAGGCAATGTATAACTAAAACAAAAGCCTTTTAAACATTAACTTCAATATAATATGGCAAAAATAAAATGAGATAATGCCATTTACTTACTCACATGGATATTCTACTAGTCGAATAATCACATGCAATATCAATAACCACTTTCATAATGAGGTAATGTATAATGCCAGACATTCTGAAACATTTTGTCAAGGCCTCGGCCAAGACGTCTAAAATGATTAAGGCCTCGGCCAAAACCATAAATCAAATTGGGAAAGGGCCTCGGCCAATTCCATGTCTAGTTGTCTCATGAGACCTACCGATGCATCGAGGAGCTATAGCGGGCTCCACCCGTCACATATTAAGTCCAATACATTCCTCATATGCATAGATTTAAACATAACATAAATATTCGTATTAAAACTAGCATACGAAATGTCAACAATTTCTCCATAAACTATGGATGGTATAAAAATAACACATCCACAGTCAAATATTTCACAAAATGTTCAATGGAAGTTTTGTATCATAAATCAATTTCAATTAAACTTAAAACCCATCAAAGGATGTTGACATGGATGAAATCAAAGCTATTTGAGAGAAATATATCTCCTTTTTGAAATCATTTAAAAGTCCCATAATTATAAAATAATACATTTACTTTGAAAATATTCTTATAAGCTTGTTAGGGAAGCTTCGACGAAGTTATAATGGCGGAAAATAGCCGCACCCGCCGTATAAGTTAAAAAAACATTCTTACCTTAAATTTGTCAAAAAGGTAAAAAAGTACATTGTTTGGAAAACGATGGTAAGATTCCTTTCAAAAATCTATAAGGGTATAAATGACTTTAACCCATTTTCCATTTAATAGTAAAAATGTTTTGAAATACATTTTTAAGAAACATGGATGTGGATGATAACGAGGTCCCAGTAGATAATTATGTATAAACAACCTTGGATAATGAAGAGGTTGTGAAGTAAACCCTTACCTTGTACTTTTCCTTGGTTGGGGTAGGTTAACCTCCTGTATAATGGTGAAATAATTGTTATTAAATTATACAAGAATCATATACATTCATATGATATCATATATGATCTTTTAACATTGCTTTGTTAACAATATCTTAGATTTATCGTTGTTTCAGGTGTTAACTTACTCGTTTTCGTAAGTCATGTTTTCACGGATAGGTTGTATCTTATTCATATCCAGAATGATATCATGTCCTTAAACATTATTTTTAGATCATCAAATGATAATTATACTTGAATGGATACGACGGAGAATGAATCTCATCGCGTTCGTGGAGACGGTAGTCCGTACGTACGCACGAGCGACAATATCATTATTTTGATATTAAAATAATATATAATTGGATAGTATATCATATATACAGAATAATTATCATGTTATATTTATTATTTACATGAATTACATATCATTATTATACCCATATAAATAATAATATATTGAATAACAATTACACCACGCCGTGGAGACGGTAAGCCGTACGTACGCATATATGGTGACATGTCATTCAAATGATGGGTAGAATACTGAATATGGTTGTTCCATATTTATAATAACATCACAGTATATAGAAGATACTGGATTTATAATTTTAGAATTGAAATAATAAACAAAGAGGGAGTGGAAGAAGAAAGAAACTTGAAAGAGGGTGATGAAAACGTTACCTCTTCTTCGGGTTCTTCCTTTTGATTTGATCAAAAGGACTCCTTAGGATGGCTTTCTGACTAAAGTAAAGCTTATAGGATGAAGGGATAGAAGTTGGGAGAGTATTTGGGCAGAGGTTGGCCGAACCAAAAGGCTTGAAAGTGTGAATAAGGTGGTAGAGGTGGGGGCCTTTTATAAGAGGAGAGGAGGGGCTCTTTTGGAAAGATTGAAATGTTACATTATTATACAATGATTTTCGGATTCTAAAGGTCCCACACTTATATAATTAGTGGATAAGGTGATAAGGGTTCAAAATCTACCCATCCAATAGTCTTTGGACAAGTGTAAGCCTTGGATTGTACAATATCTTTTCATTTTATTAAAATCGTTAAATAATGAGGTTATCGCTACATCATAATGATGCCATAAATAATTTAATTTATTTAATGTCTAAAAATTATAAAAAAAATACTATGATGTAGTAAATCGTTTTATCTTTCCAATGACTATTTATAGTCAAAAATATGAGTTGTATAACCCCATGTAAATTTTTTTTTAGTAAAACATTTCATGTTTGTGTCATTTTTTACTTTAACCTTAAATAAAAGGTATTTATGTCATTTTCTAACTAAAGTGGCTCAATGGGGTCCCCAAGTTGACCCATGGATTGTATTGGTCGGCCATGGCACATCCAATGAGGGTAGGACATGTGTC
The DNA here is from genome assembly GCA_963277665.1 of Viscum album. Lineage (NCBI taxonomy): Eukaryota > Viridiplantae > Streptophyta > Magnoliopsida > Santalales > Viscaceae > Viscum > Viscum album. The sequence goes on from OY728157.1 coordinate 1,994,357,504, forward strand.
AAGCTCATCTCATATTATTAAAACATTATTTTTACCTTAAACTACACTAATTACCTCTAATCGCGATTAAGAACTTAAAAGTTACTATTCACCAAAAATTATTTTAATCTCATTGAACCACATTTTACTTTTTAATGACAACCATGTATGTCGGATTTTTTAAAATAAAATCACAGAAGTGGTAATATTTCATTTAAACGAAAAATCAGTTATTTAACTACCACTTAGTGGTTTCACTATTCATCAAAAATTGAAGTTTTTCAGAACAATGCCAAAATTTCACCCTAAGCTATAATTGATATTCTGAATTCAAAAATGATGCCTATTTTAAAAAATTACAAACATATAAGTTTCATTAATTAATTTTATAATTAATTCCCGCTGTCACAACAAATAGCGTGTTTTTAAGAAACAATTTATATCAAAAGATTGGCAATTGTTTATGTCCAATTTCAATGTTAAATTAATTATAATGACCACCATTGGATAAAATGGTAAAAATATATTCTAATTATACCTTAAACTACTAAATATTATAATTTATCACTATAAATTATTTTGATTAAAAAAAGTTGTTTTTAAGTATTTATCACTATTCATATAAAATTAGAAGTTCTCAGAAAAATACCAAAAATTCAACATTGGATAATTTCAATATTACGAATACAAAAATGAAGTCCATTTTGAAATATAAAATTTCTATAATTTTAAAAAGTGGTTATTACTATTCATAACGGCTACTTTGATTAGTCGCGGTGTTTTAGAACTCGAAGTTGCGTACAATGCAAGCTATTGCATTATTGAATGAGAAGCGTATCGTGGAAGCTCGGGGTGTTACATTCTCCCCTCCTTCAATAAATTGCATCCTCGCAATTTGAAATTTTTCTTTGAAATTAAAAGGTTAAAAAGAGAAAATACCTTTGAGGAAAACCCACATCGGAAATAAGATTAATAAAATTTAGCCTTAATAAGAGGGAAAGGGAAATGAAAAAGTCATCACCCAATTATGATCTCGATTAGGAGAACATTGGTGGAAATTAGAGACATATAATTGGAGGAAAAACGTAAATATTCGTAGGGAGTGATTGAGGTCATCAATCACAATCAACTGTCAAATTGAGGGCCTCAAAGCCTTCAATCTATGTTGATTTAAAATATCATCAGTTCAACAAGACATAAGGTATTAGGATAACAAATTTTTTTGTTTTAATATCCCTTTACTAAAGTTTAAGAATTAATTTATTCATTGAATAACAGATAGGTATATATATATTTATGCTTGACAATTAGAGTTTCAACCTTCAACTCATCTTTCACTCAAAAAGATAATAGAACTCAAAAATATTATACTTATCCTAATTGTATAAGGTTCCAAATGTTAACACATAACATTTAGATTAGTAAAATTATTTTGTAATAACCAGGGAATTTCTATAGGCTAGTGGTAGGAAATAAAGGCTTGTCACACTATGGTTGTGGGTTCGATTCCTGCAGCTTTGTCCGACGCGACGGGTTATGCCCCACCCTGCAAGTTGTACTTTTCCTAAAACTATAGTATCATAATATTCCAAAAATAATCTTCATAAATTTTTTAACCTTAAACAATACTATCCAAAGATCAACTTAATCCATTCCAAACTTTTTAGTTATCCAAAATACCTCTGTCCAGACTTTCTCTAAAAGGTCTCTAAATTCCAAAATCAATTGTAACATCAGATTCACCAAACAAATTAAAGTTTCTTTTTTGTCACATACTAAAAATATGATTACCTTCATCATATTAAAACCTTACTGAAATCAACAAGTACTGCAGTACAATCCACATATATATATATCACATTATTCTAATAACCAGAATATAATCCATGAGTCTAAAAGCACCAATACATTAGTTATTCTGCTTCAACTGTAGTAACAGCATAAGATTGTCCTTGATCCCTTGGCCTTTTCTGAGGTAAGTTTCCCTGACACTTAGGACATTCATTTGCATAATTCCCCATTTCCCTACAATTGTAGCATTCAACATTGATACCCTCTTTCTTTCCCTTGCAATCACGCGCCTGGTGACCTTTTTCTCCACATTTATAACAAACTCCCATTCCTTTTAGGCAAGTACCAGGGTGATTCTTCCCACAATTATCACATAATGGAAAATCCTTCTTTCCCTTTTTCCCTTTATCTGTCTCTTGTTCCACTGTTCTCTTCTTCTCTTGCTTTACTTTGTTGTCATAAGACTTAGAGAATTCCTTTTCTGTCTTGATAGCACACGAGACAATATCTTCGTATGATGAGAAGGATTGTGATACTAAATCTCGACGGAGAAATGGTTTTAACCCAACAAAGAAACGATCAATCTTACTCCTTGGGTTACGTATATAATCGGCAGCATGCCTCGCTAAACTTGTAAAGTTAGCCTCATACTTTGCGACATTCTCATCCTCCTTCTGCCTTAGACTCAGAAATTGCCTTTCCATATCTTCTCGATGGTCACGAGGAAAGTATTTTTCTAACAAAAGATCTTTGAACTCCCTCCATTCCATATTCGATATGTCATCATCTTCCTTTGTGTTTTGAATCAGCGACCACCACTGATCGACATCTCCAGTGAGGCGGTAAACTGCCATGACAACCTTCTCCCTTTCGCTACTCCCCAAGGCATGGAATATTTTCTCTAAGGAGTTTATCCATTGCTCAGCTACTAACGGATTTGTACCCCCATTAAATGTTGGTGGTTGTTTCCTCATGAAGCGGTCTAACATTGATCCTCCACGTTGTGGATCAGGGTGATCCATACGAGTAAGGTTATTATTCATAACTTGAGTGAGTTGTCCCAGTATGGTAATAAGTTGATCAGCACCAGTTGTATTTCCAGATCCACAATAATTTTCTTGAGCAGGAGGGAAATCCCTACACGGAGTGCGTGCATTGATACGGTTTCCATTCTTTCCACTAGGCATCATTTCTAAACAATGGAATAAACTAGATTAGTTTATGAATTAAAATACGTAATTCCATATTTGTAAAACACTTTACATAAATTGAACTATTTATGGATATAATCCATAATCATAAAAAGAAATGTTTTCTTTGATAAAGTATATACTCATAACCCTTCATAGTGGTTTGTAAAGAAAATGAGAATTATCCTAAGCATATCCCCCAGGAGTGTCGTAACCAAGAGTGCAGCAAGGCCCGTTGTCGTGCACCAGTTCCCGTTCGAGTCTAGCTCAAAGCGGTGTTTTCGGGTTTTACCCCTAGGTACATCTGTGCCAGAGCCGCCTCTACCTGCTCGTATCCAGACAGGGATGTATTGCTCGGAAAACTCACAACATCTCTACAATACCCAAAATTCTAGGAAGTTCTTCTATACTAATCCTCAAAGTCTATCTTTGGGATATGTGCTCTAATCAAATTTTATCTAAACATAGCTTCCAAGGTTAGTACTAAACTGCCTCTGATACCAACTGTAACGCCCCGAACCCAGCTACCCAGAGTCAGTGCATTACTTCGTAACATTGGCATGATCACAAAAGATCAAGTCTCGAAAGACCGATTAGTTTAGTAGCCTTGGAAACACTAGATACATTCATAAACATTACATTACATCATAAAGTGAAAAACTACAATAACAAAGTCTCCATAGTCCACACTCATATCCTCTTTTGACTATCCCTGTAGGTCATTCATAAAATACTTCTTCACATCCTGGAAAATATTAAAACATTGAAAGGGGTGAGCTCAGATGCTCAGTAAGGATAACAATAATGTAGAAGCTTTCATAAATAAACATTAACATTTAAGGCAATGTATAACTAAATCAAAAGCCTTTTAAACATGAACTTCAACATAATATGGCAAAAATAAAATGAGATAATTCTATTTACTTACTCACATGGATATTCTACTAGTCGAATAATCACATGCAATATCAATAACCACTTTCATAATGAGGGAATGTATAATGCCAGACATTCTGAAACATTTTGTCAAGGCCTCGGCCAAGACGTCTAAAATGATTAAGGCCTCGGCCAAAACCATAAATCAAATTGGGAAAGGGCCTCGGCCAATTCCACGTCTAGTTGTCTCATGAGACCTACCGATGCATCGAGGAGCTATAGCGGGCTCCACCCGTCACATATTAAGTCCAATACATTCCTCATATGAATAGGTTTAAACATAACATAAATATTCGTATTAAAACTAGCATACGAAATGTCAAAAATTTCTCCATAAACTATATATGGTATAAAAATAACACATCCATAGTCAAATATTTCACAAAATGTTCAATGGAAGTTTTGTATCATAAATCAATTTCAATTAAACTTAAAACCCATCAAAGGATGTTGACATGGATGAAATCAAAGCTATTTGAGAGAAATATCTCTCCTTTTTGAAATCATTTAAAAGTCCCATAATTATAAAATAATACATTTACTTTGAAAATATTCTTATAAGCTTGTTAGGGAAGCTTCGACGAAGTTATAATGGCGGAAAATAGCCGCACCCGCCGTATAAGTTAAAAAAACATTCTTACCTTAAATTTGTCAAAAAGGTCAAAAAGTACATTGTTTGGAAAACGACGGTAAGATTCCTTTCAAAAACCTATAAGGGTATAAATGACTTTAACCCATTTTCCATTTAATAGTAAAAATGTTTTGAAAGACATTTTTAAGAAACATGGATGTGGATGATAACGAGGTCCCAGTAGATAATTATGTATAAACAACCTTGGATAATGAAGAGGTTTTGAAGTAAAGCCTTACCATGTACTTTTCCTTGGTTGGGGTAGGTTAACCTCCTGTATAATGGTGAAATAATTGTTATTAAATTATACAAGAATCATATACATTCATATGATATCATATATGATCTTTTAACATTACTTTGTTAACAATATCTTAGATTTATCGTTGTTTCAGGTGTTAACTTACTCGTTTTCGTAAGTCGTGTTTTCACAGATAGGTTGTATCTTATTCATATCCAGAATTATATCATGTCCTTAAACATTATTTTTAGATCATCAAATGATAATTATACTTGAATGGATACGACGGAGAATGAATCTCATCGCGTTCGTGGAGACGGTAGTCCGTACGTACGCACGAGCGACAATATCATTATTTTGATATTAAAATAATATATAATTGGATAGTATATCATATATACAGAATCATTATCATGTTATATTTATTATTTACATGAATTACATATCATTATTATACCCATATAAATAATAATATATTGAATAACAATTACACCACGACGTGGGGACGGTAAGCCGTACGTACGCACGTATGGTGACAACTCATTCAAATGATGGGTAGAATACTGAATATGGTTGTTCCATATTTATAATAACATCACAGTATATAGAATATACTGGATTTATAATTTTATAATTGAAATAATAAACAAAGAGGGAGTGGAAGAAGAAAGAAACTTGAAAGAGGGTGATGAAAACGTTACCTCTTCTTCGGGTTCTTCCTTTTGATTTGATCAAAAGGACTCCTTAGGATGGCTTTTTGACTAAAGTAAAGCTTCTAGGATGAAGGGAGATAATTTGGGAGAGTATTTGGGCAGAGGTTGGCCGAACCAAAAGGCTTGAAAGTGTGAATAAGGTGGTAGAGGTGGGGACCTTTTATAAGAGGAGAGGAGGGGCTCTTTTGGAAAGATTGAAATGTTACATTATTATACAATGATTTTAGGATTCTAAAGGTCCCACACTTATATAATTCGTGGATAAGGTGATAAGGGTTCGAAATCTACCCATCCAATAGTCTTTGGACAAGTGTAATCCTTGGATTGTACATTATCTTTTCATTTTATTAAAATCGTTAAATAATGAGGTCATCGCTGCATCATAATGATGTCATAAATAATTTAATTTATTTAATGTCTAAAAATTATAAAAAAAATACTATGATGTATTAAATCTTTTTAGATTTCCAATGACTATTTATAGTCAAAAATATGACTTGTATAACCCCATGTAAAAATTGTTTTAGTAAAACATTTCATGTTTGTGTCATTTTTTACTTTAACCTTAAATAAAAGGTATTTATGTCATTTTCTAACTAAAGTGGCTCCATGGGGTCCCCAAGTTGACCCATGGATTGTCTTGGTCAGCCATGGCACATCCAATGAGGGTAGGACATGTGTCAAGCTCATCTCATATTATTAAAACATTATTTTTACGTTAAACTACACTAATTACCTCTAATCGCGATTAAGAACTTAAAAGTTACTATTCACCAAAAATTATTTTAATCTCATTGAACCACATTTTACTTCTTAATGAAAACCATGTATGTCGGATTTTTAAAAATAAAATCACATAAGTGGTAATATTTCATTTAAACGAAAAATCAGTTATTTAACTACCACTTAGTGGTTTCACTATTCATCAAAAATTGAAGTTTTTCAGAACAATGCCAAAATTTCACCCTAAGCTATAATTGATATTCCGAATTCAAAAATGATGCCTATTTTACAAAATTAAAAACATATAAGTTTCATTAATTAATTTTATAATTAATTCCCGCTGTCACAACAAATAGCGTGTTTTTAAGAAACAATTTATATCAAAAGATTGGCAATTGTTTATGTCCAATTTCAATGTTAAATTAATTCTAATGACCACCATTGGATAAAATGGTAAAAATATAATCTAATTATACCTTAAACTACTAAATAGTATAATTTATCACTATAAATTATTTTGATTAAAAAAAGTTGTTTTTAAGTATTTTTCACTATTCATATAAAATTAGAAGTTCTCAGAAAAATACCAAAAATTCAACTTTGGATAATTTCGATATTACGAATACAAAAATGAAGTCCATTTTGAAATATAAAATTTCTATAATTTTAAAAAGTGGTTATTACTATTCATAACGGCTACTTTGATTAGTCACGGTGTTTTAGAACTTGAAGTTGCGTACAATGCAAGCTATTGCATTATTGAATGAGAAGCGTATCGTGGAAGCTCGGGGTGTTACATTATTGATATTTTACATGAGGATATTGGAATTGGACTGGTTGTGGTTGAAAATGATTATGGGTTTTGAAATTCTATTGAGGGTATGGGTTGAGACATTTTTTTTGTGTTGGTTATTGATTTTCCTTCTAATGGAAGCTTGGATGGTCATTGTACCTAGGATTGAAGGTTTTTTGGTATTGTAGATTTTGAAAGTTCATTACATTAACTTATTCTGGTGGTCCTCCTAAAAGAACATCCTTGATATAAGGAATGGTTGGGCAATTATCGGTCTTGTGTTCATGTTTGTCACAAATTGTATATATAGTCTCAATAGTTTGGGTTTTGTGGACCTTCCTAAGATCGCTATACTCAACCCTCTTAATGAGTTAAAAAAGTTTTACTCTAAGGTTTTCTTCTCCTACAAGATTGTTCATTCCATAAGATTTGGGTGGATTATCATATTTAGGTGATTTTCTCCATGTTTGGTTCTGTTCAGAAAGATTTTCTAGATATTCACAAGCATTATTTAGGGTTCTTTTTTTGAAGGTTTCATTATACATCATGTCAATGAATTATTTGTTTCATGGACCTAACACTTTGTAGAAAATTTTAAATTGTTCTGGGATTAAGAAACCATGGTGTGGTACCATTTTTAAAGTGTCCTTGAACTTTTCCCATGTTTCATAGAATGTTTATACCAATCTTTCAAAAAAAATTTGGATGCTCTTTTTAAGTTCAATTGTTTTGTGATGGGGGGTTTATTTTTTATAAAATTCTCATTGTAGTTTATCCTAAGTGTGAATGGATTCTAGTATCAGATTTTTTTAACCAATTAATTGCTCGATCCTTCAAATAAAAAGTAAAGAGTCACATTTTAGCATATTCAATTTGATTTGGAGGTTACATGGTTTTGACAATGTCATTGAATTATTTAACATGAAGGTAAGTCATCTCAGACTCCATCCCTTGAAAGGTTGGAAGGTGGTTAAGTACATGGGATTTGAATACATATTGGGAACATCCTATGTTATCATGCCTAATGAATGAGGGTGCTTAGTACAGGTTGGTGTGAGGTAGTCGTTCATGGTCTGGTCTGCAACAATTCCCATGTTAGGATCTTGCTCATTTTGGTTTCCATTCGGGTTCCCTCTCTGGTTAATGATTTGGTTTTGTGGAATATTCTCCATTTTAATGAAATTAAAGTTTGAATCTAGAGTATTTGGAAGATAAGGATATAATGAAAATATAACCCTATGTGTACTTGAGTCCCTAGCCCCTGGACTATCTACTCTAACTAGACAATTTGAATGGTCGCAGGTATAATAGGACATGCGTCAAGAAAATAGAAAAAAATAAAGGGGAAAAGATGAGAGGAAATTAATTTATAATGTTAAAAAATATGTGTTTGATAATCCACACATATTCACATTATATCCTGATCAAGTCATTAGGAGATGTACCATAGAGTCTGAGCAAGAGTCCATTCTTAAATTCTGTCATGAAGAGGCATGTGGAGGCCACTTTTCCACAAAGAAAACAACTACAATGTTCCCCCAAAGTGGTTTATTTTGGTATAACCTCACTAAGGATTGATACAAATTCTTCCAATGTTTTAATCAATGTCAATAATTAGGATCCATAACCAAAAGAAATCAAATTCCTCTTATACCCATTCTGGTTGTTAAAATCATTAACTTCTGGGGAATTAATTTCATGGGACCCTTCCCAATCTCTAGGGGATATCTCTACATACTTTTATCTATTGATTATGTATCTAAATGGGATGAGGAAATTCCCACAAAGTCAAATGACCATGAAGTTGTGATTATATTCCTGAATGAACACATCTTTTCGAGATTTGGAATTCCTAGGGCTATCATTAGTGATCGTAGAACCCATTTCTACAACTGTCCCTTATAAACACTCATGTATAATTATGGAATTTATCATAAAGTTTCCACCTCCTACCATCCCTAAACCAATGGTCAAGCTGAGTTTGAAAATAGGGAAATTAAGAAAATTCTAGAAAAAACTATCAATCCCTTAAGAAAATATAGGGCTGAGAAACTCTTGGATGAACTTTGGGAATATCATACTATATTCAAAACTATTATAGGCATGTCACCATATATATTGGTATATGGAAAATATTTCCATTTACCTATTGAAATTGAATATAAGGCCTTTTGGGAAATCAAAAAAAATTAACTTTGACATTTAATTCACTAAAATAAAGTAAAAATTAGACATTAACGAACTTGAGGAACTTAGGATGTAGGCTTATAAAAATTAAAGGATTAATAAAGCTAGAGTTCAAGCCTACCAATCTAGGAATCCCATAGAAAAAAATTTTGAACTCGGAAATTTTTTCCTCTTGTATAGTTCCAAGCATCATTTACACCCAGGAAAATTAAAGTCAAGATGGTCAGGGACTTGCACAGTGCATCATATGTACGCCCATAGAGTAGTAGATATTTAAGACCCCACTAGTGGTTATATCTTCAAAGTAAATGGTCACAGGTTAAAACCATTCATTGAAACTTTCAATGAAATAAGAAATAATGGAGGAGCTAACTGAGCCAATCTATGAACCAGACAAAAATTGTTAGATGTAGGGTCCATGTCGAGATAATGACATTAAAAAAAGTGCTTTCTTAGAGGAAACCCATATTTTACCTGTCCATTGACTCAGAATTTGAAATTTCAAAATAAATAGGTATGTTTTTTTCCTTTATTTTTCATTTTTTTCTATTTAGGAAACCCCCTTGGGGTTTCCAATGTGATATAATGTTTCTTGTGTATGATATTTGGTAGCTGAAGCATTTTTGTATTTTAAAATGAAACACATACCTTCTAGAATTCAAACCTACCTTCAACCATCCCCGATGAGTCCACTTGTGACATGAAGCCAATGCGATCAACTACTTTTTGATGGTAATTAACTTTAAACTAGGCGATTCTATTCCATAAATTAATTTTAAATCACATTCTTCCCCTCTTTCTTCCCAATCATGATCTCTGTCTATTATTTTCTCTTTCAACACTAAGGGTAGTGTCATTCTAAGTTGGGGGAGTGAAAATCTAAAAAAAAGAATCAATTAATTATTCTTGCATGTATTAATGTACATCGGGAATCCTAAAAACTGAAAGTAAAACGATTTTCAATGCCTTGATTATGATTTTAATGCATGTTTAAGTTTATGAGCATTGTTTTTGGAAAGTGTGGTTGTTCGATGTGATTTTTCAATGTTAACATTTTCATCTTGTTAATCAAAATGCCACAATCCATGTCCATCATACATTGGGTGTAAATTTGAGTTATTGGGTCCCTTTCATCATAGTATAGGGTTTTGGGTCACTTTTAGTTTAATTTGAGTATCCAAAAAATTGAAATAATGACCACATAGAGTGACGTTTTGTCCGAATGTGTGGAATATGAAACTTGGGGATCATGACTTCATTGATTTCTTTCCTAGAGTTTGGATTTATATCTCTATTTTAGAGCATGTAATTGACAATATGTGTGGCGTATAACACTTGGGGATCATGACTCTATAGTTTTCTTACCCAGAGTTAGTCTTTTCATATATATTGTAGATTAAAAGAAAGTGAAAAAAAAACAAAAACAAAGCAAAAACCAAAAAATTGATACTCATATTAGGGTTTAATGTGATTACCACCTAGCACTTCCATTTTTCCCCTTGAACAATAAAATAGGCCCCATGTATTTTGCAATACATAACACATCATCATGTATAATTTAAATTGGATGAAATGTGGTAATGAATTTGAACAGAGAAATGGGCTTGGTCTTGGGATATTCTCATGGACCTATCTTGTGTAAAATTATTTTGAAAGGTTTCATGATTTTTTGGAATGATTTTTTTATGAGAAATGTTTGTTAAAATGTTTTTGAAAAATGGAATTCAATTTCATATTTCTGGGATACTTTTTGCTCGAGAATAGAAGAACTCAAGTTGGCGGTGTTATTATCCACTGAAAGGGGATAATATTCATTTATTATATATTAATGTTAAAGTGATTAAATTCCTATAAATACCAATTTTAGTTCATTTTATTAATTGAACTTCATTTCACATCATTTGTACAATTCATGTTTAAAGTGAAAATTTGGGACCAATAAATTATCTATTTTTGGAATTAATTTATTTAATTTTTTGAATTTGAAATTTTAGGATATTATTTATCACTTTTTTTGAAACATTTTTTCTTCTATGATCGATGGATGAATCCTAAGGGAAAATGATGATTTTTGGGCATGAATGCATAAATTTTCTCGACAAAGAATAATGGTCCTAAGGCCCATCAAACAGAAGTGGGGACCACAATCAAATCATAATGAAGATAAAATTTTAATTGTAGGAAGATATAAATATGATTATCATTTCATTGAACTTTTTTTGGAGCTAATTATTAAGTTTTCATGGAAATAAAGGGATCCCAAATTGACATTTAAATGGTGGGCTAGATTTGAATTCCAATAAATTCATCCCACTAGATTGATAATAAATTCAAAAAGGATTGTCCAATTTTCCAAAAATTTTGAAAAATGTTAGAGGAAACATGGAAGAATATATTTTCCTTCTAAGACCCCCTCTTATTCTACCATGTTAAGTTAAAAATTCATGTGTAAACAAGGGGGATGAATCTAGAAAATTTTCCTGTTCAACTTTGAAACATCAAATTTCCCTTTATTTTCTCACCCTTCTTTTGAATCTCTAAATTAACGGGGAAGGAATGTATTGATGGTGTATAGAAAACAGATCTAAATATTCCTATATAATGAGATGGTGGAAAATATAATTTTCATCCATGTTTTTTCTTTCTATCGATTTTTTTTCTTTCATTTATAATTTCATGATTTCATTTTATAATTGCAACGTCAATTTTTCTCATGTAAGTTTTTCATTAACATTAATTTCATAATAAAATTTATTTTTCTTATTATTCATTTATTATTTCATTTTCCATATCACATTGATAAAAATGTGTGGAAATTAAATTAATCAATAATCATAATGAACTTAAAAATAAATAAAAAAATTCAAGTATAAAAAAGTGTATTTACTATAAAAACTAAGATTGATAAAAAAGATAATAACATAAAATAATGATTAATAGAGAGATATAATTAATATGAATTTAATAGATAAAAAACAATAAGAATAGAAATTTGATCAAATTTTAATTTATAATAATAAACAATAATAAAATAGATACATTGAGGAAAAGAATGAAATTAAAAATATAAGAATACTGAAGAAAAATATTAAAAAAAATGAAGAAGTTGGGTTGCCTCCCAGAAAATGGTTAATTTAAAGTCATTAGCTTGACTTGTACCCCCCAACTTAACTAATACCAAATTTCAAAATTTTAACAACCCCATCTTTCTCCACTTTAACTAAATTAAGATTGAGTCTCCCTTGGATTTGGGAGGAAGGTTTTAAAATTGATTCAAGAAAAATCATATTTGTCCAAGTGAAAGGTCTAATCCCATGAATATTTAAATAGTTCTATCAAATTTCTTTCCTAATCTTGCATAAGTCATCAAGGATAATTTTCTTTTTATTAGATTCAAGAGTGGATGAAATGATGAAAGAATTTTTTTTGATTATCCCCTATGATGTAATAATTGAGAGAGGATATATTGAATTTGAATTTGATGTTAGGTTGGTTTCACCCAAATTTAACCAAGTTATATGGTGTATGTGGTATCTTGTAGTACTTCTTGGGTTATCAAATCCATAGGGACCAAAGAAGTGAACTTGAGACACTCAAATTTGATAGAGGATTGGTTATGTAGTGGCTAATTATTTGTATTTATTTTATTTTAATAACTAGTGATTTAATTTAAAGAACCCAAATAAACATACAACTACTTTAATTAATATAATTATTGTTGATGGTTTGATCCTAGGATTTTACTCGAGGTGGATTGGATGAATTTATTTTCTTAGAAAATTTCAAATAATTTATTCAAGATGTATTTAAACAATGAGATATTTCTCAAAAAACATTCACCAATTTAATCCCTACAAAATTCCAAGTCTAATGGATAATTCACTTAGAGGATCACTTTCATGATCATTCCAAGGAATTGGGTCATACTAGCACTCATATTGTGTCATCATTAAATTGGGATAAGACAAAGAAGAATGTAACTCATCAAATTGAAATCTTAAAATAATGAAAATATTTAAATATTGAGTACATGAAAAAACATTCAATCCATAAACTTTATACTCCCTTGGATCAAACCATAATAGTTTAGCCCTACATTGATTCTATTCTACCAATGGAAGTAGGAAGTAGACTTATGGGTGCAGAATTGAAGAAGAAGAAAAATGTTGAAATAAGCGAACACTCCACCATTGTGTGATTGAATTCACAAGTACTGGTGTGAATAAATTCACACCTTGATTAAACGGTATAAATTTATTAATAGAAAGGAAAAAAATAAATTAATAATAATAAGAAGAACCTTTATTAATTAAAGAACGTGAATGAAAAAATTACATGAGAAAAATTGATGTTGGGATTATAAAATGAAAGCGTTAAATTACAAATGAAAGAAAAACATTTGATAGAAATTAAAAGATATGTATTCCAATTATATTCACTAAAAAGTCCTTATATATGAATATTTGAAGCCTTTGGTTAACCCACCATCAATAAATTACTTCCCCATTAATCAAGAGAGTCAAAAGAAGGGTGGGAAAATCAAGGGAAATTTGACGTTTTAAAGTTTACCAAGAAAAATATCTAGATTCAACCCCCTTTTTGACATGTGAATTTGTAAATTAAGATGGAAAAATTTTAATGGGTCTTATATGGTAAATATATTCTCCCATGTTTCCTATAATAGCTATTAAAATTTCAGGAAAATTGGACCAACCATTTGGAAGTTATGCTCAATCTAGTAGGATTAATTGATGGGAATTCAAATCTAGACTACCATTTAAACTATGGGATGAAAAAAATTGGTATAATGTGTAGAAATACTTAGTGATGTTAGGAAAAAATAAACCACTTTTTAGGAACTTTTTCGTTGTTTTATTTATGGAAAATTGGCCTCTACATGCCTCTTCATGACAGAATTTAGGAATGGACTCTTGCTCAGACTCAAGAACACATCTCCTAATGACTTGATCAGGAAAATCTTGAAGAGGTTTGGATCATCAAACACATAAATTTTTACATTCTAAAGGATTTTCCTCTTATCTTAGGTCCTGAGTAAATTTGGAATGTCACTCGTAACCAAATGGTTTTCTATGTTAGCATACCATGGACAATCACTCATAGAATAAAGGTGCTCATCAGGAAATGAATCAAACATGTAAAGATGATGTGATTTGTCTTTTAATTCCATACTAGAGAGGTGATAAGCTATAAAATTTTCATCACCCTTTTTATACTTAATGTTTAAAACAAATTCTTGAAGAAGAAGGACCTACCTAATCAATCTAGCCTTGACATCTTGTTTTTGGAAAAGGTATTTTAGAGCTAAATGATCTATGAATACATTGATGGGGATCCTAAGAGATAAAAATTTAATTTATATAAGGAAAATACAACAAAAATTAACTTTTTATCAGTGGTGGTTTCATTGATTTGTGAATCATTTAATTATTTACTTGTATAAGTAATGACACATGATGTTTTATCCCAACATTGTCCTAAAACAACTCCTATAGTGAAGTCACTCACATCACACATGAGTTCAAATAAAGGTTTCCAATTAAAATATTTCATGATAGGTAGAGATATAATAGAGGAATTGAGTTCTGATAATGACTGCTCACAGATTTATGTCCATATAAATGGAGCATCTTTTGTGAGCAAAGCACAAAGTGGTCGGGAAATTGAGCTGAACTTCTTAATGAACCTTATATAGAAACTAGTATGTCCTAAGAAGGAACTAAAATTATTGATAGTTTTTGGAGAGTTAAGGTGATGAATAATATCAACCTTATATTTATAAACTTCAATATCTCTACCATAAACTAGATGACCCAGAACAAGTCCTTCTTTTACCATGAAATGGAATTTTTCACAGTTTTGGATGAGATTATTATCCTTGCATCTAGACAGAACCCTTTCAACATTTATTAGGCATCCCTAAAAAGTATCACCAAATATGGAGAGGTTATCCATAAATACCTCTAAATAATCCCCCACAATGACTCATAAGATACCCATCATACACTGATGGAAGGTACCAAGGGAATTACATAACCCAAAGGGAATTCACTTGAAGGAAAAGGTGCTAAATGGATAGGTGAAGGTTGTTTTTTCTTGATCTTCTAAAGAGACTTAAATTTGATTATATCATGAGTATCCATCTATAAATTAGTTAAACTGATGACCCGACACTCTTTCAAGGACTTGATCAATGAAGGGAAAGGGGAAATAGTCATTATTAGTGCATTATTTTAACTTCTTATATTCAATGCACACTCTCCGTCCACTACTGACCCTTGTGGGGATAAGATCACCATCCTCATTGGTAATAACAGTGATTACAACCTTCTTTGGAACAACTTGAATTGGGATTACCCACTCACTCTTAGCAAAGGGATAGATGATACCAACTTTCAACAGCTTATGTAGTTCTTTTCTTACCAACTCCATAAGATTGGTATTGAGTCTCCACTGAATTTGATGACATGGTTTGGATTCAGATTCTAGAACAATCCTATGAGTTCTAATGAGAGGGCTAATCCCGAGAATATCATAAAGGGTCTATCTAATTGCTTCTTATGATTTCCTAGTACATCTAGAAGTATCCTCTATTGATTGTCTTCAAGATATGAAGAAATGACAATAGGAAAGGTTTGATTGTCCCCTAAGATGAATACTTGAGTGATGAAGGTAGGACCTTAAATCCAATATCATATTGGTTAACACCTTACAAAGAAGGATTGTACTTTGCATCAAACTCAGTGTTTTTCCAAATTTATTGATAGAATGGGTTCCTTTTTAACAGAATTTCCAACTACCTCATTGGCTAGACCAGTGTGTGGAATGGGAATATACTTGATGTTATTGATTTAAGAAATGGTATCTTTAATTGTTGATTCTGAAAATTCATCAAAGGAGTCCTCTGAAATATATTTAAGCCAACGAGTCAAATATCCCTCATATGAACAAAGTAAATCAATCTCATATTGACATAGAAATCATTCAAAAATTACTAGATGTTCCTCTAGTTCATAATAAATACTACCTATCCAATTAACCTCATGCATATTCTCATCATCCCCAATTTGAGAGTTTGCATTATAGATGTTTAGATCGAGGCTCATGTTTCCAAAGGTTATTTTCATTTTCCCATTTCTAACTCAGATGAATGAATTGATTGTTGATAAGAATGTTTGGCCAAAGATTATGGGGGTTTGATCTCTAGGACCTAAGCTTGGGTGATTTTCTAGGACAATGGAGTTAGCAGGGTAAATGAAATTTTCAACCTTCACTAAAACATCTGCTAAGATCCCCTTAGGAACTCTAACACTACGATCTTCAAGTTAGAGTGTGAAAAAAGTTGGTTGGAGATCTTAAAGCCCTAATTTACAATACATGGAATATGGAATGAGGTTCACACTAGATCCTAGATAACAAAGGGCTTTGAAAAATTTATTCTATATTAACTCAAAATTGATGTATGGACATCCTGGATCTTTCAAATTAGGAGTAATGGTCCCTTGAATGGTGGTACTCACATAATTATCCAAAATGACTTGGTTTTGATGTGAAAATTTCCTTTTAAAAGTGCACAAGTCCTTAAGGTACTTTGAGTAGGTAGAAATGGATTATATTTCATCGAGAAGTGGAATGTTCATCTTAACCTAAGAGAATATTTCCCTCAATGTCTAATTTAGTTTAGGTTTAGATTTTCCTCTCATATGTTGGGGGAAGGGTGAGGATTTTTTGATTGTTTGGTGAGGTTGTGGTTATTTCATATTTTTATTTGATTTTTCTGGATATGAGGGTTGTTTTTCAATAATTTCATTTTATTTAGAGGATTTTAATGGTTTTTGAATGGTTTGTTCATGTATTTCAATTGATCTCCCACTTCTTAAGATAGTCACGACTTTGTGTTGTTCATGAGAGGTTTGTGTGTAACTTGAATCTCCCCTTAAATTTGGGGATGAAACAACCTGAGTAGGAATGGGTGCCTTTCCAGTTCTGATTTTTTTGTAATTATTGTTTAAGTGATGAGACTTCTGAGTTCATTTTCTCCATTTTTTTACAAAACTGATCAAGTATTGGGACATATTGGGTAGTGGCTTATGCGGGTTGGTTTATCCCAAGAGGATACTTTGGTTGTGGGATTGGTTGTTGAATGGGTTTTTGATAGGTTGTTGATATTGGATGTGAGGATGTTGGTATTGGACCAGTTATGACTGGAAATGATTATGGGTTAGGAAATTCTATTGAGGGAATGGGTTGAGACATTGTTGTTGTGTTATTTGTTGATTGTCCTTCCAATGGAAGCCTAGATGGTCATTGTACCTATAATTGAAGGTGTTTTGGTATTGTGGATTTTGAAAGTTCATTTCATTAACTTATTCTGGTGGTCCTTCTAAAAGAATATCCTTGATAGATTGGAATTGATGGAAAATTATTAGTCTTATGGTCATGTTTTTCACAAATTGTACAAACAGTCTCAACAGTTTGGGTTATGTGGACCTTCCTAAGATCGATCTCCTCAACCTTCCTAGTTAGGGTAGAAAGTTTTGATCTAATGTTTTCTTCTTCTCCAAGATTGTGCATTCCACCAGATTTGGGTGGATTCTCATAGTAAGGTGATGTTCTACATGTTTGGTTCTATTCATCAGGATTTTCTAGATACTCGTAAGAATCATTTGGGGATTTGTTTTTGAAGGTTTCATTACACATCATATTAATGAATTGTTTGTTTTCCTAGCCCTAACCCTTCATATAAAATTCTCACTTGTTCTAGGATTAAGAAACCATGGTGTGGTACCATGTTTAAAGTGTACTTAAAATTTTCCCATGTTTCATATAATTTTACTCCCTCTCTTTCAAATAAGTTTTAGATGCTTTTTTAGGTGAAATTGTTTTGTGATAGGGGAAGTATTTTTTATATAATTCTCATCACAGTTGGTGCCAAGAGTAAATGAATGCTGGTTTCAAATTGTTTAACTAATTATTTGATTAGTCCTTCAAATAAAAAGGATAGAGTCTCATTTTAGAATATTCAATTTGATTTGGAGGGTACATGGTTTCGACAATGTCATTGAATTCTTTAATATGAAGGTAAGACATCTCAAATTCCATCCCATGAAAGGTTGGAAGGTGGTTTAGGAAATGGGGTTTGAAGACATGTTGGGCATATCATATGTTATCATGCCTAATGCATGAGAGTTCATTGGTATAGGATAGTGTGAGGTAGTCGTTCATAGTCTGGTCTACAATAATTCTTGTGTTAGGGTCTTTCTCATTTTGGTTTCCATTTAGGTTCCCTCCCTAGTTAATAATTTGGTTTTGTGGAAGATTATCCATTGTATTGAACTCAACATTTGAATCTGAAGTATTAAAAGGATTATGATCTAATGGAAAGAGACCCCTATGTGTACTTGAATCCCTGGCCCTAGGACTGTCCACCCTAACTAGATGATTTGAATGGTCATGGGTGTAGATGGACATGCACCAAGAAAATAGAAAAAAATAAAGGGTAAAAGATAAGATAATTGGGATGAGAAAAGAGAAATGAGGGAGAATAGAAAGTGATTCTAATGTGAATTACTTGGGTTTGAATTGATTGTATAATTAAATGATATTTTTACATATATAAGTGAATTCAATTTAAAAATAATGAGTTGATCCTTGGTTATCGCATGGGGTGGATTTGATGAATTTATTTTTAAATTATTTCAATGTCTTAAATTCGAGTGTTTCCTTTAATGAAATATGAACTTCCCAAATCACTCCCATAATTTTGAGTCTTCAATATCCTAAGGCTAATCACATATACACTTGGAGGATGATATTGATGAGAAATCAAAGTTAGAGGATCTTTTTATCACTCAAGATGTGTATCCTTAAAATTGGCGAGTTCAAAGGAGAAGGCACATCATTGAATGAAAATATCAAAAATAAAATTTATTAAGAATTATTAAAATGAGAAATAACATCCAATCCATCCCCAGAAACAATGCCAAAATATGGTTGTGCCCAAATTTACCCTATAGGTATATGCAGTTTCTATAGTATAGTTTGGTATTGAATCCATGGGTTCCAAATAAGAAACTTAGATACACTTATATTTGATTGATGTATTGGATTTGAAGTGGAAAACTTTCGGGATGGATTTGATTTTAAGAACTAATGTGTTAGTTTAAAGAAAAATGAAAGAAACACAATGACTTGAATTAAAATAATTAATATTGATGGGTTGATCCAAGGTTTTTTCTTGGGGTGGAATTGGAGAAGAAAAACAAAAAACATTGAAATAAATAAACACTCCACCATTGTGTGATTGAATTAAAAAGTGTTGGTGTGAATAAATTCAAACCTTTATTCAATGGTATCAATATGTTAATAGAAAGTAAGAAATAAAATAATAAGAAGAAAAACTTTTATTAAGAAACTAAATTGAATGAAAAAATTACATGAGAGAAATTGATGTTGTGATTACAAAATGAAAGTGTGAAATTTCAAATGAAATAAAAACATTCGATCGAAAAGAAAAACATGGATAAAAAGGAAAAACATGGATAGAAATGAAAAACATGGATGATAATTCCCTTAACCAACAGATCCTTATATAAGAATATTTAGAGCCTTATTTTGACCCACCATCAATACATTCCTTACCCATTAATTGAGAGAGTCAAAAGGAGGGTGAGAGAATCAAGGGAAATTTGACGTTTCAAAACTGACCAGGAAAATCATTCATATTCATTACCCTTGTTAAAGTGTGAATTTTTGATTGAATATGGCCAGATCCAAATGGGTCATAGAAGGAAAATATTATCATCCATGTTTCCTATTATATCTATCAAAATTTCAGGAAAATTGGACTAGCCATTTGGAAGTTATTCTTGATCAAATGGGATGACTTTATGGGAGTTCAAATCTGGCCCACCATTTAAATGTCAACTTGGTCTCCCTTTATCTCCATGAAAAATTCAGAATTAGCTTCGACCATAGTTGAATTAAATAATACCCATATTTTTCTATTTCTACAATAAAAATTTTAGCTTCATTGGTCTTGAATTTTGGGGCTCACTTTTGTTTGATGGACCTTAGGCCCATTATGCTTTGTCCATAAAATTTATGCATTCAGGCCCAAAAATATTCATCTTTCATCTGGATTCATCCATATATCTTATAATAAATAATATTTCAAAAAAAGTGATAAATCATATCCCAAAATATCAAATTCAAAAAATTAAATAAATTAATTCCACAAATAGATTATTTATTGGGCCCAAATTTTCACTTTAAACATGAATCACACTTGTGATGAGAAATGAAGTTCAATTTATAAAATGTACTAAAATTAATTTTTATGGAATTTTAAACACTTTAATATTAAGATATAATAAATTAATATTATCCTCTTTCAGGGGCTAATCACACCCTGAATTTTAGTTTTTCTAGTCCCGAGCAAAAAGTATCTAAAAAATATGAAATTGAATTCCATTTTTCAAATTTTTTTTAACAAAACTTACTCATAAAAATATTATTCCAAAAATTCATGAAATATTTCAAAATCATTTCACACAAGATAATTCCATAATAATATTCCAAGACCAAGATTATTCCTTTGTTCAAATTCATTGCAACATTTCATCTAATTTCAATTAAGCATGATGATGTGTTGTTTATCCCAAAAGAGATGGGGCATATTTTCTTGTTCAAGGGGAAACAAATGGAAGTGATAGATTGGAATCACATTAAAACTTAAGATGGGTATCATTTTTTTGAACCACAATAGATATTAAATCACTAACTTTGGGAAGGAAAACCATGGATTCATGATCCCCAAGTGTCGGATACCACACATATTGTTAGTTACATGCCCTAGAATATAGATATAAAGCCTAACTCTAGGCAAGGAAACTATGAAGTCATGATCCCCAAGTGACAGACTCCCCACATTTAGACAAAACATTGCTCTTTGTGGTCATTATTTCAATTTTTTGGGATACTAAAATTAAACTAAAAGTGACCCCAAACCCTATGCTATGATGAAATGGACCCAAGAACTAAAATTTACACACATGATCCAATAGACATGCATTATGTCATTTTGATTAAAAAAATTGAAATTGTAAACATTGAAAAATCACATTGGACAATCGCACTTTCCAAAAACTATGCTCATGAACATAAATGTGTATTCAAATCATAATCAAGGAATTAAAAATCATTTGAAATTTAGTTTTCATGTTTCACTATATACATTAATGCAACCTATAATAACGAATTGTATTTTTCTCATTGAATTGAGTTTCTTTTCATAAAAGGGTTTTTTTTGAAATCAAAATTTTTTACTCAACCCAACATAGAATGAAACTACCCATAGTTTTGAAATATAAGAGAAGAGATAGAAAAGAATTGGGAAGAAATAGGGGAGATGTGATTTGAAATTAAATCATGGAATAAAACCACTTGGTTTGTAGTTGATAACCCATCAATAATAAATTGACTACTTTGTCTTCACATCACATGTAGACTCCTCGAGGATGGTTGATGACTGGGTTTGAACTATAGAAGGCAATGGTTTTATTTTTAAATACTAAAATTCATCAACACCTAAATATCACACACAAGAGACGTTAGATCACATTGGAAACCCCAAGGGGTTCCCTTAAAAAACACAAAAACACACAAAAGAAAATAAAAAAAATGAAAAAGTATGGTTTCCTTATGGATAATGCTTAATTTAAAGTAATTTTCTAGACTTGGACCCCCAACTTATCCAATACCAACTTTCTACATTTTTGGGACCTTATTTTTATCCAGTTATACTTGATTGAGATTTATTATTTGTTTTGGAATTTTTTCCATGTACAATCCTTTGTTCTATAATGAGTTTTAAAATCCAAGTAATATCACAAATGGTTGATCTGGTTGCTTCTTTAGTCTTTCCAATTCTTTCTTTGTTGTTTTCAAGAGAGGATGAAATGATGAAAAAAATGTTTTTAGTTATCTCCTATGATATAATAGTTGATATAGGATGTATGGACCTTGAATTTGACCTTGGGTTAGCTAACACATTCATAAATAGGTGGGGAATTTGAATTGAACTTGGTTTCATTTCCAATATTTCTTAACAAAATTAGTTCATTTTGAATTGATATTTCAACCATCAAATTGGATAGATTAGTGTCAGGAATGGGTATGGTCTCAAAGTTTGTGATTTCTCCCAGTAGTTTAGTGATGGGTATTTCTGAAAAATTATCAATCATGTTATATTCAGAAAAATCTATCCATGATATCAAATTATCCTCTTTTGAATTAAAAAATAAATGTCCTCCTGATTTAATGACTCTTAAAAAATTCCTTGATGCACTTCATTTATCCCAAATACCAAGGTTGGTTCTTTTGAAAATACATGTGGGTATTTTGTGTAATAATTTTCTTCTATAAATTTTTAGGAAGGGATAATCTGAGTAGGAATGGGGTCTATATCCATTTCAATTCCTTTTAGTTCTGATCTTAATTATGAAACTTATGAATTCATTTTCTCCATTTTCTCTCACAATTGTTCAAGAAGTTGTTGGGTATTAGGTAGGATACGATTTTTTACATCATGAAATACCTTTTTATTGATCTCTTTAACCATCCTTGATAGGGATAGAAATTGATTTTTTAAACATTCACCATCCCATTGATTGCACATATCAAAGTGTGTGGGGTAATCATACAAGATTTGTTCAGAGAAATTCTCTATGTGTGTAGATTCCCAATTTTTACATGTCATTTTATTACAACATGGGTTAATGATGGTGTAATTTAAATGATACTTGATTGGAGTGGATGGAGAATTTGATTTGGGATTCTTTGGACACACATAAATAGAAAGGGGAAAAGAGAAGAGAAATGAGGGTGAGAAAAGAGAATTTTGTTTGAGAAAAGAAGATTATTGTCTAATATACTTACTTGGGTCCTCAAAAATGGTGTCAAAATTGGGTTTCACCCAAATTTACCCATGTTATATGGTGTAAGCAGCCATTTTTAGCACAACTTGGGTTATCGAATCCATAGGGACCAAATAAGAAACCTATAAACACTATGATTTGATGGATGAATTGAATATGAAGTGTCCAACTTGGGTGTTGATTTTAATTGAATAACTAATTATTTAATTTAAAGTACAAAAAAACACACAATTACTTGGTATAAAGAAATTAATTAATATGAGCTGATCCTAGGTTGTCTCTTGGGGTGGATTGGATGTATTTTTTTTCTTAGAAATTTGGATATCACTAATTCAAGATGTATTCACAAAATGATACAATTCAACAACATCATTCACTGATGTAATCCCTATATTGTTCTAATTCTAATCACCAATTTACTTAGGGGATCAATTAAATAATAATTCTAAGTAATTGGATCATACTAGCACTCAAAATGTGTCATTGTTAAAATTATCAAAGACGAATAAGAAAATAAATCATCAAATGGAAATATTAAAATAATTAATTGAATTTAAATATTAAAGAACATAAAATAACATCCAATCCATACCCTTTATACTCCCTTGGATCAAACCATAGGATTTTATACCTCCATTGATGATATTGTACCAATGGAAGTGGGAATTAGACTTATGGGGGTGGAATTGAAGAAGAAGAAAAAATTGAAATAAATAAACACTCCACCATTGTGTAATTGAATTCACAAGTGAAGGTGTAAATAAATTCACACATTGATTCAACAGTATCAATATACTAATATAAATGAAAAAATAGATTAAAAAGAAGAAATTTTTTTAATAAGAAACTTAAATGACTGAAAAACATACATGAGAAAAATTGACGTTGTAATTAAAAAATTAAAGCACAAAATTTAAATGAAAGAAAAACACTCGATAGAAAGGAAAAACATGGATAGAAATGAAAAAAAATGGATACAAAGGAAAAACATGGATGTTAATTTTCTTCACTTTTAGCTCCTTATATAAGCATATTTGGATCCTTAGTTTGACCCACCAAAAATACATCCCTTCCCCATTAATCAAGATATTCAAAAGGAGGGTGAGAAATCAAGGGAAAATTGACATATCAAAGTTGACCAAAATTTTTTCCAGATTCACCCCCCTTGTTGATGTATAAATTTTTAAATAAATATGGTAGAATAGAAAGGTGTTTTATAAGGAAAATATGTTTATCCATGTGTAATCTAATATCTTTCAAAATTTTAGGAAAATTGTACTAGTTTTTTGGAAGTTATGCTCAATCAAGTGGGATGACTTTATGGGTATTCAAATATGAACCACCATTTAAATGTCATATTGGGCTCCCTTTGTCTCCATGAAAACTTAAGAATTTTCTCCATCCATAGTTTAATGAAATTATACCCAAATTTTCTATTTATACAGTAAAAATTTGAGCTTCATTGGGCTTGGATTTTGGGCCCCCCACTTTTGTTTGATGGGCCTTAGGCCCATTATGCTTTTCCCAAAAAAATTTGCATTCATGCCCAAAAATATTCGTCTTCTATTGGGATTAATCCATATATCCTAAATGAATTTTTTTTTCAAAAAAAGTGACAAATCATATTCCAAAATATAAAATTCAAAAAATTAAAGAAATTAATTCCACAAATAGATGATTGATTGGACCCAAATTTGCACTTTAAACATCAATTTCACTTGTGATGAGAAATGAAGTTTAATTTATAAAATTTACTAAAATTTATATTTATGGACTCTAAAAAACATGAATATTAAGATATAATAAATGAATATTATCTCATTTTAGTGGATAGTTAGGCTCTCTAAGCTAGATTAGGAGAGTGAGCTAGCCTAAGATAGGCCATGACTTCGAGATAGGGCCTCAACCATATCTCTAGACTGTTTCCTATTAGGTGTAACCTATGAGGCCATGATATATTTACTAGTATGATAAGGTATGTGATTCCCTCCAAGGGATGAGCATAGGATTGTGACTTGATATTGATATCGAGGACCCCTAGCAGAGTTCCTTTATTTTTTTCAACTAAGGGACCTAAGTGGGTACCCTAGTGTTATCCCAACCTTGAGAAGATGTGTATGGGCCTAGGTAGAGATGGTTATTGGTTTCTACTTAGACCCAATACCTTACATGTGAGACCAAGGGTTTTTGGATAGTGATGATGGGTTTATACATTTAGATAAACCTTTTTCTTTCTTTCTCTTATGATGCGACTTGATATATGTAATATCAAAAGAATTTGTGTTTTACTACCGAGGGGGGGGGGGAGGTGGTGAATTATAGTTTATAATATAAAACTAATAATTTTATCCAACCTCCTAATAAAGTATGTTGGATGAGGATTTGTACCAATTCACTTTATCATCAAAAAAAGAGATGTTTATGACAAACTATATAAAATTGTTCTTATCAAATTAGACATTGGAAATAAGAAACTTATAAAAATATGTAATAACAAAACTTATACAAAGTCTGTAAGAAAAAATTCCAAAAACATTTATAATAAGATTTCCAAACTTTATAATTAAGTGTTAAGGAATTATTAAATAAACTCAAGGTATCTACACTATTAATCTTACTGCAAAGTTATATCTTTCTTAAACAAGATATTCCTCAATAAAAATATAAAAAAACATCTATTTCCTTAGCCATAGGAACCCTCTATCATATGATCAGTATATCCTCAATATTCCTTCACAATACAATACCTCGATCAAACCATATTGGACACAATAATTTCAAAATTAAAAGTTATTAAGGAATTTATAAGAGTAAACCTCAAAATGAATGCATTAAAGAAAAATATTCTCTAAAATTTACAATGGAGCTCACTCGAGTAACCTAATATTACAAAATCTTCACAAAAACTTTATATTATTGATGATAAAATTCTTACTCCTACTTTAATACAATGTTATTTATAGGTGCATTCCTAATGGTCATATTCTTCATATCTCATAAGTGGTTTTAAAAACATCAGAAGAACCATTTATTCTCTTGAGTGGTTTAACACAACTTCCATGTCTGATAGTCCTCTTGATATAGTGTTATTAAAATGATTGTATATTCTAATAGGTAGAATTAAGAAATTCATTTGGTGGAATTTATGAATTTATTGCATCTAGAAGGCTTTATAAAAGTTTATCGGGAAATTATTTCTTACTCGGTCGAATAAAGTTTGTCCGGTAGACTTGGTATAACTTCATCCAATGGGAGTTTATTATAATTCATCTTCTAGGATTTATAATACTCCATATGATGAACTTTTTATCCATATTTTGGATGTAAAAATTACATGTATATCTAATAAGTAAGTTTTATTTGATATCCTTCATCTGGAAAACTTTAAGAAAGTTCTATCTATTGGAAGTGATATTCTCCATCTGGTGAATCAACTAAATTTCTTATAAAACACCTTAATAAATTTAGAAGTAAAAAAATTTAGAAATACATAAACTTTTAGGGAAGTGGATTTTGATTTTTAAAAGTTAGTTTAGAAAGTTTATAAATAATTATTTCAAATTGAAAATATCCCCCTTTTTGAAAAGAATAAAACATAACTTTTAATGATAAAAACTAATGTTAAAAAATTTAAATAGACTTACCACTATATATTATATAATATATACCTTATCTTTCTTTCTTCCCCTTTTACAAGAATTTTAGAAACTTTATCCCATTTTGTTTGAAATTTTATATTTTCTCCCCTTTCCACCAAAACTTTAATAGCATTCTCCTATTAGTTTAGATATTTTCTAACACTTTTTTATTTTCAAAAAGGTTTTAGGAGGTATAAAGTGTCCCTTGAAATATTATGGAATAAAATTCTACATGAAACAAATAATACAAAAATAAACATTTATCCAAAAATATAAGAAATGAATTCATCCAAAAGTATAAGAAAAAACATTCATCCAATGTTATTGAAAAAATATCCATCCAAAAAATATAATAAAAGAAACATCCATCCATTCAAAAAAATTAGTTAAAATTATCACAAAAAATTTCAATAGTTAAAAAAAGTATAAATATTTCTTTGAAAGCTTCTTGATGATAGCCTTCATCTTTTTGATATTTTTTAGACTTGACAACAAATATCTTTATCTTTACAACTTCTTCTTCTAAAAATCTAATCTTCTTGATATCACTTTGATTTTTTTTCAATTTAACAATTAATTTATTCTACTTTACTTATTCTTCCCAAGAATCTATCTTCTTCCCTTACTTTGATATTTCATCATCCTATTGCATTGAGAGAGATTTGAGATTATCAATTTCCCTATAATTCTCACAAACTTAATAGTTAATATTTCCTTCATATTTGGAAACTAAATTTATAGCTTTTATTATTAAATCCACTTACTTATTTAATAAAATTATACCTCACTCTATGTGATTTATCCACCTGACAATAATTTTCAACTTTCTTGTCTACACTTTTGATTTCCCTTTGAAGTCCTTAAACTCTACTTTATTCTGAATGAATATTTTAGTAATTTTTTTAAGGAACTTGAATTTTATAACATATCAACTTTAACTTGAATATAATTACACCTTGATTGCATGTATGCAAATATTTCATTATCCCTTCAAGATGGTTGATCAATTTATTAAAATAATTAACTTTAATCTATATTATATTGATACTTATTCTTGGGGAAGAATCTATGAAGTCACTATAAACATCAAGAATAGAAGGATATACTAGTATATAAGTTTTATGATCGTATCTTCTTTCAATTGAGATATTTTGAGAAACTTCAATAACATCCAAATTTTCACTAGAATAATATTTTTACAACAAATTTGTTTTAGATTGTTTATCTTTTTTCCTTTGATGATTATTCATTATTAAAAACACTAAGATCAATATATTTTTGATATTGAGAGGATGAAGAAGTATAAGTACTAAAATATATATCTTTATTATCTAAATCTTTCTTTAACTCTTTAGGAAGATCTTCATTCTTTCTTGGGTAACTATTTCCTAATTTTTAAGAAATTTTCAACTCTAGTTTAAACATTTTTAGAATAATTTTTTTTCGACAACAACTTATTTACCTTTGTATTTTTTAATGGATGAAAGTTATGTTGAGATATGAGTTTGTTGTTCTTCTAGTTGACTAAAAATAGGTTGTTCAGATTGAGGAAATTTTCCCTTTGTCACAATTTTAACTTTTGAATGATTTTATTTAATCACATTTGAAAAATATATAGAAATTTTAACTTTTTTTATCTTTATTATCTTGCCTCATTTTATTTTCCCCTTCCTATAGTTTTTAATAAGTTTTGGAGTTTTCTCCTTCAAATCCAAAACTTCAGCCTTATCTAAACCAAATGAAGGACTTCCATATTTATTTCATTTTTTCCTTTTCAGAAAAACTGAAAAGTCTTCATCTAATATCATTTTTTACCTTTTCCTTTGCATTGGAGGGGATTTTTTCACATATATCCTTATTTTTTTCAAAACTTTTTCCTTAAATTTTTTAACTTCAATAATAGACACAACTTTTTCTATTTTTTCAATAAAATATTTCAAGTAAGAAACATAAACAATGTTAATTTTATTGATTTTTTCTTCTCTAATATAAGAATTATTTTATCTAACAAGATTTTACTCATTTTTAATCTTATATTCCTTTATAAATTTTACTAAAACATTAATTATAAAACTTTCTTAAAGAAGAATATTAAACTTTATAGACCCTACTTTAACTACCTCAATGAAAATGAATAAAAACTTTACTAAATTGAACTCTCTCATATTGAAAAGGAAATCCAATACATAATTGTATTGAAATTTAAGGGTTTATCTACCAATTTTTCTTAGTATAATAAAATTATAAATCCAAAAATCTATAATTCTTACATCTGGTGACAAATGAGAAAATTTCCTTTCTTTTTTTATAAATAAGTAAAGAGAGTGGTTTCAACCCAGTATTTTTCAAAGCTTCCATGTCTTTTAAGAAAATTTTGGGTTAGAAGGTTTTTTCCACCTTATAAAGGAATTATAATGATTTAATTCACTTTATTTATGTTTAGTTATTAATAATTTCTAAAAAATAAAGGTAACATCCTTTAGTCCATCAACTTTACTAAACTTGGTAGAAATATAAAACTCTCTACCTATCATAAGATAGTTAATGCTAAAATTTTATTTAAAAACACAAAATGATTTCTATGCATGGAAAAATATTGTAGATTTTATCAAGGAATCATACTTTTTATACCATTTTATTTTAATAATCCTTTATTTAACATCCATTATAATTTAAAAATAAGTTTAATATTCAATTAATTTTTATTGGATGAACTTTGGGGCATCAGATAAACCACAAACAACTATATAGAGGAAATTATAACTCAAAATAATTCTCCACAAAAAGAAAGTGGTGAAGAAGGAGTGGTGGACCACTTATCCTTTATATAGAAATAAATAGATAGTAAGTTTAACTTCCTCAAATCCATTGTTATAAATTAAATTTATTAATAAGATTCATGGATGATAGCATTTCTTGAAAGATAAAAAAATGAACTCTGAATGTTTTATAACTTATGTTATAATTTTTATTAAATAAACTTTTGTTTTGATGAAACTTGAAAGTTTATAAAAAATTTGATAATTTTCTTCATAAAATTTATACATATCATATAAAAGATTATAACAATAGATAGAAAACATTACAATGAAATATTTGAATTTTACCTCATGAATAAATTTTTATAAACTTTCTTATAAAAGTTTGTCCAGTAATATAAACTTATTGGTTTCTTAAAATAACAAGGAATAAGTTTGTATAATGATATTTTAGATGGATATTAGTCAAATTAAACTTAATAAGTTTCAAAAAAACCTTTTTCATAATTTCTTTAAGAAATATTTTTCTAGAAAAGTTTAAGAAAACTTTGAAAATTTTTCAAAACATAGAAAATATGTTCTCTCCATTTTTGAGGAGTTATTTATTATAAGGATGTAGTTAAACAAAAATTAGATGAATGATAATTTCATGTTGAAAATTACAAAATTTTGTTTAATATATTAAAATATATCCTAATTTATGGATTTTTTAAAATTATCAATAAGTTTTTCTTGTGTTCTGATGAATTATAAAATAATATATCCTTTTTTTGTGTGATTGCAATGGAAATGGTGTATTATATATATATTCTTAGATAATGAGTGATGTGATGGGTTTTTACTAAGATATATATAAATTTTTCTATCATATGAGATATAAGTTTTACTAAAACTCATGCCAAAGTTAGGGGGTGTGTGTTGCATCCACAACACATGAGTATAGAAAATTCTAATAGTTACATATTCATATTTGGTAGTATAAAGTGATACCGAGTATTTTTTATAAAAATAGAAATAAACTAAATCCTATCATAAGAAATGAAAAGTTCTAGATGCAATTTTTCTATCCATTTTACATCTACCAGATTCAAAATTTGAATTTTTTTAGTTCAAAATCATTTTTAGTAGAATAAAAAAGTCCAAGATCCATAGTTCCCTTAAGGTAATGAAAAATTAATTTTAAAATTTTAATATGAGACTCTTTTTTATTATCTTTATATATTACATAGAAGAATACAAAAAACACTATGTCTTGATGACTAGTTGTAAGGTATAATAAACTACTGATCATTTCTCTAAAATTATATTGATCAACTGGTTTTACAAATTCATGAAGATATAAAGTTTTTGAGGTTTTTATAGGAGAACTAATTCTTTTAGTATTTTCATATCCAAAATTTTTATGTATATATTTTATATTATTTTTTTGAGATATAAAATTTCCTTCTTGTATTTGAGAATTTTGAAAACCAAGGGAAAATGTTAATTCATCCATAATACTCATTTCAAACTCATATTTAATAATATCCAACAAATAATCAGAAAGTGATTTTTGAGTTGAGCCAAATATAATGTCATCGACATAAATTTGAACAATGATGGTTACCTTAAAAACTTTTTCTAATAAAAACAGTTATATCCACAACTCCCTTAACAAAATTATTTTGTAATAAAAATCTCATAAGTCTATCATACCAGGATCTTGGAGTATTTTAAGTACATATAGGGCCTTATAAAGTCTAAAAAAATCATCCAAGGATTTAGTGTTTTCAAAACTTGGTAGTTTTTATACATAAAGTTATTTATATACATATACATTAAGAAAAATCACCCTTTATATCCATTTGATAAAGAATAAAATTTAAGAATGGTGTATAAGATAGAAGTATACAAATGGATTCTAGTCTAGCTACAAGAGAAAAAGTTTATTTATATTATACTCCTTCATGTTAATTATAACCCTTTACAATAATTCTTTCTCTATTTCTAATAATTATTCCATTTTCATCATGTTTATTATGTAAAACCCATTTTACTTCAATTATAGAAAAATATTTAGGATATTCAACCAAAGTCCAAATTTGAGTTCTCTCAAATTTATTGAGTTCATCCTATATTTATTTTATCTAATATTCATCACCTAAATCCTGATAAATATTATTTGGTTCAAATTTTGATAAAAATGAATAATGTTCGCAATAATTTCTTATGGAACTTCTAGTTTTGATTGGTTGACCTACATCACTAATGATATTATCAGTGGGATGATTCTTAAATATTATCAAATTTCTTAGGTTAGTAAAAAATTATTCTTCAATAACATATTGATTTTATACAAGAGGTATAACTTTATAAAATGTTTCTTTAATTATTTTCTCATATAAATAATTTTTAAACATGTGTTGAAAACTAGTTTTAGAAAAATAATCTAAAGATATAGTTTTGGTTATTTTAAAACAAAAGGATTCGTTTCATCAAATTTAGCATGAAATTTTTCCTAAAATGTATTTTTATTTTTATTAAAAACATGATAAGCCTTACCGGTTGTAGAATAACTAAGGAAAATTCATGTTTTAGATTTTAGATAAATTTTATGAAAATTATCTGTTAGTATTCAAGATAAATACTTTACATATAAAAAATATAAAGTAATAATGTTTTGGGTTTCTTCTAGTCTACAACTCATAAGGAGTTTTAATAATACGAGGTCTATGTAAAAATTTATTTGTAGTGTAATAGGAATAAATAATTACTTGAACCAAAAAATGTATTGGGTATTCACTCAACATGGTTCTAGTAATTTCTTGAATAACATTATTTCTTTGTTCAACTATACTTTTTTACTGAGGTTTTCTAAGAGCTGAGAAATTATTTAAGATACATTTATTACTATAAATTTTTTCAAAACTATAATTTACAAATTTTCTACTAGGATTACTATGAATATTTACCAAAGGTAGATTTTTATAATTTTTAACACGGGCTAAATAATTTTTAAAATAGTAAAAGGCTTCTGAAATTTTTTCTAGAAAACAGACCCATGTATATCTATTGTTGTCATCAACTATGACATATAAATAGTATTTTCAACCAATAATTTCAATTTATGTTGAACCAAATATATCCATGTGGACTATCTATAAAGAATCACAATTTGAGACTTAATTAATATATTTAAATCTAAACTTATGTTTCCTTCTAAATTGACAAGGATCACAAACTTTTGAAGAATTAAAACTGAACTTCAGTAAATATCTAACTAGTCCTTTATTATAAAGTTTAACTAAATTTATAACATTATAGTATCCTAACCTTAAATTCTATAACTAATATTGATCTTACACTATGATAAGGAAAGGTATATCTTAGATTCTAAGGTCTTCTAAGTTTAATGTGTAAATATTCTCATGCTTATCAATAGATAGAAGAAATTTAACTTCTAAAATTTGAACAATAAATTTATCATTCATTAAGTTCACAAGATTTTCTTCATCACATAGCCGACTTATTCTAGTGAGGTTGTTCTTAAGTCCTATAAAAAATAAAACATTTAAAATTAAATCTTTTAAAATAAATTCAATATCACATATACCTTATATTTCTTCTTGATGATTATCTCTAAAAGTGAATTTTAAACCTTTCATCTTGATAATCTTATAGAATTTTTTTTGTTACTAATAATATGCTGGGAACATCCACTATCCATGAAAAAAATATATTTATTCTTCATACTCTTCTTATTTTACTGAATTAAAAAATTTAGTATTTTGGTACCCAAACTTTTTTGGTCTAGTATTATTAGAAAAAACAAGTTTTTGAATCCACATCGATCCAACCCTTTTATATTGTATAGATGATAATTCTTTAAAATTGTAAGCTTTTTGAAAACCAAAGTATTTCACATTATTTAAAGAAAATTTATTCTTCTAGTATCCACCTTTCTCACATTTCATATATAATAGATCACTTTATAAACAATGTAATTATTTTAAAAATGAGTTTTTTATGTTGCAAAAAAATTCAATAAGTGTTTATAATTGGTTTCAACTATTAGTATATAACATCAAAATTTTCCTTACGAGAGGTAAAATTTGATAGAATTTTTTTAGACTAAATATTTCAGAGTGTAGTTTCAAAACTAAATCCTTATTTTCATTAGTTGAATTATAAATTGATTTTTATATAAATTTATTGTAATATTTTAAATTTCTAAGGAATGTTTTGAAATTTTTGAATTTTATTTAGAATGTTTTCCCTTATCATTTTCATATTTTTTTCACAACCTTTTTTCAAGTAAGGTATAATATCTATATACTTCCTCCAAACTATGTAAAGAATCTTCATCATCGGCTATAATTGGGTTTTCTTCTTTAGAATAAGTATTATATTCATTTTCAAAATCTAGATAGTTTTCTTTCAAAGTTATATTTTATAAGAAATAAATAGATACCTTGTCCATATATAATTTGTTGATCTTTGTAATATCCACATATAAACCCATAACTTTATGACTATCAGTATTGTTGTTAGAAGATTTTTCAAAAGAACTGTACCCTTCGCTTACACTCCAAGTGTCAAAATATTTCAAAATTTTATTCCCTTTATTCTTATATAAATTTATTGAAATATTATCATTCTTATTAAATTTAGGATAATATAGTATGATAATACCATCATTTTTTACATTCATAACAAATAACTTAAGAAGTATCTTTCATTTCACTTCTTTCATTCAAAATTTTCTTATACTTATATCTAAAATATTTCTTGATAACAATATTATTCATACTTTTGGAAAGTTGAGTGAGTTCATTTTCAATTTCTTATGATGAACTACTTGAAATCCCAATATTCACTTAATTATAATTTAAATACATAGAAACCTTTCAGCTAATCTAGATTTGTTAGGTGTTGTAGATGTGGAGGAAAAATCTACCCTATTCTTCTTATTCATCTCTTTCTCAACATCCCTTTTGAATCTACCCATATCGGTATGATATTTCCAATAATATCATCTAAACAAATATTAGTAATATGATTAGTATCATCAAGAGTTTTTATATTTTATTCCCATTAATTTGGCATGATATCAGTAATTTTCTCAACATGATTTTCATCAGTTAAGTATTTATCTCGAAGATATTGTAAACAATTAAAAATGGTCATAAATCTTTGACGCATCTTGGAAAATTATTCTCCATGTAAGAAATAAAAAGCTCTGTAATATTCTCTTAGAATATCTCTTATAGTTTTCAAAAATTTGGTAGTCCTAAAGAGAGTAACCTCAATTTATTCCATATATTACTTACAAATTCACAAAAATATATATGACTATATATTCTTCTAGTAATTAAACGTAACAAATTTTTTCTAACATTATATTTAAATTTATATCCTTATTTACCTTATTTGGTAAAAGTTGTAACCACTTATCGAGGATTTGATATTTTCTAATCAACATGAAAAGAATTTCAAATCTAGTATTCATAACAAAAGTTTTCATATAATCTCTCTATTATTCATAATTAAAACCATAAAATATAGGTAGTCTTCTCGGATTTAAATTTTCTAATGTCCTATCAGACAAACCTGACATCTTATAAAACAAAGATATAATTTTCTATAAAAACACATTAGTAAAACAATTTATAACAATATAAACCAAATCTAATACCAAATGTAGAATTGAAAGAGTGTGTGTTTTTCTAATAGATGGGAGGGTGAATTGTAGTTTATAAAATAAAACTTATAATTTTACCTAACCTCTTAATAAAGTATATTGTATAAATATTTGTATCAATTCATATTATTATCATATTAAGAAAAGTTTATAAAAAACTATATAACATTTTTCTTAAAAAATTGTACAAAAGAAATAAGAATATTTTAAAAACAAGTAATTACAAAACTTATACAAATTACATGATAAAAGATTAAAAAAACTTTTATAAGAATATTTACACACTTTATCCTTAAGTATTATAAAGTCTTAACCAGACTCAAGGTATCCGTGATATTAACCTTACCATAAAATCATGTCTTTCTTAACCAATAAACCCCTTGATACAAATATAAAACAAATCCTCTATTTCCTTAGCCTTAAGAACCCTAAATTATAATATTGATATATGATTTGTCTTGCTTCATAATGGAATCTCTCAATCAAACTAGATCAGATACAACAATTAAAAATTCAAAATTTATTAAGGAATTTACAATAGTAAACCTCATAATGGATTCCTTAATAAAAATATTTTACAATAGATAAAAATCAAGTAATAAGACATTATAAAATCATTCCATCAAATTTATATTGTCAATGATGTAAAATATTCCTCCTCCTTGAATACAACTTTATTTATAGGCACACTCCTAACTATCACATTCCATATATCTCAGAGGTGATTGCTACAACATTGGATAAACTCCTTCTTCTCTTCAAAGGTTCTACACAACTTATCCTTCCAATGATAATCTTGATATATCACTATTACAATGATTGTAGATTCTATATAGTAGAATGAATATCTTCATCTGGTGTAATGTATGAAGTTATTCTATCTAGTAGGCTTTATAAAAGTTTTTATAGAAAAAATTTATGCCTTTGTTTGATAAAGTCTATCCGACAGACTTAGTGGAACTTTATTTGTGGGACTTTGTTATAATTTATCTTATAGAATTTATAAACCTTCATCCGATATTTTTTTTTCTTTTTTTTTCCAATGTACAACATGCATATTCATCTGGAAAGAATGTTCCTTCTGATATACTCTATCTAGAAAAAATTTAATAAAGTCCCATCCATTGGAAATGATATTGTCCTTCTGGTAAAAAATATTAATTTCCTATAAAAACATCTTAAGAACATAGGAAGAAAAAAAGTTATAAATGTACAATATTTTAAGAAAGTGGATTGTGATTTTAAAAAGTAAATTTAAAAAGTGTAAAAAGAATTATTTTGACTCAACAATATAAAACATTGGGGAAGTTATGTTTTAAAATGGAAAATGACTTTAAGGATGGGATTTTTTTTAGGTTTTGGAAAATAACCATAAGGGAGGTATTTTATTTCTATTTTGGAATACTCCCTTAGTTTATTCTTATTTACTAGATAAGAAAACTCATGTAGGGGAGGTATATGATACTTATATTCTTATTCCCTTGGCTGAGAAAACTTTTGTAGGGAGGTCCGTGTTACCATTGGATGAGAAAACTTCTGTATGGGAGGTTTGTGATAATATTAGGGGGTTTTTCATGTATTTAGAGACATGATTCCTCTAATATATCA
Source organism: Viscum album (assembly GCA_963277665.1). Lineage (NCBI taxonomy): Eukaryota > Viridiplantae > Streptophyta > Magnoliopsida > Santalales > Viscaceae > Viscum > Viscum album. The sequence continues at coordinate 1,994,394,328 of OY728157.1, forward strand.
GAATGGATATTTCAAAGAGCATTCCCCTATTCTGTGATACTAATGGTCTTATTCCCCTACTGAGAAAACTCATATAGGGGAGTTCCATGTTACTTATCTGTATATCAGGGAGATGGATTTTTTTTTATATTGGGAGGCACAATAATCACAACATGCTAAAAGACAACCCAACACTGGTTGAAGTAGGTATGTTTGATCAGGGTCACAAACCTAAGGATCAAAAAATGGTATGGTACAACTTTGGTTTTCATGGTCTACAAGGTGCCCTCAAAGATATTATGGCATCTGACCAAAGTAGGTATATTTTATTGTATATTTTATTTATGATTGAGTAGTTATTTATTTATTTTAATCATTAAATAAACATATCACAACATTATTGGTTATTTATGGGAATGAATTGGTGGTTCCCTATTGTTTTTTGTACTCACACCTTACCCGGGGGGCTATGGAACTTGGGTACCTGAGTAGTTCTACACTTTTTGTAGGCACAAGTTTTCCCAAGCCTTGATATTTGTATGATCAAGTGGAAAAAATTGGATAAAATCATGAGTTTTAGATGAGGTATGTCTCATAGTGGTAGTGGAGCCTAAATATATTTTATTCATTTTTCTTATTTATTTGTATATGCGATCGACCTAAGGGCGATCAGTCTTGTATTCCAGCATGATCATTCAGATCTATATGACATAATTTCATATTATTGTTCCATGTTTCTAATTTTTTTATTTTTATGTGTTATAAAATGGGATGGTTTTGTATTATATCTAGTTATTTTTATTTCTATTTATACTCTAATATATGGGGTGTAATTTCCACATGATATCACCCTAGACCCCCACTACTATCAAAATCCTATAGCATATGAGGAGGCGCACACTTGAGTTATAGTAGCAACCACCATTCTAGGAACTAATTAATGTTTCTAGATGGAAGGAAGTTATAATAATGCTACATATAAGTATCAAAAACTAAATAAATGTTAGGTGAATCCAAAATGGCCAATGGGTTGTGGCCACATTGTAAAGAATGATGTTTTCAAGATGGAATGAAGCTATGTAAAGGACCATCAATTCATCCATAAAGGTTACTCTTAAATATTTAGTCTATATAAAGGTGGATCCTATCTCATGTCAGTGTTCCAAAATAGGGAACAAAATGAGTCTCTACCATAGAGATAAATGTTTCCACTTGACATTTTTCTTATGTAAAATGCGGAGCTCAAAATGAGTGTAATGAAGTTCATAGAAGAAATGTTCAAAGAAACTCATTAGAGGATATTCTATGCCCTAACATGACATGGTTTCAAGGTTTAAAGTGATTTAATATATGTATTAAACATCCAATTTCTGAGGTGGAAATCAAAACATCCAATGGTCATGGTGTTGGACATGTCAAAAGGTATTTTTCTTAGAGATTCACTACACCACATTGTTGTGTCAAGGAGAAAGTATTTTTAAAGGACATGGGGTTTGAATGTAGAAACCCGTATCTTGACGTACATTGACATTACATTACTTTTGCGGAATACTTAGTACATAACAAAAACACACACACAAGGATCGTAATAGTTTAGTGTCTTTGGAAACTCGGAATAAAATCTTCTAATTGTGGTGAAAGATCTTCAACATCTCCCATAAAGATCTTCCTTTTTTTTACTTAAAACCTTTCTTTATATCCTGGGGAAAAGAAAACATAAAAGGGTGAGCTCAAATGCTCAGTAAGGGTAAACAAAAGAAATATCAATCACATCATATTCATAAGAACATAACATTTTGGAAATCTTAACCTGCAAAAGAGATCATAATTTCATAACATGGAATAAATCATGGCAGTGAAATATAATCACAATAATCATAACTTAAAACATGAAACTTTGTGGCATACACACATAATCATAGAGAATCATTTCTTGTTAGTCAAGACTCATTGCCAAGACTATCTTAGTGGACAAAGTCCCTTTCTGAATCGAGTAACCCTCGTTTCAGTCCTGTTTCACTGAACCGGTATAACCTACCGTTCCAGCCCTGTCTATCTCATGAGATATAAAATCTTTACCCAATGAATTGGAGGGAGATATAGGTCCCACCCATCTTATAATGAATCCTTTCTTATGTGTGCCACATAATCATAAAACATACATCATCGTATAACACATGTAACAAAAATGGGATTCTTGAAACATCATGACATCATAAATCAATTCATATAAGATAAAGGAATTCATAAAAATAATTCCATCAAAACATGTACAAATCAATTTAATAATAGGGATAAAAACAGAACCCTTTATTATCTTAGATGGAAAATAATTTTGATAAAACACTTGAACTCCATTCTTGAGGAAAATATCCTTTCTTCTTCAAAAACATTTTTCCTTTCATAACATGTCATACAACTTTAAAATAAAAGAAGTTGATTAAAAATAAACTTGAAAACTTGTAAAGGAAGCTTCTTGGAAACAATGTTTTAAAAATCCATTCATGCCGTATAAGTTAAAAAAAAACATTCTTCGTACTTTTGTCGGAAAAGTCAAAAAGTACCTCGTATGACAAAAGATTCCTTTCATAGGTATTACTAAAAACTCACCGAAGGGTAAAAATGGATTTAAACAATTGTAGGTGGATGGAAATAATATTACATTTTGATGAAACATGGATGTGGATGATAAAATACACCCCAATAAATACTTACGAATAAACAATCTCGGATAAAAATGAGATTGTGATATTTCCCTTACCTTAGGTCCGATTTGCTTTGTTCGTGTCCGAAGCTCCTGTATAATGGTTTAAATAATGTTATTGACTTATTCCAGAATCATAAATATTGATATGATATCATATATGGTCATATTATTAGCTTCTTGTTAGTAATATTTCATTGTTACTTGTTACTCGGGTCTTTATAACTTTTTGTTCTTATGCGTGTTTTGTCGAATAAATTCTTATTATTATCTTTAGGTTATAGATAATTCATTTACAGAATGGTATTAGTGTAGTATATACCATATTCATTCATTCAATTCATTTATATAATCATTATGAAATGAAGATCATGTAGAACGAGTCGCATCACATCGTGGAGACGGTATTCCGTACGTACGCACGAGTGATGATATCGTTCCCATGATCGTGGAATTGTATTGGAGTATATATATATATTATTTCAGTATCAATATTACTTCATAATAATCATATATAGTTACTCATTACACCATTATACCCATCCTTGTAAGGTGATGGTGGAAAAATAGATTACACCACGGCGTGGAGACGGTATTCCGTACGTACGCACGCGCGGTGACTTCATTTTTCCGTAGGATGGATAAAAGGTGAATTAGGGTTGTTTCATATTTATAATAACATATCAGTATGTAAGTAATACTGATGTTATTACTTTATCATGAAACAACTAAAGAAGAAGAAGTTGAAGAAGAAAGAAATTGAAAAGATCGGTAATGGATATTACCTCTTCTTTGGAACGCCTCTTTGAATCCTCCACTTAAGGAACTAAGATTGGTCTTTGGAGAAGACCAGGACCTCTAGGATTATTCTAGGGAAGTGGAGAAGAGAAAATGGCAGGGGTTGGCCGAGCTTGAGTGCTCAAATTGGTGTGAGGAGGAGGGGGAGGAGGTGCCCTTTTATAAGGGAGGAGAGGGGCACCTTAGGAATATCTCAAAATATTATTTTATATTAAAGTAAAAATCGGTTTATAATGGCTCCAAAGGGTCTTATTTCGAAGCTAAAGTGGGTATGGGTCGAAAGCCTATCAACCAATAGGATTTAGACAAGTTTAAGTTCTTATTTTAACCTTATCAATTAGATTTAACTCTAAGTTAAATAATTTAACTTTTACCGTGTCTTTTTGTTTTCTTTCACTATAGGGTTAATACACTTACTATAACATGCCAAAAGAACCCCAAATTGTTTATTATTAATATATATATCCTTATCTAAGTCATTTGGCCGAACCTTATATTTTTAGGAATAAAATAACAATTAATAATATAATATTTTATTTAAAAACTATTTTGTGTCAATTTTGACACTATTTGATATATGATTTTTGTGAAAGTCATAACAGAATTATATGTTCGAACCAAGTTGATTAAATCAACACTAATATATCATAGTAACCTAGAAAATTAGTGGGATTCATAAAAAGTCTCAAATTACATTCATTTGAGCATTTATAACATCAATTATGTTAATATTTCCTTAAAAGGGTAATTACTGCATCATCGTTGTGTCATAAATAAATTAATTTATTTAAAGTCTAAAAATTATAAATAAAATATAATTATGTAGGAAATCTTTTTATCTTTCTAATGAATATTTATAGTCGAATTTATCGTATGTATAACCCCATATTAAAAATGTTTTAGTTATTAAACTTTGATTTTAACTATTTTAACTATTCATTAAATAATATAATATTAAATGTCATAATCTAATCCAAGTGGACCTAAATGGACATATTATATTCATAAGGTTGTTTTTGGTCGAATTAAACTTTTCCAATAGAATTAGGACATGTGTTAGGGTAATAGTAATATCATATTTACCCTTAGTTACCCTATTTACTATTAACCGTGGTAAAAAAAAGTAAAAAGTTACTATTCACCAAAAATTATTTTCATCTCATTGAACCACATTTTACTTACTGACATCAACCGTGTCTCTCGGATTTTTAAAATTCCATTCACAGAAGCGGTAAAATTAAGATTTATGAAGAAATTAATTTTTTTAACTACCACTTAGTAGTTTCGCTATTCATCAAAAATTGATGTTTTTCAGAACAATGCCAAAATTTCATCCTAAGCTATATTTCATATTCCGAATTCAAAAATGAAGTCTATTTTACCAAATTCATATCATAGAATTTGCATTAATTAATTTTATAATTAAATCCCGTTGTTAAAACAAATAGCGTGTTTTTAAGAAACAATATCTATCAAAAGATTGACACTTGATTATGTCTGGTTTAAATGTGAAATTACATCCAATGACCAACATTGTATTAAATTGTAAAAATATATTCTAAATATACTTTAAAACCACTCAAATTAATAATTTATCACTATTAATTATTTCGATTAAAAAAAAGTTGTTTTTAATTATAATTTAGTAATTTTCACTATTCATCAGAATATGAAAGTTATCCGAAAAGTACCAAAATTTCACCTTAGGCTAAATTTGATACTCCGAATCCAAAAATGAAGTTCATTTTGAAAAATAAGATTTACAGAGTTTTAAAAAGTGGTTATTACTATTCATAACGGCTAGTTTTAATAATATTTTAATAGCATATCGTTGTTTAGTGAAACTCGGTATTGTGTATTACACACGCTATCGAGGAAGGTCGTGATTGCGTGTAATGCAAGGCAAGTCAAGGATGTGTGTTGTGCAAGCTCCTTTTGGTGTAGCGTACAACACAAGACTTTAATAAAATTAAAAAGAATATTTTTTTATAAAATCTTGGGCTGTTACATTCTACCCCCCTTAAAATGAATTTCGCCCTCGAAATTCGTCAGGGTTATAAATGGTTTACTATTCGAAAGTTTCTTTAATAGAAACCCACATCGTAAAAAGGAATATCAAAACCAATCTTTAAAAACAAAAGTATGAAACGTAACGGTTACCCAAATAAACTAATCATTGGGTTTCCACATAGGTGAAAATATGGATATGGAAGAGAAATCTAACCATCATGTTCTGATGGAGAGTGGTAGAGAACATGGATATGGAAAATCCAATAATCACAAATCCATAAATTTGTGACGATCTAAGGTACCATCCGATTCATCAGGTATAAGATCACTAGGACAACATTTTTGGTTTTCAAGATCATTTCCCTAAAGTTGAAAATTTGAATTGGAATAAATACTTTCTTTATTTTGGTACAATCTCACTATTGTTCGTGCCTTGAACAATTTCCACTTCAACTCTTAAATAAATGAAGTTGAATTTGTTATTCATGAAGTGTTAGCAGATCATGTGATAGAATGACGGGTCATTCCATCTGTCTCAAACAAAAGGTTAGAAAAAATTATATGCATAAGTCGATCTATAGTGAGATTAATCATATATGGTTCCTAAAATGGACTTATACTTCATATATCATACTGCTTAATATAATAAAACTAGTTTCTACTAAACAGGGACTTCCTGTAGGCCAGTGGTAGGCGATAAAGGCCAGTCGCACTTCGGTTGTGGGTTCGATTCCCACAGCCTTGTCCGAAGCGATGGGCTGTCGCCCGTCCTGCAGGTTGTCCTTTTTCCAAAAACATCCCATCAATAATATCAAAAAAACAAACAATACTAACTTATGTCCAACATAATCCATTCCAATCTTTTAGGCTTATCCATAATACTGCAGTCGACTCTCATAATATAGTGAAAATGATTACCAGATATTTAACACCATCATCGATCCCCATATATCATAAGATATGTTTTGTTTGTCACATTCCAAACATTCAAAGTCCTTAATCGTGTATTCTCTTGAATACCTTAGTGAAAACATGAATGCAGTTAAAAGTTAACACCTTCCACATACTAAAATCCTCAAAATTCTATATACTCAAACCATGATATCACTTAGTCCTTATATCAATCATGAGCTCATGAATACTGTTAAACATTTCATTTTCTCGTTTTCCCTTCATTATGCGCATAATATCTCAATCACTTTGAATACCACATTAGACCAATACATAAATATTCCAATATTCCAAGATACAACATTATTTTGGAATCCCATTACATAAACACTTAATCATTCCACCACATCGTTGTCATATTCAACATTGCCAATAGTGATCGCATGTGACTTCCCTTTGTCCTTTGCCTTAAGTGGTTGCTCATGTCGATCATCACTAACCCTTGGATTAGGGCATTTATTGGTATAATGTCCCATCTCCTTGCACTTCAAGCATTGAAGTGTTGGTTGTGCGTTCTCTGCAGTGTTTGCTTTATTCACTTCATTAGAATCCCTTTTTCCATTACTTCGACACTCAGCTGCTCGATGACCTTCTTTTCCACACTTAAAACATTTTCTAGTCCCTTTAAGACAATCTCCACCATGCTTCTTTCCACACTTTGTGCATAAGGAAACATTCATCTTCTTTTCACCATTATTCTGAGTTTTCTCCTTGAACTCCATCTTTCGTTTCTTGTCAAACCCATGAGAAGGATATGTAACACCAACTTCCATTTCTACCTTGATAGCACAACGCACAATTTCTTCATAGCTACTGAAGTCTCTTATAGCTAATGCCCTTCGAAGACTTGGTTTTAAGCCACTGAAAAATCGATCAACTTTACTTTCAGGTTGGATGATAATACCAGAAGCGTACCTTGAAAGTCTTGTAAAATTCACTTCATAGGTACCAACAGATTCATCATCCCTTTGCTTCAGTTCAAGAAACTCTTTCTCCATATTTGTTCGGAGAATACGAGGGAAGTACTTATTGAAAAATAAGTTCTTGAACTCGTCCCAATCCATAGACTCAATTTCATCCCTTTGCCTCGTATTCTTAATAAGATTCTACCATTGATCAGCATCTCCTTCCAAACGATACACTGCTAGGATGACTTTATCATGTTCAGAACATTGAAGAACTGAAAATATCTTTTCAGTAGTACTAATCCATTGTTCAGCAACTAATGGATCAGTAGACCCACTGAAAGACGGTGGACGCTGCCTAATGAAGGATTCAACAGAATGTTGCTCCTTCCTTTGCTCGTTTGGAAGTCCTGTATGATTCATAGCTTGAGAAAGTTGTGTGAGCATGGCTACAAGATTTTGCATTCCGGCTCCCATATCGTTTGGTTGCTCAGGGGGACAATCATTGCATTTCCCATCACATTCCGCATTAACACGGTTCCTTCGGGTTCCAGCCATCGTCTAAAACCCCAAAAGAATAGTATGAGAGGCAAAAATCATGCTAGGGAAAACAACATAATAAAGGGGTAGTACCCTCAATATCTAACATCTTAGGTTAAATTCTAAGATCGTTAGAGCAATTCTAGGACTATAACCTATACGTATACTTAACCTTAGAGACATCCCTAGACATACCTTAGAAATATCTCTAGGGATCTCACTAACGTTTTCACATCCTAGTTTCCAAAGGTTGACTAAACCTTTCCTCTGATACCAACTGTAGAAACCCGTATCTTGACGTACATTGACATTACATTACTTTTGCGGAATACTTAGTACATAACAAAAACACACACACAAGGATCGTAATAGTTTAGTGTCTTTGGAAACTCGGAATAAAATCTTCTAATCGTGGTGAAAGATCTTCAACATCTCCCATAAAGATCTTCCTTTTTTTTAGCTAAAACCTTTCTTTATATCCTGGGGAAAATAAAACATAAAAGGGTGAGCTCAAATGCTCAGTAAGGGTAAACAAAAGAAATATCAATCACATCACATTCATAAGAACATAACATTTTGGAAATCTTAACCTGCAAAAGAGATCATAATTTCATAACATGGAATAAATCATGGCAGTGAAATATAATCACAATAATCATAACTTAAAACATGAAACTTTGTGGCATACACACATAATCATAGAGAATTATTTCTTGTTAGTCAAGACTCATTGCCAAGACTATCTTAGTGGACAAAGTCCCTTTCTGAATCGAGTAACCCTCGTTTCAGTCCTGTTTCACTGAACCGGTATAACCTACCGTTCCAGCCCTGTCTATCTCATGAGATATAAAATCTTTACCCAATGAATTGGAGGGAGATATAGGTCCCACCCATCTTATAATGAATCCTTTCTTATGTGTGCCACATAATGATAAAACATACATCATCGTATAACACATGTAACAAAAATGGGATTCTTGAAACATCATGACATCATAAATCAATTCATATAATATAAAGGAATTCATAAAAATAATTCCATCACAACATGTACAAATCAATTTAATAATAGGGATAAAAACAGAACCCTTTATTATCTTAGATGGAAAATAATTTTGATAAAACACTTGAACTCCATTCTTGAGGAAAATATCCTTTCTTCTTCAAAAATATTTTTCCTTTGATAACATGTCATACAAATTTAAAATAAAAGAAGTTGATTAAAAATAAACTTGAAAACTTGTAAAGGAAGCTTCTTGGAAACAATGTTTTAAAAATCCATTCATATCGTATAAGTTAAAAAAAAACATTCTTCGTACTTTTGTCGGAAAAGTCAAAAAGTACCTCGTATGACAAAAGATTCCTTTCATAGGTATTACTAAAAACTCACCGAAGGGTAAAAATGGATTTAAACAATTGTAGGTGGATGGACATAATATTACATTTTGATGAAACATGGATGTGGATGATAAAATGCACCCCAATAAATACTTACGAATAAACAATCTCGGATAAAAATGAGATTGTGATATTTCCCTTACCTTAGGTCCGATTTGCTTTGTTCGTGTCCGAAGCTCCTGTATAATGGTTTAAATAATGTTATTGACTTATTCCAGAATCATACATATTGATATGATATCATATATGGTCATATTATTAGCTTCTTGTTAGTAATATTTCATTGTTACTTGTTACTCGGGTCTTTATAACTTTTTGTTCTTATGCGTGTTTTGTCGAATAAATTCTTATTATTATCTTTAGGTTATAGATAATTCATTTACAGAATGGTATTAGTGTAGTATATACCATATTCATTCATTCAATTCATTTATATAATCATTATGAAATGAAGATCATGTAGAACGAGTCGCATCACATCGTGGAGACGGTATTCCGTACGTACGCACGAGTGATGATATCGTTCCCATGATCGTGGAATTGTATTGGAGTATATATATATATTATTTCAGTATCAATATTACTTCATAATAATCATATATAGTTACTCATTACACCATTATACCCATCCTTGTAAGGTGATGGTGGAAAAATAGATTACACCACGGCGTGGAGACGGTATTCCGTACGTACGCACGCGCGGTGACTTCATTTTTCCGTAGGATGGATAAAAGGTGAATTAGGGTTGTTTCATATTTATAATAACATATCAGTATGTACGTAATACTGATGTTATTACTTTATCATGAAACAACTAAAGAAGAAGAAGTTGAAGAAGAAAGAAATTGAAAAGATCGGTAATGGATATTACCTCTTCTTTGGAACGCCTCTTTGAATCCTCCACTTAAGGAACTAAGATTGGTCTTTGGAGAAGACCAGGACCTCTAGGATTATTCTAGGGAAGTGGAGAAGAGAAAATGGCAGGGGTTGGCCGAGCTTGAGTGCTCAAATTGGTGTGAGGAGGAGGGGGAGGAGGTGCCCTTTTATAAGGGAGGAGAGGGGCACCTTAGGAATATCTCAAAATATTATTTTATATTAAAGTAAAAATCGGTTTATAATGGTTCCAAAGGGTCTTATTTCGAAGCTAAAGTGGGGATGGGTCGAAATCCTATCAACCAATAGGATTTAGACAAGTTTAAGTTCTTATTTTAACCTTATCAATTAGATTTAACTCTAAGTTAAATAATTTAACTTTTACCGTGTCTTTTTGTTTTCTTTCACTATAGGGTTAATACACTTACTATAACATGCCAAACGAACCCCAAATTGTTTATTATTAATATATATATCCTTATCTAAGTCATTTGGCCGAACCTTAGATTTTTAGGAATAAAATAACAATTAATAATATAATATTTGATTTAAAAACTATTTTGTGTCAATTTTGACACTATTTGATATATGATTTTTGTGAAAGTCATAACAGAATTATATGTTCGAACCAAGTTGATTAAATCAACACTAATATATCATAGTAACCTAGAAAATTAGTGGGATTCCTAAAAAGTCTCAAATTACATTCATTTGTGCATTTATAACATCAATTATGTTAATATTTCCTTAAAAGGGTAATTACTGCATCATCGTTGTGTCATAAATAAATTAATTTATTTAAAGTCTAAAAATTATAAATAAAATATCATTATGTAGTAAATCTTTTTATCTTTCTAATGAATATTTATAGTCGAATTTATCTTATGTATAACCCCATATTAAAAATGTTTTAGTTATTAAACTTTGATTTTAACTATTTTAACTATTCATTAAATAATATAATATTAAATGTCATAATCTAATCCAAGTGGACCTAAATGGACATATTATATTCATAAGGTTGTTTTTGGTCGAATTACACTTATCCAATAGAATTAGGACATGTGTTAGGGTAATAGTAATATCATATTTACCCTTAGTTACCCTATTTACTATTAACCGTGGTAAAAAAAAGTAAAAAGTTACTATTCACCAAAAATTATTTTCATCTCATTGAACCACATTTTACTTACTGACATCAACCGTGTCTCTCGGATTTTTGAAATTCCATTCACAGAAGCGGTAAAATTAAGATTTATGAAGAAATTAATTTTTTTAACTACCACTTAGTAGTTTCACTATTCATCAAAAATTGATGTTTTTCAGAACAATGCCAAAATTTCATCCTAAGCTATATTTCATATTCCGAATTCAAAAATGAAGTCTATTTTACCAAATTCATATCATAGAATTTTCATTAATTAATTTTATAATTAAATCCCGCTGTTAAAACAAATAGCGTGTTTTTAAGAAACAATATCTATCAAAAGATTGACACTTGATTATGTCTGGTTTAAATGTGAAATTACATCCAATGACCAACATTGTATTAAATTGTAAAAATATATTCTAAATATACTTTAAAACCACTCAAATTAATAATTTATCACTATTAATTATTTCGATTAAAAAAAAGTTGTTTTTAATTATAATTTAGTAATTTTCACTATTCATCAGAATATGAAAGTTATCCGAAAAGTACCAAAATTTCACCTTAGGCTAAATTCGATACTCCGAATCCAAAAATGAAGTTCATTTTGAAAAATAAGATTTACAGAGTTTTAAAAAGTGGTTATTACTATTCATAACGACTAGTTTTAATAATATTTTAATAGCATATCGTTGTTTAGTGAAACTCGGTATTGTGTATTACACACGCTATCGAGGAAGGTCGTGATTGCGTTTAATGCAAGGCAAGTCAAGGATGTGTGTTGTGCAAGCTCCTTTTGGTGTAGCGTACAACACAAGACTTTAATAAAATTAAAAAGAATTTTTTTTTATAAAATATTGGGCTGTTACATTCTACCCCCCTTAAAATGAATTTTGCCCTCGAAATTCGTCGGGGTTATAAATGGTTTACTATTCGAAAGTTTCTTTAATAGAAACCCACATCGTAAAAAGGAATATCAAAACCAATCTTTAAAAACAAAAGTATGAAACGTAACGGTTACCCAAATAAACTAATCATTGGGTTTCCACATAGGTGAAAATATGGATATGGAAGAGAAATCTAACCATCATGTTCTGATGGAGAGTGGTAGAGAACATGGCTATGGAAAAGCCAATAATCACAAATCCATAAATTTGTGACGATCTAAGGTACCATCCGATTCATCAGGTATAAGATCACTAGGACAACATTTTTTGTTTTCAAGATCATTTCCCTAAAGTTGAAAATTTGAATTGGAATAAATACTTTCTTTATTTTGGTACAATATCACTATTGTTCGTGCCTTGAACAATTTCCACTTCATCTCTTAAATAAATGAAGTTGAATTTGTTATTCATGAAGTGTTAGCAGATCATGTGATAGAATGACGGGTCATTCCATCTGTCTCAAACAAAAGGTTAGAAAAACTTATATGCATAAGTCGATCTATAGTGAGATTAATCATATATGGTTCCTAAAATGGACTTATACTTCATATATCATACTTCTTAATATAATTAAACTAGTTTATACTAAACAGGGACTTCCTGTAGGCCAGTGGTAGGCGATAAAGGCCAGTCGCACTTCGGTTGTGGGTTCGATTCCCACAGCCTTGTCCGAAGCGATGGGCTGTCGCCCGTCCTGCAGGTTGTCCTTTTTCCAAAAACATCCCATCAATAATATCAAAAAAACAAACAATACTAACTTATGTCCAACATAATCCATTCCAATCTTTTAGGCTTATCCATAATACTGCAGTCGACTCTCATAATATAGTGAAAATGATTACCAGATATTTAACACCATCATCGATCCCCATATATCATAAGATATGTTTTGTTGGTCACATTCCAAACATTCAAAGTCCTTAATCATGTATTCTCTTGAATACCTTAGTGAAAACATGAATGCAGTTAAAAGTTAACACCTTCCACATACTAAAATCCTCAAAATTCTATATACTCAAACCATGATATCACTTAGTCCTTATATCAATCATGAGCTCATGAATACTGTTAAACATTTCATTTTCTCGTTTTCCCTTCATTATGCGAATAATATCTCAATCACTTTGAATACCACATTAGACCAATACATAAATATTCCAATATTCCAAGATACAACATTATTTTGGAATCCCATTACATAAACACTTAATCATTCCACCACATCGTTGTCATATTCAACATTGCCAATAGTGATCGCATGTGACTTCCCTTTGTCCTTTGCCTTAAGCGGTTGCTCATGTCGATCATCACTAACCCTTGGATTAGGGCATTTATTGGTATAATGTCCCATCTCCTTGCACTTGAAGCATTGAAGTGTTGGTTGTGCGTTCTCTGCAGTGTTTTCTTTATTCACTTCATTAGAATCCCTTTTTCCATTACTTCGACACTCAGCTGCTCGATGACCTTCTTTTCCACACTTAAAACATTTTCTAGTCCCTTTAAGACAATCTCCACCATGCTTCTTTCCACACTTTGTGCATAAGGAAACATTCATCTTCTTTTCACCATTATTCTGAGTTTTCTCCTTGAACTCCATCTTTCGTTTCTTGTCAAACCCATGAGATGGATATGTAACACCAACTTCCATTTCTACCTTGATAGCACAACGCACAATTTCTTCATAGCTACTGAAGTCTCTTATAGCTAATGCCCTTCGAAGACTTGGTTTTAAGCCACTGAAAAATCGATCAACTTTACTTTCAGGTTGGATGATAATACCAGAAGCGTACCTTGAAAGTCTTGTAAAATTCACTTCATAGGTACCAACAGATTCATCATCCCTTTGCTTCAGTTCAAGAAACTCTTTCTCCATCTTTGTTCGGAGAATACGAGGGAAGTACTTATTGAAAAATAAGTTCTTGAACTCGTCCCAATCCATAGACTCAATTTCATCCCTTTGCCTCGTATTCTTAATAAGATTCTACCATTGATCAGCATCTCCATCCAAACGATACACTTCTAGGATGACTTTATCATGTTCAGAACATTGAAGAACTGAAAATATCTTTTCAGTAGTACTAATCCATTGTTCAGCAACTAATGGATCAGTAGACCCACTGAAAGAAGGTGGACGCTGCCTCATGAAGGATTCAACAGAATGTTGCTCCTTCCTTTGCTCGTTTGGAAGTCCTGTATGATTCATAGCTTGAGAAAGTTGTGTGAGCATGGCTACAAGATTTTGAATTCCGGCTCCCATATCGTTTGGTTGCTCAGGGGGACAATCATTGCATTTCCCATCACATTCCGCATTAACACGGTTCCTTCGGGTTCCAGCCATCGTCTAAAACCCCAAAAGAATAGTATGAGAGGCAAAAATCATGCTAGGGAAAACAACATAATAAAGGGGTAGTACCCTCAATATCTAACATCTTAGGTTAAATTCTAAGATCGTTAGAGCAATTCTAGGACTATAACCTATACGTATACTTAACCTTAGAGACATCCCTAGACATAACTTAGAAATATCTCTAGGGATCTCACTAACGTTTTCGCATCCTAGTTTCCAAAGGTTGACTAAAACTTTCCTCTGATACCACTGTAGAAACCCGTATCTTGACGTACATTGACATTACATTACTTTTGCGGAATACTTAGTACATAACAAAAACACACACACAAGGATCGTAATAGTTTAGTGTCTTTGGAAACTCGGAATAAAATCTTCTAATCATGGTGAAAGATCTTCAACATCTCCCATAAATATCTTCCTTTTTTTTACCTAAAACCTTTCTTTATATCCTGGGGAAAAGAAAACATAAAAGGGTGAGCTCAAATGCTCAGTAAGGGTAAACAAAAGAAATATCAATCACATCATATTCATAAGAACATAACATTTTGGAAATCTTAACCTGCAAAAGAGATCATAATTTCATAACATGGAATAAATCATGGCAGTGAAATATAATCACAATAATCATAACTTAAAACATGAAACTTTGTGGCATACACACATAATCATAGAGAATCATTTCTTGTTAGTCAAGACTCATTGCCAAGACTATCTTAGTGGACAAAGTCCCTTTCTGAATCGAGTAACCCTCGTTTCAGTCCTGTTTCACTGAACCGGTATAACCTACCGTTCCGGCCCTGTCTATCTCATGAGATATAAAATCTTTACCCAATGAATTGGAGGGAGATATAGGTCCCACCCATCTTATAATGAATCCTTTCTTATGTGTGCCACATAATCATAAAACATACATCATCGTATAACACATGTAACAAAAATGGGATTCTTGAAACATCATGACATCATAAATCAATTCATATAAGATAAAGGAATTCATAAAAATAATTCCATCACAACATGTACAAATCAATTTAATAATAGGGATAAAAACAGAACCCTTTATTATCTTAGATGGAAAATAATTTTGATAAAACACTTGAACTCCATTCTTGAGGAAAATATCCTTTCTTCTTCAAAAACATTTTTCCTTTCATAACATGTCATACAACTTTAAAATAAAAGAAGTTGATTAAAAACAAACTTGAAAACTTGTAAAGGAATCTTCTTGGAAACAATGTTTTAAAAATCCATTAATGCCGTATAAGTTAAAAAAAACATTCTTCGTACTTTTGTCGGAAAAGTCAAAAAGTACCTCGTATGACAAAAGATTCCTTTCATAGGTATTACTAAAAACTCACCGAAGGGTAAAAATGGATTTAAACAATTGTAGGTGGATGGAAATAATATTACATTTTGATGAAACATGGATGTGGATGATAAAATACACCCCAATAAATACTTACGAATAAACAATCTCGGATAAAAATGAGATTGTGATATTTCCCTTACCTTAGGTCCGATTTGCTTTGTTCGTGTCCGAAGCTCCTGTATAATGGTTTAAATAATGTTATTGACTTATTCCAGAATCATACATATTGATATGATATCATATATGGTCATATTATTAGCTTCTTGTTAGTAATATTTCATTGTTACTTGTTACTCGGGTCTTTATAACTTTTTGTTCTTATGCGTGTTTTGTCGAATAAATTCTTATTCTTATCTTTAGGTTATAGATAATTCATTTACAGAATGGTATTAGTGTAGTATATACCATATTCATTCATTCAATTCATTTATATAATCATTATGAAATGAAGATCATGTAGAACGAGTCGCATCACATCGTGGAGACGGTATTCCGTACGTACGCACGAGTGATGATATCGTTCCCATGATCGTGGAATTGTATTGGAGTATATATATATATTATTTCAGTATCAATATTACTTCATAATAATCATATATAGTTACTCATTACACCATTATACCCATCCTTGTAAGGTGATGGTGGAAAAATAGATTACACCACGGCGTGGAGACGGTATTCCGTACGTACGCACGCGCGGTGACTTCATTTTTCCGTAGGATGGATAAAAGGTGAATTAGGGTTGTTTCATATTTATAATAACATATCAGTATGTAATTAATACTGATGTTATTACTTTATCATGAAACAACTAAAGAAGAAGAAGTTGAAGAAGAAAGAAATTGAAAAGATCGGTAATGGATATTACCTCTTCTTTGGAACGCCTCTTTGAATCCTCCACTTAAGGAACTAAGATTGGTCTTTTGAGAAGACCAGGACCTCTAGGATTATTCTAGGGAAGTGGAGAAGATAAAATGGCAGGGGTTGGCCGAGCTGGAGTGCTCAAATTGGTGTGAGGAGGAGGGGGAGGAGGTGCCCTTTTATAAGGGAGGAGAGGGGCACCTTAGGAATATCTCAAAATATTATTTTATATTAAAGTAAAAATCGGTTTATAATGGTTCCAAAGGGTCTTATTTCGAAGATAAAGTGGGGATGGGTCGAAATCCTATCAACCAATAGGATTTAGACAAGTTTAAGTTCTTATTTTAACCTTATCAATTAGATTTAACTCTAAGTTAAATAATTTAACTTTTACCGTGTCTTTTTGTTTTCTTTCACTATAGGGTTAATACACTTACTATAACATGCCAAACGAACCCCAAATTGTTTATTATTAATATATATATCCTTATATAAGTCATTTGGCCGAACCTTAGATTTTTAGGAATAAAATAACAATTAATAATATAATATTTGATTTAAAAACTATTTTGTGTCAATTTTGACACTATTTGATATATGATTTTTGTGAAAGTCATAACAGAATTATATGTTCGAACCAAGTTGATTAAATCAACACTAATATATCATATTAACCTAGAAAATTAGTGGGATTCATAAAAAGTCTCAAATTACATTCATTTGAGCATTTATAACATCAATTATGTTAATATTTCCTTAAAAGGGTAATTACTGCATCATCGTTGTGTCATAAATAAATTAATTTATTTAAAGTCTAAAAATTATAAATAAAATATCATTATGTAGGAAATCTTTTTAGATTTCTAATGAATATTTATAGTCGAATTTATCTTATGTATAACCCCATATTAAAAATGTTTTAGTTATTAAACTTTGATTTTAACTATTTTAACTATTCATTAAATAATATAATATTAAATGTCATAATCTAATCCAAGTGGACCTAAATGGACATATTATATTCATAAGGTTGTTTTTGGTCGAATTACACTTATCCAATAGAATTAGGACATGTGTTAGGGTAATAGTAATATCATATTTACCCTTAGTTACCCTATTTACTATTAACCGTGGTAAAAAAAAGTAAAAAGTTACTATTCACCAAAAATTATTTTCATCTCATTGAACCACATTTTACTTACTGACATCAACCGTGTCTCTCGGATTTTTGAAATTCCATTCACAGAAGCGGTAAAATTAAGATTTATGAAGAAATTAATTTTTTTAACTACCACTTAGTAGTTTCACTATTCATCAAAAATTGATGTTTTTCAGAACAATGCCAAAATTTCATCCTAAGCTATATTTCATATTCCGAATTCAAAAATGAAGTCTATTTTACCAAATTCATATCATAGAATTTGAATTAATTAATTTTATAATTAAATCCCGCTGTTAAAACAAATAGCGTGTTTTTAAGAAACAATATCTATCAAAAGATTGACACTTGATTATGTCTGGTTTAAATGTGAAATTACATCCAATGACCAACATTGTATTAAATTGTAAAAATATATTCTAAATATACTTTAAAACCACTCAAATTAATAATTTATCACTATTAATTATTTCGATTAAAAAAAAGTTGTTTTTAATTATAATTTAGTAATTTTCACTATTCATCAGAATATGAAAGTTATCCGAAAAGTACCAAAATTTCACCTTAGGCTAAATTCGATACTCCGAATCCAAAAATGAAGTTCATTTTGAAAAATAAGATTTACAGAGTTTTAAAAAGTGGTTATTACTATTCATAACGGCTAGTTTTAATAATATTTTAATAGCATATCGTTGTTTAGTGAAACTCGGTATTGTGTATTACACACGCTATCGAGGAAGGTCGTGATTGCGTGTAATGCAAGGCAAGTCAAGGATGTGTGTTTTGCAAGCTCCTTTTGGTGTAGCGTACAACACAAGACTTTAATAAAATTAAAAAGAATATTTTTTTTATAAAATCTTTGGCTGTTACATTCTACCCCCCTTAAAATGAATTTCGCCCTCGAAATTCATCGTGGTTATAAATGGTTTACTATTCGAAAGTTTCTTTAATAGAAACCCACATCGTAAAAAGGAATATCAAAACCAATCTTTAAAAACAAAAGTATGAAACGTAACGGTTACCCAAATAAACTAATCATTGGGTTTCCACATAGGTGAAAATATGGATATGGAAGAG
Organism: Viscum album; assembly: GCA_963277665.1. Taxonomy (NCBI): domain Eukaryota; kingdom Viridiplantae; phylum Streptophyta; class Magnoliopsida; order Santalales; family Viscaceae; genus Viscum; species Viscum album. Next base: position 1,994,413,399 of record OY728157.1, read on the forward strand.
AAATCTAACCATCATGTTCTGATGGAGAGTGGTAGAGAACATGGCTATGGAAAATCCAATAATCACAAATCCATAAATTTGTGACGATCTAAGGTACCATCCGATTCATCAGGTATAAGATCACTAGGACAACATTTTTGGTTTTCAAGATCATTTCCCTAAAGTTGAAAATTTGAATTAGAATAAATACTTTCTTTATTTTGGTACAATCTCACTATTGTTCGTGCCTTGAACAATTTCCACTTCATCTCTTAAATAAATGAAGTTGAATTTGTTATTCATGAAGTGTTAGCAGATCATGTGATAGAATGACGGGTCATTCCATCTGTCTCAAACAAAAGGTTAGAAAAAATTATATGCATAAGTCCATCTATAGTGAGATTAATCATATATGGTTCCTAAAATGGACTTATACTTCATATATCATACTTCTTAATATAATAAAACTAGTTTCTACTAAACAGGGACTTCCTGTAGGCCAGTGGTAGGCGATAAAGGCCAGTCGCACTTCGGTTGTGGGTTCGATTCCCACAGCCTTGTCCGAAGCGATGGGCTGTCGCCCGTCCTGCAGGTTGTCCTTTTTCCAAAAACATCCCATCAATAATATCAAAAAAACAAACAATACTAACTTATGTACAACATAATCCATTCCAATCTTTTAGGCTTATCCATAATACTGCAGTCGACTCTCATAATATAGTGAAAATGATTACCAGATATTTAACACCATCATCGATCCCCATATATCATAAGATATGTTTTGTTGGTAACATTCCAAACATTCAAAGTCCTTAATCGTGTATTCTCTTGAATACCTTAGTGAAAACATGAATGAAGTTAAAAGTTAACACCTTCCACATACTAAAATCATCAAAATTCTATATACTCAAACCATGATATCACTTAGTCCTTATATCAATCATGAGCTCATGAATACTGTTAAACATTTCATTTTCTCGTTTTCCCTTCATTATGCGCATAATATCTCAATCACTTTGAATACCACATTAGACCAATACATAAATATTCCAATATTCCAAGATACAACATTATTTTGGAATCCCATTACATAAACACTTAATCATTCCACCACATCGTTGTCATATTCAACATTGCCAATAGTGATCGCATGTGACTTCCCTTTGTCCTTTGCCTTAAGCGGTTGCTCATGTCGATCATCACTAACCCTTGGATTAGGGCATTTATTGGTATAATGTCCCATCTCCTTGCACTTGAAGCATTGAAGTGTTGGTTGTGCGTTCTCTGCAGTGTTTGCTTTATTCACTTCATTAGAATCCCTTTTTCCATTACTTCGACACTCAGCTGCTCGATGACCTTCTTTTCCACACTTAAAATATTTTCTAGTCCCTTTAAGACAATCTCCACCATGCTTCTTTCCACACTTTGTGCATAAGGAAACATTCATCTTCTTTTCACCATTATTCTGAGTTTTCTCCTTGAACTCCATCTTTCGTTTCTTGTCAAACCCATGAGATGGATATGTAACACCAACTTCCATTTCTACCTTGATAGCACAACGCACAATTTCTTCATAGCTACTGAAGTCTCTTATAGCTAATGCCCTTCGAAGACTTGGTTTTAAGCCACTGAAAAATCGATCAACTTTACTTTCAGGTTGGATGATAATACCAGAAGCGTACCTTGCAAGTCTTGTAAAATTCGCTTCATAGGTACCAACAGATTCATCATCCCTTTGCTTCAGTTCAAGAAACTCTTTCTCCATCTTTGTTCGGAGAATACGAGGGAAGTACTTATTGAAAAATAAGTTCTTGAACTCGTCCCATTCCATAGACTCAATTTCATCCCTTTGCCTCGTATTCTTAATAAGATTCCACCATTGATCAGCATCTCCTTCCAAACGATACACTGCTAGGATGACTTTATCATGTTCAGAACATTGAAGAACTGAAAATATCTTTTCAGTAGTACTAATCCATTGTTCAACAACTAATGGATCAGTAGACCCACTGAAAGAAGGTGGACACTGCCTCATGAAGGATTCAACAGAATGTTGCTCCTTCCTTTGCTCATTTGGAAGTCCTGTATGATTCATAGCTTGAGAAAGTTGTGTGAGCATGGCTACAAGATTTTGCATTCCGGCTCCCATATCGTTTGGTTGCTCAGGGGGACAATCATTGCATTGCCCATCACATTCCGCATTAACACGGTTCCTTCGGGTTCCAGCCATCGTCTAAAACCCCAAAAGAATAGTATGAGAGGCAAAAATCATGCTAGGGAAAACAACATAATAAAGGGGTAGTACCCTCAATATCTAACATCTTAGGTTAAATTCTAAGATCGTTAGAGCAATTCTAGGACTATAACCTATACGTATACTTAACCTTAGAGACATCCCTAGACATACCTTAGAAATATCTCTAGGGATCTCACTAACGTTTTCGCATCCTAGTTTCCAAAGGTTGACTAAACCTTTCCTCTGATACCAACTTTAGAAACCCGTATCTTGACGTACATTGACATTACATTACTTTTGCGGAATACTTAGTACATAATAAAAACAAACACACAAGGATCGTAATAGTTTAGTGTCTTTGGAAACTCAGAATAAAATCTTCTAATCGTGGTGAAAGATCTTAAACATCTCCCATAAAGATCTTCCTTTTTTTTACCTAAAACCTTTCTTTATATCCTGGGGAAAAGAAAACATAAAAGGGTGAGCTCAAATGCTCAGTAAGGGTAAACAAAAGAAATATCAATCACATCATATTCATAAGAACATAACATTTTGGAAATCTTAACCTGCAAAAGAGATCATAATTTCATAACATGGAATAAATCATGGCAGTGAAATATAATCACAATAATCATAACTTAAAACATGAAACTTTGTGGCATACACACATAATCATAGAGAATCATTTCTTGTTAGTCAAGACTCATTGCCAAGACTATCTTAGTGGACAAAGTCCCTTTCTGAATCGAGTAACCCTCGTTTCAGTCCTGTTTCACTGAACCGGTATAATCTACCGTTCCAGCCCTGTCTATCTCATGAGATATAAAATCCTTACCCAATGAATTGGAGGGAGATATAGGTCCCACCCATCTTATAATGAATCATTTCTTATGTGTGCCACATAATCATAAAACATACATCATCTTATAACACACGTAACAAAAATGGGATTCTTGAAACATCATGACATCATAAATCAATTCATATAAGATAAAGGAATTCATAAAAATAATTCCATCACAACATGTACAAATCAATTTAATAATAGGGATAAAAACAGAACCCTTTATTATCTTAGATGGAAAATAATTTTGATAAAACACTTGAACTCCATTCTTGAGGAAAATATCCTTTCTTCTTCAAAAACATTTTTCCTTTCATAACATGTCATACAACTTTAAAATAAAAGAAGTTGATTAAAAATAAACTTGAAAACTTGTAAAGGAAGCTTCTTGGAAACAATGTTTTAAAAATCCATTCATGCCGTATAAGTTAAAAAAAAACATTCTTCGTACTTTTGTCGGAAAAGTCAAAAAGTACCTCGTATGACAAAAGATTCCTTTCATAGGTATTACTAAAAACTCACCGAAGGGTAAAAATGGATTTAAACAATTGTAGGTGGATGGAAATAATATTACATTTTGATGAAACATGGATGTGGATGATAAAATACACCCCAATAAATACTTACGAATAAACAATCTCGGATAAAAATGAGATTGTGATATTTCCCTTACCTTAGGTCCGATTTGCTTTGTTCGTGTCCGAAGCTCCTGTATAATGGTTTAAATAATGTTATTGACTTATTCCAGAATCATACATATTGATATGATATCATATATGGTCATATTATTAGCTTCTTGTTAGTAATATTTCATTGTTACTTGTTACTCGGGTCTTTATAACTTTTTGTTCTTATGCGTGTTTTGTCGAATAAATTCTTATTCTTATCTTTAGGTTATAGATAATTCATTTGCAGAATGGTATTAGTGTAGTATATACCATATTCATTCATTCAATTCATTTATATAATCATTATGAAATGAAGATCATGTAGAACGAGTCGCATCACATCGTGGAGACGGTATTCCGTACGTACGCACGAGTGATGATATCGTTCCCATGATCGTGAAATTGTATTGGAGTATATATATATATTATTTCAGTATCAATATTAATTCATAATAATCATATATAGTTACTCATTACACCATTATACCCATCCTTGTAAGGTGATGGTGGAAAAATAGATTACACCACGGCGTGGAGACGGTATTCTGTACGTACGCACGCGCGGTGACTTCATTTTTCCGTAGGATGGATAAAAGGTGAATTAGGGTTGTTTCATATTTATAATAACATATCAGTATGTAAGTAATACTGATGTTATTACTTTATCATGAAACAACTAAAGAAGAAGAAGTTGAAGAAGAAAGAAATTGAAAAGATCGGTAATGGATATTACCTCTTCTTTGGAACGCCTCTTTGAATCCTCCACTTAAGGAACTAAGATTGGTCTTTGGAGAAGACCAGGACCTCTAGGATTATTCTAGGGAAGTGGAGAAGAGAAAATGGCAGGGGTTTGCCGAGCTTGAGTGCTCAAATTTGTGTGAGGAGGAGGGGGAGGAGGTGCCCTTTTATAAGGGAGGAGAGGGGCACCTTAGGAATATCTCAAAATATTATTTTATATTAAAGTAAAAATCGGTTTATAATGGTTCCAAAGGGTCTTATTTCGAAGCTAAAGTGGGGATGGGTCGAAATCCTATCAACCAATAGGATTTAGAAAAGTTTAAGTTCTTATTTTAACCTTATCAATTAGATTTAACTCTAAGTTAAATAATTTAACTTTTACCGTGTCTTTTTGTTTTCTTTCACTATAGGGTTAATACACTTACTATAACATGCCAAAAGAACCCCAAATTGTTTATTATTAATATATATATCCTTATATAAGTCATTTGGCCGAACCTTAGATTTTTAGGAATAAAATAAAAATTAATAATATAATATTTGATTTAAAAACTATTTTGTGTCAATTTTGACACTATTTGATATATGATTTTTGTGAAAGTCATAACAGAATTATATGTTCAAACCAAGTTGATTAAATCAACACTAATATATCATAGTAACCTAGAAAATTAGTGGGATTCATAAAAAGTCTCAAATTACATTCATTTGAGCATTTATAACATCAATTATGTTAATATTTCCTTAAAAGGGTAATTACTGCATCATCGTTGTGTCATAAATAAATTAATTTATTTAAAGTCTAAAAATTATAAATAAAATATAATTATGTAGGAAATCTTTTTATCTTTCTAATGAATATTTATAGTCGATTTTATCGTATGTATAACCCCATATTAAAAATGTTTTAGTTATTAATCTTTGATTTTAACTATTTTAACTATTCATTAAATAATATAATATTAAATGTCATAATCTAATCCAAGTGGACCTAAATGGACATATTATATTCATAAGGTTGTTTTTGGTCGAATTACACTTATCCAATAGAATTAGGACATGTGTTAGGGTAATAGTAATATCATATTTACCCTTAGTTACCCTATTTACTATTAACCGTGGTAAAAAAAAGTAAAAAGTTACTATTCACCAAAAATTATTTTCATCTCATTGAACCACATTTTACTTACTGACATCAACCGTGTCTCTCGGATTTTTGAAATTCCATTCACAGAAGCGGTAAAATTAAGATTTATGAAGAAATTAATTTTTTTAACTATCACTTAGTAGTTTCACTATTCATCAAAAATTGATGTTTTTCAGAACAATGCCAAAATTTCATCCTAAGCTATATTTCATATTCCGAATTCAAAAATGAAGTCTATTTTACCAAATTCATATCATAGAATTTGCATTAATTAATTTTATAATTAAATCCCGCTGTTAAAACAAATAGCGTGTTTTTAAGAAACAATATCTATCAAAAGATTGACACTTGATTATGTCTGGTTTAAATGTGAAATTACATCCAATGACCAACATTGTATTAAATTGTAAAAATATATTCTAAATATACTTTAAAACCACTCAAATTAATAATTTATCACTGTTAATTATTTCGATTAAAAAAAATTTGTTTTTAATTATAATTTAGTAATTTTCACTATTCATCAGAATATGAAAGTTATCCGAAAAGTACCAAAATTTCACCTTAGGCTAAATTCGATACTCCGAATCCAAAAATGAAGTTCATTTTGAAAAATAAGATTTACAGAGTTTTAAAAAGTGGTTATTACTATTCATAACGGCTAGTTTTAATAATATTTTAATAGCATATCGTTGTTTAGTGAAACTCGGTATTGTGTATTACACACGCTATCGAGGAAGGTCGTGATTGCGTGTAATGCAAGGCAAGTCAAGTATGTGTGTTGTGCAAGCTCCTTTTGGTGTAGCGTACAACACAAGACTTTAATAAAATTAAAAAGAATATTTTTTTTATAAAATCTTGGGCTGTTACATTGAAAACTGAAGGTTATGAGTAGTTTTTCTTGTTTATAATCCCTAAAACTATTTGGTAGTTATGGATTTAGAATTAACAGAACAAATGTGTTTTAGGGGGTTTTATTTTATAAAATAATATTGAATGGATGGATCTGAAGATAAATTATTTGGAAGTTAAATTAATATTTGAATTTCAAATTTGAAATTCAAATAGAACTTGTGATATAAAAAAGAAGACTTATTGTATGATAAATAATATATAGAAGAGAAGACATTGTATATCAGATTATTTGAGGAATTTGGGTTCTATTCAAGGGTCTAAAAAGAAGTATAATAAGGTTTGACACCCATTGATGAATTTTCCTATGTAGAATAATGAGGAAGAATCATTATAATGTAGTGAAGAAGAAAATTATTGAATTTAGAAGAAGTATAATTTGATTCCATGATACATCATGGGAAGAAGAGGATGTTGTGCATAGAGGAGTTAACAGTTTACCTATGAAGATTGTCGAGTTGAGTTTAATGCCACCAATCCTGTATCTAGTGCATCTATAACTACAATGTGGTATTGTTTTTGGTGCCTAATTATTTAAATTTTCATGCCTTAAATTTTTATATATTTTCAGAATATTCATTTTGAATCTTTTTATTGGATCTTGGAAAGGTATTCCATTTTGTAAGGATCATTTTACCTAGTGTAAGGAATATTTTCACCACCATAAGGATCAATTCCCTTTTATAAATAATGAATGAGACTGAAACTGAAGATGGGAGATCAAGTTTAATCTATTCTTCATGAGGATTCCTAATATTCATCGGAACTTCATCAGAGCAAGGACAGTTGGTGACTAAAACCACTTAAGTTAATGAGACTCCGAAATTAGATATAGGGAACCCAATTTTTCTGCTGACTCAACCAGGGATGGATCCATGCTCAATCACTTATTGAAGTATAGAGATCATCCTTTGATAAACTACAGTCAATCCAAATTGAAGATATCTCCTACCCATTCAACAAATAAGATGGCCCAAGATTTTTTTGAACAATGGTGTTTTATTTAGATTCTCCATTAAATCTCCTAAGGAGATATGATGTTTTAAGTTGGTGTAGATCCATATAAATTGGGTTTTTAATGAAAAAAAACCAATATCAATCATGAAGAAAAGGACCAAGCCATTCTTGTGAACTTCTCACTCACTATTTGAAAATGGTTCACCTGATCTTGATCAAACAATATGATGCAATTCATTTTCGAAGCTGGGAATCCGAATAGAAGATAAATAACATGTTCACTAGTTTTTGTTTGTTTCTAGGTCTAATTGTTGATGATGATAGGGACTTGATACATCAAAATGTTGCATCTACGAGGACAAAAATTGGTACTCACCAATTTATTGTTCATTTTCTTGTGTAAAGATAAAGTCATTAGCACTAAATCTATTAAAGTTGAATATGATTGATTCGATGTCATGTGATCGAGATGCGTGAGCTTGATATTTTTCCCAAGAGAAAGTTTTGATAAGGGATCTCAAACCAACAACATGGGGAATATTTTTTAAATGAACCAATGAAAAAGATTGATCTTTCATTACAATAAATCAAGGTAGATATTAGCTTCTATGTTCTTCTAAGTTTAAGGTATAAACATTCTCATTCTTATTAGTAGAAAGAATAAATTTACCATCTAAACTTTGAACAGTATATTTATCATTCCTAAAGTTCACAAAATATTCTTCGTCTCATAAATGAATTATGATAATAAGTTTGTGCTTAAGTCCTATAAAAAATAAAACATTTTAAACTAAGTATTTTACAAGAAGTTCAATATCACATATATCGTGTATTTATCCTTGAGAATTATCACTAAAAGTGTATTTTTTTAACTTTCATCTTGATAATATTTGAGAATTTTTTTTACTATTCATTTGCTGGGAACATCCACTATCAATGTACTAAATATTTTTACTTTTGGTACTCTTCATATTTTCCTGAAATAAAAAAATAGTATTTTGGTACCCAAACTTTCTTGGGTCCAGTATTATTAGAAAAAGGGACTTTTAGAATCCACATTGATCCAACTCTTTTATGTTATAAAACTGATAATTCTTTAGAAATATAAGCTTTGTGAAAACTGAAGGATTTCAATTTTTATATTGTTCTTCTAGTTCCCAACTCTATAACATGTCATATAGAATAGAGCACTTTTAGGAACAAAGTAATTGTTTTAAAAATGAGGTTTTGATTTTGTAAAATAAAACCCATAAGTATTTAAACTATGTTTCAAATGTTTTTATATATTATCAAAATTTTCATTATGATAAGTAAAATTTGATAGAATATTTTTTGACTAAATATTTTAGAGTTTAGTTTTGAAACTAAATCCTTCTTTTTATTAGTTTAATTTGAAATATATTTTTTATCTAATTCTATAGTAATATTTTAAATTTCTAAGGAATATTTTGAAATTATTGAATTTTATTTGGAATGTTTTTCCTTATCATTTTCACAGTTTTTCACAAACTTTTTATTTTGGTTTTCATATAAGGTATCATATCTAGATACTTCCTCAAAACTAGGTAAATAATATTTATTATCATATGTAATTGGTTTTTTTTAGAAAAATAAGTATTAAAATTATCATTAGAATCTAGATAGTTTTCATACAAAGTGGCATTTTTAAGGATTAAACAGATACCTTATCCATGAATAATTGGTTGATTTTGAAATATCTTCATATAAACCCATAACTTTCTGACTATCACTGCTATTTTATGAAGAAGATTTTCCTTCACTTGTGCTCTAAGTGTTAGAATCTTTCAAAAATTTCTTCCCTTTTTTCTAATAGAATATTCTTGAACTCTTATCTTTCTTCTTTAATTTAGGAAAATCTGGTCTAATATGACAAGGTTTTTTTACATTCATAACAAATAACTTAAGACGTGTTTTTCTTGACACTTCTTTATTTATAATTTTTCCTATACTTATATCTAAAATATTTATTGCTAAAAATATTATTCATCCTTTTATAAATTTGAGTAAGTCAATTTTTACTTTCTTCAGATGAGCTAATTTAAATTCCAACTTTCACTTTCTTCAACTTTTAAGAAATAGAAACATTTTCAAGTAATCTATCTTTATTAGGTGTTTTATATATTGAGTAAAAATCTACCCCATTCGCCAGCTTCTCTTTCTCATCATCCATTTTTAATCTACCCACATACTACATGAGAGTTTCAATAAGATCATCTAAACTAAGATGAGTAAGATGCTTAGTATCATCAAGAGATTTTCTCTTTGATTCCATTTCATTCAGAATTATACCAATAATTTTCTCAAATAGATATTCACTAGTTAAGTCTTTATCTCCAAGATATTATATACTATTAACAATGGTCATAAATATTTTATGAATCTTGGAAACTAATTCTCTATATAAGAAATCAAAATCTCTGTAATATGCTCTTAACGTAGCTCTTCTAGTTTCCACAACTTTAGTAGTCCTAAAGTGAGTAACCTCAAGTTTCTTCAATATATTATTTGTATATTCACACAAATAAATATTACTATATATAATTCTAGTTATTTACCATTACAAAGTGTTTCTAACATGATAGTTAATCTAATATTCAGCTTTCCCTTCTTTGGTAAAAGAAGTAATCACTTATCAGGAATTTGATAATTTCCGATCATCATGAAAAAATTTTCAATGCCAGTATTCATAACAAAAGTTTTCATATGATCTCTCCATTATCCATAATTAACACCATAAAATATATGTGGTATTATAAAATTTAAATTTTCTAGTGTCCCAATATAAAAACCTTCAACCTTATAAAACAAAGATACTCTTTTCTATAAAAAACACATTAGTGTAGCAATTTATAACATTAGGAACCAGATATAGTATCATATGTCATATTGAAAGAGTATGTTTTTTTACTACAAGAGGGGGGTGAATTGTAGTTTATAAAATAAAACTTATAATTTTATCTAAATAATTAAGGAAGTATATCAAATAAATATTCATATCAATTCACTTTATTATCAGATTATGAAAAGTTTATAACAAATTATATAAAAATTTTCTTAAAAAATGCACAATGAAAATAAGAAACTTGTAAAAACAAGTGATAAAAAAGTTATACAATGTATGTGATAAAAATTTACATAAAATTTATAATAATATTTACACACTTTATCCTTAAGTGTTAAAAATTATTAACTATAATCAAGGTATCCGTGATATTAGTCTTACCATAAAAGTTAGTCTTTCTTAACCAAGAAATACCTTGATAGAATGATCTAAAAATAAGATGTTTCTTTAGACTCAAGAACCCTTGATAAAATGATCAATATATACTATTTCTTCTTTCACAATTTAAGGCCTAGATCAAACCATATTGTACATAAAAATTATAAAATCAAAAGTTCCTAAGGAATTTACAAGAGTAAACCTCTCAATGGATGCCTTAAGAAAAAGACTCTCTAAAAGTTACAATGGAGCACAATCAAGTAACAAGATGTCACAAAAGATTCAAAAAAACTTTAGATTGTTGATGATGGAAAATATATCTCCTCCTTTAATGCATATTTATTTATAGGCGCACTCCTGACAATCATATTCCATATATCTCAAAGGTGATTTCAACAACATCAGATAAACTCCTTATATTTAAAGGTTCAAAAAAACTTCTCTATTCAATGGTTGTCTTGATATATCACTATTTCAGTGTTGTATATTCCATTTGATAAAATAAAAAACTTCATCTAATGGAATGTATGAAGTTATTCTATCGAGTAATCTTTATAAAGTTTTTCCAGAAATCATTTTTACCTCCATCTGATAAAATATGTCTGGTAGACTTTGTAGAATATCATCCAATGGGACTTTGTTATACTTTATCTTCAAGACTTTATAAGCCTTCATCTGAAGAACTTTGTGTCTATATATCCGATGTAAAAAGTGAATGTATATCCAGTGAGGAATTTCCATATGATATCATATGACTGGAAAACTTTATGAAATTTTAATCTATTGGAAAAGATATCATCTATTAAGTATCTAACTTTCCTAAAAAATCATCTTAAGAATTTAGGAAGTACAAAATTTAGTAATGTATAAACTTTTAAGGAATTGTATTATGATTTTAAAAATTAAAGTTAGAAATTTTAGAAATAATTATTTTGACTCAATAATATACACCCTTAGGGAATTTTGTTTTAAAATAGAAAATGACTATAGGGGCAGGATTTTATTTATGTTTTGGAAAATTTCCATAGGGGTGGTATTTTATTTTTTCTTTAGAAAAATTCATTTGGATAATCTTATTTAATAACCAATAAAACTCTTACAGGGGGGGTATGTGATACTTAGTCTTATGTCCTCAGTTGAGAAAACTCCAGTATGGAGGTCGGTGTTATCAATGGATCAGAAAAATATCATAGGTGAGGCCTGTGATACTATTAGTGGGGTTTCCATGGATTTGGAGCAAGGATTAATCCAATATATCAAGATAGATATTTTTAGTAGCATTCCCCTAGTCTATGATACTTATGGTCTTATTCTCCTATTGAGAAAACTTTTTCATAGGAGGTCCATGTTACTTATATGTATACCTAGGAGACCCATGTTTGTAATATTAGGAGGCATAATAATCACAACATGCTTAGAGACAACCAAAAAATGGATAAAGTAGGTATGGTCGATCAGAGTCACGAACCTAAGGATTGAAAATGGTATGGTACATGGTACATGGGTTGGCATTGTCTACATGGTGTCCATAGATATATTCTAACATCAGATTGAAGTATGTATTTTTTATTGTTTATTTTATTTAGGATTTAGGTGTTATTTATTTATTCTAATCATGACATGTACATATTACAATATTTTCAGTTATGTATGGGACTACATTGGTGGTGCCCTACTGATTTTTATACTCACACCTTACTCGGAAGGCCATGGAACTTAGGTACCTAAGATGTTCTATACTTGTTGTAGGCACAAGTTGGGATGATGCTTGATATTTTCATGATTTATTAGGACAACTCGGATGACATCAAGAGTTTGAGATGAGGAATGGATCAGAGAGTCAATGGAGCCTTAGTATATTTTATTCATTTTTCGTATTTATTTTTATATGAGATCAACCTAATGGTATATTGTCTTTGTATGCCATCATGACCATTCGGGTCTATATGATAGGATTTCATATTATTATTTCATGTTTTTTCTTATTTATTTTTATGTGTTCTAAAATGAAATGGTTTTTTATGCAATTTGATTATTTTTGTTGTTATTTATACTCTGATATAGGGGTTATAATTTTCTCACAATATAACCCTAGAGCCCCACTGCTAGTCGGAAGCCTATAGTGCATGAGAAGGATCCCCTGAGATATAGTAGTGACCACTAGTCCAAGAATAGATTAATGGTTCATGGTGGTAAGAAGTTACAAAATTGATACATAGAGGTATCACAACCTATTTATGGTTTAGGTGAAGCCAAAATGGCTAGTGTTTTGTGACCACACTGTAAATAATGACATTTTCAAGATGGAATGAATCTTTGTAAAGGCCTGTCAATTCATGCATAATGGAGTCTCTTAAATATATAGTCTATGTAAAGGTGGATCCCAGCTTGTGTCAGTGTTCCAAAATAAAGATTAGAAGAATCCTATACTATGGAGATCAATTTTTCAACTTGACATTTTACCTGTATGAAATAGGGATCTCAAAACGAGTGTAATGAAGGTCATGGAAGACTTGTACAAGGAAATTCACTGGAGTATATTCTATTCCCTAACATGCCATGGTGTCAAGGTTTAAATTTTTTTACTAAAAATATTAATCATTAGGTGTATGAGGTGGAAATAAAAATGGCTAGTGGCTATGGTGTTGAACATGTTGAAAGGAATTTTCCTAGATATTCACTACACCATGATGCTGTGTCAAGGAGAAAGGAATTTTAAAGGCTGTTGTGTTTTTAAAACTAGAGGTTATGAGTAGTTTTTCTTATTTAGAATACTTAAAACCAATTTTTAGTTATGTATTGGGAATTAAGGATGAAAATGGAGTTCTAGTGTGGTGATTTTATAAAAGAAAATTGAATGGATGGATCTGAAGATAAATTATTTTGAAGTTACATTAACATTTGAATTTCAAATTTTAAATTCATATAAAACTAATGATATAAAAATAAGACTTTTTGTATGATAAAGAATATAGAGAAGAGAATACACTATATATTTGATTCTGTGAAGAAGTGAGATACTAGTCAAGGGGGTGGAAATAAGCAGAATAAGGTTTGATGCCTATTAAATAATTTTCCAAAGTAGAAGAATGAGGAAGAATCATTGGAGTGTAGTGAAGAAGAAAATTATATCACTAAATATAAGTAGAATGTGATTCCATGACCCATCATCTAAATAAGAGGATGTTATACATAGAGGAGTTCACATCTTACCTATAAAGAATGTCGAGTTGAGTTTAATAGAACCAATCCTATATATGGTTCATCTATAACTACAATGTGATATTTTTTTGGCCTATGTGCCAACTATGTTATCCCTTTATTATAGTAGTGTGACAAAAGAGGTAGGTTTGAGGGAGTAACCCTTTGGAAGTATTAATATTTCTCTAAAATTATAAGGAGAGTGACCTTGGGTAGGAGTGATTGATCCTAAACCTTTATTGATTCTAGTGTATAGGCTCATTTCCATGCATGCTCCTTATATTAACCTATAGTGGTAAACTAAGTACAAATAATTATGTTAGTGTTCATTCCTATTTATATTTATACAATGAACAAAGTGGAATAAACAACTATAAAGAACATTTGGTTAAGGGTTTTTCAAGAGAAGTGATAAACATATCAAAACTGAAAATAATAGAAAAAAAGTACGAACCTTCATCGTAGTAGGTCAAGATTGGAATTGGGAAGTGAGAGGTAAAATAAAAGGTGTTAAAATTGGAATAATTTTCATACCCTAATTCATCCCCTAGTTAAGGGTATTTATCACTTAATCCCCCTTGAGGGATCTATAAATAGACATTTTGAGAATGAAGTAAACGAATATAATAAATGATTTTTAAAAATTTATGTAAGGATATATATAATATGATCTTTATATATATGGATGTTATACATATAGTCATTGGACATATGGTTATCGGACATGTGGCCATTAGACATATGGTTTTTGTATATGTAGTCATTCTATATACTTTTATCCATTAGGTACATTGAACTAGTTTAATTATTAGTAAAAATTTTAAAAAATATAATTCACATATGATAAATAATTATACAATGAAATAAAAATAGTTAATTAAAATACTATATATATATATATTAAATATTATTATTATATTTAAAGAATGGTTTGGTGTGTTTAAAACTCAAATAATGATTCTAATATCGAATGTATTGGTAAAATTGGACGGTTAAAAGATAAATAATTTTAATTGGATGTGATTAAAATCAATTAATGCTAAAAATTGATATTTTTATCAAAGAATAATCTTTTAAGTGTTGATTATTTTTATCTTAATAAATTTAATTGGTCAATTTTAAAGGATGTTTCTAATAAAATACAATGTTTTAATGTATAAAAAAATCTATTAACACTCATTTAATTAGTAATTTATATGAAATAATATTAAGAGCACTTAAAGTTTTAAAAGTAATTTTTTATTATAAAAAAACTTTTTTTCTATATATTTTATGTTTTCATTTAAACGCTAAATTTATCATACAAAAAAACTTAATTATATTAGATGGAGTTTAAATTTTTAATCATAATATTGAAATTATGTAAGAATTTTATTTTCATTTTTGGGAATAAAAATAAGTTATAGGGGTGAATAGTACATGACATCAGTGAACTATAAAAACTATAAAATACAGTATATTCTTAAAATGATGTATAAAAATTATGAAAAAAATTAAAGTGTATAATAGAGAGAATATTGAGCCTCTTTAGTTTTTTCTAGTTGTGAGGAAACTTTCCATTTAAAAATTACCTTTATTAATCATTAAGTAATGATAAATTGTAAAAATGTCACTCAATAAAAAAATAAAAGGACATCACCAGCATCCATTCAAAACTACTAATATCCTCCATTTACATCTTGAATGTAACATCCTGTTATCAATATGATATATATTCCTTTAACCTTTTCATGGATTTTCATCTTCGTTGACCGGGTAGGGTTGAGAATGAATTGTGAGGATACCTATAATGGTGAAGTCAAAGATTTATTGGACTCTCAAATTTAATTTACCTTTTTTGCAGGATGGCATAGGGTTACACATCGTGTAACTGGGTTACACGACGTCTAATGGTTTCTGGAGGCAAGTTGTAAAAGGGTTCACATTGAGAATGGTACATGACGTGAAGGTCCTTTACACATCATGAATGAATTAAAGATTGGTTTTTAATTCAGAGTATCAGTTTTTAAATTATGGTGAGGTGTTTTTTTGGTGGTTTTAAATATTAACTATTTCATGACATGTAGATGGATTACACGTCATGTAATACCCCAACTGTAGTTTTTTAAACAAGCAGCATGACTGAGATCTATTTTCTCCTCCTCTCTATTTTTGTTTCTCTCGAACCAAAGCCTTCCCCAGTCAATCTTGGATCTTTCCAACCCTTTTAGATCCGCTCATTCAGTATTTGATCATCATTATGCTTGCAGTGTGATTCCTGGGTAAGCTTTCTCCCTCATTATTTGTCTTTATCTCCTTCTCCTCTATTGGGATTTCAATAGATCATCCGAAAATTGATGGATCTAGGTTCCATTTTTTTGTATCTCATCTCTAGGTTGTATTTAGAGGTCTTATAAACCTTTGTTCTCGATGAAAGGTTTTATTAGGAGTGTTGAGTTTCAGGAAAAGGTAGGTGATTCCATTCTATTTATCCAAACTTATTAACTTCTAATTTGATTGATTTATTTCAAATATTTATTTAAATTCAATTGGTCAAATTTTTTTTAATTGATTCAATAATAAAATTCAATTATAGTGAATTAGGATATTTTAAATGGTTTTGGCATGAGAATTAGAAGAACCCCCAATTCCATTAAATTGGGTTGTGTTTATGGAAATTGGTTGATTTGAATTATTTAATTTAAATTATAGTTTTGATGGAAAATAATTCAATTAAATTGTTGAATGTAATTGTGGAAATTAATTGTGAGATTTATGTATATGGTTTTGAAGGGATTTTAGACTTGTGAAAATGGTTTAAATTGTTTTGATAGAAACCCAGTGGTTTTATCTTGTTAAAGAGGCATGTTTTTTTTATTAAAACCCATTTTTGTTTTAAATGGAAAATTGGTATTGAAATATAATAATGAGACTTAATTTAATTTTAATTATTCTTAAAATAAATTTTCCATCATTGATTGTGTAAGAGCACATACAAGCCTTAGGTAGTTGGTGAGTTATTTGGACGCACTCAATGATATTACAAAATTATAAAACATACATGCAATGGATCACATCCCTGATAGAATGGTGAAGAGTCTCCTTTGGCCAGTGTTAGGGGGATGTCTGTATACACATATTGATGAGATCACTTAGAGAGTGCAGAGTTCAATATCTTGAAACTTTCATTCCTATTTGGCAGTTGACCATGTTACTTGTTTGTTTTATATTTCATATATAAATTTATTCCAATGTTGTAAAACTTATTTACATGCATTTTGAATTTATATAAACTATTTTATATAAAGTTTTTATTTATGCAATTGTTTTAGAAATATTCCATCACCTATAAAGCCTTTTCTTAAAGTATTTTTCCATCATTTTAATTATATTGTATAATTTATTTAAATATGCTTAGAAATGACAAACCGGTTTATTTTAAAAATTAAAAGAATTTATTTGGTTAATCTATCATTGGTATCTATTATGGAATCCTTGGTTGGAACCTACTAGTATTTTTAGATCACACCCTACTTGTGCCTTCAGGTGTTTGTAGATTATCTCCTTATTGGTTCAAGAAAGGGGAAAGAATCTCTTTGAGGTGGATTCAACTGTTGAACCTAAGACGTGGTGAGTTTTTTCCTTATATACTTGGGGTGTTTTCTTTTGTTTTGGTACTTGGGTTGTAGTACTTTGGGATTTGATTCCTTTTTGACTTATGGTACATTACTCCTAGTGGATTTTCTTTTGTATACATTTTAACTTTATTACCTTACTTCTGCTATGTTTTGTGACAAATTTGTTCCCACTTTCATATTGTATGATGCCAGGTGCTAGTCACCGAACCGTGGGGATTAGGAAATTACTTTGGGTTAGGTCAGGGATGACTTAGTTATTGGGTTACCAGGGTACTTGGGCTGGTTCATGACAAAATGGTATCAGAGAATCTTGTTGAGATTTTTTCTTAAAGTTAATATGCAGTTGAAATCTTTTCAAAACATAGGAGGTAGTTGCGATTGAGTTCTTATAAATCTCCCACTACAATAAACCTTAAGTGTCCATGGGTGATTATGGAAGGACGTCTTATGTATTTGTTCTATTTTTTACTTATTATGATTTTGATGGAGTAAAATCCAAATATCATTGTTCTACCTATTGGAAATAATTTCCCTTGTTCTTCAGTTTGAGTGTTAGTTTGATGTATTCCTTGTTATTTGCTAATATTTTATAGCATCATGCCTCTAAGAAGATGTGAAAACTGGATACAAGAGAAAGATGTTTCTGAACTTTAGTGAGATAATCCTTCAGTGGATCCAAATCTAGTTAAGGTGATTGTGCACACTATCCAAGTTATGAGACATGAAGAATCTCTAGTTCCCATTTAGGATCTAGTTGTGGATCCTCAGGGGGATATTCTATGAAATAATTCTCAAGAGTTCCTTTACTAGAAGCCACCAGTTTTCAAAGGCTCCAATGATACTCAACATGCTGAGGAATGGTTGGGCAAGATAGAACATTTGTTTGAGTTCTTAGAGACACCAGATGAGATCAAGGTAAAATGTGCCACCTTCATACTGGAATAACCGAGCAGGAGATGATGGGGAATGATGGTGATGATGAAGAAACATGAGGGATTAGAGTGAAAATACATCAAGGTTATTTTCATTGAATAGTTATTTCTAGAGTCTATGGTTTTGTCTAATGCTATTGAGTTTTTTAAGCTTGAGCTGGCCAACAGAACTATGACTGGGTATTCAAATAGATTTTCTGAACTCATGTAGTTTGCACATGAGATTGTATCTAATGAGAGGATGAAGGTTCACTAGTTCAAGTTGGTACATTGATCAGATATTCATTCTTAGGTTTTCTTTCCAAAGCTACCCATTTATGCTGATGTACTGGATAGGGCGATGATGGTCAAGATGGACCTGGTTGGAAAGTTAGGGTTATGAGGAGTTTCTTTCTCTCCCAATGGTAGTGTGATTTACTTATAGGAAAAATAGAAGTGTGATTATTCTCATGGAAGTTCTTGGTGGTAGGGTCATTCCAGACCTCCTACAACATTAGGCAGAAGTCCTTTGATTTTCTATGAGTGTGGAAATCTAGGACATTCTGAGAGGTTTTTCACTGAGGAACCCAAGAACTGTAGCTCTTACAGATGTTCATGACACTTACAGAGATTCTATCATAACTTTTTTACTTTGTGTAGTGAAATAAGATCATCATATCCTCCAAAAACTATGGTGAAATATGATGCTTCACGTATAAAAGGGTTCTATCCACATGCATCCAGAATGAAGACACTTTATGTAGTGTAATATTCTCTAGAGGAAGATAACACGGTTCCATCCACTGTGAGAGGTACCATTATTATATCTTCATCATTAGTGACTGCTCTATTTGATACTGGCACATCTCACTCGTTTATTTCAACCCATATTTTTAATCTTATTAATCTTCTTGGGGATATTTTATCTTGTGTAATGGATATTACTACACCCATTAGTATGAAGTGATAATAGGGTATTCGTATTCCTGCTTGTGTCTTATCTCTATTAGATGTTGATATTTCTTGTAGTGACATAATTTTTGATTAACAAAAAGGGGTATATTTTTGGACTCACCTGTTTTGATAATCCCAAATCATGTTTTGATAATCCCAAATCATGTTTTGATGATTCAAAATCATGTTTTATTTTTATGGTAATTATAGTTCTCTTACATGATAATCATTTATGTGAAAATATTTTTTATATCAAATTGATAACTATGTACTTTTAATACCACTGCTCTCTTGTTTAAGCTCACAGTACAAAATTTCTCCAAGTGAAAAGGTTACCGATGCAAAGGTCACCGATGCAAAGGTCACCGATGCAAAGGTCACCGATGCAAAGGTCACCGATGCAAAGGTCACCGATGCAAAGGTCACCGATGCAAGGCTAATATAGAGAAGGCTACCTATGGAGAATTATCAATTAAAGGCTACTGATGGAGAATTATCAATTTAAGGCTACCAATGGAGAATTATCAATTGAAGGTTACCGATGGAGAATTATAAATTGAAGGTTACCGATGGAGAATTATCAATTTAAGGTTACTGATGGAGAATTATCAATTGAAGGTTACCGATGGATAATTATCAATTGAATGTTACTGATGGAGAATTATCAATTGAAGGTTACTGATGGAGAATTATCAATTGAAGGTTACCGATGGAGATTTATTTATGGAAGGTTACCATTGGAGAGGTTACCGATGAATGCTGCCTATGTGCACTTACTGATTGAAGTCTACCATTGTGAAGGCTACCATTACCAGTCTATCATACTCTTCTACTCCATAATTTTTCAAATTCTTAATATTATTCTAACGGTCATATTTTCTATATTTAATGCTTCTGACATTAATTAATTATTATTGTAGACATATCGAGAGACCGTATCTGGGAACAATATGAGGTATGAGAAAGATCTCACGTGATGTACTTATACCTATTGTTGGACTTAAAATATAAAAGAAGAAAAGGAGGTAGGTGTGAGGATATACACATAAAAAGGAATAGAAGAACATCTGATCATATGAAGAAACTTACTCTCTAGATCAAAGACGAACCATTCAGAACTTACACTAAAAACTCACAAGCCCCATGAAGATCATTTGAGGACAAACTATCTTCTACCTTTTATACTCCATCAACTCTTGATCAACACAAGAAGCAGAACACTCAATTTTAGAAAGCCAGAACCTAGAGTTGCAACACTCTGTTTTGGAGACAACTTCCAGATAAAGACTCGAACATCAAATTCTTTACTTCAACGAGTCAAGTGCTGAAATTCAAACACATAGAGCCGTCTAAACTCAATATCATCATATTTTATCTATTGTGTTATTTTGTTTTACATTTATGATAAGTGTGTATTTGTTTCATATACACTATCTCCTATTCTTGAACTGGAGGATACAAAAATCCTCACATCAAACTTCTCTAACTATTTTTTTCCCACATATAACTATAGAAGAGACCGTGTGTGGTTTGTGTTATTTTTCATTCCCACGAAGAACTGTGGTAGAGGGTGTAAACCCTGGACAATTTTTAAAAACTGTTTCAAATCCTGATAAAGGCTATGTATCAAGTTTATTAATTTAAACTATTTAGTGGAAGGTGATCATCAAGTGGATAGGATTAAGTCTCGGCTTGAGACTGTACCTCTTGTTTAACCTTTTTGTGCACCATATTTTGTTATACTCTGTTTTATCTATTTTTTGTTGCTTATTGCTAACACATTACACTATTTTGCATTCACTTTTATAGTTAGTTTTGGTATGCATGTGTATGTTTTTAATTTATTAAACTTGTTTCAAAAGTTGAAGATGTGTTTTACACTAATTGAATCGAGGACTAATCACCCTTTGAGAAACCTGTTGAAAAATTAGACATCTATATCTCCACTACCTTAATTAACTAGTCCATTTTCAAAATTTGGGGGATCTTTAATATAAAGTATTTAATAGAAATTTTAAGTAGGAACTCAATTCACCCCCTCTTGAGATTCCACTCCGACCAACACCTTTGACATTCCATATCCAAATTTTATCTAATATTAAGTTATTTAATTTATTTTTAAATGTTATTATTTAATTTTTATTATGATTTAAATATTAAAAATGTTATGATATGATTTTAATTTTTAAATATGTAATCCTTTCATCATGTTAATATTATTGATATTATTTTACATAATTATTTATATAGATAAAAAAGACTATAAAGGAAATTTTATGTCCATTTTTATATTTTGATTCCTTTAAAAATAAAATGAAACCCCTCTTTTCGTTTTGGATATTATTTATTGAAATTATATTTTAAAAATGGTTGTATTATTTCAATATCTTGAAATGTTTTCTTGTGATTGAAAATGAAATTTTATGATCGAGATGTTGAAAATTGAAATATTTTATGTCTTATGATTATATAATGATACTTGGAAATTTGATAGGTGGTTCCTTAATAATCCAATTATGGGTGGTATTATGATAAACCAACAATGAGTGGGTTAGTTATAGCCCTCTAGTGAAAGTAATTAAAATTAATTATAATCATTATGGTGAAATTACGCTTAACAAGAGACTAAACCTTAATCTTAAGGGCCCAAATTACTAATAAACTTTTCTAAAATCCATTAGCTAGAAATATTTAGACCCTATAATCACTTTCCTATAATTTTTGCCATTATTGGATCCACTTTAAATGGAAAAAACGTGGGTGGAATTCCCTTTCCCAAAATTTACAAGAGTGCCACTTCTCCACTATAAAAGGGCATCCTCTACTCCCACTTACTCACACCTCTCAAGCCACTTTAAATTAGACAAATATAACCAAATAGTTCCTAAAAATACATCTAATAAATTTATTGGCCTCACCTTGGGTAGAAATAAATCCAAGAACCCCTTTGGTGCAAACCAAAAGGAGTTACCCGATTAAGAGGTAACATCTTTCCTCCAGATCATTAGTTTTATTTCCATTATCCACCACCTAAAATCTATTTAATCCATGATTATATAACAACAATATTATCTTAAATATACTAATATGTTTTTATTCTAAGGTTTCGACCTAAAATTACACACACTTCCATCTAATGGGTAACAAATATATTTTTTACATGTACGAGGAACTACCGTCTCACAAAACGATGATTGTCCATTTTTCCTTTACCACCTCTCATGGTGGTAATTATGATGGAAAATATGTTTATATATGTTATATATGATATTTATTATGTCATTATTCTTCTTTAATTATTTTTTAACATATGACTTTATACTTTCCATTTTGTGTAAATACTATAACATCATTTGTGGAAGTGTGGACTACCGCCTCCTCAAAGGGATGTGATACATTCACACACTACATGGAACATATTAAGGATGAGTTTAACTAAAAATACATGAAATAAATATAATAAAAATGATATTCATGACATAATTATTTTACTATAAATATAATATACCATTTTCTTTATTACCATTTTCACAAAAAAAGTGATAACATCGTTTGTGGATGTGTAGACTATCGCCTCCTCGAAGTGATGTTATTACTTTTATATCATCATAATTACATATATAAGTATATATAATTAAAAAATATATTATATATTATATATGATATAATGAGAATTATGTAAAGATAAATTGTTACCTGCCTTCTTTCTATAATGATCATTGAAAAATGAGAACGTTACTCATGTGCACGTATGACCCACCGTCTCCATGATTGTAACATTAGTTCATTTTTCAAAACCATATCTCATGATTGATTTTAAAAGTAAAAATTATATATAAATATTATAATTATGTAATTTTTATTATTTTTTAGATTTTTATATAATAATTCCTTTGACCATGGTTTACCTACCAAAGTCATTTTTGACACATAAATTGAATATGGTCAAAACACCTGACGTAAACTTAATTGTTCAAGTAGTTATTTAAAAAATTTTAATAAGTGAAATAAAAGTAATTATAAATCTAAAAAGTTACTAAATTAAGTAAATAATAAACATTATTTCATTATTCATTAAGATCAATACACATGAAAAGTTGGTCCCAAGGTAAGGGATTTTCACCTCAATCTTTTTTCATTGAGACAATTCTTGATGATATACACCTTTATTATTTTATAAAGTGTATATAAAAACCATTTTGACTTTACATTTCCATGTTTTACCTAATCTCATGTTATTTAATGTCTTGTTAAATGTTATTATTTCATGGGGAATATGATTTAAATGTTCAAAGTGGTATGGGATGCTTTGAATGTTTAAATATTTAATCCTTTCCTCTTGTCAATATTCTTGATATTATTTTACATAATTATTTTTATGGATATAAAATGACTATAAAGGTAATTTTAGGTATATTTTTATATTTTTATTCCTTTATAAATAAAATTAAACTTATATTTTCCTTTTGGGTATTTCTTTATTGAAATTTGATTTTGAATATGATTGGATTATTTTAATACCTTGAAATGTTTTCTTTTGATTGAAAATGGAATTTTAGGAGTGAAATTTTGAAAATTGAGATATTTATGTTTTATGATTATATAATGTTACTTATAAATTTTATAGGTGGTTTTGTAATAAACTAATAACGGGTGGTTCCGTGATAAACCAATGATGGTTGGGTCCCTAATATCCCTCCAATACATTGGGTATGGAAGCCGTCTGGATGGGTATTCCATTGTAAGAATGAAATCTATGGAAGTTGGTCGTATGATTATTACATTTATAAGAGTGACATTTATAATGATGTCCTAAGTTACCTTTATGTATTTTATATGCATGATATGGGTTTTATGTTAATATTGTGATTATAAAAAGGTATCGAATAATATTATTATCAAAGGAAAGTATTTAATACTTATTAAGGTGAAAGGTATTAATTTATTTTAAAGTTTTCATAAGTTTTTAATGTTTATAAATGGAATAATGGTTTCTTTCTATTTATATACCTCTCTAATATTTTTATGCTCATCACATTTTTTAAATATTTTTCATAGGACTTAAGGATGAGTAAGGGGTTGGAATAAGTCATGTTGAATGTCGTGAAGAGTTACCATAAAATATATTATGATTTATTTTAAAAATTTTAGATTATGGAAAATATGGATACTATTTGGAAGTGTCAAATTTGTATTTTATTGTTTTTTTATGTTTGAGCTATGAACTAATTCTCTAAAACTCTATATCTGCAAAGATATTCAATATGATATAAAGTAAAATTATTTAATGAACTCAATATTATGTAATGTTTTACGTTTAGGTCCTTATAGTTGGTATCAAAGGCTGGTTTAGATAACTTTAGAGGTTAGGGTAAGCGTTAATAATATTCCATTATAAGATTTTAATTTATGGTTAAGTTAAAATGATATATAATTTTAAGATTACTTTCTTGCTTCATCTAAAGTTTGTTTATTGAGAATACTTTTCTATAGAGGAAACAAGGAAACTGTAGTGGGAAGGCACCAAGAGGAAAATATTCTTTTGAATCAGTATCTTGAGATGATTAAAATCAGAACTAAGTATTTTTTTATGGTAATAGATTAGTTGAATCAGGATATGAATGGTGGTGGTGTCTATGCAAGAGATCAACTAGATTTACCATAGAGGAACATGATTATAATGGACCATTTTATGCAGCATCATCCCCCATAATTCAGAGGATCATCTGGACCCATGATAGATGAATGATGGATTAAAGACCTAGAAAATATATTCAATGTCATGGGTTTTTTGGATCACTAAAAGGAAACTCTTGAAATTTATTATCTTGAAGGTGAAGCCGATCAGTGGTGGTAAATGGTTAAGAATATTAGGGAAAGTGAAGAGATTGATTCCATGGAATGAGATGGTTTTAAGAATATTTTCTTTGAGAAATATTTTCCTACATATTTTTGATTTAGTATGGAAAAGAAATTATTGGAATTGAGATAAAAGGAGGAATATTCAGTGGCTTCATATGAGGAAAAATTCACTTGACTGGCAATATATGTCCCAAATTTTATTCGAGATATTCATAGTAAGATAAAACTGTTTTACTCAGGATTGAAGCCAAGATATTGAAGGGCCTTGGCTTCTCGTGAGTTTAAGATATATGATAAAATTGTTTTATGTGATGAGAATATAGAAATGAAGTTTTTTGATGATCATGTGTTCTATGAAAAAAAGAAAAATAATAGTTATAGTTGTCATTCAATGGGAAATAATTCATCAAAGAAGTTTGGAGGTAAGAAAACCAAATTCCCATCTTGTGAGAAGTATGGTAAAAATCATATTTTATAATGTATTTAAAAGTCTAGGAAGTGATTATGACGTGTTAATATTGGCCATATGGTTTATGACTACAAGGAAGATGACCATACAAGCAATGAAAGGCCAACAATAAGATGTTTTAGTTTTAATGAGTTAGGCCATTATGCCAATGTGAGTCCAAAGTTGATTATATAGGGTAGAAACTAGAAAGATAAAAAAAGTGTATGGAAAATATTTTTCTACTACTGTCGTTGAAATTGAGTCATAAAACTAAGTGGGGATAGGTATGTTACTGGTTTACTTGAATTATACCAATACTATGTTTGATTTTGGATCTTCACAATCTTTTATTTATGAGAAATTTGGTAGAAAATTTTAAATATCACCACATGAAAGTAAGATATAACTTTTGGTAAAAAATCTAGGTGGAAGTGTTAGAGAAACCAAGATTTAAAGGAATATTTCTGTTAACATTAGTGGGATGGTATTTATTGCAAATCTTATGGAATTTCCCATAGTAGAGTTTGATATCATTTTGGGTATGGATTAGATTTTAGTTTACTATGTTAAAATAGATTTAAAATCCAAGAAAATTTCATTCAATGATTTCATAAATTTGATAACATACCAAGAAGCTAAGAAATTGATTAAATATGGTAGTTAAAGTTATCTAGATCATGTTGTTGAAAAGAAAGAAACAATTATGATTAGTGATATCCCAATAGAAAATGAATTTCAGATGTCTTTTCTTGATGAATTTAATAGTGTTGTTCCTGATTGGGTAGTTGAATTTACTATTGATTTACGCCGGATGCTATGCCTATTTCTAAACCCCTTATATAATGGATCAATTTTAACTTGTGGAATTTAAAAAACCAGTTTCAATAATTTCTTGATAAATTTTTCCTTTGAAATAGCACATCACCATGGGGTGATCCTATTTTATTTATAAAAAGGAAAGATGGTTCCATGAGATTTTTCATTGATTATAGAGCCTTGAATAACATAAACTTTAATAAAAAGTATTATTTGCCTCATATTGATGATTTTTTTGATCATCTCTAGGGAGAATAGTGTTTTTCAAATATTGATATGAGGTTTAGGTACAATCAGATGAAGGTGAAGGGGGATGGCATTCTAAAGAAATCATTTTGGATGAGATATGGTTATTATGAGTTTTTAGTTATGTCATATGGGTCATCTAATGTACCTTTTTTATTTATGAATCTTATCAATAGAGTCTTCCATCAGTTTTTGGATCAGTTTGTGGTTGTGTTTATAGATGATATTTTGGTATATTTTAAAATCCACGAGGAACATGAAAGTCAATGAATGTTTGTTGTGAAAAACTTTATAAAAAATAAAGTATATGAAAAGTTTAGTAATAATGAATTTTGGTGGCAAAAAATTTCATTTCTTGGACATATTGTTTCTAAAGATGGAATAAATATTTACCCTTCTAAAATAAAGCTATGGAAAAATAGACTAGACCTATCAATGTCATAGATATTAGTAGTTTCATTGGATTAGTGGTCTTTTATTGACGGTTTTTTTGAAATTTTTTTACGTCATCTAGTCTATTGAATAAGTTAACTCAAAAAGGAGTTATGTTCATCTAGATAAGAGAATATGATGTTTTTATAGGAACTAAAAAGAAGACAGGTCAATGCTCCTATTTTGGACTTTCCTTCCAAAAAATGGTGAATTATTCATCTATAGTGATGCTTTGTTAAAAGGAATTGGTTGTGTCTTGATGTATAATGATAAGGTAATTGATTATTCTTCACTTCAGTTGAAAATTCATGAGTTAAATCACCCTACACATGATTTGGAATTAGCTACTATTTTTTTCATTAAAAATTTTGAGGAATCATACGTATTGAGTGAAGTGTGAAATACATATCGATCAAAAAGGTTTGAAGTGCATATTCACTCAGAATAAATTGAACACGAGATAGAGGAGACGGTCAGAAATAATCCTGTATTATGATTGCTCAATTAATTATCATCCTGGAAAATAAAACAAGGTGGTTGATGCTTTGAGTCGAAAAAGTAATGCTAAATTAACCATGTTATGTTTATAATGTTACCCTTTGGTTAATGATTTTATGAATTTTGGCCTATAAGCTTTGGATATAGGTACATCCACTGTTTTATTTCAGGTTTTAGTGTAGTTGATTTTTTCAGAAAGAATTAAGATGGCTTAGAAGGTGGATCGATATTTGTAAGAAAAGGTAGAATCCATTAATAAGGGTAAGTTGACTAATTTTAATATTGATGAAGAAGGTGTTTTATGATTTGGGAAAATATTATGTGTGCCTTGGGATTCACAGTTTATGAAAGAGTTGTTGACTGAAGCTCATAGTTCTTCATTTTTCATTCATCAGGGTAGCACTGAGATGTATAGATACCTTTGGGAGTATTAATAGTGGGTTGGAGTGAAAAGAGATATTTCTGAATTTATCATGAAGTGTTTGACTTGTTAATTGGTTAAAGCAGAGTGACAGTTACTGAAGGGGATGTTTCAACCTTTTCCAGTGCCCGAGTGGAAATGGGATAATATTTCAATGGATTTCAGGGTGCGATTTCCAAATAATTATCAAGGTAATAATTCTATTTGCGTTATTATTGATTGATTAACCAAATCTACACATTTCCTTCCCATTAGATGTATCATCCCAGGAAAATAAAGAATATGACATTTTCATATTTATTAATATTTGTGAATAAAATATTAATATTACTTTAAAGGGGATGTTATGTTCAATGGCGTACCCAATACACAACAATGAGTTTCTTTGAAATATTACGTTGCACACTAATAATATAATAATATAATTTTAAATGGTAGTTAACGCCTAGCCATTGTAATGGAAGGAATGAATAGAACTAACTACCAAATGATTATATATGCTTTTCAAATATTTTTGCATTTATCGAAATAAATGTTAGAGGATTAAAATGAAAATGAATCCAACTTTAAGCATAAATCTTCTAATATTCTTTAAAAGGTCGATTAACTGCCTTTTGATGGTGAACCCTTTTTAAATATACTTTTAAAAACTTTATATTTAATATTTGAAAAAATAAAATCCTTCTTTAGAATCTGGACATCAAAATTTACTTTGTTTAAATTTTTGTTATTTTTCCGTTAAAGATCATTTTTAGTGAAAATGTTGTATTTTAATTAAAAATATCCTTTTAATCTAATTTATTTATATGGATAGATTATATTTTTAATTGGGTTTAAAGTGTAGTTAAAATATATTTTTACCATTTAAAACAATTTTGGTCATTGGAATTAATTTTATTTTGAAATTGGACATAAACAAGTGTCAATCTTTTGATAGATATTGTTTCTTAAAAACAAGTTATTTATTTTGACAGCAGGAATTAATTATAAAAATAATTAATTCAACTTTTATGTTTTGAATTTGGTAAAATGGAAATCATTTTTGAATTTGGAATATCAAATATAGCTTAGAGTGAACTTTTGGTATTTTTCTGAAAAACATCAAATTTTGATGAATAGTGAAACCACTAAGTGGTAGTTAAAAAAACTGATTTTTCGTTTAAATAAAATTTTACCACCTCTGTGATATGAATTTCAAAAATCAGACATACATGTTTTTCATTAAGATGTAAAATGTGGTTCAATGAGATTAAAATAATTTTTTTGAATAGTAACTTTTAAGTTTTATTAATCACGATTAAAGGTAATTAGTGTAATTTAAGGTAAATATAATGATATAATAATATAAAATTACCTTTACACTTGTCCTACACTTATTAGATAAGTCATGGCCAACTAAGACAATCCATGGGTCAACTTGGGGACCCCATGGAGCCACTTGGGTAAGAAAATGGCATTAATAACTTTTTATGTAAAGTAAAAATAAAAGTGTCGCAAACATGTATTATTTTACTAAAACAATTTTTACATGGGGTTATACAAGTCAGATTTTTGAATATAATATTCACTAGAAATATAAAAATATTTCCTACATCATGATATTTTTTTTATAATTTTTATACATTAAATAAATAAATTTATTTATGACACCATGATGATGTAGTGATTACCTCATTAATGAACGATTTAAATAAAATGAGAAGATACGGTAAAATATAAGACTTAAACTTGTCAAAAATATATTTTATGGGTGGATTTAGAACCCTTATCACCTTATCCTCAAAATATATAATTGTGGGGCCTTTAATATCTGAAAATCAGTTTATAATAAAGTATATTTTCAAGAATTTCCAATAGTGCCCCTCCTCCCTCTTATAAAAGGCCCCCACCTCTACCCCCTTACCCACACCTCTAAAGCCTTTGTATCAACCAAAATCTTCTCATTTTATCTCTCCACATCCCTCTATTCATCTTAGAGTCCTTACCTTAGGCAGAAAGCTCTTCAAGAAACCCTTTTGGTTCAAACCAAAGGGAGTTACCCGATTTAAAGGTAATGTCCTCTCTTATGTCCTTTTGTTTTATTTTTCTTCTCCAACCCCCTAAAATATTTTTATTCATTTATTTTGTAACAAAAACAGTATCTTAAATATACTATGATGTTCTTATGAGAATTATTTGAGCTAAACTTACACAAACCTCCATCTAACAGTTAAAGAACATACTGTTTCTGTGGATGGCGAATTACTGCCTCACGAAACGATGATTGTTCTATCTTCTCCTACCACCTCTCATGGTGAAAATTATGATGAAAATATATTTATTTATGATATATATTATATTTATTTCCTCTCTATTCTTCTGTATTTTACATTTAAAACATAACTTTATGCTTTTCATGTTGTGCAAGTGTGATAATTTCATTTGAGGAAGTGTGGACTACCACCCCCTCAAGTGATGTGACTCATTCATGAAATACATAGAATGTATAAAGAATGAAATTAATGAACTTATGTGACATATAAAATATATATTATACTGAAATTATAATATATATATAAATCTCATTTAGTTTTAATTCCATTAAATACGAAATAGAAATGAAAGTAGCGTTCATGCGTACGTACGACTTACCGTCTCCATGAACGGTGCATTTCATTTCTTACCTTTAAATGTTATGTAATATTATAAATGCAAGTATATACTGGATATATATGATATATATGATATCTATATCATGAATATAATTCTGGATATAATGGATATTTTACCACATGAACAATTTGTAATTTTAAGAAGTTTATTTTTGACTCAAGTACCAATGATCGACAAAATGACCGTTATTAAATAAAATAATTACATAATGTTTATAACATGGTAATAATTGATATAAAATAAAGAATTAACTTGAAAAATTTTCTTAAGAAAGTAGAAATTTACTATAGTTTATTATTCAGGAATATAAATAAAGGAACAAGACAAGTCGGACTTGAGGTAAGGGATCCTACCTCTCTCTTTCTTTTTAAGTACTCTCTTTTATGTAATTTCTTTTAAGATCATATTTATTATGTTTGGGGATGTTATTTTATATTAATAATTATATAATTTTTATGTTCATATTATTAGAGACCCTATTTTATCTCATAAATCCATTTTTATAAGTTTTAAGTGGCGCCGTTAGGCTGCCAAGTTTTCGTAAGGGATTTTTCATCTCACTTTTATTCCTGTGAGATTTATGCTAAATTTTCCACCATTTCCTTGGAGTGGTGTATGTACTTAACATTATTATACTCTTTTTGTAATATAATTTATTTTATGATTCTTTACATAAATTTTGTATATTACTTTTTTCATGGGGTGTACGTTTCGAAAGTTACCCAATTCAGTAAGGGAACCTTTAACCCTCCTATTTTTAAAAGACTTCTTTTTGTTTTGTCTTTTAAATTACATCTTCTTATATTGGGATATGTTCTTATATATCCTTATTACTGAAAATTTTATTTCCAAGTGATGATATACCCTTTATCTCTCTCTTCAACTCTTTTTCTAAAATTTGATGTGACGCCGTGAGGATATCAAATTTTTGCAAGGGAACTTCTTAACCCAATTCCAATTATTTGGGTTAAACCTCTACTTCTTGATTATGTCGTGATATGAATATGTGTGGATGACATCTGATGTTTTTACATTTAGTATCCACTTATATTCAGTGTATTTATATTTGTCACACATAATTATGTCATTTCTTTATCCTTGCTCTAATGGCATGATCCTTGATTGGGAATACATCTCAATTTCTTCTCATTGAGAAATTTCTTAATGATATGCACTTTTATTCTCTTATAAAGTGTATATAACTCCCATTTGACTTTCCATATTCATATTATGTATATACTAAAGTCATTTAATTTTTTTTGAAAATGGTCTACTTTCATGTGGCTTATAATTTAAATGTTCAAAATGGAAAAGGACTCTTTTATTAAAACATTGTTTTAAATGGTTTTAATGATTTATTCTTTTAAACATTTATCATCCATGTACATGTTTTAAAAATGGTTTTAAGGATTTATTTATATGGACATTAATGTTTTAAAACCCTTTCAAAAGTTTCTAAGTGGTATGGGACACTTTGATTCTAAAATATCTTTTAAATGTCTTCTTTTAATATTTTCAAAGTATAAAGGGATTTTTCTCTCATAGAGTTTTAATGATTTTATTAGATGTTTTTATTTATGATAATATCATTATGTGATCTCTTTTGATTGAAATATAGAAATTTTATGTTTCTTTTATGCATGTTTTAAGTGGTATGATTATGTTATTGTTCTTAGGAAATGTTTATGAAATCGGGTGGTTCTGTGATAAACTAAGGGTGGGTGAGCCCGAGATAGCTCTCCAATACATTGGGTAACATGAAGGAGTTAAACACTAAGGTTTCTCCAAATATATTTAGGGAATATGCTGTGATGGGTATTCCAAATGTAACCACGAGGGTTACTCCCTATGTAATAATGTAATGAATGCATCAAGTTACCTTCACGTCTTATGTTTTCTATGAGTTATTCATAAATATTATGATTTCATGGGGTATGTTAAAGTTCTTATGTTTTATGAGTAAAGTGTGTTTTCATTGATTCTTACGTATACGTGGACTAATGTTTCCTTTCCATATTTTTATATCCCTTACCGAGCTTTTTGTGATCATCCCATGTTTTAGAAATGTTTTCCAGAGGACTTACAGTGGAATACAGTCAAGGATGGGATCAAGGAAATGTCATGATGTCTAAAACATGGAACTAGACCTGACTCTTTTGTTCAAGGGTTTATATTTTGTGAAAAAAATGAAAACTTAGTAGATGTTTCTACCTTGTAATCTTTGATATGTAATAGTTCTTTCCTAATTCTCTAAAACTGTAAACCTGAAAAGATCCTCAATGTGAATTATTCATTTAATTCAAGATTATGTAATGTTTTAAGGCTGGGTCCTTATATTAAAGATATAATATATTTATATCACCTCTCTATAATATATTTAAAAGATATTTCTAGGTTACATGAGGTACCTTTATCCATCGTATCATACCATGATCCTAGGTTCATATCCATTTTTTAGAAAGGACTTAAGAAGTCATTGGGTAATGAATTAAATTTCAGAACAAATTTTTATCCTCAATCTGATGGAATGTTTGAGAAAACGATTCAAACTTTGGAATATTTTATTCATGCATGCTCAATGGATTATCAGTGAATTTTGGATCAACATATTTTTTTGGTTGTTTTTTTTATAATAATTGTTTTCATTCTAGTATACAGATGGCACCTTTTGAGGCATTATATGGAAATTGGTTTTGAGCAATGTCTTTTTTTGGGCAATGTAGGTGAAAAGAAGTTAATAGGACCAGAGTTGGTAGAGGAATCAATATAGAAATTTCAATTGATTTAGTGACACATGAGGAAAACTCAGAGAAGGTAGAAGAGTTATGCAGATAAATAGAGAAAAGATCTTTCTTTTGAAGTAGGTGATCATGTCTTTTTGAATGTTTCTCCATGGAAAAGTGCAATGCATTTTGGTAAGAAGGGGAAGCTGAGTCCACATTTCATTGGACCGTATGAAATCCTAGAGAAAGTTGGAACAATTTACTACCAAGTGGACCTACCCCTGAGTTTATCTGAGGTACACAATGTAGTTCATGTTTCAATGTTAAGGAAATATGTACCAGACTCATGTCATGTTTTGATTCCTGAAGTAGTTCATGTAGAAGAGAATCTTTATTATGAGCAACAACCAGTTTTGATTCTTGACCATAGAGAATAAATTTTTCAAAAAAATATTATTCACCAGGTCAAGGTTTTATAAAAAAATATATGTTGAAGAGGCAATATGGGAATTTGAAAATGCTATGAGATAGAAGTACCCCCACTTATTTGATAAGTGAATAAAATTGTGAGGACGCAATTTCTAAAAGGATGAAGGATATAACATCCTAGGTAATTTTAAAATAATAAATTTTCATATTTATTAATAATTATGAATTAGATAGTAATTTTACCATAAAATGGATGCTATGTTTGATAACGTATCCAACTTGCAATAATGAGTTTCTCCAAAATCTTATGCTACACACAAGATTAAGTTATACTAAAAAATGATATATTTTTAATATTATTTTAAGTGATAGTTATCACTTAGTTGTTGTGTTGATTGGAATAAAAATTAATAACTATATAATGTTTACAAATTCTTATTAAATTTTTTTATATTCATCCAATAAATTTGATATTCTTAAAATAAGAAAAAAATCCAATTTTAAGCATAAAAAGTTTTATATTTTTAAAAGATAGTTTTACCACCTTTTAATGTAGTACCCATTTTAAATCCAATTTTTGGGAATTTTATTGATTTTATATGTCAAAATAAACTTTATGTTTGAAATAAAAACATAAAAATTAGGTTAGTGTGAATTTTTGGTATTAATATGTGAAGTTTCATTTTTTAATGAATATTGAAAAATAATGTGTTTTAATTCAATGCTATTTTATTATATAATTTTTATAGGGATAAATTATATTTTGAAATTATTTTAAAGTTTAATTTTATTATTTTTTTATCAATTTTCCTAATTTAGTTCATTGGAATAAATTTTAATTTGTAATTGTATATAAAAACTTATCAAACTTTTAAACATTTTAACTTTAAAAACCCACAGTCATATCTCATCTACAAGATTAAATTTAAATTAATTTCTTACACTTATATGATTGAAATTTGGAAAATTGGATAAAATATTTATAATAATAATAATAATTTATAACATATAATATTTTAAAATTATTTTTTGAAAAAAATATTAGTGAAAGTAACTAAAATTAATTACAATGATTAAGGTGAAATTATGCTTAACAAGAGACTAAACCTTAATCGTAAGGGCCTAAATGAACTGTAAAATTATTAAAAATCCATTTATGGAGATATTTAGACCCTATAATTCCTTGGATATAATTTTTATAATTATTGGATCCACTTGTAATGAGAATAATGTGGGTGGAATTCCCTTTTTCAAAATTTACAAGAGTGCCACTCCAGCTCCACTATAAAAATGCATCCTCTCATACCACTTCCAAACAACTGTAAATACACTTTGACTTGAAAAAAATCTTCTGAAATAGATCCTAAGAATCTCTATCCTTGACCTATAAGTCTCACCTTGGTAATAAATCCATCTAATAATCCCTTTGGTGAAAACTAAAAGGAGTTACCCGATTAAGAGTTAACATCTTTCCTCAAGCTCATTAGTTTTATTTCCATTATAAAACCAATTAAATATATTTAGTACATTATTATATATAAAAAATTATCCTAAATATAATTATATGTTTTTATGAATTTTTTTACCTACACTTACACACACTTCCATCTAATGGGTTATAAACATACTGTTTATGTGTACGACGAACTACCGCCTAACGAAACGATGTTTGTTCATTTTTTCTCTACCAAATCTCATGGTTGCCATTATGATGGAAAATATATTTATATATGTTATATATTATATTTATTATGTCCTTACTATTTTTTTAATTCTTTTATAACAAATACCTTTATATTTTTCATTTTTTATAAATATGATAACATCATTTGTGGAAGTGTGGACTACCGCCTCCTCAAAGCGATGTGATACATTCAAACACTAAATGGAATGTATTAAAGATGAGTTTAACTAAAAATGCATGACATAAATAGAATCCATATGATATTAATGACATAATTACCTTACTGTAAATATAATATATAATTTTCTTTATTACATTTTTCACACAAAAAAGTGATAATGTCGTTCGTGGACGTGTGGACTACCGCCTCCTCAAAGCGATGCGATTCATTTTATATCACTAGAATTATATATATAAGTATATATTATTAAAAAATATGGTATATATTATATAATTACCATTATGTAAAGATAAATTGTTAACTACATTCTTTTCATAATGATCATTGAAAAATGAGAACATTACTCAAGCGTACGTATGACCTACCGCCTCCATGATTGTAACATTGGTTAATTTTTCATAACTATATCTTATGATTGGTTTTAAAAGTATAAATAATGTATAAATATGATTATTATTTCATGATTATTATTATATATATATATATAATAACCCCTTTGACCATTGTTTACCCACTAAAGTAATTTTTGACACATAAACTGAATATGGTCAAAACACCCAACGTAAACTTAATTATTTAAGTAGATATTTACAAAATTTTAATAAGTGAAATAAAAGTAACGATAAACTTGAAAATTTTTATTAAGAAAGTAAATAATTAAAATTAGTTAATTATTCATGAATATAAAGACACACATGACAAGTCGGACCCAATGTAAGGTATTTTCATCTCAATCTACTTTCATTAAGACATTTCTTGATGTTATGGACCTTTATTCTCTTATAAAGTGTATATACAGACCCTTTGACATTCCATATCCATATTTTATATATTATTAAGTTATTTAATTTATTTTTAATGTTATTATTTAGTTTTTATTATGATTTAAATCTTCAAAGTGCTATGAGATGCTTTGAATGTTTAACTATGTAATCCTTTACTTATGTTAATATTATTGATATTATTTTACATAATTATTTATATGGATAAAAAAGGACTATAAAGGAAATTTTATGTCAATTTTTATATTTTTAATCCTTTAAAAATAAAATGAAACCCCTCTTTTCCTTTTGGATATTCTTTATTGAAATTATATTTTGAAAATGGTTGGATTATTTCAATATCTTGAAATGTTTTCTAGTGATTGAAAATGAAATTTTATGAGAAAGATGTTGAAAATTGAAATATTTTATGTCTTGTGATGATATAATGATACTTGGAAATTTGATAGGTGGTTCCTTAATAATCCAATGATGGGTGGTTCTGTGATAAACCAACGATGGGTGGGCCAGTGATATCCCTCTAATGAATTGTGTATGGAAGTCTTCCATATGAATATTTCAATGTAAGAGTGTCATGTATTGAAGTCAACCATATGGTTATTTCATTTATAATAGTGATAAACATAAGGATTTCCCAAGTTTCCTTTATGTATTTCCTATTTTTTCTATGGGTTTTATGGTAATCTTGTGATTAAAAAAAGGTATTAAATAATATTTTTATCAAAGGAAAGTATTTACTACTTATTATGGTGAAAGGTATTAATTTATGTTAAACTTTTAATAAGTTTTTAATGTTTATAAATGAAGTAACAATTTTGTTATATTTATAACCCTTTCTGATATTTTTATGCTCATCCCATGTTTTTAATATTTTTCATAGGACTTAAGGTTGAGTAAGGGATTGAAAGAAGTCATGTTGAATTTTGTGAAGAGTTTCCATAAAAGAGATTATATTTTATTGTAAAAAAGATAGATTATGGAAAAAATGGATACTATTCATATGTTTACACTTTTTATTTTATTGTTTTATTACGTATGAGTTATGACCTAATTATTTAAAACTCTAAACCAAAAAAATCCTCAATGTGAGATAAAATAAAATTATTGACTTAACTCAATATTATGTAATGTTTTAAGGCTGAATCCTTATAGTAAAATCCCCATAATATTTTGAATTTGATACTAAATTAATATAAGTCTAATTTATTTAGAAATAATATAATTAATTACATAATAATCATCATTATATGTGATATTGGTATAAAAATACTTTCAGACTTAAAAAGGATTGTTTTTCAGAAAACCATATTTCATCGTATTTTGTAGGATAATTATAAAATTAATTTCTACCAATTATAGATATTTAATTTGGTAAAATGGATTCTATATTTTTAATCCATAAAATTAATATCATTTAATATTTTCAGCATAATTTTTGTTCATTATTAATAGTAAAAATAGTAAAAAAAATTCACCACGGTAAAAATGTAAATCATGTTAACTTATTTTAAAACTAAGTGATAATGCCACCATTTTTCATCTTCAATATTATTAGATGAAGTTATTTTTACCATCATTACATTAGGTTTTATATTTATTTTTTTATGGGACACTTGTCCATGAAAGTGACCTATATAATATTTTAAGAAAAGAAAAGAACAAAATATCATCCTCTTGATTTTAAATATCTCTTATGTGTTCACAAAAAGAAAAAAGAAAGTCTTGAGCAAATATTAATGTTTATTTTGAGAATAATAAAATTATTTTAATTATGGTAATTTATTTTTATTTTTTAGTAATTACATAATTACCATAAATTCTTATGCAACACTAGCACAATATTTATTTAATTAAAATGAAAATAAAATAAATGATCTTAAAAATATTAAAAGTAATATAATTTGAATTAATTATTGTATTACAATTTTTTAGATAATTATAAAATATTTGGGGCATTTTAAAGTTTTATATTTAATGTCTATATTTTTATTGATGTTTTTAAAGTCAAATTAAATAAACAGTGTTAAAACTAAACTTAATGACATTTTATAATAAATAATGTTTTAATAAATGATTTAAAATTTATAAAATATTATATGAAGAAAATTAAATTTATTATTATTGATAATATAAAACATATTCCATTTACAGGTTGATTTTCCTTTAATAGTAACTTTCTTGACCCCTAAATAGTAAAAACATTAATACCACAATAATTGTCAAAATGGGTTAACACAGGTTAAAATAAAAAGATAAGGTGAAAAAATCACCTAAACTGAATTTTTTTATTTAATTAAATTATTTATACTAAACCTTATATTAGATTCAAATTTTATCAATTTAGATCCATTTTAATATGAAAATTAATTTATATTAATTTAATACTTTATAAGAATTTCCAAGAGTGCCCCTCCCCTCTCTTATAAAAGGGAACCTCATATCATATTTTCTTCACACTTAAAACATTTTGGTTTATAAAATACCTACCAAAATACATTCCTTAAATCCCAATACACATATTACAGTCCTTGGTTTTTTTAGAAAACTAACCTAGAAAATATTTTGGTGTAAACTGTAAGAGATCTTCTAAAGAAGATGTATAGTTCTTAATCAAGAATTTTCGTTTAATTTATTCATATAACTTATTAAAATTTTATTCAAACATTATGAAATAATAACAATAGTATCTTAAATATACTAAGATATTTTTTTATTTCATTACCCATATCCATCTTATATTCCATTAAATGAGAAATGAAACCATCGTTCATGTGTACAGCAGACTACCGCCTCGTGAACTGATAAAATTCGTTTTCCATCATCACATATCATGGACAATTATAATGATGGATTTAAATTATATATATATATATATAATATTAATGAAATAATTATCATTATGGATAAGTAATATATCATATATTTTCATAACTTTTCATTCATAGAAAAATGATAATGTCATTTGTGAGTACATATGGACTACCACCTCTATAAAGATATGCGATTCATTTTTCATCACCACATAACATGGATGATATATATATAATTATATTTAAATAAATAATAATTTATTTATGATATTATGATCATTATATAAAATAAAAATAATACTTAGCTTCTTTTTGTAATGATCATTAAAAAATGGAAACTTTACTCATTTGTATGTATAACCTAGCATCTACATGATTTTAATATAGTTATTTTTTTTATAATAATATATCATTTTTGGTCTTGAAAGTATAATTTATGTATAAAAATTATAATTATTTCATTATAATTATTCTTTATATGATAGAATAATGATCTCTTTGAACATAATCAACCTAACGAAGTCATTTTAGACATATGATTCGAATATCTTCAAAATGTATGGCATGAACTTAATTGATTAGGTAACTGATTATAACATGGTAAAATGAATAATAAACTTTAAAAATTATATTAATAAAGTAAATAATTAATATAAGTTTATTATTAAGGAAGATAAATAATATACATGATTATACAGACTCAAGGTAAGAGACTTTCTTTTTAAAAAATCCTCCCTCAAAACTATTTTTATTTCTTCCATGTACATGTTCTTATAAATGTTTAAAGAAAATTATTATTTATGAATCAATGGTTTACAAAGGTAATTTTAACTATAATTTACTTTCTTTACAATGTTTTAAAAATGAATCTTTTTACAGTTGTTTTGTAAGGTACTTTCTTTAAAAAAATCATCTTTTATAATTTACCTTAAAACTATTTTTTCTTCCTTATACATGTTATTATAAAATTTTTAAGAAAATTATTATTTATGACTAAATAGTTCACAAAGGTCATTTTTTACCATAATTTAATTTATTTAAAATGTTTTAAAATTTATTTTTTTAAGGTTTTTCATAAGGGACTCACTTTTAAAAAATCATCTTTTAAAGTTTCCCTTAAAACTAGTTTTATTCCTTGTATATATTTTTAAAATTATTTTATGGATTTATAAGGAATTATAAATGAAATTATATTTCTATTTTTACTCTCTTTCAAAGGTCTTAAAAATGAATATTTTAATGTATTTTATATGAAACGTTTAGACTTTATTTACAAAATAAAAAATTAATGTTCTTTTTTAACATATACGGTAACAATGACTTTTCTTAATTCCATAACCATAATTTTATATTATAATTCTTTTATAATATTCCATTATTTATTCAAATAAATAATTTCCTTCCCTATATTATGGTTATTTTAAAAAATGGTTTTAAAATGTAATGAATATTTCAATATTCAGAAATGTTTTCTTATGAGAGAAAATAATATTTTTATGAGTTTAATGTTAGAAATTTAATGTTTTTATATGTTATTATTATGTTATGGTTCTTTTGAATATTTATGATGATGGGTGGTTCTATTATAAACAAATTATGAGTGGGTTTTTTTTAAACTAAGGATGCATGGTTCTGTTATAAACCAAAGACATGTGGGTCTGTGATAGCCCTAAAATGCATTGGTTATAAAGTTGACTGTATTGGTTTTTAAATTTGTAAGAGTGATATGGAAAATGATTTCCCAAGTTACCCACATGATTTATTAATGATTTCAATGGTGTTTTTATATAAATATTATGATTTATCAAGTCAATATAATGATCTTATATTTAAAGGAAAGTATATGATACTTATTAACTGTGGGAAGTATAACTTTATAAAAAAGTTTTTACATGTTTTAATGAATTAAAAGAAACATTTATGAGTTTTATTTTTATTTTAATATTTATTATGAAATGTTTTATCAAATTTTTTTTGGTTGGAAAGTTGATTTCTTCTGTAATAAAATATTTATTTTGGGCCCAAATATTAATTTTAAAAAGGTATTTTTATAAGTTTTCATGAACTAAAAATTTAAACCTGAAAATATCATATAAATGTAATAAAGTGAATTATTGACTAAAAAATCAATATTATGTTGCGTTTAAGGCCGGGACCTAATAACCATATAACATAAAGTGGTGTTTTCTGTGTCATCATATATTTTTAGATGCATCTCATAGATATCTATTTAACAAGACATTATTATATGGAAAAAATAATTTATTCCACCACCAAAATTGTTATTAGGTTTAGAAATCATGTCACGATTAACAACTATTAGTGAAAATTTTTAGAAAGTGTACCTTTTGAAGGTTTCTAGGAAAAAAAGTTAAAATATCATTAGATAAAGTTTGTACCTAATAACAAAAGAAACAAAGTATTTTTTAAAGACTATTTTATTAGATATTTTAATTGTTAATTCATATTATCAATGTTATGAACATTGAAAAGAATATATGTGAAAATTTTATTTTTACAATATCAAATGATTAGGTAAAATAAATAATCATATTAATTCTCATAAGGACTTAGAAGAACTGAATATAAATATAGATCTATGGGAAAATGATAATTGAAAGTATCCTACAATAGTTTATACATTGAGAAATCATGAAAAATATGTTTTCCTTTGAAGAATAAAAAATGGGAAAGTACCTAATGGATATTCAAGTAAAATTTCAAGATTTGTAGACTTGAAACATCATAAGTTACATTGGTTTTAAATCCATGACTCAATATTTTGATGGTACAATTTCTACCATTGGAATTGTGTAAATTATTACCTGATAAAATAATAATAGCTATAATTTAGTTTTGTACATTGTTCAAATTACATTTTGAGAAAACATTAAACCCCATTGAGATTGAAAAACTTTAGAAAACAATTTTTTGGAAACTTTGTCATTTAGTGATTATATTTTCCCCATTGTTTTCACTATGGTGAGTTGTCTAATTGTGCATTTTATTGGGGAAGTTAAAGTTAGAGGGACAATACATTATCAATGGATGTATCCCATAGAGAGGTATTGTTATCTTATATTTTTGTGATTATTACATTAAAAATTTCAAACCCATTACATATGTGGTTTATTCTACTATGTTAATTTTTTTTCATTATGTATTCAGGTAAATTGAAGTATTTTGTGAAAAAAACCTCAACTAACGAGATCTATCACTAAAGGTTATATGGAAGATGTACGTCTCAC
Organism: Viscum album; assembly: GCA_963277665.1. Taxonomy (NCBI): domain Eukaryota; kingdom Viridiplantae; phylum Streptophyta; class Magnoliopsida; order Santalales; family Viscaceae; genus Viscum; species Viscum album. Next base: position 1,994,456,036 of record OY728157.1, read on the forward strand.
CTTTTATTCAAGGTATTTATATAATAACTGTTGTTTCCAAACATGTTCAATACCACTAAGAGGGGGTAGGGGGAATCATTGGTTCCTTTTTTATTTTATAATAAAGTTTATTAACTTATTTAGTAAACTTTCTTAACCTATGAAACTTGTTAAAGTTACAATCCACTCAAATATAACTTCTCAACCTTACCTTTTTTTTGAAAAAAAAATATAAAGATAAGGAATCACAAGATATTTACAAGGTTCGGTAAAGATACCTACTCCTTTCTATATTGGATATTCCCACCAACATGGATTATTTCACTATATTCTTTCAGGAATACAAAGGAAAAAGTAGTGAACAATTCCATAATCATAGTAGCAAATTTACTGCAATATTTGGTTATACCTCTAACTATCCTTTTCTTATCAACTTCCCCATAGCTGGTTATACACCCCAGAAAAACAAACAATACTTTTCTTCAACTGGTAAGTACACATAGTTACAATATTAACTTTCCATATTCTTTTTAGACCCACTTAATAAACTTATTCAATTCCTTCACAAGTAAGTTGAATCAAACTTTACCTATGTAAAATATTAAATAACATTAATTTTTTTTTAAAAATTGTTGGTCTTGAAAATTTATCTAGAAAATCTACCCAAAAAAAATTCTCATAAAAATTTAATCTGTTCAGCCTCAGTCCAATAACTCCCATCTGATTTTTTCCATCTAATTAGCCTCTATATGATTCTACTTTATTTATTTGTTCTTCTAATTGAGTAGAAAATCAATAATTAACTCACCACTTCTTCATTTGATAGAAATTTTTCCAATGGACCTTGCTCAGATGTATGTCACTCTGATGGGATCACTTTGATATACTCAATCAAATAAAACATAGTTTTACAGAACTTTGTAGAATGATTGGATTGAACATCACTTCAATGGATCTTTCTTTGCTTCAACCTGAAATAAAAATATGATTGGAATCTCAATACCTGAAAAAATTATTAGGGTGTCAGCTCTTAGTGTATGTGAACAGTTAAATTTCTTAATGTATTAATATACTATAATATTCATTTATAGTAATCCTAGAATGGTAAAGCCATAAAAAATAATTCTTATTATCTCTCAACAAAGTTCACAATTCCCAAATTTCACGTTCATTTATGTATTCATCTTTGACTTCTTCAACTCTTCTCAATACTTTTGGGAGCTTCTTGAATATTTTCAAATATAATCAAAACATTAGACTTCTTAAAATATAAAAAATTTATTCAGTCTAATACATATTTCATTTCAATTTCTTCATTACAATGAAAACATATGCAAGAATTTAAATTCCTTATTATGTTTCTATATATCAATAGATTGAAAACAAACAAATTTATTCTCATCGAGATGCTCCATACCAAAAAAAAACCCTTGTTAAAACATTAAAATAATTATACCAAAACATTTTGGATTTTATTTTGTCATAAACATAGCTGTCACTTCTAAAGATACCATTATAACCTTTAAAAAAAATTATTCAAACAAATAACCTTTCCTTCTTTTCCTTAGATTGACTATCTCGCATTTGATGACGTTTAATTTCCAATGACTTTATCAGTGTCAACATGTGGATGATGGATCAATCTCTACTTCACTCTAATGGATCATTGTCAAGTATTGTTCAATGACTCTTGACCAACTTAGAAAATAAAAAACACTTGTGTTCTTGACCTAATTGTAATATAATTCAACCTGATGAAAATAGTTGACATCATTATTGATCATCATTCAATTGATAGGTCTCTTAATCCTTCCTATAGATTATCGTTTCCAACAATTAAAACTTTCTTAAACATTCTACCTATGATAAAACTCATCATCAAATAAAAAAAATGATAACAACAATTTAAAATGAATTAGTGTTAGAATCCCATTATATGGATTAGTGGCATACTATGTCTGATGAACCAGTATCTCTAGTGGATTCCTTTTTTTAGATTTGTTTTACTGATGAGTTGTTATCAAAACATCTCATTATTCCTTATTAGAGCATATATGTAATTCTAATTGAAACTGAATATGATATATCAGATTCTTTATCTATTTCTAACCATATCTTCCCCATATTTATTTTACATATCTTGGGTCAAAAGTATATCAAATTACTTATGATGTTGAGAACTAATCGAATAATAAATTATTATCAGATTTATTTTATAAATTTCTATGACTTACCATCCTTATAGAACCTTATGTATTTCTAACCAAGCCTCATTATATTGGCATATATTTTTTGAACCATGCCGATGGGCTGAGTTGGATTCCATATACTGATGGCCTAGGTCCAAAGTTCTATGGTTCCTTTTTTTTTCCTCCGATTGACTGTGTCTGGTGTATCTTTTTAGTCATTACGACGGGGTGTGTCTAGAAACCAAAACTCCAACTTTTCTCAACATTAACCATATATCATCTATTGACAAAAAATACAACTAAAATTCATCTTGGAATTAAAAATATCCCCCTTTAAGTTTTTTTCAATACCCACTTCAAAAAATACCACTTGTTTTTTTTCCTTTCTCACTTTTTCTTCTCCCCCTACGTACATGTCTTCTCCATGTCTTCTTCACCTAAACTCATACTCCTCTTTCATATCTTCTCCCAATTATTTTATTGATCCCCCTATTCCTTATCTCTCCCCTATTGCTTATCTCTCCCCCTTATTGATAATCAAATTCAAATGGGACATCATGATAGGTTTCCCCCCTTATTGACAAATTGTTTCATTTCTAAAGGTTGGAACTCTTCATCTCAAAATCTTGAAATCCTTCTTTAAGAGAACATAAGTATCACATGAGTTTCTTAACAAAGAGGCTTTAACTAAACAACTTTAAGTCTACATGGGTGAACCAAATATAGAAAAAAATAGTATATAATCAAGGTTATATTGTCCATAACACAACTTTCATATAATAACTCAATATGCTTCTTTCATCATTCTCATATCTAGGGAAATTCTTGAGAAGATTTTTTTAATATTAAAAGTAACCTACACCCATCTCAATAAACATATTGATAAGTTCAATTGTATAAAACTAATTTTCAAAAACTCATATTTTTTAACCTCATTATGTTCTTTTGCAAGAATAATAAGTGACTCACATATCAGTTTTCTTATTTCAAATCTTTCAATTCCTTGAAAGTTAGTACAAATACAAATATTTTTGGATTAAATAGAAACCTAAATAGTTTCTTAAAATCATATTTCAAACTGAGAGTCCTTTCTCAGTATTTAATTTTTTCTTCTTCTTCTTATATTTTTCATTGAATTTATTTTTTTATTTCTATTCATCCATCTCATATTTTTTAACAAGTTTATTTTCATCTATAGACTCTTCTGATAAGGATGTTAATTTATTTTCCCCTTTATTAACATTTTTGTTATAGTGATATTATAACAAATCTTTCACGCCTTTCTCTTATTATGGTAGGATAGTCAAACAATTTTTAGTAATGTTCCTCATATCTCTTGTATCTTTTCTAAAATTTCAAACCATATTCTGTTGATATATTTTTATCAACTTTTATCACATCCTCAGAAACCTTTTTCTTCCCCTTTTCAGCTAATTTTTATACTTCTTCTAACTTTCTAGCCATGTCAACTTGTTCTAGCCAAATAACTAAGTGCTATTTATTTTTGGACTCAATATATTTGTTTTTATCCACTTTTTTAACATATTCAACTTTCATAATCTTCCTGTTTTTCTTTATTGAGGATTCAACATTCTTTACCTTCTATGTTTTGTTTTCTGGTTCCACAAATATTTTATAAAAATTTGATTTTATTTTCATATCACTCTCCCTTAACTCATAACTATTTCTTATATGATACATGTTATAGCAATATGAGTAAGATTAGTGTCCGAATTTTCCACAACAATAAAAGTAACCTATAAATCTTTATTTTCCAGATTGATAATGAATTTGTTTCGAACTTTTTTGTCATTATTTCTTTAAAAATTATGGAACACTTTTCTTAGAGAGATTATTTACTGAATAATTATTTTATTTCTTACTGAAATATGTTTTCTTACAAACCTCTTTAGAAGTTTCACCATTAACATCAACTGGCTTGGTGAAGTTTTGTCTCATATTTATTATCTCACTTTATGTTGTAAGAAGAATTGATTTTCTTTAAAACAACCCATCTTCTTTCTCAAACAACCTTTGTTTTATAACATCTATCATTTTTTGGATTCATCTAACTTAAAATTGTTCTACTTACTTTCTTCAATAAGTTTAGATTATTTCATGTTGAGGTTCTCATTTCCAGTTTATATTTCTTTATAAAATTTTATTTTTCTTTCAATCTCACTAATATTTATATTCTGAGTTATAGTAAAATTGAGATTTGTCTCTTCTTTATTCATCTAGTAATTATTCTCAAAATCTATACTTTTAACATCTTTATTCAACTTATTTTTTTGTTTCTTGAGTTGAGTATTCTTCTCAATTTCTTTTTGCAAATTATCTTTGAGAATCCATTCCATTTCTATACTTTATTCTTCATCATCATCATTGTCTGAAAAATTAAGTCCATTAAAAACTTGAGAAATAAAGTTAATTTTTTGATTAGATTAATCATTAGATGAGGAATCATCCTTCTTTATTCTACTTATATAACTTTTCTTCTTCTTATCATAAGTAATTATTTCTTTATATTTATTCCACTTTTGTTTCTAATATCTCTTATCATCTTCTTTAGAATCATACTCTTAAAATTTATTCCCAAGAAAATTTTGTGAAAAATTCCCTTTAACTTCACAATTAAAATATTTAAGATTTTTACCTTTCCCCTTCCCATTATTGTATTTCTTAAAAAAGAGAGAAACTATTGTGTTGAAATATTCAACTTCTTCTTCTACCTCCGAATCACTTGATTCTTCTTCAAATTTTTATCTTTGTTTTTACCTTTTAACAATTATTTGAAAGAAATTTCTCTATTTTCCTTTTTCTTGAAGGTAGTGGATTTTATCATTTTATATGCCACCAGAATATTATGAAGTTCATCCAAAGATAAATATTCGTGATCATCAAAAGATGAAACTTTAGCATAAAATGTATCTGGATACATTCTCATAAGTTTCTTTTTAGTTATATAAGCTTCCATATTCTTACAAAAAACTTCTGATGTTACTCATAATCTTATTTTCACTTGTAAAGTAACCATCGATGCTTTCATCATCATATATTTTCATATCCTTAAATATACTTATCCATATTTATAACTTGGCTTTCTTAACTTTCTCATTTCCTTCATAGCTACTTCTCCACTTATCCCACATTTTATTAGCTATTGGAATCCCCATAATATTTTCATAAAATATATCAGTGAGATCCATCAACAAATAATTTTGAGCTTTTCCATCACCTTCTGTACTTCTCTTATTAGAAGTTGTCATACCAACTTCATTGATGGGAGTAAATACTACTATTTATATATCTCTAACTTCAAGGAAAATTGAAGGAAGATAAGGTGACATCCTATTCCTCAAACTATGATAGATCTTTCTATCAAAAATAGAAACACCCTAATTGTTCAATGAATTGAAATTTTCCATTGTTAGAGATGGAAATTTCATAGGGAACTACCCCTGATACCAATATTTGTTCCCAAATAGAATCAAGACCACTGGGGGGGGGGTGAATCAGTGGTTCAATTTTTCTTTTATAATAATGTTCATTAAATTATTTAGTACACTATATTAACCTTTAAAACTTGTTAAAGTTATGATACAGTCAAATAAAAATTCTCAACCTTACTTTTAGTATGCAAAAAAATATAAAGAGAAGATAACACATGATAATTATAGCATTCAGTACGAAGACCTACTCTGAGCCATGTTGGATAGTCCCACAAACATGGATTCTTTTACTATATTATTTCAGGAATATAAAGTCACAAGTAGTGAACAATTACATAACCCCAGTAGAAACATTCCTATTATAGTTGGTTATACCGCCAACTATATTTTTCATATCCACTTCCCCATATCTGGTTATACACCCCAAAAAAACAAACAAGTCTTTTTATCAATTGGTAAATATCCACATTTACAAGCTTCATTTTCTTTATTATTTTATTATATACTTGTTTCCGACGCTTTCGCCGGGGCGCGCGCGCATCCGTCCGCGGAGGAGGGGGACGCGCGGCTTTGTTGCCCCGCATTCCCGCTTTCCAAAGGCGGGCGGCATTCGTTCCTTGTTCAGGTACGTCTGCTCCTTGATCGAAACGGGATGATGGGATGTCGGTTCTTCCTCCTGTGGATTCCTCCTCAGAACTCGTCACCTAGTCCGGGTCTCCCTTATAGATTTAATACGTAGTTCGTGAAACTCTTCCCAGTGCCATGTTTCCATGGGCGCCGGTTAATTACGCTGCTTCTGTCGGGACATTCCAAAGGGTCCAGTCAGGGCGGCAACCTTCGGTCAGGGGAGTAATCACGTTTGAGGCATCAGTAGCGTGTCTGGATGCTGGGGTGCCTGGCATGTCTGTCTGTTGTCCTTGATCACAAGGCTTCTCGAGGGCGTGGAAACCCGAGGCATCCCACATCGAGCGCGGGGGGTTACATGTCATAGACACGTACCTGAGGTTTTCCTCAGCTTCCCGTGTTCAACACAGGGTATGTTTGCAAGATTAACGTCTAGCAAAGACGGTTACGCCAAAGGCGTTCCATCCGAGGTTTTCCTCAGGCATCTCATGTTTACCACGAGGTAGGTCGCGAGTTTAACGTCTCGCGGAGACGGTTGAGAATGGAATGGGACCATCGCAGGGGTGGTGACGACGAAGTTGGGCTTGAGCCTTAAAGGGGCTTCCTACGTATCCCCGTGGCAGGGAATCAAAGTCCTCGTAGTTCAAATGATACAGTTTAGCGTCATGCGGGACGGTAATGAACCCTGACGTGAATAAACGACGGGTGGCGGGTGTCGGTGAGCCGACATAAGTGAGGGACCTTGATCCACTATTGTTGGGCTTGAACCTCGTGGAGGCTTCCTACGTACCATGCCTTGACATGGATCAAAGACCACGTAGTTCAGGTTTGGTCGCAATGGCTTACCACTGGACCGGGATGTAGTTTAACGTCATACTGGACGGGGGTGAAACCCGACGTGAAAGACGGGCGGGCTTGAGCCTCATGGAGGCTTCCTACGTACCATGCCTTAACATGGATCAAAGACCTCGTAGTTCAGATGGTGGGTTTGTCGGTAAACCGACGTGAAAGTAGACCTTGGTCCGCTGATGGTGGGCTTGAACCTCGTGGAGGCTTCCTACGTACCATGCCTTGACACGGATCAAAGTCCTCGTAGTTCGGATGGGGAGTAGACCTTGGTCCACTGATGGTGGGCTTGAACCTCGTGGAGGCTTCCTACGTACCATGCCTTGACACGGATCAAAGTCCTCGTAGTTCGGATTGGGAGTAGACCTTGGTCCACTGATGGTGGGCTTGAACCTCGTAGAGGCTTCCTACGTACCATGCCTTGACACGGATCAAAGTCCTCGTAGTTCGGATGGGGAGTAGACCTTGGTCCACTGATGGTGGGCTTGAACCTCGTAGAGGCTTCCTACGTACCATGCCTTGACACGGATCAAAGTCCTCGTAGTTCGGATGGGGAGTAGACCTTGGTCCACTGATGGTGGGCTTGAACCTCGTAGAGGCTTCCTACGTACCATGCCTTGACACGGATCAAAGACCTCGTAGTTCGGATTGGGAGTAGACCTTGGTCCACTGATGGTGGGCTTGAACCTCGTGGAGGCTTCCTACGTACCATTCCTTGACACGGATCAAAGTCCTCGTAGTTCGGATGGGGAGTAGACCTTGGTCCACTGATGGTGGGCTTGAACCTCGTAGAGGCTTCCTACGTACCATGCCTTGACACGGATCAAAGTCCTCGTAGTTCGGAGGGGGAGTAGACCTTAGTCCACTGATGGTGGGCTTGAACCTCGTAGAGGCTTCCTACGTACCATGCCTTGACACGGATCAAAGTCCTCGTAGTTCGGATGGGGAGTAGACCTTGGTCCACTGATGGTGGGCTTGAACCTCGTGGAGGCTTCCTACGTACCATGCCTTGACACGGATCAAAGTCCTCGTAGTTCGGATTGGGAGTAGACCTTGGTCCACTGATGGTGGGCTTGAACCTCGTAGAGGCTTCCTACGTACCATGCCTTGACACGGATCAAAGTCCTCGTAGTTCGGATGGGGAGTAGACCTTGGTCCACTGATGGTGGGCTTGAACCTCGTGGAGGCTTCCTACGTACCATGCCTTGACACGGATCAAAGTCCTCGTAGTTCGGATTGGGAGTAGACCTTGGTCCACTGATGGTGGGCTTGAACCTCGTGGAGGCTTCCTACGTACCATGCCTTGACACGGATCAAAGACCTCGTAGTTCGGATTGGGAGTAGACCTTGGTCCACTGATGGTGGGCTTGAACCTCGTAGAGGCTTCCTACGTACCATGCCTTGACACGGATCAAAGTCCTCGTAGTTCGGATGGGGAGTAGACCTTGGTCCACTGATGGTGGGCTTGAACCTCGTGGAGGCTTCCTACGTACCATGCCTTGACACGGATCAAAGTCCTCGTAGTTCGGATGGGGAGTCAGGGTCGGTGCTCACTCTAAGCCCACGTGAGTCATGCTCGGTGTGAGAAACAAGAGGTTGCAAGGACCCGACGATCACGTCGCGAAGGGTGCGTCCGTGAGAAGCGAAATGGGGCTTACGCGTTGAGCGGCCCATGGTGTTGGGACTTACTCCAGGATGGAGGCCCATGGCGCGACAAAGCGCGGGGAAGATGGACCTTGGTCCGACAATGGGAGGTGCCTCGTTCCCTATCACGTCCTCCACTGACCTTGGTAGTGGGGAAGTACCGAGATGCACGGGTGCAATCATCCGTACCAAAGGTTAGGGATTTACGCTCTGAGGCGACCCTTCCCCTGCGAACATACACCACTCCGACAAGGAGGATCTCATTCCATGTGCGGAAGAGTTCCATTCCCGTGGAGACGAGCGGTGTAATGAATGCTCGAGTTGGGGGGACCCTTCGTGAGGGAGACGAGGTTGGGTCACAGTTTAACGTCATGTGTTGGGGACGCGGTGCTTGGCAGTTTAACGTCCTGCAGCTCGGACGAGGTGGGTTCACTCCACACCCCTAGGGCTTACATAACCGGTACCCTCTGGTCCTTGGGGAAGGGAAGGTGTCGGTAAGGCCATGGTAAAGGGGGGTCGCGGGAGGAACCATCGAGGGGTCCACGTTAGCGTGGCTATGCGAAGAAGCAATAGCCGTTAGCGTGCCTATGCGAAGGAGCATTGGGCGAAGCAACGCTACGGGAGGTGTTGTCCATGGGACTTTGAAATCACATCGTGCAAACCTGGAGGGTCGCACGGAAGGAGGAATCGCTAAGCAGAGGAGTGTGCTTTGCGAAGTGGGGTGCCTTAGCCTTAGCATGGGGCATAGGTGGAAGTGGGAGGTGCTTCGCGAAGTGGAACAGTGTTCGCGGAGCACTGCCTCGCGAAGGAGTGGTTCGCGAAGCAGGGTCCTGCCAAGCAAAGTGCTTCGCGATGCATAGTTATCCTGCCTTGGCATAGGGATTACTAGCATGGGTTGGGTGTTTCGCGAAGCACGAGTGCTCCGCGGCTGCCCGGGTTCCCTTGGGAATCCCCTTCCTTTGCGAACGCCCTTGGGCTTCGCGAAGGGCATCCCTCTCGGAAGAGGGGCTCAGAACGAAACAAATCAGAGTCGTCTCGCGAAGTAGAAATACCTCGCGGAGCTCATGATTCCCGGGGCAAAGCTTGCTTCGCGATTCGGGAGAGGAGAAGCCGAAAGGTCGGATTGTCCGTCCCGGGGACTCAGGGGGAGTCGAGTATTTATAGGGAAGGGGCGCCGCGAAGCAGGGCTCGCGCGCCGCCTCTGGAGCTTCGCGGCGCGCTCGCGAACGTCAAACGCGCTCGCGGAGGATCACCGCCTCTGGTGCTTCGCGGCGGCTCGCGAACGTCAAACGCGCTCGCGGAGGATCACCGCCTCTGGTGCTTCGCGGCGGCTCGCGAACGTCAAACGCGCTCGCGGAGGATCACCGCCTCTGGTGCTTCGCGGCGCCGCCAGGGCTGGGGCGCTTCGCGGAGGGGCTTCGCGGCTGTGCTTCGCGATGCAGCACGCCGACTGTCTTTTTCGTTCCTTCCTTTCGGGCCATATATTTTTTTGGCGCCAACAAATGCCCCCCCTCAGACTTGGAGCCGCGGAGGGTGAAGGGTCGAAGTCTGAGGGAAGATCGCCAAAACTGTCGGTGGTTCGCGATGCGGCATCACGAAGGAGGCCCGCGATGCTCGTCGGGGCCGCAGATCCGGACGCGCCGCGATGCTCCGCGCGGGTGAGGCGCGCCGCGATGCTCCGGGGTCGGCGTCTATAAATAGGGGGTCCGCCCTCTTTTGTCTTTACGCGCCTTCCTTGTCTTCTTGCGCTCTCGGTTTCGCGAAGCTCCGCGTACTCCGCGACAGCTCTCCGCGAATCGAGCTTCGCGGCGAACCGCGAGTCTCTGACTCTGCGTCCGCGCCAAGCGAATCTTTGCGTGCCTGCCTTGGCCGGACTTCGCGGTTTGATCTCGTGACCGATCTTCGCAATCCATCTTCGCGACCGAGCTTCGCGACCGAGCTTCGCGATTCATCCGGAAGAACCCTTTTCCGAGGGCCAGAGTTAACATGGCTCATCAAGAAGCTGTGCGGGAAGTGCTTGCAGATGCTGCTCGCCGGGATGAGATGGCCAACCGCCCGGGCTTGGGGGAAATGGTTCGCAGCCATTCAGACCACACTTCTCTGACAGATCTGCTGTCGGAAGGTCAGAAGGACTATCCACAGTGCAAAAAGCTGCCGTTGTACGGCTTTGGGCTGAGGGATGACGTCTTCATCCCTGAGGCGGGAAGGGATGAACTAGCTTGTTGGTTCAGGAGCACACCGTGCCAACACCAATGGTTCAGGGCGGCCGATGGTCACGCGGGGGAGGATTTCACACCCGTCACCGCCGATTGTCTCTACAATCATGTGAACGACATTGACGGGAGGCCACTGCAACCGGAGACGTCCCCTCCTCTCTACCGTACCATGCTGAAGGCGGCTCTGCAGGATCCGAAGAAGGGATGGTCCGATGAGTGGGACCTGCGCCAGGGCGGCAATTTTACCGACGACTGGGCCTGGGCCTACTGGGTAGGCGCCTCATGTGAGGAGTTCGAGGCTGAGCTGAGGAGAGTGGGATTGTACGAGGCGGCATGGGCCTCCCAGTTCCACATTTACCAGCCAAAGCAGCTGATGCCGGAACTGCTGAGTAGATGGTCGTCCAGGACCAACACTTTTCATCTGCATCACGGGGAGGTGGGCATCAGCCTGTGGGATGTCCACCAGGTTTCTGGGGTCCCGATCTTGGGGGCCATGTACGACGAGTTCCTCCCCGTCATCAGTGCGTGGGGGGATGCTGAGCAAATGCCGCGACTGGCGTCAGCGCTGATGGCGTTTGTCCCCGCGGATGACAAGGAAGCAGTGAGGGACGTCCACTTCAAGAGGTGGTTCAAGTGTTTCCTGAACTTTCCAGAGAATCGAGAGTTCCCTCCAAGGCCTCGAACTTGTCCGAGGGCAGCCCAGAGGGGTAAGGGGCACTCGTATTGGTGGGTTTTGGAGGACAGCCAATGGAAGACTTGGGGCTTCAGCGTCAGCACCGAACAACAGCCAATAGTTAGGCTGGCGGCGTTCATCGCGGCCCTCATATGTGGGTGGATCCTACCAGTGAGAGATACAAGCATGGGGGTACGGCCCAGCTCGTTCATCATGGCATCGATGCTGGCCATGGGGCAGCGGATCAACCTGGGGATCCCGATGCTCGCCAAGCTATACAGATTGCTGCGACGTATCAGCGAGGGCAAGAAGCCGCCAAGAATATGCGGGCCCTTCCACCTTCTGTATGGGTGGATCGCGGCGCACATCAGGGGGATTTACGAGTATCCAAACCCCATTTCGCCGCCGGGATCAGACTTTCGCCCTTCCATCCTGAACGCAGTTGGGAGCTTCCCATTCAAACTGGCCGTTCCGATGGTGCTGAATAGGGTGTGGAGGGCGGACGAGTTCAACTTTCATCCCTTTCCACTGCCGACGGGAAGGCTTACCGATGATGGACGGGGAACGGAAGAGCATCGGGCTTACCTCCTGGCCTTCCGAGGTGGCGTTTTGGTGGCTCGGATAGATCGTGAGCCAATCTGTGAACCATACACCCCGCACCGTTTTGCAAGGCAGTTCCGGTGCCTCCAGCGGCTGACCCCGCAGGTATACTGGGAGGTGCGTCACGAGGAGCACCCGTGTGTGATGAGGCAGCTGTGGCTCATGTTCACACGTGAGGATGGAAGGATGCAGATCACATTGCCTCCACCCACCGCCGCCTTCGGCTTAGTGAAGGAGTACGCCATCAGCTGGGAGGCTGCTTATCCCGGGGAGATGCTGAAGCAGCCAACGATCCGGGTTGGTGACGGTGGGCCTCCTTTATCTCGAGGTCGGGGTCGGAGGGCAGCTAGGGCCGCCCGCGGCAGCGGGGCTGCCGCGGCAGAGGGACCCGCACCGGCCGAGGGCATGGCAGCAGCGGCGGATCCGGTGGTTCCGGGAGAGCAGGGTCATCCAGAGGGGCGGCCACCGAGGGGATTCCGTCGGGTATCTGCTCAGGCTCCGGGGAAGCGGCTGCGTCACATTGACATGGCAGAAGATGCTGTCTTTCCGGAAGCTTGGGACGTCTGGGACGTCAACCGGCAATTCCTCAGCCCATCTGAGGTGTGGGCCCACCTGAATCGCCTCGGGATGAGACTGCCGGGCATAGGCCCAGTCCGGGCCGGATTCATGGTGTCTCCGGCAGAGGCGGAGCAATACTTGAACGAACTGGAGGATTACATCCACTCCAGTGGTGCCCCTCGCCCGATGACAGACCGGGTGAGGGTACTGTTGAATCAGACGGTCCCTCCACAGCTATCGGCTGCCGACCTGAGGGAGCGCTTCCCCTTGCCGGAGGAATCAGGGGGCTCTTCTCGGGAGGATGAGGCGGGAGGAGGGAGCCCTTTGGAGGAGGGCGAGGTCGGAGACCGAAGCTCAGAATCCGATGACTCCGCAGAGGCTCTCGAGGTAGCATTCCGAACCTCTCTTCTTACGATCTGTTATTGAATCCATACGGACTTCTCACCAATGTTTGGGTCATGCAGGAGGAACTTGTTCGTAGGCCTCGTTCTCGCTCCTCGGCGGGTGACGATGCGGGGCCTTCAGAACCCGCGCCTATGGCTGCGTCCAGTTCTGCACTTGGTGGAACCGGGGGGTTTGAGGTGGCTCCTCCGGACTCTTCGGGCCTTCCAACAGTATACGGGGGGCCTCGTCTTGGAGTCCCGTCGGTACCGGCCCGGGAGCAGTGTTCGGAGGTTGATCTTCGTAAGTCTCCTTCACCAGTCTCTTCGTTGCCACACGTGGGCCATGCCAACTAACGTTTATGTCTCTTTCCCTCTTTCTGTCGTACAGTTCTCCGACTGGCGTGGGCTGCTGCAGCGAGGCTGGTTGGGATGTCTGGCGGTGTCCCTCCCAGGGGCATGCCGGTGATGGTGACGATAATCCCTTCACCTCCTCCAGCTGCGGTGCACACCATCACTGGTGGGACCACCAGTAGGGCCATACCTGAAGTCATCGAGGTGGACTCTGAGGAAGAGGATCAACCGGTCAGTCCCAGTCCTGTCGTGCCTGCGCCGGCGTCAGGCGTCGTACCAGACTCAACACCAGATGCGGATCCCGCTGAGGAATTCCTGCAGGCATATCCCGCGTACGAGCCTGCTGACCGCGCGGATTGGGACGAAACGGCCTCTGATGAGGAAGACAGCAGCATAGTCCGTCGCCGGTCGTGGAAGCTGATCACGCGCTTTATCAGGGACACCCCCCAGGTGCAATGGCTGGCCGAAATGGATAGGCTCCGCTCGCGGTTGCGCGAGCTGTGTGCCGGGGGAGTGGATGCCCAACGCCCTCACGCGCTCATCCGAGACCTCATGGCTGAGAAGATCCGGGAGCATGATCGTGGGCTGAGCGTGGGATGGCAGAGGAGGAAGGCGACCAACATTAGGAAGCTCCAGGAGGCTGAAGGCGAGGCCCAACAGATGCAGATCCGGGCCAACGAGCTTTCAGCCACTCTCAATGCGCAGTCTGAGCTGGTCTCACACTTGAAGGCTCAGCTAGCGGAGGCTGAGGAACATATGGGGAAAACCTCTGGAAGGATGGCTGTCGTCCAGGCCGAGGTGGAAAGGGCCCGGGCCAGGGTTGACGGATTACGCCCCGCCGCTGCTGAAGAGGAGCGGGAGTTAAATCAGCGGCAACAGGCTCTGGACGCCGCAAGTCAACGGGTGGCGGAGCTGCAACGCTCTTTCGACGGAGTCAACCCGTCCATGGGGGAAGTCAACCCCCGAGTATTGTAGCGAACCCGAAGAAACTTTTATTAACACTTTTGTGCTTCAATTCTTCCTTTCTCCTTTGTTTTGAGTTCCGTAGCACGCAGGATTTCCACTGTTGAATTGTCTTGTTGCATCCCTACAATGTTTGCGGGACGTTTGACGAAAATTCCCTCAAACCAGCCCAGATTCCCGAAAGATGGGGAAGGCTTGATCGGAGGAGGAACTTCCGGGATAGCCGAATTACCGTTTATCCAATGTGCTCGTATGCACGATTGGGGCAACACCAGGGGCGCTGAAATCAGTTCAAACAGATGAAAATGGGGAGTGTGAATCACGATGCCCAAATTCGAAATACTATGGAGGCGGCGTGACAATAAAGGACAACCATTAGCCGTGGCGGAGAAACGGTATCCTTACTGCGTTAGCCTGAAACGGGGACAACAAATGAGCATCGACCGCTGACCGTATTCGCAACGCGGGATTTTATCAATTTGTTGTCGATTAATCTTTCGGGACGTTGGCCCAGGACAGTTGGTGGACCATAGGTCAGACATCCTTACTGTTAGGGGGTCCTTCCAGACATGAAAGAAGACGAGGGTCCGAATAAGGGGCACGCAAAGCGTGGAATATGGAGTGATGGTTTGTTCAAACAGAATCCAACACTTCAGTAGTTACACCACCGTGGTGGGTGTACGCCAGATGGGCGCATCGATCTGATCCCGGATCATTCTTTCTTCCAGATAGGGCCTCTCTGGCGAGGGCTGGAAATGAGGAGGAATAGGATTTTGCGATTCCTGGGGCTGGACCCTAGGTGAAATGCCTGGGTGTCTCTACGTATCCCATGACGATGGGAATCAAGCCATACGTAGTTCTGAAAGTGCAGTTTAACGTCATGCAGGACGAGGAGCAGCCTGACTGTGTTGGTACACATCCAGCCAAAACTACTAAGCCCACGTGAGTCGTGCTCGGTGTGGGAAACAAGCAGTAGTGGTGGGAATTTCCCGACGCAGAGAGGGGCAGGTGAGGGCAAAGGGATGCTCGGTGACTACCGGCCCAATGACACTAACATGATCATTCAGCGCATCTAGATGCGCGAAGAGAAAGAGCCGAGTATTATGGAGTTCCACTTGGACATGAAGGAGTGGAAATGCGTGAATCATGACGCTCGAGATTCGGATCACGATGGTGACGGCGTGGCGATGGAGGACTACTGCTGACCATATTCGCAACACAGCATCCTATCGCGTTAGCCTGAAATGGGGACAAACAAATGAGGGTCGACCATTGACCATGTTCGAAACACGGGACCATGTCACAAATGTTGTCGAATATCCGCAGGGGCGTTGGCCCGAAACGATTGTAGGGCCCTTAGGTCCAGCATTCATGGAGAGCCCTTAAGCTTAGTATCCACGTCGTCCGAGGGTCCCTTTGGATGTGGAAGAGGATGAGGATCCAAATAGCGAGCTCACGAAGCTTGGTCATGAGATGAGGGGAATGTCCCTGTGAAAATCCCATGCTTCGGGCTTTCTGTCAAAACACATCCGAATACGTCAACGAAACGTATTAGAGAGAGGGAGCAGATTCCTTTCCCTTGGGGAGATCTTAGTTTATGGTCATAGACTTCGGACCATGGATTGGAAAAAGGGGATCAGGGGACGCGTGACATCACAACCTGACGTGAATGAGCTCGAGTCGAGGGACCGAACTCAAGGGTTAGGCTGGACCCGCGGGGAAGTACCCGGGCGCTCCTACGTATCTCATAAGGATGAGAATCAAGCCATACGTAGTTCTGGAAGGTGGCAGGGTAAGGTACCAGTGCCAGGGGAAAGGGGAAGTGCGGACGTGGCCCTTGCACTAAAAGAAGCGGAATTTGATGTATCTTGTTTGTTCTTTGAGGTGAATGGTTTTTTTTTTGTGAAGCGACAGGCCTAGAACTGTAGGTCGTGATGTCGCCACAAGAATCAAGCCGTGATGGGCGTTGACAAATGGCATGGCGCGTGGCCAGTACCCAACGTGATGTCCTCTACAGCGAGGTCACCACAATGCGGTGCCGTTTTTCGTCGTGCGGCCAGGACGATAATGTCACAGTTTAGGGTCGTATGATAGGACCAAGCATGCATTTTATCGTCATGCAGCGCAGACGTAGCAGAGACGATGCTAGGCGGGAAATGTGCGCAGTGTTTATAAAACACATTTGACAGAGACATGATCCCACATCAAATTGTACGCCATCCGGAGGTAAAACAGGGGAAGAGACTGGCTTCCTGAATGGGTTGTACCCGGAGACAGGGCGTCTGGGCGGTCCTACGTGTCCCATGAGGATGGGAATGTGAACGTAGTCCCGAACGGGTCTTAGTTTATGGTCTTAGAGCTCGGACCAGGGAGTCCCGAAGGACGCCAGATTGCAGCTTTGTCCCCCTAACATGCAAAGGTGCACTGAGGGATAGCGCCAAAAGTGTCGAGATTCCACCTGGACATGATGGGGTGGAAAATGATGTGAATCATGCAACCAACATTCAAGGACTGAAGGGGCTGGCGTGACGACAGAGGATTACTGCTGACCATGTTCGCAACACAGCATCCTGTCGCGTTAGCCTGAAATGAGGACTAACAAAACGAGCATCGACCGCTGACCATATTCGCAACGCGGGATTTTATCGATTTGTTGTCCGTAAACCTGGAGGGCGTTGGCCCGTATCGGTAGGAGAGCCCTTGGGCGTAGTATCCAGGCCGTTCTTGGGGGTCCCTCCGGGTGTGAAAGATGATGGAAGTCCGAATAGAGGGGAACACGAAGCTTGACAAGTGGAAGGAACTTGACCAAGTTGAATCTGACACTCTTGGTCCTAGACCAGAGTACTCTCAATACATGGGTGAACCGCTGCGGGGAGCCAAGGGACTCAACCTTGAGGGTGATCGAGAGATGGCAGATTCCCAGGGGAAGGGGGGCATGATGCCCACAACCTTGTATCATACCTACGCACCCCCCGCTGGAGAGGGATGGACCAAGTGGTCTAGGTGACCGGGAAATCAGGATATCTCCCAGAGGTGGGGCTGGACCCGAATCTTAAACATCCAGGTGGTCCTACGTATCCCATTATGATGGGAATCAAGCCACACGTAGTTCTGAAAGGGTGCCTTTTAATGTCATGCAGGACAGGGGATAGGAGGACTGAACCTCAGAATGGGGCGTGCGTGGTGCAACTATTGCGTACCCGACGTGAATGAGGACGTAGTCCTACACTGCGCCACGCAGTCCTATGATCAGGGTCCTGAAGGCAGGATTAGAGGGGTAAATTTGCTGAACTCAAGCTGGGTTCGGAGACAAGGGGTCTTGAACGTAGTTCCAGATGAGGGTCTTAGTTTATGGTCTTAGAGCTCGGACCGCGGATGGTGACAACTCCCAAGTAAGCACAGAGGTCAACCCAATCCCTAAGCCCACATGAGATAAACTCGGTGTGGGAAACAAGGGGGGGACCCTCATTGCAACACTTGGGGCATCCATTAAAGGGGAGTCAGCAGAGAGTTCCGAAGGACACCTTTGATGTAGCTTGTTCCTCAAACGCGCAGACGTGCACGGGGGAAAAGTACCGAGAGTCCCGAAATTCTACTTGGACACGATGAAGTGATGAAGGGTGTGAATTGTGTACCCGGCATTTGGGCTTAATGGGTTGGCGTGACGACAGAGGAAAACTGTTATCCATGAAGGAAACACAGCGTCTGTATCGCGTTAGCCTGAGGTGGGAGCAACAAACGAGCATCGACCGCTGACCATATTCGCAACGCGGGATTTTATCGATTTGTCGTCCGAAACCCTGGGGGGCGTTGGCCCGTATCGGTAGGAGAGCCCTTGGGCTTTTGTATCCAGGCCGTACTTGGGGGTCCCTCCGGGTGTGAAAAATGGTGAAAGCCCTGATGCGGGGATACGCAAAGCCTGGAAAGCGGGCGCGGACGTGTCCGAGTAAAGCTTGGCATTCCAGGTAATGAACCAGAGTACTCTTAAGCACATTGGTGAACAGCCGAAAGAGGGATCGACGAAACAGCTCAGTGGTGCGGGAAACATGGCGTGGTCACTACAAGACCCTCGTAAATGAGGACATAATCCCACACCGCACCATATGATCTCTTCATGGAGGAAGGATGGGCCAAGGGGCCAAGACGGGATGAGGATTCCCGAGAGATGGGGCTGGACCCGGATTTTGGACATCCAGGTGGTCCTACGTATCCCATTATGATGGGAATCAAGCCACACGTAGTTCTGGAAGTGCAGTTTAACGTCATGCGGGACTTGGGTGGGGAGTAATATACTCCTGAGCAAGGTGTATAGTATGGCGAAAAACCGACGTGAATGAGGACGTAGTCCTACACCATACCGTACAATCCTATAAGATAGGTCCTGGGCCGCGGCCTAGAAAGGCCGAGGGGCCTGAGGCTGAGCCTCGGTCAGGAGGGCCTGACCGGTTTGTAGTTTAACGTCTTACATGAGGACGGGGGGCCAGGGGCCCAAGGAGGCCAAGGGGCCTGAGGCTGGGCCTCGTAAGGGGGGTTGTACGGCGTGGTACATGATCCCGACGTGAATGAGGACGTAGTCCCACACCACACCGTACACTCCAGGTGAGAAATAGGGGAGAAGGCCCAGGGGGCCCAAGATCAGGCATCAGTTAGGAAGGCCTGACTGGTTTGTAGTTTAACGTCTTACATGAGGACGGGGGGCCAGGGGCCCAAGGAGGCTAAGAGGCCTGAGGCTGAGCCTCGTAAGGGGAGTTGTACGGCGTGGTACATGATCCCGACGTGAATGAGGACGTAGTCCCACACCACACCGTACGCTCCGGGTGAGGAATCGTGGGCTGTGGTCCCGATCACTAGCACCACCTGGGGGAAGTTTATCACCTCAGGATGGGGCAGAATGAACCACTGTTGACCATAGTCGAAACACAGCGTTCCTATGGTGACCCGCATGGGGGCAACAAATGAGGGTCAACCGCTGACCAAATTCGCAACGCGGGACTTGTTTCAATTTGTTGCTTGAGAATCCCTCAGGGGCGTTGGCCCGTATCGGTAGGAGAGCCCTTGGGCTTTGTATCCAGACCGTTCTTGGGGGCCCCTCCGGGTGTGAATCCATCCACGAAAGGGGCAAACACCTCCAGGGGGGAATGTGCAGCCGGGTCGAGGCTTGCTCGACGTGGGTCGGGGCAAAAATGTGCACCCTGCCGTGTCTTAACCCGAGGGGAAGATTTCGGCTTTTGGGCTGGGCCAACAGACGAAATGTCTGGGCGTTCCTACGTATCTCATAAGGATGAGAATCAAGCCATACGTAGTTCTTGAAGGCCATGCAGTTTAGCGTCATGCGGTAAGGACGTGGGAGGGTAGAAGAACGGAGCGGGCGCATGGTGCGACCTTTACAATCTTTGCGTGAGTGGGGTTGCATGAGCGGGGCCAAGAAGGCCGACGCCCTGCTACACAAAGATCCTCCAAGGAGACCATTCCCAGGGGGAATAGTGGAAGAGAGAAGCTTGGGGCTGGGCTCAAGACGAGGCGTCCGAGCGTTCCTACGTATCCCATAAAGATGAGAATCAAGCCGTACGTAGTTCTTGAAGGCCATGCAGTTTAGCGTCATGCGGTAAGGACGTGGGAGGGTAGAAGAACGGAGCGGGCGCATGGTGCGACCTTTAGAATCTTTGCGTGAGTGGGGTTGCATGAGCGGGGCCAAGAAGGCCGACGCCCTGCTACACAAAGATCCTCCAAGGAGACCATTCCCAGGGGGAATAGTGGAAGAGAGAAGCTTGGGGCTGGGCTCAAGACGAGGCGTCCGAGCGTTCCTACGTATCCCATAAAGATGAGAATCAAGCCGTACGTAGTTCTTGACATGCAGTTTAACGTCATGCGGGACGAGGGGTATCTCGTTCGGGGATGTGTGCGGCATGGTCATGATCTCAACGTGAGAACGTAGTCCTACACTGTACCGTACAATCCCGTAAGAGGGTAAGTCGGAGAGAAACGAGGGGGGCCTGGGGCCAGACCTCGGTGGAGATGGGGCCAGGGGCCCAAAGAGGCCGAGGGGCCTGAGGCTGAGCCTCGGTCAGGAAGAACTGACTGACTTGCAGTTTAACGTCTTGCAGTGAGGACGGAGATACAGTTTAAGGTCATGCGGGACCAAGTCGCAGTTTAGGGTCGTGCAGGACCCATGCAGTTTAATGTCGTGCAGGACCCTCTTGCAGTTTAGGGTCATGCAGGACCATCTTGCAGTTTAGGGTCATGCGGGACCATCTCGCAGTTTAGGGTCATGCGGGACCATGTCGCAGTTTAGGGTCATGCGGGACCATCTCGCAGTTTAGGGTCATGCGGGACCATCTCGCAGTTTAGGGTCATGCGGGACCATCTCGCAGTTTAGGGTCATGCGGGACCATCTCGCAGTTTAGGGTCATGCGGGACCATCTCGCAGTTTAGGGTCATGCGGGACCATCTCGCAGTTTAGGGTCATGCGGGACCATCTCGCAGTTTAGGGTCATGCGGGACCATTTCGCAGTTTAGGGTCATGCGGGACCATCTCGCAGTTTAGGGTCATGCGGGACCATCTCGCAGTTTAGGGTCATGCGGGACCATCTCGCAGTTTAGGGTCATGCGGGACCATCTCGCAGTTTAGGGTCATGCGGGACCATCTCGCAGTTTAGGGTCATGCGGGACCATCTCGCAGTTTAGGGTCATGCGGGACCATCTCGCAGTTTAGGGTCATGCGGGACCATCTCGCAGTTTAGGGTCATGCGGGACCATCTCGCAGTTTAGGGTCATGCGGGACCATCTCGCAGTTTAGGGTCATGCGGGACCATCTTTTGCCCTAGGCGAAGTATCGCTTGAGGAATCTGGCATTGGTGGGAGGGGTTACACGCTCTCCATCTGTGGTCACCAAGGAGTAAGCTCCATTGGGGTAAACCTTATGGATGATATAAGGCCCTTCCCATTTGGGTTCTAACTTGGGCGGCTTCCTTCCGGGAATCATTGGCGCTCGCAGGGCCAGCACCAGGTCACCCTGTAGAAAAGAGCGGAGACGAACCTTCTTGTCAAAAGCCCTTGCCATCTTGTCCTGATGCCTTTCCAGATTGTGCAGGGCACGAAGCCGGTTCTCGTCCAGTGCCTCTAGCTCAGCTAGACGGATCTCGGCTACCTCATCTGATGTCTGGTGATCATAAATGGCCGTGCGTAGCGACGACAGCTGGATCTCAATGGGTAGGACGGCCTCAGCTCCATACACCAGGGAATATGGGGTCACCTGGGTAGAGTTGCGAGTCGTCGTCCGGTAAGCCCAGAGGGCGTTGGGGAGCTTGTCCGGCCAACTCTTCTTGTTCTGACCAACCATCTTCTGCAGAATGTTAGAGAGGGTCTTGTTGAACGCCTCGATCTGTCCATTTGCCTGTGCGTGGTAGCGGGAGGTATGGTTTGACCGGATGTCGTACTTAGCGTACAATTTCTTCAATTCAGCTGCTCGGAAGTTGGTTCCGTTGTCAGTGAGGACGGCGTGAGGGACCCCAAACCGGTGGATGATGTTGGAGCTCACAAAGTCAATGACGGAACGGGCCTTGACCTCTTTGAGCGGAACTGCTTCTGCCCACTTGGAGAAGAAATCTGTAGCAGTCAGGATGAACCTACACTGGCGGGCTGTTGCCGGCGGGTACGGTCCCACTACATCGAGTCCCCATACCGCAAATGGCCAAGAGCACTTGGTGGGGTGGAGGGGTTCTGGCGGCCGATGCAAGAAATTGGCGTGCACTTGGCACGCGTGGCATCTCTTGGCGTATCCAATACAATCGTGGATCATGGAGGGCCAGAAGTACCCTAGCCTCCGGATTTGATGGGACAGCTTCGGCCCAGCTTGATGGGCGCCACAGGAACCGGCGTGAACCTCTTGCATAACTTGAGGTATCTCTACTCCTTGGATGCAACGAAGGAGGACACCATCAAAACTCCGTTTATAGAGGGTCTGCTCAAGGCTAGGGCCGTTCTGGAGGGTAAATTGAAGTGCGCGGCGTCGGATTCGCTCGCGCTCGGCCCGGTTGTCCGGGAGCTGACCATTTTGGAGATACTCGACAAAAGGTGCTCTCCAATCGGGGGTCGTTTCAACCACTGCATCCGACGAACCCGGGACTTCCGATACGGAGGGTCCGGCGGTGAGATGACTTACCCGCAGGCTATCACGGTCCTCTTGGGTGACGGGAGCAATGACTCTCCGGTGGGCCACGTGTATGACCAAATCATCTTGCTCGGGTTCTGCGAGCGATGCGGCTAAGCCAGCTAGGGCGTCCGCTTGGCCGTTCTGCGACCGCGGGACATGGGTAACCTCTGGCCGAGAAGAGAACTGGGCCATCAGGAGGAGGGTGTACTCCAGCAACGGTGCAAGCTCTGGCTTCCTGACGACGTAGTCGCCATTAACCTGTTTGATTACCAGCTCAGAATCTCCTTTCACATGTAGATGGGGTACATGGATCTCGAGGGCCAACTCGAGGCCGGTGATGAGAGCTTGGTACTCTGCCTCGTTGTTCGTACAACCTTCTGACAGCAGGAAGGAGTACGGCAGGACGGCTTGCGTCGGGGTAATGAAAACAATACCCAGACCCACTCTGTTGAGCTTGGGGTCGTTGAGCCTTCTACCGGTGGGGCTCCGGGAGGCGCCGTCGAAATGCATTTTCCAACACGAGACAGCGTGATCGACCGAGAGAATCGTCTCATCGGGGAAATCCAGGTCCAGGGATTGATTCGCGGAGGTTGGATGGGCAGCTAAAAAGTCTGCCAACGCCTGTCCCTTGACGGCCTTTTGAGGCACAAACCTGATGTCAAACTGCTGGAGAATCACCGCCCACCATGCTAGCCGGCCGGTCAGCATGGGGCGGTTCAGGATGTACTTCAGCGGATCCACCCGAGAGATCAATTGCACCTCGTGGTGTTGCAGGTAGTGTCGCAACTTCTGCACGGCGAAGACGAGCGCAAGGCAGCTCTTTTCGATAAGGGAATATCTGACCTCCGTATCGAGAAGCATGCGACTGAGATAGTAGAGACTGTTCTCAGTGCCCTCGTTATTCTTCTGGGCGAGCAGCGCGCCGAGGGATCTCTCTAGGGCGGTCACGTAGAGGACCAGCGGCTTTCCAGAGACGGGTGGCATCAAGACCGGAGGTTGGAGCAGATACTGTTTGATTTCCTCGAAGGCGATCCGACACTCCTCATCCCATTCGTAGGCAGCGCCCTTCTTCATGAGCCGAGAAAAGGGCTTACACTTGCCGGCCAGGTTCGCAATGAATCGGCGTATATAGGCTAAGTGGCCTTGCAGGCCTCGAAGCTCCCGAATGTTGCTCGGGGGAGGCATTTGGCTGATGGCCTTGATCTTCTCCGGGTCGATCTCGATACCTCGGTATCTGACAACAAAGCCCAGAAACTTCCCGGAGGTGACCCCGAAGGCACACTTCAGCGGGTTCATCTTCAGGTGACGGGAACGGAGGAAACCGAACACTTTCTCAAGGTCTTTGAGATGGTCCTGGCGCTGATACGATTTGACTACAAGGTCATCCACGTAGCATTCCACCAATGTCCCGAGGATCGGTTTGAATATGCGATGCATGGCCCTCTGATAAGTGGCACCTGCATTTTTTAAACCGAATGGCATTACCCGGTAGCAAAAGGTACCCTGGGGAGCCCTGAAGGCAGTGGACTCCTCATCTTCGGGGGCCATCCGGATCTGGTTATACCCGGAATATCCGTCCATAAAAGAGAGGGCTTGGAACCCGGCCGTGGCGTCAATCAACAGCTCCGTCACTGGAAGTGGGAAGTCATCCTTTGGGCAGTGGCGATTGAGATCGCGGAAGTCGATGCAGACCCTAATCTGCCCATTCTTCTTCCTGACTGGCACAATGTTGGCGAGCCATTTGGGGTACTGGACCTCTTTGACGAAGTTGGCCTTGATTAGCTTATCAACTTCAGCCTCAACCATAGCGCCATGGGAAGGGTGCATTTTCCTGGGAGGCTGCTTAAACCCACGATGTTTTACCGGGAGGCCCAGACGGTGGACGGCCACTTGGGGATCCAGTCCTGGCATCTCATCGTAACTCCAGGCAAACACATCGCGGTGCTGTTTGAGAAAGTCTACATACTGCTGTCGCTCCTCGAGGGACATGGCCGCACTGATCAATGTGGGTCTTGGATCTGCCTCGCTGCCAAGGTTCACCTGCACCAGCTCATCAACCGTGGTAGAGACGCCTTCTTCAAAGGCTGGGGGAGCATCCTCCAAGTCTTCCTCCCCAGCCGGGGGGGGGACTTCCCGTGACGGAAGGTGCTTCTGGGCTCTCAAAACCCGAGGGGCAGCTGGTGCCGGCTTGGGCAGCAGCAGTCATCACATCAGGAGACTCACTCGTCGTGGAGACCATAGCAATGAATGCATTTGACCCTATCCCATCCGGCCTTCGGCCTAAGGGGCCACGCTTGACGATATCAAAGCAGTGGTGACGTGTCGGCCAGAGTCGGTTGATTCCATCCCGGCGAAATAGACACGTATGGCGCACCGCTGTTGTCATGAGCCTGACATCCCGGTACCGCACAGGGGTAGGAGATTCCGGGATGACCCGAGCCTGGTTGGTGTAGGAGTACGAGGTGATTCTCCGCCGTCGCTTAGACGCGGGAACATGCCTTCCTTGCGTACCCGAAACAACAAAACATTGTCCCATGTCGGGGGTCGTGGCTTCCAACCGGTGGATCGGGAGGATGTAGGCGTCGTCCATGCTCGCCCAGGGATTACTTGCGATTGGAGCGGGCTCATCCTCGCTGACCAGGATCTGCTTGTCTTTGCTTTTGTAATAACCCGCATCCAGATAGCGGGCCTCACAAGAAGCAAAGGGGGACGCGTCTCCTTGGATCACGCCTACTCGACCGTTGAGCGAGTACTTAAGGCACTGGTGATACGATGAGGGGACCGCAGCATGCAGATGGAGCCATGGCCTACCCATCAGTGCGTTGTAGGCGGTGTCCTGAGAAACAACCATGAACTCGGTGCTGGCAATTAAGCCACCGAACTGGGTCTTCAGGCGGATCTTGCCGACCGGGGTTTGCTCTGTCCTGTCGTACCCCTGAATCCTGAGGTCAGAGGGAGTCAAATCACCTTCAGACAAACCCAGTTTTCGCAACGTCCGGGTCGGAATTAGATTGATTCCAGAACCCGTGTCAACGAGGCAGCGGCGGACTTCCACACCGTTAAAGTGGCCAGTGACATACAGTGGGCGAATGTGCCCCTGTATAGGAGGGTCTTCGTCTTCACCAGAGAACGAGATAACCGCCTGACATTCGGCGTTTTCAATCGTCTCGGTATGGAAGGCCTCCGCGGCTGCCACTTCCGTCTCGAACTGGAGGGGGCTCCTTAGGGCCTCGGCAAGTGCCTCGCGCATCTCGGATGACAAGCGCAGGGCCTCAAGGATGGAAAGCCTCGCCGGAATGCCGGCTAAGTGCTTTAGGACATCATACTTGCGTGCCAAACGCGAACCTCTGCTTACAGGGGGTTTTTCGGCATTTGGAGGCATAGCGGGTCCTGCTGGTTGAACTGGCGGTCGGCTAGCACTGGGTACGTCCTGCTGCCTGCTAGTAGAAGCCTGGGAAGTAGTCGCCGGGCTAAGGTCGAACAGCGGGAGCTGGCCCGTCGCCGGGCGAGACTGGCTGTGATACGAACGAGGCGGCTCTCCCTGATCCAGCAACACGAATGGCGGTGGAGGTAGAGCCGAGGGTGCTGAATGGGTCTGCGCGTGCTGAGATCTACGCTGAGCCTGCTGCCTCGTCTCGGTAGCGTGCACGGCTTGGTCACAAGTGCCTGCTGACATACCTCGGTGACCGGCGCGATCGCGATTCCGCCGACGTTGACGTCGGCTGGAAACATTGGGGCGGTCTGCCTGGGGTTCCCCCTCATCGGGGGTCATATAGGGCTTTACCAGCTCCACGGTGTTAACCGAAGCGTACCCTTGACTATCACTCGAAGAGTCATCCACCGCTGGGCGGATTCTGGGGGGAATGCCCATTTCAGGAGGCATAAAGTCGCCAAGAGTGCGGGATGACGACGGCACTGGCGGCGCACGTTGCTTCTTCTTACGTCGCCGCTGCTTGCCCTTTTGGGTAGAGGTCGACTGTGAGGACGATGCTGAGGCACCGGCTGCTTCTTCTGAAGGTTCCGGCTGCTTCAGGCGTGCCCGGATGATACCCTGGGCACGGACAACAGTTTTTCGAGCCATCCAGTTGTCGTATTTCTGGGACCCGCAGCTAGGGACCTGCTGCCACTCACCCTCGCTGTCACTGCCGATTTCTGATCCCGCAAAGACGCCTGCCACCTGCGCTGGCGCTGGGCCCAGCTTGACTATGTTGTTGTTGACCTGGTCCTGAAGCCAGTCTTTAAACACATAGCATCGCTTGAGGGTGTGCCCCAGGATCTGATGATAAGGGCAGTAGTTGGGGTGATCAGTGAGATGCGCCTCTGCCGGTCTCCTGCACTCAGGCAGACGCACAATCCCTTGCTCCAGAGCACTTCGGAAGTAACCAGGGACCTGATTTTCGTTGAACGAATAGGTATGGTATTTTCTTTCCGGGTAAGGAGCCCTGGGGGCCTGATCCTGTCGAGGGACCGGAGGGGCCTGCCGAGGGGGCGGCGCCTGGTTGTCTCGCCTAGGTGGCGGTGGCGCGTTGCGCGGGGGAACCTATCGGTTCTGAGGCGGTCGCTGCTGGGCAGGAGCCTGTGCTTGAGGTGGAGGACCTCTGCGGGGTTGCGGGGGTGGTACCGCCGGTAGCAATTCCAGCTGCCTCGGGGCTTCTATTTGAGCCACTGCGGCGGGTTCAGCCCTGGCGGCCCTCCTGGCTGGGATCATTGGGGGCAGCAAACGTGCCTGACTAGCCTGTTGCAGGGCCTCTTCGAGGCGCTGGGCCTTATCCGAGAAATCTCTGAACCCCCCAGGGTAATTCTGGGTAATCAAGGAGGGTACCAGCTCTGTCTTTACGTTCCCCACACACATCGTCAATAATTGCTCCTGAGTCAGTGGCATATCGAGAGAATACGTAAGTCCTTTCCACCGGGCGATGAAGTCCGCAACCCGCTCATCAGGCCTCTGTTTGCACTTAAAGAGGTCCGCGATGCTGGTCTTCCACGTGGTAGAGCTGAACTGGTACAAGAACTGCCGGCGAAGATCTTCCCAACCGGTCACTGATCCGATGGGGAGCTGGCTGTACCAGACGAATGCCGGACCTTCCAACGTCTGTACAAAACATCGGAGATTAGCGGCTTCTTGCTGAGCCGGGGTCCCCAACATGGGGCCACACCTGGAAGAGAAATGAGCCAAGTGCTGGGGTGGGTCCCCTGTCCCGTTAAAAGGAGAGAAAGTGGGGTTCCCAAAACCCGGAGGCGCGGGCATATCATCCACCCACGCGGGATAAGGCTTGCCATCGGGTGGGACCGCCACCTGCCGTGTCTCCAACGCCTCGAGGCGGGCTGTGAGTGCCGCAATAAGGTCCTCCGGGTGGGGGTCCCTGTCTTGACGGGGATCCCTAACCACAAGCGCATTGCCAGGTTCTTCAACGCAGTAGACGGCTTCTGCTGCTCGCGGGTTGACTGGTTGGACGACCTGTTGGGCGGCCGGGGGAACCCGGGTTGGATTCTTCAGATTGCCCCGTCGTTCAGGGGGGTTTGGCGAGACGTATCGCGCCCTCTTGCCGTGTGTTCCGGCTTCCGCCCTGTCCGCGGCAGTAGCATGATCAGGGTTGCCCGGAGGCATCTCACCGGGGGGAAATTGTTCCTGCCCCTGCTGTCCCGGCCTGGGATTACCATAGTCGGGTCGTCGCTCTGTGGCGCGTTCAGCCAAGAGTTCGTCGACCAGCCTCTTCTGTTCAGCAAGCTGCTGGCGCAACGTGGCCTTCTCAGGATCTTCGTCCGTTTTCTGCACAGAGGCGGACGGGTCGGAGTGCTTGGCTATTCCGACGTGCTCCTTACCCTTGCCAGTGCTTCGACCGAGCGCCAGTGACTCGGTGGGTACAGGGAGGCCTAGCAGGTTCCTTTGATGACGGGTGACTCTCCCTGATGGGTTGAGTAGTGGCGGTACGCACTCGGGTGGTAGGTCCCCATCAAGGAACTCAAGCTCATCTTCCTTATCCACAACGTCGGCCATGTGGACTGTGACCCCTCTTGAGGGCATATCCTCAATGTCGCATAGTGAATCAGGCTGTCGTAGAATAGGGTCGAAGAGGAGAGCGGCATAGCGTCCCCAACCACGGACTTGCACATGGGGGGTAGCTTCCCTGACAATCTTGCGGAGTGCCTTGAAACTCTGAACGCATCTTCGTTGGAGGGCACCCTGATGACCGGGCGACTCGGGGTGCTGGGCCACAAGGAGCACCGCTGCATCAATCAGGCGGCACTGTTTTCCAATCTCCTCGAAGTGCTCCCGACTCCTGGGGTACACTACCCGTTCCCAACGGAGGCGGAAGTGCGTCGCCCACAGGGTCCGACAAAGGCATCCCACTTCTTCAGGGGTAAGCGACTCGGGTATGCGGAAATTCAACGCTGCCGTGGGCCAGAACTTCTCTGGGAAATAGTCCGCTGCAAGAATACTCCAGAAGCTCCTGGGTTCATCCTCGGAGTTCGGCCCTACATTTCCCCACTCATCAACCGGGGGTGGCTGAGGGACCGGTAGCGGCACCGAGGCGGACCTCTGGGATAGCAAACTCGGCGGTGGAGAATACGATAAGCGGGCAGACTGGCCACCGTACTCTGGGCCTTCCTCTGAAGAGCGAGGTGACCTGACCACGATGTCACGATAGGACGGGCTAATAGCCGCTACTTCGGGTACGGGAATCGCCGTTACCGGTGTCCGGTCATGTCGTGGCTCTACCACCGTTGACCCCCAAAACAGCTCCTCGGGATCCCGGGTAGAGGAAGAGGGCGCTTCGGGCGACGGTGGCGGTGACTGCGCGGTCGAAACCTGCGGAATTCCCAGGATTTCTTCCTCCTGGATGTACCTGCGGAGAGAGACGGGAATCCGATGGACCTCAAATTCGGGGAGAACGAGGCTGACGCGTCTGGTTCCTGCCCCAGTCCTTGATACGGAGGAGCTGGGAGAAGGTTCCATCGCTGAATCGCATTCCGCTTCCGAATCGGAGAAGCGGGCAGGTTTGATCCCCCCCCTGGGCCTTCTCAGGATTCTTCTTGTGGCGGCGACGACCCGCTCTTCTGCCCCTGGGTGGCTCTTCGGGACAGGGTTGACCCCTATCAGGTAGCCCTGGGGCGGCGCTAGCGCCGTGGCGGAGAGGGCCCCCACTTGAGACAGCCGAGGTGCGAGGGGCACCAGGGAAAATATCAAAGGGTACATGGGGAGGACCTCCATGAACAGTACCCACGTGGGCGGGGCCTCTGTTGGAACCGGCAGGAGCATGGGGAAGGCCTCCACGGTCGATGCGAGTGGAGCGAGGCTGACCTTCACTCCTCGAATTGCTGGGGCGAGGAGGACCTTCGTCAGTCGCAGAGAGGACGTAGGGGGGACCCCCACGTCGAAGGACCGGATGGACGGTGCCTTCGGACGGATGGGCTTCATACCCTGTACAGCGGGCGCGGGAAGTGTTTCCGCGCTGAGCATCACTGCCCCGGGGCAGGTCTTCCTGCAGGATGGGGGCAGCATGAGGCATGCCTCCACGACGAACCTCGGAGCGGGGAAGGCCCACGCTCTGTGGAGTAGTGGTACGGGGAGGACCTCCGTACGGGGTGGCATCACCGCGGGTTAGCTCGCGACGATCATCACTGTGGCCTGCAACCCGGAGCGTCAACCCGGCCTGCCCATGGGGCGGTTGGGGTCTCGATCCTGGTTGGGCGAAGGGGTGCCCCTGCTTAATGTAGGCGGGGGATTCATAATGTACATCGGCGGTGGCTCGGGCCACTATAGCTGTTGATGTGGACGCGGCTAGGCGAGCGTCCTCAGCCCGGGCCCGGCGCTGACGTCGAGTCAGGCGGGCCGGTGCAGGTGGTGCAGGGACATAGTCTGCCTGTTCTTCCTGCGGGGCCGGACGGCGGCGCTGACGTGGCCGGACGGGAGCTCTGGCCTGGGAGTCCCGGGTCGGGGCCCTGAGCGGACTGAGCCGGACAACACCTGCCTCTTCAGCATAAGGCGAAGAGTCGTCAAGGCGTTCCGGGGATAGGCTCCCGAAACGATTGAATGTCTGGGTGGGAAGCGGGGGCTCCCTGCGCGGCCTGTTAGGGCGGCGTTGACGGCGGGGCCTGGAAGCATCCAGGTCCAAACGGGCCATATCCCTGGTCGGGATGACCCCTTGTTCCTCATACCTGCGCACGAGGCTGTTGATCACCCTTCGTTGGATGACCTCTGATGGGGAAAGGGGACGTGGACGTCCCGCATCCCGCGACGCGCCAGCCGTCGTGGCGGTAGTGGCGCCATGTGGAGTGGCCGTAGTGGTGTTGCCCCTGCCCCTGCGCGGGCGAGGAGCGGATGGTGACCGCATAGCAACCTGATTCCTGACAAACGAAGGGATCAACTCATCAGTACTGAGAGGAAAAGGATTGACAGCCAGTGCCCCAGCATTCTTCCATCCCCATGTCTGTGAGAAGGATCCACGCCAACACGCTGCAGAGCAGAGCGCCCCACGTTCTACTACCCCGACTTCCGGTGAGTTCCACGACAGGCCCGCCATTTGCTTGGCGGGGCCAGGCACCGGATACCTGGATCCGGTGACACGTCAATCTACCGGTGTCTCGAACGCTACTAATCTCCATGCTGAGGAGAAGAATTTCACGTCGGGTTCACCATTTCTGTTTCCGACGCTTTCGCCGGGGCGCGCGCGCATCCGTCCGCGGAGGAGGGGGACGCGCGGCTTTGTTTCCCCGCATTCCCGCTTTCTAAAGGCGGGCGACATTCGTTCCTTGTTCAGGTACGTCTGCTCCTTGATCGAAACGGGATGATGGGATGTCGGTTCTTCCTCCTGTGGATTCCTCCTCAGAACTCGTCACCTAGTCCGGGTCTCCCTTATAGATTTAATACGTAGTTCGTGAAACTCTTCCCAGTGCCATGTTTCCATGGGAGCCGGTTAATTACGCTGCTTCTGTCGGGACATTCCAAAGGGTCCAGTCAGGGCGGCAACCTTCGGTCAGGGGAGTAATCACGTTTGAGGCATCAGTAGCGTGTCTGGATGCTGGGGTGCCTGGCATGTCTGTCTGTTGTCCTTGATCACAAGGCTTCTCGAGGGCGTGGAAACCCGAGGCATCCCACATCGAGCGCGGGGGGTTACATGTCATAGACACGTACCTGAGGTTTTCCTCAGCTTCCCGTGTTCAACACAGGGTATGTTTGCAAGATTAACGTCTAGCAAAGACGGTTACGCCAAAGGCGTTCCATCCGAGGTTTTCCTCAGGCATCTCATGTTTACCACGAGGTAGGTCGCGAGTTTAACGTCTCGCGGAGACGGTTGAGAATGGAATGGGACCATCGCAGGGGTGGTGATGACGAAGTTGGGCTTGAGCCTTAAAGGGGCTTCCTACGTATCCCCGTGGCAGGGAATCAAAGTCCTCGTAGTTCAAATGATACAGTTTAGCGTCATGCGGGACGGTAATGAACCCTGACGTGAATAAACGACGGGTGGCGGGTGTCGGTGAGCCGACATAAGTGAGGGACCTTGATCCACTATTGTTGGGCTTGAACCTCGTGGAGGCTTCCTACGTACCATGCCTTGACATGGATCAAAGACCACGTAGTTCAGGTTTGGTCGCAATGGCTTACCACTGGACCGGGATGTAGTTTAACGTCATACTGGACGGGGGTGAAACCCGACGTGAAAGACGGGCGGGCTTGAGCCTCATGGAGGCTTCCTACGTACCATGCCTTAACATGGATCAAATACCTCGTAGTTCAGATGGTGGGTTTGTCGGTAAACCGACGTGAAAGCAGACCTTGGTCCGCTGATAGTGGGCTTGAACCTCGTGGAGGCTTCCTACGTACCATGCCTTGACACGGATCAAAGTCCTCGTAGTTCGGATGGGGAGTAGACCTTGGTCCACTGATGGTGGGCTTGAACCTCGTGGAGGCTTCCTACGTACCATGCCTTGACACGGATCAAAGTCCTCGTAGTTCGGATTGGGAGTAGACCTTGGTCCACTGATGGTGGGCTTGAACCTCGTAGAGGCTTCCTACGTACCATGCCTTGACACAGATCAAAGTCCTCGTAGTTCGGATGGGGAGTAGACCTTGGTCCACTGATGGTGGGCTTGAACCTCGTAGAGGCTTCCTACGTACCATGCCTTGACACGGATCAAAGTCCTCGTAGTTCGGATGGGGAGTAGACCTTGGTCCACTGATGGTGGGCTTGAACCTCGTAGAGGCTTCCTACGTACCATGCCTTGACACGGATCAAAGACCTCGTAGTTCGGATTGGGAGTAGACCTTGGTCCACTGATGGTGGGCTTGAATCTCGTGGAGGCTTCCTACGTACCATGCCTTGACACGGATCAAAGTCCTCGTAGTTCGGATGGGGAGTAGACCTTGGTCCACTGATGGTGGGCTTGAACCTCGTAGAGGCTTCCTACGTACCATGCCTTGACACGGATCAAAGTCCTCGTAGTTCGGAGGGGGAGTAGACCTTAGTCCACTGATGGTGGGCTTGAACCTCGTAGAGGCTTCCTACGTACCATGCCTTGACACGGATCAAAGTCCTCGTAGTTCGGATGGGGAGTAGACCTTGGTCCACTGATGGTGGGCTTGAACCTCGTGGAGGCTTCCTACGTACCATGCCTTGACACGGATCAAAGTCCTCGTAGTTCGGATTGGGAGTAGACCTTGGTCCACTGATGGTGGGCTTGAACCTCGTAGAGGCTTCCTACGTACCATGCCTTGACACGGATCAAAGTCCTCGTAGTTCGGATGGGGAGTAGACCTTGGTCCACTGATGGTGGGCTTGAACCTCGTGGAGGCTTCCTACGTACCATGCCTTGACACGGATCAAAGTCCTCGTAGTTCGGATTGGGAGTAGACCTTGGTCCACTGATGGTGGGCTTGAACCTCGTGGAGGCTTCCTACGTACCATGCCTTGACACGGATCAAAGACCTCGTAGTTCGGATTGGGAGTAGACCTTGGTCCACTGATGGTGGGCTTGAACCTCGTAGAGGCTTCCTACGTACCATGCCTTGACACGGATCAAAGTCCTCGTAGTTCGGATGGGGAGTAGACCTTGGTCCACTGATGGTGGGCTTGAACCTCGTGGAGGCTTCCTACGTACCATGCCTTGACACGGATCAAAGTCCTCGTAGTTCGGATGGGGAGTCAGGGTCGGTGCTCACTCTAAGCCCACGTGAGTCATGCTCGGTGTGAGAAACAAGAGGTTGCAAGGACCCGACGATCACGTCGCGAAGGGTGCGTCCGTGAGAAGCGAAATGGGGCTTACGCGTTGAGCGGCCCATGGTGTTGGGACTTACTCCAGGATGGAGGCCCATGGCGCGACAAAGCGCGGGGAAGATGGACCTTGGTCCGACAATGGGAGGTGCCTCGTTCCCTATCACGTCCTCCACTGACCTTGGTAGTGGGGAAGTACCGAGATGCACGGGTGCAATCATCCGTACCAAAGGTTAGGGATTTACGCTCTGAGGCGACCCTTCCCCTGCGAACATACACCACTCCGACAAGGAGGATCTCATTCCATGTGCGGAAGAGTTCCATTCCCGTGGAGACGAGCGGTGTAATGAATGCTCGAGTTGGGGGGACCCTTCGTGAGGGAGACGAGGTTGGGTCACAGTTTAACGTCATGTGTTGGGGACGCGGTGCTTGGCAGTTTAACGTCCTGCAGCTCGGACGAGGTGGGTTCACTCCACACCCCTAGGGCTTACATAACCGGTACCCTCTGGTCCTTGGGGAAGGGAAGGTGTCGGTAAGGCCATGGTAAAGGGGGGTCGCGGGAGGAACCATCGAGGGGTCCACGTTAGCGTGGCTATGCGAAGAAGCAATAGCCGTTAGCGTGCCTATGCGAAGGAGCATTGGGCGAAGCAACGCTACGGGAGGTTTTGTCCATGGGACTTTGAAATCACATCGTGCAAACCTGGAGGGTCACACGGAAGGAGGAATCGCTAAGCAGAGGAGTGTGCTTTGCGAAGTGGGGTGCCTTAGCCTTAGCATGGGGCATAGGTGGAAGTGGGAGGTGCTTCGCGAAGTGGAACAGTGTTCGCGGAGCACTGCCTCGCGAAGGAGTGGTTCGCGAAGCAGGGTCCTGCCAAGCAAAGTGCTTCGCGATGCATAGTTATCCTGCCTTGGCATAGGGATTACTAGCATGGGTTGGGTGTTTCGCGAAGCACGAGTGCTCCGCGGCTGCCCGGGTTCCCTTGGGAATCCCCTTCCTTTGCGAACGCCCTTGGGCTTCGCGAAGGGCATCCCTCTCGGAAGAGGGGCTCAGAACGAAACAAATCAGAGTCGTCTCGCGAAGTAGAAATACCTCGCGGAGCTCATGATTCCCGGGGCAAAGCTTGCTTCGCGATTCGGGAGAGGAGAAGCCGAAAGGTCGGATTGTCCGTCCCGGGGACTCAGGGGGAGTCGAGTATTTATAGGGAAGGGGCGCCGCGAAGCAGGGCTCGCGCGCCGCCTCTGGAGCTTCGCGGCGCGCTCGCGAACGTCAAACGCGCTCGCGGAGGATCACCGCCTCTGGTGCTTCGCGGCGGCTCGCGAACGTCAAACGCGCTCGCGGAGGATCACCGCCTCTGGTGCTTCGCGGCGGCTCGCGAACGTCAAACGCGTTCGCGGAGGATCACCGCCTCTGGTGCTTCGCGGCGGCTCGCGAACGTCAAACGCGCTCGCGGAGGATCACCGCCTCTGGTGCTTCGCGGCGCCGCCAGGGCTGGGGCGCTTCGCGGAGGGGCTTCGCGGCTGTGCTTCGCGATGCAGCACGCCGGCTGTCTTTTTCGTTCCTTCCTTTCGGGCCATATATTTTTTTGGCGCCAACAATACTTCCAAAAGTTATTCACTTCGTCTACAAGTAAACTTAATCAAACTATACCTGCATATAATATTCAATAACTTTAACAATTATATGAAGAACTTGTTGGTCTTGACACTTTCTCCAAAAAATCTATTCAGAAAAATTCCTTAGAAAATATCAGTCTAATAAGCCTCAGTTTTTTAACCTCTGTTCGATGGCCTTTATCTGATTAGACTCTATCTGATTTTTCTTCCACTCCTTCTGATCTTAATTGAGAAGAAACTCAATCATTAACTCACCAATTTCTCATCCAATGGAACTCCATCCTATGGAACTTACTCATATGGATGTCACTCTGATGGGATCACTTCAATGGACTCAATCATATGGAATTGATCTGGTGAAACATTATTCGATGGAACTTGCTCCAATGATCAGATTGAACATCAATCCAATAGATCTTCCTTAGATGAAACCGGAAACCAAAATCTGATTGTAATCTCAATTACTAACAAAAGTATTAAGGTGTCAATTCTCAGTGTATGTGAATATTTCCAGTTATCGAAGTAAAAATTTACTCTGCTATCCTTTTACAGGCATCCTATAATGGTAAGGATGGGAAACATAATTCCTCTTACCACTCAAAAAAATTCACAATTTCTGAATTTTATGTTCATTTAAGTCTTCATCTTTGACATATTAAACTATTCTCAATAATTCTAGGAGCTTCTTGAATCTTATCAAATATTCTCAAAACTTCATACTTCTTCAATAAAAACATTTCTTTAGTCTGAGACATATTTAATTTCGATTTCTTTATTAAAATGAACAAATATGTAAGAATTTATATTCCTCATTACATTTATCTACACCAATAGATTGAAAACAAACAAATGTATTCCCATCTTGATGCTCTGTACCAACTAAAAAACCCTTGTTAAAACATTGATAGAATTATTATAAAACATTGTAGATTTTATTTTTCATAAACATAGCTTCCAATACTAAATATACCATTATACCCTTTAAAAAAACTTTACAAAAATCTATTTCCCTTATTTTCTTCAGACCAAGGATCCTGCGTATGGTGAAGTCTAGCATCTGATGAATTTATTGGTGTTAGCATGAATCTGATGGATCAGTCATTGCTTCAATATGATGGATCAGTTTCAAGTATTGTTTGATGACTCTTAATTCACTTAGAAAACAAACAAAACTTTTTTATTGACCCAATTGTAATAAAATTCAACTTGTTGAAAATTGTTGACTACATTGTTGATGATCATCAGGTTGATTAGTCTCTGAATCATTCTAATGAATTGTCATTTCCAACAATTAAAAATTTCTTAAACATTCTACCTCTGATAAAACTCTGCATTTGATAGACAAAGGATACCAACAATTTAAAATGAATCTATCTTAGAATCCCCTCTTATAGATCGGTGGCATACTATGTCTGATGAACTAGTATATATCCAGTGGCTTCCTTCTTTCAGATTTGTTATACTGATGAGTTGTTATTAGAAATTCTCATTCTTCCTTCTTGAAGGATATCTATATTTCTAAAAGAAACTAAATATGATATATTAGCTTCAATATCTCCTTCTAATAATATCTTCTTCGCATTTCTTTCTCACATATTTTATAACAAGTATATTAGATTAATTATGTTTCTGATAACTAATTGAACAATAAAGCATCATCATATTTTCACTGAAAAGTTCTATGACTTACCATCCTTCCATCACTTTATATCCTTAAAAAAAATAATTATTTTGATAGCCAATATACATTGACTCATGTTGATGGGATGAGTCTTATTCCTCATATTGATGGCCTAGGTCTGATGTTTTGTGTCACCTTTTGTGTTATGCATCTAATTGACTATGTTTGGTGAATCTTCTTGGTCAGTCTGATGGGGTGTGTCTAGATACCCAAACTCCAAATTTTTTCAATTTTAATCGTACATTATCTATTGACAACAAATATAACCAAAACTCAACTTGTGCCTAACAATACCAAGACATGATTAAATCAATTTGGATATATTGATGACAACAAAAATTGATTACATTCCTATAGTAAATTAGTAAACTTTCCAACATTAGGTCATCAAGTTTGGAAAATATCATTAGTTTAATTGAAAAAATAGTGTTCATATAAGCAAATATATATGTGATACTAAATCATGTTAACAATGTAAAATGATGAAAACATGTTAATGATTTAAGATGAAAATAATATGGTTAATAATGAATTGATTGATTATATGTTCAATACACATTTAACGTATATTTTATTTTATTTATTTAGAATAAATTAATTCAATTAATTTATGTATACTATTTTAAAAATATTTTATTGTTTTTTATTGTCTATCATGTTTTAACTTTTTTTATTTTCGTATTGGATGTAGGAATGCTAAGAAAAGAATGATTTAAATATATAAATCAATATTCCTTAACTCCTATGATGTCAGATGACCCATATGATATTCTCCCAGGCTCCCTAATTTCACTATGATCCCCTTTATATCATTTTATGTTATCTAATATTCTCCCATATTCATTAGGTACACTCACTACTTCCACTAAAACACCCTCTTCTTTAGAGATGTTCAGGGGATCATATGGAATAGCTAAGGAGAAGTCATGGATTGCAAATATGGTTCCACAGTTACCACTATGAGGGTAATAGAGTGATACCCTTATTGGTATGTAATTTTTAACATGTAAAGATATTTTTTTACACATATATACTAATTATTAAATATATTTATTGAATGATTTAGATAATAAAAAGAAAATAACAAACACAAATATTTCATATGTTTGTTGGATAAAAAATCTTAAAATATTTATTCCATTTTACATGTTTGGGGTGCCTACAGATGATCCCATTGGATTATATGGGAAGATCTTGGGTCAATTAGAATATGAGACACTATCCCTTCCTGTCAAATATCATGACTAGAAGCATATTACCATAAATTAGAAGAATAATATTTTTGATAAAAAACTGAAAGTAAGTGAAACTAAATATGTATAATTTATTTATATGATATTCCTATCAAATATAAGTATAATTATTAGGTACTCTATTTATGGGCATAACTAGGATCATTCCTATGTACATTGCATCCTTGGTATGAAAAACTACAATAGTATTGAATATCTTACATTTATTTTAATATTTTTATATTAATATGATAATTATTGTAAATATATTTTATATAAACTCTCTAATTAAAAATAATATATACTCTAAATTCCATTTAATGTAGATAGAAGATGCACTAGAGGTTGGTAGCTTAAAGGAAAATCAAGATCATGGATTATCTTAGGGCAGTCAGCCTCACTTAGGGGAGTAGGGTTAATGTTGGATTACCCTTTTTATGTCTTGTATTTATGATAAAAACTTATATATATATTTTATAGAATTATAATCAAATAAGTATGTTTTATGTTTAAAAAATATTGTGATATAATTAATGTAAATATTATCGTTTTTATGATTTGTTTGTTTGAGAAAATAAATTATGGAATTCTATACCCTATAGATATATTTGTATTTTATATTTTAGGTGGTAAAAAATTTATAAGGATGATGCAACCTACTATTTTTTATAAATTTTAGTGGTTTAAACTACTACTAATTAAAAAAAACCACCACTATATAATTAACGATGATTATAACCATTTATACTCATTAAGAAACCACTGTTATATGCTTCTAAACCACCTCATATTTAGAAAAACTATTAATAATACCTATTTATATGATTGTGTCCCATTAATATTGACGATGCATTATTTTTTTGATGGAATAAAATATGATGATAAACATGAGTTTGATAAGAAAACTGGTGAATTTCTTGGTTATTGTGGTGATGAAAAGATGAGAGAAACACATGTTGAATTATCTAAAAAAAGAGTGGATGCATTATAGAAAAATAAAATCAAAATGTTATCTCCGTTTTTTCAAAATGAGATTAAATAAATCAAGGAAAGGTATAATGTATTGGATATAATGTTTAAAGAGAATGAGCATGTAAACAATTATTTTAGGTGTTTAAGAGATAAAATCTTTCAAGAAGCTCAAGTAAAAATTCAATGTTTAAAAAATCAAATTGGTCAATTTTTTTATCAAGTAGAACATTAAGAGGTTCAAATAAGTCCCCTTATGATGAAATTTAAAGCAACATCTCCAATGTTGTAAAATAAAGTGGGAAATCCACTGTTTGCAGAGTACATTTTAATGAAAGTTAAATGGAACTCTTTACTTATTTTTAAATAGACTTTCCTTTAATTATTTAATTGGAAACAAGGTTTACTAAAACTTATTTTGTAATTGAAAAAAATTTGGAAGGGGAATTGGTATTGGTTTTAAGTGAACTAAATTCTTTTTAAAATGAAATTGATGAACCTATTCCTAAAGCTAATTTTAAAAATTTATCTAATTTTACCACTATTTTTAGTGAAAATGAAGGAATTTTTAGTGAGAAAATATATGGAAATAATATCATTCCCTAGATATTACCATTTAATTTTATTCAATTAAAAAAAATCTAAAAAATGGTTGAGTTTAATTAAAAAATTAAAGTTTAAAATATACATTTTTACTAAAAAACTAGATAATATTAATGTTTATTTTTATAGAGGGGGTCTTCTAGATGTGTGAGGTTATTCTGTGGGAATTTAGTGGTTTAAATAGAAGGGTTTTATCCCATGGTGTATATTTTTCATTAAAAAATAAATGGTTAGTACACTTTTGGTGGTTCCCGACCAGAAAACCACACCCGCCTAATGACCCTGAATAGTTTCTAAGGGATAAATTCTAATTGAAGACATAAAATACAGTTCTTCATGGGAGTCAACCGATGGATATTATACTTGTTTTTATTTTATTTAATTAATTTTAAATAAAAAAATAATTCTGTGCCCTTCCTGTTGATTCACATATGCTTTAATGGAAAACATGCCTTTTACATTCATTATAGTGATTTTTAATATCTTTTAGTGTTTATAAATTCTAAGAAATTTAATTATAGTGTTCCCTAATTATTTAAGGATCGAAACTAATATAAAACCGCTTGAATAGAATAAATTTAGAACATGTGGAGTGAAAAATCAACTATTTTGAAAGACTAGAAGAAGCTGAATCTGGAAGAAACTTTGAACCACCACCACTTTAACTCAAACTTTGGTTATTTTTATTTTAAGATTTAAATTCTTAATTTATTATGTTTATCCATTTATTATTTTACGAGATAGAATTGGGTAAAAAGAGGACTTTATCAAAGGGAAAATAATGGGAGTGTTTTGAATAAACTCAAATAATTAAGGCTTCTAAATTAGGGTTGCTTTCCCCAGTTTTACACTTTTTTTCATCCTAAATCCACTTAATACTACTATTAGATGATTAGTGAAATATGAAATATTTTTGGAAAATGTTTCTTTCCTGTTGATATCATTATATAATTATTCTAGTTACTATTGATGCTTTTAAATTTTTTTTGTTGAAATTATGGATCTACATGCTTATTATTCTCCCTTTTGAAAACATTTTTAAAATATCAACTGTTAGCATGAATCTTTCTTAAAATATTATTTAT
The DNA here is from genome assembly GCA_963277665.1 of Viscum album. Classification (NCBI taxonomy): domain Eukaryota; kingdom Viridiplantae; phylum Streptophyta; class Magnoliopsida; order Santalales; family Viscaceae; genus Viscum; species Viscum album. Next base: position 1,994,497,063 of record OY728157.1, read on the forward strand.
GCACTAAAAATTTTAAGCAGTAAATAACTATATTTTTTATATATTTTTATTTTTCCATTGGTTATGTTTTGTGGAAAATATGATGTGTTGTATTAGTCCAAAAATTACTTATTTTAATAACCACAAATCATATTAATGTTTTGTCTTACCTATATTATTTTTATATAAGATGATTATTTTTTCTATAAAAATTCAAAAAATTTCTTAAGTCTTGAATTTACTATAAAGCATAGTAGGATTTTCAATCAACCATAAATCTAAGGAATGATTTTTTTTCAAAGTAACAGATTGAACACACGACAAATGTATTGACCACACAGACATTAGATCAATCATGGTGAATATATGAAAAAGGAATCAAGAGACTGGAAAATTTATTCTAGAGATACCATAATATATATTTCAAGTGACCAATTTTTTTTTCACAAAGGGATAAATTGACCGCAATTCTAATTGGATCGACCACAAGGCAAGTTGGATAGATTTTATGTGAAATATTATACCCGCAAACCTATATGGAAGTGACTTCAAATTTATCAAAAATCTCAAAAAGTGATAGATTTACTACAAATTTATTTTCAATTGACTATGCATTGAAGGTATTGATCATATATAAAATGTGGAATTTTTAAAAAGTAAAAAATAAACCTTATGTTCAAGTAATTAATCATAAGTTCAATTGATTGATCATAAGTATAATTTGATCAACCATAATTTCAAGTGATTGAACATACGATTTATCAAAGAATATGACCATAATTATCATAAAGTATTAAAGAAACCATGAATGATGACATAGAAAACTTCAAGTGATTCTATATAATGGTAACTATGATATTATAAAATATATAAATTCATCTACTTTTCTATGTAGAATTAAATTCCGAAAAAAAGCATTTAATGATTATAGACTTCAAGATGATGTATAGGGATATAAAATTATTATTTATCATAAATATTTTGGGATAAATATTATGATTTTATAGAAGACTGAAGATAGATAAAAAATAAGACTCTATGACACATAAAAATTAAAATATTTCACGAATGAAATAGAAAAGCTTAAACCCTATTTCCAACATCTAAGACACTTTGTTATCTTTTGAACTTGAAAAAACATCATAAAAAATCTGATCATATTTTCACATCATTTCCAAATAAAAATAAAAAATCAATAAGATAATATTCACTTTTATAATAACATAACTATTTTTTTTCTTCAAAATATTTCTCTTATCTTTCTCTGTTATTTATAAATTTTTGAATTGTGTGTGATTTACACTGTATATTTTTTATGAACTAGATCTTGCCTTGTATTGGAGAGTATTTTGATAATCTCTCTATATTTCTTTACATTTTATATAGCCTGGAAACTATATAAGAGGATCTTCATATCCTAGAATAAATTCATGTAGTTGTATCACTTTTATTATCCCATGTAGAACTGTGGAAGAGGTTGTGAAGCCTAAACAACCTGTGTATAGTTGTATGTAAAACTAGATCTAGGTTGTGGATTAAATTTTTATTTAATAAATTACACGAAAATGGGTGATTTCTAAGTATATAGGACTAGGTATCAAATTGAGACTGAACCTATTTTTTTATTCTGCCATGTGTTTTTCTATTTTTTTTAATTTGTTTTTTAAAAAAATCTTGTTTATTTTTCAAAAATATATAGTAAATGACTACTTTGATAGTTAATTTTAATAAGTGTTTTATATACTATTTTTGATTCAAGTAAATATTTTTCAAATTTTAAAGAGTTTTAAACTTGTTTTAATTGGGTTTTGATCAAACTTATGAGAAGTTTATTGAAAGATAAAATTATATAATTATATAAATTTAGTAAACTTGGATGATTTTATAAATTGAGGTATTTAGTTTTAAATCATTTTTAACAAAAATTTTAATTGGAAACTGAATTCACCCCCATTTTAGTTTTTCACTCCAACCAACATTTGTAATTAGAGGATTTTATTTCTTTTTTAACTATGATCTAGTTTTTATTAAAAGTTAATTTTTTTGTTATTTCAAAATTTGTATCTTTATGGATAATAATTATATAGTGCGGATTCCCACTAACTTGACTCCATATTTTAATGACAATAATTATTATTGGTGTAAAATAAAAATTAAAATCCATATTGAGAGCATGGAATTTGATATTTGGATTGTAATATAGAAAAAATATAAAAAACCCAAATCTATTAAAGCTGATTAGAGTGATTCCACTAAGGTTATTTACGACTGTAACTATAAATATATGAATGAATTATAATATGGATTAGGAGAAGAAGAGTTTAATATGACTTGTACTTAATCTAATGGTTTTGAAATACGGTACAAACCTACTATTTCTCATGAAAAAACTTAAAATGTTAATGAAATGTCTTTGAATAATTATACCATTAAATATGATGTATTTAAAATAAATATTTATGAGACTATTTTTGATATGTATATTAGGTTCAAAAAGATTGAAAACAAAATTCATCCATTGGGGAATAAAATTTAAGATAAATGTCAAGTGATGTAACTACTATGATACTTACCGAAGAGGTGGAAAGAACCTTTATTTCCATAAAAGAATCCATTGATTTAAGTAAACTATATGTATAGGAGTTGATTGAAAAAATCATGATGTACAAGGTTGTACTGAAAGTAAAAAAAAAAGGAATATGATAAACCAAAGATAAAGTTAGTTTCATTCAATACTTCTGATTCAAATCTAAATGAGAAAATAAAAGGTGATAGTTTCAGTGAGGATGAATCACCTAGTGAATGTGATAAGGAAATGGACCATCTATCCAGATGATTTAAAAAGTTATATAGGAAGAATAAATTCTTCAAAAAGTTGAATTATAGAGGAAATTACAAACAAATAAAGAACTATAGGAAGGATAATAAATTATTTGAAGTAACCTTATATTAATGAAAAATAAAAGGAAATTTCAAATTAGAATTTATAAAATTGAAATATAAGAAAATATATGAGGATAAAAGAAAAAGGAAAAAGAAGGCTATTAAATCCACTTGGATTGCCTCTAGGGAAAATTTGTGAGACTCTAACATTTGTAGATAAGATAAGAATGATATATAAAATATATGTTTTATGAAAAACAAATTTTAGGTATCAAATACTATTACTACATATCCTATTCAAATTTCAAATATTTCTGAACCTAAAAATAATGTTGAAAATATGACCAGTAAATATTTATTTGAATATTGAAATATACTGGAAGAAACATTCAATGAACTCAAGGATAAGTATAAAAGTTTAAAAAAGATGCATGATTTGTCTCTTTATGTTAAATTTGAACTTACTATTGAAAAATAAAATAATTATAAATTATTAAAAGAAAATAATTAAAATAAAATTTCAAATGAGAAACTCAAAAAGGATCTGTAAAAGTTTAAAAGTATTATAGAAAAATTGACTAGGATTATTAGTAAATAGACCACACCCAAGTATACCATTGGGATTAGTTACCAACCTGGTCAAATGAGAATTTATAAGAATAAATTTTTTTCTAGATGAAGATCTACCAAAACAATAAAAGTTATTATTCTTATAGGCCTAATAAAGGTTTTATTTATAAAAGTATAAAGTCTATTTATGGTAAACCTATTAAAAATATATGGATTCCAAAATATTTTATTACTAACATTTATAGACTCAAGAAAGTATGTGTACCAAAATAATTTCTTATTTAAATGTGTATAGGAAACCTACTTGAAGAGTACCGATAAATATTTATGGTATCTAGATAGTGGATACACATGACTAGGGACTAATCAAGCTTTAATATTCCTATCAAGGTAGATGTTGGATATGTCATTTTTTATGGAAATTTCAAAGGAAAAATAATTGTAATTGGCTAAATCGGTAATTATAATACTATTTTGATTTATAAAGTCTTATTTATAGACATGCTAAATTATAATATGCTTATAATCTCACAATTATGCGATGATGGTTATCATGTTAAATTTGAAAATTATGCTTGAAAAATCTATGATTCCATGCATGATTTAGTTTCTTCCTTGCTTAATGACAATGTTTATGTAGTTGATTTAGATTTTTTATTTTCTCGAAATATTTATTGTTTAAGTGACTTTCATAAGGAATCTTGGCTATGTCCTATGATACTAGGCCACCATAATCTTCACTCACATAGAAAGCTAACAATGAAAGGTTTAGTTGAGGATCTTCAAAAAAAATAATTCCCAAAAGAAAAATCTTGTAACCCATGTCAGAATGGGAAACAATATAAGATTTCTTTTAAACCAAAGAAATAAGTTTCAAATTATCAACTCCTTGATTTGGTTTATATAGAGTTGTTTGGACCTTTTAGAGTTTCTACATTAAATGCGAATCATTATTATTATTTTTTTGTAGATCACATTTCTATGTACACCTGAGTATTATTTATAGCTCACAAAAGTGACGCTTGTTCCTATTTTTTGAAATATAAAAAATCTATAGAAAACGTTAGTGGATTTACCAGTAATACCTTAAGAAGTGATCCTGAACATGATATTGAAAATCAAGAATTTGAATCTTGATTCTCATAACATGGCTATAATCCCAACTTTTCTGCTCTTAGGACTCCGCAATAGAATGGTGTTGTAGAAAGAATGAATATGAATCTTTAATATATTTACTAGAATATGCTCAATGATTATGAACTACCTATTTATTTTTGGGAAGAATTTATCCGTACAACTTGCTATATTATCAATAGGGTTCCTATTAGAAAAAATTTAAAGAAAACTCTATAAGATTTATGCAATGGAAGAAATCCAATGGTTAATTACTTTAGATTTATTGGATATGAAGTCTTTATACTCAACACGAAGGAGAATTTAGACAATATTTCATCCAAAAGTGATGAAGGAATATTCCTTGGTTATTCAAAAACTAATAAATTATACAAGGTGTTCAAAAAAAGATCCAAAATTATAGAAGAATCTATATATTTCAAATTTGATGAAACAAATACATATGAGGCTAAGAATTATTTAGAAAACATTAAGGATGATGTTTTAAACTTAAATATAAATACATCATCTAAGTCTAGTGATGGTTCTATGAAACCTCCAATATAAAAATCACTTAGCTCATAGGAATTGTTTGAACTATAACCTAAAGTAGAAAATGAATTACCAAGTAATTATATCTATAGAGCCATTATGACTCATAGATACCATACCTTATATGTTGTTGTTAGAGATCTAGATAGAGGAACTTATATTATAGATTATCTTAAAAAACAAATTTAACACCAATGCTTATTTTCACAACTTAAATATAAAAACACCACTGAAGTAATAAATGATGAATTCTGGGTAAATCAGTTTGAAAGAAACCAAATATTAAAACTAGTAGAAAGGTCTAAATAATTATTGAATATTATCACTAAGTTGGTGTTTAGAAACAAGGTTAATGATTCTGGAACTATAATTAGAAATAAAGCTAAACTGGTTACACAAGGGTACAGTCAAGAATAAGACATTGGGTATGAAGAAACCTTTGTACTGGTAGTAATACTTGAATCCATTTGGATACTAGTTTATTATACAAAACATCTAAATTTAAAATTATACAAAATGGATAATGAGAGTTATTTATTTAATGGTTATATTGTTGATCATATTTTTGTGAACAAACTCATGGATTTAAAACTCCTCATTTTTCAAATATTGTTTTCAAATTTATAAAAAACTTTATGGATTAAAAGAAGCTCTTAGATATTTGTATGATAGGAATAGCCCTTTTCTTATTTTAAATAGTTGTAAAAAGGTGTTTCTGATCCAAATTTATTTATTAAAATAACTTTAAAGTATTTTTTAGTTGAAAAAAATTATATTTATGATATTATATTTGGTTCTTTAAGAAATTATTTATGTGCTGAATTTTTAAAAATTATGGAAAATTAATTTGAAATGAGTTTTATGGGTGAAATAAAATTATTTATTAGTTTGAAAATATTTCAAAATAAATAAAGAATTATTTTAAACTAAATAATGTACAATAAATATATTTTAAAACATTTTGGCTTGGAAAACACAAAATAAAGTGATACTCCAATGAGTACCACTTATAAACTAGATCTTGATGAAATTGGTGAAATAGTTGATCAAACCACTTATAGTGGTATGATTGGTAGTTTAATTTACTTAACATCTAGACAACTTGATATTATGTTTAGTGTGTATATGTGTGCCCAATTTTAAGAAAATCATAGGGAATGTCATTTAACTATTATCAAAAGAATTTTTAAATACCACAAAATACTTCTAATTTATAATTGTTTTACTCTAGAGGACATGTTTTTGATATAATTATTTATTTTGATGCCGAATTAGATGGTTATAAGTTATATTGAAAAAGAACATCTGGAACATTTCACTTTTTGGGAAATTCTCTACTTTCATGGTGTAGTAATAAATAGAAATCTATTTTATTGTCCACTAATAAAGATAAATATAAAGGTGTAGGCAGTTGTTGTGCTCATATTTTTTGAATGAAACACACATTACTAAATTATGGATATCGATTTTGACATGTCCCTATAAATTTTTATAATACAAGTACTATTAACATTTCTAAAAATCCTGTGTATTATTCTAGGATAAAACACATTAATATACAACATCACCTTTTGAGAGACCATTTTCAAAAAGGAGGCATTGCTCTTGGATTTATTAGTACAATACATCATCTTATTAACATTTTTATAAAGCATATGAATTATGAGAGTTTAAATTATATCAAACATGATATGAGTATGATTAATTATGTTTAAATTTTTTATGTTATAATATTATTTTTCATATTTTTATAAATATTTTTTCATATTTTTATAAATATTTTTTATATATAAGTTCTGATTATAGAATATTATTTTATTTATTTTGTTTTGAAAATATATCATATGGGTTTACAAATATGTAAAATATTTATTTACTTTTTTCCTTGTGTTACTATTCTAAAAACCACTAATTGATTAAAATATATCAAATTAGAATCTGAATCACTTCACTCCCTTCTAATTCAAATCAAACCCTCTTTCAAACCATTTTGTAAACCTTTATTCACCAAATCCCTAGCTTCTCAAGTAACGAATACTAGTCATGTGTAGCAAAAATGAAGATACTTTTCAAGGTAAATGATTTGGAATACTCTAAAATAATGAACTCCAGTTTGATTACATATAGAAAGAATATGAAGCTACATCCAATTTCTTATGAAGTCATACCAGAAAAGGAAATCAATGTCAAGTGGTTCAGAATGAGTCATTCATTAGTATGTAAATATGTTATTCATTAGGGATGGAAGAGTTGGTTTCTCGATGAGGATATCCCCTTATATCCTCATTTAGTAAAAGAGTTTTACATAAACATGGTTTTTGAATCCATAGACCAAGAATATGTGATTAGGACTATTATTGATGTCCAAGAGTGTGATTTATATTCAATATTTGGGGATTAATGTTTAAGGGTTATTTACCTTGGATAATTTAATTATTATTAAAAATAATATCTTTTAAATCATCCCCAATTTGAGATTGGGAATTCACTTTAAGAGCTGAAAGATGACTGAACCTATCATAGAATGTGTGAAAATGATCTCAATGGAGAATGTTGGATGTTGTTGAAACTCACACATCACACTATCTACTGTAGGAAGGGATACTTTATCTCAATAAGGTATCAAGATATTTTATTTATATACCAAATGGTTCATGAAGTTAAATTAAGTATTCCTAGATTCTTGACGAGGCATATAAAAGTTTTAAGCAAAACCTCCTCAAGATTCAATACTCTTCCATACCCAAAGTTTATTTTTTTATACATGAATATAAAAGATTATTTTTTTAAAAAGTAGAGAGATATATGTGTTATGATGGTATTTGTTTAAATCAAACCACTTGAAAAATAATGAAGATTAAATTGAATCCTGATAAAATGAATTTTCCATGGATCTCTCATCAATACATTTTTATTACCTAAGAGTGTACCATAGTGGCATAACCTAGGGTCGATCTCAAGGATTCCGCTCACACACACTGAATTTCTATTGCCACTATTTATAATCTAACTACTATAAAAATAAAATTACTAATATATATGGGGGGTTTGAAATTTATAAATTATAAATAATATATATATATTAAAATAAAAAACACAATGAAAGAATAAGAAGAAAGAAAATTCACAGAAGTCAGTGGAAGAAAACCGTTGCTCTCGGGGGTTTGTAGTGACATTATCATTGTTATTCAAAATATATATCAATATTTTATTCAATGTGAAGATCAAGAACTGTCACTCCAAACCCTCTCATTTTAATGGTATTAACCTACAACAAGACCTCTTCATGTAGTATTAATCTCTTCCACATCAATACCTAATCCAAACTCCACCATTTGAATGAATTAGATATCAAAGAGAAGGAAATTATTAAATGAAGATGAAGAAGACAATAGTTGAGAAAGGGGGGAGATCACTCACCATAATCATTTAACCACTAATGAATCCTTATAATAAAACATGATAAATAAGTAAATCAGAATAAAATCAAATAACACCACTTCTCCCATCAAACAATAACAAGGGTTATCTCTCCAAAAGTATGGATTTAGAAAGAAGCACGATGAGAGAAAAAAAATGAAAATAAAATGAAGAAGGATAGAAGTGAACTGAAGAATAATAATTATACACTAATATATATTAGAAATATTAATAACAATTAAAGAAAAAAACCCCACCTTTCCTCATGAAAATGTCCATCCTTGTAAAATAGAGAGAAGACACATATTTATAGTGAAAAAGGAAGAATTTTTTGTCTTCAAAATATGTTATCCAAATTTATGCAAGTGTGTAACACACTAAAAAATATAATTGGTAAATTGTGTATTCTGTAAAGTTTTTACTTTATTCATCTTGCATTTTTCCACAAAAGTTTAGTTTTATTGGCCCACGTATGGAAGAGTTATGACTAGTTTACTTAGATACTTTAATTTTGACCAAGAGACTCTTCATATTACACTTTTCCATTTAGCACATAATTATTACCTTTTATGGGGATATTATCACATTAAATACTTAATTAAAATTATTCATTAATTCCTTATACACCTACATGAATAATTTCAGATTTTTTGTGCTATCCCAATTCAAGATATAAGCTGATATATAAATATGTCCAGATTTGTGAATAGTTTTTGAGGCCTGATTTGTGAGATGGTTTTAGACACACAAATGATTGATTAAATTTTAGGTACATAAGGCTTAAATATAGATAAATATGTAAGGAATAATAAAGAAAGGAATATCACAATTTCATTCATAATAGAAAAATTTATGGCCGAAATATAGAATAAAAATAATATAATTGAATACCTTTATTATGACATTTTTGCAATTAAGCTCAAAATTCCACAAAAACCTAAAAATGTGACAATTTACCATAAAATAACACTATGTTTGGATTATAAAAATTTAATTAAAATATAAAAGGTATTAAAATATTCTCTTCATTACTCCCACACTTAACCATTTCACTCCCAGTCAATCATCATATATTCAAATCAAAATTCACACAATAATTAAAAATGAGAAAACATCCACAATCATTTCCAAAACAGAATTCCATCATGTATCATATATGAAAAACAATTCCCTATCATTTTCATTTCTCACAATTAAAAAGTTTCATCCTCATAAATCTATCCATTGATCAATCAAAACCTACATCACCTTGAATTTTTTTGTCACTCTTCACTCAGGAGAAATTTAATCTCGAGTTGTGCTCATACCTGGAAATTGAATGTATCACCATGGGCTTATGAAATTTATCATTTATTCATAGTAAGATACATGAAATTTAATTCAATTATGATTAATTTTCAAGGTAAATTATGTTTCTTAGTGTTGGTGGGTCAATGATTGAAAAATTTAAGGCCAAAAAGAGGAGGTTGGACTTTTAAGTACAACGCATAAATATTCAAGTGAAAACATAGGATCAACCTCAATAAAATCATATTGAAAGTGTGAAACACAACACTAAATAAAATTTTGTATGAAATGGGACATGATACAATAAATTATTACAAATAATGATATCATCCAAGTTCTCCCCCTTTTTTCTCTTTTTTTTTGTAAAGCTCAAAAAAGGAACAACTTTCTTTATTTTCTTTATTTTGATTTTTTTTCATAGAGAATGAGCTGAGAATTGAAAATAGTTCATGAAATACCCTTAAACCAAACTTAAAAGTTAATTATCCATGTAAAAATACCAATAGTGTGGGTAGGTAAGGAAAAATCATCTTGTAATGTGGATTAAACCTATAAGTTAGTTCATTTATTCTAAGGGATAATGATGGATATATGTAAGGGTAGGTATAAAGTAAATATGGGGATAGTAAAAGAAGTGACTCAATCATATTAAAAATATTTCATGAAATCCAAAGCTTAGAATGAGAAAAATCACAAGCTTTGGTTCTCACACCAAATCCATGTTTCCCTCAAGAAAGTTTTTGTATTAAAAACAGTATATCAAAGTGGTTTAAAATACATCATAGTATTGGAAAAATATTTTGGGTCAGTGTTTATTGGGAATTTATTTAAAAAATTGGTTAAAATCATAAAAATTCTTAAAAATTCTATTCAAGGTAAAATTTTTCACATTAACAATAATTTAAAATCCATTCTTTAAAAAATCATTTTAGTTTTATTGAAATTAATCGATGGGTGAAAAATGATCATAATATTAATTGAAGCTAAAAAATCCTAAAAAGATGAAAAAAGGAAAATAACACAATAAAAAATATTAGGTTGAAACTCCCCTCACAATTATATTTCACTACCCTTCATTTCAGCTCAATAAAATATAAATAAGGAAAAAAAACAAAGGGAAGGAAAGATACAATCTGAATTTATTTTCCAAAAAGAAATTTATGATAAGCTCCTAGATACTTACACTAAAACTAGAAATCACAAGATATAGAAAAACATATGAAAAATAAAGAAAAAGAAAGAGGAAGGGAATATAAAGGGGATAATGCTTGGTTTGACCTCCCAAGTAGGTGCTAGGTTTTTATTGCCCCTAATCAGGCAATTGTATCTATTTAACCCCAATCCAAAGGTGGATGGGGTTGCTTGCTTATAAAACACCAAATATTTTTCTCCAAACATATATCAGTATATGAGATTAGTGAGAACTTCCAAATAAAGTAAAAATATCCCCAACCCTCAGAAGAGAATTAAGAGAGAATTTGAGATAAAGAGGGGGAGGGAAAGAATGTAGGGGTGCTCCCTATTTTGTTCAGTTGGAGGAGTGGCATACACAGGTGTTGACTATATAAGAATAGGGTTTAGATTCTATTATAGTTCTAGTTCATCAAATTATTCCACAAATATTTCTTATTTTGTGCCATCATCCTCAAATACACCAATTTAAATCTCAATAGGCACATCCATTCTCTCCTTAACACATGAAACTTCTTCATCTTCTTAATACAGGTCTTTCAGTAGTGGTACTGAATCTACAATATTCGTATAAGTTATATTATATTTAAATTAAAAATCAATAATTATTGAATGAAAATAAATTAAATCTCTCTCAAAATTTTCAGTTTCAGACTCCTTTTCTTCAAGTAGGGCAGTAGGAAATGCATTTGTTGAAGAGGGAAGTGGATCTTCAAGTTTGGATTAAACATCTCCAATGTATTATTGAAATGTAGGTGGAATATTAATTTTTATCTCTTAATATTTTCACTGTTTCAATTTTATCCATATGAATTTAACTTCTTCAACTTTAGTGGCCAGTGACGCAACCAACTGGCTTGCTTTTTTGATAACTTTGAAACTATTTTGACTCACAATGTCATTTTGTTCCATTTTCTATCCATTTTAAATCATTTGAATCTTAAATATCTATTAATTATTAAAACATTAAGTACTATTCTATATATACGAATAATCACTAAAGTAATCCATGACCTAAAGAAATAATGATATTCAATAAATACTTTTTTTTTAATTTTTGATTTGTTTTTGATTTTTTTTGGTTTTTTATAAAAAACAGTGTTTAAGAGCACTTGGACTCCCCAAAATGGTGAGAAATTGATAATAGAAGTTTTATCATGGATCCATCATAAATATATTTTTATTACCTAATATTGTACCATAGTTTAACAACCTAGGATCGATATTAAGGAGGCCGCTCACACAAACTAAATATCTATTGTCACTATTTATAATCTAACTAATATAAAACTAACTTAACTAATATATATGAGCGGGTTTGAAATTATTAAATTATAAATAATATATATATATATATTAAAATAAAAAATACAATGAAAAAATAAGAATAAAGAAAACACAAAGAAGTCAGTCGAAGAAAACTGTTGCTCTCGAGGGTTCGTAGTGGTATTATCATTGTTATTAAAAATATCTATCAAAATTTTATTCTATATAGAGATAAAGATGTATCACTCCACGCACTATAATTTTAATTCTATTACACTACATCTATACCTATGCATGTAGGAGTAATATCTTCCACATTAATACCCAACTCAAACATCATTGTTTTAATAAATTAGATATCAACGAGAAGAAAAATTATTAAACGAGGAGGAAGAAGAAAATAGTATAGAAAGTAGGGATACCACTCATAAAAATCATTTAACCAATAATTAATAATTATAATAAAATATTATAAATAAATAAATCACAATAAACTCAAATACAATCACTTACCCCCTCAAACAATAATAAGGGTTAGCTCTCCATAAGCATGGATTTAGAAAGAAGCACGGTGGGAGAAATGAAAAAATTGAAAAGAAAATGAAGAAGGATATAAATTAAAAGAAGAAGAAATATGAAATAATATATATTTGAAATATGAAGAACAATTACATCCATAAAACTACACCTTACCCCCTTAAAACGGCCATCCTTGTAAAATGGAGAGGAAACCCATATTTATAGTGAAAAAGTAAGAAAGTTTTGGATCCAAAATATGATCTATGAATATATGAGCATGTATGACCGATTAAATTACATAATTGGTTAATGTTTTCTTCTGTAACGTTTTACCTTTATTCCTCGTACGTCACTCCACAAAATTTCATCATAATTGGACCAATTATGTGAGAGATATGACCGATTTATTCATATACTTTAATTATGACTAGGAGACTCTTCATATTACACTTTTCCAAATTCCATTGCCATTATGAACTTTATAGAGGAATATTATTGCCTTAACACCTTCATTAAAGTTATTAATTAATTACTTATAAAACTCCATTTCTAATTCCATATTTTTTTGGCTTAAAAAATTTGATATATAAGCTCATCTCTAATTATGTCCAGATATGTGCACAATTTTCGAGGACCGATTTGTGAGATAGTTTTGGACCCCCAAATGATTGATTGAGCTTTAGGTATAGAAAGATGAAATATATACCAAGATTTTAAGAGTCCTAAAAAAATTAATTTCACAATTTAATTTAGTATATAAAAATTTATAACCAAAATACATAATAAAAACAAAATAGTTAAATACCAAAATTAGGCCATTTTTTGCAATTAAGCTCAACGTGCCACAAAAACCTAAAAATATGATAATTTCCCATAAAATTACATGAATATATGATTATAAACATTTAATTATAGTGTAAAATTTATTAAAATATTATCTTCATCACTCCCCCACACTTAACCATTGCATTCTTATGTAATCATCATATATTCAAATCAAAATTAACACAAAAATTAAAAATGAGAAAACATCCATGATCATTTAGAAAATAGAATTCCATCCTGTATCATATATAAAAAACAATTACCTATCATTTTAATCCCTCAAAATTAAATTTGTTCAACATCATAAATCCATACATGGCCCAATCACAACCAACCTCACCTTGAATTTTATATTACTCTCCACTTAATAGAAATTGAATCTAGAGTTATGCTCATAATTGGAAAATGCATGTATCACCATAGGATTTTGACATTTCTAATTTATACATAGAATGATACATAAAAATTAATTCAATAATGTGTAATTTTAAAGGTAAATTAGGTGTCTTAGGGTTGGTGGGTAAATGATTAAAAAATTTAAGGCAAAAAATAGGAGGTTGGACTCTTAAGTACAATGCATGAATATTCAAGTGAAAAAAGGATAAAATTAACTCAAATATCCTTTAAAGTGTGAAAAAAACACCAAAACCACTTTTGTATGACATGGGACATGAGAAAAAAATTATTACAAATAATGATACCATCAAAGTTCTTCCCCTTTTTTCACTTTTTTTTGTAAAGCTCGAGAAAGGTAAAAATTTATTTATTTATTTTTTCATGGAGAATGAGCTGAAAATTGAATAAAATTAATTAATGATAATAATATACTTTAGTTTATAGAGGTAAATGATTCATAAAAGTAAGTATAATGAGAAATTCAAGCTCATATCCATTTTTTTCTTTTTTTTTGAAGGAGAACCAGATGAAACAAATAAAGCACAATGAAATTTTGAATAATGCCAAATTTTCTCATTTACAATACCCAAAATGTTTAAACACACCTCATACCATCCAAAAATTAAACAATTCCTAAATAACACACACAAATGTCCCTTATCCTATAATCAAACTTGAAATATCCCTGAAAAAATACCAAGAGTGTGCGTGGGAAAGGAAAAATCAGCTTTTAATGTGGCTTAAACCTATTAAGAAATTCATGGATTATAAGGACTAATTATGGATATATTTAAGGGTGGTTCTCAAGTAAATATGAGGCTAGAAAAATAAGTTTCTCAATATTGTTAAAAAAATTTCATGAAATCGAAAGCTTCAAAAGAGAAAAATCATAAGTTTTAGTTCTCATACACAATCCATGTTTTCCTCAAGAAAGTGTGGGTATTAGAAAGAGTATGTTAAAGTGATTTAGATTACCTCACAGGATTAAAAAAACATTTTGATTTATTTTTTATGGGAATGGATTTCAATAATTATTTAAACTAATAAAAATGATTGAAAATCCAATTTAAGGAAAATTTTCTCACATAAAAAATCATTTAAAATCCATTATTTCAAAAATAATTTCAATTCTATAAAAATCAATTGATGTGTGAGAAATGATCAAAATATTCATTTAATCTCAATAATCCTAAAAATATGAAAAAATAAAAATCACAAAAGAACAATTAACAGGTTGACACTCCAACAATTAGATTTTACTACCCTTTATTTCATCGCAACAAAATATAAATAAGGGCATAACAACAAAGGGAATAAAAGATAGAACCTGACTTTAATTTATAATGGAAGTTTTGTGATAATATCATAAATAATTCCACTAATCCTATAAATCATGAGATGAAGACAAACATAATGAAAATAAATAAAAATAAAGAGTAAGGGAAAAGAAAGGGGATAATGCTTGGTTTGACCCCCCAAGTGGGTACTAAGTTTTTACCACCCCTAGTCAGAGAGTTGTAGTGGTTTAACCCTAATATTAAGGTGGATGAGGTTTCATACTTATAAACCACCACATATTATTTCTCCCAAAATATATCAGTATATGATAGGAGTGAGAACCTAAAAATAGAATACAAATATCCCCAACCCCTAGAAGTGAAGAAAGATAGAATTTGAGATCAAGAGGGGGAGGGAAATGAATATTGGGGTGATCCCTGTTTTGTTCAATTAGAGTAGTGGTGTCCAATGGTATTGAATATAGAAGAATAGGGTGTGGATTCTCTTCTAGTTTTGGTTAATCAAATGATTCCTAAAATATTTATTATTTTATGTGATCATCCTCAAATGAACCAATGTAAATCTCAATAGGCTCCTCCACTCTCTCCTCAACACATGAAATTTATTCATCTGCTTCATCCTGGGCCTACAGTAGTGGTACTGAATCTAAAAAATTAGTATAAGTTTGATTATATATTAATTAAAAATAAATAATGTTTGAATTAAAATAATTCCAATAAATTAAATAACCCTCAAAATTTTCAGTTTCATACTCTTTATTCAAGTAGGGCAGCTGTGAATGCATTTGTTGGAGAGGGAAGTGAATCTTAAAGTTTGGATTCAACATAGAAAATGTCTTCTCAGAATGTAGGTGGAATATTCATTTTTTCTCTTCATATTTTATTTGTTTCCATTCTATCCATATAATTTTAACTTATTCAACTTCGACGGCCAGTGACACAACCAACTTGCTTACTTTTTCGAGAACTTTGAAATTATTTTGAATCACAAAGAAATTTTGTTCCATTTGTTATATATTTTTAGGCATTTGAATATTATAGTTATCTTAGTTATTAAATATTCATAAATATTCCATGCATAAGAAAAATAACTAAAGTAATCCATGACCTAAAGAAACAATGATATTCAATAAAGAATTTTTTTTGAATTTGTTTTTTTTTGTTTTTTATGAAAAAAAAGTGTTTGAGAGCACTTGGC
This sequence comes from Viscum album, assembly GCA_963277665.1. Taxonomy (NCBI): domain Eukaryota; kingdom Viridiplantae; phylum Streptophyta; class Magnoliopsida; order Santalales; family Viscaceae; genus Viscum; species Viscum album. The sequence continues at coordinate 1,994,513,560 of OY728157.1, forward strand.
CTACCTAGAAATAGTTCGAAATTGATGAAAACGGTTTTTACATGGATTTATCATAAATAAATTTTTATTACCTAATGTTTTACCACAGTTTCACAACCTAGGATTGATATTCCAGAGGCCGCTCACACACACTGAATTTATATTGTCACTATTTATAATTTAAATAATATAAAACCAAGTTAAATAATATATATGGGGGGATTTTAAAATAAAAAATTATTAATTATATATATATATATTAAAATAAAAAAAAACAATGAAAAAATAATAATAAAGAAAACACAAAGAAGTCAGCGGAAGAAAATTGTTAATCTTGAGGGTTTGTAGTGGTATTATCATTATTATTCAAAATATCTATCAAGATTTTATTCAATGTGGAGATCAATAAATGTTACTTCAAAACCTATAATTTTAATGTTATTAACCTATACTAATACCTATTAATATTGGATTAATATCTTCCACATCAATACCCAATCCAAACTCCAACGATTGAATGAATTAGATATCAATGAGAATGAAAATTATTAAATAAGGAGGAAGAAGACAATAGTAGAGAAAGTGAGGTGACCGATCACCACAATAATTTAAACACTATTTAATACTTATAATAAAACATGATAAATCAATAAAGAACAATAAACTCAAATAACACCACTCCCCCCTCAAAAAATAATGAGAGTTAGCTCTCCACAAGCATTGAGTTAAAAAGAAGAATGATGGGAGAAACAAAAAAAATTGAAAAAAATAAAGAAGGATAGAAATTTATAGAAGAAGAATAAATATATACTAATATATATTATAAATATTAAGAATAATTACAGAAACAAAAATCCACCTTTCCTCCTAAAAATGGCTGTCCTTGTAAAAGGGAGAGGAGACACATATTTATAGTGAAAAGGTAAGAAAGTTTTGGATCCAAAATATGTTCTATGAATGTAAATGCATGGATAAACCCTTAAATTACATAATTTATAAATGTTATATTATGTAAAAATTTTAATTTATTCCACCCGCATCTCTACACAAAATTTCAGCTTTATTGGTCCATGTATGGAGGAGTTATGACTGATTTACTTGGATACTTTAATTCTGGTCAGGATACTCTTCATATTCCACTTTTCAAAATTACAACACCTTTATGACCTTTTGAGCATAATATTTTCGAATGAAATCATCAATTTAAATTATTAAATAATTCCTTATACATATCCATGTATAATTTCTACTATTTTGGTCTGGAAAACTTAGAGATATAATCTCATCTCTAAATATGTTCAGATTTGTGCATGGTTTTAGAGGCCTGATTTGTGATTTGGTTTTGGGCCCCCAAATGATTGATTGAGTTTTTGGTCAAGAAGGATGAAATATTTCCCAATATTTCAAGAATAATATAAAAAATTAATTTAACAATTTCATTTAGTATATAAAAAGTTATGTTTAAATTACAGAATAAAAATAAAATAGTAAAATACCAAAAAATAGGAAATTTTTGAAATTAAGCTAAAAATTCCCCAGAAATATGAAAATGTGGCAATTTACCATAAAATAACACTATTTTTGGATTATAAATATTTAATTATAGTATAAAATATATTAAGGGATAAGAGACACATATTTATAGTGAACAAGTAAGAATGTTTTGGCTCTAAAATATGTTTTCTGAATAAATGCACATGGATTAAACATTAAATAACATAATTGGTAAATGGTTTCTTATGGAAAGTTGTTAATTTATCCCTCATTAGATTTTAAAAAAAAATTCATATTTATTGGACCAATTATGGATTAGTTATGGCTGATTTACTTGGATACTTTAATTCTAGCCAAGAGACTCTTCATATTCCACTTTTCCAAATTCTAATGCCATTATAACCTTTCAAGAGGAATATTATCACATTATCTCCATCATGAAAGTTAATAATTAATTTCTTATACTGATCAATTTTTAATTTAAACTTGTTTGGGATGGCCCAGTTTGAGATATAATCTCATCTCTAAATATGTCCAAATTTGTGCACAGTTTTCGAGGCCAAATTTGTGAGCTAGTTTTTGACCCACAAATGATTGATTGATCTTTTAGTCAAGAAGGATGAAATATACCCCAAGATGTTAGGAAGCCTAAAAAAGTAATTTCACAATTTAATTCATTATAAAAAAGGTTATGGCTGAAATAATGAATAAAAATAAAATAGTTAAATACCAAAAATTATGCCATTTTTGCAATTTACCTAAAAATTCCACAAAAACCTAAAAATATGACAATTACCCATAAAATAACACTATGGTGGGGTTATGAAAATTTAATTTTAATATAAAATTTATTAAAATATAATATTTATCATAACCCATTAATATTTTTTATATTTCTAAAAGTGTTTGAAAATTGAAGTTTTGTGTAATAAAATGAAAGGGATTTTGTGGTGGTGTAGCATCCCAACCCCAGAATCCCAGAGTCGACACATTAATTTATTATATTGGTATCGATATAATATTATAATCCAAAAGTACTGATCAATTTAGTAGTTTTTAAAAACTATATTACATAAACAAAACCAAAATTACGTTGGAAAAAAAAATAAAACATCATACATAATAAAATAAAATTAAATACATCCTTAAGAGATCTTAAAATATTTGTTCTTTATATCATGGGGAAAGTAAAAAAATATGGGTGACCTCAAATTATCTATAAGGCTAAGTATTGTGGAAGAAATAATGAATCAATAATTATAATAGAATGGTAAATAACTGAGAACACATGCCACTCAATAAAAGGATAAGGCATATAAACATGGAAAGAATAAAATATGATCGAATAATTCCATATAAATAATATCATGAGCTTAAAACAAGATCATGGATATTATAAAAAATAAAATAATAACAAAGAATAATAGCAACGATAGAATGAATAATGATATGCACTATTAAGATCGATCCTCAATATAGTAACTATGAAGATCTATCCTCATTAGAGTTTAAGTCTCTATGTAGAAATATGTTTGATTTGTGTCAATATCTATACACCTAACAATCTAAAACTACTTGCAAAAAAACATGAAGAGTTTGTTTCCAGTTGACTTAATACCATGATACCACCAATGCATCAAGGGTATTTCATTAACTGGACCCTAAACCATAGAATTTATTTCTAAATAATTCCTCATATAGTGAAATAATCAATTGAAATCATAGATAATTTACCTTATAGAATATCCATATTGAATAAAAGATACAAATTTATTAATAATTCCCCAGTTAATAAAATAACTGCCAAAATGAACACCATTTATAAAAATGGTACGTGGTTTAGAAAATAATAATATCTATTGCATTAGAATATTGATATTTAAGATAAACAAAATTTTCCATAAAAAATATCTAAAGAATTTATTATTTCAATATAGAGTTAACAATCAAAAAATAATGTGAGATTAAAAAGATAAATTTTACCACATGGTAATTTTTGAGTCAAACCCCTTGGATAAGATAATTCAAATTGAAACTTATAATTCCATGAAATATGAGTGAATCATGATATTAAATGAAAAATAGGAAGAATATACACCAAATAAAATAAATAAGTGCTGAAAATGGTGTATGCCTCATAAAAGAGAAAGTGAGACAAAAATCCCTTACCTTGAGTTCGAAATGTCACCTGTTTCTTTATATTCCTGAATAACAAAATTATTTTAAATATTTACTTGATTCAGAACCTTTTTAGGTTTATTATTAATTTTAATTTACTTATTAAAATTTTGTACACAACTATTTAAACAATTAAGTTTGCATTGTGGTTTTTGGTCTAAATTCAGGTCATGTGTCAAAAATGACTTTGGTAGGTCAACTATGGTCAAATGGGTCATTATATAAACATATATAGATTCATAATCATGGAATAATTATAATATTTATACACCAACTTTACTTTTAAAACCAATTATTAAATATGGTTATGAAAAATGAACCAATGTTACAATCATGGATATAGTAGGCCGTATGTACACATGAGTAACAATTCAGTTTCTCAATGATCGATATAGAATGAAGGTGAGTAACATTATATCAATACATAATGATAATTATATCACAAATAAAATTTTATTTAATCATATATACTTATATATATAATTATTATGATGTAAAATGAATCACATCATATTAAGGAGGCGGTAGTTCACACATCCATGATCAACGTTATCACTTTTTAGTGTGTGAAAATGGTAATAAAGAAAATGATATATTATACTTAAAATAAGTAAATTATGTAATTAATAACATATATATGTAATTTATCACATATATATTTAATTAAAACTATCCTTAATACATTACATGTAATGTGTGAACGTATTGCATCACTTTGAGGAGGCAGTAGTCCACGCGTCCACAAACGAAGTTGCCATATTTACACCTAATGGAACAAATAAAGGTATGTGTTATATAAAAATTAAATAATCCTAAAGACATAATAAAAATCATATATATCATATAGAAACAAATTTTTCATCATAATTTCCAATAATTAAAGGTGGTAAATAAAAAATGAATGGCATCATCTCATGGGGAGACAATTCACCATACACAAATAGTAAGTTTAATACCCATTTTTTGGAAGTGTGTGTAGGTTTAGATATAAAAATCAACAAAAAAACATTTTAGTATATTTTGGATACTGATTTTATTATATAATTATAGAATAATAATAAATTAAGGGGTATAGAAACAAATAAAACATAAATTCACATTGAAGAATGTTACCACTTTTTTGGGTAACTCCTTTTGGTTTGCACCAAAGGGCTTCCTTGGTTTGATTTATACCCAAGTTTAGGATTTTATATTTTGTGGAGGGATGTTGGGAGGCTATTTTGGTAGAGTTTGGATGAGCCAAAGTGTTTTGATAGGTGCGAGTAAGGGGAAGAGTGAATTCCTTTTTATAATAGAGGGGGAGTGGAATTATTGTAAATACCAAAAGGTATACACTATTAGGAGGTATCCCTTACCTCATGTGCCAAAAAATTGAAAAATAATATATTTAAGGGGAATTATATTCATGAAAATCCCCACCACAAAAAATAAGTTCTTTTTTATAATTTTGTTCATTGACTTCTACGTTTCCACCAATTTTATCATTTTAGTTTTTATTAAAGTAACTTATTTTATAACCTATGTAATTTAACCATTAATAATAAATTAATGTAAGATTTTTTAAATAATATAGACCCAAAATAATTCTAAATATTATATTTAATTTATAAAATATAAATACAATCTGTGTTGGATATTAATTTTAAAACAAATGCATGTAACACGCAAAAAACACTACTTTAACCCGAACCATGCTAACAATGTTTTTACTATATATTGATCAATATGTTAATTATAAAATATAAATTGGTCAATTAATGGATACTATTTTATATTTATTAACACTCACAATTAAATTGGAATAAGGTAGTATATTTATTAATTTTAAATCATAATATAACATATCATTTATTATAAAATAACTTTAATATCAATTTTTGACATTATTTACTAAATTTTAATTAAAAAATATCAAAAAATTATTGGAATTAAAATATATTAAGTTAAAATTTGTTTAAAGTGATATATTTATCTAAATAAATAATGGAACACAATAATTCAATAAATTTACTTTACTTTTACTGTTTTTAGCATCATTTATTTTATTGAATTATTAACTAAATAATCAAAGCATTGGAGTTTATTAAGAATTTAATATAATTAATTCATCTATAAAAATTATATTTAAATTATAATTATATAAAAAACTCATTTAAATTTAAAATTAATGTTTATAAATGAAACTATGTAGCTTATTCTATAATCTAAAGCTTTATAAATGTTAAAGGTATGGAAGGTTCCTTTTTCCCTTACTTTACTTATTATATGGGACACTTTCATGAATATGTTCACAAATAACTCATAAAATTATAATCAAGATGGTATAAGGTCAAAATATTGGCATCTAATGGATTTAAAGCATTTTATAGGTCATTTTTGCCCTTAAATTTAAGGTTTAGTCCCTTATTATAATTAATTTTACCTTAATTACTGTAATTAATTTTAATTAATTTTAATAATATTTTTTGTAAAAAACAAAGTTAACCATATTATACTATAAATATCATATTTACTAAAAATATACATGTCCTTTTTTCAAAATTCAATTCATAAACATTGAAAAATTAAGTTTAATGCTAATCCCGCATACGTGGCAAGAAAACAAGTTTTTAAAGTGAAAATGCTCAAAAGTTCATTAAGTATTTATATCTAAATTAAATAAAAAAATGATTCTAATGAAATAAATTGGATTAATAAATATATAATTGATCTATTATTACTTTAAAACAAATTTAAAATATAATTAACAATAATAATTATTTATATTAAAAGGTAGTTTTCAACTAAAATGTAGAATTTTTCACTATTTATCAATAAATGAAACTTATCAGAAAAATAAAAAAGATTCACCCTAAGCTAATTTAGACATTAAAAATTAAAAAAATAAGTTTATTTTCACAAATAAAACTTATAAAAGTGTCAAAATATAGTTTTAAAATAGGTGTGCGATTAGAAGGAGATAAAACTTGGTCTTATGTATAACGCAATATAACTCAGTGTTGTGTGAAGTATAAGCATTACTTTGTGCATAAAAATAATGAAAAAATTAAATTTATTTTGAAAGGAAAATATTGTGAAGTGTTGAGGTGTTACAGGTGCATTTATACATCTTTTAAAGGGAATACCTATGTGGTTATTAGGACTTATGTGTGAAAAAAATGTTTTCAATTTAAATTGTGGAATTTAAAGTGGATTTAAACTTCAATGTGGAATTTCAAAGTTCTAAAATTTTTCATTTGAGATATGGATTAAAAGTGTGATATTTGAAAATTAAGTTATGTTCTTTGGTTTATTTCCTTTTTGGGACTATTACTTTGAGTTAAGATTTTTTTAGGATTTAAACTAATATTGTTATTGATTTGGATTTATTTTCCTTCAATTATTTGATTATGCCAAATAAATGTATAGATAAAGAGTGAATGGTTAGTATCTAGGGTTCCTTATTCAGTTTTCTAGGTGTAGATAAATTTTGAGAATTGGTGTGGAAAATTATTTGACAGTTTGAGCTTGGAATGTTTGAGAAGACTAAGGACTTTGAGGGAATATTAAAAAGGAATTTATCTAGACAATCCATATTAAAAACTCCTTAGGGATTATTAGTTGTTTTGTTTATTTTAAATTTTGATTAGGTGAATAAATCAATGTTGTTGTCACTTATTTGAAGTAAAATGTCTTGGGTGAGTGGTTGGGATTACTAGGAAAGTTACAATATTTCATTTAATTAGTTGGGTTCACTGTGGATTTCTGTTACGAGAGTTCATCTTAAGTTTTCCTCCTTAGAACTAAGACTAGAAATCATGTTGATCATGATAAGGAATTTTTTTGGGGAATCCTCATTCATATCTTATCTTCCTACCCTGATTAGTTTATAATATTTGTTTTCATTTAAGTTGGTAGTCCTTCATGTTCTTGGTTTTGGTAAGTGTTTAAGGTTCTTACGTGGTGAATTACTTGAGAATTATTAAATATTTTTGAAATATTTTTTGGGGTATTTGGTGTCTATGGTTTCTCCTTCTGTAATTTTTCTTGTTTTTATTATAAATTTTGGTTTCAACAAGAGTAACATTTGGGGAAATTCAGAATCTCATTATTATAAAGTGGTGGTGTTCAATGTCCTGTGTATTATTTCTTAGAGCATGATTCCCATCATGACTCATCTATTTATTCTGTCTTTGGAGATCAATGTTTGACTAGAGTCCCGGTATGGTGGGTGGGCCACCATAAAAGGAGTTCAAAGTACAATTTTTATTCAAACTCCCTCGATGGGGTAATTATTTATTCCTTACCCACTTAACCTTGATCATAGTAGTTTGGTTGGTCTAGACCATGGGTTTTGTTTAGATATATGAAAGTCCCCCACCTTACATTTTTCATATTGATATTTTGACTTCTTTAATCTCATTGTGTGTTCACCGATATATTGGCTAGATTTTTTAGGATGATCTCTTTAGAATCTTTTGGGATTTTAGAGTTTAGGGTTTTCTAAGTAAAGTGAGTATTGGTTCTTTGGTAATCGAGTTTTCATGTATCCTCTTGGGTAGTAGGTTTTTTTACATTTTTCTTCATTAACATAGTCTCTTTGGAATTTCTAGGGTAATAAAGAATCATGGTGGGGAGTATTTTCACACCCCAAAATGACAATATTATTTTAAATTATTTATTTTTGATTCATTTTTTTCTCTCCTCCTAGGTGAAATTTCCCTGAAAAATGTATTTTTTTGGCATGTAGTTTATGTTTTATAGTTAAGGAGAATGGATTTACAAACCATGTGATAGCCTATTAATTTTTGATAGATCTAAACTACACATTAGAAAAATAGTTTTCCAAACCACGTGGCCTACCCATGTGAGGTTATCCATGATGAATATAGAGGGCACACAGTTGGTACACATTTTGGAAAACAATGCAGACAAACTATGTGCATGTATAGGGGATAATTTTTTTAGAATTTATGATTTTTACCTTAATGAATTTGAACACTAAAAGGGTTCCTCTCATCTCCTCTCACCCCACTCTCTCTTTTTCTTTATGATATAACCAAGGGGGGTCTCGACGACATGAACTCCATCTATCCTCTATCCTTTTTGTTTTTATTTTCTTGTTTTTTATTCATGATCCTAGGTGATTATTTCCTTAACTCTACCTTTTACTTCTCCCTCCTTCTTCCCCTTACTACAATGTGAGGTTTACCAAACCCTATATTATGGTTTGTGTTTTTATTTCATGTTTTTTTGGCTAATAGGGATCATGAGGCCCTATGTGAGACATGTTATAGAAGGAATCATCAGAAGAAAAAACTTTTGGACCCTTCATGACATGATTTTGGATTTCCAAGGTAGGTTTACCTATGTTTGAGCCATTTTATTTAAATCCATGATTGTTTGATTTTTTTAATCGGGTATTTATTATATTATAAAATAATTTAATAAAAGGAAGTTGTTGTGGTGATTTGAAGTATTTCTTATTATACAAAATTAGTGTTTCAAGAATTCCATGTACTTTTAACTATTTTCCAACCAAGGCCTAAAGTAATGTTGGGTTTTCCAAGAAAAATTAAAGTTCTCTTTTAATTATCCTTCATTTATTGATATGAATTATACACATATTGGTGTATATATATGTATCATACTTTTAAATATTCATGTAAGGTTTTGTGATTTTTTACACAGGGGAAACATAGTATTAATATATATTTATATAGAAGTGAATTTGTGTATAAGTTGATAGTGGGTGGATTAGAACCAAAATTAATTCAGTTTTAAATGGTTTTCTGAATGATAGATGATAATTTTAAAACGTTGAGGTCTGGTTAGCACATTCAAAAAAATAAGGGAATGGAAATCCAACAAAATGCCATATTTTTATGTGGTCTGTGGAACTCTAATTTGATATTTTCATCATGTTTGACAGATTTTATGTAATGGGAATCACATTAGTAGTGTAGAGAGGTGAGTTGTTATTATATGACTTCTTTGTATTTTTTAGTGATTAAAACATGGTTTTTCTATTATTGATCCATTAAGTGATTTGGTTATGGGATTGGAACATGGGAGTCCTTGGTACCTAGAAAGGAGGACTAAGGGATCATATATTGTCTATATAATAGGGCTTCGACTCGTCCTCCCTTATAGGACTACGCTACTACACTAACTAAATAGCATGATGATACTAGGGTGGTGGGACCGCTAAAACTTTTATTTTTTTTCTCTATAGTGACACGTTCATAAGAAATATTATTTATTTGGTTAATAAATAAGGGTATGAGAATTTTAGGACCCTAAATAACCTAGAAACTTTTGTGTTACCCAATGTACCTTCTCTCATTTTACTCTTCTTCTTATAGTACTATTTTTAAATTTTCTTTTTATTAGTTTCCTTTTTCAGGTATAAAATAAGAAAAATCCTATTTCACTTCCCTTAGTTTTTTGAACTTTGTGATATGATATTTATTGTTATTATTTTTACTGAGACTCTTATTTTATTAGATCATTCCTTTTTTATAAATGGATCACTTGAAAATATCTCCTTAATTTGAAAAAAAATTTTGGAAATCAAAAAATAAAATGGTTTTCCTGAGGTAGTAACATATTTAATGTTTTTAGAAGGAAATGGAAAATTTTATTTTTATATATTTATATTTTGAAACAAGAATGAAATGGGTTTCTCTTTAAATTTAAGTCATGTTTCATGTTTTTTGTTTTGGTATCCCTACTAATCACCCTAGGTATTATGCCAATTTCTATATCATTTTTTAGTGGCAGGTTTTAGCTAATATATTCACTCCCATGGGGTAAAATAGTTCTTGTTTTTGTGTGGATACATGTGTAGTCACAATGAGGAAGGTATATTTGAAGTTTATTTCTATTTTAGTTTATTTCTTACATTCGACCAGTGTTCTTTTTACTTGATTTTAGTAAAACTTAATTTTACTTTTCCTATAATTTCCAGCATGAGGCCGTTTACCTAATTTACCTTCAGAATATAGGATTTTATTTCTATATACAGATAATGGGTATAAATATATTTAGGTGGGAGATGTAAATCCATCAGAGGAGCATCTTTTACTTGGAAGAGTGGGTGTTCAGAGGGTGTGTGAGGTTTTTTGTGCTCATTTTTGTTCACTACTTTCCTATTTTTTTATATTTGGATAATATTGTGTCTATTTATCTTTGGAATGGATGAAAGAAGTATGGATATGTCATTTCCAAATTTTATCTACTTTCTTATACCTTCTTTTACTATTATTCATAAAAAAAATCATTCCCAAGTGGCACTTCCTTGATGACCAAGATCTTGTGCTAGCCAACATGGATCAAGAGCACCCTTTGGGCCTTGTCGTGGTCTATATCAAGAATTTGAAAGAGGGATATCATAGGTATGTTCATTAAAAAAATTATTTAAGATATGATAAGGAGATATGGTATTAATTACACCACATAAAATTAATTTGGTTTATAAATATAATCACATCTCAAGAAATAAAAATTGTGAACAAGAATCCTTATGAATTTGGTAATTTTGAATCAAAACCCATAAAATGAAAGAACTTGAAATGGAACATTTAAAACCATGAGTATAAAATGAGTTATGATATAATATTTAAATGAAATACTTTGTACACAATATATAACACCCAAATATTTTTCAAATAAATTTTATATTGAATGCATGAAACACTGAGTCTCTACAAACACCACTTTGTTATAACCTATCAAGTAAACATAAATTTTCCACCTCTGTGATTTGAATTTCGAAAAAATGACATACACGGTTGTGTTCAGTAAGATATTTAGAGTCTGATAAGGCCAACTTACATTTTTGGTGAATAGTAACTTGACCCTTATGAATATTGAAATACACTTATTAATATTTATACGACCCTTATGAATAGTATCCACACCCATGAAAGTATAAATAAAATTTAGATGCCTTATAAATAAAATAGAGTATTTTAGAAATTAATAATTATGTGTTGGTATTTTTATGAGTAATAAATATTTAATTAAAATTTTAAATTAATAAATTAATAAAATTATTTTTCATAAAAATTACTCCTAAATAAATATTTTTCTAACCTATGATTTTAGGATAATTTTATGATACCTCAATTAATTTTTGAACATATTATAAAATCAGTTGTAAATTTGAAATCTGTATTTTTCGAGTAAATAATGATTTTATTTAAAAATTAAATTTTACATATTTAGAAAATTATTTTGATAAAATGGACTTAATTTTTGGATTCTAAACATCGAGAAATGATAATAGTGAATTTATGGTATTTTTCTAAAATACTTCAATTTTAAGTGAATAGTAAAATACGACAATTTTCGATAAATACTAAATACATGATTTATTGGGTCATAGGTTATTTAAGGATGATTTAAGACCAATTGGTTCTAATCACATGCACATATTAATATTCTTTGTAATAATAGTCAATAATATTGTTTGTCTATGAAAAAATAATAAAATAATGAGTAAAATAATGGGAAAACCCTATTCTCCTCTACTATAACCCCCCTCACTCCCTCTTCTCTTCACTCCTCTAAAGACTTGTTACTTGTATAAATTCTACTCAAATATCCTCCCGATATCCTACCCCACTTACATCAGCCTTTTTTCTCATAAAAATACCAAAATCTCTCCCCTAAAGAGGCTCTCAAGGAAGATTACTTCATGAGGTAAATTCTTCTTTTCTTTTCTTTTTATTTCCTCACATACTTTCATAAAAATGTTATGATGACTCTATTACCTTACATGTACTATAATGTTTTTATGATAAAGGAATTATTCTTCATAATCTATCCTTTACACTTCTTTTATACTGGAAATAAAAACACCATTCGAGATGTGTTAATTTATCACATTCAAGGATGACAAATTTTCAATTTATTTTAACATATTCAATTATGGTCATGATACCATTTTGATGGTTGAAAAATAATATAATATATGTATTATAACGTATTTAAGGTTCTGGAATCATTTTTTACACATGATATTAATTTATAAATCAAAATGCGTTTGTTGTGATCAAAAACTTCCAATTAACCCAAATAATTGTCATTAAAGTTTTATATAATGATTCATCTTCACTCCCAATAAACAAATGAATTTTATAACCATGTAATATTTTGATTTTTCACTAATAACATACAACTTATATCCTGAAAAACCATTCTCATTCTACATATTTATCCTTACATGAATATAAGTAAACCGATCATGAAAACCAAGGAAGAAAACACTCACAAACAATAAAATTGAATATCTTAACCCATAAAAATGTCATGAATGAACCTAATAATATTATAATAATTAAATTAAATGTATATTATGTTCTTTAATTATTAATTTATGAACCTAAATTTGTTTATTCAGGTCATTAAGATCAAGTGAGGAACACCTTCAGATTTAAGGTAAGGGTTTCCTATCCGAACCTCCATTTTCTTTCAGGTTACACTTTGTATCTATTTATCCCAATTAATTTCATAAATATTATTATGTACTCATTATAAAATATTTTTTTAATGTTCTATGTATGTGTACATACCAGAAATCGTCTTTCTTTTATGGGGAGTTATATGTTTTTAAAGGATCTTTTAAAAATTCTTCTCGAAATAAAAGCCCGTTTCAAAGGAATTTCTTGAATTCTTACCTATTTTCAAGGGAACTCTATAATATGTTTTAACCAACAATTTTTCATTCTAAAAACAAAATTTTTTTTATTAAAAAACTATATTATTTAACTTCTGGTTTTAGAAAAATATTTTTTCCAAAATAACTCTTCTTTTCAGAGTAAAAGAGTATTTATCTCAAGAATTACTCGATGATTTTATAAGAGTATCTTCATTTGTTTCAACACTATTATTGATTATTATGTATAAATGGGACCAATATTTTATGATATAATCTATCATATTTTATTTAATAATTTATTATTAGTTTGACTATGGATGTGCTATCTTGAAACCATTCACTATATTATTCTGAATGGTTAGTGTTTATGTTTAATGATTGGGGAAAGTTAGTTATATTTCATAGGTTAGTTTAAATATGAATGTATATGTTGTTTATGTGTGTCCCTGATCATATTAGGAATTCATTGAAATTATTATGTGATGGTTGGGGCCTACTATAACTCCTTGATTCTTCAGTAGGTCTCATGAGACAAATAGATATGGAATTGGATAAGGCCTTTCCCATTTTTAGATATGGTTTTGGTAGAGGCCTTAATCATTTTAAGATGTATTGGCTGAGGCCTTTATGTTATGTTTTAGAATATATGATATATGAAATTACTTCATTATGAAGCTATAAATTCATAGTTCATGAGTTTATTCGACTAGTGGAATACCCATGATTATGATTTATTATGGAAATATTTACTCAACTCATATTCCTTCCATATTATGTTCATGTTTTTTTTGAAGGCATGTGTTTTCAATTATTCACCATGGATAATATTTATTTTATCTTCCAATATAATGTTTACCCAAATTGATCATCTAACCTCACCCCTTCTTATGTTTCATTTTTTCAAAGATAAGAAGAGGTATATTATGATTGACTTGTAAGGATAATATTAGAGTGTTGGATGTTCCCAATGGAACTTATATTTTTTTTTTTCATTTCATTTTGTAATGTAGAAATTATGTATGTATCTAGATTTCCAAATATATTAAACTATTCATTACTTTAGGATAAAACTTTCTTGTAATCATGATAATGTAATTTAATAAGTCACGAACTCCAAGAAATTGGGGCCATGTCATTACAGTTGGTATCATAGGAAGTTTAGTAGAAAACTTGGAAACTAGATTTAGAAAATGTAGATTAGGGAAAAAAACCCTAATATAGTCTTTCAGGATAAACATACAATAACATCCAAGAATTTTGGTAAGGAAGAGATTATGTGAATATTTCTAGAAAATACATCCCTATATAGATACTTCAAGTGGATGTGGTTCTGAAATATGGGTACCTAAGAGTGAAAAATCCTATAAGGAGTTTTGGGCTTGACCTGTGGTATCTTGGTACACGATAATAGGCCTTACTATGAACCTGGTTTGATACACCTGGGGGACATTCTTAGGACAATTCACATTTACTTTACAAACCATTATGAAGGATTTAAATGTAAATTTTTCCTTAATGAAACCATTTTTATGATTACCGGATTAGCCATGCACATGATTTCAATTTATGTTATCTATTTTTTATAAGTATAGATAATAAATTATGATTCATAACTTAATCTAGTGTATTTAATTATTTAGAAATGACACATAGTGGAAGGAATGGAAACCACATGAACAAGAGTATCCTATATTGGGATTTCCCTCTTTCCTAAGATAATGATGTTGGCTCTGGAGCTACGACTGGTGCATAGAAACTGATAACTATACTGGTACAACTTACTCAGGTTATAAAAAATAACCTTACCATTATGGAGAATCTGGATCCACAACATAGAGGATCTATGCTAGATATCTTTATGTGACAACAACCTAAATCATTTAATGGGACTACAAACCCATTTGTAGTTGAGTAGTGGATAAGTTATTTAGAAAAGATATTTCTCACATTGGAAAGTAACTAAAGGGAGAAGGTTGTAATGGTAGTTTATCATCTTTCAGAAGATTCTGATCAATGGTGGTCACTAATTCAAAACACAGAGGAGGAAGAGATAAAAAACATGGAATGGCGTGAATTTAAAGAACTTTTCTTAGATAAATACTTTCTTCATGAATAACGAGAAGATATGGAAACACAATTTCTGAATTTGAGGAAAAAGGATAATGAGAATGTGGAAAAGTATGAAGCTAACTTCACAAGGTTATAAAGGCATGTTGCGGACTATATACGTAATCCAATGAGAAATATTTATCGATTCTTTGATGGCCTAAAGCCATTCCTCCAGCAGGTGCTGGTATTCCAAAATTTCTCATCCTATGAAGATATAGTCTCATGTGATATCAAGATGGAAAATGAGTTCTCTAAGTCTTATGACTTTAAAGGAAATCAAGAGAAGAATAGGTTTTCTGAAAACTCTGTAAACGTAAATAAGGAAATGGGGAAGAAGAGAATAGTTGACCTTCCACCCTATGATAATTGTGGAAGAAAACACCCTGGTGCCTGCTTAAAAGGAAAAGGGGTGTGCTAGAAGTGTGGACAGAAAGGCCATCATACTGGTGTTTTCAAGGGTAAGAAAGAATCTATTAATGTTCAATGATATAATTATATTTAGATGGGAAACTATCCTAATGATTGTCCAAATCATCAAGGAAATGTGACTCATAAAAGGAAAAGGGAGCAGGGACAAGCTTATGCAATCACAAATGATTATATTAAAGTTTCTAATGATGTGGCGGTAGGAACTTTAATCATTTACTCAAACTTAGACAATGATTTATATGATCATGGATCATCACATTCTTTA
The DNA here is from genome assembly GCA_963277665.1 of Viscum album. Lineage (NCBI taxonomy): Eukaryota > Viridiplantae > Streptophyta > Magnoliopsida > Santalales > Viscaceae > Viscum > Viscum album. The sequence goes on from OY728157.1 coordinate 1,994,529,657, forward strand.
ATATATTCCCAATTTTCCAAGAAAATTATATATTTCCAATTTTATTTAATAAGGGATTTTTCAGTCAAAACTCATAAGGGAAGTATCATTGCAACACAGTTGTGTCAGGAAGTCCCCATTACAGCATATAAACATGATTTATCTACTGATTTTATTATCATACCCATTATTGAATTTGATATAATACTCTGTATGGATTAGCTTTTAAACCATGATGTGAAAATTTATTTCAATAAGAAGGAGGTTACAAATTTTTAGGATGATTTGGAATCCCTTATCTTTAGAGTAGAAACATCACCATTTGATTCACATCTAGATCCACCCCTAGTAGCTCTACTGAATTAAATTATTTGGGAGGAAGGGAATGCAATAGAAATGGGTAAGAAAATTAATGTTCAAATAGAGGACATACTTATTGTGAAATAATATGTTTATGTGTTTCTAGCGGATTTACCTAGACATCCTACAGAGTGGGAAATTGAGTTTTTCATTGACTTAATTCCTAATTCAAGGACCATATCAAAGATCCCTTATAGAATGGACACTATGTAATTAGTGGAACTGAAGAAAAAACTAGAGGAATTGAGTGATAAAATATTTATTCACCCTAGTGTTTCTCTATGGGGATCCCCTATTCTTTTCATAAAGAAGAAAGATAGATCTACGAGGTTGTGCATTGAATACATGTAGATCAATTCTATAAAAATAAAGAACAAGTATCCCCTACCTCACATTGATGATTTATTTGATCAACTTCATGGATCCCAATATTTTTCGAAGATTGATCTTTGATATGGATATCATCAGTTTCATGTGAGGAAGGAAGATATTCCAAAGACAACATTTCGAACCAGGTATGGGAATTATAAATTTACAGTAATTCCTTTTAGACTAACTAATGCACCCTCTATTTTCATGGATATAATGAATAGAGATTTTAAGGAATATCTTGATGAATTTGTAGTGGTATTTATTGATGATATCTTTGTGTACTATAAAATCTATGAATATCATGAAAATTACTTGTGCACTATTCTGAAGATACTTAGAAGAAATGAATTATTTGGGAAGTTTAGAAAGTGTGAATTTTGGCTTTAATCACTTTTCTTTCTTGGCCACATTGTCTCTAAGGATAGAATATCTGTGGATCCTTTGAAGACAAAGGATATGAAAGAATATCCTACTCCAATGAACATAACTACGGTATGTAGTTTTATTGGTTTATAAGGTTATTATCATAATTTTGTTTAGAAATTAATCCGTTTATCCAACCCAATGACAAATATTACACATAAAGGGGTTAAGTTCATATGGAAAAAAGAATGTGAGGACTATTTCGAAGAATTGAAGAGGAGATTAGTGAATGCTCCGATCCTAACATTATAATTAGGGAATGATGGGTTTGTGATTTATAGTGATGAATCAAAGAAAGGACTTGGTTTTTTACTTATATATAATGATAGAGTTATTGCCTATGCATCAAAGCAGTTAAAAATTCATTTACAAAACTATCCCACTCATGATCTTGAGTTAGTAGTTGTAATATTTGATCTGAAAATATGGATACATTATCTCTATGGAAAAAATCTGTGATAAATACAGATCATAAGAGTCTAAAATATATCTTCTCACATAAAGAACTCAACATAAGGAAAAGAAAATGGATCGAACTACTCAAGTAGTATGATTGTTCCATACAACACCACTCGAGAAAGGCAAATATGGTAGTTGGTGCATTGAGCATGAAGGATCATGGAGTTATCAACCAAATAAGGATTGACATGGATCCTTTTTATATGGATCTAGTGAGGATGGATATGGGAGTTATAAAATAAGGTGAAACATCACTACTATTTCAAATGGTTTCCCAACCATCTTTATTGGAAAGAATTTAAGCTTCAAAATCTGATGATGAGAATATTCAAAAGAAAATTAATGATGTGAAAGATGGGAAGTTGGATGACATCATGTGTGAAGATGGAATTCTGAAATTTGGGAAGAGGCTATGTGTTCCCTCTATACCCGAGTTGAAAAGGGAGTTATTAGATTATGCTCATAGATAAAATTTCTCTATAAACCATGGTAGCACTAAGATGTATAGAGATCTGAATGAACATTTCTAGTGGGACAACATGAATCGAGAAATTGTTGATTATGTATCAAGATGTCTAGTCTGTTAGTAAGTGAAGGAAAAAATACAACATCAAAGAGGATTCATGCAACCTCTACCTATTCCTACATGGAAATGTGATGACATCACAATGTATTTTTCATTGGATTACCCAAAACTCAATGTAAGAATGATGCGATATGGGTAATTATTGATCGAATTATGAAATCTGCACATTTCCTCGCTATAAGGGAGGATTTTCCACTAGAGCACCTAGCATGACTCTATATCAATGATGTTGTGAGAATTCATGGAGAACCTCTCTCAATTGTGTCTAATTGTGATCCATTATTTACATAAAAAATTTGGAAAAGTATCCAGAAATCTTTGGATACTGATCTTTATTTGAGTACTGATTACCACCCACAAACTGACGGGTAATTAGAAAGGACAATCCAAACCTTAGAGGACATGTTGATATCGTGTTCACATGAGTTTCAAGGTATGTGGGATAAATACTTACCTTTATTAGAGTTTTCCTAAAATAATAGTTTTCATTCAAGTATTCAGATGGAACCATATGAATCATTGTACATAAATAGATGTCGTACACCAACTTTTTGGTATGATTTTGGAGAAACGAAGCTTGTGGTACCAGAGATTGTAAAGGAAACAAAAGAAAAAGAAAAGACTATTCAAAACCATATCAAAGGAGCTCAAAGCAGTAAAAAGAGCTATGCTGATAATCGAAGGAATGATTTGGAATTTCAAGTGGGAGATCACATTTTCTTGAAAGTATCTTCATGGAAGGAAGTTATAAGATTTGGGAAAAAAGGGAAACTGATCCCTAGGTGCATTGGTCCTTTTGAAATCCTAGAGATAATTGGAGCTGTTTCATATTGATTTCCTATGCCGCCTAGCCTATATAAAGTAAATAATATGTTCCAAGTCTCATTGTTGATGAAGTACATTTCAGAACCAATGCACACCCTCTCTTCTAAAGGAATAAAATTAGAACCTGACCTATCATATTGTGAAGAGCCAATCCAGATTCTGGACACTAAAGCACATGTTTTGAGGAATCTGAAAACATAATTGGTAACTATAATTTTTATAAATCATAAAATCAATGAGGAAAAATGGGAGCCTAAGGAGATTTTGATAAAGAACTACCCAAATCGTTTTGTGAGGTAATATTCTGGTAATTCTGAGGACAAAATTTTTACAAGGAGGGGATAATGTAACACCCCAAGATTTTTCAAAAAAAATTAATATTTAATGCATGAAAAACCAAGTCTCTACAACCTAGCCAGTAAACAAAATTTTTCCACCTCTGTGATTTGAATTTTGAAAAACTAACATACACAATTACATTCAGTAAGATATTTAAAGTCTAATAAGATCAACTTACATTTTTGGTGAATATTAACTTGAACCTTATGAATATTAACATACTATTATGAATAGTAATATGATCCTTATGAATAGTAACCACACCCATGAAATTATTAATAAATTTTAGATGCCTTATAAATAAAATAGAGTATTTTAGAAATTAATAATTATGTGTTGGTATTTTTATGAGTAATAAATATTTAATTAAAATTTTAAATTAATAAATTAATAAATTAACATAAATATTTTTCAGAAAAATTATTCCTAAATAAATATTTTTTCATCCAATGATTTTAGGATAATTTTATGAGACCTCAGTAAATTTTTGAACATATTATAAAATCAATTTTAAATTTGAAATTTGTATTTTTCGAGTATATAATGATTTTATTTAAAAATTAAATTTCACATATTTATAAAATTATTTTGATAAAATGGAATTCATTTTTGGATTCTACACATCTAAAATGGTTATGGTGATTTTTTGGTATTTTTATAAAATACTTCAATTTTAGGTGAATAGTAAAATACAATAATTTACGATAAATACTAAGTACATGATTTATTGGGTTATAGGTGATGTAAGAATTATTCAATACCACTTGGTTAGAACTCGCATGAACATATTACCATTCTTGTTCACATGAATTAATATTATTGTATGTCTTTGGGAAAATAATGAAATAATGAGTAAAATAATGGGAAAACCCTCCTCTCCTCCAGTATAAACCCCCCTCACCCCCTCTTCTATTCACTCATCTAAAGCCTTGTTCCTTGTATAAATTATACTCAAATATCATACCAATATCCTCCCCCATTTCCATCATCCATTGGTCTCATAAAAAGACCAAGAAATCTCCCCTAAAGTGGCTCTCAAGGAAGATTACTTCAAGAGGTAAATTCCTCTTTTCATTTCTTTTATTTCAAGTTCCTTTCTTTTATTTTTTATTTCCTAACCTACTTTAATCCAAATGTTGTGATTAATCCATTAACTTACATGTAATAGAATTTTTTTATGATAAATTATGAATTCTTCGTCATCTCTCCTTTCCCCTTATTTTATACTAGAAATGAAAACACCATCTGAGATGTGTTAATTTATCACATTCAAGGAAGATGGATTTTCGATTTCTATTACTATCTTCAATTATGGTCATGAAACCTTTTTTATGGTTTAAAAATTCTATAATATATGTATTATAACTTATTTAATGTTCTTAAATCCTTCTTTATACATTATATTAATTTATAAATCAAAATGAGTTTGTTTTGATAAAAACAGCCAATTAACCAAAACAACTATCATTAAGGTTTTATATAATTATTCATATTCACTCCCAATAAAAAAATGTATTTTATAACCATGTAATCTTTTTTTTCTTCACTAATAACATAAAACTTCTATCCTAGATAACCATTCTCATTCTACATGTTTATCCATACATGAATATAAGTAAACCGATCATAAAAACCAAGGAAGAAAATGATCCCAAACAATGAAATTGAATCTCTTAACCCATCAAAAGGCCATGAATGAACCTAATAATATTATACTAAATCAATTAAATATAGATTATGTTCTATAATTATTAATTTATGAACCTAAATTTGATTATTCAGGTTATTAATATCAAGTGAGGAACACCTTCAGACTTAAGGTAAGGTTCCCTATCTGAACCTCCATTTTCTTTCAGGTTACAATTTATCTCTTTTTAACCCAATTAATTTCTTCACTAATCTTATGTGATCATCATAAATTATTTTTTAATTTTATATGAATGTGTAAAAACTAGAAACCTTATTTGTTTTATGGGTAGTTATAGGATTTTAAAGGATCTTTCAAAAATTCTTCCCGTAATAAAAGCCATTTTCAATGGAATTTCCAAAATTCTTACCTATTTTCAAGGGTAATCTATAATATGTTTTAAGAAACAATTATTTTTATAAGAACAATAATTTTATTATGAAAAAACTATTTTATTTCACTTCTGGTTTTAGACAAATATTTTTTCCAAAATTACTCTTCTTTTCAGAGTAAAAGAGTATTTATCTTGAGAATTACTCGATGATTTTGTAAGAGTATTTTCATTTGATTCAGAACTCTTATTTATTATTATGTATAAATGGGAATAATATTTTATGATATCATCTACCATATTTTTTTAATAGTTTATGATTATTTTTACTATGGATTTTCTATCTGGAAACCATTCACCATATTACTCTGAATGGCTAGTGTTTATGGTTTATGATTGGGGAAAGTTAGTTACATTTCATATGTTAGTTTAAATACGAATGTATATATTGTTTAAATGTAACCCCAATCAGATGAGGAACATATTTGACTTATTATATGATGGGTGGGGCCTTCTATATCCCCTTGATATATCAGTAGGTCTTATGAGACAAATTGATATGGACTTGGTCGAGGCCTTGCCCATTTTTCGATATGGTTTTGGCCAAGGCCTTAATAATTTTTAGATGTCTTGGCAGAGGCCTTAACATTATGCTTTAGAATGTATGAAATATATATTTCCCTCATTACGAAGTTATAAATTAATATTTCATGAGGTTATTCAACTAGAGGAATACCCATGATTATGTTTTTATTATGAAAATATTTACTCAGATCATATTCTGATTATATTATGTTCAAGTTTATTTTTAAAGGCATGCAATTTAAATTATTCACCATGCCTAATTTTTATGTTATATTACACTATAATTTTTACCATCACTAATCATATAATCTTACCCCTTCTTATGTTTCATTTTTCCCAGGACATGAATAGGTATATTACGATTGACTTGTAGAGACAATATTAGATTGGTGGATGTTCCAAACGAAACTTATATGTGGTTTTTCATTTCATGTTGTAATGTTAAACTTATGTATTTACCTAGATTTCCAAATATACTAAACTATTCATTCCATCAGGATATGACTTTCTTGTAATCATTCCAATGTAATCTAATAAGGCACCAACTTTGTGTAATTGGTGTCAGGTCTTTACAATATAATTGAAAATAGTTCCATAGTATGATCCATCTCTCAAGCAAGTGAAATTGAGATGAAAAAATCTTATGAATTTTATAATAATTGTATCAAGATCCATTGGAATAAATAACTTGATTTTAATTTTTAAAACAAATTAATTACATGAAAAATATAATATAGGACATTAATATGGTGGTGAATCAAAAAAACATTATATAAAAGTAAACATGGTATAAAAAATTAAACATGTCTCGAGGAATTTAAATTGAGACAAAGAAACTCTTACCTATGATTTTATCTTAGTGGAGTGAACTATATCATCTCTTTATAATAAATTTGGGTTTCTTATTTATATGGTTAAGAACCTTATTAGTATTTATTTCACTTTAAACCATCCATTTTACATTCCTTATTTCCCATAGTTTTTTTGTTAAAATTAATATTCAAGTGTCAAATGTTTTGTATTCCATGCATGCTTCAGTTTGGAAGTTCCATCCATTATACATTATGCATGGGTTCATCATCTATAGAATTTTCATTCTAGGTTAATATTTTTTTTGGAATCTCAATGTCATTTCTTGGAACTTATATTTATAGCTTCCATATAATGCTTAAAAAAATCCTTTTTTTAGTGATTGTTTAATTAAAAAAAGAATTATATTTATTAGTAAATATAATTTGGAATATTACTATAACATATAATAATTTCCATGATTTTTATTTATTTATATGGAATTATTTGAAGACCGTGAAATCTGACAGCACGTGATTCCGATGCCTAGAGTGCTCGGAATGATTCGTCGAAAAAATGTTAAGGTTTAAATAGCATGCGTGAGTAGTTTTCTTGAAAAAGTGGAATAACTCTTAAATGGGTAAACAAATCAAAAATATGAGGGCACAGTTGCATTTTGGATAGCAGGTTTACCCTCGGCATGAATTAAATTTAGTTGGCGCATGCCCCTAGTGAGAAAACCCAAAAATAACACAACCGTAAATAAAATAATTAAATAAAATTATTTTATTTTTCAAATGCTTATAAATCAAAAAACGGTGACTCAGATTAGAAATCTGAGACCACCGTTGAACTCGTGAGTGTATGATTTCCTTAGGCAGATACTAACATTGGCCGGTGTGGGCCGCCAATGGAAGTTAGTTTTTGGCTGTAAATAAAATAATTAAGTAACTATTATTTTATTGTAAAATATTTAACTTCTAAATGGTAACTTAGATTAAAAATCCAAGAGTATCGTTGAGGTTGTGAGTTAATGTTCCCCTTAGGTAGAGCCTAACCTCGGCCGGTGCGGGTCAATGGTGACTATTAATATTTTTTGAAGTTTTTTTAAGGTATGTTCAGTAAACGCGTGGGCGGAAAATTATATTTTTTGAATTGTTGGTTGGATTAAAAATATAAATGCACCATTGAATCTGAAGTGCTGGGATTCACTTAAGGGAATCTTAAATTTGGCCATCAAGGGTTAGACAAAAAAGTTAATTTTTGGACTTTACAAAAAAATAATAAAATAACTTTTGGATATTTTATTTTTTTCTTTGTGCAACCATTGGAAAAACTGTGTTGGGACCACACTCCAATGTCAAAACCATTTAATGGATTGAATCATATTTTTATGTACCCAAACCTTGGGATATTTAAATGAACGTGTATCCACACCGTTGAGATAATTAAAAAGGTTCATTAATTATACTCATTAATGAACCTCATTAATTGTGCGGTTCATTGATCCTTTCCTCCCCTCTATTTAAAAGAATCTTTTGCATGGGTTTTTGGGCTCAAGAGAGGAACATCTGAATAAGTTTCATGATAACTTTCACCAACCTGGAATGAAGCTTCATGTGACGGACGTTGTAGGAATTGATGGGAGACGATGAGCACTGACGAACACCTTCAGACGTGGACACTTCTTCCTCATTCGCAATGGCTTCTAATGAACTCCAGGTAGGGGTTATATGTTTGATTCCTCCCATTTTTACCCCGTTATTTAATATTATGAAGAACACAGGTCAAATGTCCAACAGGTTGATCTGTGTTTTTCTCTTTAAACGTAGGAAGATAATGCGTGGTTTCATTATGGACGTTTTTATAATATAATAATCCTTCCCATGTTATAATCCTAATGCAGAGGGCGTGAGCCGAACTAACAAGGCCTATACCCTCTACCAAACCTATTATGGTTGCATTCTATGTGGGTGACTGGATGAAGAAGTGGCATGATGATGACACATGGTGGGACTGGCGACCAAGGGAGATGGAAACCGACATGTGCTGGCCACAAATGAATGGCGATGCCCAAAGGCGCCTCAGCGGACAGGGGGTGGCCAGCCAACGTCGACTGAGTTAAAGCGGGGCGGTGCGCTGCGGTAGTGCGCTGCAGCATAAAGCTGCAGAAGAGGTTATACCTATTACCATAGGTCTGTATCAGGCTAGTCCACATAGATCGACCAGGAGGTACGTCGTCATCTAACACCGCTGTTGTGACGGGCGGCGCACCGCAGAGGAAGGCTGCGCCATCAAGTTGCGGCAGAGAGCGGAATCACACCCGCAGGTTCATAGCGGGCCAGTCCATATAGACCAGACAAGAGATTCAGTACCACCTAGTGCCATGGCATTGAAGACCCGAATGGATTCGACTTTTCGGGAGGGGAGCAGTCCCTCGCACTCGGCCAGCAGGCTGGGCGATTCTGCAGCCCGGTGGGCCACGCCCAGCCGGGTGGGCTGGGATAAACCCACGGCCCAGTGGGCTAAGCCTGCGGCTTAGTGTGCCAGACCAGGCCCAACCAAACCAGTCCGAGCGCAGCCCCTTCGGGCTGGGTCAGTCCGACCGTGTCGGACCAGACCCAGACCCACTTACGGTCCAGTTCTCTTAAACAAGAATATCTCCTAAACCAGACGTCCTTTTGATGAACTGTATATGGTGAAAGAACCCTTAGGAAGAGACGGTACATTTTAGATACTCAAAGTGAATTTCGTAAAAAGTTGGAGTTTGGCCAGATTAGATTGTACCCAAATCCAACTGGGCCCTTGGTACTTAAATGCCTATAACTTTTAGGCTGAGTGTCTTGTTGATGAACCGTCTATTGTGTTGGAACCCTTATGACATGACATATCATTAGGTTACTTCCTTGTAGATCTTTGTGAAGGTTTAGGTTTGATGGATAACTCATGGAGCAGAGCCAGGGTGTTTCATGTAGTGAGAGTTAGGATGGCTACTCCCGTGATGACTCAAGGTGCAAATATTCCTTACTCCTATACTCCGGTAGAGATGGGAAACCCCACATCATGAGTGTGGGTTCTTTTTTTTATAATATGGTTTTCCTATATTTGGATTCAGTACTCCCCTATTTTACCAGGGCGTGGATCCTCTGTACTTAACTCACATAGAGTCAAGTAATCCCCTGCCCGGTAGGGTGCATGTCCTCTATGTTAGGAGTAGGTACTCCCCTATCAACCCAGGGTGCAGGTCCTCCTTATGCAATGCTATAGAAGAGTCGGTACTCCCCTACTATGCCAGGGTGTAGGTCCTATAGCCTGGGGTTAGTACTCTGCTGACATACTAGGGTGTGGGTCCCCTATAGTGAATAAACTGCCAGAGTTGTACTCCCCTACCGGGTAGGGTGCAGGTCCCCCCCATATGGAGTAGTACTCCCCCATATCCAAGTAGGGATGGGGAGTAGGTCCTTCAAGAATGTTAGAGCTTCCTCAACTGTAGGAAACAATTATGAGGAGTGGGCCCCTCCACTTGATGTAATCGATACCCAGGGTAGAAGTTAGTACTCCCTCGACGGACTAAGGTGTGGGCCACTTCTTACTATGGCGACTGGGATATCGTCGGTTAGACTGGAGCAGTTCTCCCCCAAATAAATGTAGTATTGAGGAGTGGTCCTATTCACTTGTTTTTCCTTGGTCTTTCCTCGGGCGCAATACTGTGACTACGATACCTCTATTGTTGGGCCCTAGAGGCATTTCTAATTGAAAGTTCTGATAGAGCACGTCCTTTCAGACATTCCATTAGGAATGGGTGAGTTGTACCTGATAGAGTACATCTCTCAAATGGGTACCATCAAGGATGGATATTACACGAAGCGTTTACTTCTGATCCCTAAGTTATGCTTTGATCCTTCTTTGGAAATCCTTGAAATGGCATGAGGTCTGGGCCTTATATTTCTTTGTGGATAAGACAAGTATATCTGGATGCCCTAGGTATATGCAATGGAATATGCCTGAGTAGATTTGACCATGCATAATCTTTGTGGTTTACTTCATGGTTGTTTTGTGGTATTTTTCCTTTTTTTATTTTAGAGAGACTATTGAGGGTCTCAGAGTCCCCTACTGAGTACTGAGTTACTCACCCCTACACGGGCTTCACCCGCACATATTGTGTCTGGTGCAGACATTCAACATTTTGATAGGGGCGCTCAAGAAAACGGGACTGACGAATGTTATGATGGTGGAATTAGTGGCCTAGGACTAGGAGGGGACCAATAGGACTATGAAGACATGACATACTACTTCGGCTTCTAGTAGCTTCACTACTCTAGCGACCAGGTGGGATCTTCTGCAGACGGTCATCGGTGCTCCCTTTGGGCCTTGCTGTTTTCAGTTCTTTTGTTGGGATTGTATATTGGCCTAGTTACAACATTCAGTACTTTACTTGCTGTTGTACTCTTGTTTCCGATTACTTAGTGTTCAAATTCTAGCTTTGTGGTTTTTGTTTGTGAGTGCATGTGTGTACAGGTATCCAGGAAAATGATTCCCACTTATAGGTTGATGCCTTCGGCACTAGTCTCCAACCCCTGGTCTTTGGGAGGTGGGCTTGGGGTATGTCATGGAATGGGCCCCAAAGGATGTGTTATGACAAAGTGGTATCATAGGTGGTCGGTTCTACCTTAATGACCAATGGTATGTTGTTTTTGTTTTGAGAAACAATGTTAAGTGTTTTGAGTTCAGCTTTCTGGATAGGGTCTCTAGTGTTGGTGCAGCGGCCAACATATCTGTACAGCAAGATTCTGGACACCTGTTACCCGACTCGGTACATGAAAACACTGTTTGTAGAGAAAATAAGGTAATATGAATCTTGTATTGATGGCTGTGATTTCCATATTCCTTCTCGAGTCAGATCTCCATATATAACCTTCTAACTATGGTACATCTTGATCTATCTTAGGATGCCTCCACATGGATGACTAAATAGGAACCTGACATGAGGTTGTGAGGATAGATGACGTAGTGATGAGGCATCCGTTCAGGGACTAGTGATTGAGATGGCCCCACCGAGTGGTGAACCAGTGCTACCATTACCCAATGGTCAGCATCTATTGTCAATGGTTCCGGCAGAGGACGTTCGTAGACTCAGTGCCCTACATGGGTTCCAGTGGCAGAGACCTCCCAGGTTCTATGGTGGGATAGATCCCCTGGTAGTTGAGTATTGGATTGAGATTGTTAAGTGTGTTTTCCTTATAGTGAGGACACCACCTGACCAGATGGTAGTTTTGGTTGCAAGATTATTCAGGGCTCAGTGGGAAGATGGTGGAGTATGACGATTCAGAATCATGATGAGACGACCCTCACTTGGATAGACTTTGAGTACCTCTTTAGAGAGGAGTTATTTTCAGTTACTTTGTGCTCTGTATGCATATAAGAGCTACTACACCTGTGGCAGGGCAACATGATGGTAGTAGAGTACTCATCAAAATTCATAGATCTTTCTCGCTACTCCACAGATAGGGTGTGGGACCCTTACTTCAGGGCTCGAACCTTCGAGTAGGGACTACTCCAGGAAATCCGAGCATCAATGATACCTCTCAACATTCCGACACATACTAGGGTACTTGAACAATCCCTGGTGGTTGAGAGCTTCCTGGTGGAGGAGCAGGTGGATGTGACCTATGGCAGAGGTCACAAAGTATAGGTGTCTAATGGAGCTAATAGATGAATGGCGACGATATCATGACATAGGAAGCATACCCATGCCCGGACATAGACACGTGGGTCTATATCATAGCAGTAGCTCCAATGAATAGATAAACTTCAAGAGAGGCAGTGTTACACTTGTTATGGATAGGGGCATCTCGCTGGAGATTTCCCAAACTGTCATACTGCTAAGAGGGAGCCAAAAGAGAAACCTCCTTGGAAGAGACAGTGCTTGGTGCATGGAGTCTCCCAAGTTGGCAGGCGAGGTAGAGGATCTGGATGAGAAGTTGGGGGCAGTCCCCACCGGGCTTAGGGAGTTGGAGGATGTGGGTGAGGACAACTACATGCAGTTATGGCTCATGACCAAGAAACTCCAGGAGAAGTTCGAGGTATGACCTTTGTATTTTCTTTTTCTGCCTTCCTAAATAGACCCATGTGCTAGACATTCTTTTTCTGTGAGTAGTGTTTGAGACTTTGAGGTTCCGGTTGGACCGTGGACTTAACCCTAACTCTTGTAGACTTCTGATGGAGGAGACCTGATGATAGTGTGACCTGGCTCTTGGAGGTGAGAGTTGAGGTTGGGATCTCTTAGTTGTGGCTTCAATACCTTACGAAGTCAATCTGGGTATGGATTACTACCATTCATGCCCGGAAGGATGATATTAGGAAAGATATGCATTATATCTGCATGGTGAATAAGGGATTTCCTTTAGGGGGGGGGGAGGCCCAAGCGGTATGGTCTGGACTCTCGTAAAGAGCCCCGCTTAAGTCATTCTGTGGTGGATGAGTTCAACCAAAAGATGTTTTCGCAGTGCGAAATGGATCTTATCCATCCATACTCAGTGGAGATGCCACAAGTTGGAGTGGTTGTGTCTTGATTTGACTTTTGGTGAGGCCGCTGAAGGTTATAGGCAGTGGGATGCTATACCCCATGATTGCAGATGTATCACAATGCTTAGTGCTTTCTCCACTTATTGCAACTAAAGAAAAACGTTCCTGTTGTGGCACTATGTTGACCTAGAAAGAGATGGACATAAGAGTGGTTGATATCAATATTCCCTCATGGCGCGTGCTTGGAAGCATCGCAAGAACCTTTGTTGGACCCAATTTCTTCCCGTGAGTTCGGGACTTGGCTTTTTGGGGATGAAAAGTCTAAAGGTGGGGATAATGTAACATCTTAGAATATCTGTATAATTTTTTTATTTATATGGAATTATTTCGAGACCATGAAATCTGATGACATACGATTTCAATGCCTGAAGTTCCCAGAATGATCGGTTGAAAAAAACATTAAGCTTTAAATAGCACGCGTGAGCAATATTCTAAATAAAGTAGAATAACTCTTAAACGGATTCCCGAATCAGAAATATGAGGACACCATTGCATTCAGGATGGAGGGTTTACCCTAGGCACAACTTAAATTTAGTCTGTGCATGCCCCCAGTGAGAAAACCCAAAAATGAAATAACCGTAAATAAAATAATAAAATAAAATAAATTTATTTTTAAATGCTTGTAACTCACAAATGGTGACTCAAATTAGAAATCTGAGACCACCACTGAACTTATGAGTGTACGATTTCCTTAGGAAAATACTAACATTGGCTAGAATGAGCTGCTAGTGGAAGTTAGTTTTTTGCGGTAAATAAAATAGTTAAGTAATAATTATTTTATTGTACAATTATTAAAATCTAAACAATAACTCAAATTGAAAATATGAGAGTGTCGTTGAGCTTGTCAGGTCGTGTTCCCCTTAGGAAGAGCCTAACCTCGACTGACACTGGTCGAGGGTGACTGTTAATAATTTTTGAAATTTTTTAGGGTACGTTCAGTAAACGTATGGGTGGTGAATTCTATCTTTTGAACCAGTGCTCGGATTGAGAATATGAGGGAACCATTGAATATGTAGTGCTGGTATTCAATTAAGGGAAGATTAACTTCGACCGACAAGGTTTGGACAAAAAAGTTAATTTTTAGACATTACAAAAAAATAATAAAATAACTTTTGGTTATTTTATTTTTTCTTTGTGCAACCATTGGACAAAAGGTGTTGGGACTGCAATGAAATGTCAAAACCATTTAATGGATTGAATCATATTTTTATGTAACCACAATATTGGGAGATTTAAATGAATGTGTATCCACACCGTTGAGATAATTAAAGAGGTTCATTAATTATACTCATTAATGAAAATCATTAATTATGTGGTGCGTTGATCCTTTCCTCACCTCTATTTAGATGAAGCCCGGGCATTGGTTTTTGGACTCAAGAGGGGAACCTTTGATGAAGTGCCGTGATGACTTCCACCAACCTAGAAAAAAGCTTTGAGCGACAGAAATTGGAGGAATCGATGGGTGATGACAAGCGCTGACAAACACCTTTGGATGCGGTCACTTCTTCCTCATCCACAACGACTTCTAATGAACTCAAGGGAGGAGGTTATATGTTTAATTCCTCCCCCTTTTACCCTGTTCTTGAATATTATGAAGAACACAGGTCAACCGTCCAATGGGTTGACCCACGTTTCTCTCTTTAAATGTGGGAGGATAATGTGGGTTTTATTATGGGAGTTTTTACAATCTAATAATCCTTCCAATGTTATAATGCTAATTCAAAGGGAACATGCCAAATGAACAAGGCTCAAACCCTATGTTGAACCCGTTATGGTTTTTTTCTATGTGGGTGACCGAAAGAAGTGATGACATGATGTCGGAAAATGGTGGGACTAGTGACTGAGGGAGGCGGTGACCGACACCCATCGGTCGCAAAGGAAAAACGACGCCTGAAGGCGGTGTGACAGACAAGGGGTGGCTGGCCAACACTGGTTGCGTTGAAGTAGGGCAACGCTCCATGGTGGAAAGGCCGCGACATTGAGCCGTGTCGGAGGGTGGACCTGCGCCTTCGGGTCCGTAGTGGGATGGTCCACGCAGACCGATCAAGAGGTGCGGTGCCATCCGGTGCCGCTGCTGAGCTGGGCGGCATGATACAGTGGCAGGCAACAAAGGAAGGCCACAACATCGAGCCACAATTGAGAGTGGACCTGCACCTGTGGGTCCATAGAGGGCTGGTCCACAGGGACCGGCCAAAAGATGCGGCATCACCTGGCGCCGCGACATTGAAGACCTAAATGGCTTCAACCATTCGGGAGGGGAGCGGTCCCTCGGGCTCGGCTAGCAGGCCGAGCGATTCTGTAGCCCGCCGGGCCATGCCCAGCTAGGTGAGCTGGGTCGAACCCGCATCCCAGCGGGCTGAGCCTACCACTACTACAAATACTACCTTTATCAGTGCTAAAAAAGAACATTAATAGCTCTAAAAAGCACTGTTAATTGAGGCAAAAATAAAGGGGGTCCCCTTTATTAGCGCTATGAAAAGCACTGATAAAAGCCCCATTTATCGACGCTAAAAAATGGGTGGATAAAAAGGGCCTTTTATCAACACTCAAAAAAAGCGCTGATAAAAGGGTCCTTTATCAGCGTTTTTTAGCACCGATAAAAGGGCCCTTTTATCAACGATTTTTTGAGCGCTGATAAAAGTTTAAAAATCATTAAAAAAATGAAAAAATATTTTTTCAATTCAGAGAGGCTTCAACAGAACCCCATCCCCTTTAAGAGCACCCTGACCACCACACCACACACACCCAAGCCACCACCATCACCCGCACCCTTTAATAGTGCCACTACCCCCTTTAACAGCGCTAGATATTATTCCACCAACACACATGACCTACCTCCCCCTAGATTCGAACTCAGGACCTATTTTCTGTGCAGCCTAAGCCTTTACCACTCCACCATATTATTTAGCTCTTCATTTATTAATATATTTATATATATATATAGTTATATTTACTCATATATTAATATGTATATATATATTAACATATATATATATATATATTAATATATATAGTTATATTAATATATATATATATATTTAGTTATATTAATATATATATAGTTATATTAATATATATATATATATATATTTATATTTAGTTATATTAATATATATAGTTATATTTATATATTAATATATTTATTCGTATATTAATATATATTTAGAAGATCAGTTTGGAATGCATTTATAAAATATGATTTTTATGTGTTTATAAATAAATAAATACATATATACAACACACACACACATATTTTATGCATATCTGTATGTATAATTATATATAATTATATATATTTACAAATATTATATATTTATATGTATATATATGTTTAGAATATATAGATAATATATTTCAGTTTATCAATACAGATACACAAATATATATATATATATACACGTACACATTATATGAGGAAAAAATAGGGAAACCCTCAGAACCCATAAATATAGTCAAAAAGTCAAATAAACCCTAAACTCAGGGTAACGACAAAAACTTATGATATGAGAGTCCGTTCCAACTCTGTGACCATTCAAATAAACATCATCAAATGATATTTTATTTGATAGGTGGTGGAGTCCGAAGGGACAGGTAGATCATAAGTTACAACTATTTAAAAAAATAATAGACAAGACAAAAGTGCTAGAAATGGGGGCTTGAAAAACCTAACAAATCAGAATGTCACTGAATCATGCATAACTTATGATCCAAGTGTCTAGTTTAGCTCTGTGACCATTCAAATTGAATCTCATGGAATGAACTATGATATAACAGGTGGAGGAGTCCAAACAGATACATGAATCGAGTGTTATTTCCATTTTAAGAAAAATTTGACCGGGCACCAGACACAGAAATGATGTTTTGGAAGCCTTCATGATTAGGGGAATGAATTCCTCATTCTGATATATGTAATATAAATCATGTTTAGGTGAACTGGTATGGTCTCAACATAATGAATTAGATAAATCATGTACTTAAATTCTTTCCTAGGTAGAAACCACATGAAGTCCTTAAAAAAACATCTTAGAACTAGTCAATGATAGAATGAAATATTCATCATATCTATCCTCCTTATAACTTAAAGAATTTTTTTATAATATCCTGTAATCATCCCCAAATATATATCACATGGGATTGTATTATTTCCTTTAAAATCCCACTCTTTGGCAAATGAATGTCATTCACCCTTAACGATTTTTTAATATACCCATTGATGACTGTAGTCAATATGTTCTCTATAGTGATTTATTCAATCTATTACTGAGAAAAGATCAAAAATATTGTTCTATAATATGAAAAAAATACTTAAAATTATCATAAATAATTATCACAATAGTTTACTATTTATATCTTTGAATATCCTTAGATCACACCCTAATGCGTGGATAAATAGCCACCACCCATGATATATACTCTATATCTAGATCCAAATAATCATTCAACTAATATTATTCTGATTTATATATACAAAAATTCATACCTCAAATAGTTGATAGCCCCTCACTATGTTTAGTAGGTGTTTAGTAGATATAATGAATATTTCATGTCCTATTATAGACTATATTCTAGGAAGGATGCCACCCTATAAACAATGTTCCCCCTTATGCTAGGATGAAATAACTCTCTCACCCATTAATCATCTAGAATAACTCTAATTTCTACTCTATAGTGATATTATAGGCCACTCTCTAGAAACCTAAGATTTTCCATAACCAATACCTCTACCTACTTTAGAATAAGTCCAATAATACCTTTACATATATCTTACCTACCCATAAGAATGATACTCCAAGGGTGATTGATAGAAATAATATTGGACATGCCACACACTATGACATTGTAACACTATATAGGATCTGTCCCTCTTAGGGGAAAAAATAACCCATGATCCTGACTAGACTATCATATAAATAAAGTTTCCTTAGAATCATGTTATTAACCAAGTTCCACAAATAGATGATGTTCTGATTTTCCAACGCAATTTTTTGTGGTAGGTTATCAAAAATCACCTAAACATGTATTATATATCTAAATATATCCTTAAAAGGGTGTAACCTTACAACAACATCATCCACCATCATGGGTGTAAATAGAGCTAGTGTATGGAGAATGTTGTCTAATTCATGACCTATTCCAAAGAACAAGTTGTATAATTTTTCAAGACCTTTCAGATCACAATATATCAAAAAAATATACTCAAATAAATAATTCTAGAGTTCCTTTTAAGAAAACCCCTCATTTTAGTATTCCTAAAATAACACCACCCCCATTATCTCACTGGTTCTCATAACATATACATCATAAGATTCACCCTCTTATTGGGGGGGGGGGTGTATCTATCTACTCCCTTTAAGTAATATCTATATCTACATAACAATTATTAGTGTATAAAGTACTTATTCATTTCTTGATTCTCGTAATTCCCTTATATTATAACAAAACCAACCACTTCTTAGAACTATTTGTGGTTTGATTATTTTCTTCATTAGATTTTTAGTGATGTTCAGATCACTTATCCAAAACCCAAAAAAAAAAAAATTTATTCATTCCCTCCTAGTGTATGTTATCTTCATATAGAGACCCAAATTAATCTTACATGACTATTAAATTATTTTAAAGATAAACAAAATTATATTTATACATTCAAAGATCAAAGGGTTTAGAATCTTGGGAAAATTAGGATCACACATCACTTATAAATAATAAAACATAAACAATATTAAAATAATTATTATTTATCTATATAAAATCCATATAATTATCTTTATTACAATTAGTCACCTGGGGATATACATCAAAGAAAGGGGTGAGTTAAAATACTAGTTAGGGGAAGGGTAACATAGTAGTAATAAGAAACATGAATCAAATAGTACATGGGTGAGAATAATAATAATAATCATTTCATAATAATGGAATCATCATCATAATAATGAGGAATAATTTTGAAAAATTCCTCAAATTTGGTGATGTATAAAAATTATACATCATTTAATAGTGGTCAAATACCATACATAGCTGTGAACAAAGTTAACATCATGTTCACACATAGCATATGTGTATAAATCATAACATAATAATTGTGAAAAAATATAGAATAATTTTCATGCATAATACATATCATATAAAGAGACACATCACATTACCTAATGCATTGGATTACTATAAAATTCCAATCCCAACTATCACATCATAATATTAACATATTCTTATATGCCACATAGAATATGTAAAAATCATAGTCATGAAATAAACCATTGAAATGAATGAGTTTCATGAGGATTTAACAAAGAATAATTTCATGAATAAACTATAGATTCAAAAATTGATAAGGAAGTAACATATTTTAAAAAATCATCATCATTCTTGAGCGAAGAAGAAACAATTGAAGAGAAGTTAAAGATGTGTTTTGGAAGGAAATCTTTTTTTGGAAAATATTTTTATTAGTCTTATAAATCAAAGTGTAAAACTATATATCCCTAAAAATAAATGGAAATAATACTAAATAGATGGTTAATTAATATTATAGGAATTTAAATACCAAAAATGATGTGAAATATGAACAACCCAAAGAATTGGTGTTGGATTCGAGAATCCCCTTACCTTAAATCATGCTTTATTTCGTCACTTTTCCACCACTAGAATAATAAACATGGGTTTCTTAAAACACTGAACTAGAATTTAATTATGTTAATTTATGTTAATATTTTTTAATTATAATGATTCAATTTTTTTAATTAATTTACATTATTTACATTGAAGCGTTTTGATATCATGCTTTCTTTAAAAAATTTTCTGTTTATCTTTGATTTCACTATTTTTATGGTCATTTTACATAAGTATAATTAATTATAAAAGAATAAAATACATATATTTAAGCATTTATAAATTAAAAATAATTTATTATAACAGTAAATAGGGTTGGTGATAAGAAATTAATTGGTAGTATCCTCATTAGCGGTTAAACAACCCATAACAGGACATTGTCAAAAGTGTTGGAATGATAAGTATGAAAATTTAATATGTCTTAAATATAATAATGAAAATAGGTTAAAATCATTAATATAATTTTAAAATAATTATTAATTATCCTTATAAGATTTTGGTTTTAAATGGGAGGAGAAAAGGGAAACAAGAGAGGAGAATGAGAGGAAGAATTGGTGAGCACTTACCCTCTTCTCAATGTTTCTTCTTCTCTATAGATCTAAAATACCTTTATTCTTGGAGTTGGATGAATATTGAACATACATAGGTATGATAAGAGTCTTAAGATGGTTAATTTGGTAATATATTTGGATTTTAAAAGTGAGGTAGGATTTGTTATCCAATGGGAGGGAGAGGGGTTATTTATATGGAGGAGAGGGGTATTTTTGTGTTAAAATATTTAATAAAATACTATATATAAGTTAAACATTATAATAGTGATATTTTTTACATTTTAGACCATATTTGAATTAAATAATATTATTCTAGTACTTTTAATCACTCTATAAATATAATTCATTAGTTTAATCAAATAGAATGGTGAAAAATGATAAATTATTATTTTAATGAAATACTTAATAATTTTGAATTTGGAAAGTACTTTTTAGGTTTGGAAAGTAATTTTTATGTTTGGAAATAATCTTATTTATATTTTCATGACTCTCATATCAAATTAAATATTTTTTTATCACACCTTAAAGTTCCATAAATGATTAGGTCATTATTACATCATGAATGATGTAATTCAAGATACATCACTTATAGAAAAACTATATTTTTACTATCCACCTAAAAATTGAATTACCTTAGGAAATTACCAAAGAAAATCACCCTTAAAAAATTTAATCATTTTGATTTAAAAAATGATATTAATTTTATCAGAATAATTTCCTAACATTGGTAATTTTAATTTTTAATATATATTTTTTGATTTTTACGAAATACTTTAAAATATAGTTTATTAAAAATGTTCTTATATTTTCATTGAATTTTTTATTAATGATATATTTTTGGCATTATAATATTTATATGTACATAAATTACTCAAGATAAATATTATTTATTTAAAAATTTATTATTTTGAGGTTAAATTACTATTCAAAAGTTCACTTTTCTATTCCCAATGATCATGTAACTATTCTTTCGGGTCACATTATAATTCCAAAGATCACATTACTATTCCAACAATCAAATTACCAATTATAAATACCTATTAATTATTCCATTCATTATTCAACTCAATTAATATCAAGGTTCTAAATTTCCATTTTTTATAATTTCAATTGGTTTAGTAATATTTTGTTTTATTTCTATAGTGTTGGTCATGGTAGGGATGATTCCAGTTGATCAGGGTTATTTAAATTTTCTCATTATAGTATTTATATTTTATATTTCCCCCATCGTAATATTTATAATTTTAATTTGTTTATTCACTAACTAATGTGAATATATTCATTAATGAATAAAATTGTTTTGTGTTTCTCTATGTTCTCTATCTGTATAATTCTTATATAATGTAATAAAATATAATAGATATTTATTTATGAAAAAAATTCTCATTTAGAAAGCTTGGGTAATTATAATTCATCCACATAGGTATTTATTTAATATAATTACCTTAGGATATAGTATAATGATAATTGTATCTCTCATTCTAGATCCCTCTTAAAATTCAATATTTTGACATTTTCTATTTTATCAATCCTAGATTAAAAGTTTATTAATTCAAATTAGGTCATCCTAAATATAATTACACTATAATGTCACAAAATTATCCTTTCTAGGATCCATGTATGGATTCATACCTATTATCATGAGATATATAGTAATGTATATAACTTTTATCCTAGATGAAACTGAAAATTAAACATCAATTCAATCCATTAATCCATCATAGATTATGGTCTAATCATTCATGTTATGTTTTACCTCATTAACCATACATTAGGAAAACATACTTTCACCCTTCACTAAATTATTTGTAGATTAATTATTATTCTCATGGAATATATAGAAACATTCAAATCACCTATCTATGACCCTTGAAAAAATATATAAACACACTTTCCCCTAGTAGATACATGTCCAACATTGGGTTTTTCATTGACATTGGGTTATTTTTTCCATTATCACTAGATAGTCCACCTCATTCTTGGCCAATGTTGCGTGACATTAATCTTCAGCCACTTTTAGACTAAACTACATGACCTTAAACACTAGAAACTTGATTTTAGTCTATATTTCCAGACTATAAACTATAATGAGAGGATAAATTGTTAGTTTAAAACCACATGAATAGAATCTTAAGAATTATTCAATCCTTGACTCATTAATCCTTTCAATTTTATTCTGTGGGAAAATGTTAGTGTATAAAAAAAGATACAAAACTCTTTGAATTATTATTTGGTTCCACTAAAAGTCTATTTTTTCACACTAGGTCCATATAATTAGATAAAAATAATAGATATTACAAAATTAAGTCCTTTATTAGGAGTTATTTACCACTGGTGTTGAATCATAGTTTCTTAGATCGATTTTTTATTTCTAATTCACATCTGGTTATTATAGCTATGTAGGGTAAGAACCCCCTGAATATTCCAAACTCTATGAATTTAAATTGTAAGATTCTCTTTTGGTTAAATTTTTATACCCTTAAATATCAACCCAATTTTTTATATTTTATAAGATATTAAACTAAATAAACCCATCATCAGTCTAACTTGAAAGACCTTATACTAAAAATAAAAAAGTCATGAAACTTTTCATGTTAAAAACCTACAAAGGGAGGACTAATAAAAAGTTTATTATCTACTCACTACACCTTCCTTTTAATTGACTAAAAAAAATTTATAGTTTAAAATAAAAATTTAAAAAAATTATAAGGACTATCATTTGGGATTAAAATAAATCAAGATATTCTTGATTAACCTACTAGTTTAGGAAAACATTAGATCAAATAATTTTAACTCCATGAAAATGATCTTAAACATATAAATGAGTGTTTTTTTATTTTTATTTCAATATTAAATCTATCTATATTCCCTGGTCATTTCATGTCATCTAAAGTTCCTATAAAAGTGAGATTAATACTTGATGGTGTAACCTTCAGGGTGTTCAAATCCTTCTTGAACATGTTTTTCATTATAAACACACTTAATTTGTTTTATGTATGAGTTTTTATTAATTTAACCCTATCATGAAAATTGGTAAGGGGTTCATCCAATAATTTGAATATCCCCTCTCATCATCATCATGAATATAATTTCATTTGAGCTACTAAGTTACCACCTAGGGATTATTTATAGACTCAATGAAAAATTCCATTATTTTTTCACTATAAATCATCATCATCACTAAAACATTAAATATAAATTCTTAATGGGTTTTTTGAATAACTTTAATAGACCCCCCTCATTAGATATAACAACACAAATTATTTTGATCCTCTATAAAACCATCCATGGAATATTTATTAATAAAAATAATGATACACCTAATTCCATGCACTATTTTTTAATGGGGAAGTGGTGGTATTTACATTACCAATGGTCAACATATTAACACCTATATTCATATCCCAATCCAAATCAAACATTCCTTTTTTATGATATAACTTCCCCAAATTAACATTATTCAATTTCATACAAATACCCTCGATGTTACACATTTATAAATCATTTCCATATTTAATGATAATTTATGAAATTTTACTCTAGAACCCTCTCATATATGGGTACTCATTATCATAAAGACAAATTCCTTGACTCTATATTATCCTATTCATAAAATAAAAAATATTTAGTTTAGATTCACCTATTTGTATTAAAATACTTAAGTTGAGATTATCCTATTCATAATAAAATCCATGGGACTAGGCAGTAACCTTGGATTTCAAATTTAATTTAGATAAGTTCATTATCTTGTTAAATAATTCCTTGAATCAAGATTCTTCTATTGGTTTCCAAATTTACTTGGTTAAATATTCCCCTATTTATTTCCAAAACTCCATGAGTATATATTCTTCTCTTTGAACTAAAATTCCTTGATTCAATATTTTTCTCTTGGTATAAAATGACTTGAGTTTAGTGCATCATATTAGTATAAAAATCCTAGATTAGGGATTAAGATATTGGTTTTCAAAAAACCTTGATTCGAGATATTCCTCTTTCTCAAAAAATCCTTCCTTAGAGATCCACCACTTTATTAAAAAATCCATGAGTTGAGATTGTCCTCTTAGTTGAAATTTCCCCTAATTTGATATCCAATTCTTTTTAACAAACCCGTTGATTCAACATTATCTACTTGGTTTCCAAAATTCATTGAATCAATATTATTTTCATGACTACTAATGAATTTTGAGTTTAGATTATACTTTATGCTTTATAAAATTCCAAATTCAAGATCCTCTTATTATAAAATAACTACAGGTTAAGAGGCTCATAAAAAAAGTCCACCCCTATAGATGTATCCACAATAACCTTACTGATTCATGAAAATCATTATAATGTTCTGATATTTTATTCAAAATTAGATTCTTATGTTCTGATGAACTTTTATTATAATGTAGGGGTATTTTTGAATAATAAAAGATATGTTTCATGAAAATTTTTGTGAGGGACATGATTAGGTCCTCATATATAATAGATAATGGTTGTTTAAAAAAATGATATCTGAATACAATAAGAATATGTAAATTGGATCTTAATGTTTTACTCAATTGATCTTACACCAAGTGATGAATATCCCTCAAAAACATTGAATAATATAGTGAAGTGGTGGTGAGTAACGTTTATTGGGAATAACCACAGATTATATTCAAATCATTAGATAAATTTATTATAGATTTCATAAAGACTTTTGGCCATAAAGAAAATTAGGCAATGTGAATACTGAATTTTAATTATGTAAATTATCCAATTTGTTTTGATTTGAAATATCATTGATCTAAAATAGACTAATATATTATATGTTACAATCAATTTATGTTGGACTATATATGAAGGAATATTCCAAAATTCTAGTTAGTTTATACTCAGATGAAGTCTACATGCGTGGCCTGGTATATCTTACATGAACACCCAACCAAAGTCTTATGCATGTGGTATATTGTGTCCCCTATATATTATATACTAATTAAAATGTGCAAACCCTACCAAAGTACCACATGAATACCCTACTGATGTACTACATGCATTTTTAGCTAAAGTCCTAGTGTTCTCCCTGACGCAGTATAGTATGTATTCTCTTCCAAAGTCTTGAATGCACAACCTAATGAGGTCCCATGAATATTCCCTTATATAATGATTTATTTTATCTCTAATTTAAACCACTACATGTTCCATGGGTTAAGTTTATACACATAAATCTATTATCACAAATCACTAGAGCTCATAAAAATGTAGATTAGTTTCCCAGGAATGGGTTTCTTATAAAAGGACCCTAAGCCTCAAATTTTAATAATAATCTAATCCAAGGCCTAACCAAGTGATAAAAAATGGAGAACTATAGTCCATAATCACACATATCCATATCTTATATTTACAGTCATTCCAAAAATCTACCATATGAGATTTTGAAATAAAAATTAGGGGAATTAATGGAAACTACTTCACCCATACCTTTGTATAGGATACAATGAAGAATCCTTTTCACGGTGGGTCTTTGAGTAAGATGGGTAATGCATAATGGTGCCAATATTTCACTTAATTGGATCCATGCCCAGGTTTCAACTAGGTTCCTTCCAACTATAAATTCCCCCAGTCCTCATGTTCTTACTTGGGTACCCCACTCACCCATCTTAGTTACCTAGGAAAATATCCTAATTTTCATTATAGTGGCTTCCAAAACCCATGTGGCACTAATTTTTCTTTATTTTAACACAAAAATATTTTTTTCCTAACCCCTATAGATTAACCTATGCTCAACCCTAATTCAAGTCACCTACTATGGATAATCCATTTCATTTAATTTTATTGGACACTAAAACCCTAATAAAAAATTTTACCCAATCCTTAACTAAAGGGAGTAGATTTAGGTAATTATCATATATGGGATCAACTAGGAACTAGGTTACTATGAATTAAACATCATGGTATTATAACCTAGTGTATTCCATATTGAATTAACCTTTCATATCTTTTATAGTAAACTAGAAATTGTCTCTCATGTGTAATTCCCATTCCAAACCATTGTTAGTCACTCACGATTAATGGCCACAATCATATGAGCTTAGACTTCCAAAAACAATGGTATATATAACATGATATTAAAAGTAATAACATGACACATTATTTGGAACTGAACTATATAGGTTTTGATTAATATCAAATGGATTCATAGGATTCCCCTTTCATGGGTCATATCCCTCCATTATGGTGCCTTATTCCTTCATGGATGGTGATAAATTCAATAGTTCCTTCTTATATATCTTTAAACTATAGAGTAATATAATAAAATAAGATTAAATGTGATATAATATAATTCCCTTGTGCAGTTTGATCTTAAATTCATCAGTGTTGAGTAATCACTTTCACCAAAGGGTAACTGGTATTGTGATTTGTGAAGATTTGAAAAATATGTAATAAATCTATAAGAGATTTCAATTATAGGTAAAACGATTCTCTATATATTGAATTAAAATATAATATTCTTGGTTCAGATACCCACCACCCTAGTAAATTAACCAAATGGGCCAATGAAAATAAAAAATAAAAAATAGTGATAATAATACAAACATATTAATTTTTCTTTAATGGTGGATATTTGGGTAAATATTATACTAACACATGGTATTTTTTGTTTTTTTATGATCAAATTTACAATATAATATATTGATGTACTTTTGGTCACACTTTGAGTGGCATATTAGAACCAAATACGGTAATGAGTATTATTACTATAATTTATTATTATTTTTTACTAGTTTATCACATTTTCCATTTACTAATATTTTCTAAATTTTTTCAGATACAAAATTGGTTGTAGCATGTTGGGTTGTACACAAACCCTACATGGATATCATGGTGTGTATATAAATATTATTTTTAAGGAAACAACTAATGGAAAGGGACCAATAATTGATGGATGAGTTAGATAGATGAATGACATGGGAGATGGTACCTAACAGAGACTTGAACCTAGTTTTTTAGTCGACTCCATTATTTTCTTCTTCTGAGATAGTGTTCAATATGAATAACCTTAACGGTAGTTCTATTATGTATATATAAATTATGGAAAATTACAATGGGTTATCATTTTGATATGCTATGTGGTCTGATATACGCATAGTTGGATTGTAACTATGTTGTCCATATTTCATTGTTGATGGTGGATGATAATTTATTATTACTTCCACTATTATTTATGTTTATCTCTTATTGGGGATAAAGTATACTCATATTATTGATAGAAACTCACTCCTAGTAATCAGCCTCTAGTATATGGGAGGCACTCCTGAGATCATGGAGATCCTTTGATTTGGTCACGGTTTAGGTGATCCAGGATTGGTACATCACAATGTTAGAATTTAATATTTAACATTTAGTATTTATCATTTAGTATTATTATAATACATGTAAATATAAAAAAATAACATAATATTTAATGAATATAATATTTTCACATACCATGATGCCCTATAAAAAATTAGTATTTATTTCCTGGTCATTTAACAATTAATTTTAAAATTCATGTTTGTAAAACATAATTTATAATATCATTTAGGGTTGACAAATGGTTTTTATTATTTAATATAAATATTTATTATTTTCATTTATATTTTTCATTAAGCGTTGAAATTTAGTATTAATATTATATATATTTTTATAATTCTTGATTGGGTGACTGCAGTGAGCTATCGATAGACATGACTTGGATTAGTTGGTTATTAAATTCTAATAACATCATTTCATAGAAGCATTAGTATACTACATTCAGATTTATAGGAATATTTTAAGATATGAACCTTATTCATATGTTTATCCACACCACATATTTATATATGTTTCCAAGTTACTTGGATCAATTTTATTGCAGTACTGGATGATGTTAGCTCAAACATGTAGAGTTTTATAATGTTGAAGTTGGTGATGAGTTGCATCATTCTTTTTAGAAATTCCTAGAGATGATGGTTTGTGGTTATTCTACAACTATTTATATTGGGTTGATTTTGTGTTCAAAATTCATTATTTTTTTATACTTAATCAATGAATATTATATTGAGATTTATTTTTAATTATTTATCTTTTGGTATATATTTTTATTGATAAACAATCATGTATTATCTTCCAAATGAGGACATATACCTTTGATGCTTATATTCTCAACCTACCCAGTTGATAGAGGGAATACGCGTCAATACTAATCTCATAATGAGATCAACATGAGTTTCAGTTTAGTTATGTCATGAAAAAATTGTATTAAAACAATGATTATTATGTATTTTGGAGTATTCATTAGTAAGGATCACATTAGGATGATATGGTAGCGGTATTCTTAATGTACAGTGTGTGAAGTAGACCAATGAAAATCACTATTATATTGAGATCCCAAGGGATCCAATGAAAAGTACCTAATTATTTTTAAAAAATTCTTGAATAATTTGTGTCATATAAATAGTAAAATTATTAGTATGGGATCATAAATCATGTAGTATACTGATCATGGTGGTTTCATGTTCTTTTAATAGGTTAACAGTATGAAAAATGTTTACTATGAGGCATGTGTATTTACTTATACTAACATATACATATCCTATTAATAGGTTAATTAATATAATATTATATATATTTCAAGTGGATTTAATCAATAGGATAAAGCATAGTGGGTGAAATAAACAGTAGTTATATGCCTGAGAGATAAGAAACTATATCCAATAGTAAATAAGGCTTGAAATATGAAATTAAAATGATTTTAATTATATATTTTTTGGAATAGTGAGTTATTAATTATATATAGGTCCATCAGTGGATTTATGAGATAAATAATTCATTTATTATTATTTATTATCATACTTCTTGGATATTATTTTTATTATGGGCATTGATAATTAATTTGTGGATAATTTTCATTTGTGATAGAAATGATTTTTTTAGTTTAGTGGGATATATTTTAAAGTTATATTGGGAGATATATTTTATCATTGACCCTTGGGGTAGACCATTAGAAAACAATACTATTCATATATGAAGGTAACTCATTACTTTAAGAGTTTTTGGCTTAGTTTATAAGCCACATATACCTTCACCTGAGACGATTATAAATATGAATTTGAGAGCTCAATATTTTTTGTTAGATTTATAACTAGAGATTTAGTTTCATATGAATTATTATATATTGTGGATATATTAGATGATAGTGAAGATGATAGAGATTATTGAATTCATATTATCTCAAACTCATTTTCCATGGGTGATAACCTAGAGATGTGGAATATAAATTATTTATGAATGAATGAGTAATAGGTTTCTCCATCTATATTACCTATGAGACATTGAAATTTTTTATTATTTATATATTAGACACGAGAATCAAGTCATTATAGTTTTTAGCTACATGGAATTTTCCATTTATTAATTCTTTATCATCATAGAGGCATGAGACACTAACAGGTGATGTTCCATTCTCCTATAAATTTTTAGAGATCATCCCTATAATAGTAATATATATATTGATGAACTTTTGGAAGAATGATGTAGGGTGGAGTTAGAAGAGTTTAATAGGAGGATATTTTATGTCATCAGTAACATTAAGAAGATCACATTTAAGAAAGTAACAAGGTAAAAGGTCACAAAAAAGGAAAATGACATGGAAAATATCTTTCTATAAATGTTGATGAATTAAAAAAGGTTAGAAGATGTTTGAGGTAATATTATTATCTTTTCAACTCATTCTTTTATTTTGATTGATATTGGTGATTTACATTACTTTCTTACAGCTGAACTAGTCTAAAGTTGGAAATTTCAATGGAGATAATTCATAGATCATAGGAGTTATCTAATCTATTATGTGAATGATCAAGGTTGAAGGATTTTGTTAGGTGATAACAGCTATCAGGGGATTTAGTATTTTTTAGTTGAACTAATTTAATCCCATTCTTTTAATATATATTTTTATAATATTTGTGTGCTTCTGAAGAAATTTATCACTGTAGGGTTACTCTTTATATTCTAAAAGAAATTCATATTGTACTCAAAGTAGAATAATATCATTATTTTATTTATGAACATTTATTACTATTGTTTATTACATCAAAGTTGGAAAGATTAATTATTTTCTTTGAAAAAATATATAGAGATGTTTCCTAGTGTGGTGGAGAATTTATTAATGTTTATTAGATGAATTTAAAATTTTACTATCGTGATGAGTTATTGAATTCATTATAGTGTTATAGATAAGGGTATTTTCTATTTATGTGAAATTATATATTATGAAACCCTCAATGAAAAGAAAATTTTGGATTCAATATAATTATTTTTATAGACATTTTATATGACCTAGTGTTTCAAACCTGGATGTTAGGGTTCTATTCACTAAGAAAGTGTATGGAAGTTTGTAATTACACATTAAATATCAATGTATAAATAAATTTATGACTAAGGACATATATAATTTATTGGAATATATGGATGATGAATATTTCTTATATCAAATGATTATTGGGTCATCATTACTACTAAGAGTGGTTGATTCTTAGATTGAAGATTATGAAATTGAGTTTTAGAGTGATTTTATTGTGCATATAGATACATATTATGGTTAAATTAAAGGTAAAGTTCACTAATTTATATTTCCAGGGTTCTTAGATATACCTTTGGGTATGTAAGATGAATTTATTTTTGATTTTTATATCTCATCCATTGGGTATCAATTTTTTGAAACCAATTTCTAATACTAGTTATTAATATAATGGAAGGAGGAACTCTAGACGACTAATATATAATGATTCAAATGGTAGTATTAGAGTGGAAAAAACTAATTTCCAAAACTCTAAAATATATGCATATCATATGGTGAAGATCTGATGGTACATTCATAATATGTAATGGTAACCTACCACTTATGGATCTGATGGAGGGAGTGTAAAAGATGTAATGAAATTGTGTAAATGTGGCTCTGGAGTATGTTATAGTAATTATAAAGAATTACCGTGATGTCTTTATAAAAAATTTAATACGTAATAGTAACCAGTATAAAAATTAAGAGTGAAATCATGAGAGTTTTAAAGAAGTCATCATAATCTAGAAGATGGAGTCAAGGTGGGGTAAGTACTTGAACGAGCTGAGGGATGCCTAAAAAGATATCATCTAAATGGAAGAACACTCTGAAGAGATTAGAATATATCTTAACCATTCCCACGGAGTGGACTTTTCTCTATTTCTAAAGTGAAATCACTTGTGATTGGTGTAGACTAATTCCATTTTAATTATCTTCAAATTCCAAAAATAAAAGTGAGTCTTTATTCCCCTAATGGATCATGATGAATTTATAAACTGCATAAAAATATTATTTTTAATTTATCTTTTATTTTAATCAATTTTTGTCTTTTGAAAATCATATTTATCTTATTCAAGGAGGTTGTGCATTATGGTGTAGTGATTTAGTATGATGTGTCTTCTATGTTCTTGACATCATAACATATGCTCATTTTGGTACTTTTTTCTACCTTATAATTCTTGATTGATATCTTTTTGTGGTTTTATAATGATTTATTCATGACACCAACATGTGTTATCAGATATTTTTTTTTGGATTGTTTCAGATTACCAACCCCTAATGAAGGGGTTTAATATCATAGTTTAGTAGCATTGTTATTTACTTTGCTATGTAATATATTTATAATAAGCAGTTCATTATCCATATTAAATGTTTTATAATTTATTTGGAGTTAAATATCTATGTCGTTTATAGATTTTGATTATTGAATGGTCTAGATGAAGAAGTTTAATGAAATTTTTTTTGGGTTCTGGAAAATGTAGATGGGGGGTTGTCTACTGTAGAAGGATCCTGGTCTTTTATTTATAGGTAAAAATCTATAAGTGAGGAATAAATAATAATGGGAGAGTTTGGATACGAAATATTTGTGGCATATAATGATTTAATTAACCTAAAAAGCTTATTTATAACATACACAAGGTAAATAATTCATTAAAACTTATAAAAATTCTCACTGATATGTATGAGAGGTTGATAATGATTAATAATGGGTTCATTTTACCAAGGGTATTTTGCATGAGGATGTAAAAAGGTAAATTATTTGTAGATAATATAAAAAAATTCAACATGATAAAGTGTTTGTTGGAATTATTGAAGGTGAACATTGGATATTTTCAGTGCTCATGGTTATTACTTCATTCAATCCCTTGGTCTTGGGATGTAATGATTACTGTAATGAGAAATTATATAGGTAAGATCTACCTTGTGTTTGTGGTCATTATAGGCCTGATCTTGGAACAAGAACATCATCTTATTGAGATACATTTATTTCTATAAATTATTATAGTGTAAAAGTAAGGGTGTGATCCACAACATGAAAATTCCCCAATAATGGTAAAAAAGAAGAAGTCACCCTGGGAGTAGAACAGAATATAGCGATCCCATATATTGGGATTATTGGAATAAATGTTACCTAAATAAATATTTCACTCAGAAATGACTTAATTCTAAGAGATATTATCTTTTAAGTGGATCTATGAATCTTTTATTAGATTATATGAGAGGTATATTATTGAGTGTCTTTATCTCACTTGAGTCATGTATTATAGACTCTATAGATCCATTTCACTCATTAGTTGAGAGAAGAAATATGAGGAACTATACTTATAGAATATTAGACAAGCTATACCATGAGGGTTATGAGTCTCTAAATTTTTTCATAAACAGTGATATTTCCATTGAAATAAGTAATGAGTGTTTTCTAGAGTTTCAGGGAATGCAACACATCTCAGGGTTATGAAAGAAATTAATATCTATTGGATAGTTAGATGATGCATGTTTCTATACAATAATATTGGATAGTGTATGGAAAATTTCATTTTGTTTTATAGTAGTGGATAAAGGAGTAAAATATGAAGCATGATACTCGATGAGAGTATTGAATGGTGTAACACATGCTAGAGAAGTAACTTATGAAATGTAATGTCATGACCATATGGGTGACTTAAGTGAGAAAGGAATGAATATATATTTATAAAGGTATACTAAAAATAAAAATCATTGATTAAATAAAAGTTTATGATAGTATCTTTAGAAATTAGGGGAATATTTCCTTCCAAATGTTGAGTAAGAATCTAAATAAAAAAAATTTAGAGTTGTTTTATATTGATTTATGGGGACTAATCTAGTTCATTGGTATAAAGAGTAACTATTTTATGTGATATTCATTGATTATATAACTTAGAAAGTGTGGGTATTCTTTCTTAAGCATATGTTTTACATATTCATAACCTTTATTTGATAGATATCCATTGTGAAAAAATATACAAGTAAAAGATACAACATCCTGAGATTTTATAATATATATATTCCTTTTAAATAATACTGAGTTTGATATCTTTATTTAAATGCACTAAAATGAATGTTATGATACATTATTAAATTAAATTAATCATATTTCAAATATAATTATGATAATTAATAATATATATATATATATCATATAAAATATTAAATAAATTTAAATTAAAAAACTGATATGAAATGATATTAGAAACACTTAATCTTTAAGAAGTTCATTTTTAAATGAAGAAAATTTCTATTTATAGTTTTTTTGCTATTTAAAGTAAAATAAATTATTTTTAGAAATATAATTTTTAAATTAAATTTATTTTTGAATTTATAATATCAAAAATTAATTAGAATGAATTTTTGAACATTTTCTGGGGAATATCAGTTTTTTAGTAAAACTGTGGTTTTTAAGAAAAAAATAATTTTCACGACATTATCAAAAATATAATAAATACCCATAAGTTCATAAAACTATTTAAGTGGTCAAATATTAAACTAAATATTAACATTTTTATTTTTAAAATATTTTTTGAACTTAAAAAAACTCATGACCAACTTTTTTGAAACTAAAGTTAAAAAAGGTTACTTTAAATAATGAAAAAATGTTTTTTTATATTTTCTTATAATTAATTTATATTTTGTTAAAATTTGGTTATGTATTCATTTTAATGTCACATAACGTTGATATAATTTATAATAAACCAATTAGTATCATTAAAATTAGTAACCATCAAAAAATTATCTTATATACAATTTTAATGTTTAAAAAAACTTTTATTTAATTATTTTTGATTTTTTTGATTTTTGATTAATTTAAAATCAAATTTTCTCATATTTATAAAATGAATTATATAAAATTGAGTCTAAACATAGATTTATCACTTATAAATTTTGTTGTAAGTGTCCTCTTATATTTTTATTAATAAAATAATTATCATGATTTATATTTAATTAAGAGTAATTAATGTCTAAATGAAAAATCTGCAGTGGATATAATTTTACTAAGTTTACATGAAATACAGACCTTATAAAAATAAATTTTCAGGTTTTAAATTCTTACCCAGATTTCTCAAAAACTACACCACGCCTAACTCATGTAACATTCATTCACTTCTATTCTTATACATTACATAACATTATTTTCCATATAAAGTGCCCCTTTCTTCACATATAAATGGAGACCACTCACACATATTCTATAAATAAACTCCCTGGACAATTTATTGGTGAGGTTATTCTAAATGTTTCATCCTATATCCATCTCCCATGAACTATATCCTTTTCCAACCCTTAATTGTCCTATGCCCTTCATTTTCAAGGAGAGTTTTAAGGAAAATCTAAGTCTCTGATGTGAGTGTTTCTTTTTCTTAGATTTTTCAATTTATCATATACTTATCTTCCCTAAACCCATTAATAAAATGGATTGAGTATCATTTATATGCATAATATTCATTATATTGATTTAAAATTTTTTATCCATCCCCATGAATCCCCTAAAAAAACATAAGCATCGATCATGCATTGTGAGGACTACCGTTTCTAAAACATGATGTGGTTCATTTTTCATCACCACCTATTTGGGATGGTATAAAGGATGTATTTTTTGAATAATTATGTTTTTTATTTAATTTATAAAATTCTTAAATGATCACCTTTTACATTTACTATCATTCCATATATTCATTAAGGAATGAGATCATTAATCATGCGTATGTGTGGACTACTACCTCCATGAATGACACATATTATCTATATTAAAAACCTAAAAATATGGAGATAATATTTTAATTAATAAAATAATATTATTTTTACAACATTATTATAATTATAAAATGATAATTCATTTTACTTTCTACCTCCCACCTATTTTATGTAAAATAAAACTAGCGACTGTGTGTATGTGTGGATTACCACCTCCACGTAGTGATGCCTTTGGTTTTACTTTTCCACCAATAATGGATGTCTTTAAAAAATTATTTGGATGTAAAAAAATTATATTTATATAACTATTGATATTATGAAGGTTGTGAATATATTTTAAAGATAAACTCAACCATGGTCAACAAGACAATGGATTCATGTAAAAATCAACCGAACCACCCGAGTAATCGGCATGAGAGGAACCAATTTAATAGATAAGAAGCTTATGTTGATAATTAAACCTTGGGAAATTAATCATAGATTAATAAGTATCTTATAAATTATTTAACACACTTTATTTTATTATTCAAGATGTTAAGTGCAAGTGCAGAACTCTTCCGGACACAGCTAAGGCTTTCGTCTCAAAACTTCTTCTTTTAGGAACATTATATTTTATACAAATAAGTTATTTTAAATGATTTATATAATATAAACTATATAATTAATAAATTTATTTATCCCTATTCATGGTATTTTAACTTCAAGTTAAATATCCCTTTCTTTCATTGGGTTTTATTTGAATGTTTTTAAGACGTAATGGATTTTTGTCTCACACTCACTTCATTGATAAACATTTTAATTTATACACCAATTCATTTTTATATGGTGTATATATTACCCAATTTTTAATTTTTCATGAAATACATTTTATTTAGGTTATTTAAGGTACATTTTCAATCCCTTACACCTTCAATTCTATTGATCAAAATGTTACTGAATTTACAAATATTTTATCATCTCAAGTTCATTTTACATGATTTGTGAATTATATTATGGACTATGATATTTCAATTATACTTCATCCAAATATTTACTATTTCCTTTAACTTTTAGTAAATTAATCCATTTAATTAAAAATTTTATCTTTAGGGGATCATGTTCTCTTCCAAAATCCACCACTCAAAGGCATGCTTCCAAACCTAAGTACACAATTCTTTTGCTTCCATATTCATGTTTTACCTATCTAAATTATATTATATAATCAAGTTAGTGAAATTCATAATTATATTCACCTATTATCAAGTAAAGTTTTTAAAATACTCTTTACGAAGGGAAATTCCTGAAATTATTTTAACAGTTTTTAAACGGTTTTCACAAGATTATTTTGAAAAAACAATTCTTCAAAAGTAATGTTTTAAAATGTTAAAAAATTATTTCTTTCCAAATTATTTTAAAAATTTATTTTCTAAATATTATTAATTTATTTAAAAGTTTAAAATTTAATTTTATAAATGTTTATGCATGGGTCATTTTCAAACTAAAGAATCAGTTTTACATGTTTCCATGTGAACATATCATTCCACCACCTTTGTATTTTTCTAGAAGAAATCTTCTAAACATTTTCATGTTTTCAAAAAGGAAATTATTATTATCATGGTTTAATAAAATCATTATTTTTATAATTTTTCAAAGGATAAGGGAATTTATAGTTTTAAATTGAATTTTCCTAATTCTTCTAATATTTTTTTCATCCATATCATATAATTGATTAATGGTATTCATTAAATGATACAATCCATATTCTTTTTATAGATGCATTAAGAAATTATATTTCCGATCTAGGGTTAGATGTATCACTACTTATTTCTTCCATAATCATTAACTTATATAAGAATTATTTACTTCTAATGATTTTTTCTATGTGCATGCCCTATATTTCACTATTTGATTAATGAGTGTTCACCTAAATACCCATTACATAGATTTATTAGTGAAATTGTTGTATAAACCATATTTAAATATCCTATAATGCATAAATACCATATATTTAATAATATTTATTTAGTGATATTTATCTATAATACTGATTAAATTCACTGGATACCCATTTATTTTTCATGGGTTTATCATGTAATTCTTATTGATGAAATCATGAATGCTTATATAGGGACCCACATGAAAAGGATATAAACCCCATTATATTTACATATGCCATTATGATATGTTGATTGAAATCATGCGGCACACATATGTGCAATTTTTTAGTATGATGGGTTCATTTATATAGTTCTCAATGCATTGGGTAATGTTAATGTCTCATGATAACCTATGTATGTTTTAGGGAGAAAGCCTATTACATTTTGATGGATTAGGGAGTATTAATTTTCATATGATAATGGATTATGGAGTAATCCTTGGATTATAATAATAGAACATGGAGTAATCCTTTCCATATATTGATGATAGCCTAGGGATTAATCCTTGGAATATTCTTATGATATAATGTTTATATAGTTTACACATTCCTATTATTCCATTCTCTTATTTTATGATCATTTTTTAATCCATGTCATTATGATGTTATCTCTTTATTACATTTTCTCAAGCTTATGATCATTATCATTATGGTATCATGTTATAATTCACATCTATCATGTTATGATTTAATATCATGTTCATGATAACTGGGTGTTTGAGCTTAACCCTTCTTATATTTCCCTTCAACCAAGTTATGAAGGAAAGTATTAGGAATGTTAAGACTATAATATTATGTTCTCTAGATAATTTTCAATATTTTTTTGAAGAACTATTATAGATTTAATAGATTCTTATATAGTGTGAAAATAATTTCCTTTTGATCAGAAGACTTGAGATTTATTAGTTATTGGTTTTTCTTAATTCTTTATAACTATAAACTGAAAGGTCTATGAATTTTCAACGTGATAAATATATTGTAATAATAGATGTTTATCAAATATAGTGTTTTAATATATTTAATTTCAACACTCTATCTAGGAGTTTTGGTTCAAGGGAACTGTAGTTAGTATCCAAGGAGTGTTTAGATAACTTTAGAGATTAGATGTTATGTGTTGAGTATAATTTATTTTATATAAATGACATAAAGAGTTGATATGTTAAGTATAATATGTTTTTAAAAGATATAAATAAAAATTTAGGTTTTTAGTATTGAATATTTTATGTTTTTTGGGGATTTGGGTAAGAGAATATTAGTGGAAACCCTTGCTATAAGTATAAGTATAATATAACATATTGAAATATTGGTATATCATATATTATATGGTTTTCTTAGAAATTTAATCCTCGTATGGATATTTTAAAGTGGAAATAGTTTTGGAATAGATTCATATAGGGGTAATAACCCTAAAAAGAGTTGTCTAGGTATATCTCAGTCTTCATTTTGGTGTATGGTGAATGGGACCTAACTATACCCTCGACCTGACCCTCCCAAGGGATATGTTTAGTTTAATTCACATTCTCTTTACAAACCTTTATGAAGGATTTTGAAAATATTATTTTATATATGTCAACAAGATTAGATAACCTATTATTAGAATGAATATGGATAACCTAGATAGAGGCTTAATACACATAAGTTTGAATATGCACACCATTTGTGGATTATTTATTCTATGATCATAGTTTTCCCCTTGAAAATTTTCTAATTTATGTATTATATTCCATAAAATTTATTTCTATGTAATTAGATGGATTAAAGTGGAACCAAGATAACAAAAAATACAATTAACACTGTAGTGATTGTCCCAACCTATAATATATTGGGATAATGACTGGGATTATAAAATTTTATCATTATGTAAAATTAACTAAAACAAATTATGATTAATAAAGTGAATATAGTTGGATTCAATGTCACACCAAATAAGGGAAGGATGGAGTCTCATAAAAATTTTGGTGATGGAGACGAATAAGGAAAAAAGACAAAATTTTCTTCATGTCAAAAATGTGTGAAGAAACATGATGGGGAATGTTTTAAAGGAACTATAAATTGTTTTATTTTTGGAAAAGTAGGACATTAAGATATGTATTTTGTGGAAAAATGAAACTTTAATTTTACTCGATTGAGGAGGATGATTTATCTTATAGTGTTACTTAATATGTTAAAGAAAATATTTATTTTAATGTTTTATCTTAATTTATATCTATCCTTTTAACATCCATAATAATTTTTTTTAAAATGTGGGTCCACAATTTATTTATGGGGGGATAATATTACATCCTAATATTTTAGTAAACATATTTTCCTTTAAATAATATTGAGTTTGGTATCAATATTCACACACACTAAAATAAATTTCATTATACAATTTTAAATTAAATTAATCACATGTAAAATAAAATTTGGATAACTTCAAAGATATCTATATATGACAAAAAATATTAAATTTTTTAAATTATAAAAGTTGTATAAAATAATATTAAAAACAATTAATGTATAAGAATAATA
The DNA here is from genome assembly GCA_963277665.1 of Viscum album. Lineage (NCBI taxonomy): Eukaryota > Viridiplantae > Streptophyta > Magnoliopsida > Santalales > Viscaceae > Viscum > Viscum album. The sequence goes on from OY728157.1 coordinate 1,994,569,588, forward strand.
GTTTTAAATAAAGCCAAATCTTATTAAATTTTTTTATATTATATTAAAAGTAAAATAAATGATTTTTGGAAATATTATCAGATAATTTTTTTAATCTATAATATCAAAATTAACTTAGTATGAATTTTTGAACATTTTATAATAATATCAATCTTTTAATCAAAAATGTTTTTTTAAATTATATTTTTCAAGGATTTATCAAAATATAAGAATGATCTATAAGGTCATAATACCATTTGAGTGATCAAATATGGAGATAAGGAATATAATTATGCATTTTAAAATATTATTTGAACTTATAAAAACCATACACAACATTTTAAAAAAAAATTAAAAAAGTTTACTTTAAATAAAGTATAATTTTTAATATATTTTCATTTAATTAATTAAAATTTTCTTAAAAAAAATATTTATTGATTTTAATATAATATAACCATCATTTTTATCATGAATAAATTATTATCATAAAAAATTAGTTACAATTAATGTTTAAAACACTATTTTATTTAAAAATACTATGTGGTATGTGCGTTTAATTTAAAATAATATTTTCTCAAATTTATGAAATTAATTATATTAAATCGAGTTTAAATTTTGATTCATATTGTAATTTGTTTTGGGGAAGGTTCTTATTATATTTTTATTAATAAAATAATTAACATGGTTATTTTTTCAAATAAGAGTAATGAGTGTTTAAATAACCAATCTAAAGTGGACCAAATTATCATAAGTTTTCATGACCTTTATACCTTATAGAAAAAATAATTTAGGATTTAAAATATTACCCACATGTCTAACTAAATATACCATACCTAACTCATAAAATATTTATGCACTTTCATTCTTACCCATTACTTAACATTCTTTTCTAGGGAAAGTTCCCTTTTCTTCACTTATAAAATAAAACCACTTAAACCCCTTCCATACCTCAACTCCCATTATAATTAATTTGTGAAAATCATACCATTTTTTATCTTATAACCATCTCCAATTAACCATATAATTTTTCCACCCTTAATTAACATAATCCTTTCATTTCCGATGAGGTTTTCAAGGAAAATTAGCCTTCGACGTGAGTGTTTCTTTTTATTAACTTTTTTTAAATATTTCATATCATTATATTACATAACTTAAATAATATAATGGATTTAGTTTCATTTTTATACTAAATATTCATTATATTTATTTAACAATAATTATCCATTCCCATGCATCAACTAAGAAAAATATAAGCATTGATCGTGCGGACTACCTCCTCCATGATTAGATGTAGTTTGTTTTCCATAACTACCTCTTAGACATGGCATAAATTATGGGTATTATGGATAATTTTGTTTTTAATTTTACTTATAAAAATAATAAATTAATTAATTTTACATTTTCTCTCATTTCATCAATTTTTAAAGGAATGACATCTTTAGTCATGAGTATGTGCAGACTGTCGCCTATATAAATGATGTACTTTATGTGTATTAACCAAAAAATGGTAAGTCTTAAAAGTATAATTAATTAAATAATTTTATTTTTATAACATAATTATAATTATGAAATGATAAATCATCTTACTTTCTAAATACATCTTTTTTATGGAAAATAAAAGTATCGACAGTGTGTATGTGTGGATTATTTCCACCACATAGTGATTCATTTTGTTTTAAATTACCACCAATAATGGATGAATTTAAAAATTATTTTAATTTATAAAAAAAATATTTAAAAAATATTGATATTTTAGGGTTTGTGAGTCTATTTAAAAATTAATCTCAACCACGATAAATATGCTAAGAGATTCATAAAAAACTATACCACCTCGAGTAACTGACATGAATGGGAATAATTTTGATAAATGAGAAAATTATGATCAAAATTAGAGTTTGAGAGATAAATTATACATGAATAAGGTTATTATTAAGGTTTTTAATAAAATTAATTTTATTATTCAGGAATTTTAGTGAAATTATATAATTCTTTTAGACACAGGTAAGGTTTTTGTCTCGAATCTTCCTTCTTTGAGACACATGTTCTTCTATACCCCTAATTTCTATTAAATGATGTATATATTACCAAATGGATATTTAATATCATCTATTTTACTTATTCCAGTTATTTTAACTTTAAATAAAATCTCTGTTTTTGAAGAGTTTTTATTATAATTTTCTTAAGTTGTAAGGGATTTTTCTCTCAAACTCCCTTCATTGAGACATGTTTTATTTTATTTAATAATTTAATTTTATATGATGTATATATGGCCCAATTATTATGATATATATAATTATATTTTATTCAAGGTATTTGAGGTTTATTTTCAATCTATTTATCCATCAAGGGTTTCGATAAAAATTTTACTTAATTCAAAAAAAAATTGACTGAAGTTCATTTTCCATGAGTCATGAATTATCTTCTTGAATTTTTTTAAAAGTTATGTTAATAAAACCATTAATTCTTAAATATGTTTGATTTAATTTCAATTATAGTAAATTAATACCTTTTATTATAATTATTCTCTTTGAGGGATCATGTTCTTTTTTTAAATGTGTCACTGAAAGGAATGATTATCATCCTAAGCACACAACTCCTTTTCTTCCATATCCATTTTTTCATATATAAAGTATTTTATATAATATTTCTAGTAAACTTAATAATTATCTTCAAATATAATCAATGAAATTTTTTAAAATCATTTTTATGATGTTGGTTTCACTAAATGGTTTTAATGAAATTTAAATATTTTTAGAAGGATTATTTTTCAAAAAAAAGTTTACTTTAAAGTAATGTTTTCAAATGTTCCAAAATTCATGATTTCCAAATTATTTTAAAAATGGATTTTTAAAATACAATGAATTTATTAAAAAATTAAAATAAAATCTTTTAAATATATTTTATGGGTTGTTTTCAACTAAAAGGAATATCTTGGACATGTTTCCATGAGAACATATCTTTTCACCACCTTTTACAATCTATAAGATAATTACTCTATATTTTTTCATGTTTTAAAAAAATATTATTCTCATGGTTTAATAAAATCTTAATTTTATAATATATTAAAGGAAAAAAGAATTTTTTATTTAAAAAAAAATTCATAATGCTTCTAGTAGCTTTCTTTATCTATGGTGTATGCTGGATCAAAGACATTCTTCTAATGAAATCTTTCAACTTATTTTTTTTATGTATTTTGAAATTACATTTTAAATATATGGTATGATACACCACTACTTTTTTCTTTCCTAATTGTAAACTGGAATATGAATGATTTACTTCAAATTATTTTTATCTATGAGAGCCTTATGTTCCACTACTCGATTTAAGGGTAATCACCTAGATAACCAATAAAATGATTTAATGGGGAAATTTTTATCTAAAGAGTATATGCATTTTCTATATGGTTAAATACCATATGCGAATCATATATATTGAGTGTTATTTTCCTAGAATAATTATTAATGTCACCAAATACCCATTTATTTTTTAGGGGTTTCTCATGTCATTCTTATTGATAAAATCATGAATGCTTCCTTAGGTAACCACTTGAAAAGGATATAAACAACATTTTTTCCCATGGTTTTTATGATATATTGATTGGAATAATTTGGCACACATATGCATGATATTTCATTATGATGGGTGCACCCAGATAGTGCTCCAATGAATTGGGTAATGTTAATATCTCATGATAAGCTATGTATGGGACAAGGGAGAAATCGTAATCCATTTCGATCGCTTAGGAAGTAATCTACAAAATATGATAATAGCCTAGGGAGTAATCCTTAGCATATGAAAATGTACTAGGGAGTTATATTTGACATATTATTATGTTAGAATTGGTAGTAATCCTTGACATATTCTTATGATATGAAGTTTATGTTGTTGTCACATTCCCACAATGACATGATCTTATGCTATGATCATTGTTTAATCCATGTGTTTATGGTGTCATCACTTTATTCCATGCTCTAAATATTTTGATCATTCTCATTATGAAATAATTTTATACCAAACATCTCCCATAAAATGATTTATTATCATGTTTACCAATACCGAGCATTTGAAATTTTTTGGAGAGTTTTTGGGTGATATTGAAGACTCATTATAGATTTTATAGATTTTTATATAGTGTAAAAAAAGTATCCACTTGATGAGAAGACTTGAGATTTAGTATTTAGTGATTTTTCCTAATTCTCTAAAACACTAAACTAAAAAGTCCTTTTATAATCAATGTGAGTAAGGTATTATAATCATAGGTGTATATCAAAACTAGTGATGTAAGTTATGTGTTTTCAGAATCAGTTCTAGGAATGTGGGTCAAGGGGTGCTATAATAAACACAATTATTTGAGATATAATAATTATGAGGATTACATAAGCTAGAAGTTTCTATTGTTCCACTAATGGAAAGTAATATAGTTTGAAAATATCATACCAACAATATTAAAAACATAATAGATTCAAGGATAGGATGAATCAGAATTATCTAAAAGAAAGAAAAGTATGAAAATTCAACTAGGTATTCACCATAGATTTTTGGGTGATAGTGGTAAATTGTATGGAATACTTGATTAATAAATGAACATCTTATTTATTGGTGTAAGAGATTCTAAAATCCTATTTTCTCAAAAAAATATCAATTTTAAAGATCCTAAAGTTTCATCTCACTCACCTATATCCATGTTCAATCCAATTTAAGGGAAACTTTTGAGGATAAGTACTATGCATATTACATTCTTGTGTATGGCGATGAAGAATTTGTATTTTTAAAATGGGATAAAAAATCATATTACGATTCCAGAAGTTTAAATATGATCATCAATGAAGAGATCATGTGAAAGGATTAGTACCTAGAAAAAACAACAAATATGATAAAAGATTCATCAAAGGTATTAGTTTAATAGAATAGATGTAAAAAAGTTTTTGATGTTCTAGATAATTTATGGAGTACATAAATACTAGAACTAGTTAACAATACAAAGGATGTTCCAAATGGATTTCAGGTTCTAGTGGTGTTTCCAATGTTGGGAGTACAAGAATGCTCTAATACTATAGAAGATCGAGGTATAATTTTGAAAGTAATATCTCTGTAAGATAAATATATAGAAGTTTTAGTATTTAAAATAGATAACTAACCAAATTTTTTGTGGTGATCTACCAAATTTAGGTTCCATGTACAATGATTCGAAAATAGCTTCCACTAATCTCTTATTATAAATGATGGAGAGGCCAAGAGCCTAGAAGAGTAAATAATTATGAACTAATAAAATCATTTAGAGTTATCAATTATGAATATGGTTGATTAAATCTATATGTCAAGAATATTGGAGTTAATATAAAAAATTAATAGGAATAATTTTCTTTATGAAAAATGGGTTTATCGACAGAAGGAAGAAGAAGGTTGTAGAAGAAGGTACAGTGAACAACCAGTTGTGTAAGGGTTTCAATAAACATAAGGTGAGAATTTCTATAACATTTTATCATTGGTAGTTAAACACGAAACTATTTTGATGGTACACAAAATTATTTAAATGTAAGGACATTATCTATAATAGTTGTATATGAATAAATTTTTTACACATAGGGACATAGATGAGGAGATTTAAATAGAATTTCTGAAAGGTTTCATGGATCCACAAAACTTACACCATGTGTACACACAGAACTAGATAATTTATGGATTTAACTGAGTTACAAGGTAGTTGAAGTTTATGTTTAACAATCTCATAACATAGAAAATGTTAATTTGGAGATTTTTTTTCCTTTTTTGTAATCATATGGTCTTTAATGATGAGAATTTCATCATCTTACTTATCTATATTGATCACATAACTATATAATTCCCAATAAATGAAATAATTGATTAGATAATTGTTGAATTATCTGAAATATTTGAGACAAAATACCTTAGTTTGGATAAATTAATGTTTGGGGTGTAGTTCGTGAGGGACTAATGTTCTTGTACTTTATAACTGACTTAGTTAGAATACATTTGAAAGGTGGTGGAACACTTAATTATAAAAAAGTAAAATGAGTGACCAATCCTTTGGATTAACATTTCATATTGACCATGGAGAAGGAACCACATAAAAAAGTCGAGTTCAAGTACATTGATAAATTTCTCTATGCATCGGCAGTAAGAGGAATTATGTATACCCTGGTATTTACTGAGCCGACCAGTGCAAAAGTAGTGAAATTAGTAAATAAGTACATGTAAAATTTTTGAAAATAACATTGGGTGGATGTGAATTTAATTCTTCAACACATAAATGGTTTTATAAGCTTTAAAATTTTCTTTGAAAAAATAATTCTTTGTAAGGTTTTGTTGATTTAGACTTTATGAGGGATGTTAACATTTCAAAGAGAATCAAAAAATACATGTTCACTTCTAGTTGAACAATGATGACTAGGATGAAAAATCATAAACTAGTAATTTCAATTCAATAATGGATGTAGTGTATGTTTCTTTATTCAATCCTAAGAATGAGCTGATTTAGCTAAAGGGTTATGTTGGAAGGTCTTGAAAGGGGGACTGGTTACAGAATGGAATTCTGTTATTCAAAAAGGGTGAATCACTTAGAAAAAAAATACAATATTTCTTTTTAAGATGAATAATTTTCCAACGAATCTATAAGCTATTGGAGGATAGAGTATTGGATCTATATAAGATAAAAAAAGTTTGTAATATGATAAATATACTGAAAAATATTTTTGTTTTGGATGTGCAGAAGTTTTGTTTCACCTCATTTCCTATAGAATGACTGAAAACTTTATGGGGGACATGTAGCTATAACCAAACTTTGAGAATCCATTAAGTGTTTGTGGATACTTATGGAGTACATAGTGCTAAAGACTGTAAAATTCTTCTCAAGTAGAATATTATTGGGTTTCATCCAGTTTAAAACCATTTTTATGTTACTGAATTAATCTAATAGAAGGAGGAACTTCAAAAGACTAAATTTTATGATTTTTATTGAAATGGTGGATTCAAAATGACTAATATTTGGTAGTATATAAGTTATTAAGATCATATGATGATGATCAGATGGTGAAATTGGTAGATGTGATTAGAGTTTACCACTAATGAATCTGATGGAGACAAATTGAAAGATGAAAAATAACTTGTGTAAAATAAAATCTCAATTACATTAGATTTTTTTTCCAAAAGTTCACCTAGTGTTGATAAAAATTGGATATGTAAGATTAACCTAAAAAAAGAGTTAAATTGAGATAGTTTCAGAAGAAATAAATATTTTCCAAAAGAAGGAGTTGAGGCAATGAAAATATTTCAATGATAAGAGGGATTCCAATAAATATTGGTTCCATTTGGGTCCACACACCATATATATCAGAAGATATCTCAACTAGTTGCATTGGATGGAATCTGATATATTATTAGTGTGAAATCACTTGTGATTAGATATGACTTACTCCATTTTAATTGTCATATGATTCCCTGTATAAATGTAAATTAGAATTCCCCATGTGTATTTGGACTCACATCTTAGCAATGTAAAAATATTATGTTTATCTTTTTTTTTAAATCTCTTTCAATCATTGTATTTAAAAAATCATGTTTATTTAGTTCATAGAGGTTGTGCATTATAGTGTGGTTACATAGATGAAGCATGTCTTCTATGTTCTATATACCATATCATGGGCTCATTCAAGTTATCTTTTCAACCTAGTATGTTTCTATAGATATATTTTTATCGTTTTTCCAGAATTTATCCATGATCCCAATATAATATTTTTTCATTCAACCCATTATAATAAATATTTGATGAACATATTTAATAAACTAAATTCAAGAGAGATATTAATGAATTTAAAGCAATATAAATCTGTTTCAATATATAAAATCTGAGCATCAAGTACCAACTAGTTTTTTAGAACTAATGAGTATTCTATAATTGAAATGGGAGGATGTTTCCATAAACTCCAAATTCGTATTTCCTCTTTAACTTAGAGGTGTTTATACTATTTTGTTTTTCATATATCGATTGATAAAATTAGAATGTGTTCTGAAAATCAATAATTGAAAATAAATGGAATGTTATTTAAAACTTTATGTGGAGAAAGTGGTGAGGTTTCAGGTCATACCGTAGGGTACTATTTCAACTTTAGATTCACGATTTATTTTCCATTTGTAGAAATAATTAAAACTTTAATTTGATAATTTATCATATTTTAGTACAATGATTCATCTTCAGATGGATATACAAACTTAGAAAATTATTCATGACATAGAGAAAATTATATGAGCATGTATATTAGAATTTTTTAAATCATGCAAGGAATACATTCCCTTAGTGGGTTTTTTTTCAATAACAGTTTTGATACTTTAGGAATGGAACCATATAACTGTTTGAGTAGGTGTTCTATAACCAATCATTTTTTACTTTGGAATAAATTTTTATTTTATGATTGAAATATTATAGAAACATCTTATTAAATATTCTTCATTGTTCTTCATGACATTAATGTAACAATTTATTAGGGTATTTTTCGTATTGATAAGTTCATAGTAGTTCTCATTATGAATAAAACATTGAAATTCATTGATGATATTCTAAAATATAGTTCTCGGGTTAGATAACATACTATGATAGGACAAATAGAATATTTATAGCCAGGTGTGAGTACTCATAAGTAGATGATACTTTTTCTCAAGAAGTTATCACTAGATAATCTCCAAGATGTAAGATTATGAGAATAGACCCACTTGTAGAAATTCACAAGTTTTGGTGTCATCATATATTCTTATCTATGACCATGTTTAATGGTCCTTATAAATTAAGATTATTATTAATTCATATCGCTACTCATGCACTTAGATTTATTTTATAAATCATGATTATATAGTTCATGGAGAATTTTTATATGTTGGGTATGTCATGAGTGACATATTATTAATGAATAAGTCGAGTAAGGATTGTTATTATAAATCTTTATTGAATTTGTTATCTCAGCCCTTTGATTGGAATTGAAACATCACATTAAATTCCATGTCCATTATGTAATAATGTGTATATTTCAGGTAGTTGAAGAAAGATATATCAAGCATATAGGTTGATTATGTAGATGTGAAACCTGCATGATGAGATATTGTGATAAAGGTATTATATTACATACAAAGTGATTGTATATGTTTTTCAACATTGTGAAATTAAGTTCTTTATCTTGGATTCCTTGACCCATTGACAGATAATATTCTTTTAATTTTGTAAAGCCTAAATAATCCCTATGATAAAGAATTCTATAGGGTCATACATAATGTGTTTTTGTAGGTCTCGATTAAATTCTATTTGAATTTAATTTGTGGAATAAATATTATTTTCAAAGACCAAGGAATAATTTTATTCATGTTTTATTGATCATCAAAATTTAGTTAAATATTTCAAAAATATTTATTCACCAGATTACAAATTGAATATTTTATTAAAATTTTATTTAGGTATTCAATAAAAGATAAGGAGGATGAGTGGGATAATATTGTTTCTAGTGACAAATATTAATTTATTAGTCAGCAAAATAATATTTATAATTGATCTAGTTAGCACAATCCATAAAAACAAAGATATTATTATAATATGTCATGGGGTTATATAAGTATTAAATATTAATTAAGGTCCATTATAAGATTAAATATTATTTTAACAAAAAATATATGTCTATAAATAGATGGTTATGTCTATCGTATAGGGTTAATTGGGAATCAAGGATTGAGAATAATTGTGCATAATGAAATTATCTCTTGACTATTCATTCTCCCATCTTCTCAAGAATGAGAAGAACTCCTTATAGACTGATGGATCTTGAGTAATAAAGATGAACAATACAAGATGATTGATCTATCATTCTAGCACATGAAATTATATAAATAACTGTTCATAGATTATAGGATCATTTATGGATCACTGTTAGAGGGATTCTACACTTAGAACCTCCTTATGTAGTGAAGGTAATTCAAAAATATTTTTTAATGATTAAAAAATTCCTCATGGAAAGTTAATCATATTAGGTAACCATTCTTCAAATATAATACAAATTAAATATAAATTTAATATGAAAATATCCTCTTTATATTTTGGGTTCTATTATGTTAATATTCAAGGGAAATATTTCATTGGCCATGGTATTTATGCCATGCACAATTTGTGAATGATCCATCAAATTGATAAAACTTTAATGGATATTTCTCTCACCAAGCCACTTTTAATGTACCCAAAAATTCAATTGGTATAAGAGAAATAATGTTTTAAATGTATAATTATTTATTTTATTGTTTATCTATATGTTCAATATTGGTTAGATATTTCATTTAAAAAATATTCATTCTCTAATATGATTTTAATTAATATTTTTTTTGAAATATTAATCATTAGTGTTCAGTGTTTCATTTTCATATAGAAATAATAACATAATAATAATGACCAGAGATTCTATTGGGATGTGCTAAGGATTTTAGCAAGTATGACTAGATTACATGGCATGTTACTGGACTACAATTTGTCTACCCATGTCGCTACACCTAACTATGTTTTGGGACACAAAAAATGACAAGCTGTAACTGTACATGGTTATTTTTTTTCACACCACTTGTAGACAAGGCCAATCAGGAACAAGGCTTTTTGGGTTACAAAAAATGTAATTGGAATACATATCATGTAGTATGAAAGGTTTAGAGATTAAATTCACACAAACTGTGTTGTAAAATACATGGTTATATCCCGCGTGAGACTAACACATTGAAGAATTTATGAAATTCATGTTGTGTATCCAGAATAAATGACATGTAGTTCATTATTTCTCATATTTAATGTACATGAAAATTACTTCAATGAGTTACATAGACACACATATAGTGGAACACACAACATGTATTTGGAGTACATGACATGTGGTCCCACGTCTAAAGAACACACTGAGTCCTTTATAAGGATTCACAGACACATGGAAAGCATGATACATTGAATGTTGCGGGCTAGTACACATCATGCAGTCTAGAAGAGGTATAAACCTGTTCAAACATTGTTTTTCCACATGGATGAAATGGTTTAAAATAGAAATACCCTAAGGAGAAGAAGAAAAGATAAGAAAAGAAGGAAAAATTCTACAACCCTTCAACAAAGGCCCTCCACATAGGTACCACCAAGTAGCATCTATGCATAGGGTACCTATTTCTAATCCTACACGATGTACCCACACATAAGACTGTGCATCAACCTGCGCATTAGCCTATGCGGTACACCTACACGAGCCATAACCTTTGTACAAGGTCCCATATTTTCCTATAAATAGGATCTTGGTGTTCTTTATTTGTATGGAACAAAATACTAGATAACTCCTAATGCTATTATCTCCCTATACATTCACCTAGTCCCTCCAAAACATTCTAGTATTCCCTCCAAAACCTGATAAAGATGGAATTAAATGGGGGTAGTGGAAAAAAGTACTCCATGGGTATAAAACACATAACACCAATGTGAGGAACCCTCTCCTCCATTGTAGATTAAAAATATCATGAGGTATACTTTACTAACTAGAGACCGATATGAGAAACTTCTAGGAACACCCATGTAGAACCTTGGATCCTTTAGAAAATCTTCACCCAAATGCTGTTTCTTGTGTGGCCCATAACCAAAATTTCCTTCAGATTGCATAGGACTACCTATGAGAAGCACTCCTAGACCACATATGCATACCCTATGTGATACCCCCTTAGCTAAAAAATCCTCTAACATATGATAGACACTTGTAAATACCTTGTCCAAGCCATTAATGACAATAACTCTCCTCATTTGGATCCCTTTCCTGAGAGGGTAAAATTAAAACCTCCACTAAAAACTCTGAACTTGAAAAATCATGGGAAGAGGCACACAAGTGTGTCTCCTATATGCATATTAATTCTTTTGATCAGAGGTTTCCCTTACTTTTCCAACCTAATGGTTAGGGTTCTTGGGGTGAATGTGGTTATGAATTCCCATGGTCATGAGGACCACAACCTTGGCCTGGTGTCTGGGAACTCCCAGTCTTGAGTACTAGTGTTAGGACCATGTCATTCCCTAGTAATATCTAAGACTCAGAGACTTTGGTTCCAGGAAGGGAGGGTGAGGATGAAACTTTCCTTTCCCTTTGATAGGGAATGAGACCCTTCTCTCATTTTGTGGTACTAATTTTAGGTAATCCTACTTAGGAGTAAGACCCTAGCCTTTCTTGTAGGACATATCATCTTCTATTCCTTCCTCGTTCCAAATAATCATGGATTGTATATAGATAAATCACTAAATGTGACTATACTTTCTATCAAAATAAGAAAATATATTATCACTTAAAAGCCTTTTCTATCTCCCTTTGAGTCCAGGGTACCACGATAGGAGGTAATTTCCATCTACCCAGCCTCTTACACCAAAGGAAGGGTGAGTCTGTGGTTTGTTGGATATTTCACTTCCCCTTGTTTATAACATTCAATAATGACTCATCATCACTCATTTAGTTTTATAGGATATCCATTATCATGACATTTATACACAAAGATGCATGTTTTGGAAGAAAATCTTCTTTTGGATATTCCTCTGACCTTACTTTAGAGTGCCTCCATAGGCGCGTGTCCTCAATTCCATGTATCCAGCCTCAGGAAAAAGCATATTGTGTGGTTTTATGGATATTTTATTTCCTATTTTTTCTCTTATCAAGTATGAATCATATGGGCGTAGAGGTTGATAGTGGTCCTAAAATCCATATGTTCCCAAACCTTTTTGGGACTCATACTAAGTGTAATCCCCAAACAACAAGGGTATCCTCCTAATGAATAATCCCCAAAATCCAACATTTGGGCCTCTTCTTCAGGAATACTCCCCAATCATATAACCATACTTATCCATGGGCCTCATCCTAGGTGTAAGCCCAAAACAAGCCTCCAAATCACCATGAGTCGATACGTTCCTCATAGAACCTCTCACAAGGCATCATTTTCCGGATTAAGCCCAAATAAAAATCCTATCGACATGACATACTCTCCTATGAGACAAACCTGAGGGACACCATAATCATGGGTCCTCACAACTTAACTATGTGGGATTTGATTCCCATACAAATGGTATATGTTGGAAGTCTCCCCAAGTTTTAAACCCAAATCCCAAATAAACCCTATTCTCTCTAGGCCACATTACTAATAGGGTCTTATTAAACCTAGGAATCCATATCCCTTCCAGGTTTCATGGGATTATTTGGAATAAGTCCCGCACCAAACATTGACCAGGAACCCTATTCCTTGGCTTCCATGTCACAAGACATTAAATTGCACGGTTTGGTCCTCATCACAAGACCCTAAATTGTATTATATGACCCATTAAGTGGCACTAAAATATGTGGGTTATAATTCCTTTCACAAGGATATATATGAATCAAATTCATGGGTCTAGTCTCAATATAAAAAAAACTCACGTATCCCTAGATTATGATACACTCCAGAGCACCCCACTGTGTGGCTAAATACTAGCATCATCATAATAACAACCAAAGAGTCTCTGATTAATACATAAGATGATACAATTGATGGAGAACCTAGGATATATATATATATATATATATATCTATTTATGAATAACCACAAATGCATATAGATGATTCTAAGTCCCATATGTGATACTAATTTATTTTTAATTCAAGGGTGACGCACGTCTTACTTGGGAATTAATGAAGGACTCACGTACATATCTTAAATTGATAAGAGAGTCCCGGAGTAGGTATAAATTCTCCCCAAAAGGGTGTGATGAGCTTGACCTCCCATCCCTTCAACCAATGTGAGTTATTATGTTTAATCATCCAAGCCCCCAAATGGGAAACTACCTTTGGAAAGAAGGTCCCTCAGGGATATAGAATCGTTGGGTGTTTTCGGTTCCATAAATAAACCCATTGGAAATTATTCAGAAATAATGAACCCGATGTGAGTGATTGCACAAAATTGACACCCATATAATTGACCATTGGGTGATATATTTGTTTGAAAATAAAATATGGTGATCCCAACATGAATCCTTTTCCAAGATGATACTATCACCCACCTTTCAGGCCCCTTTCTCTTTCAAAAGGAAAGAGGTCCAATCAAGATAGTCAATCATGCAAATGTTCATTTAAGGGAGATGCTACTTTGATGGTCTTTTCTTGTTTTTATTTTTCATTTATATTTAGGAACATTTTCTCAGATATCCCTTCAATCCAATGATATCCTTCTAGATTCCACAAATGCATGCTTTGGATACTTTCTATATTGCGTCTTCTTCCAAAAAGAGGACATGGTCAATAATTAAGCGTCTTTAATTTTGGGTCTCAAACACAATGGTCATGGATTATCACTATAATGATACAACCCTATTCCTAGAAGTAGGTCAATATGACCTCTAGCTTAGAAAGCCCCACCAATTATCCAACCCGTGACAAACAGTGGTCCAAGTGCAAATGGAACATATCACCATCTTCAACCGTTTCATGAGATTATCATCAAAATGTGACAACCATTATATATCTTATCTTAGTGAGGTGGATTAAGAGTCTATATATTGAATCTTATAGAAGACACAATGATCCTTCCAAAGGGATCCTTCCAACAGTCGTTGTTGCCAATGTCGCGCGACAATGAACTCTCAACATGATGATGGTGTTTTCCTCAGCATTTTGACCCAAGTCATCCAGACCCGAGAATGAAAGATGGACCTTTTGGGGTAGAAACCTGTCAACATGGACCAGGGCCACACCTCGTCTCCCTCCTAAGAAGGACAAAAATCAAATTTGGTGGAAAAATATGAGTGGAAACATACACCTGCCCACCCTAATTCATCTAGACATTAGAATTTCCTGGAGGCATCCAAAGAAGCCTATAATTCAAATCCATTATCACAAAAAATTAGGAATATACACATACCTGAAATAATAAATACTTCTAGATATTTTTTCTAGAAGAACCCAATTAATCCCACCAACCAAATATGGAAGCACATAGAAAGCAGGAACAAATATCCACAAACACCTAGAAATCCCACCAATCAAATCCAATGTCTATCTGTGAGTAGGAAAAAACCACTGACCACATCCATCAAGTCTTCTAGAAGCATCACCTGACAATGTTCAATGAAACCCACTAGCCAAGTTTAGTGGAAAACCGCTAGAAGACACACACACCTACTAGTATTCATCAGTCCTATTAGCGGTTTCATCTACCGGTATCTGGGTAGATCATAAAGAATGTACCGATGATGAATATGGGATAGACTCAAACCCCTATCCCCGCACCGAAGTACTGTCAATGTCCACTATATGGAAATGGGGGACATGAGTATGAATATACCCCTACTATAGATTCATAATGGGAATATATCCATGTTATAGTCACTAAAGTCACCAAGCATATCCTATAAATGGTGAAAGGGCAGATGAAAATCCTTTCCCAAATCCTAAAAACATTCCTAGATATCATAATGGGTACAAAAGTAATCATAGAGGGATGAACAAACAGCTCCATCCCCACAAATAGGTCTACCTATTATATGTCATCCCAAAGCAGACACATACCTCTGCACCCATCCAACAGGGTCATGGGGCAGACTCCCCCGTGATATAAGAACTGTAACGCCCTGACCCCAGTTACCCAGAATTGGTGCATTATTAAGTAACATTGGCATGATCATAAAAGATCAATTCTCAAAAGACCTATTAGTTTAGTAGCCTTGGAAACACTAGATACATTCATAAATGTTACATTACATAATAAAGTGAAAAATCACAATAACATAGTCTCCATAGTCCACACTCATATCCTCTTTAGACTATCCCTGCAGGTCAGTCATAAAATATTTCTTCACATCCTGGGAAAATAAAACATAGAAAGGGGTGAGCTCAGATGCTCAGTAAGGATAACAATATAGCATAAACTTTCATAAATTAACATAAACATTTAAGGCAATGTATAACTAAAACAAAAGCCTTTTAAACTTGAACTTCAGCATAATATGGAAAAAATAAAATGAATTAATGCCATTTAATTATTCACATAGATATTCTACTAGTCGAATAATCACATGCAATATCAATAAGCACTTTCATAATGATGGAATGCATAATGCCAGACTATCATAACCACGTATCCAAGGCCTCGTCCCAAGACTACAAATAAGATTTTGTCAAGACCTCGTGCCAAGACACTAGTTTTTATCATGAGACCTATTGATGCATCGAGGAGCTATAGCAGGCTCTACCCGTCACTTATTAAGTCCAATGTATTCCTTATATGAAAAGGTTTAAACACATCATAAACCATAACATAATCGTATCACATAAAACATGCATAAAGGAAACATAACATTTCCACATTTCAATCACGAGATATCAATACAACACATTGATATAATAAAAACATTATTAAAACCATTTTCAATACCAAAATAAAAGAAAAGTAAAACATGGTATTTACTTTTCATTTAAAAAAATTTATGGCTTGTAGAGGAAGCCGAAACTCAAATAATGGTCACGACGGCGGAGAAGTCGTTGTCACCGCATATGTAAGACAAAGTATTCCTTTTTTTTCATTTAGTAAAAATGATACGTATAATAAGATTCGTTTTGAATAAAATTAAAATTCAAAGGTGTTTATACACCATATAAAGTAAAGTTGTGTATAAAACAAAATATGCCTCAATGAAAGAAGATTGAGACAAAGTCCCTTACCTCGTGTCCGACTTGACTCGATCGTTATTTAATCTCCTGAATAATAAACTAGAGTTAATATCTACTTTCTTAAGAACCTTTTTCAAGTTCATTATTCCTTTTATATCACTTATTACCATGTTATTAAAATTATGTAGTCATTTAAGTTAATAACCGTCGTTTTGTAGATCTTTGGTACTTGAGTCAACAA
Source organism: Viscum album (assembly GCA_963277665.1). Classification (NCBI taxonomy): domain Eukaryota; kingdom Viridiplantae; phylum Streptophyta; class Magnoliopsida; order Santalales; family Viscaceae; genus Viscum; species Viscum album. The sequence goes on from OY728157.1 coordinate 1,994,586,484, forward strand.
TAAAATTCTTATAATTACAAGTTGTTCATGTGGTAAAATATCCATTATCTACATAATTATATTAATTATATAGATATCATATATATCATATATATCCAGTATATTCATGTATTTATAATATTACATAACATTTAGAGGTAATAAATGAAATGCACCGTTCATGGAGACGGTAAGCCGTACGTACGCATGAACGCTACTTTCATTTATATTTCATATTTAATGGAATGAAATCATAATGATATAACGGTATATTATAATTCCATTATAATATCATATATAATATCATTTACTCCATTCTTTATACGTCCCACATATGGTATTAACGATTCAAATCACTTTCAGGGGGCGGTAGTCCGCACATCCTAAAATGAAATTATCGCGTTTACCCATAATGGAAATCATAAAGGTATGAAATAAATGAAAAAATAGAAGCATAAGGAAAAAATAAACATAATATATATCATATATAAATATAGTTACATCTTAATGGCCACCATGAGAGGTGTTAAAAGAATATTGAACAATCATCATTTCATGAGGCAGTAATTCGTCACCCACAAAAACAGTATGTTCTTTAACCATTAGATGAAGGTGTGTGTAAGTGTAAATCAAATACTTCTCATAAAAACATACTAGTATATTTGTGATACTTGTGTGGTTACAAAAGAAAGGAATAAAAAGAGTTTAAGGGGTTGGAGAAGCAAAATAAAACAAAAGAACATAAGAGAAGACATTACCTTAAAATCGGGTAACTCTTTTTGATTTGAGCCAAAAGATTCTTTGGGAAGACTTATGACAAAATTGAGGCTTCTAGGAGTAAGATAGAGAAGTTTAGAGAGTATTTGGGCAAAGTTTTGCCGAGCCAAATGGCTTTGAAGGTGTGAATAAGGTGGTAGAGGTGGGGGCCTTTTATAAGAGGAGAGGAGGGGAACTCTTGGAGAGTCATGAAATGTTACAATATTATGAAATGATTTTCGGATTCTAAAGGTCCCAAAATGATATATTTTGAGGATAAGGTGATAAGGGTTCTAAATCCACCCATCCAAATGCTTTAGAAAAGTGTAATTCGTAGATTTTACCTTATCTTTTCATTTTATTTAAATCGTTTATTAATGTGGTAATCGTTGCATCTTCATGGTGTGATATATAAATTTATTTATTTAATGCTTAAAAATTATAAAAAAAATTACCATGATTCAGGAAATATTTTTATATTTCCAAAGGATATTTATAGTTGAAAAGATAACTTGTATAACCCCTTGTAAAAATTGTTTTAGTAAAACAATACATGTTTGTGACATTTTTATTTTTACTTTAAATAAAAGGTATTAATGTCATTATCTTACCCAAGTGGCTCCATGGGGTCCCAAAAATTGACCCATGGATTGTCTTGGTCGGACATGATTCATACAATAAGAGTAGGACATGTGTAAAGGTAATTTCATATTATTATAACATTATTTTTACCATAAATTACTCTAATTACCTCTAATCGCGGTTATTAAAACTCAAAAGTTACTATTCACCAAAAATTCTTTTCATAACATTGAACAAAATTTTAATTCCTAATTACAACCATGTATGTCATATTTTTTAAATTAAATTCACAGAAGTGGTAAAATTTCATTTAAACGAAAAATCAGTTTTTTAACTACCACTTAGTGGTTCACTATTCATCAAAAATTGAAGTTTTTCAGAAAAATTCCAAAAATTCACCCTATGCTATATTTGATATTCCAAATTCAAAGATGATGTTTATTTTACCAAATTCAAAACATATAAGTTTTATTAATTAATTTTATAATTAATTCCCGTTGTCAAAACAAATAGCGTGTTTTTAAGAAAGAATATCTATTAAAAGATTGACAATTGTTTATGTCCAATTTCAAAGTGAAATTAATTATAATAACCACCATCAGATAAAATAGTAAAAATATATTCTAATTATACTTTAAAACCACTAAATAATATAATTTATCACTATAAATTATTTTCATTAAAAAAGTTGTTTTTAAGTATTTTTCACTATTCATCGAAAATTGGAAGTTCTTAGAAAAATACCAAAAATTCAACATAGGCTAATTTCGGTATTCCGAATCAAAAAATTAAGTCCATTTTGAAATAAAAAATTTATATAATTTCAAAAAGTGGGTATTAGTATTCATAACTGCTACTTTGATTGTTCGCGGTGTTTTAGAATCTCGAACTTGCGTACAATGCAAGCCATTGCATTATTGAAAGAGAAGTGTACCGTGGAAGCTTGAGGTGTTACATTCTCCCCTCCTTCAATAAATTGAGTCCTCACAATTTGAAAATATTCTTCGAAAATAAAAGGTTGAAAATAGAAAATATCTTTGTGGAAAACCCACATAAAAAATAAGGTTAATAAAATTTAGCCTTAATAAGAGGGAAAGGGAAATGAAAAATTCACCACCAAATTATGATCTCAATCAAGAGAACATTGGTGGAAATTAGAGACATATAATTGGAGGGAAAATGTAAATATTTTTAGGGTGTTATTGAGGTCATAAATCAAAAACAAGTGTAAAATTAAGGGCCTCAAAGCCTTCAATCTTTGTTGATTTAAAATATCATCAGTTCAAAAAAACATAAGGTATTAGGATACCACATTTTTAGTTTTAATATCCCTTTCCTAAAGTTTAATAATTAATTTATTCTTAGAATAAGAGATAGGTATATATATATATATATATATATATATATATGATTGACATGTAGAGTTTCAAACTTTAACTAATTTCTACCACAAACTCATCTTTCACTCAAAAAGATAATAGAAATCAAAAATATTATATTTATCCTAATCGTACAAGGTTCAAAATATTAACACATACCATTTAGATTAGGAAAAATATTTTATAATAACCAGGGACTTCCTGTAGGCTAGTGGTAGGTAATAAAGGCCTATCACACTATGGTTGTGTGTTCTATTCCTACAGCTTTGTCCGACGCGACAGGTTATCCCCCGACCTGCAGGTTGTCCTTTTCCAAAAACTATATTATTATAATATTCCAAAAATAATCTTCAAAAATGTTTTAACCTTAAACAATACTATCCAAAGTTAAACTTAATCCATTCCAACCTTTATAGTTATCCAAAATACCTCTGTCCAGACTTTCTCTAAAAGGTCTCTAAATTCCAAAATCAATTCATCAGATTCCCCAAACAAAGTAATGTTTCTCTTATTGTCACATACTAAAAATATGATTACCTTCATCATATTAATCCTTAATGAAAACAACAAGTACTGCAGTACAATCCTTATATATATCACATTATTCTTATAACCATAATATAGTTCTTGAGTCCAAAAACACAAATACAATAATTATTCCACTTCAAATGTAGTAACAACATAAGATTGGCCTTGCTCCCTTGGCCTTTTCTGAGGTAAGTTTCCTTGGCGCTTAGGGAATTCATTTGCATAATGCCCCATTTCTCTACAATTGTAGCATTCAACATTGACAGCCTCTTTCTTTCCCTTACAATCACGAGCCTGATGACCTTTTTCTCTACATTTATAACAAACTCCCATTCCTTTTAGGCAAGTACTAGGGTGATTCTTCCCACAATTATTGCATAATGGAAAATCCTTCTTTCCCTTTTTCCCTTTATTTGTCTCTTGTTCCACCATTCTATTCTTCTCTTGCTTTACTTTATTGTCATAATATTAAGATAATTCCTTTTCTGTCTTGATAGAACACGAGACTATATCTTCGTACGTTGAGAAAGATTGTGATACTAAAGCTCGATAGAGAAATGGTTTTAACCCATCAAAGAAATGATAAATATTACTTCTTGGGTTACATATATAATCTGAAGCATGCCTCTCTAACCTTGTAAAGTTAGACTCATACTTTGCGACATTCTTATCCTCCTTTTGACTCAGACTCAGAAATTTCCTTTCCATATCTGCTCGATGGTCACGAGGAAAGTATTTTTCTAAGAAAATCTCTTTGAACTCTCTCCATTCCATACTTGATACTTCTTTATCTTCCTTTTTATTTTGAATCAATGACCACCATTGATCAACATCTACAGTGAGGCGGTAAACTTCCATGATAAACTTTTCCCTTTCACTACTCCCCAAGGCATGAAATATTTTCTCTAAGAAATTTATCCATTGCGCAGATACTAAGGGATTTGTACTCCCATTGAATGTTGGTGATTGTTGCCTAATAAAGCGGTCTAACATTGATCCTCCACGTTGCAGATCAGGGTGCTCCATAAGAGTAAGGTTGTTATTCATAGCCTGAGTGAGTTTTCCCAGTATGGTGATAAGCTGATCAGCACCAGTTGTATCACCAGCTCCATTATAATTATCTTGAGTAGGAGGGAAATCCCTAAATGGAGTGCGTACATTGATACGGTTTCCATTCTTTCCACTAGGCGCCATTTCTAAACTATGTCATAAACTAGACCAGTTTATGAATAAAAATACATAATTCCATACTTGTAAAACACTTAACATAAATTGAACAGTTTATGGATATAATCCATAATCATAAAAATGTTTTCTTTGAGGAAGTATATACTCATAAACCCTTAATAATGGTTTGTAAAGAAAATGAGAATTATCCTAAGAATATCCCCTGGGAGTGTCGTAACCAAGAGTGCAGAAAGGCCCATTATCGTGCACCAGTTCACATTTGAGTCTAGCTCAAAGAGGTGTCTTCGGGTTTTACCCCTAGGTACATCTGTGCCAGAGCCGCCTCTACCTTCTCATATCGAGACATGGATTTATTTCTTAGAAAACTCACAAAATATCTATAATACCAAAATTCTAGGATGTTCTTCTATACTAATCCTCAAAGTCTATCTTAGGGCTATGTGCTCTAATAAGAGTTTATCTAAATCTAGCTTCCAAGGTTAGTACTAAACTACCTATGATACCAACTGTAATGCCCCAACCATAGTTACCCAGAGTCGGTCCATTATTACGTAACATTGTCATGATCACAAAAGATGAAGTCTTGAAAGACCGATTAGTTTAGTAGCCTTGGAACACTATATACATTCATAAATGTTACATTACATCATAAAGTAAAAAATCACAATAACATAGTCTCCATAGTCCACACTCATATCCCCTTCAAACTATCCCTGCTGGTCAGTCATAAAATATTTCTTCACATCCTGGGAAAATAAAACATAGAAATGGGTGAGCTCAGATGCTCAATAAGGATAACAATATAGCGGAAACTTTCATAAATAACATAAACATTTAAGGAAATGTATAACTAAAACAAAAGCCTTTTAAACTTGAACATCAACATAATATGGAAAAAATAAAATGAAGTAATTCCATTTACTTATTGACATGGATATTATACTAGTCGAATAATAACATGCAATATCAATAACCACTTTCATAATGATGGAATGCATAATGCCAGACTATCATAACCACATAGCCAAGGCTTCGGGCCAATACTACAAATAAGATTTTGTCAAGGTCTCGTGCCAAGACACTAGTTTGTCTCATGAGACCTCCTAACGCATCGAGGAGCTATAGCAGGCTCCACCTGTCACTTATTAAGTCCAATTCATTCCTTATATGAAAAGGTTTAAACATATCATAAACCATAACATAATCGTATCACATAAAACATGCATAAAGAAAATATAACATTTCCACATTTCAATCACGAGATATCAATACAACACATTGATATAAGAAAAAAATTATCAAAACCATTTATAATACCAAAATAAAAGAAAAGTACAACATTGTACTTATTTTTCATTTTAAAAAAATTTATGGCGTGTAGAGGAAGCCAGAACTCAAATAATGGTCACGGTGGCAGAGAAGTCGTTGTCGCCGCATACGTAAGAAAAAACATTCCTTTTTTCATTTAGTAAAAAATATTCGTATAATAAGATTCATTTTGAATAAAAGTAAAAGTAAGAGGGTTTTATAAACCGTATAAAGGAAAGTTGTGTATAAAACAAAATATGCCTCAATGAAAGAAGATTGAGACGAAGTCCCTTACCTCGTGTCCGACTTGAATCGATCATTCTTTAATCTACTGAATAATAAAATAGAGTTAATATCTACTTTCTGAAGAACCTTTTTAAAGTTCATTATTCCTTTTATATCACTTATTACCATGTTGTGAACATTATGTAGTCATTTAAGTTAATAACGGCCATTTTGTCGATCTTTGGTACTTGAGTCAACAATAAAATTCTTATAATTACAAGTTGTTCATGTAGTAAAATATCCATTATCTACAGAATTATATTCATGATCTAGATATCATATATATCATATATATCTAGTATATGCATGCATTTATAATATTACATAACATTTAGAGGTAATAAATGAAATTCACCGTTCATGGAGAGGGTAAGCCGTACGTATGCATGAACACTACTTTCATTTCTATATCATATTTAATGGAATGAAATCATAATGATATAAAGGTATATTATAATTCCAGTATAATAAATTGTATAATATCATTTACTCTATCCTTTATACATCCCACATATGGAATTAACGATTCAGATCACTTTGAGGGGGCGGTAGTACACACTTCCTAAAATGAAATTATCGCATTTACCCATAATGGAAATCATAAAGGTTTGCCATAAATGAAAAATAAAGAATCATAAGGAAAACATAAACATAATATATATCATATATAAATATAGTGACATATTAATGGCCACCATGAGAGGTGTTAATAGAAGATTGAACAATCATCATTTCATGAGGCAATAATTCACCACCCACAGAAACAGTATGTTCTTTAACCATTAGACGAAGGTGTGTGTAAGTGTAAATCAAATACTTCTCATAAACACATACTATTATATTTAAGATACTGGTGTGGTTACAAAAGAATGGAATAAAAAGAGTTTAAGGGGTTGGAGAAGCAAAATAAAACAAAAGAACATAAGAGAAGACATTACCTTAAAATCCAGTAACTCTTTTTGATTTGAGCCAAAGGATTATTTGGGAAGACTTCTGCAAAAAGTGAGGCTTTTATGAGTAAGATAAGGAAGTTGAGAGAGTATTTGGGTAGAGGTTTGCCGAGCCAAATGGCTTTGAATATGTGAATAAGGTGGTAGAGGTGGGGACCTTTTATAAGAGGAGAGGAGGGGCACTCTTGGAAAGTCATGAAATGTTACATTATTATGAAATGATTTTCGGATTTTAAAGGTCCCAAAATGATATATTTCTAGGATAAGGTGATAATGGTTCTAAATACACCCATAAAAGAGGCTTTATATAAGTGTAAGTCTTATATTATACCTTATCTTTTCATTTTATTTAAATCGTTCATTAATGAGGTAATCGCTGCATCATCATGGTGTGATAAATAAATTTATTTATATAATGCCTAAAAATTATGAAAAAATTACCATGATGTAGGAAATATTTTTATCTTTACAATGGATACTTATAGTTGAAACTATAAATTTTATAATTCCTTGTAAAAATTGTTTTAGTAAAACAATACATGTTTGTGAAATTTTTATTTTTACTTTAAATAAATGGTATTAATGTCATTATCTTACCCAAGTGGCTCCATGGGGTCCCACAAATTGACCTATGGATTTTATTGGTCATCCATGATTCATCCAATAATATTAGGACATGTTTCAAGGTAATTTGATATTATTATAACATTATGTTTACATTAAATTACTCTAATTACCTCTAACCGCGGTTAATAAAACTCAAAAGTTACTATTCACAAAAAATTATTTTCATCCTATTGAACCACATTTTAATTCCTAATTACAACCATGTATATAGGATTTTTGAAATTCAATTCACAAAATAGGTAAAATTTCATTTAAATGAAACATCAGTTTTTTAACTACCACTTAGTGGTTTCACTATTCATCAAAATTGAAGTTTTTCAGAAAAAAACCAAAAATTTACCCAAAGATATATTTTATATTCCAAATTAAAATATGATTTCTATTTTACCAATTTAAAAACATTAAAGTTTCATTAATTTATTTTATAATTAACTCTTGTTGTCAAAACAAATAGCGTGTTTTTAAGAAAGAATATCAATTAAAAGATTGACAATTGTTTATGTCCAATTTCAAAGTGAAATAAATTCTAATGAACACCATTGGATAAAATGGTAAACACATATTATAATTATAATTTAAAACCACTAAATAATATAATTTATCACTATAAATTATTTTGATTAAAAAAATTGTTTTTAAGTATTTTTCACTATTCATAAAAAATTGGAAGTTCTCAGAAAAATACCAAAAATTCAACATAGGATAATATCGATATTACGAATCCAAAAATTAATTCCATTTTGAAATATAAAATTTATATAATTTCAAAAAGTGAGTATTACTATTCATAACGGCTTCATTGATTGGTTGCGGTGGGTTAGAATCTCAAACTTGTGTACAATGCAAGCTATTGCATTATTGAAAGAGAAGCGTACCATGGATGTTTGGGGTGTTACAAGAAAAACTAGATTGGGAACATAATATTGTTATAACTAGAGGCAATCAACCTATTCCAATTTCCTCTCGAGGGAAGGAGAAAAACCTTTCCAATGGAAACCACTTCCCCCACAAGTGGCCCCAGTCACTTGAAAGAAGGCATCTAAAAAGATGCCTCACCAGAGATGACTAGAAAATGAAGAGTGAATATTTAGTCTAGATCTACTTAATGATGGAGTTATTAAAGCCCTAAAATTCTTATCTATGTTGGATCAAGATCCTATTCTCCCATTACCAAATTATGAGAGCTGTAGTAGTAATTATGAAGGTCCCCCTCAAAAACTTCACCATGAAGTCTCGCTTCATGATTTTAATCTGATCAGTCTCGATTAACTGTCTCTTGATAAGAGTAAGGACATCCCTCCATATGGATATAATATCATAGAGAAAATGTTTCTTTATCTTTTTTAATTTACCATGGTGGTACTATCCATTATGAAATTTCCTGTTAAATTTCTCTCAACAACAGTGTTTCACTTCATCATAAGGGTCATCCCCTTGGCGATATAGTGATGAGAAATCCCTCATATCACAAGGCACTTGGGAAAACATGGTCATTCATGTCTGATGCCTTGTCATTGACAAGTGAAATTATTTATCATTCAGAAGAAATCCCAAGGATATGGTCATTATTTGAACCAAACATAGGTCATACAACTTCGATCATAATAGAGGAAGTCCATACCAATCATGTTTTTTATGATAAAGTAGTGGGAAAACACCCACTTTGGTAAGATAATGTAGAGAAACCGCTAAAAAATAAAGATAAAAAGATAAAAAAGAAGAAATAGTTTGTTAATGATGGCATACCAGTCAGTTTTTACCTTTATCTACCCTTAAATATAGCACTTCAGAGGATTTATTGTAAGATTGTGTGCATTACAGTTGTTTTAATATATGGAAAAATATTCATCACTTGAGAGAAAAATTATTACCCTATGATGAGTATCAAATTCATCTCAAGTTAATAAAAAGGAATAAATTCCAAATTGGCTCAACAGATCTCCTAGTTGTATGAAATCTAGAGAAAAAATGAGGATCCCTTCAACATTAATTATTCAGCACGTTAAAAAGTTTGTGATAGTTGGTCATTGATTCCCTATCTGGTGTTCACATCAGACGATGGGGTGGACACTAAGCATTACATTTAACCACACTCCCCAACCAAAAAATCTTGTTGAAAGTGGTATCATGCAATATAATAGATCCATCCAGGCTTCAAAAAATGGGTTCTATCCACAACTGATGATATGATCAACAAAAACAGTCCCCAATCGACTCTCAACGATGTCAGGCCAGAAGATAGAAATCTATTGATAGAATTTGGTGTCAAGAATCTGATAATATTTAGATATCCCCACTTAGAGAAAGTTAGTAATAAGAGAACACAAATGTATAAAATTTCACAATTGTCTTTGGAATTGGGTGATTCAGGTGAATACCAAATTATGCACCCATACCATGTTCAAAAATAATCCATAGAATTATAAGAGTAGATATGGAAGTTGCATCCATAGTAGTTTAGGAGCTACCCCAACCAAAATAGATAGTGAATGTTTTTAACCCAACCATCGAGGTTAGTAAAATAGGCCCTAAGAGTTGTGAAAGTGAAATAGTAATTTCCCCATCCCTTTTTATGGAGAGAATTTTCACCTCAACAACCTCCTCTTCAGTGGAAACCAGTATTCTATTGATTATGGGAAACAAAATAGAATGCATACTTCCAATTCATTCCATCTCGTGATCTAGTACCCTTACTAAGAATTCACATGATTGAACTGTATGGAGATTCCATTTAGAATACTATCCACAAAACAACTCCCATAAATGTAGTGAAGAAGAGGAAATCACCTGGTAAAGGGCATAGAATAAGGAAGTCTCAAAAAGACACTGATATAATGTCCTCAATGAATTATGCATCAGTGAATTTTATTAATACTGCTCCTAGAGACCCTAAATAACATGAGGCTAATTCAAAGGAGGAATTGGAGGAGTAATTTTTGATTAAAAATATGATACACACTGAAAGGATTGAATAAGGTGTGTGTACCTAGAACCAGAGACTCTCCTTGAATATGGGTGTTCCCTCAATCACTCTACCATTACCTACCTGAAAGGCATATAATAAGGACAAGTGTAAGGTTAATATTGTACCTCACCTAACTCCTGGAGAGTTTGACCCCTTAAACTTGAGGAGATATTTTATCAACAAGAGGAAGATATGAAGGAGTTGAAGAGACTCAATAAAAAACTACTCTAACATAGCCTCCCCACTGGATATATCCTGTAAGAAAATCCTCAACTCACACTCCCTAGTAGTGTAACTATACAAAGAGGGTTGCTTTAGAAACTGAAGTTGATCTAGAACACCCTCTCAAAATGGGATAAAAACCGCCAATATAATTGGATCCCAAATTATAAGATCTAGAATTCTATCTATTGGGTGCACAACTAAAATAGAGTTAGGCACACACATATAGGCCTACCTTGATGGGATACCCATGGTAAATACTAGCAATGTCATCGCCTATGGCCCTACCATCTGCTAAACCTATTCATGATCTGGCTAAGCCAAACATTACTCAAGGGATCATGAACACTATTAAGTCACTAATGGATCAATTGGGATCCATGTATGAATAGTGCACATTAATACAACTGTAAACAAATCCTTACCTCAAATGGGTAGATCCAACTCCTCCCCCACTGAAATATGGGAACCCAATATTTTCCATTTTTAATTACTTAGGAGAATCAGAGTAGAACATCATGAATTTTTTCTCTCATTGTGATCCAAATATGAGGACCCTTTAACAACATGAGGCTATGAAACTTATATGCTTCATGAAACCATTGCAGTGATCATCCTTTGTATGGTATAATAGTTTTCAATATCAATCAATTACAGGGTTGGAAGACCTCCATTATAAGTTTCTATTCTAGGTCAACTTGACACAATAGAATACAACAATACTTGTACTCTAAAACTAAAAGAATCTGATGAATGAATGTGTCTTAGATTTCATTTCTTGGTGGAAACGATTGAAATAATCCTTAAAAGAATTTCTCCCTCAAGAATACGCGTTTCCAATTCATAAAAAGAATATTCACAAAACATTGTGCACACCACTTAACCCTATGAAATATAAAGGAGGGTTTTGGTACCTTGTCATGATCTATCAAAGAGTAGAAGATTCCATCTTAGAGACCAAATCTAAGTTCCAAGTGATTCCATTATCTCAAGGAAAGAGAATGAGGAAAGTAGAGGCTACCATTTTAATTCTTACACAGGCCCATGTACCAAATCCCACACCAATGTATTCACCATATCATGAAATTCTTCCTCCTGAGCATCATTAATAGAACCTGACACATTAGGATGATCAAAGAGATAAGAGGTGAAAATAGTTTGAGGAGATAAAAAAAGGTATAGTCATTCTGAAATGACCAAGTTCCTAGCTAATTTATCTTGGCATTATAGAATAACATGATCAAGTTTTCAAAGCCCAAGAAACCTAGAAAGGATAGTGATGAAGATATCCTAAACTATTTCCCCTTCCATAAAGTACTAGGGTAGAATATCCAATATTGTTTTGTTTTCAGAGACATCTTGTAAAAGATGGATTACTCTGGGAAAGTGAAGCTAGGAAAGACACATGTGTAAGTAGCATGTGTTTCTTACACTAATAAAAAGAAGGAGAATGAATGGAAGTAAGTTAAAAATAAAGGTACACATAATTTTAGTGACTGGATGGTCAGAAAAATGATTAACTGAACTCATGCGATCCTCCAAGAATAGTTTCAACAACTGAATGTACCCCCGACCACTTCCACTACAACTCAACCGACTTCACAAGAAGCTTAGTGATCTAAAATACAGTCATCCAAAAATGACATAGCCAAAATATAAAGAAGAAAACAATGGAATAAGAACTTATTACAAGGCCAATGTTGGCTTTGACGTTAGTATACTTCATGCCTACAGTCTTAAGATCACAAGTACCACCTTTCCAAATAGTACAACAAGATTCAACCTTCCAGACATAATATCCATTAGATAAGAAGTTGATATTCGGTTTCATTAATGTTATTCACTCAATGGATCCCTTATTAGATGATGAGCGTGATTATAAACTAAAATTCCTTACACATGAATAGGGAAATGGGGGAAGAGGTCATCAGAGTTGAGGATATAGGGGAAGACATGGTCATTCCAAGAGTCACTACTCTAACCATGTCCATGATTAAACTATCTACATGACCGAAACTAGTTGGAGAACTCTCCAGAAAGCTAAGAATAAGAAACACAGTTCTCATACACATGAAATGGTCTTCCCTAACATGATCATATTGGAATATTAGTTAGAAGGTATTCCATTTCCTACTCAACCTTGGAATGTGAGTAGATCTAGTCGAGCTAATCTATCAAGAGAAGAAGTACCTTTAGCTTCTTTTCCAAGGGATAATCCATCTACATTGAGTACATCAGTCCCTAAATAACCTATAAAAGCACATCCCCATACTAGTAAATGTAGACCTTTGGAAAATAAGTATGATTTTTTTGAAGAAATTATTCCTAGTGTCGGCCAATTTTCAATCTTGGATTTTCTGAGTCTATCAAAAGACCTTTAGGAAGCAGTAATAGAGGCCTTGCAAACCCTCATGAATTTGAAGTTGAGGTTGTTACTTTTGAAGTGTATCATATAGAGAATAATCCTACAAAATTCCACATAGTCATATCTTTTTCAAACCAGGATAATGATTCCATCATACAGGTACATGTCAGACCCTTGTATATATCTGGAAAGGTAAATGAAATTGATATCGAATGAGATTTTGTCGACAACAGCTCAAGAGTCAACATTATTCCAATATGAAAACTTCTTCAATTGGGTTTCAATGAATCTAACTTCTCCCCCTCTGTATTAATGTTACATGGTTATCATAAGAATTATAAAAATCTTCTTGATGATATAAAACATAAAACTCAGTTTAAGGATCTCATGTGTGACTTAAAATTCATGGTTATTATGTAGAATACAGCCTTAAAAAATCTCCTAGGAAGATATTGGATACATCATCATGTATATATCCTTTAATAATATGTCCAATGCCCCAAATATTTCATAAATGGAAAAATTGGGACATTTCAGGGTGAAAAATCCCCATTCAAGTCTTCTTAATCACATTACATTGATGAAGGATTCTATAACAAGGAAGGGAAATGGTTTATGGCTGACAAAGTATGTTGGATCAATTCCACAAATGGTATAAATATGATTACAGCTAAACCTTTAAAGAAGATTAGTGTAGATTAAATTCTCCCTGTCAACCTAATCGAAGAATGTTGTTATAATTAAAGCACACATTCAATGAATTCTGTGATTTCACTTGTGAAAACTGATCCCAATAGCACTAAATAAGTTGTCAAATCTCTGATTAGTAATGAAAGAATAGATTAAAAAATATTCATTCCATCCCCGAAGCATAAAAAAATACATATTCCATCAGTTGGGATGGAAGAAGTTATCATGAAAATGGGAGAAAATAAAGATTCTAATTCCAAGTCAATCATTTCCCCTTGTATATCCAAAAAGGCCTTGCACCAACAATTAATATTGAAATTATTTCTTCATCCTTCAAATGTCAAAATGTTGACTACTCCCCTAACTCTGAGAAAATTTCTTCATCACCTGATTCCCAAGAAGAAGTAGAAAAATGTTTATCATTGGGAAGGGGAAGAAGAGGAAAACCTCAGAGATGCCCCTCTAGCATTTGAGCAAGGTGTCTCTACTAATGTCGATGAACTCAGAGAAATATATTTGGGTATGGAGAATGATTCATGACCCACTTTAATTAGTGTGGCCATGACTTCCAAAGAATAAAAGGTTTATACTTACTTCCTGAAGCCACACCAAGATGTGTTTTCCATGAATTATATAGATATTCAATGCCGAGATCCCGAGGTGTCCAAACACCACTTGGGCTTACCAGAATACCATCGGTCTTACAAAAAAGCATCCAAATGGACACACCCAACTCATAACTCTAAAATTGATGCTGAAGTGGTTAATATCATCAAGACTAACTTCATTTGAGAGGTGTAGTATCCAAAATAGTTATCCAATATCACCCCATTAAAGAAGAATAAAGGTAAAACAAGATTTTTCATAAACTTCATAGAAATAAACTAGCAGTTTCTAAAAGAAGAATTCCCTATTCAAATCACAAAAGTCCTAATTTATGTGATGTTAGGTAACCAAGACCGATCCTTCATGGATGGATATTTAGGGAAAAATAAATTCATATGGCCTTAGAAGATGAATAAAACACTTCCCTTGGGCCTAATAGCGGTTATTATTCTACCAGGTAATTCCACTTTGCTTAAATAATGCCAGTTCCACATAAAACTTTTCCATGCATCACATATTTAAACCCTTCCTAGGGAAGTTTTTAGAATGATAATTTGACAATATAGTGGTTAATTCTTGGGAACTTTTAAACCATATGGCCAATTTTGGGGCCTTCTTCCATAGGCTATGATAGTATATCCTAAAAATGAAACCCTTAAAATGTTATTTTGGGGTATCCTTGGGAATATTCTTCAAATTCATCATATGAAATTGTAGCATTGGAGTCGACCCTAAAAAGACATGGGATAAACTTATAATTTCACCTCCTTAAAACATTAAATAGTTGAGGGGACTTTATGGACACATGGCCTATATTAGTAACTTCATAGAAAACCTCAAAGGTAAGTGTTTTCCATTCAAAAATTTGATTGAGAAAGTGGTTTGTATTAGTGGACTAATGAATATCAAGAATAATTTGAGAGCCTTAAGAAATACCTCTTGAGCCCACCGATATTAATACCACCCATTGAGGGAAATCCAATCATTCTATATATGACAACCCTAGAGTGATAACATTTCACCTTCCTCACACAAAATAACATTGATTTGAATAAAAAAACCTTTATTATCTCAATCTAATCATGTTTGAAACTAATAATCCTTATTCAGATATCGAGTAGAGCTTCCTAGAATTAATCTTCATGGTTCAAAAACTGAAGCACTACCTACAAAACCACAAGGTCCACTAGGTATCTAACAATAAACCTCTCAAATACAACCTAAATCATCCTTTTTTATGGTATTATTGATGTAGAATGTGGTGATCCTACAATATTTCAACATACAATTTGAACCTCAGAAGGCATTGAAAAGTTAGGCTTTGATAGACTTCCTTAAAGAACACTCTTCTGCAGAAACAACGTCGTTGAATGCTGAACCTCATGATGAAAATATGTTTCTATTAAAAAAGGTCTTCAAATGTGGGAGATATGTTTTGAAGATACATCAAGGAGCCCAACAGGAAAGATAATATAAGGCCATAAGATCATAAAATTTGGTTTAGGAACCATGCTAATTTCCCCAATGAATTTAGTTTCACCTTACTTCTTCCTACTGTCAGAAGGCTGTAAAAATAATGAGGCATAATATTAGGACATCATTACAGGCCTGTAAATGTCACTCCAAATAGAAGTGAACAACCTTGAGGTGAAAGGCCAATCAAAATTGGTAATAAATCAGATCAACGAGGATTATGCCATTAAAAAAAAATAAGATCTAATACCCCGTCTGATATTTAACAGAAGAATTTATTTCAGAGAAAACATTGAACCATGTCCCACAATCACATAATTCTCAAGAATATTCATTGAATAATGCATATAAAACTCTATAGAATCAAAACTAGGGTGAAAAAGTCGTCATCATTTCCCATCATATCACCTTTTGTTCAATTTATAATAGAATAGATCAAAAAAATCACCCCTAACCCGGAACAGTGTTGTCCTACCACTAGGTGGATGATGCCCATCATGGGATACCTATAAAATGGAGTACTTATATCGGACAAATATGGGAAGGAGAAAATATAGATTTGATTAGCCAACTTTACTCTTTATGATGGCCCAAATCACAATAACGTCTTCTATAAATGGGGATTTGATGGAGTACTTCTTATATTTATTAATTGAGAAAAGACCTCTACTGTCATAAATTAAGTTCAAAAAGGGTCATGTGGATCCCACCAATTAGGATACAAGATTTCCAATCAAATACAAATACATGGATACTTATGGCCTTTGATAACACATGATTGAATTGAATTCACCAAGAAATGTCATTCCTTCCAAGTGCATGCCAATTTCATGCATCAACCCTTATATTTTCTACACACAACCAAATAATCCTAGACATTTTCCATTTGGGGAATGGATGTTGTGGGTCCATTCCCTCTAGAAGCATCCAAGAAGTTCAAATACATCTTAACTACTATCTATTTTGTTTCCAAAGGGGCTGAGGTAGTACCCCTCAAATAATTTAGGGCCAAAAGAATTTTTATATTCATGAATGAAAACACCATTACCATATTTGGTGTCCATCATATAATTATGATGAAAAATGGAACCCATTTCTATTTTTATAAATTGGAAAATCTATTTCACAAGTACAATATGAAATCCAACCATTCATACCTCTAACTTGCAGTGGATAATGGATAGATAGAGGCCTTCAATACTACCCTAAAAATCATACTCTATAAGATGGTGAATAAGGATAAAATTTCTTGGACTAGAGATCTCTTTCATTCCATATGGTCTTACCTGACTATAACCCGTACTACCACATGAGCAACCCCATATTCACCCATATATGGAACATAAGAATTATAAACTCTCGAGTTCCAAATTCCATTTCTCTGTGTTGATATCTGTGAATAACTATCCATAGATGAGTAGTCCAAAAAATGAATGGATTAATTGGAGTGGCTCAATGTGAAAAGATCACACACCTTGCATCACTTAGAAGTCTATCAAAATCAGATAGTGTGAGCCTTTAACATGAAGTTCTGCCTCTTTTCATATCTCCAAGTATAACTGGTATTGGTTTTTAGGACTCTAATGATGTCAGAAAAGAATCCAACAAAGATTGAACCAAAGTGGGAGGGACCTTACTCCACACACAAGATCCACTCTAATGGAGCATATTATTTAATCTCAATGGATGTAGAGATCATTAAAACCCTAAAAAATTCAATGTTCCTACAGAAATACATCATGTAATCACATAACATACATCCTAGACATGTGACGTTAAAATACATTTTTTGGTATTTTTCAATTGACCTTAAAAGGAATGAAATATCATCCTAGATATAGGATTTTTAATTTCCCAAAACCATATATATTCTAATATGCAAGACTCTAAACGATGTAGAATATTTTCATGACCATATGATGTTAAAATAAATTGTTCACATATGTGTTTTTCAATGTTAAACTACATGGAATCATTGTCCTCATCACACGATGATAAAATGCACAACATATAGTCCTAGTCATATGACCTAAAAATTTAAGAAGTCATTTATCCTCATAGAATGACATTAATATACATGGTTAACATCCTACTCACTTATTGTTAGTAAACCCATTAAATACCACAAGATGATACATTCCTTGGGGTCACTTAAATATGGGTCTCCATATCAGGTTTAAGTCCCAACCACATACATATAACCCCTCAGTGGGTTGAGATTCCCTCTTGGCTAGACATGAGGAAGAAATGATGGGAATCTCCCATCCGCAAGCCCCACTCACATCATTGCTACTCTATAGTGTAAATTGTTTCCCCTTTATAGGTATAATCCCTATCATTATAACCACCTCGTTGCATGATTATAAAATGAATGATATCTTCAAAAACTATATGTTTCTTGATTCTCATTCCAATGAGATATGTTCTAATGCCTATACCTTATGTCTGAACCCCAACCATCATTATATAAAACATCAAAGTCCCTTATCCCCATGTAAAAACCTGATTTATGTGGGAAACGTTTTTCAAGAACTATATGTGGCTTGATCCTTTCTCCATTAAGATACGTAGTGATTCTAGGGTCCTACACGCTGGTCTAGATGAAAAAAATCCTTTCCATGTTGGGTGACCTATGTCCTTACCAAAAGACCTTAAAATACATGGTTAACTTACTAGTTTCATGATGATGAACTATAATATATTTCTATTAACTATGTGTGGCTTAATTACTAGCATCACAGGATACATAGTGACACCCAAATTTCCATTCATGGACCCAATCACAACATTTACTCTCTTTCACATTGGTTCATCTTTGTCCTCACCACATGATGTTAAACTAAAAAGGATTTCAAGAAATAAATGTGGATTTATTCCTACTCTATAAAGATATTTAGTGAACCCTAGATCTCTAATATTGAGCCCTACCACAATAAGAAACAAAAATTCCTCACTCCATGTGTATGAGCCAAACTTTCATAAGAAACCAGTCAATAACCACATGTGTCTTGATTCACTCTCTAAAAAGATATATAGTGGTTCCTAGGTCTCTAATATTGGGTCCAAAAATAAATAAATATGAGAAATTCCCTCATCATATGTATGGGTTAGACCCACACATGTAATCATTCATGAATTACGTGCAGATTGATTCTCATTCTAATGAAATACATAGTGATTCCTGGATCTTACCTCTTGGAACAACCACCATAAGAATATGAATGCCTCTATCATTCACTTGAATTACCTTAGTGTGATGGGATAAACCTTTTACAATCCTTGTTTTTCACATTGATCATAGCTCATGTGGGTTTAAGATTTTTAGTAGCAAAGATCCATGCATGAGAAAGTCATATTAACTCACATCGAGATTATCACGGTCCTTGCTTCAAGACCATAACAAGAACACCATATGTATTTTCTGTATGAATTTAAACTACATAGACTCCTCAATAACTACCTGTGGATTGATTCTCATTCTAGTGAGATATGTAGTGATGTTCAGATATTCAATCCTGGGCCTATCTACATCATGATAAGGAAAATTACTCTATTCCCTTCTATATGAGTTAGATATATATGCGAGGATCTAATATGGTTCCTCACTATATGCATGAGCCCGTATTTGAAAAAAAACCCATTTTCCCTCCACACATGAATCTAATATGTGTGGAGTATATTTATTTTAGAACTATGTGTGTATTGATTCTTTCTTCAACAAGATATGTAGTGATGCTTGGGTCCTACAACAAGGTCTAACTACAATATTCATTTTTTATGTCAAGTCACTTTTTTCCTTATTGTATGAAGTTAAACTGATCGAATGATGTCCTGGATGCATAAACTTAAATTCCATGGTACCTAAAGAACTATGTGTGTCTTGATTCTCATTCTAGTGAGATATGTAGTGACACCTAGGACTCATGTACTGTTACCAACCACATGGTAAAGATACATACCCCTCACCAATGTACAAACAAAAATCCTTATAGGAGCTCTTAATTCAGGTCCCCCATTAGGGGATTCACCAAGGAAATAGAGATGTGACCCTTCTACATATGAGTCAGATCTATACAAGGGACTCTATGCTTATTTTACAATATCAGTCCAAATTCTTCCATTATACTAAAAAAATATCCTTCAAACACATCATACTTCTAATATTGGACACTTTTAGATCTTCATAATATTTATCTAGATTACAGTGATAGAACATATAATACCTGAGGAATCCTTTTCATGGATGTACAATAACATGACCTAGTTTTCTTTGCATGAAGACGCCCAAGAATGGGGTTTTTCATCAATAGGACGCCACTATTTTACTATTCTATAACATACCCCATTTGGATTTAAATAAAATTTTCCACAAAATGGGGTATTCAACATATGGTAAATTTTCTCTCAGGAGAATCCTGTTCTGTCCTCATTAGCATTGAAGACATTATGTTGAAACATGTTATTTGAATTAGTTCACGATCATCCCTTGAAATTTTTTCCAATATCCCTTCTCTTAATCTCATAACCCCCATGACCATGGTTTACAATATCTTCCATCATTTCTGAAGTATTCCATAATGACCTTGGTTTGGTAGTCCATATATCACATATCATTTCTATAATTCTATTTTCCTAGTTATATGAACTAAAACTACAAGCACAATATTTCTAATGATTGACTTAGAACTATATGGGGAACCTATTCCCCCAATTCATTGGTAAATGTTTAACTCTAAATGATCCTCCCATATTCAAGTACTTTCCTTCGGAAAATCCTGACTCTGTGTCTAGGGAAATTGAATCTCTATAAACTTCCTTCATCCATCAGCAATAGAATTTCATAATTTTTGAGAACTCCTTTTTATAACTACGTTGTAATACACTCCATTTGGATTTTCATAAGTCAACCACCAAATTTATAGGCCTATCATCCAAAGGATTCCACTATTTTACTATGTTGTGACATTCCCCATTTGAATTTTTATAAAGTATCCCAAAAAATAAGTTTTTCACCGAATGGTAACTTCATCCTCAAGAAAGACCTCCTTTATCACCATAATGCCTTTTTTCCTATACCAATATTCGGATCTCAAGATCCCTAGATTAAGGCTTATAACACTCCCTCATACATGAATATTATAATTCATTCTCATATTGGTTACCATGAAATGGGATAATTATTAACATTTTGGTCAAAGATTAACACCTTAAATTATTTCCCACCATAATGTTCTTGATGTATGACATAAAACTACATAGAATAATGGCCTTGTTGTATGAAATTAAACTGCATAGCATAATGTCCTTGTTGTATGATATTAAATTACATAGCATAAAATCCTAGTCACAACATGTTAAATTTTATGATAACATCCTTACTATAAGATGTTAAACTGCATGATCAATGTCTTGGTCGCACAAAATTAAATTGCATGATGCTTCAATCCTGTTCAGAAATGGGCCTTTCCCCCATGGTATCAAACAATAAAAAAATATACCCTTCTTCAAACAAGCCAAATATTTTTAATATAAATTTCACATTCATGGAAAATGCCAATTAAAATTACCCCTTAATTATTAGATATCTTCCCTTGGGAAACCACCCATCGTGGTCTTGAGAAAGATGAATCTTCATAAACTTCCTCCAGCCATCAATAATAGAATATTATAATTATTGAGAAAGAATTTTATGGAATATGATTTAACACACCTTAGTTGTATTTACATATGTTTACTATAATTATTCAGGGCCTTTCAGCCAAATTATGCCACTATTTGACTATTCACTAACACACCCTAGTTGTCTTTTCATAAATTATCCTAGAAAGAAGTTTTATAAATCGGTGTTAACTTCTTCCTTATGAGAGACCTCATATATTAAAAAATATTTCATTTTATATTTAGGAAACATAAAATTATGTCTATAAATTTCTTATTAGGTGTTTGAATAGATTCATAACATTCTCAACCCACAATCCTTGTTTGGTTTAACATTTCAAAACTTATCGTTAAAACTACTCAACCTAAAACACCAATATTATTAGTCCAATTTGAACGAATTTAAACTACCCACAAAAAGAGACCCAATACTCACCAGGTTTAAAAACCTAAAAAGGGAACCATGGATAAAAGTTGATTCTTAGCTCTCAAGACCATCACTTTGTGTGTTTTAAGAAAAAATTGAGAAATGAAAAGAAATGGGCACAAAACTTGTTATGTCAAAAACTCAAAAATGGGTTGTCTAAGAAAAATCCAAGTTGAGATCGCTATGTATTCATTAATTGGTCTTAGGAAAAAAATTCAAGTGATGAAACAAGGGATGAAATGTTTGTAGGGTTATCCATATAACCCTAGCAACAATCAAACTACACATGCTAGGCCCAATGTCTTTAGAAATAATTATAAAATATACCCATCCCTATCACTATGGTTATGAATAGATGATGTAAAGATTACTTTTT
Source organism: Viscum album (assembly GCA_963277665.1). Lineage (NCBI taxonomy): Eukaryota > Viridiplantae > Streptophyta > Magnoliopsida > Santalales > Viscaceae > Viscum > Viscum album. The sequence goes on from OY728157.1 coordinate 1,994,608,848, forward strand.
AAGAAAATTAGATTCAATGTTATGTTATGATTGTAGAAGGAAAATAGGGATGAAGACATAGATGATTAGAAACAAGATTCTAATCAATTATGAGATAAAAAAATTAGAGGAGCATTCACAAGATGGAGTCTCTCCGTAATACTTTACAAAAGTTTGTCAACATAAATCTTCATTTGTTGAATGGCCTCCCAATCCCCATTAATAGCATGTCTAATCCTATCAAACTGAAGAGCTTTAGTCTCCTTGACATAAAAAATTTCGTCTACAATGTTCACAATAGTATTTGACCCTTCAGTTTGAGTTTTTTCTAGGGAATGGTGAAGTTGTATGAGCACCCCCTTGGTAGAATCTAGTTCTTGCTGAAGGCATAATATGTGTACAAAATTCTCATTAATCAATTTTCTACATTAATCCAACTTCTTAGCATGGTTGGACTATACTTGGGATAATGTATCTCCAAGATCATCAATATTGACAAGAATATTTTCCTTCATGAGGTTCTATTAAAGCTTGTGTTCTCACCCCCATTTTTGAATGATCTCATTCACACTGGAATTAATCAAGAGGTAATCAAATATGTCATATCCCAACATACTGAAAACGAATGGTAGTTGAAAAAATCACAAAGGCATGTATTCAAAAGGTGACTCAGAGGTTATTTTTTAGATGTCCTTTTAAGCTATATGGTGCATAATAAAAAGGTAATTATATGTATCCAAATATGAATCAGAGCCACTATAAGAGGGAGAAATGTATTCTGGGATTAGTAAACTCAATGAGGCACCCTACCCTACTCTCCTTGAGATAGTAATGGCTTCAGTTTACAATATTGGCCACATTGGTATGGAAGATATTCCCTCAATATTAGCAGTATAAGTTGATGGAATTGGGCATAGATAATACTCATTGTTATCCTCAAGGTGATAACAAATGTAAGTGGTAGGGGATTATAAAATAAATTGATGACACTCACCCAAAGATGATTTAGTGGATTGGGTGGATTCCTCTATGATATCCTAGACCTTAGTAGTTTGATTCAGGACCTCTAAATGAGGGGCACTCTCCTAGGTCTTTCTAGATCTCACTAAGGGAGGCTTTAGAAGACTCCCTATTTCATGATCCACTTGTTCTGGCCCCCCTCAATAGTAGGATCAGGATGGACCTCAACAACTTGTTCACATGCCCCCACAACAACATTCTGTATGGGTGAAGTTGTGAGATTCAAAAAGTTATGATTAAAACATCAGGAAAAAAATTGGTTGTAGAAAAAATAAAGAGTCATATCCATTCAATTCCCTATTAAATTTCTCAATCTCTTATAAAGAGGTGTTAAGATTAACATGTTCCAACATTTCTTTTAAATTTCATGCCATGATTTATAATGGCATGTATTAATGTATCATGCCCCATGGTAGTCTCACATTGGGGATGCCCAAAACATTTTGCTTGAGACCCAACAAAACACCCTCTTCTGATGACCCGATACCCCGAACAACTCTCTCAGTGATAGTTGTAGGGTCAACATCAATGGTCACATGGTCCTCTTGTGGAAGAAATTAACCCGAAATATCATAAGGTATAAATTCATAAGTTAGTATATGATGACTAATAATGTACCTTTGACATTACCAGAATCATTCCCTCTATCTCTATAGTGTCAGGAGCAATGAAAAAAGTAGATAATGCATCCTCAACCCTAGAAATTTCTTATGTTGAGGGAGCCAACTCACCAGGAAGAATCTCTGCTTGTTCTGAAGTGTCCTCTATTCTTAGAGTATCATTTCCAAGACCCTTGAGAGATGAGATAGAAGGAGATTTTTTAATCCCATACATTGATAAGCATTTGTTTTGGATGAAGAAAAAATAAATGATACCATGGGGAATTACCTTCACTAACGAGGTTCTTGGAAAAAGGATTTTGTTCTATGAAATTATTTATTTTTTTGAAAGAGGATTGTTAGCACTATCCTTCTAAAAAATAGGTATTATAGGTGAAAGTGGATGTTCTCCCTACATCTCGGCCAAAATTTTATGCTGGCCTAGGGAAAGATCTCTTAGTTCAAGAGATGATTCATCGGTTCTAAGTGGGGTTCCATTCAGGCCATTTTCAATGATGAAATCTCTATTGATTTCTCCCTAGCTTATGGAAAATAAATATGTCCTTTCCCATTAGAAAAAGTACTTTGTTTTATATGAAGTAAAGTAAGAAAAAAAATAAGATATAGGAAAAGGATAACACACATACTCAAGATTGACATAGTTAATCCATTCCTCAGAAGATGGGTGGTCAAACCCTTCAGCAGCACGCCGTGTCAACATGTCCTCCTCCCATATCACAGTGAATATCTGGTTTTCAGTTGCATAAAAAAAATCTCTAGTCCTTAGATATAAATCCACACCTCAATGGGAATGACCTTAAAATTAATATTGGGTGGGGCTCGAACATCTCCTATCTCTAGAATATTCAGCCTAACATGAAGAAGTGACCATATGATTTCAGCATCAGAAGGATGGTCTTTCCAAAATTGGACAACCACCAATCACATTTATTCAGAGGCTATCCTAGTCTATCATGAAGCCGATTTGATAATATTCAATTTCAATGGATTATAGAATCTCTACATCACAAATGAAGAATGGGAAAATGGGACTTCGGTATCTTATTGATGGTGAAGACTACAATGTTTGGGCTCAGCCTCAGTTTGCGTAGCCCTTTTGATTCTGGTAGGTGGACTGAACCATGCACAAGATCATTTGGGAAATCATAGGGATCCTAATCTTCCACCTACAAAGGAGATGATGCATCCTATAGGGGAGAAAAAAATACTTTATGTAGGGGGAGAAGCCTTTCTACCTTGCTTACCACACCTGGCAGTTGTTACTATCCCGACTCGAGGGAATGATTCCACTAACACTTTCTCAGGATATGGTGCAATACAAGCCTTGACATACCATGATGTAAATAAAATGGACACATACACTAGAGTAAGGTTGATTACCACTATATTTAGCTCCATATATATATATATATGTATCCACATTTTTTGGTCTACCATGGGGTGATTTTCTGATCGAATGCACACTGGAGGTGATAAGGATTTCTATTACATGAACTTGATGTGGAATGAGAACATATATGGAGTATAGAACTAACATATAACCTATCCATTAATATAGGTTGATATAATAATATCCCTAAATGAAATCATGTACAACCTTAGATTGTTTCCATCCTTTCCATCATCAGTAAACCTCCCAGTATGTGGGTCTGTATAAGGGAATAAATTGAACTCCATGAAATAGTGGCCCTATTTATAGATGCAGGATCCTCTATGTGTGGCCAAACTACATGGTAGACCTGGGTAGACAACCAACATGGATGACCTATGAAATATACCCACCATTTTCATCCCTTTACCTTAGGATCATGACATCTTCTTTTGATTAGATCCAATCCTGAGAGGGTTCTTTTATTGACTCTTTATTTGTCATAAGGAAGAAAGGGTTTGGAAGGGAAATAAATTAAGAATAAGAAGAAAAGATATGTGAATAAGGATAAAGGCCACAAAACTTTGGAAAAGTCTCTCTGTGCAGGTACCCCCAATAAGTGTTGGTGCATAGGGTACCTATTCATAATTCTATGTGACAGACCTATGCATCAACCTGTGCATCAGCCTGCACATCAGCCTATACAACACACCTACACAAGCCAGAAACTTCCCTGAGGGACCCAAATTTTCTTAAAAAGAGGACCATAGGGCACTTCATTTATATAATCCAAAAATCCAAAAGAACTCTTGTCACTCGTCTCACCTTAGTCCTTTTTTCGGGACCTATGAAACTTTCCAATTAGCTCTCCAAAACCAAAATAATAGGTAATTAAAGTGGGTAGTGGAACCAAGTACTCCCAGGGTATAAAACACATAAAAACTATATGAAGAACCCTCTCCCATGTGGATAATGAAAACTAGAATGAGGTATCCTTCCATAACTAGGGATATTCATGAGACACTTTTAGGAACACCTATATAGACCCTTGGATCCTTGAATAAAGCCTCACCCAAGTGTTGTTTCCCAAGTGGTCCGTCATAAAAAATACCGTCATCTCGCACATGACTCCACGTGTTAATCACTACCAACCCACGTAGGCATACCCTACATTATGCACCATGGATCTCATGAAATTTACAATGCAAGAAATCACTTATTAGTCCCTCGTCCAAGCCACTGATGGCAGGGTGTCTCCTCATTTGGATGCCTTTCCAGAGAGAGACCAAATTAAAATCTCTATCGAAGCCTCAAGACTTTAAAACCCGTAGGAAGAGGCAAACCAGTGTGTCAAACATTTGGATATGCATTCCTTCAATCATAGGTTTCCCACACTTTTCCTACATGATAATTAGGGTCCTCAGGGTGCATGTGGATATGCATTCCCACAATCATGAGAACCAAGAACCTGGGGGAGGTGTCAGGGAACTTCCAATTTTGGGTACTTAGGTTAGGACTTTATCCTTACCTAGACATATAAAAGATTCAAAGCCTATAGTTCCAGATAGGGAGGGTGAGGATCACACTTTCCCTTCCCTTCAATAGGGAATGAGATCCTCCTCTCCATCCATGGAACCGATATTAGGGAATCCTACTTAGGAGCAATCCCCTAGCCTTTCTTGTGTGACCTCTCCTACTCCATTATTTCCTTAGTCTCTATACCCATGGGTCCTAGATACATAGATCACCAAATATTAATAACTTGGATATCAAAATAAAGGGAGATATGGGAACTTCAAAGCCCTTTCTCTCTCCCTTTGGATCCAAAGTACTACAAAATAAGGGAAGTATCATCACCCCAGCCTCTTATACTAGTGGATGGGGGTTGTTTCTGACAATAAATAATGAATCATCATGAATAATGTGGTCTTAGAGGATATCCATGATCATGAAATCCACACATATAGATGAATGTTTTGGTAGATAATCCTCTTTCATATATTCCTATCACCTTCCATTAGAGTTCCTCTATAGGCATGGGACCTTAAGGCCATGTATCTAGACTTTGGGAAAATTAGATTGTGTGTTTTCCAAGATCATATGTTTCCTCTTTTTTATCACATAGAGTATGACTCATGTGGGTTTATAGGTTTATGATGGTCCTAACATCCACATGATCCCAAACTTTTTTGGGCCTCATTCTAACTATAATCCCCAAACAAAAAGGTCATACTCCTCAAGAATAAGCCCTAAAATCCAACCTTTGGGCCTCTTCTTCAGGAATAAGATCAAATCATATACCCATACTCATATATGGTCCTCATATTCTAGTGTAACCCCTGAATATGTCATATATACTTTTTCTTACATAGCTTTTCATTACATTATACAAACAAATGATCATTTAAAGTTTATTTTCTTAAAAAAAGGTACATAATACATGAAAACATAATATATTATTATAAATGAACTTGAATTAATCATCATGGGTTTATCCTAAGTACATTTACTACATATAATATCTTAGATACATATATCAAAGGAAAGGGGTGATCATGAGGCCCTGTAAGGAAAAATAGTTTACATGTGGTCATGAGGACTATTAATAAGAGCATAAGGAATGCCATTAAGGCATGAGAAAAGAAAAACAAGGAATATCACAATAAAAGGAACCTAAATAATAACATGTAAATGAAGCTAAAAAATTTAAATTACACTTTGATAATCATGTCACCAAGGTTTGTCACTAAGAAGTTAGAAATGAAAATTATAAAGTTTATTCACCAAGGTATCATAAAACATGTTATATATAGAGATTAAATTATTTAACCAATAAATTAGAGCACTATAAAAGAACAAAATCCATATATAATAGTTAATGTGATCTTCATATATCATAATAAAAAAATTTCATAATTAACCTATGAAGAATAAAGAACAATATTATTATCAAAATCATGGAATTTCAAAAGTACATAGAAACATGATCATTATGTCCTTTTCAACCCACATAAAAGGAATGAGTATTTCATGTATGTTAATACTAGAATCATATAAATAATTTTTACATTTTTTTAATAACCTTAGAAAATAAATAGGTTTGGGTATTCACAAGAATAAAATAAAAGATAATTTCTTGAGGAGAAGAGGGAAATTTTGAGAAGTAAATTTGGCGACATAATGGGTATCAAATATGGTTTTATAAAATGGTAAAATTGGAGGTGAAAAGGTTATAATATTCATCATACATAATTTGGAATTAATGGTATAAATAAAAACATAATAAAATTGAGTAATCAAAACAATTCAAAGACATATACAAAAATAGGTTCATGAATTGATGAGAGAAGAAGGATAAATCTCTTACATTGGAGAGTTACTCCTAAAAGATGAGGATTGGGACCTTGGGGCATTTAGGACACCTTGGGGGCCCTTGGGAGGTAAAAATACCAAATACTCATTTAGTATGGATTGTTATTTAATGGAAATGGATAATTTGGTGGGTATGTATAGCAAAATTGGAGGATTTATTTTATAATTTTCAAATACAAGCCTTGGAAATTTTGGTTGTGGAAAATGAAAAATCATGGGATTTCCCATGGGTTTTCCCATAGTTTTGGACATTTGGGACATATTTTATGATATTTTATCCCATAAGAGTTTAGTTTCATAATATATTACTTATTTTGTCAAGGAAAAGTAATGTTCCCACAAAATAATATTTTTAAAGATAAATTTCCATTTAAAACTTTGTAAAGTAACTTATAGGTTTAAAAATTGATTAAAATATATTCAAATAATTAATATTAATAAAATAAAATATTTTAGTTCATGTATTCTGGTTAATTAATTATTAAATCATAATGACATAATTATAAATTCATTAAATATAATAAAAACCTCAAATTGTATTTTTATCAATCACAGAGTAATAAAGCAGTTAAAAAATTATTAGCTATTTACCCTAACCCAATTTCTATGTGCTGATTTCAAAGATGATACTTATTTTTATATAATAATTCTCTATGTATGATAATTGTATCTTTTAAATATATAAATCCTTATTTTTTTTAAAAATATCAGGTTGAAAATGTATAGTAAAATTTCTAACATTTAAATTTTTTCAAGGATATAAGAAAATTATTTTATCATTTATATTTAAATAAGATTTTTTATCATAATATTTCATTAAAATAAATAATATTCATCATACCTTAGTTTACTATATAAATTTATCTATTTTCTAAAAAGTATAATTTGGGTATGAAAAATCAATTTCCATCTCAATTTGACCTATATTTTATTAAGAAAAAATATACTTAAAATAGAATTTATGAAAAAAAAATTTATTTATTAAATGAAATTACACTTTAAGTAAATAATTCCTAGACATGTAACCCCTTATTACTCCTACATACACCCTAAGGGTAAGGTGTGAGATGGTGGTAGTTTTTTGGGGTGGCTTGGCTAATATCGACCGAGTAGTAATATCCACTAACTTGAACTTCTCTTATAGGCGATTTAGTTCAAGCATCACATGATAAAGACCAACATGGGATTGGTTAAAGTGAAAACCCAAATAACAAAACCTCCCTCCCATGTTCTGAAAAATGGGATTCAAACAGAGCGAATCTACTAGTTGAGGCTATCGATTTCCCTTTATGTATCAATTATAAATAATACTTCACTACTAAATAGATGTGGTTTTATTGTGTATAATATAATATAACCTATATTTTCTCTAGAAACAAATATTATTTAAAACAAAACATGGGTTTTTACATTCATATGCCCTTAATAATTTTAAACCTTTAAAATTCAACTCATTCTCTCGATTGAGAAAATGTGATAACACTTCTAATTAATTGTTTCCTCTTAAAACATATGGTTTCACCATAAAACTTTGACAAGGTGGGTAGTATTATTGTGTAGAACCTTGTCTCTATGGTCCAGTATCTCTACTAGCATATCCTTTTAAGAGTGTTCATGTTCTATTTGTACCACCTTCAGATTTAGTATATATGAAGGGTCATGTATGTACTTACTTTAGAGAGATACATGGAATTCATCATGAACTTGAGATAGATTTGGTGGGATTCAAAGCCAATATACCATTTCTCATATTAAATAAAGAATTTTATATAGGATAATGTACTTGGATATAATATTACTTTTTTTACCAAAACACATTACTCTATTCCATGGTGATATTCAGAGGAAAAATTTATCACCAACATCGAACTCCAAGTCCCTTTGACAGTTTTAAGCATAGCTCTTTTGTCAAATCTGATCAGCATTTATGTATTGTTGGATGACATGAACCTTTTCTATCATCCCATTCACATGATCACACCTGAATAACTTTCTCTCACCAACTTCATCCCAACAAGAATGAGTTCTAAATTGATTCCCATATAAACATACATATGGTTCCATTTGAATACTTGAGTGGAAGTTATTGTTGTATGAGAACTAAACTAATGGGTGGTGTTTATATCGTCAACTTTTAAATTCCATTGATCATGTTCTCAACATTTCCTTAAGGGTATGAATAGTCCTTTTAGATTGGCAATCAATTTGGGAGTGATAGGCCATACTAAAATTTAGTTTATTATTCATACCATATTGGAGACTTCTCTAGAATATAGATGTGAAACTTGCATAATTATCAAAAATGATATAAAGTGTAACCCCATGAAACCTCACAACTCTATTTAAATAAATCATGTAAAGTTGTTCAAGAGATACATCTTCCCAAATAGTGATGAAATAGGTAGTCTTGGTGAGATGGTCCACTATAACCCATATCACATTATTTACTTTGGATGTTCTTTGGGAGACCAGTAACAAAGTCTATAGTGATATTGTCCCACTTCAATGTTGGTATGGGTAGTAGTTTCAATGCCCCTTTAAGAAGTTGTCACTTCATCTTCACCTGCTGATATACTAAGCAGCTTACAGTGAAGTCGACGATCTCCATTTTCATGTTATCCCACCAATAATGATCACAAAGGTCCCTATACATTTTAGTTCTTCTAGGATGTGTATAGAATATAGATCTATGATATTTATCCATCAGTTCTTTCATTATATATGGAATGGATTAAAAACATAATCTTGTACAAAATTTCAGTGCACTTTCTCAATCAAGATTTAACTCAGGAAACTTCCCATTCATCAATGCCTCTATCTTATTTTGTAATAACAGATCTTTTCTTTGAGATTTATTGATATTCTTTAGTAATCATGGATTATAAATAATTTGGGATAGGGTTGATGATGTCCCTTCTCATATGATTACCATGTCCATTTTTAAGAGGTCTTTGATCAAAGGATCTCCTTAAATCCTCATCATTTCTAGCACAATTTAAGTTTTCCTAATTAATTCATCAGTGACTTTGTTTTATCTTCTAGGGTGATAATGAATTGAATAGTTATAGTGTTTAAGAAGTTCCAAACATCCCCTTTTTCTCATGTTAAATTCCTTTTATGTGAATATATACTTCAAGATATGGTTCTATATGTATATATCATATTTCTCACCATAAAGATAGTGCCTCCATATCTTCCAAGTAAAAATAACTTCAGCTATCTCCAGGTCATGTGTATGATAATTCTGCTCATGAGGCTTTAACTATCAAGATGCATAAGAAATAAACTTTTCATTTTTCATGAGGATACACCCAAGAACATACATGGATGCATAACTAAAAATAATGAATCCTTATTCGATAGAGTGTATAGTTAACATGGGTGTAGTAACCAATCTCTTATTCAACTCTTGGAAACTTTCTTCACAATCCTTTGTCTAGATGAAGTTATCCCCTTTTCGAGTTAACTTTATCAATGTATTAGAAAGTCATGAAAAGTTTTTCACAACTGTCCTATAATATCCTTCTAAACCAAGGAAACTGTGAATCTTAGTTAAAATTTTAGGATGAGGCCACTCCATGAAAAATTTTGTTTTTTTAGGGTCAACATATATTTACTACATTGGTTACAATGTTCCCCACGAAAGAATATTTTTGTAACCAAAATTCACAATTGATGAATTTTAAAAATATCCTCACATTTTTCAGAGTTTTCAATATAACCCTCAGATGATCCTCATGCTACTCATGAATTTTAGAATATATTAGAATATCATCAATAAAATCTAATTTTTTTTTTCAAGATTGTCCTTAAAGACTCTATTAATCAAATACATGAATATATAAAAAGAATTAGTCAAGCCGAAGGGCCTAACAACAAACTCATAATGTAATATATTGATCCAAAGGTAGTCTTTGGAATATCCTCTTTCTTCACCCTCAATTGATGATAACCAGATTTAAGGTTAATCTTGGAGAAGAATTGGGCCCCATGAATCTAGTTAAATAAATCATCAATTTTTAGGAAAGGGTACTTTTTATTTATTATGATCTGGTTATGTTCTATATAATCAATGCATATTAGTATTGATCCTTGATTATTCTTTTAAAAGAGGACATATTCTCCTCAAGGAGACACAATTAGTCATATAAAATCCTTATAAAAAATATCTTGAAGTTTTTTCTTTAAATCCTATAGATCTACAAATTCCATTATATACAATATATTTGATATTGGATTGGATCCAGGTATGAGTTCAATGGAGAAATCTACCTCACTTTATAGGGGAGGTCTAGGTAACTCTTTAAGAAATACAAGAGTATATTCCAGAATTATGGGAAAATTTTCTATACTTTCATTACCTTCTTACTCTTTACCAATCATCTCAATAAAGAAAGCTATGAGAGTGCTTCTACAAAATGTTCAGGTCTTGATATCTCTCCTTTAGAAATAATTACATGTTTTTCATTCAATCCTACTAAGATTTTATTTCTTCTAAAGTTTATCTTAATATTATAATCTGAGAGCTAGTCTATCTCATGTATAATGTTTAATTCCACCATGGAAATGACTACTAGATTTGTGATAAAAGTGTGTTCACCAAATTCAATACTAAAGTTTTTATAAAATTTTGATGCATAAATAATCCCTCCAGGAGTCGTGACTAATAAATATATTTTTTATAGTTTAGGGATTGATTCTATATTCTTTTAAAACTTATAGGAAATAAATGGAATTAATAGAAACATAATCAAATGAAGTAATTTATATCTTTGGGAGAAAAAAATAAGAGTATATGACACCACATCATTTGGAGCTTCCACTTCAGCCATCATGATATCAAATGAACAACCCTAATATCTTGGCCTATGTTGAAGTTGATGGTGATTTTTGTATATTTCCTTATACTTTGTAAAGTGACTAGAAATGTATCCAGGATATCCCTACATGAATAATTCAACTTTAGGATGGGCTTACACCATCTTCCCTTTATTATTAGTGTTGATAAGTCAAGGCTTCACCTCACCACAATAGTTCTGATCTATATGGACATCTCTTCCACACTTGTAAAATTTTCCACTCCTGAGAAAGAATTTACTCAAATGATTATTCCTACATTTGTTATATGTAGGAAGTTTCAATTTCCTTTCTCCTATTCTATGATCAATGTTCCTCACTAATTTTGACTCTAAAGATATCGTCTTTTCAGTCTCTTTGTGTGACCATTACTAATTTTTGAACTCTAATTCAACCTTCGTAAAACTACACATAATCTCCTCATAGTTTTCCTAGTCTTGATTGGATAAATTATTATATAGATAGGTTCTTAGTCTATCAAATAATCTTTCAACATTTCCATTAGTATCCATAAAAATCTAGATGTGTAATGAGAATGTTTTATAAATTTCATGTCATATCTTCCCAAGGATTCATTTTCATTTTTCTCCAGCTCTAGTAATTCCTTCTCCATTTTTATTTTTATAAAATGAGGGAAATATTTATTGAAAAAGGATCCCCTAAACTCATCCCACTATATAGTATCAAAATACCTTCTTGGATTTTTGTTTTTAATCATTTTCCACCACTAATCATCTTCTACCTCTAAGTAGTAAACAACTAGGGTGACTTTCTCTCATTCTGAACAATGGAGTACAAAAAATATCTTTTCTATATAGCTTATCCATTGTTCAGTAATAAATGGTCCAGTAGATGCACTGAAATAAGTTGGTCATTGACACATAAGGACTCAACATAAAGTTATTCCCTTTGAGGCAAATCTGGTCTCTTGGATTGATTCAAGTTGTTATTCACAACTTGAGTTAGTTTATTCACAATTTTTATGAATTTTTCCATTTTATATTTTATTAGAGGTTCATCAGTGCATGGTATATTGTTCTAACCATTTATGCAGTTCCTCTTATTTCATTCCATTTTCTAAAATAATAAAACCATAGTGACAAATTTTTTTTTGTTTAAGAATATTATAATTAAAAAAAATTATTTCTTAAAACCTTATTCTTAAATATTGTATTATTAATAATAAATAAATTTTCTATAAATCCTTCATAATTTTTCATTAAAATCTTGGTATTAACTAAACGTATACCCTAGGAGTGTAAAACTATAAGATCAGCAAGGCCTATTATCACTCACCAGTACTTGTTTGAGTATATCTCAAAGTGGGGTTTTCAACTGTTACACTTAGATACATATGTTCCAGAGCCACATCTAGGTGTTTGTATCTAGATAGGGATTTCATTTCTTAGAAACCACTTAATTCATATTTCACCAAGATATTTGTATGTTTTCTTATATTAAAACATTTTTATATTGTTCTTCCTAAAATTTTTAAATCCCAATTTCCACAAATAACTATGTATTCCTTTGATACCAACTATAAAATCAAACCTCTTTCTTATATAACTTTTTATTACATTATACAAATAAAGGATCTTTAAAAGCTTAATTTCTTGGAAAAAATTATATAATACATGAAAAATTCATACATTCTTCTAATTCCACTTGAATACATAATCATGGGTTTATCCTAAGTACATTTAGTATATCTCATATCATGGGGACAAACATCAATGGAAAGTGGTGATCATGAGGCCCAGTAAGGGAAAAAAATTTACATGTGATCATGAGAAATATCAATAAGAACATAAGGAATGTCATTAAGGCATAAAAAAGGAAAATAAGTCTTATAAACATAAAAATAACATGAATAATAACATATAAATATGGATACAACATTAAAATTCAACATTCATAATCGTATCACCAAAGTTTGTCACTGAGGTGTCATAAATTAAATTTACCACGGTTTTTCACCAAGGTATCGTAAAACATGTCATATATAGAGATAAAGTTCATTACTAGATACATTGGGGAACTATAAGGTTGGAACATCAATATGTATTAAATAATGTGAGACACATATATCATAATTTAACATTTCATAATTGACTCATGAGGAATAAGTAATGAGTTTCTTATCAAAATCATGGTGTTTTAAAAGCGCTTAAAACATGATATTCAACCCATAAAAGGAATGAATGTTTTATGTATGTTAATACTAAAAAAAAAATAATTTTTTAAATTTATTTTAATACCCTGGTGAAAGAAAGAATCTTGGGTATTCACAAGAAGAAAATAAAAGATAATTTCTTGAGGAGAAGAGGGAAATTTTGAGAAGTAAATTCACATGAATAATTGGTATACAATGTGGTTTTCGAAAATGGTAAAATGAGAGGTGACAAGGGTCTCCCATTCATAAAAAATAATTTCACAGTAAGGGTATAAATAAAATGGTAAACAAATAGAGTAATAATAACCATTAGAAGACATATACGAAAAGAGGTTCATGAATTGAAGATGAAAGAAGGATAATTCCCTTACCGTCGAGAGTTGCTCCTAAAACATGATAATTGAGACCTTGGGGGCCCAAGGACACCTTGAGGGAATAATTGGGAGTTAAAACTTCTAGGGGTTTATGGAGGGTGAATTTTTAGTGAAAGGAACTGGAGAAATGGGTGGGTAGTTATAGCAAAATTAGAGGATTTGTTTAATAACTTCCAAATACAGACCTTGGAAATCTAGGTTGTGGAAAATGAAAAAATATGGCCTTGAGCATGATTTTTTCCCATGGGTTTGGAGATTTAGGAAATATTTTATATTATTTTAAACCATAAGATTCTATAATCATAAAATATTATTTATTTTGGATAGGAAAAGTAAATTTTTCACTGAATAATTTTTCTTTAAAGTTAAAGTTTCCATTTTAGACTTTGGAAAAAAACTATTAGTTTTGGAAATTTATTAAAATATATTAAAATACATAATATTAATAAAATAACACACTTTATATCATATATTATGGTTAATTAATTATTACATGATTATGACATAATTATGAAGTCATTAAACATAAGGAAAACCTCAAACTGTATTTTTACTACTCATGAAAAAATAATATATTTTATAAAATTAAAATAAATTCACCCTAACCCAATTTTGAGATGATGATTTTAAAAATTATGTATATTTTATCCTAATAATTCTTTAATTATTATAATTTTAACTTTTATGTATAAAAAATACTCATTTATTTAAAAACATTTCTGGTTGATAACGCGTAGTAGAAATTACGATACATAAAAAATTTGAAGGACACAATAAAATTATTTTATAATTTATATTTAAATAAGACTATTTTTAAAATAATATTTCATTAAAATAAATATTATTCATCATACCTTATTTTATTATAAAAATTTAATTTTTTTTCTAAAAAGTACAATTTTGTGTTTGAAAAAGAAATGTATCGATTTCCATCTCAATTAGACGTATATTTTATTATGAAGAAACTATTATTAAAATGGAATTAATGGAATAAAAATTTAATTTATAAAAAGGAATTAGACTTTAAGTAACTAAGTCCTGGACATATAACCCTTTATTACACCTGCATACACCTTAAGGGTTAGGTGTTTGATATGGTAGTTTCGTGGGGTGGCTCAGCTAACATGGACCGAGTGGTTATATACACTAAATTGAACTTATCAAATAAGAAATTTCATTCAAGATTCACTTGTTAAAGGTCAAACTGGGATTCCAAAATTGAAAACCCCAATAAAGATACCTCCCACCTTAGTTATGACAAATGCGCTTCAAATGGAACGACTCTACTGGTTGAGGCCATCAATTCCCCTTTATGTATCAATTATAAATAAAAATTCATTAATAAATAGATATGGATTAATTGTGTATTATATAATATAACACAAATTTTCTGAGGAAAAAAATATTATTTAAAAATAAACATGGGTCATTACACTGAACAAGACTCTAAATCACCATGAGTTGAGATATCCCTCATGGCCCCTTTCAGAGGGCATCCTTTTCAGGAGTAAGCCCCAATCCAAATTCTATCAAAAGTAAATTACCACCTATGAAACAAAACTAAGGACCTCTATAAACATAGGTCCTCACAAATGAACTATATGGGATTTTATTCCCATCCAAATGGGATACGTAGGAAGCCTCCCTGAGGTTCAAACCCAATACAACAAATTAACCCTATTATCGCTGGGCCATAATCCCAGTAGGTTCTTATTTATATTGGGAATCCATATCCCTTAAAAATTATATTAGACACTCCAGCATAAGTCCCACAAAAAAATGACTAGGAACCCTAATCCAAGATATCCTTACCACAAGATGATAAACTGCACAGTTTGGACCTCATCACAAGACCTTAATAGGTATTTTGTTCCATGTTTAGTGGTTTCAAACTACATGATTTCTGATTCTTTTCACAGGGATATGAAGGAATCACATTCATGGGTTTGATCCCAAAATCAAAATATCCCTTGTCTCTCTGGATGACGATACACTCTAGAGCACCCCACTGTGTGGCTCAAAACTAGCATCATTGTAATAAAAACCAAAGAATATCTGATTAGTACATAAGGGATACCATTTATGGAGCATCTCAGATACATACACATATCTCCAATGGTGAATAATATTAGATACATACAAAAGATTCTAAGTTCCATACATGCTAATAATTTATTGTTAATTCAAGGGTGACCCACGTCATACTTGTGAATTAATGAATGATTCAAAAATATATCTCAAATCTGTAAGAGTGCCCCAGAGTAGTAATAAATTCCACCAAAATGGTTTGCTGATCCCAAATACCCATTCTCTTGACCAATATGAGTTCTTAAGTTTTATTTGACAAACTGCCCAATGAAAATCTTCCTTTAGAAATTAGACCTCTCATGGATATAGAACTATTGGGTGTTTATGGTTCCGTGAATAATCCCCTTGGAAACTATTTGAAAATTGTGAACCTGGCATGAGTGATTATGAAAAATTAAACCCCCTAAAATTAACCATCGGGAAACTCATTTTCTTCAGGAAAAATTCTAAAGCACCATAAAATTGTTTCAGGTACATAATTGTCGATGTACAAAGCGTAGCTCATAATTATAGGTCGTAAGATCCCAGAATTATCATGATTTGCGTTCTTGTTTAAGTTTTTGTTTAAATCCATTAAAGTTGGTTAATGAAATGTTTTTTGAGTTTATGTGGAGGATCGTGGGATTATTGGGGGTTTGAAAAATGAGAAAGGGGAAAAGTTTCCACCCAATGCATGTTGCCTGATTGGATCACAGTTATTAGTATCCATGAACCTTAACCATGTTTTTTGGGGGAGGTATCCCACAATTGATAAAATCATTCCAGGGAGAGGTGGAACTATGCAGGCTTTGAAAGTGCCATTCCACATGGTTTCCACATAGTTTTCAAGCTGTGAAGACTCCTCAAGAAGCAGTGTGACTTGGCCCCCTCTTGGAAAAAGGGTGATGCAACGTTTGGCCAACCATACAGCCAATCCATTTTCCCAATGATGATATGGTAAATTTACTATTTCTCCCCATAATTTAAGTCATGTAACTCGAATATATTTCCATATCTTCCTAAAGTATCCAAGGGTGAAGAACCATTCCTCCAAAACCTACCATGGATTGATCTAACTCAGTTCTAAGTTGTTTTCAGTTTCGTTGGGTGAAGATTGATGCTTCGAGCACTACAAAAAAATAACATATTATTAGTGGTTTTTAGAGGGGGTTATGCACAACCCCGGATAATCATTGAATTTAGAGGAGATTCACAACCCCCTCTAAATTTTTAGTATATTTTTTGTAATATTTGGTTAGATTTTCGAGGTAGTTGTTTCAAAACCACCACTAATTTAATAATTTGTGGACCTATATGTTTAGTTGGATTTTAGATCCATTATATATTATTGATTTGGATATTAGAGGATATATATATATAAAGGAAATTGTTTTTTAAAGGAAATAGTGGGGGTTCACAACCACCTATAATCTCTTAAATTAGAGGGGGTTCATGAATTATTGTTAATCCCTTAGATTAGAGGGGTTTTTGAGCCCATTCTAATTTAAGAAATTAGAGGGGGGACCCCTCTAATATAAGACATTAAAGGGGGATTTTAACCTTCTATAATTTAATAAATTAGAGGGGGTTGTGAATCCATTATAATTTATGACATTATAGTGGGTTGTGAACCCCTCTAATTTAATAAATTAGAGGGGGTTTAGGAACAGTTGCTAATCCATTTGCTTGGAGGGGTTTTTTAACCCCCTATAAATTTTTATTTATTTTTTAAAATAAATCTCATATAGATTCAAATTTTCTAATATATTTTTGTGGGTGCACATGTGTGTGTGTACATATAGATACATACATACATATATATTACATAAACATATTATATAAATGTATTTAAATTCATTATAAACACACATATATATATATACACATTATATAAATACTTTATATAAATACTTATACAGTTAAACAAAAATGTATAAATATATAAATATTGATATACATAATATAAATGTAATTACAAATATATTTACTCAAATATATAAAATTTATATATGGTTTTATAAATACTATACATTTATATTATGATTTATATTATACATATATTATATTAAATACATTTTTATTTTATATTTTTGTATAAATATATTTATATTATTATATGTATACAAATAAATATAATATAGATAGAATTAAATATATATATATATATATATATATATATTAAATTTAAATTATATATATTATATTATAAATATTTTATTATATATAACATTTAGTTGTATTATATATTTCCAATTATACAAATGTATTTAATTGTAATTATATGTAGACATAAATATAATTGTATAATTTCATATACATTTATATATATTTATGTATAAAAATTGTATTTCATATAATATTAATTATATATAATATAAAAGTATAAAAATATTATATAAATATAAGAATAAATATAATTTATTTAAAAATATATCATATAGAAACCCAAGCTTGGAGTTTTTATAATTTATATAATAATAATAATAAATATATTTTTAAATAATATATTTATGATTTTATATGTATAAAATTTATTCAAATAAATACATTTTAATGTACACAATAATATACAACTATATTTATTGAAATACATATATATTAATTGGCGTAATACTACACAATTATATTTATTGAAATAAACCTATATTAATGTGCATAATAATAAATATATATATTGAAATAAATTATATAAATATTTTTATAAAATTTATTTTTAATAATATTAATTATATATCTGTATAAATTGTATTTCATTTAATATTAATAATATATAATATATATATTAATTATGTATACTATAAAATTTTATTTCGTATAACATTATATTAATATTTGAATAAATTTTATTTCAAATAGAATATTTGTATTTCATATAATATTAATTATATATAACATAAATATTTGTATGAATTATATTTCGTATATATGTATATAATATAATTTTAATTATATACAATATTATACAATTTATAAAAATAAATATATATTAATGTATATAATAATAAATATATGTTTTGAAATAAATTATATAAATAAAATTTTAAAGACATTGTATAAATATATCTTTAAATACATTATATAAATATATTAAATAAATACTTTTATATATATTATATAAATAATCATGTAACCAATATATAAATATGTCTTTAAGTATAAATAATTTACATGAATATATTTATATATATAAAAATATATGGGTATATACAAAACATAAATAGAACTGTAAAATATATTTACTAAAATGTATATAAATACACATATAAAATATATAGTTTATATAAACGTATAAATTGAATATAATATAAATGTAATATAACATAAATACATAAATTCATAATATATAAATGTATATATTTATTTATATATAGGTTATATATTCATATCTATTTAAATATTTATTCAAATCATAATTATTTGGGTCAGTTTTAAAGTATATATAAATATATTAATGTGTAATTACTAAATCAAAGTTGATCATGCAAGGTGGAAAAGTGTCAGGTGTTATACACCGCTGATAAGGGGTTCCAAACCGATCAGATGAAAATTTTACGAACTGTGGGTTTGGGTAGCCATGTTGAATTGGTGTGGGAGGTGCAAAGAGTGGCGAATGGGAGGAGGGGTTTGGGTTCATGCAACGGAAAATTTGAGGGTGGGTGGAGTAACCACTGGGGGTGGGGTTGCAAGGAAATAGAGGGGAATAGAATGATACCAGGTTGGGAGGGGGACATGAACATGGAACCAGAGGAGAAAAAGAGGGGAATAGAATCGGGGAATGGGATCAAAATCCAACAAAATATTTAAAAAAATAAAGGAATAATTATAGTCTCTTTTCATAAATGCCTATAATATGTCATCTATTATAGGGGATTAAAACCCCCTCTAATTCATTTATAAATAGAGGTGGCTTCCAAAACTGCTTCTATTTATGGCGCTTTTAACTTAAATAGTGGCAGTTTCTATCCACCACTAATTTGAAAAATAAATTAAAGTGGGGTTAAAATGAAACTAAACAAATATTTATAGGACATATTATAGGGGGTTTTAACCCCCTCTAATACAATCGTAGATAATTTTCCCACTACTTTATTAGCGGCTCCTCAAAACTGCCTCTAACAAAAATAGGTGGAAACATTAGTGGTGGTTCTTCATAACCTCCACTAATTTATTTGGAGGGGGTTATATTCCATTATAAAATAGAACTAATCGAGTCATTTTTTTTGTTGTGGGGTGAGTCTAACAACCATCTTTGCTTCATTTTTTGGTTTAGGGATTGTGAAATCACTATTTTTCTTCCAAGCCTCTAAAACCCACTATTTCTATAGGTTTCTATGTTGGGATTTAAATTTGGTTTTCGTCTAAATCAAAGGGTATGGTTAATTAAGTATTCTTCTTTTAAGTCAAGGTAGATGGTTTTCAATTTATATCACATAGTTATGTGAAAAAATTATGTGTATGTGGTTGTGTTCTTTTGTTGTTGTTTTGTCCGTTTGGTTTTCTTTTGTAGAAATGATGGATTAATTTCATAATTCATGAATTGAACCCCTTATGATCCCCATTGGATGCATTTAGGTTGATTTGACTTGGTTAAAGGCTACCCATGGGGTGATCCGCTTTCTTGAACATGAAATTTAGTTGTTAATCACAGAATTGAATTATTAAGAGATAGAGCCCATGATTAATATGTTAATATGTTAGGTTGTGTTGTGAAATGTAACTAATGGTAACTATGTTAACTTTTTGACATGACACAAGGGGTGTTTGGTTCAACAGAAAATGTATTAATTGAATTATGAGTTGTAAATGAAAACTTTTTTGTTGGGATAAGTCATGTAAATGATAATTATGTTATATGGGTTTAGAAATGTAAACGGGGAATGTGTGTGATAAGGGGTTAAGTCACATAAATGGTAAATGTGTTAATAAATTATGAACTGTGAATGATTAATGTGTTAAATTGATTAAGGCATGTAAATGGGGAATATATGTGATAATGGGTTAAGTCACATAAATGTTATATGTGTTAATGAGTTATTAATTGTGAATGATAACTCTGTTAAATGGTTAAGGGATGTAAATACTAAATGTATTAACTAGTTAAGTGAAGATTCTATATGTGTGGAATGAACTATGGTTTGTAAATGGTAAATGTGTTCCATGAGCGATGGTTTGTACATGGTATATGTGTTATGTGGTTAAAGATGCATGTGCACATGGTGTGTAGTTACACATGGTATTGACTTGAGGTTTTATTCCCACAGTTTGGGTTAGACTAAGGATCTAAACCCTACCCCTATAATAAATAGATTAGGGGGTTAGACTGAGGCTCTACGCCCCTAATGAATGCATGGTATATAAATAACTAGATCGAGGCTCCATGGTAAGTTTTATGGTCCCCTAGACTAAGCCTATGAGGTGATTGTTATGTATTATTGTGTAATTTTTTCCCTAGTGATACATGGAACTTAATTATTTCCCTTATGAATAGTTTATGCGACAATAATAGACTAAAGATTATTTGATGAAAAATGTATAACCAATGGAAAAAATGATGAAATTTTCTAATGTGATCCTTGATAACTAATGTCACATAGTTTATATTCTATTTATCTTGATATTCATTATGTATATGCATACAATATTTATTTATACTAGATATCTTATAGGCACCATTGGTGGTGTCCTACTGAGTTATACTCACACCATTCTCGGGCCACCAATGGATACCCAAGAAGACTTCATGGTTGCATTCCAAGAAAAGGTAAAGTAAACTATGATAGATGGTTTATTTGGGCATGGATATTTTATAGATGAGGGATCCAGACATTGAGTCAGAACCTCTTTTATAGATTCTTCAGTTTTTATTTATTTTGGGTTTTCCCTACACTTGGCACTATAGGGCATGAAATTGTATATTTACTATTTTGTTGTGGGATTGTACCTAGTTTTGGGAAATGCATTCATAATACATGTTTATTGTTTATTTGTTTCCTTAATTTCATATCTTATTGTTTGTGGATTACTCTGATAAAGAGGGTATAATATACCATGTGATCTATTAAACCCTTGCTGCTACTCAGTATCCCTGGCGTATGAGGATCTATGTCTAAGGTCATGTGTAAACCCAACACAGGTCACCATTTTAATGGAACCCAGGTCAGGGATGTTACAAATTGGCATTAGTGGTATTTTTCTTTCCTATTATTAAACTATTTTGGAATAGAATACAGGAGGCTAGGATATGTTGGGCCTTGGAAACGAGCTCATTCATGGAATAAATAAACTGTAAATAGGGGAAAACCCAAGTACCCTGGGTGGGATAATTGTTCTTGATGTTTTTTGTTCCAGTTGAATGCTATTTTTCTTTGGAAGATTCTCTTGTTGTGTGATGTGACTATTTTGGGATATTTTTCTCATAGATGAAATAATACGAGGTTGTGCATACATGCATCATTTGAGGAACCTCAGAATAAATGTGACATGAATAATGGTAGGAACACATGGGAAGGAAATTTGGGATGTGAGGGATATAATGTCTTTTTCCTATGAATTTTGAAAGAAATTGTTTCTAATTAAGACAATAGAAATGGGTAAATGGAAATAATGTATAATAATGGTTAAAGAATAATTCCAAATAAAGATTCATAAATGGGTAAAAATTTGGTTGTGATGAGTTGTAAATATAGAAAGGTTTTTACATGAGAACGATTTATGTTGTAAAAGTGAAATGGATGAAAAGGGAGTCTAATGAATGGTTTGTGATTATGTAAGTTGGTTTACCACATGTTGACCATGGCCCATGGTAGGGATGGTTGAGGGTAGTGATAGATATTTGAATATATCTATTGGGATAGTGTATACGCAATTTTTTGTTTTTGGCTAGTAGGGATCCATATTCTATAGAAAATATGGAATCATTATGTTATGTGTTTTGAGATGTGTGTTTGTCATTATATAGATATGTCACCATGATGGCATGTGCTAGTTGGGTGATAAGAGGATATCGTTGAGAACTCTACTCTAGTATTGGAGAATGAAAACCCACTGATCCTGGGTATAAGAGGGGAGGATAAGTTCCGTGAGAAATTTTATCATTTTAAGTAAATGATGGACTAAGATCCATGCTTGGTTGAACTGAGTATGTTTGACTTGAGTAGATATTTTTAGTTGCAACACCCTTCAACTTTTACTGGGGAGGGTTGAACTATGGTAGCTCAGTTCTGTATAGAGTCAATCCAAATTATTATAGATCAATTAGAGACTCCTCCTTTGAAGAGAGTCAAGTTAGTAGATTATATATTATGGGGAACAGAAAAGAGTTGGTCAGATATTCTGGTTTAGGGTGATTAGATAGAGGGTATGATGTGTAAATATTTATAGAAAAAATTTCTGGAACATTTCTATCTGAAGACCCTAAGGTAGGAGAAAGATATAGAATTTATGAGGTTTACCTAGAGGTCTATGATAGTGATGGATTATGTTGTCCACTTAACTGACTTGAAATGATTTTTCCTAGTATCTGTAGTGGATGAGGCAGCTATGTTGACAAGTTTTCTGTATGAACTTAGATATGTGATGAAGTCCTAGGTGAATGTCTTCTATTTGGAGAGGGGTTTCAAGGTAGAGGACTAGACCCTTATTTTAGAAGGGAACCTCAAGGAGGATTCTGGTGGTGTACATGCAGTTTTAGTTGGGTGATATAGTGGTGCGACATCCGATAGTAGGAAGTGCTGTATCAAGATTTTTCACCAGGGTGGTGGTGGATAGAGTAGTCATAGAAGAGGACCACCTCTTAGGGTATTTATTAGGTATTATTATATTAGTTTAGAAGTTTGGTACACATATGTAGTCATTGTCCTTGACCATTAGTTGAGTCCCATCCATATGGCTAGATGGGTCATGTGCATAGGTTATGTAGGAACCCTCATCACATGGGTGGTCATGGAAGATCAAGGTTGATGTACAATGTAGAAAAGGGGTCATCTAACCCATACCGGGCAAGAAGTTGGAGTTTTATGAGTCGCACTGGTCAGAGTGGAAGATATAGTACTCTAGAAAAAGGGTATCCTTATCAGCATGGTAGTACAACAATAGGGACTCCCACCAAAGCTTAGGGTATAAGAAAAGGTCAAGTCTATCCAGTTCAGCCAATAAATAGAGGTGGCGAGACTGGACCATCGACTGTTTGTGGTATGATTCTTATAGCTTCCATGATTTCTAGTGCTTTATTTTATATAGGTGTATCATATTCCTTTGTATCTTCTTAGTTTGTTAATTTTCTGGGTCTAGTAGTGGAACATATGTGTGGGGTGATATCAATTGATACATTATTTGGGGTAAAATAAAAACATATTAAAAAATATAAGGATTTTAACCTTGAGGTTGGAGAGTACCATTTACTTTGGGAATTTTTTGTGCTCGAGATGTTAGGTTTTGATATGATATTGGGGAAGGATTAGATGATGTTATATTAGACCCATATTGACTATTAGTACTATAGAGTAATGTTCTTCTCCATTTAGGGGGATAATTATGTTTACCATTGGGAATGGGATATCTGAGCAGGCTGTGATCAGCCAGTTTTTCATCAGTTGGGGGAGCTCACAACCAAACTGGCATGTCTTATACTTAATTACGGGATAGTAGAGTAGTATTTTCCTCCTATTGTAGATCATATTTAGGATGTGTTTCCTAAGTAATTATCAAGGATACCACTAGATAGATATGTTGAGTTCATGATTGAGTAGTTTCCTAGAGAAGAACCTATTTCTAATCCAAAATATAGGATGGCACCAATAGAAACCCAATAACATAAAGCTCATTTTAAGGAATTTGAGGATAAATGTTTTATTCATTCAATTACATCACATTGGGGATCTCTAATTTTGTTTTCAATGAAAGTGGATTGGACATTATGGTTGTGTGTCCATTTTCATAATGTGAATCAGATGAAAATAATGAATAGATAAAATCTTCTATGAATCGATGATCTTTTTGACCAGATGAGAGGTGATTCCGTGTTCTCCAAAATTTATTTGAGTTCAGGGTATCACTGGCAGAAGGTGAGACCTTATTATGTACCACAAACAACTTTTAAAATAAGGTATAGTCTACAAGAGTTTTTTATGATTCCATTCAAGTTGACCAACATGCTATCATTGTTCATGGTCTTGAGGAACCGAAACTTCCACCCACTCCCAGATTATTTTGTGGTATTCTTTATGAATGCGATCTTAGTGTCCTATAAGAATTTTAAAATCATTTAAAACATCTTCAAATCATATTGAGTACACTAAGAGAGCATTAGATATACACTAAGATATTTATGTTTCATTTCTAGATTGATAGGTTATATTTCTCAGGTTGCATCATCTATGTAGAAGTTGTGTCAATAGACCCAGAGAAATTGAAATTAGTTGTATATTTAGAGCATCCCATGAGTATTTTTGATATTCGATGCTTTTTGAGATTTGTTGGATATTATGAGAGGTTAAACAATGAATTTTTTCATTTTAAAGAACCACCTTCTATCTTGATCAATAAGGGAATAAATTTTGAATGGTATGAGGAATGTGAGATTGATTTCTAGGAGTTAAAAAAGGTTTACTATTGCACCAATTTGGGTACTACTTAGACTAGGAAAGGATTATACCTTATTTTTTGGTTCATCTGATGTTGGGAATGGGGAAGTGTTAATGAAAGATGATCGGTTTGTGGCGTATGGGTCACAGAAATTGGTGCCTCATGAACAAAATTACACTACACATAATATTGAGTTGTCTATGGTGGTTTATCCTATAAAGTGTTGGAGGCATTACTATTTGGGGGAAAGGTTTACTGTGAAAATAGATCATAAAATAATTAATTACATATTATCCAAGGAAGATTTAAATCTTTGTCAGTGAAGATGGGTTGAGTACATATAGTACTTTGATTTTGATCAGGTCTATATTTTAGGAATGGGAAATAGTGTTGTAGATGATTTATGTTAGAAGACTCAAAATTAGGCAATTTAGGAATCTAGTTATGAGTGGATAATGAAGGTGTTGTTTGACGAGATGCATCTAGAGGTTCATGATGGACAAGGGTAGATGACTATTGTATCCTTGGCAGTTTAGTCCATGCTTTGGAGACAGATCCAAGACAAGCATTATGATGATATAGAGCATTTAGACTTGAGGGAAATTCTTGAAGGTGGAGAGTCACCTTCCGATTGGACTGTTTTTGATGATGGGATCATTTATGTATGTGGTCTTTTTTTATGCCTACTTGTCTGTGGGAAGAGTTGATGCATGAATTTTATGCTACTAAGTGGGTGGTGAATTTTGGTTTAACCAATATATATCATGATCTTCATAGAAAGTTTTGGTCTCCCAAGAAGAAAAAGAAATTTATAGGTTTTTTGATGTGATGATACACCTATCATCAATTGAAGGCCGAGAATCAGTGACTGAGTGGTTTGTTGTAGTTATTTCCCATTTTGTAATGGAAGTGGGATGATCTCACAATGGAATTTGTGGTAGGTATTCCAAGGATTCCTTAAAAGAATAATGTTATATGGGTATTTGTGGTTTTTTTGACCAAGTTGGAATATTTCATACCAATTAAAGAGTTCTTCACCAATGACTAGTTGGGTGACCTATACACATATGAGATAGTTGGAAGTACAGGTCTCTACAGGCTATTGTTTCAGATCATGATCCACATTTTTCTTTGTACCTCTGGTAGAGGTTATAAAAAGTTCTTGGTACATGGGATTTTTTATTACATCTTTCCACTCACAAACAGATGAGTAGTTAAAGCATACTATTCGGGTACTAGATGAAATTTTGAGGGCATGTGTCCTAGAATTTGGTGGAACTTATGAGAAGAGCGTGGAAATTGTTGAGTTCTCTAATAATAACTACTTCTGGGAGACTATTTAGATTGTACCATATGAGTTTATCTATATTAGGTTGTGTATATATCTATTATGTTGGATAGAGGTTTGGGAATCAGAGTTTTTGAGACCAAGGCTCATTTAAGAGACCTAATAATATGTTCAGTTGATTTGGAAATTTATAGATATTTATTAGAGAAGGTATACATCACATGTTTATAGACTTTTTAGACCTCTTAATTTTATGGTGGGTGATCATGTGTTCCTTTGGGTGCCGCAAAAGTTGGGTCACCATTAGATTCAGAAATAGTACAACTTGGTTCCTAGGTATGTGGGGTCATTGATATTGTGGGGAGTATCAAGCCAGTGGTGTGCCGATTGGATATTCCACAATGGTATAGCGGTATGAACAATGTCTTTCATGTGTCACAGATATGGTAGTATCACCCTAACCCATCCTATGTGATATATTTTGACGAAGTAGATCTTGAGTATGATGTGTCCTTTGAGTCGAATCAGTTTCGTATTGTGTATCGTAGTGATAATGTTTTTCAATGAAAGTTTCTATAGTTCGTTTGAGTTCTGTGGTAGTATGGTAACATTTAGGAGGAGTATTTTGAGAGGGAGATGGATATACATGCCCAGTGGCTTGACCTTTTTACCTTATAAGATCAATATGAGCTATCCATGGAGGGTTACCTCCATGTATCTAGTTATAATCATGAGGTCTCACTCAATTTCATCTATTTTCTGGCACACTACGTCCAAAAAAAAAATCCGAAAACCAACCTCAAAGAGTCTCACTTAGATGGGATGGTCCATGGGTGATTGTATGTCCTTTGGACTTGACACATGACAAGAACCAAATTTTTGTTTTGTTTAGTGGAAAAAACATTTGATTTTATACCAATTCTCTTTAAAATAACATCTATTAAAATGGGTGTGAAAAAATAGGGGTGTTGATATCTATTCACATGAAGAGGAGGGAAATTTTTGAATAACATTTTCCATGAGTATCTAACAACAATTATACGTGGATGATGAGATGAGAAACCATTATGAAATAAATATTATATGAATCAAAAGACAAAGAAATAGCGATCATGATATGGGTATTAAAATAAATTCTTGGGAATGTGGCTTCAGGATGAGTTGTTATAATATGGGGAGGTTGTATGATTCTGGACTTCTCATAGAGTTCCTTCTTGTTTAGTTTTTGGTTTAAATCCCTTCAATATGATTAATGAAAAGTTTCTCAAGTTTATGAGGATTATCAGTGGTGTATTAGGGTTTCAAGAAACAAAAAAGTTGGAAAGTGGTCATCATGTGCATGTATCATGATTGACAAATGGTTAGTAGTAACTATGCACCTTACCCATGCATTCCTAGGGAGGTGGCTCACAGTTGATGAAACTATGAAAGGGGGCAGGTGGAACTATGCAGGCTTGGAAAAAGTGATTTTCACTATTACCATAGAGTTTTTAAAATCATGTGATCACCCTAGAAAGCTGTGTGACCTGGCCTCCTATTGTATAGAGGGTGGTGCGTGGTTGGAACAGGGTTTGGGAAATCGTGTGACCAAAACCATGCACCCCATAAAAGATAGGAAATTTACCCCCCTCTGGATTTAAGTCTTATCACTTTAATTTATTCACCTATCTTCTGATAGTATCCAAGGGAGATGAAATCATCCTCCAAAACCCCCCAAGGAAAAATCTCCCTAATTTAAAAGTCATTTGGAGCGTCGTTGGTTGCAGATCGATATTCTGGGTGAGTCTAACACTCCTCTCAGCTCCTTTTTCTAGATTAGGGATTTTGAGATCATGATGATTCTTATAAATATCTAAAACACTCTTTTTTATAGTATTTTATAGGTTAAGTATATAAAGGTGGTCTTTTTTTGAGTCTAAGGCTAAGGTTAAGAGATATTTCTTATTGAAAATTGAGGGAGGTGGTTTACATGTTATATCCCACGAAACTGTGTTAAATTTATGTGTATGTGGTTTTGTTATTGAAAAATTGTGATGTATATTTGGTTTTACATAGTATAAATGATGAATTAATTGATTATTTTATGAATTTAACCCCTCATGATCATCATGGGACGTATTTAGGTTGATTTGACTAGGTTAAGGGCCACCCATGGGGTGTGCTATTTTCTTGAACATGGAATTGAGTTATTAAGCACAAAATTGAATTATTATGAGATAGTGCCCATGATAAATATGTTGATATGTTATCTTTATTAGTGAAATGAAACTAATTTTAGTTTTGTTTATTTTTTTACATGACATAATGGGTGTTTGGTACAATTGTAAATGTGTTAAAGGAATTATGGGTTGTAAATGGAAATTGTTTTGGTGGGATAAGGCATGTCAATGAAAAATGTTTTAAATGGATTAAGTCATATAAATATGTAATGTGTGTGATAATGGCATATGGAACATAAATGATATATGTTTTAATGATTTATTAATTTTTAATGATAAATGTGTTAAATGGATTAAGGCATGGAAATAGGGAATGTGTTAGACAATGGGTTAATTCACATTAATGGTATATGTGTCAATGAGTTATGAATTATGAATGATAAATGTGTTAAATAGTTATGGAATATAACTGAAAAATGTGTTAATTTTTTAAGACATATAGATGGTATATGTGTTGAAGGATCTATGGGTTGTAAATGGTAAATGTGTTCCATGAGTGATGGTTTGTACATGGTACATGTGTCATGTGGTTAAAGAAGATTGTGAAAATGGATTAGTGGTATGCAAGGTATTTATTTGAGGTTCTACACCCACGAGGCATGTTAGATAGAGGCTCTAAACCCCATCCCTATAATAAATGGGTTAGGTTGTCGAAATGTAGCTCTAGGCCCCTAACTAATACATGGGATGTGAATACCTAGACACACGCTCCAAGGAAAGTTTTATGATCACCTGGAATGAGGTTCCAAGATGAGTGTTATGTATTAATGTGTAAATTTTTCCATAGTGGTGTAGGGGACTTTATTATTCCCCTTATGAATAGCTTATGTGAATGTAATTGTATGAAGAGTTTTTTATGAAAAATGGCTAACCCATGGAATAAATGATGAAAGTGGCTAAAGTGAACCTTGTTAACTATTGGCACCTAGTTTGCCTTATATTTATATTATTATTCATTATGTACCTAGATACACAATTTTTTTAGACTAGATATTTTATAGACACCATTTGTGGTGCCCTACTGAGTTATAATCATACCCTTCTCAGGCCTCCATTGGGTACCTGAGCAGACTTTCTGGTTGTAGGTCAAGAAAAGGGAAAGGGACCTATGCTAAATAGTTTATTTGGGTGTGGGATGTGCATGGATGAGGGATACAAAACCCATTTTAGGGATTATTCATTTTTTTCTTTATTTTGGGTTTTTCTATACTTTGAACTGTATGACGTGACATAACATATTTACTATTTGGTTGTGTGATTTTACCTAGTTTTGGGAAATGGATTCGTCATGAATGTTTATTTTTTATTTGTTTCCTTCATTTATTATAATATCTACTACGTATTAATATGATAAAGATGTTATATTCTACCCATGTTTTCTATTATACCCTCACTACTAGTTGATAGCCTATGGCATATGGGGAGGCACACTTGAGGTCCTGTGGAAACCCAGCTCAGGGAACCAGTTTATTGGCACCCAGGCCTAGGACGTTACACACATCATGTGGTATCCCAATAAAAAATTGAATTAAATTACACTAAATAATTAATTATATAATTGAAAATTTATTACATTTATTGGACCGTAATGTGTTTGAAAATTTAATAAATCTTAACAAGAATTAAAAATTATGAATAAATTTATTAAAATTATCTGTAATAATTGGTTATGTCATTTATTTTCTACAAATAAATTATTGATGGGTATTTCCAAGATAATTTGAATGGTCATTAAAATAAAAAATGAATTAAATAGTAATTAATTAATTAATTAATTAATTTCTATTAATGTGTTTATCTTAATAAAAAAGTATGAATTGAAATGAATGTTATCCAGTGTAATTTTAAGTAACTGTTGAATGTGTGTGACCTATCATGAGCTTCACCCATACTTTTGTATGTGTTGGAATTATTTAATTAAATTTATTTCATGGTTTTACAATTATTAATTTTTAAATAAAATATGATGGCATGTGATTCATTCTACCCACCTTTATTATGCATTTCATGCATTTTATGGTTATTTCTGTAGTTTCCATTAATCAATCCTTTACTTCCCATTTCTTGCAAGTGAGTTAGAAATATATTAAATAAATGGAGTACCCTAAGTTAGATAGAGGCAGTTCAAGATGAAACTAAGATGATACCAACCAAGGTGACACATATATGGACATGTGGAATATTTTGACATGTTCCAAAACTAGAACAAGTATTTTTTACATAGGTCATAGTTTGGTTTATTGTACACTCAATAAATCAACTATTAGATAAAATCATGATCAGGTCATTTATTTATTTATATCTTATGAATTATTTTTTTTATAGATTCAAGACTGTAATCACATAAATAAATTAATTAATATAAAAATAGGGAATTAAAATAAATAGATTATGCATAAATATTTTATAAAAAAATGGTTAATAAATTATGTAAAATTTACTTAATATTAACAAGTCATGTAAATTATAAAATAGGAAATACTTAATAATAATAAAATAAAGTCAATCAAGTTAAAAATAATTCATTAAGCCTACCATCATTTGAATTATGATGAACCCATAGCTAAGGTGTTTATTTGGCCTACATCAGGAGAAATTTTAATTATTAGGAAGTCTTATATAAGATTATGTGTGAACTTAACCAAATATTTAATTGGTTTAATTTTCTATGTTTTTTAAATACAAATTTGGAGGAAAGTATTAAGGAAATATCAATTAGGATTTCTAGATTGGGGAGTCTACTCAACGGATCAAAGAAATGCAGGCTCATAGTTGGAAAGACTGTCTACCTAAATACTTTCTTGAAAATTTTATACCCTATGTATGGATTATAAGAAATGACATATGGATCATTCCCATAAGAATTCCTACCATAATGGGAATTTTGAGTTCAATGGTGAGTGAATTTGTGACTTGATAAAATCATGGGAGACTTAATAAAATTAAATAAATTATTTCTCACATAAATTGAAATCAATTAGAGTAATAATAATATGAATTTTTATAATTGTTTAAAATTAAATGTTTGACATACACATTATCCATGCAATTATTATTAGAGAATACTGTATTCACATTGGCAGTAACTTTTAAGAATTTTTCAGACACCATCAGGTTGTGTTATTCCATAAACAAAAATCTTACTTTCTTGAAACCTCATTACCCGATCCTCCTACCAAGGATGAGAGTGATGAATATTTATTTTTCTATGATAAAACTTTAAGTGACATGGTCAATATTAAATGTTTAATACTTTCATATATGTAAAATTAAATCATAAAGTATCATAAAAACATATATTCTTATGGAATTATTTAGAATCTCCATGGTTTATACCCTGAGAGAGAAAGACAATATTGGTTTGAGATATCCAAACACTCCTCCAGAAATTTATTAGTGAGGATTCACCATCTAGGAATCATGTAATCAAATTATTTTGCTACATTGAGCACCTATAGGATCTAGGGTTTAATATAACTGATGAACTATGAACCGATATAATTCTTTCATCACTTACATATAACTTCTCCATCTTTTTTGTTAATTTTAATGTCAAGAAAATTGAGAATTATCTTCTAGATATTATCACATCGCTTCTCCAAGTTGATAAGTAGATGAATCATGAAAACCCTTCCATCATTATGGTGAAAAAATGAAAGGTCATGTGAAGAGATATAAATATAAATCTCGTTCATAACACACTTCCATGAAGAGAAATATAATGGGATAATAAAGGGATTAAGATAATATATTTTTTCATGTGTGGTTGGGAGATCCACTAAAAGAAAAATTACACCTGGGAAAAGAATAAAGGGTAAGCTTCTGGTATGTTTTTTATCAACTAAAATTTATCTATTTAAACAAATTTTATATTAGATACATCTTATGGTTCTCACATATGTATTCAAATATAGGAAAAGAGTAGATTTAGTATGATTAACTGAGGGGAGGTAGATCTATGAGCATCCAATGAAACAAAAATTACTAATCTGGATATCTGTGACTACCAACTCACATTGCTAAATAGAACAATCTTGGTTTTTAAAGGTTGTTATTATGTGTCATTAGTTACCAAAAACATTATTTCTCTAACCAAAAATGATACAAATATATTGATTTTCAAATTTAAGATTAATATTTGATTATTTTATAAATATAGAATCTTTTTTGGTAAGGTATATTTAAATAATGGACTTTTTGGGTTAGATTACTTGAATTAAGTACTAGAAACCTATAATCAAACTATTACACATGGATAATACCGCA
Organism: Viscum album; assembly: GCA_963277665.1. Classification (NCBI taxonomy): domain Eukaryota; kingdom Viridiplantae; phylum Streptophyta; class Magnoliopsida; order Santalales; family Viscaceae; genus Viscum; species Viscum album. Next base: position 1,994,642,034 of record OY728157.1, read on the forward strand.
CCCAAATTTGGAATCACTAACTTGGTATTGTAAACTAAAAATGTTTGAATAAAATTCACAAAGATATATATTTATATTCCATTAAACTAAAACCACTTGGTTTATGACACACATTTTTATAAGGAAAAATTACTAAATTTCTATTCTGTAGATATTGTGAAAGGGCCAAGATCTTCTTGAATTAGTTCATACCGATGTGCATGGACTATTTTTAGTTAATTAAAGGAGTGGGTACTCATACTTCATTACATTTACTCATTATTTTAGTAAATATGGTTATTTATAATTAATTGGGTATAAGTCTAATTACTTTGGAAAATTCATGGAATAAAAGAATGAAGTTGATAACAAGAATGGGAATAAGATTAAGAAACTTCACTCAAACCGTGGTGGAGAATAACATAATCATGAATTAAATTATAATTTATGGGAGTTTTGAATTCTATCTCAACTCATTCCTCCATATACACCTCAGTAGAACAAAGTAAGTGTAATTAGTGACCTCACCATGTTAGACATGGTGAGATAAATGATGAGTCATGTGAGTATTTTGTTATCCTTTTTTGGATACTCGTTAAAAATAGTAGCATAAATACTAAACTAATTTCCAACTAAATTATCATATGGTATTCCATACAAATTATGGTGTGAAAATAAAATCATTTTGTATTACATACATGAGTTGGGGAAGTGAATAATTTGATAAGGCCTCTTAGGTAACCAACTTGCACTATGAGGCACAAAGTGTATCTTTATAGGATATCCAATATAAATAAGGGGATACTACCAATACAAACATTTAGGTTATAATGTTGTGGTTGAAAGAAATCCAATATTCCTTGAGAAGGATATTATCTTCAAAAGAGATAGAGGGAGAAAGATATACTTTGATAAAGTATAGGCTCAAGATACATAAGAGACTCCATTGAAACAAATTCAAAAAAAAACTTGGAAGAAGAAGTTCTAAAGACACAAGTACTAAATATTAGTATTGTAGAGGTTATAGAACAAGAAGTATATTAATTTCTAGTTAGTAAGGATAATAACTCAATATTAGTTGATAATAAAGAAATAAGTGGAATAAATATCTCAAAGTGTCATGAAGACTTAAATTTTATAATGGATTCCATATAACAAAACCATGTTTGGATTTTTTTATAACCTCAAATGGATGTAAATATTATTGGTTGTAAATAGGTATTCAAGAACAAACTCTACATAGATGGAAAGGTAAGTACTTATAAGGAAAAAATAGTTGCAAAAGGGTTCAAACAACATCAAGTCATACATAATGAAGAAACTATTTCACCCATTTCAATACTGAAATTAGAATTATACTTACAATTGAATCTTTCCATGATTATTATATTTGAAAAATGGATTTAAAAACAGCCTTACTTAAAAGTAACATTTAGGGAAGAATCTACATGACACAACCTAAAGGGTTTGTGACTCCAAAGGATGATAAAAAAGAATGGAATTTGAAAATATTGATTTATGGATTGAAGAAATCATTCAGGTCCTAGAAAAATTAGTTTTCTAAATCCATAATGGAATTTCATTTCACAAAGAATTAATGTGAGACTTGTATCAACAAAAGGAATAGTGAGAGTTTGGTAATTCTATTAATAGTTCTTTTTGATGATTTATTACTTATTATAAATGAAATACCAGTCTTATAGTCATTTAAATCAGAGTTAGAAAAATACTTATCTACGAAAGAATTAGGTGAATTATCATACATTCATGGGATCAAGATCCATCATGATATATCCAATAGGATGCTATGAAAAAGTAATGGTACATATATTGACAATATAATGAAGCGATTCAGTATGGGAAAATCTAAGAGGATGTTTTTTCCAACATCACATGGAATTCAACTTTCCCCAAAAATTTTCCTCAAAGACATGAGGAAAGAAAAATAATGTTAAGGATTCCATACATATCAGAGATTGGGTTAGTCTACATGATTTGTAATTTACTAGGTTAGATGTTTCATATTCCATGAGTATGGTAGGAAAATATCTAGCTAACCCAACTGACCGTCAATGGATGGAAGTCAAGAGTATCATTAAGTTTATGAGGCATACTAAGGATTTTTGATTATTATATTGTGAATATTAGGAACCAGCCATTAGAGGATATTAAGATTCATGTTTCCAAATATATAAAGATGATTTGAAACTGAAAATAGGATATATATTCACTATTAATAAAGGCATTGTGAGCTTGATGATCTCAAAGAAAGATGTTGTTGTAGATTCTATAAACAATTATAAGAATATTTCATCTTCTGAGGAAGCTAAATATGTAGTTTGGATATGAAATTTCATCCAAGATCTTGATGTTTTACTTAGTAGTAAAGATCCAATCATATTATATTTTGATAAAACTATGGTGGTGTCTCTCTTAAAGGATCTAAGGCCACATTATTGTAAAAAGCATACACTTCAAATGTATCATTTTTAGGTATTTCAATCTAAGGATGTAAAAATGTGTAGAATATCCATGAATGAAAATGTCCCTTCACTAAATATTTAACTCATCAAAAACGTGATCAACATGTGAGGTCTACTGGATTAAATTTTGTAGGCAGTTGGCTTTAGTCCAAATGGCTCTCTGTTGGAGTTGGGGTTCTTGAACCAATTGTTTTTACTTTAGATTACAGGTATTTTTGAAGACTTGAATATTAATAAAACATATTATAAAATATTTTTCAATGTTCTTAGTGAATTTAATGTAATAATGTCCTAGTATGTATGTCACATTTACAAGGCCATAATAGTTCCCACTATGATGAGAACATTTAAATTCCATGATGACATACTTAAAAATTATTCTACAGTCATAAAAAATACTATGAGGGGAATCATAGAATGTTTAATTTTTTGTGCAAGTACTCATAAGTAGATGATACTTCTCCTCATAAAGATCTCACTTCATAATTTTTAAGATAAGAGATTACGAGAACATACTTGCTAGTATAATTTCTACACATTTTGGTGTTATCAGATATTTCTATCTACAAGCATGTGTAATGTAGTAATAATTTAGGATTATTATTAATGAATATTATAAATCACCCACATAGATATATTTCATAAACCATTATGTTACATTTCATGGGAATGTTTCATTTGTTAGGTGTGTTAGGAGTGATGTGTTATTAGTGAATAATAAAAGGAATTATATGTCCCCTCCATCTTTATTAAAGTTGATATCATAGATCTTTGATTGGAATGGAACATTCATATTAAATTTCATGTCCATGGGGTAATGAAAGGTTTATTTCAAATATTCAAATAAAGACATATCAAGCATATAGGTTGATTACATAGATGTTCATCCATCTTTATTAGATATTTTGACAAAGTTATTATATTACACAATAAGCATTTGAATATAGCTGTAGATGTTATGGGATTAAATTCATTATCTTTGGTACCTTGAAACATTACTAAATAGTAATCATCAACATTAGGTAAGATCAACTAATAAAAATAAGAAATAATTTCAGAGGGACACATACTATGTGTTTACATTGATCTCGATTAAATTCTATTTTAATTTTATTAATGTAATAAATATTATTCTCAAGACTAGGAATAATTTTATTTATGTTTTATCGATAAAAAAAATATTTTATTAAATATTTGATAAATATTTATTCACTTAACAGTGAATTAAATATTTAATAAATATTTATTCACCTAACAGTGAATTATATATTTATTTATAAATTAAATATTTAATTAAATATTTAATTGGTTATTTAATAAATTATGATGAGGATGAGATGACCAAGATCATGTTCGGTGATAAATATGAATTTATAGGCTAGTAAAATAAATTTTTTGATTTCATCAATTAGAATAATACATAAAAATAATAATATTGTTTTTATCATATAGTGTGTGGTTATATAATGATTATAATGTTATTTAAGGTCCAGTATGAAATTAAATAATTTTTTAACATAAACCCTACCACTATAAATATATGGTTATGTAAAATATGTAGGTTTAATCTTGAATCAAGGATTGGGAATCATTACACAAATCAAACTTCTCTCTATCCTCTTCTTTATATTATCTTATTAAGAATGATAACAACACCTTTAGGCCCAAAGGATCTTGACTAATCATGATGAACAACACATGAAAATTGATTCACTGCACTAGAACTCTTTGTTTCATCAGTGATTGTTAAATGATCATAGGATCACACATGGATCACCACTAGTGGGATTATAAACTTGGATACTTCTTATACAATGAAGGTAATCCAAAAAAGGTTTTGGCTGATCAATATATTCAATATAGAAAGATCCTAAAATAATGTATTTTTTCTTTAGATATAATATAAATGAATCATAAATTTAACATAAACAAATCCTATCTGGGTGTTTATTTCTCTTATATCAATTTTTAGTTGAAAAATTCCTTTGTTCATGACATTTAAATCATGCACAATTTGTGAATGAACCATCAGGTATAAAAAATGTGATGGTTATTTTTTCCACCAAGGTACTTCCTCTGTACTTAGAACCTTAAATAATTTTATTAATGGTTAACCTTTTTATTCAGCTTTGTATTTGGTTATTATTTTCGAATAAACTCTTATTGGGTTTAAAATCCTGAAATTTATGATGATGCATGGGAAAATAATTCATGATCATAAGATGATTGCATAGATTATAAATAATACTTTTATGGAGTAAATTTTTTGATAGTTAGAATTAATTTTATGAAATTTGGTGCTTTTTTATTTTTTTTAGGTAGATACAATGAATATTTGGTAGGGAAAATAATTTGTCTCAAAAATTCATTAGAACTTTTGAGGTAAGATATCAATTTAGTGATATTTCATTTCATTTATTTTTTCCTCTAAATTTGGAAATAATTTGGTATGTTTTCAATGAGTACACCCTTATATTCAAAATAAGGTGCTTTTATCAAGTGGAAGTTTCATTAGTTTTATATTTAAAATATTTTTTATAGAATAATAAAGGACTTTATATAATTATTAAATTAACTCACTATTTAATTTTTTTATAAATAAATATTATTCACCATTATTTGTGCTTGTTAGATATATGGAATATGATTAATTAAGAAGTTTTATATGGTAAAAAATATGGTAAAAATCCATGTGTTGGTTAAATGAGCATTTTTGACCTTGGTGGTTAGATATAAAAATTTTAAAGTGGTTAGCATTTTTATGCTTGTTTTATATTAGGGGATTATGGTGTAAATATTTAAGATATGAGGAAATAATTTAAGGATTTACTTTAGATTTCATATAAGATATGTGTGACTGTGGATTTTATCTCATTTTTTCTTGCTATAAGATAAATTTAAGCTAATTATTTTTTAGGAACTAAGGGTCACTAATAAATTACGATATAAGAGGTGACCAGAGAGAAAAACATAGTGATTATCTTGGTTTTGAGTTTTGTGACTCCAGATCTTAGTTATTTTAATATATGTGAATTTATCATATTCATGGCATTCATGGATGAAAATTCAAGTCATATTAACATAAATAACATGAACTTGATATTCAATAATATAAAATATAATTGTGTGATATTTTGAAAAATGGGGAAAAATTAAAATGTAATGTATTTCATAATTGATATAAAATATGTTCTTAGTTTTAAATAGTTATTAAAAGTTAGTTTTTCATAAAGATGTTGTAGGATAATATAAAAGGTGATTTTATGATGGTGGAAATTTATTATAATGTTTGTGTATTTTTTTATAGATATGATTAATGTTAATAAATAGAATTATGAATAGGGGAAATGATTTTTTTTCATAAAATTTAAAGGTGTTATTATTATAAATTTATTTATTTTATAATAATATGATAATTTAAATTGGTTTTATTGAAAATATAAATGTTTTCAATGTTTATATAGTGGTGGTCCAATTTATAGGTTACACATTATAATTTATTTTTCTTTAATGGATTAAATAATAACTTACACTACGACCATGAATAATGGCATGGTGTTATGCCAATAATATTTCAACAAAAATTATTATCAAATATGATATATAGTCTGTTGTGCGAAATAAAAAATGGTCATGTTGAATCTGTATTGGGCCACACCAAATTTCCACAAATTGTATTCAACATGTTAATCATTATTTTTTTACTAAAATAAAATTTTATTTTTGAATTACATGAGTTTCTTGTAACATAATAGTTAATATAATTTAAAAAAATATTTGAAATAAATTTTTAGATAGAATATTGGATGGTTTAACTTACTAGTAACAATAACTTATAAAATGATTGGAAAGTGAAACTAGTATTTAATATTATGTACATGTTTGATTTACATAGTTATAAAAATGGACTACAATGTTGAATTGTGGTTATGAATATATATGTAGTGAATTAAAATTGGTGAAGGGATTTAATAATGATAATTGGAAATGAATTTAACAATTCTAGTCAATATTATTACTATTTGAATTATTCATGGTGATTATGAAATAGAAATATGAAGTGGTGAAGGTAAATTAAAGATTGATATGATAATAGATATATAAGTAAATTTATAAATTTGTTTGAATGAATATTTCATAGAATCAAAAGTGTGTTGAAAATATTATCTATTCTAATAATTATAGACAATCATAATGGTATTGTGATTAATTGTGGTTTTCATATTTCAAAATAATCACAACTATTTTTTGATAATTGAAAATTCTAATAATTCTTAGTAACACATGAGTATTATAAATAATGTTAGTGTAAAAAATAATTCCAATTACTCATATCTTTCAAAGAAATTTTGATTTTAGATAATTTAATGTGGGGGTGGGATAGGAAATTATAGATTTTATGGGAATTGGTGTGTATGTATTATATGTTTATGTTACATAAGCATCTATTCATACTCTTAATTCAATATATAACAACCCTATAAATCATGAGACTGGGTGTGACCCAACAAAAATAGAAGTGTTGGAGAATTATATAGTAATATATTTCAATATAGTTTATCCTCTCCCGTGACTAGATTCAAGATTTGGAGAAACGTTGCATAAATTTTAGAATGATGGCAAGATTATAGGTGAGAGTTAGTATACAAGGAATCATTTCTCTCTATCATTATATAATTTTAGTGTTATATATATATTTAAATTAATTTTGATAAAAAATGGGTGGACTTGAATTATTTTAGATGGTCATTGTGTTTTAACTACAATATTTCATAGAAACGTTAGTAATCCAAATTCAAATAGACACATGATAGTTTAGGGATGGAACTTACCAAGTATGTTTATAGATACACATACATTATATAAATTTTCATATACTTTTACAATTGGTTTATAAGAGGCATTTGGTGATATTTTCTCAAAAACATTGAGATTTATTGGGTTGTAGTTAGTAACTAGTTCCATTATTCGTTTGTTGGGGTACTATATATAATAGTTTATGGTTGTTTTACCACTATTTATATTGGTTTAACTTCATGTATGAAGTTCTTAAATTTATTATACTCATACATTTATTGTTATATGATGTTTTCATTTGATATTTTTGGTGATATAGAGTTATATTTAAAACGATAATGTCATCCATATATGGTTTCATACCCCAGAAACTAGTCATTAACCTATGAAATATTGAAGGTGGGATTAGAGATTTATGACCAATCTCATATCCAAATAAGAAAGGGCATTTTTATGTTATACTATGATATGAGTCTAAAAATACGTAGATCAAGAAGTTAAAGAACACATTCTAGAGGGATTCAAAGGGCCCTTTTATGAAAAAAACTAAAGGGATGTCATATAAATTTAATGGAATAGATATTTTATCAAAATAACATAGTGATAATGAGGGTGATTTAGAGATAAAAAATGTTGATAACTTTTAAAATTATTATAAGGACTCCATTAATGAAATTCTTCATTAATATTTGGATTAAAATGTGCTTAGTGGAAATGAATAAAATGATAGTAGTGTTTTTTACATAGAAGATAAACATGAGTGCATTGAGAAAGATATAGGAAATAAAATACATAAAATTAAAAATTATAACATTTTCAAAAGGTAATATATAATTTTTTTGAAACAATTGATGTGGTGAAATTTATGAAAAAATAACTTAAATCAATGAAAGATGAAAATGGATATGAAGGTGTTATTGATCTCGAGGTGAAAATTAAAGAGTGGGTCAAAATCATTAATTATATAATACTAATGTTTTAATAGAATATATTAATAATTTAATATTTTGAATATAATGTTTTCAAACTAAGAGGAATATGGATGTTGAAATCAAGAAACATACCAAAAATAAATATTTTATGTTTTGGACTGTCTCAGATGAATAAGAACAAGTTATATATTTAGTTGGATGATTGTATTAACAATAAAAGATCTAGTTTAATAGGAAAATATGGATGATGACATGATACAAAAATTCTTGAATTCAATATTTAGGTAACTAAATAAATGATGTGAAGAAATAGTATGTCATATTTTATAAAAAAAGCACCATAAGTTAGTGTGTTCTTTAATCAAACTCTAAAAACGTTTTTACTATTTCGGAATCTATAGACACAATATGAGTACACATAAGGTATCATAAAGAAATAAAACATAGTATTTCTTTAATATATATTTTAAAAAATAATTTAGTAACTATTTGGATTGTGTTTTGTATATAGAGAGTATGGTCACAATGTTACTGACTATACAACAGGTTAAGGGATAAGAGTTTTGAAAAGAATTTCTTTACTATGAATGAAATTTTTTAAATACTAATTATTTTAAGTAGTTTAATAAGTTTAAATTTTTGGATAAAGAAGAAGAAATCCCATATAATTCAAAGTCATTATGGATCATTTAAAACCCCATAGGAGATATAATGTATTTAAAAGAAATAGAACAAAGATAGATATAAGAAATAAGTTATTTGGGTTAAGTTTCTTTAAAATATAATTACAAAGATGGGGCACAGATCCTAGATAGTGGGTGTTCCTTATATATAATAAGGATCATTAATTTTCTTAGAAATATAAAATTTAGTGGAAAAGTGGAATTTGGTAATGATGGTAATTACAAATAAATATCGTATAGAGATTTCAACTTTATTTATAAGAAATGATTAAAGATGATGTATTCCTTGTAGAAGGTATACTACACAACTTACTAAGAATTAATAAGTTAATTGACTCATGACATGCTATAAACATCATTATAGGGGATTTTATGATGAAAATAATATATTTGGATATTCTTATTAAAGTAAATAGGATCCATGTAAACTTATATCAATATAATAAGGATGAAGGTTTCTATCATATATACAAGAAAGATAAATTTAGTTTGTGATATAAAATATTTTTTTGTCATAATTAAGGGTACATAGAGAAACTTAAAATGTATAATAGTAAATTAGATTTTCTCTAATGGAAAATATATACTAAAGAACCAAAAAAATTTAGATTATCATGATATGTTATAAACTTAATAATTTGAAATATCCTCAAGTAATGGACTAGTTCACAATTATTTATATGAATAATTGATATATAATAGTAGAAATGGTGAATTATGTTTTACATTAATTATGGATGACTATAGTGGGAGAGGTTTCATTATACCCATTATTTTTTATATTATAATAACCTTCATGTCATAATAAGTAAAGAATGATGGTACAAAAATAGTTGGGAAAGGGAATCAAGGTACCAAGATTAGATAATAAAATTAAGTTTAGAAATTAGAATGGATAAGAAAAACTATAGTAACATGGAATTGTACATTAATTGGTTGCATGATACATAGTTAAATAAGAAGATTCAATCTCTGAACTCTGATATAGATTAAGGAACCTAAATATATTAAAGAAACACAACACCACCAAAAGATGTCACCAGAATTAGGAAGCCATAATGCATGGCCACAAACCATAAACTCACACCACCTTTAAGAACAATTAGATACTCATTGTGGACCCTCCAAGTATAACAAGCATGGAAACCAGATTTAAATCTAAATGAAGTAATACATTGAATTAATTTAGTTTAAATGAAGTCTCAATCCACATAAAAATTAAAATTACTCTAGATGTAAATAAGATAGATTCCAATGAAATGAAAAATCCAAAGAACAAGATGAAATAATATTTAGCTCGAATAAAAAAATCTCCTGAAAGATATAGTATTAGTGATCCCATCCCCAACATATATGTCAGATAATGGATGATAATCCCAGTTCCACTATAAAACAAACTACCCAAAGAGCATGTCTAATGGATCTGATCAATGTGGTTATTGAATCCCTCAGTAAAGGGTGGATATAATAGTAAAAAATTTCTATATTCTGATTGTTTAAGGAATTACTTTGAGTCCCATTTGTATAATCATCTACCTATACCATCCTCTACAAGAAAAAATCCTCTAAAATCCACACTTTAATATTAATGTACTTAAACTACTATTGTTACAACTATATTCACCACACCTAGTTTAGATAAGTTTCACTTTTTCAACTAATAAAATTAAAAAAGAATAAAAAGTTATGAATTTTTTATGACTATAACACTTAGTAGAAAAATAGATTATCACACAAAGCCTAAAATCTACCTCCTGATAATCATTTTCAAGAATCATCATAAAGTCTATGGGGTTACATTAACCATATTCCATAACTATATTCCATGGATCACATCTTCTAGTATTTTTGAACTACCATAATTATAATATGTCCATGTTATCCAAGCCCCAATAAATAACAACACCCTATTTGAAATTCATTAGAAAAAAGTTTAGTTAGTGTATCCACTTTGTTTTGGGTCCCTTCAAACATCCATAGATCCATCACCCCATCATACAAAAGCTTCTGAATAAGGTGGTATTTTAAATTTATATGATTTATATAAGAGAGAAATTATGGATTCTTAGTTAATTTAATCCATCTCTATGTGTCATGGTACTACTCACAAAACCCCTTCATCCTTATGAATTTATACAATATACCTTTTAACCACACTAAATCCCTCCCTAATTCCATTATTTCAATGTAGTCATCTAATATGGTTAAACATTAAACTACTAGTTGTAACACGTACATCAAACATATGGTGTTTCCTCTAAAACTAAATAAGAAAATAATGTTACACTTTATGAATTAACTTTTTCTCCAAAGTCATCTTTTTCAAACCCTTGAAATGGATTCTCTATTCTAAAATGGAGTTAAATATCCACGAAAACCTTAATATATTATAATATACACTTTATAGCCTTTAATCCCTCCATTCCTAGATTCATCATGAATATTCTAAATTTATATATCACGTGATCTATTTCTATTATGACCTAAAATTTTATAAACGAAGTTCATTTTTTAAATTTATAAGTGCCTTATTTATGTAATGTAAATGTAGAAAACACATGCACTACTTTTTTTTATATTGGACCATTATATCTTATATCCTATCAGATAAAAAATATATAAATAATCATAACCATTGATAATATAGTTGTTGAAAAATGATTATATGATTTTTATATATTAATGGTCATGACAGAGTCCTATTAATATAGACAAAATAAGTAATGACCTAGACTAGTAGGATTGTGAGATATGAGGACCATTTATCAAAGATTCCATGGGAGATAGAATCTATAGAATTTTACCTTGATAAATCCCAAGCTGAGATCCAATAACCAAAGAACGAGTGAAACCATTTATAGTAGAAGTTAAATCTCCTTGAGATCATGACCCCAACCATATTTGTTGAACCGCCCCATGAAAATATCACCATCACACACCTTACCCTTACAGAATTCGCTGGTGTAATAAGCTTATATGTATATCAAACCGAAAAGTATGAATATGTATATTTTAATTACAATAACTTACAAATTATATTTATTCCTTATTGTTTTTACTTTGTAAATGATTAAGTAATGTGTTTGATAAAAAGTAAATTTAAATATGATAAAACTTGAATTTTATTTTTGGGTAACATTAAATTTCAATTAAGAAATTACTTTTGATTAATTCATGAATTTAATTATATTATAATATTATAATATTATTAAATATTATATGTAAAATATAAATGATAATATAATTATAAAAAGTGAAAATGTAATTTTATAAGGGTCAAAAAACTATTATTATAAAAAAACCAATATTCTCCAATAAATGAGGATTTTAATTTAAAAGTTTAATTTATCATTATTAGAGAGTTATTTTGATAAAATAAATATTATTTTTTGAATCATTACATTGAAATTATCCAATTGTGAATTTTTCATTATTTTCAGAGATAGTTCAATTTTCAGGTAAAAATTCATTATAGTGTAAATATACAGTATATATTATGATATCATAATGAACAAAAAGTGATGTAATATGTGATATAAATGGTATCCACGACCATATATATTTTTACCCTTTAAAATAATTTATTTTTGAGGTTATTGTTTTAATTATATAAACCAATTATTAATCCTCGAAAACGAATATTATATGTTAATATATTAAAATCAATTCTTTGCAAACATGACTTAGTTCCACATCAACAGGGGTATTATTTTATTTTTATTGGTTCATGAAATTATAATGTAATTAAAAAAACTTATATTTTTCAGAAACAAGGGTCAAAATATATGTTAATTTTGGTGGTTTTGATTAATTTATTTTATAGAGTCCAAAACTCATATTCTGAAAATAATAAACAAAACCCACCTCTTTTTCGATATAAACCAACCCAATATCTCATTACTATTCACTAAAAACCATTAGATCATGACCATAATCCTCCCTTACATCTCTATATTCTCACCAAGGTTTCCTAAAGATCTTAACAAGCTCCTCTTAAGATTTTTGAAACACCCTCTCAATGTAAGGGATCCTCTCATTCTCCTCTTTTTTCCACCACCTTTTTTAAATAATGACTTTTGTATTAAAATTACTATTAATGGTATATGATTTTCCAAATCCATATTAATTCCATTATTATTTTTATGTGATGTTATATCCCTTTTAATCTCATTAATCCCTCCCATGATTCATTATGTACCCTCTTCATGTTGTCCAAATTATCCTATGATTTTTCAATGCCAAACCATTATATTGTGAATACCGTCTCCATTTCTACTCAATATTATTAACCTAGACATACCTATACTTATTTTATGAAGGAAATAAAATGATTTATTCTACACTATTTAATTTTGGGATTAAATTTAATGAAATATGATCCTATTTTGAATGATCTATGTGGTACACTTATGCAAGTATATGATATAAAAGCAATGTATTCTTCTGAATTATATATAACAATAATGAATTGAGTAATGTTTTAGTATCAAAAAGCATGATGTATGAGATTATTGACTAAACCAATTCCATTTTTAGAAATTTTCCTCCATTTTATGATTTCTTGGAAGTTAGCCTTGACCTATTTTTATTATGTAATGTTTAATGTTGTTTTCACTTTCCCGTGTTTCCTTTATGTTATCATGTTGTATCATGCCTCATTATTCAAGACTATTATTATCACACATTTTATATCCCTTTGAAAATACTATTTACTGAAATATAATATGTTTATAATTTTATTCTATGTTTATTCCCTTTCTGAGCTTTATAGCTCACCCCTTTCTTATGTATGCCCCCATGTTATCCCATACAGTTTTAGAAGATATATAAATTTTAGAAGCATGTTAAGGAAGTTTAACAAAAGGTTATTATATCTATGTATCAAGTTGATGTTCTATGTACCTAATCTATAAAATACACAAGGCTTATTGATATTCTGGTTTGTATTAAGTGTTCTTTTATGCAATATATCATGATATAATTTTTTTTATAGATATGGTTTCTCATAGTTGGCATAATAGTGAAGTCTAGTTATTTTTTATATTAGGATAAGAAAACACTAGAGAAATACTTAGGGATAGTACTAAACATAGTAAGAAATTACTGATTTTTTGAAAATTATAGATTAAGTGGTTTCCAAGAAAATATATATCTGCTTGGATACTATAAGTGGATGTGGCTATGACACAGATAAACTTAGGGGTAAAAAAACTAAAAACAGTGTATTAAGACAAACGTTATCAAGAATTGGGGCAATAGAATTATCCTTACTACACCCATAGTTTTAAACTTTTGGGGGATATGCGTTGGTAAATTCACAAGTTCATTATAAACCATTATTTATGGTACAAAAATTACCATAATATTTTATGTTAGGAAGTAGATCATGGATGAAATAGAATATATTATAAATATTAATAGGTTATAGAATATACATTATTTACGAGTTATCCCTTTAATGTTGATAGTTTTCCTTTTATTTTTTTAAAATTTTAAAACTTATCATCCCAAATTATCACTTTATTCTATTCGATGGATGAAAATATGAGGAAATGAATCAACAACCAATATGAAGGACAATGTGATGAATTTTTAAATGGGATGCCTAACATGATGGGATATCAAGTAAGACATCTTGTGATTATTCCCAACCAACTGTCAAAAAAATATTAATATCACATCAAATAATAATAAGACCATATATTAAGAAATCTCAACTAATAAAGATGATAAAGGAAATAAGTGACAATTTCATTTGTGTAAAAAATGTTGAAAGAGTAACCTAGGTACAGTAAAAAAGAAACTGGGTTATGTTTTAGGTATGAAAAAATAGGATATAAAATATCCAATTTCAATGAAAAAATTAGTAACATGATGAATGGAAATTGAGTTCAATATTAGGTACAACATATAGTTTTATGTCATAAATGTGAAGAATTTGGGACTTATCCAAGACAATTCATTATTGAAAGGCACAACAAGCATGATGAGAACTAACAATACGTAAGAACAAGGGAATAAGTAAAGTATTATACTAAGATGTATCATCATGACTAAATTAAAGGAAACCTCTATTGTAGTGTTGTGTATGCCATGTTGTATTTCAATTCATGTCATATTAGAATATCATGTATGTTTTCAAAGAACATTGATTCACCCCCCCAAATTATTAGATATAATTGTGGAAAACTTATATTATTATTATTATTATATCATGAGTTGAAGTTTTTGGAAATGTTATTCTTAAAAATATTATCAATTCCCTTTAGTTAAATTTGATGTTATCCAAGTTATGTAATGGTTTTCCTATTATAAAATGAATATAAATTTATAAGAGAAAGAAATTACCCTCCACATCATGAATCACCCTCTAATTATATACATGTGAAAGGTGGAGAGGTTGAATCTTATTTGGAATCATCCTCTAAAGCATTGATATTTTTTCCCTATTAGAAATAATATATTTCTCAAATTATTGAGACTAACTAAAATATCATCCTTTATGACATTAAGAAAATTCACTGATGTGTTTCCCAAAGAATTGTAAGTTCTTACACCAAATTGAGAGTTTTAGTTATCAATAAAAATTATACCTAGAAAAAGTAACATTAATAGTTCATTACATCACTAAAAATATGATATTTATGGATCCTTAAAAATTGAGATGATTGAAGGGTGTCTTAGAACAACCTACTTGATATAAATCTGTAGTTTCCTTGGATTATTTGGGTATTATCATTAATTTGTGAGAAACTTCTCAAAAATTTCAAGAACCCTAACCAGGATAACTCAAAAAAGGGTCAAGTATGTCTATAATGATTAATATGAGAAAATTTATAATGGTATTAGGAAAATACTAATCACTTGACCTATATTAACATTACCCACCTGGCTGGAAGTATTTTTGATATAAAATGATGCATCTAAAAAATCTTGGGTTGTATACTAATGAAAAATGAGAAAGTGATAGCCTATGGATCCTAAAAACTAAATATACTTGAGTATAACTACCCAACTAATGATATATATTTGGATTCAGTGATCTTAGTATTAAATATTTTACAACGTTATCTCAATTGGGGGAAGTGTGATATATATATATATATATATTATATAAAATTCTCAAGTATATATTCACACAAAAGGACCTTAATATGTGCTAATGGAGATTTTTAACGGTGATCTAGTATTATGATTAAATAATCTATTACTATTTTGGTAAGGAGAATAAATTGGAAGATGTTTTGAGTAAAAAGGATCCCATAACTCTATCCTTGATTATAAATACAAGGGATTCAATCTTTTGGAAATGGAAAGGGTGGATATGGTAATAATAAAAGTTTATTCACCCTAAATTTCATAAATAACTTCTCAAATATCCATTCTAGATAGGATCATGTAGGATCTAAAAGTTTATGAGTTGATATAAAATAAGGAAGTGAATATTCTAGAGTTCAACATTTTTGAACATGCAATTATAATGTTTAGAATCAGGATATATGTCCCATAAAAACAAGAACTAAATAGGGAAGTTCAAGATGATTCATATAGGAAATCCTTATCTATTAATACATAAAACACTAAGATGTATAGATATTTTAAATAAAATTTATAATTGGATAACATGAAGAGAGAGATTGTGGAGTTTGTATCTTGATGATTGGTATACCAAAAAATCAAGGAAGAATTACAAAATTTTAAGGGTACGATGAAACAATTTCCCATACCAGTATGGAAATGGTAAAACATAATGATGAATTTCATCATATGACTCCATAGGACATGTAAAGGAAATAATTCCATATGAGTGGAAATCTATCTCTTTACCAAGTCAATGATCTTCATTGATATAAAGGAATATTTCTCTCTTGACTGACTTGCTATGATATACATAATAGAAGTGGTAAGACTACATGAGTGAAACTCTCAATTGTATCTAATTGATATCTAAGGTTTACCTCATGTTTTTGGAGAAACCTTGAGCAAGCATTGAATATAAAATTAATCTTTATTACTAATTATCACCCTCAAAGGGATGGTTAGTCTAAATGGACCATTCAAACTCTTTAGGATATGATGAGATCATGTTCAATGTATTTACAATGATGTTGGGATAAAAACCTTCCCCTAGAGGAGTTCTCATATAATATCATTTTCCATTATATAATTAAAACGAATCCTTAAGAGTATCTTTATGGGAAGGAGTGTAAGAATACAACATGGAGGGATGCAGTTAGAGTGAAGAATCATATGGGATATGTTCTTTCCTAATATATTATAGAAAATGTTCAAACCAATCAACGTTATGTGAAATATGCACAAAGTCGGAAGAAAATACATGTAGACAATTAGTGACATGATCTAGAGTCAGAGGTTACTAATAAAGTGTTCCTTAGTATATCACCATGGAAAAAATTCACTAGATTTTAGATGAAGGTAAATATTATTCCAATATACATCATCCCCTTTGAGATCTTTGATCGCACCAGGGTGGTGCCCTATCGACTGGAACTCCTAAATAACCTATCTCAGGTAAATGATTTTTCCATGTATACCTATTGAGAAATTATATACCAAACCCCTCACATGCACTTAATATTGAGGTGGTACCATAAGATAATGATCTTTTATTTTAGGAGAATCCAATGAAGATCTTAGATCATAGAGACAATGTTCTACAAAATAAGACAACTCACCTGGTGAGAGTGTTGTTTCAGAACCACAAGTTTGAGTAAGAGACATGGGAACTAGAAGAGGTGGTGAAACAGAAGTACCATAATCTGTTTTAGTGTATGAAATGAAAATTTTTAGGTAGAAATTTCTAAAGGGTGGAATAATGTAATGACCCAAAATGTTATAAATTAATTTTTTTTAAATGAATAGGTTCCCTATTTTAGTAATGTAAATATTGAAAATACATGGACTAATTTGGTTATATTAGACCATTATAAGTTATATCCCATTTGATTCAAAATTCATTTAATAATCATCACCATTGATAATATAGTCATTGAACAATTATCATATGAATATTATATAATAAGTTTTTTGATAATTTCCTATTGACGTAGACATAAGAAGTGATGGCCTCGACCAATTGGATGGCACCATATGAAGCCCATTTATTAAGACATACATTGGAGATATAATCTCTAGAATTTTCTCTTAATTAATCCCAAGATAAGATATAATAACTAAATCATGAGTGAAACTATTTACCAGAGAAGTTAAAGCTCAATAAGATCATGACCCAAACCATGTTCATTGAACCACCCCATGAGAATCTCACCATCATACACCTTACCCTTAGGGTGTTTTATGGCGTAATAAGGGGTTAAGTATCTCAACCTTGAAAACATGAATATGTTTTTTTTATTTCTAATAAAATATTTTTATATTTATTCTTTATTTATTTCACTCTATAAACAATTAAGTAATTAGTTTTATAAAGACAATATTTTAATACAATAAAACCTGAATATTATTTTTGGTTAATATTATATTTCAATTAAGAAATTAATTTTTATGAATTAATAAAGTTAATTATATTTTAATAAAATATTATTATTGAATAGTATATATTAAATATAAATGAAAATATAATTTTATGAAGTGAAAATGTAATTACTATAAGGGTCTTTAAACTATTATTGTAAAAAAACAAGTGTTTTTTCAATAAATGGGGATATAGATTTAAATGTTTAATTTCACATATTTATAAAATAATTTTGATAAAAAAATATTATATTTTGAATCATTAAATCAAAATTATCTAATGGTTAATTTTTCATAATATTCTGAGACAATAAATTTTTCAGGTAAAATTTAAATATGATGTAAATATACAATATGTATTATGAGATCATAATGACCGCAAAGTGATGTAGTTTGTTCCATAATAGGTATAATTGATCAAATATATTTTCATCCTCTAAAATAATGTGTTTTTATGTTATTTTTTAATTTTATAAACCCTTTATGAATCCTACAAAACATATATTATACTTTGAGATTTTAAAATAAATTCTTCATAAACATGAATCACTTTCACATCACCAAGGGTATTGTTTTAATGTGATAAATTCATGGATATAGAAAATAATTAAATCCAATACTACTTTGTACAAACCAAGGGTAAAAACTATGGAAAATGTTTTTTGTTTTTATTACTTTCTAGTATAGATTCCAAAGCAAAAAATTTTAAAATAATAAATAACTCCCCTCTCTTTTCTTATATAAACCCAAAAAAGATCCCATTAATCTTCACTCAATAAAATTTTATCATGACTGTACTATTCCATTCACTCTCTATATTCTTCCTAAGGTTCCAAAAATCTCTCAAGAATCTTCTCCAACTATTTTCGAAACACCCTCTAAAGTTATTGGATCATCTCCCTCGCCTCTTTATTCAAGAAACTTATTTATGTAATGAAATTTTTTATCCAATTTATATTGATGGGGTATTATTTTTCACATATACATTACATCCCATAATATTTAAAAGTGATTATATGTACGTTTGAAACTTTTAAATCCTCCCATTATTCACTATGTGCCCCCGCTATGATGCCAAAAATTATCCTGGAATTTTTATATGCCAATCCTTTGTATTGTGAATACCATCTCCATTTCCACTAAATGGTATTCACATAGACATACTTATACTTATTTTATTTTAGAATTACATGTATGGATTCCACACTCCTTAATCATGTGATTAAATGTGTTGAAATATTATCCTATGCTGAATGATCTATCTGACACACTTATGCATGTACATGATATGAATGTGATGAGTGAGCCTAAAATTATTTATACGTTTAATTAATTGGGTAATGTTTTAGTATCATGGGAAATCATTTATGGGATTACAGAGTAAACCTAATCTATTATGATACTCTTTCCAATATGTTATGATGTCATTTAAGTTATCCTTGACCTATGTTAATGATATGTTGTTTAATGTTGTTTCCACATTCCCATGTTGCCTTTATACTATCATGTTGTCTCATGCCTCATTGTTCATGATTATGATTCACACCCATTTTACATCCCATTAAAATTTATATTTACTAACATGTAATAGTCATATTATACTTTTTTATTCTATTACTGGGATTTATATCTCACCCCTTTCTTATGTATGTCTCTAGGTTAGCTTGTATAGTTTTAAAAGATATAGAATTTTAGAAGTATTTTAAGCAAGTTTTCAATAATGTGGTTGTATTCATGTTTCAAGTTGATGTTTAATGTACCCGATATCCCAAATAAAATATCCTTATCAATCTTATAGTTATAATAAGTGTTCTATTATATAATAAATCATGATGTAAAGTGTATTAAAGATATTGGTTATCATAATATCAGGCCTAGTATACACCATTCTATACACCAGGATTCCCATAGCCAATGCATATAGAACATCATTTGTAAATTTGACTCCTCATCCATATTAGGTGTATTAACTTTTTAAAATTCACAGAAAAAGGGTACTTAAAGGATTTTATTATTCCATTCCAAATCTCTCATGTACCTTCCAGGAATACTCTGACTTATAAAGGAATAATGTTCTAGATATAAAGGCACTTTTCTTCATTGTCTCCAACATTGACTTAGAAAAAACATGATATTTATTATAGAATCATATAGACTATTCACAATTCAAATATTCTATACTTTCCATCACAAGTCCATCCAAGAGTAAATAATCCATATAGAGAATAACTATGATAAATCCTTTATCAGCAGACACCATATTATATAAGTAATGGCGAACATTGATACAGACAAACCCTTGTGCATTATAAGCATGTAAAACATATGAATCCACCACCATGGTTACTTCATATTACCATATAGACATCTCTTGATCATATAAACTAGTCCCCCATTACATTATAGTATGAAACCTTACATTTTATCCATATAAATTTGTTTCATTGAATCTTTGTGAAGGAATGTGGTCTTGACATTGTGTTGTTCAAGATACAAAACTTCTATTTAAACCAGGTTGAGTACCAAATAAATCATTATGTGTTTTAGGAGAGGAGAAAAAATATCACTAATATCCACCCCTTTCTCTTGTTGGAATCAATTTTCAACCAGTTTCTCCTTATAGTAAACTCTATAGGGTTCTTCCACCTTTAAATAAAAAACCCACTTATTCTATAATGCCCTATTTTAATTAAAAAGATGTGTTATCTCTTAAGTATTAAAAACATAGGGTGAATAAAATGAATATATCATTGAAAAATTCCACTCTCAAGAGGTACTTAGGGATTTTTACATCACTCAGGCCAATAGGTTCCCTACAGTTCAATATAAGTAGAAAGTGTGTTTGGTAATTAAACCTTTGCACTGGTATCCTAATCCTGGTAACTCACCTCAATGCTAGATGTTCTAATCCTTCGAGAAGTCACACTTACAAAACTCCACCTAGAGCTTATTTTGTACTTAAAAACTCTAGTAAATAAAAAATTTGTGGGTTTGAAACCTAATTAGTGTTACTAGTTTAAAAAAATGGTTTTACCTCCCAAAATCAATCTTCTATTCTATATAAAAACTCATCACCACCCAACTTCTACTTATCTCAACAAAGGATTTATCCCTTAGTTTCCTATCCTCAAGTGAATTATTTCCCAAGTTTCAATAATTTTAATATGAGATTTTCATTAAAGATAATATTTTATACTCTGATTATCTTCCCCTAATTATTATCTCAATGTTAGAAACCAAAATTTTCATCATCATGGCCAAAAAATTCATTTCCCATATATAAAATTCAACTAACCCATATCTTTGGATTAACATGGGAATATGTGATATATCTAAAAATCATAGCTAATTAACGATCACCTTCCCATCAAACAAGGGTTCCTTTGGATTTTTTTTTGTGAATGGTTTGGTAGGACTTTGATTCATGAGATGAGATACATAGTTATCCACTTAGGTCCAAAATTACATTGAGAAAACATAACTCAACCTCATTCTCTTATCCATCTCATTAAAAATCATATTTATCCATTTTGTAAAACCATTCTACTTCGTATCCTTGGAATAGTCTTCTATACCCAGATTCTATTCATCCAACATTTTTTTCCAGAACTCTCTTCCTCTATAATCAACTTCAATATTAGACCTAAGGCATTTCTACTTCATGCCATTTCTGGTTTTCAACATGAAACTCTATCTAATGAAATTATAGAAAACCATGGATTTTTTAGAAAATACATCCAAAGTTTTTGTATGAAATCCTCTATAAAGGTAATGTAACATATTGAGCCCCTATGTGATCAAACTTTTTTATCCCTATATGACATTGTAAACCATTTGAGCTTCCAATTCATTGGTGTTAATCAAATCAGAAGTGAATGAATTTTTCTATTACTTCCTTTATCTGAAACCCTTATATGTGATAAAATACACCTGATTGAGGATTGGGAATGCTATTACTTCCAATATCCTTAGGTATTTCGCCCCAATATCATAAATATAGTTATACCACAACTTTTATGATCTGGAAGATGTTTTGGAAGTTATTTCACTGGCATCCATGATACCTTATAGAACACTGGTCAAGTAACAATTTCCTTATTTAACACCATAGTACATGACCAAGAAACCTCATTTGATCTTCCAAACACCATCTAAAACATGGTTCACAACTCCGCACCATAAATCTAACCAATATAATTAAGTTTATTCCATAGTCTTAATATAATCCAATCACATTGAACATGAAACATACATATATTATTCATTCAAATTATCTTATATCCTATTCTAAAAATCACAAACACCTCTCCATACACAAGTTTAACCTTTCCATGGATTCCAAACAAATAATTTTTTACTTATCCACTAATTAAAGTTGAATAAAATGAAGAACCAAAGTCAAGGATCCAATACTCCAATGAACTTTTGAAACTAATTACCAAAATGCCACCATTCCTTTTGGGGGTGGAGTTTCTGGAGCATCTAAAATAAAAAATTACAAATCTTACCCACCAATTTAATTAATCATTCCTTAGATGTCCATTCTTTATATAGTACCAATATGTAGAGTCCCAAGGAAGATCCAACTTCCTAAGACTCTTCTATCCTTTATTCCCTTATATTTTCTTATGAATCCATCAAATGGAGTATCCCATATCTTCTAAGAAATTAAATTTAGTTTTGGAGGTTGATGATATCTACTCCTTATGAATCACTTCAGTGAAGACTAGATCTAGTAACTCCTCTAAGGATAAGTCATTCTTTTCACTAGTGTTTTTCACAACAGTCATTATCACATCCCATGATTCAAAAAATGAGGATTGAAGAATCCATGGAAATACACCTTCATTAAAAATTTTACCAATAGAATCAATCTCACTCTAGGTCATGTTTAATTCATTCATATGATAATCCATGAAACTTACTTCATATATACTCATACTAAAAAATAACTACAACATGAACACTTAGTTCATAATAGAGGGATTCTCATACATGTTTTCAATTTGTCTATAAACTATATAGTTTTTCAAACATTACTAATGTTAAAGGATACATTCTAGGAAAGATATCATTTGAAAAACTCGAAGATCATTTCTGTCAAGCCTCTCCAATTATTTATTTTTTGATTCATATAGATTCTTTCGAACCAGTGGAAGATAAAATTCCCTCTAGATAAATAAGTATTCTATCTTCATCTTCCAAAATCATAAATCAATTTTATATAACATGTAAAACATTAAATTCGTATATTCGAACACAATATTTTGAAGACATAAAACTCCCACCGAGTTTAAAGAAGTTAAATATTAATTAACTTAGGATTTTAAGAATTCATTATCTGATTTTCCTTTTAGAACATTAAACCGAGCTTTAATGTCACTTTTTGAAACTAAATATGATCTACTCGATAACCCAATATCCAATACTATGATGTGAGATAAGGATACAAATGGTTTATAAGAAGCACAATGCCACCAAAATATGTATCTATAATCAGGAAGCCACATAACATAATCAAGAAATCTAACCTCACACATTGAGGAAGATTAAAGAGACATTTTTGGAAGACACTCTTAGGGGAACATGTAATCAAATCATAAGTAAAAATGGAACATAAGAAATTAGAATTAGTTGGATGAAGGTAAAATATATGGGAAACAATAACACTACTTGAGAGGTAAAAAGAGATTTTATATAAAGACAACTCCAAATCACAATCTAAAAAATATTTATAAAATGTAAATCAATATAATCATAAAAAATATAAGTAACCTCAACCCCCATATATACAATAGATGAAATTAAATAATCCCACATACAGTGGTAAATGGTCTTCCTAGAGGATATTCCTCATGTATCTAATCATCATGGTTATCAATTAGTTAATAAAGAGATATCACTACCTCAACCATATCACTGAGTAAATAAATCCTATATCTAGGTGCTCCAAAAAATATTTTTATCTTCTCAACACCCATATATGAATATACAAGATTTTGAGAGTACACAACCCACAATATTGGTACCAACATCTTTTAGTTCTTTAAACATTGGCATTTTTTCTATGTTTTAGACACCTTCTTTCAAAAATAGAAACCCCTGCATAAAGTAGAAGTAGAATAAATCATAATTTATACCTTTTTTACTCCAATAATTAGATATAAAATGTATTCTCACAACAATACTAAAATAACAACTCAATAGAATGGATTGGTTTTGATAAGAAATTGAATAATAAAATTCATTAAAAAAACAATGATAATATAAGTGGAATTGTATGATATTATTAAAAAGAATAAGTTTTGACTATCATATATTTTTATAATACAGGTCTTCATTATCTACTTAAAAAAGTGTTTACTAAAAAAATATGGATCAATAAGAAATGAATAACAAACTATTTGTGCCAGAGTATATTTAACTCCCTTGATTTTACAATGAAATATTTTTATCTTATAATATTATCCTCATCAATATGTTTTCTTCTAAAATCTCTATCAGATAAAACTTAAACATAGTATTTATTTCCCCTTATCATAATCATCATCATCAGAATATGATATACTATATTAACTATCATTTTTAGATAGAATGGGGTCTTATGGTTTGCACACGGTTAAACTAAGTGGGTATCCAAACCAAGAAAGACTTACTGTTGCTCATTTTTGGATGTGATATTAGTTGCATGATCAATACTAACCATGCGACCAGACCCAGGAAACAATGCGAACAATAATTAAATCCCCAAAAATCATAGTTCAAATTTCAAAATCCACCTAATTAACCCTAAACACCTCTCAATTGAACCTAAATATGATCCTTTGGAATTTGATAGTAACCTAGAGACATTGTTTCCCACTAAACCTCATTTTTCAGAAGATCAAAGTTCCAATCGATGCAGTGATCCTCTTTCAGTGAGTTCCTCTGTTCTTGATCTTGGATCTCCCTTCTCTTTATTCCTTGTACCTAAAGGTTATGATGGCCATGCATTGTTTTAGATCCTGGTGTATTTTTCTTGGGTTTTGGATTAAGATATCTTCTCTCATCTTTTAAGATCTATCTTCTTAGATATAGTGATCTCCATGAAAGGTGACACATCTCAGATTTATTGTGGTTGGATTCCAAATATTCCATGTAGGTGTTACAATGATTTTTCTTTGTTTTTTAATTAAATGTTTCTTGATAAATACATATATGCATGCTTCTTAATTTTAAACACTTATTTTAGGTAACTTTTCCTTAAAAATCATCATAAAATATTCTTTTCCCAATTCCATTTTTAATTGAACCTGGCATGAATTTAATGGTTATAATATTTATATTTTTCACCATTTTGTGAAATTTTCAATGCGTTATTTTTTAAATATATTTTGAAGTATTTTTTTGGTGGAATTGAGGGATTTAGATTGGGTTTCGATTTATAAAATGAACCTCATTGATTTGAATAGAATGAATTGAACTATTTTGTGTTTTCTAAATAGTTTAAATTTTTTAAATTTATTAAATGACCAAAAAACCCCTTTAAATTATTTTACCCTTGTTTTGAAATGGTTTTCTTAGGTTAATTGAAATAAATGATTTATCAGTATAGAAATAAGGTCTAAACTCATGTTTTGAAATGTATTCAACCCTTTTAAAATTGTAATACTTCCTTTAAATTTTTTAGGGATGATTTGAAATAAATTATTGTTTTAAAGGAATGTCTGATATTATAATTATGATTTGGAAAACTAAGTGGGTATGGTTACCCTTTTTGAACGTTGAAATTATTTAAAAGGATTTGAATTGAATTGATGTCTCTCAAAGGCTTGGTTGTCAAATTAAGATGATCCTCTATAGTAATAATCCCTTAATGTTGCTTGATTGATTATTATAATTCCAATTTTTGGGTGTTTAAAAGTGATTATATACTTTTATAGAGTTCACAGTAAGAGTGAGATGTGATTTGAGAGCTAGTGACCATAACTGATACTAATAAGGACCCCTTTGTGATCCTTGTAACTTAATTTTCTCACTCACATCTTTTGACTAGTCATGAGAACCATGATAGTTAGACAGGATGATCTAGATATATTCTTCACTAGCAAACTCACAACCTTCTAGTGAATCCATACAGAATGTGAAGGCTTCAGGCTATAGATGTGCAGTCATGAAAGAAGTTGTGAATTGAATTAGTTTTCTTGTGAACCATGAGACTAGATATAATATTATTAATTGTTCAAGTTGTAATTTTATTATCTATTATCAGGGGACACACTATCATACCTAGGTTATACCCACGATATCTATATACTTGATCTTGATACATAAAAACATTCATCATCACTATTTTTCAACAATGTTTCCTTTATTGATTCCTTTATTTTTATTATGCACTTGAATATAATGTATTTAATCTTGTTCTTATTTCCATATCATGTTAATACTATCATATTTTCTTGATTAAATGACTTTATATTTTGAAATGGGTTTCAAACATTTTTAATAAAATGTTTATATTTTAAATGCTGAAATGGAATTTTTTTGTAGGTTTATTTTAATAAATTATTTTTATATATTTAAAACTATATTTTAAACTAATCCTCATACTCTATTTATTGTAATTATATTTTAGAATATTTTAATTTTCTTATTAAGTGACTATAAAAAATCTTTTTTGGAATACTACTGGGCTATTTAGCTCACACCCTGCTTTTACCTTTTGGTGTTTTCATCCCTTTATGATCTTATAGAAGGAATTGTATCATTCTTATTCCTTTGTGTGTTTTTGCTTTAGTTACTAAGGGTGGGTGACTTGGAACATCGTGGGTGTTCATGGACTACCCGAATGTGGGTTTTGGTTGTTATGTTTTGCTTTTATTTTTCTTACCGTATCTTTGTACTTTGATATATATATGTATTAATTTATATATTTCATAATGTTTCCACATTATAATATGATATTTTAATCTTTTTAGGGTTAAATTGTTCCCAATGGTTATTTACTAATTTCCAGATGATTTTTTCTAGCCCGTCAAGATCAGGAACTCTCTTTGGGTGAATAGAAAATTGGTTCACATATTTCTTTAGATGGTGTTAAGGGTTTTCTTGTAAAAAATGATATCAAATCTAGTTTTTTAATTAAAAGGAATTACATGACTTTGAAATCCTTATTTTATTTATGGTGAGTCATGGTAGAAAGGATATTAAGAATGTTTTGTGACTCAAGAGTTAGTTTTTGAGTGGGTGCTTGATCACCACCTCCTCATGATGAAACTTTAGTTACTCAGGATATTGGGACTTGATTATTTATTTTTGAGTTATTGGTTTCAGGATGATAAATTATATTTAGATTCCCAATGATACTATCTTTGATTTTGGAATATCATATGATTTGTGGAACCAAAATGAAATAATTACAACTCTCAGACCATGTTTTCACAATTTGGTAAACTATGATGAATTGATGGGACTAATCTAGAAATACACACATTAATAGTTTTTAGGTTGGTGTGTGGTCTACTAGACCAAATAACCAAGACTTTTAAATTTATAACTTGATTCAAAACATGAAACCTTATTAATTTTCTTACATGCGACTTCACTTATGTGAGATTGTTTATGTGGGTTGTGGATGTAGGTTGGTTCGTGCTCTTGTGTGGTTCTTTCATCTTTAATCCCTTGATTATGTTTGAAAATAATTTGTTAAAAAAAATTTATGACTTAATAACATGTTTTTTTGAGTGATTTAATTAGTGTTTTAAATTACCATAAAATAAGTATTTTGAAATGTTTGGGTTGGAAAACATATTTTTAAAGACTCTTTGATTATGAGGTAAACAAGGTTTTAAGAAGGATTTTTAGTTTTTATTGTATTTAAAATTATATTTTTTTGGTAATTGGAAAATGAAACTAGTGTCTTTGAAACCATAGATCAATTTCTATAAGCTAGTAAAGTATTTTTGAATACTTTGATGGATTTATAACATGATTTATTATTTTGAAAGGAAGGAGTAATGTTTTATAAATGGTGGAATCTTGTGTGTTTTGAAATCAATGACCCTTTGATAAAATGGGTACTGACTTTATTTAAAATTTTATGGGATATAATTGAGATTTATTTGGTTCTTGAGTTAATATTATTGTGTTTTGTGATGTCTATAAATGCACCCCAGGATGCTTTCCATGAAAGATAGAATGTTCACTCCTCGGTCCAGTTTTCAGAGTCTTCCTTTTCATTTTCTAGAAGTAGAATCTATTGTTGATGACTCTACCCAGATATCATATCATGTGGTGGATCTAGAGACCTTATATTCTTGGAATAACATCCTTGAATTATTTAATTTTTACCCACCTTCTTATAAGGAGAGTAAGGTTCTCTTAAGGCAGTAAACTACCTTGAAGAATTTGATGCGATTTTTTTTGTCAAGACTACTGATATTCTAAAGGTTAAGACTATTGATTCCTTATTTGAGAGACCTGGAAAAGAGTGGTGGGAAGTTGTTATTCCCTATTTTTTGAATGAATGAATTTATTGGAAATACTTCAAGTCAATATTTATTTAGTGCTAGTATCCTAAGTAAGTGAATAAGAAGAAAATTTCTAAGTTCTTGGTTTTTATTCAAGATGAGTTATCAGTTGTGGAGTATGCCAATAAATTATAACATTTTTTATGTTTCATAACATGGATTTTTTTATGATTTTAGTAATTTCATATATTTTTAAAAAGGTATTAACCCATACCTCCTAACTATCATACCTATGAACATGTTAATGTCATATTCAACGGTGATCAATATGGATTTCTATACTGAAGTGGATATAATAAAACAACACGAATGGATAAATGTGTCATTTGGGGTTGAAGAAGGACAATCTTCTTAGGAAAATAAGAGTAATACCATGTGTTTCTAGTATAAATCACCTAGTAATTCTAATAATTTGTGTTTGAAATCTAAAATGGTTTATTGATGGTGTGGCTATTTAGGTCACCTTCACAAGTTTTTATGTTTTTAACTAAAAATGGATGTTTTTGTATGCAATATCATATCCTAACTATGGGGAAGAATATTCTTCATGATAATATAGATTCAACCATAAGACTTAGAGTGAATATTTTCATGTAGTGGAGGAGATTTTGGTTGTCGGTGGTCAGCTACTAGATGTATTTGATGTTGATCTAGCTTGTTTTTTCCAATGAGGGAGTAGAAACTGTTAGGGTTTTATTTCTTATGGATTTTCTATTTTGGAAACCATTTATTCTGGGATCTTTTTGAGTTGTATATTGTAGAACTTTGTTTGGATCATTTTTGGATTAATGATGTAATTACGATTTTTTTCTTGAGATCTTGATTATTATTCCTTTGTGTCCTCTTGTTTTCACTTTATGTTTAGAGATCGATTTAGATATGTCGAATGATCTACCTTTTGAGGGTGTAGTGCCCTGATGTACACTAACCTGTATGTATGAGCTCATTCCATTTAGGCTGGGATAAACCTTGGGGATTTACTCTGGAAACTATGATAATGTCGATTTTTGATAGACCAGGCACCCAGTGGTGCTGGTGTTTGATTTTATGAGGTCATCGAGGTATGAGGCTCCATTTTGAAAATTTTATTTTATGATTACTAAATTTTCTAGGTTATAAATCATTTTTATTTCCTTACCTTGTTTTCAGATATTTTATCTTTGATGTTTATCCTTAGTTAATAGATGAATTCTCTCCTTTTGGTCTAACGAATAATATTTTCTTATATTACACCA
This sequence comes from Viscum album, assembly GCA_963277665.1. Lineage (NCBI taxonomy): Eukaryota > Viridiplantae > Streptophyta > Magnoliopsida > Santalales > Viscaceae > Viscum > Viscum album. Next base: position 1,994,672,149 of record OY728157.1, read on the forward strand.
TTTTTGAGAATCTTAAAATGGTAGGGAGACCTATGCTGGGTATATAGTATTTATATGATTTAGAGACATGTGATAACCTTGGTGTTTTGATCTAGGAGTTTTTTGTGAGTTTTTAACCATTGTGTGAGTCTTTATTTTATAATATGGACCATCCACCTCATAAGATGAATGTTGGATTTTTTCTTCTTTCATCATGTTCTATCTTTTGGACTAGATGTTTTTAGGGATAAAAAGTGCTATAGTTTGGAGGTTATAATATCTGGTTTATTTTTTATGTTTTTTGACCCATTGATTTGAGCACCTAATGATTGGATCTCATCCCGGGTTGTTTCTGGTATTTTTTGAACTTTTTTATGGTTTATGGACCCATGAATGGGTTTTTCATGGTTTGAAAAGGTGTGAAACTATGATATAAGGGGGGGGGGGGTCTCATGGTTAGTAATAACCATGTGACCTGCCCTAGGAAACAATGTGAACGGTAATTAAATCCCTTAAAATATTAATTAAATTCAAAAACCCACCTAATTAACCCTAAACACCTCCCACTCAAACCAAAATCCAATACTTCGCATTTTGGAATAAATCTAGAGCCATTTTGGCTCTCCAAACCATAGTTCTTAGTGGATTGAAGTGAAAATAGACACAGTGAACCTGTTTTAGTGATTTATTTTCTTCTTGATATCAGATCTCCATTATTCTCTTGATTCATTCTTTATAAATTTTATGATGACCTTGAGTTTTGTTAGATATTGGTGGATTATTGTTAAATTTTGGATCTAGTATCTCTTCTATATTTTTTCAAGATCTATCTTCTTAGATATGGTGATCACCATTGATGTTTAAACATCTCAGATTAATTGTGGTTGGATTCCAAATATTCAAAGAAGGTGTTTATATTATTTCCATTTATATTTAATTTTTTCTTTATAAATTCATATATGTGTGTTTCTTTATTTCTAACTCTTATTCTATGTACTTTTTACTTAAAATTCATCATAAAATATTCTTTGACCAATTTGATTTTTAATTGAACATGAAATGAATTTAATGACTATAATAGTAATCTTTCTTACATTTTGGTGTATTTTTTAATTCCATATTTCTTTTTATTTGTTTTTAATGATATTTTAAATGATGTTTTAGTATAATTGAGGTCTTTGGCTTGGGTATTGATTTATAAAATAAACCTCCTTGATTTGAATTAAATGAGTTAAACTATTTGGTGTTTTATAAATAGTTTAAAATGATTGAATTTATTAAATGGTTAATAACCCCCTTTTAATTATTTTACCCTTGTCTTGAATAGGAAGTTCATATGTTATTCGAAATAAATGATTTATCCACATATAAAGAGTGTGTAAACCCATGTTTTGAAATGTATTCAACCCTTTTAAAATTATAATACTTACTTTACAAGATTTAGCGATGATTTTAAATAAATTATTATTTTAAAGTCATATTTTTAATTGTAATGATGATTTCAGAAAGGAAGTGGGTGTGGTTACCCTTTTGAATTTTTCAATTATTTAAGAGGATTTGAATTTAATTGATGATTTTTTGATGGCCCGGTTGGAACTTTAAGATGATACTATCTTGTAATAATCCCCTATGTAACTTTATTTAATATTATAAACCCCATTATTTGGTGTTCAAAAAAAGTCATTATTTACTTTTAGGGATTTCAGGTTGAGAGTGAGATGTGATTTGGGGGAAATTATCCATACTTGATACTGATAAGGATCCCCATTGTGATCCTCATAACTTAATTATCAAACTAACATATTTTGACTAGTAATGGGAACCATAATAGTTAGATGGGATGACCTAGATATATGCTTCACTAAAAGACTCACACCCTTATAGTGGATCCATAGATAACATGAAGGGTTCAGGCTATAGACGTGCATCCAGGAAAGAAGGTGTGTGTGGAATTGGTTTGTTGGAGACCCGTGAGACTAGATGTAAGTCTAGAAATGGGTCATATTGTAATTTTGTTATCTATTCCGAGGTGGAATCACTATCATACCTAGGTTGTACCCACGACATCCATATACTTGATCTTAACACATGACATCATTCATTGTCACTATTTGGCACTATTTGGAACTTGAGTTTCCTTTCTTGATTTGTTTATTTTTATTATTCACCTTCAATATTTTGTATTGAGTCTTATTCATATTTGCATATCAGGTGAATATTATTATCTTTTATTGATTATCTAACTTTATCTTGTTAAATGGTTTTCAAATATTTTCAAGAAAATGTTTATATTTTAAATATTGAAATAGATTTTTTTGCAAATTTAGTTTAATAAATGATTTTTAAATGTTTAAAACTATATTTTTAAACTAATACTAATGATCTATTTATTATAATAACATTCTATCATATTTAAACTACCTTATGAAGTAACTAAATATAATATTTATTGGAATCCTAATAGGATCTTTATCTCATACCCTTCTTGTACCTTTTGGGGTTTTGAGACCCTTATGATCTTATAGTCTGTGTTATTTATTCCATAATACTTTGTGGTTTAATTCTTGGGTGACCAATGGTGGGTCACTTTGGACATGGTGGGTGGTCGTGGACCACTAGGAGGTGTATTTTGGTTGTTATGTTTCTGTTTCAATTTTCTCCCTATCTCTTTATACTTTGATATGTATGTATTGATTTATAAGTCTGATGATGTTTCCACATTGTACTCTATTATTATAATTTTATTAGGGAGAAATTATTTCCAAAAGTTATTTATTGATGTCATGGTGCTTTTCATCCGCCCATAGAGATCGGTAATGCTCTTCGGGTTAGTAGAAAATTGGCTTGGATATCAGTTTATATGGTATTCCAAGTTGGTTCATTACAATAAACAGATTTATAGTGATAATTTTGATGAAAAATATACACTATTTATATTAATTAATGTTTCAAAATATTCGTTTCAATTATTTAAAATATGGGGTTAAATGTTTATTGGATGGATGTTAATTATACGTTTCTTGATTGAGTATTGAAATTGGATGTATATATTGACTAACCAACTTAATTACATACATATATATTATTGTCTAAAATTTAAATAATATTTTTTATAAATTAAAATAATCCATAAGGTTATGATACCCATGACTTTTTACTTATGTAAAAAAAATAAACTTCATAAACGGTTGAGTTTTTCAAAACTTATCTGTTAATAATACTTGTGATATTTAAATGATGGAGTTAGTTTGTATTGATGATATTATATTTAGATGAACAAGGAGAGATTTACCTAAATTTTTTGAATCTCTTATATAGTGAAAGACTTTGGGACATCACTTATTCATTTGTTTAATAAATTCTATGTTTTATATATAATGAAGTAGCTAAAAGTGATATACATTCTATATAACATGTATTCTTAGGAGATTCTCAAAAAAAGGTAGAATTCCATTGCTAGTGGGAAATATAATTAGTACATGAATAAATTTTTAAATTAATTAGAATGAAAACTATTTAATGAAAATAATTATTGTAAGGTTTTAAAAAAAATTATAGTTATTTATATCTTATTTAGTAGATTTCTATAGAACATTTCTTATTTCAAAATAATTGAATACACCCATGGATAGCCGCATGGATATTGGGAATAGTATTATTAGATATATTAAAGGTATATTATACTATAAATTTTTTATAACTCAAAAAAAATGAAAAAATATTATATATTTTATTAATATGAACTAAAATAGATCAAAAAGTGATAAAAAGTATACTTTTGGGGGATCTTTATTTTTTTTAAGAAAGTGTGTGTAATGGAGGAAAAATAAATATAACAGTATCTATTTCTTTATACCATAATAAAAAAACTTATATATGCATGAAATAATTTAATTTGGATAAGTAATAGGTAGTAATTTTCTCAAAGAACTAGAGTTTCAAATTTATTATCTATGTGATAATAGTCAACATATCAATAAAATAAATAATCCAATACCAAATTCTAGAAAATTTCAAATATATATGAAGTATAATTATATAAAAATCATGGTTGAGAAGAATCTAGTAAATCATGTAATCTTTTTATCTTAATATCAAGTTGTTTATATTCTAGCTATTAATCTTCTAATTTTTTTTGAAAAAGATAAGCTAATCCTTGATGTTCAATCCCTTTTGATGCCTAATATATTTTAGGTACAATTTCTATCTATTATATTATTTCATGATAATATATTAACCTATTTTTTCTTGGAATATTCTATAAAAGTGTATTTTGTATATGGGATGTATGAATTATTGAATACTTATAGATATATTTAAACTCTTAATTAAACTACCTAGTTTATCAAAAAGAGAATAAGTCATTTAGGCTTGTTTATTTTTAATTGAGTCTATTATTTTACATTTTTTCCTTAGTTATCAAATACGAATAATTTTAAATGGAAATATTTTACTTCTATTGGTATATGATGAATGTCATTAGGGCGTTCAAAAGTATTCAACAAATATAAATGGGGGGTTATTGAATCCCCTTTAGTTATAGAGTGTTTTTGTTTGTTTATATTGGAATACAATGTGTCTTATGATTGAAAAAATGATTGAGAAGATTAAATGTAAAGTATAGGAATTGAAGTGAAGTTTATTTTTTGGATTATATCATTAAATATAATTACAAGATATCAAAACACTTAATTTTATCACAAGGTGTAATATTGGTATATAATTAGACATGAAAAGGAGGTATTAAGCATCTTCAATTTAATTTTTATGATATCACTAACTATGATATGAATTTAGGCAGTGATTTAGGTATATTTCAGCCTATGTTAAAGGGATTCAATATCAAGACATGGTACATGTGTGTCATGGATTGTAGTCTTATTATATAAGGCGATATGATCATATGTATACCTATGAAAAAATAAGATAAATATTCATGGCTATTATTCATGAATTTCATAGGCACTAATTTAGATATATTACTATGCATGTTATAGTGTATGGAATATCATGGAAAAAATTAGAATATTTAATGGTATATGTAATTATTTGTTTCTTTAAACAATAGTAAAAAAATAAAATTCATTATAAGAAATTTATCCACTAATAGAAAGTGATTGGCCTTATAGTTTTTCATTAACTAAATATATATTATAATATTCCCATATATAATAGTTCATGAGTGTGCCACTAGGGGAGAAAAATATATATCATGGGGTATTTTTAGGAATAATACCTTTATCCCAAGAGGTGTAATGTTGATATCTCCATTAATTTTTTAGTTTAATTTATGATTAATGGTTTATTACTATCATAAAAAGGGTCTATCTTAGGTTTCACTTATATTAGAGATAGATATTATGTATATCTCCCCTTATGATATGAAGGGTTTAATTAATATATATATTTCCCTACTTTTTTCTCTTCCTCAAATTTTTTGAGTTAAATATATTGAATTACAAAAATTATATTTTAAAGAGTAAGAACAATGATAAATTTAAATGTTGAAAAGAACTAAATGACCGGTTAAAAAAACTAAGAGGGGAGGTGAATTAGACATTTTATAATTTTTTACCAAATTTCAATTATATTTGATTTTATTTTACCACCTTGTAATTTATACCTTGTTTATATGTATGTATACAATGGATATTCAAAGTATTTACCAATCACATATACAAGATGAAATGAATGAAGATAAGTAAAGGATGACATTAGATATTTTTAAAATGTTTGACCCAAATATTGGAAACATAATCCTTACTATGATTTTTTATTCTCCCCAATCACATATTAACTCATAAACTATAAAATCAAGAGAATAGAATGATTCTTGAGGACTCTATAGTTCCCCATACACTGAAACCACTTATTATTGTGATTAAAATTTCTAGTATCTCATTGGACTTTATAACTTCTCACTAATTCCATAAGGTCACATTGTAACCTCCTTTCATACCTCACATCACATAGGTTCTGCAATATCCCACCATATGTATAAATGTATTTACATTAATTTCATATGATTTAGATATACTATATTCTATTGAAGTCACTTCATCAATATTATTTGATCTCTTTCTTCTCAAAATATTCTTCAATAACCATTAACTCTTCAAGAATAGTGCTAGCACCTATATCTCTTCTTACTAAAAAAAATCATTGAACACATTCAAAATCTACTCACCTACAATTATCTATTCAATCTTGAGATTCATTGATATTCAAAAATCAAGAGTCTACTCACTATATAAAAGGATTAACATAAATATAAGAATAAAAATAGTATATTCTATCTCTCCTCAAACTATTCTTCTCAAAAATATTCTTCTCACTGCTTCAACTACATTAGTATAGTAGAATCTAGTCGAGTTTCTTCTTCTTTTTTCTTAAATACCCGGATGGTGACTACTCTTATAGCATTGGTTCAACATCTTTTCCATCATTCTAGAGTTCTCTAGTTTTTTTATGTTCACACCTCAAAATCACCATTTACAATCATATAATTGTCTCTATTTATTTTACACTTTTATAAATTGGTCAACTGAATAGTTTTTATATATTTATATATAGGAAAATATTTTAGAATATGTTTGTTGGTCACTGTATTTTATAAATAGTTTTTATATAAGTGTTCTCCCATGATCTATTTGTCTTTTTTTTTCTCAACCATTGTATCCTTATAATATCTATGATTATCCTTTATATTTTCTTTCTAATTTCTCATAGACAAAAGAACTTTATGTTTATTCTTCAAATAGAAATCAAGATACTTTACCATAAGATCCTGCTCCCGATTACTTTTGACCATAACTACAAGAACCTTTTATGTTATTATTTGGGTAGTGCTACTCCCTACATCTCGACGCAACGCAAATCTACATCAGCGGGACATCCATTGGTTGGAGATAGGTGCGGCTCGCGAATTGTGTTGTCAATATGGGAGGTAACCCTATATTTATGCTATAATAACATCGATGAAACCACCATAAGATCCTGCTCCCGATTAATTTTGACCATAACTACAAGAATCTTTTATATTATTATTTGGGTAGTGCTACTCCCTACATCTCATACATGATTTCCTTCCCTCTTAAGCTACTACATCATCTAAATTGGATTTCTCTTACAGGTAAAATGCCTTCGCACCTATAGATTGGAGGAGGTTTTCTGTACCTATGACAGATTCAGTTTGATTCACCATTACTAGGATAAACATAGCACTATTTTAGATTTCTCTTCTGCAAACAATTTACAATTATTTTATCTATGCTCTTCAATTTTCAGTATCTATCTCTGGTGAAGAATTTATCGTATGTCACTATTATTCCCATTCAGATTTGAGTCCCCCTTTTTTCAAATTAACTCTGCGAGTGAAATTAACCCCTATTCTTGATTTTTATCTTACTATTGTTTCATTATTCTTATCAATTTATGGATAATGAGATTTCATTATCGATCTGTACATTTATTCTACATTGCATTATTATTAAAATGGTGCCCAATGAGCTAACATTTCTTCTTCTATTCAGGTTGCTTTATCATTATCTTCAATTTTTGAATGTAATGGTAATAATGATTCAAGGTAATTTTTCATTTGACATAATTGTTTCATTTCTAATTATTTTTTCATAAATTGATGAGGTCTCTTTTATCAAAAATTGTATTAATATTTCCAACCATGCTTTTCACTGGGTTTGGCCATATATACAATGTTGAGAATGTTATTTTATCATTGTCTTAAATTTTTTATAAGCATGAACCATTTCGTATATTATTTCTTCCGAATACTATTCCATAGAGTTCTTGATCATGGAATACATGGGAATTCTGAACCTAAAAGGGGGGCCATTATGCCATGTATTATATTGTGTTTCTCAATTAAGGAGGTAATTAATCATTTTCCAAATATTTACCACTATTCAATGTAGGTTCAATGTTGTGGATTACTGGACACACTAAAATTAAAAACAATGAGTACATCAAAATGGTTACAAGAATGGTGTTATTTTTTCCATAATGGAGTAGTTTTATACAAAAAAACCAGTTATTTTTTTACCGTGCATCAATAATTTCACAAAAAAATCTTATTAGTTATTGTACAACCTAGGAGCTCTTGGGAGTTCTCTTGGGGTAGTCAAGCCTGGATGCGGCATCTGAGCTATCTGGATCTTCAACTATCTGGACTCTTCCATCTTCTCCAGGTATTTATTCTATATTAAATAATTGAGCGATATCTGGCACAGTTTATCTTTGCCTCAGTTTTTTATGTGTCCGAGTCATCTGATTTTCATGAAATCTACTATCTTTACAAAATCAGGCATTTTTCTACAGACGTTTCACCACCAGAATCTTCCACGACGCTACTCTTAATTTCACTCCCATTCTTTCCTCCATTCACAACCCCTCACACCCGCGATTTTCATTCATGCCACCTAGGGATTCTGCTTACCTCCCATCAAGCTACCTCTGTTCATCATCTCCGTCTCCGCCTGCGTGTCCACCCGTGTCTTCGCTTACATCTCCACCTGCGTCTCCACCACTCAGCTTTTTGTTGTCTATGTCTCCCTCTCGGTGTGCATCTCCAGCACTAAGCATATTGTCGTCTCTCTCTGTTCACAACAATCCAGAACCTTGACTCCGAAAATCCTTCACATCACCTCGCCTCTATATCTCCATTCATCTTCACCTCCTCTGTCTATCAAAAACTTCGATTTACCACTAAATACCTACTCTATTCCAATATCTTCTCCACTTTCAACCACCGAATATGACTCGTGACAACTACTTCACGAATTCCTTTAACATCACCAACAACATATTCATAAATCTTACTAATATACATCTCTTCAACAGGTATGTTATCCCAATCCCGTCAAAATTTTACCCCTTTGACTTCATTTTTTTCCCAGATCTGTTTGCGACAGATTCATTGGAGATATACCTTAGTACGTCACGCATTCAACAACCACTATTCTTTTTTTTCCTTCGGGTAACTCATCAATTCATCTGTATTTGATATTATCTAATGAAAACTAACAACTTTACTTAGTTTTCTATTCAGTTATTCTAAAATAATGTATATTTACCCATGATTTGTTTTCAATCTATTTAATAATCTGCCGTTTTCATGCTTTGGGCTGAAAATTTATAGATTGTTGGTAGTTTGACTGTTATGTGAGACTTATTGTTAGCAAATTTTTATTCAACATACACTCATGGATCTGTTTTAGACTGTGGATTATATAATCAATCTATGTAATAATCTAACTGTTTCATGTTTGGAATCATAATTTTTTTTTGTTTGTTTTCTGACACTAAATATTCTTTTTATTGTTCCCTATGTAATAATAACTTTAACTGTGTAATTTATAAACATTTTTATGTGGGAGAGGATTTTTTTACCTTGATACCTTTGGGAATTTTTTTTCACTATTCTCAATAAAATTGTTCCATTTTACAGATTACTGTAAACATCTCATCAACAGGTGAGTGAACATGTAACACCCATGGCTTATTGTATTTCACTGTTTTATTATGTATTTTTTTATTATAAGAGGGTTAATAGGTTCATATATTTTTCTAATTTTTTCACAAAGTTTTTTTCAAATAGGTCCATCATTTATTCCATACAGGTACGTAGATTTTTGAATGCAATGGTAATAATGATTCAAGGTAATTTTTCATTTGACATAATTGTTTCATTTCTATTTATTTTTTCATAAATTGATGAGGTCTCTTTTATCAAAAATGGTATTAATATTTCCAACCATGCTTTTCACTGGGTTTTTCCATATATACAATGTTGAGAATGTTATTTTATCATTGTCTTCAATTTTTTATAAGCATGCACCATTTCGTATATTCTTTCTTCTGAATACTATTCCATAGAGATTCTGATCATGTAAGACATGGGAATTATGAACCTAATAGGGGGGCCATTATGCCATGTATTGTGTTGTGTTTCTCAAATAAGGAGATAATTAATCATTTTCCAAATATTTACCACTATTCAATGCAGGTTCAATGTTGTGGATTACTGGACACACTCAAATTAAAAACAACGAGTACATCAAAATGGTTACAAGAATGGTGTTATTTTTTACATAATGGTATAGTTGTCAACAAAAAAACCAGTGATTTATTTACCGTGCATCAATCATTTCACAAAAAAATCTTATTAGTTATTGTACAACCTAGGAGCTCTTGGGAGTTCTCTTGGGGTAGTCAAGCCTGGATGCGGCATCTGAGCTATCTGGATCTTCAACTATCTGGACTCTGTCATCTTCTCCAGGTATTTCTTCTACATTAAATAATTGAGCGATATCTGGCACAGTTTATATTTGCCTCATTTTTTTATGTGGCCGAGTCATCTGATTTTTTTGAAATCCACTATCTTTACTAAAGTATGCATTTTCCCGCAGACGTTGCACCACCAGAATCTTCCACGACGCTACTCTAAATTTCACTCCCATTATTTCCTCCATTCACAACCCCTCATGCCCGCGATTTTCATTCATGCCGCCTAGGGATTCTACCTACCTCCCATAAAGCTACCTCCGTTCATTGTCTCCGTCTCCACGTGCATGTCCGCCCGCGTCTTCGCTTACGTCTCCACCTGCGTCTCCACCACTCAGCTTATCATTGTCTATGTCTCCCTCTCAGTGTGCGTCTCCAGCACTAAGCATATTTTCTTCTCTCTCTGTTCACAGCAATCCAGAACCTTGACTTCAGAAATCCTTCACATCACCTCGGCTCCATATCTCCATTCATCTTCACCTCCTCTGTCTATCAGCACCTTCGATTTACCACTAAATACCTACTCTGTTCCAATATCTTCTCTACTTTCAACCACAGAATATGACCCGTGACAACCACTTAGCGAACTCCTCTAACATCACCAACAACATATTCAGAAATCCTACAGATATACATCTCTTCAACAGGTACGTTATCCAAATCCTGTTGAAATTTTATCCCTTCGACTTCATTTTGTTCCCAGATTTGTTTGCGACGACTTCATTGGAGATATACCTTAGTAATTCACGCATTCAACAACCACTATTCTTTTTTTTCCTTTGGGAAACTCATCAATTCATCTGTATTTGATATTATCTACTGAAAACTAACAACTTTACCTAGTTTTCTATTCATTTATTCTAAACTAATTTATATTTACCCATGATTTGTTTTCAATCTATTTAATAATCTACCGTTTTCATGCTTGGAGCTGAAAATTTATAGATTGTTGGTAGTTTGACTGTTATGTGAGACTTATTGTTATCAAATTTTTATTCAACATCCACTCATGGATCTATTTTAGACTGTGGATTGTATAATCAATCTATGTAATAATCTAACTGTTTCATGTTTGGAATCATAACAATTGCTTTTTGTTTGTTTTCTGACACTAAATGTGAAGTTTATTGTTACCTATGTAATAACAGATTTAACTATGTAATTTATAAACATTTTTATGTGGGAGAGGATTTTTTTACCTTGATACATTTGGGAATTTTTTTCCACTATTCTCAATAAAATTGTTCCATTTTACAGATTACTGTAAACATCTCATCAACATGTGAGTGAACATGTAACACCCATGGCTTATTGTATTTCACTGTTTTATTATTTATTTTTTTATTATAAGAGGGTTAATAGGTTCATATATTTTTCTAATTTATTCACAATGTTTTTTTCAAACAGGTCCATCATTTATTCCATACCGGTACATAGATTCTGTTAACGATTAATATAATGAGTATGTACAAAGTTTCTAGAGCCAATGAAGATTTCTGCTTGTCTGTGCATATGTGTTTCGCATCATCTCCCTTATATGAAACTTCATTTCCAAACCCTGTAAAGTGGTAGGCCATGATAACATGACAGTGAACTGAAGAAGAAGAGTATGTCTGGGAAGGTGTGATCCCAGAGCAGTCCATCAATGACTTCAAGATTTTTTTAGGTTCTGCATTTTTTTGTTCATCATTTTTGCTTCATTTTTTCTGCATTGTGTCTGCATTTTTGCTTCATTTTTTGGTTCGACATCATTTTTTCTGCATCTTTTGGGTAGGGGGAGGGGAGGGGAGGGGAGGGGAGTGGGGAGGGGGCTGCTGGGGGAAAATATTGGGCAGGGGGAGGGGAGGGGTAGGGGATGGGCTGGTTGGAGGGGTGGGGAGGGGAGGGGAGGGTTATGGCAGGGGGGAGGGGGCTTCTGGGAGAAAAGGTTGGGCATGGGGGAGGGGAGGGGAGGGGCAGGGGCTGGGCAGGTTGAAGGGGAGGGGAGGGGAGGGGAGGAATATGGCAGGGGGGAGGGGGTCCTGGGGGAAGAGGTTGGGCTGGGGGGAGGGGACGGGAGGGAAGGATGAGGCTAGGGGAGAGGGGGCTGCTGGGGGAAGAGGTTGGGTAGGGGGGAGGGGAGGGGCAGGGCTAGGTTATGGCAGGGGGAGGGGGCTGCTGGGGGAAAAGGTTGGCTAGGGGGAGGGGAGGGGAGGGGAAGGGGGCTGGGCAGGTTGGAGGGGAGGGGAGGGGAGGGGAGGGGAGGAAGATGGAAGGGGGGAGGGGTGCTGGGGGGAAAATGTTGGATAGGGGGGATGGGATGGGATGGGAGGATGAGGCCAGGGGGGAGGGGGATGCTGGGGGAAGAGCTTGGGCAGGGGGGAGGGGAGGGGAGGGGTAGGGCTGGGTTATGGTAGGGGGAGTGGTTCAATGACCATCTATTGATATTTATTTTATCACTTTTACATTTTTTTCTATATCTTGACATATTTTTGAATTAATCTCCCACATAATGGAAAAATATGTGATGACTTTAAATATTTGGTTTCCATACAAACTATTTCTTTTTCAGGTGGTGGTAATGTTTTTAATTTATCACCAAAGTAGTTTGTTTCGAAGGCATGTGGGGGAGCTTGAGGTCAGTGTTTCCATACATACTATTTCATTTATGATATGACTGTTTTACATTCATGGTGTTTTACATTCACTATGTTTTATACTCTTTTAAAAAAATATATGTTTCAATATCCATTATGTTAAAATATGAATCTATGGATTTGGTACTAAACATTTTATCAACAGGTGAGTGAACATGTAACACCCATGGATTAAGGTATTTCACTGTTTTATGATGTATTTTTATATTATAATAGTGTTAATAGGTTCATATGTTTTTCTAATTTGTTCACAATGTTTTTTTAAATAGTTCCATATTTTATTCCATACAGGTACATAGATTCTGTTAATGATTACTATCTTGACTATTTATAGAGTTACTAGAGCCAATAAAGAGTTCTGTTTTTCTGTGCGTATGTGTTTCGCATCATCTCCCGTCTTTGAAACTTACTTTCGAAGCCCTGAATGTAGAACATTAATGCACCAGAAAAGGGAATCGATGATAGGATGTAACACCCTTGACTTCAGTTATTTTGACTGGTCTGTTATTTACGTGGATACTGTTCATTTAGAGAAGCCGGTCATTCCTTAGGTCAGTGTTTCCATACATACTATTTCATTTATGATATGAGTGTTTTACATTTATGGTGTTTTACATTCACTGTGTTTTATACTATTTAAAAAAAATATATGTTTCAATATCCATTATGTTAAAATATGAATCTATGGATTTGGTACTAAACATCTCATCAACAGGTGAGTGAACATGTAACACCCATGGCATATGGCATTTCACTGTTTTATTATTTATTTTTTTATTATTAGAGGGTTAATAGGTTCATATTTTTTTTATAATTTGGTCACCATGTTTTTTTCAAACAGTTCCATCTTTTATTCCATACAGGTACGTAGATTCTGTTAATGATTACTATCTTGAGTATGTACAATGTTTCTAGAGCCAATGAAGATTTCTGCTTTTCAGTGCGTACGTGTTTTGCATCATCTCCCATCTTTGAAACTTCCTTTACAAACCCTGTAAAGTGACAGGGCATGGGAATATGGAAGTGTACTGAAGAAGAAGAGTATGGCTGGGAAGGTGTGATCCCGGAGCAGTCCATGAATGACTTCAAGATTTTTGTAGGTTCTGCATTTTTCCTTCAGTTTTTCTTGCATTTTTTCTGCATTTTTATTCATTTTTAGGTTATGCATCATTTTATCTGCATCTTTTGGGTAGGGGGAAAGGGGAGGGTAGGGGAGTGGAGTGGTGAGGGGGCTTCTGGGGGAAAATATTGGGCAGGGGGAGGGGAGGGAAGGGTCAAGGGTTGGGCAAGTTGGAGGGGTGTGGAGGGGAGGGGAGGGTTATGGCAGGGGGAGGGGGCTACTGGGGGAAAAGGTTGGGCACGGGGGAGGGGAGGGGAGGGGCAGGGGGGATGGGCAGGTTGGAGGGGAGGGGCAGGGGGCTGGGCAGGTTGGAGGGGAGGGTAGGGGAGGGGAGGAAGATGACAGGGGGGAGGGGGTGTTGGGGGAAGAGGTTGGGCAGGGGGGAGGGGAGGGGAGGGGGGATGAGGCCGAGGGGGGGGGGGCTGCTGGGGGAAGAGGTTGGGAAGGGGGGAGGGGATGGGAAGGGCTGAGTTATGGAAGGGGGAGGGGATTGCTGGGGGAAAAGGTTGGGCAGGGGGGGAGGGGAGGGGAGGGGCAGGGGGCTGGGTAGGTTGGATAATTCTTTCATGTCCATTTCTCGGTGACATTAATACTTATTCTGCATATTCAGGTATTCTGATGTTGTATACTTATGTTGTATATATTCTTATGTTGTATTCAAATGCTGCATATTCAGGTACTCTTATGATGTGTTAGACAAGGAATATTCCAACCAATCTTATATTGGTGATGCAAAGATGAAATGCATTGGGCACATCTTCTACTTGCTGGAAAATTACTCCATGTCAAAACATTACAACATCTATACTTGTGGAAGACAATTTTTTTTGTATTATAATGATTCCTCGGCACATCTGATATTTTTTATTAGATAAACTATTCCTTAAGTAACTTCTCTTCAACATTGATTTTTATAGTATGCAATATTGTTCTCCTAAATGCAATTTATATTGAAGTCAGGTTTCCACCCTTGACTATTCCAAAGTGTTTCACATTACAATTGATGCATCTTAATTTAACATTTTATATTTATGTATTCTTAATATATTCACTTATATATCCAATTTTCTCACCACTTATTTGAGAGTAAAATATGTTGAACGTTACTATTTCTTCACAACTATTACAAATAGTAATCTTAAGAAGATAGATAATAAATATTATGTTTTATAAATAGAAATATATAGTTAATAATAAGAATAATTCTATAGTGTCGTGCATCGCACGGGCGAAGTACTAGTTCTTCATAAACATGAATCACTTTCACATTACCAAGGGTATTGTTTTAATGTGATAAATTCATGGATATAGAAAATAATTAAATCCAATACTACTTTGTAGAAACCAAGGTTAAAAACTATGGAAAAGTTTTTTTGTTTTGATTACTTTCTAGTATAGATTCCAAAGCCAAAAATTTTAAAATAATAAATAACTCCCCTCTCTTTTCTTATATAAACCCAACAAAGATCCCATTAATCTTCACTCAATAAAATTTTATCATGACTGTACTATTCCATTCACTCTCTATATTCTTCCCAAGGTTCCACAAATCTCTCAAGAATATTCTCCAATTCTTTTCGAAACACCCTCTAAAGTTATTGGATCATCTCCCTCGCCTCTTTATTCAAGAAACTTCTTTATGTAATGAAATTTTTTATCCAATTTATACTGATGGGGTATTATTTTTCACATATACATTACTTCCAATAATATTTAAAAGTGATTATATATACGTTTGACACTTTTAAATCCTCCCATTATTCACTATGTTCCCCCATTATGATGCCAAAATTATCCTGGAATTTTTACATTCCAATCTTTTGTATTGTGAATACCATCTCCATTTCCACTAAATGGTATTCACATAGACATACCTATACTTATTTTATTTTATAATTACATGTATGTATTCCACACTCCTTAATCATGTGACTAAATGTGATGAAATATCATCCTATGCTGAATGATCTATCTGACACACTTATGCATGTACATGATATGAATGTGATGAGTGAGCCTAAAATTATTTATACGTTTAATGAATTTGGTAATGTTTTAGTCTCATGGGAAATCATTTATGGGATTACAGAGTAAACCTAATCTATTATGATACTCTTTCCAATATTTTATGATGTCATTTAAGTTATCCTTGACCTATGTTAATGATATTATGTTTAATGTTGTTTCCACATTCCCATGTTGCCTTTATACTATCATGTTGTCTCATGCCTCATTGTTCATGATTATGATTCACACCCATTTTACATCCCATTAAAATTTATATTGACTAACATGTAATAGTCATATTATACTTTTTTATTATATTACTGGGATTTATATCTCACCACTTTCTTATGTATGTCTCTAGGTTAGCTTGTATAGTTTTAAAAGATATAGAATTTTAGAAGTATTTTAAGTAAGTTTTCAATAATGTGGTTGTATTCATGTTTCAAGTTGATGTTTAATGTACCCGATATCCCAAATAAAATATCCTTATCAATCTTATAGTTATAATAAGTGTTCTATTATATAATAAATCATGATGTAAAGTGTATTAAAGATATTGGTTATCATAATATCAGGCCTAGTATACACCATTCTGTACACCAGGATTCCCATAGCCAATGCATATAGAACATCATTTGTTAATTTGACTCCTCATCCATCTTAGGTGTATTAACTTTTTAAAATTCATAAGAAAAAAGGGTACTTAAAAATTTTTATTATTCCATTCCAAATCTCTCATGTACCTTCCAGGAATACTCTGACTGATAAAGGAATAATGATCTAGATATAAAGGCACTTTTCTTCATTGTCTCCAACACTAACTTAGAAAAAACATGATATTTATTATAGAATCATATAGACTATTCACAATTCAAATATTCTATACTTTCCATCACAAGTCCATCCAAGAGTAAATAATCCATATAGAGAATAACTATGATAAATCCTTTATCAGCAGACACCTTATTATATAAGTAATGGCGAACATTGATACAGACAGACCCTTGTGCATTATAAATATGTAAAACATATGAATCCACCACCATGGTTACTTCATATTACCATATAGACATCTCTTGACCATATAAACTAGTCCCCCATTCCATTATAGTATGAAACCTTACAGTTTATCCATATAAATTCGTTTCATTGAATCTTTGTGAAGGAATGCGGTATTGACATTGTGTTGTTCAAGATACAAACCTTCCATTGAAACTAGGTTGAGCACCAAATAAATCATTATGTGTTTTAGGAGAGGAGAAAAAATATCACTAATATCCACCCCTTTCTCTTGTTGGAATAAATTTTCAACCAGTTTCTCCTTATAGTAAACTCTATAGGGTTCTTCCAAATTTAAATAAAAAACCCACTTATTCTATAATGCCCTATTTTAATTAAAAAGATGTGTTATCTCTTAAGTATTAAAAACATAGGGTGAATAAAATGAATATATCATTGAAAAATTCCACTCTCAAGAGATACTTAGGGATTTTTACATCACTCAGGCCTATAGGTTCCCTACAGTTCAATATTTGTAGAAAGTGTGTTTGGTAATTAAACCTTTACACTGGTATCCTAATCCTGGTAACTCACCTCATCACTAGATATTCTAATCCTTCGAGAAGTCACACTTCCAAAACTCCACCTCGAGCTTATTTTGTACTTAAAAACTCTAGTAAATAAAAACTTTGTGGTTTTAAAACCTAATTAGTGTTACTAGTTAAAAAAATGGTTTTACCTCCCAAAATCAATCTTCTATGCAATATAAAAACTCATCACCACCCAACTTCTACTTATCTCAACAAAGGATTTATCCCTTAGTTTCCTATCCTCAAGTGAATTATTTCCATAGTTTCAATAATTTTAATATGAGATTTTCATTAAAGATAATATTTTATACTCTGATTATCTTCCTCTAATTATTATCTCAATGTTAGGAACCAAAATTTTCATCATCATAGCCAAAAAAGTCATTTCCCATATATAAAATTCAACTAACCCATATCTTTGGATTAACATGGGAATATGTGATATATCTAAAAATCATAGCTAATTAAAGATCACCTTCCCATCAAACAAGGGTTCCTTTGGATTTTTTTGTGTGAATGGTTTGGTAGGACTTTGATTCATGAGATGAGCTACATAGTTAACCACTTAGGTCCAAAATTACTTTGAGAAAATATAACTCAACCTCATTCTCTTATCCATCTCATTAAAAATCATATTTATCCATTTTGTAAAACCATTCTACTTCGTATCCTTGGAATAATATTCTATACCTAGATTATATTCATCCAACATTTTTTTCCAGAACTCTCTTCCTCTATAATCAAATTCAATATTAGACCTAAGGCATTTCTACTTCATGCCATTTCAGGTTTTCAACATGAAACTCTGTGTAATGAAATTATAGAAAACCATGGATTTTTTTAGAAAATACATCCAAAGTTTTTGTATGAAATCCTCTATAAAGGTAATGTAACATATTGAGCCCCTATGTGATCAAACTTTTTTTATACCTATATGACATTATAAACCATTTGAGCTTCCAATTCATTGTTGTTAATCAATTCAGAAGTGAATGAAATTTTCTATTACTTCCCTTATATGAAACCCTTATATGTGATAAAATACACCTGATTAAGGATTGGGAATTCTATTACTTCCAGGATCCTTAGGTATTTTTCCCCAATGTCAGAAATATAGTTATACCACAACTATTTTGATCTGGAAGATGTTTTGGAAGTTATTTCACTAGAATCTATGATACCTTATAGAACACTGGTCAAGTAAAAATTTCCTTATTTAAAACCATATTACATGACCTAGAAACCTCATTTGATCTTCCAAACACCATCTAAAACATGGTTCACAACTCCACACCATAAATCTAACCAATATAATTACGTTTCTTCCATAGTCTTAATATAATCCAAACACATTGAACATGAAACATACATATATTATTCATTCAAATTATCTTATATCATATTCTAAAAATCACAAACACCTCTCCATACACAAGTTTAACCTTTCCATGGATTCCAAACAAATAGTTTTTTATTTATCCACTAATTAAAGTTGAATAAAATAAAGAACCAAAGTCAAGGATCCAATACTCCAATGAACTTTTGAAACTAATTACCAAAGTGCCACCATTCCTTTTGGGGGTGGAGTTTCTGGAGAATCTAAAATAAAAAATTACAAATCTTACCCACCAATTTAATTAATCATTCCTTAGATGTCCATTCTTTATATAGTACCAATATGTAGAGTCCCAAGAAAGATTCGACTTCCTAAGACTCTTCTCTCCTTTATTCCCTCTTATTTTCTTATGAATCCATCAGGTGGAGTATCCCATATCTTCTAAGAAATTAAATTTAGTTCTGGAGGTTGTTGATATCTACTCATTATGAATCACTTCAGTGAAGACTAGATCTAGTAACTCCTCTAAGGATAAGTCATTCTTTTCACTAGTGTTTTTCACAACAGTCATTATCACATCCCATGATTCAAAAAATGAGGATTGAAGAATCCATAGAAATACGCCTTCATTAAAAATTGTACCAATAGAATAAATCCCACTCTAGGTCATGTTTAATTCATTCATATGATAATCCATGAAACTTACTTCATATATACTCATACTAAAAAATAACTACAACATGAACACTTAGTTCGTAATAGAGGGATTCTCATACATGTTTTCAAGTTGTCTATAAACTATATAGTTTTTCAAACATTACTGATGTTAAAGGATACATTCTAGGAAAAATATCATTTGAAAAACTCAAAGAGCCTTTCTGTCAAGCCTCTCCAATTCTTTATTTTTTGATTCATATAGATTCCTTCGAACCAGTGGAAGATAAAATTCCCTCTAGATAAATAATTATTCTATCTTCATCTTCCAAAATCATAAATCAATTTTATATAACATGTAAAACATTAAATTCCTATATTCAAACACAATATTTTGAAGACATAAAACTCCCACCGAGTTTAAAGAAGTTAAATATTAATTAACTTAGGATTTTAAGAATTAATTATCTGATTTTCCTTTTAGAACATTAAACCAAGCTTTAATGTCACTTTTTGAAACTAAATATGATCTACTCAGTAACCCAACATCCAATACTATAATGTGAGATAAGGATACAAATGGTTTATAAGAAACACAATTCCACCAAAATATGTATCTTTAATTAGGAATCCACATAACATAATCAAGAAATATAACCTCACACATTGAGGAAGATTAAAGAGACATTTTTGGAAGACAATCTTAGGGGAACATGTAATGAAATCATAAGTAAAAAATGGAACATAAGAAATTAGAATTGGTTGGATGAAGTTAAAATCTATGGGAAACAATATAACTACTTGAGAGGTAAAAAGAGAGTTTATATAAAGACAACTCCAAATCACAATCTAAAAAATATTTATAAAATGTAAATCAATATAATCATACACAAAATATAAGTAACCTCAACCCCCATATATAAAATAGATGAAATTAAATGATCCCACATCCAGTGGTAAATGGTCTTCCCAGATGATATTCCTCATGGATTTAATCATCATGGTTATCAATTAGTTAATAAAGAGATATCACTACCTCAACCATATCACTGAGTAAATAAATCCTATATCTAGGTGCTCCAAAAAATATTTTTATCTTCTCAACACCCATATCTGCATATACTAGCTTCTGAGAGTACAAATCCCCCAATATTTGTACCAACATCTTTTAGTTCTTTAAACACTGGCATTATTTCTATGATTTAGACACCTTCTTTCAAAAACAGAAACCCCTGAATAAAGTAGAAGTAGAATAAATCATAATTTATACCTTTTTTACTCCAATAATTAACTATAAAATGTATTCTCACAATAATACTAACAATAAAAAATCAATAGAATGGAGTGTTTTTGATAAGAAATTGAATAATAAAATTCATTATAAAAACTATGATAATATAAGTGGAATTTTATGATATTATTAAAAAGAATAAGTTTTGAATATCATATATTTTTATAATATAAGTCTTCATTATTTACTTAAAAAAGTGTTTACTAAAAAAGTATGGATCAATAAGAAATGAATAACAAACTATTTGTGCCAGAGTATATTTAACTCCCTTGATTTTACAATGAAATATTTTTATCTTATAATATTATCCTCATCAATATGTTTTCTTCTAAAATCTCTATTAGATAAAACTTAAACATAGTATTTATTTCCCCTTATCATAATCATCATCATCATAATATGCTATACTATATTAACTATCATTTTTAGATAGAAAGGGGTCTTATTTTTTTCACACGGTTAAACTATGTGTGTATCCAAACCATGAAAGACTTACCATTGCTCATTTTTGGATGTGCGATTAGTTGCATGATCAATACTAACCATGTGACCAGACCCAGGAAACAATGCGAACAATAATTAAATCCCCAAAAATCATAATTAAAATTTCAAAATCCACCTAATTAACCATAAACACCTCTCAATTGAACCTAAATATGATCCTTTGGATTTTGAGAGTAACCTAGAGACATTGTTTCCCACTAAACCTCATTTTTCAGAAGATCAAAGTTCCAATCGATGCAGTGATCGTATTTCAGTGAGTTCCTCTGTTCTTGATCTTGGATCTCCCTTATTTTGATTCCTTCTACCTAAAGGTTATGATGGCCATGCATTTTTTAGATCCTGGGGGATTTTTCTTGTGTTTTGGATCTAATATATCTTCTCTCATATTTTATGATCTATCTTCTTAGATATAGTGATCTCCAGGAAAGGTGAAACATCTCAGATTTATTGTGGTTGGATTCCAAATATTCCAAGTAGGTGTTACAATTATTTTTCTTCATTTTTTAATTAAATGTTTCTTGATAAATACATATATGCATGCTTCTTAATTTCAAACACTTATTTTAGGTAACTTTTCCTTGAAAATCATCATAAAATCTTCTTTTCCCAATTCCATTTTGAATTGAACCTGGCATGAATTTAATGGTTATAATCTTTATATTTTTCACCATTTTGTGATATTTCTAATGCATTATTTTTTAAATATATTTTGAAGTATTTTTTTGGTGGAATTGAGGAATTTGGATTGGGTTTTGATTTATAAAATGAACCTCCTTGATTTGAATAGAATGAATTGAACTATTTTGTGTTTTATAAATAGTTTAATATTTTTAAATTTATTAAATGACCAAAAAACCCCTTTAAATTATTTTACCCTTGTTTTGAAATGGTTTTCTTAGGTTAATTGAAATAAATGATTTATCAGTACAGAAATAAGGTCTAAACTCATGTTTTGAAATGTATTCAACCCTTTTAAAATTATAATACTTCATTTAAATTTTTTAGGGATGATTTGAAATAAATTATTGTTTTAAAGGAATGTTTGAAATTATAATTATCATTTGGAAAATTAAGTGGGTATGGTTACCCTTTTTGAATGTTGAAATTATTTAAAAGAATTTGAATTGAATTGATGTTTCTCGACGGCTTGGTTGTAACATTAAGATGATCCTATATAGTAATAATCCCTTAATGTTGCTTGATTGATTATTATAATTCCAATTTTTGGGTGTTTAAAAGTGATTATATACTTTTATGGAGTAAGAGTGAGATGTGATTTGAGATCCAGTGACCATAACTGATACTAATAAGGACCCCTTTGTGATCCTAGTAACTTAATTTTCTCAGTCACATCTTTTGACTAGTCATGATAACCATGATAGTTAGACGGGATGATCTAGATATATTCTTCACTAACAGACTCACAACCTTCTAGTGAATCCATATAGAATGGAAGGCTTTAGGCTATGGATGTGCAGTCATGAAAGAAGTTGTGAATTGAATTAGTTTTCTTGTGAACCATGAGACTAGATATAATCTTATTAATTAGTCAAGTTGTAATTTGATTATCTATTATCAGGGTACACACTATCATACCTAGGTTATACCCATGACATCTATATACTTGATCTTGATACATAAAAACATTCATCATCACTATTTTTCACCGATGTTTCCTTTATTGATTCATTTATTTTTATTATGCACTTGAATCTAATGTATTTAATCTTTTTCTTATTTCCATATCATGTTAATACTATCATATTTTCTTGATTAAATGACTTTATATTTTGAAATGGTTTTCAAACATTTTCAATAAAATGTTTATATTTTAAATGCTGAAATGGAATTTTTT
The DNA here is from genome assembly GCA_963277665.1 of Viscum album. Lineage (NCBI taxonomy): Eukaryota > Viridiplantae > Streptophyta > Magnoliopsida > Santalales > Viscaceae > Viscum > Viscum album. The sequence goes on from OY728157.1 coordinate 1,994,695,419, forward strand.
TGTAGGTTTAGTTTAATAAATTATTATTATATGTTTAAAACTATATTTTAAACTAATCCTCATACTCTATTTATTGTAATTATATTTTAGAAAATTTGAATTTTCTTATTAAGTGACTATAAAAAATCTTTTTTGGAATACTACTGGGCTATTTAGCTCACACCCTCCTTGTAGCTTTTGGTGCTTTCATCCATTTATGATCTTATAGAAGGAATTATATTGTTCTTATTCCTTTGTGTGTTTTTGCCTTAGTGACTAAGGGTGGGTGACTTAGAACATCGTGGGTGTTCATGGACTACCTGAAGGTGGGTTTTGGTTGTTATGTTTTGCTTTCATTTTTCTTACCGTATCTTTGTACTTTGATATATATATGTATTAATTTATATATTTGATAATGTTTTCACATTATAATATGATATTTTAATCTTTTTAGGGTTAAATTGTTCCCAATGGTTATTTACTAATTTCCAGATGCTTTTTTCTAGCCCGTCAAGATCATGAACTCTCTTTGGGTGAATATAAAAGTGGTTCACATATTTCTTTAGATGGCGTTACAGGTTTGCTTGTTAAAAATGATATCAAATCTAGTTTTTTAATTAAAGGGAATTACATGACTTTGAAATCCTTATGTTACTTGTGGTGATTCATGGTAGAAAGGATATTAAGAATGTTTTGCGACTCAAGAGTTAGTTTTTGAGTGGGTTCTTGATCACTACCTCCTCATGATGAAACTTTAGTTACTCAGGATGTTGGGACTTGATTATTTATTTTGAGTTATTGGTTTCATGATGATAAATTAGATTTAGATTCCCAATGATACTATCTTTGATTTAGGAATATCATATGATTTGTGGAACCAAAATGAAATAATTACCACACTCAGACCATGTTTTAACAATTTGGTAAACTATGATGAATTAATGGGACTAATCTAGAAATACACACATTAATAGTTATGAGGTTTGTGTGTGGTTTACTAGACCATATGACCAAGACTTTTAAATTTATAACTTGATTCAAAACTTGAAACCTTATTAATTTTCTTACATGTGACTTCACTTATGTGAGATTGTTTATGTGGGTTGTGGATGTAGGTTGGTTCTTGCTCTTGTGTGGTTCTTTCATCTTTAATCCCTTGATGATGTTTCAAAATAATTTGTTAAAACAAAATTTATGACTTAATAAAATGTTTTTTGAGTGATTTGAAAAGTGTTTTAAATTACCATAAAATAATTATTTTGAAATGTTTGGGTTGGAAAACATATTTTCAAATACTCTTTGATTATGAGGTAAACAAGGCTTTAAGAAGGATTTTTTAGTTTGTATTGTATTTAAAATTATATTTTTTTGGTAATTGGAAAATGAAACTAGTGTCTTTGAAACCATAGATCAATTTCTATAAGCTAGTAAAGGATTTTTGAATACTTTTATGTATTTATAACATGATTTATTATTTTGAAAGGAAGGAGTAATGTTTTATAAATGGTGGAATCTTGTGTGTTTTGAAATCAATGACGCTTTGATAAAATGGGTACTGACTTTATTTAAAATTTAATGGGATATAATTGAGATTTATTTGGTTCTTGAGTTAATATTATTGTGTTTTGTGATGTCTATAAATGCACCCCAGGATGCTTTCCATGAAAGATAGAATGTTTACTCATCGGTCCAGTTTTCAAAGTCTTCCTTTTTATTTTTTAAAAGTAGAATATATTGTTGATGACTCTACCCAGACATCATATCATGTGGTGGATCTAGAGAACTTCTATCCTTGTAATAACATCCTTGAATTATTTAATTTTTACCCACCTTCTTATAAGGTGAGTAAGGTTCTCTTAAGGCAGTAAGCTACCTTGAAGAAGTTGATGCGATTTTTTTATTTTTGTCAAGACTACTGATATTCTAAAGGTTAAGACTATTGATTCCTTATTTGAGGGACCTGGAAAAGAGTGGTGGGAATTTGTTATTCCTTATTTTTTGAAATAATTAATTTATTGGAATTAATTCAAGTCAATATTCATTCAGTGCTAGTATCCTAAGTAAGTGAAGAAGAAGAAAATTTCTAAGTTCTTGGTTTTTGTTCAAGATGAGCTATCAGTTGTGGAGTATGCCAATAAATTATAACATTTTTTATGTTTCATACCATGGATTTTTTTTTATGATTTTAGTAATTTCATCTATTTTCAAAAAGGTATTAACCCATACCTCTTAACTATCATGCCTATGAACAGTTTAATGTCATATTCAAGGGTGATCAATAAGGATTTCTATACTGAAGTGGATATAATAAAACAACATGAATGGATAAATGTCTCATTTGGGGTTGAAGAAGGACAATCTCCTTAGGAAAATAAGAGTACTACCATGTGTTTCCAGTATGAAGCACCTAGTTATTCTAAGAAGTTGTGTTTGAAATCTAAAATAGTTTATGGATGGTGTGGCTATTTAGGTCACCTTCACAAGTTTTGTAAGTTTTTAACTAAAAATGGATTTTTTTGTATGCAATATCATCTCATAACTATGGGTAAGAATATTCTTCATGATAATATAGATTCAACCATAAGACTTAGAGTGAATATTTTCATGTAGTGGAGGAGATTTTGGTTGTCGGTGGTTAGCTAGTAGATGTATTTGATGTTGATCTAGCTTGTTTTTTCCAACGAGGGAGTGGAAACTGTTAGGGTTTTCTTTATTATGGATTGTCTGTTTTGGAAACCTTTTATTTTGGGATCTTTTTGAGTTGTATATTGTAGAACTTGGTTTGGATCATTTTTGGATTAATGATGTAATTATGGTTTTTTTCTTGAGATCTTGATTATTGTTCCTTTGTGTCCTCTTGTTTTCAATTTATGTTTAGAGATCGATTTAGATATTTCGAATGATCTACCTTGTGAGGGTGTAGTGCCCTGATGTACACTAACCTGTATGTATGAGCTCATTCCATTCAGGCTGGGATAAACCTTGGGAATTTACTCTGGTAACTATGATGATGTGGATTTTTGAAAGACCAGGCACCCAGTGGTGCTGGTGTTTGATTTTATGAGCTCATCGAGGTATGGGGCTCTATTTTGAAAATTTTATTTTACGATTACTAAATTTACTAGGTTATAAATCATTTTTATTTCCTTACCTTGTTTTCAGATATTTTATCTTTGATGTTTCTCCTTAGTTAATTGATAAATTCTCTCCTTTTGGTCTAACGAATAATATTTTCTTATGTTACACCATTTTAGAGAATCTTAAAATGGTAGGGAGACCTATGCTGGGTATATAGTATTTATATGATTTAGAGACATGTGATAACCTTGGTGTTTTGATCTAGGAGTTTTTTTGTGAGTTTTTAACCATTGTGTGAGTCTTTATTTTATAATATGGACCATCCACCTCATAAGATGAGTGCTGGATTTGTTCTTGTTTCATCATGTTCTATCTTTTGGACTAGATGTTTTTTAGGGATAAAAAGTGCTATGGTTGGGAGGTTATAACATCTGGTTTATTATTTATGTTTTTTGACCCATTGATTTGAGTACCTAATGATTGGCTCTCATCATGGGTTGTTTCTGGTATTTTTTGATCTTTTTTATGGTTTATGGACCCATTAATGGTTTTTTCAGGGTTTGAAAAAGTGTGAAACTATGATATAAGGGCGGTCTCATGGTTAGTAATAACCATGGGACCTGCCCTAGGAGACAATGTGAACGGTAATTAAAGCCCTTAAAATATTAATTAAATTCAAAAACCCACCTAATTAACCCTAAACACCTCCCACTCAAACCAAAATCCAATACTTCGCATTTTGGAAGAAATCTATAGCCATTTTGGCTCTCCAAACCTTAGTTCTTAGTGGATTGAAGTGCAAATAGATACAGTGAACCTGTTTTAGTGATTTATTTTCTTCTTGATGTCAGATCTCAATTATTCTCTTGATTCATTCTTTATAAGTTTTATGATGACCTTGAATTTTTTTAGATATTGGTGGATTATTGTTAAATTTTGGATCTAGTATCTCTTCTATATTTTTTCAAGATATATCTTCTTAGATCTGGTGATCACCATTGATGTTTAAACATCTCAGATTAATTGTGGTTGGATTCCAAATATTCCAAAAAGGTGTTTATATTATTTCCATTTATTTTTCATTTTTTCTTTATAAATTCATATATGTGTGTTTCTTTATTTCTAACTCTTATTCTATGTACTTTTTACTTAAAATTAATCATAAAAGATTCTTTGACCAATTTACTTTTTAATTGAACATGAAATGAATTTAATGACTATAATACTGTTCTTTCTAACATTTTGGTGTATTTTTTAATTCCATATTTCTTTTGATTTGTTTTTAATTATATTTTAAATGACGTTTTAGTAGAATTTAGGGTTTGGCTTGGGTATTGATTTATAAAATAAACCTCTTTTATTTTAATTAAATGAGTTAAACTATTTGGTGTTTTATAAATAGTTTAAAATGATTGAATTTATTAAATGGTTAATAAACCCCTTTGAATTATTTTACCCTTGTCTTGAATAGGGAGTTAATATGTTATTTGAAATAAATGATTTATCCACATATAAATAGTGTGTAAACCCATGTTTTGAAATTTATTCACCCCTTTTAAAATTGTAATACTTACTTTAAAATCTTTAGGGATGATTTAAATAAATTATTATTTTAAATGCATATTTTTAATTTTAATGATCATTTCAGAAAGGAAGTGGGTGTGGTTACCCTTTTTGAATTTTTCAATTATTTAAGAGGATTTGAATTGAATTGATGATTTTTTGATGGCCCGGTTGGAACTTTAAGATGATACTATCTTGTAATAATCCCTTATGTAACTTTATTTAATATTATAAATCCCATTATTTGGTGTTTAAAAAAAGTCATTATTTACTTTTAGGGAGTTCAGGTTGAGAGTGAGATGTGATTTGGGGGAAATTATCCATAATTGATACTGATAAGGATCCCCATTGTGATCCCCAAAACTTAATTACCAAAGTAACATCTTTTGACTAGTAATGGGAACCATAATAGTTATATGGGATGACCTAGATATATGCTTCACTAAAAGACTCACACCCTTATAGTGGATCCATAGATAACGTGAAGGGTTCAGGCTATAGACGTGCATCCAAGAAAGAAGGTGTGTGTGGAATTGGTTTTTTTGAGACCCGTGAGACTAGATGTAAGTCTAGAAATTGGTCATATTGTAATTTTGTTATCTATTCCGAGGTGGAATCACTATCATACCTAGGTTGTACCCACGACATCCATATACTTGATCTTAACACATGACATCATTCATTGCCACTATTTTGCACTATTTTGCACTTGAGTTTCCTTTCTTGATTTGTTTATTGTTATTATTCACCTTCACTCTTTTGTATTGAGTCTTATTCATCTTTCCATATCAGGTGAATATTATTATCTTTTATTGAGTATCTAACTTTATCTTGTTAAATGGTTTTCAAATATTTTCAAGAAAATGTTTATATTTTAAATATTGAAATAGATTTTTTTTGCAAATTTAGTTTAATAAATGATTTTTAAATGTTTAAAACTATATTTTTAAACTAATACTAATGATCTCTTTATTATAATAATCTTCTATCATATTTAAACTACCTTATGAAGTAACTAAATATAATATTTATTAGAATCATAATAGGCTCTTTATCTCATACCCTTCTTGTACCTTTGGGGTTTTTGAGACCCTTATGATCTTATAGTCTGTGTTCTTTCTTTAATCTTACTTTGTGGTTTAATTCTTCGGTGACCAATGGTGGGTCACTTTGGACATGGTGGGTGGTCGTGGACCACTAGGAGGTGGATTTTTGTTGTTATGTTTCTGTTTCAATTTTCTCCCTATCTCTTTATACTTTGATATGTATGTATTGATTTATAAGTCTGATGATGTTTCCACATTCTACTCTATTATTATAATTTTTTTAGGGAGAAATTATTTCCAACAGTTATTTATTGATGTCATGGTGCCTTTTGTCCGCCCATAGAGATTGGTAATGCTCTTCGGGTTAGTAGAAAATTGACTTGGATATCAGTTTAGATGGTATTCCAAGTTGGTTCGTTACAATAAATAGATTTATAGTGATAATTTTGATGGAAAATATACACTATTTATATTAATTAATGTTTCAAACTATTCGTTTCAATTATTTAAAATATGGGGTTAAATGTTTATTGGATGGATTTTAATTATACTTTTCTTGATTTAGTATTGAAATTGGATGTATATATTGACTAACCAACTTAATTACATACATATATATTATTGTCTAAAAGTTAAATAATATTTTTTATAAATTAAAATAATCCATAAGGTTATGATACCCATGACTTTTTACTTATCTAAAAAAAATAAACTTTATAAGAGGTTGAGTTTTTCAAAACTTATCTATTAATAATACTTGTGATATTTAAATGATGGAGTTAGTATATTATATTTAGATGAACAAGGAGAGATTTACCTAAATTTTTTGAATCTCTTATATAGTGAAAGAGTTTGGGACATCACTTATTCATTTGTTTAATAAATTCTATGATTTATATATAATGAAGTAGCTAAAAGCGATATACATTCCATAGAACATGTATTCTTAGGAGATTCTAAAAAAAATATAGAATTCCATTGCTAGTGGGAAATATAATTAGTACATGAATAAATTTTTAAATTAATTAGAATCAAAACTATATAATGAAAATGATTATTGTAAGGTTTAAAAAAAAATATAGTTATTTATATCCCATTTAAAAGATTTCTATAGAACATTTCTTATTGAAAAATAATTGACTACACCCAAGGATAGCCGCATGGATATTGGGAATAGTATTATTAGATATGTTAAAGGTATATTATACTATAAATTTTTTATAACTCAAAAAAATAAAAAAATAATATATATTTTATTAATATGAACTAAAATAGATCAAAAAGTGATAAAAGTATACTTTTGGGGGATCTTTATTTTTTTTAAGAAAGTGTGTGTAATGGAGGAAAAATAAATATAACAGTATCTATTTATTTATACCATAATTAAATAATTTATACATGCATGAAATCAATTAATTTGGATATGTAATAGGTAGTAATTTTTTCAAAGAACTAGAGTTTCATATTTATTATCTATGTGATAATAGTCAACATATCAATAAAATAAATAATCCAATACACAATTCTAGAAAATTTCAAATATATATGAAATATAATTATATAAAAATCATGGTTGAGAAGAATCTAGTAAATCATGTAATATTTTTATCTTAATATCAAGTTGTTTATATTCTAGCTATTAATCTTCTAAAAACATTTTTTTGAAAAAGATAAGCTAATCCTTGATGTTCAATCCCTTTTTATGCCTAATATATTTTAGGTACAATTTCTATCTATTATATTATTTCATGATAATATATTAACCTATTTTTTCTTGGAATATTCTATAAAAGTGTATTTTATATATGGGATGTATGAATTATTGAATACTTATAGATATATTTAAACTCTTAATTAAACTACCTTGTTTATTTAAAAGAGAATAACTAATTTAGGCTTGTTTATTTTTAATTGAGTCTATTATTTTACATTTTTTCCTTAGTTATCAAATACGAATAATTTGAAATGGAATGATTTTACTTCTATTGGTATATGAGGAATGTCATTAGGGTGTTCAAAAGTATTCAACAAATATAAATGGGGGGTTATTGAATCCCCTTTAGTTATAGAGTGTTTTTGTTTGTTTATATTGGAATACAATGTGTATTATGATTGAATAAATGATTGAGAAGATTAAATGTAAAGTATAGGAAGTGAAGTGAAGTTTATTTTTTGGATTATATAATAAAATATGATTACAAGATATCAAAACACTTAATTTTATCACAAGGTGTAATATTGGTATATAATTAGACATGAAAAGGCGGTATTAAGCATCATCAATTTAATTTTTATGATATCACTAACTATGATATGAATTTAGGCAGTGCTTTAGGTATATTTCAGCCTATGTTAAAGGGATTCAATCTCAAGACACGGTACATGTGTGTCATGGATTGTAGTCTTATTATATAAGGCGATATGATCATATGTATACCTATGAAAAAATAAGATAAATATTCATGGCTATTATTCATGAATTTCATAGGCACTAATTTAGATATATTACTATGCATGTTATAGTGTATGGAATATCATGGAAAACAATTAGAATATTTAATGGTATATGTAATTATTTGTTTCTTTAAACAACAGTAAAAAAATAAAATTCATTATAAGAAATTTATCCACTAATAGAAAGTGATTGGCCTTATAGTTTTTCATTCACTAAATATATATTATAATATTCCCATATATAATAGTTAATGAGTGTGCCACTAGGGGAGAAAAATATATATCATGGGGTATTTTGAGGAATAATACCTTTATCCCAAGAGGTGTAATGTTGATATCTCCATTAATTTTATAGTTTAATTTATGATTAATGGTTTATTATTGTCATAAAAAGGGTCTATCTTAGGTTTCACTTATATTAGAGATAGATATTATGTATATCTCCCCTTGTGATATGGAGGGTTTAATAAATATATATATATTTCCCTAATTTTTCCTCTTCCTGAATTTTTTTAGATTTAATTATATTGAATTACAAATATTATATTTTAAAGAGTAAGAACAATGATAAATTTAAATGTTGAAAAGTACTAAATGACTGGTTCAAAAAACTAAGAGGGGAGGTTAATTAGACATTTTCTAATTTTTTTTTTACCAAATTGCAATTATATTTGATTTTATTTTACCACCTTGTAATTTATACCCTGGTTATATGTATGTATACAATGGATATTCAAAGTATTTACGAATCACATATACAAGATGAAATGAATGAAGATAAGTAAAGGATGACCTTAGATATTTTTAAATGGTTTGACCCAAATATTGGAAACATAATCCTTACCATGATTTTTTATTCTCCCCAATCACATATTATCTCATAAACTATAAAATAAAGAGAATAGAATGATTTTTGAGGACTCTATAGTTCCCCACACACTGAAACCACTTATTATTGTGATTAAAATTTCCAGTATCTCATTGGACTTTATAACTTCTCACTAATTCCACAAGGTCACATTGTAACCTCCTTTCATACCCCACATCACATAGGTTCTGCAACATCCCACCATATGTATAAATGTATTTACATTAATTTCATATGATTTAGATATCCAATATTCTCTTGAAGTCACTTCATAAATATTATTTGATCTCCTTCTTCTCAAAATATTCTTCAATAACCATTAACTCTTCAAGAATAGTGCTAGCACCTCTATCTCTTCTTACTAAAAAAATCATTGAACACATTCAAAATCTACACACCTACAATTCTCTATTCAATCTTGAGATTCATTGATATTCACAAATCAAGATTCTACTCACTATATGAAAGGATTAACATAAATATTAGAATAAAAATAGTATATTCTATCTCTCCTCATACTATTCTTCTCAAAAATATTCTTCTCACTACTTCAACTACATTAGTATAGTAGAATCTAGTACAGGTTATTCTACTTTTTTCTTAAATACTCGGATGGTGAATACTCTTATAGAATTGGTTCAACATATTTTCCATCATTCTAGAGTTCTCTAGTTTTTTTTCTGTTCACACCTCAAAATCACCATTTACAGTCATAGAATTGTCTCTATTTATTTTACACTTTTATAAATTGGTCAACTAAATAGTTTTTCTATATTTATATGTAGGAAAATATTTTAGAATATGTTTGTTGATTACTGTATTTTCTAAATAGTTTTTATATAAGTGTTCTCCCATGATCTTTTTTTCTTTTTTTTCTTTTTCTCAACCATTGTATCCTTATAATATATATGATTACCCTTTATCTTTTCTTTCTAATTTCTCATAAAAAAAAGAACTTTATGTTGATTCTTCAAATAGGAATCAAGATACTTTACTCTATTTTTTTTTCACAAATTCCAAAAATAAACCTCTATTATAAATGATATAGAGTTCATAAAATAATATCATTTTAAGTGTGGATCATTATCTTGTAACATGAGCCTCCCATGAAACATGTTCATATTTATCTTGTACATGTACAAATATATTTCTACTCAGTTTTATCTTCTTATCTCATTCAGAATGGATCACATATATCTTATGTGTCTAGAGAACTCAAGAACTGCTCAAGTATCTTCACATTTAATTTAAAAATTTAATTAATCTATAATTTTATCTTTAGGATAAATATTATTCTAAAAATTCCTCCTTACATAGTCATATTTATCTCAGTCTATTAGCTTGAATCATAATATTTTTTTTTATTTTTATGACATTAAAGATCAGTACAAAAAATATCTACTTTATTTATCTATTTTGAAAAAAAATGATGAATTTTAAATATGTAAATTTAAAATTCACAGATATAGAACAATGATATCCTCCATATTTCATCATATTAATCTATCCTATAAAAATAATGTATCATGGATTAAAAAATAATTATGTTATTTTTTTCTTTTTTAAATGGCTTTAGTATCATAAAATTTGATTCCCTTCTTAAGAAATAAATTCTATAAATTTTTTTTCAATATGCACAAATATTTGAATTTAACTAGGTATTAATGCTTTTCCTGATCCAAAATAATCCTTACGAAATTGCATAATGGTCATTTTATATATAAGAATTCATGCATACCCATATAAAAGATCCCAATGAATGAAAAAAATCATTCTTAACAATATAGGATTCATTAATATACAGAGCTAAATGATATTTATGAAGTTTCCAAAGAGACTTATATAGGACAAAAAATCATCTCTATGTTACAAAAGATTTAAATTTATGGTTCTATAATTTTTCAAATACTCCAATACATTTAAAATATAAAATTATTTATATCATTTATAATAAGCTTCAAAAGACTACATAAAATTTTTAAACTTCTCAATACCTTATCCAAGTGATATCTTATTACCAATGTTAGTAGTCAATAAAAGTGGAACACTAGGATGGATTCCTCCACAAGTTTGCTAGTTTAACACACTCTTTATCCTTAGTTTATTAATATCATCAATCATTTAGTATCTCAAACTTCTCTAAAGTATTTTAGAGAGAATTAGAAGGATTCCATATTCAATTTTCTTTTTATATAATCAAGATCAGCACATTAATCATTTCATTTAAATACTACTCACCAATCTGTCATTCCTTATTCTTTACTAACAAAAATTCATGGGATAGTTCTTTATCCTTTAGTGGTTGGATTCTCATTCCATCACTCATGATCTCCAAGACACATATATACATTTTCATTGATAAAAATGAAAACATTTTCCAATGGGTAGTTCAATACCCCCCTTTGTATATATTTTCAATGATTTGAGCTTCCAAATAGAATAAATACAATTGAATAATTACTTGGTAGTTCAATTTTACTATCCCATTTTATTATAATAAATTCAAAATAAGAAATCGTTTTCCCTCTCCCATTTTCAAACCATAGATACAAGGAATTATATTTCAAGGGAACCCCCCCTCACTCTTCTAAATTTATGAACTCTCTACTCTCCTTTTATTCTTCCACTTCCATTGTCCTTAGCTAATTACATGAGAGAAGGGTTCCATTAAAAGTTTATTTTTAATGAGGAAATAGTGAGTCAACTATATATCTACAAGTGCTTTCACAGTATTGAAAACAAAAGAAATTTTATCAAATCATTAAAGTTCTCCTTATACATCCCTAAATGCGGTACCAAATTTTGAATTATTTTTATTAGGGAAATCCAAAAAAATATTCAAAAAAATTTATAAACCTTCACTCTATGTGAATAATGAAATATAAAATCTTTAATTGAGAGTATGATCTTTCTTATAATATTAAGATCACTCATTATTGTACATAGATTTATTGTAAATAAGAATAATCATGGGAAACTAATTATCAAATATAAATCTTTAGTTTTAATCAAAGATATCTATATTTCTAGGTTTAATAGTAATAGATAAATATATGGATGCTTACTATAATTTATTATCTCTTCCTCAATATATAATTTCCATGCATCACTATCATTGATTTTTATTCAAGGATTTTTCTTCATGTTATTTTTGATACCAATTGATTTGTGATAATAGTTGGAATAAGTCAGGTGATGTATTGAAAGGATACACAATAATACCAATTAAAATATTCTCCATTGTAGAGACCCAAAGCTTTACGTACATGGAAATTACATTAATTTAGCGGAATACTTAATACATAACAAAAACAGGCACACAAGGACTGTAATAGTTTAGTGTCTTTGGAAACTAGGAATATAATCTTCTACTCATGGTGAAAGATCTTCAACATCTCCCATAAAGATCTTCTTTTTTTTACCTAAAACCTTTCTTTATATCCTGGGGAAAAGAAAACATAAAAGGGTGAGCTCAAATTCTTAGTAAGGGTAAACAAAAGAAATATCAATCACATCATACTCATAAGAACATAACATTTTGGAAATCTTAACCTGCAAAAGAGAGCATAATTTCATAACAAGGGATAAATAATAGTAGTGAAATGAAATCCCAATAATCATAAATTAAAACATTAAACTTTGTGGCATACACACATAATCATATAGAATCATTTCTTATTAGTCAAGACTCATTTCCAAGACTATCTTAGTGGACAAAGTCCATTTCTGAACTGAGTTCACTCCTCGTTTGAGTCCTGTTTTACTGAACCAGTATAACCTACCGTTCCAGCCATGTCTATCTCATGAGATATAAAATCTTTACCCAATGAATTGGAGGGAGATATTGGTCCCACCCATCTCATAATGATACCATTCTTATGTGTGCCACAAAATCATAAACCATACATCATAGCATAACCCATGTAATAAAAATGGGAATCTTAAACATCGTGACATCATAAAACAATTCATATAAGATAAAGGAATTCATAAAAATATATCCATCACAACATAGTCATATCAATGTAATAATAGGGGTAAAAACAGAACCTTTTATTATCTTATATGGAAAATAATTTTTATAAAACACTTGAACTCCATTCTTGAGAAAAATATCCTTTCTACTTCAAAAACACTTTTCCTTTCTTAACATGTCCTACAATTCTAAACTAAAAGAATTTGATTAAAAATAAACATGAAAACATGTAAAGGAAGATTCTTGGAAATAATGTTTTAAAAATCCATTCATCCCGTATATGTTAAAAAAACATTCTATTCGTACTTTTGTCGGAAAAGTCAAAAAGTACCTCGTACGAAAAACGACAAAAGATTCCTTTCATATATTTTACTAAAAACTCACCAAAGGGTAAAATAGGTTTTAAACAATTGTAGGTGGATGAAAATAATATTACATATTGAAGAAACATGGATGGGGATGATAAAATACACCTAAGTAAATACCAAAGTATAAGTAATCTCGGATAAAAATTAGATTGTGATATTTCCCTTACCTTAGGTCCGATTTGCTTCGTAAGTGTCCGAACCTCCTCTTCTTTGAAGTGCTTCTTTGAGACCTCCTTTTAGGGCACTAAAATAGGTCTTTGAAGAAGACCTGAACCTCTAGGATGTTTCTAGGGAAGTGGAGAGGAGAAATTGGCAGGGGTTGGCCGAGCTTGAAGGCTCAAATTGGTGTGAGGAGGGGAGGGAGGAGGTGCCCTTTTATAAGGGAGGAGAGGGGCTCCTATGGAAAAACTAAAAATATTATTTTATTATAAAGTCAAGTTCAGTTTTAAATAACTCCAAATTGATTTAGTTTGAAGCTAAGGTGGGGATGGGTCGAAATCCTCTCATCCAATAGAATTTATACAATTTTAGGTTCCTATTTTAACCTTATCATTTAGATTTAACATTAAGTTAAATAATTTTACTTTTACCGTGTTTTCTTGTGTTCTTATACAATAAGGTTAATAAACTTACTATAAGAAGCCAAACGAACCCCAAGTTGTTTATTATTAATATATATAACCTTATCTAAGTCATTTGGCCGAACCTTATATTTTTAGGAATAAAATAACAATTAATAATATAATATTTGTTTTAAAAACTATTTTATGTCAATTTTGAGACTATTTAGTAATTGATTTTTGTGAAAATTATAACAGAATTTTTAGTTCGAAAAAAGTTAACTAAATCAATACTAACATGTCATATTAACCTATAAAGTTAGTTTAATTCATAAAAAGTCTTAAATTACATTTATTTGGGTATTTATAACATCAATTATGTCAATATTTCATTAATAAGATAATTACTGTATCATCTTTGAGTCATAATAAATGATAATTATTTAATCCCTAAAAATTATAAATAAATTCCTATGATGTAGATAATTGTATTATATTTCTTTAGACTATTCATGTTCGAATTTTCATGAAGTTTATCACTAAATTAAAATTATTAGACTTATAAGATTTAAGAAAGTGACATGTTGTCACATTCTTTGGTTTTAATAATAATTAAATTATTTTCATGGATAAAAGTCCATTAAATGAATCTAATCCGACCCTTAAGTGATATGGGTCTACTTTTAGTAATCCAATAGGATTTTGAAAAGTGTTAGGGTAATTTTATAATCTTATATTTACCCTTAATTACCCAATTTACCTTTAACTATAGTAAATAAAATTTACCGTAGTTACTATTCTCAATGCCCAAAAATAAAATGTAGCTTATTAACATAATTTTGACGCAATGATTCCAAATATGGAATCCATTTTTCCAAATTCAATACACAAAAGTTTCAGAAATTAAATTAAAATTAATCCCGTTGTCGAAAGAAAACATGTTTTTCTTTAAAACATTGCAAAAGATTGAATTGATTTTACCTACGAATTCAAGGTAAAATGAATGCTAATGACATACATTATATTAAATATTAAAAATATATTATATTTATACTTTAAAACCATTCAATATTATAACTTAACCACATAAGATATTATGATGAAAAAAGTTGTTTTTAATTAAAATATAGCGTGTTTTTACTATTCATTAAAATATGAAAGTCATCAGAATAAAATGAAAAATTTATCTAAAGTAAATTTTTATTTCTTGATTCCAAAGAATATTTTTATTTTGTAAAATGTAACTTATAAAAATTTCAAAAACTATATTTAAAGTGGGTGCACCATCAAAAGGCGGTAAAACTGTATTTTTTGAAAAATACTTATTTTACCCAAAAAATTTATTTTGTTCTTATAACATGTTCTAGAAAATTTGTAAGATTAATAATAATGTTATAAAATTAAAAATTTAGTTAATATTATTCATAATGGCTAGTTCATAATAATATTATAATAATATATCGTTGTTTAGTAACACCCGGTATTGCGTACAACACACGCTATTGAGGAAGGTCGTGATTGCATGTAATGCAAGCCAAGTCAGGGTTGCGTGTTGTGCAAGAATCCTTCGTTGTTTCGTATAACAAAATCCAACCATATTTCATTTATAAATTGAATATATATATATATATATATAATCAATGTTGCGTAGAATAACTATTATCAAAATTGTGTGTAATACGATCCAAGAATAGTGTTGCGTATACTACAAGCTAATACGGTGTTGCGTATAGCACAAGGTAATCTTGGTGTTGCATACAACACAAGAAATTAATGAAATTAAAATAATATTTTTCATAAAATCTCGGGGTGTTACATTCTACCCCCCTTAAAATGAATTTCTCCCTCGAAATTCGTCAGGGTTATAAATGGTTTACTACTTGAAAGTTTAATAGAAACCCACATCGTAAAAAGGAATACCAAAACATGGATTTTAAAAACTAAAGTATGAAATGTAACGGTTACCCAAATTAACTCATCACGGGGTTTCCACGTAGGAGAACATAAGTGAAAATAAGGATATGGAAGAAAAATATAACCATCAAGTTCTGATGGAGAGTGGTAGAGAACATGGCTATGAAAAAGCCAACAATCACAAAGCTATTGATTTGTGATGATCTAAGGTACCATCTGATTAATCGGATATAAGGGAACTAGGACAACATTTTTGGTTTTCAAGATCATTTCCCTAAAGTTGATGAATTAAAAGAAATACTTGCATGATTTTGGTACAGTCTCACCGTTGTTCGTGAATTGAACAATTTACACTTCATCCCTTATAGAAATTTGTTATTCGTGATGTGTTAGCGGATCATGTGATAGAATGATGGGTCATTCCATCTCTTTCAAAGAAAAGGTTAGCAAAAGTTATAAGTCCATCTTATGGTTAGATTAATCATATATGGTTCCAAAAATGAACTTATACTTCATATATCATACCGCTTAATAAAATAAAACTTGTTTCTACTAACTAGAGACTTCCTGTAGGCCAGTGGTAGGCGATAAAGGCCAGTCGCACTTTATTTGTGGGTTTGACTCCCACAGCCTTGTCCGACGCGATGGGCTATCGCCCGTCCTTCAGGTTGTCCTTTTTCTAAAGCTATATTACTATAACATCCCATCAAAAATATCAAAAAAAAGTTTTATCCTTAAACAATACTAACTTATGTCCAACATAATCCATTCCAATCTTTAGGCTTATTTAAAATACTTCGGTCCAAGCTCATAGTATAAAGAAAATGATTACTTGAAATGTCACATAACAATCACGTGAATGCCATCATTTATCCCCCATATATCATAAGATATATCTTGTTGGTAAAATTACAAACATGTGAATACCTTATTCATGTATTCTCTTGAATAATGAATACCCATTAATTGAACCATAGTGAAAACATGAATGCAGTCAAAAGTTAACTCTTTCCACATACCAAAATCCAAAAATTCTATATACTCAAACCATGATATAACCTTCTCCTTATATGATCTCATGAATACGGTCAAACATTTCATTTTCTCATTTTCCCTTCATTATGCGCATATCATCTTTTTTTTTCCAAAAAATATATCTATCACTTTCCATGGTTACCGGTACCATAAAATTATTGAAAACCACAATAAACTAATACATAAATATTCCAATATTGCACGATACTATATACAACATTATTTTTGAATCCCATTACATAAACACATAATCATTCAACCACATCATTGTCATATTCAACATCACCAATGGTGATCGCATGTGACTTCCCTTTTTTCCTTTGACTTAAGTGGTTGCTCATGGATCATCACTAACCCTTGGATTAGGGCATTTATTAGAATAATGACCCATTTCCTTGCACTTGAAGCATTGAAGTGTAGTAGGTTCATTCTGTGTATCCCTTCCTTTGTTTGCATAATTATACATCTTCTTCCCATCATTGCGGCATTCAAATGTCCGATGACCTTCCTTTCCACATTTGAAACATTTACTTGTCCCTTTAAGACAATCTCCACCATGCTTCTTTCCACACTTTGAGAATAAAGAAACATTCATCTTCTTTTCACCATTATTATGAGATTTCTCCTTGAACTCCATCTTTCGTTTCTTATCAAAACTATGAGATGGATAAGTAACACCAACTTCCATTTCTACCTTGATAGCACAACACACAATTTCTTCATAGCTACTGAATTCTCTTATAGCTAATTCTCTTCGAAGATTTTGTTTTAAGCCACTTAAAAATCGATCAACATTACTTTCAGGTTGGATGATAAATCCAGATGCATAACTTGAAAGCCTTGTAAAATTCGCTTAGTATATACCAACAGATTCATCATCCTTTTGATTTAGTTCAAGAAACTCCTTCTCCATCCTTGTTCGAAGAATACGAGGGAAGTACTTATTGAAAAATAAGTTCTTGAACTCATCCCATTTCATGGACTCAATTTCATCTCTTTGCCTCTTATTCTTGATAAGATTCCACCATTGATCAGCTTCACCTTCCAAACGATATAATGCTAAGATGACTTTATCATGTTCAGAACATTGAAGAACTGAAAATATATTTTCAGTAGTACTGATCCATTGTTCAGCAACAAGTGGATCAGAAGACCCACAGAAAGAAGGTGGACGTTGCCTCATGAAGGACTCAATAGAATATTGTTCCCTTCTCTTCTCATTTGGAAGTCCAGAATGATTCACAGCTTGTGTAAGTATAACAATAAGATTTTTCACTCCATCTCCCATAACATTTGTTTGTTCAGGAGGACAATCATTGCATTGTCCATTACATTGATCAACACGGTTCCTTCGGGTTACAACCATCGTCTAAAACCCAAAAATAATAGTGTGAGAGGAAAAAATCACCCTAGGGAAAACAACATAATAAAGGGGGAGTACCATCAATATATAACATCTTGGGTTACCGTAATTCTAGTACTATAACCTATACTAAACCTTAGGGACATCCCTAGACATACCTTAGAAATATCTATAGGGATATTACTAAAGTTGTCGCATCCTAGTTTCCAAGGGTTGACTAAACCTTTCCTCTGATACCAACTGTAGAGACACAAAGCTTGACGTACATGGAAATTACATTACTTTAGTGGAATACTTAATACATAACAAATACAGACACACAAGGACCGTAATAGTTTAGTGTCTTTGGAAACTCGGAATATAATCTTATACTCATGGTGAAAGATCTTCAACATCTCCCATAAAGATCTTCTTTTTTTTACCTAAAACCTTTCTTTATATCCTTGGGAAAATAAAACATAAAAGGGTGAGCTCAAATTCTCAGTAAGGGTAAACAAAAGAAATATCAATCACATCATATTCATAAGAACATAACATTTTGGAAATCTTATCCTGCAAAAGAGAGCATAATTTCATAACAAGGGATAAATCATAGTAGTGAAATGAAATCCCAATAATCATAACATAAAACATTAAACTTTGTGGAATACACACATAATCATAGAGAATCATTTCTTATTAGTCAAGACTCATTACCAAGACTATCTTAGTGGACAAAGTCCATTTCTGAACCGAGTTCACTCCTCGTTTCAGTCCTGTTTTACTGAACCAGTATAACTTACCGTTCCAGCCATGTCTATATCATGATATATAAAATCTTTACCCAATGAATTGGAGGTAGATATAGGTCCCACCCATCTCATAATGATACCATTCTTATGTGTGCCACAAAATCATAAACCATACATCATAGCACAACCCATGTAATAAAAATGGGAATCTTAAACATCGTGACATCATAAAACAATTCATATAAGATAAAGGAATTCATAAAAATATATCCATCACAACATAGTCATATCAATGTAATAATAGGGGTAAAAACAGAACCCTTTATTATCTTATATGGAAAATAATTTTAATAAAACACTTGAACTCCATTCTTGAGGAAAATATCCTTTCTACTTCAAAAACACTTTTCCTTTCTTAACATGTCATACAATTCTAAACTAAAAGAATTTGATTAAAAGTAAACTTGAAAACATGTAAAGGAAGATTCTTTAAAATAATGTTTTAAAAATCCATTCATCCCGTATATGTTAAAAAAAACATTCTTTTCGTACTTTTGTCGGAAAAGTCAAAAAGTACCTCTTATGAAAAACAACAAAAGATTCCTTTCATATATTTTACTAAAAACTCACCAAAGGGTAAACAAGGTTTTAAACAATTGTAGGTGGATGGAAATTATATTACATATTGAGGAAACATGGATGTGGATGATAAAATACACCCCAGTAAATACCAA
This sequence comes from Viscum album, assembly GCA_963277665.1. NCBI lineage: Eukaryota > Viridiplantae > Streptophyta > Magnoliopsida > Santalales > Viscaceae > Viscum > Viscum album. The sequence continues at coordinate 1,994,715,088 of OY728157.1, forward strand.
AGTATAAGTAATCTCGGATAAAAATGTGATTCTGATATTTCCCTTACCTTAGGTCCGATTTGCTTCGTAAGTGTCCGAACCTCCTCTTCTTTGAAGTGCTTCTTTGAGACCTACTTTTAGGGCACTAAAATAGGTCTTTGAAGAAGACCAGAACCTCTAGGATGTTTATAGGGAAGTGGATAGGAGAAATTGGCAGGGGTTGGCCGAGCTTGCAGGCTCAAATTGGGGTGAGGAGGAGAGGGAGGAGGTGCCCTTTTATAAGGGAGGAAAGGGTCTCCTATGGAAAAACTAAAAATATTATTTTATTATAAAGTCAATTTCGGTTTTAAATAGCTACAAATTGATTTAGTTTGATGCTAAGGTAGGGATGGGTCGAAATCCTCTCATCCAATAGAATTTAGACAAGTTTAGGTTCCTATTTTAACCTTATCATTTAGATTTAACATTAAGTTAAATAATTTTACTTTTACCATGTATTCTTGTGTTCTTATACTATAAGGTTAATAAACTTACTATAAGAAGCCAAACGAACCCCAATTTGTTTATTATTAATATATATAACCTTATCTAAGTCATTTGGCTGAACCTTAGATTTTTATGAATAAAATAACAATTAATAATATAATATTTGTTTTAAAAAATATTTTATGTAAATTTTGAGCCTATTTAGTAATTGATTTTTGTGAAAATTATAATAGAATGATTACTTCTAAAAAGGTTAATTAAATCAATAATAACATGTCATAGTAACCTATAAAATTAGTTTAATTCATAAAAAGTCATAAATTACATTTATTTGGGTATTTATAACATCAATTATGTCAATATTTCATTAATAAGATAATTATTGCATCATCTTTGAGTCATAATAAATGATAATTATTTAATCCCTAAAAATTTTAAATAAATCCCTATGATATAGATAATTGTATTAGATTTATTTAGACTACTAATGTTCGAATTTTCATGAATTTTATCACTAAATTAAAATTATTAGACTTATAAGATTTAAGAAAGTGACATGTTGTCACATTCTTTGGTTTTAATAATAATTAAATTATTTTCATGGAAAAAAGTCCATTAAATGAATCTAATCCGACCCTTAGTTGATATGGGTCGACTTTTATTCATCAAATAGGATTTTTCCAAGTGTTAGGGTAATTTTATAATCTTATATTTACCCTTAATTACCCGATTTACCTTTAACTATAGTAAATAAAATTTACCGTAGTTACTATTCACAATGCCCAAAAATAAAAAGTAGATTATTAACATAATTTGGACCTAATGATTCCAAATATGGAATCCATTTTTCTAAATTCAATACACAGAAGTTTCAGAAATTAAATTAAAATTAATCCCGTTGTCGAAAGAAAATGGGTTTTTCTTTAAAACATTGCAAAAGATTGAATTGATTTAACCTACGAATTAAGGTAAAATCAATGCTAATGACATACATTATATTAAATGGTAAAAATTTATTCTATTTATACTTTGAAACCATTCAATATTATAATTTGATCACATAATATATTACGATGAAAAAAGTTGTTTTTAATTAAAATATAGCGTGTTTTTACTATTCATTAAAATATGAAAGTCATCAGAATAAAATGAAAAATTTATCGAAAGTAAATTTTTATTTCTTTATTCCAAAGAATAATTTTATTTTGTCAAATGGAACTTATAAACATTTCAAAAACTAGATTTAAAGTGGGTGCGCCATCAAAAGGAGGCAAAACTGTATTTTTTGAAAAATACTTATTTTACCCAAAAAATTTATTTTGTTCTTATAACGTGTTCTAGAAAATTTGTAAGATTAATAATAATGTTATAAAATTCAAAATTTAGTTAATACTATTCATAACGGCTAGTTTATAATAATATTATAATAATATATCATTGTTTAGTAACACCCGGTATTGCGTACAACACACGCTATCGAGGAAGGTCGCGATTGCGTGTAATGCAAGCCAAGTCAGGGTTGCGTGTTGTGCAAGAATCCTTCGTTGTTTTGTATAACAGAATCCAACCATATTTCATTTATAAATTTAATATATATATATATATACTCAATGTTGTGTAGAATAACTATTATCAAAATTGTGTGTAACACGATCCAAGAATAGTGTTGCGTATACTGCAACCTAATACGGTGTTGCGTATAGCGCAAGGTAATATTGGTGTAGCATACAACACAAGAAATTAATGAAATTAAAAGAATATTTTTCATAAAATCTTGGGGTGTTACATCCATGATAGATTAATTTTATAGATATACAAGTATAAGGTAATTCGACATATTCTATTCATGATTCCACTTTAATTCTATTTTTATAATAAGAAAAAATATGATAGTATGGAAATAAGGTGGACTTCTATGAGTTCCTTAATTACAGTAGTGGGGTTGAGAATTCTTCCTCAACCAGTAACTATTTCATTTTTAGCCCTAAAATGCTGGGAATTCATTATTATTTATTTATATTTGGTTTTATTTATCTAAATATATATATATAAATATTGGTTTTATTGTTTTATTAAGATTTAGTTTTACTTGGAATGAGATTAATGACTTTAGAAATTAAGGCACTGTTATTATTTTCATCGTTTTTATATTTTTCTGAAATTTTCCAACCGATTTGGCCATATAATTAAGAAATATTTGGTTATATACTAATCCTTCCTTGGGTTTTTAAACTTCTTATTTTCAAAAATAGTTTTTTAACTTGATATTAATGGTGTATTCCTTTTGTATTTTATGAGCTCCTTTTGGACTAGAATAAAAAAATACACTTGGTAGTTATGTTTCATACATTATTGCAACTTCCACACACAATATCATTAAATTTTGTGTTTCCATTCTTTATTGGACTCTCAAATTATTCTCCTGAAATGTAAACCACTAATTTAATCTTATTACATATCTCTTGGATGGATTATCATTTTGTTTTTATCTTTCTCCCTTATTTCTTAAAATCCATTCCCATCATTAAATGGTCAATGGTGTGGTAATTATTTACATAGTAGGAACATATCTTCACTATAGTTTTTATATTACCTTTAAAAATATTATTTGGGTTCTTAGGAGAGATATTTTTATATTTATCCTTTACTGATTTAATTCTCAAAAAGTACCTATATTCATTTCTTTGTTCTTTCTAAAATTTTGGCCATATAATCTCAGTTGAATATGACTTTTGTTGGGTTACTACATACATATAATATTCATATTAAGGGTCATATTTCCTTCAAAACTCAAATAATTTACAAATATTAAAATCTATTCTTAATTGACATATTATTCTTTTTCTGTGATGTCATCTCCATCATGGAAAGTTTCCTTTTAGAATCAACTTTTCTCACCTTGAATTTTGGCCTTATCCAATATCCATTTAATAATATATTATTACAATAGTCCATATAATTTTCCATAATATTAAAATAGTAAACAAATATATTAATTAATCTCCATCATTTTCTTATTGATGCACTCTATCCACATTTTTTACCTTGATTTTTATAGGCTAGAACACCACCTTTTGGGATCTAATTAACAATATTCTTTTCTCACACTTATTGTAATCCACCCTTGGAACATTTTTATAATGGTTCAAACCAAACAACCCCATTTTTATGTATTTTTGGAGTCAGAGGTGTGAAAAGAGGATCAATGATAGATCAATGAAGTTAAAAATCCATTTCTACTAAAAAGGTGGTTTGAAGTGTGGATATTTACATTAAATCATAGTGGATACCATTTCGGTGTGGTAGAGGCCTTATATTATAGGTTATAGGAATATAATTTTGGTAGCTCTGCTAATTTTTGAAAGGTTGTAGTATAGATGTGAGTTTTAATGTGGAGTGTTTTATGTTTAGTGAATCTATCCATTTGGATGTGTATATAACATAGGTTGCGGGCTAAGACATTATAAATAGAAACACCATGTACTTACCCTTGTTTTTAGGATATGGGATATATTTTTATCATGAATTTTAGATTTTATTTAGAAAAAGGATTATTATGGTGTGGTCCCCTATATTAGATCATTGTATTTTGGAAAAACCAATATATTATAGTGTGATATATGTTATTGAACTGTTTTGTTATGTTTCTCCAGCTATGTATAAATTTTAAAAATATATCAAAACACTTCATTATTATTTGGAATCTATTGACTCATGGGAAACCTATATTCCTATTTAGTAATTCTATCATCCCCTCATACTTAGTTTTGATTCCCAACATTAGGAGACAGGTTAATGGTGATCCAAAGTGGGTTTCCTCTCATTAACTATTATTTCCCCCCTTTTCATTATTTAGTAATATCTATGGTTATCAGGATGGTTGGTTTAGGTGGGGTCAATGAAAGATATTAATGGGGGTTATTATGATTAAGGTTTTTTGTAGTGATCCTTTCATGGGATTTTCTCATTATTGTTTATTATCAATCTTGTCCTTGTATAATAATTAGAAAATATTCATATGACATAGGGTATTCAATAAATTTCATTTCTTCTATCTAAATTATGGGATTAATTTTTTTTACCCTTGGGTAAGTAATAAGTATTGAAAAAATAAAGGTAATGACTCAAAATTAAGTGAAATTAATGGTAATGAGATGAATTTCAAACATTTACTTGCATTTATGGTATTTACCTCACACATTGTCCTTATTATCAATTATTTCATATAATCATTATTGACATTAATAATTTTATGTTGATTCAATGTTGTTTAGCAAAATTATCTTTTTATACAAGAATTAGTACATAATTATAGCAATTTAATTGGTAGTTTGAGGTATGATAATGAAATGATATTTTCTTTAAATAGGAAGGGGTTGCAGTGGTATTATTTCTAAAATTGGTTATTGTGTGTTTATTATGCTTGTGTGGCTAGTTATGGATATGTTTTCTATTTATGTGGGTGGTTTTTCATGGGGTGTTTTTTGTTTATGGGTTTGGTTATGTTAGTTAGGTTTTTTGGGTAGCGTGGATGATATGGCTAATATGTGATGGGAAATGTATTTTTTATGGTAATTAGGGATGTTTTTCATACTGTTTTTTGGTTTTTAGTTGATGATAGATGGAAGTTAGTGTGGGTTTTTTAACGAATTAATGGTGCTTTTTATTTCCTTTTTCAAGGGGGACCATAGCACATTATCATAATATATCATGGTTAGTTGGTGTGGTTTTAGTTATAGATTCTTAGTAGTAGTGAAATATAATTGGAAATAATTATTTTTAAATTTATGAGGGTAATAGGTTTAGAGCGGTCTTTCATTAAATATGTTATTAAAATCATAAGTAAAATAATATTTTTTGGTGATGATGAATCTGTAAATAGAATAATAATATGATTAATTGAACTATTTTAAATGATTTATGGCACTTTTGTGTGGTAAATATGGTTGTTTTTGTGTGATAATTGGAAATATGGTAGAGTATGGTGATGATAGTGTAGTATTGTGGTGGATGGTGATAATACCATATTGATTTAAATCCATTAGTCTAGACATGTGATAAGATATATACATATACACCACCTTAAAATTTTATTTTCATTATGATTTCTAAACACAACCCACATAAATTAGATATCATTACAACTCCTCAAATGTTTTGGGTCTCAAGTGTTTTTCCTAACATAAATGCTGGCAAGGGTGAATAGCATACTACCCCCTCTTCCCTGCTCTCCCTTTAGCTATATTACTTTATGATATTCTCACATGGTGTGGGTAATACATGGGAGAGGAGGACATGAGGATGATTTTATTCACGTTCATGTTACCTTTATGTGATGGATACATATGTTATGGGGTATAGTGGGAGTCATTCATAGTAGGAGGAGTGCATGAGGTTATCATCCATTATGTTCATGATACTATATTGTATTAGATATGTGATATGTGTATGTGGATACAGAATGAAGGGGATTATGTGTTGGTTATTTGTGTCATTCTTAGGGATTTGTAATATATATAAGATGATAACATTATGAGATGTTAGATCCTATGGTAGGTTGAGGTAGGTAGAGTTCCAGCCTATCCCACATCACATAATGGTGTAATTTAGCATTGGATGTGTGATGTTGAGTTATGAGAATGGATAATCAATGGGGAAGTAGTTACAGGTAGGCTTTACTTATATTCCTTGATACTCTTTTACTAATTAGATTCATTATTTGGTGAGTGTTCATTATTGAGGATGGATGGTAGTTGATCTTTTAGGTGTTTGTTATTCTTTATCTTTGTTCACTGATGCATTAGTAGGATTGTTCCACATTTTCACTAGAGGTCTTTGGGTATGATCCAAATATGTATACATATTATGCTCACCCATATATATATTAACAATTTTCAAGTTTATAGGGTGAGTTGGGTGATCGAGATGAACAATATTATCTTGGATCCTTGGTTTTATTAGGGAGTCACTACCTAGAAGTTTTGTTTGGTATTTCCATTTTAGGATTTTATTTATCTGACATATTCATGCATTGTGTGATTATTATGGATCTTGGTTTATTTATATTATAATTTTTATTGGTGTTTTTACTCTTGTATTAATATGACATATATTTGAGGCTAATTGAAAAGAAATATTCCAGATTAGTGAAGAATCATTGATAGGGAGGGTGAATCAGTGATTCAATTCCTTTTAAGTCTCATTGGTGAAAAAACCCTTATCATCAGTTGAAGTGAATATTAATTTATATCCAACACACACTCATTAAGGGAAAATAATATTTATAATATTCAGCTCTCAAAACATGAATTTAATATCTTGTAATGATTTGGATTTCATAGAGACTAGACAACCCACTAGTTTCAATATATAGGTAGAACCATAAGGGCATATCCCTATACCCATGTTACCATAAGTCTCCTAGCTATTATAGTGATTACTATAATATTACAATGGTAAATAACTTGATATTAATAAGAATAAATCTTTCCTAATATAGCCTAAATTTATTGATGTAGTGATACTCTTCAACTTCTTCTCCAACCTATAGAAACTCATGTTTGATCTCTTCACTATCTGCCCATTCTCAAAGCCATTACTTTTTCTTCTTATATTATTCTTCTTCAAAGCATAATACTTTACTCTTTTAATTTTTTTCTAATTTATAACCCATACTTTTTATTGGAGTACTAAAAAATAATATCATCCAATTCATATTTTTTAAATTCAAATTAAAACCTTTATCTTACTTCAATAACCTAAACTACCCCTACTTTATTTTGAGACTTTAGATCATGTTAGATAGATTATAAATTGACGATAATTACTAATAAACATCATTGATCAAGTTACTAAGATGATAGGTTGTCTAAGAAGACACATTATTAAAACTTATTTAAATAGAAACAATCCTCCTGAAACGACTTTCACCATAGCCTGGTGTAAAATATTTATTCGTTTTCCCATAAATTTTTAAGAACATTGGGTGTGGTCCTCCTAGTTATATCCATTTTCACATGAGACTTCACCTTTCAACTATGAGATCACTTACCATAGGTGTGGTCACCTACATCTGTCTATTTTTTCATATAGCTTCACATATCGACTATGTATTTTTATCCCATGGGAGAGGTTCTTCTCCATTTTCCATTTTAACATATTTCTCCTCCTATAAACCATGACCACCAATAGAAAACACCAAGGGAATAGTGACTTTTCTAATTCATCCTTGTCTACTAGAAGTCTACCATCAGAAATACCATAGGTGTGGTCACTTTCTAGTTTCAAATTTTGAGCATTCTAATTTTCAACATGAACTATAATATGGGTGTGGTTGTGCCTAGACTTATTATCCATATTTACCAAATCCCCCCTAGGTCATGGAATTTCCCATGTTGGAAAATATTCACATCAATACTCTCTTCACCATGCGAGCAGTCCTACTGGATTATCCATACTTTCTACCTAGAGCCTTTGTCACTTTATGAACCTTCTATCAACTATAAAAGAACCTTCTAACTTCATTAAATTTATGAATCATGATGATCCAATCATGATGTTTATATCATTAATGATCATTTCATAAGGCATTATTGGATTTAAATTTGAATATTATTTATGTATTGACAATAAAATCTAACCATTTTTGTCATATCACCATCAATTTTTTTTTATATTTATCAGAAAAACCATATCATCACCTTTTGGACTCATCAATCTCCCCCTTTGTATTTTTTTCAACCAAGTAACATAAATCACTATTAATCTCTATAAACATTGAAATAAATAACCGTCAAATAATTATAATACTACATTAGAGAAATTAGTGTTGGAAATAATAATATTGAAAAAAATAATACCATGATATTGATAAGATTGTGATCTGTAAGAAAATTCTGTAACATGAACCTCACAGTATTCAATAAATACTTCATCACCACATCACCAAAATTTCAAACCTAAAAATTTTCTGAAAACAATTACAATAAATTGCAAAAACAGTTCACACAAATGATGAAATCATATCATACCCCATACAATAAACTGTTAAAATTGTTCACACAAATACTAAAATCATAGCTTACCCCTAATAATAATCTATTATAAAAATTCACACACATGTTGAAATCACAACATACCCACATTTATTACTCTCTCTAAATATAATATTTCTTTTAATATAATTATAACACATATCAATAAAAACTCACACTACATTATATATTACCCCTTTGATAAACAATATGAATATTAACATAATAGAAGGATTTATTTTGTCATTTATATTCCCTTTTGACAACAATCTCCAATGATAATAGAGAGGACATGGAAACACTATGCCTTAGCCCTATAATGAATGATCTTGAACACCTAAGTCCAATATTAGATTCTAAAATAATTTTTTGGAAGTATCTAGGTGAACACATATGTAATATGATCCTTTATAAGAACAAATTCTAATTTTAACTCATTATTCCCCACTAGATATTTGATAATGTTATATTTAATATCAATATTATTGGATCATGAATGTTGAACTATATTATTTTAAATATTAATAAAACATTGAATTATCACATCCCGGTAGTAATGGAAACTTCACTTTAACTTATAAATCTTTTAAATATGTCTTCATCCACATTATTTGTGTTAAGGAATGTGTATCACCCATATATTCAACTTTATTAGTGATCAAGATGATTCAATTATTCTTCCTTGAATAACAAATAACCATACTTCTCCAAGAAATAATTTTCCACAATATGTATACATCCTCGTATCAACACATCCAATCTAATCTACATTTGAGTAACCAAACATATAAATATTCTCTTTTCTTTTATATTTAAATCCATAGTTCATTATTCCCTTGATATACATAAGTTGAATCTTTCCTCTCAATACATGAGACATTTTTGGTACACTTTGATATCTGTAACAATATGTAACAACATACACTATATCCAGTATTGAAGTAGTTAAGAAATGTAAACTCCCAATTACATTTTGTAATTACCCATCATCAAGTTTGTTTTCCTGTTAATATTTTTTCAACTTTGTTCCCATTGAAATAAGTTTAGAAATAGGTTTTGAATCTAATATTCCAAACTTATTCAACATTTCATTAGCATGCTTCTCTTGAGATACAAATTACAATCATTTTCTTTAGAAAATTATAATTCACGAAATTATCCCATCACACTAATCATAGACATCTCAAAAAGCACCTTCATTTCTCTAGAAAAATCTTCTTAAACTTATTTATAATTTTCAAAAAAAAAACTATATCATCTATATAATTGATAATAATTAGAAGTTAATTCTTATCATATTTAATGTATAGATTGTTTTAAACTCCTTTTCAGAATTTAATTTTCTTTGAGAAAGTTTCAAGATTAAAATACCAAGTTATTGGGGATTTAATGAGCACATAAAATACCATTTTTAAACTTCAAAAACAATTATTATCTTCATAAAGAATGAAACCATATGGTTTTTAATATAAACTCATCTTCCAATTCCCCATTGAGGAAAAATGATTTGACATCCATTTTAATGGTCTTTTATTTCTTTTGTGATACAATCACATGAAAAATTCATATGGTTTCAATTCTTATATCCAGTGAAAATGTCTCATCGAAGACAACTACATTAACCTATGAATATACTTTACAAAACAATATTTTCTTTATTTTTCACCACTTCACCCTTTTCATTCATCTTTTTTTGAACAACCACTTTTTCCTGATAATTTTATTCTATATGGGCTTGGGTAAAAAATCCCAAGTCTCGTTATTTTGTATCTAGATAGTCTCTTCATTCATAGAATTAATACATTATTTATATTTCATTGATTCATAAATATCTCATGGTTTAACTTTAGATAACAATTAGATATGATATTTTGTACTCAATATTATTCTAGTTTGAATCATTTTTATTTGATTTCAAATGATATTTAAACATAATATTTCCTTATCATCCTTGAATAATATGAAAAATATTTTTTTCAACACTTTAATTTTATTAATAAACATCATTAACTTGAAATTATTCCTAATTATCACCATTTTATAAAACATAAACTTATTATTTCACAAAAATAGAATCATTTTTATCACTTTTGTAACATGCTTCATTATGTAAGTTTACATTATTTGTGTGTTCCATCACTTTCAAATTAACAGAATAATCATGTTTCTCTAAATCTATATTATAACAATGATTCCCTCATCCATTTAGTGGATAACCTAGGAAGGTACCAACAACAAAACTTCTTTAATGTTTTATGACATTTCACCTTTAACTTTTATAATATAGGGGATGAAAAAAATTATTAGATATATCAAACATGGAGATGTATTTTAATACATATTATATTATGACATATCATAGTTTGGCCTTTAAATACAATGTTTTTTAATATGAATTTTTTTTATAATAGATTGTATTTAGAAATAATGATATGTATCATACTCTAACAACATAGTTTGATTCATCTCCACTGGACTTATATTCTTTCATTCAGCCACATAATTTTGTTGTGGTGTGTATGGTGCACTATGTTCATATCCAATTCGATGCTTTTCAAGATAGAATTCAAATATTACATGGGTAAACTCATCACTATTATCTTTTTGAATCTTATTCAATTAGTAACCATATATAAATAAGCACATCTCCTAAAATTATTGAACCTTTTTAGATCCTTTGATTTAGGTTTCATAAACATAATATATGTAATTAAAATAAATTCATCAACAAAGAAAAAAAATAATTATCTCTATTTTTCAATTTCTTCCTCATGGGATCAAAAATGTCAAAGTGAATTAACACTAAAGGAAGAGTACATTTTATTTCAACCGTCTTTTATGGAGTATTAATAATATTTCCCTTCAGTCAAGTAGAACACATTAAAATTACTTTCTCTTTTAAACTTATAAATATCATGAATATTGTATCAATGAATAAGATTACACATATTATTTTTTTCCACAGTGACTGAGCCTTTTATTCCAGGATTTATTTTGTTTTTTCATTCATAAATTGAAATAATTTCCTGTATCACAAATCTAAAACAAATAGCCTCTTATCCATTTTCCTCTTATCAAGGTACATAAATCTTTTAATCTCTTCACAATAAACCCATATTTATGAAATATCACATTATTTAATTTATCACATAACTTAGAAATCATAGGAAGATTATGTTTCAATCCTTCAACATATAATTTGATTTTGGATTTTAATTTATATTTACAAATTAATGTTGATCAGACACCTTTTATTTTGAGTGACCCATCATTTCTAGAGGTCACAATTCCTTTTTTATATTTTTCAACATCCCTGAGAAGATTAAAATACCATTTCATATGTGAGGTAAATATATTATTTAAAATACATGGAAGTTATCCTTTAGATTATTTGAAACCAAATTCACAAACTAGCTATTTCTATTTCAATTTCTCATTCATCTTCTAAGACTTCTAAGTACTTTCTATTGAGCACATTTGGGGATGTAGAATAACGAGACATAATTTTTCAAGATAACTACTTTCATCACATCATTCAAATACATCTTCCAGTGGTAGAAATATATTTTTAATTTTCAATCTGGATTTATCAAGCTATCTCTAAGTTATTCTTTATTGAATGAGTTGAACCCCCACTATTCATGTATTCTAAAAAATTAAAACTCATCAATGTATTGGTAATTAAACCAACACTCCCTTTCATTTTTTCTAAAACCCCCACAATTCCTATAACCATAATGACATATTTTCCATTAAAACCAAAACAATGTCTAGAACTGTGAACCTATATTTTAACATTATTTAAACTATTAATCATAGATCCTGTATACAAACAAAAATTTTGTATAACTTTTGACTCTTTATCCATCACATCCAACTTCTTTTCATATTCTTTTCCTTCACTATTTGTAGAAGTTTTTTTCATTAATGTAAATCAACTCAAAAATTCTCGAATCATTAAAATCACTTTACTTTTCTATAAACATAGAATTCTTGAATTTATTTTTATTCTAAACCATAGTACAAGTTCTATCAGTGTTTCTCTCTTCATTTGTGACTGATATTGTTTGATGTTCACGAGCCTCAACATTACTTAATTTTCCCCAAATTCCTGAATACTTTTATGAAAATTCAACTTAAAATTTTCACATTCTTTTTCCATACTCACCAATATTTTTGGTAAAATAAGAAACTCATTCTCTTTTACATTCAATCCTTTATCTATATTGATTCTTGGATTCTTAAATCAAATATTAAATTTATTCAATTCATTAAATTCTTTCTAAAACATTGATTTATCTTCAATATAAGATGATTAATTTCTTTTGGAATATTGATTTTACTTCTTTAGATTTTTTAATTTTTTTCCAACTTAGAGATCCTTGAGAGATACTCATTGAGTTATCTTTTCAGTAATATTTTTATCCGAATTTACTTAATTTCCTTGACAAGACTATAAATTTCACTCATTAATTATTCTCCATTAAACTAAGTATTGAGATTTTTTCATTAATATCTCTTGACATATCTATTTCATATTCTTTATCATAAATATAAATTCTTTTATGCAAAAATAAGAAATTTCCAATCTTGTATTTTGAGTAATTATTTATATTCCCCAAAAAATAAAAACTTTGTTTTTGAAACATTTATGATCCATTTTTAGAGAATTTCATTCATAATTCTTCATCATCACCCCTAACTCTATATTCTATTAACTTAGGAAAATTTGCAACAATATTTACAAATTATCCACAAATAAATCATTATTGTTGAATATTACCATCAAAACATCCCTTTACTTTTCATAGATTTCTCGAGATTAGTGACATCAACTTATAAAACTTCCAATCCCAATTACAATTAGAATCCGAATAACAAGTTTCTTCTTTGACAAAAATCCTCTTCATCAATATTTCTTGATTTTTGGATTTAAAATATATTTTATCTATATTCATATTATTCTTGATAGAATTTTATTTACTCATTTAATAAGATATTAAAACACAATGAAAATTATCAAGATAAATATCAATTATATCTTTTTATTCCAAATAATATATATTTTAATAAAACTTATCTGGTATAATACATAAAATATTCTCAAAAATATTACCATATTATAACTTCTCTCCATCGACTCTATTTTTTATCACAAATGCATTCACCCTTGTGAATAAACTATAAATAGATTCATCGTCATTATTTTAGATATATTCAGACTTAAGTGTCTAAAACATCAATTCGGCTTGCTTCACTTTGGGGTTTCTTCATATTTATTCCAAAATTTATCCCATATATTTTTTTGTGAGTGCTTTGAATTTAAAAAACTCACTTTTTGATAGTGAATATAGAATAACATTGTAAAGACATGGAATTTCCATGGAAATTTTTTTCATGAATACATGGGAATTCTACGAGTCCGCAAAAATTTACGGTGCTCGATTCTGAGGCCCGGTGTGCCCAGAATCAATTTCTGAAGTTTTTTTCGGGTACATTCAGTAAACGTGCGAGCGAGATTTTATATCTTTTGAACTGATGCTCGGAAATGAAATCCGAGGGCACCGTTGAAATTGCAACATCGGTATTTTCTTAAGAGGACTTTCGCCTCGACGGTAGATGTTTGAAAAATGGATGTTAGATTTTGGGGTTTTTAATTAAATTAAATAAAAAAAAGTGTTACTTTACTTTTATTTGTGGCGGTTAAAACCTCCAAGAGGTGGTTAGAGGTGGGGGACACCACACCAATGTCGGATGAGAATTCAGAGGTGACAAGTGATATAAACAGAACATGGAAGGCTTGGACTGGGTCAGACCCACAGACCGGGTCGGACCCAGAGATCGGGTTAGACCCCAGTCTGAAACCGTTTGACCCAAACACACCTTTTTGCCAATAACTTGGGCCACGAGTGTCCAATCAAAGAACCGTCTATGGAAACAGAAATCTTAGAATGAGATAGTTATTATGGAATATTCCACTTGAGGTTTGGACACAGTTGGTACATGGTCAGGTTGGTTTGAACCTAAAAATCAACCGGGCCCTTGGAACAGAAATGCCAATAACTCACAGACCGAGCGTCCGATTGACACGCTGTCTGTTGCGTTGAGTCCCCTATGACAAGGAGGACCTTTGAGTTACTTCTAATTGGTACATTGTGATAGTTGGAGTATTGAAAAGTAGCTCGTGGAGCGGATCTTCTTGGAGACGAGCGAGCAGAGTACGGAGACCTAGTAGCTGGCTGAGACCTGACGACTGCGGACCTTTCGACTCAGAGTGTTTCGACTAGCCCAGTAGAAAGCACCTCTATGTGACGTTAAAGAACCACAGTGGGGAGAACCTTGTGTGACATGGTATACCCATGGTACTCAACATGATGAGTACCTCAGCATGCTACAAGGGGGAGCGCCTCTGTTTGAGCGCGACAAACCCGTGGTAGGGAGCACTTCTGTGTGACATAGTAGACCCACGGTCTTCGACAGGAGGAGTACCTCAATAGTCCAAGGATAGTGGGAGGTGCCTCTATGTGACCTATATGGCCCACTATACTCGATAGTGGAGGAGTACACCATTAGCCAAGGTTCCGATAGAGTGACTGGGGTTGTTACTTGATACTACCCCTAGAATAAAATCACAGTTTGAGGAGAGTCAATGACTTTTGTGTTTTACTCATGATTGATATGTGTTACTAGATAACTTAGGTATATGTATGGGAATATAACTAAGTAATGGTTATCCGTTGTTTTTATACTTTTTGGTTTATCCTTGTTGAATTTTGTGAGACCTTGAGGGTCTCGGGGTCCCTACTGAGTATCATTATACTCATCTTTGCATAGGCTATGCCCACACCTAGTTTTGTTGGTTTCAGATGACGAACATCACTGAATAAGGTAGAGAGTAGTAGGATTGGATGGTACCCAGAGGTGGACCACTTTGCGAGACAGTACACGAAGCAAACAGACGGATGTGGAGTGCTGAGGAGGCCATCTGTACCTACCCTTCAGGTAGGAACCTCAGAGGAAGACCCAGTGGCTGGTTTACTTTTATTCCTTAAGTTGTACTTGTACTTTTCCATTTCCCTATACTTTACTGTTGGGATTATATTTCTGGACCCCTTTACTTTCGACACTCTCTTTTGTATACAGTTTTACTTAGTGTTTTACTTCAAGTTGCGTACTCTGTTGTGTGTGTTTCAGTTTATAAAGTCAATTCCTTCCCAGTTTCGGGATTTACGCCTTTGGTGAATTTCTCCAGCCCCTGGCCTATGGAAGGCAGGCCTGGGGTAGTCACAATACGAGCCTCGGGGGATAGGTCATGACAAACATTCTTTTTATGAACATCATTTTTTAATTTTCTTTTATCATTCGATATTATAGGGAAACCATCAACTCAAGAAACAATCCCCTAAGTTGTAAATTCTAAAACATAATAATATATATATAACATGTATAAAAACAACATGAATTTCCATTTTTAATATATTTTTCCATTAATTGAAAGAATCCATTTTTTTTACTGAATTATGATTTTCCATGAAATACACTAAAAATTTATTTATAGGCACTTAAAAAAGAGATAAATTCCTTGTTAAACATCAAATAGAAAATCAATAATGAGGTGAACCTCTATTTGATAAAACTCGAAAATAATCCTCTAGTATTAGTATAGAATAACTTAGAGGGTTGGTTAATCATTTATGTAATTCCTTTTAAGTAAACATGATCAAAATACCCTCATCAACTGTTAAAGTGAATATTTTTTTTGTTCAACACACACACATGAAGGGAAAAGATGGTTTACAAGGTTCAACTCTCAATAAGAGGAGGATATTCCTTGACACGATCTGGATTTCTCTGAGACCATACTACATACTATTTCAATATATAGGTACAACAAGCATTTTCTATCCTCATAATCATGTCACAAAAAAGTCTTTTGATTATGATTGCATTTACTAAACAATTATAATGATAAATAACTTTATATAAACAATAAGAAACACCTCTAGAGATAGCCTTAATTTTTTGATGTTGTACTTATCTTCCTCTTCTTATTCAACCTATAGAAGCTTATGTAACACCCCAACCTCATATATTTGGAGCTGGTGCATTATTTTAATACCTTGGAATGATTACATGTAATCAAATCCCAAAGGATTCAGTAGTGTAGTAGTTTTGGAAAACCAGATACATACATAGGTTCAACATAAAACTTGAAAATAAATACAACATATAAATTTTATTAAGGACATCCACAACTATATGTTTATCCCTACAGGTTATTCATAATAAAATTATTCATGTCTTGAGAAAATGAAACATAAGAAAGGGTTGAGCTCAGATGCTTAGTAAGGGTAGTAAGTACAACAGAAGATATCATAAATATAATAATTAGGAATGGTGAATAACTGAAAACACATGCTTTTAAAAATAAACTTGAACACGTTATGGTAGGAATAAGAGCTGAATAAATAATGTCATAATAAAACATAATCATGTGTATTCTACTTGTCGAATAACCACATGAAATTTCAATTACTAGTTTCATAATGAGGGAAATTCATATGCCTAACATTATGAAACATACCATCAATGAAGCATCAAAGACATATAAAAATTCTTAAGGCCTCATCCAAAACCATATCTAAAAATGGGCAAGGCCTCAGCCAATTCCACATCGATTTGTCTCATGAGACCTAATGATGAACTACGAGGCTATAGTGGGACCTACCTGACACTTACCTAGTCCAATTCATCCCTTTTATGAATGAGGATAAACATAAACAACATATACATTCATATTGAAACTAACATATGAAATGTAAATAACATTCTGTAGTCATTAAACATAAACAATGACTATTCAGATCAATATAGTGAATGACATCAAGATAGCACATCCATAGTCAAAATAATCAGACACCCTTCAACAACATATTTTAGATTATATCATAAAATATAAACTTCAATGAAGTACAATATTCAACAATAGATTTTGACATAGACGAAGATATTTTTTAATGAGACTATTGACAAATTCTTGAAGAAATAGTCCCTAAACATTCCAAAGTGTCCCATACCACCTTGAAACATTTAAATAAAAATACATTAGAATATCCATAGAATAAATAAACACGTTATATGATATACCAAAGGTATGTATAGACACCAAATTCCTGGAATAAGTGGTGAACAAGGCATATGCCTCATAAAAGTTAAAGCGAGATGAGAAAAATCCTTTTTTACTTTGAAAAGAAGAGTTCTTTTGGAAAAATATTTGAATAAAACATTAAATAAGATTTTAAACAAGTTTATCCTAGAAAATATAAGGTAATTAAATTGATATTATATTTTAGGCATAAATTTTGTTCCATCCTATAAAAATAGTTGGTAAAGAATCTTTAGATAATAAAAAATTTTAGTGCGGTTTAAGGAAAATATTAACGAGATTTTAATGCAGAAAAGAATGATTGCTTTCATATAACAAAAAATTTACAAAGGTAGTTATTCCATATAATAGTTTTTATTTTAGAAAGATAATTATGTATTAAAAAATATTATATAGTACACTTCAAAATATGCAATAATTTGAGAAGTTCCCTTGAAACAATCTTGTATTTCAGGAATAAATTTTGAAAGATCCATTTAAAACATGTAACTCACTATAAAAAAAAGAAGGATTCTGGTTGGTGAACATATATAAAACACTCATAGATAATTTATTAGGATTACATAATAATACATAATAATTTCATTGAGGTATGTAGAAAATAAAAGTTACCCGAATGAAAATGGAGGTTTGGGTGGAAAACCCTTACCACTTTGTAATCATTCTATTCGTATGCCCCAAAATTAATAATATTAAAATGATAAATTTAATACCATATAAATAGATTAATGATATTTAAAATAAATGGGTAGTATACATACACCATACATAAGTAATAATAGTGAATAAGTAACATCTCACAAAAAAGGAACTGAGATGAGGAAACACCTTACGTTACATCCGATGGTGTTCTTAAATTGATCTTAGTATCCTTGACAACCAAATTAAATTCATTAATTAGTATTTATAGAACCAATTTTTTATGTAATTGATTTACTATATCCTTATTAAGTTCATTCCTGACCCTCTTGATGGGTTTAAGAGGTTTAATTTTATTTTTTGAGATCATTTTCTTCCTTGGTATTCATGACTGGTTTACTTATATACATGTAAGGATAAACATGTAATATGATAATGGTTGTCAATAATAGAAGTTTTATTTTATTTGTTAACATAAAGGAGATTACATGGTTATAAAATTCATTTGTTTATTGTGAGTGAAGATGAATCATCATATAAAACTTTAATGATAATCTTTTGGGTTAATTTGAGGGTTTTTATCACAACAAACTCATTTTAATTTATAAATTAATATGGTGTGTGAAAAAAGATTCCAAAACATTAAATAAGTTATAATACATATATTATAGTATTTTTAAACCATAAAAATGGTTTAATGAACAAAATTGAAAATTGTAATAGAAATTGAAAACTTATCGTCCTTGAATGTGATAAATTAATACATCTCCGATGGTGTTTTTACTTCTAGTATAAAAGTAGGGTAAAGGAGATATGATGATTAATTATTAAATTATCAAAACAAAATTACAGTACATTTAAGGTACTGTAATTATCATAATATTTGGATGAAAGGAAGTGAGTAAATTAAAATAAATAAAGGAACTCAAAATAAAAGAAAAGTTGATAGATCCCTCATGAAAATTCGGTAGCCTAACGACATCACTTAAAAATTCATGAAATATTTTGATGAGAAAAATAGGGGTATCTCATCATTATTACATAATATTTAATTTAATAGAAATATCTAATGACATATTGTAACATACTCTAATTTAAATTAAAATAGAATAACATAATAATAGTTCTTGAAAAAGAGAGAGATATTGAGACGAAAATTCTACAACATAATGACTATGAAACATGGTATTGGAAAATATTAAAAAGAGAGCAGATAGTGTTCAACCATTAATAAAATACTCATAATATAGTACATAGATAAAATAAAATGGAAATAAGAACATGGTATGAAACTTTAAATACATACCACATAAAATAGAACGTTAATGGAAAAGAGAATTTGAGAATTATTTTACCTGGTAGAGTAACTCCTAAAACATGAAGGTTTAGACCTCGGGGGCTTTAGGAAAACTTTTTAGGACTCAAAAGAGGTAAAAATACTAGATATTTTAGTATGATGAATTTTTAATGAAATAAAACGAAGGAATGAGTGGGTATTTATTGTATGAGAGAGAGAGAGATTTTTTTATTAATTTCAAATGAAACCTCATTAGTGGAAATTGCAAAACCATGGGCTTTCCCATGTTATTTTCCCACAATTTTGGCCACTTGGGAAACCTCATATCATATTTTATTACTAAAGAGTTGACCATAATTATAACTACCATTTAATTATGTAAATGTTCATCTTTATATCTAACGATGTCAATGTCTTCCTATTCCTCCTCAACATCATCAATTTCCATATGAGTTTTAGTTTCATCATATTTTTTCATTTCAAATTCATTTGTAACATCATTAAAATCATCATCACCATTGAACCTTATCTTTTAAGTTCCATAATCTATATTAATGTCTATTATTGAAAAATATGGATTTGGAGCAGTCTCTTAAAAAATTACAATTCCTTACACTTCTAACGGAACCACATTCACTTTGAGTAAATTGATTTTTTGGAGATTAATTTTTTATTATGGTCCACGAATCACTCAAATATCTTAAGTTAGAACCATATTTTGAATAATAAATTTGGTGTGCCAAATGATTTAATAAAAATGGTTCATTTACTATAAGAATATTATATATTTAATATCAATAATTCTATGGGTCAGATGAACATACAAGCCTCTTTCAGTATTCAACCACTGACATTTAAACATCATTATGTAATGTTTTCCCAGATAATGTGGTTCAACAATTTCTTCTAGCATGCCAAAAAATTAAACTTCAGTTTCTCTATGATGAGATCCTCTAAATACTATAACACTATTCATTGTTTTTTTGATTCCCTATATACACTTAAATGAAATAAAAAACCATTCATCACATATGCATTATAAGATTTAACCATTTTTGATGTTGGGTTACTCAATACAAACAAATGATTTTCAATTTTATCAGTATGTTGAGATACTTAAAATTTTTAAATTTTTTTTGAATATAAGATATAATAAATTGATTTTCTATGTTAAACCAAAAATAATTTTTGTTACCAGTTTTTGAAACCAATAAGAAAATTTTTTTGGCCAACGTTTTTCAATAGCAGCTACTGTAATTTGTGGAAGTTGTATCTTGATAGGATTATCATATAACCTAAAAATAAAATAATATTAATTTACTATTAAAAAATTATAAAATAAGTTATAGGAGCACTCACTATACAAATGGTGTCATTTCTTCATAGTTGAGCAGAATATATGTATGAGCTCTGTGATGTTCATTATCTGAAAACATCATTCATAAAATCCACCAAATCTAAGTTCATGATAATTAAAAACTATTAATTGATTTCCCATTTCATTTTTAATATTTCCCTCATTACAACCCATATTGTTTTGTTTTGAGGGATATTCAGATTGAAAGTAATGAGAGAAGAAAAAAGAAATATCTTCTTGAAAATAAGATTCTACAATTGAACCATCAACCGATGATTTATTAAATAATTTTTTCTTCAATTTCTACATTCATCTCTCAAATGAGTACATCCATAAAAACTGTACTAGAACTCCAAATTTTTATTCATGTGGGAAATGTAATATAAAATATTCCTTTGAGTCAAACCAAGCTAGAAGGAATAATTTTTCTAGTTTATTAAAAATTACAACAACATCTTCTTGAAGTCTAATTAATTCATCGTAGTTACATGATTCCACATAAATATCTTGGAAAAAATATGATATTTATTTTAGTGAATCCCAAATCATAGAACTCAACAAACCTATTAATCAAATTGGTATAAGTTTTTCCATTATAACATGATATTCATGATTTTTAATCTAGTAATTTGACCATTTGTGACACATCTGACCAAATTCAAAACATAAAAATCTATAAGTATCAAATCTATAATACAATGAAAAAATAATAATTGATTCTCTTTGTAAAGTGTATAAGCTACTTTTGGCTTCATTAACTTATATGATCTAGTATTTTCAAACAGTTTAAGTTCTGGTCGCCTGCAAATTTGGGCAAAATATAATCATGCCTTTACATTATCTTTAGTCTTACCTGATGTAACCAAATCTGTATGAAATAAATTATCAAAATAGTTCTTCTCAATATTCATTACATCCAACATGTGATGGACTGAAAAATTAGACTAAAATGAAAAATCCTAAAAAAATCCTCCGTTTTATACAATTAGGTTCTTTCCAAAATACATCAATTTTCTATTGGTTTATTATTAGTACAAATGTGATGGGAAGTAATGAAGATTAAATTTATTTTAACTCTACACCTGAGATAATTTTTGGAGGTTCATCTCTTTCAACTATGCCTTTTCTGAAATGATATGTGTTCCTCCAAAAAGGATGACCAGTTGGAAGAAATCTGTGATGATAGTCGAAAAAATGTTTTTTTCCATTGATGATAATAAATGCTTTACTATCTCTCATTCATTACAGAACTAATTTTGAAACATGTGTACTCTCTCCAGATAACATTTCATATTCTTGGAAGTCACTGATTTTCCACATCAATATAGCTTTCAGTAAGAAATTTTGTTTCTAAGAAACATCCGATGTACTCGCACTACTACTTCATAACGAATGTAAATCATTAATTAATGGTTTCAAATAAATATCAATATTCTTTTTCATATGTCTTGGAATTAATAAGGTCAAAAAGTTATATGGTTTCTTCATGAATATTTTAGGAGGTAAATTTTACAAATTTATAATGATAGGAAAACATGAATACAAACTATAAGAACCAAATGGATATAAAATGTTAGTAGAAATACCCAATCACACATTTCTGAGTTCTAAATAAAAAGACAGATACACTTGGTCAAAATGTTTCCATGAATGACCATAAGATGGATAATTTAATGTTTTATCAGTTGGAATATTGGTTTTGTTCAATGAAATAAGTATCACTATGTTCTAAGTCATAAATAAACGCTACAATATGGGTGTAAGTGGTAAATATCTCAATTGTTTTACATGAATTTATCCAGACTTCCCTTGTCGAGCCTCTTTATTCCTTGATTTTAAACATGAGATACAACTATCCAATGACTCATTTTCACTATAATATAAGATGCAATAATTTGAACATGAATGAATATTCTTAAAACCAAGACCCAAATTATGAACCAACCTCTTTCTCTTATAGAAATTTGTAGGCAACACATTTCCTTCAGGTAGTAGTGTTTTTACCAAAGATAATATCTTATCAAAATAGCTATTCTACATTCCATTATCTGATTTAATAGCCATAAATTTAGCAAGTGATTCAAATTTTCTTATATTGTATCCAGGATATAAGAGATCCTCAGAAAATCTCAACAACTCATAAAAATGAGATGGCTCCAAATTAGGAGATAAATTAATATCATCCTCAGATTAAGCTTATTGAAAAATGGACCTACCACATTATGTATTAAATTTTCAAACCGTGTTGGATCTGGAACCAAATTATTAGTATCTTATCTGGAACTACATTCACCATGTTGATACCAAAAAAATAATCTAATTTAAAAACAAAATGCAATAAATGACCCCCAATTTTGTTAAATGTGTCGAACGTCCTCAGTGCACATTTTTTACAAGGACACTTAATTACCCCTTCTAAAAAAATGATAGTTTTGATGATTCAAATGATAAGAAAGCTTCAACACCTTCAATATATACATGATTTAAACCAGAACCATTTGAATTATTACGCTGATTTATCCAATCATGATTATAAAATAATGATCATTTTCAACTTCATTATTCCATATTTCTCTAAAAAATATTAAATAATGGTTATTTTTTGTATAATTTGATATAAGAACAATATTATCCAAAAAAGAGAAAAAAACTAAATTATTTTTTCTATTAAAATTATTATAATTTCTATTATTTAATACTTATTTATAGTATTTTTAATACCTTTATACTAATATACACTAAATTATAAAAAATTATACTAATTACTATTAACTTTTATTAATTACAACAAATTTGTAATAATAATTACTAATTACCGATGACACAATTTCTAGCAAATTGGAAGAAGCTCATTTTCCTGACCACTTATCTCCATTGTCTCTAACTAAAATCACTATAAAAAATATAGTTCAATATATGGATATCCATTTCTATCTCCATGAAAATAGAGAGCAGGGAGGCCTCACCGTGGTACTCTATATTCACTTGCATATAAAAATGGATATCCATACATTGGAGGAGATTTTTTATAGTGATTTCAAAAGAAGAAATTTGTTAGGAGATGAGGAATTGTATAAAATATCCTCTATTACCCGACAGTTCATCACCTTACAACTTTCTCTGTCTGAAATTAGTATAAAAAATATTCTATGGCATACACATATCCATTTTTTTGTACGAGATTAGAGAACAGGAAGGCCTCACCGCGCTACTCTCCATTATCGTGCATACGAAAATGGACATTCGTACGTGATGATATATTTTTCATAGTTATTTTAGTGAGGTAAAATTGTAAGAAGATGAGGGGTCTGGCAAAAGGGAGCCGCCAATCTACTTGAAATTGTGCCAATTTGTTACAATTTTTTTATAATTCATTACAATTTCATGCTAATTATGGATAATTATTTCCAATTATTTCTAATTATTAATAATTATTGATAATTATTAGTAATTATTGTAAATTATTTCTAATTAGTTGTAATTATTAGTTTATTGATAATTATAAGAAATTAATTACTAATTATCATAAATTAATTACTAATTTTTATTAATTGTTGCAATTTATTACTAATTCTTAGAATTTATAAAAAATTATTGCAATTTATAACTAATTTTTGCAATTTATTACTAATTATTACTAACTGTTGTAATTTATTAATAATTATTACTATTTTTTTGCAATTTATTACTAATTAATACAATTTATTTCTAATTATTCATAATTATTAGTTGTTATGGGTAATTATAAGAAATTAATTACTAATTATGATAAATGAATTACTAGTTGTTGCAATTTATTACTAATTCCTATAATTTATTATAATTGTTGCAATTTTTTACCAATTGTTGTAATTTATTACTATTTGTTACAATTTATTACTAATTATTATAATTTGTTATTAATTATTATAATTTAGTACTAATGATTATAATTGCCGCAATTTATTACTAATTGTTTCATTTTATTAATAATTATTAATATTTATTACTAATTATTGCAATTTATTACAAATTGTTGCAATTTATTACTAATTATTAGAATTTATTACTAATTATTAGAATTTATTAGTAATTATTAGAATTTATTACTAATTATTACAGTTTATTACGAATTATTAGAGTTTATTACTAATTATTTCAATTTGTTTCTAATTATTACAATTTATTACTAATTAATTAAACTTATTACTAATTATTAAAATTTTCTACTAATTATTAAAATTTATTAGTATTTATTACAATTTATTACTAATAATCACAATTTATTACTAATTGTTTCAATTTATTACCAACTCTTTCAACTTATCACTAATTGTTGTAATTTATTACTAATTGTTACAATTTATTACTAATTCTTGAAATTTATTACTTATTTTTGCAATTTATTACTAATTATTACAATTTATTACTAATTATTTAAATTTATTACTAATTATTTAAATTTATTACTAATTATTACAACATAGTACTAATTATTACTAATTATTACTAATTATTACAATTTATTACAATTTATTACTAATTATTACAATTTAATACCAATTGTTACTAATTAATTCCAATTATTACAAATTATTACTATTTATTAATAATTATAAGAATTTATTACTAAGTATTACAATTTATTACTAATTATTACAATTTATTACTAATTGTTATAATTTATTACTAATCATTACAATTTATCACTAATTATTCCAATTTATTACTAATTATTACAATTTATAACTAATTATTACAATTTATTACTAATTATTACAATTTATTACTAATTATTATAATTTAATAATAATTATTCATTTTATTGCTAATTATTACTAATTATAACTAATTATTATTATTTATTACTAATTAGAAGAATTTATTACTAATTAGTAGAATTTCTTACTAATTATTAGAATTTATTACTAATTATTACAATTTATTACTAATTATTACAGCTTATTACAAATTATTACAATTTATCACTAATAATTAGAATTTATTAACAATTATTCGAATTTATTACTAATTATTAGAACTTTTTAGTAATTATCACAATTTATTACTAATTATTACAATTTGTTACTAATTATTACTAATTTTTACAATTTATTACTAATTATTAGAATTTATTATTAATTATTAGAATTTATTACTAATTATTATAATTTGTTACTAATTATTATAATTTATTACTAGTTATTTGAATTTATTATTAATTGTTGCAATTTATTATTAATTGTTGCAATTTATTATTAATTGTTGCAATTTATTACTAATTATTGAAAATTATTACTAATTATTTCAATTTGTTACAAATTATTACAAATTGTTAATAATTATTACAATTTATTACTAATTATTACAATTTATTACTAATTATTACAATTTATTACTAATTATTATAATTTAATGCTAATTATTATAATTTAATACTAATTATTGTAAATTAATAATAATTACTATAATAACTATTAATTAATACTTATTCATACTAATCACTTGTAATTATTTGTAAAAATAAACATAAATAATGATAAATAAACCTATCTAATTCTAATTTAATTTAACTACAACCAATTAACAATAATTATAACTAAAATAAAATTAATTAAGTAAAAAATAAAAGAAATAGATAAATACATTAAAACTAAAGCTTTCGAAGGATATAAGCTATGAATAATGCCCCAAATTAAAATTTTAAACAATGGAAATTTTTGAGAGAAAATTTTCCACTAGAGAGAGTGGGGAGTTGAGAATTGAGTGCAATGAGGGGGAAATAGGTGGTGGTATATATAGGTTAGATTAGTGGTGACGAGATTATTTGCGACGAGCCCCATCGCAAATGTCCACCACTGCTATTAATTGGGGGCGGTTGTTAAATAGTCTTTTTTGAGGGACCCCATCACAAAAGACAACCTACCAACATAGTATTTACGATGAGATATAAATATCGTCGCAAATACTAAAAACGACGTCGGGTATTTGCAAAGGGCTACAATAGCCCGTCGCAAATACCCTTTCTTGAGGTTTGGCACGCAGGGCACACCAAACCTTTTGTGAAGGAAATAATCACCCCGTCGCAAAAACATTATTATTTTCAACGGGCAGGTGTTCCCATAAAAAAAATCCCTTTCGATGTACTATTTGTGACGAGTCACTGTCCCATTGCAGATGACCCGTCGCAAAAGCCCACTTTTCCCACAGTGGTGGTTACTCCATTATTTTTAACTATGTTTTTTGAAATTATTGGAGGATGATGGTGTGATCAAGAGGATACAAGCTCAACTAGGATTATATCAATAGGGGATACATCAGTGTTCCTTGAGGAGTAGATCTTTTGGTGGTGGATTTAAAGTTTTTAGGATAGTCAAGGTTTTGATCTTTTGGGGTCTCTCTCATTAGTTCTGTTCTTTCTTTTTCTCTATGTAGAGTAGTTCCAAATCTCCCACTAGTATCTTTCCCCCAGTTTCCATTTCTTATGGTGATTATAGACAACGAGATTCTCACTATCTAGACATTCTTTGTACTTAACAAGGATTGGGAGGTAAAATCCATTATCAACCCCAACATCAGTAGTTTCCCAAGATTTGTATCTACAATAGAGGGTTAAGCCCTCATCCCATTGAGGGGAGAAATAACTGTTTGTGAAAAAACCCATTATGTTCCCTACATTCAAGGAAAGAGATTTGAGCATAGCCAAAGAAGTTGTTTTCAGTAGTGATGTACAGGGTTTTGATATTAAAAATTCATGATATGGATGTGTTAGCACTATAGGGGATATACATCATCCAAGGTACCATTTTCTTATCTTCTAACATGGTTTACGCCATGTTTATTTCTATATCTTTGCACTCCATTATTTTCCCACCTTATTTTGTTCCTTGGGAATCAATATGGAGAAACTTCTAGTTCCCCATGTGTTGACAATGCTAGTTGTAGGTTAGACGAGTCTTCTTAATTTGTGTTGGGTTTGCAAGGTAATGATGGAGAAACATCAATTATTTTTGTATTTATTTATAATTTAAATTTATCCATATGATGCTATCCTATGAATAAACTATTTATATTTTGAGAATGAAATTATTGATTGCTTCTAGAGGAGAGTTGTTTTTTTTGTGATGAGGAGGGATGGAGTGAGGTGTTCGTTGGAAAGTCAGAGCATCAGATGGATTAAGGATTCTTGGGGATATTGTTGTCTTTGTTTGTAGATTTGTCATTTGGTTAGGTGGAGGCATATGTAGTGGATTTTTCATTAGTCATAGAATATTTTCTTGATGTTTTTTTGAAAGTTAGTCATGGCCTTACCCAGTTATAATGATGCCGAGTTTGGGATCCAGTTTCATCCTAGCACCTTTATGGTTTCAATAGATCCTTATCAAATGATGCCTTTCGATCCATGTGAATTATGGATTCAGATCATAAAACTAAAATAGACGAGATTTATCTTACCTAGTGTATCATTGCATGGTGTTCATGCATTTTTCTCTAGGAAGGTGGTCAAAGGCATGAAGATATGTATAAACTATAGACGATTGAATCATCTAATGGTCAAGAATAGTTACCCCCCAAGGATTAATGATCTGCTTGGCCAGTTCAAGGGATCCAGTTGGATTTCAAAAGTTGATCTATGGTCTGGGTATCATCAGATGAGGGTGAAGTGGAAATGTATTCTAAATACCAC
Organism: Viscum album; assembly: GCA_963277665.1. Lineage (NCBI taxonomy): Eukaryota > Viridiplantae > Streptophyta > Magnoliopsida > Santalales > Viscaceae > Viscum > Viscum album. The sequence continues at coordinate 1,994,743,711 of OY728157.1, forward strand.
TTTCATATGTGGTTACAGAAAATTCAAGTCTATTTTAATGTCATTAAGTGTCATGAATTCCCCATCCATGTTCAGGGTAATCATTAAATTTATATTCCATGAGTTCTAGAATGTGTTGTGTGTAAGTTCATCGATTCCATTCTCATACACTATAGGATAAATGAAGAGAATGTTGTGTACCTTAGGGATATTTTAGGATCCATTTGATACCATAAACTTAATGTTAATATGTAGAAGTAAAAACATTATATATGGGGGTAGCACTTTTTTATCCATTTGGTCTCTTGGTAAGGAGATGTAGTAGATACATCTAAGATTGAGGTCATAGATTCTTTAGAACCACCTATGAGTGTTGAAAAGGTCTTTAGTTTTCTTATCCTTATAGGCTATTATTAGAGGTAAATTTATGAATTACCTTGGGACATGGTCCCATTTATATACTTGACCAAAATGGACCAATAATTCTTAAGGAATAGTCAATGTTAGGTAGATTTTTACTACATAATAAAGAGGTTCATTATTGTGCCCATATTTTGGCTACTGGAGGAGGAGTGATGTTGTAGGTAATTTTTTGTTTCTTCCCATCACAACCTAGTTTGTGTATTGATGTGGTAGAGAGTAGTGATATCCTATAATCTTAGGTAGTTATATAACCATGAGTATAACTATTCCAACCACGATCTTGATTTGGTGGTGGCATAATTTTCTCTAAATCTTTGGCGACATTACCTCATCAGTGAGTGCTTTGAGGTCTTCATCAATCATAGGAGCATGAGATATATTTTCTCACATTGGAACCAAAATATTTGATAGTGGGAGTTGATGGAGCTTCTATAAGACCCAAAATTTGATATCTCTTAAAACCAAAGGAAGGGTAATATAATTATAAATGCATTGAGTATAAATTCATGGAGAGATATTGTCTCAGATTTCATAGATTCTTGGAGGGCATGAAGGATATTATGGCAATGCATCTTAATCCAAAGGAGGTAGGTGGTAGGGGTTTACTATTTCAGATAATAGAGTAATCCATCATGATGTATATGGTGTAGGAGTCTTATTATAGAGACTCAAAGATATAGGGTATTCCTGATTGTATCATCCATAGTAATGCTCTAGAGTGATGTTCAGAGGATAACCATCAGCTGGTGATGTTTTCTAGGAGGTTTTTTTTGTTCTCTCAATAGTGAATCTAGAGTTTCTATGTGATATCCATTTACTATTTGTGGTATTTAATACTTGATTATCCAAGATGTATCATTCCTCGAGGGTTCCACCTTGGTGGCTTGAGATAAAGAAATTAGTAGAAAAATTCATATCTCAATGCTTGGTCTATCTGCATGTGAAGGTAGAGAATCATATCCATTATGGGTTATTTCTACCATTGGATGCCTATGAGTGAATGTGGGATGACATCTCAATGGATTTAATCATCAATAAATCATGATCCTAGGGAGGAAGTGACTTTATATGGGTGATCATGGAATGAATAATGCATTCATCCCACTTATGGGTGACTAAGAATTTGGGATCTATGGACATTATTACGAGCCAATATATGGATGAGGTTGTGTGTATTCATGGGGTAATGAGAGATATAATTTATTATTGGGATCCCCATTTTACCACATGAGTCTAGAGACTATTGTGTTATACCCAAGTCCCACTATACACCTAAAATATTTATTTCATGCATACATTTTAGGGTGTTTTAGTGCATTGATTTCTGTAATTAATTGACCAATCTTGTAATTTTATAGATTATTAAACTTGTTTTTTGTTTTATGGTAGGAGACAACCAATATTAGAAAAAGGAAAAAATGAATATAAGATTTAAAAGAAACTTCACAAAGTGACCACTTCATGGTGAAGCATCATAATATTGAAGCCAGAATCCAACATTAAATAGAGGAAGGGAAGTTTGAAGAAGTTGGAAAAATATTTTTTTTTTCACATCATGTAATCATTACATGATGTGAGTTCATATGGAGAAGATAGAACTGCTCATTGGAGGATATGAAGTTAATTCACATTGTGATAATTAGTGACATGACACAATTCAATTCATGTATGTTTTGGGGTAGAAGAAGATTCAGAGAAGCCACTGATTTCATATCTCCCACTCCATATAAATCATACACTTCATAAAAATCTCAAAAAGTAGGAATAATTAATGCACTGGAATGAGGGTTTGACATAGAAACCCTATATATCCATGCCTAAAACTGCATAGTAGATCATTTCCATCATGAAAGATGACTCTGTGAGACAGCTTAAATGCACTATATAGAGCCCTATTTCACTATTGTTCTTTAACCCCACAATTATTTGGGTATCCATGCTTCTCATTATCATCATTACGAGCATGGGAGAGTAGTTTTATTTATTTTGGTTAATGTAATTATAGGGGGGAAGTGTTGTTAGGGATTATTTCAAATTTCTTTTCATGTTACAGATTGTTGTAACTCAGTTTAACAATTCCATTCTATTTCTTTTGAAATTTCATAACCATTTTAATGTGTTATGAGGAGTTATATTTTATTACATCAACTAATTTTTCTAATTTTTTAATGACCATTTTGAATATTAGTTTGATTATGTTTATATTGGGTTTTGGGTCACCTATTTTTGTGATTGAACCTAATAGATGACCATTATGATTGTGAAATCACAAGATTAGTTTATGGTATCAAGACCAAGGATACTTAAATACCTAATTATGACACCAAAAATGAATGAACAAAAACTCAATTGAATCCCTAGAATGTAAACCTAGCATGAAACATCTCTTGATTTTGAAACCATGTATTAAATACAATCTCTCTCTATAAACAATCAAACAATTTCAATTTCAATTCCTTTTAATTAATTAAGGTGATACACAATGTCCCTATGGGTTTGATAGTGTAACACCCGAGACTTTTATGTTATATAAATCATCAAAGGAATATTTTTCTACACAACACTTGCTTGGCTTTCTTTACACGAAATCACGACCTTCCTCAATATCTTGCGTCGTACGCAATACCGAGTTTCACTAAACAACGATATGCTATTAACATATTATTAAAACTAGCCGTTATGAATATTAATAACCACTTTTTGAAATTTTATAAGTTTTATTTTTCAAAATGGACTTCATTTTTGGATTCGGAATATCGAAATTAGCCTAGGGTGAAATTTTGGTATTTTTCTGAAAACTTTCAATTTTTGATGAATAGTGAAACCACTAAGTGGTAGTTAAAAAACTGAATTTTTCATAAAAATTAATTTTACCTCTTCTGTGAGTGGAATTTCGAAAATCCGAGAGACATGGTTAATATCAAGGACTAAAATGTGGTTCAATGAGATTAAAATAATTTTTGGTGAATAGTAACTTTTTAATTTTTTTTTACCACGATTAAAAGTATATAGGGTAATTAAGGGTAAAGATGATATTATTATTAACCTAAAACATGTCCTAATTCTATTGGATAAGTTTAATTCGACCAAAAAAAACTTAGGAATAAAATATGACCATTTAGGCCCACTTGGATTAGACTAGGAATTTTATTATTAATTTATTTAAAGAAGGGTTAAAATAGTTAAAATCAAACTTTAATAAGTAAATAATTTTTAATATGGGGTTATACATAAGATAAATTATACTATAAATATTCATTAGAAAGATAAAAAGATTTCCTACATAATGGTATTTTATTTGTAATTTTTAGACATTAAATAATTTAATTTATTTATGACACAAAGATGATGCAGTAATTATCTTATTAATGAAATATTGACATAATTAATGTTATAAACACCAACATAAATGTAATTTGAGACTTTTTATGAATTACAATAATTTTATAGGTTAATATAACATGTTAGTATTGATTTAATTAACTTGGTTCGAACTAATAATTCTGTTATGATTTTCACAAAAATCAATTACTAAATAGTGTCAAAATTAACGTAAAATAGTTTTTAAAACAAATATTATATTAGTAATTGTTATTTTATTCATAAAAATCTAATGTTCTTCCAACTGACTTAGATAAAGTTATATATATTAATAATAAACAACTTGGGGTTCGTTTGGCTTCTTATAGTAAGTTTATTAACATTATAGTATAAGAACACAAGAAGACACGGTAAAAGTAAACTTATTTAACTTAATGTTAAATCTAAATGATAAGGTTAAAATAGGAACCTAAACTTGTCTAAATTCTATTGGATGAGAGTATTTAAACCCATCCCCACCTTAGCTTAGAAATATATCAATTTGGAGCTATTTGAAACAGAACATGACTTTATAATAAAATAATATTTTTAGTTTTCCCAAAGGTGCCCTTCTCCTCCCTTATAAAAGGGCACCTCCTCCCCCTCTTCCTCACACCACTTTGAGCCTTAAAGCTCAGCAAACCCCTGCCAATTCCTCCTATACACTTCCCTAGAGACATCCTAGAGGCCCTAGTCTTATTCAAAGACCAATTTTAGTGCCCTAAAAGAAGGTCTCAAAGAAGCACTTCAAAGAAGAGGTAATGTCCGTTACCAATTCTTTCATCTTTATTTCTTCTTCCACTTCTTCTTCTTTAGTTTTTTCATAATGAAGTAATAACATAAGTATCACTCATATAAGGATATGTTATTATATGTATGAAACAACCCTATTTCACCATCTATCCATCCTACGGAAAAAGAAATCACCACACGTGCGTACGTACGGAATACCGTCTCCACGCCGTGGTGTAATCTATTTTCCACCACCACCTTACTTGGATGGGTATAATGGTGTAAATAATGACTATATATGACTATTATAAAGTGATACTGATTCTGAAATAGTATAAATACACTCCAATACAATTCCACGATCATAGGAACGATATCATCACTCGTGCGTACGTACGGAATACCGTCTCCACGATGTGATGCGACTCATTCTACATGATCTTCATTTCATAATGATTATATAAATAAATTGAATGAATGAATATGATATATATTACACTAATACTATTCTGGAAATGAGGTATCTATATCCTAAAGATAATAATAAGAATTTATTCGACAAAACACGCATAAGAACAAAAAGTTATAAATACCCGAATAACAAGTAGCAATGAAATATTACTACTAAGAAGCTAAGAATATGACCATATATGATATCATTAAAATAAGTATGATTCTGGAATAAGTCAATAACATTATTTAAATCATTATACAAGAGGTTCAGACACTTACGAAGCAAAACGGACCTAAGGTAAGGGAAATATCACAATCTCATTTTTATCCGAGATTGTTTATACTTTGAAAGTTACTGGGGTGTATTTTATCATCCACATCCATGTTTCCTCAATATGTAATATGATTTCCATCCACCTACAATTGTTTAAAACCTATTTTACCCTTTGGTGAGTTTTTATTAAAAGATATGAAAGGAATATTTTGTCATTTTTCGTACGAGGTACTTTTTGACTTTTCTGACAAAAGTACGAGAAGAATGTTTTTTTAACTTATACGGCATGAATGGATTTTTAAAACATTATTTACAAGAAGCTTACTTTAAAAGTTTTCAAGTTTATTTTTAATAAACTTCTTTTAGTTTAGAATTGTATAACTTGTTAAGAAATGAAAAGTGTTTTTGAATTAGAAAGGATATTTTCCTCAAGAATAGAGTTCAAGTGTTTTATCAAAATTATTTTCCATATAAGATAATATAGGGTTTTGTTTCTATTCCTATTATTACATTGATTTGATTATGTTGTGATGGAATTATTTTTATGAATTCCTTTATCTTATATGAATTTTTTTATGATGTCATGTTGTTTAGGAATCCCATTTTTATTACATGGGTTATGCAATGATGTATGATTTATGATTTTTGTGGCACACATAAGAATGGTTTCATTATTAGATGGGTGGGACCTATATATCCCTCCAATGAATTGGGTAAAGATTTTATATCTCATGAGATAGACATGGATGGAAGGGTAGGTTATACCGGTTCAGTGAAACAGGACTGAAACGAGGAGTGAAATCGGTTCAGAAAGGGACTTTGTCCACTAAGATAGTCTTGAAATGAGCCTGGACTAATAAAAAATGATTATCTATGATTATGTGTGTATGCCACAAAGTTTCATGTTTTATGTTATGATTATTGTGATTACATTTCACTGCCATGATTTATCCCATGTTATGAAATTATGATCTCTTTTGCAGGTTAAGATTTCCAAAAGTTATGTGCTTATATATATGATGTGATTGATATTTCTTTTGTTTACCCTTACTGAGCATTTGAGCTCACCCTTTTGTATGTTTTCTTTCCCTAGGTCAGGAAGAAGGTTATTAAGTAAGATATTCCAAAAGGGACTATAGATATGATGAAATAAATGGGAGATTGTGTAGATGCTTTATGAACCAGTTGTTTATGTTTCCCAGTTTCTAAAGACACTATACCTATACGGTCCTTTCGTGGTTTTTTCATATGTTGTAATAAGTATGATTCAATTTTGAAGTATTAACAATGTATGTAAAGTATGAGTCGTTATAGTTGGTATCAGAGGAAAGGTATAGTCAACCTTTGGAAACTAGGATGAGAAAGCCTTAGTAAGAACCCTAAGGATAAGTCTAAGCATAGAACACAATCTTAGTGTTTTAGAAATGGCCATGAATAACCTAGGATAAGACCTTAAGTGTGAAATTTTAATCTTGATTATGTGGTGTTCCTATTATAATTAGTGTTGCTCACACTATTCTTCTTGGTTTTAGTCAATGGATGGAACCCTAAGAAACCGTGTTAATGCGGAATGCGATGGGCAATGCAATGATTGTCCCCCTGAGCAACCAAACATTATCGGAGCTAGAATGCAAAATCTTGTAGCCATGCTCACACAACTTTCTAAAGCTATGAATCATGCAGGACTTCCAAATGAGCAAAGGAAGGAGCAACATTCTGTTGAATCCTTCATGAGGCAGCGTCCACCTTCTTTCAGTGGGTCTAATGATCCATTAGTTGCTGAACAATAGATTAGTACTACTGAAAAGATATTTTCAGTTCTTTAATGTTCTGAACATGATAAAGTAATCCTAGAAGTGTATCGTTTGGAAAGAGATGCTGATCAATGGTGGAATCTTATTAAGAATACGAGGCAAAGGGATGAAATTGAGTCCATGGAATGGGACGAGTTCAAGAACTTATTTTTCAATAAGTACTTCCCTCATATTCTCCGAACAAAGATGGAGAAAAAGTTTCTTGAACTGAAGAAAAAGGATGATGAATCTGTTGGTACCTATGAAGCAAATTTTACAAGACTTGCAAGGTAAGCATCTGGTATTATTATCCAACCTAAGAGTAAGATCGATCGATTATTTAGTGGCTTAAAACCAAGTCTTTGAAGGGTGTTATCCATAAGGGACTTCAATAGCTATGAGGAAATCGTTCGATGTGCTCTCAAAGTCGAGATGGATATTGGAGTAACCCATCAGTCATATGGGTTTGATAAGAAGAGGAAAATGGGATTCAAAGGAAAATCTAAAGAGCACACTGAAAAAAAGATGAGCTTTCCCTTATGCTCAAAGTGTGGAAAGAAACATGGAGGGATTTGTCTTAAAGGGACAAGTAAATGTTTCAAATGTGGAAATGAAGGTCATAGGGCATTTGAATGCCACGATGATGGGAAGAAGATGTCTAATGATGCAAACAAAGGAAGGGATACACAGAATGAACCTACTACACTTCAATGTTTCAAGTGCAAGGATATGGGACATTATGCCAATAAATTCCCTAATCCAAGGGTTGATGATAATGGTCAACGTCAACAAAATCTTAAGTCTAAAGACAAAGGAAATTCACATACAATTTCTTTCAGCGATGTGGAGTACGATAACGATGTGGTGAAAGATACACTTACCATCCACTCTAAAGTAGAAAATGTTTTATTTGATTCTGGATCCACCCACTCTTTTATTTCTGAATAATTTTCTAAGGGTATCACCGTATTACCTCAACAATTAGATGTTGAGTTAGTTGGGACAACACCTAATGGCACAATAGTCGCATCAAAAGTTTATAATTCTTCTCCGATCGAAGTTTGTGGTAAAGTGCTTCCTGCAAATCTTGTGATCCTTCCTATAGTGGAATTTGATGTGATTCTTGGCATGGATTGGATTTCTTTATATGGAGCTCATATCAATTTCCAAATAAGGGAAGTCACATTTCATATTCCAGATCAATCTATGATTATCTATCGATGCAAGGATGAACATAACCTTCTAGTGGAAATTTCTTCCATTTTCTGTGTATTGATTCCACTAAATGAAGGTTATTTATCTCAAATGGTTGGTGAGAAAATCACGATTAAGAATATTCCCATTGTACGGGAGTTTGATGATGTCTTTCCGGAGGAATTACTGGGACTTCCACCAAATAGTGAAGTTGAGTTCTCAATAGAACTCTTACCGGGTGCTTTGCCTATTTCAAAGACACCTTATAGAATGGCCCCAATTGAGTTGTAGGAATTGAAGAAGCAACTCCAAGAGAATGTTGATAAGGGATTCATATGCCCTAGTGCATCACCTTGGGGAGCACCTATTCTATTTGTTAAGAAGAAAGATGGATCAATGAGACTCTCCATTGATTATCGAGAACTTAACAAGATCACTATCAAGAACAAATATCCTCTCCCACGCATTGATGACTTATTTGACCAACTATGCAGAGCTCAATACTTTTCCAAGATTGATCTTCGTTCAGGGTATCATCAATTAAGGTTCCAAAGGGAGGATATACCAAAGACAACTTTCCGTACAAGGTATGAACACTATGAATTTATAGTGATGCCATTTGGTCTTACTAATGCCCCTGCTATCTTCATGGATCTGATGAATAGAGTCTTTAGAGACAATCTTGATCAATTTGTGGTAGTCTTTATAGAGGATATTCTTGTCTATTCAAAGATCAAGGAAGAACATGAAGATCACTTGAGAATTATATTGAAGACCCTGAGAAAGGAGAAGCTTTATGCCAAATTTACCAAGTGTGAATTTTGGCTTCAAAAAGTTTCATTTTTGGGTCACATAATCTCAAAAGAGGGGATATCTGTGGATCTAGAAAAAACAGAGGTTATCGAAAGATGGTCGGGACCAACAAAAGTAACTGAGATCCAAAGTTTTCTTGGTTTGGCTGGATATTATCGACATTTTGTGAAAGATTTTTCATGATTATCTAATCCACTCACCAAGTTGACTTAGAAAGGAGTTAAGTTTGTCTGGACGGAAGAATGTGAAGAGAATTTCAAGGAGTTGAAAAGAAGGTTATCCAGTGCACCTGTGCTCACACTGCCTTGTAGTGGAGAAAGGTTTGTGATCTATACTGATGCATCCAAGAAGGGATTGGGGTGTTTTCTTATGCAAAATGATATGGTGATAGCTTATGCCTCACGACAGTTGAAAATCCATGAGAAAAATTACCCAACACATGATTTGGAGTTAGCTGCGGTAATCATTGCATTAAATATTTGGAGGCATTAACTTTATGGTGAAAGGTGTGATATTTATACTGATCATAAAATTTTAAAGTATATTTTCACACAAAAGGAGCTGAATATGCATCAAAGAAGATGGTTGGAGCTGATTAAGGATTACGACTGCTCAATCCATTACCACCCTGGGAAAGCAAACAACGTGGCAGATGCATTAAGTCGACAAGACCATGCCAGTTTATCCATGATGAGGATCACAAAAGATCCAATATTTATGGATTTACAAAGGATGGATCTTGGAATTATAATGGAAGGGGAAAAATCTTATCTTTCTCAAATGAATGTTCAACCATCTATACATGTGAAGATTAAAGAGGCACAGAAAGAAGATATTGAGTTACAAAAGAAGGTGAGAAATGTTCCTGAATTCAACCTTGATTGTGATGGGATAATAAAGTTCAGGAATCGGGTTTGTGTTCCTCCCATCCCCGAATTAAAGAAGGAGCTGCTGGATGAGGCTCATAGTTCTTCATTCTCTATTCATCCTGGAAGCACCAAGATGTATAGGGACCTAAAATAGTACTTCTGGTGGGATGGCATGAAAAGAGATGTTGCTGAATTTGTCTCTTGATGATTGGTTTGTCGATAAGTTAAAGCTGAGAGACAGAAGTCTAAGAGGATGTTACAACCATTACCCATACCCGAATGGAAATGGGAAAACATCAATATGGACTTTGTCAGAGGACTTCCTAAAACATCCAAAGGAAATAATGCTATCTGGGTCATAGTTGATCGTCGTACAAAGTCTGCACACTTCATTGCTATTAGAGAGGATTTCTCTCTAGATCATCTTTCCAGGATATATGTAAAGGAAGTGGTAAGATTGCATGGAGTACCACTTTCTATTATATCCGATCAGGATCCGAGATTTACCTCGAAGTTCTGGCGAAGTCTTCAGCATACTATGGATACAGAGTTGAGTTTTAGCACTGCTTATCATCCTCAGAAAGATGGTCAGTCTGAGAGAACAATTCAAACCCTAGAAGATATGTTGAGAGCTTGCTCTATGGATTTCAAAGGTGGTTGGGATCAACACCTACCTTTGGTGATATTTTCTTATAATAATAGCTTTCACTCCAGTATTCAGATGACTCCTTATGAATCTCTCTATGGAAAGAAATACAGGACTCCAAATTGCTGGGATGAAGTTGGGGAAAGAAAGCTATTAGGACCTGATCTCGTTGATGAAATGGCAGAAAAGGTCAGATCTATTCAACAACACATAAGAGCAGCTCAGAGTCGACAGAAAAGTTATGCCGACAACCGAAGAAAATACCTAGAGATTGAAGTGGGTGATAAAGTGTTCTTACAAATATCTCCCTGGAAGAGGGTTATGAGATTTGGAAAGAAGGGGAAGTTGAGCCCTAGATATATCGGTCCTTTCGAAATACTGGATCATGTAGGGAAGGTAGTTTACCGATTGGCACTTCCACCGAATCTCTCTCAAGTTCACGATGTGTTCCATGTATCTCTCCTGAGAAAGTACATACCTGATCCTTCACATGTACTCAGCTCAGAAGTTGTACCGCTAGAGAAAGATCTTTCTTATGAAGAACAACCGATAGAGATTCTGGATCGTAGCGAAAAAGTCCTATGAAACATGACCACTCGATTGGTGAAAGTTTTATGGAGGAACCACCAATTAGAAGAAGCTACATGGGAGCTTGAGGATATGATGAGGGAGAGGTATCCTCATCTGTTTGTTACAAAGTGACGAATTTCGAGGGCGAAATTCATTTTAAGGGGGGTAGAATGTAACACCCGAGACTTTTATGTTATATAAATCATCAAAGGAATCTTTTTCTACACAACACTTTCTTGGATTTCTTTACACGAAATCACGACCTTCCTCGATAGCTTGCGTCATACGCAATACCGAGTTTCACTAAACAATGATATGCTATTAAAATATTACTAAAACTAGCCATATGAATAGTAATAACAACTTTTTGAAATTTTATAAATTTTATTTTTCAAAATGGACTTCATTTTTGGATTCGGAATATCGACATTAGCCTAGGGTGAAATTTTGGAATTTTTCTGAAAACTTTCAATTTTTGATGAATAGTGAAACCACTAAGTGGTAGTTAAAAAACTGAATTTTTCATAAAACTTAATTTTACCGCTTCTGTGAGTGGAATTTCAAAAATCTGAGAGACACGGTTAATATCAAGGACTAAAATGTGGTTCAATGAGATGAAAATAATTTTTGGTGAATAGTAACTTTTTATTTTTTTTACCACGGTTAAAAGTAAATAGGATAATTAAGGGTAAATATTATATTATTATTACCCTAACACATGTACTAATTCTATTGGATACATGTAATTCGACTAAAAACAAACTTAGGAATAAAATATGACCATTTAGGCCCACTTGGATTAGATTAGGACATTTATTATTAATTTATTTGAAGAAGGGTTAAAATAGTTAAAATCAAAGTTTAATAAGTAAATAATTTTTAATATGGGGTTATACATAAGATAAATTAGAATATAAATATTCATTAGAAAGCTAAAAATATTTCCTACATAAAGTTATTTTATTTGTAATTTTTAGACATTAAATAATTTAAGTTATTTATGACACAAAGATGATGCAGTAATTATCTTATTAATGAAATATTGACATAATTAATGTTATAAACACCAAAATAAATGTAATTTGAGACTTTTTATGAATTACACTAATTTTATAGGTTAATATGACATGTTAGTATTGATTTATTTAACTTGGTTTGAACTAATAATTCTGTTATGAGTTTCACAAAAATCCATTACTAAATAGTGTCAAAATTGACATAAAATAGTTTTTAAAACAAATATTATATTAGTAATTGTTATTTTATTCCTAAAAATCGAACGTTCGTACAAATGACTTAGATAAGGTTATATATATTAATAATAAACAACTTGGGGTTCATTTGGCTGCTTATAGTAAGTTTATTAACCTTATAGTATAAGAACACAAGAAGACATGGTAAAAGTAAACTTATTTAACTTAATGTTAAATCTAAATTATAAGGTTAAAATAGGAACCTAAACTTGTATAAATTCTATTTTATGAGATTATTTCGACCCATCCCCACCTTAGATTCGAAATATATAAATTTGGAGCTATTTAAAACCGAACATGACATTATAATAAAATAATATTTTTAGTTTTCCCAAAGGTGCCCCTCTCCTCCCTTATAAAAGGGCACCTCCTCCCCCTCTTCCTCACACCACTTTGAGCCTTAATGCTCGTCCAAACCCTGAAAATTCCTCCTCTCCACTTCCCTAGAGACATCCTAGAGGTACTGGTCTTCTTCAAATACCAATTTTAGTGCCCTAAAAGAAGGTCTCAAAGAAGCACTTCAAAGAAGAGGTAATGTCCGTTACCGATTCTTTCATCTTTATTTCTTCTTCCACTTCTTCTTCTTTAGTTGTTTCATTATGAAGTAATAACATCAGTATCACTCATATACTTATATGTTATTATAAGTATGAAAAAAACCCTATCTCACCATCTATCTATCCTACGGAAAAAGAAATCACTGCGCGTGCGTACGTACGGAATACCGTCTCCACGCCGTGGTGTAATCTATTTTCCACCACCACCTTACTTGGATGGGTATAATGGTGTAAATAATGACTATATATGACTATTATAAAGTGATACTGATTCTGAAATAGTATATATACACTCCAATACAATTCCACGATTATAGGAATGATACCATCACTCGTGCGTACGTACGGAATACCGTCTCCACGATGTGATGCGACTCGTTCTACATGATCTTCATTTCATAATGATTATATAAATGAATTGAATGAATTAATATGATATATATTACACTAATACCATTCTTTAAATGATGTATCTATAACCTAAAGATAAGAATAAGAATTTATTCGACAAAACACGCATAAGAACAAAAAGTTATAAATACCCGAATAACAAGTAGCAATGAAATATTACTACTAAGAAGCTAAGAATATGACCATATATGATATCATAAAAATAAGTATGATTCTGGAATAATTCAATAACATTATTTAAATCATTATAAAACAGGTTCGGACACTTACGAAGCAAAACGGACCTAAGGTAAGGGAAATATCACAATCTCATTTTTATCCGAGATTGTTTATACTTTGAAAGTTACTGGGGTGTATTTTATCATCCACATCCATGTGTCCTCAATATGTAATATTATTTCCATACACCTACAATTTTTTAAAACCTATTTTACCCTTTGGTGAGTTTTTAGTAAAAGATATAAAAGAAATCTTTTGTCGTTTTTCGTACGAGGTACTTTTTGACTTTTCTGACAAAAGTACGAGAAGAATGTTTTTTTAACTTATATGGAATGAATGGATTTTTAAAACATTATTTCCAAGAGGCTTTATTTACAAGTTTTCAAGTTTATTTTTAATAAAATTCTTTTAGTTTAGAATTGTATGACATGTTAAGAAATGAAAAGTGTTTTTGAAGTAGAAAGGATATTTTCCTCAAGAATGGAGTTCAAGTGTTTTATCAAAATTATTTTCCATCTATGATAATATAGGGTTTTGTTTCTATCCCTATTATTACATTGATTTTATTATGTTGTGATGGAATTATTTTTATGAATTTCTTTATCTTATATGAATTGTTTTATTATGTCATGTTGTTTAGGAATCCCATTTTTATTACATGGGTTATGCAATGATGTATGATTTAGGATTTTTGTGGCACACATAAGAATGGTTTCATTATGAGATGGGTGGGACATATATCTCCCTCCAATGCATTGGGTAAATATTTTATATCTCATGAGATAGACATGGCTGGAACGGTAGGTTATACCGGTTTAGTGAAATAGGACTGAAACGAGGAGTGAACTCGGTTCAGAAAGGGACTTTGTCCACTAAGATAGTCTTGGAAATGAGACTGGACTAATAAGAAATGATTCTCTATGATTATGTGTATATGCCACAAAGTTTCATGTTTTAAGTTATGATTATTGTGATTACCTTTCACTGCCATGATTTATCCCATGTTATGAAATTATGATCTCTTTTGCAGGTTAAGATTTCCAAAACTTATGTGCTTATGTATATGATGTGATTGATATTTCTTTTGTTTACCCTTACTAAGCATTTGAGCTCACCCTTTTGTATGTTTTCTTTCCACAGGTCAGGAAGAAGGTTATTAAGTAAGATATGCCAAAAGGGACTATAGATATGATGAAATAAATGGGAGACAGTGTAGACTCTTTATGAACCAGTTGTTTATGTTTCCCAGTTTCTAAAGACACTATACTTATACGGTCCTTTCATGGTTTTTTAATATGTTGTAATAAGTATGATTCAATTTTGAAGTATTAACAATTTATGTAAAGTATGGGTCGTTATAGATATTAAGACATTCCAAGTACCACACTATTATAGTTAGTTTTTCTTAGTTTTTTTATTTATTAATTTTTTGTATCCTCATAGAAATTTAACGACACCTTACAGGATATCAACACCCAACTAGGGGGTGAATTAAGGTGACAAAACTTCTTCCCTTCTTATGATTGAAATAAATACTGTCTTCACATTGGAAAAGAAAACTAAATATATTTTTAATCACAACTAAATTCTTGAAAATATATAACATGATCACACAAAAATTACTTAGTTCACCTTGGATAATATATTCTAAAAATTACACATCAATGATGTGTTGATATGCCTGATTAAACACAAATTTACTATTATGAGGTTTCAACTTTAGGGGGATCTCATTGATCCACAAAAGTCTGTGATCTCATACTCTCTTCCACTCAATACATTTAATATGATTATAAAAATATATATTAAACATAGGTCACTTTCAAAAAATATTAATAAATATTTAGACACCAAACAGAAAAGGTGTTCTCCATAACAATTTTTTTCTTCATTTCCATATTTCTTCATTGATATATGAAGTAATATCATTTATTAAAATCATGATCATAATGAATTATAATATTGAGATACTTAAAATTATAAATCCATATATTAATTATTCCCCATTGCTGATATGTTCTTACACCTGATATACAATGATAAATCCCCTCTCTTATTTGGTTTCTATCTCCCTCACTTCATAGACATATCCTTTATATCCCAAATAATTTTAATTTTTTAATTAAAAATTAAAATCAAAGAATTAGATACTAACTTCCACTTCTTCAAATCTGGAAATTGTTCTATCTTTGAGGTGATTTACACCTTTCAAATCCATTATCACCTTTGAGGTCTGAGTAAAAACTCCCAAGAATTTATAGAAGATGCAACTCAACAAAAACTATATTTAACTTTCATATCCACTAAAAAATCATTTCAAAATGGCATGTAGCATACTCACTTTCAAGTGTTTCACTTCAAATAAAAAACCAATGCTTGAAATGATCACCTATACAACATGGTTCTCTCTAACAACCTGTTTTTCATAGGTATCATATATATTCTGTAATGCCCAAATTCCATTGAAAATTCCCATTTTTGGATTTCCTTTTTTTCATAGGGAAACTCCCCAAAAAACCATGTATTATGTCATGGCCTCCACCTTCTCCCCATTTCATATGAGGAATTCTCCTGCCCAAGATACCATGTGTTGTGGCTTGTTCCCTATAGGTTGTTTTTTGTATTACCATTATAATGTGGTGTCAAACAAAAATTTTAAAAGGCACACACATTTAAAAATTTCAAGGACCACCTTTAAAAATCTCACATAATTACCGTTACACAAATAAAGGGACTGTGATTACCCTTATGTGAGTCCTTATTTACCCTTATGAAATCCTGATGATTTTATAACTACCTTATATAAATTCTTTTTCCATGAGAGGACCCACTTCATAACATCATGTCTAACATTACATACCCATATAAGTCTTAAGATAAACATACATGGATCCTTTTTTTACCTTTATGAAAATTATCTATTACCATCATGTAGGTCCTATATTGTAATAAATTTTATGTAGTTCATCTTTTAGATTTACATAGTTTAGGTTTTACACTTACCTTTACAAACCTCTAACTATTTACTTTTATGCAGCATGCATGTTTACCATTACATAACCTCTATTATCTACTAAAATCAGTCCAAACCCTTATAAATCACATCATCCAATATTTTGATAAATTCTATGAACATGATCATCATCTAATTTAAAAACAATATCAACATCCAAATATCCATTCAACTTATCTTCCAAATATACTCATAACTCCTCCACATCCAATAGTAGAATTCCAATCATACCTTATATACTGTCAATAAATAAAAATAATAAACTCATGGGCTCAATAATATTATCCACTGTATTTCTTTTGAAAACATCTCATAAAATCATAGAATCCATCTTCCATTCACCTACTTTATTAACAAAATAAAAAGGGTCCTCTCCATTCCACCAAATCTGACATTCTTATAGATAAAAATTTGGAAATTCATTAAATCTTATAGAGTGTTATTAATTAATCTATAACACTATGTGATAAAATTATTAATGTAGGAAAGATGAGAAGTAATCAAATACTCCAATGTTATTTAGAAATCCATAACAAACCTTTTATGTTTCATAGACCTCTGGGATAATATATCCCCATAACTTTTTGATTCCAATAAATAATTTAAACTTTAAAACATAAAAACAAACTAGATGTAAATGTTTGTTCAATGGAGAGAGGAAAAAAACTAAACAACCTTTATTTGATGATATTTATTGAGCACCAAATATCAATATATTCCTTTCATATATATGAGTCATTAGTGTATTTTTGGAGATATCATCCACATGATGTTGAGTTCCAATTAATTTTAGACTCAATATGTTTTCTCCCCATTGTATTTTATTATATGGTTCTCAATATCAATGTGCTTCATGAAAAAGTGATGAACTATATTTTTAGGTAACTTAGTAGAATATTTTTGTCACATTGAATCATCACCAGCTTCTACAAAACCTCACTTATTTATTCTAGCTGTTAAATTATCCAGACAAGATATAAGATATTTGGGGACCAAAACATATTATTCATCCACTATGCTTAAAGAAACAAAATATTATTTCTTTCTTATCAAACTAAAAAAAATCATTTCCATGATAAAAAACACCTCAACTTCTGTATGTTTGATCATTAATATCACTACACCAATCTATATATGAATATGAAAATAAATATATTTTCATATTATATTTAAATAACTTACTATAATTCAATATACCTTGAACATAAATCATTATTCTTATAACTTCCATGAGATGTTATCTATTAGGTAAACCTTGAAGCATTATTTTCAATCATGTATCATATAAAATTTTCAATATTTCCATATTACTATTGAGTAAACTACCAATGATTATTATATATAATATAGATTCTACCCCCTCTATATCCTCACATTTTACAAACATTGTTACAATCATTGTTATTATTGAAATAAGATTACATTCCTCTATTTTTAATTTCTTTTGGACTTACTTTACAAACTTCACCTATGAAATGAATGAATTCTCTTTATTGTGATGAACTTATAGCCCTAAAAAATATATCAACTCTCTGATCATTTATTTGTAAAACTTAGAACTCCTCATGCTTAAGAAATTTTGAACATAATTATTCTTATTGATAATAAATACAATATAATTGGAATACACCAACATAGTGAACTACTCAGATTCTGAATTTTCTATATAGATTTTTTATCTACCACTCCTCTTTTGAATTCCATACACTTCAGAAAAGTATCAATCATTTTATTACAAGAATGAGGTGATTTTTTAGGTTATAAAATACTTTTATCATCCTAAACACTTTAGAATAATAATTTTCAACAAAAAAATATCATGGAATTCAATGAATACCCATTCATTTATAAATCCACTCTAAAACATTATCTTAAAATACATATAAAATATCTTGAATTTTCATTGGCCTTCCATTTCTATATATATTAATGTATACTACACTATTTCCACCAGTGAAAATGTATATTTTACATTAATTCATTCAACATAAACATATTCTTTAAAAAATATCCATTTATTATGCTAGATAAATTTTCCATTATCATATAGGTTATTCTTGAACACCCATTTTGTATCTATAACATTATTATTTTTAGGTCGATCTGAAAGAATCCATGTCTAATTTTTATCAATTTATCCAATTAATCATTCATTTATTTCACCTATGATTATTCCTATACCACTTCTCCAAAAAAATGGTTTCAATATCAAATAATATAATAATGTTATCTACTCACTTCATCCCTCAATTATGATTTAGAGAATATTTATTTTCAATAATATTTCTCATATCAACTTGATCTATTTTTGTTCTTAAATGTCTCATAAGTTGACTCATTTATCTTCTTTGTTTCTCTAAATATTATGTCTAAGAATCATCAATATTTTGAACATCTTGTTCTTATCCAAAATTTGTATTTTTCCATCACCTTATTCAAACACATTTTCAGAAATTGAAATTAAAATATATGATTTGGATTTATTCTCAACTAATATTTCATCTCTATTCTCAATAATTTTACTAAGATTATTATTAAAACATTTATAGGCCTTAATCATTATTAAGTATCCTCTAAATATTCCTTTATCTACTGGATCACAATATTTTCATGGATTTCATTCATTATTTTAGATGAAACAATATCTTTCAAATACTTTGATATTTTTTAAAGTTTGTTTCCATATATTCCACGTTTTATATGGAATATTCTCTACACACATAAAAATTAATACCTTATTTTTATCATAGAAATACAGTTGAATTACTTTCTTCCTCTAGTAGTGAAAAATTCCATTGTCTATAAACAATTTCAATTCCATATTATAAAAAACTTGATTTCTTATTTGTAAAACCCCATTTTTTGAGAAGTTATCACTAATAATTCTTCATTTTTAATATAATGATTTTCCAAATAATTTTCATATTTATAGGATGTGTACTTAATTCCATTATCCAATCTCAAAATTTTCATAGTCCTTTCAATTTTATTTTCCTCCCTTTTTTGAAACTTTTAATGCAATATAGAACATATTATTTTGATCAAATGAATATAGAACACCCCATACATCAATATTAATTCAAAAATTGAATTAAATACATCCCACCATAGATTCCTTCCCGACCAATTTTCCACATATATTAGTGTGAATAAAATCTAGAAAAAATAATTCTCTTATTATTCAGATAATATGGATTTCAAACCATCTTTCATCACATCCAATATTAACAAATATTTTCTTAATCTCTCTTCAAATTTAAAATATTCTCATTTATTTTAATTTTTATAAGTTCATCAAACTTTTTTATTAAAGTTAAAAGGCATGAAATTCTACAATCTCTTATTCTTCCAATGTTAATAAAAAATTATTTTCATTTTTATCAACTTGATATAAGTTACCACCAATTATTAACCTTTCATCAAAGAACTTATAGATTTACCTTAATTATAGAATCCCTTGTGACTAAAAGTGACTTCAATACCTAAGTCCAAAATTTCATTAACACTTAATAAATTGTGTTAAAAAATTGACATAAAGTACATAAGTGTTTATCAACTCATCTCAACAAAATCGAGTCTTTAGAATAACCATTATCTTTAATTCTACATCATTTCCAAATTACATAGTACCATTGAATATACCATTAAAATTATTAAAAAATTTCATATTTTATATCATATGGGATGAACTCCGACTATCCAAAATCTAGGTGTTATTATTATTTGTTTCTTTTAAATAAATTTACACTAAGTTTTCCTTCTCAATATTCCCAATTTCCGTCCATAGAATTCTCAAACGAGTTAAGAATTTTATTGGTATCTTCCCATATTTTTTGGAAAAATACATCAAGTAAAATTATTTTTATTTGAGAGGATAGAACATATTATTCATTGTAACAGATTTAGTATTCCTTATATCAAAATTCATTTTTATTCAACAAAACTATCTTCCTTTTTTACTGCCCATAATTAACTAGTTTAAGAAAAATATTTGAACAATTAAAATAGTGAACATAGAAGTAATTTCTTCCCAAATTTCAAGAGAATGTTATGACTCCCCTTTACTAGATTATAATAATTTTTTCCTCTTAGATAGATTTTAGTTTCACCATAATAAGAGATAGTGTGGCCAATAAAACCACATAACTTACATTTCATTACTGGAAAAATTATATTGTTGTCTCTTCTCCAAATATATCCATCTCTTTATTAAGTACTTGACTATCAGTAAGTTCTCATTGGTTTAATAAAATTCCCCTTCAACTACTTCATTGTGTTCTTCTTGAATTTGGACTATTTGTTTGTGGTTTCACCATTAAATCAAATACCATATTTTCCCATAGTAATTGGCGTTTGAGTACTCATAAATTCTTAAAACGTTTTTATACCTCATTCACCCATCAATTTCATAATATTGTCTAAAAACTTATCAAATTAAATGTTCTTTATTGAACCATATTTTTTAATATTAGGTTCAACATTCATTCTCAAAGAAACAACTTCTTTTTCAAGTGTTTTAATATTTATGATTTTTTATTTGATATATAGGTTAAGATCATCAATAACATTAATATATTCATAAATATTTAGTATGTAACATAGATTCTTCATATGTTACATTATGTTTTTCACAATATTATAAAAAATTTGTAATATGATCAACTTCTACATCATTTTCTTCAACATTACTTGAAGATTACTTCAAAAAACCTCTAATTTTAAATTTCTTATTTTATTGTATATAATGAACTTAAGGAGATTAATCTACATCACTAGAAGATAAACATATCCTTCAGTTGAATATTTTCCCCTTTTTCAATTTTGTATTTCTCTAGTATGATATCATATTATCCTCTAAATCTGAGATAAACCATGTTTCAAATCCTTCCAATAGATATTCAGAATCTAGTTACTCCTTACTAATTGAAACATTCCTTTGAAAAATATTACAAAATTAATTTATATAATTGAAGTACCATTTATATAGGAATTATAACACCCCAAGCTTCCACAATATGGTTCCCTTTGAATAATGTAATAGCTTTCATTGTACACAACTTCGAGATTCTAACACACTGTGACCAATCAAACAAGCCATTATGAATAGTAATACCCATTTTTTGAAATTTTATAAATTTTTTCTTTTAAAATGGACTTTAGTTTTGGATTAGGAATATCGAAATTAGCTTAAGGTGAATTTTTGGTATTTTTCTGAAAAGTTTCAATTTTTGATGAAAAGTGAAAAACACTGATTTATAGTTTAAAACCGAATTTTTATTTAAACAATTAATTAATTTATTTAAATTTACTTTAGGCAAAATAGATACATAATACCTATATATGTTCAATTTAATTAATTAGAGTCATTTTGTAATAATATTAGATATATACAATTTTTTGAACTTTTTGCCGTCTTTTACGCACCTCCAATGAGCATTTGCAAATTTATATAAAACATAATTTTACATTTTCTGTGAGTTTAATTTCGAAAATCCAAGAGAAACAGTTAATATCAAGGAGTAAAATGTGGTTCAATAAGATAAAAATAATTTTTGGTGAATAGTAACTTTTAACTTTTATTTACCACGGTTAAAAGTAAATAGGGTAATTAAAGGTAAAAATGATATTATTATTACCCTAAAACATGTCATAATTATATTGGATGAGTATAATTTGGTAAAAAACAACCTTAGGAATAAAATATGAACCTCTTTGGTCCACTTGGATTAGATTAGGACATTTATTATTATTTAATTCAAAGAAGAGTTAAAAGAGTTAAAATCAAAGTTTAAAAACTAACACATTTTTAATATAGGGTTACACATAAGATAAATTTGACTATAAATATTCATTAAAAAGATAAAAATATTTCATATATAATGGTATTTTATTAAATTTTTTTACTTAAATAATTTAATTTATTTATGACATAATGATGATGTAGTAATTACCTAATTAATGATATATTAAAATAATTGATATTATAAATATCCAAATAAATATATTTTGAGACTTTTTATAAATTCAACTAATTTTATAGGTTAATATTACATATTAGTGTTGGTTAGATGAATTTTTTCCAAAGTAATAATGCTGTTATAAATTTAGAAAAAACAAAATACCAAATAGTGTCAAAATTGACATAAAAGGGTTTTTAAAACTAATATTATATTATTAATTGATATTATATTCCAAAAAATATAAGGTTCAGCCAAAAGACTTATATAATGATAGGTGTATCATTAATGAACCACTTGGGGTTCGCTTATAAATATATAGTAAGTTTATTAACCATATAATATAAAAATACAAAGAGACATGGTAAATGTCAAACTATTTAACTAAGAGTTAAATCTACAAGATAAGGTTAATATAGTGACACAAACCTGTCTAAAAACTAGTGGTTGAGTGGTTTTTGACCCATACCCACCTTATACTTTAAATAATCCAGTTTGGAGCCATTAGAAACCGAAAATGAGTTTATTATAAAATAATATTTCTAGCTTTTCCTAAGGTGCCCCTCACTCCTCTTATAAAAGGTCACTCACCGTTCTCTCAAATTCACACCTCCAAATCCATTTGTCTCAGCCAAAACCTGCCCAAATATCCTCCCAAAATTCATAAATTCATCCTAGAGGCCTTCCTTCAGTCATAAAGCCACCCTAAGGATCCTTTTTTATCAAATCAAAAGGAAGAACCCGAAGAAGAGGTAAATATCTCATCACCTCTTTCAAGTTCCTTTCATGTTCCACTTCTTATTTATTTGTTTTTTACATTATAAAATAATAAACCCAATATCTTATATATAATGTGATGTTATTATAAATATGGTATATCCATATTCATTATTCTATCCATCCTTTGAATGACATGTCACCATACGTGCATACGTAAGACTTACTGTCTCCACGTCGATGTGTAATTGTTATTCAATACATTATTATTTGGATGGGTATAATAATGATGTGTAATTGATGTAAATAATAAATATAACAAGATAATTATTATTTATATATGATATAACATCCAATTATATATTATTTTAATATCAAAAGAATGATATTGTCGCTCGTGCGTACGTACGGATTACCGTCTCTACGAATGCAATGAGATTCATTCCCCATCGTATCCCTTGAAGAATAATTTTCATTAGATGATTAAAAATAATGTTTAAATACTTAATATAATTCTGAGTATGAATAAGATACATCCTATCCATAACAGACATTACTTACATAACAAAGCATATAAAGGAAAACGAATCAGTTGACACCCGAAACGACGATAATACTAAGATATTAATAACAAATCAATGTTAAAAGATCGTATATGATATAATATTAATATATATGATTATTGTATAATTTAATAACAATTATTTCACCATTATACATGTGTTTAAACTAAACTCAACTAAGGAAAAGTACAAATTAATGGGTTTCTTATCTCACATTTAATTCCATGAGATTTCTATTGTTTAACACTTATTTATTGCATGTGGTGTATTTTTTACTGCCATTTGATATATATAATAATTATTATATTTATATTCATGGTATTATATGATTAATTTTGTGGTTATTAACTTTTGGTCATACAACTTGATTGATTACAACAGAGTAAGGGGTTTTCATCTCACTTTTATTCCCATGAGATTCATGCTAAATTTTACACTATTACATTTTGTGTGGTGTATGTACTGACCATGATTGTATGGTTTGCGTAATATAATTTAATTTATGGGTATTTACATAATCATTGGATGATCCTTCTTTCATGGGGTGTATGTTTTTTATGTTACCAAATTCGTAAGGGAATTTCTAATTTCAATTTCCACTCATTTGGTTTTATGCAAACTTCATCGATTACTTTACTCTAAGATTATGTGTGAAATCACTATTTACATACTTATATAGTAATTTACACTCCCATTTGTGTGTATATACTTTTGATACACATAATTACTCCATTTATAAATTCTCAAGTCATCAGTATAAACTTGATAAGTGCAATTTTAACTCAATTTCTATTCATTGAGTTAAACACCCATGTCATTGGTGTTGTTTTTACAAGAATATGTGTGAATATATTATAATTGATTTACACGTAATATCCAATAATATTGATTGTATTTATATTTTTCACATGTAATTATGTCATTGATTTATCCTTAACCTATGTATATGGTCTTTATAAGGATTTTCATCTCAACTTACGTTCTAGTGAGTCTTCTTTGTTGTTATGCGCCAAGTCACTTTTGTTTGGTGTATATACCGTACTTTGACATAGTATACCATTAATCCCTTTATTCTCATGGTATTATAATGTTTTTATTACCACAATTATTTTTATTCAATTGTCTCCCATTTGGTTATGAACTCTAATCAAAATATCATTTTAAATGTTATAATGATTTATTATTTTAAATCTTTCTCATTAATGACCATGGTTTAAAAATGTTTTTAAGGATTTATTTATATGGACCTTAATGTTTTAAAATTAAAATTCCTTTTAAATGTTCCAAAGTGGTATGGGAAACTTTGATTCAAAAATCTATTTTAAATTGCTTCTTGATAAATAGTGTGACTTTTAAATGTTTTCAAGAAAAAGGGGGATATTTCTATCAAATAGTTTTGGTGATTATTTTCATCTATGTCAATATGCTTCATTATTCTCTATTGAGGTTAATATATTATAATAAAACCTTCCATATTGTATTGAATGAGTTATGTTTGACTATGTATGTGCTATTTTTATACCTTTCATGGTTTATGGTTAAAGTATTGACATTTTGTATGGTAGTTTTAATACGAATGTTTATTTTATGTTTCAACCTTTTCATAGGAGGAATGAATTGGACTTAGTAAGTGATGGGTGGAGCCCACTATAGCTCCTTGATGAATCGGTAGGTATCATGAGACAAACTAGTGTCTTGGCACAAGGCCTTGACAAAATCTTATTCGTTGTCTTGGCACAAGGCCTTGACTATGTGGTTAGGAAAGTATGGCATTATGTATTCCATCATTATGAAAGTGGCTATTGATATTGCGTGTGATTATTCGACTAGTATAATATCCATGTGATTAAGTAAATGACAATATTTTGATTTATATTTTCCATATTATGATGAAGTTTGTATTGAAAAGTATTTTTTTAGTTATATACATTGCCTTAAATGTTTATTCTTATTTATGAAAGTTTCCACTATATTGTTATCCTTATTGATCATTTGAGATCACCCCTTTCTATGTTTTATTTTTCCCAGGATGCGAAGAAGTATATTATGACTGACCTGCAGGGATAGTCTATGGGATCTCAGTGTTTTCCATGGAAACAATGTTGTTGTAGTATTCCATTTTATGATGTAATGTAAACCTTATGAATGTATCAAGTACGTCCAAGGCTACTAAACTAATCGGTATTTTGAGACTTGATATTTTGTGATCATTCTAATGTAATGTAATAATTCACTAACTCTGGGTAACTAGGATTGGTGCGTTATGGGAATTCCTTCAATTTTTTTACTTAGAAATCGTACTCACCACCTATGGAACCCACGGAGAAATTTACCTAACCATTCAATAATGGTATCAACATAGAGGCTTCTTTCCTTATAATTTTCTTTTTCTAAATTTAAAATTTCTGTTAATAAGTGATAATAAATCATAACTTAAATCATCTTCATTTTTAACCTCTTAAAATTCCAAATTCACAACAGATTTAAATTCTATTTAAATAGAGAAATGTTCTAAAAAACTTTCTAACTTCACCCTTATTTCATAGGAAAGTAGTTTTTTATTCAATTAATTAAGAGACAACATGATGAGATTTATTTATTCAATATATTATAATTTTGGATTCACATAGAAGATAATATTAAACACAAAGTTGGAATATTTGGTTTCATACCCAAACCCTTTCAGAATAAAAAAACTCCAGTAAGATGGATGATGTTACAAAGGATCAAATAACAACCAGGGGGCTGAATCAGTTGTTCACATTTATAAGTTTTAAAAAATTAAAAAACTAAACACCTAAAACTAGTTAAAGTTCATATGATTATCATCCTTTATTAAATAAACATGCATAAAAATCTAGGAAAACAAGTAAAGAATTCAATATTTAAAAGGTTTGACCTCAGTGTGAGAACCTAATTTCCTATCATAGCCAATCCTGTGGGTCTATAGAAATGAAAAATAATTAATAAGTTATTAAAAAGTATGTAAAATAAAATTATACATCTTATATATCTTGATAGTTATGATTATAATAACTCCCATCAGATTAATTTTTTTATTAAAAACAATTTGGTCTAAAAAAGGAAAATATCACAAAAACCTTTACTCAAAAAAACTCTGTCTGAAACCTCTACCTGATGTCCCTGGGTCCAATTTCCTTAGTATGATAAAATCAGTCTGATAGAATTAGTACTATGATATATTTTCTCAAATTCCACTTCTTAGAAACTTCTAATCTACAAAGACTCATCTTCCTTATTTTGGTAAAAAAATATTTTAGTAGTCTAATCTTCTAGAGAGATCTCTATCAAGAAAGAATGTTGATTCAAATTATGTATTACTTTAAAATTTTCACAGGTGAAAAGGATAAAATGTATGATAATACAATGCACCTTTTTATAGGTGTCCCAAAATAGTAAATGAAGGAAACAAAAAAATGTTTCCTGTTCATTTTAATTCAAGAAATTTTGAAATTTGAGTTTTATCATTGACTAGTTAAATTATTCTCAACTCTTATTGAACCTTATCGAATCTTCTCAATTTTTTTAAGAAATTATATTTATTGAAATTTATAATTTTTATTCAATTTTATTAGGTGTGTCTTATTATTTTTCATTTTTGGACTTTTAATTTTCTTACTATCTCAGAATTAGTATGTAGGATATTCTTAAAAAAACTGTTTCTGAAGCGCTTTCTGAATCTGAAGGAATATTGGTGTGTGGTTATCATACAGTGAAATAAACAACTAAAGTGAACCTTCTACAAGCATGGTTCAGAATTTTAAATACTTCAGATACTTGTGGAAACTCATCATTTATCACATCTTCAAACACTTCCTCATTACAATATTTTTTCTCATCTCAATGGCCTTCTACTTACAATTAGCTAATACCGATGATTAATTAGTTTCCTTAGAATTGGTTCATACAATGTTCTATTCCTGATATTTTTATCTGTGTGAAGTATCCTTCAAATGGATTTGTTCTTTTTCATGATTTTAGGATCTTCCACTGCTTATTATTGATGAATTTAATATTATAAAGGAAAACTCATTGATGTTCTATATCTGATGGTAACTCCACTCAGCAGCTTTGAAATTCTTCGAACATCATCAACTTAACACATTCAGACTTCCAACAACTTATGTGTCCGGTACTTATGGAAATGATGCAAAATTTTCCTTTTTTATGAAAATAATAAAATATTTTGATTCCTTTATTTCTTAAAAATATTTTATCATGAAAATTTATCATGATTTATGAGAACTGCAAGATTGAAAAAGCATCATCAAAATTTTGGTTAGAAATTTTTAGAACTTTCCAACTCCTGACATCACTATATTTATTCAAAATCTTCATTAAAATTATGATTTATTCACTTGGAAACTTTTTAATTTCTAACCAACAATGAGTCCAATGAACCTTCAACGTCCGGTTGATTGATTGGTGAAAGATGGTGCATCTGATCAATAAATTAATCTTTCAGAAAACTTGTTCGTCTTCTTCTACTTAGTCCAATACTCTATATATGGAGAAAAAACCATTCTCAAAGACAAAATTTCTCTTCCCCATTGTGTTTATCTTCTAGGAATCATCAAATTTCACCTATTTTTCAAAAACATCTTTTTAAAATATTTTAGTTGTCATTAAAGAAATAAATAAATTAAAAGAACATCAAAAAGTTTCTTTAATATCCCACCTTATATTTTTTTGAAAAATTTCATTAACAAAATTTTCAACTCACCATTTTTCAAACTCTCAGACTATTTCACAAAATTTTTTTAAGCAAGTCAACGTTTTTAAATTTTATAAAAACATATCCTTTCTCAGAATAGTGTTTCTTGAAAACAAATTACTAGATAAAGGAATATTCTATAAAGAATTACATCCTTCAGGGACAAGAAAATTTTACTACCATGTAAAGAAAAAATCCAACTCACTTTTATATTTACTCACTTCTCTTTTACTTTTTCCTTGGATTTTTATATCCCCAATTATTTGATATCCACAATTTCAAATTCATAAAATAAAGACAAGTAAAATATTCTTTTAAAGTAAAAAAAGTTGTTACTTTATCTCCACCTTGTAAATATAATACAAAGCATAGCGGGGGACTTCCTTATATGGTTTAGGAAGTCATTATTGGAGTATGGACATGAAGTTATAGCCTTAGATCAAAAAACCTTTCTTTTGGATTATTTTTGTAAAGATATTAGTAATTTGATACATCAATGAGTTATATTCCATTATGACATCTATATTACAAACTCTATCTTTTATAAAGTGAAAATTTATATCAATGTGTTTTGATCTTTAATGAGGGATATAATTTTTAAAAATATAAATTTCAATCTGACAATCATAAAGTATCTTCAATGGTTTGGAAACTTATATATTCAAATATTCTAACTAAACATTAATCCACATCATCAGAGTATAATCTTGAGCAGTTGAAAAATCTTCTGATTCTTTTGTTCTCAAAGTTACTAAACATTAATTCTTACTATAGAAACTCCCACAATATTTACCAAAAAAATATTCCTCGAAAATTTTATTTTTTATCATTATAATCTCCATACCAATCAGCATTAGTATAACCATGAATGATTATATTGAAACTTTTTTTTTGTATAAAATCCCAGGTGAATTTATTACTTTATGATATCTCA
Source organism: Viscum album (assembly GCA_963277665.1). NCBI lineage: Eukaryota > Viridiplantae > Streptophyta > Magnoliopsida > Santalales > Viscaceae > Viscum > Viscum album. Next base: position 1,994,773,176 of record OY728157.1, read on the forward strand.
TAATTCACTTTTGTGCCAACATATGAGAATATTTTGTTTCAATCTGATATCAGGAATACAAAATCACAACATAAAAAATATAATGTCTTGAGGTTGTGAGATAAAGGAAAGTTACTATTATCTTTCAAAATTATTTTTGGTTCATACCTTTTTCTGGATTCATCAATACTCAACTTTGTTCTCATTGAAATAGTAGTGGAAACATATTTGGATTCTACCATCCAAAAGATCATTAACAATTTAATGGAATACTTTTCTTTTTGATGAACTTCTAAGCCAAGGGACAATATTAATTCTCCCAACATTTGACCTTTCAATATTGTTCTTCATTTCCTTAGAAAATACTTTACAAAATTTTTCTTTATCCCCAAAAAAATGTTGATAATCTATATACCCAATAACAATTAAAGTGATGGGTTTATCTTATTTCACATAAAAGTTACTATAAACCATTACTATAGAATAATTAATCCTTCTCAAGAAACTATCAAGTATTGAATACTAGGCATGTGGGTCTTATTTCAAACCATACAATAATTTCATCAATCTACAAACCAATTTTTCATTATTAACCTGTAGAAAACAAAAAGTTTGTTCAACATAAATTTATTTCTCGATCTCTCTATTTAAGAATGATGACTTTATATACATATGATAATTTTTTTAATTTTTATGTGAAGTTACTAAAAGAAACATTATGATAGTTTATATTCTTGGATATGGGGAAATAGTTTCCTCAATATCCACACCTTCCACCTATGCATATTCTTTACAAACAAGTATTTTTTTGTTTCATGAAACTTCTCCAGGTTCATTTAATTTTTTTGTTAACTAACTTTGTTCTAATAATGTTATTACCTTTTATAAGAAGTACAAGTTCCCATGTATCATTTTTCTCACTCTAATCCAACCCTTAATTCATAGAATCCACCCATTATTTGTGTTTAATATCTTATAAAAATGATTTTTGGTTCTAATTTTGAGACATGTGAAGTATAATTCTCTAATATCAACTTTATTCAGGTCTGAACTAGTTCCTTCTAATTCGTAATAATTTTTTTGAACTCAAAAAGTCTCTGTAAAGTAAAAAAATTTAAATAATCTCTTCCATCTTCACTTTCCTCATCACACTATTCTTCTAAACATTTATGTGTTTGTTCACTATTGTCCTCAAATGTATTTGAAACATTCAGTTTTTCTTCCTAAAAATTCTCAAAAAATTGTTGGATATTCAATAAAATTCACATTATATGAATCCACAAAATTTGGTAAATGTTTCTTTAAACACTTATAACTTCTTCTATTGGGTGTATATCCCATAAAAATTCCTTCTCCATCTTTCTCATCAAAATTTCTAGGATTTGGATTTTCTATTTTCATCAAAATTGCAATTCTAAACACTTTTAAGTACTTCAATGAAGTTTTTTTTGTTATAACACTTTTTATAAGGAGTCCTATTGGATTTGGGCCTCAAAAAACATATGTTCTGAACATGGTCAATTGTAATAAAATATTATCTCTAGTATAACATTGAGTATTTTTATTCTTTTAATGTGGTACATACAATTTCCACAAAACAATCATTTTTTCTATTAGCTACTCCATTTTTTGTGGGAATATGGATCACAATACCAAAGTTTTATTCTATGATTTGTTAGATAAGATTTAAACATATTACATGTGAATTATGTACCGTTATATATTATAATTTTCTATATATAAACCCCAATTCTTTCTTACCATCATTTCTGAAGAATAGAAACATTTCAATCGTATCTGAATTATACTTCATAAATATTATGTTGGTAATTCGAGTGAAATCATCAATGAATGTGATAAATTACAAATGACCTTTTTAAATTGATGTCTCATCATCCCAAATAAGTTAGAATGAATAAGTTTAGGAGGTCTGGTAGACCGAATCCTAGCTTTCTTTTGAATCTTATTAGTAATTTTTCCTTTCTAAAAACTTTCTAACACATATTCTTCCCTTATATTATTTCTAGAAAATTTCATACAACATCAACTTTAGAATGTTTTTAGAATTTTATTCCCAAGGTGGACATGTATTTTGTTCAACAACTTATTCGTATCTTTAGTACTTAGATAAAATGGGTTGTTAATTTCTCCAATATAAAAAATATTGACACGAGTTCTTTCTATCCAGGTCACAAAATTTCAAAATTATATATTTTTTATATTACAAGAATCTTATCTCCAAACAACTTATTTTCCATCATCACAATTTTGATCTGAACTAAGTAAGTTATGTTTTATCCCATCAAATAATATAACTTATTTAGATTTCAACCGTTTTGTTTCAATCTCAGCCATTCCAATTCCACCAATTTTTATAAAACATTCATTTGAAAAAGTAATTGCTCTACCATCATGACTTTCAACATGTTTCAAGATTTTTATATGACCTGTCACCTATGAAGAATAATCACTATCAAGAATTCATGGTTCATTTATTTTACCTGATTTTAAATCCAGATCATCAACAAAATATCTTTCCTCAAATTTATTCTTTAAAGCTTACTTTTATTTTCTTTCATAAAAAATTATTTCAGAAGTAGTTTAATACAACATTTGAATGATGAAAAACCTGATCATGTCTTCAATTTTTTTTTTCTGAACATTGAAATTGGTTTTTTATTAGAATGTTTCTCAGATCATGATATTTTTCTTTTCCAACTTCTATGGGTTAGGAAAGTTACTAATTTTACGTTCAATATTTCTTCCACACTACTTAAAAATTATTCTAGGAATGGTTATGTTATGCCAACAATTATAATTCATGTTCCCATATATTCTATAAAAACAAAAAAACTATAAAATCTCAACTTCCAACAGAAGTATGATCTTTTTATATAATTATTTTTCAAGTTGATAACTTCTTCATGTTCTAACATACTCCAAGAATGGACCATCTTTCCTTATGAGATATTTTTCAACTTTTGTATAAGTGATAGTTTCCTCATATACTTTCTCCACCCAAACATTCCAATCACTTTTCTTATCACCTAAAATGGTAGAAACATTATATGAAACGTTATTTTTGGAGGGTAGGGATTTCACCTGATTCTCGATTTGATATTTCTCAACAACTTTTTAAGTATTATATTTTCCTTAAAAGTATTTATTTAAGGGTTAATTCATCTTTCTCAAGGTATTTCCAAAATCAATATTTTTTTTATTAAAACTTGTTCCTTAGTTTCATGTTTCTTATTAATATATTCAAACATTTTTACTATTCAGCAACTTTATGTTTGTAACATAAAATCTCTTGGATGTATTCTTCTTCTTTATTGACAACATATTTTTGACCTTCAAAAAATTTTCTACTGTCATTATTTGTTATCATAATTTGTTTCTTAACAAACCTGGTTTTATCAAGACATGCAATAAGGTATGTTATGAGGTGATATTCTCTATAAGTTTCTTCACCTCTCTTTTCTTCACTATTTGATGAGTATTTCGTTTTATCAACTCTTACAATGAATGTTATATACATTTTTTGAAATTTCATCTTCCCAAGATTTTTTTAGTTGATTATGATTCATATTTATTAATCAACATACTTCTATTGTTTCCAAATTGTTCTTATATTTTTTGGATGAAATTTCATCTTTATAAATTTTTTACACTTCTTCCATCGGGGACTTTCATCATAATCATCTCCATATTCTCCAAAATTCTTCTTGGGATAATTCATAGAAAATTCTATGATTCCACCAAACTTAACACATTTTTAAGGAAGTTTACCACAGTACTTCTCTCTTCCTCTTTGATAGTTCTTTAAAATAATATAAATTATTTTATTATTAAACTCATCAACTTCTTTATCTTCAGGATCACAAGGATCAGTAGTTTTAACATCTTGAATTTTCATTTTTCTCATCCCTTCAAAAGTCATTTAATCTTATTTTTGAACATTAGAGCTTTTCTTATTTCATATGAAATAAGAAATTAATAAAATTCATCAAGATATAATTCATCTTTGTCTTATAAAGTGGAAATTTTAGAATGAAACATATGAGGGAATTTTCTTGTATGTTTCTTTACTATTGTTGAATCATCAATAAAATCTCCAAAGCCTCTGATATTGCAAAAAACATCATTTACTCTATTAAAATATTAATTAATAGTTCCTTCATATATCATTCTTATTTATTTAAACTTACTATTCCAAATTTCTATATTTTCTTCCTTTATTTTTTGTATTGCCTTAAAAAATACTTTCTAACATGTCCCACATACTCTTTGATGTTTTGAGGCACATAAACTTCATATAAAATTTTATGATAGAGAAAAAAGGATAGAATTTATACCCTTTACATCAGATTCAATATTTATTTTCTTCAGTAATCTTCATAGAATCAACTTTCTCAATAGGTGGAAAACCAATTGTAGCAGTATCAACAACTTCTAGGGTAAGAGATAGAAGATAAAAAATCATCTTTTTTATAACCATAATAAAATTTCCCATAAAATGTATGAATCCATATAATGTTCACATAATTAAGATTCTTCATGATAATGATTCAATAAGGGAACCTTCCTCTGACTCCAATTGAAGTTCTAAGGGATCGAATAACAACCAAGAATGGGGGTTGAATTAGTTTTTCAATTTAATAAGTTTCAACACTTTTAAAAACATAACCCTAAATATTATTAAGGTTAGTATCCTTATAATCATTTAGTAAAAACTCATTCTGGAAAATGTAAGAAGTCAAGTAATACACATGATATTTACATAGTCCCTCATTAGTGTGGGAACCTACATCATTTAAATAGCCACTGCCATGGGTTTATGGAAATTCACTACAATAAAGAAGTGAATAAAACTTATATAAACTCTTATTAAGAACCTTCTATCTCTTGATAGGTATGATTATTCTAACTCCTATCAGTTTAATTTTTTTCTTACAAACACATTGAACCAGAAAATACAATGTTCAAAAAACAATTTTCTCCACAAAACTTGGTCCAGAACCTTACTCTAATATCCCTGATCCAAATTTCCTCTGTCTATTATACTTAGTCTGATATACTTAATATGGTGAACTATTTTCTCATACTGTACTTCTCAAACTCTACTCAACTTATCAAACCAATCTTCCTCAGTATGTTAAAAAAACCTTAAGTAGTCCAATATTCATACGAGACCTGTGAATGTAAAAAACATTAATTTAAACTATATATTGCTCAACCTTTTTCACACATAAAAAAGATCTAATGTATGATTGTACTATGCACTTCTTTATTAGTGTCCTATAATAGAAAAGGTTGGAAAATTGAAAAACTTTTCCAACTCAATTGAATTTATTAAATTTCAATATTTGAACTTCATCTTTGTCTAGTTAAATTATTATAAAAAATTATATAAATTTCTTGAATCTTCTTGAGTGTTCTACGAAATTATCCTTCTCCAACTTCTTAACTTTTCTTTAATATGATTAGGTGAGTCTAATTATATTTAATTGTGTGACTCTTATTTTTATTGCTATATGAAATTCAGTTTGATGCAATTTTCTAAAGAAACTAATTCTAATTTAATTTCTGAATCTGATGGAATATCAGTGTGTTTTTCTCATCTGATGAAATAACCAACTTAGGATAATATTCTATAAACATGGTTGAAACATATGAAGATGTCAAATAACTATGTAATCTCAACATTTCTAAAATATTATAACGGTTTCTCATTATGATAGTTTTTCTCATCCCCATGGCCTTATTTATATAATTATATTGTATGGATGATTTATTGGTGTTATCATCATTGGTCCATCCAATGTTCTGTATCTGATGTATATATCACTGTAGATCATTATTCTAATATATAAGTGCTTTTACTTGATCTGATGGAACTTCCTCATCCCAGTTTAATTAACTTGATCATTACAATAGAGTAATCACTACAATGTTTTTCATTCAATTATTACTCCACTCATGAAAATTGAAATACTTCAAACATTATCAGATTTAAATATTTATAATTTTGGGAACTTTCGTTTCCGGTACTTCTAGAATTGATGCTATTTTTTTCTGGAATTGATGAAATCTTTAAATTCCCCCATTTATTAAAAATATTTTATCAGGATAAGTTATCTTGTTGTATGATAACTCCATGATCAGAAAAGAGTTGTCTAAATTTTTGTTACAATGATTAATTTTTTTTAACTCCTGAAATAATAATTTTTATTAAAACTAATCAAAAATATTATGGATTATTCAATCAACAACTAATGAATTTATAACCAAATCTGAGTCTGATGAAACATAAAAGTAATGCCGATGTATCTATTACTGGTGATGCCTTTGATGAACAACTTTATCTTTGGGAAAAATTCTATGTCCGGTTCTAATTTTTCTGATACTCTGCATCTATAAAAAAAGTATCCAATTTTTTTTTTCTCATCCTTTGTGCTTGGGTTCCAACAATTAGTATCTTTTAAATATTTCTCAAAAATATTCTTTTACAAAATATTAGCTGTCAACAAATAAAAAAACTTTGTTAAAAAAAATACATCACAAATCTTATTCAATGGTTAAAGAAACCATATATGACTTAATTAGAACACATATTAAAACCATCAAACCTATTATATAAATACATTAGATTTTCCTTCTTCACTTAAATTTCATATTCAAATAAATTATAAAACATATTTCAAAAAAATTTGTTCCTTGAGAAGTCTATCACTATTATATATATCTGATTAGAAAGTGCTCCTGATATGTCTTGATGATACTTACCATCATTATTTAGCATCATTTTTTCATCTTCCATCATAAAACATTAGATGAGATAACTTATTTATATCCCATGTTCTATAAAAGAATATACACTGATCCCAAGAGAACATAGATGAAATCTCATGCTATTATTTCATATATAATAATTTCATCCATATAATAAAGGTTCTCTCTTTACATTTTCAATTTTCTATATGGTTTCAGTAATCTCTTAATAGATTCAATAAACAACCATTGGCTTTGATACTGCTTGTTGTACCTTGGTCCCACACTACATCCTAAGAGGGAAAAATAGGGTGATAAAACTTCTTATGTTCTTATGATCGAATAAAATCATATCTCTATGTTGGAAAAGAAAAAATGAATATTTTTTTTGAATTAAAATGAAATATAATAAAATAAAGTGAATAACTATATTTATTTTACACGTATCACTTATAAAATGCCACTCCAAGGGGCACATATCAATGATGTGTTGATATTCCTGACTAACTGCTACCCCACATATATGCGGTTACAAATTTAGGAATAGATCCCATTAATTTCCATATACACTTCCACTATTCTACTCACTTATTTTGAAATCTTTAAAAAAAGGCAACACATATGTATTTTTAATAAAATATTGATGAAAATTTCAACTCCAATCACCAAGGGTGTTCAATATGACAATGTTTGTCTTTAATTTATAGATTTATTCATTGATATGCACAAAAATATATTTTCTTCAAGGATTAATCAGAAATGAATTAAAATTATGACATAGTTTGGTTTACAAATCCAAATATGAAATATATCCCACAAATGATATTATCATCTACCAAATATCAAAAAATTCCTGTCTTATATGTTTTACCTCTCCTTATTTACACAACCATATCCTTTATATCTAATACAAATTTTAATTTAAAACTGAAAATTCAAATAATGTGATTAGAAAATAACTTCCATTTCATAAAACATTACCATTGATCTATTTTTGATATGATCTCCACCATAGAAATCTATTAATGTTTTTTAATTTTAAGATATTAAGGAAAAGAATTTATAGAAGAGATAACTCAATGAAAATTGTACATAACTTACAAATCTAGTAAAAAACCCTTTTAATGCCTTTTGAAATGTTCAATTTATAGTGTTTAAATTTGAATAAAACACCTAACACTTGGCATGATAACATCCACATCATGGTTCACTATATTTGCCCATTTTTCACAACAATTATCCAACACAAAATACCATTTTTATGGCGTAGTGCCTAATGGTTTTTAATTTCGTATTATCCATTGAGTATACTGTGGAATTCATACTTTCAAAGGAACTAATATTTTCAGAAATCAAGGATTAATTTTACAAAAATTACAAAATAACCATTATAAAAATCAAGGGACTATCATTACCATTACTAGATTCCTTGTTTACACTTACGAAAGATTGAGAATTTTAGAGTTATATTTATAAAAAGGACTTTTCTTGGATATAAACCTTACGTAGCATAAGGTTTAACTTTATGTTCCAAAAAATATTGAATTTAACCTTATGATCATACCTATGCACCTTTTCCTTGTTCATCTATTAGATTTATGTAAGAAATTCAATGTAACAACCTTTATGCAAGTCATATATTATCATTACATAGTGTAGGGCATATGCTTAACATAATGAGGCCTCTTCCTATGTACAATTATACAACCTATACGTTTAACATTGCACGTTTCTACAAAATACACTCAAATTAGTTTTAGTCCTTCTAAGTCATATCAACCACTACTTCAACACATTATATTAACGTAAGCAATATCTAATTTCAGAACTCTATCATCATAAAATATCCTTTTAATTCCTCTTACAAATATAATTAAAACTCCACCAAATCAAATAATTCACATCCAATATTACTTTATTTATTTTCAATAAACCCATATAATAAACTCATGGGTTAAATATAGTATAGTATGGTTTTATCTAATAGTTACACATTATCAATTATTTTAATCCCCATATGAATGCGAAGATAGATTAAACCATCTTGACATTAGAGGATATGTTTTTTTCTTGTGTTTTAGATTTTGGTGGATCATGGATGAATCATATTCTCTTTTTTTACTTTTTTTATAACAATAAATATCACTCTTTAATTGGAATATACAATTTCCAAAAGTTGTATTGGAATACTTTTCATTCTCCATTATGTTGGACAGAGTTTAGGGAGTCAGTAGTAATTATATGCAAGGACCCAAATTAAAAAAACCATATTATAGTGTATTTTGAATATAAATAATATTATTTAATTCACAAATATCATTTAGGTTTATAGTTTCATATAATTAGGTCCTAACTTTTACTTATATAACAATATTTTACAAATTGGATACTTCTTATTAGTATATAATTTTTTCACAATATAAACTTTTTATAAAAAAACATGATTTCCTTTCATGAATCATCTTCACAACTTTCATATAAACCTCATCCTTTTACCTAATCATCCTTCAAATACTATGAAAAATATTTTAAAACATGGGATTATCATAAAAATATCAGTAAGGGACATAAAAATAAGAAAACTGTTAGTATAGTGAAAAACATGAAAACTCTTGAAAATCCTTATCTTAAAACATAAATTTTTACCAAGAAAGGGATTCATATTTATTTTAAAAACATCATTTTCCATATCTTTTGAAATTACATTATCTACCTAAAAACTCATTATAAATCATAGAAAAGTCATGTAGGTACTTTGAGACACCATCATCTTAAAAACCTTATAATTAGAATAACCATATGACCAAATTTCAATATAATTCCTCATAGGAGATAAAGATTACTCAATAAATTAGAGACCTATCTAGGTTAACATATCGTATAATATATATTAGGCTTTACCATGAGTTATAATAGATATCAAACCCTAGTAAAAAAATTTAATGAACCATGTCATGAATAAAACCCTTGAAAAACTCTTCTAAACCTGTGTGAAAAACAATTTTGGATATCAAAATACCTTTTTTCATAAAAATACATTTTCAATATCAAAATTCCCAATAAATGGGAAGAGTTTTTTATTTGAATAAATCGTGGAATATTATAGAGAAATAAAAACTTCAAATAATGGTTATAATGGAAGAAAAAGTCATTGTCTCCAAACACATTAAAATATAACATTCCTTTTCTCTTTTCTAAAAAAATTCAAACCATTCAGTAAAAATATTAATTTTGAAAACCTTTGAAATAAAATCAAAATATTCATAAAAGTTCATTTATGAATAGTTAATATCAATATTATAATATTTATAATATAACTCTAAAAATATGGATATATAATTAAAATAATATTTTAGGGGAACCCCTAAAAAAAGAGTTTTAAAAGAAAGTCCCTTGCCTTTAGTGTGCCTCATATCATATATTATTTATCTTACTGAATATTAAACTTAGGTTATTTATCTACTTAATAATCATTTTGAAGATTATTATTCCTTTTACATCACTTATTTCCATGTTATATATAATTACATAATCAATTCGATACACGTCACATGTTTGGATGATATTAAGCTCATAATCTGAAATGAATTTGGTAGGTTGACTATAGTAAAAGAGGTAATTATTAAAACATATATAGAATAATAATCGTGAAAAAATTATAATTTTAAATTATACTTTTAATACAATCCAATAACTTTGGTTATGAAAAATTAACAATGTTATGATTATGGAGACGGTGGGTCGTACGTACGCATCAGTAACATTTCCATTTTTCAACAGTAAATGTGGAAAAAAGGGTAATATTATTTTATATTTACATAATGATAATAATATAATGAATACAATATTATTTATTTAAATTTACTTATATATAATCCATGTGATGTGGTGATGAGAAACAAATCACATCACTTCATGGAAGTAGTAGTTCACACATACACACAAATGACATTATCATTTCTCAATGAATGGAAAGGTAAGAAATTAAATGACATATTATCTTCTTAGAATAATAATAATGTCATTAATATAATATATATACATTAATTCCATAACTATAACCATATATGAGAATTAATGATGGAAAAAACTCATTTGTTTATTAGGTGGTAGTTTATTGTACACATAAATGATGGCTTCGTTTCCCATTCAATGGAAAAGGAGATAGATAAAGGTTATTAAACTAACATAAAAAATTTATTTATAGAATATAATAGTTTTATTATATTTGAATAGTTAAGGAATATATTTTGAGGTAAAATATGAAATTAAACAAAAATTCTAAATTAAAAATGATATTTCTTCCTCAAACAACCTCATCTTCTTATCACTTTAAGACCACTAAAGTTGTTTTTATGTCCTAAATAAGGCATCTAGAACATGGGAAGGAATGTTTTGAAGGTATTTGTGTAGAAATTTTCTGAACTAAAAGGGGTTTTTTATTTTTAAATAAATGGAATAAGGTATTCCTTTTTATAAGAGAGGGGAGGGGCACTCCTTGAAATCAATAAAACTGTAAATTAATATAAACAAATTTGTTGTTAAAAATTGATCCAAATAGATTTATTTTGGATATAAAATATGTATGGGCCAAAATAATTTTATAAAATAAAATTTATTTAAGTTTTTACTTTGTTTTTACCATAATCTTTTGATTTTAACCCCTCATTAACCCCATTCTCACTTACCATGAAAACAAGGATATTTACTCTTTGAGGGTAAATACAGTTGCTATAAATGAAAAAATTACCATTGAATGGATCCTTTTTGATATTATAGACCATATAAATTTTTTTTGGATAAATATAATATTTTTATGAATTTTATATCATAAAATAGTGTTTATTATAAAATATTATATATGTCAATTTTAGAACTATTTATTTCTTTGGTGTTAAAAACATTAAGAAAACAAGTAAAATTTGAAAAAGATAATAAATACATAACATGTCATGTTAATCTATTAAAATATTAGATAACATTAAATATCTTTAATTATATTACATTTAATATTTCTAATATCATTTCATTTATTTTTTATTAATTAAATAATTTCTGCATCAATGTTATGTAAATTTTTATGGTAATTATTTCTTCACTAAAATTAAAATTAAATTACCATGATGTGGAAAAATATTTTTTTTATTTCAAAATAATACTGTTAACCAAAAAAATCCTGTAGTTAATCCTATGATAAAAGTATTATAATTACTAAAAGTGGGAGTGTGATATTTTTACATTTCCTTAAATAAAATATTTAAAATTTATAATCACATCTAAATGGAAAAAGTATATATAACTGAATATTCAATGATACTGGTAGTAATTTACTCATCCAATAAAATTAAATCATGTTTTAGTGTCATTTTTTAATCCTTATCATTTTATTTTTAACTTTAATTATATGATTTACCCTTTACCATGTAAAAAAAAACTATTAAGGATACTTTCCATATTAGAAAAAAAATACAAGGGACCTATTTACAAAATTTTTACCCATGACTTCCAAATATATAATTATTTTTTCCAAAATCAAAAACATAGAAGTTTAAAATTTTAATTTAAAATGAAATCAGAAAAACACCATGAAAAACTGTTTTAAAAAAAAAAATCATTTTTAATGTAGTGTTTTATACTAAATTAAAGTATAATGTTAATTTTAAAACTATATTTATGGTGTTTTAAATCCAAATTAACTAATTAAATTTAAAAAATCAACAAAAATAGTATTTAAGTTTGTAAATACTAGAAAATAAATACAATTTTCAATGAAAAAATTAGTTCATTTCCTTATTTAATAAAAAATAAATCTTTCTAGAAAATTTTTATAAATTCATTATAAGACAATTTTGACATGATTATTTTAAAAATAAAATTAATTTTCTAAATAAATTTTCTAAAATTTCCAAAATTTTATTATAATATTCACTTATAAATATTAAAAAACATTTTTGAAGAATAAATTGACTTTAATAAAAATTAAGCCTTCATTTAAAAAGAATTGATTAATACATTATCAACAAGTAGGAAAATTATATATTTCACAGTGTGGTTAATACTATTTATTCTTACTAATTTAATAGTTATGTTATATTGGTCTGATTTAAATAATAATATTTTTTTTTCATTTATAATAATTTTTTTATCTTGTACACTATCAAATATAGACTTTACTTTTTTAAATATTAGGATATTACACCCACATTGATAAATTTAATCCTCACAATTTTAACTCCAGATATGAAACCAGATGTTTAACTTTTTTGTAAACATTTGATAAAATCATAGATTGTAAAATTGGTTAATAAAAATTCCTCATAAAAAGATAGTAAAGGTTGGTATGAAGGTCAAATTCAATAAGACATAAATAATTTTCCATGTTGTAAAGAAATAGTGAGAAGTGAAAACATGGATTTTGAATAAAAAAAGAACACTGAAGGGGTGATAGAAAGTGAGAATGAACATGGCCAGGAGAAATTTATCCACCACAAAACTATAAATATATGATGGGTTAAAAACTATTTATTTATCAAAAATAAAAATAAATGGATAATTCTTTTCATATATTTGACGGATTCCTTTTCTATATTTACTAAAAACATAAGGATAATATGATATTCCAACTATCTTTAGGCACTAAGAAAAATAATTTTTTTACCAGATAAGTTAATTCCAAAAAATGATTAAACCTTCATATGAATAAATGAAACCTTTATATCCAAAATTTAGTTGTAGTACCAAAATTTCAAATTAAATCATTCCATAAATAATTATCTATAATATTTATCAAAATATTCCTAAATAGGCTTGAAACCCAAAGATATGAATTATTTGATCTTATATTATTTCAAGATAAATATATCATTTATCTCTAAATCACATCAATGAATCTTAAAGTCTCATATCAAAAATGTATAATACATACTCATATAATCTACGACATATGACAATCATTCCATAAATGACTTGAATCCTCGAAAATACACCTTAAAATCATATATGACTCCAAAATATAACTTAATATTCATTCCTAAAAAATCATATAAGATTCTATTTACCTTAATCAAATAAGGTACCCAAATAGTGAACTTATTCCAAAATAAAATTAATCATATAATCACCAAATCACTTTTCAACCCCAAAATAAACTTAATAATTATCATTAAAACCATTGAAATGAAAAAAATACTTCATAATAACCATGAAATCATATAATCTAGTGGTAGGTGTTATACCCTTATCACCCTTTGGTTATGGGTTAAAGCCTCACAAACTTTCTTGATCTTATGGGTTGTACTCTGACCTATGGGTTGTCCTTTTACTAAAAAATTATCAATATTATTCATATAACATTCCCAAAATGTTGAAAAACATCCTAAATAATATTTTTAATCATAAAATATCTTATAAACACTAAATTTTATAAATACCTTTAAACATATGTTCACAAAATGTAAAGGAATCCCCCCTCACATTACATTTTTCATATGTTAAACTTACTAGTTACATGTACCTAAAAAATTATCAAAACTTAATAAATTTCTCCCAATAATTTACACCTTTTCACTACACCAGATTTCAATGATATCAATTCCAATGAACATATGTTTCAAAATTTCTAAAATAAAACTTTATATAGAGTATTCCTTAAGTGTTTCATGATTCTAAAAACATTTATAATATATCATAATATCAGTGATAAACAAAGATTTCACTAAACCTCCTTATTAAAAATTTACGGAAGAAGTGTTTTCTTTTTTCCTTAACACTTTTTTATTATAAATCAAAGTTATTAAATTTTTCCTTATTATTTTCCAACATCAACTCCATCATGTTTCTTAATGAGAAGAGAAGTTAATAAATCATACTTAAAATTCAAACATCATATTTTTCTATTATGTTAATGATATCCCCTTTATCTTACCTCATGATTTTTATATCTCCAAAAAAAATATCCATGTCCTTGGTGGTGTTTCCTTTATAGAATGAGAGGAATAATTTGAGATTTTGAAATTAGATAAAAGAGACACCATGATCCATAAAAAGTTTGGATAAATGAAAAGTTATTAAATAGATAAAATATTTTATCATAGGTTATTTTAGTTTTCAAAAATATATCAAAATCATTTGATCAATCTTCTATTATGATAGTTATGTTTAAATCATCTATAAGGGATAATAAGGTTGTATGAGATCCTTCTCCTTTTATATTGATGAAAAATATTTAATCTATATAAAAGAAGATCATTATAACATGATATTATTTATTTCATGTTAACATAAAAATTTTACATTTAAATATAATACCCTTAGAACCTATATAATAGTTTTTACTTCAAATCCATTATACCTAAGTCAATTACCCTTCTAAATCAATTCATCAAAAATATTAATAATCATTACAAAATCCATCACATAATACAAAAAATGGATGTAAAAGTATTTTAAACTATAATCAACCTAAAAAATTTAATCCCAAAATGGTATGCATAACTTTTAAGATAAACTCACTTGAAAAAATCAAAATCTCCAATGTTTTGTAAACCCTACTCTAATACCAACTAGAAAAACAAGAAACTAAACATAACATATTCTGGAGAATTTAGACTATAATTCACTTTCTTTCATTATCAAACATCTCTTAGGTTTAATGTTTTGGATAATTAGGTCACAACTCTTACATATGGAACTATTTTTTACAAATTAGAAACTTTTGATCAATATCCATTTTCTCACAATATATACTTTTAAAACAAAATCTGATTTCTTGTAATCAAATGTCTTCAAAACATCCATATAGACCTTATACTTGTCTCTAATAAACCTTAAAATCCCATGAAAAACTTTTTAAAACCTGATATAGGAGTTAAAATATCATAAGAGGATATAAAAATAATAAAACCATTAGTTCGATGAAACAAATGAGAACTCTTAAAAACTCATTTCTTAAAAACATACCATTTTACCTAGAACTAGAATCTTATTTCTTTTAAAAGGATAATTTATCTTACATTTTTAATATAAATTATTTTAGTGAAAACCCATTAGAATGTATATAAATTTCATGTACGTGCCTTGGAACATAGTCATCATAAAACCCTTATAAAAACCTTATAATTGGAATAACCACACAGTTAACTTCTAATATAATTATATAAAGAACATAATAATTATCCAATTTATTTGATCACTATCAGGCTTCACCCATAATATAAGTTATATCAGGCTCACCAATGGACTATAATGGGTATTTTATATTCGTAAACAATTTCAGAGTACCATATCATGAATAAAACCCATGAAAACTATTTTAAACCCATGTGAAAAATGATTTGAGATATCAAAATATCTTTTTTATAAAACCCAATTTAAAAAAAATACATTGAAAATGGGATAGATTATTTTTATTTAAATAAATCATGAAATATTATAGAGGAATATGAACTTCAATTAAGGTTTATGGTGGTTGAAAAAGTAATTTTCATCGTATATGTTAAAATATAACATTCCTTTTATCTTTTATAAAGAAAGTCAAAACATTATGAAAAAAGATCCCTTTTGAAAATATTTTAATGAAATTAAAAATATACATAAAATATCCTATATAAATATTTTATGTCTATATAAAAAAATCTAAACAAAATTAAAAAATATTGATATGCACGAATAATATAGTTTTAAGGGAAACTTTAAAAGAGAATTTCTTAAATAAAGACCTCTATCATCCGTACAACTCATCACATATGTTCATTATATTCCTAAATAAAAAACAAATGTTAATTATTAAAATTCTTAGAAAACGTTTTACTGTATATTAATCCTTTTATACCACTTATTACCATGTTATATATAATTGATTAATCAATTAAATTCACGTTGGGAGTTTTGATGATCTTAGGCACATATATCAGAAATGACTTCAGTAGGTTGCCTACGGTCAAATATATCATTATTTCACCATCTAAAAAATAATAATCATTTTTAATTATAATTTTAAATAAAACCATTAAATATGGTTATGAAAAATGAACTATGTTATAATCCTGGAGATGGTAGGTCGTACATACACATGAGTAACATTTACATTTTTCAATGATCATTATTAGAAGTACATATGTATTATTTTAACTTTAATGAATTTTAATAATATCATGAATACCATATTATTTATTTAAAGATACTTATGTATATAATCCACCCGATTTGGTGATGAAAAATGAATCACATCTCTTCGTTGAGGTGCTAGTCTAAACGTACACACAAACAACATCATCATTTTTAAGTGAATTGAAAGGTAATAAAGTAAATGATATATTATATTCTCATAATGATGAATATTTCATTAATATTATATATATTTATATATATTAGTTCCATATTTATAACCATCCATAAGAGGCGGTGATGAAAAATGAATTACATCGCTTCACGAAGTAGTAGTCCATTGTACACACGGACGATGGTTTCTTTTCCCATTTTATGGAAGAACAGATAGATGTATATTGTTCCATTAATATAAAAAACACATAATTATATGTATTATAATTTTTTTTATTATATATTAATTTTTAAGCAATATTTTATTAAGGTGGAAGAAGGAATAAAACAAAAATTCTCTCTTAAAAACGACACCCCTTCTTCGGACAACCTCCTTTGCTTGACCAATAATACCACTACAGTTGGTATTCTAACCTAACTAGGGCCTATATAATATGAGGAAGAATTTTACGAAGGCATTTGGTTAGATTTTTGGCTAAAAACTGTCTCTAAAGTGTGAATTAATGGGAAGAATAGATTCTATTTTATATGAGAGGAGAGGGACACTCATGGAATTTCACAAAAAAACTAATTTAATTTAAATTAATTTTCAACTCTTGATTGATAAAAAATGACTTATTTTAAATATAGGATTATTAAAGCTCTAAATAATCTCATTAAATAAAAATAATACAAGTTTTGACTATGTTTTTACCCTTATCGTTTTGTTTTAACACATTGTTAACCCCTTCCACACATATCATAACAACCAAGTTTTTTATAGTTTGAGGGTCAATATTGTAGAGACCCGAATCCTGACGTACATGGAAATTAAATTATTTCTTCGGAATACTTAGTACATTATAAAAACACACACACAAGGACTGTAATAGTTTAGTGTCTTTGGAAACTCAGAACGTAATATTCTAATAATAGTGAAAGATCTTCAACATCTCCCATAAAGATATTCCCTTTTTTTTCTTACCTAAAACCTTTATTTATATCTTGGGGAAAAGAAAACATAAAAGTGTGAGCTCAAATTCTCAGTAAGGGTAAACAAAATAAATTTCAATCACATCATATTCATAAGAATATAACATTTTGGAAGTCCTAATCTGCAAAAGAGAGCATAATTTCATAACATGGGATAAATCATAGTAGGGAAAAGAAATCCCAATAATCATAACTTAAAACATGAAACTTTTTGGCATACACACACAATCATATAGAATCATTTCTTATTAGTCAAGATTCATTCCCAAGACTATCTTAGTGGACAAAGTCCATTTCTGAACCGAGTCACCCTCGTTTCAGTCCTGTTTCACTGAACCGGTTCAACCTACCATTCCAGCCATGTCTATCTAATGAGATATAAAATCTTTACCCAATGAATTGGAGGGAGATATAGGTCCCACCCATCTCATAATGATACCATTCTTATGTGTGCTACAAAATCATAAACCATACATCATAGCATAACCCATGTAATAAAAATGGGATTCTTAAACAACATGACATCATAAAACAATTCATATAAGATAAAGGAATTCATAAAAATATTTCCATCACAACATAATAAAATCCATGTAATAATAGGGATAGAAACAGAACCCTTTATTATCTTATATGGAAAATAATTTTGATAAAACACTTGAACTCCATTCTTGAGGAAAATATCCTTTCCACTTCAAAAACATTTTCCTTTCTTAACATGTCTTACAATTTTAAACTAAAAGAAGTTGATTAAAAATAAACATGAAAACATGTAAATGAAGCTTCTTGGAAATAATGTTTTAAAAATACATTCATGCCGTATAAGTTAAAAAATCATTCTTCTCGTACTTTTATCGGAAATGTCAAAAAAGTACCTCGTACGAAAAACGACAAAAGATTCCTTTCATATCTTTTACTAAAAACTCACCGAAGGGTAAAATAGGATTTAAAAAATTGTAGGTGGATTGAAATAATATTACATATTGAGGAAACATGGATGTGGATGATAAAATACACCCCAGTAAATACTAAAGTACAAACAATCTCGGATAAAAATGAGATTGTGATATTTCCCTTACCTTAGGTCCGATATGCTTTGTAAGTGTCCGAACCTCCTCTTTTTGACGCGCCTTCAATTAACCTATACTTACAGAACTAAGGATGGTCTTTGAAGAAGACCAGGACCTCTAGGATGATACTAGGGAAGTGGAGAAGAGATTTTGGCAGGGTTTGGCTGAGATTGAATGCTCAAATTGGTGTGAGGAGGAGAGGGAGTAGGTGCCCTTTTATAAGGGAGGAGAGGGAAACCTTAGGAAAATCTCAAAATATTATTTTATATTTAAGGTCAAATTCGGTTTATAATGGTTCCAAAGGGTCTTATTTCGAATATAAAGTGGGGATGGGTCGCAATCCTTTCATCCAATAGGATTTAGATAAGTTTAGGTTATTATTTTAACCTTATCAATTAGATTTAACTCAAAGTTAAATAATTTAACTTTTAACGTGTCTTTTTGTTTTCTTACACTATATGGTTAATAAACTTACTATATCAAGCCAAACGAACCCCAAGTTGTTTATTATTAATATATATAATCTTATCTAAGTCATTTGGCCGAACCTTAGATTTATAGGAATAAAATAACAATTAATAATATAATATTTGTTTTAAAAACTAATTTATGTCAATTTTGACACTATTTGGTACATGATTTTTATGAAATTCATAACAGAATGTTAAGTTCGAACCAAGTTACTTAAATCAAAAATAACATTTCATATTAACCTATAAAGTTAGTGTAAGTCATAAAAAGTCTCAAATTACATTTATTTGGGAATTTATAACATCAATTATGTCAATATTTCATTAATAAGACAATTACTGCATCATCTTTGTGTCATAATAAATGATAATAATTTAATCCCTAAAAATTCTAATTAAATTCCTATGATGTAGATAATTTTATTAGCTTTCTGGATACTATTCATGTTCGAAGTTTCATGAAGTTTATTACTAGATTAAAATTATTATACTTATAAGATTTAAGAAAGTGACATGTTGTCACATTCTTTGGTTTTAATAATAATTAAATTATTTTCATGGACAAAAGTCCATAAAATGAATCTAATCCGACCCTTAGGTTATATAGGTCTACTTTTAGCCATCCAATATTATTTTTCCAAGTTTTATGGTAATTTTATAATCTTATATTTACCCTTAATTACTCGATTTACCTTTAACTATAGTAAATAAAATTTACCGTAGTTACTATTCACAAAGTCCAAAAAATAAAAAGTAGCTTATTAACATAATTTGGACCCACTGATTCCAAATATGGAATCCATTTTTCCAAATTCAATACACAAAAGATTCAGAAATTAAATTAAAATTAATCCCGTTGTTGAAAGAAAACGGGTTTTTCTTTAAAACATTGCAAAAGATTGAATTGATTTAACCTACGAATTCAATGTAAAATCAATGATAATGACATACATTATATTAAATGGTAAAAATATATTCTATTTATACTTTAAAACCATTCAATATTATAATTTAACCACATAATATGTAATGATGAAAAAAGATGTTTTTAATTAAAATATAGCGTGTTTTTACTATTCATTAAAATATGAAAGTTATCGGAAAAATATCAAAACTTTATCTAATGTAAATTTTTATATCCTGATTCAAAAGAAGAATTTTATTTTGTAAAATTTAACTTATAAACATGTAAAAATCTAGATTTAAAGTGGGTGCACCATCAAAAGGCAACAAAACTGCATTTTTTGAAAAATACTTATTTTACCTGAAAAATTTATTTTGTTCTTATACCATGTTCTAGAAATGTGTAAGATGAATAATAATGTTATAAAATTCAAAATTTAGTAAAAACTATTCACAACGGCTAGTTCATAACAATATTATAATAATATATCGTTGTTTAGTAAAACCCGGTATTGCGTATAACACACGCTATCGAGGAAGGTCGCGATTGCGTGTAATGCAAGCCAAGTCAGGGTTGTGTGTAGTGAACAACTCCTTTGTTGTTGCGTATAACAGAATCCAACCATATTTTATTTATACATTGAATATATATATATACACTCAATGTTGCGTAGAATAAGTTCTATCAAACGAACTTGAAATTGTGTGTAACAAGAGCCAAGAAAAGTGTTGCATATACTGAAAGCTAATACAGTTTTGCGTATAGCGCAAGATAATCTTGGTGTGTCATACAATAGAAGATATGAATGAAATTAAAAAGAATATTTTTCATAAAATCTCAGGGTGTTACATTCTACCCCCCTTAAAATGAATTTCGCCCTCGAAATTCGTCGGGGATATAAATGGTTTACTAATCGAAAGTTTGTTTAATAGAAACCCACATCGTAAAAAGGAATACCAAAACATGGCTTTTAAAAACTAAAGTATGAAATATAATGGTTACCCAAATTAACTCATCACGGGGTTTCCACGTAGGAGAACATAGGTGAAAATATGGATAAGGAAGAAAAATCTATCCATCAAGTTCTGATGGAGAGTGGTAGAGAACATGGCTATGAAAAAGCCAACAATCACAAAGCTATTGATTTGTGATGATCTAAGGTACCATCTGATTAATCAAATATAAGGGAACTAGGACAACATTTTTGTTTTTCAAGAACATTTCCCTAAAGTAGATAAATTAAAAGAAATACTTGCATGATTTTGGTACAATCTCACTGTTGTTCGTGAATTGAACAATTTCCACTTCATCCCTTAAATAAATGAAGTTGAATTTGTTATTCGTGATGTGTTAGCAGATCATGTGATAGAATGATGGGTCATTCCATCTCTTTCAAACAAAAAGGTTAGCAAAAGTTATAAGTCCATCTTATGGTTAGATTAATCGTATATGGTTCCAAAAATGAACTTATACTTCATATATCATACCGCTTAATAAAATAAAACTAGTTTATACTAACTAGGGACTTCCTGTAGGCCGGTGGTAGGAGATAAAGTCCAGTCGCACTTCGGTTGTGGGTTCAATTCCCACGGCCTTGTCCGACGCGATGGGCTGTCGCCCATCCTGCAGGTTGTCCTTTTTCTAAAACTATATTACTATAACATCCCATCAATAATAATAACTTATATCCAACATAATCCATTCCAATCTTTAGGATTATCCATAATACTACAGTCCACTCTCAGAGATTTAATACCATCGTTGATCCCCATATATCATAAGATATATCTTATTGGTCACATTCCAAACATTCAAAGGCCTTAATCTTGTACTCTCTTGAATACCCATTGAACCTTATTGAAAACATGAGTGCTGTTAAAAGTTAACTCTTTCCACATACCAAAATACTCAAAATTATATATACTCAAACCATGATATCACTTAGTCCTTATATCAATCATGAGATCATGAATACTGTCAAACATTTCATTTTCTCCTTATCCCTTCATTATGCGCATATCATCTACTTTCCAAAATATTTGAATCACTTTTCATGGTTACCGGTACCTTAAAATTATTGAAAACCAAAATAGACCAATACATAAATATTTCAATACACCATAAAAGTACCTCAACAAAATTATTCTTTAATACCAATACATAAACACTTCAGTCCATCCACTTCAATGATTGTCCTGGAATAAGTCCTTCCTTGATTTAGAAGTAACTTTTTAGGTCAGGGAATTGAGTTGGGTAATTCCCATGTTCTCCGCAAATAAGACATTGAACTCCATAACAGTCTGTCACTCTATGACCCTTTTCTCCACACAGATAACATCGGTCCCTCCATTTGAGGTATTCCTCAAGGTTCTTCTTCCCTTCTTTAGAAATCTCAATCTTCCTTTCTTTATGCTCCTCAACATGCGAACATGAATAATAGTTTATATTCCTTTTCTTTGATGAATTAGGCATACCACTAAATTTCACCTTGTTAATCATATATCGTGATGACTGATTCGGCATAATCACAATATCTTTCTCTCTAGGAATTACACAATTTTGTTGCTCATAGTCACCAATTTGTCCATTGGATTCAATGTTAACTGGATTCCTTCTAGTTCCCTCCATTAACTAAAACACAAAAAGAATCTTGTGAGAGGCAAAAATCATGCTAGAGAAAACAACATAGTAAAGGGGGAGTACCCTCAATATCTAACATCTTGGGTTAAATTCTAAGATCGTTACCGTAGTTCTAGGACTATATCCTATACGTATACTTATCCTTAGGTACATCCCTAGACATACCTCAGAAATATCTCTAGGGATCTCACTAACGTTCTCACATCCTAGTTTACAAAGGTTGACTAAACCTTTCCTCTGATACCAACTGCAGAGACCCGAAGCCTAACGTACATGGAAATTACATTACTTTTGCGGAACACTTAGTACATTACAAAAACACACACACAAGGACCGTAATAGTTTCGTGTCTTTGGAAGCTCGGAACATAATCTTCTAATCATAGTGAAAGATCTTCAACATCTCCCATAAAGATCTTCCTTTTTTTCTTACCTAAAACCTTTCTTTATATCTTCGGGAAAAGAAAACATAAAAGGGTGAGCTCAAATGCTCAGTAAGGGTAAATAAAATAAATATCAATCACATCATATTCATAAGAACATAACATTTTGGAAGTCTTAATCTACAAAAGAGAGCATAATTTCATAACATGGGATAAATCATAGTAGTGAAATGAAATCCCAATAATCATAACATAAAACATGAAAATTTGTGGCATACACACACAATCATAGAGGATCATTTCTTATTAGTCAAGACTCATTGCCAAGACTATCTTAGTGGACAAAGTCCATTTCTGAACCGAGTCACCCTCGTTTCAGTCCTGTTTCACTGAACCGGTATAACCTACCATTCCATCCATGTCTATCTCATGAGATATAAAATCTTTACCCAATGCATTGGAGGGAGATATAGGTCCCACCCATCTCATAATGATACCATTATTATGTGTGCCACAAAATCATAAACCATACATCATAGCATAACCCATGTAAGAAAAATGGGATTCTTAAACAACATGACATCATAAAACAATTCATATAAGATAAAGGAATTCATAAAAATATTTCCATCACAACATAATCAAATCCATGTAATAATAGGGATATAAACAGAACCCTTTATTATATTAGATGAAAAATAATTTTGATAAAACACTTGAACTCCATTCTTGAGAAAAATATCCTTTCCACTTCAAAAACATTTTCCTTTCTTAACATGTCTTACAATTTTAAACTAAAAGAAGTTGATTAAAAGTAAACTTGAAAACTTGTAAAGGATGCTTATTGGAAATAATGTTTTAAAAATCCATTCATTCCGTATAAGTTAAAAAAACATTCTTCTCGTACTTCTGTCGGAAAAGTCAAAAAAGTACCTCGTACAAAAAACGACAAAAGATTCCTTTCATATCTTTTACTAAAAACTCACTAAAGGGTAAAATAGGATTTAAAAAATTGTAGGTGGATTGAAATAATATTACATTTTGAGGAAACATGGATTTGGATGATAAAATAAACCCCAGTAAATACTAAAGTATAAAAAATCTCAGATAAAAATGAGATTGTGATATTTCCCTTACCTTAGGTCCGATATGCTTCGTAAGTGTCCGAACCTCCTCTTTTTGACGCGCCTTCACTTAACCTCCACTTAAAGAACTAAGGATGGTCTTTGAAGAAGACTAGGACCTCTAGGATTATACTAGGGAAGTGGAGAAGAGATTTTGGTAGCGTTTGGCCGAGCTTGAATGCTCAAATTGGTGTGAGGAGGAGAGGGAGGATGTACCCTTTTATAAGGGAGGAGAGGGGCACCTTAGGAAAATCTCAAAATATTATTTTATATTTAAGGTCAAATTCGGTATATAATGGTTCCAAAGGGTCTTATTTCGAAGCTAAATAGGGGATGGGTCTAAATCCTCTAATCCAATAGGATTTAGACAAGTTTAGGTTATTATTTTAACCTTATCAATTAGATTTAACTCTAAGTTAAATAATTTAACTTTTACCATGCTTTTTGTTTTCTTACACTATATGATTAATAAACTTACTATATCAAGCCAAACGAACCCAAGTTGTTTATTATTAATATATATAATCTTATATAAGTCATTTGGACGAATCTTAGATTTTTAGGAATAAAATAACAATTAATAATATAATATTTGTTTTAAAAACTAATTTATGTCAATTTTGACACTATTTGGTACATGATTTTTATGAAATTCATAACAGAATGATAAGTTAGAACCAAGTTACTTAAATCAACAATAACATGTCATATTAACCTAGAAAATTAGTGTAAGTCCTAAAAAGTCTCAAATTACATTTATTTGGGCATTTATAACATCAATTATGTCAATATTTCATTAATAAGACAATTACTGCATCATCTTTGTGTCATAATAAATGATAATTATTTAATCCCTAAAAATTCTAAATAAATTCCTATGATGTAGATAATTGTATTAGATTTCTGGATACTATTCATTTCCTAAGTTTCATGACATTTATCAATAGATTAAAATTATTATTCTTATAAGATTTAAGAAAGTGACATGTTGTCACATTTTTTGGTTTTAATAATAATTAAATTATTTTCATGGAAAAAAGTTCATAAAATGAATCTAATCCGTCCCTTAGGTTATATGGGTCTACTTTTAGCCATCCAATATGATTTTTCCAAGTGTTAGGGTAATTTTATAATCTTATATTTACCCTTAATTACCCGATTTACCTTTAACTATAGTAAATAAAATTTACCGTAGTTACTATTCACAATGCCCAAAAAATAAAAAAGTAGCTTATTAACATAATTTCGACCCACTGATTCCAAATATGGAATCCATTTTTCGAAATTCAATACACAAAAGATGCAGAAATTAAATTAAAATTAATCCCGTTGTCGAAAGAAAACGGGTTTTTCTTTAAAACATTGCAAAAGATTGAATTGATTTAACCTACGAATTCAAGGTAAAATAAATGATAATGACATAAATAATATTAAATGGTAAAAATATATTCTATTTATACTTTAAAACCATTAAATATTATAATTTAACCACATAAGATATTATGATGAAAAAGTTGTTTTTAATTAAAATATAGCGTGTTTTTACTATTCATTAAAATATGAAAGTTATCAAAAAAATATCAAAACTTTATCTAATGTAAATTTTTATATCCTGATTAAAAAGAAGAATTTTATTTTGTCAAATTGAACTTATAAACATGTCAAAAACTATATTTAAAGTGGGTGCGCCATCAAAAGGCGGCAAAACTGCATTTTTTTGAAAAAATACTTTTTTTACCTAAAAAATTTATTTTGTTCTTATACCATGTTCTAGAAATGTGTAAGATGAATAATAATGTTATAAAATTAAAAATTTAGTAAACACTATTCATAATTTCTAGTTCATAACAATATTATAATAATATATCGTTTTTTAGTAAAACCCGGTATTGCGTACAACACACGCTATCGAGGAAGGTCGCGATTGCGTGTAATTCAAGCCAAGTCAGGGTTGCGTGTAGTGCACAACTCCTTTGTTGTTGCGTATAACAGAATCCAACCATATTTTTTTATACATTGAATATATATATATATACACTCAATGTTGCGTAGAATAAGTTCTATCAAACGAACTTGAAATTGTGTGTAACCAGAGCCAAGAAAAGTGTTGCGTATACTGAAATCTAATACAGTGTTGCATATAGTGAAAGATAATATTGGTGTGTCGTATAATAGAAGATATGAATGAAATTAAAAAGAATATTTTTCATAAAATCTGGGGGTGTTACAAATATAGTTACTATAAATGAAATCAATACAATAAATATGCAATTTTTATATTATTAATCATACCACAATCTCTTTAAAGTATATAATATTTTTTTAAATTTTTCTTATAAAATATTACTTATTATAATATATTATTAATTTCATTTTTAGAATTATTTACTACAATGATTTTAATAACACCAAGTATATACGTAAAATTTTAAAAAAATCATACATCCATAACTTTTCATTTTCATCTATAAAATTCATTTATCACATTAGTTATCTAAAATTATAATATTTTTAATATTTTTAATATCATTTATTTCATTTTTACATTAATTAAATAATTACTGCATTATCATTGTGAATTTTTTAAGGAAATTATATATTCAATAAAAACTAAAAATAGAATAACATGAGGAATATAAATCATTCATATTTTAAAAATAAATTATTTATGAATGGATCCCCTTTTAATCCTATGTTAAAAAATTATTGTAGTTAAAAACAAGTGTGGGATATTTTTTTTGTTCATTAAATATACTATTATAGAGGTTATAATCAGATCAATATAGAATAAAGAGTCCATATAAAATAATATTAGATGATTTTGGATGAAATGAACTCATCCAGAAAAATTAAATCAGGTGTTAGGATACTTTTATAAACCTCATCATTTAATCTTTAACATTAATTACCCAATTTACCCTTTGTTGGTGTAATTTGTTTTAATAAAGTATCTATTCATATTGATGAAAAAGAAAATAAATCTATATTGTAGGTTTCGGGTGCAGTAGAAGCACGTTGGTGGGTCTGCCCAACTTTAATTTTAACGTTAAGAAACGTTCAATCCGAGATCCTTCATGATTTAAAATGCCAAATCTTCAGAATAGAATGAATAAAAAAAAACTTAAGAGGGAATACCGGAACCATAAGGATAGGATCGTCATATTTTTGTTATAATTAATTTAATTAATTCCAAAGAATTACCCTGGTGGACTTCTTTCTTCGTTGATGTCTCTGGTCACGATCATGTGATCCGTCATTGCATCGTAGAATCTAAGTGTAGGATTCCTCTAGCAGTGATCCACACGTGTGCCACGTATCTCTGGATGTCGCCGAAGGCATCTCTGAGTGCTAGTGCGGAAGAACCTTCACTTGCGATGTCTGCCTTCGATCTCCTTGGTCTCTCAGTCTTGAGAGCATTCTTGGAGGAAGGAGTTCTTTTGATCTTGAACTAATTATCCAGAATTGTTGTGCACAACGATTGGTAGGAAAAGTGTTGGGGTTGTGAGGATATTTGTAATCAGGTTTGAGGTTATAGAGTTATGACAATAAATAAATGCATTATGCATTTTATTTATTTTATTAACTCTTATTGAAACCCCATGTCGAATTATTAATTCCTTGACATGCGCCCATGCTGATTATAATTAATATCATTTAATAAAACAATATTATATCCTCAAAATCCCACCTAGAAAAACTACACGTCGTGCAATCATTAATACACGGCGTGTACTTGTTTTCTATAAAACTACATGGCGTGTATATTAAATATACATGGTGTGTACTTTTATTTTCCACTTTTCTTTATATCCTCCTCCACATTTATTAGACCTTGAGTAATGGCTATTTATTTCTTAAATATATGTAACTGCATTACTCACTAATAAATATATTATTTCACCCACAATATATTCTCTCAAATAACTAGTGTTGAAATAAATATGACCATACATCCTTAAATAATTGTTAAACCACAATCGGGAATAATCTTTATTTAACTTGTTAAATTAATATTTAACTGAGATACATGGACAAACATAGTGTGTGACCCTCTAGGCCTCTTTCTCAGTGGCATTAGGCGGAGCCTACCTAAAGTCCAAGGTTATCGTCTAGCAACACGCTAGGGCACCAAAAGAGAAAGAAGATAACACCGCAATGACATGTTACCTCATATGAAGGCTTACCATGTAATATAATCCCTTTGTCATGATATCTCGAATCAAGCGGGTTGCATGCTAGTGTCATAAACCCACGTACTCAATTATTATTTCTTTGACTTTCCAGAATTGAACTCGGCCATACCTTACCATGGCCATGGATTTATCTAGGCTATATAAATTCCATCAAAGGACCTGAGATATCTACTTCCGTTATGGAACAGAAGGGGCAAATCTTTTCTTGCATTATATATTAATGCAGTATTACTCGTGACACACCCAACATATCCTACCTCGCTGCGAACAGTGTGTCATCACAGTTTTCATCAATACATCTAAGTGCGCGAGTTTTAATACCCATTAATAATAATCTTAAAGTCTAAGGACCAAAACACACGTCCGTAGATAGAAACATCCAATGACATTATGAAATGTGGATTTCCTACTGGTGGGTCTCATTCTCATAATATCCTCCTGGATATTACCAAGGGAACACACCATGAGAAGGTGCCTCAATGTTTTATGTGTCCTCACCCCTAATGGCCTGTATTATTTGTGTCCCTCAAATAACATCATCCTGCCATAGAACATATATTCAAGAACAGTGTTATGACACTTCCGGGTTCTCATCATAGTAGGGATCTGCTATGAACCTTTAATGCAATAACTATCCTTGGGACATTATCACATGTATTGTCACACAGAAGAACAAACAAGACGTGATAAGGCTTTTATTAATGAATAAAGCACAAAGTAGTTGGTTCTAGGCCCCCAACTCCAACATATATACCAAATTTGGAACCACTTATTAAAAACATATAATCCATTTTTCATAATTTAAAACACATAGACTATATGATTTAATTTAAAATTAAATCAGTAAAACTCAAAACGAAAAATTGTTTTTCAGAAAAATATGATTTTAACTTAAACAATGTTTGTATACTAAATTCATGTATGCAGTTCATTTTAAAACAAATAATTTGAGTATTTTAAATAAAAATTAACAAATCAAAATTTAAAACACCTCAAAAATAGGATTTTAATTAATAAATACTTTAAAAGAAATACAATTTATAGTAACAAAATTATTATTTTTCACTATTCACTAAAAAATCAATATTTGAAAAAAAATTATCAAAAAATTATCTTAAAGTAATTTTAAAATGATGATTACAAAAATGAAATTCATTTTTTCAAATAAATTTTCTTAAATTTTCAGAAATTAATTATAATACTCACTCATAAAAAATAATAAAACCCATTTTTAACAACAATAAGAAAAATTTTATAAAAATTGAATTATCATTAAAATATAATTGATAAATATATTACCAATTATTATGAAAATTTTATATTTCATAATGAAATTAATACTATTAATTATCTCTAATTTAATGGCTATTTTATAATGGTAGGATTTAAATAATAATATTTTATTATTTGTTTAATCTCTGTGTTGCATGTCTTGTAAGATATCGAACATAGCCTTTCCTTTTAAAGTATTGGGATTTTATATTAGACCAGGAATGGTGTAGAGTACGAAATATAATATTTTGTGGTTTCATGAGTGTATGAAAGAAAAAAAGGACTATCAAAAGTACTATATCGATCTGAGTTATAAATTATTGTTTTTTTGTGATAGAGGCTATATATTCTTAATGGTTTCCCCACATCATCTGTAGTGGAGTTTTTTTTGGGGGGAATCTTTCACCCCATTTTATCATCCCTGTAATGTTGTCACAACACATTGATGAGGCGATGCATCATTTGGAACATCAACCATATATGGAATGCATCCATGATGTGTTTTATGTATCATCGATTTATCGATATCTTCAAATTGACTCCTATATCATCAACTTGAGATATTAGAGTATCAAGGATGATGTGATGATTTTAGAGTGACCAATTGAGATTTAGGATCATATGGAGAATGTTCTTTATGAGAGATCTATTCATTTGCTTTTTGTTCTTTGTATTTATGGTGGAATAGAGAATAATATGTAGGAAAATGAGTCATAGATGTGTGATTAGTATCTCAAGATAATTTTTTTACCTTGTTTTTCTTATTAATGAGATGATTTATTTCTCCTTGAATTGAATAATGTGAATACATATTACTATTTAATTTAATTTTCACTCCTAATTTCATTCACTCTTGGTCTAGTGGAATTATCCAATTTGAGAGGTATCTTCTAGGAATTTATTTACTAGCGGTGCCAATGGTTTTTTTCTTTGGGGTTCAATTCTTATTATCAAGGATGAGAATCATTTGATTGGTATCTAATTTAATAGTCCAAATTTTTCTTTCCTAGTATATCATAATTTGTCTGAGTCAAGGTGAAAAGATAAGGTTCTAAGAGATATCAGTAGAGTCGATCAAGGATATCAACTAAAAGTGGAGGTTTGGGTATGCAGATTTAGGTTGTGGTGTAATGGAGTCCAATACAACATGGTTGAGGCCTTGTGGCATATGGGATCAGTATCATGGTTTTGGTGCCTCTTCCAATTCTATCTTTGTTTTGGCGTGCAAGAGAGACGTCGAATATGTTATCAGAAGATATGAGTTTAGTTATTATATAAACATGGAGTTAGCTATAGTTTATGGTTTGGGATGAAGTACAGAGTCCATGTGGTTGAGTTCTTTAAATTTTTCCATTTTTTAATAGTTTTGGAATGGTGAATAGGTTATTCCATGTCCTTCCCTTTTTTAGGACCTGATATTTTTTGGTGTAATATTTTTATTTTGATTTGACCAAGGCTCCATAAGGTGTGCTCCCTTGTATTTTACCATATTAATGTGTAAAACCCGATTTATTATGGTGTGATATCGGGTATTATGTCATGGTGTTATGTTTTTTCAGTAGTTTATAAATTTTAAACTCCTTCGATAATCATTATTATTCCTTCATCTAACTATAATTTTTAGTGATCTAGGTTTTTCTTAAGAGATATTTAAACCCATATTACTTGGATTAGATTATAAGATTCAGAATATTGATCAAATATGATCTAAGGTGACTTTTCCCTATTTACTTCTGGGTTTTATCCCTATACAACTTTTATAAAATGTTGTAGTTTGAGAGAGGGTTTTTTCAGGTGGTGATATAACAAGAGATTAATGGAGGTTGTTGTGTTTTGGTTATTTTGGTGTGTTCTCTTTGTGGTTTGGCCTTATGATCATCTATTATCTATTTTTTCCTTACACATGGATTTGGAAAACTCTAGTTGAGGTAGGGGATTTAATAACTTTTACTTTATTCTATGTTAATTTTGGGATTATCATGATTTTATGTCCTTGGGTAAGTATTATGGATATACCTAATAATGATAATGAAATATACCTAAATGAAATTGATGGGAATGAGGTATATATAATGTATTTACATTAATTTATCATATTTTCCTCGCAATTTATGCTTGTTCAATATTAAAATTGAAAATATTTTTTGTTATTGAGAATTATGTGTTGATGATATATTTTTTTATTAGAATCCACCATTCATAAAAGGAATATATCTTAAATATGTTAATTAAAATGTTTGTGTGAAGTATGAAAATAAAATGATGTTATTTTTAAAGATTAAGGTTCTTTATTAGTATTATTTCTGAAATTTGTTACTGTGTACTTATTATACATGTATGGATTGTTATGGAAATTTTTAAATGGTTATATGGGGGCCATTATGAGGTGTTTTTTATATGTGTTTGGTTGTGTTGGTTAGCATATGTTGGGAGGTATGGAATCATTAGTTAGTGCATGATGGGAAGTGGGGTTATGATGGTTATCATGGGATGTATTACAAGTTTGATTAGTAATGTGAAATTGATAATAGATGGGTTTATGTGGGGTTTCAGTTTTCATTCATTTTTTAGAAAAGTGGAAGAGGAGTTTGTTCTGAGATGATGTCATGGTTGGTTGATAAGGGGTTTTCTATAGATTCCCAATAGTAGTGTAATATAATTTCTAATATTAAACATGAAATGTTAGAGGGTAATTAGAGGGGATTGGTTGGTTATTATATATATAATTGAAATCATAAAGAATGTAATGTGGTTAGAAATGGTGAATCCAAAATCGAATTTGGGTAAGTTTAATTAGGATGTTATAAATGCTTAGTGGTTATTTTTTGTGGGAAAGTGAACTAGTTTTTTGTGTGATAATAGGAATCATTGTTGGAGTTTAGTGATGGTAGTATGGTGTTGATGGTGGATGGTGATAATGTGGTATTAATGTAAACATGTTAGGCTAGGGTTTTGTGTGGACATATATATACACACACTTTTATTTTCATTTTGATTAATAAATGTACCCCACCAAAGTTGGATATACTTATCAGTAAAAAAATGTTTTTGGATCCATGTGTTTTCCCCAATATCCAGGATAGTAGGGTATGATGGTTTTCTCCCCCTATTCCCTGCCCTCCCTTTAGGCATAGTACTTTATAGTATTCACATATGGTTTGTTTCCTGAATTATATAAGGATGATATGCAGTTTATGTCTTTCATGTTAATAATACCATACTGTGATTGATATAGAAGTGATAGGATAAGTAGGGGTCATGCATAATACTCATCGGGAAATAGTTTTACATTTTTAATATTCATGATACCCTATTATATTAGATATGTGAGATTTTAAAGTGCACAGGGAATAATGAGGATGATGTGGTTATTGATTATGGAATTTCTATAGATATGGAATTGATGTATTGATGAAATAATTCGATGTTTGACCCTATGGGAGGTTAGTTTAGGTGGTGTTATGACCTAACCTACATCAATATTATAGGGATTGATCATAAGACATTTAATGTTGGTGAATGGGATCGAAAAATCTATAGGAAAGGGGTTGTGGGGGTCTTTTCATATATTCCTTGATAATGTTTTTCTAATTGGATGCATTATTTGGTGAGTGTTCCTTGGTGAGGTGGGTTATGACATAAATTTCAGGTGCATGTTGGTGATTTTTTTTATTCACTGATGTATTATTATGCATCTTCCATAATTTTATGTGAAGTCTTTGGTATGATCCTAATATGTATACATGTTATTATCACCAATATATATATATATATTCAAGTTTCAAAGGTTTGTTGGGTTATTGAGCTATACAGTACTAGGTTAGAGCTGAGGTAATGTTAAAGAGTAACTATCTAGGAGTTTTATTTGATATTTTCATTTTGAAGTTATATTTGTCAGATGTATTCATACATTATGGGATTATTTTGGATCCCTATTTGTTTATATTATGAAATTTGTTAGTGGTTTTATTCAGATATTATTAGGATATATATAATCTTTATGTCATTCATATATAAGTTCCATACCCTCAATCTTAGTCACCAACACAGGGCCTATTGTTGGCAATCTTTAGGGTTACTCATAAATTCACTTTAGGCCAATGAGGGGTTCCTAGTTGGTGTGATTCATGAAAATTGTGGGTTTACCATCATTTTTAATCATCCTCATTTTCATTTGTTTTAACTTTAGTCTTATACCTATTTTAAAAATATATTTTTTGAATAGATATAACTAGGTTGTATGATACCCTCTTCCATGAGCTTGCAGTAAATGGATATCTAAAGAATATCAATCTCTTTTAACCTTAATTTTTACTCTTCTTAAAATTATGACTCTCATTTGAAACTTGAATTTAATTATTATTTCATATATTGGATTTTAATGGCCCATCTTGTGTTATTTATAAATTTATCAGTTACACATTCTTCTCAAGGAATTCTATATTGAGTATCTACTCTTTGTATTTAGGTGTCTTCACCCTTTATTCCTAATATTTCTTCAATGTACTCATGCGATCATGATGCATTATTCTATTCTCTTTTAGGTAAATTTCAAGCAGCTTTACCTTTTTTAATTTCACTTCCAGAAGGGAATCATTGAAATATATTGATACTTTGTGAAAATTCTATAATTTATGAAATAATTCCTTTTTTTTCAAACATCCCTTTCTCAAAAATATCTCTTTTCATTTTTTCATAAACATGAAAATATTTTTCAATTAAAAGTGAGATTCATTCATCTTTTTCCATCAATGGTTTTGTGAGGGTCTTTCAAATGCCAATCCTTTATCCAATGAATATTCCATGGCATCAGATTCCTTTTATATCTAAGATTTTTCATCAATTATTCCCTTGATGTAAGAAAATATATGTTCAATGACTTCATTTAGAAATTTATTTAGATAAGCTTGGACTTTGGAATAAAAATAAACAAGCGATTCTTCACTAAATTAATCTTATTCACTTCTTTAATATTTTTTTATTAAAATAAAATAATCAAACAAAATTTCAATATAATTACCAATATAAGTATATTCATGTGAAATTGGGGATTACCTGAGTGGTAAAGGCTGGTCGAAATCCTGCATCATACAAAAGTTTAAATCTGGGTGGGAGAGAATTTTCACAGGTAGGTAGTTATGCGTATATGATGCATGAAACAAGAAGGTGGTGATGTAGGCATGATGCTGAACTGGTTATTCATGCT
Source organism: Viscum album (assembly GCA_963277665.1). Lineage (NCBI taxonomy): Eukaryota > Viridiplantae > Streptophyta > Magnoliopsida > Santalales > Viscaceae > Viscum > Viscum album. Next base: position 1,994,808,437 of record OY728157.1, read on the forward strand.
AGTTTTTTGGCCTTTGGGATATTTAATGGGCTTCATTACTAATAGGCCTTTGCGACATGTACTGAATAATTAAGGCTTGATGGGTGGGTTATCCCTAGGGGGGCGGGGCTATGCCCTGCCTATCGAGATTGTGTGTGTATTGTGTGTGTGTTTAATATAATTATACCCCCAATTAACTTATATATATATATATATATATATTCATGTGATGGTAATTCCTCCATCAATTTTGACTCTTTTATAATCCTATTAGACTCTCTCTTCTTCACATTTCTTATTACCTTAGATGAGACCTTCAAATCTATTATAACCGGTATGTAATATAAATTTTCTATATGAGGATTTTCTTTAATCCCTTGAAAATTTTACCTCATTAAATTTTCATAAAAATATCTTGGTAGGTAAAATTATATCCATATGTAGGGAACATTGTCTCTAACACCATTTTGAAATTCCCTTAAGTGTCGGTGCAGACATCTACGATGTGGGTGGTGAATCTGATGTTATATTTTTTTTACCAAATTACAATTCTCTTTGATTATGTTTCCCCCATAGAATTTATTAATTTAATTATTTTTTATGATATAATGGATATTTTTAGTATTTATGAATCACATATGCAGTATGAACTATATGAAAATAAGTAAAGGGTGACATATAATAGTTTTACATCATTTGGCCCCCATGTGGGAAAAATAATCCCTACTATGATTTATTATTCATCACAATCATAAATTATATTATCCACTATAAAATCAAGGGAATTTAATGATTTTTAATTTCTTTGAAATTATTTAAAGACCAACACTACTGGTCATAGTGATTACAGTTACCAATATTTTATTTTACTTCACTACTTGTCAGTAATGTCATAGAGTTTCATTTTGAACTCCTAATATACCAAGAGTCACACCAGTTCCATAGATTACCATGATATATATACAACTATTTCCCTTATTTACATTATAATTGTACCTCTAATATTCTAAAAATATTACTACATTAATATAATTCAATCACATACTTCCTAGTCAAATATTTAACTACCTTTAACTCTTCAAGAACAGTACATGAAACTCATTCTCTTCTAGAAAAATAGATTCATACAACTCATACAGAATATACTCACATGGATTTCTAAACTTAAACTTTGATCTTTACAAATATAAGATCTCCTCACTATCATAAAGGTATAACATAAATATAATAATAACAACAGCAGAATAAGCCTCTACTTAGACCCCTTTACAAACTTCATCTTCTCACTACATTGACTGGATTTGTATATTATAATAAAGTATGGGTATTTATTCTTCATTTTTCATCAATTATTATATGATGAATAATATAATAAAATAGTATTATATTCTTCTCATTCCCATGAATGTTCTCTATTTTTCTCAGTTCACAACTCTTGGTCAGTAGTTCAATTCATTGCATTTTTTCTCCTACTTTTTCTATTTTAAACATAGGTTTCCCAAATGTGTTTCCAATATTTGAATATATGATAATATTTTAGAATAATAATGGCTATCCTCTCATTTCGTTAATGGATTTGATACGGTAGTTATCCCATGATATCCTTTTCTTTTTTACTATTTTCTCAACCATTGTCTCCTATGAATTTTGAGGAGTTCCATTCCTATTTACTTTCTCATTTCTCACAGCCAATAGATATTCCATATGTTTCTTCTAGTAGAATTTTAGATACCTATTCCCTAAATACATTCCATATATTACTCAAATAAATCACTCAAATAATTTTTTGATATTTATACAGTAATATCATTACAACATGGTTCTTCCTCATAAAGTGATATCTTCCCATGAAACCAGGAAAATTAATCTTAAAACTATATAATTAATTTTTTTATGAACTCTATATTTTTTACTCATTTATTAAGAATCAAAAAGAATATTTTATTTATATAACACTCAAGAATAACTTTATCATCTTAATATTTCCATATTTAATTAATCAAGAATTTTGAGTTTGGGATTAATATTCTTCTCATAAATTCCACTTATCCTAATCTTTCTTATATCATTAAATATTCTTTAATCCCAATTTTTTTATGTTTAGAAAATTAAATACCATCACTATAAAAAATTTATTTATTTCCCTATTTTTATCAAAAAATAAAAATTTAAAATATTCTTATTTAGAAATACTATATGTAGAATGGTGATATTATCCATATTCCATCTCATTCATATTTTTAAAAAAATGTTTGATCATGGATTTCCCAAGAATCATGATGTATTGATCATGTAAGAATTAATCTAGCATCATCATGCATTATTTTGTTCTTCATAAATAAATTCTGGAAATCATATTTTTCTATTTTTAGAAATGTTCAAATTTTTCTAAGTATTCATCCTAATGAGAATCCAAAATAATCCTTATGCACATGAATAATTATCTTTAATAAACTTATAATTAATAATTATCAATAGAAATTATCCTCAAATTATTCAAAAATCATTCTTAAAAATATAGGATCCATTATTATACAGAGCAAAATAATATTTACATAGTATCCAAAGATTCTTACATAGGAAGAAAACCATACCTATGTTGTACATGATTCGTCATTCTGGTTATAGAAATTTTAAAATTCTCTATGATATTAAAACTCCAAAATTATTCAAATCAATTATGGGATACTTAAAACTAATTGAGGTCATTTCCATACTTCCCTAAACTTTATCTAAGTGATATTTTATCAGTTATTCTAGAATTTCAAAATAGAAGTACACTATGATAGATTCTTCCACATGTCAACAAAATTTACACACTATTTAACCTTAGTTACTGAATTATCACAATTAGATAGCATATCAAACACCTAAAAACTATTTTAAACATCACTATAATAATTATATCAACAATTTTCATTATATATCATGAATTCCATCATATCAATATTTTGATTTATTATTAGATTTTTAATCCTCATTTCTTTCTTCTTTCATTACCCAAATGCATGGGTGGGTTCTTCATCATTTAGAGAGTATATTTTAACTCAATAAATTATGATCTCAAGATTTATATTTTCATTCTCTTTAAAAAAATGTAAACACAATACAATGGGAAATTTACATTGGAACTGATCTGAAAATTAAATTTCACATAAATCCATTGATAAAGAATGTGAACATCATGGAGTGGTTAAATAATGTTCACGCAATAAATGTCAAGGAAACATAATTTTGTTTATATTGGTAATATACTAGATGAATGAATTTAATGTTATTAATAGGGTATAAAAACATTAACATGCCTCATTGGTTGAGAAGGGTTTGAGAAGATCCTTAAAAAATTAAAGTAATCAAAGTGCATGATATTGTGGTGATAATAATGTATATAGATAGGGGAGATAAAGCTAAAATAAATTGAATAAATATAGGGAAATGAGACTTTATTATTTGTTGTATAATTCAATGACATGTTAAAAATACACATATTAGAGAGTTTATATTGGTTGTGAGTTTCTCCACTCCTGGTATTTGTAACAAATGGAATATTTTATTCACCTATATATGAAACATTTAGTTTCATTTACCTAGGATCTATCCCTTAATTTTTTAATAATGTAAACTTCATTTTCCAATTGTGACTTTTTTCACTTTTAAAACATGATTTTATTGAATAAATATCCTTCTATATTAAAAATGAAATTTTTTGTATATATATATATATTATAATAACTAAAAATAAGTCATAAATTTTAAAGACCTAATTCACCCCATCACAAGACACTTTTTATATTTGGATTGGTTGTTTTACAACTATTAGATTCAATGGATTTTCATGAGTTGTTTATTAAGGTAAGAGTGTGTGTGTACTTATAATCATGTTTTTAATTTTATTGATAAATATTTTTTTTAAATCTATTTTAGTGTGGGTAGATAAATTTTTATATCACTCACACTAGATTTCACATTTTACATAATTTTTTTAGCTATTTAGTATCCTTTAGGGAAATCCCCTTTGAAATTATTCTCATCCATTAAATGTTCACCTTGATAAACATATTGATATAATAATTAATACTGTGGTTTGTTTTTTATTATAATTATGGTGAGTTTGGGCATTGTGGATTTGAAAAGGAGTAATTCCTGACTAGTGGAGACTAGGGGAGGAGTTAATTTTGGTTAAATTTGTAATTTGTTTAATTACATTTTGGCCAGTTCGATAGTGCGTTAAATATAAAATTATTTATTTTACTTGTAGACTTTTGTATTGTGATGGTAAATTATCCCCAAATGTCATTTTCAATCCATCGACATAATGTTGTAGCCTCTAGTGACTGGGAGGTGAGTCAAATTCTATATAACATTCCATAATAGAACTAGGGTATAGGTTGAGTAGTCAATCAATTTAGGGTGTTATACATAAATATTTACAATTAAGGTATAAATAAAACATTTAAATTATTTAAAAAACACAATCTAAACATTTATTAACAAAAAATAAAGCGGTGTAAGTAGTCACATGACTTTATGTTGTAATATAAAATTAATTACACATATTTTTAATCATAAGTTCATTGAAAAGAACATAAATTACTATATATAACTCATTATATAATATAAACACATCATTATGTGGATAAATATTGTTATTGGGTTTAGATAACCATTCTACGAAACCACAAGGAGACTGTTAAGGGTCTAATTGCTATATCTAAAACAAAATTGGACTTCTCTTACGATAGAAATGATATTAAGATTGACCCTCAAATCCCTTCTCCAATTAGACATGGGCCAGAATCTAAAAACAAGGTTATAAAATCATAATTATGTGATGCATTACCTTTATTTTAATTAAACAATTACCACATTAGACACAAACTAAAATACCAATCTCAGCATCCCAATTGAATATATGCATTTATAATTAAAAAAAAGAATCAAACCAATATAATCAATAAAAAGGAACAAGAAATCAATAATACTATTACTCTCATATCAATCACCTTGTTACCAAACTAAATTCATTTATCACACCCAACATAATTTATTAATTAAAAAAACAATTGATAACAATATGGTGAGTTTACAAGTATACGCAATGAATTTCTCGTCTAACTTCTCTTGTGTCAATATATAAGAATAATAATAACTCATTGAACTATATATAAAATCAATTTAAAAAAGTAATAATGGGTATATCAACACAATTATATACACTAAAAAGATTCAGTACAATATTAAAATCCCCACATCCATGTTACCATAATTTCATCACCTCAACTTCCCAATTTTATTATCAACACCTATAATGGTAGTATGGATACAACTATACAAATTATATGTTACTTAATTCGGGAACATATAGCTATACTATAAAAAAACATTATAATGATACATTTAAAATAATAATAATTTTTATATTTATATTAGGAATACCACAACCCACTACTACAAAAAAATCAAACAACACTGCATACCTCAAAATTCTAGAACAATATCAAACAGAAAAAAAACAATAGCACAGTTTACGTTCTTAATGAAAATATCATAAAATAACCTAAGAATATAATATTATTTCATCAATTAAAATACATAACCATAATCCACTGAGAAAAAAATAAACATAAACCATATTCTCATTCACACTAACACCTATATGTATTTGGGAAACCCCCACCATTTTCACATTTAACCCATATATTAAACTATTAAATCAATACCTCTCAAAACATAACCCCATCACCCTTCATAGTTTTTATTAATTCATTTCAAATCACTTTTAATGATCTATATCTTTAAAAGATAACATAAAAATTCATAATTGTGTTACCACATCACATAATTATTTAGAAAATATAGCTAATTTTCATTATTTTCCCATGATATCATCATAATTTACCCTATTGTTATTCAAATCATCAATATATTCCAATTAATTATATATCTACTACTATAAATAGTATCCTATAATTTTATTCCTAATTATATGATATTTCAATTTTAACTTTATATAATTTCACTCTAGTTATGTTTATATAATTAAAAATTATATATGATTCATAGAAATTACTCTTAACCACATAAACCAAATCATACAAATTTACGAAAACCATGAATAGATGTCAAAATCCATAACCTTTTTTAGATATGATCCTTTTAAATAATTTCCATTAATCTTGTTCTCCAAATCTATAAATACCATTGATACATGATTCAATTTATTCGCTCCAATAAATAATTTTATCATTAGATAACAAGGATCCTCAAATATTTTCTCGAACTCTCCCTATGGTCCACTCGAGGAAAATAAAGTGGTTTCAAGAACAAATAATGAGGTTTATAATTTTTTTGATATATTAATATAACACCTCAATAACTATGTTTTATTACCCTAAAACATGACATTTTTCACTAATAAAAACCTACTTCAAAAATTTTAATATGTTCCATATTATCCCTAAAAAATATTAACCACTAACCAAATAAAATTAAACCCAATAGAAACACAAAAAATTATTGTTTTATTAAAACATTTCATGTTCACATGATTCTCTAAGGATTGTGGTACACAATCCTAGAATGTACCATTTCATATGTAATATAACCAGATAATCAATATCACCTCATTATAACACCCTGAGATTTTAAAGGAGTAATATCATGTTTGATACCATTTATTTTGTGAAACACTAATATTAAAAGATAATATAGTACCCCAATACATTATGAAATAATTATTTAAATCAAATCTACTTGATATCTCGCAATGCATGAAACGTTGTGATTAAATAAAACATGATACTCTATTAAAATATTATTATTTAAGCATGACCATAATAACATATCAGTTAAGTTGGAAGGTATGGGTAAGAAATATGAAATATTTTATGAAAATATGAATTTTTCTAAAAGGTGGGTTCTTCATGATTTGTGCATAAAATTTAAAATTATTTTTTTACAACTTTAATAAAATTTATTTGATAAAATAAAATCGAATTTTTAAATCTATATGTAAAAAATTATTTTTTTGTGAATTTTTAGGATCATTTTGAAAATTTTAATTTTTTGATGAATAGTGAAAAATAATGTTTTTTATTGAAAACTTCCGTTTTGTTTAAATTTTTTACAGAGTTAAATTATAATTTAAATTGGTGTTAAAGTAAAATTTGTCAAAATATATTAGAATTTAGCTAATTTATATCATTGGAATCAATTTTATATTAAATATTTATATTAAAATATTATATACTTATGAGAATTTTTTCTTTGGAAACCCTCTCTTTCATCATGTTTGTGGTTTAATTTTAAATTGAATTATACCACTTTAGTGAGTTAAATTTTGAAAAATGGATTAAATATTTCAGTTATTTATAATTCATATTTTTTAATATGATCAAGTTAGTTTTTACCATAATTAATAGTGAAAACATTAAAATATAATTACCATTATTATGGTAAAAATGGGTTTACTAAGGCGGTTAAACTAAGAAGATAAAGGTTAAAATGTGAAAAAACTTGTCAAAAATCTATTTTATGGATATATTTAGACTGTAAATCCAATATGGTTCACTAATGACCCATTTTTTAGGATTTTTACATGAGAAAAATGCGGGTATCACTATATATTTTTAAAAATTCCATGTATGTCCTCTCCACCACTTATAAAAGGCCACCACCTATGATCCCATATTTCCACTTAAGAAACCCATTATTTCAACCAATAACTAAAAAAATATTTTCCATAAATTACTAAAAACATCATATAGGACTTATTATGAACCCCTCTTAATAAGGCTTTAGCTATAATTCTAGAGAGGCTCTCTAAAGAAGAGGTAAACTTCTTAAATATGCATATTAGTTTTATTTTACAGTACACCTACTTAAATTAATTTTAAACTATTATAATGTAATAAAATTATTATATAATATTATATGATATTTTATTATTTTAATGGAATAATCAAAATCCAACTCCACTTCCATCAAATGGAAAACAAATCATCGATCATGTGTACAATAGACTACCACATTGCGAATAGATGTAATTCATTTTCTATCACCACCTTTCATGGATTGATATAATGATGGATATAAAATGTTTATATTATATTTATGAAATTATAATAATTTTTGAATTATGATATAACCTATACCTTCTTAATTTTGATTCTACTGGGGATACAATAATGTTGCTCATGTATACAGAAGACTTCCACCTCCAAAAGTGATGTGATTAATTTTTCACTTACACATTTCATGGAAGGTTTTTAGATATATTTAAGGAATATATATGATATTTATAACATAAAAATAATTGAAGAAATATAATATCACATATAACATTATAAATTCTCATCTGTTTGAAAAAATAACGTCACTTGTGTGTATGTGTGGACTACCGAATCCACGTATTGATGTGAAGTGTTTTTCATTTTCTTTTCACATAGATGATAATTAGGATATATTTTATTAGTATTAATTATAAATATGAAATAATCATTATTCTTTAATTGTTATTTAACATTAAATATCCTTTTAGTTCATTCACCAAGAAAAATTGAAAAAGAGTTTATGCGTATGTACGACCTACCATCTCCTATAATAATGTGATATATTATTTATTTAAAACATTAATATATTGATATAAATATGTATATAATGAATAAATATAATTTCTATATCATTTATAAAATTATGTACATGATGGAACCATGATAAAAGTAAAAGGACCAAAATTACTGAACCAAAACATAAATGAAAAACAATGTAATTATCACTTGAAACAGTGATTTTAACAAAGATTTTTTATTAAGAAAGTGATAAAAGGAAAATAATTAAATCATATATGGCATGAGATATATGATTATTATTTATTAATATATTTATAATAAACCTATATTTATTATATAGGATATTTGGGTACATAAGAAGGAATTTGAACGTGAGGTAAATGTTTCTCTTCTCACTTTTACTTCCTTAAACATACACCATTTCAACACGTATACCATTATGCGGTCTATATACTTCCTCCTTTTGTATATTATTTTCAGAACCTATTTATTTTAATCATATATAAAATTTCATTTGATTTTATTTTATTCAATAGTCTTATGGTTCAATATTTACTGAAGTGGAAAGGGTGTATTTCATAATCTCATCATTATTCAGGGTTGTTTTTGTTTAAGCCTCCCATGAAGGAATTATTTTATATTTATATATTAAAATAAATATATTTTTTTCAATATGGTTATTCATGAAATTTTTTAAATTATAGTACCATTTTTTCATATTTTCTCTTAAAATTATTTAGAAATTATTTTAAATAAAACCAAATTTATTTCTCTCTAGATGAAATTTTTTTTCATCATAATCCATGTTTTATAAAAATGATTTAAAAGTGTATTTAATCTATTAAAAATGATTTATTAAAGTCCCTTTTACGTATTTTTTACTTTTCTTAAATGATTTAAAAGTAATCTTCATGTCATTTTCCAAACAATGCTTGTTTGGATTTTACCTAAAATATGATATGAATATTTGTTTTACTATGTACAACATTCACAAAATTTCCTACCATCATGAACAATAAATGTTATATAGATAATTTTAAAAGATTTAAAAGGTTATTTTAAAAGAAAAAAATTTAATATATTTTTAAACATTTCGTTAAAAAAATATTTTCAAATTAAAAAGGTTATTTTCCTAAAAACAATTTAATGAAATTTTTATTATATTTATACTCATTAACATCATAAACCCTTTTTTGAACTTATTATACAATAAAGAAATGTTGTATTGATATAATAATTATTTTTTATTTGGATTCTTTATGATCATTTTGACCAAGGATGTAAAATTCTAATATCATTCACAATATTACTCTAGATGGTTTATGGTTATGTTTATTTTTTTGGGGTAAGTATTATCATTTTATATATTAGTTTTTTCAATATGTGTTTTTATATTCAATATATATTACCACTTTTATATGAGTAATGAACTGGAATTAATAAGTGATAGATGGGGCCTGATTATAAATAGCCCCATAATTTCTCAGTAGGTCTCATAAGAAAAATTATTTGGCCAAATAAATATTTTTATAACCATTGATTTAAAATCTATTGTGAAAGGTCTTTATAGTGTGTATTAGATATTTAGAATTATGAATTCCCTCATTATGATATTTTTTATTGATTCCCATGTGATTATTCATTTAGTTATACTTTCCATAGATAATTTTTAAACTCATGTTATTATTTAAATGGACTTATGTGATCATAATTTAATTCTACAAAATTATTCTAAATTTATCTATTAAATGAAAAGTATTACAGATATTTACCTTTCCATATTAATTATTCTTATTTATTAATGATAACTTCTTCTATATTATTACAATTACTAATCTTTATAACTAACCCATTTATTATTTTTTATTTTCCCTCGAATACTATAAAGTGTTTTGTAATTGATATGTAGGGATATGGTGTAAGGAATAATGGTATTCTCAAAGAAAACACTTTATTTATTTTATGTTTTAAATTATAATATGAATTTAAAGTTTTTATATACATTACCAAGACTAATAAACTATTTGTTCCGTTGGGATGTGATTCCTTGTATCATACTCTAATTTAATAAAGTAACCCCCAGTTTCAAGCTATAGGGTTTGGGGTCATTATAGTTGGTATTAGAAGAATTTTAGTAGAAACCTTGCAAACTAGGCATAAGAATCATATATTAGGGAACATAACCCTTTGATAGGCATTGAAGAAAAGATTATAATAACAGTCTATAGTTTTGGTAAGGTAGATATTATGTGGTTTTCCTTAGAAATATATCCTTGTCTGGATACTAAAGGTGGACAGGGTTCTTCCAACGATATACCTAGTGTTAATAACTCTAAAAAATGCATGTCAAGATTGACTTAAGTGTTAACTAGTATATGAAAATGGTCCTTTTGAAACATTTGGCTTGAAACTCATAGGAAATATTCTTATATTATATCACATTTTATTTATAATCCATTATAAATGGCTTGAAAATACTTTTTTTGGTTTTAAATCATTTTAAAAGAAACCATTTTTATGATTATGGGACTGACGATGCATAAATTTATCAATTTATGTTAAGTATTTCAGAAGTATTTTGATTATAAATGATTTTTCAGAATTTTATGGCCTAATATGGTGTATTTAATTATTTATAAATGGTGCCTAGGGAAATGAATTGGAACCATATCAATAAACGTGCCTTATATAGGGATTTACCTCCTAGGAAAAATAATGAAGTTACAGATTGAACTTAAGAAATTATAACCATATTGAAGCAGGAAAATTAGGTTATGAGAAAAAACATTTGATTTATGGAGAAGCTTACTGATCCACCATGAAAAATAACAATGTTATACCAATTCATTCATCAAAAGTCCCCATTATTCAATTTTATTGGAGATCAATTTGTAGTTGAGAAGTGGATAAGTTCCTTATAGAATATATTTCTATCTTTTGGGAGAAATGAAAGGGATAACGTTTTCATGGTGGTTTATCATCTCTTAGAATATGTTTATCAGTTGTGGTCATTTATTAAAATCACTAAGGATGAATAAGAAATAATAAACAAGGAATGGAAATATTTTAAGGTACTGTTCATGTAAAATAATTTTCCTTGAAATTAATGAGTGGATATAGAGAGACAATTTCTAAATCTATGATAAAAGAAGATGAAAATCTTACTATGTATTAAGAAAAATTTACAAGGTCAAAAAGGCATGATACGAAATCTTTATGAAATCCAAATAAGAAGATTTATTTTTTCTTTGATGGTATTATGGAAATTATTCAAAAGGAACTAGTCTCCAAAATTTCCTCATCATATGAGGAAACAATATCTTGTGGTATAAAGATAGAAAAATAATTATCCAAGTCTTAAGATTCAAAGAGAAGAAGAGGATAGTATATAAAAAGTTGGATAAAGAGAATAAGGTAAAGAATGATTTCCCCATGTGATAATTATGGAAATAAGCACCATGATTATTTATTTAATGGAATGGGTATTTTTAACAAGTGTATGTGGAATGGAAACCATCCATTATTTCGAGGTAATGAAATAAGTCTTCAATGTTAAATAATTCACCTTTAAGAAGATGGTGTACTACAAAAATTAATTCCCAAAGTGTCAAGGGAATATACCTCAAAATAAGATAAGGGATCATGGTCAATAATAAAATATTACTATATATTAAGTGGATTTATTCATGTGATTTTGTTTGGATTCAAGAATTATTTAATTATAATATTTTTATCAATGATATTCTAGTTATAAGAATTATAAAATGTATGTGGATTATACTACAAAAAATTTTCTTTAAGGATTTGACAGTATAAGTTGAATGATACCAATGTCCAAGAAACACAACATAGTGTAAAGTTGAAATTCTTGGAAAACTCATGATTAAGGGAAGATAACCATTAATATGTGCTCTATATTGAGATAATAAAGATAAAGTGATGTTGATGGGATAAAATTGGTGACCTTGAAATTTTTTAGTGATTGAATGGTATATGTTATCATTAATAAATTTTTATACATGTTATTATTTATAGAATACATTTAATATCATGAGATTTTATTTTTATAAGAATACTTGTTTTAATTAAGGTTTTATGGTGATCAAAGTATTCACTTATTCAGACTGTGACATTAAAAGACACTTTATATTTTTTGGGGAATATAATATTGATTTGGTAAACATCCTTATCCATTTTTTGACTTTGAATTTGGCTATGAATATTTTGGATGATTTTTATGGTTAAATATATATTAAATGTATTATGTTTAACTTTAGGTGATATTGTATAACTTGTGCTAACCATTTAGGTTTTCAAAAATACGTAGAGACATGGGGAATTAATTTTCATTCTTATATTGATATAATGATTTTTTAAAGTTCAATTTTAGTTATCCAAGAATAAAAATTTATATTTGATATTAATTTCATAACATATTAAGTTGGAATTGAGCAAAGAATAACTAAATCTTGAAATTACAAGTATATGTTCTAGTGTTATCAATCATAACGGTAACAAAATACCTCAATGATGGGAAAAATATATTGAAACAAAATATTTTTCTATTAATTTAATTTCTATTAAATAAATTGTATTTTAACTCTTCATATATTTATGGTTTTTCATCATTAACATTATCATGATGATGTTATCTATCACTCATTATAATCCCTGGTTGTTAGTATTCTATTTTGTGTCCATGTTTTCATTTCCAACCAAATTTCTCTTACTTGGAAACCTAGTAATGTGTTAACCTGGATGTCCTTAATACTTCCATTTCTCTATTATAAAGAGTGTTATTTTATTAAACCCTTATTACGCGGGTTTCCAGAAAATTTAAGTTCAAATTTCAACCCCTTTATTTTCAGGATCTAGATTAAATTGGGATGATACATCAATCCAAGATCAGATTTTTATTCAAAGGTAAAGTATCAAGACCCCGACTATGGGGGCATAAAATAGTGTAGGCCAAGGGAATCCCCTATGACTAGGTTCAAACCCTCAAGATTCAAACAGTTAAAAGAAATGATACGAGTGATTTTAGACCTCTGATCCACTAAAGAGGCCAAATGATCCGCAACCTTGTTGCCCTCACGTCATGTGTGGGAGACTTGACTGTTGGAGCCTATAAGAGCTCTACATTTATGGACCATGTAGGAAATGGACCATGGAGTTTAACCTTTCCCGCTAAGGGAGTCATAAAGGACCTTGGAATCTGTTTCCACTTGGGATCAGGCTAGGCTCTCTTGCATGCATAAGGTGAGCCCAGAGAGCAGAGCTTTGGCCTCGACCTGAAGTGCGGTGCCATTACTGTAGGAGGAGGAGAAATCCAAAACCATTTTCCCCCAGAGTCGCGAACCACTCCCCTGTCTTTCATCACTCCTGTAGCACATGACCCATATGTGTTTAACTTTAGACCCACAGCTGGAGGATTCCAGCAGAACCAGTTCCCCTAAGGTTGATCAAAGCGAGAAGGAGGATGGTGCCTAACCTGAAAAAGCCGCAACGATGGAGCACACTGCCAGCAGGAGAAGAGCTAGGCCAAGTCATCCATAAGGAAGCGAATTCTCGCAATAATGGACCTCTTCAAGGAGGCTTGGCCATCAAATCTGGCCATTTTCCTAGCCTGCCACAGGCTCCAGAACCCAGCATTATAGATCACTGCCAAAGCCATACGATCCTTCCCCTCCTCCAACGATCTGTGGAACCATCTGTCAAGGAAATGCGTGTCCCTGATATCCCTGGAGAAGATAAATGTTGTGCCACCAAAGGAAGACCAAACCGCTTGTTACCATTCCCCTTCATGGAAGAGATGATGAGAAATCTCCTGCTACCTCTTGCTGTAATAATGGCACCGAGACGCCATACTGAAACCCAGCTTCTTGATGTTCGCTTCAGTAGCAGTGGCCTGGTTCCTGATCCACCAGTATAAGAAATTTAGCTTTGAAGGGATCTTATTACACCACAAAACCTCATTCCAGCTCCCCTGTGACACCTTTTCAGTAGCCATCCTTTGAAAATCCTTGCTAGTAAAGACACCCGAATATGAGGGAGTAAACACACATTTATCCGACTCATCATTGAAGACAATGGCCCCAAAACATTCCTGTGGCTCCTCTTCCAGAACTTCTTCCGTACTCCTCGGATAGAGACTTGCTTCCCTTAGCGTGATCAAAGGCGCAGGGCACCCAGGGAATCCAAGAATAGAGCCTACCCAGTTGTAGCTCCAAAAAGAGATATCCCCTACACCAACCAGCCAACCAGAACTTTGATGAAGAGACTGAATCAGAGGATAAATAATCGACCAGAAGGGAGAGACCCGACCATGCATCATATCCTCATTACGACAGATGAAGGACATGGAACTTCCCCAAAGCGTCTGATCCTAAATAACTTCCCACATGAGTTTCACGTGCATGCAGTGGGGCATGCTTTGTAAACTCCTCACATTGATCCCTCCATCGTAAAGGGGTCTGGCCAGCCGTTCCCACAAAGCCCAATGCCTCTTTCCTTCTGACATGGCCATTATAACCTAGTTGTTAAGTTTAGAGTTGAATATGACTAAATAAATAATGAAAACTATAAGGTTTAAACATTTATAAAATAAATTAAATGGTTATATGATCATTTTAAGTAAAAAATCACCTGAAAGAAAAAGATATGTTTTTTTTGAAAAACTCTATTTTTCTAAAAGGCGGTTCATTCTCGCTTTACACATAAAATTTAAAACTTATTTTTACCACTTTTATTAAATTTATTTTTAAAATAGACATCATTTTTTAAATCAATGTGTCCAAATAATGTTATTCTGATTTTTGTTTCTGAAAATTTAATTTTTTTGGTGAATAGTGAGAAAATAGGATTTTTTATTGAAAACTATATTTTCATTTAAATTATTTACAAAGTTAAACTTTATTTTAAATTTTTTTGAAGTGAAATTTTTTCTATTATATTAAATTTAACTAATTTATTTTATTAGAGTCAATTTCATATTAAATTTAGATATTAAAACACTATATACTTATGAGAATTTTCAAATTGGGAAATACTCTCTTGTTGTGTTTATGGTTTAATTTTAAATTGAATCCTAAAACTTATTTGAATTGAATTTTGAAAAATAAATTTACTATTTGGAATCATAATAATTTATTTTATCAAAAAAATGGTCAAAATAATTTTATAGCACAATTAATTGTGAAAACAATAAAATTTAATTACCGTAGTTATGGTAAAAATGGGGTTATTATGGGTTAAAAAAGAAGGTAAAGATTAAAATGACCTAAAACATGTCAAAAACCGATTTTATAACTATATATCAATATTATAACTAATAAAGTTAAATAAAAATCTATTTTTGAGTTCTTTTGAATGAGAAAAAAATATGAGTATCACTTTATCTTTTCAAACATTCTATGTGTTTCCCCACTATAAATGGCCTCACCCTCTCCTCCCATTTTAACACTTCCAAAACCCTTTGGTTTAGAAATGTACTGACCAAATATCATAATGAAATTACTACCAACATCTTATATTCCTTACCTTTATTATTAATCCCTCCTAATATGGATTGAGGTGTAATCCTAAAGAGTCTCTTCGAAGAAGAGGTAAAATTTTTAAACACCTAAATTTGTTTTATTTTTTCTTCTAACTCCTTCAAATAATATTCAACTATACTAATATAAAAAATACATTATAAATTATATACTGAGTTGTTTTTATTTTAATTTAATAACTCAAATACATATACACATCCATCAAATTATTACTGAAATCATCCAACATGTGTATGGTGAACTAACACTACAAGAACTGACGTAATTAAATTTCCATCACCACCTTTAGAGGATTGATATAATGATGGATTTAATATATACATATATTATATTTATAAAATTATTATACATTAATAATTATTATATCACACATAAATTTTTTCATTACCTTCTATATAGGATACGATAATGTCACTCATGTGTGCAACAGACTACCATTACATAAAGTGATATGACTCATTTTTTCATGTAAGATTTACATGGAAGGTACTAAGGATAATGTTAATGAATGTATATGACATTAATTACTTAAAAATTATTCTTGAAATATAATATTACATTTAACTTCCTACCTTCCCATCCATTGGAAAATAATAAAGTCACCTGTGTGTACATGTGGACTACCGCCTCCCCACAACGATGTGAAATGTTTTTATTTTTATATTTACATGGATGTTATTAAAGATCTGTTTTATTAATATAAATTATTTATATTAAATAATAATGATTTTTTAATGGTTATTTTCCTTTCATTCCAATTATTGATAAAAATGGAAACAACGTTCATGCATAGATACGACCTATCGTCTCCATGAACGCTGTAATCCATTTTATATCTCTACCCTTTTTAGACAATTATAAATTCATATATAATAAATATATATGATATTTATATCATTTATATCATTCTGGATATTTTTTAATCATGATGAATTTAAAATTTCCAAAATTACCAAACCAAAATATACACGGAAAACGAATCCATTTTCACCTAAAATAATGATTTTAACAAATAATTATTAATAAAATGGGGATAAATGACTATAAGTAAATCATATGTGCTATTAAATATATGATTGTGGTTCTATAATAAATTTATAATAAATAAATATTTATTATATAGTATTTTGGGCACATATGAAGGAATTCAAACCTGAGGTAAGGGTTTCTCATTTAACTTTTACTTCTGTGATACATACACCCCATTCACTACTTATTCATTTATGTGGTGTATATACGACCAATTTTGATATAATATATCATGAAAATATTTCTATTCATGTTATTTAATGTTTAATTTGATGTTACTTCTTTATTGTGTCGTATAATTCAAAATTCGCCAAACTAGTAAGGGTTTATTTCACATTCTCATCATTATTTGGAATTGTTTTTATTTAAGTATCCCTTAGGGTATTATTTGATATTTTTATCCTAAAATCAATCTATTTTCTTATAAAATTATTATTAATTATTTTATTAAATTAATATTATCATTTTCCAACTCTTTGGTACTTAAAATGATTGAGAAATGTTTTTTTAATAAAGTTAGACTTTATTTGGATCTTTAGTCGAAAATGTTTTTTCATCAAAATCATTGTTTTCTAAAAAAATGTTTTAATTTTTTTAACCTATTGAAAATTATTAATTAAATAAAACTCTACCCATTTTTATATTTTAAATAAAAATTAAAAGGAATATTTATATCATTGTCTAGAAAACATTCTTTTGGATTTTACCGAAAATCTAAATAAAATCATTCTTTTAATGTATACGACTTGTATGAAATTTTCCATCATCATGATTACTAAATGTTTTAAAGAATATATTAAAATATTTAAAAATATATTTTAAAATAAAATTATTTTAAAAATATTTAGTGAACTTCTTATTTTAAAAATATTTTCTAATTGAAAACGTTATTTTCCTCAATGATGTTTTTAATGTAATTTTTATGTTATTTATATTCATAAAAAACACCAACCATTTATTATACTTATGATAAATTGAGGATATATTATATTGATATCATACTTATTATTTATATGGATGTTTTATAATCATTTTGTCTAAACATGGACAATTTTATTAGCATTCACTATATTAATTTGTATGGTTTATGATTATGTTTATTTGATTGTGGTATGTATTAACATTTCATATGTTAGTTTTTTTAATATAAATGTTTATGTTGATTATGTTTCACCCATTTCATATGAGGATTTTATTGGACATAATATTTGATGGGTGGGTTAGTTTATAGATAGCCCCTCGATGCATTGATAGGTCTTACGAGACAAATAATTTGGCCAAACTAGATGGGTTTATAATGAAAGATTTGAATTATCTTGTGAAAGGTCTTGATGTATGTTTTATATGTTTGAAATTATGAATTATCTAATTATGAGAATAGTTATTAATGTCTATTTTATCATTATATTATATATAATGTACATGGATATGTTTCAAACACATGTGATTATTTACATGGCCTTATTTGAACATAATTTATTTCTACCATATTTTGTTCTATTTATTTATTAAATAACTTGTGTTTCAGTTATTTAACTTGCTATATTTTTTAAGATTATTAATTCATGATAGATCCCACTATATGATTACCCTTATTTAGTATCTGATCTCAACAATTTCTTATGTTTTAGTTTCCACAGGATGCTAAGAAGTATTTTTTTGATTGATATATAAAGACACGCTATGAGGAATAATGTCATTCTGAAAGAAATTTTTTTCTAAATTTTATATTTTCAATTATAATTTAAATTTCATGTATATATATATATATTACTAATACTACTAAACTATTAATTCCTTTAGGATGTGATTCCTTATATCTTATAATGATGTAATAAAGTAACCACCATCTCTGGAAAACTGGAGTCAGGGTCATTACCTTCATAATTTTTAAAGATATATTTTTTAATAAAAATGCCACGTTTACTCTAAACATATTTTCACTAGTCTAACAAAAATCCTGTTTCAAACATACATAAGAAATATAAAACTTAAATTAAACCATGGTATATTTTTCTAATCCATGATATTTTAAGAAGGATCTCTCATCCTGCACCATCAAAAACTATATAACTACCCAACCCAAATCTTTCATCCACTCAGACTAATAAAAATCCTTGCACAAGTCTTTTTCCTGACCACTAAGGGTGGATAACTAAAATCAAGGATCAATGATAATAATTAGGAAATTATTTATCCTATTTTATCAATAACCTATGTCATTATAGGATTATACTAAAAATATAGTATGATTTTTCTATATATATTTTTTGAAAAGGTAATGCCTTGGTCAAAGACCAAAGCACCATTTATTAATTAAAGAAACAAAAGTTTACAGAAAATGGAAAGATGGGATTACTTTACAATCTCTATAAAAAATATGAAATAAATAAGCTGGCAGGGTATCCAGCCAAGTTATATTCTGATGAACACCTTTGTTGGCATGGGCATCAGCAACAACATTTTATTCACGGAAGGCATGAGTACCTATGTAGTCAATCCCATGGAGCGAATTCAGGAAATTCATCCAAAGAGTAGTAAGAAACCAAGAGAGATAAATAACACCATTTCAAATGGAATGGAAAATTGTGGTAGAATCACTTTCAATCCAAAGCTTTCTCTATCATCTTTGAAGCACGAAATCAACTGCGTGGATGACTCCCAACAATTCAGCTTCCAAATAAGAAGAAAGACCACATCCACCATAGTAGAAACCCTGAAACTGGATAGTGGAGTCTCTAAAGATAGCTCCACAACTGGAAGGGCATGGGTTGCCCTTTGAGGAACCATCAACATTCACTTTGATCCATCCTGGCATTAGTGATTTCCAGAAAACTTCAAAGGAACGTCTAGGATGTGGAAAAATACCCAGAACGTAGATATGTCAAAGGATCTCAAAGTCACCAAGAGATTTGTTGCAATAGTCTTTTTGAATCGAAGAAACTTCATGGATCGAAATGAGAATTCTATTTTTTCTTACATTGAGATTGAATGAGTGTTTATTATGAATAATATCATTTCTGACGTACCAAATCTCGTGCAAGAGTTCTTCCACTGCCGCAAGAAATATATTTTTAACTTGTTGAGAGGCTTCATGTCTAGTACATTTTTTCAAGAACAAACAAATCGAGTCAGATAAGGACCAACTACAATTAAATATGTCAAAAATATAATTCCATAAAGCAGAGGCTATAACACAAGACAAGAAGAGATGATCAGAATCCTCCCTGTGTTTATTACACAAATTTCATTTAGAGTAGAGTTTAATGCCAAAAGTTTGCAGGCCAGTTTCAGTGGGCAATCTATTATGTGCAATACGCCTAATAAGAGTGAACCTTGAGGGTTTGATCCAAGAATTGTTAAAGGTACTCACCCATTGATTATTAGATTCATTTCCAGAGAAATTATGCTTGTAGAAATTTTTTAATCAAGAATACCATTAACTGTAGGTTCCCAAACAAGGAAATATCCAAAAGTACAAAATGGATAATTATCAATGATTTGTGCAATGTTGTCAGGGAGATCATGCCTATACAATTGTAAAAAATCCTTGATAGTATGGGTAGTATCTTCAAGATTATTATTAAGAGGTAACAAAGATATCAAGGGGTTACCAATCCAATTGTCACACCAAAAATTAATGCAGGAATCATCACTAATCATCCATCTAGAGTTTTCCATAATCTTATGATATGAGTCCCTAATGGAAGGTCAGATCTACGAGTTAATGAAATTAAAATTCCCTTTCAAAAGTTTATTAAATAATATATGATTTGAAAATTAATAAGCTTTAGAATTACAATTTATGATATTCTAAGTGAGTCTAGCTTGAGGGGCATCATTAAAAAATTTTAAACTTTTGATACCAATTCCTCCTTTATCAAGATGTTTACAACTGGTCTTCCAAGGGATGGTGAAAAGCTTCTTTTCAAAAATAATTCCCGTCCAAATGAAATTTTTATTAAGGGTATTAATTTTCCTAAAGGTACCTATGAGCCATTTATAAATCATGAGAGAATAGACCATTTTGGATATAATGGTCAATTTAACAAGGAAAATTCTACCAGCCATGGAGAGGGATTTCCCCTTCCAAGTAGAGAGTTTATTTATAATTTAATCAATAGTATTTGAAAAGTATAAAGATTTAGGTCATCCCCAAAATATCAGGATTCCCAAGTAAAAGAAAGGAAAAAGACCTTCTTTAATTCCAAGATTATTGGTAATGATAGTTTTTATTCTAACAGGGATGTTTTTTCCAAAGAAAATATGAGATTTATTCTAGGAAATGGCTTGACTAGAAATTTCTTTATAATGACAAATAACTTGTTTAAGAAATTGAATGTTTCTTTGGTCCCATTTGAGAAAAAAGATGATATCATCTGTATATAGAAGGTGAGTGGGAACATTTAGGTTTTTGGTAGATTGTATGGGCTTAAGCTTATTTTGATCAACCAGATTATTGAGGAGTCTGCTTAAGTAATCTTCAGAAATAAAAAAAATAATGGTCGAATGAGGGTCTCCCTGCCTAACACATTTAGAACATTTGAAAAAAGCACGGGGGGTGCCATTGATCAAAATGGAGATAAGTTCTGAGTGAAATAAAGTTTTAATTCTCCGGATAAAAGTCTCATGAAAACCAATGTTTTTTAAGACTTTGAAAATGAAAGCCCAATCAATGGTATCAAAAGCTTTTCTAATACCATGTTTTATGGAAACACTACCCCCTCTTGTGTTTTTATTTAGGAAATTAGTACATTCGGAGGCAATACAAATGAAATCCTGAATATACCTTCTTTTAATGAAACCAAACTGATTCCATGAGAAGATTTTATTACATATAGGGAAAAGTCTATTAGAAATAATTTTAGTAATGATCTTGTAAAGAGTGTTAATTAGTGAAATAGGTCTAAATTGATGTATCTCTGAAGCGTTTTCAACCTTAGGTATTAAAATAATGAATTGAGCATTAATTCCATGAGGAATAGATCCATGAGTAAAAAAGGATCTCACAAGATTACAGACATCATAATGTAAGACATACCAATGTTTTTGGTAGAAACCATTATTGAAGCCATCCAGTCCAGGCGCACTGTCTAGTTCTAGACTAAAGACCGTGTCTCTGATTTCATGCTCAAGGGGAATACTTAGGAGAGACTCATTATCTTTTTCATCCACCATTAAAGGTATAATATCAGATATAAGGTCAATATTATTCTCATGACCATTAAAGATGTTGTAAAAGTAAGAGATAACATGTTCTAAGATGGCCTCTTCAGTGTCAATGATCAAATCGTTGTGTATGGGTTTAGTATGAGGACGATTAGCTTTCCTGATTCTTTGGAGGGAGTTATACAATTTTTTATTTTGATCCCCATCAGTAATTAATTTTGTCTTAAACATTTGATTACAAATATTATCCATAAAGGTGAGTAAAGATGTGTGTTTTAAAGAAATATTAGCCTCTGATTAAGGGTCCACATTAAAGTTTGAGTTGGTACTGTGTTTTTGGATTTGGATAATCTTTTTTTCAAGAGTGGAAATGTCTAAATCCATTTGAGAGCTTCTGGTTTTACACCAGCCTTTGAGGGAATGCTTCAAGGTTTTCTGCTTGAACATATAGGAAAAGGAATCATGATGATGTGTCATAGAATTCCAAGTGTTTTTAATAAAAGTGACATAATCAGGATCCAAAGACCAATTATTGTTAAATTTAAAAGGAAGGGAAAGTTTACGTTCATTAATGAGGGAGCTAAATAATATAAGACGATGATAGGAGTCAAGTCTAGGCAGAGTTATACTAGAGAAATTATCACAAATGTCAAGCACTTTCATGTTAACAAAGGCCCTATCAATATAGCATCCCACCTTTTTATCACATAAACTTTTATTACATTTTACAAAACCGAGGATCTTTAAGGTTTAGTATCTTGGAAACCAGGAACTGAAAACATGAAAACATAAAACATTCTTCTTAAACACTTGAAAGGATTATCCTCATGTTCATCCTAGGTTCATTACTGCATCTCATAACCTGGGGACATACATCAAAATAAAGGGTGAGCAGAAGGCCCAGTAAGGGAAACAAGAGAAACATTTTACATGTGAACTTGAGATACTTCAATAAGGTCATGAAAAGAACTTTAAGGAATGAGAAAGAAATCATGAGATATATCATAATAAAAATAAAATTTTTCATAACTTGAAGATGTGGCTACAACATTTAATATTGACAGTAATTTTGTTTCACCAAGGTCCATCCCCAAGGTGTCATAAAAAATTACCAAGGTTATTCACGAAGGTATCAGTCTAAATGGTCATCTCTAGAGATTAAGTATTTACCCAATGCATTGGAGCGCTATCTGGGCGCACCCTTGACATGTATTTATTATCATGTGAGCCACATATATCATCATCAATAATTTCATAAACAACCCATATAGCATAAAATAAATGGGTTTCATTTTATAATCATAATGTTTTAAAAACTGCTTTAAAGACATGATCTTTATGTCACTTTAATCCCACGGAAAGGGAAAACGGGTTTCATGTATGTAAATCCCAGAATTTAAAATAGGAAAATTTGATATATATGTGAATAACCCTATAGAAATAAGAGCTTTGAGTATTCACTTAATAACGTAAGATAATTTTGAGAAAAAGAGAGAGGCATTTTGAGACGAAAAGTCTGCAGCATAACGACTATGTTTCGGGGTTTTAGAAAACATTGAAAAGAGAGAGGACATGGGTCAAACATTCATAAATGACCCATAAAACAGTATATGAACAGAATATAAAGGATTTGAGAACATGGTAATAAAATTTTAATGACATACCATATGAAATGAAGAACATGAAGGGAAGAAAAAAATAATATTTCTCTTATGAAAATTCGACAGCCTAACGACATCACTTAAACTCAACAAAAATGAATTGAAGAGATCAAATAGGGTCTCTCATCATATGAACATAAAAGGTAAGTATGATAGATTTAGTGATCATACCCCAAATTAATATAAAGGAAAATTAAATAATTGACTTGAAAAATAGATCTTGAAAACGAGAAGGGTGAAAGAATCCCTTAACAATTAAGCAGCCTAACGACGCCACTTAAACTTCAACAAAAATAAATTGACGAGATCAAATAGGGTATCTAATCATATGAACATAAAAGTTCAGTATGATATATATAGTGATCATACACCAACATAATAAAAATTAACTTGAAAGACTTGACATGAAAGTAGAACTTTGAAAAATGGGAAGCGTGAAAGAATCCCTTATAAATTCACCAGTCTAACGACGTCACTTAAACTTCAACAAAAATGAATTGATGAGATCAAATAGGGTCTCTAATGATATGAACATAAAAGTTATGTATGATAGATATATAGATCATACCCCAACATAATAAAAAGGAAAATTAAAGACTTGACATGAAAGTAGAACTTTGAAAAATGGGAAGGGTGAAAGAATCTCTTAAAAATTCGGCAGCCTAACGGCGCCACTTAAACAGTCTTAAAACGAAATGATGAGAGTAAGAGGGGGTCTATCATCATATGAAAATAAAAAGGACAGTATAATGAATATAAAATAACCTCCTCCAACATAATAACATGGAGCATAAAAGAAATGACATAAAAGAGATCAGTTGAAAAGAAAGAGAGGGGTCAGATCCCTTACCTTAAAACGTAACTCTTAAAACTCAATGGTTGGGACCTTGAGGGCTTGGGGGAACCCTGGGAGGACTACTTGGGAGGTAATGAGACCAGAAATTCGTTGGGTAAGAGTGGGGAGTCGAAATGGATGAGAGGATGGCTTGGTATTTATAGGGAAAGTGAGGGGACAAGGCATTAGTGGCCAAGGGACACCTCACAAGTGGTTTTCTCAAAAGCATGGGCTCTCCCATGGTATTTCCCATGGAGTTAGGCCACATGGGTCCCCAATACAATAATTCATCACCTTTAGTTGTCAAACCCATAAAATATCTGATGACATCATCATGACACAATTATGATGTAATTAAACATACTGAAATCCTAAAACTGTATTTTTACTATTCACTAAAAATTCAACTTTCTCAGATAAATCCCAAAATTTCACCTTAACCAAATATCAATGCTCTGATTTCAAAAATGAACTCCATTTTATAAAAATAATTTTAAAATTTTTTTAATTTATTTAAAAAAACACTATTCA
The DNA here is from genome assembly GCA_963277665.1 of Viscum album. NCBI lineage: Eukaryota > Viridiplantae > Streptophyta > Magnoliopsida > Santalales > Viscaceae > Viscum > Viscum album. The sequence goes on from OY728157.1 coordinate 1,994,833,764, forward strand.
CTGAAAATTCATTTTTTTCAAAAAAATCCCCAAAAATTACCTTAACATAATATCGATGCTTTGAGTTCAAAAATGAAATCCAATTTATAAAAATAATTTTCTAAATATTTTTAATTAAATTTTAAATAAAAAAACACTATTCACCTGAAAAAACTAATACTTGAATAATAATTTATGAAACCGTTATTTAACCATTTTATTGAATCACATTACTTAATCAAGGTGCCTAGAATATATTAATACTTTCTTTAAATGAGATTACTAATCCATTTGGTCACATTACTAATCCTAAGCATAAAATCACTATTCATAATTTACTATTCATCAAAAATCATGTTGATCTTATTAGACTCTAAATTTCGTACTGAACATAATTGTAGAAGAACTTTTTTTAAATCATTATACATTTTTAATTATTTAAGGTTTACATAATTTTTTTTAAAATATCCTTTCTCTAAAATTCACCAAAAATATGCATACTATATTTATCCAGACATTTGAAAATTCATAAACTTCATCATAAGAAGAAATCCCAATTTTTTTTTAAAACAAAGGATTACACAAGGCAGTTACGGTCTCATTACATAGCCCTTTATCACACCAGCGTAAGACCTAAGTGTAAGGTGTGCTAAGGTGAGAGAATCTGAGGGAGGCTCGACCAACATCGCAGGTGTAGTAATTTCTATCATTTTGAACTTCTCGCAAAGGAGATTCCGGTCTAGCTTCACACGATGAAGTTCGGCTCGGGTTTGGTCCAGATCGAAGCCCATTGGTGCTACCTCCTTCCCAAGTTCTGTTAGATAGGCTTCGATCGGTCCAAGACTACTCGGTGAGGCCATCGAATCTTCTTTCTATAATAATTAACCAAGATTACTTGTATTTAGAGACAATAATTGAAACATTTAGTTTCCAGCGGTCATATTGACCAATGGTCATATAATATTCAAAGCCCAACGGCCACATTTTAATTATACTCATGTTATTAAATGAAACAGTTTTGTTGAGTATAAAAAATAAAATAACACACAAAATTAGGAAACAAGATTTATTCAAAATTTCGGGTCCTTACAATCTTCCCCCCTTAAGAAATTGCGTCCTCAAAATTTTTAGAATTGGTTTTTGAAATTTCATTGAAAGTACCACATCAGAAAAGGAGTCAGTAAAACTATTACATTAAAAGAAAGAAAGGGAAGTACAAACTTCACCCGAGTTAACCCACACTAGGATTCCATGTAGGAAAACATGGACATGGAGGAGAAAACAAAGGGACAAGTTCTGAGGGAGAGTGATAGAAAACATGATTACGAGAAAGTTAACCATAAGAAAATCGCAAACTTATGATGTTTGTAAACGGTCTTTGATTACCTAGTAGGAAACGTAAACCAACAATGTTTTAGTTTTACATTCCTTTTCATAATTTTGAGGAATTCAATTACTACATAGAACAAAAATATAAGGAAATATACCTAAATTCATATAGAGTTTCATCCTTTAATAAGTGTCTACCAAAACTAATCTTTTCTCCAAACTATGGGCATTCAAACTACTTGGTCTCATAAAAACACAAGAATCATCTTCTAGAGAATCACATAATCCACAAAAGATCAACTATCTATTTATTATATCTTTAAACATTATCCCAAAAAAAGAAAGGGTAAGGTAAAACAACTCTTCAAAAAGAAATAACCCCATAGGAATGAATACTACTTTTAAATCTTCAAAGTTCCATGGTACTACCCAAAGTTCATCATAGACCATTCCATAAACAACGGTCCTTAAAATTCTTCAAAATAAACCAATCTAAGATTGAAACCCAAATACAAGAAGGATTTGATAACATAGTCTTCCAAAATAAACTTCATTGTTCATCTCCAAACAACATCAACCACTCCTAACATCTTATAACAAAATTAGCTAACCTAAACATATTTTACCCAATATAGGTTAATCATTCCCAAAAGTAACCTAAATTACTATAATTCCACCTTAAATTCATCGATTCTTAAAAATATAAGTCAACCTTACACCTCAATGAAAATACCGTAGTAATCTATTTACCTCGATCATATAGGGTTCCCAAAATATTGAACATCTTCCAAAATAATAATCATCTTTTAATCCCCTAATAATCTTTGTCATATTAATACATCAATCTTCGCATTTCCTATCACATTGGTTTTTGGGACATGTTCCTCCATTTCCCACCATTAACTAAGAATAGAAAGTATACCTAGGGGCTTAAATACTTAGCTAATAATCATGAAAAGAAACATAAAGAATATAAGGATAACTTATAGAATAAAAGTATACCCTAACTTGTGATCCCCTAGGTTCCCATCTAGGTTATTCATGATCATATATTCTTATGTAAATCTTTATTTTATTTTAACTTTGTTCCTTTAACAATGGTTCATACTAAGCTTATGAATTTACCAAGGCATATCCCCCGGGAGTGTCGTAACCAAGAGTGCAGCAAGGTCCATTGTCATGTACCAGTTCCCATTTAATTCTAGCTCAATGTGGTGTTTTTGGGTTTTACCCCTATGTACATCTGTGCCAGAGCCACCTCTACCTGCTCATATCCAGACAGGGATGTATTTTCTTGGTAACCCATTACTCAATACTCTCCAAAATACCAGGAAGATTTCCTATATATAAACTTTTCTATAGGCTTCTTCCTAATGTTTTCATATCCAAAATTCCACAAATAACTAAACCATCCATTGATACCAACTATAGCATCCCGCCTTTTTATCACATAAACTTTCATTACATTTTACAAAACTGAGGATCTTTAAAGTTTAATGTCTTGGAAACCAGGAACTGAAAACATGAAAACATAAAACATTCTTCTTAAACACTTGAAAGTATTATCCTAATGTTAATCATAGGTTCATTATTGCATCTCATAACCTGTGGACATACATCAAAATAAAGGGTGAGCAGAAGGCCCAGTAAGGGAAACAAGAGAAACATTTAACATGTGAACTTGAGATACTTCAATAAGGTCATGAAAAGAAATTTAAGGCATGAGAAAGAAATCATGAGATATATCATAATAGAAATGAAATTTTTCATAACTTTAATATGTGGCTACAACATTTAATATTGAAAATCATTTCGTTTCACCAAGGTCCATCCCCAAGGTGTCATTAAAAATTATCAAGGTTATTCACCAAGGTATCAGTCTAAATGGTTATCTCTAGAGATTAAGTATTTACCCAATGCATTGGAGCACTATCTGGGCGCACCCTTGAAATTTATTTATTATCATGTGAGCCACATATATCATCATCAATCATTTCATAAAAAACCCATATAGAATAAAAGAAATGGCCTTCATTTCATAATCATAACGTTTTAAAAACTGCTTTAAAGACGTGATCTTTATGTCACTTTAAACCCACGGAAAGGGAAAGCGGTTTCATGTATGTAAATACAAGAATTTAAAAAAGGAAATTTTGATATATATGTGAATACCCCTGTATAAATAAGATCTTTGAGTATTCACATAACAACGTAAGATAATTTTGAGAAAAAGAGAGAGGCATTTTGCGACAAAAATTCTGCGGCATAACAGCTATGTTTTGGGGTTTTAGAAAATATTGAAAAGAGAGGGGACATGGGTCAAACATTCATAAATGACCCATAAAACAGTAGAGGAACAGAATATAAAGGATTTAAGAACATTTTATTGAAATTTTAATGACATACCATATGAAATGAAGAACATGAAAGGAATACAAAAATAAGATTTCTTTTATGAAAATTCGGCAGCCAAACTACGTCACTTAAACTTCAACAAAAATGAATTAACGAGATCAAATAGGGTCTTTAATCATATGAAAATAAAAGGTCAGTATGATAGATTTAGATATAATACCCCAACATAATAAAAAGGAACATGAAATACTTGACATGAAAAATAGATCTTGAAAACGAGAAGGGTGAAATAATCCCTTAAAAATTTGGCAGCCTAACGACGCCACTTAAACTTCAACAAAAATGAATTGACGAGATCAAATAGGGTCTCTCATCATATGAACATAAAATTTCAGTATGATAGATATAGAGATCATACCTCAAAATAATAAAAATGAACTTGAATGACTTGACATGAAAGTAGAACTTTGGAAAAAGGGAAGGGTGAAAGAATCCCTTAAAAATTCAGTAGCCTAACAACGTCACTTAAACTTCAACAAAAATGAATTGATGAGATAAAATAGGGTCTCTTATCTTATGAACATAAAAGTTAAGTATGATAGATATAGAGATCATACCCCAACATGATAAAAAGAAACTTGAAATACTTGACATGAAAGTAGAACTTTGAAAAATGGGAAGGGTGAAAGAATCCCTTAAAAATTCGGCAGCCTAACCGCGCCACTTAAACATTCTTAAAACAAAATTATGAGAGTAAGAGGGGGTCTCTAATACTATGATAATAAAAATGAAATTATAATGAATATAAAATAACCTCCTACAACATAAGAACATGGATCATAAAAGAAATGACATAAAATAGATCACTTGAAAAGAAAGAGAGGGGTCGGATCCCTTACCTTAAAACGTAACTCTTAAAACTCAAAGGTTGGGACCTTGAGGGCTTGGGGGAACCTTGGGAGGACTCCATGGGAGGTAATGAGACCATAAATTCGTTTGGGAGGAGTGGTGAGTCGAAATGGATGAGAGGATGGCTTGGTATTTATAGGGAAAGTGAGGGGACAAGGCATTAATGGCCAAGGGACACCTCGAAAGTGGTTTTCTCAAAAGCATGGGCTCTCCCATGGTATTTCCCATGGAGTTAAGCCACATGGGGCCCCCCATAAAATAATTCATCACCTTTGGTCGGCCAACCCATAAAATATCTCATGAAATCATCATGACATAGTTATGATGTCATTAAACATACCGAAACCCTAAAACTGTATTTTTACTATTCACTGAAAATTCAACTTTCTCAGAAAAATCCCAATATTTCACATTTACCAAATATCAATGCTCTGATTTTAAAAATGAACTCCATTTTATAAAATTAATTTTCAAAATATTTTTAATTTATTTCAAAAGAAAACACACTATTCACTAAAAATTCATTTTTTTCAGAAAAATCCCCAAAAATTAACTTAACATAATATCGATGCTTTGAGTTCAAAAATGAAATCCATTTTATAAAAATATTTTTCTAAATATTTTTAATTAAATTTTAAATAAAAAACACTATTCACCCAAAAAAACTAATACTTGAATAATAATTTATGAAACCATTATTTAACCATTTTATTGAATCACATTACGTAATCAAGGTGCCTAGATTATATTAATACTTTCTTTAAGTGAGATTACTAATCCATTTGGTCACATTACTAATCCTAAGCATAAAATCACTATTCATAATTTACTGTTCTTCAAAAATCAATTTGATCTTATTAGACTCTAAATTTTGTACAGAACATAATTGTAGAAGACCTTTTTTTGTAAATCATTACACATTTTTAATTATTTAAGGTTTACGTAAACATTTTTTTTAAATATCCTTTCTCTAAAATTCACCAAAAATATGCATACTATATTTATCCGGACATTTGAAAATTCATAAACTTCATCATAAGAAGAAATCCCAATTTTTTATTTAAAACAAATGATTACACAAGGCAGTTATGGTCTCCTTACATAGCCCCTTATCACACCAGTATAGGACCTAAGTGTAAGGTGTGCTAAGGTGAGAGAATCCGAGGGAGGCTCGACCAACATCGCACGAGTAGTAATTTCTATTAGTTTTAACTTCTCGCAAAGGCGATTCCATTCTAGCTTCACACGATGAAGTTCGGCTCGGGTTTGGCCTAGAGCAAAGCCCAGTGGTGCTACCTCCTTCCCAAGTTCTGTTAGATGGGCTTCGATCAGTCTAAGACTACTGGGTGGGGCCATCGAATCTTCTTTCTATAATAACTAACCAATATTACTTGTATTTAGAGACAATAATCGAAACATTTAGTTTCCAACAGTTATATTGGCCAATGGTCATATAATAGTCAAAACCCAATGATCACATTTTAATTATACTCATGTTATCAAATGAAACAGTTTTGTTGAGTATAAAAAATAAAATAACATACGAAATTAGGAAACAAGATTTATTCAAAATTTCGGGTCGTTACAATCAAGCTTACTGGAAATGGTTTTTTATAATGTCTTCCGTACCAAGTATATTTAGCACCAGTAAGGTTAACATCAAAAAGATTACAATCCTCAATAGAGGATCTGAATTCTCTTGTGGATATAGAGATATGTGAGGGGACAATTTTTTCACAAGAGTTAAGAATGACATTGAAATCTCCCATAACAACCCAAGGGTCCTGAAAGGAGTTGGCCATGTAAGATAGATCATTCCAAAAAGACCTTCATTATTGATATCTATTTTTGGAATAAACCATCATACAATAAGTATGCCGACCATTCCACAAGAAATCACAGTTAAATTTTTGTTCAGTATTTTTGAAAAGTCTACATGAAAATAGATATTAAATATTTTTAATCTATATATAGAGTAAAAATAAAAAATAAACCCACAAAATAATGAAATTAAATAGACTCAAATATATGTAAGATGAAGCAACTTTCCAAACAAGGCCGCCCTTACTCAAATGAATGGTGGATTCCTATTTTGTTACGCTGAAGGAATGGTATTTCATTGATCACATCATCAAACATGTCAATATTGAATTAAATTGACTAGGTATTATAGTATAATATAACATAAGTCATTTAACCAAGGAATCCATATACAATTAAAGTGAAATTTATGGAAACTTATTGGATTTAGAAAAGGATGATGAATATGTGGTGTTTTAAATTTTCAATCATGTATTTTAAAAAATATATTGAATTAAATAAATGGTTGTATGCTTCATGATAACTATAGTTAAATTCCCCTTTATGGTCAACCATCATCACTCTCAAGGAATGTGAGAAATTTTATTGAGTAATTGATTTATTATAATTGAAACTATTATGGTATATGAGTTCCTACTTAGTTAACACATAGTATCTTATTGATCAAAAAATATTGATTATAGATGAAATACCAAAATCAATAAAATCTTGATTGATATAAGATAAGAAATTATAAAGGTATCAAATCAACAATTTGATGTGATTATCATATTTCTGTTTTAAAAAATATTCAACTCAAGAATAAAACATGTATATTCATGGTCACTGGAATCTAAATTACATTAATAGACACAATAGACAAAATAAATAATGAAATATAATGGGTCATATAAGAGGTAAAAATATTGAAATTATCACGTAGTTTAATTTATGCATGAAATCACAAGGACTCACATTACTTTGATTTTTATGTGAACATAATATCATAAATACAAAAAAATATTATATGAATTATGAAATGGAAAAAATATATAAATTAAATTACTTTCAAATGATTACTAATATAGATATCATAATTTCATCAAATAAAACCCCAAAGACTGATCAAAAATGGGTTTAGAATAACATAATAAGGGAAATGAGAAAATTGATAAAATAAATCTCCCATGTTATACTCAACCTTACCCAAATACATTCAAAACATGAAAGTGAGTTAGGTGAGTTTTCATCATAAATCTACCCCCTTTCAGTGTCCTCAAACAAGACTATGATTATTACCTAATTTTGACCCCATATTTTATTCCCTTTTGGTTCATCAAGATTTATTTCCAATTCCTTTAGAATTATATTATTTGGATATGCCTAACCAAATTTATTTCTCAAAAAAAAAATACATTTTTCAATTATTCACATCCTAAATTTCTTCATCATGTATGTTCTATATGGACCCCAAATGTTTGGATCTAGTAATTTCTTTAGTTTGAAGAATAGTATAACCCTAGTATAAGAATAATACAATATTTAATTTTACCATAATTATGATTTTAGGGAATGTTATAATTAAAAAACAAAAATGCAATCAAATTGGGGCACTGAGTGAGAATTTCAAATTTTAAGATACCATACAAAAACATATTGTATATCCATATCTATTCATTAAATGGTCACAAATGTTGTGGGATTGATATTAAAAATTATGAATTAAAGTCACTCATAAAATACCCTAATATTAATTTTTTTTGAATATAAGATAAAATAATATATATTAATCAAGATCCTTACAGTAATCCAAAGAAAAATATATCTAATTTTTTTTTAAAATTAAATACACCATGTATCATTTATGAAATCAACTTTCCATAAATTTTTATTCTCACAAATTAAAATTATTTAAGTTTCTTTTATTGTTCCATTAAAAATTTCACAACATACCTTCCAAGAGTTTTTTTCCACTCACCACTTATGTGTGTAATGTATAAAAAGTTGTGCTCAGGTAAAAATCCAAAACTTCATACTATATGATTTATTAATCCCTAACATATCCACACTAAGGTCAAAGAAAAATATTCCAATCATGAGTATTTTCAAGGGTTTTCATTTATTATTATGGTTAGTGGATTTAATATTGAAAATATATGGTCTCAAATAGGATGATTTTATCATATAACACAATTAAAGATCAAACATTACAAATTACAGATAATTTATCACTCAAATATCCCTTCCAAGTGAATAACACAACTCAATTTTTCAATAATAAATATATAATACCCATCAGATAATGTATAATGAAATATTATTCCAATCAATTGTTTTCCTTTTTTAATACAAACATCTTTTTCTTTTTTAAGAGAATGAGATGAAAATAAAAAACATTGAATTAAAAATTACTCATCACTTTCCCTTTTTGATTAAGAGAATGAGTTATAAAAATGAGTATAATGTATAATTAAATCTCATTCCACATTTTTTTGGTGTCTATTTTTTTAGAGGAATAAAATTAATTAAAATACAATATAAATGACATGTGGGCCTTACCTCAAATGATAACTCAGTCCTAAATTCCCATAAAATGTAAATTATACTCAATATATCATATGAAACATCTTGATTCTCCCATAACCATAATTAACTATGATCATGTAATGTATACAAGAGTCAAGGAAGGTAAATTAATTTGGATTTTAATGAGGCTACCTATAGGGGAATTCATGGATATTAGGGTATTATAAGGGAAAAAGTAAGGTTGTGTCTCAAAAGTGGATAAAAAGAAGGAATATTTCTAAATAAGTTCCTTAATCAAACTAGAATATTTCTCTATTATAAAAAAATTAGTATAAAACCAAGTTCAAGAGAAAAAAATAATATGACTTTACTCAATAATAGAGAGTATTATGAAGTGTATGAGGAAAAAAATTAGAGTGCCTCTTCATATATTTTAATTAATATTCATATATCATACTAAGTCAAGGATTTCAAAAATCCAATAAATTGAAAAGAATATTTTAAAAATATAAATTATAGATAAAGTTTCCATAACAGTGCTCATTGAAATACATTTTTTGAAAATAATTAAAATACCTACCATGTGACTTGATTATGTAAAGGTATTTTGGATATTTCATTTATGTAAAATGGTTTCCCAAAAAAAAAACAAAGAAAAAAGAAACAAAAATAAAAACACACACAAACTTTTACCCCACAACAACAGGTAATTATCCCCCACACTTATTTATTTTATTATCCCCAATAAACCTCTATTATTATTAGAATTTGTTTTATTTTTATAAAATCCATAAAACAATAATGTTCTATGTTAATGGAAAACCTAGTTATATCATTAATAAGTTTTATGGTGGAGAGAAACTTCATCAACCTCTTGATCCTTAAAATTTTAATTAATGAGATCCATTAATTTACATTTAACAATACAGGATAAATTATTTAATTCATTCATGATCTTTACAAAACCATATAAAAAACATGAGAAATAGTATATAGACCTAAATAATGTGAATGAATCTTACCAAACATTAACTTTAGCCATTATTTTTTATCAAGAATTTTTCTCCCACATTGAAATAATTATGAAAAATCATATTATTAGGGGAAACCTTAATTTTATCTTTGTATATTTAATAATTTTCATAGAAATCCAATCAAATCTTCTCAATATATTGAATTTTTAAATTTTCGATTGTAACACCCCAAGGATTTACAAATAAATTTAATATATAATGAAATATATGAAACATCAAGTATATACAAAACAAAACTTCATCATTTATATGAAATAGTTTTAACCAAGCTATTAAACATAATTTTACCACTTTTGAGTTTTTAATTTCAAAAAGAGAACATACACAGTTGTGATCAAAAAGATATTTGGAGTATAATAAGATCAACTTACATTTTTGGTGAGTAGTAACTTGAACCTTTGGAATAGTAATGTACACTAATGAATAGAAATATGACCCCTATGAATTTTAAATTAGTCAAATGAATAGTAAACACACTCATGAATGTATAAATAATATTTAGGGACCTTATAGATGAATGTTTGATGTAATTATATCATAGTAAAAGTAAGTGAATATTTTAATAAATTAATAATTAAGGGTTGGAATTTTTGTGAGTAATAAATATTTAATAATTAATAAATTTATTTTCAAAAAATGTATCAATTTTTTTGTCTTAAAATGATTTTATAATAATTATATAAGTCCCTTGTTAATTTTTTCAGGTGTTATAAAATCATTTTTAATCTTAAAAACTCTATTTTTATATTAAATGATGTTTTTAATTAAAAATTAAATATCTCATGTTCTGAAAATTATTTTCATAAAATAGAGTCCAATTCTAAATTCTAAATTCTAAAAAATGGTTAGGGTGAATTTTTCAGATTTTTTTGAAATACTTGAATTTTATGTTAATTGTAAAATATGGAAATTCATAGTATAAATACATTATAAAGAAAATAAACTATTACTTGAGTCATGTATGATGTAAAAACCCTTGCTTCGAACTTTTATGCACTTATTACTGTATTTTTTCAAAATAAGAAACACTATTGGATGTGTTGAAAAAAATAATAAAATAATGACTAAAATAATGAAAAATTACCACCCTTATCCACCATAAAAACCTACCCTCATCCTATCCCACTCTCACACCTTTAAAGATTTTATCCTTGTAAAATTACTTCCTAATACCCTTCTAAATACACTGCCCCGTGTCTAGAATATCTTGGTATCATCAAAAGACAAAAATCAATCCCTTTAAGGAGATTATCAAGGAGGAGCATTCAAGAGGTAAAATCCTCTTCCTCTCCCTTTTATTTTATTTTCAAGTTATTTCTTTTATTATTCTCTCATCACATCCTCTATCAAGATGACCATGATAAGTCTAGTATCATTTATATACTATAATGACATCATGTTAATTGAATATCCTTCATCAAACTCCCCTCTCCCTCTTTTATTTTAAAAATGAAATCATCGTCCAAAAGGTGCCAATTTACAACCTTCGTGGACAACAAAATTTCATTCTTTAATTTCTCCTTCAAGGATGGTTATAAAACAATTTTTATGGATGAAAAAAATTATAAAATATGTATTATATCTTATTTAAGGTTCTAGAACCATTTTATATTCATATATTAAATAATACAACAAAATTAGTATATTATGATAGAAAACCTACTAAAATTGAGGTAAATAATTATCATTAACATGTTATCTAATGATTCATACTCATATATGGAAAAAATAATAAATAATACCAATTAAACTTATTGTTATTTTTTAATAACAATTAATTCCAATTATGGAAAATCATAACCATTTTACATGAACCCCATTACATATAATCACGAGTACCGATCATAAAATCAAGGAAACGAACACTCGATAATGACAGAATGAAATCTTATAAATTATAAAAAAGGCCATAAATGAACTTAATAAAAATACAATGAGTCAAATACATATTTAAATGTTTATGAATTAATTAATTATTGAATTTAATTTTATTATCCAGGATGTTAAGGTCAAGTGCATTACTCATTCAGACATAAGGTAAGAGTTTTCTTCTCAAAACTCCATTTTCATTCGAGTTGTTCTTTTTTCTTCTATAAACCAATACAATTATTCATTTATTTTATATAGTTATTATAAATTATATTTATATGTTCCAAAATCATGTATTTTGATCATTTCTTCTTTAGTTGGTAGAAAATACGTGTTTTAAAAGGCCCCCCTTCTCAATTCTTCATGATAAGAAAACCCGATTAAAGGGATCTTCCTGATTTATTACCTACTTTCAAGTGAACTATATAATATGTTTTAAACCACCATTATTTTTCATAAAACCACTAATTTTATCATTTAAAATGTACCTTAGTTCATTTATAGTTTTATGATTTTTTTTCCAAAATAACTCTTCTTTTCAAAGTAAAAGATTAGTACTCTCAATAATTCATGAATGTATTTATTAGAGAATTTTTATTTACTTAAAAAGCCTATTTAATATTATGTTTTATTGGAATTAACCTCTTATTATTATGATATAACATATTTTATTAAATTTTTTATGACCAATTTTACTATGGATGTGCTATCTTGATACCATTCACCATACTATTCAGAATGGTTGGTGATTATGTTTATTGATTGGGAAAAGTTATTTTATTTGTCTATATTGATTATGTTTAGCCCCATTTATTCAAGGAATTCAATGTATTTAACAAGTGATGGGTAGTTCCTTATATATATCCTTGATGCATTAGTAGGTATCATGAGACAAAATAGAATTTAGTTTTGGTCAAGGCCTTACCCTAGTGTTTTTAGACGTCCTGTATGAGGCCTTGAAAATATGTTTTAGATGTATGGAATTATGAATTAACTCATTATGATATTAGTAATTTATAAAACATGTGATATATTACTAGTAGAATATCCATGATTAAGTTTCACTCTCTTATTATCATTTATATGGGTTTATATATTCAACTTTCATTCCTTCCATTTTATGCTCAAGTTTATTTTTAAAGGCCTGGGTTTTTAGTTATTAACCATGCCTAATGTTTACATTTATGATAACATACAATGTATTACTTACCATTTCTAGGAATTTGAGCTCATCCCTTTCTTATGTTTTATTTTTCCCCAGGATGTGAAGTTTAAAATTATTGTGAATGACTTGAAAGAATAATATAAGAGTTTATCAGTGTTTCCAAAGGGGTTAAAACACTATTTTTTTGATTTTATTTTGTAATATAAATATTATTTTTGTATATAGTTTTCCAAAAATACTATGTTATTCAGTCCTTTGGGATGAGATATCCTTATAAAAATACCAATGTATTAATATAAGGCATCAGCTCTAGGAAACTGGGGTCAAGGTCCTTATAGTTGTAATCAGAGGATGTTTAGTGGAAACATTTGAAGTTAGATATAGAAAACGTAGATTATGGAACAAAAACCAAAGATATTCATTGAGGATAATCATACAATAACATCCTATAATTTTGGTAAGGTATATATCATGAAACTATTTATAGAAAATAAATCCATGTTTGGATACTACAAGTGGACATGGTTCTAGAACAAATGAACCTAGGAGTAACAACTATGTCAAGGTGTTCTGGGTCTGACTCAGGGTAACCTAGTACCACAACTAGAAAATTAATCTACTGCCACAGACCTATTGCTACAGTTTTAAAACTGTGGTTATAGGTGGCTATAGCCACAGTTCTGTGGCCTATAGAGATGGTTTTAAAACCATGGCTAAAGGATTGTTTTCCATGGCCTATAGCCATAGTTTTAAGAATTTTTCCTACGGCCATAGTTTTCAAAATCATAGTTATAGGGAAATTTTTTTGAAGCCCTATAGCCATAGTTCTCTAAAACCCTGACTACAGGGTTCCCACACTTCTGCGAGATCACAAATTTCTGCAAAAAATTTGTAAAGAAGCTCTACTACCATGGTTTTTAGGATATTAACATGGTTTTTATTAATATATATATATATATATATTAATATATATATACAAGAATTTTCTATAGTGTAGTGGTGAGTACACTGGATCAAAAAGGGGAGTTGTAGGGATCAAAAATTTCTGGTGAAATTTTTTATTTACGCTATTACCATGGTTTAAATCGTATCTATAGGTCAACCGAAATGGTGATAGCAACCACGGTTAGCCAAAACCCTAGACATAGCCTGTGACCATAGTTTTGGGGCCTATTCCCCTAGTTTTGAACCGTGGAAATATTCATTTTATCTAGTTGTGTTCATGAAAGTTAGTTAGAGTAGGACACTCAATAGGGGGGGGGGGGGGGGCGAATTGAGTTCCTATAAAAATTTATATTAAAAAGTTTTCATAAATGATTTCCCCAATTATAATAAAATAGGATAGTTAATCAAGGTAATAAAATTATAACAATTTGACTGTTCAAATATCTTCTCAGAAGATTGATTAATTCTCAAGGATATCAATATGAGATATTGATACTACAGTTGAAGCTACTCTAATAAGGAAAAATAGTTATAACTACTATCCTAGACTAACTATCAAAGTAAAATTTAGTTTTTTGAAATATTAGGTAAAACAGAGAAAAAATAAATTGAAAGACATAATGGATAAAACAAGTGGTTCAGTCTCAATCTAATACCTAATCCAATCCGCTTGGTGATAAATTTCCAACAAGATATATATATATATGTGTGTGTATATTTTATCCACACGCTTGATTGGGGTTAACAATAGTACATAGGACTGTCCAGGTTATATGACCTCTTTTACTATTCTATGTGGGAAAACTAACAACTAGGTCATAGAAGACCTCTTCCAGAGTTACATGTGGGTAAAAATATGTGTAAAAGGATGTTTAAGTGAGGATATATTTTATCCTCTAGTTTAATTCATAAGACAATGTATGTTTTTATATAGGTACACACCCTACTTGACAAGAAATAAAAACAATACACAACAGTGCAAAGATAATGAAAAGGTATTAGAAATGCTATGAGTGTTGTTATATAAAACTCTATACTTGTAGGTTATAACAAATGTGATTTTTGAGTCCTTGTGTAGAAACAGAGTATCATGAGTCTCATTCTTTGATTTCCAGTTCGATCAGATGTTCTTTGTAGCTCATGTTTTTCTTAGAGTTGCTACTGTAATGGTGTTTGAGGTTTTGATCCACAGTAGTTTTGCCACCAATAATAGAGATTTCTTCATTGTGTTCATCAGTGGATTTTTTATTCTCTATACCACATGTATTCAACTTATCAAACTCTTTTTTTATATTTTGTATATTTCTCCAGTGCCATGCTTTTATTTTTATTCCAGGTGCATGTGTTGGAGCCAATAGAGAGCATGACCTCTAAACCTCGTACCTTGTACTGTCAGGTGACGTGTCTATAAAAAAAATCCTTTATTATATCAGTGTCATTAAATGACTCAAATATGGCCATTAGAAAAAAAATTTAATTAAATTGGAAAATACAGAAAAATGGATAAGTATGTAATGGTGTCACAATTTGTCTTAAAATGGTGTCACTAGAAACAAGGTTTTCACCATTTCCTTTGAGCAGTAAGACAGTCATGGTGAGATAGTTATGGGGACATAGTTTCATTGAGATCTGGAACCGGGATCACAAATGTGGTGTCGGGAGCATGATGTATTAGGTAACAATGTCTTGTCCTTTTTCAAAATTATAAGAAGTGTATTGTTATAATGTCTTGGAGATGGTATCAAGGAACCAAAATCATAGGATTTATGAAATATAGAATTGGTTATGGTGTCAGAGTTGTAGTGTCTAGATTACAGTGTCTAAGTCATGGTGTTTGAGTCATGATTTCTGGGTTATAGTGTCAGGGACATTGCCAAAATCTGGAACTAGTGGAATACTTAAGGTTTCTTATACTTAGCTAAATACCTATAAACTTTCTTAAGAAGTAATACTCAAATAATGGATTATATTTAAGGATTAGTATAATGAAACATAATAGAACATGAACAAACATAGTTTACAAGATTTAAACATGATTTGTGAGATTCTGAATTAGGATTTTGTGAGATTTTAGGCCATGAATTGTAAGCATTAAACCATAAGGAAATATTTGTGATTTTTTATGCATGACTATCATGATTTGTGAACATTAAAACATGATTATAATGATTTGTGAGGATTAAAACATGTGGAGTCCAACAATCTATCCCTTTTCGATGATCACAAATCATGGAATTTATTAGCCATATATTTTAATAAAACTTTTTTGTTATTTCTACGACTTTTGATATTATCAAAAAGAGAATAAAAAAATAAAAACCTAATGAAGGTAAGAAATAAAATTAAAAATGGTGCACTTTGTATTTGATAGAAAGAAAAATTTCATTACAAGAATAATACAACATAAAATAAATCCATATCAAAAATACATCCTTCACTTATCTTTAGAGCCATAAATATTCTCTTTTACCATGGTATATATATCAACATGACCAGATGTAGATGTGGTAGAAGAGATTGATCTAACAATGAGAAAAGGAAAGGGCACTAACTCAATGACATAGGGTTCTAGAGTTGGTTTGGTTCAAGTTGAGGCAATGGTTGTTCAATAATAGTAGGTCTGGTCTAAATCAGAGCCTGATATACATACATGGTTGTAGGAGAAATGGTAGTGGAGGAGGAAGGGGTTGAACCAGGCCACAAAGGTTAAGCTGTAAGAGACACTATGGAATTACATTTCTCATGGAGATAAGGCTTCAAAAACATAATGAAATCAGTAATAATCTCACTTTCATACTAAATATCATTCTCAAAGTCATATTTTTTTTCTCTAGGAACTTGTCCAATAGAGGAGTAAAGTATTTCATCTTGTGAAGTTGAATCTTGAAGGCATGAGTGACATAAAGAATTTTCAAATTCTCTATAAGGTACATAAAGTGATTGGTCAGATCATGCATAGAATAAGTTCTATTGAAGTAGAATTCTACTTTATTATATATTTCTTATTGAGCATCATTTGAAATCTTTGAATGTGTCCTCCCCAAATAAAGTACTCTATCACCATTCTTGATGATAGTAGAGTAGAATTCCTTATCAACACCACTTAACACTAACTGAAGTTCTTCTTTAACAACAGTTCTGATTAGATCACTATCCATAGACTGAGATGGTTGTCCAGAGGAATTTGAAGTTGTAAATGCTAAAGTGAGAGACTTCAGTTGATTTAAAACTACTTTTAAAAATACCTTATACTCATTAGTAAGATTTTTAAGTCAAACAATAAGCTCATACATCTCATTGACTTTATTTATGTCTCTCTCAGCCACTCTATAATATATTTAAGCCAAATTTTATTGAATTAGAGATACAAATTTCTAAGGGATCTGATCACCATCATCCTCAATAGGATAAACTACATGATCTGGTCCAGTTTGCAACACATTATGCATATCATCGTCCAAAGATCTGAGAGACTTCTCTTTATCACTCAACCATTTATTCTTAATCCAAAATTCTTGAATTTCATGAAGCATTTTTAGTTTAATTTCCCATATGATTTCCTCTAACTATAAGGTAGTATCTCATTCACTGAGATTAGTCTCCAGGGCATGTTGTGACTTGATGATCTTTTCAAATCCATATAACAAGGTCTTTCCAAAATCTTTCAGATCCCAATGACTAAATAAAAACGAATATTTTTGATTGGGTTCAAGAACATGAACTTAAATAGGTTCAGGATACATAGAAAAGGTTACTTCTATGGTATAAATTTGTTTTAATTGAAACACAGTGGAATGATCTATGACTTTTACTAAGGCCTCTTGGGTTTTTCCCACATCAATATAATAGGTAAACCTATACTAGGTATCCATAGATATTTTTTAAACATGATTGGGAACTTGAACACTTTCTAAACTGGGGTGTTTCTCCCCCTCAATAGGTGCATTTCTTATGGGACTAAGAGACTCAATCTCTTGACACATTTCCAAAATCTCAACATTGTTAGGCTTACCCATATCTTTTCTAGCTAGATTAAAGGAATATTTCATTATTGCCTCAATAGATAGGATTTCAGGTTTATCTTGTTATTATGACTATTCCACAAAAATATCCTCTTTATCAACAATTGGATCCAAAAGGTCTTCTAAATATTTATCAAGAATATATTGTTCTTCCACACTAGTATCTAGTACTTTTTAGCAATAATTTTTACAGAAACTTCTTCTTCAATACTTACCTTTTGTGAAACAAGTAGGACATTATCTTCCTTATCTAATATAGTTCCTTCCTCAGGTGAAGCATTTTCATATTCTACTTCTTAACTTGAGTATTCAACTAATTTATCTAGTTCCAAAATAGGGTATGATTTTTCCTTCGGTATTGATGGATTCTCAATTGGATTGAACTTCTCATACCATCTTTCATTGTCTTCCACACAAGAGTTTTTCCAATGATTACAACTAATTTTCATCCTTCTAATTGCAACCTTAGAGATAAAAAACAAATATTCTATAATAACTTATTCAATCTGACCAACCAATCCTTTGGAAATTAATATTATAGAAATTAACCTTCAATAAAATAGAGAGGTTGATTTTGGGGTTGTCTTGATCATTTAATGCATTTGAAGTATTAAATACTTATACAGATTGATCTTGTGACCATTCTTCATAAGATGTATCAAGAATACATATTAAAAATTAAGAATAGAAAATCTCATTTTCTTAGATAAAAATCATTTTGAATAAACATAAATTATATCCTCTTCTCACCATCATGCTCAGCTATAATTTCCCTTTATCTTCTTTTTATTTGTAGTTAGACTTCCAAGATCCTTTTTAGGATAAAAAAATCACTTGGAGGAGGGGGAAATCTTTGGTAATACTCATAAATTAATTCATGAGGTATTCCTAGGTATGAATCCCATATCCTCAAATAAATGTTACATCTTTTACCTTTAACCAAACATCTTACAACAAAATCATCTTTAGAGTTGAACGAGAACTGAACATACTTATAAAATCGAGAGATATGATTTGGATAAATCGACCTATTCATTTTTTTGAACCAGCACCGCCATCCCTATTCTTACAGTACATTCAAAACAAGTGACTTAATTTTTATCAACCACTTTGTACAAAATTATTTATTTGGAACTATTGTTCTATCAGCATGGCCCAGATTTAGCAGTCCCTCAAGCACTATTTTCGGATCCCTATGTACTTTTTTTGTGAACTTTGCATATCAGGAGTCGATGAACGAGGATGATTCATTCTAGGAATCCAATGTAGGTTAGAGAAAGGTTATGGTTTGAAAGAGGTAAGATAATTTGAGAGATAAGGGTTTTAGTTTTAAGAGAAGAGATCTTGAGTGAAAAGAAGAGTGGAAAATATCAGGTTTTTATCATTTAGGGATTTCGAATGTCATAAACAAAAATACATGAAATAAAATCAATAAAATAATTGATACAATGGTACGGTAAATAAAATTCTAAAAATATAAGTCTAAGTCAATATGGTGAGACCAGAATAAGCTTCCATGTTGATAGCATTATGGTGTGACTCCAAATGGTGTGACTGTATCATTGAGACAATATGTATGAGACAGTAACTAAGAGACAGTAATTGTGAGACTATAAGTGTGATAAAGTAACTTCTATAAAGTTACTTGTGAAACCGTGAATCATGAAACCGTAAACATTGAAACAGTAAATTTTTCACTTGAGGATTATCATTCCTAACTCATGTATGATTTAATTTATTCCTTCATAATTTAATGTCTTAGGGAATATATCAGCAATCCGATGTTCAGTGCCAATGAATTCAAAAGTGATATCACCTTTTTGATAATAATCTCTCAACAATTGATGCCTTACATCAATATGATTAATATTGGAATATGAAATAGGATTCATTGAAGTGTTAATATCACTTGTATTGTCATAATTTATTGGTACATGTCTGAATTTATATCCTTAATATAGTAAAGTGTGTTTCATCCACAAAATTTGTGCACAAAAACTACAAGTAGCTATGTATTTAGCTTCATATGTAGTTAATGAAAAATAATTTTTTTTCCTTACTACACCATGATACTAGATAATTTTTGAAAATGTGACACGTTCCAAAGGGGATTTTTCAATATAACTTACTAAAACCAGAATTAGCATCTGAATAGATATCTAAATGAAATGATTGTCCTCTAGAATAGAACAGTCCTAAATTGGTTTTATGTTTGTGGTATTTGAAAATACATTTAATTTAATTTAATCAACACCCTTTGAGGTTTTCTTGAATTTGTGTACACATGAAAACACTAAACAAAATATCAGGCTAACAAGTAGTTAAGTTGAGTAAACTTACAATTATTTCTCAGTATGTGGTTTGATAAATATATTTATAATTTTAATCAAGATCCAATTTAGAGGGAGTGATCATTGGAGTATCACTACTTTTAGTACTATTAGTGACAAAACGTTTCAAAATATATTTAGTATATTTTATTGATTTGAAATAATACATTAATTATTTGGAAAGATTTTAATTATAAGAATGATTTTGAGCTCACCCATTAAGCTCATTTCAAATTCAATTTTCATCATTTTTTAAAAAGTTGTACATAAATATTTTTTTAAAATAAAAAAATAATATCATCTACATAGATTTGAACAACTAATACATCTTTAGAAATTTGTGTTATAAAAATATTAGGATCATCTATACCTTTTGTGAAACCTTTATAAAAAGTAAAATTACTTAATTTATCATACTAATCTCTTAGACCTTATTTTAAACCATATAAAGCTTTTTTTAATTTAAAAAAATTATTTGGAAAGTGAGGGTTTGTAAAAAAAGGGGGTCTTTCAACAAAAACATCCTCAACTGTATACCCATTTAAGAATGCATTCTTGACATCTATTTTGATATATTTTGAAATTTAGATGTTCTACATATGCAAGAAATATTCTAACAGATTTAAGTCTATCTATTGGTGAAAAGGTTTCTTCATAGTCAATTCATTCTTATTGACTATAACCATGTGAAACCAATCTAAATTTGTTTCTAACTATCCTACCAACTTCATCTACTTTTTTTCTAAAAACCCATTTAGTGCCTATGGTCAATGTGTATTTGGGTCTATCTATAAGTTTCCAAACTTTATTCCTTTCAAACTAATTTATTTACTCTTACACAACTATCACCCCAAACTCATCCTTGATAGCATCATTTATGTTTTTAGGTTCATGTTGTGATAAGAAAACTTGATGATCAACTTTATTTCTAAGAGAAACTCTATTATTTGTTCCTTTATCTAAATATCCAACAACATCATATAAATGATGGTTCTTATGAATTCTAATAGATCTAGAAAAAGAAGGGCTAGTAAATTTAGGTTCTTTAATAGTTTCAGGTTCATTATGACTTGAATATGTAGAATTTACAGAACTGGATGTGTTAACAGATTCCTTTATAAGATGGTTAGAAGTTTTTTCATTGATGTTCAAATTTGACATATCATCTTCATGATTCTCTAGTGATATCTTAGGTTCATGTGGAATTGTTTCATTAAATTTCACATGTATAGATTCTTCCACACATTTGAATA
Organism: Viscum album; assembly: GCA_963277665.1. Taxonomy (NCBI): domain Eukaryota; kingdom Viridiplantae; phylum Streptophyta; class Magnoliopsida; order Santalales; family Viscaceae; genus Viscum; species Viscum album. The sequence goes on from OY728157.1 coordinate 1,994,855,280, forward strand.
TTTTATTAAAGACTCTATAGTATTTATTACAGATTGAATATCCTAGAATAATTCCTTCATCACTCTAGGATGCAAACATATCAAGATTATCCTTAGTATTATGAATATATACTTTTCAACCAACAATTTTGAAGTAATTAACCTTGGATTTTCTATTTTTCTACAACTGATAGGGAGTTCTTTTAAGAATTAGTATAATTAACACTCTGTTAATAATGTAGCATGCTGTATTGATAGCTTCTGCCCAAAAGTAAATAGGTAAGGCCTACTCACTAATCATGGTTCTAACAATTTCATGTAATGATCAATTAATTATTTCTACAACTTCGTTTTGTTGAGGTGTCCTAGGGCTGATAAGTTATGTCTATAGCTATTTTATAATAAAAATGAATCAAACTCTTGATTTTTAAAACTTACGACCATGGTCACTTCTTAGATATTTTAACCTAAGTCCGTAAGATTTTCTAATGTCCTAGAATAATTAGTTAAATGAGAGCAGGATTCACTTTTGTGAGCCAAGAACATTGTACAAGTATACCTAGAATAGTCATCTATAAGAACATAAACATAGTGCTTCCCACTAAAAATATAAAATCCAGATGGTTTAATCAAATCCATTTGAACTAAATTGAGAGGATGATAATTTGAAACTTATTTCTTTGGTCTAAAAGATATTTTTTGTTGTTTAATCTTTTGAAAAGGATTACAAACTTTGTCATTTTGTAACACAAGTTTGAGTAGGCAATTGACTAAAAAATTCTTAGTAATATTTATAAGGGAGTGTAAATTACTGTGTCATAGTCTTTTAGGACAAATCCAAGACTATGTGAAATACACTTAAGCACCAATATTTTGGAGAAACTAAAGAATCGAGATTAAAAACATAAACATTTTTATTTCTAAAAGTATAAAATATTAATTAATTTTTAGAGTTAAAAACATTACAAGAATTATTTTCAAATTTAACATGAAATACATCATCACATATCTGTAAAATACTAAGAATATTATATCTCAATCCATAAAAAAAGTAATTTATAAATTAAAATTGAGTTAGAGCTACCAATCGGACCTCAACAAATTATTTTTCCTTTAGAATTGTCACCAAAGGTGACATGTCCACCATCAATATTTATTAAATTCTTGAAGCTTGAGTAATATCCTATCATATGTCTTGAACATCCACTATACAAGTAAAATAATATTTTATTGAAGCTCTTCCAATACCATTCCTATAAAATAATCAAACAAAAACAGATTTTTGTACACAGATTTGTTTGGGTCTAGTAGCAATAGTAATCAGTGCATTAGGAACCCACACCTACTTAATGGGTTCCCTATAAGTATTATATAACATATTTGAAAAATAGACTCTATTTGGTCCTAAAAAACTAAAGGTTATAAAATATTTTCTAGAACTAGAACTAGTAATATAATTTTCACTCTTTGGTAGAAAAACAGATTTTCCAGATTTAGTGAAAAACTTGTTATTTGGTGGGATTTTTTCCCATGTTGGTATCATATACCATTATTATATCTAGGGGTTATTTATTTACCAAGAATCTATGTAAGATTATTTTTTTTCCATTGGTAAATTTCTCTAGGTCCTCCCTTAATTTCCCAATAGATAACTTAATTTCATTGTTCTCTTTAAGTAATTGAACATTTTTCACATTCTCTATAGAAAGTTTATATTTGATAATAGTTGTCATGGAATGCTTTTTCTTTAAAGATTTGTATTTATCCTTTAGTTCATTATATGTGTCTTCTTAAATATTACAATATTTAGATAATTATTCACTAGTCATATTTTCAAATTCAATTTATTCTCGAGAATAATATAAATTTTTAATAGGAGATTCTTGGGTTACCTCATATGTTTTCTTTATAAAATACATATTGGAATTATCAGCCATTTCATCATGTGATGACTCTGAGTCACTTGAACTATCCTTAAAATCACTCCAAATTTCTTTCATTTCATTTTTATAATTTCTATATTTGTCCTCAAACCTCTTCTTATATTTTATGTTAGGACATTCACACTTTACATTTATTTTTCCCTTATATTAATAACAGACTATTTCATCAAATTTGTCAGTTCTTTTGCAATCCTTCTTCTAGTTCCCCTTGTGATCATATCTTCCTTTAAAGTTAGGATTTCTGAAAAATTTATTCCTACTATAAAATTTCTTAAACCATCTAGCTTATTGATCCATTTTTTCATCACTGTCTTGTGATGATGGTTCACTTTTGGATGTTTCTGTAGAGGCTTGTAATTTCTCCTTTTCCTTTTCTTTAGTTTTGGAATTAATGGTTTTGAAGGCCCTTGGTTTTCTCTTTGTTTCATCTTCCTCTTCCTTATTGACTTTTAACTCTTCCTCATACATCATAAACTTTCCTATCAGCTCTTTGACTGATAGAATGCTAATATCACAAAATTATTTAACTGAGAAAGAAGTCCCTATCTATATATCTCATAAGCATATGAGTATTTTTATAATTTTCTCTTTGGCTAAAACATCTCTTACCAGAAGGATCATTATGTTCAATATTTCATTAAAATTGAGACACATGTCAAAAATAGGCTCATCATGATTCATTTTAAAGTTATCATATTTAATAGTATATTTGTTCTATCTCATTTCCTTAATAGTAGAGGTTATTTCATGTGAAATAGACAAAGTATCCCAAATTTCATGGGCTATTTTACATGCAGAATAATGTTAAATTATTTATCCCCTAAATAACAATATAAATCATTCATGGATTTGAAATTATTATTATAAGATATATTATTTGGGTCATCCAAAGTGTTTTTATTAGTAGCATGAATTTTATATTCATATATAATGGAATTCCAAATCTCAAAACCCATAGTTTTTAAGTGCATTATCATTTTAATTTTCCATTGTGTATAATTTTTTCCATTACTGAAAGGAGGTCTTTTTGTAACAACACCTTCCAATATATTATCCATAATAAAGAATAAAGTATAGATGTTTAAAGAAATAAAAATTTAGAACTAACATAAATTTTGAGATCTTTAAAACACAAATAAATGACGGTTGAAAAAAATATTTTAAAAAGATTAAAAAAACATTGAAAAGAAGGATTTAAAAAAATTCCATGATACCAAATGTTGGTCAGAGTAGGAGACTCAAGAAGGAGGGGGGGGGGGGTGAATTGATTTCTTATAAAAATTTTTGTTAAAATGTTTACTTAAAATATTCCCCCAATTATAATAAGAAAGGTCAGTGAATCAAGGTAGTAAAATTATAATAGTTTGACTGTTCAAATAGCTTCTCAGAAGATTGATTAATTTGCATTGATATCAATACAACTTATTGATACTACTTTTTTAAGTACTATAATAAGGATAAGTAGTTATAACTATTATCCAAGGATAACTATGAAAGTTAAATTTAGTTTTCTAAAATATAAGTTAAAATAGAGAAAAACTGAATTGAAAGACACAACAGATAAAACAAGTGGTTCAGTTTCAAGTCAAGACCTAATCCACTCCACTTCGTGATCACCTACCACTAAGAAATATATATATATAAATCTTTGATCGAAACCCTGGATCTGGGTTAACAACAGTACACAAGACTATCTAGGTCACAGTACCACTTCTATTGTTCTACATTGGAAATCTAACAACCATGTCACATTGTACCTCTTCCAAAGTTTCACATGGGTAAAAAATAGTGTAGAAGGATGTTTAAGTGAGGATATCTTGTATCCTCCAGTTTAATGAAGGAGATAGAGTGTGTTTTAATACATACACAAACCATTATCTATAAGTAATAAAAATAACCCACAATAGAGACAAGATATTGAGAAATGATTAGAAATGATCTGAGTGTTGTTTTATGCATCTATGGGCTTGTAGAATGTACAAGATATCATTTTAGATTCCTCTTGTGGAAACATAGTATTGTGATTCTCATGCTATGGTTTCTAGTTCGATGAGATGTGCTTTATAGCTTGTGTTATTTTTAGAGTTGTTGTTGTGATGATTTTTGAGGTTTTGATCCACAACATTATAACCCCCAAGAATAGATATATCTTTTTAGTGTTATTTGGTGTATGTGTTTTGCTCTATATCTGATGCATTTAATTTCTTGAACTCTTTTTTCTATCTTTTTTTATATTTCTTTAGTTCCATGGTTTTCTTTTTATTTTGGGTGCATGTGTTGGATATGACATAGAGCACGATCTCTATGCATCTTACCTTGTACTGTCATGTGACATGTCTATAAAAAATAATTAATTATGTCAGTGTCATTAAATGAATCAAATATAATTGTTAGAAATAACATTTAAATGAAATTGGAAAAGAAATAAAAATGATTAAGTATGGAATGGTACAATAGTTTTTCTTGAAACAATTTCCCTAGAAATAGTGTCTTCTCATTTTCCTTTGAGTGGTGAGATAGTCACAATGAGATAGTCATGATGACATAGTTGCAATGGGATCTTCAACTGGTAGCCAAATGTGGTGTCAAGATCACAATGTCTTAGGTATCAGTGTCTAGTACTCTATCAAAATTCTGAATAGTGTCTAGTTATGATCTGTTGGAGATGGTAGCAAGGAACTGGTGTCACATGCGTTTTTAAATTTGGAACCATTTACGGTGTTAGATTCATAGTGTTTGGATTACAATTTCTAAGTCATGGTGTTTGGGTTATAATGTTTGAGTCATGGTGTCAAGGACTTTTCCAAAAACTGGAACCGATGGCAGTCTTATGTTTTCTCATACTTAGCCAAATATCTATAAACTTTCTTAAGAACTAATACTCACATAATAGATTAGACTTAAGAATTATTATAATGAAACATAATATAAAAAGATCAAACATAATTTACAAGATTCAAACATGATTTGAAAGATTCTAAATCAGGATATTATGAGAGTTTAGACCTTGAAATGTAAGCATTAAACCATAAGGATTTGTGATATGATAAACATGATTAGAATGATTTGTGAAAATTAAAAAATTATTATCATGATTTGTGAGCATTAATACATGAGGAGTCCGACAATGAAAATGGACCTTACTGCACACCTCAGTTGACACTCCTGGGGGATATACTTAGGATAATTCATATTTTCTTTACAAACCACTATGAATGATTTAATTATAAATATGTCCCAAATTTAATCATTCTTATGATTATGAGATTAGTCATGAATAATATCACAATTTATGTTATGAATTTTTCTAGTTCGAGAATATAAATTATGATTTATAGCCTAATTTAGAGTATACCATTATTTAGAAATGGAACCTTTTGGAAGGTATAGAAATTGTATAAATGCACATATCCCATGTAAGGATTTCCCTCCTATGCAAGTTAATGATGTCGGTTTTGGAGCCAAAACTGGTGGTCAGAAACTTATAACCATATTGATATAACTGACCCAAGTTATGACCAATAACCTTATCTTCATGGATCATCCTGATCCATAATGTGGAAGAGAAATTTTAGACCACTTTATACAATAGCATCCTCCTTCATTTAATGGGACTACAAACCCATTCGTATTAGAGAAATGAATAAGTTCCTTAGAGAAAATATTTCTCACTTTAGGAAGTAACAAAAGGGAGAAGGTTTTCATGGATGTTTATCATCTATTTGGATATACTGATTAATAGTGGTCATTGATTAAAAACACAAAGGAAGAGGAAGAGATTGAAAATATGTAATATAGGGATTTGAAGGAAATTTTCCTTGAGAAAAAATATTTTCCACATGAATAATGAGTTTTGAAAAGAAATTCTTGAATATAAGGCATATGTAGGATGAGAACATCTCCAAGTATGAAGCCAACTTTAAAAGGTTATAATGGAATGATGTATACTACATACATACTCTGAGGAGCAAGATTGATCGATTATTTGATGGTTAAAGACCATTCATCCAAAGGTCATTGGTTTTCCAAACATTCTCATCATATAAAGGTATAGTCTCATGTGAAATCAATAATGAGAAAGAATTTTATCATTCTCATGAATTTAATGGAAATGAAGAAAATAAGAGGATGGTAGAGGAAATAAAGGAAAAAGTTAAGAATAAAAAGTAGAGTTTTCCAATATGTGATACATATGGAAGGAAACACCCTGAATCCTACTTAAATTGAAAATGAATATCTTAAATGTGTGGAGAAAAAGGCCACAAAGCCCGTGATTTCAAGGTAAATAAATAAGCTACAAATTTTCAATTTATACAATTATAGGGATATATGAAACTATGCAAATTATTTTCCAAAGCATCAAGGAAACATTCCTCAAAAAAGGCCACAAGGGTAATGATAGGCTTATGCAATCACAACAGTTGAGGTTAATGTTCCCAATGATATGGTTGAAGGTATATTAATCATATCATAAAATTTAGCTAAATATTTATTTCATTCTTGATCATTGCTTTCCTTTATTTCTTTCTATTTTTCATTAAAAAATAGATTTTTACAATTCTTTTTAATGAAGTATTTTTCAGTCAAAACCCTAAGGAAAATCGCATTGCCAAAAAGATGTGTGAGGATGTTCACATTATGGCATATAAATGTTCTTTATCTATTTATTTTGTCCTGATAGATATGTTCAACTTTGACATAATCCTCAGTATGGACTGGACTTAAAAATATTATGCAAAAATTTGTTATAAGAAGAAGTAAATTATGATTTGTGAGGGAAGTATACAATCACTTATCTTTAGAGCAGAAACATCACCATCTGATTCTTATCTAGATCCACCCCAGTAGATCTACCAATTTTAGTACTTGGGGAGGAATATAACACAATATATATGGGTGAGGATAGAAATATTCAAATTGAGGATGTGCATATTGTGAAAGAATACATAGATATATTTCTATAGGATTTACTTGCACATCCTCCGAAGTGGTAAATTAAGTTTTATATAGATTTAATTCTTTGTACAAGGCATATATCAAAGACTCCTTATAGAATGTCCATAGTGGAATTAGTAGAAATAATTAAACAACTAGAGTAATTTAGTGATAAAGGATTTATATTCCCTAGTGTTTCTCCATGGAGAGCTCCAATTCCTTTTTTAAGAAGAAAGATGGATCTATGAGGCTGTGCATTGGATACATGAAGATCAATGCTATTTTGATAAAGAATATGTATCCACATCCTCACAATGATGATTCATTTGAAAAAGTTTATGGAGAACAATATTTTTCTAAGATTGAACTTCGATCTAGATATCATCAATTGCGTGTGATGAAGTAAGATATTCTAAAGATAGAATTTTGAACCAGTTATGGGCATTACGAGTTTATATTAACAACTTTTGGACTGACTAATGCACCCTATGTTTTCATGGATCTAATGAATATATTTTTAAGGAAATATCTAGATTACTTTTGTCATATTTATTGATGATATTTTATTATACTCTAAAGTCCATGAAGATCATGAGAATCACTTTAACATTATTCTGATGACTCTTAGAAGAAATGAGTTATATGGGATTTTTAACAAGTGTAAATTCTGGATTCAAAAAATTTATTTTGTCATCCATTTTTTCTCTAAGTTTGGAATATTAGTTGATCCTACAAAGACAAAAGAAATTCCGGAATGACCAACTCCAATGAACAGAACTGAGGTGTGTAGTTTTATTTGTTTGGTAAGTTAATATTAGCATTTCATTTAGGACTTCACCTGATTATCTAACCCGTTAACCAAGCTTACTATTAAAGGAGTTAAGTTCATATGGACGAAAGAATGTGAATAATGTTTTGAATAAGTGAATAGGAGATTAGTGAATGATATAATCTTGACTCTACCATTGAGAAATGGTGGATTTGTGATTTATAGTGATGAATCAATTAAAATACATGGTTGCATCCCTATGTAGAATGATTGAATTATTGACTATGAATCAAGAGAGGTAAAAACTTATTAATAGAACTATCCAACTCATGATCTTGAGTTAACTACAATAATATTTTCCCTAAAGATTTGGATACATTATTTTTATGGTAAAATATGTGAGATATGTACAAATCAAAATAGCTTGAAATATATCTTCTCATAGAAGGAACTCAATATGTGGCACGAGTTATGGTTTGAGCTACTCAAGGATTATTATTGTTCCATACAATACCACATAGTGAAGGAAAATAAGGTAGAAGATTCATTAAGTAAGAAATATCATAGATTTATAAAAAAAATAATGATTGAAATGGATCTTATGTTTATGGATAAAATAAAGATGAATATGGGAAATATCCAAGAAGGTGAGGCGTTATTAATTTTCAATTGGTTTCCTAACCATCTTTATTAGACAGGATTAAAATTTCTCAGCTTTATGGAGAGATTCATTGAAAGAAAATTAATTCTATGAATGATTGGAATTTGGAAGACTTCATGGATGAAGATGGAATTTTAAAATTTGGGAGGAGGCTATTTGTTCCCTATATAGCCAATCTAAAAATAGAGTTACTGGATGATGCCCATAACTCCAATTTCCCTATACACCCTGATATCACTAAGATCTATATATACATAAAATAACATTTTTAGTGGGATAATATGAAGTGAGAAATTGCTGATTAGGTATTAAGATGTATAATATTTCAACATGTGAAGGAAAAAAGACAACATCATAGGGGAGTCATGAAACCTATTCATATTACTACATGAAAATATGATGACATTACTATATATTTTTTCATTGTATTACCCAAAACCCCATGAAATAATGACGCAATACGGGTAATTGTTGAAAGAATTACCAAATATGCACATTTCTTGGCTATAAGTTAGGATTTTTCATTGGGGTTCCTTGAACAACTCTATATTAATAAAGTTATAAGATTTCATGGAGCACCTCTCTCAATTGAGTCTAATCACAATCCACAATTTACATGAAAATTGCAGAAAAATCTTCAGAAATATTTGGATACTGAGATTTGATTGAATATTACTTATCACCCTCAAATTGACGGGCAGTATGAAAGGACCATTAAAACATTAGAAGATATATTCAGATCATGATCCCTAGACTTTCAGGGTATGTGGGGTAAGTATTTTCCTTTGGTAGAGTTTTCCTACAATAATAGTTTCCATTCAAATATTCAAATGACACAATATTAAGCGTTGTATGGAAAGAGATGTCGCACAACAACATGTTAGGATGAAGTTAGTGAAAGAAAGATTGTAGGCCCAGAGTTTTTAGAGGAAAGAAAAGCGAAGGTAAAGACTATTCAAACCCATATTAAATCCGCTTAAAAAAGGTAAAAGAGCTATACAGATAATCAAAGGAAGGATTAAGAATTTCAACTGGGAGATCACATTTTCTTGAAAGTATCTCCATGGAAGGGTGTTTTATGATTTGGGATAAAAGAGAAACTGAGCACTGGGTACATTGAACCTTGTGAAATTCTAGAAGGAATTAGAGTTCTGTGTTATCATTTGGAATTTCTTCCTAGCATTTCTAAGGTACACAATGATTTCCACGTCTCTTCATTAAGGAATTACATGCTAGACTAAAGGCATGTCCTAACTTATGATGGAATTGATCTGGAACTTGATTTATATTACATTGAAGAGCCTATCTGAATTTTGGAGACTTATCAATAGGTGTTGAGGAATCACACGACTCAGCTAGTAAAGGTACTTTAGAAAATTCATAAAATTTGAGAAGTGATGTTGGAGCCCGATGAACTTATTATGAAGACCTACCCAAATCTTTTTATGAGGTAACATTCTAGTAATTTTGAGGATGAAATTTTTGAAGGATCATAGAATGTAACACCCTAAATATTTACAAATAAATTTAGTATTCAATGAAATGCATGAAACACTATGTATCTATAAAACAATTTTTTTTATATATAGGAGATATTTATAACCTAACTATTAAACATATTTTTTTCCCTTTTGTGTTCTGAATTTCTAAAAATGAACATAAATGGTTGCAATCAGTAAGACATTTATAATCTTATAGGATCAACTTACCGTTTTGGTGAATAGTAATTTGACAGTTTGGAATACTAATGTACGATTTTGAATTGAAATATGACCTTTATAAATACTAAATCAACCAAATGATTAGTATCCTCACTCATGAATGTATAAATAAAATTTAGGTACCTTATCAATGAAAGTATGATATAATTATATCATAGTACAAGTAAGTGAATATTTTAAAAAATTAATAATTAAGTGTTGGTATTTTTATGAGTAATAAATATTTAACAATTAAAAAATTGATTTTCATAAAATATATAAATATTTTTTTGTATTATGACTTTAGTATAATTTAATAAAATCATTGTTAAATTTTCAGGGTGTTATAAAATCAATATTAATCTTAAAAATTATATTTTTTGAGTAAATAATGTTTTTAATTTAAAATTTAATGTCTCATATTAAAAAAGTTGTTTTTATAAAATGGTTTTCATGTTTTCATTCTATGAATCAAAATAAATTAGGGTTAATTTTTGGGATTTTTTTGAAATACATAAATTTTTAAGTGAATAGTAAAATATGATAATTTACAGTTTAAATACATTATAAGCTAAAAAAACTATTCATTGAGTCACGACTGGTGTCAGCACTCTTTTTTAGAACTCACATGCACATATTACTTTATTTAGTTACAATAATCAACCCTATTTGTTTTCTTGAGAAAAATAATAAGATAATGAATAAAATAATGGGAAATTACCCCTCTCCTCCACTAAAAAAACCACCCTCACCCCCTCTTATCCTCACATCTTTCAATATTTTAGCCTGGTAAAATTTATACCCAATGACATTAAAAATATCCTATCCCATGTCTATAAGATCTTGGTCTCATCGAAATAAAAAAATAAATCCCCTTAAGGAGATTCTCAAGGAGGAGTATTCAAGAGGTAAAATCCTCTTACTTTTCCTTTTATTTTCCTTTCAAGTTCTTTCATTTATTATTCTATCCTCATATACTCTATAAAAATGATTAAGATAACTCTAGTATCATTTATAAACTGGTATTATATCATTTTAATTGAATATACTTCATTAAAATCCATTCTCTCTCTTTCTCTCCCTCCTTTATTTTAAAAACGAAATCATCATCAGAGAGTTGCCAATTTACAACCTTCGTGGATGATAAACTTTTATCCATTAATTTCTCCTTAGAGTCATGTAATGAAACCATTTTTATTGTTGGAAAAAATTATAAAATATGCATTATATCTTATTTAAGGTTCTATAACCAATTTATATACTTTATATTAAATAGCAGAACAAAAGTAGTTCATTTTCATTGGAAAACTACTAAAATTGAGGTAAACGATTATAATTTACATGTTATCTAATGATTCATCCTCATATATGGTAAAACTAATACATAATACCAATCAAAATTCTATTTATTAATCAATAACATGTAATTAAAATTATGTATAATCATAGACATTTTACATGAACTCCATTACATATAATCAAGTGAACTGATCATGAAATCAAGGACACGAACACTCCAGAATGATGGAATTTAATTTTGTATCTTATAAAAAATGTTATAAAAAACTTAATAAACATATAATAGATAAAATAATTATATAAAAGGTTATTAATTAATTAATTAATGGATTTAAATTGATTATTCTAGATGTTGACGTCAAGTTCATAACTCATTCAGACAGAAGGTAAGGGTTTTCTTCCCGAACATCCATTTTCATTCAGGTTGTGCTTTCTTCCTATATAAACCAATATAAATATTAATTTATTTTATATAATTATTCTAAATTACATATATTTGTTCCAACATCTTGTATTATACCCTGTTCATCTTTTGTTTTTAGAAAATACATGTTCTAAAAGGGTCCCCTTCTCAATTCTTCATAATTAGAAAGCCTTATTAAAGGGAACTTCTTAATTTCTTACCTATTTTGAAGTGAACTATATAATATATTTTAATAAACCATTGTTTTTCTAAGAACACTAATTTTATCATGGACAAAATTTCTTAGTTCACTTTTGGTTTTATGCACTGATTTTTCCAAAATAACTCTTCTTTTCAACGTAAAAGAGTATTACTATCAAGAATTATTCAATTTATTTATTAGAGAATTTAAATATATTTAAACACACCTATTGGATATTATTTTTTATTGGTATTAACCTATTATAATAATTATTATTATTATTATCATATTCCACACTTTATTAAATGGTTTATAATCATTTTTACTTTGGATGGGCTATCTTGATACCATTCACTTACTCAAAATTATTGGAGATTATGTCTATAGATTGGGGAAAGTTATTTCATATGTTCATATTTTTTATGTTTAGACCCATTAATATTAGGAATTAATTATACTTATATAGTGATGGGTGATGCCTTCTATATCCCCTTGATTCATTAGTAGTTCTCAGGAGAAAAAACAGAATTAGGTTTTGGCTAAGGCCTTATGCTAGTATTTTCAAATGTCTTGGCCATGGCCTTGAAAATAAGTTTTAGATTTCTGACATTATGCATTCATTAATTATTATATTAGTAATTGATAAACTATGTTATATTTTACTAGTTGAATATCCATGATTAAGTTTCATTCTCTCATGATCATTTATATGGTATTATGTATTCAATTTTCATTCCTACCATATTCTACTCAAGTTTATTTTTAAAGGAATTTGTTATTAGTTATTAACCATGCCTAATGTTTACATTTATAATAAATTACATTGTATTAATTACCCTTAATAAGCATATAAGTTCACTAATTTCTTATGTTTTATTTCTCCCTAGGATGTGAAGATGAATATTATTATGAATGAATTATAGGAATGATCTATGAGTTTATGGGTGTTTCCGATGGAGTAGAAGTGTTGTTTTTTGTTTTCAAGTTGTAATGTAAATATTATGTTTGTATATATTTTTCCAAAACTATTAAAATGTTTAGTCATTTGGGTTGTTAAATCTTTATAAACATACCAATGTATTAATATAAGGCACCAGCTCCAAGAAATTGGGGTCGGGGTACATACATCAATGATTACCTACATCTGAATGATTATTTTTTGCTTTGTTTGATGACCCAATATGAATGATTCTCAACCTTAACATAAAATTTTCTTTATTTCAAAAAAAAATAAATAAAAATAAATACAAGAAAATTGGGGTTTTAAAAGTGGTATGGTATTCCCATAATTAATAATTTTATATTAGGATGAAAATTTTTTCCTTATATTTCTTTAACCTCCCTATAAGAATATTCTAAATGACCATTTATCTGGGGTGGTGTGGCGTAAGAATTTGGTTCACTACCCCATAATGTCTAAAGAGTGGTTTCATGCCCTAATTATAAAATTAATACCCATAGTTACTAATAATATACCATCCTACCTTGAACTTGTAAAAGATAGTGAATCCAAAAAAACTAGAAAAACATCGAAGTCATTGGTTTGTGTTTCTTTTTAATCCAACCTTTTAGAGATATGATCAAATACAATTATAATATCAAAAAATAAAATAGATCTTGGAAATTGTCTTGTGAATTAAATACCCAAAGATAAAGTATATCATAAAAGAAGATGGGTTTTTTTGTTATCTCATACCACACTGACATATTTCTATTTAATTGGATCAATGTACATGACTTAAAAAATTTATGAGAAACTTGAAATTATGTGTCCTAATAAATTGGGAGTCTAGTAATTGACATATAGTTCTTTGATTACTAATGTGACCCCCACATGAAAGAGTATAGAATAATGTAAGGATGGATGTGAATATGTGACCGAGAACATATTATTGTATGCCTTGGTCACTATATATTTTCTATAAATAGGGTTCATCGTAAATGTAATACATAGAATCACTTCAAATAATTTTCAATTTAGTATTTATTTAATCCAAAGTGTCCCCATCATGAAACAAAAATTTTCACCAAGTCAGAAAATCGTGGTGTGGTATCATGAATAATTCATAAATTCTCATTGATGAAAGTTTCCAAAATTATGAATTTATTATATGAGAAAATTTTGAGGTTAAGAGGAATGTGTCTAATATGATTATAATTTCTTTTAGTCCCTATTTATATATAAGTTTGATATCAAACCCTTTATGTAGTATCATAAATTAAATAAGGTTTGGTTTAGTATTTTCCTTCTAAAATAACAATTTAATAGTAACATGGTTAGAAAACACCACAATTTTAGAACCAATGTGGTAATAAACATTTCCATATCAAATGTTATAAAATATAATTCCATTGTAGTTATAGTGTAATAGGTCCATTGTATGTGATGCATACGCAATGAAATAAGGGGTAAAATCTAGAAATTTTGAAAGAAAAAACCCTACTACATAATTGGATGTATCAAACATGAAGTCAAAGGGAAGATCCCTCCTTGATCATGGGATAATCAGTGATTCAGTGATACTCCTTTTCAATTCATTGATTATATTTTATAATTTTCTTATAAGAAAAATTTCACATGTTTCTAAAACATTTGGGATAATAGAAGTTCCCATTTTCTAAAATATTTATTAAATCGATGATACAAACTAGATTTTAATAAAAATTAATGCACTTCCCTAGCATATCCAAGATAATGTAATGAATAAATAACCTCAATTATCTACTTATCAACATGGGTACCCTCCTAAAAACCAATAGGATATAGAACAATACATTATTCCACTATGAAATGATATTTGTATTAATTTAAAATTACATTATATTTAATGCATTGATGAATCGAAAAAATATATATTAGATATACATTTATTAAAATAAAATCTATATATAGATAAATCATCTATAATTACCTCAATAAATTTTTTAGGTAATCCAAGAAAATACTAACCATTGAATGTTGAAAAGGACATGATGTATTCTAAATGCCTAAATGAATTATTCTATTTTAAAATTTTTTAATTAGGAAAAAAAATATTTACTTTTCTGAATCCTCAGGGGATATATGAATTTTGAAGTATTAAGATAAGACATCAACAACATAATAATTCGAATTCCTCACTAAACATTCCATTATTTGGTCAATAAAAGATAATAAAAAATGGTACTTTATGTGAAATAATTAATCTTGTGATATACTATGCAAAATTTCCAAATATATTTCAGTCAATTTGGAACCAATTTATTATTCTCGTTATAGAAAACCATAAGAAAAATCTTTAAAGAATAATGTGTAAAAGACTAACCCATTTAATTTGAGAGATGGGATATATAATCCCTTCTTATAATCATTTTCTTACGACCTTTTTAACAACATAAAAGGGGTTTGGGTTTATCAAATATTGTGATTTCCTTTCTAATTTATCCTCATATTGTAGAATATTTTTTTATAAAAATCGACATACTAATACTGGTGATATTGTCCATTTTACATCCAATTTCCTTTTTCCAATCTCTTTAAAGGTGATGAAATATTAATTATTTATTTTGATAGATATTATTGGAAATAATGATTGGTAATTAGTAAGGAGACTCAAGAAAGGAATATTCTAGGTAGTTGGGAATTAGTTTAGAGTTTAGAGAATATAGGTAGATAATATAGGGTAATTATTGTATGAGAAGAATATCATATACACCATCTATATTCTTAAATATTCTCTCTTTAATGTGAATTTAAATACCAATGATCATTATAAAATAATCGAGGGATTAAAAGATACCAAAATGTAAGAAATAATTAATATACATATATACAGGGAATATTTTAACACCTATCAAGAAATATATTGATGATTACTCCCATAAAACATCAAAAAGAGAAAAAAATAAAAATATTAATTTGAAATATCACCATTTAAGGTAATTATATCAATATTTTTAATTAATAAGGTGTATTTCTCATTTTATGTTTATCTCATTTCATCTAGAATACTAAAATACACAACAGTATCACTGAATTCAACAGAAAAGTTTCTTTATTTATATTTATTATTTTTTATAGTTTTTAGAAATATCCTACCATGAATCAGTGGTGTATTTCCTTATATTTTTCATCCTACATAAAAACTACATAATAATACACAAGGAATTTAAAATCCTCCACATTCACCAATACATAATCTAATACACTGTTTGGGTGCTTCATATTCTGAATAATGAATTAAACTAAAATTATATTATTATTTAATTCTCTCAGATTTAATTTACAGAAAATTTAATGATGCATTACATTAATTGAATAACCAAGATAAATAATGGAATCAAATAGATAATAATTTTATAGAGTATGAAATTAAAACAATTATTGGATCCTTTCACTTTTTTGGTAATATTTTTTGAATCAATGATAATAAATTTCTCCCTATGCTTACATCCCATCACTTCAAATTCATTTTATATGAGGAAAAATTAAATTAAAGGACATTATATATCAAACAAATTGTTTCAATATATCAAGAGTGCAATATTAAATTTTAATTTTTTAAATAAATCATAAATTTATTTATCAAGTTCATTTTTAAATAATTTATTAAAGATTTAGATTAATATTAAAAATGGAAAAGGTTTATTTGAGTTCATGGGAGGATCTTAGTGAATTTTTTATTTTTTCCTTTTTTATTATTTTCATGTGAATATTTTAAATATTTAGAAATATATTTCTATAGAATATGATTTACCTTAAGGGAAATTATCATGTATAGAATCTTTATAAGAAGATAGATCTTTACTTCTATAAAATGTGATGCAATTTATATTAGCTTTTTTTCCTTTGGATAGAAACTTTTTTATGAATGATGTTTTCTGTAACCTTTTATATTTATCTCACAAACTATGTTATATAATTATCTCACTTGATTCAAATATTTTTTAATTGTTGATTGATTGGTTAGATGGAATTGGAGGTTTTAGTTTTTCTTTTTTGTCACCATGTTTTTGAGGCTTGGTTTAATCATGGGGTATGGTATAGGTGTGTTCCTTATAGGAGTAGGATAAGGATTATTTCACTGAACATAGTGGTGCCAAGATTTTTTAGGTTTCCCCATAGTAATTTTTTTTCTTCCACAGAATGGGTTTGGGTTTATCTTACAGTTCACCTTCTTGAATAGTCTTTCTATTAAAATGGATTACATAAAAATATTGTTGCAAAAGACTTCGATGAAGTTGAGGTCATTTGTTGGGGAACTAAGTGTTATATTCACAAACCCAACAATGAAAAGGAATTATTAAATACTATTAATTAATTCTATCTATGAAAATTTATCATGTGAGATTATTCATTTCATTATTTTAGTTTCAAACTTTTATTCTATTATAAAAATTTATTCCACTTGGAATCCTTTTGTCAGCCTTATCAATTGTGTCCCAAATTTTTGTCCATTTAGGGCCATGTTGGATATCAAGTCATGAGTAGAAATAAATTTATTTTTACACTAACAATCCACCATGTGAAAAAACTATCATTCCATGATCCATGGGGGAAATTACCTCATAGAATAACTCTATTTTCTATTGGTTTCTAATATGATGGAGAGGTAACTAGTGTACAATATTTTAAATCTCAAAAAATATTCCTGAAATATATCTTTTGGTTATTTATAAATTCAACATATTTCTTTCCAAATGGAAGTGTAAAATGAGGTAGGAAAATTATTTATTATAAATATTCATTTAAGATCAAACCAACATCTAATAGTTATAGTCAGATGGTATAACTAGTCTTTGGCTACACCAACAAGAGAGAAATGGAATGCCTTGAGTTTTATGAGGTATTCACCAACACCATTGGGTTTAATGGTTGATCAAAAAAAGTATAGCTCTTTAAGAAATATTTTTTAGTCCCCATCAGGAATACAATGGAATTGTGGAGGGATTCGATAAGTCCAAACCTAATCTTAATATTGGTATCCACCTATGTGAAATTGATGTATGTAGGTTGGTAATCTATAGTAGGGGCTGTCAATTTTTTCAATTAATATTATCTCATTTGATTAATTTGATTTATTAATTATATTCTCTCTTTTATTGATCTTTAACCACTTAAGTTTATTCTAGATATTTTTCCATAGCGGAGTTTTATTTCTCTACTCAAAAAAATCAATTTCGTGTTCAAAGTATTTTTTAACATTGGGGTTCTACTTCAAGTAACATACCTTTTGATGATGCATTCATGCAAGGAATTAGATCAACCTAAAAAAGAATTTTTTTATTTTATATTATATAATTAAAATGAAAAGATAAAAATTAAATATAATGAAAGATGGAAAAAGAAAAAAGATTGTTAAAATTGACCAAAATGAAATGACCTCACCTACCGAGGCCCACCTAGCCAGCAGAAGGAAAATCCATCAAAACCCCAAGACCACCACCAATAGGCTAGGGGATAGAGACTTATTCCAAGAAGGATTAATGTAAAATGGGAGGCCTTATCCTAATTTATCTACACACACACACCCTACCATCTCAATGCAATGCTGTAATGGAACAATAAAAATATTGTAATATATAGAGTAAAACCATTCATTCCATAACCTCTTAGGAATAGATAATAGTATGATATAATAAATCCAATGTTTAAAGGGGAAAATACATTCCCCAATAGAAATGATGTAATAACATAAAAACAACTGGAATAAAAGGAATCTGAGAGAGTATGACTCCAATTCTCAAAGACAGACCACCGTAAGTGGACTATACATCTGAGTATCACTATGCTACACTGATGTCACCCCCAAACTTTTCCTCATCTGCATAAGTCAAAACATATGTGGGAAAATACCATGCAGGGTGAGTATAAAAATACCTAGTAGGTCACTCCCTAAAACCAAAAAGGGATTAATAGAGTGATACGATATAATCCAGCTAAACCCAATCAGGACGGAAATGAAACCCAATAATATATATGCTCAAATAAAAACCATAGAAGAGTAAAATGAGATCTCCATATCATATAATATCATAGTATGATGAGTCTACATACAAATAAAAAGGTCCATCTCTAATTCGACATATCAAGAATGTCTATCTGAGAAACTATAAGGAGGAACCACTCTGTTCCACTGAGATCCACATCCTATGGGGGAATAATATCTAATATAGTACCTTCAAATTATTATGATCAGGATGTTTTAATCAATAAATAGAGCACCCTAAACCTAATAAATCATGGTGGATCCACTAAGTGGGTAGAGTAATTCTATATTAGTGAATCAAGGGGTTCCACTCAATACATAGAGAGATAGTGGACACACTCCCTGCTACGGTAGGCGGCGTACCACTCAGTGGATGTTAGACTCATTCCCTAGTATGATAGGGATTACACTTAGTGGGTAGAGGAACTTCACCCTGATGTGATGGGATGATTCCACTCAGTAAATAGAGAGGAATATGGGGGACCCACACCCAAGTATGATAGGGGGTTTCCAACCCTGAAATCGCTCAGATGATCCTACTAGATCACTACCACCACAAGCATCCCTTGAAGAATTTTCATGATCATTACTCCTTATATAATTTCTCAAAACTAATATGAAATCCAACATCACATTCTATACATAAACCCACTCATGATAGGTTTCTCCCATGCAAAAACATGAGTCCCAAATAAAGTGATATGAGAGTAATAAGTTCTAGAGAAAAATAAATGGTGTTTACAGGGTCTTCCCGATGTGTGGCCCCACCAAGTTTCCTAGAAGTGTTCTCTTATAGACATAGGTCTAAATCCATGTCATCTTACACAACATGTGTGGGGTCCACACAACATTTATCGTCTACCTAGTTCCTATGTTTGTGCTTCTAGCCGTTATCTTATACTTTGGATCGTGTATTTTTACCTAGATATATACCTGGACAAACCCAGATATCGACTCATTCCCGTGTACTCCCTAATTACATGGATTGTACTTCCACATGGGGTTATGGGAGTGTGTAGCTAGAACATGGTTTGGCTACCTATTGAGGGTCACACTTTATGTCGGCCAGACCATAAATCATGTGATCCTTAAATTGGTTGAAAAATTTTTATGGTGAGGAAAGGGGATTATCTAGCGTTTGTTCATCAAAATATAAATTGTGAAGTCCATTTTTTTTATTAAATTTTTAGTTTCTCATGAATATCCTAGATTGACACTCAATTCCTTGACTCCTACAATTCCAACACCCAAAACTGGTAGGGGTCATCATTTTATGCCATTTCCCAATATCCAATCGATGGAAAAAATAAACCTTCTATTTGCATGAATCCATAAATGCCACCCTTAGTGACTCTTGTCACATGTTGCCACTCTGGAAACAAGATCCATAGAGAATATACTTAAAATCATCATGATCCATCCAAAAATCAATGAACTATCGCAAGTCCTTGGGTTTGATCATGCTTGATGATTCCTACCTTTATTTGAATCTATCATTGGTGAAGATTGAATTCACTAACAATGAAGGTGATTTTTTATGTTCACTTTCTCTCAATCCACCTTGATCTAATCATCATTTATCCTCTGATCTTGATATTCCAAAGAATAAAATCCAAGGATACTTTCAATTGTCTAATGGTTATGTGGCTAAACCTGTAGAATATTTATAACTGGTTATTTGTAGAAATATTTAGGTCATGAAAATTTAAAATAAAGTACATAAATTTTATTATTTATTTCAATTAAACTCACTACCAATGACTTTCTTATGCAGACATATGGTGTCAGCCAACCTTAGGTCGTACTTATGGTAAACCCAGCATTTAGGATTCCACAATAGTCTCAGAATTTTTTTGATGTCCCTAACAATGTGAATTATAAAAAAAGTATTTTCATGATATAAATATATTTAATGTCTTTATAATATCAATACTAGGTTCACCAGCCCATAGAATCTCACATCAAATTAGTGCCTTGCACTAAAAGTATTCATTAATATATTATAATGAATTATAAGAAAAAAATAGAGTCACTACACCCCCCCTTCAAGGCTTTTGGCCTCAAAAATCAAAATCTAATAAAAAGGTGGGGATATCGAGATAAAATCTATCACTTTTTCTCTATGGATATATCATGCATGCTCACATGATTCCATAACACACAAACAAAGGGAATGATTTGTCCTTATAAGATCATCTCCTACTAATCCTTAATCACCTCTAGGTACTCTATGAATGTAGATCCATATTCAATGTACAACTACACCCATCCAATAACATGCATAGGATGATGCATGTATCCCCTTAGCCAAAACACATGGAAGATTTCTTAAACCAAGTCCAACTATGAGGGTTGGGGTCGGTACTAAGCAACCTCGCCAACCCTCCACATAATATTCAATGGACCAATTAAACTTAAGAATAACTTACCTCCCTAACCAACCCTCCCTAACCCTCATAATGGGAATACCATAAACAAAATATAGTCTCCCCTCTCAAACTTCAATGTCCTAAAATGTCAATATGTGTAAAAATTTGTTTTCTATGGGGTTTCTACATGCATTCCCTGATCACATGAACCATCTCCATCATCTCATGCACCATATCTATCCTAACTGGATATGCCTCCCCAATATCAGTTCAGTATTAGGGTGACATGAAATATCTCTCATATAGCTCCTTAAAATGTGATATGCTAATTGTAGAGTGATATCTATTATTATAATAAAACTCTACTAATGGAAATTGATCCTTCTAGCTTCAAAATGTTTTTAACAAATAATATCTCAACATATCCTCCAACACCTTGATAGTTGGCTCTGTCTTCCCATCTGTCTAGGGGTGAAATGATATAATCATCCTCAAATAGGTTATTAAGGGATCTTATATTCATCTCCATAACTATAATGCAAACCAAACATCACGATAGGAGACAATCATAAAGGATAAACTAAGAGTTCTAATGATCTCCTACACCTACAAATGTCATAAAAGTTAGAGAAAACTCTCCTCCTTGAGGATAAGAAAGTGTTTTAAATTCAGAAATAGATAAAAAAATCACTCAAATAATATCATTTCCTCTCTCTTTATATGGAATCCCAGTCAAGAATCCTATATTTATGTTATCCCATATCCACTCATGGGTCTCAAGAGGTTGTTTCAAACATTTCAGAACCTGTCCCACAACCTTCACCTATTTACATGTGAAACACTGATAGATGAACTCTACTACTCTCCACCTCAATCTAGACCACCGAAAATACCACTGAATTTCCTTTTTTATATTTTCCCTACAAATATGTATAGCCAATGGGGATGTTTGAATCTCCCTCATCACCTACTCTCAAAGTGTGACTGTAACGACTATCCATCCCTTGAAAAGGATGATGTTATCCCCCTTAATAGAATCCATCTATTCCATCACTTAAGGATAATCGGGTCATGTAGAACATCACCATCAATGTCTCCCAAATTATCCTCCCTCATATGAAAAAGGATCATAGGAGTCAACAATATATATTCGAGAAAGGATGCACCCCTATCCTCTACTAGGGTTAGCTTCAAAGAAACAAACTACTCATATTCCTCCTCCACCAAGCTAGAATACAACATCCAACTAAGGGAATCTGCCACCATGTTTCCCTTCCCAATGGTGTAGACTATATCAAATCATATTCCACTAGAAAATCCAACCATTTACTCTGTCTTAGGTTAATATCTCTCTATATGAGGATGTGATTTAGGCTCTTTTGTCCTAAGTAAACAAAAAAATTATCACCAACAAGACAGTGCCTCCACATATTCAGATCAAAGACTACAACTACCAACTCCAGGTCATGATTTAAATATTTTTTCTCATGGGGTCTTATCTACATCAACCCATATGTGATCATTTCATACCTCTATATCAAAATAATAATAATCCTAACTCTATGGAAATCAAAAAATAATATTTACTCCACATCCTCATATGGTATTCCCAACACAAGAGCACTGGTCAACCTCAACCTCAATGGATTGAAGGATGCTAGACATTACTAATTCTTGAAAATATACTACCTGTTTAGTGTTAGGGTTGGTGAAAGGGTATGCTACATTGGAAAATTTGATAAGAATCCTATTCTAGTACCTTACAAAGCCAAGAAATCTTCTCACCTTTGACATACACATGGGTGGATCCCAAGAAAGCACTAAATAAATATCCATTGGCTATAAATATAATACATAATAAAAATGACATTCCACAAAAAGTTAACCCCATGGATCCAAAATCGGCACTTCAAAAGTCTACCATAAATATGGTTCTCCCAGATTAATTCTAGGACTATCCTCAGATGCTTTTCATGCTCCTACTCTAATGTAGACTAAATGAGTATGTCATCAGTGAATACATACACTAATTGGTCCATGTATGGAAGGAATATTGATTTTATAAAATCCATAAACACAGTGGGGAAATTATTCACACTGAGAGGCACCACAAAGATCTTAGAGTTTGTGTAGCAACATAAGAATTCCATCTTTAGAACATAAGACTAGTGAACCCTCAACTAGTGGTAGCTGAAACTAATATCAATATCTGAGATCCAATTTTTTCCTTGAAATTAGTCAAAGAGGTCATCAATAATAAAAAAGAGTCACATTTTCATTTCATTACCTCGTTTAGGTGATAATAATCAACACAAAGCCCCAAACTCTCATCCAATTTTTCATGAAAAAAACTAGATCTTTCGGGTGGACACACTGGATATAATAAACTCCTTCTCTCAAAGGTCCTATAATAGTAACTTTCCCTCCAAAATCATGGTAAGGTCCATCTGATATGTCGTAGAAGATATAAGTGTGGTCTCATGGTGAAATATAACATAAAAGTCAATCTCCCACCTCAGAGGTTGTCTTAGAATATCCTAGAGTAAGACATCCATAA
The DNA here is from genome assembly GCA_963277665.1 of Viscum album. Taxonomy (NCBI): domain Eukaryota; kingdom Viridiplantae; phylum Streptophyta; class Magnoliopsida; order Santalales; family Viscaceae; genus Viscum; species Viscum album. The sequence goes on from OY728157.1 coordinate 1,994,879,065, forward strand.
ATTTCTCCATGAGAAATGGAATCCAAATTCTTTATGATCCTAGTGAACCAAGGTCTAATGTCACCAATTAATGGGTAATGTGATAAAGCTTCCTACTTTCTAGGCCCAGTCGCTCATCCATGAGGTCTCTCTCACCAAAACGGTTATCTCATCCCATTAGTATAAAGGCATCTAACTCACCTACAATGATATTCAATATGGTTTAAAAACATGTAAAACCATTCCATATATATTATTATGTCATAAAGTTTCACCACGAAGAAAAAGTGGTCACTGATAACAGATATGAAATATCAAATAAACGTTCCCTATGGGAACCTATAAGAAAAGCTATTGGGCCAAGGTCTCAACTAGAATCTCTAAGTACTGCACCAACTGTAAGGTGATAAAGTAATGACTGACACATTTGTTTATCATTACTGGAGTAAGAGTAAAATAAACATAGATCATAACTCAAATTGTCCCATGTGCAGCCTAGCCATAGCTCTCCATAGCTAGGATATTCTTACAGTCTTGACCTCCATATCCCAAGCCTAGCATAGGCCCCTAGCTATAGTGGTTGAATCATCTCATAGAGTCATCCTCTACTAGCAACTCATCTCTCAGAAGATCCACCTTATCCTCCACCACCGCCTCCCTACGGGCCACCCTGGACCCACCTTGGGGATCCCTACTCATGGTTCTACCTCTACTATGGTAGTTTATATCCTACTTTCCTTCCATCCCTAGCTTTAAAAGTCAATAAATAATGAACCATATGAAATTTACCATAACAATAATAGAACCTCCCCTCTTCAGGCTTACTTGAACCTCAATGAAAACCATACTCTATTTATCCACATGACTATGTATAGACATGAGGAGGAATCATATGTCATGACCTTTCCGAATAGAATGTACTATCCATTGAAGATGAATCAACACCATGATTCCCATTATCATCACTAGATACCTAGAATCCATCTCATGGAAATCCATCTGTCACTAATTCCTACCGTAGAACTTTTTCATAGTTGGCAATGCATAGGGGAACCACACTAACCTAGAAGTATCTATGGATACTCAAATCAAAATTTCATGCTCGTGAGTAACCTTCTAACGCCATGTTGATGGAGTATCATGTAAGTTTGATGAACATCATGGAATACTCATAAACCATCATACTACCCTTTTGAAGCTCAAAATGATCCTAGATATGAATTGAGCATAATCGTGAAGGGTAATACTCCTCATGAAATTATAGTTTGTCATTAGACCATGAGAACATCATCTCTTCATGATTCCACATGACTGGACTCCAACAGTTCCCTACTGATCCATTGAAAAACTGGCTATCAATATAACCATCTTATCAACTGAGGTCTACATGATCCTAAAGAATTAGATCACCGACTCAATCCCTTCCTCCATTGTATGGGGATCAAGCTCACCATAGAATGTTAAAAATTTAAGAAAATATAAATCCAAGTGTGTGCTAAGATTACGTTCATTATCATCTAACCCTGAAGGAACAATATTATTATCTATATATGAGGACGATACAACTTTCCTTCTTGTAGGAAACAACCCTGAGATTACCTCTAAATTTAGGTCTCACCACTTATTAGACCGTCATCATGATCCTAATTCAGTTTCTGGGCATGGAATCTATATAGAGGCATCAAAAAAGTGATCAAGATGTACAATTGTTTGATGATAATATATATAGGGAGCTGACTAAAGAAGGATAATCAAAGGATTCAATACTATATGATGTATGTGACATTGTTCCCTACAACCAACATGTTTGTATTCCAAGTTTACATAATGGTAGCCACAATCCTGGGGAATGGATATGGTAGCCGCCGCAACGACACTAGGTTCCCTAGCATGAAATCCACACTTGATACACTTATACACTATCACTATAAGTTCCCAACCTATTCTATGTAATGGAAAAAATACAAACACTATCCCAAGGAATGAACTACTATGATACCACTCTGTAAAGACCCAATATATTGGGGCCATCCAAGTCGGAAAAATACCAAGATGCCACAAAACTAATCCCAACTCTAATAGGATAGGGGCTGACAACAAATGCTGAGATTACATAATTTAAAATATGAGGACTTATGCTAATGTACCTGTACACATTCACCCAACCCCCACCATGAAATAATTTATAGGAATAATAAAAATATTGTAATATCTATAGTAAAACTAGTAATGCAATAGCTTCTAGGAAATCCATTAGAGTACAATAAAATAAGACTAAATTGTAAATGGAAAAAACAGATGGCCAAATAGAAATTAATTCCTAACCTAAAAAAACTATAATAAAAGGAACATGAGAGATCCCAGATTCATATCTTCAAACCCGACCACTATACATGACCTCTACACCCAAGTATCAATATTCTCCACTGATGTCACCTCCGAACTATCTATCATGTACGTAAGACACAACACTAACAGGAAAATACAATGAAGGAGAGAGTATAAAAATACCCATTAGGACACCCTAAAAACCTCAAAGGGATCAGTAGAGAGATATGATAGAATCTAGATCAACTCAAGAAACAGGGAAATGAAACCAAATAATATATATTTTCAAAAAAATACTATACTAAAGAGAAAGGGGATATCTAAATCATAGACTATATCATCAAGATGATTCTTCCTACTTCTCCAAAATTTCAACTTATATGACCCTCATCTAGAGTTTCTATTCTAGAAACCATGTAGAGTACCTGCACCTCTCCACTAAGCTCCGAATTTGGAGGGTTAATAACCTCTGATAGAGGATCTAAACTATAGTATGATAAGGGGTACCACTAAATAGATATTGTCCACACACCCTAATACATATAGGTGTTCCAATCAATAGGTATAGTACTCATTTCCTAGTGTGTTAAGGGGATGGTACTTAACACAAAAATAGAGAGATGACTCTTAATCTTTGCGTTAGGGGGGTTCTTCTTAGGAGATGGAGGACCTACTCTCTTTAATGATAGGGGTGACACTTTTTGGGTAGAGGAAAATGTGATGGTGTGACAGAGGGTGACACTCAGTTTATAGAGAGGAATATGGGGAAATTTCACCTTGGTGAGATAGGTGGGTTCAAACTCTGGTATCTCTTAGATAATCATGTCTAGTAACTTCCATCATCAAGCATTTCCTGAAGAAGCTTCACCCTTGGAACTCCTCACATCGTATCTCAAAGCCTCTATAAATTCCACCATCGCATTTTATATGTAAAAGTTCTTAGTATAGGATACTCATAGACCAAAATATAAGTCCTAAAGAAAGATATATGAGGGGAAGAAGTTCTAGAGAGAAATAAACAGTGTGCATGTGGTCAATATGGTGTTTGGCCCCACTGTGTTTCATATCCATGTTCTCATTTGTACATATCATAGAATCCATGTCACAGTAAATGGTGTTTATGGGGTTAAAACATCATATATCATCCACCTGGGGCCTTCTTGTGTACTCTTATTTGTGCCGATGTACTTCTCACTATGCCAATGTACCTGGTTGTGCCCAGGTACCAGACCATTCCTGTGTAATCTAGGAGTACATGGCGTATCCTCCCACATGAGGTCTTAGGAATGTGTAGCTCAAACATGGCTTGACTACCTATAGAGGTTCATATGTAATTTGGACTAAGAAACATGGTGTGGGATCCTTAACTTAGCTATAAATCCTAGCCACCATAGAAATAGGACAACATGACATGTTTTCATGATAGTACAGGTTGTGTAGTGAGGTCTTTTTTAGGAACATAAGTTTATTCACATGGATTATATATCTATGATCACTATCACTATTAAAACTATTTAACCACCTCGAAATCATTTGATTCATCTCTGATAATCATTTCCCAGTTTCTTATGGCCAGAAAATGGAATCCAATAATCCGCACAAATCCCTCCATGCATCCCATAGTGCCTATCATTTTTTGACTCCACTCTTAATCCTATATCCACAAAGAATCTCCAAAAAAGTTTCCCAATCTATCCTTATATCATAATCCCATGCATTATCCATGAAACTATCATGTATCTCAGGGTTCGACCACTCTCTAACCCACCCCAACAATGTTGCAGAGTGACTCCATGGGCCAATAAATAAAAACCAGGAGACCAACATGGATAATTGTACAAGAACAAATTATGTCTTTTATTTAATGAGAATTTTTTCCAACTTTTACATAATGGGGATAAGAAAGGGTGGTATAAAGGGATATAAAAAATTATCTAATTTAAAAAATTCAAAATTATTTAATGATCTCATAACACAAATGCATAAACATGGATCAATAATCAGATAAAAATATCCCTTCTCAATATTTTAATCAGAATGGTGGAAAATGAAATTGATTAGTCTTACATTGATTCAGATCTTCCATTGGTGAATATTTCATTCACTAGTGATTAAGATGATATTATATGTTCGATGCCCCTCGATCCACCTTGATATAATCCTTTTTCATCATCTGATACTAATCTACCAATAATGGTCATCCAAGGATCCTTTCAATTCTCCTAGGGCTATGAAACTAACCCCAGAGAATTTCAATAATTGGGTATGTATATAGGGATTTACGTTGAATGTGTTTAAAATAAAATAATGTAATTTAATTAATTATTTTAAATAAATGCATCACAAATGACTACCTTAATCAAACGACTGTCCTTGACTAACATTAAGTAATTCCCAGGGTAAACCCCTCATTCCAGATTCAACCTTTATCTCAAATTTTCCATCCCAGTTCCAAAACAATAGGAGAAATAAAACTATGTGAATGCATAATATAAATATAATTAATATTTTTATAATATCAATACCGATCTCATCGGGACTCATAATCTCACTCCGACTCATCACCTGGATTTAAAATTATACCTTAATATATTAAAAATTATTACAGGGAATAAACAGAGTCACTAGAAAAATTCCCAAAAAAGAACAAAATGTTAAAATTGGACAATAATAGGGTCTATCTTATTATATGAATATTATTTTAAAGTATATTATACCTTGTACATCATTTTTCTACCCAATCTAAAAAAGTTGGATCATGTTGGTATACCAAATATTGTTGGAATATTTATCATTGGCTAGGAAAAAAATAAAACATTAAAGATAAGAAAATGAGACGTAAGAGGAAGGAAAACTCAAAAGGTATCAACTCAAAATAAAACTGATGTTTTCTCCTCTAATAATGTAATCAAAATTTTTATCAAGTCTTCAAAAACATTTAATTGATTTAAATTTGATGGGTATTTCAATATATTGTAACATAGTGCGTTTTCTCAAGGAATTTAAAGACAAATCTAGTATAATTTGTTAAAAATTATGGGATTTAGAAATGTATAATGAATATGTGGGGTTTTGGAATTTGATAAAGTTTTAGAAAATATATATTTATAGAAATATGTGGTTATATAAATCATGATTTACCTGGGTAAGTGTCCGTTAATGGTCAACCTTCATCAATATCAAGGGATGTGGGATAGATCACTAATTCCTTGATTTATACCAGATTGAAACTAATATGATATATGAGTTCTTTCTAGGTAAAAATCAAGTATTGGTTAATCAAATTATAATTATTACCAATGACTGGTCAAAATTAATAAAGTAATGACTGATGTATGATTTAAACTCATTAAGAAATCACAAATTAGTGTGTTGTGATAACTATATTTGTATTTAAAATAAATATTTACTATAAAATAAAACATGAATATTCATTGGTTCTAGAATCTATATTTCATTAACTAATGCAACCACCAAGATCAATCATGTAAAATAAATGGTGATAAAATATGAAAAAAATGCTCAAATCATCATATAATATGAGTTATAAATGAAAGTATGAGGGTTCTCAATCCATTGGTTTGTATGTGAGAATTACAACTTGAAAATTTTGTAATGATTAAAAATAGGAAAAAAATATAAATTAAATTACTTTACAATGATTTAAAACTTATGCCCATCAACATTTTAAACATTGTTGTTTGAAAATTTTAAAATCTATATTCTAGGCTAAAAAAATTGATAACTCATGGGTTTAAAAGTACATAAGGGGGTAAAAGATAAAAAATGATAAAGTTGGATCTCAAGTTACACTCAATATTACACCTTGACATGAATTTTTTTTAAATGATCTATGGGATTCTTTTAATTAAAATTTTTTAAACATGGATCTAAGAATTGTCATGGTATCTGTGAGGTAGGTGAGTTGTCCTATTAAATTTCCCCCACATTTATCCACATAGAATACTAGAATTATAGATGAATATTTCCCTTGAATTTTATGGGCTTCTAGATCATAGAGATATATTTCTCAATACATTATATTAATCCTATTTTTATATTCATGGATCATTTTAAGGCATAAGCATAATAGGTCGGTTAAATATACCCATACATAATTTTTTAATATTATATGATCTATTTGGGCCCTAAATGTTTATATCACACAATTACTCCAATTGGACGAATTATATCTCAATGATGTGAGAATTATAAAAAATTGAACTATCCCATTTAAAGAAGCATACTATGTTTAATTATTAAACTACCAAAATGCTATCAAATATGGCCACATAGTGAAAATTGATAGTTTTATTATATAAACCATAAAAACCGTAAATATTTAAATGTATTAATTCAATTATAAGAAAATTGATGATATTGGTATTAAAAGGTATGAAAAAAATGCATTCATCATTCATTTCCCATTCAATAAAATATCCATGTACGTAATCATAACAAAAATTCCATATATAAAAATGTATTTTTGTCAAGGTTCACACATTGGGTGTGAGTGCCTAAAACTAGTAAGAACTATTGAGAGTCCTTAACTCCCAAAATTGTAATTAATTTTTTATATTCACATGAATGTATCTATAGAATTTATAATAATAATTAATTATATATAAATTAATAAATAATCATAACATGATATAAATAACTTATCAAAATTCATTAAAGTAAACCCCATCTTTACAACTAAAAGTAGTTTTATAAAATGATATTAAACTCCTATGACTCCACCAAGATAACTCACACTAAATGTAATAAATCATAAATATTTTACCACATAGAGGATCTGTACCAGCTTAGAGTCCAAGATCCGAATCCCTTTAAAGAAGAAAATATATCCTTAAATCAATACTAACAGTCTTAATAACATTTTCATGTCCTCAATATTAGTGGAAATAATATCTTAACATCATCACTATTAGTTAAAATAACTAGGATACCTATATAATAAGAAATAAATTATCATTCATAATTACAATAATAGATAATAAATTTTGTATAGATAACTAATAATAAATTGTTAAAAAAATGAATCATTAATATATTAAGAATAAACATAAAATGTACTCATTAATTGATAACAAAAAATATCCATCTTGAATAATAATATATATAAGGTATATTATAAAATAGTATTTTGTCTCATCAAAATATTATTCTTATAAAATTTCATATCAAAGATTTCAAAAAAATCATAAAATAAATCATAATGAGCCTCACCTAGTGTATCAATAATTCCCCAAGTGAGTTTATCGTTACATCATAATACTCTATATCATAATCTATGTACCAAACCAAATCCCTCATAATTAATTTATCCAAATCCAAAATTTCCACAAGACTATATTTTTAATTAAATCAGTTAAAGGTAAGTACACATCCCATATATTATTTCCAATATTAATTTCTAACCTACTGCTCAAAAATAAAAATACATTCAACTTCTTATAAATTCCCATGGTTGAATCCTAGACCCCCTATCAATGACAACACTCATACAAGACATACCTCACACATACCATGAAGGAACACTTCAATTATGAAGTATATAAAATTGGTAAATAATGATTGAATGAGGGAAAGCATCCCAAATGGTTCAAAATTACATAACTAGATGAATCCAAGAGTTATAGTTAATAAGGGTCAACTAAATAATAAATAATGCGATAAATGAGGAAAAAGAATAAATCCAAATCCAAAGGAGCAACACATCCATCCACTTAAACTTTTATTAGAAGAACTGCCTCATCTAATCATCCCAATCCTGCCTTCCAAAATAGACATACCATAACCTCAATCATTCAAAATAACTAATATAATATCATTATAGAAAAATATATCACCTTTGGGTTATTAATTAGGTTTCATGTATCTAAATGTAATAAGTTCATCATACCATAAATTTTAATTAAATAAAAATAAATTCTTTTTAGATAGTCTTTATTAATATGAAGTTATAATAAACCCTTATCCAATTTTTACAAACCATAAATTACATTAAACCAACATAGTATCTTGACCAAATATTAAGTAATGTTTTTTGAATAATATTTTCTTCATGTGTCTAATTGAAATGAATAGTTTATTATCTAGATCCTGAAAATGAATCCATAAACATATCTAATAAAAAATTAGAAAACATTCAAGATGACATAATAAATAACCCATTCAAATATAGCTCATTTGAAACAAAAACAATATAATTAAATTAATTCCCATGGGAACAAGTGTAAATATAAATAATATAGGATTTTATAGTAATTAATGATTACCCATAGAATAAAATAAATATATAAGGAAGATAGAAAATATTCTACGAATAGCTAAACATATTGATGAACATATACTTCTTGTAATAATTTAATTTAACTAAATAATTAATTCTTGAAAGCCTTCTATTTTTTTCAAACACAATGTCTACATTTTATCAATGATTTGGAAAAATATTTATAGGCACGTTATATAAAAATATCAATTAAACACCAAAAAAATTGATACCACCTACCACCACAACCTAATAATGATCTAATTATTCTTTGGTGATCACAAAATAATTCATAAAAATAGTAAACCAGGTTTTTTAAATAAATATAGACCATTAAAATGGTGAAACAACAATATAAAACTCTTGATATACTCTAAAAAATACAATAAAAAACCTCTAAATTACCTTACTAAAAAATCCTCAATTTAATAAAAAATCAATGAAATGCCTAAAACAACTCTCTTTTATAAAAAAATAATTCATGAAGAAAAATAAATCTATATAGACCTATTTTAGTACTTTTATACAAAACAATATTAATTGAAATTGATACCATAATTATATATTTTAATTATAGACCAATGTTCACAGATCAATTAACCCAAATTGAATAATAAGCATGCTGAAGAGGAATGAAAGAAGAAGGGGAAGGATTTTCCTTTATTTAATGATCCAAAATCAACTCAGACCATGTAGATCAAAGAGGAAAAGGGAAGGGTGAAGTTAGAGGGGATAGGAGGTCCTCCACTCTACTATTTATTCTTCTAAAGACAAACTTGAGGGGTTTTTTATAAAAAAATTAAATAAAATCATTTTCCACTTGTAAATAATATAGGTTTGGGCATCATCAAGTACCTTATGGTTCCCCATTAGCCACATGGTGGCTCACCGAGGACTTTATAGAAGCCTATCAGACAACAGGTCACCAACATAATGGGTAATCCAATTAGTTTTTTTAACATCGCAAAGTTTTAATTTAAAATCAATACAATGTTCAATACCGAGCTTAAAACAAACATTGACATACAATTAAAATATTTTTATTTAAATATGCATTTATAACAAAGTCTTTGGATTGTAATATATTAATAATAGTAAATGAACTAGGAAATATAAGTATAATATTTTTTCTTAATATGAATTTATTGATAAATTCATAAGGAATAAAAACTCAATTTTTAATAAAATTATATAAGATTAAAGGACACATTTTTCAAAAAAATGACTTCTGGATAAAATGTATTTTTACAAATGTAAATTAACATAATCACTATAAATGACTAATTTTAATGAAATTTATAGATCATATTTTTAGTAAAATATTTTTATATTCATATATTGGTGGTTATAATATAAGGAATGGGTACAAATTCATTCTATACTTTTGCAATAAAATTTCTTCCAAAAGTATTTTTATTAAATTTTTTATAGATATTATGATTAATTTATACCATTTAAGATGGGAATAAGTTTTATAATCATCAGGTTACTATAATTTTTATGAAAATATTTTGGTATATTTCTGAGAGTACATATTTTTGGGTAAATAGAGAAAAATACTGATTTTGAAAAAACATTCATTTATTTTCATCAAATCAAGTAACTTAAAAGTCCCATTTTATTTTAGATTTGTTTTAAAGGAATTTTTTTTTCATTTTATTAAACATTATATAATTAATTCTATGTAATTAGTTATTATAAATAATTTTGGTATGGAATAATTTTTGTGCCTAAAACAAGAATTTTTTTAAAAGTGTTTTTCATTCCATTTCTCACAGTTATATTAATATTTAATTTTACCAATTTTGGAAATTAAATCATATAAAATTTATTCCATATTTTTAGTTAAAATATTCAAATTATGTAATAAGTAATATTTCATTTTTTATAATAAATAGTAATAATGGTTTAAGTTTATCAACATCATAAAGGGTAAAATGGGTTAATCATGGTGGAAATTATAGGATATGGCTTTAAAAACACTAAAAAATTATTTAATCTCAATGGATGTATTTATTTCATCCATTAATATGAAAAAATGTAAAGAATAAAACTTTTTTGACATTTTTTTGTTATTATGATCATTATATTATTCTAGGTAAAGAATAATTAAAAAATCTCATAGTCTCTCTCACTTATTACATTTTCCTGATATGGATATAGAAAAAATAATATACGAATAAATAATGATAATAAAATTGATAAATAAAAAAACTATATTTATTATCATAATTATTTAATTTTTAACCATGGTATAATTACCTAGAATTTTTATGCAACATGGATGCAGTACTTATGAAATAAATTGAAACATCAAGTAAATGATCTTAAAAAATTAAAATTTATAACTTTTGGGTGAATTATTATGTGTCATGAATTTTATGAATAGTAATAAAATTTATGTTTTGATATTTGAATTATATTGTTATCTTTATTTCTTTAAATTCAAATAGTTTGTATAGTCCCAAAAAAGAATTTAAAAAGTAATTTAATGTTTGGAATATATTTTTAAATATTCTGAAAAATATCCTAGAAAAAGTCAATTAAATAGGAAACTATTTATGATAACATGAATTTTCTATTTATATACCACATTAACTTTTAAAATTACTTATATGACCCATAGTGATTGAATGTTTTCATTATAAAGATTAAGTTTAACATAGTTGAAATGGATTTAAATAAGAGATAAGGTTTAAAATAACACTAAAACTTGTCAAGGTTTTATTAGTTTTATTAATTTTAACCTTATCATCCTTATATTATAATATATTTTAGTTTGTATCCATTTTACATGAGTTATAAAAATATTATATAATAATATTTCATGTATTTACGATATTGCCACCCACCTCACATATAAAAGGGAACCTCCCCTCTTCTCTCTGTCACACATATTGAGTTTGTTTCTTAACAATTAGCTACCAAAATACCTTCCCAATAGAACTAAACATTTCTTAGAGATTCTTTTATCACCAATAGGTCAACCAAGAATTCATAAGGTGTTGGATAAAGGTGGTTTTCCAAATAATAGGTCTCCCTCTAAACTAAGTGTTTTAATGTTCATTTTTTCATTGAGTACAATAAAATATTAAATAACCAGGATAATATGATAAAATCAGTATCCTAAATATACATAAATTTTATTATGTTGATGGAACAACCATTTTCTATCAACTTTTTCATCTTTTGGGAAATGAAAATATTTTTTGTTTGTACGTTAGCGCTACCACTTCCATAAAATGAGGTGTTTAATTTTTCATCACTACATCACAAGTAAAGTTATTTTTATATAATTAATTAATATATATTATTTTTATGAAATTATTCTTATTATTAAACTATAATATTTTACTCACCTTCTTACCCTTCCATCCTTTGAAAATTGATAGTGTTGCTCATGAGTATGTGGGGTCTACCACCTCTATAGAGCGATATGATTTTTTTTCATGAATTCCTTTTATAGAGAGTTATAAAATTATTTTTAACTTAATAATTGTGTAATGATTAATATTTTCCAGATTATGGAAACATAACCCCTTTGAACAAGAATGGCCTATTAATTTTGTTTTGGTATTATGTATCAAAAATCGTCAAAACTTTTTAGATGAACTTAATAAATTTAGTAACTATATAAGTCCTGGTATGGAATGAAATAAAAGGGATTATGATTAGAAAATAAACCAATAAACTTTTATTGAATAATAATTTACATTATTTTATTATAAATGGATTAAAGAACGTATATAGCGAGTCAAGTTCAAGGAAAGGGATTTCTCATCTCAATTTCATTTCTTAGAGACTTATGCTATTTTTATGACATGATTTCTTTTATATATTTCATATAATTCCATTTGGATGTATTTTATCATTAGTTTACTCAAATTAAAGTGGTTTTAAAATCTTTTTCAAATTCTATCCATCAACGATCTATTGATTAAAAAATTTCCCTAGTTGTAAGGGATTTTTCTTTAAAATGTCATTTAAAATGTATTAAACTCTTTTTCCTCCATGTCTATGTTATTTTACACATTTCATGAATATTTTTATTTATGATTTGAATATTGATAAAGGAAAATTTTAACTAATTTTTTATTTTCTTAAGTATAATAATTATTTTAACATTCATTAGATGATCACATTTTCCAGCCATCATAGTCATTATTCTTTATCAAGCATACTCTATGATTTTTTTTATGTTTTTTCAACGAATATTGTCTTCTAATTGGTATAGGAATTTTTAAAAGGAACCAAAAAAATATGATGTTTTATGTTTTTTAAATCATAATTATTGTTATGATATAAAGGTATTTTTTATCTGTATTAACATCAAATAAATTATTTTATGTCTCATGAGGGATATTCTGTAAATGATATCATCTACCTTAATTATTTGGATATATTATGATCATGATGTTTTATTATATTTAATATGGAAAATTTTAACATTTAATAATCTAGATTACTGAATATGAATGTTTATTATCAAGGAATATTGATTATGAATTATATAACTGATTTAATATATGAGGAATTAAATGGACATATGTAAGTTACTGTTGGAGCCTGGTTATAGATAGTATGTTGATGAATCGAAAGGTCTCATGAGACAAGATAACATTTGTGTTTATTACTGTATTGATTACCATATAAAAAATGTCTTAGAAAAGGCTCTAAAAGTATGAAAAATGTTTGGGAAAAGGCCTCGGTAGTATAGTTCATGATGTCTTGACATCATGCCTTTATAGAAAGATCATGGTTTCTGACATTATACATTCCAACATTATGAAACTAGTTACTGTTATACATGTGATCATTTATATATTTATCCTTGGATATATTACATGTTCAAATTATTAATGATTTTTATATAAATATTTTTATTCAATTAGATAAGAAAATTATTACATTTTATTTAATAGAAATTTTATAATCTTATAAGAGAAAAAATTTTATTTTCAAGAAACAAAATTATTTTTTTTTTAAGAAACCATTATGAATTATGATTCTTCCATTATTCTTGTTTATGATATATTTTATGAAATTTTTTGGAAAATAAGTTTATATCAAGAGTAAGTAAGTTATTATTTTGAGATCAAATATTTTTATGTGAAAATGAAAATTTTCATCTGGTTTTACATTTCTTTCAAAGGAATAATGATTTCTCTTTATTTTTATATAAATTTTTGAGATTGTTTTCTTATCCCATGTTTTCAAATGTTTTTCATAGTACTTAAGGATTAATAGTAACTATAAAAAGGTCTATCTTTATGCTATGGATATATTTTCTAAAAGAAGAGAATATGTTTTGAATGAAACATGAGTTTAAATTTAAAAAACTTATTTTTAAGAAAAAATGGATATTCGGTGGAAATGTTCATTTTGTATTGTAAGGGTTTGATATGTAATAATTTTTCCTAATTGCCTAAAACTCTAAAATAAAAATATCCTAAAAATGTAATAAAGTGAACCCCTTGTTATAAATCATGTAATTATGGGTTGTTCAAGTTGTTGGACATTGTAGTTGGTATAAAATTTATGGCTTAGATAACTTTAGAGGTTAGGATATTATTTAATAATAAGTTAAAATTATTAAATAATATCAAAGTTTAATATTTAATAGGGAATTATGGATATTGAATATATAATTACATGGTTGAGGATATCTTAGTATTTATCCCCATCATAAGATGGTATATTTTTATTTTATTAGATATACTCACACAAAATGTTTTTGATTTATTAAATGGATAGAACCAATACGAACCTAGTAAATTATGGATGGGAAGGACAATGTAGTGGTCATCTAAACTATCAATAAAATGACATAGTTGATTTATTAAATAACTTTATGGTTATTCCTGACCTATTATCTTGAGATATAATTATCATCCTGGACCTATGTGAGTTTCCTAACACATTAAATAAGAGAAAATTTTGTTTCATGGAAGTTATAGTGATAAATATCATGAAGATAAAAATATTCAGATTCCTACATGTTTAGAATTTGTGAAGAATCACCTAGGTAATATCTCAAAGGAATGGGAAGATGTTTCACATGTGTTAAAGGAGGTTATAGAACAATAAAATACCAAGGAAAATGAATAATTTTTAACAAGGGAAGTGAAAAAGATCATATAAATACATTTTCTATGAGGAAATATACAATTATAATGAATGGAAATAAAAATGTACATTACATATAAAATGAATGAATTATTTTTAAGAGTTTTTATTTTGTTTAAAGTGAAAAAAATGATTAGATTGAGATTGATGAATCTTAGGAAGTGATTAATTTTTTATTATAAGAATTATTTATTATGGAATATGATTTAAAATATTATTTAATAGCTTGTGAAGGAATTTGAATGAATGAAATTTATATATATTGGGAGGTAGAGTTATGAGGTAGTGTTATTTTATTTAAGGGTTGATAAATTTAAGGAAGATCATAAATTTAAATTAATTAAAACTCTTTAAATTTTTATTTAATAATAGTAATGTTTGAGAGACTTGTTGAGTTTTAATTGATGTTTACAGTATATGTAACGCTTAAGATTGAATTGTGTTTTAGTGTAAAATTTGTTTTATATAGAAAGTTTTTCATATTTATTGGACATACATTGAAAGATATTCATAACCATTATGTTAATATGATCTTTGATGTTGAGGTAATTATAGATAATTGGTATAAAAGGGTTATTACATTTTTTGAACATATGTTTCATTGAATAAACTACCATGGAATTGAAAATTTATTTGGTTTATAAGTGATTACGGATATTTTTTAAAAAGTTCACTATATTGGGAACACTATAAGATTATGTTAAATGAAAATATTTTTAGCTAAGATGATCTTTTTTTTGAGGAAAAAAGGTTGGGTTATCTTTTGGAATCATATATAATTTTATTGTGGACTTACTGTGATTCAGGTTATTGATGAAAAATGTGAGCATATTTTAGAGATTATTTGATTTTGGAAAATAATTTTTTGGTATTTAACTTAATGAGTGGTTAATTTTATTTATAGATAATTTTTAAATTGAACGTGGAAGATTTTTTTATAAAATATTTCGAATCTATAGGTTTTGAACATGTTCAAGAAAATTTTGAATATATTTGGAGTTATTTATTTATGGAATGATTTTTGTTAAACATTGGGTATTATTTTGGATGATTTATAAATTAATTTATAATTTCTTCATATGAATGTTTATTTATATTGTATATTAACTTAAATTTTGATAACCATTATTGGTTTTTATAAATGGATAAGAAGAAGAGCAAAATATTTTCATCCTTTTATGGATTTTATGATCCATTAAGAATTTATTTTAGTGAATCAAGTATGAAAAATTCATCCTTTAATTCCTTTGAGTATGATATGAGATAGAAATGGAAATTGGATAAAGTGAAAACAAAGGATGAAATTCCACTTATGTAGTGGAATGAAATCATGTACCTATAACTTCTTAAAATCTATATCTCAATGGTAAAATATTTCCGTAGATGTATCAAGTATTATGTAGAAACTAACAAGGTGTGATTTTAGAAAATCATTTTAATGTATAACTATAATAGAGGTAAATTTATTTATGGAACAATAAGTTTCTAGGTATTGGCCTAGAAATTAATGTTAATGATAAAATATATATACAATTTTATTAAAAAACTTATGAGAATTTTTTTTGAAATAATTAAATAAAAATTTTGAGGACGTAATATATTTAAGTTGTGTATTATGTAACAACATGAGTTTTTTTTTAAATAATACTATGTTCTATTTTGTGTATAACATTCAGTATCGAGCATAAGTTGAACTATGATATAGAATTAAAATATTATAATTTAAAAATTACTATTACAAACCAGTTGTTGGATTGGAGAGTACAAATATGAGTAAACAAAATATTAAATATATGTATAAATTATTTCAAAAAAAATTTATTTATTGATGCTTATGAAATAAGAACACAATTTTTTTTAAAATAAACCAGAAAGACAGATATATTTTTCTAAATACTCATTTATGAGCGCACCATATTTTTATCAAAGTAAATTATGTTAATAAATATATATGAATTGTTTTAATGAAATTTATAGATCATATTTTTAAAAAAATAACTTAACATTACTTTGATGGTGTTTATTAGATAAGGAATGGATATAAATTCATTTTCTACTTCAAAATTTAATTTTATTTAAAAATGTTTCTTATTTAAATTTTGTGTGTAGATATTTTTAATAATTTATACCACTTTTAGACACTATATTTTTTAAAATTGAAATAATTTTTGAAATAATCATTTCAAAAAAATCTTATGATAATTTGTTTTGTTAAAAGATTGATTTTTTGGTGAATAGTAAAAAATATCGATTTTGAAAAAAACTTTATTTTCGTTTCCGTAAATCAAGTAATTGAAATGAACAATTATATTTTAGAATTTTTTTAGAATAAAATGAGATTAATTTTATGAAAATTTATTCAATTAATTTCTTGGGAATCAACAATATACATGATTTTGGTATAAAATCATCGCTATGCTTAAAATGGGTATTTTAAAAAAATTGATTTTCATTGTGTTTCACACACTTATTGTAAAATTATATTTAACCATTTTTTAAATAAAATCATATAAAATTTATTAAATATTTTGAATTTGAATATTAAGTTTTATTAATAAGTCCAATTTAATTTCAATCCATAATGAATAAAAACCACTGTAAAATTTTACCCCCACAATAAAGGCCAAAATGGGTTAATCGATGTGAATATTATGGGATAAGGATTCTAAAACCCAAAAATACATTCCCTAATCTCATTTTATTTATTTATTTAGTACATAATCATCATAAATTCTAAAATATCGAAATTTTTTTCCTCTTGTTTAGGATTATGACCTTTATATTATTTTTAAGTAATGAGTAATAACAAAATGTCACTCTCTCTCACTTATTATGTTATCATGATATGGATATATATAAAACAAATTATATGAATGAATTTAATTTTAAAAATTTTAAGAAAAATAAAATATATTTATGATATTATTTTATAAATTTTTACTTATGGCATAATTATCTAGAACCTTTAAGTAACACAATTGCAATTCTAGTGCAAGCAGTATAACAATCATGTAAATGATTTTAAAAACAATAAAGTAAAATTTTTTATGTGAATTATGATGTCCATAAAATTTATATATAACTAAAATTTTTATTTTATGATAAAGTTATTATATTAAAATTATATTTTTATATTTTTTTATTTGAAGTCTAATTTGGTGAATAGTTATGAAAATGAATTTAAATGTTGTTTATGATGAAAAATTATTCTTAAATCATTATAAAATTATAAAAAACCGATAAAAAGTCAATTTTATAAAGGATAATTGAGTAAATATTTAATATTTTATGTATTTTCCATTTTTAATTTTTAAAATTACTTTTATGACCCTTAGAGATTGGTAATTGCGTTATAATTCCTAAGGATAAAATGGTTGATGAGGGGTTTAGACTAAGTGATCAGGTTCAAAATGGCACTAAAACTTGTCTAAATTTTATAGGTAAAATTTATTTAAATATTATACTCCTTATATTAATATATATGTCAATTTAGGTCCATTTTACATGATTTAGACACATATCAGATATTAATATTACATGTAATTATAGGATATCCACTCACCTCACTGATTAAATGGAACATCCTCTTCTCTCTTAATAACTTATATGGATCCATTTATCTTGAACAATATGTAAAAAAATATTCTCCCAATAATCCCACCATGTCATAGAGGTTTTTTTCTAAATAAGAAATCAATATATAAGGCTAACGTTGTATTCTAAAGGAGTCCATCCAATGATGAATTATAACTCTTAACTGAATGTTTTCATATTTTTTATTATTTCACCTATTTAAAATATTTTTTATCCATGATGATATGGTAACATAAGTATCATACATGTAATTAAATGGTATTATTTTTATGGGGAAATATTTTATCACCTTATTTTATATCCTTCATGAAATGAAAATATCCCTCATTTATATGTGTGGACTACCACCTTCACAAAACAATATGTTTTATTTTTCATCACCACCTCATAAGGTTATTTACTATGATTTATTAAAATAATGTATACTATATTTTAGAAATAATTTTAATTTTATAAAGAAAATATATTACTTATCTTCTTACCCTTCCATCTGTTCGAAAATGATTATGCCGCTCATACATACATGTGGATTACCACCTCAATGAAGCGATATGATTTTTTATTCATGTTCACCTTTAATGTATAGTTATAAAATTATATTTAATGTATAAAAATTATAATTATCTCATGATTAATATTATATATATTATGTAACAATAACCCCTTTGACCATGGTCAAGAAACCAAAGTTGTTTTGGAATGATGAATCAAACATCATCAAAACATCAAACATGAACTTAATCAATTTAGTAAATATATAATACTTGGAAATAAATGAAATAAAAGGGATTATGATAATTTAAAAAACCATAAAATTTTTATTTATCAATTAAATAATTAATATAAATTTATTATATTGGAGTAAAAGAATATAAATAGATATTTGGACACAAGGTAAAAGATTTCTCATCTCAATTTCCCTTCCTTAATACTCATATCATGAGCACCACAAGTTTAATTTTATGTTGTGTATAAAATTAAAAATGTATTTATTTTATCATTATCTTACTAAAAATCATTTTTTTAAATAATTTTAATTTTATCGCTTTAATTGATATTTTTATTTAAAATTTACCCAATTGACAAGGTATTTTTCATTAAAATGTCATTTTAAACATTTTAAACTATTTTTAATCCATTTCCATGTTCTTATAAATATTTAAAGAATTTTATTATTTATGCTTCAATTATTATAATGGGTCATTTAAAAATAATTTTTACCTTCATTACCAATGTTTGAAAATAAATATTTTCAATATTTCTCATATGGGTTGTTGTGACTTTTTTTTAGTACAAATAATATTTTCTTAGAATTTACAACATGATTTCATTTTCCCTTTGTAATATTCATTATTAATTATCAATTATACTCTAAATGTATCTTGTTTTTTTAAATGTATATTATTTTCACATTAATTTACGAATTTTTAGAGGATAGAAACATAAAATATATGTTCTATTGTTTTTAAACGCATAATTATAAAGATTTTATAAAGGTGTTTTTCATCATTGTCAATATAATTTAAATTATTTTATGACTAAATAGGGATATTATCTAAATGATACCATAAAAATTATATTTATTAGTGGATTATGATCTTGTTTTTCTATTTTATTGACTAAAGAAAATATTAACATTTTAAATGATTTTTTCAAAATATTAATGTTTATTATTAATGAGTATTGATTATTTATTATATTTTTGATTAAATATATGAGGAATGAATTAGAAATATGTAAGTTAATGGTGGTTGTTATTTATAAAAAGCCCCTTGATGCACTGACAGGTCTCATGAGATAAAACAGAATAGGTTTTGCCCAGTGTATTTTGGTCAATATAATGACAATGTCTTCGCACAAGGCCTTGATGGTATGTAAAATTTATACTCACAAGGATATGGAGGTATGGTTCTTGATATTATGAAAATATTCCTTGATTTAAATATCATGAAGTCTAACATTATGTATTCTATAATTATGAAATCAATTATCATTATCCATGTAATCATTTATAATGTAGTATTGAGATATATTAAATGTTAAAGTTATTCAAGGATTTTATGGAAAGTTTTTATTCCATTAGATAAGAAAATGATATTATGATTTAAAATAAATTTTATGATCTGATAAGGGTGAAGGGTTTGTTTTCATGGAATTTTTTTATGTTTTTTCAAGAAAATATTATTAATTAGGATTTTTATCTTATGCTTTCTTATGGAACATTTTATAAAAATCCTTGGAAAAACTTTGTTATTTAAATATTATGTGATTATTTTTGAGATCAAATATTATTATGAGAAAATTAAAATTTTCATAATTATTTTCATTTTTTTCAAAGCACTAATGTATTTCCTTTATTTTTGTATCCCTTACAAAGATTTTTGTTCCTATCCCGGGTTTCTAAATGTTTTTAACAAGGATTAAATGTGAATAAAAACTGTAGAAAGGTCTATATTTCAACTATGGTATTTTTATTAAAATAAAATAATGTGTTTTTAATGAAATGGGAGAAAAAATTAAGAATCCCATTTTATTAGAAAAAATGTGCATTGAGTGGAAGTTGCCACTTTTTATAGTAGTGGTTAAATATGTAATATTTTACCTAAATTATATAAAACATTATACTTAATGTATCCTCAAAATGAATGAATGTAAAACCCATGTAATTAATTATAAAATTATTGGTTCTTTAGGCTATGGGTAGTTATGTTTTTCTCACTAGGTACTCGGTGGCTCCATACCAAGAACCTTATGAATACTTGAAGACACCTCCTAAAAAACTTTAAATTCAAAAATCACTATAAAATATCTATTTTAGGATATTATAAAAATATCACCAATATTAAACACACAAATTAAACCCCTAAAATACATTGATAAAAATTACCCATCTTAATCAAAATATAATAATTTAAACAAGACAGAATTTCTATAAAATATATTTTAATTTAAATCTAAAAATATTTATTTATTATTTAAGTGACACAACGGGACATTACAAACACCCTATCATAGAATTTTATTACCTAAAAGGATAAAAAAATATCTTTCAAAAAAATATCAACTAATCAAAATTAGCAGTTTATCATTAACACACTAAATACAATCCCAAAAACATTCATCATACTATGTAACTCTCACCACCAAAGCACACTATTAAATACCTAGAATCATAATATCATAATGATAATTTGACACACCTACTAATTTTAAAATACTGATAACTAATCTACTCCCATCCATTTTTTGATCCCCACCATAATAAAATTCTACTATTCCCAAAATTTTACCATGAACCTAAACATACAAACATACCATATTTAAATTAGTAATCAAATAAATTTCACTTGAAATTAATATTTATTTTAAAAAATCACTACTTAATTTCACTTATAAAAAACCAAGTTTTAAAAAATTAAATTGATTTTTAAATTCTATTTTATAAAACATTTCTTAGTTTACTTCAAAATAAATTGGTATTTTCTAAAATTTATTCACATTTCGGAAAGTTTCTTTAATGTAAATATAACACTAAAAACAAATTTTTTTACATTTAAAAAACAAATAAATTTCACTAGTATTTTAAATATAAAAATTATATGCGACATTTATCGTCAAATACCTCATCAACTAAACAATATATAGAAATAAAATACATATGTGGGATAATTTCACTAATTAATTGTCCCTTAACAATATACTTAGGTAAATATTAATTACATTATTAGTGAATTTTAATTAATTAAAGAAATTTTCACATAAAAATTACATTATACACTGTTCAAATTTCTTATATGCTACCAACCAGATGACACAAAAACAAAAGAAAAACACAACTCTTGGTTTATCCCAATGACTCAAAAATGTGTTCCATTTATTATGAACATGACCTGATATGATAAGAAGCTTCTTTTATTGATGATGTATAACGACCCATATTTTAGATACATTGTTATTACTTAAAAATTGAATCATACTTATTAAAACATATAACAAAACCATGAAAGGAACGTATAGGTATAGTGTCTTTAGAAACTGGGAAACATAAACAACTGGTTCATAAAGCGTCTACACTGTCTCCCATTTATTTCATCATATCTATAGTCCCTTTTGGAATATATTACTTAATAACCTTCTCCCTGACCTGGGGAAAGAAAACATACAAAAGGGTGAGTTCAAATTCTTAGTAAAGGTAAACAAAAGAAATATCAATCACATCATATTCATAAGAACATAACATTTTAGAAATCTTAACCTGCAAAAGAGAGCATAATTTCATAACATGGGATAAATCATAGTAGTGAAATGAAATCCCAATAATCATAACTTAAAACATGAAACTTTGTGGCATACAGAAATAATCATAAAGAATCATTTATTATTAGTCCAGACTCATTTCCAAGACTATCTTAGTGGACAAAGTCCATTTCTGAACTGAGTTCACTCCTCGTTTCAGTCCTGTTTCACTGAACCGGTTTAACCTACCGTTCCAGCCATGTCTATCTCATGAGATATAAAATCTTTACCCAATGAATTGGAGGGATATATAGGTTCCAACCATCTCATAATTATACCATTCTTATGTGTGCCACAAATTCAAAAGTCATACATCATTGCATAACTCATGTAACAAAAATGGGAATCTTAAACATCGTGACATCATAAAACAATTCATATAAGATAAAGGAATTCATAAAAATAATTCCATCACAACATAATCAAATAAATGTAATAATAGGGATAGAAACATAACCCTTTATTATCTTAGATGGAAAATAATTTTGATAAAACACTTTAACTCCATTCTTGAGGAAAATATCCTTTCTACTTCAAAAACACTTTTCCTTTCATAACATGTCATACAATTCTAAACTAAAAGAAGTTGATTAAAAATAAACTTAAAAACTTGAAAAGGAAGATTCTTGGAAATAATGTTTTAAAAATCCATTCATGCCATATAAGTTTAAAAAACATTCTTCTCGTACTTTTTTCTGAAAAGTCAAAAAGTACCTCGTACGAAAAACGACAAAAGATTCCTTTCATATCTTTTACTAAAAACTCACCGAAGGGTAAAATTGGATTTAAAAAATTATAGGTGGATGGAAATAATATTACATATTGAGGGTACATGGGTGTGGATGATAAAATACACCCCAGTAAATTTCAATGTATAAACAATCTCGGATAAAAATGAGATTGTGATATTTCCCTTACCTTAGGTCTGATTTGCTTCGTAAGTATCCGAACCTCTTCTTTCTCGAAGTGCCTCCTTTAAAATTTCTCTTAAGGAACTAGAGTTGGTATTTTGATAAGACCAGTACCTCTATTAGGTTTCTAAGGAAGTGGGTAAGTGAAATGGGCAGGGTTTGGGCGAGATTGAAGGCTCAAATTGGTGTGAGGAGGAGAGGGAGGATGTGCCCTTTTATAAGGGAGGAGAGGGGTACCTTTGGAAATATAAGAAATATTAGTTTATATTAAATACCAACCCCTCTTAAAAACTTCCAAAATGACTCATATCAAAAGATTAGATAAGATAGGGTTGTAATCACATTAACCAATAAAATTTAGACATGCTAGGAATTTATTTTAAACATTATCAACTTGATTTATCCTTATTTATCAATTTTATTTTATTTGTGGTAATAAAATTCTAAATTTTAAATTATTATAAATAATTATATATGTGTTGTGAATTTTCCATAATTTGACACTTTATGACATTTTCGACCATATAAAATTTAATTTATAATTTTTCAATATTTTTGTGATTTTTAAACAATTTTATAATATGTTATTTTTATAAAATAACAATAGTGTAAATTTTGAAACTATTCATTTATTTGAATTTAAATAAAATATATACAGAAGATATGTTCGAACTAAAAGCTTTAATAGATTCATAAACTTTCATATGTATCTAGAAAATTAGTGTAGCACATTAAATAGTTCATATAATATTTATTTTAATATTTTTAAAACAATTTATTTGATATTTTAATTAATAAAATAATTTCAACATCACTATTGTGTCATATTTAATGATAATTATTTAATCCCTAAAAATAATAAATAAATTCCTATGATTTAGATAATTTTATTAGCTTTCTAGAGACTATTCATGTTCGAAGTTGCATTAAGTTTATCACCAAATTAAAATTATTATACTTATAAGATTCAAGAAAGTGACATGTTGTCACATTCTTTGGTTTTAATAATAATTAAATTATTTTCATGGATAAAAGTTTATTAAATGAATCTAATCTGACCCTTAGGTGATATGGGTCTACTTTTAGTCATCCAATAGGATTTTGGAAGGTGTTAGGTTAATTTTATAATCTTATATTTACCCTTTATTACCCGATTTACCTTTAACTATGGTAAATAAAATTTACCGTAGTTACTATTCATAATGCCCAAAAATAAAAAGTAGCCTATTAACATAATTTGGACTCACTGATTCTGAATATGGAATCCATTTTTTAAAATTCAAAACATATAAGTTGCAGTAATTAATTTAAAATAAATCCCGTTGTTAAGAAAACAGGTTTTAGAAGTTAAAACATTGCCAAAGATTGAAATGTTTTTACCTATTAATTCAATGTGAAATTAATGATAATGACATAAATTATATTAAATGGTAAAAATATATTCTATATATACTTTAAAACCCCTCAATAGTATAATTTAACCATATAAATTATCTCAATGAAAAAAGTTGTTTTTAATTAAAAATTAGCATATTTTTACTATTCATAAAAATATGAAAGTTATCCGAAAAATATCAAAACATTATCCAATGTAAATTTTTATATCCCGATTCAAAATAAGAATTTTATTTTGTCAAATTTAACTTATAAAAATGTCAAAAACTACATTTAATGTGGGTGCACCATCAAAAGGCGGCAAAACTGTATTTTTTGAAAAATATTTCTTTTATCCAAAAAAAACTGATTTTGCTTTTATACCTCATTCTAGAAAATGTATAAGTTGAATTAAAATGTTATAAAATTCAAAATTCAGTTAGTACTATTCATAATGGCTAGTTTTAATAATTTTTTAATAGCATATCGTTGTTTAGTAAAACTCGGTATTACGTACGACACAAGCTATCGAGGAAGGCCGCAGTTGCGTGTAAAGCAAGCCAAGCTAGTGTTGTGTGTAGTGAAAGATTCCTTTGATGATTTATATAACATAAAAAAAAGATTTCTCATAAAAGTCTGAGGTGTTACATTCTACCCCCCTTAAAATGAATTTTTCCCTCGAAATTCGTCACATTGTAACAAACATATGAGGATACCTCTCCCTCATCATATCCTCAAGCTCCCATGTAGCTTCTTCTAATTGGTGGTTCCTCTATAAAACTTTCACCAAGCGGGTGGTCTTGTTTCGTAGGACTTTTTCGCTACAATCCAGAATCTCTATCGGCTGTTCTTCATAAGAAAGATCTTGCTCCAGCGGTACAACTTCTGAGGTGAGTACATGTGAAGGATCAGGTATGTACTTTCTCAGGAGAGATACATGGAACACATAGTGTACTTAAGAGAGATTCGGTGGAAGCGCCAATCGGTAAGCTACCCTCCCGACACGATCCAGTATTTCAAAAGGACCGATATATCTAGGGCTCAACTTTCCCTTCTTTCCAAATCTCATGACCCTCTTCCAGGGAGATATTCGCAATAACACTTTATCACCCACTTCAAAATCTAGGTATTTTCTTCGGTTGTCGGCATAACTTTTCTATCGAATCTGAGCTTCTCTTATGTGTTGTTGATTAGATCTTACCTTTTCTGCCATTTCATCAATGAGATCAGGTCCTAATAGCTTTCTTTCCCCAACTTCATCCCAGCAAGTTGGAGTCCAGCATTTCATTCCATAGAGATCTTCATAAGGAGCCATCTGAATAATGGAGTGAAAGCTATTATTATAAGAAAATTCCACCAAAGGTAGGTGTTGATCCCAACCACCTTTGAAATCTATAGAGCAAGCTCTCAACATATCTTCTAGAATTTGAATTGTTCTCTCAGACTGACCATCTGTCTGAGTATGATAAGAAGCGCTGAAACTCAACTCTGTATCCAGAGTATGCTGAAGACTTCACCAGAACTTCGAGGTAAATCTTGAATCCTGATTAGATATAATAGAAAGTGGTACTCCATGAAATCTTACCATTTCCTTTACATATATCCTGGCAAGCTGATCCAGAGAGAAATCCTCTCTAATAGCAATGAAGTGTGTATACTTTGTAAGACGATCAACTATGACCCATATAGCATTATTGCATTTGGATGTTTTTGGAAGTCCTGTGACAATGTCCATAGTGATGTTTTCCCACTTCCATTCGGGTATGGGTAATGGTTGTCACATCGCCTTAGACTTCTATCTCTCAGCTTTAATTTGCTGACAAACCAAGCATCAAGAGACATATTCAGCAACATCTCTTTTCATGCCATACCACCATAAGTACTCTTTTAGGTCCCTATACATCTTCGTGCTTCTAGGATGAATAGAGAATGAAGAACTATGAGCCTCATACAGCAGCTCCTTCTTTAATTCGGGGATGGGAGGAACACAAACCCGATTCCTGAAATGTATTATCCCATCGCAATCAAGGTTGAATTCAGGAATATTTCTCACCTTCTTTTGTAACTCTACATCTTCTTTTTGCGCCTCTTTAATCTTCACATGTATAGATGGTTGAACATTAATTTGAGAAAGATACGATTTCCCCCCTTCCATTATAATTCCAAGATCCATCCTTTGTAAATCCATAAATATTGGATCTTTTGTGATCCTCATAATAGATAAACTGGCATAGTCTTGTCGATTTAATGCATCTTCCACCTTGTTTGCTTTCCCAGGGTGGTAATGAATTGAGCAGTCATAATCCTTAATCAGCTCCAACCATCTTCTTTAGAGTATATTCAGCTCCTTTTGTGTGAAAATATACTTTAAACTTTTATGATCAGTATAAATATCACACCTTTCACCATAAAGGTAATGCCTCCAAATCTTTAATGAAAAGATTACCGAAGCTAAATCCAAATCATGAGTTGGGTAATTTTGCTCATGGATTTTCAACTATCATGAGGCATAAGCTATCACCATATCATTTTGAATAAGAACACATCCCAGTCCCTTCTTGGATGCATCACTGTAGATCACAAACCTTTCTCCACTATAAGGAAGTGTGAGTACAGGTGCACTGGATAACCTTCTTTTGAACTCCTTGAAATTCTCTTCACATTCATCCGTCCACACGAACTTAACTCCTTTTCGAGTCAACCTGGTGAGTGGATTAGATAATCGTGAAAAATCTTTCACAAAACGTCGATAATATCCAGCCAAACCATGAAAACTTCAGATCTCAGTTACTTTTTTTGGTCTCGACCATCTTTCGATAACCTCTGTTTTTGTTGGATCCACAGATATCCCCTCTTTTGAGATTATGTGACCCAAAAATGCAACTTTTTAAAGCCAAAATTCACACTTAGTAAATTTGGCATAAAGCTTCCCCTTTCTCAGGGTCTTCAATATAATTCTCAAGTGATCTTCATGTTCTTACTTGCTCTTTTAATAGACAAGAATATCATCTATAAAGACTACCAAAAAATGATCAAGGTAGTCTCTAAAGACTCTATTCATCAGATGCATGAAGATAGCAGGGGCATTAGTAAGACCAAATGGCATCACTATAAATTCATAGTGTCCATACCTTGTACGGAAAGACGTCTTTGGTATATCCTCCCTTTTGACCCTTAATTGGTGATACCCTGAACGAAGATCAATCTTGTAAAAGTATTGAGCTCCTCGTAGTTGGTCAAATAAGTCATCAATGCATGGGAGAAGATATTTTTTCTTGATAGTGATCTTGTTAAGTTCTCGATAATCAATGCAGAGTCTCATTGATCCATCTTTCTTCTTAACAAATAGAACAGGTGATCCCCAAGGTGACGCACTAGGGCGTATGAATCCCTTATCAAGATTCTCTTAGAGTTGCTTCTTCAATTCCTGCAACTCAATTGGGGCCATTCTATAAGGTGTCTTTGAAATAGGCAAAGCACCCGGTACGAGTTCTATTGGAAACTCAACTTCACGATTTGGTGGAAGACCCGGCAATTCCTCCGAAAAGACATCATCAAACTCCCGTACAATGGGAATATTCTTAATTGTGAGTTTCTCACCAACCATTTGAGATAAATAACCTTTATTAAGTGGAGTCAAGACCCATAAGATGGAAGAAATTTCCACTGGAAGGTTATGTTCATCCTTGCATCGATAGACGATCATAGATTGATCTGGAATATGAAATGTGACTTCCCTTCTTTGGCAATTGATATGATCTCCATATAAAGGAATCCAATCCATGCAAAGAATCACATCAAATTACACTATAGGAAGTATCACAAGATTTGCAGGAATCACTTTCCCACAAACTTCAATCGGAGAGGAATTATAAACTTTTGATGCAACTGTTGTGCCATTAGGTGTTTTCACAGCAAACTCAACATCTAATTGTTGAGGTAATATGGTGATATCCTTAGAAAATTATTCAGAAATAAAGGAGTGGGTGGATCCAGAATCAAATAAAACATTTTCTACTTTAGAGTGGATGGTAAATGTACCTTTCACCACATCGTTATCGTACTCCACATCGCTGATAGAAATTGCAAGTGACTTTCCGTTGTCTTTAGCCTTAAGATTTTGTTGATGTCGATCATCATGAACAACTCTTGGATTAGGGCATTTATTGGCATTATTCCCCATCTCCTTGCACTTGAAACATTGAAGTGTAGTAGGTCTATTCTATGTGTCCCTTCCTTTGTTTGCATCATTAGACATCTTCTTCCCATTATTGCGGCATTCAAATGCCCGATGACCTTCCTTTCCACATTTGAAACATTTACTTGTCCCTTTAAGACAACTCCCTCCATGTTTCTTTCCACACTTCGAGCATAAGGGAAATCTCATCTTCTTTTTAGTGTGCTCTTTAGATTTTCCTTTGAATTCCATTTTCCTCTTCTTATCAAACCCATATGACTGATGGGTTACTCCAATCTCCATCTCGACTTTGAGATCACATCGAATGATTTCCTCATAGCTATTGAAGTCCCTTATGGCTAACGCCCTTTGAAGACTTGGTTTTAAGCCACTAAAGAATCGATCGATCTTACTCTCAGGTTGGATTATAATACCAGAAGTGTACCTTGCAAGTCTTGTAAAATTTGCTTCATAGGTACCAACAGATTCATCATCCTTTTTCTTCAGTTCAAGAAACTATTTCTCCATCTTTGTTCGGAGAATACGAGGTAAGTACTTATTGAAAAATAAGTTCTTGAACTCGTCCCATACCATGGACTCAATTTCATATCTTTGCCTTGTATTCTTAACAAGATTCCACCATTGATCAGCATATCCTTCCAAACAATACACTTCTAGGATTACTTTATCATGTTCAGAACATTGAAGAATTGAAAATATCTTTTCAGTAGTACTAATCCATTGTTTAGCAACTAATGGAGCAGTAGACCCACTGATGGAAGGTGGATGCTTCCTCATGAAGTATTCAACAGAATGTTTCTCCTTCCTTTGCTCGTTTGGATGTCCTGCATGATTCATAGCTTGAGAAAGTTGTGTGAGCATGGCTATAATATTTTTCATTCCAGCTCCCATAACGTTTGGTTGCTCAGGGGACAATCATTGCATTTCCCATCACATTCCGCATTAACACGGTTCCTTCGGGTTCCATCCATTGACTAAAACCAAGAAGAATAGTGTGAGAAACACTAATTATAATAGGAAAAACACATAATCAAGAATAAAATTTCACACTTAAAGATTATCCTACGTTATTCATGGTCATTTCTAAAACACTAAGATTGTGTTCTATTCTTAGAATTATCCTTAGGGTTCTTACTAAGACTTTCACATACTAGTTTTCAAAGGTTGACTATACCTTTCCTCGGATACCAACTATAATGACCCATACTTTACATACATTGTTATTACTTCAAAATTGAAGCATACTTGTTACAACATATAACAAAACCATGAAAGGACCATATAGGTATAGTGTCTTTAGAAACTACGAAATGTAAACAACTGTTTCATAAAGCGTCTACACTGTCTCCCATTTATTTCATCATATCTATAGTCCCTTTTGGCATATCTTAATTAATAACCTTCTCCCTGACCTGGGGAAAGAAAACATAAAAAAGGGTGAGCTCAAATGCTCAGTAAGGGTAAACAAAATAAATATCAATCCCATCATATTCATAAGAACATAACATTTTGGAAATCTTAACCTGCAAAAGAGAGCATAATTTCATAACATGGGATAAATCATAGTAGTGAAATGAAATCCCAATAATCATAACTTAAAACATGAATCTTTGTGGAATACACACATAATCATAGAGAATCATTTATTATTAGTCAATACTCATTTCCAAGACTATATTAGTGGACAAAGTCCATTTCTGAACCGAGTTCACTCCTCGTTTCAGTCCTGTTTCACTGAACTGGTTTAACCTACCGTTCCATCCATGTCTATCTCATGAGATATAAAATCTTTACCCAATGAATTGGAGGGAGATATAGGTACCACACATCTCATAATGATACCATTATTATTTGTGCCACAAAATCAAAAATCATACATCATTTCATAACTCATGTAATAAAAATGGGAATCTTAAACATCGTGACATCATAAAACAATTCATATAAGATAAAGGAATTTATAAAAATAATTCCATCACAACATAATCAAATCAATATAATAATAGGGATAGAAACAGAACCCCTTATTATCTTAGATGGAAAATAATTTTGATAAAACACTTGAACTTCATTCTTGAGGAAAATATCCTTTCTACTTCAGAAACACTTTTCCTTTCTTAACATGTCATACAATTCTAAAATAAAAGAAGTTGATTAAAAATAAACTTGAAAACTTGTAAAGGAAGCTTCTTGGAAATAATGTTTTAAAAATCCATTCATTCCGTATAAGTTAAAAAAACATTCTTCTCGTACTTTTGTCAGAAAAGTCAAAAAGTACCTCGTACGAAAAACGACAAAATATTCCTTTCATATCTTTTACTAAAAACTCACCGAAGGGTAAAATTGGATTTAAACAATTGTAGGTGGATGGAAATAATATTAAATATTGAGGAAACTTGGATGTGGATGATAAAATACACCTCGGTAAATTTTAAAGTATAAACAATCTCGGATAAAAATGAGATTGTGATATATCTGTTACCTTAGGTCCGATTTGCTTCGTAAGTGTCCGAACCTCCTCTTTCTCGAAGTTCCTCCTTTAAAATTTCTCTTAAGGAACTAGAGTTGGTCTTTTGATAAGACCAGTACCTCTAGTATGTTTCTAAGGAAGTGGGGAAGTGAAATGGGCAGGGGTTGGCCGAGCTTGAAGGATCAAATTGGTGTGAGGAGGAGAGGGAGGAGGTTCCCTTTTATAAGGGAGGAGAGGGGTACCTTTGGAAATATAAGAAATATTAGTTTATATTAAATCCCAACCCCACATAAAAACTTCCAAAATGACTCATATCGGAATATTAGATGATATAGGGTTGTAATCTCATCAACCAATAAAATTTAGACATGTTATGAATTTATTTTAAACATTATCAACTTGATTTAACCTTATTTATCAATTTAATTTTATTTGTGGTAATAAAATTATAAATTATAAATTATTATAAATAATTACATAAGTGTTGTGAATTTTCCATAATTTGACACTTTATGACATTATCGACCATAAAAATTTAATTTATAAATTTTAAATAGATTTGTGATTTTTAAAGAATTTTATAATATGTTATGTTTATAAAATAACAATAGTGTCAATTTTGACACTATTCATTTATTTGAATTTAAATAAAATATATACAGAAGATATGTTCGAACTAAAAGCTTTAATAGATTCATAAAATGTCATATGTATCTATAAAATTAGTGTATCACATTGAATAGTTCATATAATATTTATTTTAATATTTTTAAAACAATTTATTTGATATTTTAATTAATAAAATAATTTCAACATCACTATTGTGTCATAATTAATGATAATTATTTAATCCCTAAAAATTCTAAATAAATTCCTATGATGTAGATAATTGTATTAGCTTTCTGGATACTATTCATTTTCGAAGTTTCATTAATTATATCACCAAATTTAAATTATTATACTTATAAGATTCAAGAAAGTGACATGTTGTCAGATTCTTTGGTTTTAATAATAATTAAATTATTTTCATAGACAAAAGTCTATTAAATGAATCTAATCCGACCCTTAGGTGATATGGGTCGACCTTTAGTCATCCAATAGGATTTTGGTAGGTGTTAGGGTAATTTTATAATCTTATATTTACCCTTAATTACCCGATTTATCTTTAACTATGGTAAATAAAATTTACCGTAGTTACTATTCATAATGCCCAAAAATAAAAAGTAGCATATTAACATAATTTGGACTCACTGATTCTAAATATGGGACCGATTATTTAAAATTCAAAACATATAAGTTGCAGTAATTAATTTAAAATAAATCACGTTGTTAAGAAAACATGTTTTAGAAGTTAAAACATTGCCAAAGATTGAAATGTTTTTACCTATTAATTAAATGTGAAATTAATGATAATGACATACATTATCTTAAATGGTAAAAATATATTCTATCTATACTTTAAAACACCTCAATATTATAATTTAACCATATAAATTATCTCAATGAAAAAAAGTTGTTTTTAATTAAAAATTAGCATATTTTTACTATTCATAAAAATATGAAAGTTATCAGAAAAATATCAAAAATTTATCCAAAGTAAATTTTTATATCCTGATTCAAAAGAAGAATTTTATTTTTTCAAATTGAACTTATAAACATTTCAAAAACTATATTTAATGTGGGTGCACCATCAAAAGGCGGCAAAACTGTATTTTTTGAAAAATATTTATTTTTTCCAAAAAAAACTGATTTTGCTTTTATACCTCATTCTAGAAAATGTATAAGTTGAATTAAAATGTTATAAAATTCAAAATTCAGTTAGTACTATTCATAACGGCTAGTTTTAATAATATTTTAATAGCATATCGTTGTTTAGTGAAACTCGGTATTGCGTACGACGCAAGCTATCGAGGAAGGTCGCGGTTGCGTGTAAAGCAAGCCAAGATAGTGTTGTGTGTAGTGAAAGATTCCTTTGATGATTTATATAACATAAAAACAAAATATTTCTCATAAAAGTCTCGGGTGTTACATGATGAGATGAGTGTATGCTCTCAAGACAACCTCTAATAGGCTATGGGGTGGGGAATAACACTAATATTGAATAATTATACATGGGAGTCCATAAACTATAATAAAATTTAATAGAAATTAAATATAAAATGAAACAGATAACTAAAAACTAACATAAATATAAATGAACAATTGAAGTTTGTAGTTTTGAATGCATGAGAAACAACTATACAACCCAACACCCCATGGGAATTTATAATAAATCGTCAATACACATGAATGCACCACACTATACTAAAAACGTATATAAATATAATGACATATCCAATCTTCAAGGAATCCAAGTAAAATACACCATGTAATACCATGAAAAAAGGACTCTAGTGTAGTGTTTTCCATTAGTGACAAGCACTAGTAGGTACCAATACACGCCACTAAGCATTGACTCTACAAGAAACAATTCTATCTACACAACCATCGAATGAATCTATAAACTATTAACTGAATATATAGACACAAAATGTGTGAGAATAGGTAATATACTTGTGAGAGTATAAATATACACAGTCTGATGACCTAAAATAACAAATGAAGTGTAAAGAATCAATTCATCTTAATAACCCAATATGAGAAATTTTTCAAGAAGTAAAATGAGAGGATAAACACATATATGAATTAAAGTGTGGGAAAAATAATACCATAGTCAAATATCTTATAACCATAGCCCAGCTCTATAAATAATTACATCATACAATTGTCCAATGATTCTCATGTTATTTTCAGACCTATACTATCCAAATTACGCAACCCAATTATAAGTCACACCATGATTGTTACCAAGGTTACTATATATAATTATCAAACCATGGATGTAGAGAATTTTATATCTCTAGAGTTTATGGAAAACAGTAATATTATATAATTCATGTCATAAAAATAATTCAATTATTTATATTCCTCATATAACATCCCTATAAATAATGATATGGACAACACCTCAATGGAGAAAAGTACATTAAACTTGATAACACTATTTTGAAAAAGTATAATACTAGAAAAGAACCCAAAATACCATATGAATTGAAGAATCCAAAGTACTTAAACTATCTCACATTTATTAATTCATCATCATCTCTCGGTAGCATCAATTATGGGGGACTCAGGCCTCATTGGATAGACTGTCAACTGACAGGGTTACCAAACATTATTGAGGGATTATTCCTTAGCGTGTGTAGGGTACATAGTTTAATATGGATATATAATCCCTGAATGGAGTATCTATACGCCATCCTTATGATAGGTTTACCTACCTAATTAGCTACATAGAAGGAATATTTCATTGAAATATATGTTCTCTAAGAACATTATTAACCTCATGGATGATCTAATCATTCCCCCAAGCATGTCATCATCTCTAAAAATAAAAAAACATACATCCACTTAAACACTTCAAATATAAACCCTATATGATGAAGATATATGTTCCATAAAATTCCATATAGAAAATTTATTTGAATGGTCTACTCATATGTTCCATGATGACACATGGTTTAGAAGATATAAATATTTTTATAAACTTCCAAATACACAATGTGTCAAAATATAGTACATGATGTATGAGTCTCTTGGGTATGTCGGTCATGTACTATCATCCCTCAACTTCTGTGAAGTATACATACACAACATGTCTAGATGGGTACATGGAATATGGGTTTTACATAACTATTAGGCATTTATACCATGTACACATCAAGAAAAAATTCCTGGGATACACTATGTATGTATTGGTACATAAGGTAATTGGGTATACAAAGTTTTCCGGGTGTGTAAACATAGTACATGTAGATGCACTCAGTATTGAGATACATTGTGTGTGACCCTTAGTCATAAGAAATGTGATAATTAAATATAGTTTAAATCCTAGAACGACTAAATCTAAGTCAAATAGTGATATTTTTAGTATTACATGTAATGTTGAATTAATTAAAATTAAAAAAAATGTAATTTTAAATAAACACTATGTGTGATGAATGAATATAAACTCTGTAGTCATAAAAAATTCAAAATCATTGTAAAGACTATTTCCTCGATATTAATTCCATTTTCACATCCTCTTCTGGATGTTCCACTATGGACCCCACCACCTTGTGAAAAAACATATTTTCAATGGTTAATAATTATTGTACCTAAAACTAAGAGAGAACAGTTATGCAATGACAGGAAAAGGGAAATTAGAGAATGCTGGTCAGTGGAGTACCCAACCACCCAAAATTGATGCATAGTCTTATCTAAAAAAAATTAAGAACACCAAGAGGGTAAAATGTTTGTTTTATAATTATTGAACTAAATTTTATAAGAGAATTACTATAATAATTCCATTTTTTAAAATTAATTTTTTAATAAAGGATAAATATCCCCCTATTTGTGCAAATGGATTTAGATAAATAATCCATTGTGAATTATAAAATCTAAAATCGTTAATAAACATATAAGATTCATCCCCATAATAATCCTATGTTAAATTTATATGATGACTAAATATTTATAATATCATGATTTAAGAAGAAATTTTTTAATGTCTAAACTTAATTACTCATTTGATGACAAATTAATTCAATATATAATGCATTCGATATTTTTATTTTTATAAATATTTAATCTAGCAACATCGAATCTCAACACATTTCATTCAGAAAATTATTTATCAAATAATTCAACTAGATAAATTTAATTAATTGAAGTAAAAAATATATTATTTTTAAAATATTAGAAAAAATATATTTAAAAGAATAATAATATATTTTTATTTATTTTTATCTTGAATAAAAAAGAAATTATCACCACTTAATCTTTAGTCATGTTCATCAATGGGAAAGATCTTTTAAAGAAATTTTTTTAAAACCTGAATAATTTTCTATAATCCTGAAAAAAAACATCACCAAATAAAGACCATTAAATTAATTTTTATAGTTTATAAATTTCCCATAAATATATTTTTTAATTTACTTATTGAAAATAACCACTTTTTTATCATAATAAATTTTCTAAATGAATAACCCACATAAAATTATTTTGGGATTTTTTTAAATTACCACCAAGAAATATTTTAAAAATATATCATAGATTTGTTTTATTTGAACAGGAGAGTTATAGGTTAAAATCACATAAAACACGAGGTTTAAAGATTAAGAAAAAGATTTACAGCCTTGATGGTGTATCATCATCACAATAATAATTTAGCCCCAGTCATAATTCAACATTATCTCATCCACTACAAAAAGAATAAATATAATAAAAACCCTTTATTCATTGAGTGGAGAGTTTGAGAGAGTGAAACAGGGAAGAAAAAAAATTCCCACTAAATTTTCCAACTATGTAAAATATGAATAATAGTATAGTAATTTTAGAGGATCACTAGAGGAATATATCCTTCATTATAGGAAAACAATTATCCCTATCCAACCCAATAATCATCTTTTAGTTCTGTCTCATTAAATCTATAAGTAATTATCTATTAAACATGTTGAATTTAAATCTCAGAACCATCCATTTATTTACCCCACTAAATTCCTCTAATCATGGGACATCAAAAATCAAAAAATAACCACCCAAAAACATCTCTAAAGTTTGTGTAAATGATAATGTATATTGTTAAGGCCAGGTCAGTTCCCAGTAGTATAAAAATATATTATTTTAATTTAGGATAATATATTGATTTTAAATAAACCCACAAAAATATTTGGTTCATAGAATGACACCAAATCACATAGTTTATAACTCACCTACGAAAAATAGACAATTTTGGACACAAAGTATTTCCAAAAATTTTATATGAGATCTCATCTAAGAGTAATAAATCCTTGTCCTCTCAAGATAAATATTTATTTATTAATAAATATTAATAGTTCCATAAAATTAATGTATTATATAAAATTAAAATCATTTAACTCATGGGTAAACACCATGTTCTGTGACCAATGGAAGAAATAAAGAAAAATCTAATACCATTCCCTCTAAATAATTACCATTTTACCCTTTTTAGGGACACATAACTTAATATATAATAATGAGTTGTGTCTCAATAAAGAAAAAAACCATGGGGGTATATCCTACCCTGATTTAAACCTTTTCCCTAAAGAAATAACTTGAGAAACTAACCAATAAACCCATAAAACTACCCCAAACTAAAAATAATATATCATCAAACATATTTAATCATCCTCTAGTGGTTTGGTCTGAATGTTTAATTGAATCATTTTAATATAGGAAATGTATATTTCCTTCATTACACTCACAAGAGCTTCCAACCCTAAGATTCTATAGCAGTACGATTTCAGCACACTCAAGCCTATCTTGAGGAATCAACTTATCAAAATTATAGTATTTCATCACATTATCATTTTCAAACCATAACATTCATGACCTTTTTACCAATAATAATTCATCTAACTACTTAAATTTAATGAATCCATGAATGAATAATAACAATCTTGAAATGGTTCACATTAAAGAATACCACCTTTTTAGTCATTACATTATATGCCTTAAAGAATGACCTAGTTGTACGCCACATTTGAGACAATCAATCTGTTCCAGATTAATCTTCTATGATCAATATGAAGATCTCACATAAACCCAAATATATTGGCAATAAAATATTTCCATTTATGACTACATAATTTTTTTATCTCCTATCAATAAGGCATACACACTAATGTCCCTATCATAATACATAAGGATATAGATCCATTCCTTTTTATCATAAGTGAAAACTCTAAATCTGCATTTCCATCCCCAAAAAAGATAACATCTATAATCTAAAATAACATAGGTGTGTTATCATATCACCTTTATGAGATCTATAGATGATAATATCAATACTTAAAACTAGCCAACTCAAAATTTATGACAACACACCATTGACTATCGATGACCCATTCTTGTGCAATCCAGAGTGGATGGTATTGAATATTCAAATAAAATTTATTTTTTCTGTCCAAGCCTTAGTAAAACTACTACAAAACACGAGTAAAAAAAACATAACCTATATAATATCATGATACATCAAATTTATATGGTTTTATATGTTTTTATAGATTAATTACTTATAGGGAATACCTTATTGAGAATTATTCTCCAATGGATGACATCATGACTCAAAACATTAAATGATTTTCCTAATTCGAACACCATGGATAAAACCTATACCATCATGGGGAAGTGAATATTTTTCTTTCCACCTTAATTAAATACCTTTAATCTAATCACCTAATGATACCAAGTCTCACAAGAATACTCAATTGTTATCATAAATATGGGCCTCTCTGAACCAAATTAAGGTTTTGGGGGAACCACCACCAATCGAATGCCTAAAAAATATCCCCATCACATTAGGAATCCAATAAATTTTGAAATACTATTCAAGAACTCCTCACATTAATTGAACATATAATTCCCTATAAAGGGGATTCAGAAACCATACCACTACTGTTCCACTCTGATTTCACTATTAATCAAACCCAAAAGTTTTATAAAGATACACCACTGACCCTAGAATACAAGAAAATATACATATAAATTCCCAATGATGGAGAACTATGGGTCACTCTCTAGAAAAAATCCATGCACTCCATAATCATAAGAAGTGAATCCTCCAATTTACCATTATAGAAAATAATCCAGTCTTATATCATAGTTGGCAGTCAAATACAAAATCGTAAGGATTAGATACACACTCTATAGTTAGGGATACTATAGAATATCAGGGTGGACATCACCTTAAATAACCAACTATAAAACACTATACAAATATGGAAATGGGTATTCAGTCCTTGAAGGCTAAAAAATATATCTTCATCAATCACTACAATGATGTAACACCACGAAATATCTCTCCTACAATCAGGGTCAAACTTACTCCATCAGAAGAGTGACATATAGTTTCTATAAGTGGGTATTTTCTAGCTTGAATGGGTATATCCAAGATATCCACTAGAATATATAGCTCTAGAATAAATATTATAGGAAGTATATTCACATCCATTTTAAATAATAATAGGGCTTGTGATGGAAGATACAATTTATAACTTGAACTAGATTAGGTGACATATTATCATAGAAATCCATTACAATAATCATCCCACAGTTATAATTTTCAACAATTTTCACTTGAAAATATTACTTTGAAGGTTGTGATGGTGGGAGTGGATTGACGCTTCATC
Source organism: Viscum album (assembly GCA_963277665.1). Taxonomy (NCBI): domain Eukaryota; kingdom Viridiplantae; phylum Streptophyta; class Magnoliopsida; order Santalales; family Viscaceae; genus Viscum; species Viscum album. Next base: position 1,994,918,849 of record OY728157.1, read on the forward strand.
CACCTCTACTGCACTTTCACCACTAGCTACTCAATCATAAATACTTCTTAGTAGGTCACTATACTTGAATTCAAAGGGTCCCTTTTCTTAATGTCAATTTTAATGGGAACGTATGTTAATGGATACAATATATAAATCCTTAGAGAATACTCTATCATACACCCTATGAAATTTTGAAACACCTTCAATAAACTCTTATCTTCTACAACTCACCCTTACACTACAATATAAGTTGGTATGTATAAGAGAAAAACATATCATGAATACATTTAATAAATGATTTGTGTGAATTAATGAGATTAAAAAATCATAATTAATCATCTTTATAAATTAAATTATTAGGATAGTATCCTCAATGTGTACTCAGATTAGTTTTTACTACCCTGTAGAGGTTTTGTGATCATTGAAATTAGAACCATCATCAATATTTATGGGTAGAACCACATACTAAACAAGGGATCAGACTCCAACAATAGTAGATAATTCCTGTAATGATTTTAATAAAAACATCATCCACTAACATCTTGGTGTTCCATGCAATGGAATTTTGAAATAATTATCATCTAATCAATAGGTATCTGAACCATATACAATGTGAAATACACTAACTCCAATCAACCCTGTACCATAGAATAATTATGACCATCTTGGAATTGTAGAAACATTTTTAATGGGACTCCTTTAGTGTATGTTGTATATGAGTAGTCTCTTATAACTCAACAAGAAATATCATCCACTATATAAAAAGGTATGTGGTAAGTATAATTGGGTATAAAATAAACCACTTCTAATGAGAAAAGATTTTTCTAAATTTATTTTTTGAATTAATGCCCTTTAAATCAACTAATTAGTGGAAAGAGACTCGATAATGGGAATAGGATCTCATAAACCTTCCCCTATTTAAGATATATCTATATAGGGGTATAATACCTCAAATAATAAGATAAACCAGTAATGGTCAAAGAATATCTAGGTGATATGATACTGTAAGGGCATAAATACCAATACTACCCATTATATGATACATGAACCATCTTGACTTCACCCTACAACTAATGCCTTAGGGTTCTATGTTAATCAATTGATTATTAAATTTTTGGGGAATATTGAAATGATTTTTTGAACTGACATTAGATTCTTGGGTCGTTTAATTGAAATAAACCACCATAACATCATTGTCTAAAATTCACAAACCAATCCTCACCAAACTACTATATCCAAACTACATGAATAGGACTCAAACCTCAATCTAATACCATTATTTCATGACCTTATAAACCAAGACCCATATTGGATTGGAATTTATATTAGTGTACCACCCCAAGACCATCTCTAATAGGCTACGAGCTAGTGATAATAATCAATAATGCATAGTAATGCATGGGAAAAATTATCCTATAAAAATAGACAATATGCATAAAATATAATACGAAGAATATAACTACAAAAAAAATCAATATAAATGAAAAAATAAACTATATAAAAATTAATATATGAACTAAAACTATATAATGATATAACCCATGGGTATTCCTAATATATAACCAATATACATGACTATACTGCACTATAAAATAGATATATATATAAAGTGAATATCATCTCCTTTATGAAAATACTCTTGGGAAGAGACAAAATATACCACAATGCACACAAATTATAGGGAACAATATCCCATCAGTAACAACAACCATTATGTACCAAAATGTAATATCAAGAATAATATCCACATAAAATGGATCCTTATCTACAACCATTGAGTCCTCAAAAAATTTACAATGTTTGAATAGATATAAAACATGTGGGAATAGGGAACATTAGTGGGTCAGTATAAATATACCCAATAAGACACCGCAAAATATAAAATGACTAGTAAATAAATAAGTTAGTTTAATAACCCAATATAATGAAGTAACTGGGAAAGAAGATAAAAGGATAAACCCATTTTCTATTTACAGGGAGGGAAACATAAGAAAATAAGAAAATATTATATAATCATAATTCATATATATGAAAAATAAAAACATAAAATTATCAACAGATTCTCATGTTAGTATAAGTATTGGACTATCAATGGTCTATATCCTAAATATAGGTAAAACCTCAATGGTGATCAAGGGTAATAAGGAGAATCCAAAAAAGTTATAGTTTATCTAATCATATATCTAGAACTAAAGGAAACCAAAAATATCATAGAATATTTATCATCCAAATAATTTAGTTCTCTATAATCCTCACATAACCACCCTATAACTATGTAATGAGATTTCACCTTGATAGAGAAAATTACATCAAATTACAAAGATCGTCTTGATAGAATCCTAACACCAGAAAGGGTCCTAAAGTACCATGAGAACTACAAAATCCCAAGAGACCAAAATATCTCACATTTTTTACTTCGACACCATCCATTAGTATTATCAATAATGTGGGCTCAGGAATTCATTTATATTCCATCAACATAGAGGGTCATCGACCCCTATGGGTGTCTACTCCACAATTTCTGTAATGTACACCATCTAAGATAGTTAAAGACTCCATGTGTATAAGAACTATGAATTATACCTATGAAGAGGATACCTACTCCACTATATATATATAGGGATTATTCCTTATAAATAGATGTGATCTAATAGTGTTACTGACCCCATGGATTCTCTAATCACCTAGCTACACATGTCAACATTTATATGATGCTACAAAACTAGATTCACTAAAACACATCAAATATAATACCCAAATGATGAAGATATATATAACATCATGTACCACATGGAAAATCACTTAGAATATACTACTCATACATCCCAGAGTGACACATAGGTGGTAAGATATAAATAGTACTATAAACTACCTAGTATACAACGTATGACTATAGGGTACACGATGTGTGAATTACTCTAGTAGGTTGATAATGTACTAAAATTTCCCAACTCATGTGAAGACAAAATATATGCTGTATCCATATGAGTAATAGGTAATTGATTCTTATGCAGCTACCGGGCATGTACAACCTACACACACTTTACAGCCTTTCCCAGGACACATATTGTGTATAGTGGTACATAAAGGACATGTAGTTTGTTTATACTCATCTCCATTTTACTATTATCATAGTATTACTACAATGATATTAGGTGTTTTTTCTTAGATAAATACATAATGTTTTGTAGTTTTATTTATAGGGAATGTTACGTGGCTACACCTTCGTGGTTAAGCCAAGTGTATAACATGACATATTAGCTTGTATCCCTTATGTATCAAATAGTATTAAAGGATATCCCATAATGTATATTTCTAGATAGTTCAATGGGAATAACTGGTATGTGGAAAAGTTCAGTATTGTAAGTTTACGATCCCTATCACCAGTTCAGTTTATTATTATTATAGCCATAGAATAGTGTCCATGACACTTAGGTCCCATTGGGATGGTTTAATTTAGGGGATTTCGTTTCATGATTTTATTTCATTCCCCTATTATGATTGATTTTATGGAAGCTTTGTTGTATTTTTTTAGAATATGATTCCTTATTTCCATGGATCCTTTGTGTGATTGTGTAACACTTTGGGTGTGATGTTTTTATTTCAAAAATGTATTTTAAATTGTTTTAATGTCTGATTTAAAAAAGGAAAATGATTTGGTTATTTTTTGAATAGTGTTTAAGAAATGGTTCTTCCCTGATATAGTTTATAAAAATAGATTTTTGTATAAAATGTTTACAAATGGGATAAATGGTGTTTTTGATTTTTTTCATGATTTTAGAGACCCACATTATATGATGTGTAATGATTTATAAAAAATTTTAACCACCTCTACTTTAATTTTATACACATGATGGTTGTTTAAAAAGGTATAATTTGAAATTTATTTCACTAGTTGTTTATAAATCATGTGAAATCATTATTTTATAACTTATATTAAAAAAATAATTTTATGAACTATGTTATTATGGGATCTCATTACTCTAGGTTGGTGGTGACATATTGGGAGGTTTACCTAACACCAATATAGATCTTCTGTAGGATTCTAGTTCTAAAAAATACTTTCTTTCATTGGTTTGGGATCATCAATGGATAGATGAATTAGATGTGACGAGTGATTAGAGGCCACTTGTAGTGTAATTTTAGCTATACATGTTCTATATCTCTATTATTTTATTTTGGGTAATTATAGAAAACTCTCATCCTAGGATGTTATGTTACTATATAGGCTTTGTATTTTCAAAAGTGTTTTATCATTATATGGATGTCAATTGGTTATTCAATGGTTGGATGATTTATTTATAATTTCATCTATTTTTTTTATTTTAATATTCATATAAAAGGTTTAAATCATTCCCAAAGTGAATTCTTGATACTCAAGTACCATTTTCCATCTTGTGGGGATCAATAACACCCTTTATTCCAATAGAGGACTATGTTGGGTACTAGTTTAGATGGGAAATCTTGGTAGATTCATTACAAAATGATATCATAGCCTAGTTTCCTCAGTGAGGACCAAGGTTTTGGATATCCCTCTCCTATTATTTACTGTTATCATGTTAATGTTAAGTCATTATTTCCATTGAGACTGAGGGGTTGGTCATTACTTGATGCTTGATCACCAACCTCATAGATGATACTTAAGTTACTATGGGAAGTGGGATTTGGATATTGAAATTAGAATTTCATAGGATTTATATTTCATTATGTACTAATACTCATAGTCACTATGTGAGTTTCCTTGGAGTTCAGTTTAGATTTTTGTATGTGAAAAAATGTGGATTAGTGGTGTAATGTTGGTTTTTACAGATTGATAAACAGGGAAGTGACCAAATTCTAAATCCAATGGATGTTATAATAATGGTTTTATTACTATACCATGGCCTATCAAACCATGTGTTCAAGTCAGGGATGGTTTCATATAATGTCTGGATTGTTGTTTGGACCACTCTAGATAAATCCCCAATGGTGGAGGATGAGTAAAGATGGGTCTTGGGATATATTGATGAAGTTTTCTAGGATTTTTGGTGCACCTATTTTCGTGTTAGTTTTGTGTAAGATGGGGTTTCTATGGAAATATAGGATTTTATAAAAGAGTCATTGGTTTGAAAATGATCCTTGGGGATTGTTTATAAAATCATGTTTGGAATTCTTGTAAATTTGTTTTCTTGAAAATTAAGCCGTAAATATTATTTGTAAAATGGGATCAACATTTAAGAATTATTTTTATAATGTTTTACACTAAATGGGTTGATTTCAATATGTATCCCATGAATAATTTTCGCATTAAAACTAGTTATTGTTTAATTAAAAATGGAATTTTGAACCCCATGGGATGATTAGGAAAAAGTGATTATTTTCATTTAGTGAAATAGAATTAGTAAATGATTTGAGAATGCTTTAAATAATGATATTTGAGATGATCAAGTGGGTTTATTTCTTTGAAAAGTAATTATTTCTTTTGAAAACATGGTTATGTTTTTTAAAATCTCCTTGGATAATTACATATTTTGTATAAAGTGAAATGTTTTCAAATGGTTTGGTGCTTATAAGAGGATGTATTTTTTTTTAAAATTTGTGTTGATTCCTTCAGGTATGCAGTGGTTTTTAAAGGAATGGAATTTTCACAAGTGATTTTCAATGATTGAATTCTGATTTTAGGTTTTTCCCTCCTTCTGGGTCAGGACCAATCTATTTGATTTTGGAAACATGACTAGGTTAAATTAGTGTTTTATTTTATATAATGTATGTCTCTATGAATGGTGTCTAGTTAAATTGAATTTATTTATCCTTAAAGGTAGATATTCCCTTGTTGTTTTATCTCACTTAGACTTTTAGTGAAGTGGCTTGTGTTTTTTTACCCTTTTATGGCGTGTTTGTGTATTAGCCACTAATTTCTTTGGAGGGACTACTATTGGTAATAATTAGATAAATAGTTGGGTGAATTACATGGTCTAATTTCTATGGGTTTTTAATAGATGACCTATTTTGAGGATTCATACCCAATGTTTTTATATCCTTATAGACTTGAGGTGAATTTTGGTTGGTATAATCCCTATTTTCACTTTTCTAAGTAGTGGTTATTTTGGATTTTTTTCATGCCAAATTGTTATTTATACCTTTTGTGGATGATTTTGTTATTTTTTCCTTATGTAAAGGTTCATGCACGGATTTTTGATAAATTCTTGGACATCGAATCTACTTCTATAACACCATGAATTTTTAAAATATAAATATCATATTTGATGGCATGTATCACATGAAACACCAGGCATAAAAGGGAATATTATATCCAAAGAAATTACAATATATTATATTATTTTGAATAAATTAAATATGTTCTATAGCTTTCAATGCATGTAACACTTATTTTAGCTTATGTTACATGCAAGACTGAGTTCTACAAAACAACAATATACTATTGATATTATTATTATTTAATATGATGATTATCGGACAACCATTAGAATAATGGGAATGAATAGGATTACCTAACATATAAAAATATATATTTTTCAAATTTTTATTAGTTATCTATTGATTAGAAATAAAATAAGAATCATTTAAAATTAAAAAAGAAATGTTTTATGAAAAAACTGTATTTCTTTCTAAAGGACGTTTTTGGGGTGATTGTTGCACATAATTTAATTTTTTTTTTACCAATTTTAGAAAATTTATTTGAAAAAATAAAATTAATTTTTAAAATCTAAAAATAAAAATTATCTTACGGTGAAATTTTGGAATTTTTCTGAGAAGTTTCATTTTTTATGAATAGTGAAAAATAATGAATTTTAAATGAAAATTTCATTTACATTTAAATAATTTATAACATTGAATTATATTTTAAATTATCTTTAAATTCCATTTAGTTCAATTTTATATAAATTAATAAAATTTATTTAATTGGAACCAATTTAATATTAAATTTTTATATAATAATTACTAATATTTTGAACATTTTCACTTTCAAAACCCGCTTTCACTTCATGTCTATGTGATTAATTTCCAATTAAAATTTTACACTTATGAGAGTTGAATTTTGAAAAATGGATTCCATATTTATAATCAAAATAAGTTACAATTTATAATAATTTAAAGTTAATTTGTGACCAACATGAATATTGAATGTACTAAAAATTAATTACCACAATTAATATAAAAACGAGATACTACGAGGTCAAAATAGGATGATAAGAAGGAAAATGACCAAAAATATAATATTAAATTTATTTAATGAGTTTTTTAGATCTTTGAAATCAAATTATTTTAAGAATAACAATTTCTTGCTACTTCTATCTGAATATGAACCATATAATAAGTTAAGTAAAGAAAAAGACAAAAATGATACTTTTCTACATTTTAAGGTCTATAATGATTTGGGATGGGAACAAAAAAAGGTTTGGTTATACATATCATTTTTAAATTTAGATGATTTTTTGTTATAATAATTTTTGGTCAGTTTAGGACACTCAAGAGGGGTTGAATTGAGTTTCTATTAAAATTTCTATCTAAAAATTTTATTTTAAAAAATTACCCAAATTAAAATAAAATAAAATAATTAAATAAAGTAGAAGATTTGTAAAAGATTTGATAATTTGAAATATTTCATAATTATTATTTAGTTCTCTTTTAATAAAATGTAGATTATTATTTTAGATTTTGAAATAATTCCACTAAATAAAATTCTAATACAAATACTATCTAAGATTAACTATCAGAGAGAAGTGAAGTTTTCTATAATAATTATAAAAATATCGAAAAAAACTTGAAAAAACATAGAAAAAATAAACAAGAGGATCATTATCAAGCGAGACCTAATCCTCTCTACATGGTGATCTCCTACACCAAGGAATTTATATAAAATAAACTTGATCCAAACCCTGGATCGGGGTAACAAAAATATTCAAACTATTCAGATCAACTAGACCTCTTCCATAGTTTTTGTGGGAGTGTAAAAAAATAATTCCACATATGTACCAATTCAATTGTTATCCATTAGAGTGTAAGGTGTAAAAATATATTTTTATGGAGATGTCTATGTATCTTCCAGTTTGGAGAAAGATTCAGTGTGTGTTTGTGAAATAGATACACATATTTCATGAAATGTAAATAAAGTAAAAAAGTAGAGAAAAATGATAATAAACGTTTATAATTTTAGGTGTGATTTTCTATGAGGATTTTGGAATACTTTAGAATGGTATAAGTGAATCTGTAGTTGTATCTCAGAAACAGACAACAAAATAGAGGGTCTCTTTTGCTTGTCTTCTATTCCTAGTGAGGTAGAAGATTCTTCAAAGTGTTATTGTACTATAAGTTGTTACTAAAGATATTTGTGGTATTTTTTTTCTTATTAGTGTCCTTGTGTATGAACAGTAGACAACTATTGTGGTTTTCTCTTTGTTGCACTAACAATGGCTTCCAGATCACCTCTTTCTTGTTATCTTTCTTATTGATCCAGATATTCCCTTTATACCGACAATCAACATGTTCTCTAGTACCTTGTACCTCATATTGTTCTTTGAAATCATTAAATGTTTTCTAAAAAATATATTCAAGATCATAAATATAAAAATTAGTAATAGGATACATAAATATGACTGTTATTGGTAAGTTTAAATTTAAGAGACAGATCATTCGTGACTCAGTCTCTCAGTGGCTCCAACTATCAGTGTCCCATGCTATCAATGACTCATTCTGCCTGTATATCATTATATTGGTGGATGAAACATTCATAAGTAACTCAACTCTCAGTAGGTGACTCATCCGTACCTCATCTATCAATAGCTCGTACATAGAAAAATTCAGAGTGTTGGTGAGTTGCTTTGTCTGTATGTTGGATGTCAGTAAGTCACTCGTTAGTAGGTCAGACATCCGTAGGTCAGGAATCGGTATTTCAAGCAATGGTAGGTTAATATATTGATGAGTCCAGATATCAGTTACCTTTAATTAGTGAAAATTGTGAGTCGCTTTGTTGGTGAATCATCTAATTGGTAGCTTATGTCATTGGTATCTCATGCATCACTAACTTGTCTATCTGTAGGACAAGTATTGATAGCTCACACTTAACCAAAACCTATAATGCCTTATTTTGATATAAACACTAACACCAAAGGATAAAATTATAATTGATCTTGATTAAAGAAAATGTATCTTAATTATTCATAATTATCAGAGTTAAACATGATTTGTGATCATTAAAACTAGAAGACGCCAATATTCTCCCCCTTTTTGATGATCACAAATCAAAGAATTATATAAAACAAATATTAATTTATTATTATAAAATAAAAAACAAATTCTTAACATATTTCACATATTATTGAGATGAAATTTAAAAATAAACCCAAGTAAAAATTACTTGTTAAGAGGTATTTTTGCAATTATATGTTCCCTTTTAATCATCATGCTTAATCATTTTCTCCACCTGAAAGAGATTACAAATAATTTCTCCCACTATTAGGATTATTAAAAAGGAACCACTGAATGAGAATGAAATAATAGATAAGGATATAATCAATTAGGTGAAATCATAGAGAGTATTCCATTAATCAAGCAACACAATGGATAATAAATACAATACAACAAAAAGAGTACATCAAATCCCTATCAAAAAGTGATCCAAATAATTATTGGTTACATCATAGTCCATCAATTCCATGAACTTATTAGAAGAATAGGAGGGAGTAGTAGATTTTTTAGAGGTAGGGGTGGTGGAAGGGACATAGAAAATAGTGATGGAAGGAAGACGCACTCCTTAAATAAGGATGGAGAAAGGCTCAATGTAGAAAAGAAAGTGGGAGTTGTGGGTTCTCTATAACACCCAGAGATTTTATGAGAAACATTATTTTTAATTTCTTGAATGTCTTGTGTTGTACACTACACCATGATTATCTTGCGCTATACCATGTTATCTTGTATTTTTGGCTTGTGTTGCATGCAAGAGTGACCTTCCTCAATAACGTGTGTTGTACGTAATACCAAGTTTCACTAAACAACGATATATTGTTATAAACTAGCCTTTATGAATATTATTAACTAAATTTTTAATTTTATTACATAATAATTCATCTTACACATATTCTAGAACATGGTATGAGAACAAAATAATTTTTTCGGGTAAAATAAGAATTTTAAAAAAATGCAGTTTTATCACCTTTTGATGGCGCAACCACTTTAAATCTAGATTTTTAAATGTTTATAATTTCAATTAGAAAAAATAAACTTATTCATTACAATAAGGTTATAAAAATTTACTTTGGATAATTTTTTTTATATTTTTCTGTTAACTTTCATATTTTGATGAATAATAAAAATACGCTAAATGTTTCTTAAAAATAACTTTTTTCATCAAGATAATTTATATGGTTAAATTATAGAATTTAATGGATTTAAAGTATAAATAGAATATATTTTTACCCTCTAATATAATTTAATTCATTGTCATTTATTTTACATTGAATTCATTTGTAAAAACATTTCAATCCTTATCAATGATTTAACTTTTAAAACCCATTTTCTTAACAATTGGATTAATTTTAAATTAATTACTGAAACTTTTGTGTTTTTAATTTTGAAAAATGTATTTTATATTTTAATTCAGTGGGTCAAAATTATGTTAATAGTTTACTTCTTTTTGATATTATGAATAGTAACTACGATAATTTTTATTTACTACAGTTAAATGTAAATCGGGTAATTAAGGGTAAAAATAAGATTATAAAATTACCATAACATCTACCAAAATTATATTGGATGAATAAAATTCGACCCATATCATCTAATGGTTGTAATAGATTCATTTCATGGACTTTTGACCTTGAAAATGATGTAATTATTATTAAAACCAAAGAAAGTTAAAACATGTCACTCTCTTATATCTTATAAGTGTAATAATTTTAATTTAGTGATAAAATTCATAAAAATTCAAACATAAATTTTCACCAGAAAGATAATAAAATTATATAAATCATTTGAATTTATTTATAATTTTTATGTATTAAATAATTATCATTAATGGTGACACAATAGTGATGTAGAAACTATTTTATTGATTAAAATATGTAATAAATGGTTTTAAAAATTTTAAAATAAATATTATATGAACTAATTAATTTTCGCCAAGAATTTTTAAGATGAATATTACATGTTAGGGATCTATTAAATATATCTTTTTAATATATATTTTGATTGGATTTAATTTAAATTCAAATAAATGAATTGTATCAAAATTGACACTATTGATATTTTAAAAAAATAACATATTATTAAATTGTTTAAAAATCACAAAAATATTTACAAAATACTAATTGAAAATTATATTGTATAAAATGTAATAATTTATCTAACTATAGAAAATTAACATAACATAATTAAGTATTTGTAACAATTTAAAAATTAGAATATTATTACAGTAAATAAAATTAACTTTATTAAATATGGATAAATAAAAATAATATTGTTTAAAATAAACTTAAAACATGTAAAAATTTTATTGGTTGATGAGATTGAAACCATATATTATCTCATCTTCTAATTTATTAATTTTTGGAGGTTTTTAAGTGTGGTTTTATTTTATTATTAATTAATATTTTTGAGGTTCCCAAAAGTGACCCTCTCTTCTCTTATAAAAGGGCACCTCATACCTCTCCTCTTCACACAATTTTGAGCCATCAATCTCGGAAAACCCCTAACCATTACTCATATAAACTTCCATAGTCACATTCTGGTGGTTCTGGTCTTCTTCAAAGACCAACTTTAGTGCCTTAAGAGGAGGTTTAGAAGAGGAACATCAAAAGGGGGTAATATCCTTTACCGATTCATTCAAATTTATTTCATCTTCTACTTCCTCTTATTTATTTTCTTAATTATAAAGTAATAACATCAGTATCAATAAAATACTGATATGTTATTATAAATATGAAACAACCCCATTTCACCTTCTATCCATCTTACGGAAAAAGAAATCACCACGTGTGCGTACGTACAGAATACTATCTCCACACCGTGGTAGAATCTGTTTCCCACCACCACCTTACTAGGATGGGTATAATAGTGTAAAGAAAATTTATATATGATTATTATAACATGATACTAATTCTATCATATTCTATCATCCACTCCAATACCATTCAATAATTATGGGAATGATATCATCACTCGTGCGTCCGTACGGAATACAGTCTCCATGATGCGCTGTGATTCATTCTCCATGTTAACCATTAAAGAATGATTATAAAATATATACAATAAGTAATCATGAAATATATGAAATAATAATGCTACTGGATTTATTTACATATATATATATATATGTCATTTACTTCCATTCAATTTAATAAGGAAACGAAAACAGCATTCATGTGTACGTACGACCTACCGTCTCCATGAACGTTGTATTTAATTTCATTTATCGACCTACTATAAATATTTATATGATGAATTTATCTTATATATAAATCATGTTTTACATTCTGGAAATATGTAATCATGATTTAAGTAGTCATACGAATAATTAAAAGTCAAAACACATATGATAAATGAAACAATTTTACCCAAAACGTCGCTTTAACATGGAATTGACAAATGAACAAGTAATATAAAGTTATAAGTGAATCATATATGATATCATAAATATTATTATGGTTCTATTACATTTTAATAATATTTTTAAACCCATTATACAGGAGTATCAGACACATACAGAAGAAATTGGACATAAGGTAAGGGGTAACTTTGCCAATCTCATTTCTATATGAGATTGTTTATTCGTAAGTATTTACTGGCATTATATTTATCATTTATGTACATGTATTCTAAAATTATTTCCATAAAATGTTTACTATTATTCCATGTATGTTTAAAGTCATTTTTACCCTTTTTTGACTTTTACCACATTGTATGGAAGGAATCATTCTTTTGTTTACCATACAAGGTGTTTTTTTGACTTTTCTAGAAAAAGTACGAGGAGAATGTTTTTTTAACTTATAAAGAGTGAAAAAAATTTTATGGTTTCATAACAACTTATTTTAATGAATCTTCCTCTACAATATTTCATGATTATTTTCAAAAAAAATCCTTTTCTTTTAAAATTGTGTGTCATTTTGTGAAAAGAAAATGATTTTGAAAAAGAAAGGATATTTTCCTCAAGAATTAATTTAAAGTGTTTTATCAAAACTATTTTCTATCTAAGATGAAATTATTTAGTATGTTTATGTTTCAATTATAATGACTCTATTATTTTCATGGTTTGATTTTTCATATGATGAAATGATATCCATTTGTTTTATTTGGATTATGTTATGAAGGGATGATGTTTATGAAGCCCATTTTATTCTTTGGGTTGTGATGAATGGTTTATGATTGTTTTGTGGAACATGTAACAATGATTTCAATATGAGATGGGTGGGACCTATATCTCCCTAAAATTCATTGGGTATGGATTTATATCTCATGAGATAGACATGGCTGAAATAGCAAGTAAAATCTGATTCTGTAATACAGGGCTGGAACGAAAAGTAAACCCGGTTCAGTAATGGACTTTGTCCACTATGATGGTCTTGGTAGCAATGTCTTGTCTACGATAGAAATCATATCATGTTCTTAATGGTTTACCATAATTACATGATTTATTCCCATGCTATTTTATCATGATTGATGTTCCTTTAGCATCTATGCCTTACGTTCTTCCAAGAGTTATTTCACAACTAATGGGTTTGATGTTTAAACTGTATGTTCATGTTTTTAAGTTCAAATTTATATGATTTGTTTTATTTTCTCCATACTTACCCTTACTAAGCATTTTAGCTCACCCCTTTTTATGTTTTATTTTCCCTAGGATATAAGTAAATGTTTTAGGTAATAAAACAAAAGGGGAAGATCATTATGGGAGATGTTGAAGATCATTCACCATGATTAGAAGACTATGTTCCGAGTTTCCAAAGACACTAATCTATTACTGTCCTTGGGTATCTATTTTTGTTATGTATAATGTATTCCAAAAAAGTAATATAATGTCCATTTACGTCAATATTGGGTCTCTACATTCTTATTGGATGATAGGTATAATATGGATGAGATTTTGAGCATGGGTTATGATTAAAGATGAGAAATGGGTAAAATACGAGGAGGTAGAAGTAGGTAGGATTGGTCTAATAGGATTAGAAGGAGGAGAAACAATAGTTGTGATGTGATGATGTAGTTACAGTTTGAGAAGATCGATGAAGTACCTCATGACCTCCCCACTATATTTCATTTCCTTTTCAAAATCCAATTTATTCTCTATAAACATCTCAAAAGTAGGATTAAAATCCTTCAACTACTTAACTTTCTCCTTGAATTATTGAGTCACTCAAGGTAGCCTCAAACTATCCACTAAATATTTGAAAGAACTTGCCAAATGGTTTTTGGGGTAAATCCTCTTAAAATAAAAAATATATCTTCTTTGTTATTTCTTCTTGATATGTGGTTTCTTCCTTTGAGTAGAATCTCACCATGTCATGCACATGGTCATAGTTCTTGATAATTTTACTAAGGATATCTTGATTAGTGCTACCCAACACAATTTCAAGTTCCTCTCGAATTACATTTCTAAACATCTCAACATCTAGAGAATGAGAAACATGAGAAACAAATATAAATTCACCTTGAACTATATATCTTATATCTAATATTAATTTAACTAGATAAAGGGATATATTTGGAGAAGTAGTTCAAGTGGAAGCATCATTCACTGCATCTTTGACAACAGTCTTCAAATTTTATTAATCATGAGTTGGAGGAAAAGAAGAATCATACTCAGAATACTTTGAAGAGGTATCTTGAATAACATTCAAAACTTTATCCCAAGACTCTTTATATTCAATTTATATCTTTTTAATGGTTGAGACCATAGAAAAAAATTCATTTCTCATTTTCTGATTGAAAATTTCTCCCAAAAGAGAGATCATCTGATGATAAACCATAGATACAACTCTCTCTGTAATCAAATCCAAATTTCTTTCATTAATTATTTGAATAGTAGTAGGTTAACTAGGAGGAACAGATCAAATTTTAGCTAACAGTTCCTCTTTAAAATAATAACAATAGGATTTGGTGACATAATTAATATATTCTAGAGTAATCACAGGAGCAAGAGAATGAGTTGGAGCCCCATCCCTTGAATTATGGTAGTCCAAACCTAGAGTCATATATCATAGATCTCTCCTCCATACAGGTACATCAATGTCATCCAATGTGTAAAGTACATCATCCTTAGCTCTCTTATCTGGTCTCTCCCCCTTAGCAGGTGTCTTTTTCTTAGAATAGACTAATTGACTCACTAGACTCACTAACACTTCCCTTTTAGTAGGAACATTAACACAAATAGAAGTATCAGGAGACCTCTCCTCAACTACAAGTTGTTTAACATGAGCACCAGAAGATAAATTTGGTTCCTCAATCATTTAATGTTATATTTCTACTATATGAGCATCATTAGGACGTTCATATTCAGAAGGATCTAATGTTAGAACAATAGGTTCAGCCTTAAGAACTGGGTCATTTCCAGGATGTCCTATTCAATATCTGATTCATCCTTTCCTACGTCTTCTATTTAAATTCTATCTTCTCTATCACTTCCATTATATTCCTCAACATCTTCCTCACCTCCATTATCAAATTCTTCAATTTCTTCATCATATCTATCATTTTATTCTTCTTATTTACCATTTTTCTTCTTCATCAATAGATTCTTCCTCACCACCTGACCCACTGATATACTCAGCAGCCTCTGACTCTTCAATATCATCACTATAATTCTCAGTTATAAGTGGTTTCTTATAAGGTAGAGGTATCATGGGTCTTTAAAGATCATAATTCATCCTTTTTAGGTTGTTAACAATGTCAGGATCACTCCTGTTGTCTATTAGAGATTCATCTCTTTAAACTTCTTCATGCACATCCTCATCAGAATAAACACAAACATAATCTGGTCCTATACTAGGGTCTATCATATTATTGGGATTTGATGGATACTCAACAGGTTTAAAATCCTCATATAACATATCATTATCCTAAACCCATATCTTCATCTAGGGTTTCTAGGTAATCCTATTCCTCTTGTAGATAACATTGTTCAAACAAAAACCATCACATAATGAAATGTTCTCTACCCCAACATTCACTAAACCCTTAGCATTTAACATATTAGAGATAAGTCCTAGATAAAACCAATAATTAGTCTTTCAATAGGGTTTAATCATCTCATAGATATGAACCACAAAATATATGCACAAATTTACCTTATTATATTTTTGTAATAGATAGATCAAGTAATAATCCTAATACTTTAGAGATGAAAAACCTCATTTCCATGGACATAATTGATGCTGGATGAATTTGAATAAATTCCTACTCTTACCATCAAGCTCAATAGAAATAGGACTACTATTCTCTCCATTTCCAATCAACTGAGCCAAAGCTACCTCATAACTGAAGAAGTTACTTGCTGGAGGATCACTTCCCGGATGGTCATCACAAACACACTCATGTGGTACCTTTAGACATTTTTCCAAATGTTTAGATAAAAGAGTCACACTTACTCTATCCACTATCGACTTTATCCAAAATACCTCAAATACTTCAAGAATAAACTCAACATGTAAGTAAAAATAAATGTACCAGCATCAGATAGTATGCCCTCTCATTATTATAGAACCACTCCAGCCACCCTTGGGCTTGAAATACATTCAGCAGAAGAGACTTACTCGACAACACCCATTATGAATGTACTTCCTTCTCAAGGTTCACAATGTTATTCATGAATTTAAGATGAATATGTGGAAGGTTCGATTCGATAACTTCACCTATTTTCCTCTTAGATGGATGTGACTCATCCTCAGATCCTTCAAGAATGTGCTTGAAATGATCCATTGTGGGGGTTTGAATGTTTTAGTTCAAGTGAGGAAGGTAGCAAATCGAGAGAAAAAGGTTTTAGGGTAAGAATTCTGAGAGTCAGAGTGTGTGGGTAAAAAAGAAATATTGGATAACCCCTTATTTTACCATTTATGGGTTTAAAAAATATAAAATACTATATATGGGTTAAAATAAAATAAAATAAATAAAACAGTGATGCTTCAAATTCCCAACATAGAAACAAAATATCATTCCGTGAGACCTCATAAATGAGACCTATCAATGAGAAATCATCAGTGAGATCTATCGGCAATTCCTATTAGTGATTCATCAATAGTAGGTTCTCAAAAATTAATCATCCCTAACTCATGTCTAATGTAACTCATCCAATCAGAATTTAAATTCTTAGTAAAAATTTCAACAAGATAATGTTCTATGCTAGTGATTTCAAATGTTATATAACATTTTTTTATAATGATATCTAAGAAAATGATGTCGTACATAAATATGTTTTTTTTCTATAATGGGAAACTGGATTCTTAGAAATATTAATCACACTTGTGTTGTCACAATTTATAGGGACATGCCTAGACTGATATCCATAATCTAGGCATGTGTGTTTCATCCAGAAAATTGGATCACAACAACTACTAGCAACTATGTATTCAGCTTCAAAAATAGATAATGTAAAAAAATTGATTTTCACTACACCATGATACTAGAGACTTGCAAAAAAAGTGAAATGTTATAGAGGTTATTTTTATATATAACGTCAAACCACCAAAATCAGTAATGGAGTAACTAACTAAATCAAAATTTTTTCTTCTAGGATAGAACAATCCTAAGTTGGTAGTATACTTAGGGTATTTGAATATTATTTTAATAGCCAGAAGCTGTGACTCTTTATAATTTTCTTGAAAACGAGCACACATACACACACCAAACATAATATCATGTCAGCTAGCAATCAAGTATAGTAGACTTATAATCATCCCTCTATAACTAGTTTGATAAAAAGATTTTCCATTCTCATCAAGATCCAATTTACATGTGGTACTCATTATAGTATCACTACTTTTTTTTACCATCAATTCAAAACCATTTAAAAATATATTTATTGTACATACTTTGGTTTAAAATAATATATTATTTATCTTGATAATTTTGAAATCCAAGAAAGGATTTGAGTCCACCCTTTAAACTCATCTAAAATTCACTTTGAATCATTTTTGAAAAATCAATACATTGATAATTTTTAGAAGATCCAAAACAAATCATCAGCATATATTTGAACAACTATAACATCTTTAGAAATTATTTTTATAAAAACAGTAAAATAAATTATACCTTTTCTAAAACCTTTAGAAAAAGTAAAAGTGTAGAGCCTGTTATATAAATCTCTTGGAGCCTATTTTAAACTATTGAAATATTTTGTTAATTTAAAGACATGATTTGGAAAATCAGGGTTTGTAAAACTGGGGGGTTGTTCAACAAAAACATCCTCATATATATACACATTTATGAATTCACTTTTAATATCCAATTGATATAGTTCTAAATTGAGATGTGTTTCATGTGCTAGCAGAATTTTAATGGCTTCAATTCTAGAAGCATGTGAAAAATTCTCTTCATAGTTAATTCCTTTTTCTTAACTATATCCTTATGCAACAAGTCTGGCCTTATTTCCCACTATGATACCAGATTTATCCACTTTATTTCTAAATACCCACTTAGTGTTTATAGTCAATGTGTCTTTGGGCATATCAAGATGTTTCCAGACTTTATTTCATTCAAACTAATTCAACTATTCATTCATATCTATTACCCAAAATTGATCATTGATAGGATCATTGATATTTTTTGGTTCAATATATGACAAAAAAGAGTTGATGTTAAACTAGGTACCTATGATAATCTCTAGTATGTGTCTCTTAATCTAAGTCTCCAACTACATCATCTAAGGGATGGTTCTTAAGGGTTCTAACAGATATAGAAAAAGAAGGGATAAATATATTATGTTCTTCCATAGGTTTAATTTCACTATGATCAGAATCTTGATATTTCATAGAACATGAGGATTTTGATTCTTTCTTAACAGTAGATTCAGAAGGTTTGGAATTTTTTCCCATATAGAGAAGATCATCCTTAATATTTTCTTTGGGGTTTTTAGGTTCATGTGGATCTAATTCAACAAATTTAATATTTACCGATTCTTACACATTCTTATTTATTTTATTGAAGACCATATTGGATTTTCTAGAGGTTGAATAACCTAGGAAAATTCATTCATCACATTTAGAGGATAACCTATCAAGATTATCTTTTGTATTAAGCATAATGAATTTGCAACCAAAAACATTAAAGAAATTAACCATATCCTTTCTATTGTTACATAACTCATTGGATATTTTATTAAGGATACATCTAAATAAAACTCTATTACTAATATAACAAGTTTTATTCAGAGATTCTACCTAAAAATAAATAGGTAAGTCATACTCATTGAGTATAGTTAGGGAAATTCATTATAAGGTTCTATTCCATATTTTTACAACTCCATTATGTTGGGGTATCCTATGAGCAGAGAATTTATGACTATAGAAACTCTATGAGTAAAAAAGATTCAAACTCTTAGTTTTCAAACTCACGACCATCGTTACTTCATAAGGATTAAATTTGAAGACCACTCAAGTTCTCTACAGTTCTAGAATACTTAGTGAAGTATGAACAAGATTCACTCTTGTGAGACAAAAATAAAGTCCATCTATATCTAGAAAAGTTATCTAATATAACATAAAAATAATTATTCCCATTTAAATTAGAAACTCTATATGGTGCAAAAAAATCCATGTGAACCAACTCAAAAGGTTGAGATTTTGAAACTTATTTATTTGTATTGAAAGATATTTTTCTCTTTTTACCTTTTTGACAAGGTTTATAGACTTTTTCATTTGGAAACTCAAGTTTTGGTAGATCATTGACTAGTCCATTCCTAGTAATCTTTTTAAGGGAATGAATATTGTAATGGCCAAGTCACTATGATTCTATCAAGTCTTATGGGGATTGTAATGTCCTTTTTCTGAGTGATGCATTTGGTTGATGGTCATAGGTGCATATGCATAAGCCATAGGCATACTTGCATAGTCATGAAAAGGTTCCCTTGAAGCTGAATATATTTTCCAAGGGCCATGGAATGTTTATGGTGATCTGAGGCACTCAAATCATGAAGTTTTATTTTTGAAAAATGTAATATACAAGAAGGGTTCGAGAATCCAAAAACTTGTCTCACCTTATATCAAACGTATTCTTTCAGTGAGGAGGCGTAATAAATAATTAATATAACTTATTCTGAAATGAGGGGTCTAATGGGTATAGCTTGGATTTTATTTTGGTTATAATGTAGACCCTATGAGCTTTATACATTATTTATTTGTGATTTAATTTTTTCCTAAACTCTAGAAATGAAGAGTTTAGCGAGTGATGCCTTGAATTTTTCTCAGGCCTACCCTTGTAGGTTTTCAACCTAAGATGTTTTTGCGACTTTTTTGCAATGTAAGAACCATGTATTTTCACTGAAGTATGGATCCTTTAAATTTTGGAATAAATATTTACTTCTTATATAATATGGATACCCAATGAGTTAGAAAAGGTCTCAGGGTGTTTAGGGAAATTTCAGAGCCCAGAACCCATCTTTTTTGGAAAACTGTATAGGTCACACGATTAGCACACGGTTGGCACAAGGTTTGGATAACCGTGAAGATTTAAATTTCTAGACAGAACCGCTTTTCATGGTTTGCACACAACGGTGCAGCCTAACCATTCAATGTGTCCTCTTACCCAGAAAACCTCACACTATTTGTGCATGGTTTGTCAAACCATGCAGAAAAAACCGTTCCTAGGCTATTTTTCTAGGTAAATTTACAAAATTTCCCTTAATAATATTTTAAGATCCATCCTTTTTCCCTTTTCCAAGATTATGTGGGATTTATCTCCATGGATCTCATTTTGAAGCTTTTTTGAAGGTGAAAGCTAGGGATTCAAATATCTCCATCATCTGGGATCTAATCAAGCTTCTGTTAATATTGTTGGATGTGCAATGGTAAGTACTTGAGTCCTCTTGATCTATTCTCTTTCTCCTTTTCTCTCGACCAAGATATCCGGGTATGAGAATTTTTCTCTTTTTCTTAGTTCTACTTCGATCTGTTCCAAATCAAGGTCCAATACTATAGGGGGAGAGTCATACAAGCCTAAGGTGGGTAGTTTATAACTTATCCTTAAAGTTTGTTGATTTTTGGATTTGTCATGTGGGCCCCACCGATTTCATTAGGTGTCATTTATAGAATTAATATGCCATGATTATAATTTTTAGAACTATATGGATATGATCATTCTATATATGTTATTAATTTTTAGTTGTTATTACCACAACTCCATGCCTTCCAGGTTGAAGTTTATTCCATAATTTTTGTTTAGTGTTTTGACACGTTTGGGCCCCCGTTCGGGTGTGCTTTGGAATGTGATTTCTAAGGGTATGTGTTTCTATATTAATTGGATTGATTTATATTGTGAAACTCATAATGGAAAGTTCTAAGTAAGAATACCAATTGACCCACCTTAGGTAAGTGCTTCAATTGATAATTAAATGTGAAATGGAATTTGGAAAGTACATTGAGTATATTACTTGACCATATTGAATGTGAATGAATAGTAGGTTTCATATCTGTATCACCACTTACCAAAATAATGGAATCTAGAGGAATGAGATCTGAATATGGAATATGACTTAAATAGTTTAAAGGGAAGCATGCTACTTAGCCTTGTCACACTAATGAAAGGAAAGGCTTGAACCAAATGACATGATAAAATGGTTGCATGCTACTTGACCTTATCACAATAATAAAAGGCAAGTATTGAACCCAATGAAATAATACATGACCAAAAAATCATATAGGTTTTTCCTAACTCAAGTTCACCATAGATTATGATTGGTGAATTCCATGAGCACTCAAGAACCCCATTATGATTCAAGGATATAACTTACTTAGGATGAGACCCACCTAGATCTCAATCCTTGTCTATTCTTGGATGCACAATATGATACCATAGGATCCCTCAGTTTGTACTACTGGATGCCAGGGATACAATCTTTGGATCCCTTTATTATCAATATAAGATCCTTTAGATACCCTCTTTGGATCCATCATTGATAAGTAGGTGCCAGGGTTAAATCCCATCGGGCCCAGTCATTTCTTATCCCCATTTTACCTTGGTCGATCACCTTGGACTCAGTAAGTGCCTCATTGTGGAATTCCTTTGACTACGCTCCTTGGATTACACTCATAACCCATGCTAGACTACAATTATAACTGATTTAGTGACCCATGAGGTCATGTTGCCTTGGTTATTACCTTGGGACTTTAATTTTGAATATCATTGATCTTGGTTGCCTTATTACATCTTGGAACATTCACTATTTATATAACCATGAGGTGATGTCAGTGTTGGATATGCCTCACATGACCTATCTACATGAATTTGGAAATTACTTAAATTAATGAACTGGTGATATGTTAAGACACCAGCCGAAGGCAGAAGTATATACTTGGGTATTTAGTTACATTCCACTGCATTACTTTATATATGCATGCTTGCACACTATTACATTTCCATTACACGGGCCAGATGTTATAAACACCAATAGTGGGGTCCCACTGAGATATATCTCACACCATCTTCGGGAACCGTTTGGTACCCGAGGTAGATTACATTGTTACAGGTGTTGACAAAGGGAAGCAGATACTTCAAACACTTGATTGCTTTCTATTTAGGATTGATCATGATAGAAGATGACTGAACCATAGCTCAGGATTCTTGGGATAGTATTTTATTTCTTTTACAAAATTGAAGAACATGTTATGACTACTGTCTTTTATCAATGCTTTCTAGTTTTCTAGTATATTATATATCATCATTAGTTGTTTAATGTTATTCCAGTTGTTTCAAATATTTTTGTTTTTTCTATATTTTCCATTTTTTACTTCTATTTATATAAGTTACTTCCACTATTTAACTATTTTTACATCAATAGGTTGTGCTACACTTTGGTAATAAGGGCATAGTCTCCCCATAGACACACCCTAGGACCTCACTGCTAGTCAGCAACCTCTAGAATTCGGGGAGATGCATTTGAGGCCATGTGGCCCACCAGGCTTGGGGAAAGTATCAAGTGGAATATTGGTCTAGGACGTCACAAAGTGCTATCAAAATAGGTTCTTTTCATGCTTTAAGATTTAGAGATAATATATTTGAGATTAGGAACTCTTGGGACATGGTCATAAGCCATGCTTGGTTGTCGCAGACCCATGTTTGGGGTAAAAACCAAGTTGCCTAAATTATAATTATTGTTATGCTTTTTCCTATTACATTTGATATTATTTCACCATTAGGTGATGCAAATATTACGTGGTACTATTGATTATTACTCTGTTTGAGGGTATTCTTTCACCATTGGCCCGATTAAGTAAGGTCAAGGTGAATTATTACATGCATCATTATAGGCACCTAGAATTGACATGTCATGCATATTTCTATGCCATATATGTGAATTTAACTAGTTTGCATTTCTTGAGGTGCTTTTTATTTTTGAGAGATGTTGTGATAGCTTCTTGTACACATAATAATTTTGGTTACGATTGAGTTATTTCTTAACTCAATTCATGAGGTGTATAGGCCCTCATGGGTTGGGATGACTAATTTACAGAGTCAAACCATTATGCTATAACAAAATGGGTGTCATTCCTAGTGATAGGTCTATGGGCCCTGATTCATCGGAAATGGATATCCATTATAAAGTGAATCATAAATTCTCAAATTAATAGGTTTCACATCCTTATCCAACCTTATCGTGTTTATAAAAGGTAAGGGAGAGAACCTTGTAATTAAATATAAAATGAAATGAAACTTATAATTGAGCACTTATCGATACCTGGTCATCTAGGCAGGTAGTTGGGGTAATATGCCTTGGGTATGTGTTTTCTTACGTTCATTTTCTTATTGTGTAGATTTCTTTATTCTTAAGATTGTTCTGAGGAATGTGTTTGGTAATTGTTGACCAACACTACCACAATTTCCTAGTGTCGTATGCCAGGAAGGTGGTGATGACCATGCTCTAGACATGGTTAGACCGGAACTACTAGTCTTACCTCCAGGAGTGCCACTTGAGGCACCACTTACTTTACCTTATCTGGGAACTGATGGAAAATTTCGTGATCGTTTCCTACATATGATGCAGTCTATGCATGGTGCTCCATGGATTGCACCTATGATGGCTGATCTAACTCATGAGTTCCAACAACAACATCCTCTTACCTTTTCAGGGGATGGCGGTCCATAGGCTACTGAGTCTTAGCTAGAAGCCACCCTATCTATCTTTGATAATTTGGAGATACCTCCAGAATGAAGGTTCAAGATTTCCACATACATGCTTTGGGATTCAGAAAATCATTGGTGGGATGTGATTACTCAGGCTGGTCATTATCTAGGCATGTTATGGGTTGATTTCTAGAATGCCTTATATGATTAGTTCATTCCTCAGACGCTGATAGCTAACAAATCTAGAGAGTTCATGCATCTTGATTTGGGTTCTATTTCAGTTATGGAATATTCAGCATGTTTCATGGAGTTGTAGTTCTTTTCACTACTTTTATCCAATGATGAGCATTCACATGCTAAACGATTTTAGAATGGGCTCTAGTACACCATCCATATGTTGGTGAATTTTATTCACCTACCTACCTTTTATGTAATAGTCAATGAGGATCTTATCACTGAGCACAACATGAGGAATAAAAATATTACCCCATCAAAAGGATTAGTGTTGTGTCAGGCCAGTTGATCTTCTGGTGACAGGAAGCATTCTCTCAAAGTTTCATGTTAGGGAAGTGACAAACATATTATCTTTTTTGATAGTTCTAAAGTGTGTAATCAGTGTGGATGATAGAGTAATTCAAAGTCTCAATGTGATAGAGAACCACTGGAGTGTCAAGATTGCAGCTATATGAAGCATCTCCAACATTTCTGCGAGAAATTTCCACCAAATTTGAGTGTAAAATGATCCACACTATCTCCACCTTTAGGAGAGAGTTATTTTATGCCACTTTAGGTGGGGAGTTTAAATAGAACCAGTAGGTCTGGTCGTGGAGGTGGTCATGGACCAGGTAGCCAGACCCCTTATCACTAGCAGCGCTAACCGAGTAGTTTTGATCATGGTTTTCTATATGTTTCATAGGTCCATAGATCAGGTTAGTTTCTTCCACTACACCCAATACCTAAGGATCGGGCTATGGGGCCATTTATAATATGAGTTACTATTCTAGTAGCCTCTATTATATTATATTTTTTATTTTATACAGGTGAATCGAAATCTTTTTTCTCTATATATATCATGGAGAGTCTCATACTATAGATATAGTATTACTGTGGTGTAATGACCCTAGATACGTCATTAGGGTTATGAATAGAAGGCATATGAGAGTGTAAGGACTACCCCTTGAGGTAGGCGTGTAATAACCTGAGATTTTATAAGATATATTATTTTTAATTTCTTTCATATCTTCTGTTGTATGATACACCAAGATTATCTTGCGCTATACGCAACACCATATTAGCTTGCAATATACGCAACATTATTCTTGGATCATGTTACACACAATTTCAAGTTTGTTTGATAGTTGTTATTCTACGCAACATTGAGTGTGTATGTATATATATATATATATTCAATGTATAAATGAAATATGGTTGAATTTGGTTATACAAAACAACAAAGGAGTCTTTCCCTACATGCAACCCTGATTTGGTTTGCATTACACGCAATCACGACCTTCCTTGATAGCGTGTGTTGTACGCAATACTGGGTTTCACTAAACAATGATATGCTATTAAAATATTATTAAAACTAGCCGTTATGAATAGTAATAACCACTTTTTGAAATTTTATAAATTTTATTTTTCAAAATGGACTTCATTTTTGGATTCGGAATATCAAAATTAGCCTAGGGTGAAATTTTGGTATTTTTCTAAAAACTTTCAATTTTTGATGAATAGTGAAAACACTGGGTTACTATTTAAAACTGAATTTTTATTTAAATAATTATTTATTTTATTTAAATTTATTTTAGGTCAAAATTGATACATAATAACTATATAAGTTCAATGTAACTCATTTAATTCATTTTATAATAATTTTAGATATATAAAAATTTTATTGAACTTTTGACCGTCTTTGACCCACCTCCTAGGAGAATGTGCAAATTTACATAAAACTTAATCTTCTGACTTTTGTGAATGAATTTCAAAAATACTAGAGACATGGTTGATGTCATTAAGTAAAATGTGGTTCAATGAGATGAAAATAATTTTTGGTGAATAGTAACTTTTTACTTTTTTTTACCACGGTTAAAAGTAAATAGGGTAATTAAGGGTAAAAATGATATTATTATTACCCTCAAAAATGTCCTAATTCTATTGGATAAGTGTAATTAGACCAAAAAAAACATTAAGGATAAAATATTACCTTTTAGGTCCACTTGGATTAGATTAAGACATTTAATATTATTTTATTTAAAGAATAGTTAAAATACTGAAAATAAAAGTTTAATAACTAAAAAAATTTAATATAGGGTTATACATAAGATACATTCGACTATAAATATTCATTAGAAATCTAAACATATTTAATACATAATGGTATTTTATTTGTAATTTTTAGACTTTAAATAATTTTATTTATTTATGACACAATGATGATGCAGTAATTATATTATTAATGAAATATTGACATAATTGATGTTATAAATACCCAAATAAATGTAATTTGAGACTTTTTATGAATTAAAATAATTTTATATGTTAATATGAAATGTTAGTTTTTATTTAATTAACGTTTTTAGAACTATTATTTCTCTTATGAGTTTCAAAAAAATCAATTACCAAATAGTGTCAAAATTGACATAAAATAGTTTTTAAAACAAATATTATATTATTAAATGTTATTTTATTCCTAAAAATCTACGGATCGGCCAAATGACTTAGATAAGGTCATATATATTAATAATAAACAACTTGGGGTTCTTTCGGCTTGTTATAGTATGTTTATTAACCTTATAGTGAAAGAAAACAAGAAGACACGGTAAAAGTTAAATTATCTAATTAAAGTTAAATCTAACTGATAAGGTCGAAATACAACCCTAAACATGTCTAAATTCTATTGGATGAGAGGATTTAGACCCATCACCACTTTATCTTCTATATAAGTCAATTTGGAGCTATTAAAAACCGAATATGACTTTATAATAAAATAATATTTTTAGTTTTTCCTAAGGTGCCCCTCTCCTCCCTTATAAAAGAGAACCTCCTCCCTCTTTTCCTCACACCACTTTGAGCCTTAAAGAATGACCAAAACCTACAAAATTCTCTTCTACAATTCCCTATAAACATCCTAGAGGTCCTGGTATTCTTAAAAGACCAATTTTAGTGCCCTAAAAGGAGGACTCAAAGAGGCGCTTCAAAGAAGAGGTAATGTCCGTTACCGATTCTTTCAACATTATTTCTTCTTCCACTTATTCTTATTTAGTTGTTTCATTATGAAGTAATAACATCAGTATCACTCATATAACTATATTTTATTATAATTTTTAAACAACCCTATTTCACCATCTATCCATCCTATGGAAAACGAAATCACCGTGCGTGCGTACGTACTGAATACCGTCTCCATGTCGTGGTGTAATCTATTTTCCACCACCACATTACTTGGATGGGTATAATGGTGAAAATAAATAAATATATATGATTATTGTAAAGTGGTATTTATTCTGAACTATTATACATACAATCCAATACAATTACACGATCATGGTAACGATATCATCGCTCGTGCGTACGTACGGAATACCGTCTCCACGAATGCGATGAGATTCATTTTCCATGATTAACCATTCAAGAACGATTATAAAGTATATATAATGAATAATAATGAAATATATGACATAATTAATCTACTGGATTTATGTATACTTATATATTTATATTTCATCTACTTACTTCCATTCAAGTCAATAAGGAAAAGAAAACAGCGTTCATGCATACGTACGGCCTACCGTCTCCATGAACGGTGTATTTCATTTCATTTATCTATATATTATATATATTTATGTATACTGAATATATGATATATATATATCATGATTTACATTCTGGAAGTAATTAAATCATGATATAAGTAGTAATTATATCAAGAACAACAATGCCAAACACATACAATAAATAAAACGTTTTACCCAAAACGCTACTTTGACATGAAATTTACAAAATAACGAGTAATATAAAGTCATAAGTGGACCATATATGATATCATAACAATGAATATGATTCTGTAATAATTCAATGACCTTATTTAAATCATTATACAGGAGGTTAGGATATGTACGAAGCATATCAGACCTAAGGTAAGGGATAACTTTTCCAATATCGTTTTTATCCGAGATTGTTTATTCGTAAGTATTTACTGGGGTTATATTTATCATCCATGTATTTGTTTCTAAAAATGTTTTCATGTATGTTTAATGTTCTTTTTACCCATTTTTTACTTTTACTACATGGTGTGTATGGAATCTTTCTTTTACGAGGTACTTTTTGACTTTTCCAGCAAAAGTATGAGAAGAATGTTTTTTTAACTTATACAGCACGAACAGATTTTTACAGTTTTATAAAGCCTTATTTTCATAAAGATTCCTCCAAAAGATTTCATGACTACTTTCAACAATATCCTTTTCTATTAAAATTTCATGGAATTTTTTGGAAAGAGAATGACTTTGAAGAAGAAATGATATTTTCCTCAAGAATTCATTTCAAATGTTTTATCAAAACCATTTTTCATCTAAGATGACATTATTTCATATGTTTATGTTTTAAGTATCATGTATCTATGATTTAAATGGTTTCACTTTTCTTATTATGAAATGATATCCATTTCATTGATATGGATTATGTGATGATGGGATGATGTTTATGAAACTCATTTTATTTATTAGGTTATTATGAATGATGTATGTTTATTTTGTGGCACAAGTAAGAATGATTTCATTATGAGATGGCTGAGACCTATATCTCCCTCCAATGGATTATGTAAAGATTTATATCCCATGAGATAGACATGGATGGAACGATAAGTTAATCCGGCTCAGTGTTATAGGACTGAAACGAGGAGTGAACTCGATTTAGAAAGGGACTTTGTCCACTAAGATGGTCTTGGCAGCAATTCCTTGGCTACCATGGAAATCATATCACGTGCTTAATGTTTTTCCACAATTACAAGTTTTATTCCCAATCTATTTTATCGTGATTTATGTTCTATTATGATCTATGCCTTACGTACTGCCATGTTTTATGTCATTTCTCAAGATTTCGATGTTTAAACATTATGTTCATGTTTTTATGTTCAAATGTACATGGTTTGTTTTATTTTCTCCATGGTTACCCTTATTGAGCATTTGAGCTCACCCTTTATATGTTTTCTTTTCCCCAGGATTTAAAGAATGGTTTTAGGTAAGAAAATAGAAGGGGAAGAACATTATGGGAGATGTTGAAGATATTTCACCACGATTAGAAGATTATTTTCCGAGTTTCCAAAGACATTAAAATATTACAGTCCTTTGGAGTCTATTTTTGTTTTGTATTAAGAATTCGGCAAAAGTATTGTAATGTCCATGTATGTCAGGCTTTGGGTCTCTAAAATTGGTATTAGAGGAAAGGTTTAGTCAACCTTTGGAAACTAGGATGCGATAACTTTAGTGAGATCCCTAGAGATATTTCTAAGGTATGCCTATGGATGTTACTAAGGTTAAGTATAAGTATAGGTTATCATCCTAGAATTACGGTAACGATCTTAGAATTAAACCTAAGATGTTTGATATTGAAGGTACTCCCCCTTTATTATGTTGTTTTCCCTAGAATGATTTTTGCCTCTCACACTATTCTTTTTGGGTTTTAGACGATGGCTGGAACCTGAAGGAACCATGTTGATCAATGTAATGGACAATACCATGATTTTCTTCCCGAACAAACAAATGTTATGGGAGATGGAGTGTAAAATCTTATTTCTATACTTACAGAAGCTATGAATCATTCTGGACTTCCAAATCAGTAGAGAAGGGAACAATATTCTTTTGAGTCCTTCATGAGGCAACTTCCACCTTCTTTCAGTGGGTCTTCTGATCCACTTGTTGCTGAAAAATGGATCAGTACCACTGAAAAGATATTTTCAGTTCTTCAATGTTCTGAACATGATAAAGTCATCTTAGCAGTATATCTTTTGTAAGGTGAAGCTGATCAATGGTGGAATATTATCAAGAATACGAGGCCAAGAGATGAAATTGAGTCCATGGAATGGGACAAGTTCAAGAACTTATTTTTCAATAAGTACTTCCCTCGTATTCTTCGAACAAAGATGGAGAAGGAGTTTCTTGAACTAAAGCAAAAGGATGATGAATCTGTTGGTATATACGAAGCGAATTTTACAAGGCTTACAAGGTATGCATCTGGCTTTATCATCCAACTTGAAAGTAAAGTTGATTGATTCATCAGTGGATTAAAACCTAATCTTGTATGGGAATTATCTATAAGAGACTTCATTAGCTATGAAGAAATTGTGTGTTGTGCTATCAAGGTAGAAATGGAAGTTGGTGTTACATATCCATCTCATGGTTTTGACAAGAAACGAAAGATGGAGTTCAAGGAGAAATCTCAGAATAATGGTGAAAAGAAGATGAATGTTTCCTTATGCTCAAAGTGTGGAAAGAAGCATGGTGGAGATTGTCTTAAAGGGAGTAGAAAATGTTTCAAGTGTGGAAAGGAAGGTCATCGAGCAGCTGAGTGTTGAAGTAATGGAAAACGGGTTGCTAATGATGTGAATAAAGAAAAGACTGCAGAGAACACATCACCAACACATCAATGCTTCAAGTGCAATGAAATGGGGAATTATGTTAATCAATGCCCTAATCCAAGGGTTAATGATGATCTATATGAGAAACCACTTAAGGAAAAGGACAAAGGGAAGTTACATGCGATCACTATTGGCAATGTTGAATATGAAAACGATGTGGTGGAATGATTTAGTGTTTATGTAATGGGATTACAAAATAATATTGTATATAGTATCGTGGAATATTAGAATATTTATGTATTGGTATATTGTGGTTTTCAATAATTTTATATTACCGGTAACCATGGAAAGTGATTGAGATATTTTTGGAAAGAAGATGATATGTGCATAATGAAGGGATAAGAAGAAAATGAAATGTTTGACAGTATTAATGAGCTCATGACTGATATAAAAAATAGTTATATCATGGTTTGAGTATATAGAATTTTGGGATGTGGAAAGAGTTAACTTTTGACAGCACTCATGTTTTCACTAAGATTCAATGGGTATTCATTTTTCAAGAGAATACATGATTAAGGCCTTCGAATGTTTGGAATGTGACCAACAAGACATATCTTCTGATATATGGGGATCAACGATGGCATTAACATGCTTGTTATATGAAATCTCTAGTAATAATTTTCACTATAATATGAGAGTGGACTGCAGTATTATGGATAAGCCTATAGATTGGAATGGATTATGTTGGACATAAGTTAGTATTGTTTAAGGATATAATTTTTTCCTATATTATTGATGGGATGTTATAGTAATGTAGTTTTAGAAAAAGGAAAACCTGTAGAACGGGCGACAACCCGTCATGTCGGACATGGCTGTGGGAATCGAACCCACAACCGAAGTGCGACAAGCCTTTATTTCCTACCATTGGCCTACAGGAAGTCCCTGGTTAGT
The DNA here is from genome assembly GCA_963277665.1 of Viscum album. Taxonomy (NCBI): domain Eukaryota; kingdom Viridiplantae; phylum Streptophyta; class Magnoliopsida; order Santalales; family Viscaceae; genus Viscum; species Viscum album. The sequence continues at coordinate 1,994,950,614 of OY728157.1, forward strand.
AGAAACTACTTTTATTTTATTATACAGGATGATAGATGAAGTATAAGTCCATTTTGGAACCATATACGATTAATCTCACCATAGATGGAATTATGTATATAAATTTTGCTAACTTATGTTTGAGAAAGATGGAATGGCCTATCATTATATCACATGATATGCTAAAACTTCGCGAAAGACAAATTCAACTTCATTTCTAAAAGTGATGAAGTGGAAATTGTTTAAGGCACGAACAATGGTGAGATTATACTAAAATAAAGTAAGTATTTATTCTAATTCAAATTTTCCTCAACTTTAGGGAAATGATCTTGAAAAAAAAATGTTGTCCCAGTGCCCTTATATCTGATGAATCAGATGGTACCTTAGATCATCACAGATCTATGGCTTTGTGATTGATGGATTTTTCATAGCTATATTCTCTACCACTCTTCATCAGAACATGACGGTTAGATTTCTCTTCCATATCCATATTTTCACCTATGTTCTCCTATGTGGAAACCCAGTGATTAGTTAATTTGGGTAACCGTTATATTTCATACTTTAGTTTTTAAAGCCTAGTTTTGGTATACCTTTTTACGATGTGGTTTTCAATTAAAGAAAATTTCACGTAGAAAACCATTTATAACCCCCCGACGAATTTCGAAGGTGAAATTCATTTTAAGGGGGGTAGAATGTAATAACCCGATAATTTATAAGATATATTCTTTTTGATTTCTTTCATATATTCTACTATATGATACACTAAGATTATCTTGCTCTATACGCAACACCGTATTAGCTTGCAGTATACGCAACATTATTCTTGGATCATGTTACACACAATTTCAAGTTTTTTTGATACTTGTTATTCTACGCAACATTGAGTGTGTATGTATATATATATATATTCAATGTATAAATGAAATATGGTTGAATTTTGTTATACACAAAAACAAAAGAGTCTTTCCCTACACACAACCCTTATTTGGCTTTCATTACACGCAATGACGACCTTCCTCGATAGCGTGTGTTGTACGCAATATCGGGTCTCACTAAACAACGATATGCTATTAAAATATTATTAAAACTAGCCGTTGTGAATAGTAATAACCACATTTTGAAATATTTTAAATTTTATTTTTCAAAATGGACTTTATTTTTGGATTCGGAATATCGATATTAGCCTAGGGTAAAATTTTGGTATTTTTCTAAAAAGTTTCAATTTTTGATGAATAGTGAAAACACTAGGTTACTATTTAAAACCGACTATTTATTTAAATAATTATTTATTTTATTTAAATTAATTTTAGGTCAAAATTGATACATAATATCTATATAAGTTCAATGTAATTCATTGGAGTCATTTTATAAAAAATTTAGATATATAAAATTTTTATTGAACTTTTGACCGTCTTTTACCCACCTCCTAAGAGAATTTGCAAATTTACATAAAAGTCAATTTTACCGCTTTTGTGAATGGAATTTCAAAAATCCGAGAGACGTGGTTGATGTTAGTAGGTAAAATTTGGTTCAATGAGATTAAAATAATTTTTGGTGAATAGTAACTTTTTACTTCTTTTTACCACGATTAAAAGTAAATAGCGTAATTAAGGGTAAAAATGATATTATTATTACCCTAACACATGTCCTAATTCTATTGAATAAGTGTAATTCGACCAAAAACAACATTAGGGATAAAATATTACCCTTTAGGTCCACATGGATTAGATTAAGACATTTAATATTATTTTATTTAAAGAATAGTTAAGATAGTTAAAATCAAAGTTTAATAACTAAAACATTTTTAATATAGGGTTATACATAAGATAAATTCGACTATAAATATTCATTAGAAATATAAAAAGATTTCATACATAATGGTATTTTATTTGTAATTTTTAGACTTTAAATAATTTAATTTATTTATGACACAATGATGATGCAGTAATTATATTGTTAATGAAATGCTGACATAATTGAGGTTATAAATACCCAAATAAATGTAATTTGAGACCTTTTATGAATTACAATAATTTTAAATGTTAATATGACATGTTAGTATTTATTTAATTATCTTTTTTCGAACTAATATTTCTGTTATGAGTTTTACAAAAATCAATTACCAAATAGTGTCAAAATTGACATAATATAGTTTTTAAAAGAAATATTATATTATTAATTGTTATTTAATTCCTAAAAATATAAGGTTCGGCCAAATGACTTAGATAAGGTTAAATATATTAATAATAAACAACTTGGGGTTCTTTTGGCTTGTTATAGTAAGTTTATTAACCTTATAGTGTAAGAAAACAAGAAGACATGGTAAAAGGTAAATTATCTAACTTAAAGTTAAATATAAATGAAAAGGTTAAAATAGAACCCTAAACATGTCTAAATTCTATAGTATGAGAAGATTTCGACCCATACCCACCTTAGATTCGAAATAAATCAATTTGGAGCTATTAAAAACCGAATATGACTTTATAATAAAATAATATTTTTAGTTTTTCCTAAGGTGCCCCTCTCCTCCCTTATAAAAGGGCACCTCGTCCCTCTCTTCCTCATACCACATTGAGCCTTAAATCTCGGAAAACCCCTGACAAATTCTCTTCTTCACTTTCCTAGAAACATCCTAGAGGTCCTGGTCTTCTTCAAAGACCAATTTCAGTGCCCTAAAAGGAGGTCTCAAAGAGGCACTTCAAAGAAGAGGTAATGTCCATTACTGATTCTTTCAACTTTATTTCTTCTTCCAATTATTATTATTTTGGTGTTTTATTATGAAGTAATAACATCAGTATCTCCCATATAATTATTTGTTTCTATAAGTATGAAACAACCCTATTTCACCATCTATCCATCCAACAGAAAATGAAATCACCGCGCGTGCGTACGTACGAAATACCGTTTCCACGCCGTGGTGTAATCTATTTTCCACCACCACCTTACTTGGATGGGTATAATGGTGAAAATAAATAAATAAATATGATTATTGTAAAGTGGTATTGATTCTGAAATAGTATACATGCACTCCAATACAATTCCACGATGATGGGAATGATATCATCGCTCGTGCGTACATACGGAATACCGTCTCCACGAACGCGATGAGATTCATTTTCCATGATTAACCATTCAAGAATGATTATAAAGTATATATAAGGAATAATAATGAAATATATGACATAATTAAGCTACTGGATTTATGTATACATATATATTTATATTTCATCTACTTACTTCCATTAATGTCAATAAGGAAAAGAAAACAACGTTCATGCATACGTACAGCCTACCGTCTCCATGAACGGTGTATTTCATTTCATTTATCTATATATTATATATATTTATGTATACTGAATATATGATATATATATCACGATTTAAATTCTGGAATTAATTAAATCATGATATAAGTAGTAATAATATCAAGAACAACAATGCCAAACACGTACGATAAATAAAACGTTTTACCCAAAACGCTGCTTTGACATGAAATTTACAAAATAACGGGTAATATAAAGTCATAAGTGGACAATATATGATATCATAACAATGAATATGAATCTTTAATAATTCAATGACATTATTTAAATAATTATACAGGAGGCTCAGATACGTACGAATCATATCGGACCTAAGGTAAGGGATAAATTTTCCAATCTCGTTTTTATCCGAGATTGTTTATTCATAAGTATTTACCAGGGTTATATTTATCATCCATGTATTTGTTTGTAAAAATGTTTTCATTTATGTTTAATGTTCTTTTTACCCATTATTGACTTTTACTACATGGTATGTATGAAATCTTTCTTTTACGAGGTACTTTTTGACTTTTCCGGCGAAAGTACGAGAAGATTTTTTTTAACTTATACGGAACGAACGGATTTTTAGGGTTTTATAAAGCCTTATTTTCATGAAGCTTACTCCAAAATATTTGATGAATATTTTCAAAAAAATACTTTTCTTTTAAAATTGCAGGACATGTTTTGGAAAGAGAATGACTTTGAAGAAGAAATGATATTTTCCTCAAGAATTAATTTCAAGTGTTTTATCAAAACCATTTTTCATCTAAGACGACATTATTTCATATGTGTATGTTTTAAGTATCATGTCTCTATGATTTACATGGTTTCACTTTTATTATTATGAAATGATATCCATTTCTTTTATATGGATTATGTGACGATGGGGTGATGTTTATGAAACCCATTTTATTTATTGGGTTATTATGAATGATGTATGTTTATTTTGTGGCACAAGTAAGAATGATTTCATTATGAGATGGGTGGGACCTATATCTCCCTCCAATGAATTGGTTAAAGATTTATATCTCATGAGATAGACATGTATGGAATGGTAAGTTAATCCGGTTCAGTGTTACAGGACTGAAACGTGGAGTGAACTCGATTCAGAAAGGGAATTTGTCCATTAAGATGGTCTCGGAAGAAATGCCTTGGCTACCATGGAAATCATTTCATGTGAATAATGTTTTTCCACAATTACAAGATTTATTCCCAAGCTATTTTATCATGATTTATGTTCTATTATGATCTATGGATTACTTACTGCCATGATTTATGTCATTGCTCAAGATTTCGATGTTTAAACATTATGTTCATGTTTTTATGTTAAAATGTATATGGTTTGTCTTATTTTCTCTATGCATACCCTTACTGAGAATTTGAGCTCACCCTTTATATGTTTTCTTTTCACCAGGATTTAAATAAAGGTTTTAGGTAAGAAAACAAAAGTGGAAGATCTTTATGGGAGATGTTGAAGATCTTTCACCACGATTATAATATTATTTTCTGAGTTTCCAAATACACTAAACTATTACGGTCCTTTGGTGTCTATTTTTGTTATGTATTAAGCATTATGAAAAAGTATTGTAATGTCTATGTACTTCAGGCATTGGGTCTCTACAAGGCAATTACCATTTCTTATGGAACCACTTTGTTCTTGAGATGATGGGCTTCGATGTCATTCTCATGATAGATGGGTTGGTTCACTATCATGCTTTGGTAGACTACTACCACCGTAGTGTATCTCTTACATCACCGAAGGGTAGAATTTATCTAAATATGGGTGAGTTGGATGTTCAATGTGGTAGAACTGGACTAGAGAATCATGGTATAAGTGGAGTGACCACCTTGATCATAAAACTCTTCATGAAGGATCCATGCATGCACCAAACTGATCTCCCTCCAATAGTGGATCATTTCAAGGATACCGTTCCAGATGACATTTTTTTTCTTACCTTATAAGAGAGGGGTAGGGTTTATAATTGAGATTGTTCTTGGAGAAGCTCTAGTGTCCATTCCTCCATACTGGATGGCACCAACTAAGATTCGGATGGTCATGTGGAAGTTAGAGGATTTAGATGCCTAAGGGTTTCTATCGTCCAGTGCATCATCTTGGGGTTTATCCATTCTTCTTCCCAAGAAAATAGATGGAAACATACATCTCTGCATGGATTATAGAAAGTTTAACCATATTATGATCAAGAAACAATATCCAATACCTTGAATAGATGATATTTTCAACTAGATCCATGGAGAAAATGTATTCTCTAAGATCGACCTAAGATTGGGTTACCATCAGGTGTATATCAGGCCATCATAAATACCTCATATAGATTTCCATAGTAGGTATGGTATGTATTAGTACCTTTTTATGTCGTTCGGTCTAATGAAAACATTCTCCATTTTCTTGTATTTTATGAATAGAGTTTTCCACCCCTATTTTGATACTTTTTTTGTGGTCTTTTTGGATGAAATCTTGGTCTATTATCACACGCATAGTGACCATGCCCAACATCTTAAGATCATTCTAGACACACTAAGAGAGCATCAAATTTATTCCAAGCTTGATAAGTTCCACTTTGAGATCGACAAATTACACTTCTTGGGTCATATAATATTGGAATAAGGAGTGTCTGTTGACCCAAAAATTGTTAGTGTTGAAGTTTTATAGGAGCATCCTAAGAATGTGTTTGATATACAGAGTTTATGTAATGTCTCGAATCCGGGTGCCACTCCATTGGTGTGTTCCTCTGTTTAGCCATTTGGCCAGGTTACCTGAGGGTATACCAAAAATTTTAGCATGTCTTACATTACCTTGAGAGGAATTATATATAAATTGTTTGCTTATATGTTGGGCATGGCCCAATTATCTATTTATCCTGAGGGAAGTATTGTGGTTAGCCTATGGGTAGTCCTCTGTTCAACCTGAGGGAAACTTCTTCCGTGCCTGTGGGAAATAGATTATGTGCCTGTGGGTGACACCTCGTATGCCTGTGGGCATTATTCGATATGCCTATGGGTAGATTCTTGTGGTTTTGGATTCTCTTTACCTGAGGGTAAGGGTTTACATGCCTGGGGACACTGACTATTTACGTAGAAATTCAATGTGGTGGTTTCTTTATTTTGAATGATTAAATGAATAATAAAAATGGAAATTTAACCGGTACATTTAGTTACTTTTGAGTACTTCTTGGTTTATTGCATTTATTACTGCACATTGTTGTTGCAAATTTCCACTGACAGTTGGTCATGGACCTTTGGTGGGTGCCTACTGGGATTCATTTCTCATGCTCTGTTTGGGTCATGTCTTCATCCCAAACAGACTATCTTGCTGCAGGTGTGGATAAGGGAAATGGTCCCTATATAGGTACTTGATTGTTGCAGAGGAGTAGGAGAGCATGGGACCGAGCTTAGGCTTGTGATGATGCTGAGTTCATGTTTCACTATTTTTCTTTATTTGTTGTACCTATACATTCTATTGTATTTTATTATTATGTAACATGTTATAGCTGTTTTCTTAGAATTAGAGACATATTGCATCATTATCTATATAACTGTTGGTTCTCTTTTACTGCAGTTGTTCATTTCTGTTATGTATGTTCTACTTATTCCGCTGTTGTTGTGTGTTTTATCTTGTATTCCGCTGCGCTACACTTTGACAAATGAGGGCACAGTTTCCCCACTATCAGACATGGGCCCTCACTTCTAGTCGGCAGCCTCTGGCGTTTGGGGAAATGCGCTTGTGGTTATGTGACCAACCGGGTTCGGGGAACCCGTGGAGTGGCACCCAGATCTGGGATGTTACAAAGTGGTATCAGAGGCAGTTTCTTTTCTATGACATACTATTTGGAGCCTTATTCAGGAATAAGATAGAAATGGTATTTGGTAATAAGATGTTACCAGGAGTAGCTAACTTGTGTACAGGGAAAATCCAGTCTACCTTGTATTTTTACAATTATTCTAATTTTTCAAACTTTATAGTTGGTTGGATTTTCAACATTGGGTGATGCACTTGTGATTGTGCTATTTATATGTTATCCATAGGTTCTGTTTAGTTGCAACCCGATGATATGAGGGCATGCCATATGATGCATCATTTAGTCAATGCTATAAATCACATGTCATTCATATTTTCATGCCATGTAGGTGCAATAGAAATTGCATGTTGTTGTGATAGTTTTTGTGCTAGAAAATCACGCTCTCCTGATAGCTGCTTTGATAAATACCTGCTATGTGATATAGTACTTTTGGGAGAGCATGTTGATAGGATGGATTCCAATCTTTGGTTTTTAGGGAGTATAGGCCCTCAAAGTCCTGAATTTGGTGGATCATTGACTTGTTTACTTGTGTATAACATGCATAAGATGCCAATGATTGGTTTTCGGGGAGTATGGGCCCTCACAGAATGGAATTGGGCTTTTAGGTGTTGTTTTTCAGTATTTACTGGGTTCTAGAGTAGTTTCAGAGGCTTGTTATCCGCAAATCCCAAGAGACACGCTGTGTAGTCCCTCGGACACACGCCGTGTGTTCTTCTGTTCGGGAAGAAATGAAAAACTTTTGAGCACACGCTGTGTACCCTCAGTACAGACCATGTAGTCTCTTCCCGTGTCATAGATCGTGTGGGTGGGGACATGGGGTAGGGAAAGGCTTGGAAGAAACACGTCGTGTACCCGATGTACACGCCATGTAGTGTTGACCCGGAGTCTGCCCGTGTAACTAACAACACGGATGGAGGAGACCTTAAGACATACACGTCATGTCCACCTTGGAACACGTCGTGTAGTCTAACATGGGGACCTGGTCGTGTAACTAACAATCATGGGTCGGTGTTACCTCTTCTTGAACATGCCATGTACATGAGGGACACACCGTGTAGTCCTTACCAGCGGGAGACCATGTGGACTTAGCCATGTGGCTGGGGAATAGGGTGGTGTACATGCCGTGTGTGGGTGTAACACGCCATTTGGTGGCAGCCGAGTAGTCAGTCGTGTCACGAATGACACATGCAATTGTAAATTAATCCATAAATTCCATTTAGATGATATGCACTCCATGTAGTCTTTTCAAAGTGAGTCGTGTGTCTTAGCTATGTAAAAGGACTTGGGTAGGGAAGGAGGATTCAAGTACACACCATGTATTTAGAAGATAAGCCATGTGTTTGGGGTGTTACATGACCAGTTTAAGCTGGAGTACACGCCCATGTGAACGGTTGTGAGAACACACCATGTAGTATTTATACACGCCGTGTAGTCAAGTTTTGTAAATTTTGAAACTTTATTTATCTATCTCCTTCTTTTCAGTCTTTGATAATCTTGATCTAAGGTGTGTGATGGACCTTGTAGAGTCATTCCGCCAAGACAACCACACGTTTTTCTCCAAGAGATAAACAACGGTTATACTCCAGAGATGGTAGGCCATGGGATACCAGTGGATCCCCCAGCAGAGCTAGATGCAGCGCCGACTGTTATACCAGACACAAGTACATATGTATAGTTCCGTGAAGGCTTCATGCTGTTCATGAAGAGCTTTTAGGGAGCACCACCGGCTGCCACATCTATGGTTGAGATGAATCATATCTTCCAGCAGCAGCATCCACCTACTTTTTCAGAGGATTGCATACCAAAGGCTATGGAGTCTTGGCTGGAGTTATTACTGACTATTTTCGAGCATCTTGAGATGCCTCCAGGGTGGATGGCCAAGCTCGTGACTTATATGCTGCGTGATTCTGCCAAGAGGTGGTGGGATGTTACCACTCATACAGATCATCACAGAGACATGGTGTGGGAAGATTTTTATATAGCTTTCTATGACCATTTCTTCCCAGAGACATTGAGGGTAGATAGAGCTCAAGAGTTCATGAATATTCAACAGGGCGCTATGTCGGTGATGAATTATTCTGCTCGTTTCAGGGAACTTTAGCATTTTTCACCTGTTCTGGTGGGTGATGAGATGTTGAGGGCCATATGTTTTGAGGATGGTCATCGATATGACATCTGAGCACTGGTGAATTTTTTCAGGTTTCCTATTGTACATGCTATTATGAACCAGGCACTGATTACCTAGCGGAATCTGTGGGAAGCTAGTGTTGTGGGCTAGAATGGTTCGACACTGGTTTCTGGTACTATTTCTACCGATAAGAGGAATAGACAGATGGACTTCTATCATGGTGGTTGTATCAGTCAGAAGAATGTTTCATGTGGCCAGGTCATATGATACCAGTGTGGTAAGGAGGGGAACAAGAGACCGCAGTGTCCACGTGACCCTGTGGAATTCCGAACATGCGGTAGGATGGGGCATCTGCAGTGCTTTTTCAGGGTGTTTCCACCAGTGTCTAGGGGAGAGGGGTTTTGTACAGACTCTGCATGTGGGAGAAGGACTAGCAGCTTCTTACTAGTCGGGAAACTAGAATATGTCAGGTCGTGCAGGTCAAGATGGTGGTCGTGGCCGTGGTAGCAAGACGCCAAGATGTCAGAGGCAGTAGGGCGGGACAACTCAGGGTAGCCAGGATGTGTTGTAGGGACGTGATAATGGGCAGGCAGATGTAGTGCAATAGACCCAAAAGGAGCAGGATCCCAAACCTTCTACTGTCAGAGGTACTATTCTAGTATCTTTTGTCTTATCTTCAGTACTTTTTGATACGGGTGCTACACATAGCTTTGTATCTGTGCCTGCTGTGGAGAGCCTGGGGCTCTCTGTTTCTTCTTCTTCTGATGTTATGACACTAGACACTTGGTTAGGGACTAGAATGGATGGTGTCCGTCAGTGCAAGGAGTGCCCCCTTGAGGTTGGTGGGTGTCACTTTCTTTGGGGCCTCTATGTCTTGGAGATGACAATCTATGATGTCATTCTCGGGATGGACTGGTTGGTTCCCTTTTGAGCCATTGTAGATTGCTATCATCGTAGGGTGCGTTTCACGTCACCAGAGGGTGGAGAGTTTTTATACAAAGGTGAGTGGGATGTTCAGGTGAGTCGAGCTGGACCAGAGCATCATGGGTGAGGTGGAGTCACATCCCAGATTGCGAGTTTATATCTGGATGACCAGGGAACATGTCGTAAGGATTTCCCTACAATGGTTGATCGTTTTAGGGATGTATTCTCGGATGACATTCCAGGTTACCTCCAGAGTGTGAGGTGGATTTCTCTTTTGAGCTTGTGCCAGGAGTGGCACCAGTGTCCCTTCCTTCTTATAGGATGGCTACAGTTGAGTTACAGGAGCTCAAGAGACAATTAGAGGAGTTACATTCAAAGGGTTTTATCTAACCCAGTACTTCTCCTTGGAGTTCTCCAGTCCTTTTTGTGAAGAAGGCAGACAGTACCCTCAGACTCTGTGTGGATTATCGGAAGCTGAACCAGTTGGCGATCAAGAACCCATATCCCTTACCAAGGATTGATGATCTTTTTGATCAACTTAGAGATGCATGAGTGTTCTCGAATATTGACAAGAGATTCAGATATCATCAGTTGTGCGTGAGACCACCTAACATACCACTTACAGCCTTTCAGTGTAGGTATGGTCTATATGAGTTCATGGTTATGCCGTTCGGACTCACGAACGCACCAGTAGTTTTCAGGGACTTTATGAATCGTGTGTTCCATACTTATATGGATTCTTTTGTGGTAGTATTCCTGGATGATATCTTTGTGTAATCTCACACTCGACATGACCATGCCACCCATCTTGAGATCATTCGGAGTACACTGAGAGAGCATCGACTATATGCTAAGCTCTCAAAATGACATTTTCGAATGGACCAGATTCATTTCATGGGTCATATAATCTCAGACCCAGAAGTTGCTGTAGACCCAGAGAAGGTGAGAGCAGTTTTTTCCTAGGAGCAGCCTAAGAACATGTTTGAGATGCAGAGATTCTTGTGGTTGGCCAGTTACTAAAGGTGTTTTTTATAGGACATCTCCGGCTTAGCAGTGTCGTTGATAGGTTTGACTAAGAATGGTGTGAATTTTTCTTGGACAGAATCTTGTGAGATAGCCTTCCAGGAGATGAAGGGAAGGTTGACATCAACACCAATCCTGATACTTCCAAACCAAGGAAAGAGCTATACAGTTTACTATGATGCATCAGGTTTTGGGTTGGGAGCTATGTTGATGCAGGTCGATCGAGTAGTTACGTATGGGTCTCGGATGTTGAGGCCACATGAGAGGAATTACCCGATGCATGACCTTGAGTTGGCTGCAGTTTTTCATGCATTAATTTGTTGGAGACATTATCTCTTGGGAGAGAATTTTTTGGTTTTCCCCGACCACAAAAGTCTCAAGTATATCTTTACTCAGCGTGACTTGAATCTGAGGAAGCAAAGGTGGCTCGAATACCTTCAGTACATCGATTTTGAGCTTTCCTATCCACTTGGTAAGGGTAATGCAGTAGCCGACACACTAAGCAAGAATACTCAGAGACAGGCAGTACAGGAGGCTAGTGGTGAGTTGCAGCTTATGGATTTGTTCTCTGAGATGAATTTGGAGGTGCACAACAGTCAGGGGCAAACCTATCTTTCATCTTTAGCTGGGACATCTACCCTCCTAGATAGAGTGAGGATGAGATATCTATCTGATTCAGAAGGCCTATTTCTACGAGAGTCGGTGTCACGTGAGGACCCTCCTCCTGGGTGGATAATAGGTGATGATGAGGTACTTCATTTCCATGGAAGAGTGTGGGTTCCAGAGGATATACATGAAGATTTGATGTGGGAGTTTCATGCTTCATCATGGGCAGTTCATCCCAGAGTTACCAAGATGTACCATAACTTGAGATGTCTGTACTGGTGTCTGGGTATGAAGAGAGAAGTAGCTCGTTTTGTTACGAGATCTTCCACCTGTCAGCAGGTGAAGGTAGAGCATCAGAGGGCAGCTGATCTGTTACAACAGTTACCCATTCCGGAGTTGATGTGGGACGATGTCGCGATGGAATTCGTGACTGGGATTCCAAGGTCACCTCGAGGCAATGATGTTGTGTGGGTTTTTGTGGACAGAATCACAAAGGTAGGTCACTATTTTTTTATTAAGGAGACCTTCAGAGTTGACATGCTCTGGAAGTTGTATATCCGAGAGGTTGTACATCTTCATGGGGTCCCTCATTGTATCATTTCATATAGGGACTCTCGGTTTATGTCTCGTTTCTGGCAGAGTTTTCAGAGGGAACTGGGTACACAGGTGCTTCTGAGGATAGCTTACCACCCATATACCGATGGTCAGTCAGAGCGTACGATATGGGTGCTAGAAGACATGTTTCATGGGGGCTCTTGGGAGAAGCATATACCCCTAGTTGAGATTTCCTATAATAATAGTTTTCAAGAAACTATTGAGATGGCACTATACGAGGCTTTATATGGTAAGCCATGACGATCACCATTGTGCTAGTTGGAGGCAGGTGAGGCAGCTTTACTAGGACCACATCTCGTGTAGGAGACATCAAAGAAGGTCCAGTTGATTCAGAAGTGGATGGCTATTGCACAGTCTTGTCAGAAATCTTATGCTGATCGTCGTAGATGACCCTTGGAGTTTGTGGTTGGGGATCGGTTTTTCTTGCATGTTTCGCCGAGGTTGGGACATAAACGGATCAGGGGATAGGGTAAAATTTCAATGAGTTATGTGGCCCGTTTGAGATTCTGGAGAGAGTTGAGCTGGTTGCCTATCGGTTGCTATTACCGCAGAGGTATCGGGCCATGCACAACGTCTTCTATGTATCTCAGCTGCGCCGTTATCATTCGAACCCATCTCACATCATTCACCTGAGGAGGTTGAGCTTCAGATCGATGCATCCTATTAGGATCATCTGATTCGTATCATAGATAGGAGCACGAAGGTTCTCTGAGGCCATTTAGTTCCTCTCATACGGGTGCTATGAAAGCATGGCCGAGTGCAGGATGAAACCTAGGAGTAGGAGACTGAAGTACGTGCTCAGTGGCTAGAGTTATTCTCAGCTGTTTCTTCACCACCCTCAGAAGGGAAATTTGGTGACAAATTACTTTAAGAGGGGAATTTTTTAAGAACCTAGTTCTTATTCTTGAAGTACGAGTTTCTTCTTTTTCTTTTTTCCTTAAGTGTTTTTGAGAAAATGAGGAAAATGGGGAAAATCCCAAACTTTGGAAGTTCACACCTTGTACTCTGGCCATGTGGGATGAGTACATAGGGCGTGTAGGCCTGTCGGCGATGAAGGGTGTAAAAACCGATTACACGCCGTGTAGTGGGTATTTACATGTCGTGTAGTCAATCGTCAGGTAAATAGTAAAGTGGTGGAAGTATCTGCCAGCTGAGTGATAGTACAAGCCGTTTATTTTTCAATACATGTCATGTACTCATGTCGACAGATGAATAGTTCTGTGGTGGAAAATGTAGCCGCCAAAGGAATAGTTAAATGAGAAAAGTACGTGTCGTGTACTTGAGAGTACATGCCGTGTAGTCTGTTTTTTTTTCTTAAAATGGGAAATATCCTCCTCTATTCACAGAGAAGGCATAGAACTAGAGGAGAGCTTGGGAGGATAGACGGAGCATTGGAGATCACCTGATCGAGCACCGGGAATCCGATTCCGCCACTGTCGATCTCGTTGGAACCGTACGGGTATGCCCTCCCCTCTATTTGAGCCATCCTTACCAATTCTTTCATGAGGGGAAGTTATTTACGTTTTAACGGGAATTATTTTACCTCAGATGTACGTCGTTCTTGGGTGATTCGGGAGGCGTCGTTCACGTATACCAATCAAGGGCGGTCGAGGAAGGTGGTTTGGTGTTTAAATTACAACTACCGTATGTTTTTGTGCACCATTGTGATACGAACCCATGTTGGGGTGTCGTGTGGCTAAGGCCTTGGCTCTTTTAAATACCTATAATTATGCTGGTAATTTAATGAAATTGTAAAACTACTGATTGGGATCACTACTTTGAACCAGGACCACCCCTGGGGTGTGTTCCTCTATTTAGCCATTTGGCCAGGTTACCCGATGGTATACTGTAAATTTTAGCATGTATAACATTACCTTGAGAGTAATTTTATATAAATTTCATGCTTATATGTTGGTCATGGCCTGATTACATGTTTAGCCTGAGGGCAGTGTTGTGATTAGCCTGTGGGTAGTGCTCTGTTCAGCCTGAGGGAAACTTCTTTCGTGCCTGTGGGCAGTAGATTCTGTGCCTATGGGCGACACCTCATATTCCTGTGGGCATTATTCGATATGCTTGTAGGCAGATTCCAGTGGATTTGTATTCTCTTTACCCGAGGGTAAGGTTTTACGTGCCTGAGGACACTGACTGTTTAAGTATAAATTCACTATGGTGGTTTCCTTATATTGAATGATTAAATGAATAATAAAAATGGAAATATAACTGGTACAATTAGTTACTTTTGAGTACTGGTTAGTTTATTTCATTTATTACTGCACACTGTTGTTTCACATTTCCACTGACAGTTGGGAACGGACCTTCAGTGGGTGCATACTAGGATTCATTTCTCACACCCTGTTTGGGTCATGTATTCGGCCCAAACAGACTATCTTTCTACTGGTGTGGATAAGGGAAAGGATCCCTATATAGGTACTTGATTGTTGTAGAGGAGTAGGTGAGCATGGGACTGAGCTTAGGCTTGCAATGCGGCTGAGCTCCTGTTGCACTATTTTGCTTTGTTTATTGTACCTGTACTTTCCAGTGTATTTTATTGTTGTATAACATGTTCTGGCTATTTTCTCAGAACTAGATACATGTTGCATCATTATCTATATAATTGTTGGTACTCTTTTACTGTAGTTTTTCATTTCAGTTATGTACGTTCTACTACTTCTGCTATTGTTGTATGTTTTATCTTGTATTCCGCTGCTCTACACTTTGACAAATGAGGGCATAGTTTCCCCACTATTAGACCTAGGCCCTCGCTGCTAGTTGACAGCCTCTAGCATTTGGGGAAATGCGCTTGAGGTCATGTAACCAACCGGGTTCGAGGAACCCATGGAGTGGCACCCGGATCCAAGATGTTACCGTTTATTGGGGTTGTCTAGATATTACAATCATTTCATACAATAGTTTTATCTAATTTCTCCACCTCTTACTAGTCTGAAAAAAATGGTGTCAAGTTCTTATGGTTAAAATAATGTGAGAAAGACTTTCAGAAACAGATAGGTATACTAGTATCAACACCTATTTTGACTCTTCCAGAGCCGATTATAGGTTATACTATCTTTTGTGATGCATCAACCATAGTCCTAGAAGAAGTTCTAATGCAAGAGGACAAATTGTGGCATATGGATCTTGGTAGTTGAGGAATCATGTGAGAAATTACCCAAAACATGGCCTTGAGCTAGTAGTTGTTGTCCATGCATTACATTGCTAGAGACATTATCTGATGGGTGAGTGCTTTGTGGTGTACACAGACCACAAGAGCCTCAAATATATATTTTCTCAGCATGAATTGAACCTCAAACAATGAATATGGGACAATTATCTACAATCATTTTATTTTTATCTTACCTATATGCTTGGGAAGGGAAATGTAGTTACAAATGATATAAGTCATGAAACTCAGGACCAAGTAGTATGGGAATCCAGTGAGGAATAGAAGTTAATGGCCCTATTTTCTGAGCTACATCTAGAGTTTCAAGATGGTCACAATAAATATTATCTCTCATCCTTAATAGTTTCCTCTTCCCACCATGATAAGGGAAAGAGTAGACAGTATGTTGATCATGGTGGCTTGGTTTTCTATGAGAGTATATTAAGAGATAATCCATCTGCAGATTGGTTAATAAGTATAGACAACATCCTGTGTCTACATGGACATATCTGGGTTCCTACGGATATGAGAGAGGAGTTGATTAAAGATTCCCAAGCTTCATAATGGGATGTTCATCCAGGAATCTCCAAGATATATCGAGATATGTGATTCTAGTATTGGTGGTCTAGGATGAAACATCAGATCGTAGGATTTATCACAAGGTGTTCCACCTGTTAGAGGGTGAAGGTGGAGCACTAGAGACTTACATGATTTTTACAGCCGCTTCCAGTTTTGGAAAGGAAATGGAAAGATGTTTCCAGGGATTTAATAGTCAGATTACCTTGGTTATTGAGGGGTATTGATACTATATGGGTAGTCATTTAATGACTAATGAAACAATCTCACTTCATTCTTATTTAGGAGACTTTGTCAATTGATGAGATGGGAAGATTGTATGTCCGTGAGATCATATTACTACATAGGGTCCCTTGAAATATCGATTTAGATTGATATTTTCATTTCATGTCATGGTTCTGGAAGGGATTGAAAAAGGATATGGGGACTCAGGTTCTTCTAAGCACATCATTTCACCCTCAAACTAATGTAAAATCAGAACAGAAAATACATGTTCCATAGGATATGCAACGAGCATGTGTCCTTGATTTTAGTGGTTCTTGGGAGAAGAATATCTCTCTCATCGAATTTTCCTATAACAACATATTTTATACAACAATTCTGATGGCTCATTTTGAGTCCTTATATGGTAGGACATGTTTTCCAGCCCTGTGTTGGTTGAAAAATAGGGGAGGCATCCCTACTAAGTCCTCATCTTGTGTAGGTGACTTCAGAGCAAGTCCCGCTGATTAGAAAGCGCATGACTACTACTTAGTCTAGATTGAAATATTATGCCGATTTCTGTCAATGACCTCATTATTTTGAGGTCTGGGATGATGTTATCCTTTGAGTATCACCCAAGCTTGGGCATAGATGGTTACAAAAATAGGGAAAACTATCGCCTTATTATGTAGGGCCGTTTGAGATTCTTGAGAGAGTCGGGCCGGTAGCCAATCAGTTATGACTACCTCAGAGGTACCATGCCATGCAAGACATATTTCATGTTTTGTAGCTTTTCCAGTATCATGTTAACCTATCTCATACTTTTGATTGTAAGGAAGTGGAGTTAAATGTTGATGCTACCTTTGAGGAGTATCCAATACACATCATTGATAGAAGAATGATGGTTCTCTGAGGCCATTCTTTCCCTCTAGTATGGGTGTCTTAGTTGCACATTCGGGTATAGGACGAGACTAGGGAATGGGAAGCTAGTGTACATGCCTAGTGGCCATAACTGTTCTTAGACTGTGTTTATCTACCCTTGGAAGTTGAACTCAGGGACGAGTTCTTTTAAGGGGGGGAATACTATATGAACCCAATTTTTCAATCAGGTTTAGATCCTTTAAATTTTGGTATAATTCATTACTTTCGACCTAATATATATTCCCAAGGAGTTAGTGAAGGTCTCTAGGGTGTCTGGGGAAATTTCAGATCTCGGAACCCATCTATTTGGGAAAGCTAGATAGGTCTCATGGTTAGTGCATGGTTGCAGCACAGTTGGCACATGGTTTGGCTAACTGTGCAGATTGAAATTTCTAGATAGAACCACTTCACATGGTTTTTCCATGGCCATGTAGCCTAATAATACAATGTTCCCTTATACCCTGAAAACCTCACATGGTTTTTCAAACAGTGCGAAAAAACCATGTAGATGCCATTTTTATGGGTAAATTTACAAAATTTCCCTTAATGATTTTTTAATCGCCCTCATTCTTCCCAAATATGAGATTATGTAGTATTTACCTCCATGGCACTCATTTTGGAAATTTTTGAAATAAAAATCAAGGGATCCAAATATCTCCACCATCCAGGATCTGATCAAGCTTATGTTCTTCATGTTGGAGGCACAACTGTAAGTACTCGAGTCCTCTTAAGATGTTCTCTTTCTCTTTTTCTCTTAATCAAGATATTGGGGTATGATATTTTTTTATTTTTCTTAGATCTACTCTGATATGAGCCTAATCAATGGCCAATATCAAAAGAGGATACTCATACAATCCTAAGGTGGGTCATCTATAACTTATCCCTAAAGTTCATTGATTTTTCATTTGTCGTGGGGGCCCACCGATTTTATCGGGTTTCGTTTATAGAATTAATGTTCCATGGTTATAATTTTTAGAACCATATGGATATGATCACTAGTGCAGAAATTGTTTTTTACGTCACCATTTTTTACGTCGGTTATATATAACCGACGTAAAAATGCGCCAAGTATATTTTTAACGTCGGTTATTTTAATAACTGATGTTACAAATCGCGCCTGTTGGGTTTTTACGTTGGTTATTTTATAACCGACGTAAAAAACCAATGCGCGGGGGGTTTTTTAGGTCGATTATTTGGAAACCGACATAAAAAACCCGATATCGACACGTTTTTTACGTCGGTTATCAAATAACCGACGTAAAAAATCAAAGCGCCGGATTTTTTACGTCGGTTATAAAATAACCGACGTAAAAACCCCCCAGGGCTTTGGTTTTTTACGTCGGTTATTTGATAACCGATGTAAAAAACGTGTAGATATCGGGTTTTTTACGTCGGTTATAAAATAACCGACGTAAAAAAACGCGTACATATCGGGTTTTTACGTCGGTTTCCAAATAACCGACGTAAAAAACCTCCCACGCATTGGTTTTTTACGTCGGTTATCTTATAACTGACGTAAAAAACTAAATCCCGGAAGCTTTTTTATGTCGGTTTTAAAATAACAGACGTTATAAATTTAAAAAATAGTTTATAACATCCATTATATAATAACCGACGTTATAAAACTTTTAATGAAATTAAAGCCCGTGGACTGTCATTTACGATTTTTCGATTGACAGTCCGCCGGCTCGTCTCTCTCGCGCGGTTAACCCTAATCGGCTCATCGATCGACCTGCGTTAAACTCATTTTGGCTTCATTGTTTATCTTCTTTCACTCCTCTCGGATCTATCATCTCAACTCACAACATTCAAGTAAGCCTTCCACGAATTTATTTCGTTCGTTTTTGTTTCGATTCATGATGTAATTTGTTTGCATCAGATATGCTTTTCTATTTAATCATGTTGAGAATATCGTGGAATTTTTTGTTATTGCAAATGGTTATTTGTATTTTGTTGATATAACAGACTATGTTGCATTTATGTAAATCGATGCTGATTGTTGGTGACATTATTTAATATTTCTCACTTATATGGTTACTTTATGTGCTAGAACATTCTTATGGTTCTGGATATAAATGTTGCTTAACCTGGAAATTATTTCTTATGTTTTTTGGTTCTGTTTTTGTTGAATTAGTTTTTTTACAGATTTTTGTTTTCTATTTTTATGATAATTAATATAAGCAGTTTGCGTTTGAATAACTGTTTAGTCTTGTAATTTCCAGGTTTTTCACTATTGTTGTTGATATTTGTTAATTCTTTGTGTTTAGAATTTCTGAACATGTTTCCTGTAATTGGAATTCAGTTTTTGTCCATGGTTGTTTTGTTTTCATTTTTGGATTTTGAAAACCAAAAATAAATAGAGTTTTTAGTCGAGTTTTATTTTGATTGATAATCGTTAATGCTGAAGGCCAAGTACAAAATCAAATCCCCACAAGATATGTTACATGGGATTAAAAAGAAGAAATAAAGGATTAAACCGAATCAGTGGGACTATTGTTATTCTGAGCAGACCAGTGTTGGACGCGCTGGGCGGCCCTCTCAGCCTGCCAATGCAATTAACGATCATCAGAAACAAGAATGAGTGAATTGCTGATAAAATAATAACATGCTGGTAGACCTATTTTTTCCAGTCACACCGAAGGGTGATGAAGACCAATATCAAGGTCTGCACGCCATTTAAAATAGGTTGTTTATCTAATATATTAAAACATCAAAACTGCAATCAATATTAAACTATGTAGGCGCCATGATTTTCTTTGATTCAATGAAATTTAAAACTGTTATATCAAACTATATTTTGTTTTAAAAATAATATTCAAGCATATTTTTTTAATACCTATAGATTTGTTTTATATTTTAAATTGTTTTACATTCAAATTATGATTTTTTTTCATATAAACATGTATTTGTCTTATCTTAAAAGTATATTTTTTTTTTATTTGTTATAGGTAATAATGAGTCGAAGTTGGATTACGGCACATCGAATGAACAATGAATTTGAGGAAGGTGGTGATGCCTTTTTGGAATTTTCAAAACGAAATGTTCCAAGTAGTGACATTTTTTTCTGTCCATGCCTGAAATGTTTGAATATGAGGAAGTTGAAAAGTAGCGAGATAAAAGTTCATCTGATTTTTCATGGTTTTAATCCGAGTTACAGCCCTTGGATTTGGCATGATGAAACTGGATGGAATGTCACTGATGATGACGATTCACAAGATGGTAACTCCGTTGGAATTAAAGAAATGATTTGCGATATTGTAGCAGAACAAATTGAGATAGAACCGACAGTTGCGTGTCTATATGGTGATGCTGAAAAACCATTATATCCCGGTTGTACAGATTTTACGGTTTTGTCGGCGGTGTTATGATTGATTAACCTAAAGACGAAGCATGGATGGAGTGACATAAGTTTTACATAGCTACTACAATTGATGAAAGACATTCTTCCAAAAGATAACGATCTTCCAGATTCACATTACAAAGCCAAGAAAATGTTATGCCTGATGGGATTGGGATACAAGAAAATACATGCCTGTCCGAATGACTGCATTATATATAGGAAGGAATATGAATTTCTGTCACAGTGTCCTAAATGTGGGACATCCTGGTATAAGGTGAAAAAATAGTCACAGGGTGATGTAGATATTACAAAGCTCCCTTCAAAGGTATTTTGGTATCTTCTTATAATTAATCGTTTCAAACGTTTATTTGCTAATTCACATGATGCAAAAAGGTTAAGATGGAATGATGAAGAGAGGGTATGTGATGGAAAAATACATCATCCAGCTGATTGTCCACAATGGAAGAAAATTGATGCGCAGTATTCTACATTTGGAAATGAAATTAGAAATCTCAGACTAGGGTTGTGCACAGATGGAATGAATCCATACCGAACACTCAGTAGCACACATAGTTCATGGCCTGTTTTATTGGTAATTTACAACCTCTCTCCTGAAGTTTGTATGAAGCGCAAATATGTCATGTTGAGTATAATGATATCTGGTCCAAAGCAACCCGGTAATGATATTGATGTTTACTTGTCACCGTTGATTGATGATTTGAAACTGTTATGGGCTGATGGTATTAGGGTGTATGATTCTTATAAAATTGAATATTTTCAACTGCATGCAGTGCTTCTGTTCACTATAAATGACTTCACAGCGTATGGAAATTTGTCTGGATACAGTGTTAAAGGGAATAAAGCATGTCCAATTTGAGAACAACAGACGTCCTATTGTTAATTGCATCATGGGAGGAAAACAGTGTACATGGGTCATTGAAATTTTTTTCCTATGGAACACCCTTATAGAGGACTAAAAAAGGCATTCAATGGCTCACAAGAATTTGATACTACTCTAAAACCTTTATCCCTTGATCTGTATTTTGAGAGGGTGAAAAACCTTGACGTGACATTGGGAAAGACACAGAAATCTGGTATTGATAGACATATTTGGAAGAAAAGGTCAATTTTTTTGAGCTACCATATTGGAGGTATCATGAAGTTAAACATAATATTGATGTCATGCACGTGGAGAAGAATATATGTGATTCTTTGATTGGAACATTGTTAGATATTAAAGGAAAGACTAAAGATGGGTTGAATGCAAGATTAAACTTACTATCAATGGGAATACATTTGGAGTTATCTCCCACTCCTAAAGGAAGACGAACATTTCTTCCCCCAGCTTGTCATACATTATCGAAGAGGGAGAAAATTAGCTTCTGTCAGTGTCTTCATGATACAAAAGTGCCTCAAGGTTATTCTTCTAATGTAAAAAATTTTGTCTCATTGAAGGACTTGAAGTTGATAGGTATGAAATCACATGATTTTCACGTCATGATGCAACAAATTCTACCAGTTTCATTGCGTGGAATATTTCCCATTATTGTCAGAAAGACTATAATGAAGTTGTGTTATTTTTTCAATTCAATTTGTAACAATGCGATTGATGTGAATACTTTGAACATTTTGGAAAAGGATGCAATTTTTATACTTTTTCAATTGGAAATGTATTTTCCTCCAACTTTTTTTGATATAATGGTGCATTTAATGATTCATCTGGTTCGAGAAATAAAGTTTTGTGGACCTTTATATCTTTGTTGGATGTATCCTTTTGAAAGGTATATGAAAATATTAAAGGGGTATGTTAAAAATATATATCGACCTGAAGCCTCCATTATTGAAAAGTATATTTCTGAGGAGGTAGCAGAGTTTTGTACGGGCTATTGGGCTACAGCGCAACACATAGGTTTGCCTCCATCATGCCATGAACTAGTTAATAATGAGGGAAAGGGGATTTGCGGCTTGAAATTCAAATCATTTTCAGCTGAACAGATGAAGAAGTTAGAATCATAAATCTTGAATAACATAGCTGATGCTCAACCGAATATCACATTGCATATTAATGAGTTGAAACAATGTCATCCAAAGAAGAAAGAAATGTGGATTTTGAATGAGCACAACAATACTTTTTTGTCATGGATTAAAAAGACTTTTCTTGGTAGATCAGATGTATCAGAGACATTAAAATGGATAGTGGGTGGTCCATGTTTAAATGTGATAACATGGTCTGGTTATGAAATTAATGGTTATACATTTCATACAAAAGCTTAGGACAACAGAAGTGCAGTTCAGAATAGTGGTGTATTGGTGTTTGTAGAAGCAATTCATTTTTCGAGTGCTAAGGAAAAAAACCCAATTTCTGCATCAAATGCATATTATGAAGTGATTGAAGACATATGGGAGGTTGATTACTTTAAAATTAAAGTTCCTGTTTTTAACTGTAAATGGTTTAACGGTAACAACAGTGTCATACATGATGAATTTGGAATGACACTTGTTAATCTGAATAGATTGGAAGACACAACTGATTCTTTTATAATGGAAACACATGCAAAACAAATCTTTTATGTAGTAGATCAATCAGATATGCAGTGGGCTATTTTTTTACAAGGGAAAAACAATATGTTGGTGAGGATGAACTTGATGAATATGCTGATTTATGTGAGATCCCTACTTCCATGGAAATATTAAAAGAACATAATGACGATCATGTTGAAGACATAGTTTGTGCCATAAGGAACGATCACGATGAAGGAATTTGGGAAAAAAATCCATCTGTACATTCCTAAAATTACAGGTAACATATGTTTATTTCTTGTTTACATTTATTTTTTCTATAAATGTTAGATATTGTAAGTTTTTTATTTATTAAATTTTTTTTTAAAATAAAATAAGTATATGTTTTTGTTTGTTTTAAGTTTGTTTCGTTTACTTTATCATGTTTATAACCATTACATGAATTTTAAAATGCTTATTTTTGTTCACTGACAATTACTTTACCATGTTTACAATGTTTACCAGGTTTACCGTTTTTACCATTTTTACCATCTTGACCATCTTGACCATATTTTCCATCTTTACCATTGTTTAACATGCTTACCATATTACCAATGTTTACTATTATGTAACTTATTACAATTTTCTATTTTATGATTACAGTAGTATTAAAATATTTGAATTTGTATATTTGTTCACTGATAATTACTTTACCATGTTTACAATGTTTACCAGGTTTACTATTTTTTCCATTTTTACCATCTTGAACATCTTGACCATCTTTTCCATCTTTACCATTGTTTAAAATGCTTACCATATTACCAATGTTTACTATTATGTAACTTAGTACACTTTTCTATTTTCTGATTACAGTAGTATTAAAATATTTGAATTTGTATATTTGTGAACTGATGTTTGTTTTTTTGATTTGAAGGATAATGACAGATCATTCAAATGATCAACCACATGATTCTGGAGAGGAGAATATTGCTGGTCATACCTCTGGGGATGAACATTCACATGCTCCTATTACGACAAAGAGTTCAAAGGTTGGTAAACGTGGGTGCACACGTTTACCAAAATTATCACTTGCCCGTACGCAGGATCAGAGGATAGTAGTTGAGTTTGATGATGATGATATTCCTAGAGGTCCGAATGCCAAAGATTTTAAGAGTTTTGTTGCAACTCAGGCTAAGACCAAAGTAAGCATTCTGTATGATGATTGGAGAGGTGTGGATAAAGCGATTACCTCTCAGTTGTGGGAGAAGATTTTGGTAAGATCTTTTGTCATTGTTTGACCATTCTTTTAATGTTTATAGTATATATAATATGTTTAACCTCTTCTTTATCATATGACATTTGATATTCCTGACACTGGAGGAGTCAGGAAGAAATGATTATCATTGGCAGCCAGGAGATGGAGGGATTTCAAATCAATCCTCTCATCTGATTTCATTTATGGTCATAGGAGTCATGACAATCCATGTCGTATATATCCTCTTATAGATGAAGACACATGGAGACAGTTTTTTGAAAGTATAAAAAAAGAGTCATTTCTGGTAAGGGCAATGTAAACTTTTATAAACATTCTTATATAAATGATTTTATTAATTTTTTGTTAATGATTTCTTATTCTTAAATTACAAAAAACAAGGAAAGCTCATCAGGAGATCCAATCTAAAAATGTATACCCTCATAGATTATCTCGGGGAGGGTATACAATATTGGAAGAAAAAATGATGGTGGAAAAATTTCAACAACTAAGAGATGAGTCTTCAAGCTCTGGAGAGGTGGCCCCTCCATCCCCTCCATCTAGACATGAAAAATGGAAGAGATCTCGGAAGGGAAAAAAAGGGGAATATCTTTCGGAAGAATCGAGAATCGTAGCTGAGAGGATTGTAAGATATCTATTTAATTTATTTAAGTTAACTTTTTTCTTCATATAAGTTTCAATCATTACATAAATGTTCAATTAATTAATACAAGACTCTCTTGAGGAGCAGAGTTTGGAGGAGACATTTACAGCTACTGGGAGGGAAGATATTTTATTTGCAGCATTGGGAAGGCCCGAACATCCTGGTCCTATAAGAGGATATCCGGCAGGTGTATCGGTAATAAAAGTGTTTCCACGTTCTTAAACTTATAAAATTGAGGGGGTTTATAAAAAAAATAGAATCCTTGGAGGCTGAAGTTCAAAATATTAATGCGACGATGGAAGACAAGATTATAGAGTCGGTGCAGTCTATGTTTGCAGAAATGCAAAGACAATTTCATACTGCAGCTCCCACTCCTCCACCTCCCCCTGCAGACCCCATTATTTATCCTCCACCTCCGCCAGTAGCTCCCACTCCCCCACCTCAGCCTGCGGACCCCATTTTTGTTCCTACGCCTCCGCCGCAGCTTCCTACATAATTCGAGTTCTATGTTGATGATTCTCAACATCATATAGTAGCATGCGGGTTGGTATATTGTATAAGAGATACAGTTCATCATCAAAAATTAGAGGTAGAGAATCAGAGGGTCATTGTACATGATATTATAGATAGATCATCTAGGGTACCAATACTTACAAAAGAGGTGGCGACAGTTGGATAGAGTATCGACCATTTTTTAGTTTGTCCATCCAGACTTCTTCGACTCATTACCATAGAGGTCTGAATGATATATCTTTTATTTTATTTTTTTATTAAAGTTGTTTTATCATTTGAAAACTACTATATTTCTAATTTTTTTTTCACAGGAATACTTCAAGGGTAAAGAAATATTGTATAGACAACAACAAAGACAACAGGCTATGACATCAGATACAGATTCCAGTGGTCTTGACAGATTGTCAAGATATTCACATTTTTTGTTGGGTTTTTATGAGTTTCCAATGGAATCTCATGTTTGTGGACGTGAAATAAGTGTAGGGATTACAAAATCTGATATCATGGAGCTTGTTACTGGAGATATGTTGGGCATCAACGTGGTGAAATTGTTTTCCATGTAAGTCTTAACACCTTTTCCCTGCATTATATTTATTAAAAATGTATACTTATGTATGTTTTGTATTAGGTATCTTTATAAAATTTGTGAGAGGAATGACCTGACAAAAGTATATGGATTCATGGACCCGCAATTGATTTCCCCTGAAGCATGTGCATTGACTGAGTAACAAAGAATGGTTTATATTGCTGAAACATTTGAAAAGAATATAATCAGACAATGTTGGATGATGCCTTTTTGTGAGAGGTATGAAACACATTTCTCTCAAAGAGTTAATTATCTTTTAACATAAAAAACCACTAACATTAAATTTCCTTTTATCAGGGATCATTGGATGTTAGGGATTTTTTACCCAAGGGAGAAAGCTCTTTATTGGATATGCTCTGTTCATGGTGATGTGCGGGAAAGTTTTAAGAATATATTGGAAAAGTAAGTTTCAATTTCTCAATAGTTTTATATATTATAATGAATTTTAAATTTACCCCATTCGTATTATTTTCTAATAGTGCATTGTTCTACTTTCGAAAAAACACAAAGAAAAGAAATGAAAAGATCAAATATGTAAATGCGAAGGTAAATTTCCATTTATAATTTGTAATTTTTGATTTATTATATAAAAATAATATATTGAATTTACACTAATTCAAAATAGAATTTTCATGAACAACAAGGCCTCATCGAATGCGGATATTATATGTTAAGATTTATGTATGAAATAATAACAACTGGGACAGTTTTGAATTTTGACCTGGTAAGATTTCCTCTTAAACTATGCAAATAATATTTCAATTTGATTTATTCATTATACACGTTAACAATCTTCTTTTTCATTTTTAGCTTTTTGATGACCCTCAAACCTATACATCTGAAGACATCAAACACGTACAAGTGGAGTGGTAAAATTATTTTACAGGTTTGATTGAATTTTAGTTGTTTGTAATGTAAAATGTAATTTTGAATATTGTCATTTTAATTGTGTATTTGGTAGTTGTTTAGGTTGGATTTAGTTTTTTTTGAAGTTGACAGTGTAAGTTTTGAATATTATATAAGTGAATGTTTAATTTTTCTCTACTTCTTGTTTTGGTCTAATTTTGATGGTTTTTCTGGTATGGATTTGGGTCTGTCGGGGAGGGGTTCCAAGGGTGTGGGGGTGTGTTCAGTGGGGTTGGGGGTGTCCAGCGGTCTGGGAGGGGTGTCCGGTGGAGTGGGGGGATAGTCCTGGGGGTGGTAGGGATGTCCAGGGGTGTGGGAAGCCGGTCCAGGGGTGTGGGAGTGCTGTCCAGGGGTGGGGGGGTTATCCAGGGGTGTTTGGGGCTGTCCAGGGGTGTGGTGGGGGCTGTCAAGTGGGGTGAGGGGGTGAAGAGGTGCTGTTCAGGCAGGTGGGGGGTTGTCGAGGGGTGTTTGGGGGTGTCCGGGGGTCGGGGGGGCAGTCCAGGAGTGTGGTGGGGGCTCCAATGGGGGTGGGGGGAGGGTTGTCCAAGGGGTATACATGAGGGTGGGAGCTCCAATGGGGTGGGGGAGGGCTGTCCAGGGGGTATACATGAGGGTGAGGGCTCCAACGGGGTGGGGGAGGGCTGTCCATGGGGTATAAATGAGGGTGGATGCTGTTTAGGGGGTAAGTTTTATATGTTATCTATCTACATGCTTAATTTTGATGTACTTCTATTTTTGTGGTATGATTTCTTGATTTGTTTTCTGGTTGATTCTGGTGGAGAGAAGATGACTGCATTCTGTTTAAAAAAAAATTGGGTTTATCACGTCGGTTATTTAATAACCGATGTGATAAAATGCCTGGAAAATAGTTTATCACATCGGTTATTTAATAACTGACGTGATAAAAGGCCTGGAGAATGGTTTATCACGTCGGTTATTTAATAACCGACGTGATAAAGGGCCTGGAGAATGGTTTATCACATCGGTTATTGAATAACCGACGTGTTAAACAGCCTGGACAATGCTTTTTCACGTCGGTTATGGAATAATCGACGTGATAAACACCCCTCCCTCGGGTTTTCACGTCGGTTTTATATGAACCGACATGGTAAACCATGCTCACCCCGGTTTATCACGTCGGTTCTTATAGAACAGACTTTATAAACCCCCCTCACCCCAGTTCATCACGTCGGTTCTATATGAACCGACGCGATGAACCCCCTCGCCCCTGTTTATCACATCGGTTGTTTAAGAACCGACGTGATAAACCATTATCCAGACCGTTTATCATGTCAGTTATTCAATAACCGACGTGATAAACCATTCTCCAGGCCCTTTATCACGTCAGTTCTAAAATAACTGACGTGATAAACATCGCGATTTTATGTTTTTGACGTCGGTTTTTAAATAACCGACGTCAAAAACCTTATTTATAACGTCGCACGTATTAACGTCGGCTAGAAACCGATGTAAAAAATTAAAAATAACCGACGTAAAAAACGTTTTCTACACTAGTGGATATTTCCATATATGGGATTTATTTTTGGTGTTTATTACTAGAACTACATCCGTTCCATGTCGATGTTTTTGCCATAATTGTTGTTTAGTGCTTTGACATGTTTTCACCACTATTCGGGTGTGCTTTGGCTTGAAATTTATAAGGGTAAGAATTTCTATATTAATTACACTAATTTATATTGTGAATTTCATAATGGAAAGTACCATGTATTCATAACACTTGAGCCGATTAAGATAAGTGATTCAATTGATAATTAAATGTGAAATTGAATTTGGAAGGTATATTGAGTATAAAACTTGGCCTTATAGAATGTGAATGAATAGTATGTTGCTTATATGTATCACCCCTTACTACATTAATGGATGGTAGGAGAATGAACCTTGAATATAGAATATTCCTTAAATGGATTAAAGGTTTTCATGTTACTTGGCATTGTCACACTAATTAAAGGCAAGGCTTGAACCAAATGACTTGAAAAAATGGTTGCATAGTACTTGAAAATATCACACTAATGAAAGGAAAAAATTGAACCAAATGAAATATTACATGACTTAAAAATAAAATTGGATTAGAATGACTTGATCTTTCCTTGGATTCTGATCATAGAATTCCATGAGCACTCAAGAAACCCATTCCGATTCAAGGATACATATTTCTTAGGTTTATACTCAATCTCAAGTATATGCACTCTATCCATAGGCTTGAAAGTATTCCCATTCTCTAAATAGAAATAAAATCAAAAAAATCATGAATCATTTTCAATAAGGTTCAAATGGATCTGAGGCTTTAGGTAGGTAAGTAATAATGTGAAAAATAATCTCAGAGGCCAGAAAATAGAGGCATAATTCTAAAATAATAAAGCTTGATATTCAATATAAAATCTTAATGAAAATTTATTCCCAAAAATAACTCTCAAATGTCACTATCACCTTGATATTCCCTTTCCAAAAATTGGTTTGCAAATCATCAATAAGGATAGTGAATGAATTTTTCCCTTTTTTAAATTTTTTATTTTTTTCATAAGGGACCACTAAATATACAATTAATAGTGGTTTTGGAACTCTTTTTCCAAAATGAACAAGTTCCACTCTCCTCCATACTAAATTTCATGGTTGCTCGCCAAAATTTTCCATGAATATCCAAATTCCATCTTATAAGGTCAAATGATTAAACATGAAAAATTATTAAATAATTAGGGTACGAAGGATAAATAGGCATCTACTAAGGATTCCTATCATGGCAGTTCATGGGTTTTAAGGGTTTCATGAATCTTAGAAGTATGCTAGCTCTCAAGGTCAAAGGGGATGAGAATATCAATCAAATGTATCAATCATTATAATGTGACTAAAAAATCTTCATGTATTTTAGAGAAAGGCTCACAAGTTCTAGTAGTTATGAATATCCTATGAATCTCTCAAAAAATATTGTATAAGAAATAATATGTCCAGAGGCTTATAATACCTTTTGGGAATGAGGAAAATAAATGGTTATTCAAGTCATTAAAAAAATTATTACCTGAATTAATAAAAATGGACAATAATTTTAATCAAACATCAAACTATACCAGTATTTATTTTAAAACACATTATAATTAAAATAAGCAAGTAACTATTAAAATTAATGTTTAGGTATTTATTATTTATAAATATAATTAATCAAAAAAATCCACATTTTAATATATTTAATCTATTAGTGATGTATCGTAGATCAGTTTACCATAAAATACTATTAAAGTCAGAGACTCTCCCCAGCACTTAATATCACACATGGTTCCCTAAGAGCAACACTAAGGAAGAGAAAAGGTTGGGAAATGACACAAGTGGTCTAGGTTGAGGGGACATAGTGAAAGAAGTTGGATGAAATAAAATTAAGTAAAATAAACATGATAATAACACTCTCCTCATGATGATCATAAAAAGGTGTAAAGAAGTTGAAAATAAGATGCCCATAACGTGCTAGAGTACTTGTGACTATCAATAAAATGGAAAAATAATTCTGTATATACATAAAAAATCACATTGCAAACATCATACAAAAGAGATATATATAATGAAAAGGTAAAAAAATAGTTACTGAGTTAATGGATCGAATACACTGTAGTGATATTTTCATTGGCACTGACTTCATCCCAATATAATAATTTAACTAATATGTATTTATACAAAAAGTTTTATAATTACATATAATAATCATTAAGGTACACACTATGTAACTAGGAAAACATGATGTGTATGATTATATTGTTCTTATTTCAAATGTGTAAGAGTGAAATGGTGGTACACAACATATTGAATGGAAGTACACATAGTGTGTTTATTAGAAATAGAAAATAATGAAATAGAGGAAAGAATACTGGCTAGGTTGCCTCCCAACAAGAACCTTTGTTTTATGTCTTTGGCTCGACCTAAATTACAATACTTACCTATAATACAAAGGAGGATTTAGTTTTCACTACATGAACCACCAAATATATATGATGCCTTTACCATGTATCCAATCTTCTTAAACTTCAGGTTGTATAGGTGGTAGCTTGTAGTGGCCCAACTTTGGGGCCAGAAGATTCTAAAGGTGGATGTGTTTCTTGGTTTGATCAGGTACATCGTCCACCTCCTAAGATTCCAAATTTGAAATGTTGAAGAGTTGATAATAATCAAAATAATTCTCTAAAGAATGTGCATAATCAACTGAGGGGTTAGATATAATGAATTGATCAAATTAATTATTAAATTTTTTTGATGTTTCCCCATATTAAAAGTTTGAGTTTTGAAATTCATGTTCAGAAATTTCTAGTGAATAAAATATGGGGCTCATATCATAACAAGTCTGCTCAATTTAAAAATAATTAAAATACCCATCCTTAGACTCCACTAGAGTATCCAAATGAATTATTATCTCATAAAGCTTCTAAATTATATAATCAATTAATCCCAACATTTAAGTATGGTCCAGCTAGTGTGTGGTAAAATCATTCATCATCGATGGTAATTGTTTGGCATTACATGAAGATGGTTTCAGATGAGAAGGATGAATGGGTGGAGTGAAGAATGTGCTTGGGTATTCCTCGTATTGAAACCAATTATTCATGTATGGACAATATTATTCTAGATACTCATATGATAAAATTGGATCATATTGATAAAAATCATCCCTAAGTGGATCGTACCAATTTCTAGTTGAATAAATATCTATATAAAAATGGGCTATAGTTTTCCAAGAAAAGACTCAAGAAAGGAAAATAAAATTGAAAAACTATGGATAAACCAACCTTAACTCATAATTTCACTATTTATTTCCATTTTTATAGTAATAAAGCCATAATTGTACCACTCACATCACAAGGTGCAGGAATTGGAAGGAATTATTTTCCCTTCTGATTCAACTAACTTGGTAGTTGGTGATAGTTGGGATCGATGCCACATGGAAAACAGAAAATAAATTAGTAGTGTAAGTTAATATTAAAATTGATTATCTGGACATAATGGATGAAGGTAATAAGCTTAAAATTTGAAATAATTTGTGAAAATTAAATAAAAATAGAATAAGTAACATAAAAAAAAGAAAGTAGTGTGTTGGGGTTACAATTCGATTATTATTTGTCATAACAGTCATTATTTAGTGTTGAAAATATTAAGGATAATAGTTTAACACATGGATTGAAATAAATTATTGTTTACTGTTCTGAAAACAAACAATTATGTTATTAAAATATTATAACCTTGTTCCAATGGTTAGTTTTATAAAACTCATTAATGTTCATTACCCTAAAGCAAGTGGCAATGGGCTCACCCAATGATCATGAATTCTCCCATTGAAGCTCCTTTAGAATTAATTGCTGGTGTTGTTCATAGTCTGATACAACATCAAAATTTAATATGTAATTAAATTTATTAAATTAATTATAAAACATAAATCATAATAAAATCAACACTTTGGAATTTAAATCACCACAAACTTGAATTTTATTACAACCCCCACACAACAACACTATACTCTTATGATGGTCATGGTTTGTGGATTGGGAAAAATATCAATCCCTTCAATGGATATGAGAATAATAATGGGAAGGAGATAAGAAGTAATTTCACTACAATAGAAATAAAAATAGAAGGGAAAACTCGAATTTGGTTATGAGGGAGGTTTAATGATAGAGCAGTAGAACCTACCCTAGAATGTCCAACACGAATTTAGAGGGATTCCTCTCATATATATAGATTACTAAACTATGAATCATGTATAGTAAACTACTTTCCATGTAGTTATGTCAACTTGAATTGTCTTTGTTTTATCTGTCGATAGGTGAGATGTGCACTGCTCCTTGACATTGCATGCTTCAGCAATCAGTTGGTGGGGTATATGGCATGTTGTGCCACTTGACATGGCATGTAATATCAATTTGATCCACTAAACACATCTATAAGGATTTAAACAATGTGTTAACTTTTATTTCAAATCATGTAAGATCAAACTTTTTATATGGGTGTATACTTGTTCAGGACGAACTGTGTCGATATAAGGTTACACAGTGTGTGTTGATAAAGTACAAACCATGTTTGTGTATAATTTTGTTCAGGTCACTACGGATTAATTAATTTTTCTAGGATCTACTAAAATATCTACAAAAATAAATAAATAAATAATTTTATCAAAAATACAATGTGTATCTAGTGAAAACATGTTTTAATACTCAATAATAGTCATGAAAAGGTTTATACAAATCATGCACATCAATAACAATAAAAAATTACCTTCACAAACATTTAAAAAAAATTAATACAAATTTCATAAAACTTAGGTCATAAAAAGAAATAATTCAACTATAAAGTCTTATTAAAACAGACTTAAATTAAAAAACATGGCTAAAAATGTAAAAATTGAAGTAGAAGTTCTGGTTTATATATCCTTTTAGAACTCTTTTGTGAATTTTGAAAAATCATATTTTAATCCACATGAAAACCTACTGTTCTAGAAGATAAGAAAACCTAGTTATTTTTATTATAGAACCAATATATTTCCATGAAAAATTCTATTTTCATTAAAATTCTAGAACTTCTATTTCAACCTTTTTTTCTAACTATTGTCCTAACCGCATTAATTCTATTTTCTTAACCATTAAACAAGGATAAAAATAATTTAAAATTCCAACCTTAATTTCTTAACATTTTTAAGAGTTTTCTAACAAAAAATTATTTATATGAAACTATTAAAATAATTAAATATAATAAAATTCTAAATGAACTTTTTATAGATTGAAAAAAGATAAAAGATACTCAAAATATCATTCATTTCCCTGTACATATTAAATGTAATGACCCCAATATATTTATTTTCCTTTTTTAAAATGGGGAAATTAAAATAGAGAGTGCATTAATTAATTTATTTTTTCCATTAACTTTTTTTAAAAAATATTTTTCATCTCGTTTTTTGTTGTTTTGTTCCATATTCATTAAAAGAAAGCCAATGTAATTTAGTGACCCTATCCCCGGTAGTCAGGATCTAGTTTTTAATTTATTAAATTGGAATAATATACAAGGAATCTCATTCTGAAGGACCTAATAGTTTGGTTATCTTGGTAAAATATATACATACTTGAAATCCACAATACATTTAAAGATATAAAATGCACCAACTATTTACTCTGAGAATACCATTATTCCATTTACCGTATCTATTCATATCAACCGCAAAACAGTTAATAGTATCCTAGGGAAAATAAAACATAAAAAATTAGTGAGCTTAGATTATTAGTAAGGGTATTCATACATAGGATGTTGTGAGTAAATAATTCATAATCAACATGGAAAGGTAAATTACTGAAACACATGTTATTTAATCAATATCTTGAGAATAATATGGTAGGAATAAATTATTATTAAATAATTTCATATTAGTAATCATGTGAGTTTGAAACATAATAATTGATATTCTAAATAATTGAATAATAAAATGGAATATAAATTAATGAATTCATAATGATGGAATACATAATTCTGGACATCTTTAATATAACATCAAGTCCTCATGTCCAGACTTATTACTATCAAGGCCTCGTTCCAAGATATATAACACAAATGGGTAAGTCCTTATCCAAATAACCAAACTAATTTTTATTATGTGACCTACCGATGCATCGAGGGTTATGTAATTTTGGCCCCCACCCATCACTAAATAAGCCCAATGCATTTCTAAAATTAATTGGGTGAAACATAATCAATATAAATATTCTTATTGAAAAACAAACATAAAAAATGTTAATACTTACACCAATCAATAAACTAATCATAAACCAACCAGAGTAATATGATGAATGGTAATAAAATTGTACATCCCTGGTCAAACTAATCATAAACCATCCATAGATATAATAAGGATGATATCAATACAACATAACCCCAGTGGATCCTAAGTAAAATTAAGGTTTTATTTCATTGATGAATATAAATACCAAGAAAATATCCTTAAAAACATTCTTGAGGAAAGTAACCTTTTCATTTTAAAAATCACCTTTTAAAATAAAATTTTCACAAAACATTTTGAAAATAATTTTCTACAAAAATATCCTTTAAAAACAATATTCCTTTTAAATATTTGATAAATGACAAATAAGACTTATTTTGAAAATGACATGAATATTCATTTAAATTTTTTTAAAAAGTCAAAAATGGGTTAAAATGTTATTAAAAAATAATTTTAAAATTTTTGAATTTTTTTTATTTTATTTTCAAAAATATGGATCTTGATTAAAAATTATTTTGGATACAAGAGAAATATAAATTAAGATTTTATTAAAAACCTTTTATCAATTATTTTAAGTAAAAAGAGTGAAAAATGGTAATATTACTTAATAAAAATTAGGAATAACCTTATTATAAGAAAATAGATTGATCTTAATAGATAAATATTAAATAATCCTCACAAGGGAGACTAAAACCAAAATAATCATAAATAATAATGAGATTTTGAAGTAACTCATTACCACTTTGGTAACATTTAAATCATAAGACCCTTAAAAAAAATCATAAAATGAAGCATTAAATATCATAAAGATAAATATATTCATGATATGAAATTTCAAAGGTGCAGTATACATACCACAAAATGTAATAACTGGTGAATATGGTGTATGTCTCATGGAAGTCAAATTGTGATGATAAACTCATACATTTGGTTCAACTTCCTTCATATGTATATGAACCTCATATATAATAAATATAGGTTTATTATACTTATATTATAGAACCATAAAAATATATATCATACCATATATTATTCTATTATATCATTTAACCACCTATTTGTTAAACATATTTCATTATTTTCATTGTTTCGGGTATTAATGGCCTTATTTTCTCATGCTTTTTTTCTCATGAATGTTCCTATTATTTTATATAAGATGTAGTTCCATCATATCCATAATTATATTAATGTTATAAATATTATTTTTTTAATAAAATAAATATTTATAACCATTCTTGAAAATTAGACATAGAAAATGTATCGTATCGCTTCGTGGAGACGGTGGGCCATAAATACGCATGAGTGATGATATCATCCCCTTAAAGGGTGAGAGGGTAAGTAAATGTGATATATATTAATTTTAAATGATTTATATAATGTCATATGTATCACATATATTGATTAAAATTATCATTATTACTTTCTATTTAAAGTGTATGTGAAAAATGAATCGCATCGCTTCATGAGGCGGTAGTCCACCGTACACATAAGGAATACTATAGTATTTTCAACATGATGGAAAGTAAAAATAAATATGTGATATTATATTTGAATAATTATAATATTATCATAAATATTATATATATCCAAAAAAATCTATCATTATATCCAACCGTGAGAGGTGATGATGGAAAATGAGTTACATCGGTTTGTGAGGCAGTAGTCTGTCGTACACACAATTGACGACTTTGTTTCCCACTTGATGGGAGTGGAGATGGATGAATATTATTCCAGAAAAATAAAACAATCTAAGTATATGGGAGATATATTTTTTATTATATTATAATTATTAATAAATAATATAATGTTTTAAAATAATAAAGAAAAAGAATGAGCTTAGTGATGAAAATTACCTTCTCATAGAAAAAACTTCTTTAGATCTTTTCTTAAGGACCCTAGGATTGGCCTTTTGGGAAGAAAAGAAGCTATATAATGTGTCTATGGATGGTATGGAGGGATTTTTTAGTGTCTTTGTTATCAAAATTGCTTTATATATTTTAACAATTGTAGGGAGTGAGTTCCCTTTTATAAGTAGGGAAAGGGGGCCTTTTAGGAAATTATTTTGAAATTTCCTAAAAGGATCCACACTAATAAGGTCATTCACATGAAAAAATATTTTAAATCACCTTTGATTCAAAAATGGGAAGTATTATGTGGATATATTTCTATTAAATAGTAATTCTAAAAAAATTGGTCATTTAACCCATATCTTCTTAGTTTAACCCCCAATAAACCATTTTCACCTTAAACATGGTAAATATTTTTTGACTGCTTCCACAATTTTTTATTGAAAAAATTAAATATAAATTATTCGAAAATAAATATTATTATTATTTTTAATATGAAATTAATTTTTCCAAATAAAATTTATATAAATAGCTTAATTCAATTTAATATTATACACATATAAGCAATGAAAAAGTGGGTTTTCAAAGTGAAACTTTTCATAAGTAAAGATAGTTTTTATATCAAAATTCAATATAAAACTCATTAAAATTACACAAATATGATAAATTTTAATATAATTGAACTAATTAGATATTAAACCACGTTTAAAATATAATTTAACTTTATAATTAATTAAAATAAAAATACATTTTTCAATAAAAACGGTATTATTCACTATTGATCAAAAAATGATTTTTTAGAAAAAATAATGAAAATTTAACCTAAAATAATTTAGATATGATGATTTCAAAATTTAATTAAATTTTATAAGATAAACTTTCTTAATATTTCAAAAATAATAATTTTATCATAAGTGCATAAGAAACGATGAAACCATTTTCTTTGAAAAATACATTTTTTAAGAAATCATTTATTTTACCTTAAAATGATGATTATTATTTTTCTAAAAAATACATTTCCATTTAATTGATTTTATACATGTTTAAACTGTATAATTTTTTTAATTTAGTTAACATTATTCATACATAACTATTTAATATCAAGGTTTAACAGTTGTGTTTAAATAATAATATTTTAATAGACTATCGTATTTCATTTAAACCGAGTGTTTTATGTAATGAAAGCTATAGAAGGATTTGAATTTATTTAAAAATAATAATATTTTATAGTCTTGGGGTGTTACATTCTCATATAATCTTGGTGTTTCATGTCATACATGTTATTGAACATGATGTTCCAATTTTAAAATCTCAAAATTTTTATATTGTTCCCCCAATAAATAAATTTTTTCCTCACAACATAATCTTGTTGTAAAAAATCTAGGGTTTTAAATTTAATATTACCATTATTAAATCCCCACATCATAAAAATGGTTAATAAATATTCCTCTTGACAAGAGTGTAATGGGAGAATCAAGGTCATCTAGAATGACACATACCGGGTTTTTGAAAAGGAGAACATTTGTGGTAAGTGAAGAAATGGACAAGGAAGAAAAACATAAATAATTACAGAGAAAAGTAGAGATAATTGATAAAAAAAAGTGAATGATCTTGATACTTTAATGGATAAAAAGAAATAAATCTTTGATATATGAAAATACCATCATTTCAACAGAAATATATGTATTATAATAATTTTTTTGTTTTAATATTTATTAACTATAGTTGAAGAATTACTTTTCTATCTAGACATAGAACATACGAATAAATACTTACTTGATATATTTCTATTTCATAGGTATAATTTCATCCTATTTTAATGCTTCAATCAATTCCAACTTCATTTCTTACTACAAGAAATGAATATCAAAAATTAATTTTTTTTCTAAAGTACATTTAATAGATCATTATAATGATAAGTAATTCCTCCTATCTCTCAATATTTTATAAAACCAAAATGGTTAGCACAAGTTATCCAAAAAAACCTATATATCAAATGAATACATTCCATCAATAATTAACCTTTATTCCCATCCAAAATATGTCTCTCCAAATTTAAAGTCCAAAACTTTTGAAGGATGGTCACAAAATCAACATTCTATTCCCCATAAAATATCAATTTGATCGTAATGTCACATTAAAAATATTAAAATACATTGATCACCATAAAATATTAATAAAAACATGAATTCTTTCAGAAACAAAATATCATATTGTTGAATATATTCTGTAAATCTAAAAAAATAGTAAAATCCATCATAAAACATCAAATGACTAAGAAATTTCATGGTCGCCAATACTATCCCATAAACCTACCACTATCCTTATTATCTCTACATAGAGAACATATTAAGGGTTTCCTCCCTCAATTTTGTGTTTTCAAATAAGTTCAACTTTCTGCTAAATCATATTTCTTAGTCATTGGTACCATTCAATATATTCTATCAAGTCCTTACAGAAATAATATTACAGTACATTATATATACATTTCATAATTTTTATAAGGAGAATATCATCAATAAAATACATTTACAACATATTTATTATATAAAAATACATAATAAAATTAATAATTCTACTCTAGATATATCAATAGAATAATCTTGACCTTGATCCCTTAGCTTCTTCTGAGGTATATTTCATTTATGTTTGGGAATATTGTTAGAATTGTTTCCCATTTCCTTATATTTAAAGAATTATACTCTAAGGTATTATCCCATAAAACGACATTCATGATAATGATCTCTTTTTTCTCCACATTTGAATCAAATTTCTTTTCTTTTTAGGCATGTACCAAGGTGCTTATTTCCACAAGTATCACATGTCGGAAAATCCTTCTTTTCTTTCTTCCATTTATCCATTTTTACTTTGTTTTCCTCTTCTTCACTTGCATCCCTTATATTCCATATGAATCTTAGAATTTTTTATTCGTCTTAATGGAACATGATATTACGCCCTCATCTGATGAGATAGTTTGGGATTCTAGTTTCCTTCGAAGGATTAGCTTTATCCCATCAAAGAAATGGAAAATATTTATCATTTGATTATGTATATAGTACATAAAATAACTTTATAACCTTGAAATATTATCTTCATACATAGTTTCATTTTCTTATTCATTCTTTTGTAGACACAATAAATCTCTTTTCATACATTATTTTTGCTTACGAGGATAATAGTTTTTTAATAAGAGTACCATGGAATCCATTCATTACATGTTTCTTATTTCTTATTCATCCTCAATTTTTTTAGTTAATGAACACCATTGATCCGAATTTCCTAACAGATGATAGAATTCAATGATAACATTCTCACTTTCACTACTTTATATAGTGATAATTATCTTCCCTAAGTAACTAGTCCATTCCCTAGATAAAATAGATTTTTAGTACCCTTGAATAGTGGAGGTTTCAAATGCATGATTTAGTCTAAAATTTTTATACATTATGGTTTATTAAAATTTTTTCCATATGGTAAAGTTTATTACCCATAAACTAAGTTTTCTTCCAACATATGGTTATAATTTTTTGAGTTCTGGTTTCATTTCTAGCTCCAGCTTTATTATCTTTCCCTGTAGACAAATACACACTTATAGTAAATATATTGATATAGTTTCCATTCCTTCTATTAATTTCTATTTCAAAATAATATGGAACACTAGATTATATCATAACATTGTGAAATATAATTTATAATCCCAATACTAGTAAAATAATTTACATAAATTCAAAACATTATGCATATCTAATCTCATCATCACAAACACAGTTTCTTTTAGAAATTTTTCGAATCATAAAAAATGTTTCAAACCCCTTATAATTGTTTGTAAATAAAATGTGAATTATCCTAAGTATATCCACTGGAGGTGTCAATCCAAGTGCGCATTAAGGCCCCTTTTTTTGCATCAGGTGATGATCGA
Source organism: Viscum album (assembly GCA_963277665.1). Taxonomy (NCBI): domain Eukaryota; kingdom Viridiplantae; phylum Streptophyta; class Magnoliopsida; order Santalales; family Viscaceae; genus Viscum; species Viscum album. The sequence continues at coordinate 1,994,991,143 of OY728157.1, forward strand.
GTCAAGACCAATCTTCCCTTTTGAATTTATTAAACATAGGTACATATTTATTGAACCAATTACTGTTGTAGTATCTACACAAGGACGTATTTATAGAAAAAACACATAACATATTCATTAACAAAACATTAGGATTTTATCAACACATGTTCTGGACCATAATACATTAGAATAATTCTTGGAATATTTCTGAAGCTTGGAGCTAAGTTAGTGCCGGATTCTGGGGCTTTGTGTGCCTTTATGTAGTGATATTAAATATGTTAAATATATTTTATCACACATGAACATTTTATTTGTAAAAGTGGGATAACACCCGAGTGGAGTCTCAAATCATAAATTTGAGACTGTGGTGGATTTTATAACATGGAATTTTCTATAGGTATGATGTAAAATTAATCATCACTAGGCGCTAGGTTGAGGTAATGTGTTAAAAGAGTGTTAATTTGAGGATATTTGTTTAATAAAAATTAAATAAATATCCCTCCCCCTCCTTATGTTTGTACGAAAAAGGATAAGATAACTCCCCCTTAGAGTGATGGACAAACTGAGGTAAAACGAAGGGGAATAGACATTAATGATCTTTGATCCTGATGGAGATCACTCCCAAATCATGTTGAAATAGCTTTAGAGCATGGATTTGCTCCCAAATCATTGGTGTTTCTCCATAAGGATGGAATATTTGAGTTTTATTTCTTTATCCCCTTTTTGATGCATTTTTATATGGTTTTAGATCCCTTATACAACTACAAGGGACCCCATGGGGGTTGATCGGTGTGTTTCGGAAAAAATCTGGTTATTTTGGGAAGCTCAAAGGTAATTCCCATTCGGAATTCCCAATATCATGGATTTCAGTACAGGATCACACATCATGTGTTCTTTCTATTCGAGGAAGATAAATTTTTTGGTACTACACATCATGTACTGAGGTTTCACATTATTTAGCATGTCCATGTCATGTGGCCAATGGATAAGGCTAGGTTAGTTGTGTTAAGGGACCTGGTCATATTGAAATACACATACAGAATACATGTACACAAAGTTCCATACAAAAACACAAGTTGAAAACATGGCCAAGGGTTTGGTTATCCAAGAAACATTGTGTACAAGAGGTACACGCTATCTAGTATACATGGTTGGTCATGCTGTGTGGGGGAGAACACAGTCTGAGGCCCAAGTTAGGTGAGACATGTTGTTTACTCCACATACACACCATGTAAGATCACATGGACATCCAAGTCATATGGTAGAGGAAATGAAAATGTTTTTATGTGGGTTAACACTCTGTGTTGACCCTTGTACATGTCATCTAGTCTTCTTAATGACTCCCTCCTTATGTATCTCCTCCTTTGAGGCTCATATTCAGGCCAGCAAGTATCCTATCTTGAGATGTTTTCCACTGAGAATGCAACGATGTCACTTATTGTGGATTTGGAGATAAGGCATGGAATTATTTGATCATGATGATGAATTTGTGTTTCTTTATCATGGGTAGTAATCAAAATGGGTAATTAGGGTAATGATGGGGTTGGTACCCTTCCCTACCATCTTTGGATGTAGGTCCCTTAGACTCTTTATCATGGTATAGTTGTTCTCCCCTATCATAATAGGGGGAGAGTCCCATACCTATGGATGAGTTATGGCATGAGGTGTGATGAGCATTATTATTCTCCCAGAAATTATTGATTAACGTAGGAGATTGGTTGGGTTTACCAACGTGGTGTTGGTACTGATACTCCCATATCGTATCAGGGTGTGAGTTTCCCTTACCGCTAAAACTAGTATAGATGGAACTCCCCCACAAAGGGATATATTCCTCTACATATTAAATAGTTCTATCATGGTTGGTACTCCCCTATTGGATCTGGTTACAATACCCCCATGTCATTTGTGTGGTTGGAGATGGAGATCCCCTATCGAATTGGGGCACGAACCCTCCATACTCAATTTGCAAGTAGAGCTGGTACTCCCATGAGGTTCTAGGGTGTAGGTCCTTTATCCATAGATTAGGTACTTCCCTATCATACCTGGGTGAAGTTCCTCCATACTTAATGTATATATAGAGTGTGTACTCCCCTGTTTGGCCAGGGTGTGGGTCCTCCTTATGTAATGTTCAGAAAGAGTCAATACTCCCCTAACATACCAGGGTGTGGGTCTTCTAGCCTAGGGTTATTACTACCCTATCTAGGTTGGAAGTGGGTCCCCCATAATGTTATTATATAGTTAAACTCCCCTATAGTGTTAGGGTTCAGGTCCTCTATCTTTGGAGTGGTACTCCCCCATCATCAAGTAACAATAGAGAGCAGGTCTTCCACTGAATTAACAGACCCCTCAACCGAGAATATTGGTTATAAGGAGTGGTCCCCTCAATTTTTTTGTGTGGTAAATGATTAGGAGTTACTTATCCCTCGACATAGTGAGGTGTAGGGGTCTCTCTATGGTTATTTAAATAGTTTCTCATGATGGTTAAGAGTTAGTACACCCTCAACTACTTGGTAGTGGAATGGTGTGGGTCCCTCCTTACTCTCTCTTTAGATAGGATGTGTGTAGAGCATAGTCTAGATATTTTCACCCCCATCCATGTGTAGTGGAGAGGGTTGGGCCTCTCCACTTGGGTTTTTATGAGCTTGTGCAGGGAACAAGGGTGGGGGAAATAGGACCTCTGGTGTTGGGAATCATGGATGTGACTAGTTGTATGGTTTTAATGGAGGATGTTTTCTCATACGAGTGATATTCCGGAGGGAGGATATTATGGAGTGTGTTCTCCTTGATGTATGTTACCTTTGAGCCTTGAGTAGAAACATGTGGCTAACTATGAGGTTGGGACCTCATGAATCTTGGTGTTTGAGATGATTATATCTTGGTGATTATGGGTTTCCTTACAGTGTGTTCTCTTTTCTTGGTTTAAACATCATGTAAATAGAGTTAACTAATCATGTTTAATCGAGGATATTAGAGATGGATTTTCTCTATCATTTGAGTTCCCTCTGGTGGAGTCAAAAAGACTATTTTCTTTTCAGTTTCTACCTTTTATTTTGGTTTTCTAGGGTGCCTATGGGGTACTGTTATAATCACCCCTTCATGGGATTTACCCACCCATGTTGTGTCTTACAAAAATGAAATTACTTTCAATGAAGTCTCAGGAGGACCTGAAGTATGCATATCTTATTGATCCAGACTCATCAAGGTGTTTTATAGTACCTGGATGAGTATATTTTTGGCAGTTTCATTTGAAATTGATCCACTCCATCTAAGAAGGTTGGACTCATTTACAATTTTTGGTGGGATTTTATTTTTAGGATATTCCAGTTCTATTTTACTCTGGTTGTGGGTTATATGTATGCTTGTATTTATTTTTTATTTTATTTTATCTCTACTCTATTTCATTGAGATGTATGTGGGTGCGTGTATATAGGTACCATAGGATATGTCCTACCATATGTGTGATATGCATACTCAATACTGGACACAAAAACCTATCCCATTAGAGGTGTACTTGAAGATTCGTGGCTTGGAACCCTATGGTTTATGTTTTTACAGAGTGGTATTAGTTTAAGTTCCACTTTGGGACCACAATATAGAGGTTTTCTAGTTGTGAGCTTGGTTTGGGATGCATAACAACAATGTTGAAGTGTTATGTGTTCTTTTTTCATGGCAGAGAGTCCATTGTTGGTGTGGTGGTCGACATATCCATTCACTATGACTCTAATAACATACTTTTTGACTCAAACTATTTGGTCACAATTTGCAAGGAAATTTTGGTACATGTATTATATAAGACTAGGTTGTGGGTTACATGTCCTTATTGAGTAAGATCCCCAGATATACTCTATGGTTGTGACATTTCTTCATTCTATTTCTTTATACCACCATGATGAAGCCATACTGGGTTCCATGGTGAGATTGTGTTGAAAATCCACCCAGGGATGAGGCTTCAGTGTAGGGTATTGTTCCTAAGTAATCACTTCTAGGTGGTCCTCCATTCGATCCACCACCCATCGAGCAGTAGGTTGTTCTAGTAGATCAGGAAAAAGATGTATGTATGTTTAGTGTGCTATATGAGTTACATAGGAAGTAAATTCCTAGGTATTATGGATATCCAGACTCCCAGGTAAGATAGGTAGTTGATTGAGTTAGTCATGCACATTTTCTTCCTTGTGAGGACATCTCCTGATCAGATGGTACTCCTGATCAGATGGAGGCTCCAATGAATATTAGAGGTAATATCTATATATTTCCTACTTTTTACAGTATTGTTGGTAGACACTATTGTGATGTACTCTTTTCTTTCAACTTGTTGTTCAATGTTTACCTAGGGAGACATGAGACATTGGTAGGTCTCTGTGATGGTGTTTTTTACGTAACATTAGACTCACGTGAAAGAGGGATTCTTCCCCCACCAAGTTGATTTCTTATGACATGATTAAAACTATTAGGGTGATTCAATGATACCCATAGTGCAACATCCTAGACTCAGACACCACTAAAGGTTCCCTAATCCTAGTGGATCACATGGAATCAAGCACATCGCTTCAAATTTCATAGGATGCTGAATATCAATGAGGTCCTAAGTGTGTCTTTTGGGAGACTATTCTCCCATCACCAGAGTGTAACATAGTATAATATCAATAATATACAAGTAGTGGGAGTAGTATAACAACCAGAAAAAACTAAATTGTAAAAAACTAGTAAATAAAAAATTCTATAAGACATATCATATAAAAAGTGATGAACATGTCATGTTTATAAAAAAACATGATATACATGGAAGATGTACAATATATATAAAAAAAGTAAAAATATAACAAAATTGTCTCAAATAGCATCATGAGACTCAGTTCTGTCTCATTCTCCCTTGCTCCTAGGCAGAATTCAACAACATATATTAGGGCACATTCCCTTATCAATACCTTCAACCATATAATCTTTTCAAGTCCCCATAGGTGGCCTGAATAGGGTATGATACATAATTCTTTTAGGAAACAACCCGAGGTCTATGTCATCTAGTTAGTGGATATATATAAGAAAAGTGTGTAAGAAAAATATAACAAGTAAATGAAGTACTAAAAATTAAATATCCCTTAATTTTAGTTCTCATTTTATATTCAACAAATTTAATCAATTTCATTTAAAATATAAGTATCTAATTTAATATTTGATCCTATTTCATCTAATCAATTTCATTTAAAATAACATGATCATGGATAACTAAATAATCCATCCATAAAGTGTAATTCAAGACTGAATCCAAGCTTTTTCTTTGTCTTGGAAGATGTTTCATAATGGTTTTTTCATTAATTATTCAGTTATGAACCTGATCCTATACATAGAATTACTAGGTTGGAATTCAAGTGTCACTCTATATATGGTGATCTTCTAGAACCTGTATATCACTCTAGGTGTTGTATAAAGTAATTGTTACTCATGTTCATCATTGGTAGTCCACTAAGGGATCACATGTATCACCCATTACAATATGATCAAATTCACCTTGAGTACATCCATGGAATTCTCAAATGAATCCATGTATCACTCAACATATAACAGTAAAGCCTCAAATCCAATCCTTAGCAGTCCACTAGGGAGTCTATGTGTCACTCAGGCATGGTATAAGACAATTTCATCTATCCATGGAATTTTTCATCGAATCCCTGTGTCACCCAAGGCCTATAAGCATTTTACCAAATCAAACCATTTAATCAAAATAATTTATGCTTGTTAAGGTCATCACTAAGGATATCTCAATCCAAAATCAATTATAAAGGTGACAACAGTCCATAGCCAAGCATAGAGGTCTTGGTTTCCAAATACTCACATGGTAAATTCCTCATAAATAATTATTCAAGATTTAACAAGAAATTCCATTCCATATATGCCATTTAACTCACATGGTCATATCGATAAAAAGAGCAGTTCATGCTTACTCAAGCGTTTACATAGTGTGGTCTAACATCCATGGTCAACCATCCCTTCCCGTTAACCAATTTAATTACAATTGATATTCCAATTTAATTCATATATCAGTTGATAGTTCCATTTATTCAATTAATCCATTTTATATTCTATTCAATTACAATCGAAATCCCATGTCAAGGAAAAAATGGGAACACCTTAATGTATCCACTTCCAAGAACCACCCCTGGTGGTCTAATTCACTTAATTAACACACCAAAATGGGTGGTTCCATTTTCAAGGAATCCATCCTACAATCAACCATTTATAAACCACTTTAATTCTATAGGACATTCCTAACACGTTAAGTATTTAATTTAATTTCAAAGTGATGCCAGAAAAATGGGTGTCTGACACAATGACATATATAAACACCTCAAAGCTTTATGAAATGCATGAGACTAACTATCGTGGGCCAATAGTTGATTTCTCATCTAGTATCAGCTCCCAATTCAGCTCAGATCGGGAGAAAATCGAAGAACAAGTAAACAACCTAATAATAGGAAAAATTAGCTTAAACATAAATAGAATAGAAAATATCTAGAAGATCTAATAATGGGTAAAAAATAATTGAGATCTTACTGATACAGATCCAATGAGACTAACAGTTCTTGAATTGGAGATCAGATGGAAGCACAACGACAATTCCTAGATTAGACACCATGGGTGATCAAAATGGGGAGATCTTGTTGTGGATGAGGGATAGTAAATATATTTATGTTTAAATTGGGTTTTATGTGATTTTTTTTTCATTTTACCCAAAATATTAGGGTCTCACATTTTAGGCACACAGTTTGACAAACTGTATGTAATCCATGCATGGTTAGCTGTATAAGAAGGGAACCTACATAGTTTGTCAACACGGTTTGAATAATCATGAATAAACCATGCCAAACCCCACTTTTGATAACTGAATATATGGACACATGGCCATGAACACCATTTCGAATGGTTTGGTCTAACCGTTCATCCTCCTTCGACTCTCTTCCCATGCTTTGTATGGGTTATCAAACCATACGACATGCCCTGTATAGTTTGAACTAACCATGAACCAATAAGTTTTCTTCACAAAAAATGGGTTTTTGGATTTTAATGATCCCCTAACACTCTATTTACCTCAATTACTTCAAATAGAATTCATATTAGGCCACATTTAAATGTTTAAACTGGTAATTGATAAGAAAAAAGAAATTTATTTCAAAGAACAACTAGGTTCTTAAAACATTCCCCCCTTAAATAAATTCATCATTGAATTTCCATTCCATGGGTGGTGAAGCATGATCTATGAATAAATCCAACCATTGTGCTAGTATAGTGGCCTTCTACTCCTAGGTTTCATCATGTACTTGGTCTTGCTTCCATAGAACCTATACTAGAGGAATGAACCGGTCTCACAGAACCTCTGTGCTATGATCCAAATACTTATAGGATGCCCATAAAAGGACACATATTCCTAAAACTGAACATCCTTGGGTTGAAAGGCATGATATGTGTCAAAATAATAGTGGTTTAGTTGAGAAACATGGAAGACATCATGCATGTCCTGGTACCTCTGATGTAACTATAATTGATAGGCTACCATCACAGTTCCCTCTAGAATCTCAAATGGTCTGAAATGCAGTAGTGAAATATTACCCTATATATAACGACCCATACATTACATACATTGTTAATACTTCAAAATTGAAGCACACTTATTACATCATATGACAAAACCACAAAGGACCGTATAGGTATAGTGTCTTTAGAAACTGGGAAACATAAACAACTGGTTCATAAATCTTCTACAGTGTCTCCCATTTATTTCATCATATCTAGGGTCCCTTTTAGCATATTCTACTTAATATCCATCTTCCTGACCTGGGGAAAAGAAAACATAAAAGGGTGAGCTCAAATGCTCAGCAAGGGCAAATAAAGGAAATAAAAATCATATAATATCTTTTTGAAAATCAAAACCTGCAAAAGAGATCATAATATCTTAACATGGAATAAATCATAGAAGTGAAAATGAGATCCCCATAACATAAAACTTGAAACTTTTTGGCATGCACACATAATCATGTAAAATCATTTCTTGTTAGTCATGACTCATTGCCAAGACTATCTTAGTGGACAAAGTCCCTTTCTGAACCAAGTTCACTCCTCGTTTCAGTCCTGTATCACTGAACCGAAATAACCTTCCGTTCCAGCCATGTCTATCTCATCAGATATAAAATCTTTACCCAATGCATTGGAGGGAGATATAGGTCCCACCCATCTTATAATGAATCCTTTCTTATGTGTGCCACATAATCATAAAACATACATCATCGCATAACACATGTAACAAAAATGGGATTCTTGAAACATCATGACATCATAAATCAATTCATATAAGATAAAGGAATTCATAAAAATAATTCCATCACAACATGAACAAATCAATTTAATAATAGGGATAAAAACAGAACCCTTTATTATCTTAGATGGAAAATAATTTTGATAAAACACTTGAACTCCATTCTTGAAGAAAATATCCTTTCTTCTTCAAAAATATTTTTCCTTTCATAATATGTCATACAACTTTAAAATAAAAGAATTTGATTAAAAATAAACTTGAAAACTTGTAAAGGAAGCTTCTTGGAAACAATGTTTTAAAAATCCATTCATGCCGTATAAGTTAAAAAAACATTCTTCGTACTTTTGTCAGAAAAGTCAAAAAGTACCTCGTACGGAAAAACGACAAAAGATTCCTTTCATATTCTTTACTAAAAATTCACCTAAGGGAAAAATTGGATTTTAACTATTGCAAGTGGATGGAAACAATATTACATATTTAGGGAACATGGATGTGGATGATAAAATACACCCCAGTAAATACTTACGAATAAACAATCTCGGATAAAAATGAGATTGTGATATTTCCCTTACCTTAGGTCCGATTAGCTTTGTACGTGTCCGAATCTCCTGTATAATGGTTTAAATAATGTTATTGACTTATTCCAGAATCATACATATTTATATGATATCATATATGGTCATATTATTAGCTTCTTGTTAGTAATATTTCATTGTTACTTGTTACTCAAGTCTTTATAACTTTTTGTTCTTATGCGTGTTTTGTCGAGTAAATTCTTATTCTTATCTTTAGGTTATAGATAATTCATTTCCAGAATGGTAATTGTGTAGTATATACCATATTCATTCATTCAATTCATTTATATAATCATTATTAAATGAAGATCATGTAGAACGAGTCGCATCACATCGTGGAGACGGTATTCCGTACGTACGCACGAGTGATGATATCGTTCCTATGATCGTGGAATTGTATTGGAGTATATATATATATTATTTCAGTATCAATATTACTTCATAATAATCATATATAGTTACTCATTACACCATTATACCCATCCTTGTATGGTGATGGTGGAAAATAGATTACACCACGGCTTGGAGACGGTATTCCGTACGTACGCACGCGCGGTGATTTAATTTTTCCGTAGGATGGATAGAAGGTGAATTAGGGTTGTTTCATATTTATAATAACATATCAGTATCTAAGTAATACTGATGTTATTACTTTATCATGAAACAACTAAAGAAGAAGAAGTTGAAGAAGAAAGAAATTGAAAAGATCGGTAATGGATATTACCTCTTCTTTGGAACGCCTTTTTGAATCCTCCACTTAAGGAACTAAGATTGGTCTTTGGAGAAGACCAGGACCTCTAGGATTATTCTAGGGAAGTGGAGAAGGGAAAATGGAAGGGTTTGGCCGAGCATGAGTGCTCAAATTGGTGTGAGGAGGAGGGGGAGGAGGTGCCCTTTTATAAGGGAGGAGAGGGGCACCTTAGGAATATCTCAAAATATTATTTTATATTAAAGTCAAAATCGGTTTATAATGGTTCCAAAGGGTCTTATTTCGAAGCTAAAGTGGGTATGGGTCGAAATCCTATCAACCAATAGAATTTAGACAAGTTTAGGATATTATTTTAACCTTATCAATTAAATTTAACTCTAAGTTAAATAATTTAACTTTTACCATGTCTTTTTGTTTTCTTTCACTATATGGTTAATAAACTTACTATAACATGCCAAACGAACCCCAAATTGTTTATTATTAATATATATATCCTTATCTAAGTCATTTGGCCGAACCTTAGATTTTTAGGAATAAAATAACAATTAATAATATAATATTTGATTTAAAAACTATTTTGTGTCAATTTTGACACTATTTGATATATGATTTTTGTGAAAGTCATAACAGAATTATATGTTCGAACCAAGTTGATTAAATCAACAATAATATATCATAGTAACCTAGAAAATTAGTGTAATTCATAAAAAGTCTTAAATTACATTTATTTTGGTATTTATATTATCAATTTTTTCAATATTTCATTAATAAGATAATTACTGCATCATCTTTGTGTCATAAATAAATTAAATTATTTGATGTCTAAAAATTACAAATAAAATACCATCATGTAGGAAATCGTTTTAGCTTTCTAATGAATATTTACAATCGAATTTATCTTATTTATAACCCCATATTAAAAATGATTTACTTATTAAACTTTGATTTTAACTATTTTAACCCTTCTTTAAATAAATTAATAATAAATGTCCTAATCTAATCCAAGTGGGCCTAAATGGTCATATTTTATTCCTAAGTTTGTTTTTGGTCGAATTACACTTGTCCAATAGAATTAGGACATGTGTTAGGGTAATAGTAATATCATATTTACCCTTAGTTACCCTATTTACTATTAACCGCGGTAAAAAAAGTAAAAAGTTACTATTCACCAAAATATTATTTTCATCTCATTGAACCACATTTTAGTCCTTGATATTAACCATGTCTCTCGGATTTTCGAAATTCCATTCACAGAAGCGGTAAAATTAAGTTTTATGCAAAATTCAGTTTTTAACCTACCACTTAGTGGTTTCACTATTCATCAAAAATTGAAAGTTTTCAGAAAAATACCAAAATTTCACCCTAGGCTAATTTCGATATTCTGAGTCCAAAAATGAAGTCCATTTTGAAAAATAAAATTTATAAAATTTCAAAAAGTGGTTATTACTATTCATAACGGCTAGTTTTAATAGCATATTGTTGTTTAGTGAAACTCGGTATTGCGTACGACGCAAGCTATCGAGGAAGGTCGCGATTGCGTGTAAAGCAAGCTAAGTAAGTGTTGTGTAGAAAAAGATTCCTTTGATGATTTAAAAAGTCTCGGGTGTTACATTCTACCCCCCTTAAAAAGAATTTCGCCCTCGAAATTCGTCACTTTGTAACAAACAGATGAGGATACTTCTCCCTCATCATATCCTCAAGCTCCCATGTAGCTTCTTCAAGTTGGTGGTTCCTCCATAAAACTTTCACCAAACGAGTGGTCTTGTTTCGTAGGACTTTTTCGCTACGATCCAGAATCTCTATCGGCTGTTCTTCATAAGAAAGATCTTGCTCCAGCGGTACAACTTCTGAGCTGAGTACATGTGAAGGATCTGGTATGTACTTTCTCAGGAGAGATACATGGAACACATCGTGAACTTGAGAGAGATTCGGTGAAAGCGCCAATCGGTAAGCTACCTTCCCAACACGATCCAGTATTTCAAAAGGACCGATATATCTAGGGCTCAACTTCCCCTTCTTTCCAAATCTCATAACCCTCTTCCAGGGAGATATTCGTAAGAACACTTTATCACCCACTTCAAACTCTAGGTCTTTTCTTCGGTTGTCGGCATAACTTTTCTGTCGACTCTGAGCTGCTCTTATGTGTTGTTGAATAGATCTGACCTTTTCTGCCATTTCATCAACGAGATCAGGTCCTAATAGCTTTCTTTCCCCAACTTCATCCCAGCAAGTTGGAGTCCTGCATTTCTTTCCATAGAGAGCTTCATAAGGAGCCATCTGAATACTGGAGTGAAAGCTATTATTATAAGAAAATTCCACCAAAGGTAGGTGTTGATCCCAACCTCCTTTGAAATCCATAGAGCAAGCTCTCAACATATCTTCTAGGGTTTGAATTGTTCTCTCAGACTGACCGTCTGTCTGGGGATGATAAGCAGTGCTGAAACTTAACTCTGTATCCAGAGTATGCTGAAGACTTCGCCAGAACTTCGAGGTAAATCTCGGATCCCGATCAGATATAATAGAAAGTGGTACTCCATGCAATCTTACCACTTCCTTTACATATATCCTGGCAAGCTGATCTAGAGAGAAATCCTCTCTAATAGCAATGAAGTGTGCAGACTTTGTAAGACGATCAACTATGACCCAGATAGCATTATTGCCTTTGGATGTTTTAGGAAGTCCTGTGACAAAGTCCATAGTGATGTTTTCCCATTTCCATTCGGGTATGGGTAATGGTTGTAACATCCCCTTAGACTTCTGTCTCTCAGCTTTAACTTGTTGACAAACCAAGCATCGAGAGACATATTCAGCAACATGTCTTTTCATGCCATCCCACCAGAAGTACTCTTTCAGGTCCCTATACATCTTCGTGCTTCCAGGATGAATAGAGAATGAAGAACTATGAGCCTCATCCAGCAGCTCTTTCTTTAATTCGGGGATGGGAGGAACACAAACCCGATTCCTGAACTTTATTATCCCATCACAATCAAGGTTGAATTAAGGAACATTTCTCACCTTCTTTTGTAACTCGACATCTTCTTTCTGTGCCTCTTTAATCTTCACATGTATAGATGGTTGAACATTCATTTGAGAAAGATAAGATTTTTCCCCTTCCATTATAATTCCAAGATCCATCCTTTGTAAATCCATAAATATTGGATCTTTTGTGATCCTCATCATGGATAAACTAGCATGGTCTTGTCGACTTAATGCATCTGCCACCTTGTTTGCTTTCCCAGGGTGGTAATGGATTGAGCAGTCATAATCCTTAATCAGCTCCAACCATCTTCTTTGGCGCATATTCAATTCCTTTTGTGTGAAAATATACTTTAAACTTTTATGATCAGTATAAATATCACACCTTTCACCATAAAGGTAATGCCTCCAAATCTTTAATGCAAAGATTACCGCAGCCAACTCCAAATCATGTGTTGGGTAATTTTGCTCATGGATTTTCAACTGTCGTGAGGTATAAGCTATCACCATATCATTTTGCATAAGAACACACCCCAATCCCTTCTTGGATGCATCACTGTAGATCACAAACCTTTCTCCACTACAAGGCAGTGTTAGCACAGGTGCACTGGATAACCTTCTTTTCAACTCCTTGAAATTCTCTTCACATTCCTCTGTCCAGACAAACTTAACTCCTTTCCGAGTCAACTTGGTGATTGGATTAGATAACCGTGAAAAATCTTTTACAAAACGTCGATAATATCCAGCCAAACCAAGAAAACTTCGGATCTCAGTTACTGTTGTTGGTCTTGACCATCTTTCGATAACCTCTGTTTTTGCTGGATCCACAGATATCCCCTCTTTTGAGATTATATGACCCAAAAATGCAACTTTTTGAAGCCAAAATTCACATTTGGTAAATTTGGCATAAAGCTTCTCTTTTCTCAGGGTCTTCAATATAATTCTCAAGTGATATTCATGCTCTTCCTTGCTCTTTGAATAGACAAGAATATCGTCTATAAAGACTACCACAAATTGATCAAGATAGTCTCTAAAGACTCTATTCATTAGATCCATGAAGATAGCAGGGGCATTAGTAAGACCAAATGGCATCACTATAAATTCATAGTGTCCATACCTTGTACGGAAAGCCGTCTTTGGTATATCCTCCCTTTTGACCCTTAATTGATGATACCCTGAACGAAGATCAATCTTGGAAAAGTATTGAGCTCCGCGTAGTTGGTCAAATAAGTCATCAATGCGTGGGAGAGGATATTTGTTCTTGATAGTGATCTTGTTAAGTTCTCGATAATCAATGCAGAGTCTCATTGATCCATCTTTCTTCTTAACAAATAGAACAGGTGCTCCCCAAGGTGACGCACTAGGGCGTATGAATCCCTTATCAAGATTCTCTTGGATTTGCTTCTTCAATTCCTGCAACTCAATTGGGGCCATTCTATAAGGTGTCTTTGAAATAGGCAAAGCACCCGGTACGAGTTCTATTGAAAACTCAACTTCACGATTTGGTGGAAGACCCGGCAATTCCTCCGGAAAGACATCATCAAACTCCCGTACAATGGGCATATTCTTAATCGTGAGTTTCTCACCAACCATTTGAGATAAATAACCTTCATTTAGTGGAATCAATACCCATAAGATGGAAGAAATTTTCACTGGAAGGTTATGTTCATCCTTGCATTGATAGACGATCGTAGGTTGATCTGGAATATGAAATGTGACTTCCCTTCTTTGGCAATTGATATGATCTCCATGTAGAGAAATCCAATCCATGCCAAGAATCACATCAAATTCCACTAAAGGAAGGATCACAAGATTTGCAGGAAGCACTTTCCCACAAACTTCGATCGGAGAAGAATTATAAACTTCTGATGCGATTGATGTGCCATTAGGTGTTGTCACAGCTAACTCAACATCTAATTGTTGAGGTAATACGGTGATACCCTTAGAAAATTTTTCAGAAATAAAAGAGTGGGTGGATCCAGAATCAAATAAAACATTTTCTACTTTAGAGTGGATGGTAAGTGTACCTTTCACCACATCGTTATCGTACTCCACATCGCTGATAGAAATTGCATGTGACTTTCCTTTTTCTTTAGCCTTAAGAGTTTGTTGACGTCGACCATCATCATCAACCCTTGGATTTGGGCATTGATTGGCATAATGCCCCATCTCCTTGCACTTGAAACATTGAAGTGTAGCAGGTTCATTCTGTGTATCCCTTCCTTTGTTTGCATCATTAGACATATTCTTCCCATTATCACAGCATTCAAATGCCCGATGACCTTCCTTTCCACATTTAAAACATTTACTTGTCCCTTTAAGACAACTCCCTCCATGTTTCTTTCCACACTTTGAGCATAAGGGAAAGTTCATCTTCTTTTCCGTGTGCTCTTTAGATTTTTCTTTGAATTCCATCTTCCTCTTCTTATCAAACCCATGTGACTGATGGGTTACTCCAATCTCCATCTCGACTTTGAGAGCACATCGAACGATTTCCTCGTAGCTATTGAAGTCCCTTATGGATAACGCCCTTCGAAGACTTGGTTTTAAGCCACTAAAGAATCGATCGATCTTACTCTCAGGTTGGATAATAATACCAGAAGCGTACCTTGCAAGTCTTGTAAAATTTGCTTCATAGGTACTAACAGATTCATCATCCCTTTGCTTCAGTTCAAGGAACTCTTTCTCCATCTTTGTTCGGAGAATACGAGGGAAGTACTTATTGAAAAATAAGTTCTTGAACTCGTCCCATTCCATAGACTCAATTTCATCCCTTTGCCTCGTATTCTTAACAAGATTCCACCATTGATCCGCATCTCCTTCCAAACGATACACTGCTAGGATGACTTTATCATGCTCAGAACATTGAATAACTGAAAATATCTTTTCAGTAGTACTAATCCATTGTTCAGCAACTAATGGATCAGTAGACCCGCTGAAAGATGGTGGACGCTGCCTCATGAAGGATTCAACAGAATGTTGCTCCCTTCTTTGTTCGTTTGGAAATCCTGCATGATTCATAGCTTGAGAAAGTTGTGTGAACATGGCTACAAGATTTTTCATTCCAGCTCCCATATCGTTTGGTTGCTCAGGGGGACAATCATTGCATTGCCCATCGCATTCCGCATTAACACGGTTCCTTCGGGTTCCAGCCATTGACTAAAACCAAGAAGAATAGTGTGAGCAACACTAATTATAATAGGAAACCACATAATTCAAGAATAAAATTTTCATGCTTAAGGTCTTATCCTAGGTTATTCAAGGCCATTTCTAAAACACTAAGATTGTGTTCTATGCTTAGACTTATCCTTAGGGTTCTTACTAAGGCTTTCACATCCTAGTTTCCAAAGGTTGACTATAAATTTCCTCTGATACCAACTATAACGACCCATACATTACATACATTGTTAATACTTCAAAATTGAAGCACACTTATTACATCATATGACAAAACCACAAAGGACCGTATAGGTATAGTGTCTTTAGAAACTGGGAAACATAAACAACTGGTTCATAAATCTTCTACAGTGTCTCCCATTTATTTCATCAAATCTAGGGTCCCTTTTAGTATATTCTACTTAATATCCATCTTCCTGACCTGGGGAAAAGAAAACATAAAAGGGTGAGCTCAAATGCTCAGCAAGGGCAAATAAAGGAAATAAAAATCATATCATATCTTTTTGAAAATCAAAACCTGCAAAAGAGATCATAATATCTTAACATGGAATAAATCATAGAAGTGAAAATGAGATCCCCATAACATAAAACTTGAAACTTTGTGGCATGCACACATAATCATGGAAAATCATTTCTTGTTAGTCATGACTCATTGCCAAGACTATCTTAGTGGACAAAGTCCCTTTCTGAACCGAGTTCACTCCTCGTTTCAGTCCTGTATCACTGAACCGAAATAACCTTCCGTTCCAGCCATGTCTATCTCATGAGATATAAAATCTTTACCCAATGAATTGGAGGGAGATATAGGTCCCACCCATCTTATAATGAATCCTTTCTTATGTGTGCCACATAATCATAAAACATACATCATCGTATAACACATGTAACAAAAATGGGATTCTTGAAACATCATGACATCATAAATCAATTCATATAAGATAAAGGAATTCATAAAAATAATTCCATCACATCATGAACAAATCAATTTAATAATAGGGATAAAAACAAAACCCTTTATTATCTTAGATGGAAAATAATTTTGATAAAACACTTGAACTCCATTCTTGAGGAAAATATCCTTTCTTCTTCAAAAATATTTTTCCTTTCATAATATGTCATACAACTTTAAAATAAAAGAATTTGATTAAAAATAAACTTGAAAACTTGTAAAGGAAGCTTCTTGGAAACAATGTTTTAAAAATCCATTCATGCCGTATAAGTTAAAAAAACATTCTTCGTACTTTTGTCAGAAAAGTCAAAAAGTACCTCGTACGGAAAAACGACAAAAGATTCCTTTCATATTCTTTACTAAAAATTCACCTAAGGGAAAAATTGGATTTTAACTATTGCAAGTGGATGGAAACAATATTACATATTTAGGGAACATGGATGTGGATGATAAAATACACCCCAGTAAATACTTACGAATAAACAATCTCGGATAAAAATGAGATTGTGATATTTCCCTTACCTTAGGTCCGATTAGCTTTGTACGTGTCCGAAGCTCCTGTATAATGGTTTAAATAATGTTATTGACTTATTCCAGAATCATAAATATTTATATGATATCATATATGGTCATATTATTAGCTTCTTGTTAGTAATATTTCATTGTTACTTGTTACTCAGGTCTTTATAACTTTTTGTTCTTATGCGTGTTTTGTCGAGTAAATTCTTATTCTTATCTTTAGGTTATAGATAATTCATTTCAAGAATGGTATTAGTGTAGTATATACCATAGTCATTCATTCAATTCATTTATATAATCATTATTAAATGAAGATCATGTAGAACGAGTCGCATCACATCGTGGAGACGGTATTCCGTACGTACGCACGAGTGATGATATCGTTCCTATGATCGTGGAATTGTATTGGAGTATATATATATATTATTTCAGTATCAATATTACTTCATAATAATCATATATAGTTACTCATTACACCATTATACCCATCCTTGTAAGGTGATGGTGGAAAATAGATTACACCACGGCGTGGAGACGGTATTCCGTACGTACGCACGCGCGGTGATTTCATTTTTCCGTAGGATGGATAGAAGGTGAATTAGGGTTGTTTCATATTTATAATAACATATCAGTATGTAAGTAATACTGATGTTATTACTTTATCATGAAACAACTAAAGAAGAAGAAGTTGAAGAAGAAAGAAATTGAAAAGATCGGTAATGGATATTACCTCTTCTTTGGAACGCCTTTTTGAATCTTCCACTTAAGGAACTAAGATTGGTCTTTGGAGAAGACCAGGACCTCTAGGATTATTCTAGGGAAGTGGAGAAGGGAAAATGGCAGGGGTTGGCCGAGCTTGAGTGCTCAAATTGGTGTGAGGAGGAGGGGGAGGAGGTGCCCTTTTATAAGGGAGGAGAGGGGCACCTTAGGAATATCTCAAAATATTATTTTATATTAAAGTCAAAATCGGTTTATAATGGTTCCAAAGGGTCTTATTTTGAAGCTAATGTGGGGATGGGTCGAAATCCTATCAACCAATAGAATTTAGACAAGTTTAGGATATTATTTTAACCTTATCAATTAAATTTAACTCTAAGTTAAATAATTTAACTTTTACCATGTCTTTTTGTTTTCTTTCACTATATGGTTAATACACTTACTATAACATGCCAAACGAACCCCAAATTGTTTATTATTAATATATATATCCTTATCTAAGTCATTTGGCCGAACCTTAGATTTTTAGGAATAAAATAATAATTAATAATATAATATTTGATTTAAAAACTATTTTGTGTCAATTTTGAAACTATTTGATATATGATTTTTGTGAAAGTCATAACAGAATTATATGTTCGAACCAAGTTGATTAAATCAACAATAATATATCATAGTAACCTAGAAAATTAGTGTAATTCATAAAAAGTATTAAATTACATTTATTTTGGTATTTATATTATCAATTTTGTCAATATTTCATTAATAAGATAATTACTGCATCATCATTGTGTCATAAATAAATTAAATCATTTGATGTCTAAAAATTACAAATAAAATACCATCATGTAGGAAATCTTTTTAGCTTTCTAATGAATATTTACAATCGAATTTATCTTATTTATAACCCCATATTAAAAATGATTTACTTATTAAACTTTGATTTTAACTATTTTAACCCTTCTTTAAATAAATTAATAATAAATGTCATAATCTATTCCAAGTGGGCCTAAATGGTCATATTTTATTCCTAAGTTTGTTTTTGGTCGAATTACACTTGTCCAATAGAATTAGGACATGTGTTAAGGTAATAGTAATATCATATTTACCCTTAGTTACCCTATTTACTATTAACCGCGATAAAAAAAGTAAAAAGTTACTATTCACCAAAAAATTATTTTCATCTCATTGAACCACATTTTAGTCCTTGATATTAACCGTGTCTCTCGGATTTTCGAAATTCCATTCACAGAAGCGGTAAAATTAAGTTTTATGCAAAATTCAGTTTTTAACCTACCACTTAGTGGTTTCACTATTCATCAAAAATTGAAAGTTTTCAGAAAAATACCAAAATTTCACCGTAGGCTAATTTCGATATTCTGAGTCCAAAAATGAAGTCCATTTTGAAAAATAAAATTTATAAAATTTCAAAAAGTGGTTATTACTATTCATAACGGCTAGTTTTAATAGCATATTGTTGTTTAGTGAAACTCGGTATTGCGTACGACGCAAGCTATCGAGGAAGGTCGCGATTGCGTGTAAAGAAAGCTAAGTAAGTGTTGTGTAGAAAAAGATTCCTTTGATGATTTAAAAAGTCTCGGGTGTTACACTATATCATGATCCTCCTATGTTACATCCTCGGTGAAACATATATGAAAAAATTATCCCCGACCTTGAACTCTATAGATTATCTACGATGATCAACATATGATTTTTTACAGGACTGTACAGTAGCCATCTACTTTCGACTCAACTACACATGCTTGGTGGCATCCTGAACAAGATGAGGTCCAAGCATAGATGACATTCCTTTTTCTAACCAACACATGGGTGATTGTAATGTCTTACCATATAAAGCCTAATTTGGATCCATTTTAATAGTATACTAAAATCTATGATTATAGGAAAACTCAACCAGGTGGATATGACTCTCCCAAGAGACCCCGCAAACTATGACACACGCTCACATCATGTTCTAAAGCACCTGAATCATGATCTATGTCTATCCATCTATCTAGAGGTGGTATGTTGTTCTCATAAGAACCTGTGTACCCAACACCCTCAATATACCATTCCAGAATCAAGAAGTAAACTAGGATTCTCGATCTGAAATGATAGTATGTATAAATTCATGAAGTCGTATTATCTCTCAGATGTACAAACTCCCAGGTTCATCAACACTAAAAGTTTCCTTTATGCATAGTAAATGTTTAAACTTCATGATCCTATCAACAAAAACCCATAAATCATCATTACCTCAAGGTGACCTCGTTAAACAAGTCATAAATTCCATTGCGATGTAATTCTATTTCAAATCAGGAATGGGTAGGTGATGTAAAATTCTGTCTGGTCACATGTATTTTTCCTTCACTTGTTGATAGGTGGAACACCTCATGATAAAACTAGCTACACATCTTTTCACACTGGCACCCATTATTGGAGATGTAAATCCTGATACATCTTGGTGACATCAGGTTGCACTAACCAAGATGATTCATGAAAATCTCACATCACCTCCACATTATTTTTTGAAGGGACCCATACGCAACCATGAACTCATATAATTTCATCCTCAACTATAGTCCAACCAGGAGAAGTTTTCTCACCTGCCACACTCTCCCATAGAAATAGGCCTTCAGAGTTCGATAGATACCTTATCCTAACTCTACCCCTAAGGGTATATGTAACAACTAAGAATGATATAAAATTATACCCCTAAATTTCCTACACCTCCATGTTCATCTCAGAGAATAAATACATAAGCTACCACTCGCTAAAAGACTACTAAAATACATGTAACTAAGCATTCAGGCTCAGTGCATCATCTACTATATTACCATTACTATGCATATAGGCATGCTCAAAATAGAAATACAATAGGTATTTCACCTACCTCTGCTTCCTCTTAGTCATATCATGCTATTTAAATATATATTTTAGGATTTTTTTGGTTAGTTTACACAAAAAATGATCTCCAGGTATGTAATGTCTCTAATAGAGTAATGCATGAGAAACTGTAAATAAATTAGGATCATGTGTCATGAAGTTCCTATTGTTAGGCCTCAATTGTCAAGACTGTTACAACAAAACTCTATCTCACTACATAAGAAATAAACCTAGAAAAATATTAGATTCATCACAGTACATAGTGTAACTTATTCCTGGCTCTATAAAAATCAGTATTAGTACTGAAGTTCATGTCCCTTTTATCTTCAAAAAGGCTATCTCATATGAATATTATTATACAATCTTCACATCCTTCTTTTTCGAGATCATAAGTTGAAATTCTAGGTGCGATAATTTGTGTATGAAATGCTTGTAGTAACCATATATCCCTAAAAACCATATACCTCAATGTTTCTCTTGGGATACTCCTAGGATACCATTGCTCTTACCTTCTATGGGTCAAATGATACTCTTGTCTCTAAGATAATGTGACCTAGGAAGTGAATCCATCCAAGAGTGGAACTTTGTGAGATTAGCATATAACTAATGCTATCCTAGTGCATTCAATATGATATCAATATTTTTAGAATGGTGCTATCTATTTTTAGAATTCACCAAGATATCATTTATGAAAACCACCACAAAAAATCAAGATAAGGATGCAAAACTCTGTTCATCGATTCCATGAAGATCGTTCATGCATTCATGAGACTGAATGGAATAACCAAATATTCATAGAGACCATACCTACTACAAAAAAGTTGTTTGAGGTATGTTTGATGGTCTAATAGCCACATTATAAAAACTGGATCCCAAATTAACCTCTGAGAAAAACTGATCCCCTCAGAGCTAGTTAATGATAACATCTGTCTACAGTAGAGGATATATATTCTTAAATGTCAGTAAGTTTAATTTCAGATAATCCACACATAGTATAAGGGAATCATCTTCCTTTTTCACAAAAACGATTTGTGAAGCCAACATAGAAGTACTAGTTAGGATAAACCCCTCTACCTCTAAAACTAATAGCTTCCTCTAATGTAATTGTATCTTAGAACTAGCCATCTTTCAAGGAGGAATGGATATTAGTGAAACTCTTGGCACTAGCTCGATAGAGAAATCCACCTCTCTATCTGGAGGTTAACATGAGAAGTAATTTCATAATACTTCCCTATAATGATCAACCATTGGAGGGAAATATTTCTAACAAGTTACCTAATCATCTAGATATAGACTCACAATCTGCACAATCATCTCGCCCATCCTATGATGCCCAGGTTCAGCTCCACTTACCTGGACATCCCATTCACCCATGTGAATAAAGACTCTTCCCTCTGGTGATGTGAAGGTCACCATGTGGAGATAGAAATAAATTAAATAAAGGAATGGAACCAACATATCCATCTTGATAATGATTTAAAACCCATTTATTTCAAGGACAAAGGGGTCCTATAAGAAGTGACACCCACCAATCTCAAGGGGTAACTCCTTGAACTGGAATGCATCCTCTACTCTAATACCCAATGAGTTTTCAAGTGTCACAAAGATATTATAAGTATAAAAACTGATCCCAAAGGCTCTCCAAAATTGGAAATAGTAGAAATCTATGTGAAACCCCTATATCATAAATCACAGAAGCTAAATTAGAGGCCACTATAATGGTACCTCTAATAGTAGAAGGTCCAGAATTCTTCTCTCGTAGGTTCTATTCAACTATGTATATCTGGCCTGAACCATGGCCCTATGATACTTCTTATCCACCCTGAGAAGATCCACCTTACTTTCATTGTATGTCTATGGTCTGACTACCATGAATACAACCACTAACTTAGCCTAATCCACCAGCCGTACTCCATATACCTACCTGATGAGAAGTCCTTGGCCCCACTTTTGAACATGGAGTAGGTGTAGACCCTCACTCAATATATTCTAGAGTAAAGGTTTTACAGAAGTGTTGTATATGACCCATCATTCCATAGGATCAACACTTGACTAGGTCCCTCGTACATTATCTCCTCGTATGTTTTGGCCTACCACACTGGTAGCACCTCACATGGCTACTTGAGTATCTAGTATGACTGTTAATATCACAGTATTGAATATCTAGATAACTCTACCTACTAATGGTCAATGCAATACTAGATATAAATACTAAATCTCTCTATCTCACACCTCCATCCTCACTCAGGTTACGCTCTGTGATATTTTATGAATTCACTATTCCAAAAATGGTACTCAGCAAAATGACATTCACTTATGATCAGATGTCATACCCGAGACCATCCCCAAATAATTTGTCTTTAGATAATTCATCACTCATCAAAATAGGTGTGAAGTGAAAGATCTTTGTAAAATGGGTTGTGTAATCCATACCTTATCGTTTTTCCAGCTCCAGGTGAATGAAATCCTAAGATCTATCATCCCTCAAATTCTCTGGATAGAAATAATCATAGAAGTATATATGATAATACCTTCAGGACATCTATTTTGGATGAACCATCTATGTTATAACATTCCAATATCTCTTTGTGTAATTACACAACATATACATAGTGATATTTACCCTCCTCTCAGGAGGTGTCTCAATTTGCTTGAATATAGAAATCATGGAATCTATCCATGACTCCGCAACATGTGGTCCGCCATACCCAAAAAATGTCAGAGGATTCTACTTACAGAAATCACGAATCAACTTTTCCATAGTCGGTGCATCTCGCAGTGCTCCCTAAATAGTCTACATAAATCATAAGAACCCATCATGGAACTATGCCTCAGCACCTAAATCCAGTACCACTACTAGTGTCATAGCTGGAACTACTGGAGGATCCACTGGTATCCCATATCCCACCACCCCTAGATTGTGGTCATCTCTACCCTCTTCACATATAATTGGAGGTATTTTTGGTGTCATGACTCTACAATTACAAACAAACAACATATATCTATATTTTTAAAAAATATGTATCTCAAAAGTGATTATATTTAAATTGTATAAGTATAATCGTTATTATATAAGAACACACACCTCTTATTTCTCCACAAGTTAGGTCTAGGAATCATAAAAATCAGGTATATATGCATGATACACTACCCAAACCCCACCAATATGGTGATTTCATGTCATGTTATCTACCATAAGTGACTTAAGTTTCCATTTTATTCATTTCATTCCCATTTTAGTTATTTCAAATTATTAACAATTCCTATAAAAGGTTGAACCAATGGTTCCCCAAATTCTGATCCATGAGGGCCCACACTCCTCAGGGACCAAATTTTGGTGTCCACCTAAGTCACACCACAACACAATATATGTACCTATCACAAAAGTATGTATATGTATCACAACACCTATCATAATAGTATGAAACAAGCAATTCATCCTAAATGGCATGGTATAATGCATGGAATGTGATTCTAATAGGTTCCTAATATGATATATGAGATGGAATACCCCCCATATCATTGGGTATAAACATAATAGTACCAAAAATAATATTATAAATAAAATTTCAATACAGGTACATCAACTAATGGTGGAATTAAATCAACTATAATAGTCAAAATCTAGAAAACATCAATTTAATTTGAGGAAATATGGTTTTTTCCTATACGTGGGTTAGCTATTCCAAAGAAAAACTCATTACCAACCTCTATTTTATTCTTATACCTTTATATTTTCTACAAATTGTAATGAAAATTTGAAAATAATTCTATGATACCACTTTGTTACATCCTAGGCCTGGATGCCATTTAAAGGTTCCACGATCTCGGTGGGTCACATGGCCCCAAGTGAATCTTCCCAAATTCCAGAAGCTACTAATTAGTAGTAAAGACCTAGGTGTGTCTATTTGGAGACTATTCCCTCATCACCAGAGTGTAACATAGTAAAATCTCAATAACATACAAGTACCTGAAGCAGTATAACAGCCATACCAAAGTAAATGGTGTAATACTAAGAAGTAAACAATGCTACAATACATATCACATAAAAAATGTTTAACATGTCATGTTTCTAAAAAACAACCAAAAGAGTTATAATAGGAATATGTGCAATACATATAATGAATGTAAAAAAATAAAAAAGTATCCCCATTAGAAACACAAGCCTCAACTTGGTCCCTTGCTCCCCTGCTCCTAGGTAGCAATAAACTATCTGTGTTTGAGAACCTTCCTATATCAATACTTGTAACCATATAATCTGTCCAGGTCCCCATAAGTCTCTTGAATATGGTGTGAGACATAATCACAAGAGTCAACCACCCATTTTCTGTGTCATTCATTCAGTGAATATATATAACAAAAGTGTGGTAAATCATAGAGTATAACCCATTTAAATCACAAGGGCATATCAATAAAAAGATAAATTATTACTTACTCAAACATTTATATAGTATGTTCCAAGGTCCATGGTAAATCATCCATTTCAATTAACTAATTTAATCAGAATTGGTATTACAATTCAATTCAGATATTATTTCAAAATTCAATTTATCAATTTTATTTTCAATTCAATTACAAAAAAACATTCCAAGGCAAGGAGATAAAGGGTTACAAAAAAGTTATCCATTTATAAGAACCCTCCTTTGGGTTTTAATACAATTAATAAACACACCCAAAGGTATGGTTCTATTTTCAAGGTATCGAATATATAATCATGCATTTAAAATAATATTTAATTCCATAGGCCATGCCTAACAAGTTAGGGATTTAATTTCTTTCCAATGGGACACCTACAAATTGGTAACATGGAATAATGACATATATAAACACATTTAATTTTAGCTAAAGGCATGATACCAACTATCATAGGTTTGTAAATGATATCTCATCCAATATCAGCTTCAGATTCATCTTAGATCAGGAAAAAACAATAAAATGGTGAAAAACGTAATAGTATGGAAAATTATACTACACCTAAATAACACAACAAATGCCCATAAGAATAAATAATGTCTAAAAATGAATTGAGATATTACCGATGAAGATCCAACAAGATGAGTGGAACTTGAATCAGAGATCAGACAGAAGCTCAGTGGTGATTCCCAGATTAAGCACCAAGGGATTTCAAAAATGATGAGAGCTAGAGATAGTGAATAGATATAGGATTAAATTATATTTTAATGGAAAATTGTAATCTAACCCAAAATAATAAGGTCAAATGATTTAAAAAACTGAGCACTAATCGTGCATAATTAGCTGTAAGAGAAGGTCACCATTATAGTTTTAAGCATTGTTTGACTAACCATACCCAAACCATACCAAAACCCACTTTCAATAACTATAGACACAGCCACAAGTTTTTGAACCCACTTTCACACAATTTGGTCTAAACATGTGACCTCCTCCTACACTTTTCCCAGCATCGCATGTTTTATCAAACTGTGCAGTCTACCCTACATGGTTTTAACTAACCGTGCGCTGGGAATTTTTATTCCCAAAATAAGAGTTTAGAGCTTCAAATGACCCCCAGACACCCTCGATATCATCATAAATTCAAAGTTAATTCATATTATCCCACATCTAAAAATTTATACTGAGAATTTATGGGTAAAAAATATATATACTCCAATGAAAAATAGGGTTATTACATAGAGTATATAGTGTCAAGGTATGGTAGATGAGTTGCTTTGAATTATGTGTTCAAGTAAGGGTTTCAAGTTAGATGTTTTCTAGAGGAGGGTCTAATAAAACCATGTGTGTACACCTGGGTAGTCCTATTTTGTTCTTTGGAAACCTCTCATTCTCCAAGTCTTCTTTATATGTGAGACATAAAAGTAGGATGTGGTGCAGTTCATCTAGGAGAAGATAAGAATTGTCAGGTAGTGATGGTAACTACATCATGTTTTTGAGGTTGTGTAACACTAAACCCTATGTCTGTAGATGAATCGTTGCACATGGTGATTCCTACCTATCATGAATGAGGTGACATTTTCCCACCTCTTTGATGATGTAAACCTTGGACTTTGGGAGTGGTTTAGCCTTTTTGGTTTCACCTAAGTGTGTGTTGGTAGGTAACATGGGAACCTCTTGGTGAGATCACTAGGATGGGAGTTCCAGAAGAGAGCTTATTTTTTTCTCCCTCTAACTATTATTTCTATTTTATAGGATAAAAATCCATATGTTGGGGAGGATGTAGTGACTTAGTTTTTGACCTGTATGACATTGGAAATTTTTTAGAAATATTTTTTAAACCAGGCGTAGCGTCATTGCAGGATTCTAGGGCCTAGAGAGCCATGGTGTAGTGATATTAAAAATATAAAATATATATTATCACACACATTTAGATTCTTTTTAATAATATTATAACTCTCAATAATAGTCTTGGATCGAAAATATGATACATCGGTTATGTTCAAAACATGGAAGTTTCCCTAGTCATGACATAAAATTAGTTGGCATCAAGTGCTAGATCGAAGGAATGTGTTGGAGGGGCGTTAAATGAAGGATATTTATTTAATAAAAAATTAATTAATATCCCCCACCCAAGTTTTATAGACAAATATTTGTGAAACTAAGAAGAAGAGGCACATTTGGTCTTTAATCTTGGTGGCGATCGCTCCCGGATCATGGTGAAGCGTCTTCGAAGCAAGGATCCACACCCGAAGCTTTGAAATTTCCCCATGAGATAGGAATATTTAAGTTTCAAGTCCCAATATCCATTTGGATGAATTTTTTTATGGTTTTGGATCCCTTAGACATCTTTTAGGGGCCCTTGGGGGTTGATCTATGTGTTTCTAGGAAAACAGGGATATTTTCAGAAACTCAAAGGGAATTCCCATTCAGAATTCATGATCACATGATGTGTAGTGAGGTTCACGTGTCATTTTTTCTTACAGTTTGGGTAAGATAAATTTTGGTGACTAAATTCTATGTACCAGGGTTACAGACCATGTAGCAAGCCCATGTTGTGTGGCTGAGGGACATGGCCATATGGAAGTATATGGCCAAAAGACATGGACATCAGGTTTCATACAGGTTCATGGGCTAAGTACATGTCCATATGGATGATTATCCTAAACAAACCATGTACCAGGGTTACATGCCAAGTGGGAGACATGGATGGTTGAGTCGTGTGGGGGATAACATGACTAGATGCCCGAGAGAGGTGAGACATGCAGTGTCCTCCACATACACACTGTGTAAGATCACATGGTCATCCAAGAAACACAGAAGAATACATGTCCAAGTTTTTAGGTGGGTTCACCAGCTGTGTTGACCCCTATATATGTTGGGTAGTCTTCTTATTGACTTCTTTAATGTCAATATCCTCCATAAAGGCTCATATTTAGGCTTGTGATTAGCCTATCCAAAGTAGTTTTTTTTGTGTAGAATGCGATGGTAGAACTCATTGTGGATTTAGATATATGGTGTGTCCGTATTTGAGCATGACGTTTCATTTACTATGCTTGATCATGGGTAGTGATCTGTTTGGATCACTAGGATGATTTTCAGTTCAGTACCATTCTCTACCATCTTTGGATGTGAGTCCCATAGAGTATTTAGGCGGGTAGATTAGTGATCCCCTATAATATGAGGGAATGGGTCCCCTACCTATTGATGTTTTGTATCATGAGGCATTAAGTGTGTGAAGATCCTCTCAACAATTCTTGACTAATGCAAGAGATCAGTTAGGTTTACCAAATAAATGTTGGGACTGATACTCTCCTATTTTATTAGGTCCTGGGATTCCCTTACCATTCATACCGGTAGATATAGAACTCCCCCATAGAGGATGTGGTTCCTCTATCCATGAAATAGTTCTCCTGAGGTTGGTACTCCTCTATTGGAATAGGGTGAGGGACCCATGTATCATTCATGTGGTTGGATATGTAGCTCCCATGTCATATCATGGTGTGAACCTTCTATACTCATTGTGCATATAGATTTCCTACTCCCCTGACATGTCAGGGTGTGGGTCCCCTATACATGGAGCTGGTACTCCCATGTCGTACCGGGGTACAGTTCATCCATAGAAAAATGTATTTATAGATAGGGAATAGCCTTGTCAAACGAAGGTGTAGGTCCTTTATATGGGGATTCAAATATCCCTTAACACACCATGGTGTGGGTCCTCCTTATGTGATTTTCAGGAAAATTCAGTTCTCCCCTATCATACTAGGGTGTGAATCCACTAGAATTGGGTTAGTAATCCCTTTTCAAGATGGTATGTGGGTCCCACATACCAGTCTTATATATTTTTACTCATCTACTATGTCAGGTGAGGATCCTCTATCATCAGAGTCATACTCCCCCATCTTCAAGTGGTGATGGGGAGTGGTTTATCCGCTAGATTATGAGAACCATTGACTAAGGAGAGAAGTTATGAGGAGTGGTCTCATTCATTTGTCATGTTATACACCTTGTTAGAAGTTAGTGCTTGCTTAATGCGGTGAGGTGTAGGCCTCTCTATATGGGTACTTTAGTGGTTTTGTAAGATGGTTGGGAGATAGTACACCCTCGAATTCTAGGAAGTAGCAAGGTGTGGGTGAATCCTTACTCTCTTTTTAGAGAGTATTCATGCATAGAATAGGCTGGAATAGTTCTCTCTCATCCATGTGAAGTATCGAGGGGAAAGCATCCCCACTTAGGTTATTATGAGCTTGTGTGGGGCGCATGGGGGTGGAAATAGGACATCCGGTTCTAGGGATCAGAGATGGTCCTAGTTGGATTTTTCTAATGGATCATGTTATCTCAAACGAGTGTCATCCCAGACAATAGAGCTTCTAGAGTGAATTCTCCTAGATGTCTGTTACCTTTGAGACTCGATTAGAATCATGTGGATGGCTATGAAGCTAGGAACTCATGAGTCTTGGAGTCTGAGATGAGTATATTTGGGTGATTCTGTGTTTCCTTATGGTGTGGTCACTTCTCTTGGTTGACACACTATGTTGAAAATGTTAACATGTCAAGTATAGTCGATGATGGTTGAGATGAGGTTTCTCTCTCATTCTACATTCCCTCGGTCTAGGTTGAGTGGAATGTTTCCATATAGTTCTTCCATTTTATTTTTGGTTATTTAGGTGACTATTGGGTCTTTTTATTCTCAACCCTACATAGGCTATTCCCACACATGTTATGTAACACATAGACCTAGGTTTCATGCACCAGTCCCCGAACCAGTCAATCAATTGATCTCTTGTGTCCCTCCCCATACCCTAGAGGCTTCCAACTAAAAGAAAGACCTAATTCAATCATAGGAAGACTATAACCTATTTATCATAGTAAAACAATAGTGTAATAATAAATAAACAATAACAAAATATATAACCATAACCATAAGGATATCAATGTCACATGACAACAAAAACTAGAAGTAAAATATCAAAACTAAACCGTATGTATACCATCATAAAGTACGTTCTACGTGTAATAATGCAACGAAAAAGTAATGAAACTGACAACTCCCATGTGGGTCTTGAACCATGTCTGGTTCCCTCATCTATGATCCATCCCAACTCATCCATATAACATAGTGTATTTTCCCTTATCTTCTCATGTAACCATGGAATCTATTTAGGTACTGACTAGGCAGCCCGATTTGTGTGTGAGTATAACTCTGTAGGACACCACCAACGATGTAAGAAATAATATCCAATAAATACAATGTATGCAGGTGTATAAATAATAAATAAAAATTCATAAATAAAAAGTTATCACATTATCAACTATTCTTTATCTATCCAGATACACCCTCAGGTTCCCATTGACACCCATATCTCAATAACTGCTTCATCCCATGATGAAGTTTGATGTATCCCCAAGGGATATCTTAAATCATAATTCCATTGTTACCATTCATTAATTCATACTTTTATTCCTATGTTACCATTCACACATTATACTTTAACGCCCATGTTACCATTCATAATTTCATAATTGAATGATAATGTTACCATTCACCAACACATAATTAATTCAATAATTAATTATTCACATGAATTTCATTAATAATCAAACAATTAGTTAATCATATAAAAATAATTAATTAATTAACCAAGTAATTAATCATCTCAATATCATTATTCATTCTACAATTATCCATCACATAATTTCCCCTTAATTAATTCCCATATCAATTAAGCACATCAACCCCATTTATTAATTAATCATTAACCAATAATTAATTGAAAAATTAATTATCTCAATTCCCAATTACAATATATCATAATTAATTTATCAAATAATTATCTCAAATAAACTATATCAATATCTCAAATTTAATTCATCAATTAATCATTCAATTAACAATCTCTGTATTTCAGAATTAATTCAACAATTAATTATCTCAAGTCAAAAATATCAATTTCTAATAATTAATTCCATAATAATTATATCATTCAAAATCTCAATACTTCATAATTAATTCCACAATTAATTATCACAACTCATAAATCTAAATATCTCATAATTAATTCCCCCATTAATTACCTCAAATCTATAATCTCAAATATCCACAATTTCACATCTCCCTTAATTAATTAATTCATCAAATCGACTAATTCAATCAAGACCTAAATTGATAAAAATATACAAAAAATATACAATTATATAAAAATAATTGAAATCAATAATTTGGGATTTTTATTATAGACCACCTACCTCAATTTTTTGACAATGCTCGCCAACGCATGAATCCCCAATTTCAATGGAATAATGACATAGAATGAAATCTGGATCTTAATCCATAAATCAAAAATAAACAATTAATATTCCATAATTATATATATATATATATCCAAAAAATATATCTATATCTAAATAAAACAAGGAATAACAACCCTATAACAAATGGGAAAATAATGTGAGAGAGATAGGAAATCAATCTGAAAGAAACCACGTACCCAGAGAGGTGAAAATCTGACAATAAGGCTTAGAATCTCTAAGAAAAGAGGTCATAATTACTTGGAATCCCATTGGGAGGCTCTTTGATTATTGGGAATGGATTATTGGACAATCTAAGGCATTTATGGGTATAATATGGGGGTTCAAGAATTTTTTTATCAAAATTATGAGAATTAAAATCTCATACGCATGGATTGCTACATGGGATGCATAGTTTCCCCTAATCATGGGCCTTAACCTTATGCCTCTTCTAGGGTTACATGGTTTATCCTTTAAGGAAACACATTTTTAAAAAAATGTGCACCATCCATGAAAACACCTATGTCTAGGGTTGCGTAGTTTTCTAGTTCAGGGTGCATGATTAGGGAAAACCATGCGTCAACCGTGCACTGCCCTATTTCTTCCATTTTTCTCAGAATTTCACCCAAACACAACCCAAAATAAACCCCAAATTAAAAGAACTTAGCACTAAATTAAATAGTACATGTGAATGAACCTGATAAATCTCTAAAAAGGTTAAGATCTTATAATCTCCCCACATTGTAATAGATCATCACCGACCTATACTCCCAATAAAATCAAGATTCTGATTCAAAAAATCGGTCCATTGAACCTCATATCTTCTTCTCCCTCCCATGTTTCATCCTACACACATCCATGTTTCCATAATACACAAAATATCAACATGACCTTTCCTCAAAACACATTCTTACTATTATCCAACACACGCATCGAATGCTCCTCAAAGGAATAATTTATCTAAATATCAAGATCATCCACATTGATCACATAACAAGGGTTGGGGTGATACCTCCAAATTTTTGACATGTGGAAAACATCATGAATATAACTATCTCTCAGTGGAGGATCCAATCAATACACCACTAACCTAAATATCTCCACAACCTCAAATGGTCTAATGAACCTGGGTGCCATTTTTTTCCTATCATTGTATCCTATGGTGACCCAACGTAGGTGAAACCTGAAGGAATACACAATAACACTCTATAAACTATAGTGTCATCGAATTCTATTTTCATACAACTTCTTTGTACATTTATTCATAGAAAAACACTTCTAAATCAGTTGTACCAACTATGATGTCTCCTGCATGAGGATCTGTTCCAATAGCTCAGAATCCCCAACCCCCATTATGCATAGAGGTGATCTACATGACCTACCATAAATATCACTGTATAGTTTCGTATGTATATTTTATTGATAAATATTTTTATAGGTTAACTCAATTAGTTCTATGTGCTTCTCCTAAGACCCACCAATGTCAATAACATATTCATGTAGCATATCCTCAAGTACCTATATAGTATGCTTCGACTTCCCATATATCTGTGGGTTGAAATCCATATGGAAAACGACCTATATACCAATAAACTTCTATAGTTAAGGTCATAATTGTGAAGTAGAACATGATTTGTGGTCTAAAACAATAGTCTACGGCACCCCGTGTAGATAGACTATCTCCTGAATATAAAAATCTCTCAACTGATCTATTGATAAAGTCTTTCGTATAGGAAAGAAATGCACTACCTTTGTAAGTGTTTTCTCAATAACCCCAATAGAATCATTCTTCCAAGTATTCCTCAAGATAACCACCACAAAATCCATAGTGACATCATCCCACTTCCATTCTAGAATGGGAAATGACTATAGAAAACCACTTGGTCATTGATGCTCATCCTTCACCTGCTGATAGGTGTAGCTTCATGTCTCGAACCTTGATATCTACTTTTTCATGCCCAACCACCAAAAGTGTCGATGTAGGTCATGGTACATTTTCATCAAACCTATATTTACCACCCAATTCAAGGCATGATACTTATAAATTATCTCCTCCTACATTCTTGTAGTTACAACAACCCAATTCCTGACATAGATGATATCATACTCGTCTATGGTCCAATTAGAGGGTGACTCCCCTCCTTCAAGGCTTTACCTCAAGATCAAGCACTCAATATCCTTATACTTACTATACATGCTCCATCTCAAAATCATATACTCCACTGAAACTAATACTAGAGACATATTCTTCTAGCTCTCCTGAACTTAATTGTGTATCTCAGCCAATAAAGTCATCATCTTCCACTCATCACTAGACTCTTGAACTTCCCGAGTCTGGGTTTTCCTACAAAAAGAGTTAGAAACAGTGTTTTCCTTATTGGGATTATATGCCATATCAAAATTTAATGATTTCATATACTCACATGCACCAGACCGGTCAAACATTATCCCCTTTTTGGTTAGGCCTAATAGTGATTCTTCTAAATAAGAAAAGTCCTGAATAAATCTCTGATAATATCTATCCAACACCAAAAATATACATATATCAAAAAATTTCCTGGGATGATCCCAAGAAACTACTACCTAGACCTTCTCTAGGTCCACTGACACACCTTTCTCCATGATGATGTGACCAAATAAGTATACCTGATCAATCCAAAACTAACAAATATATACGTTGGTTTATAGATGGTTCTCTCTCAATGTACTCATGATAATGTTAACATGTTGGCAATGATTTTCATGACTCTTGCAATACACCAATATATCATCCACAAACACCGCCCCAAACTTATCTAGGTATGGATGAAATAATTTTTTCATCAAATCCATGAACACAATTAGTGCATTCATCAACCCATACAAAATTTCAAAATACTCATATAGGATATACCACATTCTGAAAGTATTACTCAGTATATCAGAAGTTTAAAATCTCAACTGATGATACCCTAATCCCAATTTAATCTTGGATAAAACACAAGCTCCTCTCGACTTTTCAAAAAGATCATCGATACATGGAATATGATACAAGTTCTTCACTATCATCATGTTTGACTACTTATAATCAACAAAAAAAATGAAAACTCCCTTCATCCTTCTTGGAAAAAAGAATTGGTGAACCCCATAGTGACAAACTTGAATGGATAAATCCCTTATCCATCAAATCCTATAGCTGATTATTGAGATTTTGAAGCTCTATAGGTGTCATTCTATAAGGTGGAATAGAAACTTGCTCAATGCTCGACATGAGTGCAATAGTAAATTCAACATCTCTCCTAAGTTACATCCCTGAGAATTATTCATCACAAAAAACCTTAAACTGCTCCACTACATATGGGAATACACCCTGATTTACACCTCTATCATCTAGCAATAGACTAGAAGCTTGGGTTATGAGCTCTCCCAATTGGTGGGTAATTGGCACTGCTCATCCAGCCTGAATATCCCACTCTCCATTGTGAATATTATTGTGACTCTTAGGAGAGGTAAAAGTCACTCTCCTATGGTAACAATCTAGGTGGGATTTTTATTCTACTAAATAAACCATACCCAAGATTAGGTCAATTCCAAACATGTGAGGACTATAGAGATCCAATAAAAAATCAATACTCTCCAACCTTAAGAGAACAACACTTGCACAGGTTGATATCTCTAGACCATAATCCCTAAGGTGTGTCTATCATCAACACCCCGCTCAAAAACTCCACCACCAGGTTCAAAATATTAAAAAGTTTTCATGAAATAATGGAATGAGAAGAACCTATATCAAATAATTCAATAGCTAATATATACGCTAAAAGAATATCACCTCTCACTATCGACCGTCCAACCTCTCTATAGAAAATTTTAGGTTGCACTACATGCAAATTTCCTACCCCTAACTCCTATGATATAGTATAACTACCATAAGCTACAATACTATGAAGGTATAGGTTCTATTTCTTAGAAACTCCATGTCCACTACCACTATTTCCACAGCTAGTAGAACTCTATTTGTCATCCTAATATGGTGTAAAATATCCCATTCCTACACTATGGTTTTGCCTAGCTACACCCCCACTATCCATATGTCACTACATTCTACAGAATTTATGTAAACTTCTCATCTCTCCGAAAGACCACACTCTACTCGTGTTTGGGATTGCTATCTTTGGAAGTTTCCTGAACTACCACACTGGTGACAAATAAGTCAAGTAAGATCCTAAGAAATTGACTCTTCCCCTTTCTACTCCTCTTTCTGTCACCCTGACTAGCATTCATGTACTGACACTTCATGGTCTTGGAAGTTGCATCGCCAAATCATCTAATGATAACTATTTATCCAACACTTGAAGCCTCCTTCAGGTTCTTTTCATCAAAGAGAGCATGATCCACCACCTTACAAAACTTATCTAACTGAAAGAGGATAAATTGGGACTTAATATAACATTTAATTTGTCTTGGAAACATCTCTCCATAGATTTATCATACCATACAATATTAGAGTAAATAGTTCTGAGATTGTAAAGAATCCAGCATAGTCCAACTTGAAAATACCCCCTGAGTCAACCTCATGAACTCATATTCTTTCTATTTCCTCAACGTCTCAGGATAGAATTTCTCCATGAACCTCTCAAATAATTCCTTCCATAACATATCATCATCAAGTCTATTATGCACCTAAATGTCCCACTAGTGATTTATTAATCCTCTTAGCATATAAGTAGCCAACTTGACCCTATTCTCAACCAATCTCTCAAAATAGTCAAGTATTGTATCGATGGACTCAACCTAGAAATCATCTCTCTCAAGTCCACCCTCTCCAATAAAGGTTAGAGGTTACTGTAGCAAAAAATCCTTTTTCAGATTAGATATACTCCTTACAACCTGCCCTAGGTATCTTTCTATGAATTTCATGAAGAGATAAAATTTATTTTGAACTTCTCCCATGCTTCCTCTCCCAGCACAATCAGTGCCTTAGGTCCCATTACTGGTAGATCATCTCCACCTGTATCCTCCTATCATCCTCTCAACAACCGTCTTCAAAGAGGTATAACTCTATAATTACAAAAATTCACCTTAGGACACATTTCACAACATTAACACAATTATGGGAAGCACAATATGGAACATCAAGTCATTTCCCCAAACCCCACCACACTATCAAAAATGAGGCTCTATCTCTACCCTTAACCATCATACACTAAGGTCATAGTTTTCAATGGTAAACACATTTTCATTATTCACATTTCTCATTAAAGTACCATTTATTCTCATATTTCATCATTTTAAAATTCTCAAATTTCATATTAGGAACATTTTTTATACAATTTCACAATCATGGAATAATAGTTCAAGTTCAACAACTTATCCACTAATAATTTTCCTATGTGTTCATAAAATGATGATTGTCAAAAAAATAATCCTGAGTACTAATAATGATGCATGAAAACTCAACTTTCATGACATACCAATGCAAAATTAAATTCTAAAAAAAATCTTAGAAACAACAATCACATAACATCATAAGTGTGTCACATAAGGTGAAATAATATTCAACTATTATAATAAATAATGATAACAATAGTCCTAGCTAGGGAACTTGGGTTCTCCCCCATACATGGGTTAGCTACTCCCATGCATGAGCTCATTACCAAGTACTGACTCTTCCTAATCTTCTATATACCTTTACAAAACTATAATACAAAAGAAAAAGAAAAGAAAATTTGGCCTTGATACCACTTTGTAATGTCCCATCCTGGGTTCCATGCACCGTTTCCCTGAACCAATCAGTCACATAACCTCAGGCATTCCTCCCCATATGCCAGAGGTTTCTGATTAGCATTGAGGGTCTAATATCAATCATTGAGAGACTATACCTGATTTATTAGAGTAAAACGCCATCAGAAAAATAAAAAAAACAATAACCAAATATATAACCATAACTCAAAGGATACCAAAGTCACATGATGAGAAAAACTAGAAAAATACAATATAAAAACTGAATAATAGATATTCCATGATATAGTATATTCCATGTGTCAAAATGAAACTCAAAAGTAAAGAAATAGAAAACTCCAAAGTAGGTCATGAACCATGTTTGATTCCCTTATGCATTCTCTATCCCAACTCTACCATCTAACATAGGGGTTTCCTTTTATCATGTCTTACAACCATGAAATCTCTTTGGGTATCGATTAGGAAGCCCGAGTAGGGTGTGAGTACAACTTAGTAGGCCACAACCAATGGTGTCTAATACAATATCCAGTTAATACAGTGTATAAAGTTGTATAAATAATAAATTATTATGCATAAATAAATAGTTATCAAATTATCCACTATTATTTATTTAACCACACAAACCCACCAGGTTCCCATAGACACCCATATCTCAATACCTGCTTCAGCTTATGACAGAGTCTGGACTATCCTGAAGGGATATAATATCTGATAATTCTATTGTTACCATTCATTAATTCATACTTGAAATCTTATGATACCATTCATACTTTATAATTGAATTCACATTTCAGCGTTCGTTATTTTATAATTGACTCACCATGTTACCAATCACCAACACATAATTAATTCAATAATTAATTATTCATATAAAATTATTTACTAATTGAACAATTAGTTAATCATACTAATATGATTAATTAATTAACAATTATTTAATCATTTAATTCTCATTACTAATTCAACATTTATTCATTGTATAATTTCCCCTTAATTAATTCCCCAATCAATTAAGAAAATCTACCCTGTTAATTAATTCAACAATTAATTATCTCAATTAATAATCTCAATATCTCATAATTAATTCATCAAATAATTATCTAAAATCAACTATATCAATATCTCATAATTAATACTTCAATTAATAACTCAATTAACAATCTCAAATTTCATAATTAATTATCTCAGGTCACAAATCTCATTATCTCATAATTAATTCCACAATTAGTTATCTCATTCAAAATATCAACATTTCATAATTAATTCCGAAATTAATTATCTCAATTAAAAAATATTAGTATCTCATAATTGATTCCACAATTAATTATCTCAAATATATAATCTCCAATATCCCCAATTTCACATCTCCCTTAATTAATTAATTCACCAAATTAATTAATTTAATAAAGAAATAAATTTATAAACATCTAATATAAATTATATAATAACATAGACAAAATTGAAATATAAACTTTTTTATTTGAATTCAATACCACCTACCTCAATTTTTTTGACAACACTCACTAATGGAAGAATCCCCAACTTCAATATAATAACAACGGAGAATGAGTCCAGATCTTAATCCATAAATCAATATCTAACAATCAAGACTCCATAATTCAAGAACTAGATCCATAATATTTTATCTAGATCATACTAAAACTAGTAATAAAACCCTAAAATGGATTTGGGAATAATGGTAGAGACATAATAAATCAATCAAGAAGAAGAAACATACTTGATGAGGTGCAGATCTGCCAACCGGGATTCGAATCGCCAATAACGAGGGTTGGAATTGATCAAAATATCAATAGGAGGATTTGGAATTGAGAAAGATAAATTCTAGGTTGATTTATGGAAGGTATAATATGGGGGTTCATAATTGTTTTTAATAAATTTTAGGGGATTAAAATCTTGTAGGCATGGTTTGCTACTCAAGATGCACGGTATCCCCTAACTGTGTATCTTAACTGTGTTCCTCTTCTACGGGTGAATTGTTTCTCTTTTTATGGAACACAATCTGAAAAACCATATACCAACCATGAAAAACTCCTCTATCAATGTTCTTATGGTTTTCTGGGATATGGAATGTGGTTAGGGTACCATGTGCTAAATGTGAACTACCCTATTTCTTCTATTTTTCTCAAAATCTCACCCAAATACACCCCACCTTAAAACACAAATGAAAAGTACTCAACATGAAAAAAATATTAATTTTTAATTATATTGATAAATCTCTAGAAAATATTGGGATTTTATATTTTGTGTTTTTTTAGACGATAGGCATTTCGACAGAGACTCAAGAGGACTCGAATCTGGTAGAGATTAGTGAGCTAGATAGACAGAGGTGTTTTTCGGTGCTTGACCAATGAGCTTTCGAGCTGTTGAATTTAACATTGATCCCCTCCATCTAAGCAAGTTGGACACTTTTATAGTTTTTATTGGAAATTTATTTTTCCCTTTTTGTACTTATAATTTACTCTGGTTGCAGGATAGACGTATGAATGCAATTATTTTTCAGTTAATTTTATCTCTACACTATTTCTTAGAGATGTATATAGGTGTATGGATATATGTACCAAAGATAAGGCCTCCCATATGTTTGATATGCCTACTTGACACTGGATTGTATCCCCTAACCTATTATAGGTAGACTTGGTGAGTTGTGTCCCAGACCCCGGTGGTTCGGGTCATGATTAGGATGTTCTTTTATACTTTTCCAAAAATTCTACCATAGGGTTATGTTCCAAAATATATGATTCCATAAATCTATTTCCCAAGGTTTCTACTAAAATTTATCTTATATAAACTATATAAACCTAGAAAATAGTATCATAGAGTTGATTTATGCTTTAATATATTAGAATACGATACAAGGAATCACATCTCAAAGGACCAATTACTTTCAAAGTCATAGTAAACCAGATACATACATAAAATCCAAATTAAATTTTAAAAAATGAAATTAGAAAAATATTTTCTTTATGAAAAGAATTGTTCGTCATATCTTATCATAGAATATTAATCACAAAAAACTTTCTGTATCCTAGGGAAAATAATACATAAGACATGGGTGAGCTCAGATGCTCAATAAGGGTATTCGTATAGTAGAGGCTATGAATAAATAAGGTATAATCAATAGGTAAAGGTAAATAACTAAATCATATTCCATTTAATAAATATCATCATCATAATATGGAGGGAATAAATTATTAATAAAAAATTTCATATAAATAATCACAAGAGATTTAATCTTAACCATGAATATTTGAACTAATCAAATAATCATATAGAATATCAATGATTGAATTCATGATGATGGAATGAAAAATATTGTACATCTTAAACATACCACCAAGATCTCATTCTAAAACTTCTACCATCAAGTCTTCATTCGAATACATCTTACACAAATGGGTAAGGACTTGGCTAAATACCAAAGATAAATTGTCTCATGAGACCTATCGATGCATTGTAGGGAAATGTAATTCTAACCCCCACCCATCACTTATTTTTTTCAAAATAAAATAATATTATTTTAGAATAACATTTAATTAAAAATTGGGAAACCAAAAAAATTCAGAGTATAAGAAATAAAACCTCATAAGAAATAAATATAAAATTCCATAGAAATTTAAACTTGTTGGAATTATTGACCTCGAAAAATCTCCATTCGATAGAGGTAACCTCGATATCAGGATTTTTCTTAATGAGGTCCTCAAAGTGATATACCATTTATTCCAAGTATACACATTCTACTCTCATATTTTTTCCCCTTATTGAAACCATTTATCAAAATCCTATTCTATTTATCAATCTAAGAGGTTTGATTTTCATTTATGTGAACTCACAGTTGTCTTCCAATCATCCATTGTACATCCTCCTTTGAAAACTTGATTAGAAAATTCTCCTCTAATATTTCATTATTAGAATTCTTGAGGAAATACTTGGAGATTTTTGATTCACCATATTCCTTATCTATATTCTCTAAATAAATGATAATTGGTTACTCTACTTATGTCCCAATAATCTCATCAGTTGTTGGCTCTTCATGAAAAATAGACCTCTTGAATATATCTTCTCGAATGTCTATATATGAAGTCAATGTCTTTTGGGGGATTTTACCTTTTCTATATGACCCTCTAACGGGATGACTAAGTAAATATTAATTTTCCTTCTATTGTCACTACCTTGGAATATACTGAATGATCACATATGAATCTATAATAGTGTTATTTCATTTTTTTGAAGAGGTCTGAAGGTATTATTCCCCATGTTTTTCTTCCTTCGATTTAGGGGACCATATTCCTGAGGCAGAATAATTATCCACTACTTTGACATCCGACCCGCCTCATGAAATATTAATCTCTTCACACCCATCCTTATCATTAATCCTTTATTTGTATGGGGTGGAATCACCCTTTCCCAACACTAAAAAATGGTTCTAGGAACTAACTTCAATTGAAGTCTAATGTTTCCTGGCCTCTCTGGGATATCTCACGACATTAGGATATGAGAGAGAGCTCCTCAAACTATACCTCAAGACTGTACACACACCCTAATTCTCCCTTAAAATTCCTTGAGACTATTGAAAATGTTTTTTCCTTATACTATACTAGATGGATTCGCCCTTTCAAACCACCAATCATCTAGGGTACCCTATAGTGGAAATTGAGTATCACAACAAATCCCT
Organism: Viscum album; assembly: GCA_963277665.1. Classification (NCBI taxonomy): domain Eukaryota; kingdom Viridiplantae; phylum Streptophyta; class Magnoliopsida; order Santalales; family Viscaceae; genus Viscum; species Viscum album. Next base: position 1,995,033,053 of record OY728157.1, read on the forward strand.
TCAATTTTCTCCTTAAACACCACCTGATTATTAGAGAATATACTTGATTGCACTACCTTAATATGGGGTGGAGGATATGGATCAACACAATAATCCCCCACAACACTACTTCAATAAATCAAAGACAACTGTAATCATCATATTATTCAAAGCCCTTGCCTCTTTCTGTGTGAGTTAATCAGGTACAATTTCATTACACCCATCTTAGTCATTTGATCTTACACAAAAATATTTTTTAACCATTATTGGTTAAAATTCCCCATTCCTGACTCTATGGAGACAATGAGAAGTGAGGTCTCTAAGTCTTCTACACAATTGAAAAAAATCAACCCATGATTCACAAACAACATCTTGCTAACACATGAATTATTTTCTAGCTACAATCCAAACCCACTCAACTATTGGACTTAAGGAAACCACTTCCACACAAATATGTGAATTAATTGGGTGACCCATAGAAGACATAAGACTATTGAAACCTAGAAATTGACTAACCATATTTCCCAACATATGAATAATCGAAGGGGTTTGGAACAATAATTTTTGTTCTAGAAGACTCAAAAAATTGAAATGGATGGACCATCCAAATTCTTGTAAACATAATATGACCCTTTAATGTGATGGAAGCTGCAACCATTACATTTTTAGGGATCCCTAGACCACACACAAATCAAATAATACTCTGAGGTGAAAAGAATCATCAAATGGGGTTTTTCATGGAGTCCAACAACTGTGCAATCCTGAAGCTCCCAATATCATAATATAAACCTATAACAATCATACAGTGATAGTATTTGATTCCTAAAAGAAGATATAATGTTTAGATCCAAGATACATGAAGCATTTATGAACTCCTTGTGGAAAATAACATTTTCATTTTTAAAACTTCCTTTTAAAATAGAATGTTCAAAAAAATAAAAAATTCATTTATTTGAAAATAAGCTTTGAAATTTTTTAAAATAATATCTAAATTTTAGGTATTCATGATGGTGGAAATTTTCATTTTTACTGTACACAATAAAAAATTGATTCCTTTCACATTTTCAGTAAAATCCAAAAGGGCCTTATTTTAAAAATGACATGAAGATTCATTTCAAAACATTTTTTAAAAAGTAAAAAATGGGTAAAAATTTATTTAATAAATCATTTCTAAAATTTTGAAAACATTTTAGAAAACAAGGATTTTGATGAAAAATGATTTTCAACCAAATGGAGAAATAAGGTCATATTTTATTAAAAAAATCTCAGTAATTTTGAATATCATGACTAGAAAAATGGTACTATTAGTTTAGAAATTTCAGGAATATCCATAGAAAGATAAAACATATTTAGTTGAAGATACAAATATTAAATAATTACTTTAAGGGGTACATAAACAAAAATAATCCCAAATAATGATGAGATTGTGAAATAAACTCATATCACTTTGGAAAATTTTGAATTGTAATCCCCATAAAATAAATAATCATCAAATAAAATTTTAAATACCATTATGATAAATCTATTCATGATATAAAATGTTAAAGGGTTGGTATACACACCACTGAACTGAATAAGTTGAAAATATGGCATATTTCTCACGGAAGTAAAAGTGAGATGAGAAACTCTTACCCTAGGTTCGAATTTCTTATTTTCTATATGAAACTCTTATATAATAAATATAGTTTAACTATAAATATATTATAGAAAAATAATAATCTATATCATAACATATATGATCTTATTATAACATTTTACTACTCGATTATTACAAATTTCTATTTTTTCCCAAATTTAGGGTGTTAATCGCCTTGTTTTCTCATGCATTTTTTGTCATGAATATTATTAATATTTTATGTAGGATATATTTCTATAATCTAAATAATTATATTAATGTGAATTTTTTTTCTTTAGATACATCCTTATAACCATTATTTAACATTAGACATAGAAAATGAATTATATCACTTCGTGGAGACGGTAGGTCATACGTATTCACGAGAGACGATATCATTCACTTAATGGGTGAAAGGGTAAGGAAGTGTATGATATATTAATTATAAATAATTTATATCAGTCCATATATATCACATATATGTTAATTCAAAAGTATTCTTTTCACTTTTATGTATTTTTTTGGAAATAAAAAATCAATTTATACTAATTTCTCAAATAGACTTACTTTGAATATGGTTTTTCTGTCTATCGTACTAAATATGTCTATCATACTGACTATGTCTATCATACCAACTCAATCTATCATACTATCTTTTTCAATCATACTGACTCTATCTATCATATAGACTTTGTCTATCGTACTAACTCTTTCTATCATACTGACTATGTCTATCGTACTGACTCTGTCAATTGTACTGACTATGTTCATCATACTCACTTTGTATCATATCCATATTTTTCATTACATATATACTGATAATATTACTAATACTTATCATTATATCATAAATATCAATCATAATCATGTTATACTTTTATCATATGAATTTTTTCATTCTTTTATCAAAACATATGTTTTGTATCAATTGTATTCATGTAATAGTTTTCATATATCTATTGTTTTAACCAAAACTATGTCGTGGAGTTAGTTAAAAACTAATAAAAACGATGTCATGCTTTATATTTCAATATGAAAGTTACAGTTCTAGGTGTCCATATCCCTCTGATTTTTTTAGAGAAAATATGATCATTGGAGTAAATATGACCATTGGAAGCTGAGGCCTATAAATATGATGTCATTTGAAGTAGAGAAAAAAACTTGAACAACTTTAGCTACTTCCATGTTCTAGAGATAGACTGCGTGAATTATCTATCCTTAATATGAAAGCCTTGAAATTAAAAAACATCAAAAACTTGTTATCAATTTTTGTATTTCAATAAGTGCTTTGTTTTTATTTATGCATCTGATCTAGTGATAATGACCTAGGGCTATTGAGGATAGGCAGACGGTGTGACCAATCATCGTATCAATGGATTTCAAGTGTTTGAAAGATATAGATTCCAATTATCTATAAAATCAAGGGTTTGTGGGGATAGAAATATGGACATATGGATCATCATATCGAGGGATTACCAGTGTTGGTAAGAAATACCTATTGTCCTAGGTGAAAGGATACCCTTATCTTTGGGATAAAATAATTGTAATACCTTTTACTTCTCCACTGCTTATTGTAATAGGAAGATATTCCTTTTACTTCTTCTTTTTTTATTCTTTCATATTTTTATTGTTTTAATTACATCTTAAAATTTTTATTATCTATTATTTACACTATTTGGTATAATCATTTACATTTTTATTACTCTGATATTTTTATTCAATCTGAATAAAATTGTTTCATAACCTATGGTATCATAACAATTTCATCATATTGAGATTCATTCCAATTGTTTGTTTTGTTTTATAAGAGGCATTGTGAATTGTTTTTGTTTATGTTGTATTAATATAAGAACATTCCTTAATGGTTTTAATAGAATATTTTTAATATACAATTCACCGCCTCTTGTATTTGTTCCATCTCATATCCATTTTGATCTAACAGTTGGTATCAGAAAAATTTTCCACTGCTTGTATATTCTCAAGCTACTTTTTTCTAAATACACTAACCAATATTTGTGTAAAAATGATATTTCTCTTTTTTATGGAAGGCATGATGAATGTCAGTTCAATTGAAAATATTAATCCTATAAGACCAACTATATTTTATGGTAATGATTTTAAAAATTGGAGTGATTGAATGAAGTCATTTATTATAAATACGATTGTAGATAACTTTTTTATTCTCACTTATGACTATAATATTCCCAATAATAAATTCAGGACATTTATTGATCAAGAAAAACATGAATATATCTTAAACTATAAGGTATGCAATACTTTATTGTGTTCTATGGCTAGGAACATTTACAGTCAATCTCTTCATGTGAATCTGTAAATATCACATGAAAGAAATTGGAGATTACACATTTTGGTACTTCCAATGTTGTTGAAACATGAAGATAAATTCTAAGAGAATATTATCATGCTTTTGAATTTCCTTATGGTGAACCTATAGTTAAGGTCCAATAAAGATTCGTGAAGATTCATCATAGACTTCAATCTATGGGAGAGAAAAATCTAGAAGATGAAGTATTAGTTGAGAAGATCATAGAAATTATGCCAAATGAATGGGAATCCAAGTGGAATATAGTTGATGAGTCTAGAAATATTATTATTCTTACTCTTGATGATATTTTTTGAATTCTATTCCAATATAAAGAAATACTTAAGATAGATGCATAAAAAGTTAGAAAGAAGAATGGTGGAGTAGCATTTGCTACTACATCAAATCCTTCCAAGTCTCAATCACCTATTAGAACTAAGTCATGAAAGAGGAATGTTAAAGTCTGTTGATTCTACATTCCTCACAAAGTCCAAAGGAATATAGAGGAAAATGACTTAGCACAAATTGATTTCATCCTTTGAAGAAAATATCAAAAATTGACAAAGGCATGAACAAGGGATCAAAAGCACATGTGTCGCGCAAGTTCTATCACTGTCGCACAAGTCCACTTGTGAGACGTCTACTGGTCGCGCAAGTGACTTGCGTGACCTAAGTGATAACCGCCCAGGGTCTTCTTCTGCATATAAATAGACCCTGTGGGCCCCCCATTCGAGGAGGATTTTTTTCCAGAAACTCATATTTGAGCTCCCAACACCCTAGTCTCTTCTCAAAGCTTCAGAAGCACTTATAAGGTAATTTCTTACCTAGAACGAAAGATCTAAAGAGGGGGAGGAATTCCTAAGTGTTGAAACTCATCAACACTTGCGCGCCTGAGTGGCCAGCCCTTTAAGGGAAAAGGCCACACTTGCGTGACGCCTTTCTCCTTCAATAGAACTTGTGCTCTCCTCTTCTGGAAAAACCTCAAGAGGATTCTAAAGGATTTAATGAAGAGTCGCTCAAGTATTACCCTACTGGTTAACTATCGCGCAAGTACAACATGTGTCACGCAGGCATACCTGCGTGACCAGGACTTGCGTGCCCAGGCAATACCTACGCACCTGCCAGGACTTGCGCGCCCCTGCCTTTTTGGGTGCCTTTCTTGCCCATTTCACCCCTCTTACGCCATTCCACATTTCCTATTCAAGATTCAGTATTCAAGACACTCTTCAAAGCCATTTATGGCATGATTTCTTGATTTGACTTCCTTATCTTAATGGAATTATGTGGAATATCTCTCAAAACCTATTGATTTACACATCTTTATTTCACTAAAGATTGAGATTTCATTCATTCAACCTCATCCTTTAAGATGAGAGAATCCTTAACCTGGGTCTCCTTTTCAGGAATAATCCCCAGTCATAAGTCCTCTAATTTGGGTATCCTCTTAGGAGTAAGCCCCATATCCCCTAACCTGGGTTTCTTTTCCAGGAATAAGCCCCAGTCTCAAATATGTTCATCCTCCTTAGGAGTAATCCCCAACCATAATTCTCTTAACCTGGGCTTCCTTTTCAGGAGTAAGCCCCAGTCTCAAATATGGGCCTCCTTTTCAGGAGTATGTCCCAGCGATAATTCTTAACTTGGGCATCCTCCTTAAGAGTAAGCCCCAATTATTAAAGTTCCCAAATCTGGTCATCCTCCTTAGGAGTAAGCCCCAGTCCCCTAATTTGGGCATCCTCCTCAGGAGTAAGCCCCAAACCTTAATCCTTGACCTGGGCCTCCTTTTCAGGATTAATCCCCAGTCTTAATTTCTCTTAACCAGTCCTAATTTACCTTTGATCTGGGATTCCTTTTCAGGAATAAAACCCAATCATAAGTCTTCTCCAAATTTGGGCCTCCTTTTCAGGAGTAAGCCCCAAGTTAGAGTATTCAAAATCTCCATGAAGCACATATACCTTTATGGACCCTGTTCATGGATTTCTTCCCTAAAGTAAATCCGATCATTCATTTATCTGGGTAGTCATACATACATAAGCCCCACATTATTTCTTATGATTGCATATTTCATGGAACAATTGTCTAATTTTTACCAATACCTATTTTTTCTCACACCGAGCATGACTCATGTGAGATTAGAGTGTAAAAGTAATTGTGACATCCTTCTTTGATCCATCAATCATAAACATAATACTCCCTTACTCGAACTACGTGGGTTCTGATTCCTTTTCTAAACAAAGGATACGTAGGTAGCCCGTCTACGGGTCTGATCCCAACTCTAAAATAATCCATGTCCTTCTGAATGACAATAAACCTAAAGTGCCCCACTGAGTGGCTTTAAAACCAGCATGGTCTTCATAATGACCAAGAGACTTCTATATAAATGTGTCGAAGGGTACCATTTACCAAGAATCTCTAATAAATACAGATGATTCTCTATCGACGGAGAACCTCGAATACATATAAACGATTCTCTAAATTTCCTACATATTTAATAATTGATTGTCAGATCTGAAGGAAAGCTCATTTTATACTTGGTAATGTAATAAGGATTCACGAACATAACTTAGATCTATAAATAGATTCCTGTAGTAGACAATAATTCCCCTCAAAAAGGTGTGATGAGTCCGACCTCCCATCCTCTTGACCAATGCAAATTCCTAAGCCTCATAAGTCCCCAAACTAATGAGCACCTACCTTTGGAAAGTAGGTCAGAATGGATGTCGAATCATTTGATGTTTCCGGTTCTACGAACAAACCTGTTAGAAACCAATCAGAATGTTTGAACCTCCCATCAGGGTGGTCATCCCCGTATTTTGAGGGAAAAAAATGGTGAACCCATCGTGAATCCTTAACCAAGTTAAAATGATGTTTTACCTATTTGTTAGGCCCCTATTTAAAACTCAATGAGAGGGCCAACAAAAAAAATCATTGACATATGTGCTCATCCAAAATATGTAGTGGCTGAATTTATCTTGATTAAATCTATTATATCAAGCAGGAACTCTTTTCTAATGATCTTCTTCATTTCTATAATGGGTACTCTCAAGTTCACACATGTGAATACTACTGCTACAAATGCCACTCCTGCTACTCCTGCTGGATCGTCGTCCGCTTTTAGGATGGTATCACCTACTTAGCATCTTCAACGCTGGGTATCAAACACACTGGTTAAGGAGTACCGTCAACATGGTACCATCCCAACTCTGGAGGCTGCCCGACAAGTCATCTAAGTAAACAACTCACATTGGTCGTCCAGACAACGATGACCAGTGATCAAGAAGCAGGCGGTGCTGACTATCGTCTCTAACCGTTTCGGGTCGTTATCCCCAGAACACAATCAAGATTTTCTCCCTTATTCTAGGGAGGTGAATGAGGAGGTCCATCAGGACCTTAATTCAAACAGACATGAGTCCTTCCTAAGGGCTCCCACCAACAATCGCCACAAGAATCATGCGGCAGTGCACCCTCAACATGATGAGGGTACCAACTCCAGGCGTTAGGCTCAGGTTCCTCAAACCCAAGCAATCCAGATGAACCACTAGAGGCAGAATACAGTCAATAATGAGAAGGTTCTCATCTCTGACATCTCCGGAGAAGTCCACCCACCTAACTTTGTTGCAAGAAACGAGCAGGAACACACACCTACCCGTTTTAATTCCGCTGTCCAGCAGACTCGTCTAGTAGCATCACGCCAATCCCGCCAAGAAATTCTGGAGGAGTACTATAGGCATTAACATACACCTGTTTATACATCATCAGCAAGTCAGCAGGCTCGTCTGGCTACATATGATGGATATCGTCAACCACATTTGCAGAAGTGCAATCAGCAGGCACATACACCTGCTAGTATTAATCAAGCCTACCAACAGTCTCTCTTGGTAGCATTCAGAGAAGTTAGTTGGAAAGCCCCGACAACAAATAGAAGGCATACTCAACTCTCTGCACCCACACTTGAGTACTGTCAGGATTCACTAGCACGAAAAGGAGGACACGAGCAGGTACATACACCTGATCCATGCCCAAAATGGACGTATATTCCTGTTCCGGCAGCTGAAGTCACCAAGCATATTCTATCAATGGTGAATGAGAAGAAGAAAATCCCTGTTCATATTCTGGATTCCTTCCAGGATATTATAACAACTTCAGCAGCATCTCATGGAAAGAAACATAAATCTATCCCTACCAGTGGAGTGATACATCAACATTTCACTCCGGAACAGACACACACGTCTGTTCCAGTCCAAGAGGATTGTGGGGAATACTCCCCCATAGCATACGGACAACCAAGTCAGGCACATACACCTGATTTGAGTAAAGATTGTCAACCTAACCTGGCCATTTTTCCTGATCAAGCATATACACCTGCTCAGAGCAGCCACTTTCTTCAACAAGTGGTTTCCAAGGAGAGTAAGAAGGCGTCTAAGAAAAAGACCCACCCAGCACAGTCAGGGGATCAAGAGCCAATCTGTAACAAGGCCTTGCTTTATGCTGGATGTCTTGAAGCCCTCAGACAATTATCTCTTGAAATTCAAGATTATAATCCCTCGCTTCCCAATAGTGGGAACATTAATTCCAAAGGTCTTCAACAGAAAATTCTTCATGAAGGCATGCTTCATGACAATTTGGTCGATCTTGAAGTTTCATCTTCAGATGAGAGCCATAGGAACCCTTTGTGTGGTCAGAAGACCAAGGAGCAAGAGATCTCAACTTTTGTTGTAACCCACTATGGTGGTCCTCCCCATGATGATGAATTTTGCTGTGAAAGACCTCTCCACAGTAGTGATGCACATTGCCCGGAAAATTCTCCAGTGGACAATGTATTGCTGAGAAAGCCCTATTATCTTGAGGCACTTGCAAATGAGAAACCAGTCATGTCTGAAGCTTCATCGCTAGCAGGTGAAATACTTTCTCAATCAGAAGATATCCCAGGGTGTAGGTCATTCTCCGAACCACCCCTAAGTCATGAATCTTCTAGTTTGATCAATGATTTCTCTACCAATCATGTTGAATCCAATGAAGAAACCATGAAATACAAACTCTGGTCAAATCAGGTAGAAGAATCTTCATCAAATGATAAAGAGAAAATTCTGAACATGAGAAATCAACTGGCGAAAGCTGATGTGCCAGTCATGTTTTGGCCTCTGGCTGACTCTGAGTATAATATTCCAGAATTGTTCATAGAAGATGAAGTTCATGATATTCGTCTCAACATATGGAAAACTCTTTGTCAGTTGAAAAAGAAATTATTATCTTATGATGAATATTAGAATCATATTAAGATAATATAAGGGTTACAACGTCAGATTTATTTGGCGTCTCTATCATTCTTTCGATATACGAAGGCTGAAAAGAAGCAGAGAGCCCTTCAATGTTCATTCCTTGACTCACTAAGAATATTGCGTCAGTTAATTACCAATTCCCCATCTGGTATTAATGTCAGAGGTTGGGGTGTTCACGGAGCACTGCATTTCACGGTGCTCTCCAGTCAGCAAAGCCCGCCAAAAATGGTCTCATGCAATGTTATTTCCCATGGCCAACCACAGTCAATGGGATTTGTTTGTAATCAAAATCTTTCCCAAGAACAGGCTTCAACTAGTTCATCTCAAAATCAAGAATACATAGAACAAGTTGTCATATTACTCTTGCATCAAGCAAACAAGAATATTGAACATGCCTCTCGTTTGGAGCAAGCACATCACCAAGTGACAGATGTGTCGGAAATAATCCAACGGTATTTTGAACCGGGTGATAAAAGCGGATACAGGTTAATGCATCCACCTAATTTCTGGACTATGGTTCACAAGATCAGGAGGATATTCAAGAAAGTCTCAGACATAGCATGTCAAGAACCACCCCAGCTCGCCAGACTGGGGGCCCTTTTAAACCGACCCTCGGAATCAACAAAAAGGATTTGGGGAGTTGAGTGAGAACAGCAGGAACAGCCCCAGTCCACTGGACTGGGGACTTTTTCAAATCATCAATCCCCTCCTCAGAGAAAGTCGGTCTTTTCTCGATTGGGGAAGAAACCTCAAGAGGAATGAAGAGCCAAATTATCAGGAGATTCCCTCCAAATTACGGTTCGTCAAAAAGTTTCTAAGGGATCGAATCAACAAAAGGCAATGTCTCATCAAAGACATGGAAGAAGAAAATGTCATAGAAATGTTGATAGAAGGGATGTGATCAGTTATGCATCAGTTAATTTCATCAATATCATTGTTGCTGATCCACCAGATGAGGCTCACTCAGGGGACTCAGATGAAGAGGTTCCTGCTCAAGAAGATGTATGCACCGACACAAATGAAGAAGGTGTGCGTACACGAAGTCAAAGGATTACTCAGAACCTAGGGAATTCTTCGAGTAACCCACTTCCCCCTCTCCTAAAAGGATCCAACAAAGGGAATGGAAAGAACCAGGTTACATATCCTTCCTCTGGAGAAGGTCAATCGCTCTCATTAGAGCAGAGGTTTTCAAAACAGGAGGAAGAAATGAAGTAATTAAGAAGGTTGAATGCAGAACTACTTCAGAGTAGTCTTCTTCTTAAGAATGCTGGAGTCAGTCAGCCAATTGAATTTGTTGGAGCTACTGAGATAGATCAAGAATATCCTCCTCTATCAGTACACCCTCACAGGTCTAATCCTACGGGTCAAGTGCAACAACAGTTGGCAGTACTACCATCAGTTGCAGCACCAATCGCCACATCTGTCCAAGATCCAGTCGTTACACCTACCCAAGTCCAAGTTCAACTGGATATTTCTCAAAAGTTAATAACTACTATTGAGTCATTAACAGCTCGGTTAGAAACTATGGAAGGGAAGTGTGCGCAAGTTCAACAAGAAAAGAAATTTTACCCTAAATGGGTAGATTCAATTTCTCCTCCATCCAGTTTTGGGAACCCTGTATTCCCTATTTTCAATAGATCATATGATCCTAAATAGAATTTGACGCATTACATGTCTTGTTGTGATCCTATGATGGGAACTCCAGAGTAGCAAGAAGCAGTGAAACTCAAATGGTTTGTGCGAACCTTGCAAGGACCAGATTTTGTTTGGTATACAAGCTTGCAAACCCGGTCAATTACCGGATGAGAGGATCTTCGCCAAAAATTCCTCCTTCAGTTCAGCTCAACTTTTCCAAAGACAACAGTTTTCGATCTTACAAACTGTAAGCAAAGGGAGAATGAAAGGGTTTCTGATTTTATTGCTCGATGGAAGGGATTAACATATTCCTTGAGTTTAGCACTCCCTCAAGAAGAATTGTTGCCAATCTGTGTGGAAAATCTGCATGATTAATTAAACACGCCATTAATCCCTGTGAAATACATAGGAGGGTTTCGAGACCTTACTTCAATCGTTCAGCAGATTGAAGATTCCCTTATACAGGCTAAGGCTAAATCTCATGTAAATCCATCAGCTCCGGGAAGGAGAATGGGTAAAGCAGAAACTGCTACAGTTATGCTTAAACAAGTACCTGTACCTATTTCTACCTTAAAACCTTCATCTTCTCAAAGGGCTCCACCTTCTAAGAACCAACAACAAAGGCCTTTTCATCCAGACGATCAAAAATATCAAAGGCGAAAACAATTTAAGGATCTGAAGAGAAAAACATACTCTTTCCGAATTGAAAAAGTTCCTGGTTATTTTATTTCGGCTCTGGAAAACAATTTGGTTCAATTTCCAATGCCCAAGAGGCCAAACAAGAAAGGAGATGAACATCGTCCCAATTATTTCCCTTTTCATCAAATATTAGGGCATCCCATCCAGGAGTGGTTTTTATTCAATGAACTTCTACAAAAGATGGTCGACTCGGGACAAGTCACATTGAAAGGCTCCTTAGCCCAGGTAGCATGTGTCACTGCTACAGTTCCAGAGGAGGAAGGTGAATGCCAAGAAGTCAAAAGAAAAAATGTACAGAAGTATGATGATTGGATGGTCAGAAAGACAATCAATCGAACTGATGCTATTTTGCGAACACAATTAAAGAAACCAATTATGTCTTCTTCCATGAATGTTGCGGAAAAACCCTCTTCGTCAGAGCGAATGTCCTCAAAGAAATGACATGATTCAAATAAAGAAAACAAATCAGAAGAAGATGAGTATGTGTCAAAGCCTAAGTTGTCATTGACTTTGGCGGACTTCATGCCATCTACTTCAATGCCACGGGCACCACCCCACCAAACGGCACAACCTGAATAGGCTAATCAGGCAGAGTCTTCATCAGACGAAGACTTAATCTTTGGTTCTGTTAATATGATTCCATTAACAGATCCATATGCCAGTCGCAGTTCTGATTTCAATGAGCCTGAATTCCCTATATCAAATAGAGGAATCAGAGGAAGTTCCAGGGGATCAAGATACAGGGGAAGACGTGTATCTTTCAAAAGCCACTATTCCAATTCTACCACATCTAGAACTGTGTACGCAGTAGAAACTCGTGGTAGATCCCTTCAGCGAGCTCATCAAGAACAAGAATGTTCTTCTACCAATAGAAAATTCAGTCCTGTAATAGTTATTTTAGAAGACTGGTTGAAGGTTCCATCTTCTTCCTCTCAGCAAGTAAATGGATCTAATCGGTCTAATTTTCCAAAACCAGGAATATTTCTAACTCCTTTCCCAATAGAAGATGCATCAACTTCCAAAGAATCTTCTTCCAAGGTACCTTCTAAACCATATATTCCTATTGGGAAACATAGACCTCTGGATCAAAAGTATGATATATTGAAACACTTGGACCAAGTAATAGCCAAGTTATTAATTCTGGATGCTCTGAATCTGTCAAATGATATTTGGGAAGCATTCATCGAGGCTTTGTCAAATCCTCAGGAGTTTGAAACTGAAATTGCTACAGCTGAAGTCTATCACATAGAGAATAATCCTGCAGAATGACATGAAATAATATATTTTACTGATGAAGATGAAGATGATGTTGTGCATGGACATATTAGACCATTGTACTTGTCTGGAAAGGTCAATGGCGTGGATGTTTGAAGGGATTTCATTGACAATGGTTCATGAGTCAACCTCATGCCCATTCGTAAACTTCATCGATTGGGCCTTAAAAAATCTGATTTATCTCTTTCCACCATGATGATATAGAGATATGATAAAAATGAACAAGAACCACTAGGTGAAGTTACACTCAGAAATCAGTTTGTAGATCTTATATCCAATTCATATTTCATGGTTGTTGATCAAGACTCAGCCTTCAACATCTTTCTTGGAAGACCCTGGCTACATCAACATGCGGTTATCCCTTCATCATACAATCAATGTCTCTAATATTGTTTCGATGGTCAAGTTGGAACATTGTATGGTTATAAGGCCCCGTTCAAGACATGTGATTCTCAATACATTGAGGCGAAATTCTATCACATGAAGCAAAGGGAGAAATCCATAACAAAAGAGATTACCAAAGTTAATGCTCCATATGGTTTGGAAAAAATTCAAGTAAATCCATTTAAACATGTGAGTACAGATTATGTGTTGCCTATCAGTCAAATTGACAAGATAGACCCAAATCAAAATACTCTTATGGAAAGATCCATAATGTCATTTACGGTAATCGAGCCAGACAACATGGAAGAAATTGGTAATCTACCAAGCAATGATGAAAGAACAAATGGTGACGTCTTCATTTTATCTACTGAAATCCAACAAGTCTATGCTTCGCCAATTAGGCCAAAAGAAGTTATAGAAACATCGGCGGTGAACAATGATGTCGATTCTCAATCCATCATCTCCTCTTTATTACCCAAAGAAGACCCTTCATCATAAATCGGGTCAGAAATGGAAGATTCTTTTTCAAGATATGAAAATTTTGACATCTCTTCGGATCATGAGAATTCTACTTTATCATCTACTATGCAAGTAGAAACGGAAGAAATAACACATGATGAAGAAGAAGAAGAAGATCTCAGAGATGCTCCTCCAGCATTTGAAGAGGGTATCTCTACCACTGTGGATGAACTCAGAGAAATAAATCTGGGTACAAAAGGAGATCCACGCCCCACTTTAATCAGTGCGGCCATGACTCTTGAAGAGCAAGAGATGTATATTTCTTTTCTAAAGAAAAATAGAGATATATTTTCCTGGAACTATACAAAAATTCTCGGGCTTGATCCTGATGTTGCTACTCATTATTTGGTTTTACCTGAAGAACATCGAGGATTTAAGCAAGCCGCGAGAAGAACACACCCAACTTATGCTTCCAAAATTGAATCTGAAGTGGATAAGCTTATCAAAGATAACTTCGTCAGAGAAGTTCAATATCCCAAATGGTTGGCTAATATTGTCTCTGTAAAGAAAAAGAAATGACAAATTAGAGTTTGCATCGATTTCAGAGATCTCAATCGGCATTGCCCTAAGGATGATTTCCCATTTCCGATTACAGAACTTCTAATTGATGCAACAGCTGGCTATGAAGCACTTTCCTTCATGGATGGATAGTCCGGATATAATCAGATCCGAATGGCCCTAGAAACGAGGAATATACAGCCTTCAGAGCCCCTCAGGGTGTGTTTTTCTACCGGGTAATGCCCATTGGCTTAAAGAATGCAGGTGCAACTTATCAGTGTGCCATGCATCGTATCTTCAAACCCTTCTTAGGGATGTTTGTTGAATGCTATGTAGAATATTTGGTAGTAAAATACAAACAACATTCTAATCAGTTGGATGATTTGGAATTCATATTCTGCAAGCTTCGACCACATAATTTGAAGATGAACCCCTTAAAATGTGCTTTTGGGTAACCTCAAGAAAATTTCTTGGCTTTATTTTTCGCCATCGTGGTATTGAAGTCGATCCTGATAAGACCAAGTCAATCCTTGGTATGTCACCTCATCAAAATTTGAAATAATTAAGAGGAATTCAAGTACACTTAGCCTATATTCAGCGTTTGATCGCCAATTTAGCAGGAAAAAGTTAACCCTTCACCAAATTGATGAAGAAGGGAGTCACTTATCAGTGGACTGATGAATGTCAAGAAGCATTCGATATTCTCAAGAAATACCTCTTGAGTCCACCAATACTCATTCCACCTGTTGAAGGAATACCTCTTATCCTCTACGTGACAGCTCTAGAGAGATCATTGGGTGCCTTCCTTGCTCAAAAGAATGATGCTGGGAATGAAAACAGCCTCTACTATCTCAGTCGAACCATGCTTGAAGCCGAAACCTGGTATTCAAGTATTGAGAAGTGCTTCCTGGCATTAATCTTTTCAGTTCAGAAGTTGAGACACTACCTGCAACATCACGAGGTCCAATTGGTATCTCGCAATAACCCGCTCAAATTTATCCTAAGTTTTCCAATACTTATTGGACCTCTGGGAAGGTGGGAAATTATTTTGAAGCAATTAAATATTTAGTATGTGTCTCAAAAGGCGATAAAGGTCCAAGCTCTGGCTGATTTCCCAGATGAACACCCTTCAGTGGAAGACACATCTTCAGATATTTAACTCCCTGATGAGGAAGTCTTCTGTATTCAAGAAATTCCTCAAGCATGGGAAATGTATTTTGATGGAGCATCTAGAAGTCCAACAGGGAGGAAAATAGAAAATCCTAAATTCAACAAAGTTGGATTAGGAATTGTTCTCATTTCTCTAGAAAAGGTAGTGTTACCTTATTCCTTCTTATTGTGGGAAGGCGGTACTAATAATGAAGCAGAATACCAAGATCTCATCATAGGTTTGGAATTAGAACTTCAAGAACAAGTGAATCACTTAATGTTGAAAGGTTATTCAGACCTGGTAATCAAACAAGTCAATGTGGATTATTCCATTAGAAAGGAATAACTAATCCCTTTATTTGATTACGTCAGAGAATTAATGGCGGAATTCCATTTGGAACTGACATTCTATTATGTCCCAAGATCACAAAATGCTCAAGCTGAAGCATTGGCTAATATAGCCACAACTCTAGAAGATCCAAATCAGGACGAGAAAACCATTAGTATTGCCCACCGTCGTGCAATTTCACCTTATGTTCGAATCAAAACAGAGGAAGTTAATGAAATTTGTCCCATTCCTGAACCGTATGGTCATACTACAGGATGGATGTCACCTATCAGAGAATACCTTCAAAATGGAACACTTCCACGTGATAAAGCTGAAAAAGAACAAATCTGGTGACGTGTGGTTAATTTTACTCTTTATGATAGCCCAGACCACCTAGAGAAAATTCTCTACAAACGTGGTTTTGATGGAGTTCTCTTCAGATGAATTGATGGTGAAGAGACAATGGCTGTCATGAAAGAAGTGCATGCAGGAGTATGTGGTTCCCACCAGTCTGGACATAGACTTTCTGATCAGATTCGAAGGCTTGGATACTTTTGGTCTTCAATGATATGAGATTGTGTCGATTTCACAAAGAAGTGTCATTCATTCCAAGTACATTCCAACTTCATTCATCAACCTCCAGTGTTGCTTCATACAGCTAAATACTCATGGCCATTTGCCACATGGGGAATGGATGTGGTGGGACCTTACCCTTCGGCTATGGCCAAGAAGTTTAAGTACATTCTTACTGCTACTGAATTCTTTTCCAAAAGGGAAGAGGCAATACCTCTCAAGGATGTCAGTTCTAAATGAATGTTTAGCTTCATAAAGTCTAACATCATTACCAGATTTGGTGTCTCTCATACCATATTGATGGACAATGGCACCGATTTCTGTTCATCCGAGATGAAGGAGTTGTATCAAGAATAAAACATCAAATCCAACCATTCATCTCGGTATCATGCAGCGCCCAACGGCCATATAGAAGCCTTTAACAATACTCTTTCAAATATACGGAAAAATATGGTAGATAAAGATAAGAGCTCATGGCCTGATAAACTCTTTCATTCTTTATGGGCTTATCGGACTACCACCCGCACTACAACTCGGTCAACTCCACAATCATTAGTATATGGAACGGAAGTCGTCTTTCCCATTGAAGTTCAACTACCCTCTCTAAGAGTTTCCATTTTTGATAAATCATCCACAGATGAACAATCTCAAAAGCGATTGAATGAATTGGAACAGTTAGATGAGAAAAGATTGTGCACTTTTCACAAGTTGGAAGTCTATCAGAAACGAATAGCATGATCTTTTAACAAAAAAGTTCATCTCCGTTCATTCACTCAGGGAGAATTGGTATTAGTTCTCAGAACTCCAATGATACCAGGAAAGAAACCTCCCAAGCTTGAGCCAAAATGGGAAGGACCTTATTCAATACATAGGGTCTACTCCAATGGAGCTTATTCATTAATCTCAATGGATGGAGAACTCATCACTACTCCAACCAATGCTAGATTTTTAAATAATTATTTTGTATAAACTGCAAAGTACCTTTCTCTTCCTTGCTATATGACGTTAAACTATACATCAACGGTCCATACATATAACCTTAAACTATTTGTACTTTCTTCCCACATGACGTTAAAATGTGAAAAAAGTTCCCTAAATGGTCCAGTATGACCTTAAAATGCAACTAGGTCCTGTATGACCTTAAACTGCATCATCAACGGTCCATGCATATGACCCTAAACTATTTGCAAGTCCCTTACGTCTAGAAAGACGTTAAACTGTGAAGTCCTAAATACATGACGCTAAAATGTATAAAAGTCCCTTATGTTCAGAAAGATGTTAAACTACATAATCATCAAAGGTCCTGTATGACCTTAAACTATTCGCACTTTCATCTAACATGACATTAAACTGTGGGAAAAAATCCCAATGTGTCCAACATGATGTTAAAATGGTGTACTCTTTTGTCCTCCTTGCATGACATTAAACTGAATAGTCCCCCTTTTGTCCAACATGATGTTAAACTCTATTGTCCCCATCGTCCTAACTACATGACGCTAAACTATACAGAAAGTCCATGATATGTCTTATATGACATTAAACTGTATTTTGTCCCTGCTACATGACACTAAACTGTGCATCACCATAGTACTAACTGCAAGACTTTAAACTGCATAGTCCCTTTATATGTCCTACATGACATTAAACTATACATCATTAAGGTTGTTGTTACCTCTTGTTTCTCACACCGAGTATGAATCACGTGAGCTTAGAGAAAACCTCAACCATAACACTCTCTCTGGGCCACTAACCATGTGTAAGTCCTAACATCATTTTTTAGGTCATTGTCCCCAAGAACAACATGATCATTAATTCATTCTTTAATTGAACTACACGGACTTTGATCCTTTCCTTATATAATGTGTGTGTAGGAAACCTCACAGGGTTCAAGCCCCAAACCAATATCTTCACGTCGGTTCATCTCCATCTCATACGATGTTAATTCATGAAACCGCCCTCAGAATCAATATCTTTACATTGGTTCACTTTCGTCCTTGTTATACGACGTTTAAATATACAACACTTTTGTCCAGTGTGACAATAAACTACAAATTTATTTGATACCCTCACCTGAGAGGGAACCATTATTTTCATTGATTTTTCCATCATGTTTCATTTCAAAGACTATGTGCATACATGGAAATTCCTAAACCTTTTATCTTGGGTTAAACCATCATTGCACTAAAGTCCCCTTTCCCCTTCACATGTACGAACCAAATTTGTACAGAGGGTATTTATAGAACTACATGGGCTTGATTCCCATCCTTATGGGATACGTAGGAACGTTCGAGTGTCCCTCAAATCCAGCCCCATGTCCTTGGGCCTAACCCCAAATTCCATTTTCAGTCCCTTGGCTGAAAAGTCCCCATGAAAATAAACACTGTGTATTTCTTACAATGGTCCATGCCCTATGACCCTAAACTTTGTTCTCTAATCCTTTTGTCCCACCCGACGTTAAAATGTAGTTTAAGAACTACATATGGCTTGATTCTCATCCTTATGGGATACGTAGTGAAGTCCAACATTTCAATTCAGGACCCATCCACAACATGATTATGGTTAGCATTGATCTATGTATCTCTGTATATATTGAACAATACCCATCTTTATGTGTCATAATCCTAACCTTAAATATTTTTAGATCCTCATAACCCTTTTCATGACTTCTAGTCACAAAAATGTCAAACTTCTGACTATGCATCACATGCCCATAGGCGGCCTTGCATAAACAGTCTACATAACAGACTTGTTAGCCCAAAGATACTATTATTTGACTATGCAGCCAATGCCCTTAGGTGGCCCTGCATAATTTAACCCCCTAACGGGTTTTTCGGATAGTGGTAACTTCATTATTGGGAAGAATTCTTCTTTTTTCCTTATTTGTCTTAAACGAAAGTATGTAGGTATCCGCAAAAATAGCCATCCTTAGCATATTTGTCCCATATCCTTTTTCATGATCTGAAAGTATTCAAGTCTATGGTTTATATTATCCTTCCCTACGTTTGGGTCAGACCTTCGTAGGAGTGATACTCATCAAGTTCTTCGATAATCTTGTTTGGAAATATCTTCTCCATATTCAAGTACCTCTTTCCATATAGAAAACTCTATACTTTGGAAGATATGAATCTCCATAAACATTCACTCGCTATTAGCACTAGGAAATAAAATTTCTGAGAGTTCTTTTTCCTGACTATGCAGCACGTGCCCATAGGAGGCCTTGCATAAACAGTCTACATAACAGACTTGTTAGCCAAAAGATACTATTTTATTTAACTATGCAGCCAATGCCCTTAGGTGGCCCTGCATAATTCAACCCCATAATGAGTTTGTTAAATAATGGTAACTTAATTCTTGGAAACTACTTCTTCTAATGCCTTTTAGATCTTTTTCATATCATTCCTCAGATTCAAATATTATTAAGTTATAACTTACATATTTTCCCTCATACTTGAGTATGGTAATATGTTTTCAAATGAATTTTTGAGGAATTGAGTCAATTATAATCCATTTCGGTCAAAGCTATTTCAACCTTAAACATTAGCCTTTTTATGTCCGACATACATGACTTTAAACTGTCCATAAAAGAAAGGGGAACTCTGAATTAAAGTCAAGTTCCCAGCTCAATAAACATACATTTTTTATGATTTAGGTAACAA
Organism: Viscum album; assembly: GCA_963277665.1. Classification (NCBI taxonomy): domain Eukaryota; kingdom Viridiplantae; phylum Streptophyta; class Magnoliopsida; order Santalales; family Viscaceae; genus Viscum; species Viscum album. Next base: position 1,995,052,962 of record OY728157.1, read on the forward strand.
TAAGAAATTAAAAAGTTCGAAGTTTGTAGGGTTATTTACATTAATCCTAGTAAAAATCAAACTATGCTTACTAGGCCCATTGGCTTAGGTAAAATCTAAAGCATGTAGCTAAATATAATGCAGGTACAAATGATTGAAGATGAAAGTGTTTTTCATTGATATATAGGAGATAGAAGGACATCCACAGACTGGAGTCTCTTCTCTTTTTCAAGAATTACAAGAGGCTTTCAACATAACTCTTCATTTGATTTACGAAATCCCGAGCTTCATCAGCAACCACCTAGAATTCATTTATTCAACTGGATACAATAAGAGATGCAGTGATACTGGCTCTTCTTGGAACAATTGTAAAAGGATGTTCTCGAGTGCGGTTTGAGAAAATATTTTGCTGATCAAACAGTGACTCTGTTTCTGTCCAAGAGACTTGGAAGATGGATACATGGATTTGAGAATGGAGCATTGGAAGTAAAGAGCCATTTGGAGAGAGTACTCTTTTCAGATATTGCTCTAATGCAATGTTTTTCTTCTCTCCACCAATTAGCAGCAAAAAACTTTTTTCAGCCCATGGGTTTGCCATTTTCATATCTGCAAAGAAATGACATGGAGGAAGAATTTGAAAGTTCACACCACTGTTGTTGCTCTTAATGCACAACATAACTGAAATAGAGGAGTATTAGTGCAGCTGCATTTCAAGCGTATAGTTATTTACATCTGGAACATTGACTCCTTGCAAATGACCATGACCATATAGAGGCAGATAGATGCTCTGTGGGAAATTAAGACGATATTTCTTCAAGTACTTAGCCAAATCTAGGATAGTGCTATCACAGATATCATAGTAATAATGGCCAATGATGTTCATCATTTCATCTTTCCGCTTTCTAGCCAGTTCATCAACTATTCCAGGTCTAAGAGCCATTGATTCTGCACAAGAGTTGAATAAATTAACTCTTAAATGGATTGATTTTTCATAAAATTTGTGAAACAAATTCGAAAAAATGGCTAAGGCATTAAGGCGCGCAAGTATGGATGTGTCGCTCAAGTGTTAAATGTGTCGCACAAGTTTTTGTCACGCATGCATTTACCGCGCAAGTATGGATGTGTCGCTCAAGTGTTAAATGTGTCGCACAAGTTTTTGTCACGCATGCATTTACCGCGCAAGTCCTATTACGTTGACAACAGCGCGACGATGAGGAAACAGCGGAAAGAAGATGACTTGTGTGGCGAGAGCTTGACAATTTGGAATCAGATGCGAAATGCGGCCAATGACTACGTATTTATAGGCCAGGTGGCCTATCTGTGCGCCTACACCCAGTGCGCCCAGGCCCTGCGCGATGCGCACTTGCACGCCACCCTCTACGCCATCAAGACTTGCGCGCCACCTTTCCTTTCGATGTCTTCTTTTTCCTCAGAGTCACATCCTCATTTCTTTTGGATCCAACTCTGAGTGGGGACTTTTTTTTACGCTCCTTTTTCATCACAGAGTCCAAAGGAATGTAAAGGGAAATTAATTAGCACAAATTGATTTCATCCTTTGAAGAAAATATCAAAAATCGGCAAAGGAATGAACAAGGGATCAAAAGCACATGTGCCACGCATGTTCTATCACTGTCGCGCAAGTCCACTTGCGCGACGTCTACTGGTCATGCAAGTGACTTGTGCGACCTAAGTGATAACCGGCCGGGGTCTTCTCCTGCCTATAAATAGACCCCGTGGGCCCCCCATTCGAGGAGTATTTTTTCCAGAAACTCAGATTTGTGCTCCCGGCGACCTAGTATCTTCTTAAATCATCCGAAGCACTTCTAAAGTAAATTCTTACCTATAACGGAAGACCCAAAGAGGGGGAGGAAGGCCTATGTGTTGAAACTCATCAACACATGCGCGCCAGAGTGGCCAGCCCTTTAAGGGAAAATGCCACACTTGCGCGACGCCTTTCTCCTTCAATAGAACTTGCGCTCCCCTCTTCTGGAAGAACCTCCATAGGATTCTAAAGGCTTTAATCAGGAGTCTCTCAAGTATTACCCTACTGGTTAACCGTCACGCAAGTACAGCATGTGTCGCGCATGCATACCTGCACGACCAGGACTTGTTCACCCATGCAGTACCTGCGCGCCTACCAGGACTTGCGCGCCCCTGCCTTTTTGGGTGCCTTTCTTGCCCATTTCACCCCTCTTAAGCCATTCCACATTTCCTATTCAGTATTCAGTCATCAAGACACTCTTCAAAGCCATTTATGGCATGATTTCTTGATTTGAATTCCTTATCTGAAAGGAATTCTGTGGAATATCTCTCAAAACCTAGTCATTTACACATCTTTATGTCACTAAAGATTGAGATTTCATTCATTCAACCTCAACCTTTAAGATGAGAGAATCCGTAACCTAGGTCTCCTTTTCCGGAATAATCCCCAGTCATAAGTCCTCTAATTTGGGCATCCTCTTAGGAGTATGCCCCAGATCCCCTAACCTGGGTTTCCTTTCCAGGAATAAGCCCCATTATCAAATATGGACATCCTCCTTAGGAGTAAGGCCCAACCATAATTCTCATAACCTGGGATTTCTTTTCAAGAGTAAGCCCCAATCTCAAATATGGGCCTCCTTTTCAGGAGTAAGTCCCTGTCATAATTCTTAACTTGGGCATCCTCCTTAGGAGTAAGCCCCAATTCTCAAAGTTCACAAATATGGGAATCCTCCATAGGAGTAAGCCCCAATCCCCTAATTTGGGCATCCTCCTCAGGAGTAATCCCCAAACCTTAATCCTTGACGTGGGCCTCCTTTTAAGGAGTAAGCCCCAGTCTTAATTTCTCTTAACCAGTCCTAATTTACCTTTGATATGGGATTCCTTTTCAGGAGTAAAACCCAATCATAAGTCTTATCTTAATTTGGGACTCCTTTTCAGGAGTAAGGCCCAAGTTAGAGTATTCAAAATCTCCATGAAGCACATATACCTTTATGGACCCTGTTCCTGGATTTCTTCCCTAAAGTAAATCATAACCTTTATTTATCTGGGCAATCATACATACATAAGCCCCACATTATTTCTTATGATGGCATCTTTCATGGCACAGTGGTCTAATTTTAACCAATACCTCTTGTTTCTCACACCGAGCATGACTCACGTGAGCTTAGAGTGTAAAAGTAATTGTGACATCCTTCTTTGAGCCATCAATCATAAACATCATACTCCCTTACTCGAACTACGTGGGTTCTGATTCCTTTTCTAAACAAAGGATTCGTAGGTAGCCCGTCTATGGGTCCGATCCCAACTCTAAAATAATCCATGTCCTTCTGAATGACAATAAACCTCAAGTGCCCCACTGAGTGGCTATAAAACCAGGATGGTCATCATAATGACCAAGATACATCTATATAAATGTGTCGAAGGGTACTATTGACCAAGAATCACTAATAAATACAGATGATTCTCTATCGGCGAAGAACCTCGAATACAGATAAAAGATTCTCCAAATTTCCTACATATTTAATCATTGATTTTCAGATCTAAAGGAAAGCTCATTTTATACTTGGTAATGTAATAAGGATTCACGAATATAACTTAGATCTATAAAGAGAGTCCCAGAGTAGACAATAATTCCCCTCAAAAGGTGTGATGAGTCCGACCTCCCATACTCTCGACCAATGCAAATTCCTAAGCCTCATCAGTCCACAAACTAATGAGCACCAACCTTTGGAAAGTAGGTCCGAATGGATGTGGAATCATTGGATGTTTCCGGTTCTACGAACAAACCCATTAGAAACCGATCGGAATGTTTGAACCTCCCATCAAGGCGATCATCCTCGGATTCCAAGGGAAACAAAGTCTTATCAGATTCTAGTGATACTGAGTAGTCATAGAATGATCTTGAAAATCTTGCTAAAATAATTAATAAAATCATTGGAAATAAGTATTTCCAATATAGGTATAAAAATACTTACAAAGGTAACAAGGACATGAAAGATTCAGAAGTCACATGCTATGAATGTAAAAGAGTAGGACACATTTGACCTCATTATCCTATGATAAAAAGAAAGTATAGAAAGTAAATATATTCACAGAAGAATAATAAGAATCATTGAATTCCCAAGGCATAGAAATTCTTGAATGTAAATGACTCCTAGAGTGCCAGTGGAGCTGATTCTTATAAATACTCTTTCGATATTGGTATCTCAAATCACAAGAATGTTGATCTCCTTTTAAAAAATCATTATCATTACATAATGGTCAAGTTACACAGTTCTAAATCTCTTATTAATATGTCTTTTAGTAAAAATTATCCTAATTAATATTGTTCTTCTGATGAAGAAACATCCTCATCATAGAATGATAATTCTTTACATTCTTGTAAAGAGGTTTCCATATTTGCTAAACTTTTAGAAAAATAAAATGGTAATGTTTCTAGAAAATTTGAAAAAAAAATTCTACGATTGATATTTTAATAAGAGAAATAGAAAATCTCTCTAAAGATATTGATGCTAAAACTCTTGAGATATATAAATTTTCTAAAAACCTTGAGAAAATAAATTTTTAAAAGAATAAAATTTCTAAATATTTTGAAAATATGTTTTCTAAGAAAACTATTTTAGAAGGAAAACTTAATTCTAAAACTAATACAAATGAGGATAATAATTTAGTCATTAGTTTAAATACGAAATCTTTTCTTTGAAGAAACTCTTGTATAATTTCACTAATGGAAGAAAATAGTTTGATAAAATATATTCTCATATTCTTCCTTAAATGAATTGTTCTAGAATTGGTTATACTCATTCAAAACCGGTTTTTAGAAATAACTATTTTGTTCCCCAAAGTAATTCTTTCTGCACCAAATTTCAATGTGGTGGACATTGGGAAATAAATTGTTCCTTTAATAAAACCCATTCTTTATGATTTCATAAATCCCACTTTTCAAAATAAATGTGGATTCCAAAAAAAGTTCTTTCTAACATTTTCAGATCCAAACAGCTTTGGATTCTAAAATTTTAATGGTTTTTTTCAAGAAAATAACATGAAATTATAAAAATACATGATACATGAAATTTTGTTTATTGTTTTGACATTATATTTGTTATTTTGAAATTATATTTATTGTTTTTACATTTTTTTTTGACTTTCTGTTTACTGTTTTGAAATTCTATTTATTATTTTGACATTCTGTTTATTATTTTGACATTCTATTTATTATTTTGAAATTCCATTTATTATTTTGACTTTTTTTTATTGTTTTTACATTTTTATTATTATTTCTACATTAAATATTTTTTTGACATTATGTTTATTATTTTGACATTATTTTTATTATTTTAACTTTATTTATATTGTTTTGACATTCTATTTATAGTTTTTCCATTCTTTTTATTTTTTTGACTTTTTGATTTTTATTTTGACATATTTATTATTGTTTTGACTTTATATTTATTATTTCTTAATTTTTTATTGTTTTTAATATTTGTTTATTGTCTTGAATTTCTGTTTATTGTTTTGACATTCTGTTTTTTGTTTTGACATTTTTTTTATCATTCTAACAATTTTTTAATTGTTCTGATAGAGTCTAGTCCATTGGCTCTACAACCTATGGTAATGAATTTGTTTTCCATCATCTTGACAACCTATGGTAATGAATTTATTTTCCATCAGCATGAAAAACTATGGTAATGACTTTTTTCCATCGGCTTGACAACCTATGGTAACGAATTTGTTTTCCATTGGCATGAAAATTTATGGTAATGACTTTCTTTTCAATCAGTCTGAAAACTGAGTGTATTCACTTTATTTGTCATCATATTTATATTTAATCATATTTTATTTCATTATTTCAACAATTTATTTCTTGTATTGTATTATTTTTTAATTTTATAATACTATGAGACCAACAAATCACTAGAACTCTTCGATAGGTAATTTTTATTTTTTTGTAATACTTTTATTTTGTGTTATTATTTATTTATTTTTTTAATTTTTCTCAAAAAAAATCCTCTTTTTTCTACCATTGGTTTCTTTATCTTTTAATCTCAGCTGTAGTATTCTAACGGTCACCCAAATTTTCCTATAAATAGAGGACCCCCCCCCCCCAAAGCCACACCAATTATTTAGATATATCAGTGAATCTCTTCTCTTCTTAAGACTTGGTACGATCATTTATTTTTTCAATCAAGTTTATGTCTTAGTATTCTACCAATAATTCTACCGATATATCTTCAATGGATTTCTCATAAATGGATTTATTTAGAGAAATGTTAGTTTCATGAGATTTATTTTATATTTATTACCCATTAATAAAAATGATTTTTCTTGTTCCAAGGCTGGGAACATCTTTTTATTGAGAAACATTATCCAGATTTGATTCTTATTGAAGAGGTTAGACAATTCTACAATACATTTTCTTTTGATAAGGAAATGATGATTAATTTTTCTATGTATGATAGGAATATTTCTATGTCAGTGAAACAAGCAGCATATTTCCCCAATGTCTCTACTGAAGGTGACTCTTTCTGTAATTATCATAAGTAACTTGAGGATATTGGTATGTTTAAAAAGGAATGATATGAAAATTCGATCTTTTTTGTCAATGAGGAGAAAATTAAAGTAACTCATATCTCTTCAAAAAATCATTTTATTGTCCTATGGATGTAAGGGTTTATTATTCCAATGAAAGGAGAATTAAAAATATTAAAACTCTCATGGATTATTAATGATACAATCAGGAAGTTGAATGTTTGTTTCGATAATAAATCAAAGTTTTTTATCAAGAATGTGTAAGAATTATAACCAAATCAATCAGAACCACTATTAAACGAATCATCACTATCAGTTATATCTTCTCAAAACCCAGTTCCTCAAATTGGTGCAAAACCTATAAAGAAAACCAAATACGGTAAAAAAATTATAACTAGGTGTAGAAAGGAGAAAGGACAAAGAAAACAAGGCGATGTGCAGCTTAGTCTTGATCTAGATGAAGCTCTAGCCAATAATATGAGAATAGAAGATAATATACAGGCTGGGAAGAATAAGAAGAAACATTTGAAAAGGAAATAGAGAAAGGAAAATAAAAACAACCTACTAAAGACTCAATCAGATCAAATGAGATTTAATCTTAAGATGATGATATTGATTGAGAGCAAACAATTTATTTGAAGAAAAGTGATTAAATTTTTCATGTTTTGATAAGGATTTATTAGACTATTCCATACCATCCCAGAGTAGAAGGAAAAATTGATTTTGTCATAGAGAATAAAAGTAAGAAATTTGGTTCAGTAAGAGAGATCAAAAATAATTTCATGTTAATAGAGGTCGATCTCAAATTTTGGGGTGATAGTTCTATTGATCATAAGAAGGCATGAAACAAGATGTATAAGTGGTTATGAAAAATAAAAATCTTAGTGAATGAAAATGAGGAATTAATTGAATACTTAAAGAGGATTTAAAATGATCTTGTTATTTCTTTTAATGAGATCGATGAAGAAAAAATTAAAAGGTTGAACTAGATAAAAAAAACTTATGGTGCTGATACTCATTCCGTGAAATAGTTTCAGAAAAGGTTTATTTTTTCCCATCATAAGTTTTGAAGGTTTTATCTTTGAAGTATGAAATTGTTTTGATAAAGAAACAGAGCGCCTTATTGACTAACGAAAATATGAATATGCAGAATAGAATTGACACTCTTGAAGAAGTGATCAAAATACAATAAGACACCATCAAAAACTAGGATCAGTTATTTGCAGACCAACAAGTGCTTCTAAAATGTTAGGGTGTTTCTATCTCAGAAGATAATAAAGAGATTAAGAAGATGATAGTTTTTATCTACGAATTGATCACGAAAGAAAAATAAAGAGAAGGAAAATTAATTTCTTATTGTATATTTCTTTCTTGATTTTCATTTGAAATTATATGAAATTTTGACGATTCAATGAGTTTTATGTTTTTATTTCCATTGTTTTTCATTTTTCTTCCTCTATAACCTTTTTAGGAAACTCATGATTACCCCATTTTTTTCGTAAATCACAAAGGGGGAGAATGTTTTATAAAATGTGAGAAAGTTTTACAAAGGGGGAGAATCATTATTGTTTTACTCAAAATAAATAAATTAAAGAAAAGAATAATAGAAACCAAGGAAAGTATATATGAATAAAATACTATAGAAAGTATATACCTATAGGGGAGTTAGTTGTATTAATTTATTCATTCAGAAGAGTTTTTCATAACTAAGGGGGAGAGAAATATTTCTTTTTAGTTTTACATTATGTTTTGTGCTTTACAAAAAGGGGGAGATTGTTAAGTCAAACGTCTTATTTTGAGTTTTATGTATTTTTTTGAACTAAAGAATATCTTCATATTCATTTGACAAATAAAGAACTTATTTTGAATATAGTTTTTTTGTCTATCGTACTAACATTGTCAATCATATTGACTCTTTCTATCGTACAGACTCTATTAATCATACTGAATATGTCTATCATACTTAATCTGTCTATCATACTACCTCTATCTATTATACTAAATCTATCTATTGTACTGAATATGTTCATCGTAATCACTTTTCATCATATCAATATTTTTCATTTCATACGTACTCATAATATTACTCATTCTTATCATTGTATCAGCAATATCAATCGTACTCATGTTAAAATTTTATCATATGCATGTTTTCATTATTTTATCAAAACACGTGTTTGCATCAATTTTATTCACATAATCATTTTAATACATTGATTTTTTTAACTAAAACAATAACATAGAGTTATTTATAGACTAATAAAAATGATGTCATGTTTTTTATTTTAATATAACCATTACAATGCTAGATTGTCATGTACCTTTGAGTTTTCCAGATAAAAAAAGACCATTGGAACCTAAGACCTATAAATTGTTGGTCATTTGAAGTAGCGACAAAAATTTGAACAAATTTAGCTACTTCTATGGTCTAGAGAGAGACTGTGTGACTTATCTCTACATTGTGAGAAATCCTTGAAATTAAAAAATGTGAATGGCTCATTCTTAGTTTTTGTATTGTAATAATTGCTTTTTTTCTTTGTGTGTCAAATCAAGTGATAAAAATTGAGGGCTACTGAGGATAGGAAGACGGTGCAACTAATTATCATATCATGTTCTTTTAAGTGTTTGAAATATAGAGGTGTCGATTACCTGTAAAATCAAGGGCCTATGAGGATAGCAAGATGGGCATGCCGATCATTGTATCGAGGGATTCTCGGTGTTGGTAAGATAGACCTATTATCATAGGATAATGGATACTGTTATATTTAGGGGAAAAGGGTTTTAATACCTTTTAACTATCTGCTTCTTATTGTGATATAAATATAATCCTTTTAATTCTTCTTTCTTTTTTTTATTCTTTTATATTGTAATTTTTTTAATTACTGATTATAATTTTATTATAGATTCTATACGCTATATGGTAGAATCCTTTACACTGTGTATAACTCTAATATTTGTATTCAATATGAATATAATTGTTTCGTAACCTGTGGTATCATAACAATTTCATTAGATTGAGAGGCAGTCCAATTGTTTTTTTGTTTTATAAGAGGCATTGTAAATTGTTTTAGTTTATGATGTTTTAAACTAAGAACCTTCTTTAAAGGTTTTAATAGAAAAATTTTAATATACAATTTATCCCTCTTTTATTTGTGTCATCTCATATCTATTTTGATCCAACAATATATGCATTAAATTTATTTGTATTACTTTCCATTTAAATTATAAGTGAAAAATTAATTGGATCACTTTGTGAGGCGGTAGTCAATCGTATACATGAGGGACTTTATCACATTTCAAACTGAATATAATGTAAGAATATATATGTGATATTTTATTTAAAAATGTATAATTATATCATAAATATTATATATCCCTTAAAACTATAATTATATCCAACCTTGAAATGTGTTTATGGAAAATGAGTTACATCAGTTCGCGAGGTGGTAGTTTTCTGTAAACATGATTGTTGATTTCATTTCCCATTAGATGAAAGTGAAGAGGGGTAAATATTATACCATCAACATAATAAAATATAATTATATAGGATATAATAGAATTAATATATTGGGATTATAAATACATAATCAATGGTTTTAAATGAATAAATAATAAGAATGATCTTAGTAAAGAAAATTATCTTCTCTTAGAGAAACCTTCTTTGGATATCTTCTTATGGACCCTAGGGTTGGTATTTTGGGAAGGAAATCATCTCTAAAATGAATCTAATTATGTCGTAGATGGATTTAAGTAGGTTTTTATCAAGCCAAATGGCTTGAGATTTGTGAATAAGCTAGGGGAGTGAGTTCCCTTTTATAAATGTAGAATGGGGACCTTCATGGAAATTACATGGAAATATCCCCAAAAAATCCAAAATGATAAATTCATTTACAAAAAAAGCTTCTAAATGACACTATATTTTAAATTATGAAGGATGAGGTTGAAATACATCAAAACAAAGGAATCAGAAATTTTTTAAGCACATTTTAACCCGTATCATCGTAGTTTAACCACCCCTGAAAAACACATTTTCACCTTAACCGTGGTAAATGAATTTCTACTATTTTTCAATATTAATTAGAGTCATAAATTAATTTGAAATTATTAAAAAGCAAAAATTATTATTATTACAAATATGAAATCCATTTTTACAAATTCAATTCGCAAAAGCTAAAGAATTCAATTTAATACTAAAACCACAGAAGGGATGAAAAATGAGGGTTTCAAAGAGAAAAATCTATCAAGTATAAAATATTTTTATAGTAATATTAAATATTAATATTTTTAAAATTTCATAAATACATTAAATTTTAAAATAATTTTACAAATTTTACTTTAAAAAAATTTAAAATATAATTTAACTTTTTAATTAATTTAAATGATAAGGCAGTTTTCAATAAAAATCAATATTTTTCACTATTCATCAAAAAATGAAACTTTTTAGAAAAATAAAATATATTCACACTAAGATATGTCTGATATTATGAATTAAAAATAAATTGAATTTTATCAAATAAATCTTCAAAATGTTTCAATAATAATAATAATTTTATTATGATTGGGAAAAAAGTGACAAAACCGTTTTCTTAGAAAATACAGTTTTTCAAAAAACATTTCATTTACTTTAAAATGATTATTATTTTATTTATAATAAATATATATCCATTTAATTAATTTTATATCTTTTAAAATGTTATAATTTTAATAATTTAGTTAATATTATTCATACCCTCTAATTTAACGGTTATGTTTAATGGAAACGATTAAATATTGATATTTTAATAAAGTATCATGTTTCATTTAAACCCAATGTGTCATGTTATTAATGATGTAGATGAATTGAATTTATTTGAAAAATATATATTAAAAAGTCTTGGGGTGTTACATTTTTATCTAAGTTTGTTTTTTCATGTCATACATGATGTTGAACATGATGTTCTTATTTTAAAATCCCATGTTGTATTATGAAAATTTAATATTTTCAAACAAATTCATAACCAACCCATATTTTGTTTTGGGAGATATTTTTATGGGTGTTGATATTTCATATTTTAAATCTAATTGTTCTATTTTATAAGATTATGAGTGTTCTAAAATAAAACTGACTCTCATTTTTTGAAGTTTATTTCTCATGACTATTAGAAATAAAATTTATATTTGTACTAGAACATTATCCATTGAATTATTCAATAACATTATAAATTTTACCAATTTCCATGATAGAAAATATCCCAATAGAAACATTACTTCTTTAGGTTTTATTCATTGCTTAATATATTCCTTAAGTTAAAGTATGAAAATATATTTTTATTTTCAGCTTGTTTGAAGATTCTAATTTCTCTTTATCTTATGTTTTGAGATATAAATCATTACTTAATTTATAATGGTAGAGTTTTAAAAATTAATTATTTAAAGTCACTTTGGAAGAAAATATTTATATTAAATTTATGATAAAATATTGGCTTAGAGTTCCCATGACCTCTAAATTATCTAGTAAATTAATATTCTAATATTATTTTTTAAATTTTCACTACGTTGAATTCTAAAATTCTATATTAGCATAAGAAAAATTCTAAAATATTAAATTTTATAGACGAAAATGTACTCTAAAAACATAAAAAACTTGTTTTATAATTTATAAAAGTCAAAGGTAATAAAAAATAAGGGCTTAAACCTTCTAGAATTCCTATTTTGAGTGTAGAAACATTAAATATACTCTTAAATACCTTGAAAATATAAGTTAAATATTAATATTCCAATTTAAATGACAAATAATCCAATTTAAATGATATACAATGTGATTTTAAGGTGTAGAACTCCTATTATACAATAAAATACCTTCTTTAACATATAAAAAATGTTTTTATAATTCAATAATAGCCATCATGTGATTATTTCCTCAAAATTTTCTAATAAACAAGAAAGTTACCTAATTTAATTCCTTGAATCAATTAGGACTACCATAAACTATTACTTATATAGCATTGTTGGAATCAATCCATCTATTTGAATGCATTTATTTTTTTGTAATAACAAACTAACTTATTAGATAGACTTGGGATAGGGAAAATCTTTTGATGTTAGAAGATGTTAAATAGTTAGTTGTTAAATTATTAAGGTATGACATTATTTCTCCCATTTCATATAGTAATTAGGCCAATATGGTTCAAATATTATCTAAAAAGAGTGCCATAACTATTATGACTAAAGAACAATAAGAATTTAAACCAACATTATATAAAAATTAAAAGAATGCTTTTATAGATTATAAGAGATTGAAAGACCTCACTGTGAAGGATAACTAACCATTTCTATTCTTAGATTACATTCTTGAATGTTTTTCTAAAAAGTCACATTTTTCATTCTAATATGGTTACAGAGGATTCTTCCAAATACTTATAGTACCTAAAAAAGAAAAATAATACCACATTTATGTTTCCATTTGGAAATTTTTCCTACTTCAGAATTCCATTTGGTCTTTATAATACCCCTGCCACATTCCAAAGGTACCTGATGATTGTATTATCTGAATTCAGTATGAATATTACTGAAATTTTTATGGATGAAATTATTATTATATGAAATATTTTCCATATTGTTTGATTTATTTGTTAAATATATTGAATAAATTTATTAACAATTGGTATTAAAATTTAGAAAGATTTATTTTATGTTTTTTTATAGTAATATCCTAGGACATATCATTCCACCCAAATATATTAAATTAACCCTATAAAATGTAGATTTAGTTAGTATTTTCTTGGACTAACAATGATTAAATAGATTAGACCATTCTTATAACATGTTGAATTTTATATGAGGTTTATTAAAAAAAATATTATCTATATTTAATTAAAATTAACTAATTTATTATAAAATGATGTTCCCTTTATTTTTAATAAGTCATGTTAATTTTATTTTTCTAAATTAAACAATTCATTAATTACTAATCACATTCTTGAATATACGGATTGAATGTTTCTATTACACTTAATTTTTGAAAACTATGATAGGATGGTTAGATCTATTGTATTTCAAAGAAGAGGTAAAATTTTCAATGTTATCTATTATTCTTCTAAAACACCTAATAAATCCTAAAATATTTTTTTATGATAAAAACAATTTAACAATTTTTTTCATTAGGTAATCCTAGGTATTATTTACTAAGTGAAAATTTTATTATTTATATTGACAATTTAAATTTAAGATACTTATTTTAAAAAAATAAATAAAAATACTAGATTTTTAATTTTATTTTGATAATTCAAAATTTCGAAATTGAAATTTAAGTTAAAATTGGGAATAGAAAATTTTAGTTGACCATTTTAGTTGAACATAGAAAAATGATGATTCTAAATTGTTTAAACAAAAATATATAACTAAACATCTAAATACTCTTCGTGATATATTACATAGGTATTATAATATTTTTTATTTTTAATGACTAAAATTTTCCCTTGTGATTATATTAAATAATATATTTTTAAATTAAAAATTGTTTCTAAATATTATTTTTGGGATGATGTTATTTTGTGTAAAATTATATTATTTAATTGTGAGAAAACATGTTTTTAAATAAGAAAAAAATTTAATTTTTCATCTTATAATTCTCTATATTTTTAGGTCTATTTTTTTATAAAATAATATCCAGGGATGTTTTATATTATATTTTATTTTTACCATCATATTTAAGACTACTTTTATATTTTTTAAATTTTTTTAATTATTGTTCTAAGTGTATAGATTTTTTTCAAATTTAAAAATAAATTAAATTCCTTATAAAGGTCTTATTTTTTAATGTTTTAGTTTTTTGAGGGATTTGGATATTTTTCTTCTATCTAAAAGTAATTTTTATATTAATATTTTGTTGATTATATATCTAGGGTTATATAAAATTAAGATATTAGGAATGCTGAATATTTATCCTTTAAAAAAATTAAAATATAACATATTCCATAAATTTTGATTCCCTAATTCATGGATTGGTTATTTGAAAAATAATTTTTATTTTAGGACTCTTATTAATTTATTTAATAAATATAGATATATTTATATAACATCTACAAATTATCATAAATAAAACTAATGGGTTAACTAAATTTTCAAATATAAAAAATAAAAGTATTTTTAAGAGGATTGATTAAAAAAATTGAATGATTGGTTTAAAAAATTTAGGGAATCACTATAATAATATAATATGGATTATAAAACATTATTAGATATGTAACCTTTTAAGCTGGTCTTTATAAGTCCTATTACGTTTTTTGTAGATATTCAACAAAAGTCATTTTTGGATATTAATGTTTTTTACTATGGACTTAAATCTATTAGTTTTGAAAGAAAACTAAATATTAAAGAATTAAAGGAATATACATGAATATTATCCCAATATTTTATTAGATAACCAAAATATCCAAGTATTTTCTTGATAATAACATAATTATAAATACAGTAAAGGAATGAGACTTTTTAATGATTGTTTTAACTTTGGATATGATTTTTTCCTAGTAAATTTAATAATAAATAAAATGGACCATTAATTATATTAAGAAAATTATTTTTGGTTCTTTATAAATCCAACACCCTTCAGAATAATTAATTTTTAATGTCAATGGAAAAGGGTGAAAGCTTTTTCCTCTAAAAATTCCTCAAGAAACTACTATAACATTTATAGGGAAGGTTTGGTTAAGGTAGATTCTTGATATTTCCTTTAATTATGAGTTATTTTATCAAGATTCAATATTTAATTCTTTATGAATTAAACCATTCTAAAAAGAATATTTTTTGTTTTCTGGACACTATTTAAATTATTCAATCAATATATATTGTTTAAAATCTGGATCGGCTTATTCTTTATGATAGAATTTTTTTGATAAGTTATATATTCTATAATTATTTTATGTTTATATTTCTTATAAATATCATATTCAAAAAATTTCTTTGAAGGATTTTAATAAATCTATTAGATTTTTTGAGATCATTAGAATTTTTATTATATATGATTTCACAATATATTCAAATAGTGAGTTAACTGGTAAGTTTATCATTCATTAATTTATTATTTGATTGTATTTATCTAATTATTGAACATAATAATGGAACATCCAACCAATTATTCTAGAATGTGTGACTCAATATACATCATTTTATTTTCTTACACAATTTATCTATTTAATTGCCACACAATCATTCTACACAATTTAGTGAAAAACACTTGTTTTCATGTTCTTTAATTGAACCATTCATATCTGCCCTAAATTTTAGTTTAATGTGATGATAATTCTTAGTATTGGTTAATCTTCCAAAGTGTGGTGAGATTTTCTATATTTTATCCATGTTGTATTGAATCAGGTATAATATCTAGTTTTGAATACGTTGTAGAAACACTTCAACATTCACTAGTCCATGAGTTCTGAAATTCAAGAAATATCAAGCACACGAGTTTCTTTATTCTCATATTTTTAATTCAATATAAACATTTTTTCATTCAACATGCAGTCAAATATTAATTATTATCCACATATTCAAGGAAGTTTGTCATTTTTTCCTTATAATTTTAGACAATATTTAAAATTTTTAACAATAAAATTATTTATTCGTATTTAAAATTGGAATGAATATTGATATATATTTGATATATATTTGAATTTGTTTTGTTTTAGTTTTTATTTGTTTGTAATTTTTAATCGTTAATATTTTATAAATATTTTTTAATTTTCTATTTACTATTTTAAATTTTAAATTTTTATTCTCTTCTATTTGGTGATATTTTTTTATATTATAATTTATCTTGTAATGAAAATATTTATAATGATTTATTTTTTTCTTTAATAGATAATTATTCTAAACCAAAAATGAAATTTATATAGAATGAAATTTAGGTTGACATTTTAATTTTTTTAAACTTCTTTGATATTTTTATAATTTTCTAGTCAATATATTTAATATGTTATTTATGAATCTTACATATTTCATATCACAATATGTTTTGAGTTATTTTTAATTTATATTTAGATTATAGTTATTATAATATTGTTCTTCTATAGATCTTGATGCTTATTCATGATTCAATTTATACCTATTATTAATTTTTAATGTCGACTTCATTCACTAATTCAAGTGTATATTTCCATTTCATGTATTCAAATCTATGACAGATTCAATGATATAAATATATTTTTTCTAAATTAGATTCTTTAGAACCCCATCATCTATAATTACAAACCGTTTTTAGGGATAACCCTATCATCAGGAGGTATCATGTTCCTATAGCTTCAAGTTTTAAAATAACTAAATACCAAACTTGGTATCACTATGGGTTTAAAAATGATTCATAATCATTACATGTTCAAATTATAACTCAACACTATCTAAAAAAAATTAGGTGTAATGAGACATCACATGATAAAATTTTCAAGCAGTCATGTTATTACCATTTTTAGTGAGAAATAAAAAAAAATTGAGTGATGGATAAAGAGAATAGAAGTATGGTTATACCATGATAAGTGGGGGTAATGTATTCTTATTTCATCCTACCAACCAACCATAGAAAAGATTGGTCACAAATATTAATAATAAATGTATCCTAGTATATAAAAAATTTTAAAGGTAGCATGCCACTTCTAAATAGTTCCATGAAAATTTGGGATTAAATACACAATCTAAAAATTAAAAGACAAGTTTTGAAAATACCTAGTAGAGTATAAATCCAGTGATTCCAAATTATAGTCTACATATATTTTCTATGTAGTCCATTTAAGTATAATAGCCATCCACCTGATCCCAGCCACTATATTTTCCAAAAATCTAGGGGGTATAAGTGCATAAGGGAGTTTCTAGTTATGTTCACTTTCTTACATTATGTAAATTATAGTATTAACGGTTTGGTGATTCAAAATAAAATCCTTGAATTTCATGAATCCATTATAAAGGAAATATTCTCTGGTTCATCCAATTTATGTGAATAGAACAAACATGGTCCCATATCCAACTACACTTTTAGTCTAATTAAAAATAGGGAGATATTTTTTCAATCATTTATTGAAGTGCTCAATTATTATTAGATCACTAAAATGGGATGAATGAGTTCCTTTTTGTAAATTAATTATTTTTAATTAATCCTATATGATTGGTTGAGGTCTGGATCCACTCATTATGTGTGTCTCTTCCTTACTCAAATATTTAAAAATGTTTATGGCAAGGACATGGTGATTTTTACAAGGACTGACTTGAGATAAGATCCAACTCCTTGTTGTTATCGGTTAACCCCCACACCCAATAATAGATTATCCGTATAAGAAAAAGTGGTTACATCAACAATATTCTTGATCCCATTATCAATTAATTCCACTATGATCTAGTTCCAAATTCCCCGTTAGTAAACAATAACTTCTCACAATAAGTACAAAATGATCATACCAAAATTAGAAAGACTACTCCTTTTATCTTGGTTTCTTATACAATTACTAATTTTGATCTTACTCCTCATGCCTTATGTATAAACAAAACAAATCATTAACACTTATTAAAGATCATTGATATATGATAATCATAATCAAAATAATCATCCTTGCTTAATTTCTTTAAATATGAAATGATTTGATTCTCCCTCAATTAATTGAATAATAAAAAATTATAAGTATTCTTCTCCTTTTTTGAAAAATCATAGATTAAGTATCTTTTATCACTCTATTATTCTCTTCTCAAACATGTACTTAATATAACTTCTTCATGCTACTTCTTCTCAATTTGATTTTTTTCATTGCTTCTTGGAAAAAATTATATCTTCTTTGTGTAGCACTTAGTACATGGGTCTCACTTCTTAAATTGTATGAATATTCTCACATACACTTCATATACTGGTTTTAATAATTAATTACTTAAATATTATTCATGTTTTTATACTTTACAAATTGTTTCTTCATGAACAACTACTTCATGTAACCTAATGTTTTTGGACCCTTTTCTATATTTCTTTGCATATCCGATGTTACGCAAATTGAACCTTTCATATTACTTAAGTGAGTTGGGAAAAGAATATATTAATCTTGTTTAATATCCTATCAAATAATTAATTCACCTTAATTATTCTATTGAGGTATATTTATATAAAACAGTAAACCAATTCTTTATAATAAAAACATTCATAAATCATTATTAACAAACTCATCTTATTTTGATTCCAAAGAAACCATATCATATCCTATTCACAAACCATCCTTTGTTCACATTATTGGCCACGTATTACTTGATGAAATTTATAATTAATGATCACATATTTCTTAGTACATCATATGCTAACATCATAATCAAACCGTTTGAGAATTGGAATTACGTACAAACAACCACATAGAAGTTTAATTAACACACCTTAACAAGATATATACATGAAATTTATCCCTTTTACATTTTCTATGTGATGTATATTTCTGTATAAGACTCATTATCCATCATAGTCCCATTTCATCAAAGATTACATGAGAACTACAAGATTCATGAGTTCTCTATGAACACCTCTCAACTATTATCATATATGAAATGTACGTACAATATGTAAACCCTAAATGCATAACATAATTTAGTATGAAGAAGGAAGAGGGAAACTCATTATGACATTGTATCACTCAAAATAGTATGTGATTTCAAAATCATAAATATTTTTCATAAAACCAAGATTCAAACATAAAACTTTAGCTACTTCAGGAAAACTTTAATCAATATAGGCACTCCATGGGTTTCAATTGAACTATTGCGTAGCCACCCAACTTCATGGACACAACCATCATTTATTCCCATATAGTGTCATTTTACCTTTCATTCACCCCTACTATTGATCCCTATGCCACACTTTTTTATTCCTCTATGTTTATTCCTACATAGATTCTTTTCCACTATATAGATGCTCATATATAGTTCATTTTCAATGCTCGACCCTACCTTTAGTAGTTGGATTCTTCATAGTTATTGACTTTAATTTCTGGAAAAAAATAAGTTTCTCTATTATATTAAATTTTAATTTTAAAAATGATACATTCTCATAGATATTTTTCTCCCAAGACATAAAAAATAATGTTAACTTAAATTTTATTTGTTGTTCTTTTCACTTCAAATCAATTCAAACTACTATATATTAACTTTTGAAATTAACAAATTAATTCCCAAGACCTTCAACAAGTGTTTCAATTCTCTTGTATCATAAGTACTTCTCTCTGAGTGATTCCAAGTAGTTCCACTTCCTTTTTAATTCTACCAATAATTTTGTAATCTCACCTTCTCAAAATCATTATCATAGTATATTTCCACACAGATTGAAGCATACATCATTTTAAATAGAACCTAAATATGTTATCTATTATTCCAAATTTCTATATATGTATTTAATAACTATATACTCAATATACCCATTGTACATCTACTAGAGGTCACATTTATCATGTTTTAAACAATAAACTTCTCACAAGTCGTATCATCACATGTCTTTCACATTAAGACCAACACAAAAAATATCAGATGTAAATGTTTCTAATTACAAAGAAATATCTTATCACATTTCAACCATATTACCTAACTTATGTAAGATATATATAATTCTTCAAATGGAAAAAATATCTATATTTTATTGAAAATCATCAACCATGGATAAAATCATTGAATTTATCCATATAACTAGGATTTAATTCACACATTGACTTCACATTGAATAAAACTTCAACATCCTATTGAGTTTTAAATTGATAAAAAATACATTATCATCACATCCAATCCTTTATGTTTCTTCAATACCCCCTTTGATTTTTTTTCGAATACCCAAAATACTTTTAAACTTTGAAATTAAATGTAATTATTCTCCGATTTATTGATACCACAATTGATATGTTTTTTATGGGATATACAATCATATTTATCAAGATATTGTTAAATTTCACTCATTTTAAAAAACATATTAATAAATTTCAATCAAAATCATGTTTTCCCATTTAAAATTACTTTTAAGTTCAATCACCCCCCCCCCCCCCCGCACACACACTTAATAACTAGAATTGATATAGTAATACAAAGGATACAAATAATTATTATCGTAACACAATTTCAACATTATCAGTTGTTGTATAGAGTTATAAATTTATCATCAAACAATAAAACTTTGGAATCCTTACTTTTTAAGATACCCCTCCATAGATACTTCTTTAATGATATTAATAATGGTTTTTTTATTTAATAAATAATCATCAAGAATATTATGATACCATATGAAGTGTTGGGAGGAGGCATTATGTGATACCATTTGAAATAAAGTACTCCATTATGGATATATTTTTGGTTTTATTATAACTTTAATATCATTCACATCTACAGGTATCCCCCTAAATGAATCCCTTACCTTTAATTCCCTATGTAAAACAAATACACATAAGGGAATAAGATGGTTTATTCGTTTCATATTAGTTAGATGAACAATGATAAGATTCCATTATCAAACTAGAAAATATTTTCTTTTTAGTTCCAGAAATATTCAGGTTTTCACCGTTGGTTATCCAATTATTAATCTCCTAGGGTAGATTAATCTTCATTCTCTTATAAAGATTCTTCTTAAAGGGAATATGAATATTCACTTCATCAGGAAAATAAATTTTATTTTCATATACTTTCTTCATCTTATTTTATAATTCAAAATGATATGTAATTATCCTTAATAATTAGTTAGCAACATTCTTATTCATTATCAAGTGTGAGGATTCCATCGTCACATAAACATTTTCAGCATAAGAAGTCACTAGTGCTTTCCATTTTTTCTTTAATAATTATTTTTTACAAGGAACCATGTCATGAACTTTTTCTCTATGTTCCGTGATAATTTTCACCTTCAATATAAATGATCACAAGCATTTGGGTAATTATTTTAAGGTAAAATCAAATAATTTTTTTTACATATTAGATGTCTTAAACCAAACCAACCCTTCTATTTATATCCTGGTATGATTCTTTATTTGATTCAAGATTACTTCCATTTATCTTTATGTTTAAGGAAATTATTCAATGGAATATGATTTGGTATATCCTACTATAGTATAATAATATCTTCCTTTAGAAAATCCTTATCATTTTATTCTTTGTTTTACGTTATTCAGCATGTTTATTTTGTTTATATCCCTATAAAGAATTATCATTTTTTCTCACTTGTGTTTTTAATTTTTATGTTATTCTATTCATTTAAAAATTTGAGTTGTACTTCAATGTTATATAATATCACCCATCATAACTCTATCCAATTCTATTATAATTGTCATAGAAATATTTATTATATTAAAATATACTTTGGAATAATAGAATAATCTTATTTTACTATTTTTTTTCTTCAATTTAACTAACCTTTTCTTTTCTCTATCTCTTCTACCCAGAATATAGTATTTATATTTTTATTATACAATGAAACATTATAGCAAAAAAATTTGTCCTTATACCCAAATATTCTAAAACATATACAGTGGATAATAAATAATCTTTTATTGCTTGTAAACACAGTCTTCATAGAAATTTATAATTATGTTCCTTGTTATTTTTGAAAGGAAATATAAATATTTTGGGATCTTATTAGGGATATTAAATTCTTGAAAATACTAAAATCCACCCTTGATGTATTTTTGGACTTATTAATATTTTTATACACCCATGTTTTCTTAGGTTTTAAATGGAATTTAGTATTAGCAAATGAACCTGCATTAATGAAAACAGAATTAGTTGGGATATATGTTACCTTTTTTTATGAAATTCTTATAGGTTGATCAAGATATGTTTTAATGATATCATTTCCATTAATAATATTTCTTCATGTGACAATAAAATAATTAAAATTTTATGTGTTAACTCTATTACGGAAAAATTTTGGGCAACAAATGAATGATAATTCATAGAGGAAGAGTAAAAGGAAAAAAATAAACAAAAGGAGAAGATCATTAGATATAGAGATTTAAATTATTTTCGAAATGATCCCTATATCCATGGTGAGGTAAAAATATTTCTATATTATAAAGAATAATTTCAAGTTGATTTCAGAGTATCATGCTCATAGAAACCCTATCTTGAATGATCTCATAAGGAAAATGAAAATTTTTCACTAACCATACAGTAAGTCACTGTTCTATAGTGATTAAGGGATGGAAGTCCATGGAGATATAATACTATTGTCTCCAAAGACTATGTCATAGCTTGGTGTGAAATATGGGGTTACAAAAAATATCACAACATCATTTAATTATAAAGTTACACCAGTCCAATAATCTTCCACTTAGATCCTAATCTTGTATGCTAACCTAGTTCAATGTTACTGACTTAGAAAACATACTTAATCTAAGCTCCTCCTATTATTCACTCACCAGTGTGTGATTTATATTTGAAGAATAAATTTCAAATTGGTCATGAAGTAATAAAAATTTCCCTTCCATGATTCCATATTTTCCCTCATATTCTATATCGCAACCTACATTTATCAATAAATACCAAAATAGGCACAAAAGTTCCTCAACTTCTCTATTATCATTAGATTTTTTAACATGTATACTAGATTTTTCATTCTATAATACTTCCTTAATATCAAAAACACATCTTGTATTAATACTGTGATAAAATGGTACTTCCACTGAATATTCTTCATCTGGGCATGAAACACTAGGTTATTTAAAATATTTATAGTATTATGACTTTCATAGTGTAATAAACATTAAACTTTCTTTTAATACAGATCCTTAAAGAATTTATTCATCTGGAAAATATTCTTGCCAGTATCTATTAACTAAAATTATTCTACCTATGTGGTAGATAGTGATAAAACCTTTTCTAGATGAGATAACCAACTCACTATAGTTCTTTCATAATTAAAAACATAACATGTAGTACCCCTACTACTATCTACATCACCTCCATGTTCGGAATCTATATAATCAAGAAATGTTTTCCATTCCCCGAGTATAGAGATGCTTATTTTATTCCATTCAAAAAACTCAATATCTACTCCACATATTCACAATGTTTATTTCTTGGTTTATCCATGTACCAGCTCACAACTCCCACTATATGAGAAATATCATGTAAATTATAGACTATCACATACATTCGTGTTCTAGTATCCTATGTGAATGGAACATTTTCCATGTACCAAAACTCTTATTCTATATTTGGTGTTTTCTATTTTGATAATTTGAAACTGATTTATAGGTTAATAAGAAATAGATTTACTTTCAACACATTAAATATTATCAAAACCTTTCCAATGTAGTCACTATGTGATAACAACAGTGTTCCATGTCCCTGATTTATTTTGATCTTTCTCCCTAAAATATTGTTAGCTTCTCCAAGATCATTCTGATTTAACTCCTCATCTATCTTCCCTTGTAACTCATAAATCCTCCACATGAATGATATTATAATGATAATTGCATCTATATATAAATTAAATATAATATATTAATGACCAAAAGACATGAAATAGTATCTTTGATCCATGTCCCACAATTTGAATTCATTTTTTCTCATAAATGCATCAAACATATTTCTCCTCTATCTGGGTTCCTACTTTAACCCAAATAATCTATTCTAAAGTTTACACACCAAGTATACCTTTTTAGAATCAACATATTTCTCTTGGTGTTTCATATATCAATATTATCAAGATCTAAATCCTCTTATGAAACAATACTAAGAATCTCCTTGATGCTGGAAAGCTTCACTATAGGTGACAAGATTTATTTGAATTCCACATATTCGTTTTATTAAAAAAAACATTCACCACTAGTATTTCATTGTACCTCCTCTTTTGATCATATTCTTCCTTGAATAAATATACCCATTTCTTCTAAAATGTTTATTTCATTGTGGAAAATTTGTTTTATCCCAATTATTGTTATCATGTAATGAATAAATTTCCACCTTCATAACCATCTCCAACTTCTTTAACTCCTTTGACAACATCGACTCTTAAAAACATTTTCGTTCTCCATCTTCAAAGAATAATAGATAATGTAACGATGATGAATACCTATGAATATGACTTCTCACCATTTATTATCTCCATAAATTCTCTTAAATAGTAGGATTTTCTAGTTTTTGTGTCACATGATCAAGTACATCTTCATGCTCCACCTGCTCTTGGTGCTCTGATCCTTTATTCTATCTATCAACTTTATTTTCATGATGGTCCTTATATATGAAACCATCAATAAATATCACATTATTGGATCTGATGACCATCTCATTATTATCATCCAAGAAGTGATAACCAAACTCCTCATTACCATAGATAATAAAGAAATATGATTTAAACCTAGCATCAAACTTGTACCTTGCACCAGTATATATATGTACATATTTCAAACATCCAAAAACATTTAAATCTGAGAATATTACCTCCTTTATAAACCAAAAATCCTCAAGTTTACATTCTCTCATTAGTACAGATGGACTCATGTTGATAAGATATATTTTCATGTTTACCATCTCTGCCCAAAACTTCTTTGCTAACCCTGATTGTTGCCACATACTCCTGATATTTTCATTCAGTGTCTTGTTTTTACTTTTAGCTATGTCATTATTTTTGTTCTAACGAGAATATTCTTCTCCCACTGAATTCTATTATTATCATACAATTCCATGAATTCCTTACTAGCATACCCTCCTTCATTAGAATACCTAAATAATTTAATATTTGATCCTAACTTATTCTCAATCATGGTCTTCCACTAATGATACATGTTAAACACATCCATTTTTTTTAAATTAAAACCATGCCTTCCATTTTGATTCATCGATAAATTTCACATAATATTATGATCCTCCAAGGGAATGTACTCATGTAGGACCCCCAAACAAAAATGTGTACTAGCTCTAGATTCTCATCCTTTGGTGTTCTAACTCCTTTTTAAAAGGTTACCCTCTTATTTTTTCAAAAGATAAAATCTTCACACAATAAAACATACACCAACTTTTTATTCAGTGTCATTCCTTTTTTTACAAAACTTTTATCCCCTTCTAAATCATGTGACCCAGCCTATAGTGCCACATTTTTTAATCTGAAATATAATTTTTTATTTCAAGCATATATACTCAATTATTTACCAAATTATATAGGGTTCCATTATTTACTCCTTGAGCTATGAACACAGCTCCCTTAGTAACCTTCCATACACAACTAGTTAATGTGGTGCTAAAACTTGCATCAATAAGCTACCTAGCTGAAATAATATTTCATCTCATTCCAAGGATATACCTCACATTATCTAGAACTACAAAACCCCCACTATTTGTTTTAACCCACACATATCCCTTCCCTAAAATCTCTAAGGTTTTATCACCAAGAATATTTAACTTCTTCAATTTACAAGAACATAAATGTTCAGGAAACCCTTAGCCATGGTGTAATGAAAAGATTACCCTTAGTTTAAAAAAATAGACTCTATAGGTTTATCCATGCTCAATATAAACACATCATCAGTTACTTTAGTTTTTGTGTTAGTTTTATTGGTTTCATGTGCCTTTCATTTTTCTCTAAACTCCTTCTTGATGTGCCCTTTCTTCCCACAAATCAAACCGGTAGGAATAGGGCCCATTGATTTATCTCTAATATTTCCCCTTGATTTTGATAGTCCTATGTGATTATCTGATTGTGCATATATACATCTTCCTTCTATTTTCAAATAAGTAATAGAGAATTAATCTTATTCATTTCTCAATATATCCTCACTAAGGATTGGGTATTGAACATCTTTCAGAACAAAAAATTTATTCCATGAAGAACAACTAAAAACTATTATAGTGCTTTCCCAACTATCAAGTAATAAATATAGTAGAACCAAAGCTCATAAATCATCATTTAGTGTAATTACCACTGTTAGAAATTGACTTGTAATGATGTTGAATTAATTGATGTGACCAGAAACAATCTTCCCATGAATCATCTTCATATTGAATAATCATCAAATATGTTGCAATTTTTTTACATAGGAAGACTATCATATATATTTTTTAGACATTTCATCAAACTATCCATCATCTTCTCCGCTATGATATTGAACACCACAATATTTCGAAAGTAAATCACAAAAATCCTAGAACTTATCGATATAGTAAATTCTACTTCATATTTTCCATATTTATTGGCTTCTCAAAAATAAATTTTAACTGATACGTTTTTTGGTAAATAGTATTTTATATACATTTTCTTGTAATTGAAGTTAGTTTCTTTGAAAAGATAGATATTGACCTTTCCTTCTTCCACAACCATCTGTTAATTTGATAAATATATTCTTGATCTTCCTAAAATAACCTTTAACACCAATTATTGTGTAATCACATAGAGAATCAAATGAACAATTATTCATAGAAGAATAGAAAAAGGGGAAAAATAATAAAAAGAAGATTGTGATACATATAGATTTCATGGTTCAGGAAATGATCCATATGTCCATAGAGAGGTATAAATATCACTATGTTCTGGAGTATAATTACAATGTGATTTTAGATCACTTCATACACAAAAACTATATATCAAATGAGCTTCTAAATAAAATTGTGAAATTGTGCCACTAACTGCAGAGTAAGTTGGTTGTATTATTGTGATCGGTGGCTACAATTATATGGAGATACATTACCATTCTCTAAAAATTCTAAGATGTTTTAGTAACATTATCATATCCTACACTACTATAATCGCCTATTGATTTCATCAGTCATCTCTGCTATAGTGCATCCTGGTGTTCTTTATAGACCACCAATATTTTCCCCAACTTCATCCAAGTATTAAGGTACACCATTACAAAAAGAACATATTTTCATAAAAATTTGGAAATTTACATTATGTACTAATTCTATATTTTTCAATTTGACCTCCAGTTCAAGAAAATTCATGTTGAGTGATTCTTTATCACCCTTAACTAATATTTTGTTTCTTATTTTCTCTTTCACTTATCAATATTTATACCATTCATTTTATTTTCTTATTATAAGGGGTTTTCAATTTCTCTTACTCTTTTTCCTTTGAGATCCTACTAAGAATATTTAAAATTACTATTAGTTTTACATATAATTTCTAGTTTATGGATAACATCAACAAGGAATTTTATTTCCACACCTTTCTCACATACACTAATTAGAATTTTTTTATTAATTAGGAAAATATGTTTATTGTAAAGTTATATGTATTCTTAGTTTACTTTTAACAATTGTGTGATTGTCTTACATATTTAAAACTTCTTGGATAATAATTCTTCATTTCATCAGCCTCCTATTATATTTGTTACATTTTATCATGTAGTTCTAGGATAACACAAAATATACAAGTGACTACTTCCTTGGGAACATTATTCAAATGATCCTTGACTTCATAAGAAATATCACTAACTAATTTATTAAATACATATTCATAATATCATGTACTACCTTAATCTAAAGAATCATTATCAATATATTTATAAAGACTTTTACCACTTGTATTAACTATATCCAATGTTATTTCTTCTTTCACCTCTAAATTTATCTCAAGATTATTTCCCCTCTCTTTTTCATATTTTTTGTGAGTTTAACTGAAACATCTACATTTTTTATAGAAGAACTATATTCATTTTTCTCCATCTAAGGAATCTAATCAACTTCCAATAACAATAAATTTGTACTAATTGAATTTTTTTTATCTAATCATAGGATTACCTATGTGTTATGATACCAAATAAAGTTCCCAAATATGGTTAGATCATAGAGTGGGGGTGAATTAGAGATTTTTTTTACAAATTATTTCATTTTAATTAATATAATATGATCATTTAAAATACTTATTCACTCAATTATTGTATCTTATCGTTATCAAAATATTATAGAATGTAGATTAAATAGGATAGAGTGTCTTTACAATCTTCAACCTCTATGTGAGAACATACTATTTTTTATGATTGGTCAAACCCCCTAATAAAATATACTAAGATAATAGTAAGTTGTTACACAAAGTATCTTCCCAATACCATTAGTATAGTGTCTCACTATAATCCTGTTATATATTCCCACAAGAAAACTACAGCTACTCACTACAAGAACAAAATTTTCAAAATAAAAAAATAAATATCACTTCTTTTCTCCTAGTTTCTTATAAGACTATTGATATATATCTTCCTCTTAAATCCCCCTATATCGACAAAAATGTACTTTATCAATTCATCAAGAACTTATATTTTAGGTAATCCTGATCAAAACATTCATTATTTCTCAATATCTTTATATCTTCAATGATTTTATTCTTCCACAATTAACCAAATACTCAAGTATTGCAAGTTTTGTTCTCATTTTTTGAAAACTCTTAACTTTAATCTTTTTTATCCTTATAATGTTTTCCTCTCAATATTAGTTCCATGAAACTAATCCACACAATTGAATATCATTTTAATTTATGGTATTATTCCCATAATAATTTTTTAATACTTATTCACATAACACACAGTACAGAGAACTCACTTCTTCATTCACATTAGATATTATCACTTGAACTTCACATTGTAGCTTTCACATAAGAAAATAAATTTAAGAATGACCCTTTAATTAAAGATACTTCCTTTAGTGAAGTTTTAGGAAGTATTGTTTCACATTCCCTATAGTTTTCATATATTTATCTATACTAATTTATATATTTGATGCTATATGAACCGAACCTCATGTATTCCTTATGCATGTATGGTTCCAAATATATTCACATTAGTTAATATCCTCTAAAAAATGACTTCACCATAATTACCATATTGATAGATATTTATAGGAAATAATGAATCAGAGTATTTTTCTTACATCTTATGTAAATCACCATTAGGCACTCATCTTCTTGTGATTCCCAAAAATATAGAATCTCTCATTTCCACTCCAACCATTTCAAATATTCTAGGCTATATATTTCTTGGTTCACGAAATACTTCATGGTCACATATTGCATAGTGTATTTCATTTTAATACAAACATTGTAATAAATCTTTTTTGTGAACATGATTTTCATAAATATATATATATATATATATATATATATATAAAATAAAAGACCCAAAATATAAAATAATCACATAAAATAACTTAAAAAAATTATCCTTGAAAATCTATCCCATATAACATAATTAATATGGTTATAATATTTCCATGATTAAATCTATTTTCAAACTCTCACAACATATTATAAGGAAATATCTTTAAAAATAATAAAAATTAAACTTTTATCTATGTCTATCACTTGTATGTTATTTTTCTAAGTTTTCATACCTCCATAGAACATGCATCAAATAAATGAACTATCCATGAAACACTTTCTCATAATGATATTTAATTTATTCCATTCATTCAACAAACATCATTTAATTTTATATATAATGATCACCCCAATATATCATAGGGGAGTCATTGAAAAGATACCTCAAAAGTTGTGATATATAGAAGTCATCATTTTATTTCCCTATAAAGGGGGTATTTTCTAATTAATATGACACTTCACCTATATTATTCAACACCTTAAAGATTCCAATAAACATTATATAAATATAACTTCTTTGACCAAATTATCATTATCTATGATGGTGTGAAAAAAATGAAAAAAAATGTTAATAGACCAAAAAATATAGAACTATTATTATATAATCAACACATGACTTATAAAAATCCTAATTACCCTTTATTCACCCCGAAATCATATATACCCTCTTCATAATATCATATACTATGTGTATCCCTATAAACATTATCTTTCAAATATCAACCCAATAAAAAGGAAATACAAATATCCACTCATACAACTCCTCAAATGATTTAATTACAATATTAAAATGATATTAGTTATTTTAGGTGGACTAGATTAGTTAAAAATTGTCAAACCATGATTAACCAATGTTTAAAATGAATTCCCCTAGCATATCCTCTAATGTCTAGATTATTCTATTAGTTTGAGAATTCATTGATGGGTGAAAAGTGGAATTAAGAAATAACTAGATACCAAAATAACAATCTAATATTATCCACGTATATAAATTAAATAAAATCCTATGGTTATAAATAGTCATTCAATAGAGTCTATTAAACTATAATACTTCCTCATGAAAATAAATCATTAAGACATCCCATGAGCCTGATTCATGAACGGGTAAAAAATAATATAATTT
Organism: Viscum album; assembly: GCA_963277665.1. NCBI lineage: Eukaryota > Viridiplantae > Streptophyta > Magnoliopsida > Santalales > Viscaceae > Viscum > Viscum album. The sequence goes on from OY728157.1 coordinate 1,995,083,615, forward strand.
AATCAATCTATAAAAAATGTAAATGTATTCATGCTCCTCTAATTATTGAGTAAATTTTGTCACAAAATCTGTGGATATGTATTTCTACGTCCATTATAGAACATTTAATAGTTATAAAAACCCTAAAAAACTCATTGTTTAGCCTTTACTTATTGAAAGTAAGTAACTTAGACACAAACACATCCACCAATTTATTTATAAGAACCCACAAAAAATATCCATTAAAATCAGAATAAATCATCCCTACCCCATTGTGTATTGGCTAAGGTTATAAATAAAATCCATATAAAATTTACTCTTGCATTCCAAGATGGATATATAGCTTCCTATAAAACAACACCTGATGCTCATCATCTTCTATCCAACCATTACGATAAAATTCATTAACTATTCAATCTCTCAAAAATTCTACCTCAAGTTATCCCAATGGAGAGTCCTCCACGTTTAATTAAAAGGGTTATTACACTATCATTTGATTTAGACAGCCTATACCACTAATCCAAAATCACAATGAAAATCTTTAAGCTATTACATCAAAATTTATTCATCACTTGATTCCCAAGAAACATCATTATGTGTCTTTTTTCTCATTTCATTAGTTACAAAATTGACTATTCCTTGAGTTTATGAAATATATAAATTATAAACCTTGATGAATTCCCAACATCTCCACTAATGATGGTTTAAATATCAATATGAGAGTATATAACAAAATCTCTTAAGATTTATAAATATCATAAATCATTCTCCAAGAAAGTAAATTTTTAGTGACTTCATTAAAAATACCAAAGCTACTAACTCGATATTATGAGTTTCAAAATTAAATCCATGAGTAAATAACTAACTATACCCTTCAGATATCACCTACCTTTCCAGTATCAACATTCACCCCAAGACATGGTGTACTGAATTATAATAAATAACATACATAATTGATGCCTCATGTAAGTGAAGGGTGTGGGTGCAAGTCAACTTATATTATAAGCATTATAATTCATAATAACACTTTTATATCCATATAAAGGTTAAAAATTAATTAGTATATATAGATAAGGGTGCTAAAATTTGAGTGAAATTGGATAAAAACCTTCAATAATATTCAATTATGTTGAGAAATCTATTCTCTAAATAATCATTATTTAAATCAAACTAAGAAAAAAAGAACCAAATCATAGATTAATGAATAGAAAATACTCAATAAGAAATAAAATTCTTAATAAAATGAGAACCTAATTATAAAAAAAACACATTAATATATTTTTTTACAAATTATGTAGATAAAAAAGTTCTAAAACTATCAAATAAATTAGGACCATGTTCCTAATTGATCCTTGAATAAACCAAAATATCCTCAATAAAACCACATTGAAGAAATCAAGATAATAATTGAATAACTTATTCATCAATCTTATGAATAAAATTTCTTCATTGGTAACTTTAAAGGTAATCTCTGGATACTCATGAACACATATAGTGATACTATAATGTGGTCTCATAAAAATTCCCATCCATCACCCTTATTTCATAGTATCTTGAATATAAATCTATCTTAAATAATAAAAAAATATTCCTTTAGTTGATCAAAGAAGTTATCAATCATTTTTAAATTATATTGATTATTTTTTCATCATCTAATTCATTCATCCATAATTGGCACAAAACATAAATCTACGATTATCCTTCTTATCACGAAATTCTAGGGCTCCACAACTAGGTACACATGGGATAATGAAAACCCTATAAAATATTTCATCATTTAGAGTATTCAACTCCAATGGTTCTATAATAACCATCTAATAAGTAACCTTTGATATATGATATGTGTAATATAATTTTTTTCTAAGGAGATATGTCCTTGTTTATAATTTTTTTGACACTATTCATTTTGGTTAATGATATTTTTATTGAGTGTAATAGGAGTCTCAGGGGTGTTCTGAGGTTCAAGACATGACAGAGAGGGTAATGGGGACATCTCATGCATATCACATGGTTGGTAGATGGTTAGTAGTAATTTTTCACCTTAACCATTATTTCCTAGAGAGATTGAAAATGGTTGGTGAAACCATGAAATGGGAGGATCCAAACCATATGGAATTGGATAGGTCCAATACACATTGTTACCACACAGTTTTTTCAAACCATGTAGGATCCCGAGGAAACCATGTACCCTATAACACCTCTTGAATAGAGGGTGGCACATGGTTGGGGCATGGCTTGACCAACCATGTTCTTCATTGATGTTTTGTAAATTTACCTTCCCCATATGGATTTAAGAAAACTCACCTGATTTTATCCCATATTCCCCCTCTAGTAGGAATAGTGATGGAACAAAATCTCCCAAGCTTCCCAAGGGTCAATATCCCTTGTTTCTATTCCATTTGGAGTGTTTTTAGGTGAATATTGAAGCTCTGGGCAAGTATAACACTCATCTTCCTTCCTTTTTCTGGATTAAGGATTTTGGAATCATTCTTCTTATTCTGATCCCCAAAACCCCTCTTTTTTATATGGTTTCTAGGTTGGGGATTTGAATAAGGTTTTTTCCAAATCAAAGGCTATGGTTGAGTGTACGGTTGTCTCTGGTATCAAGGTAGGTGGTCAAAAAGTTATATCCCATTATCTTGTTGTAAATTTTATGTGTATGTGGTTGTACACTTGTGTCATTGTGATGTTAGTTTGGTTTTACATGGTAGAAATTATGAATTAAATGGTCAGTTTATGAATTAGACCCCTCTTGATCCTTTTGGGATGCATTGATGTTGATTAGACTCAGTTGAGGGACACCTATGGTGTTGTCACTTTCTTAAACATGGAATTAAGTTGTTAAGAATAGAATTAGATTTTTATGAGATAAATACCATGATAACAATGTCAACATGTTATCTTGAGTTATGATATGGAAGTAATGGTACTTGTATATTTTTTTGACATGGAATAAGGGGGATTTTATATAATGATAAATGTGTAAATTGAATTTAGTCATGTAAATAGGGAATGTGTTCAATAGTAGGTTAAGGAACATAAATGTTATATGTTATAATGATTTATGAATTATGAATGATAAAATGTGGTAATTAGGCTAATATGTGAAAAGTGAAAATGGTTTAATGGGATAAGGAATGTAAATGGAAAATGTGATCACGAGTAAAGGAATGAGTATGGAATATGTGTTGAATAGGTTCCTCTTGTAAATGAAAAATGTGTTTAATGTTTATGTTTTTTTTGGGTAAATGTGTAAAGGTTTAAAAAGAATGTTCACATGTCTTGGTGGTATATGGTATATTTACTAATGGTTTTACACCCATGGTTTGGGTTAGACTAAGTCTCAAAACTCCACCTCTATAATGCATGGGTTAGGGAGTCAGAATAAGGCTCTATGACCCTAACAGTTGCATTTCATGAGACTACATAGACTGAAGATCCTAGGTAAGTGTTATGTATTTGTTTGTGAAATTTTTTCCCTCATGAGATAGGAAACTTGATTATTACCCTTATTCAAAGTTGTGTGGATGGTATTGGTCTATGTGTAATTGATGAAAATTCCTAACCAATATAATTAAATGATGAAATTGGATAAATTGAACATGGTTGATAAATGGAACATGGTTAATTCTGTTTACTTTTTTTTATTTTGTTCTTGAATACACTATTTTTTTAGACTAGATATTTTGTAAACATTTTTTGTGGTGTCCTGCTATCTTGTAGTCATTACATACTCAAGAAGCCATTGGGTACCCGAGTATACTTCATTGTTTTAGGTCAGGAAAAGGTAAAGGGACTTATGCTAGATGGTTGATTTGGGTGTGGGATGGGCATAGAATAGGGATCCAAACATGGAGTCAGGACCTATTTTTGTATTCTTCTATTTTTTTCATTTTGGGTTTCCCATTCAGTTGGCATAGTATGACATGGAATATCATATTTATTGTTTTTATTTTGGACTTGTACCCAGTTTTGGGGAAATGTTGGTAATGCATGTCAATTTTTTATAGTTTCTTTTGTTTTTTAATTTTTTGTGTATTAATATAATAAATAGGGTATAGTCTCTTCACATGTTCCATTATACCCTCAATACTAGTTGTTCACCTATATCATATAGGGAGAGGATCCTGAGTTCATGTGGTGACCTGGATTAGGGCACCCGATTAATGGATCCCGGGTTAGGGATGTTACAAATTTGTAAAAGAGATATTATTTTATGTTTTTTACTATTTGAGAATGGTTGAATGGATTATAGGATGTTTTGGGCCTTGGTAATGAGATCGTTCAGGGGAGTAGTTAAACCATGTATAGGGGAAAACCAAAGTACCCACGGTGGAATCATTTTTTTTGATCTTTCCTATTACAGTTGGATAATATTTCACCAATGGGTAATGAACTAATTGTGTGATGTCTCTATCTCATGGTGTCCAGCCCATGGATGAAATGTAATGAGGTTTTCCATTCATAAATCATTTTAGGAACATAAGGACATATGTGAAATGCATCATGGTAAGTACACATGGGAAATAAATGTGGGATGTGAGGGATAAAGTGTTTTCCTTTTTCCTTAAAATTTGAAAGAAAATGTGTCTAATAAATATGATGTAATTGGGTAAATGGAAAGAATGTAATGGGATGGTTGAGGAATAGTAATTTATAAAGATATATAAGGTGTTTGAATTTTTTTTGTGACAAGTTAGAATGATATAAAGATGCCTAGATGATAAAGATTTATGTTGTCATGATTAAATGGTTAAAAAGGGTTCTCAATGAGAGATTTGTGACTATGTAAGTTGTTTTAAACCATGTTTCCCATGGTCTGTGGAAATGATAGAAAAGGGTAGTTCTATAAATGTTGTTACATTCATTGGGATTGTGTATATATAGTGGGTTATTTATCACTGGTATTGAATTTTTTATGGTTGTGTTTTACACCTATTAGTATTCCATTGAAGTGTTTACTGATCAATTTTTTTTATAAAGATGACTTGAATAAATTAGGGAATTTCATAATTTATTTTGAATGTATATATTAAAAGGTGAATTCTTGGGTTTTAAAATGGCGAAGTTAATCATGGAAGAATATGTAATAATTGAATTTTGGGGGACCTTCGATGTGAGTCTCCCTTGTGTTTTTTATCTATCCCTTTTTTGGGTATTTTGGGTAGTGAGGGTACACAAGGATAAGACCATTATTTAATTTGGAAGTACCTTATGAGTTTCTATGGGTGGATACAAGGGTGTTCCTTGATATCCTTTTGGTATGATGGTGACCTCGAGGTTTTGAGGTGTTTTCTGATAATACAGAAGTGGTAACTTTGGTGGGTTGTAACTGCATGGGTTGTACGTAGACCTTGATAATGGAAGAGTTGTTTTAGGGATCCATTAGTATAAATTATGTTGTCATAGGTGTGGAACCTAAAAAAATGGTTTCTTGGGAATGTTTTATGAAATGTGTTTCAGAATGGTGGAAACTGTTCTACCTATGGGAAGTGTTTTGTTGGGGTTCAATGTGTATGGATTGGAGGGAGAGCTGACAGATCCAGCTACATATGACATGTTTAGGGATTTATTTTTTTATCTTTGAGGGTGACCCATGAAATGGGTCGGTTGGGTTTCTAGTACCATTGGGTGTGTATGACATAGGTGGGTGTTTTGGGATTTGGAAATGGCATGTGTAGAGTGATTTCTAGTTTGGGTTGGCCTAGAAGACTAAATGGGAAAGAAATGGTTTTGGAAATGTGACTTGAGTTTTACTTATATAATGGGGGTTTTTGGAAACTAATGGTATCCTTGAGGGTGATTATCCTAGTATGATAGGTTCCTTGGAATGTGAAGCACGAGTGGATGCTTCAGTGGAGGAATTGAGGCATGATGGGTGCCATCAAGATTTTTGTGAAAATTAATAGTTATTCCTTGGTAATTCCCTCCTGGAATATCTCAAGTTCTTATGTTTGATTGTAAATGTGGTTGTGAAGGTCATGATACTTTAGAGACCTAACCCTATGGTTTTCATGGTTTTTGATGTGGAAATCAATGTCGATTTTTAGAGGATAAGGAAAAGGATACCAAAGCATGGATGGATTATTTTGTAACAGAAACGAAACTTGTGGTGAGGGTTTGTTACATGTTTGGGTTTCTATTTGAAATGTTGGGTCACAAAAAGGGAACATTGATAATTTCTCATGTTTGATAAGGCTTATGATCTAGGAGGTATGTTTAGTTGTGTAAGAAGGCATTGGGACTAGCTCTAGGGATGTGAAGATCATGAAGAATAGAATCAAGTTTCATCTGTGGTTGTAGGAAAGTACAATATCATGAGGGCTTTGAGGAGGTCCAGATGTGGGAATGTGATGGGAAGGCACAATTTCATTAGGGATGGGTGAATAGGTGGATCGAGATAAGAACCTATTGTTTTCTATGAAACCACGGTCGGAAGCATAGTTATGAAATATAAAATTGGTTTTGATTAGTGTGGAGGATCTTTATATTCCGTTGAAAAATTCTAAGGTCATTATACAATAACTCTAGAGGTTTGAAAATGGTAGTTCCATAGGATGTGTTGGTTCATGGCTGCTTGGTAGAGAGTCATGACGTAGTGGTGAGTTTTGTTTGGAATGATCCTTGTGAACTGGTTGTAGTGGATGAGTGTTAATTAGATGAAGATCATTAGGGAAGCTTGATATATTCAAAAGGTTGAGGTGTCTCCATACTATAGATGAAATCAGGAATGCATAACTTTTTATTGTATTCATCAATGACTTCTTAGTGTAATCTTAATTAGTGATGAACATTCCTAATATCATGGAATCTTCTGGTATATGATAAGAGAGATCTTGATTTATTCATAGATACCTAAATGTATTTTTTGTTAGATGTGGGGCCTCTTTGAGATTAAGCTCATGGAATGGTCTATGTGGAGGCGGATGGTGGGAAGTAAACCATGGATCAATTTGGGTGAGGTCATCGGGATGGACTGAATGTCGAAGAATGACTTGAGTTATGTTTATGGAAGTCGAGAATGAGTAGAAATTGATGATGATTTGTCTTTCTATTCAAAGATAGATAGACATGTAAAACTTTTTGGATGTGTGGATCTGATTGTAGACTGGATGTGGTGGAATCAGGGTTCTAATAAGAAAACTGTGAGGTTTGTTTTTGGATTCCTCATGGAAGGCTGGGTGGGCCATGTATGTGGAAGTTGATCAAGCCAAAAATTGCCTTTGGTTTTGGGTTCTTCTAAAAGAAATATGAGATACCTATGTTAGATTCATAGATGGTGTGATAGAGCATGGTAATGGTTCATTTAAATAGAGGTTGGGTACTAGAACCTCATTGAATATTGGGAATGAACTCTGGTAGGTGTCCTTGTGTGACCTTGGAATGTATTTAATTGTAAATACATCTTGTTCATGTCATGATGTGTTGTACTAACAATGAAACTGGGCATTCCAGGATGAGTCAACTAGGGACAAGTTGACTTGGTTAGAAAGTGGTAAGAAAGTTGTGAGTTGTAAACTAAAATCAGTGGATGTTTTTGGAATGAAAAATGTGTTTCTAAAATATAAATGGGATTTTAGTAAGATCCTAATCAACTTTAGTCGATGTAGTGATGGTATAGGTGATTTCATTAGGAATTATAATGTGTGTGTTGGAGTACGATGAAGACTTGGAAATTAGTGGATTCCTTGATGGTATAATTTACCATATGTTAGTAAATAACTTAGGTAAATGCATAGTATGATTGTGGTATGCCTTAAGTGATGAGGCACCATGGGAAGGTGTATGTAGTAGCATGTCAATAGTGGAAAATGGGTGTTTTGAGATAAGAAATTCAAGAATGTTCTTACATGATAAGTAAAGGAACAAATGTAGAAAGTTAAAAGCCACCACTAGTTTTACATTTTTTGGAAATTGGATTTCAGAAATGAAGGAAAACTTGATAGAGTTCATTTTTTTCTGGGTTTCAAAGTGGTGGTGGATTGACCTCTCTTCTATGTGATTTTGACTGCATATGTAGATGTTAAAATTGGGTGTAGTTCTCAACGATTTTTTGGGTGAGGTGAGTTGGAAAACACATCGGGTATGTTTTCAAAGTTGATGTGAGGTCCTAGTGAATATTTTAATGGTGGAAGTTCCCAACACTAGAAGACGGTGGTGTTGAGATAAATCATATGGTGTAAAACACATTAGTGTTCAATTTAATGATGTTGTTGTTTTGACTGGTGTTTCAGGTTTGAGGGGCTCAGGTAATTTCCATCTTGGAGTTTTGGTTTTTGTGATAATAATAGGCTCTAGTTTTGGCTAGTTGAGGGAAATGGGTTGAAAATTGTGTTTGAACTACATTTTGGGTGTTCATAAATGGATCGAGGAAGATAAATCTTATTCTATAGATCGATTTAGGTTGAGATATGTGGTTATAAAATCATATGATACTTAGGTGATGAAAAGTTTGGGTCACATAAGAATTTTAAAAGGGGGTAAGATGGAACCAAGTGATTTGGGCTATGAGATGTGGAGAGGATCGGGCCGATAGAGTGTCGATTGGATTTTCCATAATGGTATGGTGTCATTCATGATGTTTCTTTATGTCTCAATTTAGGAAGTATTCCCTTATCTTCCTTACGAGGTCCTAGTGGTTGATTTGGGATGGGTACTCATGCATTCATTTATTATCCAGAGGTTTGTGATTGTGGATCATAGGGAGAAATTTTTGCAAGGTTAGGTTGTTCCATGAGTGTGAGTGTTGTGGAAGCATGGTAACGTTTAGGAGGAAACAATTATGAGGGAAAACGATATGTAGGGCCAGTGTCCCGATATTTTCACTTTGGAGACCCAATGATGCTTGGGAGTGTAGCTTGAGGGTGATCAATTATAAGGTGGGATATTGTAAGATCCCAGACTTCTAATGAGGTAAGTCATTATTTAAAATTTTGGTATAAGTCCACTTATTTTGGAAAATGAGCTGTTTACTGAGTGTATGAGGAATCTTAGGGATGTTCTGGGGATTTGGGCCATGAAAGAGGGGAAATGGGGCCATCTAGTGCATGTCGTGTGATTAGCACATAGTTAGTAGTAACTGTGTGCCTTAACTGTTCATTCCTAGAGAGGTGGATCATGGTTAGTGAAACTGTGCTTGGGGGGGGAGTGAAACTGTGTGGAATTGGATAGATCCAATCTTCATGGTTTTTCAAACCATGTGGGATCCCTAGGAAAATATGTGGCCTGGCCCCCCTCTTGAATAGAGGGTGGCGCATGGTTGGTGCATGGTTTCTCCAACCATGCACCTCATTAAAGTGGGGGAAATTTACCAATTCCCCCTATGAGTTTCAGAAACCACAACTAAATTTCTCCCCTATTTCTACTCCAATACCAAGAGTGATGAACCAAAATCTCTCAATCTTCCCAATGGACAATCTCCCTTGTTTTAAGGACATTTAGAGCACCATTGGGTTCAAATCGAAGCTCTGGGTGAGTCTAGCACTCTTATTTTGTCCTTTTTTGGGATTAGGGGTTGTGAAATAATTATTCTTCTTCTTATAAATCCTTAAAACCCCCTTTATTCCAAATTTTTAGAGGTTGGGGCATTAAATGTGGTTTGTTTTTGAATCAAAGCCTAAGGATGAGCATATGGTTGGCTCTAGTATCGAAGTAGGTGGTCTACAAGTTATATCCCACAGTCTTATAGTTAAATTTATGTGTATATGGTTGTGAGCTTGTGTCCTTGTGTCGTCCATTTAGTTTTCCATGGTATAAATGATTAACTAATTAGTTAATTGATGAATTGGACACATAATGATCCCCATGGGATGCATTGAGGTTGATTAGACCTGGTTTAGGGCCACTAATGGGGTTTGCTGCTTTCTTAAACATAAAATTGAGTTGTTAAGCCAAGAATTGAATTCTAATGAGATATATACCATGATAAATATTTTGAAATGTTCTCTTGAGTTATGAAATGGAACTAATGGTAATTGTTTCTAGTTGTTGACATGGTATATGGGGTCATTGGTACAATAGTAAATGGGATAAATGGATTAAGTTATGTAGATGGGGATTGTGTGTGATAGTTGGTTAAGGAACATAAATGGTATATGTGTTAATGAGTAATGAATCATGAATGAGGAAATGTGTTAAATGGGTTACGTTTTGAGAATGGAAAATGTGTAAAAGGGATAACTCATGTAAATAGAAAATGTTCTTATGGGTTAAGGCATGAGGTTGGAATATGTGTTAAATTGGTTATGCTGGTAAATGATAAATATGTTTAATAGATATGATTTGTTTTGTTAAATGTGTTTTGGTTAAATAATCATGTGCACGTGTATTGGTGGTATGTGATGTATTGACATGAGGATCCACACCCATGGGTCGGGTTGTTCTGAGCCTCTAAACCCCACCACTACAATGCACGGGTTAGGGAGTCAGACTAAGGCTCTTTGTCCCTAATGGTTTCATTTGATGAGACTACCTGGACTGAGGCTCCAAGGTATGTGTTATGTAATTGTTAGTAAAATGTTTTCCCTAGTGAGATAGAGAACTTCATATTTCCACTTAAGTATAGTTTTGAGGCTAGTATAGGCTAATGTGTAATTGATAAAAATTCCTAACCCATGGAATTAAATAAAGTGGATAAATTGAACATGATTAATTAATGTCACCGAGTTTATTATTTTTACATTTTTTCTTATTTTGTGTTTTCATAGACTATCTATTTAGAATATATATTTTTTATACAGTGTCTGTGGTGGCTTACTAAGTTGTACTCACACCTTTCTCAGGCCATTATTGGGTACCCAATAAGACTTCATGGTTACAAGCCAGGACAAGGGAAAGGGCCCTATGCTAAATGGCTGATTTGGGTGTAGGATATGCATGGAAAAGGGATCCGAACTTGGAGTCAAGACCTATTTTGGGATTCTTCTGTTTGGTTCATTTTGGGTTTCCCTTGCACTAGGAATAGTATTACATGGCATAACATATTTATTTTTTGGTTGTGGACTTGTACCCAGTTTTGGGAAATGGTTGTTAATGCATGTTTATTGTTTATAGTTTCATTTATTTTATTTCTATCTTCTATATATTACTTTGACAAAGAGATTATAGTCTCCCCATATTTTCTATTAGACCCTCATTACTAGTCGGTAGTCTCTAGAATATGGGGAGGTTCTCCTGAGGTCATGTGGTAACCCGGATCCGGCCACTGGTTTAGTGGCTCATGGGTCAAGAACATTATAATATGTAATTAGATACAACTCTATATCAAACTATATCAATTTACTTGCTTTTAATCCCATAATATTCACAAGTAAAATATCAATTAGATCACTTAACACTCTTATATTAACTATTAAATCCACTTTATATTCATAAATCATTTATCATTCATGCTTATATATAATTATTTGAGGTTTACCACACTGAAAGTTATTACTACAATCTCTTTCTTCGATATACTCCACATGATATTCATCTTTATTAGAATAAATTAATCTAATTTGGTTGAATTAAATACTTTATTATACACAATGTAACTAATACATGCTTAGCAGGACATCATATGGTCACATGTGATGGGATACTAGATTCCACATCATATGGTCACTACCTATCATCAAATTGCACCTCTTATCACCTCAACTAGCCTCAACTAACCTCCCAATATATTAGATTCAAGAAGTTAACAAATCCCCTCTATGTTTATCTTAGGTCCTCTTAGTAATCTTTGTAAAATAAATAGATTTGAGATGAAAAAAACAAATAATATAAAATCAAAAATCAAAATGATATATATTTTACTTCCCAAAAATTTAGTTCATCACAGCTCATTAACTTTCAATGCATTAAGTTTCCCACAAATATCCCATATATTGAATTGTGTTGTTTTCCAACCTTCTTATCATCGTTAATCACTCTCATATACATAAGGATGAGGAATATTCTTTAAATGAACTCTAGTATTACCATCATACACTAGTGGTCAATTGGTTCAATATTGTCGAAGTTATTAAAAATTTTAGGGTAAATATTGTAGTGGATGAGGTACCTCATTATCCATCACATTTTATACCATTCCATTTTGAACACTTTGGTAAGTACGCATAAACTATCAATATACCCTACCTATGTAAAAATAACACTTGTCTTAACCACCAACAACCAAGTAACACACACTAGACACTCCAAAGAATCGTGGATAAATGGGTCAATTTTCACGACTCATATACCCTAATAAAGAGGTTATAATACTATTAATTCTACTTTAAATTAAGATATTTGATCCTCCCCCATGTAAAACACTAATCCAATCTAAGGTACTCTTGATGAACACTATCATTATCAACACCTTGATATAAGTCTTCGAGGTAAATGAAAAACATACCACTGAATCTAGGTTCATAGTATGCTCTCAAAGTGGAACGATATATATAACTCATTATCCAAAAAAAACTAAGTAATACTATAATAATTACATGAACATCACTCCATACACCTTGATAATAGATTTCCCAAAACTGATGGACATCATTTCCTGTTGTCGCTATGTCAAAAGTGTTGCTCTTAAGAACTCCTCCCAGAATTTATCCTGAAATTCACCCAACTTATCCATATATATATATATATATTAATGTCCCATGTGTAATGTACATCACATTCAAGTATACTAACATAATTAGATTTCTTCCATTATAATAAAGTGAACCTCAACTATCCTGAGTATATGAAATGTTATAATCATTATCTCTAACCACCATTTAGTCTCTTTATCAAAATTAAATGCCTCATACATTAATAGTTATTTCATTGGGAGTCTTATAATGTAACACACCTGACATTGAACATTTTTTGTTCCAAACTTTGATGAACAACCACAAGTTCTTTTTATACCCACTCTTTATCTCCCTCACAATTTTAACATGAAGGTGGAATAACTTTAAGACAAAAAAGTCACATGCCAAGAAAAATTTCTATGAATTTATTTATAGTAATCAAAGATTAATCATAAATTATAGATCAATAAAAATAACATGAAATCATGATGACCTATTTCTATATGACTCATAAACCCAAACCTACATAACCATACTCCTAATAGTACACCATCCATTTAGAAATTATTCATAAAGAATCATATTCCTCACAAGGAATCATAAGGGAACTCTATATATTTATCCACCTTCTTTAGTCTATTTAACATACTAGTTTCACATAACATGATATCTTTTACAACCCATAAAACTGTAACTAGTGCATATTAAAATATATATACTATAACTAGGATATGATATTATGTTTTTTATATCCTAAACCCTCTTAGATTTCTATTAATCTAGTAATGTGATCTATAATAACCCATAAATCCTACCTCGATTTAGATATGAAATGAAGACTATAAAAAAGGGTATAAAATATTGATTATGGGACTAATTGTCCTTATTTTAATTATAAAACATCTATATACACTAAAAACTAATAATCCAATACAAAAATATCAAATAAAAATATGCATGAGTAACGTGAACAATCATAACCAAAATAACCAAATGTTAATAAAAATAAAAAGTAATACAAGACCCCTCCTACTCCCAAAAAAATAAACTTATGCCTAAACTAAATTTGTTAGACACATATCTTAATATGATAACATATGTTTGAAAACAAAAATATAATAATTGAATGAGTATAAAGTATACCTAGTTGGATCCTCCTCCAACCACTACTATGTAAATTGAATAGGAAGAATAAATCCTTTACGAAATAAATGTTTACATTAATCAATTAATCACTTTAAAAAGGGATTCAATGGTCTAAGAAGATCCATCACTGAGTGTTCACTATATTATTTTCAATACTACATTCAAATTACCACATCCATGCTACCTCATCTATCACTTTGTTTATCCATGCTTTTAATGATAGTCTAACTAGAATCATAATAACTATTCATCTCTATAATGGGAATCATTCAAATAAAATAAAAAACATATAGTGATATAATTGAAATGAAAAAGTTATATCTATAATTGGAATAAAACATCTCTCTACAAAAAAATGCTAGAGAATATCACATAATTCTTATTAGATATAGTATTGATTTTTTTTCTAGCTTTGATTGAAAAATATAAAAGGATTGATTCAGTAAATATGAATATGAAACCAGTGTTGTGGGAATTAATAACTATATTTCATGATATATTTGTATAAAAATAATAAAGAAATGGAAATAGAGGATGTGTTCCTGAAATAGAATTATTCATTGAATAGAGTTGTGGAGTCAAATTGTGTTGTGTTAATATAGATTTATCCTTGATTAGGTAGAGGATTTACACTAAGATTTTATGGTGGTGGAACCGATGGGACCAACTGGCTCTTGTGGAGATAGAATAAAAATAGATGGTTGTGGTTTGCTTGTATGATAGTTTTTTGAAATTGTGGTAAGATTATGTTAACTCGTGAATTAGAGTGAATATATATTCTTGTTTTGTTAATCTTTTATAATGAAATGTTCTTAAAGTACTTGTAAAAAAATTATTATTATATCTTTTTCTTGCTTCTATTAAAGTTTTAATGTTTCATATAGAGTTGGACTTGTTCTAAAACATGTAAATTCCTAATCCTCCATGTTTGATAACTTCTTCCATTTTTATTATTTTATTTGTGAGTCTATTGTGATTTTAAATCGGGAAACAATAGTGTGTGGTTTGGGTATGAGGCTTCTTAGGTTCAATACATTGATTTCATGGTGTTGTAGTGTTTGGAGATTCTATGTACTTGTTCCACATTATAGGTTTTTTATGAAACATCAATATCATGGTTTTATTATAAAAAAATAATAACAAAGCTTATTAATAGATTTAGATCATTCTATGACTTTTTGAAAGTTGTGTATCCTGATTTTATGATTTTTTTCTTGAGTGGGAGTATTATAATTTATAAGGATGGTGTTGGTAGATATTAATAAGCAATTAAAAAAAATTTTATGGGGTTTATTTTAGATTTTAGAAAATAAAAATTCGTTGATTAAATTATCTTAAAAGATATCAATATTCAACTATTAGGGTTAAAGTTAGATGCAATGAAAAATAAATAATGGGAAAGAGTCAACTAGAAGGCTCTAAGTGTGATTTTGATTTTTTCCTAGAACATGGGGTCAGATTAGTCTAAAAGTTCATTATTTTAATGATACAAAATTATATTTAATATATTATTTTTTTATAATAATACATTATTTTTTGTGAAAATATTCTTAGTGTTGGATCAACCATGTGTTGCACTAGATCATCCACAAGAATGATTAATTGACCACAAAAAATAATTTCCAAAGTACTAAATTGACTACATGTGTAGTAGATCGACCATTCACTACAATGGACTGACCGAATGTGAATCTGATCGACCATGTAAAGTATCTGACTATAAACTTGTGAGTAGAAAATTTACCATGAGGAAGATATTAGAGATTTTTCTATGTGATAAAGTGACCACATGGAGAAAATCGATCAACCATATTTATCGACCTACTCTAACCAAAAATTAAATTAAATCTTGTAAATACTATAAATTTAATCTATGCTACTACATGTTAAATCTAGATAATAGTGTGATAAAACTATTTCATGATGAAATCATTCATCAACCACAATTATTGATTGGTCGTGATTGTTGATCTACCATAAGAAAAAAAATCATGTATAATGGAAGTGAAGGAATTTACGTTAGGTACACCAACTTGACTAACCATGAGTATTCAAAGCTATCATGCCTAAGTTTATAATTCCAAAAACAATATTTTATATCAATGAATGATGGTGAAAAATAATTTGAGATCTGATAGTCGGAGTTATTCTTTAGGATTGTTTTCTAAGGGAAACATGGAGGTAATTATTCTACAAATATGTTAAAGCCTCATGCATTCAAGGAACCTTTTCCTAATCAAGATTGATTCTACTACTATTCACTCTATGGTTCTTAATTTTTCTTAATCTACTACAAAAACTAAGAAGAAGGTTCACTGACTACATCACCTACACACAAACTTTTTTATGATCATCCAAGTAGAATAGTAACTTACTAATCAATCAAATTATATCAGATATTGATATGAATCAAACTTTCTCATCTTAATTAACTCTA
Source organism: Viscum album (assembly GCA_963277665.1). Lineage (NCBI taxonomy): Eukaryota > Viridiplantae > Streptophyta > Magnoliopsida > Santalales > Viscaceae > Viscum > Viscum album. The sequence continues at coordinate 1,995,099,728 of OY728157.1, forward strand.
TCTATTTCTTTTATTTATTTGTTTTCTATGTTTCTTATATGCAGTTATTTATCACAACCTATTTATTTGTAAAGAAGATTAATTTAATACACTTTCCATTTTTTATTATATTGTGTGTCCCATAAAAAATTTTGAAATATGTTTGGATTATCCTAGTTCCCTGTGTTTTTTACTTATAACCCAATCCAGGTTTGGGATCAATACATCCGATCTAGGTTTTTAATTATTTTAATTGTTTTAATGAACATTATTTGTAATGGCTTACTATCAAGTGGAGAGGATTAGATTCCACCATTGAACTGAACCCCTTGTTTTTATATTTTGTTCTATGATTACATGTTTGATAATTACTTCTTAATTTAAAATCACTAGAAAAAACCTTTATTAATTATGATTTTCATTGAGTTTTTTTTAAATAAACTTCCAAAATAAAAAATTGTATTTATAATTTTTAAGTGACATATATACTATGTTTTACATGGGTAGAATATTTTCAACATTAATGTAAATTCATTTATTTTAACTGGGAATTGATTGTTTCCTTTAATAAATTATTTTAATGTATCAAATTATATATACATGTTGTGTTCATTATTTGGTTTAATTTCTAAATTTAGGGGATTTAAAATTTATTACATATAAAATAAAAATATATTTATTTGAATCTCAATTCACCCCTCTTAATAATTATATTGGGACCAGAATTTGGTATCAAATCTAATTCTTTTAGGATCTCTGTTTTTGCACATGTATTATACTTATTTTTCTTTTGACCATGATCATGTCCAGAGATTAGGATATCTATTTTTTTAATATTCTCTCATTATGAATAGATCTAAACCTAAAGGATATACAACCCATAAACATCCCTTATATATTGTTCAAAACAACGCTCAATGGAAAATAAAAAATAAAAATAGGTCTTGAGAGCATGGGATTTGATGTTTTGGGTAGAATTAAAGAAAAAAATGAAAGTCCCAAAAAAATTAGAAAACACTATAGTGATGAAACTTAGGATACATATGAATTTAATTAAAATTATATGATTGATTCATTATATGAATTAAGTAAAAACGAATTTAATCATATATCTATATGTGTTATTGATTTCGAAATCTATAGAAATTTAGTTGTTTCTCATGAGGGAACATGAAATGTTAATGAAATGTGTTGAACACCTATACTATGAAAATGATTCCTTAAAGATGAAACCTATTGAAACTATTTCTGAAAATTACTGCAAGTTCAATGAGATCATTAATATAATTATTTTAATTGGATAGCCTATGGTAGAAAAAAGTAAATTTCTAAGAATTTTGAGATGTATACCAGATAGATAGAGAATCAAAATAGTGTCCATCAAAGAAACCTATAAAATCAGAAATCTATAAGTAAACGAACTAAATGGAAAACTGATTATTTTTAAATAAGGATATAAATAAAATAATGAATATGTTGAATCCAAAAATAAAACATTACCATTCAATACATCTGATCAAAAATCAAAGGAAGTAATCGAAGATGATTCAAGTGGAAGTAAATCTAACTCTAAAAGTGATTTGAAGAAAGATCACCTGGACATAATATATAAGAAATTATACAATAAGAAAAAGTTTTTTAGAATATAAAATTATAAATTATAATATAATAAGAATGGGACTTAAAGAAAGACCACACATCTTGAGAAATTACCTTTTATGTGTATTAAATAAAAGTCCACATCAATGATAACTTCTCAAATATAATGTAAAAAAGGAAATATGATGAAAAGGTAAATAAATCCAAGAAAGAGTTGAAGTTAACCTATAGTGATTCATAGGATAGATCTAGTGATCAATATTATTCTAGGGATGATTTAAGTGATAAAATTATTCCAGGCTTCATAATCAATGCATACGAGGTACAAACAACTTGTACCACTTTTGATAGCACTATTTAAAATGATTAAAAAATTTAAAAAGATTTAATATATGAGTAATAATCTATACTTTAATAAACTATTAATAATAATAAATATTAAAATAAAAATGTGATTAAGATTCATGTTACTTGATTTCTGATAAAATGAATAATTCTATTAAATTGGAAAAGAATGAAAAGCTATTAAATAAGAAAATTTATTTGAAATTGGAAAATAATGATCTAATAAAGGATTTGTCAAAATTTCAAAAATAAATAATATCATGGATATGATTTTTAGTAATTAATAAAAACCTAAATTTATAAATTCTATAGGGGATTAGTTAAGTTGGAAAAATAAATTTTATAAAAACTATTTTAATCATAATTCTAAAAATAAGGCCTAAATTTATAAGGCTAAAGGATCCTTTATATATGGAAATAATTATTATTATTTTATAATTAAGAATTAATTTTATCGAAATACTTTAATTCAGATGTTAGTTAGCCTATAAAAGAAATGTGGATACTTAATGCTTTGTTTTTTAACATTTTTGGACATAATAAAGTTAGGGTACCAAAAAAATTTATTATGTGACTGTATAGAAAATATGAATTAATATTTCTAGTAAAATATTATGGTATCTAGATAGTCTGTTTTAAAAACATACTACTAGATACTACTCAAGTTTCATGAATCTGATAAAATTTAATGCTAGAATTTCACTTTTGGTGATAATGATAGAGGAAAAATAATTAGACATAGAAAAATTAAAAACTCTAAAACTATTTTAATATATAAAGTTTTATATATTGATGGTTTAAACTAAAATATTAATAATATTTATCAATTTATATAGAATGGTTGTCAATTTAAAATTGAGAACATTCCTTGCAAGATTTATTTTTCTAATCATGATTTAATTTTTACATCTTAGAGAAATGATAATATTTATATTGTTGATTTAATTTTTTATTTTATATAAAAAAATTACTAATTAATATATTTTCATAGAGATTCATGGTTTTGGAATAGGAGACTAGGTCACTAAAATTTACACTAATTTAATAAGATTTCTAGAGAATGATTAGTGACGATCTACCAAAATTTGAATTATGGATTTTTTTTAAATCCCTATCAAAATGGAAAGTAGCACAAAATTTATTTTAATCCAAAGAACATGGTGTCTAACTATCAACCCATATACTGGTTCACCTAGATTTTTTTTACCATATAGATTCTCTGGTCTAGGTGGAAGCCATAATTATTATGTAATTTTTTATGACTATTCAAGATTCAAATGTCTTTTCTATTGAGATTACAAGAATGAAACTTGTTCGTGTTTTTTAAAGTATGAAAAATATATAGAGTTCTATAATGGACATAAAATTAAAACCTTGAGAATTGATCATCGAAATATATTTGAGAATCAAGAATTTAAAACATTATATTCAAAATGTGTCTATAAACACAATTCCTCTACCCCCAAAACACCTCAACAAAATGGAATTGTTGAAAGGAGAAATAGAAAAATATATGAATTTTCTAGGACTATTCTTAGTGAATATAAATTACCAATTAATTTTTTATAGAACCTATGAATATAGATTGTTATATAATCAATAGGGTACATAAAATACCTCTTTTAAAGAATACTCCCAATGAATTATGGAGTGGAAAAACCCCAAAGGTAAATTACTTTAATTTTTTTATTATAATGTATACCTTCTTAATAAAAAATTTAATCTAGAATAATTTTAAAAGAAGAGTGGTGGATTAATTTTTCTAAGTAATTCACCCTCTATAACAGAATATAGAGTCTTTAATAAAATAACCATGATTATATAATAATCTATTTATATCACATTTGATGAGATAGATCCACATGAACATACAGTTTCTTTAGAAGTCCCTGATGATGATATGTCAAATCTAAGTATCAATAATTACTCTAAGACCTTTAACCATAATATATATTTACAAATATAATCTTTGAGAAAAGACCATCCTCACCTTGAAGAAGACTTAGATGAACCAAGTACTTTAATTCCTCTAATATTTTGGGCCAATAAGTACCATCACTTAGATACTATTATAGGTGATCTAGATAATGATACTCATACATGATTATATCTTAAAAATAGGTTTGAATGTTAATCTTACTTGTTGTAGCTTGCAAATACTCATATTTCTCCTGATCTATGTTGGGTGACAAGACGGGTTAGAGAGATGGGAGACCATCTCTCTCTAAAATCGCGAGTTGACTCGGGTTTTCATCCCTTGATCCACACTCGCATGGCGGATTTCCTTTTGCCCGGATGATTTCAATCTCATCACTATGATTCTACTCGGATGAGCCAAGGATCCCACTTGCTCCTTCCTCCTACAAAGACAAGCAATGACGATGAGCCTCGAGATATCGCTCGCAGTCGTCTCTCTGGTCGATCCCAAGGGATCTCATTCCTTGATGCGCTGAAGTCTTCTGATCATAATGCTAATTCAATGAAGCCTCCGCTGGTCAAGAAGCTGGATGATGGAGGATTCCTGGTCGAAGCAGATCCAGATGCGATTCAGCAACATACGCATTTGTGCAGGTTCTCCATTATGGCCCGTATCTCCTATCTCAAAGGTAATCGACCTTGGCCACACTCTGAATTACATGCTCATATCTCACAATGTTGGAATTCTGTTAACTGGAAACTAATTCCAGTCGGCAAAGGATATTTTCATATACTTTTATACTCTCAAGAAGATCTTGATCATATTTGGAAATTTGGAAATCTTAACCTCAAACCTGGTTTGCTTCGACTATCTAATTGGGACTCCATTTTCAACCCACACACTCACTGAAACACATTATCACAGGTTTGGGTCAAACTTCATGGCCTTAATTGGTTTTTTTGGCACCCAAAAATATTTAATGACATTGCTTCATTCATAGGCACACCCCTCAAAATCGATCAACGAACTTTGAATGCTGATTTAGGAATCTTTGCTAGAATCATGGTAGAAATTAATCTAGAATCAAAGATTCCCAACACTATTAACTTCACTACCAAGGATTACAAAGTGGAAATCAATATTGAATATGAGAGGATACCTCCTTTTTTGAGCATTGCAAGATCATTGGTCACAATATCTATAATTGTAGATTGATTAGGAAACAGCCAATCCAACTACCTGACAATGATTGGAAAGAAATAAGGAGGAATAGGAAGGACAAAGCTCCCACGGTTAGTGCTCCTGAAACATATAAAACTGAAACCTGGGTGAAAAAACCCATAACTTCATCTCATTTATGGGAGACCTCGGGTACCAAATGGGATGACCTTGTCGAAGTGGAAGAAAACAACAAAGCACACACAAACAAATTGGAATTTACTTTTTTAGACAGCCTTAAGCAGGATACTGGAATTGTGAACTCTGGTTCCTGTACTACTGATCAGAATAAGGAATCTGCCAATCCTCACACTTATTCCAATATCACTTTAACCACAGATGTGCAGAATGATCCTCAGGAAAAATTGAATATTATTTCGCAGGAGCCTCTCTCTTTGGTAAAAAACTCCACTAACATGCATGATTCTATCTCTGACCTGCCAGAGGTGCAGTGTCCTTTGGAATTGCTCATGGGAAAGAAGATCAGTGAGGAGAATATCCCGGTTGTTCCACAGCAGGTCCAGGAGCATGCTTCCCCGGTTGCAGAGGCCTCATCTTCTGCACTCTTCACTGGGCAAAGCTGTGCCTCTCACTCCTCACTCATAGAGCTAAGGTCGGTTTCTCTTGCTGCTCCCCATTATGAACCGGACGTTTCATCAGGTACTTGCAGCATTTCTGTCCAGAATGATAGTTTACATTTGAATTGTGTTAATACTGATAACAAAAATGCTCTCATTTCTGTTTTGCCGACACCCAACAATAACAACACCCACGTTATTGACACCCAAACTATTTCGTTAGATGATTCTGCTACCATCACTATCCCTACCAAAGGCAAGAAATTGCCTAACTCAAGCCCCAACATGTTAAAAAATGTCAGAAGATCAAATAGACATAAAGGCTCAGATAGTAAGAAAAAAGGGAGTTCTAACTCCAAATGTAGATTTAAATGAAGATTCTTTATTGGAACTGTCAAGGTATTGAAAAATTTGACACCTTTAATTTTTTACAAATAATGGTAAAAGTTCAGAAGCCTTTAATTTTTTCCATTGCAGAACCTAAACAATCTTTTCTACTGATCTTGTTCACTTTTGTCGCTTTGGATACACCTTTATCGGTGCTTCTCAAAACAACAAAAATTTTGATTCTCTTTGGACCTTTTCTCATCCCTCCCTGTCTAATGTTAATGTTTTCCATGTTTCTGATCAAAGTTTCACTTGTGACTTTATGATTGATAATGACCATCTCTTTTGTTCCTTTATCTATGCCAAGAACAAATATCAAGATAGGAGATCTCTCTGGCGAGACCTCTCCTCTCTGAACTCAAAAATTCATTCCCCCTGGATCGTTGCAGGTGATTTTAATGCTATTATTTCAGCTGGTGAAAAAATTGGTCCTCTTCATTCAAGTCTGTCTATGAGGGAGTTTAAGGATGCAATTGAAACCTCTAATCTTACTAAGATTGCTTTAAAAGGTTCCAAATACACTTGGTATAGGAATCACTACAATAGAGTGGTTGCGAGCAAACTCGATAGAGCCTTTACAAATGACCATGCTTTAGATACTTGGGACTCCATTTCCAGTACCACCCTTCCTAAGCTTCATTCTAATCATCATCCTATTTTAGTCACCATCTTTCTCAATACTCGAAAACCCTCTTTCCCCTTTAGATTCAACAATGCTTGGTTCTCTGATCATGACTGTTGTAATCTCATAAAACATTGCTGGTCCTCTTTGAACCAACCCGATGATGATTTCCCTTATCCCCTTAAATTAAAATATCTCAAACGCAAGCTCAAAAGTTGGTGCAGCACTAATGCGATTCAAATTGATAATGACATTATCTCTCTTGAGAATGAGTTGCATCAAATTCAAAACAATATCACCCACTCCAACTTCGCTTCGAATCACCATCACGAAGCTCACGTTACTATGAACCTGAATATGCTCCTCGATTTCAAAGACATCATCTGCAAACATACTTTTAAACTCAAATGGCTTACTGATGGTGATCGTAATACCATGTTCTATAATGCTTTACAAAGAATTTGAAAAGCTAGTAGACCCCTTTCCTCCCTTAAAAATGGAAACAACCTTTGGGATAATGAAGATGATATTGCTATTCATGTTGTGTCTTACTTTGAATCGTTATTCAATGGGCCTTGTATGAATAAAGACCTCATTAATGACATCATTCATACAATTTTTATGGATGTTGATAACAGTTTTCTCCTGAGTGTTCCCCTTGATCATGAAATTAGAGACACTGTTTTTGGTTTGAATCCTGACAGTGCCCCTGGGCCCGATGGATTCAATAATGGTTTCTATCAAAATTATTGGGATATCATTCATGCTGATGTTTGTAAGCTTGTCAAAGCCTTCTTTGCTAACAGCTTCTTACCTCATGGTTTAAATGCCCAATTCTTTGCTTTGATTCCCAAAGTAGATAATGCCTCTGAAACTCACCTCTTTCGCCCTATTGCTCTGATCAACACACTTTATAAAATTATCACCAAGCTAATTGGTAACATACCTAACACTATCACTGATAAAATTATCTCCTGTAATCAATTTGGCTTTATCAAGGGGAGATCTATCCAAGACTGTATCTGTCTTGCTTCGGAATGCACTAACATGTTAAATAATAAGAATAGAGGCGGAAACATTGCCATTCAACTTGACATTCGGAAGGCTTTTGACACAATGGATTGGAACTTCATTTTCAAAGTTCTTCATGGTTTTGGATTCAATGATAATTTCATTCCTAGAATTAAAACCCTCTTCCATTCAGCTCATCTTTCCATCGTGGTTAATGGATCTCCTAGAGGATTTTTCAAATTCTCTAAAGGAGTAAGACAAGGTGTCCCCCTTTCTGCAATTTTTTTTCCATTGCAGAAGACTATTTTAGCCGTATGCTCACGCAGCTGGTTGAGAAAAACAAGCTCAAACCAATTCATGCTTACAGAAACGTGAATACCCCCACCCACCTCCTTTATGCTGATGAAATCATTCTCTTTTTAAAGGGTGACATAAAAAACATTAGAACTCTTAAAACGTCTCTCAAGCATTACGAGGAGGTCTCGGGTCAAGTCATTGGATGGAATAAATATTTCATTTACTTTGGAAAAAACATCCCTCCTTCTAGGAAAAATAATATCATCAATGAGCTTAACATCAAAGAAGGTTATTTCCCCTTAAAATACCTTGGTGTTCCCATTTTCTAGGGTATACCTAAAGCTTGCTACTTTTCTAACATTGTTGACTAGGTTCTTAATCAGCTTTCCTCCTAGAAAGGAAAATCTCTCTCCATGGCGGGGAGAGTCTGCCTTGTCAAGTCTTTTATTGTTTCCAAACTTGTCTATTCGATGATGGTCTATAAATGGCCAATTAGTCTCATAAAAAAAAATAAATGTTCACATAAAAAACTTTGTCTGGACTGGAAGCACCTTGGACAGGAAACTTGTGACTATTCATTGGGCTAAATGTTGCAAACCTCTAAACATTGGTGGTCTTGGCATCAAAAACATTAAATACTTCAATGAAGCTCTTCAAGCCAGATTAACGTGGAACCTGATACACAATGACACCCACCCCATTGCTTTCATCAAAAACAGGTACATTGATAGATTGAAAAGATCTAATTGGAGTTTCATGACCTCCTCCATTTGGCCCTCTGTTAGAGACACGTTTGACATTATTATGCACAACGCTAGATGGATGGTCTCGAGAAACTCTTCCATGAGATTCTGGTTGGACAACTGGACTGGCGCTCCTCTTATCTCTTTGATCCCCCTTGATAATATCCCTGATGACATCAACTCATCCATTTGTAATGTTCTTAATTCTCACATTGATAATCTTCCTGAAAACATTGTTCAAATTATTGATTCGTACCACTTTTCTGTCTTGTGTGACTTCTTGATTTGGGAACCTTCTCATAATGGGATTATTAACTCCAAAAGTTTTTATAATAACTCCTTACACAACGCTGATAATGATTTGAACTGGATAAATGTTTTTGACAAGCCCGGGATTAAACCTTCCAGACTCACTCTCATTTGGCGTCTTGCCTTCAATAGGGTCCCCACTGATGCTTGTCTTCAAAGTTTTGGTATTCAACTTTGTTCAACATTTTGTTTTTGTAATCAGCATAGAGAAGATACTAACCACTTATTTCTATCTTCTTCTATTGCCACTTCTCTTTGGAAATATATTTTTGACACTTTTGATTGTAGATGGCTGGTTTATAACTCTATTGATGAGCAGATTAAACGTTGCGTTGCTATGGACTCCTCTCACCAAATTAGAAATTTGTTCCTTGCTAGGGTTGTTGAGCTGATTCATGTGATTTGGTATGATAGAAACTCTATTCTACATAATAATTTCTCACACAACACTAATGCAGGTAAAATGAGAATTCTCATCGCTATTCGGGAAGCCTCTTTGATCCAGAATGGTTCCTGCAACAATTTGGTGGCGGACTTTATAATCCTTTGTCGTCTTCAAGTTGAGGCCATTTTCTTGAAACCGTTGAGCACCTTTGAGATTTTCTGGAGACCTCCATTTCCAGGTTGGATTAAAATCAATGTGGATGGCGCCTCTAAGGTAAATCCAGGTCCTGCGGGATGTGGAGCTGTCTTCAGAAATCATCATGGTCACATCATGGGATGCTTTTTTGGAGGCTGTGGTATTGCATCCTCTCTGGAAGCTGAAATGCTAAGTGTTATTCATGCCACTGATTTTTCTCTTCGACATGGGTGGAACAACTTATGGATTGAGAGCGACTCTACTACTGTTGTTCAAGCCATTTGGAAGGGAGATTTTCATCTTGCTTGGCTGATTACTATGCGCTGGATGAACTGCCTTCAATCTCTCCATGATGTCAATTACATTGCAACTCATACTTACCGTGAATCTAATATGGTTGCGGATGCTCTCGCTAACAAAGGAATTAATCAGGAAATAACCAGTATGGAGGAGCTCCCAGAAAACCTGATTCCGTTGTAAGTCAAAGATTGTAATTTGATCCCGTCTTTTAGACTCTTGTAATCTTTCTTTTCTTTTTGCTAATAAAATTGCTTTGGTCTTTTGACCAAAGCGCCACCTTCTGAAAAAAATGGTCATTTTCCCATAGATAATAATCTCAGATAGTTTTTTTAACCACTTCATTGATCCTATAATAGGTCATTTACCCTAGGATAAGGGTTTTTTGGATTTCCAAGTTGTATGAGTTTTGGAGAAATATTTAATTTTAACTAATTAAATATTGATTTTTCTGTGAATGTTTAGTTGGAGATATATTTTGAATGGAGCATTGGATTAGGATTCTAACTTCAAGGTAGATTATAGAATAGAGGAATTTACTTCTGCGAGTTATAAACCTTATTCCAGCTTTGGGACTTAAGACAAATGTTTTAAACTACTAATTAATTGATTGATTAATTAATTAATTAAAAGACTCCCTCCCGCACTTTTTCGATTCCCATGAATGATAGGATATGAGGGAGATTTTAAATCTTTTTCGTGATAGTCGAGATGAGGGGGAAAGGATAAGGATATGTCACTTTACTTATTCTATGGAGTAGATTGAGACCGGATCAAGGTGAAACAGTTTATAGGAGTGATTTAGGCACAATGATTTAGAGTTTATTCCATGAGGTAGGATAGTTTTTTATTTTTATAACCGTATTCCCATATATTATATTTTTTATGTTTTATATAACTTTTATGACTCCTAATGACCCCATGGTTTAATCTATGAATAATCAGGGAAAACAAGGTTTGGGGGGTTCATAGGGGTATCCTATTTGGAAATCCTAGTTGCACAACATGTGGTTTAAGAACACCTATAGTGTGTTCTTCTTTTTTGGGGAAGATGATAATTTTTTCATAATATCATGAAATGTACTTGGAGTACACATCGTAAAGTAATGCATGACCATGTGATCGTGTACATCAATGGATTGAATTTTGGGACTAAACGTCATGTAGTCAAGGTACACAACATGTATTAGGGAATGGATGAATAGTTGGGTACAAAGCTTGACAACCCATGTTGGGGATCTTGGATACATATGGTATATATCTAGACCCTATGTGGGATATGTTCCATGTCAAAATACATGGGCTGGTAGAAACACATGGCCAATCCATGTGTGGTATATGGGTAGGTAACCCATGTAGGGTATAAACCATGTACATGTTTTAGACATTGTGTACTTGGGTTTTACACACCAAATCAGGACATATTATATTCCCAAGTAGATATTTAAGAGTACACATTGTGTAATTGAGTATACAAGTTGTGTACATCTACTTTTCTACCATTTTTAGGGTTTTTCATGTTCTTACACCTTTGAGTTGGAAGGGACATGAGAGGATTCCATTTTTGATAATTTCTATATGTAGAATGTGATGGTGGATCCCATGAGGTATTATAAGGTCTTCTAAGAGGTTGTTTGGTGGGAGTAAGTTATGAAAATGATGTTTTTTTATTAGAAAGTGAATTCAATTATATCCTAAGAGTGAGCCATGTAATGAGACTGGGGAAATATCCATGAGAATGATTACAGGATGTAGCATGATTTCATTGGAGACCTCGATTGGTGTTCGAATGGGATTTTCCCTAGTTAGCTAGATAAACTTTCAACTATATATGGTGGATAGGTTGGGTGTATAGGTATACCTAGGGTGAGTTTAAAAGGTATTGGTATTTAGGACGTATTCATTATAATGATTTACATTCATTGAAGTATTTGAGGCCAAGAGATGATAGATAATGGTTTTCAGGATGTGTGACCGCTAAGATATGAGCGTTGGCCTGAGAGATTGGTTGTTATCAATGATTAGGAGTGGGATTTATCCACTTTTTTCATGACCTAGAGGATCCAAATTGGGATAACTCTACTTTTTTACTGTAGGTTTTGGGAACTAAATAAGTGTAGGAGGGATGGAGCCCAACTTTTATTTTTTCGATATTCAATGAACAATCTGGGATATATGCAATGATGAACACTATGGTCCATAGAATTGAATCTAAGAAATAGGACAAAGGAATAGAAACCCAAAACCAAGAGAGAGGATCAGCATATTTTGTTTATAATTAATTTAATTAAATAAGAATTACCTCAAAGGTGATTCTTTCTTTATTGATGTGTGTGACCATAGATCTACTGGTGTACCATCATTACATTATAGAGATCAAGGGTATATATCATCTATTGGTGATCCACATGTGTTACATGTATCTTCAGATTTCACCTAAGGAGTCTCTGAGTTCTAGAAAGGAGGATCATTGAACTTGTGATTTCAACGTTTGATCTCATTGGGAATCGCTTCCAAAGAATTCTCCCTGATCTAGTGGAGGAGGATCCCTCTCATTCTTGAGAGCATTCTTCAAGAGGGATGAACTCTATAAGCTTGAGAGATTTTATAAAAGCGTTTTTGCACAAACCAGTAGACATTTCCTGGATTTCCCTTAACTAATCAGAGAATAATATAACTGATAATTTATTTCACTAGGGTAATAATAAATAATTTTCACAAGTTCCTTTCATTATTTCATTAATCCTAGAAAAACACTCGTGTCAAATAATAACCGTAATATTATTATTTCATGACATGTACTTAACTTATCAGTTATAATTATTAAATATTTTTTATCAAATAATATTCAATATTATTATTTCTCACTAGAATGTTAAGCTTAGTCAGCCAATCCTCATAAATATTTATTAATTATTCTGCCCACAATATATTCTCTCGAATAACAAGTGGTGAAATAAACGTGATCATAAAAACATGAAAAATTATTAATCCATGACCGGGATTAATATTTCTTAAACTTTTTAAATAATATATTCTATGACTACGATATTGGATACACTTAGTGTGTGACCATCTAGGCCACTTTTTCAGTGGCATTAGGTGATCCTACCTAAATTCCAAGGTTAGCTTCTAGAAACATGCCAATACACCCATAGAAGAAGTATGTAATGATTTAATGAAATTTCTCCTCATACGAATGCTTACCGTGTAATATAATCCATTTATAATAATATCTCTAATTGAGTAGGTTGCATTCCAAATCCATCAACAAATATGCTCGATATCTCTTTCTTTGACTTTTCAGAAATAGAACTTTCCTATTGATTTACATAGCCATGGATTTATTTAAGATATATCATTTGCATCAAATGGATTGATATATTATCTTCTATTAAAGAACATAATGGATAAATACATTCTCACATTATTCATTTATTCAATATTACTCGGGACACACCCAATATATCCTACCTCATCATGAACATCTGTCATCACGATATTCATCAATACATACAAGTGTGTGAATCATAATATATATTAATAAAAATATTAATGTCTAAGGACCAATACACATATCAGAATATTGGAACATCCAATTAAACTTATAAATGTGTATCACCTACTTTCGGGTCTCATTCTCAAAATATCTTTCTAGATATCACCAACGTTGTACACTATGAGAAGGATCCTCAAAGTCCCAGGAGTCTCTACCCCTGATAGAATGTATCATTTGTGTCCCTAAAATGACATCATGCATCTATTGAACATATATTCATTAAAAATGTCATAGCACTTCCAGGATCTCACCATTTAAAGGATCCACTATGACCTTTTAGTGCGACAGTTACTCTAGGTAAATTATCGAATAAAATGTTATAAAGAAGAAAAATCATGATGTGATAAAGAATTTTTTAATATTAAAAAAAATTAATATCAGATATCCTAAAGTAAAAAAGTGGTTGGTTTTAGGGATCTAACTCCAAAAGACTCCCACGTGCACTAGATCCAACTACTAATGACCTTCAGTCCTCTAGCTTTCACATGATACTCATGTTTTTGGTGAGATAGGCCTTTAGTCAAGGGGCCTTCCACCTTCCCTTTTATGGAGACTCTTCTCACTACAACTACACCCCATTGATAAAAATACCTCAAGAGGTGATACATATAGAGTATATTCTTTGTCTGTTGATGTGAACATGGATCTTTTTCATGAGACATCACTATAGTATTATCATAATACAATGTGATAGGGTATTTAGTTCTATGTACAGCATCAAGCTCCTTGAAAAATTTCTGAATCCATACATATTCCTTGGTTGAATTATATGTCTCTATGTAATTATACTCTACTGTAGAATCAGCTATAACTAGCTTCTTTGAACACATCAAGCTCTCAACTCCTTTGTTGAGACAGAAAACATATCTTTATTGTGACGTCAGATCATTATGATCTGTCTAGAAACCAACATCAGCATACCCTTTGATGACAAGCTCATCATCTCTTCGATAAACTAAGAATATATCCTTAGTTTTTCTAAAATACTTAAGTATAGTCTTAATAGTAGACCAATGTTGTTCTCATGAATATTCTTTATATCTTCCACCCATTCTTAGTGCTTAGGAAACATAAAAAATAATACATAACCTAGCATACATTGTTGATCCTATCTCTGAAGTGTATGGGATCTTACTCATTCTATCTTTCTCATGTTGTGTCTTTGGACACATTTTCTTAGAAATATGTAAACCAAGTTACACTAGAACCAATCTCCACTTGGATTGTTCTTTACTAAATTTCTTTAGTATCTGGTCAATATATGTACTTTGTCTTTGTCCAAGATTCCTCTGGGATCTATCACGAATGATCCTGAACCCTATAATGTGGGCCACTTTCCTAATTCATTCATTGAGAAGCACTTTTTCAACTAGTGATTAACATATTGTAAGACATGTATTTAATTTCCAATAAGTAATATGTCATCAACATATACTACTATGATGACAACTACATTCCCACAAAACCTTTTGTAAGTATAAGACTCACATTCATTTTTAATAAATCCAAATTCCTTTATGGATTCATCAAACCAAATTTTTGATGACCTATATTCTTTCTTCAATCCATAAATGGATCTCTGCAACTTTAAAATCCTTTTGGAGTCACTTGTTGTCACAAACCCTTCAGGTTGTGTCATATAGACATCTTGTTGAAGGTTCTTATTAAGGAATGTAGTTTTGACATCCATCTGCCAAATCTAATTTCCATGGTAAGATGATATGTAAAATATGATTATGATGGATTTAAATATGAAAAATAGAAAAAAAATCATCGTATTAAATTCCTTGATGTTGTGTAAACCCTTTAACCACTAGCCTTACTTTATAAGTACTTACTTTACCTTCCATGTACAGTTTTCTCTTGAATACCCATTTATATACAATAGTCTTTACATAAACTAGAGTGTCGAACAGAACCCAAACTTGGTTCTGATACATGGAATCCATCTCAGAATTCATAGCTTATAGCCCTCTTGCAGCTTTGGGGCTATTTACTTCCTCTTAATATGATAGAGTTTTATCATTTGCCAACAATAATGATTCTCCATCCTCAGTGACTAGAATACAATATCTCCCAAGTTCTCTTACCTCTCATACACTCATATGTAGTACTTGTGTTTCAGGAACTAATTCTTCCACAGGGACCGATGGAACTTGTTCCTATACCAACTCATGTGTATTTTGAGAATCAACTTCATAAAATTCAATCTTGATCCCACTATCCTTTTTGAGGATGTGCTCCCTCTCAATAAATATGGGTTTTTTGGAAATAGTCACTTTATTATCAAAGGGTTTGTATAGGTATTATCACTTTGTATCCTTGAGATACCCAAAAAAGATACATTTTGTTCCCCAGGGTGATAGTTTTTTTCCTATGAAATACTTAATAAACTCCATGCATCATCGTACACAGGTATGTGATAAAATGGTTTTCTTTCCACTACATAGCTCGAAGGGAATTCCATTTTCCACTTTAATTGGAACTCGGTTTAATGTGTATGCCAAAATTTGTAATGACTATCCCCAAAAAGGTAAGGGAATATCTGCATGAATCTTCATCAACCTTACCCTGCCCAATAAGGTATGGTTCCTCCGATCACTAACCCCATTCCACTATCGTTTTTATGGTGGAGTAAGTTGAGATAGAATCCCAAACTCTTGTAAAAAAACAATGGACACTTGGTTAAGATATTATCCACCTCGATCTAATAGAAGTTTTTTTATCTTCTTACCAAGATGATTCTCTACTTTATCCTTGAATTCCTTGAATTTCTCAAAGGACTCATACTTATACCTCATTAAGTAAATATATCCATAAATACTAAATTCATCAAAAAAAGTTATGATGAATGAATATCCACCTCTACATTCTTCTGGAAATGGTCTACACACATGAGTGTGTACCAATCCTAGAAGCTTTGTGGCCCTTTCACCCCATCCACAAAATGTCAGTTTTGTCATTTTACCTTGTAAACAAGTGTGACATATATCAAGTGGTTTTAGCTCATAAGATTCTAAATAACCATCTTGAAAGAGCTTTGTCAAACACTTCTTGTTTACATGACCAAGATAGTGATGCCCCAACTAGGTGTTATATGATTCATGTGAACATGATTCTTTATCGATTACCAACACTTGTTTTTTTTAATTTAATACATACATACTATTATTTAATTGTGTCATACCATAACTAATGTCAACATTATATGAGAAACATTTTTTATTTCTGAACATAGAAAATAAACCCATCTATATATAAACATGATACTGAAATTATGTTTTTTCTAATAGTAGGTACATAATAACCATCACATAAAACCAAGATTATCCTAGTTGGAAATCAAAAGTGGTAGTCACTAATGGAAAGAGCATATAACCTCACACTATTGGAATCTCATAGATCCACATCTTCTCTAGAAGGTTCCTGAAATTTACTTGGTTCTTATATTTGGATATAAATGTGATCATCGCAAGCTATATATATTAAAAATTGTATAGAAAATGAAAGATTTCACTCAATAACGAACACACCTTTGGATTCCCCTTACCTCTTGAGTGTAGTTCATCTCTCAATGGCCTAGCTTTACACATGAAAAACGCACTACCTCATTTTCTTTACCCTACCTTTAGGTCTTCTTCTTCTTCTTAGTCGAATGGGGATTAGGGTCTTTAGAATATTTATAATTCTTATGCCCCTTTTCCTTATCCTTCCTCTTCCTATTCAATATAAGTACTATGGGTTTGTCACGCCCCATGACCTTATCCACTTGTCTAATCAAGGAAATAAGTTTTGGTAGACTCTACTCATTATCTCCCATATTATAATTTACAATAAAACTAGAGTAAGGATTAGGAAGTGTTGAATTTATGAGATCTATACACAACTCATCTGGGAATTTAATCCCTAAGATGTCCAGACAATTAGCTTAGCCAATAATCTTGACTACATGAGGCCCAACTGGCGCAGACTCTCCAATATAAGTCATGAACAAAGAATTTGATATTTAAAACCTTTCTGGTCTCACATTCTCTTGATAGAGATCCAGAAGGTGAGACATCATGCTATAAGCATTGATTCCCTTATGTTTCTTTAAGTGCTCATTGGACATGGATGATAGCATGAAGCATGAACATATGTATCATCATTCATATGTTTCTCATAGAGAGATATCTCTCCATCACTCACCTCATTTATAGGCGCAACTAGTAAAGGTTCTTCTAGAACATATAGTTTCCTTTCATGGAAAAGGATGACTCGTAGGTGCTTTTTCCAGTCTTGAAAATTAGTTCCAGTAAGAAGGATTTCTTTATCAATTATGGATCATAATGATATGTACGATGTCATTTTTATGTTGTTTCTAAAAATACAAATTAACATAATTTTATTACTTTATTGGATAAAAAATCAGAAAAATAAATAAATATTATATTTATTAGTCTCACACTATTTTATCAAAACCTAATATCCCTCATCGTTTGCTTCAGAATATCATGTTGCTTGGATATTCAAGTGGAAAGGATCAATCTTCCCCTTCTCATTACCCTAACTTTGGTTGGTAAAGAAACATGAAATGTTTTAGGTAGGCATTCCAATTTCCAACTACATTAACTCACACTTCCTTGATCCATTGAGTGGACTCCCCAATCCTAAAATCATTAATTTAGATTTCCTTAACATTTTCCTCTCAGTTACACCAAGTCCTACTTTAGCAGTCAACCCTTGATGTCAACCAAGTTAATTCAACCCGAAACCTTGAATTAAAATTCCCCAATAATTGAAATCACCCCAAATTTGGCTGATCAAGTACTTTGAACTATGGTTTGATTCTAACTGAAGTAATGGAAGGATATACCGTGTTTATATTTTATTGAGGGATTTTAACCTTTATACATAAATTTGAAATTATTAAATTGTCACATGATTGTTAATATTAAGTGGGATTTCTTAAGTGATTGACCATTTTTTACATAATATCTACACATAAGAAAGTTTATTTTATTTCCATCTTTTCATGATTGTTAATTCATTAATTATGTGACCATGACAAAACATCCCTAATGAAATAACCATGAAACAGACAAAATTAAAATAAAGGATATTATCATGAGCTTTCTCTAATGGTTAGTTTATCTAGATGTTGATAAACTAATTGTTGACCTAGGGTATAAACACCTTCAACCATTTAGGGTTCATTTTATAGCCTTCCACCTATCCACCTTTGTATCTCCTTGGATTGGTTTCATCTCGCCTCCAAACTTGAACAACCTACACTATCTTGGGAGCTCTATCCATTACATATATTCTTACTCACATGTAGGTGAGGGGTAAAATCTGGTTTGCATAAAATAAACTATAGGCACACAGGCCCTACATATTAATGAGGAGAGAAGGCACAGAAGCTAGAGATTTAATTTAATAATAAATTAATAGGAAACCAATCACATACAAAGGTCTAGTCTAGCTCATCACTATCCACATTCATGAAATGATTTACAAATTTAATAAAACTAACATTCAATTATTTAATCGTTCTTATGTAAGATAAATCATGCTTGAATGGATTAACTATTATCCTTATTTAAAAAATTATTTTATCATAAACCATTTCTGAATGTCCTTAAGATTCTCATCCATTATAAATTTAAACAAATTAATAAATTAAATTAAAATTAACTATGTATATAACATATAAATTGGAGTTACCCATTGAATACTCATTCTAAACAACCCAACATGTATTATACTTGTATATACTTTACTCTTTGTGACATATAGCATGCACATAAAATAATAACTATAATACAACTCATAAATGATGTTCATATCTTGAATATTATGTAGATGTTAATAAAACATATATATTTTAAATCCTATCAGATCGTGTGTCCCATATTTTCACCCACATGAAATTACATGTCTCAAGGTGGCATAACATAATAAATTTTAAATTTGTGTAATTGATAAAAGTACACGACATATAGATATGATCTACAAAACATATACATTATTCACTATGTATCCTAAGTACACCACTAGGCACCCATCATGTGAAGCATACTTCAAAAATCATCGAGTACACGGCGTGTCTAGTGGGCCACACACCGTGTTGATTATGTGTTACATTATCACCAGTCGAGTAGGTCGTGTATAGAATATGCAGCCTAGATCTGGCCCGAAAGGGACTACACATCATATCTAGTGTGTCACATGACATGTATTCTGGATGAACGTACACCAGTTTATGTCATTCAACATGTCGTCTAAGAATTAACTACACTGTGTGTCATTAATGCACACGGGTTGAGTAATTCTTGAACTACTCCTGATTCATTGAACACAACTACACAGCATGTAATTATGATTACACGGAGTGTACTGTAGTGTTACTTGGATAGAATCCTTGTCACATCTGGATGAAATACTTGATATAATTTTAATCACAATATTAATCATTTGTATTATATCTTCAATAAATTATAGATGAATAAACAAATATCATAATTCAAATTAAAAAGGAATGATAAAACTTGAATTGAAAAACTAAATTGAAAAATAAAAAAACACTAACAATTATTAAATAATTATAAATAATAATATTCCTGCTTTGATACCACTTCTAAGTTTTGGGCGTAGTGTAATCACATGAGGGATAGTGACAAACTTTTATTTTTCGATATTCAATGAACAATCCAGAATTTATGTGGCGATTCATGTCATGATCAATAGAATTGAATTAATGAAATAAGAAAAAGGAATAAAAACATAGAACCAACATATAGGATCAACATATTTTGTTTAAAATTAATTTAATTAAATAGAAATTACATCTAAGGTCATTCTTTCTTCATTGATGTATTCAGCCACAGATCTTCCAGTGTACTATCATTGTGTTGTAGATATCAAGGGTATATCTCCTCTAGTGGTGACCCACACAAGTTCCACGTATCTCAGCATATCGCCAAAGGAGTCTCCGTGTTCTAGCACAAAAGATCCTTACGCTTACGATGTCCACCTTTGATCTCCTTGAGAACCACTCCCAAAGTTTTCTCCTTGATTCGGTGGAGGATGATCTCTCTCATTCTTGATAGCATTCTTAAAGAGGGATGGAATCTCAAGGCTATAGATCCTTTCTCTAATTTGTTGCGCACAACCTAATATGTGTCTCTTGGCATGCCCTTGGGTAATTAGAGAATAATATAACCAGAAAATTATTTCACTAGGGTAATAATATATAATTTTCAAAAGTGCCTTTAATTATTTCATAAATCCTAGAAAAACCCCATGTCAAATAATAATAGAAATATTATTATTTCTTAACATAAAATTACCTTGAGAGTTAATATTATTAAATATAATTTAATCAAATAATATTCAATGTGATTATTTCTCACTAGACCATTAAACTCGGTTCACCAACCCTCCTCAATATTTATTAATTATTCTGCTCACAATATATTCTATCAAATAAAAAGTGATGGAATAAATGATATCAAGAATACAAGAATAATTATTAAACCATAACTAGGAATAAGTTTTATTAAAAAAAATTAATAATAAATTATTTAACTGAGTGTTGACACTACTTCACAAAGTAACCAAAAAGATCGACAACCTTTAGATATTTCCAATCCCAAAGAAAGATTTAAAGAGTACAAGGAAAAAAATCAACCAATACACTCAAGCTATACATGATGTAGTAGCATCTAAAAGATTCGTGACTGAGCTAGGTGGCTCAGATTCATGACCGAACTATGTGGCTCAGCTTCATGAATGAGCTACATAGCCCAGCTACATGTGAGAAGATTTTTTGATGTCCGTACGTGAAGCACCTGCGCGGTGGACCTGCGTGACATACTTGCACTGGCCAAGTTTCTTCGGCCAGGCCTCATCTATGCCAATAAATAGGACCCTTGGGCTCCGCATTTCTAAACAAAAAGAAGTGAAAGACTCTATGAAGCTCCCATTGCATAGCTCTCATTCCTAGACCTCTCAAATTGTCTCAGGTAGTTCCCTAAACTACAAAAGAATGGATAATTAAAAGTGATAGGCATGTTTTGAAGTTATTCCCATTCTTCAGTCCTCATCCATACCTACACGGTGTATCTGTACACCAAACCTACATGATATATCTGTGTGCCACACTTGTTCGATAGGGAAACGTAGGGTACCTACGCGGCATACTTGCATGAGGTACCTATGCGACCATCTCAAGTACTTGTCTTCAAATCCATTCATGGAACATTATATCCTTTCTTGGTTCCTTTATCCGAAAGGGGATAAGTTGAAGCCTCCACCAAAACCTACTAACTTCTAAAACATTTGGGTAAGGAACATCAGCATGTCTCTAATTTGGGTTTGTATTTTTGCACTCATAGGTTTCTCACATTCTTTTCACAATGGGGTTAAGATTCATGGGATTTTTGTGAGTTTGTATATCAGTAGTCACATGGAATTTTCTACCAGAAACAGTGTTAAGAAGTTCCCAATTTAGAGGATGGTTGGTTACCAGCCTTGCAATTTTTTCAAAGAGGTGACCCAGGACCTCAGTTCTTCGGTAGGGAAGGTAAACTTCGCACTTTCCATTCCACAACTGTATAGTAGAAGTATCCCTCCCCTACCAAAACCAATTTCAGGGCAGCGATCCTGGTATAAGCCCCTCACCTTCACCCCTTCTTCCTTACATTGGACCCTTGTCCAATGTACATAGAACAGAGGGGAGGCTTGTCACCTCGCCCACTTCAACGGTCAACGCGCCCTCTTCTATTAGCGTAGGAGGAAAATCGTGAAGTGTCATTGTTTAATCTTTCACATCCTCTTATTTCTCACACAGAGCATGACTCACGTGATCATAGAGATATGTGATGGTTACAACATTTACACAAACATTAACACAATGGACTACGAGAAATTTGATTCTTGTTCAAGCCAGGATACGTAGGAAGCCTCTTCAGGGCCTGAGTTTATCCAACCCTAATTCCCCAAATTTGGGCATCCTCCTTAAGAAATAGTCCCCAAATTCAATTCTCAAATCATCAAGACATCCTTTTTTCAGGGAGTAATCCTAAAATAATCTTTCTCATATGACTATAATCTCTTTTGAGATTCATCTAAATATGTGGTATTTGATCCCCATCCATATGGGAAACGTAGGACGCCTCCTTGAGGTTCAATCCCAACCCTTCAAATAAAACCTATTCTCTTTGGACCATATTCCCAATAGGGTCTAATCCTACTCGGAAACTCGTATACTTTTCAAGTTCCATGGGGTGATTCAGTATAAGTCCCACACTAAGTTTCAACTATGCACCTTCCGCTTAGAGGTCCTTTTAACATGACCTTAAAAGGTATGATGTGTCCTATTAAGCGACACCGAACTACGAGGGTTCTGATTCCTTTCACAAGGATACGTAAGTATCTCATTATATGAACATGATCCCAAGATTAAAACAAACCTCCATCTCCCTGTATGACAATAAATTTCAGAGTGCCCCACTGAGTGGCTTAAAAACCAGTCTCCTCATAACAATGATTAAAAGAATCTCTAATCAGTATATTAGAGGATACCATTGATGGAAAACCTCAAATACATACAGATGTTTCCATTGATGAAGAACCTTGAATGCATGCTGATGATTCTAAAGTTTACACAAGTTAATAAGTGATTGTAAATTCCAAGGGATACTTAGGATATACTTGGGGAATTAATAAGGATTCATGAAAAAATATCTTAATTTTACAAGGAGAGTCTCGGAGTAGACAATAATTCCCCCAAAAGGGTGTGATGAGTTCGACCTCCCATCCTCTCAACCAATGCACGTTCTAAAGTATCGTAATGTTCAAACCATAACAAATGTCTGCCTTTGGAATGTAGGTCCTCTTTGGATAAAGAACTGTTGGAATTTTTCGGTTCTATGAACAAATAAAATGGAAACCGCCTAAAAATAGTGATTCTTAAATCTAGAACACACATTTCAAGGAACTTCGAAACAAAAATGGTGAACCCGATGTGAATCCTTTATCAAGTTAATAATGTTACCCACATGTTATGTGACTATTAATTTATAAAGGAAGTCCAGAAAAAAGAATTAATCACGCATGTATCCATCTGACAAGATGTCACTTTAATAGAAATATTTGTTGTTATCAGTTTTCCATAGAATTCCATTCAACCCAAAGAATGGATTTCTCCAAGACAACATCTGTGAATTTCCTGACTGGTGCTCAAACTAGATATCCATCCATGGGAAGGACGTTATCACCAACCTAATGTCTTCAATGTTGGGTATCTAATGCGATGATAAGGGAATATTTCCATCACGGTACAATTCTAACTTTGGAGGATTCTCGACAAGCCCTCTATGTCAACAATAATCCTCGATCATCTTGCCAACAAGAACCAATGATCAAGAAGAAAATGGTACCAACCACCATCTCCAACTATTTCAGGTCTTTATCCCTGGAATGCAACAATAAATATCTCTCATTCTATAGGGAGGTGGATCAAGAGGTCACTGAAGTCCTCAATTCAAGAATACAAGAGTCCTTCCTGAGGACTCCCACCAACAATCGCTGCCAGAATCATGAAATAGTATATCCCCAACATGATGGGGTGTTTCCTATAGACGTTTGGACCAGGTCTCTCAGACCCGAGCATGCAAGATGAACCGCCAGGGACAACGTCCGGTTAACAGGAATCAGGTTCTCACCGCTACCTCTACTAGAGAAGTCCATCGATAAAACTTGATGGCAAACAATGAGCAAGCACATACACCCGTTCATACTAATTTGGTTGCTTAGCAGTATCGTCTGATAGAAACCCACCAATACCACCAGATAAACCCTATAGAGTACCACGAATAGGCACATACACATGTTTACAAGTTATCAGACAGTCAGCAGGCTCGTCTGACTGCATTTAAAGAGACCCGCCAATCTAATATGGCGGAAACTGGTAAACGGGAACATACACCTGTTTAAAATCCCCAATTCTGTAAACATTATAATCTTCCTGTATTGAAGGAAACCCATCAACCATACATTATGGATAATATCTAGTAGGCACATACACTTTCTAATGTTCATCAATCTAGCCAACAGTCTCGTTTGGTAGCACTCGAAGAAGTCATTCAGAAAGATCCAATGACAAATTTGGGGTAGGCCCAACTCCTTACCCCTATGCATGAGTACTGTCAATATCTATTGACAGGAAAAGGAGGATAGGAGCAGGCACATACACCTACTCTAGATATGGAATAGATGTATATTCATGTTACACCCGCTGAAGTCACTAAAAACATATTATCAATAGTGAAAGGGAAGACTCATATCCCTACCCATATTCTGGAAGCATGTCGAGATATTTTAATAACTACTTTAATAGTATCAGGGGAATAGACATATAAATCTATCCCCACACATGGGATGACACATCATCATGCCATCCCAGAGCAGATACACAACTATGATCCAGTCTAGGAGGTTTAGGGGGCATACTCCCCCATATCATACGAACAACAAGATCGGGAACATACACCCTTTCCAATTGTAGGTTACTAGTCTGTTCTAGTAACTAATCCAAGGAAGGCACATATACCTACCCATGATAACCAGTTTTCCTAGAAAGGGTCCCCAACTAAGTATAAGGTAACATCCAAGAAAAAATCTCACCAAATACCACTGGAAAATAAAGAGTCAAGCTATAATTTAGCACCTCTTAATGCTAGAGTTCTTGAATCCCTCAGAAATTTATCTGTTGTTGCTCAAAATACTACCATCTCATTACAAAATTTTGGGAGTGTTGGTTGTAATTCTGAAGTTTCTCATTGGAAACATCATCACGTCGGCTTGATTTATGAGAATTTGGTCAATCTAGAGTGTCTATTTTCAAATGGGATCCACAGGAACCCTCTGTGTGGCTAGAATACCAAGGAGAAAAAAGATTTATCAATTGCTGTAATCCATCATGGTGATCCTCCCCATAATGTAATTCACTACAAAAGTCCTCTCTACAGTAGTATTTCACATTTTCAAAAAAATTCTATAATTGAAAGTGTATCAACAAGAAATCCCTTTTATCTCGAGGCACTTGCAAACACTAGGCCAGTCATGTCTGATGCCTTGTCATTTACGGGTGAAACGCTTTCTCAGTCAGAAGTCATATTAAGAGAATGGTTGTTCTACAAACCTCCCTTGGTTCATTTATCTTCTAATGTAGATAATCCACTTTAGTCAGACCAAGTGGAGAAAACTCTAGTAGAAGATGATGAAGACATGTTGAACATGAGGAAACAATTAGCTAAAGGAGAAATATCAGTCATGTTCTGGCCTTCATCACATTCTCAGTTTGATATTCTAGAATTGATGATAGAAGATTGCATTCATGACATTCATCTCAATTTATGGAAGTCTCTTAATCATTTGAAAAATAATGTATTACCACATAATGAATACCTAAATCATATAAAGATAATAGAAGGGTTACAGTGCAAATTTGACTTGGCATCTCTTTCAGTTTCCCAACATCCAAGGCTTGAAAAACAATAGAGAACTCTACAACGTGCATGTCTCAATGCTCTGAAAAGGCTACGCCAATTAATTTCCGATTCCCCATCTAATGTTTTCATCAGAGTATGGAGTGCATATGGAGAATTGCATTTCACTACACTCCAAAATCATCAAATCCCATCAAAAGTGGCCTCATGCAATGTTATTTCCCATAGTCGGCCATAGTCAATATGTTTTGTTTGTAATAAAATGTATGCTCAAGAATAGGCCTCAACAATTTCTCATCAGAATCAGGCCCAATGAAAAGGAATTGTTGAACTACTTCTATATAAAGCCTCTGAGAATCTTGAGAAGGTGTCCCGTTTAGAGGATGTCAGGAATCCGAGGATGAAAATTTCTGAAATAGCACAGTGATCTCCTGAAACAGGGGATTTAAGTAATTTTCAAATGATGCACCCAACTAATGTTCGAACCAAAATCCACAAAATCAGAAGAGAAGTTGCACGAATTTCAGCTGTAGCAATTCAAGAATCACCCTAGCTTGCCAGGATGGGGTCTCATTTAATGCAACCTTCAAATTCATTAAACAATGTTCAAATATTTGAATAAGAAGAATAGGATCAACCCCAACCTACAAGGGTGGGGGCTATTTCACATCTACAATTCCATCCTCAATGGAGTTCAGTTTTATCCCGATTAGAGAAGAATCCACAAGGAAATCATATAGCTA
This sequence comes from Viscum album, assembly GCA_963277665.1. Taxonomy (NCBI): domain Eukaryota; kingdom Viridiplantae; phylum Streptophyta; class Magnoliopsida; order Santalales; family Viscaceae; genus Viscum; species Viscum album. The sequence goes on from OY728157.1 coordinate 1,995,126,407, forward strand.
AGCTATCCAATGATTCCATTCATGTTACTATCCAAAAAACAGTTCCAGTGAATTATTCATATATGAGAATGGATTTTCATGAAAGACAAAAAAGGGAGACGATCTACCAGAAACACTGACATAATTCCATTAATGTGTTATGCGTCAGTGAATGATATCAATACCATTGCAGAAGACCCTCTAGAAAATAAGTCAAGTTCAAGGGAATTGTAAGATGATGTTCTCATCCACAATGTGGTACACACCGAGACAAATGATGAAGGTGTGCATACCCGAAATCAAAGGCTTACCCAGAATCTAGGTTTGCCTTCAAATAACCAACTCCCCCCTCTCTGAAATGCATCCAACAAGGGGAAAGGAAACAATTCATATTTCATCTCACTTTTCCACTAGAGAAGGTCAATCACTTTCACTTGAAGAGAGATTTTCACAACAAGAAGAGGAATTGAAGGAGTTAAAAAGACTCAACATGGAGTTACTTCAAAACAGCATTTCTGCTAGACAGTATCCCCAGGAAAGTCCTCAACTTGCAAAACCTGTAGGATCTCCTCATCAAAAAAGATTTGTAGTAACTCTAGAGGTCGATAATGAATTCAATCCGTTGGGTACACAATCAAGACAGGATCATGTAAATCTTGATAGACATATTTTTATGGGTTATCCAAGATAGATATCAGCACCTCCATCAGTGTTATTATCTGTTATTTCACCAACTCAGGTTTTAGTTGCAATACCTACACAGAATCCAGCTCATCCAAATATTCCCCAAATTCTTATGAACACAATGGAGACATTAATGACTAGATTGGAAGCTATGGTGGAACGGCGTTCACCAGTTCAACCAGAAAAGATATATTACCCTGAATGGTTGGATGCAATTCCTCCCCCACCAAATTTTTTCAATACCACATTCCCAGTTTTTAATGGTTCGGGAGATCCGGAACAACACTAAACACATTTTTTTCTCGTTGTGATCCTATGATGGGAACTCCTCAACAACAAGAAGCAGTTATGATTTTGTTTTTTGTGTAGTCATTACAAGGACCAACTTCTGTATGGTATACAAGCTTGCAATCTCGATCAATTACTAGGTGGGAATATCTCCATTAGAAATCACTTCTTCAATTCAGCTCAATATTACCAAAGATGACAACTTTTTGTCTTACCAATTGTAAAAAATGTAAAATGAAAGAATTCCATATTTCATTGCTCGCTGAAATTATCATATTCCTTAAGTTTAGCACTCCCTAAAGAAGAGTTGTTACCAATCTATGTGGAAAATCTGTGTGATGAATTACACACACCGATGATCCATGTGAAATACACATGAGGGTTTTGAGTCCATACTTCAATCGCTCAACAGATAGAATACTATATTATAGAGGCTAAGGCTAAAACTCATGTAATTACATTAGTTCTAGGAAGGAGAATAGGAAAGGCAGAAGATACTATAGTTACACTGAAACAGGAACATGTACCTCCTCCAATGGCCCAAAGGACTTCATTTTTTTATTGATTTTTGATAATCCACCTTTCAAGGGGTGAGGTGGAACCCTTACAAGGCCCGTAGCCATAAGCATTACATGGCCCGTAGGCCTTAGAAGAATTCATTTCCCGTAGGCTACAAAAATTACATACAACCAAGACTAACGACTTTGAAATACTCCTCCCCATCATCTTCATCATGATATCAACTATGCACCTTCGCATGACTGTTCGGCTAGGCTTTCCCGTGCATGCACAGGCTTATCCCGATGGTAGGTGCCATACCCTCTCATTCTTGCAATCTGTTTAGCTTCTGCTATGGTGAAATCTTCTTGATCCTCCTCCTTCTGAAGGTTTTTCCTTGTAGGTTTTCTAGTTTTCATCTGCACTTTAAGGTGGCCCAAAGGCCTTGATGTGCACATGTACCTGCTTCTACTTCAAGACCTTCATCATACCGAAGGGCTCCGCTTATTGAGCATCAGCAGCAACGACCACCTCATCAAGATGATCAAATAGATCAAAGGTGGAAATAGATTGAGGAATTAAAGAATAAAATTTATTCTTTTAGGAATGAGCATGTTTCCGGCTACTTCATCTCAGCCTTAGAAAACCATTTGGTTCAGTTTCTAAGGCCAAAGAAGCCAAAGAAATACGGAGATGAAGATTGTCTAAATTATTTTCCCTTTCATCAAATGTTGGGACACCCCATTCAAGAGTGCTTTGTTTTCAAATACCTTATGCAATTTATGGTAGACTTTGGACAAGTGAAATTGAAAAGTTCATCAGCTCAGGTAGCATGTGTTACGGCCACCAATCCAGAGGAAGAAGGAGAATTGAAAGAGGTTAAAATTAGAAATGTACAAAAATATGATGATTGGATTATCAGGAAAATGATCAACCAAACTCATGATATTTTAAGAAAAAAGTTGAAACAAACAATTGTGTCTTATACCACTCCTTCCATAGCAAAACAAACTTCATCAAAGGTTCATTCCTCAAAGAAACAAGGCGGTCATAAGCATAAAGAGGTGTCAGAAGAAGGAGAGCTCGCATCAATGCCAAAGTTATCCTTAACACTTGCATATTTCATGCCATCTGTTTTAAAATCTCGGGTACTACCCCGAAAAATGGGATAATGAGAAGTAACCTATCAGGAATAATCCTCATAAGATGAAAAATTGATCTTAGGTTCCATTAATGTTATTTATTTAACAGATCCTTATGCCATTGGTGATTCTAATTGTATTGAGCCAGAATTCCTTGTGCCTAATTGGGGAACTAGAGAAAGAGGCCAAGATTGAGGATATATGTGATGATGTTGTAATTCTTGAAAACATCATTTTAACTCTACCCCTGCTCAAACCATATATGTGATAGAAACTCATGGAAGAGCCCTTTTACGAGCTCAATAAGAACAAGGGGTTTCTTCCCTGAAAAACAAGTCTAGTTATAACACAATTATTCTAGAGGACCGATTAAAAGCTACACCATCTTCTTATCAGCAGATGAATAGACTTAGTCAGTCTAGCTTTCCAATGTCTGTGGTATTTCCCACTTCTGTTTCAACAAATAATACATCTACAACAAAAGCATCAACTTCCAAAGCACCTAAAAACCACATCTTCATGCTGGGAAACACAGCCCTTTGGACCGAAATTATGATGTATTGAAACAATTGGCCCATGTACCGACCAAGTTATCAATTTTTGATTCTTTGAATCTATCAGAAGATCTTCGAGAAGCACTCATTGAGGCCTTGTTTAGTCCTAAAGAATTTGAAACTAAAGTTGATGCTGCTGAGGTTTACCGTATAGAGAGTGATTCTATAGAATTGCATACAGTCATATCTTTTATATATGAAGATGAAAACCATGTAGTACATGGACACATCAGGCATTTTTTTCTATCTGGAAAGGTCAATGGCATGGTTATCCGATGAGCCTTCATTGATAATGGTACTGGGGTTAACCTCATTCTCGTTCGTACAATTCGTCGATTGGGCATGACTGAATCTGACTTATCTCATTTGAATTTATTGTAGAAAGGATATGAGAAGAATGAACAAGAACCTTTTCAAGAAATTACACTTAGAACTCAATTTGGAGATCTTGTGCCTAATTCATATTTCATGTTTGTTCTTCAGGAAACAACGTTCAATATTCTGCTTGAAAGGGCTTGGTTTCATAACATGTAGCTATACCTCCATCATACCACCAATGTCTAAAATATTATTTCAATGGTCAAATCAGAACATTGTATGGTAACAAGGCTCTATTTAAAATATATTAATCTCAATATATTGAGGAAAAATTTTATCACACAAGAGGAATGAAGTCCCTGACCAAGGAGATAACCAGAGTGAATGCTCCAAATAGACTGGAAAAGATTCCAGCAAATCCATTCATGTATTTTAGTACAAATTATGTGTTACCCATCAATCAATTTGAAAGGGTAAATCCAAATCCGTGCACTCATCCAATAATTCCCATAATTTCAATTACGACAATCGATCCTGATAACATGGGCGAAATTATTGATGCATGAAGCAATGATGGAAGCCTGAATAGAGATGTTTTTATTTCATCTGTTGAACTACAATGAGCCTCTACTTTGTTAATATGAATGAAATAAATTGTAGCAATATTATGGGAAGAAAAAGATGATGATTCTCAATCCATCAATCCATGTTTACCACATGAAGACCCTTCATCATCAGTAGGGTCAGATATGGTGGATTCATCTTCGAGATGTTCAAATATTGATTCCTCCCCTAACATTGGGAGTTTTTCCTTGTCATCTATCATGAAAATGGAAACAGAATAAGTGAAACAAAATGAAGAAGAAGAGGAAGATCTCGGGGATGCTTCTCCGACATTTGAAGAAGGTGTATCAACCACCGTGGATGAACTCAGAGAAATAAATCTAGGTATAAGAGAAGATCCACACCTCACCTTAATTAGTGCGGCCATGACCTCTAAGGAGAAAGATGTGTATACTTCTGTTCTAAATAAAAATCGATATATATTTTCTTAGAATTATATAGAAATGTCAGGTCTTAATCTTGATGTAACCACCCATAATTTCAGTTTTCCAGAAGAACATTGTGTTTTCAAGAAAGAAGCAAAGAGAACACACCCAACTCATGCACCTAAAATTGAAGATGAAGTTGATAAGCTTATAATGGCTAACTTTGTCAGGGAAGTTCAGTATCCCAAATGGGTGTCCAATATTTTCCTAGTAAAAAAGAATAATGGGAAAATTAGAGTCTACATTGATTTCAGAGATCTTAACCATCATTGTCCTACATATGATTTTCCAGACCCGATTATAGAACTTCTAATTAATGCAACGGCTGGCTATGAAGCACTTTCCATCATGGATGGATATTATGGGTATAATAAAATTTGAATGGCCCCAAGGGATGAAGAATCTACAACTTTTAGAGTTCCTCAAGGTTTACTTTATTATTGTGTAATGCTCTTTGGCTTAAAGAATACAGGCGCGACATACCATCATGCCATGCACCGTATCTTCCAACCCTTCTTAGGGAAATTTGTTGAATGTTATGTGGATGATTTGGTATTTAAATGCAAACAACGTTTATATCACTTGTCTGATTTGGAAACCATATTTTTGAAACTTCAGCAACATAATTTGAAGATGAACCCCTTAAAATGTGCTTTTAGAGTAACTTCAAGAAAATTCTGTGGCTTCATTGTACGCCATCGAGGTATCGAAGTTGAACCTGAGAAAACTAAATCAATCCTTGGTATGTCACCTCCTCAAAATTTGAAATAATTGAGAGGACTTCAAGGACACTTGGCCTATATTCAGCGCTTTATTTCCAATTTGGAAGGCCAATGTTTACCTTTCACTAGATTAATGAAGAAGGGAGTCACTTATCAATGGACTGAGGATTTCCAAGAAGAATTTAATATACTCAAGAAATATCTCTTGAGTCCACCAGTATTAATGCCACCTGTTGAAGGAAGACCACTCATTCTCTATGCGATATCTTTAGAGTGATCATTAGGTTCCTTCCTCACCCAAAAGAATGACGATGGAAATGAAAACGGCCTTTATTATCTCATTCTCACTATGCTTGATGTGGAAACTCAATATTCAAGTATTGAGAAGTGCTTCCTGACATTAATCATTGTTGTTCAGAAATTGATACATTACCTGAAAAATCATGAGGTCCAATTGGTATCTCGTAATAACCCACTCAAATTTAGCCTCAGTCGTTTTATGCTTAAAGGAAATCTAGCACGGTGGGAGGTTATATTGCAGTATTTTGTTATCCAGTTTGTACATAGAAAGGAAATAAAGGGCCAATATCTAGTTGATTTCCTTATTGAGCATCCATCCACGGAAGATACATCATTTAATACTGAACATCCTAATGAATATGTCTTCTCAATTCAAGATAATTCTCAAACATGGGAAAAGTATTTTGATGGTTCTTCTAGAAGTCCAACAGGTAAGAGACTGGAAAATCCTAAACTCAACAAGTTTGGATTAGGAATAGTCTTTATTTCCCCAGAAAAGACAATATTGCCTTATTCCTTTCTATTATGAGAAGGTAGTACCAACAATGAAGTAGAGTATCAAGCTCTCATTGTAGGTTTTGAATTGTCCCTTCAAGTGAAAATGGATCATTTAAAGGTAAAAAGTGATTCATAATTGGAAATCAAACAAATCAATGGGGGAATACTCTATCAGAAAATTAGATTTAATACCTTTGTGTGATTACGTGAGAGAGTTAATGGCTGAATTTTCCTCAGATCCGACATTGTCCTATGTCCCGTGATCAAAAAATGCCCAAGAAGATGCACTGGCTAATGAAAATATAGCCTTGGAAGATCCAAATCACGAAGAGACCATTATCAGCATAACCCATCGCCATGTGGTTTCATCTTTTTTTCAAACCATAAGGGACAAAATTAATGAAATTATCCCTATTTCTGAACTATATGGTCATACCATGGGATGGAGAACATCCATCCTAGAATATAATTATAATGGGACATTTCCACCAAATAGGTCTGAGAAGAAGTAGATCCAATGATGAGTGGCCAATTTTACTCTTTATGATGGTCCAAACCACCAAAAGATCCTTTACAAGAGAGGATTTCATGGAATTATCTTCAGATGTATTTATGGAGAAGAGACTATGGCTATCATGAAAGAAGTTCATTCAGGAGCTTGTGGTGCCCAACAATTTGGGCAAAGACTCTCCGACCAGATCCAAAGGCTTGGATACTTTTGGCCTTTAATGACACGAGATTGTAAAAAATTCACAAAAAACGTTCATCCCTTTCAAGTGCATTACAAATTCATTCATCAACCCCTAGATTTGCTACATACAGCTAAATACTCTTGGCCATTTTCCACATGGGGAATGGATGTAGTAGGGCCTTGTCCTCCAGCCATGGCTAAGAAGTTCATGTATATTCTCATTTCTACTGATTTCTTCTCTAAGTGGGTTGAGGCAATACCTCTCAAAGAAGTCGGAGCCAAAAGCATCATTAGTTTTGTCAAAACTAATAGCATCACCAGATTTGGCATCCCTCATACTATTTTGATAGACAATGGCATCAATTTTTTTTCTACTGAAGTAAAAAAGTTATATCAAGAATATAATATCAAATCCAACCATTCATCTCGCTAGCAAGTGGTGGCCAATGGAAAAATAGAAGCTTTCAACAAAACCCTATCAAATATACTCTAGAAGATGGTGGATAAAGATATGAAATCATGGCATGATAAACTTTTGAATGCTTTATGGGATTATCTAAAAACTATCTGTACTACTACCCAATCAACTCATTATTCATTGGTATATGGAAGCGAAGCAGATTTTCCAATTGAAGTACAATGACCGTCACTTAGAGTTGCAATCTGTGATCAGTTATCTATAGATGAAAGATCCCATAAAAGTTTTAAAGAGTTGGAAGGAATAGATGAGAACATATTCCACACATTGCATCATCTAGAAGTCTATCAAAATAGAATAGTGTGAGATTTTAATAATAAATATTTCCTTCGTTCATTCCTCCCAGGATAAATGGTATTAGTCCTTAGGACTCCCATGATACTAGGAAAGAAACCTCCAAAACATGAACCAAAATGCGGGGGACATTATTCTATACATAAGGTCTATTGAAATAGAGCCTATTCTTTAATCTCAATTGATGGAGAGCTCATTACATCTGCAAATAATGTGAGATTATTGAAGAAATAATTTGTGTAATTATACACATTATTCCTCACTGTAAGACATTAAACTGCACAATACAATGTCTTTTCTATAAGACTTAAAACAACACATCAACCAATGTCCTAGTTTCAAGACATTAAACTGCATAACAACCATAAGGGTCTATGCTGCATGACGTTAAAGTGCATAGTATCTTCGTCCTTGTTGCATGACGTTAAAATGCATGACATCATATGTACAAATAATGTTTTCTTTTTTTTTAACATTATAAGCTTCCATAAGAAAATGTCATTGATGTCATCACTACTTCTTAGTAGTACATGAGTCTCTCTCTTTCCTATATCAGAGTCAGATCTTCATAGAGACCAAGTTTCAAGAACTACATATGGCTTGATTCTCATTTTCAATGAGATACATAGAGATGCCTAAATCTCATATTCTGGGCCCAGCCACAATCACAAAATTTTCTTATTTTCTTTTCTCCTCCTGTATATGAATCAAATCTACGCATAGTGTTTCCTTAAGATATATGATTTTGTCCTTATACCATTTCATGTCTTAAGATTTATCGTTCTCTCAGAACATATCAAAAGACTCCATTCCCCATGAAAAACATAGCATGAGGAATGATTATTTATAGAACTATGTATGGATTTATTCTAATCTATTTTGAGATACGTAGAGATGCCTAGATCTCCAATCTTGGGCCCAGACACCCACAACAAAAAACCCCCTTTATTTCTTGTATAAAATCAAATCTGTATAGGGAATGTTTTAAAAACTATGTGTGACTTGATTCTTTCCCTAGCAAGACATATAGTGACACTTGGGTTATATCCCTTAATCCAGTTCCAATATATATTTCCTTTCATATTAGTTCATTGTCTAACTTAATTTATGATGTTACACTGAATGAAAATCTAATACCCATATTCTTCATTTGTAACACCTTTGTATTATAAAAGAAACCCTTACTGCTCCTTGTTTCTCACACTGAGCATAGATCATGTGGGATTAGGAATTGAGGAAATGGATTATTTATGTAAGGTCTTTTAATTTCTTATGCGGTTACCCATGTCCTTACTACATGACTTAAAACTGCACAGTACCCATGTCCTTACTGCATGACTTAAAAATGCACAGTACCATATTCATTCAAATGAATTAAAGAAAGCCTTTATTTTACGTATGAGTCAGATCTATGTAAAGGAAATAAAATTCATGGTGAACATCGATTCAAATATTTCTCGTATACATTATGAATAACCCCCTTTCATATCTCACACTCTTAATCTTGATTTTTTTCTTTCATATTTTCATAATATTTCTTATGGTTTTTGGTGACAAGGTTTCCAATATCTGAGTTCTCATTTGCCTAAATCTGCAGCACATTCCCTTAGGTGGCCTTCCATAAGTTTCCTACATAACAGGCCTATCAGCCAAAAGATGCCACTATTTGACTATGCAGCATATTCGCCAGTTGGCCTTGTATAATAAAGCCCCATCACGGGTTTGTCAAATAATGGTACCTTTGTTCTTGGTTATAGTATCTTTTTCCCCTTTAATCTTTAATGACAATATACAAGAATATGTATTTTAAAACAGTCAATCAAGTATACTTGTCCCATTATCTTTCTAAAAGTCTGAAAGTGTTCAAGACCATGCTTTACACATTTCCCTCATCATGTGTTCGATACACTATGAATTTTTTTTGAAATCACTAGGCCACATTTTATATATTGTTTCCACTCCTGGTCCTAGTTGTATGACTTAGAACTACAGACACCATATCTTTTACATTTTGGTTAGACCTTTGTAAAATTCATATTCCTATGATTCAGTGGATATCTTGATTAGAAATACCCTTTCTGTATTTAGTTACCTTTCTCCATAAACCAAACTCTGTACTTTGTAAAATCTTAATCTTCATAAACATTATTCATCTTTTAACAATAGAATGTCAAACTTCTGAGAGCTCTTTTGCCTGACTATGCAGCATCTGCCCTTAGGCAGCCTTTCATAAGTTGCCTATATAACTGGCCTGTCAGTTAAAAGTTTCCACTATTTGACTATGTAGCATATGCCCCAGTTGGCCCTGTATAATACAACCCCCATAACTTTTTTTTCAAATAATGGTAACTTCATTTTTAGAAAAGACTTACTCTAATGCTTCTAGCCCTATTCCCATACCATTCCTCGATTTCATAAATTCTCAAATCACATTTTACAATTTTTCCTTTCATACCTGAATATGATAATATATTTCCAAAAAAATTATCAATAAATTGGGAGAATTTTGTATTTTTTTATCAAAGATAAAGACCTTAAATTAAAGACACCCCATGTCCTCACTGCATGACTTAAAACTGGAAAGTACTTATGTCCTCACTGCATGAGTGTTAGTTTAAAATAACCCTTTTTCATTCTTAAAATTAATTTCCCAGGGAAAACCACCTACTATTGTCTTAATTCATCCAAATATTATTTTCCCCTATCTATCAACAACAAAATTTTAAATTCTTAAAGAGATCAATTGCCTGACTATGCATTATGTTCCCATAGGTGACCTTGAATAAGTTGCTTACATAACAGGACTGTTAGTCAAGAGATTCCACTATTTGGATATGCAACATATAACCCAGTTGGCCCTATATAATATAGCCCCCATAATGGGTTTTTCAAATAATGGTTACGTCATTCATGGAAAAGATACACATTATGTTGATACATGCTTTAAGATTTGGTATCTATAAAAAAATCATGTCCCAAGATTCCCCTTGGAAATGTTTAGAAAATATTAATGCAATTCTTAACCATAGTGTTATTTTTGGGATTTAATTCAAACTTTACGGTCAAAGCTATTTAGACCCTAAATATTATCCCTTTACAGTCGAACATGCATGAATTTAAAGTGCCAGTAACAAAAGACTCGGTACTCATTAGATTGAGAACTTTCTAGGAGAAATCTAAACAAAATTTGAGTCCCAGCTCACTAAACATACATTTTTGTATGATTTAGGTAATATTGAGCAATAAAAAAGGTCAAAAGACACAAAATTTGAGGTGTTATCCATATAACCCTAGCAATAGTGAAATTATGCTCATTAGGTCCCTCATCTTAATAAAGAATTTTTGAGCACTTCATTCTTTTTATTATAATAATTATTGTTTAATATAAAGGAATAATTATCATCATTTGCCTTTCATATTACGATCATGAAAAACAAGAATAATGATTTATATGATTGAAAAAAAAACTTCTTTCATTTATATGAAAATAGAGGGTCATCCAAAAAATGGAGCCTCTCTATCATGTTTCAGAATAAACTCTCAACATGACTTTTCATTTTATGGACTGCTTCATAAGCTCTATCAGCTTTCTGTTGAAGTTGAGATAGTTGAGAAACTCCAGCCTTCTCTGTCTGAAGATGTGCTTCCTTCATAGTTGAAATAGAAATTACTCTCTCTAATTGGGTTTCTCCTAATTTTTGATTCAATTTCATAAGTTTGTTATGAACAACATCCAGTTTTTGTTGAAGAGGTAATAACTCCTTCATGGCTTCTTTGATTTGTTGGCTAATATCGAGTGATTTATTATGATGATTTGCCTCTGCCTCAACTACAGAAGCTTGAAAACCCCAAATATTTATGAGTCATTTAGCCTCTTGAAAATCTTTTCGCATTTTATGCTTCTTCTCCCGTCAGAAATAATATCTTTCTTGGCATCGTAGACCGGCCGATAATTGAACCCACCAAATACCAACACGCAGAATAATGCGGGGAGTTTTGAAAAGTGGGAAAACAATTCATTCAAAGGATTTTCATCAATTATGCTCCAAATTTGTCTCCATGTATTTTTATATTCCATGCCAAGAGCATATTGCATCTCTAAATCTGATTATTAGTCACTACCATGAGGTAAAATGTACTCTGGAAACAGGTCGCTTAGTGAGCTGCCTTGTTCTACTTCTCTTGGGATAGTAGAAGATTCACCTTCTAATTTAGTATTTGATAACCCTAAATAATAAATTAAGGTCATTATTAGTTTCAAATGGAGGAAAAAAATATGATTTAGATAGATGATTATATTTACTTAACAATAAGTCGTCTACTTGATTGGATTCAACCCCTGTATTCTCATCTCCAGTGTTTTAAGAAGATGTTTCTTGAGATAGGGTATTTCCATGAATTTTCTCACTTATAAAATTTGTAGGCTCTAGAACATCTTTTGATGAAAGATCCTCTATGGGTATTTCCGTAGCTCCAGCAGAAGGATAAAGTGGATTACCAAGTTCCTGAAGATTCTTGGTGACATTTTCTACAGATAAAGCTGCATAAGATGATTTTTGATGTAAAGAATGAAGTTTAAGAACAAATTCTGTATGGAAAATGAAATAATATGGACTTACGCCCTTGTAATTCCTCATGAAAATCCCTAAACTCCTTGATGGAATCTAGAATATCAATATTTGGATGAAGGGTGTCTATCATTTTAGTGTATACATCCTCCAATGTTATAACATCCTCACAATTTAAGGTATCCAACAATTGTTGGTTGATGCCCAAATTGGCTCCGCTGAAATTTGGTTCCGTTGTCTCTTCAATTGATACGGAAACATCAGGCCCATCCAGATTTGGGTCAACATCTGAATCTGTCTTATATTGCCCTGGATCTTCATTCCTTTCTTCTGAAATAATAAGAATATCAGTGTTGATTATTTTAAGATTCTTTGAAAAAATTCACTGAGGAATGTATTTAATCTTACCATTGAATTCCTCTCTCTCAACAAAGCCAGGAGCTGGTATATATGAATCACTTGATGATTTATCTACTAAAATTATATATTTTTTAGCATAAACTTGGGTTACCCCTAGGGCTTCTTTTTCTAGTTTTAAAGAATCAACTCTTAATCCCTTGAGAGAGGAGAGAGACATAGATCCTACCAGAGGATAAAATGTGGTTACCAGAATGTCTTGAGCATGTTTTATGCCCTAAGGATTATATAAATACTTACTCTTTTGGTGAATACTTCGAAGCAATCTCATTTCTCTTTTGTGTTTCTATTCAAAAGAATGAGGAGAGATTGAAACACTTCCCTTAGTATGGTAAACTTGAGGTAATGGTTGATGATTATCTATAGTCATTACCCCAGTCATGATTCTTGCTCCAGGAGAAAGTTCTGGAGACTTGGGAGGATCATTTATTGAGTCAATGGGAGAACCTATAGGATTATACTGAGGCAATTCAAGAATCAGTCTGGACATTCCTTCTCTACATTTAAGCTGAAAAAATACATTTTCATCAAGATTAATGATGATAAATGATAAAGCAGAGTTGACATGAAATAAAAAGGGAAATACATTCTAGAAAATAACATAAATATCCCACTCCTCCTCAGAGTAGATAATTATCCCTTCAGGGACTTCTAACTCTAGCATATGAGGTACTCATTTAGAGGCTGATATTTGTTCATCAGTTGAATATATAAAAGTCTCTAACTCTGCAATATACTTATGATCGTCAACCAAGTTATTGTTCAGATTGAAATTATAATGTTCCTTGATATCACCAATATCTGGTATTCGAATGCCATGCTGAAGAAATGCACATGCATCCCTAAGATCACGGGTTACACTCTCCCAATGACAAATGGTTGAAGGTTGCACATAATTCAATTTTTTCCCAGTTTACTGTGGAAGAGATTTAACACCTTCCATTTGAAGAGCTTCTTCAGACCATTCTTCCTCATAAGGTTCAACAGATGGAATTGGATTCTCTGTTTGATGGCGGTGGCTGGTTAACCTTGGAGTTGAAGGTATTTCCTCACTAGCCTTGGTCTTCCTAGTATGATTCCTATGAAGAATTTTTGAGGGCTCTGAAACCTCTAAAATTTATATATCATCTATGGACTTGGACTTCTTTACAATATTTCTGCATGCGACAGTCGTTGTAGCTGCCACTCGGTATATTTATTTTGTCAGAGCCCCTTGAGGATATGAAGAAACCCAAGATTTGGCATACTCATCTTCCAATCTGATTGATGCATCTGGTAGAGGTAATGTAATTGAAAATTTGGATACCACTAAAGCTGTGAGAATCCATAATTGTCACACTACCATTGGGTGCCTCTCATGTCTGACATATGTAGGTGGAAATGTGCTTGATTGTTGAAGACACCTAAACTGATGAGCAAACCTATAGGGCACATAAGCCTTGCCGATAATTTCACCATAAATCCTGGTTGATAATACACCATCCCTGAATGCCATCATATAAGATCTAATCTCATAATTCTTTTCATTAACATCATCAATAAATGTTCCAGTTGGTGGATTACCAAAAGGAAAGAAGTTGAATTCTCCTGAGACATTCAATGCCTTCAGTACCTCATCAGGTCTCATGTTCAGAGGCTTAATACTAGAAACATTCTGTAAAAATTGGGTCAATCAACCATTAGGCACTCTGACTGAGTTCAACACTAAGTATGATGAAAAATGTGCTACAATCCATCCCCACAACACTTGGAATGGCCCCACAATTCTAAATGGATACTTCCCACTGTATAAATGCAGTAGGAGATGGTAAATTCTTTCCAAAACAGGGGTTGTTATCCCAATATACTTCCCCTCAACCAATTTAGATACAATGATGAAAGTCCCTAATCTTACACCTCCTCCGGATTCACGGACCGGAAGAAAATAAATATTTTGCCACATAGAAAGGATGGTATCTAAACATAATTTTTCATCTATATTAGGTATGACTTTATAACCCTAGTGATTTTAATCACCTCTTTCTAGTGTAGGAAAATATGTGCCTGAACTACCTCAGTTATCAGCAGAAGGACAAATAGTAGGACACCCACAGGTTGTACCTTTCTCTATTTTTGGTTCTAAGAAGGTTTCCATCCACACACTAGCATGGATATCTTTCTTATACTTGGGAAAATTATTCTTTATTTTAAGTAATTCATGGTCCAGTGGTGGTGTTCTTGTAACATCACCACATATTAAAGTAGGTGGAATGAATTCATCATACATTTCCCCTAGAATAGTAATTCTAGCTATTTGGTAAATGTCCCAGAGACTAATACCAACTTCACCATGCATCAAATTAAAGGAATTTGTTTGTGGACTCCATCGGCTCAGTAATTCAGGAATGAATTCATTTTTGTAAACACATGTTTTCCCCATCCAGATAGTTTCGTAGATATGAACGTCTGATAACTCTTTTTTGAATTTTGTAAAAGTTCAACATACCCAGAATGACCACATCCACTCGGGTTTTACATACCCTCCCAAACGAAGGTCCTAGTCTCCTTTCCAACAATTATATTGATCTGTTTGAGAATTCCAAAAACTAGAATCATAACAATGTGGTATGGATCTACAACATGATCCTTCGTGTCTAGAGTACAACCACTATGATTAAGGATTCAACTAATAGGGATCGTTCCTTCTTGTATTGGAACCCCCTTGCACTAATATTCATACAGTTATAGTTGGAATACTGAAGAAACCATTTCTTTGGAAAGTACTTCTTGACAGATGGAACATGGGCGTCTTGCAAAAGTCAATTACCATATTGGGGTAAGTAAGGACTTTGTGGATAGTCACGCTAGTATGAAATTAGACCCTTCCATTTCCCAAGAAGATTACTCTCAACAATATCATAATAGTCTAGTCTGACGATCCTCATAATTACATTTTGGAGATCCTTAGCTTCTTTGGTATGGGTTATCAAATGATTCATTCTTTCATGAAAAAAATAATTACCAAATTTCCATGTCATATTTTAAAGAATAAAGAAAATCTTTTTTCAAAGGACTCTATTCGCATTGGTCCTTAGACAAGGTCCTTTGACAATGTACTTTGATGAGGTCAGTCATGTAGGACCTTCGACAAAGATCCTAGTGCAACTCCATCGTTAAAGTCATTTTTTTGTGTAGCTAAATCATGTAAATTTTTTTACCTTGAATAAATTTCAAGAGAATTATGCGAGAGCACAAAGTGATGCAGTTGGGCAAATGAGCTATGCAACAAGAGATCTACATTTTGGAGAAAGCATTGGTGAAGAAAAAATTGCGAAAGGTTGAGACCTATTTATAGGCAACAAAATACATAAACATCATGGCTGCACGCCATACCTGCGCGACATAACTGCATGAAGAACTTGCGTGACACACTTGTTCTATTCATTAATCCATCCTAATCTTTTTACCAGACATTCACCTCAGGACTTTAACCTCTTTATATATTTTAGATCGAATCCTGAGGGGGGGATTTTGTTGACACTACTTGAGAAAGTAACCATAAATATCGACAAGCATTGGATATTTCAAATCCCAATGAAATATTCAAATAGTACAAGGAAAAAAATCAACAAATACTCTCAAGCTCTATGTGATGTAGTAGCATCCAGGAGCTTCGCGACCATGCTAGGTGGCTCAGCTTTGCAACCGAACAATGTGGATCAGCTTCACGAGTGAGCTACGCGACCTAGATACATGTGAGATAATTTTTTGATGTCCCTACACAGAGCACCTATGCAGTGGACCTGCACGACATACCTACGTGGGCCAAGTTTCTTCAGCCAGGCCTCAGCCATGATTATAAATAGGACCCTTGGGATCCCCATTTATGAACTAAAAAATAGTTAAAGACTCTTTGAAGCTCCTGTTTCATAGCTCTTTCGCCTAGATCTCTGAAATTGTCTCCTATAGTTATATAAACTACAAAAGAAGGGATAATTAAAAAGGATAGGCATTTTTTGAAGTTCTTCCCATTCTTCAATCCTCATCCATACCTACGCAGTGTATCTACACGTTGAGCATATACAGTATATCTGCACACCACACCCGTGCTATAGGGAAACATGGGGTACCTACTTTGAATACTTGCACGAGGTACCTACGTGACCAGATCAAGTACCCTTCTTTAAAGTCATCCATGACAGGTTATCTCCTTCCTTTGGTTCCCTTATCTGAAAGGGGATAAGTTGAAGCCTCCACAAACACCTCCATACTTCTCAAACATTTGGGTAAGGCGCATCAGCATGTATTCAATTTCGGTTTGTATTTCCACATTCAGAGGTTTCCCACATTCGTTTCACAATGTGGTTAAGATTCATGGGAATTTTTTGGGTTTGTATATCCATAGACACATGAAATTTTCTCCTATAAACAGTGTTGGGAAGTTCCCAATTTAGAGGATGGTTGGTAATCTGCCTCACCCTTTTTCAAATAGGTGACCTGGGACCTCACTTCTCTAGAAGGGAAGGTAAACTTCACACTTTCCATTCCATGCAAGTATAAGAGAAATCTCCCTCCCCTACCAAAACCAATTTTAGGGAATCCCTCCTGGTATAATCCCCTCACCTTCACCCCTTATTCCTTACATTGGACCCTTGTCCAATGTAAATAGAACAGAGGGAAGGCTCATCGCCTCACCCTCTTCCACAGTCAATGTGACCTCTTCCATTAGTGGAGGAGGAAAAGTGTGATGTTTCATTGTTAAATCTTTCATATCCTCTTGTTTCTCACACTGAGCATGACTCACGTGAGCTTTGAGACACGTGATGGTAAGAACATGTGCAGAAACATTAACCCAATGAACTATGAGAAATCTGATTCCTTTTCAAGCTAGGATATGTAGGAAGCCTTTTTAGGGCCTGATCTCATCGAACCCTAATTCCCCCAATTTGAGCATCCTCCATAGAAAATAAGCCCCAAATTCAATCTTCAAATCATCAACGCATCCTTTTTCAGTGAGTAATCCAAAACTCACCTTTATCAGAGGACTATACTATCCTATTAGATTCATCGAACTACGTGGGATTTGATTCCCATCCATATGGGATACATAGGAAGCCTCCTTGAGTTTCAAACCCAACAATTCAGATAAACCATGTTCTCTTTGGACCATATTCCTAATATGGTCTGATCCTACTTGTAAACTCATATCCTTTCCAAGTTCCTTGGGCTACTTCAGTATAAGTCCTACACCATGTTTCAACTAAGAACCTTCCGCTTAGAGGTCCTTGTTACATGACCTTAAAAGGTATGATGTGTCCTACTAAGTAGCACCGAACTACGAGGGTTCTAATTACTTTCACAAGGATACGTAGGTAGCTCATTTTATGAGTATGATCCCATGATTAAGACAAACCTTCATCTCCCTAGATGACAATAAATTCCAGATTTCCCCACTCAGTGGCATAAAAACCAGTATCATCATAAAAATGATTAAAAGAATCTCTAATCGGTACATTATAGGATACCATTGATGGGAAACCGTGAATACAAACAGATGTTTCCATTGATAAATAACCTTGAATGCATGATGACGATTCTAAATTTTACACATGTTAATAATTGATTGTAAATTACAAGGGATATGTATGATATACTTGGTGAATTAATAAGGATTCATAAAAAAATATTTCAATTTTAAAAAGTGAGTCCCAAAGTAGACAATAATTCCACCCAAAAGGGTGTGATGAGTCTGACCTCTCATCCTCTCAACCAATGCACGTTCTTAATTATCGTAAAGTTTAAAACTTAACGAATTCCTACCTTTGGAAAGCAGGTCCTCGTTGGAAAAATAACTTTTGGACGTTTCCAGTCCCATGAACAAATCCAATGGAAACCACCTTCAAATAGTGATTCTTAAATCTAGAACACATGTTTCAAGAAACTACGAAACACTGAGATACTGGATACACATAGTCTGCGACCCTATAGGCCTCTTTCTCAGTGGAATTAGGAGAACCTTCCTAAAGTCCAAGGTTAGCATCTATCAACACCCTAAGGCACCCATAGATAAATAATTTTGTGCCATAATTAAATTTCACCTCATACTAGTGCTTACCATGTAATATAATCCCTTAATTAAAATATCTCTAATTGAGTAGGCTGCATGCCAATGCCATCAACCTATATTCTTGATATCTTTTTCTTTGACTTTATAGAAATAGAACTTCCCTATTGATCACCATGGTTATGAATTTATTTAGGCAATATCATTTTCATCAAGGGTACTGCGATATTATCTTTCATTAGAAAACAGAATGGATAAATCCAATCTCGAATTATTCATTAATACAATATTACTTGTGACGCAACCAACATATCCTACCTTACCACAAACATCTATCATCGCAGTTTTATTCAACAAATCTAAGTATGTGACTCATGGTATGAATTAATAATAACATTAAAGTCTAAGGACCAATACACATGTCCGCAGATAGGAACATCCAATTAAACTTATAAATTTGGATTTCCTACTATCGGGTCTCATTCTCTTAATATCCTACTGGATATCACAAAGGGTGTACACAATGAGAAGGTATCTCAATGTCCTATGAGTATCCACCTTCGATATCCTGTATCATTTGTCTCCCTAAAATGATATCATTAGGCTATAGAAAAATTATTCAAGAATAGTATCATATCACTTTCGGGTTCTCATCATAGTAGGGATCCAAAATAACCTTTTAGTGCAATAGTTACACTTAGGATATTATCTCTTACAATGTTACGTAAAAGAACAATCATGATGTGATAAGTAATTTATTAATATTTAAAACCATGAATATAAGTTATCATAAATTAAAAATGTATTTGGTTATAAGGCACTAACTCTAACATGTACAAGCTTTGAGGATCTCGGGATAGATTCCCATGCTTATGTGTCAACCTAGAGGGCCAAGTGGGTGCATGATTGGTAGGATGGACCTGAATGTGTGTGTGTAGTTGAATATTATTGGTTATGGGTGTTACCTTGGGAATTGAATTTATGGTGATCCACTGAGGCTAATATTTTGATGACAGGCATAGGTTTTTAGAAGTCCCTTGACATGTTTTTATTTTTTATTATGAATCTCATTTCATGACTAAGAGGATTTTGTGATATGGTTTGGGTCCTGGATAGAGTTTCCAAGAATATTCATTTTAATATATTTGAATATAGTGGATATGTTGTTCCGCATATGGGGTTAGATGTTGTACTACTTCTCCAAGAATGGATAGTAAATTATAAGGATTTGGATTTTGATTAAGGCTCTAGACACTGATATTATACATTATGGTTATGTTCTAGACCAATGATCTAAGAAATGATGGTATACCAGGTGGAATGGGATGGTGGAATGATTCTCTACATTCATGTTTTATATATCAAACTAATTCTCTAGGAATAGATAGTATGTTATATGGATTAAGTGTAAGACTAGGGCTCTAGACACTAATATTTTACATCTGGTTTAGGTGTTGGAAAAATTCTCTTGGAACTATTGTTATGGGATATGGGTTAGATGACAGACTGGTGATTCAGGAACTTTTCATTGTGAAAAATGGGTTAGTTGTAAAATAGATGCTTTGGGTAGTTGTAGCACATTAGTATTGTATGATTACCCAGTACAAATGTGTTTAGGTACTATTAATGATAGAAAAAATGGACTCATACAAACATGGTAGGGGATTCCTTATAATAAGAACTCAAATGGTAGAACTACTATTGGAAAGGTCCCCATGGTCGAGAGGGTTAGTTCAGGATACCAAGGATGTGGATCCCATAGGTTACCTGATATGAACAGTTATCGATACATGACAAGATAAATCACATCACTATCCAAAATAGGTATTTTCATTCTAGTTCACAGACATAAGGGATCGATGGTGGTTTTGTTTATTTATTTTTAGTTATGTTTCAACTAGGTTGATGTTATTCCATGATCTTGCACTTATAGAAGTGGGTTATAGGTTCACCATTGGGGTGTCCTAATGAGATTTATTTATCACCCATTGTATATGAAACCTAGTTTGTGTGTTGACCTTATATATGATTTTAGGATGAGCACTGATGTGAAATGGATAAGGTGAAGGCCCATGATTTCATTATTCAGAAACATTATCATGTGAATTCTAATGATTGGGCTAGATCTACTTAGTAGGGAACTAGAGACTCGGTATATAATATACCTTAGAGTTAGTAATAGATCTATATGTATTTATTTATTTGTTTTCTATTTTGTATATTTGATGGTCCCAATGGTTGATCAAAGTTTTGGGTATGACAATGTTTTTCTGTTACTCTGATGTAACTCACTTTATTACAACCTACTTATATTTTATTTTATATTTTATTTTTGTGTACTATGATGTGTATGCTGTTTGTTTTTTCACTTCTCTTTGTAAATATTTATATGAGGGTATAGTCTCCTCAAAATTCCACCTTATACCCCAACTCTTATTTGGAAGCCTCTGACATTTCTGGAAGCATGCATGAGGTCTTGTGTAAAACTAGCTTGAGGAACCATTTTAGTAAAATCTAGGATAGGATGTTACAAAGTAGTATTAAAGAATTTACTTTCCTATAATTTCACTATTTGGGGTTTTTTATATTAGTGTATAGGAATGTGTCAGAGCCTGTGATGGATATCAAATAGGTGGATCTTGAACACTTATTTTGGTAAGAAGTTTTGGTTACAAAGTGTAGGTATTGATGTTCTTATTTTAAGATGTTGTGATTTTATATGATTTTCACCTTGGGTGATGCACATTTGGTTTAAATTTGATGATTTACAATGGATTTATGGATCTTGGCCAATTGGAAAGTGTCCAATGATTTATTTTTAATCCCATCATATATAGCCCAGAATTTTCTCATGTATCATGTTAGGCACATATGATCCACATGTTTTAGGCCTGCTAGTGTGTGATTATATGGATTCCCTTCTAATGGAATGTTCTATGGATCTATGTTGATATTCTTGAGGATGAGGATGTGGATGTTTTTTTATGAATAGAATGTCAAATGATTTTGGTTGGTCAGGGTGGTATAAGAATATGAAAATCTGACCATTTTGGGTGGTTTTTATTCAATATTGGTTTTGTGACCTAGTCCTCTAGGGAGTGATTTGATGTGCAGATTCTTGGAGAGGATGAGTTCCCTAGTTGTGGGTTGTTGTTTAATAATTTGACATTTTTCATATGTGATACCCTAGAGAGGGGTTTTTTGAAATATCTATGTCATGTAACATTGGGACTAGAGAATTTTTAATTCTTTTGAGTAGTAACCTTCTGTGAGTTGGATTAGACCTAGCTAGTTTGACCTATTTACTTAATGTGAGACTTGATAGGTGGGGATAAGTGTGATATCCTAGTGATATTATAAACATGACTCTAGTTTAGGGTGTTAGTATCATATAACCTTCAAGGGTGACCTGTGATAGGGTTCAAATGATTTATGTGTGCTTTTGGGTATGTGAGGCATATATGAATACTTTGGACTATTGAAAATGGTCCCCAAAGTGTGTATCCTAGTATGGGGTTTAGGGTTGTTGGATACCTTTTGTTTTTTAGGAGCACTTGTGTACTAATGTTTTATATTTGTGGTTGGTTTGCAAGAGTGTCATGTTTTTTCAGGTACCTAGCACAGGTAATCATTATCCAAGGGAGTTATTCTCAATGGTAACAATCTAGATCATAATCACAAGAGGTGATCGAGGATATGTGGGTTTTTCATAGTGAGTTACATTTGGTTTAGGAAAGCACCAAGGGTGATATTAAATAGGTGGGATTGGAATACAAGGTAGGCATGGATAGTGGATAGGGATTATAAACTAAGATTTTGGGAGATGTGTCTAGTTAGAGTCGTAATCTAGTTTTTTGGTTGGGTTACACAAGAGTGCATAATAGTTAAGAGAAAATGAAATCTATGAGACACGGGTTTTGGTGGTGTTCTGTTTTATTTGGATTATGGATTATACGTTATGGAATCACATGCCCATAAGGCATGAATTGAGTAGGTATCCATGAGTAGGATGAGAATCATTTTGGGTGTGATGAGAGTCTTCTCAGAAGGGTGAATTAAAGCCCTTGGGATAAAACCATGATGTTAAAAAAATTTATGAGTTTGTGGTGGCATTCATCGAGGGCATATTAGTGTACTCCCATTATAGAGATGATTATTCTCAATATCATAACATTATCCAAAGTACACTAATATTGAATCGAACAGACACCTAGATATATAAATGTTTCATTTGGATTGATAAAGTGATTTTCTAGAGGCTTCACTCATGGAGAGGTGTGTGTGAATCCATATGGTGGAAGTGCACCATTGGCCTAAGTGAGGTCCTCATGAAGGATCGAATGTTGATGAATAACATGGGTTTCATTCCTGGATGCTGGGAATGGGTGATAGTTGATGTTTCATTTTGTTTCTATGTTGGGGGTGAGACAAACATTTCCAGTTCTGAGTTTTGACAGTGATTTGAATATGGGTTGTGGAGTTGGTGTCTAGTTATGTGGTAAAAATAAGAATAATCCATTGGAGAGGAGTATCGGATCAGTTGTAGTTATGTGACCATTTTTATGTAGGGTTGAGGATGCAACATGAACCCCATCAAGCGAGTTGGTTTACTATTGTGGAAGTGTTTTGAATGGAAACTCTGATGTTGGGAAGCATCATGGATCAGAATCATCCATAGTGGGTTGAGTTACGTCGTAAGGAGAACCATGGTCAGGATAATGAGTTTCAGATGATGTTGTGACATATTAGGTTGATATGTGTGGTTAATAACTGTCTTGGTAGATCTCTAATGGTAGAAATTAGTGGATTAATCTATGATGGGTTGTACGCCTTATATTTGGATTTATGAAAAAAGAAATTAATTGCTATCCTAAAGTACGATACAACAATTTGGCCATGGTTTTATGAAAAATATGGGTTAGGTTTTGTGGTTTTATGACCACTAAGGAATCTGATGGATGAGAAGGATTATGGTGATGAGGTTATAAAGATCTAAATTTCTCTAGATTTTGAATTTGACCAAAAATTTGGATTTTTGATTTTGGGTGATCATGAGGGGAAAATGGTATTTTCCCCCAATTATATGATCTTGGATATTTTTTATGGCCACTCTATTGTTTTTGGAATTGGGAATTTACCTTAAGAAAAATGTTTTCTGGATTTTTGATCCATTCGAGTTTTGGCTAAATATTTATTATTTAACTAATTAAATATTTAACTATTCACACAGGTTTAGATAGTGATATCTTTTGAATGGAGCATCCGATTGAGATTCTGAATATTTTTGAGTCCGGGATAGGGGATTTTTCTTATTTGAGGTAAAAACTTGCTTCGGGTTCCAGTACTCGAGACTAGTGTTTTAAACAGGTAATTAATTAATTAATTAATTAGAAGAATCCCCCCCATTTTTGCTTCCCACACAAGGAAGGAGTAAGTGGAGTGTTTCTCCCTTGTGTATTATAGATAGAACAAGGGGAAAATGGGAAAGATGTGACATTGTACTTCATCCATGGCATATACTGAGACCAGATCTTGGTGCAGTAGCTTATGGGAGTGGATTTGGACCTGATTCTTCAGAATCTATGCCACGAGGTAGGTCAATTTTCAGTTTTATGCTCTAATCCAAATAAATTAGGCGTTTTTATGTTTTAAATCCCTTTTATGGCTACTAAGGACCCCATAAAGGTTGATCTGTGTTTAATCAGGGAAAATAGGGGTTTCAGGAGGTTTTGTAGGGGTTCGCCTTTCAAAAATCATGATCATACGACATGTGGTTCATGAACACACTCTATGTGTTCTTTCTATTTAGGGAAGATGAAACTTTTTGTAACTACATGTCATTTACTGGGACTACACACAATATAGTGATCCATGAACTTGTGACTGAGTACATAGGTAGATAGAATTTTGGGACTACATTTCATGTTGTCATGGTACAAGGCATGTAGTGGGGCATGGTCGGTTGGCCAAGTACATAGCTAATAGCATGTGTAGGGGCCCCATTCTGAGTAAGTTGCATGGTCATACCCCTTGTGGGATACAAGACATGTTGAAATACATGTCTAAAAAAACACATAGTCAGTCCATGTGTAGTGTATGGGAAGGTAAATTGTGTATGGTACACACCATGTACATATTTTACATGTCATATACTTAGGTTTTATATTCCAAGTCAATTTAGGTTACATTACCAATTGGAGCTTTCATAGCACGTTTTATGCACTTGGATATATCCAGGTACTTCTCCCTTGCTACCCTTTTGAGGGTCTTTCATGTTTTTTCACCTCGAAGTCAGAATGTGACATAATGAGAGTTCATTTTGATCTCTTTATCTATGTAAAATGTGACGGTGGAGCCATTGAGGCGTTTTTAGTACTTTTTGGAGTTGTTTTGTGTGAGTGAGTTATAAAAGATATGTTTTCATCCAAAAATTGAGTTCAACTATCTTCAGAGAGTGATTCATTGGATGAGACCCATATAAGGGCCATGGTAATGACTAGACGATGTATCATGAGTTCATAACAGACCATGATTGGTGTTTTAATGGGATTTTCCATGGTTAGAAAGACTAATTTGTGACTTCAGGTGGTGGATAGGTTGGTTTTACGGGCCAACATAGGGTTACTTAGAAAGGAATTTGGATTGAGGTCATCACCCTTTTAATGATTTACTGTCTTTGAGGCTGGTGAGACCATGAGATTCTATATACTAGGTTATGGGATCTGTGAACCCTGAGTGATCCTGAGAGTTTGGTTTTTTCCAAGTATTTGGAGCGGGATGTCTTCACTTGTTTTCTAAAATAGAGGAACCAAAGTGGTATTCCTATACATTTTTACTAGTTCTAGAGATCCCAGGAGAGATTCATATGTTTACGTATTGGCCTAAAGGGAGAAGTGGGTGCCTAATTGATAGGAAGACCTAGATTGGGTGTGTGTGGTTGTGTAATATTGGTTATGGGTGTTCTCTTGGAACCTAAATTAATGTATGATGTGATGGGGATAAAATGTTGATAATGGAAATGTTCATTTGGCTACACCTTTATAATTTTGTGTTTGTTTACGATGAGGCTTGGTTCATGAATGTGGGGCTATTTTCATATGGTTTGTGTGGTGGATCTATGTTCTAGGCATGTTTTTTTTGATATAGTAGGGTATAGTGGATGTAAAATTTCATATATATGGTCAGACTCCACACTAATGCTCTAGGCATGAATATTATACTATATAGTTTTGGTGTCAAAATGAGGATCTAGAAAATGATAGTATACTTTATGGTTTAAGTTATAGACTGATGCTCTAGCAAATGATGGTATACCTATTGGAATGGGATGGTGTAATAACACTCAACTTCCATGGTTTAGATGTCAGAATGATGGTCCAGGCATGGATAGTATACTATATAGACTAGGTTCCAGACTTATGTTCTAGATATTGATAGTATACTTATGGTGTGGGTGTTGGACTGATGTACTAGAAATTATAGTTATACAATTTGGGTTAGAATCTAAATTGATTCTCTTAGAACTTTTCTTATGAAACTTCGGTTAGATGTCGAACTAATGCTATAGGTACTAGTAGCACTTTTTCATGATATGAGTACCTTGGAATGAGGTCACTAAGTACCAAGAATGATATAATGAATGTATTCATGAGTACATGGTAGGCGATTCCTTAGACTAGGAACCCAAATGGTAAGAATACTATAGGAAAGGTCCCCAAGGTTAATAGGATTTTTTGGGGCTTCTAGAGATGTGGATCCCATAGTTTACTTGAGATGAATGGTTATCGAGACATACATAGAGACACCATAGTGATATCTAAATAAAGTGGGGTAGATTGAGGTTTCATACCTAAGGATTCGATGCTTGTTTTATTTATATTTTTTAACTTATTTTTTATCCAGGATGAGAATATTTCATGAGCATGAAATTATGGTAGTTGGTTATAGGTTCACCATTGGGGGTGTCCTATAGAGATTTATTTATCACCCTCTATATGTGCACCTCAGTGTGTGTGAAAACATTATTTATTCTTTTAAGATGATCACATAAGCATGATGGACACAGAGAATTCCTAGGATTTCATGATTGATTGGCCTACTCATGTGGAGTTTGATGATCGGGGTAGATCTACTCGATGGGGTACTAAAGATTGGGTATGTGATATGTCTCAGAGATGGTAGTATAACCAAATATATTTATTTTTCATTTGTTTATTTTGTATATTTAATCATCCAAATGGGTGGTCAATGTTTTATATATGGAAGGGTTTTTTGGTCCATTATTATATTTCATTTTATTATAGCATTATTCTCTTTTAGTTTATTTATTATTTTCATTTATTGTGATGTGTATGAGGTTTTCTTATTTACTTCAATTTGTGCATTCTGATATTGGGGTATAGAATCCTCACAATTCCAACTTAGACCCCCACCACTAGTCAACAACCTCTAGAATATGAGGAGGTGCACTTGAGGTCTTATGGTGATCTAGATCAAGGCCCTAGTTTAGTGGAATTTGGGTTGTGATATTACATGCCTAGAATCTACAAAATTACTAAATAAATTAATGATGAACACTCATTAATAAATATTCAAGAATAATTTAATAAATTTGAAATAAATAATGTATGGTAATTATTTTAGAGAATGAACGACTACCTTTATATTGGCACCAAATTCATGTTTAGAAACTAGATTGATGATTCAATCATAGTAGTTATAAATAAAGATAGATTAGTTTCACAATGATGTATTCAAGAAGAAAAAATTGATTATGAAGAAACCTTTTCACCAGTATCTTGACTTAAGGACATTAGAATACTATTATCATACAAAGCTCATCCGAGATTTAAACTATATCAAATGGATGTCAAGAGTGCATTCCAAAATTGTAATATTATTGGGGATGTTTTTGTTGAAGAACACCTAGAATTATCAAATCCTAATTTATACAATCATGTTTCTAAATCATTGGAAATATCTTTTTTGTTTAAAAAAAATACTATATCATGGTATGATTGACACAAGTCTTTATTTATTTCTAATGGTTTTTCAAAAGACATGGATGATCCTAAACTATTTATTAAAAGAATTTTAAAAAATGGTTATAAAACTATATATTGATGATATTATTATTTTTATCTCAAAATCCTTCTATACTGAACTTTCAAAATATATAAAAATTGAATTTGAAATGAGTTAAATAGGTTAGATAAAGTTCTTTCTTATTTTTCTTATTTTTCTTATTTTTCTTAATTTTCTTATTTTTTTTATATTTTTCTTCACCACATGACCATGTTTTTTCCTCACCTCATACTTTTACTTATTCCTATATTATTAGTGATTATTTTTCATGAGTTTAAAGTTGATCTATTTAACATGTTAAATAATTTGTTTCTGGAATTTGGAAGTAGCGTTGAATCTACAAAAGAATAATAATTTTATAAAGTTATTTTATTAATTATCCAAAACATCAATCAAAGGTTGAATGAAAAAATGGTTGTTATATAATTATATTTTCAAAAAAAATAAGGAATTAAGGTCATGGACACATTAGTTTGTTTGGATAGGCCTTTAATTCCCAAGAAACTCCACCTACTTCCTCTACCTATTCAACAACTTCAACTCCTTCTGGTGTGTCTATTGATTAATATTTGATAAGTTGGACTGTAAGGGGTGATAAAAATTTGTTCTAAGCTCTAGAGATGATTGTTTCTACCTTTTTAACCCAGGATAATAAAGTTCTTAAGTTAGTAAGGGTTGATGATAAAATCATTGGAAAAGATAGATAAATCATTTAAAATTACTTTAAGTGATATTTATCAAGGATATTCACTAAGGATGACCTTAAGTATATATTTAATAAATTTTACATTGATCTAAAAATTCATCATGTGACCAGATCTTTTAAAACTCACATTGATCAGTTGAAAGTTCTATAACCTTTATTGGTGATCTTTATAAAGGAAAAGAATCAATTCTTTATAACTTTGGATCATGGATCTCATGTCTTCAGGGACATTACCAATATGATATAACCACATATTTATGTGTCTAACATTGTTGTGGTGATGAATTCCTCCATCCTTTTCAAACCTCATACACAGCTTTCATCTTTATTTGATCCAATGATTACTCTTGGAGAATATACCTTATAACCTTAGACAACAAATCGACTCAGGATAAACATCACTGCAAACCTATTTCTATGAGTATTATTATTTTTGAACCCTTTTATCCAACTCCCAAGCCTACTTGTCACCCTTATCAAATAAAACACAAATAACATATTAATTTAAATTTTGTAAGAGAGACTAATTTGGATTTTGATTATAGTTCAAAATAGGGAATCCATTCGTATTCAACTAAAACTTTTTAAATTAATATTCAATTTACTATTATATATCAATCAATTTATTTATTTATTCATTATTTTTAATTTTAAAATCAATCAATTTATTTATATTAATTCATTTCAATATATATTATTTATTTTGTCTAATCATCTTTTACATCATTTTGATAATCCTAAAATGGGGAGAAAATTTTTATTGTATTTCTTAATCATTTTATGGATGTTCACATCTTACCTTGATATTAAAATGAAATTTATTTCATTTTTTTCATAGTTTTTTGTAATTCTATTTTAATTTGAAATATTTCCTTCAATTATTTTTTATCATCAAATGAGGAGAGATTATTGGAATGGTCAGTCCTTCCATATTTTAATGTTCAAAAATCATTTTTTTAAATTATAATAATTAATATATATTTTTAGTTTTGTGGGAGTATAGTTTTTTTAATGATTATTTAAAGTATAAAATTATATATATGTTCTATATTTATTAAATTTTTTTCTATAAATTATTTTGGATTTTAAATTTATAACTTTTAAAATAAAAATATTTTTACTAGAATCTCAATTCACCCCCCCCCCCCACCTCTTGAGCATTCAACTAGGATCAACACTTGGGATTCAACATCCATGTAGAGAAAAATACTACTAAATTGATGTATATGATTGCAAATATATATGATAATCCTACCAAATTGAATACGGTTTTTATGATGTGGTGACTATTTAGTAAGAATATTTTGTAAGGAATAACATTGGTTGATCATGTGAATTTCATCAATGTGATTTGGAGTTATCAAGAATATATCAGGGTGAAGTTTTCTAGAGGTGTGTGGGAATTTATAATTTTTTTATCACTTCAAAAATTAAGGAAGAAAATGTTTATTATTGTGAGAAACTTTAGTGTTAAAAATTATTCAGTGTTTCAAATGATTTGGGATCTCATTCTAAAAGATGATGTCTATAAAAGGGAAGACTCAAGGGCTACCAGATCTTTTTTAGTGAAGAAGTTAGAGGAAATTTTTAACACCCTGAATTTGTATCTACTTTTTTTCTCAAATAATTTAAATAATCATTTATGTATTTCAATGCACTAATTCAAAAATTCCTTTCACAAACACTAAATCATTTTATGATACACAAAAAGTTGACTCGGTGTATGTTACACAGAACACCAACTTGGCGTATGTTACATCTCACATCAATGTTTTAATGAAACATCACTTTATTATTATTATTATTATTATTTAAATGAGATAATTATAACGTATCCATTAAATTTTTTTATATTGAGATTAATCACTAATTTTCAAATATTATTTATAATTTTTTTGTATAAATAGAACATATTTATAATGAAAGATATGATTTTTGGTAAATTCCTTATATCTTAAAAAATATTGTTTTCTCAAATGAACTCCTTTTAATGTTCTTCTGCGAAAAATAATAAAATTAACTTTAGAAAAATTTAAAAATTGGATTTTATAAAATATATTTATTTTTTAATTTTTAATGTCTAAATTATCTTGTATTTAATTTATTGGATTTTTTTGAGCAACTTAATTTTTTGTTAAATAGTGAAAAATACTGTATTTTAATTCAAAACTATCTTTCATATAATTTACTTATAAGGTTAAATTATATTTAAATTGATTATAAAGGTTCAATTGTATTATATTTTTATCAATTAATCAAATTTAGGTAATTTTAACCAATTTCACATAGAAATTGGATATAAAAACTTGGAAAACATTGGACCATGTTTACATTAAAAACTCATATTTCCAACCCGACTATAGGATTAATTTTAAATTACTTTATAACAATTTTGAGATTAGAATTTTTAAAAATGGATTCACTATTTTTAAACATCATAATTTATCATTTCTAAAAATTTGAACTTAGTTTTTGACCAAAAAAAATTGTGAAAGTAATTATAATTAATTACATCATTTAAGGTATAATTAATCTTAATAAGAGACTAACCACAACCTTAAAGCCCAAAAGGACCTATAAACTTGTCCAAAATCCATTTTATAGAAATATTTCGAAACCATCCTCAATTATATAATCTTCTTATCATTATTGGGTCTACTTTTAACATGAAAAATGTGGGTATAATTTTCTCCTCAAATATTTACAAGAGTGCCACTCCTCCTTCCCTATAAAAGGCCACCACCTCTCCACCTTCTTCAAACCTATCAAACCACTTATTTTCAAAAAACATATAACCAATAAACTTCCCAAAATATCTCCATGACTACTTTAAGACTCCCTTTTGGAATAATGTCTTCCAAGGAAGCCTTTTGGCACAAACCAAAATGAGTTACCCGATTAAGAGTAACACCTTCTCTCAAGATCCTTTATTTTATTTTTCTTCTACACCCCTACACTCTATTTGTTCCATTATTTTATAAAAACACAAGTATTGATAATATTATATGATTTTTTATTCCAAGTATTCAACCTAAACTTATACACACCTTCGTCGAATGGGTACCAAACATACTATTTACATGTACGATGAACTGTCGCCTTACTAAATGATGATTGTTCATTTTTTCCTTTACCGCCTCTCATGGTAGACATTATTATGGAAAATATTTTTATATACTATATATATTATATTTATTATTTCCTAAATATTTTTTATTCATTTTAAAACACAGATGTTTTTACTTTCTATTTTTTGTAAATATGATAATTGTGTTTGAGGAAGTGTAGACTATTTCCCCCTCAAAGTGATGTGATTCATTCACACACTACGTAGAACGTATTAAGGATGGTTTTAGTGAACTTATATGATATATATAACATTATAATAATAATTTAATAATATTATATACATATATACATATATTCCATTTTCTTTCTTTCTTTCAATACGATAATAAAAATGGAAACAATGTTATTGTGTACGTACAACTTACCGTCTCCATGAACATTGTATTCCATTTTGTACTTCTATATTATATATATTATTATAATAAAAATATAATATATATACATAATATTTATATCATGGTTTATATTTTTGAATTATGATATAGGTTTAAGGGCCAATGATATAACAAATTAAGACACATGTGAAGAACAAAGAAAATATTATCTGAGGTGAAACCTTAACATTGGATAGTTAACAACATGGGAATATAAGGTAATAATAAAACCATATATGGTATTAGATATAATAATATGATTCTATAAAATATTTATAATAAATTTATGTTTATTATATAGGTGTTATGAATGAGTAAAATGAGAGTCAAGATATAAGGTAATGGGATTTCATCTCACTTTTTATTTCCATGAGATATATGCTTTATTCACCACCCATTCCTTTTGTGTAGTGTATAAATTATACATGTATGAATTAATTTATTCCTATAATTAAATTTATGGATATTTATATATCCATTATATGATCTTTATTTCATGGTGTTAATGTTTCAAAAGTTACCAAATCGGTAAAATAGTGTTGTCTCAACTTTCCTTCGTTGAGACTCATGTGTTGTCATGCACCTAAATTATTTTTGAGGTGTATATACTTCTATTTTATATGTTATACCATGAATATCCATATTTTCTGGATATTTTAACCTTTATTTAGTTTCCTTTTATTAAATGGATCGTATGATCCCAAGTTACCAAGTCATAATAGTTTATTGAAATAATCTCATCACTTTTCGATATTATTTATGTTCCTGATTACTTTGATGAAATATTATGATCTGCCACCAAGAACACTCATAATGTTTCTTTATAATCGGGTTATTCAAGATATCCTCATTATTAGTACCATTTTTTTACTCTTTGGTACTTAATATAATGTTTTATTTAAAATATGATAGTCTCTCTCTTCGGTTTCAAATCTATTTTATTCAAAAAGAGTGTTTTAAAAAGTGTTTTTAAAAGATATTTGAAGATAATTTTCAAGGAAAAATGATTTTACAAACATTTTATATTTTGAAATTCTTTATTTATAAGATTTAAAATCTATTTTCATGGAAAAAGTTTTTTAATTTTTTTTATATTTTTAAAACAATTTTTTAATAAAGAAATGGTATTTTCCTCAATAAGTGTTTTTAAAAGATGTTTCAAAATTATTTCCCATCTAAGATAACATCCATTGGTGATAGTCATGCCTTTCTGAATAAATTATTCAATATTTCCATTCATATTATTTCTCTTAATGGATTATGTTTCGATGGAATGATTTTTATGAAACCAATTTCTCTTTCACAGGTTATATGCTTTTTAACCCCACTTCTTTTCACATGTTATGTTTACGATGAAATGATCATGAAAGCTGTATTTTTTAA
The DNA here is from genome assembly GCA_963277665.1 of Viscum album. Classification (NCBI taxonomy): domain Eukaryota; kingdom Viridiplantae; phylum Streptophyta; class Magnoliopsida; order Santalales; family Viscaceae; genus Viscum; species Viscum album. Next base: position 1,995,159,606 of record OY728157.1, read on the forward strand.
CATGTTATGATATGATTACATGTTTATAATACCCATTTAATTTTATTTCTTATTATATGGTTATTTAATATCATATGGAACATGTATGTATGATTTCACTATGATGTGTGTGGGACCTTTATCTCCCTCCAATGCATTGGTTAAAGATTTATATCTCATGAGATATAATAAGATGGTCTTGGGAGTGAACCTTTACTACTAAGATGGCCTTGTGAGTGCACCATGACTACCAAGATGGTATGAGGATGACCTCATTCTATTAATATGGCCATGGTAGTGAACCATTACTACCAAGAAGGCATGAAGAGTGAACTCATACTAATAATATTGTATTGGAAGGAATGACTTGCCTACTGTGGAAATCATATTATATACTTTTGTGTTTTCCACAATTCCATGTTTTATTCCTATGTTATTATTTCATGGATTATGTTATTTATTTCATTATGATTCATGTCTTAGGAACTACCCATCATTATTACATGATTCATGTTAAAGATATTTTATATGAAAGATGTGATCTTCTATTTTTAAGATCACGTTCCATACCAATATTCTTCGGTTTATACTTACATGCCTCCTTTTTTACCCTAACTAAGCATCTAATCTCACACATTTTTATGTTTCCTTCCCCAATTTATGAAGACATGTACTATTTTTTATGTTTCTAAGAAGGTTTTTAGTCAAGAATAACCAATTGGGAGATAATTTATCTCACTTATTTATTAGTGTTTATGTTTCTATGTTTCAAAAGGCTCTAGACTAGTATGGTATTTGGACTTCTATTTGTATAATATTTTAAGTATTTCGCAAATGTTATGTAATGTTAATGCATGAAAAGTGAGGGTCTCTATAGTTGGTATCAGAGAAAAGGTTTAGTTAACCCTTGGAATCTATGGTGAAAAAACATTAGTGAGAACCATATGGAAATGTCTTGGGATAAGTCTAAGGGTAGGGAAAAGTATAGGAAAATGTCCTAGAATTTTGGAAAAGGAAATAGTGAGTTGTTTCTAAGAAATAAATCTATTCCTGGAAAATAAAAGTGGATCTGGATTTGGAATATATGTACTTAGGGTTAATAACATTGAAAATATGTTCTGAGCCTAACTCGGGGTAATCTAGTACACAATAACGGGCCTTACCGTACATCTGGTTGGACAATCCCAGGGGATATGCTTCGGGAATTAAAAAACTCTTCATGAACCATCAAGAAAGATTAAAATGTAATTTTTCTATCTATATCCTATGGAAAACCTAATCATAAATTAATGAATGTATCATAATTTGGAAATCCTATAAGTTATTTATCATGATTATATGGTTCCTCAATATGATAACTACTTATCACTCCAAATTTTTTTGTTTTAGTCAGTGGATGGAACCTGATTGAACTATATAATGGTGATTGTGAGGGAAAATGCAATGATTATCCTCCTGAGAAACCAAATTCTATTGGAGGTGGAATGAAAAACCTCATTTCTATTCTCACACATCTTTCTCAAGCTATAAATCATGGTAAACATCCAAATGAGAAAAGGAGGGAACATAATCCTATTGACTCTTTCATGAAAAAATGTAATCCTTATTTCATAGGGTCTCTTGATGCACTTGTTTATAAACAATGGATCATTACCACTGAAAATATATTCTTCGTTATTTAGTGTTCGGAGCATGAGAAAGTCATTCTGACTATTTATCATTTAAAAGGAAAATCAGACCAGAGGTGGACTCTAATCAAGAATACGTGGTAGCATGATGAGATTGAATCCATGGATGGGTACAAGTTTAAGAAATTATTTTTTAATAAGTACATTCTTTGTATTCTTTGTACCAAGATGGATAAAGTGTTCCTTGAGTTTAATAAACGGGATGATGAATCTGTTGGTACCTTCGAGGCTAATGTCATGATACTTGTGAGGTATGCTTCAGTAATTATCATCCAACTTGAAAGCAAAGTTGATAGGCTATTTATTGGCTTAAATTCAAGTCTCAAAATGGTGTTATAAATAAGAGACTTTAATAGTTGCATAGAGATTTTTCATTTTTTAATAAAACTTTAAATCGAGTTTAGATCAATCTCACGGTTTTGACAAGATGAATAAGATGGTGTTTAAAGGAAAATATAAAAACCCATGAATAAAAAAATATGATCTTTCATTTATGCTCAAGGTGTTGGAAGAATCATGGAGGAAAAATTCCTTAACTGGAATAATAAAGGTTTTAATTTCGGAAGGGAAGTCCATAGAGCATTCGATTATCGAAGTGACATTACAAATGGGGAAAAAGTGGTACAGAATGAACCTCCCATGATTCAGTGCTATAGGTGTTAAGATAATGGTAATTATGAAAACCACTACCCAAACCCAATGGCTGGTGAAGATGATCGATGTCAATAACCTCTTAAACTGAGGGAAAAGGTAAAATCTCATGCAATACCTATTTATGATGTGGTTTGAGATAATGACATGATGAAGGGTATACCTTCCATCCACTATAGGACCATTATCATCATATTTGATTCTATATATCTCCACTATTTAATATCTAAATAATTTTCTAAAGGTTTCAATATTCCACCAAAATAATTATATGTGGAATAATCATTGAAAACCCTTAATAATATGATGATTACATTTCAAGTATATGACTCGTCTATAGTTAAAGTTTATGGGAAAATACTTCTTAAAAATCTTGTCATTATTCCTTTGGTTCAATTTGATGTCCTCTTAGGCATGTATTTTATTTTTATTCATAAATATCACATCAATTTTTGAGAAAGGTAAGTTACTTATGATATTTCAAACCCTACTATGAGAATCCATCTATGTGATGATAAGTATGAAATTTATATGGACATTACATTCAGTTTCTAGGTCTTAATTCCTATTCCAAAGGGTTTTATTTATCTCAAATGGATGGGGAGAAAATTGATATTGATGATATGCCTATTTTTTGGTATTTTTGGATGTATTTCAATATGAGTTGACTAGGAATCCACCAAAATGAAAATTTGAGTTATCAATAGAAATCATACCTAGTTCCACACCAATTTAAACCACACCTTATAGAATGGATATAATTGTTTTGTTGGAATTGAAGAAGAAAATCTAAGAAAACCATGATGAGGGATTCATTCGGCCAAGTGTGTTACTTTGGGGTGAACCAGTTCTTTTTGGGAAAAAGAAAGATTGATCGATGTGGTTCTACATTGATTATCATTAGTTGAAAAATATCATGATAAAGAATAAGTATCCTCTCCCCTTTATTGATGACTTGTTTGATTAACTACAGTAATCTCAATAATTTTCCAAGATTGACGTTCACTCTTGATATCATCAATTGAAGGTCAAGAAAGAATATATACCCAAGACATAATTCCGTAAAAGGTATGGACACCATGAATGTATAACAATGCCTTTTGTTCTTACTAATTACCCTACTATCTTCATGGATTTATTGAATAGAGTCTTTAGATATTACCTGGAAATATTTTGGTAGTATTTATAGATTATTTTCTTATTATTCTAAGATAAAGGAGGAGCATGAAGATCACTTGATAATTGTACTAAAGAACCTCAGGAAGGATAAGCTATATGAAAATTTTAAAAAAGTGTAAATTTTTGCTGAAAAGGGTTTCATTTTTGTGTAACATGATCTCAAGACATGGTATAGAAGTAGATCCATTAAAGCTGGAGGCTATTGAATATTATCCTTCACTAACCATGATGACTAAGATTTTTAGATTTATTGGTTTAGCTGGATATTATCAATTTTTTGTGGAGAATTTTTCAATACTATCCAATCCTCTGACTAAGTTAACTTGTAAGGGTGTCAAGTTCCTCTAGATAGATGAATGTGAGGAAAATTTCAAGGAACTAAAGAGAAGGTTAGCCAGGGCACCTGTTCTTACATTACCCTATAGTGGAGAAGATTTTGTAATCTATAGAGATAAATCCAAGAAGTTTTTGGTATGTTCTATTATGAATAATAACATGGTTATAGAATATTCCTCGTGAAAATTGAAGATTAATGAGAAAATTTACCCAGCTCGTGATTTGGAGTTAGAATCAGAAATTTTTTCATTAATGATATGGAGGCATTGTATTTATAGAGAAAAATGTTATATATATACTGATCATAAAATTATAAAATATATATTCACACAAAAGGAGTTAAACATTAAATATAGAATATGGTTAGAGTTGATAAATGATTATAATTGCTCAATAAATTACCACCCTTGGAAAAAACAAGGTGGTTGATGCTTTGAACCAAGAGGATCATGCTAGCTTATCCATGATAAGGATAAAAAAATCCAATATTTATGGATTTAAAAAGGATGGAGTTGGAAATCCTAAAGTAATGGGGAAAATATTTTCTTTCTCAAATGAATTTTCAACCCTCAATCAAAGTGAAGATTAAGGAGGCACAAAAAGGAATATTTAGATATACAAACTAATGTTAGAAATTTTCCTGAGTAAAACCTTGATCAGGAGGGAAAGATGAGGTTTATAAACCATGTGTGTGTTCCTTCCATACCATATGTGAATGAGTGTTTATAAGAAGCTAATAGTTATTCATTGTATATTAATACTAGAAGTATGAATATGTATAGGGACTCTAAAGAATACTTTTGGTGGGATAAAATGAAGAGAGATATCATAGAGATTGTATCTCGGTGGTTCGTATACGAACATGTCATGTCTAAAATAAAAAATTAAAAGGGGATGTTGCAACCATTACCCATACCAGAATGTAAATAGGAGAACATCATTGTGGATTTTTTTCATTGTAATACCCAAAACCTATAAAGTGTTTAATGTTGTATGGGTGGTAATTGATCACTTTACTAAGTCAGCACACTTCATCGCTATCAGAGAAGACTTATCTCTAGATCATATTTCCAGGATATATATTAAGGAAGTGGTTTTGTAGAATATAGTACCACATTCCATTATATCATATCAGGATCCAAGGTTTACCTAAAAGTTATGGTAAATTATTTAGAAAAAAATTGATATAGAATTGTGTTTCATCACTATTTATTTGTTCTAAAAAATATGTTCATTCTGAAAGAACAATCCAAACCCTAGAGGATAAGTTGAGATCTATTTCTCTAGATTTATAAGGTGGTTGGTATCAACACCTTCCTCTAGTTGAGTTTTCTTAAATAAATAGATTTCACTCAAGAATTTAAATGGAACCTTATGAATCCCTTTATGGGAAGAAATATCGAGCTCAAATGTGTTGGGATGAATTTGGATAAAGAAATCTATTGGTACCAAAGATCACTGAATAAATGGTTGAGAAATCTAGAACCATTCAACAAAATATAAATTTAATTCTAAGTCAGTACGAAATTTTTGATGATAACCATGGGCATGATATAAAATTTGAAGTGGGTGAAAAGGTGTTTCTACAAATCTAACAAATAGAATAAACTTATGAGATTTATGAAGAAATGGAAACTAATCCCTGATTATATTGGTCCCTCTGAGATTCTTCATCGAATCGAGATGATATCATATTGCATGGAACTTACTCCAAATATTTCTCAAGTAAATGATTTGTTCCATGTACCTCTCATGAGGAAGTACATACTTGACCCTTCACATGTACTGAAATTAGAGTTCATATCTATAGAGAGGGATCTTTCTTAAGAGGAACAACAAGATGAAATTTTGGACCGTACAGAGAAAGTTCTATGAAACAAGACCACTCACATGATCAAATTTTTGTGGTGAAATCACCTTTTAGAGGAAGAAATGTGGGAACTTGAGGATATTATGAATCATAATTATACACATTTTTTTACTCGAGTGATGAATTTTGAGGGTGAAATTAAATTTTATGGCAGTTGAAGGGAACACCCCAAGTTTTTATAGACCTTTTTTTCCTCAAATAAATTAAATTTCCATTTATGACATGAAATGAACTAAGTAAAATATTTCCATTAATATTACATTGAATCATCACATGATACATAGAATATTGACTCAGTGTATGTTACATGTAACACCGACTTAGCGTATGTTACATGCAACAACAATGTTTCTATGAAACATCATTTAATTGTTATAATTATTTAAATGAGATAATTATAATCTACCCATTAAACATAGTTATATAAATAGTAAAAACTAATTTTAAAATACTATTTATAATTTGTTTATATAAACAGAATATATTTATAATTAAATATATGATTTTTGGTAAAGTCCTTCTATGTTTAAATGTACTATTTTCCCAAATGAACTTCTTTTAATGTCCTTCTCTAAAAAATAATAAAATTAATTTTAGACACATTTTTGAAATTTAATTGGATAAAATAAAATTATTTTAATTAATTTATAATATCTAAATTATATTATATTAAATTTATGGGACTTTTTTTGAAAAACATCATTTTTGGAGGAATAGTGAAAAATACTGGATTTTAATTCAGAACTGCTTTTTCATCTAATTTTTTATATTATTAAATTATATTTTATATTGGTTTAAAAGATTAATTATATTATATTTTTATCAATTAATCGAATTTAGGTAAATGGAGCCAATTTCACATTGAAAATGGATATAAAACTAGCAAACATTTGATCATTTTTACATTAGAACCCTGAATTATCGACCCACTGCGGGAATAATTTTAAATTAATTTCTGCCACTTCTGTGATTTGGATTTTTAAAAATGAATTCCATATTTTTAATAATCATAATTTATAATGTATAATAATATCAACTTAGTTTTTGACCAAAAATATTAGTGATTGTACTTAAAATTAATTACATCGATTAAGGTAAAATTAAACTTAATAAGGGTAAACCATAACCTTAGGGGCTAAAAATACCTATAAACTTATCCAAAATCCATTTTAAAGACATATTTATACCCTATACTAAATTTTATAGACATTGTATCATTATTGGATCCACTTTAAACCTGAAAAACATGGGCGGAATTCTCTCATCAAATATTTAAAAGAGTTCCACTCCTCCTTCCTAATAAAAGGACACCACCTCTCCCACTTCTTCACACATATAAATCGAATTATGATAGGCCAAAATATTCCATATCCACTTCTCAAAATATCTCCCTTTATCCTTGAATTCTCCCTTTGGGAATAAAGACTTCTAAGTAAGCCTTTTTCCACAAACCAAAAGAAGTTAACTGATAAAGAGGTAACACCTTCTCTCAAGCTCCATTATATTATTTTCTTTCTACACCTACTCCACTCTATTTATTACATTATTTTATAATAAAAACCAGTATCATAAAAATGATATGATGTTTTTATTCAAATATTTTAAGCTAAACTTACCCACACCTCCATCTAATGGGTAACAAACATATAATTTATGTGTACGGCGAACTGACGCCTCATTGAACGATAACTGTTCATTTTTTCTTTTACTACCTCTCATGGTGGAAATTAGGGTGAATAAAGTATTTATATATGTTATATATTATATATATTATGTATTTAATGTTATTTATTCTTTTTATAAAACATATCATTTTAATATTTATTTGATATAATTATAATAATTTCGTTTGAGGAAATGTGAACTACCGCCCCATCAAAGCGAGGTGATTCATTCACATAATATATGGAATTTATTAAGAATAGTTTTAGTGGAATTATATGATATATATAACATTATAATTCTAATTTAAGTATATTATATACATATAATCATATATTTCCTTTTTATTTCTTTCTTTCAAAATGACAATAAAAACAGAAATAGCGTTCATGCGTACATACGGCCTACTGTCACCATGAACGGTGTATTCCATTTCATAATTATATATTAAATATATTATTATAATAAAAATATAATATATTTAAATGATATTTATATCATTCTTTTAATTCTGGAATCATGATATTGGTATAATTACCAACGATATAAAAAATTACAACACATATGAAGAACAAAGTGAATATTATCCAAAGTGAAACGTTAAAATATGATGGTTAATGAGTGGGTAATATAAGGTTGAAATAAATCCATATATGGTATTATATATAATAATTTTTTTATTTAAATTATTTATAATAAACTTATATTTATTATAAATATTTTTTTAATCAGTTCGATGAGATTTAAGACACAAGGTAAAGGGATTTCATCTCACTTTTTTCTTATCTGAGATACAATTTTTATTAACCACCCATTATTTCTGTGTGGTGTGTATACTTCCCATGTATTTATTCAATTATTATTATAAATAAATTTATGGTTATTTAAATATCAATTCTATGATATTTAATTCAAGGGGTTACTCTTTCCAATGTTATGAAATCGGTAAAATATTTTTTGTCACAATGTTCCATCTTTCAGACTCACATTTTGTTTTGCACCTAAATTATTTTTTAGGTGTATATAATTCTGTTTTACATGTTATATCATGAATATCCATATTTTCATGATATTTTAATATTCATTTAATTTCCTTTTCTTACATGGATATTATGATCCCATGTTACCATGTTATAAGAGCTTATTGAAACAATCTCATTGCTTTTCAATACTGTTTTTGTTTACACTTAATTAGATGAAATATTATGATACATAACTCAAGAATACTCATAAAATTTCTTCTCCTATTGTTATTAGAAATATCCTCTTGTATTATTACCATGTTTTCAGTCTTTGGTTCTTAAGATAATATTTAACATAAAATCTAACCATCTCTATCTTCGGTCGGAAGTCTATCCATTTTTCCAAAAAATGTTTTCAAAAATGTTTTTAAAATATATTTGAATCCCATTTTCATAGAATAAAGATTTTAAAAACGTTTTACAGTTTTCAATTCATCATTTATATATTTCTAAATCTATTTTAAAATAAAAATACTTTGAAATGGTTTTATGTTTTAAAAAGTGTTTTTCATTGCAGAAGGATATTATCCTCAAGAAATGTTTTTAAAAGATATATAAATTTTATTTATCATCAATGATAACATCCATTAGTGTTACTAATGCCTTTATAGGAAAATTACTTGATATTTACATTTGTATTATTTCTCTGAATTGATTATGTTTTGATACTATGATTTTTGTGAAAACTATTTATCTTTCATAGGTTATATAATTTCAAAAACAGATTCTTTTTACAGGTTATGTTTATGATGAAATGATTATGAAATCATCCTTTTTCCAGAGGATATAATATGATTACATGTTTATAATACCCATTTCATTTCATGGGTTATGATATGGTTATTTATAATCTTGGGGAACATGAATGTATGGTTACACTATGAGATGGATGGGACTTATATCTCCCTCCAATTAATTTTGTAAAAATTTATATCGCATGAGATAGACTAAGATGGTATTGGGAGTGAACCTTGACTAAAAATATGTCCATGGGAGTGAACCATGACTACCAAGATCGTATGAAGAGTGAATTCATGCTACTAAGATTGACATGGGAGTGAACCATGACTACGAAGATGGTATAGGGAGTGAACTGGTAATTTTAAGATGGTCTTGGAAAAAATTCCTTGTCTATTATGGAAATAATATTTTATACATATGTGTTTTCCACAATTCCCTGTTTTAACCCTATGTTAATATTTCATGGATTATGTTCTTTATTTTCTTTTGATTCATGTCTTATGAACTGCCAATCATTATTCCTTGATTTTTGTTTATGAACATTCATATGGAGGGTATGATATTTTATTTTTACGATCACATTTTCATACCCCTATGCTCATGTTTGTGCTTACATTTCTCCCCTTTTTACCCTTACTGGTCATTTGAGATCACCCATTTTTATGTTTCCTTCCCCGTTATATAAAGATATGTATTATGTTTGATGAGTCTAGGAAGGGTTCTAGTTAAGAATAACCTAGTGTGAGATAATGTAGCTTACTTATCTATATGTGTTTATGTTTCCATGTTTTAAAAGGAACTTGAGTAGTACTATCATTTTTCATTTATTTGTATAATGTTTTAAGTATTTTTCAAATTATATGTAATATTAATGTATGAAAATAGAAGTTCTCTATAAAATTAAATTTAAAGGAAAATACAAAATCTATAGAATGGAGAAGCCAAAATAGAAAGGATCTTAGGAGAGTCAGCTAGGCCAGTTGATTCTTTACTCTAAAACTAAAAAATAAAAGGGAATATATATAAATATTATCAATAAATACCTATTAAATCTGGAAATATAACTTCTATTTCCTCTAAAAACTCCACAACTATATAAGATGAAATTTTAATATTAATCATCAATGATTTATTAGATTCCTAGATCCATTAATCTAGGTAATTATTCTACTCAAAATCTATAAAGAGTTGGATACGAAAATATGTATCTAGAAGTATTAGTAAGGCTTATATTGTGTACATTAATGTTCTCGAGATAGTTAGAAAGGTAGATGTGAATTTAAAAATGAATAATTGATTCATGTTAAAGTTGAAGGGATTTCACCACATTCCATAATTTCAGAATAACCTTATCATAGTGAAGGTGATACTACTCAAATCCAGTATGCATGTGATTCTTATGGACATATTATATAGTATGAAAATGGGATATCATAAATCATGGTTTTCATGATACTATCTTCAACCAATAATATAGTTTGGTTTTGTATATCTAATAGAAGTGTAGTGAGTTAAAATATATATTTAAATTCACTATAACACATTATGATCAATTATTAATCAACTATTAAATGTTAACATATATGAATCTTACATGAATTAGTTTTCATTGATTATTTTCATTTCATAAGATGAAATGAATAGGAGAATGTTTGGATGGACAATGGTTATAAGTGTTATAATATATTCCATTAACTCGTATGTATTATAACATATGGGTAAATGTTGTGAAAGTATTGGGTCTATGTTAAAAAATATATAGAGAAGTAATCATTATGAGATGCATTGGTTTGTTCCTTTCAAATCCACTATTGATTCCCCTATACCAAAGAAATCTCTTCTTCATCCTTATTTACTATGTGAGGAACTATCATTTTTTTCATTTAACTGAAGCCACACCCATATGATGGGGGATTAAAATAAACCATTGGGTGAACTATGGAGGAGGGAAATGGATGATTTCCTCTTGGTGATCTTTTTTAGGCATGATAAAATTCAGTAGTGGTGGATACCATTAATGTACGGTATACAATAGTTTCTTCATTTATCCATATATATTGTTTTAGTTATAAAGTATTGTGGATCTTAGTAATTAATTTTATTATTATTTATACTATTTGAGTTGAGTGTCATTTCATACTTATAAATATATAAGTGTTATCACAACCAGATGTGTTATTTGATTCATGAAATTATTTTTTGAAAATGAAGAAAATGGGATTCACATGGATATCATGTTGCATATCATTAAAAATAAATGAAATTTTGTTCTTTAGAAGGACATATGATGTGTGATATGTTTGGTTATGATATAGTCATACCCTATAGTATGTGATATTATAGATAGTGACACATCACAATTACTTTGAGTTTCACTTATTATAGAATATGATTAATGATATTTTATGACATGATAATGACATTTGGTGTTTTAAAACTAGACTTTTGAATCATCGCTAAGACATAGGATATGTCATCAAATATGATACCATTCCATATAAAGATTATATCAAAACTGAGATTATCTATCATTAAATATGATCAATAAGTTAAGCAATTCAAATATTAAAATATATAGATATTTTACAATATAATATAGAGATATCATATAATACAATACGAAGAAACAAAAATTCTTAAATTTTTAATTTAGAATTAAATTTCATGGATTATAAAATGTATTTAAATCACATAAAAGGTAATTTTGGGATATTTATTTAATTTATAAATGTGTTTATATATTAATTATTTAAAAAACAATTATAATTATATAATAAATGTGTATGGAACATTTTTCAAATAAAATTCTATAATATTAATTATTAATATTAAAAAAAATTACAAAACTTATATGGAATGGTTTATAATTTGGATATAAACAATTTATTTGGAAATTATGAGTGTAATTTATAAAGTGCTTATAAATTAATAAAATAAAAAAATGTAAAAGTGTTTATATTGAAATTATGAAATGTTCATAATTTCAATTTTTAATTTTCTAAATAGAAGGCCTTATTTATGAAATTATTTAAGCCATGTCAAAATGATTTTTGAAAATTTAAATGATTAATTTTTAAACAATATTAAATATATGAAATTATGAATATTTATATAATATTTTAATAGTTCATATATAATGTTTATATTCTAAATATCATATTTTTAAATTAAATATCATATAAAAATAATATGAAGGAGTTCATATTAGGAATATAAAGTGATTATGTTTCTTTAATTATAGAATTTCCATAATTCATGGATTAATTATAAAAGGTTTATAATTGATTTATTTATGAATTTTTCACAAATAATTTTTCTCAAGCTTAAATATATGAATTGTTCTTTTATATAGGTTATTTCCTAATTATTCATAGTTGTAAATTGTTTACATTATAAATGGATGTATAATAATAACCTATACAATAATAAACCCAAAATTACATGATTTAAGAAACCTATTTCACTTTATCACATTTATAGGATCTTTTAGGTTTTGAGTTTGATGAATTAGGGAAACCACGACATAATAAAGTGGACACTTTCACACAGTGTAAATATTTTATGCAAAAAATATTCTTATTGTTACACTCTTATTTAATTCATAAAAGATTTATTTATTTTATACATGTCACCATTAACCTTTATATAGTTCCTAAACATCCTCAATCATGTGAAAAGAATTTGACAATGTGTGATGAGAAAAAAAGATCATTATTGGATATAAAAGAAAGGAAAAGCATTAATCCCTTTTGAAAAAAATGAAAATACATAAGGAATTTTCCCATTTTACAAAATAAAATATGAGATCAAATAATCATTCATTCACTCATAAAACCAACTTTATTTCCAATTTTTTTATGAATAAATTATTAGTATAAATAATGGAAAAATTATAATTCATGAGGGTTTATTTAAAAACATGAAAACTTTTCCTTGAAAATAAACCTTTTACCTTTAAAAGATCATAAATATTCCTTTAAATTTTAAAATAATTTTCTTACCATACAAAACAAAAATATTTATGTAAAACCCCATTTTTATATATAAAAAACCCATGATGGAATCTTGAGAAATTATCCTTTCAGGTAACCTTATAAATGAATAATTATAACAATTAATTCTAGTATGTCTCTTATCGAGATCATGTCATTACCCAATGCATTAGAGGGTTATATAAGACCCACCCATTATTACATAAAATTCACAAAAACTATATAATAAAAAAAAAATTAATTTTCATCATAAAAAACATAAAATTAAGCATTGTAGTCCCTAATTAAAAGCACTTTTAGTTATCACATAGAATGGGAAGAAATATCCTTTTTTTATTGAAAATGTTTCAAAAATAAACAACTCTAAGAACATCTCGGATATAATTATTTACAAAAAAACCATTAAAACGTATAGAGGATATTTTATAATGAATAATGGGTTTCATGTTAGGAGATAGTGTTCATACAGTAAGGATTATAAAAAACATTATTACCCCACATTTAGAACAATGTTTTAAAGAAAGAACCCTTATAAAATTAGTAACTTTTGAATCAAAAGATAATTAAAGAGGAGAACATAAAATGGATTTTAAACCACATTAATTTTATTAATTTAATGATAAAATATATCCACATGGAATTTTATAAACTATAAAAAATAAAACAAATGGTGAACTAGGAATATGTGTTGAAGGAAGAAAAATGAGATGATAAATCCCTTACCTCAAATCGAAAATCATCTTGTATGTATTTTAATTTATTGAATAATGAAATTATATAAATTATATAATTTCTTTAGAACCCTTTTCATTTATATTCTCTTCTTATTATTACTTTTATTTCTTTTAATAACTTCTTTATTTTAGTTTCTAAATCAGTTAAGTTTACCTCAAACGTTTTGATGTAATTTAGTCCATAACCATGAAAAATACTTTGACGAGTTGGCTAAAGTAAAAGGGTTCATTGTTATATAATATCAAGAATATTAAAAAAAATATACATATCATCTTTTTAAATTAAATATGATTTTAATAAAATACAAGTAAAATGGTAATTAAAAATGAGATATGTTGTTCGTGGAGGCAGTAGTATGTACCAACGCATAAGTGACACTTTCATTTTCCCAATGGATGAAAGAAAATAAATAATATAAATTTTTTAGTTTATATAATCATAATAATATTATAAAAAGATTATTTATTCATTAAATACATACTTATGACCATAAATGTGAGAATGTAATGAAAAATATAATGTGTCATACATGGAGGTGGTATTCCACGCATACACATGGGTGATGATTCCATTTTCCAAAGGGGTGGGGAATAATGTAGATAATATATTATCTTTAAAGAATAAAAATTATTTCATAAATATAATATATATTCATCAATTAAATATTTAAAAATATCCATGTGAGGGGTGATGAAAAATATAAAACATCGCTTCATGGAGATTGTAGTCTATACGTACACCTGAGCAAAGTTTTCATTTCCCCTTAAATAAAAAAGAAGCAGAAAATAGTTATTCCATAAACATAATAAAATTTTTCAATAGTAAAGATATTGATATAATTATATTAGGATGGCCTGAATATATTTGAAACTATAATTGGAATAAATTAAATTTAAATATTTTATTTACGTCTTATACCTCCTCTTTTGATATGTTCCTTTAGCTTGCACCTTAATTATAAGGACATGACATTAAACATCACATATTCTAGTTATTTAAACTAGATTTCACTTCTTTAAATTCCCAATGATCTTTTCAGTTTATATTTTTATAATGTTAGGAAATAACTCATACATATCAACTCACAAGCATACAAAGTGGGTAACATTAAATCAATATACATTTCTTCCCAAACATAAAATTTGAAACCCAAAATAACAACATGATTTCTTTGAAAAATATTTATAACATTTAACATAAATCCCTTATATATATCACACATACATATAACCTATGAAAAACATTTAAAAACATGGTATGATCATAAAAACATTATTAAGGGATATAAAAAGACGAAAATAAACCATAATCCAATGAATACTTATAAATACATGAAATCATTTTCACAAACACATACTTCTCACCCATAAAGAATCATATACTTAATTTGTGAAACATGAAATTTCAATAAATCCTAGAAAACCTAAATATATAATAATGGTATAATAGGTAATTACTTACTTAATTTTGTAACAATAATTCCTACCTTATGATTTGTAACCCTCACAGCTACTTTACAATGTAACCCTCACGACTACCTTATGGTGCAACCATTGTCATTACACTTGGAGTAACCATATGTTCGACCTCTATATTACACATACCCAATGAATTGGAGGGAGATATAGGTCCCACAATTCATCATAAAAAATTACCAATATCTAGAACACAATCATAATATATGAATAATTTCATAAAAACATTGCTTTTGAATTTTGTAAAAAATAATTTTCAAAGAGTATTTTTAAAGGAAAGTACCTTACAAATATCATATAATTGATGTGATAGTTAATATAATGAAAGTATTAAATGTATACACTATAAATACAAATAACAATACATGATATAAAAATATTCATCAAACAAATATTCTTAGTACCATATAATCAAAAAAGTGGAAGGATAACCCAAAGAATGGAAATTGGGTTAAGAATTATCTTACCTCGAGTTTTTCTTACATCAAACATGTTTAAACCTCTTGTATAATGGTTAAAATAGTGTTATTAATATATTAAAAAATATTAATGTTTATAAAACCTTTTATGATCATTTTATAACATCATTGGACCCATTGATAAATATTATTTTGTTATTTCCATTATTTTGGGTGTGTGCTTTACATGTTGTCCATGGTCAGTTCGTAAGGGAATTCCTTATCGAATGGAATAGAAACTCTAGAAGTGGAATGAAATGGTATTAATACGTTTCTATAATAGTAAATTATTCCATAAATAATTTTTAATATAGTTTGAGGATGAATCCTTAGATAAATTATTAGTGATATCTGTTTAGATCATTTTGGTGGTTCTTTGATAATCACAAACTAGTTTCATTATATAACATAATATTATGTATATATGTTAACTCCAGAAACTAAAATAGGATATATATAATAAACATTAAAAACAATTTTAATCATTTAAATGGTTTTATAACTATCTTTGAAGTAAATACAGGAAATTTAGAATACATAATCCACGATTTTGGTAAATCGGCACATCACAGGTGATGTTTTTATTTTTAGAATAAGAGGAAGAGGAGAGGAAGAATGGTGATGAATTTTTCCCATAAAAATGGTAACATCTAGAATATATAAGAATATATAAATTTCATTCCTCTTGGATAAAGGGAGTGTAAGGGAGTATATGAAAAGAAAAGGAATTGAAAAGAAAACACAAGAAAAAGAAAGAGGGTGTTTACCTCTTGATCTCTTCTCCTTGAGATCCTCATTAAGGCCTTTGGTTATGTCCTTTTGGTGACACCAGAAAGTCTTGGACGTGGGGAAGATAAATGGGAAGATTATTGGACATAATTTAGACAATGATCAACTCTTGAGAGGTGTGAGAGGAAGAGGTGGGTGAGGGTGGTATTTATGGTGGAAGAGATGAGGGGTTTTCCATTATTTTAATCATTAGTTTAATATTTTTCCCCAAGACTATGAATAATATTTATTAATGAGGCCCAAAATAGTAATAATTTCATGTGAGTTTAAAAACATTTACATTTAAATCATCCATGAATCAAGCATGATGCAAAAAATCATTTATTTAGCATTTTTCGTAAATTATCCAATTTAACTATTCACTAAAAATTCATGTATTTCAGAAAAATCCAAAAAAACACCCTTACCATTTATCGATGTTTGTAATTAAAAAATGAACTCCATTTTTTGAAAATAATTTTCTAAATATGATTAATTTAATTTTTAAATAAAATCGTTTTTATTAAAAAAAATAACAATTTTCAAACTATAACTGATTTTATATCAACTTGAAAAATTAATCAAGATCACATTTTCTTATAACCATAATAAACTAAAATATTCATATTATTTACTGTTCATATGGGTCATATTACTATTCATACATGTATTTTAATATTCCCCAAAAAATCAATTTGGTTTTATCAGACTCCAAATAACTTACTAATCACAACTGTAGATGTATTTTTTTCAAAATTAAAATCATTAAAGTGAAAAAAAATTTGTTTAGTGGATAGTTTATATCTCTATCGTTAAAAATTTTTTGTTTCATATATTCTTAGTTCTTTAAGCATTTCAATTTATTTTTTTAAAACCTTAGGTTGTTACATTCTCCCCACCTTCTGGAAATTGTGTCCTCATAATTTTCTTTACTTATTAAACAATTGAAGGTACACTTCCATCATATAATTTTCAAATTCCCATGTTTCTTCTTTAACCATGCAGTATCTCCATAAAACCTTTACTTGTTGGATTACCTTATTCTGCAATACTTTTTCTCCTCGATTAAGATTCTGGAAATGTTTCTCTTCATAATAAATATTCTCTTCTAACTGAACTAATTCTAGGATCAAAATATGAGATTAATCTAGAACGTACTTTCTCCACATTGAAATATGAAAATAATCGTATACCTGAGATAAACTCAAAGTCAAAGCTACTCGGTAGGCAACCAGTCCAACTTTATCTAGGATTTCATAAGGTCCAATGAACCATGGACTTAGCTTTCACTTTTTACCAAAACGCATAACACTTTTCTATGGGGAGATTCTAATAAAAATACGATCACCTACCTTGAAAGAAATGTATTTCCTCATGTTATATGCATAACTTTTTTTCTTACTCTGGTTTTTCCTCAAGTGTTGCTAGATCATCTTAAATTTATCATCCACTTCTTCTACAAATTCTAGTCAAATTAACTAACTTTCTCCAACTTCATTCCATAATGATGGAGTTCGACATCGCTTCCCATATCATGCATCAAAAGTTTCTATCAATATACTGGAATGAAAAATTTTATTATAAAAAAACTAAACTAATGAAATATTTTGAACCCAACATCACTAGTAGTTGATTGAACAAGATCAAATAATATCCTCCAAAGTCTGGATAGTCTTTTTTGACTTCCCATCTGATTGTGGACGAAACGCTATAATGAAATTTAATTATGTTCCCCGGGAATTCTGAATCCCTTTGAAAAATGTTAGAAGTGATTATAAGATCACGGTCAGATAAAATGTAAATAAGAACTCCAGGTAACATAACAATCTATTTGAGGTATAGTCGAGAAAACTGGTCCAAATACAGAGTATCTTGAATATGAAAGAAATTAGTAGAATTAGTCAATCGATCAATAATAACCTAGAGTGTATTGTTACGTCGATAATTCTTTGGTATCCTCACAATGAAGTCCATAGATGTATATTATCCCATTTCCACTCTAGCATTGGTAAATCCTAAATCATCCCCTTCAGTAACTACCACTCTACTTCAACCTCTTGACATGTAAAACATTTCGTGGTAAAATATACAAAATATCCTTTTATTCCATCCCACCAGAAATACTTTCAATGGTCTATATACATCTTTGTACTGAAAGGATGAATTGAAAATGAAGAACTATGAGCTTCCCACAACAAATATTTCTTCAGCTGAGAATAACAAGGCACACACAATATCTTTCCAAACCTTATAACACAATCTTTTTCAATGTTAAATTCAGGAAACTTACCCATTTTAACCAATTCTAAATTTTTCAATAACTCTTTGTATGCATTAGGCTCTTGATTAATTCTGTCTGAAAAAGATGACTACATTGAATCCTAAAACAAAATAGAGAAATTTCCTACACCAACAACTTCTAATAAAGAATTCATGAAATTATTAATCAAATAGTCTTGTTTCATCTGTAACATCGTTAATGATGCATAGTGTTTTCAAATCAAGGAATTGTCCACATTGTTTTCTTTTCCAAGATGGTAATTGATCGTGCAATCATAATCCATTATCAATTCAAGCCATCTTCTTTGCATCAGGTTTAATTCCTTCTAAGTGAATATATACATCATATTTTTATGGCCTGTATATATTTCACATTTGGCTCTGTATAAATGTTACCTCCATATTTTCAAAGAAAAAACTATAGCTATTAATTCTAAATCATGTGTGGGATAATTTAACTCATGAAGTTATAGTTTTTTGCAAACATAAACAACTACCTGATCATTATGAATTAGAACACAACCAAGTCCCTATAATGAAGCATCACTATAGATGAAAAATTCTCTATTTCTTGAATGTAGGGTTAGAACTGGAGAATTCACCAATATTATTTTCAATTACGGAAAATAAACATCACTTTTTTCTATCCAAACAATTTTAACCCCTTTTGTGTTAACATAGTTAGCCGTCTAGACAACCATGCAAATTTTTTAACAAACTATCAGTAATGACCAATTCATCCAACAAAACTATGAATCTCTATAACATTTGTAGGTCTTCTCCATTCATAAACAACTTTTTGTGAGGATCAATTGTTATTCCATATTTAAAAATAATGTGACCAAGGGAATATTTTTTTTTTGCAACCAAAAATCACACTTGCTGACTTTTCCATATAGTTTCTTTCATTTTATGGTTTTTAAAACAACCTTGAGATGCTTTTCATAATTATATTTACTTCTAGAATATACCAATATGTCATCAATAAACACAACCACAAACTCATCTAAGTACTCCTAAAATATTCTCTTCGTAATATCCATGAATACACCAAGTGAATTAGTTAACCTAAACGACATAACAACAAATTCATAATGACCATATCTAGTTCAAAAGTCTATTTTTGGAATGTCATCCTCCTCCACCTTCAGCTGAGGGTACCTATATCTCAGGTCAATTTGGGAAAAATAATGAGCTCCCAAGAGCTGATCAAACAAGTCATCGATGTGAGAAAAAGAAAATATATTATTAATAGTAATATTATTCAAATATCTATAATCAAAGAAAAGTCTCATTGAACTAGATTTCTTTTTAATGAATAAAACTGGAGCTCCCCATGGTGAAGTGTTAGGTTGAATGAAGCATTTATCAAGGAACTCCTGTAATTGATTTTTTAATTCAAGAAGTTCCATTTGAACCATTAGATAAGGGGTCTTTTAAATTTTCTTATCATCGTGTACTAAGTATATTTTGAATTAAACATACCAATTAGGTATTACACTGGGTAAATCATCAAGAAAAACATCAAGGTATTCATTTACAACTAGCACATCATTAATCAGAATAATTCCCTTGTTCTCAAAAATATGAGAAAGATAACTTTCATTTCCATCTTTCAAAAATTTCTCAGCTTCCTGATATTATATTAATTGTGTGGGTTTGTTCTTGTATAAAAAATTAAAATCCTTCTGAAAACAAAACTTCTTTAGCTCTAGAATAAATATTAGCATGATAAATAGAAATCCAATCCATACCTAAAATGACATCAAACTCTATTACGAAAAAAAAAACAGGATTCTTGGTAATGTATTTCCATATATAATAATAAGAAGATTCTAAAAATTCATTTTTGTTTTAAAATTTACCTTGGTGTTTTAACCATAAGTTCCAGTCTCATTTCTTGGGGTAAAATTTCTAATTTACTGTAAAATCTCTCTGAAACAAAGGAGTGTGGAGACCTTATATCAAATAAAACTTTATCAAAATATGAGTTAATAAAATAAATTACCTAATACAACTTTATTGGATGCCCCAATGTTAGTTTGAGTAGTCGGAAAGGATCTCACTACACCTTTCTTATTATAGTTTGTCATCATTACTTCATTTAGATCTCTCTTTGGGTAGGTATTTTCATAATGACCCATCTCACCGCATTTAAGATCTTTTTTAGTTTTCTTATGAGGATTAGTCATAGGATCATATTCATTATAATCTCGAGCCATTTTTCCAAAAATACCACATCGAATAAACTTCTCGATTTTGGTAAGGCTTTCCCCAGGGTTCTTTTTACCACACTTTTCACAAACTGGAAACTGAGCTTTCTTGTCATCAGATTTATTTGATTGATTCTTATAAATCACTAGTAATCTGGAACTCTTCTTCTATTTGTTATTAAGGAACACACGGTCATCAGAAAACAATATTTATAACCTCTCCTCACATCGAACATGTTTCTCATAACTTTTTGAAATCATGGGAATCCAATTACCTTTAAAATCATGGCTTCAATCCTGATTAAAAATTATTTATTTTCCTATCAGGATCCAAGATAAAATTTAAAGCATACCTCACCAGTCAGGTGAAGTTCTCTTCAGACACGGTCAGTGTATCTTACTCATTATTCTTCAATTAAATTAATTGCTTCTATATCCTAAGTTTAACCACCTTTGGAAAATATATTTTTAAGGAAAAGACTTCTAAACTCATCCCACTTTAAGCCATCAATCTCCTCTCTATACCATATATTTTTTAAAATTGACCACAACAGATCAGCTTCACCTTCAAAATAATAAATATTAATACCTAAAATTTGATTATTTAAAAAACCCATAAAATTGAATATCTTTCCAAGGTATTTAATCCATCATTCAGCTGCTACTGAGTTAGAAGATCCACTAAAAGAAGGAGGGTGTTGCCTCATAAAATGTTCCACTATCGTCATGATCCCTCGTGGAAGCTCTGATTGGTATCTTACATGGATTTCATCACCATTTATTTCCTATGTCATCTGATCCATTATTTCAAAATCTTCTTGGTTCTAATTCCCACCATTCCTGGTTGCAGATTTGGAAAGATATCAACCTCCCGGTTCCTTCCAACTTCTGCATCCCTATTTCTTATACAAAAAACCATTCTGTACAGAAATATCTTAGATGAATCAACATTTTAATATTTAAATTATATACCATTTAAACATAAAAAAATGTTTAAAAACTTATGGTATTATATTAGCATCATCCTAACCATTAAATATATCTAAATCATGCTCTGATTCCAACTATAAGGACTCGATCATAAACATTACATATTCATGTTATTTTAACAAGATTTCACTTCTTCAAATTTTCAAATATATTTTTTATTTTATAGTTTTAAAAATTTATGACATAACTCATACATATTAACCCATAATCATATAAATTGGTTACCATTAAAACGGTATCCATTTCTTCCAAAACATTAAATTTTAAACACAAAAAAACAATATGATTTATTTTCCAAATACTCATAACATTTTACTTGAATTACTTATTTCTATTACACATAATTATAACCTATAAAAATAATTTAAAAACATGGTATGAGCATAAAAATATAGTAAATGGATATAAAAAGAAGGAGAGAAACCATTATCCCATGAATACTTATAAATATATGAAATCATTTTCACAAACACATACTTCTCACCCATAAAAAATCATATACTTATATTATGAAACATGATATTTCCATAAATCATAAATAACATAAATATAGAATATGGGTATCTTTTGTAATTACTTACATAATTTTTAAAATCTCACAGTTACCTTATGATTTGTAACCCTCATAGCTACCTTACAATGTAACCCTCATGGCTACCTTGTGGTGTAACCATCACAGTTACACTTGGAGTAACCATACAACTGGCCTCGAACTTACATATACACTATGAATTGGAGGGAGATATAGGTCCGAACCTTCAACATAAACAATTTACAATATCCATAACATAATAAAAAACATTAATAATCGCATAAAAACATTGCTTTTGAATTTGTAAAAAAGAATTTTAAAAGAGTATTTTTTAAAGAAAATTCCCTTACAAATATAATATAATTGAAGTGATAATTAATAAAATAAAAGGATTATGTGTATAAACTATAAATACACATAAAAAAATAATATAAACAAAGTTCATTACACAAATATTCTTACTACCATATAATCAATGAAGTGGAACAATAGCCCAAAGAATGGAAATTTGGTTAATAATTCACTTACCTTGGGTTTTTCTTACTTAAAACTTATTTAAAACTACTTTATAATGGTTCAAATAATGTTATTAATATTTTATAGAAACATATTAATGTTTATAACACCTTATATGATCATCTTATAACATCATTTAACCGATTTAAAAATATTATTTTTTTATTCCCATTGTTTCAAGTACGTACTTTACATGTTGTCTATGGTCGGTTTGTAAAGGATTTCCTTGTAAAATGGAAGTGAAACAATATAAGTGGAATAAAATGGTATTAATATGTTTCTATAATATTAAATTATTCCATAAATAATTTTGGTAACATGGTATGAGGATTAATCATTAGATAAATCATTACTGATATACGTTTAGATCATTTTGGCGGTTCTTTGATAATCACAAACTAGTTTCATTATATAACATAATATTGTGTATATATGTTAACTCAAGAACATTAATGAGGATATATCATAAAATTTAAAAATATTTTAACCATTTAAATGGATTTACAACCAGATTTAAAGGAAGTAAAGGAAATTTAAAACACATCATCCACGATTTTGGTAAATCAGAATATCACATATTATGTTTTTATTTTTAGAATAAGATGAAGAGGAGAGGAATAATGATGATGGATTTTTTCCATAAAAATGATAACATCATGAATATATAAGATTCTGGAGATTTAATCCCTCTTGGATAAGTGTAGGGAGAGGGATTATATAAAATAAAAGGAATTGAAAAGAAAACTCAAGAAAATGAAAGAGGATTTTTACCTCTTGATTTATTCTCCTTGAGGTCCTCTTTAAGGATTTTGGTTTTTTCCTTTTGCAGATACCAGAATATCATGGACGTAAGGAATATCCTTGGGAATATTATTGGGTATAATTTAGAAAATTCTCAAAGCTTGATGGGAGTGAGAGTAAGAGAGGGGTGAGGGTGGTATTTATAGTGGAGGAGCGGAGATGTTTTCTATTATTTAAATCAATAGTTTAATATTTTTTCTCAAGACTATGACTAGTCTTAATTAAAGTAACAAAAAATTTAATAAGTGCATGTGAGTTCTAAAAAATTTCAACTTATATCATCCATGACTCTGGAATGATGTAGAAATTCATTTATTTAGCATTTTTCATAAACTATCAAATTTAACTATTCGCCAAAAATTCAAGTATTTCAAAGAAATTACAAAAAAAATACCCTTACCATTTTTAAACATGTAGAATTAAAAAATTAAATCTATTTTTAAAAAATAAATATATAAATTTAATTAATTTAACTTTAAAATAAAATCATATTTTATTCCAAAAATAACAATTTTAAAATTATAAATGATTTTATATTACCTTGAAAAATTAATCATGATCACATTATATTATAACCTTAAGAAAATAAAATAGTAATATGATTGATTAGTCATAATAGTCATATTAATATTAATATTACTATTCATAAGGGTTTGTTACTATTCACAAAAAAATCAAGTTGGTTCTATCAGACTCCAAATAACTTACTGATCACAACCATAGATGTATGTTTTTCAAGATTCAAATCATAAAAGTGGAAAAATTATGTTTAACGGCTAGTTTATAAGTATCTCCTTAAAAAAGTTTTGTTTTATAGAGTCTCAATATTTCATGAATTTTAATTTATTTTTTTTAAACATTGGGGTGTTACATTAATCCATATAGGAGTGTTATTTAAGTGATATAAAGACCTCTAGGAAAATTTTAATGATGTTTGGAAGGTTTTTAATGAGATATTGGTTAAGCTTTAGGGATTAATTTGTGTAGAGAAAAGATGAGAGGAGGTGTTCACACTACCAAAAAACTAGATTTATCAAGTGTTGGGGAATTACCAACACCAGCTTAAAACAATGTTAAAGACCCCATTTGGTAGCACTAAAAAAGGATGTTAAAGGGGGTTTTTAACAATGCTCAAAAAAGAACTGTTAAAGGGGGACCTTTATCAATTATTTTAAAAAACTATTCATAAATTGTGTCATTTATCAAGGATTATAAAAAAACACTGATAAAATTATATTTCAAAAAATCATTAAAAATATATATTAATATATAAATATTTATACTGATATAAATATAATATATATTTGTTAAAATATGTTTTAGATAAGGTAAAAAGGAATTTACACTTAATATATAAAATATATAGTGAAAATTACTTATAAAAGAATTAGAAAATATTTTTAATTAATAATTTTTTTATTATTACTGAGTAATAGTCATTTTATATAAATTTAAAGATAAAAAAAATTAAAAAATTAATAAGAGATCAAAAATAAGTTGAAAATGTAACTTGAAATTTAAACTACCATAACTTCTGATTTAGATGTCCGTTTGGGCTCTACCACATATCAAATCAGAGGCTACAATGATCTCTAAACCCTTGTGATATAGGAAAACCTATGTCACACTTTTTAAGTCCAAAAAAGGCCCATAAGTCCCCAAAAATTGAGTTTTTAGTTGGGGTACCCCAATTTTTTAATGTTTGATGGGTTTTTCAGCCTCATTTAAGGGGTTATTATTTCCTTTTTTTATAGAGTCTAATTTTTCTCATGTCTTACATTTATATTTATATTGTGGTTTTTAAATTTTATAAATTTTCATAATGTAATTTTGTTTATAATTAATATAATCATGTTTTCTTATATTTACTTATAATAAATCACTCATATAAATACACATATGTTCATATTTACATAAAAATGTAAATTTTAATATATTCAAATAAATGCATCTTCTAAAAATGTATTCAAAACAATATCTAACAATTTTTTATATTATAGATACATATACATATATGTGTGTATTAATCGATAGATATGTATTAATATTATATTCTAGTATATGTAGATGAATATAATATATAATACATTTAAATAAATATAGGTGTATATATCACACACACACACACACATATATATATATTCTATAAATGTGTTTAAAAATAATTATATAAATATATGTGTATATACATATATAGACAAATATATAATTACAAAGACAGCAAAACAACAAGTTGTAGTGGTATTGTCATTCCATATTTGAAGGAGAGGTGATCGGTTTGAATCTAAGTGGGCACACATGAGGATGGGAATTCAAAATTTTCTGATAAGAGGTGGTGAAAAGAAGTAATAAAGGGGGGGGGGTGAAAATCACCAATAAAGGGAGGTGGATTGATATTAAAGAGGATGTAGAAGCACTGATAAAGGGATCAGATGCTCATGGACATCCAAATTTTTTTACTCCCTTTAAAAATGATTCTTTTAACTGTGCTAAAAACAATGTTAAAGGAACCCTTTAACAGTGATAAAAATCACTATTAAAGGAACATTTTAACAATCATTTTTTTAGAAATATTAAAGAGGGTCTTTAACGACGCTTTATTAGTATTGATAAAAGTTTAGTTCTTTTAACTGTGCTCAGATTATCAGTTCTTTTTTAGCACTGATAAAGGTCTATTATAGAACAATTAATGGCATTTTTTGTAGTATCCCTTTATAATTTATAGTGGTATAACCCTTTTAAATATTAATAAGTTTATAATATAATAAAAATATTCCTCATGGAAATTGGCCCTAATTTAGTAAAATTTCAATGATAGGATAATGTAAGTTCAAAATACAGTCATCCAACCATATTTGGATAAGTGTTAGAGATATTTAAAGCCTTATACATTACTTTAACCCCTCTATAACCCTTTTAAATTTTTTTTGTGGTGAAAAAAATTTACTATGGTAACTTTATTTTAAAACAAGGAAATGAAATAGACCTTATTACATAATAGGAATTTGTTGAATCCAAACATGGAATTTTTTTTAAAATATTCATTTTCAATAAGTGGTAGTAATTTAATCTATTATACAGAAGGATTCCATGAGTGGAGATTATTTAATCAAGGTGTTAAATTTTTATTTTATTTAAAGGATCTTATCCTAATGATGATTGTAAATCACCATAAATTGATAAATAGAATTCATTTCCCAAATATATAAAATAAAAAACAAAATATAATATATAAATTTTACTTGGTTTACCACTAAGGGATAGTCTAAGGAGCATATATTGATGTTGTGATAGTTTTAAGAGTTGGTGTCCTAGATGAAACTGGTAGTAATTTTGTTACATAAATATTTAATGTATCTAAATAATAAAAATCTTATTACTTATTGTTCATTATTCTGCATGACTACAATGTAATCATGTCTTAGAGTATTTGTTGCATTGATAAGTTCATGGCAGTTACCCGCTATGATGAGAACCTATAAATGCTATAAAAATATTCGTAAATACAGTCCTATAGTTGGATGAAATACTATGATGGGGCACAAAGCATGTAGACCGTCAAGTGTGAGTACTCATAACCATATGAGACTTACTCTCATGAAGTTCTCACTTGGTAATCTCCAAGACAGGAGATTATGAGAACAGTCCTATCAGAAGGAATTCCACGTGTTTTGGTGTCATCGGATATTTCTATCTGTGAGAATTTTTAATGATCCTTAGACGTTAATATTATCATTAATACATTTCACGACTCGCACACTTTGATTTACTGACAAAAACTGTCACGCAGAGAGTTGGCGGGAAGTAGGGTACGTTGGGTGCATCATGAGTGGCATGTTATTAATGGATAATTCAAGGAAGGAAGTCCTTTCCATTTATGATAGTTGATATCTCATCCCTTTGATTGAAATAGAAACATCATGAAAAATTTCATGGTTGTGGTGTAACGACGAGTTTATTTCAGGTAGTCAAAGAACAACGTATCAAGCATAAAAGTTAACGACACTATCATGAAACCTTCTTGATGAGATATTGTGAAAAAGGGATTATATTACACAGTGAGCATTTGTATGTGTATATCATTGTTGAGACTTTAAGTTCATTCTTTTGAGTGCCTTGACCTGTTGCTAGATAGTACTCTTGGAATTTAGGCAAACCTGCCTAATGCGAATGAGAAAGAATCCTAGATAGTCACAAACTAAGTTTTTCTCATGGTCTCAGTTAAATTCTTTTTGAATTTAATTAATAAATATTACTCTTAGGACAATGGAGTGATTGTATTCTTGTTAAAATGATTTCATAAATTAAATAAATATTTATTCACCGAATTGTGGGTAAAATTTGTTTATTTATTTTATTGAACATTTAATATTTATTTATTTACTAGTTTTTAAATAAATTATTTATTTAAGAGAATAAGTTATTTATTTATTTATTCGAGTGTTAAATAAATGTAAGTGGAGTTCGAGAGGACCAAGGCCGGTCTGGTAGTAAAATAATTATTTTCAAGATGATAAATAATTATTTAACTAGTTGGCACAAATCAAAATACCGCTGCTATTATTTTGTGATGAAAAAATTTATTTATAATTACATCTTGCACAGGTTGGCACACAATAAATAATAACATGGTATTATTATTAATATCATGGGTTTTATATAAGTTAATGAATGTATTTAATTTTTTTATGCAATTAAATATTGTACCTAAAGCCCCATGTCAATAAATATACACATATATCTATTTTTTCATGTACCGAACCACATACCCCATGAATTGAGAGTTGTTGAGGTAAACATTTTCTATTTCGAATCTTCTTCCCTCCCCTCTCAATAATGAGAGACATTCTTCAAGTCCGAAGAACAAGCGATCAAGAACGACCAACATAAGACACTCATTTCGCCGCACTAGAACCCTGAGAACAAAAAGTGTTGATCAGAGGCCATCAGAGCATATGTGGATCACCGCTAGAGGGATTCTATTTTCGATCCTTTCAAGTGAAAAAAGATACTCTAGAAGTGTCATTCTGGATGATCAACATCATCAACGAAGAAAATACCAAAGATATAGGTATTATTTTCTTTATGAAAATAATTAAATAAATTATAAACATGATCTGAAAGATCCTCTATAAAGGTTCTTGATCTACTCCTTCATTATCTAAATCTTTGATTATATTCCATAGAGACAGGCCTTCATCATTGTATTGATCCCGAAATAATCATTGATCATGGTAAAAATCAAAGTTAGTTGTCGGCCCAACCATGCTTTCATTATGCCTGGAACCTTCAAGTGGTATCATAGAGGTTACATCATAGTTTAAAATTATTTAAATATTTTGTTGATGATTTACGCAATTGATATTAGTCATAAAAAATCCAATATTATTCACTAGTTTTTTTGTGGATTACAATTGTTAATCCTTGGTTACCCTATGAAAATAGAATTTCCTTTACAGTGAGGCTAAGGAAAGTGAATTCCCTCCCTATGATAACTTCTATAAACTCCTTTTTATGTACTACTCTATAGGAATTCTCCTCAGTTTACTAACTTGAAGGCCAATTCCACATTTTTAACAATATGTGATTTTCTGTTTATCACAACAAACTAAATTTTATTATCAAATAAATTCTACATTATTTATAAATACCCTTCTATTATCATCATGTGAGAATACCTACCCAAAATTTATTTACATTAATTAACCATGGAGAACCTATTCCATCGTTTACTCCCTTTGTGAAATATGTACTCTCCTATATAAACCACAAACTCTACATCGTAGGCCGTAGTGGTAAGTTTCCTTCCTCATCTATGTACAAACCCAAGGAACTACATACCCCTTTTACAGAACATGTATCACTTGAAGACTGTATTTCCTCTTTGTAAACAACTCCTCTATATAATCTCTTTTTAGACCATATACTAAATCTCATGGGAAACTTACACACTATCCAGTTTGAATATCATGAATGATGTTGGAATTATTCATTCTTCTAAAATATATTCAAATTTAACTTAAGATCTGATTGATTCTTAATGACTAGGTTAGCTAAGTATCTATTGGTTAATCCCTCCTTAAAACTCTATAAACACTAGATTTACTTTTTAACCCTTTAGTAATTACCCTTCTCATACTCCTATATAGACCACATGTTTGCATCCACTTCAACGTCATGTATTTTCCATTGAATTTATGTATGTTCTCTCATTTTTATATTGTGTACTCTACTACTTTACTATGTACTTGACTTTGTGGTCATTCGTAAAACAATACTCTTTCACTGCATACTCCAACATCATAGTGGCCCCAAAGGTATCTCTTTATGACTATAATATCCCTTTCTGGACTGTGTTATTTATTATATATGTCACAAACTTGAAAATGTAGTACATGTACTTGACTATGTAAATAGTAATCCTTCACTTTGGAAACTCATAAAAACTTAACCAGAACCTCTAGATTTTTAGCCCACAAATTTAGAAAACAATACAAATTAAAACCATTTAAAAATGAAATTTTATCTCTCATATTTTTTAAAAAAAGACTCCCTTAAAGATAAAAATACTCAAACCACCAAGAAAGGATTGAAAAAAACACAACTCACTAAAAAACACCATATTTGTATCCCTTGGTTCCAAAATTCTCCCCTTTTTGATTTTCTTGAAATCCATTGCGAAATTCATTGTAGGATAACCATCGGACAACACCAGAATAACCCATCCATCACTCTATATTTGTATGAGCAATAATCGGTGTAGAAAACAAGAGTTCAATAGAGTATCTCATGTTCATACCAAACTAAAACTCTCTTTATCTTCATACTATGTACTCCCCCTCAATTATGGAGTCTCAGGATTGACACTATTATATTAAAAATAATCTCCCATTGATATGCATTGAAATGATTTCAAAAAAATTTAATTTCATCCATCTTTCTCCCTTATTAACAATAAAACTAAATATAAAGTTTTATAGGATTTTATCTCAATACAATACACCCCATGGATCATATCTCCCCATTAAGCATACATCATATCACAAAAAAATTAAAAATGGTTGAATTATTAGAGATAGGGGTAGTAAAAAAACATCATTTGTTTGAGGGATGTGGTTAAATACTGAGTTTTAATAGATTATTTTCAAACATAAGAGTGGAAAATGGTTTAGTCTTGATATCTTTCACTCACTAATTTGTTCCAATATACTCCATATTTTCCATTCATTTCTATAAATTTTATTCGAAAAAAGTGATGATATATTTAGATATTTTTTGTATAAGATTGTTGTATGGGGTTCTTCATGAGTTTAATTGCACTCTTGTTATCATAGTACATCACCATAGGATACATTACCTTTTCTATAATATATTCCAACTATTTCTCCATCAAAAAAATTTGAGTTCAAGACTTAGCTACTGATATATATTCCACTACTTCCATACTTATAGAATTTATTTCCTAATTATTTCATAGTTATCTAATACATTTACAATAAATAAAAAACACCACCACTTAAAGATTTTCATTCCACCTCATATCAACCCCAATTCAAATCAGAGAATATAAATAATTTATGATCCTTTTTAAAGAAAATAATAAGATAGAATTCATTGAGCCTGGGATGTACCTCATGATTTTTATTAACTTCCATGACATTCTCTTCTTTCAGGTTTCTCAATAAGTGGCCCTTTAACTATGTTTCAGAGATGATATTAGGAAATGTTATATTCATATATAGTAATATTATATAAATTATCCTATATAAGTTGGTATCAATAAATTTCACATCCTCATACTTCCCAAGCCCTTTTCCTACCACAATTTGAGTTGCAATCTGATTGGAATCATGCTTGTTGAACTTATTTAGCAGCACTCTAGAACACTTTCCCAAAGAGAAGAAAGTTTATTCCTTATCTTGTCTCACATGAATCCTTATAAATTATATGAGTTCACCAATCATGGAAATTTAAAATTCTAACTACATGTGGTTAGAAAATACTTCCATATATTTTTTTCTTTCTATCACAAATGACAATATCAACCACATACAAGAACCATTAACTATTCTTACTTTGATGTATTCACATATAAATTATGATCGAAACCACCTCTATTTATCTATAGATTCTTCAAAGATGAATCCATTTTAGAATACCATGCTTGGGTTCCTACCTTATCTAATACAGATCCTTCTTCAATTTCCAAACCGTTGGTTCATCATTTCAAATTTAAAATCTCATTGGTTACTTAATTTTAAATTATTCTTTTATAATTCTATTTAGGAATTCTATTTTAAAATACATATGGTATAATTTTTATTCTATTAAAATTATTATTAACAAAAAGAGACTAATTGGATATAGTGGATCTGCTAGAGAAAAAATTTCATCAAAAATAAATCCTTAAATTTTTTTATAGCCTTTACAAACCAAGTACATAATGTTTTTTTTATTACATTTCCACTATCAATAAATTTTTTCTTTTTTATACACATTGTTTTGATCACATTTTTATTTTTTGGAATTTAAAAAATATCCCAAGTCTAGTTTTTATCAATATGATTGAATTATTCATTCACAAAATTATTCCTTGATTTGTATTTCACGTCTTCTTCAAATGAGGTTGTTTATACTTGTGAAAATAGTGTCACATGATCATCATTTTTCGTTCTTATTTTATATGTTGGAATAGATCTATATCCAATTTTATTTAAGGTATCAAACTTTGTTATCCTATTTATTATGTAAGACGTGTATTTTTATTATTCAACAATGATTTCTTCTTTTGAATTAGAATATGAGTATTAATCATCCACATAACTCTTTAAAGATTATAGAGTTTCATTGGATTTAATTTATTCTTATTATTTATAGGAAATAATGGTGTTTTTACATCTAGGTATCTTTACATATTTCTCCTCAATGATTTTAACATCCCTATTTTCCAAAATTTTACTTATCTTATTTTTGTCTTATTTTTAGGCCCTACTCTTTGTGGAGTATCCTAAAAATACATTTTCATCTACAGTATCACAATACATTCCTTGATTTTCTTATTTTATTTGAATGTAGCACTTAATTCCAAAGATGTAAAAATTTTTTATTGATCTCTTCCTTTTGTACCATATTTTATATGTGATTCTTTCCTCACCAATGCTTAGAAATTCCCTATTATGAGTGTACAATGAAAATTGCACAACCACATTCTAATAGTGGGGAGAAATTCCACTTTTAATGAATAAGGTTTTGTCTATATTGTTCACCATCCAATTTATTTTTTTAAAAACTCTATTTTGCTATAGAGTTATCATTGAAGGGACTTCATGATATATTCCATGTTTCTAGAGATAGTTCTCAAATTCAAAGTGGTATACACTAATCCATTATATGATCATAATATCTTAATTTTACACTCGATCTCATTTTTGAATCTTCTCATATACCACTTCATGCATCCCATGAAATATCACTTGCTTTTCATAAAAATGGAGCAACATATTTTTCAATATTCATTGATGAAGATAAAAAATTATATCTCTCTATAGGATCAAAGTATATTCATCATACCACATACATCTATGTGAACAAGATTAAGAAAATTAAATGACCTCATGTTATTTAATCAATAAGGATTTTACACAAATTTTCCCTATAAATAAGAATCAAATATTTTTCCATATTATATCTTTGGATGTGGTATTTCCATTGTATATATTATATTGTATAAATTTTCCATTATTTTTTATGAATTAATCCTAAACTCTTATTTAATGAAGATTTTTTCTTAAACCACTATAAGAAGACCTTAAATTACATGAATCTCCACCAGAAAAAGATTATCATTAGCCATCCATACTTTAATAAGAGAGTTTCCATCTCTTCATTTGATCATAACCCCTTTTTGATTAAAGTTAACCTAAAGAAAAAAGTCACAAAGGTGACCCATACTAATAAGTTCATGATGTATCCCATCCAAAAGGATCAATTTGGTCTTCTTTATCTCACCGCCTTCGAAATGGGTATTACCAATCCCATCGATCTTGATATATCCTCCATTACAAAAGTGAAAGATTCTATAAACCCTTCCATTAAAATTTTTTGAGAGATATAAATTTTTATCATGTGTGATGAGCACCTTCTATAATGAATCTAGGATATTCTATTATTCATTTATTTTTGAACATTTTATGTAATATTTTTCTTAATTGAAATGTATACATTTTTATCTGAGATATGTAGTCACTTTTTCAACTTACCATTTCCCTAAAAATAGTGGATTTATACCCAAAGATAGAATTAGGAAATAAATATCCATATAAATTATTTACTCAATTTAATGCTATATATGTCCTTATTCTCCTTTACTGACTACCAACAACTTCCTTATTCAAACAATTTCATTCCCCTTTATAATATGAAAAAATGTGGAAAAGGTATCCCCAAAATTGAAACATAATAAGATTAAAAGTCATCAATCATTAATTCCAACTCATTACATAGACTTTATATATTTCTTTGGTTATTCAAAAGTATCTAAGAATTATGGACTATTACCAGCCATCTAATTTCCTTTAATCAGAGTGATCAATGTTTGAACATCCAGTGACTTAGGTTTGATGCTAAAATTACCTACCTTTAATTTTTTATTATTTTAATCTCCCAATATCACTAATTTTAATGACATATAATCATATCTAACTCCACTTTTATCTACTATTATGGGTCTTTGTTCATTCATGATGTTATTGGAACCTTCAGATCCTCACTTTCTCCTTCATATCAATTCTCTGTTAGTGTATTTGTCAAAGTGTATCATTTTCTATGAATCACTTGAATTAAATATTGATTCAATTTTTCATTATTAATGAAACAACCTATTATTTAATGGATTCATGCTTTTAATCGACCACATATAGGATTTAATTACGGTTATTGATCACCTCAGTCTATTATTTAATCTTAATCTTGAATCTTGAGACTTCTTCTGACTTCACCTTGTAAGATAGATTATTATATAAATCTTCTTACTATTAGTCAATATTTTCTTTGAGCTACACCAAATATTCATAATATCATTTTAAAATCCAAATAGTATTTTTATTTCCCTTTATTTTAATATTAATATCTTCAAGATCACCCTCAAGTTCCATCTTGAGTTTAACTACTCCTTCTAGTTAATCAGATTTTTCTGGTTCAAGTTCTTCCTTCTTAATGGTATCTATCAAGACATCTTCTTTCCCATATTTGAATTATTTTTCTCATTTATATATATAGTATTCACTATCATATTCTTATTTTCTCACAAATATATATCTATGAAATTTAATTCTCGATGAACTCCTAGTATTGGAGTCTCTTCGAGGGAAGCTTCTTCATGAATTTTTGGTAAATTATTCTTTACTTTCGTCATCATAAAATTTCTTAGGCTTGTGGATATAGTGTACCCAACTTTAACACTCTTAAAAAACAAGGGTATCCTTATTTTGAATTTACCCTTTCATATCTTGAAGTTTCCAACCATAAGAGATACATGTTCATCATAAACATCCCATTTTCCATTGTCTCCTTTAGAAATGTCAATATTCCCCATGGATTTAAATTCCATATCCTTAATTTCATGAATTTATTTCCATTTTTTATTAAATAATATATCATAATCCACAAATATTCTTAATATATCATCAAGAGAGTGATTGGAATAATCCAACACTTATAGAGATGCGTCTTTAGTATTTTATAGAGGTGGAAACCATCAAAATATCATCTTAACAATGTCAAAATCCTTTGTATCATCCATAATTATTTAAATATATCTAAAATATTTAGTGATTCAGTTGACGAAGAAATCAGAATTCGCATCTGGAAGAATTTTCAAATCATAAAATTTTTTATAAAAGACTTGTAGGTTAGTATCCTTCGGTTTAATATCAAACTCATATATATTGTAAAATCTATACCACATGGCCTCTCCACTAGTGAAGATCATTATTTTTCTTATAAATCAGATTTGACAGAGCTTTAGATAAGTCATTTTTAGATTTAGCATCAACATCCATCCATTTACAGTCAACTTTAATCATAGACTAACAAGGTTAAACACTTACTTATATCCCATGTAAATTATTAAAAAAAACATTCAATATAGTAGATCAAAGATTTGATATAACTTGTTATTCCAAATCTAGTATTTTATTCAACAAAATAGAGGAAGACCTTTATAATTTTAATATTCTCTATAAAAAATAAATATTTATGACAGATTTAATGCCTAAGACCTATGGTTCTGATACCGCTAGCTGTACTATATGAAGCCCTGAGAAGGTATGGTTGAATTGAGGTGTTGAATTTTTCATATATTTAAAGGATATTATCCCCACGTTAGTAATAAATCATCAAACCTACCTAAAATAACATTCATTCACCAAAAAAATAGAATCATAAATAAAATTTAATGAAATAATTCTTACATGGTTTGTCACTAAGGTCTAGTCTATGGATCATACACCAATGATGTGTCATCCATACCAGAATCCACTATGCCTCACTTGTTATTTTGGATCACAATTGTTTAGAAATGATCAATTTATTCCATGTGCAGTAATATTATAAAGAGTTCACATAAAATCTACTTCCTCTCTCATATCCCTTCCTTTGAATCCATTCCCACTTCTCTGGAAAAAATAATCCTCGGTTTATTGACCTGAAGGTCACTTACAAATTCTCAAGAATATGTGATTTTATGTTCATCATAAAAACCAAAATTTGATGCTCTGATAAACTCTACATCCTTAAGAAATACTTGCATGTGATATTCCTGTGAAATTACATTCCTGAAATTTATTTATGTGAAGTCACCACATAAAACCTAGTCCATCACAAACTCCCCTATAGACCCTGTACTCCCTTTCACTAAATGTGAACCCCAAATCACATGCCACTACAAAAATATACCTTCCTCCTCTATGTTTAGACTCAGTGAACAATGTAATCCCCATAAAAAATACATACCCCTTGTGAATCACATAATCCACTTCATGTATTCCTCCTCCATGCACTCACTTTCTGGACAACATAGTCTACCTCATGAACTGCTTACACACTACCCGGTTTAAACTTCATGGACAATTCTTACCTTTATCAATCTTATCAAAACTATCTATATTTATCGTAAATTCTAATTGATTTTTAATGATTGTTTTATCCATGTAATTATAGGAAAATTACTCAGTGAAAATTGATAAACATTGTATTTAGTTATTAACCCCTTGGTAAATAACATCTTCATTCTCAAAAATTTACCGTGTACTCAATTATGCTCTAACGTAACATACTAACCTTCACTTCAACATTGTGTTATCCCATTTTAATACCACAAACTCTACTTCCTAACAATGTAATTTATTTTATAGTCGTTCTGAAGACAATGATTTGGCCCCATGTACTCCAACATCATTGTGGCCCAAAAAGAACCACATTATGATTCCAAACTCCCTTTGTGGAATGTGTCCTTGAATAACTAAGCCACATACATGACCATTAAATTTGGGTATGTGATTATTTGGAAATAAATCCTTCACCTTGAGAACCTAGAAGAACTTCACAAAAACCTCTAGATTTTTTATCCTAAAATTTTGGAAACACTGGAAGATAATGTTTTTTAAAAATGATTTGCAAGCTTCCATATTTTTTAACAAACCTTTCTTAAGGATAAAACTCCTTGAACAGCCCAAAAATGATTGAATGAAACACAACTCACAATCAAACACTATATAAAATCACCTTATTTCCAAAAAAATCAAATATAAGTGCATAAAATTCATCAAACCCATTTTTAGAAAAAAAATTATTTTTATTTGTAAAAATGAATTTTTTACTTATTTAGGATAAAGACTCTAGAGAAGTGTTGATACTCCTGAATTTAATGGATTATTATTTAAAAAAAGTATGTGTCTAACAAATTATAACCATTCCAAGACTAAAATTTCCCTTCTAACCACACTATTAAATGAAAATAACAAATAATAGTATTTTATTAGATTAAGATATAACTCAAGTTCCAAAAAGTCATGAATGGGTTTCTGAATTCAACATATTAAGTTTAAATTATTTACTTAGATCTATAATTAAATATATAGTGTAGTAAAATGTTTTAATATATTTTCAATACAACCTTTTATCATAATTATGTCATAAATTTATGGTATTTGTAAATTTGATATTTTTCACAATTCCCCCAAAAATCAACATTTTCAAAAAAACTCAAAAAATAAACCTACGTAAATTATGATATGACAAATTTATAAATAAACATAATTTCCTAAAATTAAATTTAATATTTTTTAAATTTAGATTTTAATTAAAAATGAAAAATAAAAATAAAAACTATTTTTATAGAAAAATTGAACTTTTAAACTTTAAGGGTTTTAAACCTTATTTCATATCATTTACCAAAGGGTGTTAAATTTTTCACATTTTTTACTCAAAATGTATTGATGTTTACTTTTAATTTGAATAAATTCTTATACACTTTGGTTTTTTGTTGTGTATATCACATGATATTTGATAAGATATTTACTTAAAGTAATATATACTAAAATAAATGGGTGTTATATTCTCCCTCAAAAATAATTTACATATTTAAAAAATATTAAAAAAAGAGTGAATCATGAATTATTAGTAAAATAATATATATATTTTTTCATGATAATTAATTTTTAAGTCACTGCTAGGAAACCGATCATTTCTTAATTAAATGTTTCTAAACCCATGTATATACCATTATAAGGATCATATTGTGAATAGGTTTCAAAAATCATACCTCATATCTAAGTAATATTTTACACATAAGACTCAATATATTTATATTCCTCGTGATTGAGTTGAGGACTTCTTTTACATCCAAGATAGAGGATAAGAGATAATATACTTAATTGAATTATTTCCTTTCCATAAGTGCAGTTTCATCCATCAGTTGTATTTTGAGCTGTTTTCCACATCTGCTCCATCCTATATTATAAATGATAAATAAACCTAATGAATTTTTCATGCAAAAAGAACTAAAATTTCATTTTAATAGATCATAATATATATAAAAGTATAATAATTTATTCTTTCTATTTCAATAAATTAACCAAAACCAAAAAGTTATGCATAAGTTAAGATGAAATCCAATTTGAATAAACCTTCATATTAGTAAACAATACATTAATTTATAAATTATTTTATAATAAAACCAAATGTTTGACATAAATAATTTCACAAATAAATTACAATAAAAAATTTCAAAAAATTGTGGACCAATATTTAAAAATCAAATATTAGAAATACCTGATAACATATCCTTATAAAATCAACTTAAAATTTATCTTCGAATAATATCAATCAATAATAATCCCACAAACCAAAAATGTATATTTCCAAATAATATCATCTCCAAAATAAACTAATAATTTCCATAAATAACATTAATAACCATAGATCCATAATAAAATCATATATACTTCCAAAATTTAACTCAATATTTATTCCTCCATTAATATCAACCACTTTGACATGAAATCCCATGCTAGAAAAAACATTCCCATTTAACTCCATTCATATAATATACCCCAAAATAAAACAACTTATTATTCATAATATCCATAATTACCCCACATCAAACATCATATAAGTCTATATGGTTATCTATACTTAAATCATGAATTGTTCTTAAATGCCAATAAAAATCTCCCAAAATATCATTAATCACCTTTGAATAAAATCACATAAGACCTAAAAATGGTATATATAATTTTGAATTTAAGATAATTAATAAATATTATTAGTACTTAAATAAAATACTACTACATGATAACTCTTGAAGCCCTATATATAGACACTATAATCATTACACTTCCTTTATAAACCAGTAAAAAATATTTTCCATATTATTCCTTAATACTTTATTCCTATAAAAAATATGAATCATTTCTTATGATTCATCAATATCACTATAATCATGTTTCCTACATTATACATAAGTTAAAATGTTGAAATAATTCATTACATGTATATGTTATCCATAATTTAATTATCTTTAGCATATAACCTGGGAAAACATTTATTTTTATAATTTTACTAATGATATTTTTACCTAGGGAATAAATTTTTATAATTCTCAAAATCCTCATATTTTAAAATATTCAATTGATAACTTAGGAAGAACTTAATTATCCTCTTTTTTTAACTAAAAAATTTGCATTTCATCAATATTTGGTAGTTATATCTTCTTGATTACCACATATCAAACATATTCTTGTCTTTTTTAGATATTTACTTTGGTGATTACTACCATATTCTTGATTTTTATGAATTTGAGTATTTTACCTTAAACATATTATTCACCTAAACTTAAATGAAACAATATTTTCCTCTTATTTGGCGTGTTATGAAACTCACTTAGGTTTAGGCTATTAATCATAACTTGAGATCCCTGGTTTAGAATAACTAAAATCTTTTTTTAACCAAACTCATAAGCTGTTTGGTTACTTATTCAGAAAACAACCACATTATCCTTCACATCCATTGATAACTTGTTTCCTACAATTTCCATTCATTTACTAAAACTAAAAATAGTTAAGTTTAGTATATAAAATAAAGTAATAATGAATCCACTTATGTGGAGGATGGAAATCAAGATATCCTTCACCATTGTCATCTTCAATTCAAATCTTTTGATTCATCCAAAAATAACAATATTTCTCTATAATATATTAACATTTAAAGATATATAATACTTTTAACTTATGATACCAAACCATCATATAAACACCTACAATTTTTTAAATATTTTAAATTATGTGTATCTAATAACATGTTAACCTCTAATGTTTATTAAACTATTACTTTGATATAACCATATAATAACCTTTACTATAATCAACCCATAATTACGTGATTCATAATAAGGGTTACACTTTCTTTCATTTTTAGGATCAGTTAGTTTTAGAGTTTTAGAAAATTATGAAAACCATTACATATTTAAGTGTACACTTCCATGCAGTGTACAATTTTTCAATAAAAATCGGTTATAATGTTTACACTCTTATTTAATTCATTACACATTTTATTCATTAAAAATGTGTTACCAATGAGCTTGATATAGTTTCTATAAATTATTAATCAAGATCCCAAGTGGTTTATATTTATGATTCTAAATGATGAACATAAATTGATTATTTTTGAGATCCTAGAAAATATTTTTATTATTTGAAGAATATTGATGAGAAAAAGTTGGCTTTGAAATTTATGTTGATAATTCTATGGAAATTATGTTTAAAGAGTTTGGATAAATTTTTTGATTATCCTTATATTAAAAAATATGCCCAACCACCTAGCTAGAAATATGAACATTAAATCCACTACTTAGGTGGGAATATTCAAACTCTATCCACCCATAGTTGCGGTAGGAGGAAGCATATAACCCACAAGGAGCCCACGCAATATTACAAGCATAGTGGGTAACCTTTCACACAAAAGATTTATTAGGTGTGTGCATATGGAGTGGGAAAGTGGTCCTCATTGGGATGTGTGGACCGTGTGTGTGATGTGTGTCTAGGTACTGACCTTTATTCCATCTCAATAGATCCACATAAGTTATTATATTATTAATCACTTTTGGATATACTACTATTGTAATAATCAGCTACACACATTACAATTCACCTGTGTTAAAAGATATAGAAATAATATATTTGTTTTATAGAATTAATTAGGATAGTCTGATCTAAGATGTGATCATCTTATGCCTCCTTTTGAGGGTTTTTGGTATGCATTGAGAGTTATTTAGGTTGAATCATATGATTATAAATACAAATAATTCAAGAAAAAAGTGATCAACTTTATGATTCAAACATGATCTATGAATAACGAAACATTTTTAACATGAATAAAATGAAGTCCAAAAGGATATAGTGTGAAGACCTGTTTTTTATACAATGATTATAGCAATCCACACTTTTTATACATACATATTACATCATAATAGATGAATATTGATTACATAACATAGCAATACATACAAAATTGTTTAGGTCTAGTGCCTTTAGAAACTCCAATATATAAACTACTGGTTCATAAGTAAATTATATCATCTACCACTAAGTTATTCATAACTAATACCCTTAATAGATATGTCATACATAATACCTTTCTATATTACCTAAATAAAAGAAACATAAGAAAGGTTGAGCTCATATTCATTGTATAGATAAAAAACAGGTAGATATCAACATAACATGATAACAAGGGTATGAGAAGAAGAGAATAATAATTGAACATCATACCTTGTATATAATATATCATAAATATGAGTCATGGAATAAATATTTCAAATTTATTTGACATGAATCATGAAGTAATCAAAGAAAATGATCCATGAGAACATAACATTGGCATAACATATAGATTGTTGGCCTACACATCAGCATATAATATCATTTCCTTAGTATTCAAGCCTAATTTATAATATTATCATAGTGGCTTGGGTTCACTTACCAAACCATTATAGAAGTCATGGTTCACTCCTAATACTATCATACTGGATTGGTTTCACTCACCAAACAATCATAGCAGTCATGGTTCACTCTCATGAATATCATAGTGGAAAAAGTCCCTTACTGAATTGGGTTCACTCCCCATTCCATACTTCTTTATCTCATGAGATCTCAATCTTCACCCAATTCATTGGAGTAAAATATATGCTCTCAACTTCCTTGGCTATAATTTAACCACCATCCTTGGTTATAACATAACCACCATCCTTTTTTATAACATAACCATCATTCTAAGTTATAATATAACCACCGTCACATAATTCATACATTTGTTAGATATATGATCATAAAACATTTATCATCACAGAACCCATGAAAAGAAATAAGATTCATAAAACATTAATCATATTAGAACCCATGAAAAGAAATTGTTTTCATAAACATTTCATCATATAATAACTAATGGAAAAGAAATGGGTTTCATAAAAAACTAATCATTATAAACATAAATAATCAAAATAAAGAATAATGATGGTATCATTGGAATATATACCCATTAAATATTAATTAACATTGACGTATGTCATCTTAGATGGAAAATTACTTTGAAAGATCAGTTGAAATATTTCTTAAGGAAACTAACCTTTCCACCTTGAAAAAATCTATTTAAAATATGAAAATTTCCAAAATTTTAAATAATATTTTTTGGAAATAAAATTAGAAAAATTAAAATGAAAATTTAAATAAATGAATAGTTATAATAGAGGAAAATACTATTCATGTCATACATTTTAAACATAAATATTTTATTCACATTTTTGGTAAAAAACAAATGGGCCTTGTTTGGAAAAAAACATGAAGAATCATTTTAATTTTTTTAATAGTCAAAAAAGGGTTAAAATGAATTTAAAAATTAATATATGGAAATTAAAACATTTCTGAAATTTTTTTTAGAAAACATTTATATGGAGGGAAAATGGGTTTTATACAAAAGAGGCAAATAAAGTTGGTTTTCTTAAAAAAAACATTCTTTTGTAATATTGAGTACATAATGAGGGGAAAATGAATGGAAAACATGTATTCTCAAGAAATAACTAGAGGATAAAAAATCCTGAATTTCTTGAGAAATATATCATAAAATTTTCTCCTCAAAATCAAAATCATAAACAATCCTAACAAACAATGAGAATGTAACATCAAACCCTTACCACTTTGGTTACTTTTGAATCATAAGCCCCATGGAATAAAGAAGCTTATATGGATATGTATATACTATAATTTGCATTATAAGAATCATAAAATAAATTCATGTGAAGTATATAAACCATTTTCCTAACTAGGTTAAATACCTAGAGAGGGGGGTGAATCAAGGTATAACAAATTAAAACAATTGCCCCTTCAAATCTTGTTTAACTATTAAGCAAAACAATCTTATCTCCCTTTATCTTAGAAATTTATGAACAGAAATGAAATCATTCAAGATACACATTAATTTTACATAGTTCTTTATCACTTGGCTACATCTAAGGAGCATACGATGATAATGTTCCAATGTACCAAATCTGCTAAGTCTCACTAGAAAAATAAGGTTCGGGCTAGATCTCTTATATGCCCAGGTTCAATAACTTTACTAAGTTTGGAGTGAACTCACTACCCCTTCTGGTTTACAAACAATCACAATTTGAAAGCTCATTTCTCTCTCAACTGATGTGTGCACACTACTCCTTTATAAGAATCTCTTGTTTTTTTAAATTACCTAAAAATTATTTCACACATATATGAGTGTTCCATGAAGTCCTTTTTACACCCAGCTGATAAAATCCACCATCATGCATATTGTTAATTTTTGGAAATTTCTTTCAGAAACTATTTTTATTCCCTTAAAAAAATTCCTTGCACCCTCTGCAAACTACTTTTCATCTTCTATGAACTAACTTACATCCTATGCAGACTACCTTGCACCGGGTGGCATGACTACTTCGCGGACAACTTTTTCTTCACAGAACTCCTCTGCTTCATAGACGTCTAATGGCTCATCTACCACTAAGGCTTCACGGACCACCTCTACTTCAGGGTCCCTTTTTCTTTTGTGAGCTACTAAGCCCATCAAACCCCTTTTTTGAACTATCTTCGTAAACTACCACTTTCATGGAATTGATCCCTAAAAAACTACTTACTCTTTTACAAAATCCTCCCTCATGAACTAATTTGTAAATACCTAATTTATTCCACCAATAATTTTCTCGAATGAAATTCAAAATCTCTTTATAATGAAGTCATTAAGGGCCCTTATATAGGAAAATATATCAACAAAACCTACTAATCAAAAATACCCAAAACTATTTTCTGGTATAGAACTCACAGCAAATTTTTTTTGTGGTCAGCATGAAATATTTAATCATTCATGGTGAACCTTAAATCACTACCTTATACAATCAACAAGCCTCATGAAAACTTATCCCACTACTTAGTTTGTGTACAACATAACCCCATGTAGTGGATTCAAATCATCTCCCTTGTCTATAAAACTTCAAACCCATTTACGGT
Source organism: Viscum album (assembly GCA_963277665.1). Taxonomy (NCBI): domain Eukaryota; kingdom Viridiplantae; phylum Streptophyta; class Magnoliopsida; order Santalales; family Viscaceae; genus Viscum; species Viscum album. The sequence goes on from OY728157.1 coordinate 1,995,204,577, forward strand.
TCTTATAGCGTGATATGTGGTCTGTAGAGTACCGCTTTGTGGAAATATTTCCTTTTCTGATCTTCTTTTGGCATTCCACGTACCTTATTTTTAGGCCATATAGCATATTTGAACTAATATGCAGTCCACGAACACCATGCTTCACGTTCTATGAACTTTGGTCTGAGAAATCCTTTACATGATCTATGGTCCTCCAAAAATGTTGTGTGGAAACATTTCCTTTTTCATAAAAAGATTTCAATTTTGAGGCCCAGAAATTAGGCAAACACTGTAAAAATGTGCCTCCTTAAAATCATATACTTCAAAAACACCGACCATACTATAATATGGTCATCTAGATTTTTCAACAGACACAATCATCGCAAAAACACCAAAATGAAACATTGAGGGATTTTTTACCAATAATATCCCAATTTGGTTTTGTTGAAAATTCTAAAAAACTTTGATTAGAAATCAAACATTTACTCAACACACAATCTAAGCTCACATGAGTGATACTCGATGTGAGAAACAAGATTAGGAAACAAAAGTACATCAATGAATCACTTCTTTAAAAAACTCTCAACTTCTTTCACCATGATCCAAATTTTTGTGATATATAACATTTGATTGGTCATCATTAAGATCATCATATTTAAAACTCCCCCTATTAGCGTCTCCCCCTATCTTCATCAATATATTCCAGACCCCATTATAAATGAACTGAAATTACACTTCTATTTGGATCCAACAATGTAAAGAACACACATCATCACATTAGGGGAAAACACATCATACATTAAGGATAGGGATTCCCACAACCACACTTTTGCATGTGTGGGGGGGTCAACAGAACTCTAAGAGCTAGTCGACACCACTCAAACGACTCTTTGGATAAGCCATTAATTATAATTACTGCAACCTAAAACTTTTTAGGCACATAATCAACCATCACAAGAATGTGATCCACCTTCTTGTTGATAAAATGATACTTTATTTCAATGTACTTCATTTGTGAGTGATTTACTAGATTTTTATGAGATTTATAGCACTTGAATTATCACACTAGATTCTGATTAGAGACTCAATTCAACTCCCATATCATTGAGATGTTTCTCCATCCATAATAACTATGTTCAGGATTGTGTACCCACAATTTATTCATCTTTTGAGGTGCTCAATGAAATGTAATAGTCTTTCGTTATTACAAAAGATATAAACAATCCACTAAGATAGAATGCACCACCTAAAGTCAATTTTCTATCATCTACTAATTTGTCCCAATATGTATTTGTATAGCCTAGTAACTCTTTCTAATATTTTTCATTATACAAAAAATTAAAATCTATTATTCCATATATATACTGAATTATTCTTTTTTACTTAAATTAATTATCTTTCATTGGGATTTCTTCGATATCTTATTGTTTGGCATGTGGATAAAACAATATCTAGTCATGTCGTAGTAATGTACGGTAGTCTTCTAATGATATTTCTATATTCTATAATATTAACTACTTTTCCTTCATCATCTTATTATACATTCATTAGGGTGGAAAATGGAATCATCATATCCTTGAAATTATCCATTCCAAATCTTCACAAAACCTCCCTGGAATATTTATATTGAGAAATTAATGTGTCGTTACTTTTTTGTGTCACCTTTAAATCAAGGTAAAACATCTTTTCACTCATCATTGACATTTAAATCTCACTTTTCATGAATTCTACAAACTGTTTTCCTTAAGCTTCAACTGATCCAGAAAAGATTATGTCTTCGACCTATACTAGCACAGTCATCCTTTGAGTATTTTCATTATTTACATAGTTATTGTAATCAAATCCACCATACTAAAAACTAAACATATGCAATAAATAATCAAGTCTTGAATATCATGCTCTTGGCACTTGTTTCATCCCATATAGTGCATTCCTTAGCTGAAAAACTTTGTTTTCATCTTTATGAATGATAAACCAATCTATATTATCGATATACACTTCTTCTTCCATAACCCCAATCATAAATTCTAACTTTATATCAATATAGAAAACTTTGAACCATATTTGTACTATTATGGACAAGAATAATCTGATCATCTCTATCCTTGAAAAGGGTGATAATGTTTAATCAACATTAATACCCTCTATCCAAGAGTAACCTTTTCACACTAATCATGATTTTTTTTGAATCATTGTTCTATATTTATTCGTCTTGTTGTAAAATACCAATTTATACCCAATGAAATTCTAATTTTTTGGTCTCCAAACAATCTCCCATTTCTCATTATTCTCAATTTTCTAAATCTATTTATTCATAGGCTAAACCCAATTCTAATCTTAAACTGCTTTATCAAAACATATGGGTTCTACTTAAGATATAAAGGATTCTTGTTGTAATGAATTAATTATTCGTGATTAAACCGGTGATGTAGGACCACTAATGATGTTATTTATTTTAATTGTTTCTGGAATCATCGGTTTTCATGAAGTTATAGATTTTACTTCCTCATTCCCACCATTAGTATCTTCCATTGAATTAGAATTTTCCACTTCAACCCCCTTGATGGGATTATCTCCTCATCACGTTCATCTGGTAACTATTCACTGTGTTATTGAAGATTCTATTTGTTTTTGTCTATAGTGACATAATTTATTTCAACTACATTTCCAAGACACTTGTTAAAAAATTTATATTCTTTTATTTTTCCTGAATATCCAAAAACTATTTCATCATCTCCTTATGATTCAAATTTTCTATGTTTCTCCTTATTTAGAATAAAACATTTGCTTCCAAATATTTGAAAGTATTTCAATGTTGTATTCTTTCCATACCATAACTCATATGGAGTCTTATTTTTCTTTGGAAATAACGTAGCCCTATTAGATATATATACTGATGTTAATACTAGTTCCTTCCAAAATGTTTTTGGTATGTCCTTTTCAATAAGAATTGATCTATCCATGTTTTTTATGATTCTATTTTTCCTCTAAACCACTCCATTTGCTGAGGAGTTATCACTATTGAAAATTTATTCCTTATGCCATGTTTCTTTAGATAATATTCCACTTGACTATTTTTGAATTCCATACCATTATTATAATGAAAATTTAAGAATCTTTTGTGTAATCATCCTTTTAAATTCCCTTTGACACTTTTTTATTCAGGTGAACACATCAGCCTTGTGGGAAATTCAAAATACCCATACCATCCTACTAAAATCATTACTAAAAATAGTTTAATACCACTTATCATTAATTTAACTTAGTGATATAGGATTCCATACATCCGTATGGACCAATTCAATCACTCTTGTTAACTTTTGTTCATTTTCCCTGTATACCTTTCTGATAATCTTCCCTTATTGACAAGCATCATACGTATGAGTAGGATCGCATGATAGCTTAGAGAGATATCGAGTTGCATCACATTTGGCCGGATATTCTAGGGATGGTTGGCATAGATGGACAAGTAATTTGTGCCACAACTTGTTTTCTACCTCTCTGGATTAAAAGAACATATCTTCTTCTCCACTTACAAGGTAGAGATTCCCCTTAATTGTTTTTCACTGTAGAAAAACTACACCATATCTTGCATTGATGATACACATATTCTTAGTAAATATTATATAATTTTCGGAATCAAATAGTTGAATGACACTAATAAACTTGTGACTGATACCTTCAACAACTGATAAATCATTACATCTTATTTCTTTGCCCCCAAATGTGGATTTTATCTAACCAATAATCTTCAAGCCTTTATCATTTCAAAATTTAAGAATACCTTCCTTGTCATATATTATGCATGTAACTAGATATATATTACCATTTATATGGGATGTGTGTCCACTATCAAGGATCCATACACTAAAATTATTTGATGCTTTATGAGAAATATCTGCAACCACTATCTGCACAACTCATTTCTTTTTTATCTTTGTTTTTTACTTCATAGGTAGTATGGATTGATAATCATTATATTTATTAGAGTATAATGGAATAGTGACATATTATAAAGCTCAAAATCAATTTTATATTTCCATCTAATTTGATGATACATTGAGCTACTGCTTATGACCACATTTAGTCAGCTTCCGCACATTTCAATGAATTTTTTATGACAAATATTTTTCCATGCGTATAAATCCTCCACAAAAAAAAGTGACCATCAAATGATCTCCTAGAATATTTAGCTTAATATATCTTCCTCTCATGGTATTTATTACTTTAGTGACTCTTGGATATAGAATATACATTTATTGAGTGTCTCGTCTTTCTACAATAATAACATTTAATGTGGGGTGCTTTCTAATGTGTCGCTACTGCACTAATGGTTTTCCCTTGAGTTCTCCAACTATTCTAGTTATGATTCATACTAAAATTTATCTTTGATCTCATAATGTGTTCCTATGGTATGAATTCAATCGTAACAACTTTCTATTTTTGATCATTCCCCATATCATCTATATCATTCAAATCTATCATATTCTTCTCCTAACTTCCTTTGTCTGTTTCACTAGAACTTCAAACTCTATTTTATTTATTTTATGATTCCTTTGTAACCTGATTTTTTAGAGTCAAGAGTTTCTCCTTATATTTTACATTCCTTTATAGGCTGACAACTTCATTTTTAAGTTCATTGATTTGTTAGATTTAATCTATTCCAGTGTTAGGCAATCTATCGATTTTTCTTTTCTATTCTTCAATTTTGGGCATGTAATCAACAACTTTTCTATGTTCTCTAGAATTAAAGACTTAAATATTTTAATTTATTCGTTCATCTCAAGCTTCTATTATTAATTTTGTTTTATATAAAAGTGTTCAACATGAACCACTTTGTTGTATTTATTTATTTTGGCTCTCCAAACATCTATCTCCTCAAGAGTGACTTCTAATTCATCCTACATATGAACTCTTAAATAGAATTATTCTTCATTATTTTTTCTTTCTTACATTTTTTTGGAGATACCTATATCTTCCACCATAGAATTTTCTTCACAATAATTGTATTTCTCTATCTCTTTAACCTCAATTTCTTCTGAACGTTCATTTTCTTGTAAAAGGATATTCTTATTTCTAATAAAAATTTTATTAAATTTTTTCTTACCATTCACATAGAATACATACTTATTTATGGGTATTTTAATTTCATCCTCATCATCTTCCTAAAACTTCTTGTGTAACCTCATTACAATATTTATAACCTTTCCACGTCAAAAACATGAAAGTGAATGTTCGCTTTTGAAAAAAAATTCCTCTTTGTAAATTTAAAAAAATGAATGACATGACTTCATCTATCTCTTCTTCTTCTTTCCCATCTTAAATGGTGAGATTATTTATGGCCTTTAATTTAACTTCTTTAGACTTCCATTTTTACAAAGTCTCATTGTTATCATTTATCATCTCATATGAAACAAGATTATTGTGAAATCTATCCAATGTTATCTCCTTTAGATCTTTATCTTCCAATATAGAAACATTTATATTGTACCAAGTTTGAAGTTTTCTCAAGATGTGATTAACAATATTTAAATCTTAAATATTTGACCATCTATGTACCCCATAACAAAATCCACCCATCCAAATAATGCATCGATAAACTCATTAGGGTGCATTTTGGGATCCTCATACTTGTACCATAGAGTCTTCAGGTTTGCTTCTTTTACTTTTGAGACATCTTCGTAAATATTTATTAATATTTCTCACATGTCATGAGATGTTTTACACAACATCTATTTCATATAGATTTCATTGTATATGGATCCTCCTAAATCATTGATTCCATTAGCGTTAGTATCTAGTTCTGTATATTAAGATAAGGATAAATTTCTACTCCATACTATCCAAAATACCATATATCGAATCTATAAACACATCAATTCCTAATGATAAAAATAAGTGTTACATCTAATTCTTCCACAATTGAAATTTTTTTCCATCAACGATTGAATACAATTATGATTGATAGCCTCCAATGAAACCTCTTAGAGAGAAACATTAAAATTAACCTTTGGATTTGATACCAATTGTTATCCCATCTAGGTTAAATACCCAGAGAGGGGGTTAATCAGGGTATTAAAAATTAAAACAACTACCCATTCAGATATTATTTTGTCATCAAATAGAACACTCTTCTCTCTTTTTGCCATATCAATGTAATAATATATATAAAAACATGAAAAATTCACATTAATTTTAATTGGTTCACCCTTTTTGGGATACTTCCATGAAACATATAAAAACAATGTGATGATCGACCAGTTCCACTAAAGATCACTAATAAAATATGGTTTGGTCTAGATCAATTTTATGCCCAGGATCACAGCCTTTATAAAGTTTGGAGCGGACTCATTATTCCTCCTAGTTTACAAATAATCACAATTTAAAATATCACTACTCTTTAAACTAAATTGTTCTCACTGCTCCTTTTGAAGAATCTATTATTGTTATGAATCACCTGAAAAACAATTCACACATATATGAGTGTTCCATGAAGTCCTATTTTCACCTAGTAGATGAAATCCAATTTTTCATGTACTATTAGTTTTCAAAAATTTCTTTCATGAACCATTTTTAGTCCCTTCAAAAACTTCCGTACACCCTCTATGAACTTTCTTACATCATCCATGAACTACCTTGCATCCTCTGCAAACTGTCTTGCACCACATGGTGTGAGTGCTTCATGGACAATTTTTTTTCATGAAACACATATTCTTTGTGGTCCATTGTTCTTTGTGAGATACTAATCCCCGTAAATCCTTTGTACAAATTTTCATTTCAAACTACTTTTTCACATTATTTATCCCTAACAAACTACTTCCTTCTTCATGGAATCCACCCTCGTGAACTACTTCATACTTTCTCAAATTATTCTAGAGATAATATTATCAAAGGAAATTCAATATCTCTTTATCATGAAGTGATTAGAGGACTTTAAAAAATAAAATAGATTTTAAAATCATACTAATCAAAAATACCCAAAACATTATTGAGGTATATCCTTCACAACAGACTTTTTATGTGGTCCGTATAGTACATTTAATTGTTCACAACACACCTTAAATCACCACATTCCATAAACAACATGCCTCACACGAACTGGTCCTACTTTTAAGTTTTTTGTACCACACAACCCTATGAGGTGACTTCAAATCACCACACTCATTCACAAAATTACAAACCCCTTTGTGGTTTATATATCATTCTATGCAATTTACATAGTGCTTTTATGCAAAAAATATTTCCTTTGTCGATTTTCATTTGTTATTCTACGTGCATTATTTGTGGTCCAAAGAGTATATTGGTGATTATATGTGTTGTTTGAACTATAGTTTTAAAACTCATTTATGTCATATGTCTCCCAGAAATAAAATAGAGACTAGAAATACCTAACATGCTTTGGTAAATTTGGAATCATAATCCCCATGAAAGAATAACTTTAAATGAAATTTAAAATATCATTATAATAATTAAATTCATGATATAATAAGTCATATGGGTTTTATATACACCTCATAAAATAAGATAGGTGCATAACATGACATATGACTCAAAGAAGACAATTTGAGACAAAATCCATTACATTAAGTCTCAAATTTTTTCATACACATTTGAACCTCCTGTATGATAAATATAGATTTATTATAAATATATTATAGAACCTTACATATATATATCATACCATATATTATTTAATTATGGCCTTTTATTACCCGTTTATTAACAATTCCATGTTAAAATCATGTTTCGAGTAATAAGTACATTATTTTTTATGTATGTTCTGATTCGGTATTTTCAGTCCTTTTACTTTGATCATGGTCCCATAATCTCAATAATTTTATCCATGATATAATTATAAAATATATTTAATATATATTTATTTATAGTAATCTATAAAATTTATAGATAAAAAATGAAATGTATTGTTTATGGAGATAGTAGGTCATATGTATGCATGAATATATTTTCTATTTTCTAGAATGATGTAATGAAAGAAAGGTAAATAATATATCACATTTACAAATTAATTATGATTTAATATATATCATATATATTTATTAAACTTATCCTTATTACCTTCCATGTAAATCATAAGTGAAAAATTAATCACATCACTTCGTGAGGTGGTAGTCTGTTGTACACACTAGTGGCGTTATCGTATTCCCAAAGAATGGAAAGTGAGAAGTTATATGTGGTATTATGTTACCATAAGTATAATAATATCATAAATTTCATATATTAACAATAAATATGTCATTATAACCATCATTTAGATGAGGTGATTGAAAACAAATTACATCAGTTCGCTAGGAGGTAGTCTGTCGTACACGGGATCGACAATTTTGTTTCCCATTTAATGGAAGAGGAGACAAACATCGGTTATTCCAGAAAAATAATATCATCTCAGTATATGTTATACACTTTTTTATTATATTTTAATTATTAGGAAATAAATTAATGTGGTAAAATAAGTAAAAAAACAAGGATAATATTGAAGACAATTACCTTCTCTTAGAACTACCTCCTTTGGATATCTTATTAAAGACCCTAACATTGGTCTTTCATGAATCACAAAATATCTAGAGTGTGGATAAGGATTTTTGGGATATATATTTTTTACATACTGGTATACCTAAAGGGAATAATAGGTGTGAATAAGTTATGGGAGGAAGTGTCCATTAATAATTGAGGGGGAGTGGATTTTTTTTTAATACCCAAAAATATTCGATAATGAGAAATCACTCTCACCTAAAGTGCCTCCAAAATTGATTAATAATGTATTATAGGGATGATATGGTTGATCCAAACCTCCATCACAAAGAGAAATGTTTTAAATATTTTATTCCTTATCCTTTAAGTTTACATAATTTTACCATTTTAGTCTTCACCATAGTAACTTGTATCTTTTTAATTACCAAGGTACTTCATCCTTTAACACTAAAATAAAAATTATTATTATTAGATAATTTTTACAAAATTATTCTAAATTTTCAATCCAATTAATAAAATAAAAATCTAATATGTGTTTAAAATTGATTTAAACATAAGAATATTTAATGCGCAAAACCTCATTCTAACCATTACTGTAGTAAATAATTTTTATTTTTTTTACTAATATGTGTGAAAAAAATTTATTAGACCCTATTATATAAAATAAATTATTCTTAAAAAAAATTTAAATCCATTTTTCCAAATTTCATTCACATAAGTAGAAAATGTTAATTTAAAATTAAAATCACAGACACGATGAAAAAGTGATTTTCCAAAGTGAAAATTATCATAAGTATATAAAGTTTTAATATAAAAATTAAATATGAAATTAACTAAATGGAAATCTATTTTATTAATAAATATATAATTTTACTAATTTTACTATTAAAACCATATTAAAATAAAATAGAACTTGTAAAATCTTTAAACAAAAAGACATTTTTTATTAAAATTAGTATTTTTTAGTATTCATTGAAAAATAAATCTTTATAAAAAGTTATCAAAAAATAAATCAAAATTAATTACCATATGTAGATTTAAAAAGTGAAGTTTATTTTTTAAAATAAATTTTATAAAAGTGTAAAAAATTTCTTGTATTATCTTTTTTACAAAAAAACAAAAAAAAATATTTTTGAGAATACAGTATTTTTTAAAACAATATATATTTTACTAAAAAATAAGTAATTTTTTATCAATATTTTTTTATATAAAAAAATTACACTTAATATTTAAAATGTATTTATTCCTATTCATACCTCTAATTTTAACATCTAAGTTATAATGATCATAATAATATTAATAGTGTATCAAGGTTTGTTAAAACTCAATGTTGCATGTAACACAATCCATTGAATAAATTAAATTTATTTAAAAAAATCACAAAATTATGGGGTGTTACATTATACCCCTATTTAAATTAATTTAACCCTTTAAATATAGTCACTTTGTTACAAACAAAAAAGGATACTTCTTCCTCATTATTTCCTTAGGTTCCAACATGTCTTCCTTAAGATGGGGGTTTCACCATAAAAATTTAACCAGGTGAGTGGTTTTGTTTCATAGAACCTTCAATGTATGATCCATAATCTCCACATGTTTTTCATCATAATAAATATAATGATATAGTAGTAGGCCCTATTAGTTTAACATATGTGATGGATCAGTTATATAATTCCTTGGGAGAGAAACATGGAACAAATTGTGAACTTGAGAGATATTTGGTTGAAGCACCAAAAGATAAACTATTATCTTGATATGATCAAGAATTTCAAAGGAACCAAAATATATGGGGATAAACGTTCTTCAATATCATAATCATAATTTCATCCTTTGGTAGTGATCCAATCAATTTCCACTACATATCTTACTCTATGAAGTGAATACTCATGAGGATTTTTTTTGCATTACTGAAGCACTAAAATCATCATAAGATCCATAAATTATTCCTTCAACCTTTAAATATTTACCAAATCCAAAATGGTTAGAACAATTTATCCAATAAAATGAAATTTTTAATTTAATAAATTCCTAAATAATTAACCTTAAGGCTTATCCAAAAATCATCTGACCAAAATTGGACCCCAAAGATCATAATGAAATAATCTTGTATCCTTTAATGATCAACTTAACAATAATAAAATCCTACACCAAAATTTATAAACCCTAATAACTTCATAAAAATCCTAATAAAACCATATATGCTTCTAAAATATAAATTAACTTTTATTCCTTAAATAATCTCACATCCTAGACAAAAATCTTTCCATATGAAATCTGGGTTCATCCTTACATTGATAAATGATCATAAGTTGATTCATAATATAAAATGTGATATCATTATTATATAAACTATATAGAGAGAGACAATCAATACTTATTATCACCTAAAATTTTAGTAAAGGATTATTAATAAAATTTCTATATATCACATTAATAAATAATTCAATATGAAATTTCCCATTATGGAGTTCCCTAATTATCTTAATTAACTTCAGTTGTTATGATTTATTAATATTTCCCTTTGTCTTTTATATTCAAAGGTTGTTCTACCCTATTTTCCTCATTATACCTTGGATTAGGGAATTTATTTTCATAATTCTGAAATTCATTTCATTTGAAACATTATAGTGTGGGTGGTTCATTTTGTTGAGTTAACTCTCCATTCATTTCATTAGCTTGCCTCTTCTCATCACTTATCAGTTATATTGCTCGATGGACAAGCTTCCCACACTTATAACACCCTCTTTTTACCTTTATAAATTCACTTGAGTGCATCTTTGCACATTTCTTGAATTTAAATGACTGAAATTTCTTTCAATCACATTATTTATTAGAATTATTGTGATACTCGATCTTCCTTTTCTTATCAAAACCATAGGAATGGTCATAGTATTCAATTTCCATTTCTACCTTTAGTGCACATCTAATGACATATTCATATATACTAAAGTATCATATATCCAAAACCATTCAATTAATTTTTTTTAGTCCACTGAAGAACCAATAAATTTTTATTCCAGATTTACTGATTAAACCATAATCATAATATGAAAGTCTTGTAAAATTATCTTCATAGGTACCAATAGATTCACTTTCCTTCTATTTGAGATCAAGAAATTTATTCTCCATCCTTGTTCATAGAGCATGAGGGAAGTACGTAATGAAAAATATCATCTTAAACTCATCCCATTTAGTGGTTTTGGTTTCCACCTATTGAATCTTATTCTTAATAAGGTTCCACCATTGATATTCTTTGCCTTCCAAATGATAGACATCCAAAATGAATTTTTCATGCTAAAAACACTGGTGAATAGAAAATATCTTCTCAGTGGTACCGATCTATTTTTAAAAGATTAGTAGATCAGTGGAACCACTAAAAGATGTATAATTTTCCTCATAAAGGAATAAATATAACATTATCCCCTCATTTTCTTGTTTTTAAGTTCAACATTATTCATATATTGGGAAAATTATGTGGGAAGAGAAATGAGATTTTACATTCCAGCTCCTATATCATTTATTTTATCATGAGAAAAATCATTTAATTTTCCATTTCATTCATCATTGATAATATTCCTTCCGGTTATATCCATTTAATATAACTAAAAAATAGTGTGAGAAACTATAATTATAATGGGAAAACATATATTCATGAAAAAACATTTATAATATGTCGAAATCATGAAACCTTCATTTAAATATATGACACATTAGGTTTACCCTTGTTCATATCTGATTATAATCTATTCAAATCCTTTATAATGGTCTGTAATGAAAATTTGGATTAACCATAGAATATCCCCTGAGAGTGTCAAATTAGGTGCGTAGTAATGAAACCGTAGTTGTGCATCAGAATGATGGTCAAGATATATGTGACCAACAATTGTAAGTGTTTTATCCCCTAAATGTGTCTATTACAAAACCACTTCCACTTGTAGTATCAAGACAGGGGTTTATTTCTAGAAAAACCATATAATATCTTCCTTTCCAAAACATTAGGATTTTATCCTATATTTAGCCTTATCTCTATCATTCTCACTAAAGTTTTCTCATCATAGTTTCCAAACGTTAACTAAACTTTTTCTCTGATACCAACTATAGGGGTTTCTAATCATTACCAGTGGACTATAATTAATACCTATAAGAATACTCCATGGGTGGATACATATCATAGGAAGGAATCTTACCACAATACGTAGTGGTATCCCTTTCCTCACGAATCCCCTTGAGGGAATTCCATGTTTCACCCAACACTCACACATGATAGTTCCTAAGGATTGGATTTCTTATTTTACTTTGATACCAATTATAGAAACCCACACATTTCATACATAAAAATTACATCTTAATAGATGAATATTCATTACATAACATGAAAAACTATGTCAGAATCGTTTTGGTCTAGTGCCTTTGGAAACTCAGATACAAAAACCACTGGTTCCTTAGTAAATTATATCATCTCCCACTAAGTTCATCATAACGGTCACCCTTCTTGTAATGGTCAAACATAATACCATTCTTCATAATATAGGGAAATGAAAAATAATAAAGGGTGGTACTAGATTATTTGTAAGTGTAAACAAGAAATATATCAACTTAACATGAGTATAAGGGTATGATAATGTGAAAATTACATTTGAAAACCATGCCCTACATATCATATATCATAAATGTGAGTCATGGAATAAATTTTAGTAGTTCATAATACATTAATCATAATGTAATCAAAGAACATTATCCCTAAGAACATAAAATTATCATAAGGCATAGATTTTTGGAAAACACATAAACATAGAAAATCATTTTCTTAATAGTCAAGACCCATTGACCAACCCATCATAGTGCATTGAGTTCACTCCAAAAACCAACTTAGTAATTTTGGTTCACTTACAAGACTATAATAATGAATTGGGTTCACTCCCTAGACCATCGTAGTAGTTATGGTTCACACATATCACTATCATAGTGAACAAAGTACCTTAATGAACTGGGTCCACTCCCCATTCAAGTCATGCTTATCTCATGATATCTCAATATTTACACAATTATTTGGAAGTAGATATATGTATCACCCATCTTTATTTATAATATTACCATCATCATTATTTATAACTTAACCATTATCCTTGTCTATAACATGACCACTTTCCATGGTTATAATGTAACCACCTTCCTTAATTATAACATAACCACCATTATTGGTTATAACATAACCACCATCACATAATCAATACATTTGTGTTCCATAAGATCATAAAATATTCATCTTATTAGAACCCATGAATATAAAATGGTTTCATAAAATATCTATCATATCAGAATCCATGAAAATAAATGGGTTTCATAAACATTTCATCATAGCATAACCTGTGGAAAAGAAACGGGTTTCAAAAATAACTTTTCTTATAAATAATAAAACATATATAGATTTAATAATAATTTTTTAATTTTATTATATCCCTAGTAAATCTTATATGACATAAAATTATTTCATCTTAGATGGAAAATGGTTTTGAAAGATCACTTGGAATGCTTCTTGAGGAAGATAACCATTAAACCATTAAACCATTTATTTGAAACCAAAAAACATCAAAAATTATATGGAAAATTTTTCTTCTAAAATAAAAATGGAAACTTGTAAAGTAATCATTGAATCAATGAGTGGTCATGATGGTAGAAAATATTTTTTATGTTTTACATGTTAAAAACAAAGATTCATTTCACATTTTCAGTAAAATTCAAATGAGCCTTGTTTGGAAAAAGATAAGAATACTCCATTTAAAAAAACTAAAAACTAAAATAAGTGTTAAAATGGATTTAAAAAATCATATAGTAACATTAAAACATTCTTGGTAATAATTTTTTAAAACATGTATATGGAAGAAAACAGGGTTTCCTACTAAAGAGGGAAATAGAGTCGGTTTTCTATACAAAATATTTTTCAGAAAATTGAGTACATAAATTGAGAAAAATAAAGTTAAAACATGTATTCTCAAGAAATAACCATAGGATAAGAAAATTAATAATTTTATTTGAAAATAGATCATAATATTTTATCATCAAAATCATAATCATTAACAATCCCGATAAATAATGAGAATGTAACATCAAACCCTTACCACTTTGGTAACTTTTGAATCATATACCCCATGAAAGAGAGAGACCTATATGGATATTTATATCATATAATTTTTTTTATAATAATAATAAAATATATTCATGGGTATTATATACACCAAAAAAAATAAACAAGTGGTGAATATGGAATATACCTCCCAGAAATAAAATAGAGACTAAAAATTCCTCACATGCTTTGTTAACCTCTTAATCATGATCCCCATGAAAGAATAACTTTAAATTAAACTTCAAATATAATTTGAATAAATAATTTCATGATATAAATTTACAAAGTGGTTATATATACCGCTCATAAAATAAGATAGGTTCATAATATAACATATGTCCCGAAGAAGACAATTTGAGTCAAAATCCCTTACCTTAAGTATCGATTTAATTTTTATGTGTTAGAACCTCCTATATAAAAAATATAGTTATATTATACATATATTTAGGAACAAAAAATATGTATTTCATACCATATACTATTTATTTATGACTTTTTATTACCATTTTATTAACAATTATTTGTTAAAATCATGTTTTTGATAATAACTGCTTTGATTTTAAGGTATGTTTTGATTTTCTATTTTCATTAATTTTACTTTGATCATGGTTCCATAATATCTATAATATAAAACATTATATAAATATAATATATATTCCATATATATGTATTTAGATTAATCCAAAGAAAATTAGAGATGGAGATTGAAATACATAATTCATGGAGATGGTGGGTCGTATGTACACATGAATGTTGTTTCCATTTTCTTAATGGATGGAACAAAAGAAAGGTAAATAATATATTACCTTTATAAAGTAATTATGATGTTGTATATGTGTCTTATATTTATAAAAATTATCTAACATGACTCGACCCAAACTGGGGCTCGATCCGCAACTACCCTAAGTCGGCCACCATAGAATAGGGTAAAGCGACAAGCACCGAAAGAAATATCCTAAAGGGGAGGCCATTACCTAATGTACTTGTATGAATACACCCAACCATATCAATGAATAATTTCAGTGGAAAAAAATAATAAGATGAAATTGATATAAATTTAACCTAGAATGCAAAACCTCGAGGGGGTACAAGAGTACGACAGTGAAAACTCAAAACTAAAGGGGAAAAATATACACCCAACAAAAAATGTATCCCAACCTAAAAAAATAGAAAGTAAACTAATAAGAGATCCCAACTTATAATATCTAAGTTATGACCATCGTATGTGGTTCACATCACCCAATATCCCTAGGCTCCTATAATGTCATCGTCGAACTATCCTTTATCTGCAAAAGACATGACACATGCAGAGAAAGACTATGCAGGGCTGAGTATATACATACTCAGTAGGATTCCCAAAAATATGAAGGGGAATTAGTAAGAGATAAAACAGTAATATAAAGAAATGTAGATAGTAAACATGATGCATCTCAACCAAAATAAAGAGAAAGAATAGCCTCTTCCAAGCACAGGGGGATCAACACTGTGAGTAGATGAAATATACATTGAGTCTTTTTCAGCCATAGAAAGAGAGTAAACTCATCCAACCTTGAGAATAGAAACATAGTACCCTGTGCATTTTGTCTTTGTATTCGATGTTACCTAAATTTCCACTCGGTAGGTAGAGGACTCATGCCTAAGCTCATGGGGGTTTCACTCTATAGGTTGAGTACCCACACCCTGGTGCAATAAAAGGGTTCCACTCTGGTCATTGAGGACCCACACCATGTCCAAAAGAGGTATTACACTTAGTATGTAGAGGACCCATTCCCATGTTGATAGGGGGTTCCACTCTAGTGACTCTAATGATTATCTACCTTATCACTATCATCATCGGGTGTCGCCCAAATAAGAAGCATTCTAGGAACATTTTACATCATATCTCCAAAGACACAATAGAGGGAACCATCATGTTTCACACACAAAAACACTCAGGATAAGCTACTCACTGGCTAAAATTAGATTTCATACAAAGGAGATATAGATGATTGAAGTTTCCTCAAAATCAGTAAAGGGGTGAACTACATGTGAGGGGACCCACAAAGCACGTGGTACCACTCTATCACTAGGTTATGTACTTGGAGGTACATGGACTACCTATCATGAAGGTATGCACATCATGTAGGGGATATACATGGAATGTCCATGTCACCTGGGGTCCTGCCCGTGTGTTTGTCTATGTTCATGTATCCACTCTATGTTCAGGTACCTTACCTTGTGTATGTGTACTTTAGTACATGGATGTGTGTCTATTCGTGTACTCCCATATAGGGTCCTACCTATGTTCTCAACCTCAAGGATCTTCTACTCGGGGATGAGGTACACATCATGTATAAGGTATGCACATTGTGTCATCCTTATAACATTCTAAAACCATATTCAACGTAGATAGGGCCAAATATGTCGTGTGTTCTTTGAACTACATGCCGTTTAGTTAGGATTTTTCAAGAATCCTATATCTAATCTTCACGTTCCATATCTAGCTTCCTGTTTTTCGATTGGCTTTGTATTCACCCAAAATTGGTGGATCTAGTTGATGTTCATTATTTTTAGCCATCTGGTGGTTGGAAATCTGATATCATCTGTCCTCAGAGGTTTTTCGTACATCTCACAGGCCTCTAATCCTCCATCCATCTAATATTTGGTCTATATTCATCAAAATATTAACCTAGGTTCGGGAAAAAAACCATATCTATCTTTTATTCATTGATCTACCCCTTATACATAGATTTTTTATTATTATGAGGGACTGATTGGGCTAGGTACTGCCCGACAACATCGAAATGAGACTGCAGGGTCCAACCGGGGAAAACACAAAGCAATTGAGGCAAGAAGGTACAAGATCAAATGTTTAAATATTGTTGAAATTTTTTCTTTGGCAATGATCAAGAACGAGTATAATTAGGGTTAGAAAAAACAAAGATTAGGCAATTAAATCAGAACATGGACCCATGCTCAGGCCATAATTGACATATATCAAATAAGGGGATTGATATGCTCAATCAATTTAATAAAAAAGATCATAAACTACAAATTAAAGAGTCCTAACAAGATATTGGATCATTATTCACCAAAGAGTGAACACTCACTCACTTAAAGGAATCTTTTGTATTCTTTGCACTCCGATATACTCTAATCCATAATTTCATTGTTATATGAGGTGATTCCTCCAACTAAATGAGAATAAGAACATCGCTTAGCAATTCTAGGGTTATAAGTTTAACCCTAGGAAAATTTCCATAACATGGTATTTATAGAGAATCCTCTTAAGTCATCTTAAAATATATAATTAAATTAATTAATTAATTTAACTTAAAATTCATCCATAAATGGTTAAAATATCTTAACACCTTGTTCTGGCCTATTTTAGGTTGCACCTTGGGTAAACAATGCATTCTAGACTCAATCGTGATCTCATATTTTTTATCCAAAATTCTATTTAAGTGTTATATCATATTTTTTAAGAAACATTGACTATGTAATATAAAATATATTTAATATTTTTATAAATTAATTTTCGGCATGCAAGTTATCTACAACATTACCTAATTTAATCTCTTCATACCCAAAAAGTTAAACTACAAAAACAACATAGGATACCTCCCCTACATCTGGCTCTCCCTCTCCTAGGAGATATCTAGAATGTTCTTATGCTTCTACAACATGCAAACCAAGGGGATGCACTATCCATTCAAAGTCATATCATGTTGATCCTTGATCGCCACCAGGAGATCTACAAATGTGTATCCATCATCGATGTACATCTTTCCCTAGACAATAATGTACTCAGGGTCATACAATATATCCTCAAATGTGAAATGTAGAATAATTCATGCACTCTCTCAAATTTTGGGGATAGAGAGAGGGGTAAAAAACCTTTCCAACCCTCTACACAATCTTGAACATACCAATGAACCTTGGGGATAGATTTCCTCCCTTGATGAATCTATACAACTCTCTTCATGGGGAGAATCTCAAGAAAATGTGGTCTCTCTTCTCGAACTCCAAGTTCCTACAATAGAGATCTTCATAAGATTTATTTCTACACTAGGTCATCCTAATACACTCACAAATGAAAATGATCTTCTTCATCATCACCTACACCATCATTAGGCCAACACGTGATGTCTTGTTGATCTCTTTCCAGCATAAGCATGACATAATGGTAATTCTATATTGGGTCTCAAAAGGTGTCATGTTGATGGTAGATTGGTAGTTGTTGTTGTATGAAACCTCAACCATGGGACAGTGATTCCACCAATCTCTATCCAAAGTTGAACAAGAAATCCCTGAACATATCTTCCAACACTTGGATAGTGTGCTCAGTCTTCCTATTGGTCTAGGGTGATAGTTTATGAATATCCTCACATGGGTCTTGAATTTATATTATATTCCTCTCCATAGTCATGATGTAAACCATGTGTAACTATCAGATTCAATCATATAGGGCACCCCATAGATGCAAAAAATATCTTTTAGGTACAATTGCCCCAAACTCTCCACTGATCTCATCTCCCTAATAGAGAGGAAAAATGTGCACTTTTTGAGTCATCTAATTATCACTCAGATGGTTCCATGTCCCTTGATTTTATATGGAATCCCTATAATAAATTCCATGGATATTTCATCCCACTTCCACTCTGGGATCACAAAATACTTCAATAAACCTGCCGGAACATGGTGCTTAACGTTCACCTTCGAAAAGGTGAGATACATAGAGAAAACCCAAAAACACTCCATCTCATGTTGAAACACAAAAACTACCACTGACAGTCTCTATAAATCTTCCCCACACCAGTATGTACAACCAATAGAGAAGTTTGGAACTCTCATATGAACTCCTCCCACATCATGACTACAACCACTATCTATCCCTAGAAAAAGATGACATGATTCTATACTTTGGAATATTCATTTAGTGAATCCCCTATGGATATTGGACACACAAGACTTCATAGTCTATTTCTCCAAGCTAGAACCCTCTCACATGCTCAATAAGTGAAGGAGTCAACAAAATCAACTGTAGAAAATTTTTAACCTCCTGCTCTACCAAGGCCAGCTACAATGAAGCCACCAACTCAAAAGCCTCCTGAACCATGTGAGGTTGTAAATTCCTACCGAGGTAATTTTATACTAGGTTTCCCTTTCCTAAGGTATATAATATCTTGAATTAATAGTCTTGTATGAACTCCAACCAATGCCACTATCTTAGGTTCAGGTCTCTCTGTGTAAAGACATTCCTAAGACATTGATGTTCTGAGTAAACCACAAAGAGCTCCCCCAAAATATAGTGCCTCCACATCCTTAGGGAGAAGACTATCGTTTCCATATCTAGGTCAGGATCTATTTATTTTTTCTTATGGGGTCTCAAATGTCTTAACCCAAATGCGATAAATGACAATTACTATATCACCCCATAGTTGAGCCCAAATATTGAGGCATTGAAATAAAATACATACTCCAGACACTCCTCTAGTAGTCTCAACATATGATCACTTGTTATCCTCATCCTAAAATACTTTAAGGTCTCCTAGAACTACTCATTCCAAGTAAATAGCTATTTTTTCTTTGATAGAGTGATCAAAGGGGATGCAATCCTTAAGAGACATACCATAAATCTACGGTAGTACCCTACTAAGTCAAGAAATATTCGAACATATGACATGCTCTTGGGTGGATCCCAAGAAATCATTGCATCGATCTTCACTGGGTCCACTGCTATACCATGCTGAGAAATTACATACCCCATAAAGTTAACCACGTGAATCCTGAACTTACACTTCGAGATCATTCTATAAAGTTAGTTCTATTGAATCAATTCTATAACCAACCTCTATTGATTTTCATGCTCATCCAATGATGCAGAGTAGATGAGTATGTCATTGATTAAGATGACCAAAAATTGGTGTAAGTACAGATGTAATATTTGGTTCTCTGAATCTATAAACATGGTGGGGGAATTAATCACACCAAATTCCATCACTGTGAACTCATAGTGTCGGAAGAAACATCAAAATGAATTCTTTGGAATATCAGCCTCACAAACACTCAACTAGTGGTAACCGAACTGAAGATCAATATTCAAGAACCATTTCTCACCTTGAAAATGGTAAACATGGACATTAATCCTTATAAATGGGTACTTTTTATTTATAATATCCTGGTTTATATGATGATAATCTATGCAATTTCACAAAATTTCATCTTCCTTTTTCACAAACAACAGTAGAGCTACCCAAGGGGACACACTGGGACAAATGAAACTCTTCTCTTGAAGGTCCTCTAATTGTAACCATGGTTACCATAGATCTATAGAGTCTATCTAATATGATATATAATATATCAGATCTATCCCAAGATGCAAGATGATGAAAAAATCTATATCCCACCATGGAAGTTGTCTCGAAACATCCTCTAGAAAGACATCCATATTATCCTCCAGAATTGAAGAAATCCATATGCCTGAAGATCCTTCAACATCAAGGGATATACTCGCCAACTTATGGGTGATAGGATATAGCCTCCTACTCATGGAACCCACTCATTCATCTATGAGATATCCCTCACCCATAAAGGTGAATCACATCCCATCAATACATAAGCATCTGGATCATTTGTGGGGACAGTCAGTCTAGGTGTGGACTATGTACAACCAATCCATACCTGAGATGATATCCTCGGGTTACATCATGATGACTAAAGGACCCCATGTGATCCTTTTACACCAAATTATAACTCTCACAGTCATAAACTAAAACATACAGAAGAAGTGTTCCTTATAAGAACCTCAAGACGAAGCTGTGGGGCGAGCACCTCAATTGGGAGACCCAACTCCTGAACCAGAAGAATAGAGATGAAGGAATTATTGGAACCTATGTATAATAGTAGTGAATCATGAGTATAAAACAACCAAATTGTACATATAATCATTTTGTGTGTTGTGAGTTCATAATCCTCCAGCGCATGTAGCTATCCGCGAACCTGATTGCCTGCTCTCAGAGCCTGACATGGGTCATCTAGTGGTGGTGATGGTTGAAGAATCTCATAGTGTTGTTCACCACCCATAGATCATCCTCCCCTTTTTCCAGATCTACCTCCTTGGGGTATTCCCTTCCCTCACCTAGGATATCCCTAATCACTAAGCTTCTTCTGTTGTGGTGGCCTATCAGCTATCTGACCGCACTCCTCGTCATGTCTAGTTGGGCAGTCTCGTAAGGACCCGACCCCAGAATACCCAAATTCAATGCCTTGAATCATTTTGTTAATTTTTTTACAAAAACATGCACTAATAATTACAAATTATGTCCCATACATAGGATCAAATTTGTTTTAGGTTTTAGAAAACCATCTACTTCTATCGTGCTTCTTTAGCTAAAACCTGATACCTAAAAAAATAATTTCAAAAACGTAGGGTGAGCATACTAATGCATGGTAAGGGGTTTTAAAATAACATAATAAACCAATATAACTTTTAAAAACATTCATTAAAATATTTCCTATAACATTTCTCTTAAAGAAAAGTTGTAACACATGTAACATAGCATAAAAGTGCTAAATTAAAAACATGCTAATAGAATTATAAAGGATAATTGATTCAATTATAGGAATACTCATTTGGAGTAATAAATAAAAGACAAACATGTATCACATATTAATATTTAAGCACAAATTAAATATCTAAGAGTAATGAATAATCAGAGTTGTGCGTAAAGGTAAAAACTTCAATTTCATACAATAAATACTAATTCACTAAGTGCATATGTCATGCCATAAGAATTTACTTTTCTGATACTCATATATACTAGTTCTTAACCATGGATATTCTAGAACTCGAATATCCATTTTGTTAATTAATTATCATACACCTAATGAAGGAATGTATAATGTTGAACTTTAATTTTTGTGTCAAGGCCTCGTGCCAAGACCTAGGGGCTAACTGTTACCGGACCCCAACCCGGAGAGCCTCTATAACCAAACACCATCCCGGAGAGCCTCTATAACCAGACTCCAACCGAAGGGTTCTACTGTAATCAAACCCAAACCCATAGGTCTTAATTTTCCTGGTCCCTAACCTGGAACATACAAGTCCAATACACTCCTCATATGTTTATTGAGTCCATGTATCCAAAGTCTCATGTACCTCTTCGAATACCTAATTCCATGTATTTTATTTGGGGTGTCCCATACCACTCCAAATAATCTATTTCATGTTTATTATTTGGGGTGTCTCATACCATCTTGAACTATTAAATTATTAATTGATTATCATAAGTGATGAATAACTTTTTTTTTCAATTTTTCACATAAATTAATAACCTTACAACTCTTCCATAAACATTCAATGCATTAGATTGCATGTTTATAACTTTGGATAGGTATTTTTCATGCTCAAATCATACACTGATAAATGGAAATGACATTGAACTAAATCATAATTTGTCAGTTATTATTTAAATAATAATTTTTCCAACGACATGAATAAACTATTAAACATTCTTTGTGCATGTGATATTAATATAAAACACGTAAGTAATGAATGGATGGGGTTACCACATAAAATTATAGATCTTTAATTTTCAAAATCCTTGATTCATGGAAATGAATATTTATATTTTAAAATGTCTAATTTTAAATTAAGACAGATGTCATTTGTACACAAGCATGCACTGATAAATGGTAATGTCTTAATAAATGGTCATACCCTATGTTGCATAGAATATATGGTCAACTAATTTGCAGGGAAACATACCTTCTATGTAATGAATACATTCATGAGAATTTAATTAAGCATATCAACAACATAAATTAACCACTGAAGTTTCTTTTAGGCTAACCTATTTCGTATTATGGTTCAAACTTATAGGTGCATACATATAACCATATATATATATATATATATATATACATAAAATATGTATATGCCACACCCTTAATTTATATATTCTGAAAACTAAAAATAACATATATATATATATATTAACACTTTACAAGAAATGTAATTTTTTTAATAATAAAAAACCCTTATCATCATAAAAACAATTCACATTTTAAGAAAATGAACTTCCTTATAAGAACCAGAAAATAGAGATTGTGTAATGTAATAAATAAATTTGCCTTATTTTAAAATCATCATTGCAAATCAACACTTGATAGAATTAAAACTGGGTGGATTAAAACTATATTGGTGTATGTGTAATAAATATACCAATCCATTTGAACCCAAAACTTTATTCGCATCCAAGTATTTATTTAAAGATTGTAAATCATCTTTAATGACATAAAATAGATATAGATTGAATTATGTGTGTATGTATGAATATACAATAAGTCTATATTCGGTTTTTCATCATTAAAAACTATATTAAATGAACCAAAATATAATTATCAAACGTAGAAATATTAATACATACAAAATTTTAACCTTTGAAAAACATAGATTCACCTTATATATGACCATATATAATTATAATTATGTGTATGGGGTTTTCATTTCACAACCAAACAACTACTACGAGCATCAGTTAAACATTGGTAAGAAATATTTAGAAATGCAGAATAGGTTTTGGATGGAAAACCATATATATATATATATGTATGTGTATATATATATATGTGTGTGTGTTTGTATGAACATATACATATTTTTATATATAAATCATGTATATATGATTTTTCACAAGAAAGACAATGCATAATAAAAACCCCTACATTTTAAAACCTTATTGCAAATCAATACCTCACAGATTTAAAACTGTGTGGCTTACAACTATGTGAATGTATATATATAATATATACTAAAAAAGACAAGGTATATATTCAAGTTCTCAAAAGGAAGGAAATTTTTATTGAACCCTTACATTTTAAAACATTAATGAAAATTAGCGCCTCGTAGATTTAAAACCATGTGGCTTACAACTATGTGAATGTATATATAAAATATATACTACAAAAACAAGGTATATACTTGAGTTCAAAAATGGAAGGAAATGTGTATTGAACCCTTACATTTAAAAACATTATTGCAAATCAACACCTCGTTGATTTAAAACCATGCGGCTTAAAACAATGTGAATGTATATATAAAATATATACTAACAAAAACAAGGTATATACTCGAGTTCGAAAAAGGAAGGAAATGTGTATTGAACCCTTTCCTCAAAATTAAACTAATAATACAACATCTAACTTGAAAGCGCAAGAATAGCGATAAAAAATCAAAGCAGTGTTAAAACATGGGTGTGGGGGTGTGTAGAAAGTATGACAGAGTTAGATATGTCTTGTGATGGTGCAGCGGAAGGATACTGCAATTTAAATATCTCCAAAATTAATAATTGATAGATCTTGATATGCAAGATGTAAATAATGATTTGAATAGTACTAATAGAAAATATATTTTATATTTCTTACATAGGATCGTCTAGATAAGAAATCAACACAACAAATTGGACATAAATAATATAGAATTGTTATAATAGTATCAACCCATGAAATATCCATAAAAAACAATTGAAATCCAATTTTATAATCAAAGAAATATTAATCAACTGGAGGAATAACATGACCTAAGCAGAATGAACAAGATTGTTTATCAAAGGAATTATAAAAAAACAATGGATTCTCATTCGAACAAATTAACAACAGTATGTAGAAAAATGGTCCCCAAAACAAAATCATACATGTTTATAGAAAACCTTCATAAGGACCATCAGTAGTTTGGAATGGTTCAATAGTCAAAAGTATAATAGTTCATAGCATCATGTAGATAAATAGTATGACATGGAAATCAAAAAAACTAAAAACTCGTTTTGGTTAACATCCTACCCCTCGAAAAAAATCATACCTCGATTTAGGTTTGGGAAATTCAAAACCCTAACTGGTCAGACCCGTTGAAAAAGAACAACATTAACCCTGGTTCTTCTGGTCTGAAACGAAGCACCACGACCGCGCGACGTGGGGACTTCGACCCGGCTCATCCCGCAAAATCGAATGCTTCTGATAAACCAGACTCTGACAGCCACGATGCACAATAATGGTCAGATGCGACCTACATGACTCAGATCCCCCAAAGCACAGACCCTAAATTATAGACTCCATACCGGTGTGATGACGACGACGTCTCTAGAACTGAAGCTTCAACTATAATCATCTCGCTGAAAACCCCCATCTCGTGGACTACCCCTTGCACAAAAGTCAGGAGCACAAATCCCTTTATGGGGTTCCCCTTTTTTACTTTATTTAATTTATTCCTTTATTATTGATATAATATTGTTATTATTTTATTATTATAACTATTTATTTGTATTTTATATCCCTATTTTCATCTATTGTCATATATATTATATTATCATTATTTTATAATGTCAAAAGTTTTATAAAACTAGTATTCCATTAAAAATCATTTTATCATTTACTTTTTAAAAAGTAAATGTTATTTATTATTAAATTCATATATGAATTTCATATTATATATGTATAATTTTATAAATTAAATTAATAATTTATTATTGAAAATATATTATCAAAATAATAATTATCATAATTTGTACAAAATATCAGAATTTTTGAAAATTTTAAAACAAATGTTAATATGATATATAGATATATATGATTCAAATTAACAATAATTTTTGTTAAAAGATTATTCATATATGTACAATTTTAATCATTCTATTAAAATAGTTTTATTATATATTCAAAATGTTAACAATTTTATGAAACCTTAATCCAATCAAAATTCATAATATAATAATTATGTATACATAATATTTTCAAATATATATAAAATATAATAATTTATTGTCCACATAATTAAAATAGCGCAAAAATAATGTCATTAACATATTTTAAAATAACAATTTTCTATGTCATGTATAACCGCAACATAAAATTATAGTATTTTCTTATAATTCGAATCTATTATACATATTTATATATGTATGTACATACATATCACATCTTGGAACTAAACAAAAAATTAGCTATATTCATATATTAGTATAATTATTATTTAAAATATTCTATTAAATAATAATTCTAAAATAATAAAAATAGTTATTTTAAAATGTACTTAAATATAAATTTTTTATTATTATTTTACAAGAAACTATCTTAAAATGTTATAACTATATCCATTTAATAAAACACTAATGATCACTTGATTAAATCTCAAATGGTTACTTCTTTTTGAATTCCTACAGTTACTTAATTTTGAACTCCAACAATTATAAGATGGTCATAATTATTTCTAATGGTCATGGAAACCCTTAAAAATACATGTTTATGGTATCTCATATCCAAGTTGGTTCGGTTTACTAGGATGGTTCTCAATATTCCTTTTACGCTTAGTACTTGTGTCATTCTCCTAGCGATCACATTCTACTTTATGGTTGGTCCAAGCGATGAGGACTACCTTCTTGGCCTCTTCGTTGTGTTAGCAGGTCTCCCAATGGAACTTCTCATATTTTCTATTAGTTTCTTAGGCTAACGATGGTTTTATGCCCTTTTGAGATATAAACATTTCAATGGTTTATTAATAATATGTGTCTAGTATTATTTTGAGAACCATTGTTTGAAAGACTAAATAATAAAAATTTATTATTAGACTATGAAAATGTTCAGGGCATCCCAAGTCTTATTCCATGTGACCTCACCCATCACAAGCATAGTACATCCCCTCTCTAGGATGACCTGGCCATGTGATCGACCAATAACACTGTGCCCGATTCAGATCACGGGGAGGTGACCTGTTGTAACACCCGAGACTTGAAATATTTTGTTTTTATGTTATATAAATCATCAAAGGAATGTTTCACTACACACAACACTAGCTTGGCTTTCTTTACACGCAACTGTGGCCTTCCTCGATAGCTTGCGTCGTACGCAATACCGAGTTTCACTAAACAACGATATTCTATTAAAATATTATTAAAACTAGCCGTTATGAATAGTACTAACTGTATTTTGAATTTTATAACATTTTAATTCAACTTATACATTTTCTAGAATGACGTATAAAAGAAAAATCAGTTTTTTTTATAAAAGAAATATTTTTCAAAAAATACAGTTTTCCCACCTTTTGATGGTGCACCCACATTAAATATAATTTTTGACATGTTTATAAGTTAAATTTGACAAAATAAAATTCTTCTTTTGAATCATAATATAAAAATTTACTTTGGATAAATTTTTGATATTTTTCTGATAACTTTCATATTTTTATGAATAGTAAAAATACGCTAATTTTTAATTAAAAACAACTTTTTTCATTGAGATAATTTATATGGTTAAATTATAATATTGAAGAGTTTTAAAGTATAGATAGAATATATTTTTTCCATTTAATATAATGTATGTCATTAGCATTAATTTCACATTGAAATAATAGGTAAAAACATTTCAATCTTTGGCAATGTTTTAACTTCTAAAACCCGTTTTCTTAACAACGGGATTTATTTTAAATTAATTACTGCAACTTATATGTTTTGAATTTTAAAAAATGGATTCCATATTCAGAATCAGTGACTCCAAATTATGTTAATAGGCTACTTTTTATTTTTGGGCATTATGAATAGTAACTATGGTTATTTTTATTTAACATAGTTAAAGGTAAATCAGGTAATTAAGGGTAAATATAAGATTATAAAATTACCCTAACACCTGCCAAAATCCTATTGGATGACTAAATGTCGACCCATATCACCTAAGGGTCGGATTATATTCATTTAATAGTCTTTTTTCCATGAAAATAATTTAATTATTATTAAAACCAAAGAATGTGACAACATGTCACTTTCTTGAATCTTATAAGTATAATAATTTAAATTCGGTGATAAATTTAATGAAACATCAAACATGAATAATATCCAGAAAGCTAATAAAATTATCTACATCATAGTAATTTATTTAGTATTTTTAGAGATTAAATATTTATCATTAATTATGACACAATAGTGGTGTTGAAATTATTTTATTAATTAAAATATCAAATAAATTGTTTTAAAAATATTAAAATAAATATAATATGAACTATTTAATGTGCTAAACTAATTTTCTAGATACATATAAAATTTTATGAATCTATTAAAGCTTTTATTTTGAACATATCTTCGGTATATATTTTATTTAAATTCCAATAATTGAATAGTGTCAAAATTGACACTATTGTTATTTTATAAAAATAACATATTATAAAATTGTTTAAAAGTCACAAAAATATTTAAAAATTATAAATTAAATTTTATATGGTCTAAAATGTCATAAAGTGTCAAATTATGGGAAATTCACAACACATATGTAATTATTTATAATAATTTATAATTTAGAATGTTATTACCACAAATAAAATTAAATTGATAAATAAGGATAAATCAAGTTGATAATTTTTAAAATAAACTCCTAACATGTATAAATTTTATTGGTTGATGATATTACAACCCAATATCATCTAATCTTCGGATATGAGTCATTTTTGAAGTTTATATGTGAGGTTGGGATTTAATATAAACTAATATTTCTTATATTTCCAAAGGTACCCCTCTCCTCCCTTATAAAAGGGCACCTCCTCTCTCTCCTCCTCACACAAATTTGAGACTTCAAGCTCGGCCAACCCCTGAAACTTTCTCATCTCCACTTCCCTAGAATCATCCTAGTGTTTCTGGTCTTCTTCAAGGACCAGCCCTAGTGCCCTAAGAGGAGGTTTAGAAGAGGCGTGTCAAAAAAGAGGTAATATCCATTACCGATCCTTTCCAAATTCTTTCTTCTTAAACTTCTTATTATTTAGTTGTTTCATTATTAAGTAATAACATCAGTATCACTCATATACTTATATGTTATTATAATTATGAAACAACCCTATTTCACCATCTATCCATCCTACGGAAAATGAAATCACCGCGCGTGCGTACGTACGGAATACCGTCTCCACGCCGTGGTGTAATCTATTTTCCACCACCACCTTACTTGGATGGGTATAATGGTGTAAATAATAACTATATATGATTATTTTAAAGTGATATTGATTCTGAAATATAATACATACACTCCAATACAATTCCACGATCATGGGAACGATATCATCGCTCGTGCATACGTACGGAATACCGTCTCCACGATGTGATGTGATTCGTTCTACATGATCTTCATTTCATAATGATTATATAAATGAATTTAATGAATAAATATGATATATAGTACATTAATACCATTCTGGAAATGATGTATCTATAATCTAAAGATAAGATTAAGAATTTATTCGACAAAACACGCATAAGAACAAAAAGTTATAAACACCCGAATAACAAGTAGCAATGAAATATTACTAATAAGAAGATAAAAATATGACCATATATGATATCATAACAATACTTATGATTCTGGAATAAGTCAATAAAAATATTTAAATCATTATACAGGAGGTTCGGACACTTACGAAGCAAATTGGACCTAAGGTAAGGGAAAATATCACAATATCATTTTTATCCGAGATTGTTTATACTTTGGTATTTACTGGGGTGTATTTTATCATCCACATCCATGTTCCCTAAATATGTAATATTATTTCCATCCACCTACAATTTTTTAAATCCAATTTTACCCTTTGGTGCGTTATTAGTAAAAGATATGAAAGTAATCTTTTGTCATTTTTCGTACGAGGTACTTTTTGACATTTCCGACAAAAGTATGAGAAGAATGTTTTTTTTAAACTTATAAGGCATGAATGGAATTTTAAAACATTATTTCCAAGAAGCTTCCTTTACAAGTTTTCAAGTTTATTTTTAATCAACTTCTTTTAGTTTAAAATTGTATGACATGTTAAGAGAGGAAATGTTTTTTGAAGTAGAAAGTATATTTTCCTCAAGAAAGGAGTTAAAGTATTTTATCAAAATTATTTTACATCTAAGATAATAAAGGGTTTTGTTTCTATCCCTATTATTAAATTGATTTGGTTATGTTGTGATGGAATTATTTTATCATTATATGAATTGTTTTATGATGTCATGTTGTTTAAGAATCCCATTTTTATTACATGGGTTATGCAATGATGTATGATTTATGATTTTGTGGAAAACATAAGAATGATATCATTATGAGATGGGTGGGACCTATATCTACCTTCAATTCATTGGGTAAAGATTTTATATCTCATGAGATAGACATGGCTGGAACGGCAGGTTAAACCGGTTCAGTGAAACAGGACTGAAACAAGGATTGAACTCGGTTCAAAAATGGACTTTGTCCACTAAGATAGTCTTGGCAATGAGTATTGACTAATAAGAAATGATTCTCTATGATTATGTGTGTATACCAAAAAGTTTCATGTTTTATGTTATGGTTATTGGGATTACATTTCACTACTATGATTTACCCCATTATATGAAATTATGATCTCTTTTGCAGGTTAAGATTTCCAAAAGTTATGTTCTTATGAATATGATGTGATTGATATTTATTTTTTTTACCCTTACTAAGCATTTGAGCTCACCCTTTTGTATGTTTTCTTTCCCTAGGTTAGGAAGAAGGTTATTAAGTAAGATATGAGAAAAGGGACTATAGATATGATGAAGTAAATGGGAGACAGTGTAGACGCTTTATGAACCAGTTGTTTATGTTTCCCAGTTTCTAAAGACACTATACCTATATGGTCCTTTCCTAGTTTTGTTATATGTTTTAATAAGTGTGATTCAATTTTGAAGTAATAACAATGTATGTAAAGTATGGGTCGTTATAGTTGGTATCAAAGGAAAGGTATAGTCAACCTTTGGAAACTAGGATGTGAAAGCCTTAGTAAAAACCATAAGGATAATTCTAAGCATAGAACACAATCTTAGTGTTTTAGAAATGACCATGAATAACCTAGGATAATCCTTATGTGTGAAATTTTATTCTTGATTATGTGTTTTTCCTATTATAATTAGTGTTGCTCACACTATTCTTCTTGGTTTTAGTCAATGGATGGAACCCGAAGGAACCGTGTTAATGCGGAATGCGATGGACAATGCAATGATTGTCCCCCTGAGAAACCAAACATTATGGGAGCTGGAATAAAAAATCTTGTAGCCATGCTCACACAAATTTCTCAAGCTATGAATCATACAGGACTTCCAAACGAGAAAAGGAAGGAGCAACATTCTATTGAATCCTTCATGAGGAAGCGTCCACCTTCATTCAGCGGGTCTACTGATCCATTAGTTACTGAACAATGGATCAGTACTACTGAAAAGATATTTTCAGTTCTTCAATGTTCTGAACATGATAAAGTCATCTTAGCAGTGTATCGTTTGGAAGGAGATGCTGATCAATGGTCGAATCTTTTTAAGAATACGAGGCAAAGAGATTAAATTGAGTCCATGGAATGGGACAAGTTCAAGAACTTATTTTTCAATAATTACTTCCCTCGTATTCTCCAAACAAAGATGGGGAAAGAGTTTCTTGAACTGAAGTAAAAGGATGATGAATCTGTTGGTACCTATGAAGAAAATTTTACAAGACTTGCAAGGTACGCTTCTAGTATTATTATCCATCCTGAGAGTAAGATTGATTGATTCTTTAGTGGCTTAAAACCAAGTCTTCGAAGGGCATTATCCATAAGGGACTTCAATAGCTACGAGGAAAGCGTTCGATGTGCTCTCAAAGTCGTGATGGAGATTCGAGTAACCCATCAGTCATATGGGTTTGATAAGAAGAGTAAAATGGAATTCAAAGGAAAATCTAAAGAGCACACTGAAAAGAAGATGAGCTTTCCCTTATGCTCAAAGTGTGGAAAGAAACATGGAGGGAGTTGTCTTACTGGGACAAGTAAATGTTTCAAAAGTGGAAAGGAAGGTCATCGGGAATTTGAATGCCGCAATGATGGGAAGAAGATGTCTAATGATGAAAACAAAGGAAGGGACACACATAATGAACCTACTACACTTCAATGTTTCAAGTGCAAGGAGATGAGGCATTATGACAATCAATGCACAAATCCAAGGGTTGATGATGATGGTCAACGTCAACAAAATCTTAAGGCTAAAGACAAAGGAAAGTCACATGCAATTTCTATCAGTGATGTGGAGTACGATAACAATGTGGTGAAAGGTACACTTACCATCCACTCTAAAGTAGAAAATGTTTTATTTGATTTTTGATCCACCCACTCCTTTATTTCTAAAGAATTTTCTAAGGATATCACTGTATTACCTCAACAATTAGATGTTGAGTTAGCTGTGACAACCCCTAATGGCACAACAGTCGCATAAAAAGTTTATAATTCCTCTTTGATTGATGTTTGTGGGAAAGTGATTCCTACAAATCTTGTGATCCTTCCTATAGTGGAATTTGATGTGATTCTTGGAATGGATTGTCTTTCTCTATATGGAGCTCATGTCAATTGCCAAAGAAGGGAAGTCACATTTCATATTCCAGATCAATCTATGATCGTCTATCAATGAAAGGATGAACATAACCTTCTAGTGGAAATTTATTCCATCTTATGGGTCTTGATTCTACTAAATGAAGGTTATTTATCTCAAATGGTTGGTGAGAAACTCACTATTAAGAATATTCCCATTGTACGAGAGTTTGATGATGTCTTTCCGGAGGAATTTCTAGGTCTTCCACCAAATAGTGAAGTTGAGTTTTCAATAGAACTCGTACCAGGTGCTTTGCCTATTTCAAAGACACCATATAGAATGGCCCCAATTGAGTTGCAGGAATTGAATAAGAAACTACAAGAGAATGTTGATAAGGGATTCATATGCCCTAATGCGTCGCCTTGGGGAGCACCTGTTCTATTTGTTAAGAAGAAAGATGGATCAATGAGACTCTGCATTGATTATCGAGAACTTAACAAGATCACTATCAATAAAAAATATCCTCTCCCACGCATTGATGACTAATTTGACCAACTACGAGGAGCTCAATACTTGTCCAAGATTGATTTTTTTTCAGGGTATCACCAATTATGGGTCTAAAGGGAGGATATACCAAAGACGGATTTCCGTACAAGGTATGGACACTATGAATTTATAGTGATGCCATTTGGTCTTACTAATGCCCCTTCTATCTTCATCGATCTGATGAATAAAGTCTTTAGAGACTACCTTGATCAATTTGTGGTAGTCTTTATAGAAGATATTCTTGTCTATTCAAAGAGCAAGGAAGAACATGAAGATCACTTGAGAATTATATTGAAAACCCTGAGAAAGGAGAAGCTTTATGCCAAATTTACCAAGTGTGAATTTTGGCTTCAAAAAGTTGCATTTTTGGGTCACATAATAACAAAAGAGGGTATATCTGTGGATCCAGCAAAAACAGAGGTTATTGAAAGATGGTCGAGACCAACAACAGTAACTGAGATCCAATGTTTTCTTGGTTTGGCTGGATATTATCGACGTTTTGTGAAATATTTTTCACGATTAACTAATCCACTCACCAGGTTGACTCGAAAAGGAGTTAAGTTCGTGTGGACGGATGAATGTGAAGAGAATTTCAAGGAGTTGAAAAGAAGGTTATCCAGTGCACCTGTACTCACACTTCCTTGTAGTGGAGAAAGGTTTGTGATCTACAGTGATGCATCCAAGAAGGGACTGGGATGTGTTCTTATGCAAAATCATATGGTGATAGCTTATGCCTCACGACAGTTGAAAATCCATGAGAAAAATTATCCAACTCATGATTTGGAGTTAGCTACGGAAATCTTTGCATTAAAGATTTGGAGGCATTACCTTTATGGTGAAAGGTGTGATATTTATACTGATCATAAAAGTTAAAAGTATATTTTCACACAAAAGGAGATGAATATGCGCCAAATAAGATGGTTGGAGCTGATTAAGGATTACGACTGCTCAATTCATTACCACCCTGGGAAAGATTACAAGGTGGCAGATGCATTAAGTCGATAAGACTATGCCAGTTTATCCATGATGAGGATCACAAAAGATCCAATATTTATGGATTTACAAAGGATGGATCTTGGAATTATAATGGAAGGGGGAAAATCGTATCTTTCTCAAATGTATGTTCAACCATCTATACATGTGAAGAATAAAGAGGCGCAGAAAGAAGATGTAGAGTTACAAAAGAAGGTGAGAAATATTCCTGAATTCAACCTTGATTATGATGGGATAATAATGTTCATGAATCGGGTTTTTGTTCCTCCCATCCTCGAATTAAAGAAGGATATACTGGATGAGGCTCATAGTTCTTCATTCTCTATTCATCCTAGAAGCACAAAGATGTATAGGGACCTGAAAGAGTACTTCTGGTGGGATGGCATGAAAAGAGATGTTGCTAAATATGTCTCTCGATGCTTGGATTGTCAACAATTTAAAGCTGAGAGACAGAAGTCTAAGGGGATGTTAGAACCATTACCCATACCCGAATGGAAATGGGAAAACATCACTATGGACTTTGTCACAGGACTTCCTAAAACATCCAAAGGCAATAATGCTATCTAGGTCATAGTTGATCGTCTTACAAAGTCGGCACACTTCATCGCTATTAGAGAGAATTTATCTCTGGATCAGCTTGCCAGGACATATGTAAAGGAAGTGGTAAGACTGCATGGGGTACCACTTTCTATTATATCTGATCGGGATCCAAGGTTTACCTCAAAGTTCTGGTGAAGTCTTCAGCATACTCTGGATATAGATTTGAGTTTCAACACTGCTTATCATCCTCAGACAGACGGACAGTCTGAGAGGACAATTCAAACTCTAGAAGATATGTTGAGAGCTTGTTCTATAGATTTCAAAGGTGGTTGGGATCAACACCTACCTTTGGTGGAATTTTCTTATAATAATAGCTTTCACTCCAGTATTCAGATGGCTCCTTATGAAGCTCTCTATGAAAAAAAATGCAGGACTCCAACTTTCTAGGATGAAGTTGGGGAAAGAAATCTATTAGGACCTGATCTCGTTGATGAAATGGCAGAAAAGGTCAGATCTATTCAACAAGACATAAGAGCAGCTCAGAGTCGACATAAAAGTTATGCCAAAAACCGAAGAAAATACCTAGAGTTTGAAGTGGGTGATAAAGTTTTCTTACGAATATCTCCCTAGAAGAGGGTCATGAGATTTTGAAAGAAGGGGAAGTTGAGCCCTAGATATATCGGTCCTTTTGAAATACTGGATCGTGTTGGGAAGGTAGCTTACCGATTGGCGCTTCCACCGAATCTCTTTCAATTACACGATGTGTTCCATGTATCTCTCCTGAGAAAGTACATACCTTATCCTTCACATGTACTCAGCTCAGAAGTTGTACCACTAGAGAACGATCTTTCTTATGAAGAACAGCCGATATAGATTCTGGATCATAGCGAAAAAGTCCTACGAAATAGGACCACTCGCTTGGTGAAGGTTTTATGGAGGAACCACCAATTAGAAGAAGCTACATGGGAGCTTGAGGATATGATGAGGGAGAGGTATCTTCATCTGTTTGTTACAAAGTGACGAATTTCAAGGGCGAAATTCATTTTAAGGGGGGTAGAATGTAACACCCGTGACTTTTATGAGAAATATTTTGTTTTTATGTTATATAAATCATCAAAGTAATCTTTCACTACACACAACACTAGCTTGGCTTGCTTTACACGCAACTGCGGCCTTCCTCAATAGCTTGCGTCGTACGCAATACCGAGTTTCACAAAACAATGATATGCTATTAAAATATTATTAAAACTAGCCATTATGAATAGTACTAACTGAATTTTGAATTTTATAACATTTTAATTCATCTTATACATTTTCTAGAATGAGGTATAAACGCAAAATCAGTTTTTTTGGATAAAAGAAATATTTTTCAAAAAATACAGTTTTGCCGCCATTTGATGGTGCACCCACATTAAATCTAGTTTTTGACATGTTTATAAGTTTAATTTGACAAAATAAATTCTTCTTTTGAATCAGGATATAAAAATTTACTTTGGATAAATTTTTGATATTTTTCTGATAACTTTCATATTTTTATGAATAGTAAAAATACGCTAATTTTTAATTAAAAACAAGTTTTTTCATTGAGATAATTTATATGGTTAAATTATGATATTGAGAGGGTTTAAAGTATAGATAGAATATATTTTTACCATTTAATATAATGTATGTCATTAGAATTAATTTCACATTGAATTAATAGTTAAAAACATTTCAATCTTTGGCAATGTTTTAACTTCTAAAACCCGTTTTCTTAACAACAGGATTTATTTTAAATTAATTACTGCAACTTATATGTTTTGAATTTTAAAAAATGGATTCTATATTAAGAATCAGTGAGTCCAAATTATGTTAATAGGCTACTTTTTATTTTTGGTCATTATGAATAGTAACTACGGTAAATTTTATTTACCATAGTTAAAGGTAAATTGGGTAATTAAGGGTAAATATAAGATTATAAAATTACCCTAACACCTGCCAAAATCCTATTGGATGACTAAAAGTGACCCATATCTCCAAAGGGTCAGATTAGATTCATTTAACAGACTTTTTTCCATGAAAATAATTTAATTATTATTAAAACCAAAGAATGTGACAACATGTCACTTTCTTGAATATTATAAGTATAATAATTTTAATTTGGTGATAAACTTAATGAAACTTCGAACATGAATAGTTTACAGAAAGAAAAATCAATTATATACATCATATAAATTTATTTATAATTTTTAGGGATTAAATAATTATCATCAATTATGACACAATAGTGATGTTGAAATTATTTTATTAATTAAAATATCAAATAAATTGTTTTAAAAATAGTAAAATAAATAATATATGAACTATTTAATGTGCTAAACTAATTTTCTAGATAAATATGACAGTTTATGAATCTATTAAAGCTTTTATTTCGAACATATCTTCTGTATATATTTTATTTAAATTCAAATAAATGAATAGTGTCAAAATTGACACTATTGTTATTTTATAAAAATAACATATTATAAAATTGTTTAAAAATCACAAAAATATTTAAAAATTATAAATTAACTTTTATATGGTCGAAAATGGAATAAAGAGTCAAATTATGGAAAATTCACCACACATATGTAATTATTTATAATAATTTAAAATTTAGAATGTTATTACCACAAATAAAATTAAATTGATAAATAAGGATAAATCAAGTTGATAATGTTTAAAATAAATTCCTAACATGTCTAAATTTTATTGGTTGATTAGATTATAACCCTATCTCATCTAATATTCGGATATGAGTCATTTGGGAAGTTTTTATGTGGGGTTGGAATTTAATATAAACTAATATTTCTTATATTTCCAAAGGTACCCCTCTCCTCCCTTATAAAAGGAAACCTCCTCCCTCTCCTCCTCACACCAATTTGAGCATTCAAGCTCAGAAAACCCCTGCCAATTTCTCATCTCCACTTCCCTAGAATCATCCTAGAGGTTCTGGTCTTCTTCAAAGACCAACCCTAGTGCCCTAAGAGGAGGTTAAGAAGAGGCGTGTCAAAAAAGAGGTAATATCCAATGCCGATCCTTTCCAAATTCTTTCTTATTCAACTTCTTCTTGTTAAGTTGTTTAATTATGAATTAATAAAATTAGTATCACTCATATACTGATATGTTATTATAAGTATGAAACAACCCTATTTCACAATCTATCCATCCTACAGAAAATGAAATCACCGTGTGTGCGTACATACGGAATACCGTCTCCACGCCATGGTGTAATCTATTTTCCCCCACCACCATACTTGGATGGGTATAATGGTGTAAATAATCACTATATATGATTATTTTAAAGTGATATTGATTCTGAAATATAATACATACACTCCAATACAATTCCACGATCATGGGAATGATATCATCGCTCGTGCGTACGTACAAAATACCGTCTCCACGATGTGATGTGATTCGTTCTTCATGATCTTCATTGCATAATGATTATATAAATGAATTTAATGAATAAATATGATATATATTACGTTAATACCATTCTGGAAATGATGTATCTATAACCTGAAGATAAGAATAAGAATTTATTCGACAAAACACGCATAAGAACAAAAAGTTATAAACAGCCGAATAACAAGTAGCAATGAAATATTACTACTAAGAAGCTAAGAATATGACCATATATGATATCATAACAATAATTATGATTCTGGAATAAGTCAATAACATTATTTAAATCATTATACAGGAGGTTCGGACACTTACGAAGGAAACCAGACCTAAGGTAAGGGAAAATATCACAATCTCATTTTTATCTGAGATTGTTTATACTTTGGTATTTACTGGGGTGTATTTTATCATCCACATCCATGTTCCCTAAATATGTAATATTATTTCTATCCACCTAAAATTGTTTAAATCCAATTTTACCCTTCGGTGAGTTTTTAGTAAAAGATATGAAAGGAATCTTTTGTCGTTTTTCGTACGAGGTACTTTTTGACTTTTCCGACAAAAGTACGAGAAGAATGTTTTTTTAAACTTATATGGCATGAATGGATTTTTAAAACATTATTTCCAAGAGGATCCTTTACAAGTTTTTAAGTTTATTTTTAATCAACTTCTTTTAGTTTAAAATTCTATGACATGTTAAGAAAGGAAAATGTTTTTGAAGTAGAAAGGATAATTTCCTCAAGAATGGAGTTCAAGTATTTTATCAAAATTATTTTCCATCTAAGATAATAAAGGGTTCTGTTTCTATCCCTATTATTAAATTGATTTGATTATGTTGTGATGGAATTATTTTATCTTATATGAACTGTTTTATGATGTCATGTTGTTTAAGAATCCCATTTTTATTACATGGGTTATGCAATGATGTATGATTTATGATTTTGTGGCACACATAAGAATGGTATCATTATGAGATGGGTGGGACCTATATCTCCCTCCAATGCATTGGGTAAAGATTTTATATCTCATGAGATAGACATGGCTGGAGCGGCTGGTTAAATCGGTTCAGTGAAACAGGACTGAAACGAGGAGTGAACTTGGTTCAGAAATGGACTTTGTCCACTAAGATAGTCTTGGCAATGAGTCTTGACTAATAAGAAATGATTATCTATGATTATGTTTGTATGCCACAAAGTTTCATGTTTTAAGTTATGATTATTGGGATTACATTTCACTACTATGATTTATCCCATGTTATTAAATTATGATCCCTTTTGCAGGTTAAGATTTCCAAAAGTTATGTTCTTATGAATATGATGTGATTGATATTTCTTTTGTTTACCCTTACTGAGAATTTGAGCTCACCCTTTTGTATGTTTTCGTTCCCCAAGTTAGGAACATGGTTATTAAGTAAGATATGCCAAAAGGGACTATAGATATGATGAAGTAAATGGGAGACAGTGTAGACGCTTTATGAACCAGTTGTTTATGTTTCCCAGTTTCTAAAGACACTATACCTATACGGTCCTTTCCTAGTTTTGTTATATGTTGTAATAAGTGTGCTTCAATTTTGAAGTAATAACAATGTATGTAAAGTATGGGTCATTATACCTGTCTCGAGATCTCTTCATCTAGTGCATGCAAGCTACTACAGATGACTCATCCATATAATGCCCACAGCCAGCTCCAGTTGTTTGGCATCCCTATGATCAAAATTTCTTTGTCACTAGTGCCTCCTCCAGTACCCCATCATAGGTGGGTATTCACAAGTTTACTACACTATCATCGATCTCTATGTGGATTCTATACTCAAACATCTATTCTCATAAGTATCCAACACGTATTATGTCAATAGAGTACCAATTAAGGTCAATGAACCTTATTGTTTACCCATACATTTTCATCCCTCTCTACTGTAACTCTAGATGCTCTTGGATCTGAACTAAGTGATAACAGGAGGGGTATTACTCCTCATAGGATAACTGCTAGTATTCGAGCCACAAGAGTGTTCACTCATCATGCATCTGGGTAACAAGACTCTACCAGTTCCCAGCTATTCCGTGGAAAAGACTAGATACTAGTGTAACCACCGGATCTGTAAATGTCTAGATAAGTCTTAATATACTGATCTCTAACTCTAGCCAATCCTCCTCTACATGGGGGTATGACTCTCCATCGTACCTCAACAACTTCTGGAAATGAAACTCTTGGAGTGTGTTGAGCATGCGCACATCTTTAGTCTTCTCTATTGGGATGATTTGTAGCTCAATATGTGGAGGTGATGCTACCTACCCGACTAAAGGAAGAAACTCGTGGTATAGACCCTAAATTGAAGCCTCATCACTCATTAGATCTTCTTCATGATAAGGAACTGGTATCTCGACTGGCTATCATCGCAGAGGAATTATTAAATTTAATCAGGACTTATCATAGTCAGATGAGAATACATATATATATATAACAAAAATGGGGAGTTGACTCAAGAAGAACACTTAAATACACAATCCTATATGATTCATATAGCATGATCCTTATATCCAACATCTCAGTATGATGAGTCAACAAGAAGATAGTCAAGGTCCTGGTGAATGGATACGTCACCCAACAATACTATAACTGGATTCCCTGGTCTAAGATCCACACTCAATACACTTTGAAACCATTGCACTAAAACCAACCGGAATCTCATAAGGGTACTACTCCAAACAAGATCCCAAGGAATGGAATTCTCTGCTACCAACATGTCATGACCCGACCCTAACTGGGCCTCGATCAACAACTACCCCAACCCTACCTCCATAGGCCATGGGTGACTACAAGCATCGGAAATCATATCTTAAATGGGAGAAATTTTCATAATATACCTATTTTCACACACCATAAAATCTCAATGAAAATGTGTGGAGGAATAAAAATAAAAATATAAAACAACTAGAAAGTAAACCACGCATGCCAAACCTCTAGGGTGTACAAGAGTACAATAGTGTAAACTAAAAAGTAAAGGAGATAAATACAAGCCCCCCCAAAAAATATGCCCTAACCTAAAAAAATTAGTATGTAAACTACTAAGAGAGATCATATCCTGATCACTAAGCTATGATAACCATACGCAGTCCACATCACCCAATATCCCTAGGCTCCTCTGAAGTCACGAACGACCTATCTATCATCTGCATAATACACGACACATGAAGGAAATACCCACACAGGAGTGAGTATATACATACCCAATAGGATGACCAAAAAGATGAAGGGGGTCATAAAAAGATAAAATAGGAATTGAAAGACACTAGATAGTAAACATGAAGAGACTCAATCCAAATCAAGAGCAAGAGTAACCCCATACAAGCATAGGGGGCTCAACATGGTGAGTGGATGAACTACACATCTAGTCTATACTTCCCATAGCAGGAGAGTAAACTCTTCCAACCAAGATAAGTTAAACAAAAAAAGGCACATGGAATACCATATGTATCTTCACAACCCATGGAATAAGAGAAACCATATCGAATGATATTGATATAGATGTGTATATATATGCTCAGTAAAATACCCAAATGAGAGACAAAGGGGATCTCCATCTCATAGCTCCGCCCAGGAAAAGAGTCAAAAATAGATCTAGAATTCAAAAAATGATGCCCAGCATCACACGTGTCTTCCCAAAAGTAACCATACGAAGGTATGCACCTCGCCACTATGTATCATAGTTGAGGGAGACAATCTCTAAGCATAGGACTCATTCTCTAGTGTGTCATGGGTGTTCCACTATATAAGTATACATAGATAACCCACACCCTGATTCATCAAGGGGGTTCAAATATGTGATTTGAGGACATAAACCCTATTTAATAGAAGAGGTTCCACTCCATTCATCAAGTAATTTCACCCTATATGATAGGGGTTCCACATGGAAGGTAGAGGACTCATGCCCAAGTTAATGGGGGGTCCACTCTATAGGTTGAGGACCCATGTCCTGGTCTGAAAAAAGGGTTACACTCTGGTCATCTAGGACCCATTCCCTATCTAAAAGGGGGTAACACTTGGTAATTAGATGACTTGTTCCCAAGATTATCGGGGTTACACTCTAGTGTCTCTGGGGATTATCTTCATGATCACTATCATTGTTATGCGTCCCCAGAATAATCATTTTTCCCATAAAATGTCACATCATATCACAAAATCCACAATAGATGGAACCATTTCATTCTATAGGTAAATAAACTCAAAATAGGATATTCATGGGCCAAAATCCAAGTTCACTCGAAAGAGATACATAAGATTAAATTGTCCTCATAAGGAGCCAAGGGGTGCATGGTATGTGAGGGGACTTACATAGCATGTGATCCCACTCCATCACATGGATGTTTCCCTAACGTTACATGTATTTCTTATCATGTAGGTATACATATAATTTAAGGGATATATGTGGAATGCCAATGCCACTCAGGGTCCCACCCATGTGTTTGGTGGTGCTCGTGTACTTTACCCCATGTTCGTGTACTTCAGTATGTTGATGTGTGCCTGAACGTGTACTCCCAAAAGGGTTCATTACCATGTGCTCCAACACATGAACCGTCCACCTAGGGATGAGGAACATGTCATGTATAAGGGTTACACATCATTTCATCCTTATAATTTTTCAAAACCCTAGCCTTGAAAGATAGGTCACAACACATTGTGTGTTATTCAAACTACATGGAATACAGTCAGGATATTTCTGGAATCCCATATCCACTATCCATGCACTGGATATATCCTCCCTCTTTCAAATCCATCTTATATTTTTCTCAAAATCAGTGGATCATGTTGTCGTTCATCATTTCTGGCCATCTGGTTGATGGAAAATCTGCTCTTTTCGATCCTCAAAGGTTCATTGTATGTATCACACACCTATGATCCTTCCATCATCAAATATTTGATATCATATCATAAAAATTATCACCCAAATTTCTAAAACAACTAATATATTTATCAGTTCATCAATCCATCCATTACATGTGGATGGTGTGATTTTGGTGGTCCAATCTGGC
Source organism: Viscum album (assembly GCA_963277665.1). Taxonomy (NCBI): domain Eukaryota; kingdom Viridiplantae; phylum Streptophyta; class Magnoliopsida; order Santalales; family Viscaceae; genus Viscum; species Viscum album. Next base: position 1,995,248,037 of record OY728157.1, read on the forward strand.
TTGGTGTCGCCCGGAAATGTCGAACCAGGTCCGCGAGTCCAACAAGTGAAGAACGCAAATATATTGAGGTTTTAAGGCACGTGAATATTGTTTTAATGATTTTTTCTAAAACATCTTGGCCAATGATCAAGGACGGGGATAATCAAGGTTAGAAAAGTCAAATATTATGAAACTAAATTGGTATATGGATGCATTATTAGGCCACAATTGGCGGAGATCAAATAAGAGGATTGATCTGCATAATCAATTTAATCAAAAATGGTGTAAATCAAAAATTTATGAGTCTTAACTATAGGCTGTTTCATTCATCATTGAATAACATGCTCTCTAAAAATTGAAGAAATTCATTGCATTAATTGTGCTCTAATCTACTGTGATTCAAAATTTCATCATCTTCCGAGGTTGTTTTACCAAAAGAAGGAGAGGAAGAACATTTATTGGTGATTATAGGGTTTTGAGGATAAACCTAGGAAAAATTACATAATGGGGAATTTATAGAAAATACTTTTAGGTCATCTTAAATTAAGAAACTAAATTATCTAATTAATTTAACTTAAAATTCACCCGTCAATGGTTGAAATATCTGAACGCCCCACACTGAGCTATTTTAGGTCATGTAAGGGGTAAAAAATGTGTTCCAGACTCAACTATGGTCTCATGTTTCTTATCATATCTTACATTTAACAGTTATTCCATTTTCTTTAAGGAAATGTGCGTGAATAATATAAAATATATGTAATATTATTATAAAATTAATTTTCGGCACACCGAGCATCAGAATATCTCGCCATCTTGGTACCTGACTTTGGAAATATATGTATAATTATTTCAGAGTCATAAAAAATAAAAAATTTGGTCTATTCATTATCTGTATTCCCTTCCATGCAAATAATAAGTGAAAAATAATTCACATCTCTTCATGAGGTCATCGTCTGCGGTACACACGAGCATTGTTATTATATTCCCAAGGAATTTAAAGTAAGAAGTTATATGTGATATTATAATTGAAAAGGTATAATAATATCATAAATATCATATATAAATATAAATCCATCATTATACACTCTCATTGTAGGTGGTGATAGAAAATGAATTACATCAGCTCGTGAGGCGGTAATCCACCCTATAAATGATCGATGATTTTGTTTCCTATTTGATAGAAGAGGAGATGTATTTGGGTTATACAATCAACATAATAACATATAAGTTTATTTTAGATATAGGTATTATTAAATTTATATTATTTTTACATGAATAAAGGTGGTAATTGAATAAGTAAAAAAGAAATATCTTATTGAATACAATTACCTTCTCTTAGAAAATCCTCATTTGGATCTCTTATTAAGGGCCCTAGTATAGGTTATTTAGGAATTAAATAAGCTATAAAATGTGGATAATGATTTTGGGGAAATATTTTGGTAGGTTTTGGTTTATCCAAATGTCTTAATTGGTGTGGATAATTGAGGATAGAAATTCCCCTTTATAATTGATGAGTGTAATTTTTGTAAATACCGAAAACTATTAAATAAGGGGAATTCTCATTAACCCTGTGTGCCTAAAAAATTTATAAATATTTTATTAGAGGTATTATATGGTCTATCCACACCTACAAAACTTAAAAAATATCAAACATTTATTCATTTCCTTTTATGTTTATTTAATTTTACCATTTTACGTTTCACCATGGTAACTTGTATCTTTTTATTTACCAAGGTAATTTATCATTTAAGAATAAAATAAAAATGATTATTATTATATTATTTCTACCCAATTATTATAAATTTAAAATCCAACTTAAATAAAAATAATTTGTTCATGTAAAATTCATTTTAACACAAACATGTGTAACACGCAAACCCCTGTTTTAGCTTCAAATGCAGTAATTAATTTTTATTTTTTTACAAATATTTATAACTAAAAGATAATTTAAATTTATTTTATAATATAAATAATGTTTATTAAAAAATTTGAAACCATTTTTTAAATTTCTATTCACATAATAAGAAATTCTTAATTTAAAATTAAACCTGTAGACGTGATTAAAAAGAGGTTTTCCAAAGAAATATTTTTGTAAGTATAAAATGTTTTAATATAAAAATTCAGTATGAAATTTATTAAAATTACCAATATTTTATTAATAAATATATAATTAAACTAATTTTACTTTTATAACTATTATAAAGAAATTATCTTGTAAGTTATTTAAAAGAAAAGAAATCTTTTTATAAAAATCGGTATTTATTATTATTCATCAAAAACTAATCTTTTTAAAAAATTCTCAAAAATTAACTAGATTATAATTTTGATGTGTATATTTCAAAAATGAAGTTTATTTTTATTCAAATTAATTTTATAAATGTGGTAATAATTACTTTTATTATTTTTTCATAAAAATAAATAAAACATTTATTTTAAAAAATAGTATTTTTAGAACATATAAATGTTTTACTAAAAAAATATATTATTTTTTATAAATATGTTTTATTTATGTAAAACCATAATACATAATATTTTAAATGATTCTATTCCTATTAATACCACTATGTTTAATGACTAGGATATAATGGTCATAATAATATTAAGAGTGTATCTCAGTTCGTTAAAACTCTGTGCTGCGTGTAATGTAAACTTTGAAAGAAATTCAATTTATTTAAAAAATTCATAAAATTTAGGGGTGTTAAAGTGAATGTGATTCATAAATTAATGTAATAATGTGATGAAATGTTTTTATAATAAATGTGGTGTTCATATCAGTGGAGGAAGGGAAGTTATGTTAGTGAGGATTCTCTATAAATAACCTATACCCCACTCATTGGCAGAATAAATGAAATTCATATTTGAGAGAGCATACTAAGAGACCAAAACAAATCAAAGAAATGATTTTTATTTTTGAAGTGGGTTCTATGAACTTGATCTGTACTATCCAAATCCATCACATTCATATAGAGAATGATGGATTCTATGATCAAATTCTTGAGTAATATACTCTCATTATGTTACATAGAGAAACTTTGAATGAGATTTGCGATCTTATGAGCCTCGTGATGATCTTGAGGTTACGCGAAATAATACTAGATTCAGTAAAAAAAGGTTTCCATGGTTTCATGAATGAATATTTTCATTCATGTGATAATATGTATGAGTGAAATGTAACTACAATCTTCAGTTTATATAAAGAAGAAAAGTATCACAAGCTTCTCATAGATTCATGAATGTGTTTTTCTTGATGAATTATATATACAAGTATGAAATAAATACCAAAAGAAGTATAGAAAGTTTCATGCCTAAAATAAATATCTTGAGTGTGTGAATTTTGAAAATATGAAGTTTTATAGTGAAGGAAAATTGAGGCAGTGTAATACACTTTCATTAATCAACATTTTCATGCACATGAAACAACACTTGCATAAAATGGGTCTGAAGATTTTTCATTTGTGTTGATTTTACAAATATTATTGAATAATAAGTAATAAGACCATGAATTATATTATACCAACCTAAAGTATAAGAAAATAACATGCAATATAAGTTACATGAATAGTGTGCAGTGATTTGAGACTAAGTTGGGAAGAGTGATAGAATAGTTTATACCAGAGTATTTAGTGGATTGAGAAAATTTAGAATATTTTAAGACTAGTAGATTTTGATTAAGATCAAGAAGTTTTTAATCTATTTCCAAAGTTCTTGAAATGGTGTATATGAGTAGATCAGGTGATTAGGTTTTTTGTGGGGGAATATTTCATCTCTATGTAGTATAGAACTACTCAGAATCTAACATAGATATTTCTATATATGGATCAAAACTACAATTTTAGAGTAAGTATTCAGTGAAAATCTAGGATAAGGCCATTGGGATACTGGTAACACTATGGGATGTAGTATAAATAACCTCTTGTGTGACTCAAGAGTGTGAAAGATAGTGTGGACTTTGGTAACATTGTGTAAAGCAGTATAAATATTCTCATGTGGGATTTAGGAGTCACTTGTGTAGATGGGGTCTTATGATCTATAGTGTGAATAAATTTTGGAACATTTTGGGACTTATTATTAATGGTAATGATACTTTAATCATATGTAACCACCTATATATAGTGAATAATCTACAACTGGGGTGGATGTATAACAGGTTGCAGTAGTGAGAAGGTCTTAGTACCAAACCTTGTAAAAATATTGTGTGGTTTGCTTCATTTAATTTTTTCATTTCATATAGTATACACTCATCATAACAAGTGATAGTGGTTTGAATTAAAAGGGGATAAAGTAAAATTAAATAATTCAATAAAACAGATCACACCTGATTCACCCACCTATCTTAGTGTGAATGTAAAATCCATTGGGAAATTTAATTGGGATTAGAGAAAAAGTACCACCTATAATTGGATTTGATTTACTTTCCTAGTTTCTTATAATAGAAATATATGAAGTGAATATTTAAATATGAATATGATTTATATTATATTCATATGGAAAAATCATAACTCTACTCTTGGTGATAGGAATGTGGAAGTTTTAGTCAATACTCAAAAAATTGGAAGAAAAGTGTTCCAGATAAGTAGAAGAACTTAAACATGAATGAATATCAATTGTTGGATGAATACACTCACTATGGTAATTGTTTAACAAAGTTAGTTGATTATAATTATTATGAAACAAGATCAATTTTTTATGAATATATGTTCAATTTTAAAATAAGATATAATTTGAGAAATGTTCCCAAATAAGTGGTTTCATGTATGATCAAAGTTTTCAATGAACTTTAGGGTGAAAATTTATAGCTGGACGAAGAGGATAATGTTATGGAAGTGTAATTAGCTAAAAATATTAGAATATTTTACACTCTCACAAAACTTGTCAGAGAAAAGGATAAAATAGTCTCCCTTTATAATGAATGATATGTTGAAGCAATTGAATAAATGAAAGGAAAGGTTTGTGAGAAAGATATCTTTGAAATGGTTTTTAAATAAGTCTTTCATGCACTAGAAAATATTCATAATACATATATGAATATTAAATACACTCATATAGAGGTTAAAGAAAAAATAATCAAGAGGATTAAACTTTTTTACTAAAGGCCTGTCAAGTTCATGGAGATGTGACTTAGAACCACCTTATTCCCCTATATACATTTTGTTTTTTTACAAGTAATTGAAGCTAAATCATGTATTTAGAGGGAGACCTGAATTTTATAAAAGTTTTAAACAGCTTAAATATAGACATTTATCCATCATAGAGGACTATTGTCATCATGTTTCCTATTTTCACCATTTCAAATGATATCAAAAGATACATGAAGTTTATTCTTGAATAAAGAAAATCAAAATGAATAAGTATATAATTCATCTCTTTAGGGGGGAAATAGAATAAAAAACATTGTATATCTATATATAATTTGTTGTCTCATAAATATATGAAGTTCTGGTTATTGGTATATATGATAAATCTTGTCATCATTGAGGTTTGTTGATTTTATTTTCTTATCTCTGATGAAAAAACAAGTCAGAAATAGAGATTCATGTTACATAATGAAAAAAGTGAAAATAAATTGGAAAGGGGTAAATACATTCTCTCACTTGAATTTTTTTAATATATTTGTTGAGATGCATAGAGGATATTAGTTTAAAATATCTCGAACAATCCCTAAAAACAAGTTTTTGTGTTAGTATCTAATGATAAAGATTTATTGATGATAGTGATGATAAATTTGATGAAACTTATTTTCTACAAAGATCAGGTCTCGTGAATACATATATGAGTTTAATTCTATCTCTTTTATAAGTTAGGATGGATTCCATCCTTCTCTAGAGTAAATCAGACTAAGTGTTAGAATAGAAGAATGTGTTTTTAAAATATGATTGTTAGAGATTAGGATTCCATCCCATACTTATATATTTGGTTTTATTATTAATAAGTGGGAGAATAAAATATTGATTTTGGAAATGATATATGTATTTATAATAAATACAAAGTGGGATATTGAATAACCCATTATATTTATTATAGTTGTGATGATGTTGAATTTGGTGTCAATAAGTTTTGAAGATGAAAATTCAATGAGTTTTAAATATGAAAATTGTTAAATCATCCTCTACGAAAAATAAATGTTCTAATTGTGATAGGATTATTCATAATATTTATATCATGTGAATAGTATAAAATGGATCATATTATGATGATTCTAAATTATGAACATCAATTGTAGATGTTTGAGATCATCGAAAATATTTTTAGTAGCTGAAGATATTTGATGAAAAAAAGTTTTCTTAGTAATTATGTTGATAATTATATAACACTCATGTTTGATGATTTTAGAAAAAATTTGTGTTTAACCTTATATTAAAAAATAGGGGCAAACACCTAGCCAATCAAAGGGGATTTATAGCCACTACTTAGGTGGGAAGAGTCAACCTCTAACGATCCATGGTAGAGAAAAAAGGTAGAATAGATCCCTCAAGAATAGTGTGTGGAATTGAAAGTATATTGGTCCACCTATAATGTAGAAGATAACTTGGGTGAGTGAACATGAAGTGGGTAAGTTGGCATATAAAGGGATGCATGGACCATGTGGAGCATGTGTGTACGATGTGTCTGGGTACCAACCCTGGTGTTGGCTTGAGAGATCAGTGGAAGCGCTTGTATTATTAAGTGTAAAGACTCTGGATAGAATACCAATATAGGGGTGATTATAAAATAAACTAGTAAGGAACCTCAAAAATAAAAAGGGGTATGGGGATGTAGTTCATCATGAAACCAAGGGCTAAATCATACAGCTTTCTAACTCCATCAAGGGTGGAAACACTATCTAGTTAAAAAGATTCAAATTAACTTCCAAATATATTCCTAAAATGATATCAGTAGAATATTTGAGGGATAACCCTAAATGTTAATGTGTTCCACGGAATGATAAATCCACAAAAAATATCATTTCTTGATTGAAAATTCCTCCCTAAGGGAAAATACCTCATTATCCATCCACAATAGATGCACTACATGCCTTAGGATAAAAATACAACTTGCTCCTCTGTGACATAGAAGATCAAACCAAATAAACCCATATGAGGGGATCACAACTAATATCACCCTCAACAAACACAAAACACCAAATATCAAGTTAGATATATCTCAAATGAACGGGCAATTTATTTATGAGACACTCATCATATGCTTGCATCATCACTCACTCTTTATGTTGAAAAAAAATAAACTCATTGGAAAAATAATATTTCCTAGAATAACTTATTTCACAATGCTTATCTGAACACTTTCCACTTAGATTCTAGAACTCATAGACTAATCAAAATGGGGAAATCATGTTGTTATTAGTGATATGTTTTAAAATGGGCTATCAACCCCATAGATTAATAATCTACACCATGGTCCATCATATAAGTGGAATTCACCCCCTCTTTAAATTTGATAGGACCTAAGAAAGTCTTTATAGAAAAAAATAATGGGGGGTAACCAACCAACTTCTATGTGGTTCCTTGTCTACTCAACCCACCTCTACAGGAGAGGCATAATGAAAGGGAATATAGAGACCCCATGCACCATGCTCCCCAAGAACCTGATTCCAGTCCATACAGATTAAACACCACCGCCATTATATTAGTATTTCAAATATTTCTATTGGGGTACCATACCACATTGGGGGACACAAACTAGATGTGAGGAGATTATTGGCCATAAACATCTAATATATTTCCACTACTCGATCACCATAATCATCATGTTACTACTCGCAATCTTGATAGGTAATCTGACCTCAACCATGTGTATAAGTTGGTTCAGGGAGTACACAAAACTCATATATGTTCCTCTCTTTCCCATTCTTTTTTGAACTAGGGGTCTGATGAAAGGGCTAACAAGAATATTCTGTAGCTACCACTCTCCACCTCCCGTCACCATAACCCGAAGTAATATAGGGAGTGGGAAGACACTAAGAATTTATAACATAGAGTATCCAAGAATGTTATTTGAAAATAGAGTATATAAACAAATTATTTTCCTCTCTTCCAAACAAAATAAACCGATCCTATTTCAAGGGTTTAAGGGAAGGAAGGAATCTCTTCGAGCTCTATTATTGTCCTTAAGTCTCTTTAGTCTACCATACTATATATAATTCATTTTCAATACTAAATTGAACATTGATATCCGACATATGGAGATAAATTAAAAACGCACCTGTCTCACCATGTAAATATACTCGGATGTACAAAAGGTTTTTACAATCACAATATAAGTGGAAAAATATTTAGTATAGGCTATTTACTTTCCCAAAATAGATATCAGGGGGAATGAATTGAAAAAAAAGCAAGGGAAAACCTAAGACCACAACGAAGCCTCCCGACATGCCACATGGAATGCTAGGAGGAAGGGTAATTCCTGTTGGTGTTCTCATGAAACCATATAAGTTCTCGCATTCCCTCACACATATAGTGGTGTGAAAGTATGTGCCGACAATGCCTCCTCATGCACAGGCTGGTACCCCAGCCGACAACTCAATCCCATATTGGTCTAACCCCCAGAGCCAATTGTCTCCCCATCTTCCACAAAGTGTATTGGGTACTATCAAATCCCAAGGGGATAAAAAGTTCAAGGGTATAACATTACCTACCCTTACCTATTTTGGATCAACATCACAGATTCTTTATTAAACCCATCCTTTACCAAATTTTTATAATATTTTGTTTCCTAGAAGTAACTAGTTATGCTTTGATTACATGTATATTTAATGTATTTAAATTTTAAAAATCTTATTACAAATTTTTCATTATTCTACATTACTATGATGTAATAATGTCCTAGAGTATTTTTTAAATTGATATGGTCATGGAAGTTCCCCTCTATGATGAGAACCTTGAAATGCTATAAAAATATTCTTAAATATAGTTTTATAATTGGATGACATACTATGATGGTACACATAGCATGTAGACCGTCAGGTGTGAGTACTTGTAAGTGGATGAGACTTTCTCTCATGATGTTCCCATTTAGTAATCTCCAAGACGGGATATTATGAGAATAGACCCACCAGTAGAATTCTTCCTGTCTTGGTTTCAACATATATTCTTATTTGTGAGTGTGAGTAATTATCCTTAGACTTTAATATTATCATTAATACGTGTCATGACTCACAAACTTTGATTTAATGATGAAAACATTCACGCAGATAGTTGGCAGGAAGTATGGTACATTGGTTGCATCATGAGTGGCATGTTATTAGTTGATAAGTTGAGGAAGGATTTGTACCTTCAATTTATTGAAGTTGATATGTTCTCCCTTTGATTGAAATAGAACCATCGCATGAAATTTCATGGATATGGTGTAATGATGAGTTTATTTCAGGTAGTCAAAGAACGACGTATCATGCATAAAAGTTGACGACACTATCATGAATCCTTCTTGATGAGATATTGTGACAAAGGGATAATATTAAATATTGAGCATTTGTATGTGGATTTCATTGTTGGGACTTTATGTTCTTTCTCTTGGGTGCCTTTAGCCATTTCTAGATAGTACTCTTGGACTTTAGGCAATCTCTCCTAATTCCAACGAGAAATAATCCTAGAGGGTCACAGACTAAGTGTTTCTGGTGGTCTCGGTTAAATTCTATTTGAATTTAAATAATAAATATTATTCTCAAGATAATGGAATAATTTTCTTCAAGTTAAAATTATTGCATAAATTAAATAAATACTTATTCACCAGACTGTGGGTAAAATATATTTATTTATTTTACTGAATATTTAATAAATATTTATTCACAAGTTTGTAAATATAATATTTATTTAAGAGAATAAATTATTTATTTATAAATTCATTTGTTCAATAAATTGAAGTGGATTTCGAGAGGACCATGTTCGGTTCAGTAGTAAAATAATTATTTGCAAGATGATAAGTAACTATTTATCTAGTTGGCACAAATTAAAATAACACTGCTATTATTTTGAATTGTGGAATTTTATTTACAATTTCGTTTTGCGCAAGTTGGAATACCATAAATAATGACATGGTATTATTATTAATATAATGGGTTATCTGTAGGGTTATAAATGTATTTTATTGATGTTACACAATTAAATATTGTAACTGAAGTCCCATGTCAATAAATAGATACATATGTCTATTGTGTCATGCACCAAACCGCACACCCAGTGAATAGAGAAATTTTTATCTAAACAATTTCTCTCTCAAATCCTCTTCTCTCCCCTCTCAAGAATGAGAGATGTTCTTCAAGGATGAAGAAAAAGCGATCAACAATGGCTGACATAAGACACTGGCTTCGCCACTCTAGCACCCGGAGAACGAGCGGTGTGGATCAGAGGCCATCAGAGCACGTGTGGATCACCACTAGATGGATTCTAGTTTGGATCCTTTCAAGTGCAACAATATAATGCAGAAGGGTCATTTTGGATGATTAACATCACCAATAAAGAAAATATGGAATATCCTCGTATTATTTTCTTTATGAAATTAATTTAATTAATTATAAACATTATGTGTAACATCGTCTCTAAATGATTCGGTCCTCTTCTTTATTTATCTAAATCTTTGATTTTATTCCATGTAGACAGGTGTTTATCATCGTATAGATCCTAAAATAATAATTGATTGTGGTAAAAATCAAATTTGGGTGTTGGCCCAACCACTCTTCCGCTACGCTCGTAACCTTCAAGTGGTATCAAAGGGGTTACATCATAGTTTGTAATTATTTAAATATTTTTTTATGATTTATGCATTTAAAATTTTAGTTATTTCAATTCAATTTAATAATTCTGAAAATATGAATCTTGAGATCTATTCCTCCTCTTTTGTTTCTATTTCGCCTTATAGAAAATATCTTTTCTTTTAATTTTAATTAAAATAAAATAGAGGATCTCATCTAGAGGTGTCAAAGGTTCCTAGTCATACAACACCATAACACACAATGTGTATTCTACAGTACGCATCATGTAGCCAAGGATCAATGAACCGAGTCTGGTCCTCCAAACCAAGATGTTTCATTAGATTTTTTCTAAGTCTTAATGACTCTGTGTATTGACCAGGAACATGTGGCATGCGATTTCCATATTACACGTTGTGTGGCCAACTGGACACGACGTGTTTTCCCTTCATGTTAGGGTTGGACTGTGTACCCCGTACATGGCTTTCCCGGCTAGATACTGTGTAACGATGAACTACAAAGCGTGTGGCCCACTGGAGATGTCGTGTACTCTGAAGATTTATGAAGTACACTCACACGTTGTTTCCTCAGGCTTGTACTTTTAATGGAAAATGAATAATTGTACATGCCATGTAGTTGGAACTACATGCCATGTACTCATCCAAATTACACAGATTTATTAAAATTTATTATTATATTATACAAACCCTTGATACGTGTACCATCGAGCGGACGTAAATCTGTGGCACAACACATTATAGGTGTTTTATATATATGTGTTTAGTATAACATCTATGTAATGTTCATTTCTACTCATTGGGTAGTTATGAATAGAAATTAATTAGGTCGCCTCCAAGGTACAAGTTATGTGCAAAGATAATTTTAAATGAATTTATTTGTTTAAAATTATGATGGATTATAATCTCAAGGAAATTCAAAAAAGGTTTTAAGATAAAAGTATTGATTAATTAAAGATGATAATTAATTGATTCGAGCTAGATTTATCTTAAACCGAAACGACTATATATTTGAATGATATTTTTATTTATGTGTAGATATTGTTTCATGTATGGATGATGATGAGATAGAATAATACATTTTTATGTGGATTTTTTTCTTTTAATTAATTTATATAAATTAAATTTGTTGGCCTGCAATCCTTCTCCTCATTAATATGTAGGTCCTGAGTGCCAAAGGTTTCGTTTATGTAAAACCACTTACTACCCTTCACCTGTATGTGAGTTAAAAAAATTCATATGTAATGGATGGAAATCCCATGTTATTATAGGCGGTTCAAGCTGGAGGTGAGACGAAACCAATCCCAAGAGATGTAGAGGTGGATAGGTGGAAAGCTATAAACATGAACCCAAAAGGATCAATATTTTTCTCCCCTAGGTCAGGGTTAGTTTACCAACTTTTAGATAAACTAACCATTATAAAATCTCATGATCATTCCCTTTATTTTATTTTATTTAGTTTCATAGTTTATCATTATGGATAAGTTGTCACGATCACATAATTAATGAATTAAACAAGCATGCATGATGAAACTAAAATAAACCATACTTATGTGTAAATATTATCAAGACATGGTTAATAGCTTAAGTAAGTTCCACTTAATATTAAGAAGTATGTGATAATGATAATAATCAATTCATGCATAAGATATAAAAATCCCTCAAATGAAGTATTAAGTAAGATGAATCCTTTCGTTACTTGATTAAGGGAAAACTCAATAAAACTATGTGTTTGACCAACCATTGTTGGGACACATACTTTTATACAAGAAGACCTTATGAAAGGTTTTGGGTTTATTTAACCATATTACATCCTTATTAGTATCTCTTGATAGAATTTTTGTAATATTGGAGTCAAGAGTTGAGGAACGTCAAAGTCATGATTTCAGGATTGGAGATTCCGCTGAACTGATCAAGGGGTTGCAAGCCCAGAGGTGGAAAAGACCATCCTACCTAAATAACTTCTAATAGCTTGACCAACACTTGTTGGGGTTATACAAAGGGGAATATGGATCCTTGCAACTATAATTTCATGGAAACTGGACATTCTAAGTTCAGTGGTGAGGGCCATTAGGACTTGATAAAATAGTGGGAAACTTAATAAAAATTATTATTTCTCATAAAATGTAATCAAGAAAGTACTAATGATCTTCTCTTTTAATTGTATAATAAAAATGACAAGATCTTCAAGCACACTATCCCTGAAATCAATTATTGATAAATACAACATCCTCACTGTCAATAACTTCCAGTAATGGTTTAGATGCCTTCGGGTCATTCTACGCCATGAATTGAAGTCTTAAGTGCTTGAGTCAACATTATCTGATCTGTCTTCCAAAGAGGCAAATGATAAGGATTTCCTGGTCTGTGAGAAATATATGAACAACATGGTCGACGTTCAATGTTTGATACTATCATCAATGTCTAGTGAGCTCATGAAGTCTCATGAAAACATGGATTCTTATAGTATTCTCAAGCACCTCTGTGGTATTTACCAAGAGAGATCAAGACAAGAAATGTTTGAAATATATAAGGAACTATTTCAGAGTAATCTTGGGGAAGGTTCCCCATTTTGGACATGTGTATTCAATCTCATTGGATACGTTGAGTGCCTGGAGGTTCTAGGGTTTAATCTCCCCAAAGAACTAGGTACTTAACTCATTCTCACATCACACCCTCAGAGATACTTTAAAATTATTGTCAATTTCAATATGAAAAATATTGATAAGTCTCTATCTAATCTTCTTATCCTCATTCACCAAGTGGACAAAGATGTGAACTGAAAAAATATTTCTATCCTTATAGTGAATAATAGTAAAGGGAAGGTGAAGAGGTTTAAGCCCAAAGCTTCTTCATGACCTTCTAATAAAAGGAAGATCATAGGGGAGGTAAGGGAATAAGAGGCTGTTTGTTTCGCAGGTTGCAAGAAGGGCGGCTGGAAGAATAACTAAACCCATCCTAAGAAGTAAGGGGAAATTTCAGTTGCATTTTTTATCGAATGAAATCTATTTATATCTAAAAATTGGGTATTAGATATAGATTTTGGTGCTCACATATGTATCCAAATATAGGAACCAAGTATATTAAAAAATATTGACTGAGGGGAGGTACATCTATGAGAATCCAATGAAGCCGGACTTGTTTTTGTGGCTGTCGAGGACTACCACCTCACATTTCCAATTGGGATGATCTTGGTGTTAAAGGGTTGTTATTATGTGTCATCCATTACTGAAAACATTATTTATGTTTCCAAATTAGATACAAATGGATTTTTCTCAAGTTCAGAAATGAATGTTGAATCTTTTAAAAAGATATAATTTTTTTGATAGGGAATGTTTATAAAATGGTCTTTATGTGTTGGATTACACAAACCATGTAATGGAAATCGATAACAAAGATACTTCACATGACTCATACCACACCCAACTTTGGCATCACCAGCTAGATCATGTAGACGAGAAATGATAGAAAATGTTACATTAGGATGGATATTTATATTCTTTCCAACAAAAACCACTTGGCGTATGTCATGCATGTTTACAAGGAAAAATGAACAATGCCCCATTTTGTAGGAAAGGTGAAAGCGCTGAAGAACTTCTTGAATTGGTTCATACTGATGTGTGTGGACCATTTCTAGTTGAAGAAAGGGGAGGGTACTCATACATAAAAACTTTTACTGATTATTTTAGTAGATATGGATATATCTATTTAATGAGGTATAAGTCGTATTCTTTTGATAAGTTCAAAGAATACAAGAATGAATTTGAGAACCATCTTGGTAAAAATATTAAGCAAATCCGCTCAAACCGAGGTGGATAATATCTTAATCAAGACTTCATTGATTACGTATGAGAGTTTGGGTCATATCCCAACTCCCTCATCCATACACGCCCTAGTGGAATGGTGTGAGTGAAAGGAGGAACCTCAACCAATTTTACATAGTGATATCAATGATGTGTCATGCGAGTCTTCCATTATCCTTATGTGGATATGCGTTATAAACAGTAGTGCACATACTAAACCAAGTACCAACTAAATTGATAAATGTTATTCCATATGAGTTCTAGAGTGGAAGGAAAGTCATATTATCGAATTTACATGTGTGGGGAAAATATGTGCTTGTTAAGGTGTCATCAAGTAACAAACCTGCACTGCGAGGCACAAAGTATAACTTTATAGGATACCCCAAGGAAACAAGGGTATATTACCTTTAAAACCCCTCAGAAAAAAATTTTATAGTGGAAATACATGACATATTAATTTAGAGGGATCACATATCCAAAAGAGATAGTGGGATCTAGATAGAATTTAATGAAGTTGAGCCTCAAGGTGCACAAGAGTTGGTACAGGAACAGATTCCACAAATCACCATGGAAGAAAGAATTATTCCAGAGACACAAGATCTACGTAGGAGTACAAGAGAGGTCATAGAATCATAATGTTATAGTTTTCTAGTTACCAAGGATGTTGACTCATTATTAGTTGATAATAATGATCCTCTAACCTATAAGGAAGCAGTAAGTGGCACAGATTTTGCCAAGTGCCAAGAAGCCATGTATTTTGAAATGGATTCCATGTACCAAAACCAAGTCTGGATTTTGGTAGATCCTCCTATTTATGTAAATATTTTTTGGTTTCAAATGGGTATTCAAGAATAAACTGGACATGGAAGGAAAAGTTAGTACCTATAAGGCATGACTAGTTGCAAAAAAGGTTCAAACAGAGTCAAGGCATTGACTAAAAAAACCTTTTCACCAGTTTCAATGCTGAAATCCATTAGAATTATATTGGTCATTTCCACTTAACATGACTATGAGATTTAAAAAATGGATTCCAAAATAGCCTTCCTTAATTGGATCCTTTATGAATATTTCTACATGACACAACGTGAAGGGTTTATCACTCCAAAGTATTCCAATAAGGTATGCGAGTTATAGAAATCAATTTAAGGATTAAATAAAGCATCTAGGTCATGGAACATTTGTTTTTATGAATACATAACGAAATATGGTTTTCTCAAGAATGAATGTGAGCCATGTGTCTGCAAATGGTTTAATGGGAGTGCAGTTGTTTTCCTATTAGTATATGTTGATGACATATTATTTATGGGAAATGAGATGCCAGTCTTAAAGTATATTAAGGCATGGTTGAATCAATGCTTATCCATGAAGGAATTGGGTAAGGAAGCATATATTCTTGGGATCAAGATCCATCATGATAGATCCAAGAGATTATTGGGCCTATGTCAAGGTACATACATTGATAAGATACTGAAGAGATTCATTATGGAACATTCCAAGAGGGGATTATTGCCAGCATCACATGGAATTCATCTTTCCATGAAAATGTGCCCTTAGACACATGAGTGAAGAAAGATAACAGAACAGACTCCATACGCATCTGTGATTGGGCCAGTCAAGTATGTCATTCTATGTATTAGGCTGGATGTCGCCTATGCATTGGGTGTGGTAGGTAGATATCAAGATGACCCAGGTGACCATAATTGGATGGCAGTCAAGACTATCCTAAAGAATCTAATATGTGCTAAGGATATGTTTTTGGTTTATGGAGGAGATGAGGAACTAGTCATCAGATAATATTCATATGCTAGTATCCAGAATGATCAAGATGACATGAAGTCGTAAACTGGATACATCTTCACTTTTAATGGAGGTGCAGTGAACTGTAAGAACTCAAAGTAGAGTGTGGTCACAGATTCTACAACAGAGTCTGAGTATATTGAAACTTATGAGGAATTTAATGAAGCAGTTTGGATGGAAAGATTCATTCAGGAGTTGGATGTGATACCTAGTAGTAAAGATCTCATCACACTATGCTATGATAATACTGCAGTGGTGGATCTCGTAAAAGATCCAAGGTCACATAAACAGACGAAGCACATACTTAAAAAGTATTATCTCTTGATAGATTTTTATCATAGAGTTGATGTTTTGGTGAGAAATATTTCCACAGAAGACAACATGGCGAAAACCTTGACTAAAGCTTTGACTCAACAGAAACATGATCACCATGTGAGGTCTAGTGGACTGAAAGTCATAGGGAATTGGCTCTAGTCCAAGTGAGAGTTTTTAAGAGTTGGTTTCCAAGAAGAAATTAGTTTTACTTTGATTACATGAATATTTAATGTATTTAAATATAAAACATCTTATTACATATTTTTTATTATTCTGCATGACTATGATGTCATAATTTCCTAGAGTATTTGTTGCATTTATATGGTCATGGAAGTTTTCCTAGATCAGCTTGATATCTGCTTACCGCACTTAATGTGTAAGAAACATCTAGCCTCATACATAGCATAACATACATGACTGACCCAATCGCGGATGTGTAAGGGATCCTTGACATCCTCTTTCTTTCCTCATGTGTCTGAGGACACATTTTCTTGGAAAGATGAATGCCATGTGACACTGGAAACAATATCCTCTTGGACTATTCCATACTGAATCTCTTCAGTATCTTGTCAATGTATGTACTTTGACTCAGGCCCAGCATTCTCTTGGATCTATCATGATGGATCTTGATCCCAAGAATATATGCCGCCTCGCCCAAGTCTTTCATGGAGAAGCATTTATGCAACCATGCCTTAACTGACTGTAAGAAAGGTAATTCGTTTCCAATTAGCAATATGTCATCAACATATACTATTAGGAAAATGACTGCACTTCCACTAAACCTTTTGTAGACAAAAGGCTCACATTCGTTCTTAACAAATCAAAATTCCATAACAGCTTCATCAAAACGAATGTTCCATGACCTTGATGCTTTCTTTAATCCATAAATGGATTTCTGCAACTTGCATACCTTGCTGGCATCTTTTGGAGTCACAAACCCTTCAGGTTGTGTCATGTAGACATCTTCCTGGAGGTTCCCGTTAAGGAAAGCTGTTTTGACATCCATTTTCCAAATTTCATAGTCACGGTAAGCATAAATGGCCAATAGAATTCTGATGGACTTCAGCATTGCAATCGGTGAAAAGGTTTCATCATAATCAATTCCTTGACGCTGTCTAAAACCTTTTGCAACCATTCGTGCCTTGTAGGTGCTGACTTGCCCCTCCATGTCCAGTTTCTTCTTGAATAATCATTTATTACCCATAGGCTTTACATCAACTGGAGGATCTACCAAAATCCAGACTTGGTTTTGGTACATGGAATCCATTTCAGAATTCATGGCTTCTTGCCACTTGGCAACATCTGTTCCTTCAACTACTTCCTTGTAGGTAAGAGGATCATCACTGTAAACTAATAATGAGTCACCATCCTCGGTGACAAGAAAACCATATCGTTCTGGTACTCTCACCTCTCTCGTGCTCCTACGCAGTTCTTGTGTCTCTGGAAAAGATTGTTATTCCACTGGGGATTGTGGAATCTGTTCTTGTACCAACTCATGTGTATCTTGAGGCTCGACTTCATCGAAGTCTATCTTGCTCCCACTATCTCTTTTGGAGATGTTCTCCCTCTCAAAGAATATGGCATGTCTTGCCACTGTAACCTTTTTGTCTGAGGGTTTGTATAGGTAATATCCCCTTGTTTCCTTGGGATATCCTATAAAGATACACTTTGTGCCTCAGGGTGTGAGTTTGTTACCTGGAGAGGCCTTAACAATTGCTTCGCTACCCCACCCATGTAAATTCGATAACATGGCTTTGCATCCACTCCATAACTCGTATGGAATACCATTTATCGATTTAGTTGGTACTTGGTTTAGTATGTGTGCTTCTGTTTGTAATGAATATCCCCAAAAGGATAATGGAAGACTCGCATGACTCATCACTGATCTCACCATGTCAAACAGGGTACAGTTCCTTCTTTCACTTACACCATTCCACTACGGTGTGTAAGGAGGAGTGAGTTGAGATAGAATCCCAAACTCCCGTAAGAAATCAATGAAGTCCTGATTAAGATATTCTCCTCCTATGTCTGATCGGAGTTTCTTAATCTTCTTACCAAGCTGGTTCTCAACTTCATTCTTGTATTCTTTGAACTGATCAAAAGAATCTGACTTATACCTCATTAAATAGATATATCCATATCTACTAAAATCATCAGTAAAAGTTCTGAAGTACGAGAACCCACCCCTTAATTCAACTGGAAATGATCCACACACATCTGTGTGAACTAATTCTAGAAGCCCTTTAGCTCTTTCACCTTTCCCACTAAATGGGGCTTTGGTCATTTTGCCTTGTAGACACGCATGACATACACCATGTGGTTTTAGTTCGAAAGAATCTAAATACCCATCTTGATGTAATATTGTCAAACGTTTCTCATTGACATGACCTAGCTGGTGATGCCAACGTTGGGTGTGGTTTGAGTCATGTGAATTAACATTGTTATCGATTGCGATTACTTGGTTTGTGTAGTATAACACATAAAGGCCACTATATAAATGTGCCCTACCAAAACAAATGATATCTTTATAAAAGTAGCAACATTCATTTCTAAAATTGAATGTGAATCCATTAGTATCTAATATGGATACTGAAATAATGTTTTTAGTAACAGAAGGCACATAATAACAACCTTTCAAAACCAAGACCATATCGGTAAGCAATGTGAGGCGGTAGTCTCTGACAGCTACAACAGTGAGTCTGGCTCCGTTGGCTGCTCGTAGATCTACCTCCCCTCGATCAATCTTCCTGAATCTACTTGGTTCCTGTATTTGGATACATATGTGAGCACCACAAGTAGTATCTAATACCCAATTAGTTGAACCAGATAGATTGCATTCGATAACAAACACACCTTAAGCTTCCCCTTGCTTCCTTGGCTGGGTGCAGTTTTTTTTCCAGTGGCCCTTCTTGCCACATACGAAACAAACAACATCCTGTTCCTTTGCCTCCCCTTTGATCTTCCTTTTCTTGGAAGTCCATGAAGAAGCTTTGGGCTTAAATCTCTTCGCCTTCCCTTTCCTTTTATTCACCATAAGGACATAAGGCTTTTCATGCTTCATGTCATTGTCCACTTGGTGAATAAGGATAAGAAGATCAGATAGAGACTTATCAATATTGTTCATGTTGAAATTAACAACAAAGTTTGAGAAGATCTGGGGGAGTGATGCAAGAATGAGATCGGTGCCCAGTTCTTCGGGGATTTTAAACCTTAGAACCTCCAAGCACTCAATGTAGCCAATGAGCTTGACTACATGACGCCCAGATGGGGAACCCTCTCCAAGCTTGCTCTGAAATAGAGCCTTGGAGATCTCAAACCTCTCCTGTCTTTCTCTCTCCTAGTATAGACCACAGAGATGCTCGAGCATGCTATAGGCATCCATGTCTTCATGAGACTTCATGAGCTCACTAGACATTAATGATAACATCAAACATTGAACGTCGAGTGCATCGTTCAAATGTTGATCATAGACTAGGAAATCTTCATCACTCACCCCTGGGGCAGGGGAATCAGGAAGTGAGTACTCCAGCATGTAAAACTTTCATTCATGGAATAGGATAACCCGATGGCGCCTAAACCATTCCTGAAAGTTACTACCGGTGAGGATATTGTCTTTATCCGGTATTGATCGTAGAGAAAATGGGGTTGACGAGTTTGTCATCTTGATTCTACAATTTTAAAAGAACAGATTTATTAGTACTTTGTTGATTACATTTTTATGAGAAATAATAATAAATTAATTAAGTCTCTCACTATTTTGTCATGTCTCAATGGCCCTCACCATTGAACTCGGAATGTCCAGTTGCTTTGACATTCTAGTGTCAAGGATCCATATTGCCCTTCGAATAACCCCAACAAGGGTTGGTCAAGATATTTAAGGTATTTAGGTAGGCAGGTCTTTGCCAACTGTGAGCTTAAAGTTCCTTGATCTGTTGAGTGGACGCCCCAATCCTGAAATCCTGACTTGTATTTCCTTAACTCTTGCCTCCAATATTACATCATGTCTATCAAGGGCTACTTCTCTTGATGTAATATGGTTAAGTCAACCCGGAACCTTTCATAAGGGCTTCCTTTATAAAAGTAAGTGTCCCAACAAGGGTTGGTCAAACACATAGTTTTATTGAGTCTTGCCCTTAATCAAGTAACAGAAGGCTTGGTCTGACGTAATATGGTATTTGAGGGATTTTATTCTTTATGCGTATTTTTGAATTATCACATACTTGTTAATATTAAGTGATGTTTTCTTAAGTGATTAACCATGTTCCGATAATGTTTACGCATAGTCCGGTTTTTTTATTTTATTCCATATTTGCATGCTTGTTCATTTTATTAATTATGTGATCGCGACAACACATACATAATAAATAAACCATGCAATAAGACAGAAATAAAATAAGATGGTATGATCATGATCTTCTATTGGTTAGCTTATCTAGCGGTTTTGATAAGCTAACCCTGACCTAGGGAAAACACCTTGAACTTGCTGGTTGGTGTTTTGTAGCTCCCACATGTCCACCTTTGTATCTTCTTTCGTCGGTTTCTCCTCGGCTTCGGGATTTTAACCGTCTCCTTTGGATTGGGAGATCCTCCATTACATGGGTTTAAATTAAAGAAACCATGGGCATGTAGGCCCTACATTTTATTGGAAGAAGGCTCGCAGGCCAACAAATTTAAATTAAATAAATTTAAATGAAACTATACACATACAAAGGGTCTTTAGTCTAGCTCATGATCATCCATAGTATGCAATGACATTTACGCATATTTAGAAATCAAATTCTTTTAATCTTCCTTTTATTTAAGATAAGACGCGCTCAAATTCAATTAATTATGATCTTATAATTAATCAATTCTTTATCTTAAATTCCTTTCATAATTTCCTTGATATTATTCTCATCCATATTCCTTGTACGGGTCGTTTTACATTGGAGGAAACCTGGTTAAATTACATTTCTGGAAAGTACACGGCGTGTATTTTATAATTACATGGCGTGTATTTTTCTTTTCACCATTTATCCAAAGTACACATCGGGGCTTTGGCATGTTTTCTGTACTTTGGAAATTTTAGAGTACACAGCGTGTAGATGAATCATACACGGCGTGTACTTCCTTGTTACGCTCTAACTGTCCTGGTGATCCCGTGTACGCGGTACGCGGCTTATATTTGTACACGTTTTCATCTTGGTCGGAATGGACTACACGACGTGTTGTTCCAACATACACGCCGTGTATTCCAGTTTCCATGCGCCGTTTTATTTTGGTCAACACGGCATGATTAAAACTTAGGCATAATCAATTCACACGACGTGGTTTGGCAGACCAGTGCCGGTTCATTGAACCTAAGTACACGATGTGTAGTTTAAATTACATGTCGTGCAATACCGTGTTGTACGGACAGAAAGAGCGGCTCCTACGGATGAGTTCCTAGTTTTTATTTTTAATCAAAATTAAAATTAAAAGTCCGTTTCAGTTATATGAATCGATAAACGAAGGAGGAATAATAGATCTCGTTAATTCAAATTTATAGAACGGTTTATTTAGAATTGAACCAAATATAAATGCGTAAATTATCAACGAAAATTAAATAACTATAATCAACATTGTAACCTGGCTCTGATACCATTTTAAGGTTCCGGGCGTAGTGGAAGCGTGTGGGTAGATGTGCCCACTTGGCTTTTTTTCATTAGCAATGATCAATTCGGGATCAATACGACGATAAACGCCAGTCTCCACTGATCGAATCACAGAAAAAGACAAAGAAGATGGTTTTTCCTGGAACCATAAACAAGGATCGTTACAGGTTGATTATAGTTAATTTAATTAATTATAAAGAAATACCTTCTGGGTGTTCTTTCTTCGTTGATGTTCTCGATCACGTTGTCGATGTGATCGGTCATTGCGTGGTAGAAGCCAAGTTTAGACTCCCTCTAGCGGTGATCCACACGTGTACCTTGTATCTCTGGACGTCACCAAAGGATTCTCCGGGTGCTAGCGTGGAGTAGCCTTTTCTTGTGTTGTCCGCCTTAGATCGTCTTGATCCGATGGAAGAGGATCTCTCTCGGTATTGAGATCGTTCTTGGAGGAAGAGGGTCTTTCGGTCTTGAAAGAATTCTCCAGAGATGTTGTGCACAATGATTCTCTTGTGTAGGAAAAGAGTTGGGGTTGTGAGGATATTTATAATCAAGTTTGAGGTTGTAGAGTTATGACAATAAATAAATGCGTTACCAATTTCATTTATTTCATTAACTCTTATTGAAAACCCCCATGTTAAATAATTAATTTCTTGACATGTGCTCACGCTGATTATAATAAATATCATTTAATAAAATAATTTTATATCCTCAAAATCCCGACTTGAAAAACTAAATGACGTGTAATAATAAATACACGGCATGTACTTGTTTTTCATTGAAAACTACACAGCATGTACATTAAATGTACACGGAATGTATATCTTGTTTTCATTTATTCATTTCCTTTCCAAAATAAAACTACACGGTGTGTACATTTAATAATACACGGTGTGTACTTGTTTTATTTTATTTTTCCTCCATCATTTAAAACAACTTAGGCTTCCTTGAATAATTATTAAAGCACGTACGGGGATAATATTTATTCAACTTGAGATACTTAGATACACTTAGTGTGTGACCCTCTAGGCCTCTTTCTTGTTGGCACTAGGCAGGCTTGCCTAAAGTCCAAGATTACTGTCTAGAAATGGGTTAAGGCACCCAAGAGAAAGAAGTTGATGTCGTATTGACGTATCACCTCATACGAACGCTTACTGTGTAATTTAATCCCTTTGTCTCGATATCTCATCAAGAAGGTTTCATGGAAGTGTCATAAACCTATATGATTGATATGTCATTCTTTGACTACCTGAACTAAACTCGTCGTTTACACCATGGCCATGGAGTTTAATGCGACAGTTCTATTTCAATCAAAGGGCTGAGATATCAATTTCCATAAATGGAAGGGACAAATCCTTCCTCGACTTATCCATTTACAACATGTCACTCGTGACGCACCCAAGGTACCCTACTTCCAGCCAACTGTCTGCGTGACGGTTTTCGTCAGTAAATCTAAGTGTGCGAGTCATGACATGAGTTAATAATAATCTTCCAGTCTAAGGACCATTGCACACGCTCGCAGATAGCAATATCCGATGACACCAAGACATGAAGAATTACTACTGGCGGGCCAGTTCTCATAATCTCCCATCTTGGAGATTACTAAGTGCAAACTTCATGAGAGAGAGTCTCGTCTTCTTACGAGTAATCGCATATGACGGTCTGTATACTATGTTTCCTATCATAGTATGTCATCCAAACATAGAACATTATTTAAGAATATTGTTATAGCATTTCAAGGTTCTCATCATAGCAGGGATCTGCTATGACCTTATTAATGCAACAAATATTCCAGGACATTATTATATTATAGTCATGCAGAACAATGAACAATATATAATAAGTGAAAATTCATGTAATAAAAGTACAAAACAGTTGGTTCTGAGGACACCAACCCTTACAATCATATCATAAAAGAATTCCATGTCTACTAATAAAAAGAATGCACATAAATAGTTTCGATATTAGGGAATGAAGATAATATTAATCCATCCATCCTTTCATCTTTAACTATAATATGGAAAATGAACTTATACCACTGACCCATTCTAGGTACTTATCCATTGCATACGTCCTAGTCTATCCCTCCAAAACTGTGGGTCAACATATACCTAAAATGTAAAGGCCCAGATATTCTGTGGAATTTTTTTAAAAAATACATGGGTATTTTGCGAGTCAGTAGTTTCTCACAGCGCTTGATTCTAAGGCCCGGTGTGCCCGAAATCAATTTCTGAAGTTTTGTTTGGGTACGTTCAGTAAACTTACGAGTGGGATTTTATATCTTTTGAACTGGTGCTCGGAATTGAAATCAAAGGACACCGATGAACTCGCAGCACTGATATTCGCTTAAGGAGACCTTTACTGCAGTTGCGTTTTGTCGAGAGCGAAAGTTAATTTTGTGGGTTTTCTAAATAATTTAAATAAAAATATGACTAAAATATTTTTTATATAGGTGGTGGTTAATTTCTACAAAGGGATGTTGGAGGTGGGGCCCACCCCAACATAACCTCCCATGGGAGGATATTAAGTGGTGGGGCCCACATGAGCTCAACCCCCTTAAACCACCCTTTTGGACCCCCCTTTAACTCTTGAACTCCCAATTTATGGTGGAGCCTTTCCACCTTCCATCTTAATGTTCTAACTCACTCTCTCAATTAATTAACTAAGCTTGCAATTAATTAATTGGATCTTCTATTTTGAATTCATTATGTGAGCATAATAATATGTGATATATTATTATGGTTGGCATATTTTTCCTTTGTTGAGAGAATTAGGGGAGTTTTTGGAGAACCCTTGGAGAAACAATATACTCTCGACGAAGAACACCATTTCCACCAAAGAACGACGGCGTGTCTCCTTCCTTTCCAACAGGGGAAAGAAAGGGAAGACGTCGCCCACAACGAATGCCGCCAATGACAATGTCATCCCCTCCGACGATGACAGAACGACGTCTGTCTTCCATGAACTCCATCTTCCACGACTCATCAACGTTTAATGATAAAATACGAGCTAGAGGATTTTGATTATTTTAATGTATAAATTGTACCATCATTCCTCATTGTTTGTTTGGGATCGATTATGGCCACTTGTTATTGCCTAATGCGGAGGGTGCGGGATGAACTAACACGGCCCGACGCCCCTCCGTTGTTTTTTATTGACGTCAGAGGCAAATCCAAACGGGAGTGGTGCCATCACACCGCGTCGGAGAAGAACCATGAGGCAGAAGAGGCAGTGGTGTCGGTGACCGAAGGCAGTGGCGGCTGCAGCGGCTGCGCTCCGGCCGCGTGGAGGGAGACTGACGGCCACTTGAGCCACTCGAACCGCGGGACAACCGGCCAACCGATCCGGCCGGTCTTCATGTAGGATTCGCGGCGCTTGGGAGTTGCCGCATGGAGGGAGACCGCAGCCCCCAACTGCGGGCCGCTCGGTTGGAAGAATCGGTCAGCCACTTTACAGCCAGGTCAGAGAACCACAACGCCCACTGGTGTCGCGTGGAGGAGGATGCGACCCGCATCCACAGGGTGCTCGGCTGGGCTAACCGGTCGGCTGCCATCCGGCTGGGCTGGAGAACCACGGCGTCCATAGCCTCTATGTGGGGAGAACCACGGACCACAATGAGGGTTATGTGTGCCGGGCCGAACCGGCCGACTATGGCCAGCCGAACAGAGAATGAGGCGGCGCCGCTTGGCGCCGCCGGGCGAACCGGACCGGCCCGCAGCGTGGGCCCAGTCTGTATCTGGGCCGTGCCCCACCGGGCCGGGCTGACCCCCATCTCGGTCAGACCCACCGAGCAGGGTCAGGCCGACCCTCCAGCCCACTAGGCTTGACGGTCCGGGCTCATCTTTGCTTAAATGAGAATAACACCTAGACTGCACGTCCGATTGACGCGCCATCAGTGGCACTGGGACCCTCGCGACGAGGCTATCCATTTGGGATACTTAAGGTATGTTTTGAACAAATTTGAAAAATGGCTGGGTTTGGATCGAGCATAAATCCAACCGGGCCCCTGGAATAAAAATCCCAATAACTCTCAGACCGGGTATCTGATTGACGAGTCGTCTATCACATTGAGTTCCTTATGAAGAGATGAAACAACGAGATACATCAACACAGAGCTTCATGATATTTGATGTGTTGACACTTGGATCGAGGAGTGGACCCTCCCAGAATCGAGTGTGATGTGTGCGAGAAACCTAGAGCTGACTATGATGACTACTGTACCGGAATCATACATGGGTTCAACTATGACGACTACTATACCAGAATCCTCCGTGGGTTCGATAGCGATGACTACTGTACCGGAATCCTCTGTGGGTTCGACAGAGATGAATACTGAACTAGGATCCTCCGTGGGTCTGATAGTTCTGAATTCTATTCCTGTATCCTGTGTGGGTCTGATAGAATAGCTGGTCATGTATCCTATGTGGGTCTGACAGCTTAGCTGGTCCTGTATCCTGTGTGGGTCTGACAGCTTAGATGAATCAGTGACTACATATGATCATCTCTATTACTCTACGAAATATGTATACATGTGTGAGATGAGTCTTGAATTTCAATCATTTATCTTTGAGGTGATTGAATTTACTTTTGGTGTGGAATGGGTTGTGCTTGGGCTCGAGAGTTGGAGCCGGACTGTGACTGGTAACTTAGGTATATGTATGGTCATATACGTATGTAGGGTTGGTTTACACTTTTTGATTGTAACTTAATTCTATTGTTTATCCTTTGTGGATTATGGGATACCATTGGGGGTCTCGGGGTCCCATACTGAGTATCATTATACTCACCCCTGCACGGGCTATGTCCTCACTTCGTTGTGTTGGTTGCAGACGACGAACAACACTGATCGAGGTGGAGAGTTATAGAGCTGTACGGTACCCAGAGGTGGACCACTTGGAGAGACGTACATGGAGCAGACAGATGGAATTGGGGTGTTGAGGAGGCCATCTATACCCACCCTTTAGGTGGGAATTCCAGAGGATGACTTAGTAGTTGTTGTTTTACCTTTACGCAGTTGTACTAGCTTTTCAGTTGTTTGTACTTTACTGTTGGGCTTGTAATTCTAGCCCCTTTCCTTTCAATACTTTCTTTTGAATACAGTTTTACTTAGTGTTTACTTCCAGTTGTGTACTATATTGTTTTTGTTTACTCATTAAAGGTAATGCCTTCCCTTTTTATCGGGATTACGCCTTTGTTGATATTCGCCTGCCCCTAGCCTATGGAAGGCGGGCTTGGGGTAGTCACGGCACGGGCCCTGAGGATGGGTCGTGAAAAATTGGTATCAAAGGAGTCAGTTCTATCGCAGAACTTAGACTCTGATTTTTTAAATGACAATAGTGTTAAGTGTTTTGGGTGTGGTAATCAGTTTAGGAAAACCAGTGTTGGTGTGGCGGCCGACGTATCCATACACTAGGACTCTGACTTCTAATTACCGAATCAGTGCACGAAAACACTGATTGCGTGTTCGTTTCCATTGAAAATGTTTTCTTCGTGATTACATTGTTTCATCTCACCAAGTATACTGTTTTTACTGTGGCGCACATGTTTATTTTTAGAATGGCCCCACGAAGGCAGTCAGCTAGGTTTTCGATTTTTGTACGAGATGGTAGCCCACCGAGAGATGAGACCTCAGTGCAGGCCCCCATCACAGCAGAGGTACCAGCGATACCACTACCCATTGGGCCACCAATACCACCAGCTCCAGCAGCATAGAGTGCACACCACCTGAGTGCATTGCACGAGTTCCAGTGCCAAATGCCGCCCAAGTTCTGGGGAGAGGCGAACCCACAAGCAGATGAGGATTGGCTGGAGGCTATCGTGAGAGTTCTCCTATTGGTAGGGACACTAGCTGACCTCATGGTGATCCTTTCTGCGAGTCTCCTGCATGCAGTAGCAGAAAGATGGTGGAGCCTGATTCTCATGGTACATGACAAGGCATCATTACTCTGGACATACTTTGAGAGTCTCTTTTGCTCAGAGTTTTTTCTAGCCACCCTTCATGCGGTGTGGATTCAAGAGATACTTCATCTGCAGCAGGGTAGCATGAAAGTAGCCCAGTACTTAGCGAGGTTCAACGAAATCTCGTGCTACTCCATGGATATGGTACGAGACCCGTTCTTCGGGGCCAATACCTTTGAGCAGGGACTCAGGCATGAGATCATGGCTTCGACGATTCCTCTAAGCATCCCGACGCAGGCGGGGGTGCTGGAGCGAGCCCTTCTAATGGAGAGCATTCTTACTGAGAAAACAGCAGCAGCGAGACCCACCACAGGGCGACACGTAGCGAAGTCTTCTGAAGCTGGTAGTAGACATGTTTTGCAGAGGTCCAAGCGGACCAGGCCATCAGGTGGGCGACCCCAAGGTACATGTTCGGTTGTGAGGGCCACATGAGACAGAGCCAACTATACAAGGAGAAGGCAGTGCTACGCATGCCGTGGGCAGGGCCACATGGCTCGAGACTGCCCGACCTACCATGTAGATGAGTAGTAGACAGTAAAAGAGACCTACCAGGTAGAGGCATAGGTTCGACCATGGTGTTCCACTGGGAGCAGTCGGATGTGGCAGAGGAGATGGCCGAGCAGCGGGTGGTGGATGACATTTCAAGGCTCTATCACCACCACCACCAAGAGGTCCACCCCGACCACAGGGTGCTGGCAGACAGAGGCAGGCTCAGCTCCAGGTAGTCGAGGCCTATGACCACGGTGCATCAGAGATGATTCAAGGTACTATCTGTGTCTACTCCACCCTTTCTGTAGTAATTATAGACACAGGTGTGATTCATCCTTTTATTTCTATTGCCCTCGTTCGGAGCATGGAGATTCTGACGGAGTCTTTGGCACGATACATACGGCTAGAGACTCCTACGAGAGTAGACTTGATGATTACGCATTGGTGCCGACAGTGTGAGCCAACTCTAGGAGGCGAGAGTTTTAGCTGGTATCTTCTGGTAGCGACGTCGAGGCCCTACAACATAATCTTGGGTATGGACTGGTTATCCAGAGTTCAAGCTCAGATTGACAATATTAAGCACAATGTGCGGTGTATCCACACTGATGGGACAAGGTTCACCTTCACCGGTGATAAGGGAGCCTTTGTAGTG
This sequence comes from Viscum album, assembly GCA_963277665.1. Classification (NCBI taxonomy): domain Eukaryota; kingdom Viridiplantae; phylum Streptophyta; class Magnoliopsida; order Santalales; family Viscaceae; genus Viscum; species Viscum album. The sequence goes on from OY728157.1 coordinate 1,995,277,358, forward strand.
CAGGATGGACTTACGTACCGGAGGGGGCAACCGATCACACATCAGTTGGCCAGTCTCATCCTCATTGCGGTTGATGTGCAGAGTCCGAGTTTTCCTATTGTGGTGGATCAGTACGTGGATTTTTTACATGACGACGTTCCAGCACTACCTCCTCAAAGAGAGGTAGACTTCTACATTGACTTGTACCCCAAGACGACACCGATATCTACTCCAGCATATCGGATGGATCCCGCAGAGCTTCGTGAGTTGCGGGTACAGTTGGAGGACTTGTAGGAGAAGGGATTTATCCAATCCAGTGTTTCACCATGGGCATCTCAAATTTTGTTCACCAAGAAGGCGGATGGGATCTTGCGACTGTGTGTCGACTACCGTCGCCTGAATCAAGTGGTCGTGGTGAACAAGTAACAACTTATGAGGATTGGTGACATATTTGATCAGCTCAAGGGAGCACAGTGGTTCTCAAAGATAGACCTCAGGTCAGGCTATCATCTACTCATAGTTTGAGATAAGGTTGTATAGATGACGGCCTTTAGGTGTCGGTATGGCCACTACGAGTTCTTGGTTATGCCTTTCTGTGCAACCAAAGCTCCAGCAGTGGTCATGAGTCTCATGAACAGAATCTTCCAGCCTTACCTCAATAACTTTTTTTAGTCTTCATCAATGACATACCAATTTACTTAACTACTAAGGAGGACCATGACTACCATTTTCGGGTAGTACTAGACACACTCCGAGAGCACCAGCTTTATGGTAAGCTATCGAAATGACAGTTCTCGATTCGAGAGGTTCATTTCTTAGGACACACCAACTCGGAGGCTGGAGATACAGTGGATCTAGTGAAGGTCGAGGTAGTACTTTCTTGGGAGCCACCTAGAAGTGTGACAGAGGTGCGGAGTTTCCTGGTACCAGCTGGGTAATATTGGAGATTTATGCCAGACTTCTCCAAATTTGCAGCACCACTTTCAGCATTGATGAACAAGGGGAACACTTCAAGTGGTCAGAGAGATTCCAATAGGTCTTTCAGGAGCTGAGGCATAGGTTGACCAGTGTGCCCATTTTGAGGCTAATGGAGGAGGGCGTAGGGTACCTAGTTTACTGCGATGCATTAGGGACTAGAATCAGATGTGTCCTGATGTAGGAGTGAGTAATGATCACGTATGGTTCACGATATTTGAGACAACACGAGGAGAAATATGCTAACCATGACCTAGATTTAGCGGCAGTGGTCTTTGCCTTGAAGATGTGGCAGCACAATCTGATGGGTGAGCGTTTTACAGTCTACTCTGACCACCAGAGTCTCTGGTACATCTTCTCTCAGAAGGACCTGAACCTGAGACAGCAGTGATGGATCGAGTTCCTCTAGAACTATGAATTTGAGATACTCTATACTCCTGGGAAGGGGAACATTGTAGCAGATTCTCTCAGTAGGAGATCCGGAATTCAGCTGCTAGGAGAGGCGACGAAGCAGCTTGTGGCGTTGCAGATATCCTTTGTGGATAGAGATGGTGTAGCCTTTCTGCAGTCTCTCATAGTCACTCCTCTACTTCTTCAGTAAATTAGGGATGCACTATGTGGGGACATTGACTATGAGACGCGACGTTCTAAGATATCCTCAGGGCAGGCACCTGATGGGTTTTCTGATGGTGGGAAGGAGATCATCCTTTTCATAGGATGTACCATGGTACCAGTTGCACTACAGAAGGAGGTTTTGAGGGAGTTCCACACTTCCCCTCTAGTGGTACATCTAGGAGTGGTGAAGATGTATCAGGACCTCAGAAGACAGTACTGGTGACCTGGTATGAAGAAGGTGGTAGTAGAGTTTGTCTTGCGATACATCACTTGTCAACAAGTGAAGGAAGAGCACCAGGTTCCTGCAGTCTTGGTTCATCCCTTAGAGTTCCCAAAGTGGAAGTGGGATGGGATATCTATATATTTCATGATGGGACTTCCACATACATCCAGAGGACACGACTCTATCTGTGTGATTGTTGACCGACTCACCAAGTCGGCCCACTTCCTACCGATCAGAGAGCAGGGCTCGGTAGAGAGCTTGTGATGCCTCTACATACAGAAGATTGTACGGATTCATGGGGTTCCATTGACTATTTTCTCTGATCAAGATGCTTGTTTCACTTCCTGGATATCGAAGAGGTTGCAGAAGGCTTTTGGGATGCATCTTTGCTTGAGCGCCGCCTACCATCCTCAGACGGATGTCCAGATTGAGAGGACCATTCAGGCTCTCAAGGACATGCTTCGTGCATGTGTCCTCATCTTTGGTCACATTTGGGAGGATCACTTTCCCTTGGTAGAGTTTGCGTATAACAATAGCTACCACTCTACCGTCAGGATGGAACCTTACGAGGCACTGTACGGTTGACTTTTCATATCGCCTCTATGCTGGACTGACCCAGGGAGTCAGTACTTGTAGGACCAGAGATGGTGTAGGATACGATGGAGAAGGTGCAGATCATCCAGGAGAGGATGAAGACTGCACAGAGCAGATAGAAGTCCTATGCTGATAGGAGACGGAGACCACTGGAGTTCGAGGATGGCGACCACGTCTTCCTACGGGTCTCACCTCGATGAGGTCTATGAAGATTTGGCCGAGGCGAAAAGTTTTCTCTGTGATTCATTACACCATTCCAGGTCCTCATCAGAATCGGTGAGGTGGATTACCGCCTGGCCCTTCCACCTCAGTTGCACTAGGTGCACGACGTCTTCCACGTATCTCAGTTGAGGAGATATGTGCACGACCCATCCCACATCATCGGCCATGGGGAGCTGGACATCAATGACGAGGCGAATTTCACGGAGGTTCCAATGGTGATTGATGATTGACAGGAGTGGGTCTTATGTGAATGGTCGATTCCTCTAGTACGCATTCACTAGCAGGACGGAAACCTCTAGGAGAGAACATGGGAGCGGGAGGCTCAGATGAGTGCTCAGTACCCCCATTTCTTCCCTTAGTGTGTGTTGTAGCGTATGGGTACGTAAATCTCTGAGGTGGGGAGAAATTAAATACCCAAAAATTCCATTGATTTTTTTAAATACATGGGAATTTTACGAGTCCGTAGTTTCTGATGGCGCTTGATTCTGACGCCCGGTGTTCCTGGAATCTATTTATGAAGTTTTTTCGGTTATGTTCAGTAAAAGTACGAGCGGGATTCTATATCTTTTGAACTGGTGCTTAGAATTGAAATATGAGGACACTGATGAACTCGCATCGCCGGTATTCTCTTAAGGATACCTTTACCGCAGTTGTGTTTTGTTGAGAGCGGAATTTAATTTTGGGGATTTTCTAAATAATTTAAATAAAAATATGACTAACATATTTTTTATATAGGTGGTGGTTAATTTCTCCAAAGGGAAGTTAGAGGTGGGGCCCACCCCCACATAAACTCCCTTGGGAGGATATTATGTGGTGGGGCCCACACGAGCTCAACCCCCTTAAACCGCCTTTTGAACCCCCCCCCCCCTTTTAACTCTTGAACTCCCAATTTATGTTGGAGCCTTTCCACCTTCCCTCTTAATGTGAAAACTCTCTCTCTTAATTAATTAACTAAGCTTGCAAATAATTAATTGGGTCTTCTATTTTGAATCATTTTGAATTCATTATATGATCATAATAATATGTGTTATATTATTATGGTTGGCATATTTTTCCTTTGATGGGAGAATTAGTGGAGCTTTGGGAGAACCCTTGGAGGAACAATATCCACTCGACGAAAAACACTGTTTCCACCGAAGAACGATGAAACGTCTCCTTCCTTTCCTACCGGGTCATGAAAGGGAAGACATTTCCCACAAAGAGCACTGCCAATGAAAACGTCATCCCCTCCGACGTTGACGGAATGACGTCTGTCTTCCTCGGCGTCCGTCATCCGCGACTCTTCAACGTTCAATGACAAAATACGAGGTAGGGGTTTTGATTATTTTAATGTATAAATTTTACCCTCATTCCTCGTTGTTTGTTTGGGATCGATGATGGACACTTGTTATCACCTAATGCGGAGGGTGTGGGCCGAACCAACACGGCCCAACACCCCTCCGTTGGTTTTTTTATTGACGTCAGAGGAAAAGCTGAAAGGGCGCGGTGTCGTCACACCGTGCCAGAGAAGAACCGCAGGGTGGAAGAGGCGGCAGCAGCAATTCCGGCCGCGCGCCAACCACGTGGAGGGAGATCGGAAGCCGCACGGGCTGCCTGGACCGTGGGACAACCGGTCGGCGGATCCGACTGGTCCGCGTGTAGGAGTCGTGGCACCCGAAGGCGCCATGTGGAGGGATATTGTGTCCCGCAACCGCGGGCCGCTCGCCTGGAAGAACCGGTCAGCCGCTTGTCGGCCGGGCTGGAGAATCATGGCGCCCACAGGTGCCGCGCGGAGAAGGACGCATCCCTCATCCATGGGCCACTCGATTGGGAGAACCGGACGTCCAGCCGCCAAATAGTCTAGAGAACCGCGGTGCCCGTAGGCTCCGTGTGGGGAGAACCACGGCCTGCAATGTGGGCGGTGTGCACTGGGCCGAACCGGCCAGCTACAGCGGGCTGGGCAGAGAAGGAGGCGGCACCGCTTGGTGCTGCCAGGTGAACTAGACCAACTCGTAGTGTGGGCGGCGTCTGCGGGTGGTCCGCGCCCCTCAGGGCCGGTCCGACTCCCAGCCGGATCGGTCCCGCCAAGCCGGTTCGGGCCCGCCGATCCTGGTCGGGCCGACCCTCCAACCCATTGGGCTTGAGGGGCTGGGCCTATCATTGATGAAATGAGAATAACACCTTGACCGCGTGTCCGATTGAAGTGCCGTCAATGGAACTGGGACCCTCATGACGAGGTGGTCCTTTTGGGATACTTTAAGAATGTTTCAGAAAAATTTGGAAAATAGCCATGTTTGGATCGAGCGTAAATCCAACCAGGCCCCTGGAACGAAAATTCCAAAAACACTCAAATCAGGTGTCCGATTGATGCGCCGTCTATTGTGTTGAGTTCTTTATATTTATACGGAACAATGGGATGCATCAACTCAGAACTTTTTGAAAGTTGATGTATCAACACTTGGCTCAAGGATCAGACCCTCTCGGAATCAAGTGTGATGTGTGTGGGAAACCTAGAGTTGACTGTGATGACTATTGTACCAGAATCCTACGTGGGTTCTACTGCGACAAATACTACACTGAAATCCTCAATGGGTTCAACAACGATGAATACTATACCGGAATCCTCTGTGGGTTCGATAATGATGACTACTGAACCGGGATCCTCCTTGGGTTCAATAGTTCTGACTTTTGTTCCTGTATCTTGTGTGGTTCCAACAGAATAGTTGGTCCTATATCCTGTGTGGGTCTGACAACTTAGCTGGTCCTGTATCCTGTGTGGGTCTGATATATTAGATTATTCAGTGACTACATCTGATCATATCTATCACTCTACGGAAGATGTACACATGTGTGAGATGAGTCTTGAATTTCAATCATTTATGTTCAAGGTGATTGACTTTACTTTCTGTGTGGACTGGGTTGTGCTTGGGCTCGAGAGTTGGATCCATACTGTGACTGGTAACTTAGGTATATGTATGGGAATATACCTAAGTAGTGTTGGTTGACACTTTGTGATTGTATCTTACTTCTTTGGTTTATCCTTTGTGGATTTTGGGAGACCTTAGGGGGTCTCAGGGTCCCCTACTGAGTATCGTTATACTCACCCCTTCAAGGGTTATGTCTGCACTTCGTTGTGTTGGTTGCAGATGACAGAGAACGCTGATCGAGGTAGAGAGTTGTAGATCTGGATGATACCCCGAGGTGGACCACTTGGCATGACATACACAGAGTGGACGGATGGACTTGGGGTGATAAGGAGGTCATCTGTACCCACCCTTCAGGTGGGAATTCAAGAGGACGACTCATTAGTTGTTGTTTTACCTTTCTGCAGTTGTACTAGCTTTTCAGTTGTTTGTACTTTACTGTTGGGTTTTTATTTTCGGCCCCTTTCCTTTCATCACATTATTTTGTATACAGTTTTACATAGTGTTTACTTCCAGTTGCGTACTCTGTTGTTTATTTACTCATTAAAGGAAATTCCTTCCCTTTTTATTAGGATTACTCCTTTGGTGCTAGTCACCATCCCTTGGCCTATGGAAGGCGGACTTGGGTTAGTCACGGCATGGGCCCCGAGGATGGGTCGTGATGTAAAACTCAGATGTTTATATCCATTAACCAGTAAAACATTACACCTTATATTACATCCAAATAAACAATAAGGGATCTATCACTAAAACTCTTATCACACCACCTTGGTTTTAAAATGGAAAAGATGACTAACAATTGGTTATTTATACACTCATAACATCATAACTGGTGCAATCAATCCAGGATTTGACTTATCACATGTCTATGACCATTGTTAAGAACTTAACATTGAAAAAACCTCATAGATTTGACCTCTATCCAATACAAAACATGAGAATATATCCACCCTATACTTTATTACCTTAAAAACTTATTATGTAGATAATTTCTTAAAGCTAAATATCCAACTCTCTAAGCTCAAACATGGATATATTCTAGGGAAAGGGACCATTCCCACTCTAAATCTATAGTAATGATCCTCAAAAATAATTTAAATGAATAAATCCAATATCTCAAAAAAATGAGAGAACTGGTTGTAGCTACCTAAGGGTTTACTACTATAAGTCACCCGAGTCTCACTATCCAATGGAAGTGGATTGTGATTCATCCATCCAATCACAAAATTCTTCACAAGGAAATTAATCTACCCATAATCAAACTATGGGTGTTCATTCATCACCATTAATATCTTCATTTGGCCTCATTATTCCAAAATGTAATCTCATGTAAACCTCTCCCCCAAAGCTAACTCTCACTGAATTTAGAAATAGTGGTGGAGGGTCACCCCTAACTAGAGTCTCCAGTCGTAATGCACTGGTCTAAAGAATCCACCTAGATATATGTCTCCTATTCATCATTGTAACCATGGAAGAATGGGACATGTTGGTGCTAATAAACATATGTACCAACGAAAAAAGGCCACATATCACACCTTGGACCACATTAAGAATTACATGATTAAATTCATCCATATGGAACACTAGAAGATAGTTTCCATGATGGTCATTATTCATAATTTTTATACCACTTGAGGGATAATATCTCAATAAAAAGGATACCTCACATGCATGAGGAGGAACATCCCATCCAACCAAGCCTCCCAAGCTTGTTATATGGCACATAACACTTATCATTTATTTCGTGGAAGAGCTTGATAGACTACACCGATATCTATCGATGGTTTATCCTATAGATACATCTTCATCACCGCCTTCTTCCTCCATCTTGGGTTTGTATGTGACCTCCCTCTATGGAATTTACTTATTGCATTCTCAGACTGGTGGTTCCTTCTTTTATGGTGATGTGGTTCATTAGGTTCAGATGTCTAGCGTTGCAATGATAGAGATGGTTGTGTGGTCTCATGGTTCATCTTTGGGCCTAGTTGTCTGGCGTCATGGAGATGGTGAGGTTTGAGATCCGGCCATCCACGGTAGGGCGGTCGCATTTTCGGTCATCTTCATTATGCTTCGGCATGACGGTCTGGCTCATGGACATTCATGGCTGTGTGATGTGTTTCTTCATGCTTGGATGTCAGGCGCTGTGGTGATGGTGGTGGTCACGTGGTCTCGTGATTCGGCTACGGTCCTGGATACCTTGTGTTACGGAGATGGAGTTGTTCATGGTCTAACATTCTACTGTAGGGCGGTCGGGTTTCGTCTTCCTCATCGACTCCGGTATGTTGGTCGGGCTCCTAGTCTTCTGCAGTGGTTTCCAAGATTAGGGTCCGGCAATGGGCGGTATGGTCGGGTCCCTAGTCTGCGATGGTATCCAGTTCCTCAGTGACGTTGGTGTCTAACCCCATCTTCAATTGTGCTTTGTCTTGGTGATTGGACCCCTAGTCTCCCTCGATAGTTTTCAGGTCTTCCGCAGTGCAGGATGGTCGTGATCTACTCTTTCGTGGCATTTTCAAGTTCTTCCGTGTCGTGCTCCTGTAGGGTGAGCACTTTGGGTGATTTTTTGTGGCTCTAGTGTACATTTTTAATGTAGGTGATAGGATTTGAGGTTATTTTTGTTTGGGATGATGTTTTTATTATTGTTTACTTTCTGAGTGGTTTGTGGGTTCTACGCCTCGATGTGATGTCTCTTAGGGATCCCAAACAATCTACAAATTTTTTCTTCAGAAGAGGATTGAGCTGGTCATCTTCCTTGCACATGAATTTTCATATTCGTAAGATTGAGATGGTATGGTGTAGCCATAAGTATCGTGTCCGTGCATTCTTTCACTGGACTGCTTGCTGATCATCCATGCTTTAGTGGAGGCATGCCTTAATGATGTTGACGCAGGGTAGAGGCACTTCTATGTAGTCTTGTTCTGGGTTGTAACCCCCTTGTTTCTCAATTTTTGTAATGTCTTGATGTTCGTGATGTCTTGGTCCCCCCCCTTTTACCCTTAAAAGGGGACATTTCTAAAATCAATAAAAAAATCAACCTTCAGACCATTTAGTCAGTATAAATAGAAATTCAAACAATAACTAGACTATGATGAGTGAATTGAACCTCATTGGGTGACCATAGACTAGTCAATGGAATAATAAACCTCACAAATGGTCGATCCTCACCACATAAACCTCTATGGGAGATGGAAATGTTCCATATCTTATAGGAGTACCGATTATTTTATAGGATGAGATAGAGGATCTCATGTCCAAATATTTTGGGAAATACTGAATCTATCAATAAACTAACCCATGGATTGGGGATCCTGTGCTCCAGGTATACAGGGGTAATACCTGAATATATTTGAAGGATGGGATAGAGGATATCATGTCCTAGATTTATGAGGGGGAATACTAACCCTATTTGAAATGAAAACTCTATAAAATGATTATTTAGGACCTAATCCCCAAGTATCTAGGGTAATATTGACTCTAGTGGAGGATCTTGGCCTCGACTAATCTCTTTGGTGGGGGGAATAATGACTCCAGAGATAAAGGATCCCAACTCATAATATATATGGTAAATAGTTGACCCTATATGATTTATGGTTTGAGGATACCATGATTATTCGAAGACACCTCAATCTAGGGGATAACCAACCTTACATGAGGATAAAGGGTAAATCCACACCCTTGAAAAATAATGCATCTAGGGTGGGTAGACAACCCCAAGAACACTCTGATATTTATGCCCAATGGAACTAAATCATCTAGGAACTAAACTACTTATAATATCATAGGGGAATAACTTTGGAAACTAACATGTCTATGAGTATTATCATTGCTCCCATCTTTTGTAAAAGGCCGATTTCACTACTATAGAGAAAGCATTACCATGAGAAAAATATATATACTCATTCCACGTTGAGATCTCAAAAGTAGTATATCACAACATGAAACCATCATTGCACAAACTATTATATAATGAATGTAACTACTCAAATATAACATATAAATAATTCCATAAGCAATAAATTTAGTCAATGAATTATCAAAGTCATTTTATATAAATTCATTGGCCACCACATCCTAACTGTGTTCTCTAGTCTATCAACCAAACCTAAGCACCTTCAAGAATTCCTACCCAACATTCCCCAAACCAAAATCATGAGACTTTCCTCCAAACACTATCCCTATACCCAACCTCTCTTTGATACCTATCTAACATGACTTGACCCACTAGGTTCTTACCTAGGCCAACGGTTAGTTGGGTGTGCCTGAATTCGATAGTCCAAGTGCTAGTGGCTGGCACCAAGAAGGAATAAAACACATATGGGAGGCCTTATATAATACAAACTAATATAGATATACCTCCCCAACTAATAAAAAAAATTCAAAACCATACTGGATAACATATATAATAGAAATGAAATATATTCATGAATGTATCTACTAGAAATCATAGAGGCATAAACTATATATTATATTACAAAATGGGAAAATAATGTGGGGAATGACACCACAAAATACAATAGACATCAAGAGAATGGGGAGAATGGGGTCATCACATCATTCCAACTCCATCCTAAGCACTACCAACAACAAATTCCACCCTGATCTTACTAAGCTCTGACTCCACTAGCACTGCATCCGCTAAAAAATTCAAGAATTTATATATCATCTGCATAGACACAACATATGTGAGAATAAGGCTTGTGCATGGGTGATCATAAAAATACCAAGTAAGAATCCCAAAAATAAAAATAAAAATGGTGACATGATTGAAGTTCAATACACAACCAAGGGTTAAATCCTACATCCACCCAACTCTATCAATGGGAGAAGCATTGTCCATGGAATAAACTTTGGAATCACTTCCTATAATTCCCTAGGTTTTATGAGTTATTATTACTATTATTATTATTATTATTTATGTCTATAATTTTAAATAACATTTATCTATTCTTTCAAAATTATTGAAACATGATTAGAAAATGTGTCCTAAAAGATATGACCTAATATAAAGACACTTTATTCATTCATAAGTGGGAAATTAAAATAAAATAATATAAAACTATGTACTACACACCATTTATTATTACTCATCATAGATAAAATACATCTATTAAAAGTACATAAAATAATAAGGGTAAATATATAGAAAAAAAATAAAACATTCATAACTAGGAAATCACCCAGATCATCTTAAACCTTGATGAGTACCAATAACAACGAAAAATCCTATAATGACGAATATAAACATGAAAAGATAAATTTAAAATCTATAATATGAAATAATAACTATGTCTTGTGAAGTGAGAGCGGAATGAACGAATGATTTACTAAGTCTATATATAGGAATGAAATATTTTCGTTATAAATATAGTTGTTTAAAATATGGTCATTGTAAATATTGTCATTGCAAATATGGTTGTTTTTCATGTATCTAATATATATATTGATGTCTTCTATTTTTACGTAATGAAATTTAAAATAATATAACTCATAATGAAATAAAATTATGATATTAAAATATTATATATATATATATATATATATCTCTATGTATTATGTATAAATATTAATAATATTATTACTGAAAAATAATATTATGTGTATATAAAATTTAAATAAATATTTTAATATCAATGGAGTAATAAATTTAAACTTTAGAATATAAATAATTAATTTTATTGGTATTTATTAAAGCTTATTTAGTATAAAAGTAATATTTATTTTTTATTAAGTATGGTATATTTTATCCTAATAGATTAAAATGAACACTATGAAAATATTATAATATATGAACTGACTTATTAACATATTTTAAATTATAAATTGATATGAAATATCATTAATAACACTTAATGTTTAGAAATTACATTTTTCAACAAAGGAAATTTTTCTTTATATTTTGTATTTTTGTTTGAAAAATGAATTTATAAATTTTATAATATGAATTTGATAATATAAAAACATTGATTTATAATATAAAATTTATCTCATCATTAATTCTTAGTATTTTTCTAGAAATATTGATTTTTAGGTGAATAGTGAAAATACTATTTTTATAAATAACATAAATTTTATGACATTAGTAAAATATAAATAAGAATTGGAAATTCATGAAAAAATATTATAAGAAAAAATATTTATTTTATAAGTGACTTTATCATTTTAAAAAAGTTTTTTATAATTTATAAACTCGTATTTTAGATTTTTGAAATTTAAGTTATATTTTTTAAAAAACAATTTTTTTAATACATTATACATTTAGTATTTTGAAATTAATTTTTATCACATTTATAATTTGGATCAAAAAAAGGATTAAAATTTAGAATAATTAGGTCAAAATTATATAATAATTACTATTATAGTTTTTGGAATAAAAGATAGATTACCTAGGTAAAAACTAGTTACCATGGTGAAAACCAAAATAGTAAAAATGAGTAACTAGAGATGTAAAGGATAAAACATGTTAAAAACATGTTTTAATTGAGTTTTTGAGGAATTTATTGACCTTATCTATTATATTATCTATTATTTATCAATTCTGGCTCCATTTCACATGACAATGGATTCCAATTTTTAGAATTTTTGTGTATTTACAAAAATGCCACTCTTTTTTACATATAAAAGGGGAACTCATTTTCTCACTTAAACTCACATGAAAACATCATTAGTTTATACCAAAATCTACCAAAAAAACTTTTAGAAACTCATATACACCATATGGAGTTTATTTTATTCTAAAAAGTCTATACCTAAATGTTTTAACCCCCTTCACAAAGAATGTAACCCAAGTAGTGAGCTATTGGTTTTTAACCGGTTCTTCATCTTTTAATTTTTCATATATTGATTTCTTATTTCTAAAATTTATTATAAACATATCTAAATAATTAAATAAGTATCCAAATTAAACTTATATGTTATTAAAATGATGATAAAGAATTAACCACCCTTCCCTTCTTCACTAAGAAAAGTGAAAATGATATTTGTTTATGTGCAAACTACCACCCCCACAAAACATCACATTTCATTTTCCTAAACTCCCATACATTTATGGTCATAATGATAAATTTAATAAAAAAATTTCATATTTATAACATATATTATATTCTTAAATGATAAAATATATTATTCAATTCTACGGTTCTAGGGAAAATGAAATTGTCAATTATGCATACATGTGAACTATCACCTCCATGGGATGATTGGTTTTCAATTTTCTTTTCATCACCTCCTTACAATGTATGGTAATAAGAATTGATTTAATAGATAAATATTATTTTTATGATATAATTAATTTTAATTTATGAAACATTTATAAACTATTAATAATTTGATCAAAAAATAATTATTGTTAATTCAATCATTTGAAATAAGTGTAGTAAGATGATGATATTTAATTCAAATTATGAAATATTTTCATATAAAATAATTATAATTATACATAATTTAAAATTGTGATATAAAAAACTAAAAACACTAAATGGTATTATTATTATATTGATGTAATGATATTGCAACTAAATCGCACCATAATCATCAATAATCAGGGTATGTTCTTGTCTCGGTCGATTTGACAGCCTACTTAAACAATGAAATGAAATTGTATCATGGATTAATATGAAGACATAATTAATGGTATAATATGATATATATATATATATATATATATAATTTATAGTAATATTTAACTCATTAATTAATAAAACACCCTTTATAGGTTTAAAATCACAAAAGAATGTTCATTATCGATTTCATCTTCTAGGATAAAGACTAAAGTACTAATGAAAGGAAATTTAAAATTCATAAATAATTAAAATTCATACATTATAGTAAATTTAATGATCTTTTAAATATTAACTTTTGAATAATAATGAATACTGACACTGATCCTCCGAAACTAGTAAATATAGTGAAAACTGTAAACACCTAATATAGAAGAATAAGAAACAACTAGCTAATATACATGTAGAAAATGATTATAAATGAAAATTATAAATAGTTTTAGATAGGAATATGGTTTTGATATTTTATATTAATATATTTATGGGTATTTTATAGGAGGTTAGAGCACATTCGACTAAAAAGGAATAAAGGTAAGGGGTTATTTGTCTCAAATTTAATTTCTTGAGACATATTTATTAATGTGTACCATGATACCTTTAGTATGTCATGATTAGTAACCAATAAATATATTTTACTATATTCATAGGGTTTTAAGATCCATATAATTTAATTTATTTAAAATCCCATTAATTTAAAAGATACCCAACATTAAAGTGGTTTTTGATCAAAATGTTACTCAAACCATAAGACTTTTGTTACCAATATTATTTTCAAATATATGTTATTATTGAAATAAAATCAATTAGGGTATTTTTTATTATTTATAAAACCTCTCATAATTTAATATTTATATTTATGGGGTTTTATAGTTTCCCTCAATATTTCATTTCCCCTTGAAACATATTTTATGTGAAGTGTTTCTTGTAAGTTAAACTCACCATGTCTCTTCTTTTTGGTTATGAATCTCCTTTTCTATGTCCTAATTCATTAGATGATTTTGAATATTTCCTTATTAATTATTGAGGTAATTTTATAGTGCTTAATCATCTTTAAAAAAATTTAATTTTTTTTGTGAATCATTTTCATCAAAGTGTAAGAAGAATCATTTTTTAAAATTTTCCATGTGAACACCAATTTTGGAAATCATTATAATTTTCAAAAATATTTTTTTATGATTAAATTGTTTTTTAAAATAAAATATTATTATACTTAATCGATAAATTATTCATATCATAAATTTTTTCAAAAAAAAATAATGGATGTTTCTTATTTCAAAAGAAATTTTTCCTAATGCTTCTAAAAATGGTTTTCATATAAATTTACATATTTTGTCATACTTTATGCTTGATAAAGAATATTATTATAAGACAACCATCCACCTTTTTTCTCCAAATAACCTATTTAACATCTATATATTTTTAAGGAATTATCCATCATTGCCTTTATCTTTCCTAGTCATCCATTATGTATGATCATAACATTTCACCCAATTTATTTCCTTTGTGAATACCTAATTTTTTATTTATTTTATTGAAGTTTTTTTACCTAGATTCCATAAATTGTTTTATTTGTAAAAATAATTGACTTAATCATATACCATTTTTCTATATAGTGTAAATACCATATTCTTTAATATCTTGATTGAATGGTAATTACCATGAAAGTTACTTGATATGATAACCAATTATTTTCCAAGGGTTTATCATTTTATTTTTATTGATGGAATTATTAATGATTTTATTGTGTGAATCCATACGAAACCCATTTTATTTCCATGCGTTATTTATGATATGATAATTTATTGATTTTAGGTGGAACTAAAATGTATGGATGATGATGGGTGGGGTCATATATCACCCTCTGATGCATTAGTTTAAAGTGTATATCTCATGAGATATATATATTTATTAGTACATTTTAGCTTTTAATAAGCGTATCAAATAATGGTGTGACTCGTGAATGTAATGTTCCCTCTACTAATTTTTGTTCCAAAGTTGAAATGTGTTTCATTGGTTTATACTTATTCCCATGACTATGTTAAGATCTCATGGATCATGTTTATTGACTCATTTTTTCACACCCTTTTGATTCATGTCTTATGTTATGACAATTAATATGAAATGATTTATAATCTATGATTTCTTGTGTATGAGTTTTCTTACATATCTGGATTATACCCATTTTCTCATCATATGTTCACTTATGATATTTGATTATTATCGATTATTTTTACCCTTACTGAGCATCTAAGATAACACCTTTATTATGTTTCCATTTCCTTGGGTTATAAAGATTTTTGTAACATATAATATGTATAGAAGGGGTATAGTGTGGTTAAATTGTGGAAAATTGTTCACAATGTTTGTAGAATAATCTCATTATATAGCTTGCCTCCAAATACACTGAAACTTTCATTCCTTAGGTTGTGAAACTTTTTGTGAGATGTATTGATTTAACCATGGAATAAATATAATATATACATTGTGTTTATCATTGGTTTCTATACTTCAAAATATGAATCTCACGTGATCTCATGATAATATGTCATGGATAACCCAAAATGCCATCCTGTTCCATGGAATAATGACTTCAAAAACAAATCTCAGACCCGAGGGTAAAATACCACCATACTCACAAACCCATGTGAAAAACACCTCCATGACATTCTAAAAAATATAAACCATGTTCATATATGGTAAACAACACTATGAACATTTGTGACATGTATAATAAAACCATATCAATATGTATGAAGGGACCAAAACCAAAATCCTAAAATCTAGCCTTAGGTATCTAGTTATGTAGATCCCATACAAAGGGTCTCATTATCTATGTCATACCACATATCATATACTTGCATCATTATTTGAATATCATGCGGGGAAAACAACTGAAATCATTGATGAAATCATAGTTCCCAAAACACCTTATATCACAATGTCCATCTAAGGACCTCACGCATAAATTCTAGAACTGATATACTGGTCGAAGTGGGGAACCCACACCCTCAAGAATGATATGATGTCCAAGGGGATACTAACCCTATAAGTGGGTTAACTTCAGCATGTTCCATCATATAAGAATAAATTAACCCATCTTAAACTATTATAGGACCCAAGAAAGTATTTAATCATAATAAAACTCAAGGTGGTGATTAACCAACCTATAGGTGCTTCCTTGTCTACTCAACCGAGCTCCATCGTAGTGGAATAATAAAGGGGAACCAAGAGACCCCATACACCATAGTTCTCAAGTACTAGATCCCAATCAATGTCATGTGAAGAATAAAAAAATAATATCACTGATCCATTTATCTCCATTTAGGGTCTTGTACCTCATTGAGGGATGTTAACTACATTAGAATGGATTATCATCCCCAAACATCCAATACATTTATACTAATTGATCATTGTTAGCATCAGGTCACCACATTCAATTTTTATGGGGAATCCACACCTCCCCTATGCATATAAGATAATATAGGGAGTACAAAAAATCCACCTCTAAAATTCTCTTCCTCATAATCATAATAACCCATGATATGAATAAAGGGACACTAATAATATTCCACAGTTTCCACTTTCCACCGCCTATGGACACAACATGAAGAAAATTATAGTGAGGGAAGTCACCAACCAATTGAAATATAGAATGGCCATTAAGGATATATAAAAAGGTATTATAAATTTGACTTATAATCCTCCAATAAAAACCACATGCATCATTCCTATCTCAAGGATGAATAGTGATGGAATCTCTTCATGTTTCATACCCTCCCATAATTTCCCTCGATGTACCCTTTTGTATAAGGGGAACTACTTAGACTAACCCAAAATTTTCATACATATTTAAATTCAAAACACACCTATCTCACTATGTAAACATCCTCATATGTCTGATCAGACTACACAATCATGATCTATTTAGAAATTTATTCAGGATATTCTATTTACGTTTCTATATTAGATATTGAGGGTAATATGAAATAAACACCACATATATGAACCTAGGGCCATGTAGTGACCACTTGGTACACCACATGGTGTGCTATGAAGGAGGGGGATACCATGTTTGTGCTCAAAAGATCCCATTCAAGGGGTGGTTTATGAGCACATGGAACCCATGTGTGTGGGAAAACACCTAGGATGATAATTGGGTTAACTGCTTGAGCCCACTTGGGTTCAACCCACAGGGATCATCGTACCCCCATCATCCACATGGTGGATGGGAAACCATTTCATAATAAGGGGAAAATAGTTTGGGATCGAACCCTAGTCAGACTTTTCCCTTTTCGATTAGCACCACAGTCACACCATTGTGGCCATCCTTTTCATGGGTTGATGCCTAGGTCACCTGTCACGAACCGAATCTGGTCACCGCCAAAACCGGCACCAAACCCAGCCCGTGACATGACCCGAAGGGCGTTCCCTATCCCCACGGGCTGGCACAAGTGCCCGGGTATCATTAATATAGGTTTGGGAATGATTTACCCGAGTATGAAAGCATAAAACATTAAAAACAATCCATAATATAAATCTGAAATTTTTGAGCCAAACAAGACTTAAGTGAAAACTAAAACTGAGTACATTGGTTTAAAGATTATACAAGTGGTCCAAATAAAAATAATTATAGCATTAAGACAGCCCCAAGGACTCCACACGACTAGGGGTCATCGCCCCCAAGCTATCTCCACAACTCCGCACCAAGAATGGGAACTAACACCATGAACCGCCATCACCCTTAGCCTTTACTTTACCTGAATCAAACATAACCAAGTCTACTTACACCCAAGGGGTGTAAGTAGGGTGTGAGCCTAAGCCTAGTAGGATACCACCCAATGATTCCAAAGAGTAAGAAATACAATGTGAAAAAGCAAGCAGTTTTCAAACGCAAGGAAAAGTAGTGTTCAAATTTCAAGAAATGAAACCTCTAATTGAAAATAGTTTTCAATCCAAAATTTTTAGAATACTAACACATTAAAATAGAAATGTTAGATACTGTAATTTACTTCCAAACACACCCTAAGACATGGGTAGATACTACAAATCCAATGAGCAACAACATTGGGAACACCCCTAGGCACTAGGTTGTCTTGGGCCCTATGTACCTCGTACCTCGGTGTAAAGTAACCATAGAAAAATCCTTTCTCGTGCACGAGCCACTAGTAGGGAACACACCCATAACCTAGTGGTCCCCAATAATCATCCACATAGTTTAGTTAGAGTTGTCGTTATCCAAATGCTAAGTGAAACAGGGACAAAACCCATCTGGTCCACTAGCCGTACTAGTACAAATCCGCCCCACCTAGGTACCCGGGCTTCCCCTTTTGTGCTCAATCAATTTCAGAATGAAACATAAATAAATTTTCATATAAAACACCATTACTGGTCAATCATAACCAATACAGTATCTATCACATTTTATACCACTTAAAACACGCAACAAAACCCTTAGATTTTTCATAAAACAATTCCTCAAAAATCTCGTAGTGTTTCGGACACAAAACACCTTATAAACCTCAATTTCATACTATGTGCACATATTTAAGTTTCCAAAACATAAAGGAGATCCCACTACATTTCAGTTAAATCACAAAATCATTTTTAGGGCAACCCTATATAGTTCAAGAAACGACATCATTGCAAAGCCTCCATTATTACACAACACAACTCTTAGAATTTCATGTGGTTCACAAACACCATTAAAACCATATTTTTCAGCAACAAACACAAGGGACAATCATTAAAAACAGTATTTCTATCCCTATTATACTTCAATAAAATCAACTAGTTACTTATAGGGTAGCCCCAATTAAACTAATAATACATTTCTATGAAAAACCCCCAATTTCACATGAAATTGGCCTTTAGGATTCATTTTAAATACAAACACCACTAAAACTATATTTTTCAGAAATAATAAAATTTAATAAGCATGAAAATAACATAAAACAGTATCCAATTCACAAAGATTTCATACACAATGGAATCACCTACCAAAACCAAGGAAACCCTTGAATCCTTTGTGCGAAAACTCAAACGCACCACCGCCGCACCTCAAGAAAGCTAAACCAGACCTAAAACCAGAATTTCAGACCATAAAACACAATACAAAACCTTAAATTTTAAACCCTACTTCCTGGACATTAGGAACCACAATTATAATGGAAGAAACCCTAACTAAATTGGATGTAACCCTAAACAAATTGAAAGAAGAAAGGAGGAGAACAACTTACTTAAAATATCTTGTAGAAATCACCCCCCAAAATACCAGTATCTGATTTCACAAATACTCAAACCTTCAAGGTCTGTTCGAACAAGAATAGGTAGATCATTTAGGAATTTGAATGGGGGAAAAAGAGTAAGAATCGAAGGAGTTATAAAGGAAAAAAATTACCTTTATAAATCTGCCCGAAATTTGAGTTCTTAAGAACTTTCGACCAAAACCGCGATGCAAAGGAGCTGAAACGAGTGTGGTAGGATATTGGACGCGTGGCTGGGTTCAAGGGGCGTGTTTGGGGATTGGAATCACCGAAAACCCCTTAAAAATGAATATGTTATTAACTAATCAAATATTATTTTTAAAACTGGAATTGGGCTTTCGGGCAGGCCCAATCCCTTAAATAAAAACCCATATACACCTTGGTTATGGATTTCCAAAGGCTCCAAATTTTAATTTTGGTGTTAATATATTAGGGGCGAACATTTAGGAGTTGGAATGAGTGAAAAATAATAAAAAAAGAATACGTTATAAAAGAAACAAAATTTATTTTTAAACCTGGAATTGGGCTCACGGTTTGGCCCAATTCATGAAAACTCACCTATTCTCCATAAAAACATTGGAAACCCCCCAAAGCAAAGAATTAATGGAAATTAAAATAAAAATACATTTAAAATAAGCTATGTATATGACAATTCTCCCCACCATAAAAACTTTCCGCCCCGGAAAGTCACAGTAAGGCCAAAGCAACAACTAAACCCAACTGAGAAACCAAGTGGTACTCTCTTGCCAGGTTTCACCCCCAATGGCCATAAAACCTCCAGTGATCAATGAAGGAAGGAATACTCTCACAAACCTGACGTACACCACTTTCCTGAACGAATAAAGCACATTCAAGCTTTATCCCAAATGAAAACTCCTCTAACACAATCTGAACAACACTCAATCAATTTACCCAAATAAACGACAACATCGAACATGGTTACACTTTCCCGACTATAACTAAACCATTGGTCACTCTCCAATATCAATTTTTACCAAAGAAAGATGTAGGTAGTTAGATATATCCAAATGATAATACCTACTTCCCATACAAAACCAAGGAAAAATATGAGTTACTCATATGAAGAGACACAAATGGGCTCCCCACCATAAGAGACAACTTAATTTTTTTTTTCCGAGACAGAATCAAGACACTAATAGGGGAAACACCAGTGTCGTTTAAACACTTGTACAAAGTCCTATCCTCAGTATGAAAGATAGGAATAGTTTAAACCTATGGTTTCATCATCTTCTTTCTGTTGCTCTCGTTCGGTGGAAATAGGTAGAGGGCCTTGTACCCATGTCATCGCCTAATGTTTTTCCCTCCCACGTTGGTTTCCATTGAGTCATTGGAGAATGGTTGGAAATTTTTCTAGAAAGTTTGAGCACACTTTTTGTGCATGATTAGTAGTGTCAGTGTGCTAGGAAGCCACGTTCAAATAATGATCAGCATAGTTAGTGCATGGTTTCCCAAACCGTGCGGACTGACCCTGCACCCTCCCGTGACATGACCCGAAGGGCGTTCCCTATCCCCACGGGCTGGCACAAGTGCCGGTTTTGGCGGTGACCAGATTCGGTTCGTAACATCACCGACCATCGGACTCACCATGGTGCCTCCTTCACCCACACCTCCTTTTTATTCTTCTAAATACACCTTCCTATATCATCATATTTCCCAAGATACTACACACTAAAATCCCTCACCACATTAAGCCACCCCACACGTGGCCTCCTAATTCTATTGCCATCCAGCTAAGATCAGTAACTCCAAACCACACTGCCACATCTTGATTTGCTGCTATGGACCTAAAGGAAAATTATGGGATGAAAAATAACCTAAAAATGAACCCAAAATGATCAATATTTTAAAAAATAATAAATAACCAAAATATAGTATCCTACCTCAATGGAGAAACATCAGTGCTTCAATCTGTTGTTGCAGCCATGGATCAATCATCTTCATTACCAAATCTGATCTTGAAGTGTCAATATAGTTGTGATAAGACCCCTCACATAAGCTCCCCCTCTATCTCATTTCCTCTTTATAATTAGGTTTTATGACCAACCCTTATTAGAGGTTTTTATAGGGAAGTGGATTAGGTTTTCTAAATAAATAAATTAATAAATCAAAAAATTCAAGAGTTTTTTATGTTTTTTTAGAAGAAAAAAATTTAATTCCTATGTTAAAAAATTTCATTAGAATGGAGGCACCCCCTTCTTCTTTTGGGATAAGTTGAAAAGCGGTAGGGGGCCTGCTGCCTTTTAGGAAAATAAAAAATAATAATTTAAGTATATATGTTTTTATATTTATATTTATAGAGTTTTTTATATTATGATATATATATTGTTTTTGTTTTGTATTATTTAGAATTATTTCATTAATATTTAAAATTGAAAATTTCATGTGTTTAAGAAATAGATTTTATGACATGTAAATAAACATTTACTTATTATATTTGTGATTTTTTTATTTTCAATTATGTTATATTTTGAATTATATTTCCATATGTACTATTACATGATAATATAACTAATATAATAATTTCATTTCCTATGTATCTTGCTAGAAATCACATATATATGTTTTTATTCTTTATTTCATTTAGTTAAATACTAATTTTTTCATTTTTAAATCACTATAATATTATTATTCATTATAAATATATACATTATAAATATATACATTATATATATATATATATTTATTATATTTTTATGTACATATTGTACTATTTTATTTCAATATTTCAATTCATTTGTTTGAACAAAAATCGTAAGAAAGTAACATGTTACTTGAATGAAGGACATGTTAACTTTGGATTTTTTATACACCCTCCATTTCTATAGGATTGTAAGTTCTCTTAGCTTGACATATTTTATTATTCGTTTAATGAATATTATTATGTTATATTAATCTCTCTTTCAATTTTTTATGTTAGTCCATTCTATAGAATTAGAATATACCAGTAAAAGGTGGATCTCGAGTATAAAGTATTCATTTTAGTAGGGTTCAATATCTAGGGTTAGTTTGAATCTATAATGTTCCAACTTCATCAATATTTTTTTGAAAATTAATTTTATTTTTGTTTTAAACCTTTAAAATGGTATTTATAATCATTTTATGCATTCTATTCATTTTCAATTATTTATTATATTTATAAAATAATTTTTATTTTAAAATAATTTTTAAATACTAAGGCTATGTTTGAAATTTTATTTAGATTGTTTTTATAGTTTATATTTTATAATATTTTAAATTTTTATACATGAAATTTAATAAGTTTTTCTGTGTTTCAAGTTTTTGAATTTTAAATATTATAAAATATAAACTATGGATAAAATATAAATGAAAATTGAAACAATGGATAAACATGTAAAAATTGTTGATAGTAAAAATAATTTTTTCATCTAAATAGACATAAAACATATACATGAATGAGTAAAATAAATTTCTATATTTAGATTCTGCCCCACAAGGTGGTGTGTGAATGGTACTCTCATATCAATATCGTTGAGCTCTGTTCTGCGGTGGAGTCTGATGACCAAGATAGAGATGATCCTTGTGAACTGGAATGTCGACCATTGCATACTCTACTTGTATCTCAGTGGGAGGAGGTGTCAACTAGATGTCGTCCTATGAACCTGATCCTTCTCCCACTAGGGTAGTATAAGGACCCTCCATCATCATAAGAGGAAACTATATAGGTTACAAAGGATCGGGTACCCAAACTAGAGAAAATTGTGGATATCCTATCAAGAAATATGGATCTCATGCCACTTGATACACATCCATAATCAGCTAAGGATTTACTACTAGAGGGCCAACCTCTACCTATGGAACATGTGAGACCTCACATGTAGCACACTGTGGTCTATATCATCATCGTCATGGATCCTCAACATCAGTAGCTATTGTAGAAGGTTCCTGAGTAGGAACCTCCACTCCATGGGTTGGAACCTCCACTCTCTTGTGTGGATGATCCAATATGATCTTCTGAATAGAATGATAATATGGAATCATCCCCATCACTATAGAATGGATCACTTCTAGGATAGAAACCATAACCTCCTTTGGATCACTCATACAGAAAATCTTATCTGCTCTAGTATGCTATAAACATATTCAAAATGAATTAAAAAATAGTTTAATAAACAAACTTATAGAAATTTATTGAATTTTCATATCATGAATCCTTATTCCATTTTTATTAATATACAGTATATACTTTATTCCAAACCATGGATCATACTATAACTTCTCTAAGAGATGGAATCACATTGTAGGTACAACCTAGATATGAAGTGTTTCTCATCAACCCTAGAGGCCTAGTTTCTTGATAGGTCATCAGCTCTAGTCCTCATCATTCCTCCCTGCCAGCTTTAAGTCATGAAGCTTCCATGTCTGTATCGATGGAAATGGAATAGGATGAACATTGGAAAACCGGTGCATGAATTTATCAGGTTGGTGTCAATCAATAATATAAAAGTGAATGAGATGCCCTACATCTCTAGCATCATGAAGTCTAGCAGTGCAGTATACATGGAACTAGTCCAATAAATCCCAGTATGGCATCCATGAAATTTGAAATGACATGTGAGATTTTTCAAAAAGTATTCTTACTAAAAACCAAAAATGATTATATTATTAAATTTTTGAATCAATTATCTATTGTATATACTTACATCATCAGGCAGTAGATTGTCCAAATTGAGACGGTATGCACCTAAATGGTGTTTCAGAACACAGACTATGTTGTGTTTCCGAATCCACCTATAAAATAAAACAAAAAAGTGATAAATAATAAGAAATTAAATTCAATAACATATTCTAGCATCAGAAACCAATAAAGATGAGTGATCATAGAAATATCCACGCTGAGCATCATGAAGCACCTCTATAGGAAGAAACTAATCAGAAAGACCAAGAAAGAGTGAGGGGATGTGCTCCCATACCCACATATGAATAATAATGATGCATCCCTATATATCTATGTGGTATTCACAGAATTCCATGTATAATTCTTTATAGGTGTATTCCAAACACATCGATCCCCAACTGTATATTCCGGCCCGATCAAAGTCCTTCAGTAGCCCCATATACATCATGTTAACATGCTTACCTGATGTATCAGCACACAATGTCCCTCCAATGATCTATAATATATAGTTATAGGCATAACGCATGAAAATCGAATCATCATCGTCATCAAGTAATTGTGAAAAGTGTGTCTCAAGATAACTCATATATATTGACCCATCATCTATAGAATTATCATCAGCCAAAATGTTGACACCTTGAAATCTATGAAATATATTAGGCTGATATTCATGGGTGGGTCTAATAACTACTTACCCCTAGATAGAAAGATCGGGAAGGACTACTACATCCTTGAGGGTGATGGTCATCTCTCCCTCAGGTAGGTGGAATGTGTGTGTCTATGGTCTCCACCTCTCAAGAAGATAAGTAAGAAAGTGATGAAAAATAAATGTGAAATCAAACACCGCAATGTCGTAGAAGCCAACATGTCATAGGTATGATATAATGGAGGCTGGAGGCAACATTTGATGATGATGGAGTGCTCAATACTCCCTAATCCATTGAATTGGATGACCCTCTATCACAGACAGGGAAATGTGCATAGTCTTCTCAGGGAGTAGTCTAGTATCATCCATCTATATGTAAAAAATGAAATAAATCATAAGTGTAAAATGAAAATATAATGTTATGGTCATTAGAATATTATGAATTTTAGAAATTAATACATGGAATGTTTAATCCCATTATTTTATGAAGTTCTTTTACCAAAATATAAGGTCATGTTTATATATATAAACATTTTGTCTTCGATATCGAAAAGTTTATTATAAAATGGGGTTCTTTGTAATTTATTTATGATTTCCCACATGATGGTACGTTTCATGATTATTTTCTCACATTCTTGATTTATGTTTTTCCCATGGACGTATTGATTATTCATTAATGTCACCTTAAATGCACTTTTCATGTTCTTTTTAATGTGAATATGAAAGGCTTATTTTTATTTGACTGTAAAAGTATTCGAAGATGTCAAAAAAATATACAAAATAAATGATCAAATATTAACACCATATAATTAACAATATGAAAAGATCACATTGGATACAATACATTATTGTGGCTGAGAGTGTGAACTTGATCCAAAAAATTTTGGGAATAATTTTCTATTATGAACTTATTGATGAAATATAGTGCATATCAAAATTTTCCCTTGTTCATGAGGTCAATCCATCTCATTCCGCATCCTTTTGGAATTTGGTCTCCCTCGTTTACACAAGCTATTGATGTTAGGTATCACTATAATCTAGTCTTTAGGCATTGGAAAATATCAAAACTCTATAATAGGTGTCCATAGTGTAGCATAATAGTTAGAAATAGTGTCTATCCAGTACACTGGATCCATATATTCCTCCCATGATATGTTCATAGTGGACATGTTGAAATGGCTTGGGTTCATGGAAATAGTAATGCTTGTAAGTTTCCACATTAACATTTCCTCTCTTCTAGTGATACCACCATTTTTTCACCGATGCTATATGTGATGGGGTCTGAACACTCTTGAACTTAAAATAGAGAGCCTTACCAGTGGAAAAGGAATACATGATAACCATAAACTTCTTCAATGTTATTTTCAATCTCTCATTGAAATTGTATTTTATACCTTAGCCCCCTTTTAATTCCATCTGATGGTGGTGTTTTTCTATCAGTGAAGTACTTCATATAGTGATATAATATCTCTTAAACTATGGTAGTTATAGGTAACTTGTGAATCCCCTTTTAGACACCATTGATTCAATCCATAATTTTTTTGTTCATGTGTCTATACATCTTCCCCCTATCATATTACAATGTTCATTTTTATATTAGAATCTGCATCATATAATCACATAATTCTTGATTAGTCATGGAGATTTGCTCGAAATATTCTTTAAACCTCCATGGATCAGACTCATATGCTACACATAAGTGATCATATTTCAAATAAACTGATTATATCATTACATTGAAATAGTAAAAAATAAAAAATACAATGCATACCAAGCCTCGTGGTTACATTATTTATAGGTTCATTATGTAATGTTTTTCATATGTTTCTAGTAATGTGTTTGATTCAGTACCATTGATGTGTATTTGGGGGTCACCATGTATCATGATCTGTACTAATTTCATCATTGATTGCCTAATGCCAATAATATATCAAACAGAGACCTTGAATGATGGTTAAATGGTTACAGATACATGCCAAAAACTAACTCCATGATTCATAATTTTCCATCTCCACAATGGAAAAGAAAATCATAAGAGTTGAATGGTTTTTATCTTCGGTTTAATCAATCAATAATACACCCTTTTATTTTCTTCATAGAAACATTCCATCAATATATATGAGATGTTTTCTTAAACAAAATTTAGAAATACATGGGAGGAATACCCAAAAAACCAAAGAAATTGAACATGATATGGATCAAGTCGATTATATTGGGACACATGTTCATTAGTATGAATATGGAAGAAAACTTGGTTTTTGTGTCCCAGTGTGGCTAGAAATTGTGGCAACAACCTATACGAGTCATCCCAATCACTATAGACCTTCATAATTTCCTTCGATTCCATTATCCATGCCTTATTAAAGAAATATTATAACTTAAATTTTGTTGTATCCTCTCTTGAAAAGGGTAAAAAGACCATCTTGGTAGGTCCTAATCATCTCAATGACAATTCAAGACACAAATTCAGCATCCAATGAGGTGTGATCTTGTGTCAGATTTGGATGAACACAAGTATGAGCTACCTCAATATTTGAGATTCTCCAACCTCAAAATGAAATATCTAGAATCACTCTCAAGTGGAATCAATAATCAACCCCATACTTTTCACACCGTATGATGTATTTTTTATAGCTTAATTATAAAACTAAATATCTACAATGCCCCTCAATGTGAAATCTTTTTAGTATAGTTTTCAATGCATATTTTCTTGGAAAATTTATTCCAACATATAAATTTTTTTTCAACTCACTAAACATATCCACTAAAACTCTAGGAAACTCAGTTACATGTGTGAGAACATTATAGTTGAATTCAAGAACACATTCCATTACTTCTGACCAAGGTGCAAAGAGTGGCGGATGATTTATCATGGGTTGATGCTGCTATAAAACTACTGCATTTCAAGAAACTTCCACCCCAACTTCCTCTACTCCGTTCTAATTTGAAATGTTTTTTCTATGTGTTCAATCATTACAAAAATCCTTATTAGAAGATGTATTTACATGTATATCCAGAAGATCATCTAGGTTTTCCTCTTCTGCATCATATGGAATAACCATAATTTCTTAGGGCATGACTTCTTCAACCACCCTTTTAAGAATACATCTTTAAATAATTGGACACTATTGTTATAAATTAGAACATCAACATATAAATACATCATGGTACTATCTGATCGCTAGAAAATATATTTTTTGCATGGACCCACTATGAATCAGCAACCAATTGACAAGATAGATGCCACAGTGTAGCTAGAAATTGAAAATGTTTTTTTCTCATATACTTGATCTCTTGATATGGTCTCAGATTTAAGGAATGAAAAATTATATCTTGATGTTCACTTAGGGTTACACAATAAAATGTACTAACCACTATTGTTGGTTTTTTAATATAGGAATATTATTTCTCAGTTTGAACAACCTCCTTGTAGTATTAGACACAGGAAAACATGATTGTCTATGTCAAAAATGTTTTTCATTCTAGATTCTAATAGTGTAACTAATATTTATAATGATATTCAACCATATAATCTTTATTATACTAAAATTTTAGAATGAAATTTTATACCCTAAAATGTGATACTAATGTTTCATTATATAAAATTTTATTAGAAAATAAATCATAGAATGTTTTGGAATCTAATAAAAAAAGAGAAAACACCAAATCAATTTTTTTATCATTGATAAAATGATAATTGTGATCATATAAAGTGAAATGGATAATAACAAACATATTAAATAACACATGAATTATTAAAAATATAAAATAATTACCATGTAAGTTTTCAATAGAACAGAGTTTGGATGAGATGATCCTGACTTCAGAAGTGAGGTAAAATCCAGCTTATTTTCAAGTGGTAGCTTAATAACATCTTCCAAAGGGATGTACATAAATTTGGAATTTTTAAAATCAATTTTCCATATGATAACATATTTTATATGTTATCTTATATGTAATTAGAAGGCCTAAATGTTTAGAAAATTCCAAATTTAAGTACATCCCTTTAGAAGATTTCATAAAGCTACAACTTGAAAATAAGCAAGATTTTACCTCACTTATGAAGTTAGGCTCATCTGATAGAAACTATGTTCAATTGAAAAATTTCAAGGCATTTATTATATGTTGTAAAGCAATTCTGTGTTATTTAATGTGTTTTTTCTTCTCCATTTCACTTTATATGATCATAATTTTCAATTTATCCATCATAAAAAAACAAATTTGGTGCTTTCTCTTCTTTTTACATTAATTTCCAAAACATTCTATGAATACTATTGAGAGTGATGGTTGAACATATAATCTTTATGACACTAAAATTTTAGAACATTTTCTTATAAAATAAAATATGATACTAATGTTTTGTAGTATAGTTTTTAATTATCCTAAAGGTATTTCTATAGTTTATAAAGAAAATATTAATCATCTAAATCCCATCCCCCAGGAGTTTCAAACCAAGTGTGCATCAAGACCCATTTTCATGTACCGGGTTACCCTAAGTTAGGCCTGAGACACCTTTTCAGAGTTTATAATCCTTGGAACATATGTTTCAGAACCACATTTACTTATAATATCCAAACAGGGATTTGATTACTTAGATAACCACATAATCTTTATGCTATAAAAATTTAGAACGCTTTCTTATATCCAAAAATATGAAACTAATAATAAATTAACCATTAGTTAATCATTAATTAATAATTAGTTAATCATTTCTTAACCATTATTTAATCATTGGTCGAACATTACTTAATTATTAGTTAATCATTCCTTAATTATTCTATAGTCATTATTTAATCATTACTTAATCATTCTTTAATCATCCCTTAGTCATTCTTTAATTATTACTTAATTATTATTTAATCATTACTTATTCATTAGTTAATTATTACTTCTTTATTCATTCCTTAATAAATCTTTAATCATTGCATAATCATAATTCAATCAATAATTAATCATTAGTTAATCATTATTAAATCATTATTTTAACATTCTATAATCATTAGTTAAATATTACTTAATCATTAATTAATTATGAATTAAAAATAAATTAATCATATTATATTCATTAGTTAATTATTATTAGCTAATCATTATAGTTAATATATACTTAATTGTTACAAATAAAAACTATTAAACTATATATTAGTAACTAAACTACTTAATGAATAATATATTTAGATCTAACTAAAAATAATTCAATTAAATGAATAAATAACATTATTAAATAAGAACAAATACCTCTAAATGATGCCTCACAAAAAATTGGAAATTCTTTTAGGCTACTGAATCCACTGTGCATGAAGAAGAATTCTTCTAGAGAGAGAGATAGTGGAATGTAGAGAGAAGACTGAATTTTGAAGTGAGGAGGGGGTGGGTTCCCTTTTATAGGGAGTTAAAGAAAAGGTGGACGGGGGTTGCGTGCTTTTTTATTTCTCATTTGTAAAAAGGCATGTGCCTCCCATATTCATTTCACTTTCTATTTAAACAAAATGCATGCACCCCCTAGCTACTTTTTCCATGTCACTGATCCGAGGAAAAGGCAGGGGTTATCCACTGTTTAATAAATGGGAAAGGATTCCAAAACCCTTCTTCCTTTCTAAAACAAAAAAAAATTACCAAGTCATATTAAAAAAAACTAAAAACACATATAAAACATGAAAATACCACCTATGAGGACTATTTCCAAAGATCTTAGTGTGAAAAAATTTATATCCTCCCTTGGGTATAACCCCCATTTTGGGCACTACTATGATCTTAGATCTTCCATTTGAAGCTCTATTTTTATAGAAAAACATCATTCCAAAAAACACGCATGAATGATCCAAAAATAATATTTTTTATACTCAATATATTTTTATTCAGGCTTTGTAATACCCGTAATTCCATGTGTGATCATCTCAGGGGAAAAAACCACAACCCAGAATCAACATACCAATCAGATAATTTTTATGAGGTCATTTGTTAGAGTAAATGGACCATTTTAACCTATATAAGGGTATGGATCTATAAAGTTACAAAATAATCCAAGACTCTCATACAATAATATCAAGGTCTCTTAGTTAGTGGAAAATAAAAATACATCATGTACCGAGGAAAAATCTATACAAAGGAAGTAAAATTCCTTACTTATACGAAATCACTACTTCCACAAAAAGGAATTCTCTTTACATATCAGTGAATCAATGGAGTAAATTATTATGTATATTATATACTACCAAAGTAAATCCATACGTAGGATGCATAATTTCTTATTAGATCTCATACATTATCCATGTACTCATAAGTAAGGTTTATCCCTTTATTTGGACAATCGTCAAAAATAAATTTCAAAGCTGGGACATATGTATTTGAGTATGGAATAATTATTTAAGAAAAAACACCCACAAATTAGGTCTTCTCACATTAAGATTAATATTTAATTTGTAAAATGAAAATTTTATCATTCATAATATTATAATATAAATTATATATTAATTATACTAAAATATTTATTAAACATATATAAAAATATGGCTTAATCAAGTACTCTATGCTTGAATTATTTTTTATCCTCAAGGAATGACTCAAAAATTATCTTTTCTTTGAATCCATTTCCTCCCATTGTTAAATCGTTATCCAAAAAAATTAATAATAAAATATTTAATTTAATCTAAATATTAACAAGAATTTACTATTTCATTTCCCATTTATTCAAACTTTTCAACATTATTCCTTATTTCACAAATATTAATTCATCATTACCCAATTTATTAGATAAATTCATTTTCCTATTTTTAATTCAACTTCAGTATCCACCTACCTCTCCATATCACTCCATAACCAAGAACCATTCACAAACTTTTTATTTAATCCATTCATATACATAGAACTTATTTAGGGAGTAGGCTTAATCCAAAATAGTAAATTCCAAATTGAAGGAATTTCCTGAGGATATTTGTGATAATTGAGGAATAGAGGAATGGCTTTTAAAAATAACTCAAAAATATATTTAACACTTTACTAATGGGTTTTATTTTTCACACACACACACACACACTATATTTTAAAAAAAATTGAGCTACATCAGTTTTGATCCCAATAAATCAAATTACTCAAATTCAAATGAATTTATATAATTATTTATTTAGTGAATTATATTTGAATTATTACTTTTTTATAAAATTATCCACTAAAACATTAGTTCCTTAATCCAGTGCATTCTTATTAAAGTATTATCCAATTAAATCTGTTTTATATTTAAATTATTTGATAAATTTTTAAACAAATATATCCATATTTTCAAAAATTAATTATGTCTCCTTGATTACTCAATAATAGGATTTATTCATGTGTGTAAATATTTAAAAACAATATTATATAAAAAAACAAAAACACACCCAAAACCCCTAAAAAAGTTGGAAATTCCCCTAAAATTGAAATTAACTACTATATTTAAGAACAGAACCGATGATATGGGTAATGAAAACGGTGATATGGAGAGATAAAACCTTGTTATATACTAGGGTGGTATGATTTAATATCATAATTTCTCCATTATTTAACCTACAAAATTTAAAAACAAACATGATAAAATTTATTCAATGAAAAAGTAAAAAGTGAAAGTGAGATAGAGAATATATTTATTAGTTTAAACCCCAAAGTGAGTACTAGGTTTATATTATCATTTGTTAGGAAATACCAGTTTATTATCCAAAATTAAAAGGTGGATGGGGTTTTGTGAGAGGAACCACAACACTTTATTTCCCTCACTATCTATGAGTGGACACCAAGAGTGTATAACTATAACAACCCTGCCTTTTCTTACAAACATAAACATGATTTATTACATAAACACTTCACTTGATAAAACATGGAATATCAAGAGGTATAGTGTATTTGGGGCTTAGGAACATTATATAACAACTTAAAACATGAAGCACAACATCTTTATTGAAAACTTCCTTTACATGACCACTACATTCCCTCATACTTAGCATTGAAAGGGATAACCTGAGGACATGCATATGAAAAGGGTGAGCTATAATGCCTAGTAAGGGAATAAACATGGAATAACATGAGGAATAAAATACATGTAATAAAATAGACATATTAATTGATCACAAGAGAAACATGAACATAAAGGCATGATAAATCATGATAATCGTAACATGGAAATGGGGAAACAACACATAACATAGAATTAGCATGGGCCAAGGCTCATTGCACATGGAGCATGAGTAAACCCTCCTTGCAAATGAAGCATGAGTAAAACCTCATTTCACTTGATTTATCTTGATTCAACACCCATTTCAAATGAATTATCATGATACTATACTTTACCCAATGCATTGGAGCGCTATCAGGGCGCACCCTTCTTAAACATTTCATTTCATGCATAAGTGTGCCACATGGATCATATAACATTGAATCAATCAACATAATAAGTTATTCCATGATTATGTAATGTGAAATAAATACATGAAAGTACCACTCAATATGTATATGTTTATAATGTTGGATACTGTTGATAGATACATGGGTATGGTATTCACTACACAATGATATTGGCTTGAAAAAACGCGGTGCAATTTCAGCAGCATAATGGTGTGACCTAAGGATTCATGGAAATGGTTGATAAGAGATTAAATGATTTATCATCATATGTACATGAAATTTAAAGTAATGGGGTCATATAGATACATCTCACAATAAAAATAATTTAATTTAGATGCATAATACAAAAGAATTACTTGGATGTAAATGAGGAGAGAGAAATCCATCACAGAATTTCAGCATGGTAATGGGTATAATGGGAGGAATTAATGAGAAAGAAAGGGGTATCCCTTAATAAAAACATAAATATAGTATTATGGGGGAGGTTCAAAATTATACCCCAACATTTTTATTTGAAAAAAATTCCATAACAACTTAAAGAAAATTGGAGAAAAATGAGAAAGGAACAAATCCCTTACTTGGAAGTGTGATCCCAAAGGCATGAGATAGGCTTGAGAGAGGCTTGTTGGGAGCTCGGGGAACCCTGGGAGGATTATAGAGATATTAGGGAAGGGGTTGGTCGAATTCCAAATTCTTTGAGTGAAGAGGAAGTGGGATCATTGGTGGTTTTATATAGGAAAGGAGAGGGAATTCTTTATTATTTATGTTTGTGACACCTCACATTAAACAAATCAAAACCACAAACCAGCCCATGGTTTTTGCCCATGTTTTTTTGACAAAGGGCGTGTAAAACAATATTTTATAATTCCAATATCCAAAATTCTTAAAATAATAGGGTTGCTTATGTGGAGGTGAGTCACACTCTCAATGAAAACAATTTAAAAAGACAAAATGTTTTATAAGCCTTGAAGGGTCCACTAAAGCTTGTAAAATAAATCAAAAAACCAAAAATCACATTATTTTAATGGTAAAACATATAATGGAAGAAAATTATGTTTATAGTATTTTATTACATCACTATTGGGTCATTATGATGTCATAAAACACATTATATATATTTAAACGGTATTTAATTTTTATCTAAAAATTCAAATGTCTCAAAATATTTTGGACAATTCACCATTAGATAATATCAATGTCCTGATTCCAAAAATAATATTCATTTTATCTAAATAATTTTCTAAATATGTGAATTTTTACTTTTAAAATAAAAACTGACATTTATCCAAAATTCATGGGTTTTGATAAAAACAGCTTTCAAACCTTAATAAAAATTACAATTGCCTTCATAAAATTATATGATAATTTATATTTAATAAAAAGTAATTTAATAATAATATTATTATTTTATTAAAATAATATTTAATTCAAACATCCATTAATTCATCAAAATAGTTTTCTTAGTTGAATATTAACTAAAAATATTATTTGTTCTTTAAAAACTATTTACAAAGTAACAATAATAAAATGAATGAACATTTTTTATAAAAAAAATAATGGACATAGACATAGTGATAGGGTATTGTTAAATAACCCCTTAAAACACCCACATAACAGCTTAGGGTAAGGTGTGTGATGGTGACAGTCTCTTCGGGTGGCTCAGATAACATTGCTCGAGTGATAATTTCTATCAACATCCACTTCTCTAGTTGGCGGTTCCACTCGAGCATAAAGTATTCAAGCTAGGCTTGGGAATGGTCAAGAGAAAAGCCCAATGATGCCACCTCCTTTACGAGCTCCTACAAATGGGCTTCGTATGGGAAATTCTACTATATGAGGCCATCACTTACTTTGTCTGAGTAAATTGGATTTGTTAAAGCCCTATATTTATACTAATCATGTGATCACTATTCAATAGCTATATTAGCAATGGTCACAATTTTTAACATTATTTTAAAATCTAGAAACATAAAACCAATGAAGTTCACATTTTATATAACCATAATAATACATTCAATTAGATCAAGAGTAATTTCCATTAATGAATGCTTGGGTCATTACAATAACCCCATGGGGAAATAAAAATGATCCCACCCCTAAAATGGAAAAAAGAAAGAAGTAACAATCATGGGAGTGAGAAGGAAAGGGTACTCTCTGTCAAATTGAGTAGTTTTCTCCTATATTAGTTTTTCTAGTTGATTTTTGGGAGGTAGTCACACCAATTTTCCCTCGATCACTTTTTCAACTATCACCACCTTCTTAGTGGCCTCTAATTCCAACTCCCAAATCATAATCTCCTTGATAGTAAGGTTCAATTGTTTTTATATTCTATCTATAAGGAAAGGTGTGGCTTGGATATTTCTTCACCTAAACCATTATGAGAGTTAGGATTCCAAGAAATAAGTGAAAAGTAAAAAAAAAATGAGTCCAAATTGTGATCCACTCACTCTGGTGGTACATCTATAATATCTTCTTCTTTATAGAGTATCACTATAAGGAATTGTCATATGATTGAGGGATAAGGATTTTTCACTTTTACTTCATCCTCCATGATGACCTCTTCAAATGTTAGAGGGGGCGAATCCTATTGTGACTTAGATAAATGTTTTTGGAGATCTAAAATGTAGAGGTGGAAATCAATTATCTCCCTATACAAGGTTTCTAGAATAGGTTGTTTGAGGTCCTCCTTTAGGAAATCAATATACTTATCCAATGCCTCTTCTCTATAATTTGATTTTTAAACCCATTAAATATTTTTTGCAAGTATTAAATCCATTTATCTAACTTTACAGGGTGAGTAAAATAGTGATTATATTTTTTAAATTTTTTATTAAAATAAAGAAAATAAATATTTACAAAGTTAATAAAGATAAAGGAGAGACTGACTCAACTCCCTAATGATGATGCCTAAATTTGACGGAAACCATAATATGTTTAAGTGTCTGTGTGTCTATTATATTTTAATTACTTATGTATATAGCCTAATAGTAAAACCAAAAAATTTATTTCAAGAATCTTATCCACCACTAATCATTTAATTCACATATGAATATTTCTTTATTTTTTGTATTTATAAAGATAAGGTGGATTTGGGGGTTTTTCGGGGTGCAAAATGCTTGAAATAAAATGAAAGCAAATAAAATCCTAGAAATTTGTTGGTTGGAAAGAGGATCAATCCTTATATTAGTCTTATGGTTCCTTCATTATCCAATTAAATTTCTGAAAATTAATTGATGATATAATAGATATTATTCATAGATCACTGCCTTCAACTAATATTATGAAATCCGGTGTACTTTTTTGGAATCTTCTAGGCACACTGAAATTCTCCTCCTCAATGGTGATAAGTGAGGGATAAAATGTTTGGTAAAGGATGAAATGAAGTATTGTAAAATACATTATGAAATAATTTCTATACTAACTCATGGAAAATAGTCTCACCCATTTAAATAGAATTTAATAAATGAATATTAGGGACTTCAGTGCAACATGAAAGCCTCCCTTAGGATTGAACCTTGAGTGTATCACCCTATGTTCATGTTCTTTCACGGTTTTGTTATGTAGTTTCAAGTTACATAATTTTTGGACTGAGTTATTTAAGATTTTGGGTGATCTAGTATCT
This sequence comes from Viscum album, assembly GCA_963277665.1. Taxonomy (NCBI): domain Eukaryota; kingdom Viridiplantae; phylum Streptophyta; class Magnoliopsida; order Santalales; family Viscaceae; genus Viscum; species Viscum album. The sequence goes on from OY728157.1 coordinate 1,995,313,983, forward strand.
TTTGGTAGGATTAATGAGGACAACTAAGGGAAAATAAGTGGTTTTCTCTAGGTGACCATGAAAATGATGGGGGATCCTTCTAGGTAGGTTCAAGGTAGAAACATGGTTTAGACAAAACATTAAAAAACCATGTAACTTGGTAAGTTTTGGGATATAGGATATCCCCAAGGTTAGCACACAGTTTTCCAAACTGGGAATCCAAATTGTGAAATAAAAATAATTAAATCCAAAAAATGGTTTTAAGACCTGAAAATCCCCAAAACCCATCATTATTTCTCTTCTGACCTAGGATTTTGAATTTTAGCACTCCCTATGATATTTTAGTGATATTATTCATTTTAGTGATTCATTTTATTGGATCAAAGGGTGATGGATCTAGAAAATTGAAGGTAAGAGAGCCTTCTTTTTCTTTTCTCTAATTAATCCTTTTGTTTTATCTAAATAGTAATCTTAAATTTGTAATTATATACTCAGAAATATTGTTTGGGTATTTTTTTGATAAATAATATTTGAGATTCTTTGAGGAACATATTATGAATCATATATATTCGGTATCATGGGATAATTATTCATGTATAATTTATTGGATGTAGGTGGATTCTATTATATTTTAAACATTATAGTAGAATATAAAGTCTCATTGTTTTATAAATAATTTTCTAATGATTTTAGTTGGAAAACTCTTGGGAAATATCCATTGTAATTTCTTTTTTTCTTAGTTGTTCTTCCAATTTAAAATTATAGGTTATTCCTACAAGGTGTTTAATTAATTGATTAAATGGTTTAGGTTTTTGAAATAATGGTTTTGAATATGATATTTGGCATGAATTTTTTGGGTGTGTGATCATATGTATATGGAAAGTTTCATTTTCATGGTGCCCATATTTCATCATAATGGATTATTCCACTAAGTAATGACTTGGTAATGGAGGGATGGATACCACTCATGAACTAAACTAATCAAGAGTGGCCTGCGAGTTGTGGTTTCATTGGTTGGTGTATTTCTTTTCTGTTTGGGTTCATTATATGGGTGTGTTTTTAGTGTGTGTAGTTTTTATACTTTTTAAATATATTTTTATTGTTTATGGATTTTTATTCTTTTAAATATATTTTATTGTAAGTAAATTTTAAGCTATCATTTTTCTTATTTTAGTGTTATTTGGGGGAAGTCATAAGGTTTTCCTAATAGTTTATATACTCACCCATGAATATGAACTTTGGTGCATATGAGAACTATGTTTATCATGATATAGGTAAGGTTAAGGTTTCTTATTTTACCCATAGAACATCTTAATTTTGGGTTCTTGTATATCTAGAGTTTGATATTAGGAAGACTGTCGAGTCATAAGAGTATACGGTAGTGCTACCTTAGTGCATTGAGTATTTCATCATTAGTATTATTTTTATTCGTATTATAGACTTTTATTTTGTTTCCTCGTATAGTTTTACTTAGATTATACATTGGAGTCATTCAATATTGTATTATGTATCATATTGTGTCATGTTATTATGGACTTCTTATAATTTGTTTGTATAAGCGAAAATCATCCCATGTGATTTATTAAATCCCTTTATATTTAATTTCATCCCTTGGTGTCCTAGGTACATCACCTAAGGTTAGTGAAATTTCATCCCTTCATAAGATAATGAGATGTTTCAGGTTATTTTAAATGGTATTGGTATGTTATTCTCTATCTACTGAGTTGGTATTAAGGAGATAGTATATTTCAGGACTTGAAATGTAGATCATAAAAAGGATTTAGGTAAAATATTTATGTTGAACTTCCTATCACAAGGTTGGTTTGGGTAAAAAAAGTATTGATAAACACACATATACATATCATAAACTCGTCGTCAGGGATTTATCCAATGAGTATCAAGTATCATGCACTAGTAAATAGATTTAACACTAGGATTGAATCATTCATATATTATTTCCAATAATTGATTTTGAAATTATATTACTATAACCATTATTGTGTGTTGTAATGTAATCTATAATTTTTAATTAAATGAACTAGTGATAATTTTCTAGAGAATTTTAATATGGTTCTAGAATAATGTATCCAATTATAAGACCTAAAAACCAACAATAGGGATTAGTGGAGAATGTGGTTTCACCTAAACATAGGTGAACCAAGAATATTTCTAGAGTATTGTGCCAGAATTCCAAGTGGTGGACAAAGAGAACTGAATTATAGAACCAAGCCATATAGACCATACCTTATAGTTTTAGAAATATAATCCACTAATTATCAAGAGGATTTGGTACCTAAATAAGAACAAACATGGATTAATAGAATCTATAAAAATTTTAATTTACATGGAATGAAAACCATTGTAAATTTGAACCAATTAGTATATATGATATAGGATCTAACACAACAATGGTGGGAATTATATATTCAACCTAAACTTGACCAAGGCATTTCTTGGGAGGGATTTGAAGAATTTTTCATTAAATAATTTTATTTTCATGCCTTCAAAGTAACCAAAATGAATTATTTCTTTATTTTGAAGTAAGGAAATTTGTCTATAATAGAATATATGGATAAGTTCATGATCTTAGTTTATTTTTCCCCATAATTGTCATCTAGAACACATATAAAGGTATATATATTAAAGGTATAGATGTGACCAGATATTCTTTTTAAGGTATTTATGTTCTCAACCAATGATTATAAAAACATGGTGAAAATGAATATAGTGGAATAAAGGGACATATATAGGAAAGTTAGTGGAGTAAAAAACTTCTTATTTAAATAAAATAGTGTAAAATCTAAGGATATAAATAAGACAAGTGAAACCTACTACTAGAAAAGTGGAGAATCATAAAATCAAAACATTGACCATGTCTCTTTTCCACCATGTCGCAGTGCAGAATAAGTTTGTTTATAATGTGGCTCATTCACACATAATAAAAGGTATTTTATAGAAATAAATTTATATTACCACAACCATGGGTAGAAAGTACATCACAAGTGTTTCTATAGGAGACTCGTGAAAACAAAGATTATAGATGGCTCAATCAGTCTTATATCTCTTGTCGTCAACCAAGATGGTCTCTTCAAAATAGTTTTCACCCTTAATTTCAAGTAACTCAAGCTAATTCCAAGATCCCCTTAGTCATCCAAGAGAAACCATAGTGATAATTAAGCAAGGAATACTCAGTGAGAGTTGATTGGAAACTGCATGGAGTTCAAAAATAAGTCATATCTGAGCAACTGGGTCCCTTGATTGTGTGAGACACCATTATTCTAAAAAACACTATAATATAAGTATTGTTTAATATGGGAGTATCCCATTATTTTATTACTTCACATGTGGTAAATCTATTTGGGTTTCATGTGGAAATGATGTATCATGTATTTAGAATCAAAAAACCTATTGGATAGTGGGAATATAAAGGATTCAAATTACATGTCTGCCTATTATCATAGATAAGTTCAACTTTTTTTGTAAGTTTATAGTCTTAGAAATAGATATCTCTAATTTTGTCTTTGTAATGGATTGGCTAGTGGAATTCAAAGTTAATATTGAATTTCTTTCCTAAAAAATAACTTTCACATCCCCAAAAATAATTTTCCATTTATTCAAATGGGATTAGGGTATGATTGTTGGTAGAGTATGGCCTTTAGTGGTGGTAGACGGAACCATATCCTTATGGATTATAGTGAGGACTTTGGGTGCTATTTAATAAAATTGGACTAATATTATTCTTTCTATATTAGACTAATAGCCATATTTCTTTATACATTATTTCTATGGGTTTCCACCTAAATAGGAAATCAACTTTTTTATCCACCTACTTCTGAAAACAAGTCATATTTCCCTTCCATAATATATAATTCTATCTACTAAATTACGAAAATTAATGGTCACGATGAAAGAAATGGAAATAAATATTTTAATTAGGATAATCACATTGCTTTGGTCCACTTCATTTCTCTTTATAAAGAAATTACATGGTTTTATTCATTTATGTGTTGACTATCCTAAATTGATTCAATTTATGAGAAAAAAATAGGTACAGTGTTCCAAGAATAGATGGCCATATATCAATTTAAAGGATAAGAATAGTTCTCCAAAATTCATTTACATTTTGGTAATCACTAACTCCAAGTTAGAGAAGAGGATATTTCGAAGAAAACTTTTTTTAGTTGTTATGATCACTACAAAAATATAGTCATTCCCTTTAGACTTAAAAATCCACCTGTAATTTTCATGGATTTAATGAAAGGAATCTTCCACAAGTACCTTGAATCATTTTTCATAGTATTTTTCAATTATATTTTAGTGTACTACCAAACTAGAAATAACCATAATAAGCACTAGAAAATTATATTGGGTATATTGTGTGAAAACTAACTTTATATTAAATTATACAAGTGTGACTTTTGGATATAATATGTATATTTCCTTAGGGATCTAATTATGGAAAGAGTCATATCATCTGATCATCAGAATATTGATGTGGTAATTTTGGGGAAACCACCTAAGAACATTTTTGAGATACAAATCTTTCTAGGGTTAGTAGGTAATTATCATCTCTTTATCGAGGATTTCTCAATGATTTTTTATCCTTTGATAGATTTAACAATAAAAATTTATTCCATTCGAATGGAATTAGGGTTTATAGAAATCCTTCGTGGAGATTAAATCTTAGCCCACTTCATAACATATACTTATATTTACATAACTAAGATGAGGTTATGTGGAATATACTGATGTGTATGCATCTTGACTATGTTGTGTTCAAAATAATGGAGACCAAGTCATTGATTATGGCTCGAGATATTTAAAGATGTGTGAAAAGAATTATAAAATGCATGACCTGGAATTAGTTGTGGTGGTTAAAAAACTAAAAACATCTATCCACTACCTATTTCATTAAAAGTTACAGTGGTTATAGTTCATAAAATCATGAAACACATCTTCCCATAATGGGATTTGAACCTAAGTAAATTCTGATGGATGGAATATATATAGATGTTTGAATTTGACTTAGTTTATACCCAAATAAAAAATAATTTAGTGGAAAATTCTTTGAGTTTGAAGTTATATAAAAAGGTGGTCAGAGAGGATCATGAGTAGCAGAATTTTATGGGATTAATTTATAAAATGAATTTTAATTGTAGAGAAAAGAATTATAATGTAATTTTATTTATCATTATTATAATTCTGGAATTAGTGAGTTTAATCAAGGAGTATTAGCAATCAGACCCATATTTCCTTACCATGAGGTCAAAAATAAATAGTGGGGAGTCCATTAAGGTTTGGAAAGTGGATGAAAACTTTATGTTTCACTTTCAAAATTGAATCATATTTTTTCATTATACAAAGAATAGATTTTTATTCTTTTCACTATTACAAATGGCTAGTTCATCCCAGAATTCAAAATATGTATAGGGAAATGAAGAACCATTTTTTATGGTCTGGTATAAAATGAAAATTTGATAACTATGTTACAATATTTCTTACATACCAATAGGTAATGAATGAATACCAATAACCATAAAGCATGTTAAAATTGATGACTATTCCTATTTGCAAATGATAATATATTTTTATAGACTTTTTCATTGGTATAACTTGGAATCTTCAAAAAAATAATGTTATTTGGGTGATTGCAGACTGACTCACTAAGTTTACACATTTCATTCCAATTGTAGTGTCAAATGTGGTGGAGTAATTGGAAAAGATCTACATAAATTAAATAGTGAAATCATATGGAGTATCAGTATCTATTGTCTCTAAATGAGTCCCATAATTCACTTAACAGCTTTACTGATCTTTGAAAAAAGTCCTTGGAACTCAGCTGACTATGTGCGTAGCATGTCATCCACAAATGGATGGTCGATATGAATGTATTATCCAAACATTGGAAGATATACTCTAATCATGTGTTATGGATTTTGGTGATTCATGGGAAGATTATTTTCTTTTGGTGGAGTTTTCATATAATAACATTTATCAAACCATGATAAAAATGGATCATTTTCATGAATTGTATGGACATCAATGTCAATATCTGGTTTATTAGGTAGTGACTAGGGAAAATTCATTGATCATACCAAGTTTTTTCTATGAAACTACTTCAAAAATATTTATGACTAGGAAATAGATAGAAATGAACCAAATCTGTCAGAAATATTATTTATATAATCACTAATGATCCTTATCATTCGATGTAGGTGACTATATATTCTTGAAAATTTCTATTAGACTAGGTCTCTATTAATTGGTAAAGATATGAAAATTTTATCCTTGATACATTAGTTCATTTTATAATTTAGTACATATTAGAAACATTTCATATCAGTTATCCTTACCACTAAGAATTAGTGTTTCCCATAATGTTTTCTATGTATCCCAATTAAATAAGTACTAGCTTGACACTAGCCATGTGATACACCGAGACCTTGTTACCCTTTAATTGAATTCAAAATTTATTTATTCCATTATTTGTATTCAGGATAGGAAAAAAATTAATTATGAGGTAGATGAATCTCATTGGTAAAAATATTATAAAAACATGTTCAAATTCAAGAGGAATCTTGGGATAAAGAGAAGTTCATGATGGATCAATGTCTTGAGTTCACCCAATGAAATTCCAATAATAAGATTCCTGGGGAAAGAAATCCCCATGGCGGGGAGAGTGCAACACTCTTGGTTTAAGGTATTTACCTATTTTATTATGTATTTTCATGTTACATAATTTTAGGTTTTTTTATAAATAAATAAATTATTCAGGATGTTTTGGGAAGGATTTAGATGGTTCTCATATTGAGAATGGTTGAGGGAAAACATGTGATTTTCTCTAAGTAACTGTATGAGAGAAAAAAGTGTCTTCAAGGAAGGCATACAATTGGTGCATGATTTGGATAAACCATGAAAAACCCATGTGACTCAATAATTTTTAGGACAAATTTGATCTTCATTATTAGACCAGGATTTTCTAAATAGTGTGTCATAACCATGAAATGGAAATAATTGAATCCAACAATTGGTTTTAAGACCAAAAACTTCCTGAAAATATCTCATTCTTTCTCCTCTAACCTAGGATCTAAAATTCTAGTACTCCCCTAAGATATTTTGGTAAGCATATTCCTTTTGAAGTTCACTTTCCCTAGATCAAAGGGTGTTGGATCTATGGAATTGATGATAATAGCCTTGTTTCTCTTCTCTATACTTGATCCTTCCATTTTTATAAATATGAATCATATTTTAGGAATGACTTTCCCATATCTAATGGTTATATATTTTTTGATAAATCTTCATTGGTATTCAATAAAGGAAATGAATAGGAATATTTGATCTTTGAGATCCTGGGATAATTATTTATGTCTAAAGAATCAGAGGTAAGTGGCTTATCTTCTTTTTTTTTTCCACTTTCTCCTTGAACATGAAGGATCATTGTTTTTTAAATAAATTGCTTATTATTTTAGTTGAAAACCCCTTGTGAAATCTATGTTTTAATTATTATTTTCTTGGTTGGTCATCAAATTTAGAGTTGGGGATAACACCCCCAAGGTGTTTTATTAATATATTAAGTGATTTTGGTTTTTGAAATAAAGGTTTTGAAAGTCTGATTTGACATGAATTTGGTTAGTGTGTGTTATTATGTATATAGAAAGGACCATGTGGGTTAGATATGGTTGTAGTTATAATCTTATGGAACAATGGATAATGGAATCTATTAATTCCTAGGGACTAGAAGGATGGATACCACACGTAAGTTGGACTATTCAAGAGTATCCTTTAGGTATTGGTTGTATTGGTTAGTGGTTTTCATGTGTGTATGGGTTCATTCCATCAATGTGTTTTTTTTTGTGTAGTTTCACAGACTTATGGATATATTTTTATTATTTGTGAATTTTCCTACATCAATCAATCTTTTATTCTAAAGAAATTGTTTTTTGTAACATCTCAATCTCGGGACTCCCTCATGTGACCCAGTCAGCTTGCTAATGGACCTCAAGTGTGCCTCTTTATATGCCATAGGCTACCGACTAGTAGTAAGGGTGTAAAAATATAGTGGAGAGACTAGAAACTTTAGTAAAAAGTTACAGTAATAGTGGATATCAGATGAATAGACAACCATGAAACTGGAATATAATAAAGGGTAAACCAAAAAAATCCAAACAATAGAAACAATTATGTCATTCTATAATGTGTGCCAATCTAAATGACATGTTGAAAGTCATTGAGGTAAACTAAAAAAGGACTTCAAATAAGGACTCCAAAAACCCTGGTCCCAAGCCACATGATTAGTCCCCTCTCCATGCTCCAATATCATCTAGTAAATTACACAATCAATCATAGGGATCCTTTTACTTATCTAAACCTACATCTAAGAAACCCTCCATGGTACTAAATGATACTGAAACAGGGTGTGAGTATAACACAATAGGTTGACACCCACAATTTCTAAAAAATAAATCATGAATAAATAGTTAATGTAATAGTGTAATAAATTGGGTAATTAATTAATAAATTGAAGCATATCATCAAATAAACATGCTGACCCTCGAGATTTGTTTTGACACCTAGGGTTAGAGAAACCTACTTCGACATGATGTTAGATGTCTTTAACCATAAAACATAATGGAATAATTGGAATGAATGCTATGTCTAACTAATAGTATCATCAAGGAAGAAATTATATATCCAACCCAATATCTCATCTATGGAGAAACATTATATATGACCCAATATCTCCTCTGGGAAGGAATCCCATGTCCAAGCCAAAATTTCATCTAGGAAGGAATTCCATGTCCAACCCAATATTTCATCCAATAATGTCATATCCAAATCAATATTTCATGAAATAAGAAACACCATGCACATACTAATATTTCATCAAAGAAGTAAACCCATGTCCAACCCAATATTTCATCAAGGATGGAACTCAATGTCCATCGCAATATTTCATCCAAGAAGGAGCACTCTGTCCAGCCCAATAGTTCATCCATGAAATAATGTCATGTCCATCCTAATATTCCATATAGGAAGGAATTCCATGTACAACCCAATATTTCATCTAGGAGGTATTAAGTGACCAAGGATTCAAAACAAGAAAAAACCCAAGAAATCCAATTATAATACCGAACACCAACATGCCAATAACTAAAACCAAGAAAATTATCAATTTTAACCAGGTAATCATTCTCTATAATAATTGTAATTATTTCTATTTAAATTTTCATTTAATAAAAATTACCATTAAACATGTCATAAAATCTATATTTCATCTTTCCTTTATAAAACACCAATTACATTCCAAATTAACAATTTTTAATATGGGTAATTTATTCCCAAACTAATCACCATGATTACCAATTTAATCCATTTACATGTCAATCCAAGCTCTCAATTCACATGTCAAACTACTGAACATTGGTAAGATAGATAATAACTAGTTTCCATTAATTAAGGGGGTCATGGTTTATTTTATTCAAGTAACAACCTAGAGTCAAGGGTTGTCACACTCTTTATGTTGTCACAAGTCCCAATATCAATTCCAACAAACCCGAAAGGGTTTAAGGAAAGTCTATGCATATAGATAAATCAAAGTAATGGGTTACCAATTATATTAGGTCATTTGTATCGCATGCTTATGGGATCATACCTATTTAATATACTAAATAATGAAAGATACATTGTGGAGTTTTTCTAGACCACCCACATCAAAATCAAAAAATACAAAGAAAATCCACAATGAGAAAGGAAGAACCTGGTTCCTCTTTCATTTCCTTTAAAGAAGACCAAAAAAACATTTTTATCACGACACATCAATCTTAAATATGGGATTGGTAGTCCCTAATTATGTTTCTCCTTAATGGAAAACAAACAAAATAAGAAAGATAATAATAACTGAGAGGCTTATCTTCAATATCTAGGTATGTAACACCAAGATCTAATGGAATTTACCTTTAGATTGAAGAGAACTCTCAAAATATCTAAAGGGAGGGATGATATTTTAGATAAGATGGAGGGAGGGAGATCTGGGAAATGCATGGTAGGATAATTAAAAAAATATTGTCCATTCCCCATTTAAGACATGAATTTGGAATTCATGTTGTGAATCCTTGGATTTCCACATGCACCAAAAAATTAATCACCTCGTCTTTAAAACCCCTGAAAAACAATTCATGTTATTAATGACATATCACATCATTAGATGATAATTCATGGGATATTCCAAGAACTATTCACATCTTGAATGAATTTCATGGGGTCTGCCAAGAACCATTCATGTTGTGAAATGAAATTTACAGCATGAATAGTTCTTATAGCCAGAATTCATCTCCCCTCTCTTTTCCCATCAAAAATCTCTAAAACACTAACAAAACTAGGTAATGAATTGAATAAAATGGTCTAAAAATGTATCCAAACTCAATGAGGTTTAACCAAAAATTGAAGAGGAAAATTTCTATAAAAATATAGGATCTTAAATATAGAAAGGGCCATGGGGGCTGGACATGGTCTTAGTGTGTGTTCATATTCATATGGAAATGGCCACAGGGATTATACATGGTTGCAGTTCCAATTGAATATCACATTGTATTATGACATCAAGTGATGACTTAGAACTAGAATTTTGGATACAACTCATGAGTTAGACTGTTCAGATGTTACCTTTAGGAAGTGGTTGTATTGGTTAGTGTCTTTCATGTCTATGTGGGTTCATACCATTGGTAATTTTATTTGTGCATAGTTTCACTGAATTATGGATATATTTTAATTATAATAAATTTTCATTATTACACTTATCTTTTATTCTAAATAAATTTTGATCCAACACGTTTCTTATTATAGTTTCATTTGGGGGAAGTCATAGGGTTTACCTACTAGGTTATATAATCACCCTTAAACATTCACTTTATTCCATATGACGATGTTATTTATCATGATATAAGTAGTAGGAAGGTGACTAATTTTACCAGTGGAGCTTTGTGATGATGTTTTTATAGATATATAGAGTTTTATCTCAGTGAGACTGTTAAGTCTTGGAGTCTATAGTGGTATCACCTTGGTTCCATGAGTATTTTTATATTAAGTATTATTTATCTTCATGTTATAATTTTTGTTTGATTAATATTCTATTGTTACTATAATTATTGTTTGGTTATGCATTAGAGTCATTCTGGTTTTATCATGTATTATATTTTTTTTATTTATTACTAGGTGGTTTTTTGTTTTAGGGAAAATTTTCCCCCAAAATTTAGTAAATCCCTTTGACATTTTTTTGACACTTGGGTGCATGAGGGATATTACTTAAGAATAGTGTCATTATATTTCTTCCCAATATAATGGGATGGATCTGGATATTACATAAATTTATCAATACACCATTATAGAGTTTTGAGAAGGCATGGTGGGAGAAAATAATAATTAAAAGTGGAAGAGGAGAGATCCACTAGCTACAATAAACTAATGTATTTTAAAATAATAATTATAGAATAAATAGAATCAAAAAACTATACTACTTTAAATATTTTACTAAGAGTCCAAGAGTTTGATCCCTTTTTAAGTGTGTCAAGTGTGAAAATTTATAGAAGTCATGTGAGCTTGACTTTCATGGGATTAATTCCACCTAACAATGCTGCGAGTGAGGTGTTTATTCCATGTAGAAATATTTTTGATTCTTCCCAACTCCATAATTCCTCCAAGACACCTTCTCTTTTCTTTTCATTGATAAGATATATGTGTCAAGGATTTTTTATTATTACTTGATTTTTCTAATAATATCAATTGAGAATATTCTATATATATGTCTTTGTATTCATGCAACCACATGGAAATTACATGGGATAAATGTCTTATATTTATAGCTTAGTAGATAGAATAACTTTTTTTCATGATATATTTATCTTATGTGAAAAACTTTGTATAAATTCTCTAATTGAAAAACCTTACATATCCCTTAAAAGATTCCAATTATCTTTTATATCATGAAATATATGTTACATAAGATAAGATTACTTCTTATATATTACCATTTCATGTCATATATTACATGGATCTCATCTCCTTCTATCTCAATGTAAAATGAAAATTTATCATGTACTTCAGAAAATTCCTTATGTATGATGGAAAATACCTTATGTATCTAGGATCTCCATTTCTACTAAAAATTTATTCTTCTTATATATCAATGCATTCATGGATAAAAATTTTATGTATTCTCTACAATACCCCATAAAATCCTTATATAAGATGAATAATTTCTCCTTGGGTCTCATGAATCATCCATATTCTCATGTATAAGGTTTATCTCTTCACCAAAAAAATCAAGAAAAAATGCATTGTAAATTTTAGACTTTAGAATTTTATCACAAAATAATTCTTCAAGTAATTAAACTCAACAATTATGTCATTTTCAACTCAATATTTATTTTATAAAAATTATAACATTATTGTTAAGAATATTATAATATAAAATATGTATTAAATATACTAAAATATTTATTAAAAATATATATACATATGGATTTATCATCAACAATTTCTAAATAATGGCTCAAATTGCATTTCATATGAACCTAAAATGTATATTATGTATATTCCATCAATTTCCATGGGAATTAACTTCTACTAAACTATTTTATGATTGATTCTATGATATAATGTGTGACATGGTTATGAAACTAGTTTCATTTTAATCATAGGTTATACATGTTATGCTTATTGATTTACCTATGATCATCACATTATTTTTATTTCAATGTGGCACACATGATTTTGTAAATATTATGATGTGATGGCTGGACCTAGAATTATGAATCCCTCAAATGAATCAGGTAAAGTTTTATATCTTATCGTATTATTTTTCCTGGACATAATTTTTTAATTTTATTCATAATTTTATGAGTCTAAAGGATGTTTTTAGATTTATCTATAATTATATGCAAGGTTATGATATAGTTAGATTTTTCCATTATGTTATAGTGTATTGGAAATAAGGCTTGACATATGTTTATGATGTTTGGTTATTATACATGTTCCACATTATTCTCATTTCCACATTTATTTTCCATTTTCATTTGATGTGCTTCATGTTATTCAAATGTTATGATCTAATGATCCAATAAAATATATCAAGGTATCCAATGTTTCTATAATATCTAAATATATTCCAATATTTCCTACTATTTATCTCATGTTACTTATATGTTATGGTTTTATAGTGTAAATATTGATCTCAATGATTCTCCTATGATATCATCTCACTTTCTACATGATGATCTCATGATATGTATTATTTACTATGTTCTTTAGGTTTTCATTTCATTCCCCTTACTATGATTTCAAATAAACATTTCTTTGATAGATGTCCCTAGGTGGTTTCATGTATTATGAATGGTTAAATCAACTTATAGTTTTCCTTTCATAAAGGATTTGACTATTGTTTTATATTATTATATATATTAATGATGTGATATATACCTAGCTCCCAGAGACACTTAACATAGGATTATTGGAATGGTATAATGTAATAAAATTTCAAGTTAACTATTTAAATTATATATGTATTACACTATATCTAGAAGTGCATATCTAGGGGTATATTAGTTACTTGGTATATAAATGAGTGGAATTAAAAATAAATATGGTTTTCCATTCATAAATTGAGTAAGAATTGTGTATTTTAAAAAATATAACATTTATCATCTAGATTGCATTATAATTATATAAATGAAATAAAATCATATATGGTATTAAAGTATGAATCAAAAAATATGAAATTTTAACATGGATAATTAATTCATCCTATTTCATGGGTAATTTGATAAATTATTCAAAATGCATGTGGGCAGTCAATAATTGACTAAAATATCCTTAACTAAGAATATTTTAGTGTGAATCATGTCTTCTTAGAAAAAGGTATAGATACCACAACTAGTTCATATTAGGGATAAAATACTTACTTTTATTTAATATATTTAAGGGTATGTGTGTGAAATACTTAATCCACTCTATAGTCTATTTATATATTTTATTGTATTAATGGATTCTGTTAGCATATTATCATATTTATATTCTCTCACAACATGAAATGTAGTGTTTTCCATGTTTATATGTCAAATAATTAAATTTAGAGCACAAACACTAATTATAAAATCAATAAATTAATTCTTGATAATATCTATGAATTAATACCTAAAACATTCAATGATAACTATAGGAAAATGGTAATTATACTATAGAATTAAGATTCTCATACGCATACTCTGGATGGTTTAACTGAATCATTGATAAAATGAATCCAACTTGGTTATCATTGGTAATGAGAATATAATTATCATGATCTATACGGGGTATTGAAACATTACATTTTTTGGATTAAATTTTAATTATATTAAGTGCATATCATAAGTAATCTCTACTCTGGCTAGCATTTTTCTATGATAATGATGTCTCATTTATGAATTTTATAGTTTGTGGTATATATACAGATTTCTCCCCTATAACATATTAAAATTTGGAATTCAAAGTATTCTAGGAATATATATGATATATGAATTATTATCTATTATTTATAAATTGAGAATATACCAAGTAACATATTTTTCTCATATGTAAATTTATAAATAGAGAAAATTTATCAATATGGATAAATTGAATACTATAAGTACACTATAGTTTGTTAATACACTAAATATAAAAATATACAATTAGAAATTAGGAAGTAAATAAATAGTTGGTTGGTCAAGAAATACTATACCTATATGCAATTGGAGCTATTATGTATCATTATAATTATAATATATTGGAGAGATTTAATTTAGATTCTATAAAGATAAATTGGTGCACCATTGCTAGATTTAGTAGTTATGTTTTGATTTATTTTTTTATATTTTTAAATTTAATTTTATGTATTTTAAAATAATTTTTTGAATTAGTAATTTTATAAAAGGAAATTTTGAATATTGATATTTTTTTAGAGGTTTGAGGATAAATACTATAGTCACTAGGAAACCAATGGTACTCACCAAGATTCCAGAGATTCAATCTAGAGGTAATGTATGCATCTAGAAAATAATAAAAGATTGATGGTGATCCACCATTTATTAAATTATTCTCATAAATATCCTATAGGGGTTTCATAACCCCAACTTTAATGGGGTTATCTTAGAGATTTATGGGTTATGATTTTTTTAACCCTCCTTATCCCACATTGAATTAATTGTAACCCATTGGAATTATCTCTATCTTATCTCTTTCATAATTCTATTTTAAAATTTTCATTTTAATGAAATGAAATTTCATTGGAATTAAGGGATAAAGACTAACATAATCTCTATGGTTTCATGATTAATTACTTTAAATTTTTTGTTCTTCAGTCTAATTATCTCTTTCATCTTCTAGTTCGATGAATTTTTGGTTTCTTATAATTTTTTTATAAAATTATCATCTATTATTTGTGAAGGTATGTGATTATATATTTTATAGGTGACCTAAAACCATTACAAATATTTAATTAAATGTTTATTATATATTGTTTAAATATAATATATAGATTGAATTAAAATTAATTATCCATATTTAACTTGAGATCAACATTAACAGAAATTTATAATATGAAATCTTTGGATGTTGACAACGGTTCCACATGTAAAAGACTAAAAAACTGATATTTTTAAAGATATATGAAGTTTTTTGTTCTCGTCTAATATAGATTTTTTTATGTAATTATATTTTAAAAGATTATAAATAATTTTATATAGTGTCTTAAATGTTGAATTTATAATAAATATTATTTAAAATGAGTATTTAGGAATTATTATTAATAATAATTTTAATTTTTTCATGTTTTTATTATTGTGGTATGTATTACGTGATTTATTAAAATTGAAAAAAGTACTAAATTAATTATAATGATTTGTAATTGTTTCCATTTTGTTAATAATATTTATATATATACATATAATATGTGACACTAGGATGGTATATGAGAAAATTCCTTGGTCTATATTATATTAGGACTATCCATTACCTTAGGGTTTAGTCTATTATGAGATATTATGTTGGTTTCGACCATGATTTGAGGCATTAGTCCACAACATAATATGATATTAGGTTTCATAATTTTTGAGGAACTAGTTTGGAATATATGTTATGATAGATAAATTAATATTCACTAACATGAGCCAAATGATATAAAATGAAACATTGTGGAGGCATTATAATAACATAAATAATTTGAAGGGTTTCATTTTTGAATTTTATAAAGTGTTAAGTTCATATCATTTTATTCTATTGCATATAAGTAAGCATGTTAAATTTTAAGAAATTTTTCGGTCCATCTGGGGTCATATTTTTGAGTTTATTTTCACCCCATGTATGTTTAAATATCATGTATGTATATAATTTATTCATCAGGGTTCTGGAATGTGTAATGACCCAATGTATGTGGTATATTAGGTGTAAAGATCCAATGTATATTTGATATTGTTAAAAGAGTCCTGGAAGTTTATTTTTCATATTATGGAACTAATTTTTTGGGATTGTTTATACTATTTACCTTGTTTTTTCAAACTAGATTGAATTTAAATATTTGTGTTCAGTATCTAAATTATATCATATATAAATATATGAAATTTACATGAATTTTTTCATTTGTTTGGAATAATATATTGATATGATGGTTACCATTTTTACTATACTTTATTTATTAAACTATCAATTTATTATTATTATTTATAATGAATCATTCAAAGGAAAATCACTTTATAATTTATTTAGTTAAATAATAAATATTATTCACCAACCTCAAAAGATTATAAAGTTCACTTTAGGACTTATGAAATTTTTTTTTAGTGGAACTATCAAGCCAAGGTGGGATGCTATAAAATACTATTAAATAAACTTTTATTTTTATTATTTAATTTTTATATTTCAGAGTAAAAGAAGAAAGGAGATATAGAGGTAGGAATTTGGAACGGAAGTTATATTTATGTGACTATCTAGTATATTAGTAGTGGATTTTTAAGTCACCAAGTATTTACGATATTATATGTATTTATTTTTATGGATTAAAGTTTAGTGATTTTCAATAAGTTAATTTTATATATGTTATTGATTTATTTTAAAGTGGGGTTATAAGAGGGGTTATTCATGTATCATTTTGGCATGAAATTACATGAAATATTTGTGCTTTCTTGTTATTGTTATTTTATTCAAAATTTATATGAGAAATTAAATTTATTTCAATATTAATAATTTCTTTATTTTTTTTAAAATAAATTATCAGTCATGAATTACCTAAATAAAACTTATGAGAAGATTATTTTGATATGATTAATGTGACATGATTATTTTCATGTAACTATATTAAATATGGATATTGATAATATTTTTTAAGGTGAAGGTTATTTTATTTCATTTTAATTTAAGTTTCATATTATAGAGACATGGAAACTAAGAGGTGTCTTAGGATAAATAAAGAGGAGGAGAATAATCAAGAGTTATAAGTTGAAGAATATCAAGAGCCTGAAGTTGAGAATACATACCCTATATAATTTTTTGAAGGATCGTGTGAATATAAATATATAGACTATCTTCTTCAAGTGATATGAAATTTATGAATGTTATGTTTAGAGGAAAATAGAATATGGTAGTGGACATCACTTGAGATTTACAGTTGCACCATAATATCCCTTTTATAGGATATATTGAACCTCATGGATATGAGGATTGGATTGAGTGGATCAATAAGATTTTTAAGTTAATTGATTCTCCAGATAATATAAAGGTAAATCTTATAGTTCATATATATATATATATATATTTGTTGTGATATTGGTGGAAGGTTCTGGTGTAAACAAAGAAGACTAATGGTTTGACTTGGGGTGTATTTTAGAGTTTATTTAATGATTTTATTTATCGTAAAGAATTGATAATGGATAAATATAAAAAAAAGAGATAAATAAGTTGAATATGTTTTTTATGACATATTTGAAAATATTCACTAATCTATATAGGTTTAAAATGATTCAGAGGTAATATGGAGCTATAAAGGCTAATTGGTTTACGATTTCGTTATGACCACTACTTTATTTATAGGTGGTATTATATATTTACTTACTTATAATAATGTGGTAAAAAAATATATTATTGAAAGATTTTAGAGGGATTTAGAAAATAGTTATTTGTGAAACAATAGAAGGTTATAAGAGTATATCATCATATTGAAAGAAAAGGTGGTTTGAGTGATTTCACCAAGCCAGTGAGAAATTAAGAGGCTAGGTATAGGATTTTTATTCTCCTTATTCTAAATAAAGCACTTCATTAGAGTTCTTTTAATATGGTTGTTTTCGGAAATACTAAATAGATGGGTTAGTATGATTCAAAGGAGTGTCACCATTATGGATGGCTTGAGCATATCATGTTTAATTATTGTATAGGGGGATAGGAAGGTATATGATTGGGTTTTTATCCTACTATTGAATCACATACATAGAAATGAGGACCTAACTAATGTGGTGGTTGAGTTTCTTCATAATGATCTGGATATGGTTCTGGAAGAGGTGAGAATAGATAATTTTAGCAGGGGAGTTTCAATTAGGGTGTTCATAAAGCTTAGGTACAAGATCATGGAGTGGGATCTAGGAAATTATTCAGAACGTAGAAAGTTTCAAATGATGTTTATAAGAGATATTATATAGACCAAGGTATGATTCTAAACAATTGTACTTTGACCACGGTTATTTTTGTCCCATGTTCTTCCAATAATTTTATATTTAAATATATTGTATATGATCTATTTTTGAATGTGGAAATTTTATCTGGGGTGATGAATATGATACTACACTAGGTAAGGGGTTGGAGAAAAAAAGATGACCAAACTATTCTTTGGTTATTAGTGGGTTTTTATATCTTTTGTATTTAATTTTCTTATACATCTTAACTTATATGAGTTCTTAGGAATCGAATATTTAAATAATTTATAAGATTTCATAGATTAAAATTGGGTGTTATTGAATTTTTATTCTCTTATGGATATGAATTTTTATTTCAATTATTAATGGTATTTTTAAATATATTGATTAGAAATTTATATAAAGTTGTTAAGGTCCATGACTTCCCATATGTTTGGGGTAATTCTTGGTTAAATTTAAGGTAGTTTTGGTGGTGTTTTTACCTTGATTTTATTATATTTTTTATATATTCCATAAAGATTTTAATGGCTCACCTCCAAAGATAGAGGTGAAATTTACTATATAATTATTATTTGGTACTATTCCAATATATATTCCTTATAATCTTATATATTTATCTAAGTTAAAAGAATTAATAATAATCTTGAGGATCTAGAATCAAAAGGTTTCATCTAGTGGTTTATTTCTTTGGGGGGTGATTTTGTGTAATATACGATGAAATAATATGTCACTTTGAGGATATATGCATATTACCAAAAGTTGAACCTTGTTTCCATGAAACATTATTATCCATTTCATTATATAGATGATTTTTTTATAAATTATAGGGATGTAGTGAATCTATAAGATTAATATATGGTGAATTTATTTCCAGTTTAAGGTATGGGGTGAGGATCTTCTATGAATATAATTTAAGAGTTTATGTAGTAATGATAAATTATTTGTGTTCCATTTTTTGACAAAGGAACCAATTTTTTTCATGCACTTCATGAATATGATATTATTTACCTATATTGGCTCTTTTGTGATCAGTTTTATGAATGATACATTAAAATATTTAACATAATAAGAAGAGAATTGAGATTATTTTATTATTTTCATAGAGACATTATGATAGAATATATCTTATTTCAATATTTTTATATTTAATTTTTTAGATAAAGAAGGTGAAATTTATAGTTTGTGTGTTATTAGAGTCTAGAATTTTAATGGATCCTAATAATGTAATAATAATGATGTTTTAGGTAATAACAAAAAATTTCAATGTTATCAGGAGTTTCATTAGACTAAATTTTTTTTATAAATGATTAATTCATTATTTCTCTCGATTAGCGATATTGATGATGACTCAGACTAAAAAGGGAGTGAAGATTTAATGGGATGAAAAATGTGAGACTACCATTTTAAAATTGAAGAAGAGTCTCCTGTAAACCCATATTGTTATATTTTTTTATCAAGGTAAGAGTTATAAGGATTATTTTGATGCTTTTGATGTCGTTTTGGGTTATATTTTGATTCAATAGTATCAATTTGTAACAAACTACCTTGGGATGACCTGACATGTCACATAAACCAATTCGTCACTTGGATAAAAGGGTGTTATTAGTACCCATGGGTTAGAAAATAGTTAATGGGAATCAAGTAATACATTATTGTGAAAAAATCACCCTAAAATCTGAGTAAATAGATAATATATAACTTTATAATAAATTCAGCATGGAGAGTCTATGTGTAGGATGACTATGAAAACCTAGATGAGAAAAACCAAATAAATATCTGAAAAAAAGTCTCAACCAACTAATATGAGCTAACTGATTTATATCAACATACATGAATTAAACAAGATAAATATAGATCAACTTATAAAAAAAGTAACTGAATACAAATAAATGAAATATCATTTTGGAGTATAAATCACTTTATAAAACAAAAGAAAAACTTGAATCACCATAAGAACACCTCCATGTAACCCATGGTTTCTCTCTTTATACCAACTCACTCATCACAGCCTAAGAAAATGATATCCAATAAAAAATGGAACTTGAAACCTATATAAAATGAAAGGGATTTGTACACACACACACACATAAGTGTGTATGTATAGCGTGAGCTAACAGAACTAGTAGGATCTCACTAAGGAGTTTATATAATTTATTACATGAAATGACTAATAAATGATAGTTTGAAAATATATTAAAAATTAAGGTATTCTATTTTCATAAGACCAAAATAAAAAAAATCATATTCTCATACATAGAAAATAAAACACTTTATTTTTATTTAAAATCAAATGAAATATCCACTTAGTATAAAAACCCCATTAAAAACTGAAATGAGGTCCATTGATTTCAAAAAACTGATATTTTTTCCCCTAATTACCAACATTTCATAAAATCATAAATGTAAAACCAACCATTTCTCTTTTATTCAAGTCACTTTTCTAAGTAATCAAGTTTTAAAACCATTTTGGAAACCAACCTAACCATAAATAATAATATAAAAATATAAGAAGAAACCACTATATCAATGGAAATGTGAAATTAAAAGGCATTGAAAAAATAAAAGCATAATGGGACAAAAGATATATTAAATTGAGATCCTCGATATAAAGCAACCAGTCATGTAATAAGTGTCATGGGATGCACCCTAGGCCCTAATTTGAAACAATCCTAAAAATATAATAAACATGGGACTAACATCTATCCTGAATTGCATCCTAAAAATTTACAATCCACCCTACTTAACCAAATTGTCCTAATATGTGGAAACCCCCTCTAGATTTGGTGTATAACACAACTATATGGACACTAACCCATGTGTGATCTAAACTATAGTTTCAAAAATCAAGATCTCCAACTTTGATACCCAATATACCATGACCAAACAAATATAAAGTTAATAAAATGATCAAATCATAGTCTTTACATTAATCTTAAGCATAAATAATAAATCGCACATAAACTCTAACACCCTCGCAGGAAACATCCCCTTCCACATCATATAATCATCAAATAATAAATACAGAACCCCTAAAGTAGAGAACAACCATAAGGGAAAATCAAGAAGACATCACAAGTATCACGTAATTTGTTTCAAAAAATGTAAACTTGGACATTAAAATAAATCCAACTCGAAATTACAATTCCTTTAAATTTATTATAAATACCACTTTCAAATATCCTTTATAAAAAAATTGAAACAATATCCTATTTTTTATTTTAAAATCATCATTTAAAACATGGTTAACATTCATTAAAAATAAAAAAATTTGGAAGTATCCCTATATTGATCATCACAACCATTTAAAAGACCCTATTAGGAATATTCACAATTTCTTGGCATGAAAAAACATTTAATTGAAAAAAATACTTAGAGAAACCCCTTTATTCAAAGTCAAGTTAATATAGAAAACAATCAATAAATCCATCTTGAATATCATGCATATTATACTTTAATTAAAAATGTGTTTTATATAAGATAATAATTTTAAGAATTGTAAAATAAAGGAATAAAATAGAAACACCTACCTCGACCCAATTAGAATCAAGTCACAATGTTCCACATTACATGGATAACTTCTAAATAAGTAAGGGAACACCCTCTATGATCCCTAAGCAACCAAAAAATTAGTTTAGAACCAACATAAACCCCTAAATTCCCATATATATTGATTAGGGTTCTTAGGAGAATAAAAAACCTAATAGAAAAGGAGTAGAAATGTGAGGTGATAAATAAGGAGGAGAGAGGGATATTATGTAACAAACCTGAACACTGTATCCCAAATTTAGTGGTCATTTTATTATAATGGAATAGATTCAAGGGATCAAATCAACAAGGATCGATCAATTTATTATTGTTTAATAACTAAATATATAATACATTTTCCCCTTATTACATTGGAAAATTAAACATAGAACATAACAAAAGAAAATAAATTACTTATTATAACTTATTCATATATTTTATCTTCACAAATAGGGCATGGAAAAAAATAAAAGGGTGAGATTAAACACCCATTAAGGGTTATATGAAATAATAATAAGTGAAGAAAATTCAATAATTTAGAGTCATTATGGCAAGGTAAATAATCTAAAAAACCCATGCCATGAATACACCGAAAATGAAAATGGAACCATAGATTTCTTCACAGTGTAAACCTTGTGGAAGGTAATAAATGAATACTTAATAAAGAAAATTATTATTTATTGGATTTCATTTATCTGGTACAAGAACCATTATACCATCAATACGGTTTAATCTTGTGGGTAAAAATCTATCAGATTTTGCTTGGAAACAAACATGAAGGGTTTGTCGCCAACTATTTTGTCTCATGAGACCTATTGATACATCTATGGGCCATCTATAATTGGTTCCCACCCTTCGTTTCAAATCAAAATAATTTTATATATATATATTAAATTCAAAAACATTCAAATAAAACACCGTATATAAAGATGGTATACTGCTAAGACAATAATCATATCCATGATACAAAAAATATAGATATTCAATGAAATCTTCAATGAATGGTGATTATAAATAAAAGGTAAGTATACATACACAACACCTAAGTAATAGGTTGTTAATAATTAATAGATCATGATAAATGATTTCCAACTAAAATGAAAACATGTAAAAATAGTGTTTTTGAAACTTTAGAAAAGAGCCGCTTTAGTTCAGTTTAAGGAAAAAATATCTAAGAGTCTTTAAAAAGGGGTAAGGTATAATTTTTTGTATAAAAACAAAAATGAAAAAAGAAATTTTTTCAAGGTAAAATGAGGTATTTTAAAAAAAATTGGTTTAAAATATATTCTGGAGTGTATTGGAAAATGGGTAGGAAATTGGGAGGTTCCCTTAAATTGGGCTTGCTTATCAAGAGGAATTGGAAAGATAACCTTATAGAAGCCTATATTTCCCCATAAAATGATGATGAATTTATCTAGATACATGAGTTTGGAACAAATACATTTAATTTATAATAATTATATATAAAAATAAATAATAATTACATTGGGGTAAAGAGAGAGAAAGTGTAACCTGAATGAAAAATGGAGATTTGGGTAGAATTCCTTGCCTTATGTTTGAAAGTGTTCTTCACTTATACTTAATATCCATAAAATATTGGGGTGTTATATTCTTCCCTACATTTTTTATTTTTTCCTCATAAATTTTCATGAATATTTCCTTCTAAATTGATTTGGGAGGTTCTTCTTCATAACATCCTCAGGTTCCCACATTACTTCTTCCATTTTATGGTTTCTCCAAAGAACTTTTACCAGTTGAGTCGTACAATTTCTCAATACTTGCTCAATTCTGTCAATAATCACAATAGGATTTTCATAGTAAGGCAATCCAGGTTCGAGTTCCATTTCTTCATAGGTTATTACATGTGTTGGGTCTAGCATGTACTTCTTTAACAATGATATGTGGAACACATCATGAACATTGGAGAGACTTGGCGGCATTACTAATCGGTAAGCTACAGGTAAATTTTTTTTCCAAAATTTCAAATTGTATGATGTACCAAGGGATTAGTTTCCCATTTTTACTGAACCTTAAGACTCCCTTACATAGAGATACTTTCATAAAGACATGATATCCTACTTGAAATTCCACGTCCTTTTTCTGGTTATCATCATAAATTTTTTCTTACTTTGAGATGCTTTAATATGAGCCTGAATAGTATTTATCTTTATTATTTTATCTTGAATAATTTATGGGCCTATAATTTTTCTCTCCACAACATCATCCCAACTAGTTTGAGTATGACATATCTTTTCAAATAATTATTCATATGGATCCATTTTAATACTATAATAGAAACTATTATTATAGAAAAATTTCACCAAAGGTAAATACTGATCCCACATACCTTGAAAGTAAAGTTAGCATAATCTCAAAATGTCTTCTAATGTTTGAATAGTCCTTTCATATTATCCATTAGTTTGAGGGTGAAAATAAATACTCAAATGAAGCACAATATCCAAATCCTTCAAAAGACTATTCCTTAATTTTGATGTGAAATAGGGATCTCGATCAAACACAATTGATAGAGGTGCACCATGAAGTCTTACAACTTCATTAATATAGATTATTTCTAGTCATTATAGTGGAAAATAATCCCTTATAGAGAGGAAATGTGAAGATTGGTATGTTGATAAACAATTACCCATATTACATAATTCTTTCTTAGAGTCTTGGTAATCTAGCGATGAAGTCCATATTAAGGTCAAGCCAATTCCATATAGGAATAGCTATACGTTTACTAACTAATCTAGGATATTGTATCTTACCCTTCACTTATTTACAAACTAGAAATCTTGACACATAGTCAACAATTTCCCACTTCATATTATCACACAAAAATGTTTCTTCATATATCTATACATATTGGTACTACCAGGGTGTATAGATAATTTTGAGTTATGAGTATCATCTAATAGTTCCCTTTTTATCTCAAGTATTTATGGAACACATAACCTCTTTCCAAATTTCATAATTCCATCCTCATAAATGAAGTTTATCAATCTTCCATCCTTAATTGATTTAATTTTCTTTTAAAAATTCTCATCATCAGATTGATAGCCTTTTATCTTCACAAGTATATATGGTTCATCAATCATTTGAAAAAAGAGTGATGTTTCCTCTTCCTTAACAATTATCATATCCATATTTACTAGATCTATGAACATATAATCTTTCCCAATCATCATTTGGGTTATAAGTACATGATATTTCCTACTTGATGTATCTATTACCTTATTTTCTTTTCCTGGGCGTTAGTGTGTTGAGAAATCATAATATCTAATTAACTTGAGAAATCGTCTTTGCCTCGTGTTGAGTTATTTATGTGTAAACGAGTAATTCAAACTCTTGGGTTCTGTATATATCTCATATATTTAATCATACAGATATTGTCTCCATATCATTAAAGCAAATATTACAGCTTCTAACTCAAGATCATGAGTTGGATAAGTTTTTTCATGAGTCTTCAACTACCTTGATTCATATGCAACAACTTTATCATTTTTCATAAGGATATAACTCAATATTTTCATTTATGCGACACTGTATATCACAATCCCATCATTTTCTAATGGTAAATACAAAATTGAAGCATTGACTAATATTTTATCCAATTATTTAAAATATTATGCACATTCTTTTGTCCATATAAACATAACCCCTTTACATGTGATCTTGGTTAGTGAGTAAGCCAATCGGGAAAAAATTCTAAAAAAATTCCGATAGTAACCTACAAAACCAATAAAACTGTGTTACTTGGTTATGTTTGGTTGTATAGGATATTTGTATATTGCCTTGGTCTTTCTAGGATAAATTGAGATTCATTCCTTAGAGACAATATGTCCAAAAAAAGAAATTTAATAAATCCATAATGCACACTTGATAAATTTTCCATATAACTCTTTCATTATAAGAGTCTTAAGAATAATCTATAATTTATTCTCATGGTCTTTATAGTTTTTAGAATAAACTATAATATCATCAATGAATACTACAAAAAAATCATCAATATGTTCCTTGAATATTCTGTTTATTATATCCGTGAAAATAGAGGGTGAATTAGTCAATCCAATTTGCATTATAGTGAACGTGTAATGTCCATACCTCATTCGAAAAGTTGTATTCAGAATAACTTCATTTTTTACTCACAACTGATGATATTGAGAAAGAACATCAATTTTCAAGAAATATTGAGCTCCGTGAAGTTAATCAAATAAATCATCAATGTGAGGAAGATGATACTTTCTCTTTATGGTAATGACATTGATTTCTCTATAGTCAATGCACAGCCTCAAGGATCCATATTTTTTCATAATAAAGAGAATAGGTACTCCCCATAGAGAAAAACTATGGAAGATAAATCCCTTATTACTCAAATACTATAATTGTTTATTTAGATCCACTAATTCCATAATGGAAATTCTATAAGGAGTCTTTTATATTGGTCTTAAATCAAGGATTGGATCAATGGTAAACTCAACTTCACACTCTAGGGGGTACAGGTAATTCATCAAGAAATACGTCAATGTATTATTATACAATAGGTACCCTCTCAATTTTAATATTACATTATTTATCCAAATATGTTATTTTATCCCCCCCCATAATTTCATTTAATAGAGCTATTGGGGGTCGATCTAGATAAGAATCAGATGATGAGGTTTCTTCTCTAAAGATAAGAGATTATACATCTTCCTTACAAATCCTAATTTCCTTCAACTTGTAATAATTTTTTGCATCATATTTTGAAATTAAATTCATACCAAGGATTATATCAAATTAAACCATTGGTATGATTATAAGTTCAAAAAATAAATCTAATTTATATACCAAAATGAGAATTGTTTGAAACTTTTATTTTCAAAGAGACTCCCCTTAGATTTTTTGACTAAAAACACCCTTATTAAATAAAAATGAAAATATCTAATTTTATTGGAAAATTTGTTAGATATAAAAGAGTGTTATGATCCAAAATCAAATAAATAATTGGGTAAATTTGAAGATATGAATGTTTTACCTGCCACCGCATCATTGGGTACTTCTACTTCAGT
The DNA here is from genome assembly GCA_963277665.1 of Viscum album. Taxonomy (NCBI): domain Eukaryota; kingdom Viridiplantae; phylum Streptophyta; class Magnoliopsida; order Santalales; family Viscaceae; genus Viscum; species Viscum album. The sequence continues at coordinate 1,995,341,227 of OY728157.1, forward strand.
TGTGGTGAACACATAAGCTTGGTCATCTCCCCTTGGCCTCTTTTATGGTAGATTCCCCTGATTCTTGGAAAATTGGATTGAATAATTCCCCATTTAATTACTATTTAATTATTAAACATCATTTATTTTTTCATTCCCCTTAAACTCATTATATTTATGACCCATTTCTCCAAACTTATAACAAACTCTCATTCCTTTCAAACATTTATTAGGGTGATTCCTTCCACAATTTTTTCCAAATAGAAATTCATTCATTCCCTTATTCTTATTTTATGCCTCACCATTTCCACAGTTAATAGAAGACTACTTATTATCTTGATTTACCTTGAACATATAAGATCTAGAAAACTTCTTATTTGTTTGGATGACACTTAATATTATTTCATTGTATGATGAAAATGTTTGAGAAGCTAGTGCCCTTCAAATACATGGATTAATACCTTAAAATAAATGAAAATCTTTTCTTTTCAATCATGTATGAAACTTAAATCATACCTGGATAGTATTTTGAAGGTAGCCTCATACTCTACAACACTCCCTTATTCCCTTTTCTTTAAGCTAAGTAATTTTATCTTCATTTCAGTTCATTGCTCACGAGGGAAGTATTTATCAATGAATGTTTCTTTAAAATTTATATATTTCATAACATATATTTCATATTCCTTCTTAGTATTCTAGTTTAAATACAAGAATTCATTAGAATCACCCTTGATGTAATATACTACCAGTACTACCTTTTAATTTTCATTGTATCCCAATGCTAGAATTATTTTTCAAAGGACTTGACCCACTGATCAGCTACCACTGGAATAATGGTCCCACTAAAATATGGGAGATTATACTGCATGAAACAATCCAACATAGGTGTAGTATGGTTATTCATCATAACTTTTGTAAGTTTTCTTAATAAGGACATGATCTCCCCAGCTCCAACACTAATTTTGTAGAGTTTCTTAGTGGGGTAATACCTATATTGTCTATGGGTATTGATTCTTGTACTTCCATTAAGCTCCATCACTAAATAATAGCACACACTAAGTTAGATCATAATCATCATGATTATTGGGATAATAATTCACTACAATGAGTTATCATAATTCATGGGTTTATTTAATGTCTAGTTTCTAAGGTTTCTACTAAACTATATCTGATACCAAATATAATAACTCAGACCCCAGTAGCCTAGAGTCAATGGTTGTTCTATTACAATGAAACAGATTAAAGAGATCAAATCACAATGGATCAATAATTTTAGTATTAAAGAACTAAATACATACATGGTTCCCTAATTACATTATAAAATAAAGCATATAATATAAAAAAGGAAAATAAACTACTTCTTATCACATATATAAAGACTTTATCTTCATAACATGGGTAAAGAAAACAAATAAAAGGGTGAGATTAAATACTTGGTAAGGGTTATATGAAACAATAATAAGTGAATCAAAGTTAATAAGGAATAAACATTATGGAAAGTTAAATAATCTAAAAAAAACATGACATCAATACACTAAGAGTAAAAATTCATCCATATATTTTTTCATAGTGAAAACAACATGGAAGGTAATAATTGAATACTGAATGAAGAAAATGATTATTTATTGGACACCATGTATCTATAACATGAAGCATTATAACATCAATATGGATTAAGTTTGTGGGTAAAAACCTGTCTGATTCTGCTTGGAAACAAACATCAAGGGTTTGTCACCAACTATTTTGTAACATGAGACATGTCAGTGCATCAAGGGGATATCTATAATTTGTCACAACCCATCACTACAAGTCCAAATCATTCTTTATACATAGATTCATTTAAAAAATATTAAAATAAAACACCATATATAAAAATGGTATACGTATAAGACAATAATCATATCCATGATACAATAAATATAGATATTTAATAAAATCTTAAATGAATGATGGTTATAAATAAAAAGGAAGTGTGCATACATAAATTACATGGAATAATTGGTTAATAAGGCATATATCATGATAAATTATGTCCAACTTAAATTAAAACATGTAAAACTAGTGTTTAAGTAACTTTAAAAAATATCATATTTAGTGTATTTTATGGAAAAACATCTAAGAGTCTTTTAAAATGGAAAATGAATAATTGTTTATATAAAAATAGAAACGACAAAAAAGATAGTTTCTCATGGTAAAATAATGTATTTTAGAAAACTAATGTTGGTTTAAAACATATTATGGATTATACTTGAAAATAGGTAGGAAATTGAGAAGTTCCCTTAAATCGGGCTTTCTTATCAGGAGGAATTGGAAATAGAACCTTATAGAAACATGCATTTACACATTAGAGGATAAAAAATTGATCAGGATACATGAGTTTGGAATATATACCTAGAATTTTGAAGAATTATATATAAAAATAAATAATAGATACATTAGGGTAAAGAGATAGAAAGTGTAACCCGAATGAAAAATAGTGATTTGATTAGAATTCCTTACCTTATGTGTGACATTTTTCTGCACTTGTACTTAATATCCATAAAATCATGGGGTTTTATATATTAACTTGATAAACAGTTTAAATTTAAAGAAAATTGTCCAAAAATTAATGGGGAAGAAAGATGGACCTCTCTAGTGACATATAGGGGTTCGACTCATGAGTGGGAGTTGAGTGAAGAAGGAGGATTAAAAATTGAGAGGGTCATATAGATAAAATCACTTTTAAAATGAATATTGGTAGGTTTCATGGTTTGGCCTCATGGTTTTACAAAACATGCACCGACCATGTGGGAGCCCCTAAATGGAACCTACACAGCTCACATGATAATGCCACATAATTCACCTATCTGCATAGCATTAGTGTGGGTCACCCCTATTAACCCAACCAAGTTATACGGTTTCATGGAGACATCTCACATTTTGAATAATTATGGTCTAACCATGAGAAATCCAACTATTAATGAAATTTTATCATTTTCAAAATTTTCTCAAGAATTCAGAAGACTTCCCCTAACCATGCAGAAATAGTATAGTAGAAGAAAACCTTTGATATTTTCAAAATTAAAGATAGAAACTTCTAAAATTCAAAAATATTACATAATAAGATAATATTAAAAAAATTAACATGTGAGAATTAAAATTCCCCCCACCTTTCCATTTTATACCCCTAGAAATTCCTTGGTCAAAAGTAAAAGGTAACTAAACACTAAAACCTTCCCACCCTCGTGAAAGATGTAGGAGATTTGGGAAAATATAGAAGCATCTGCTGGGAAAGAAGCACTATAAAACTCACATGAATCCTCAAATCCAATAGAATATAAATCCTCAAACACCACTAATCTTATCCAGTCATAAACCAAACCATAACCATCTAAATTGAAGTGTTAAGATAATATACACATAATATTGGTCTCCTAGTCATTTAGAATTCATTTAAAATGGTGAAGTGAAAATAAAAGACTCCTAAGAGGAGATCACTACCACAAATAAACAATATTTCCGAAAAAAATCTAGGTAAGTAACCTTAAACCAACCAAAAATGACCACCCAAAATAGAATTGGTCAAATATATGCATGGAATACAACCCAAAAAAATATCCAAACATCCAAAAAATGTCCCACAAAAACCATCGAGTTATCAATAAAACAATTCCATCCAAAATATATAAGGAACAATATGTACTCAGATGAAACAAGGAAAATCATGGGTTCCCACCTAGTTTCATTATAAATAATATGAGAGTAACCAAGTACCTCAATCTCAGAACACTGTCTCATGATGAACCCAACAAAACAACATCTTCTAGTGTAAAATATGAACTGGTGTATTTCATGTTCTACTTAACCAAGTATTTCCCCAATGATTTACTATATCATATCTTTAATAAACCATCCTAAATTAAATCAACACCACATATAAAAACCTCAATAAAAAATATTCCATTAACCAAACATTTCACATCCATGAAATAACCAACATCCCATATAGGACAAAAAAATAAGTAACCAATGAAAACATATTCATGGATCGTCCAAAAAATTTAATCAATTAAAAATGCATAAAATAAATCCCTCAAAATATTCAATCATCCGAATATAAAATTATACCCCAAGTCTTATTCTAATAACTCAGCTTTCAAAACATCTAAAGGTGACCTGAGCAACCATAATAAAGATAGGTCCTTAGAGATTTCTGACATGAGGGATTAGAGTACCCAAAATCCCCAAACTAAAAGAACATGAGAGGTATTTTATTACCATGATCAAGGACTAGATAATACTAATCCTCATAAACACAAGCTTCCAACTTGGGCTCCCCTATCTTTTTCATCAAACCAAATGGGTTTCCTTTAGTCATACTAGGATGAATTGAGGTATCATCCACCATAGGTTTTCGAGCCTAATCAAATTGGACCTACCTATAATTATCAACCACTTAACCAAATGTTTAATGAAAAATATAAGAATAGTTTATTTACGATCTAGGAGAATACCTCCATCTGTAGCGCCCCGATCTGATTAGCCATCCGAACAATGATGTGGGCTAGAGTGCCACTAGGAATTAAGTGTGCCTTCTCATTCACCAAAGGCTACTGATTTGCAGTGAGGGTGTAAAGAGGTGACAGTGGGGAGACTATACCCTCTGATTGTGATTATGATAATGGTCTATGTATATATATATATATAGGAGTAGAAAAGAAAGACCATAAATGACCGGACCAGTAACCCGTTTTAGTGGAAGCCTAAGAAATAGAAGAAATAAATAAAAAACAATCTAAAACATACCATTTTCAAAAGAAAACATCATAAGATACCATTTGTAGAAGCATGCATACAATATAGGCCATGAAATACAATAAACAGACATAAAGGGTCACCTATATCCAACCTTAGTATGTACATATATAATAATGATGTTATAAAAAGAAAGACACAAAAGTAAATTTTAGCTAATATAGAAACCCAAGGTCCTTTCCATCCATACCATGCTAAGAAATATGACCAAATCACTAATGCCCATCTCATGATCCTTATTCTTTACCTGATCACAAAATCATAAAGTCTACATGTGCTCCATAGGACCCGTGTAGGGTGTGAGAATAAATATCAATAAGCCACCACTAATTTGTTCTAAACTTATAACCATGATTAATAAGGTGTATCTAAATATAAATAAATTAGCACATACACATCATTTAATTAACTTCTTCCCTTTTGTACAACATCCAATAAAAAGAAATCACCAGCTTCGGCCATTTTCTGTATAACAGCAGGGGAGAGGATCCTTAGACAAAATTCTAAGGCATCACATGATGAAATCATATCGGTTTAACCCTTAGGTTTCACATCTGAAAGGGTTATCCAACACCTCATGACATCAAATATGTACTGGCATTCAAAAAGGCACACTCAAATAAATAGAACCTGGTCCCTCAAAACACTTCTTGAAAGCACCCATTGGCTCAAAGACCGATGTGCTGAGGCATACCAATGTTTATCCTCTAAATAATAAACATAAATGGATCAACAAATAATTTCCTGAGGAACAATGATATTCATCCTCCCAAATAATATGGGCCGAAAGGTCTCAATATACGGTGTGTCTCAACCCCAAATAGACGATCTCATCAACATTATATGATGGATCCTGACCATCCATGTGGATTTCTACGGAATGAAACACTAACTATATAGATGGTCAATGCCAAATGAAGCTACATTTAATGGAGGACTCTACCCACATGAGTGTTCAAAACCACCGCATCATCTAAGTTCTATCAGTGTGTACATGAATCCAACGACATGGTATCCAATCAAGGTGAGTGGAAATCACCAACGAAGTACCTAATCCACGTCATCTCAGCACCTCATTCCCCTACGAATATGTCTCTCAACCCGATGGTCAACTCCATCCAATATCACTTGGCCCATGCCTATAATCTAAAGGCATCATCGCCTTAATCTGATGATCATGTTTCCTAATCCAGTGATCAAAATCACCACATATTCCACAAGACTCACCCAACCTGACAAACAATGTTGCCTCATCCAGATGTTCAGTACTATCTCAATCCTTAGGCCTAGCCAGTGATGTTCCCAGGTAACCATTTCAAGTAATATAATATAAACATTTTTATTTAAATAAATAAACACCCACAACCTAATCTACCTGAGGTCCAAATCCTCTCATGAGGTGGATACTATTTTTATTCAAGTGGTATCATTCCCATAGGCATCTCCAATGATAAATTGATTAATATGAAGGAAATTATTCATTTTTTAGGTTCCCTCTTAGAAAATCAAATGGCATGCTCAAGAACTCACCCCAAAAACATGAGAGAAATAAAAGATAAAGCTAGGAAACACCTACCAAATTTTGGTAGACACTCTCTTTTCCTATATTATCCAATAATTCAATCCAATTCAGAATAAATCAGTGTTTTATATGAACACCCTGAAAATAAGATAAAATGTCTTGAATGGGTTTATCGTACCATATAGGGAGATAAAGGGGGAAGAAAAGAAAGATGATTAAATCCCTTACTGATGTTGTTCCAAAGAAACTAATAGTGATCAAAATAGAGCTTGGATGGAGGGTGTAGCTCAAAGACAAGTGAAGAGAAAAAAAATATGAATGCCCCTACTATGTGAAAGAAATGGGGGAGAAGGAAAAAGGTGGAAAATAAATATGGGGTCAGGGAAGAAAGTAATTTCAACCCATTTATTGAACCATGTGGTTTGGCTAATTATGCTCCAATTATGCTTCACCCATTATCTAGGTACCACACCTCACACAGTTGTTCTGAATGGTTTTTAAAAACATTCACCAACCATGTGCGAGCCTCTATAAAAAACTATATAATTCCCCACATGGTCATGCACCCCCTCCTGTATAATTTTTAAAACTATGCACAGAGATAAAGGAGGGTTTCATGGTTACACATGGAAGTTAGTATGATTTTTCCCAACCATGAGCCTTAGTCTATAAGCTTTGATAATTTTGGTTTTCAGCCTCCAGCATACCCAAGATCAACTTGAAACACCATGGAACATGAAAAACATATAAACCCATCTAAAGATGAGGTATTGGGTCATGTAAACTCTTGGTATTAAGTTCTGAAGATCAAGTAAGAAGTTTTTTCAACCACCAAACTCCAAAAAAAAATCAAACTGGTTGAGGATTTAAACCTACTCAAAAAACCCAAGGTATTACAATCTCCCCATCTTAACATAGATCATCCCTGAGGTATAAATGATTACTCAGATATGATACCAAACATACCCATCCCTTTTAAATCACCTCATCAAACCCCAGTTATAAAGTCATGGGTCAACTCTCTCAAGGTGATCCCCGCCTTAGGAGTTACTTACCACGATCGCTTCCCAACCAAAAACTCAAATAAACCGATGTTCCACTGAACATCCCCAAACTCAAAAGTCTTCTGGTGATGAATAATCAATCCTATACTTGCTCTGATTCTCAAGAAAATATTGTGTCACCTATAACACCCATCATGATCCACACCTCATCAGATGCCACCCTCGCTCCCATATCATACATGGAACCTATGAGGTCTTGCATCTCAATAGATGCACAAAGGTACTCATGCCCCATCTACACCCATAAAATCCTACATCATGTCAATTCCTAGATGCCAACACACCTCAAGGAAACCCGCATTGCATCGATTCCCATATGACTACACACCTCTTCAAAAACCACATTCTATCGATGCCCATAATAAATCTCAATGCCACGTACCTCATATATATATATATATAATGCATCTGACTCAATTTCAAACTACTAACTGGTACCTAGTTAATCCAAAAATACATATCATGCGCCTCACGCACCCAAAACCGGGCATGCCTACAAAAAGGGCCATTCTAAAACAAAATATCCCCAGTTACACCCACGAGGTACCTATAACCATAGTTAGATCCATGGATTACTCTGTACCTGGATGCTTCATTGTGTTCACGTTGCCTAAAGATCAACTGCCTGAGGATTGGCCTCCCTATAGAGCTACACCAACTAATGACCATTGAACCCACTTTTAGGTACCACTGTCTGTTCCACGACCTCCATGTGTAGCTGAATCCTAACTACTAGCTCCTAGTACCTCTCTCAATTGGACCTTAGATTCATGATTCCCCAATCCCAAAATACCAACTGTCTGAAATTTCGTCCTACAAAACCTCTCAAGATGTTCTGCTAGGCTGCATGTTCAAAACTCCTTTGATACATGATGGCACTACGTACGCACATATCCTGGTTTCCTACAATAGAATAACAGTATCAAATACCCACTACTCAATGGTCTAATCGAATCTCTAGCATGAACACCCTACTGAGACTCATCATTACCCTGCTTCCTACTACATGAAGCATCACCTCTAAAATCACTTGAAGTCATCACCTGACCTGAATATAACTGGTCAGTCAATTTTCTCTCAACTATTAATGCTAGATTCACCACCATTTAGAATGATGTTAACCTGAAGATTTTTACATACACTTGATTGGAATTCTATAAACCATCCTCACAACACCTCACTATCTATGATTCATTGCCAACCATACCAAGTGTAAAATAAGACAAGTCGGTGATGGTAGATGCATTGTGCATGATGGACATGTATCTATGCTAATGGTTCAAGAACTCTCAATCCCAATTCACCCTCAGCATCTCAGGGGAAAAAGTACTCAAAGAACCTAGCATTGATGTCATTTTAAGCCAATCCCTCATGCATGCCTCCCTGAACCTGTATTCCCCACCAGCGTTTAGTCAGTCCCTTGAGCATGTATGTATCTAATTTCACCCACCGGACTAGGGGTGTATCAATCTAGTCAAAGATGTTCTGCACAACCTCTATCTAGTTCTCCACCACATGTGGTCCACCCTCACCCTAAAATAGTAGCAGGTGTTGTGATTGGAACTCTCGAGTCAAATATGCTATATAAGTATCTACACCCTGATCACCCATATTAATCTCATGGATGACATGAACTAAGAGCACCCTATACTACTCGTTAAGCCATGTCCCAAAATATGCCAGATCCGATGGTTGACCTACCTATAATGGAGCCTAAAATTGTACTTGTACCTATAGATCATGATATTCTTGACCCTCTAGACCCTCATCCCAACCCTCAAGGGCCTCAACCTGTGCATGCTCATGCAACACCAAATCACCGCCCACCTGAAACACCATCAGAATTTACCTAGGTGAGAACCCACTGAATACCAATTCCTTGGTCATAAGGCCATAATAACATACACATATATATATATATATATATAACATAGATAAGGAAAGTTGTAACATGTAGTGATATCTCACTACCCTTACACTCCCCCATCGCAACTAGCTCACTCGACATTCATCCTCATGGTCCTTTACCCACCCATATCAGATCTAGGTATCACATAAAAGTCTAGCCTCATTTCACCTCACATACCATAATAGAGTTAGGCATCACGTAACATCTTAGGTAGCTGAGTAGAATTCCACCAAAGAAAACTAAGCATGAAAACATTGTTTAGCTTCCTTTGTTGAAACTTAAATAACTCACCCCTATCATCATCCATGCCTGATCATAAAAGATTCAGTCCCACATATACATATATCACATATCATATCACATCACATACAGATCTTGTTGTAACCACATGCCTATTTCAGTCAATTATAATGCCACCAAAGAGAGGATAAGTAGGAAAACACTATTTATCTCCCTTTATTAACAATTTCAAAACCCCAACCCCTCTTATTGTAATCCATGTTCTTAATGAATATTACAAACAATTTTTCACAAGACATCTATATATATCATAGTCCTATGTTCCTATCAAGAAAAAATGATAAAACCTCCCTTTCCATATCAGGTCGAGGGTCCAAAATCATCCCATCACATACCAAGCCAAGGTTCACATATAATAATTGATAATAATCATATCCAAGTGCACCAATAGAGTTAGAAATCATAGAAATTGTAAAAAATAGAAAAGAATAATAGAAATTTCCCACCCCTGGTAACTTGGTCTTTCACCCATGCATGGGGATTTAGGCAACCAAACATGACCTCTATACCTAGTTCTGACAACATCCTAATATCTAATATACTATAACCCAAATATTATGACACAAAAATATGTAAAATAAACTCATTTGATGCAATTTTTATCCCCTACTCGATTATCCACTCGAGCAGTGTTGCGGGATGGAGTGTCATTAGGCCTTTGGCGAGCCTCCCCGTATGCAAAAGGCTATTAACTAGCAACAAGGGTGTTAAGAGGTGAAAATGGGGAAATTATAGACTATAGTGATGATGCTAATAATTTTTTATGCATATATATAAATCATCATAAAAAAGGACATAAATGATGGGACTAGTAACCCACTATAGAAAAATCATAACAAAAAGTAGTTATAAATAAACAACAAGCACAAACATACCATCTTTAGAATAAAACATCACAAGATACCATGTTTAGAATCATGTATACAAGATAGGTCATACAAGAAAATAAAAATATAGAAATTTTCACTCATGGATGACCTTAGTATGTACATATATAAACATGTTGGTATAAAAATAAATACAAAAAAGTAAACTTTTGCTGATGCAAGAACCCAAGTTCCTTTCCATCCATACCATGATAAGAAATACTACCTAATCACTAAGGTCTAGCTTCAAATCATAGTCCCTTACCGGATCACAAAATCATAAAGACTATATGCATCCTAAAGGGAATGTGTATGGTGTGAGGGTAAATCTTTATAGGCTACCACTAATTTGTTCCAATATTACATCCATGATTAATAATGTTTATCTAAATATAAATAAACCATCACACAAAAATCATTTAATTAAATTGATTCCCCTATGCTTAGAAGCCATAAGGAAGTAATAACCTACTATGAACATCATCCATATAATATTATGGAAGAGGATCCTTAGCATAAATACCAAATCCTCCCTTGATGAAATCATCCTAGGTGAACCCTTAGGTTAATCATCTAAAAGATTATTCTTGCACCTCATGCCATCAAATGTGTATCAGTGTCCAAAAAGGAATGATCAAATAATGAGAACCTAGTCACTCAGTCCCCTGCTCAAAATCTCTCATTGACTCAAAACATGATGTCCCTAGGCACAACAGTGTATGTCCTCCAAAGAATAAACATAATTAGCTCAATATTTGAGGTCCTAAGGATTGATTATATACATCCTCTAAAATAATCTTGGCCCAATTTCTTCAATATACAGTGATCCTTAGCCCCAAACTGATGGTCTCTTCACTGTCATCTGATGGATCCTCACCATCCATGTGGATTTCTATGGCTATAACCTCCAACCATACTAATGGTCAACACCATTATATGTTTCATATAACATAGGCCTCTGTCCACATGAGTATTCAACACCACCTCATAATCTAAGTATTATATATGTGCACATGACTCTAACAACATGTTGTTGAATCATGGTGAGTAGTAATCACCAATAAAGTACCTAAGCCACATCATCCTAGCACCTCATTCCCCAGCGACTATGTCACTCAACTTGATGGTCAACACCATATAATATTACTTGGGCCTTTCCCATAACCTAATAACCTTTTTTCCTCAATCTGATAACCATGGTACCCAACGTGGGGATCAACATCACGTCATATGTCTCGGGCCTCTCCCAACCTGATGAACAAATTCACCTCATCCATATGGTCAGTACCATCTCAATCCTTAATCCTAGACCATCATGTTCCCATGGAACCATTACATGGAACATGATATAAATAATTTAATTTAAATAAATAAACACCTAGTCTAAATATTCCCAAGTTCTAAAGCCTCTCATCAGGCTCATACCATTTGGAGTCAGGTGAGAGAATGATCATAGGAATCTCCAATGATCAATTAATTAATTTAAAGGAAAACATTCAATATATAGGGTCTCTCTCAAAAAACCCAACATCATGATCAAGAACACACCTGAAAACTTTAGTGAAATAAAAGTGAAATCTAGGAAACACTTACCTCATATTGGTAGACATTACCTTTTCTAATATTAGCCTCTAACTCGAGCTGATTTGGAGAAATGGGAATTTTAGATGAACACCCTGAAATATAGTGTGAAATGTATTTCATAGATTTGGAGCATCATATGGTGAGACAAGGGAAAAAGAGAGGCAATAGGATTAAATACCTTGTTGGTGTATTTTCAACAAGACTGATGAAGATCAAAGGAGATCTCCAATAGAGGGTGTGGATCAAATCCAAGTCGAGAGAAAAAAATAATATTTCCCTCTACTATGTGTGAGAAATGGAGGACAAGGAAGGAGGATTAAAGGGGATAGGGGAACGGGTGGAAAATTAATTTCTACCCATTTAATGACCAGTATGATTTGTCCACATATTTTGGCTAACCGTTCACCAACCATGTGGCACCACCTTTCTAGTCACCACACCTCACACGGTTTTCCTACACAGTTTTCAAGACAATGTGCCAACCATGTGTGAATCTTTACTAAAATTTTTATAATTCCTTCAATAGTTGTGTACCCCCACCTACATGGTCTATCAAACTATTCATACAACCAAATTAGGGACACATGGTTACACCTGGAAGGCTGCACAGTTTTTCCCAACCATGCGCCTCTGTCTACGTACTTTGAAAAGTTGGGTTTTCATCATCTAAAACACTTGAAACCAACTTGAACCCCCAATAAACTTTCTAATAATCTAAAAAAATCTGAATATAGGTTCTTTGGTCAAGGAAATTCTCAAAATTAAGTTTTTAAGATCGAGGAAGAAGTTGTTATGATCACCAAACTCTAAAAAAAATCAAAGGGGTTGAGGATTTCAACCTAATCCAAGAACCTGAGACATTAAACCTTCATAAAAATGAGCTTTCAAATAGTATTTTATGAAGATATTGAGAGATGATAACACCAAATTTGAGAAATTATCAGTATAATCATTTATTGATCACTCACCTTGATGAATGATCACAAACTCATGAGCTTACCCACCGCCAAATCATCATGGTAGAACCATGAAATGAACACCACATTGAAAAACTCCCAAGTCATTCCCTTATATAACTAATAATGGTCCATTAACTCCCACCACACATAGATCTATCCAAAAAGAAAAATCACAACTCTCACCCTTGAAGATTTAGGAGTCTTGAGAGAATTGAGAATTCCATTTGTCCTTCACCACTACACAACTTCAGTAAAACATTGATCTATATAGAAATAAGGAGAATTTTGATTCATTATGCCTAATATAGGGTCCAAGATAAAAAACATTCTAATACCACCAATATATTCAAATTATGGGTAGTTTTCAGAACCAAAGGCATATTCTCCAAGCAATAGGGAAATTCACTTAGAGAATCACCCTTATAGACAAGAATTCTACTCTCTATCTTGAAAATTTTGTGAGGCATACTCTAAATAACACAATAAATGAATAGAATAAATTCATTCCTTATAATTTAAATTAAATAAAACTATCATAAACTAAGGTGGGAATTAAAATATATAAATCCAATGAAACAAAATACCTCGTTCATACATCATGAAAGAAACATTTTTTAAATTAAAATTATCAAATAATTAATTTAAAGGCCCACTGTAACAATGAACACACATGACATAAAATCACCCCATTTTAAATAAATAAACCTTGGTAAAACACTTCACACTATTTAAAACCTAAATGAAATAATTTTACAACTTTATTACAATTTAAAATATTTTATTAGTTAAATAGAACCATTTCAATGATTTTTATAATGACTCACCTCCATTTAGAAACATATTTTACCAATACCATAATGAAATAAAATACTTTATAAAATGCATCATAGGAAATAAGAAATTTCTTTTCAAACAACCAATCAAAATCGGTTTTCAAAAAAATTATAAATTTTCTCTTTTTCAACCCAAAATGATCCTTTAAGTCATCAATATAACCAAAACATAATACCACACATCAAGTACAATTCACTTCAATGAAACAAAAACTTTATTTAATTTATCTTCAAGAAGTGTTAACCACTTTAGGAGAAATATGGATCTAAAATAGGTCAAAATAACAAATCTTAGAGGAATTTAGATGTTGTGACCCAACCCGTTGGGGCCCTCCAAGATGGCAGTAAGACGAATGTGACTCCCTAATCCTTCTACCAAAATTCTAGTGGCTAGATAATAGTTTTGAGTAGTCATATCACACACATGTGAGGCCTTATCCTAATATACATGTACACACACACACATCTCCAAATACCCATACAATACTAAAAGGTAAAATATAACTAATACCATAATGCATGAATACATTTATATCCCAAATCAGAGTATGAAATAAGTACTAAAAATTATAAGGGCCAAATAAAATCCCACCAAAATTATAAAATATTAAAACCTTATAAGAAAGGAGGAGAGTTCTATCAAATTCAACACCCGGTACGAACCTTAGTCTGTCTAGCTCACTATTCTTCGTCTACTCTTGGTCCCTCTTCGGCACCGTCAAAAGGAATTTCATCTACATAATACATGAAGTATGCGGGTAAATACCATGAAAGGTTGATTATATACATACCCAATAGAACATACCAAACTGACCAAATATAAAACATCAAGATAGTAGTTAGTGCATCATCACAAAGTAATGTCAATCAAAATATGAGACATAATAATAATAACTTAGATATACTCAAGTCTCAAAGTAGGTCACAACAGCACTGCCAACTTAGTATTGTTATTTAAGGTTTCATGGTAACATACACCCTAGATAACTTGCTCCATAAGTCTGATAAAAAGGGTTGTTCTCATCTGATAGGTTGTTCTCATTAAGCCTTCCCATGAAGAAGTAAACGTCGGAACTCAGAAAATATCGATACATGAATCGGGTATCTCTCTCAGGGATTGTGGGGCATATCAAACCCCACCTAGAACAACCCACTAAGTAGGGGATTGAATGCTTGTGTATTTTTTTCATGAATATTCATGAAAACCCATCTAGGGAAGAAGTTGATGATATAGGTTCACAACCCGGGCCACACATAGGGATTCCTAAACTCTATTTGAGACTAGCCTTGTAGAGGGAATCACATCATATTCTCAAGACGTGATGCCTCAGTGTACCCTCATAGGGATATACATAGGGGACATAACCTAGATATATTGGTCTATAAATAATGGAATAGGGGTTTCAAACTTCCTTGGAAAAAATACACAGTGAGTATAGGGTATACATGGCATGTCTTCTCTATCCCAAGTCTGTCTGTGTACTCCGGCATGTGACCATGTACTTCAGGCCATGCCTATATACTCTGGATATGACCATGTATCTATCCATGTATATGTATTTGGTCATGTTCGAGTACCGGTTCATTCCCATGTACTATCGCCATGCTTATAGTACCTCTAATTTTATATACATGATTATTACATCATTTTAAAGATAAAAAACATAATAGTTATACGTTTGAGGATCAAAGGGTCTAGTATCATGTAAAAATTAGGATTCTACATCACTTGAACAAAATAAAACATAAACATTTATTTAAATCCTTTTTCTTTATCCTTATATATCTCTTGTATTCTTTTTATTACATTATGTCACCTAAGGATATACATTAAAGAAAGGGTTGATCTAAAATCCCGATAAAAGGAGGAATAAAGGAAATGAATCAATATAACATGGGTGAGAAAAATTATCATCATTAAATTATAATAATAGGATAATCATAATAATAATGATGGAAACATGTGATTAAGGAATGGAGTGTGGTGATGCATAAAAATGAAACATCATGTCATAGTAGTCAAATACAGCAAATAGTTGTGAACAAAGATAGCATCATCTTTAGGCATAACTATGTGCATAATCATAAAATCATCATTATGAAAAAGTTAGCATCATGTTCATGCATAATACACATTATCTCATGTGATACATCACGTTAAAAAATCCATTAGAGGGATATATAATTCTGAGCCCACCTATCACATTATAATAATTACATAATCATGCATGCCACATAGGATGTATAAAAATCATAGTCAGGAAATAAATCATGTAAAGGAATGGGATTCATAAGGATTTAATTAAGAGTAATTTCATGAATAAACTTGGGGTTCCCAAATGAATAAGGAAAATCTTATTTTTCATAAACATTATCAATCTTGAGTGAAGAAGAAACAACTCAAGAGGAGTAAAAGATGTGTTTTGAAAGAAAATGTCTTGTCAAAAATATTTGTATTCGGTTTACGAGTACAAGTGTAACGCCCTGACCCCATTTACATAGAGTCAGTGCATTATTTTAATACATTGGTATGATTACAAGTAATAAAGTCCCGAAGGACCGATTAGTTTACTAGTCTTGGAAAATAGATTACATACATTAAGTTCAACATTACAACATGAAAATAAAAACAACAGTAATTTATTCCATTATAAATGTAAAAGCCTCCTATATTATGCCTACAGTTAAATGATAACTAACTTCCACATATCCTGGGAAAATAAAACATAATAAATGGTTGAGATCAGATTCTCAGTGAGGGTAAATAATTTAACGGAATCTATAAAATTTTAAGGCAAGATGTGTAATAAAAAAATAGCCTTTAAAACATAAACTTGAACATAATATGGAAAAAATAAATCAATAATTACCATATAAACATGCACATGGATATTCTACTAGTATAAAAATCACTTGTAAAAACTAATTTCATAAAGAGGGAATGCATAATGTCAAACATTCTGAAACATCTTGTCAAGGCCTCGAATAAGACGTATAAAAATGATTAAGGCCTTGACCAAAACCACATATCAAATTGGGAAAGTCCTCGTCCAATTATATATCTAATTGTCTCATGAGACCTACGGATGCATCGAGGATCTATAGCGGGCTCCACCCGTAACTTACTAAGTCCAATGCATTCCTCATATGAAAAGTTTTAAACATAACATAAACATTCATATTAAAACTAGCATATGAAATGTAAATACTTTATCCATAAACCATGAATGGTATAAAAATAACACATCCATAGTCCAACATATCACAAAACATTCAATACAATATGGAATATTTGTATCAACTTCCACAAGTTTAAAATCCATCAAAGGATGTTGACATAGATGAAAATGATCAGTAAAATGCATTGAGTGAAATACCCCTTTTTCATGAAAACATTTAAAAGTCACACAATTTTTAAAAGAATACATTTAAAGACATTTTTGAGTCAAATTTTCCCATATCACTTTGAAACTTTTGAAAGTAATTAACATTTTAAAAACATTCTTGTACATATAAAACAAATCCTTAAAACCATTTTGAAAACATGGACATTAATGAAAAAATATTTAGAAGAATAAATATTTAAAACATTTAAAATTATTTTTTAGTTAAATATTAGCTTAAAGAATCATTTTGAAATGTCTTTTATGAAACATGGACATAGATAATAAACATGCCCCAAAAAAATACTTACACATAAAAAATCTCGAATAACAATGAGATTGAGGAATTAACCCTTACCTTATACTTTTACATGGTCAAGGGTACGTTAACCTCATATGTAATATTAATATCAATATTATTAAATTATAAAAGAACCATATACATTAATATGATATCATATTTGATATTCTAATGCTGCTTTGTTAACGATATTTCAATAGTATCATCGTTTCAGGTGTTAACTGACTCGTTTTACTTTATATGCTTTGTTATGTAAGTAATGTTTGTTATGGATAGGATGTAACTTATTCATATTCAGAGTGATATAAAGTCTTTAAACATTATTTTTAATCATCTAATGAAAATTATTCTTTAATGGATACGATGGGGAATGAATCCAATCGCGTTCGTGGAGACGGTAATCCGTACATACGCACGAGCAACAGTATCATTCTCATGATATTAAAATCATATATAATTGGATGTTATATCATATAAAAAGAATCATTATCATGTTATAATTATTATTTAAATCATTTATACTCATTATTATACCCATCCAAATGATGAAGTATTTGAATAACAAACTACACCACGACGTGGAGACGGTAATTTGTATGTACGCACGTATGGTGACTTTGACATTTATAGGATGGATAGAATAATGAATATGGTTGTACCATTTTTATAATAACATAAAAGTATATAGAAGATACTGGATTTATTATTTTAAAATTTAAACAAGAAGGATAGAAGAAGTGGAAGAAAAAACATTTGAAAGAGGTGACGAAATATTTACCATTTCTTCAGGTTCTCCTTTTTTATTTGATTAAAATGGATCATTAGGTTGGCTTTCTGACTAAATTAAGGCCTATAAGATTAATGGAGGACAGGTTAAAGGATATTTGGTCAAGTTTTGGCCGATCAAAATGGCTTTGAAGATGTGAATTTGAGAGAAGGGGAAGTTCTCTTTTATAAGAGGGGTGATGTGCACCTTATGAAAGGATTGAAATACTATGTTATAATAAAATAATTTTCGGTTTCTAATTGCTCCAAAATGATTTATTTCATGTATATGGTGGGTATGGTTCTAAAACCTCTCAAAAAATAGGTTTTAGACAGGTTTTAGTCACTATATTAACCTTATCTTTTAGATTTAACTCTTAGTTAAATAGTTTGACATTTACCATGTCTCTTTGTCTTTTTATATTATATGGTTAATAAACTTACTATAAACTTAAAATATAACCCCAAGTGGTTAATTACAGATACACCTATCATTATATAATCCTTTTGTAGAACCTTAAATTTTTAAGATTATTATTTCAACCAATAATATTGTATTTGTTTTAAAAACGCATTTATGTCAATTTTGACATTATTTAATAATTTATTTTTTTAAAAGTCCTAAAAACATATTTACTTCAAAATAAATAAATTTAATAAACCTAACATTTCATATTCACCTATAAAATTTTTTATGGCATCAAAACTTTCAAATTAAATTTATTTTAGTATTTATAATATCATTTATTTGATTGTTTCATTAATAAGGAAAATACTGCATCATTATTGTGTCATATATATATATATTATGTCTAAAAATTATAAATAAAATATACTGAGGTAGGAAATATTTTTTTATTTGTAATGACTATTTATAGTCTAATAGATTAATTATATAACCTCATATAAAAATTATTTTACAAAACGATATTTGCTTTTGAGATTTTTGTCTTTACTTTATATTATTTAATATAAAATTTCATTATCACTCCCATGTGGCTCCATGGGGTCCCAAAATCGACCCAAGGATGCCCATGGTCGTACATGTATTATTAAATAGGTTTAGGACATGTTTTGGGGTAATTTAGTATTATTATAATATTGTTTTTTAACCTTATTTACTAGATTTACCCCTTTAACCATGGTATATAAAATATTTACTAAAGTAAATATTCCTATTGTCTAAAAATAAAAGATAACTATTTACACAATTTGGACATCCTGATTCCAAATATGGAATCAATTTTTTCAAATTTAAAACCGAGAAGTGGCAAATATTAATTTAAAATTAATTCTTGTTGTGAAAACAAAAAAAGCGTATTTTTAAGAAATAATAACTATCCAATGATTGACACTTGTTTATGTCCAATTTCTAAGTGAAATTAATTAAAAATACAAGAATTGGATTAAAGGGTAAAGAATATTCTAATTATACTTCCAAATAATGAAATTTTATAATTTAACATTATAAATTCTTTTGATTAAAAAAGTTGTTTTCAGTTAAAATATAGTATTTTTCACTATTCACCCAAATATGAAAGTTATCCGAAAAACACCAAAAATTTATTGAAACTAAATTCTTATGTCCTAATTCTAAAGAAAAAGTTTATTTTGTCATATTTAATATATAAAAGTTTCAAATATTTTATTAAAAATGGTTCTCCATAAAAAGGCGGTAAAATTGCAATTTTTTGAAAAATAATTCTTTTATCTAAAAAAATGAATTTGTTCTTATATTATATCTAAGAAACTCATAATATGGATTCTAAAATTATAATTATTATATAAAGTTAAAAATTTTGTTAATACTATTCATAACCACTTTTGAACGGCTAGTTTGGTAAGCCGTGGTGCGATTGAACTTGGTGTTGCGTGTAGTACAAGTTATTGAATTACTTTGAAGTAATAACGTACTATGAAATCTTGGGGTGTTACATTCTTCCCTCCTTCAATAAATTGTTTCCTCGCAATTAGAAATTGTTCTTCGAAAATAAAAGGTTGAAAATAGAAAATACCTTAGTAGGAAAACCCACATCGGAAATCGGGTTAATAAAATTTAGTATTAATAAGAGGAAAAGGGAAATGAAAGGGTCACCACAAAATTATGATCCCAATTAAAAGAAAATTGGAGGAAATTAGAAACATATAATTGGAGGGTAAACGTAAATATTTATAGGGAGTGATTAAGGTCATAAATCACAAACAAGTGTAAAATTGAGGGCCTAAAATTCATCAATCTATGATGATTTAAAATACCATCGGTTCAACAAAACATAAGATATTAAGATAATACATTTTTGGTTTTAATATCCCTTTCCTAAAGTTTCAGAATTAATTTATTCATAGAAAAAGAATAAATATATATATATATACATACTTGACAACTGTGGTATCATCCTTCAACTAGTTCCTACCACAAACTCATCTTTCACTCAAAAAGATAATAGAATTCAAAATTATTTTATTTATCAAAAATATATATGGTTCCAAAAATAATAAATTTATAATTCATTTGTCAAACTAAAAACTACATTATAACATCCAGGACATTAAGTAGGCCAGTGGTAGGTGATTCACCCTTGTCGTCCTTTAGTTGTGGGTTCTAGTCTCCCAGCCTTGCCGGATGTGACTGGTTGTCGCCTGACCTCTGGGTTGTCCTTTTTATCAAAATCCAAAAATATCTTTCATAATAGTATCCAATTTCATACTTAATCCATTCCAAACTTTAGACTTATCCAAAATACTTATATAAAAACTCATAGTCTAATATTTATAAGTAAGTTAAACACAATGAAGATCCTTTTTTCCACATGATAACATGTGAACACTTTCATCATGTATTATTTTAAAACATAGTAACACCCGGAATTACCATAAAACCTTATTGGTTACATTCATGCTCCCTTATTCTTTATAGAATACTAGATATATTCCTCATATCTAATTTTTTTTTAATATTCCAACAATGATGAAATAAAAAAACTATGAATCAGTTCCAAGGAAGTCAATAATATCCAATATAATTTATCCAAATCAACCATCTATTATTCCAAAATCACTACCTCATTATCAGAACCATATTAAGGAGTACCTTTCCTTCAACCATGTATTTTCCAAAAATTGTATCTTACTACTAAGTTACTTTTCTTAGAACCATATAATATAAAATTCTCAACACAATATTTCTACAGTATGATCTTTATTTATCTCCATAATTCATATAACCAGTATATTGCTGATACGACACTCAAATGAAATAATTCTATAATAAAAACATTAGAACACTAGTTATTCCTCTTCATTTGAGGTAGTATCATAACTTGAATATTATCAAATAGAAACATTTACGGTATACTCTAATGACTGGGACATTGATTCTCGTAGTGTCCAAATGCCTTGTAGATGAAGAATTTTATATTTGAAACATTTTTCTTACCCTTACAATCACATACTTAGTGGCCTTTTTCTCCACACTTATAACAAACTCCCATTCCCTTCAAGAATTTACTAAGGTGATTATTTCCACATTTATCACATATAGGAAAATCCTTCTTTCCCTTATTCTCTTTATCTATCTTTCTCTCTACCATAATTTTCTTCTCTTGCTTCCCTTGAAAGCAATAGGACTTAGATAATTCTTAACTTATCTTATTAACACGTGATATTATTTCTTCACATCTTTAGAATACATGGAAGACTATTTCCCTTCTAAATGTTGGCTTAATATCATGAAATATATGATTTTTCTTACTCTTTGGATCATACATATTATTGGAGTTCCCATTTCTTATATTGGGTGCCATTTCAAAACAATTGAATACACTAGCTCAGTTTATGAATCGCAATGAATAATTCCAAACTTCTAAAATACCAAACGTAAATTGAAAAGTACATGGATATAATCCATAATAATAAAAATGTTTTCTTTGAGGAAGTATTTACTCATAAATCCTTTATAATGGCTAGTAATGAAAATGTGAATTATCTTAAGCATATCCCATGGGAGTGTCGTAACCAAGAGTGAAACAAGGCTTGTTGTTGTATACCAAGATACCTAGGGTCAAGCCTGAAAATCCTTTTCAGAGTTTTCACTCCTCGGTACATATGTTCCAGAGCCACCTCTACCTGCTCGTATCTAGACAGAGATGCATTTCATGGAAAATACACAAAATCTCTACATTACCAAAATTCTAGAAATTTTTTCTATTCTAATCCTCATAGTCTATCATAGGGTAATGTTATCTCATCAGATTTTATCTAAATCTATTTCCATGGTTATTTCTAAAATTCATTTGATACCAACTATAATGCTCTGACCCCAATTACCTAGAGTCGATGCATTATTTTAATACATTGGCATTATTACAAGGAATCAAGTCTCGAAGGACTGATCAGTTTATTAGTCTTGTAAAGTAGAATAAATACATGAAGATCAACATTACAACTTGAAAAGAAAAACAACAATAATTTATTCCATTATAAATGTCCAAGCCTCTTAGATTATTCCTGCAAGTCACTCATAACTAACTTGTTCATATCCTGGGAAAATAAAACATAAGAAAGGGGTGAGCTCATATGCTTAGTAAGGGTAAATAATTTAGTGGAAGCTATAAAATTTTAAGGAAATATGTGTAATAAAAAGAAAAACCTTTCAAACATAATCTTGAACATAATATGGTAAAAATAAATCAAACATTACCATATAAACATGCACATGGATATTCTACTAGTCAAATAATCACAGGAAATAAATAATTTCATAATGAGGGAATGCATAATGTCATACATTCGAAAACATCTTGTCAAGGCCTCACCCAAGATGTCTAAAAATGATTTAGGACTCAGCCAAAACCATATATAAAATTGGGAAAGGCCTTGGCCAATTCCACGTCTAATTGACTCATGATACCTACCGATGCATTGAAGAGTTATAGCGGGCTCCACCCGTCACTTACTAAGTCAAATTCATTCCTCATATGAAAAGGATTAAGAATAACATAAACATTCATATTAAAACTAGCATACGAAATGTCAATAATTTATACATAAACCTTGAATGGTATAAAAATAACACATCCATAGTCCAACACATCACAAAACCTTCAATACAATATGGAATATTTTTATCAACTTCCACATGTTTAAAATACATCAAAGGATGTTGACATAGATGAAAATGATCGGTAAAATGCATTGAGAGAAATACCCATTTTTATGAAAAAATTTAAAAGCCACACAATTTTGAAAATAATACATTTCAAGACATTTTTAATCAAAGTTTTACATAACACATTTAAACTTTTGAAATGAATTAACATTTTAAAAAAATTCATGTCCATATAAATAAATCCTTAAAAACCATTTTGAAAACATAGAAATTAATGAGAAAGATTTAGAAGAATAAATATTTAAAACATTTAAAATGATGTTTTAGTTAAATAGTACCTTAAAATAACAATTTTGAAATGTATTTTATGAAATATGTACATGGATAATAAACATGTCCCAGAAAATACTTACACATAAAAAATCTCGGATAATAATGAGATTGAGTAATTAACTATTACCTTGTAAGTTTATTTGGTCTAGGGTATGTGAACCTCCTGTATAATAGAAAAATAATAATTATTAAATTATAAAAGAACCATATACATTAATATTATATCATATATCATCTTCTAATATTGCATTGTTAACGATATTTCAGTAGTATCATCATTTCGGGTGTTAACTGACTTGTTTTCCTTTATATGCTTTGTTACGTAAGTATTGTTTGTTATGGATAGGAAGTATCTTATTCATATTAATAATTATATTAAGTCTTTAAATGTTATTTTTAATCATCAAATGAAAATTATTCTTGAATGGATATGATTGGGAATGAATCTCATCGCGTTCATGGAGACGGTAATCTGTATGTACGCACGAGCAACAATATCAGTATTTTGATATTGAAATCATATATAATTGGATGATATATCATATAAAAATAATAATTATTGTGTTATATTTATTATTTACATCATTTATACTCATTATTATACCCATCCAAGTGGTGAAGTATTTTAATAACAAACTACACCACGACGTGGAGATGGTAATCCATACATACGCATATATGGTGACTTTGTCATTTATAGGATAGATAGAATAATGGATATGGTTGTACCATTTTTATAATAACATAAAAGTATATAGAAGATACTGGAGTTATTATTTTATTATGGAAACAACAAGGAAAGAAGAAGTGGAAGAAGAAAAAACTTGAAAGAGGTGATGAAATATTTACCTTTTCTTCAGGTTCTTCCTTTTGATTTAATCAAAAGGGATACTTAGGTTGGCTTTATGAATATATAAAGGCCTCTAGGATTAAGTTAGGATAGTGAAGAATATATTTGGTCAGGGGTTGGCTGAGCCAAATGGCTTTGAAGGTGTGAATTTGAGAGAAGGGGAAGTTCCCTTTTATAAGATGGGTGAGTGGCACCTTAGGAAAAGATTGAAATATTATTTTATAATAAAATGATTTTCGGATTATAATGGATCCAAAATTATTTATTTAATGTATAAGATGGGGATGGGTAAAAAACCTCTCAACCAATAGTTTTTAGATAGGTTGGGTCACTATATTAACCTTATATTTTAGATTTAACTCTTAGTTAAATAGTTTGACATTTACCATGTCTCTTTGTATTTTTATATTATATGGTTAATAAACTTACTATAAATTTACAAGATAACCCCAAGTGGTTCATTAATGATATATATATCATTATTTAAGTCTTTTTTATGAACCTTAGATTTTTAATATTATTATATAAACCAATAATATTGTATTTATTTTAAAAACTCATTTATGTAAATTTTGACATTATTTAATAATTGATTTTTTTTAAATTCCTAAAAACTTCATTACTTCTAAATAAATACATTTAATAAACCCTATCCTGTCATAGTAACCTATAAAAAAATTTTATGACATAAAAACGTTCAAATTATATTTATTTTATTATTTATAATATCATTTATTTGATTGTTTCATTAATAAGGAAAATTCTGCATCATTGTTATGTCATATATAAATATATTTATTTTATGTCTAAAAATTATAAATAAAATATAAAGAGGTATAAAATATTTTTATCTTTCCAATTACTATTTATAGTCTAATAGATTAATTATATAACCTCATATAATTTTTTTTTACTAAAATATATTTGCTTTTGTTATTTTTGTCTTTACTTTTGATTATTTAATATAAAATGTCATTATCACTCCCAAGTGGCTCCATGGGGTCCAACAATCGACCCATGAATTCCCATGGTTGGAAATATATCATAAAATATGGTTAGGAAACGTTTTAGGATAATTTAATATTTTTATAATATTTTTTTTAACTTTATTTACTGGATTTACCCCTCTAACCACGGTAAATAAAATATTTAATGAAGTAAATATTCCTAATGTATTAAAATAAAAGTTACCTGTTTAGAAAATGTGTACCTCCTAATTCCAAATATGAAATCCGTTTTTTCAAATTCAAAACACAAAAGTGGTAGAAATTAATTTAAAATTAATTCCTGTTATCAAAACAAAAAAACGTATTTTTATGAAATAATAACTATCAAAAGATTAGCACTTTTTTATGTACAATTTCAAAGTGAAATTACTTACAATGACCAAAATTGGATTAAATGGTAAAAATATAATATAATTATACTTCCAAACCATTAAAATTTATAATTTAACACTATAAATTATTTTTATTAAAAAATTTGTTTTCAGTTAAAATATAGTATTTTTCACTATTCACCCAAATATGAAAGTTATCAGAAAAACATCAATAATTTATTGAAACTAAACTATTATGTCACAATTATAAAGAAGAATTTTATTTTTACTAATTGAATATATAAAAGTTTCAAATATTATATTTAAAAAGGGTTCTCCATTAAAAGGTGGAAATATTTTATTTTTTGAAAAAATACTTCTTTTATCTAAAAAAATGAATCTGTTCTTACATTATGTCTAATAAACTCATAATATGGAATATAAAATTATAAGGATTATATAAAGTTCTAAATTTAGTTAATACTATTCATAACCACTTTTGAACGGCTAGTTTGGTAAGTCGTGGTGTGCATGAACTCTGTGTTGTGTGTAGTGCAAGTTATTGAATTACATTGAAGAAATAATGTACTATGAAATATTGGGGTGTTACAAAAGGTGGTGACATATATATCTCTAAAATAAAATGGAATAATATTAAAATTAGTTTATGAAATATTAGAGAAATATCCATAATGAATATGTTGTGAAATATGGATAACCCAAAGAAAAGGAGCTTTGTTCAAGAATCTCCTTAACTTAATTCCCACTTTATTTCATCACTTTTACACATCCTAAATAATAAACATAGATTTATTAAAATATTGAAAAATATGTGAATTTTGATAATTTATTTAACTATTTATCAATTATAATAATTATATTTTATTTATTTATTTCTTTTGTTAAATTTAAATCTTTTTGATGTCATGTTTTCCTTAAAGTTTCATCTTTTATTTCGATGATTCTATTTTTTCAAGGTAATTTATACATTAGTATAATGAATTTAAGAAAATTAAAAAAAATTATATTTATAAATTTATATATCATAAAAAATTTATTGAAACAAAACTTAGGTTTGGTGATAATTAAATTATTAGCAATGTCCTTTTTGGTGATTAATTGACTATTGACGGGACATTGTAGAAAGAGAGGGAAAGGGAAGTTTGATATTTATATATTTAATAAATATAATAATTATAGTTAATTAAATTCATTAATATAATGTTAAAATAATAACTAATTATTTTTATAATATTTTGTTCTAAAAGGAACTGGGGAAAAATAATTATAAGAAGAAAAAAGGGAGAAGAGTTGATAGAAACTTACTCGTTCTTTAGTGTAGCTTTTCTTGTATGACATAAAAAAATACCTTGGTGTTTGGAGTTGGTTTACCCCAAAAAAACATAGATATTCTGAGTGGGTTTATAGGAATGATTTGGGTAGATATTTGTCTTTGGTAAGTGAGATTGGAATGGTTTTCCAAGGGTAGGGATATGGGTTATTTATACCTGAGAGTAGGGGTATTTTTAGAATAAAATATTATATCAAAGGTAAAATATTTAATAGTGAATTTTTTAAAATATAAATCATATATAAATATAATATACTTAATTTAATACTTTAACCATTTATAATTTGAATTCACTTTTTTTATTAAAAGGAATACTTGAAAAAAGAAAAAAATGTTATTTTAAGGGAACACTATTGACTTTAGGTTTTTAGAAAATGCTTTCTAGGTTTGGAAATTAAGTTTTTTTATTTTAATGAATAGTTTATGAAATTAAATATTTTTGGGATGAAACTAAAGTTATATAATTTATTAAGTCATTATTATATCGTGAATTATGTAATTTATGATACATTGGTTATGAGAAAACTGTAATTTTATTATTCACGTGAAAATTGAAGTGTTTCAGATCATTACCAAAATTAATAACCCTTGGTAAATTTAAATGTATTAATCATTTTATCCAAATATATTTTTAACATAGGTAATTTTATTTTTTTTTATAAAAATTATGCTTTTTTATAAAATACTTTAAGATACAGTTTATTAAAAATGTGCCTGTATTTTCTATGAGTTTTTTAATCATGAAATTTATTTTTTGGTATTATAATAATTATATTTAATTATATTACCCATGATAAATATTTTTTATATCATGGTTTATTATTTTGAGGTTAAATCACTATTCCAATGGTCAATTTATTGTTCCCAACGGTCAAATTACTATTCCAACAACCACTTAACTATTCCAACAGTCATATTACCTTCTAAATATTAAATTTAATTATTTTACTCAATATTCACTAAAATTGATCCCAGGGTTATATATTTTCATTTTCTAAGATGTTGATTGGTTTACTAATATTTTGTTTCATTTTATGGTGTTGGTCATAGGGGTTATGATTCTAATAGATTGTGGCGATCCATATTTTCCCATTTGATATTTGATATTTTATATTTTTATCCAATTTTCATGTCTGGATTTTTCATTAGTTTCATAGATACTAATTTAATGACTTTCATTAATTAAATAATACATTTTTGGTTTATCTATGTGTTTTATGTGTGTAATAGTTATATAATATAATATAACACACAAATATTTATGGAACAATTATCATTTAAAAAAAATTGGGTCATTAAATTATTCCCTCATTTATAAATTTCACCCCTAAAATTTTAACTCGTATACTCATTTGAGAATAGGTGGGGGTACTTATATTTCATTATTTCCTCTAGTTCCCACATTGCCTCTTCATAATTATGGTTTCACCAAATAACATTGACAAGGTGAGTTGTCTTGATTCATAGAACCTTGTATCTAAAGTCTAAGATCTTTACTAGATTCACCTCATAAGATAGGTCATTCTCCATTTATACCACCTATGAATTTAGTACATGTGAGGGTTCATGTATGTACTTCTTGAGTAGAGATATTCATGTAACATGTCATAAACTTGAGCCATATTTTGTGTAAGTTCAAGATGATTGGTCACTACTCCTATGCAATCAAAGATCTCAAAGGGGCCAATGTACCTAGGGAAATGCTTCCCTTTATTTAAAAACTACATGAATCTCTTCCATGGTGATATTTGAAGGAAAAAATGTGTCTCCAACTTTAAACTCCAAGCCCCTTTGATGGTTTTCAACATAGTTATTTTTATAACTTTGATCATCCTTTATATTTTTTTTGGATGGATTGTGGCTTCTATGTCATCTATTACACAAGATCATATCCAAGTAGCTTTTGGTCTCCAAAATCATACCAACAAGTATGATTTATACCTCACTTCCCATATAGAACTTCATATAGTTCTATTTTAATAATTGATTAGAAGCTATTGTTATATAATAATTAAACTAATGGGAGGTGTTTATTCCATCCACATTTGAATTTAATGGAGCAGTCTCTCTACATTTCCTTAAGTGTCTGAATAGTCCTTTTAGGTTGGCTATCAGTTTGGGGGTGATGGGTCATACTGAAATTCAATTAAATATTCAAATCATGTTAAAGACTTATCCAGAATTTAGATGTGAACCTTGGATCACCATTATAGATGATCAAAATTGGAACCCCATGCAGCCTCACCACTTCTTTGATGTATATCTTGGAAAGTTGTTCTAGTAATAAATCTTCCTGAATGTTAATGAAGTGGGAAGTCTTAGGGAGTCAATCCACCATAACCCATATCATATTTTTTTCCTTTATATGTATTCGAGAGACCATTTACAACGATTATTGTTACATTCTCCCATTTTCATGTGGTTATATAAAATGGTTGCATCATTCCTTTGGAATTATATCACCCTACTTTAACTTTCTTACATAAGAAGCACCTTGAGATATAATTTTCAATTTACTTCATTATCTTGTCCCAATATAAGTGCACTGAAAGATCACAGTACATATTGGTACTTCTGGGATGGATAGGTAATGATGATCTAAGCACATTATCCAATATATCCTTCTTTATATTAGGTGATTCAGGCACACATAGTCTAGTTTTAATTCTAATGAAACCATCCATATCAATGTGGAACTCTTGTAGCTTCCCTTTCTTTACTACTTTCACCTTATTTTGAATATTTAGATCATCCATTTATGGCTCCTTGATCATATCTTGGATATATGGTTAGGAAATAATTTGGAAAATGTGGGATATATTCCCTGTCATTATGATTTATAGATATACTTTTTACAAATCTGTGAAGATAGGTCATTTCTCAATCTGCTTCATGGATGAAGTAAAAGGCTCTTTTCTTTTAAGAGCATCAGATACCTTGTCTACCTTTCCTGGATGGTAGTGAATTCAGAAATATTAGTCCTTGATTAGCTCTAACCATCTTGTTTGATGTATTTTGAGCTCCATCTATGTCAATGTATACTTTTGACTCTTATGATCGATGTATAATTCACACTTCCCACCATAGAGGTAGTGCCTCCAGATTTTCAAGGAAAATATCACATCTTCTAACTTCAGATCATGTGTTGGGTATTTTTATCATGGATATTAAACTATCTTGACTTATAGTTTATCACTTTATCATTCTTCATGAGTACATAACCCAAGCCTTTCTTCGAAGCATCATTATATATCACAAAACCTTCTCCAATTATTGGTAGTATGAGTACAAGAATAGTTATTGGCCTCTTCTTAAGCTCATCAAATATTTCATCACATTATTATATATATAAATAAATTTTCCCTTTCCTTTTTAACTTAGTTATAGGGCTAAACAATCATGATAATTGTCTCCCAAAACATTGGTATTACCCTACTAAGCCAATAAAACTACATATTTCTATGAGGCTGGTGGGTTTGGCCCATTCTTAAATTTAATTTGTATTTGAAGGGTGCACATAAATTCCCTCACTTGTGATCATGTTCCCCAATAATGTGACTTTATACATCCAAAAGTCACACTTTATGAACTTAGAATACATTTTCTCCTTCCTTAATATTTATAATACAATCCTTATATTCACTTCATGTTAATTCTTTATCTTGGAGTAAATGTGAATATCATCAATAAAAAATTCCAAAAAATTATTATGGTAGTCTTTAAATATTCTATTCATAAAACCCATTAATATATTAAAAGAATTAGTAAGTTCAAAAGGAATCACTGTGAACTAATAGTGCACATACCTTGTACAGAAAGAAGTATTATGAATATCTTCCTTATCCACCTTCAACTGATGATATCCAAAATGAAGATATGCCTTTGAGAAGTGATAATCTTCTCATATATGATTAAATAATTCATCAATACTTGGTTAAGGATACTTGTTATTTATGGTGATCTTGTTGATATCTCAGTAATTAATATACAGCCGAATTTATTCAACCTTATTCTTTACAAGGTGCATTGATGCACCCCAAGGTGATGAACTATGTTGTATGAACCCTTTTTTTGAAAATTCTCTTAAATATTATTCATCATCTCCTCCACTTTGATCAAGGCCATACTATAAGGTAATTTAGAGATAGGAGTGGATCTAGGTATAAGTTATATTAAGAACTCTACCTCATAATTTTGGGATCTAGGTAACTCTTCAAGAAATACATTAGTGTATACCCTAACAATGGTAATTTCAATAAGTTTGATACCTTCCTTTGACTAAACCATTTGGAAATATGTACTTCTTCATAGGGTTTCAACACCTGCATCATTGAGGGATTTTCCAAAGGATATTCATGATATTCCATGAATATGTAGATGAGTATGGGATGGATCAGAATATGAAAAGAGATTTACTTTTCCCAATAATTGATGTGTGATCTATATAATGAGAGACAATCTGTTTCCAGTATAGTATATAATTTCACCAAGGGAATTATTATGATATTTTCTAGAAGAATATTCCCACCTTCACTAAAAAGAGAATATTTCAACACATTGGTTATAATGATCGCACCACTGGGTGTTTTTACATATATCTTTAATTCCAGGTATCGAGGATTCAATTCAGTAGTTATAGAAAAATTTCAAGATATAAAGTAATTCATAGAAATATAATAAAATAAAACCTTTACCATTATTTATTTAATAGGAAGTATACATTGTACGACTTTATTTTCACACTCGACTTCAACAGTAATAATGGAAGAATATTTTCCTTTCTCCTTTGGCATTTTTGGATTCTAAAATTGACTACCATAAATGACTCATGGTTTAGTTTACTAGCCTGTATAATTCCCTTTTTCCATACGGTTGAATAATTAAACCATAGGTGGGTCATTATGAGGTGCCTTCCTTTCCTACATCATGTTAGAATAGTTTCTTCATGTCTCTTTGAAATTCATGAGCTTGGTTGCCTTCTCTTCCACACTTAAATCATTTACCCATCCCTTTAAATATATTACCATGATGTTTATTACAATATTTTTGACATGTGGGTTGTTGGATCCTCTTTAATACTTTTTTATTTAACCCACTAGCTCAAAAATCCATTCTTCTATTCTTGTCTCCATGTCCAATGGACCAAAATCTGAACTCTTTCTCAACTATGAGATCATGTTGAAACACTTCTTCATATATTCTAAAGTATTAGATAGAAAAATCATTTTGGAGGTGTGGTTTTAATATAATAAATAATCTACTTATTTTTCTAAAACTTTTTATTAAAAAAAATACTAAGGAAATAGTTATAGGGAAATACTTGTTAAGAAATATTTTCTTAAAGACTTCCCACTCCATCTCTTCTATTTTAACCATTGTCTTGGTGTTCTTTATCAATGACCACCATTGATCAGCTTCTTCGTATAAACAATAGATAGCCAGATTCACCTTCTCGTTCTTAGAATAGTGAAGAAAAAAATATCTTCTCCAACAAGTTAACCCAATTTTCGGTGAATGTGGATTATAAGATACACTAAACATCAGTGGTTGTTGACACATAAAAGACTCAATATCCAATTGGGCCTTATTCATATAAGGATGCAAATCTATGTGTTTCTGGTTATTATTCATATCCTAAGACAGTTGGGTAATCATTTCCATAAAGTTTTTAACTCCACCAACCATGACATTTGGGATGTCATTCAAACAATCATTATGTTTTTCTTCAGATGGGTTATTGTTCAAGTTTCTCCTAGTTCCCAACATTTTATAAAATAGATTTTTTATAAAATAACATAAGTCAATAAATCTTGAATAAATAATTTATTAATTTCCACAATTAACTCTATATTAATTTCCTATGGGATCCCTATGTTTAGTATTTTTCTAAAACAAAGCTTCCTGGATGTTTACATATACTTATAGTTATCATAAGGGGTGTCACTAATGTTTTTTAATCCTAATTCATAAATTAACTAAACCATACCTATGATATCAACTTTAGAAATCCTACTTTTTCTTACATGGATATTTAATTATTTTAAAGATAAACAACATAATAGTTATAAATGTGAGGATAAAAAGGTCTAGTATCTTGGGAAAATTAGGATCATACATCACTTGAACATAATAAAACATAAAATTTAAATTAAATTCTTCTTCTTTATCTATATAAATCTCTCACATTCATTTTATTACATGAAATCGCTAGAGGATGTACATAAAATAATGGGATGAGAAAAAATCATAGTAAGAGGATGAACAAGGGACACAAATAAATGAAACATGGATGAGCATAATCATAATCATCACATCATAATCATACACTACTAAAAATTTGGGCTATAGTTACCGCCATTGGCAGTTGCTATAGGCCTCTAGAGACCACCCAGAAACTGCCATTAGCAGTCGCTTTAGCCTGGTCGCAATAGGCCAACAGCGACCGGCAATGGCGGTCACTTTAGGTGGCCGAAATTCTGGCCTACAGCCACCGCCTGGCGATCGCTGTGCTATTTGATAGGTCAACATTAGCGACCACCAATGGCAGTCACTATAGGTGGCCGAAATTCCAGCATACAGTGACCGCCAATGGTGGTCGCTAATGTTTACCAGGCAGCCTATAGTGACTGCCATAGGCGGTCGCTAGTTTGGGAAAAAAATTAACAATATTTCACGGTGCATATAAATGAAAAAAATTTAAGATTACAAATGTGTTTTATTATAAAATAAAATAAATAAAATACATTTATTTAAGGTTATTAGTGAAAGAAATATATATATATAATATTAAATAAAATATTTTTCTTATTCATCAAATAGGTTTCTTAAGAATTTGGTAATAATAAATCAAATTTTATGCTTAAATTTTGTATTTCTCTAAAAAGTTAATTTTACTACCTCTTAATGGAGAGCCTATTTTAAATATAAATTCTAGAACATTTATAAATTTTTTATTTCAATATAAACATTTCTTTTTAAAAACTTAACATAAAAATGTGTTAGGGTTAATTTGTGGTATTTTTTGTGGATTTTATTTTTTTAATGAAATGTAAAAATTGTGTTTTTTTAATTCATGGTGAAAAATCAGAGATAAAACAAGGTAAAAATCATAATAAATGGAAAAAAATTTCAAACAGCATAAACATCAAGATTGTCATAAACAATAAATGATAAACGTGTTTCAACGATCTGTGCAGGTCCATCCATTTCAATATTCTGCTTCAATAAACCTATAATAAGACAAAAAACAACTAAACAAAACAAACGTAAATTAGACATATTTATTCAGTTATTATATACATATAATAAAATTAATTCTGACATCAAATCATGGTGATATAATAATTTAAAACCCCCAATTTAAAAAATTCTATCACTTCAGGATTTTTTTTCTTATTTGGTTTAGTTTGTGAATTTTTTTTTTTGTCTAAAAAGGAATGTTCTTTGCATACACCACACATCCAATGGGTATTCCATCTCCTCCTACATGTCACGAATAATATTCCTATTGTTTTTATGTGGTTTTAGGTCATTCAGAGAACGTCTTCTCTAAATTCAACCGTCTCATGCCGTTTTGGTGTTTTATGACTCCTGAAACGTGTATCTGGTAACCGCTGTCAAACGAAACCTCCGATTGACGTGTC
Source organism: Viscum album (assembly GCA_963277665.1). Lineage (NCBI taxonomy): Eukaryota > Viridiplantae > Streptophyta > Magnoliopsida > Santalales > Viscaceae > Viscum > Viscum album. The sequence goes on from OY728157.1 coordinate 1,995,376,088, forward strand.
GTCTGCCTGAACATTTCAAAATTCACACAAAGGTTGTTGTCATATGATTTCATGTCATTCTGCGTTTTTTCGGGTGGTTTTGACCCCCCAACGCACCCTTTTAGTACGCACTGAGGTGCTTAGAACAAAACAATCAGTCATACCCTGCGCACCGCACGTCTGATGGGTGTGTCGTCTCATCCTACATGTCATGAATAATATTCCTATTGTTTTTGTATGGTTTCAGGTCATTCGGAGCATGTTTGCTCCGAATTTGACCGTCTCATGCCGTTTTGGTGTTTTATGACTCCAAAAACGCGTTTCCGGTCACCATGGTCAAACGACACATCTGATTGATGTGTCTTCTACTCGACCATTTCAAAATTTACACAACGGCTGTTGTTGTATGATTTCATTTCATTCTGAGGTCGTTTGGGTGGTTTTGACCCCCCCCCCCCCCAACGCGCCCTTTTAGCGCGCGCCGAGGTGCTGAAAATGACACAATTGGTCGTACCTCATGCACTGCACGTCTGATGGGCATGTCGTCTCCTCCTACACATCATGAATAATATTCCTATTGTTTTCGTGTGGTTTCAGGTCATTCGGAGCACGTTTGCTCCGAATTTGACCGTCTCACGCCGTTTTGGTGTTTTATGACTCCGAAAACGCGTTTCTGGTCACCGCAGTCAAACGACACCTCTGATTGACGTTTCATCCACCCGAACATTTCACAATTCATACAACGACTATTTTCGTATAATTTCATGGCATTCTGAGGTTGTTCAGGTGTTTTTGAACCCCCAACGTGCCCTTTTAGTGCACGTCGAGGTGCTGAAAACGACACAATTGGTTGTACCGCACGCACTGCACATCCAATGGGAATGTCGTCTCCTCCTACATGTCATGAATAATATTCCTATTTTTTCATGTGATTTCAGGTCATTCGGAGCACGTTTGCTCTGAATTCGACCGTCTCACGCCGTTTTGGTGTTTTATGACTCCAGAAACGCGTTTCCAGTCACCGCGGTCAAACGACACCTCCGACTGACTCGTTGTCTGCCCGACCATTTAACAATTCACACAATGGCTGTTGTTGTATGATTTCATGGCATTCTTAGGCCGTTCAGGTGGTTTTAACCCCCCAACGCGCCCCTTTAGCGCGCGCCGAGGTGCTGAAAACGACACAATCAGTCATACCTAGTGCACCGCACATCCAATGGGCGTGCCGTCTCCTCCTACATTTCATGAGTAATATTCAGATTGTTTTTGTGCGGTTTTAGGTCATTCGGAGCATGTTTTATCTGAATTCGACCATCTCACGCCGTTTTCATGTTTTATGACTCCGGAAATGCGTTTCCAGTCACTATGGTCAAACAACACCTCTGATTGACGTTCTGTCTCCCCAAACATTTCAAAATTCACACAACGGCTATTTTCATATGATTTCATGGTATTCTGAGGTCGTTCGGGTGGTTTTGACCCCACAACGCGCCCTTTTAGCGCGTGTCGTGCTACTGAAAACGGCACAATCGGTCGTACCACGCGCACCGCACGTCCGATGGGTGTGTTGTCTCCTCCTACAAATCACGAATAATATTAATATTGTTTTCGTGTGGTTTCAGGTCATTCGACCACGTTTTCTCTGAATTCGATTGTCTCACGCCGTTTTGGTGTTTTATGACTCCAGAAACACATTTCCGGTCACCGGGATAAAATGACACCTCTGATTGATGTTCCGTCTATTAGACCATTTCAAAATTCATAAAATGGCTGTTTTCGTATGATTTCATGGCATTCCGAGGTCGTTCGGGTGTTTAGGACCCCCCAATGGGCCCTTTTAGCGCACGTCGAGCTGCTGAAAACGACACAATCTGTCGTACCGTGCGCACCGCACGTCCAACGGGTATTTTGTCTCCTCCTACACATCACGAATAATATTCCTATTGTTTTTGTGTGGTTTCAGGTCATTCGGAACACGTTTCCTCCGAATTTGACCGTCTCACGCCGTTTTTGGTGTTTTATGACTCTGGAAACACGTTTTTGGTCACCGCGGTCAAATGACAACTCCTATTGACGTTCCGTTTGCCCTAACCTTTAAAAACTCACAAAAAGGCTATTGACGTATGATTTCATGGAATTCTGAGGTCATTCGGGTGGTTTTGACCCCCCCAATGCGCCCTTTTAGCGCACACCGAGCTGCAGAAAATGACACAATCGGTCGTACCACGCACATTGAACGTTCGATGGGCATTCCGTCTCCTCCTACACATCAGATATAATATTCCTATTGTTTTCGTGTGGTTCCAGGTCATTCAGAGCATGTTTTCTCTAAATTCAACTGTCTCATTCCTTTTTGGTGTTTTATGACTCCGGAAACGCGTTTCCAGTTACCACGGTCAAACAACACCTATGATTGACATGTCGTCTACCTGAACATTTTAAAATTCACACAACGGCTGTTGTAGTATGATTTCATGACATTCCGAGGTCGTTCGAGTGGTTTTGACCCCCCAACGCGCCCTTTTAGCGCGCGTCGAGGTGCTGAAAACGACACAATCGGTCGTACCGCGCACACCGCACATCCGATTGGAATATTGTCTCCTCCTACATGGAACGAATAATATTCCTATTATTTTCATGTGGTTTCAGGTTATTCGGAGCATGTTTGCTCTGAATTTGACCGTCTCACGCCGTTTTGGTGTTTTATGACTCCGGAAACGAGTTTCCAATCACCGCGGTCAAACGACACCTCTGATTGACGTGCCGTCTGCCCGACCATTTCACAATTCACACAAAGGATGTTGTCGTATGATTTCATGGCATTACAAGGTCGTTCGGGTGGTTTTGACCCCCCAACGCGCCCTTTTAGCGCGCGTCGAGGTGCTTCAAACGACACAATCGGTCGTACCGTGCGCACCACATGTCTAATGGGCGTGCCATCTCCTCCTACACATAAAAAATAATATTTATATTTAATTTGTGTGGTTTTAGGTAATTCAGAGCATGTTTCCTCCAAATTCGACCGTCTCACACCGTTTTGGTGTTTTATGACTCCAGAAACACGTTTCTGGACACTGCGGTCAAACGACACCTCCAATTGATGTGTCGTCTACCCGACCATTTCAAAATTCACACAACAGCTATTATCGTATGATTTCATGGCATTCTGAGGTCGTTCGGGTGGTTTTGACCCCCCAACGCGCCCTTTTAGCGCGCGTCGAGCTGCTGAAAATGACACAATCGGTCGTACCATGCGCACTGCACGTCCGATGGGCGTGTCGTCTCCTCCTACACGTCACGAGTAATATTTCTATTGTTTTCGTGTGGTTTCAGGTCATTCAGGGCACATTTTCTCTGTATTCGACCGTCTCACGCCGTTTTGGTGTTTTATGACTGTGGAAACGCGTTTCCAGTCACCACAGTCAAACGACACCTCCGATTGACGTTCCATCTACCTAAACATTTCACAATTCACACAATATGTTGTTGTATGATTTCATGGAATTCTGAGGTCGTTCGGGTGGTTTTGACCCCCCAACGAGCCCTTTTAGTGCACGGAGAGCTACAGAAAACGACACAATCAGTTGTATTGCGCGCACCGCATGTCCGATGAGCGTGTCGTATTCTTCTACATGTCACGAATAATATTCCTATTGTTTTCATGTGTTTTCGGGTCATTCGGAGCACGTTTTTTCCGAATTAGACCATCTCACGCCGTTTTGGTGTTTTATAACTCCGGAAACGCGTTTCTGGTCACCACGGTCATACGACACCTCTGATTGACATGTCGTCTACCTTACCATTTCACAATTCACACAATGCCCGTTGTCGTATGATTTCATGGCATTCCGAGGTCTTTTGGGTGGTTTTGAACCCCCAACGCGCCCTTTTAGCGCGCGCTGAGCTGCTGAAAATGACACAATCGGTCGTACTGCGTGCACCGCACATCTGATGGCTATTACTTCTCCTCCTACAAGTCACGAATAATATTACAATTGTTTTCTTGTGGTTTTAGGTCATTCAGAGTACGTTTTCTCCGAATTCGACCATCTCACACCGTTTTGGTGTTTTATGACTCTGGAAACGCGTTTTCGGTCACCGCGGTCAAAACACACCTCCGATTGACGTGACGTCTAGCCGGACATTTTAAAATTCACACAGTGGCTGTTTTCGTATGATGTCATGGCATTCTGAGGTCCTTCGGGTGGTTTTGACCCCCCAACGCGCCCTTTTAACGCGCGTCGAGCTGCTGAAAATGACACAATCATTCGTACTTCACGCACTGCACGTTCGATGTGCATGACATCTCCTCCTACAGGTCATGAATAATATTCCTATTTTTTTGTGTGGTTTCAGTTCATTTGGAGCACGTTTGCTCCGAATTCGACAGTCTCACGCCGTTTTTGTGTTTTATGACTCCAGAAATGCGTTTCGGGTCACCACAGTCAAACGACACCTCTTATTGATGTGTCGTCTACCTGACCATTTCACAATTTACACATAGGCTGTTGTCGTATGATTTCAGGGCATTCCGAGGTCGTTCGGGTGGTTTTGATCCCCTAATGCGCCCTTTTAGCGCGCGTCGAGCTGCTGAAAAAAACACAATCGGTCGTACCGCGTGCATCGCATGTCTGATGGGAATGCCATCTCCTCCTACAGGTCACGAATAATATTTCTATTGTTTTTGTTTGGTATCAGGTCATTCGGAGCACGCTTTCTCCAAATTCAACCATCTCATACCGTTTTGGTGTTTTATGACTCTAGAAACGCGTTTCCGGTCACCGCGGTCAAACAACACCTCCGATTGATGTGTCGTCTTCCCGACCATTTCAAAATTCACACAACGGCTGTTGTCGTATGATTTCATAGAATTCCAAGGTTGTTCGGGTGGTTTGACCCCCCAACGCGCCCTTTTAGCGTGCACTGAGCTGCTGAAACGACACAATCATATATACCACAAGCATCGCACGTCTGATGGGCATTCCATCTCCTCCTACACATCAAAAATAATATTCCTATTGTTTTCATGTGGTTTCAGGTCATTCGGAGCATGTTTGCTACAAATTCGACCGTCTCACGACGTTTTAGTGTTTTATGACTCTGAAAACGCGTTTCTGGTCACCGCGTTCAAACAACACCTTCAATTGACGTTCTGTATTCCCGAACATTTCACAATTCATACAGCGGCTATTATCGTATGATTTCATGGCATTTCGAGGTCATTTGGGTTGTTTTGACCCCCCTAACGCGCCCTTTTAGCGCGCGCCGAGCTGCTGAAAACGACACAATCGGTCGTACCATGCGCACTGCACGTCTGATGGGTGTGTCGTCTCCTCTTAAACGTCACGCGTAATATTACTATTGTTTTCGTGTGGTTTCAGGTCATTCGGAGCATGTTTGCTCCAAATTCGACTATCTCACGCCGTTTTGCTGTTTTATGACTCCAGAAACGCGTTTCCGGTCACCGCGGTCAAAAGACACCACCGATTGGCGTTCCTTCTACCCAACCATTTCACAATTCACCCAGCTTCTATTTTCATATGATTTCATGACATTCCGATGTTGTTCGGGTGGTTTTGACCCCCTAACGCGCCCTTTTAGCACGCGTTGAGCTATTGAAAACGACACAATCGGTCGTACCCCGCGCACTGCACGTCCGATGAGCGTTCCCTCTCCTCTTACACATCACGAATAATATTCCTATTGTTTTCGTGTGATTTTAGGTTATTCGGAGCACATTTTCTCTGAATTCGACCGTCTCACGTAGTTTTGGTGTTTTATGAGTCCGAAAACGCGTTTTCGGTCACCGCGGTGAAACGACATGTCTGATGGGCATTCTGTCTCCTCCTACATGTCACGAATAATATTACTATAGTTTTCGTGTGGTATCAGGTCATTTGGACCATGTTTTCTCCTAATTCAACAGTCTCACGCCATTTTGGTGTTTCATGACTCCGGAAACGTGTTTCCGATCACCGTGGTCAAATGACCCCTCCAATTGACGTGTCGTCTACTCAACCATTTCACAATTCACTAAACGGCAGTTTTTTTATGATTTCATGGAATTCTGAGGACGTTCGGGGGGTTTTGACCCCCAAACGCGCCCTTTTAGCGCACGCCGAGCTGCTAAAAACAACACAATCAGTCGTACCGTGCGCATTGCACATCCGATGGGAGTTCTGTCTCCTCCTACATATCATGAATAATATTTATATTTTTTTCATGTGGTTTCAGGTCATTCAAAGCACATTTTCTCCAAATTCGACCGTCTCATGTCGTTTTGGTGTTTTATGACTCTGGAAACGTGTTTCTAGTCACTGCGGTCAAACGACACCTCCGATTGACATGTCGTCTACCTGACCATTTCACAATTAACACAAAGGATTTTGTCGTATGATTTAATGGCATTCCTAGGTTTCTCGGGTGGTTTTGACCCCCCAGCGCATCTTTTAGCACGCGTCGAGCTGCTGAAAAGGACACAATCGGTCATACCATGCGCACCGCACGTCCGATGGGCATGTTGTATCCTCCTACACATCACGAATAATATTCCTATTGTTTTTTTGTGGTTTCAAGTCATTTGGAGAATTTTTTCCTTGAATTCGACCGTCTCACGTCGTTTTGGTGTTTTATGACTCTGGAAACGCAGTTCCGGTCACCGCAGTCAAACGACACCTCTGATTGACGTGCCTTATACCCAACCATTTCACAATTCACACAACAGCTATTGTCGTATGATTTCATGGCATTATGAGGTCTTTCGGGTGGTTTTGACCCCCCAACGCACCCTTTTAGCGCGCGCTGAGCTACTGAAAACGACACAATTGGTCGTACCGCACGCACCGCACGTCCCATGTGCTATGAGTTGCACCAACCATAGACTTGAATGGATTGAAACCATCTGTTGTGAATCCCAATCGTACATTACGAACATCTTTAGCAAATTTTGGATGTCTCTTATCAAAATCCCTCCATGCATGGGAGTCTGCCGGGTGGGTTAACATATCACTTTCATGAACTCTTTTTTCATGCCATCTCATTAAATTAGAAACTTTAGATGACATAAAAAATATTTTCAACCTCGATTTATGGGGAAAGTAACTCATTTTATTTACGGTAATCGATTTCCCCTGTATCGCAATATGACTTTGATGAGTCTGATTTCCCCTGTTCCCTTTCCACCTGGAAGCACCACAAACCATAAAAATATCCAAAGGGGTAGTTTCCTTTCTATACAATATACAGTTGTTTGCGCATGCATCTATGTTCTTATATGTAAAACCTAAGTTCTCTGTCAACTTACGATCATGGTAATACGACTCAGGAATCTTAGCGTCAATAGGAAGAACCTTTTTCAATAACACCAACAGCATGTTGAATGATGTGTCTGACCAATGATTCAAAGTCTTCAAATGCATCAACTCCACGATAAATGACAATTTATTGTATGAAGTACATCCAGGATATAATTCTGTTTTTGCATCATCAAGTGATTCATAAAACCTTCTCGAATCACGATTTTCACCAGAGAAAAGATTTATCTCACCGGTCTCAAGATTCTGGATGTCAATGCCTTTAGGATCCAACCCACATACCATTTCAGTAAGCATTTAATGCATTGGATCATTCATCCTTGCATCAACATCCATCTGAACTGCATCTGTATTTTGACAACGGACATATTCTTCTCCATGACAAGTCCAACTCTTATAATTTTTCAGAAATCCATTAAATATTAGGTGCTCCCTGATAGTATCTCATGTGAATTGATATCTTTTAGCACATTTTCAACATGTACAACTAATATAGTCACTTTAAAATCCTCTAGTGAAGTCAATAAACTGAATAACTCCATTGAAATATTCTCTAGACGTTTGATTTAGAAGATCAATCCAACTCTTATCCATAATAAGATCCATATAACAAACATTTACACAAGACTTATAACATTTTCATTTTTCATATCAAATATATTTAAAATAAATAGTAATTAATAATTTGTGAACCATTTATAAAATAATAATGTAAGTGAAAGCCTATGTCATACCTGATTGCACAACAAACCTGGAAGGTAGGGGAGCCGAAGGCGGTGCTGTGAGGGAGAGGAGAGGCAGTGGAGGGGAGCCGGATCAAGAGGTGGTGCGGCGGGGGACGGGACAGGCGGCGGTAGCGACAGGGAGCCGAAGAAGAGGAGGTGGTGATGTGGCGACGGTGCAACGAGGGTGGGACGATGAGGTAGGGGACCGAGGACTGGGGGAGCCGGAGTGGATGGGTGGCAGTGGCGAGGGGATGAGTAGCTTCCGTGCAGGGAGGGAGGGGAATGGGCGGCGGCGGTGCAGCAAGGGAGAGGACGGTGAGGGAGGGGACGGGTGGCGGTTGTGTAGTGAGGGAGGGGATGAAGACGGAGGGGAAGGGGGTTGGCGGGGTGCAGGAGTGTCCGGGGTGCGGGGGGGGAGGGATGTGGGGGATGAGGCCTGAGGGAGGAGGCCGGAGGGCGGAGGGGTCGGAGGCTGGAGGGGCTGGAGGCCGGAGGCGGGTGGCGGGAGGCCATAGAAAAGAAGGAGGCCGGAGGGCTGCCGGAGGCAGGTGGTGGGAGGCCCGAGGGAAAAGGGAGGCCTGAGGGTGGCCGGAGTGCAATCATAGGGCGGCCGCAGGGTGGAGGGCGGCCGGAGCCAGTGGGAAGAGGCAGAGGAAGCCCATAGGAGATGGAGGGCAGGGCGGAGGGGAGCTGGAGGGCAGACGGCAGAGGGAAGAGGCTGACAGGGCGATGGGGGATGGCGGTGATGGAGGGCGTGCGGCAACAGGGCAGGGCACGTGGCGAAGGGGGAGGCCGGCGAGGGAGGGAGAGCGGTGACGGGGGAGGGCGCATGGCGAGGTGAGAGAGGAGGAGGGTTTGGGGGGGCGCCGAAGCCCCCCCCCCCCTTTTTGGGAAAACCTAGAGACCACCATTGGCGGTCGCTATAGGTAAGGGGGCTCTAAAGCCCAGTTTTATAGTAGTTATAGGGTCATCATCATCGTTATTAGGGAAGCATCTGACAAATTCATGTATTGTAGTGATGCATAAAAATGAAACATTGTGTCATAATGGTCAAATGCCACACATAGTTGTGAACAAAGCTAGCATCATGTTCATGTATAAAATATGTGTATAATCATAACATCATAATTATGAATAAATAAAGAATCATTTTCAGGCATAATAAATATTATCTCATAACATATATCACATTACATAATGAATTTATGGACTATATAAATCCAGGATCACCTGTCATATCATAATATTTATATAATCATGCATGACACATAGAATATATAACATGTGTGTTCATGAAATAGACCATGGAAATTAATGGGTTTCATAAGTAGTTCATAAACAATAATTCCATTGACAAACTTGGTATTTGTAAATTACTATGTGAAAACTTATTTTCCATAAGCATTATTATTCTTGAGTGAAGAAGAAACAACACCAGAAGAGTAAAAGGTGTGTTTTGAAAAAAAAAGTCCTTTCCAAAAATATTTGTATTGGACTTATAAATATAAGTGGTAACATGTATATAAACAAAAGAAAATGTAATAATAGTGAAATTATATTAATGGAATAATAGAGGAATATCCTTACTAAATTTTTCATGAAAGAGGGATAACCTAAATAAAAGGATTGGGTTTGACAATTCCTTACCTTAATTCTCTCTTTATTTCATTGATTTTATGCATATTGGATAATAAAATTAGATTTATTAAAACATTAAACTGAAGTTAATTATGTAAATTTATTTAACTATTTATAATTTATAATAATTTTACTATATTTATTAATTTCTATTATTGAAGTTAAATCATTTTGATATCATGTTTTCCTTAAATTTTTATGTTTTGTTTCGATGTAGCTATTTTTGTTCGAGGTCATTTGTACAATATTATAATTAATTACATAAGTTTAAAAAATATAAATTTATACAATTATATACCCTACATAATTTATTTAAACCAACTATAGGTTTGGTGATAATAAAATGATTGCCAATGTCCTTGTTGGCGATTAACCAACCATTGATGGGACATTGCCAAAAGAGAGGGAAAGGGAAGTGTAAAATTTATATATAATATAAATAGGAAACTTATAGAAGTATAAAATCATTAATATAATGTAAAAACAATATCTAATTAATTTTATAAGATTATGTTTTGATATAAATTGGGAAAAATAAAGAGAAGAATAAAAAGAGAGAAGAGTGGATAGAAACTTATTATTTCTTTAGTGTAGCTTATCTTGTAAAACACTAAAACTCCCTTGATGTTTTTAGTTTGTTTACTCCATAACATCCCTAGGAATTATAAGGAGATTTAAAGGGAGAATTTTAGTGGACATTTTGATTTTTAAAGTGTGGGAGGAGTGGTTTTCCAATAGGAGGAAGTGAGGTTATATATACTTGAGGAGATGGGTATTTTCAGTATAAAATATTAAATAAAATATTATGTGAAAGGTAAGACATGTAATAGTGAATTTTTTACAATATAAATCATATATATATATAATATATTTGCTTTAAAACTATAAACCCCTTTATAATTATAATTCACTTAGTTTATAAAAAATAATACTAGAAAAATAGGAAAAACTGTTATTTTAAGGGAACACTTTTGACTTTAGGTTTTGGAAAATGATTTTTAGGATTGGAAATTATGTTTATTGTATTTAAATGAATTATTTATGAAATTATATATTTCATTTACAAACCTAAAGTGTTATAATTATTAGGTCATTATTATATCATAAATTATGTCTTTTAAGATAGATCGATTATGAGAAAATCTATATTTTTACTAGTCACCTAAAAATTAAAGTATTGAGAAAATTACTAAAAAAATAAACCTTGGAAAATTTAGATCTGATGATTTGAAAAATGACATTAATTTTATCCAAATAAATTCCTACCATAGGTAATATTAATTTTAAATATATATATTATTATTCTTTTCAAATACTTAAAAATATAGTTTATTAAAAATGTGCCTATATTTTCTTTGAGTTTTTAAATCATGATATTTATTTTTAGCATTATAATATTTATGATCACTTATATTACCCATTATAAATATTATTTATGTCACGCTTTATTATTTTGAGGTAAAATTTCTATTCTAATGGTCAATTTATTATTCCCAACGATTTTGTTACTATTCCAATGGTCACATAACTATTCCAACGGTAACATTACCTCATATATATATCGATTCATTATTTTACTCAATATTCACAAAAAATTACTACCAAGGTGATATACTTTTATTTTCCAAGATGTTAATTTGTTTACTAATATTTTTTCATTTCTATAGTTTTTTTCATAGGGGAAATGATTCTAACATATTTTGGTGATCCATATTTTCCCATTTTATCTTTTATATTTTATAATTTTTGTCCAATTGTAATGTTTTCATTTTCATTGGTTTTTTATATAACTAATGTAATGATTTAAATTTATGAAATAATGTTTTTTTGGTTTTTTTATGTGTTGTATTATTAAAATACTTATATAATCTAATATAACACACAGTTATTTATGAAATATTTATCTTTAAAAAAAATTCATCATTACAATTCTTGTATACCTAGTCATGTTTGTGCCCTTATACCCCAAGGATATATGTCAAGTAAACAGTCAGGGGTCACATAGGGTGTGGTGGGTTGCACACATCAAGTGATTTTTTATTTTCTATGAAACCCTAGTCATTGTATCTATGATCCCACACAACATGACTTCTTCGGGCTATAGGTCGTATATATTAGTATTTTCCAAAAAACACTTGTTTTATGAATGATTCCACTCACACTGCATCCTCCATAGATCCATCCACCAATATCACCCAGGAAGCATGGATATGAGTTGACCAATCTTTGATCATTTCTGGTTACTGAATTTGTTCCACCCCTTTCACTCACGAAATATTTTCCATTGCGTTGTATCACTGGAATGCCCAAAACCTAGGAACAGTAAACTCCTAATCTGATCCCAAATATCCACAATTGTCATAAAACTTTATCATTCCATTAATTATGAAACCAAACCTATTTTATTGATCCATTTTACTAAATAATGGTTGTGTAATGATTGATCAATGGGTATTTTTCAAATCGTCGATCCAAATAAATATCAGCGATGATCATACAAAGAATGATGGGATAAATGCACAAAAAATAAATATGAGTAATGAAACTTGGAAATTTTTTGGTTTTTCCTCAATCCTTTATTCTGAGAATGATGAATGAAGATGAAATAACTAATAAACATCAATTTCTAAATCTATGTTGATAAATCATCAATTTTAGTCCAACAATCAACCTACGAATTAATTTATTTAGGAATTAATTCATGTTCGACTTGGGTAAAAAAATACATGATTAATCCAATATAAAAAAAATTCCTTCCTTGAGTTTGGATCTATCATTAATGAAGAAAAATTTTGGACCATTGTAATTGACAAGATCTACGAACTCTGTTGGCTAATATAACCCCTTGGTAAATCGATCTTTGATCCTCGATTATGTTATCATATATCAAACTCTCCTTCTCATGTCTCTCAATATACCTAGAGATGTGCATATAACCCTTGGGTTTATCCATAATATGGATTTTATATAAGGGGATTAGGTTTGGTTTAATTATTAATAATTAAATAATTTAAATAATTTATTTATTTATTATTCCACCCATGACAGTGCTTAAGAAAAATACCCAACACACGTAAGTTTTTGTTGTGTCTTGTGTAAAACCCACATTCTAGATTTAATGGAGGCCTCAGAATTTCAATATGAGACTCTTTTTGGGATTTATTCCATTATTTCAGAAATATTGGGTGTCCATGATATAATATATTTCATATTTTATTATAGCAATATCAGGTCTCCCAGAACCCTGTAATCTTACCCTAACTCGGTGCCTATCCTTGAAAATATAATTTTAATTATTAAAATGTTTTATAAATCAAAAATAGAGTCTCTACATTCTCCCCACCTCAGGGATTTTCATTCAATAAAAGAAAAATTTCTACTCAAAAATATGAGGGTGTTAGGCATGAATCTAGTTCTCTCACTCTCAAGTTCTCTCCTAAAGATCCATTTGCTGCCACCGAACACACACCAAGAGAATAAACCACCCATAAAGGATCTTCTCTTAATGATCCTTGTTATATACGAGTTGCATTGTGAAGGTATCACCATCCTTGATATCTATCTCACTCCAATCGATAATATATGATTGTCCATACACTTACATCCTCAACTACAACACATGTAAAACATTGTGTTCCTTATCTATTATAGTGGTGCGACCAAATTATAATCCACCTTACCATCCCTACATGGTATCTAGAAAGTGCCAATGAATCTTGAAGATAACGTTTCACCCTAACTAAATATTTGCAATCCTCATTGAGTTCAGGCCTTCATGAACACATTCTCTCCCTCATAAAACTCAAAATACCTACACCATAAGTCTATATAATATTTATGATGACTCTGGATAGTATTAAGGTTATCGTAGATGATCTAAAACTTCTCTTTCATTGATCACACCAACTCTAATCCCATGAATGAAATCTCCCCTAGATCAGTCTAGCATAGTGGTGACCTATAGGATCTCCCATACAATGAATTAAATGGTTTTATACTAATGGTGGAATGGTAGTTATTTTTGTACGCAAACTATACCAAGGTAAGGTGATCCTCCTAACTATGGAAAAATTCTAATATACAATCCTGAAGCATATCCCACAGAACCTGAATTATCTGGTCATTATGATTATCTTTATAGGGGAGAAATATCTTACTCAACATTAACTGGTTTACAAAGGCCTTATATAATCCTCTCTATAATCGTGAAATGAATTAATCATCCTAATATTAAAGGATCATTGAGGGAACTCCATGAAGTTGGGTTATCTCCCATATTTAAAGGTATCTCAAGTTTTTTACTGAACTCTACTCTTGAGTGGCTAGGAAGTGGGTCGACTAGGTGAGTCAATTTACAATCACCCAGATAGCATTATTTCTTCTAGATGATTGTGGTAGTCCTATCAAAAATCTATAGTGATTCTATATCACTTACACTCGATTAACTCAAGGAGTTGAGAAAAACCCATTAGAACCGGGTGCTAAACCTTCACCTACTGACAATTAAGGAATCAAGAGATAAACTTTGCTACAAAATTCGTCATTCTCATCCACCATAACTAACATCGAAGTTACTGGTATATCTTTTACACACATGGATATACCACCAAGGGTTATATAAGAAACTACCTCAAAACCTCCTCCCACAATGTCACTAGTACCATGGTCATTCCTTATAAAAGGATGATGTTATCCCCACCTTCATAAAATCCATTAGGATCATATGCAATGGATATATTAACACATAGGGTATCATAGTCAATATAACTAAGTTGATCCTCCCTAACACACTGAAGAAGCACGGGAGTAACATTCATCAATTGGAAGTAATATTCACTATCCTAGTTCACTATGGAAAACTATAATTAGGCCAACTACTCTGACACCTCGCTCAACAACTGTGAAAAATATCTCATGATAAGATCATTTTTTAACACGTTCACCTTCTCAAGAGTATACACTATCTCAAATTCATAATCTTTAAGGAAATAGATCCGCTACCTCTACCCCAATTTGAGATCCTTCTATGATAATATATACCTGATACTCTTCTGTCCAGAATAGAGGATAAAATTTTTACCTATAACATAGTGTCACGAAATCCTCATGGAAAGGACAATTGTTTCCAGTTCAAGATCATGGGTCATGTAATTATGCTCATGGGGTCTTAGTTGTTGGGACCCATAGGTTATCATATTCTACCTCTATATCAGAAAACAATCAATCTCATTTCTTGAGGCATCACAAAAAACTATATACACAACACCCTCCTCTGGTAGTCTCAAGATGTAGGCTCTCTTCAACCTCTACCATAACTTCTGAAAGGACTACCGGCACCTCTTCGTATGCACAAAAAGATTGCTCTTTCGGTTCAAAATAGTAAAGAGTTCCACAATCTCATAATAATTGGGTATTAATCTCTGATAGTATCTTGGAAACCCAAATAATCTCTATACCTCAGTCACACTCTTGGGTGGATCCCAAGATAACATAGCCTCAACCTTCACTAGGTCCACTACTAATCCTTTTTCTAAGATTTCATGTCCTAGTAAGTGGACCTCTTGAATCTATAATTTACAATTCAAGATATTATTATAAATCTTTTTCTCTTAAAGTATTTCTAGGACCATTATAAAGTGTCGCACGTGCTCCTCCTCTGATTGCAAGTATACTCATATGTTTTCGATTAAGACTACCAAGAAATGATCCAATAATGGATGGAAGATTCAATTCATATATCCCATAAAAACTATTGGGTTGTTCTTCATGTTAAAGGGTATCACTAAGTACTCATACTGACCATAGTGACATCATAATTCTTCCTTTAGTATATCCTCATCTTGAAATTGGATCTGATGATAACCTAACATGAGGTCATTATTCGAGAACCAAAAACAATCCTTTCAAATATTTGGAGAGATTGTTAATTATCAATAGTGGATAATTATTCTTCATAGTTATCTGGTTTGGGTAATGATAATTAATAGACAACCTCAAGCTCTCATCCAACTTCATTGTAAAAAAAATAGTGCTATCTAGGGTGACACACTAGGTCTGATAAATCTATTCATTTCAAACTCCTATAACTACACATTTATCTCATGAAGCTCTATGATATCCATATAATATGATTTTATGGATATCAGATAAATACCTGGGTGCAATTAAATGTATAATTCTATCTCTTGGTGTGTATTTAATCTCAATGCATCCTTAAGGAAGACATCCCCATACTCCTCCACCATTATAGGATATTGAAAGTTCATAACATCCATTTCTCCAAGGGTAATACTAGCCAACTAATGATTTATAGATTGTATTATCATGTGTATGATCTTATCCTACTGTTCCTAGGATTTCTTGTCACCCATGAAGGAAAACCTCATCCCATCATCATGGATATACCACATCCCCTACCTGAAATAGTCAATATATGTATGAACTATAGAGAGATAATCCATACATATAATGACATCATAGGGACTCATTGTTACTATGAAAATATCCCAAAGTAAGTTCTCTCATCCAAGAGTTAGGACACACTATCGGCAGAACTGTTTGATCTTTGTATCTCCTCTAATATGAGTCCCCAATTGTAAGGGTTGATCCAAAGTCTCAATTAGAATCTCTAGATCTCGAACAAGATATTTGTCAAGAAAGGAATAGATCATGCTAGTGTCTATACAAATAGAAGGTATGGTATAAAATAAATAAATAATGATATTAATTATCCCTAGAGCCTTTGGGTCATAGGAATCCACTACCTGCAGTTATCCCCGTCCCTAACCACCATCTCCCTAACCTAGAATGGACTACCTGGTGGTGGTGGTGAAAATAAATAAAATCATTGACCACCTCTTGCTTCTCTCTTGGATCCTCTATCACATCCACCACACTATGGACCTCCCTTATCTAATATTTTTATCTATCTAGATGAACCAATGACTATATCTCTATCGGTTGTATGGTGGGTTGGACAATCCCACATGAGATGTCCTTGACCATCACAAGAGTATCATTGCCTCTCTCTCGGCTGACTAAAACCATACTATGATCCCTGAACTAAAAAACCTTTGTCCTAAGACTACCTCTAAAGATTCATCTCTCACATGGGTCCCTGAATCTAACATTGGATGCTGACTGTTGAATTCTCATCTCCAGGGTTCCCACTACCACATCAACTATCAGCGACTTCACCTCCAAGTAGCTCTCAACCACCAAATCTTGCTCGATATTTTAAACATAATAAAGAATGTATAGAGACATCACACCATCCCAAATATATATATAGAGTCCATGATATAAATATCACTCTTGGAAGAAAACATCCTAAACCATATTCATGGAGTATCATGAGAGGTTAGTAAACCTAAAAGAATACTCTGGCACAATCATGCTATCCTGATAAAGTTTTAGAAGTTCCTAGATACACGCTACTCAAAACATAGCTGGGTAGAATTACTATCTAAAATGGTGATCAAACTCTTTAAATGAAATATTTTACACATAATGCATTAGATTTACTAGACTCCACCATCACCATATGGTTCCATGAAGAAGGATTACTTCTATGATTTCCATCTATTCTAGAGGTGTCCTAACAAGGAAGAAAACATGGAAAACTGCCTCAAGATATTCCTCGGGTACCTGGAGGTTTTTCTTTTTTCCAAAAACATGAGGGTTCACTATCACTGAAACTCATGAATTTCACTCATCTTACACACACCATCTTCCATTACTTCTAGTGTAACATGTTGCTCGATGGGTGGTGGTAAGACTAACAAACCACCCATAGGTACCACCTCTTAAAAAGGTCCTTGTATCAAAGCCTTATCACTAGGTGGATCATTCATGAGATCATGTTTTAGAACCCTAGATAGCATTTTTCATGGGGGAATCTAGAAATAGACAATATGTACCATGGTCAAAGAGTATATCTAGGGAGCTACTCAATTAGGACATAGAAACCACAACACATTCCTATATGATGAATGTTCCAATGTTTTCCCTAAAATCAACGCCTATATATATCAATTAAATAGGAATTTTATCAACATACAGGTAAATGGGTACATCACCCACCAAACCAACACTGGATCCCCTAGTATGAGATCCAAATTTAAAACACTTTAACATTATTTCCCTAGTTCCCAAACCAATCCTCATAGCTAGACAGACTCTAAAATCCAGTCTGAAGATGACCTCCTCTAATACCACTCTATCATAACATGACACACTGGGGCCCACCTAACTAGAAGTAAGCCGAATTTGGAACCCCAAGCCCACCTCTAATAGGTTCAGAGATTGAAACTAGTGCTACGTGGGTATATCATACACATGGGAGGCCTTATCCTAAGGTTACTGTAAAAACACAAGCATCTCCAAATATTCATACAATGCTAAAAGTTAAAATAAAATGTATACCATAATGAATGTATACATCTATATCCTATATAATATTATGACAAAAGTATGGTAAAGGATAAGGGACAAATACAAGACCATTAAAATTGTAAAAGATTCCAACCTGGTAAGAAAAGGGAACTTCTATCAAATGAAACCCCTGATACGAACCATAGTATTTCTTGCTATCTATTCTCCTCCTACCCCTAGTCCCTATTGGAATCCATTGAAAATCATGTATTTAACATAATACATGAAATGTGTGGGTAGATCTCATATAGGGGTGAGTATATACATACCCAGTAGGACACCCAGAAATAACCAAAAAAAATATTAAGAGAGTAGTCATCTCATTATCACAAAGTAATGTAAATAATAATATGAGACATAATAATAATAACCAAGATATAATTAAGTTTCAAAGTATATTATAACTGATCTTCCAACCTAGGATTCCTGATCAAGGTTTCAAGGTAACACTCAATTAGGATAACTCACTCTGCATGTCTGATGGCACTAATGATGCTCATCCAAAAGGTCGTACTTGTCAAGTCTTTCCATAAATAAGTACACACTGAGGGTCAAAAGATATCAATGCACATATAGGGGTCTATCCTAGGGACTATGGTTTATATCAAACCCTGTATCAAATAACCCTCTATATATGGGATCGAATACCTGAAAATGTTGGTCATGATGATTCCTAAAAACCCCACATAGGGAAGAAGTTGATAATAAAGGATCACACCCTATTCTATACTAATGGATTATTGAACTTTATCCACGAATAACCCCATCGAGGGGATCACATCCTATTCTTAGGATGAAATTACTAAATGTACCATGATAGGGATATACCGAGGGGACATAGCCTAGAGATGCTGGTCTATGATAAAGTGAATGAGTGCCTAAAAATACCTTAGAGAAAGCATACATTGTGTATAGGGTATACACGATATGTATTCTTTTTTTGAGTCTACCCATGTACTTAGGTTTATTCCCATGTACTCCAGGTCATGCTTGTGTACTCTGGTCATGCATGTGTACTTGGTCATGTTGGGGTACTTGGTCATATATAGGTATTGGGTTGTGCCTATGCACTATTTCCATACTAATATACCTGGACATGTCTATTTCTATTTACCCCAAGGGTACACACTGATTCCCTAGTCACAGGTCACACGGAATATAGTGGGTGCCACATGACATGTGATATTTTATTTTCTCCAAAACCTTATCCACTATATCAAGGTTCCCACACGGTATGTGTTCTTCAAACTACATGTTGTATATATTAGGATTTTTTAGAAACTACTGGTTTTCCATGAGATTATATTCACACCACATCCTCCTTCAATCCAACTACCAATATCACTTGGGAAATATGGATCTATGTTGATCGAACTCCAATTGTCATTGGTGTTCGGACTCCAACCACCAATTTCGCTTGGGAAACATCTTCCATTATACCACATCACAAGAATGCTCAAAACACATGAATGTGAATCTCACAATATGATCCCAAATATACACCATCATCATGTACTATGATCATTTTATTGATTATGAACCCAAACCCACAGTATCAATCTATTTCACTAAAGAAGGGTCATGAAATGATTAATTACAGGGTATTTTTTGAACCTCCAGTCAAAATAAATACTAGCAATGAACCTGAAAATAATAGTGGGAGAAATACACAAGAAAAGAAACATTAGGAACAAACCTCATCCATTATTTGGTTTGGCCTCAATATATTTCCATGAGAATGGAAAATGGAGAATAAATAACTAATCAACATCAATTATTAATTCTAGGAAGAGAAATCATCAACTGTAATCCAATGATTGACAAATGAATTAATTTTTTTGGGAATTAATTCATGTTCAACTTGGGTAAAAAAATATGAGATTAATCTAAAATTAAAAAAATATTCCTAACTTATGTTTGGATCGATCATTGATGAAGAAAGGTTCCAGACCATTGACAGTTATGAGATCTATAAACACTATTGATGATGATGACCCCTAAGAAAATCGATCTTCGATCCTAAATTTTGTTACCACTCATCAAAATCTCTCAACCCTCTCAAGAATGATAGGTTTATGTGGATAAATCTAGGTTTTGACTATAATATGGATTTTATATAATATCATTAATTAAATATATTAAATAATTTATTTAGTTATTATTATTCCCATGATGGCACTCAATCCAAATACCTGACATGCGTAAAGGTTATGTCATGCCTAGGGTAAAAATTACATTCTAGATTTAATAGTGGCCTTAGGTTTCACATCCAAGACTTCGTTTATGATTTAATTATTTTAGAAAAAATATGCATGTGTGATGTAATATATTTAATATTTTTATCATATCAATACTGGGGCACCGTAGGTCTCAGAATTCTGTGTTGACTCAGTACTTAACCTTGAAAATATTATTTTAAATAATCAAAATTTTTACAAGGAAAAAATAGTAATTTTAGTATATTTTTTCATGTTTTGACTGCATGGTTTGGTGTTCCATGTGCTAACAATGTAACATGCTCTATGAATCCCTTGAAACCATCTACATAGTCTCAACATAGTTTATCGGATCGTGCGAGCTAACCATGTATCCATAGTTCAAATACCATTTTAAACCCAAAATCTCAATGGAACCACCAAAATCACTTATGTAGCTTATAGAGGGTCTAAATAAAATCCCCCCATATCAAAATACACCAAAACCAGTCATTAATGAAATATAAATCCAAGACTCAAGTCCTAAATACTCATGGAAACTCAAGGTTACAAATGATAAAATGATTTCTAGAAACTACTTGCACCTACCTCTCAAGTCCCAACATCCCTATATTCAAACTACTAGACTCCTTAAATAACAAGAGATCCCTTTGAGAACCAAGGTCTTCAAAAAACCTGGGTGTTGATATCATTTGTAATGAACCATCATGGGATTACTCGACACATCACCTGACCCGATCCATCATTAGGACCAAAGGGAATTCTTGATTCCCACGTGATGGAAACTAGTTCTTGGGCAACAATGAATACATTCATGTGAATGATTTCATCCTAAAATCAGAGTAAATAAATAGTTGATCATTATTATGAAATTATGATATAGATCATCCATGTTTGGGATTTCTATGAAAACCCAAATTATAAAAACAAAATAAAAAATCATAACTGATGGATATGATTAAACCCATTTCCATCAACATACAAATATAAAACAAGATAAATATTGTGAAAGGTATGATAAAATAAATTGAATATAGACAAAAGAAAGGTCATATTGACCAATACATAACATCTTGGAATAAAAGCAAAACCCAAATCAAAATAAGAATACCTCCATGAAAACCATGGTTTCCCACCACATCCCAAATCACCCATCAGCAGCTCAAGAAAATGATTTCCAATCTAAAATAGAAACTAGAACCGGTATGAAACATAAGGGAAGAAACTATTCACACATTATTTTATATGCTCGGTGTGAGCTAATAGGCCCAATAGGATCTCATCAAGTAGTTTATGTAATTTCTTACATGAAACAATTCATAAATACTAGTTTTAGAATATATTAAAAAGTAAGGTTTTACATTTTCATAAGGCCAAACTAAACCAAATAAAATTCTCCTACCATATAGAATAAAACACGTTATTTTTATTCAAAATCAAATGAGAGTTCCTATTAGTGGAAACACCTTTAAAAAATAAACGAGTGCCTTATATTTAAAAAAACAAAATGAACCCATTTCCCCTCATTTCCAAACATTCATAAAATCAAAGAAGTAAAACCAACTATCTCTCTTTTATTGAAAATAGCTTTCCAAAAATTAATTCTCAAAACCATTTAGGAAACCATACAATCATAATGAATAAGAGAAAAACATAATCATGCGCCCCTATATTAAAGTAAATGTGAATGTAAAATTTGATGCAATAATACAAGCACAGGGGAAATAAAAAAAATATGAAATGGAGATCCCCTATATAAAATGAGAAATCTATGAACAAGTTTCATGGGCTATATACTAGGCTATAATTTGAGATTTTCCTAACAATACTATAAATACAGGACAAAGTATTTTCCAATTTTACATTCTAAAAATCCACAAGCCACTCGACTATACCACACTATTATAATCAGGGGACCCCCCTCTATCCTTGGTGTATAACACAACTATAGGGACACTATCCCATCTATGATTTGAACTAGTGTATCATTAATATATATCTCCCACTTAATTACCTGGGATCTCATTTCTAAACCAATATGAAGGCGAAAAAATAAAATTATAGTCATCACAAGAATTATATTAATAAATAATGAATATAACCTTTCCACCAAAAACCTCAAATGAAATATCCCCTTTCACATTATATAGTTGTCACATAATAAATTCACAACCCCCAAGGGGAGAAAAAAATAATGTGTGGTCAAGAGGGACTCAAAGGAATCAATCCATTTGTTTTATAGAGTACTAAATGTGACTTTAAAAGAAATTTGACTCATAATTCCAAGGCCTTTCCATTTATTATAAATTCCACATTGAAATATCCTTTAGAAACCATTTAGAAATAACAACACCTTTTAATATTAAAATCATATTTTAAAACGTGGTTAATTTTTTTAAAAATGAAAAATGGGTCCTAAACTCTACATTTACTATAAAACCCATTTAAAAGAGACTCTTAGGCATATTAACAAGTTCTTGTTATATAAAAACATTTAATTTAAAATAAATACTTAAATTAATAGAGAAAATCTTATATTCCAATCCATATTGATATGTAAAAAAAATTATAAATCCATCTTAGATGTCCTAAAAACTATAATTTAATTAAAATGAGTTTTCTATACCCTAATCATTTCATGAATTTTAAAATAATGGAATAAAATAGAAACACCTACCTCAAACCAATAGGAATCAAGGAGAAATGTATTTTCTTTTGTGGCGAACACCTAAAAAAGTAATGGAACAACCTCTATAATCCCTAAGCAACAAAAAATCTTAGTCAAAACTAACCAAAAACTATAAATCCCCATACATAGCTATTAGGGTTCTTAGGATAATTCAAACCCTTTTAGAAATAGAAGAGAGAATATGATGGGATATGAATAAAGAGTAAAGTGTGATATTACCTTGAAAACCACATGAAATTTATAAGAAATTGGCCAAAAATAAAATGGTGAGAATGAAGGAGCTCTCCCTTGAGATCCTAGGGGTCTTCCACATGAGTTATGTAACATCCCAGTTCCGAAAGCCACCCAAAGGCGCCCCATACCCAGTTGGTCACATGGCCTCAAGCGAATTTCCCCGAATTCCAAAGGCTGTTGACTAGCAGTAAGGGCCTTGGGTGTGATAGTGGGGAAACTATGCCCTCATTGGCAAAGTACACGGTGGAATTAAACAATTATATACAAGAGTGGAAGCAATAATGATATCATACCAAAAAAACAATATAAAAATGAGTAAATAAACTGGAGCACATATATATAATGATGCATGATGAATGATACATATGTCTAAGAAAGCATCGAAAACAAAGAACAATGCTGAATTACAGTACTAAACCAAGTACAAAAGAAAAACAGTAATCAGCTCCATAGCATCGCAAGCCTAAGCTTGGTCATGTGCTCTCCATCCCCACAGCATGTCATGTAACTGAAGTAGAAGGGAACTTTCCCTTATCTAGACCTGCAAAAATATAATTTGTTTGGGCCCAAAAGCATGGCCCAAATAGGGTGTGAGACTAAATCCCAATAGGCAACC
Organism: Viscum album; assembly: GCA_963277665.1. Taxonomy (NCBI): domain Eukaryota; kingdom Viridiplantae; phylum Streptophyta; class Magnoliopsida; order Santalales; family Viscaceae; genus Viscum; species Viscum album. The sequence continues at coordinate 1,995,399,931 of OY728157.1, forward strand.
ACCATGAGATTTTTTTCAAATAGTCAAAGATTATATGGAAGGTAAAAGTAAAGGAAATAGGAAATAGGAAATTACTCCACAGAAAACAATCCACAGTTCAATATCAAGAAATAACTGAACAAGAAGATAAACACAACAGGTAAACCTTTAAGAATCACTCTCAGTATAACCCCTCTGGTCCGATCTAACAACTACAAAAAACCCTCTAGTAAGTACACTCATTTTAAACCCTCTAGTTCAGCTTAAGCATAGACTCTCTGAGGAAGCACTCGTCGTCAATTCCCCATATAGTCTCATATCTTAACTTATGGCACTCTAGGGAAGCACTTACATCACATTCCCTCTGTGGCCCATGTTGAGGAACTATAGACACTCTCAGGAAGTACTCAACGTCAATTCCCCCTGTGGTCTCGCATCGTACATTATAAAGACACTCTGGAGAGGCCCTCAACTTCCATTCTCCCTATGTTCTATACACTATGTTCTCATGGCCCTATGTAAGTCAGGAATGTGTAACAGCATGTATCAGCCAAGGAAAACCTCAAGAACTACTTTTCTAGCATTCTACAACACATCAACATAACAGAACAACAGTCACACCATCCTATAATACTAGTCATGGGAAAGTAAACAGTAGCCTAACAGGCAATCAAGACCCAAGGGACCAAATAGGAAAAACAATCATGGGGAATACATCCAAAGAACAAAACATCACCCTATTCACAAACAATTAGAATCTACTCAAGCATTCAAGCATAGCAAGAAAACAAAAGGGCTGAAACGGTAAACGTGCAATACCCCATTCATGGGTATTGGAAAAATTTGCACATAAAACTCAAGGACTATCTACGGAAAGGCACAAATCACCTACCTTAGTTTTGGGAGATCATGATACTTGAAAGATGAGGCTTGAATCTCCTTAGAACACTATAGATCTATGAAAACGTATAAAACGTTCAACCTACGATAACTCATGAAATATGAGAAATCATGGGATGGTGCTCTAGGAGAAGAGAGAACTCACTATTATGATTCCAATGCAACCTTCAGTGTTTGATTTGGAGGACAGATGCTCGGCCAGGGGCTCGTGAAAGATCTATGGATTCTCGGCACTCTCAGACAAGCTAGGTTGAGAAGGAGATGGTTTTGTCTGTCAAACACGACCATGGTGTATTTAATTAAAAACAACAAAATACATGATGTGTAATTTTGAAGTACACAGAGTGTACTCAACATTTCCATACTCCACTTTAGGCGGCCTCTAGGTTATCCTACATGGTCGTGTGCAAGGCCACTATACAGCCAGCACACGGCTACCCGCAGTAACTGAGTACACGACGTGTACTCATAAAGTACATGGCATGTACTTCAAAAATTTCCAAAAACTCTTCTTTTCTCAAAAACTCCAGAATAAAAGAAAATCATACCTGAAAATAAAATCCGGGTTCTTACAAACTTCCCCCCTTAAAGAAATTTGTCCTCAAATTTCCCTAATAATGCGGCATAGAAGAAGAAACCCTGAACATCTCTGGCCACTAGGCTCGTACATCGGCCTCCCTCTCCCAAGTCTCGTCCTATACCTGCCTGTGCTTCCATAGCACTCATACTAGAGGAAAATACTAGCCATCGAGGACCTTTGTACTGTGATCGAAAATCTGGATAGGATGCTCCTCCAACGATGAATCCACTTCCAACCCAACCTCCTCGGATTTAAATACATGATAAGGGTCTGAGAATTAACATCAAATCTGAGAAACGTGGAAAATGTCATGCATATAACTGTACCTCTAAGGGAACTGCAACTAATAGGAAATCAGTCTGACTCTCTCCAACACCTCAAACAGCTCAACATACCTCGGTGAAAGCTTACCATGTCTCATAATCCTCTTGTGCCCCAACCTCGGTGTGACACGCAGGAAAACCTGATCCCCAACCTCGAACTCCAGAGGTCATCTCCACTGATCATCATAAGACTTCTATCAAGACTGTGTAGTAGTCATCCTCTTTCGAATCATCTCTATTTGCTCTGTGGTCTCCCAGACAAGATGAGGTCCCAACAGAGCTGCCTCTGTTGCCTCCAGCCAATATAAGGGTGAGTGGCATGGCCTAACGTAGAAGGCCTCATAAGGTGCCATCTGAATAGTTTCATGAAAACTATTGTTATAGGAAAACTTCACAAGAGGTATATGTTTCTCCCAAGAACCTCTAAAATCCAAAATGCATGCTTGTATCATTTCCTCAAGCACCTGAATCATGTGCTCGAACTGGCCATCTATCTGGGGGTGGTAAGTTGTACTCAAAAGTACCTGTGTACCCAAGACTTTCTGAAGCCCCTGCCAAACCCAAGAAACAAAACGTGTATCCCTGTCTGAAATGATGGAGAGTGGAACTCCATATAGATGTAAAATCTCTCAGATGTACAACCATCCCATGTCATCAACAATGAATGTCTCCTTGATCGGCAAGAAGTGATCCACCTTCATGAGTCTTTCAATGACAACCAAACTGCATCATTTCCTCAAGGTGACCTCATCAAACTGGTCACAAAGTCCATCGTGACGTCGTTCCACTTCCACTCTGGAATAGGAAACTGTTGTAAAAGTCCTGCCGGTCACTGATTCTACGCCTTCACCTATTGACAGGTGGAACACCTCATTATGAAACCTGCAACATCCCTCTTCATACCTGGCCACTAATACTAATGGTGTAGATCATGATACATCTAGGGGACACCAGGATGAACTGCCCAAACTGAGGAATGAAAATCCCATATCAACTCCTCACATATGTCTCTTGGCACCCATACGCACCCCTGGAAACACAATATCTCATCCTTGCCTATGGTCCATCAAAGAATAGGGTCCTCTCCGGACACCCTCTCCCTAAAGACTAGGCCTTCAGAATTGGATATCTGCCTCATTTTAACTCGATTAAGAAGAGTAGAGGTAACATCTATGGAAGAATGGAATGTTTTCCGCTGTCTATCATGCACCTCCAAATGCATCTCAGAGAATAGATTCATAAGCTTCCACTCACTAATGGCCTCCTGAACTGCTTGCATCTAATTCCTCCTGCTCAACACATTAGCCACTGCATTTCCTTTCCCAGGTGTATAGGCAAGTTCGATGTCAATGGACTGTAGGTAATCAACCCACCTTAACTATCTCAAATTCAAATCACACTGAGTGAAGATGTACTTGAGACTCTTGTGGTTGGTGAAAACCACAAGATTCTCTACTAGAAGATAATTTCTCCAACAGCGTAAGTCATGAACAACTACGTCCAACTCAAGATCATGCATTGGGTAGTTCCTCTCATGTGGTTGAAACTACCGAGACCCATACGCAACGACTCCTTCCCCCTACATAGGAACAGCTCCCAGCCCGATACTTGAAATATCACAATAAACAGTATAGCTCTTGCCTGGCTCTGGAAAGACTAGTATCGGTGTTGAAGTCAACCTCTCCTTTAGCTCCTTAAAGGATGACTCACAAGAATCTAACCACAATAACTTTTAACCCTTCTTAGTCATACCCTTCAGTGGTGTTGATAAGCATGAGAAGTCCTGTATGAAGCATCTGTAGTATCCAACCAGCCCTAGGAAACTCCGCACCTCAAATATGTTCTTCAGCAGCTCCAAGTAAACTACTGCTCCCACTTTCTCTGGATCTACTAATACTCTTGTCTCTGAGATGACATAACCCAAAAAGTGAATAGGATCCATCCAAGAGTGGAATTTTGAGAGCTTAGCATATAACTGATGCTCTCACAGTGTACTCAAAATGATCTCAAGATGGGTAGCAAGGTCATGTCGAGTGTGAGAGTATACCAAGATATCGTCCACGTAGACCACAACGAAGTAATCCATGTATGGATGGAACACTCGGTTTATTAGTGCAATTAAAACTACATGCACAATCATGAGACTGAACGGCATAACCATATACTCGTATAGACCATACCTGCTCTGAAATGCTATAAGAGGTATATCTTATGGTCCAATGTGGAACTGATGATAACCAGATCTCAAGTCAATCTTCGAGAACACTCGGGATCCTTGAAGCTGATGAAAGAGATAATAAATTCTTGGTAAATCATATCAGTTCTTAACTGTCAATTAGTTCAACTTCTGATATTCCACACAAATCCAGAGGGTGTTATCTTCCTTCTTCACAAATAGGGCATGCGAACCCCAAGGAGAAGTACTTGGTCGGATGAAACCATTTTCCTGCAACTCCTCTAACTACCTCTTGAGCTCCTGTAACTCTGGTGTAGCCATCCCGTAAGGAGGAATGGACACTAGATCCACCCCTAGCACGAGCTCAATAGAAAATTCTACCTCACACTCTGGAGGAAAACCTAAAATGTTCTCTGGAAAGATGTCCCTGAAATGATTCACCACTGGAGGAAAGTCTATCTGTGAAGTCCCCTGATCATCCAGATATAGACTAGAAATATGGGTTGTAACTCCTCCTAACCCATGATGCTCTGGACCTGTAATGCTTTCCTGGACATCCCACTAGCCCTTATGAAGGAACAATACACCCTCTGGTGATGTGAAACTCACCCTGCGGTAAAAATTTTGACAAATGCCTGGAAGGAAACTATCTAGTCTATTTTGAGAATGACATCATAGCCTATCATCTCTAGGATATAGAGATACCATAGAAAATGACACCCACCAACCTCTAGAGGGAACTGCTGTAATGTCCCGATTCCGGAATCCACCCAGAGGTGCCTCGTACCCAGTTGGTCATATGCACTCAAGCGCATTTCCCCAAACACCAGAGGAAACTGACTAGCAGTGAGGGCCTTGGGTGTGATAGTGGGGAAACTATGCCCTCATTGGAAAAGCACACAACGGAAATAGATAAACATGCAATAGCAGAATCAGTGAATAACCAACAATAATAAACAGTAGAAGACTAAGTCAAAAAACTGGATCACATATGTATATATGTAATGATGCACGATACAACTCTAGGAAAGCAGCCAAACAAGTCACAATGCTGAAAACACCACTGTACCAAAACAAATACAAAAGAAAAGTAAACAGCTCCTCAGCATCGCAAGCCAAATCTTGGTCTCATGCTCTCCTGCTCCAAGAAATCAAGTACCAGAAGTCGAAGGGCACTTTCCCTTGTCTATAACTATAACAACATAGTCTACTTGGGCCCAAAAGCTTGGCCCAAACAGGGTGTGAGATAAAAATCCCAGTAGGCAACCACCTGAAGATCTGTTCCTAACATTCAGTGAGTATATGGCATGTAAAAGCACAATAAGCAGTAAACAACAACAGCAAAGCAGTAGGCAGTAAACAGTAAGTATTAAAGCAGGATGATACACAACAGTAATCAATCCACAACCAACAACAGCAGAGAATACAACAACTAACAAGCATGAAACCCTCTGGGAAGTACTCGCAGCCATCCCCTCTGGTCCTATCTAAGAAGTACCACAACCCTCTGGGCAGTGTACTCGGCCTAACCCCTCTGGTTTGGTCATACGAATTTATGAGACTCTCTAGGGAAGCTCACTCGGTCAATTCCCCTTATATTCTAGGGTAATCAAAGACTCTATGAGGAAGATCATGCGGTCTAACCCTCTTATCCCCAAGGTCTAGAGACTCTCTGAGGAAGCTATCTCGGTCAATTCCTCCTATAGCCTCAGGTATACCACAGACTCTCTGAGGAAGCTCACCTGGTCAATTCCTCCTGTAGCCTGGGAAAGGTCTTAAAGAGAAATCAAACAAGGTAAGACTCTCTGAGGAAGCTCACTCGGTCTACCCTCTTATACTCTATAAAATCTAAAGGCACTCTGGGAAGATTGATCGGTCTATCCCCTGTGGCCTATAATGTCTAAGTCTCACGGAGGAAGCTCACTCGGTCTACCCTCATATAGTATATAATGTCAAATACTCTCTGGGAAGCTCACTCGGTCTATCCCTTATAGTCTATATCACCAGGTTCTCACATCCCCTTTCTAGTCAGTGCATGATAATTCTATAAGGCCAAATTACACCTATAGAGATACTTGGATAACATTCTACAGGACAACAAGCATGTTATACAAAACACTCCATCCTATAGACACAAGGCATAGCAATAGTCCTAACAGCCAAAGCCTAACAAGACCCAAAGGTCATAAATAGAGAAAAGCATGGGAAAAAATCCAAGCACAACAAATTATCCTCTAACATGATTAATTTACCACTACAAAAGCATACAAGCAAGGAAGGAAAATAACAAGGGCCAAAAGGTAAACACAAAATACTTCATTCAAGGGTATTAGTGTAATTTGCACATAAAGCTCAAAGACATTGAACGTTAAGGCACAAACCACCTACCTCGATACTAGGATATCGATATAATTTAACCATGATGACTGATTCTCCCTTGAATGTTGTAGATCTATGAAAACGTCCAAAATGATCAAACCACAATAACTTGAGAAAGTGGAATAATCAAGGAAAGAAACTCAAGCAGAAGGAAGAACTAACCGCTTCGGTTCCAACACAATTGAAAACGGTCAAATATTCCGAAATATGTCGGCTTGGGAAACCGGAGAAGTTTCGTGGTCGTACGATGTTTCTTGGTCAAACCGGGCCTAGAATAAGACGTTTATGGTGATTAGGCACGACCCCGGTCCGTTTAATGAAAAAAATAAAGTACACGACATGTACTTTTAGAGTACATGACATGTACTAGATATTTCTGTACTCTGCCAAAATCAGCCTCCACGTCACCCCTACACACCGTGTGTGTGGCCCGGACATGGCCAACACATGGCTTTGAGCGGAAAAGGAGTACACGGCGTGTACTCAGAAAGTACACGGTGTGTACTTCAAAAATTTCCAGAAACATCTTTTTTCCTGAAAACTCGAGAAAAAGGAAAAACATACCTTAAAAGATGATCTGGGTTCTTACAAAACTTCCCACCTTAAAGAAATTCATCCCCAAATTTCCCTAGTGGGGCATAGAAGAAGAAACCCCGAACAGCTCTGGCCACAGCGATCGTACATCAGCCTCCCTCTCCCAGGTCTCATCCTGTACTCGCCCGTGTTGCCAAATCACCCATACTAAAGGAACAAACCGCCCACAGAGAACCTTCGTACTACGATCGACAATACATATGGGATTCTCCTCAAACGATGCATCCGCTTCGAGCTCTACCTCCTCAGGCTGAAAGATATATGATGGGTCTGAAAAGTAACGTCAGAGCTAAGAGACATGGAAGACGGTGTGCATGGCCCGGTACCTCTGAGGTAACTGCAACCGATAGGAAATCGGACCAAATCTCTCTAAAACCTAAAATATCCCAACGTACCATGGTGAAATTTTACCCTATCTCTGAATCCTCGTGTGTCCCAACCTCGGTGTGACACGCAAGAAAACCTGATCTCCGAACTCGAACTCCAAGGTCGTCTCTGCTGATCAGCATAATACTTCGGTCAAGACTATGTTGTATCCATCCTCTTTTGAATCAAATCTATCTACTCTGAGGTATCCTGAACAAGCCGAGGTCCCTGTAGAGCTACCTCTCCTTCCTCCAGCCAACATAAGGGTGATCGGCATGGCCTACTGTACAAATCCTCGTAAGGTTCCATCTGAATGGTTTCCTAAAACCTTTTGTTGTATGAGAACTCCACAAGAGGTATATGATTATCCCAAGAACCGCTGAAGTCTAGAATGAATGGTCGGAGCATTCCTCAAGCACCTGGATCGCGCGCTCGGACTGGCCATCTGTCTAGGAATGGTATGTTGTACTCAGAAGTACCCGTGTACCCAAAGCCTTTTGACGTCCCTGCCATAACTGAGAAGTAAAGTGTGCATCCCTGTCTGAAACAATGGAGTGTGGAACTCCATGTAGACGTACAATCTCTTGGATGTACAACCATCCCAGATCATCAACACGGAAGGTCTCCTTAATCGGTAAGAAGTGCGCAACCTTTGTAAGCCTATCAACGAAAACCCAAACAGCATCGTTCCCCCTAGGCGGCCTCAGAAACCTAGTCACAAAGTCCATCGCGACATCGTTCCACTTCCACTCGGGAATGGGTGACTGCTATAAAAGTCCTGCTGGTTGATGATGCTCTTCTTTCACTTGCTGACAAGTATAAGATCTCATAACAAATCCAGAAACATCTTTCATCATACCTGGCCACCAATATGGGCGGTGTAGATCAAGATACATCTTGGTGACGCTAAGACGAACTGCCCAAATTGAGGAATTAAAATCCCACATCAGCTCCTCGCGTATGTCTGTAAGCACCCATACGCATCCCTGGAAATGCAAGATCGCATCCCCTCCCACAGTCCATCCAGGAAGAGGGTCCTCTCCTGACACACTCTCCTGCACGACTGAGCCTTCTGAGTCTGATAGCTGCCTCCTTCACACCCAATCAAGTAGTGTATAGGTAATAGCTACAGAAGATAGGACAGTTTGTCCCTTCCTGTTGTGAAATTCCTAGTGCATCTCAGAGAACAGATCCATAAGCCGCCACTCACTGTTGGCCTCCTGAACATCCTGAATCTGAGTTATTCAGCTCAACACATCTGCCACTACATCGCCCTTTCCCGGCGTATAGGCGAGTTCGATGTCAAAGGACTGAAGACAGTAAACCCACCTATGCTGTCTCAGATTCAGATCACGTTGAGTGAAGATATACTTGAGACTCTTGTGGTCAGTGAAAACCACAAAGTGCTCTCCTAGAAGGTAATGTCTCCAACATTGCAAGGCATGAACAATAGCTGCCAACTCCAGATCGTGCGTAGGGTAATTCCTCTCGTGTGGCCTCAACTACTGAGACCCATACGCAACGACTCCATCTCCCTACATAAGCACAGCTCCCAGCCCGACACCTAAAGCATCACAGTAAACAGTGTAGCCCTTACCCGGCTCTGGCAAGACTAGTATCAGTGCTGATGTCAACCTCCCCTTCAGCTCCTGAAAGGCTGACTCACAAGATTCTGACCATAAAAACTTTGCCCCCTTCTTGGTCAGACCTTTCAACAGTGCTTCTAGGAGTGAGAAGTACTGAATGAAGCATTTTTAGTATCCATCCAGCCCTAGGAAACTCTGCACCTCAAAAACGTTCTTCAGCTTCTCCCAGAAAACTATAGCTCTCACTCTCTCTGGGTCCACAGATTCTCCAGCCTCTGAGATGATGTGACCCAAGAAGTGAATCTGGTCCATCAAAAATTGGCACTTCGAGAGTTTAGCATATATCTGATTCTCTCTTAGTGTACTCAGAGTGATCTCAAGATGTGTGGAATGGTCGTTTCGAGTACAAAAGTACACCAAGATATCTTCCACGAAGACCTTGAAGAAGGAGTCCACGTACGGATGGAACACTCTGTTCATCAGTGCCATGAAAACTGTGGGAGCGTTCATGAGACAGAAAGGCATGACTGTATACTTGTATAGACCATACCTACTCCTGAAGGTTGTAAGAGGTATATCTGATGGTCTAATGCGCAACTGATGATAATCGGACCTCAAATCGATCTTCAAGAACACCCGGTCTCCTCGAAGCTGATCAAAGAGGTCATCTATCCTCAGCAAGGGATATCGGTTCTTGACCGTCAACTGGTTCAGCTTCTGATAATCCACACAAAGCTGAAGGGTGCTGTCTACCTTCTTCGCAAATAGAATAGGTGAACCCCAAGGAGCAGTACTGGGTCGGATGAAACCCTTTGCCTGCAACTCTTCCAACTGCTTCTTGAGCTCCTGCAACTCAGGTGTAGCCATCCTATAAGGAGGAATGGACACTGGTGCCGCTTCTAGAATGAGATCAATTGAGAATTCTAACTCACACTCTGGAGGAAAACCTAAAAAGTCCTCTGGAAAGACAACCCTGAAACGATCCACCACTGGGGGAAAGTCTAACTGCAAAGTCCCCTGGTCATCCAGATAAAGAAAAGCAATCTAGGCTGTAACTTCCCCAAGCCCATGATGCACTGGTCCATCTCTACCCACCTAGACATCCCACTCTCCTCTATGAAGGAAAGATACGCCCTCTGGTGATATGAAACTCACCCTGTGGTGATAGCAATCAATGAATTCCTGGAAAGGAACCAACCAGTCTATCCCGAGAATGACATTATAACTCGACATCTCTAGGACATAGAGGTCCCATAAGAAGTGACACCCCAAAACCTTGAGAGGGAACTCCCTGTACTGACGTACACTAGATGTCCTCGTTCCCAATGGTGTGTCAAGAGTCAACAAGTCGGCAGATGAAAAGATACAGAGCCCAAGGCTCTCCATGACCGTAACAGAGATAAAGCTATGGGAAGCACCAATATCGAAAAGAGATGAAGATAAAACTAAGGCGACTAATATCATACCTCTAACTGTCGAAGGCTCCGGATCCTTCTCTTAATAGGTCTACTCCATGGCGAAAGACTGGCTGGCACCATGGCCCTACGCCCTTGGCTGACCTCTCTGAGCTGATCCACTCTATTGTCACTGATGACCTGGTGACTGACCACCATGCCCACGACCCCCACCTTAGCCCGAACGGCCAGAAGAACTCCAGCTCCCAGACTGGTGGGAAACTAGCAAAGCATCTCCAGAATGCTGGGTAATAGAGGAACCCCTACCACTAGCTGAAGGTGAGAAGATGTGACAGAAGCACTGAAGATGGCCCATCTTTCCGCAAGATCGACACTCCATCGGATCTATCTAGAACTAAGGCCTGCTATGCCCACTCCTACCAAACGGGTAGCATACAACCTGGCTGCCAGAAGATGCATCCCGTATACCCAAATCTCCTCGAGAAGACTCTCTACGATGCTTCCTATTTTCTATAGGAGGAACACTAGCTCTGGGTGTCATACCTCCCTAGCTCACTGTCTAGAATCCCTCAGATTGTGCTCAGTAATCAGCGCCTGGTTGATGATAGAGGATATAGAAGTCAACTGAAAGATATTCACCTGAGAACAGATCTATTGCCTGATACTGTCCTCAAACATCGTAGCAAGAAACAATTCATCACCTACTGGGATCGGTGTGAAATGATGCAGCTCAGTAAAACGGGATGAGTACTCCATGACAGAAGGAGTACCCTAAAGTAGGGTCATAAACTCCCGGGCTCGATCGGCCCTCAGGGTCTCCGGATAGAAGTAGTCATAGAAAGTACGTCGAAACTCATCCCATGACATACCCTGCTGGTGCCCTGACTATGAGATCACCTCCCACCACCTCTTGGTGGTGTCCCAGAGCATATAAGTAGCCATCTTTACCCACTTCTCCTGAGGTATCTCTAGGTGATCGAAGATAGTCAGGGTGGCCTCAAACCACGACTCTGCAGCCCGGGGTCCTCCATCCCCAGAAAAATTCAGAGGATGATGTTGTTGAAAAACCCTCATCAACTCAGCCATCGATGGGGCAGGAGGCGGCGCTCCCAGAAAAGTTTGCATCATCCTCAGGAAATCCTCCCTGAACTATGCATCGGTGCCTATGACAGGTATAACTACTGGTGCCATGTCTGGCACAACAAGAGGATCAACAGGAGGTCCCTGATCGTCTATATCTGGTGTCTGGTCACCATCTGGAAATTGACGCACGACCGAAGGATGTCTCGGTGGCATAGCTCTGAAAGATCAGAAGCACACCTTAGATCAGGATTAACAAGGACTGAAAACACAGGAGTTCAAAACGGGAACAGGGTAAAGAAACTCTCAAGTTTTACAAAACACTACTACACGGCGTGTACAAAAACTACACGGTGTGTCTTCTTTATCCATTAACATGGGAATGTACTCCTGCCACTACTGGTCGTGTAAAACCCCAACTACACAACGTGTTGTTCCCACACACAACGTGAACTTGAACTCCAAACCCCTGCCTGAGTCTCCTTACACGGCTAACCCACACGGTCCAAACTAACCCTAGACTACACGATGTGTTCCCTAGGGACACAACGTGTAGTAGACATGGTCTCGGCGGCCCGTGTTGTTAGTTACACGGTCAGCTACACAACTTCCCTTAAACGGCATGTTCCAAACAAACACGGCGTGTATAGAAGAAGATAACACTAACCCGTGTTGTTCGTGACACAGCCGGGTACCTGGAATAAACTACACGACATGTTCTTAACCAACACGGCATGTTCTACTCGAGCTTCCCCGACCCGTGTTGTTAGTGACACGGCTGGGTACACAGCTCTAAACTACACGGTGTGCACCTACTGTACACAATGTGATCCTGAAGTTATTTTCACGACACCATGTTTCTGCTCACATGGTCAGTGACATGGCCTGAAAACTACATGGCCTGTATCCAGAAAGTACAAACCATGTATTCTGGGTTTTTTCTGGGCAGTAGCTCAGAAACTACACAGAAGCCCATAAAACACAGAAAACAAGGAAAGGGGTGCCAAATTCCAACCCACAAGGGCCCATAATCCTCACAAATCAAAGCATGGCATCTCCTAGAGTCACATATAAAGAAAAACAGGTCAATGATCTACCAATTTCAAATTCAAGAGGGCCTATAACACCTCATGAACCAAAAAATGGCATTCATTTTAAGCAATGTATAAAACAAACAGTTTCTCTATCAAACTATAGATATTCTATCAAACATCTATCACAACAGCCTGCATAATCTATACTAGATCTATCACAACAACATACAATCACTAATGCACCCTAGATGGCATGGCAAGAATGCATGGCATGTGATTTATAACAAGTTCCTATATGATGCATGAGATGGAATACCCTCATCTCAATGGGTTGTGACAGAAATAGAACCATAATATCCAAAAAATAATAACAACACAAGTCATGTGAATCACTCTAGGTGAAATCATATCAACCGTAAAATCTCAAAACTAGAAAACTACAATAAACGAGGTAGTATGGATTTTCCCTATACATGAGTTAGCTACTCCTGGGCATAGCTTATTACCACGTACCGAATCCGTCCTATCCCTGGATAATGTCTCCAAATAGTAAAGCAAGAGAAAAGAGCTCCTCTGATACCATTTTGTAATGCCCAGGTTCCAAAAGCCACCGAGAGGCACACCGTACCCGGTTGGTCACATGGCCTCAAGCACATTTCCCCAAATGTCCGAGGCTACCAACTAGCAGTGAGGTCCTTTGGTGTGATAGTGGAGAAACTATGCCCTCATTGGCAGAGTACAGAGTGGAAATAGATAAACATGCAATAGCAGAAGTAGTGAATAACCTACAATAATAAACAGCAGAAGACTAAATCAACAAACTGAAGCACATATGTATATATGGAATGATGCAGGATACAACTCTAGGAAAGCAGCCAAACAAGTCACAATGCTGAAAACACCACAGTACCAAAACAAGTACAAAATAAAAGTAAACAGATTCTCAGCATCGCAAGACAAAGATTGGTCACATGCTCTCCTGCTCTAAGAAATCAAGTACCAGAAGTCGAAGGGCGCTTTCCCTTGTCTATACCTGCAACAACATTGTCTGCATGGGCCCAAAAGTATGGCCCAAACAGGGTGTGAGATAAAAACTCCTAGTAGGCAACCACCTGAAGAACTATGCCTAACAGTTAGTGTAAAGATCCGAAAAATTCGAGGAAATTGTTTTCTTAATTTTCTTTGGATTTTTACAAAAACGCAGTTTCTGACGGCACCTGATTCCGGGGCCCGGTGTGCTCGGAATCATTTTCTGAAGTTTGGCTCGGGTACGTTCAGTGAACGAACGAGCGGGTTTTTCTAACTTTTTAACCGGTGCTCGGAATCAAATTCTGAGGGCACTGATTAAATCGTAGTGCTGGTATTTGCTTAGAAACGCCTCTTCCATAGTTGCGTTTTCTCGGGTGTGATTTTTAAATTTTTGGGGTTATGTTAAGAAATAAAATAAAGTGTGCGACAACTTTATTGTTATTTCACTTAAAGCCACTTGAAAGCCACTTAAAGCTTCTTAAGCTGAGTTGATGCGGATAGGGTGCTATCCAAAAATATCCTACCCTCTTGGTAGGATATTTGTGAGGTGGGGCCCGCACGAGCCCCACCGTTTCTTTTCCACTAAGTAACGCCCCCGCGAAAAACCATCATTATGAAAGTCAACTGACGCATTTTCTTAAATTATTAATGCACCAATTAATTGGGTGGTTAACTTCGTTAAATTAATTCTATGAATTAATTTAATCGTTTCTTAACATGCTTACAATCCGTTGGCGTAATAATAAAATAAGACCAACGCACGACTTCTTGAGGATTGCTCGTTGAGAGGGTTTTGACAGAAATTTTGTGCCTTCAACCTCCTTCACGAAGAACACGAACAATGCGAAGAACCAGAAGAACGCCGTCACCCTCGGAGATCGACGATGCTTCTTCCGAGACGTTCTTCCCCGCAACGATCTCCGATCACCAACTGCTTGAGGTAGGAGATTTCGGGTTTCTTCTTTTAAATCACTTTGTGGGTTATAATAACATCATGGATTTAATTAATATTATTAAATCTACATGTTCTTGAACCTCAGAGTTCGTCGACACGACACAGTATTCCGCAACGACGCGACGCCCTTCCGCGACGCAACGATCGCCTCCTTCCGCGACGATCAATTCCGTGAAGAACGCACGCTCGACGACTACAGCGAGGTAGGGGTTTGTTTGTGAAATAATTTATATTTCCGTGGATCTTCCTACTAAAACAAAGAACCTGGATCAAGTGCAATTTTAATTTATTAAATTGTATCTTGTTACCTTTCCATATGATGTTTTATTCTTCCCGTTTGTTATCACCTAACGCGGAGGGTGCGGGCCCAACAAACACGGCACGACAACCCTCCGCAGTTCTTAGTTGATGTACGGATTGGCGGGCATCGACAAAACATGCCATAGAGGTGATTCGTTATTTCCGCAGTGAAGTACAGGACCCGGGAGGAGAAAAGGCGTAGACGGAAATGAAATCGGACCACCGGAGCAACTCCGGTGGCCTGCGGAACCCACCGGCGACGCCCTGGCGCGCCACCAGACAGGGCCGCCGCGGCTTCAGCGGCGGCGGCGGCGGCCAGCAGACCTGCGGCGGCGGCGGCGGCCAGCAGACCTGCGGCGGCGGCGGCGGCCAGCAGACCTGCGGCGGCGGCGGCGGCCAGCAGACCTGCGGCCGTGCGGGTCCGGCACACATGGGATGTGGCAAAGCCGCATCCGCTAACCCAGCGTGGCCCACGCGGGCCACGACGCTTCATCCCGCGGGGGCAGCGCCCTGCGGCTTCCTCCGCTCGGCCGCTCGGCCGAGCCGAGCCGAGCCGGGCCGCCGCAACCGGCTGGGTCACGCCCAGGCCGGGCCGGGTCGCGCCAAACCGGGTCTGACCCGGAACCGAGTCGGGTCGAACCGGTTCGGGCCGACCCGGGGTGGGGGGGGGGGGTCGGGCCGGGTCTGTCCGGGCCCAGACCCCCCGTTTCTGGACCTTTTCGGTCTTTTGCTCATAACTTGAGCTACGGGCCTCCGAATGACGCGCCTTCAGCGGAGATGCAGTACTGGGATCGAGACGGTCGTTTCAGTATATCACACTCAAGGTTCTGGATTACTTTGAGTTCGGCCGGGTTGGTTCGTACACGAAACCAACCGGGCCCTCGGAGCGGAAACGCTCATATCTTGAGCTTCGGACGTCCGTTTGACGTGCCGTCGACTTTGTTGTTTTCCTCTAAGTGAGAGGGATCATTTTTCAAACTCCACCCAAGGTTTGGATGCAGGTGGAGTACGGTCGGGTTGGTTTTTCCTTAAAAACCAACCGGTCCCCTGGGACGAAAAAGCCAACAACTCTCAGACGGGGTGTCCGATTGACGCGCCTTCTGCGACGTTGAGTTCCTGTTGATGATACGGAACTTTTGGATACATCAACTCTGGACTATGTGTCAGTTGATGTATCATCCTCTCAGCTCGTGGAGAGGACCCTCCCGAATGAGCTTGCTGTGTGCGGGAACCCTAGAGCTGGCTGCGACTGCTACTGTGACGATGATGACTGTGCAGAGATCCTCAGTGGATTCGATGGCGATGACTACAGCACTCAACGATACTTTGTGGGTCAGTTCTACCAATCCTGTGTGGGTCTGATCTTGTGTGGGTCAGCGCTCAGCGGTCCTGTGTGGGCCAGCGCCTACAAGTCATGTGTGGGCCCGATCCTGTGTGGGTCTTTGCAGGGGTTAGTTACCTATCGATCCTTTGTGGGTCAGATCCTTTGTGGGTCATTGCGGGAGTTAGTACCTATAAATCCTTTGTGGGTCCAACGACTTAGATGGATCAGTGATCATCTCTTTCGTCATTCGAAGAAGTATGCCTGTGTGAGCTGAAACACTATTTTACTTTCCTTTGTGGATTGTGTTGAGCTATCCTGTGTAGATTTACGTTTTACATTCCTTTGTGGATTGTGTTGAGCTATCCTGTGTGGATTTATGTTTTACTTTCCTTTGTGGATTGTGTTGAGATATCCTATGTGGATTTATGTTTTACTTTCCTTTGTATATTGTGTTGAGCTATCCTGTGTGGATTTACGTTTTACTTTCCTTTGTGGATTGTGTTGAGCTATCCTGTGTGGATTTACGTTTACTTTCCTTTGTGGATTGTGTTGCGCTATCCTGTGTGGAATTATGTTTTTCTTCCCTGTGTGGACTGGGTTTTACTTGAGCTCGGACGTTGGAGCCGAGCGAGGATTGATGACTTAGGTATATGTATGGGCATATACCTAAGTAGTGTCGGATGTTACTTCGTGATTGTATCTTCCTTTTTGGTTTATCCTTTGTGGATTCTGGGAGACTTTCGGGGGTCTCGGGGTCCCTACTGAGTAGCTTATACTCACCCCTGAACGGGGTATGCCCGCACTACGTTGTGTTGGTTGCAGACGACGGACATCACTGATTGCGGGGGAGGATTGCAGAGCAGGACGGTACCTGGAGGTGGACAACTGGGTGGAGTGTACTCGGAGCGGACGGATGGACCGAGGAGCTATAGAGGCTATCTGTACTCACCCTTTAGGTGGGACTTCCAGAGGACGGCTCAACGCTGCGGCTTTACTTTTCAGTTGTTGTTTTTCCCCTTTCAGTTGTACTTTACAGTTGGGCTTGTATTTCCGGCCCCCTTTACATTTCCGCACTTACCATTGTACCAGCTTTTACTTAGTGTTTACTTTTTTCCACTTGCTTACTCTGTGGTGCTTATTTACTTTACAAAGGAAATTCCTTCCCTTTACCGGGATTTACGCCTTGGTGCTAGTCGCCAGCCCCTTTCCTATGGAAGGCGGGCTTGGGATAGTCACAGCATGGGCCCCGAGGACGGGTCGTGACAAATTGGTATCAGAGGAGTTCGGTTCTTCCGTAGACTCTGACCATTCTTCTATGTGAAGCAATAGTGTTTAGTGTATTGGGTGTGGTTATCAGTCCAGGGAGTCCAGTGTTGGTACGGCGGCCGACGTATCCGTACACCAAGACCATGACTTCTGATTTCCGACTTAATTCACGAAAACATTGATTCCGTGTGTGTTTCAAGTTTTCTTTGTGATTACTTTGTGTCAGCTCACCAGGTATACTATTATGACCATGGTGCACCTATTTTTTTTCAGGATGGCCCCACGACGACAACCAGCTTCGGTTCTGAGAGTTGAGCGCGAAGACAGCCCGCCGAGCGACGAGGCATTGGTACATGTCCCTTTGATAGTTGAGGCACCGGCGATACCTTTACCCGCCAAGCCACCGATGCTTCCAGCCACAGCCGCTGATGATGCACGTCGCCTTAGTGCACTGCATGAGTTCCAGCGCCAGCGACCGCCCAGGTTCCACGGGGAGACGGACCCCCAGGCAGCCGAGGACTGGCTGGATGCAGTTGTACGAGTTTTCAGGCGAGTGAGGACACCAGCAGACCTCATGGTGATCCTCGCAGCGAGCCTACTACACGCAGCAGCGGGCCGATGGTGGAGCTTGATGCTCCAGGTGCACGATGAGGAATCTCTTCTCTGGACAGACTTTGACGGCCTTTTCCGCTCAGAGTTTGTCCCGGCCACCCTCCGTGCGGTGCGCATCCAGGAGCTCCTTCAGCTGCGGCAGGGCAGCTTGACGGTTGCCCAGTACTCGACGAGATTTACCGATCTCTCGCGCTACTCTATCAACATGGTACGGGACACATTCGTCCGGGCCCGGACCTTTGAGCAGGGATTGAGACACGAGATCAGGGCATCGCTGATCTCCCTCAGTATCCCGACCCAGGCATGAGTACTGGAGATATCCCTTTTGATTGAGAGCATTCTTGCTGAGACTTCTCCAGCGGCGAGACCAACCGCGGGGCGGCACGTAGTAGAGTCTTCTGCAGTAGGCAGTCGACGGATGACTTAGGGGTCCCGACAGGCCAGTCCCTCACATAGACAGCCTTAGGACACTGGCTCAACTGTGCGGGGCACACAATGTGGAGCCAGTCTTTCGAGAGGTAGGCAGTGCTACACA
This sequence comes from Viscum album, assembly GCA_963277665.1. Classification (NCBI taxonomy): domain Eukaryota; kingdom Viridiplantae; phylum Streptophyta; class Magnoliopsida; order Santalales; family Viscaceae; genus Viscum; species Viscum album. The sequence goes on from OY728157.1 coordinate 1,995,418,364, forward strand.
TGCGGCAGACAGGGTCACATGGCTCGTGACTGCCCGACCCATCGTGTCAAGGAGCAGCATACAGTTGAGGGGCCACCCAGGCAGAGGCAGAGGGTCGACCGTGGCAGTCCGCAGGGAGGAGGAAGACGAAGCGGAGGAGCTGGCCGAGTAGCAGGTTGTGGGCGACGCTTTGAGGCTCTACCACCACCACCATCAGGAGGCCCGCCCCGACCACAGGGAGCTGGCGAGCAGAGACAGGCATAGCTCCAGGCAGCGGAGGCCTATGACCACGACGTGCCCGAGATGATTCGAGGTACGATCTGTGTCTATTCCACCCTTTCTGCAGTTCTTATATACACAAGAGTGAGTCACTATTTCATATCTGATGCCCTTGTTCGGCGCTCGGAGATTCCGACAGAGCCGTTGGCTCGATCCTTATGGCTAGAAACTCGTACGGGAGCAGACTCGACGATTACACACTGGTGTCGGCAGTGTGAGATTACTCTAGGAGGCGAGATCTTCGGCTGGTATCTTCTTGTAGCGGCATCGAGGCCTTACGACGTCATCTTGGGCATGGATTGGTTATCTACAGTCCATGCACAGATTGACTATATTAGGCGCAAGGTGCAATGTGTACGCACTGACGGGAGCAGGTTCACCTTCACCAGCGAGAAGAGAGCCTTCGCAGTAGAGGATGGACTACCGCAGAGGAGAGGACAGCCCATCACTCATCAGTTGGCTAGCCTCATCCTAGGAGTAGTTGATGTACGAAGTCCTAGTTTTCCTGCAGTGGTAGATCAGTATGCGGACGTCTTTCCCGATGACGTTCCAGGGCTACCTCCTCGTAGAGAGGTAGAATTTCATATCGACATGTACCCCGGGACAACCCCGATATCGACTCCAGCATATCGGATGACCCCCGCTGAGCTTCGAGAGCTACGGGTACAGTTGGAGGACTTGCATGGCAAGGGATTCATCCGACCCAGTGTTTCACCCTGGGCTTCCCCGATATTGTTCGCCAAGAAGGCGACGGGAGCTTGTGACTTTGTGTCGACTATCATCGCCTGAACCAGGTGACAGTGAGGAACAAGTATCCGCTACTGAGGATTTATGACCTCTTCGATCAGCTCAAGGGAGCACGGTGGTTCTTGAAGATAGACCTCAGGTCATACTATCATTAGCTCAGAGTTCGGGACGAGGATGTGCAGAAGATGGCCTTAAGATGTCGGTATGGCCACTATGAGTTCTTGGTTATGCCATTCGGCATAACCAATTCTCTAGCAGTGTTCATGGCCCTCATGAACAGGATCTTTCAGCCATACCTCGATCGATTGTCATGGTCTTCATCGACTCCATTTTGATATACTCGACGACTGAGGAGGAGCACGCATACCACTTACGGGTTGTACTAGACACACTCCGAGAGCACTAGCTTTATAGAAAGCTCTCGAAGTGTCAGTTCTAGATAGGTGAGGTCCACTTCTTGGGACACATCATCTCTGAGGCGGGAGTTGCAGTGGATCCTGCGAAGATCTAGGCGGTGCTAGCTTGGGAGCCACCTAGGAGCGTGACAGAGGTGCGGAGTTTCTTGGGACTAGCTGGATACTATCGGAGATTCGTGCCAGACTTCTCCAGAGTTGTGGCACCACTCTCAGATTTGACGAAGAAGGGGAAACCCTTTGTGTGGTCAGACAAATGTCAGCAGAGCTTCCAGGAGCTGAGACAGAGATTGACCAGCTCCCCTATCTTGAGGTTGCCTGAGGAGGGATTAGGGTACGTAGTCTACTGCAATGCATCAGGGACCGGACTCGGATGTGTCCTGATGTAGGAGCGGGCAGTGATCGCCTATGGACAAAGTCAGTTGAGGCCGCATGAGCAGAACTACACTACCCATGACCTGGAGTTAGCAGCAGTGGTCTTCGCTCTGAAGACATGGCGACACTATCTGATGGGAGAGCACTTTACAGTCTTTTCTGACCACTAGAGTCTCAGGTACATCTTCTCGCAGAAGGACCTGAACCGGAGACAGCGGCGATGGCTCGAGTTCCTCCAGGACTATGACTTTGAGATAGTCTATACTCCTGGGAAGGGGAACGTGGTGGCCAATTCTCTCAGCAGGAGGACGGGCATTCAGCAACTTGAGGAGGCGACAGAGAAGCTAGCCGCTTTGCAGATATCCTTCATGGATAGAGATGGAGCATCCTTCCTTCAGTCTCTCATAGTCACTCCTCCACTACTACAGTGGGTCAGAGAGGCACAGCGTGGGGATGCTGACTGTGAGACGCGGCGTGCACAGATATCCTCAGGACAGACATCTGATGGCTTCTCCTTGAGAGCAGAGCACGACATCCTTTTTAGAGGACGTACATTGGTACCAGTTGCTTTATGAGAGGAGGATCTGAGAGAGTTTCACAATTCTCCTTTGGCGGTACATCCTGGAGTGGAAAAGATGTACCCGGATATCAGACGACAGCATTAGTGGCCAGGAATGAAGAAGGTTGTGGTAGAGTTTGTTTCTCAATGCCTCACCTGCCAGCAGGTGAAGGTAGAGCACCAGGTACCAGCAGGCTTGGTACATCCCTTGGAGGTACCAGAGTGGAAGTGGGATGGGATATCTATGGACTTCGTGACTTCACTTTCACGCACTTCCATAGGTCACGACTCCATCTGGGTGATTGTCGACCGACTCACCAAGTTGGCTCACTTCTTACACATCAGAGAGCAGGGCTCAGTGGAGAGCTTGGGGCGTCTCTACGTTCAAGAGATTGTATGGCTTCACGGTGTGCCATCATCTATCGTCTCCGATCGAGATGGTCGCTTTACTTCCCGGCTTTGGAAGGGGTTGCATGTGGCGTTCGGGACGCAACTACGTCTGAGCACCGCCTTTCACCCTCAGACGGATGGTCAGATGGAGAGGACCATTCAGACTCTCGAGGACATGCTCCGCGCATGTGTCCTTGACTTTGGTCGCAGCTGGGAGGACCACCTACCCTTGGTTGAGTTTTCATACAACAATAGCTACCACTACACCATCGAGATGGCACCATACGAGGCGTTGTACGGTAGGCCTTGCAGATCTCCTTTGTGTTGGACAGACCCTGGGGAGTCAGCACTTGTGGGACCAGAGATGGTCCGGGCCATGACAGAGAAGGTCCAGGTCATCCAGGGGCGGATGAGGACAGCTCAGAGATGGCAGAAGTCTTATGCTGACAGGAGGAGGAGGCCACTGGAGTTTGAGGATGGTGACCACGTCTTCTTGCATGTCTCACCTCGACGTGGATTACAGAGATTTGGCTGAGGTGGAAAGTTGTGTCCACACTTCATCGGACCTTTCCAGGTCATCAGCAGGATTGGCGAGGTGGCTTATCGCCTGGCTCTACCACCTCAGTTGCACTGGGTGCACAGCGCCTTCCAAGTATCCTAGCTGAGGAGATACGTGCACGACCCGACACACATCATTGACCATGAGGAGCTAGATGTTGATGATGGGGCGACTTTTGCGGAGGTCCCAGTGGAGATCGAGGATCGACAGGAGCGGGTCCTACGTGGATAGTCAATTCCTCTAGTGCACATCAGATGGCAGCACGAGAACTTCCAGGAGAGCACCTGGGAGCGGGAGGCTCAGATGCGTGCTCAGTACCCACATTTGTTTCCCTAGTCTATGATGTATCTTTACGGGGACGTAAAGCTCTGAGGTGGGAGTGATGCAAAGACCTGAAAAATTCAAGGAAATTTTTTTCTTAATTTTCTTTGGATTTTACAAGAACGTAGTTTATGAAGGCACCTGATTCTGAGGCCCGGTGTTCCCGGAATCATTTTCTGATGTTTGGCTCGGGTACGTTCAGTGAACGAACGAGCGGGTTTTTCTAACTTTTGAACCGGTGCTCGGAATCAATTCTGAGGGCACCGATGAAATCGCAGCGCTGGTATTTTCTTAGAAACGCCTCTTTCAGAGTTGTGTTTACTCGGGTGTGGTTTGTAAATTTTTGGGGTTAAGTTAAGAAATAAAATAAAGTGTGTGACAACTTTTTTTTATTTCACTTAAAGCCACTTGAAAGCCACTTAAAGCTTCTTAAGCTGAGTTGATGCGGATAGGGTTCTATCCAAAAATATCCTACCCTCTTGGTAGGATATTTGTGAGGTGGGGCCCGCACGAGCCCCACCGTTTCTTTTCCGCTAAGTAACGCCCCCGCAAAAACCATCATTATGAAAGTCAACTGACGCATTTTCTTAAATTCTCAATACACTAATTAATTGGGAGGTTAACTTCATTAAATTAATTCTATGAATTAATTTAATCGTTTCTTAACCTGTTTACAATCCGTTGGCATAATAATAAAATAAGACCAATGCACGACTTCTTGAGGATTGCTCGTTGAGAGGCTTTTGACAGAAATTTTGTGCCTTCATCCTCCATCACGAAGAACGTGAAGAACGCGAAGAACGCGAAGAACCCCGTCACCCTCGGAGATCGACGACGCTTCTTCCGAGACGTTCTTCCCCGCAACGATCTCCGATCACCAACTGCTTGAGGTAGGAGATTTCGGGTTTCTTCTTTTAAATCCCTTTGTGGGTTATAACAACATCATGGATTTAATTAATATAATTAAATCTACATGTTCTTGAACCTCGGAGTTCATCGACGCAACACCGTATTCCGCAACGACACGACGCCCTTCCGTGACGCGACGATCGCCTCCTTCTACGACGTTCAATTCCGCGAAGAACGCACGCTCGACGACTACGGTGAGGTAGGGGTTTGTTTGTGAAATAATTTATATTTCCGTGGATGTTCCTCCTAAAACAGAGAACCTGGATCAAGTGCAATTTTAATTTATTAAATTGTATCTTGTTACGTTTCCAGATGATAATTTATTCTTCCCGTTTGTTATCACCTAACGCCGAGGGTGCGGGCCAAACAAACATGGCCCGACAACCCTCTACAGTTCTTCGTTGATGTACGGATTGGCGGGCGGCGACAAAACATACCGCAGAGGTGATTCGTTGTTTCCGCAGTGATGTACGGGACCCGGGAGGAGCTACAACGTAGACGGAAACGAAATCGGACCACCGGAGCAACTCTGGTGGCCCGCGGAACCCATCGGTGGTGCGGGTCGCCGGCGCGGCGGCGGCCAGCGGACCCATGGCCGCGTGGGTCCGGCACACACGGGATGCGGAAAATCCGCGTCCCCTGACCCAGCGCGGCCCACACGGGCCGCAGCGCTTCATCCCGCGGGGGCATCGCCCCGCGGCTTCCTCCGCTCAGCCGAGCCGAGCCGAGCTGGGCCGACCCGACCGGCCGGGACGCGCCAAACCGGGTCGGACCCGGACCCAAGTCGAGACAACCTGGTTCGGGCCGGGTCGGTCCGGGCCCAGACCCCCCGTTTCCAGACCTTTTCGGTCTTTTTCTCATAACTTGAGCTACGGGCCTCCGAACGACGCTCCGTCAGCGGAGATGCGATCCTTGGATCGAGTCGGTCGTTTCGGTATATCACACTCAAGGTTTCAGATTACTTTGAGTTCGGCCGGGTTGGTTCGTACACGAAACCAACCGGGCCCTCGGAGCGGAAACGCTCATATCTTGAGCATCAGATGTCCGTTTGACGTGCCGTTGACTTTTTTGTTTTCCTCTAAGTGAGACGGATCTTTTGGCATACTCCGCCCGAGGTTTGGACGCATGTGGGGTACGGTCGGGTTGGTTTTTCCTTAAAAACCAACCGGGCCCCTAGGACGAAAAAGCCAATAACTCTCAGACCGGGCGTCCGATTGACGCGCCGTCTGCGACGTTGAGTTCCTATTGATGATACGGAACTTTTGGATACATCAAATCTGGACTATGTGTCAGTTGATGTATCAGCCTCTCAGCTCGTGGAGGGGACCCTCCTGATCGAGCTTGCTATGTGCGGGAACCCTAGAGCTAGCTGCGACTGCTACTGTGACGACGATGACTGTGCAGAGATCCTCAGTGGATTCGATGGCGACGACTACAACACTCAGCGATCCTTTGTGGGTCAGTGCTACAGATCCTGTGTGGGTCCGATCCTGTGTGGGTCAGCGCTCAGCGGTCCTGTGTGGTCTAGCGCCTACAGGTCCTGTGTGGGTCTGATCCAGTGTGGGTCTTTGCGGGGGTTAGTTACCTATCGATCCTTTGTGGGTCAGATCCTTTGTGCGTCATTGCGTGGGTTAGTATCTATCGATCCTTTGTGGGTCCGACGACTTAGATGGATCAGTGATCATCTCTTTCTTCATTCGATGAAGTATACCTGTGTGAGCTGAAACCCTATTTTACTTTCCTTTTTGGATTGTGTTGAGCTATCCTGTGTGGATTTACGTTTTACATTCCTTTGTGGATTGTGTTGAGCTATCCTGTGTGGATTTATGTTTTACTTTCCTTTGTGGATTGTGTTGAGCTCTCCTGTGTGGATTTATGTTTTACTTTCCTTTGTGGCTTGTGTTGATCTATCCTGTGTGGATTTACATTTTACTTTCCTTTGTGGATTGTGTTGAGCTATCCTGTGTGGATTAACGTTTACTTTCCTTTGTGGATTGTGTTGTGCTATCCTGTGTGGATTTATGCTTTTCTCCCCTGTGTGGACTGGGTGTACTTGAGCTCGGACTTTGGAGCCAAGTGAGGATTGATGACTTAGGTATATGTATGGGCATATACCTAAGAAGTGTCAGATGTTACTTCGTGATTGTATCTTCCTTTGTGGTTTATCCTTTGTGGATTCTAGGAGAACTTCGGGGGTCTTGGGGTCCCTACTGAGTAGCTTATACTCACCCCTACACAGGCTATGCCCTCACTACGTTGTGTTGGTTGTAGACGAAGGACAGTGCTGATCGCGGTGGAGGATTGCGAAGCAGGATGATACCTGGAGGTGGACCACTGGGCGGAGTGTACTCGGAGCGGACGGCTGGACCGGGGAGCTGTGGAGGCTATCTGTACTCACCCTTCAGGTGGGAGTTCCAGAGGACGGCTCGATGCTGCGGTTGTACTTTTCAGTTTCTTTTCTTCCCCTTTCAGTTGTACTTTATAGTAGGGCTTGTATTTCCGACCCCCTTTACTTTTCCGCACTTACTGTTGTACCGACTTTTACTTAGTGTTTAATTTTTTCCGCTTGCTTACTATGTGGTGCTTGTTTAATTTACAAAGGAAATGCCTTCCCTTTACCGGGATTTACGCCTTGGTGCTAGTCGCCAGCCCCTAGCCTATAGAAGGCAGGCTTGGGGTAGTCACGGCACGGGCCCCAAGGATGGGTCGTGACACTTAGTGAGTATATAGAAAGTAAAAGCACAATAAGCAGTAAACAACAACAGCAAAGCAGTAGGGAGTAAACAGTAAGAAGTAAAGTAGGATGATACACAATAGTAATGAATCCACAACCAACAACAACAGTGAAGCAAAGATTTAACAAGCAGGAAACCCTCTGGGAAGTACTCGCAGCCATCCCCTCTGGTCCTATCTAAGAACTACCACAACCCTCTGGGCAGTGCACTCGGCCTAACCCCTCTGTTTTGGTCATACAAATTTATGAGACTCTCTGGAGAAGCTAACTCGGTCAATTCCCCTTAAAGTCTAGGGTAATCAATGACTCTCTGAGGAAGATCATGCGGTCTAAACCTCTTATCCCCAAGGTCTAGAGACTCTCTAAGGAAGCTATCTTTGTCAATTCATTCTATAGCCTCAGGTATACCACAGAATCTCTAAGGAAGCTCACTTGGTCAATTCCGCCTCTAGCCTATGAAAGGTCTTAAAGAGAAATCAAACAAGGTAAGACTCACTGAGGATGCTCACTCTGTCTACCCTCTTGTAGTCTATAAAATCTGAAGTAACTCTGGGAAGCTCACTCGGTCTATCCCCTATGGCCTATAATGTCTAAGACTCACTGAGGAATCTCACTCTGCCTACCCTCATGTAGTCTATAATGTCAAAGACTCTCTGGGAAGCTCAATCGGTCTATCCCTTATAGTCTATAGCACCAGGTTCTCACATCCCCTTTCCAGTCAGTGCATGATAAGGCTATAAGGCCAAAGTGCACATATAGATCTACTTGGCTAACATTCTACAAGACAACAAGCATGTTATAAAAAACACTCCATCCTATAGACACAAGGCATGGAAACAGTCATAACGACCCAAGGCTAACAAGACCCAAAGGTCGTAATCAGATCAAAGCATGGGAAAGAAATCCAATCACAAAAAATTATCCCTTAACATGATTAGTTTTCCTATACACAAGAATATAATCAAGTCAGAAAAAAAACAAGGGTAAAAAGGTAAACACACAATACTCCGTTCATGGGTATTGTTGGAATTTTCACACAAAACTCAAAGACCTTGAACAGTAAGGCACAAACCACCTACCTCGATCCTAGGAGATCAATATAATTGAACCATGATGACTGATTCTTCCTTGAACACCGTAGATCTGAGAAAACATCCAAAACGATCAAACCACGATAACCTGATAAAGAGGAAGAATCAAGGAAAGAAACTCAATAAGAAGGAATAACTCACCACTGTGGTTCCAATGAAATTGACAGTGGTCGAATCGTCCAACATATGGAGGCTCTGGAAACCATAGAAGTTCCGCGGCTGTACGACATTTCTCGGTCGAACCAGGCCTTGATGAAGATGTTTATGGTGATCAGGCGCAACCCCGGTCCATTTAATGAAAAAAAAAGTTCACGGAGTGTACTTTTAGAGTACACGGCATGTACTAGGTCTTTCCGTACTCCATCAAAATCGGCCTCCACATCACCCCTACACACTGTTTGTCTGGGCCGGAAATGGCCAGCACACGGCTTCGAGCGGAAAGAGTACACGACGTGTACTCAGAAAGTACACGGCGTGTACTTCAAAAATTTCCATGAAACTTTATTTTTCCCTAAAACTCTAGAAAAATGAAAGACATAACTTAAATGAAGATCTGGGTTCTTACAACTCCTTACAATGACGTACACTCTCCGTTCTAGTCCCCAAAGGAGTGTCTAGTGTCAAGATGTCAGAAGAAGAAAAGTTGTAGATCCCAAGTATCTCGACAAACTCAACAAATATAAAGCTATGGGAATCCCCTGAATCGAAAAGAGAACAAGATAAAACTGAGGCAACTAAGATCGTACCTCGAACTATAGAAGGTTTGAGATCCTACCCCTACTGGGTCTTCTCCACTGTAAAGGTATGGCCTTCTCCACTGCCCTGTGACCCTGCCTAACCACTATGAGCTGATCCACTCTGCTGTCGCTAAAAGACTGGTGACTGACCACCACAACCACAACCTCCACCTTGGCCTGAACTTCTAGAAGAACTATAGTTCTCTGACTGGTGAGAAACTTTTGGTGCTGCTCCTGAACATGGAGTCATAGAAGAACCACTGTCACCAGCTGCTGGTGAGAAGATCTGACAGAAGCAATGAAGGTGACCGAACTTGCAGCATGATCGGCACTCCACTGGGTCTCTCGGGTAGTGTGGCCTCATATGACCACTCTTCCCATACTGGTATCACACCACCTGGCTACCTGGAGAAGTGTCTCTCCTCATTGAATTACCACGCGAAGACTCCTTATGGCGCTTCCTACAGTTATTAGGAGGGATGCTAACTCCAGATGTCAAGCCACCCTGGCTCACAACTATGGAATCCCTCAGATTGTGCTCTGTGATCAGTGCCTGGTTAATGATAGAAGTGATAGAAGTCAACTGAAATATGTTCACCTACGATTGAATGTCATGCCTTAGACCATCCTTGAACTTCCTTTCCATGAATAACTTATCACCTCCTGAAATAGACGTAATGCACTACATCTCGGTAAAGCAGGAGGAATACTCCATAACAGAAAGAGTACACTGCTCCAAACTCATAAAATCTCAAGCACGATGGGACCTCAAGGTCTATGGATAGAAATAGTCATAGAATATGGGATAGAACTCATCCCATGCGATAACCTACTGGTGTACCACCTGTGAGATCACATCCCCCCACCTCTTGGCGGAGTCTAGTAGCATATAAGTAGCGGGCTTGACCCTACTGTCTGGAGGCATCTCCAGATGCTCGAAGAACATAATCATGGCTTCTAGACATGAATCTATAGCATGTGGTCCTCTATTCCCTGAGAAGGTGGGAGGATGCTGCTACTGGAAGACCCGCATTAAATCATCCATCGATGGGGCAGGAGGCGGTGCCCCCTGAAAGGTCTGCATCATCCTCATAAATCCTTCCCTAAACTGTTCATCAGCACCTATAACCGGTATAATGGCTGGTTCCAAGACTGGAACAACCGGGAGATCTGTGGGAAGTCCCTGGTCATCCATATCTGGCATCTGATCACTACCCTATAACTGGCAGAAAACCGGAGGATGTCTCAGTGGCATGAATCTGCAAGGTCAAATGCACACCTTAGATCAAGATTATCAAGGACCAAAAACATGATGTACAGGAAGGTAAAATTAGAAATAAATCATTCATGTTTTAAAAAACAAGACTACATGGAATGTATATCCCATAAACGGTGTGTTCCCTTAAGTCATTCACATGGGTGTGTACTCCTACCAGAACTGGTCATGTAACACACCATACACATAGCGTGTTCCCCTAACACATGGCATGTACTTGAATCCTCTTTTTCTTCCCAAGTCCTTCCACATAGTTAAGACACATGGCTTTCCTAAGATAATACAACATGGTGTGTTCAATATAGACATAGTTTGTACTAGACAAGCTTTTCCTGGCCCGTGTTGTTAGTGACACGGCCTGACACATGGATCACACTACACAACATGTTCAAGGTGGACACGACGTGTATGTGAAGGGATATCATTGACCCTTGTTTTTGGTTACACGACCAGCTACACAGATGACACTACACGGCATGTTCCAGACGAACATGGTGTGTATGAAAAAGGATAACACCAACCTGTTTTATTCGTGACACGGTCGGATACCTAGGTCAGAATACACGGTATGTTCATCTGGTACACAACGTGTTCTCACAAGACATTCCCCATCCTGTGTCCTTGCCCACACAGCCAATGACATGGTTATAGACTACACGGAGTGTACATAGAGTACATGGCGTGTACATAGAGTACACGGTGTGTACATAGAGTACACGGTTTGTACTTAATAAAACATTTTTCTTCCTGAACAGAAGAACATGTGGCATGTAGTCAAAACTACACAGTGTGTATTCTAAGTTTTTCCGAATAGTAAGCCTCGAAAACTACCCCAGAACCCAAAAAAACATAGAAACAAACATTGAAAGTGCCAAATAATGATATGTGAGGGCCCATACTCCCAACGAATCAAATCTTTGCATCTTAAATATGTTATAACAATGTAAAAAAGTCAATGATTCACCAAATTCCGGTCCATGAGGGCCCATAACACCTCAAGAACCAAATTTTTGGCATTCATTCAAACAAAACCTTACACAAACAATACTCAATCAAATAGCAGGTATTTTATCAAGGCATATATTACAACAAAACGCATATTATACACAACATCTATCACAATAACATGCAATCTCTAATGCATCCTAAATGGAATGGTAAGAATGCATGACATGTGATTTCTAGTAAGTTCTTATATGATGCATGAGATGACATACCATCATCTCAACGGGTTGTGAGAAAAATAGAACCTGAATAACATAAATAATAACCAACACAAAACATGTGATTCACCTAATGGTGAAAATAAAGGCAACCATAAACTTTCAAAGCCAGAAAATTGCATTCACGAGGTAGATTGGCTTTTCCCTATACACGGGTTAGCTACTCCCGGACACTGCTTATTACCATGTACCCATTCCATCCTATCCTTTACTATAGGATCCAAACAGTATTTCAATAGAAAAGAAACCTCTGATACCACTTTGTAACATCCTGGTTCCAAAAATCACCCAAAGGCGCCCCATACCCGGTTGGTCACATGGCATCAAGCACATTTCCCCAAATGCCCGAGGCTGCTAACTAGCAGTGAGGGCCTTGGTTGTGATAGTGGGGAAACTATTCCCTCATTGGCAGAGTACACAATGGAAGTAAACAAATACATACAATATCCTAAGTAATAATGATATCATACCAAAAATAAATAGCGAAAAAACTGATAGAATAAACTAGAGTACATATATATAATGATGCATGATACATATGTCTAGGAAAGTAGCGAAACAAATCACAATGCTGAAATATAGTACTAAACCATGTACAAAAGAAAAACAGTAATAAGATCCACATCATCACAAGACTAATCTTGGTCTCGTGCTCTCTAGCCCCATAGCATGTCAAGTACCTGAAGTAGAAGGGCACTTTCCCTTGTCCAGATCTGCAACAATATAATCTGTTTGGGACCAAAAGCATGTCCCAAACAAGGTTTGAGAATAAATCCCAGTAGGAAACCCCCACGAGATCTGTTCCTAATAGTCAAAGAGTATATGGTAGGTAAAAGTATAGGAAACAATAAATAGGAAAGTACTCTACAATAAACAATCCATAGTTTAATATCAAGAAATAACTAAACAAGAAGATAAACACAGCAAGTAACCCTATGGGAAGCACTCTTAGTCTAACCCGTCTAGTACTACCTAAAAAGTACAAGCAACCATATGGGTAGTACACTCAGTCTAACCCCTCTGGTCCAGCTTAAGCGTTGACTCTCTGAGGAAGCACTCACCATCAATTCCCCCTATAGTCTCATATCATAACTAAAGGCACTCTAGGGAATCACTTACATCACATTCCCTCTGTGGCCCACGTCGAGGAACTACAGACACCCTGAGGAAGCAATCAACATCAATTCCCCCAGTGGTATCACATCATACATTATAAAGACACTCTGGAGAATCCCTCAACGTCCATTCTCCCTATTGTCTATACACCAGGTTCTCACGGCCTTGTGTAAGTCAATAAAGTGTAGCAACACGTATCGCCCAAGGTAAACCTCAAGAAATACTTGGCTATAAATCTATAGTATAGTATCATAATAGAACAACAGTCACACCATCCTACAATACTAGGCATGGGAAAGTAAACAGCAGCCTAACAGGCAATCAAGACCCAAGGGTCCAAATAGGAAAAACAAGCACGGGAAATATATCCAAAGCACAAAAATTCACCCTATTCACAAACAATTATCATCTACTCAAGAATTCAAGCATAATAGGAAAACAAAAGGGCTGAAACGGTAAATGTGCAATACCCCATTCATGGGTATTAAAAATATTTTCAAATAAAACTCAAGGACTATCTACGGAAAGGCACAAACCACCAACCTTGGTGTTGGGAGATGAAGATACTTGAACCACGAGGCTTGAATCACCTTATAATGTCATAGATCTATAAAAAACATATAAAACATTCAACCCACGATAACTCACGAAAGAGGAGATATCAAGGGATGGTTCTCTAAGAGAAGAGAGAACTCACATATGTGATTCCAACGTAACCATTAGTGTTTTATTCGGAGGACGGACGCTCAGCCTGGGGTTCGTCAAAGATCCATGGTAGCTCGGTGCTCTCAGATGAACTAGGTTGAGAAGGAGAGGGTTATGTCCATCAGACGCGACCTCGGTGCGTTTAATGAAAAAAAGAAAATACACGGTGTGTAATTTTGAATTACATGGTGTGTACTCACCATTTCCATACTCTACTTTAGGCGGCCTCCAGGTCATCCCACATGGCTGTGTGAAAGGCCGCTACACGGCCAGCACACGACTACCTGTGGTAACCAAGTACACAACGTGTACTCATAATGTACACGGCGTGTACTTCAAAAATTTCCTGAAACTCATCTTTTCTCAAAAACTCCAGAAAAAAGAAAAAAAATACCTGAAAAGAAGATCTGGGTTCTTACAAGTTAGATGGGAGGATTCGAGAATAAAGATTAAAAATCAAAAGGGGAATATAGGTAAATTCACTTTTTAAGTGAATCTAGGTATGCCACATGGTTTGGTCACATGGTTCTTCAAACTATGTGGTAACAACTAAATGTAACATGTATAACTCATATGGTGGGGTTGTATGGTTTCACCTAACTATGCACCAGTCATGTGAGTCGCCCCTATACACCCAACCAAGTTACACAGTTTCCTATAGATATCACATGATTTTAAGAAATATATGACAACCATTCAAAATACCAATATTAAAAAACATTATAGTACTTTCATGGTTTCTTATGTAATATTCACAATTTTCATTAACTGTGAAGTAACTATACAATTGAATAAAAACATTGAAAATTTCAAAATTTTAGCAAGAAACTCTCAGGATTCAAAAATTGTTCATAATAAAATAAAATTAACAAAAATAACATATGGGTGTTATAATTTTGTATCTTATATATCTCAATAACATAGATAAAATGAGAAAAATTATCTGACTTATGATCTTGATTTTGAGGTAGTAGTATATGATTTTAAGTGTTTGTGAAATTATCTATTTGGTGAAAAATTTATCCCTATACTAAACATAATATCATAAATTTAATTTTATCTTAGTATAGATAAATCTTATAAAAATGATAGAGTCTATTATCTCTAATAAATTTATTTTAGGTTGGTATATACTTTGGGTAAATGAATTTTTTGTTACTACTCATAGAACAAATTCTTAGTTTGATATTTTATAGGGATCTAAAAATGAATGGAATCTTTTGTGTCTATTTTTTATGGAATTTAGATATGTATAAGAAGATTTTTTATGTAATTTAGGTATAGTTAAAAATTAATTCATATTTAATAGATAAGTAAAAAAGATTTGGATTGAATATTTTTTAGTGTTAAGTGATTCATGAATGGATTGATGATGGAAAGAAAATATTATATTGGACTATTGATGCTAACTATATCTTATATATTCTTGGTAAATTGATAATTACACTAAAAATACTAGAGTATTTAATGTATGATTATAATATTTCATGATGGGTGGGTCATTCTAACGTAGATTAGATGTATCGTAGTGGTTGATGATAGTTTTGGTGGTCGAGGATGAATAGAGAAATTACAAGATTTTTTTTGTGATGTCTTAGATGTCAGTAGATAAAGGAAAGACACAAAAGACCTAAAAATACATTATATCTCATCGTTAATCTATAATGAAAATTTTATGAGGTCACAACATATTTTTCTGATTATTTCATGATCATCTAGAGGAAATGATGCATTATGGGTGATGGATGATTGGTCGATGAAGTATCTTGTTGGTTAATGATCGATTAGAATCATATAATTAATTATTAGTAAATGATTTATGTGTGATATATATTTATAAATCATTTATTTTATATAAATATTTTATCTGATTGGGAAAAATTGTTACTTCTCAATTTTGGAGGGAATTATAGTAGGCGTTGGGTTTGGAATTGATGTTTATTTTACATATTATCTATAAAAAAATGTTCAATCTTGGAAAACAATTTAGATTTTAAAATATATATTACATGATTGTATTCTTTATTTTGGTAATGATTGGGAATATCCTAAAAATTTTGTAGATTATTTAATTAAAAAAATTACCATGTATCTATTTAGATGGCGCCATTCAAATCATTATATCTTATACTCTGTTTATCACCTTTATATTGGATAGAGATTTTAAATTAATCTATACTAGGGACTATAATTTTATTAGTGATTAGTAATCTAGTTTAGACCATCAAGATTCATGTGTTTACATCTCATAATATATAGAAATCATATAAAAACAAGAGAGGTTAGCCTATGTAATTTGGTGTGGGTGATTGTGTGTTTCATTGGGTTTTTCATCAATTGGGACACTAAAATTTGGGTGAAAAAGTAAAATCAACACCATATTTTTTAATTCATTTGATATCATGGAATGAATTAGCATGGGTTTTTATTGTTTGGGTTTACCACCACAAATTATTGTTATGGATGATATATTTCAGGTATCTTAGTTGATGGGTTGTCAGCCAGACCCATCACATGTGATTATCTATGAATACATGGAGTTTGAGTTGGATATAGCATTCAATAAAAATCCAATGATTATTATTGATCAAAGTTAGAAAAATTTATGGGGTCAGACCATGTTGTAAGTTCAATTATTATATAAGCATGGTTGAGATTTAGATGAGACATTTAACTAGTAACTAAAATGAGATCCTAGTAATAAGAGTTGTTTATTGGAGACACATATAAATTTTTATCATGGATGATAAACCTTAGATTTAATATTTTATAATATCTTATATTTTTTTTAGAATATATTTATTTTATTTTGTTATATTTTTTTAATTTAAAAAAATTAATAGAATTTTGGGGTTGGTGATGTTTTTAAATGTAATTATAAAACCTAATAGTTATTTTTAGGCTAGTGGATAGTGTTTCAATCCTTTTGGAATATGGGGAACCAATATAGTGGCACTATATGCCACTTTAGACCTTCAAAATCATAGTAGTGATCGATTTGGGATCTGGAAATCCAAATATAATCAGGAGGTTGCCACCATTATCATTGTAGGATTTCCTCACACCCTTTTAATAGGGATATTTGAGTCATTTTCATGTTGTAATGTTTTGTTTAAACATACTTTTACCTCTTTGAATGAACAGTATCCCATGGGATTGATCATCATTTTCTCTTTCTCTGGATTTTCATCTAAAATTATTGTTTATTAATATAATAATGATCCATCGAGTGTTTTTTAATTGTGAGGTCAAGAATAACATAATATATATGATTTTATGTTTGAATGATTTAATTTTTTCGATTTCATTTAATTTTATCCTTTTATTTCATGTTCAATGATTTTTTAATTTTTATATATTTTAGTAGAATCGAGCATTCATTTTTAAATTATTTGATCAAACTATTTATAGGTGACATTGAACCTTTTATTAGATTAAATTAATGTTTATTATATTTTATTTTAATATAATATGTGAATTTAATTCAAAATAATTATACAATGTTAATCTAATATCAATTTTAAATGAAATTAATAAGCTGGAATTCTTTGATGGTGATGATGATTTTTCACTCAAAATACTACTTATTTAGTACGTTTAAAGATAAGATAGATTTTTCATTATTTTATAATGTGTAGATATATAATTTTATGAGATTTTGACAAATAATAAATGATTTTAAATATTGTATTAAATATTGAAATTATATTAAATATTATTTGAAATGGGTGTTTAGGAATTATTATTATTACTATTATTAATTAAGATTTTTTCATATGTTTCGTTAATGTGGGATGTATTAAATGATTAATTGAAAATGTAACAAAGTTATAAATTAATTATTATTATTTGTAACTATTATGATATTATAAATGATATTTTAGTATATGAGATATGATATGGGGATTCATCATGAGCTCAAGTGTTGACTCGTGATGAGATATTATATGAGGATTAACCATTAATTGAGGTTATGGTTCGTAATGTGATATTATATAGTGTTTGACATTGAAATAAGACCTTATTCCATGATATGATGTGATATTAGTATTGAACTTATACTGAGTCATTGGTCTTAATTACATTCTGTGATAGATAAATTGATATTCACTAACATTGGCCAAAATAGGTAAAATGAAATTTTGTAGTGGCTTGGTTAGAAGAAAATCACTTTGAATGCTTGTGCTTTTTAAATTGTTTAAAGTGTTAAATTTATAAAAAAATCATTATAAAAACATAAACATGTTAAATCTTATAAATGTTTTGGGGAATTATGGATCCATATTATTAAATTTATTCTCACACCTTGTACATACAAATATCATGTATATAAAAAATTTATTTATTGTGATTCATGAAAGGGATACGATACTTTTTAAAAGATATATGTTTGGTGGAGTATCTGAATTTGATTCATGTTACTTTAGAGCTATTTTAGTGAAGATATTTTATCATTTTACTTTAGTGCATTTGACTAAATTATATTTTAATATTCATACTCACTATCCAGGTTATTTAATATATGAATTTATGTCATTTACATGAATTGTAAAAGAATTAGATTTTACATTGATATGATTTTCATTGATATAATTTTTATTTTTTCCATGTGTTTGGTTTTTTAAATAGTTAATTTTAATTATTATTTTTAAGAATTTTCAGAGAGAAAATTGTGCTCCATTTTATTTATTTTAATTCATAGTGCTAGTCACTAGCCTATGGTGATCAAAGGGTGTACTTAAGGCCTTATGAAATTTTACTCAATCAGCGCAGTCATACTAGGGTGGGATGATATTATTTTAATGGAATTAAACTTGTTTTTATATATATTTATAGAAATATTGAATCGGGTTTCTTCTATTTTAACAAATCATATAAAAAGGATAAATGGATTTATTGATTAAAGTTATTTATTTGATTTTTATAAGGATAAATCATAAACTGGAAATGTGTTTATTAAAACAAAGGTGTTATAGGGTGTTGTTTAGTATTGATATTGTGCTTTTTTGAAATCCATTTATGGTTTGATCAATGGAGCTTGAATACTAAGGTAGATTTTTTCTAGAAAATGGAAGCACAATTGAGGTGTTAGAGATGTCTGTTCAATGGAATTGTTTTCTATTGTTTGCTAAAATTTTTAGAGTAAAAAATTAGTCATTTTGGTGAAGTTTCACAAAGGCTTCAGGGAAAAGGATGGTGTTTCATGTTGATTAAAAGGGCCACATAGTAAGTTTTTGGTCCATTCTTGTCTGTTTTGGGAAGGCCTCATGTAACTATGATGTGTGTATGTAGTTCACTTGATTGTATCAAGAATTTTCTAACAAAAAAGGTTGTATGTGGTTAACATAAAAGGTTTGTGGTCTCAAAATAGGTATTTTTGGTCAACCATAAAGGAATTACATAGTTCTCATGAGATGTCCACGAAGGATGATTCGTGAAGGAGGTTTATGGGGGGCACACCATGAAGGGAGTGTATAAAGGGTATTTAGAAAAGGGTTGAAAATTAATTCTGATGGTTAGCGGTATTCTTGAGAACTTTACCTATAAATAACACATCAATCCATTCATTAAGAAACAATAATAAGTTAAATAATATCTAGATATTAATCATAAGATTGATGAAGGTAATAATCATCCATGAGGTTGAATCTTCATAGTGAGTATGTGGGGACCTACTCACAAAGTCAGTGTGTGAAGTAAGATAGGGAATCATTATCTTGATGTAGGATCACAAAGTAGAAGTGATATATTAAGAAATTTATTAAGGTGAAGTTCGAAAGGGAGGTATGTATAAGGGAATTTTTCAATGAAAATTTGTAGAGGAAGGTATATTTTAAGGGATATTTGAAAATTTTAGAGCACAATCTGCTATGGGTAGTACATGGTTTATAAGTCTAGTGCATAATGAATGGTGTTCAGCATGGTTACTTCAAATGAGGAATTTTTGTTAAGGTATTCTCACATAAAAATCTTAAATGGGTATTTTTAGATACTATGAAGTACATTGGAGCATCAAATTTTGGATTTCATATTGAAAATCAAAGTGTACACACTTAAAAACATGGAAATGACCTTCAAGTTGATAAAATGAGGTATACTTCATCCAAAGAAGTGAAAAAAGTGGATTCAAGATAGGTTTTTCAAGCGAGGTAGTGTGTTATCCTTGAATTCATTATAAAGGCAGTGAGCCTATAATAGAATAACCATTGTTGAATAACTATAATCCACAAAATTTAGGGAATCTTAGTTGATTTAAGCACGATTGAAACATCATCGACATATGCTCCTTAGACTATCACTTTGTGTCGAACCAATTAAAAATTGTGGTGTGCTTTTTTATTTATATATTTTTATCTTTAGTGAATGTGTATTATAATCAGACAGGTTTAACAAGTTCCTGCCAATATAGGAAAAGGTCAATATAATGAAAAAGAAACGTTTGACACAACGATTTACCAATCCATTATTAGTCATCTTAGGGAGAAAAAAGTGGTATCAGAGAAAAGTTGTAGGTTTTAAATCTTCCATAAAAAAATCTTTGAGATAGAGAATTTAGTAAATGAAAAAGTATTTCCACTACTTGATAGAAGAAACTTCTAGATTTATAATAACATAATTGTATCACATCTTTAATATCTCAAGTTGTAATTTCTTTATGCAACATTACATGTGATTGAAGTGAATGATGCAATAAGAGAGTCCATGGTTGAAGTTGATAGGAAATTGATAGATGTTGATTCCAAAGTGAAAAGTTCTTTATCTAGACTTATGTCAAATCTTATATATATGAATCTGGTGAGTTTCACCAGTGATAATACCATGTTTGGGAAATTATCCAACATATATAAAGATGATTTTAAGGTTAAGGAGGCTACGCTATAGGTCCTCCATAATAGATCTGCTTATTTTAAACTTATTCTATATGAGAATGTTGATATATTCTTCAATAGAATCACTAAATTTGTTGGATCTATTGAAGTACTTAGGGAAGATATAATGTATATTGATATTGTTAAGAATATTTTTGTGAATTTTTCTAAATTTTTATTATCCAAAAGTCTCTTCTCTTGAAAATATGGATTTACCCAAATTATATCTTGAAAATATTTTAAGTAATTTAGTTGCATACGAAATGAGAGTAAATTTGGAAGGAGTATCTAGTCATTAAAATACGGATATTTCTTTTAAAGAAAATGAATAATCTATACATTTCTAAAGGTGGTGAAAATGAAGAATGTTTGGATAATGAATTCATTTTTTGTGGTTAGAAAATTCAAGAGAGGAAAATGAAGGTTCAAAGGAAAGATACATATGACATGATTTTGATATGGTAAAGTGGGGCTCATCACTACAAGGTGCTCAAAAATATTTGATAATGAATATATTGAATAATAATTTGATCAGAATCCATGAAGAATATTCCCCCCAGGAAAGACTCTAATATTGGAAAAATGTTTTAAAAAAGAGATTCATGTGAAAATAAGAATATAGGGAGTAATGTTATTTTTATAAAGCTTAAATGTAATTTAAATCAAACACAAAAGATTACTTAATGGATACAATTGAGATAGAATAATCTAGAAAGGAAACTGAAAATGAACTAGTTGTTGTTGTTGATCTCAATATGAATCTTCAGGAAGTGCTTAAGGAACTCAAAATTCAAAGAAATAAGATTAAGAATATAAATGTATTATTGAAATTATTATTAAAATATATTGATCATATTGAATATGATATTGAATAAATAGAAAAATAATTGAAAGATAAATATTTAAACAATGTGGGATCAGAATAAATAGTGAATCTCAACCTTAAACTATAGAAACAGGGTAAGATTATTGATGAACATAATATTATCCTTGAGGATATAGATAATAATATTGAACCTTAAAAAAGTAGTTACTCTGAGAAGAAGGTTGGAGACAGAGGTTAAATATCATGAGTAGAAGAAAAATATGATATTTGGAAAATTCTCAAATGAAAATCAGTTGGATAGTTTCATGTGAGGACCATAAGTTGTTGAGTAAATTATAATTGAATAAATACCTAGGTTCATGGGTAAAAGAGGAATTGGTTGTGATACTGAAACATCTAAAGTAATATCAATAAAAAAACATATCAAGGGAAAGCATAAGGTTGGTGATTCTATGGTTAACAATAAAACACTGGAATCACAGACAATGGTTTCACCAGTTAAATGAAATATAATATTTGGAAACACTTCTTAATCAACAAGGATCATTAAATAATAGGAGAGCCTTAAAAATTTCAGATACATGTAGAGGAATAAATAGGAGAAGATCTTTCCTCTTAAAATGCCAGTTTTTTTGGATACCTTGTCCACACCATGTCCTATTTTGATATAGAAATAAGTATTATAAACAATTGTAAGTCAATAATGAAGGATGGTACCATATCCATTATATTATAGTAGAAATTTTTTCTAAAGATATTGTTTTATTTACTTTAACTTTATACACATAGATGATAATTGTAATGAAAATACAATAGGTGACTGCTGCTCTAAAATTAAAATCTAAAGGAATGAAATACAACATAATAAAAATGCATTGGAAAATTAATACTCTCTGTTGGAAGAAGATGATGAGGAGTGCGGTTTCACCAACTATGATTAAGTGAAAAATGTGAGTTTATCTTATGACACAACTCAAAATGGAATCATACAGAGAGAAAAAAAGAATAGAGGGGAATAAAATTTAGCTAAATTCACTCTAAAAGCTACAAAGAATAGTATCACCTCAATTCATGATACTGGGTATTCATAACACATGATATGAAGTGTAAATATATTGAAAATTAAAAGGTAGAGTTGATGGAACTATTTATTTTAGAAATTATATAGAATTGAAGATTAGGGGGAGTGGAAATATCCATTTTTTAAGATATGAGATAAAAAAAAGGAAAAAAGTGATCCTAGTGAATGGGTTATAGTATAAACCTCTATGTTTGAGACAAATTTTTGAATCTACTCTTGAGGTTATATTTAACTATTAAGGGTTCCTGATCAAAGGTAGATATGGAAAATCTCTTATGATAGAAATGATATCTAAAGGTAATATATACCAAGTGGATAGTCATAAAAATACACGACTCCATACAGTTGATAAAGAAAATAATTTATGGAATCAATGGTTAGGTCACATACACCAATAGAGTATAGAAAACTTATCCATGCTAAAAGCTATAGGGGACATACCAAGTCTGAAAAGAGACTATGAAAATATTTTTGATTGATGTATATGGGGAAAATAGTATTAAATCCTTATCAACTGAAGAATAAGGTGACATCTAGTCAACTTTATCTAGTCCACACTGATATATATGGTCTTATGAGTATATCTTAACGTATGAAGAGAGATATTTTATTCTTTTCATTGATTATTATAAAAAAATGGTTTGTGTTATGTTTATGACTATAAAGAGATAAGTTATGGGATGCATGAAATGGTATCTAATAAGAGTTAAAAAATGAGACTGGGAACATAATTAATAATCTTTTATAGATAAATCTTGTGGTTAGCTGTATAACCCTGGAACCATTAGAGAGCCATTGGAGATAGATTTTGAGGATTTCTCTTAGATGAATGGAAAAGGGATCAGGGATAGACAATTGATGCACAATGAATTCAAAGGATCTTGATAATAATCCCAGCATAGCCCCATTCTTTATCAGTGATCGATCTAAATTGAGGTAAGGGATGTGTTTTGATTTTATTCTACCTCATTATTATTTCCTATGATGAATGTTGAACAATCAACTAACAAATTGATCCATGTATCATGCATATTTCAGGATGGGTTCTTTTATAGGGTTTTGATGGAAGAATATATTTATGATTATTGATTACCCGATTGTCTTTCTGATAGAAATTAATCGAGATTTACATGAACATCAATCGAGGTTCATTCCTATTATTTTTTATTGTGATTTCTTCCCCTGATTCATCGCTTGTTGTGAGAATTATTCATTTGGAACATAGCTCAAATTATCTCGATAAATTGATCATTTTGAACCCATTTCTTATAACAACGATCTGATATCATAGATCTAGGATTTACATGACATAAAGGATATGTGACAATAAATATGGATCGAATTTGATGGTGGTGGATACCCGATTTCACATTCTTCAGTGTTCTTCATCACACAATGAATAGCTATGATTTGATATATTTTTCATGTATATTTGATAGTGGAAATTGTTTTCTGTTGATGGAAAGGTTTGAATGAGGCCTCCCCTTGAGTTTCTCTTAAAGGCACGTTCAGAATGGTGGTTGGAGCGATAGAGACGATGAACAGATAGCGGATCTGGGATTCTGAAAAATAGTGTGCTACATAATGTGTAATTTGGATCTACACATCATGTATTCCCCTTTGTGTGGCAGCTATGGTTTTGGGAGGAACTTAAGGATCACATGGAATGTGACCCTATCACATGGCATGTGACTCCTCCTTTGAGACTTGGTGTGTACTTTGGAAAGTACACAGACATGGGGTGAACTACATGGGCAACCTACATGTTGTGTACTCACCCACATGGACATGGCCTGGACAAGATACATTGTCTAAGCCATGTACAAGTACATGATCATAGGTAGACCATCTGGATCTCTTTACTAACACACGATTAGACTACATGGGTAGCCTACATGTCATCTACTTCTACCCAAACATAGCTTGATGAAACGGTCTGTTTACACTGGTAGGACCCAGGGTCAAGGGACATGACATGTGACCCCTACTACATGTTGTGTACTTTTTTATACATGGATTAGGGCCCTTTTACTCCATATCTTTGTAAATTTTATTAGGTTATGTTCCCCTTATCCTTTCCCTAAGGGTTGATATGGAATCATCTCCTACTCCTAGGACTATGATCCCTTTATTAGGACTTCCTAGATAGAGTTATTGGAATCCCTCTGAAAGGCCAAGAGTGAGATCCTCTATTCATCTTCATTCCCTAGGAGGAGTTATTGGTATCATCATGACCAACACTATTCGGGTGTTGATCATCTACTTAGAAGGTTAATCCATATTGAGTTGTTTGTATCACCCCATATCCTCAGTAGTGATCCTCTTCTGTGTATTGTATTATCTTAAAACTATTATCATGTTTTGTATCATTATGAAACCTGATGAGAAGTACCTCTCGAATGTACATAATCAGTGAAATTAAACTCAGGATTGTGTTCTACCTGATGAGTACTTTGTGGAATCTTCGAGCTGGAATCCTAGGCTGGTATACCATGGTTATTACTTACATCTAGACTGTGTGTCTTTGTTGAGTTTATCTAGATATTATTATTATATGTGTTGTAGACATATAACTGTGTAGATATGACTGTATTTCCTTTATTATATGCTTTGTGGTTTCAGGGTTCCCTATTGAGTATTGTTATACTCACCCCTACACGATATTTACCCACCTGTGTTGTGTCTTGTGCAGAAGATCTACTTTTTGATAGAGTCCTAGGAGTACCAAGACCAGAAGGTGATTACTGAGACTAGACTGACCAATGCATGTCCCTACAGCTTTCTGAGAATATTCCTTGTAATTACTTTTAGGTTTGACTTGTGTTTTAATACTCTTTGTGGTAGGATTGTATTTGGCCCTATAAATTTTTTTTTACTTCCTATCATACTCTGGTTATAGGATTTGTATGTATGCTTGCATGGTTGTTCATTTGTTTTTACATTTCAGAATTGTATAGGCTTGGAGATGTTTGTGTGTGTATATGTACATAGTATAATGCCTCCCATGTCAGTGATATTCCTTCTTGCTGCTAGTCACCAGCCCCTGGCCTGTTGGAGGTGGGATTGGGGAGTCGCAGCATGGTGGGTTGTGACAGAGTTGTATCAGAGTAGAAGGTTCTAATTTAGGACTGGATTCTATGATATTGGTTTGGGGAAACAGTGTTAAGTGTTCTAAATTTGACTTTTATGACAAGGACTACGGGGTTGGTGTGGTAGCCGATGTATCCATACACTAGGACTCTGGTCACCTAATTTCCAACTCAGTACATGAGAACACTGGTTGTAGGGAAAATGGATCATGCAACATATATGAATGATTTGTTGTTTCCTTTTCCTTCTTGAGTCAGTTGTCCAGATATACTCATTGAACGTGGTACATCTTATTTGTTTTAGGATGTCTCTGCAACATATGCCAGCTAGGATTCAACATTAAGAACATGAGTATGATTCCCATAGTTATGAGGTGTTGATATAGGGACCAGTTCCCTAGATGTTACCTCTAAGCAGTCCATATCCACTTATGGGTTGGGCTCATCTCAGAACATAAGAGGTATCTACCACTAAAAACTGGATCGAGGTGGTCACCTGAGTTTTTTGTCTAGTTAGGACACCAACAGATCAGATGATGGCCATGGTGGGGAGCCTTCTATAAAACTCAGCAGGGCAAAGGTGGGGGTTAGTGACCCAATATTATAATGAGGTGACTCTTTCATAGATAGATTTAGAGAGACTTTTTAGAGAGAATTTATCACTAGCTACGCTAAGGGATGTAAATATCTAGGAGATTTTGTAGCTCCAATAGGGCTTCATGATAGTATCTGAGTATTCATCATGGTTTACCAACCTCTCCAGGTACTTGATATATTTGTTTCACGATCAGTTCTTTGGGTATATAACCTTTGTGAAGGGTCTGTGTAGATACATTCAATCTAGTGTTATCCCTTTGTGCATTCCTACCAATGCTAGGGTGATGAGAGAGCTTTGGTGGTTGATAGTTTCTTGGCTAAGAAGATATATCCAGTGGTTGTCAAAAGTGGGAAGGCAGGAGCAGAGACCTCGATAGTAGGGAGATGACATCAGTTTTAGGGACCTAGATGTGTGATACATTTTAGGAGGTGGTATCATGACATAGAATCTACGATAAAGGGCTCACAAGTTGGTTCCAATCAACCTATATAGATGTAGTGCTACTCATACAGCTGATAGAGACACTATGGATGGACCGCTGAGGTAGAGATAGTGGCAAGAATAGGTGGGTTCATAGGGTGGTGGATGTGGCAAATGATTTGGGAGAGTAGCAGGTGGTGGTTGAAATTTTGACTTGTTACCACCACCACCCCCAGGTGGCCCACGTCAGGCTTAGAGAGTTGGAGAACATGGGCGTGGAAAGCTACATGTGGTCGAACCTTATAACCCAAAGGCTCTAGGAATGATACAAGGTATGGTATTTTCCTTTTGTACCTTAGCTTTAGTATTGATAAACACAGGTTTTATTCATCCCTTTCTTGTCACATACATTGTATGAGACTTAGATATTCTGGTTGAACCTTCGGCTCAACCCCTGTGCTTGGAGATTCCTACCTTATAAGACTCAGTGATCACACACTTGTGCCGATACTGTGACCTAACTCTTGTAGATTAGAGTTTATGTTAGAATCTCTTAGTAGTAGTGTCAAGGCCTTATGAAGTCATTCTTGGTATGGATTGGTTATCTACATTTCATGCCCAATTTGACTATTTTTGGAAAAGGGTGTGGTGTGTGTGCAGTGATGGAATTAGGTTATCCTAATTTGGTGAAAATAAAACCTAGGTAGAATAGAATATACTCATGCATAGGAGGGTGCAGCCGATTACTCATCATTTGGCTAGAATGACCCTTGGTGTAGTGGATTTTATGAGTTTTTAGTTTCCTGTAGTGGTAGAGGAGTATGATGAAGTATTCCCTGAGGATGTTATAGGTTTACCTCTCTACCGAGATATATACTTATGCATTTATCTACACCTCTGGATGGAACTAATATCTATTCCATCATATCGGATGGCTACCACAAATATTCACGAACTAGGGATGCAATTAGACAGCTTGTAGAGAAAGGGATTTGTTAGACCTAGAGTTTCATTTTGTGCAGACCTAGTTTTGTTTTCCAATAAAGAAGATGGGAGAATTAGGTTTTTTTTGGACTACCGGCACTTGAACCATGTGACACTGAAGATAAATTATCCACTACCGATGATTTATGGCCTGTTTTATCAGCTTAGAGGGGCAGGATGGTTCTCGAATATTGAACTCATATCAAGCTGTCACCAGTTGTGGGTACGGGGTGAGGATATACCAAATATAGAATTCATATGTTTCTATAGTCACTATGAGTACTTGGTGATTCTAGTTGGTGTGATTAATTCCCCAATAGTGTTTATGGTATTCATGAACCCGATCTTTCATCCTTACTTAGACTGATTCGTGGTTGTCTTCATCAACGACGTCCTTACATACTCAGTGCCTGAGGAGGATCACATGAGACACTTGATGATAGTTATTGACGTACTCCGAGGGAAACAACTTTATATAAATATCTTGAATTGCCAGTTTTATATTCACGCGGTCCACTTTTTGGGACATGTTTTCTCAATAGATGGAGTGGCAGTGGACCCATCCAAGGTCGATATAGTGTTTTCTTGGGATTCACCCAATATCATGACATAGGTTCAGATCTTCCTTGGATTGGTAGGCTTTTACTGAAGATCCATATATAATTTATCTATAATGTTAGCACCATGATAGCTTTAACTCGAAAGGGACAACATTTCATGTGGATAGAAAGGTGCCGGTGGGTTTTTTATTAGTTGAGGAAAAGTTTTATGAACACTCCCTTATTGATATTACTAGAAGAGGGTGTCGAGTATGTAGTGTTTTGCGATACATCTGGAATTGGTCAAGGTTATGTTCTGATGAAAAGGAAAGTGGTGATTTACTATGGTTCACATCATTTGATACCACATGATCAAAAACTACATGACCCACAATCTTAAGCTAGTAGCAATGGTCTTTGGTTTGATGATGTAGTGTAACTACCTGATGGGAGAGTGGTTTATCATCTATTTTGATCACAAGATTATCAAGTATATATTCTCTCAAAATGATCTCAACATCAGATAGAGGCTATGTCTATATTTCCCACAGGATTATTACTTCAAAATTTTCTATACTCCTAGGAAGGGAAATATGGAGGCAGATGCTCTCAATTGGATATTTTGTTTGTGGTTGCTGGACAGGGCATTAGAGCAGTTGGCATTTTTGTCATTATCATTTGTAGATGGAGATAAAAAAGCTTACCTTCAGTCTATGGTTTTTACCCCTCCGCTCTTATAGTGATCCATGGAGTAATAGCTTGGGGATACCAACTATGAGACCCTACATACTTATATATCCACTAGACATGCTCTAAATGGATGTTCTAAATGTGGGGAACATGTTGTTCTTTTTAGAGGATGAACGATGGTACCAGTGAAGTTACTAGAGGAGATTCTGAGATATTTTCATACATCTCCTTTGGTGTTATATCCATGTGTGGAAAAGATATATGCGGACCTATGACATCAATTTTGGTGTCCAGGGATGAAGAAAGGAGTTATAGAGTTTGTATCTTTATTCCTTATCAGCAAGTGAAGTTTGAGCACCACGTTCTAGTGGGTTAGTATCAACCCCTTGAAGTGCCAGAGTGGAAGTGGGATAACATATAAATGGAATTCATGATGGTATTATCACATACATCTTGGGGACATGATTCCATCTAGATTACTGTATACTAACTCACCAAGTCATCCCACTTCCTACCTTTACGAGAGAAGAGTTCAGTAGAGATATTGGGACGCCTCTACATTCCTGAGATAGTCCGACTCCACGGAGTTTCATTGATGATCATTTATAATTGTGATACACACATCGCATACTATAATTGGAAGGGATTACCTGAGGTTTCTGAGACCTAGTTACACATGAGCATAACATTTCACCCCCAAACTTATGGCCATACTGAGCAGACCATTTAGGATCTGAAGTACATGTTTTAGTCATCCTTGTTAGACATTGTCTATAGTTAGGAGGACCACCTACCATTGGTGGAGTTTGTGTACAATAGTATATATCATTACACCATCAATATGGCACCATTTGTGGCTTTTTATGGGCGACCCTATAGGTCACCATTTTGTTAGACTGACCCAAGAGTGTCAACACTAATGGTCCCAGAGTTGGTGTGAGCTACAACAGAGAAGGTGCAGATCATCCAGGAGTGGATGGAGACTTCCCAAAGCCATCATAAGTATTATGTTGATAGGAAAAAAAGGTATCTAGAGTTCAAGTAAGGATACCATGTGTTCCTATGGGCTTCACCTTGATGTGGATTATGAAGATTTTGGCGATGTGGCAAGCTATCTCTAAGGTTCATCAGCCTTTTATAGATATTTCATAGAGGTGGAGAGGTGGTGCAGTACTTAGATCTACCTCCACAATTAGACTGGGTACATAACGTCTTCCATATGTCGCATCTGAGGAGGTACGTGTATGACCCATCACATGTTATCAATTGGGGAGAGCTTGACATCAAGGATGGGGTGACCTTTGCTGAGTACCCAGTAGATATCAAGGATCAGAATGAGAGGATCCTTCATGGGTGATTTATTCATTTAGTGCATGTCTGGTGGTGGTATGGGAATCTCTAGGAGATCACATTGGAGAGAAAGGATTAGATTCATGCTTAGTACCCATATATTTTTGAGTTACCCATGTTTAGGATTTTAGAATAGGTAAATCCCAAAGGTGGGGATAATTTAATATATAGGATTTTCCAAGTATTACTTTTTGATATTATATGGATTATTTTCAAGACTAGGCATTGAGATAGAATGCAATTATGAGGCTCGGTGTGCCCTGAATAAATGTTTGAAATATATTAAATATCATGCACACATATGTTTCCTAAAAAAAGTGGAATAACTTCTAAAAGGGTTCCTAGATAATAAATTTGAGGGAACCACTAAGTTTAGAATGAAAGTTTTACCCTGGGTATGACTTAACTTCATTTGGTGTAGGTCATTTGTGGAAAAGTATTCATGGACATAAAATGAATAAAATAATTGATTAAACTATTTTATTTTTTTGTTGATGTAGAGATGTAGTGAAATAATCATTTTTCTTTAAATAGACTATTATAGAGAAATCCCAGGTTATTCACATAACCCTGGAACCATTGGAGAGCCATTAGAGAGATAATTGGAGGACTTCTCTTAGACGAATAAGGGCTGGAACATGAATCGACAATCGATGCACAATGGATTCAAAGGGTCTCACCAATGATCATGGAATAGCCATGTTCATCCTCAGCAATTGATCTGAATCAAGTTAGGGCATCTGTTTTGATTTTATTCTCCCATGTTCTTCTTTCCTATGATGAACATGGATCATTTAACTAACGGATTGATCCACAGATCATGCATATTACAGGATGGGTTATTTTCTGGGGTTTTGATAGGAGAATATCTTTGTGATTGTTGATTACTTAATTGTTGTTCTAACATAAATGAATCAAGATTTACATGAACATAAATCTAGGCACATTCCTCTTATCTGTTCTTGTGCTTCTCTCCCCCGGTTCATCACTCGTCACGAGAATTCTTTATTTGGCCCGCATCTCAAATTATCCTAATCAATAGATCTTTCCACACCCATTTATTGATGAAAAAAATCTTAAATCATAGATCTAGGATCGGCATGACATGATGGAAGTGTGATGAAAGAGATGGGGTGAATCGAAAGATATTGGATACTCGATTTCGCATTCTGCAGTGTTCTTTAGTGCACAACGAAGAACAATGATTTGTCTATTTTATGAGAAAATACAATGGTAGAAATTATTTTTTGTTGATGGAAAGTCTTAGATGGGGCCTCCCATTGATTTTCCCAGTAAGGTGTGGTCGAAATGGTGGTCTAAGAGGAAGAGAATACGAACAGAGAATGGATCTATGATTCTATAAAATCATGTTCTACACATCCTATAATCTGGATCTACCACAATGAGGACCCCCCCTGTGTGGAAGATAGGGTTTCGGGAGGATCTTGGACATCAAATGGAATGTGACCCTCCAACATAGAATGCGACCTCTCCCCAGGGACTCAGTATGTACTTTTGTATATACACAGACATATGGTGGACTACACAGGTAGCCTACACATCGTTAATTCCCCCACATATACATGGCATGGACCAGGTACACGGGCTAAGCCATGTACTGGTACACAAGCACATGTACACGGGATGTAGTTTTATACTAACACATGGGTAGACTACATGGGCAGCCTACACTCCATTTAATTCTACACGGGCATGATTTGACGACATGGTCTATTTACACTGGTAGGACCCGGGGTCAAGGGACACAACATGTGACCCCTACTACACGTTGTGTACTCTTTAATACATGGATTAGAAATATTTTTCTCTGTATCATTGAAAATAATTAGGGTATATTCCCTTTTATACTTTCCCTAAGGCTTGGTGTGGAATTGTCTCCTACTCCTAGGACTACAATCTGTTCATCATGGCTTCCTGGATAGAGTTGTTGGAATCCCTCCAAAAGGCCCAGAGTGAGATCTTCTATTAATATTCATTTCCTAGGTGGAGTTATTGGTATCTCCATGACCAACACTACATGGAATTCAATCCTATACTTAGAGGGTTTATCCTGATTGAGTTGTTGGTATCACCATATGTCCTTAGTAGTGATCCTCATCTATGTATTGTATTCTCTTCGTACACTTAACGTGTTATTTCTCATGATGAGAACTGATGTTAGTACCTATCATATGAATGTAATCAATGCTATCAAAATTAGGAGTGTGTTCTCCCAGATGATTACTTCATGGAATATTCCAGCTATAATCCTAGGATGGTATACTATGGTTATGAATTACCTATAAAGTTTATGTCTTTTTTGAGTATATTTGGATCTTCTTATTGTATGTGTTATTGACATATACATGTGTAGAGCTAATTTTATTTCCTTTATTATATTCTTTTTTGTTTTAGGGTGTCCTACTAAGTATTTTTATACTCACCCCTACATGGGATTTTCCCACATGTGTTGTGTCTTATGCAGATGATCAACCTTTTGACATAGTCCTAGGTGGACCAGGGCTAGATGGTGCTTAGTGGGACTAGATAGACTGAGGTTTATCCCTACGGAATTCTGAAAATAGTACTAGTACTTACTTTAAGCTTGGTCTTGTGTTTTCAAACTCTTTTTGGTGGTCTTGTACTTCTCCCTATTTACTTTTTTTACTTCATGTCATACTCTGGTTACATGATTTAGATGTATGCATGAATGGTTGTTAAATTGTTTTTACATTTCAGTATTGTATAGGCTTGGAGTTGTGTGCATGTGTATAGGTACTTAGGTGAAGGCCTCCAATGTCAATGATATGCCTTCATAACACTAGTCATCAACCCCTAGCCTATGGGAGGTTGGATTAGGGAGTCATAGAATGGGCCCCCTTTGGATGGGTCATGAAAACTATTAGAAAGAGGTGGTACAATTTGTAGTGTATGCTAAAAATCAATAATTTCTAACTATATTGAATAGGGGACCCCATATGAATTGTGTAATGTAAATAATATATCAGTGAATCACTTTTTTGTCTTTTGAAGTATGATATACATCAGGAAAAAAAAGTAAAACACAAAATGTATGTTGATGTTGTAGATGAAGTATTATTTTAAATATAATAAATAAAGATTAATTCCTATAAATACTAAAATAAAAAGATGAGGAAAATTATGGAGAGATATGACATCAATGTCATTGAGGAGAAATATGTAAAGAACTCTTGAGGCACAAATTGTGACATTTTTTGTGAAGAATAAGAGTATGAAAATGATATTGGTATAATTTTGGATGTTGTAAAGAGTTGTGTGCATGATTAAAACTCTATGTATGAGGTTGATGAGTAATTAATTGTTGATGAATATCAATCTATACCTCATATGATAAATAAGATAATTGAGGTAGATCCATCCAATATAATCGGTGATAGTTATACACCAACATAGAAAAGGGGAATGGGAAATGTAGATCATGTGGCTCTAGTATCAATAGAGGAACCAAACTCATTTTAATAAGTGATAATAGATGAATAATTGATTAAATACATGAATAAATAATTACATTGAATTGATAAAATCCAATTTTGGTATCTTGTTGAAAGTCTTGAAAATCAAAATGTGATCAAAACTTAGTGATTTTTTAAGAATAAGTTATATGAGAAGAGAAATGTGATTAGAAATAAGGCACACGTGGTTTTTAAGGGTTATTAATAAATTAATGGTGTTTATATTGAATAAAAAAATTTCTCAGTAGATATACAGGAGTAAATCTATCTCTTTTTGGCTTTAGGAAATAAAATAGGATACAAATATTATCATATGGATATCAAAACAGTGTTCTCAAATGGAATTCTTAAAGAATAAATGTACATCAAATAGCTAGTGGTCTTTTGATTAGAAATGATGAAACCTAATTTTAAAAATTGAAGAATCCTCTATATGGTCTAAATCAAGAACCATGAGAATATTATGCTCAACTAGATTTATATTTATAGAATATTTAATTAAAAATCAGTAGTGTTGACCATAATATCTATATGAATATGTCCAAGGAAGACCAGTTTACGGTTATTGTGTATGTTGGTGGTATCATTTATTGAGGAA
Organism: Viscum album; assembly: GCA_963277665.1. Classification (NCBI taxonomy): domain Eukaryota; kingdom Viridiplantae; phylum Streptophyta; class Magnoliopsida; order Santalales; family Viscaceae; genus Viscum; species Viscum album. The sequence continues at coordinate 1,995,452,315 of OY728157.1, forward strand.
TCAAGAATAAATCCATGTAAGAGTTTATTAATCACATGAAACCAGAATTTTAAATGTATGTTATTTGTAAACTCACATACTTTATGGGTCTATAGGTGATACAAAGGAAGAAATATTCCTTCATCTTTTAAGAAAAGTATGCAAGGAAAATACTGAAGAAGTTTGATATGAATGATTCCAAACTAATATAAACATTGAATGTGGTTGGAAATAATCTTGGAAATCAGAAGGATTGGAATTCAATGGACCCCACCTTTTAATGGATGGTAATTGGAAGGTTTCTGTATCTGAATGCAACATAACCAAATAGTTTTTATGGTTTGTTTAGTGCCCTATTTATATAGTGATTAAAAGTATGTTAATATTACAATAGTCAAATGAATCTCAAGGTATATTTGAGTGACTTTAAATTTTTTATTATTATTTAATGTTGTAAAAGATCAAGAGTTATTTTTATTCTCTAATGAAAACTGAGCTAGATATGTGGTGGGATGAAGGTCCACAAGCTGTGGTACATTTTTTATCAGGAAAAAATATATTTTTTTCTGAGTAATAATAAATAAAGATCCTCACTAAGTATGTAGGAAGAAAATATAGATCAATAACCAAGATACACACTCATCTTTAGAGGATGAAGAAATAGTTGGAAGATATTAGTGAATAGGAGAAGTAACCTATAGTGATCTTTGTGAAAAAAAATAGTGTGATCAATCTCATTAAAAAACTAATTTAGAACTCCCACACAAAACAAATTTAAATCTAGTATCACTTTATTAAGGACAAGGTGGATCAAGGAAAGATTAAATTGGAGCATGTTGAAAAAATAAGAATGTGTAAGATGTAATGACTAACCCATTTTCCACACGGATATTTAATAAATATTGATTGAACCTTGATTTTAAAACACCTACCATGGATTTAGGTGGTTCATAAGTACCCCTATCCACATGTATTTAACTATTTATAACAATTTTTGAAGTGTTTCAGTATTAAGGGTGATATATGATCCATGGGGTCTGTTTTGCTGGAAGGAGTTCATATGACCCTTTATCTTTGGGTTTTTTGTAAAAGGGGTAGAAAGGCTGTAGAAATTCAGTGGAAGTGTGTAAAAATGAGATATGTATTATTTTTTCCATAATGTGGTGTTAGTGATAAGAATATCTTATTAAGGGGTTTGTGGTATGAATATAAGTGAATTTATTCATGAGGTATGATGTGAGCCATGGGAAACTCTCTTGAACTCTTGTTATCTACACTGAGTATTGTTCACATAGAATTAGAGAGATGGATGGATTTTTCTAATGATTTTTTATGGTTTTAAGACATTGAATTCCTCTTTCTATTGCTAGTATATATAAAGGGGAGAATTTTTGAACCAATGTGTTTGGGGATGATGTTTGGTGTTGATATTTTTTCTGTTGACAATCCATTTCGAGGTTGATCAAAGGATCTTGAAGACTAAGGAAGATGGTTTTAAAAAATGGAATCTGTAACATCCTGAGATTTTATGAGACATATTCTTTTTAATTTCTTTGATGTATTGTGTTGTAAGCTACACCAAGATAAGATTTTTCTATATGAAACAACATATTATCTTTTACTATACGCAAATATTATTCTTGACTTGTGTTTCACGCAAGAGTGACCTTCCTCAATAGTGTGTGTTGTACGCAATACGGAGTTTAACTAAACAAAGATATATTATTAAAATATTATTATGAACTAGCCATTATGAATAGTATTAACCAAATTTTTAATTTTATAAAATTATCATTTATCTTACACATTATTTAAAACATGGTATGAGATTAAAATAAATGTTTCATGTAAAATAAGTATTTTTCAAAAAATGCAGTTTTGCCGACTTTTGATGGCGCACCCACTTTAAATATAATTTTTGACACGTTTATGAGTTAAACATGAAAAACTAAACTTATTCACTGCAATAAGTATATAAAAATTTACTTTGGATAATTTTTTAATATTTTTCAGTTAACATTCATATTTTAATGAATAGTAAAAGTACGCAAAATTTTAATTAAAAACAACTTTTTCATCCAGATAAGTTATATGGTTAAATTATAATATTGAATGGTTTTAAATTATAAATAGAATATATTTTTAACATTTAATATAATTTAAGTCATTATCATTAATTTTATATTGAATTCATAGGTAAAAACATTTCAATCTTTTGCAATGTTTTAACTTTTAAAACCCGTTTTCTCAACAGTAGAATTAATTTTAAATTAAATACTGAAACTTCTGTGTTTTGAATTTGGAAAAATGGATTCAATATTTGGAATCAGTAGGTCCAAATTATGTTAATAGGATAATTTTTATTTTTAGACATTATGAATAGTAACTACGGAAAATTTTATTTACTACATTTAAAGGTAAATCAGGTAATTAAGGGTAAAAATAAGATTATAAAATTACCCTAACACCTACCAAAATTCTATTGGATGAATAAAAGTAGACCCATATCACCTAAGGGACTAAATATATTCATTTCATGGACTTTTTACCATGTAAAGGATGTAATTATTATTAAAACCAAAGAAAGTGACAACATGTCACTCTCTTATATCTTATAAGTGTAAAAAAATTAATTTAGTAATAAACTTCATAAAACTTAAAAAATAAATAGTCACAAAAAATATAATAAAATTATCTACATCATGTGAATTTATTTATTATTTTTAGGGATTAAATAATTATCATTAATGGTGACACAATAGTGATGTAGAAATTATTTTATTGATTGAAATATCAAATAAATGCTTTTAAAAATATTAAAATAAATATGATATGGACTAATTAATGTGCTACACTAATTTTATAGATAAACATAACATTTTAGGAATATATTAAATATTTTTTTTGAACATATCTTCTGTGTGGATTCTATTTAATTTCAAATCAATGAATAGTGTCAAAAATGACACTTGATATTTTATAAAAATAACAGATTATTAAATTGTTTAAAAATCAAAAAAATATTTAAAAATTACATATTAAAATTTATATGGTGAAACATGTCAAAAATTATCCAATTATGTAAAATTAACAACACATAAGTAAGTATTTATAACCATTTAAAATTTATAACATTATTACCACAAATAAAATTAAATAGATTAAATAAGGATAAATCAAAATGATATGGTTTAAAATAAAATATAAACATGTCTAAATTTTATTTTTTGATGATATTACAACCCTATCTCATCTCATCTTAGAATTTGAGTCATTTTGGGTGTTTTTAAGTGGGTTTTTAGTTTATTATAAATTAATATTTTTGAGGTTTCCAAAAGTGCCCCTCTCTTCTCTTATAAAATGGAACGTCATCCCTCTCCTCTTCACAACATTTTGTGCCTTCAAACTCTGCCAAAACCTATCCGTTTCTCTTCTCCACTTCCCTAGAAACATTCTAGAGGTCCTGGTTTTCTTCAAAGACTATTTTTGGTTCCCTAAGATGAGGTTCATAAGAGGCGCGTCGAATAAGAGGTGTTTCAGAGACATATGGAAGCAATTGGACCTATGGTAAGGGATAATTATTTCAATCTAATTCTTATCCGAGATTGTTTATTTATAAGTATTTACTGGGGTTATTTTTATCATCCATGTCCATGTTCTCTCAAAATGTTTTCATAAAATGTTTACTATTCTTCCATATATGTTTAAAGTCATTTTTACCCCTTTTTGACTTTTACCATAAGGTATGGAAGGAATATTTCTTTTGTTTACCATACGAGGTAATTTTTTACTTTTCAGGAAAAAGTATGAGGAGAATGTTTTTTGAACTTATATGGAGTGAATGGAATTTTATGGTTTTATAAGGCTTTATTTCCATGAATCTCCCTCTACAAGATTTCAAGATTATTTTCAACAAAATTCATTTCTTTTAAAATCGCTTCGAATTTTGAGAAAAGAAAATGATTTTGAAGAAGAAAGGATATTTTCCTAAAAAATTCATTTCAAGTGTTTATTCAAAACTATTTTCTATATAAGATTAAATTCTTTAATATGGTTATGTTTCATGTATAATGTTCCTATTATTTACAAGTTTTGATTTTGTTTATGATGAAATGATATCCATTTTTTATATGGATTATGTTATGATGGGATGATGTATATGGAACCCATTTTACTCATTGGGTTATGATGAATGATTTATGTTTATTTTTTGGTACACGAAATAATGACCTCACTATGAGATGGGTCGGACCTATATCTCCCTCCAATGCATTAGGTAAATATTTATATCTCATGAGATAGACATGACTGGAATATCAAGTAAATATGGTTCAGTAATACATGGCTAGAATGGCAAGTAAACCCAGTTTAGTAATGGAATCTGTCCACTATGATGGTCTTGGCAGAAATCCCTTGGCTACTACGGAAAACATATCATTTTCTTAATGGTTTTCCACAATTATAGGTTTTATTCCCGTGATATTTTATCATGATTAATGTTCCTTTCTGATCTATGCTTTATGTACTAAAAAGATTTATGTCATTACTCATGTATTATGTTCATGTTTTTATGATAAAATGTTTATATATTGTTTGATGTTCTCCATGTTTACCCTTACTGAGAATTTGAACTCACCCTTTTTATGTTTTCTTTTCCTCAGGATATAAATAAAGGTTTTAGGTAAGAAAAAAAAAGGAAGAACTTTATGGGAGATGTTGAAGATCCTTCCCAATTATTAGAAGATTTTCTTCCAAGTTTCCAAAGACACTAAACTATTACAGTCCTTGGGTGTCTATTTTTGTTATGTATTAAGTATTCTGCAAAAGTAATTTAACATCCATGTATGTCAAGCTTGGGTCTCTATAGTCGTTATCAGAGGAAAGGTTTCGTTAACCTTTGGAAACTACGATGAAAAAATCTTTAGTGAGATCCCTAGATATATTTTTAAGGTATGTCCAGGGATGTCCCTATGGTTAAGTATAAGTATAGGTTGTAGTCCTAGAATTATGATAACAATCATGAATAACCTAGGATTAAACTTAAGATGTTATTGATTGAATGTACTCCCCCTTGATTATGTTGTTTTCATAATATGATTTTTTCCTCTCACACTATTTGTTTTGGGTTTTAGAAAATGGTTGGAAACAGGAAGATTCACGATAATGGAGGATATGATGGACAATGGAATGATATTATTCATGAGAAACAAAATGAAATGGGATTTTGAAGTCCAAACATCGTTATTACTCTTAATCAGCAATCTCATAATATGATCAATAATCTCAACCTTGGTAGGTTTCCTGACTTAGTTAATAAGATAAAGATGGAGATTCATGATGATCATAGAGGAAAGAAAGTTCAATTTCCATCATGTAAATCATGTGGTAAGTGAAATCATGGAGAATTTTTCAAAGGAACTGGAGGATGCTTTGGGTGTGGAAAAGAAGGACACAAAGCCAGTAATTTCAAAGGAAAGGTTCAGTTAACACCATGGACAAGGATAATGGTATTGATAAGACATCAACAATGGTTAAATGTTTTAAATGTGGAATGTAAGGGAATTATTCAAACCAATTCCATAAGGGAAAATATCATGAAGAGAATCAGTATGGTCGTATGAGTAGTATTTATGTTGATGATGATGAAGAGACTACAAATGATATATGAGATGGAAGAAGTGTTGAGGAATAAAATGATGAAGCTCGGTCAATGGTTTAAGAAGGTAGTGTAATGATTGTATGTTTATCAATAGTTATGTTGTCTACGTAATTTAATGGTACTATTGAATAAAGAAACATTTAATGATTATTACACTATTGTTTTTCCTAAAGTATTTGAAAGTATATATTGAATGGTACCGGTAACCATGAAAGGTTATTCAAATATTTTAAGAAAGTAGATGATATGCACATAATGAAGGGATAAGGAGATAATGAGATTTTTGGTAGTATTAATGAGCTCATGACTGATATAAGGACAAAGTTATATCATGATTTGAGTATATATATTTTTTGGGATTTTGGTATGTGGAAAGAGTTAACTTTTGACAGTATTCATGTTTTCACTATGGTTCTATGGTAATTCATGTTTCAAGAATACATTATTAAGGTATTCACATGTTTCAAATGTGACCGACAAGATATATGTTATGATATATGGGAGATAAATGATGGTATTCACATACTTGTTATATGACCTTTCTAGTAATCGTTATCTTTATACTATGAGTTTGGACAAAAGTAATTTGGATAAGCCTAAAGATTGGAATGGATTAAGTTGGACATTAGATAATGTAGTTTAAGGATAGAACTTTTTTTTATTATTTTTTAAATGTTATAATACTGAAGTTTTAGAAAAATGACAACACATAGGATGGGAGACAACCCGTCGCGTCGGACAAGGATGCCGGAATTGAACCACCAACCAGAGTGAGACAGGACATTATTTCCTACAACTGGCCTACAGGAAGTCCCTAGTTAGTAGAAATTAGTTTTATTTTATTAATTGGTATGATAGTTGAAGTATAAGTCCATTTTTGGAACTATATATGATTAATATCACCATATATGGACTTATGTATATTTAATACCTTTCGTTAACCTTTGTTTGCGATAGATGGAATGACCCATTATTCTATCACATGATTTTCTAACACTTCACGAATGAAAAATTATAGCATCCCGTCTTTTTATAACATAACTTTTCATTCCATTACACGGAACTGAGGATCTTTAAGGTTTAGTGTCTTGGAAACAAGGAACATAAAACATGAAACAAAAAAAAAATTCTTCTTAAACAGTTGAAAGGCTTCTCCTCATGTTCACCCTAGGCTCATTACTACATCTCATAACCTGGGGACATACATCAAAAGGAAGGGTGAGTAGAAGGCCCAGCAAGGGAAACAAGTGAAACATTTTACATATGAACTTGAGATACATCAATAAAGTCATGAAAAGAACTTTAATGCATGAAAATGAAATCATGAGGCATATCATAATAAAAATAAAACTTTTTCGTAACTTGAAGATGTGGCTGCAACATTTAATATTGACAATCGTTTCGTTTCACCAAGGTCCATCCCCAAGGTGTCGTTAAAAATTACCAAGGTTATTCACCAAGGCATCGTTAAAATTGTAATCTCTAGTGGTTACATCATTACCCAATGCATTGGAGCGCTATCAGGGCGCACCCTTAAATTTGCCTTTATTATCATGTGAGCCACATATATCATCATCAAACATTTCATAAATAACCCATATAGCATAAAATAAATTGGTTTCATTTCATAATCATAACATTTTAAAAACTGCTTTAAAGACATGATCTTTACGTTACTTTAAACCCACGGAAAGGGAAAGCGGGTATCATGTATGTAAATCCAAGAATTTAAAATAGAACATTTTTATATATATGTGAATACCCCTGTAGAAATAGGAGCTTTGAGTATTCACTTTATAACATAAAATAATTTTGAGAAAAGAGAGGCATTTTGAGACGAAAATTCTGCAGCATAACGGCTATGTTACAAGGTTTTAGAAAACTTTGAAAAGAGAGGGAACATGGGTCGAGCAATCATAATTGACCCATAAAATAGTAGAGGAAAAGAATAATAAGTATATATGGACATGGTGGTGCAATTTCAAGGACATACCATTTGAAATGAAAAACATGGAAGGAAGAAAAAAGTTTGATTTCTCTTATGAAAGTTCGGCAGCCTAACGGCGTTACTTAAAATTTCAAAATACTGAATTGAAGAGATCAAATGGGGTCTCTCATCATATGAACATAAGAGTCCAGTATGATAGGTATAGAGATCATACCCCAACATACCAAAAATGAACTTGAAGGAATTGACATGAAAGTAGAACTTCATAACGAGAAGGGTGAAGAACCACTTAAAAATTCGGCAGCCTAACGGCGCCACTTAAAACTTCAAAATACGGAATTGAAGAGATCAAATGGGGTCTCTCATCATATGAACATAAGATTCCAGTATGATAGGTATAGAGATCATACCCCAACATAACAAAAAGGAACTTGAAGGAATTGACATGAAAGTAGAACTTCAAAACGAGAAGGGTGAAGAACCACTTAAAAATTCGGCAGCCTAACGGCGGCACTTAAAACTTCAAAATACGGAATTGAAGAGATCAAATGGGGTCTCTCATCATATGAACATAAGAGTCCAGTATGATAGGTATAGAGATCATACCCCAACATAACAAAAAGGAACTTGAAGAAATTGACATGAAAGTAGAACTTCAAAACGAGAAGGGTGAAGAACCACTTAAAAATTCGGCAGCCTAACGGCGCCACTTAAAACTTCAAAATAATGAATTGAAGCGATCAAATGGGGTCTCTCATCATATTATCATTAAAGATCAGTATGATAATTTAGATATCATACCCCAACATAATAAAAAGGAACATGAAAGTCTTGAATGAAAATAGAACTTGAAAACGAGGAAGGTGAAAGAATCCCTTAAAAATTCGGCAGCCTAACGGCGCCACTTAAACATTCTTAAAACGAATTGATGAGAGCAAGGGGGGGTATCTCATCATATGAACATGAAATAGGCAGTAGTATGAATTTAAAAGTACATCCTCCAACATAAGAACATGGAGTATAAAAGAAATGACATAAAAGAGATTACTTGAAAAGAAAGAGAGAGGTCGGATCCCTTACCTTAAAATGTAACTCTTAAACCTCAAAGGTTGGGACCATGAGGGCTTGGGGGCACCTTGGGAGGACTCCTTGGGAGGTAATGAGACCATAAATTCGTTGGGAATGATTGGGGAGTCGAATGGATGAGAGGAGGGCTTGGTATTTATAGGGAAAGTGAGGGGACAAGGCATTAATGGCCAAGGGACACCTCACATGGGCTTTTCTCAAACCCATGTGCTCTCCCTTGTCATTTATCATGGAGTTAGGCCACATGGGGCCCCCAAAACAATAATTAATCACCCTTGGCCGGCCAACCCTCAAAATATCTCATGACATCATCATGACACCGTTATGATGTCATTAAACATACCGAAACCCTAAAACTGTATTTTTACTATTCACTGAAAATTCAACTTTCTCAGAAAAATCACAAAATTTCAAATTAACCAAATATCAATGCTCTGATTTCAAAAATGGAATCCATTTTATAAAAATAATTTTCTAAATATTTTTAATTTAATTTTTAAATAATAACACTATTCATCGAAAATTCATTTTTTTCAGAAAAAACCCCAAAAATTACCATAACATAATATCGATGCTCTGAGTTAAAAAATAAAGTCATTTTTATAAAAATAATTTTCTAATTATTTTTAATTAAATTTTTAATTAAAAAACACTATTCACCCGAAAAAACTAATACTTGAATAATAATTAATGAAACCGTTATTTGACTATTTTATTGAATCACATTACTTAATCAAAGTGCCTATCTTATTTTAATACTTTCTTTAAGTGAGATTACTAATCCATTTGGACACATTATTAATCCTAATCATAAAATCACTATTCATAATTTACTATTCATCAAAAATCAAGTTGATCTTATTAGACTCTAAATTTAGTACTGAACATAATTGTAGAAGACCAATTTTTGAAAATCATTACACATTTTTAATTATTTAGGGTTTACATAATCATATTTAAAATATACTTTTTCTAAAATTCATCAAAAATATGCATTCTATATTTATCCGGTCATTTCAAAATTCATAAACTTCATCATAAGAAGAAATCCCAATTTTTATTTAAAACAAGGATTACACAAGGTAGTTACGGTCTCGTTACATAACCCCTTATAATACCAGCATAGGACCTAAGAGTAAGGCGTGCTAGGGTGATAGAAGCTTGGGGCGGCTCAGTCAACATTGCCCGAGTAGTAATTTCTATCAGTTTGAACTTCTCACGAAGGCAATTTCGTTACAGCTTTACATGATGATGTTCAGCTTGGATTTGATCCAGAGCAAAGCCCAGTGGTGCTACCTCCTTCCCAAGCTCTGTTAGATGGGCTTCGATCGGTCCAAGACTACTAGGTGAGGCCATCGAATCTTCTTTCTATAATAATTAACCAAGATTACTTATATTTAGAGACAATAATCAAAACATTTTGTTCACAGCGGTCATGTTGACAAATGGTTATATAATAGTCAAAACCCACTGATCTCATTTTAATTATAATCATGTTTATCAAATAAAACATTTTTGTTGAGTATAACAATAACACATAAAATTAGGGAACAAAATTTATTTAAAAATTTCGGGTCGTTACAATCTTCCCCCCTTAAGAAATTGCGTCCTCGCAATTTTAAAATTGGGTTTTGAAATTTCATTGAAAGTCCCACATCGGAAAAGGAGTCAGTAAAACTATTACTTTAAAATAACGAAAGAGAAGTACAATGGTCACCCGAGTTAACCCACACTAGGGTTCCATGTAGGAAAACATGGACATGGAGGAAAAAACAAAGGGTCAAGTTCTGAGGGAGAGTGATAGAGAACATGATTAGGAGAAAGTTAACCATGAGAAAATCCCAAACTTATGATGTGTGTAAACGGTCTTTGATTACCTAGTAGGAAACGTAAACCAACAACATTTTTGTTTTACGTTTCTTTTCATAATTTTGAGGATTTAATTTACTACATAGAACAAAAACATAAGAAAACACACCTACCTTCAAGTAGAGTTTCATCCTTTAACAAGTCCCTACCAACACTAATATTTTCTCCAAATGATGAGAATTCAAAAACACTTGGTCTCATAAAAGCACAAGAATCATCTTCTATAGAATCACATAATCTAAAAAAGATTAACTATCTATTTCTTCTATCTTTAAACATTATCCCAAAAACAGAAAGGTTAAGGTAAAACAACTCTTCAAAAAGAAAGAATCCCATAGGAATGGAAACTACTTTTAAATCATCAAAGTTCCATGGTACTACCCAAAGTTCATCATAGACCATTCCATAAATAACAGTCCTTAAAATTCCTCAAAACAAACCAAACTAATATTGAAACCCAAATACAAGAAGGATTTGATAACATAGTCTTCCAAAACAACTTCATTGTTCATCTACAGACAACATCAACCACTCCTAACATCTTATAAAAAAGTAGCTAACCTAAACATATTTTACCCAAGATAGGTTAGTCATTCCCATAAGTAACCTAAATTACTATAAGTTCACCTTAAATTCATCGATTCTTCAAAATATAAGTCAACCTTACTCCTCAATGAAAATACCGTAGTAATCTATTTACCTCGATCAAATATGGTTCCCAAAATAATGAACGTCTTCCAAAATAATAATCATATTTTAATCCCCTAATCATCCCTGTCATATTAATACGAAAATCGTCGCATTTCCTATCACATTGGTTGTCAGAACATGTTCTTCCATTTCCCACCATTAACTAAGAAGAGAAAGCATAATTAGGGGCTTAAGTACTTAGCTAATAATCATGAAAAGGAACTGAAAGCATATAAGGATAACTTGTATATGAAAGGTACACCCTAACTTGTGATCTCCTAGGTTCCCATCTAGGTTATGAATGATCATATATTCTTATGTGAACCTTTATTTTATTTTATCTTTGTTCCTTTAACAATGGTTCATACCAAGCTTATGAATTTACCAAAGCATATCCCCCGGGAGTGTCGTAACCAAGAGTGCAGCAAGGCCCGTTGTCGTGTACCAGTTCCCATTCGAGTCTAGCTCAAAGCGGTGTTTTCGGGTTTTACCCTTATGTACATCTGTGCCAGAGCCACCTCTACCTGCTCGTATCCAGACAGGGATGTATTTTCTTGGAAACCCCTTACTCAATACTCACCAAAATACCAGGAAGATTTCCTATATTAAACTTTTCTATAGGGTTCTTCCTAGAGTTTTCATATCCTAATTTCCACAAATAACTAAACCATCCTTTGATACCAACTATAGCATCCCGTCTTTTTATAACATAACTTTTCATTCCATTACACGGAACTGAGGATCTTTAAGGTTTAGTGTCTTGGAAACAAGGAACATAAAACATGAAACAAAAAAAACATTATTCTTAAACACTTGAAAGTTTTCTCCTCATGTTCACCCTAGGCTCATTACTGCATCTCATAACCTGGGGAAATACATCAAAAGGAAGGGTGAGCAGAAGGCCCAGCAAGGGAAACAAGTGAAACATTTTACATATGAACTTGAGATACATCAATAAAGTCATGAAAAGAACTTTAATGAATGAAAATGAAATCATGAGGCATATCATAATAAAAATAAAACTTTTTCATAACTTGAAGATGTGGCTGCAACATTTAATATTGACAATCGTTTCGTTTCACCAAGGTCCATCCCCAAGGTGTCGTTAAAAATTACCAAGGTTATTCACCAAGGCATCGTTAAAATTGTAATCTCTAGTGGTTACATCATTACCCAATGCATTGGAGCGCTATCAGGGCGCACCCTTAAATTTGACTTTATTATCATGTGAGCCACATTTATCATCATCAAACATTTCATAAATAACCCATATAGAATAAAATAAATTGGTTTCATTTCATAATCATAACGTTTTAAAAACTGCTTTAAAGACATGATCTTTATGTTACTTTAAACCCACGGAAAGGGAAAGCGGGTATCATGTATGTAAATCCAAGAATTTAAAATAGAACATTTTTATATATATGTGAATACCCCTGTAGAAATAGGAGCTTTGAGTATTCACTTTCTAACATAAAATAATTTTGAGAAAAGAGAGGCATTTTGAGACGAAAATTCTGCAGCATAACGGCTATGTTACAAGGTTTTAGAAAACTTTGAAAAGAGAGGGAACATGGGTCGAGCAATCATAATTGACCCATAAAATAGTAGAGGGAAAGAATAAGAATTATATATGGACATGGTGGTGCAATTTTAAGGACATACCATTTGATATGAAAAACATGGAAGGAAGACAAAATTTTGATTTCTCTTATGAAAGTTCGGCAGCCTAACGGCGTTACTTAAACTTCAAAATACTGAATTGAAGAGATCAAATGGGGTCTATCATCATATGAAAATAAGAGTCCAGTATGATAGGTATATAGATCATACCCCAACATACCAAAAAGGAACTTGAAGGAATTGACATGAAAGTAGAACTTCAAAACGAGAAGGGTGAAGAACCACTTAAAAATTCGGCAGCCTGACGGCGCCACTTAAAACTTCAAAATACGGAATTGAAGAGATCAAATGGGGTCTCTCATGATATGAACATAAGAGTCTAGTATTATAGTTATAGAGATCATACCCCAACATAACAAAAAGGAACTTGAAGGAATTGACATGAAAGTAGAACTTCAAAACGAGAAGGGTGAAGAACCACTTAAAAATTCGGCAGCCTAACGGCGCCACTTAAAACTTCAAAATACGGAATTGAAGAGATCAAATGGGGTCTCTCATCATATGAACATAAGAGTCCAGTATGATAGGTATAGAGATCATACCCCAAAATAACAAAAAGGAACTTGAAGGAATTGACATGAAAGTAGAACTTCAAAACGAGAAGGGTGAAGAACCACTTAAAAATTCGGCAGCCTAACGACGCCACTTAAAACTTCAAAATACTGAATTGAAGAGATCAAATGGGGTCTCTCATCATATGATCATAAAAGATCAGTATGATAATTTAGATATCATACCCCAACATAATAAAAAGGAACATGAAAGACTTGAATGAAAATAGAACTTGAAAACGAGGAAGGTGAAAGAATCCCTTAAAAATTCGACAGCCTAACGGCGCCACTTAAACATTCTTAAAACGAATTGATGAGAGAAAGGGGGGGTCTATCATCATATGAACATGAAATAGGCAGTAGTATGAATATAAAAGTACATCCTCCAACATAAGAACATGGAGTATAAAAGAAATGACATAAAATAGATTACTTGAAAAGAAAGAGAGAGGTCGGATCCCTTACCTTAAAATGTAACTCTTAAACCTCAAAGGTTGGGACCATGAGGGCTTGGGGGCACCTTGGGAGGACTCCTTGGATGGTAATGAGACCAGAAATTCGTTGGGAATGAGTGGGGAGTCGAATGGATGAGAGGAGGGCTTGGTATTTATAGGGAAAGTGAGGGGACAAGGCATTAATGGCCAAGGGACACCTCACATGGGCTTTTCTCAAACTCATGTGCTCTCCCTTGTCATTTATCATGGAGTTAGGCCACATGGGGCCCCCAAAACAATAATTCATCACCCTTGGCCGGCCAACCCTCAAAATATCTCATGACATCATCATGACACCGTTATGATGTCATTAAACATACCGAAACCCTAAAACTGTATTTTTACTATTCACTGAAAATTCAACTTTCTCAGAAAAATCCCAAAATTTCACATTAACCAAATATCAATGCTCTGATTTCAAAAATGAAATCCATTTTATAAAAATAATTTTCTAAATATTTTTAATTTAATTTTTAAATAAAAACACTATTCATCGAAAATTCATTTTTTTCAGAAAAAACCCCAAAAATTACCATAACATAATATCGATGCTCTGAGTTCAAAAATAAAGTCATTTTTATAAAAATAATTTTCTAATTATTTTTAATTAAATTTTTAATTAAAAAACACTATTCACCCGAAAAAACTAATACTTGAATAATAATTAATGAAACCGTTATTTAACTATTTTATTGAATCACATTACTTAATCAAAGTGCCTAGCTTATTTGAATACTTTCTTTAAGTGAGATTACTAATCCATTTGGACACATTATTAATCCTAATCATAAAATCACTATTCATAATTTACTATTCATCAAAAATCAAGTTGATCTTATTAGACTCTAAATTTAGTACTGAACATAATTGTAGAAGACCATTTTTTGAAAATCATTACACATTTTTAATTATTTAGGGTTTACATAATCATATTTAAAATATCATTTTTCTAAAATTCATCAAAAATATGCATACTATATTTATCCGGTCATTTCAAAATTCATAAACTTCATCATAAGAAGAAATCCCAATTTTTATTTAAAACAAGGATTACACAAGGTAGTTACGGTCTCATTACATAACCCCTTATAATACCAGCATAGGACCTAAGAGTAAGGTGTGCTAGGGTGATAGAAGCTTGGGGCGGCTAAGTCAACATTTCCCGAGTAGTAATTTCTATCAGTTTGAACTTCTCACGAAGGCGATTTCGTTCCAGCTTCACATGATGAAGTTCGGCTTGGATTTGATCCAGAGCAAAGCCCAGTGGTGCTACCTCCTTCCCAAGCTCTGTTAGATGGGCTTCGATCGGTCCAAGACTACTAGGTGAGGCCATCAAATCTTCTTTCTATAATAATTAACCAAGATTACTTATATTTAGAGACAATAATCAAAACATTTTGTTCACAGCGGTCATGTTGACCAATGGTTATATAATAGTCAAAACCCACTGATCTCATTTTAATTATAATCATGTTTATCAAATAAAACATTTTTGTTGAGTATAACAATAACACATAAAATTAGGTAACAAAATTTATTTAAAAATTTCGGGTCGTTACAAAAATTCAACATCATTTCTTTAAGATATGAAGTGGAAATTGTTTGAGGAATGACCAACGGCATGATTTTACCAAAATCAAGTAAGTATTTCTTCTAATTCAAAATTTTCATCTTTAGGGAAATAATCTTGAAAACCCAAAACGTTGTCCCAGTACCCTCATATCCGATGAATCAGATGGTACCTTATATCATCACAAATTTATGTCTTTTTTATTGTTGGTTTTTTCATAGCCATGTTTTCTACCACTCTCCAGTAGAACATGATGGTTAGATTTCTCTTTCATATCCATATTTTCACCTATGTTCTCATATGTGGAAACCCAGTGATGAGTTAATCTGGGAAAACGTTACATTTTATACTTTAGTATTTAAAATTAAGTTTTAGTATTCCTTTTTATGAATTGGGTTTCTATAAAAGAAACTTTCAAGTAGTAAACCATTTATAACCCCGACGAATTTTGAGGGCGAAATTCATTTTAAGGCAGGTAGAATGTAAAATCCTGAGATTTTATGAGAAAAATTATTTTTAATTTCTTTAATGTCTTATGTTGTATGCTACACCAAGATTAGATTTCACTATACAAAACACTGTATTAGCTTGTATTATATTCAAACACTATTCTTGGCTTGTGTTGCATGCAAGGGCGACCTTCCTCAATAGCATGTGTTGTTCGCAATACCAAGTTTCACTAAATAATGATATATTGTTATAATAATATTATAAACTAGCCGTTATGAATAGTATTAACCAAATTTTAAATTTTATAAAATTATCATTCCTCTTACACATTTTATAGAACATGGTATGAGAACAAAATAAATGTTTCGGGTAAAATAAGTATTTTTAAAAAAATGTAGTTTTGCAGCCTTTTGATGGGGCACCGACTTTAAATCTAGTTTTGACATGATTATGAGTTAAATTTGACAAAATAAACTTATTCATTTCAATAATTATATAAAAATTTAATTTGGATAAATTTTTAATAATTTTCTGTTTACTTTAATATTTTGAGGAATAGTAAAAAATGCTAAATTTTAATAAAAAACAACTTTTTCATCAAGATAATTTATATGGTTAAATTATAATATTGAATGGTTTTAAATTATAAATAGAATATATTTTTACTATTTAATATAATTTAAGTCATTATCATTAATTTTACATTGTGTCACGACCCGTCCTCAGGGCCCGTGCCGTAACTACCCCAAGCCCGCCTTCCATAGGCCAGGGGCTGGCGACTAGCACAAAGGCGTAAATCCCGGTAAAAAGGGAAGGCATTGCCTTTGTAAAGTAATCAAGAACCACAGAGTAAGCAAGCGGAAAGTAAACACTAAGTGAAAACAGAGTACAACTGAAAGTGCGGAAAAGTAAATGGGCCAGTATACAAACCCAAACTGAAAGTAAAGTACAACTCGAAAGGGAAAACATTAACTGTAAAGTAAAAGCCGCTACACCGAGCTGTCCACTGGAAATCCCACCTGAAGGGTGGGTATAGATAGCTCCACTGCTCCACGGGTCCCACCGTCCGCCCCGAGTACGTCCCGCCCAGTGGTCCACCTCCAGGTACCGTCCTGCTCCGCAAGCCTCAACAACGATCAACGTTGTCCATCATCTTCAACCAACACAACGTAGTGTGGGGATAGCCCGTGTAGGGGTGAGTATAAGCTACTCAGTATGGACCCCGAGACCCCTGAAGGTCTCCCAAAATCCACAAAGGATAAACCACAAAGGTGAGATACAAACACGAAGTAACAACCGACACTGCTTAGGTATATTCCCATACATATACCTAAGTCATTAATTCCAATACGATCCAACCTCCGAGCCCAAGTACAACTCAGTCCACACAGGAAAGTATACGTATTCCACATAGGAAAGCAAAACAAAATCCACACAGGATAGCACAACACAATCCACACAGGAAAGCAACAAGATTCAGCTCACACAGGTATACTTCATCGAAAGACGATAAATATGATCTCGGATCCATCTAAGTCATCGGACCCATGAAGGATCGATAGGTAACTAACCCCTGCAAAGACCCACACATGATCGGGCCCACACAGGACCAGTAGGCGCTGGTTCACACAGGACCGCTGAGCGCAATGACCCACACAGGATCAGACCCACACAGGATCGGGCCCACACAGGACCTATAGCACTGATCCACGTAGGTTCGCTGAGTGCTGTAGTTGTCATCGAATCCACCAAGGATCTCTGTACTGTCGTCGTTGCAGTCACAGTAGTAGTAGTAGTAGCAGTAGCAGTAGCAGTCACAGTCGCAGCCAGCACTAGGGTTCCCGCACAGAGCAAGCTCGTCCGGGAGGGTCCGCTCCACGAGCCGAGAGTCTGATACATCAACTGTCACAAAGTCCAGAGTTGATGTATCCAAAAGTTCCGTATCGCCAACAGGAACTCAACGCAACAGATGGCGTGTTGATCAGAGGCCCGGTCTGAGAGTTATTGGCTTTTTCGTCCCAGGGGCCCGGTTGTCTTTTAAGGCAAAACCAACCCGACCGTACTCCACTTGCGTCCAAACCTCGGGCGAAGTATTCCAAAAGATCCGCATCACTAATAGGAACACAAAAATGCTGACAGCACGTCAATCGGATGTCCGTAGCTCAAGATATGAGCGTTTCCGCTCCGAGGGCCCGGTTGGTTTCGTGTACGAATCAACCCGGTCGAACTCAAAGTATTTCAAAACATTGAGTGCAATATATACCGAATCGACCGTCTTGATCCAAGGATTGCATCCCCACTGACGGTTCGTCAATCGGAGGTCTGTAGCTCAAGTTATGGGAAAAAGACCGAAGTCGATTCGAAAACGGGGGGTCCGGGTCCGGGCCGACCCGGCCCGGCCGGCGGCGCGGTCCGGCGCGGCGGCGCTGCCGGGGCGCCGCTCGGGTGCCACGCGCGGGGGGCAATGCCCCTGCTTTCCTTCAGCTAGCGGCGCGGCTTGATGTCGTGCCTTGGAGAAACCGGCCCCCCCTCACGTGGGGGCCTTCCTTTGAGAAAAACGGGGGGTGGGGGGGGGGGGCGCTGCCCCCCCATGGTGTAACCGCGGCCCCCCCATTATGGGGGGCCGGTTTTGGCCAGCCGGGGGAATTAATTCTCCCAGTTCTTCTCCCTTCCGGCCGGCCTGACCTGGCCGGCCGGTCCTTCCTCAACGGGACCGGCAAGGCCGGTCCCCTTTCTGGCTTCCGACACCGGCAGCCCGGCTGGCCGCCGGTCTTCCCGTTCCGCCGCCGCCCGGAACAGGCCGCGGCCTTCGTCATCCGGCATGGTGCGACGGCACCGCACCCCTCCGTCGCGACCCCGCTCCGGCCGCGGCGCCTTCAGTTTCCTTTGACGCGGCGCGATGGCGTCGCGTTCTTGATAATCTTCCCGCGGCGCGGTGCGACGGCGCCGCGCAACTATAGCCGTGTGATTCCCGCGTGGTGCGACGGCACCACGCCATCTCGTTCATCCACAAGAAAATAATAATATTCAAGAACAAAGGAGGGGGGATTCGGCCTAGTTTGTGCGGTCCGGCCACCCTCTCGTTAGACGATAACACATAAACATTTATCCTCAAGTTTGTCATACTAGAACCAGGAATGAGAATAAATAAATAATCAACAACAAACCCCTACCTCGGTTTCAAGAACGATGATCGTCAACGACCCGCGGAAGACGCGTCGCGGTGATCGGCGTCACAGAAGAAGGACATCGATGTCGTGAAGTGAGGATTCAAAGTTCTTTGACGACTATTTCGTCGCGGGAAATCGTCGCGGAGGAGATTACGCGGAAGAAGACATCGTCGGTGTCGCGGGTATGGCGTCGCGGAAGACGATTCCCGAGAACATGGCGTTCTTCGTCGATGTTCGAAGGTTTTTCGCGTTCTTCATCAAAGCTTAAAGAAGAAGAAGAAGAAGGCTCCAAATTCTCTCAAGATTGTCTAGAGAATTCTAACCCAAATAAAATAAGCTAAGGTCTTATTTTATTTACTCAACCAAACCATTTTGAAATTCAAAGGTTTGAAATAAAACAACTCCACCCATTTAATAACCCAACTTGTCAAGTTAATTAAAGAGGGGTTATTGGGAGTTTAAAAAGGGAAGATGAAGAGTTATGCTTCGTGTGGGACCCACCACACTTAATCCTCCCAAGGGAGGTTAAGTGGATGTGGGTCCCACCTCTAACTCCCTTTGGGAGAAGTTAACCAACAAGTTAAAATAAAAATTTGTATTCCACAATTTTTATTTAACTTATTCTAAATTCCCAAAAACTAACTCTCAACCCGCAATAAACACAACCTCGGAAAAGGTCTCCTTAAGCAAATATCGGCGCTGCGAGTTCATCGGTGTCCTCGGATTTCATTTCCGAGCACGGGATCAAAAGTTAGAAATTCCCACGCGTTCGTTCACTAAACGTACCTCAGCCAAACTTCGGAAATTGATTTCAGGCACTCCGGACCTCGGAATCCGGTTCCGTCAGAAACCACACTCTTGTAAAATTCCAAAGAAAATTAAGAAAAAAATTTCCCTTGAATTTTACGGGTCTTTACATTACTCCTACCTCAGGGATTTACGTCCCCATAAGGATACATCAAAAAATTGGGAAACAAATGAGGGTACTGAGCACGCATCTGAGCCTCCCGCTCCCATGTGCTCTCTTGGAGGTTCCCGTGTTTCCATCTGATGCATACAAGAGGAATCGATCACCCACGAAGGACCCGCTCCTGTCGATCCTCTATCTCCACTGGGACCTCCGTAAAAGTCACCCCATCGTCAACGTCAAGCTCCCCATGGTCAATGACGTGCGTCGGGTCGTGCACGTATCTCCTCAGCTGAGATACGTGGAAGACGTCGTGCACCCGGTGCAACTCAGGTGGTAGAGCCAGGCGATAAGCCACCTCGCCAATCCTGCAGAGGACCTGGAAGGGTCCGATGAAGCGCGGAGATAACTTGCCGCCTCGGCCAAATCTCTGAATACCACGTTGAGGTGAGACCCGCAAGAAGACGTGGTCGCCATCCTCGAACTCTAGTGGCCTCCGCCTCCTGTCAGTGTATGACTTCTGCCAGCTCTGAGCTGTCCTCATCCGCTCCTGGATGACCTGGACCTTCTCTGTCGTGGCCTGGACCATCTCCGGTCCCACAAGTGCTGACTCCCCAGGGTCTGTCCAGCACAAAGGAGATCTACAAGGTCGGCCGTACAACGCCTCGTACGGTGCCATCCCGATGGTGGAGTGGTAGCTGTTGTTGTATGCAAACCCCACCAAGGGTAGGTGGTCCTCCCAGCTACGACCAAAGTCGAGGACACATGCACGGAGCATGTCCTCGAGTGTCTGGATGGTCCTCTCCGTCTGACCATCCATCTGAGGGTGAAAGGTTGTGCTCAGACGTAGCTGCGTCCTGAACGCCTCCTGTAACCCCTTCCAAAGCCGGGAAGTAAAGCAAGCATCTCGATCGGAGACGATAGATGATGGCACGCCGTTGAGCCTCACAATCTCCTGAACGTAGAGACGCCCCAAGCTCTCCACTGAGCCCTTCTCTCTGATGGGTAAGAAGTGTGCCGACTTGGTGAGTCGGTCAACAATCACCCAAATGGAGTCGTGACCTCTGGAGGTTCCTGGAAGTCCAGTCACGAAGTCCATAGATATGCTGTCCCACTTCCTCTCCGGGACCTCCAAGGGCTGTACCAAGCCTGCTGGTACCTGATTCTCTGCATTCACCTGCTGGCAGGTGAGGCATCGAGAAATGAACTCTGCTACAGCCTTCTTCGTGCCCGGCCACCAGTGCTGTCGTCTGAGATCCTAGTACATCTTCGCCACACCAGGATGTACCGCCAAAGGGGAAGTGTGAAACTCTCTCAGCACCTCCTCTCACAAAGAGACTGGTACCATGGTACGTCCTCTAAAAAGGATGTCATGCTCTGCTCCAAGGGAGAAACCATCAGGTGCCTGTCCCAAGGATATCTGTGCACGCCGTGTCTCACAGTCAGCGTCCTCACGCTGTGCCTCTCTGACCCGCTGCAGTAGTGGAGGAGTGACTGTGAGAGACTTGGGGAAGGCTGCTCCATCTCTATCCACGAAGGATATCTTCAAAGAGGCTAGCTGCTCTGTCACCTCCTCAAGTAGCTGAATGCCCGTCCTCCTGCTGAGGGCATCGGCTACTACGTTCCCTTTTCCAGGAGTATAAACTATCTCAAAGTCATAGTCCTGGAGGAACTCGAGCCATCACCGCTGTCTCAGGTTCAATTCCTTATTCGAGAAGATATACCTGAGACTCTGATGATCAGAAAAGACTGTAAAACGCTCGCCCATCAGGTAATGTCGCCATGTCTTCAGAGCGAAGACCACTGCTGCTAACTCCAGGTCATGGGTAGCGTAGTTCTGCTCATGAGGCCTCAACTGACGTGATCCATAGGCGATCACTGCCCTCTCCTGCATCAGAACACATCCGAGTCCGGTCCCTGATGCATCGCAGTAGACTATGTACCCTACTCCCTCCTCAGGCAACCTCAAGATAGGTGTGCTGGTCAATCTCTATCTCAGCTCCTGGAAGCTCTGCTGACAACTGTCTGACCACAAGAAGGGTTTCCCCTTCTTCGTCAAAGCTGTGAGTGGTGCCTCAACTCTAGAGAAGTCTGGAACGAATCTCCGATAGTATCCAGCTAGTCCCAAGAAACTCTGAACCTCAGTCACGCTCCTGGGTGGCTCCCATGCTAACACAGCCTCGATCTTCGCAGGATCCACTGCAACTCCCGCCTCATAGATAACGTGTCCCAAGAAGTGGACCTCACGTATCCAGAACTGGAACTTCGAGATCTTACCATAAATCTGGTGCTCTCAGAGTGTGTCTAGTACAACTCGCAGGTGATAGGCGTGCTCCTCCTCAGTCGTAGAGTAAATCAGAATGTCATCGATGAAGACCACGACAAACCGATCAAGGTATGGCTGAAAGATCCTATTCATGAGGGCCATGAACACTGCTAGATCATTGGTTATGCCGAAAGGCATAACCAAGAACTCATACTGGCCATACCGACATCTGAAGGCCGTCTTCTGCACGTCCTCGTCTCTGAATCTGAGCTGATGATAGCCTGACCTGAGGTCTATCTTCGAGAACCACCGTTCTCCCTTGAGCTGATCAAAAAGGTCATCAATCCTCAGTAACGGAAACTTGTTCCTCACTGTCACCTGGTTTAGGCTACTATAGTCAACAAAAAGTCGCAAGCTTCCATCCGCCTTCTTGGCGAACAATATCGGGGAAGCCCAGGGTGAAACACTGGGTCGGATGAACCCCTTGCCCTGCAAGTCCTCCAACTGTACCCGTAGCTCTCTAAGCTCGGCGGGGGCCATCCGATATGCTGGAGTGGATATCGAGGTTTTCCTGGGGTACAAGTCAATATAAAAGTCTACCTCTCTGCGAGGAGGTAGACCTGGAACTTCGTCGGGAAAAACGTCCGCAAACTGATCCACTACTGCAGGAAAACCAGGACTTCGCACGTCAACTGCTCCAAGGATGAGGCTAGCCAACTGATGAGTGATGGGATATCCTCTCCTCCGTGGAAGTCCATCCTGTGCTGAAAAGGCTCCCTTCTCACCGGTGAAGGTGAACCTGCTCCCGTCGGTGCGTACACATCGCACCTTGCGCCTAAAACAGTCAATCTGCGCATGGACCGTAGATAGCCAATCCATGCCCAAGATGACGTCGTAAGGCCTCGACGCTGCTACAAGAAGATCTCAGCCGAAGCTCTCACCTCCTAGAGTAAGCTCACACTTCCGGCACCAGTGCGTAATCGTCGAGTCTGCTCACGTTGGAGTCTCTAGCCATAAGGATCGAGCCAACGGCTCTGTCGGAATCTCCGAGCTCCGAACAAGGGCAGCGGCTATGAAAGTGTGACTCGCTCATGTGTCTATAAGTACTGTAGCAAGAGTAGAATAGACACAGATAGTACCTCGAATCATCTCGGGTGCACCGTGGTCGTAGGCCTCTGCTGCCTGGAGCTGTGCCTGTCTCTGCCCGCCTGCTCCCTGTGGTCGGGGTGGACCTCCTGGTGGTGGTGGTGGAAGAGCCTGAAAGCGCTGGCCACCACCTGCTGCTCGGCCAGCTCCTCGGCCTCGTCCGCCTCATCCCATGCAGACCGCAACGGTCGACCCTCTGCCTCTGCCTCGGTGGTCCCTCAACTGTCCGCTGCTCCTCGGCACGGCGGGTTGGGCAGTCACGAGCCATGTGGCCCTGCCAGCCGCACGAGTAGAACTGTCTGCCTCTCGAAAGACTGGCTCCTCGCTGTGTGCCCCGCACTGCTGAGCCAGTGTCCTGAGGTAATATGCCTGAAGGTTTGGTCTACTTGAACCCCTGAGTCATCCGTCAACTGCCTGCTGCAGATGACTCTGCCACGTGCCGCCTTGCGGTGGGTCTCGGGGCTGGTGTAGACTCAGCAAGGAAGCTCTCGATCAAAATGGCCTGCTCCAGTACTCCTGTCTGAGTCGGTATGCTGAGGGAGATCAGCGATGCCCTGATCTCGTTTCTCAAACCCTGCTCGAAGGTCCAGGCCCGGAAGAATGAGTCCCATACCATGTCGGTCGAGTAGCGCGAGAGATCAGTAAATCTCGCCGAGTACTGAGCGACCGTCACGCTGCCCTGCCGCAGCTGAAGAAGCTCCTGGATACGCACCCCACGAAGGGTGGCTGGGACGAACTCCGAGCAGAAGAGGCTCTCAAAGTCCGTCCATAGTAGAGATGCCTCATCGTGCACCTGGAGCATCAAGCTCCACCATCGTCCTGCTGCTGCGTGCAGTAGGCTCACAACGAGGATCACCATGAGTTCTGAAGGTGTCCTCACTAGCCTAAAAACTCGTACCACTCCCTCCAGCCAGTCCTCTGCTGCCTGGGGGTCCGTCTCCCCACGGAACCTAGGTGGTCGCTGGCGCTGGAACTCGTGCAGAGCTCCAAGGTGACGTGCATCGTCAGCGGCTGGTGCTGGAAGCATCGGTGGCTCGGCGGGTAGTGCTACCGCTGGTGCCACTACTGACAAAGGGCCCTGCACCGAGGCATCGTCGCTCGGTGGGCTGTCGTCACGCTCGACTCTCGGAACCCTAGCTGGCTGCCGTCGTGGGGCCATCCTGAAAAGGAAATAGGTGCGCCATGGTCAGAACAGTATACCTGGTGAGATGATATATAAACTAATCACAAAGACAACTTTGAAACACACACGCAACCAATGTTTTCGTGCATTAAGTCGGAAATCAGTTGTCAGGGTCCTGGTGTACGGATACGTCGGCCGCCGCACCAACACTGGACTCCCTGGACTGATAACCACACTCAATATGCTAAAAATTATTGCTTCACATAGAAAAGATCAGAGTTCGCGGTAGAACCGAACCCTCTGATACCAATTTGTCACGACCCGTCCTCAGGGCCCGTGCCGTGACTACCCCAAGCCCGCCTTCCATAGGCCAGGGGCTGCCGACTAGCACCAAGGCGTAAATCCCGGTAAAAAGGGAAGGCATTGCCTTTGTAAAGTAAACAAGCACCACAGAGTAAGAAAGTGGAAAGTAAACACTATGTGAAAACAGAGTACAACTGAAAGTGCGGAAAAGTAAATGGGCCAGTATACAAACCCAAACTGAAAGTAAAGTACAACTTGAAAGGGAAAAAACAACTGTAAAGTAAAAGCCGCTACACCGAGCTGTCCACTGGAAATCCCACCTGAAGGGTGGGTACAGATAGCTCCACTACTTCACGGGTCCCACTGTCCGCCCCGAGTACGTCCCGCCCAGTGGTCCACCTCCAGGTACCGTCCTGCTCTGCAAGCCTCAACCACGATCAATGTTGTCCATCGTCTGCAACCAACACAACGTAGTGCGGGTATAGTCCGTGTAGGGGTGAGTATAAGCTACTCAGTAGGGACCCCGAGACCCCTGAAGGTCTCCCAAAATCCACAAAGGATAAACCACAAATGTGAGATACAAACATGAAATAACAACCGACACTACATAGGTATATTCCCATACATATACCTAAGTCATCAATTTCAATACGCTCCAACCTCCGAGCCCAAGTACAACTTAGTACACACATGAAAGTATACGTATTCCACACAGGAAAGCAAAACGAAATCCACATAGGATAGCACAACACAATCCACACAGGAAAGCAACAGGATTCAGCTCACACAGGTATACTTCATCGAAAGACGATAAAGATGATCTCTGATCCATCTAAGTCATCGGATCTACAAAGGATCGATAGGTAACTAACCCCCGCAAAGACCCACACAGGATCGGGCCCACACAGGACCTGTAGGCGCTGGTTCACAGGGGACCGCTGAGCGCAATGACCCACACAGGATCGGACCCACACAGGATTGGGAAAACATAGGACCTGTAGCACTGATCCGCATAGGATCGCTGAGTGTTGTAGTCGTCGTCGAATCCACCAAGGATCTCTATACTGTCGTCGTCGCAGTCACAGTAGTAGTAGCAGTAGCAGTAGCAGTCACAGTCGCAGCCAGCACTAGGGTTCCCGCACACAGCAAGCTCGTTCGGGAGGGTCCGCTCCACGAGCCGAGTGTCTGATACATCAACTGTCACAAAGTCCAGAGTTGATGTATCCAAAAGTTCCGTATCGCCAACAGGAACTCAACGCAACAGACGGCGCGTCGATCGGACGCCCGGTCTGAGAGTTATTGGCCTTTTCGTCCCAGGGGCCCGGTTGGTTTTAAGGCAAAACCAACCCGACCATACTCCACATGCGTCCAAACCTTGGGTGGAGTATGCCAAAAGATCCGTCTCACTAATAGGAACACAACAAAGCTGACGGCACGTCAATCAGACGTCCGTAGCTCAAGATATGAGCGTTTCCGCCCCGAGGGCCCGGTTGGTTTCATGTACGAACCAACCCGGTTGAACTCAAAGTATTCCGAAACTTTGAGTGGGATATACCGAATCGACCGCCTAGATCCAAGGATCACATCGCCACTGACGGTTCGTCAATCGGAGGTCCGTAGCTCAGGTTATGGGCAAAAGACCGAAGTAGATTCGAAAACGGGGGGTCCGGGTCCTGGCCGACCCGGCTCGACCCCCCCATGGGTCGGCCCGAACCGGGTCGACCAGACCTGACCCGGGTCCGACCCGGCCCGGCTGGCGGTGCGGCGGCGCGGTCCGGCGTGGCGGCGCGGCCGGGGCGCCGCTCGGGTGCCACGTGCGGGGGGCAAAGCCCCCGCTTTCCTTCAGCTGGCGGCGCGGCTTGATGTCGCGCATTGGAGAAACCGGCCCCCCCTCACGTGGGGTCCTTCCTTTGAGAAAAACGGGGGGGGGGGCGCTGCCCCCCCCCCCCCCTTTGTGTAACCGCGGCCCCCCCATTATGGGCGGCCGGTTTTGGCCAGCCGGGGGAATTAATTCCCCCGGTTCTTCTCCCTTCCGGCCGGCCCGACCTGGCCGGGCGGTCCTTCCTCAACGGGACCGGCAAGGCCGGTCCCCTTTCCGGCATCCGACACTGGCGGCCCGGCTGGCCACCGGTCTTCCCGTTCCGCCGCGGCCCGGAACCGGCCGCGACCTTCGTCATCCGGCGCGGTGCGACGACAACGCGCCCCTCCGCTGCGGCCCCGCTCCGGCCGCGGCGCCTTCGGTTTCCTTCGACGCGGCACTACGGCGTCGCGTTCTTGATAATCTTCCCGCGGCACGGCGTGACGACGCCGCGCAACTATAGCCGTGCGATTCCCGCATGGTGCGACGGCACCACGCCATCTCGTTCATCCATAAGAAAATAATAATATTCAAGAACAAATGAGGGGGGATTCGGCCGTGTTTGTGCGGTCCGGCCCCCCTCTCGTTAGATGATAACACATAAACATTTATCCTCAAGTTTGTCATGTTAGAACCAAGAACGAGAATAAATAAATAATCAACAACAAACCCCTACCTCGGTTTCAAGAACGATGATCGTCAACGACCCGCGGAAGACGCGTCACGGTGGTCGGCGTCACGGAAGAAGGTCGTCGATGTCGTGAAGCGAGGATTTGAAGTTCTTTGACGATGATTTCGTCGCGGGAAATCGTCGCGGAGGAGATGACGCAGAAGAAGACGTCGTCGGTGTCGTGGGTATGGCGTCGCGGAAGACGATTCCCGAGAACGTGGCGTTCTTCGTCGATGTTCGAAGGTTCTTCGCGTTCTTCATCAAAGCTTGAAGAAGAAGAAGAAGAAGGCTCCAAATTCTCTCAAGATTGTCTAGAGAATTCTAACCCAAATAAAATAAGCTAAGGTCTTATTTTATTTACTCAACCAAATCATTTTGAAATTCAATGGTTTGAAATAAAACAACTCCACCCATTTAATAACCCAACTTGTCAAGTTAATTAAAGAGGGGTTATTGGGAGTTTAAAAAGAGAAGATGAAGAGTAATGCTTTGTGTGGGCCCCACCACACTTAATCCTCCCAAGGGAGGCTAAGTGGATGTGGGTCCCACCTCTAACTCCCTTTGGGAGAAGTTAACCAACAAGTTAAAATAAAAATTTGTATTCCACAATTTTTATTTAACTTATTCTAAATTCCCAAAAACTAACTCTCAACCCGCAATAAACGCAACCTCGGAAAAGGTCTCCTTAAGCGAATATCGGCGCTGCGAGTTCATCGGTGTCCTCGGATTTCAATTCCGAGAACCGGATCAAAAGTTAGAAAATCCCGTGAGTTTGTTCACTGAACGTACCCGAGCCAAACTTCAGAAATTGATTCTGGGCACTCCAGGCCTTGGAATCAGGTGCCGTCAGAAACCGCGCTCTTGTAAAATTTCAAAGAAAATTAAGAAAAAAATTTCCCTTGAATTTTACGGTTCTTTACAAATTGAATTCAAAGGTAAAAACATTTCAATATTTTGCAATGTTTTTACTTTTAAAACCCATTTTCTCAACAGCATGATTAATTTTAAATTAAATATTACAACTACTATGTTTTGAATTGGAAAAAATGGATTCAATATTTGGAATCAGTTGGTCCAAATTATGTTAATATGATACATATTATTTTCAGACATTATGAATAGTAACTACTGTAAATTATATTTACTACTGTTGAAGGTAAATCGGGTAATTAAGGGTAAAAATGAGATTATAAAATTACCCCAATACCTTCCAAAATTCTATAAGATGAATAAAAGTCAAACCATATCACCTAAGGGTCATAATAGATTTATTTCATGTTCTTTTGACCCTGAAAAAGATGTAATTATTATTAAAACCAAAGAATGTGACAACATGTCACTCTCTTATATCTTATAAGTGTAATAATTTTAATTTAGTGATAAACTTCATAAAACTTCGAACATAAATAGTCACCAGAAAGCTAATAAAATTTAATACATAATGTGAATTTATTTATAATTTTTAGGGATTAAATAATTATCCTTAATAGTGACACAATAGTGATGTAGAAATTATTTTATTGATTGAAATATCAAATAAATGGTTTCAAAAATAATATAATAATTTTAATACGAACTAATTAATTTGATCCACTTATTTTATAGATAAATATAACATGTTATAATTCTATTAAATATTTTGGTTTGATCATATCTTCTGTTTGGAGTCTATTTAATATCAAATAAATGAATAGTGTCAAAATTGACACTATTGATATTTTATAAAAATAACATATTATTAAATTGTTTAAAAATCACAAAAAATATTTAAAAATTAAAAATTAAAATTTATATGGTCTACCATCTCATAAAGTATCCAAATATGTATAATTAAAAACACATAAGTAAGTATTTATAACTACTTAAAATTTATAACATTATTACCACAAATAAAATAAAATGGATTAAATAAGGATAAATCAAAATGATATGGTTTAAAATAAAATAAAAATGTGTCAAATTTTATTGGTTGATTAGATTACAACCCTATATCAACTCATATTCTATTTTGAGTCATTTTGGAATTTTTTATGTGGGTTTTGATTTTATTATAAATTAATATTTTTGAGGTTTCCAAAAGTGCCCCTCTTTTCTCTTATAAAAGGGCACCTCATCCCTCTCCTATTCACAACATTTTGAGCCTTCAAGCTTGGCCAAACCCTGTCCATTTCTCTTATCCACTTCCCTAGAAACATACTATAGGTCCTGTTTTTCTTCAAAGACCATTTTTAGTGCCCTAAGATGAGGTTTAAAAGAGGCGCATCGAGGAAGAGGAGTTTCAGACACATACGGAAGAAATTGGACCTATGGTATGGGGTAATTATTCCAATCTCATTCTTATCTGATATTTTTTATTCGTAAGTATTTACTGGGGTTATTCTTATCATCCATTTTCATGTTCTCTCAAAATGTTTTCAAAAAATGTTTACTATTCTTCCATATATGTTTAGAGTCATTTTTACCTTTTTTTTTAATTTTATGACAAGGTATGGAAGGAATCCTTATTTTGTTTTCCATATGAGATAATTTTTGAATTTTCTAGAAAACGTATGAGGAGAATGTTTTTTTAACTTATAAGGTGTGAATTGATTTTTATGATTTCATAATGCCTTATTTCCATGAATCTTCCTCTACAAGATTTCACGATTATTTTCAACAAAATTTTTTTCTTTTAAAATCGCACGGAATTTTGAGAAAATAAAATGATTTTGAAAAATAAAGGATATTTTCCTCAATAATTCATTTCAAGTGTTTATTCAAAACTATTTTCCATATAATATTACATTCTTTAATATGGTTATGTTTCATGTATAATGTTCCTATTATTTACATGGTTTAATTTTTTTTATGATGAAATGATATCCATTGTTTTATATGGATTATGTTATAATGGGATGATGTATATGAAACCCATTTTACTCATTAGGTTATGATGAATGATTTATGTTTATTTTATGTCACACGAAATAATGATTTCATTATGAGATGGGTGGGACCTATAACTCCCTCCAATGCATTGGGTAAAGATTTATATCTCATGAGATATACATGGCTGGAACGGAAAGTAAATCTATTTTAGTAATACAGGGATGGAATGGAAAGTAAACTGGTTTCAGTAATGGAATATGTACACTATAATTATCTTGAAAGCAATGTCTTGGCTACTATGGAAATCATATCATGTGCTTAATGGTTTTCCACAATTACATGTTTTATTCCCATGATATTTTATCATGATTAATGTTCCTTTCTGATCTATGTCTTATGTACAGCTAAGATTTATGTCATTACTCATGTATTATGTTCATGTTTTTAAGTTAAAATTTTTATGGAATGTTTGATGTTCTCTATTTTTACCCTTACTGAGCATTTGAGCTTACCCTTTTTATGTTTTCTTTTCCCGAAGATATAAATAATGTTTTTAGGTAAGAAAAAAAAGGAAGAACTTTATGGGAGATGTTGAAGATCTTTCACCATGATTAGAAGATTTTGTTCTATGTTTCCCAAGACACAAAACTATTATGGTCCTTGGGTGTCTGTTTTTGTTATTTATTAAGTATTCCGAAAATGTAACGTAACGTCCATGTATGTCAATCTTGGGTCTCTAGAGTTGGTATCATTGGAAAGGTTTAGTTACCCTTTGAAAACTAGGATGAAAAATCATTAGTGAGATCACTAGAGATATTTATAAGGTATATCTAGGGATGTCCCTAAGGTTAAGTATAAGTATAGGTTATAGTCCTAGAATTATGATAACAATCATGAATAACCTAGGATTAAACCTAAGATGTTAGATATTGAACTACACCCCCTTGATTATGTTGTTTTCCTAGTATGATTTTTTCCACTCACGCTATTCTTTTTGGGTTTTAGAAAATTGCTGGAAACAGGAAGATTTATGATAATGGAGGATATAATGGACAATGGAATGATATTCATCATGAGAAACCAAATGAAATAGGATTTCCAAGTCCAAACATCATTATTATGCCTAATCAGCAATCTCTTAATACGACCAATAATCTCAACCATGGAAGGTTTCCTGACTCATCTAATAAGAGAAATATGGAGTTTCATGATGATCATAGAGGAAAGAAAGTTAAATTTCCATCATGTAAATCATATGGTAAGAGGCATCATGGAGAATGTTTCAAAGGAACTAGAAGATGCTTTGGGTGAGGAAAATAAGGACACAAAGCCAATAATTACAAAGAAAAAGGTTCAGTTAACACCATGGACAAGGATAATGGTATTTCTAAGACATCTACAATGGTTAAATGTTTTAAATGTGGGATGTACGGGCATTATACAAACCAATTTTCTAAGAGAAAATCTCATGAAGAGAATCAGCATAGTCATATGAGTAGTATTTATGTTGATGATGATGAAGGGACTACAAATGATATATGACATGAAAGAAGTGTTGAGGAATAAAATTATGAAGCTCGGTCAATAGTTTAAGAAGGTATTGGAATGATTGTATGTTTATCAAGAGTTGTGTTTTCTAGGTAATTTAATGGTACTATAGAATAAAGAAACATCTAAGCATTGTTACACTATTGTTTTTCCTAAAGTATTTGAAATTATATGTTGAATGGTACCAGTAACCATGAAAGGTTATTCAAATATTTTTGGAAAGTAGATGATATGAGCATAATAAAGGGATAAGAAGATAATGAGATGTTTGATAGTATTAATGAGCTCATGACTGATATAAGGACAAAATGATATCATGATTTGATTATATATAATTTTTGGGATTTTGGTATGTATAAAGAGTTTACTTTCGACATCATTCGTGTTTTCACTAAGTTTTTATGGTAATTCATGTTTCAAGAATACATGATTAAGGTATTCACATGTTTCGAATGTGAACAAAAAGATATATGTTATGTTATATGGGGGATAAATTATGGTATTCACAAACTTGTTATATGACATTTCTAGTAATCGTTTTCTTTATACTATGAGTTTGGATAGAAGTAATTTGGATAACCCGAAAGATTGTAATGGATTATGTTGGACATCAGATAGTATAGTTTAAGGATAAAACATTTTGATATTATTTTTGAAATTTTATAATGGTGTAGTTTTAGAAAAAGGACAACCAATAGGATGGGTGACAACCCGTTGCGTCGGACAAGGATGCATGAATCGAACTCACAACCGAAGTGCGACATGCCATTATCACCTACCATTGGACAACAGGAAGTCCCTGGTTAGTAGAAATTACTTTTATTTTATTAAGTAGTATGATAGTTGAAGTATAAGTCCATTTTTGGAACCATATATGATTAATATCACCATATATGGACTTATGTATATTTAATACCTTTTGATAACCTTTGTTTATGACAGATGGAATGACCCATCATTCTATCACATGATTTGATAACACTTCATGAATGAAAAATTCAACATCATTTCATTAATATATGAAGTGGAAATAGTTCAAGGAATGACCAACAGAAATATTGTACCAAAATCAAGTAAGTAATTCTTCTAATTCAAAATTTTCAACTTTATGGAAATGATCTTGAAAACCAAAAACGGTGTCCTAGTACCCTCATTTCCAATGAATCAGATGGTACATTAGATCATAAAAAATTTATGGCTTTGTGATTGTTGGATTTTTCATAGCCAGGTTCTCTACCACTCTTCATCAGAACATGATGGTTAGATTTCTATTTCATATCCATATTTTCACCTATGTTCTCCTATGTGGAAACCCAGTGATGAGTTAATTTGGGTAACCGTTACATTTCATACTTTAGTTTTTAAAATTAAGTATTAGTATTCCTTTTTACGATGTGGGTTTCTATGGAAGAAAATTTCAAGTAGTAAACCATTTATAACCCCAACGAATTTCTAGGGCGAAATTCATTTTAAGGGTGGTAGAATGTGACACCCAGAGATTTTATGAGAAATATTATTTTTAATTTCATTGTTGTCTTGTGTTGTACGCTACAAAAATATTAGCTTTAACTATAGAAAACACGGTATTATCTTTTAGTATATGAAAACACTATTCTTAGCTTGTGTTGCACGCAAGAGCGACCTTCCTCGATAGTTTGTGTTTTACGCAATACCGAGTTTCACTAAACAACGATATATTGTTCTAATGTTATTATGAACAAGACATTCTGAATAGTATTAACCAAATTTTAAATTTTATAACATTATCATTCATTTTACACATTATCTTGAAAATGGTATGAGAACAAAATAAACTTTTCATGTAAAATAAGTATTTTTCAAAAAATGCTGTTTTTCCGCCTTTTGATGGCGCACCCAGTTTAAATCTAGGTTTGACACGTTAATGAGTTAAATTTGAAAAAATAAACTTATTCACTGCAACAAGTATATAAAAATTTACTTTGTATAATTTTTAATACTTTTCTGTTAACATTCATATTTCGATGAATAGTAAAAATACGCTAAATTTTAATTAAAAACAACTTTTTTCATCAAGATAATTTATATGGTTAAATTATAATATTGAATGGTTTGAAAGTATAAATAGAATATATTTTTACCATTTAATATAATGTAAGTCATTATCATTAATTTTACATTGAATTCATTAGTAAAAACATTTTAATCTTTTGCAATGTTTTAACTTTTAAAACTCATTTTCTCAATTGGGGGATTAATATTAAATTAAATACTGAAACTTATGTGTTTTGAATTTGGAAAAATTGATTCCATATTTGGAATCAGTAGGCCCAAATTTTGTTAATAGGATACTTTTTATTTTTAGACATTATAAATAGTAACTACGGTAAATTTTATTTACTACAGTTAAAGGTAAATCGGTTAATTAAGGGTAAAAATAAGATAATAAAATTACCCTAACACAAGACAAAATTCTATTAGATGAATAAATGTAGACCCATATCACCTAAGGGTCGGAATAGATTCATTTCATGAACATTTGACTAGGAAAAGATGTAATTATTTTTAAAAACCAATGAAAGTGACAACATGTCACTCTCTTATATCTTATAAGTGTAACAATTTTGGTTTAGTGATAAACATCATAAAACTTCAAAAATAAATAGTCACCATAAAAATAATAAAATTATATACATCATTTGAATTTATTTAAAATTTTTAGGGATTAAATAATTATCATTAATGGTGACACAATAGTGATGTAGAAATTATTTTCTTGATTGAAATACCAAATAAATGGTATTAAAAATATTAAAATAAATATAATATGAACTAATTAATGTGCTCCCCTAATTTTATAGATAAATATGATATCTTAGAAATCTATTAAATATATTTTTGCGAATATATCTTCTGCATGGAGTCTATTTAATTTCAAATAAATGAGTAGTGTCAAAATTAACACTATTGATATTTTATAAAAATAACATATTATTGAATTGCATAAAAATCACAAAAATATTTAAAAATTACAAATTAAAATTTATATGGTTTAACATGTCATAAATTATCCAATTATTTACAATTAACAACACATAAGTATGTATTTATAACCATTTAATATTTATAACATTATTACCACAAATAAAATTAAATATATTAAATAAGGACAAATCAAAATGATAAGGTTTAAAATAAAATAAAAACATGTCTAAATTTTATTTTTTGATGATATTACAACCCTATATCATCTCATATTCTATGTTGAGTCATTTTTGATGTTTTTAAGTGGGGTTTTAGTTTATTATAAATTAATATTTTTGAGGTTTCCAAAAGTGCCCATCTCTTCTCTTATAAAAGGGCACATCATCCCTCTCCCGTTCACAACATTTTAAGCCTTCAAGATCGGACAAACCCTGTCTATTTCTATTCTCCACTTCTCTAGAAACATACTAGAGGACCTGGTTTTCTTAAAAGACCATTTTTAGTGCCCTAAGAGGAGGTTTAGAAGAGGTACGTTGAAGAAGATGAGTTTCAGACATATACGGAAGAAATTGAACCTATGGTAAGGGATAATTATTCCAATCTCATTATTATATGAAATTATTTATTCTTAAGTATTTACTGGGGTTATGTTTGTCATCTATGTCCATTTTCTCTCAAAATGTTTTCATAAAATGTTTACTATTATTTCATATTTGTTTAAAGTCATTTTTACCCTTTTTTTACTTTTACCACAAGGTATGGAAGGAATCGTTCTTTTGTTTACCATATGAGGTACTTTTTGAATTTTCCAGAAAAATTATGAGGAGAATGTTTTTTAACTTATACATTGTGAATGGATTTTTACAGTTTCATAATGCCTTATTTCCATGAATCTTCCTCTATAAGATTTCATGATTATTTTAAACAAAATTCTTTTCTCTTAAAATTGCACTGCATTTTGAGAAAGGAAAATGATTTTGAATAAGAAATGATATTTTCCTCAAGAATAAATTTCAATTGTTTATTCAAAACTATTTTCCATATAAGATTACATTCTTTAATATGGTTATGATTCAAGTATAATGTTCATATTATTTACAAGGTTTGATTTTTTTATGATGAAATGATATCCATTGTTTTATATTGATTATGTTATGATGGGATGATGTATATGAAACCCGTTTTACTCATTGGGTTATGATGAATGATTTATTTTTATTTTGTGGAACATGAAGGAATTATTACATTATGAGATGGTTGGGACCTATATCTCTCTCCAATGAATTGGGTAAATATTTATATCTCATGAGATAGACATGGCTAGAACAACAAGTAAATCTGGTTCAGTAATACAGGGATGGAAAGACAAGTAAACACAGTTCAGTAATGGACTCTATCCACTATGATGGTCTTGGAAGCAATTCCTTGGCTACTGTGGAAATCATATCATGTGATTAATTGTTTTCCACAATTATATGTTTTATTCCCAATATATTTTATCATGATTATTGTTCCTTTCTGATATATTCCTTATTTACTGCCAAGATTTATGTCATTACTCATGTATTATGTTCATGTTTTTACATTAAAATGTTTATGGATTTTTTATGATCTCCATGTTTACCCTTACTGAGCATTTGAGGTCACCCTTTTTATGTTTTCTTTTCCCAAGGATATAAATAAAGGTTTTATGTAAGAAAAAATGAAGAACTTTATGGGAGATGTCGGAGGTATTTCACCATTATTAGAAGATTTTTTTCCGAGTTTCCAAAGACACTAAACTACTACGGTCCTTGGGTGTTTGTTTTTGTTATGTATTAAGTATTCCACAAAAGTAATGTAACTTCCATGTATGTCATGCTTGTGTCTCTAAAGAATCTCTGTTTAGTTATTAGAGATATTTGTTCAATGTCATTGTTTTATAGTGTTTTCTAAATTTTTAGGTGTGAAGAAATCGAGGTTTTGGATAAATTTAACTAAGGTTATAGGGAAAAGTAATATGGTACGCATAATGAGGGCATATCCCATGTAGTATGTTCATGGTCCAAATAGGTTTGTTTTAAAAAGGCCCAACATGACTATGAGGTGTGTGTTTGGTTCACTTGACCATGTAGGGAGTACAGAAATCATTAAGTAATTACATGGTTTTCAATGGATTTTGTGGTATTAGAATGGAAATTTTTGGTTAATTGTGAATAAATTATGCATTTTTTAGGGCAGGTCTAGGAGTGATGATTCACAAAGGAGGTTTGTAGAGGAAACACTAAGAAGGAAGTATTTGAAGGGTATTTAGAAAAGTTTTAAACAGTAGTTTCGATGGATAGTGAGTTTCTTAGAGAACTTAACCAATAAATACCCAACTAATCTAGTTATTAATCATCGATTATATGTTCAAGAAGATCTAAATACTAATATGAAGATTGATGAAGGCATAAATTTTCTATGAAATAAGATACACATTGTGTGTTTGTAGGTACCTATTCATTATGTTAGTGTGTGAAGTAAAATGTGGATTCATTGCCATTAAGGTAGTTCACGAAGGTTCATTGATCCATGAACAAAGTTTGTGATGTACGGTTCAAAGGGGAGGTCTATATAGGATGCTTCTATGAACTTATTTCAGGGAGGAGTAAGGCATATTATGAGGGATCTCTTTAAATTGCAGTGTATAGACTACGAAGGGCATTATGCATTCTACAATGATAGTACATAGTTAATAGTGTTCAGAGTGTTTATATCATGTAAGGAATTTTTGGGCAGGTATAATCACACTAAAATATCATGTGGTTTTTTTGGTGATCATGAAGTACATTGAAGCATAAAATTTAGGTTTTCATGATGAAAATAAAGTCATTCAACCTTGAAAACAAGTAAGTGGATTTCAAGATGATAAACTAATTTAGAATTTATCTATAGTAGTTCAAAAAGATGATTTGATGAAGGTGATTTGAGGGAGGTAGTATGTAATCCCTATATTCATTGAAAAGGAAATGCACCTAGCACCGAGTGATCATTAATAAACAATTGTCATCCAAAAAATCTACTGAAGCTTAATGAATTTTGGTATGGCTGACATATCATAGGCATATGCTCCTT
The DNA here is from genome assembly GCA_963277665.1 of Viscum album. Taxonomy (NCBI): domain Eukaryota; kingdom Viridiplantae; phylum Streptophyta; class Magnoliopsida; order Santalales; family Viscaceae; genus Viscum; species Viscum album. The sequence goes on from OY728157.1 coordinate 1,995,490,213, forward strand.
GGATTTTCCCTTAATGATGAACCTAGTAAAAATTATTATGTTTTTTTCTTTTGGTTTTTTGGTGAATGTGATTTATAATCAAAAATATTTAATGATTCGCTACTAATGTGGAAAAAATAAATATTTCAATCAAAAGAAAACATTAACCCCATGATTGAACCCTCTCTTATCAAGGTATCCTAGGGTGAAAATCATAGGTATTACAATATCATGGAGACCACAAAAGTAAATGTTTATCATAACATCCTCTTATAATGAAGATGTGATAACACTACACAATGCATGTTCAAAATGTGTATGGTTATGATATGTAACTCAATATATTCAAAAAATAATTTTATTGACTATGGAAAGAAGTTTGAGAGTATTATAATAAGATAATATTTCATACATTACTCAGATAAAAAAAGGTTATATCAAAATTGATTAGATGAAACACATCCTACCAATGTTATTCTCCTTCAATAAAGAGTTGATAAAGAATCGATACATTAACATATGGTATATTTGATCAATAAAAAAGGTGGTGGCTATATTCATGAATAAACTGTCAGCTATAGTATTTAGAAAACATATACAAGATATAGGTATATATAGATTACAAATTTTTTAATTTTTCCTATAATATAATTTTTAGAGCTGAGTCTAATGAAGTGGTAATATTTTCCTTACTACTACTTTATCGTACTATTTTTTTAAATAATTTTAAATGGGGTATCATACAAACATGTATAACTTGATACACCATAATGGATGGTGAATATAAAAGGTAGTGTTAAAGTGAGTCTATGTTAGTGGGAAACACCTACTAGTTATTCCACATGATTTTCAGGGAATTTGAATGAATATTGGGATTAATACCCACCATCTACACCCCACCTCACCTATAAAAGTTGAAACACTATCCTTATCATAGAACATAGAAACCCAAAAACAAGATAATAATATAATAACAGTACACATGATTCCTTTCTCACCCATTTTATCATTATTTAAATTTTGGTTTACTTTATCTCGTTTATATTTTATCCTAAAATAAATTCTACCCAATTTTTAATTTAAAAACACATTTATATATATTCACAAACACATGCATGCCCCCCCACATACAAACATGCACACATGTTTCCGCATGCATGCTTGAACACGGACACATTATGTTAATAAAAAAATTATTCCATGTTCACATAAAATTTATTATTAACATTTATGTTGTTTGAAAATAATATATATTAACATTTAGTGTTGATGTTTAGTTTATATTTGTTAATATTTAGTATTCATGATATTTATGTTTATACATTTTTATACAAAATATTTGTGTTTATATTCATATTTAAAAATATAAAATGAAAATTATATTTTATATTTATATTTATAAATTTATATAGAAAATTTATGTTTATAAATGTGTATATATAATATTTTTATAAACTAGGACATGGTTCTTCAATGTTATTCCTCCTTCTCCCCCTTCCACTATAAAGGGATGATGAAAATTTCTTTTTTATAGTATAAAATTAGGGCTTTGGGAAATGATTTTTGTATGGGGTTGGTTGGGGTATTCCATGGTGGTAGGCCTAATCTCATGTCAATCTAGCACACAATAAAGTTAATTGATATTTCCTATTTGATTATTTTCTTTTTGTATGAAGATAGGGTTATCCTTAGGCTTTAATACTATAAATAACTTAATAGATGTTATATGTAACGAGTCTATAAAATCATAGGTTTTGATATGAAAGTGTATAAGTGGTCACCTTAGTCTCTCAATGTAGAGACCTGAAGCTTAACGTACATGGACATTACATTACTTTTGCGGAAAACTTAGTACATAAAAAAACACACACACAAGGACCATAATAGTTTAGTGTCTTTGGAAACTCGGAATATAATCTTCTAATCGTGGTGAAAGATATTCAACATCTCCCATAAAGATCTTCCTTTTTTTCTACCTAAAACCTTTCTTTATATCCTGGGGAAAAGAAAACATAAAAGGGTGAGCTCAAATTCTCAGTAAGGGTAAAAAAATATCAATCACATCATATTCATAAGAACATAACATTTTGGAAATCTTAACCTGCAAAAGAGATTATAATATCATAACATGGGATAAATCATTGTAGTGAAATGTAATCCCAATTATCATAACTTAAAACATGAAACTTTTTGGAATAAACACATAATCATAGAGAATCATTTCTTATTAGTCAAGACTCATTTCCAAGACTACCTTAGTGGACAAAGTCCATTTCTGAACCGAGTGCATTCCTCGTTTCAGTCCTGCTTCACTGAACCGGTTTAACCTGCCATTCCAGCCATGTCTATCTCATGGGATATAAAATCATTACCCAATGCATTATATGGAGATATAGGTCCCACCCATCTCATAATGATACCATTCTTATGTGTGCCACAAAATCATAAACCATACATCATAGCATAACCCATGAAATAAAAATGGGAATCTTAAACATCGTGACATCATAAAACAATTCATATAAGATAAATTAATTCATAAAAATAATTCCATCACAACATAATCAAATCAATGTAATAATAGGGATAGAAACAGAACCCTTTATTATCTTAGATGGAAAATAATTTTGATAAAACACTTGAACTCCATTCTTGAGGAAAACATCCTTTCTACTTCAAAAACACTTTTCCTTTCTTAACATGTCATACAATTCTAAACTAAAATAAGTTTATTTAAAATAAACATGAAAACTTTTAAAGGAATATTTTTGGAAATAATTTTTTAAAAATCCATTCATGTCGTATAAGTTAAAAAAACATTCTTCTCGTACTTTTTTCGGAAAATTCAAAAAGTACCTTGTACGAAAAACGACAAAAGATTCCTTTCATATCTTTTACTAAAAACTCACCGAAGGGTAAAATTGGATTTAAACAATTGTCGATGGATGGAAATAATATTAAATATTGAGGAAACATGGATGTGGATGATAAAATACACCCCAGTAAATACCAAAGTATAAACAATCTCGGATAAAATGAGATTGTGATATTTTCCATTACCTTAGGTCTGATTTGCATCGTAAGTGTCTGAACATCCTGTATAATGATTTAAATAATGTCATTGACTTATTCCAGAATCATAATCATTGTTATTATATCATATATGGTTCACTTATGACTTTATATTACCCATTCTTTTGTAAATTCCATGTTAAAGAGCATTTTGGGTAAAATCGTTTCATTTTTCATCCGTGTTTTGACTTGTAATTATTCATATGATTACTTAGATCATGATTAATTAATTCCAGAATATAAAACATGATTTATATATAATATATACTCATAATATACATATATATAATAGATCAGTAAATGGAAAGAAAAACACCGTTCATGGAGACGGTAGGCCGTACGTACGCATGAACGCTGTTTTTGTTTCCTTATTGAGTTGAATGGAATTAAGTAGATGAAATACATATATATACAAATAAATCAAATATTATTATTATGTCATATATTTCATGATTACTTATTATATATACTTTATAATAATTCATGAATGGTTAACATGGAGAATGAATCTCATCGCGTCGTGGAGACGGTAGTCCGTACGTATGCACGACCGATGATATCGTTATCATGATCATGGAATTGTATTGGAGTGTATGTATACTATTTACGAATCAATATCACTTTAAAATAATCATATATAGTTATTATTTACACCATTATACCCATCCAAGTAAGGTTGTGGTGGAAAATAGATTACACCACGGCGTGGAGACGGTATTCCGTACGTACGCACGCGCGGTGATTTCGTTTTCCGTAGGATGGATAGATGGTGAAATAGGGTTGTTTCATACTTATAATAACATATCAGTATATGTGTGATAATGATGTTATTACTTTATAATGAAACAACCTAAGAAGAAGAATTGGAAGAAGAAATAATGTTGAAAGAATCAGTAACGGATATTACCTCTTCTTTGAAGCGCCTCTTTGAGTCCTCCTCATAGGGCACTAAAATGGGTCTTTGAAGAAGACCAGGACCTCTAGGATGTTTATAGGGAAGTGGAGAAGATAATTTGGTAGGGGTTGGCCGAGCTTGAAGGCTCAACGTGGTGTGTGGAAGAGAGGGAGGAGGATCCCTTTTATAAGGGAGGAGAGGGGCACCTTTGGAAAAACTAAAAATATTATTTTATTATAAAGCCAAATCCGGTTTTAAATAGATCCAAATTGAGTTATTTAGAACCTAAGGTGGGGATGGGTCTAAATCCTCTCATTGAATAGAATTTAGACAAGTTTAGGTTCCAATTTTAACCTTATCATTTATATTTAACTTTAAGTTAGATAATTTTACTTTTACCGTGTCTTTTTGTGTTCTTACACTATAAGGTTAATAAACTTACTATAAGAACCCAAACCAACCCCAAGTTGTTTATTATTAATATATATATCCTTATCTAATTAATTTGGCCGAACCTTAGATTTTTAGAAATAAAATAACAATTAATAATATAATATTTGTTTTAAAAACTATTTTATGTCAATTTTGACACTATTTAGTAATTGATTTTTGTAAAAATCATAACAGAATTATTAGTTCGAAGAAAGTTAATTAAATCAAGAATAACATGTCATATTAACCAATAACATTAGTGGAATTCATAAAAAGTCTCAAATTACATTTATTTTGGTATTTATAACATCAATTATGTCAATATTTCATTAATAAGATAATTACTACATCATCTTTGTGTCATAAATAAATTAAATTATTTAATGTCTAAAAATTACAAATAAAATACCATTATGTAAGAAATCTTTTTATCTTTCTAATTAATATTTATAGTTTAATTTATCTTATGTATAACCTTATATTAAAAATTATTTACTTATTAAACTTTGATTTTAACTATTTTAACCCTTCTTTAAATAAATTAATAATACATGTCCTAATCAAATCCATGTGGCCCTAAATGGTCATATTTTATTCCTAAGGTTGTTTTTGGTCGAATTAAACTTATCCAATAGAATTAGGACATGTGTTATGGTAATAATAATATCATTTTTACCCTTAATTACCCTAATTCCTTTTAACCGTGGTAAAAAAAGTAAAAAGTTACTATTCACCAAAAATTATTTTCATCTCATTGAACCACATTTTACTTACTGACATCAACCGTGTCTCTCGGATTTTGGAAATTCCACTCACAGAAGCGGTAAAATTAAGTTTTATGAAAAATTAATTTTTTTAACTACCACTTAGTGGTTTCACTATTCATCAAAAAATGAAAGTTTCCAGAAAAATGCCAAAAATTATGCCTAATATATATTTGATATTATGAACTCAAAAATTATGTCTATTTTACCAAATTCAAAACATATCAGTTTCATTACTTAATTTAAAAATTAATTCCCGTCGTCAAAACAAATAGCGTGTTCTTAAGAGATAATAACTATCAAAAGATTGACACTTGTTTATGTCTGGTTTAAATGTAAAATTACATCCAATGAACAACATTGTATTAAATTGTAAAAATATATTCTAAATATACTTTAAAACCGCTCAAATTAATAATTTATCACTATTAATTATTTCGATTAAAAAGGTTGTTTTTAACTAAAATTTATTAATTTTCACTATTCATCAGAAAATGAAGGTTATCTGAAAAGTACCAAAATTTCACCCTAAGATAATTTTGATATTCCGAATCCAAAAATGAAGTCCATTTTGAAAAATAAAAGTTACAAAATTTCAAAAAAGTGGTTATTACTATTCATAACGGCTTGTTTTAATAATCTTTTAATAGCATATAGTTGTTTAGTGAAACTCGTTATTGCGTACTACACACGCTATCGAGGAAGGTCGTGATTGCATGTAATGCAAGGCAAGTCAAGGATGCATGTTGTGCAAGATCCTTTTGGTGTAGCGCACAACAAAATACATTAATGAAATTAAAAAAAATATTTTTCATAAAATCTCGGGGTGTTACATTCTACCCCCCTTAAAATGAATTTCGCCCTCGAAATTCGTCGGGGTTATAAATGGTTTACTCCTAGAAAGTTTCTTTAATAGAAACCCACATCGTACAAAGGAATACCAAAACCAATCTTTAAAAACAAAAGTATGAAACGTAACGGTTACCCAAATAAACTAATCACTAGGTTTCCACATAGGTGAAAATATGGATATGGAAGAGAAATCTAACAATCATGTTATGATGGAGAGTGGTAGAGAACATGGCTATGGAAAAGCCAGCAATCACAAATCCATAGATTTGTGATGATATAAGGTACCATCTGATTCATCGGATATAAGGGCACTAGGAAAACATTTTTGGTTTTCAAGATCATTTCCCTAAAGTTGAAGAATTTGAATTAGAATAAATACTTACTTTATTTTAGTACAATCTCACTGTTGTTCGTGCCTTGAACAATATCCACTTCATCTCTTAAAGAAATGAATTTTAATTTTTTTTATTCGTGAAGTGTTAGAAGATCATGTGATAGAATGATGGGTCATTCCATCTGTCTCAAACAAAAGGTTAGCAAAAGTTATTAAATATACATAAGTCGATCTATAGTGAGATTAATCATATATGGTTCCTAAAATGGACGTATACTTCTTATATTATACTGCTTAATATAATAAAACTAGTTTCTACTAAAGATGGACTTCCTGTAGGCCAGTGGTAGGTGATAAAGTCCAGTCGCACTTTGGTTGTGGGTTCGATTCCCACGGCCTTGTCCGACGCGATGGGCTGTCACCCGTCCTGCAGGTTGTCCTTTTTCTAAAACTATATTACTATAACATCCCATCAATAATATCGAAAAAAGTTCTATCATTAAACAATACTAACTTATGTCCAATATAATCCCTTCCAATCTTTAAGCTTATCTAAAATACTTCGGTCCAAGCTCATGGTATAAAGAAAACGATTACTTGAAATTTCACCAACCAAGCACGTGAATACCATAATTTATCCCCCATGTATCTTGTTGGTCAAATTCCAATCATGTATTCTCTTGAAAAATGAATACCCATTAAACCATGGTGAAAACATGAATGCTGTCAAAAGTTAACTATTTCCACATACCAAAATCCAAAAATTCTATATACTCAAACCATGATATAACCTTCTCCTTATATCAGTCATGAGCTCATGAATACTATCAAACATTTAATTTTCTCCTTATCCCTTCATTATGTGCATATCATCTACATTCCAAAAATATCTGAATAACCTTTCATGGATATTGGTACCATTAATCATACACTTTCAAAACTCAAGAAAATACAACACTGTAACAATCCTTAGATGTCTCTTTATTCCATAGTAACATGAGATTACTTATACAACATTACACATGATAAACATGTAAGCATTCCACTACATTATTAAACCATTGACCGAGCTTCAACAATTCTTTCATCTCACATATCATTTTTAGTCTCTTCATCATCATCAACATAAATACTACCCATAAGACTATACTGATTCTCTTTATGAGACTTTCCCTTAGGGCATTGGTTTTCATAATGCTCATACATTCCACATTTAATACATTTAACCATTGTTGATGTTGTAGCAATACCATTATCCGCATCCCTAGTGTTAACTGAACCTTTTCCTTTGCACTTACTGGCTTTGTGTCCTTATTTTCCACACCAAAAGCATCTTCCAGTTCCTTTGAAACATTCTCCTTGATGCCTCTTCCCACATAATTTACATAGGGGAAATTGAACTTTCTTTCCTCTATGATCATCATGAAACTCCATCTTTCTCTTATTAGTCGAGTCAGGAAACATACCAAATTTTACTTTATTGATCATATTATTAGATTGCTGATTCGGCATAATAATGATGTTTGTACTTCCAAATCCCATTTCATTTGGTTGCTCATGAAGAATATCATTCCATTTTCCATCATATCCTCCATTATCGTGAATCATCTTGTTTCCAGCCATTTTCTAAAACCCAAAAAGAATAGTGTGAGAGACAGAATTCATAATAAAGGGGGAGTAACTTCAATATCTAACAACTTTGGTTTAATATAATATCGTTACCATAGTTCTAGGACTATATCCTATACGTATAATTATCCTTAGGGACATCCCTAGACATACCTTAGAAATATCTCTAGGGATCTCACTAACGTTTTCGCATCCTAATTTCCAAAGGTTGACTAAACCTTTCCTCTGATACCAACTGTCGAGACCCAAAGCTTAACGTACATGGACATTACATTACTTTTTCGGAATACTTAGTACATAACAAAAACACACACACAAGGACCGTAATAGTTTAGTGTATTTGGAAACTCGGAATATAATCTTCTAATCGCGGTGAAAGATCTTCAACATCTCCCATAAATATCATCCTTTTTTTTCTACCTAAAACCTTTCTTTATATCCTAGGGAAAAGAAAACATAAAAGGGTGAGCTCAAATGCTCATTAATGGTAATAAAAGAAATATCAATCACATCATATTCATAAGAACATAACAATTTGGAAATCTTAACCTGCAAAAGAGATTATAATATCATAACATGGGACAAATCATAGTAGTGAAATGTAATCCCAATTATCAAAACATAAAACATGAAACTTTGTGGCATACACACATAATCATAGAGAATCATTTCTTATTAGTCAAGACTCATTTCCAAGACTATCTTAGTGGACAAAGTCCATTTCTGAACTGAGTTCATTCCTCGTTTCAGTCCTGCTTCACTAAACCGGTTTAACCTGCCGTTCCAACCATGTCTATCTCATGAGATATAAAATCTTTACCCAATTTATTGGAGGGAGATATAGGTCCCACTCATCTCATAATGATACCATTCTTATGTGTGACACAAAATCATAAACCATACATCATAGCATAACCAATGAAATAAAAATGGGAATCTTAAACATCGCGACATCATAAAACAATTCATATAAGGTAAAGGAATTCATAAAAATAATTCCATCAAAACATAATCAAATCACTGTAATAATAGGGATATAAATAGAACCTTTTATTATCTTAGATAGAAAATAATTTTGATAAAACACTTGAACTCCATTCTTGAGGAAAATATCCTTTCCACATCAAAAACACTTTTCCTTTCTTAACATGTCATACAATTCTAAACTAAATGAAGTTGATTAAAAATAAACTTGAAAACTTGTAAAGGAATCTTCTTGGAAATAATGTTTTCAAAATACATTCATGCCCTATAAGTTAAAAAAACATTCTTCTCGTACTTTTGTCAGAAAAGTCAAAAAGTACCTTGTACGAAAAACGACAAAAGATTCCTTTCATATCTTTTACTAAAAACTCACCGAAGGGTAAAATTGGATTTAAACAATTGTAGGTGGATGGAAATAATATTATATATTGAGGAAACATGGATGTGGATGATAAAATACAACCCAGTAAATACCAAAGTATAAACAATCTCGGATAAAATGAGATTGTGATATTTTCCCTTACCTTAGGTCCGATTTGCTTCGTAAGTGTCCGAACCTCCTGTATAATGATTTAAATAATGTCATTGACTTATTCCAGAATCATAATCACTGTTATTATATCATATATGTGCCACTTATGACTTTATATTACCCGTTCTTTTGTAAATTCCATGTTAAAGAGCGTTTTGGGTAAAATCGTTTCATTTGACATCCGTGTTTTGACTTGTAATTATTCATATGATTACTTAGATCATGATTTCGTAATTCCAGAATATAAAACATGATTTATATATAATATATATTCAGAATATACATATATATAATAGATCAGTAAATGGAAAGAAAAACACCGTTCATGGAGACGGTAGGTCGTACGTACGCATGAACGCTGTTTTCGTTTCCTTATTGAGTTGAATGGAATTAAGTAGATGAAATACATATATATACAAATAAATCAAGTATCATTATTATGTCATATATTTCATGATTAATTATTATATATACTTTATAATCATTCATGAATGGTTAACATGGAGAATGAATCTCATTGCGTCGTGGAGACGGTAGTCCGTACCTACGCACGCGTGATGATATCGTTCTCATGATCATGGAATTGTATTGGAGTGTATGTATACTATTTCAGAATCAATATCACTTAAAAATAATCATATATAGTTATTATTTACACCATTATACCCATCCAAGTAAGGTGGTGGTGGAAAATAGATTACACCACGGCGTGAAGACGATATTCCGTACGTACGCACGCGCTGTGATTTCGTTTTCCGTAGGATGGATAGATAGTGAAATAGGGTTGTTTCATACTTATAATAACATATCAGTATATGAGTGATACTGATGTTATTACTTAATAATGAAACAACCTAATAAGAAGAAGTGGAAGAAGAAATAAAGTTGAAAGAATCAGTAAAGGATATTACCTGTTCTGTGAAGCGCCTCTTTGAGTCCTCCTATTAGGGCACTAAAATTGGACTTTGAAGAAGACCAAGACCTATAGGATGTTTCTAGGGAAGTGGAGAAGAGAATTGGGCAGGGGATGGCCGATCTTGAAGGCTCAAAGTGGTGTGTGGAAGAGAGGGAGGAGGTGCCCTTTTATAAGGGAGGAGAGGGTCACTTTTGGAAAAACTAAATATATTATTTTATTATAAAGCCAAATTAGGTTTTAAGTAGCTCCAAATTGAGTTATTTAGACGCTAAGGTGAGGCAGGGTCGAAATACAATTATCCAATAGAATTTAGACAAGTTTAGGTTCCTATTTTAACCTTATCATTTATATTTAACTTTAAGTTAGATAATTTTACTTTTACCGTGTCTTTTTGTGTTCTTACACTATACGGTTAATAAACTTACTATAAGAAGCCAAAATAACCCCAAGTTGTTTATTATTAATATATATAACCCTATCTAAGTAATTTTTCCGAACCTTAGATTTTTAGAAATAAAATAACAATTAATAATATAATATTTGTTTTAAAAACTATTTTATGTCAATTTTGACACTATTTAGTAATTGATTTTTGTAAAACTAATAACAGAATGATTAGTTCCAAAAAAGATAATTAAATCATTACTAACATGTCATATTAACCTTGAAAATTAGTGTAATTCATAAAAAGTCTCAAATTACATTTATTTTGGTATTTATAACATCAATAATTTCAATATTTCATTAATAAGATAATTACTGCATCATCTTTGTGTCATAAATAAATTAAATTATTTAATGTCTAAAAATTACAAATAAAATACCATTATGTAAGAAATATATTTCTCTTTCTAATTAATATTTATATTTGAATTTATCTTATGTATAACCTTATATTAAAAATTATTTACTTATTAAACTTTGATTTTAACTATTTTAACCCTTCTTTAAATAAATTAATAATAAATGTCCTAATCTAATCCAAGTGGGCCAAAATGGTCATATTTTACTCCTAAGGTTGTTTTTGGTCGAATTACACTTATCCAATAGAATTAGGACATGTGTTAGGGTAATAATAATATCATTTTTACCCTTAATTACCTTATTTACTTTTAACCTTGGTAAAAAAAACTAAAAAGTTACTATTCACCAAAAATTATTTTTATCTCATTGAACCAAATTTTACTTACTGAAATCAACCGTGTCTCTCAGATTTTTGAAATTCCACTCACAGAAGCGGTAAAATTAAGTTTTATGAAAAATTCATTTTTTTAACTACCACTTAGTGGTTTCACTATTCATCAAAAAATGAAAGTTTCCAGAAAAAATACCAAAAATTATGCCTAAGCTATATTTGATATTATAAACTCAAAAATTATGTCTATTTTACAAAATTCAAAACATATCAGTTGCATTACTTAATTTAAAAATTAATTCCCGTCGTCAAAACAAATAGCGTGTTCTTAAGAGATAATAACTTTCAAAAGATTGACACTTGTTGATGTCTGGTTTAAATGTGAAATTACATCCAATGACCAACATTGTATTAAATTGTAAAAATATATTATAAATATACTTTAAAACCACTCAAATTAATAATTTATCACTATTAATTATTTCGATTAAAAAGATTGTTTTTAATTAAAATTTAGTAATTTTCACTATTCATCAGAAAATGAAAGTTATCCGAAAAGTACCAAAATTTCACCCTAAGCTGATTTCGATATTCCGAATCCAAAAATGAAGTCCATTTTGAAAAATAAAATTTACAGAATTTCAAAAAGTGGTTATTACTATTCATAATGGCTAGTTTTAATAATCTTTTAATAGCATATCGTTGTTTAGTGAAACTCGTTATTGCGTACTACACATGCTATCGAGGAAGGTCGTGATTGTATGTAATGCAAGGCAAGTCAAGGATGTGTGTTGTGCAAGATACTTTGGGTGTAGCGTACAACACAAGACATTAATGAAATTAAAAAGAATATTTTTCATAAAATCTCAGGGTGTTACACTCAAGGGATGTGAATCAACATTGATTTATATTTTGGTTGGATTGGTAGGCATACCCTTATGTATTTATTGTTTCGAATATATTTTTATGATTACTAGTACTCTTTGCTCGTCGATCAAATTTTTTTCATCAAATATTAATCTCCAACACCTTTGGTGGATATATTGTTATATGAATTTGGACCATCTAGAAGCCTAGCCTCTTAGCTATTTATTAAAACTATAAATAAAAGTAACAAACAAGCATGAGAGATATGAGGTTAAAAAACTATACAAACCCTTTCTCAGATGGAAAAGATACATATCAAAAGGATCAATGGAATCACCTTATCCATAGAAAAAGGTTGCACCATCATTAGTCGACTCCCACTCAGATTGAAATTTTTTTATTAAGGAGCGTGTTATACATCTACATGAGCCTTTAATGCTCAGGTGTAAGTTGATCCCTGGTACAATTCCTGGTGGACCTCCCCCATGATGCAATCCAATCATCACACCCATGCCCCTGACCACAACCTTTGTGATGCCTCCCTCATCTTTATGTTTTTTTAAGACAAGATCCTTCTTGCTCACCATCCCGGTTTTCCTCCAGTAATCTCAAATATAGAGGAGCACTACTACCCTCTATAACAGGAACAGATTTGGAAATAGGAATCTAATCTTCTAACAGGACATTAGAAGGCACAATTTTCCCATCTGATTTTTTCTGAGTAGGGACCATTTGGAATCCCTCAACATCCATGAGAGATTTCTTTTTAGACTTCACGTGAGAAGAAACATCTGTCTTTTTATTACCTTTATAATGACTTGAAGAAATCTCCTTATCATCCGTGAAATTTTGATCATCCAGCCTTTTAATTTCATCTTTATTCACTTGATCAACTTCTTGGTCATATCCTTTGATAGTAACACATCATTATCAATATTTTCCTCATATTTAAATATTTCAGCATAAAATATTTCATTACTCTTCTTTCCATGAGTCCCATTAGAGGATTCTAAAATTTTTATAACAAGCTCATCTCCTACTTTCCCACTAGGATGAATGTTTGTGAAAATGTCATTATAATGGTCAGCCTATCCACAAGCATAAATAGGAGAAGGAGAACCTTAGCCTGTCTCCACAGTTCTCTAAGCCATCTACTCGGGGGAAGCCATAGCCCCACTTTCTCCAGCTAGTTCAGAATATTTACCCATATTATTCTTTTTAAAACATGATCTTCCCTCATTTCTTCGACTAGATAAATATGAACACAAAAAATGGCTTCTACAGTTTGAATACTCATGGCCAATCCTCTTGTAAATAGAATAAAAATAGGGTATATTCTCATACTCAATGAACAAACTAAATTCATCCTCATCTATTGAAAGATGAACTCTATCAATGATAGTAGAGCAAAGGTAGAATTACACCATGAAGAAAGTGAAATGGCCATACCTTTATAATTCAGTTTCTTTGTCCATCCTTATAGGCATTCCAATCACTGAGGCAATGTATTATATAATTTTGGGATGCTAAAAAATAAAATTCAAGATATGGACCTTGACCCAAAATTGGACACAGGAGCTACTAACTTCTAATGGTTTGAAACTCTGGTCCCATTCTTGGAATTGAATAAAATTTGGTTTGAGTTAAATCAAACCCATACCCCATGATCTTGTCTTTAGATGATCTAAAGAGGACAACATATGAAAAAAACCCTCATCCTAAAGAGACACACTTCCAATTGGTAAAACCCCATATGCACGACATATGGTTGAACAGTTCTTCAATTTTTAAAGGTTTGGAGCCTTTGGGTATAATCAATCATGCTATTAAGGAAAAATTATTGATTTCAAGTCACTTTGAGATAGTATCTGGATTCTCTTTGACATAAGCAGTGTTACCCTTTCGGCATAAACCACTAGCGATGAATACCTTAAAAATCAGGAAAGAATGATATTATTCATCTTTCCCCACCTTTAATGCATCATTCAGATTAATCCTCCACAAATCAAGATGCTAAATGGTGGAAGGAGAACTTGACACACTGGTGGTTGATTTTCTGGAAGCATCATAGGGAGTAGACGGTGCAGCCTTCTTTAGCATGATCATTGGATCTGACCTAGATATATCATCATGATCTCGTACCCTAACATCATCAAGATGAATATGAGAATCACAATACAATGTATCAAAGAACAAAATCATGGACCTATAAGTTTCATGGGAATCAGTTCAGGATGAGACCTTCAAAGTGATCAGTGGATCTGACCTACAAAGAGGATCATAATCCTGCACACCTCCTCCATCTAGATAAACACCTTCAATATGGACATCTCATTCACTAGCTATAATCACATAACCCAAGTAGTGAGGAAGAGGTATAACAAAACACTATCATGGAGAAACTATCATGCCATGTAATTTAAGGTTCCTTTATCACCCAATATAGATAGAGTTGATAATGACTATCATTCACATAATCTGAAAGGAAAAATATCAATCAATGGTGCTAAAGGGTTTATAATGGTTAAATTGAATAAATATAGATCATGTAAAAATTACTCTGAGATGTTTTATTCTAGGATTACAAGATTTATTAGTAATAAAAACCATATATCCTCAAATATAGTGGAAACTATGCTTTCTTTTGATGATGCACTATCTAAATTAAATTTTAATTGTGTTGTTAGTCTCAAAAAAGGGAGTTCAGAGACCTATTGTTTTTGAGGGAACAATATAAGAGGGGTAATCAAGGGATAAGTACAAAAAATTCACAAGGAAACACTAAACCAACCTATGTTTAGGTTCCACAAGTAGAGGAGTCTTCTTGTTAAAAGTATCAATGTTAATTGCATTAAATTAGACTGAGGCTTATGGGGCTGTGGCGAAATTTCATAATACTTCAAGGGATATATTTTTTCAAATTAAAATTTTAATATTGATAATGTATATTGGGAATTCTGATCAGATTATAAAACTATTAAACTTTTTTTTATGGTAAGATCAAAAGTCCTTAATGTTTTTTATCTTTTATTTAACTGGAACCACTTTGTACTAAGATTTTATTGTTCCACAAGTGAGCCTTTTAATGAATTTTTCCTTATTCTTAATATTATACATACATACATATATATATATTCCACTAGGGCCTAACCTAGTGGTAATGATCCTTATAGGGTGTCACGAAGGTCTTGGGTTCAAGTGTCCCCAGCTTCATGCATATGTTTGTTTGCATGTTTCTTTATAGACTTGTAGTTCCCCTTCCCCAACCATTTTTAATAAATATATATATACATATGTAGAACATTTATATAAATGGATATAACATTTATAATATTTATTTACTATACTATAGAATGTTATTCTTCCAGGATACTTGTCTACCCCACAACATTTCAACCTTACGTGTTCGCTCCTTCTGAGTGCATACATAAATTCATGCTTGTATTTCAATTAATTCATTCTCATATCCCTCACCATGAATAACTTCATACCATTTTCCATTTCAATCGATTTATACCTCCATGTTCTGAATCTATGGTTCTCATCTCCTCCTCCATGCTGCTTAACCTCTCATCTTGTCTTACTGTCTTCATGCCAATATCCTTTCTGAATTCCTATTACGGTGTTAGAAACTTCATCGACTAATGGTTCCCCTATAAATTTTTATGTTTTTTGTTGTACTCAAATGTTCTTCATCTATGTGAGTTCTATTTCAGTAATCGACCTCCTATTATTTCAACTACCAACATCTCTATAATTGATTTTCCTTTGGCTACTTTCAAAAACTCCAATACATAGTATTGAATAAATCAATTTCTTAATCTAATCGATTTGCATTTTTCTATTCTCAAATTCAATATATTTTCTTCTCATAAACCCTAATACATAGTATTACTCTGGTGTGGCACAATGTTCAAACTCCCATTGTTTACCCCATTGAATTCAAAGAAATCAATTTCAAATATTTTGTATTTGGAAACCCTAACATAGGATTTCATGGCAGAAAAATATTGTCTTCATGTTGAGTTCATTGTCTAGTCCCACATTTTATTTCTAGAAATCATATGACATTCCTTCTTGAAGTAATGATTGTATAGTTCAAAGATTTATTTATAAATTCATTAAATGGATACCATCTTATTCTCATAAATACAACACACTACATTATAAATATAAATCTCTTTAAACATTAATAGTTTAATTTTTTTTAAATGCCTCATTTTCAGTTGGTTTACTATCATTAAATTATTGATGTTTTATATAATACATTTCTTTTTTTCATTAAATATTTCACCAAACCCAAGTGCATTGCTCACTGCCTTACATTTCTTTTTAATTATAAAAATTTATTCATATGTATTATTATTTCATAATTTCCTTTTCTCTTAGATTTTTAATAATATTATCACTCATGATAAACCTTATGAATAATTTCACCATACACCTTATCATGTTATTATATAGATTTTTCACTTATAATTTAACTAAAAAAATATCCATGAAGGAAAGATGAGAGAAGATATTATTGATGTTGCGAAGAAATTCAGCCACTTATCCAGGTTTGTAAAAATTTTCCAAATAATATAGTTGGTATATATATCATGTTATATACTATATTTAAATTTAAAATTTCTATTTAAAATCATTAACATCTAGTATTATAATAGTTTTATTTGTGTCAGCATAATCTTACCAAACACTATAGAATTGGATATAGTTTCATATACTAAGAAGTATATAATGTTCTAATAATAATATTTTATGTGAACTACCTATCTTCAGGTATGTTAATTTATATTTATATTCCATCTCATGTATTTATTTTTTCCTAATACATTATATGTTAACAAGTTTAAATATCATAATTTTGATAGCATAATATACCTCCAAATATTTCATAGGTTCATTTCGATTACTATTTGGTTTTGAAGAAGTATGATTACAATAGAAATTAACAAGGTTGCGAAAGAAAAATATTGGCCATATAGGTATGTGCAGTATTATCAATATTAAACCTCACACACAAACATATATATATATATATTAGAATCTATATATATATATATTAATTTAATTATTAAATTATAGACATATATATCATATCAATTTATTTACATTGAAATAATGAATAAACACATATTATTTGATTGGATATGGTGTTATGTACTGATATCATCTTATACAGTCCAAATTTCTTATCATTATTTACTATATTATTTCATGGTTTGTTAAAAAAAATTATTTTTAAAATTTTATATTTTTTTCATTGAATATGTCACCTAACTATTACCTGCTTGATTATGATATTATTATTTTTACATAATCAACAACATTGAAATATGCACACCAGAAGATATGCTCTAATTATGTATATTGTATTGAGCAAAGTGAGTAAGGTGTTGTTAGATAATGTTTGACCAAATTACATGTATTTCATTTAGGTCGTAATTATTGTCCAAATGAATTCACAAATTAATTAATTACTTATTTTTTTGTATTTAATTTATATTGATTAAAAAATTGTCCCTATTTTAGGTTCATCAAATAGTTGACCCTCTTTTAGGATTATTTAATTTTTATATTCCATTTATTATATTGTTTTTCTTTTCAATTTACTCTTTCATGATATCAGAAATCACATAGGTTAATCATGCATGGAATTTAAAATGCATCAACATTGGCCTCATCTGTAATAGGTATGTGATGTAAATTTTAGATTTAGATTAATTTTTTAGAATTCATCACAGCTTCCTTATTTTTCCTATTTTTCTCCCTAAACATTTTCTTTGCTGCATTTGAAACGAATTTTTTGAAGAAAATGAAACTTTCATGGATATACTCTTTCTTCAATCTTTATTATATAATCTAGAATAGAATTTTTAACATATTTTATGGTATGTCTAGCAACACAATATCCATTATTCTTCTATGAATTCATTAATTAATGTTAACCTCCAATGTTTCAATAGTATCCAATAATTATTGGAATTACTATTAATATAACTACTAATTCCCCTACCATGAAATCAATTTTCAATGAAATATATTTCTTTTATGTCCTCATTTTAATTAATTTTATCTTATCTTTCATATTTTTGTAATCATACAAATATATTTCAATACACAAGTTATATGATTATATAATATAATTTAATATCAAATTGATTCCATTAATTTCATACAAAATTCCATAATGTAACAAAATAATTACTTGACTCAATATCTTATATGACCTTTGGTAGAAAAAATAAATACAGGAAATATTTTGTATAACCATATAATAGTGTGTATCAATAAAACGATTTTTAGGTTCAACTAAAATTGAAATCCCTATTAAGATTATCCCTACAATTTTTTTATGATTTCCATTAAATTTCATATAATATTATTAAATATATTTTTATTATCACCTTACATACTAACATAATTTAAAAAACTTGATCTATATCATTTCAGGTACTAAAATCTTCTGAAAAATTCTTATTTCATATCTTTTTTCAAAACTGGTATGATTTATTTTGTCTTTTATCAATCTTTGTTTAACATTAATTTTTAATTTATATATGATGTATGATTTTCACTAAATACATTATGAACTATTCCATATAGTAGTACATAATAATATGATTTATATTATATTATTTATATCGATAACCATTTTGATGGTATGTTAAAACCCTCAAATACATAATTCTTTGTGTGCCCCCATTTTCAATCTTATATTTACAATTATCTTTCTATATCATTGGAAATTGTGTCTCATACACATTACAGATTCTCTGATTCTATTTAATAATGAACCCTATACTATTTGGCTGCAATACTGATGTATGTTTTATTCAATCAATAAACTGGGTTTTTTCTATTTATTGCGAAATAAATTTATGCATCATATTTTGGAATTTCACATCTCAATTATTATTTTATTTATCATTTTAATTTTATATTAATTCAAAAAAACCTATATTCTCTCTTTTACCTTATAAATTCCATGTATGTTCTATGTTTTACTAAAATTATTATTGAAACTTATTTTTATTTCATAAAATTTATTCTGTATATATTGTATCACTTCACTCTATATGGATTGATTATTTTGTTTCTATAAGTAATGTTGTGAATTATAGAACTACATGACTATCTGCTATGAAAATAGTACCTCGCCCTCTACAGTAGGTGCACCATTTTTGTATGATATTTCTCCTTCCATGTTATCCATTTCTATAATGACTATTGGTTTCTAATACCATATGATTTGTTCTAAATAAATAGTGAAATATTTTTTCAAACTCAATCTACTAGAAAATTATCCATGACATCTCAATACTATAAGAGCCAATTTTTCTCAAATATCCTCCAAGAAATGAACTATATTGGTGAAGTTGATTTTCCTATAATTACTATCCATTTATCTTAATTTTCTATCTAATTGTTCCTTTCATCACCTATTTTTCATTTCCACTATAAGTATTCCTTTATTAGTCTTCAATTTTTTCTTTGTTCATTTTTCATCATCCCATATATCCATCAACACTCCACGGTTATCTTTACTCAATATAATTTAGCATTCATCAATCAGTTTCCATACTTTGAGGGTGAATTTCAGCTCTAGAATCCTTTTCCCAACCTTTTTATCTCTCTATGGTGTCTCTATTTCACTGAATTCTTTAATAGTTGTGATCATTGGAAATCTCAATACCTAGGTAAGGTTTCACACTCCTTATTTTTATTTCTTATCCTAACATGTCTCTCAAAATGGATTTCTATTTATATATTTCTCTTTCCCCCAATTTTCCCTACTAAAATTATTTTCATTTGGTCATAATATTTTTTTTAGACCATGAACTACATTAATTTATAAATTATTAATTTTTATATTTTCTCTTACACAACAACTATTTTATTTTTAACTCATTGTATTATCATTTTATAATGATATTTTTCTGGTACTTACACTTGCTCAGGGTATGGTAAACCTTTAAACCATGTGTTCTATAAAATTAGTGGTAATGCCTATATTTTTATACTATTGTACCAT
Source organism: Viscum album (assembly GCA_963277665.1). Lineage (NCBI taxonomy): Eukaryota > Viridiplantae > Streptophyta > Magnoliopsida > Santalales > Viscaceae > Viscum > Viscum album. The sequence continues at coordinate 1,995,510,642 of OY728157.1, forward strand.
GATTTTTATTTTGATATATTTTTTTAGGAAATATATATTTATGAGTATTATATTACCAAAACTAGAAAATATTTACATATATTCTGTAATAACTGCTGAATTTTTATTAAAATGTTTTTGTTTTTTTTTTATTTTTTTCAAAAAAATGTATCTTTAAAAAATTATATTCTGTTATATTGATGGTATTCTTATTTAGTCAAAATACATACCTTAATTGGTCTAGAATGGAAAAGATATAATGAAAATGCATACCTTAATTAGAAATTAGAATGCATTTATTACATGTATGAATTTTCATTATATATTTTCCATTAAAGAACAATTAAGATATGGATTTTCATTATAGATAGGGAGGATATTTATTCTTTCCAATTTATTTTATAAACTAATACTCTCGTTTTTCTTTTTGCTCATCATGGGACACTTACCTGCAGGTTGTATCATAATTTATATATGGGAGGTCTTGTTGAAATGGACTGATATCTAAATCCTTTTATTAAATCATGGATTATTCCATCCCATTTTATTCTTATATGGAGGTTTGTTCACTATAAAATACTCATGGAAACTAACCTTATGAAATATGGTCTTTATTTTTGTTATATGTGTCGTGTGTGAAGGGCTGGGGAAGACTCTGTTAAACAAGTTTTCATTCACTGCACATATGTTTTAGTGATTTATGTCATTATTGCAGACATGTTTGAAGTTGAATCTTTCACTACTTACAGAGTTTATGGGATCCTCAACAACTTTATAGTACAGAATGGTTTCTCTCAACTTTACAATTTATTTCTTACAGCAATGAATGAATATTTTTACCTGATCTGGTGAAAATGGAATAATGCCAAAAATCAGGCACATTTGATTTACATGTACACTTTTATGTATATCATTTTTACTGTAGTTTAGGTGGATGCTCCTATGAATATTGGTCTTATTGGAATCTCCATAAAATACCATTCTGTCCTTAAATAGTTGGGAGTTAAAGTTAATCTCAAAATCTATAAAGCTTATGTTATATTTGAAAGTGGTCATCTATTATCATATTTTTCTTTACTTATATTAATTTTAAATGAATAATTAGCATATTTAATATTCAATTGTTTTCTTATTTACCTATCTTGAAAGGATTAGAATCTATTTTAAAGGTTGATGTGTTCCATCAATACTGATTTTCTATAGGCCCAGTAAAATCATTTGCAGTTGAACCTGTTATAGGGGTCCCTATTTGGTGACCTTTTATTTTCATGTGAACATTTATGGTCATTATAAGCATGAAAGTTTAAAAACTCCAATATGCAGAATCATTTCCTGCCTAATCTTTTATGTAAGTTTACATACTCTCTTTTTGGTTTTCATATATTATTATTCCTTTAAATGTATATAGTACATTAATATTATTTAAAAAATACTATGCTCTTATAGTAATTATTGGTGCCTTAAGGTTCATATCCATTATTCAAACAAACATTTGACATTTTTATCTTATAAGAGCCATTATAGAAGAACATCAAGTGGTATCTGCGAGCATATGAAGCTGAAAATAAGTTGGTGGATCCAATCAATTGTGATATCTAATCTTATCTCACCACATTCACCATTTTAAGTTAACTTAAGGAAATATTCATTTATTTATAATAATATTTTTTAAATTCTATTTCTAAAATTAAATCAAACTATTTTAGAAACCAAACCTTTGTTACTATATGATAACAATGGATTTTGATCAACGACCTTTTCTATGAAGAATATGTGGATGATTCATGATATCTATAGTCATGGAATGTCAAAGGCACTAACACTAAAGTGCTTCTTATGATATAGTGAGTTTTGAAATAGTTAAATACATTAACAAAATAATATTTTCGAAACTTTTTTAAAGAAATCAATAGTGAAATACAAAATTTAATGTTTTGGGTATAGCGGTAATTTTTTTAGATGGTTGTACAGTTTCGATCAATGCGAAGGGGTGGTTTTAAATTTAATTTATAAACAATTTTTTTATTTTCAATCACTATATAAATAGTGTTGTATTTATTTTTTTATTCTCTAGTTTTTGTGTAACCTTTATTGAAGAACTAACAATCTGCGAATGCTTTCTTTTATTGAATGACATTATGTTTATGAAATATGGTCAATATTTTTGTTCTATGTGCAGTGTATTCAAGGTTTGGGAAAAAAAATTTGAATGTTTTTTCATTCACTACACTTATGATAGAGTGATTTGCGTCATTATTTTAGACATGTTTGAAGATAAAGCTTTCACTTATTCTAGTTTTTATGAGATCCTAGACCATTGTATAGTATATAATGATTTATCTCAACTTCACAATCTATTTTTTACAATAGTTGATAAATATTTTCACCTGATCTGGTGGAACCATAATATTATCAGGAATCAAGGACATTTGATTGACATGCACACTGTTATGTATAGAATTTTTCAATAAGTTCTGGTGGATTATCCTATGAACATTGGTCTTGATGGAAGCTCCATAAAATACCTTTCTATCCTTAATAGGTTGGGAGTTAATGGTATTTTCAAAATCTATAAAGATTATGTTCTATTTGAAATTGATCATCTATTATCATATTTTATTTACTTATATTAATTTTAAATTAATATTTAGCATATTTAATATTTAGTTATTTTCTTATCGACCAATATTTAAAGGATTAGAATTTGTTTGGAAGGTTGATGTGTTTGATCAATATTGGTTTCCTACAAGCCTGGTATAATCATTTTCAGTTGAACCTATTGTAGGGGTCCCTGTTTGGTGACCTTTTATTTTTCATGTGAACATTGATGATCTTTACGAGAATGCAATTTTAGAAACTCCAATATGAATATTCATCACCTGTATAATCTTTGATGTATGTTTACATATTATCTTTTCTATTTTTATATATTATTATTCGTTTAGATATATATAGTACATTAATATTGATTAAAAAATACCATGCTCCTACAGCAATTCTTGGTTCCTTAAGGCTCGTGTCAATTCTTCACACCAACATTTAACGTTTTTATCATATAAGTTCCATTATAGAAGAAAATAAAGTGGTATTTGTGAGCATATGATACTGAAAATAAGCCAGTGGAGAAAATCAATTGTGATCTCTAGTGTTATCTCAACACTTTCACCATTGTTAGTTATCTTGAGGAAATATTCATTAATTTATGAGAATATTTTTTGAATTCACAATATGTCTGAACACATCCATGTATATTTTATTTTATTACATGAAATTCGGTTTATAATATCTATAACAAGGGGTAAATTACAATATTTTGGGTTTTATGAATCTCTGTTTATAATTTGTGTCAATATATGTCATATTCTATTTTAAATGATCCATAATCTAAGTATGTCAATCTGTTTATTATAATATGAAATTCTTACCAAATTACAATATTAATGTTATAATCTATATATAATAATGCATATAAATGACATTTGGCATATGAATTATCATCTGTTTATCATTTTTTATCACAATCAATGTATCAATATAGTTATAATATCCATTTTTTCAAAACATGTGTTTGTTTCATTATACTACTATTTAATTTTTGAATCATAACATATGTTTGATTGTATCATTTTTGTATCAATTCAAATAAAAAATTTTGTGTCAAGCACAAGTTTTCATCTCCATCCTAAATTATAATTTCTTAGCTTTGATGATAAATGTATCTATGATGTCAACACCCATTGTAGCATTAAGATTGACTGCTTGTGAATCATTTATGTAAAAAAACATTCTACATTAACATTTTATGTGTTTTTATATGGGATATTCTTCAAAATGTATCTCTGCATGAAAAGTTTGAAATAGTTCCCTTTGATGAAGCTATATTTTTTGTATGGTGAGTGATGAGAGTCAATATCTTACTCATGAGATCTATAAGACTGATCTAGTACTACCAAAGCACCTGATAATTAGAAAAAACCTTTAAATTATAAGCTATAATGTTAGGATTTTCATTCTGATGATAATTTTGCATATCACTATTTTAGTATTTTCATTAGAAGGAAAAAATGACAACTTTGTGGCACCTCTTGGACAAGAAAGTTGAGATGTTTCATAAAAATATCATGGGGAGGGGATTTTTTTCTAAATCCTCACCAAAGAAAAGCAGTAAATAGATGGTTAGGCCAATCCTTCTCAGGTTGTTTGTCTTTGTGGTTATTGGATCATCCCTATTTCAGATCATTAGGACAAAAAAAAGTCATGGGATAGAATGGAGTTATGTAGTTTCAGGTGGATATTCAGACCAACTATGATTGTTGTGAATTATGGAAGGTTGACATTATATATTCTCTTTGTAATAAAATCAAATTTTGGGGTCATTGTAAGTCAGTTTTATTAATGAAAATGAGGTATATTATTTAGGAATTTCCATTTTATAGTATCATTTAAACACTATCATTATTTTAATGTTGATATAAAATATTTTCATTTAATCACGGTCATTTATTCAGCAGTATATTCTGTACTGTTATTACATGTTTCAATTCGTGAAATCATCATATTTCGTTATATTAAACTGTATTTTATTATTCCATTGCAATATATGAATTTGCTACATTTTTACATTGAATATTACTATTAAATGGTGTATTCAATAAATAAGTTGGATATTTTAACCATTTTCATTGATTCACTATTTCAGTATCAATTTAAAAGTGTCATTTATATTCAGTAATGAATTAACATTTATAATTTTTCCAGTATCAGTTGTTTAAAACTTTTTTTAGTAATGATATGACATTTTTAAATATGTTAGATCTATATATATCATCATTATTATTATTTTTTCTATTATTTACTAGCAGCATATATATGTGCTATATTTTCACTATAGTCAACAGTATTACACATTTACTGAATATAGAAAATTAGTGCATATAGAATATGCATATATAATATTTATGTTTATGTAAAAATAAGTAAATAGATAAACCTATTTATATATGAATATATTTATGTATGAATTTCAATTCATAAAGAAAATAAGTACATTTTTGTATGCACTTATTTCTTAATGCATATTTTGTATGCATTTATTTTCCATATGCACTTATTTATGCATGCAGTTATTTCTCTATGCATTTCCATGATGTATATAGGTAATAAATATAGAAAATAAGTACATTTCAGTATGCACTTATTTCTATATAAATATTTTATATTGTATATATAAAATAATTTCATTCTTGTTCGTATATAGAAAATAAGTACAAATATGAACCTATTTATTTATGTACATATTTCTGTATGCATTTAAATGGAAATGCATATAGAAAATAAGTGAATTTCTGTACGCACTTATATGTGTTTTCATATTCTATATGCACTTATTCTCTATGTAGTTCCATATTTGTATTTATTTTCCAATATAAATATTTAAATATGTGCTTATTCTTCGAGTATGCATTACTAGTTTTCACTTATATAAAAAATAAGTGTGACATGACTAATGTATGCGCTCCTGTATGCACTGGTTTTCCACTATATATTCATTACTTGTATGCATGTATATATAATATAAATGCATTTATATTAGTTCATTCATGTTTTCACTTATCACTACCACATATCCGAGCAAGGGATGCACTAGCTTTTATCAGTGCCAAGCAGAAAATGCTAATAAAAGTCATTTCTTTATCAATGCTAGCTAAAAGCTTTGATAAAGGTTACTTTTATCATTGTTATAACAAACACTAATAAAGGTGTACCCTTAATCATTGTTTTTTAGCACTGATAAAGGATAGATTTATCAGCGCTAATTTTAGCATTGATAAAAGTTTTTAAGAAAAAATATTATTAATTTATATAAAATGATTATATTTATATTCATAAATAATTTTTATTTATATAAATTATTTTTATAATTAATATAAATATGATATATTATAATATATATATATATATATATTTTAAAAATATTTATAATTTTATAAATAAATAAATTTATATTCAAATAATTATAATATTATAATAATTTGTTTTAAATGATGAATATATTTACTATATTTATAATTATATATAAATACTTTTTAAATATATTTATTTATAATTATAATTATAATTATATATATTTAAATAAATATATGTTTTTAATGAATATATATATATATATATATATATATATCATTAGATAATGATGATATTAATTATCGTTATTTATGTTTATATATTGATGCATGAGTATAATTTATCCTATATGGTCATAAAGTTTATTTGTGGACAAGATTGTGACATATGTTCTAAATGTTAAGATTGTCTTTATTATGATGGTGTGCGCATGCTTTGTTATGTATTCATCATTATGAATGTTCATTTATAAATTGGCACCTGTATGATTCATTCATGTTATCTCCACGAGCTTATGATGTTCTCATAAATACTTATAAAATTATAATAAATATATTTAAATAATAAATTTATTTATTAAATTTTTAATTATATAAATAATTTTAAAATTTATTATTTTATAATTATTATAATAATTATATGGGTGTGTGTGTAATTAAATAATAATAAAATTATAATAAATACATTTATTATAATTTTATAAATATATATATATATATATATTAATATATTAATATACATATATATATAATTATAATTATAAATAATTATATATTTATTTAAATAATTATAAAATTATGATAAATATATTTATAATAATTATAATTTTATAAATACATATAATTATAGAAATATATTTATAAATATATAAAAATATTTATACATATATACAAATATTTATAATTATAATTTTAAAATATATACATATATATATGTAAAAAATTATAAAATTATAAAAAATATATTTAATATATTTATAATAATTATTATAAATATAATTAATATTGTTATAATTTTATAAATATAAATAATTTATTTATAATAGTTCTTTATCTGTGCTTTTTAGCGCTGATAAAGATAACCTTTTATCAGCACTATATTTTTAGCACTGACGAAGAAATGTTTTATTAGTGCTTTTTTAGCACTGATAAAGGTCCGTTTTATCAACGCTTTATATTTTTTTAAGAACCTGGTTTTTCACTCAAGTATGGATCCTTTAAATTTTGGTCTAAATCTTTAATTTGGACCTAATATAGATGACTAATGAGTTAGAAAAGGTCTCATGGGTTTCCGGGGCAAGTTTAGAGCCTCGAACCTGCCTTTTTGGGGAAACTGGTCATGTCGCACGGTTAGTGGACAGTTTGGCTAACCATGCGGATGAAATTTTTTTTATATAACCATATCACATAGTTTGTGCATGACTGTGCAGTCTAACAATTCAAGTTTCCCTTCTTCTCAGATAATCGTGTAGACAAACCGTGAATAGGCTATTCTTCTGGGTAAATATTCCTTTTCTCCCTTGATGATCTATTAAGCCACCTTTTATTCCCAAATACAATTTCTAGCAAGATTTATATTCATGGATCTCATTTTAGAAATTTTTGATGGCCAAATCAATGTATTGGAAGATCTCCTTCATTTAGGATCCGATCAAGCTTATGTTTGTCACATTGGATGTGCAACGGTAAGTACTCCAGCCCATTTAAGCCTTTCTTCTACTCTCTTTCTCTCGACCTAGTTATCGAGGTGTGAGTGTTTTTTCCTTTTTCTTAGATCTACTCTATTCTAAGCCGAATAAGAGGCTAATATCAAAGGACAAGGATCATACAACCCAATGGTGGGTGTTCTATAACTCATCCCTCAAGTTCGTTGATTTTGGAATTGTTGTGTGGGGCCCACCGATATCATCAGGTGTCATTAATAGAATTTATATTCCATGGTTATAATCATTAGAACTGTATGGATATGATCTTTCCTTATATGTGACTAATTGTTAATTGATACACTCAAAACCCCAATCATCCCCTATAGGAAGTTATGCCATAATTGGGTTTTTAGTATTTGACATGTTTGAGCCATTGTTCGGGTGTGACTTTTCTTGAACCTTCTTAGGTTATGCTTTTATATATTAAATATCTTTATTTATATTTTGAACTGCATAATGGAAAGTACCATGTATTCTCACCACTTTACCCACATAAGGTATGTTCTTCAATTGATAATTAAATGTGAATTTGAAAATGGAAAGTATACTAAGTATATGAATTTCCTGGATTAAATGTGAATGATTAATAGGTTGCATGTCTGTATCACCCCTTAACACATTAATGGTAGGTATCAGAATGAATCTTAATTATTTAATATGACTTAAATAGAATTAATAAAGGTTTCATGCTACTTGTTCTTATCACACTAATGAAAGGCAAGGCTTGAACCAATTAGACGTATTGATTAATTATGACCTGATTAAAAGGTTTCATGATACTTGGATTTATCACACTGATAAAAGGAAAGTCTTAAACCAAATGAAATATTATGTGACTTCAATATCAACCAGGAGTGGCCTAACTCAAGATCTCCATGGATTAATATTGGGTAACTCCATGAGCACTCAGGAACCCCGTTCTTATTCAAGGATACAACTTGCTTAGGTTGAGACACAACTAGATCTTAATCCATGTATATTCTTTGGATTCCTGATATGACATCGTAGGATCCATTCAATATTTTTATAGGATGCCATGGATACACTCATTGGATCTAGCATTGACAAGTAAATTCCATAGCTAAAGCCCATTGATCCGAGTCTTTTATTATCCCCATTTTACCTTGGAATAACTTTTTGGACTCGGTAGGCACCTCATTGTGGAATGCCTTGGACTATGCTCCTTGGATTACACTCTTACCCCTAGCCAGGCTACATTAATTATTGAGTTGGCAACCCTTGAGGTCTACATCACCTTGGTTATTACCTTAGGACTTCACTATTAAATATCATTAGAGGATTTCATGTTGTTACTTGGAACCTTAACTATTCTTAACATGGGATGTGTTATAAACTGGTAACAATCAAATAATGAATTGGTTACATTTTCATACACCAGTCGAGGGATGAAGCAGGTACTTGGGTATTTAGTTACATTGTATTAGTTTACTTTATATATACATGCGTGCACATTGTTACATTTCCATTACACGGGTTAGATGTTATAGTCACCATTGGTGGTGGCCCACTGAGATTTATCTCGCACCCTCTCCAAGCACCATTTGGTACCTGGAGTATATTACATGGTTTTAGGTGTTGACAAATAGAATAATACGGCTTCAAACACTTGATTTCTTACTATTTAGTATAGATCTTGATAGTAGATGATCGATTCGGAGCTCAAGATTCTTGGGATAGTTTTTGATTTCATTTATACTTATGTGGAACATGTTATGTATGCTATATTGTAACAATGTTTTCCAGTTTTCTAGTGACATGACATATCAAAAGTTGTTGAATGTTATTCCCGTTGTTTTATTTATTGTTACTATCATCTCTATTTTCTGATCTTCCTTTTGTTTACTTATATTTCTTCCACCATTTACCTCTTTTTATATTCATCCAATGCGCTACACTTTGGTAATTAGGGCATAGTCTCCCCATGGACACACCCTAGGCCCTCACTGCTAGATGGAATCATCTGGTGTTTGGGTAGATGCGTTTGAGGCCATGTGCCTCACTGGGATCAGGGCACCCATTAAGTGGAATCCGGGTCTGAGACATCACAAAGTGGTATCAGAGAAGTTTCCTTTATTGCATTACTATTTAGAGATAATAGATTGGAGATTAGGAACACTTGGTACTTGGTTATAATCTATTCTTGGGTGTCTCGAACCCATGTTTGGGGTAGAAACAAAGTTTCCTAAATTATAATTATTGTTTTGCCTTTTCCTATTACAGTTGACATTATTTCACCATTGGGTGATGCACATGTTGTGTGGAGTTTTTGATTACTACTCTGATTGAGGATTTTATTTTATCCCTGTCCAAATGATATAAGGGAAAGGATAATTGTTTCATGCATCATTATAGACACCTAGAATTTGCATGTCATACATATTGTCATGCCATGTAGATTAATTTGATTGTTTTTTATTTCTTGATATGCCTGTGATTGTTGAGTGGTGTTGTGATAGTCAGGTTATGCTTATATTACTCTTGGCTGTGATTGAGTGATTGTTTGTCTCAATTCATGAGGTGTATGGGACCTCATGGGCTGGGATGAGTAATTTACTGAGACGATCCATTATGCTATAAATAAATGGGTTTCGTTTCCAGTGATAAGGTGTATGGGAACTAATTCATTGAGAATGACTATCCATTATAAAGTGAATCTTGACATCTAAAATGAATTGGTTTCAAATCATTATCCCACCTTTTCATGTTTATAAAAGGTAAAGGAGTGAGCTTGGTGATTAAATTTAAAAATTAAATGGAACTTATACTTGAGTACTTATCGATACCTTTCCATCTAAACAGGTAGTTAGGGTAGTATGCCTTGGGTAGTGAGTTTTCTTACATTCATCTTCTACTAGTGATGTTATCTTACTGCTTAATCATGTTATGAGGTGTGTGGTTGGCATTTTTAGACCAATTCCTCCACGACGTCCTCATATCATATTCTAGGAGGGTGGTGATGACCATGCTAAAAACTTGGTGGGCCTTGAGCTGCCTGTATTACCTGCATGAGTACACTTGAGGCACTGCCTGTTGTACCTGATTTGGGAACTAACATCCAAGTTCATGATAGTTTCCTATGTCTGATGTGGTCCATTCATGGTGCTCAACGTATTTCACCTACGATGGCTAACTTGACTCATGAATTCCAACATCAACATCTTCCTACATTCTCAGGGGATGGTGGTCTGCAGGTTGCTATGATATGGATAGAATCTTCCCTATCTATCTTTGAGAATATGTAAATGCCTCTATATTGGAGAGTCAAAATTTACACATACATGCTTCTGGATTTGTCCAAGAATTAGTGGGATGTGACTTCCCAGGCTGGTCGTCATCAGGGCATGTTATGGGTTGATTTTAAAACTTCCTTCTATGATTAGTTCTTTCCTCAAATGCTGAGAGCTGGTATATCTAGATAGTTCATGCATCTCAAGTATGTTTCTATGTCAGTTATGAAATATTCATCATGTTTCATGGAGTTTTAGTGCTTTTAATCACTTCTAGTCGGTGATGAGATTTCACGTGCTAGATGCTTTGAGGATGGGATCCAGTATGACATATGTACTCAAGTGAATGTCTTTTTCCTGCCTATTTATTCCGAGATAGTCAATTAGGATCTTATCACTGAGTGCAACCTGAGGGGTTGAAATATTACCAGTTATAGAGGATCATTGTTGTAGTAGGCCAGTATTTCTTTCTATGGTATGAAACATTCCCTTCAGGTTTCTCATTAGGTTTGTGACAACCATAGTCCCTGTTTCAATACCTCTAAAGTGTGTCATCAGTGTGGAAGATAGGGGAACCTGAAGCCTCATTGTCATAGAGACCCAATGAAATTTTGGGCATGCAGCCACATGAAGAATATCTAGCATTTCTATAAGACCTTTTCACCAGCCTCGAGTGGGAAAGGATCTACACCAGCTCCACCTTCATAAGCGGGTTCTTTTATACCATGTCAAGCAGGGAGTTGGAATAGCACTAGTGGGTCTGGCCGAGGAGGAGGTTATGGCCATGGTAGCCAAACCCCTGATTACTAGCAGCTCCAGTAGATTAGTTATGATTGTGGTAGTCCATCTATTGCACAGGGTTGTGGATTATGCCATTTGAATGCACTACAACTAATACTCGAGGATCAGTCTGTAGGACCATCTACAGTACTAGGTACTATTCTTGTGGAATCTACTGTTGTATCTGCTTTATTTGATATAGGTTCTTCAAACTCTTTTATCTATGTATCTATTGTGGAAAGTCTTGGACTAGAGATACAATATTACTATGGTGTAATGACCCTAGATATTCCATTAGGGGTATGAATAGAGGTAATATTCTAGTGTAGGGACTACCCCCTTGAGGTAGGCAGTTACTCTTTATTATGGAACCTCTTTGTTCCTGAGATGATGGGATTCAATTTCATAATCAGTATTGATTGGTTGATTCAGTATCATGATTTTGTAGACTGTTATCACTGCAGGGTATCTTTTACATTACTAGAGGGCAGAATATATCTACATAAGGGTGAGTGGGATGTCTAAGCAGGTAGAGTGGGAATAGAGCATCGTGGGATAGGTGGAGTGACCACCCATATTAAAAATTTCTTCGTGGAGGATCAGGGATTATTTAAGTATGATTTCCCTCCAGTAGTGGATCATTTCAAGGATGCCTTTTCCGATGTTTTTTATGACCTAACTCATGAGATAGAGGTATATTTTACTGTTTATGTTGTTCTAGGAGTAGCTCCAATGTTCATTCCTCTATATAGGATGGAACCAATAGAGAATCAAGATCTCAAGAGGCAGTTAGATGATTTAGAGTCCAAAGGCTTTATACGGCCTAGTATATCCTCTTGGGGCGAGCCCATGCTTTTCTCCAAGAAGGTTGATGGAGCATTATGTATATACGTTGATTATAGATGGTTAAACCAGATTATAGTCAAGAACCATTACCCACTTCCTAAAATAGATGATATCTTTGACCATCTCCAAGGAGCAAAGAACCTCTCCAAGATTGACCTGAGATTGGGTTATCATCAAGTATGAGTCAGGAAATCAGACATTCCTTGTATAGATTTCTATAGTAGGTATGGTCTGTATGAGTACCTTGTTATGTCCATTAGTCTTACAAATGATCCTATCGTTTTCCTTGATCTAACAAATAGGTTTTTCCACCCCAATGTGTACTCTTTTTTCATAGTCTTTGTTGACGACATCTTGGTGTATTCTCACACTCATAGAGACCATGACAAACATTTTTAGATCATTTTGAGTACATTAAGAGATCATCATATTTACGTAAATATTGATAAGTTCCAATTATAGATCAAAAAAATTCACTTATTGGGTCATATAATTTCAAAATTAGGAGTATATGTTGACCCTAAAATGGTTAGTGTTGTGGTTTCCTGAGAGTAGGACAAGAACATGTTTTACATATAGTGTTTCTTGGGGATAGATGGATATTACAGGAATTTCATACAAGACTTATCACACCTTGATTCACCTCTTACTATCCTTTCAAAGAAGGGTGTCAAGTTCCTTTGGTCATAAGTGTGTGAGAAATACTTTCAGGAGCTGAAGGGGGGTCTTGTCTCAGCACCTATTCTAATTCTTCCCAAGCCAAGTATAGGTTATACGATCTTCTATGATGCATCAGGAATTGGCCTAGGAGAAGTGTTGATGTAGGAAGACGGATTTTTCATGTATGGATCTCAGCAGTTGAGGCCTCATGATAGAAATTACCCAGTGCATGACCTTTAGCTAGCAACAGTTGTTTATGACTTATGTTGTTGGAGACACTATATGTTAGGTGAGAACATTGTGGTGTAGACAGACCAAAAGAGCCTCAAATATATATTTTCTCAATGTGACATGAACCTTAAAAAATGGATATGGATCAAATACCTATATTCCTTTGATTTTGATCTTTATTATATTCCTAGTAAGGGAAATGTGGTTTTAGATGCACTAAGTCAAAAAATTCGAGCACAAGTAGTATGGGAAGCTAGTGATGAATGGAAGTTAATGGCCCTCTTCTCCGAGATGCATCTAAAGATTCATGATAGTCATGAGTATTCTTATCTCTCATCTTTGGTAGTTACCTATTCCCACCTTGAGAAGGTGAAGAGTAGAAAATTTTCAGATCCTAATGTTTTTGTTCTCTATGAAAGTATATCCGGAGATAACCCGCCTCTGGATTGGTCTGTAGATTGAGACAATGTTCTGAATCTACATGGACATATTTGGGTTCCTACAAATATGAAAGAGGAGTTGATGAAAGATTCCCATTCCTCTTAGTGGGAAGTTCATCCAGTCATCATGAAGATGTATTGAGACATGTGACGCTAGTATTGGTGGCCTAGGATGAAATGTTAGATATAAGGCTTTATCACTAGGTGTTCTACCTATCAATAGGTGAAGGTGAAGCACCCGAGACCTAAAAGCTTTTTATAGCCGGTTCCAGTCCCATAATGGAAATTGGAAGATGTTTCTATGTATTTTTTAGTTGGTTTACCTTGGTCAAATAGAGGTAGTGACATTGTGTGGGTTGTCCTTGACTGACTAACGAAATCGACCCACTTCATTCCGATTTAGGAGACTTTTTCAGTTGATGAGTTGGGAAGATTGTATGTATATGAGATCATACGACTCCATGGGGTCCCTAGTACTATCGTTTTAGATAGGTATTCTTGTTTCATATCACAGTTCTGGTAGGGATTGTAGAAGGTTATGGGAACACATGTGCTTCTAAGAAAATCTTTTCACCCTCAGACCGATGGACAATCAGAATGAACAAAACAGGTTCTAGAGGATATGATCTAAGCATGTGTCCTTGATTTCAGTAGTTATTAGGAAATGAATATCCCACTCATTAAGTTCGCCTATAATAACAGCTTCCATGAGATAATTCAAATGTCTCAGTTTGAGGCCTTATACGGTAGGTTGTTTCATTCACCCCTACACTGGCTAGAGGCAGGTGAGGCATTATTACTAGGTCCTCGTCGTGTTCAAGAGACTTTAGATCAGGTTCCAGTGATTAAAAATCATATGAATACTGCTCAGTCCAGATAGAAATCTTATGTCAATCGCTATCAATGACATCTTGAGTTCGAGGTTAGGGGTCGTGGTCATATTTAAGTATCGCCCAGGCTAGGTAATAGATAGTTATGAAAGTAGGGATATATGTCGCCTCATTACAAAGAATAGTTTGTGATTCTAGAGAGAGCCAGGTCAGTTCATGTTGGTTTCTATTACCTTAGAGGTATTATGCCTTGTATGATGTCTTCCATGTCTCACAGCTTTTCTAGTATCATGATGATTTTTCTCATACTTTTTATCCCAAATAATTTGAGTTATATTTTGATGCTACCTTTTAGGAGTATCTAGTACACATCATTTACCAGAGTACGAAGACTCTTTGATACTGGTATGTCCCTCTATTATTGGTGTTATAGCAACATGACCAAGTAAAAAATGAGACTTGGGAGAGGGAAGTCTACATATGTACTCAGTGGCCATAATTTTTCTCATATAGTGTTTCTACACCCTTAGAAGGTGAACTCAGAGATGAGTTCTTTTATGGGTGGAAGACTCTAAGAACCCAGTTTTTCACTCAAGTATGGATCCTTTAAATTTTAGTCTAAATCTTTAGTTTAGACCTAATATGGATGTATAATGAGTTAGAAAAGGTCTCAGGGGTGTCTAAGGAATGTTTAGAGACTAGAAACCATCTTATTGGGGAAACTGGTCATGTCGCACTGTTAGCACATGGTTGGCGCACAATTTGTCTAATCGTGTGGATGGAAATTTTTGTATAGAAACATATCGCATGGTTTGTGCATGGTATGAACACAACCATGAATCCTAAATATGAAATTTCCCCTTCTTCCTAGGAAATTTTCCATGGTTTGCACATGATTTTTCAAAAAAATGCATACAAACCATGCACAAGATATTTTTCTGGGAAAATTGTATTTTTTCCCCTTGATGATCTATTAAGACACCTCTTGTTCCCTAATAATATTTCCAGGAGGATTTACCTACATGGATCTAATTTTGGAGCATTTTGAAAGGAAAAGATAGGGATTGGAATATCTCCTTCATCTGAGATCTGATCGAGCTTTCGTTCATCACGTTGGATGCACAACGGTATGTACTCGAGTCCGTTTAAGCCTTTCTTCTTCTCACTTTATCTCGACCTACCTATCGAGGTGTGATCCTTTTTCCCTTTATATCAGATCTACTCCCTTCTATTCCGAATTAAAGGCCCATATTATAGGATAAGGATTGTACAACCCTAAGGTGGTTGGTCTATACCTCATCCTTCAAGTTCATTGATTTTAGAATTGTCGGGTAGGGCCCACCAATTTTTTCGGGTGTCATTAATATAATTTATATGTCATTATTATAATAATTATAACTATATGGATATGATATTTCCATTTATGTGATTAATTTTTAGTGGTTATTCCCACAACTCCATCCATCCCATGTAGGATGTTATTCCATAATTGGATTTTTAGTGTTTGACATGTTTGAGCCAGCGTTCGGGTTTGACTTTTCATGACCCTTATAAGGGTAAGATTTTTTATATTAAATATCTTGATTTATATTGTTAATTTTATAATGGATAGTATCATGTATGCTCACCACTTGACCCACCTATGTTAAGTGCTTCAATTGATAATTAAATGTGAAATGGAAATTGGAAAGTATACCAAGTATATGAATTGACCGAATTAAATGTGAATGATTAATAGGTTGCATGTCCATATCACCCATTACCACATTAATAGAAGGTAGAATAATGAACCTTAATTATTGAATATACCTTAAATATAATTAATAAAGGATTAATGCTCTTTGTCATTATCACACTAATGAAAGGAAAAGCTTGAACCAATTGGACTTATGGATTAATTATGACTTGATTAAAATGTTTCATGCTACATGACCTTATCACACTAATGAAAGGAAAGGATTGAACCAAATGAAATATTAAATTAATTCAATATCAAATAGGAGTGGCCTGACTTGATCTTTCCTTGGATTCTTATCGGGGAATTCCATGAGCACTCAGGAACCCCATTATGATTCAAGGATATGGATTGCTTAGGTTAAGACTTGGCTAGATCTTGATCCTTGTCTATTATTTGGATGTCTGGTCTGACACCATAGGATCCCTTCAATATTATTACAGGATGCCTTGGATACACTCCTTGGATCTAGAATTGACAAGTATGTTCCATGGTTAAAGCATATCGGTCCCAATATTTTTGTAGCCTCATTTTACCTTGGAAGAACTCCTTAGACTCTGTAGGAACCTCATTGTGGAATTCCTTGGACTATGCTATTTAGATTACACTCTTACCCCTAGCCATGATATAGTTATTACTGATTTGTCAACCCTTGATCTCTACATCACCTTGGTTATTACCTTGGGACTTCACTATTAAATATCATTACGGGTTTCCATATTATAACTTATAACCTTCAATATTCTTAACATGTGATGTGTTATAAACAAGTAACAATAAAATAATGAATTGGTTACATTTTTAAACACCATCCAAGGGCTGAAGCAAGTACTTGGGTATTTAGTTACATTATACTGCTTTACTTTATATATGCATGCTTTTACACTATTACATTTCCATTACACGAGCTGGATGTTATAGACACCATTGGTGGTGTCCCACTTATATTTATCTCAAACCCTCTCCCAGAGCTATTTGGTACCCAGAATAGATTACATGGTTGTAGGTTTTGACAAAGGGAATCATACGACTTTAAACACTTGATTACTTGTTGTTTAGTATGGAGCTTGATAGCAGATGACCAAGTTGGATCTCAGGATGTTTGGGATAACATTTTATTTCCATTATACTTTTTTGGAACATGTTATGACTACTATCTTGTATCAATGTTTTCCAGTTTTCTAGTGACATGACATGTCATCATTTTTTAACGATATTCCTGTTGTTTTAGTTATTGTTACTATTGTATCTATTTTCTGTTGTTCCTTAACATTACTTATATTTCTTCCACTAATTACCTCTATTTATATTGATCAACTATGCTAAACTTTGGTAATGATAGAATATTCTCCCCACTGATACACCCTAGGCCCTCGCTACTTGTTAGCAGCCTCTGGTGTTTGGGGAGATTTACTTGAGGCCATGTGGCTCACTATGCTCAGGGCACCCATTAAGTGGTATCCAGTTCTGGGTCATCACAACTTTATCACTGATAAAAACATTATTTATTAGCACTTTACAAAAATCACTAATAAAATCCTTTCACATTTTTATAAGTGGAACCCTAGAAGATTCACTTTCTACTTAGGCCTCAAGCTATCGAAGAATTCGAGCTCTGCCTCAGCCATTGTCGCCACCTCCGCCTCCACCTCCACCTCTATCTTTGCCACCTCTGCCTCCCCCTCCACCTTTTTTCCTCTTCCCCCGCCTCCTCCCCCATCCACACCTCTGCATCCATTTCCCCCTTCTCCACAGACCCCTTCTCCACAGCCCCCTTCTCCGCTACACCTACCTCCTCTTCCCCTACCTCCGCTGCCCCTACCTTCATTGTCCCCACCTCTGCCTCCACCTCCACCCCTACCTCCACATCAACTGCCCCCGCCTCTGCCTCCACTACCCCCTTCACTTCCATCTCTATCCCCACTACCCCACCCATATCACCGCCACTACCGATGCCCCGTTCGCCACCTCTACTACCCCCAGCGAACCATAAGTTCCAAAATAGTCTAAATTATTTGTTTATATAGATTTACATTATTATTGGAAGCACTGAGATTATGAGAGGTATAATCCACGGTGTCTAAGAAAATAGAGGTATTTGATCTTGATTTTAGGTTGACAATGCAATATTTATTAATTCTCTTTTTCCTAGACTTATAATTGTCTCATATATGATTAGTGGTTAATTAAATACTCCTCACTATGATTTATGGTAGTGTTGAATATTTAACTAGAATAATATTCTATGTGTTCATATGCTTAGACCCTTTAAAAATTTACATCCAAATGTGTAGGAAGGTGAAAAAAAATCTTGAGATTTAGAGGATCATAGACTATGAATGAAAGGGGGGTAGATTATATCTATCTCAAATAGTTATTTATTTTTATGTATATAATAATTGTAAAAAAATACAATTGGAGAAAATTAATTTTCAATTGGGTTGTATATGGTATTTATTGATAATCATTGATAATTTTTGATATTATTGAATATTGTTGAAGAATAATTGATGAATACTAATTTTATTGGATATTGAATGATTTGTGAAAAGATATCTATTCATTGAAAGAGGATTCATGTCAATGACAATGTTTCCCAGAGGTTTCTACATTTTTTGTTGTGATTTTATTTTTTTAAAGAGTTATAGTGGTTTTAGAATGAGTTTTAGATTTTTGAGAAGTACAGTAGTCATCTCTATATCATGGATGATTTAAACACCCTATATAACTTTCAATGAAATTTTATTACTTGTGTATTTAGATCATCCTTAATAAGATATTTGAAATAATTGGTCATCCCGTGGACTTTAACTATTATATTCCCTTTGTGTATGATACTAATCTATGTATGTATTTCATTTCTTAGAACTATATGTGTCCAGATTCATGTTCATATGGGATATATATTGATTCCTTTATTTCTTATCTTCGGCCTGACATTAAATTTTACTTTTATATTGTTTTCCACAATTATTTAAACTTTAATAGTGCATTATATACCAATTCACGTATGTTTTTCTATAATATCCTCTTTTAGTACTTAAAATATTGTTTTGTGTCTGTAAAAGAATATTTTTTAATGGAAAATGAGATTTTATTAGGTGAGTTGATTTTAAAACCAAATATTTTAGGGAACATAAAGTATTTTAATATTTGTGAAATATTTTAAATATGTTTTCTCTTATCTTTTCATTTTTAAATGGAATTTTTGGTATCAAAATTAAAACAAGGATTTTGAGAATTGCATTAATTTTTGAAACCATGTGTGAACATTTCCTCGTAAGAAGGAATTTTTTTAATTTGAAATGTTTCAGATGTAGTTTATTTGATTATGAAAAAATAGATAACATTTTTGGAATTTTTTGAAATGATTTAACATGAAAAATATGGATTTAGTTTTTAATAATTTTGATTGTTTTCAAAGTGTGCATGCATTTATAAAAGAGTGTTTGGAACTAATTGGTTTATTTTAAAAATGGTGTGTTATTTTAAAGAAAAATTTGTATAAATGGTTGGTTTTTTATTCAGATTTAAAGTGTGATTTTATAAATAGTTTTCAAAGGAAATATGAAATGTATGTTTTCCATAATCTTTTAAGTTTAGAATTTTATATAATTAGTAAAACGATTACATTATATAGGGAAGACAAGTAGATTGATAATAAAACCATGGAAAGTTCATGTCACTAACTCTATCCAACCCATAGGATATCCTTCATGAAATCACTCTCACAAAAGGTGAATTAATGTTTAACACCATTGAAACTTCTAAACCAACTTTGCATCTAGAATCACCTCCATGGTTTACATTAGGGTATTCCTCTACAATTACATCTTCTTTCTGGTTTGGTGTTAGCTTCTAAGGGGATGATTCTTAGGTAAAAAAAATGCAATAATAACTATCATTCAAATGTTGAGTTACCCTTATTTGAAAGTTCCTTTTGTGTATTTATTTTTTTAAATATTAACACTACCAAATCAAATAGGATGGATATGAATGAACAATGGATGGGTGCCAAATTTATAACAAAATAGAATGAATATGGAGTGAAATAGTTGATCAGGTTTTCAAAAGATCATTCATTTGACCCTTATCAAATCCCATTTCCATGTTTACATTGTTTCTATTCAAGACTAATTAGTCCAAAAGAGTTAGAAGAACACTTGATCTATCACAGAATAGATTGAAGTTATAAATGTTGGAATAAACATAGGGAAAAGAGAATGTAGCTAGTGGATAGGATAACACTGTGTTTTATTGATAAACTGATATGATTACAAGTGTGTAAAATGAAGAACACCATATTGAAGATGTAGTTACAGATGTGAATGATGATGGTGATCGTATTGAGTAAATGACCAGGACAGTTGAAGATGGAATTTTTGATAGTCCAAAATTGTTTGAGAAGTTAAATAGTTGTGCAAAGATGCTATTGTATACAGGATTCACTAAATATGAAGAATTTTAAGCCATACTGAATTTTTATAATTTGAAAGCATAAAATATATGGAGTGACACTAGTTTTACGGAACTACTTTATCTCTTGAATGACATGATCCCAGAAGATAATGATCTCTCGATCCAAAAATACAACACCAAACGAATGCTATAATCAATGATTATGATCTCTAAAAGAACATACACATGCCCGAATGACTGTATACTATTTCACAAGGACCAAAAATCATTTACATAATTCCCGAAGTATGGTTCTTCTCGATACAAGAAAGATGAATCAGGTCCTAAAAAAGTTGTATGGTACTTTCCAATCATTCTGAGGTTTAGGTGCCTATATTTAAGTGAGTAGAATGTATGACAATTGGCATTCCACATAGATACAATAATTAAATATAGGAAACTACATCACCTAGAGGAATCTCCTTAGTAGAATAGAATTGATCATGAGTATCTTGAATTTGGAAACTATCTGAGAAACTTTCGTCTTGTGTTATCTATAGATAGAGTGAATCGATTTAGGTTTTCAAAAAATCACTCACAGTATATGGTCGGTTATGTTGGTAAATTATAAATTTCGACTGTGGTTATGCATGAAATGAAAATACATCATGTTATCTATTCTTATATCAGGACCAAAACAATTGGGTAATGATATTGCTGTTTATTTGGATCTATTGATCGAGGATTTGAAATTAATGTGGGATTAAGGTGTTATGTTGTATGATGCTTACAGAAATAAAGATTTCATATTGATATCAATATTTTACGGTATGATAAATGACTTTCCTACTTATGGAAATTTTTTAGTATATATAACTAAAGGAACTAAAGGGTTCCCCATTTGAGAACAAGATACATAGTCAATTAGGTTGAAATATTCGTCAAAAAATGTGTTTCTAGGACACCACAAATTTCTACCCTGATGGAATAAGTACTGATCTAGGAAAATATCATTCTATAGAAGTTCAAAAGAACATAAAACATCATATCCACTAACAGTTGATCAACTATTTGAGAAAGTAAAATATATGGACATTGCATTTAGTAAACCATTTTCAAAAAACCTTATGAAAACCAGTTGGAAAAATCGATCGGTTTTATTTGAATTACCATACTGTAATTTTATATACGTCATACATTTTATTTATGTTATTCATATTGAAAAAAATGTCTATGATAGTTTCATTGGAAGGTTGCTAAATGAACCCAACAAAACAAAGGATGTAATTAAATCTATGTTAGACATGGTTGACATGGGAATACAAGAAGAGTTGGTGACACTAAAGGGTAAAAAATGAAATTTTCTTCCTCCAACTAATCACACTCTTTCTAGGTAGGAGAGATATCATTTTTGCAACTTCTTGGATAATATAAAGGTTCAATAGGGGTATTCATCAAATATCAAGAAGATCGTGTCAATGAATGATTTAAAGTTAAAGGGTCTGAAATCACATGACTTCCATGTTTTGATGCAAGATCTAATTCATATAGATTTATGTTGCATTTTGACCAAGAATGTCTGTCATCCATTAAGCAAGATTTGTTTCTTCTTCAAAGCTATATGCAATAAAGTTATAGACCCGGTGAAATTGAAAACCATTGAAAGTGAAGTTGTTGTCATGTTATGTGAATTTGAAATGTTCTTCCCATCAACATTCTTTAATATGATGTTTAATTTGATGGTTCACTTGGTGAAATAGATTTGACTATGTGGCCTTGTACACTATAATGGATGTACCCCTTTGAACAGTATATGAAGATTTTGAAAGGGCATGTCAAATATCAAAGTTAGACAAAGGGTTGTATTATGGAGAGATATATTATTGAGGATGTAATTAAATTATGTATCAAATACCTATCTAGTGTGGAAATAATTGGTCTACGTAAATCTCATCACATTGGGTGGCTTACAAGTAAAGGAATTTCTGGAAGAGATGTTGTCACAATCAATATTAAAAATTGGGAGTAGGCCCACCTTTATGTTTTTTATAACATTTTGGAGGTTTACCCATATGTACAAACACATAAAGAAATTCTTAGGCATTTGAATTCATCAAGGGATGAAATTTGGATATCAAATACACATCATCAACAATTTATAGGATGGTTTAAAGACCATATTTTTAAGGAGTTAGAAGAAAATATGGATTCAATTTCAAAAATACTTTGATGGATAGACATAGGACCAAGTGTGTATTTATTATCTAAAATGGGCTATGTAATTAATGGTTATACTCTCTATAAAAATGAACATAATTAATGTGATACCATGAAAAATAGTGGAGTTACACTTGTGGCTGAAGTGATGTATGTTTCTGGTACTGAGGAAAGAAATCCAATTTAGGTGAATATGTCATACTTTGACATCATCAAACAAATATGGGAGTTGGATTATACAACATTCCAAGATCCAATTTTCCAATAAAAGTGGGTTGATAATAAGACTGTTGTTAAAATAGATGAATTGGAATTCATGAAAGTGGATTTCAGTAATGAAGGGTACAAATAGGATCCATTTATAATGGAATCATAAGTAGTATAAGTATTTTATGTTCCAGATCTCGAAAATAAAAAGTGGTCAATTATTCTGTTATTAACCAAAACTACTGAAGGGTCAGATGAAAATTAAAATTAGGATAACCCTTTCAATGGGACATCACAATCATTTCGTAGTTATCCCAATGTCGAAAACGTTTTTTATGTTAGAGGAGAACACAATGAAGGGATTTGGATAGTCGATAGAGGGTACAAATCCCTTAAACCTTTAAGAAAAGAGAGTTCAATAATCAGGTTATATTTTTTTTGTAATATAAATCATGTAACCTCGTGTTATTATCTATTCTCTACTGCATTTATGTACTCTAAATTAAATGTTAAATCACTTCTTCATATAATGACTTCTGCATGTGTTGGTGCTCCCAATCCCAAGTAAAAATAGGTCCTCAACCTACTGCTATTTGCAGTGTAGAGGAACAATGACCTTATACACATGCCGGTGCTCCCGATCCTAAGGAACAAAAAGTTATTCAACCTATTGATGCTCCCAGTGTAGAGGTACAATGATCATTTGCACATGATGATTATACTACTCTAGAGGAACAACATATTGATGATGTGTAATATGAGGAAATGGTAGGTGATAAAGAACCAATGATGAAGAAAAAATAGGAGCGCTTTAGTTTTACGATGTTAAAAAAAATCATTAAGGTGAAAATCAAAGGCATCAAATATAAGGTTGTATGGAATGTGAGGGGCAAGCATATTATCCCAAATAAGGCTATATTCAATAGTTACATTGGAATCTTCACTCAGAAATGTGTGCCTATTGATGCAGATTTTTGGCACCATGTTTTGTCCTAGATTAAGACACTAATGTGGGAAGATATTATAGTAACATTATGATATCATTTATTTATTTTACTAAAAAATAAAATAATTAAGCATTGCCTTACTCTCCATCATCCCTTGTAGAGTGAATTTATAGTAAATGACTCCCCTAAGAAATATGTATTAAGGCTTTCTGTAAGGATTAATAAATGCTTTCTCACAATTCTAACGAGACATCATCTTAAAGATGTTGTTGGGAAAATAAATCCTCACCCACCACTTATCTATAGACACCTGATAACCCAAGAAGTGTGGGATGTGTTTATTTTTTTCCATGCAGATATTTATTTTCAAATTCATTATGGTAAGTAATAAGTTGTTTAAAAATACATGTATTCATTACTTTGATTGAAAAAAAAAACATTATTTATGAAATAGAAACTGAGTGATGAAAATAAATAACATGTAGTAAAACCAACATACCCCTATTGTAAAGCAAGGATGGGATACACTACACTTGAAAAAAATTGGTACATATTTTAAATCTATCAAAATACTTTTATGTGACATGAAACAAAAACATAATTATGTTCCATTGTTTAAATACCAATTGATGACTCGAAATCCAAAGCCACATCCATCCCACATCGTGTACTATAGATGGAGGCACGTTTAAATAACGATGGGATATTAATAGATTAAAACATAAAAAAAGTGTGGGAAATAAGTGGAACTATGACATAATAATCTTTTCCTTAAATCAATATTACATAACAATGATTACTTATTTTCCTATATTTTCTATCTAATATATTCATAAGAATCAGCAAAACCTATAACAGATGAGTACCTACTATTGGTGGCCTTGAAGTGGCTAGAACATTATGGCCACATCAGAGGTGTAGGTTTTGGGGTGACACCCCAAACATATTTTGAGAAAAAAACAAGAGGAGGATTAAGTTGAAGAAATGAAACGGATGGGATAAATACTAGATAACCTTGAAGAACAGATCTAATGGTAGAGATAGATTCTAGAAACTTTTATGGTGAGAAGAAAAAGAGAAGAAACAACTCAAGAATAACCATTTCCTAATGACCCCCCCACTCCCCCACCAGCTTTGAGGTGAGTCATTCCCCTCAAAGAGTTATCTTGGACGTGGTAATAAATGTTCTAATAATTGTTTCTATGAAATATTAATCATAAATCCACCGATACATTTCCAGTATCGATATTCTATATGGTGATAATGATTGTTATTTATATTTATCAACACCCACCCATCACCCTATAGTGAGGGTTATGGTGTTCAATATCCAAAACAACGTTGTACACAATAGAACACTTCCAACAGGTCATGTGAGAGTATCGATTAACATAGCTTATGAGCCAAGGGCTGAGCTACCTATTCCAATTGATGGGGAATATATTCATAAGTTCGAACAAGTTTTTGGAACATTCATCGCATGTCCATCACATCTTGTAAAAAACATATTGTGAAGGAGGTGTTCATTTCGAATTTATTTTTCATGATAAAACATTAACAATTAATGAAAAAAGGTCTAAAGTAATGGATTTTAATACATATAGATAAAGGGAAGAGTGGAAATGCAATACTGGCTCAAAACCATCTAAAGGATTGACCAACCGATCAAAATGATCTACCAAAAGCACATTTACTGCACCCATTCTATATCTTCATTTACTATCATTGAAGTTTCATGTGGATACAAATTTAAAAAATGTTTTTAGTCACATAGTTGATTTTGATAAAATATATATGTAGAGGAAGTTAAATACTTCCTGGATGTTGAGAATTTAAGAAAAATCATAGACTATGATTTGCAAAGCACCTCAGTTTTAAATGTATAAATAAGATATGTTTTCATGATTTTATTTTCTAGAATATGATATGAAATATTAATTATTACTAAATACATTTCATGCTTTTGTAAAGTTTATATATAAAAACAATTTAAGGGATTTCTCCATAAAAAATGGACTCATTAGTCCTCACATCTCCTCTATAGAACAACCAAAAATAGAATCCAAAAACAAAGTTGAAATAGTGGAAGGCCTGGTTAAATCATATGAAATAAAAAAATTTGTAGGAAAGACTCTTCTTAATACCAATGATGTAAGGGTAAAATTATACAATTTAATCATATCAAATATATTTTCATTTATTTCATTAATTATTCCTTTTTGTGTTTTTAAGCAACATTGGATGCTCATTGTGGTCAGTTTAGATACTCCAAAGATTTATTTATTGGATTTAATGCAAGGATATCCAACAAACCAACCAAATATGATGGTGTTTGTCAATTTTTAATACACTACATAAAACATTTTAGAACTAAACATCAAGTTATATAATTTAGATTATGTTTTAATGAGAAATATGTTATAATATGGTGGTGCATCAATATTTTGAAAAACAATGAGACTAGGGGATAAGCATGAGGACCATGACAAGTTCTACAAATGGAAAAGTATCAGGGTATATATAATAATATTTCACTATCCAAACACATATCAAAACAAATTACTTATTCTCCTCAATGTTTCTATAGTGTCTGAAACAAACAAATGGAAAAGATTGTAGTTATTATATTGGAAAATTTATGATAGAGTTCATATTCTATCAATAAACTAGTATCCATGAAGAGGTATTTTCAAAGATAATTACTATTTAATTTAAAATATTTATTAATCCTTTGTGTATTTATATTTTTATAGTACTACTATGACTTTTGAGAAGACTCAAATTTACAAGACGATATAGATTTTATTAGAAGTGAATGGGAAGCATACATTATGGAATAATGTGCACAAATAGAATAAATATGTGAATTCTATAGAAGTAGTGGATCATTTCTTATTTATGTTTAATTTACTTATTTTTAGTATTACTCAAATAATAATTATTTTCAGATATTAGTGGAACCCTTTGTTCGAGTCAAAGTGGTTTGTTTGAAGATGCTAATGCTCATGAGTGATAGGACTTTGAGGTTGAAACTCAGAATTCAATGAGAAGGTAATGTTTTTTTAATACAATATGTTTTCTTCATAATATTATTTGTCCTCTACTGCATTAACATAATCTAAATTAAATGTTTGACTACTTAATTTAAAAAGTGTCACTCATTGAAAACTGAGGAAATGTGATTGGATTATCTTGATAACTTTTTACAATGATTCATAAGTCATTTGTGATGGGTGGGAATGAGTCTCATTTCAAACTGATGTAAAATGTGATATGTATGACTCAAAAATTCATGTTTCTATATTGAAATTACATTTTACTAAAAAACACAACTAGCATACTGAAAATTGAGAAAACACATTCGTATTGTTTTGATACTTCAAGAAAACAATATATAAGTCATTTTTGACATGTAGGAATCAACCGTAAATTAATATGATGCACATTGTGGCTAGTATAACTCAAAGTGTCTATTTTTATTTAAAATTGACATTAATTTTAGTAACAATAAAAACTGACATACTAAAAAATTAAGCAAAAACATTCTGATTATTTTGATATTTTATGATAATGATACATGAGTCATTTGTGATGTGTAGGATTCAACCGCATCTCAATAGGATTCACAGTGTGACCAGTCTGATTCCAAGTGTGTCTTTTTATTTAAAATTGACATTAATTTAAGTAAAAAGGAACAAGTGATATACTGAAAAATGACTAGATGCATTCATATTGTTTTTATACTTTAGTAAAATGATCCATGAGTCATTTATGACTTATAGAAATCAGTCACACCTCAATCCAATACACGGTGGTATTAGTATGACTCAAAGAATCTGTTATCATTTTAAAATTAACATTTTAGTTCCAAATGTGTCCCTCACTGAAAACCAATAAAACATTCTCTGATTATATTGATAATTTATGAAATTGATTCATAAGTCATTTTTGATGTGTATGAAGTATTCTCACGTCAAACTAACACATTATGTGACCGGTATGAATCAAAATTCATGTTTTCATTTTGAAAAAATATTATAATAAAAAACACAACCAACATACTAAAAACTAAGAAAATGCATTAAGATTGTTTTGATACTTTATAAAATGATCTGTAAGTCATTTTTAATGTGTATGAATCAACCTATCTTCAATATGATGCAAGGTGTGAATGGTATTGTAACGCCCCGACCCTAGTTAACTAGATTTGGTGCATTATTACATAACATTTGAATGATCAAAAGGAAATCATGTCTCAAAATACTAATCAGTTTAGTATTATTGGAAAGAAGATTCATACATAAGTTCAACATTACATCCTCAAGAGAAATACAACACAAATATATTTCATTAGAAACATCCAATCCTCCTAGATTATGCTTGCAAGTCACTCATAACTAACTTCTTCATATCCTGTAAAAATGAAACATAAGAAAGGGGTGATCTTAAACGCTCAGTAAGGGTAATAAATACAACAGAAAATGACCTAAATATTAAGCATGGTGAATAATTGAAAACACATGCCTTTACCAATAATAAACATGAATAATTTTATGGAAGGAATATGAGCTGAGTAAATAATGCCTTAATAAAACATAATCATGGGTATTCTATGAGTCGAATGACCACATGAACCACCAATATTATTTTCATAATTAAGGAATTTATAATGACGGACATTCAAAAACATTTTTTCAAGGCCTCGACCAAGACGTATAAAAATTATTAAGGCCTCAGCCAAAACCATATATCAAATTGGGAAAGGCCTCATCCAATTCCACATATAGTTGTCCCATGAGACCTACCGATGCATCGAGGAGCTATAGCGGGCTCCACCCGTCACTTACTAAGTCCAATACATTCCTCATATGAAAAGGTTTAAACATATCATAAACATTCGTATTAAAAATTGCATACGAAATGTCAATACTTTAACCACAAACCATGAATTGTATAAAAATAGCACATCCACAGTCAAACATATCACAAAACCTTCAATACAATATGGATGTTTTGTATCATAATAAATCAACTTCAAATAAACTTAAGATCCATCAAAGAATGTTGACATAGATGAAATCAAAAACTTTTTTAGAGAAATATCACTTTCTGTTTTAAAATCATTTAAGAGTCACACAATCATAAAGAAAAAATTTATTTTGAAAATATTCTTATAATATTTTAATGGAAGCTTTGATGATGTTATAACATCGGAAAATATCCACACCCACCGTATAAGTTAAAAAAACATTCTTACCTTAAATTTGTCGAAGAGGTCAAAAAGTACCTTGTTTGGAAAATGAAGGAAAGATTCCTTTCAAAACACATAAGGGTATAAATGAATTTAACCCATTGTCTTGTAAATAGAAAAAAATGTTTTCCAATATATTTTTAAGAAAACATGGATGTGTATGATAAAGAGGTCCTAGTGGATAATTACGTATAAACAACCTCAGATAATGAAGAGATTGTAGAATTAACCCTTACCTTGTACTTTTCCTTGGTCGAGGGTAGGTTAACCTCCTGTATAATGGTAAAATAATTGTTATTAAATTATACAAGAATCGTATACATTAATATGATATCATATATGATCTTTTAACGTTGCTTTGTTTATAATATCTTAGTATTATTGTCGTTTCGGGTGTTAACAGATTCATTTTCCTTTATATTATTTGTTATGTGAGTCATATTTGTTATGTATGGGATGTATCATATTAATATCCAGAATGATATCAAGTCACTATACATTATTTTTCAATCATCAAATGAAAATTAGTCTTGAATGGAAATGATGGTGAATGAATCTCATCGCGTTCATGGAGACGGTAATCCGTACGTACACACGAGCAACAATATCATTTTTTTGATATTAAAGTAATATATAATTGGATGTTATATCATATATAAAGAATAATTATCATGTTATATTTATTATTTACCTGAATTAAACATCATTATTATACCCATCCAAGTAATAATGTATTGAATAACAATTACACCATGACGTGGAGACGGTAAGCCATACGTACGTACGTATGGTGACAAGTCATTCAAAGGATGGATAGAATAATGGATATGGATATACCATATTTATAATAACATCAAAGTATATATAAGATACTGGAGTTATTATTTTATAATGGAAATAACAAAGAAAGAAGAAGTGGAAGATGAAAAGAACATGAAAGAGGGTGGTGAAATTATTATCTCTTCTTTAGGTTCTTGCTTTTGATTTGATCAAAAGGGCTCCTTATGTTGGATTTATGAATAAAGGAAGGACTCTGGGATTAAGTGAGGGAAGTTGAGATGCTATTTGGTCAGGGTTTGGCCGAGACAAAAGGCTTTGAAGTTGTTAATTATAGATAAGGGGGGTTCCCATTTATAAGAGGGGTGATGGGCACCTTAGGAAAATCTAGAAATATTATTTTATAATAAAATAATTTTCGGATTATAATGGCTCAAAAATAAATAACATAAAGGATAAGGTGGGGATGGGTTGAAAACCACTCAAAAAATAGGTTTTAGATAGGGGTTCGTCACTATATTAAATTTATCTTTTAGATTTAACTCTTAGTTAAATAGTTTGACATTTACCATGTCTCTTTGTATTTTTATATTATATGGTTAATAAAAATAATATATACTTAAAAATGAACTCCAAGTGGTTCATTAATGATTATAATTATATAACTCATTTTTCCAAACCGTATATTTTTAGTAATATTATATCAATTAATAATATAATATTTGTTTTAAAAACTCCTTTTTGTCAATTTTGACACTATTTAATAATTGATTTTTGTTAAAGTCCTAAAAACTTTATTAATTCGAAAAAAATTAATTTAATCAATCCTAAAATGTCATATTAACCAATAAAATTTTTGTATGGCATCAAAACATTCAAATTATATTTATTTTAACATTTATAATACTAACAATTTGATTATTTCATTAATGAGGAAAATACTTCATCATCATTGAGTTATAAATAAATTTCATTATTCAACTTATAACAATTATAAATAAAATACCATTATGTAGTAAATAATTTTATATTTCTAGTTAATATTTATAGTTTAATAGATAACATGTATAACCCTATGTAAAAATTGTTTTACTAAAAGATAAATGCGTATGTCATTTTTTGTATTTACTTTAACTTCATTAATATAAAGTGTCATTTTCACTAACAAGTGGCTCCATGGGGTCCCAAAATTCACTTAAATATGACCATGGTCGTACATGTATCATCCAATAGGGTTAGGACACGTTTTAGGGTAATTTAATATTATTATAATATTATTTTTACCCTTATTTATCGGATTTACCCTTTAACCATGGTAAATAAAATATTTACCGAAGTAATTATTCAAAATAAAAGTTACCTATTTACACAATTTGGACCTTATGATTCTAAATATATAATCAATTTTTCTAAATTAAAAACACAGAAGTGACATAAATTAATTTAAAATTAATTCTTGTTGTCAAAACAAAAAACGTGTTTTTAAGAAATAATAACTATCAAAAGATTGACATTACCTTATGTCCAGTTTAAATATGACATTATGTACAATGACCAACATTGGATTAAGTGGTAAAAATATAATATAATTATAATTTAAAACCACTCAAATGCATAATTTATCACTATCAATTATTTCAATTAAAAAAGTTGTTTTTAATTAAAATTTAGTAATTTTCACTATTAATCAAAATATGAATGTTTTCAGAATAGTACCAAAAATTAACCCTAATCTAATTTCGATATTACGAATCCAAAAATTATGTCCATGTTGAAAGATAAAATGTATAAAATTTCAAAAAGTGGGTATTACTATTCATAACGGCTAGTTTGATTGGTTGTGGTGTGTGTTAGAGGTCGAAGTTGCGTACAACACACGCTACTGTATTATTCAAAGAGAAGCGTACCGTGGAAGCTTGGGGTGTTACATTATCCCCTCCTTCAAATAATTTTACCCTCAATATTTCTAGAATATTACTGCATAAAAAGACTCGGGTGGTTCTTCATCATATGTTCCTCGGGTTCCCACGTTGCCTCTTCCATCTTATGGTTTCCCCATAAAATTTTTACTAGACGAGTCGTCCGGTTTCTCAACATTTGTTCTATGGTATCAAGAATCCTGAAGGGCTCTACACAATAAGACAGATTGGGTTCCAGTTCTACTTTCTCATGGGTGAGTACATGCATTGGGACAGGAATGTATTTTCTCAACAGTGATACGTGGAACACATCGTGAACTTGGGAGAGATTTGGCAGCATTTCCAAACGATAAGCTACAGCCCCAATTCGTTATATAATTTTGAAAGGTATAATGTACCTAGGACTCAATTTTCCCTTCTTACCGAAATTTATAACACCCTTCCATGGAGATACCTTCAAGAAAACATGATCTCCTACATGAAATTCCAAATCCTTACTTCAATTGTCAGTATAGCTCTTCTACCTACATTGAGCTCCTTTGATGTGGTTTTGGATTACATTCACGTTTTCCATCGTTTCCTCCACCAGTTCTGGGCCTACGAGTTTTATTTCACCAAAATCATCCCAACAGGATGGTGTGCGACATCTCTTTCCGTATAACGCATCATATAGTTCCATCTGAATACTTGAATGGAAGCTATTGTTTTATGAAAATTCTACCAGAGGTAAATATTGATCCCACATACCCTGAAAGACAATTGAGCAAGATCTCAACAAGGCTTCTAAGGTTTGAATAATGTATTCTGATTGTCCATCAGTTTGGGGTGGTAGGTAGTCCTCAAATGAAGTTCAATATCTAGGGCTTTCTGAAGACTTTTCCAGAATCTGGATGTAAACCATTGATCATGATCAGAAACAATCAATTGTGGTACTCCATGAAGTCTAAAAACTTCATTAATATATAGTCATGCCAATCGTTCAAGTGGTAAATCTTCTATTATAGCAATAAAATGTGCTGACTTGGTATGACTATCAGCAATGACCCATATTGCATCGTTCCTTCTAGGAGTATTTGGTAGTCTCAGGACAAATTCCATCGTAATATTATCCCAATTCCACTCATCTCTGGGAAGAGGTTGCAAGACTCCTCCAGTTTGTTGCCTTCCATCTTTCACTTGTTGACAAACCATACATCTTGACACAAAATCATCAATCTACCTCTTCATGTTATCCCACCAAAAATATTCCTTCAAATCTCTATACATTTTGGTGCTCCCAGGGTGTATAGAGAAATTGGTGTTGTGAGCATCATCTAACAATTCACTTTTTAAATCAGGTATATTGGGAACACAAAGTCTCTTCCCAAATTTCAAAATTGCATCTTCATACACAAAGTCACTCAATCTCCCATCATTCACAGCATTAATCTTCTTCTGAAACTCTTCATCACCGGTCTGAAACTCTTTATCCTTTCTAGTAAAGATGGTTTGGCCACCATTTCAAAAATTATTGATGTTTCACCTTCCATGGTGATTCCCATATCCATCTTTACTAGATTCATATATATAGGATCCTTTTCAACTCTCATCTTGTTCAAAACTCCATGATCCTTTCTACTCAAAGCATCTTCCACCTTATTTGCCTTCCCCGGGTGGTAGTGTATAGTGAAATCATAATCCTTGAGTAGTTCAAGCCATCTCCATTTCCTCATATTGAGTTCATTTTGTGAGAAAATATACTTCAAACTCTTTTGATCGGTATATATATCACATTTTTCACCATAGAGATAGTGTCTCCAAATCTTCTAAGCAAAGATTACAGCTGCTAACTCAAGATCATTAGTAGGATAGTTTTGCACATGAATTTTCAGCTGTCATGATGTATAGGAAATAAATCTATCATTCTGTATAAGGACACAACCAAATCCTTTCTTTGATGCATCACTATAAATAAAAAACCCATCATTCCCCAATGGTAGAGTCAAAATAGTAGCATTGACTAATATTCTCTTCGGTTCTTCAAAACATTCCACATACTCTTTTGTCCAAACAAATTTAACTCCTTTATGTGGGATCTTGGTTAATGGGTTAGTTAATCGAGAAAAATTCTAGACAAAACACCGATAATAACCTGCTAAACAAATAAAACTGCGTACCTCAGTTATACTCATCGGTGCTGGCCATTCTTGGATTTCCTTAGTCTTATAAGGATCGACATAGATTCCATCCTTGGAGACAATATGTCCAAGAAAAGAAATATCCTGAAGCCATAATTCACACTTGTTAAACATCCCATATAATTCATGTCTTCTAAGAGTCTTCAGGATAATGTGCAAGTGATTTTCATGATCTTCATAGATTTTGGAGTATATCAAGATATCATCAATAAATACCACCACAAAATCATCAAGATATTCCTTGAAAACTATATTCATTAGATCCATGAATACAGAGGGTTAATTAGTCAATCCTAAAGGCATTACTGTAAACTCGTAATTCCCTTACCTGGTTCGAAATGTTGTCTTCGGAATGTCATCCTTCTTTACACACAAATAATGATATCTAGATCGAAGTTCAATATTTGAACAGTATTGAGATCCATGAATTTGGTTGAATAAATCATCAACCCGAGGTAGGGGATACTTGTTCTTTATTGTTATATCATTGATCTCCCTGTAGTCAATGCACAACCTTATAGATCCATCTTTATTCTTCACAAAAAGGATAGGGGATCCCCATGGAGAAACACTAGGGAGAATAAATCCTTTTTTACTCAATTCCTCTAGTTGTTTCTTTATTTCCACTAAATCCACAGTAGACATTCTATAAGGGGTCTTCGATATGGGCCTTGATCCAAGAATTAAATCAATGGAAAACTCAATTTCTAGTTATGGAGGATGTCCAGGTAAATCATCAGGAAACACATCAAAAAATGCTTTCACAAGAGGTACATCCTCTATTTTAACATTTCATTCATCACTAACATTTATTTCATTCTCTTCCTCCCCAATAATTGAATTTAGTTGAGCTACTGGGGGTGGATCTAGATAAAAATCAGGTGGTGACGATTCTCCCCTAAAGATAAGGTGTTCTTTATCATCGTCATCGAAAATCGTAACCTCCTTCTTCTTAAAATAAATTCTCACATCATGGTCCGAAAGACAATCCATACTGAGGGTTATATCAAATTCACGAATGGGTATGATAATGAGATCAGTAGATAAAGAACATTTATATGCTCTAATGGGGACCGATTCACAAAACTTTGTTGCAATGATACTTCCCTTAAGAGTTTTGACTGCCAACTCCCTTGTTAAATCAAATTGGAAATATCTAATTTTCTTAGAAAAATGGGAAGATATGAAATAATGTGAGGATCCAGAATCAAATAATGCATTTTCTAAACATGGGGAAACCATTAAATTACCTGCCACTACGTCTTCAGAAGCTTCAACCTCAGCAGTAGTGATTACATAAGCTTGGCCTTGATCCCTTATCCTTTTCTGAGGTAAGTTTTCCTGATTCTTAGGACATTCATTTGCATAATGTCCCATCTACCTATAATTGTAGCTTTGAACATTGGTAGTGTATTTCATTCCCTTACAATCACCAGCAATATGGCATTTTTGTCCACATTTGTAGCATACTCCTTTTTCTTTTAGACAAGCACCAGGGTGCTTCCTTCCGCAATTATCACAGGGTGGAAATTCAATTCTTCCCTTATTCCCTATTTCCTTATTATCTTTCCTAGAGTGTTCAGAATATCTCTTTTTCTCTTGCTTTGATTTAAATTCATAAGAATTAGATAATTCCTTTTCTGTCTTGATAGAACACGAGACAATATCTTCGTATGATGAGAAGGATTGTGATACTAATGCTCGATGGAGAAATGGTTTAACCCATCAAAGAAACGATCAATCTTACTTATTGGTCTACGTATATAATATGTTGCATGCCTCACTAAACTTGTAAATTTAGCTTCATACTTTGAGACATTCTCATCCTCCTTTTGCCTCAAACTCAGAAATTGTCTTTCAATATCCGCTCAATGGCCATGAGGAAAGTATTTTTCTAAGAAAATTTATTTAAACTTCCTCCATTCCATATTTGATACTTCCTTGTCATCCTTTGTGTTTTGAATCAATGGACACCATTGATCAGTATCTCCAGTGAGGCGATAAACTTCCATGACAACTTTTTCCCTTTCGCTACTCCCCAAAGCATGGAATATTTTCTCTGAGGAATTTATCCATTTCTCAGCCACTAATGGATTTTTACTCCCATTGAATTTCAGTGTTTGTTGCCTTATTAAGCAATATAACATTGATCCTCCACACTGTGGATCAGGGTGCTCCATACGGGTAAGTTTATTATTCATAACCTGAGTGAGTTGTCCCAGTATGGTGATAAGCTGATCAGCACCAGTTGTATCACCAGCTCCACTATAATTATCTTGAACAGAAGGTTAATCCCTACATGGATTCTGTGCATAGATATGGTTTTCATTCCTTCCACTACGTGCCATTTCTAAACAATTTCATACACCAGATTAGTTTATGAATCGCAATACATAAATCCAAACGTGTAAAACACTTAACATAAATTGAAAAGTTTATAGATATAATCCATAATTATAAAAAATGTTTTCTTTGAGGAAGAATATACTCATAAACCCTTCATAATGGTTTTTAATAAAAATGAGAATTATCCTAAGCATATCCCTTGGGAGTGTTGTAACCAAAAGTGCATCAAGGCCCGTTTTCATGCACCAGTTCCCATTTGAGTCTACCTCAAAGCATTGTTTTCGGGTTTTACCCCTAGGTATATATGTTCCAGATCCGCCTCTACCAACTCGTATCCATACAGGGAAGTATTTCTTGGAAAACTCACAAAATCTCTAAAATACCAAAATTATAGGAAGTTCTTCTATACTAATAATCAAAGTCTATCTTAGGGCTATGTTCTCTAATCAGAGTTTATCTAAATCTAGTTTCTAAGGTTTGTACTAAACATCCTCTGATACCAACTGTAATGCCCTGACCCTAGTTACCCAGAGTCGCTGCATTATTACATAACATTGTCATGATCATAAGGAATTCATGTCTCAAAAGACAGATCAGTTTAGTATTATTGGAAACAAGATTCATACATAAGTTCAACTTTACATCTTGAAGAGAAATACAACATGAATATATTTCATTAGAAACATCCAAGACTCCTATATTATGCCTACAAGTTATTCATAACTAACTTCTTCATATCTTGGGAAAATGAAACATAAGGATGTGGTGAGCTCAAATGCTCAGCAAGGGTAAGAAATACAGAAGAAAATGACATAAATATAAAGCATGGTGAATAATTGAAAACACATGTCTTTACCAATAATAAACATGAATAATTTTATGGCAGGAATATGAGCTGAGTAAATAATACCATAATAATACATAATCAGGGGTATTCTACTAGTCGAATGCCCACATGAACCATCAATATTATTTTCATAATGAGGGAATGTATAATGATGGACATTATGAAACATTTTTTCAAGGCCTCAGCCAAGATGTCTAAAAATGATTATGTCCTTGGCCAAAACCATATATCAAATTGGGAAAGGCCTCAGCCACTTCCACATCTAGTTGTCTCATGATACCTACCAATGCATCGAGGAGCTATAGCGGGCTTCACCCTTCACATACTAAGTCCAATACATTCCTCATATGAAAAGTTTTAAACATATCATAAACATTTGTATTAGAACTAGCATACGAATTGTCAATACAATAACCATAAACCATGAATGGTATTAAAATAGTACATCCATAGTCAAACATATCACAAAACCATCAATACAATATGGAAGTTTTTTATCATAATAAATCAACATCAAATAAAATTAAGAATGATCAAAGGATATTGACATAGATGAAATAAAAACCCTTTTAGAGAAATATATCTTTCTATTTTTAAATCAATTAAGAGTCACATAATTATAAAGAAAAAATTTATTTTGAAAATATTCTTATAAGCTTGTAAGAGAAGATTTGATGATGTTATAACATCGTAAAATAGCCGCACCTGCTGTACAAGTTAAAAAAACATTCTTACCTTAAATTTGCCGAAAAGGTCATAAAGTACCTTGTCTGGAAAATGACGGAAAGATTACTTTAAAAACACATAAGGGTACAAATTACTTTAACCCATTGTCTAGTAAATAGTTAAAAATGTTTTGAAATATATTTTTAAGAAACATGGATGTGGATGGTAAAGAGGTCCCAGTAGATAATTACGTATAAACAACCTTAGATAATGAAGAGATTGTAGAATTAACATTTACCTTGTACATTTCCTTGTTCGAGGGTAGTTTAACCTCATATATAATGGTTAAATAATTGTTATTAAATTATACAATAATCATATACATTAATATGATATCATATATGATCTTTTAACATTGCTTTGTTAACAATATCTTAGTATTATTGTCGTTTCGGGTGTCAACAAATTCGTTTTCCTTTATATTCTTTGTTATGTTAGTCATATTTGTTATGGATGGGATGTATATTATTAATATCCAGAATTATATCAAGTCTTTAAACATTATTTTTAATCATAAAATGAAAATTATTCTTCAATGGATACAATGGGGAATAAATCTCATCGCGTTCGTGGAGACGGTAATCTGTACGTACGCACGAGCGACAATATCATTCTTTTGATATTAATATAATATATAATTGGATGGTATATAATATATAAAGAATAATTATAATGTTATATTTATTATTCACATGAATTAAACATCATTATTATACCCATACAAGTAATAATGTATTGAATAATAATTACACCACGACGTGGAGACGATAAGCCGTACGTATGCACGTATGGTGACATGTCATTAAAAAGATGGATAAGATAATGAATATGTTTATACCATATTTATAATAACATCAAATTATATAGAATATACTGGATTTATTATTTTATAAAGTAAATAACAATGAATGAAGGAGTGGAAGAAGAAAAGAACTTGAAAGAGTGCGGTGAAATTATTACCTCTTCTTCGGGTTCTTCTTTTTGATTTGATCAAAGGGGCTCCTTATATTGGCTTTATGAATAAAGGAAGGCCTCTAGGATTAATTTATGGAAGTTGAGATGATATTTTTGAAGTTTTTGGCTGAGCCAAAAGGCTTTAAAGGTGTGAATTAGAGAGAAGGGGGAGTGCCCTTTTATAAGAGGAGTGAGGGGCACCTTAGGAAAAGCTAGAAATATTATTTTATAATAAAATCATTTTCAGTTTCTAATGGCTCAAAAATAGATTATTTAAAGTATAAGGTAGGTATTGGTAGAAAAACACACAACAAATAGGTTTTAGACAGGTTCGGGTTACTAAATTAACTTTATCTTTTAGATTTAACTCTTAGTTAAATAGTTTGACATTTACCATGTCTCTTTGTATTTTTATATTATATGGTTAATAAACTTACTATATACTTAAAATAGAACCCCAAGTGGTTCATAAATTATACAACCATTTTTATATAAGTCCTCTATATGAACCTTAGATTTTTACGAATATTATATCAATTAATAATATAATATTTGTTTTAAAAACTCCTTTATGTCAATTTTGACACTATTTAATAATTTATTTTTGTTAAAGTCTTAAAAACTTTATTAATTTGAAAAAAATTCATTTAATCAATCATAACATGTCATGTTAACCAATAAAATTCGTGTATGGCATCAAAACTTTAAAATTTTATTTATTTTAACATTTATAATGCAAACTATTTGATTATTTCATTAATGAGGAAAATAATGCATCATCATTATGTCGTAAATAAATTTAATTATTCAATGTCTAAAAATTATAAATAAAATACCATTATGTATGAAATATTTGTATCTCTCTAACTAATATTTATAGTTTAATAGATAACATTTATAACCCTACGTAATTTTTTTTTACTAAAAGATTTATTCTTACGTCTTTTTTGTATTTACTTTAACTTCATTAATATAAAGTGTCATTATCACTTACAACTAGCTCCATGGGGTCCCAAAATATACCCAAAGATACCCATGGTCGGACATGTATCATCCAATTGGGTTAGGACACGTTTTAGGGTAATTTAATATTATTATTATATTATTTTCTAACCCTTATTTACTGGATTTACCCTTTAACCATGGTAAATAAAATATTTACCGAAGTAATTATTCAAAATAAAATTTTCCTATTTACAAAATTTGGACCCCCTAATTCTAAATATGTAATCCATTTTTCTAAATTCAAAACATAGAAGTGGCAGAAATTAATATAAAATTAATTCCCGTTGTAAAAAAAAACATGTTTTTAAGAAATAATAACTATCAAAATATTGAAACATGCTTATGTCCAATTTAAATGTGAAATTATATCCAATGACCAACATTTGATTAAATTGTAAAAATATAATCTAATTATACTTTAAAACCACTCAAATGAATAATATTTCACTATTAATTATTTTTATTAAAAAAGTTGTTTTTAATTAAAATTTAGTAATTTTCAATATTCATCAAAATATGAAAGTCAACAGAAAAGTACCAAAAATTCACCCTATGCTAATTTCTATATTCCAAATCCAAAAATGAAGTCCATTTTGAAAGATAAAATGTATAAAATTTCAAAAAAATGTTATTACTATTCATAACAGCTAGTTTGAATGGTTGTGGTGTGTGTTAGAACTCGAAGTTGTGTACAACACACACTACTGTATTATTTAAAGATAAGTTTACCATGGAAGATTTGGTTGTTACAGGTATAACTCAATGTGTCTCTTTTTATTTAAAATTGACATTAATTTTAGTAAAAAGAACAAGTGACATAATGAAAACTAAGAAAATGCATTCAGATTGTTTTGATATTTTAAGAAAATTATACATGAGTCATTTTTGATGTGTAGGAGTCATCCACACCTTAATAAGAATCATAGTGTCATCGGTATGA
Source organism: Viscum album (assembly GCA_963277665.1). Lineage (NCBI taxonomy): Eukaryota > Viridiplantae > Streptophyta > Magnoliopsida > Santalales > Viscaceae > Viscum > Viscum album. The sequence continues at coordinate 1,995,551,711 of OY728157.1, forward strand.
CTATAAGTGTGTCTTTTTATTTTAAATTGAAATTAATTTAAGTAAAAAAGAACAAGTGACATATTGTAAATTGAGAAAACACATTCATATTGTTTTGATACTTTATTAAGATGATCCATGACCCATTTTTGACTTGTAGGATTCTACCACAGCTCAATCCAACTGGTATGACTCAAAGTTTCTGTTATCAGTTTAAAATTGGCTTTTTAGTTTAAAATGTTTCCCTCACTAAAAACAAATAAAACTCACTCCAATTGTCTTTATAATTTAAGAAAGTGATTAATAAGTCATTTGTGATGTGTATGAGGTAGTATCATGTCAAACCGGTCCACGATGCAACTGGTATGACTCAAAATGTGTGTTTCCAGTTTGAAATAACATTTTAATAATAAACAAAATTGGCATACTGAAAATTGAGCAAATACATTAAGATTGTTTTTATACTTTAGTAAAATGATCTATAAGTCATTTTTGATGTGTAGGAATCAACCTCACCTCAATATGATGTACGGTGTGGCTGGTATAACTCAAAGTGTCTCTTTTTATTTAAAATTGACATTAAATTTAGTAAAAAGAACAAGTGACATACTGAAAACTAAGCAAACACATTCAGATTGTTTTTATATTTTAGTAAAATGATCCCTAAGTAATTTTTAATGTGTAGAATTCAATAGAACCTCAAAACAACTCACGATGTGACTGGTATGACTCCAAGTTTGACTTTTTATTTAAAATTGACATTGATTTAAGTAAAAAGAATAAGAGACATACTGAAAACCAAGAAAATGTATTCAGATTGTTTTGATACATTAGTAAAATGATCCATGAGTAATTTTTGACATGTATAAATGAACCACACCTCAATAAAATGCATGGTGTGACCAGTATGACTCAAAGTATCTATTATCAGTTTAAAATTGAAATTTTTGTTAAAAACGTGTCACTCATTGGAAACCAAAAAAATGCACTCTTATTGTATTGATAAATTAGGATAGGAATTCAAAAGCCATTTTTAATGTGTATGAATCATTTTCACTCAAACTAATTCATGATGCGACCGGTATAATTCCAAATGCATGTTTCTAATTTGAAATGAAATTTTAATAAAAAAAACACTACTGTCTTACTAAAAACTAAGAAAATACATTCATATTATTTTGATATGTTATAAAAAAATCTATAATTCATTTTTGATGTGAATGAATCAACTTCAACTCAATATGATGCATGGTGTGATTGGTATAACTCAAATTGTCTCTTTTTATTTTAAATTTACATTACTTTTAGTAAAAAGAACAAGTGACATACTGAAAACTGAACAAATGCATTTGGAATATTTTTTATATTTTGGTACAATAATCCATGATTCATTTGTGATGTGTAGGATTCAACTGCATGTGAATACAACACACGATGTGACCGATATGACTCCAATTTTGTCTTTTTATTGACAATAATTTGAGTAAAAATAACAAGTGACATACTAAAAACCATTAAAATGCATTAAAATTATTTTTATACTTTATTAAAATGATCCATGATTCATTTTTGACTTTTAGGAATCAACCACACCTCAATCCGACGCATTGTGTGACTGGTATGACTAAAAGCGCTCACTGTTGGATTAAAATAAACATTTTAGTTCAAAACATACCACTCACTAAAAACCAAGAAAATGTACTTTGATTATCCTGTTAATTTAGGAAATAAATTCAGAAGTTATTTTTGAATTGTATGAAGTATTTTCATGTCAAATTGACGCATGATGTGACTGGTAGGACTCAAAATGTGTGTTTCTAGTTTCAAATGACATTTTAATAAAAAAAACACAACTGACATACTAAAAACCAAGAAAACGCATTCATATTGTTTTCATACTTTAGGAAAATGATCCATTAGTAATTTTTAATGGGTAATAATTAGTTGCACCTTAATATGATTCACAGTGTGACTGGCATAACTCCAAATGTGTCATTATATAAAATTGACATTAATTTTACTAAAAGAACAAGTGACGAGATCAAAATTGAGCAACCACATTCTGATTGTTTTGATATTTTAGGAAGACAATCCCTAACTCATTTGTGACATTTATGAATCAACCCCACCTCAATATGATGCATAGTGTGACCGATATAACTCTTAATGTATCTTTTTTATTAAATATCGTCATTTTATTAATGTATTATTTCATATTAATGTTTAATTTATTTTTTTATAGTATGACAAATCTAATATTTGTTTTCTTATATAGGTGGAATCTTTTTATTTGGTTGATATTATTTGTTCGGCAACTGATACCATGAGCGGACATTTTTTAGTAGGGATCACAGGCGTCAAAAGATGAAATATTAATGTTTTTAAATGTTTGTTGGATAATTGTAAATATAATTATATAAAACATTGTTTTGAAATGTATATAACAGTGTTTTTTTATATATATCATGGTCGAACATTTTTTTATTCATGATTTCAACTAAATGTGTATAGTATTGTTTGAAATTATAGGTTTTTTTATGGGTGTGTTGTTATATTGATATCACATCGTAGTCAGTTAGGCCTTTATCACCATTATTTTTAGCATTGATAAAGGATCCCCTTTATCAACATTGTTAAAATCCGTTTTGCATGCTGTTAAAAGGCATATGTGTAGTATTGTATTTTTTTGGAATGCATATTTTAAAAAATACAAATTACATGTTATTAAGTTTGTAAGTAAATGAATATATTAGGCAAATTCATAGGTTGAGTACTAGTTTATATATGAATTTTTTTAAGTTAAGAATTGAATATTTATTGAAAAACACTTGAAGTGAAGGAAATCCAAAACATCAAATGTCAATGGTAAATCGACAATGAAAAATACTTTAACCCAAAATTAATGGAAAAAAGGAAGTAATAACAAATCATCACTAATAAACATCCACTTTAGTGGTAACTCTATACCTTTTAACAGATCCTTTTGCTTTTTTATCAGAATAGAACAACCCACCTATTATCTTCTGATCTGGTTTGTATTTCAATTTTTTTATCTTGGTTGTCATTCTATCAAACATGGCCTTGTTGATTTAATTTTATAACAATAATGAACAAAAAATTAATTTATAAAAAAACATGGTGGTTTCCAACATTATCATAATTATAATTATGGTAATTATAATCACAATGCCCTATCATTTGAATTTCAGGTTTAAATGATAAAAACAGAAAATTGACATTAAATAGTCAAAAAAAATTCAATTGAAACATTTTCATATCCTTCTAACTTACATTTTCAGAAATAATATTTGAATTAATTGACATTATAATTAAATAATTATAACTTTAAAAAATTTATAATAAAATGTAAGAATATACTAAAATTATAAAATAAAAATATAACTAATTGTAATGAAATTATAATCTAACTATTGTAACACAAGGTTGTGATAATTTTATTATAATATTTATTGTCATATAATACAATTTTAAGATCTAATTTTTTTTTATATTGAATCTTGAAAATGATATTATTAAATAAATTATATTTCATTGAACATTATTATTAATTTTATAAGGTTGTATTCATTTTATTATAATATTAACTTATTTTGTTAAATTAAACAATAATATAAAACTTTTATGCTATTATGTTTTAATTATAAATCTATTTGATTTTATTATGTTTTTTATTATACTTAATATTTTTTTACCATATTCATATGTTTTGAGTTTAATTATAACAGCCAAGCTTGCACCTCTAGATAGATAAGTTTAAAAATTATATTTATGAATAATCTTTTTGTAGTTTTCATAATTTTACAACATCTATTTTTATTTAAAAAATTATCTTTAACGAATAATTAATATTAATATTAAAATAAAATCCTAATAACTTTATAAAATCTATTATAATTAACTAAACTTCAGAAGATGAAAATGAAATTTAAGCATCGGTGTTTTTAAATGAAATTTTATTAAATGAAAATAAATCTCAAACAACTATAAAAATGTCAATATTGTTAGGAAACCACTGATTATGGATACACATTTCAACAAGTATGGGATGCCCACCGCTACCAAACCTCCTTTCACTACCTATAAAAGGTAGTGAAACCCTCCTCCAAATGTGACTGAAAACCATTGACAGAGGGATGTTATGCAATTCTTAATAAAATTTGGTTTTCCTTTTCTGTTCATCTTTCTTCATTGTTATTGTTTCTCTCATTTCAAATTTGTTTTCTCAACACATTATTAGCACGAATGCTCAAAAAGGAGAAAGCACTGGAATAGACTACTTAAATGAGACAGATATTTTCATACCGAATAGTGGAACAACACACAGAGTTCTTAAGAATAAAAAATATTTTTCGGATCTTAAATCAACAAGAATAATTGTTAATACTATATCAGGACCTATAGATCTGATATAAGGGACTGGTAAAGAGTGTTTTTCTTTACCCAATGGTACATAATTTTTTATGAAAGATGCAATTTTTTTTACAAAGTCCAAAAGAAACTTGTTAAGTTTCAATGATATATACTAGCATGGGTATGATACTTCAACTATATCTAAGAGAAATTAAAAGTATATGTACATTACCATTAAAAAATTCGGTAATATTCTTGTGCTAGAAAACTACAAAAATTATCATCTAGATTGAATTATACACATATTTACAATCAAAACACATATGGTAGTAAATAATGGACCACAAATCGTTAATTTATGGCATCACCGATTAGGCCATCCTGGTTCAGGAATGATGTGAAAAATTATTGAATGTTCTCATAGACATTCAGTAAAGGTCTAGAAGATCTCTTTTCTAAGAAAAATTCCATGCGAGGCTTGTTCACTTGGAAAGCTGATCGTGAGACCATCTTCAGCTAAAATTAAGGCCAAAATTTCAGCCTTTATTGAAAAAATTCAAGGGGATATATTTGGATTAATTCATCCATTGTGTGGTCTATTTAAATATTTTATGGTATTAATTGATGCATCCAGAAGATGGTCACATGTATGTTTGCTCTCAACTCATAATTTTGCATTTTCACGTTTTCTTGCCCAAATAATTAAATTTAGAGCACAATTAGTTGATCATTTCATCAAGAAAGTAAGGCTTGATAATTCTGGAGAGTTTAACTCTCAAGCCTTCAATAATTATTGAATGGAAATGGGGATTACTAAGGAGCATCCATTAATCCATGCGCATACACAAAATGGTTTAGTTGAATCACTGATAAAATGCCTTCAACTTATTACTAGAACATTAATAATGAGAACAAATTTGTCAAGATCTGTATGGAGTCATGAAATATTTCATGCCTTGACATTAATTCAGATCAGACCCAGTACCTATCATAATCACTCTCCACTCCAATTGGCTTTTGTCAAAGATCCTGACATCTCCCACTTAATAATCTTTGGTTGTGCAATATACGTACCAATTCCTCCCCCACAACATACAAATATGGGAGAAATGAAACAAAGTGAGTATTTACAGCACATTTTTCTAATTTTCACTTCAATGAAGGAGTATTCCCATCATTATGGGAGAAAAGAAACAAAGGAGAGAGATTTCCTAGGATGGGAAAATGTTATCTTCTCTCAATCCTCCCACACGACAGTTTGAGACGGAAGTGAAAAATATTTTACATTTTCAAGAACTATCAAATCAATTACCTGATGCATTTACTGATTCAAATAGCATGACTAAATCACATATACCGGTTATAAATGCACTGGCTATAATTGATGTTCCTAATACATAATTACATGATGATGTTACAGAAATCTCAAAAACATACCTGAAGTGTGGAAGACCAATTGGATATAAATATAGAAATCCTTGGAAATGAAAAGAGATGAGTATAATTGAAAACCCCATTATGGAGGCATGTGTTCCAGAAGAAACACATAATTTATGTGTTTTTAAATAAACACGTTATGATAATCATAAAGAGAATTCACAAGATATAGAAATCCTTGTATGGCTTAAAACTGTATGGGTGTATGTGGTATAATCGTTTAAGTGGATATTTTTTAAATAAAGGGTATATAAATAACCCCATATGTCCATGTGTTTTTATTACGAAAACAACATCTGGATATGCAATCATTGTCTTTTATGTTGATGATTTAAATATCATTAGAACTCTAGAAGATATCAATAAATCAATGAGAAACTTAAAGGATGAATTTTAAATGAAACACCTAGGAGAAACCAAGTATTGTATTGGATTAAAAAATATGAACATGCCAAGTGGTATATTTTTACTTCAGTTAAATTACATTAAAAATGTCTTAAAACACTTTACTATGGATAAAGTGAATCCTTTAAGTACTCTAATGGTTTCTCGGTCTTTAAATACTACGAAAAATCAATTTTGACCTTGTGAAGAAAATGAGGATTTTTTTGGTCTATAAGTACCATACCTCTGTGCTATTGGAGAACTAATGTATCTTGCTAATTGTACTTGTCCTGGTATAGATTTTTCTATTATTTTATCCATAAGATTTATTTTATACCCTTCATAAAGTCACTGGAATGGTATTAAAGAAGTTTTTTGTTATCTTTGTGGAACTATTGATTTATGTTTATTCTATTCTAACAAATTATAAAGGATGATGTATGGTTTTGTAGATGCAGGTTATTTATCTGATCCTCATAATGAACAATCATACACTAGTTATGGGTTCATAGTAGGAGGTACTGTTATATCCTGGAGATCAAAAAAGTAGACACTCATTGCAACATCTTCAAATCATGAAGAAGTGATAGCATTACATGAGGAAAGACGAGAATGTGTTTGGTTATGATCTGTGGCTCAAAACATTTGAGTGGCAAGTGGATTGCCTATGGATAGTAGCCTAACAATTTTATTCAAAGATAATATTGTGTGCATCACACAATTGAAGGAATGCTTCATCAAGAATGATTAGACAAAACACATACCACCAAAAACATTCTCTTTTATTCAAGAGTTAATGAAGAATTGAGATATCAACATGCAATTTTCTTGATCCAGCGACAATGTTGCAGATTTGTTTACAAAGGCACTACCAACCATTATCTTTAGAATGTTTGTACATAATATAGGGATGTGTCGATTGAAAAATATGTAACATAATGTAACTTTCAAGGGGAGTCTATGTGAATGTACTCTTTTCCTTATTCAAATTTTTATCCCATTGGGTTTTCTTCTGGAAAAACGTTTTTAATGAGGAAGTATCAAAATACATATGACATTGGTAGGGGTGTGCATCCTAAGGGGGTGTTAGGAAGTTTCTGATTGTGTCTGCAAATTTCAATAGGGGTTGGCTACCCACCCCTACCAAACCTTTTTTCACTACCTATAAAAGGTAGTGCAACCCTCCTCCAATGTGACTGAAAACCATTGACAGAGGGATGTTCGGTGATTCATAATAAAATATGTTTTCCTTTTTTGTTTATCTTTCTCTGATATTCTAGTTTTTCTCATTTCAAAATTTTTTTCTCAACATATGATAAATTTTATATGATCATAATTTAATTTAATTTTATAATGTAATTATTTTATACGAATATATTAATTTTTAAGTATAATAAAATATATAATTAAAACAAAATAAAAATATAATTAAACTATAACTTCAATGTTAAATTTTACATGATTATAATTTAAGTGTACTTTTATTTTTTTCTATATTATTTTTATGTAATATTTTTAACATTTACTTAAATTTTATAATACAATTTATAAACTTATACTAATTTTAATATTAGTAAGAAAACTTAATTTGGGGTTTATGAAATTTCAAGTTTGTTTTGATCATTATGTTATCAAAGGATAAAATGATCATTTTAAACTAGCTGAAAATTTCAGATTGGAAAACAAATCCATTATTTTATCTTAAAAAGGGATATTTATTATATGATATGCTTTATGGATCATTCCAAGATAGCTTCACTTTTCAAATTTTCTTGAAAAATTGAGAAAGCATAAAAAATTCAATAAATTGGGGTCAAGAATATAACCACTTTTGTTAACCTCGAATCTTTTAGATCTTGTCACAATAGTGCTTATTAAATAATTCTCTCTTCTCATATCAAGCAAAAAAACTCAAAAATATCATAAGTGATTTAGTGTCCTTCATTTTAATTGTGTGAATTTAGTTTGTTCATCATTTTATGATATGAATCTGTTTATTATATTGATAATTTGATCTCGAAGCCTATATAAATCAGTAATCAAAATTCATGTTGGTGAATCTTAAATGGATTAATGGCTAGGGATAAAATTAATGTGAGTGAAATAAAATAAAATGATATTTTTTAATTATATTTTTTCTAATATGTTATTTTAATTTTTTAAAATTATTTTTAATAACCATGAATCATGCAAAAAAGAAGTTTTAAAATTGTGATATCAAGATGATTAATTCTGTGAAATTTGGGATTTATAGATGCAATTTGAATTAAAAGTAAATCATAGAATTTTATTAGACATTTTTCAAAAAAAAGATAATATTTTGAATTTTTTTTATTGGAATAATGATAGTTCATTTTATTTTTTGAAATAAATTTATTAAAATATGTCCTTTAGATCTTTTATAACTTTATTATGATTTTTTGAGATTGATATTTGATGATTTGATGAAGCTTCTATTAAATATAATGAGGTCTAGGAAGAGATTCTAAAATCTGGTGGCTTTCTGGTAGAGCATCACCAAGTATCTAGTACAGCATTGAGATCCCATTAATATTCCATCAGGGGGCTAGTAAGCCTTGGGTTCCTAGTGACATGAAACTAGTCACTTAGAAGTATAGTAGGTACCAGAAGGTAATCCAGTGGTGATGCTATATTTTGGTATTTGGGGGGGGGGTCAATTAAATTTATATGTTATTGTACTTGAGGATATTATTAGATGATTATGGAAAGTTTTACTCCATGAGAATTGGTCCATTGACCCAACATGAGATTCACTTTTATCATCGACATGATTTTTGAATAAGTTTTTCTCCATGGAATACTATCTTTATCGATGATATTGGTTAATGAGATATGTTTTTGTTATTTGGTTAGTTATTATGATGTTGATTCAACTTGTGGTGGTTGATATATTTAGTCTTGAATGTTGGAGAGTACCCATGATGATTGTTTATGAGATGATGCCATGTACCGAGGAATAACCTTGATTGGTTATGGTGACCATGTATAGATGTCAACCTATAGTTTTATGTAATCACTCAGAATGTGTCGACTTGAGTATATGGATGATGGAAAATATGGTTGTGCTTGGTATATGGTATTTATATGAAAGATTGGGTGTGATTCTCCCTAAGACGTCTTTAGTTTAATGAGCCCTTGGAAATTAAACAGCCCTCGTGATGTGAATTTACAAAGGGGGATTCATGAGATGATCTCAATTGAGACATAATTATTCTATCATTGATCATTAAACATGAGTTAGAGAACTTTTAGAAACATCATTATATTCAATGGTTAGGTGTTTAAATAACTCCTACATTGGATGAATACTATTAATTATTTCTTGAGATAATTCATTCATGAATTATGATTATGGTTTCATGCTGTATTTATTGACAAAATTCCCATGTATGAGTAGGAGGTTGAATAGAGTTTAGTTTGTAGAAAATGGATGAAGTTTTCTTGAGAATGGAAAAAACAAATCATGGTCTGATGGGATTATTCTGTGATGAGTTGAAGTAGAGGGATAATTTATGCTAACATGAGAATCATGTTAGGGTCAGTTGTGAAAACTATTTTCTAACCTAGGAATTAGTTTCAGTAGAAGAAGAAATTCTAGATGACTTGTGTTCAATGGTTTGATAGGATGGTAGAGCGGAAGCTACCTGATTCTAGGATTCTCGGACGATGGGTAACCCGAAGTTAGGCAGATTGGATGGTCAGAAGATACAGACAGGTGATGCCATCAAATAGTGTAGTCGGATGATGCCATCAGACGATATAACAAAATGATACCATCAGACGATACAATCAGAAAGTACAACTGAAAGGTGAATTTGGTAGTTATCCTTCACTATGCCAAAAAGACCATTTAATGATGTTTTTTGTCTTATAGTGGCAGTTTTCCAAAACCACCAAGAAATTCGATATCACAAAATACTTCACCGTGGGTTTTAGAACCACTACAGATCATTTAGCATTAGTTTTCTAATTTTTTTAATTTCATAATTTTTTATTTACATATTTATTTGTTATATATTTATTATTTATCCTACTATGAATAAAGATGTCATGCACACCATGAAAAATTCAGCACATATATGTGTTGGATGATATTTGAACCTCTTTCCTCATGGTTATTTGGTAAATACTTTACTATTTCAGCAAGATCTTCATTTGGTATGTAAATAGAATGTAATATACTTATATATATAAATAAATACATATAAATATGTACACATGATTAATAATATTTAATAATGATACCAATAAATAACAAAAAAATAATACATAACATATAAATATGAAATAGATAAATAATTAATAGTTAATAATAAATAATAAAATAAAAAAATATGGTAATAATTAATAATTGATAATTGATAATTAATAAATAATAATAAATAGGTAATAAATAAATAGTATATAAATAAATAATAATTATTAAATAAATAATAAATGAATTATAAATTAATAACAAATAAATAATAAATAATAAATCAATATATGATATATAAAAAATTAATTAAAAATTAATTAAATACGATTAATAAATAAATAATGAATATATAATAAACAGGTAATAATTAAATAATAAAGACTACAATAATAATAAATTAATAAAAAATTAAATTAATAATAAATATATAATAAATAAATAAAAAAATAAAAAATTTATAATAAATAATAAATCAATATATTATAAATAAGTTGTAAATAAATAATAAATCAATATATAATAAACATTAAATAAATAAATAATAACTAAATAATAAATAAATAATGAATGAATAATAAATAATAAATAAATAAATAATATGTTAATATATAAGACATAAGAAATAAGAAATGAAAAATAATAAATAATAAATAATAAATAATAGATGATAGATAATAGATAATAAACAAATCATTATAATTACATATAAATTTATTTAAATCTAATTATATATATCTTATAAAAATATAAATATATAAATATATTTACATAAATGTATATAAATACAAGCATAAAGACACACAAACACCAGCCAACAAAATATATATAAATATATATATCAACATCATATATATAAATATACATTCAAAACCACAAAACAGGGCAAGGGAAGCATTGCCCTTTATCAGCGCTAAACAGAAAGCGCTGATAAAGGTAGATCATTATCAGCGCTAAAAAAGCGCTGATAAATGAATGTTTTATCAGTGCTTTTATTTTAGTGCTGATAAAACATACCTTTATCAGCGCATTTAACGAGCGCTGATAAAGGTTCTTTTGGTTTTTATTTAATAACCCTAACAGGCCATCCTCGCTTGCACGTGGTCAAGCTCTCGTGGAAGCTGAACCAGGCCCCTCATCGCGCGACCTGGTCCCCGTCCTCCTCGTCCTCCTCATCCTTCTCCTTCCTCCTCCTTCCTCCTCCTCGTCCTCCTCGTCCTCCTCCTCCGTCGTCGCCGCCGCCGCCGCCCCTGCCCCCACTACCGCGACCGCCAATGCCTCTGCCGCCTCCACCCTCACTACCGCGATCGTCGCCGCCTCTGCCTCCGCCTCTGTCGTTTCCGCCGCCTCCACCCCCGCTGCCACGACCGCTGCTGCCTCGTTCTCCTCCTCTTTATGCTCTCAAGGTGGGATGTGAGTTCCATGGATGGAATTCCCTTGGTATATTATTTATATATTGTGTGTGTGAGGACCAAATAGTGAATATAGATGTGAGATAGGAATGATACCATATCTTGAGCCTAATTCCAGTAAGGGTTTCCATAATAGATAGTGTGGTCTTAATGTGATTATGATTATGTCTAGGGATGTGATTCATAATTAGTGATGAGTGTCAAGGATGATGCATGTTGGTCAACTTGTTTTAGAAATTTTTTATCTTCATCTGTGCCTTGTACATTCACTCATGAATTTGAAGGTGAGTATGCATACAAAATAGTTGACCATCTTAGAGAAGAGTTTCTAGAAGATTATAAGATACATGAATCAATGAAGATCATTATAGTGTTGGAGAAAATGTGGTCTCTACAAACAATGTGGCAATCGGCTTGTGCAACGCGGTCTAACTTACAATGTGGCAATCAGCTTGTGCAACGTGGCCTAAGTACAATACCTGCAAGTTGTAACTTAGGCCGCATTGTACAAGCCGTTTGCCACATTATTTGTAGCAATAACATTTTATCAAACACTCTAATGATATTCATTGCTTCATGTTTCTTTAACTCTTCCAGAAACTCTTCTCTAAGAAGGTCAACTATCGTGTACGCATACTCACCTTCAAATTCATGGGTGCATGTACAAGGCACAGATGGAGATAAACAATTTCCAAAAAAAGTTGACCAATGTAAGTATTTAATGGTACATTTATGCTTTGCAGCATGTTTTTTTCTAATTTATTTATTTGTATATGTGACAGACATACTAGGTGATATGTTTTGTATTATGGGTTTGTCAAAATTCTGTATGATTTCCTGTTTCCACATTTCATTTTAAATAGCATGTTATAATTATATATTTACTATACCCTAATGGCTAAAATAGTCAGGAATATTGTAGATGTTTCTAGAATGCTTTAGGATTTTTTTCCCTAATGGTAGTATATTTTTAAGATGTTTTCACTGATGAGGTATAAAATTTACTTCTTAATAAAGATATAAACTTTATAATCTAGTTAGTTATGGGAAAAAATTCAGTTTCTATCACAATTTCTAAAATAACACCAAAAGGCCATCAGTTGTTTGAATTACAATTTGATGATATAGAATATAATGGTTTCATATGGCATAGTACTTTACCATGGGGTTTTATATTTCTCTAAAATAGATGGTTGATTGGTATTTATTCTTTTTTTGGACTATTGGAGATTGAACCTGATGAGAGTCATGAATATGTATCCTCATCCACGCATTGATAGTCACATTGATAATCTATGAGGTTCTATGATATTTTCCAAGATATATTTGACATTAGGATACCATTAGATGGGTTGGACATCGATGGACCTACCATGGACTGCTTTTAGGAGTAGTTATGGCCTGTATGATTTTTTAGCGATGCTTTTTGGTTTTACTAATGCATTGGTTGTATTAAGGGACTTGATGAATAGGATATTTCATCCTTTTCTGGATCAGTTTTTAGTAGTTTTTTTCAATTAAATATTAGTGTAATCCAAACCCATAGTTGATCTTGACCAACATCCTATCATCACCTTGAGTACATTGAGATAACATCATATTTATTACTGTTTTCTCCTATTACTCATTGGGTTTCTCTTGTTCTCATGTGATTTATTTTCTAAGGCATCATTCAGTCTTTATAAGACTAACTTGGAATAAATTTTATATATGTCAGATTAAATCAGGTATCTTATACATACATGATGTTTAACCTATTAGACACACTATGTATATTGATTTTACATGTGTTTAAAGTCATCTGTACCATGATTTGTTTTCATAAATCCCAAACAATGCTACCTGATTAATTAAAACATAATATTAGGAAAGTTCTCGAGATAGAACCCATAAAGACGATGAAGATGAATAAAGAATGGATGAATGCCAATCGGTTGACAAAAGATAATGAAGATGGTGTAAAATATTTTATCATGTTTGCATAAGATCATGCATGTGACCCTTCTCAAATCCTTTGTCTGTGTTTACGCTATTGTTATTCAAGACAAATTAGTCCAAAGGAGTTGGAAGACCACCTGATCTATCACAGAATAGATCGAAGTTATACATGTTGGAATAAACATGGGGAAAAAACCAATGTAGGTAGTGACTCAGAGAACATGACATTTTATAGATCATCTGATATAATTAGAAGCGTGAATAGTGAAGACAATCGTATAGAGGGTGTGATTATAGATGTGAATGATGACGAAGCTCGTATTGAGGAAATGACAAGGATAGTTGAAGATGAACTTCATGATTGCCCAAAATTGTTTGAGAAGTTGAAGAGTTGTGCAAAAATTCCATTGTCTGCTGGTTGCACTAAATATACAGCATTATCAGCCGTATTGAAGCTGTATAATTTGAAAGCAGGAAACGGGTGGAGTGACTCCAGTTTTATGGGACTACTTGCTCTCCTGAATGACATGCTCCCAAAAGATAATAAACTCCCAAACTGAACATATTATGCCAAACGAATTCTATGATCTACGGGTATGATCTCTGAAAGAATACATGCTTGCCCGAATGACAGTATATTGTTTCTCAAGGACCACAAATCACTTAAAGAATGCCCAATGTGTGGTGCTTCCCGGAACAAGAAAGATGATTCTAGTCCTACGAAAGTTGTATGGTACTTTCCAATCATTCCTAGGTTTAGACGCCTATATGGAAGTGAGGAGACTACCAGACAATTGACATGGCATGCAGATGCAAGAATTAAAGATGGGAAACTACGTCACCCTGAAGACTCTCCTCTGTAGAAGAGAATTGATCACGAGTATCCTAAATTTGGAAAGAATCCGAGAAACCTTCGTCTGGAGTTATCTACAGATGGGGTGAATCCTTTTGGTTTTCAAAGAAGCATTCATAGTACATGGCTGGTTATGTGGGTAAATTATAATTTACTACCGTGGTTATGCATGAAACGAAAATACATCAGGTTATCTATGCTTATATCAGGACCAAAACAACCGGGTAATGATATTGATGTTTATTTGGCCCCATTGATTGAGGATTTGAAAATGTTTTGGGGTTCAGGTGTTACGATGTATGATGCTTACAAAAATGAACAATTCACTTTGAAATCCATGTTGTATGGGACGATAAATCACTTTCCTGCTTATGGAAATTTGTCAGGATATAACATTAAAGGAACTCAAGTGTGTCCCATTTGCGAACAAGGTACACAGTCAATTAGGTTGAAACATTCATCGAAAACCGGGTTTCTAGGACATCGCAGATTTCTACCCCGACGACATAAGTACCGATCTTGGACGACATCATTCGACGGAAGTTCAGAGGAATGTACAACACCGTCTCCACTAACAGGTGATCAATTGTTTGAGAAATTGGAAGATTTGGGCACTAATTTTGGTAAACCATTTTCAAAAAACCTTATGAAAAATGGTTGGAAAAAGAGCTCAGTTTTATTTAATTACCATACTGGAATTGTCTGTATGCCAGAAAGTTTCTTGATGTTATGCATGTTGAAAAAAATGTATGTGATAGTGTCATCGGCACGTTGCTAAATGCACCTGGAAAAATAAAGGATGGAATTAAGGCTAGATTGGATATGTTTGAGATGGGAATACGAGAAGAGTTGGCACCAGTTAAGGGTGAAAAACAAACATTTCTTCCTCCTACTACTTACACTCTCTCCAGGCATGAGAGATATTAGTTTTTCAACATCTTGAATGACGTAATGGTTTCAGAGGGGTATTCATCAAATATCAAGAACATTGTGTCAATGAGAGATTTAAAATTAAAGGGTCTGAAATCACATGACTTCCATGTTTTGATGCAAGATCTAATTCCTATAGCTTTACATTGCATTTTTACCAAGAATGTCCACCATACATTAACGAAGCTCTGTTTCTTCTTCAATGCTATATACAGCAAAGTTATAGACCCGGCGAAATTTCCAACTATGGAATGAGAAATTGCCATCATATTATTTGAATTGTAAATGTTCTACCCGCCGACATTTTTAGATATGATGGTTCATTTGATGGTTCATTTGATGAGAGAGATTCGACTATGTGGTCCTATACATTATAGATGGATGTACCCCATTGAACGGTATTATGAATATTTTGAAAGGGTATGTCAAAAACCAAAGTCGGCCAGAGGGTTGTATTGCAGAGCAATATATTGTTGTGGAAGATGTTTAATTTTGTACCGAATACCTGTCTGGTGTGGAAATCGTTGGCCTACCAAAATCTCATCACACTAAGTAGCTTGAGGGTGAAGGAATTTCTGGAAGAGAGGTTGTCACAATCAATATTACAGATCGGGAGTAGTCCCACCTTTACGTTTTTCATAACAGTTTCGACATTGACCCATATGTTCAAACCCACAAAGAAATTCTTAGGCGTTTGAATCCTTCTAGGGCTGAAAAATGGATATCAGATACATATAATAGATAGTTTATAGGATGGTTTCGAGACCATATTTTTAATCATTTAGATGAAAATCCAGACTCAATTTCAGAATGACTTTGATGGCTGGCCGGAGGAGCAAGTGTGTATGTATTATCTTACAATTCTTATGCAGTTAATGGTTATACATTCTATACTAATGAACATGATAAAGACAGTACCATGCATAATAGTGGGGTTACACTTGTGGCGAGGCGATTCATGTTTCCGGTGCTAAGTACAAAAATCCAATTTATGCAAATATGTCATACTTTTGCATCATCAAATGAATATGTGAGTTGGATTATAAGAAATTCAAAGTGCCTATTTTTTAATGAAAGTGGGTTGATAATAGGAATGCTGTTAAAATAGATGAATTAGGATTCACGAAAGTTGATTTCAGTAAGGAAGGGGAGAAAGAGAAACCATTTATAATGGCATCACAGGTAGTACAAGTATTTTATGTTCCAGACCCTGCAAACCGAAATTGGTCGATTGTTCTGTTATCGACCAAAACAACTGAAGGGTCGGATGAATGTTCAACGGAGGTTGACCCTTTTATAGGGACTTCACAATCATTTCATAGTGGCCCAAATGTAGACGGAGTTTTGCATGTCAGAGGAGACCACAATAATGGAATTTACATAGTCGATAGAGGATTAAAATCACTTTAGCCTTTAAAGAAAAAAAGGGAGTACAATAATATGGTTATTTGTTAATTGTAACATACATTGTGTTACATTATGTTATTATCTGTTCGCTGTTATTTTTATGTAATATAATTTAAATATTAAACCACTTCTGTAGATAATGACTTCTTCACCTGTTTATGCGTCCAATCCTGAGGCACAAAAGGTCTCTCAACCAGAAGATGGTGGTCCCACTGTAGAGTAACAACAGGTTTCTCAACCAGATGCTGGTGGTCCCAGGGCAGAGCAACAACAGGTTTCTCAACCTGTTGTTGCTGGTCCCAGTGATAAGGTACAACAGGTTTCTCAACCTGTTGCTGCTGGTCCTATTACTGATGCTAGCGCTTCGGGGGAAGATATTGATGCTACTTCTGAGGAAATGGTAGGAAATGAAACCCTAAAAGCGCAAAAAAAAAACAAGAGCGTCGTAGTTTGACAGTGTTGGCCAAAATCTTTAAGGCAAAGAAAAAGGCATCAAATTTGAGGTGGGATGGAATAAGCAAGGCCAACATGTTAACCCCAATAGAGCCATCTTTAGTAGCTACATTGGAATCATCACTCGACAACGCGTGCCGATTGATGTACAGTCGTGGCACCATGTTGTCACCGGGCTGAAGACACTAATGTGGGAAGAGATTATGGTAAAATTATGATATCATTTTTTTAATTTATTAAAATAAAATAAAATACCAAAACATTGACTTACTCTTCATCATCCATTGCATAGTGCATTTATAGTAGATGTCTCGCACAAGGAATATGTATTAAGAGTTGCAAGAAGGATTTATAGAGGTTTCCGCACAATTTTATTGAAATATCATCTTAAAGATGCAGAAGGGAAAATCAAGCCGCACCCACCTCCTCTTTATGCACACATGATATCCCAAGGAGCGTGGGATGCATTTAGCAACCTTCATGGGGAGCATACTTTTCTGGTACATTGTGTGGGGTAATACGTTTTTTGACGTTTTCTTGTATTCGTCACTCGGATTGACAGTTTTTTATTTATGAAATAGCTACTGAGTGCTGAAAATAAAAAATGCGCAACAGAACCAGCGTACCCTTACCGTAAAGCAAGGATGTGGCATGCAGAACTTGAGAAAAAATTGGTACGTCTTTTAAATCTACCCTACTACTAGTATGTGACATAAAACAACACCATAACCATCTTTCTCTGTTTATATACAGATTGATAAATCGAAATCGAAATCCATATCCATACCATGCCATGTGCTATGGAAGGAGGATCGTGTAAATAAAGAGGGGATATTAATAGATGAAAACACACAAAGTGTGGGAAACATGTGTATGTATGACATAATATAAATTTTAGTTTCTTTAAATAACTATTAAATTACAATGACTACTTATTTTTCTATATGTTCTATCTAAAATAGTCACAAGAATCAACAACAATCGCACCAGATGCAATCATACTTTCAGCAGCCTTGAAGCAGCCAGAAAAGTATGGCCGCGTCAGAGGTGCAGGTTTTGGTGTGACACCCCTAACATATTATCAAAAACAAAAACAAGCGGGGGATCAAACTGAAAAAAAGGAAAATCTGCAAGAAAAATTGTCTATTTTTCAAGAATAATTCCCTACCATAGAGATATGATATCAAAATTGATGGGGGAGAGGCAAAGAGAAGAAACAACTCAACAAAAACCCATGCGTGACGATCTCGCCCCACCCCCACCAGCTTTGAGGTAAGCCATTTCCCTAAAAAACCTGACTTAGATGAGGTAATCAATGTTTTAATAATTGTTTCTGTGAAATGTGATTTACATAGACACTGATACCTTTCCTATACTAATATTCCATAGGGTGAAAATGACTGTGATTTATATTTATCAACTCCCACCTATCTCCTTATAGCGAGGGCTACAGTGTTCAATACGCAAAACGACATGCTACACAACAGACAGCTTCCAAAGGATCATCTTAGAGTGTCAATTAACGTAGCTAATGAGCCGAGTGCCGAGCTACCTGTTCCAAACGACGATGACGACATTCATACAGTTGAACAAGCTGTTGGAACATTCATCGCATGGCTGACAGTTCTTGTAAAAAAACATGTCGACAAAAAGGTATTCATTTCTAATTTATTTTTCAAGCTGGACCATAAACATTTAATGAAAAAAGGTCTGAATCGATGACTATTATTACAGAATGACAACGAATATAGGGTGAAATGAAATAGAAGCTCAAAACTATCTCAAGGATCAACCAACCGATTGAAACAGTCTACTGAGAGCACCTTCACCCTGCCCGTTCTATATCCACAGTTAATATCATTGGAGGCTCATGTGGATACAAAGTTGAAAGATGGAAGTACTCACATAGTTGATTTCAGAAAAGATATGTATGGAGATGAGATATCAGATTTCATTAGTGCTGAAAATGTAAATGAAATCCTCAAGTACGAATGGCTAGGTGCCTCAGTTGTAAATGTATACATGAGGTAAATTTTCATGATTTGATTTTACAAAAGCTTATATACTCTGATAATTTTGACTAAATACATTTTATATTTATCGCAGACGTATATATGAAAAACAATTGAAGGGATTTCCCCATGACCAAAAATTTGGACTCGTTAGTCCTCACACCACATATTCAAAAGATGAAATAGATTCTATTAAAGAGGTTGCAATAATGTCATCCCTGCTCAAATCGTTTGAAAACAAAATTATGGATGACAGACACTTTTTAATACCAACGATGCAGGGGTAAAACTCTACAATTTAATCATATCAAATATATTTTTATTTCTTTCTTTACTTATTCATTTTTGTATTTTTAGGGAGCATTGGATGCTGATTGCAGTCAATTTGGATACTCCAAAGATTTATTTTTTGGATTCAACGCATGGATATCCAACAAATCGACCACGCATGATGGAGTTTGTTAATTTGTAATACACTAGATCCAACATTTTAAAACTAAACATCTAGTTATATAATTTATGTTATCTTTTAATGAGTATTCTTTTATGATAGGGTGGTGCATCAATATCGTCTAATGTGTGGAATGAATCTAGGGCATAAGGATGAGCACGCCTACAAGATCTACAACTGGAAAAGTATCCGGGTGTATATAATAACATTTCACTATCCAAACAAATATAAAAAAAAATTACTTATTGTTGTCGATGTTTCTGTAGTGTCCAAAAAAAAACAAACGGAAAGGACTGTGGTTATTATGTTTGTAAATTTATGAAAAAGATCGTATTTCATCAACAAACTAGCATCCCTGATGAGGTATTTTCTAAAATAATTATGAGTTCATTTAAAATATTTATTAATCCTTTGTTTATTTATATTTTTTCAGTACTACCATGACTGTCGCAAAAACTCATATTCAGAAGATGATATATAAGTGTTTAGAAAAGAATGGGCAACATTACTGATGGATGATTTTACACAAATAGGATGAAGGTGAATTCCTACCACATATGTTATCTATATATGATCATTGATTATCCTCCAACCTTATTTAGTGAATTGAGAATGCTTCGATGTATTGAAATATTAATTTATTACTCAATGTTTTCTATCCACGGATTCATATTATTGATCTTTGAATAAATCAATATTGAAGTAAGGCATGATGTTGTGCAGTGCGTATGGGGTGAATGACGAAACCACCGAGGATCAAAAAAATCCATTTTTTGTATCTCATTTGTTTGAACTTGTATTTGAGCACATGTGTTGTTGTTTGACTTGAACAATTATTTCTAGGTAGATGCATGAGATAATCGGTATCGTTGAGGGATTTCATGGAACCAAAATATGTGTCCTGGGATTATTCAAGTAAGGGATAGGATGGTTGAGATGATATCCAAGCTCAAACGACCAGTACATCATCAAAAGAATCAACCCTGTGATGCACCATCATGTAGAATCTGGTCCTCGTGATGTTTTGAGGTGTTTATGGAAGGTAAGGGGAGTCGGATAAGCCCCATATCCACCATAAATAATGGTTAAAGATAGCTCCACATTTTTTTTGTGCCTCGTTCCTCTTTACAAGGATCAAGCCATTCACATGGTCCATCTTAGCACGTATGTCCCATTCATCCCATTGATACTCTTGGAAGAACCTGAGAATCTGACAATTCATAAGCCCCACAAAACCCATACTCATCCAACCAAGAGTATTCCTAGTGTGAAGGGAAGCTAACCATGGGTAATAACCACAACATACCTCTTTTAAATATATGGGTTTTGATCTTTGTATTCTAAATAGGGTACGTTGGAAGCCTCTATGAGGTTAAATCCCAACCAATGGTAAACCATGGTGACCCCCTCACGGGGGTACACCTTCGCTTATTTTCCCTCTTTTATTTCCTTTAGTGGCATCCGAATAAGTCTTCAAAATGAGAAACCATAACTTTATGGGATGAACCACACTTGGGTCAGACCTCATTGGGCGTTTTGATCCATCTATCATGTAAAAATTCCAGGTGCTCCCTCCTAGAGATGTACCTACCTGATCCACCTTTATAAGTGTTTTAATCCACCCAGGTCTTAAATCTCTGTAAGATATTAAATCATGACCCTCTATCCTTGTGGGATGTTAAACTCATGAAATACCACAAGTTAAACATGGGTTTCCATTAATATATTCAATATTAATGTTTAATCAGTCCTTATTAAGGTATTGTGGAGGTGTGGTTTTATTTTTTCCAGCAGATTTCGGAAGATTCCATGCTTTATGTAGGTGATTCCATGCTTTTACATTATACGATGATTTTATTATGTTGTATTTTCTTGCTAAGTGTACTATATGAAATGTTTGTGTGGTTAAAAATGTGTTATCAAAGTTATTTGGGGTGTGTATAGACTTGAAAGTTATTTTTAAAATGAATGCAGTTGTATTTCTTGTGGATTTTCATGCTTAAGTCCTTTAAATGTGTTTGAAGAAATGAAAAAGTTGTGTGATGGGTGTTTTCAAATGGATTTAATGTGTTTGTTAATTTTAAAGAGGGTTTTTTATGAGATGTATAGAGTCTATATATGTTTATTTACATTGATTTAAAGTACATGAGAATGTGTTGAAATATATGATGTGTATAATGTAAATTGAGCACAATTTCCATACAAGGTATTTTCATTATGATGTGCAGGGGACAGGGTGCGAGGGAAAGGGTGGTTTTCTGGGGGAGGGGGAAGGGGGAAAAGTGGTAGGGGGAAGGGGTAGGGGGTGTGCTGGGTTCTTTTGAAATATGTAGGGGTAGGCAGGGGGTGTGCAATGGGAAGGGGGGATGTGCACTTGGCAGGGGTGTGCTGGGGAAGGGGGCAGGGGGTGTTTAGGGGGCAGGGAGTGTGTAGGGGTAGGGGGTGTGCTCGGGGGTGGGCAGTGTGTAGGGGGTGTTCTAGGGAAGGGGACAGGGGTGCTTTTTTTTTTATGGAATGGGGGGACATATAGCCATGGTATTAAACCGTGGGTGTGCTGGGTAGGGGTGGTTTTCTGGGGGAGGGGGAAGGGGTAGGGGGTGTGCTAGGTTCTTTTGAAATATGTAGGGGGTGAGAAAGGGGGTGTGCAATGGGAAGGGTGGAAGTGCAGTGTGTAGGGGTGTGCTGGGAAAGGGGGAAGGGGGTGTTCAGGGGGCAGGGAGTGTGCAGGGAGTAGGGGGTGTGCTCGGGGGTGGGTAGTGTGTAGGGGGTGTGCTAGGGAAGGGGGCATGGGTGCATCTTTTTTATGGAATGGGGGGTTATATAGCCATGGTATTAAACCATGGCTATAGGTATATAGCCAAGGTTTAATGTTGTTGAAAAAGGCCCATCATTGGTATCCAATAGAGGAGGATAATAGGGTTGAAGATATTTCACCACTCTTTTAATGTAATTGATAATATTTGATTTATCTCAAAAGTAAGGGAGATATCCCACGGGGGAAGGGAGAAGGAGGAGACTGTGTGTAAAGGATTTTATTGAGTGGAATGAGGGATATATGAGGGTAATCTGGTTTAATGGTTGATAGTCAAATTTTTTTAATTCCACTTATTAATCAGGGGAATTATTAGGCCTAAGGGTAAAATAAATCATTTTCCATCAATGTGGGAATCAATATACACACACTTATAATCCGTATAGTTTCATTGAGTGGATTACAATCCATTATTCAACCATATAGAGATACTTCTCCAAAAACTCATACCTTACACGAGTTCATCACATTATTTGACAAACCATTAACCATCAATGTGAGACCATGATAACCTTAGAACCAAACTGTAGGTTTATCTATTCCCCCTCGAATCATTAAATATCCCATGTTCTACTAAACATTGGGAAATTTGATTATTATAGATGATTAGCCCTAACCATGCACCAATTTCGTTTATTGGTTATTTTATGTTTTGTGCCTCACTAGTATAATTCCATTTAGCAACCCCATTCTTTATTTCATTATTGTATTAATAACATAATATTTATTTTATTATGTAGGTGAAATATTTTTCCTCAGTTCGAATGCTTTGTTCAGAAACCGCCGCCATGGACGACAATTTTTTTAGAGCGGATGGATGCAAAAAGGATGGAACATCATTGTTTTTTAACTGTTTGTTGGATAAATGTAATTGTAACCAAATTAAACATTGTTTGAAATGTATATAGAATTGTTTTGTTTTGTATTCATTATTTCAAGTAAATGTATGTATCATTTTTTTTCTTCTGTGCATTGTGTGTGGGTGTTGTGTGTGTTGTGTGAAGGTTTTGTTTGGACTCTGTGCAGGTGTGGTAATGTGTGCAGGTGCTGGGTAGGTTCTGTGCAGGTTCTGGTTTTGGATAAAATCTTTGGCATTTATCAGTGCTAGTTAAGAACTAATAAATGGATAATATATCAGTGCTATTTTGAGCACTGATAAAGGTAGTTTTTATTAGTGGTCAAAATAGCACTGATATATTATACATTTATCAGTGCTGAAAATAGCACTGATAAAGGGGCACTTTTATCAGCGCTATTTTTAACGCTAATAAAGGGGACCGCCCTTTATCTTCGCCGAGATTAATAGCGCTTTTTTAGCATTGTTAAAGGCCGTTTTTAGCGCTATAATAAGCCATATTTGTAGTAGTGATTAATGTATAAAAATATACTTAAATGGATAAAAATATCTATAAATATATACATATAACAAAATTTACATAAATATACCTAAACACACATTTATATTACATAAAAATATATAAACACACATACATATATATAATTGTATATTTATATATATAAGTACAAGTAAATATAAATATCTCTCTCTATACACATACCCACATAATGTATAAAAATATATAAAGAAAAATACATATAAATATTTATAAATGTATATAAGTATAGACAAATATTCATAAATACATATAAATATCTACTCATAGATACAATTATATATAATTTTAAATAAATATTCATAAATATATATAAATTATAAATAAATATTCAAAAATTTATATAAATGCATACATACATAAGTATATATATATATATTTATATATAATAGATAATAAATCATCAAAAGAGGGAAAAACACAATAATTTCAATGATATCAAATCAATAGGAATTTAAATTCATGGAATAAAATCATAAATAAACAAACAAGCATATGAAGACACTCCTAAGGGAAGCTGAAATCACATTTAATGTTCAAAAATCATGGTATCCAAATAAGAAACTTAGTTTTGGAGGTTGTGTGGTTTTGTGAATAAGGATAATTTCATTTGGTTCATCTTGTGAAAGTATAGACAGATGACTCAGTTGGTCAGGTGGTAAAGTTTAAATGGTGAGTGTAATAACATGCCCCTCACCCATTGGCTTAGGAAGAGGTAGAGGTGCTACTGACCATAGGTAACATCCCCAAGACACCAAAGCATGACAATAAATGTCACGAGATTCATAAATAATTGGGGGATGTTTTTTCCTTTAAAGATAAAACAAAAAAACCAAGATAACCATAAACAATCAAACCTTTATATCATGCATGAGTACGAAATACAAGCCAATACAAAACCAAACCAAGATACAATATTAGAGTAAAAGAGGAAACCACTACTACATATATTCCCTTTAACAATGCACAAAAAGACCTTTGTCAATTCTAAAAAATCATTGTTTTCCTCAACGTCATTAAAGGGGGGTCCCCTTTATCAGCGCTTTCATTAGCAGTGACAAAGACCCGACAAAATGCAGTGTGTTTGTATAACAGAACACCAAACTAAAACATGTAACCTATGTATGAAAAATATATAATTTAATTGAAATAAATTTGATATCATGAATACAAAAAAAACTACTATATATATTTCAAACAATTATTTTTATAATTACATTTACTATTATCCTCAGACATTTAAAAATATTAGTGTTTTATCTTTTAGAATTCATAATCCCCTCTCAAAAAAATCCACCCATGGCATCAGTTACCAAACAAATCACCTCATCCTGAGCAAAAGAATACACCTACATAAGAAAACAAATCTTATGATGGTAATACTATAAAGAAAAAAAGTAAACATTAATATGAAAGAATACATTAAGAAAATATAAATTTTAAATAAAAATACATGCTTGGAGTTATAATTTCTACATGATGCGTTGTATTGAGGTCGGGTTGATTCATGCACATCACAAAAGAGTTACATATCATTTTACTAAACAATCATAACAAACTGAATACGTTTGCTCAGTTTTTAGTATGTCACTTATACTTTTTACTAAAATTAATGTTAATTTTAAATAAACAAGCACTTAGATTTATACCGATCACACCATGCATCAGATTGAGGTGCGAATGATTCTTACATGTCATAAATTACTTATGGATCATTTCTCTAATGTATAAAAAATCCAAATTATTTTTCTCGATTTGCAATATGTCACTTGTGTTTTTTACTAAAATGTCACTCCAAATCAGAAACACTCATTTTGAGTCATATCCATCAAATAATTTTTTCAGTCTAACATGAGACTACTTCCTAAACATCACAAATGACTTATGAATCATTTTCCTAAATTATAAAGGCAATTGGAGTGTGTTTTTTTAGATTTCAGTGAGTGACACGTGTTTTGAACTAAAATGTAAATTTTAATCTAATAACAAGTACTTTGAGTCATATCGGTCACATTGTGTATTAGATTGTGGGGTGGTTGATTCCTACATGTCAAAAATTAATCATGAGTTATTTTACTGAATTATCAAAACAATCTGAATGTGTTTCCTTAGTTTTCAGTATGTCACTAGTTATTTTTACTAAAATTAATGCCAATTTTAAATAAAAAGACACATTTGGAGTTATACTGGTTACATCGTGTATCGGATTGAGGAAAAATTGTTACCTACATGTCAAAAATGATGCATGGGTCATTTTCCTAAAGTATCAAAACAATCGAAATGTGTTTTCTTATTTTTCATTATGTCACTTGTTTCTTTTACTAAAATTAATGTCAATTTTAAATAAAAAGATATACTTAGAGTCTACCTGTCACACCATGCATCGTATTGAGGTGTGACTAATTCCTACACATAAAAAATGACTTATGGAACATTGTACTAAAGTATAAAAACAATAAAAATGTGTTTTCTTAGTTTTCAGTATGTCACTTGTTCTTTTTACTAAAATTAATGTCAATTTTAAATAACTAGACACATTTCAAGTTATAACGGTCACACTATGCTTTAGAATGAGGTTTGGTTGATTTATAAATGTTATAAATGACTTATGAATCATTTTACTAAATTATCAAAATAATTTGAATGTGTTTTCTTGGTTTTTAGTTTGTTGCTTGTTCTTTTTACTAAAACTAATGTTAAATTTAAATAAATAGACACACTTTGAATTATATCGGTCACACTGTACATTGGATTGAGGTGTGGCTGATCCCTACATGTCATAAATGACTTATGGATTGTTTTCCTAAAGTTTTAAAATAATATGAATGTTTTTTCTCTATTTTCAGTATGTCACTTATTCTTTTTACTAAAATTAATGTCAATTTTAAATAAAAAGACACACTTCGAGTTATATCGGTCACATCGTGCATCATATTGAGGTAAAGTTGATTCCTAAATGTTATAAATGACTTATGAATTATTTTTCTAAAGTATCAAAATAATCCATATGTGTTTGATAAGTTTTTAGTATGTCACATATTCTTTTTAATAAAATTAATGTCAATTTTAAATAAATAGACACACTTTGACTTATATTGGTCACAATGTGCATTAAATTGAGGTGCGGCTAATCCCTACATGTAAAAACTGACTTATGGATTGTTTTCCCTAAGTATAAAAACTAACAGATTATATTTTTTTTAGTTTTCAATATGACACTTTCCTTTTTTATTAAAATGTCATTTGAAGCTAGAAACACACACTTTGAGTTATAATGGTCATATTGTGTGTTGGTTTGATGTGAGAATACTTCTTACATGTCATAGTTGACTTATGAATCGTTTTCCTAAATTATGAAGACAATCAGAGTGTGTTTTCTTGGTTTTCAGTGAGTAATATGTTCTGAACTAAAATGTCAATTTTAAATTGATAATGAATAATTTGAGTTATACCAGTCATAATGTGTGTCAGATTGGAGTTTGGTTGATTCCTACACATTACAAATGAATTTTTAACCATTTTCCTAAAGTATCTAAAAAATATGAATGTGTTCACTCAGTTTTCAATATTTCACTTGTTCTTTCTATTAAAATTAATATCAATTTTAAATAAAAAGACACACTTAGAGTCATAATAGTCACACCGGGTGTCGTATTGAGGTGTGGTTGATTCTGACACTTTAAAAATGACTGATTAATCATTTTCCTAATGTATTAAAACAATATGATGTGTTTGCTCAGTTTTCATTATGTCACTTGTTCTTTTTACAAAAAAATAATGTCAATTTCAAATAAAAGGCACATTTGGAGTTATACCGGTGACACTGTTCATCATATTGAGGTGTGGTTGATTTCTACACATCACCAATAACTTTTGGATCATTTTCCTAAAGTATCAAAATAATATGAAAGTGTTTAATTTGTATTTAGTATGTCACTTGTTCATTTTACTAAAATTAATGCCAATTTTAAATAAATAGACACACTTGGAATTATACTGGTCACATTGTGAGTCGGATTGAGATGCGACGAATTCCTACACATCAAAAATGACTTATGGGTCACTTTTATGAAGTATAAAAACAATCCAAATACATTTTATCAGTTTTGAGTATGTCACTTATCCTTTTTACTAAAATTAAAGTCAATTTTAAATAAAAAGATGCACCTTGAGTCATATCAGCCACATTTTTCTATTATATTTCTTTGTTGAAATTGCAACACTACATATTTATTTGATGTTCTTAACTGAAAAACCATTATATACTCTTCAAGTTTTCAATAAGAAAATTTTTTCTACTAAGAACATTGAATCAATATGTAGTGTTGACAGATCAACAAAGAAAGGAAATGGAAAGCATAGTAACGGTGGAGAAAAGGAACATGTTATGTCTTGTGGATTCACTACTACAAAATTGGGTTTATCCAGTATCAAGCCTTTAACAGTGCTAGTTAAAAACACTGTTAAAAACTAACTTTATGATCACTAAAAAAAGTTCTATTTAAAGGGGGGTTATCAGCATTTTTAGAAGTGCTGATAAAGACCCCTCCCATATCGGTGCTTTTTTACAAGTGTTGACAAAATCATAATTCAAAAAAATATTTCATTAAAAATAATAAATGAATATATTTATACTGCTAAAAATATAATTTATATTTTTTAAAATATGTTTTAGATAGGGTAAATAGGCTTTTACAATTAATATATAAGATATTTAGTAAAAAGGGATTATGAAATAATTTAAAAAAATTAATTAATATTTTTCTTATTATTACCAAGTAATATACATTTAGTATCAATTTGGTGATAAAAAATAAAAAATATAATAACAGTTCTAAAATAAGTTGAAAACATAACTCGAACTTCAAACGACCATAAATTTTGATCTGGGTGTCTGTTTGGGCTCTACCACATATATAATCAAATCCTATGAGGAGCTATATTCCGTTTATATTTTGGACCAACTCTTTGAGCATTTTCCCCCTTTTTTCTCCAGAAAGGCCCATAAGGCCTCTGAAACAAAGTTATTAGTCGTTGACCCCGATTTTTTAAAATTCAAATGGCTATAAATTTCGATCTAGGTATCCATTCGGCCTTTACCACATATCATATCAAATCTTGTTTCATGATCTTCGATTTGACTAGTTTTAGAGCTGAAAGGGACCCCTAAATCATATTTTATGGTCATTTTAGTGTTTTTAGGGTTTTTAGAGTTTCTTAATGTTTTAGGGTTTGTTTATTTATTATTTATTTATTTATTATTAATTTATTATTTATTTATTTATTATTAATTTATTATTAATTTATTATTAATTTATTCATTATTTATTAATTATTTATTAAATATTTGTTAATTAAATATTATTTATTTATTTATTTGTTTATTTATCTATTGTATATTACATATTATATATTATTTATTATATATTATTTTTTATTTATTCAATAATTGTTTATAATTTATTATTTCTTTATTTAATTTTTAATTTTTATTTATTTATTATTTATTTATTTATTTTATTAAATATATTTATATAATATTCTAGTATATGTAAATGGATATAATATATAATATGTTTAAATAAATATAATTATATATATATCGCACAGACACACATACATATTGTATAAATGTATTTAAAAATAATTATATAAATACATGTAAATATATATGCCCCACCATTGGTGGTTGGGTGCTAAGGGTTTGGGGGTGAGGGGAAGGTCACAGGGTCAAGTCGCCAAGCCTGCGATGTACTGTAGTTTTCTTCCTTGCGATGTGTTCCATAATGAAAGATATAACCTACATAGTATATGTGTGTGTGTGTGTGTGTGTGTGTGTATAAATAAACAAACATATCATTAAATAGATAAAAAATAACACGGTGTAGTGGTAAAGGTGTTCCATCTATGAAGGAGAGGTGTATGGTTCAAATCCAGGCAGGCACGCATGAGGCTGGAAATTCAAAAAGCTCTAATAAAGGGGGGTGGAGTGCTATTAAAGGGGTCATGGAAGTGCTGATAAAGATGTTGGATGTGCATAGATTTCTAAAAAAATTAACTCCTCTAACAGTGTTTTTTAGCACTGATAAAAGTTTCAGGCTTTTAACCACACTCAAATTATCAGCGCTTTTTTAGCACTGATAAAGGCCTATTCTAGCACTATTTTAATCCATTTTGTAGTAACTTCGAACAAACTACTTCAACTCAAAGTCCAATATATTATGAGCATGTGTAACTTCAAAGGCCTATTCTAGCACTATAAAAGTCCTTTTTGTATGAATTGACCTTTTCATGATGGATGTACACATTCTTGACCCATTTCCTTGTTATCATTATCTCAGTTGCAGCCTCTAAGTCCAATCTCTTATGAGCATGTGTAACTTCGAACAAACCACCTCAACTCAAACAAAGGAATCAACTTGTATAAGAAAAAAAATTCTAATGTGAGTAATAATAAAAAGAAATAAATTAAACACAAATATGAAACTATACATTACTTTTATGGAAGTCACGTCTTGATGTTATTTGTGTACATTTTACCATTAGGTATGTTTCTCATTCATTTATAAAAAATTCTATGTTTTCTTATGAATATGATAATTCTCAACAATCATAATAGTACTTTAAAAATAAAAAAACACAAAGTATTAATAAATATTTTAATGGAAATAGTAATTATCTTTGAAAATACCTCTTAGGGGATGCTAGATTGTTGATGTAATATAATCTCTCTCATAAATTTACAAACATAATAACCACAATATTTTCAATTTTTTTGTTTTGGAAACTATAAAAACATTGAGAAAAATACATTATTTTTTATATGTATTTGGATAGTGAAATCTTATTATATATACCTTGATAAGTTTCCACTTGTAGAACATATCAGGCTCCTTGTGTGCATGGGTTGTCTTCATGACATGATTTCCACGATATTTATACATCACCTCATCATAGCATAATTCTCATTGAAACATAATATAAAATATATGACTTGAATTTTAGTTCTAAAACATTATATTTAGTGTATTACAAAATGAAAATTGTCATCATGTGTGGTCGGTTTGTTGGGTATCCATGCAGTGATCCTAGGAAATAAATATTTGGATTATACAAATTGACTGTAATGAGCATCCAATATTGCATAAAAACACAAAAAGTAATAAGGTACAAAATAAGTGAAAATAAATTTTATAGGATTAAATTATAGAGTTTTACCCCTACAATGTTTGTATTAAGAAGATTCTATCATCCAAAAGTTTTATTTCAAACTATTTGGAATATTTTGTCACTATTTCATTAATTTTTTTATGAATCTATATATTTTTGTTCTATAGAATTTTCATTAGGACTAATGAGTCTGAATTTATGTTCATGGGTTAATCCCATCAAGTTGTATTTATATATATGCCTGCAAAAAATATGAAATGTATTTAGTCATAATTAACATAGTGTATCGGTTTTTGGAAGAAAAAAAATCCTGAAAACATACCTCATGTATACATTTATAACTGGTCCTCCTAGACATTCAAAGTTGAGTATTTCATTTAAATTCTCAAGAGAAATGTAATATGTAAAATCATCTCTGTACATTAGTTCTTCAAAATCAATTATGTGACTAACACCATTTTGTAACTTTGTATCTGTATGAACCTTCACTGTTGGAAAGTTATATTATACCAACAGTTTCAAACTATTGGTATAGGGGGTATACTATTGGTATAGCATATACAAATATTTTTCCAAACCGTTGGATAGTCTGGTGTAGGGATAAGAATATACCAATGGTTATCTATTAACTATTGGTATAGGATAAAAAATATTATAGTTTTCCAATAGTTCCTAATAATTGATGGGATAGATAATTATCAATGGTTTATTAACCATTGGTATAAAACAAAAATAGGGAAATGCCAATGATTTAACAATCGTTTACATAGAGTTTTTCCAATAGTTAACCATAAACGTTGGTATACATTATATGTCCAGGATTATACCAACAGTTGGAATACACATGCTCTATCAATATTGTACCAATGGTTATAAACCATTGGTATAGGTTTTTCCCAGATATCAGTATAGCCCTCATCTCTATCATTGCACATATATTTCAACATTGCACACAGATTTCATCAAGATTTCAACAGTGCACACAGAAGCCTCCAATATGAGCACATCCCCACCAAGAAGCTCAACCATTGAACACAAAATCATATAGAACCTCCAAAATTGTACACAGAAACCTCCAATATTTCATGAACCAACTTCCAACATTTCATACATTTCACAAACCACAAATATATTCAAAAACACTACAATACCATATAAAAACATCTCCAAAAACTCTACAATACCATATATAGAATTTTAATAACTAATAACAACTTCACATTTTTTATTCCATGGGAATACAATTCATGAATTCGGTATGTTTCAGAAGCTATTTAGACCCACACATAGGAATAAATAAATTAGTATATAAGGACCCGCACTTATTTCATACATAATCTTCAATTTATTTAAGAAAACATGTCATTATACATTGAGGATATTTTCAAGTTTAGAGCTTTAGAGAATTAAGACAAAACATTCGTAACATTACACATTGTTACATAGTGGATACCATAAAATTAGTTTCCATTATCCCCAGAATATAAAACATTAAATCACAAAACAGGACTCCTTGACAATTCTTAAACATTTAACATGTCTTCCTTCCTTGTATTACTCATCATTAACCTGTGAAAAATCATTTAAAAACTTGGGATGAGCACAAAAGCTCATAAGGTATGAAAAAGAGGGAAATGTCACATTAGTCCATGAATATGCATGACGTATGAAAACATTTTCAAAAGACATGCTTTCCACCCATAAAATCTTACTTAGCATAACATGAGATTTACACAAGATCCACACAAACATAATTATAATCATAGAGGTATATTGGGGCATTACTTACATAATCTTGTAACCATCTTGGCTACCTTAAAATTTGTAACCCTCACAGCTACCTTACTTTGTGTAACCATCACAGTTACACTTGGAGTAACCATACAGCCGACCTCCAACTTACTCAAACCCAATGCATTGGAGGGAAATATAGGTCCCACCCTTCATCATAAACAATTCCCAATAACCAAAACATAATCATACAACATAAACAATAGCATAAAACATTGCCTTTGAATCTTATAAAATAGAATTTTAAAAGAGGATTTTAGAAGAAAAGTCCCTTATAAACATCATATACTTGAAGTGAGGCTTAATTGAGTGGATGGAATATGTATATACTCTGTAAATACACATAATTAAACATAATATAAACAGAACCCATCACAAAAACAATTTAAATAACACATAAATTATAAAGTAGAAGGTTAACCCAAGAATGGAAATCGGGTTAAGAATTCCCTTACCTTGGGCTTGTATTACTTAAAAATTGTTTAAACCTCCTGTATAATGGTTAAAAGAGTGTTATTAGTACATTACAGAAACATGTTCATGTTTATAACATCTTATATGGTCATTTCATAACCTCATTTCACCCCTTAATTGTTAGGATTTTGTTCCTTGCATTATTTTGGGTGAGTTCTTTTGTGATTTTCACAATCGGTTCATGATGAATCTTTCTTGTTGATTGGAGGTGAAACTCCAGAATTGGAATGGAGTAGTATTTACATAATTCCAGTACCATAAATTATACCATTTATCACTTTGGTGCTCTATATGATGATGATTTATAAGTTAAACATTAGTTATGTTCGTTTTGATAATTTATGTGGTTCTTTGATAATTACAACTTCATTTAGTCTTGTAAATTTGAATCATGAGTACAAAATAATTTCAGAACCTTATACGATTCATAAAACATATATTATAACCTGGTTCAACCATATAAATTATTTCATGACCAGACTTTAAATAATTAATGGAGATTGAAAATACATCGTCCACGATATCGGTAATTCGACACAAATGGACAATGTTTTTTGATTCTTTAAATAAGTGAGAAAGGAGAGGAATAATGATTTGTAATTTTCCATAAACATGAAAACATCCAGAATATACATGATTCTGGAGATTTCATTCCTCTTGTATAAGAGTGGGTGAAGAACGAAGAGAAGGGAATCTTGAAATGAAGAAAACATGAGAAATTTCTTACAAAAATTCGGCAGCCTAACGACGTCTCTTAAAATTTCATAAAAATAAGATTGATGAGAGGAATGGAATATCTCATCATTCATACAAAATTTGGACAGTAAGTGGGAAATATTAAATGAAATATCCCAACAAAAGACAAAGGTAAAGGAAGAGAATAACATAAAATGGAAGAAAAGAATGAAAATGAAAGAGGATGTTTACCTCTTGATCTCTTCTCCTTGAGATCCTTCTTAAGGAATTTGATTTTGGTCTTTTGGTGACACCAGAAGCTCTAGGACGTGGGGAAGAAGATTGGGGAGGGAATGTGGAAGAAATCAGACAATGCTCAAGGCTTGAGAGGTGTGGGAGGAAGAGGGGAGTGAGGGTGGTATTTATAGTGGAGGAGGGGAGGTATTTTAGATTATTTTAATTATTATTATAATATTTTTATCAAGACTATGAATAATATCAAATAATGTGTCCCTAAATAGTGATAATATCATGTGATTTCGAAGAAATTTGCCTTTCATCACTTATGATGTCATAAATAGTGCATTTTTACTGATAAATTGATTATATGGTATTTTACCGTATTTCACTATTCACCGAAAATTCAAGAGTTTCAGAAAAATACCAAAAATTTACCCAAACCATTTTTCGATGTGAAGAATTCAAAAATGAACTCTATTTTTCAAAAATAATTTTCTAAATATTATTAATTTAATTTTTAAATAAGGTCGTAGTTAATTCAAAAAATAACAAAATTGAAGTGCAATTAGTTTTATGTGACATTGGAAAATTAATTAAGATCCCATTATCCTATTGCCATGGGAAAATAAAATAATATTATTATTTACTATTCATGAGGTCATATTACTATTCATATTACTATTCATATTACTATTCATAAGGGCATGTTACTATTCACCAAAAAAACAAGTTTGTTCCATCAGACTCTAAATAACATACTCAACACAATTGTAGATGACAGTTTCTTGAAATTCAAAACATAGAAGAAATAAAATTATGTTTAAAGGATACTTATAAATATATAACTTAAACAAAATTTCAAGCATTTTCAATTTATTTTTAGAAAACCTTGGGATGTTACATTATCCCCACCTTCTTGAAATTGCGTCCTTGCAATTTTATTTACTTATTAAACAACTGAGGGTATTTTTCCCTCATAGCATTTTCAGACTCCCATGTTGCTTCTTCAACCATGTGGTTTCTCCACAAAACCTTTACCTGGTGGATTACCTTATTCCGCAAAACCTGTTCTCTTCGATCAAGAATCTGAACTGGTTTTTCTTCATAAGAAAGGTTCTCTGCTAGCTGAACTTCTTCCGGCCTCAAGACATGTGATGAATCTGGAACATAATTTCTCAACATCGAAACATGAAAAACATTGTGTACCTGAAACAAGCTCGGAGGAAAAGCTACGCGGTACGCAACTGTTCCAACTTTATCCAAGATTTCAAAAGGACCGATGAACCGTGGACTTAGTTTCCCTTTCTTGACGAAACGCATCACACTTTTCCAAGGAGATATTTTAAGGAAAACATGGTCACCTACCTTGAAAGAGAAGTCTTTCCTTCTGTTATCTGCATAACTTTTCTGCCTGCTCTGAGCTGTCCTCATGTGTTGCTGGATCATCCTCACTTTCTCAGCCACTTCTTCTACTAATTTTGACCCCATCAACATTCTTTCACCGACTTCATCCCAAAATGCAGGAGTCCGACACTGCTTTCCATACAAGGCCCCAAAAGGTGCCATCTGAATACTGGAATGGAAACTGTTATTATAAGAAAACTCAACTAGTGAAAGATACTGATCCCAACTTCTCTGATAGTCCATTGAACAAGCTCGAAGCATATCCTCCAAAGTTTGAATCGTTCGTTCTGACTGCCCATCTGATTGAGGATGAAAAGCTGTACTGAAATTCAACTCTGTGCCCAAAGACTTCTGAAGTCCCTTCCAAAATTTAGAAGTGAACCTGAGATCTCGGTCAGACACAATGGAAAGAGGAACTCCATGTAACCTAACAATATATTTGAGGTACAATCGAGAAAGCTGATCTAATGTCATTGTATCTCGAATAGAAAGAAAATGAGCTGACTTTGTTAGCCGATCAACAATAACCCATATCGCATTGTTACCTCGAGAAGTCTTTGGTAGTACCACCACAAAATCCATGGATATATTCTCCCATTTCCATTCTGGCACCGGCAAAGGCTGAAGCATCCCCTTCGGTAACTGTCGCTCTGCTTTAACCTGCTGACATGTCAAACATTTCATTGTAAAATCAGCAATATCTCTTTTCATCCCATTCCACCAGTAATACTCCCGAAGGTCTCTGTACATCTTAGTACTTCCAGGATGAACAAAAAATGGAGAACTATGAGCTTCACACAATAATTATTTCTTCAGCTGGGAATCACAAGGCACACACAACCTTTTTCCAAGCCTTAAAACACAATCTTTATCAAGATTAAATTCTGGAAACTTACCCATTTTAACCAATTCTACCTTTTTCTGTAGCTCATGGTCTTCCCTCTACGCTTTCATAATTCTGTCTGACAAAGAAGACTGCACTGAAACCTGAAACAAAACAGATATATTCCCTGCACCAACAACTTCTAAGCCAAAATTTATCAAATCATTAATCAAGGGATCACGTTCCAAACGTAGCATGGTTAATGATGCATGATTTTTCCGACTTAAGGCATCCGCTACTTTGCTTTTCCAGGATGGTAATTAATCGTGCGGTCATAATCCTTTATCAGTTCTAGCCATCTTCTCTGCATCATGTTTAATTCCTTCTGAGTGAATATATACTTAAGACTTTTATGGTCAGTATATATTTGGCATTTGGTTCCGTATAGATGATGCCTCCATATTTTCAATGCAAAAACCACAGCTGCCAATTCCAAATCATGTGTGGGATAATTCAGCTCATGAGGTTTAAGTTTTCTCGAAGCATAGGCAATTACCTGATCATTTTGCATCAAAACACAACCAAGTCCCTTCAAAGAAGCATCACTGTAGATGACAAACT
Organism: Viscum album; assembly: GCA_963277665.1. Lineage (NCBI taxonomy): Eukaryota > Viridiplantae > Streptophyta > Magnoliopsida > Santalales > Viscaceae > Viscum > Viscum album. The sequence continues at coordinate 1,995,588,958 of OY728157.1, forward strand.
CACCATTCCGGGAAGGTAAGGCCAAAACTGGAGCATTCACCAATCTCTTCTTTAGTTCCTGAAAACAAACATCACATTCTTCTGTCCAAACAAATTTAACCCCTTTCCGTGTTAACTTAGTTATTGGGCTAGATAACCGTGCAAAGTTCTTAACAAAGCGTTGGTAATAACTTGCTAAGCCCATAAAACTACGAATCTCTGTAACATTTGTGGGTCTTGTCCATTCATCAACTACTTTTGTTTTGGCAGGATCAACTGTTATTCCATCCATATTTACAATGTGCCCAAGAAAAGAAATCTGTTTCAACCAAAAATCACATTTGCTGAATTTTCCATATAGTTTCTTTTCTTTTAAATTTTGTAAAACAACCCTTAGATGTTTTTCATGATCCTCTTTATTTTTAGAAAAAACCAGAATGTCATCAATAAATACAACCACAAACTTATCCAAGAACTCATGAAATACTCTATTCATAAGATTCATGGATACAGCAGGTGAATTAGTTAACCCAAATGGCATAACAACAAATTCATAATTCCCATATCTAGTACGAAAGGCTATTTTCGGGATGTCATCCTCCTTCACCTTCAGCTGATGGTATCCGGATCTCAAGTCAATCTTGGAAAAGTACTAAGCTCCCTGGAGCTGATCAAACAAGTCATCAATATGAGGAAAAGGATACTTGTTTTTAACAGTGATGTTATTCAAAGCTCTATAATCAATGCAAAGTCTCATGGAACCATCTTTCTTTTTAACAAACAAAACATGGGCTCCCCATGGTGAAGTACTGGGACGAATGAAGCCTTTGACAAGCAAATCCTGCAACTGATTTTTCAATTCAAGAAGTTCTATTGGAGCCATACGATATGGGGGTTTTGAAATTGTCTTAGCATCAGGAACTAAGTCAATTTTGAATTCGACTTCTCGTTTAGGTATGACACTGGGTAACTCCTCAGGAAATACATCAAGGTATTCATTTACCACTGGCACATCATTGATTTGAATAGTTCCCTTGTTTTCAACAATATGAGCCAGATTACTTTCATTTCCATCTTTCAGTAGTTTCTCAGCTTCTTGATATGTTATCAATTGTATGGGATCATTCTTGTATACAAACTGAAACTCTTTATGAAAAACAACTTCTTTAGCTCTACAGTCAATCTTAGCATGATAATCAGAAAGCCAGTCCATCCCCAGAATAACTTCAAACTCGACTAAGGGTAAAACAACAAGGGTTGCAGGTAAAGTCTTTCCACATACCACAATAGAAATATTCTTATAATTCCTCTTTGCTATAACATTTCCCCCTGGTGTTTTAATAACAAGTTCAGGTATCATTTGTTGAGGTGATATTTCCAAGTAACTAGAAAATTTCTCAGAGAAGAAGGAATGTGTAGACCCCGTATCAAACAAAACTTTAGCAAAATCTGAGTGAACAAACAAAGTACCTGATACAACTTCATTGGATGGCCCAACATCTGCTGACGTAGTCGCAAAGGATCTCACTACACCTTTCTGCTTGTAGTCTGGCTTCTTTGCATCATTTGGATCCCTCTTTGGACAGGCATTTGCATAGTGACCCATCTCACCACATTTAAAACAATTTACAGTTTGCTTATCCGGATTAGTCTTTGGATCATTTTCATTGCAATCTCGGGCCATATGTCTAAACTTACCACATTTAAAATACTTCCCAGTTTTGATAAGACATTCCCCAGGGTGCTTCTTGCCACACTTTTCACAAACTGGAAACTGTATTTTCTTACCATCAGATTTCATTGGTTGATTCTTACCCATTGCTTTCCAATTTGACCTCTTCTTCTCTTTGTTTCCAAATTGCATGTGATCGTCAGCAAACTCCATCTCTACCCTCTCAGCACATCAGACAAGTTTCTCGTAACTTTTTAATTCACGGGAGGCCAACTCCCTTCGATATCTTGGATTCAATCCTGAGTAAAAGCGGTTGATTTTGCTATCGAGATCCAGAATACGATTTGGAGCATACCTCGCCAGTCGGGTGAAGTTCGCCTCATACATAGCCACTGAATCTTCCTCCTTTTGTTTCAGTTCAAGGAATTGTTTCTCCATTCAAAGTCGCACCACCTTAGGAAAATATTTTTCAAGAAAAAGACTTTTAAATTCATCCCATACTAAGGCATCAAAATCCTCTCTACCCCTGATATTCCTTACCATTGACCACCACTGATCAGATTCCCCTTCAAAACGATAAATGGCAAGACTTACCTTTTGATTGTCTGAACATCCCATATAATCAAATATATTTTCAAGGGCTTTAATCAATCCTTCTGCTGCCACTGGGTCAGAAGATCCACTGAATGCAGGAGGATGTTGTCTCATAAAATGTTCCACCACTATCATGTTCCGTTGGGGTACTTCTATTTATCCTCTTGCATGGATGCCACCACCATTTATTGCCTGTGTTAGCTGAGCCCTTACTGTCACAAACTGCTCGGTTCCAATCCCTACCATTCCGGGCTGTTGATCAGGAAGGTTGTCATTCTGTCGGTGCCTATCCTCTTCAGCATCCATGTTCCTTCTGCGGACAACCATTCTAAACAAACATTTCTTAGATGAAGCAACATGGTAATCTTTAAATGCTATAACAAATTAAACATTGGGTGAGAATTATTTATGGTATTCTATTAGCATCACCTTAACCCCTAAATTTATCTAAACCATCCTCTGATACCAACTATAAGGACCCGCACTTATTTCATACATAATCTTGAATTTATTTAACAAAACACGTCATTATACATTGAGGATCTTTTCATGTTTAGAGCTTTAGAGAATTAATACAAAACATTCGCAACATTACACATTGTTACATAGTGGATACCATAAAATCAGTTTCCATTATCCTCAGAATATAAAACATTAAATCACAAAACAAGACTCCTTGACAATTCTTCAACATTTAACATGTCTTCCTTCCTTGTATTACTCATCATTAACCTGTGAAAAATCATTTAAAAACTTGGGATGAGCACAAAAGCTCAGTAAGGTATGAAAAAGAGGGAAAAGTCACATTAGCCCATGAATACGCATGACGTATGAAAACATTTTCAAAAGACATGCTTTCCACCCATAAAATCTTACATAGCGTAACATGAGATTTACAAAAGATCCACACAAACATAATTATAATCATAGAGGTATATTGGGGAATTACTTACATAATATTGTAACCATCTTGGCTACCTTAAAATTTGTAACCCTCACAGCTACCTTACTTTGTGTAACCATCACAGTTACACTTGGAGTAACCATACGGCCGACCTCTAACTTACTCATACCCAATGCATTGGAGGGAAATATAGGTCCCACCCTTCATCATAAACAATTCCCAGTAACCAAAACATAATCATACAACATAAACAATAGCATAAAAACATTGCCTTTGAATCTTATAAAACAGAATTTTAAAAGAGGATTTTAGAAGAAAAGTCCCATATAAACATCATATACTTGAAGTGAGGCTTAATTTAGTGGATAGAATATGTATATACTCTGTAAATACACATAATTAAACATAATATAAACAGAACCCATCACACAAACAATTTAAATAGCACATAAATTATAAAGTAGAAGGTTAACCCAAAGAATGGAAATCGGGTTAAGATTCCCTTACCTTGGGCTTGTATTACTTCAAAATTGTTTAAACCTCCTGTATAATGGTTAAAAGAGTGTTATTAGTACTTTACAGAAACATGTTCATGTTTATAACATCTTATATGGTCATTTCATAACCTCATTTCACCCCTTAATTGTTAGGATTTTGTACCTTGCATTATTTTGGGTGAGTTCTTTTGTGATTTTCACAATCGGTTCATGATGAATATTTCTTGTTGATTGGAGGTGAAACTCCAGAATTGGAATGGAGTAGTATTTAAATAATTCCAGTGCCATAAATTATACCATTTATCACTTTGGTGCTTTATATGATGATGATTTATAAGTTAAACATTAATTATGTTCGTTTAGATAATTTATGTGGTTCTTTGATAATTACAACTTCATTTAGTCTTGTAAATTTGAATCATGAGTACAAAAGAATTCCAGAACCTTATATGATTCATAAAACATATATTATAACCTGGTTCAACCATATAAATGGTTTCATGACCAGACTTGAATGAATTAATGGATATTGAAAATACATCGTCCACGATATCGGTAATTCGACTAAAATGGACAATGTTTTTTGATTCTTTAAATAAGTGAGAGAGGAGAGGAATAATGATTTGTAATTTTCCATAAACATTACAACATACATAATATACATGATTTTGGAGATTTCAAGCCTTTTGGATAAGAGTGGGTGAAGAACGAAGAGAATCGAATCTTGAAATGAAGAAAACATGAGAAATTTCTTACAAAAATTGGCAGCCTAACGGCGTCTTTTAAAATTTCATAAAAATAAGATTGATGAGAGGAATGGAATATCTCATCATTCATACAAAATTTGGAGAGCAAGGGGAAATATTAAATGAAATATCACAACAAAAGACAAAGGGAAAGGAAGAGAATAACATAAAATGGAAGAAAAGAATGAAAATGAAAGAGGATGTTTACCTCTTGATCTCTTCTCCTTGAGATCCTTCTTAAGGGATTTGATTTTGGTCTTTTGGTGAGACCAGAAGCTCTAGGACGTGGGGAAGAAGATTGGGGAGGGAATTTGGCAGAAATTAGACAATGCTCAAGGCTTGAGAGGTGTGGGAGGAAGAGGAGAGTGAGGGTGGTATTTATAGTGGAGGAGGGGAGGTATTTTAGATTATTTTAATTATTATTATAATATTTTTATCAAGACTATGAATAATCTCAAATAAAGTGGCCCTAAATAGTGATAATATCATGTGATTTCGAAGCAAGTGGCCTTGCATCACTTATGATGTCCTAAATAGTGCATTTTTACTGATAAATTGAATATACGGTATTTTACCGTATTTCACTATTCACCGAAAATTCAAGAGTTTCAGAAAAATACCAAAAATTTACCCCAACCATTTTTCGATGTGAAGAATGCAAAAATGAACTCCATTTTTCAAAAATAATTTTCTAAATATTATTAATTTAATTTTTAAATAAGGTCACAGTTAATTCGAAAAATAACAAAATTGAAGTGCAATTAGTTTTATGTGACATTTGAAAATTAATTAAGATCCCATTATCCTATTGCCATGGGAAAATAAAATAATAATATTATTTACTATTCATGAGGTCATATTACTATTCATATTACTATTCATATTACTATTCATAAGGGCATGTTACTATTCACCAAAAAAAAACAAGTTTGTTCCATCAGACTCTAAATAACATACTGAACACAATTGTAGATGACAGTTTCTTGAAATTCAAAACATAGAAGAAATAAAATTATGTTTAAAGGATACTTATAAATATATACCTTAAACAAAATTTCAATCATTTTCAATTTATTTTTAGAAAACCTTGGGATGTTACATAGTATGTAAAATAATGAATAATAAATTCTATTTTCAAGAGTTTTAAAAAATAATAGATAGGTACCTTTCAACATCGTGTGATTCTTTATAGATTTGATTTGAACATCCCATAGAGCATAAAATTTCCCTAATATGTCATGGAAAATCATACTCACATTAGCATATACATCAAGAGATACCATTTCTTCCTCTTTCCATAACAATTCTAGAAATAATTCACTTTCTGGAATGCAGCAACACCCATTCCTTCCACTACATCATACATTACAGTGAATAAACCCTATATTATTCTTTATTATAATTTAGTTATGATAATAATAATATTAACATGGTATCATTAAGTCATATATCCTATCATAAGACCATATGTCAATGATGCAAAAGACCCAATATAATACCATAAGTTTTAACCATTTCATGAGACGGTATTCATCTTACATTGATCGTAGGACCTTGTTAGGTTCCCATGGATTATGAGGCCTTATTCTACATATGATTTATTCTATTCATGCAGATCAGGTGTGTCTAGTGAGTCTTTTATTTCACAAGTACACCCATTGCATAATTCCATAACACTTATGTGAAACTACATGATCTCATCTCTTTATGTGAAGGTGAAACGCCTTATGCATTTATTTTTATATGACTCATTCAATCATGTTACCCCATTCTCTTTATGTGATACACTTACATGACTTAAATCACATAAACTACACCACATTCTATGACATCATTATGTGATATGGTTTTGAGGCAGCTTGGATGATGATGTCATCAAGTATGCAAGTTGGAAACTAGGATCCATTCATTGAGTTATGTAATGAATACTCTAGATGTCATGATTTGACCTTGGTTCTATATAGTATTCCCAAGATTCCATGGGTCCCTAGGATTCATATTCTATCTAAAATATAGAAATTTACTCTTGGGGGGATTATTTTATTGTCTTTATTATAATGATTATGAGATACATAGCTCAGCCCTATGATTTGGATGACCCATCTTGATGGTATACATTTTCTTGGTCAGGATGCCACAGATGTCTGGGATTTCACTATTTAGTTTTGCGTCTTGGGGATTGTTTTGATTCAGTGATTACCAAGGAAGAATATGTAAGGACAAGTTGATTGCATATCCCTATGTGCTAGCTAGGCATAGTGGGATTTTGGGAATATTTTCTTTCTTCCGGTATGGTGTTAGTTTGTGGATAAGCATGTGGATGATATTGGAATAACTTAGTGCACAAAGAAATCCATATAGTTTAGTAGTGACATTGTGATGTGGGTGATCATAAGATAGATCATGGAACATGTAAATTACATGATATTTTAGAGGAGTTCTAAGGGTGCTCTTGGATGGCATGATGACATGTTATAGAGAACAGACTCTTTGATTTAGTGAGGTATGACTTTGGGAGCATGATTTGGATGATATATTTGGTGGAATAGGATTTTAGACCTACTACACAGGATAATATGGGAATGTAAAACAATGTTATCACATGGTACCTGTTTGAAATATAAATCAATTATAGTCATGAGAGGGCCAATGATTGATGGATGTTTGAGGGGGTGATAGCATGTATGGTGACCGAAAACTTGAGATGAAATAAAATTAGATCCCTATTTGGAGGAAAGTTATTAAAAAAATATTTTACATTTGTGTGTGGTTAATCTGTAAATTTAGTCAAGTGATTCTGAGGATGAAAGAAGAACTGTTCCGAAGGAGTGACTCATGTTTTCTCATGATCAAACCTATTGAGGCAGCTCTCAAAGATCAGTATAAGGTGACTCATATTGTAGGGACTATACCATTGGATATTTGAAGAAATGAACCTAGTATTAAACTTGGAGATTGGTTTGGTAATGCTATAATAAAAAGACTCCTATCTTGGGGAATGTGATATCAGTTTTTAATGATGTGACCCACAGGTTAATACAGAATAGGATCATAGGAATGCTCATTATAATGTCATTTTTTCATTCTAATTTCAGTTGATAAATTAAACTAGTTACTTCTAGATTCTTCTATGTTGGTTATATAAAAATTTGGATATTCTATCAGGTGGAGTCTGAGTATGGGTGTTATGTTTGGGGTGGTTTCAATGTGACCAGAATTTGGTTGAGTTGGTTATTCATTGATGTTCAAAGTACAAAATCATAGTGTAAATTAGAATGTATAGTTTGACCTTGGAAATCACTATAAGTTGGTTACATGCTTCATTGATTGTTCTTGGATGATCAAGGTATTCTTTGGGAATCAAAGGCATTATGATCTCTTAGTTATTAATGCTTTATTAATTGAAGCCATTCATTCTAGAGAAAGTTAACCTAAAGGGGGTTTGGCCAGTATTTTAGGAAATGAATGGATGTAGTTAATAGGGAATCACACTGAGTTCATGATTAGGATCCCTAAAATATGTTGGGATATAATATTTCTATAATGGGATGTGTCATGACAATGTATCAGCCATTTCGAGCCCTAATCTACGATAGGGTGAACTACATGTTGAATGAATAATTAGATTTTGACATGGTCTAATATTATGATAGATGGGTTTCATGTAGGTCCCTCCTATGGTCTAAAAATTGATATAGGCAATGTATTCTATGTGGGGGGGCCTAATGAAGATAAATTGGAGTTGTTAATTTAGAGGTATGTTTGATGTTTTCAGTGGTTGTGTATTTAGGAACTATATGAACATTCCACCACAACATAGTGCAATAAATAAAAGAGGATGAGATTTTTTTGGATATTGATAATGGGAGCATAATGATGATGAATACTCAAGGTTTATTAATTCTTTAGATAGAATAAATACCTCAAGTGACATATAGTGGGATGATAGCGATGATGTCATTACTCTATGGGTAGATTCAAAATATTTTATAAGGTAGTTTATAAACATATGGATCTATTTTCAAGTGAGTGGACTAGGGACTAAGGGAATAGTGGTGAGTAAGGATCCTGGTGTGACCTTCTAGACCTTGGAAATATTTTACCATGAATTAAGATATGGGATTATCTCGGTGGATGGGATTCCTTGATTCCAATGTAAAACATTGATTTAAGAAAACCTATGGGTTATAAAATCTAACCTAAAGTGTTTAGAATTATTGTGAGGTTAAAAGATATATATTTAAATATATTGATACAATTATGGTTGAGGTTTTTTAGTGATGTGAGCTACATGAAGGTGACATATAAAAAATATAATTGATTAATAAGGTCTTAGGAATAAAATATAGATTCACGTGGGTTGGTTTTCCTTGAGGGAAATTTGATAGTTAATAGGTTTAACTTCCATTATTGATAAATTAGTGGGGGGGGGGGGTTGAATAGATTTTGAGAGTGGTGTGATAAGTGATGGGGTAAATATTTAAATAGAAACTATTATGTTAGCAATGACTAGATTTAGTTATGTGATATATTTAGATATAAGAAATTCCTATGTACTGGAAATTCTTACATAAATCTAGAAAATGAAAAATTTCACTCAACTTCACTCATATCTTCTATATATGACTTCCATTAGACATCAAAAACACTTTCTAGGATCATAAAACATTATACCAAGATGTATCCGTAAAAACCAAATCAAGAAGATTCATAAATTTTCAGAAAATCAAAAAAAATTTGGTATCAAATACAACAACACAAATTATCAAGTACAACATGATATGTGAATGAGAGTAGATCAAAAATGGTGTATCATAATGTAAATTATCAAAATAAAATGAATCAATGAAAGATGACTAAGAAGTGGTGTAATGAAAATGAATAAGCTCAAGTTCTTCAGCCAATAATTTGAGTGTATGTAAAAAAAGAATTGTGAAATATCTTTGATACCATGTTAAAAGAGAATCCATAGAATCCATACCTATATGTCAAGTAAGGTTTTATTATTTATAGATAAATAAATAAAGATAATGCGACCTACCTAATCACACATATATTCAATCACATCAAATCATTAAACATCAAATCTCAGTAATATCAATCAAAAATTTAATGGATCAATTTTTCCCCCATCACCATAACTATCATCACCATCATCATCAGCCTCATCCTCGTCCTCATCCTTGTCCCCATAATCGCCCCCACCCTCATCCCCTTCCTCATCCCCATCCTCATCCTCACCCTCCTCCTCTACCTTGGACTCCTCGTTGCCCTCATCCACGGCATCATCCTCTCCCTCAGCCTCTTCCTCTCCATCACCATCACCATCACCATTGAAAAGAACCACATCATCTCAAACACCACTATAACTGAACCCTGGGGCACTATATAATGAACATATCGATGAAATATATGCATCACAAGACACACTATTCTCTAGTGTAAGTGATTGACATAAAACATTCATCAATTTCATAAATTTAGTGTTTTCCCTTTCAGCTTGTTCTTCCAGCTGTGTGGCCCTTTTTCATCACGTTCTACCCATGCCTTAACATTTTAAAAATTAGTAGAAGTACAGCTGGTACCTAAAGAGGTCAAATACCTCATCAGTACTATACTCTTCCCAGGTCGGCAACATACTCTTCCAAGGTTCTCATCTCCCAACACCTGATGTAAGTGATCATTTAGCCTAAAATTTCCAGGTTCTTAGGAATCACGGGCCTCCAAAGTATCTTGTTAAAAATTTAAATAGATTATTAATTAAAAAAATAGATATTAAAATTTTAAATCATCAAAGTAAAACTTATAATATACTTTTTTCGTTTTTTTATAGCACTTCCATATTTTTTCTTTCTACTCAAGCAAAAATAGTTTTGATTGAGGCACACATCCTTTAATATTCAATACCTAACTCTACAATGATATTGAATGTAGAAAAACATAATTGAAAAAAAGTTACCAATATTGAATTACAAAACTAAATTTATATCAAAACTTTATAAATCAAATAAATTATGGAGGAATCAATAGAAATAATAAGTCCTAAAAAATTTATAAGCAATTATCGTACCTACTTCCTCACATCATTTGACATCGTAGTATGCCCCAACGTGTGAAGGTATTTTTTAGCATCAATGATTTGTTTATTTTTCTTGATGATTCATAAATAAAATTAAATAATAGAAAATATAGTATTAATGAAAATCATGAAAATTTTCATTTAAAAACCTCAAATGTGATTAATAACATAAAAATAGTAGTCATCCAATGAGTAATCATTTTCCAATACTATTCTATCAAATAATCATCCATGAAAGGTACTTACTCTAACTCCATTCCAAATCTAGCATGACATACAATATAAATCTCATGTTTGTAGCCTCTCTAAATCTCACCTAATTTCTATAGACGTGCTGACCTTGCACCCTCACCATCAAGAATATTAAACTAAAGCTAACACAAAAATATAAATTTATATAAATACAAAAATAATATATTACATTAAATCCAATAGATTTGTTTACCCATATCTATGCCCAAGAATTATCCTTGACTTTGTTTGGAAATTTTCTCCATGAGAGTGGGTTGATGGGAATGATGTCAAAGTATTTGGCAAGCATCACCAAAAAACTCTAACATTATTACCTTTTTTTTTGATTTGATTGTCTTAGTTATAGTCCACCATCAATTGTGTGTGTCGGTTCTACAATACATGCATTCATGTATACCCCCACCCCACCTATTATCAGTAGATGTATCTATTATGAAATAAAAACAAATATTATATTAATACATGATATAATGAAAAAAAATTATGGTATAAAAATTTGTTAGGGTTCTATAAATATACCTATGGTAGTCTAATCAATGGGTGTTATAGGAGCTACAAAAACTGACGGAACACCCTATACAGGTGTAGTGGGTCCCAATGTATGCTCTATAGGCACATATAGTGGAGAAAGAGTTGAATAATATAGAATATATAAGCTCATAGATAAAGAAGTAGAAGTAAAGGAATAGTATGGATGGCTAGCCAAATGCATTATATCGATGAGGAGTGGGAATCATCATCGTATATGGTAAATATGGGTGAGGAGGATCAAATGTAAAGGGTGGTAAAAACATGGTAGGCCTAAATATCCCATGTGTACCTAACAACACAACGGGATCAGAATGTGGGATAGACGATACGTTAGTGGGAGGGGCATGGTCTAATCAGGTACGTCAACTAGATCACCTAGATCCCATGACACCCTCCCTTTACCACTAGCCTGAGTACTCAGACCACTACTAGGATGCTTGTCAAATAACTGTCACCTAAGTGTTGGAACATAAAAAAACATTTAAAAAAAATTAATCTCATGAAATTATATGTTATTTAAATATATATATATATATATTTGAAATAAAATACTCACAATAGGAACTAGTGGAGGAACACCCATCTCAATCATACGACGATTATTGTCTGTCATATTTTTTCATCGCATCTCTCCAATAGGTTTCATTTCCTACATTTAAAAACAAATATAGAAGTAATTAGGAAATGATAACTAATGTGTAACCCAAAAAAAAAATATGAGAAAATATATAGGGATTCATGGGTTATGGGGTTAACCATACATGGTAAATAAAGCATTGAAATGTTCACCAAGTTAGAAATGTTGGTTTTGTAGGTTTTAATACAGTTCAATTCCAAATTAAATAGTGCAACAAAAATTAAACTACAACCAATAAACATTGAAAATTTACATTAAGGTCAAGTCAGATACAACATATTTGTAATCAATATTAAGTCAATTTTAATTATACCAACCATAACAACCCAAGTCGAGATAAACTAAAATAATTGAGAAAATGGATAGATGATTCTATATATTTCCCACAATAACATGAGGCTCACAATAAGCTATGAAAATTGAGCTATTGGAGTCATAATAAGTAATAAATGGATTGGTTCCAATGGCAGTAGGGATGGTGTCAATTCCATCATCACTATCATCAAAAACATGTCTTCGAATTACTTTAATAATGACACCATATTTAGGTTGAAGATGATCTTTGACATAAAAACATGTTTCTTCATTGATGCAAATACATATGGTTCATTAATATCAAGAGTGAGAGTCATGTCAATAACTCAAAATCCACAATCATCAATAAAGGTACCCTACCTCATCATCAAATCATACCACTAGCATTTCATCATCGTGACTCGACCATGAGAGTAATAATCAAATATTATCATTTTCTCAACAACTCTATAATAAGATACATTTTTAAAATGAGGTCTAATATATGATGCACTGGCATAACAACCTTTTGTGGTGGTTAAAAAAATAGTATCATGTTGTGTTATCATTTACTTTGCTCGTTCATTGATAATAAATCTATACTCATTGATCATAATTGATTTACATTCACGAACCACGGTATTAGGACCAAAAAAAACTCTTATTTCCTCAGAAACTGAGTTTGCAGGAAAAGTCGATACCTAAAATATAAAAAAATATTAAATTTAATTAAATATTCATTTTATTTATTTATTACAACAATATTTCTACCTTCAATTTCAACCAAGTAGAAAACTATTTTCTATGCAAAGACTCTCTCCTTCTCAAAGATAAAGAATGATGCTTTATATCTATCATTTCTTTATGTTCCCTATAGATAAAAATAGAAATAGTTTAACAGATATATAAAATTACAAGAGAGGAGATAAGATATACATTTTCAATTTACTTACTTGATGTATTCATCAAAAAAATCACAGTTGAACAAAACTATGTGATGTGCCATATCCAGATCTTCAAGGATTAATATCATCAATGTAAATGATTCAGGAATTCTTTCTATTTGAGGAACTAATGGAAAACTGGGTTCAATGTTCTCATATTTTTCTTCTTCATTTCTCATTGGTCTTTTCATTCTTGTAGTAAGATCAGACAAATATATTGAGCAGAAATACATACATTCTAAAGCCAAGTAACCATTCATGATAGAACCTTCAGGGTGATTTCTATTTTGTACATAATATTTCAATGTGTATATATTTATTTTAGTTGGATACATCCAACAGAAAGAAATAGGACCTCTAAGAATTATTTTGGTTGGAATATGGACAGTCAGATGCAACATGCATGTGAAAAATAATGGAGGAAATATTTTCTATAACTCACACAAAATTAATGGTGTCTCTACTAGAATTTTTTCTATAAATACTTAGAAAAATTCTTAGCATAAATATCTCTAAACAAATGGCACAACTGAATAACTAATACCCTTATATTATTAGAAAAAAGATGACGGATTTATATTGGAATAAACTAATGCAGAAGGACCTGATAATCAAGATTCTTCAAATATTTCAACTTCAACTCTCTTATTTTGACCAGTTTTGATATTTTTCTTGAATAGCCCTTAGGAACATTAATAGTCTTTATTACTTCGAAAAATTGATTTTTTTCTACATGTTTCATCACATAATAAGCACATGGAACTTTCTATTTATTTTCACAGAGACACACAGAATGCAATTTTGGTCTGATGCCCCAATCCAACAAGTCACGCCGAGATCATAAATTATCTATTATCTTTTCTTTGACATTTATAAGAATTGAAAGCAACATTTCACATATATTATTTTCAATGTGCATTTTGTCTATGTAGTGACATAACAAATTGGTCGACTAATACGGAAACTCAAAGAAGATACTCATATTCTTCTAATTGTAACAGGTATCATTGGAAATATTTGTTCTCTTTCTAGATCTTACTTAACCCTTCCTGAATAAAAAACTAAAATCTTTCAATCCATTAAGCACATCGGTTCCAGACATATGCTGAGGTGGATCATCGGTCTCCATGGTATTGTCAAATCTTTGACAATTATTTCTATATGGATGGTCCATTGTCAATAATCATCAATGTCCCATAGAAATAAAACTATGGTGATATTTTATTCTTCTGGATTGATAATTCTTCAGACAAACTGGACATGATAGTTTTCCCTTGATTATCTATCAAGACATCATTGCATAAGCATGAAAATCATTGATCATCCACATAAGCACAACATGAATATGAAATATATATTTTGAACACGCATTGTATGTGTGCACACCCACATCCCAAAGAAGTTCCAACTCTAAAGGTTTCATGTATACATCTACATCATTTTTGGGATCAAAAGGTCCACATATAAGTATACTCATGAAAGTGAAATATTTTTCTATACACAACCATGGGGGAAGGTTATAAATGTGTAGGAAAAATGGCTATGTGTTGTGCGAAGTAAGCATCTAGCCAAACAGATTAAAACTGTCACATGAAAGACCCAATATCACATTACGCACATCAGCTGCAAAATCAGAATAAACAGCATAAAATATCTTCCATACAAATCCATATGCAGGGTGAACCAACTCTTCATTATTATTATTTCTCTTGGTATCATTTCATCACATTTTTATTGATATTTTATCACACATGAAAAGATTCTAGAGTCTGGGGATCAATGGAAAGTGCCACATTACTTTATGTGGAACATGAGATGTTGTTCCATCAGTTTTTGGATTCTATTGGGATATTACACATCTGATACAATCATTTATTTTATCATTTTCTTCCCAGAATAAGCTTCAATATTTCAGGAATTTATGGATTTTGTTTTTTGAAAATCCAAGTTCTTCAACTAATATCCATTTCATATAGTGGTTTGAGGGAATATCTACATCATCTGAACGTAATTCCTCCAAGAATGTAAGAATGTAATCGATGGTAGTACTAGAAATCCCACACATGGTTTTCCCATGAAAAAATGTAATTAAAAAATCCAGGTTTTTCATTTTACCACATTGCCGATATACTAGAGTCATCACAAAATCAGTCAATTTTTCCACTATGTAAACATCATCATTTTCATTGGACGCATCATCTGTGACCATATAAAAGTCTTCTTGAGTTGACATCCTTTCCTTATAATGATGAAGAATAAATGGAAATCAGTCATATATCAAATTATCTAATCCATTCCTCTCATTTGGATCATCAATATTTTGATATTCCATTTTCTCCCTAGTGTGATACCACACATAATGTTTTTTGAAAACCATATTTGGTTATATAGTAGATAACTTCTTCATGGATCAACCAAGGTATTCCAACACAATTATAACATGGTAAGTTTATATTACCACTATTTGAAGTATTGTTAAATGTGGAATATAAAAATATCTTCAAATTGTTTTGCAAATTTCTTGAGATCTAATCAGTTTTATACATCCAACTTCTATCCATTCTTTAAAATAATTATAATCAGTCATTTCATGAAATAAATTCAATAAGATTGAAGTTGAATCAAAAATATAATTAATTAAATGAGAATTTTTTACTTTATATAAAACCATAACTGACATAATATGTAGATACATGTTGAAACATAGAATTGGAAATTATAGTATTGTATCAAAATTGATTTTAAATTGTGTAAGATAAATCAAAATGACACATAGTGGAATTAAAACAAATAGTAGGTTTAGTTCCAATATAGAACATAGTCCTCTCCACATGATAGTAAGCCAATAATAAGAACATTTATTTAAAAAAATAAAATGAACCATAACAAGGATGAGGTTTTACATGCAATAACTACACACTAGGAAGTCTAGGACACAACTAGCCTCTATTATAGTTATTCTTGTGAAAAATATGTAAAAATAAGGAACAAGGAGTTTCTGATTAAACCCTTTTGAATATTTAGATAATTGATAAGTAAATATACATTAAATATAGTCACAACTCAAATGTGAAATGAAACATATAGTGTGAATAGTGTATTGAGTTTTTGATGTAACTCAGTATTAGATCAACTTTGTTTGATGAATTATCTTTCAATATATACCTAATATAAGATTAAATGATCCAATTAATCTTTCACTTAGTTGTGGTAATAAATCTCAGAAAACAAATTTTTATGTGGAGAAGTAAGTAACATAGTGCCCTCATATGTTCCATACACCCATTTCACAGAATGCATAGAATTACCCCACTATTTTCCACAGAATTCATAAAATTCCCCCACTGTTTTCCCCTCCTTTTAATAAAGGAAAAACATCTCCAAAAATAGTACAATAACATAAAAAAAAATTTAAAAACTAATAAACACCTGAAAATAAAATACAATACATTATACATAATTTTAAAAAAAAATTCAGACATTATACTGAATACTGTAGGATGAATTCATATGTTTATAATTCATTTATATCAAATTATTCATGGTATAATTATCAAAAAAATACCACATTGGAAGGCACAACATGCCACTTGAGCTCAAATTTTATACATATCCATGAAAAGTGAAACATTCTAAACACATGTATATTTTTTGAATTTCATGTACAATATACATTTTTTCATATTTGATTATTCACCTGTGGAACATATATTCATTTTTTCAAAAAATGTTATATTGTAATAATAATCATACAAGCATGGAAAATAATAAAACTCAACATGAAGGGTACTTCAAATATATCCAAGTATGATAGTTATTCTCTCATGTAAAACTATATGAAAGATGTGGCCTTAGACTATGATAAAGAAAATGAATGGAGCACATAAGCCTTAGCTCGGATTGTGAGGACTCTTAAGTGCGTCCAGACGACCCAGGATAAAATCCAGGAAGAGGTACAATTTTCGGGTACTATAGTAGTACTGTAGCAGGTACTGTAATGAGAACTGTGCAGTACTGTAGTGAGAACTGTGCATTACTATAGTAGGTACTGTAGCAGGAACTATTTGGCACTGTAGCAGCTGGGAATTTTCCCCTATTTGGGCCTTCAGGCCACCCATGCTTTCGGGATAGTAAGGCCTTCGAGCTACCGCATGGCCTTCGGGCCACCTTAAGAGCTGATGCAAACTAGAAAACTTACAAGGAACAAGCTCTATTGGAGGATGAGAAAGGAGATTTTACCATAGCATAAGCCCCACAGATTGTAAGAATGAGAGGGTATGGAACTTACTATTGGGACAAGCCTATGCATAAACGGGATAGCCTAGTTGAACATCCATGCGAAGGTGGAGAGATGATTTCACGATGAAGCTGGGGAGGAGCGGTTCCAAGTAGTTAGTCTGGGTCGTATGTAATGTTCGAAGCCTACGAAAAATGAATTCCTTTAAGGCCTATGTGCCATGTAATACAGACACCTACAGGCCTTGTAAGGGTTCCACCTCACCCCTTGAAAGTTGTATTATCAAAATCAATAAAAAAAAGATGAAGGCCTTCGTGCCATTGGATGGACAATGAAAGTAAAATCCCAATTTTAATCATGTGTATCATTTCATGGGATTTGACTATATGGTAATGTTCATCAAAATATAATCATTTTTCACAATGGTTATATTTGTAAAGAGATTTGGACTCTTAATGAGATTATACCTAGAGTAATGATTTGTAGAAAAGGATAAAAATTTCCTTGATTTTATTAAGGATGTGTTTCAATGGGATATCATCATGCTAAGTACCTCAAATATTTCCAGAATTTGTTATTTTGGATAGCGTCTATTTATGATGATATCATTGATTTTTGTTTTAATTGATATATCTAATGTAACAAGGACACTACCATAGTTTAAAAGGCACTTTTCTAAAATATAATGCTAATGTTCCCTATAAATCACACAATATATTGTTAGAGTTTCAACAATTTCATAGGATGGATACATGATTATGGTTTGCTATGTTGGATTTACATAGATATAGTTATATGAGTTCCATATATGAAATAGTGTGTCTTCCCAATATTGGAGGGGGAATTCATTTAGAGGGATCTTGAATGATTGGATAGAAACATGAAATAGAAAACTATGTGGATACTATGGATGGGTGGTGGTCACATGTTTGGAAGTGGGACATTAGTGTGATCATGAGGATAAAATTTGTGTAGGGTATTATTATACTCGCATTAAATAAAAATTATCAAGTGGTATAATTTATTGTTTGTATTTAGAGTTATTTTCATAGACCAATGTTAGATATTCATATATTTATTCAACATATGAAACACTTGGGTGATCCTATAAGATGATAACACACCAGCACCATGGAATTCTGATTTCAGGACAATTTATCCAGTTCAATAGATATAGAATCATCATTTGAATAGATATTCAAATGGATGAATCATGTGTTATATTAGGGTAAGTATGATACACTATGTTATCACCAGGTGGTGTGTTTAGTGGAAAGAGATGTACAAGTTCAATATGAAAGATTCAAATAGGAAGCATGAGTTCGGTGGGTGGATAAAAGTGGAATCTATGTGTTTAAATTGTGAAGGGGGAGTTTTTATACATGTAATGGTGGATTTAGTAATGATCTGGATAATTCATTTAGGGTTTTGATAGGGGAAGATTCCATTATCTGTATGAATGTCTAGAGTAGATGAAGGAATTTATGAGGTTCATGAAATTCACAATTTCACTAATGAAATACAAATAATCCTTCCATACAAATACTATCTCACCACATGATATCATGTTTAGATTTTTTGACACCCAATAAAAATCCTGAAGACATGTGTAAGAGAAACAAAAAACAAATGTTATATATAGGTAATCTAGTCATTTTGAGGTATCCTTTTTGAGATAATGAAGGTTTGACATGAGGATATTTTAGGGTTACTTTCTTATTCTATGGAGATTTCACTGGCTAAACTGGTTAGAAGATAGCACCCTCTCAAATCTGGTGAAATCCAAGGGTGAAACAACTTTAATTTCCAATCATAATATGTCTATAATTAAATAATAATTTCAAATAATAGTTTTGGGATAACAAATAATGACTTAAATCAAGGAGTGTTTTCAAATAAGAGGGGATTTTTCATTTTGGGAAAATAAAAACAAAAAACAAAAAACAACCTTTTCTTTAAATAAATATGAATGGAAAAAAGGAATAAATAGAGGCAGAACATAAAACTCAGTTATATCTTATAGATTTGAAGTGGAAGAACAAAAAATCGGTTTTTGGGGGAATGGTTTGCACACTGGGAGGAATGGGAGCTCTCGTTTAGGGAACAATGTGGGAAGATCAGAATCAATTCCTAGCTGCTATATTTGTGGTATTCTATCCCAACGGTTTTAATAAAACCATTGGAAACTTTGATCAGAATGAACCTATTCCAATAGTTTGTAGGGGTAAAGTGAGGTAAACTCCCAATGGTTTGAATAAAACCATTGGAATAGGGGGTGATCATGCCCTATCCCAACAGTTTTAGAAAACCATTGGGAAATGTTTCCCATATCCCAATAATTATATATAATAGTTGGTAAAAGTGTCTCTAATAGGACCTATCCCAACGGGTTTTCAAACCATTGGTAAAATAATCTCTAAAAATTCATACACCAATGGTTTTCATCAAACCGTTAGTATATTCACCCTATCCCAACAGTTCATTTAAACCATTGGGATATGTGCATTGGTATAGGAGGGATTTTCAGTAGTGATTCAATGTTAGTAAATGCAGATATTAAATAGGTAGGGTGAAGGTGCTTTTAGAAGATCTTTTCAATTGGTTGGGTGATCCTTTAGATGGTTTTGACTCGACCTTTCATTTCACACCCTTCCATTTTTTCATTTGTAATAACATTAATCGGTTTAGACCTTTTTTCATTAATTATTAATTTTTTAACATGAAAAATTAATTGGAAATGAATAACACCTTGTCGACAAGTTTTTTTATAAGATCTAATGGATACACTATAAATGTTTCAATAGCTTGGTCGATCGTATGAATATTTTCATCATCAAGTGGAATAAGTATCTGGGATATCAACTCATGAGCTATGGTAATCCCCACTCTCACATGACCTGTTAGAAGTGGTCTATTGTGTATACTGTCATATGGGATATTGAACACGTTATCCCTCACAATAAGGTGATGGGTGGGTGTTGATAGATATAAATCACAATCATTTTCACCCTGCAGAATATCAGTTCAGAAAAGGTATTGATATCAGTATCTTTCTAATTCACATTTCATAGAAAAAATTAATAGAATATTGATTACCTCAACCAATACATATCTTTGAGGGGAATGACTCACATCAAAGATGGTGGGGGTGGTGTGGGATCTTCACGCACTGGTTGTTCTTGAGTTGTTTTTTCTCTTTACTTCCCTCTCCATAACTTTTTCTAGCACCTCATTATTACAATGAAATTGCTATTCAAGGGAAGATAATCTTGATATAATCTATACCATTTATTTATTTTTATCCTCCTATTGTTTTTTCTCAAAATATGTTTGGGTTGTCACCCTAAAAACCACACCTCTGATGTGGTCATACTATTTTGACCACTTCAAGGCCACTGATAGTAGGTGTTCATATAGTATAAGTGTTGATGATTCTTATGATTAAGCCAAATAGAAAATATAGTAAAATAAGTAATCATATTTATGTAATGGTTATTTAAATCATTTTTTATTATGTCATACATACACATGTTTCCCACATTTTTTGTGTGTTTTCATCTATTAGTATCCTATTTTTATTTACAAGTGCCTCCTTTCATAGAACATGATGTGGGATGGAATTGACATTGGTTTTGAATTCATAAATCTGCATATATACAATGGAATATAATTATATTTTTGTTCCATGACACATAAAATTATTATGGTAGATTTAAAATACGTACCAATTTTTTTCAAGTGAAGCATACTTCATCATTTCTTTATGGAAGGGGTACATTGGTTTTTCTGTCCATTATTTATTTTCATCACTAAGTTTCTATTTCATAAATAAAAAATTCTCAATCAAAGTGATGAATAAACATATTTTAAACCAATGTATTTACAGCCACAATATACCTAAAAATACATATCAACACAATTTTTAGTAAATAAATCCCACACATCTTGGGTTATCAGGTGTGCATATATAAGCCGCGGGTGAGGGTTTGTTTTCTCTTTAGCGTCTTTAAGATGAAATCTCATTAGAATTGTGCAAAAGACTTTGTGAATCCTTCCTATAAGCATTAATAAAGATTTATTATGGGATTAATCAACTATAAATGCACTCTGAAAATTATGATGAATAGTATGTCAATGTTTCATTATTTTTTTAGTAAAATAAAGAAAGGATATCATAATGTTACTATAATATCTTCCCAAATGAGTGTCTTAAGCATGGGTACAACATGGTTCCATTAATCTACATCAATCGTCATGTGTTTTCGAGTGATGAGACAAATTTAACTACTTAACATGGAGTTGTTGGGGTTAATATCCTATCCCCACGCATTCCATCCAACCTTGAATTTTATTCCTTTTCTTTTTGCCTTAATAATTTTTGCTAACACAATCACACTATGATGCTTCTATTTTTTCTGCATCATCATTTCTCCATTTCCTACCATTGCCTGAGATAAAAAATCATTAATATATTGTTCCTATGGATTGGCAGCATCAAAATGTGTAGAAGGTCATTGTACCTCTACACTGGTAGAAATAGTAGGTTTAGAAACCTTTTGTTATTTAGGATTAAGAGCACCAAAATGTGTAGATAGTTTTTTGTTCCTCGGCACTAGGAGCAACAATAGGGTGAGAAGCCTTTTGTTCCTTAGTATTGAGAGTACCAGCACATGAATAAGTCATTATCTAAAAAAGTGGTTTAAAATTTAATTTAGATTACAGAAATACAGTAGTGAACAAATAATAACAAGAGGTAATGTAATGTATATTACAAAAAAATATAACCTGATTGTTAAACCCCATCTACATTGGGACCACTGTGAAATGATTTCAAATTCTAAATGAAAGAGCCATCCTCAATTGAATTTTCATCTGACCCTTTAGTATTTTTGGTCAATAACAGAATAACTGATCACTTTTAGTTTTCGGGATTTGGAACATAAAATACTTGTACTTACTGTGATACCATTATAAATAGTTCGTCTTTGTAACCTTCCATACTGAAATCCACTTTCAAGAATTCCAATTCATCTATTTTAACATCACTCATGTTATCAACCAACTTGCATTGAAAAAATGGCACATTGAATGTTGTATAATCCAACTCCCATATTTTTTTGATGATGTCAAAGTATGACATATTTTCATAAATTGGATTTTTTCCTGAGTACCAGAAACATGCATCGCTTCAGCCACAAGTGTAACTCTACTATTTTTTATGGAACCACCTTTATCATGTTTATTTGTATAGAGTTTATAACTATAACGACCCAATGTTTTTCAATGAAAATTCCCTTCTCATAATCATGTCATAAAATCAGATGAAAACTCAACATAATAAACTACTAAGTGCTAAGTGACCTCTAAACATAAATTTGACACTTATGTGTTTGGAATTTCAAAAATCTGGCATACACGATTGTAGTCAGTAAGTTATTTGGAGTCCGATAAGGAAAACGTAATTTTTGGTGAATAGTAACCTACCCTAATGAATATTTACATACCCTTACGAATAGTGATATAGCCTATGAATAGTAACATCACCTATAATAGTATAAAAATAATATTCATGTTTGAAGTACAATATACCTATATTTTAGAATAAGTTAATGACTGTTTTAAAACTGGTTTTCACACTAAATTGTTATTTTAATTGAATATTAAAATAATAATATTTAGGAAATTATTTTGGAAAAATGGAATTCATTTTTGGATTCCACACGTCAAAAAATGGTTAGGGTGAATTTTTGGGATTTTTATGAAATTCTTGAATTTTTTATGAATAGTAAAATACGATAAATTACAATAAATGCTGAATACTGCATCATAGGTGATGTATGGTTGATGTAAGATGATAATCTCGAATCATCCATGATTATTTTAGTATATTTGATGATAATTCTCAATTATTCATAGTCTTGGCCTTAAATAATAAACTAATACTTAAAATAATGGGACAAACCTCCCCTCCCTCACTATCAATACCCCCTCTCCTTACCTCTTTCCCTCACACCTCTCAAGCCTTGTTCCTAGCCCAAATTCGGCTCAAGTATCCTCCTAATATCCTTCCCCACTTCCAAGGCCTAATATTCTTACCAAAAGGACAAAATAAAAGGCCTTATGAGGGATCTCAAAGAGAGGAGATCAAAGGGTAAGGATCCCCTTTCATTTTCTGGTGTTTTGTTCTCAATTCCCTTATTTTCTTATACCCTCTTCCCCTTACCTTATCCAAAAGGAATTAAAGCTCCAGAATCTCATATATTCTGTATGTTAATCATTTTTATGGAAAAAATTCAAGTATCATGCTTCTTCTCCTCTCCCTCGCGTTCTAAAATTAAAACATCATCCGTGAAGTGTCGAATTATCGACATCGTGTATAATGTATTTTCAATTTATTTTATCATATTTGTTTATATTCATGGAACCATTTATGTTATGGTTGAAACAGATTATTATAAATGTTATATATCCTATTTATGGTTCTGGAATCCTTATACACTCATGATATCAAATAGTAATACAAAACAAGTTAATTATGGGTAAAATCGCTAACATTAATTCAAGTGTTTATCATTAATGTCTTATGTCATGGTTCTCTTTAACTCCAATTAACCAAATTAATTTTGTAACCATGTAACCTTATGGATGTTCACTAATTATATATAACATCAATTCTTGATGACCACTTTCATCTTACATTTTATCTGAACCTAAATACAAGTGAACTGATCATTAAAACCAAGGAAACAAACGGACCCAAACCATGAAATTGAACCTTATAATCAATAAAAATGGGTATAATGGAACTTAAAAAGGTTATAATAAATATTTTACATTTATATAAGGTTCTGGAACTATTGATTAATAAACCTAATTTGACTATTAAGGTCATTAATATCAGGTGGAGAACACCAACGGACATAAGGTAAGGGATCCTCCCCTTTTTACACTTATTCAAGATTGTTCCCTATACCATGCCTTTTTGTGTAATACCAAGTGATGGGGTACATTTATACACCTTCCCCATACTTCCCTAATGATTTATAATTGATTATAAACCCCTTATCTCTCCCATCAATCCCTCTTAATTATACATGATACCATGCAAATAAACCATGATGGATTCTACCCAAACTTCCTTTATTCCTTTGGGTTGGTTTGTATTTCTTTTTGTTGTTGTCTTTTATTTTATGTAGAACATCAAAATTATGTTTATATTCTTCAATATCATGTTCCAAGATCTACCTCTCATTATCTTTCAATGTTATACATTCTTATATGTGAATCTCTCTTCGATACGTGCCAATAAGCACACTTGTTTTAAAGGAACTTCCCGAACTTTTACCCAATTTCAAGTGCACTCTATCTTCTGTTTTAAGAAACCATTATATTTGTAAATTCTGTATTTTTATTATGAAAACATTTTTGGTTCAATTCTGGTTTTTTATAAAATAATCTCTTCTCTACTATTTTAAAAATCTCTATAGTATTTTACTTAAAACCGCACAAAAATGTTTTAATGCTAATATTTCTAAAATACACCTCTCATATGTTGTCACTTATTTTTTGACACCACATACCATTTTATATGCCTATTTTACTCTATTAATGTCCATGTATTTATAATTATTTCCTTATATGGACACTTTCATGATACGCCCATTGGTTATGATTGATGTCATGATTTTGGTACCCAATTCTTTTCATGGGTACCGTTATGTTTGTGTATGGTTGAATATGTATGATTATATATGTGGTAAGAATATTTATGTCAAAAGTGTATTCATGAATATATTGAGATGGGTACACCTAGATAGCACTCCAATTCATTGGGTAAGGTTAAGTCTCATGATATGCGATGTGAAACGAGATTGGTGTTTAGCCTTGACCCATTCTGAAATGGGAAACTGGATTGGTGGTTATCCTTGAACCGTACTAAAGAAATGCTTTATGATTCTGCCACATTTATATGATTCCATGTTTATATGATCCCATGCTTATATCAAATTATTTTATAAGTTTCATGCTGTTGATATCATTATTTCATGCCACCTAACTCATGTGCTTGAGATATATCCTTATGTTATTTCCCATACTGGGATTTTTAGCTCATCCCTTTGTTCATGTGTTCCCCAGGGTACCATATGCAGGTGTAAGGGATCAAAGGAAGTTAGGATCTCATTATGGATATTAAATAAATAAGTGTTTTTTAGCCCCATGTTTGGTTTTATTTGTACCTATTCTTCCAAGAAACTAGACTTAACGATCCTTGGCTTGTACTCTGGTAATGAATTATGATTAAAATCATGAAATATTATATTTAAAAGTCCCGGGTCGCTATAGTTGGTATCAAAGGATGGTATAGTTATTTTTGGAGATTGGGAATAGAGAACTTTAGTGAGAACCTTAAGGATGAGACTAATTCTAAGAAAATAGACCTAAATTTTGGGGAGTATAGAGTAAGTGGTTTATCAAGAAAATACATCCTTGTCTGGATATGAGCAGGTAGAGGTGTCTCTGGAACAGATTTATCTAGGGGTAAAACACGAAAACACTACTTATAGCTAGACTTGAACGGGAACTGGTGCACGACAATGGGCCTTTCTGCACTCTGGGTTACGACACTCCCAGAGGATATGCTTTTTTAGATTCATGAGCTCGGTACAAACCATTATTAAGGTAAAAATCCCATAAAAATATAAGTCAAGAAATAGATTGAGGATAACCTAGGTTTTAACCTAAGGAATCGCAAGTTAGGATGTACTTATTCTTTATAAGTTTATCCTTTTATGTTGAAAGTTTGATTTTATGCTCAATAAATAAGTATTAAAGACCTATAATTATACGTTATTTTTCATAGTTAATGGTGGGAAATAGAAGAACACGTTCCAATAACCAATGTGATAGGTAATGTGAATATTCCCCAAATTATGTGCCTAATATGACAGGATTGGGTGCTCAAAACATCCTGACAGTACTTTCTCAGCGGGCTCGAGTTATGAATAATAACTTGAATTAGTCAGAACTCCCTCCTCCTCCAAGGAAAGATCAAGTTGCCGTATAATCATTCATGCGGTTTAGGCCTCCCATGATTAGCGGGTCTTCTGATCCCCTCCTCGCAGAACAATGGATTAAATCCATTGAAAAGATATTCTCTGTTCTGCAGTTCTCGGAAGAAGAGAAGGTTCTACTGGCAGTCTATCATTTTGATGGGGAATCTGATCAGTGTTGGACACTGATCAAGAATACAAAGTCCCAAGAGTAAATTGATTCCATGGATTGGTAGGAATTCAAGAGGATGTTTTTCAAAAAATATTTTCCTCGAACCCTTCATCTTAAGATGGAAAGAGAGTTCCTCGGACTCAGGAAGAAGGAAGATGAGTCCATCGGGGCGTATGAAGCAAACATTACAGGGATTGAAAGGTATGCCTTGGGCTTTTCCATGAACACTGAAAGAAAGGTGGATAGCTTCTTTAGAGGACTAAAACTGAGTCTATGAAAAGCGTGGACAATTCGAGACTTTGACAGTTATGAGGATATTTTATGTTGTGCCCTCAAGGTTGAAATGGATATTGGAGAATCTTAGTGGCTCATGGGCCAAGTGACAAGAAGCATAAAATAGAGAACAACTTGGGTGGTTCATCAAAAAAATCCCATGATGGAAAGAAGCCTCACTTTTACCTTTGCAAAAATTGTGGGAAGAAGCATTCGGGTGACTGTCTCAAGGGAACCAAGAATTTATTCAAATGCGGAAATTTTAGTCATCTGGCCATGAACTACCGAAGGGATATGAAAACTCCCACTAATGTTGAAGAAGAAAGGAAGGTTTAGAAAAACACTCAACCTGCAGTGTAGTGTTTCAACTACAAGGATCTTGGGCATTATGCGAACAATTTCCCGAAGCCGAGGGTTTTTAGAGGCAATCAACCACAACCTCCACGGCAACAAGGAAGGTCTTATTCTATCACTACTGATAAGGTGGAGCTGAACAATAATGTGGTGATAGGTATGCTAGTTATTCATTCAAGAATAGCAGATGTACTATTTGATTCTAGTTCTATGCATTCTTTCATAACTTGCAAGTTTAGTAGAACTATTCAAACACCACCTCAAAATTTGGAGGAAAAGTTATCTATGAAAATAGAAAATGTTGTGATCATTGCATCCATGGTTTATAACTCCTCACTAGTTAATGTTTGTGGACTGAACCTCCGAGAAAATCTTGTCATACTTTCTTTAGTGGAGTTTGACACAATCTTGGGCATGGATTGGCTATCTTTGTACAAAGCCAACATCAACTGTTGGGAAAGGGAAATCAATTTTCACATCCCGAAGCATCCTCTGATTCTTTAAAAATGTAAGGAGGAACATGAGTCTCCTTTATAATCTTTGTCTAAAGTGTGGATATTGTTGCCTTATGAGAAAGCATATCTAGCTCAAATGATCGAGACAATAGAGAGAATCACGCTTGAAGACATGCCCATCATGAGGGATTACACTGACATATTTCCTAAAGAGTTGTCTGGTCTTCCTCCTGACCGAGAGGTTTAGTTCTCAATTGAACATATCCCTAGGTCTCTGCCTATCTCAAAGACACCTTACAGAATGGCCATCGTAGAGCTGGAAGAGCTAAAGAAGCAGTTACAGGATAATATGGGGAAAGGTTTTATACACCTGAGTGATTCACCATCGGGCGCTCCAGTCCTCTTCATCAAGAATAAGGATGAATCAATGAGCCTTTTCATTGATTATTGTGAGCTCAATAAAATCATGATAAAGAATAAGTATCCCCTTCCACGGATAGATGTCTTGTTCGATCAGCTTTATGGGGACAGTTATTTTTTTAAGGTGGACCTTCGGTCAAGATATCACCAACTAAAGGTGAGGAAAGAAGATATACCCAAGACTGCCTTTTGAACAAGGTATGGACCCTATGAGTTCATAGTGATGCCCTTCAGACTCACTAATGCTCCAGCAATTTTCATGTATTTAATGAATAGAGTCTTTAGAGATTACCTTGAAATTTTTTTGGTAGTCTTTATTGATGATATTATGATATACTCAAAGATCAAGGAGGAACATGAGGATCATTTAAAAACTGTGTTAAATACTTTGATAAGGGAGAAGTTGTATGCAATGTATAGTAAATGTGAGTTCTGGATGGAAGAAGTTTCATTACTAGGGAATGTTATCACTAAAAAAGGGATATTTGTGGACCCTTTCAAGACAAAGGCAATTGAAGAGTGGCCCAGGCCAACTTCTGTAACAGAGATCTGTAGCTTTTTTGGTCTGGCAGGATATTATCGATGATTTGTGAAGAAATTTTCACGATTGTCAAACCCAATGACCATGCTGACAAGGAATGGGGTAATGTTTGTCTGGATAGAAGAATGTGAGGTAAAATTCAAGGAGCTAAAGAAAAGGCTGATCACTGCACCTGTACTCACATTACCAAAAAGTGGATAATGTTTCGTGATATACAGTGATGCTTCAAAGAAAGGCTTGGGTTGTGTACTCATGAAAAATGATAATGTGATAGCCTATGCCTCACGGCAGTTGAAGATTCATGAGAAGAACTGCCCGATTCATGATCTAGAGCTGGCGGCCATGATTTTTCCCTTGAAAATCTGGTAGCACTACCTTTATGGTGAGAAGTGTGATATATTCACCGACCACAAGAGACTAAAGTATATTTTAAAAAAAAAATAAGCTCAACATGCGTCAAAGGAGATGGTTAGATATAATCAAGGATTACAATTGCTCTATTCACTACCATCCTGGAAAGGCGAACAAGGTAGCTGATTCTCTAAGCAGAAAAGAACCTGCTACTCTATCCATGTTACGGATTGAGAAAGACCCTATCTTCTTGGATATGAAAAGGACGGATTTAGAAATAGTAAGGGCAGGGGATAAATCCTACCTTTCCCAAATGATTGCACAACCATCCATCCAAGGGAAGATTAAGGAAGCACAAAGGGATGATGTGGAGGTACAAAAGAAGTTAAATGCAGTAAAGGAAGGGAAGCTGCAAGAGTTCCATATCAACAATGATGGTGTGATTTGGTTTGGAATGCAGCTTTATGTGCGTTCATCACCTGAGATAAAGAAAGAGATATTGGAAAATGCACATAGCTCAGCATTCTCTATTCATCCTGGAAGTACCAAGATGTATCGTGATCTCCATGAACACTTGTGGTGGGACAACATGAAGAAGGATATTACAGAATATATATCAAGGTGCTTGGTATGTCAGCAAGTTAAAGAAGAGCGATAAAATTCCAAACGGATGATACAACCATTGCCTATACCCATGTGGAAATGGGAGAATGTCACAATGGACTTTGTCACGGTCTCCTGAAGACATCGATGGGAAATAATGTGTTATGGGTTGTGGTTGACAAACTCACCAAGACCTCCCATTTTATTTCTATTCGGGAAGACCTCTCGCTTGAACAACTTGAAAAAATGTATGTGAAGGATGTGGTGAGACTGCATGGAATTTCACTCTCAATTGTCTCTGATCGTGATCCAAGGTTCACATCTAAATTATGGAAGAGTCTTCAACATGCTTTGGGTACTGAATTAAATTTTAGCACAACCTATCACCCCCAAACTGATGTCCAATCTGAAAGGACTATTTAGATGCTTGAAGATATGCTGAGAGCCTGCTCTCTAGAATTCAAAGTTGTATGGGATCAGCATCTTCCATTGGTTGAGTTCTCATACAACAATAGTTTCCACTCGAGTATTCATATGTCTAAGTATTAAGCACTCTATGGAAAGACATGTAGAACTCCATCCTGTTGGGATGAAGTTGGAGAACGAAAGCTACTTGGACCCAATCTTGTGCAAGATATGACAGAGAAGGTCCAAGTCATCCAAAAAAAACATCAAAGATGCTCAGAGTCAGAAAAAGAGCTATGCTGACAACTGTCGAAGGGACTTGGAGTTCGCCGTTCGGGATAAATTCTTCCTGTGAATATCACCATGGAAGAGATTAATGTGATTTTTGAAGAAAGGGAAGCTAAGACCAAGGAACATTGGCCCCTTTGAGATCCTTGAATGCATCAGAGCGGTTGCCTACCAACTAGAACTCCCACCTAACCTATCTCAAGTACACAATGTATTCCATGTATCACTCTTGAGAAAGTACATACCAGACCCCTCAGATGTACTCAATCCAGAGGTGGTACCATTGGAGAATGATCTTTCTTATGAGGAAAAACCAGTAAAGATCTTAGATCATAGAGACAAAGTTCTACGAAATAATACAATGCACCTGGTCAAAGTGTTATGGAGAAATCAAAAGTTTGAAGAAGCAACATGTGAACTGGAGGAGGCGATGAGGCAAAGTTACTCTCATCTGTTCTAATGTGGGATGTGAAAATTTCAAGGGTGAAATTTTATAAGGGGGGAAGAATGTAACGACCCAATGTTATTCAATGAAAATTTCCTTCTCATAAGTATGTCATAAAATCACAAAAAAACTCAGCATAATGAACTACTAAGTGCTAAGTGACCTCTAAACATAATTTTGACACTTCTGTGTTTGGAATTTCAAAAATCCGGCATACACGGTTGTAATCAGTAAGTTATTTGGAGTCTGATAAGGAAAAATTAATTTTTAGTGAGTAGTAACCTAACCTAATGAATAGTAACATACCCTTATGAATAGTGATATACCCTAATGAATAGTAACATCACCTATGATAGTATTAAAATAATATTCATGTTTGAAGTACAATATACCTATATTTTAGAATAAGTTAACGAATGTTTTAAAACTGGTCTTCATACTAAATTGTTATTTTAATTAAATATTAAAATAATAATATTTAAGAAATTATTTTTGAAAAATGGACTTCATTTTGGGATTCTATGCGTCGAAAAATGGTTAGGGTGAATTTTTGGGATTTTTCTGAAATACTTGAATTTTTTCTGAATAGTAAAATACGATAAATTACAATAAATGCTAAATACTGCATCATAGTTGATGTATGAATGATGTAAGATGATAATCTCAAATAATCATTGATTATTTTAGTATATTTTATGATAATGCTCAATTATTCATAGTCTTGGCCTTAAATAATAAACTAATACTTAAAATAATGGGAAAACCCTCCCCTCCCTCACTATAAATACCCCCTCTCCTTACCTCTTTCCCCCGCACCTCTCAAGCCATGTGCGTAGCCCAAATTCTGGTCAAGTATCCTCCCAATATCCTTCCCCATGTCGAAGGCCTTCTTTTCTTACCAAAATTCCAAAATTAAAGGCCTTAAGAGGGATCTCAAAGAGAGGAGATCAATGGGTAAGGATCCCCTTTCATTTTTAAGTGTTTTGTTTTCAATTCCCTTCTTTTCTTATACCCTCTTCACCTTCCCTTATCCAAAAGGCATGAAAGCTCCATAATCTCATATAATCTTGATTTTAATCATTTTTATGGAAAAAATTCAAGTATCATGCTTTTTCTCCTCTCCCTCGCGTTCTAAAATGAAAACATCGTCTGTGAAGTGTCGAATTATCGACATCGTGGATAATGTATTTTCAATTTATTTTGTCATATTTGTTTCTGTTCATGAAACCATTTATGTTATGGTTGAACCAGATTATTATAAATTTTATATATCCTATTTATGGGTCTTTATTCCTTATACACTCATGATATCAAATAATAATTCAAAACAAGTTAATTATGGGTAAAATCGCTAACATTAATTCAAGTGTTTATCATTAATGTCTTATATCATGGTTCTCTTTCACTCCAATTAACCAAATGAATTTTGTAACCATGTAACCTTATGGATGTTCACTACTTCTATATATCATCAATTCTGGATGACCACTTTCATCTTAAATTTTATCCGAACCTAAATACAAGTGAACTAATCATTAAAACCAAGGAAACAAACAGACCCAAACCATGAAATTGAACCTTATAATCAATCAAAATGGGTATAAATGAACTTAAAAAGGTTATAATAAATATTTTACATGTATATATGGTTCTGGAAAAATTTATTAATAAACCTAATTTGACTTTTCAGGCCATTAATATCAATTGGAGAACACCGACGGACTTAAGGTAATGGATCCTGTCCTTTTACACTTAATCAAGAGTATTCTCTATGTTATGCCTTTTTGTGTAATACCATGTGATGGGGTACATTTATACACCTTCACAATACTTACCTAATGATTTATAAGTGATTATAAACCCCATATCTCTCTCATCAATCCCTCTTAATTATACATGATACCATGCCAATAAACCATGATGGATTCTACCCAAACTTCCTTTATTCCTTCGGGTTGCTCTATCTTTATTTTTGTTGTTGTGTTTTCTTTTATGTAGAACATAAAAATTTTGTTTATATGCTCCAATATCATGTTCCAAGATCCACCTCTCACTCTCTTTCATGGTTATACATGCATATATGTGAATCTCTCTTCAATACGTCCCAATAAGAACACTTGTTTTAAAGGAACTTCCTGAACTTTTAGCCAATTTCAAGTGTACTCTATCTTCTGTTTTAAGACACAATTATCTTTGAAAACTATTTATTTTTATTATAAAAACCTTCTTGGTTAAATTATGGTTTTATATAAATGAATTTCTTCTCTACTATTTTAAAAATCTCTATAGTATTATCATTAAAACCGCACAAAAAATGTTTTAATGCTAATATTTATAAAATACATCTCTCATATGTTGTAACTTATTTTTGACACTACATACCATGTTATATGCCTATTTTACCCTATGAAAGTCCATGTATTTCTAATTATTTCCTTATATGGACACTTTCATGATACGCCCATTGGTTATGATTGATGTCGTGATTGTCGTACCCAATTCTTTTCATGGGTACCATTATGTTTGTGTATGGTAGAATATGTATGATTGTATATGTGGTAAGAATATTTATGTGGCAGGGGTATTCATGAACATGTTGATATGGGTGCACCCAGATAGTGCTCCAATTCATTGGGTAAGTTTATGTCTCATGAGATGCGATGTGAAACGGGATTGGCGGTTAGCCTTGACCCGTACTGAAATGGTAAACGGGATTGGCGGTTATCCTTGACCCATACTAAAGAAATGATTTATGATTCTTACACATTTATATGATTCCATGTTTATATGATCCCAGGCTTATATCAAATTATTTTATAAGTTTCATGCTTTGGATATCATTATGTCATTTCTCCTAACTCATGTGCTTGAGATGTATCCATATGTTCTTTCACTTACTGGGATTTTAAGCTCATCCCTTTGTTCATGTGTTCCCCAGGGTACCCTATACAGGTGTAAGGGCTCAAAGGAAGTTAGGATATCATTATGAAGATTAAATAAAGAAGTTTTTTTATCCCCATGTTTTGTGTTATATGTAACTAGTCTTCCAAGACACTAGACTTAACGATCCTTGTCTTGTACTATAATGATGAATTGTGATTAAAATCATGAAATTTTATATGTAAAAGGCTCAGGTCTCTATAATAACCATTAATTACATATCCATTATAAGATAATACATACACAATTGGTCCACTAGTTATCCATAAAAGCTGTTCTAGAATTAAATCTGTATTTTCATCTAACTCCTTAAAAATATAGTCTTGAAACCATTATATAAATTATTGTTTATGTGCATTTGATATCCATATTTCATCCCTTTATGGATTCAAATGACCAAGAATTTTTATGTGGGTTTTAACATATAGGGAAATATCTAAAATATTATACAAAACATAAAGGTGGACCTACTTCCGATCTGTAATATTGATTGTGAGAACATCTCTTCCAAAAATTCCTTCACCCACGAGCTGCCCAGTGTGATAAGATTATAGTGGACCAATTATTTCCACACCAGACAGATAGTCAGTACAGAATTCAATATAAACCGTAACAATACATCACTCTGTAATACAACCCTCTGGCTGACTTCTATGTTTGACATACCCTTTCAAAATCTTCATATATCATTCAATGGGGTACGTCCATCTATAATGTATATGACTAAATAGTAAAATATCTATCACCATGTGAACCATCATATCAAAGAATGTTGGTAGGAAGAATATTTCCAATTCACATAATATGAAGAAAATTTCCTTTTCCATAGTTGAAAATTTTACCAGGTCTATAACTTTGTTTTATATAGCTTAGAAACATAAATAGATCTTGGTCATTTTATGATAGAAATTATTCATAAAAATGAAACTTAAAGATACAAGAATTAGATCTTGCATTAAAACATGACATTCATGTGATTTCAGACCCTTTAATATTAAGTCAATCATTGAAATGATATTATTGATATTCGATGAAAACCCCTCTAGAACCTTTACATCATTCAAGAAGTTTTAGAACAGATATCTCTCCTTTCTGGAAAGAGTATACGAAGTTGGTGGAAGAAATATTCATTTTTCAACCTTCACTGACACCAAATCTTCCCATATTCTCATGTCAACCATGTCCAACCTAGCCTTAATTTCATCAATTGTTTTGAAATTTTTATTTAGTAATGTTATAATTACACTATCACATACATTTTTCAATATTCATAACATCAATAAAATTTTTGGTATACAGACAATTCCTGTATGGTAATTAAAAAAATGGATCTCTTTTTTCAAACAGTTTTTGTAATGTTTTTTTAAACAATTTTACCAAAAGTAGTCTCCACATCATTTACTTTATCAAATAATTGATCAACTATTAGTGGATGTGGAGTTCTATATTCTTCTAAAATTCCATCGAATGATGTCATCCAATATCGGTACTTATGTCATCAGATTAGAAATCTACAATGTCCTAGAAACAAGGTATTTGATGAATGTTTCAACATAATTAATTGTGTTACTTGTTGAAAAATGGTACACCCTTGATTTCCTTTAATGTAATATCCTAAAAATAAATATCAATATCATTATTCAGTAGTTTGGGTCCTGATATAAGCATATATAACATGATGTATTTTCATTTCATGCATAACTATGGTGGAAGGTAATAATTTACCAATATAACCGGTCATGTACTGTGAGTATTGGTTTAAAAACAAAAATGATTCAATCTATCTGTAGATAATGTAAGACAAAGGTTTCTTGGATAATTTCCAAATTCAGGGTGCTCATGATCAATTCTATTCCACTAAAGAGAGTCTTCTAGTTGATGATGTTTCATATCTTTATTTATTATATCTGCATGCCACGTCAATTTCCTTTCAGTCCCCTCACTTTTATATAGATGCCTAAACCTTGTAATGATTGGAAAGTATCATAAAACTTTTGTAGCACCCAATTCATATTTATTATATCGAGAAGCACCATAATTTGGACATTCTTTATGTGATTTTTGGTATTTGTGAAACATTGTGCATTCATTTGTGCAAACATATATTCTTTTAGAGATCATAACCATATAACATAGCATTAATTTAGCATCATATGTTAATCTAGGTAGCTCATTATCTTCTGGGAGCATATCATTCAAGAGCACAATTAGTTTAGTAAAACTAGATTCACTCCATATATTGATAGCCTTTACAGCTTTAGTATGGCGGACAATATTGTATATTTAGTGAAACTATAATAAAATGGTGTCTCTGTGCAACTCTTTAACTTCTCAAACAATTTTAGATAATCACGGAATTCATATTCAACTATCATTTTCATTTATTAAATATGATCTTCATTATCATTCACACCTGTAATCACATCCTTGATGTGGTATTATTCATTTTCTATACTTTTAATCATATCAAAAGATCCATAAAACCTAGTGTTGTCCCAATTTCTAGGTACATTCACTTTTTCCTTATGTTTATTCCAACATTTATAACTTCGATCAATTCTGTGATAGATCATGTGTTTTTTAAACTCCTTTGAACTAATTAGTCTTGAATAGTAATAGCATAATTATGGAAAATGGATTTGAGAAGGTTCATATGCAAGATATTTTTCAAA
The DNA here is from genome assembly GCA_963277665.1 of Viscum album. Lineage (NCBI taxonomy): Eukaryota > Viridiplantae > Streptophyta > Magnoliopsida > Santalales > Viscaceae > Viscum > Viscum album. The sequence goes on from OY728157.1 coordinate 1,995,625,293, forward strand.
CTTGATGTACTCTTTCACCCCACCTTCATACTATTTTGTCATACAATTGACATTCATCCTTTCTCTATTCATATCCATCCTACTTGATTCAGTAATATTAATATTTAACAAAATAAATAAATAAAAGATGTTCAATTGAATATGGATCTCATTAATTTCTTGAAATAAAATTGAAATATTGAAAAACGGTTTATCATCCAACATGATTGAAAGAAAAAATTATTGAAGGAAATTTATAAATATTATGGTGGATATTTCACTTTTAAAATCCATTTTCACTTCAATAAATAATTTGTTTTATATTTTTAATGATCAAAACCCTTTTTTATGAATATAAATTATGTATAAAATCACTTTCAAATTATAAAAAACCGACAAAATACAACTATTGAATATAATAATTGTAATATAAAAAATAAAATCGATATTATTTGAAAACCCTTTTCATAATAGAAAATGAAACTATTTAATATAATAATGGTTTCAAAAAAATTATTGAATTTTTTAAAATATTTTCAAGACTAACATTTAATTTATGAAAGTATAAAAGTATTAAAGTATTGAAAAATTGAAAAAAAAATAAGTATAAAAGTCTAAATTAAAAATGTATATATATTTATATTAGTATATAAAATTATAGACATATATATAATTATAAAATAAAATATAATTTGTAAGAATATATATATTTTAAATAAATATACATAATTTATAAATTTATATAAATTTATTAAACTATATATAAGTACATATATGTTATAAAAGTATAAATAATTTATAGAATTATATAGTTTTACAAATTTATAGAAGTATAAAATTATAATATATAAAAGTAAAATTTATGAAAGTATAAAAGTATAAAATTATTCAATTTTAGTCCATTAATGAAATGATCTATCTTGATTTTAGGGTCAACATAAAAACTCTAGATGCACCTTTCCAGTCTTATGGTCTTAGAATTTATCAAACTGGGAGATTATATTGCATTCTAACACAAGTCATTTGACTAGCTTGCACCAATCCTGTAATCAAGGGAACTCTCCACTATACCTATACATAACTAGGGGGGACTAGAAGTTTTCAATGATCTATTGTCACATAAATAAATAATTCCCACTTATTTACTCAGTTTTCCAAGACCAAAGTAATAGTAATGGTGAGTGACAATCAATAATCCAAACAATCATCATTAAGCATAAATAATAACTCACCCACACCTCTAACGATCTCACAAGAAATAACTCCTTTCTATCCATTTTCCAATCACCACATACATCAAACACAACCTATAAAGGGAAAAATCATAAGGGGACATAAGTGGTTCTGACACACCCACATGTTTTAAAGACCATTTAAAAGGTCCAAACATGCCTTTTAGAAACCAACCAAGAGGCCAATTCTCACTATAATAATTTTAAATCATTTATAAGATATTTCATAAAACATTACACTTAAACCACTCATAAAATAAATTTATAAATTATTCCACCCTTATAAAATCACTTGATTTATTAAAACGTTGCCTTAATTTTCTTATCCAATAAACCAAACAGGTTCAAAAAAATGTTAAACCTCACATTTTATTTTAAAGAAATATTGAAATATTTTATCAATTCATAGAATTTAAAGAATTTCTTGAAATGAAAAGGAAAAATATAATGCCTATTTATAATTCACTTTGATGACCAATAAACCTTATAAAATCATAGAATTTATTTATAAAGATAATTTTTTAAATTTTTTAAACACATGGTGTGCATGGTTTATTAAAAAATATTTTGAACATGTTCCACAATTGATAATTCCTAAGAATTGAAATGAAAATCACATAAAACTTGATTTACCTTTCCAATAACACCTAATCACATTTAATAATATTATTTGATATAAAAATCATGGAGTTGAATATGAAAAAATTCAAGGTTCTCGAATTCAATGTCAAACACATGGACTAACCTATCACAAATCAATTGTGAATGATTTTTAAATTCAAATATAGGATGAAAATAGCTCAAAAAATTAATAAAATTCCCTAGACACAAATAAATCAAAAGAAAAAGGTTCAACCCTTACCATTGGGTTTGGTAACGAATGGGCGTAGTGATGCGAAAGAAACCAAGGGGGTGAATCTGGTCTGAACTGTTTGCATCGAGGTTGGAGAGAGTAAAGACCTAGATGGAAGAAGTTATTAAATAGGAGAAGCAATAATCTCATACCTTAGAGAGGTTATATTTTTTCGATGATGAGTGGTGAGGGTTTGGCAAGGAGCAACAATGGTAGGGAGCGACGATGATGGTGATGGAAGGGAGTGAAGATGATGGTAGGGAGCGACGACGACGGTGATAGTGATGATAAAGTTGAAGGTGAAGGCAATGAGAAATGGCAGGGCGGCAGAACTATAGTTCTATGAATTCTTGAAGGTGTGAGAAGATGAAGAATTTGTTAGGTTTCTTTTATAAAAACCCAAAATACTTTTTATGAGGGATTTCCAAAAAGCACTAATAAAGATGTGTTTTATCAGCGCTAAAAAAGAAAGCGCTGATAAATATATACTTATATTTATAAATATAATTATTTAAATATATATATATATATTAATAATTATTATTATAATTTTAAATAAATATATTTATATATGTGTGTGTGTATAATTATAAATATATTTATTTATTTATTTATTAATATATAAATATATATATTTACTAAATTATGATAAATTTATTTTTTGTAATTTTATAATTATTTATATATATATAGTTATAATTATAATTATAAATAAATATATTTAAAAATTATTTATATATTATTAAAATTTTAAAACTATAAATATAATAAATATATTTATTGTAATTTTATAAGTATTTATGAGAACATAATAAGTTTATGGGTAAAACATGAATGAATCATACCTAGTAATTATAGATCGTAAAAAATGAGTCATCACATATATGGAAATCATGAATAATAAGGTTTTTAATGCATAAATGAACATATGTGAGTCGTGAATACATAAAATATGCAAGAATCATTATAATATAGATTATGTTAACATTTGTAACATAGAAACCCACAATCATGTACAAAAATAAACATATGATCATATAACATTAATTATAATCAAGCATCAATATATGGATATAAATAACATCATTCATATTCATGAATATCATCATTATCTCATGATATATAGTCATATATTTATTTAAATATATATTAATTAATTATTTACAATTATAATTATAAATAAATATATTTAAAAAGTATTTATATATAATTATAAATATAATAAATATATTTATTATTTAAAAAATTATTATAATTTATAATTATATATATATATATATAATATTATAAATAATTTTTTCAAAACATTATATATATATATATATATTTGAATTATTAAAAAAATATTAATATATCATGTTTATATTAATTATAAACATGAATTTTTAATTAATGTATATAAATAAACCTAATTTTTGAATATAAATACAATAATTATATATATATATAATAATATTTTTTATTAAAAACTTTTATCAGTGCTCATAATAGCACTCATAAATGTTACCTTTATCAATGCTTTTATCTAGTGCTAATAAAGGTGAATCTTTTATCAGTGCTTTCTATTTAACACTAATAAAAGTAGGCGTATCCCTTGCATCGATCTATGGTAGTAAACCAAGACCAAAAAAACTCAAAGACACCAAAGACATCGACTCAGAAACTCCAAATATGCTCCAAGATACAAATCCATATGGCCGATTTAAAGGCGTTGTCGTGGGCGCTTTCAAATGATGTTTGGTTTCAGGTTACTTAAGTGCAGTAGAGTGGCTGACCAAGGTCGTCTCTCAAAGGAGGAATCAAATTATAACAACTTCTTAAAGGTATTATAAAAATAAAATAAATGAGAATAAAAACACTACATATAAGGATGGGGTTTTTTATCATTTATAAAACTAAAATAAGTTTTCTGGAAGAAGATTTCATTTTTTTTTGTTTTTATTATTGAAATGAAGTTCGATTAAAAATACACAGCAATAAGATGTTTTTTAGACAATATTTAAAAGGCGTAATCAATATAACTATACCTATTCAATCAATTATTATTCATTATCATTTAAATTAACATTCACTTAATTATGATCCCTTGATTTTTTAAATCCCGAACCCTACGAGAATTAACTTTACCACAAAGATGAAGTGAATTTAACCCTAGGCTAACTTCGGAACATGCAATCGCAGCACCCTACATTGATTGATGTTCTAAGGTTAGCTTATGGTAAGTGGTAAATTAAAGAAAATTTAAATTATGAATAATGAGGATTAATTGTGTTTTGGGAATATATTTTAACTCTACAAACTTATCTCATGTGGTCTTGTATTACGGATTAAGTTTGCGCTCTCACAATTTAAACAAAGCCTTGACCTCACGTGTTTTTGTGTTAATTGTTCAATTGATTTATTAGTTTCTTATAATTTAAGAACACAAATCATGGATAATATTATGTGAACTAAAGTAGCTCAATGATTCAAAATAATTTAATGAAAAGGGTAGATGATAGATCGGTCACAAGAAAACTACTCTTCCATGGGCGGTGTGGTCATCGTGGAGACATTTTTCATGAGCAAAGGATTGAAAGGGTAGAACCCAATATCGTCTCCAATATTGATTCCAGAACAATTAGGAATATTAAGAGAATAATAAATTTTAACAAAACATAAGAAAATAGAAGAAATAAAAGAAGAACAATGAAATTTATTACACAAATGAAAACCTTACAACATGATGAAGAGAAGAAGGCTTCGATGAGGGGATCCTTGCTTCAAGAGATACCCCTCTTAAAATGTTTGGAGAATTTGGTTGAAACTGATTCTCCTCTGCCTAAAATATCCTAATTCATGTCCCAAACCCTCTAAATGAGAAAAACGCTAATTTATTGAGTGGAGGGGAGGCTAGGTTACAAGTGGTTTCAAGTGTGAATGGGGAAATTCATCCAAATATTTTATTCCAAATTGAAACACCAATTTATCCATAAAAAATATTGAATTAGCTCTCCTTATATAATGATTATTTGTGACAAATTTAATCCTCATGATAATCTCAAAATTTGGGCCTAATCAAAGCAATTATGAAAAAGTTATGGCCCCAATACAAAACCCATGTCCATTCTGGAGAGTCCATCCAACCACTGACTTATTGGCCCATTTAATCCATCCAAATGCACTCTTTAGATCTAGTGTCTTGAATAAAAGTTGTAGAAAATTAAGATAGGAACACTTTTACAAAAAATTTAGTTCAAATAAGTCATATTTAAATATTTACGTGCGAAATACTACAGTGAATTTTAATAAGGGTAAAACTATAATTTTCATCAAATTTCCAAATGAATGATCTAATCCCAAATATTTCATAAACGAATATATATATATCAATGTGAGAAAATTATGTCATTTATTATCAATAAAATATTAAACAAAATTTTTTTTATCAACTTCTCAGCACTTACCCTTTTTCACTCCTGGGAAAAACCTCATATCAAGTAAACATCAATATCAAATCAAAACAAATTTTAAAACACATATCATTGAGATCCAAAAATTCCACACCAAGAAAAAAAATATATAATGCCTCATAAAAACCATTATTTCAAGTTCTCCATTTATATTATTCAATATATTTCCACTTCATTTGTCCTACCATGCACAAAACACTTACCTCACGTGAATTTTCTCTTATCACGCAAATGTCAAAAATTTTTAGTAATGTCTTTCTCATACAGACTCATAAAAGGGTCACCATAGGCCTGATAAATTCTTACATCCCCACCCAATGTGAGTCAAATACATATTTTTATCATGAGAACTTTTCATGGTTGTTTTGTGGCTTTCGGTTGGTAGGATTAAGATGTGAAAAATTCTGAGGCTAAATGAGTGGGGCTTGACTCTTTTTGAACCAAAATTGCATTAATATAATTTTTACGTAAATATGGTATCCTAATCAATACCCATAGAATAAATTAATGTTCATCGTCATGAAAAATAAAGGAATGTTCAAACCAATCAACATTTCAGCATTAAAAATATCAATCTTCTGAAGATTGGTTTTCTTGAATGCTTCAGATTGGCACGACTTTCTTCCTCTATTAGATGCTCCAGAAAGGTAGAGCGTCAGTTATCATAAAAGCTCCAGAAAAGGAAAAGATTTTAATATAATTATTTTCTTCAGTAGAAAACACATCTTTTCAGAATTTAATTTTCCACCTGAATTATCACAAAATTTTGTAGCACAACACATGAAAGCTTCCCCCACACTTATGTTCAACTAGATTATGCAATTTCACTTCAAGAGTTGGTTGGATAGGGAAAATTGTCTTCTAATGTGTCTAACCTAAAATGATGTTCATGGATTATAAGAGCTAAAAGGATTAAATTTTCAAGGTAGGCCATTATAAAAAATGATTCTTTGAAATGGGGGCTTTAATACCAAATAAACACCTCAATCATTTAAAACATAAGTACCTCAAATGCTAATGTTTTGACAAAAATAAATCAAATTATGGTTAAATAAATCATGGTTTGGTTCTCTCAAGAAGTGAGGTGAATGATAAGAATATGAAAATAATGATTTAGAAGCCTCCCAGGAAAGAGATTTCAAATATAAAGACAGTGAGATGTGGTATGGGATTCAAAATTCAGAGTACTTTTCATGAAATTACTAAAGATTTGAACTTGAAACAAAGTTATTTTCAGCATTCATTTAAGCTCAATTTCAAGGGATAATTTTTTTCACTTATTTATATGAATTTCAAAATGGTGATAAAAATCATTTCAGCTCAAAAGTTTCAAAAACACACAAAAATTTGAAAAATAAACACACAAAATTTGAAAACACACAATTTGTTTAAAAAAAAGAAAAAAAATGAAATTGCTAAACTAAAAGGTTCCCTCCCCCACACTTAGAATATTTCATGTTCCTAAATGTGAACCCATTAGATGATATATGCACATGAAATGTTTAATTTTAAATAGGACAAAGAATAAAAATGTGAAAGGTTTAGGAACAGCCTGATATGCTCAAGTGATGATGGGGTCATTTAGTGTGATGAAATCTACTACATCAGTAGGAAGTACCTCAATGTATTTCTTCAAATGTTTCCCATTGACTATAAAGCTCATTCTAGTGTCCTCTTGTGTGATCTCCACTGCACCATAAGAAAAAAAATTAGTCACAACATAAGGACCTAACCACCTGGAATGCAACTTACCAGGCATCAACTTCAGTTGTGAACTATAGAGCAAGAATCTCTCCAATATGAAATTCTCTTTTATGGATCATTTTTTCATGATCTGCTTCTGATAATTCCTTATAGATCCTTGAGTTCTCATATGAAGACAATTGAAACTCCTCAATCTTTTGAATTTTCAGCTTCCTTTGGATTCCATCTTGTGCCAAATCCATGTTGCATTTCTTTATAGCCCAATAATATTGATGCTCAACTTCCACAGGAAGATGGCATGCTTTACAAAAAAATCCTAAATGGGGACATACCAATGGGAGTCTTGTATGATGTCCTATAATCCCACAATGAAACATCCAAGCACTTGCTCTAATCCTTCATATTTGGCTACACAGCTTTCTCCAAAATTTGTTTCAACTCACGATTTGAAACCTTAGCTTGGCCATTTTTTCGGGGGTTGTATGGTGTTGATGTTTTTTGTGTCACCACACACTTCTAAAGAAGGGAATAAAGATTCTAATTGCAGAAATGTGTCCCTTGGTCACTGGTGATGGTCTTTGGTACTCCAAACCTATAAAAAATCTGTGCTTTGACAAAGTCCACAACAACATGAGAATCATCAGTCCTGGTGACCTTATCCTCCACACATTTACTCATATAATCAATGGAAACCAAAATATATAGGAAACCAAATGAACTAGGAAAAGGAACCATAAAATTGATTCCCCATACATCAAAAATTTCACAGAATAGTATGGGTTGTCGGGGCATCTCGTGTCTCCTAGAAATGTTTCCCGTGTGTTGGAAATGTGAGAACAAATTACCATACACATGAGAATAATTTAATAATCTAGGCCAATATAATCCAGAGTCTAAAACATTCCTAGCTGTCCATTAGGATCCAAAGTGTGCACAACAAGCAAGTTTATGAAAGAATTGTAGAAAAAACTCAAAACTCATGATCAGAAACACTCCTCCTAATAACTTGTTCACTACACATGCTTCATAAGTATGGATCATCCCGAACATAAAATCTTGACTCACTCTTTTATTTTTGGACTTGATGTTTCTCTAAATTTGAAGGGATTTCAGAGGAAACAATGTAGTTAACTAAATTTTCATACCAAGGATGACTACTTGAGATGAAATAAATATTCTCATCGGGGAAAGTGTCCCAAAGTGGTACCTAGTCCATGGTGTTATCCTATAGTGTGTGATTAAGCCTTCTCATGTGGTTTTCCACCAAGTTTTCCAACCCCTTTGTGAACTTTATCTCAATATAAAATTCTTGAAGACAGAGCATCCATCGGATTAGCCAGGGCTTTGAATCTAGATTCTTTAAGAGGTAACTCAGAGCTACAAGGTCAGAAAAAACAATTACTTTAGAACCCAATAAATTTGAACAGAATTTATCTAAAGCAAATATGAAAGTAAGAAACTCCTTTTTTGTGGTTTTGTAGTTTTATTGGTCTGAATATAGTGTCCTCGATGCATAGGCAATCACATGTGAACGTCCCTCCACCCTCTAAGATATGACAGCTCCAACTGCGAAGTTGGAGGCATCAAACATAAGCTCAAAAGTAGTCTCCCACTGTGGGGGCTGTATGATCGATGGAGTGGTTAGAAACTTCTTTAGCTCATTAAAGGAATTCTTTCAAGAATCATCAAACACAACTTCTTAATCCTTTTGAATTAATCGTGACATAGGAAGAGAAAACATACTAAAATCTTTGATGAAGCGCTGATAAAATCCTACATGCCCTTGGAAATATCTAACATCACACACACATGAAGGATATGGTAAGGATGAAATAATTTCTATCTTAGATCTATCAACCTCTATCCCATGATTTGACACTACATGCCCTAATACAATTCCATGATCTACCATGAAATGACACTTTTCAAAGTTCAATACTAGATTCTTCTCAATACAACGATTCAACACCTTTCCCAAACTAGAGATACAATCATCAAATGAACACCCATACATTGTAAAATCATCCATAAATACCTCCATGCTGGTCTCAATAAAATTAGAAAAAATACTCACCATGCATCTCTAGAAGGTACTTGGGGCATTGAAATGTCCAAATGGCATCCTTCGGTAGGGAAACATACCAAATGGACAAGTGAATGTTTTATTATATTGATACTATGGAGCAATAAAAACAAAAAAAAAATATAAAATCCATACAAGAAATAGTAGTTTGTTTTCCCAGCTAGTATTTGAAGAATATGATCAATAAATGGGAGGGGGAAATAGTCTTTGAGAGTGGACTGATTTAGTTTCCTATAATCAATACACACATGCCAACTATTTTGCACCCTCATTGAAACTAACTCATCTTTCTCATTTTTAACAACTATAATATAAATTTTCTTAGGCACAGCCTGAATAGGACTCACCCCCTGGGAATCTAAAATGGGATAGATTATACCTGCCTCAATAAATTTTTCATCCTCTTTTTTAAAAACTTCCAGAAGGGTTGGATTGAGTCACCTTTGTGGTTGCCTCACTGTTTTAGCCCCATTGTACAAAAGAATACTATGCATGAAAATGGAGGGGCTAATAGCTAATATGTCAACCAAGGTCCACCCGATTTCCCTGATGTTCTCCCTCAAAAGATTCAAAAGTTTTTCTTCATGTTCAAAAGGGAGATTGTTAACAATGATAACAGGTAATTTTTCACCACTTAACAAGTATGAGTATTTGATATTAGGTGGAAATGACTTGAGTTCCAATATAGGGGGTGGATGTATGGATATAGAAATTGAAGGAACTGAAATATGTGCATAATGAACATCAGTATCAGAATATAAATAATCACAATCATAGAATAAAGCATCAAATCCATCAGCATACTCAATAGCCATGTCATAATCAGAGTTCAAATGATCAGAATATGATTACATTTCAAAATCAAATCTAAGAGAGTCTTTTGAATTATAAATAGGTTTGTAAGTACTCCTAGACATCAAACTAAAACCAATACTCGTAATCTCCCTAAGCATAGGACAATCAAATTACATGGGGGTTTTATTTGGTGGTTCAAAATGGGAGATAACAAATGCAGAATGATCCTCTGAGGGGTACTTCATGGAATCCATAAAATTAAATATCACAACTTCATCCCCAAATTACATGGAATGTGTACCCTCATTAACATTTATGATAGTTTTTTCAGTTTTGTGGAATTTTCTACCTAAGATAATGGGATCATGAGAACTTACCCGATCATCATCCATGTTAAGAAAGTAGACGTTTGCTGGAAATATCAAGTCTCTTACCCAAAAAAGTACATCCTCAAGGACTCCCACTATATATGTTGTAGCTCTATTCCCCAACCGAACCACTACTCTCATCAGATCCTACTCACCAACCTGAAAAGAAGAGAATACAGAGTGAGGAATCACATTCATGGAAGCTCCAAAATCAAAAAGAGCATCAGAAATGTTCAAATCCCCTATGGTGCATGGTATGGTGAATGTCCTTGGATCCTTACACTTTGTTGGCATTTCTAGAGTTTGTGTAATGAGTGATGATGCGTTCCCTCCAAGATTGATCCTCTCATTTAACTTGATCCCTCTTCAATTGGTACAATGTTCTTTTATGAATTTGGCATTCCTTGGTAATTGTTTAATGGCTTCAAGTAAACGGATGTTTATCTTCACACGCTTGAATGTTTCCAAAACTTCTTTTTGCATCACCTACTCAGCCATCTTCTTGGTTTGTACAACCCTGTTTGGAAATGGAAGGGGTTTAGTAGGAACATCATCAATCTTTTTCTTACCTTTATCTTTTTGTTTTTGTTGCTCTTCTACTGGTCTGGAATGTGGATTCTCTGGATTTGAGGTCACTCCCAGTGGAACGATAGGTCTAGATGTACCATTTGTTTGCTTCCCACTTCTCAATGTGATGGCACTAACATTCCCATTGGTATTTTTAGTAGGTTGGGATGGTAGATTTCCATAATTCTTACTTACCAATTCATGGAGGGAAGTGGAAATCTAGTTCATTTGAGTCTTCAACCCCCTCAGCTCTGAACCTTGAATCTTCAACTCATTTTGTTGATTAAGAACAATTTACGTCAAAAGGTCATCAGTGTTATAATCTACCTTGGGTGGGGGATTCCCTTGTTGTTGTTTTTTTGATTCCTGAGATTCAAATCTCCTTTGGGTTTTTTTGGAAACCCTGTTGGTAAGTTGGAGGTTACTGGAAGTTTTGTTGAAAATGGGGCCTTTATTGTTGTCCATATCCATACCTTATGTCTAATTTATCTTTCCACCCTTGGATGTATGTTGGTGCAAGGTAATCAATATTCTTTTGGGGATATGGTTGTTTTTGCTACTGATATGGTCTCCTAGGAAACACTGCTGCACAATCTTCTGTTTCTTGTAGTTGGGGGAAACAGTCAGTTGGGTGGATTGTCTGTGTGAAAATTCCACAAGGCCTTGAAGGAGGGGGTTGGGATGTCTTTTGATCCAATGAAATCTGCCTCACCATAGTTTTTAATTCTTCCAACTTGGTATCAATAAAATTACTTTCAAGAGAATATGGACTTACCTAATGTACTCCCTTGACATGTGGTGTACCTAGATCGCCAAATTGTTGAGAGTTTTGGACCATTTTTTCAATCAACTCATGTACAGTAATTGGTGTCTTGTCCACCAATGCTCATCCAGCTACAGCATCCACCATGCTCCTCTCCATAGGTGTGATTCCTTTATAGAAGTATTGTATGAGGTGTTTCTCACTGATTTGGTGATGTGGGAAGCTTGCACACAACTTCTTTAATCATTCCCAGTACTCATATATTCACTCCCCTTGGGCTTGATTGATCCTAGAGATCTCTTTATGAATGTAAGTGGTCCTTGATGTTGGAAAAAATATCTGCAAGAAAATATATTTCAAATTGTTCCAACAAGTTACATCTTCAGGTTGTAAATAATACATCCAATCATTCGCATCTTCATCAAGTGAGAATGGGAATACTCTTAGTTTGATTTTATCTTTAGAAATATTTCTTGGTCTTAATGTTGAAAAAACCACATTAAATTCTTTCAAATGTTTGTTTGGATCCTCACTAGATAATCCATGAAATTTTGGAAGAAGGTGAATTAATCCATATTTTAGTTCAAAGTCTGATTCGAGATTTGGGTATGCAATACAATTTGGTTGATAATTAATATCAGGTGCAGCCAATTCTCGAATGGTTCTATTAAGTTCATTTCTATTATGTTTATCCATTGCTTCTTCTTTTATGTTTTAATTTGAATTTCTTCCAATTCCAATGATCTTGGAGTTGAGGAATTCTCCTACTGGTTGAATGTCGAAACTTCTCATAGACTAAGAATGTCTAATTTGATCCCTAAGGCTGCATTCAATCTTAGGTTCAATATCTAAGAGATATTTGGTATTATTTTTTTTCATAAATCAATTAAAGTTTAAAATTAAATGAAGAAAAGTGGACCATAATATAAAGAAAAGAAGTTTGAGTTGGTCCGATAAAAATAAAAGAAGAGAGTAAGATACAAAAACTTAAGAAAGGGGAAAGAAGAAATAAAGAGGAGAAGAAAATAATTAAATGAAAAATAAAATAAATACCTCTAATTGGTTGAATAAATTACTTTCCTCCCCAAAAATGGAACCAATTTGAACGGCGCTGTCATGGGAACTTTCAAATGATGTTCGGTTTCAGGTTACTTAGGTGCAACAGAGTGGCTGACCAAGGTCATCTCTCAAAGGAGAAACCAAATTATAACAACTTATTAAAGGTATTATAAAAATAAAATAAAAGAGAATTAAAATACTTGTAAGGATGAGGGGGTTTTTTATCATCTATAAAACTAGAAAAAAATTTCTAGAAAAGATGGCATTTATTTGAAATGAAGATCGATTACAAATACACAAGAAGAAGATTTTTTTTAGAAAATATTTAAAATGTTTAATCGATATAACTCTACATATTCACTCAATTATTTATCATTATAATTTAAATTAACATTAACTTAACTATGATCCCTTAATTTGTTAAATCCTGAACCCTGCGAGAATTAACATTACTACAAAGATGAAGTGAATTTAACCCTATGCTAACTTCGGAACATGCAATCGCAACACCCTACTTTGATTGATGTTATAAGGTTAGCTTATGGTCAGTGGTAAATTAAGGAACATTTCCATTCTAGATAATGAGGATGAATTGTTTTTAGGAAATATATTTGAACTCTACAATCTTATCATGTGCGGAATTGTATTACCGATTAAGTTTGCGATCTCACAATTTAAACAAAACCTCGACCTCGCGTGTTTTTGTGTTAATTGTTCAATTGGTTTCTTAGTTGCTTATAATTTAAGAACACAATTCATGTATTATATTATGTGAATTAAATTAGCTCAATGATTCAAAATAATTAAATTAATAGGGTAGAAGATATATCGATCACTAGAAAAATACTCTTCCATGGGCGGTGTGGTCATCGTGGAGACATTTTGCATGAGCAAAGGGTTGAAAGGGTAGAACCCAATCTCGTCTCCAATATTGATTCCAACCCAATTAGAAAGATTAATATATGAACAAATGTTAACAAAACATAATAAAATATAAGAAATAAAATAAAAACAAAGAAGTTTATTACACAAATGAAAACATTACAACATGATGAAGAAAAGAAGGCTTCAATGAGGGGATCCTTGCTTCAAGAGCTACCCCTCATAAAATGGATGGAGAATTTGGGTGAAACCAATTATCCCTTGCCTCCAATATAATAATTCACGTCCCAACCCCTCCAAATGATAAAAACACTAATTTATAGAGTGGAGGGGATTCTAGGTTACAAGTGGTTTCAAGTGTGAATGTAGAAAATTTGGCCAAATATTTTAATCCAACTTGCACTGCCCATTTTACTATCAAAAAGTGTGAATGAGCTCTCTTTCTAGCAGGATTATTTGTGAGAAATTTAATCCTAGATCTCCTATAATAATTTGGGCCTAATAAAAGCATGGATTAAGAATTTATAGTCTAAATACAGAACCCATATCCATTCTAGAGAATCCATCCCACAATTGACTTAATGGACCATTTACTCCATCCAAATGCACTCTTTAGCACTAGTGTCCTGAATAAAAGTTGTAGAAATTTAATTTAGGAACACCATTAAAAAATGTTAAGTTCAAATAAGTCATATTAAAATATTTATGTGCGAAATACTACAGTGCATTTTAAAAGGGTAAAACTGGAATTTGCGTCAAATTTTCAAATGAATGATCTAATCCCAAATATTTCATAAATGAAATTTTTTTAAAACAATTTGAGGAAATTATGTCATTTATTATCAATAAAATAATCAAAAAATGGTGTTTTATCACTGACCCAAGGTATCAATAATCATCACTAAAGAATTGGGATACCCTTCCTTTACTTGTGCCTCGATATATGACATATGCAAACACACCATAGTGCCCAAGAAGGGGGTGAGTATAAAACTTAGTATGATTTATCCAATGACTTCCAACTCATTCCAATAGGATAAAAATTGTTAGTGAATTTATATAAAATAGTTTAAAAGCAATGTAATGTGGTTTATATCCAACAAAAATGATTTTCCAAGGAAAAAAACCAAACAAGAATTTAAAACCATTTTTCAAGGAACAAATCAATTAAGTATTTAAACCAATTCTCTATTTTTGATTTTTTATATACTATTTAATTTCCACACACATCCACAACACACACACACAAGCTTGGTGTTACCATTGATGATGGAACTTTACATCCATACATCTTCCCTTTCATCGTGATATTTATGACCATTATCCATCTCATTCAACTCATACCCAACTATTATGCCCAAATCATATCAACCCTGTTCAATAAAATAATTTCAGAAAATACTTTACTTGCATCAAACCAACCCAAATTTTAAAATCACCATTTTAAAATTATAAAAAATGATTTTTTCAAAAAAGTCGTTCAATTACTATGATTTCCAAAACCATAAATCAAATGAGAATTTCCCTCAAATCACGCCATTATTTCCAAAAAAAATCAAGAAACTAAATCAATTTAAAATGAATCCTTAAATTTATAATCAAGAGGAGTCGATAGTGAAGCCACCCACCACTCAAAATTTGGTGAAAATGAACGGGCCAACAACTTCAACAACTTGGATTAGATATTCTAAATCTGACCTTAGATTCTATTCCCTTAAATAAAAACAATTATATCCAATCAATATTAACATCACAAAACATGGATATATCCCCAATGGACTAGATTCATGATTCCAAGAGAGGGAATAAGAATATCTCTAATGAAAACGGTGTAGAATGATCACCTATTGATGAATCAGGGCCTCTAAAACACTTAGATTCGCCTAGGAATCACTCCTGAATCAAAAGGAATTAGATATCCAAAATTGGGAGGAAGTATAATTATTATTATGGATTGATTAGGGAAAAAACGTGTGATTAAGGAGGTAAAACGAATTAGATACATAATTTTTGGATCTAAAATTTCATAGTGCATAGTTAGGGTGAACATTTAGAAAATCCACAAGTAACCATGCATGAGCCACTGCCTCAAACCACACCATGCGTGGTTTCCTTGTATGGTTAGATAAACCATGTCTCATCCATTTTGTTCCCCTCTTTTCATCATTTCATGGTTTCCCTTGGAAATCTGGATGGTTTGACCAAACCGTGCACCTACCTGGTGCCCACTATTTTAGTTGTATGGTTTATTGGATGTGTTACATAGTTTCTACTAACTATAATCAAACTATGCACCTCCAAAAAAACCTCAAAAACATGTCAATTCTCCTCAAAACATCCAAAAACTTAACCCAAGCATTTTATATACTTAAAATAAACAAATAAAGGGTCAAGTACCTAAAATTGGGGGTGCTACATTATCCTCACCATTGTCCTTTCCGTCCATTGAAAGTAAAAACCCACCTTTAAGTTGAAATATTCCAGGTCATTGCTCCACCATTTCTTTCTCATGCTCCCATATTTTTTCCTGAATCTAACCATGTTTCCATAAAACCCACACTATACTGATTATTTTCTCATGCAAGACTTTCTCTTGCTTATCCACAATTTTTACCAGCACATGAATCAATGTAGCATCCAGTTCTAGGTCGTTGTGATCCCATAAAATCACATGGTCGGAATTAGGTTGATAATTCTTCAATTGAGATAGATGAAACACATTATGCACTAAACTGAACCTTGGTGGAAATGACAACCGATATTTCAATTCACCAACCTGTTCAAGTATCTTAAAATGGCTTATGTATCGTGAAGATAACTTGTCCTGCTTACCAAAATAAAGATTCCAAAGGCATAGATGTATTATAAAAAACACATCATCACTTACCTCAAATGAAAATGGTCTTCAATGATGATCCACATATGATTTCTATTGAATCTGAGCCATATACATCCTCTTTCTAATCAAATGAATCTTATTTGTTGTCTCTTACACAAGGATTGTTCCAAAAAAGTGTAGTATCGCTTATTTCCACCCAACAGAGTGGAGATTGACAAGGACACACATACAATGTATCAAAAGGATCCATATGTATCGAGGCCTAGTAACTATTGTTATATGAGAACTCCACTAATAGTATGTTCTCTTCCCATGATCCACCAAAATCCAGTACACACCCCCTAAGCACATATTCCAATGTTTTTATCATCCTTTTGGATTATCCATCAATTTTAGTATGATACGCCATGATCATTTCAATTGATTTCAAAGGTATTGTTGTAAGGATTTCCAAAAATGAGACATAAACCTCAGATCTCGATCTGATAATATCGAAACTGGTACACCCTGCCTTTTTACTACTTCTCGGCAATAGATTTTTGACAAGTAATTCACCGTGTTGGATTCATGAATAGGGATAAAATGGTCTGACTTCGTGAGATGATCTACTATCAACCATATATAATTGTTTTTCCAAACCATCCTTGGTATACCTGTTACAATATTTATAGATATCTGCTCCCATTCCCACATGAGAATTGGTGATGACTACAACATACCTATTGGTCATCAGTGTTTTTCATTAACCTGCTAATATGTGAGGCATATCAAAAAAGAACATCTACCTTTATTTGTATACTAGTTCACCAAAAAATTTCTTTTAATACCTTATATATCCTTTGTATTCCAGGATGAACAACCTGTGTCAAATGGTGGTAAGCATGATGGAGTTGTTCCTAACAAGCCAAAGGTATAGCTATCTAATATCAAAATAACAAAACTAGTTTTATATCAATCATCCATCCATTAATGGTCTCCCCACCATTGAGTTCTAACCATATAGAAACACATTTAGAATCAAATGTATGTGCATCTTTATCTTTCCCAGCCAAATCAAGAACTAAAGAAACTAGAAAAAAATCTAGATATTAATATGAATATCAATGAAGGCATGAATTTTATATGAAATAGGATCCATATAGTGTGTATGTATAGACGTGTTCATGAGGTTATTTTGTGAAGGAAAACATGGAGTCATTACCATGAAGGAAGATCATGGAAGAGAATTGATCTATGAAGAATGTTGTTGAGGTGGAGTTCAAAAGAGAGGGTTTGTGGAGGATGGGTCTATGAGGTTAGTTAGGGGAGGAGGAAGGAATCTTGTGAGGGAGATCCATAATGTTTAGTGTGTGGTCTTCTAAGGGTAGTATGCGGTCTATAAGGTTGGTACATAGTGAATAGTGTTTGGTGTGGTTACATCATGTAAGGTGGTTTTGGATAGGTATTCTCACATGAAAATCACATGTGCGTATTTTTGGAGATCATGAAGTACATTGAAGCATAAAATTTTGTTTTTCATGATGAAAATCAAAACATACACTCTTGATGACAAGGAAGTGTCCTTCAAGTTGATAAATTGAGTCATACTTTATCTAGAGTAGTGGAAAAAGAGGAGTGGATGGAGTTGATTTGAGAGATATTTTACATTATACCTAGTTTCATTGTAAAATAAGTGCACCTAACATAGAGTGGAACATTAATGAAAAAATTCCATCCAGAAAATCTATTGAAGCTTAATTAATTTTGGTAAAACTGACACATTTTCAATTTATTCTCCTTGGATTATCCCTTAGTGGTGAACCAAGTAAAAATTATTTTGTTTTTTTTTTGCATTTTTTGTGAATGTTCTTTACAATCATGTAGGTTTAATGAGTTCGTACCAATGTGGGGAAAAGATCCATTTAAATCAAAAGAAAAATTTGACACCATGATTCACCCTTCTCCTATTAGGCTATCCCAGGGTGTAATAGATTTTATGATCAAATGTGTTGGTCTGAGAGGAGACTCAAGAGGGGAGTGAATTGAGTTCCTAATTAAAATTTTTATTTTAAATGGATTTAAAACAAAT
Source organism: Viscum album (assembly GCA_963277665.1). NCBI lineage: Eukaryota > Viridiplantae > Streptophyta > Magnoliopsida > Santalales > Viscaceae > Viscum > Viscum album. The sequence goes on from OY728157.1 coordinate 1,995,643,937, forward strand.
TCAACATATTGGAATAAAAGATATCCCAGTTAACCAAAGTAGCTGATTTATAAAAAATTTATCATTTAAAATATTTCTCAAAGAGTGATTAGTTCTCGGTTGGGAGAATAATAAATACTATTTTACCTTTTTAAATCAATTTACTAAATCATATTATAATATAAACACTATATAATATTAACTATCAAATTGAAAGAAATTTTTTAGATGTAAATAGATAGAGCAGTAAAAATAGAACTTTAAAAGGAACAACATAAATTAATAACAAGTGGTTCGGTCTCAAGATGAGACTTATTCCTATTCACTTAGTTATCACTTGCCACCAAGTAGTTTATATAAACATAAATTTTATCCATAACATGGATCAAGGTATACAACAACATATACAGTTTTTTCTAGGCCACAAAGACCTCTTCTACAGTTTTTGGGGGAGGGTAATAAGTGACAGGACACGTAGGGACCACTTCCACTATTATGTGTGGGAGTATAAGGTATAAAAAGATAAATTGTGAAGATATTTTTGCATCTTCCAGTTATAAACAGGAGTCAGTTCATGTTCATAAAACATAGAGAATCACACACTGCTTATAATATAAATAAATTACAAAAACAGAGAAGATAAAAGAGTAGAATGGATAGTGTTTCTTTGTGTGATATGATTTGCAGCTATGTGACTCCTGGAAGGTAGCTTTAAATGAGGATTAAGTAATTTTTCAAAAAGTTTTTGTAAAACAGAGTATCATAGAAGCTTCTGTCTTGTGGTGTATGAGAGATCCAGGTGTATAGAAAAATCTTTTTGTTCATGTGTTCTTAAAAATTTTTAAGTATAATCTTGCACACATGTAAGTCTATTTTCAATTTTTCACACTTTTTGAGTCATGTTTATTCTTTTATTTCATCAGGAATCTCTCTTGTCTTTTTATATTGAGTTTCTATATTTATATTCTTCAACCAATAAAAAGCATGTTTTAGATCATGTTCTGGTGCCTTGTACCTCATACTACATTCTAACATCGATTTTAATGTTGTCTGAAAAAGGTCATTAATTTAATCAATATAATTCAATTTCACAAATATGATCATTAGAAATATTGAATTTAAAATGATAAAGGAAAGGTATCAGTGAATGTTTTGAGTGGTGAATCTCTAGCGATAGTAGTCTAGTAGTCTTTAGAATGGTGACTCTTTGAGTAACGACTTAGACTTAGAGATTAGTCAGGAATAGTGAGTCATGAATGGTAAGTCGGGAATGGTGAGTTAGCCTTAACAGTGAGTCATCCTTAGTGGTGAGTCAGGCTAACGGTGAGTCATACTTAGAGTATTCTTTTAATCTATCTTACAATTCCAAATGCTAACATAGCATAATATACTCATTAGAAACATTTTTAAACATTATTTTTTATTATTAAAACAAGAAGAGGTCAACATTATCCCCCTTTTGATGATCAAAAATCATGGAATTAATCTTAACCAATTAATATATAATATGGTAGAATATGTAAAAATTCAAATTGTATTAGAGTATAGAGCATAACTTAAACTATATCAGACACAAAAAATATCATAGAATCAATAATATAAAATTATTTAGATTTATATTCCATAATTATTTTCTCCCCATTTTTGGATTATAAAAAAGGTAAAAATAGATAAAAATAATAGGGATTGAGGCAAAAATGAATATATATATTGATGAAATTGTCCTTTTACATCCCCATCAAAAACAAAAAGTCTAAGTGTAGAGATAATCAATGGTAGAATCTATAGGTTCTTTACCTTTAGTAAAAGTGCTAGGAGCATATGCTAAAATCCTGGGGATAGTTGTCAAAACTATAGAATGAGATTATGTAGTGTAGGAAGGTAATTCTCTATAAATAACTAGTCTCAGATGTTTGAGTGCTTCAGTAGGAGTCACCGGAAAAGGTTGAATTCTTGTAGTTAAAGATGAAAAAGGATTGTTTATAAAGATAGAATGATATTGTGGATGAGGAGAATGGTACACATCTCTACTAGTGAGTCTAACAGAAGTTGAAGGAATGAGAAAGGCATCTAGATCTATAACTACAGTGGTACAAACATTTAGATAAGGCTTCAGTATATTGATAAAATTCATAATAATTTGTCCTCGATTTTCCATGGACTTAGTGAATTCATCCTTATTTTTTATAAAGGATTGAAGAGTGGGAGTAAGTTCCTTATGTTTCTTAACATTCTCTCTAATAGTTTGTGTGAAAAGTGGAATCCTCAGATTTTAATCCAAATACTTAAAATGACTAGTCAATTAATGCTTGGTATAAATTATTTTAAAGTAAAAATATACTTTATTGGCAATCTCTTCTTGAGAAGCAGTGGCCTCTTTGGAATAAATCGTGACTATGGAATGTCAATGATCACTGTTTTGTCTAATTTTGTTCAAGATCTCATGATCTGAACCACCCATCATAGTTTGCAATTCTTCTCTAAAAACCAATATGATCAACTCAACATTCAAAGCTTAAAAAGGAGGAGGAGGATCAGATGATGATTCACCTTTTAACTCATATATAACAACTGATCTCCACTGATAAACATCAAACACTAGAGGAGGAGGTGTAACATCTATAGAAGACTCGGGAAAATTATCTACCAAAATTTTCACAATACCTTCTAGAGATTATTTATACTCATATATCATTCCTTTAACCAAGGATTTGAGAGTTTCCAATTCATCACTTATACAATTATTCTCCATTATTACTTACTGAATTTCATGAATCATCTGGGGTTGAATTTTTATAAGGACTTTCTCCAAAAGCAGTGAAGCATCTTTTTCACTAAGATTTATTTTAGGTTAAGGTTGTGATATAAAAAGATCTCCAAAACCAAATAATAGTTTCTCTCTAAAATATTTTATGTTATCCTGACTTACATAGTTTGAAGGTATCTGATCAATAGTAGGAGATGGTGCCTTAACAGATACTGGATTGAGCTGAAACTCTTTTGATAAGCCCATTTCCTTAATTAAAGGTCCCGGAGAGTCATTAGAAGCTAGATAACCTAAACCAAAACCAATATAGTCAGGGTATTTGTACCATTAATCCAAATAAGTTTTATCGAAAGGGTTGGGTACTTCAATTCTTACCAAACTGTGGTTTTTATCCCCCTCAAAAGATTATCCCTTTTTATTATCAACTAATTCTATCAATTGAATATCATCATATCACTCCTCTATGTCAGCCATATTTTGAGATTCCTCAGTTGCAACCAAATATTTCTTATATTGTTCAACTAATTCATCGTTATCTCTATAAGATAGAGCGGTATCCATTACATCAGGTCTATCATGATCTAAATGATCTAAGATATCATTATCACTTTCCTTGTCTTCCTTATCTCCTTTATTTTTATCAATTTCTTATTCTTCTATATCTTCAATGTTTTCCTTTTCCTTTTTATTTTCATCATTATCCTCTTCGTCATTATAATCAACTTATTCTCTATCTTCACAACATTCCTTTTTCACTTTCATCATCATATTTCTCTAAAAAATTATTTAGGGTTTCAAATCCACTTTTATATTCAATTATTTATTCCTCAATATCATCATAATCATCATCTTTGAGAAGATTTTCTCTATAGGGGAGAGCCTGTGAAGTTCTAGAAGATTCATGTGAAGGTTCTTCATGATCTTTAGGAATATCAGGATCACTTCCTTCTTCATTAGATAGATTCTGTTATTCATCTCTAGATACAGTAGCCTCTACTTCTTCATATAAGTATTCCATTACTTCATCTAGTTCCAAACCAGGATTAGTAATATCTTTTGGTTTTCTAGGATGGTCAATAGGGTTAAAATCTTCATAAATATTTTCATATTTCTCTAACCATTGTTTTATCTATGTATTCCAGCTTATTTTCATCCTCTTACATATAAACTTAGTAATGAAAAACTTGACATAGTCTATGATAGCCTCTTCATTTTCTCCTACTAATACTTTGGATTTTGACATAGCCAAAATGAACTTTTAATAAAACAATGAAGTGGATATTGAAGTGGGTTTAATCATATCACACATATGAAGAATACGGTATTTTCACAATTTGATTTTATATCCTTTATTCATAAGATAAAGAAAATATACATCTTGAAACTTCAATGTGGAAAATTCACCTTTTCTAGGGTGCAAAAGATGATGGATAAATTTAAAATAGTAATATGGTTTCACCATCTAACTCAGAAGCAATATCTCTTTTGGGAGTTCCATCTCCGGTTAGATCTGTTAAATCCTCTTTAAAACAAAAAATGCCACTGGTATGAGGTTCTATTCCCTAATGATATTCAAAAATACCATCATGTGGTACTTCTAAACATGTTTCCCATAGACTTGAGGATAAGACACATCTGTTTCCATTTATTCTGTTTCTTATCACGAAATCATCTCCTTCAGTCAAAGAAAACTCAATATATTAATAGAACCAAAACACTAACTATAGATATTGGGGTCTGTTATAATTATAAAACCATTCCATATAACCTTTATATTGAAATAATCTTAGCATAAGGGACTTACTTAAGAGAATCCATTTTGTAGAGATCTCATTTTTAGGTACAATAATATGGTTAATGAGTTCGGGATTCAAAGGTTCCTCAGTCTTTCAGCTAGAAACACTTTTCTTCTTCTTTGATGGTCAACTTTTTCCCGGAGTCGATTTAGATAGTCACTTCATTCTAGCCATTCTGAGCATCTAAGAGAGTTTTAAGGTAATGGAGGGAAGGCACAATGGTAGGGAAGGAGGTTTGAAAATAGGTTTTAAAGGATGAGACACTTGATGAAATTAGATGGGTTCTAATTTCATCATATAGGGATTATAAAATTGAATATACAAAATACATTTACTAAAAAAATAATCAAAATCTTAGTCATATAAATTTTTCAAAGGCAAAAAAATAGTGAGAAAAATTTACAGTGAGACACTCAGTGGTGAGATATCAACAATGAGACATCAATGATGAGACATCAATGGCGAGACATCAATTGTGAGACATCAACAGTGAGACATCAATAGAGTATCATCAATGGTGAGATTTCAATTTTGAGACATCAATGATGAGACATCAATGTAAAGACATCAATGGAGTTTCATCAACAGTGAGATATCAATAGAGTTTTACTCAACTAAAATTAATCATTCCAAACTCATGTTTTATGTAACTCATTCTCCTAGGATTCAAAGGCTTAATAAAAATATCAGCAAGATGATGTTATATGCCAATGTACTTAAGAGTTATATCACCTTTTTTATAATGATATCTCAAAAAGTTGTGTATTACATAAATATGTTTTATTATTGAATGAGATAATGAATTCTTAGAAATGTTAATAGCACTTGTGTTGTAACAATTTATAGGGATATACTGGAATTGATATCCACAATCTAGTGATGTATGTTTCATCCATGAAATTTGAGCATAACAACTACCAGTATCTCTGTATTTAGCTTCAGCAGTAGATAATGTTACAGAATTTTGTTTCTTACTACACCATGATACTAGTGAATCACCAAAAAATGGCATGTTCTAGAGGTTCTTTTTCTACTTAACCTGCATCCACCAAAATCAGTATCAGAGTAACTAACTAAGTCAAATGCTTGTACTCTAGGAAAGAACAATTCTAGATTGGTAGTATATTTGAGGTATATAAAAATTCTTTTAACAGTAAGTAAGTGAAACTCTTTTGGGTTTTCTTGAAAATGAGCACACATAAACAAACTAAACATAATTTCAAGTTATCTAGTAGTTAAGTATAGAAGAGTTCCAATCATACCTCTGTAATTGGTTTGATCCATTGGTTTCCTAACCTCATCACGATCCATCTTACATGTGGTACATGTGGGAGTATCACTACTCTTAGTATTATCCAGACCAAAACTTTTTAAAAGATCTTTAGTATATTTACCTTGATTAAAAATAATTCCTTATTTGTTTTGAAAGATTTGAAATCCAAGAAAGAATTTAATTTCATCCATTAAACTTGTTTCAAATTCACTTTGCATCATTTTTGAAAAATCTGAACATATGAAGTTTTTATAAGATCCAAAAATAATATCATCTATATATATTTGAAAAACTAAAACATATTTTGAAATTATTTTGATAAAAAATGTGGGTTCATCCATACCTTTTTTAAAACCTTTTAAAATAAGAAAAGAACTAAGCCTATCATAACATGCTATAGGATCTTGTTTAAAACCATATAAATCATTTTTAAATTTGAAAATATGGTTTGGGAAATGGGGATTATGAAAACTAGGGTTTTTCATAAAAACATCATCAACTATATAAGCATTTAATAATGCACATTTTACATCCATTTGATAAAATTTTAAATTTAGATGAGATACAAAAGCTAGAAGGATTCTAATAGATTCAATTATTGTTATAGGTGAAAATGTATCTTCATAGTTTATGCCTTCTTCTTGACTATATCCTTGTACAACTAATCTAGCCTTATTCATTACTATAGTGCCAAATTCATCAACCTTATTTCTAAACACCCATTTAGTGCCTATAGTTAGGGTATCCTTGGGTTTATCAGCAAGTTTCCATACTTTATTTATTTCAAAATGATTTAGATCTTGTTGAATATCCATTACCCAAAATTCATCACTGATTTCCTCATTGATATTCTTATGTTCAAGATGTGATAAAAAGGTTTGATGTTCAACCTGATTTCTTAGATAATATCTGGTTTGTGTACCTTTTTCTAAGTCTCCAACTACAACATCTAAAGGGTAATTTTTAAGAGTCCCAATGCCTTTAGAAAAATATGGAGTGGTTTCCTTTGGGTCTTTTATGGATTTAGGTTGTATAGGTTCAGTGTTTGGAAATTTTCCAAAACTAGATGATTTTTTACTTGTTTGACAGTAGAATTAGAAGGTTTAAAATTTAAATCCATATTTGATAGATCACCCTCAAGATGTTTTAGAGTGATTTTGGGATAATGTGGATATGTTTCATCAAATTTAACATGTAAATATTATTCCACACATTTGGTTCTCTTATTAAAGGCTCTATATGATTTTTTAGAAGTTGAATACCCTAGGAAAATTCCTTCATCACTTCTAGATGAAAATTTTTCAAGATTATCCTCAGTATTAAGAATAAAAACTTTTTAACCAAAAAAATATAATTTAGTTAACCTCAGGCTTCCTATTATTCCAACGTTCATAAGGGATTTTCTTTAAGATAGGTCTAATTAATACTCTATTGATTACATAACAAGCTATATTTACAACATTTTCCCATAAATAGATAAGTAATTCATATTCATTGATCATAGTCCTATGAATCTTTTTGAGGGTTTTGTTTTTTTTCTACAAATCCATTTTGTTGAGGTGTCCTAGGAGCATAGAAGTTGTGACAATATCCATTTTGTGAGTAAAAAGAATCAAAATCTTGGTTTTCAAACTCATGACCATGGTCACTTCTTAAATTATTAATTTTAAGTCCACTTAAATTTTCTATCGATCTAGAATACTTGGTAAAATATGAATTAGCTTCACTTTTGTGAGATAAAAAGAAAACCCAAGTATGCCTAGAAAATTCATCAATAAGTAAATAAATGTAGTGTTTCCCATTTAAACATGAAACTCTATATGGTCCAAAAAAGTCCATGTGAACCAAATCGAGGGGTTAAGAAGTTGATACTTATTTATTTGGTTTGAAGGATATCTCATGTTGTTTTCCTTTTTGACAAGGATTACATACTTTATTGATTGGAAACTTAAGTTTGGATAGATCCTTGACTAACCCTTTTTTAGTAAGTTTTCTATGTGAGTGAATTTTACAATGGACTAGTCTCCTATGCTAAATCCAAGATTATCTATTAAATACACTTAAGTAAGAAACATTTTGTGAAATTAATGAATCTAGAGTATCAACATAAACATTTTCATTTCTATAGTTAGTAAAAACTAAATCATTTTTAGATTTAAAAACAATACAATAATTATTTTCAAATTTGACATGAAAAACATCATAAAATAATTTTGAAATGATATGTAGATTATACTTTAAACTATCAACAAAATGTACTTTAGAAATTAAAATTGAATTAGTGTTACTAATTTGACCAAGAATGATGATCTTTCCTTTAGAATTGTCACCAAAGGTGACATGTCAACCATCAAACTTTATTAAATTCTTGAAGTTTAATTAGTCTTATATTATATGCCTTGAACACCCATTTTCCAAGTACCATAATTTCTTATAGTAACTTTTCAAGCAGCTTTCCTACAAAATAGATTAGACAAGAAATGATTTCGGTACCCAGATTTTCTTGGGTCCATAAATGTTAGTAATAAAATATTTAGGAACCCACACATACTTAATGGATTTATTTTATGAAGTTTGTAAATTTGTAGAGAAATAAAGTCAATTATGTTCTCTAATAAAATAGATTATAGAATGATTTTCAGAGCTGGTTGCAGTAAAAAAATTCAGAACTGGAACTAGCGAAATATTTTCCAGATTTAGGAATAAATGTGTTTTTAGATATTCTCCTATGTTTAGGTTGGTAACCAAGAATTATAGTATATTTTGGAGTAATTTTGTATCCAATAATTTGTGTTAAAATATTTCTTTCCCATCAATAAATATTTATAGATCTTTATTTAATTATTCATTAGATATCTTAAGTTTGGTATTTTCTTTAAGAAACTAGGTATTTTTCTTCTTCTCTATAGAAACTTCATATTTAACAGAAATAGTAAGAGAATTTTGTTTTTTAAGTGTTTTATATTTGTACTTTATCTCATTAAAAGTATCTTCAAGCATGTTGAAATAATCAAACAAGTATTCTTTAGTCATGTTATCATCAACATCATTTTCATCTTCATCTCAAGAGTAATGAGAGCTATGTTCAAGAGATAAATAAGTTACCTAAAATATATTTTTCATGAGTCATATGTTGGATTTATCAAATTTTTCATCATGAGATAAATCAAAGTCACTAGAGGTGTCCTCAGAAGAACTCCAGGTAGCTTTTATAGATTTCTTGTACTTTTAATAATTATTATCATATTTATTTTTGTAATTAATTTTTTGATAGTTATCCTTCACATGTATTTTTATATTATATTCATAACATATTTTGTCATTTGAAGTATCATCTTTCTTCCAATCCTTTTTCTACTTCCCGTGATTTTCATATTTTCCTTTGAAGTTATATTTCCTGAAGAACTTCTTTTTTATATAAAATTTATTGAATCTTAAAGCTAGTTGAGCCATTTCCTTATCACAATCAGCTGATTAATCTTTATCACTTGAACTTTAAACTAGAACCTGAACTTTCTCATTTTATTTTTTCTTAGATTTAGTGGTTTTGAAATCAACAGATTTTCTTTTAGGTTCATCATCATCATCTACATTAACCTTTATCTCTTCCTAATACATTATCAATTTTCCTATCAGCTCATTTTCATGCATTTCATTGATGTCACATGATTCTCAAATTTACACTAATGTCCCTCTATATATTTTTGGAATATATATCAAGAGTCGCATGATCTTCTCTTTTGCAGTGACTGACTTTCCCAGTGAGCTCATTGTATTGACCATCTCATTGAACCTGAGATACATGTCAGAGATAGGCTCATCAGGATTCATATTAAAATTATCATATTTAATAGTTTCAGTATTAAGCCTTATTTATTTAACATTTTTATTTCCTTCATGTGACATATCTAGAGTATCTCATATTTCATACACAGTTTTACATGCATAAATTATATTAAACTCTTAATCTCCTCAGGCGTAGTATAAGGAACTAATAGATTTGTAATTATTATAATAAGTATCCTTAGTAGGTTCATCCCAATTATTTATAGTATTAGTAGAAATTTTATAATCATCTACTATGGAAGACAATATTTTAAAACCCATACTTTCAATATGCATTTTAATTTTTATTTTCCATTGGACATAATTAGTCCCATTGAAATATGGAGGTATGTTAGTAGAAGCACCATCTTGTCTATTATCCATATTAAATGATTAATAAACAAATATAAAGAACTAAAAATTTAGTATTAGCATAAATTTTAAGATCATTAACGCACAATTATAATCATAGTTAAAAAGGATTTGAAATTTTTTTAACCCCTTTGATACCAAATGTTGGTTGGAGGGGAGACACAAGAGGGGGGTGAATAGAGTTCCTAATTAAAATTTATGTTTAAAATAAATTAAAAACAAATCCCCAAAATTATAATAAAATATATCCCAGTTAACCAAATTATCATATTTACAAAAGTTTTTATCTTTTAAAAGATTTCTCAAAGAGTGATTGGTTCTCAGTTAAAATAATAAGACATATTATTTTAACTTTTGAAATCAATTTAATAAATAAAATTCTAATATAAGCACTATCTAATATTAACTATCAATTTGAAAGAAATATTTTCATATATAAATAGATAGAGTAGTGAAAATAGATGTTTAAAAGGAATAGTATAAATTACTAATAAGAGGTTCAGCCTCAATGTGAGACATACTCTACTTCACTTGGTGATCACTTGCCACCAATCGGTATATATAAACATAAATTTGATCCAAAACCTAGATCGAGGTATATAAAAACACATTCAATGTTTTCAAGGTCTCAAATACATCTTCCATAGTTTTTATGGAATATAATAAGTCACAGACCACACAGGGACCTCTTCCACTATTATCCATGAGAGTATAATGTGTAAAAGATAAGTTGTAAAGGTATTTGTGTATCTTCTAGTTATGAACAGAAGTTAGCGTGTGTTCATAAAATATACATAATCACACACGTCTCATAATGTAAATAAATTACACAAACAAATCATATTAAAGAGTAGAAGGGATATTGTTGCTCTTTGAGATATGTGTTCTAGCTTCGTGACTGCTTGAAGGTAGCTTGAAATGAGGAACGAGTCATTTTTCAGAATGTTATTGTAAAACAAAGTATCGTAGAATATTCTATATTATGGTGTAAGAGAGATCTAAATGTAATAAAAAAAATTATTCTTCATGTTTTCTTCACATGTTTTAAGTATAATCTTGCACACATGCAAATAAATCTTTTCAATTCGGCGCACTTGTTGAGTCGTGTTCGTTCTTATTTTTCGGCAAGACATCTCTCTTGTATTTTTAGATTGAGTTTTTTACTTTATATTCTTCACCCAACATAAATCATGTTATTGATCGTGTTCTGGTACCTCATACCTTTTACTACAGTCTAACATCGATTTCAATGTTGTCTACAAAATTTCATTAATTTAATTAGTAGCATTAAATTTCACAAATATGACCATTAGAAATATTGAATTTAAAATAAAAAAGTAAAGTTAGAGATGATTATTTTGAGTGGTGACTCTCTAGAAGTGTCCGGATGGCAGTCTTTGGAATGCTGAATCATTGGAGCGATGACTCAGACTTAGTGGTGAGTCAAGAATGATGAGTCGGGAACAGTGAGTCAGCCTTAGTGATGAGTCATCCTTAGTAGTGAGTCTGGATAATAGTGAGTCATACTTAGAGTATTATTCTAATCTATCTTATAATTTCAAATGCTAAAATGACATAGTAAACTCATTAGAAACATAATTAAACCAGATTTGTGATTATTAAAACTAGGAGCGGTCAATAAAATATATTACAATCTCATGGTGACCACAAAAGTAAACACTTATCACAAAATCCTCTTATAATAAATAGGTGATAGCACTAAAAATGCATGTTAAAAATGTGTATGGGTATGATATGTAACTCGATATATTCAAAAAATAATTTTATTGAATATGGAAAGAATTTTAGAGTATTATATGAAGATAATGTTGCATGAATTTCTCAAATAAATAAAGTCTCTATCAAAAGTTATTATATTAAAGACATCCCACTAATGTTATTCACCTTCACTCAAGAGTTGATAAATAATAGATACATTAACATAAAATATATTTTATTAGAAAAAAAGGCTCTGGAAATATTCATGAAGAAACAACCAGCTATAGTATATAAAAACATGTACAATATATAGTGATATATAGATTTTTTTTAATTTTTCCTATAATTTATTTTTAGGGTTGTGTCTAATGAAGTTGTAATCTGTTAATTATTATTTATTTATCCTACTAGTTTTTTTAATTAGTTTTAAATGTGGTAGCATACAAACATGTATAACTTTATACACCATAATGGATGGCGGATATCAAAGGGGGGTGTTAAAGTGAGTCCAAGTTAGTGGGAAACACCCGCTAGATATTCCACATGATTTTTTCATGGAATTGGAATGGATAGTGGGATTGATACCCAAAATCTACACCCAACCTCACCTATAAAAGGTGAGGCACTATCCTGATCCTAGAATAAAGAAAACAAAAAACATGAGAAGAATATAATAATGTTCTACATGATTATCTTCTCACCCATTTTCTCATTATCTAAATTTTGTTTTTAATTATATCATTTATATTTTATCCCAAACTAAATTCTACCCAATTTTTAGTTCTGAAACACAGTTATATATATTCATACACACACATGCATGCCCATCCTGCCACATACCCACATGCACGCATGCATGCATGCATGTTTCTACATGCACACGTGCACACATGAATATTATATGAATAAAAAATTATTCTATGTCCACATAACATTTATTATTAAGGTTTATGCTATGTGAACATAATATATATTGACATTTAGTATTAAAATTTATTTTATAGTTGTTAATATATAGTATACCTAATATTAATGTTTATACATTTTTATACAAAATAGTTGTGCTTATATTTATATTTAAAAATATAAAATGAACATCAAAGTTTATATTTATATTTATAAATTTATATAGAACATTTATATTTGTAAATGTGTAAAGATAATATTTGTATGAAGTACGACATGCTTCTTCAATTCTATTCCTTCTTCTCCCCACTTCCACTTATAAAGAATACTAAAAATTGTTTTTTAGAGGATAAAATTAGGGATTTGGAAAATGATTTTTATATAGCGTTGGTTGGGGTATTCCATGGTGGTAGGCCTAATCTTGTTTAGATCTATAATACAATAGAGGTAATTGATATTGCCTCTTTGATTATTAGGATTTTGGATGAAGATAGGGTTATCCTTATATTTGAAGACTATGAATAACTTCATAGATGATGGAAATGATGAGTCCGTTAAATCATAGGTTTTGAGATGAAAGTGTATAATATATCACCTTAGGATATGAAGGGATGTGAATAAACATAGATTCATATATAGGTTAGATTGGTAGGCATACCCTTACATATTTTTTGTTTGGAAGATCTTCTAGTGATTACCAATACTCTTCGCTCGCCAATCAAATGGGTTTCCTCAATTATTATCCTCTTAAGCCCTTTGGTGGGAAGAGTATTCATTATTTTTTATGTTGCAATGGATTTAACTAAATTAAGTTGGATTAATAATGGAAAAGAGGGATTTTTCAAGTGTCTCATTATGAAGATATTCTACACTTCTGCTATAAATGTAAACGTTTTAGGCATAGTGCTTATACTTATTGATGAAATGATGTCTTTTGTAAGATCAGGGTGATAAGGAGAGATGGAGGCCATGATTTTCCACTTTAGGAACAAAACTTTAATGATCTTAAATCATCTGATATAGTAGATCTATGACATGGGAAGGCCAATCCAGAAAATACGTCTTATAGATAATTGGGAAAGAAGAAGTTGAATATTGTTTCTAATAATGAAGTTTAAAAAGTTTTATGAGGTTCCTTGACTAATAGATATTGGATACATGATGATCCCATCATTATTTTAGGGAATGAAGTTAATCTGAGTTTTGTAAAGTAAATCAAAGGATAATTAACTCTATTGTAAAGAGATAATTATGGTAAGGTCTTGGATGATAAAATACAGTTGAATACTGATTTTGTTAAATTTATTAATGTTGGTATTGTGCACAATACTGGGAATTTTCTAGGAAGGGTTAGAGAAGATGGATTTGATTCATGTGATAAAAAAAATTTAGTTGATCAGATATAGTTTGAAGTTATGAATATTTAATCTAATGTTAATGAATAGGAAGTGATTTTTTTTGAAGATGTATAAGATCAACCAGTTGATGTAAATAATCATATTGCTGGTGATATTAAAATAGAAGACTAACATACTTTTGGTGGAACTTCAACCATCCTGGAATATGTTAAGATCCCCAATGGCATGGATGGTGTTTGTGTAGGGGAGGTTGTGGTAGAGGTTTGTTAGGTCCACTAGGTCAAATACCCTGACAGGGGGTGAATCAGGGTGTGGTAGATTAAAAATTTCTCCCTATTGGATCTTGTTTTGTTGTTAGAAAAAACTTAATTATATCCTCCTCTTGTAGTAATATATTGATAGATATTAATTCATTCATAGAAAACATCAATTTTTACTTGGTTTACCCTCGTTGGCCTACGTCCAAGGAGCATACAACGACATTATGCCGATGTACCAAATTCACTAAGGCTCACAGCCAATAATGAGTACAATGTTTGGGATAGATATTCTATACCCAGGATTGCTGCCTTTATAAGGATTAGGGTATGATCACTACATTCCCGAGGGTCACTCTCTATGCTTCTTTCTCTATCTCACTACCGGTGGAAAGGGTCATTGTCTTCCTCATCCTTCGCTCACTGCTCTTGGAATGGAATCCACTCACAGTTTATTGATGTGTAGGTCAAACACACATATAGACATGTAGGTCCTTTTATTTGTATAAATTCATGCATCCTCAACTATAGATATATTCTTTGTTTAAGTTCTTTTTTCACCCGTAGATGAGGTCCACCTTCCCAGGTACTGCTGGGTACTGAAAAATACTTTAACTAACTAATTTGAAGCCTTTTCAACCTTCCTTGTACAAATCGTGAACCACCTTGTCTCTTTCATGTAATGATTACCAGGTTTGGTATACTAAACACCTTATTTGCATACTACCTCCACTTTTGTGAACTACCCTTCACCCACGGATTGCCTCCGCCTTCGTGATCGTGTACCGCTACCGCCGCTCTACCTATGCGAACTGCCCTTGTCCACGAACTATTCTCTGTTAGTGAACCATCTTCGTCTCCATGTATCAGAGCTCCCCCTCCATGTACCACTTGCAGAACCCTCACTATCACGTACCGTAGATCCCTCCTTCATGTACTGACTCTTAAGAGGATACAACTTTCCAATTGAATCCTTCGGTAGAAACTTCTTCGGTGCGAACCTCCTTATCCTTCGCGGGATTATCCCTCGTGAACTACCTTCAGACTTTTCTTAATTAATTGATAAAAAATATGTTCTAATGATATTTTATTTCAAATGTTTAGTGTTTATTATATAGTAAAAGATACACTTTTAATTCGCTGAATCGAGATTTACCAAATCTTCAATTTATCCCCCACCGCTTAATGATTCTTCAGCCACCGTGAACCGCTCTCATTCCACGAATTGTTTTAGCTACATCGTTCATGTACTGCATTTTCTCTTACATGGACGATTTCCTCCTCCAACAACAATACATTCACGTATCGCACTACCGCTCAGCCACAAACCATTTTTGGTTTCGCAAACCATGTCTGTGTACCATTCCTTCCACTCTACATACCATTCCTGGAACATGGTATGCGACCCATGAATTATGGTACACGGTTCTCACCCATTTCGGATTTTCTTCAACATTCTTCATACCATTCAATCTTATGAAAAAAATCATTCCTTTACTAACAAAAAACTCTCTATTTTGAGGGCCCAAAATTTGGAAAACACTAGGAAACAATGCCACCTTAAAAACCTATCTTCGGAAAACACCAACCATACTCATTTGTGGTTAGCTGGATTTGTCAACAAACACAACAACACCTAAAACATACCAAGAGGATGCCTTGTGGGATTTTTTTCCCAACGATCTCTCCCTTTGGGTTTGTTGACAACTCTTATCAAAAAAAATTATTTTTATTTTGATATTTCATTAAGTCTCCTTCCATTTTCAACCATCATTTTCTTCATGCGGTTAAAATAGAAATCAAGGATTTACTCAACACATACTCTAAGCCCACATGAGCAATACTCGGTGTGAGAAACAAGAATAAATGAAAATTTCATCAAATAATCACTTCATTTCTGACACCAAGTGTTGATACCAAACTGATATCAATTGTTGAGTGTTGGAATCCTTATGCCCCCATTCTAACACCACTCTTCTTCTTTTATCACAATACTCAGATATCATGCTATCTACTATTTGATCGATCACTTATAGCATCATTAGATTAATAGTCCCCCTAAGTCACATCTCCTCCAATAGCTTCAGCTCTGCTTCAACTCCCCCTATCTCAATGCTCCACTTAGCAGCTTCTCCCCGTGTCTTGTCTCCCCTTGTAATAGGCATACTTTCTCCACATTTGTCAATGAACCCGAAGGGCACTTCAAGGTTGTCTGCAACAGGGTAAAGAACGCGTATCATAAAATTAGGGAAGGACACATCATACCTCGGGGAGAGGGGGACCCACATACACACTTTTTCAAGTGCGGGAAGTCAACTGGACTCCCAGAGCTAGTCGATGCCTTTCAAATGCTTCTTTGGGTAAGGTTTTTGTCAGAATGTATGCAACCCGTTGTTCTGTAGGCACATACTCTAACTTTATAAGCCCTTGCTCCACCTTCTTCTTGATAAGATGATATTTGATTTCAATGTGCTTTGTTCTTGAGTTATGGACTGGATTTTTGCTCAGATTTATAACACTTGAATTATCACAATGAATTATGATCAGAGATTTCACTTCAATTCTCATCGATACCTTGTGATGCAACTGAACACTTCAGATTTGTGGGTGATTATTGAAACCCATGCCATTATGATATAATCATCAATGAATAGGACATAGTATCTCGTCCCATCAATATCCCTCGGTGAAATCATCCCACACACATCAATATGCACCAGCTCAAGAAATCTTGTTGAATTTTTCTCCTTTTGTTTATATATCTTTCGAATGATCTTCCCGTATTGGCAGACATCACATGTATGAGTACGATCACATGATAATCTAGGGATATTTTGCGCTGCATCATATTTTACCAGATCTTCCAAAGAACCTTGGCTTATGTGTCTAAGATTCTTATTCCATAACTTGTTTTCTTTATCCTTGGACAGAAAGCACATATCTTTTCTCCACTCATGAGGTAAAGATTCCCATTTGCATGCTTACATTGTAACAAAACATCACCATACTTTTCCTTGATGATAAATAATTTATTGGAAAAACTTATGGAATGTCCTGAGTCACACAACTGACTAACACTAAGAAAGTTTTCACTAAGCCCCTCAACAGTCAATACATCTGCTCGTCTCATGTATTTTCCTCCAAACTCAGATTTTCTAAAACCAATAATTTCCAGGACCTCATCATTACCGAATATTACAATACCTTATTTATCATACTTGATTCCAGTTACTAGTTTCTTATTTCCTGTCATATGGTATGTGAATCCACTGTCAATTATCCATGTCCCTATGTGATCTGAATCCTTGAATGCAATTTCTACAACCATAGAATTATCTTCCTTTTTCATTTTGACCCAAGACTTTGAATTCATAACCGACATGGAATGATAATCTTGATCATCCTTAGTATAAGATGGGTCAGATTCAACCTACAGTGCTTCAAACCTATTTTGAATTTTCATCTCACTTAATGATACTTTTGGCTTCTTCTTAGAAACAAATTCTATTTTCCTCGACACATTACTCTACATTGTTTATGTGCAATATCTTTCCATATGTCTGAGACCTCTACATCTGAAACAATGAACATCGAATGATGACCTGTAATTTTGAACTATGTATGACCACCTCTGTTGTTCTTGTTCCCTTTGGTACCTCTTTTCTATGGAACATACATTTTGAGAGTGTCCCATTTTACCACAACAATAGCATCTTATGTGAGGTATATTCTTGTGTGTTAATGATGCACCATTAGTTGTGCCTTGGGTTCTATGAATCTTTTGATTCTAATACATACCCAAATAAATATTCAATCTTGGACTGGGTTCTTGTGGTATGACTTGAACCATAACTGCTTTCTGTTTAGATGGACCATTCTGTTCAAATCTCATCTTCTTAGTTGCCTGTATGATCTTTTTTCCGAGCATTTTCTCTTAATCTTCACTTTTTTGTTGCAGATTGACAACTTCTTTTTTTAGATGTTAAATATGTTTGATTTTATCTTTTCCAGTTTTAGTAAAACTATCAATTTCAATTTTACGTTCTTCAATTTTGAGTTTTTACTCAACAACCTTTTTAGATATTTCTGGCATTAAAGACCTCATCTTTTCAATTTCTTTAATTAGCTCAGAATTATCTTCTTCTTACTGCTGCATAAATAGTATGGCTTCATGAACAACATTGTTATATTTCTTTTTCTTGTCTCTCAAAATATATATCTCTTCAAGGGTAGCTTCTAATTCACCCTGAAGATTAACTCTTCCTTCAATTTCTCCTTCTTCAATGTCACTTTATTCTCTTATTAAAGAATTTCTAGCAACTACCACCAAAGCGTATACTTTATGATTTGTGTAGTCCTCTAACTCTTCTGCCTCAGATTCTTATTAACTTTCATCCTCTCTTAAAAGAATATTATTCTTTTTGAAGAACTTTCTCCTAGTACTTCTCCTTCCTTTCTCATTTGATGAATACTTCTTTTGAGGGATTTCACCATTTTCTTCATTTTCATCATCAAATTTCATAGGACACTTTGATGAAAAATGTCCAATATTTTCACATAGAAATCATGCAAATGGAAGTTTACCTTTGAAATTTCTTTTTCCTCTTTACAGATTAGAGGATAGAAATAACATGACATAATCCATATTGTCTTCCTCCAGACTATCTTCATCGAAGAAATTATTCATGGCCTTGAATTCCAATTCCTTTGACTTCCCATTTTCCACCACATCGTTGTAATAGTTTCTCATTTCATGTTCTATAAGGGTACTATGAAGGTTATCTAGTGTTATCTCTTTTGGTTTGTTGTCTTCTAACACTGAAACTTTTGGATTGAAATGCAGTGGAAGTTTCCTCAAGATTTGTTTCACAATATTTATATCATCAATGACTTCTCCAAGACCCTGCATGTATTCCACGATAATATTTATCCAATCAAAGAATGAATCAAAAATCTCATTGGGATTCATTTTGAGATCCTCATACTTGTTCCATAGAACCTGCATCATCGTTTCTCAGACTTTTGTGTCACCCTCATAAATTTTTAATAATTTTTCCCACATTTCATGTGATGTTTTACAAGATATAACCTTCATGTAAATTGTATTTGATAGGGATCCTCCTAAATCATTTATCCCTTTAGCATTAGCATCCAATTCCCTTCTTTCGGATTCCGATAAACCACCACTATTAATGTAAGTTGATATTCCATGCATGGCTGTTGTGAAGACATCCATCCCAACTAATCAGAAGTAGTGTTGTATTCGATTCTTCCATAGTTGAAAATTATTTCCATAGAAGATAGGAATTACATTACGATTGATCACCACCATTTCTTCTTCTGAGAGAGAACCACTGACATTCAACATTTCCCTCTGATACCAATTGTTAGGTCCACTGGGTCGAATACCCTAAGAGGGAGGTGAATTAGGGTATGGTAGATTAAAACTTTATCCCTTTTGGATTTTGTTTCGTTGATAGACAAAACTCAATTCTCTCCTCCTCCCGTAGCAATATACACACAGATATGAAATCATGCATAGGACACAGTGATTTTAACTTGGTTCGCCATCATTGGGCTACGTCCAAGGAGCATACAATGATATTGTGCCGATATACCAAATTCACTAAGGCTTATGACCAATAATGAGTACAAAGTTCAGGATAGATCTCATATACCCAGGATCAATGCCTTTAAAAGGTTTAGGTTATGCTCATTTCATTCCCAATGGTCACTCCCCATGCCTCTTTCTCTAGCTCACTACCAGTGGAAAGGGCCACTGTCTTCCTCTTCCTTCACTCACTGCTCTTGGAATGGAATTCACTCACGGTTTATGGACGTGTAGGTCAAACACAGTTTATGGACATGTAGTACCCTTCATTTTCATGAATTCATGCATCCTCAACTATAGATATATGCTCTATTGATGTTCATTTTTCACCTGTAGATGAAGACCACCTTCTGAGGTACCGCTGGGTACTGGAAAATACTTTTGCTAATTGATTTGAAGCTTTTGCAACCTTATGAAAATCGTAAACCACCTTGTCTCTTCTACGTATTGAGTACCGGGTTTGGTACATAGAACACCTCCTTCGCATATCACCGCCACTTCCACGAACTGCCCTTCATCTGCGGATTTCCTCTACCTTCGCGATCGCATACCACTACCACTGCTCTACCTTTGTGAACTACCCATGTCCGCGAACTATTCTCTACTCACATATCGTCTTCACCTCCGCGTACTGGAGATCCCCCTCCGCGTACTGCTTTCGGAACCCTCACTCTCGTGTACCGGAGATTCCTCCTCTGCGTACTAAGTCATAAGCAGATACAGCTTTCCACTTAAATCCTTCAGTGTAAACTTCTTCCGCGTTAACCTCCTTAGCCTTTGCGGGATTATCCCTCGCGAAAAACCATCAGACTTTGCCTAATTCCTAGTTAAAAAAGATGTTTTAATGGTATTCGATCTCAACAATTTAGTGTTTCTTATATAGGCAAAGATACCCGCTTGATCTGCTAAATTGAGATTTACCAAATCTTCAATTAATCCTCCAGTACTTTCTGATTCTTCAGCCACTCTGAACCGCTCCCATTCTGCGAACTATTTTTTCCACATCGTCCGCGTACTGCATTTGATCTTACGCAGTCGATTTCCTCCTCCTACGACAATCCATCTGCATACCACACCGCCTCTCAATTGTGAACCATTTTTGGTTTCACGAACCATATCCGCTTACTGTTCCTACCACTCCACATACTATTCTCGGAACATGGTACGTGGCCCATGAATTATGGTACGCGGTTCTCACCCTTTGCTTATTTTATTCAACATTCTTCATGTCATTCAATCCTATGGAAAAAAAAATCCCTTTTTTACCTACATCAAACTCCCAATTTTGAGTCCCCATAATTTGGAAAACACTGGGAAACGACACCGCCTTAAAAACATGTCTTTGGAAAACACCAATTATACTCATTTGTGGTCAGCTAGCTTTGTCAACAAACACAACCACACCCAAAACATATCGAGAGGACACCTTGAGGAATTTTTTCCCAACAAGGTTATACAACAATAGTCAGATGGTTTTGTGGATCAACTAGAAGAATCTGAAGAAGAAGGGGAGGGGAAGATGCATTGCTCTACCAAATTTAATATTCCTCCATCACCCAATAGTGATAGAGTTGGTAATGACTATCGTTCACGTCATTGAAAAGGGAAAATATCAATTGTTGATGTTGAAGGATTCATGATGTTTCAATTGAAGAAATCTAGATCATGTAAAAAGTAATCGGGGATGTTGTATTCCATGATTACATGATCTAATAGTAAGGAAATCCACATAGCCTCAAATATAGTGGAAACTATGATTTCTTTGGATTATGCTTTATTAAAATTGGATTCCATTGTGCTACTAGACTCGAAAAGGGAGGTTCAAGGACCTATTGATTTTTAGGGAACAACAGAAGAGGGGGAATCAAGGGAGAATTCCAAAATATTTGCAAGGAAACACTCAAAAAAGCTAAGTTTAGGTTCCACGAGTAGAAGAGTCTTCTTGTTAAAAGTATCAATGTGAATTAGATTAGACTAGACCAAGGCTTATGGGGTTGGGGTGAAATTTTGGAATAGTTCAATGGCTCTATTTTTTCAAACCTAAACATGAATATCAAAGATGTATATTGGGAACTGTGCTTGAATTCTAAAACTATTCCACTTTTGTTTGAGGGGAAGATCAAAAGTCCATATTGTTTCTTATTTTTTCTTTAGCTAGAGCCACATTGTACTAAGATTTCCCTACACCATAAGTGACGCTTTTAATGCATTTTCCCTTCTCATTAATATTGTATATATATTCACATATGCATGATATTTGTATAAATGGGAATAACATTTGAGTAAATAGATATAACATTTATAATATTTATATATATACATAGAATTTGTTTAAGTGAACAAACAAAATCATTATTGAAAACAACTTGAGGCGAAGGAAAGTCGCAACATCAATGGTTATTGGGCAATCAACAACAAGAGATCCTTTATCCCAACATTAAATAAAAAAACGTAGCAATAACAAATCATCACTAATAAAAATCTGCTTTAGTGGTAACTCTATGCCTTTTAAAAGTCCAGACCATCGGGAAAAGATCAATGTTAAGGTCCAAGTGCAATTGGGCTTCGAGGTGGGATACGAAGGAGTCACGAAGCTGCACACATTCATCATCACTGATCTTAACTGAGTACTTGCCACCTTGCAACATGTTTTCCCATTTATGAAACCACAATTCAGTTGAATCATTGAGAGACGCTTGTATGTTTCTGGCTTCATTGATCTTGTCAACATATTTTTCTCCTAATCCTTGATGATATAAATAAACATAGACAATTAGGTCTCTACCATTTGTAATTAAGAGGGGAAATGAATTATCCACTGACCTTGTTCTCATGGATCTTTCAAAAATCTACCCCAAGCTTTGCAACTTCATCATATGTGTCCTTGAGTATGTAATAAGGTGTATAAGTAGGGGGAGAGAGAGAGTCAAGAAATGAAGCAGTTCATGAGCAATAGTGATGAATGATCGAGGGTCAACCATGAAAATCCTAGGGTTCATCCTTGGATTTGGGGTTTGAGGGCAGCCTTCATATGCACAACATTTATAAATAGTGACACATAACATTTATGCTATGTGCATTTATGTTTATAGAAAGAATTTATGTATTTAGGTAAATAAAATATTGAGACATATATACTTGTGTGCACGTGTATATCTATATTTGTGTGTGTTTGCGGTGTTTATTGCATATTATATGTTATCTGCACACATGTTGTGTTTGTGTTCTGTGCAAATATATGTTTTGTGAAATTATATTAAATATATGTTATGCTATTGTAGGATCCAAAGAATTATATGTTCTGTGAATGTTATATGTATGTGTTTATTTTGTGCATTATATATATATATATAATTTATATATCCAATTTTATAGTTTAAATATTATACGTGTGTGTTTCCTACACAAATTTGCTTAAGTATAGGCCGAGTGTTTATATAAAAATATAACATTAATATTTTTAAAATATATTAAATTTCATATTAAGATTTTTATATGATTTTGAGTTTATATATATGAATATAGGGAAAAATTCTATAGAAGTTTGGGTTTTAAGTTGTTTATATATATATATATATTTGAAACGCTGCATTTACTAAACAAGCACCGTCCGGTCCGAGTTTTTTTTATCGGAACCGAACGACCCACCCGTTATCTTCCGGTCCGGTTTGTTTTTCAATTGTTTTCATCTTGGTTTTCATTCCATCAAACACGGCCTTGATGATTTGAATTTATAATAATAATGAACAAAAAAAAATATCACATCCTCACCTACCGGTAAGTAAATTCGGCGGTTTCCATCATTATAATAATTATAATTATGGTAATTATAATGAATGATGATAAAAATCCATCAACATAAAGTCCTATCATTTGAATTTGGGGACGAAACGATGAATAGAGAAAACTGTCATTAAATGGTCAAAACAAATTTCAAATGAAACGCCCTCTTCTCAAATCCAACGTGAAACATTTTCAAATCCTTCAAAGTTACATTTTGAAAAACAATAGTTGAATTTTTTAATTAACATTATAATTAAATAATTAAAATTTATAATAAAATGTACGCATATATTAAAATTATAATATAAAAATACAATTAATAGAAATGATATTATAATTTAACCATATAGAAGGCTGTGATCATTTTATTCTAATATTTATTGTCATGTAATTTAATTTTAAGATGTAATTTCTTTTTTTACAGTAAACCATTGAAATGATTTTATTAAATAAGTTATATTTAATTAAACATTATTATTAATTTCATAATGCTGTAATCATTTTATTAAAATATGGACTTATTTTGTTAAATTAAAAATTAATATAAATCTTTTATGTTATTATATTTTAATTATAAATCTATTTGATTTTATTATGTTTTTTATTATACTTAATAATCATTTACCATATTCATACGTTTAAAATTTAATTAGAACAACCCAGTTTGAACCTCTAGATAAATAAGTTTAAAAAATAGATTTATTTATAATTTTTTTTGTAGTTTTTATAATTTTATTTTTATTTAAAAAGATTATCTCAGAAGCATGATTAATATTAACATTAAAATAGAAACCTTATAACTTTATAAAATCTATGATAATTAACTACACTTTAGAATATAGAAATGAAATTTAAGCCGATGGTATTTTTAAATGAAATTGTATTAAATGAAAATAAAGTTTAAACAACTATAAAAATGACAATGTTAAATTTTATATGATCATAATTTTACTGTACTTTTTATTTTTTTCTATATTATTTTTACTTCATTGTAATTTAATTTTACTCTTTATTTTGTTCTATACTATTTTTATGTGATATTTTTAACACTTACTTAAATTTTGTAAAATAGTTTATAGAGTTATAGTAATTTTAAGATCATTAAAAAACTTAATTTGGAGTTTATGAAATTTCAAGTGTGTTTTGATCATTCAACTATGCCGCCAAGCACGAAGGCTATAAATTCATTTATTTATTTTTCCTTTATTTAAATTGGGATGAGAGGTAACCTTGCATGACTCGTAAGTGTGGAGACACTTGAGCCTAAACCATGAACCGAACCCCCCAAAGGCCTGACACCAATAGAACAGATCATCCCAAGCCTATTTTAACAATCGAATAGAAGTCATATCATTTCGTTATTCCGATCTGCGAAGTTGAGAGTTAGTGGCACTGCCACGAGCGTAAAGGCAACACTGACCTTTCTCAGTGCTAAGAAAAATACGCTGATAAAAGAGGGGTCTTTATCAGCTCTAATTAAAAGCACCGATAAATCTACCCTTTATCAGCGCTAGAAAAAACACTGATAAAGATGTACCCTTTATCAGTGCTTTTTTTAACCCATATAAAATGTATATTTATCAGCGATATTATTAGCACTGATAAAAGTTTCTAATATAAAATATTATTAATTTATATAAAATTATTATATTTATATTCAAAAATAATGTTTATTTATACACATTAATTAAAAATGAATATTTATAATTAATATATATTTTTTAACAATTCAAATATATATACAATGTTTAAAAAAAAGTATTTACAGGAATATAAATATATATTTAAATAATTATTAGATTATAATAAATTTTATGAAATAATAAATATATTTATTATATTTATAATTTTGTATTTATAATTATATATATATACTTTTTAAATATATATAATTATAATTATAAATATATATATATAAGTAAATATATGTTTCCAATGAATTTGGTCAATAAATATATTGATGCGTGAGTATAATTGACGCGCATACGTTATGTATTCACCATGAATTAATGGTCATTTGTACAATACACCCTTATTATTATTCTTCATGTTGTACATATGTGATGACTCATTTTTTATCATCTATACTAGGTATACAATTCATTCATGTTATACCCATAAATCTATTCTCATAAATACTTATAAATTACAATAAATACGTTTAAATAATAAATATATTTATTATATTTATAATTATAAACATTTAATTATATATAAATACTTTTTAAATGCATTTATTTATAATTATAATTATAACTAAATGTATATATACATAAATAATTATAAAATTACAATAGATACAACTATTAATATTTTATATATATATATATATACATATTTATAATTATATAAAAATATTTATAAAAATATTTACTTATAGTTATAATTATAAATATATATATATATATATATATATGTAAATAAATATAAAATTATAATAAATATATTGATTATACTTATAAAGTTATAAATATATATAATTAAATAAATATATTTATAAATATATACAAATATTTATAAATAAATACAAATATTTATAATTATAATTATAAATATATATAGATATATTTAAATAATTATAAAATTATAATAAATATATTAATTATATATATTTATAAAATTATAAATATAATAAATATATTTCTTATAATTTTATAATTATTTTAATAAATAAATAAATATATATTTATAACTACAACTATAAATAAATATATATTTATTATACTTATTCAATTACAAATAAATAAATAAATATATTTATACTTATAATTATAAATAAATATATATTTATTTAAATAACTATAAAATTATAAAAAAATATATTTATTATTCTTATAATGTTATAAACTTATACAACTAAATAAATATATTTATAAATATATACACAATTTATAAATAAATACAAATATTTATAATTGTAATTATAAATAAATACATACAAATAAACACAAATATTGTTAATGCTATAATATTAATTGTAATTATAATTATAAATAAATACAAATGTTTATAATTATAAATATATTTAAATAAATTATTAACATTATAGCTTTATCAGCACTAAAAAAGTGCTGATAAAGGTATGTTTTATTAGTGCTTTCTATTTTAGAGCTGTTAAAACACACCTTTATCAATGCTTTTTAACTAACGATGATAAAAACTTTACCCGATTTTATAAATGACCCATAACAGTCGGCTTCTACTCTCGTACACCTCAAACTCTAGTGGAAGCCGACCTTTGCCGTCGCCGACCCCTCCTTTACCACCGTGAATCCCTCCACCGCCGCCATGGACCCACCTCCGCTACGGACCCCACATCCATCGTGCGCAAAACCCCACCTCCACCGCGAACCCCTCATCTGCCGCGAACCCACCTCCGCCGCGAACCCCTCCTCCGTCGCCGAACCCCTCCTCCGCCGCTGAACCCCTCCTCCTCCGCGAACCCACCTATACCACGAACTCCACCACGGCCTCCGCTGCCACTGCTGTCATCGCTTACCCCGACTCCACTGCCACTAGACCCTACTACTGCTGTCAGATCTCCAAATATAATTTATGTTCTTATTTTATTTGGGATTCTTAGACAATGAAAGATTAATTATAGGGTTTTAGTGTTCGAAATATTTTTGATGTATGAATTATGTGTTTGGTTTGATTCATTAGTGCGAGACAATGATTTTTTGATTGGTAAAGTGTTTGATTGATTTTTGGGATATATGCTATGAAAATTTTGATAATTTTCTATGTATAGTTGTATAGGACTTTGGTAAAATTAAAATTACTAAATTTCGATTGATCTAAATGTAAGAACATGTTTGGATGAGGTGGTTTGATATATTAGAAACATTATAGGGATTGTTTTAGGTGAAAAGTGTTATGATTGGTATTATAATGGAGTGATTCTGGTGATTATTTTGGTTAAAATATAAATTTTTCAATGGATAAATAAGATAAAACACTTTTGAGTTGGAACTTATAGTGAAAGTGAGATATGTATCTGAGTTTTGATTAACATTTTGATGGTTGATTTGGGATGAATCGAGGTGTTTTCTATGTATGGTTTTCTAATATATATTTGAAATTTTATCATGTTTAATCATGGGTGTTGATGTATAAGTGGATGCTTCAATGGATGTTATACAATGTTTACATGATAGTTTTATAAATGTGTTATATCGATGATTAGTGTTGGGATTTTTGAAAAATATCATAGGAATATTTGGTAGAGATGTGAGAATTCTAGAGACACGAGTTATAATATTATGGTTGCACATTTATAGTACCCCTATCTTAGGTCTCACACCAGCTACTGGAATTGCATTTTTGATGAGGTCATTAATGGTGAGTTGATTGTGTTGCATTTGTATTGCAACAATATTCTAGTGTGATGATTCCCTTAATTTTTCAACTTAGATTATCTCCTTAGGCCTTTGGTAGGTACCCCTCAATGGTTGATGCTTGATATTTTATTATTATTGTATCATATGGTTGTATCTTGGAATATAATATTTTATTTAAAAATAAAATATATTTTTTGTTAGATTTATTTACCCAACCCTATGTAATAAAATTATATTCATTATTTTCCCTAAAAATAGGATTTTTTGGTTTGTCTTAAAAAACGAATGGTAGAAAATCTTTGACGATATCCGACTAGACTCTTTGATCACACCATAAATATAAACATTGGTGCGTATATAGACTTAGTTGTCTATGATACATGTAAAAGGAAAGGGTCACACTTTTATAATGGTGTTCCATAGTCACTTGTTAAAAATATAATGATAATGAGATGTAGAGGTCACCATAGGGCATAAAGAGACAATATTTATTTTGTGTTATTTTAAGATATTTACTATAAAGTCATCTCTTGCAAATAAATTTATTTTTGGTTTTACTTTATATTTTGGATCATGTGTAAACCTTTTATAGCTTTATATTTTACAAAATATTGGTTATTTTTTATTCATGTATCTTTTATAAAGTATCTCTCTTGGGATTTATGTCTTTGTGGAAATGCCTAAGTGACACTTTAAAATGATTCAAGTGATTTGAAATGTTTCTTAAAAAATTATGTCTTCAGTATACCTTTTTTTGGTTTTAAATAACTTTAAAATGATTTGAACAATTGACATAGACTTAGGTTTCATGCTAAGTGTTTTTCAACTCACCCAATTGAATTTTATAAAGGGATGAGAATGTTTTGAAAATGTATTTAATGATGGTTTCATTTTAACAAGGGTTGTGTGAAGTTTTAAATAAAAATTTTAAAATATAGAGGTTTTTTGCTCATTTTAAACGATTTAGACTATTGGGTCATGAAGTATCCTTGAATGCTTTAAAAAAAGGAATTGTGGTTTTGTGAAAGAGTGCTTTGAATTGATTGATTTGTTTTAAAAAAGGTGTGTTATTTTAATGAGGAGTTTGTGTAAATGGTTGGTTTTTTTAATGGGATTTCAAGTATGATTTTATAAATAGTTTTCAAAGGACATATGAAATGTACTTTTTCCATAATCATTTAAGTATAGATTTTTATAGAATTAGTAAAACCATTACATTATATTTTGAAGACAAGAAGATTGATAATAATACCATGGAAAGGGAATATCACTAGCTCTATCCAAACCATAAGATATCCATCATAACCTCACACTCACAAATGGTGAATTAATTTTTAACCTCATTGCAACTCCTAAACCTACTTTGCATCTAACATCATCTGCATGGTTTAAACTAGGGATGTCCTCTATAGTTAAATCTCCTTTTTGGTTTGGTTTTAGTTTCTAAGGGGATGAGTCTCAGGAACCAAAATGAAATAATAACTATCATTCATATTTTGAGTTCCCCTTATTTTAAAGACCTATTTTGTGTATTTATTTTGTTAAATATTAATATTACTGATTCAAATAGGATGGATATGAATAAAGAATGGATGGATGCTAATCTTCTGACAAAATAGTATAAAGACGGAGTGAAAGAGTTCTTCAAGTTTCTAAAAGATCATGTATACAATCCTTCTAAAATCATTTTTCCATGTTTATGATGTTTTTATCCAAGGCTAATTAGTCTATAGGAGTTGGAAGAACACTTGATCTATCAAAGAATATATCAAAGTTATAAATGTTGAAATAAACACAGAGAAAAAGCCAATGTAGCAAGTGGCTGGGATAACACTGTGTTTTATGGATCATATGTTATGATTACAAGTGTGGACAATGAAGAAGACCGTATCAAGGATGTGATTAAATATGTGAATGATGATGAAGATCATATTGAGGAAATGACAAGTACAATTAAAGAAAAACTTCTTGATTGCCCAAAATTGTATGAAAAGTTAAAGAGTTGAGAAAAGAGGCCATTGTATACTGGTTTCACTAAATATACAAAATTATCAGCCATACTAAAGCAGTATAATTTGAAATCAGGCAATGAATGAAGTGATGCCAGTTTTACAAAACTACTTACTCTCTTGAATGATATGATCCCAGAAGATAATGAGATTTCGAGCCAAACATATGATGCCAAATGAATGTTATGCTTGATGAGTATGATCTCTAAAAGAATACACACATGCACGAATGATTGTATACTATTTCTCAAGGACCAAAAATCACTCACAAAATTCCCAAAGTGTGGCACTTCTCGATACAAGAAAGTTGAATCTGAGTCTATGAAAGTTGTATGGTGCATTCCAATCATTCCAAGGTTTAGACTCCTATATAGAAGTGAGGAGACTGCAGGTCAATTGGCGTGGAATGCCAATACAAGAAATAAAGATAAGAAACTATGTCACCTGAAAAAATATACTCAATGGAAGAAAATTGATCATTAATATCCAAAATTTGGAAACAAGATGAGAAACCTTCCTCTTGCGTTATCTACAGATAAAGTGAATCCTTTTGGTTTTTAAAGCAAAACTCACAATACTTGGCCAGTTATGTTGGTAAATTATAACTTTCCACCACGGTTTTGTATGAAATGAAAATACATCATGTTATCTTTGCTTATATCAGGACCAAAATAACTAATTAATGATATTTATGTTTATTTGGATCCTTTGATTGAGGATTTGAAATTATTGTGGGATTCATGTGTTATGTTTTATGGTTCTTACAAAAATGAATATTTTATATTGAGATCCATGTTGTATGGGATGATAAATGACTTTCCTATTTATGGAAATTTGTTAGGATATAACGTTAAAGAATCTCAAGGGTGTCCCATTTACGAACAAGGTACATAGTCAATTAGTTTGAAACATTAATTGAAAACCATGTTTCTAGGACATCACAAATTTCTACTCCAATGACATAAGTACTGATATTGGATGACATCATTTGATGGATGTTCAAAAGAGCATTCAAAACCATCTCCACTAAATGGTGATCAACTATTTGAGAAAGTAAAAGACGTGGACACTGATTTTGGTAAACTTTTTTTTTGAAAAACCTTATTAAAACCAATTAGAAAAAGAGATCAGTTTTTTTGAATTATCATAATGGAATTGTTTGTACATTAGACATTTTCTTGATGTTATGCATGTTGAAAAAAATGTACGTGATTGTGACATCAACGTGTTACTAAATACACCTAAAAACAAAGGATGGAATTAAGGATGGGTTATACATGGTTGACATGGGAATACGAGAAGAGTTGGCGCTAGTAAAGGATGAAAAACAAACTTTTCTTCCTCCAGCTACTTACACTCATTCCAGACATGAGAGATATCAAATTCTCAACTTCTTTAATGATTTAAAGGTTCCAAAGGTATATTTATCAAATGTCAAGAACATCATATCAAGGACTGTTTTAAATTTAAAGTATTTGAAATGACATGACTTCCATGTTTTGATACAAGATCTAATTTCTATAGCTTTACGTTGCATTTTTCCTAAGAATTTCCATAATACATTAACTAAGATCTGTTTCTTCTTCAAAGATACATGCGGAAAATTTATAGACCTAGAGAAATTACTGACTATGGAAAGAGAAGATTCCATCATATTATTTGAATTGGAAATTTTCTTCCTGCCAACATTATTTGATATGATGGTTCAATTAGTGAGAGAGATTCAACTCTGTGGTCTTGTAAACTATAGATGGATGTACCCCATTGAACGATATATGAAGATTTAGAAAGTGTATGTCAAAAGTTGAAGTTGGCTAGAGGGTTGTATTACAAAGTGATATATTATTGAGGAAGATATTGAATTTTGTAATGAATAACTGTCTAGTGTAGAAAGCATTGGCCTATCAAAATCTCATCACACTGGGTGGATTGTGGGTGAAGGAGTTTATGGAAGATATGTTTTCACAATCAATATTACAAATCAAGAGAAATCCCACCATTATGTTTTTCATAACAGTTTAAAGGATTCATCATATGTTGAAACCCACAATGAAATTATTAGTAATTTTAATCCATTAAGGGATGAAAAATGGATATTAAATACACATAATAAACTATTTATAGGATATTTTTAGGACCATATTTTTAAGGATTCAGATGAAAATTCAGATTCATTTTTAGAATGAATTCGATGGCTAGCCTGAGGACCAAGTGTGTATGTATTATCTTACAATGGTTATGTAATTAATGGTTATATGTTCTATAAAAATAAACATGATGAAGGAAATATCATGAAAAATAGTAGAGTTACACTTATGGATGAAGCAATTCATGTTTATGGTACTATGTACAGAAATCCAATTTATGCAAATATTTCATATTTTGGAATTATCAAACAAATATGTGAGTTGGATTATACAATATTCCAAGTGACGATTTTTCAATACAAGTGGGTTGATAATAGGAGTTTTGTTAAAATAGATGAAATGGGATTCATGAATGTTGATTTCATTAAGGAAGGGTACAAAGATGAACCATTTATAATGGAATCATGGGCAGTACAAGTATTTTATATTCCAGATCCCATAAACCGAAAGTGATCAATTGTTCTGTTATTGACCAAAATCACTGAAGGGTCAGATAAAAATTCAACTAAGTATGAACCTTTCATTGGGATGTCACAATCATTTCATAGTGGTCCCAATGTAGATGACATTTGTATGTCATAGAAGACAATAATGAAGGGATTTGGATAATCGATAGCGGGGTCAAATCCATTTAGCCTTAAAAAAAAAGAGACTTCAATAACTAAGTTATATATTTTTTGTAATATAAATTGTGTTAAATCATGTTATTATTCGTTTTCTTCTGCATTTATGTAATATAAATTAAATGTTAAACCACTTTTGTAGATAATTAATTCTACACGTGTTGGTGCTCTCAATCCTCATGAACAATAGGTCTCTGAACCTACTGCTTCTTGCAGTGCAGAGGAACAAAGACCTTATACACATGTTGGTGCTCCTAATCTTGAGGCACAAAAGGATTCTCAACCTAATTCCACTCAAAATGCAGAGGAACAATGACCTTCTACACATGATGATGCTACAAATCTAAAGGAACATACTGATGATGTTGAATATGAGAAATGGTAGGCGATGAAGGGCCAGGGATGCATAAAAAATAGGAGGGTGGTAGTTTGATGATGTTATAAAAAATCATTAAGGTGAAAATCAAAGGCATCAAATACAAGGTTAGATGGAATGTGAGGGGCCAACATGTTAACCCCAATATGACCATGTTCAGTAGTTACATTAGAATCATCACTCGACAACATGTGCCGATTTATGTAGATTTGTGGAATCATATTGTGGTCTGGCTTAAGACACTAACGTGAGAAGATATTATAGTAACATTATGATAATATTTCATTATTTTACTAAAAAAATAATAATGAAATATTGACTTACTCTTCATAATCCCTTTCATAGTGCATTTATAGTTGATGACTCCCACAATAAATATGTATTAATGTTTGTTGGAAGTATTCACAGAGGCATTCACACAATTCAAATGAGACATTATCTTAAAGATACTAAAGGGAAAATAAACCCAAACTCACCACTTATCTATGCACAACTGATAACCCAAGAAGCATGAGATGTGTTTACTAGCCGTCATGCAGATGTGTCTTTTCGGGTACATTATGGCCAGTGATACGATGTTTGATGATATGTGGATTTATCACTTTGATTAACAATTTGTTTTTTATGAAACTAAAAATGAGTGCTAGAAATATGGAATGGGTAGCATAACCAATGTACTCCTACCATAATGAAATGGTGGGGTATGCTTCACTTGAAACAAAATTGGCACATATTTTAAATATACCGCAATACTTTTATGTGACATGAAACAATAACATAATTATGTTCTTTTATTTATATGTAGATTTATGAATCTAAATTTAAAGACACTCCCATACCATTCCATCTACAATGAAAGGAAGAACATGTAAATAAATACTGGATACTAATATATGAAAACACAAAAATGTGTGGGAAACATGTGTAAATACGACATACTATTTTTTTTCTATAAATTGATATTACATAAAAATTAATACTTATTTTCATATATTTTATATCCAATATAGTTATAGGAATCAGAAACACCTGTACTGGATAAACACATACTATTAGTGGCCTTGAAATAGCTAAAACAGTATGGTCGCGTCAGAGGTGTAGGTTTTGGGGTGTCACCCTGAACATATTTTGAGAAAAAAACAAGGGGAGGATTAAAGTGAAGAAATAAAATAGATGAGAGAAAGAATATCCACTATTAAAGAAAAATTCCAATAGAAGAGAGAGTTTTTAAAAACATTTATGGGGGGGAAGAAAAGACAAGAAACAACTCAAGAACAACCTTCACATGATGATCCCACCCCACCCCCACCAGCTCTGAGGCAATCCATTCCTCTCAAAAAACTATATTAACCAAGGAAATAAATGTTCTAATAATTGTTTCTGTGAAATGTAAATTAGATAAACACAGATACCTTTCCTGTATTGATATTCTACAGGGTTATAATGATTGTGATTTATATCTATCAACACCCAACCATTGACTTATATCAAGGGCTATAGTGTTCAATATCCAAAACGAAATGCTACACAATAGACTACTTCCAACATGTCATGTGAGAGTGTCAATTAACGTAGCCCATGAGCTGAGTGATGAGCTACCTATTTCAATTGATGAGGAAGATATTCATAAGGTCGGAAAACCTATTAGAACATTCATTGAATAACCATCACATCTTGTAAAAAAACATACAGATAAGAAGGTATCCATTTAAAATTTATTTTTAAAGCTAAACCTTTAAAAATTAATAAAAAGGGTTGAAAAAATGAATGTTATTATATACAGATAAAGGGAAGGGGGTGAAATTAAAGACTGAATCAAAACCATCTAAAGGTTTGACCAATCGATCAAAAAGATATTCTGAAAGTACCTTTACCCTACCCATTATATATCTGCATTTACAATCATTGAAGGTTCATGTGGATATAAAGTTAAAAAATGGTTTTAGTCATATAGTTGATTTTGAAGAAAATATGTATAGAGAGGAAGTTCATGACTTCATTGGTGGTGAGAATATAAGTGAAATCCTTGAATATTATTGGCTAGGCAGTTTAGTTGTAAATGTATACATGAAGTATGTTTTCATGATTTGATTTTCCAAATATTGATATACTATAATAATTATCATTGAATATATTTCATATTTTTGGAATACGTATATATAAAAAAAATTGACGACATTTCCCCATGAAAAAATTTGGACTCCTTAGTCCTCACATCTTTTCTACAGAACAACCAAAAATAGATTAAAAAAAGGAAAAAATAGTGGAAGGCTTGGTCAAATTATTTGAAAGAAAACTTTCAAATGACATACTCTTCTTAATACCAACGATGCTGGGGTAAAAATCTATAATTTAATAATATAAAATATATTTTCATTTATTTTATTACTTATTCCTTTTTTTCTTTTTAGGCATTATTGGATGCTCATTGTGGTCAATTTGGATACTCCAAATATCTATTTCCCAGACTCAATGCATCGATATCCAACAAACCGAACACACATAATGGAGATTTTCAATTTTTAATACACTAAATCGAACATTTTAAAACTAAAAATAAAGTTATATAATTTATATTATATTTTAATGATGAATCTGTTATGATTGGGTGGTGCATCAATATCATGAAAAGCATGGAATGAGGCCAGGGGATAAGCATGAGGACCATGAAAAGTTATAAGACTAGAAAAGTATCAGGGTATATATAATAACATTTCACTATCCAAACAACTATCAAAACAAATTACTTATTCTCCTTAATGATTCTATAGTGTCTGAAATAAACAAATGGAAAATATTGTGGTTATTAATAAATTTATGAGCGAGATCACATTCCATAAACCAACTAACATCTCCAAATAGGTATTTTAAAAGATAATTACTATTTAATTTTAAATATTTATTAATCCTTTGTGTAATTAAATGTTTACAGTAAAACTATGACTGTTGAAAACACTCATATTCATAAGATGATATAGATTTTCTTAGAAACAAATGGACAACATACCTGATGGAAGAATGTACACACATAGAATGAAGATGTGAATTCCATAAAAGTAATGAATTATTTCATATTTATTTTTAATTTAATTATATTTAGTATTACTCACATAAGTATTTTTTTCATATTTAGGTGGATTCCTTTGTTTGATTTGGGGTGGTTTGTTCGAAGATGCTCGTGCTCATGATAGATAGGACTTCAAGGCTGCAACTCAAAATTCAATAAGAAGGTAATGTTTTTTTAATATACTATGTTTTTCCCTATAATATTATCTATTATTTACTGTATTAACACAATCTAAGTCGTTTTTATTTAAAATTGAGATTAATTTTTGCAAAAAAGACAATTGACATACTCAAAACTGGGAAAAAACATTCGAATTATTTTGATACTTTAGTAAAATGATCTATGCATCACTTTTGATGTGTAAGAATCAACCACCCCATTATATGATGCACAATGTATCCTATATAACTCAAAATGTCTATTTTTATTTAAAATTGACATTAATTTTAGTAAAAAGAACAAGTGACATAATGAAAAATGAGAAAACATATTCAGATTGTTTTGATACTTTAATAAAACGATCCATAAGTCATTTTTGATGTGTAGGATCCAACCACACATCAATACGATGCACAGTGTGACCGGTATGACTCCAAGTGTGTCTTTTTATTTAAAATTGACATTAATTTTAGTAAAAATAACAAGTGACATATTGAAAACAAAGAAAACATATTCAGATTGTTTTTATACTTTAGTATAATTATACATGGGTCATTTTTTAAGTTTAGGAATTAACCCCATATCAATATGATGTATTGTGTGATCTGTATGACTAAAAGGGTCTGTTATCAGTTTAAAATTGACATTTTAGTTCAAAATGTGTTACTCATTGAAAAACAAGTAAATTCACTCTGATTGTATTAATAATTTATAAAAATGAATGATAATTCATTTTTGATGTGTATGAAGTAGCATCATGTCAAACCAATGAATGATGCGACCAATATCACTCAAAATACGTGTTTCTAGTTTAAATGACATTTTAGTAAAAAAACATAATTGGCATACTGAAAACTGATAAAACACATTCATATTGTTTTGAAACTTTATGAAAATTATCCATGAGTCATTTTTGATGTGTAGGAGTCATCCTCACCTCAATACGACACATGGTGTGACCAGTATGACTCCAAGTGTGTCTTTTTATTTAAAACTGACATTAATTTTAGTAAAAAGTACAAGTGACATACTAAAAAACAAGAAAATTCTTTCATATTATTTTTATAATTTAGTAAAATGATCTATGAATATTTTTTGATGTGTATTAATCAAACACATTTCAATCCAACACATGATGTGACCGATACGACTAAAAGTGTATGATTTTAGTTTAAAATTGACATTTTAGTTCAAAAAGTGTCACTCACTAAAAACCAAGAAAACACACTCTGATTGTATTGATAATTTATGAAATATATTCATAAGTCATTTTTGATGTGTATGAAGCAGTCTCACATCAAACCAATTCACGATGTAATTGGTATGACTCAAAATGCTTGTTTCTAGTTTGAACTAAAATTTTAGTAAAAAAATAAAATTGGCATACTAAAAACCAAGAAAATGAATTTGGATTGTTTTTATACTTTAGGAAAATGATCCATGAGTCATTATTGACATTTAAGAGTCAATTTCTTCTCAATAAGATACACGGTGTGGCCGGTATGACTCAAAGTGTGTCTTTTTATTTAAAATTAACATTAATTTTAGTAAAATAACAAATGACATACTTAAAACAAAAAAAAACACGTTCATTTTTTGTGATAATTTAGGAAAATTATCCACGAGTCATTTTTGATGTTTAATAATAAAACACACTTCAATACGATGCACGGTGTGATTGGTATGACTAAAATTGCATGTTATCAGTTTAAAATTGACATTTTAGTTCAAAACATATCACCCACTGAAAACTAATAAAATGCACTCCAATTGTCGTGATAATTTAGGAAAATAATTCATAATTTATTTTTGATGTGTATTATGTAGTATCACATCTAACTAACACACCATGCGACTGGTATGTCTTAAAATTCATGTTTTTAGTTGGAAGTAAATTTTAGTAAAATAACACAACTTGCATACTGAAAACTGAGAAAACAAATTCAGATTGTTTTGATACTTTAATAAAACAATCCATGAGTCATTTTTTAATGTTTATAAGTTAACCTCACCTCAATACGATGCATGGTGTGACTGGTATGACTCCAAGTGTGTTTTTTAGTTAAAATTAACATTAATTGTAGTAAAAAGAACAAGTGACATACTGAAAACTAAGAAAACAGATTAGTATTCTTTTGAAACTTTAGTAAAATGATAAGTGATTCATTTTTATGTGTAGTAATCAACCAAACCTCAATCCGACACACAATGTGCCCGATATGACTAAAAGTGTCCGTTATCAGTTTAAAATTGACATTTTAGTTCAAAACATTTCACTCACTGAAAACCAAGAAAACACGCTCCGATTATCTTAATAATTTAAAAAAGAGAGTAATAAGTCATTTATGATGTATATGAAGTAGTCTCATGTCATACCAATCCACGATGTGACTGGTATTACTGAAAATGCATGTTTCTAGTTTGAATTGAAATTTTAGTAAAAAAACACAACTTGCATACTAAAAACTAAGAAAACACATTTGGATTGTTTTTATACATTAGGAAAATGATCCATGATTCATTTTTTACATGTAGGAGTCAGTCAAACCTCAATAGGACACACGATGTGACCAGTATGACTCCAAGTGTGACTTTTTATTTAAAATTGACATTAATTTTAGTAAAAAGAATAAGTGACATACTGTAAAATGATAAAACACATTAAAATTGTTTTGATACTTTAGGAAAAAAATCCATGAGTCATTTGTGACATGTAGGAATCAAACCCACATCAATCTGACACATGGTGTGACCAGTATAACTCCAAATGTTTTTAATTAAATATTGAAATTTTATAAATTTATTCTTTCATATTAATGGTTAATTTATTTCATTAAAGTATTAATAACATAATATTTGGTTTTTTATATAGGCAGAATGTTTTTCTTAGGTTGAGAGGATTTTTACGACAACTAATACCACGGGCGGACATTTTTGAGAGGGGATCACTGGCATCAAAATATGAAACATTAGTGTTTTTAAATGTTTTTTGGATAATTATAAATGTAATTATATAAAAAATTATTTGAAATTTATATAGTAGTGTTTTTTTGTATATATCATAGGTGGAAATTTTTGTATTCATCGCGTCACATTAAATGTATATAGCATTGTTTGAAATTATAGGTTTTTTCTGGGTGTAATGTTATATTAACATTACATTTCAGCTAGCTGGGCCTTTATTAGTGATATTTATAGCATTGATAAAGGGCCCCCTTTATCAGCATTGTGATTAACAATGCTTTTTTAGTGCTGTTAAAATCCATTTAGCATGTTGTTAAAGTGAATATGTGTAGTAGTGTGACTTGAATCCCTCCCATGGATCTGCACTGGAGGAAAATGAGGACAAAAAAACCTCGTCCAGAAGCGCACCACCATCACAATCTAGGATGGGCCAACAAGCACACTCCTGTCACGGCGTGCGGTCAAAAGAAATTATATTTTTTCCTAGTAAAGCGTAGTGGCTGACCAGTGTCATCTCACTTGAGGAGCCTTTCAGTTTGTTTACTCACTTATTCTAAATCACTTAAACTATTTATTTTTATTGTTTTATGAATTTTAATAAAACAATGAAAAATATTATTATGTTTTTGATATTTTCAAATAATGACATACAATATGAGAATATATACTAACATGAAAACTAGACAGAATGATTTAAGGAAAGAGAACACTTGGTCTTAGGTTCAACCTTGGATTCAATCATCATTATACTTTATGTGTTTGATTTCAATTTGATAATCCAAACATGAAATCTCATGTTTAAATTACTATTCTTTATTTAGAAATTGTGAATGTCATTTAATGCCTAAGCACTATTAATTCCACCTCCTCCTTTAATAATGCTTGAGGACACTCCTTGGTCTATGAGGTTCCATCATTCAGGACCCAACTCAATCGATGTTGTTTCATCTATTTATTACCTCAACTCCTATCATATAATGAATTAA
This sequence comes from Viscum album, assembly GCA_963277665.1. Taxonomy (NCBI): domain Eukaryota; kingdom Viridiplantae; phylum Streptophyta; class Magnoliopsida; order Santalales; family Viscaceae; genus Viscum; species Viscum album. The sequence goes on from OY728157.1 coordinate 1,995,684,254, forward strand.
CCGATGGGGAGAGAGAAAAATAATTAAATAAAAGAATATAAATAAATTTTGTTGCTTGTTATTGATGGAAAATCATCTAATTAGAGACATTCACCTCACCATACATGCTACTCAAATTTATCACAAACATAAAATAAAACTTTAAGGAAAATTTAAAAACACCTTGACCTCCCCTCGGGCCAAGTCTCAGGGTCAGCCTCTCATTTCCAAGAGTAAGAGATCACAATGGCGGAGTGGATGTAAGAAGATAAGGGGAAATATAATAAAATAAAAGAAAGAATAATTAAAAATAATGGGGATGAGAAGATAAAATAATAAAGGAAAATAGAATTGGGGTGAGAGAAGAGAGATAGAGAGAGATAATATAAAAATAAAATAAAAAAAATATATATATAATTTATAATGAATGTTAAAATAATAATAATAATAATAATATTAATTATTATTATTATAATTATAATTTGGTGAGTAATTTTTGAAAAAGAATATGAAGAAAATAATTAAATAAATTTAAAATAATAAGGTGATATTAATAATAATTATAATATTAATTGTATTAATATTAATAGTAATAATAATAAAAATAATTAGAATAAGTAAATAAAAAAATGGATAGAACAACTATATAAAAAATTTCCCGTTATAATTTATTTAATTAAAATTACATTTGGAAATAAAAAAATGAAAACTAAATATAAAATAAAAGAAAATGAAAAATAAAGAAGAAAGGAGGGGGGAAGATAAGATGATGTTGCATGGACAACTCCCTTTGTGGAGATATCCAATGGGAGTCCCAACCAGATGCCCTCTCAAGGAGGCATGGCCTCCTTTTTATAGGATGTAAGGAGGGGTCTTGGATTTGGTCTCCTCGGTTATTAAAAGGGGGTAACCCCTAGTACTTTGGCAAGATCACACCCACATATTACAAGTGTGAATCTACCATGTGGAAGGAGTCCACGTGGGGTGCATTCTTATCAGCGGTGAATAGGGGACAACCAGCAGCGTGTGGCGCATTGAGTAGCGGTGGGACACACTAGCGACATTGATGGATCTCGAAGGCATGGGAGGTAGTAGGCGATGGTCCTCATGCATGCATGGTGAGGCAATCACGTGGCAGCGAGCTTCAGTTGCTATGGCCGATGGGCTGCGATGGCAAAAGGTAATGACAGAGGGGCAATGGTGGTGGTGCCAGGAGGCAGAGGCGGTGATCTGGGTATGGTGTGGTGGAACGGTGGAGAGGTTAGGGGCCTCAGTGGTAGGTGGAAAGTGAGAGTGGATAAGTAGTGGCACTCATCTCCTCCTTTGTCCTTCACAATGGCCGGAGGAGGCTCGTTATGGTGGTATTCCATGATAGTTGGCAGAGAAGCGCAAAAGTATGGTCGAAGCAGGTGGTGGTGGTTGTTATGTCAAGGAGAAAAAACTGTGGTGGTCGGCCGAGGTGAATATGAGGTGGTGTGGTGGTCTCCATGGGCTGTGGGGAATTTGGTGACTTCAGGGGGGAGCACAAGAGCAAGACACAATAGCAGTATTCCATGATAGAGCTTGGCGACGATGCAGTGGAGCATGACAGTGATACAACGAATCTCTCATCCCACATCAAAATATTGGGATAGGCACCAAGTCTTTATAAGGCTTGGTGTGGGAGAATCGGGTATGCCCGCTCTAGGGTGGGCTCCCAAATAACACACACACATAGTACATGTAGGTTGCAACACATGTGGCCCACATAGGCCCTCTGACCTACCCTACTCACCACGAGGTTTTACCACTCATGGCCCATGCACCTATGGGGCTTGAACACCCACAGGCTCACACGGGGCTTCATCACCCATGTTGCTGGGCTCCTGTAGGTCCTCTTGGAATGGCATGGCTAGCTACCCCTTGTGGGATGGCTATGTGGTGGGTCATCTTGGTTGGAGGTCTGCTAAGTCCTAGCGATTTATTCACACAAAATTTATTTAAAGAGGTAGCTACAAATTTAAGAAGTTCATCAAACATTATAAGAAAAGATTCAAATTTAATATCAAGCATTCATTCGTTATTTTATTCCACTTTCATAAATTCCACTCAAATTTAACCATAAATTCCTAAAATAGATAAAATCACGGGTTTTTACATTGAAAAACCTCATAAAATCATTGTATTTTTTTTAAAAATATGCACATTATTTTGGTCTTCCAAATACCCCCACAAATTAAACCATGCTTGTCCTCAAGCATTAAATCTCAACAAGAAGTTAAAGATGGCACTGATGTTTATCAATATTCAAATTTTAAAGTAATAAAATCAAATGATTATCAATTTTAAATCAAATTCTCAAAATTCACAAGAAATATTAATTTAATTTACCATTTTTCAATGAAATATTTAATTCATGTATTTTACTTTTCCCCTTTTTAAAATGATGAAACTTATCCTTTTATTCATTCAAGCTCTTCAATTCATTATTATTAAACATACCGAATCATGATTTACCTCTGAATATTTTCGCTCATCTCTAATGATAAAATTCAAGTAGATTTTTGCTCATATCATGAGAACCTGATCTTTATCCATAAGCTTATAAAAGAACTAATTTATCCACTTTGTAAAGGAAAAAACACATAAAATTATGTGTAATTTCAATAAAGGTTCAAATGTATCTAAGGATTAAGTTTGATAGGAATTGATGTTTTAAAAAATAAGTCTCAAGGTGGAGGTTTTATCTCTTAAATCATAGAGTATGATAGTCAAATTAAAAGTTTAATGACATTGTCCCCATTAATTTATATCAACTCCAAAATTCTCCAAAAGTCCAAAGTAAATATTATGATTAGTTTAAGCATAATGAATGCTTTTCCCTCTCTTGAATATTTATATATATTTATTTATTTTTATACCTTTTTTTCTTTTTCAAATAACCTTTCCATTTATTTTATTTTTTGTAAGATATGATTATAATAAACCTCTCATCCACCACCTAACAATGTATGATAAAAATAATAGGTCTAGTAATGGTGATTTTTGGTTTACCAAAATCACAACCCAAATTTATCATTTTTTATTCTTTTTGTTATTTTTAATTTTTTTATATTTTCAACAGGGGAAAAACAATATTGTACACTGAATAATTCCACAGCCTTTTACAATTCCCATAATAAGAACCCCACAATTCTTTATTATAATATAAATCATCCCATTTACCATGATTTCCTTGACCACCACACTTTAACTTTAAAATATCATTCTATTACTAAGAAGAGGGTAGGAATGGATAATAATGGCCGGAAACATGACTAATTCACAACAAGGTCATTCATGGTATCTATGAGCTAAAAAAATATTGACTTAAAGGTGGTATTTTAATAAGAAGTGTATTTTTTAAAGGATTCCTCAATCATTTTAAATGTATTTTTGCATAGTCATAGCTTTGAAAAGTTCAAATTCAAGTTCTAGTAGGTGTTATGTCTCAAAATCACTGAATAAATATGATTAATAATATAATAGGAAGTACATGGTCTAGAAATACTCTTGGTAATGAGACATATGATTTGGAAAAATAGCTGAAGGTATGATTAATAATAACAAATCAATTCACATGAATTTTAGAAATGTAAAAGCATGAGAACAATTGTTAGGAAAATTCATTTATATGAATTAATTATTTTACTTAAATTACGATTCCTCTTTTTAATATCCATGTTTCAATTTAAAAATTTAATTCTCAATTTTACTCATTCAATCTTATTAACATTGTAATCTGAAATATGACATCAAAAAATTCCTAAGAAACTTATGTCTCCTAGATTAGTCAAGTAAGGCATAATTCAATAATCAGCATGCAATTTTTAACTTTAAAGATAAAAACATGATTTGGACAAAAACGTGGAGAGTTTATAAGATAAAACACTAAAAGAGAACTCACTTTAACATTAATATTGGTGTTTTACCTTCACTGCTCAAGGTTTCCTTCTACCGTTATGATCCTATAAAAGATAATTACACAATTAAGCACAAGGATCATGTCATTAAAGATCAAAAAAATAGGATGGAGTGGGGATGCATGATGTATTACTCGTAATAAATTAAATTTAAATTGAAATTAATAGAAATAAAATTAAATGGATAAGTCTTGGTATGATCCACCAAGTGGGACATGAATTTTTACTACCTCCAGAAAGCAGGACCAGCTGTTATACAAAGTCTTATGGTGGATGAAATTTCGTTGATTTGAACCAACACATGTGGATTTTATTAGTTTGTGCTTCATCCTTCTGGGTGAGGAATTATCCATGTATATAGTACACTAGATCCCCCATTCTCAATAAGGTATAACTTTCATAGAGAGGGTAGTATGAAGTATGAATCATCCTCCTTCTTGGTTTCTACTTGTGCATCCAGCTCTTCCTCCAGTGTTGGATTTTAATGGGCTACATGAATTGAAGAATCAAAGGGGAAGTAAACATGTATCTTTACTTAAATAAAATTTGAATTTTTAATAAGTAATTTCTCACCTTAAATAAGAGAAGCCTCTTTCTTGATTTTATTAGGCTCAGCTACTTAGATCTCTTGATGGGGCTCCTCAAATGTAAATTCATTAAAATTTGAGAGATCCAAGTGTTCCTCCATAAGTTCAAGGATAGGTTTTTCATCCTACTATAAGGTAGAGAAAATATCGTCTTAATATGAAAATTCAAAGCAATAGGGAGTGAGTCAAAATTATGTTTCAATAAAATCAAAAGAGGTAGAGTATGATAAAATATCGACTCCCTGGCTTGGTACATATTCAATAAATGCGTCGGTGGTAGGATCCATTTGGAGTGGAATATTAGTGGATGAAGGAAGGTAGTTAGGCTCCTCCATTTTTACTTAAAATTCCACCACTTGGGTGGTTTATTCCTTTTTTGGTGATGTATCTTTTTTCCATACAAGGTTTGGAAGTCAAGAATTTCCTCACATTTATTCCATAATTCATCCAATACATATGGATCTCCTAATTTTAGCTCACCAGGAAAGTCTTTTTTCCTTTACCTCCTCAGGTAAGAAAAGTGGATTATCTTTTGGTTTAGGTTCAAATTCTAGTTCAGGTTATTCAAATGATTCTTGTAAGTATGCAGTTACCCAATCCATTTTGACTTAGTGATCTTGCACAATTTCATCAAGCTCTTGAATATCATACTTGTGTTTGTGCTTTTACACTTTTTCCTAGAAATATTATGTGTATACTTCTTCAAAAGTTTTTAGAGGAAACAGGGATCACTCTTCTTCTGTTTTTTCCACTTCTTGATAGAATTATGGGAATTACTCTCAGAATTTAGTGAGTTATTTGGCTACTCCTTCAACTAATGGTTTCTCGAGGGTCTCCTTGAGATTCTGGATTAGGTCCTTGAATTCCTCCTCTTTAAAAATTTGGCTCTATGCTCCCCTGATCTGTACAAACCATAATACAACACCATATTCTATAGACCTGGGTGCTTTAGTTACTAGTTCTTGCACTAGAGAGTATTTTTTGTTCCATGAATTGAAAAAAAAATTACATGAAAAAATTATGAAAGAGTTTTTTAAATTTTTATAAAAATCAATAAAATATATTTAAAATGTGAAAATAGAAAAGGTGAATGAATTAATAATTGGTTCCCCAACAATGGTTACAATTTTTGTGCTTGCCTATTGTGAGGCATGGTCAAAAGCAATTATAATTTTTCCTAGCACAACATAGTGGATGACCAAGGTAATCTTACTTGAGGATTCTTTCAGTTTTTTTACTCACTTATTCTAAATCACCTAAACTGTTTATTTTTCTTATTTTATGAATTTTAAGAAAACAATGAATACTTTTTATTTGTTTTTGATATTTTCAAATGATGACATACAATATGAGAATTTATACTAACATGAAAACTATACAGAATGAGTTATGAAAATAAATCACTTGGTCTTGGGTAAAACCATGGATTCAATCATCATTCTAATTTATGTGTTTGATTTTAGTTAGATAATCTAAACATGAAATATCATTCTTGAGTTACTATTATTTATTTAGAAATTGTGAATATCATTGAATGCCAAAGCACACTTAATTACACCTCCTCCTTTAATCATGTTTGAGGACACTCCTTGGTTTAGGAGGTGTCATCTTCAAGGAATCATCTTAATCAATGATGTTTCATCCATTGATTACCTCAACTTCTATCAAATGAGGAATTAACCAATGGAGAGAGAGAAAATTATCAAATAAAAGAATACAAATAAATTGAGGTTCATGTCATTGGTGGGAAGCCATCTAATTAGAGACATATTCCTCACCATGCATGCAACTTGAATTTAATACTAACTTAAAATTAAACTTTAAGAAAAATTGAAGAACACCTTGACCTCCCCCCAGGCCAAGTCTCAGGGCCAACCTCTCATTTCTGAGAGTAATAGATCACAATGGTGTAGTGTTTGGAAGAAGACAAGGATAAATAGAATAAAAAGAAAGAAAGAATAATTAAAAAGAACGGGGATGAGAAGATAAAAGAATAAAATAAAATAGAATTGGGATGAGAGAGGATAGAGAGATAATATAAAAAGAAAATAAAAAAAGAAATAAAATATATAATTTGTAATGAATGTTAAAATAATAATAATAATAAAAATGTTAATTGTTATTATTATAATTAGTTTAATAATTTTTTAAAAAGAAGAAGAAGAAAATAATAAGATAAATTTAAAATAATATGTTGATTATAATAATAATATTATTATTAATATTTTTAATAATAATAATAATAATAATAATTAGAAGGAGAAAATAATGAAATGGATGGAATAATTGTATAAAAAACTACATGTTCTAATCTATTTAATTAAAACTACAATTGGAAATAAAAAATGACAACTAAATATAAAATAGAAGAAAATAAAAAATATTGAATAAAGTAGGGGTGAAGAAGAGATGTTTCAGTGTGGCCAGCTCCCTCTACAGTGATCTCTAATGGGGGTCTCGACAGAATTCCCTCTCAAGGAGACAAGTCCTTTTTATATGTAGTAAGAAGGGGACTTGGATTTGGCCTCCATAATCATCAAAATGGAGGGTGAACCCCTGGTCCTTCGATGATATCACACCCATGGACTGTGGGTGTGGATCCACCGCATGGAAGGAGTCCATATGGGGTGAGTTCTTCTTGGTAGTGAACATGGGACAACCGACCACAGGTGTCGATACTGAGTAGTGGTGGGAGGCACTGATAGAGGTGATAGAACTCAGAGGGATGGGTGATAATAGGAAGTGATCCTCATGTATGAATGGCGAGGCATGAAACTGGCATTGGGATTCACTTGGTGTGGTCAGCGGCCTACGGTGGTGAGAAGGGGACGACAATGTGGCAGTGGTGGCAGTGCCAGGAAGTGGAGGTGCCGAGCTGGGCATGGTATGGTGGCACTGTGGCAATGCTGGGGTCATTGGTGATAGGTAGAGGGAAATAATGGAGCATCCGTGGTGCTTGAATCCTCCTTTAGTCTTCACAATGGCCAAAGGAGGCACGTCATGGTGGAGGTCAGTGATAGGAAATAGGGAAGCCTGAGAGAAAGGTGGCAGTGGGTGGTGGTGGCTGTGACGTCGAGCGACAACAGCTGTGGTAGTTGGACGAGGTAAATATGAGGTGGTGCGGTAGTCTGCATGGGTTGTGTGGCATCTGGGGACATCAGGGGGGGGTACGAGATCGATGCAGAGAGGCACAACAACAGCATACTGTGGTGATGATGCAGTGGAGATCCCGTGCCACATCGAAATAGTGGGATGGGGGCCAAGCCTTTATAATGATCGACGTGGGAGCACCGAGCATGCCCACTCCGGGGTGGGATCCCAGATGACATTAACACATAATACAAGCGTGCCACAACACACGTGGCCTACGTAGGTCCTCAAGCCTACCCCACTCGCTGCGGGGTTTGACCACCCGCGACCCACACACACGCGAGGCTTGACCACCTGTGGGGTTACACAGGTCTTCATCACCCTTGTTGGTGGGATCCTGCGGGCCCTCTCGGGATGCCCTAGCCAGATGCCCCTTGTTGGATGGCTATGTGGTGGGTCATATTGGTTTAAGTTCTGTTAAGTCATAGTGATTTTCTTTCACAAAAATTATTTTAAAAGTTAGAAAAAATTCAAGAAGTTCATAAAAAAATTATAAGAAAATATTCAAATTTAAAGTCCAGCATTCATTCATTATTTTACACCGCTTTCATTAATTCCACTCCAATTTACCAATAAATTCCTAAAATAGTTAAAATAAAGGTTTTTTTTATTTTGAAAAACGTCATAAAATAATTTTATTTTATTTAAAAATATACACATTATTTTGGTTTGTCACCGACCCTCGACGTTGTCAGGCACTCCTCTATCATCGCCACCAAACGATCCCACCACAATGAGACGTCCCACACAGTGCTAATCTTTCATTACATGAATGTCTGCCGCCACTCTAGACAAAACCACCTCCATCATGAACCCGTATCATGCCGGTCGTCATCTCCAACCAAGCCAACCATCGTTCCCGCAAAGTTTCTCGTCGCATGAACACCCACCGCCGCATGCCAACCACCAAGACCCATCCTGCCATTGTCTAATGTCATCACCAAGATAACCTGTCAATAGTCAACCTCACCACGATCTCCCTAGCTCCATCATTTCCACTGATAAACACCACCATGGAATCCTCCATATCATCGACACCAAATGCCCCGACCCTATCAATGGATAAAATGATAATTTTAAACTAGAAAATGATTTTAGATTAGAATACCAATCAAGTCATTAATCTTAAAAATGGATATTTAGAGTGAGATATTATTTAGGGATCATTTCAAAATAACTTCTCTTTTTGAGTTTTTTGACAAATTGAGAAAGATTTTTTTTGACAAAACAGGATCAAGATTGTAAAACCTTTCATTAACATAAAATATTTTAGATCTTGTCACAATAGTGATCATTATTGAATTCTCACTTCTGATATCTAGTAAAAAACTCTAAAGCCTCATATCCAAGGTAATTTATTTTGTTTTCCCCATTTTCTTTGTGTGAATTTAGTTTGTTCACCATTTTATGACATGAATCCATTTATTCTATTGATAACTTGATCTCAATATCGATGTAAATCATTATGGAAAATTCATGTTGATTAATAATAAGTGGATTAATGTATTGGGATAAAATTAAGGAGAGTTAAATAAAAAAATGATGATTTTTAATTATTTTTTTTGGAATATACTATTTTAATTTATTAAAATTCTTGCGAAAAACCATGAGTCACACAAAAAAATGTTTTGAAATTATTATATCAAGATGATTAATTTTTTTTTAACTTTAGGATTTATAGATGAAATTTTATTTATAAGTAAATCTTATAAGTTTTTATTACATTATCACTACAAAAAAACAACAAAAGATTAGCGGTAGTTATTTAGAGGGGGTTATGCAGAACCCCCTCTAAATTTATGTTATTTATAAATTAGAGGGGTTGTGCACAACCCCTTATAATTATAGAATTTAGAGTGGGGGGGGGGGGGGGGTTGAAACCCCTATAAAATTTTATCATTTTTTTAATATTTGATTGTATTTTAGAGGTGGTTATGCCAAAATGCCCTTAATATAATAACTAATGGCGATATATATTCGATTGGATTTTAGAGGCACAATATAGATATATATAGGAACTATATATATATAAGAAATATATATATAAGAAATATATATATATACTATATTCAGTTGGATTTTAGAGGTGTTATATGTAATCTTTAAATGTCGGTAGTCACAATGAAAGAATTGGTTTGAAAATGAAGAAAAGACAGAAGAAAGAAGCACTCAAGACACATAGATTTACGTTGTTTGGGAAATGATCTCTATGTCCACAAAGTGGCAGAAATATTACTATAGTCATGAGAACAAAATTACAGGGAGTTTTAGCGTTCTTAATCTCACACAAAAACCTAGCTCGAAATGGGCTAATAAGGAGGAAAATCACTATTCCACCAACCACACAGAAAGTCCATTGTATTACAGTAAAGGGTGGCTAGAAGTCTGCATCCCTACAGTGTCATTTCCACCCAATTCTAAGGTGATATAGTTCCATTTATTGGATGTTTTTGGAGCTACAATAGTTGTGACAATGGTTTTCACTATTACAGTTCCCTATCAGTGTCGGCTGGTCAGCTCTGCTATAGTCAGTCAGAGTTGCTATAGTGCGCCAAAAGTTGGACTGGTGCGCAGTATGGGCTGGAAGCATTCAACCCAAACATCATTTACAACATATTGATCTACACCAATCCAACAATATATATGATATAATTTTTTTATTTTAAGAAAATAGTGGGGTTTTTAAACTTCTTTATTTTTTAGAATAAATTAATATATTTTAGTAGTGGTTTTCCAAAAATCATCTCTAATTTATATGAGATTTATTTTTTCAGAAAAATAGAAGGGGTTTTAACCCCCTTTAATATAAATCTATTTTATAAATGTATTTAAAATATATTTTTTAATTTTTATTAAATTTTTTTAACCCCTAATTTTTTTTAATTTTCTTAAAAAAATCAATTTTTATAATATTTATGTGTGTGTGTGCATGTGTGTGTATATATCTTATATAAATGTATTCAAATACATTATAAACACACATATATAAATACATTATATTAATAAATTAAATAAATACTTATACATATTAAAAATGATTAAAAATATAAATATGGTATACATAATATAAATGTAATTATAAATATATGTAAAAATATACTTATTCATATATATAAAAATTATTCGTGGTTTTATAAATACTATACATTTATTAAATACATTTTTTTTATGATTTATATTATACATATATTATATTAAATATATTTTCATCATATATTTATATACGAATAAATTTATATTATATTATGTATACAAATATATATAATATAGAAAAAACTAAAACTAAAACTAAATATAAATATAATACGACCACTTTAGCGATTGGTTAAGGGAGATGCTTGGGGTGAGTTTCTCTTATGTGGGGGGGGATAGTGGGCCCTGGGTCTGGTGAATGGGAGGAAGGGAGACGGGAACATGGGGGAACTGGAGGGGGTGAACTGGAGAGGGGATTCATATGTGTGGGGGAAGGCCTGTATTTGAAAAAGGGGTAAATTTAGGGGTGGTTCAAACCACCCCAAAAATGTTGACCAATTAGGAGTGGTTGGAAAATTTCCCGTAAATTTATGCATCTAAATTAATTAGGGGTGGTTCTAGCCTCCCCTAAAATGATAAATTAATTTTAAGGGGTTTAAACCCCATCTAAAATACTACTTTTTTGTAAATTTATGGGAAAATTAGAGGGGGTTATAACCCCCTCTAAAATAGAAACCACTAACCCTCTCCCAAATGTACCAATAATTCATAAAAACTGCCACAAATATTATATGAAAACTAATTTTGTGGTGGTTCACCATAACCACCACTAAATAATTTAGAGGGGGTTATAACCCCCACTAATTGAAAAATAAACTCATTCTAATGACAACCTTTTTTAGTAGTGTCTTCACCAAAAATAGAATATTTTGATATTTTTTAGATTTGATTCATGATCAACCATTTGATTTTTTAATGTAAATTTTCTAAAATGTTCCCTTTAGATGTTTTTTTACTTTTTTATTATGTTTTGAGATTGATATTTAATGATTTGATGGAGTTTGGATTAAATATAATGAGTTCTGGGTAGATATTCTAAAATCTGCCAGCTTTATGATAGAACTCACCATGTATCTGGTATAGAATTGAGATCCTATTAAGATTCCATTATGAGGTTATTAATCCTTGGGTTCTTAGTGGCGTGGCACTAGTCACTCAGTAGTATATTAGGTACCCGAATTTAATCTAGTGTCTCTTCCATGTTTTAGATTTTTTTGGGGGTTTTCCTTTAATTTATATGATCTTGTGCTTAAGGTTCTTAATAGATGATTATGCAAATTTTTACTCCATGAGAATTGTTCCTTTGACCCAACCTAAGCTTCACATTCACCATCGATATTATTTTTGAATAAGTTTTTCTCCATGGAATGCTATCTTTAGCTGAGGTACTGGTTGATGAGAGATATTTTCATTGTTTGGATGGTTACTGTTATGTTGATGTATTTTTTGGTGTATGATAGATGGAATTTCATGATGAGGAGTACATTAGATGATTGTTTATGAGATTATTCCATGTACCGAGGAGTAACCATGATTGGTTATGGTGACCATGTATAGATGTCAACATGTAGTTTCATGTAATCAGTCGAAATGTGTTGATGTGAGTATATGGATGAAGAAAAAAATGGTTGTGCTTGGTATATGTATAACACCCCAATATTTTATGATATGTATCTTTTAAATTTAACTTCTTCAATAGCTTACATTACATGCAACACTGAGTTTAAATAAACCACAATATACTATTAATATTATTATTTAAAATAAAAATTATAACCTAGCCATTAAATTAGAGGAAATGAATAGTATTAACCATATTATGAAATTTATATGTTAAATTTAATGTTTAACAGTAATCTAATTTGTTTTCTAGACATGATATAAAAATAAATATACTTTTATGCAAAAAAAGATATATTTTTCTAAAAATAGTTTTGCTCTCTATTGATGACACACTTATTTTAAAACTATCTTTTGTCACTTTTATAAATTATAGTTGGAAAAATAAACTTCAATTTAGAAATTTTAATATCATAATTTACTTTGGATTAATTTTTTATATTTTTTTTGATATGTTTTATTTTTTGATTAATAGTAAAAAATACTGCATTTTAATTGAAAACTGACTTTTTATCTAAATAATTTATGATATAAAATCATATTTTAAATTGGTTTCAGTGTGACATTAGGTCAATAATACATATATTAATTCAATTAAATTCAATGGAATATTTTTTATATTGAATGTGGATATAATAACATTTCAAACTTTTACACCATTTCACTTTAAAAACCTATTTTCCCACCCTGTCCACAGGATTAATTTTGAATTAATTTTATCCAATTATATGTTTTGAATTTAGAAAAATGGATTACATATTTGGAATTAAAATTTCCACATTTAGTAAATAATACTGTTTTATTTTTGTCTAATATGAATAGTAACTTTAGTAATTTTAATTACCACGGTTAAGGGTAAATTAGGTAATTAAGGGTAAAAATAATATTATAAATATTATAAAATTACCATAACACTTGTTATAATTTTATTGTATGATCTAATTTCAACTAAAACTATTCTTGGATCTATTTTATGAGCTCTTGGAGCCACTTGGACGTCTTTAATCTTTTTATTATATTTTATTTTAAAGAAAAGTCAAAGATGTCATACTTTTGTTTTTAACAAGTTTAATATTTTAATATGGGGTTAACTTGAGAATATATTCAACTATAAATATTATTAGAAAATTATAAATTTTTATATTAATCATGGTATTTTTTTTAATTTTTAAGAAATAAATAATTAACTTAAATTCTTGCACTATGATGATGGAATAATTGTTTAATTAATGGAAATATCAAATAAATTATATTAAACATATTAAAATAAACATAATTTGACATAATTAATGTCATCATAGAATTTTTTAGATAACTTCTACATGCTAGTGATGTGTAAAAATAGTTGGTTCGAAGATATCTTGTTGTTATGATATTTTTAAAAAGTCAAGTAATGAATAGTGTCAAAATTGACATTAATGATATTTTAAAATAAATAATATTTTATTAAATGATATAAAATTTATAAAAATATAAAATTTATCCAACTAAATAGGATAATGTTGAATATGTGATCCATTCTTCATTTATGGTTCATTTTCTTGGGTTGGGATGACTATGACGAAGACATAAGAGGGGGTGAATTATGTCATTTTAAAAATATTTAAAAAAGTAAGACATACCTCTTAAAATGAAGTGATAATTTCCTTATGTATTAATGTTGATAGGTAAGTGAAAATAAATAAAGGAAAATAACACATCTATGTATAATATTTTTGGGCATATAAATATCCTAGTCCACTCCACCAACTCGCTACTCAATGAGCTTGGTGATTTTCACTAGTAGGTCCTCTTATCTGGAGACCTCTATAACCAAGTAGAGGTAGTTGACACATTATAAGGATTTTCTAGGGAATTATGGTAGTTTTAAAGACAACTGAAATATCCATATCTTAGTTTGAGAATCTGACACTCCACCAGGATTAAGTCGAAGCAATCGATACTCCAAAGAAAATAGATGAGATAAAGTTTGCTATGAAATAGGTTTATCTCACAGTTGCAACATCAAAATGACAGATGTAGATGATCTTCAATAATGAACAACAGTAGTATAAAAATAATCTTTAATGTCGAGCAGACCTATTCTCCTTCTTAAAATAGGAAAAAATATATTAGACAATGTTTGTGTAGGATTTTGTCTTATTTACACCATGAGAGAATAAGAATGTACAAAGAATATTTCAATCTTCTTCAAAATTATGATGAGAAGGATGAAAATATTTCATCACATTATTTTCTTTAGAGTTTTCATGTCTCCAATATTCTTCATATTATTTTCCTTTCCTGCAAGAGAAATATATATATATATATATATATAGAATAAATATCCTGTATTTGCAGTGCTCATCTTCCTCGAGATACTCAAAATAAATTGAGTCAATAGCCTTCATAAATATCCCCAATAGCAGCGTAGCACCATTGGATTCTTCCTATAGAATAAATATCTAATAAATGGATTCAAAATAATTTGAATAACTCCTCTAATAATATCTCCATAATAATAGGAACATTGAAAAATTTAAAACTCATATTTAAATCCATTAAAACCTCTTTAAACACAATCAAAATAGTTTCTGTAGCATAACAATAAATCATGAATATTTGAAATCATTCATAGAGAGTCATATCTTTTCTTAAAAATAGTAATGATTTTTTATGTTGAATATGAGCCTTTGAGTTAGTCATAAAATAAATTTGAAGAGATATTTAATTCTGGTGAAACCATTTTATAAATCATAGATGATATCAAGGATTTAAAAATACATCGTTAAATAGTCAAACGTAGGGTTATTTCATGTAATGAAAAAACTCCAATCATAGGGTTGATCATGAATGTAGGGTTGACAACATAGGGTTGATGAACCATACTTTTTGTTTCTCAAACGTAGGGTTTCTTCACAAAATAGGGTTCATGATCCATATATTTCTTCTAAACATAGGGTCGCATCCATAAGTTACTCTTAAAAATGTAGGTTACATGATACATACTCTTTCTTCCAAATGTTGGGTTCCATCCATACATTACTCTTACAAACGCAAGGTACAAAACTCAATGAAAAAGTAAACATCTTAGCATCAGACTTCACTGAGTTTTTTTGAGCCATTTAACATAAGATTAAGACTTCATATTACAATGATTATTTTTATAAAATCTCATGATATTTTCAATATATCAATAATCAAATCAATATGAAATCTACAACTACCGATATCTTAAAAAATAGAGGCAATAACATTATTAAAAAGCTGCAACTAGAAACAGCGTTCCATAAATTCAGATAAATTATTAACCATCCAAATGAATTTTCTAGACTTTGATGTAAACTGATTAAATCAAGATAATCTTATTTTATTTCCATCACCCCTGGTTTTGAGAAATTATAATAACTTTATAACTTTATGTTAAATAAAAATTGTAGCTTTTCAAATCTATTCACTGTAGAGTTTCAAAACTGCTCTAGAAATTTCAGTGATTTGTAGGGTACCAAAACAAAATTTTCATACTTTTTTATAAAATAATTAAGTTTATAAAAATACCTTATATATACAATGTTATAATTATTACATTAATTCGTTCAATGTATCTTGAGATATCATCAAAATTTCTAGGTGACTTTAAGATGAAAACTATAATGTCATTTGAACTAATAGTAACTAATTCAGTGAATGTTTGCACCATCAAAACAATTGAATTGGATGTTGAAAATAACATATGAAATGAATAAAATATCCTTATCATTCCAGTGGAATAAAATCCATAATAATCTGATCATTATTTAATTAGATATAAAATAAATAATTTGATGTACTAAATCTGAAACACTTAACAAACTTATTAGAAAAAAAAGATAGATGAGTTGAAATAATTATAATAAATAAATAAATATGAGAATAAAAAGGACCCACTAAACATTTTTGAAAATTTATGGTAATAATATTACACTTTAAAGAGTAAAAATCTATGTTGTCAATGTAAGAGTCAAATGGGTTAAATAAGGGTTAAAACCAAAATATTAGAGTATAACCATGACCTAAACTTGTCCAAAAATTATTGGATGAAGTAGATTCAAACCTTATCACATTAAGATAAAATTTATTTTTTTAATGGATATTTTTCCTTGAAAATGACTTATATATTATTTAAATCAAATATATTTACAAAATGTCACTCCCATTGTATTTAATATCATTTATATTTCCACATAAGGACAAAATCAAGATATGAATGCACGCAAATGTCTATTTTTATCTTAGTGAAATTAGTTTCATTATATAAATTAATTTTTATTTTTTATAAATTATATAATTAACTTAAATTCTTCTTCAATACTAAAACAAAATTTATTTACTAGCATAAAAATAAAATAATTGACTTTAGAAATATTTATTTTGATATATTTTGGACGATTTAATGTGTCTAACGAATTTTATGGATCTATAAGATATATTAGACATGTTTGAAAGAATTATATTCAAATTATCACTTTGTATTGATGTATTTAAAGTCAAATTAAATGAATAGTATCAATTTTAACACTAATGATATTTTATTGAATTAATATTTTATGAAATTATATAAAAATCATAAAAATATTAAATAATTACAATGGGGATAATATATGGTTGAAATTTTATCCCCTATCGATTTATAGATCATTTTAAAGTCATTGGGTCTGTAATGGACTTATTATATTTTTATATTTTGGGGAATTCTGAAAGTGCCCCTCACCCCAATTATAAAAGGGAACCTAGTCCTTCACTTATTCACAACACTTTTATCATTATAGAATAACCAAAACCTTAAAATTTCTCTCCCCAACATCCTTATAAAAGTGTATGAGATCTTTTTCTTCCAAAAAGATTTACCGTATATCCCTTCAGAAGAGATCTAAAGGAAGTCCGTCAAAGAAGAGGTAATCGTTTTTACCAACTCATCCAAGTACATTTTTTCTTATAATTACTCTTAATATGTTATTTCCATGCTAATGTAATATATATAGTATAATATATATTATGATATTTTATTATTATTATGTTATAACCATATTCCATCGTTTATCTATCAAAAAAAATGAAAGAACCGCCCGTGCGTACGTACGACTCACCATCTCCACGCTGTGGTGTAATATATTTTTCATCACCACATTACTTGTATGGGTATCGTGAGGGAAATAATATATATACATCATAATTATGATATAATAGTTATTATTTAAAATTAATATACCATCCACTTACTTACCCATTCAACCATATAAAAATGATATCATTACTTGTGCATATGTATGACTTACCGTCTCCACGAAGCGATGCAATTCATTATCCACATTCAACATTCAATAGTGGTTAAAAATATATATTTAATGATTAAATATGGTATTTTAGACATTAATATTATTCAATATATGTTTTATCTATATTCTATGTAGGAGAACCATGACTTTCAAGAGAAAACAATCATGAGGAAATATGGTAATTAACACCCAAAACAGTGAAATGAATAAAATATTATTAATAAACGAGTGGTAAAATGTTATAATGGGATAATATACTATATTATAAATATTATTTTGATTCCATTATAAGTTAATAATATGTTTAAAACCACTATAAAATAGTTTCAGACATGTATGGAAGAAATCAGACATAATGTAAGGGTTTAATTCACAATCTCATCATTAATCCAGATTGTTTCTTTTTTACATCCCCACTAAGGAATATTTCTATTCCATGTAATTTTTTTCTAAAAATGTTTTCAAAAATGTTTTTACTATACCCTAATGATTGTTTAATGTGATTTATAACTCCTTTTTACTTCTTAGAAAATACTTTAAAAGGTTTATTTTGTCATTTTTTTAAACAAGGTTCTTTGAGACTTTTCTAACAAAAAATAGAAGGAATTATTTTTTTAAATTATATATCATGAGAGTATATTTCTTCCATAATAATTTATTTATTATTTATAACATACTTTAAAAGTTTTCTTAATTATTTTCGATGAACTTTATTTATAATTGTGTAGTGTTTTTAAAAATAAGTGATTTCCAAATTGAAACAAGATATTTTCCTCAATAAATTTTTCATTGATTTTATTAGAGTATTTTCACCTATGTAAACACCCTTTGTTGAATCTATGATTAATTGAGTTGATCTATTATGATATCATCAACCATATTTCATCGAAAGGTTTATGATCAGTTGGACTATGGATATGCTATTTTGATACCATTTATAGTTTATTGTTAAAGTATTCACATTTCCTATACTAGTTTTTAATAAGAATGTCTATTTTGTTTATGTTTCACCCATTTAATATAATGAGTGAATTAAACTTAGTAATATTCCCTAGATGCATTGGTAGGTCTCACGAGACAAACTAGTTAGGGTATTGGCTGAGGAATTACATGTTACGTATGGTGCCTTCGAAAAATCCTTGATGGTATGTTTATGAAGTCCAACATTATACATTCCCTCATTATAATATTAGTTATTGATATTACATGTGATTATTCGATTAGTAAAATATATATGTGATTATTTATATGGAATTATTTTATTATAATTTATTTTATCCATATTATTATAAATAATATGCTTAAATAGATTTTGTTTCAGTTATTCACCTTGACTTAATGTTTATTCTTATTTATTCATGATATATTCCACTGTATGCTTACCCTTACTGAGCATTTGAGATCAACCATTTATTTTGTTTTATTTTTCCTAGTATGATAAGATGTATATGATGATGGATATGTAGGGATAAAGAAGATGAATAATGGTGTTCTTAAAGGAATCATTATGTTGTATTTTATAATTTCAATTTTAATGTATGTTTCAAGTTTGTATATTGTTTTCCAAAACTACTAAATTGTTTGGTCCTTCAGGATGTGATTCCTTGTATAATATTCCAATGTAATAAAGTAATCACTGACTTTGGGTTATTGGGGTCAGAGTATTTATAGCCGGTATGAGAGGAAATTTAGTAGAAAACATGGAAACTATATTTTCTAAAATATAGATTAGAGAACGAAACCCTATGATAGAATTTATAAATATTCCCAATGAAACTAAAATTATGATTTAGAGATTAGTTATACCTAAATTTTCAATTTAGGTTATGTGATTCACTAGTTCTAAGATTATACATTATGTTTTATAATTTTATAATCTAATATTTTGTATTCCATTACTTATAAATGAATTTTAGTAGAAGTAATGAGAACCTCATCAATGCACATAATCCAAAGAATAATAATGATCATTTTCGATGGTTTTAATAAAATATTTTGAAGGGAACTAGTCTCCCAAAAATTCTCTTCATATTAGGAAATAATATTATGTGATATTGAGACAGGGAAATAATTATCTAAGTATTATGGCTTTGGAGGAAAGCATGAGAACAAGAGTATATCTAGGAAAAAGATGGATAAAATAAATAAGAGAAAGAATTATTTTCCACATGTGATAATTGTGGAAAGAAACACCCTGATACTTACTTAAAAGGAATGAGAGTGTTCTATATGTGTGGAGAGAAAGGTAACAGTGCTTGTGATTTCATGGGTAAGAAAAGGGTTTCCAATGTACAATGATTCAACTAAAAGGAGAAAGGACACCACATAAATAAATTTCTCAAGAATAAAAGGAATATACCTCAAAATAGGATAATGGGTCATAGTCAAGAATTTTCTTCTACCACATAATAAGAAGAATTATTAATAATCCTGTGTTTGGATTCAAGAATTATGTTGTAAAAGTATTTTATCAAAGATATTCTTGTTATAATAATCATGAGATATATAAAGATTCTACTACAATACATATTCTTTAAGGATTAGAGTGAATATGTTGAACGGTATCGATGACCAGGGAAAGTGATTTAGTGGAAAATTGATCTTAAAAAAATATTGAGGGATGATAAACATTAATATATGCTTGTTGCTGAGAAAATAATGAAAAATAGATGTTTATGGAATAATATTGTTGAATACTAAAGTGGTTAGTGATTTTATGATTTATGTTATCTTTTTTGAGTTTACTACATGTTTGTATTTAATAAATATACCTGTGATTTTATTATTAGAAGCATTGATGCTTTCATTAAGGTTTAAAGGAGATCAAGGTATTCAAATATTTGGTATGTGATAAAAAGATATGCGTTATACTGTTTGGGGAAAATTTGATGTTAAGTTGATTTTGGAAATTTAGTGACCTTATTTATAAATTTTTGGACTATGAAATTAGACATATATATTTTGGATGAATCTTAAGGTTTTAATAGATGAAGTTGAACATTGGATATTATTTTTTGAGGATAAATTAAGATTTATTGGATAATATTTTCTATCATTTTTGGGTTTAGTGAAAATTTATCTGATTAATGAATTAATTGTGGACATTATGATTGATTAAAGTGATTCAGGCAAAAAGGTTTCATCTTTAATATCCACCTCCAGCTGTATGAAATGAAGTGAAAATAGATTGAAGCACAACTAAAGGATGAGATTATGCTCATGACATGAAAATTAATCAAGTTTATTATATAAAGTGATTATATAAATAGTAAAAGAGTCTCTAAACTCTAGGAAAATGATTTTGGAACAAAAACATTATCTGTTTACTTTTCTTTTTTAGAAATCAATGGTCTTTTAACCAATAAAAAATTTATATTTTTGTAATTGTTAACTTTCTAATGACCATGTTTTCTAACAATCTCCATCAGAACTTGATAGTTATATTTCTTTTCCATGTCCATGTTTTAACTACCCACTAATGTTTTCCTATCTGAAATCCTAATTTTGTGGTGACTGTCACAGTTCCCTTTCCCTCTTATTAAGAGTATGTTCTATTAAACCTATTTCTAATGTGGGTTTCCTATAAAGGACTTTTCAAGTATCACAATTTAATTTTTTAAGTGAAATTTAAAATTATGAGGATGTAATTTATTAAAGGAGAGGATAATGAAACACCCTAATATTTTATGGTATGACTTTTTTTAATTTAACTTCTTCGATAACTTATTTTGCATGCAATACCGATCTAAAACAAATCACAATATACTATTAATATTATTATGTAAAATAAAAATCATAACCTAGCCATTAAATTAGTAGGAAGGAATAGTATTAACCATATTATGAAATTTATATTTTCAATATAATGTTTAACAATAATATTATGTGTTTTATAGTCATGATATAAAAATAAATCCCCCTTTAACAATAAAAATCTATATTTTTCTAATGACAGTTTTTTCGCCTTTTGATGATGCACTTGTTTTAAAACTAAATTTTAAAAATTTTATAAAATATATTTGAAAAAATAAAATTTATTTTTGAGATAATAATATCAAAATTTGATTTGGTTGATATTTTTTTTTCTGATATGTTTCATTTTTTGATGAATAGTTAAAAAATACTGCATTTTAATTGAAAACAGACTTTTCATCTAAATAATTTTTGATGTTAAATTATATTTTAAAATGATTTTAATATAAATTTAGATCAATAATACATATATTAATTCAATTATTTTCATTTTAATCTTTTTTTATATTGAATGTGGATATAAAAACATTTCAAACTCTTGCACGTTTTCACTTTTAAAACCCGTTTTCTCACCTTGTATACGGGTTTAATTTTAAATCAATTTTATAAAATTATATGTTTTGAATTTTGAAAAAAGGATTTCATATTTTTAATCAAAAGTTACAAATTTATTAAATAGTCCCCTTTTATTTTTGACCTATATGATTAGTAATTAGTAATTTTAATTACCATGGTTAAAGGTAAATCAGGTAATTAAGGGTAAAAATAATATTGTCAATTTTATAAAATTACACTAACACTTGCCTTAATTTTATTGGATGAGTGATTATCGACCAAAGTCATCCTCCGTCAGATATTATTAGCTATTAGAGCCATTTGGATGACTTTAAAACATTTATAATATTTTATTTTAAAGAAAAGTCAAATATGTCATACTTTTATTTTTAACAAGTTAAATATTTTAATATGGGGTTACCTAGGGGATATATTAAACTATAAATAATATTTTAAAACATAAAATGTTTATCTAAGTCATGGTAATTAATTTTTAATTTTTAGGAAATAAATAATTAACCTAAATGATTTACTATGATTATGCAATAGTTGTTTAATTAATGGAAATATAAAATAAATGATATTAAAAATATTAAAATAAATATAATTGGATATAATTAATGTCATAAAAAATTTATAGATAAATTTTTCGTGTTAGTGATGTTTTAAAAGAGTTTTTTTGAAGATATCTTGTTGTTATGATATTTTTAAAAAGTTCAGTAATGAATAGTGTATAAAATTGACATTAATGACATTTAAAATAAATAATATTTTTATTAAATGATTTAAAATTTAAAAAAAAATAAAATTTTACCAAATAATTTGAACAAGTTTTAAAATTTCATCGATGATTAATTTATGGTTTGTTTTTCATTTTATGGTAACAATATTAACCCTCAAAGAGTAAAAATCCATGTTGTCATGGTAAGAGTTAAATGAATTAAATAGGGGTTAAAACCAAAAGATAAGGGTATAACCATGGACTAAACATGTCCAAAAATTATTTGATGAATATTATTATACCCTTATCACCTTAATATAAAATTTTAGTTTTTAATGGATACTTGTACATGAAAATGACTTATAATTATTTAAGTCAAATATAGTTACAAAATGCCACTCCCTTTATATTTAATATCATTTATATATCCACATAGGGAAAGAATGTAGGATTGATATAATGATGTATATGCTCAATATAGAAGAGGGGGGTGAATTTTATCCTTAAAAAATTCCTTTGGAAACTTTAAATTTAACACCACAAGCTTCCACGATACGATTCTCTTTGAATAATATAGTAGTGTGTGTTGTACGCAACTTCAAGATTCTAACACACCGCGACCAATCAAAGTAGTTGTTATGAATAGTAATACCCACTTTTTGAAATTTTATAAATTTTATCTCTCAAAATGGACTTCATTTTTGGATTCAGAATATCGAAATTAGCCTAGGGTGAAATTTTGGTACTTTTCGGATAACTTTTTTAGTTTGATGAATGGTGAAAATTACTAAATTTTAATTAAAAACAACTTTATAATCAAAATATTTAATAGTGATAAACTATGAATTTGAGTGTTTTTAAAGTATATTTAGAATATAGTTATACCATTTAATACAATGGTGGTCATTGGACATAATTTCACAATTAAACCGGACATAAACAGGTGTCAATCTTTTGATAGTTATTATCTCTTAAAAAGACGTTTTTTGTTTTAACAACAGGAATTAATTTTAAATTAATTTCTGCCACATCAGTGTTTTGAATTTGGAAAAATGGATTCCATATTTGGAATCAGGATATTAAAATTGTGTAAATAGGTAACTTTTAATTTTAGGCATTTTGAATAATTACTTCGGTAAATATTTTATTTACCATGGTTAAAGGGTAAATATGGTAAATAAGGGTAGACAAAATAATATTATAATAATAATAAATTACCCTAAAACATGTCCTAACCTTATTTTTTGATACATTTCCAACCATGGGAATATTTGGGTTGATTTTGGGACCCCATGGATCCACTTGTAAGTGATAAGGACACTTGTTATTAATTAAGTTAAAATAAATACAAAAATGACATAAGCATATACCTTTTCGAAAAACAATTTTTACATAGTGTTATATATGTTAGATTTTTGACTATAAATATTCATTAGAAATATAAAGATATTTTCTACATAATTGTATTTTATTTATAATTTTTAGACATTTAATAATTAATATTATTAATGACACAATAATGATGCAGTATTTTCCTTATTAATGAAAGAATCAAAGAATTGATATTATAAATGTTAAAATAAATATAATTTGAATGTTTTGATGACATACATGAATTATATTGGTTAATATGACATTATAGGATTTATTAAATGAATTTAGTTTAAATTAATAAAGTTTTTAGGACTTTAAAAAAAATCAATTATTAAATAGTGTCAAAATTGACATACAGAAGTTTTTTTTAAAATATTATATTATTAATTGATATTATATTCCTAAAAATATGAGGTTCGGCCAAAGAACTTATATCATGATAGGTGTATCATTAATGGACCACTTGGTGTTGCTTGTATATATATAGTAAGTTTATTAACTATATAATATAAAAATACAAAGTGACATGGTAGATGTCAAACTAATTAACTAAGAGTTAAAACTAAAAGATAAAGTTAATATAATGACCCAAGCCTATCTAAAATATATTGGTTGAAAGGATTTCAACCCATCCCGACCTTAGACTTTAAATAATCCAGTTTGTAGCCATTATAAACCGAAAATGAATTTATTATAAAATAATACTTTAAGTTTTTCCTAAAGAGCCCCTCCCCCCCTTATAAAAGGAAACCACTTCTAACCAATTCCTCACACCTCTCAAGCCTTTTGGCTCATCAATCCTATGACCAATTAAGTACCCTAAATCCCTCTCCTCCTCCTAGAATCCTTACCTTAGGAAGAAGGCACTTCAAGAGTTCTTTTTGGTTCAAACCAAAGTGAGTTATCCAAATTAAACGAGGTTAACCTACACCCTATCAAGGAAAAGTACAAGGTAAGGGGTTTTCATCTCACTCCTTATTCCCATGAGATTCATGTCATACTACCACTATTAAATTTTTTTTTGGTGTATGTACTGCCCATAATTTTATTCTTTGTGTAATAAAATTTAATTTATCTGTATTTACATATTCATTATATGATACCTCTTTCATGGGTTGTATGTTTCGTATGTTACCAAATTGGCAAGGGTTAATTTCACAATCTCTTTATTATCTAAGGTTGTTTTTACATAAGTATATACTGGGAAATATTTATTATCCATGTCCATATTTCATAAAAGTGTTTTCAAAGGGCTTCTTTTAAGGGACTTTATACTAAAACAACCTTTTAAATGTTTTAAATATTTATTCTTCTAAATCATTCTCATTAATGTCCATGTTTTCAAAATGGTTTTTAAGGATTTATTTATATGGACATGAATGTTTTAAAAAATTTAAATCCTTTCAAATGTTTCAAAGTGGTATGGGATAATTTTTTTTAAAAATGTCTTCAAATGTCTTCCTTTCTAAATTGTGTAACTATTAAATGTTTTCATAGAAAAGGGGTATTTCTCTCAAAGAGTTTTACAAAAAAAATTCATCTATTTCAACATCCTTTGATGGGTTTAAGTTTATTTGATGTTGATTTATTATGATACAAATCATCCATATTGTATTTAAGGTTTTGTGATATGTTTGACTATGGATGAATTATTTTTATGCCATTAATGGTTTATAATTAATGTATTGGCATTACATATACTAGATTTAATACAAATGTATATGTTATATTTTATTCTCTTCTTAAGATAAATGTGTTGGACTAGTATATTCTAGGTTGGGGTCCGGTTATAGTAGACCCTCCAGGTTGTTGTCCGGTTATTAGAGGCACTCTGGGTTGGTGTCCGGTTATTAGAGGCACTCCGGGTTGGTGTCCGGTTATTAGAGGCACTATGGGTTGTTGTCCGGTTATTAGAGGAACTCCGGGATGAAGTCCAGTTACATAGGATCTCCGGGTTGGGTTCCGGTTACAGTTAGCATTTATGTCTTGGCACGAGGCCTTAACACAGAAATTAAAGTTCTTCATTATGCATTCCATCATTATGAAAGTGGTTATTTGATATTTCATGTGATTATTAGACTAGTAGAATATCTATGTGATTAAGTAAATGAAATTATTTCATTTTATTTCTACCATATTATGATGAAGTTCTAGTTTAAAAGGCTTTTGTTTTATTTATACATTTCCATAAATGTTTATGCTTATCTATGAAAGTTTCCGCTATATTGCTTACCCTTACTGAGCATTTGAGCTCACCCCTTTCTATGTTTTATTTTTTTTCCCAGGATTACAAGTGTGTTGCGATTGATATGCATGGTTAAGCCAAGGGAATAATGGCATCTATAATGATTATTTATGTTGTTTTGTATGTCTTAATCTGTAATGTAACATTCATGTATGTAATCTATTTTCCAAGACTGCTAAACTGATCGGTCCTTCGGGACTTGATTCCTTGTATTCATGCCAATGTATTAAAATACTGCACCGACTCTGGGTAACTTGGGTCGGGGCGTTATAGTTGGCATCAGAGGAAGTTTAGAAATAACCTTGGAATCTAGATTTAGATAAACTCTTATTAAAGCACATCTCCCTAAGATAGACTTTTAGGATTAGTATAGAAAAACATCCTAGAATTTTGGTATTGTAGAGATTTTGTGAGTTTTCCAAGCAATACATCCCTGTCTGGATATGAGCAGGTAGAGGCGGCTCTGGCACAGATGTACCTAGGGATAAAACTCAAAATCACCGCTTTGATCCAGTCTCGAACGGGAACTGGTGCACAACAACGGGCCTTGCTTCACTCTTTTTTACGACACTCCTGGGGGATTTGATTAGGATAATTCTCATTTTTTTTACAAACCATTATGAAGGGCTTATAAGTATATACTTACTCAAAGAAAACTTTTTTATGATTATGGATTATATCCATAAACTATTTAATTTATGTTAAGTGTTTACAAGTTCGAGATTAGGTATTTCTATTCATAAAGTAATCTACTGTATGCTATTGTTTAGAAATGGTGCCCAGTAGAAGGAATGAGAACTCCAGCAATAAACATGATCCAAAGAGTAAGAAGGATCATATCTTTCATGGTCCTAAGCAAGAATTTATAAGGGAAATAGTCTCCCATGTATTAGCATCATATGAAGAAATAATATCATGTGTTGATAAGATAAGTAAATAATTCTCAGAGTCTTATGGCTTTGAAGGGAATCCAGAGAAGAAATGGATGGAAGAGAGAAGGATGGATAAAGGGAAGAAGGTAAAGAAGAATTTTCCCATATGTTATAACTATGGAAAGAATCACCTTGGAAAATACTTGAAGGGAATGAGAGTATGTTATAAGTGTGGAGAAAAAGGACACCAAGTACATGACTGCAAGTGTAAGAAAAAGGTTTCAAATGTACAATGCTTCATCTGTAAGGAGTTCAGACAGCACGGGAACCAATGTCCTAGTTATCAGACTATGCCGTAAATGATGCTATTGGATAATAATCAAGTTATGATATTACCAAAAATGAAGAGGAATTATTATAGTTCTTATGTTTTTATTAGAGAATTATATCGTTTGAGTGTTGTATCGACAATGTACTGGTTATAATAATTATAGAGTATATAAGGATTGTACTGCAGTACTATTTCATTAAGGGCTTGAGATTGTGTGGAACAAAGAAAACTGGCTCAATAGTAGGTTAAATTTTTGGAAAATATATGGTTGAGAGAAAGATAAACCATAATATGGTTCTGATACCGAGGTAATGATTTTGGAATAATACATGATTGATTTGGATAAATTATATTGGATATTCGTGACTACCTTAAAACTGATTAATGATTTGTATATTCCATCATTGATGGAGTTTACAACATTTTTGGATAGAAGGAGTATATCCAGTATTCTATAAGTAATAAGGGATCATGAATGTAATCAATAAGGTTTTATGGTATTTCAGGATGTTGTAGTGTTTTAAAATAATACACGATGAACGTGTTCACATGATATTACGTGAAGAAAAAGGATCTTCATTATGTTTACCTACCTTATAAATTTTGGAATGTGAGTTTGGATAGAAGTATTTTGGATAATTCTAGTTTGATTTCCATAAAAATGAAAACCTGGAGGTTGGGCAATAACCCGTCGCATCCGGAAAGGCCGCGAGACTTGAACCCACAACCGAAGGGCAACAAGGGTGTATCACCTACCACTGACCCACGTGATGTCCTGGATTGAATAATATAGTTTTTTAATGGTTCTGCTGGATGAATTATAAATTCATTTTTTTAACCCTATATGAATAGGATAAATGGAATATTATTTTTAAGTTCTATTATCTTTTAGAGTGAAAGATGAGTTTGTGATAGAACTTAGTTAAAGGATGGGACTCTACTTGTCAAGTATATATTTTTATTCTTCTCTTATTCAATGAAGAAATTTATTCATATACATTAGTGAAGGTATCTTAAAACAAAAAATGTGTTATCCTAATACCATATGTTTTTTTGAACTGATGGTATTTTAAATCATCATACATTGATGAATTTAAGGCCCTCAATTTTATAATTGTTTGTGATTGATGACCTCAATCACTACCTATAAATATTTACGTTTTTACTCCAATTATATGTCTCTAATTTCCATCAATGTTCTCCTAATCGAGATCATAATTTGGTGGTGACCCTTTCATTTCTCGTTTCCTCTTATTAAGACTAAATTTTATTAACCTAATTTCCGATGTGGGTTTTCCCAAAGGTATTTTCTATTTTCAACCTTTTATTTTTGAAAAATAATTTCAAATTGTGAAGACGAAATTTATTGAAGGTGGAGAGAATATAACACCCCAAGCATCCACGATACGATTCTCTTTGAATAATACAGTAGCGTGTGGTGTACGCAACTTTGAGATTCTAACACACCGCGACCAATCAAAGTAGCCGTTATGAATAGTAATACCCACTTTTTGAAATTTTATAAATTTTATCTCTCAAAATGGACTTCATTTTTGGATTCGGAATATCGAAATTAGACTAGGGTAAAATTTTTGTTCTTTTCAGATAACGTTTTTATTTTGATGAATAGTGATAATTACTAAATTTTAATTAAAATCTTTTTTAATCAAAATAATTAATAGTGATAAATTATGAATTTGAGTGGTTTTAAAGTATATTTAGAATATATTTTTACCATTTATAACAATGTGGGTCATTGGACATAATTTCACAATTAAACCAGACATAAACAAGTGTCAATCTTTTGATAGTTATTATCTCTTAAAAACACGTTTTTTGTTTTAACAACGAGAATTAATTTTAAATTAATTTCTACCACTTATGTGTTTGGAATTGGAAAAAATGGATTCCATATTTGGAATCAGGATGTCCAAATTGTGTAAATAGGTAAATTTTATTTTTAGACATTTTGAATAATTACTTTGGTAAATATTTTATTTACCATGAGTTAAAGGGTAAATCTGGTAAATAAGGGTAAAAACATAATTTTATAATAATAAAAAATTACCCTAAAACGTGTCCTAACCTTATTGGTTGATACATGTCCGACCATGGGAATCTTTGGGTCGATTTTGGGACCCCATGGATCCACTTGTAAGTGATAAGGACACTTTATATTAATTAAGTTAAAATAAATAAAAAAATGACATAAACATATACGTTTTAGAAAAACAATTTTTTCATAGGGTTATATATGTTGGATTTTCGACTATAAATATTCATTAGAAATAAAAAATTATTTCCTACATAATGGTATTTTATTTATAATTTTTAGAAATTTAATAATTGATATTATTTAGGACACAATAATGATGCAGTATTTTTTTTAATAATGAAAGAATTAAATAATTGGTATTATAAATGTTAAAATAAATACAATTTGAAAGTTTTGATGACATCCATGAATTTTATTGGTTAATATGACATTATTGGATTGCTTAAATGAATTTTGTTAGAATTAATAAATTTGTTAATACTTTAACAAAAATCATTTATTGAATAGTGTAAAAATTGAAATAAATAAGTTTTTTTAAAACATATTATATTATTAATTGATATTATATTCTAAAAATCTAAGGTTTGGCCAAAGGAATTATATCATGATAGGTGTATCATTAATGGATCACTTGGGGGTCAGTTGTATGTATATAGTATGTTTATTAACTATATATTATAAAAATAAAAAGTGACATGGTAAATGTCAAACTAATTAACTAAGAGTTAAAACTAAAGGATAAAGTTAATATAATGACCAAAACCTACCTAAAATCTATTGGTTGAAAGTATTTAGACCCATCCCCACCTTAGACTTTAAATAATCCAGTTTGGAGCCATTATAAACTAAAAATGAATTTATTATAAAATAATACTTTAGTTTTTCCTAAAGAGCCCCTCCCCCCTTATAAAATGACACCAATTATAACCAATTCCTCACACGTCTCAAGATTTTTTGCTCATCCATCCTATACCCAATTAAGCTCCCTACATCCCTCTCGTCCCCCTAGAAGCCTTACTATAGGCAGAAGGCACATCAAGAGTCCTTTTTGGTTCAAACCAAAGGGAGTTACCCAAATTAAAGGAGGTTAACCTACACCCTATCAAAGAAAAGTACAAGGTAAGGGGTTTTCATATCACTCCTTATTCCTATGATATTCATTCCATATTACTACTATTACCTTTTTTGTGGTTTATATTCTGCCCATAATTGTATTCTTTGTGTAATACATTTTAATTTATGTGTATTTACATATTCATTGTATGATACCTCTTTCATGGGGTGTATGTTTCGTAAGTACCAAATTGGTAAGGGCTAATTTCACAATCTCTTTATTATCCAAGGTTGTTTTTACATAAGTATATACTGGGAAATATTTATTATCCATGTCCATGTTTCATAAAAGTATTTTCAAAGGGCTTCTTTTAAGGGACTTTTTACAAAAACATCATTTTAAATGTTTGAAATATTTATTCTTCTAAATAATTCTCATTAATGTCCATGTTTTCAAAATGGGTTTTAAGGATTTATTAATATGGACATGAATGTTTTAAAATTGTTAATTCCTTTCAAAAGTTTTAAAGTGGCATGGGACACTTTAATTCAAAAATGTCTTTAAATGTCTTCCTTTCTAAATTGTGTAACTATTATATGTTTTCATTAAAAAGGGGTATTTCTCTCAAAGAGTTTTACAAAACATTTTCATCTATTTCAACATCCTCTTCTTAAGATGAATGTGTTGGACTAGTATGTTCCGGGTTGGGGTCCGGTTACAGAAGACCCTCCGGGTTGGTGTCCGGTTATTAGAGGCACTTTGGGTTGGTGTCCGGTTATTAGAGGCTCTCTGGGTTGGTGTCCAGTTATTAGAGGCACTCCGGGTTGGTTTCTGGTTATTAGAGGCACTCCGGGTTGGTGTCTAACTATTAGAGGCACTCCGAGATGGAGTCCGGTTATAGAGGCTCTCCGGGTTGGGTTTCGGTTACAGTTAGCCCTTAGGTCTTGGCACAAGGCCTTGACACAGAAATTAAAGTTCGACATTATGCATTCCATCATTAGGAAAGTGGTTATTTGATATTTCATGTGATTATTCGACTAGTATAATATCCATGTGAATGAGTAAATGGAATTATTTCATTTTATTTCTACCATTTTATGCTGTAGTTCAAGTTTAAAAGGCTTTTGTTTTACTTATACATTGCCTTAAATGTTTATGCTTATCTATGAAAGTTTCCGCTGTATTGCTTACCCTTACTAAGCATTTTAGCTCACCCCTTTCTATGTTTTATTTTTTTTCAAGGATACCATGAAGTGTGTTGTGATTGATATACAAGGTTAAGCCAAGGGAATAATGGAATCCATAAGTATTTTTATGTTGTTTTGTATGCCTTAAAGTGCAATGTAACATTCATGTATGTAATCTACTTTCTAATATTTCTAAACTGATTGGTCCTTCGGGACTTGATTCCTTGTAATCATGCCAATTTATTAAAATAATGCACTGACTCTAGATAACTAGGGTCGGGGCGTTACATTAAAGTTGGTTAAAAAACGTTCGTTTTCAACCTTAGGGAAAACTATGTTTAACAAAGTTAAACAAGGTAAATTCACAAAACCTCTTAGTTCTACAAACTTGCTAGATTCCAGAAATATGGTTCCAGAAATGAAACTTATGAATAGGTTACAAGGAAAAAGATTCTACCTTAAAGCATATAGAATCATAATAATCATGGTATACAAGTACAATAAAGTATAAGATAATTATACTTTTTTATTAATCAAAATGCAGTAAAAAACAAACTTGAAACAATACAAGTAACAAGTATGAAATATTTTAACCCAAAGAGTAGAGTATCTATGAAACTTGGATAAAGGTCCCTTGATTTATACTTTCAAGAAATTATGTCTTACCCACACCATGGTAATCCCTAGATAGGAATATAGGATTCTGTCTTGCTATCCTTGCAAAACATAGAACTTCAAGGTAGTCGGAACCTCTGTCTTCCATATCAAGGAATTCCTTGAACATTAAGGTAGTCAACACCTCTATCTTCCTATCCATAAAATATCTCAATTGTATAAAGTAACAATCAGAGTCACATGAAGCAAGCTAAACAAGATGTTCAGTACGCACAAAGCATGAGAGTCTCTCTCTCTAGAAATCACTTCAGCATCATGTAATCTCTAGAGTTGTAGAATAGTATTGATCTTGTTCAAATGAGCTCCTATTTATAGGAATTTATCAAATGGTCGGATACCTCCTCTAATGGTCATATTTTTACATGAATTTTGGAGGGAAATATACACATGTCACTCAAAAAATGGTTAGTTAGAAAGAGAATGCACAACATCATTTCATAACTATAACAAGGGTAAGTAAAATAGGGTTTCTCAACCAATTCTATTTTTCAGAGTCTAAGGGAAAATAAAATTCGATGTCTAAGAGAAAATCATTTGGATTCTATATTACATGAATATTTTGATTATTTTTTTCAAGTAATTAGGAATCATATTTCTATAGACTTTAGAGTCTAATTTCTAAGGAATTCAGAACCTGAATTATGAGGAATTCAGAGTCTGAATTATAAGGAATTTGGAGTTTGAATTATAAGGAATTTGGAACCTGAATTCTGAGGAGTTCTAGGTCTGAATTATAAGGTATTAAAAACTTGAATTCTGAGGAATTTAGAGTATGAATTCTATGGAATTCGGAACATGAATTCTAAAGAATTCAGAGTCTGAATTCTAGAGAATTTGGAGCCTGAATTCTATGGAATTTGGAACCTGGATTTCAGAGAATTCAGAATCTGATTTTCAGAGAATTTGGAATCTAAATTTCAGAGAATTCGGAATTTTAATTTCAAAGAATTCAGAATCTGAATTTCATAGAATTTGGAATCTGAATTTTAGAGAATTCGGAATCTGAATTTTAGAGAATTCAGAATCTGAATTTCAGAGAATTCAGAATCTGAATTTTAGAGAATTTGGAATCTAAATTTTATAGAATTAAGAATTTGAATTCAGAACCTAAAAAAAGAATACTTTATATCTAAGTATTTATAGGATTATGAGGTTTTAGAAATGAAACCGAATTTTACACTTATAAATAAAAAGAGTTTGGTTTAGTGAAACTGAATCATGAACAATGAAAACAAAGATAGGGAGAAAATTTCCTTAGGACGGAAAATTTTCCATAATAAGATAAATATTATGGGAGATGAAATTTGACTTGAGATAGAGTGTTTGTGATTTTCAAAACATAAATAAATGGAAAATTCATAAGGAAAACTTATTGACTCAACAATATCCTCCTTTTTGGAAAGCACAAACATCATTACAAAAAAGAATCTAAGGACATAGAAATTATATGGACATGAAAATAAAAAACATGTCTCCCTTTACTTATGTAACATAGTGAATATGACTAACTCCCCCTTAGTATTTGGAAACACTAAGTATCATATTCTAGATTTCCTGAATAAGATTTTTCATTTTCTTGCATTCAAAAAATATCATTTATAAGAACATTCCTCTATATGAACTCCCCCTTAGGAAAATATCTTCTTTACTTTGTATTCTTTTTATCATTCCTTTATCCCCCTTTGTGATTTTCAAAAAGGAATAAAAGATAATTGAAAAAATTGGTACTTGAAACATTAGCACTTAACAACTAAATGTATGAAGAATACAAAAAATTTCATTCATGTTGAAAGAATTTGTACAATGAGGAAAATATAACAAAATATCAGAATGAAATGAAATTATTCCTCTTTCTTCTTTAGGAATCAAATTCTTCACAATGGTTTTTAACTTCATGAGCTCCTTGTGATCCTCTTCTTCTCTCTTAAGCAACTGATCCTGGTCTTCAATTTTCTTCTATAAGGCTTGGATTTTTTCTTCTTAAGCCTTAAGAATGTATCCTTGAGCTTTCAACAGTTCTTCTTACTTATCAATCTTCTCTTCAATATCCATTCGATGATCTCTTTCCCTCTTCCAATTCATGGCCACATATTTAAGCTTGACATTTAGATCCTTAAATTATTGCTTCCGAGTAGTTTGTTCTAGGGTTAACGTTTCCTCAAAAATATTTGTAATATCTATGATATTCACATCTTCGGTATCAAAATCATACGTGAAATTATCATGGTATTCATAAAAGATTATCATTTCTTTAATTTTCTTCTTTTACCAGCTTGTCATCTTCTTGAACGATCTTTTATGATCATCATAACCAATGAGGAAGGTTTTGAAATTTTCCTCTAGTGCAACACATTTTTCCATCACCATGGAAACTGAATCTGACTTCTAATTTATCGTATGTTCAAGCATCTGACATCTTAAATATATGGTTGGGAATAAAGGAATAGTAAAAATCAGCTTTTTCAAAGAATGAAAAACAAAATCATGACCGAGGGAAGATGATTCTGAATTCGAATGTTTGGTTGGTGAGGATTATTTTTCTATGACATCAGATTTCCTCTTTGATGAAGTACTATCATCTTTCTTCATCACAACAGATTTACTAGGTGTATATACTACCACCTGCTTTCCCTTGTAAGCTTTCTGAATGATGTCTAGTTCTTTGGGAGATTCATGCTCACTATCAGATAGATGAACAATCTTATCTTCCTCAACTTCTTATTTCTCTGTATCAGCCACTAGATCTTCTGGATGAATAAAATCATGATTATTGATTTCATCATCTGTTTACTTATTCACTTCTTCTTCACCCTTCTCATCTTTTCATAGTGTAGCAATTATTGAGGATTCCGCTTGGTAATTCCGGATCGATAATTTTACAGATGGACTTTCCTTTTCATGGTACTCTTATACTTGCTTTATGATATCATCAGTTTCATTCCCTTCTTCTTCCACATATTCTTATTCTTCTATTTCCTCTTCCAATTCTTCTTCTTCAACTATTTCCTTTTCATGATGTAATTCCAGAATCACCACTTTCTTTCCCAGAGTCTCTGATAATAGTTCTAATAAAAAATATTCTGGTACTGTAATTGGCATAGAGGATCTTTCAATATCCTTGAGAAGAGATTCACCGAATTCAGATTCTGACTATTTATTCCTTTGATTCTTTTATTTTTCTTCCTTTTCAAGATTCTCAGTAGCCTTTTCCTTCAATTATTTTGCCTCATCATGGTCCAAGACAAACTTAGGCTCTTATTCCTTCCAATTTTTCTTATCCTCTATCCACTTAGCCACTACTTCATCAGTATACACTTTTTTCTTATTTTTCTTCGAAGGTGTTGAATGAGTTTTCTTGGCCACATGAGTTTTTGTTTTCTCTTCCAGCTCCTTAGCCTTTCTCTTCCTTCCACCTCTCTTAGAGGTTTTAGCCACTTCTGGATTCTTTGAAAAAGATTCTATTTCTTCTTCAGAAAGATCATAGAATTTTCTGGATTCACTGGAAAAACCAATTTTCATTCTCCTTAATGTGTCATCACTCAGCAACATCACTTTGTAATTTATCTACTTGGAACTACCTATGATTTTGAATGAATGAAGGCAAAGAACAACAATATTTGAAAGAATAGCCAGATACATAATAATCTGAGACTTCAGATTTCCATTCTTGATATTCTCAATCGTTACAAAGATATACTTAACCTTGTTTATGTTTCTAAGGTTCAGCAAGAAATCTAATATATAGATATGACTCTTCTTCAGAGTATCCTTATCCCCTTTCCTTGGAATTATAAATCCATGAACCCAAAATTCAAGAATCTAAATTTTTTAGAGAGATGAATGATCTTTGGAGTCTTCACTCCTTTCAAGCCAAGACACTCTATTGCCTTTTCCTTATCAAAATATCTGGATTCATCAAGTTGTTTTTGAGTAAAAAACTCTACTTCACCTTTGTAAGGAATTACAATAAGACTAGCTACCTTGCTGTATGAAAAAGAGTAGGTCTTTCTATAACTCTTGAAAGAAAATTGATCTCTTCATCCTTCATTGAAAAAACTAACTATTTCATAGAACTACACCATCAACTCCAAATACACCAGATCCTGTTCCATCATTTTTGAAATGTAAAGGCTCTCCCAGACATTCAACTTATTATTCTTATAGATGATAGAATCATATTTTTTGAAGAATTTCAAATCAACTAACCTCTCTCAGTACATTTCCCACTCAGAAATTTCCTTAACAGTTGACATTTCTTTATGAGGAGAGGCTTCAGCAGACATCCAGAACTGAGGAAACATTTGAAGATTTAGAACGACATTAAAATATAGAGGCAGAGTTTCAACATGCAATATCTTGAAAAACTGATGTGGGACAACCATCAGGGGGGATTTATATAGGTGATTGAAGTGATGGTTCAAATTCTATCATTGATCCAACAGTTGAATTTTTTTGATCAAATCTGACGGTTGAGATGATAACCGAAGAACGATTTTGATAGGTTCCGATATTTTGAGGGTTTTTAAGATAGACATTCATATTTATGAAAATGTTAATCCAAAAAAGTTTCTTAAACAAGATAAAAATACCAAAAAGTAAAAATATGATTACGAAAACGTAGGAAAGAAATCATAACTTTTGGATTTCTAGGAAAAGTATTCATAATGAGGAAAATTTTTCTTGAATAACTATAGATTCCAGAAAAATTTATAAAGAAATTTAATGAAAAAATATGATTCTGAAAACATGATTATGAAAAATTAAAAAAAACTGATCATGGGGGAAAAAAATTGATTCTGAAAAAAACTTGATTACAATTTTTTTTACAAATAAGAAAATATGCTCCCCCTATGAAAAGGAGTTTATTACTGTAAGGAGATAGGTTTCAATAAGAAGTTAATATGGAATATTAACTTATGATTATCATTACTAACTTCTGTTTAATATATTCAAATCTATCAGAGGGTCAAGATTTTGTGAAAATATCAACAAGTTGATCTTGCGTTCTGATTAATTAAATAATGATATCTCTTTTAACATTATCCCAGAAAGTTACTTTTCCTCCCTTCATCTTGATAATATTTTTAAAGAAGTTTTTGTTACCAGTCATGTGCCTGGAACATCCACTATCCATGTACCATGTATTGCTATAGGTAATATATTTAATTTCTTGAAAATAAGAGTGTTAAACTTTTGGAGCCCAGAGTTTCTTGGATCCAGAAACATCAGAAAGAAAAATTTTAGGAATCCACATTTTTTTTGGAAAAATAAGATTTATGAAAACCTAAAGACTGGGTTTGGTTGAAGGAATATTTTTTTTTCCCAATGTCCACCACACTGACACTTAGTGCAGAACGGATCACTTTGAGGAAAAAAATAATTATTAATAAAAAATGGTTTTGAATGAGTATAAGCAAATCCAGAATTATTCTTTAGAGGTCATATTTGGGAATAAATCTCGTTGATGTTTTCCTTACCCAAGGTAAAGTTTGAAAAACACTTCCTCAGGAAAAATATTTCTGACATCAATCTAATAAATAAGTTTTTATCTTAAAAAATATTAGTTTTAGCCCTTGAGTTTGTCTCTAAAACATTTTTCTGAGAAATTACTTTTTCTAGATCCTTATAATGTTTACCCTTCTCAGAATTAACTTCCTCAAGGATTTTTGAAATACTTTAAAAATCATAAATTTTCTTATCTATATTTTTATAAAGATCCAATACTTAT
This sequence comes from Viscum album, assembly GCA_963277665.1. Taxonomy (NCBI): domain Eukaryota; kingdom Viridiplantae; phylum Streptophyta; class Magnoliopsida; order Santalales; family Viscaceae; genus Viscum; species Viscum album. The sequence goes on from OY728157.1 coordinate 1,995,722,409, forward strand.
TTTGTAAGAATAAAAATTCTAGAATTTTCTTTATCAAGATTTTTCGTGACATTAGAATTTTCATTCTCAAGGAGCTTAGAAAACCTAGAAAATTCTTCATAAGTAGGTAAAGTATTATCTTCATCAGAAGAAGACTCTTTATCCAAGTATTCATAATATTTACTATCAATATAATTAGTATTCATGGATACATTGGTTATAGATTCAACATTGTGAACATTGGCCATCAAACAATGATTTTCAAAAGGTAACTTGGCAAGTAAACCAAGATTATTTTGACCAGATGATTCATACTATGAGGATTCATCAGAAGAGTCTCCACCACTGGCACTCCAAGTGTCATTAACTTTCAAAACATTATTAGCTTTAGCTTTGTATCACTTCATTCTATTCCTCTAAGAATAATTTTCCTTTTCTATCCTTTCTCTTAAGCATATGACAATCTGGCCTAATATTCCATGCTCTTTTTCATTCATAACAAGTAACTTCAGAGTCTTTATTGTCCTTTATATCTTTCTTCTTATATCCATATTGAAAGTATTTCTTCCTAACTATCATGTTCATCCTTAGAGCAAGATTATCTAGTTCATTCATAGAATGTTCACTATCACTTGATTTAAATAAAATAGTGACCTTCTTCGACTTGGATCTAGTAACTCTTTCAGGAGTCTTGGATTTTGTAGATGTAAAGGATAAACTTCCATTGCTATTATTCTTCTTATTCAAATAAACATCTCCTTTCATTCTTGTCTCATGTTAAATAAGGGTTCCAAAAATCTCATCAACAGTAATCTGAGATACGTCCTATTCTCATCAACAACTGTTCTCTTAGATTCCCACTCATTAGGCATGATATCTATAATCTTGTCCACAAGTTCATCATTATCTAATCCTTTATCACCCATGGATTGTAAACTATTAAAAATAGTCATAAACCTCTGTTGTACCTTAGACAATGGTTCTCCATAAGGAAATAGAAACCCATGATATTCTTCCCTAAGCATAACTATTCTAGTTTATATAACTTTGGATGTACCAAAATGAGTAACCTCAAATTTCTTCCAAATTCAATTTATAGCCTCCCAAGAATAAATCTTACTATATATATTCCTGGTCATAGAACACAAAAAAGTATTGTGTACCTTATAGTTTAGTTGATATTATGAATTTTCTTGATAAGTAAATGTTCTGACTTCCTTATCAGAAATCTTGTAATCTCCTATAAGCATAACAAAGTTGTCCACTCCAGTATTAGTAAAAAAGTCTTCATGCAATCTCTCCAATATTCATAATCATTCCAATCAAATATAGGTGGTCTAGTAGGATTAATATTATCAATTGAACCAACATCCATTCCTACCATCTATAATAAAATATCTTTCCACATAAACTTGTTAATAATAAAAGTTTGTAAACAAGAATAAAAATCATAAGCAAGAAAAATATAAAACAATGAAAACTTGAGCAAGAAAAACATACATATAAATATAAGTATTTCATACACCTCCTCTGATACCAATTGTAGTATCAGAATAATGATGTAGATGCTAAATATACAAGAGGGGGGGGGGGGGTGAATTGTATCCTTTAAAAATTAATTTGGATCCTTTAAAGGTGGTTATAAAACATTAGTTTTCAACCTTAGGGAAAACTATGTTTAAAAAAGTTAAACAAGGTAAATTTACCAAACCTCTTTGTTCTAAAAAATTGCTAGATTCCAGAAATATGGTGGTAAAAATGAAACTTAAGAAAAATTTACAATGGAAACGATTCTACCATTAAGCGTATAAAATATTACTAATCAGAGAATACAAGTACAAGAATGTATAAGATAATTATAATTTTCATATTAATCAAAATACAGCGGAAAAAAAACGTGAAATAATACAAGTAACAAGTATGAAATCTTTTAACCCAAAGATTTGGGTATCCAAAAACCTTGGATAAAGGTCCCTTGATTTATACTTTCAAGAAATTCTATTTTACCCACACTAGGGTAAGCCCTCGATAAGAATATCAGAGTCTATCTTGCTATCCCTACAAGCCCTCGAACATCAAGGTAGTCGGCACCTCTATCTTTTTTATCAAGGAATTACTTGATCATTAAGGTAGTTAGAACCTCTGTCTTTCTATCCCTAGATTCCCTAGATTGTACACAACAACAATCAGAGTCCCACGAAGCATGCTGAACAAGATGTTCAGTTTGCACAAATCATGAGAGTTTCTCTCACTAGAAATCACTTTAGCAGCATGTAATCTCTAGAGTTGTAGAATAGTATTGATCTCATTCAAATGAGATCCTATATATAGGCATTTCTCCAACAGTTGGCTCCCTCCTCCAACGATCATAGTTTTCCTTGAATTTTAGAGGGACCTGTACACGTGTCACTCAAACAACCGCTAGTTAGAAACAAAATGCACATCATCATTTCATAAAAATAACAAGGGTAAGTAAAATATGGTTACTCAAACAATTATATTTTTTAGAGTCTAAAGAAAAATAAAATTTGGAGACTAAGAGAAAATCATTCAGAGTCTATATTACATGAATATTTGGATTCTGTTTTTCAAGGAATTCAGAATTAGAATTCTATAAACATCGATGTCTGAATTCTAAGGAATTTGAAACCTAAATTCCATGGAATTCAAAGTCTGAATTCTAAGGAATTTAGAAACTTAATTCTAAGTAATTCAGAGTCTTAATTCTAAGGAATTCAGAGTCTAAATTCTAAGGAATTCATAACCTGAATTCTGGGGAATTCTGAGTCTGAATTCTAAAGTATTCGGAACCTGAACTCTAAAGAATTAGGAGTCTGAATTATAAAGAATTTGGAACCTAAATTATAAGGAATACAGAGTCTAAATTCTAAATAAATTAGATCCTGAATTTTGAGGAATTCAGAACCTGAATTTCAAAGAATTCTGAATCAGAATTTTAGAGAATTCAGAATCTGAATTTTAGAGAATTCGGAATCTGAATTTCATAGAATTCCGAATCTGAATTTTAGAGAATTTGGAATCTGAATTTTAGAGAATTTGAAATCTTAATTTCAGAGAATTTGGAATCTGAATTTAAGATAATTCAGAATATAAATTTCATAGAATTCAGAATCTAAATTCAGAACCTGAAAACAGAATACTTTATATCTAAGTATTTATTGGATTCTGAGGTTTTATAAATGAAACTGAATTTTATACTTAGAAATAAAAAGAGTTAGGTTTACTGAAAGTAAATAATGAAAAATGAAAACAATGATAGGGAGAAACTTTCCTTGTGAAGTAACATTTTCCTTAATAATATATATCTTATAGGAAATGAAATTTTCCTTGAGATAGAGTGTTTGTGACTTTCCAAACATAAAGAAATTGGAAAGTCATAATGAAACCTTATTGACTCAACAAAAAATCAATATATGAATACACATAAATGTATATATTTATCTTAATTAAATTATTTTCATTATATAAATTTATTTTGAATTTTATAAGTTACATAATTACCTGAAATTCTTCTTCATTGCTAAAACAATATTTATTTTATTAATAGAAAAATAAAATAATTGATTTTAAGAATATCAATTTTTGATATATTTTGTGTGATTTAATGTGTATAATTTTTTATATATATATAAGATATATTAGAGATGTGTTAAATAAAGAAATTCAAATACACACTTTGTCTTGATGTATTTTAATTCAAATTAAATTAATAGTATCAAATTTGACAATAATGATATTTTATTGAATTAATATTTTATAAAATTATTTAAATATCATAAAAAAATTAAAAAATTATAAATATGATAATATATGGTTGAAAATATCATCCCATATTCATTTATAGACCATTTTTTATTCTATCTCTATAATATCCTTATTATATGATAATATTTTGAGGAATTTTGAAAGTGCCCCTCACCCCAATTATAAAATTAAACCTCCGCCTTCACTTATTATCACCACTTTGAGCCGCCTAGATCTAAAAAAACCTACACATTTCTCTTCCAAAAATACTTATCTCAGTTCTTTAGATCCTTGAATTCCAAAAAGATAAACCCTAGAACCTTTAAGAAGATATCTAAAGGAAGTCTGCCGAAGAAGAGGTAATTGTTTTTACCAACTCATCCAATTTCATTTATTCTTATACTTAATCTTCATGTATTTTTTTCCATGATAAAGTAATAAATATAGTATCATATATATTATGATATGTTATTATGATTATGGTACAACTATATTCTTCATTTTATCCATCCTACAAAAAATGAAAGCACTGCGCCTGTGTACATACGACTTACCGTCTCTATACCACGGTGTGATTTGTTTTTAATCACCACATTACTTGGATGGGTATGATGACATAAATTATATATATATATATATATAATAATTATGACATAATATTTATTCTTTAAAATTAATATTCCATCAACTTCCTTACTCTTTCAACCATATAGAAATGATATCATTGCTTGTGCATACGTATGACTTACCGTCTCCACAAAGTGATGCGATTCATTATCTATTTTCAGCATTCAAGATTAGTTAAAAAATGAATTTAATGATTAAATATTGTATTTATTACATTAATATAATTCTTGAGATGTTGGATCTATATTATATGAAAGATAATCAATACTTTCAAGACAAAACAAGTATGAGGAAACATGGAATTTAACACCAGAAACATTGAAATAAACAAAATATTAATAATAAATGAGTGGTAAAATGTTATAAGTGTATCATATATGATATCATAAATATTATTATTATTATTTTTTATGTTAATAATATGTTTAAAACCACTATAAAAGAGTTTCAGGAATGTACATAGTAAATTAGACCAAAGGTAAGGGTTAATTCACAATCTCATCATTAATCGAGATGGTTTATATTTATGTCTATACTGAGGAATATTATATTCCATGTTAGTGTTTTATATTATTTTTTCATTTTTTTACTATTCTCAAAATATTTTTTAATTTCAGTTTTAACTCTTTTTTACTTTTTATAAAACAATTTAAAAGGTATATTTTTTTCATTTTCTAAACAATGCTATTTAAGAATTTTCCAAAAAAATAAGGAAGAAATGTTTTTAACTTATATAGAATGAGAATATTTTTCCACCATCATGACACCTTAATGATTTATAAATTCATTTACAATTTTTCTCAATTATTTTCTAATAAAAAATTTTCTTTTATAATTGCACAACATTTTAAAAATAAGTGATTTCTAAAGTGAAAAAGATATTTTCCTCAATAAAAATTTTAATGATTTTATTATAGTATTTTCATCTATATAAACACCATTTTTTTAATCTATGATTAATTAATTTGATCTCTTATGATATAATATACCATATTTTATTGAATGTTATATGACCAGTTTGATTTGGAGGTGCAATTTTGATAATATTCATGGTTTATGGTTAAAGTATCCACATTTTGTACGCTAGTTTTTAATATGAATGTTTTTGTTTTTTATGTTTCAGCACTTTCATATGAGGAATACATTGTACTTACTAAGTGATATACAAGGCCCTCTATAGCCCCTCGGTTCATCGATATGTCTCATGAGACAAACTTGTCTAGGTATTAGCTGAGGACTTACCCATTATGTATGGTATCTTGGACAAAGCCTTGATGATATGTTTATGATGTACAATATTATGCATTCCCTCATTATGATATTAGTTATTGATATTCCATGTAATTATTCAATTAGTAGAATATCCATGTGATTATTTATATGGAATTATTTGATTATAATTTATTCTTTCCATATTATTCTCAAGATTATATTTAAATGGATTGTGTTTTAGTTATTCACCTTACCTTAATGTTTATTATTATTTATTCATGACAGCTTCCACTATATTCTTACCCTTACTAAACATCTGAGCTCACCGCTTTCTTATGTTTTATTTTCCCCAATATTCCAAGATATAGATTATGATTAATATGTAGGGATAATCTAGGTGAATAATGGTATTATAAAAGGAATCATTATGTTTTATTTTATAATTTAAATTCTAATGAATATTTTAATTATGTATCTAGTTTTCAAAAACAACTAAATTGTTTGGTCCTTCGGGATGCAATTCCTTGTATAATATTCCAATATATTAAAGTAATCAATAACTCTAAGATACTAGGGTCAGGGTATTTACAATATGGTTTTTATATAAATGATTGGGTGTTATTATCCCTATGATTTATTTTTTGTGATGAGTCCTTGGAAATTAAAGATCCCTCATGATGTGAATTGAAAAATGGTGATTCATGAGATAATCTCAATTAAGACATAATTAGTGCAACATTGATCTTTACATCAATATTTAGAGAAATTTTAGAAACAACATAATTTTATCTAATAGTGTGGTGTTTAAATAAATTCTAAATTAGAGGAATACTATGAATTGTTTCTTGAGAGAATTCATTCATGAGTTGCGATTATGGTTTCATGTTGTATTTATTGAAAAAATTCCCATATATGAATGGGAGGTTGAATAAAGTTAATTTGGAAGAAAAGTTTTGAAGTTTTCTTGAGGATTAAAAAAATAGAGCATGGTTTGTTGGGATTATACATTTCATGATTCACTAAAGTATAGGTATCATTTACTTTAACATGATAATCATGTTAGGCTCGACTGTGAAAACCATTTTCTGCCTTAGGAATTCGTTTCAAGAGAAGGAAAAATTCCACAATATCTAATGTTTTATGGATTGGATGGAATGGTGGAGCAGCAGAAACCAGAGTCCAAGATTCCCTGATGATGGGAAACTAGAAGTTATGCAAACTGGATGGTCTGAAGATACAGACAGGCGTTTCCATCGAACAATGTATTAAGATGATACCATCAGATAATATAACTGGATGATACCATCAAAATATACAACTGGAAAGTGCAACTGAAAGGTTCATGGGTAGTTATCTATAAATACACCAAAAGATCATTTTACGATGGTATAGAATTTGATATTTAGAGGCATTTTTCTAAAACCTCCATTAAATTTGGTGTCAAGAAACATTTCATGGTGGTTTTTAGAACCAGTGTAGATCATTTAAAATTATATTCTAATTTATTAATTTTTTTATGAACATATTTTTTTATTATATATTATATATTTATTATTTATCATAATATGCATATATATTCCATTCACACTATGAATAAATTCATCATATATATGTGTTGGATGATATTTCAACCCCCTATGTATCATCCTGACCCAAGTGCCACAAATCGGTGCCCAGAGCCAGTCAGATGAACTCAAACACACCTCCCTATATGATAGAGGCTTCCAAATAGTAGTGAGGATCTAATATCAATCACGGGGAGACTATATCAACTTTATCAATGTAGTAAAAAAACAGAAATAAATAAACAATATCCAAAAGATATAACCATAACCAAACCAAACCGGTATCACATGATGACCAAAATAGGAATAAAATAACCAAACTAAAATAGTAGATATGATATGCCTAGTACATACCATGTGTCAAATGAAAAACCCAAAAGTAAGACATTGACAACTCCAAGTGAGTCCCAACACTAGGTTCCATTCCCTTATCCATGATCCATCCCGACCCAACCATATAACATACGACCCTCGCCCTTATCCTGTCATGTAACCTTGAAATCTATTCAGGTACCATTCAGGTGGCCCGAGTAGGGTGTGAGAACAACTCTATAAGCCACCACCAATGATGTATAAAAGAATATCCAATAAATAATAGAGTATGCAGTTTTATAAAGAATAAAGCACAATGAATATGTAAACAATTATCACATTTTCAATTATTCTTGAAATATCCACATAAACCACCAAGTTCCCGAGGACACCTGAACCCTCAATACCTACTTAAGCCCATGATGGAGTTTGAACCACATAAAAATAACATGTTTATCATTTATCTTCTCATTAAATCCTATCAGAGCCACTTGGAACCATAGTCCAATACCAACTCATGGGTGTAGAATGCCATTTCCAACACCCCGTGGGTATTGGAGCCTCAGTTCCTATTCCACACCTCAATGTCCCATGGAATTTTGGGTCCTCAGTCCCTATCCCATACTCATATCTCATATGGGTATTTGGAGCATCTTTCCATTTCCAACACCTCATATCTCAATCAATTCATAATAATGGACTTTTGATGGAGCAGACCATATCCCACGCACATTTATCAATCCATTCATCACTATGGGATTTTGATGCAGCAGACCATGTCCCACACATGTTTATCAATCAATTCATCACTATGTTATTTTTATGCAGTAGACAATGTCCCACACATGTATATCACATATATCACAATATCACATATATACCAATATCATATCAAACAAGGTTAATAAACATTAACCCTCTTATCACAATTTCATAAACAACAAGGTTTACCTAACCATCACATAATTTCAATTTTCAATTAATTCTTAAACACATTAATTAACTAATCATCCAATTCATTAATTAATTGACCAATTAATTAATTTAATTACACAATCGCAACAATTAATTAATTAATTCAATAATTAATTAATTCAATTTCATATTCATAATAATCCATTAATAAATTAATCCAATTACAACATCCCAATATCCCATTAATTAATTAAATAATTAATTAATCCAATTTCACAATCAAAAAAACTTCCTTTAATTAATTCCTAAATTAAATAATATAATTCAATTCAATTTTCAAATCCCAATATCCCATTAATTAATTCAATAAGTAATTAGTTCAATTCCACTATTCAATTTCCCTAATTAACCTAAATCATTAACACATGTCAAATAAAACAAACCAATTCAATTATCAATGCAATTTACAAATCATGGAAATTTCAATTCCCATAATTACATACACCTAATTAAATCAAATCAATGAGATTGGAATTTATACCACCTACCTCAAATCATTGAAAAGCAATAGCCCAAATGAAATTCCCCAAATTGAAATGGATAGGTCAAACCCATGATGAAGAATGATATCTTGAATAAAATCCTAAAAACAAGATTAAACGGGTCATGATCCATTAAGATTACATCTAGATAAAAAACCATCAGGGGAAAATATCCCTTTAAAGGATGGGAGATAAATGAGAAAGAGGAATGAAACCACATGGGAAAAGAATATATTATTAGGAGAGGTGTAGATCTTTTATTCGGGATTCAACTCGTGAATAATGGAGGTTGAGATCCCTGGAATTCATACGGGAGCCTAAAAAACTATAGGAATAGGTAATGTATGAGTTAGGGTCAAATTGGGTGATTGATAGGGGTTTGGGTAATTTTACATATAATTATCGGGCTAATTAAAACCACATGTACAGTTTCCTGGGTAGGGGAACATGGTTTTCTAAACTATGCACCTTAACTATTTGCCTCTTCTATGGGGAGGGGGTTCCTTGTTAATCCTAATAGGGTGCATAATTTGACAAATCATGCACCATACATGTGAATTATGTCTATCTAGGCCCACAATGTTTTTTTGGGTAGGGTGCATAGTTTGGGAAAACCATGCTCCAACCATACACAATCCCTCTTTCTTACAAAATTCTCATGTTATCAACCAAACACATCCATGTTAAGACCCAAACTAGATATACTAAAAACAAGGAAAATGAGTATCTGTAAACTAGCACGAGACATATATAGAAAACTTTGGGATCTTACAATATCACAACCATATAATAGCTTCTCCTCGAGCTGTACTACCATGAATCTATAAGATTCTGAGTAAAAAAGATTGGGCCACTGATCCTACATGTCCTCTTCTATTTCCTAATACATGAACTATCGACACAGTCTTTCCTCGCAATAGTTTATGACTATGATCCAACACACCTATTAGATGATCCTCAAAGGACACATCTATCTCAAGCTTAACATCATCCATATAGATCACATGAGAAGGGTTGGGGTGATGCTGCAAAATTTGTGACACATGAAAAATTTCATTCATAGCACTCTACCTCTGTGTAAGAGTTAATCAGTACACCACTAGACCGATTCCATCCACAAACTCAAACGTTCCAACAAACCTAGGTGTTGGTTTTCCATATCTTTTTATCCTATGGTGACCCAATCTAGAAAGAACCTAAAGTAATACAATATTACCCTATATAAACTCTAGGGGTCGTTGAGGTCTATCAACATATGACTTCCGTCTACTATGAGCCATAGCCATATGCTTCCGAATAAGCTAAACCTGCTCTGAAATCTCTTGAATGAGAATCAGTCCCAACAACTCTCACTCACCTACCTTTATCCAGTATAGAGGTAATCTACATAGCCTACCATAAAGAGAATCATATGGTTCCATCTGTATAGTTTCCTGATAACTACTATTATAGGTTAAATCCACCAAATCTAGTTTCTTCTCCAAAGACCCACCAATGTATAGGATGAACACTCGAAGCATGTCCTCAAGCACTTATATAGTACACTCAGACTACCCATTTGTCCCTGGGTGGAAAGACATAATCAGTAAAACCGGTGTGCCGTGAACCTTCTGTAATACCGACCGAAAGAAAAAAGTAAAACATGAGTCACTATATGAAACTATAGTTCATGGTACCCTATGTAGATAGACTATTTCCTGAACATATATATCTACCAACTGCACCACTGAGAAAGTCTCTTGTATAAGAAATAAATGTTCTACCTTTGTAAACTGGTCCATAACCACCCAAATAGTTTCATTCTTTTTAGGATTCCTCAGGAGAACACCACAAATTTCATGGTAACGTAATCCCACTTCCATTCCTAAATGGGAAATGGATATAGTAAACCACTAGGTCATTGATTCTTAGACTTCACCTGTTGACAGGTGTAGCATCGATTCATGAACCCTACCATACCCTTTTTCATGTCTGACCACCAAAATTTTCGACACAGGTCATGGAATATTTTGGTCACACCTGGATGTAACGCTTACTTAGAGGCATGAAATTCATGCATCAGCTCATCTCATATACTCATAGGCACAATAACTCGATTTCTAACATAAATGATCTTGTCCTCGTCTATGGTCCAATCGAAAGGTAACTCCCCACCTTTGAGGATTTCTCTCAAGGATAAACATTCCATATCCTCATACCACCTATCTCTGATATGTCTCAAGTGTGTAGACTCTACTAAAACTAATATTAGTTTCAGCTTCTCCTAACCCTCCCAAGCCACAACACAAATCTCATCCAATAAAACCATCATCTTCTACTTATCACTAGACTCTTGAAATGCCTAAGTCTGTGTCTTCCTGTTTAAATAATTATCCAAATTGTTTCCCTTCCTGGGAATATATTATAGTTCATAGACAAATGAATGCATATACTCAACCAATATCCACTATTGTAGATTCAATTATTTTTGTGAAAATATATACTTTAAGATATTATGATCAGTATACATAGTAAACTTATTTTCCAAAAGATAATACCGCCAACACTTCATGACATAAAAAAAATATAGCTATATCAAGGTCGTGTGTAGGGTAGTTCCATTCAGGTGGAATCAAATGCCAAGACCCATACACCACAACTAAATCTCCCTACATCAACACTTCTCTAAGCCCGATCCCAAAAGCATCAGAAAAAACCATATAATCCTCATCTGGTTTAGGTAGGATCAATATTGATTCCATTTCAAGAACTTATTAAACTCATGGAATGAGTTATCACATGCTTAAAACCATTAAAACTTTATCCCCTTCTTGGTCAATCCCAAAAGAGGTGATTCCAATCAAGAAAAGTCCTAGATGAATCTCTGATAATATCCTTCTAACCCTAGAAAGCTATGGATATCGAAAAAATTATTGGTCTACTCCTAAGAAACAACTTCCTACACCTTCTCTAAGTCCACTAACACACCTTAGTCTGAGATGATGTGACCCAAGAAGTGTACCAAATAAATCAAAAACTGAAACATAGATATATTGGCATATAGACAATGATCTCTCAATGTACTCAGGATGATGTCAAGATGTTGGGCATGATCGTCACGAGTCTTGAAGTACACCAAGATATCATCCAAAAAAATTACCACAAACTAAACCAAGTATAAATGAAAGATTATATTCATAAAGTCCATAAACACTGTTAGTGCATTCTTCAACCCAAATGAAATTAAAAAGAACTCATATAGGATATACCTACTTCTGAAATCATTCCTCGTTATATTAGAAGGTTGAAATCTCAACTAATGATACCCTGATCTCAAGTGAATCTTGTAGAAGACACAAGATCCTCTCAACTAGTCAAAAAGATCAATGATATGAGGAAGAGGATACCGGTTCTTCACAGTAATCTAGTTAAACATTCAGTAATATGTAACACCCCAATGATTCGTAGAATAATATCTCTATAAAGTAATTCAATATCTTGCGCTACAAGAAATACCGAGTTCGAGCGCACCACGACTTACCAAACTAGCCCTTCAAAAGCGGTTATGAATAGTATTAACTGCATTTTGTATTTTATATACTCCATATAATTTTAAAATCCATATTATGTGTTTCTTAGACACAATATAAGAACAAATTTAAATTTTCAGATAAATTTTTTTTTAATAAATACAATTTTACCGCCTTTTAATGGAAAACCCCATTTTAAATCCAATATTTGAAACATTTATATTTTAAATTTAATGAAATTAAATTATTATTTAGAATTGGGACATATAATTTTAGTTTGGATAAATTTTTGGTGCTTTTCTAATAACTTTCATATTTTGATGAATAATAAAAAATACCAAATTTTAATTGAAAAAAACTTTTTTTATCGAAAAACTTTATAGTGTTAAATTATTAATTTTATTGGTTTTAAAGTAAATAGATTATATTTTATTCATTTAACATAATGTAGGTCATTTTATGTAATTTCATATTTAAATTGGGCATAAACACATGTCAATCTTTTGATAGTTTTTACTTCTTAAAAACCCGCTTTCTGGTTTTGACAACGGGAATTAGTTTTAAATTAATTAATGCAACTTATATGTTTTGAATTTGGAAAAATAGAAATAATGTTTGAATTTGGAATATCAAAATTATATTTGAGTGAATTTTTGGTATTTTTCTGAAAACATTCAATTTTTGATGAATAGTGAAAACACTACGTTATAGATAAAAACTGATATTTTCATTTAAATAATTATTTTTAATTAAAAAATTATCTTAAAGTCAAAATACACACATAATACATATTTTAGTCCAATTTAATTCATTGGATTCAGTTTATAATAAGATTAGACAAATAAAATGTTATTGAACCTTTTTAACGTCTTTTACCCACCTTCTAGGCACATTTGAAAATTTGCATAAAACATAATTTTACCATTTTTGTGAATTTAATTTCAGACATAAGAGAGACACAGTTGAAATCAGAATGTAAAATGTGGTTTTATAGGATGAAAATATTTTTTGGTGAATAATAACCTTTGAATTTTATTTACCACTATTAAAAGTAAATAAGGAAATTAAAGGTAAAAATAATATTAAATTTACCCCAACACATGTACTAATTCTATTAGATAAGTGTATTTCAACCAAAATCAACCTTAGTAAAATAATAATATCCTTTTGATCTATTTTTTCTAGATTAGGACATTTATTATATTTTATTTAAAGAAGAGTTAAAAGTGTTATACTCAAAGTTTAATAACTAAAACATTTTTAATATAGAGTTACACATAAGATAAATTAGACTATAAATATTTATTAAAAATATAAAAATATTTCCTACATCATGGTATTTTATTTATAATTTTTAAAAAGTATATAATTAAATTTATTTATGACACAATGATGATGCCGTAATTACCTTATTAATGAAAGATTAAAATAATTGATATTATAAATATACAAATAAAAATAAATTGAGACTTTTGATTCCATCCACGAATTTTCTAGGTGAAAATGACTTGTTAGGTTTCATTTAATATATTTTTTTCTATGTAATCAACTTGTTACTACTTTCACAAAAACCAAATACTAAATAGTGTCAAAATTGACATAAATGAGTTTTTAAAACAAGTACTATATTATTAAATGTTATAATATTCATAAAATTATGAGATTCAGAAAAGATACTTACATAAGGTTATATATGTCATTAATGAACCACTTGAGATTATATTGAAATTTTATAGTATGTTTATTAACCATGTAATATAAAAATACAAGGAGACATTGTAAATGTTAAACTATTTAACAAAGTGTTTAATATAAAAGATAAGGTTAATATGGTGGCCTAAACATCTCTAAAACCTATTGGTTGAGAATATTTCGACACATACCCACCTTATCCTATAAATATATATATTTTTTGCCATTATAAACAAAAAAAGATTTTAAAATAAAATAATATTTCAAGCTTTTCCTAAAGTGACCCTCACCTCTATTATAAAAGGGTACTTCACCTTCTCTTAATTTCACACCTCCAAATGCATTTTTCTCAGCCAAAACCTGATAAAATATTCTCCCAACTATATGAAATTTAATTTAGAGGCCTTACATTGATCAGAAAGCCAACCTAAGGATCCCTTTTGTTCAAATAAAAAGGAAACACCCAAAGAATAGGTAATAATTTTATCACTCTTTCAAAGTTCTTTTCTTCATCCACTTTGTCTTTCATTGTTGTTTAAAAACAAATATAATAATTATAGTAACCTATATATACTATAATTTTATTATAAATATTTTACAGCCATATTCATTATTATATCCATCCTATGCATGATAAATTCACCATACGTGCGTACGTACGACTTACCGTCTTCACATCATGGTGTTGTTTGTTATTCAACACTTCATTATTTGGATGGGTATAATAATGAGTATAATTGATGTAAATAATAAATATAACATTTTAAATATTATTTATATACAATATACCATATAATTACATACTATTTCATCATCAATAGAATGCTATCGTCGCTCGTACATACGTATGGCTTACCGTCTCCACGACACGATGAGATTCATTTCCACATTCACCATTCAATGACGATTATAAAAATATATATTATTAATAAGTATGTAATATATGGAATAATAACTCTACTGTAATACACATACAAACACACAAACATCTCATTCACTTACTTCCGTTCAATACGATATGAAAATGGAAACTGCGTTTATGTGTACGTACGGCCTACTGTCTCTATAAACGGTGTTTTCAATTTCATATATCTACCTATTATACATATTTATATTATGAATATATATGATAAATAAATAATTTTTTATATTTTCGAATCAATTAAATCACGATATCAGTTATACGATAAAAAATAACAAGTTAAAATGCGTATGAGAAAGAAAGCGATTATTACCAGAAATGTTAATTTAACATAGAAATTATATCTAAATGGGTAGTATAAAGCCATAAATGAATCAAGTATTATATCATAAATATGAATATGGTTTTGTTATAATTTAATAACATACTATGGTCATTATAAATGAGGTTAAACATACCCTCAACTAAAGGAAAGTACAAGGTAAGGGTTAATTCCTCAATCTCATTATTATCTGAGACTATTTATGTGTAAGTATTTTCTACGAAATTTTTATCACCCAAATCGATGTTTCATAAAAATGTTTTTAAAATAAATATTTTAATGTTTTTTGGAATAGACTCTTTAGCAAGGTAAGCATTTTATAAGTTTTAATGATTTATTTTTCTAGATCCTTTTAATTGATGTCTATGTTTTAAAAATAATTTTATGGATTTATTTATATAGACATGATTCTTTTAAAATGTTAATTCCTTTCAAAAGTTTCAAAGTGGTATGAGACACTTTGATTCAAAAATCACTTTTAAATTAATTCTTTTATAAATGCGTGACTTTTAAATGATTTCACAAAAAAGGGATATTTCTCAAAAAGAGTTTTACTGATCATTTTAAACTCTGTCAATATCCTTTACTGGATATTATTCCTAATTGAGTTTGATTTATTATAATATAGTCTTCCATATTTTATTGAATAATTTATGATATGTTTGAATATGGATGTTCTATTTTTATACCATTCATGGTTTATGGTTATGGTATTGACATTTCATATGCTAGTTTTAATACGAATGTTTATGTTATGTTTCAACATTTTCATATGAGGAATGCATTGGAATTAGTAAGTGATGGGTGGATCCCACTATAAATCCTCGATGTATCGGTAGGTATCATGAGAAAAATTACTGTCTTGGCATAAGGACTTGACAATATTTTTATTTGTAGTCTTGGAAAGAGGCCTTGACTATGTCGTTATGATGTCTAATATTATGCATTCCATCATTATGAAATTAGCTATTGACATTACATGTGATTATTTGACCAGTATAATATCCATGTGAATAATTAAATTGCATTATTTGATTTATATTTTCCATATTATATTGATGTTTAAGTTTAACAGGATTTTGTTTTAGTATTATACAATTCCTTAAATGTTTATGTTTATTTATGACATTTTCTACTATATTTTTATCCTTACTGAGCATATGAGGTCACCACTTTCTTATGTTTTATTTTTCCTAGGATGGGAAGAAGTGTATTATGATTGATATGCAGGGTTAAGCTAGGGGAATAATGGAATTATCAAAGGATTATTTTTATTGTGTTTTATTTTATGAATTGTAATGTAACATTCATATATGTAACCTATTTTCTAAGACTGCTAAAATGACCAGTCCTTCAGGACTTGATTCCTTATAATCATGCCATTGTATTAAAATAATGCACCAACTCTAGTTAACTAGGTTCGGGGCATTATAGTTGGTAATAGTGGAAGTTTTTCAATAACCTTGGAAATAGATTTAGATAAACTCTAATTAGAGAACAATAACCTAAGATAAACATTGAGGATTATTATAGAAAAACTTCCTTGAATTTTGGTAATGTATATATTTTGTGAATTTTCCAAGCAATACATCCCTATCTGGAGATGAGTAGGTAGAGGAGGCTCTGGCACAAATGTATCTAGGGGTAAAAACTAAAAACACCACTTTGACCTAGACTTGAATGGGAACTAGTGCATGACAACGGACCTTGCGACACTCTTTGTTAAAACACTCCCGAGGGATATGGTGTGTATAATTCAAAATTTATTTATAAATAATTATGAAGGATTTATGAGTAAATATGTCCGCAATGAATTTTTTTTTATGATTATGAGACTGGATGTGTGAAAATATTCAATTAATGTTTATAATTTTTCTAGTTTTTGAATTATAAAATATGATATGATCTAACCTAGTGTATTTCATCATTTATAAATGGAGGCCAGTAGAATGAATAAGAACTCCAACAATACCCATGATCCAAAGAGTAAGAAGAATATTATCTTTCATTGTCTTAAGAAAAAATTTGTAAGGGAATTAGTCTCCCACGTATTCTCATCATATGAAGAAATAATACCATGTGTTAATAAGATAAGTAAATAATTCTCTGAGTCATACGGATTTTAAGGGAAGCTAGAGGAGAAGAGTATGGTAGAGAGAAATATGGATAAAGGGAAGTAGGAAAAGAAGGATTTCCCATATGTTATAACTGTAAAAAGAATCACCCTAGGAAGTTCATGAAAGGAATGAGAGTTTGTTATATGTGTAGAGAAAAAGGCCACCAAGCTCACAATTTCAGGGGTAAGAAAAAGGTTTCAAATGTACAATGCTACATCTTTAAGGATTTGGGACACTACATGAATCAATGTCCCAATCATTAGAGTATACCCCAAATGATGTTATTTGATAATAATCAAGTTATGATACTACCCCAGATGAAGAGGAATGATTAGTGATCTTATGTCGTTGTTAAATAATTATTCCATTTGAGTATTGTATTAATGATGTACAAGTTATAATTATTATAGAGTATATAAGGATTTTACTATAGTACTATTTCATCAAGGAGTTGAAATTTTATGGTAGCAAGTAAAGTGACAGAGTTTCAAGTTAAACATTTTGGAAAATATATAGTTGAGAGAAAAATAAACCTTAATATGGTCCTGATAATGAGGTAGTGATTTTGGAGTAAGAGATAATTGAGTTGGATAAAGTATATCAGGTATTATTGACATCCATGGAATTGATTAATGGTTTTCTTATTCCATCATTATTGGAGTATTCAAATTTTTTGTATTTAAGGAGTATATCTAGTATTCTATAAGGAACAAGGGAGCATGAATGTATTCAATAAGATTTTATGGCAATTCATGGTGTTACCATGTTTTAAGAGATTATATGATGAAGGTATTCACAAATTATCATGTGGAAAAAAGAGATCATCATTATGTTTACCTTGCTTATAAATTTAGGACTGTGAGTTTGGACAGAAGTATTTTGGATATGTCTAAAGGTTTGAATGGATTAAGATGGAAATTGGATACTATTTTTTAATTTTAAAACATATCTTAAGATTATTTTTGGATTTTTATAAAAATGAAAACCCAGGGGTCGGGAGACAACCCGTCGCATCTGGCAAGGCTGTGAGGCTTGAACCCGCAACCAAAGGGCAACAAAGGTGCATCACCTACCACTGTCCTACGTGATATCCTGGTTTGTATAATGTAGTTTTTTACTTGCCCTGATAGATTAATTTTAAATTCATCATTTTTTTGAACCTTATATGATTAGGATTAATAGAATTTTTTTGAGTTCTATTATATTTTGTAGTGAAATATGAGTTTGTGGTAGAAATTAGTTAAAGGATGAAACTCAACTTGTCAAGTATTTTTTTTTATTATTCTATGAAGAAATTAATCCTTAAACATTAGGGGAAGGAACTCAAAACCAAATATGTTTTATCCTAATACCTTATGTTTTATTTAACCAATGATATTTTAAATCATCATAGATTTATGACTTTGAAGCCCTCAATATTCCATTTATTGTTAACTTGTTTGTGATTGATGACCTCAAACACTCCCTATAAATATTTACGTTTTCCCTCTAATTATATTTCTCTAATTTTTACCACTTTTCTCCTATTAGAGATCATAATTTGGTGGTGACTTTTTCATTTCCTTTTCCCTCTTATTAAAAATAAATTTTATTATCCTAATTACGGATGTGGGTTTTCTACAGTGGTATTTTCTATTTTTAACCTTTTATTTTCGAAGAACAATTTCAAATTGTAAGGACACAATTTATTGAATGAGGGGAGAATGTAACACCCCATGATTTCATAGTACATTATCTTTTTAAAGTAATTTAATAGCTTGCGCTACACGCAACACCGAGTTTGAGCACACCACGACTTACCAAACTATTCGTTCAAAAGCAGTTATGAATAGTATTAACTGAATTTTTAATTTTATATACTCAATTTAATTTTAAAATCTATATTATGTGTTTCTTAGACATAATATAAGAACAAATTCAATTTTTTTATATAAAAAAAGTATTTTTCAAAAAATGCAATTTTACCGCCTCTTAATGGAGAACCCTTTTTAAATATAATATTTTAGACTTTTACAAATTCAATTTAATGAAATTAAATTTTTCTTTAGAATCGGGACATAAAACTTTAGTTCGGATAAATTTTTGTTACTTCTCTAATAACTTTCATATTTTGACGAATAGTAAAAAACACTAAATTTTAATTGAATTTTTTAATCGAAATAATTTAAAGTGTTAAATTATTCATTTGAGTGGTTTTAATGTATAATTAAATTATATTTTTATCATTTAATATAATTTAGGTAATTTTAAGTAATTTCACATTTAAATTGGACATATACACATGCCAATGTTTTGATAGTTTTTACTTCATAAAAACCCGCTTTCTAGTTTTGACAACGATAATTAATTTTAAATTAATTAATGAAACTTATATATTTTTAATTTGGTAAAATAGACATCATTTTTGAATTTTTAATACCAAAATTATATTTGAGTGACTTTTTGGTATTTTTCTGAAAACATTCAATTTTTTGATGAATCGTGAAAAACACTACGTTATAGAAAAAAAGCGACATTTTCATTTAAATAAATATTTTTAATTAAAAATTTATCTTAAAGTAAAAATAGATACATAATACATATATTAGTCTAATTTAATTCATTGGATTCATTTTATAATATGATTAGACATATGAAATTTTATTGAATTTTTTTAACGTCTTTTACCCACCTTCTTGGCACATTTGCAAATTTTTATAAAACATAATTTTACTTCTTATATTAATTGAATTTAAAAAATATGAGAGACATGTTTTACATCAGTAACATAAATGTGGTTCAATAGGATGAAAATATTATTTGGTGAATTGTAACTTTTGAATTTTATTTACCACGATTAAAAGTAAATAAGGAAATTAAAGGTAAAAATAATATTAAATTTACCCCAACACATGTCCTAATTCTCTTGGATAAGTGTATTTTGACCAAAATAAACCTTATGAAAAAAATAAGATTCATTTGATCCATTTTTATTAGATTAGGAAATTTATTATATTTTATTTAAAGAAGAGTTAAAAGTGTTAAATTCAAAGTTTAATAACTAAACCATTTTTAATATAGGGTTGCATACAAGGTAAATTCGACTATAAATATTCATTATAAAGATAAGAATCTTTCCCACATTATGGTATTTTATTTATAAATTTTATAAATTAAATAATTAAATTTATTTATGACACAATGATGATGGAGTAATTACCTTATTAGTGAAAGATTAAAATAATTGATATTATAAATATTGAAATAAATGTAAATTGAGACTTTTGATGCCATACAAGATTTTTATAGGTGAATATGAAATTTTAGGGTTCGTTTAATATATATTTTTTTGTCTATGTAATCAACTTTTAATGACTTTCACAAAAACCAAATACTAAATTGTGTCAAAATTGACATAAATGAGTTTTTAAAACAAGTATTATATTATTAAATGTTATAATATTCATAAAATTATAATATTAGACCATGGTACTTAGATATGTTTAGATATGTAATTAATGAACCACTTGAGGTTCGATTGACATTTTATAGTTTGTTTATTAACCATATAATATAAAAATACAAGGAGACAAGGTAAATGTTAAACTATTTAACCCAGAGTTAAATATAAAAGATAAGGTTAATATGGTGAAATAAACTTGTCTAAAACCTATTGGATGAGAATATTTAGACCCATCCCTACCTTATTCTAGAAATAAATCCATTTCAAGCCATTGTAAACCTAAAATTATTTTATAATAAAATAATATTTCAAGCTTTTCTTAAACTGACCTTCACCTCTCTTATAAAAGGGTACTTCCCCTTATCATAATTTCACACCTGTAAATCCATTTGTCTTGGCCAAAACCTGCTCAAATATTCTACCAACTATTCTCACTTAAACCTAGAGGTATTAATTAGATCATAAAGCCATCCTAAGGAGCCCTTTTGTTCAAATCAAAAAGAAACACCCGAAGAAGAGGTAATTATTTCATCACCTCTTTCAAAGTTCTTTTCTTCTTCCACTTCCTCTTTATTTTTTGTTTCCATACCAAAATAATAAATCTAGTACCTTATACATAATGTGATGTTATAATAAATATGATACAACCTTATTCATTATTCTATTCATCCTATGAATGACAAAGTCTCCATACGTGCGTACGTACGACTTACTGTCACCACGTCCTGGTGTAGTTTGTTATTCAACACTTCATTTTTTGGATGAGCATAATAATTAGTATAATTGATGAAAATAATAAATATAACATGTTAATGATTATATATATATAATATACCATCCAATTACATATTATTTCACCATAAATAAAATGATATCATCGCTCGTGCATTCGTAAGACTTACCGTCTCCACGACGTGATGAGATTCACTTCCACATTCACCATTCAATGATGATTATAAGAATATATATTATTAATATTTATGTAATATATGACATAATAATTGTAATAGAATATATATATATATATATATATGTATATATATATATTTACATATTTCTCATTCACATACTTCTGCTCAATATGATATGAAAACAGAAATGACATTTATGCGTACGTACGACCTACCATCTCCATAAATAGTGTTTTCCATTTAATATATCTACATATTATACATATTTATATTATGAATATATATGATATATAAATAATGTCTTATATTTTGGAAGTAATTAAATCATGATATAAGTTATATGATCAATAATAAAAAGTTAAAATGTGTATGATAAAGAATGCGATTATTACCTGAAATGTTATTTTAACATAGAAATTATTACTAAATGGGTAGTATAAAGCCATAAATGAATCAAGTATGATATCATAAATATGTATATGGTTCTGTTATAGTTTAATAACACACTATGGTTGATGTACCCAATTTTTGTATACATTTACACATACTTTAATGAAAATAAGAACATGTCTTCAGCAAATACCTACTACTTAGTGAAAAAATACTTCGATTTTGGTGATCTTGTTCATTTTTTAAGTGATTTATGACCAAACACACTAACCGTGTAAAAAATGAGATAAAATTACAACTACACGAAGTGTACATTATATACGACGTGTACACTCAGACTCAGACACAGATTGGCTTGGACAAGTACATGCCCAAGTTACCATAAGCCTATACACGCTGTTTACTAAAACTACATGGCGTGTATAGTCTTCTAGAAATGGTTTGTGGTTGAGAAAAGTTCTACATGCCCATGTGTCCAACTGATGTTTACACACCGTGTATACACATCTATACACCGTGTCTCCCCTTCTAGAAGTGGTTGGTGGCCGATTAAAAAGAGTACACACCATGTGTGGCGGTGCTACATGCCATGTACATCTACCTACCAGGCGGCGCGATGTTCCAAGTCAAAGACGGCATGTTAGGCCACATACCAGTGGAGAAAAAAAATGAGAAAATCTCATGGACATAAGTACACACCATGTATTTTGGACACACATCGTGTACTTTTATTTTCTATAAATAGAGGCCTTGGCCTCCGGTTCAAGGTGTGGAGAAAAAGGGTGAAGGTTCGAAGGAAAAAAGATTTGCTACCATGCTTCCATTATTTAACTACTTTTCCATTCTACCATTCTACCAAAGAGACACTCTCTCCTCAAAGTTTCTATGATGATCACATCAGGTATATAAGATTCTATTCTTATATTTTCTTCTATGTGTAACTAAAAACCCAGTGTGTTGGTGTTGTGGGTGATGAAAGATTTATAATTTACACTATTTGTTATGAATGTGTTTGTTCTATTAGCCTCTTCTTATTATTCTTTAATCGCTTTATCTTATCACTGAAAATTCTGATCCAGAACAAGGGCAGAATTATTAGGTATTGAAAAGTAGAATAATGATAAATACTTCCATGATCACTGGACATATTCATTGACTCAAAAATGGACTAATAAAAATAAAGAACTATGAAACTCTAACTACTAGACCAAGGATTCAATCTCCTCAGCTCAAAACAAAAGTTTACAGGACCAAGGAAACCTTGTTACAAATTGAAACCCAGAGTGTTGGGTTATTATGAATAACACAACCTCATAAGCAATTTTATTTAATAAAAAACCACTTAAGAATCCATATCCCTAATGCATTTTTGTTTCATATTTGCACCAAAACAAATTACCCATATTTTACTTTATCCATTAGGTAATTTTCAGAAGAAATTTATATTCAATTACCTTTTTATCCAAACATCAACAAAATCGACTCTAAATTCAGTACACTTTACAAAGACAAAAATACAAACTAGTTAAGCAAGACAAGAATAACTTATTCTTCCATGTGGATCAACCCATTATTGGTACTATAATCATTTGGGTAAAACAATTTGGGACACTGATAACATACCTTCAGTACAAAGATAGACCAAATTTTGTCACCGTTTCCAGGGAATGAATGAAAACATAATTTTGTCCTTTTTTTAATTAAATTTGTATTAAATTTTAGTGGAAATAAAAATTATAAATTCCCAAAAATCTCTTTTCTAATCTCATTTATGTTTATATTTATTCTTCCTTATTTATGTTTGGTGTGTTTTTTATTGTACAGGTCTATAGGTGTATGAGCGGCTACCTCACTTGTTCCAAGAATGCTGAGTCATTGGGGTTTTTCCCATTTGACCTAGAGATTGAACAGATTCTCTTGAAGTGACAAAAAGAACTCATGGACAACCACAACCAAAACAATCCAATGGAACAGAACCATGAAGAAAATATATTTTCTGTCTAAGGAGTTGTACACCCGTTAAGTCCAGATGATAATCAGAACTAGAAAGATCCACTTGCTCTAGGTCATGGCATGAAGCAGCTCCAACAGTTCCAACCAGAGAAGATTCCATTTTTATAGCCAGGTCAGGGGCCATACATTAACCCTGAAAAACAAAAATACATGCTGACTCCACTCCCTCAATAGCCACCTCCATGCCATACTCTTATAAAGTACAACCTGCTATCCATTCACGAAGTTGACATGGGCATCGTACGTCCATCGGTGTAGGCCCAACACTTCGAGATCAAGCCTGCTATCATGAAGTTGATCCAAAACACCATTGGTTTTAGTGGATTTCCCATAGAAGACCCCAATGCCCACCTCTCCAATTTTCTGGAAGTCTGCGACATGTTCCGCTACCACGGAGTGTCCAAAAACACCATTTGCCTCCACATTTTCCCCTTCTCACTAAGGGATAAGGTGAAAGACGGGATTAAAGGTTTGACTCCGTGATCTATCCTCACCTGGGAGGAGATAGCCCATGCGTTCTTATATAAATACTTCCCAACCTCAAATATGGTAACACTGCGGAATGAAATACACTACTTCTAGCAGCACAACTCGGAGTCATTGTACGAATCATGGGAGCACTTCAAGGAGATGTTGTGCAAATGCCTACAGCACAGACTCCCACTTTTGATGCAGGTCCAAACCTTTTACAGAGGACTAAAGATGAATACAAAGTCTGTGGTAGATGCTACTGCTGGGGGTATAGTTATGAGGAACTCCCCCGAAGAACTTTTTGAACTACTGGAAGACATGTCTTCCAAAAACATCCAATGGAATTCTGAGCAGGCACAAAAAAATGAGGTATAGAAAATATTGATGCCATAACTATGATAGTTTCCTAGTTGGACACTGTGTCTAAAAAGATCTACGCGCTCAATATGAAGGGGCATCCCAAGTACATGCGACAAACCATCCAGCGTGTAGTGAATGTAGTGATAACCACATCATGGGAGAATGCCTGAGTTCTATAGGCAGCCCTTCGATGAGTGAGGTGAGCTATGTTTCCCAAAACTATGGTCCAAACTAGTACCAACATTACCAGAAACCGTCATAGCGTGATCAATAGAAGACAGTCTGGGGCCAATAACAACATAATCCTCTGCCCCAGAGACCACCCATCTACGGCCAGCCTCTTTATTAGAACTAGTACCTAAGATATCAACATCCACAACATGGATCTTATCAGTAGAAAGGGTATCAAAATGATCACCCATAGCAACCATGACATCCACCACCTCCACCAACTGCACAACCACATCAGCCGGAGAATACCTCACAGTTAGAGGATCTCATGAACAGATATATATAAACTGCTAAGAACATATTCTAGAATCAGGAGGCTTCCATTCGAGGCCTGAAGAACCAAATTGGCTAGTTGTAAAACCAACTCTCAGGGAGGCAACCCGGTATACTACCAGGTAACACTAAGAAGAACCTGAGGGAGGAGGCTCATGTCGTCACACTACGATGTGTAAGGGAGATACAACAGAAGGAACCAACACAACTAGGTGCACCTATACTCCCTACTAACAACAAAGGTACATTTCTTGATCCTCATCTTCCAAAATCCCACTGATAGAGGCTCCACCAAATAAAGGGAAGGAGGTTGTCAAACCCTTTGAGCCTGCCTTACCCTTCTTGGAGAAGATGAAGCAGAGAAATATGGACCACCAGTTCAAAAAATTCATGGACATATTCAAGAATCTGCACATCAATATTCTATTTCTAGAGGCACTAATGCAGATGCCCACTTATGAAAAATTCATAAAGGAGATCCTCTCCAATAAAAGAAAGATGGATGATCTAGGTACCATTTCCCAAACCAAGGAGTGTTCAGCGGTTGTCCAGCTTTCGATTCCTCCCAAACTCTAGGATCTAGTTAGCTTCACTATTCAATGCACTATTAGACCATGTGAGTTTGGGAAGGCCCTTTGCGACTTAGGGGATAGTTTCAACCTTATTTCCCTCAGAGTTTTTAAAAATCTAGGACTCAACGAACTGAAGCCTACCTGAGTATCCCTGCATCTTGCTAACCGATCAATCAAATATCTGAAGGGGCTACTATAGGACGTGCTGGTCAAAGTGGGTAGGCTAATCCTCCCTACAGATTTCATCAACCTCGACATGGAGGAAGACTAGGAGGCACCTATCATATTAGGAATACCTTTCCTAGCCGTGGGGAAGGTACTAATCGACATGCACCAGGGGGAGCTGATTTTCTAGGTAGGAGACAAAAGAGTCTCCTACAATGTCCTCAAATACATCAAGCATGCATAATTTTCAGAGAATGAGGGATGTTATGTAGTGAAAACCATGAATGATCACTTGAGTAAATAAGGGGATGATCTGGTATGTTTTTTACCTTAGATAGATTTATTATTCTAGACATTTTAGTTGACGAAGAACAAACTGATCTGTAATTCCTAGAAGGATAGGGCGGCCACTACTGGAAACGTGCAGTTATACCTGATATTCTAGAGTGGGAAATGGTTCAACCACTTGTAGCTTGGATTCTAAAGGTTCTTGAACTAGAACTGAAACATCTTCCGTCTTCTCTTAACTATAGGTATTTGAGAGACCATAAAACATTTTCTGTCATACTTATTAAAACACTGTCATCGGAGCAGGAGGATGCACTTCTGTAGGTTTTGAAACAGCAGAATCATTCTATTGGGTGGACAATTGCATATTTTAAGGGCATCATCCCTACCATTTTCACCCACAAGGTGCTGTTTGAAGAAGGTGTGAAGCAATATCAGCAACCACAGTGAAGCCTGAACCCCCCATGAAGGAAGTTGTAAAGAAAGAGGTAATTAATTTATTGGATGCAGAAATCATTTATCCCATCTTAGATAGTCTGTGGGTGAGTCCCCTATAAGTGGTACCCAAAAAGGGGGTATCACTGTGATTTCAAATTATAAGAATGAGCTCATCCCCACATGGACTGTCACGGGCTGGAGAGTCTGTGTGGACTACGGGAAGATGAATGACGCCATGAGGAAAGATCATTTTTCCCTGCCCTTCATGGATCATATTCCAGAGAGACAAGAGGGGAACAACTTTTACTACTTCCTCAACATCTATTCCATCTATAATCAGAATTCCATTGCTCTAGAGGATCAAGAGTAGAGAACATTTACTTGCCCCTATGGTACCTTTTATTACCGAAGGATGTCCTTTGGCATGTGCAACGCCCCCTCCACCTTCTAGTGTTGTATGTTGGCTATCTTACATGAAATGGAAAAA
Source organism: Viscum album (assembly GCA_963277665.1). Taxonomy (NCBI): domain Eukaryota; kingdom Viridiplantae; phylum Streptophyta; class Magnoliopsida; order Santalales; family Viscaceae; genus Viscum; species Viscum album. Next base: position 1,995,749,929 of record OY728157.1, read on the forward strand.
TAGATCGTTGAGGTATTCATGGATGATTTTTCGATTTATGGAAATTCATTCACCACTTGTTTGTGACACCTGGAGATAGTTATGGAAAGATGGGAGAATAATAACATGGCTTTGAACAAGAAAAAGTGTCATTTCATGGTGAAAAGTGACATCTTCCTTGGACATAAAATCTCAGTAAAGGGGATATAGGTGGACCCGAAAAAGGTAGAAGTGATTTCACAACTTCCTATTCTGAATTTTTTCAGAGCCATCCATAACTTCCTTGGAAAAGATGGTTTCTACAGGTGGTTTGTCCGCGACTTCTCAAAAATATCCCAGACCCTCATCAATATTATGACCAAGGATGCTGTATTTGAGTTCGATGAGCCATGCACCACAACTTTTGATCACTTGAAGCAGCTCCTGGTGGAATTTCCAGTGATGATTTCTACCAACTAAGAGGAAAAATTTGAAGTAATGTGTGATGCCAGTGACTATGCAGTAGGATTAGTCTGGGCCAGTGGCTTGACTGAATTTTTCAACCCATATATTATGCCAGAAGGATGCTCAACAAGGCACATATTAATTACACCACCATAGAAAATGAGATGCTGGTAGTGGTGTTCTCTTTTGATAGGTTCTATTCTTACTTAGTGCTATCTAAAGTTATTATTTACACTGACCATGAAACACTAAAGTACCTGATTAATAATAAAGTTACGAAGCCACGACTGATTCGATGGGTACTTCTCCTACAATAATTTGATCTGGATATTCGAGACAAGAAAGGGATCGAAAATGTTGTTGATGATCATCTCTCTCACCTAGAGCTGCCTTATTTGGAGAAGGTGGAAGATAGGGAGATCAGGGAGGATTTACCTGATGAGTACCTCTTTTTATTCAACTAAACACCTAGAACATGGTATGCTGATATTGACAATTTTATGGTTACAAATGTCGTTCACCCCAACCTCTCCTTCTAGTAAAGAAAGAGATTTTTCTATGATGTAAAGGGGTACTTCAGAGAAGATCCTCTTCTATTCTGATCCTGTGGAGACGGGGTGATCCGCTGTTGCATCCTAGAAATTTAAGTTCATGGAGTCCTACAATTCTATCACGCCTCGCTAGTTGGGGGACGTCATGGGCCTGACCGTATGATAACAAAGATCCTGAAGTTTGGGTTTTTCTGGCCCACCATGAATAGAGATGGCCGGGCCTTTGTTTCCAATTGCGATCAGTGCCATAGAACATGTAATGTGGGGTGTAAAGCTGAGATTCCCCATCACCCCATCCCGGAGGTCGAGATCTTCGATGTCTAGGGCATAGATTTCATGGGACCATTTTCCCCATCTTTCAGGAACACTTACATCCTGGTCTGCATCGACTACGTCTCCAAATGGGCACAATCCATTGCTACAACACATGACATGACCAAGGTAGTCATGGGCTTCTTAAGGAAACATATTTTTAGTAGGTTTTTAATTCCCTGTGTACTAATCAATGACATAGAGACCCATTTCGATAACACATTGATGAAAGAAATATTGTCGAAGAATGGAGTGAAGAATCATTTGGGGACACCATATTATCCCTAGTCCAGTTGAAAAGTGGAGATCTCCAATCGTGAGCTCAAGAAGATTCTGGAGAAAAAATTGAACACTTCAAGGAAAGTCTGGTCCACGAAGATAGATGACGCTTTGTGTACATATCAGACTGCTTTCAAAACACCAATGGGGATGTCCCCATTCCACCTCATCTATTGTATGTCATTCCATATGTCGGTAGAGTTAGAGCACAAATCCTACTGGGCTGCCAAGACCTTGAATTCTGATCTGAAGGCATCTAAAGAGAAGCATAAGTTCCAACTGTCGGAACTTGATGAAATTAGATTAGAGGCGTATGAGAATGCCAAGATGTAAAGGGAGAAGACAAAAGAAATTCACGACCAGATTATTTCATGAAAATCTTTCCAACCCAGTGATCAGGTACTCCTTTTTAACTCTCATTTTTGATTATTCCCAAGGAAGTTAAAGGAATGATTGTCAGGACCATTCCGAGTCATATGAGTATTCCATCATGGATCAGTGGAAAATTCTGGACAGGATGGTAAAACGTTCAAGGTGAAAGGACAGTGGTTGATGATTTACCATGAAATGAAGGAAATATTGGGAATAATGTTCACTATACATCTCAATTAAAGCAGAGGTAAGTAGGTCAAGCCAATGACCTATAAACAACGGCGCTTCCTAAGAGGAAACTCATAGTATACACACTGTGTGTCACTTATCTACATAGCATTAACTTTTTACTTTTTTTATCTTCTAACTATTATAAATATATAGTTTACCTAGGTAATAAATAAGGATGATGCCAGTGCTGATGGTAAGGTCATTGAAGTTTATCCGAGCTGTCATCGGTTCGAATCCCTCCCAACCTACATTCGGTACGGGGTTCTTCCTTTTTTATCTTCATGTTTTCTTACACGGTGTGTGTGGTATTTTTCATATTATATATATATATTCTTATAAGAAAACCCATGATGGGGATGGATTAGTTGGCCAGGTTCCTAACCCAGTTCTAGAAGACCCGGGTTCGAATCCTGACAACCACCCCATTTCCATCATTTGTCCTTCTAATAAAACCACATGGCGTGTCTTTTAATATATGTCGTGTGTGCCATGTTTTTATTACTAAACTAAAATTATTTTTAACATAAAATAAATACATGTGGTTGAAGTTGGAATATTAGAAGAGTCTTAGCCCTGGATCCAAAAGACCCTAGTTCGAACTCGGCTAATCTCCCTACTTCATCACTTTTTGTATAATTAACAACCATATGCCATGAATTTCCTTCTTCTCATGTAGTGTAGGCCTTATAAATTAAATATATTTAGTTAATAAATAGGATCATCAATACAACCTTTGCTCCAGTGGTTGAGGGCTTCCGTTCGGAACAACTGATCGTTGGTCCGAACCTCACCCCAAGCACCAGACCAAAGGTTGTACTTCACTTTTCCAAATTTTAGATCACACGACATGTATTTCCCGATACATTATGTGTATAGTTTTATTTTAAATAAATTATGTGTATATATATATCTATTTATTTTAATTATTATTATTAATTATTATATAGTTTAATATAATAATTGTATATATATATATATATATATATTAAAAAAATGTGGTACACGGTGTGTATCAGCAGACTAGACGCCGTGTATCTCGTCTATAAAAGTCGCTCCCCACCCGGATTTAGCCCATGTCGCACGGAACCCCCTTCCCCATTTCTTCTCTTGCACACCGCTCGACCTCGCTTTCCCAAATTTGTGGATTTCAGGCGTTTTAACTTCTAATTTCTACTGCATTTTGATCCTCGGTCCAGGTATTCCCTTCTACACCCTTTATTTCAAGTTTTCATAAGCATTTAGAGTGATTTGTGGATCATCCGACTGTTTAGTTTCCACGTTACTTGGGCACGATTTAAGGAACATAGGCCATGTACTTATGTACATGGCCACACACCGAATGCTTCTCAATTTGAAAATATGTGGTGTGTATATTTGGTACACACCTTGTACCATCCCCCATCATGCCCAGGTACCATTTGCACATGGCCTCACACACCATGTTCACGTACATGACATTTCTGTTCGGTACACGCTGTATATTCCATTTCTTTCATCCATCCTGTGTCTAGCACTTCACATGGCCATATAACCTTTTCTCTTTCACATGCAGTGTTGTCCTCTCACATGGTGTGTCCTATTTTTTTTAACTCTGCTAGACGGTGTCCGTGTCTTTTCCAACACAAGACCAGGACCACTTTTTATGAACACAACGTGTATATTCGGTACACGCCTTGTATCCATCCTTGGTCTATTCCTTGCTCACTCGGCGTGTCTATCCAGAGAACATGATATGCTAACCCGCTTTCACAACACACGGTTTACTCTGGATATACACACCGTGTTTGTTTTATTTTTTAGTTTTCCCAAATTTTATTATTTTCCTTTTCATTTTATTTTTCTTTTGTTTGGGTTTTCTTTCTTTTTTAGGATATGGAAGATAGATATGCTTCACGTGGGAAGTGGCCTGCCTTAGCCTCTGAGGGCGAGAGGCCCATTTTTCGTCGGATCTAACTTCGTCCTGTGACGCTACCATCTTTGGACTATCCAGTGTACCAACCTCCTCCGCTGGCCATCCTTCCACCACCCGCCTTTTCCACAGGGGCTGGTCCTAGTACTGTCGCACCTCCACCATCCCACACTGACCCTTAGAGCACCATCATTTCTTCTGCACCGGCTTCCACACCTCCCGCGCCCTCTTCAGTCACCGTTAGTCTATCATCGGCCACCCCATCCAATGAGCCTCCGCCTACTGCAGCCACACCACCCCTGAGATAGCCCCTACTGTTGTCCCACCAGGGCTAGGATCTACAGGTGTCCCATACCCTTGCATGGTGTTCCCAATTACCGACTTTTCCCACTATAGAGTCTGGCGTTTCTCTCACCGCCTGATCTCTTTGAGCAGTGCTATCTGGATAGCAGCGTCACTCAGCAGCTAGGTATCTAGGGAGAGTTGAAGGATCTCCTCAGGAACACTTTGTTACTCATGATCTTCCAGGTTATCACTCCTATTTTCTGAGATTTAATTTTGGAGTTTTCTACTTCTATTGAGTTCGATAGGCCCGTGTACCAGGAGACGCCTGGCGATGCAGTTCTGGTGGTCCGATTTCAGTTAGGCGGAAGACCATTCTCCTTTACTATGACCAAGTTTGACCAAGGGCGTGGTTTCTATCCTCATCCCATCACCCCACCCCCTGTCTCCACCTTGACCTAGCCCGATCTCTTTGATCTCTTTTCCATGTGGTGGGATATTGCATGGCCTGAACACCGATACACCCCCACTTCCCAGAAGAGTACTCGCATTGGTGACCATATCCTCTGATTCATCCACCAATGCTTTAGCACCATAATTTTCCCCCACCATGAGGATATGGGGGTCGTGACCAGCCATGACATAAAGCTCCTCACCTGTGTCATCTAGAAGGACTACCCAGACCTCCCTTACCTTGCAGCCTCCTATTTCCATGCCATGTTTACCAGCTATTGGGGAAACTTGAACGATGGGTTTTACGCCACTCGCCTCACCCACCACCTTGGGGATTTTGATCCTTCTCTTCCCCATGACCAGTTAGGTTCCCCCAAATAGATTGACATTCTCATGCTTATTCGCATGGGATTGGTCCGGAAGCAGGGGGTGTTTACGTCATGAACCACCCCAACCACCTGCTGACCCTCCTTCCCCTGCTGACGTACCTACTCCTCCTTCCCCACCCCTTCTGGCTTCCCCACCCCACCCCCCTTCATCTGACCTTCCTTATTCTATTCCCTCTACTTCCACACCTACCTCCACACCCTCATTCGATCTCTTCTTTTACCTCCACCTAACCGTGGTGGAGCATCACTTTGTTCATCTCGATTGACGTCAGGACCAACTCGAGCAGATGTTGGGGATTCTTCTTCAGCATCATGGTATTCCACTACCCTCACCACCTGCCCCTACCTCAGCTCTTGGACCTTCTTCTACCACTCCACCACCGTTTACTGAACTGGCCATAGATTCCATTCTCATATCCACTATGAGCCCAGCTACTGCCACTACTGCTGCGAGTCCAGGGATCAATACCGAGCCTCCTATTCCAAGTCCAACTCTTGCAGCGCTAAATCTTATGGCATCTCTTCTGAGTGTAGATTCTGAGACTTTGGTTTTCATGGATCCTAATCCTTCTCACCTAGTTGTTTCTGTATTATATGGTGCCTCTTCTGAGGCGACCCCATGACTGGTTTTTGGACACATGTTTTTCATTATATATATACTTGTGATATCTTGTGCCTGTGTATGTTGTGTGTGCTTGTAGTATTCTCTATCCATGACCATCACATGTACTCTGGTATGCTTTGGGCTGCACTTATCCACCACTTCCCATATTTCTTCACCTAGACACGAGGGGAGTATTATTTTTCCCGTCTTTCATTTTCCCCTTTTTCTTTCTCAATTTTCTTATTTCTTTCCTTTCCCTCATTTTGGTCCACTGTCGTGTTCCCCCATTCCCTTATCCATCTTTATAGGGCACTTGGTGAACCACGTGAAAAATTAAGTATGGGGGAGTGTCTCTCGACCACTTTAGTCTTTTCCCTTATCATCATATAGGAGACATCATTATTAGAAGATATATTTGAAAACATGAATAAATTTTGGTTAATCATATTTATAAATAATAATGATAAAAGTGGGGAATTTTTAAAACTTTCATGCTTATTTTGGTTCGTAGGTTTTTTAAAATTACTGATGATATAGTTTAAATTGAAATTTGTAATCCTTGGATAATTACATTGTTTAATCTATCCAATTTTATGCATGTTACGACCTTATTGTCTCTTTATTTGTTTTTCCCACTCATGAGAGGTATTCTAAACCCTTCATCATATTCTTTATAATACCCTCTTTCTTGAGATATTTTTAGGATATACATAACTACCACAATTTGCAAGTTTTTTTTTTTCAATACATGAAGAATTTTTTAATTACATTAAAATTATTGAGGCATTAGATTGTTTTAACCCCTTTATTTTGAGACCTACCCAACATACGATCTTCACGAAGCCCCTAGAAACCTTGAACAACCTTTATAGGTAGACATATTTCAATCCTATTTACCTTCCTACCATAATTCTAATATGATTTTTAATAATTATTCACTTGAGCTTAAAATAAGGATTTGGAAGTATATGACATATTTTTGTGAATTATCATGAAATTAAGTATGGGAGAGAGCCTTTTGATCATTTTGGGAAAAGAGGGTTACAAACCCCTATTTGTGGAATTTCTAAAAGGTCTCCTTTGTTTTATTAATATATATATATATATATAAATATATTGTACAGACAAAGGAACCTTATACTCACTTATTAGTTTGTGAACCCTGCTTAACATAAGGAGATGGTGGTGATAAAATCATTTGACAGATCTTATTGAGGATGTTTTTACAATGATCTTAACTTTGAATATCATGAACTGTTATTTAAAGAATTTTTCCTCCCTTTTCAAGCCTTAGATTTATTTTTCACATCTTTACCTACCAACCCTTAGCCACAGAGAAACATGATCCTTAATGAAAATCCCTTATGATTTTTATAAATCAATTTTTGAAGTAGAGTATTATATTTCTTGCAAAACTTTGGATAGAGTGTATATTTGTTTGATTGAGCATAAATTTGATATAAAATATCTTGAGTGTTGAGTATATTGTTGGAGAGGTAGATCATCAAGTGGAATGCTTATTTTTGAAAGGATGAAAATGTGTTTAAAGAAGGTTGAAGTAGTTAGTTGAATTATATATGAGGCATGATTAGAACATATTATGAATCAAAACTATTTTGTACCCTTTTCAAAATTTTCTCCTAGGACTGTATCATTTAAATTTTTGGTTAACTGAATTCCTTCCTTTTAAAATATATATTCTTTTAATTAGATGTTGATATTTTCTTAAGGGCAAGAAAATGACTAAGTATGGTGGAGTTTGATGCACCCGATTTGTGTATACATTTCCACACACTTTAATGAAAATAAGAACATGTCTTCCACAAATAACTACTACTTAGTGATAAAATACTTTGATTTTGGTGATCTTGTTCATTTTCAGGTGATTTCTGGCCAAACACACAAATTGGGGGAATACTTAACAAAAATTATAACTACACGGTGTGTACATTTTATACGCCATGTACACTCAGACTCAGACACAGATTGTCTTGGAAAAGTACATTCCCACGTTACTAGAAGGCTATACACGCCGTGTACTAAAACCACACACCATGTATAGTCTTCTAGATGTAGTTGGTGGTTGAGAAGAATTCTACACCCCCATGTGGCCTGCTGATATTTACACACCGTGTACACACATCTATATGTTGTGTCTCCCCTTATATAAGAGATTGGTGGCCGATTAAAGAGAGTACATGTCATGTGTGGTGGTGGTACACACTGTGTGCATCAAACTACCTGGCTGCGCCATGTTCCAAGTAAAAGACGGTGTGTCATGCCACCTACTGGTGGAGAAAAAAATGACAAAATCACATGGACAAAAGTACACACTGTGTATTTTGGACATATGCCATGTAATTTTATTTTCTATAAATAAAGGCCTTGGCCTCTGGTTCAAGGTGTGGAGAAAAGGGGTGAAGGTCTGAGGAAAGAAGCTCTACTGTCGTGATACCATTATTTAACTAATTTTCCATTCTACCATACTACCAAATATCCATTTTTTTGTTAAATTTTCTATGATGATCACATCAGGTATCAAGGATTATGTTCTTTTATTTTCTTCTATGTGTAACTAAAAACATAGTGTGTTGGGGTTGTGGGTGATGAAAGAGTTTTAATTTAGATCAGTTGTTATGAATTTTTTTGTTCTATTAGCCTCTTATTATTCTTCTTTAATCACTTTATCTCATCTCTAAAAATTCTGATCGAAACCAAGGGAAAAATTCTTAGGGATTCAAAAGAAGAATAACGATAAATACTTACATGATCATTGGACGTATTCATCGACTCAAAAATGGACTAAGACAAATAAATACTAGTAAAACTATGACTACCAAACCAAGGAGTCAGTCTTCTCACCTGAAAACATAAGTTTACTGGACCATGGAAACCTTGTTACAAACTGAAACCCAGAGAGTTGGGTTTTTATGAACAACCCAACCTCATAAGAAATTTTATTTAATAAAAAAACTCTTAAGAATCCATAGACACAATGCATGTTTCCTACATATTTGTACCAAATCCAATTTACTGTATTTTCCTTTATCCATCAATTAATTTTCTAAAGAAATTTAAATTCAATTACCTTTTTATCCAAACATCAAAAAAGAATATAAATTCAGTAAACTTCACTAAGAAAAAAAGTAAAAACTAGTTAAGCAAGATAATAATAACTTCTTCTTCCCAATGGATCGACCCCTTACATGTACTATACTTGTTAGGGTAAAACAATTTGGGACACCAATAAGATACCTTTGGTAAAATGATAGACCAATGGTCATTTTATAGGAGGTTAAATATACCCTTGATTAAAGGAAAGTACAAGGTAAGGGTTAATTCATCAATCTCATTATTATCGGAGATTGGTTATGTGTAAGTATTTACTAGGAATTTTTTATCATCCATCACCATGTTTCATAAAAATGTTTTCAAAATGAATATTTTAAGGTTTCGTGGAAGGGACTCTTTATCAAGATCAACATTTTAAATGTTTTAATGATTTATTTTTCAAAAATATTTTTAATTGATGTCCATGTTCTAAAAATGATTTTAAGGATTTATTTAAATGGACATGATTGTTTTAAAATATCAATTCCTTGTAAAAGTATCAAAGTGGTATGGGAAACTTTGATTCAAAAAACTCTTTTAAATGGCTTCCTTTATAAATGTGTGACTATTAAAAGATTTCACAAAAAGGGATATTTCTCTCAAAGAGTTTTACTAATCATTTTCAACTATTTCAAAATCCTTTACTGGTTATTAATCTTGATTGGGGTTGATTTATTATAATACAGTCTTCTATATTGTATTGAATGCGTTATGATATGTTTGAATATGGATGTGTTATTTTAATACTATTAATGATTTATGGTTAAAGAATTGACTTTTCATATGATTGTTTTAATATGAATGTTTATGTTATGTTTCAACATTTTCATATGAGGAATGCATTGGAATTAGTAAGTGACGGGTGGATCCTGCTATAGCTCTTTAATGCATCGGTAGGTCTCATGAGAAAAATTAGTGTCTTGGCACAAGGACTTGAAAAAAAATTTATTTTTAGTCTTGGCATGAGGCCTTGACTATGTGGTTATGATGTCCGACATTATGAATTCCATCATTATGAAATTAGATATTGATATTACATGTGATTATTTAACTAGTAGAATATAAATGTGAATATGTAAATTTCATCATTTGATTTATCTTTTCCATATTATGCTGATGTTTAAGTTAAAAAGTCTTGTGTTTTATTCTTATACATTGTCTTAAATGTTTATGTTTATTTATGATAGTTTCTACTATATTATTATCCTTATTTAGCATCTTATCTCACCCCTTTCTTATGTTTTATTTTTCCCAAGATGCGAAGAAGTGTATTATGATTGATATGAAGGGATAAGCTAGGGGAATAATGGCATTCTCAAAATATTATTTTTGTTGTGTTTTATTTTAGAAATTGAAATGTAAAATTCATGTATGTAATCTATTTTCGAAGACTGCTAAACTGATTAGTCCTTCAAGACTTGATTTCTTGTAATCATGTGAGTGTATTAAAATAATACATCAACTCTGGGTAACTGCGGTCGGGGTGTTATAGTTGGCATCAGATGATGTTTAGAAACAACCATGGAAATAAATTTAGATAAATTCGGATTAGAGAACATCACCCTAAGATAAAATTTGAGGATTCATATAGAAGAAATTCCAATAATTTTTTCATTATAGATATTTTTTGAATTTTTCAAGAAATACATCCCTGTCTAGATACAAGCAGGTAGAGGAGGATCTGGCATAGTTGTATGTAGGGGTAAAACCATAAATCACCACTTTGAGCTAGACTCAAACGAGAACTGGTTCATGAAAACAGGTGTTTCTACACTCTTGGTTACGACACTCCCGGGGGATATGCTTAGAACAATTAAAATTTTCATTAAAAACCATTATGATGGATTTATGACTAAATATGTGAGTAAATAAACAATTTTTATTATTATGAGATTGGATTTGTGAAAATCTCAATTAATGTTGATATTTTTTCTACTTTTTGTATTATACATTATGATATGATCTATCTTAGTGTATTTCATCATTTAGAAATGACGGCCAATAGAAGGAATAAGAACTCCGGAAATAGGCATGATAAAAAGAGTAAGAAGGATAATATATTTCATTATCTTAAGAGAATATTTAGAAGGGAATTAGTCTCCCACTTATTCTCATCATATGAATAAATAGTATCAAGTGTTAATAAGATAAGAAAATAATTTTATGAGTCATATGGCTTTGAAGGGTAGCTAGAGAAGAATAGGATAGTATATAGAAAGATGGATAAAGGGAAGAAGGGAAAGAATGATTTTTCCATATGTTATAACTGTAAAAATAATCACCCTGGGAAGTGATTGAAAGGAATGAGTGTTTTTTATAAGTGTGGAGAAAAAGAACACCAAGCTCATGGTTGCAAGGGTAAGAAAAAGGTTTCAAATGTAAAATGCTTCATCTTTAAGGAGTTGGGACACTACGTGAATCAATGTCCCAATCATGAGAGTATACCTAAAATGATGCTATTTGAAAATAATCAAGTTATGATACTACCGAAGATAAAGAAAAATGATTAGTGATATTATATCATTATTAAAGAATTGTGACATTTTAGTATTATATTAATGATGTAAAAGTTATAAGAATTATAGAGTATATAAGGATTGTATGATAGTACTATTTCATTAAGGATTTGAGATTGTATGGTACCAAGTAAAGTGACATAGTTTCAAGTTAAAAATAATAGAAAATATATGGCTGAGAGAAAGATAAACATTAATATGGTCCTGATACCGTGGTAGTGATTTTGGAATAAGAGATAATTTATATTGAGTATTATTGATATCCGGGGAACTGATTAATGGTTTTTTATTCCATCATTGTTGGAGTATAATTTTTTTGGATTTAAAGAGTATATCCAGTATTCTATAAGGAACAAGGGAGAATGAATGTATTCAATAATATTTTATGGTAATTAAGGGTGTTACCATGTTTTAAGAGAATACATAATGAACGTATTCACATGTTATTATGTGGAAAAAAGAGATCTTCATTATGTTTACCTTCCTTATAAATTTTGGACTGTGAGTTTGGAAAAATTTATTTTGGATAAGTCTAATGGTTGGAATAGATTAAGATGGACATTGGATACTATTGTTTAAGGTTAAAAAATTTATTAAGATTATTTTTGGATTTTTATAAAAAAGAAAACCTAGAGGTCGGGTGACAACCCGTCGCGTTCGGCAAGGCCATGAGACTTGAACCCGCAACTGAAGGGTAAAAATGAAGCATCACCTTCCACTGGCCTACGTGATGTCCTTGTTTGTATAATGTAATTTTTCATGAATGGCGTGATAATTGAATTATAAATTCATTATTTTTTGAACCGTATATGATTAGGATAAATAGAATATTTTTGAGTTCTATTATCTTTTAGAGTGAAAGATGAGTTTGTGGTAGAAATTAGTTAAAGGCTGGAACTCTACTTGTCAAGTATTCTTTTTTTTCTTATTCTATGAAGAAATTAATTCTTAAACATTAGGGGAATGAAAATAAAACCAAAAATTTGTTATCCTAATACTTTATTTTTTACTGAACTGATGATATTTTAAATCATCATAGATTTATGGCTTTGAGGCCCTCAATATTCAATTTATTATTAACTTGTTTATCATTGATGACCTCAATAAGTACCTATAAATAATTATATTTTTCCATTAATTATGTGTCTCTAATTTCCACAAATTTTTTCCTATTAGATATCATAATTTGGTGGTAACTTTTTCATTTCCCTTTCCCTCTTATTAAGACTAAATTCTTTTATCCCAATTTCCTATGTGGATTTTCCATAAAGGTATTTTATTTTTTTAACCTTTTATTTTCGAAGAATAATTTTAAATTTCAAGGATGCAAATTATTGAAGGAGGGGAGAATATAACACCCTAGGATTTCATAGTACAGTATCTTTTTAAAGTAATTCAATAGCATGTGTTACACGCAACACCGAGTTCGAGTGCACCACGACTTACCAAACTAGCCGTTCAAAAGCGGTTATGAATTGTATTAACTATATTTTAGATTTTCTATAATCCATATAATTTTAAAATTCATATTATGTGTTTCTTCAAAATTATATAAAAACAAATTCATTTTTTCCGATAAAAGAAGTATTTTTAAAAAAATGCAATTTTACCACCTTTTAATGGAGAAACCTTTTTAAATAAAATATTTGAAACTTTTATGTATTAAATTTAATGAAATTAAATTCTTATTTATAATTGAGACATTAAAATTTAGTTTGGATAATTTTTTGGTACTTTTCTGATATTTTAATATTTTGATGAATAGTAAAAAATACTAAATTTTAATTGAAAACAAATTTTTTAATCGAAATAATTTAAAGAGTTAAATTATTCATTTAAGTGGTTTTAATGTATAATTAGATTATATTTTTTTCATTTAATATAATATAGGTGATTGTAAGTAATTTCACATTTAAATTGGACATAAAAACATGCCAATCTTTTAATAGTTTTTACTTCTTAAAAACCTGCTTTCTAGTTTTGGTAACAGGAATTAATTTAAAATTAATTAATGAAACTTATATGTTTTTAATTTGATAAAATACACATCATTTTTGAGTTTCTAATATCAAAATTATCTTTGGATGAATTTATGTTATTTTTATGAAAACATTCAGTTTCTGATAAATAGTGAAAACACAAAGTTATAGATAAAAACAGACATTTTCATTTAAAAAATTATTATTAATTTAAAATTTATCATAAAGTAAAAATAGATACATAATACATATATTAGTAAATGTAATTCATTAGAGTTATTTTATAATAAGACTAGACATATAAAATTTTATTGAACTTTTTTAACGTCTTTTACCCACCAACTAGGAACATTTGCAAATTTACATAAAATATAATTTTACAACTTATATGCATTGAATTTAAAAAATACAAGAGACAAGGTTGACATCATTAATTAAATTTGTTTTAATATGATGAAAATAATTTTTGGTGAATAGTAACTTTTAAATTTTATTTACCACGGTTAAAAGTAAATAAGGAAATTAAAGGTAAACATAATATTAAATTTACCCCAAAACATGTTCTAATTGTTTTGGATAAGTTTATTTTGACCAAAATAAACCTTATGAAAAACATTAGATCCTTTTGATCCATTTGGGTGAGATTAGGACAATTATTATATTTAATTTAAAGAAGAGTTAAAAGTGTTAAATTCAAAGTTTAATCACTAAAACATTTTTAATATAGGGATACACATAAGATAAATTTGACTATAAATATTAATTATAAATATAAAAATATTTCCTAAATCATTGTATTTTATTTATAATTTTTAGACATTAAATAATTAAATTTTTTTATAACACAATAATGATGCAGTAATTACCATATTAACGAAAGATTAAACTATTTGACATTATAAATATTGAAATAAATTTAAATTGAGACTTTTGATTCCATCCACGAATATTATAGGTGAATATGACATTTTAGGGTTGATTTAATATTTTTTTCTAAGTAATAAACTTGTTATGACTTTCACAAAAACCAAATACTAAATTGTGTCAAAATTGACATAAATGAGTTTTTAAAATAAGTAGTATATTATTAAATTTTATAATATTCATAAAATTATAAGATTAGGCCAAGGGACTTAGATAAGGTTAGATATGTAATTAATTATCCACTTTAGGTTCAATTGACATTTTATAGTATATTTATAAACCATGTAATATAAAAATACCAGGAGACATGGTAAATGTTAAACTATTTAACCAAGAGTTAAATATAAAATATAAGGTTAATATGGTGAGCTAAATTTGACTAAAACCTATTAGTTGAGAATATTTGGACCCATCACCACCTTCTACTATAAATAAATCCATTTTAATCCATTATAAACTTAAAATTATTTTATAATAAAATAATATTTCAAGCTTTTCCTAAAGTGACCCTCACCTCTCTTATAAAAGGGTACATCCCCTTATCTTAATTTCAAACCTCCAAAGCCATTTGGATTGTCCAATACCTGATCAAATATTCTCCCAACTATTATCACTTAAACATATAGGCATTAATTTTATCATAAAGCCAACCTAAAGATCCCTTTTGTTCAAATCAAAAGGAAAGACCCGAAGAAGAGGTAATCATTTCATCACCTATTTCAAAGTTCTTTTCTTCTTCCACATCCTCTTTCTTTGTTGTTTCCATACCAAAATAATAAATTCAGTACCCTATACATACTGTGATGTTATTATAAATATGGTAAAACCATATTAATTATTCTATTCATCTTATGAACGACAAAGTCACCATACGTGCGTACGTACGGCTTACCGTCTCCACGTCGTGGTGTAGTTTGTTATTCAACACTTAATTATTTGGATGGGTAGAATAATGAGTATAATTGATGTAAATAATAAATATAACATGTTAATTAATTATTATATATAATATACCATCCAATTACATACGATTTCACCATCAATATAATGATATCGTTGCTCGTGTGTACGTACGGCTTACTGTCTCCATGACGCGATGAGATTCATTTCAACATTCATCATTCAACGATGATTATAAAAATATATATTATTAATAAATATGTAATATATGAAATAATAATGATACTGGAATACACACACACACACACACACACACATATCTCATTCACATATTTCCGTTCAATATGATATGAAAAAGGAAATGGCATTTATGCGTACATACGACCTACCGTCTCCATAAATGGTGTTTTTAATTTCATATATCTATCTATTATACATATTTATACTATATATATATATGATACATAAATAATGTTTTATATGTTGGATGAAATTAAATCACGATATAAGTTATACGATCAAGAATAACAAGTTAAAACGCGTATGATAAAGAAAGAAATTATTACCTAAAATGTTATTTTAACATAGAAATTATTTCTAAATTTGTAGTATAAATACATAAATTAATCAAGTATGGTATTATAAATATGAATATGGTTCTGGTTTAATTTAATAACATACTGTGGTCATTATACAGGAGGTTAAACGTACCCTCAAATAAAGTAAAGTTCAAGGTAAGTGTTAATTCCTCAATCTTATTATTATCTGAGATTGTTTGTGTAGTTATTTACTAGAAATTTTTTATCATCCATGTCCATGTTTCTTTAAAATGTTTTCAAAATGAATATTTTAAGATTTTGTGGAAGGGTCTCTTTATCAAGATCAAAATTTTAAATGTTTTAATGCTTTATTTTTCTATGTCTTTTTAATTGATGTCCATGTTTTAAAAATGATTTTAAGGATTTATTTATATGGACATGATTACATTTAAATCTAAATTCCTTTAAAAATATTCATAGTGGTATGGAAAAATTTGATTAAAAAATCTGATTTAAATGACTTCCTTTATAAATGCGTGACTTTTAAATGATTTCACAAAAAGGGATATTTCTCTCAAAGAGTTTTACTGATCATTTTCAACTATGTCAACATCCTTTACTAGATATTATTCTTGATTAAGTTTTATTTATTATAATATATTCTTATATATTGTATTGAATGAGTTATGATATGTTTGACTGTGGATGTGCTATTTTTTTTACCATTCACGGTTTATGGTTAAAGTATTGACATTTCGTATGCTAGTTTTTATATGAACGTTTATGTTATGTTTCAAAATTTTCATATGAGGAATGCATTGGAGTTAGTAAGTGAATAGTAGAGCCCGCTATATCTCCTTAATGCATTGGTAGGTCTCATGAGACAAATTAGTGTCTTGGCACAAGGCCATGAAAAAATCTTTATTTGTAGTCTTCTCACAAAGCCTTGACTATGTGGTTATGATGTCTGAGATTATGCATTCCATCATTATGAAATTAGATATTCATATTACATGTGTTTATTCAACTATTAGTATATCCATGTGAATAAGTAAATGGAATTATTTTATTTATCTTTTCCATATTATGCTGAATTTTACATTTAAAAGGCTTGTGTTTTAGTCTTATACATTTCCTTAAATGTTTATGATTATTTATAATAGTTTCTTATATATTGTTATCCTTACTGAGCATCTGAACTCACCCCTTTCTTATGTTTTATTTTTCATAGGATGTGAAGAAGTGTATTATGATTGATATGAGGGGTTAATCTAGAGGAATAATGGCATTATCAAAGGATTATTTTTGTTGTGTTTTATTTTAGAAATTATAATGTAACATTCATATATGTAATTTATTTTCCAAGACTTCTAAACGGGTCGATCCTTCGGGACTTGATTCCTTGTAATCATGCCAATGCATTAAAATAATGCACCGAATCTGGGAAACATGGTCAGGGATTACATAATAAAAAAACAAGCACAGAGTATTGTTAGTTTTTTTTTTTGAAAACAAGACTAGGGAACCCCATGTTGATGTAATCATAAGGATAAATCTCTTATCCATCAACTCTTCCAATTGAGTCTTGAGATCTTGAAGCTATATAGTTGAATAGAAACTAGATTATCCCCCTTCATGAGCACAATTGTAAACTCTACATCTCTCTTATGTAGAAAACCTTATAATTACTTAGGAAATATGACCTAGAAAATGTCCAATATGGGTAGAAAGACATCATACCTTAAACCTCCATCATCCCGCAATAGACTAGAAATCTGAGCAGTGAGCTCCCCTAGTTACTGATGAACTGACCCAACATGATCCACCTTGATGTCCCACTCTCCTCAGAGTACATAATTGTCCCCCTCAGGATATGTAAAATTCACTATATTATAGTAATAATCTGTGTGGGATCAGTATGATATTAACCAGTCCATACCCATGTAAAGGATTTAAAGATCCCAACTGAAATGATACTCCCCAACCTCGATAAAACACCCTTTGCACAAACATCTATCTCTCAAATGTACTCCTAAAGGTGTCTCTGTCATTATCACCCCACTCATGAACTCCACCACCAGGCTCAAACCATTTTCATGTTGTGAAGATATAAAGGAGTGAGAGGCACCAATATCAAATAAGGCACCAGTAAGTGTATAAAATACATGAATAATACCTCTAATTGTCGACGGTCTATCCTCACTATCCACCAGTGTAGGCCAAACGACATTTAAATATCATTCCCTTATTCCCTATGATGAAGTATGAGTCCCTTAAGCTACACCAATCTATTAAAAAAATAACTATTTCCTAGAAGCACCTCATACACTACCTTAACCTCCATGGAAATTAGTACTCCAACTCCCCGACAAATATGATGTAGAAGATCCCCTTCCTAAACTCTGATTTTGTATAGCTACTCCATCATTTACCATCTTTCATGGGTTCCTATAGAACTTTAGTAGATATCCCATCCTTCCATAAGATCATCACACTACTGGTGGTTAGGGAAAGTTTCTATGATAGTTTCCCGACCCACTGCACTAGTGGAAAATAACTTGGGTGAGATCCTGATTAACCAATCCTTCCCCTATTCACTAGTCCTTCTACTTACCAGGTTGACAATATCATAATGATGCTTCCTACCCTTGTAATACATACCTTTTTATCATATACCAGCAACCAACTATCCTCCATAGGAATCCTATTTCAGGCCCCCCTTAACTATGAGATCCTGATCCACCACCTCAGCAAACTTCTTTAACCAGAAGATGTTAATCTGTGATATAATTTCACATTAAAGTCCATCCTGAATGCACCTTACCATAACTATTTCATTCTCTTTTAGCACTAGAGAAAAGCACTGTAAGTCATTAAAGAGGCCAACATAGTCTATTATGGATATACTTCCCTGAGTCAACGGCATAAATTCAGTTGCTCCCTCCAATATCACTTTCTCTGGTTAAAAGTGCTCCATGAAATTTCCCAAAAATTTCTTCCACTCCATACCATATGCATGCCCTGTCTGGACCTGAACATCCCACCAGTGCTTCACTGATCCTCATAACATATAAGTATCTAACTTGAACTTATTCTCAATATAAGTGTCTAAATGGTCAAGTATAGTCTATCTGAACTGAATCCAGAACTCTACTTCCCCAGGTCCAACCTCTTCGGTGAAATTCGGAGGCTGCTGCAACTGAAACTCCCATGTTAGGCTGGATATTCTTTTTACAAGTCGACCTGGTTCTATTTCCATAAACATCATAAATTGAACAATGTTCTCTCATAATATCTCTCCTAATTACTCACCCAACAATATTAGTGCCTCTGGTTCCACTACCAAGGATCATCTCTATCCATGTCCTCCTATCGTACTCTCAACAAGCATATTTATGAAGGCATATCTCTATAATTCCAAACACACGTTTTAGAACACATAAAAAACATCAACACATTTAACAAGAGGGTTTAAAAAAATCTACAACATTTCATTCCCCCTTTACCCCACCACATGGTCAAAACCGAGGTGCCATTACTACCCTCAACCATCCTATATCTAGGCCATGGTTAACAAAGATTAAACTCATTATCATTTCTCATGTTATTCATTAGACACCCATCTATTCACATCTTGCATCATTTTACAATTTTCAATTAATATTAGGTACTTTTTCATTTCAATTGCACAAGAAAGGAAAAAAATTTCAATTTCAAAATCTTACCCAAAACCTATTTTCTCAATCATGCCTAAAATGATGCATGCCACAAAAATAATCCCGAGTTCCTAGAGTGATGAAAAAATATTCAACTCTTGTGCCATTCTAGGCCATGATTAAAATCTCAAATAATCACAAAAACAATAATCACATCACAAAACAAGTTGTCACTATAGCTGAAATAGAATCGACTGTAACAACAGACATCAATCACTATAATCCCACCCGGGGTACTCGGATTTTACCCTTATACATGGGGTAGATACTCCCATGGGAATGGTGTTAACCAAGTCTTGAATCATCCTATTCTTTTATCTACCTTAACCAAAGAGAAAGAAAAAATAAAAGAAAAGAAAATAGCTATGATACCACTTTGTAAATGTAACCCCCTGACCCTAGAAGCCCAGAGTCGGTTCATTATTACGTATCATTGGCATGATAAAAAAAGATCAAGCCTCAAAAGACCTATTAGTTTGGTGGCCTTGTAAGTACTAGATACATTAATAAGGTTTACATTACATCATAAAATAGGAAACTACAAAAACATCATTTCCATAGACAACACTGAGATCCCATAGACTATCCCTACTATTAATTTATAATATACTTCTTCACTTCCTGGGAAAAATAAAACATAGAAAGGGGTGAGCTCATATGCTCAGTAAGGATAACTATATTGCAGAAACTTTCATAAACAAGCATAAAAATTTAAGTCAATGTATAAGACTAAAAAAAAATCCTTTTAACCTTGAACTTTAGCCTAATATGGAAAAGATAAAATCAAATAATTCCATTTACTTATTCACATGGATAATCTACTAGTCAAATAATCACATGCAACATCAATAGCCACTTTCATAATGATGGAATTTAAAATGCCAGACTTCATAACCATGTAGTCAAGTCCTTGTGCGAAGAATAAAAATAAGATTTTGTCAATGCCTTGATCCAAGACACTAGTTTGTCACATTAGACCAACCAATTAATTGAGGATCTATAGCAAGCTCCACCTGTCACTTACTAAGTCCAATGCATTCCTCATATGAAAAGGTTTAAACATAACCTAAACATTCGTATTAAAACTAACATATGAAATTTCAATACCTGATAAATAAACCATTAATTGTATAAAAATAACACATCCAAATTTCAAACATATCACAAAAAATTAAATACAAAATGGAATATTTGTATCATAGTAAATCAACATCAAATAAGCTTAAAATCAATCAAAGGATGTTGACATAGATGAAATAAAAACCTTTTTAGAGAAATATCTCTTACTATTTTGAAATCATTTAAAAGTCATATAATTATAAAAGAAAATATTTATTTTCAAAATATTCTTATAATCTTATAAGGGAAGATTTTATGTTGTTATAACGGCAGAAAATAGCCTTACCCGCCATATAAGTTAAAAAAACATTCTTTCCTTAAATTTGTCTAAAAGGTCATAAAGTACCTTGTTTGGAAAATGACGGAAAGATTCCTTTCAAACCATTATATAAAAAGTCAAATAAGGGTATAAATGAATTTGACCAAAATTATAGTAAATATTAAATTTTTTTTTGAAATAAATTTTTAAGAAACATGGATGTGGATGATTTAGAGGTCCCAGTAGATAATTACATATAACAACCTTGAATAATGAAGAAGTTGTAGAATTAACCCTTACCATGTTGTAATCAATCGAGTCATATGACCAAAAGTTAATAAACACCAAATAAATCATAGAATAATATAAATATAAAGAGAATCATGATAATATATATCATATGGCAGTACACAATACACCACATGCAATAAATAAGTGGCGAACAATGGAAATCTCACGGAATTAAAAGTGAGATAAGAAACCCCTTACCTTGTACTTTTCCTTGGTAGAGGGTAGGTTAATCTCCTGTATAATGGTGAAATAATTTTTAATAAAATATAAAATAATAATATACATTAATATGATATCATATATGATCTTTTAATATTGCTTTGTTAATAATATTTTAGTATTATCGTCGTTTCAGGCGTTAGCAGATTCGTTTTCCTTTATATGCTTTGTTACATAAGTAATGTTTGTTATGGATAGGATGTATATTATTCATATTCAGAATTATATTAAGTATTTAGACATTATTTTTAATCATCTAATGAAAATTATTCTTGAATTGATACGATGGGAAATGAATCTCATCGCGTTCGTGGAGACGGTAATCCGTACGCACGCACGAGCGACAATATAATTCTTTTGATATTAAAAAAATATATAATTGGATGGTATATCATATATAAATAATCATTATAATTTTATATTTATTATTTATATTAATTACACATCATTATTATACCCATCCAAATAATAATTTATTGAATAACAATTACACCATGACGTGGAGACGGTAAGTCGTACGTACGCACATATGGTGAAATGTCATTTAAAGGATGGATATAATAATGAATATGGTTTTAATATATTTATAATAACATCAATGTATATAGAATATACTGGAGTTATTATTTTATAATGGAAACAACAAAGAAATAGGAAGTCGAAGTAGAAAAGAACTTGAAAGAGGTGATGAAATATTTACCTCTTCTTTGGGTTCTTCCTTTAGATTTGATCAAAAGTACTCCTTAGGATGTATTTATGATCAAAATAAGGATTATAGTATTAAGGTAGGACATTGGAGAGGATATTTGGTCAGGTTTTGGATGATACAAATGGCTTTGAAGGTGAGAATTTGAGAGAAGGCGAAGTGCCTTTTTATAAGAGGGGTGAGGGGCACCTTAGGAAAAGCTAGAAATATTTTTTTATAATAAAATAATTTTCAGTTTCTAATGGATCAAAAATAAATAATTTAATGATAAGGTGGGTATGGGTCTAAAACCACTCAAAAAATAGGTTTTATACAGGTTTTTGTTACTATATTAACCTTATCATTTCTATTTAACTCTTAATTAAATAGTTTGACATTTACCATGTCTCTTTGTACTTTTATATTATATTGTTAATAAACATACTATAAAGATATTATAAAACCCCAAGTGGTTCATTAATGATACACCTATAATTATATAAGTCTTTTGGCCGAACCTTATATTTTTAGGAATAGGATATCAATTAATAATATAATATTTGTTTTAAAAACTCTTTTATGCAAATTTTTTCAGTATTTGGTATTTTGTTTTTCCTAAATTTATAACAGCATTATTACTTCAAAAACAAATAATCTAACCAACCCTAACAAGTCATATTAACCTAGAAAATTATTGGAATTCATAAAAATCTCAAATTACATTTATTTAGATATTTATAATATCAATTATTTTAATATTTCATTAATTAGGAAATTACTGAATCATCATTGTGTCATAAATAAATTTAAATATTTAATGTCTAAAAATTATAAATAAAATACCATTATGTAGGAAATATTTTTATCTTTCTAATTAATTTTTATATTCTAATTTATCTTATGTATAACCCTATATTAAAAATATTTTAGTTATTAAACATTGATTTTAACTCTTTTAACTCTTCTTTAAATAAAATAATAATAAAAGTCCTAATCTAATTCAAGTGGACCTAAAGGATAATATTTTATTCCTAAGGTTATTTTTTGTCAAATTATACATATCTTGTAGAATTAGAGAATGTGTTAGGTTATAATAATATAATTTGTACCCTTAATTACCCTATTTAATTTTAACCGTGGTAAATAAAAGTAAAAAGTTACTATTCACCAAAAAATATTTTCATCTTATTTAACCACATTTTACATACCTATATCAATCGTGTCTCTCATATTTTTGAAATTAAACTCACAGAAGTGGTAAAAATATGTTTTATGTAAGTTTTGAAATGCTTATTTTAGGTGGGTAAAAGACGGTAAAATTTCAATAAATTTTTTATATATCTAAACATATTATAAAATGACTCCAATGAATTAAATTCAACATATATAGGAATAATGTATCTATTTGGACCTAAAATAAATTTAAATAAAATAAATAATTATTTAAATAAAAAGTAGGTTTTAACCAATAACGCAATGTTTTCACTATTCATCAAAAATTAAAATTTTCAGAAACATACCAAAAAATCACCCTAAGATAATTTTAATATTCCAAATTCAAAAATGAATTGTATTTTAACATATTCAAAACATATAAATTGTATTTATTAATTTAAAATTAATTCACGTTGTCAAAACCAAAAAGCATATTTTTAAGGAATAATAACTACCAAAAGATAGACACTTTTTTATGTCCAATTTCGAAGTGAAATTACTTTCAATGACCAAAATTGGATTAAATGGTAAAAATATAATCTAATTATTCTTACAAAACATTCATATTTATCGTTGAACACTATAAATTATTTTGATTAAAAAAGTTGTTTTCAGTTAAAATTTAGTATTTTTCACTATTCACCCAAATATGAAAGTTATCAGAAAAACACCAAAAATTATCAAAAGTAAATTTTTATGTTTCGATTCTAAATAAGAAGTTTATTTTTTCAAAATGAATATATAAAAGTTTCAAATATTGGATTTAAAAAAGGTTCTCCATTAAAAGGTGGTAAAATTGCATTTTTTTTGGAAAATACTTCTTTTATCTGAAAAAAATGAATTTGTTTTTTCATTATGTCTAAGAAACACATAATATGGATTCTAAAATTATAAGTATTATATAAAATTAAAAATTCAATTAATACTATTTATAACCTCTTTTGAACGGCTAGTTTGGTAAATCGTGGTGCGCTTGATCACGGTGTTACGTGTAGAGAAAGTTATTGAATTACTTTGAAGGAATAACGTACTATGAAATCTTGGGGTGTTACATTCTCCCCTGCTTCAATAAATTGCGTCCTCGCAATTTGAAATTGTTATTTGAAAATAAAAGGTTAAAAATAGAAAAATTCCTTTCTGCAGAACTCAAATCAAAAATTGGGTTTAAAAAATTTAGTCTTAATAAGAGGGAAATGGAAATTAAAAAGTCACCAACCAATTATGATCTCTATGAAGAGAACATTGGTGGCAATTAGAGACACATAATTTGAGGAAAACGTAAATATATATTAGGAGTGATTGAGGTCATAAATCATAAACAAGTGTAAAATTTAGGGTCTCAAAGCCATCAATCTTTGATGATTTAAAATATCATCGGTTCAAAAAAACATAAGGTATTAGGATAAAACATTTTTTGTTTTAAGATCTTTTCCCTAAAGTTTAAGAATTAATATACCAATAGAATAAGAGGGGAAAAAATTATATATATATATATATATATTTATTTATATACTTGACAAGTATAGTTTCATCATTCAACTAATTCCTACCAGAAACTCAAATTTCAATATAAAAACACTCTATTTATAGTAATTGCATATGGTTCAAAAAGCTGAATTTATAATTAATCTATTATACAATTAAAAAAACTACATTCTACAATGGAGGGAATTTACGTTGTTCACTAGTAGGTGAAAAATCTCAATCGCACTATGATTGTGGGTTCGATTCCAATAGCTTTGTCTGGCGTGATGGATTGTCACATGGTCTGTGTGTTGTCCTTTTTATAACAATCCAAAAATAACCTTAACAATAATATCCAATTTTAAACTTATTCCATTCTAACCTTTATAATTATCCAAAATACTTCCATCCAAACTCACACTCCAAAATTTATGAGGAAGATAAACACAATGAAGATCCTTTTTCCACGTAATAACATGTGAACACCGTCATCATGTATTATTTTAAAACATTGTAACACCATGAATTACCATAAAACCTTATTGATTACATTAATACTCCCTTATCCTTTATATAATACTTGATATATTCCTTATATCCAGTTTTTTTAATATTCCAATAATGATGAAATAAACAAACAATTAATCAGTTCCATGGTAGTCAAGAATATCCAATATAATTTATCCAAATCAAAAATCTCTTATTCCAAAATCACTACCTTAGTATCAGGACCATATAATCTCAAATTCCCAATGAAATATCACCACAGTAAAATCCTTATTTATTTCCATAATTCATATAACCAGTACATCATTGATATAGCACTCAAATGACACAATACTTTAATAACAACATAAGAACTCTTACTCATTCCTCTTCATATTCGGTAGTATCATAACTTGATTCTTATACAATATTATAATTTGGGGTATACTCTGATGATTTGGACATTGATTTTCGTAGTGTCCCATCTCCTTGCAGATGAAGCATTGTACATTTGAAACCTTTTTCTCACCCTTGAAATCACGTACTTTGTGTCCTTTTTCTCCACACTTATAAAAAACTCTCATTATCTTTAATCATTTACCAAGGTGATTCTTTCCATAGTTATCACAAATGGGAAAATCCTTATCTCCCTTATTCAATTTATCTATCTTTCTATCTACCATCCTTTTCGTCTCCGGCTTCCCTTCAAAGCCATAGGACTCAGAGAATTACTTACTTATCTTATTAACATATTATACTATTTCTTTATATTTTTAGAATACATGGGAAAATATTTGACTTCTAAATGTTGTCTTAATACCATGAAATATTTGATCTTTCTTACTCTTTGGATCATACATATTACTGGAGTTTTCATTCCTTCAACTAGGTGCCATTTCTAAACAATTTCTTACACTAAGTTAGTTTATGAATTGCAATGAATAATTTCAAAATTATAAAATACCTAACGTAAATTGAACAGTGTATAGATATAATCCATAATCATAAAAAAAATTTCTTTGACGAAATATTTACTCATATGTCCTTCATAATGTCTTGTAATGAAAACATGAATTATCCTAAGCATATCCCCTGGGAGTGTCGTAACCAAGAGTGCAGCAAGGCCTGTTGTCCTGCACCAGTTCCAATTCGAGTATAGCTCAAAGAAGTTTTTTCGGGTTTTACCCCTAGTTACATCTGTGCAAGAGCCGCCTCTACCTACTCATATCCAGACAGGGATGTATTGCTTGGAAAAATCACAAAATCTCTACAATACCAAAATTTTAGGAAGTTATTCTATATTAATCCTCAAAGTCTATCTTAGAGCTACGTGTTCTCATCAGAGTTTACCTAAATCTAGTTTCCATGTTTTGTACTAAACTTCCTATGATACCAATTATAATGCCCCGACTCCAGAAGCCTAGAGTCCTTGCATTATTACATATCATTGGCATGATCACAAAAGATCACGTCTCGAAAGACCGATTAGTTTAGTAGCCTTGGATGTACTAGATACATTCACAAGGAGTACATTAAATCTTAAAATAGAAAACTACAACAACATTGTTTCCATAGACAAAACTGAGATCCTATAGACTATTTCTACAGGTCAGTCATAATATACTTCTTTGCATCCTGGGAAAAATAAAACATAGAAACGGGTGAGCTCAGATGCTCAGTAAGGATAAAAATATAGCAGAAACTTTCATAAATAAGAATAAATATTTAAGGCAATTTATAAGACTAAAACAAAAGCCTTTTAAACTGGAGCTTCAACATAATATGGAAAAGATAAAATCAAATAATTTCATTTACTTATTCACATTGATATTCTACTAGTCGAATAATCACATGAAATATCCATAGCCACTTTCATAATGATGGAATGCGTAATGCTAGACTTCATAACCACATAGTCAAGGCCTTGTGCTAAGACTATAAATAAGATTTTGTCAAGGCCTTGTGCCAAGACACTATTTTTTCTCATGAGACCTACCGATTTATCGAGGAGCTATAGCGGGTTCCACCTGTCACTTACTAAGTCCAATGCATTCCTCATACGAAATGGTTTAAACGTAACATAAACATTTGTATTAAAACTAGCATATGAAATTTCAATACATTATCCCTAAACCATGAATGGTATAAAAATAACACATCCACAAACAAACATATCACATAACCTTCAATAAAAAATAGAAGATTTGTATCATAATAAATCATCTTCAAATAAGATTAAAATCCATCAAATGATGTTGACATAGATGAAATCAAATTTTTTTAGAGAAATATCTCTTACTATTCTGTAATCATTTAAAAGTCATATAATTATAAAAGAACAAATTTATTTTGAAAAATTTATTATAAGTTTGTAAGGGAAGCTTCGACATTGTTATAACGGTAGAAAATAGCCTCACCTACCGTATAATTTAAAAAAACAATCTTTCCTTAATTTTTTTGAAAAGGTCATTAAGTACCTTGTTTGGAAAAAGACAGAAATATTCCTTTAAAAATATATTATAAAAAGTCAAATAAGGGTATAAATGACTTTAAACCATATTCTAGTAAATAGTAAAAATGTTTTGAAATACATTTTTAAGAAACATGGATGTGGATGATAAAGAGGTCCAAGTAGATAATTACATATAAACAACTTTGAATAATGAAGTGGTTGTATAATTAACCCTTACCATGTTGTAATCAATCAAGTCGTATGAAAAAAAGTTAATAACCACAAAATCATTCATATAATACCATGAATATAAAAATAATCATGATAATATATATCAAATGCCGGTACACAATACACCACTTGCAATAAATAAGTGGCGAACAATGGAAATATCATGCAATTAAAAGTGAGATAAGAAACCCCTTACCTTGTAAATTTCCTTGGTTGAGGGTAGTTTAAACTCCTGTATAATGGTGAACTAATTTTTATTAAATTATACAATAATCATATACATTAATATGATATCATATATGATCTTTTAATATTGCTTTGTTAATAATATTTTAGTATTATCATCGTTTCAGGTGTTAACTGATTCGTTTTACTTTATATACTTTGTTACGTAAGCAATGTTTGTTATGTATAAGATGTATCTTATTCAAATTAAGAATTATATTAATTCTTTAAACATTATTTTTAATCATCTAATGAAAATTACTCTTGAATGGATATGATGGGGAATGAATCTCATCGCGTTTGTGGAGACGGTAATCCGTACGTACGCACGAGCGACAATATCATTCTTTTGAAATTAAAATAATATATAATTGGATGGTACATCGTATATAAAGAATCATTGTCATGTTATATTTATTATTTAAATCAATTACACATCATTATTATACCCGTCCGAATAATAATATATTGGGTATCAATTACACCACGACGTGGAGATGGTAAGCCGTACATACACACGTATGGGGACATGTCATTTAAAGGATGGATAGAATAATGAATATGGTTGTACCATATTTATAATAACATAACAATATATAGAAGATACTGGATTTATTATTTTATAAGGGAAACAACAAATAAAGAGGAAGTGGAAGAATAAAGGAACTTGAAAGAGGTGATGAAATATTTACATCTTCTTCGGGTTCTTCTTTTTTATTTAATCAAAAGGGATCCTTAGATTGGATTTATAATCAAAATAAGGCTTCTAGTATGAATTGAGGACAATGGAGAGGATATTTGGGTAGTTTTTGGATGAGCCAAATGGATTTGAAGTTGTGAATTTGAGAGAAGAAAAAGTGCCCTTTTATAAGAGGGGTGAGGGGCACCTTAGGAAAAGATAAAAATATTATTTATAATAAAACCATTTTCGGTGTCTAATGGCTCTAAAATAAATTATTTAAATTATAAGGTGGGTATGGGTCAAAAAACAGTCAACCAATAGGTTTTAGATAGGTTTGGGTCACTATATTAAACTTATCTTTTATATTGAACACTTAATTAAATAGTTTGACATTTACCATGTCTCTTTGTATTTTTATATTATATGGTTAATAAACATACTATAAACTTCCAAGAGAAACCCAAGTGGTTAACTAATGATACAAATATAATAATATGTGTTTTTTTTAAACCTTATATTTTTAGGAATAGAATATAAATTAATAATATAATATATTTTTTTAAAAACTCTTTTATGTCAATTTTGACACTATTTGGTTTTTTGATTTTTCTAAATTCATAACAGCATTATTACTTGAAGAAAAATTCATCTAACCAACCCTAACATTTCATATTGACCTATAAAATTAGTGTAATTTATAAAAAGCCTCAAATTAAATTTATTTGGATATTTATAATATCAATTATTTTAATAATTCATTAATTAGGTAATTACTGCATCATCATTGTGTCATAAATAAATTTAATTATATAATTTATAAAAAATATAAATAAAATACAATTATGCAGTAAATAGTTTGAACTTTATAATGAATATTTATAGTCTAATTTATTTTATGTATAACCCTATATTAAAAATGTTTTAGTTATTAAAATTTGATTTTAACTCTTTTAACTCTTCTTTAAATAAAATAATAATAAATGTCATAGTCTAATCCAAGTGGACCTAAAAGATCATATTTTATTACTAAGTCTGTTTTTGGTCTAATTATATTTATCCAATAGAATTAGGACATGTTTTAGGGTAATAATAATATCATTTTTACCCATAATTACCCCATTTACTTTTAACCGTGGTAAATAAATGTAAAAAGTTACTATACCCCAAAAACTATTTTCATCTTATTGAACCATATTTTACTTACAGATATCAACCGTGTCTCTTGGAGTTTTTAAATTCAACTCACAGAAGTGGTAAAATTATGTTTTATGTAAATTTGCAAATTCTCCTAGAAGGTGGGTAAAAGACGGTAAAATTTCAATAAATTTTTTTATATGACTAAAATTATTATAAAATGACTCCAATGAATTAAATTGAACTTATATAGGTATTATGTATCTATTTTTACCTAAAATAAATATAAATAAAATAAATAATTATTTAAAAGAAAAGTCGGTTTTAACCGATAACGTAGTGTTTTCACTATTCATCAAAAATTGAAGGTTTTCAGAAACATACCAAAAATTCACCCTAAGCTAATTTTGATATTAAGAATTCAAAAATGACATTTATTTTACCAAATTAAAAACATATAAATTTAATTTATTAATTTAAAATTAATTCCCATTTTCAAAACCAAAAAGCGTATTTTTAAGGAATAATTACTACTAAAAGATTGACACTTATTCATGTCCAATTTCAAAGTGAAATTACTTCCAATGAAAAAAATTAGATTAAATGGTAAAAATATAATCTAACTATGATTACAAACCATTCATATGTATAGTTGAACAATATAAAATATTTTTATTAAAAAAGTTGTTTTCAGTTAAAATTTAGTATTTTTATCTATTCACCCAAACATGAAATTTATCAGAAAAACACCAATAATTTATCAAAACTAAATTTTTATGTCCTGATTATAAATAAGAAGTTTATTTTGTCCAATTTAATATATAAAAGTTTCAAATATTGGATTTAAAAAGGGGTTTCCATTAAAAGGCAGTAAAATTGCATTTTTTTTAAAAATATTTATTTTATCTTAAAAAATGAATTTGTTTTTTCATTATGTCTAAGAAACTCATAATATGGATTCTAAAATTATAAGAATTATATAAAATTCAAAATCCAGTTAATACTATTCATAACCTCTTTTGAATGGCTAGTTTGGTAAGTCGTGGTGCGGTTGTACTCGGTGTTACTTGTAGTGCAAGTTATTGAATTATTTTGAAACAATAACGTACTATGAAATCTTGGGGTGTTACAGTTACATCCTGACCTCGTGTTATAGACCGGTGCCTCAAGCCGGTTGGTCACATGTCCCCAAGTGTGACACCTCATATGCCAGAGGCTTCTAACCAGAAGTGAGCGTCTAATATCATCCATGGGGATACAATACCCTCTTTATAAAAGTAGAAAAATAACATAAATAAATTAACATTATCCAAAAGATATAACCATAACCAAACCAAACTAGTATCACACAATGACTAAAACAGTAATTCAATAACCAAACTAAAATAATTGATATGTCATGCCAATTACTTGCTAGGTGTCAATTGAAAAGACCAAAATTAATAAACTAACAACTACATGTGGGTCTCGACACCAGTTCTAGTTTACTCATCCATACTCCATCCTAACTCAACCATATAACATATAGACCTTGCCCTTATCATATCCTATTTCCATGGAATCTATTTAGGTATCAATCAGGCAGCCCAAGTAGGGTGTGATTGAAACTCAGTTGGCCACCACCAATGACATTTAAAAAACATCCAATTAATAGAAATTTATGTTGTTATATAAAGAATAAAGTATAATGCATAAGTAAATAACTATTATATTTTTAATTATTATTTAAATAACCATATAAACCACCATGTTCTCGAGGACACATGAAACCTATATACCTACTTCAGCCCATGTTGGTGGTTGAACCACATCACAATACCATGTTTACCATTTATCATCTCATTTAATCATATTATTAACACTTGGAACCATGGTACAATTCCAATTCATGGGTGTAGAATGTTGTGTCTAACACCCCATGGGTATTTGGAGCCTCATTCCCTATCCCACACTTCAATGTCACATGGGTATTTGGAGACTCAATCCTTGTCCCATACTCGTATCTTATATGGGTATTTCGAGCATCAGTCCCTATCTCACACCTAACATCTCAATAAATTCATCAATATGGGATTTTGATGCAGCAGACCATGTCCTACACACATTTATCAATCAATTCATCACTATGGGCATTTGATGTATCGTACCATGTCCCACACACATTTATCAATAAATTCATCAATATGGGATTTTGATGCAGGAGACCATGTCCTACACACGTATATCACATATATCACAATATAAAATATATACCAATATCACATAAAACAAGGTTAATAAAAATTAAATCTCTTATCAAAAGTTCCTAAACATCAACGTTTAAAAAACCATCTCATAATTTCAATTGTCAATTAATTCTTAAACACATTAATTGATCAATCACTCAATTAATTAAGTAAAAAATTAATTAATTCAATTCCACAAACACAAAAATTAATTAATTAATTCAACAATTATTTAATTAGGTTTCACATCCACAACAATCCATTAATTAATTTGATAATTAATTAATCCAATTCCACAATCCCAATATCCCATTAATTAATTAAATAATTAATTAATCCAATTTTAAAATTTTATAATCACAAAAATATAAATTAATTAATTAAAAAAATTATGTAATCCAATTCAATCCAATTTTCACAATCCTAATATCTCATTAATTAATTCAACAATTAATTAATTAAATTCCTCCACTAAATTGCCTCAATTAACCAAAATCATTAACACATGGGAATTAAAACAAATCAATTCATTTATCGATGCAATGTCCCAATCATATAAATATAAATTATCACAATTACATACATGTAATTAAATATATACTATGGGATTTGAATTTATACCACCTACCTAAAATTGTTGATGAGTGATCGCCCAACAAAAATTCCCCAAATTGAAACGGATAGGTCAAATTCATAACGAGGAATGAGATCTTGAATAAAATCCTAGTATTAAGATTAAATGGGTATTGCTCCATAAAACCTAGATCTAGATCTAACATCAATAGGGAAACATCCCTTCAAAATATGGGAGAATAATGGGAAAGAGGGTAGAAACCACACGAGATAAGAATTACTTATCGGGAGAGGTGCAGATCTTTGATCCGGGCCTCGAATCACAAAGAATGGAGGTTGGTAGCCCTATGAATTCATTAAGAAGCCCAAAATACCATAGGAATAGGTTATGTTTGAGTTAGGGTCTATTTGGGTTGGTTTCAAGGGGTTCGTGTAATTCTAAGTCTAAATTTCAGGCTAATTAAAATTGCATACATGATTTCTTGGGGAGGGGCTCATGGTTTTCCAAACCGTGTGCCTTAAGCATGTGCCTCTTCTAGGGAGGAGGGGGTGCACAGTTACTCTTAATAGGGTGAAAGGTTTGACAAACTATGTGTCATCCATTTGAATCCCCTACGTTTGGCTTCACATAGTTTTTGGGTGGGTGTACGGTTTGGGAAAATTATGCACCAACCGTGCACAATCTCTCTTTCTTACAAAATTCTCACGTTTTCACCCAAATTCACCCAAGTTAAGAACCAAACAAGATACACTCAAAAAAGGCAAATGAGTACTTGTAAATTAGCTCGAAACCTCTCTAGAAAAGGTTTGGATCTTACACCCTACGTCTTGGTAATTCTGTAAAGACTTTACCATTTAGAAAACTCTTCATGTGGTGAGTAAATTGAATTTAATATACTTATATATATATATAAATAAATACATATAAATATGTATACATAAATAATAATATTAAATAATGATAGTAATAAATAATAAAGAAATAACACATAATAAATAAATATGAAATTAATAAATAATAAATAATAAATAATAAATATTAAATAATAAATAATAAATAATAAATAAATTATTAATTCATAATAAATATTAAATAATAAATAATTATTATTAATTAATACAATATAGTAAATAAATAATAAATAATAGATAATAAATAATGAATAAATAATGAATAAATAATGAATAAATAATGAATAAACAATAAATAAATAATGAATAAATAATAAATAATGAATAAATAATAAATAATAAATAAATTAATAATAAATTAATAATAAATAATAACTCAATATATGATAAATAAATAAATAATAATTAATTAACAATAATTAATAAATATTTAATGAATATATAATAAATAATACATTAATAATAAATTAATAAAATAATAAAAATAAATTAATAATAAATTAATAATAAATATATAAATAAAAAATAAAAAATAAGTTAATAAAAAAAATAAATTAATAATGAATAATAAATCATTATATTATAAATAAGTATTAAAGAAATAATAAATAAATATATAATAAACATTAAATAAAAAAATAATAAAAAAATAATAAATAAATACGAAGTCGGCCTAGCTAGGAGCTAAGGCCCATGAATATTTATTCAAATAAAAAAAAATTAACATACAAGCAAGAGAGTGACGGGTTAAACAACAAGTCCAACCCTCATCCCAAAGGAAGAGCTACATATCAAAATGACCAATGTCATCACCATGACCATATCCAGAGTTTGCACCATCATCAGCCAAATCCCACTTAGACAACAATTTTTTATGATTAGGAAATACAGTATACATCTCCCTGAGCCTTTACTTCTCTAGTGTAAGTTCATCCCTAGTGGACCACCCCCATGATGCAATCAAGTCATCACACCCATGCCCTCGACCATGACCTTTGGGATGCCTCCTTCACTGCCATGTTTTTGGAAGACAAGAACCTTCCATGTTTTCTCCAATGACCTGGGATCCAGAGGAGCACTAATGCACTCTAAAATAGGAGTCTGATCCTTTAAGAGAACATTAGAAGTCACATTTTTCCCATCCATTATTTTCTGAGTAGGAACCATTTGGAATCTATCATCATCCACATGAGCTTTCTTTTGAGTCTTCACGTGGGAAGAAACATCCACCTTCTGCTTTCCTTTGTGGTGAATTGAGGAAATATCCTACACAACCATGAATTGTTGATCAACCGTCATTTGAATTTCACCCTCCACTTGGTCCAATTCTTGATCCCATTCTTTACCACCACCATCATTATCAACATTTGCCTCATCTTTAAAGATACCAGCCCTAGATTTCCTATTGATAAGATTTTCATATGTCCCCACAAAGGATTATATAACAGGATCATCTCTTGCTTTCTGAATAGGCTGAATGTTTGTGCCAATGTCAAGAGAATCCTGACCACCAGCATGAAGAGAAGCGGGAAACCCAGAGAAATAAATTATACAGTTTAAAGCCTCATGACCAATCCTCTTGCAAACAGAATAGAAATGGGGAATATTCTAATATTCAATATGAAAATAGAATTCATCATCTTCTATTGAAAGATAAACTCTATCGACATGAGTAGAGCATAAATCATCTTCCACCATGAAACAATTAAAATGACCATACCTTACAAATTCAATTTCTTTTCCCATCCTTAAAGTCATTCCATTCATCAAGGCAATGTAATATAAGATTCTAGGAAGCTATAAAATCTAGTTCAAGCCATGAAACTTGACCCACAATTAAACACATGATTTTATAACTTCTAACAGGTTGAAAATCCGGTCCCATTGATGAAAATTAACAACCAATGATTTGATTGAAATCGAACCCATACCCCATGCTCTGATATTCAGATCATTTGAAGGGAACAACATATACAAAAACCACATCATAAAGAGACGCACTTCTAATTTGTAGTACCCCAGATGAATGAAATATGGTCTACCAATTCATCAATTTTCCAAGACTTGAAACCTTTGGGGAAAAAAAATCACGCAATTCAGAAAAACTTACCAATTTCCAATTGCTCTGAAAGTGTCTGGATTCAATTTAACATAAGTAGTGATACCCTTTCGGTGTAAAACTATAGTAGTGGAGCCCTTTAAGGTCAAGAAAGAATAGGAAACATTAACTACCATCAAATCATCATAATTTGTCCCCTGTAAGGTAGGATTTACAATAGAATAATGAAAATTTGACACACTAAGAGGATAATGAACCTTCTACACACCACAATATTTCTTGGAATCATCACAGGCAACAAAATCATTTTTCTACTCTAGTGGATCTGACCTAGGTCCTTAATGATCCCACACCCTAACAATATGGGCATCCTGATCCTACACAGTAGTGGTCAGTCTGGACTTTGTCCCTCACGAATCAGAATTCGCAACAGTTGAGACACTAGGGATGTTTGATTTCCTGGAATCATCACAAGAAACAATATATGTGTTCAATTCTAGCAGAACTGACCTTGGGACTTCACGATATTACAACTTCACATCCAGAGCATCCCGATCCGATACAGTAGGGACCCTGGAAGTGTCATGGTAAAATGAGGAAGCCACCTTCGTAAGCAGCGGATCTGACCTGCAGTCAAGATCCCACACTCCTCCTCCACCAAGATGAAAATCTTATGTCTAATCTCGCTCACCACCCATAAGCACCAAACCCAAGTAGTGAGGAAGAGGCATACCAAAACCCTAGTGAAGAATTCCATGGACAGGGAGCTCCCACACCTCCCGAATCACAATCTCTAATAAATAAATAAATAATGAATGAATAATATATAATAAATAAATAATAAATAAATAGATAAATAATAATAAATTTATAATACATTAATTTTAAATATTAAATTAATAATATATAATAATACATATAAAATATACAATAAATATTCAATAAATAAATAAATAATATTTAAATAATAATTAAATAATAAATCAAAAATCAATATAAAATAAATAAATAATTAATAAATAAATTATAAATAAAAAATAAAAAAAATAAAAATAAAAAATAAGTTAATATATAATAAAGAAGAAAGAAGAAAGAAGAAAGAAGAAAGAAGAAAGAAGAAAGAAGAAAGAAGAAATTATAAATAAATCTATATAATTATATAAAAATTTATTTAAATACAATTATATATATCTTATAAAAATATATAAATATAAATAAATTTACATAAATGTATATAAATACAACCATGAAGACACACACACACCAGCCAAGCTTGACCCCAAGGCGAGCCCTGCAAGCCCCCAGGCTAGGGAAACAATGGGTCAGGGGGCAATGAGCCCCCCTCTCCTCTCTAACTCTCATCCCATCTCCCACTCTTGTGGGTCATATCGGATCATTATAAGCCCAGTAGTAGTGGAAACCATTCGCTCATTTCTTTACCTCTCCATGACAGCACTTCCCCACCTCACCTATATATTAGTGCCTCCATGCCAGCCTCCGTTAGATATATGACCCCGTTGATGTGATCTTATTTTTGGATTCCTTTCCCTATGTTGGTTCCAATCCTTTCTATTTGTTCTATAACCCATATTGAAAAAATTTCTATGTGGTTCATGTCACAGGATACATACAAATCATTGCAGGTTCAAAATCCCCTGACGAGAGTGCAGTAGTTAGTGACCAATCATTTGGAAGGGAGGTAAACTCATTGGGCATATTTTAAGCTATTTTTATTTATAGAATTGTCTTGGAACATGTAATTCATCATTGAGGTGACTACCATTGCACTGATAAGGTTGGATTAAACATTGTTGGTGCTGCTCAAATTATAGATCTTCATGTACACTTTGCAGGTCATATTTTAGTTCTAGCTTGGGGCGATAAAGGGACAAACCCAAGTGATTCTACATCCATGATAAATCTTATTCTATTCCGTCATTTGGTCTAATTATTCATATCAATTCAAAAACAATTTATATAATTTAGTTCACTAATTTATTCAAACTTGAATAATTTAAAACATCACTCTCATGGAAGGATAATTTTTTATCATTGAAGGGAAATACTTTTTGAGGCGAGTCTTGGGCAATAATATTGTCTCGGCCGACACAGACACCAGCCAAAAGAATACATATAAATATATATACCAACATCATATATATAAATACACACTAATGTATATAAATATACATAAATGGATAGAAATATTTATAAATACATATACATATAACAAAATTTATATAAATGTACAAAAACCCACATTTATATTACATAAATATATATAAACACACACACACACATATATGCAAAAGTAAATATAAATTTCTCTCTCTAAATATATACCCATATAATAAATAAAAATATATAAACATAAGTACATATAAATATTTATAAACATATATAAATATAGATAAATATGCATAAATACATATAAATATATATGAATATACACAATTATATATGATTTTCAATAAATATTGATATATATATATATATATAAATTATAAATAAATATACAAAAATTTATAGAAATGCATAAAAATATATATATACTAGATAATAAATCACCAAAAGAGGAAAAAACACAACAATTGCACACTATCAAATCAATAGGAATGTAAATCCATGAAAGTAAATCATAAATGAACAAATAGGCATATGAAGTCACTATTAGGTTCATTTAACCTCCCACTAATGAGAAATTATTCATTATCCTCATCATCAAACATCTCATTATAGATTCATATAACTTTCAATCTGAATAAAATATATATGAAAGTCATCACAATTGAGTAGAATTCCACTAAGAACCTATATGGGAAAAAACTAATTATGTTGTTGTTGAAAATTTAAGTAATTGGCCCCTTACATCAATAAAATCACATATTGCATGGCCTATAATATGTGAATCATACATGCCAAATATGATGCGTGCATTACCTCTCTCCTTTTACATCCAAGAGTTAAAATCAATCACTATCCTCTTTCTAGTGTCCAAGAGTTAGAAATCAATCAATGACCTATCTACACTAGGTTGAAAGAATTATATCCATAGTAAGTCATAAAATCCACACAACATGTGAATCTATCAAATAAAAAATAATATAAAATTGTAATATCACATAACAAGACCAACAATGTCATATCCCCAACAACTAGAACATCTTATTGAAACAAGTGTTCTCAACACACCAGTATGATATCCATCATAGGTTCTGAAACATTCCTAATAATTCTATCTACCATATTCCAAATAGTAATGCAAAATGAAAGGAACTGCTATGATACTAATTTGTAACATCCCAAATCAGATGCCACTAATCCGGTGCCCCGAGCTGATTCGTGACAGGGCCTAAAGTGAAACTCCCTATACTCTAGAGGCTATCGATTAACAGAGATGGTTTAGGGTGTGATAGTGGGGATACTATTACCTCATATCAGAGTAAGAAAATAGTGAAAATAACCAAGAATCATCTAATAACACTAAATAATCAGAGTGTGTAAGAAATAAATAAACTAAAATGAATCATGTTGTAATAATAAATAGAATGCAGTAAGGGACCAAATGACCATGTCAACATACACAACATTGATCTCCCACTAGGTTGATCACATATATAAAAGTAAATAAAATAAACAAAAACAAAATTAAAACGATCCACTACTATCTCTAAGACGAACCACATACCCATGAACCATGTAAATATCTAAGCCACCCTACTCGATCGATGCTAGGCCTTATCCCAAACATATGCCAACAATCAAGTGAATGTGCTTGGGTACCCCAATGAAATGGTGTCCCGAGTAGGGTGTGAGTACAAAACTCTATTGGGAATCCCCAATGAGGCCTCATTCATAGCCGATAACATATAGGGTATGTATATGAGAGCTACTCATTAGGATAACAATAATAAATAAAAAATGAAGCAATAAATAAAACAAGGAATAAAAAAAATAAACCACTATTTATCCTTGGGTCCTTGATATTGATTGACAATAACAATTTTAAAATAATTCAGAAAATTCTCTGAGTAAACTATGTCACAAGGGCATAAATGTCATGGCCCTCTGATCACCCGCACTAACCTCCAAACACTATAATTAAGGATGACGTGTACTGACAAACAATCTTATAAAGATTTCACTGCATCAATTGCAGACTACGTCAGAGGTTTCATGAATCATACTTATTGGGGCTAGGACCAAAGGTTATTAATCAAGGTATCCTCTTCAAGTCCATGAAGCACATCTATAATAAACATAGTATAATATAGACCTACTATGGATAGGACCTAAGGACATTGATCAAATAGTCCTCTTTGATTCCATAGAGTGAATCCATATAAAAATCAATATAATATAGACCTTCTAGGGTTAGAACCCAAGGCCATTGACCAAGGAGTCAACTTTGAGTCCATAGAGCGCATCCATAGAAAACAAAGTAATCAGTTCCATACTAGTAGAAATTTTTAGTTCCATACTGGAATTACCCTCATTAGTGATATACCATGATATATATATATCCATCAACAAGTCTTAGAAGCTAGATCCTAGGAAGTACCTCTAGGAATCCCTATCACCTATCATATCGTGTCAGGGTCACTAGACAATAGACCATGAACCACCTCTATAATTCATAGCTGAATCAAAAATAATTGATTGAAATCATAAATAATAGAGTGAGGGTAGATAGATTACTTGAACCATAACCACTAACACAACCTTATAGGATTAAATTTTTGGTATGGGTTCTATGGTGAAACCTGCTACCATCTCTACCCAAACCCACAAAATACTAGATCAGGTTCAATCAAACATTGAGGCACCCACTTGGTCCTCCTAGGTCTGTACTCAAGAGAGGAATCTGACTAGGGATCTTTGAGGTTATATCATAAGAAAATGAATCCTATAGGGGATACTCTAATTTAATATATAAGAGAAGGAATTTGTATCATGATCCTCACAAAGAGTAAGCAAGTGGAATAATTCTAAATGGAATTCCCTAGGTCGGATCATATGTGGAGGAATCCCATAGGGGATCCCCAGTATCCACTATAATATTAGGTAGAGGTATAAATCTAGTTCACATGAGTTGTTAGTAACCCCTATAATTTTTAAATTTAATATAACCCCATTATTTAATCATATATTTTCTTAATAAATTCTAAACAAGGGGTATTTCTTTCAAGGTAAATACCATGCATACACATACTGCATAAACATGAATAATTACTCTAGGGTAGGAACGTCAGACCAACTACCTTTAGGAAGATTTATATTTAATTTTCCAAAGTTTGACATCTTCTCACAAGGCCTGTCAAATCTCAATTGAGTCATGTTGGAAAAAATCACAATAAAAAATGAATTATAACAGCATTATAATTAATTAATTAAAACCCAACAATTTAGTTTAAAGAACCATTTTATATAAAATAGTCATAACAGCCAAATTCTCACCGGTCTATCCATTCCCATCGAAATGGTGACCAACTACTCACCAACAACCCGTAAATCATCCTCATCCTCAAACTGGGAATACTACCTAATCAATGGAATAAAAAAGGCCCTTCAAGAAAAATTAATTAAGGACCTTAAAATTTATAATTTCACCATGGTGAAGTAACTTGAAAAAATGACACACAGATAAGTGAAATTGTCCTCTAAGATTATCCACTTCCTAGGTAGAGTGAAAACCCCAACATTAGTATCCAATTACACCGTGATTCAGTGGAATCAGAAATTAAAATACCTAACCAAGTAAACAAAGTTTATAGGAATAATAAAAACAACGAAACATAGGATAATAGAGTTGAAGGCTTACCTAAAGGTTTCCAAAACACCAGATGACATTCAATTCAGACCAAGGAAGAAGAAGAACTCCCATAAAGGAACGGGGAAGAGGGTATCATGCATGAGAGAGATCTTAGGTAGGAGGAATAAAATAAGGTAAAACCCTTTAAGTTTCAGAGGGTAAACTGATATTTTTTCCATTTTAATAAGAAAAATGGTTTAGACACATAGTTTTCCAAAAAAAAATCCAACAGTGCAGTTGGCACTATCTTAGCCCCTCCATCTCTCATAGTTGTAACACACATTTTAATAGTCTGTGAACCAATTTTCTGACATTTTTGAAATAAAATGTCAACCCCTTTCATGGTCCCACCAACCCATCTCACAGTTTATCAAGATTTTCTCTTATATAAAATGGCCCATATGACTAGGCCACACAGTTATCACTAACTACATGCCAATAGTGTGCCATTGACTTTACCTATCTAAAACTCCAGTTTTAGGCCCCAAACTATGGAGATGCTCCTGAAACCTCTGATCTACCTTCCAAGCCACATTTCACATTTAAAAACACTATTTAGAGTAATTCCAACCTTTGAACTCACATTTTCAATCTTTGATCAAGTTTTGACCCATCTAGTAATTTGAAAATTCAAAATCCTTTGAAAATTCACATCTCAAAAATATATGGGATCTTACGAGAGGTTTATTTTATTATCAGATTGTAATCAAAGAATAAACTAAGATAAAAAAATAAATCAAATGGATACAATTATATCCCTATACTGACCAAATATCTACTTCATAAGGTACTGCAAGAATCACTTATAGATTTTGAAGCTGTGGAACTAGCATGACACTGGGTATATAAGGATATCACAATATGGATCTATGACTCCAGTGAGAAGCTAGTTATGGATAAGTCCATTGATATGTTGGAAAGTATATACAATGTGTGTATTCATATTGGTGTGGGATGATCCAAACCATTATAGTCAGATATTGATTATAGTAGAGAATCCATGATTTGGGGTGAACAACCAACCATGGTAAGAAGTAGGTTTTCTGCAAAGGGACCAATCCTTGACAAAATACCACATGTGATCTTTAATTTCTTTACTTTAATTTCATGTTTTTGTTTCATGTTGGGTAAGAGTTAAAATATATTCATTCACACCCTAGTAGTTTATAGATGTTCAATTACCAGGGGTAAAAACATAAAGGATAACATAGAATTCAGTAGAAAATAGGAAACACCTAATTCACCCCCATCTCAAGTGTATTCACCCAGTCCAACAATAATTTTAGTTATGGTAACTTCAAGAAAATGAATAATGAAACATTAATTCTTAATTATACAGTAATACATATTTAAATATTTTTTATTTCAAGAAATATATATAGTTATATATCCCTGACAAATATATTAAATATAATTTTTTTCATACAAAAGTTTGTGTGTTGGTGTTTATATTATCATATAATGTGTTTGGATTGTTTTCAATCTAAATAGGATATGGGATTCTAAGGCTGTGTGTTGGAATTCAATAAA
The DNA here is from genome assembly GCA_963277665.1 of Viscum album. Lineage (NCBI taxonomy): Eukaryota > Viridiplantae > Streptophyta > Magnoliopsida > Santalales > Viscaceae > Viscum > Viscum album. The sequence goes on from OY728157.1 coordinate 1,995,792,992, forward strand.
TCAAAGTTTTATTTTATGGATTGACTTGTTTTTAATGGTTAAAAATGGAGAGTGTTGCAATTATGAGGATTTATTAGTTGTATTAATAACAAGTGTCTGTAAAGAGTAAGATAGAGATCATAACACACTTTCTGAATAGATGAAAACTTATCAAGACACTATCTAATAATCCATGAGGTGAATAATAAAATTCACAGATCATACTTAGTAAATAATAGAATACCTTGGTAAGATATATGATAAGATGAGGATATGAAGACATCTAACATTGATATATAATGGTGACAATGGACATTCATGGAGATTAATATATAGGCTAATAGATGTATTTAATTGAAGCATAGAAGTATTAAATTGATCATATTTAAGTCCCTATATAAAATATAAAATTTATAAAAATAATATATTAAAGGAAAATTGATTTCCTAGTATAGAAACATATAGAAGGTATAATGAAGTTGAATATGGATATAAGTGTGGCCATCAAAAATATAATTTTAATGGATGGTCTGAATGGTTGAATTTATTTATTTTGTCCTACATATGCATTATATAAAATTCGAGAATGATTGAAGAAGTTTGGTGAAGGGTAAAACTATATTTGTTTGACATAACATACTGTGTGGATAGAGTTTTCTATAGGTCATGTTTGTGAAAAAAAGGAGATGGAAGAAAATTTGAAGATATATAATTCCCCAAGGAGAAACCATTCCATGGTTCTATAAACTGTGTCATTGTTTGAGAACCACCATCATTGTTTAAGGAATTTTTAAATAAGAATGATTAAAGGAATCTTTGGATACTATAATATGACTAAACCACATAATAGTGGTCATTATTTTTGAAAAAAATGATAAATTTCTCATAGTTTTGGGAGGAGTGATAAAAATTTTAATTTGAGTTTTTAATTAAGATTCTAGGATCAAATCACATTATAATATTGATCATGGTTATGAATGATGATAAAAAAATGGGTAGGGTCATGGTTTAATTTAGTGTTATATAGAATTCCTCAATGAAATATGAATCAAAGGAGATTTTATTCATGAATGGATGAGTTTTTAAGGAAAATAAGAAATATGAATGTGGTGTAAGTTATTTCACTAAATAAATCAACTAAAGATACCTAAAGTATTGAAAACAAAACCGTGAAATAGTAAAGTGGAACTAGTATAATATGAAACTATAACTATGGTCCCAACCCTTAGATATATGTTAAAACTATGGATACATGTCAAAATAGTCTATAAATATAGTTTAGACAACTATGACCATAGAATGCATTACCATATGTCTGTTGAACTATTGCTACAATTTTAAAACCTATATACATGGTTTGAAAAACAAAAAAATATGTATACTTATAGTCATAGTTTTCAAAATTGTGGCTAAATGGGTGCGTACATCCATGGATTTAGATTGGGTACCCTATGACTATGTAGTGGACATCCAATCAAATAATATGAGGATATATCCATATTTCTAGCATAAGTCTGTAAAAATATTTCCATATTAATCAAATAAAGTTTATAGGTATCCTATAATAAAATCATATTATCCATTTTTTGAGTTGTGAACCCCTGACCACCAACTTCTTATGTAAACACTTCAACAAATAGTCTAAGGTACATTTTATGTGTATGTGTGAGTATACATGTTTAAAATTAAATATTATAATTGAAAATAAAATTATGTATATAAGTATATAAATATAAAAATATAAAAATATGTAAATATTTAATTTAATACGTATATAAATATAGAAATATTATATATATATATAATAAAAATATAAAATTAGTAAATGAAATTTATGTATATTATATATATATAGGAATATATATATATATATATATTAATAAATAAATACATAAATATTATATAATTTCTATATATTTATATAATTTTAAATTTACACACATATATATAATACATAAATTATATTTAATCATTAACACACACATACAAACTTGTAAAACTCTCTTTTGTATAATTTTTAAAGTTCCCTTTCAATATAATGGTGGTTATAGGTTCAAAACTAGTTGAAATATATTTTTATTATTTTAGGATACCTACTGTAATGTCCCTGACCTGGAATCCACTAAACCAGTGCCCTGATCTGAGTCATCACATGATCTCAAGTACGCCTCCCCATATGCCAGAGTTTTCCGACTAGCGGCGAGAGTTTAATGAGTCATGTTGGGAGACAATACCATCTATACCAGATTAATCCATAGAATAACACAATATAAATAGTGTAACAAAAGGAACAACTAATAAAAATAATAGAAAAACATCTCCCAAAATTGTGTACAACCACAATTTTACCTCAACCATGTAATGACATGTTAATAGTGTCAAAGTGAATAAAAACGAAATAACACAAATGAAAAAATATCCAATGTGTCACGACTCTAAGTTTGGGTCCATCTCCATATACATCCTGACCCCAAATCAATATCCTAGTTTAGGGCCCATTCCCTTGTCCTAACCTACAACCAAGAAATCTTCTCGGGTACCCAATAGCAGCCTGAGCAGGGTGTAGGTTGAAAACTCTATAGGACACCACCAATAGTGTCTACCAAATATTTAGACTAATTGATAGTTCATGCAAGTACAAATAAATGGTAAGTAAAAAAGTGACATTTCATGTTCCATTAGTTAACAAAGTCTATTTAATTCATGCTTAGTAGTTATTCCAATTTCATTTATCATACCATATTTATTACATAATCTATTTTTAACACATTCTCTTTGGGTTAGGTGTATACATCAACTATACATGGATCCATGGTAATAAATCACAATGAATAGGAAAGATAAGTCAAGTACCTATCTCACTAGGGATACAAATATCACATCAACACATTATCCTCACCTTGAAGCCTCAGTCTAGGTGGAAGGAAACTGTTAGGGGAATAAATCATCTTCCCCCTTTTCTAACCTATGCATTTTTGGGGTGGAGTTTAGAGTCTTAGTCTAACTCAACCCGTGGGTGTAGAGCCTCAGGTCAATACCTTAATCTACCAATCTAGGTGCACATTCTTATTTATCCAATCACCAAAACCATACCATAAAAAACCAACCATAACCAATGCCATTGGAAACACAATCCGAGAAAAAAACATGGAAATTAATACTATTCCATAACCCATTAACACAATTAATAATTAAAATTCATAACCATTTAGTCAAATTCCCATTCTCTTGCCTGAACACATTAGCTGTGTTCAACAATCCCCATACCTTGGAAAATATTCATCAATTACCCTATATTAACCCATTTAGCCCATTTATGCTTTCACAAGAATTTACCCTTTTATGCACTTCAAGTACAATTCTTGTCCCACATAACACAACCCCTTTTATTACATTCAAACCTTTTGGAATACCCCATAATTCCCATGTGTTAACTCACTGAACATATTTTCCCATTCCCGTATTATTTCCCATTAACATATTTCTCCATTACCATCCCATTAACCAAACACAAGTTCACTATTTAATATGCACTTATACTCTTAGGCATTTCTATCCAAAATTCATTAACTAATCGAGATAATTTAATTTGACCCCATTTGTCTATTTTCATGTCATTCCAAACAACCCCTTATTCCATTATCACCATAGGAACAACTATCATCATTCCATTTACCCCTTAATCATTTGTTAAAACATGTTCTTCATGGGTTCCACATTATTACTCGGCATCCCTTCACTTATCCCTACCCCTTTATAGGTCCATAAATTCCGGCGTACCCCATGGGTGGTCCCAAAATGGCCAAGTCAACCTCTACACATCCCATGTGGATTTTGAGGTTTTCAATCGGTAAATCAGACATCCATTTTATCAAATACTCTAACGTAACCTAGAACACAACTAGGGGAAAATGTAAATAAGATTCCATGCACAAATATAAAATAAATCTATGGGATAATACTTGTAGACCACCTACCTTGAATCTGATAATGAATTCACTCTTAATCATAGCCTTGGATCTAGATTCAAACACCCATTATATCCCCATCCTAGATCTCACCAGAAAAAGAGGGTTTTAGAGATTTGAAAGTAGATGAGCGAAAGAGGAAAACCCTAATTGAGAAGAGGAAACAAGGGGGAGATTAGAATTACCTGAGGCTTCGATCTATAACCAACGATGATCCAAATGGATTATGATCTAAAGAGAATCAAATCTTGGAATCTTGGGTCCACCAATTTCATCACTAGGGTTAAGGGGGTGAAATGGATGAGAAATCAGAGTTGGGGTTTAAAATCATAGATTGATAATTTTGTAAAATTTTCAACTTTGCTGGGTTTCACGGTTTACCCACATGGTTTTACAAACTGTTCACAAACCATGCAAGAGATACTATCCAAAAATCACCTATTCTCATGGTTTCCTGGGAATTCTGCACCGTTATCATAACCTTGCGGTAACCGTGCACTAGCTTCTGCCTAAGTTTTCATGGTTACCGGGGATGCTCCGCATGGTTTTCACTAACCATGTGTGAACCATGCAACATGCTCAAAAATTACTTTCTCTTCCTCTTTCATGTCCTGAACCCCCAGAACACCCCTCAGTCTTCATATAAACTTGGGAAACACTTATTTAACCAAATGAAGACACTTAAACCAAAGCATAAACAAGAACATACCTCAAGGAAGAAGCTGGGATCTTATAACCTCCCCACCTTATAACGGCTCGTCCTTGAGCCATAATCCAAAGAATCACTAAGCTTCCAAAACCAAGAGACAAAGCCATTAAGCCTGTCTAACATTCCCATTTCCCTATGTTTCTTATTTAACATTACAAATCTACCGTAAAAGTGAACCAATACACGGTCTTGGCCAACAAGACTTCCTCACCACAACCCACAACATGAACCCAATAATTCTTTAGGATGCATCAACTATATCCATACCCAACCACTGGAACCTCTTAGAGAAAAAGTAGGCAAAGGTTCCGAATTCAAAGTAGGTGTAACTTTGTACACAACATTATCCCATTGCATAGGAATCAAATAGCACCCCATCAGTCCGATCCTCTTCAGAACTCACGACCCAAATCACATGGCATCATTTTACTCTGTTTTCCCCCAAATATAACTATGACCAAAGCTGATATCTCCTAGAGAAAAATACATGATCCTCCCAACCATATTTCCCAACTTACGCCAATCCACCACTCGTGTCCCAATGATCCTATTCCATAACTATACATCCCAATTCAACTCGAACACTCTGGTACTCTACTGATTTAACTTTTGTCATGCTTGTTACCAAGGCCAACTCACCCAAATAGTGACCACTCGAGTCCCTCCAACATAAATCTCTGGTCACATCATCAACCAACTATTTACCCTCCATGGTTCTATACACTTTCATTGATTATTTGGTACCTCCAATTTCGATGAAAGACCACCAAAATCTCAACTCAAATTTCACATCATACCTGACACAACCACTAAGGTCGTCCCCTGAATTCTAGTAGACTCCATTTATCACAAAACCACTTCCCTCCAAACCATCTGTAGGCTCCACCGTCTAAACAAAATTTCCAATCACTAGCACCACTACCACTCATACACTATCTAAATAATTATAAGTTCCCACTCAAGACCATTCCAAAATTTGAGACACACTTATTTTCATAAATAATCCAACAAAGATTATTTACCACTCTCCACATTCATCCCCTGATCATATTTAAGTCAAGTTTCCCTGATTGACAAGTTCTGGAAGACTTAGCTTCACACATGGAATGAAACTACCTCACATGGACAAGGTTCATTCGAACATTGAGGCATTCCAAAACAACTAATGGACACTTAACATAACCTAATTTTTATTTCCAATGGAATTATAGATCCCAACCTCTCTTGAAACAAACCAATTTTACATCTCACTACACTCTTCGATGACGAAAAAAAGAATCTAAAACTCCATTTAGAACCACCCAAAGCCAAAGAAAAAGTTTGGACGGATAAACCACCGTAGTAAAGGCCCACCTGGCCTTTCCGAGAGATAAATTATTCAACTTACAAGTTCTTTATTAGCATCCCTATGATGCTACATCAACTAAAAATTACCTTCCCCGCATCCAGGACTGACTCATCACTACCCCCCTTAGGAGTGTCATTACCATTTCTCTCCACATGGGATTTCAATAACCATGTATCACGCCCAAACACAAACAAAATCCCAAAACCTATACATGGATTTCTAGAATTATCTTGAATAAGAGGTATAACATCAACCACTGCCTACTCCTGAATTTCATGGATGGTAATATCAATGTTCATCGACACATGTCCCATCCTAAGGACCTCACCCGAAACCATTGATGGTGTGAATACACAATCCCACTTCACTTATACCACCACCATGACCATAAACTTCATGATGTACCTCCTCATACCAAATAACTGCAAGTTTCTAGGTGTAAATCCAAATATTATCAATGTACCTGGGATGATGTTAATATATTGGGCATGATCTTCACTAGATGAGGCATGCTATGAAGTTGTTGAAGAACACCACCACCAACTTATCTATTACTCATATCACCTCCCAAGATGGAACACCATGATCTGCCAAGGATTTCTGGATTCCTTACTGCATACCTCTCATCATAATTTAACCAGCACTGCTTAAGGACAATTGCTAAATAAGACTCACCACTGCCCTACAACCATCTATCAAGCATTCGTGAACCAACGTTTTCCTTTGTACTACTTCCACCACACCACTTGAGTTCTTCCAGTACATCCCTGAATACTTATGACGGAACACTACAGTTTGTCATGCCAATCAAACTAATTGTCCCTCACACAACGACGCTCCCCAACTTGGATTTATAGAGAATAAAGGATGCTTATCATGATTATAATCACACCTTACCAGTTCATTCCTGCACCTGTACCACTTAAACTCTCAAGGTTTAACACTTTCCTTCAACCATTCTCATAATGAATTTAGTTCCCAAAAGCCAACCATAACATGGCATTGCCCAACACCCGCTTACTTACCTAACCTTGCTTCTTGATTATTCATCCTCATTATCCCAAGGAATTCTTAATATCTCACCCAACAACCACACCATTCAAACCAATATGCCTAGCCCTGTTACTACCCTCACCTAGGGTGTCATCTTCCAACAAGAGAATATAAATGTGATTCATTCATCCTTGTCCATTTCACCTGAAAACAACACCAAGGTCTCTATTAAACATAATCCAAATTTATGGGTCTGGAATCCATGTAATTATATTTAATGAAGCTTAATGGTAATTATATGCATCGATCTCACCTTTTACGCATTCCCCATGCTTCCTATTTACAAAGAACCTATATCATAGGGCTATCCTCCCATGAGGTCACCCTTGATTTCTGTAAAACTACCAACACATCACCAAATTATAAACCTTCCCATTTATCCCTCTAGGATAACCCACACTAATTGAAATATTCCACATCCCATTATCAAGTCCTAATATTCACTTATATGGAACACAACCAAGATCACTAGGAACCTTGTTTGACCTCTCTATTCCATCACCTTGAAGGCTGAGTGATACCAATTACCTAAACTAGAATCATGATGAACAAAATACATTAATCCTATTTCCAAACTACACATGTCAAGATATGAACAAAAACAATGTTCACAAACAAAACACTCACCCCCATTCGGATACACACAACGCCTAGCGCACCAAGCGACCATTTACTCTATGTTCTACACCAGAGGTAATTGTACACATACATCAGCACCATGAGCCAAAACCACTATTCTACAGTATGAGATACAACTCACAAGGTCTAAACCCACATGGTTCACCCCACCCCCAAAAATATCCCACCACTAAGGACACTAACACTAGGGAAATCATTCTTATGTCCATCATACTACCCACAAGGATTACTACCTTCATGTTACCAAGAATCACCTTAAGACCTCATGGACACAACCTAACTAAATACACAGTGAAGAACACCCAATGGTTCATGCTTTAGAAAATTATTCTTACACAAATTTCTCAAAATACCTACTCACTTGGGTTCATATTCCCCAAAAATATTCACCAATAAACATCTCAATGAAATTCCAATCAGTATAGACTACAATGAAAGAATGCACCAGCTTCCATACTCAACTCACTCCACATATTATATTCCAATGGAAGTATTCACATATATACAACTACCTTTAACCCTTATTACCATGGGTCATGGTCAATATGGGGTAACCAAATTACTTAATCACAAATCATGAGTCAAAAATCTCTTTAAACCATTTCCCCTCCTACAACACAAATCTCTTCTATTCATAACATTTCCCATATCAAAAATTGTTATAAAAACCAACATAAATCATTTACACTTTTAATTGGGAAAAATTCATCAACTATTCCATCCTCACCATAGAAATATTTATCTTTTAAACACCATTTAGTCTTTACAATTATAAGGCCCCACCCTTAAACCTTACTCAATCTTTACTTATTACAAGATTACACATTGAGGTTCTTTTCGGGTTTAGAGTTTTAGAGAATTAGATCATAAAACTTTCATTACATTCCACATGTAAACAAAATGGTTACATAAAGATAGTATTATTTTTTCCCATCAATGGAAACATATTTAAAATAAAACATGGATTCTTTCTTGACAATTCCTTGAAACTATCATCGTATCATGTACCTTTCCCTTGACCTGTGAAAAACATTTCAAAAAAACTTGGGATGAGCATAAAAAGATCAGTAAGGGATATAAAAATATATGGAAAGGAAACATGGGTACATATATACATAAGAATGAAATCATACTTTACCCATAAAACATAAGCACTTCAACATACCTCATCAAATCATGAATAAATCATAGAAATCATAAGACATAAAGGTAACTTGAGGCATTCATAACATTCTTACGTAGGGAGTAACCCTCTTGGTTACGTTTGGAATACCCATCACAATATATTCCCTAAATATCTTCGGAGAAACCTTAACGTTTCACTCCTTTGCGTTACCCAATGCATTGGAGAGCTATATAGGGATCAACCACCCTTAGTCTATCACAGAACCACCCGTCTTCTTAATAATTCCCAAGAACCTCAACATAATCGTATCACATAAAACATGCATAAAGGAAACATAACATTTCCACCTTTCAATCACAAGATATCAATACAACAAATTGATATAAAAACATTATAAAAACAATTTTAAATACCAAAATAAAAGTAAAGTAAAACATGGTATTTGTTTTTCTTTTTTAAAAAAGGTATGGCTTGTAGAGGAAGCCGAAACTCAAATAATGGTCACGACGGTAGAGAAGTCGTTGTCGCCGCATACGTATGACAAAAACATTCCCTTTTGTCGTTTAGTAAACGCTTCGTATAAAAAAGATTCCTTTTGAATAAACGTAAAAGTCAAAGGGGTTTATACACCGTATAAAAGAAGGTTGTGTATAAAACAAAATATCCCTCAATGAAAGGAGATTGAGACGAAGTCCCATACCTCGGGTCCGACTTGACTCGATCGTTCATTAATGTCCTGAATAATAAACTTGAGTTAATTTATACTTGATTAAGAAACTTTTTCAAGTTCATTATTCCTTTTATATCACTTAATACCATTTCATGAACACTATGTAACTATTTAAGTTATTAACGGTGGTTTTAACGATCATTGGTACTTGAGTCAAAAATATGCTCTTTATAATTACAAGTTGTTCATGTATCCATTATATCCAGAGTTATACTCATGATGTAGATATCATATAAATAATATATATCTAGTATATAAATGCATTTATAATATTACATAACGTTTAGAGGTAAGAAATGAAATGCACCGTTCATGGAGACGGTAAGCCGTACGTACGCATGAACGCTACTTTCATTTATATGTCATATTAATGGAATTAAAATTAATGAGAGTTATGTATATTTTAATTCCAGAATTATATTAATCATTTAGATGTAACATAAGTCACATATATCCATTATATATATGTACTTATAATTGTACATTACATTTGGGGATAAGAAATGAAATGCACCGTTCATGGAGACGATAAGCCATACGTACGCATGAACACTGCTTTCATTTCTATTTCATATTTTATAGAATGGAATCATAATGATATAAAGGTATATTATAATTCCAGTATAATATCATATATAATACCATTAATTACATCCTTTATACGTCCCAAATATGGCATTAACGAATCAAATCACTTTGAGGGGGCGGTAGTCCGCACTTCCTTAAATGAAGATATCGCGTTTACCCATAATGGAAACCATAAAGGTATGACCAAAATGAAAAATAAAGAAGCTTAAGAAAAACATAAACATATTATATATCATATATAAATATAGTTTCATCTTAATGGCCACCTTTGAAGGTGTTAAAATAATGTTGAACAATCATCGTTTCAGGAGGCATAAATTCACCATCCACAGAAACAGTAAGTTCTTTAACCATTAGATGTAGGTGTGTGTAAGTGTAGCTCGAATAATTCTTATAAAAAAATCCTAGTATATTCAAGATACTGTATTTGTTACAAAAGAAAATAATAAAAAGATTTTAGGGGGTTGGAGAAGCAAAATAAAACAAAAAGACTCAAGTGAAGACATTACCTTAACATCGGGTAACTCTCTTTGGATTGAGATCAAAGGCTTCCTTGGAAAGACTTATTCCCAAATTGAGGCTTCATGGTGTAATATAGGGATACGGAGAGACAAAATGGTTAGGTTTTGTCCGAGCCAAAGGCTTTGGGAGTGTGGGTAAGGAGATAGAGGTGGGGTCCTTTTATAAGAGGAGAGGAGGGGCACTCTTGGAAGGTAAAGAAAAGTCACTTTATTTTAAAATGGTATTCGGATTTAAGAGGTCCCACATTGATGTGTTTCGAGGATAAGGTTATAAGGGTTTTAAATCCACCCATCCAATAGGTTTTTTCCATGTGTAGGTCTTAGATTTTACATTATCATTCCATTTTATTTAAATCGTTAAATAATGAGGTCATCGCTGCATCATCATGATGTCATATATAATTTAATTTATTTAAAGTATAAAAATTATAAAAAAATAATATGATGTAGGAAATAGTTTTATATTTCCAATGACTATTTATAATCAAAAATCTGATCTTTATAACCCCATGTAAAAATTGTTTTAGTAAAACATCTCATGTTTGTGTCATTTTTTACTTTAACATTAAATAAAAAGTTATTTATGTCATTTCCCAACCAAAGTGGCTCCATGGGGTCCCCAAGTTGACCCATGTATTTTCTTGGTTGTCCATGACACATCCAATGAGGTTAGGACATGTGTCAAGCTCATCTCATTTTATTAAAGCATTATTTTTACCTTCAACTACACTAATTACCTCTAATCGCGATTAAGAACTTAAGAGTTACTATTCTACAAAAAATTATTTTAATCTCATTGAACCACATTTTACTTCTTAATGACAACCATTTATGTAGTATTTTTGAAATTCAAAACACAGAAGTGGTAAAATTTCATTTAAACGAAAAATCAGTTTTTATAAGTACAACTTAGTGGTTTCACTATTCATCAAAAATTGATGTTTTTCAGAAAAATACCAAAAATTTACCCTAAGCTATATTTGATATTCCGAATTCAAAAATGAATTCTATTTTACAAAATTCAAAACATATAAGTCAGATTAATTAATTTAATAATTAATTCCCGCTGTCATGACAAATAGCGTGTTTTTATGAAACAGTAAGTATCAAAAGATTGACACCAGTTTAAGTCCGATTTCAAAGTGAAATTAATTCCATCGACCACTATTATATTTAATGGTAAAAATATTTTATAATTTAAATTTAAAACCAATTCAAAATATAATCTAATCATATAAATAAATTATATTAAAAAAATAGTTTTGATGTAAAATGCAGTATTTTTTTCACTATTCATTAAAAAATGAACATTGTCTGAAAAATACCAAAAATTCACACAAAGTAAATTTTGATGTCCCAATCATAAAGAATAAGTTTATTTTGACAAACATAGCTTATAAAATTTTCAACAGATAGATTTAAAAATTGTTTGCCATCAAAAGGCAGTAAAACAATCTTTTAAGAATATTAGTGTATTCCATGCATAAGATTGTATTTATTTTCATTTTAAGCCTCTAAAAACTATCTTAATCATTAATAGACATAGATAAAAATATCTATTATTCATTACTTACTTGGGATGTTACATCCTTCCCCCCTTTTGAAAATTTCGTCCCCGCAATTTATTTACTTATCGAATAAATGAGGGTACTTATCCCTCATTGCATTTTCAGATTCCCATGTTGCCTCTTCCATCATGTGGTTTTTCCACAAAACATTTACCTGATTAATCACCTTATTTCGTAACACTTTCTCCCTATGGTCAAGAATCTGGACCGGTTGTTCCTCATAAGATAGGTTCTCTTCCAGCTGAACTACCTCTGGACTCAAAACTTGAGATGGATCTGGCATATACTTTCTCAACATCGAAACGTGAAAAACAATGTGTACCTGAGATAAACTCGGAGGTAAAGCCACCCGGTATGCAACTGATCCAACTCTCTCCAGAATTTCATATGGTCCAATAAACCTTGGAATCATCTTTCCTTTCTTACCAAATCTCATCACACTTTCCCAAGGAGAATCCTTAAGAAAAACATGATCACCTACCTCGAAAGATAGATCCTTCCTCCGGTTATCCACATAACTCTTCTGCCTGCTCTGAGCTATTCTCATGTGATTCTGAATCAGCTGACCTTTTTCTGCCATCTCTTCTACCAATTCTGGTCCCATCAACTTCCTTTCACCCACTTCATCCCAAAAAGATGGAGTTCGACACCGCTTCCCAAATAATGCCTCAAATGGTGCCATCTGTATACTGGAATGAAAACTGTTATTATATGAAAATTCAACCAAAGAAAGATGTTGGTCCCAACTTCCCTGATAATCCATAGAGCAAGAACGTAGCATATCCTCCAATGTCTAAATTGTTCTTTCTGACTGCCCATCTGATTGAGGATGAAATGTTGTACTAAAATTTAATTCAGTACCCAACGACTTCTGAAGGCCTTTCCAAAAGTTAGAAGTGAACCTAGGATCACGATTAGATACAATGGAGAGGGGAACTCCATGTAACCTGACTATCTCTTTAAGATACAAATGGGAAAGTTTATCTAGGGAAAATGTATCTCATATTGCAAGGAAATGAGAAGATTTATTCAAGCGATCAACAATAACCCATATTGCATTATTACCTCGAGATGTCTTCGGTAATCCCACAACAAAGTCCATGGATATATTCTCCCATTTCGACTCTGGCACTAGTAAAGGCTGAAACATCCCTTTCGGTAACTGCCGCTCTGCTTTAACATAGTGACATGTCAAACACTTCACAGTAAAATCAGCAATATCTCTTTTCATTCCATCCCACTAGTAATACTCCCGCAGATATCTGTACATCATAGTACTACTATGATGAACAGAAAACAGAGAACTATGAGCTTCACATAACAACTCTCTCTTCAACTGTGAATCACAAGGCACACACAATATCTTCCCAAATCTCAAAACGCAATCATTATCAATGTTGAATTCAGGAAACTTAACTTTCTGAACCAGCTCTACCTTTTTCTGCAACGCACTGTCTTGCTTTTGTGCTTGCTTGATTCTATCTGATAGAGATGATCTCACTGATACCTGAAACAAAACAGAAGAACTTCCTATACCAAAAACTTCTATGCCAAAGTTCATCAAATCCTTAACCAAAGGATCATGTTCCAAGCACAACATTTCTAATGAAGTATTACTTTTTCAACTCAAAGCATCAGCCACTTTATTTTCTTTTCCCGGATGGCAATGAATTGTAGAATCATAATCCTTGATTAATTCTAGCCATCTCCTCTGTATCATGTTTAACTCTTTCTGAGTGAATATATACTTTAAACTTTTTTGATAAGTATATATTTCACACTTTACTCCATACAAATGATGCCTCCAAATTTTTAAAGCGAAAACAGCAGCAGATAATTCCAAATCATGTGTAGGTAATTTACCTCATGAGATTTCAACTGTCGTGAACCATAAGCAATTACCTGATCATTCTGCATTAGGACGCAACCAAGTCCTTTCAATGAAGCATCACTATATATAATAAACTCACCATTCTGGGAAGGTAGTGGCAAAACTGGAGCTTTCACCAATCTTCTTTTCAATTCCTGAAAACAATCATCACATTCTTTTGTCCAGATAAACATAACACCCTTCCGAGTTAGCTTAGTCATTGGACTAGATAACCGTGAAAAATTTCTAAAAAACCTTCGGTAATATCCTGCCAAACCAAGGAAGCTATGAATCTCAGTTACATTTGTGGGTCTTGGCCATTCTTCAACAACCTTTGTTTTTGCAGGATCAACAATTATCCCATCTTTAGAAACAATATGACCAAGGAAAGAAATTTGTTACAACCAAAACTCACACTTGCTAAATTTTCCATACAGTTTATTTTATTTTAAGGTTTGCAAGATAACCCATAAATGTATTTCATGCTCCTCATTACTTTTAGAAAACACCAAAATATCATCAATGAAAACCACCACAAACTTATCCAATAACTCATGGAAAATTCTATTCATTAATTTCGTGAATACAGAAAGTGCATTGGTTAGCCCAAAAGGCATTACTACAAATTCATAATGGCCATATCTTGTACGGAATGCGGTCTTCGGAACATCTGCTTCTTTTACCTTCAGCTGATGGTACGCCGATCTCAGGTCAATCTTTGAAAAAAACTGAGCTCCCTGGAGCTGATCAAGAAAATCATCGATATGAGGCAAAGGCTATTTGTTCTTAACAGTGATGTTATTAAAGGCTCTATAATCAATGCAAAGTCTCATTGAACCATATTTATTTTTAAAAAATAAAATAGGAGCACCCCATGGTGATGTGCTAGGTCGAATGAAACCTTTCTCTAATAAATCTTGCAATTGCTCCTTCAACTCTAAAAGTTCAATTTGATCCATTCGATAAGGGGGCTTTGAAATTGGCGTAGCATCAGGAACTAAGTCAACAATAAACTCAACTTCCCGGTCTGGTATTATTCCAGGCAACTCATCCGGAAAAACATCAGGATACTCATTTACCACTGGCCCATCATTAATCTGAACAGTTCCTTTATTTTCAACAATGTGTGCAAGGTAACATTCATTTCCATCTTTTACAAATTTCTTGGCATCTTGATAAGTTATCAACAGTAAGGGTTCATTCTTGTACACAAACTGAATGTCTTTTTGAAAAGAAACTTCTTTAGCTCTACAGTCAATCTTAGCATGGTAAATAGAGAGCCAATCCATACCCAGGATAACATCAAACTCTACTAGAGGTAGAACAATAAGGTTTTCAAGTAGGTTTTTTCCACAGATAAGGATAGGAAGATTCTTATAAATTATTTTTTCCTCAAAATTTCCCCCAGGTGATTTTACCAAAAGTTCATGAGTCATTTCTTGAGTTGGTATTCCCATTTTACTAGAAAAGGTTTCAGAGATGAATGAATGTGTAGACCCCTAATCAAACAACACACTGGCATAATATGAAAAAAAAAACAAAGTACCTGATACAACTTCATTTGATGGCCCGAAATCTGCTGAAGTAGTTGAAAAGTATTTCACCACCTCTTTATGATTGTAGTCTAACTGCTTCCCATCACCCAAGATCTTTGTCAGACACTCATTTGCATAGTGACCCATCTCATTGCACTTATAACATTTCACTAATTGTTAATCAAATTTGGTCATACCATCACCCTGATCTTTTCCTGTGCAATCACGAGCCTTATGTCCCATCTTACCACAACGGTAGCACTTTACAGAAATCAGAAGACATTCCCCAGCATTACTTTTTCCACATTTATCACAAACTGGAAACTTAGTTTTCTTACCGTCAGACTTTTTTGAAGAATTCTTACATTTCTCCTTCCACCTAGGTCTCTTCTTCTGTTGGTTTTTATAGAACACTTGATCATCGGAAAACTCCATTTCCACCTTTTCAGCACATCGAACACGCTTTTCATAACTTTTAAACTCACGAGAAGCTAATTCCCTTCGATATTTTGGCATTAATCCTGAGTAAAAATGATTTATTTTACTATCAAGGTCTCGGATAAAATTTGGAGCATACCTTGTCAATCGAGTGAAACTTTCTTCATAGGCAGCCACTGAGTCTTCCTCTTGCCACAATTCCATGAATTTTTTTCCATCCTAAGTCGAATAGCCTTAGGAAAATACTTCTCAAGAAACATACCTTTGAATTCATCCCAGTCGAGAGCATCATTCTCATCAGCATCCCTGATATTTTTAACCATCGACCACCACGAATCTGCTTCACCCTCCAAATGATAAATAGCAAGACTAACCTTTTGATTGTCTGAACACCCCATGACATCGAAAATCTTCTCTAGTGATTTAATCCACCCTTCACCTAACACATGGTTAGATGATCCTATGAATTATGGGGGATGTTGCCTCATGAAATGTTCCCCAACTGACATGTTCCTCTCTGGTTGATCTGGCTGATCTCGTACATGGATACCGCCACCATTTATCTCTTAATTCAACTGCACCATTACTGCAACAAACTATTCAGTTCCAATTCTGACCATCTCAGGATGCTGATTCGGAAGGTTATTTCCTTCTGTATGCCTTCTTATCACTGCTTCCCTGTTTCCTCTGCAGAAAACCTTTCTAAACAAACATGTCTTAGATGAAGAAACATGGTAATCTTCAAATACTATATCACTTCAATTTTACCATAAAAAAATATTTTTGGATAATCATTTAATAGAATTCTAACTCCTAAAGTTATCTAAACCGACCTTTGATACCAACTATAAGGCCCCAGCCTTAAACCTTACTTAATCTTGAGTTATTACAATATTACACATTGAGGATCTTTTCGAGTTTAGAGTTTTAGAGAATTAGATCATAAAACTTGCATTACATTCCACATATAAACAAAGTGGTTACATAAAGATAGTATTCTTCTTTCCCATCAATGTAAACATATTTAAAATAAAACATGGATTCTTTCTTGACACTTCCTTGACACTATCATCGTATCATGTACCTTTCCCTTGACCTGTGAAAAACATTTCAAAAAAACTTGGGATGAGCATAAAAAGCTCAGTAAGGGATATAAAAATATATGGAAAGGAAACATGGGTACATATATACATAATAATGAAATCATAATTTACCCATAAAACATAATCACTTCAACATACCTCATCAAATCATGAATAAATCATAGAAATCATAAGACATAAAGGTAACTTGAGGCATTCATAACATTATTACGTAGGGAGTAACCCTATTGGTTACGTTTGGAATACCCATCACAGTATACTCCCTAAATCTCTTCGGAGAAACCTTAACATTGCACTCCTTCGCGTTACCCAATGCATTGGAGAGCTATATCGGGCTCACCCACCCTTAGTCTGTCATGGAACCACCCATCTTCTTAATAATCCCCAAGAACCTCAACATAATCATATCACATAAAACATGCATAAAGGAAAAATAACATTTACACCTTTCAATCACAAGATATCAATACAACACATTGATATAAAAACATTATGAAAAAAATTTTCAATACCAAAATAAAATAAAAGTAAAACATGGTATTTATTTTTCTTTTTAAAAAAATGTATGGCTTGTAGAGGAAGATGAAACTCAAATAATGGTAACGGCGGCGGAGAAGTTGTTGTCGCCACATACGTATGACAAAAACATTCCCTTTTGTCATTTAGTAAATGCTTCGTATAAAAAAGATTCCTTTTGAATAAACGTAAAACTCAAAGGGGTTTATAGACCATATAAAATAAGGTTGTGTATAAAACAAAATATGCCTCAATGAAAGGAGATTGAGACGAAGTCCCATACCTCGGGTCCGACTTGACTCGATCATTCTTTAATGTCCTGAATAATAAACTTGAGTTAATTTCTAATTGCTTAAGAACCTTTTTCAAGTTCATTATTCCTTTTATATCACTTATTACCATGTCATGAACACTATGTAATTATTTAAGTTATTAATGGTCGTTTTAACCATCATTGGTACTTGAGTCAAAAATATGCTCTTTATAATTAGAAGTTGTTCATGTATCCATTATATCCAGAGTTATACTCATGATGAAGATATCATATATATAATATATATCTAGTATATACATGCATTTATAATATTACACAACGTTTAGAGGTAAGAAATGAAATGCACCGTTCATGGAGACGGTAAGCCGTACGTACGCATGAACGCTACTTTCATTTCTATATCATATTAATGGAATTAAAATTAATGAGAGTTATGTATATTTTAATTCCAGAATTATATTCATCATTTAGATGTAACATAAATCACATATATCCATTATATATATGTACTTATAATAGTACATTACATTTGAGGATAAGAAATGAAATGCACCGTTCATGGAGACGGTAAGCCGTACGTACACATGAACGCTGCTTTCATTTATATTTCGTATTTTATGGAATGGAATCATAATGATATAAAGGTATATTATAATTCCAGTACAATATCATATATAAAACCATTAATTACATCCTTTATACATCCCACATATGGCATTAACGAATCAAATCACTTTGAGGGGGCGGTAGTCCGCACTTTCTTAAATGAAGATATCGTGTTTACCCATAATGGAAACCATAAAGGTATGCCCAAAATGAAAAATACATAAGCTTAAGAAAAACATAAACATATTATATATCATATATAAATATAGTTTCATCTTAATGGCCACCTTTTAAGGTGTTAAAATAATGTTGAACAATCATCGTTTCGGGAGGCATAAATTCACCATCCACGGAAACAGTATGTTCTTTAACCATTAGATGTAGGTGTGTGTCAGTGTAGCTCGAATACTTATTATAAAAACATCCTAGTATATTCAATATACTGGATTTGTTACAAAAGAAAATAACAAAAATATTTTATGGGGTTGGAGAAGCAAAATAAAAAAAAGGACTCAAGTGAAGACATTACCTTAAAATCGCGTAACTCTCTTTGGTTTAAGCTCAAAGGATTCCTTGGTAAGACTTATGAAAAAAGTGAGGCATCAAGGATTAAGAGAGGGATGTGGAGAGCCAAAATGGTCAGGTGTTGGCCGAGCCAAAGGCTTTGGAGTGTGGGTAAGGAGGTAGAGGTTGGGGCCTTTTATAAGAGGAGAGGAGGGGCACTCTTGGAAGGTAAAGAAGAGTCACTTTATTTTAAAATGGTATTCGGATTTAAGAGGTCCCAAATTGATGTGTTTAGAGGATAAGGTGATAAGGGTTCGAAATCCACACATCCAATAGGTTTTTTCCATGTGTAGGTCTTAGAGTTTACATTATCATTCCATTTTAATTAAATTGTTAAATAATGAGGTCATCGCTGCATCATCATGATGTCAAAAATAATTTAATTTATTTAAAGTCTAAAAATTATAAAACAAATACTATGATGTAGGAAATCTTTTTAGATTTCCAATTACTATTTATAATAAAAAATCGGATCTTTATAACCCCATGTAAAAATTGTTTTAATAAAAAATCTCATGTTTGTGTCATTTTTTTACTTTAACATTAAATAAAAAGTTATTTATGTCATTTCCCAACCAAAGTGGCTCCATGGGGTCCCCAAGTTGACCCATGGATTTTATTGGTCGGCCATGACACATCCAATGAGGGTAGGACATGTGTCAATCTCATCTCATTTTATTAAAGCATTATTTTTACCTTAAACTACACTAATTACCTCTAATCGTGATTAAGAACTTAAGAGTTACTATTCACCAAAAAATTATTTTAATCTCATTGAACAACATTTTAATTCTTAATGACAACTATGTATGTCGGATTTTTAAAATTCAAAACACAGAAGTGGTAAAATTTCATTTAAACGAAAAATCAGTTTTTATAAGTACCACTTAGTGGTTTCACTATTCATCAAAAATTGAAGTTTTTCAGAAAAATACCAAAAATTCACCCTAAGCTATATTTGATATTCTGAATTGAAAAATGAAGTCTATTTTAAAAAATTCAAAACATATAAGTCACATTAATTATTTTAATAATTAATTCCCACTGTCATGACAAATAGCATGTTTTTATGAAACAATAAGTATCAAAAGATTGACACCAGTTTAAGTCCGATTTCAAAGTGAAATTAACTCCAACGACCACTATTGGATTTAATGGTAAAAATATTTTCTAATTTCAATTTAAAACCAATTCAAAATATAATCTAATCATATAAATAAATTAGATTAAAAAAACAGTTTGATGTAAAATGCAGTATTTTTTTCACTATTCATTAAAAAATGAACATTGTCTGAAAAATACCAAAAATTCACACAAAGTAAATTTTGATGTCCCAATCATAAATAATAAGTTTATTTTGACAAAAATAGCTTTTAAAATTGTCAAAATATAGATTTAGAAATCTTTTTCCATCAAAAGGCAATAAAACAATCTTTTAAGAATATTAGTGTATTCCATGCATAAGATTGTATTTATTTTCATTTTAAGCCTATAAAACACTATCTTAATCATTAATAGACATAGATAAAAATATCTATTATTCATTACTTACTTGGGATGTTACATCCTTCCCCACTTATGAAAATTGTGTCCCCGCAATTTATTTACTTATCAAATAAATGGGGGTACTTATCCCTCATTGCATTTTTAGATTCCCATGTTGCCTCTTCTATCATGTGGTTTTTCCACAAAACGTTTACCTGATTAATCACATTATTTAGTAACACGTGCTCCATGTGGTCAAGAATCTGGACCGGTTGTTCCTCATAAGATAGGTTCTCTTCTAGTTGAACTACCTCTGGACTCAAAACATGAGATGGATCTGGCATATACTTTCTCAACATCGAAACGTGAAAAACATTGTGTACCTGAGATAAACTCGGAGGTAAAGCCACCCGGTATGCAACTGATCCAACTCTCTCCAGAATTTCATATGGTCCAATAAACCTTGGACTCAGCTTTCCTTTCTTACCAAATCTCATCACACTTTCCCAAGGAGAAACCTTGAGAAAAACAGGATCACCTACCTCGAAAGATAGATCCGTCCTCCGATTATCCACATAACTCTTCTGCCTGCTCTGAGCTGTTCTCATGTGCTTCTAAATCAGCTGAACTTTTTCTGCCATCTCTTCTACCAATTCTGGTCCCATCAACTTCCTTTCACCCACTTCATCCCAAAAAGCTGGAGTTTGACACCGCTTCCCATATAATGCCTGAAATGGTGCCATCTGTATACTGGAATGAAAACTGTTATTCTATGAAAATTCATCCAAAGAAATATGTTGGTCCCAACTTCCCTGATAATCCATAGAGAAAGAACGTAGCATATCCTCCAATGTCTGAATTTTTCATTTTTACTTTCCATCTGATTGAGGATGAAATTCTCTACTAAAATTTAATTCAGTACCCAACGACTTCTGAAGTCCTTTCCAAAAGTTATAAGTGAACCTAGGGTCATGATCAGATTCAATGAAGAGGGGAACTCCATGTAACCTGACTATCTCTTTAAGATACAAACGGGAATGTTGATCTAGAGAAAAAGTATCTTGTATAGCAAGGAAATGAGCAGATTTAGTCAAGCGATCAACAATAAACCATATTACATTATTACCTCGAGATGTCTTCGGTAATACCACAAAAAATTCCATAGATATATTCTCCCATTTCCACTCTGGCACTGGTAAAGGCTGAAGCATCCCTTTCGATAACTGTCGCTCTTCTTTAACCTGTCGACATGTCAAACACTTCACAGTAAAATCAGCAATATCTCTTTTCATTCCATCCCCCCAGTAATACTCCTGCAGATATCTGTACATCTTAGTACTGCCAGGATGAACTGAAAACGGAGAACTATGAGCTTCACATAACAACTCTCTCTTCAACTGTGAATCACAAGGCACACACAATCTCTTCCTAAATCTCAAAACGCAATCATTATCAATGTTGAATTCAGGCAACGTACCTTTCTGAACCAGCTCTACCTTTTTCTGCAACTCACTGTCTTTCTTTTGTGCTTGCTTGATTCTATCTGATAGAGATGATCTCACTGATACCTGAAACAAAACAGAAGTACTTCCTGCTACAACAACATCTATTCCAAAGTTCATCAAATCCTTAACCAAAGGATCATTTTCCAAACACAACATTGCTAATGAAGCATTACTTTTTCGACTCAAAGCATCAACCACTTTATTTTATTTTCCCGGATGGTAATGAATTGTACAATCATAATCCTTGATTAATTCGAGCCATATCCTCTGTCTCATGTTTAACTCTTTCTGAGTGAATATATACTTTAAAATTTTGTGATCATTATATATTTCACACTTTACTCCATACAAATAATGCCTCCAAATTTTTAAAGAGAAAACAACAGCAGCTAATTCCAAATCACGTGTAGGTAATTTACCTATTGAGATTTCAACTGTCGTGAAACATAAGCACTTACCTGATCATTCCGCATTAGGACGCAACCAAGTCCTTTCAATGAAGCATCACTGTATATAACAAACTCACCATTCCTGGAAGGTAGTGCCAAAACTGGAGCATTCACCAATCTTCTTTTCAATTCCTGCAAACAATCATCACATTATTTTGTCCAGATAAACATAACACCCTTCCGAGTTAGCATAGTCATTGGACTAGATAACCGTGAAAAATTTCTAAAAAACCTTCGGTAATTGCCTGCCAAACCAAGGAAGCTACGAATCTCAGTTATATTTGTGGGTCTTGGCCATTCTTCAACAACCTTTGTTGTTGCAGGATCAACAGTTATCCCATCTTTAAAAACAATATGACCAAGGAAAGAAATTTGTTGCAACCAAAACTCACACTTTCTGAATTTTCCATACAGTTTATTTTCTTTTATGGTTTGCAATATAACCCTTAAATTTCTTTAATGCTCCTCTTTACTTTTAGAAAACACCAAAATATCACCTATGAAAACCACCACAAACTTATCCAAGAACTCATGGAAAATTCTACTCATTATGTCCGTGAATACAACAGGTGCATTGGTTAGCCCAAAAGGCATTACTAGAAATTCATAATGGCCATATCTTGTACGGAACGCGGTCTTTGGAACATCATCTTCCTTTACCTTTAGCTGATGGTACCCCGATCTCAGGTCAATCTTTGAAAAAAACTGAGCTCCCTGGAGCTGATCAAACAAATCATCGATATTAGGCAAAGGATATTTGTTCTAAACAGTGATGTTATTCAAGGCTCTATAATCAATGCAAAGTCTCATTGAACCATCTTTCTTTTTAACAAATAAAACAGGAGCACCCCATGGTGATGTGCTAGGTCGAATGAAACCTTTCTCTAATAAATCTTGCAATTTCTCCTTCAACTCTAAAAGTTCAATTTGAGCCATTCGATAAGGGGGTTTTGAAATTGGCTTAGAATCAGGAACTAAGTCAACAGTAAACTCAACTTCCTGATCTGGTATTATTTTAGGCAACTCATCAGGAAAAACATCAGGATACTCATTTACCACTGGCACATAATTAATCTGAACAGTTCCTTTATTTTCAACGATGTGTGCAAGGTAACATTCATTTCCATCTTTTACAAGTTTCTTGGCATCTTGATAAGTTATCAATAATAAGGGTTCATTCATGTACAAAAACTGAAAGTCTTTTTGAAAAGAAACTTCTTTAGCTCTACAGTCAATCTTATCATGGTAAATAGAGAGCCAATCCATACCCAGGATAACATCAAACTCTATTAGAGGTAGAACAATAAGGTTTTCAAGTAGGTTCTTTCCACAGATAAGGATAGGAAGATTCTTATAAATTATTTTTGCCTCAATATTTCCCCCAGGTGTTTTTACCAAAAGTTCAGGAGTCATTTATTGAGTTGGTATTCCCATTTTACAAGAAAAGGTTTCAGAGATGAAAGAATGTGTAGACCCCGAATCAAACAACACACTGGCATAATCTGAAAAAACAAACAAAGTACCTGATACAACTTCATTTGATGGCCCGACATCTGCTGAAGTAGTTGCAAAGGATTTCACCACCCCTTTTTGCTTGTAGTCTAACTGCCTCCTATCACCCAAGCTCTTTGTCGGACACTCGTTTGCATAGTGACCCATCTCATTGCACTTATAACATTTCACTAACTATAAATCAAATTTGGTCTTACCATCACCCTGATCTTTTACAGTGCAGTCACGAGCCTTATGTCCCATCTTACCACATCAGTAGCACTTTCCAGAATTCAGAAGACATTCACCAGCATGCCTTTTGCCACTTTTATCACAAACTAGAAACTTAGTTTTCTTACCGTCGGACTTTTTTGAAGAATTCTTACCTTTCTCCTACCACCTCGGTCCATTCTTCTATTGGTTATTATAGAACACTTGGTCATCGGAAAACTCCATTTCCACCTTTTCAGCACATCGAACAAGATTTTCATAACTTTTAAACTCACGAGAAGCTAATGCACTTTGATATTTTTGCTTTAATCCTGAGTAAAAACGTTTGATTTTTCTATCAAGGTCTCGGATAAAATTTGAAGCATACCTTGCCAATCGAGTGAACCTTTATTCATAGGTAGCCACTGAGTCTTCCTCTTGCCTCAATTCCAAGAATTTATTTTCCATCCTAAGTCGAACAGACTTAGGAAAATACTTCTCAAGAAACATACCTTTGAATTCATCCCAGTCGAGAGCATCAATCTCATCAGCGTCCCTGATATTTTTAACCATCGACCACCACTAATCTGCTTCACCCTCCAAACGATAAATAGAAAGACTAACCTTTTGATTGTCTAAACACCCCATGACATCGAAAATCTTCTCTAGTGCTTTAATCCACACTTCAGCTAACACAGGGTCAGATGATCCTCTAAATGATGGGGAATGTTGCCTCATGAAATGTTCCACCACTGACATGTTCCTCTGCGGTTGATCTGGCTGATCTTGTGCATGGATACCACCACCATTTATCGCTTGAGTCAACTGCGCCATTACTGCAACAAACTATTCAGTTACAATTCCGACCATCTCAGGATGCTGATTCGGAAGGTTATTTCCTTCTGTATGCCTTCCTATCACTGCTTCGTTGTTTCCTCTGCGGAAAACCATTCTGAACAAGCATGTCTTAGATGAAGCAACATGGTAATCTTCAAATACTATATCACTTCAATTTGACCATAAAAAATATTTCTGGATAATCATTTAATAGAATTCTATCTCCTAAATTTATCTAAACCAACCTCTGATACCAACTATAAGGCCCCAGCCTTAAACCTTACTTAATCTTGAGTAATTACAAGATTAAACATTTAGTATCTTTTCGGGTTTAGATTTTTAGAGAATTAGATCATAAAACTTCCATTACATTCCACATATAAACAAAGTGGTTACATAATGATAGTATTATTCTTTCCCATCAATGGAAACATATTTAAAATAAAACATGGATTCTTTCTTGACACATCTTTGAAACTATCATCGTATCATGAACCTTTCCCTTGACCTGTGAAAAACATTTCAAAAAAACATGGGATGATCATAAAAAGCTCAGTAAAGGATATAAAAATATATGGAAAGGAAACATGGGTACATATATACATAAGAATGAAATCATACTTTACCCATAAAACATAAGCACTTCAACAAACCTCATCAAATCATGAATAAATCATAGAAATCGTAAGACATAAAGGTAACTTGAGGCATTCATAACATTCTTACGTAGGGAGTAACCCTCTAGGTTACGTTTGGAATACCCATCATAGTATATTCCCTAAATCTCTTCGGATAAACCTTAAATTTTCACTCCTTCGTGTTACCCAATGCATTGGAGAGCTATATCGGGCTCACCCACCCTTAGTCTATCACGGAACCACCCGTCTTCTTAATAATGCCCAAGAACCTCAACATAATCGTATCACATAAAACATGCATAAAGGAAACATAGCATTTCCACATTTCAATCACAAGATATCAATACAACACATTGATATAAAAACATTATGAAAACAATTTTCAATACCAAAATAAAAGAAAAGTAAAACATGGTATTTATTTTTCTTTTTAAAAAAAGGTATGGCTTGTAGAGGAAGCGGAAACTCAAATAATGGTCACGGCGGCGGAGAAGTCGTTGTCGCCGCATACATATGAAAAAAACATTCCCTTTTGTCATTTTGTAAACGCTTTGTATAAAAAATATTCCTTTCTAATAAACGTAAAAGTCAAAGAGTTTTATACACCATATAAAAGAAGGTTGTGTATAAAACAAAATATGCCTCAATGAAAGGAGATTGAGACGAAGTCCCATACCTCAGGTCCGACTTGACTCGATCGTTCTTTAATGTCCTGAATAATAAACTTGAGTTAATTTCTACTTGATTAAGAACCCTTTTCAAGTTCATTATTCCTTTTATATCACTTATTACCATGTCATGAACACTATGTAATTATTTAAGTTATTAACGGTCGTTTTAACGATCATTGGTACTTGAGTCAAAAATATGCTCTTTATAATTACAAGTTGTTCATGTATCCATTATATCCAGAGTTATAATCATGATGTAGATATCATATATATCATATATATCTAGTATATACATGCATTTATAATATTACTTAACGTTTAGAGGTAAGAAATGAAATGCACTGTTCATGGAGACGGTAAGTCGTACGTACGCATGAATGCTACTTTCATTTCTATGTCATATTAATGGAATTAAAATTAATGAGAGTTATGTATATTTTAATTCCAGAATTATATTCATCATTTAGATGTAACATATATCACATATATCTATTATATATATGTACTTATAATAGTACATTACATTTGGGGATAAGAAATGAAATGCACCGTTCATGGAGACGGTAAGACGTACGTACACATGAACGCTGCTTTCATTTTTATTTCGTATTTTATGGAATGGAATCATAATGATATAAAGGTATATGATAATTCCAGTATAATATCATATATAATACCATTAATTACATCCTTTATACATCCCACATATGGCATTAACGAATCAAATCACTTTGAGGGGGTGGTAGTCCGCACTTCCTTAAATGAAGATATTGGGTTTACCCATAATGGAAACCATAAAGGTATGCCCAAAATGAAAAATACTGAAGCTTAAGAAAAACATAAACATATTATATATCATATATAAATATAGTGTCATCTTAATGGCCACCTTTGAAGGTGTTAAAAGAATGTTGAACAATCATCGTTTCTGGAGGCATAAATTCACCATCCATGGAAACAATATGTTCTTTAACCATTAGATGTAGGTGTGTGTAAGTGTAGCTCAAATACTTCTTATAACAACATACTAGTATATTCAAGATAATTTATTTGTTACAGAAGAAAATAATAAAAAGAGTTTAGGGGGTTGTAGAAGAAAAATAAAACAAAAGGACTCAAGTGAAGACATTACCTTAAAATCGGGTAACTCTCTTTGGTTTGAGCTCAAAGGCTTCCTTGGGAAGACTTCATCCCAAAGTGAGGATTCAAGGAGTAATAGGGGATGTGGAGAGCCAAAATGGTCAGGTTTTGGCCGAGACAAAGGCTTTGGGAGTGTGGGTAAGGAGGTAGAGGATGGGGCCTTTTATAAGAGAAGAGGAGGGTCACTCTTGGAAGGTAAAGAAAAGACACTTTATTTTAAAATGGTATTCGGATTTAAGAGGTCCCACATTGATGTGTTTTGAGGATAAGGTAATAAGGGTTCTAAATAAACCCATCAAATAGGTTTTGGAGATGTGTAGGTCTTATATTTTACATTATCATTCCATTTTATTTAAATCGTTAAATAATGAGGTCATCGCTGCATCATCATGATGTCATAAATAATTTAATTTATTTAAAGTCTAAAAATTATAAAAAAATAATTTGATTTAGGAAATATTTTTAGCTTTCCAATTACTATTTATAATCAAAAATCTGATCTTTATAACCCCATGTAAAATTGTTTTAGTAAAACATCTCATGTTTGTGTCATTTTTTACTTTAACATTAAATAAAAAGTTATTTATGTCATTTCCCAACCAAAGTGGATCCATGGGATTCCCAAGTTGACCCATGGATTTTCTTGGTCGGCCATGAAAAATCCAATTAGGGTAGGACATGTGTCAATCTCATCTCATTTTGTTAAAGCATTATTTTTACCTTAAACTACACTAATTACCTCTAATCGTGATTAAGAACTTAAGAGTTACTATTCACCAAAAATTTATTTTAATCTCATTTAACCACATTTTACTTCTTAATGACAATCATGTTTGTCGGATTTTTGAAATTCAAAACACAGAAGTGGAAAATTTCATTTAAACGAAAAATTAGTTTTTATAAGTACCACTTAGTGGTTTCACTATTCATCAAAAATTGAAGTTTTTCAGAAAAATACCAAAAATTTACCCTAAGATATATTTGATATTATGAATTAAAAAATGAAGTCTATTTTAAAAAATTGAAAACATATAAGTCACATTAATTAATTTAATAATTAATTCCCGCTGTCATGACAAATAACGTGTTTTTATGAAACAATAAGTATCAAAAGATTGACACCAGTTTAAGTCCGATTTCAATGTGAAATTAATTCCAACGACCACCATTGGATTTAATGGTAAAAATATTTTCTAATTTCACTTGAAAACCAATTCAAAAGATAATCTAATCATATAAATAAATTAGATTAAAAAACAATTTTGATGTAAAATGCAGTATTTTTTCACTATTCATTAAAAAATGAACATTGTCTGAAAAATACCAAAAATTCACACAAAGTAAATTTTTATGTCCCAATCATAAATAATAATTTTATTTTGACAAAAATAGCTTATAAAATTGTCAAAAGATAGATTTAAAAATGGTTTTCCATCAAAAGGCAGTAGAACAATCTTTTAAGAATATTAGTGTATTCCATGCATAAGATTGTATTTATTTTCATTTTATGCCTCTAAAACACAATCTTAATAATTAATAGACATAGATAAAAATATCTATTATTCATTACTTACTTGGGATGTTACAAAAATATTCCATAACCCAAAATTTTAACCCGATCATAACCTTTATTTATACACAATATTCATTAAGTATCCATTTAATTATTTTTATTTACCCACTTTAATTACCATTATTAGAATCTATTTTATTCAGATTTTCTTTTTCCAAAGAAGTAAAATTCATTCTACTCTCTATGCCCCACACACCAATCCCGTGCGTTCCTATCATGATGAATTCCACCTATATCCTTAGGTGCCTAAAATGATGAATGAATGCAGAATATCATGCTATTCTGTACGTGAGAAAAATATAATAAATTATTCAAATCCCACAACATGTGAATCAAAAAATGGTGAAATATCATTCAACTATAACAACACACATCGAGAACAACAATTCCCACCCAAGGTAACTTTTGTTTTCCCTCATACATGGGTCAGCTACTCCAAAGAATGATCACATTTCCAAGGATTGAAACTATCCTAATCTCCTATATACTATCCCCAAATAGTAATAAATAGAAAAGAACCCCTCTGATACCACTTTTTAACTTTCCCAACATAGAATCCACTAAACCGGTGCCCTGAGCCAAGTCATCACATGACCTCAAGCGCCTCTCCCCATACTCCAGAGGTTGCTGACTAGAGAAAATGGTCTAATAAGTCATGTGGGTAGACTATACCCTCTTTACCAGTGTAATCTATAGTAGAACACAATATAAATAGCTGAAAAAAGGAACAAATAATAAAAGGAATATCCAAATATCTCCCAAAATTAGGTACAACCACAATTATACATCAACCATGTAATGATATGATAATAGTGTCAAAGTGAATACAAACCAAATAAGACAAAAAAATACCAAATGGGGTTCGACTCTAAGTTTGGGTCCATATCCATTTACATACTGATCCCAAATCAATATCCTAGTGTAGGTCCCTTTCCCTTGTCCTGACGTGTAACCAAGAAATTTCTCATGTACCCAACGACGGCCTGAGTAGGGTGTGGGTACAAAACTCAGTAGGACACCACAAATATTATCTACCAAATGTCCAGTCTAATAGATAGTGCATGCAATTAAAAAAATGGTAAGTAAAAAAGGGATAGTTCAGGTGCCATTAGTTAAAAAAGTTTATTTAATTCTTGCCTAACAGTTATCCCAATTTTATTTCTCACACCATATTTATTACATAATCGGTTTTTAACACATTCTATTTGGGTTAGGCATATACATCAACTATACATGGGTCCAAGGAATAAAATCAAAAAGCATAGGGGAGATAAGTCAAGTCCCTATCTCATTAGGGATACACATATCACATCAACACATTATACTCACCTCAAAGCCACAATCTAGGTGGAATGAAACTGTTAGGGGAATAGATCCTCTATCCCCTTCCCTAACCCATGAATTTTTGGGTTGGAGTTTGGAGCCTCAATCTAACTCAACTCCTGGGTGTAGAGCCTCAAGTCAATACCTCCCTCAACCAAGCCGTGTGCACGTGCTTATTTATCCAATCACCACAACCAAACCATAACAAAACCAAGAATAACCAATACCATTATAAACACAATCTAAGACAAAAAATGGAAATTAATAGTATTCCATAACCCATTAACACATTTACTTATTACAATTAATAAACATTTTTCCAAATTCACATTCTCGTATCTTAACCCATTA
Organism: Viscum album; assembly: GCA_963277665.1. Taxonomy (NCBI): domain Eukaryota; kingdom Viridiplantae; phylum Streptophyta; class Magnoliopsida; order Santalales; family Viscaceae; genus Viscum; species Viscum album. The sequence goes on from OY728157.1 coordinate 1,995,823,800, forward strand.
TGTGTGTTCAACAATCTACATACCTTGTCCAATATTCATCAATTACCCTATATGAAACCATTTAACCCATTTATCCTTTCATAATAATTGACACCTTTATGCACGTCAAGTATAATTCTAGTCCCATATAGCACAACCCATTTTATTACTTTCAACACTTTTGGCATACCCCATAATTCCCATGTGTTAACTCACTCAACATATTCACTCATTACCTTATTTCATATCATTAACATATTTCCCCTTTACTATCCTATTAACCAAATACAAGTTCACCATTTAATATGCACTTATAATCTTAGTCATTACAAACCAAAATTGATTAACCAATCGACATAATCTCATTTAACCAAATTTGTCAATTTTCATGTCATAAAAAACAACCCCTTATGCCATTATCACCCTAGGCACAACTATCGTCATTCCACTTACCACTTAATCTACCATTAAAACATGTTCTTCATGGGTTCCACATTATTACTCAATAACCCTTCACATAACCCTACCCCTTTCTAGGTTAGGAAATTTCAGCACACCCCATGGGTGGCCCCAAAAGAGTTAAGTCATCCTCTACGAATCCCACAAGGATTGTGAGGGTTTCATTTGGTCACTCAGACACCCCTTTTTATATAAGAATCCAACATAACCAAGAACAAAATTAGGGAAAAATAATAACACAATATTCCATGAAAAAATCTAAAATAAAACAATGGGATAATATTTGTAGACCACCTACCTTGAATCTGATGATGAATTAACTCTTAATCATAGCCTTGGATCTAGATTTAAACACCCCTTCAATCCCCAACCTATATATGACCAAACAAATATGGTTTTAGAGCTTTGTATGTATATGGGAGAAAGACAAAAACCCTTTTCAAGAAGAGGAACCAAGGAGGTGATTAGACTTACTCGGGGCTTTGATCTGTAACCAACGATGCTCAAAATGGCCTAGGATTCAAGAAAAATCACATGTTGGAAGATTGGGTCATCCATGATTTTCACTAGGGTTGTAGGGTTTAAATTAAGAAGAAAACCAAGTTGGGGTTTAAAATCCTGGAGTGGCATTTTTTAAATTTTCCAACTTTACAAGGATGTATAGTTTATCTGCAGGGTTTTCCAAACTGTGCACAAACTGTGTAAGAGCTACTGTCCCAAAATCACACCTTCACATAGTTTCTTGGGAATTCCACACGGTTAGCTTAATGGTGTGGTAACCATTCCAAATCCTCTATCCAAGGTTGGATGGTTACCTTATATGCTATGCACAATTTTCACTAACCACGCGCAAACTGTGAAACATGCCCAGATTTTTTTTTTCTTCCTGTTTCATGTCCTGAACCCTTGGAACACCCCTAAGTATTCACATAAACTTGGGAAACACTTATCATACCAAAATAAGACACATAAACCAAATAGTTAACAAGAACATACCTCAAGGAATAATCTAGGACCATACACCTACAACTATAGTTTGAATGAACCATGGATATAGTTTAGATATGGACATGGTTTGTTCAAACCATGGATATAGTTTTCTATAAAAATAAACTATCACCACATTTTTGGTAAAAATAAGGTCTTTAATGTGGCTATAATTGTATCATATAGACATAGATTGGTCAAATGGTTGTTATATATTAATTATATCCATATTCTAGTCAAACTATGGATATATGATTAACCTATGGACATGGTTTGGAAAACTATGCCTATATCTTATCTGTGGACACATTTTTGTAAAATTGTGGAAAAATCATGGTCATGGGATAATTTTATAATATTAAGTAAAAAACGTCCTGGTGAGTGAAATATATGGTTTTCAAAGTAAGGAAATAAGAGAGATTTGAGAAAATTAGAGATATTGAGGTAGTGGTTTTAAAAGTCAAATAGTTGAACCAAAAACCATGTCATGCCTTATCATAGCACATAATAGTTTTCAAGATCTCTAAAAAATATAAAAATTCAAATATATTTTCATATATGTGAATATGTGGGTCATGTTTTTGAGATTTTACATGAAGAAATTAAATGGTTTTGATTTCACTTGAAAGTTTGTAATAAAGGATATGTTTTAGAGGATTAAGAAAACTCTATTGAATCCTATCCATTTATTAAAGACTTGGATATCGAGAAATGTTCTATTTATTCTGATATAATATAACTAAGGAATAATAAAAATAGATATATAAATTAATATATTGGTTATTTATATACATGATTTGTTTGAAATAAGTATCTTCATCAATCGAAGATCATTGATATATATGACTACTTGATGGTGATGAATATGGATCTTAAAAAAATCCCTTAATATTTAATTTATCTTATCCAAACCTCATTGGATAAATTTGACACTATAGTGAAAATTTATTGAAATGGAAAAATAATTATGTATGATGTTGTTCATAATTTGATAGGGAAGAATAATGTAATAAAGTGGAATGTATCAACACATCACATCAATCCTTATTGGTGTAAAAAATATCAGTTCTAAATATTTATTTTATAGAGAACTACATTTTTATAAACTTACATATACCCTCCTTAGATTAGTGTATATATTTTAGTTTTTATAATCAGGATAAAATAAAAATAACGTGTTTAAGCTATTTCTTTTAATTTAAATATAATAAAAGTTTCATGTTACCTCACATAAAATAATAACAATACTATTATTATTTTAGGAGAAATATATTTTTATAATATCATTTAATTTCATTTCAAAAAAAAATATTTATTTAGTTAAATTAAATTTAAATTAATTAATTGTATTATTAACTCGATTCAAATCCTCTATAAATATTAGCAAACCTGGAACAATATATATTTTTTCATTTGGTAAAATAAATATTACATATACATAAATTGTTAATGAATACTTATTTTATTCACTTAACTAATATATAAATATTATATTCACTTATCTTGTTAATAAATAAATATTATATATATTTATCTTTTCAATAAATAAATGATAAAATTTATATAAATTAATCATGACTTCAATAATAATATGATAGGATTTATAATCAATACAAATTGACTAAATATTATTACAAAAACTTGGAATCTATTTATTATTAACCTTAGATTCATGTGAATATAATGAGATTCTGAATGGATGTAGTGTGAAACCCTCAAGACCCTTTTCTTAATGGTAGTAATAATAACCCATAGGATAGAAGAAGTATATATAAAAACATTATGGGACCCATAAAGAAAAGAAAACTCATCAAAATGACAATACTATATTAATTTTACTATGTAATATAATTTATTTTTCAACTTATATCTCATAAAAAAATATGTGTACATGTGTCATCATTCTATACATTTGATCAATATTTATTTGAATTTATAAAATAAACTTATATGTAAACTACCATGATCGTGGATTTTGGTCAGAAACATCCATCTCAATCAATGGGCCAAAGGTACATTCTTCCCTCTCCTAGAAGGAACAAATCCTTTCTTAACCATTCAATTAATTACATATCACTTATAACATATAGAACACATGCCATGTCACTATGAGTATATGTTATCCTAGTTTTCATCTATGCATCAAATTACATGATTCATGATTTATAATAATAATAATTACAACCTCTAAGGACTAATACACATTCCTATAGATAGTAATTCCAATAATTCATATAATAAATGAAATTATTGTTGGTGGGTTTGTCATCATGACCTTCATTCTTGGAGATCATAAAGTAAAAACATTATGAGAATAAGACTCAATACTTATAAACCCCCAAAAACTTATAGCCAGACATCATCCATGTCCTACTAATATGATGTAGCTTGTCCATGTGACATTATTTTAATAATATATTCATGATATATCTGGGTTCTAATTATAGCGGGAAACTACTATAACCTATTGATGTGATGAATACTATAAAGAAATTATCACATAAATCATGAAAATGTAAATTTAGCATTGAATAATAATATATGTTCTAACAATTGAAAGTACTCGATAAAATTGGATCTAGGGAAACAATTCATATAAACTCTCACTTACACTAGAACTTACTACTTACATTTCATAACTAGTTATCTCTCACATGATATTTAGGATTATACTAAGGTATTTCTTTAGTCATTGGGACTACCATATTTAACTTTATGTCAATATAAATAACTACAAATCCATCTCCTTTGTTAATAATTTTCAAGAGATTGTATTTAAAAAATATATAAATAATTCTTATTTATCTATTTCATAAGGTGTGATATATATAACTTTTGTTGAATCAAAAAGAATAATCTATATTGAGATTATATGGATCATTACACGATCATTATACTAACTATGATATCAGATCAAATTTATAATTATGTAAACCAATTATATATCTCTCGAAAATAAATTTCCTATTTTTATATATACAAGGAACAAATCCTCTATAAAAATTAATTATTTTAGGATAGTTTTAACTTCTTCTCAAAATAACTATACCAAATTCAGCAATACATAAGATTGTAGAATTGATATAACCAATTATTGAAGTGATAAAAAACTACTCATTATTTATATCATGTTACATAGGAAAAAATTATATCATGATTTATCTATCTTGTATCATTCAATGACTCATCAATGTATATAATTTTACTTAGATTTAAAAACCACATAGATCTATTTGTTTAGATCTTGATCCCTATAATATAGGTTGTTTTACCCAAATATTTCATGGATATGAATTCATTTAACAATTTATTAGATTAATTTAATAATGGTATATCATTTTATATTTTTAATATATAATCCATTCATATCACTAGAATAACTATTGTACTCCCAATAATATTCTTATAGACATAAGAATCAGTTTAATTTGTAATGAAACAAAAAATCTCTTTTGGACTCATCACAATGAACATTCCATGATCTTTATTCTTAATCCAATCCATAAATAGATCTTTGAAACATGTATACCAAGTATGTATCCTTTGGATTCATAAACCATTATTGTTGTGTCATATAGGCATTTTCCACAAGTTTTCAATTTACGAAAGTGATTTTGAAATTCATTTTACAAACTTCTTTATCATGGTATGATATTTTGGAAAGTAGAATTATAATGGATTTCAACATAATAACAGCTAAAAAGGTTCCTTCATAATCAATTCCTTATAAATTCTTGAAACCTTTAGTAACTGCTCGTTCCTTATAGGTACTAAATTTACCATAAATGTATAGTTTACTCTTGGATACCCATTTACATCCAATAAGATTTAAATAAACTATAGGATTTAACAAAGTCTAAACTTGATTTAAATACCTTGAATCCTTTTCAGGATTCATAGCTCCCTTCCACTTGGAAATTTTAGATATATTTACTACTTCCTTATAAGATAGAGGTTCGTCACTGAATAACAAGTCCCCTTACTCAATGAAATTAAAAACATATCTCAATAGTTTACTTATTTCACTAGTTTACCTATATAGTATTCATGTATCTAGAATAAATTCTTCCATTAAGTCATGTGGAATTTGTTCCCATCAAAACTCTTATGAGTCTTGAGCTGCGACTTCATAAAATTCCATCTTTCTCCAAATATCCCATTTTGTGATGTGTTACCTTTCTAGAAGTATGGAATGTGTTTTGACCATAAAAGTTCCTTCCAATGGTTTATATTGAAAATATTCTTTTATCTCTCTAAGATATCATATAATGATACACGTTGTGCCTTATGATGTAAGTTTACAACTAGGATTATCCTTAACAAATGATTCACATAACCATACATGAATATATGATAGTTTGGGTTTATCTATCCTACTCAAACTCACATGAGATTCAATTTACCAATTTGGTCAATACATTACATTAAATGCATATTCCAATACTTTTAATTCATGTTTATAAAATTATTACGGAAGAATTACATTACTTAAGATCAATGATTTCTTGGATAAGATATTCTCCATATCAGTTTGATAGAAGTTTCTTCATCTTATTACTAAATTGATTATCTACTTCACTTTTATATTCCTTAATAACATAAAGGAATATTATTTATACCTCATAAAATAGACATATATACAGATATTTATTTCAGCAGTGAAAATAATGAAGTATAAGAATCATTCCCATTGAGTCTTCAGAATTTAATTCATCACCTCTTTTTGAATTATGATTTACCAATTAAAATATATATTTAAAGAATTTTTTAATTTTTATACCTTTACATAAGTTAATATTTTATATATAAACTTTAAATAAACCCCCTTATATCTAAAATCATCACATATATAATGTTATTGTTATGATGAACACCTAATAATAGTTTAAAAATTTGAGAATTATTCAACTGGTAAATATAAAATACTAATATTCTATAATTAATGTAGTAACACATGTTCCATTAATATATTTAAGATATACATGAATTATCAAAATCATTTATAATATGCCTTCTTCATATATTTAGATACAAATGTGTGAATCATAAGCAATATATAATACCCAATTACAATAAATAGAATGTTTTTATTTAAATATGGATATACCTGAAGATTCACCTTTCTTATTTACTATTATATAGTTCTTCTTCCAATTTATTTTATTTTTAAATACAAAACAAATATATTCATACTCATTTCTCTCCCTTTGAATCTTTTATTTCTTCTATGAATGTTTCTTATAACCCTTTTACATTGACATTTTCATTGGTCTCTTAGACTTTACCTTATTACTATTCAATATAATAATTGGATATTTATATTTCTTCATATTATTATATTTTTATAGAACCATATCCAAAATATATATAACTGATTTCTCAATATGATTCATTTTATAGTTATCAAAAAACTAGAGAAACTAGATGGTACAAATAAAATAATGAGATAGAAATGATAAATATGTATACACCTTAATGTCTAGATACTCTAATAATTTTATGTACCCTATAATTTAGAATATATTAGGATTAATATGGAATAATTCTTACTACTTGAACATAAATTTAGTATTCAAGATCAAATTTCTTTATTTCCATGCATTTTCCTAATAAATTTCATAGAGACATGAAACCTTGGTGCATCTATCCATTTATTAATACTTTTCTTATATATTATAATTCATTGATGAATACATGATGTGATAAACATCATATTAATTTTATATACCTTTTATTGGATTCATTCTCACTCTTACTAGACTCCATAGATGTCATAGTAGTTAGTGGGGATTCTATTATATAAAATTTTCTTTCTTGGAAAACTCTGATGATGTTATACCTATACCACTCTTAGAAATTTATACTAATAAGGACATATTCTTTATCTAATATTGATCACATAGATAATTAATTAGACATGTTTATTTCCATTATCTACAATAAATAAAATAAAAATTTTAATACGTCATTTTGATTAACAATTTTGACATTATTAATTATAGAATCATTAATATGTCCAATTATTTTATCAAATTTAAATATTCTTCAATATTTTATTCAAAATACCAATTTACTAGGATATTATAGTGGAAAAGATCTATATTTCACTTATTGTATCCTTGAACATGAGCATACTACCACTCAATGTAATCTAGGTAGGATTTAATCATTCCAACTATAATAACTCATAGTTCCTTTATCTATTGAGTGGACTCCCCAATCCTTAAATTCGATACATATATTTACTCAAGAATATAATCCTAATTAAACCACTTATCTTAATTAAAATTTTGTTAATTTGACCCATCAACATCATTAAAATACCCCAATAGTTAGAAATGATGTCGATTATGAACATACTATAACTTCAAAATATGGTTATATTAAAAATCATGTAATTGAAGGGATTGAACCAACTTAATATTTTTTATTTTGAGTAATTTTTTTATATTTCTGAATGGTATAATATTTTACCTAGAATGTTTGTGAAATAATATATACTAACACCTTATATAAATAATAAACCAAACACATAAAAAATTTCTTTATACATATTTTCCAGTTTTATTTAATCATGGTTTCTAATTATTCTAATTATATGATTGTAGTTTCATAAAAAAATTATCCATGTGAAGAAAAATAATAATGAATGGTTATTATAATTATTTTACTATCTATTTTATTGAGTAATAATAAACTAACCTAGACCCCAGGGGAATTAACTCATTTAATCTAGATCTAATTGGGTTGTAGAATCCTCTGTTCCATCATGTTTATCCATTGTTTGAAATAATCACTGCATCTTCACTTGAACCACCTTTATAGGGAAACCCAAATACATAAAATCATATACTCACACATATGTGAGGAGAACTTTGGAAGTGGAAGTAATATTTAATATTTAAATTTGGATTTAAAAGACCTTATTATTGTTGGAACCATGGTCGTTCTATGCATTAATTGGAGTATGGTATGGTTTGTGTTTGTTGTTAATCTTCAGAGAAAGTTCAGAATGTGTGCCAGCAAAGTGATCATACAGAACAAGATGATAACAATATTGAAGGTGGCACTGTTTTCCAGTGTTTGCCAATATTTAGGGCCTCAAAATCGACAAATGAAGAAAATGTGTTTTTGGCAAAGAGACTTGCACTCCGTTGACTTTAAGGAGAGGATAGATGCGTTCCTTTTGTTTTCCAAAATAAAAACATGAAAATATAGCAAAAGAAGAAGGGCAACCAAGTTTTTTGTTTGGTCGTGAATGTACTTGCATGCCAAAACTTGCACGCTGAGGGAGCACTTGCGCACCATCACGCAGGGTATCCAAATGCCTATAAATAGAGGTCCACCCCTCCTCATTTGGTATGAAGTTCAGACTTAGAGAAAATCAGAGCTCCCTTCGTGCAGGTGTAGTGGTCGCACAAGTGGTGGTGTGTCGTGCAAGTGGTGGTGGGTCGTGCAAGTTGAATATGCATGACAGTTGTTAACTATGTGTCCAAGGAGGTTTGGGTGAGAAAGGGGTTGAGTCACGCAGGATTGAAGTTATAGAAGTGAGTGTCGCGCAAGTGGTCGAGGTGAACTTGCGTGCCAGTTTGGACTTGCGTGCCGAGACTTGCACGCCGTCTTGAACCTTGCACGCCAGGCTTAGAGAAGCGCTCCAGGTGTTGTTGAAGTACACCGGTCCTTCTGGGGATACAATAAAGCTGGAAGATTTCCCGATACCTTCGGTGCGAAGTGAGATTAGTCTACGGGTGGAAGTCAAACTTCAACATAGCATCTACATACAACAGAGGATGCATTATTTTGTAGTGATGAAGATACCTTCACGTCTATAAACTGAGTGGGTCTTCACCAAGGGAAGTGAGCCTGGGGGAGTCAATAAGAGTGACATGAGGGACGTAGTAGGATATCCCTGAACATTTGTAAAGGCGGTGAGCCTGGGACATAGTGACTGTTTCCAAACCTTTGTAATCCACAACGAGTGAATAATGGAATTTGGTACGACCGACAACCTGTCTGCGTATGCTCCTTGGATGTAGCCCTTAGTGGTGAACCAAGTAAAAAATGTTGTGTCATATCTTTTCATGTGAATGTTTTATTTATTCTCATATCCATCATACAAGTTAAACTAGTTTTTAACAACGTGGGAACAAGATCTGTCAGTTTAGAAGAAAATATTAACACCCTAATTCACCCCTCCCCTTGCAGGGTGTCCCGAGGTCCTTCAATTAACATGACCCAAATCATTGAGACCCCTCATATGTGACAATAGGATAAGAGTTCCACCCCAAGCTCACCTCCAATAGGTCATAGGCTGATGAAATGTAGCGAGTAGGCATAAAAATCCTAATTAGTGGCTTTATCCTAATGTACCTGTACTCAATGCACACCTCCATTCATGCCATAAAAATATAGGATACTAAATTAACAAACTAAAATTTATATAAATGCATGCATGGACCACTAAATATCTACAAGTGAGAAACAATATATAATCCATAATAACAAATAGAAAAATGCATTCCCATTAATAAGGATGAAATCCAACTTAATAACCAATATAAGGATGATCCCTTCTCATGCTCCAAATCAGATCACTATCAGTTAACACCACCACCATGTACCTTTAGGCTCCACCAACATCTAGTCCACCAAAATCCTCACCAACTACTTATCATATATATAAGACACAACACGTGTGAGGAATAATTATATTCATTGGTGAGTATATATATACCCATCAGGATTCCCAAAAAACCACAAATTAATATCGAAAGAATAATCATCTCATAATAAAAAAATAGTAGGGAAAAAAGTGATGAACCCAAATATGATCAAAGGAAATAACTTGAGATAATATTATAGGTATAATTATTCACATCCAATTATTGGAAAAAACTAGATAATACTCCATGAAACCAAAGAATCCAAAATCAATGTTCTATGTAATCAATCAAGATTCATAAATAAAATCCCATGCCTCACTGGAAGACACCTTATTCGTGTGACTTCAATATATAGATAGAGGATCTAGTGTCCTAAGGTAAAGGCGGGACACCCGATCATATATATAGGTTGAGATAGAGGATCCTGCAACTTAGGTAAAAGTGGGGATACTTGACCCTATTTATACACTGACTTGTAGATAAAGGATCCCATGCCTCAAGTAATAAGGGGGGATACCTAACCATAACTTTGGGATGAGATAGAGGATCCCACACCTATGTCTATAGAGGGATTACAAACTCTATCCAAAAAATTCATAAAAATAAAGGATCCCACAACCCTAATATTTAGGGGGATACTGGAGTCAACATGACGGATAGTGACACTCAGATCACTATTCATGTACCCACTTTAATTGTATATCTAAATATGAAGATATTAAATCAATCTTATATGATCTCATATCATCCTTGATGTTTAAGTGAATCCCACATCACATTCTTCGTCAAAAAGAACTTATGATGGACTATTCACAAGCCCAAATTTTAGTTCTAAGGAGATACATCAATCCAAAAGGTATAGAAGGGGTAAATTGCATGTTCTATAGGGTAAAAAACATGTATCCCCTAAGAAATTGACTATCCATGTATTGGAACACTAAATGGAATTCAAGGGCCACCTACGTGATGTGTATGCTTGACTACATGGAATACTAGAATAAGATGGGTATTCAGTGTGTACCATCACAACCCTTGTTATGTAGAACCAAGGTTTATGGAATATGGTCATATCCCACACAACGTGTAAGAACATATACCCACCTAGGAATATAATCATTGTAAATTTCATACAATAGACCAGGGAGTTAAAAATGTGTACCTTAAATCACACAACATGTGATATTTAAGATGGGCCGAAACCCTAGCTGCCGCCCTAGACAAGATACATGACCTGAGTTCATCCAAATAACACACTACATAGTCAGGTTTTCCACCCATTTCAAAAAAATTTCCTAGAAAAATCTTATTTTATTCACTAATATTTCTAATAATCATGATAAAATCTCATAAGATCGTGTTACCTAAGATTTCATGACATTTTCCAGTTGGTTTTCATCTAATCTTGGCCAAAAAAGGAATCTACAACTACACTACGCACCACCCGCACACACTATAGTGAAATATATGAATTCCATTTTCCCACAACTTGTCACATCCACCACTATCTGATTTTATACCACTAATATCAAAAAGTCACTAATCTCAATGAATTCTTGTTGAACTGTTATATAACCATGACTCGAACCAGACCCAAATCAGTCAAACCATCGGTCAAATTAGACACTAGTGATGATAAAGTGAAGAATGGTCAGAGAATACATTAAATAACAAAATTTATTATCAATGATAGCTATTTTGAACCCGAACATTGATCATTGGTGTGAAAATAGAAGAATAGATAAGAAAAAATAAAATTGATTTAATACAATCCCATTTGAAAATTTTAAATTGACAGGGACATACAAAAGAAGGTATTCGAGTGAAGAAGACCAATCCATTATTTAAAATCATATAAGGAAGTGAAAATACAAAAATATTAAATATTTACACCTTTAATGGTTTGATTGAAGAAGAATAATGAATCCATGACTGCACCATTGGTGATTCCTCATCGAGTTTGTCAATCTCTATTGGATCCTCCTTGATCTCAAATGTCTTTTCCCAATGATGGTACTCTAATATTATGGTTTGGTATTGATAACCCTAGGGACTAGAGAAGGTGATGTTTAAATGATTTATAATTAGGTTAAAATTTAATTAACTCAATTAATGATTTAATTTATTAAATAAATCAATTATTCCACCCGTGATAGTGAATACCCCCAAAACTTGGTGCAAAAGAACTTTACAACGTTCCAAGGGTAAAAACCATGTTTAGGAATTGACTACAGTCTCAATTTCCTTGTCCAAGGATCTATTTTTAGGGAAAATAATTACTCTATAAAATTCATGCATGAGATACAAAATAATATTGTATTTTTATTTTATTAATATTAAGGATCTAAAATTCCCGCAACTACACCGAATTCGTGACTAAAATCAAAAATATTATTTAAAATATTCAAAGGGTTTAATAGTGAGAAACTAGATTTGTTATATTTTTCCCACATTCAAGGATTTTCATCTTGAAAAAGAATAATATACTAAAAAAGGTAAGGGTACTAAACCCACATTTGGATTTCACACTCCTATGTACTCACATGGAAGTTCCTAGGTTTCCAAAGAATATGCATCGATGGAAAACATAATCCATGTATGGTGGTCTCATGCTGATCCCAATCACCACCGAGTACTTCAAAAAGGTGGATCCATCCTAAATATCTAGATCAACTCAATCAATTATGTATGATGGGTTATTCATGTATCACCTCAGCTGTGAAACATGGCATATTTTGTGCACCTAATCCAACCATAGGTGTAATGACAAGAGGTATACAGCCTATCCCACCATGCAAATTATCTTGTATGGACCAATGAACCTAAAAGATAGCTTACCACCCCAACAAAATCAACAAAATTCGGTCCAAGTTATGATTTTTAGGAATACACGACATCCCACTTATTACTCTTTGAGTGTCCATTAACAGTTTGTGATGGACATATGAAGGATCTGATATGTCTTCATCTACTCTTGAATCACCTAGAACATTTTTTTTCATTAACCTCACTAGCTACGATCCCATGAATAATGACTATCCTATCTCTTTCCAAAACATGGGTGACCTTAAATTTATCCCATATAGGTACTTGAAATGTTCCATGCCAATAGTGGAGTGGAAACTAATTTTGTAAGAGAACTCCACCAAGTGAATATAGTCCTCTAATATTTGATCAAAGTCTAAAATTAAATAACTTACCAAATCCTCTATAACATTAATGGTCCACTTACTCTGTCCATTTATATTAGGGTGGAAATTCACGCTCATCTTTAATTAGGTCAGAAAATCCTCCTACAAAATTCACCATAATTGATACATTAACCATGTATCATAGTTGAATATGATCATTGATGGCACTACATGTAGCCAAACGACATTTTACAAATATAATCACCCAAAAATCATCACTAAACTCTACTTCCTAATAGACAGTAAGTGAGGAAACTTATTCAATCAGTTAATAATCACCAGATTGTATTGTGGTCTATTGCTGATTACAGAGACCCCATCACAAAATCATTTGATATACTATCACTACTACAAATACCGCTTTTATTAGCGATGAAAATTGCTTTTAATAGTGCTATAAAAGCGCTGTTAAATCTAGTGTAGATAAAGGCAAATGGGGGGTGGGGGGGGGGGGGGTCCCCTTTATCAGCGCATCGTTTTAGCGCTGATAAAGACCCATTTTATCTACGCTAAAAAATCACTAATAATAGGGGTCTTTTATCAGCTCTAAAACGAAGAACTGATAAAAGGGTTCTTTATCAGTGCTTTATTTTTAACACTGATAATAGACCCCTTTTATCATCCCTTTTTTTAGTACTGATAAAAGTTAAAAAAATTAAAAAAATTTAAAAAAATTCCTAGCAATCTCGGGGGGGTTACAACACTTGAGCTCCCCCTTTATCAGTGCCTTCCTCACCTCCAGCGCTCGCACGCACCCCCTACAACCTTTATCAGCGTTATACCCCACCTTTTTCAGTGATATCCCCTTAAAATCACCCATGCACGCGCGCCCCTTCCTCCACCCAGATTTGATCTCGAGACCTCCCCCCCTGCGCGCTTGAATCCTTTTCCACTCCCTTATATTGATTTGTTCTCTTATTTATGATATATCTATTTATTTATATATATATACAGTTATATTTATTCGCATAATAATATATATTTATATTAATATATATAGTTATATTAATATATATATAGTTATATTAATATATATATATATAGTTATATTAATATATATATATAGTTATATTAATATATATAGTTATATTAATAAATATAGTTAGATTAATATATAGTTATATAAATATTATTATATTGGCATTTTAAATAAAATGGATATTAGTTATTATTTAGATAAATCTAATATGTTTTGTAATGTTTTAAAAGGAATGTAGTTTGAGAACATGAACTTTGGGATTAAAATTTTGTTTCTAAGACGGAAAAGTATTGTTTTGCAATTTGATATTATTATGACCACTCACATGTGAGGGTATGTGTAATATATAGTAAGATTAATATATAGTCATATAAATATTCATATATTGGTATTTTAAATAAAATTTATATTAGTTATTATTTAGATAAAGCTAATATATTTTATATGTAAATATGTTGACTTATTTATTTTAAAAATTAAATTTTTAGGTGTGAATATATAAAAAATACTTACACATAGTTATATATTTGATTATAAATAGCAGTGTATTATAAATAATGATAAAATATCAATGAAATAATATCAATATGGATATAATACCTTGGAATAAATTCGGTCCCCACAAAAAAAAAGCAATAATTCCCCCTTAAACGAGGCTAAAAATCCACAAAATGTTAAAAAATCAGGGTACCCCGACTAAAAACTCAGTTTTGGAGGCTTTATTGGCCTATTTTGGACTCAAACAAACATTGAATAGGGCTCCCCCTAGTCACAATGGTGTACAACTCGTCGCAGGCTTCGATTTGATATGTGGTAGAGCTCAAACGGACACTCGAATCAAAGGTTATGGCCGTTTGAAGTTCGAGATGCGTTTTCAACATATTTTGAATCTTTTTTTAATTTTTTTTTAATTTTTTAGTCGTCAAATTGTTAGTAAATGACTATTACTCTATAATAATTTGCAAATTATTAATTAAAAAGATTTTTTTAATTTTTTTATAAACCATTTTCACTAAATATCTTTTATATTATGTGTAACTGTATATTTATACTTATCTAAAATATATTTTCAATTATATTTAAAAAATATATATTATATTTATATCAATATAACTATATCTATATAATTAAATATTAATATATTTTTTTAATGATTTTTTTGGAAGTAGACCCTTTATCAGCACTTTTAAAAAAAGCACTGATAAAGACCCCCCTTTATTAGTGCTACTAAAAAAAGCACTGATAAAGGGGTACCATTTAACAACGCTAAAAAATAAGATCTGTTAAAGGGGTACCTTTATCAGTGCTAAAAAAGCATTGCTAATGGGGTACTTTTATCAGTGATTTTTTTAGCGCCGATAAAGGTACCCCCCTTTATCAGTGCTTTTTCGTTAGCGCTGATAAAAGTGTGGTGCTAGCCTCACCCCGTTTTGTGGTACTGTATCCCACTTATACTCTAGAACCTTGAGTGGTTGGTACAAACCCAACAAGTCCTAGTGCTCTGCCTTCACTTTCTTATAGGGGAGACATCAAGATATAAACTTGGTAATACTCCAATTCATTCATACCCACCAAAACAGCATTGAAGGTCCTGATAAAACTTATCCATTCCATGATGTACTATCAATTGGGAAGTATCGAACTCCCTTAGTACCTCCTCTTATAGAATGACTTATACTTATTTATGTCCTCACTAGTGGTCGACGTGATTCCAACCTTCCAAAAATCCATATAGAGCATCTTCTGAGAATACATGGTCATGAAAAACATCATAATAGATATCTCCTAGCTGGGCCTCCCCCAATAGTGATTAAGTGGAGTGGTCACTACCATAGATCATATATAATACACTCCTCCCTCATCTATGAAGGAAAAATACAATGAGAAAAACTACTCTGATAACTATCCCAAAAACCAATAATTGGATTTACTATTAATGTAAATTTCCAAAATTTTTATCTTTCATAGAATATAAACTATCTCAATGTAATAGTCCTATATTAATTCCATCCAACACCTCTACCTTAAGTTAAGATCTCTCAAAGTAAATATATACCTGAGACTCTAGTGGGTAGAGTAGACTATAAACTACTCACCAAGAAGGTAGTTCCTCTAATCTTTTAGGTTGAATTCTAACACTACCAGCTCTAAGTTATGGTTTGGATAATTCTTCTTAGGGGATATTAAATATCTAGAACTATAATATATAATCGTATACCTCTAAATCAACATCTAACTGAGCCCAGCATTAGAGGCATCATAGAACACCACATACTCAACTCTTTCCTATTGTTGTATCAAGATAGGATTTTTGGTAAGTCTCTACATTATCTCTTTAAAGGACCCATGACATTACTCACACCAAATGAATGGATTAACCTTTAGGGAGATGGATTTCAAGGGAGTTGTGATCCTGGAGAAGTCCACCATGAACCTCTGATAATACGTAGCAGACCTAAGGAAAATCCATAGCTCATATATGCTCTTGGGTGGATCCCAATATATCACTGCCTCAATATTTTCCAGGTCTATAACCAATTTATCCTTTGACATAATATATCATAAGAAGTAGACCGCTTTAATCTAGATATAACCCTTATAGAGATTTCTATATAATTTATGTTCCCAAAGTAAGTACAATGTCATCCCTTGATGCTTCATATAATTGACCTCTAATACCAAATAAACGAGGATATCATAAATGAATATATCCAAAAACTTTTCTAGGAGGGGCTGAAAGATCTAATTCATAATTATCATAAACACATCTAGAGCATTCATAATACTGAAGTGCATCACCAAAAACTCATAATGGAAACAGTTACACCAAAACACCATCTTTGAAATATCGTCTTCATTAACCAAACAATAATGATAGATGGAACTAATATTGATTTTAAAGAACCAATTTTCAACCTTCAGTTCGTCAAATAAGATGTGGATCCTTGATAAAGGGTATTTTTTATTTATTTTCTGATGAATTTGGCATAAATAATCAATGAAAATACTTAAGATCCTACCGACCCTTTAGACGAACAACATTGGAGCTAACTAGGGGGATACATTGGGTTTGACAAATAATTTCTTATGAAGGTTCTTTAATCACACCCTCATCTCCTGGAGCTAAGTAGGGTCCATATGATAAGCTATAAAATATAATAGAGTGGTCTCGGGGTGAAAATAGATACAAAATTCAACCACTCAATGAGGGATAACCCTGGTATATCCTTAGGAAAAATGTATATGTAATCCTCCACCACTATTGTGAGAAGAATATCTATAATGCCTACTACACTAAGGGAAAATCTTTCAAACTGATGAGTTATTGACTATAGTTTATAATGAATAATCCCTACTCACCTAGACTAAAAATAATTCTATCTACAAAGAAAAATAGTGATCCTTCTACTTGAAGGAACCTCACTCTCTAATGGTAGTAGTCTATTTGATTGTGAGTATTAGATAGAATATCTATTCCAAGGATGACATCATGTGGATTTATTGTACCTATAAATTTATCCTATATGAACCATTCTCTAAAGTTCATGATCTCACATAATCAATATATGTGCGTAATTTTGGGTTTTCTCCTAGTATGAGTCTCCAACCACATGGGTTGGGATAAGGGATCCACTGAAATATAAATCTCTCAAACAAGAGATATAACAATAAAATAGTGGATTGTGATTGCATTTATGAGTACTATTTCCAAATAATAGATGATACATATCATACCTAAAATCTTGTAAGGCACAACCAGATCATATCCCTCCATCACCTAAATCTAAATGCTTCTTTGGAAACCAAACCACTAAACCTAGCATGGAATTCATGGGGGTGGTGATGGTAAAAACATGTCATAGCATTTTCCTCCATCTGCTCCAGCACCTAGAGCACTGCTGACTGCTCTACTAAAACCACCTCTATGGGGGACATCCAGACCATATTTGGGAGTTCCTTGGCCATGATGTATCCTCTGGTGTGAAGGGACATCAACATCCTGATTTTCCTTAGCTACATGTTGTGTTGTGTGGTCTGATGTAATATTACATCGAACCTTATAGGAATGAAAACAACTATTTTCTAGCTAACTGGTACACCTCCATGAGCCTTGGGAAATATATCCTATAGACTAAATCTATGCATATGATTGTTGCAGTCATTATGATCATGAATCTAGTAATAATATACCTATAGTTGAGGTCTCTAGTTTTGGATGAACAGTTTATATACCTACAATAAATCACTTCTTATCCAAGAATCTCTCCACCACTAGGACTCTATACAAATATTTTACATAATTGGCAATGCATAGGGAAACCACACCTACTCGAATATATCCAAGAAGATCATGCCCGAACTTCTACGCTCAGAAGAATCCAAAAAAAAATACAACGGAGTATCACATGAGATTTGTGATTCTTGACTTGTACTCAAAATAAGACATACTACCCCGCAGTAACTCTAAAATATATCAAACACTCATAGATCAAAAGGTCATTATATAAAAATATTCGTAGAAAAGTTTCTCAAAATCTATTCAGGGGAGCATATACTCATCATGAGTCTAGGTGATCGAGACCCACTAGCATCTCATCATACCATGAATAAGGTTGGATTCCTACACCAACATCTATTTAGGTGGGATTTGAACAAGATGGAACACTCAAACCACTAACTCAAACCAATCCTCATCCACCTATAGATTAGGATCACCCCTAAACCTGGGTGTAATTTGACGTTGAAACTCATAAAGTGTGATCAACTTACATGCATCCTCATCTTAAAGTACCGGGATAATTAGTAGGTCAACATAAAGCATAATTTCTACCTACACCCCAGGAGGTGGGTTTACCCATCGTTCAACAGGAAGAGGTAAAACTATCTACGTTTTCGGAGGAAACACCACATGAATAGTCCCTTAAAAAGAAACCTCATTACTCAACTAGTAATTATCAAAAACCTATATTAGAATCCTATATGGCTATCTATAAGGAAACATCATGTAATTCAATAAGCTGGAACATTATTAATAAATCATATCTATTGATCTTACTCAAAAAGAACATGAAAATAATTGAACCATTCCAATATTATATATGTATTGTTGCTTCCCCACAATCAGTGTCTTAGTGTACTAAGTAAAAAAGTAGTTATCAGAGTCCTAGTGAATGGATACAGTGGCCGCCACACCATCACTGGGTTTCCTGGACTTAAATATGAACTCACAATTCCTTAACAGAGTTTCTCTAAATCCCTAAAACAATCCTCAAAATACATATACCTCTAAACTCCATATCTAGGAAAAACTGGCTCTGATACCACTCTAAACCAACCTAACCCATCAGGACCCTTCCTAGGTGGTCATAAGATCAGAGTTCCACCCCAATCATACCTTAAATAGGCTAGGGCTAGTGACATGCACCAAGTTGGCATAACATTCATAATGGGATACCTTAGTCTAATTTTCCTATACTCAACGCACACCTTAAAACATGACATAATAACACAGGATAATAACCATGAAATCTAAAATTTACATAAATTCATGTATAAACTTTTCTTCTATATAATAAATAACATGTGTGGAAAAATACTCCCTTGTAGGGGTGAGTATATATATACCCATTATGAATCTCTAAAACCACAAAGGAATATAAAAATACTAGTCTCCTCATAATCACAAAAGATGAGGGGATAATGTGATAAATATTTATATACTCAAAGGAAAGAACCTAAGATAAATGGATAGGTTTCATTCTTCATAAACAAATATAGGGAAAATCTTCTCGCTACTCCATAAAATTGAAGAATAAAAAAGTAGTAATCCATGTAACATCTATAGAATCGTAAATAAAATTCCACACCCTACTTGAATAAACCTCAATTGAGGGATCTCGACTTACAGATATAGGGTCATATGACCTAGGGTAAATGACCCTACCTATTAGTTGAGATAGAGGATCTCTCACCCTTAGTAATAGGAGGATACCTGACCCTATCTGTAAATTGTCTCATAGATAGAAGTTCCTATAACCTGAGTAATATGGGAGATACCTAACCCTCCTCTTGTAATGAGATATATGACCCCACAGCTTAGGTGATATGGGGTTGCCTTGATCCACATAGAGGAAAATAACTCTATGATCACTACACTTGTACCCATTGTCATCAAATATTCAAATATGATGAGAGTAAATATCACATATTGCCTCTTATTTTATCCCATATGTCAAAGTGAATTACACCATTATGTTCTTCATGAAAAAAATCTTAAGATAGACTATTCACATGACTAAATATTAGTTTAGAAAAAATAGACATGATAATATACAAGGTACGGAAGGGGTACATGATTTGTACTATAGGGTACACAATGTGTAGCCTATAAGAAGTTTCTGATGCATGTACTATCATACTATAGATAATCCCAAAAAATCTTTATACACTATAATTTTATCCCTTGGAAGACCACAATGGGGAAAATATGTCACTGGATGGAATTCTCACAACATCAATGTATTAAAACTTAGAAGAAACACCTTCACCCTAATCAGCACACTGAGTTATACTTACTCAATCTTATTTACTATAAACTCACACAAACATTTAAATAAGCATAATAAAGTAAATGAAAGCATGTAAAGAACTCAAGAGGTTTTACATGATTTAAAATTTCATCCGATATTTTTGGGAGAAAACATTGTAGAATTAATTTCAACAGAAGTATAAGGATGCACTCACCATTCATGGGTATCCATATAGATCACCAATACAAGTAATCAAATAAAACCTCATAAATGTGGTCCCAAACCCCTTTTATAAAGGGTACTACCCAGTCATCTAATTTCACTAACTTCCTATTACCATGGGAGTCCATCCATTCAAAAATGAAATTCCAGATCCCTTACGTATTTTCTTAGTATGACCGCCTATTATTGGTAGATTATTAGTGATATTTATACTCTTAATTTGCCTTAAAACACAATGAAAATAGTGAATCAAACATTAAAAGAACATTTTTTTTGGTGATCCTAACACCTTATGAACTTTTAGTAGACTGATGACTATGTTGAACCCATCAGAACATCTGAAAATATCACCACTATATTGATAGAGTCTACTACTACTTATCTAAAAAGGTTGAAGTTTCCTTTAGATTTTATCATTCTTTTATATTGAATCTAGCTCTTGATGAGTTTTTACAATCCTAACAATATCACACTTGATTAATAATTCAATTACTTCTATTAAATCCTCCAATAATTTGTAAAATAAGAACCATACAACTTATATTATGTGCAAGGCTCATCTTTACTCCCTTCCATTCACCAAAGTCTGATTGAGGCACAATAAAACCTCAAACTATCCTGGTATAAAACATTGGTGAGAATATCCACCAAAATTTTCCATCCATATATCTTCTTCAACCCCAACACTCCATCATTAAGAAATTTTTTGATATAATGGCACTTAAGGTTGATGTGATTTATCCTCTCATGGAACAAACAATTCTTAGCTAAGTGTATTTAACATTGTATACCACATTAGAGTAATGAACTCTCTTGGATAATTATGATTTCCCCAATCCTATGTTTCAACCAAACCCACTCCTTTCTTGATTATATTTCTTCCACACACTTTAATTCATTATGGAGAGTGAAATCATTGGTTTTAACTTTAACATCCAACTAACCTTAGTTCTATTAATGTTAAAGACACACCCAGTTGTTTTTTCATGAATATGAGTCCCCATAAAATCTTGAATCAATATACACAACCAAAAAATCATCATATTTTATGTAAAATATAGTATCTTATATTGTTTTAAGATATCATAGGATCCAATTTAAAAATTACCAATTTCATTTGCATAAATTTGACATGAAAAAATTGAAAACTCTCATTTTATATGAAATATTTGGTCTAGTGAACACCATAGAATAAATAAGGATTCCTAAAAATAATGAATAAAATATTTTGGCCTTGTTCTATTCCTTTTATTACATTCATGTTTCTTTTTTTACTTTGAGATTTCGAAGTTTCTAATAATAGGATATGAAAAAAATTTACATTCAACCATTTCAAATTTTACAATGACCATCCAAATATAAACTCTATAAGATAAAACCAAAATTTTGGTATTTCAATATCCATTGATCCTTATGAAAAAGATTTTATTTACTTTTATGATATATTTTATTTCAAAATTTCATGACAATTCCTTTTTTTACCATCAATATCAATTGAATTGGAGGACCTACCAAAATCATGTCATCCATGTACTAAAATAGAATAATGAAATTCTTACCACTGTATTATTTCTAGTAGAAACAATGTTTAGAGTTATTCTATATGAAACCTTTTTCTTAAATTAATTATTCAAAATTTTGGTTCCACTATCTTGGATATTATTTCAAACTATATATATTTTTATTTAGTTTTCACACCAAGGCCTTATTACATTTATCCACAAAGCCAATAGGTTGTTTCATATAGATTTCTTCTTCTAGATCCTTATGAAGAAAATTATTCTTTAAATAAATTTTTTAGATATAAAACTCTAAAAGAAACCAAACTAATCATATTTCCAATGGTAGTTTTTTTAACAACATTTCTTTATACATTTTACTTTAACCAGCTTCAACTTTTAATAGGAAATCCAACTTATTTTAAAGTTCCTTCTTTATGGTTGGGAAATCCTTTAGCTCCTTGGTGTTATTCACATGGAGTGAATAAAAATACCCCAATATGGCCAATTACCACTTTATAGAATCACCAAGGCTATTTGATTATTCTAGGATTTTTGGTTCTCCACCATCTATTAAAATTTGGAATTTCATGTCAGCTCCTGACTCTATATCAGTTAGCTAAATTTTATAGATCTATGAAATTATACCTATGTGTCTACTTTCTCCGAAGATAAAGACTCAAGAATTTCATCCTTTTAAACAAGAGATTGAGACACAAAATTTCTATTTATTTCAATTATATCTTTTACTGGTGTTGTTGTTACACCTTTAATTCCATCTTCTAAAATTTCCTCCAGAATTTGAGAACTTTTGATAAGATCAAATCCATATGAATTCTCTAGAATTTTATTTCTTCTAGACCCCTCATTCAAATAAACTTGGATTGATGTTGATTATTTGACTTATAAATTTCTTTTTATCCAAATTCTAATCCTTCTAAATAACCTAATCATTAAATTTGAAAATTTATACTTCTGATGACTTGCATTTTTCCGCTATCCTAAAGTTGAAATATGAGATATTCATCTCCATAGACCATAACAAACCTTGTACGAGACTTATCTGCATTCTTGTATTTATCCTTAGCATCCACATGTATATAGGCTAATATTATGAAGAATTTTATGTCATCTAAATCTAATACGTTTCCTACCCATAACACTTCCGAAAGATCTTGTCCCATTGATTTCAATGGGTTCTGATTGATTAAGTATGCTGTAATTCCCACTACATTAACCCAAAAAACCTCATGCATTACTAAATTAAACTTCACGATCCATGCGATTTACATAAATGTCTGATTCATCCTCTCAACTATACCATTTTTATCAGTCATCCTAGTTATATTATTGTCATTTCTAGTGAAACTGTGTCTATATAATTTATAGAAACTTCTTACAGTGCATTCACCATTATTGTATGATATCAAGAATTTTTATCTATCTTATTTATCCCTTTCAACCATATACTTCCATTGTATAAACACCCTAAAAACATAATATTTATGTTTTAGTAACTATATACAAACTTTCCTCATAGATTCATTAATATATACCACAATGTATTATGACCCTCCATGATATTTAACTAGTGAAGGTCCCTAGACATTTTTATGTACCAGCTCTAGCATCCAACATATTGGTGTTCTTATACTTATGTTAAAACTCACCTTCTATTTCTTCTTGAGTACATAAATATTAATACTTATTAATTTTGAATGCTCCATATTTAGTATTACTTAATTTACTAATTTTTTTCATCTTTCTCCTTATGGTTCCCAAGATGGAAATTCCACATAATTGTAATTTCATAAGTTGATGTTCTGAAAGGTGTAGCTCATACACCTTTTTTCTGATATAATGTTGCATACTTTAAAAATATAGTTATGATGAATGGAATTCCAAGTGAATTTACAAAAATCCATTTATAAATATAGTTCCATATGCATCTTCTTCTAGTTGTCCAACTAAAATCACATTCTTCTAATTTCCTAGAATATAATGAACTTACTTCATCTTAAGGAAACATACATTATTAAAATTAACTGTAACAACTCCCTTACCCATAATATAAATAAATTCATAATTTACTAGATATAATCTTATAATGACCTCGAATACAGTAGCCCAGATATGGTGGTCACATTATTATATTGTGATAGATATATGGGGTAAAATCCCAAAGGACCGATATTTTTAGTAGTCATGGAGATCCAGATACAAACATGATACCCATTCTAGATCTTGTATAAAATATAAAACAAAAAAAATAAAAATTTGAACATCCTTGAAACTAATTTAAAGGATTCATATTCATATACTAGGGAAATGATTAAAAATTTGGGTGATATTAAACTCTCATTAAGGGTTACATACAACAAAATCTATCATGAATCAATAAGCCATAATAA
Organism: Viscum album; assembly: GCA_963277665.1. Taxonomy (NCBI): domain Eukaryota; kingdom Viridiplantae; phylum Streptophyta; class Magnoliopsida; order Santalales; family Viscaceae; genus Viscum; species Viscum album. The sequence goes on from OY728157.1 coordinate 1,995,848,717, forward strand.
ATATGGAAAGGTAAATAAATGTAAACACATTCCATTTATTCAATAATTTGACTATAAATATTAGATAAGGAATAATAAATATGTTAAGGTAAAAAACTATAAACACATTCCATTTAATCAAGAACTTTAATATCATGATTTGATATGGCATAATCAATATGGAAAGGTAAATAACTGAAAACACAATCCATTTAATCAATTATTTGAGCACAAAATGAATCTATGGAAAATATCAATGAAATAATGTCATGGATAAAAATAACTAAATTATAAATAAAGGAAAATGATTAATATTGGATTTCATGATATTATACTTCATGATATCTGTACTATCAAGACCTTTTATAAGATATTCTAATACTATGTGTAAAAATCCATTTAATTTGTCCAAATCATTTTTATCATGAGAATTATTGATGCATAAAGAGGATATATAAATCTAGGATCCACCCATATCTACATATCCGAATAATTCATCCAATATCAAATGATAAATTTAATTCATTAATCAATATTCCTTATCAACAAATATCATTATTGGTCAAAGGTTAAAAATTTATCAATATTTTTCTAGTTAGTCAAATAACTTTCAAAGTAAACACTATATGTACAATTGGTATATGATTTTGGAAATAATAATATCCATGATACAAATAATATGTAAATTTGAGATAAATGTAATGTCAAATTAAAAATGATCCCAAGAAAGTGACTGTATCAATAGAAAGTTAATAATCAAAAAATTAATCATGAAATGAGTGGTAACCCTCAATTAATCTGTAATATAGGTTTTTGCAACAAAATCACGTAATTTGGTTGAATAAAGGGAATGAAAGTGAAATATTAAAATAATATTTGATAAAATAGTTTTATTTATACCATTGTAAATTTATAAAATAAGCTACATTTTGTATAATATTTATGGTGGAGGGGAAGTCTCTTATCACTGTATACATTAAAAAACATTAATTTTAGGTTTTTATTGAAAATTTACCTTTAAAAAAATACTATAAATATTAATTTAATTTTTCCTAAAAGTAAATGAAAACTAAAAATTTTATTAATATATCATTTGAATAATTAAAAGGTATTTTTTAATTTTTTTTTAAAAACATGGACATGGAAGAGAATATATTTGATTTAAAGATAAATAAAATTAGTTTTTATTTTAAACATTTATTTTCTTGATTCAAGTAACAAAGAGAGGAAATTTTAGAAGAAAATATATAAAATCCTTAAATATACAAAATATAATAAAATTATTAGATCTTAAAAAAGATAAATGATAATATTCTTTCAATGATAGTAAAAGTAATCCCCAAAGAAATAGATATTGTAAAATAGATTCTAATATTCTGGGTAACTTTAAAATAGTAAAACCTTGAAAGAATAAATTTAAATTGAAATATTAGACATCATGAATAAATAGGTATTAATTTTAAATTAATCAATGGGGTATTATATACACTACATAAAAGTTAATGGGTTCATATTAATAAATATTTATCAATGAAATGAAAATTGAGATGAAATCCCTTTCCTTACTCTTCCCTTTATTTGAAAATGATTTAAACTACTGTGTAATGGTTTTAAGGATGTTATTAATTTATAAAATATATATATTAATATTTATAATATCATATATGATACTATTATAATACTTTACAACATGTTTGTTAATAATATTTCATTATTACTATAGTTTCGGGTGTCAATTGCCTTTTTTTACATGCATGTTTTGTCATGGGATTTATGATTATTATGAATACAATATAGATAAATCATCTAAGAAATTATATTAATTCTGTAAATATAATGTTTAAAAATTATAAAAAAAATTATAACCATTATTTAATGTTTTACATAAAAAATGCATCACATCACTTCATGGGGACAATAGGCCGTACGTGCACACAAGTGATAATATAATTCCTTTAATGGGTGAAAGGGTAAGAAAATGGATGGTATGTTAATTTTAAATAATTAATATCATGTTATATATATCATATATATTCATTATTTCCATCATTATTACTATCCATGTGAATTAGTTATGGAAACAAAATTACATCAGTTCGTGAGACGGTAGTCCGCTGTACACATGTGTGATGGCTTTGTTTCTCATTTAATGGAGAAAAAGGTGGATAAATATTATTACATAAATATAATAACATATAAGTATATGTTATATATATATTTTATTATATTTTATGTTTTAAGATCTAATTTAAGGTGGTAAATTATGAAATAAAAAGAAAGAGATTCGTCAAGGTGATTACCTTCTCTTTAAGAAACCTCCTTTGGATCCTTTCTTAAGGACCCAAGGGTTGTATTTTGGAAAGAAAAAATAATATATAATGTGTATAACGATTTTGGGGATGTATTTTGGTACGTTTTAGTTTATATATTACTTTATATGTGTGAATAAGTGAGGGGAATAAGTTCCCTTTTATAAGTGGATAAATTTGACCTTCTTGGAAACCACATGGAAATTTCCCAAAAGGATCCAAAATGATAAAGTCATTCTCAAGAAAAATGATTAAAAACGACCTTATATTTTAATTTCTTATGGGTAAGGTTTAAATATGTCAATAAAATAATATTTTTATAAGTTTAATTGGCAAAGGAACCCTTATCTTTTTGTTTAAGCCCCTATTAAATCTGTGTTAACCATAACTAGGATACTTAATTTTTAATGTTTTCACTATTAATTTTGACCAAAAATTAAGTTGAAATTATTAAATAATTATAATTATAATGATTAAAAATATGAAATAAATTTTACTAAATTCAACTTAAATAAGTGTTTAATTTAAAAATAAACCTTCCAAATGTTTTGAAAAATAGTTTTTCAAGAAATGAATTTTTCAAGAATAATATGATTTTATATTAACTATTTTACTAGAAATAATAATTATATGGGTTTAAATTAATATATATATATATATAATATTAATTTAATTTATATCATTTATCATTAAATATTATTTTAATAACTAATAATGTATTTCCGTTATGAAATTTTAAACAAAAAATGTTTTTTAAAAAATAAACAGTTTTCTGAAAAATATTTCTTTTAAACTCCAAATGTTCTTATCTTTAGTTTTATCAGATTTAATTTTAATAAATTTATAATTATACATATTATTATACCTTATAATAAATAAAATATATAAAATCTAAACACTATATTATTTATTATCTATTAATACTTATTTCTAAGGGAATTTTTTAAAAACATTTCTACGATTATTTTGACAAAGTAAGTTCAAAATCATTATTCATCCTATAAAATTGGAATATTTGTGACATGATATATTAAAATTTTAATTTTATTATATTTTTATTAAAATATTATTTTTTACATACTATAATTGAGGATCGGGTGTTACATTCTTCCCTCAAACAAAGATTTCATCCTCAAAATTTTCATAAATATCACTTTATAAACAAGTGAGAGTGGTTCTACTTCATAAAATCCTCTAGTTACCATGTCGCGTAAAAAATTTTATGATTTCTCTAAATTACCTTTACTAGTTGAGTCATGTAATTTTTAAATACTTGTTCTATAATATCAATAATCTAGATAGGCTCTTCACAATAAGATAAATCAGGTTCCAATTCTACTTATTCAATAGTGATCACATGCATTGGGTTTGGTATGTACTTCCTTAACAATGATATATAGAACAGATCATGAAATTTAGAGAGTCTTGGTGGAATTTCCAACCAGTAATCCAAAAAGCAAATATTTTACAAAATTTCAGAGGGTCTGATGTACCTAGGGCTCAGTTTTATATTCTTACCAAACCTTATGATACCCTTCCATGGAGATACTTTTAATAAATCTTGATCCCCCACTTGAAATTCAAAATCTTTATTCTAGTTATTAGAATAAATATTTTTCCTAATATGATCTTCTTTAATATGATCTTGAATAGTCTTTACCTTTTCCATTGTCTCTTTAACAAGTTCTGGTCTTAAAATTTCCTTTCACCAACGTCATCCCAACAGGGTAGAGTATGAACTTTATTTCTATATACTTATTCATATGATGCCATTTGAATAATTTATCCGAACCTATTGTTGTGGTAAAAATATACCTAAGGTAAATAATGATTCCACATACCATTAAATTCAAGTGAGCATGAAGTCAACATGTCTTCCAATGTTTGAATAGTCCTTTTAGACTGTCCATCAATTTGAAGATGGTAGGTGATGCTCAAATGAATCTTGATATCAAAATTCTTCTGAAGAAACATCCATAATTTTGATGTAAAATGGGGATCATGAACATACAAAATCTAAATAGGCACACCATGAATTCTTCAAAATTTATTAATATAGATCCTTGCATGGTTCTAAAGAGGAAAATCGTCCCTTATAGCGAGTAAATGTTTAGATTTGGTTATGTGATCAACAATAACCCATGTTGCATAATTACTTATAGGAGTCTTTGAAAGTCCTATGAAAAATACCTTAGTAATTTCACCCCATTTCAACATAGTAATTAGAATAGTTTTCATAACTCCTCTAGGATAGGCTCTTTTAGACATTAATTGTTAACAAACAAAAAATCTGGACACATAATTAGTAATTTACTACTTCATGTTATCCCACCAAAAATGATCCCTAAAATACCTATAGTAATTATTGATACCAAGGTGTATAGATAAGTTTGAGATATGAGTTTCATCCAAAAATTCCCTTTTTAACTCAGTTATAGATGGAACACACAATCTTTTCTCTAAATTTCAGAATTCCATATTCACAAACAAAGTTTTCCAACATCCCATCATTCAAAAATTTAATTTAATTTTGAAAATTATTATCATTAGATTGATTTTTATCTTTTCTAGTAAATATGGTTTCACAATCATTTTAAAAATGAGTGATGCATCACCTTTCTAAAGAATTCCAATATTTATATTTATTGGATCTATGATCATAGGATCCTTCTCAATTCTCATATGGGTAATAACCTCATAATCCTTCCTTCTTAATTCATCTTCTACCTTATTTGATTTCCATGGGTGGTAGAGTTTTGAGAAATCATAATCCATGAGTAGCTAGAGCCATATCTTTTGCCTCATGTTGAGCTATCATGTGAAAATATGTATTTTAGGATTTTATGTTCTATGTATTTCTTACAAATTTTACCATAAATATAATGTCTCTATATATTCATAGAAAATATTACTACTACCATCTCAATAACATGGGTTGGATTGTTCTATTCACGAGTCTCTAACTTATTTGATTCATATGAAATAAATTTATAATTTTTCATAATGAAACAACTAATTCCCTTCTTTGATACATCACTATATATCAAAACCCCATCATTTCAATATGGTAGATTCAAAAATGAAGCAATAATAGACATTCTATTAAATTGTTTAAAACATTCTTCACATTCATTTATCCATATGAACTTGACCCCTTTATGTGTAATCTTGGTTAACGAGTTATCAAATAAAGAAAAATTATAAATGAATCATCATTGGTAACCTACTAAACTAATGAAACTATGTGCCTTAGTTATGTTCATTGGTGCAGGTCATTCTCTGAATACCATTTCTTCACATGATTATATGATATTTCATCCTTGGAGATAATATTTCCAAGAAAAATAAGCTTCCTAAATCTAGAAATCGCACTTATTAATTTTCTATATAACTATTCTCTTATAAGGGTCTCAATAATGATCAACAATTAATTCTCATAGTCCTGATAGATTTTAGAATATATCAAAATATCATCAATGAATAACCTAAAAAAATTATCAGGATATTACTTGAATTCTCTATTGATTAGATCAATAAAAATGAATGATACATTATTCAATACAAATGGTATTAAATCAAACTAGTAATTTACATACCTAATTTATAAAGATATCTTCAAAATGTTATCCTTATTTAATCATAATTGATGATGCCCAAAACAAAGGCCAATCTTTGAAAAATATCAATCTTTGTGAATTTTATTTAATAATTCATCAATTTGAGGAAGAATATACTTGTTCTTTATCATAATTGAATTTATTTCCCTATAATCAATGAACAACCTCATAGATCCATTTTTCTTCTTAATGAAGATAACACGGGATCTCCATGGTTAACCGCATGGGTGAATAAATCCATTATAAAAATCTTTTCTAGTTATTTATTCAACTCAAATAATTATACATTTACATTATGTAGGGATTATTTTATATATGTATTTCATTAGGGATTAAATCAATAGAATACTCATCTTCATGCTCTGGTGGATGTCCAAATAATTATGTAATAAATAAATCAATGTATTCTCATACAATTGGTGCATCCTAAATTGGAATATTACCTTATCCATCCAAAAATTTTGTTTTCTATTCTTCCCTAAGAATATTATTCAGATGAGGTACTGGGGTAGATCTAGACATCATTTAGATGGTGATGTATTTTCTCTAAATATAAGAAAATCTACCTCTTTATCACGTATCATACTTTCCTTCTCATTGCAATAAATCTTTTCATCATATTTTGAAATACAATACATACCAAGTATTATTTCAAATTCAACAATAGATATGATAATAATTTCTAAAAATAGAATATATTTATGTGTTATCATGGGGACTTCCTGACACATCCTTATTGCTGTGATACTTCCACTAGGTGTTTTGACTAAAAATACCCTTCTTAAGGTGTTAGAAAAATATCTAATTTTCCTGGAAAACATGGAAGATATGAAAGAGTTAAATGATACCAAATCAAATAAAGAATTGGATAAATTTTAGTTTATTATTAAAGTAACGTCCACCACATTATTTTGAACTTCCACATCATCTATAGTGATTGCATAATCTTGGGCTTCTACCATCAATTTATTTTAGGGTATATTCCCTTGAAAATTGGATAATTTGTGTGAATAATGAACCATTTTTTTATAGTTGAAGAAATGGATATTAGTGGTCCCCTTATATCCCTTATATTCATGATTAAAATGACCCTTGTTGTGTCACTTATAACAAACTCCCTTTCCCTTCAAGTATTTTACAATATGTTTCTTTCTGAAAATTTTACTTGATTGAAATTACTTCACCTTCTTCTTCATATTTAAAGAATTATTTTTTTCTTGGTGCTCATATGACCTATTATTATATTAATCCCCCTTGAATATATAGTATCAAGATAATTCATTCTTTGTTTTTATTGAATATAAAAGTATTTCATTATATGATTAAAAAGTTTGAGAAACTAAGGTCATTCAAAGAGTTGACTTAAGCCCTTAAAATAAATATTTAATATTTCATTTTGTATTTCATATGTAATCTGTAGTATAACTATATAGTCTTGTAAAGGTATCCTTATATTCCACAAAAAATTATTTTTTCCTTTTTATTTATTCTAAGGAACGTTCTATTCATTTTAGTCCATTTCTCATGAGGGAAATATTCATCAAATAATATATCCTGAAATTATCTCCATTCCATGTGTTCTATTTCTTCTTCCCCCATAGTATTCTGAATCAACAACCACTATTGCTCAATATTTCCTTTGATACAATACACTATAAGTTTAACCTTTTACTTTTAATTTCATCCCAAGGATAAAAATATATTTTCAAGGGAATTAATACATTATTCAACTACCACTATATTAGTTTTCCCACAAAATGATGAGGTATTATTCCATATAAAGTGATCCAATATAGAAGAATCACATTGTAGAACAAAATTTTTCTAAATTATGGTGATATTATTCATTATAACCTAAGTAAGTTTCCCTAATATATACATGATATGGTTAGATCCAATACCAGCTATATTGGCTTCTTCTTCAGATAAATTTATACATTAACCATGAGTGTTGATACCATTCTTTCTTCTAGGAACAATTTTTAAATAAAAAAATATACTAAATTAGTTTATAAAATTATTAATTTTAAATCATAATGTACAATTCTATTTTTTTGTAATAGTTAATGTAAATAGAAAATTTATGCATTATTAATATCAGAATCTTAAAAATGGTTTCTTTGGGGATATCATTATTTTTAAATCATTCATAATGGTTTGGAAATAAAATGTGAATTATCCTAAGAATATCTCATAGGAGTTTCAAACCATATGTGCAATAAGTGCCATTATCATGCACCTCATGATGACCAAGTCAAATCCTTATGTTCCATTTTCGGAGTTATTACCCCTAGGTACAAATATACCAAAACCATGTCCACTTGTAGTATGCAGATAGGTATGTGTTTCTTGGAAAAACCACATAATAAATTCCTTTTAAAAAAACTTTATGATGTTTGTATATACTTATCCTCAAATTCTACCATAGGGTTATGTTCCCTAATCTATAATTTCCTTAATCTAGTTCCCAAGGTTTCTACTAAAATTTCTATAATACCATATTTAATGACCTCGAATCCAGTATCCTAGATCAATTGGTCATTTTATTACATTTTTTTAGATACAAGGGGTCAAATCCTAAAGGAATGATCAGTTTAGTAGTATGAGAGAGCCAAATACATACATGATACCCGTTTTACATTGGGGATAAAATATAAAGCATAAAAAATAAAAAACTTGGAATACTTGAAAATCATTCAAAGTATTCTTCTTCATATAATGGGGAAAGGAAACAAAATAAGGGTGAGATCAAATACTTAGTAAAGGTTATTTACATCAGAAGATATCATGAATCAATAATTAATAATAAATATGGTAAGGTAAATAAATGTAAACACATTACATTTAATCAATAACTTGACTACCATGATTAGATAATTTATAATAAATATAGAAAGTTAAATAAAAATAAACACATGACATTTAATCAATAACTTTTGTATCATGATTATATAAGGAATAATAAATATTTAAAGGTAAATTTTTAAAAACACATGGAATTTAATCAATAACATGAGCACAAAATTAATCCCTGAATAATATCAATGCAATAATATATTGGATAATAATAACTAAATTATCAATAAAAGAAAATGATTAATATTTTACATCGTGATCTCATATATTATTATATTTATATCATAAATACCTTTCAAATGTTATTTTAAATATATGGGTAAAACCCATTTAACAAGGCCAACTAATTTGTGTCATGAGACCTACTGATGCATTGAGGGGATCTATAATTTCAATCCAACTAATCACTACATGTCCAAATAATTTTTCATATATTGAATGATCTATTTTATTCATGAATCAATATGACTTATAAAAAAATCCATATTGAGTAAAGGATATGGATTTATCAATATTTCCCCAACTATTCAAATAAAATTCAATATAAACATCGTATATACAAATGGTATAAGATTTAGAAAATACTCATATCCATGATACAAATAATATGTAAATTTAAAATAAATGTAATTTCTAATGAAAAATTATCAAAATAAAGTGATATTCTCAAGATAAAGTTAAGAATCACTAAATTAATCATGAAATGATATGTGACCATATTTTCATCGAGAATATAGGTTTTTGAAATAAAATCACATTCTTTCAAAGAATAATTAGAATAGAAGTGAAATATTAAAATAATAATTAATAAAATAGTTTTCTTTATAAATCAATTAAAAACGTGTAGAAAAATCATTATTTTTTAAAATGGTTATAATGATAGGGAAGTTCATTATCACTATATAGATTAAAACCCATTCCTTTTGAATTTTGGAAGAAAATGTTCCTTTTAAAAATAGTTGAATGATTATGTTAAAATCCTTTTTTAAATTAAATTGTAGATAGAAATGTTCCTACTCAATAATTTTAATACTTAAAAGGACTTTTGTAAAACAATTTTGAAAAACTTATATATGGAAGATAAATATATCAAATTTAAAGAGAAACAAAAGCAGTTTTTTCATTAAAAATTTATTTAGTTGATTAAAGTACCAAAGAGAGGAAAATTTGGAATAAAATATAGAAACTAATTAAATATCTAGAGGATAATAAAATTATTGGATATTATGAAGGATAAGTGATAATATTATTTTAATTAAAGTAAAATCAATCCCAAAAGGAAATTAGATTGTAAAATATATTATAATATATTTGGTAACTTTCAAATTGTAAACCCTTTAAATAATAAACTTGAATTGAAACATTAAAAATAATAAACAAACATTTATTCATATTAAATACATAAAATGGGTTGTTTATACACCATATAAAAGTGAATAGGTGCATATTAACAAATATGTCTCATTGAAATGGAAGTTGAGATGAAATCCCTCAGCTCATGCTTCCATTTAGTTGAATGTGATTTAAAATTATATATAATTGTTTTGATAATGTTATTAATTTATACCATAACCATATTCATATTTATAATATCATATACGAACCTCTTAAAACATATTACCACATGTTCGTTAATAATATTCCATTATTACCATTGTTTTGGGTGTTAATGATCTTGTTTTCATATGAATGTTTTGTCATGGAAGTTCTAGTTCTTGTGCATAGGATACAAATACATAATCAAAAGAATTATATTATTTTTATAAATATAATATTTAATAATTAAATAAATTTTTATATCCATTCTTTAAAACTATACAAGGAAAATTAATCGCATCACTTCGTGGAGACGATAGAGCATATGCACGCACGAGCGTCGATATCATTCCATTAATGGGTGAAAGGGTAAAGAAATGGATGGTATATACATTATAAATAATTAATATCATGTCATGTGTATCATATATATTAATTAATTCAATAATTATTACTATCCATTTGATTCGGTGATGGTAAACAAATTACATCAGTTCGTGAGGCGCTAATCCACTATACACACGAGCGATGGTTTTGTTTCCCATTTGATAGAGAAGAAGATGGATAAATATTATTACATTGAAATAATAACATATAATTATTTTGTATATACTGGTGTTATTATATTTTATGTGTTAATAAATAATTTAATATGTTAAAATAATAAATAAAAAGAAGAGATTCGTTAAGAAGATTACATTCTCTTAGAGAAACCACATTTGGATCTCTTCTTAAGGAACCTAGGGTTGGTATTTTAGGAATAAAGGAAGATATAAAAACTTGATAAAGATGTTGGGGATGAATTTTGGCATGTTTTGGTGAAGATATATTGATTTATTGGTGTGAATAAATGAGGGGAGGAGGTTCCCTTTTATATGTGGGGAAAGGGGACTTTCTTGGAAACCATTGGATGTTTCCTAAACGAATAAACAATGATGAAGTAATTACCATGAGAAATGATTTAAAACGACCTTATATTATAATTATGGATCTATAAGGTTGATATATGTCCATAAAATAATATTTTTTCAATTTTAATTGAAAAAATCACCCTTATATTTTGATTTAACCCCCTTGTAAACCCATTTTAACCTTAACCGGGGTAATTACATTTTATTATTTTCACTATAAAATATGAAAAAATTTTAATTTATCCTTAATAAATAATATTAATTATCCCTTTTCAAAATTTATAATATATTTTACCAAACTAAACTCACATAAGTGAAAATTTTATTTAAATATAAACACGCAAAATATGTTGAAAAATAATTTTTCAAGAAATGCATTTTTCAAGCATAAGATGATTTTATATTAACTATATGACTAGAAATAATAACTAGATTAATTCAGATTAATATATTTAGATATATAATATATTAATTTTATTTAAATCATTAATAATTAAATATTATTTTAATTAATTAAAATCGATAGACGTTATTACCTTTTAAACAAAAATAGTTTTATGAAATTAAATAGTTTTATAAAAAATATTATTATATTTTTTATATAATATTGATAGTTAAAAAATTATTAATTATATATATTTTTACACATTTTATTCTACCATTCATAAAATATTTTTTAAGTGAAAATTTAAAAAATTCATTCTTGGCTTATTTTGACCAAGTTCAAAATTGATATTCATCCTATAAAAATGTGATTTTTGCACCATTAAATATTAAAATGTGAATTTTTTATAGTATTATTAAATTTTAATGTTTATTTACTATAATTTAGGTTCATGTGTTACACCTAACACATTACTTGACAAGCTTACATTTTTACCCATGGAGTGGTTTCAGGCTCGGAAATCTATGATCCCAGATTCCTCTAGAGTGTTAAAACTCATAATTATAGTTACACTGCTCTCTATAGTTTTACCAATATAACTTCTTCCTCTAAAATTTGGTCTTCTAGAATTTACCTTTCTCTTATAACAATTCTTATTGAGGTGATCCCTTTTACTATAATGCCAACACACTAGGCTAAGTATGGTATATTTACCTATACTAATCTCCCCTTGACTTATCTTATAATTATATTTGACTTGTTTTATGAGTATATAACCCTCTTTATAGTAACCCATGATATATATACATAAATATTATATAATTTTATATTAATATTCAATACATTTCATAATAATTCATGCTTGAGGACCATAAATTTTTAGTATCTTTGTAAATATAGAGATATAAACAATTGATACATAAAAGATATATATAATTTATAATTAATTTCTTCATAAATAAAACCCTTCATATACTTATCACACTTAAAAACATTCTTTATAGCCTGAGGAAGGGAAATATAGTAAAAGGTTAGCTTAAATTATCAGTAAGTGTAAACATAATAGATATCAATAAATGATCATATGTGAGAATAAGATAATAATAGGGGTATAAGAACATTATATAAACATTATAAAATCATAATCATGAATTCATATATCATAGTCATGAAAAATTTTATATTTTTTTCAATCGAAATATATAAGGAAAAAGAGTGAATAATGATCAATAATTAATCACGAGTGATGAAAACATATCATAAGCACAAGATATAAGTTTGTGGCACGAAAATAATTATATAAAATAACCTCCTTTGTTAAATATCACTTTAAAGACTATAATAGTGGATTGGGTTCACTCTCTATTCCATCATTTCCTTAGTCACGGTGCACTCCAAAGACTATATTATTGGATAAAGTCCTTTACTGATATGGGTTCACTTCCCATTCCAGTCCTTATTATCTAATGATATATACTTATTTACCCAATGCATTGGAGGGATATAAAATAACCACCAAACCTTGGTTTATAACAAAACTAACCATCCTTATTTTATACAGAACCACCCATCATATAATGAAAACCATACATATGTGTACCACAAGATCATGAAACCCACATCCTATCATCATGTTATAACCCATAGAAAGGATATAATATTAATAAAAAATTTATAATAATAATAATAAATCATTTAGATAAATAATAAATATGGTAAAATTTAATCATATCCCTAGTAAATCATAATAAAAATTAAAGTATTTTGTTATAGATAAAAATTCATTTAAAAACCACTAGAACATTTATTGATGGAAATATCCTTTCAATTTGAAATAAATAATTTAGAATCTAAAAATTTAAAAAAATATTGATGTAAAAAATTTTCATTGAAAATATAAAATATACTTATAAATTAATATTTAAATAAAATAGTATTCACGATGGTTGGTAAATCCAATCATATAGTGTATGTTAAAAAAATCCTTTCGTATTTTCAGTAAAAATTCAAAAGTACAACATTTGAAAAAAGATAAGAAAATTTATTTTCATCCTTGGTAAATAAAGTAAAATTTAGTTAAAATTTAATTTTAAAAACTTTTTATAATAGTAAAAATATTCTTTAATTTTTTAAATAAAATATGTGCATGGAAGAAATGTTTCCTGATCGAAGAGATAAATGACTTCATTTTTCCTTAAAAACATAATTTCAATATTTTGAGTAATTAAAGAGGGTAAATCGAAAGTAAAACATTTAATATAATTAAATATCCATATTCTAAGAAAGTTTATAATATTTTATAGATATCTATTATGTAATTTCGTCATCATAAATTTAACCCTAAACAATCTTGGAAAAAACGAGATTGTAACATAAAACCCTCACAACTTTAGTAATATTCAAATCAAAAGTAATTGGATGCTTGAAAATCATATGGATTTGTAAATTTCATGAATTAAATCATAAATTATTTCAAAATAAAATCTTGTGCAGTATATACACCCTTTAGAAATAAAATTGGTCTATAACATTCAAACATGTCTTAATGAAGAGAAATTGAGATGAAAACCCTTAAACTTTGGTATCTTTTGAATCGAAGTCCATGATAATAAAGAAAATTTTATGGATATTTAAACCCCATCAATTTCATTTATATGTCAAAATAAATTCATTGGGAAGTAATCGAACAACTAAAATAAATTATGGTGTATAATATCAAATATGTCTCATGAATTTGAAAATGAGACAAAGAAACCCTTACCTTATATCCGACTTGATTAACAAGAATTATAACCTTCTATATAATAAATTTAGATATATTATAATTATATAAAATAATATTATTCATATATATACTATCATATAATATCCACTTCTATAATCTCAACACCTATTTATTAATAGTTCTATATTAAATTCATCATTTCGAGTGTTAATTACTTCTTTTTCATATATGTTTTAGTTTTTCAGTTATGGTCCTTGCAATTTTATCATGGTTACTGCGTATCAATAATTTTAATCATTATATAATTATAATATATAATCATTATATATATATTTTAACCATTCATATAATGTGGTAATGAAAAATGTATTACATCACTACGTGGAGATGATAGTTCATACGTACACATGAGTGACATTTCCATTTTTTGATGGTTGGAATGAAAGAAAGGTAAATATTAATTAACATTTATAGAATAATTATTACAACATATATAAATATTAAATATATCATAATATAAAATAATTATTTTTGGTTTTGTAAAATGAGTCATATCATTATGTGGAGGCGTTAGTCCACATATTCGCACGTGTGATGCTTTCATCTCCCATTGAATTGATACGAGGAAGTAAATGATCATTAAATCATAATAATAACATATAACTATATTTATGATAATATATATATCATTTTATGATTAATAAAACAAGATTAGAGGAATTGGAAGAAGAAATAAATTTAAAAGGACTTGGTTAAGATCTATACCTCTTCTTTGAGAGACCTCCTTTGGATTACTCCTTAAGTCATGAAGAGCTTGTATTAAGAGAAGACTGAAAGATATTGGATAAATTTAAGGATTATAGGAATTATTTTTAGTAGGTATTTTCTGATCTATAATTCTGAAATGGTGTGAATAATGTAGGATAAGTGGTGACCATTTCTAAGTGAGGGGATGGAAAAAAATGGAATTTATTAAGCGATTTCAATGATTTTAGGTATCTTCCATTGTAAATAAGTGGAAAACAGATAGAACATAAAATATATAATAATATAAGGTTTAAATATATTCAATCAATAATTATTTTATAGGTTTGGGAAGAGATAAAAATCTTAACTCATGGTTTGACCCACGGTAAACCCGTTTTAACCTTAATCGTGGTTATAAAATTTTACATTTTTACTATTCACTATGAAAAAATATAAAGTTGACCCTATTAAATTATATTAATAATTATTATTAAAAATATAGAATACATTTTACCAGATTAAATTTCTATATTTTGTGAAATTTAATTTTAATTAACAGTGCAAACCGTGATGAAAACCAGTTTTTAAAAAATGATTTTTTTGAAAAAACATAATTTACTTCCATTATTTTCCTTATAAATCCTCAAAATGAATGTTAAATATTATATTTAATATATATATATATTATAATGCCCCAGCCTTAAACCTTACTTAATCTTGAGTTATTACAAGATTACACATTGAGGATCTTTTCGGGTTTAGAGTTTTAAAGAATTAGATCATAAAACATGCATTACATTCCACATATAAACAAAGTGGTTACATAAAGATATTATTCTTCTTTCCCATCAATGGAACATATTTAAAATAAAACATGGATTCTTTCTTGACACTTCTTTGACACTATCATCATATCATGTACCTTTCCCTTGACCCGTGAAAAACATTTCAAAAAACTTGGGATGAGCATAAAAAGCTCAGTAAGGGATATAAAAATATGGAAAGGAAACATGGGTACATATGTACAAAATAATGAATTCATACTTTACCCATAAAACATAAGCACTTTAACATACCTCATCAAATCATGAATAAATCATAGAAATCATAATACATAAAGGCAACTTGAGGCATTCATAACATTCTTACGTAGGGAGTAACCCTGTTGGTTACGTTTGGAATACCCGTCAGAGTATATTCCCTAAATCTCTTCGGATAAACCTTAAAATTTCACTCCTTCGCTTTACCCAATGCATTGGAGAGCTATATTGGGCTCACCCACCCTTAGTTTATCACGGAACCACCCATCTTCATAATAATGCCCAAGAACCATAACATAATCGTATCACATAAAACATGCATAAAGGAAACATAACATTTCTATATTTCAATCACAAGATATCAATACAACACATTGATATAATAAAAAAAATTAAAACCATTTTCAATACCAAAATAAAAGAAAAGTAAAACATGGTATTTATTTTTCTTTTAAAAAAAGGTATGGCTTGTAGAGGAAGCCAAAACTCAAATAATGGTCACGGCGGCGGAGAAGTCGTTGTCGCTGCATACGTACGGAAAAAACATTCCATTTTGTCTTTTAGTAAACGCTTCATATAAAAAAGATTCCTTTTGTATAAACATAAAAGTCAAAGGGCTTTATACACCGTATAAAAGAAGGTTGTGTATAAAACAAAATATGCCTCCATGAAAGCAGATTGAGACGAAGACCCATACCTCGGGTCCGACTTGACTCGATCGTTCTTTAATCTCTTTAATAATAAACTTGAGTTAATTTATAGTTGTTTAAGAACGTTTCTAAAGTTCATTATTCCTTTTATTTCAATTATTGTCATGTAATGAACACTATGTAATTATTTAAGTTAATAACGGTCGTTTTAACGATCATTGGTACTTGAGTCAAAAATAAACCCTTTATAATTTCAAGTTGTTCATGTATCCAATATATCCAGAATGGTATTCATGATGTAGATATCATAGATATAATATATATCCAGTACATGCATGAATTTATAATATTATATAACATTTTGATGTAAGAAATGAAATGCACTGCTCATGGAGACGGTAAGCTGTATGTACGCATGAACGCTACTTTCATTTCTATTTCGTATTTTATAGAATGGAATCATAATGATATAAAGGTATATTGTAATGTAAGTATAATATCATATATAATATCATAACTCCATCCTTTATACATCCCACATATGGTATTTAACGAATCAAATCACTTTGAGGGGCGGTATTCCGCATTTCCTTAAATGAAGATATTGCGTTTACCCATAATGGAAACCATAAAGGTATACCCAAAATGAAAAATAAAGAATCTTAAGGAAAACATAAACATATTATATATCATATATAAATATAGTGACATCTTAATGGCCACCTTTGAAGGTGTTAAAAGAATGTTTAACAATCATCGTTTCGGGAGGCATAAATTCACCATCCACGGAAACAATAGGTTCTTTAACCATTAGATGTAGGTGTGTGTAAGTGTAGTTAGAATAATTCTTATAACAACATCCTAGTATATTTAATATACTGGAGTTGTTACAAAATAAATGAATAAAAATAGTTTAGGGGGTTGGAGAAGCAAAATAAAACAAAAGGACTCAAGTGAAGACATTACCTTAAAATCGGGTAACTCCCTTTGGTTTGAGCTCAAAGGATTCCTTGGGAAGAATTATGCCCAAAGTGAGGATTCAAGGAGTAAGAGAGGGATGTGGAGAGACAAAATGGGCAGGGTTTGGCCGAGCCAAAGGCTTTGGGAGTGTGGGTAAAGAGGTAGAGGTGGGGCCTTTTATAAGAGGAGAGGAGGGGCACTCTTGGAATGTAAAGAAATGTTACTTTATTTGAAAACGATTTTCGGATTCAAAACGTCCCACATTGATATAATTATAGGTTAAGGTGATAATAATTCGAAATCCACCCATACAATAGGTTTTGGACATGTGTAGGTCATAGATTTTACATTATCATTTCATTTTATTTAAATCCTTTATTAATGAGGTAATCGCTGCATCATCATGATGTCAGAAATAATTTAATTTATTTAAAGTCTAAAAATTATGAAAAAAATACTATGATGTAGGCAATCTTTTTATCTTTACAATTAATATTTATAGTCTAAAATATCATCTATGTAGACAGAATTAAAAATGTTTTAATCAGGTGATCCATTCTTGTTATATTTACTTTCTTTAAAAAAAATAAAAAGATAACAAGTCACTTTCCACAAAAGTGATTCCATGGGGTCCCCAAGTTTGGAACAAGACATCGCATGGTCGGCCATGACACAACCAGTATAATTAGGACACATTTTGGTGTCATTTTTGTATTATTATGATATTATTTTATTATCCTTAACTACCCGATTACTCATTATTCAAGATAATTAAAGATAATTACCATCGTTACTATTCATAAAGTCAAAAAAAGAGTCTTTATTACATAATTTGGACCTTCTGATTACAAATATGTAATCCATTTTTCCAAATTCCAAACATATAAATTGCAATAATTGATTTAAAAAAAAAATTTTGTTGTCAAAACAAATAGCGGGTTTTTTTGAAGCAATATCTATGAAATGTTTGGTATTAGTTTATGACCAATTCCAAAGTGAAATTAATCCTAATGACCACCATTGGATTAAATGGTAAACATATATTCCGATTACACTTTAAGACAAATTAAAAGGATAATCTAACCATATAATTAAATTAAATGAAAAAGCAGTTATGATGTAAAATGCAGTATTTTTCACTATTCATTAAAAAAATGAACATTGCCAGAAAAATACCAAATATTTATCCAAAGTAAATTTCAATGTCCCAATCATAATGAATATATTTATTTTGAAAAATATAGATTATAAAAGTGTCAAAAATTTGATTTAAAAAGGGTTTTCCATCAAAAGGCAGTAAAACAATCTTTTAAGAATATTAGTGTATTCCATGCATAAGATTGTATTTATTTTCATTTTAAGCCTCTAAAACACTATCTTAATCATTAATAGACATAGATAAAAATATTTATTATTTATTACTTACATGGGATGTTACATCCTTCCACCCTTTAGAAAATTGCATCCCCGCAGTTTATTTACTTATCGAATAAATGAGGGTACTTATCCCTCATTGCATTTTCAGATTCCCATGTTGCCTCTTCCATCATGTGGTTTTTCCACAAAACCTTTACCTGATTAATCACCTTATTTCGTAACACTTTTTCCCTGTGGTCAAGAATCTGGACCGGTTGTTCCTCATAAGATAGGTTCTCTCCCAACTGAACTACCTCGGGACTCAAAACATGAGATGGATCTGGAATATACTTTTATCAACATCGAAACGTGAAAAACATTGTGTACCTGAGATAAACTCGGAGGTAAAGCCACCCGGTATGCAACTGATCCAACTCTCTCCAGAATTTAATATGGTCCAATGAACCTTGGACTCATCTTTCCTTTCTTACCAAATCGCATCACACTTTTCCATGGTGAGACTTTGAGAAAAACATGATCACCTACCTCAAAAGATAGATCCTTCCTCCTGTTGTCTGCATAACTCTTCTGCCTACTCTGAGCTGTTCTCATGTGTTTCTGAATCAGCTAAACTTTTTCTGCCATCTCTTCTACCAATTCTGGTCCCATCAACTTCCTTTCACCCACTTCATCCCAAAAATCTGGAGTTCGACACCGCTTCCAATATAACGCCTCAAATGGTGCCATCTGTATACTGGAATGAAAACTGTTATTATATGAAAATTCAACCAAAGAAATATGTTGGTCCCATCTTCCATGATAATCCATCGAACAAGCTCGTAGAATATCCTCCATGGTCTTAATTGTTCGTTCTGACTGCCCATCTGATTGAGGATGAAAAGCTATACTAAAATTTAATTCATTACCCAACGACTTCTGAAGGCCTTTCCAAAAGTTAGAAGTGAACCTGGGATCACGATCAGATACAATGGAGAGAGGAACTCTATGCAACCTGACTATCTCTTTAAGGTACAAACGAGAATGTTTATCTAGGGAAAAAGTATCTCGTATAGCAAAGAAATGAGCAGATTTAGTCAAGCGATCAACAATAACCCAGATTGCATTATTACCTCGAGATTTCTTCAGTAATCCCACAACGAAGTCCATGGATATATTCTCCCATTTCCACTCTGGCACTGGTAAAGGCTGCAGGATCCCTTTTGGTAACTGCTGCTCTACTTTAATCTACTGACAAATCAAACACTTCACAGTAAAATCAGCAATATCCCTTTTCATTCCATCTCACCAGTAATACTCTCATAGAACTCTATACATCTTAGTACTTCCAGGATGAACTGAAAACAGAGAACTATGAGACTCACATAACAACTCATTCTTCAACTGTGAATCACAAGGCACAGATAATCTCTTCCCAAACCTCAAAACACAATGATTATCAATGTTAAATTCAAGCAACTTACCCTTCTGGACCATCTCTACCTTTTTCTACAACTCACTGTCTTGCTTCTGTGCTTGCTTGATTCTGTCTGATAGAGAAGATTTCACTGATACCTAAAACAAAAAAGAAGAACATCTTGCACCAACAACTTCTATGCCAAAGTTCATCAAATCCTTAAGCAAAGGATCACTTTCCAAATGCAACATTGCTAATGAAGCATTACTTTTTCAACTCAAAGCATCAGCCACTTTATTTGCTTTTCTTGGATGGTAATGAATTGTACAATCATAATCCATGATTAATTCCAGCCATCTCCTCTGTCTCATGTTTAACTCTTTCTGAGTGAATATATATACATTAAACATTTGTGATCAGTATATATTTCACACTTTACTCCATACAAATGATGCCTCAAAATTTTTAAAGCGAAAACAACAGCAGCTAATTCCAAATCTTGTGTAGGGTAATTTACCTCATGAGTTTTCAACTGTCGTGAAGCATAAGCAATTACCAGATCATTTTGCATTAGGACGCAACCAAGTCCTTTCAATGAAGAATCGTTGTATATAACAAACTCACCATTCCTAGAAGGTAGTGCCAAAACTGGAGCATTCACCAATATTCTTTTCAATTCATGAAAACAATCATCACATTCTTGTGTCCAGATAAACTTAACACCCTTCCGAGTTAGTTTAGTCATTGGACTAGATAACCGTGAAAAATTTCTAACAAACCTTCGGTAATATCCTGCCAAACCAAGGAAGTTACGAATCTTAGTTACATTTGTGGGTCTTGGCCAGTCTTCCACCACTTTTGTTTTTGCAGGATCAATAGTTATCCCATATTTAGAGACAATGTGACCAAGGAAAGATATTTTTTGCAACCAAAACTCACACTTGATGAATTTTCCATACAATTTCTTTTCTTTTTGAGGTTTGTAAGATAACCCTTAAATGTCTTTCATTCTCATCTTGATTTTAGAAAACACCAAAATATCATCAATGAAAACCACCACAAACTTATCCAAGAACTCATGGAAAATTCGATTCATTAATTCCATGAATACAACAGGTGCATTGGTTAGCCCAAAAGGCATTACTAAAAATTCATAATGGCCATATCTTGTACGGAACGCGGTCTTCGAAACATCTGCTTCCTTTACCTTTAGCTGGTGGTACCCCGATCTCAAGTCAATATTTGAAAAATACTGAGCTCCCTGGAGCTGATCAAACAAATCATCGATATGAGGAAAATGATATTTGTTCTTAAAAGTGATGTTATTCAAGGCTCCATAATCAATGAAAAGTCTCATTGAACCATCATTCTTTTTAAAAAATAAAACAGGAGCATCCCATGGTGATGTGATATGTCGAATGAAACCTTTCTCTAATACATCGTGGAATTTCTCCTTCAACTCTAAAAGTTCAATTTGAGCCATTCGATAAGGGGGTTTTGAAATTGGCTTAGCATCAGGAACTAAGTCAATAGTAAACTCAACTTCCCGATATGGTATTATTCTAGGAAACTCATCAGGAAAAACATCAGGATACTCATTTACCACTGGCACATCATTAATCTGAACAGTTCCTTTATTTTCAACGATGTGTGCAAGGTAACATTCATTTCCATCTTTTACAAGTATCTTGGCCTCTTGATAAGTTATCAACAGTAAGGGTTCATTCTTGTACACAAACTGAAAGACTTTATGAAAAGAAACATCTTTAGCTCTACAGTCAATCTTAGCATGGTAAATAGAGAGGCAATCCATACCCAGGATAACATCAAACTCAACTAGAGGTAGAACAATAAGGTTGCAAGTAGGTTCTTTCCACAGATAAGGATATGAAGATTCATATAAATTCTTTTTGCCTCAACATTTCCCCCACGTGTTTTTACCAAAAGATCAGGAGTAATTTCTTGAGATGGTATTCCCATTTTACTAGAAAATGTTTCAGAGATGAACGAATGTGTAGACCCCGAATCAAACAACACACTGGCATAATCTGAAGAAACAAACAAAGTACCTGATACAACATCATTTGATGGCCCGACATCTGTTGAAGTAGTTGCAAAGGATTCCACCACCCCTTTCTTCTTGTAGTCTAACTACTTCCCATCACTTGATCTCTTTGTCAGACACTCACTTGCATAGTGACCCATCTCACTGCACTTAAAACATTTCACTAACTGTAAATCAAAGTTGGTCATAACATCACCCTGATCTTTTTCAGTGCAATCACGAGCCTTATGTCCCATATTACCACATCAGTAGCACTTTCCAGAATTCATAAGACATTCCCCAGCATGCCTTTTTCCACATTTATCACAAACAGGAAACTTAGATTTCTTACCATCAGACTTTTTTGAAGAATTCTTCCCTTTCTCCTGCCACCTCGGTCTCTTCTTCTGCTGGTTGTTATAGAACACTTGATCATCGCCAAACTCCATTTCCACTTTCTCAGCACATCGAACAAGATTTTAATAACTTTTAAACTCACGAGAAGCTAATTCCCTTCGATATTTTGGCTTTAATCCTGAGTAAAAACGATTGATTTTACTATCAAGGTCTCGGATAAAATTTGGAGCATACCTTGCCAATCGAGTGAACCTTTCTTCATTGGTAGCCACTAAGTCTTCCTCTTTCCTGAATTCAAATAATTTTTTTTCCATCCTAATTCGAATAGCCTTAGGAAAATACTTTTCAAGAAACATACCTTTGAATTCATCCCAGTCGAGAGCATCAATCTCATCAGCGTCCCTGATATTTTTAGCCATCGACCACCACTGATCTTCTTCACCCTCCAAACGGTAAATAAAAAGACTAACCTTTTGATTGTCTGAACACCCCATGACATCGAAAATCTTCTCCAGTGCATTAATCCACCCTTCAACTAGCACATGGTCAGATGATCCTCTGAATGATTGGGGATGTTGCCTCATGAAATGTTCCACCACTGAAATGTTCCTCTGTGGTTGATCTGGCTGATCTCATGTATGGATACCACCGCCATTTATCGCTTGAGTCAACTGCGCCATTACTGCAACAAACTGTTCAGTTCCAATTCCGACCATCTCAGGATGCTGATTCGGAAGGTTATTTCCTTCTACATGCCTTCCTAGCATTGCTTCCCTATTTCCTCTGCGGAAAACCATTCTGAACAAACATGTCTTAGATGAAGCAACATGGTAATCTTCAAATTCTATATCCCTTCAATTTGACCATAAAAAAAATATTTTTAGATAATCATTTAATATAATTCTAACTCCTATTGTTATCTAAACCGACCTTTCATACCAACTATAAGACCCCAGCCTTAAACCTTACTTAATCTTGAGTTATTACAAGATTACACATTGAGGATCTTTTCGGGTTTAGAGTTTTAGAGAATTAGATCATAAAACTTTCATTACATTCTACATATAAAAAAATTGGATACATAAAGATAATACTCTTCTTTCCCATCAATGGAAACATATTTAAAATAAAACATGGATTCTTTCTTGACACTTCCTTGACACTATCATCATATCATGTACCTTTCCCTTGACCTATGAAAAACATTTCAAAAAACTTGGGATGAGCATAAAAAGCTCAGTAAGGGATATAAAAATATGGAAAGGAAACATGGGTACATATATACATAAGAATGAAATCATACTTTACCCATAAAACATAATCACTTTAACATACCTCATCAAATCATGAATAAATCATAGAAATGATAAGACATAAAGGTAACATGAGGCATTCATAACAATCTTACGTAGGGAGTAACCCTCTTGGTTACGTTTGGAATGCCCATTACAGTATATTCCCTAAATCTCTTCGGAGAAACCTTAACGTTTCACTCCTTCACGTTACGCAATGCATTGGAGAGCTATATCGGGCTCACCCGCCCTTAGTTTATCACGGAACCACCCGTCTTCATAATAATGCCCAAGAACCATAACATAATCGTATCACATAAAACATGCATAAAGGAAACATAAAATTTCCACATTTCAATCACAAGATATAAATACAACACATTGATATAATAAAAACATTATTAAAACCATTTTGAATAACAAAATAAAAGAAAAGTAAAACATGGTATTTATTTGTCTTTTAAAAAAAGGTATGGCTTGTAGAGGAAGCCAAATCTCAAATAATGGTCACGGCGGCGGAGAAGTCGTTGTCTCCGCATACGCATGACAAAAACATTCCCTTTTTTCGTTTAGTAAATGCTTCGTATAAAAAATATTCCTTTTGAATAAACGTAAAAGTCAAAGGGGTTTATACACCATATAAAATAATGTTGTGTATAAAACAAAATATGCCTCAATTAAAGGAGATTGATACGAAGTCCCATACCATGGGTTCGACTTGACTCGATCGTTCTTTAATCTCCTGAATAATAAACTTGAGTTAATTTCTACTTGTTTAGGAACCTTTCTAAAGTTCATTATTCATTTTATATCACTTATTTCTATGTCATGAACACTATGTAATTATTTAAGTTAATAACGGTCGTTTTAACGATCATTGGTACTTGAGTCAAAAATAAACCCTTTATAATTACAATTTGTTCATGTATCCATTATATCCAGAATGGTATTCATGATGTAGATATCGTAGATAAAATATATATCCGGTACATGCATGAATTTATAATATTATATAACATTTAGAGGTAAGAAATGAAATGCACCATTCATGGAGACGGTAAGCCGTACGTACGCATGAACGCTACTTTCATTTATATTTCGTATTTTAAAGAATGGAATCGTAATTATATAAAGGTATATTATAATTTCAGTATAATATCATATATAATATCATAACTCCATCCTTTATACATCCCACATATGGTATTTAACGAATCAAATCACTTTGAGGGGGCGGTAGTCCGCACTTCCATAAATGAAGATAGCGCGTTTACCCATAATGGAAACCATAAAGGTATGCCCAAAATGAAAAATACAGAAGCTTAAGGAAAACATAAACATATTATATATCATATATAAATATAGTTACATCTTAATGGCCACCTTTGATGGTGTTAAAATAAGGTTTAACAATCATCGTTTCGGGAGGCATAAATTCGCCATCCACGAAAACAGTATGTTCTTTAACCATTAGATGTAGGTGTGTGTAAGTGTAGTTAAAATCCTTCTTATAACAACATCCAAGTATATTTAAGATATCGTAGTTGTTACATAATAAATTAATAAAAAGAGTTTAGGGGGTTGGAGAAGCAAAATAAAACAAAAGGACTCAGGTGAAGACATTACCTTAAAATCAGGTAACTCCCTTTGGTTTGAGCTCAAAGGCTTCCTTGGGAAGACTTCTGCCCAAAGTGAGACTTCAAGGAGTAATAGAGGGATGTGGAGAGACAAAATGGGTAGGGTTTGGGCGAGCCAAAGGCTTTGGGCATGCGGGTAAGGAGGTAGAGGTGGGGGCCATTTATAAGAGGAGAGGAGGGGCATTCTTGGAAAGTAAAGAAATGTTACTTTATTTGAAAATGATTTTCGGATTCAAAAGATACCACATTGATATAATTCTATGGTAAGGTGATAAGGGTTCTAAATACACCCATCCAATAGGTTTTGGACATGTGTAGGTCATAGATTTTACATTATCATTTCATTTTATTTAAATCCTTTATTAATGAGGTAATCGCTGCATCATCGTGATGTCATAAATAATTTAATTTATTTAAAGTCTAAAAATTATGAAAAAAATACTATGATGTATGAAATCTTTTTATCTTTCCAATTAATATTTATAGTCTAAAATATCATCTATTTAGACAAAATTAAAAATGTTTTAATCAGGTGATCCATTCTTGTTGTATTTACTTTTTTAAAAAAAATAAAAAGATAACAAGTCACTTACCACAAAAATGATTCCATGGGGTCCCCAAGTTTGGCACAAGACATCACATGGTCGGCCATGAGACAACCAGTAGAATTAGGACACATTTTGGTGTCATTTTTTTATTATTATGATATTATTTTATTATCCTTAACTACCCTATAACTCATTAATCAAGATAATTAAAGATAATTACCGTCGTTACTATTCATAATGTCCAAAAACAAAAGAGTCTTGATTACATAATTTGGAACTTATGATTCCAAATATGTAATCCATTTTACCAAATTCCAAACACAGAAATTGCAATACTTGATTTAAAAAATAATTCCCGTTGTCAAAACAAATAGCGGGTTTTTTTTTGAAGCAATATCTATGAAACGTTTGGCATTAGTTTATTACCAATTCCAAAGTGAAATTAATCATAATGACCACAATTGGATTAAATGGTAAAAATATATTCAGATTACATTTTAATACCAATTAAAAGGATAATCTAACCATATAATTAAATTAAATTAAAAAGTAGTTATGATGTAAAATGCAGTATTTTTCACTATTCATTAAAAAAATGAACATTGTCAGAAAAATACCAAAAATTTATCCAAAGTAAATTTAAATGTCCCAATCATAATTAATATGTTTATTTTGACAAATATAGATTATAAAATTGTCAAAAGTTTGATTTAAAAAGGGTTTTCCATCAAAAGGTAGTAAAACAATCTTTTAAAAATATTAGTGTATTCCACGCATAAGATTGTATTTATTTTCATTTTAAGCCTCTAGAACACTATCTTAATCATTAATAGACATAGATAAAAATATCTATTATTAATTACTTAATTGGGATGTCACATATATATATATTTTTTATTAAAACCATAAATCAATAGATATTAAATTAATTTATTAGGATAAGAATTTCTTGAAAGCGCAAAAACTATTTTTTTAGAAACTTGTATTTTTAAACCCAAAAATTAACTTATACCAAAATAAATTATGACAGTTTATATGTAATTAATTAGATATTTTCTATTTAAATTAGAATTATTTTAATTTAATATAAAATTAAAAACATAGTGGGACATTTAATTTAAATGAAATGATATTTTTTACAAAAATTGACATTTTTCACTATTAATTGAAAAATAAATATTTTTATAAAAATCCTAAAAACAAATCCTAAGATAATATTGAAATTATTACTTTAAAAAACTTCTAATTTAAGAAATTAAAATTTCAAGATATTTTATTAATTAATTATAATGTTAATGTGATAAAATATGATAATAACCATTTTTGAAGAAAATATATTTTTGAAGCATAAAATGACTTTACTAAAAATTGAGTACTTATTTTTTATAAGATAATCAATAAATTTTAATTAATGAAAAAATATGTACATATTTTTCATAAAGTGGTTATTTTTCATCACACATTCCAATTTAACAGCTAGGTTATAATGGTTTACAATATCATGGTTTATATGGAATTGAGGTTGCATGTAAGGAAAGCTATCGAATACTTCATGTTTTATTTGAAAGGAAATACATATAAAATATTGAGGTGTTACATTATAATCCCATTAAAATGAAATTATCCCTTAAAATTTTGTAACTCTAGAACCAAAAAATGAGTATTTCTTTTCTTCATCACACCCTTGGGTTCCTATGCAGCTTTCTGAAATTTCTTATATCTTCAATGAACTTTAACGAGGTGAGTAGTATTGTTCTATAGGAATTTATCTCTACTATAAAAGTTTTATAATAACTATTATTTATAGGATATATCAGGCTTCTATGGTATAACCTATGATTTATATATATGTGAAGGACTAGGTATGTACTTCCTTAGGAGAGAAGTGTGGAACAATATTGTGAACTTGAGGGAGGTTTAGTGGGAGTGCCAAGTGGTAAGATACAATATATAAATGATCAATAACATCAAAGGGAATAATATATATAGGTATCAGATTTACCTTTTTTTCAAATCTCATAACCTTATTCCATGTATAAATTCATATGAAAACCATCATACCATTATCAAATTTTAGATATCACCGATGATTGACAACACAACTCTTTAGTCGGCTATAAGATTCCTTGATGTGCTACTGTATGGATCTACCCTTATCTACCATTTAACAATCTATTTCAAGTCATAATATATTTTTTATCCAAATTCATCCTAGTGTATCGGTGTTTTATACTTATTTCCATAGAGGGACTCATAAGGGGCTATCTGAAAGACCTTGTGAAAGTTATTATTGTAAGAAAAATACACTAGAGATATATTTTGATCCCAACCACATATAAAATATAGATAATAGGATATAAATATATTCTCTAGGGTTTTAATTGTCCTATTATACTAACCATCTATCTTAGGATGCTATAATGTACTGAAACACAACTTTGTATCTAGAGATTTCTGAAGACTTAACCCAAACTCCGAGTTAAACCGTAGATCCTAATAAGATAAAACAGGATGTGCTACCCCATATAACCATACCACCTTCTTAATGTATATACTAAAAATATAATCAAGATAGAAATATTCACTGAAAACAATGAGGTGAACCTAATTTATAAGAATATCAACCAGAACCCAAATATCATTAAGGCCTTTAGATGGTTTTGGGAGTCCAATGATGAAATCCATGGTGATATTTTCATATTTCCATACTGGTTTGGTTAATATTTTTAACAACCCCTTAGAATTATATCTCTTAGTATTATCTTTCTAATATACCAAGCATCCAAAAACATACTCTAAAATATACCATTTCATGTTGTCCCACTGAAAATACTCTTTCAGATCCCTATATATTTTTACACTTCTAGGGTAAATAAAGAATGATGGGATATGAGATTCTTTCAATAGTTCCATCTTTAGGATTAGTATTGATGGGAAACATACTCAGTTCCCAAAACATATCATTACATCATAGTAAAGGATCAACTTAGGAACATTTCTTACTTTCTTTATAGCTATACATACTCATTTTCCCTCTTTAATATTTTCATGGATATATGGTTGAACAATAATTGGATAGAGATAATATTTCTCCCATTATCATAAGATTTTAAAGTCCATTTCATTTAAATCTATAAATATTTGATCAATTGTGATCTTCATCATAGATAGTTCAACAAGATACTTTTGACTCAAAGCATTAGCCACCTTATTCTATTTCCCAGGGTTGTAGTGAATTGAGCAGTCCTAATCTATAATATACTCAAAAAATATTCTTTAGAATATATAAAACTATTTCGTGGTGAGTATATAATTTAAACATTTATGATCATTATATATGTCACACCTTTCCCTATAAATATAATTCCTCCACATTTTTAATGCAAATATTACTGCTACTAAATCCAAATCATGAGTCGGGTATTTTTACTCATGAAACTTCAATTGGAGTGTGGTATAATCTATCACCATATAATTCTACATGAGAATAAATCCTGTCCCTTTATATGATCCATAAAAATAAATCACAAACCCTTATCCACTGTATGATAGTGTGAGAACATGTTCAATAACCAAACTTCTCTCCAGTTCATTGAAAGTTTCTTCACATTCATCAGTACAATGGTACTTGACTCTGTTCCAAGTTAACTTGGTGAGTGGGTTAGTTATCCCTGAGAATCCTTTCAAAAAGCATAAATAATATCTATAAAATCCAAGAAAACTATATATTTTAGTCACAGTGGTTAGTTTGTGATAATTTTTAATAACTTTAATCTTTGATAGATCCTCTTATATACCCTCGATTGAGATTATATAACCAAAAAATGAAACTTTCTATAGCTAAAATTCAGACTTGGTAAATTTTTCATACAACTAATCCTTCCTTAGGGTCTTTAGTAAAATCCTCTAGTGATCTTTATTATATTAATTTATCTTGGAATATATAATAATATCATCTATAAAGAATATGAAAAACTAATCAAAGTAATCTACAAAGTCTCTATTCATTAAATCCATGAAGATAGAAGGATAATTACTAAGATCAAATGGTATCACTATAAATTCATAGTGTCCATACCTTGAACATAA
Organism: Viscum album; assembly: GCA_963277665.1. Classification (NCBI taxonomy): domain Eukaryota; kingdom Viridiplantae; phylum Streptophyta; class Magnoliopsida; order Santalales; family Viscaceae; genus Viscum; species Viscum album. Next base: position 1,995,879,169 of record OY728157.1, read on the forward strand.
ATATGTATTGGGCATGTACTCACTTTTTACCCTCAAATTATAATATCCAAATCAAAAATCAATCTTGGAAAAATATTTAGATCCTCACAATTGATCAAAAAATCATCAATATGGGGTAGATGATACTTATTCTTGATTGTGATATTGTTAAATTCCTAACAATCAATGAAGATTCACATCAATCCATCATTATTCTTAACAAAAAGTACAGGTTTTCCCCATGGTGGCTCACATGGATGAATAAATCCCTTTTCAATATATTCCTGGAGTTTATTCCTTAATTTCTACAACTCAACCAGGGAAATTCTATATAGATCCCTTAAAATTGGTGTATAACTAGGTATGGGTTCTATTGAAAAATAAAATTCATGATTTGGAGAAAGACAAGGAAATTATTCAGTAAATACATAAAAAAACTACCTTACAATAAGAATATTATTGATTTTGAGTTTCTCCTTAATCATATAGGATAAATTATTTTTTTAATAGGAATTAAGACCCATGAAATGGATGTAATTTTCATTATAAGTTTACATTATTCTCACACTTATAGACAATCATAGGTTGGTTCAAAATATCAAATGTGAATTCTCTTCCTTAGTAATAGAAATGGGATTTATATAAAGAAATCCAATCCATGACTAAAATTACATCAAATTAAGCTAGATGGAAAATAATAATAATTTTAGGAATCATATTACTAAAAACTTTAGTTTGTGAAGAATCATAAACTTGAGATGAAATCAATGCATGTCACGAACCGAATCTGGTCACCATCAAAACTAGGACCAAACCTAGTCTATGGAATGCCCCAAAGGGCATTACCTATCCCCACGGGTTGGAAAAAGTTCCATAGTATCTAAAATATTGGTTTGGGAATGATTTACCTGAGATTATAATTATTTAACAACAAAAACAATCAATAAACTAAATCTGAAAATTGTCAACCAAAGAAACCTTAAATAAAATTCAGAACTGAATTCATGAGTTTAAACATGACACAAGAGGTCCAAAAATATATAAAATTAGTATCAAAACATCCCAAGGAACATCACACAACAAGGGGTTATCACCCACAAGCTGTATCCACAAACCTCACCATGGAAGAAAACTAACAGCCTGAAACGCCACCACCCAAGGCCTTGCCCTTACCTGTGTCAAACATGATCAAGTACACTTACACCCAAAATTTTAAATTAGCGTATGAGCCTAATCCCAATATTATACCACCAAAATTATTCTATATAGTAAGCATTACAAGATAAAAAGAACACAATTTTTAATAAATAAGAAATTGTGGAAACAATTTCTAAAGAAAGAAACTTTTAAAAGTAAATAGTTTTCAAAGGGTAATTTCAATAAATGAACACATATCAAAAAAACATGTAAGATGCTGTATTTTCTAGAAAAACACACCACAAGACAATGATAAATGAAAAATAATCAATGAGCACTAACCTCGGGAACACCCCTAGGCACTAGTTAGTTTTGGGCCCCATGTACCTCATATCTTGATGTAAAGTAACCATAACAGTAACAACATAAACATTCATGAATAAAATTACCTTTATTTTATTTAATTTAATGTCTTATGGATATATAAAAGCATGCATGATTTTATTATTATTATTATTATTATTGGGTTTAAATGAAATTTAAGTATCATTACCATTGATAATATAGCCATTGAACAGTGATCACACGACTGATATAAATTTAAGGTTTTAAAAAATAATCCTTTCAACATAGAGAACAGAGAGGATGGCCTCATCCAGTAGACTTTGGCTATAATAATATCATTTTTCTGAGCTCGGAAAGGAAGTAGCATCATTTGGCTTCTCTCTTGACCAAGCCCAAGCTGAGATTCAACACATTAAGCTTAAACGAAATCACTTCTGAGAGAAGTGGAAGTTAATAGAGATTACCACCCGAGCGGTGTTATCTGAGCCACCCCATGAGTCTGTCAAAATCGCACACCTTACCCTTAAGTCTTATGTGGGTGTTATAAGGGGTTATGTAACAATGTATTAGTTACTTTTTTTGTTATAAATTTTATAAAAAAAATTATTATTCCATCAATTCCTTTATGAGAATATTTTTTCTTAAAAATATAATTAATTAGATAAATCATCTTTTTGGGTAAAATGATACTTTTCAGAAATATATAAATTATTATATTAAATAAAGTTTTTATTAATAATTTTATTATAATAGTGGTATAATAACACTCATTTTAATTATAAATGATGATTATATTTATTGTTTTTAATCTCTAAAAGATTAATTATTCAGTTTGATAAGAATTATATTTTTATATGATAAAATAGAAATTGAATATTTAATTAAAGATTTTATTTTGATGAATTAATGAATTTTTAAAATAATTAATATTTTAAAAAAAATATTATTATCAAATTACTTTTATGAATAATAAATGAGTATATAAATATTATTTAGATAAAATAAATATTATTTTTTGGAATTAGTATGTTGAAATTATCCAACTGTGAATTTTTAGATAAAACCTGTCAATTTTCAGTAAATATAAGGTTTTATTTTAAAAGTGAAAATTCTTGTATTTAGAAAATTATTTATATAAAATCAATATTATTTTTGGAATTAGTATATTGAAATTATCCAATGGTTAATTTTTCATACTTTTCTGAGACAGTCGAATGTTTGGCTAAAAATTAAATACCGAATAAATATATAATGTGTTTTATGACATCATAATGAACCAATAGTGATGTAATAAAATAATATAAAACGTATGTTACTCTAATATATGTTTTACCTTTAAAATATTGTGATACATTATTTTTTATTAATTTTATAATGGCTTAGTGGACACTCCAAGACTTATAAAATATTTTAACATTTTAAAATGATTTCCTTGAGAGTGTGACTCACCTCCACATAAGAAAACCTAATATTTTAATAAGTTCGGCCCTTTAACTTTTAAATATTGTATACCACTTCTCTCTATTATAAACCATGGGTAAAAATAATGGAATTGTTTGTTTTTTTATTAGTTTAATGTGTAGCATCCAAAACCTAAATAATAAAGAATTCCTTCTCATTTCCAATATAAACCCACCCAATATCATATTACTCTTCACTGAATTTTTTTTATTTCTACCAACCTCTTAACCATACTCCCTAGAGTCCTCCCAAGGTTCCCAAATCTCCCAATAAGCCTCTCCCAAACCTTTGGGATCACACTTCCAATTAAGGGATCCTCACTTTCTTCTCATCCTTTTAAATTCAAGCATCTTATTCGAAAGTAGTTCTAGTAATTTTGAATGGTTATACTATAATTATTTTATAATAATTATATTAATATCCATTTTATGTTATTATAATGAGGGATTATTTATCCTTCCTTAGTTTTTCTCTTACCTAAGCTGTTACTATGCCAAAATTTCACGAGGGATTTCTTCCTTTCTCATTCTTATCCACATTTCTTTATGTTGTAATACCCTTTTAAATTCAATTAAAAACGTTGGATTATTATTTAAAACGTCCCCATACTTACCTAATTATTTTTTAATTATTATATACCACTTTATCTCTCATTAATTACTTCTGTGTACACCTGTTACCATGCCAAAATTCCGTAAGGGGTTTCTCTCTTCTTATTTCCATTCAAGTATTTATCCCATATTATGCATCTGAATTCCATTTCATGTGTTGGGATATTATGTTACATGATCATAAAATTGTATATTTAATGTATAAATTATGATATACCCCTTTATCTCTCATCAAATCAACTTATGAATTTCTATAGGACGACATTATGCTGCTGAAATTTCACCGCAATTTTCCAATCCAATATTATCATGTAGTGAATACCATACCCATTTATCTAACAAGGGTATTCACATTTATGAACATATAAATATTTAATGGTACTTATATTTATATATTAAAAATTCATTAATTTTTTAATAACTTATGATGTTAAATGATTTCATGTTATATGATCCATGTGGCACACTTATGCAAGAAATGAAATGTTTAAGAAGGGTGCACCCTAATAGCGCTTCAATGCATTGGGTAAAGTACAGTATCATGATACTCCACGTGAAATGTTTCTTTACTCATTATAATACATGGAAAATGAGGGTTTACTCATGATAATTCATATAGAATGAGGGTTTTCTCATGTTAATCCATGTGCAATGAGTCTTGGCTCATATTAATATCATGTTGTATGTCGTTGCTACATTTTCATGTTATGATAATCATGCTATATCATGAATTTATGTTCATGTTTCTCTTCTTATATATTGATATACCTATTTCCTAACATGTACTGTATTCTTCATGTTATTCCTTATTTACTCCCTTATTGGGCTTTATAGCTCACCCTTTTCTTATATATATCCTCAGGTTATCCCATGAAATGATAAGTACATAAAAATTTTGTGGTCATGTAAAATAAGTTTTCAATAAAGATGTTGTATTTAATGTCTTATGATGTCATGGAATGTTCCTAATTTCCCAAGACACTATACCTCTCGATCCTCAGCATTGTCTTAAGTACAAGTTTATATAATAAATCGTGTTTAAGTGTGTCATAAAGACTAGTGTTATTATAGTAACAATATCCATTCTCATGAAAAAGACACTAGTAGGGAACATACCTATAACATAGTGGTCCCCAATAATCTTAATTATTGTTTTTATTGTTGTCAATTCCAAAATTGCTAAGTGAAATAGGGAAAAAACCACTCCAGATCACTAGCATACTAGTACACATCGTCCGACCTTGCTACCTGGGTTTCCCGTTTTGTGCTCAAACAGTTTCCACATTTAAAAAAAAAATATTCACATAAAAACATCAGTTCTGGTAACAAACATTCCAAAAAGTAGCTACAGATACTTTCCACACTTTATATAACTCAATAAACCACTTAGAATTTCCATAAAAATATTTCAAGGAACATAACCAAAATTTGCACATAAAATTCATCTAAAATACCTCTTTGAAAAACCAATGCCCACCAATATTACCTCAAAATATAATTAGAATCAGTATTACATTTTAATAAAACCCTTCCATGAATTATAAAATTTCCCCAAGTGGTACAACATGGTACCCACATGTAAAACACCATTTTTCACACAAAAATGGAAATTCAAAATCAATTGTTTAACAAATGGCACCAAATTTTTTTTTGTAGCATGAAATATGAAGGACGAGTATGTTAAAAATAGAAATCAATCAAGTCTAACTCATCTATTAGTTATTACACTTGTAATAACCTACCACAAGTGTCAAAAACGCCAAATCCTTGTGAAAAAGTTCAACTGCACCACTACTGTACCACAAGGGTGTTAAATAAAACCTAAAACCACAAGATTGGACCAATAAACCCAAAATAAAACCCTAGGTTTGAAACCATAATTTCTAAACATCAGTAAATTCAATAAAAATGGAAGAAACCCTAAGAAAATGGGAGAAGGAAGGAAGGAAACCCACTTAGTCGAGAATATTTGAATAAATCGCCTGAAATACTTAAGTAATTGAATCTCCAAATAACCAAAATTGAAATTGTTGTTCTAATAAGGCTGAGGAGGTCAAGTGGGGAATAAAATTGGGGAAAGGAGTAAAAAATTATTGATTTATGATGGAAACAAATTCCCTTACCAAATTTGGATGATTTGAGACGCATTGAGAAATTTTACCCTAATATATGATAAAGATGAGCTCCAAAGAGCTGAAATGGAGCATGTGGGTAGTACTAGCAATTTTGGCCTCGAGTGATATGTAGAGTCACCGAAAAAGAGTAAAAAATGAATACTTTATAATAGAAATAAATTATTTATTTAAATTTGGATGTGTGCTCACAGTTAGGCCCAAATCATGATGAAACCGTCCCTTTCTCCAAAAATGCATGGGAAACCCCCAAAAAAAAATAAATAATAGAAATTAAATTAAAAATACCTTTATAATAAGTCATATATGTGAAAATTCTACCCAACACGAAAGACCTTCTTCCCCATAAAGTCAACTTGAAGCTTGATCGAAAATCAAGAATGGGTACTCCACAACCCACAACTTCCGCTCCAATGTTTTGTGGAAACCATTCCCATGTTGTTAAAGGACCCAAACCAGTGGAATAGACTTTTGCTAAATCATCTTATCTTAGGAATCAACTATTCGCACTGGTTTCTCAAGAACATACAAATCGGGCTCTATATCCAACTCCTCCCAATTCTACACATGGGATGGATTTGGGTAATACTTCTTCAGTTGCAGGACATGGAAGACATCATGGATAGATGTCAACTAAGAAGGCAAAGCTAACCTATATGACACCTTCCCAATCTGCTCAGTAATCTCAAAAGGTATGAAATACATTGGTATTATCTTTCATAGCTTTCCCAAGGGATGATGACCCAGACAAGGGGCCACATTCAAGAATACCCGATCACCCACCAAAAACTATAGGTCTTGAAGTCTCTGATCAGAATATGATTTCTGGTGACTCTGAGATGTCAGTAAATGCTTCCTGATCAATGTGACATTTTTAGATGTCTCCTGCACAAGACTCATCCACAACAGTGAGATCTCACCTACCTAAGCCCAACATAGAGTGACCGAAAAGGTCACCCATAGATAACCTCAAAGGGAGCCATTCAGATTGAGGATTGGTAACTTTTATTATAAGAGAACTCAACCAATCTAAAATTGATATCCCCAGAACCCCCAAAGTCCAAAACTTATGAACAAATCATGTCCTCCAGAATCTGATTTTCTCCCTCTGTTTGACCATTCATTTGGGATTCATATTCCCTGCTCATCATAATCTACAACCCCAAGGCATTCTGAAGGCCTTCCCAAAATCAAGAAGTGAAGCAGGGGTCTCTATCTAAGACAACTACTGATTGAACTCTATGCAGCCTTACCACTTCTTAATGATACAAACAACCCAACTCATCCACTTTAGCTGCATCTTTGATAAAAATGAAGTGGGATGATTTGGTAAGATGACAAATCACTACCCATATGGAATTATTACCTTGAGTTATATGAGGAAATCCAATAATGAAGTCCATGGTGAACTCTTCCCACTTCCAAGTGGAAATGGGTAATTTCTGGAGCAAACCGAAGGGACATTGGTGATCTGCTTTCACCTAATGACATATGTAGCATCACGACACAAAGTCACCTTTGTCTTGTCTCATAATTGGGCACCATAAATACTAAAAAACATCATAATACATCTTGGTAGCAACAATATGAATAGAAATTTGAGACTGGTGGCTATCCTACATACTGCTTTCCGCAGAGATGACAAAACTACTGATCGGCCCTTGAAGCACAAGATGCCCTTAGGAGATGACACCAATAAAAAGATGTCATCCCACCATGAATAAACTACCTCAAATGATTAAAAATATCATTACTAGGATATTCTCACTCAATCCAATCTAAGAGTAAAGGATTCAACTGAATATTCACCAAGAATGCACCCACACTATACTCTTCGGTCTCCACATGCATCTGAGAAAAGAGCCCCATTAGAGTCCACTCATCACTGGAATTAATCACGGATTGCACATGTTGTTTTATACTCAAAGCATCCACCACCAAATTTCCCTTTTCCAGTGTATAGACAATGTCAAAGTCGCCCCCCTACAAGTACTCAATCCCATGACCCTGCCTCAGATTGAGATCCTTCTGCGAAAAGATGTAGGCCAAGATTTTGTGATCATAGTAGACCAAAAAATTCTCCCTAAAGAGGTAGAGATTCTAAGTATAAAAATCATGAATCACATATGATAACTCTAATTTATGGGTTGGATAATTATTTTTGTGTGGTAGGAGTTGGCGAGAACCATACGCCACCATGTGATCACCCTGCATAAGCTCACACTTGATACCCATACCTGAAGCATCACAATATACTACATACCCCTTTCTAGACTCTAGAAAAATTATCATGGGGGTGGTAGTCAACATCCAATTTATCTCATAGAAGGATGAATAAAATTATTGGGCCCCATACAAACTTCATCCCTTTATGGGTGAGTGCGGTCATGGGTGAAGAAAGCATAGAGAAATTCCAAAAAAAACTGCTTGTAGTTACCAACCAGGCTGAGGAAACTACTGATAACGAACACGTTCTTCAGATGCTCCCATGACATAACCGCACTGATCTAGTTAGGGTCCACTAAAAAACCCTACTCCTAGATCATATGCCCCATAAAATTCACCTCCACAATCTTGACAATGCACTTGGAAAAATTTTCATAGAGGCGGCGATTCTTCAAAGAGCACAATATGATCCGAAATAAATGTTTGTGTTCCTCCTCAGATCTAGAGTAAAATAGGATTCTGTCCAAAAATACCACGATGAAATAATCAAGATACTAGTGGAACACCATATTCATAAGTTCCATAAAGACCTATAGAGAATTGGTCCATCCAAAGGGCATGAAGAAGTACTCAATGTGACCATACCTGCTTCAAAAGCTTATCTTTGGGATATCCGATTCATTCACACTGAATTGATGGTAACCTGAACACAAATATATTTTAGAAAACCACTTTTCCCCATTAAAATGATCAAAAAAGTCATCTATTCGAGTCAAAGGATATTTATTATTGTTGGTTACCTTGTTCAACTTTTAGTAATCAATACACAACCAGGGGGATCCATTAACCTTCTTTACAAAAAATAATAGGAGAATCCCAAGGAGTGACACTCAGGAGAGTGAATCCTTTGTATTATAAATCTTATAGCTATATCTTTAACTCCCTTATCTCATTGGTGGCCACATGATATGATGGAAGAGATATTGGATGTGTTCATGGCGGAAAATCAATACAGAAATCCACGTCCTATTCTAGAGGCAAGCCTGAAAAATCATCTAGGAATACCTCTGAAAACTCATCCAGTACATGAGGTTTTCCACCTTCAGAAGCAGGACCATTGTCCTCTAGTGAAAGAGATGATAACTAGAAGAAACTTTCCCCTACTTTTGGAGTGGAGGTCCTACACGACCCGCCCAAGGATCCCAATCCCCAAGGAAAACCTAAGGACTCCCATCGGGTGCTGTAAAAATGACCTATTGCCTTTAGCAATCAATTTGCGCTTGAAAGTGTACCATACAATACATACCAAGTATCTTGCCAAATAGATCCATTTCTAAGACCAGGAGGTTCCACTCCATCTCAACCCCGGACATGGAAAGCACACATGACAGGCACTTGAGACCCTGCTCCTTCTTTCCCAGCGGCGTCACCAACTCCATCGCAAAATAAAAAAGCTCAGTAGAAAAAATCATCATGTTCAAAAAACAGGTAGAGATGAATGAAATAGATGATTCTGTATCGAAAAAATCACCAACTATAGAATATGAAATCGAAAAGGTACCTCAGACAATTGACGGTCCCGCCTCTGATCCCACTGGTGCCTAATCCACTGCATGAAGATGCCTAGTCTCTACTTGAGAATGACCGCTTTCCTATGGCTCTACCCTGAGCTAGATCTACCCAAATGATGAGATGAACCTATATCCATGTCCACCGAACTGATATACCATCATTCTATATGGCTCTAACTGAACTAATACCCCTCTGGGAGCCACATATCCTAGCCCACTTTGTAGTGGACATGCCATCCTAAAAAATCACTACAAGTGTCCCATAACATCACACTTATAATAGGGATTTGGAGGATATGTTCATGATGGTCGGATGTTCCCTAGCCTCCCATGTTGGTGGCAGAAAACAGACCTCACATCAAAATCCATAGAAGAAAACTACCTGGAAGGTTGTCCTGAGCTGACCCCTCCCTTCTTCCCCCGCTCCTCTTACTTCCTTTTCTTCTTAGATGAACCGCCACTTACCATTCTTGATAATGTCTCAGAGAAACTATAACATCCATTTCAGTTGATATCCACCATTAAATCTCTATCAAAAACTTATTCATAGGTTTTTAACTTGAACAAGAAGACTTGAGAATAGATATCTGGCTACAAACCCCTCTCAGACTTCTGGGCCTTCATCTGCTCATTGGAGAACATTTACAGAGCATACCAGACCAACTCAGGAAAATGGTTAGAATAATCCATCACTAAAATATCCACCTAAAAATGTTCCATAAACTTTCAATATTGATCATATGTCAAAATTTCAGGGATGTACTGGTTACTGAAGATAACCTTGATGTCCTTCCAGCTCATCTTCTTGTGCTTCGTAGCTTGAAGCACTAAATCCCACCACCTACGTCTGTGACCCTTTAATAGAAAAGAGTCACATTTCACCCTAACCTCATTAGGTGTGTCTCGGAACTCAAACATGTGCTCGATCTTTTTGAACCACTCCTCCAGTTCCTGGGGTTCTATTCTACCTCAAAAAGTAAAAGGATTGTTTTTCAGAAACTCATAGGATTTTTCCTTCATAGGAATAGTCTCATATTCTCTAACCGGAGTTGGAATAGGAGTTAGTCCCTTTCCTAGAGTTTGTAAAGCTTTAACCATAGCCTTTACTGGCCTCTGATCAAGTAGTGAGGGAGAACTCTCTCAGGCTTCTCTCGCGGGTGCATGGGAGCTTTCCAGGGAGGCATGTTGCTACAAAAAGAAAATATCAAAAAAGAAAAAATAAGTGCAATATTTATGAAAAATTTCATCCATAACACCATATATAAATAATCCAAACACATTACAACAATAAAATAAAAAACTACTTCACCCTCACCCGATGTCCACGTGCAGTCTGCAACCCACTTGTCTCACCTGGAAGTGAAGTCAATAAAACAATTCCAACATCGCATGGAGACTCAAGGTCATTCACAAGATATTTGTTCCCGAAACCCAAATCATGACCAAAACACTAATCCTAAATATTCCTAGCTTGTGTCTAGCCTGACTCGTCCCGAAATAATAATATGACCCAAAAAGATAACCTCCTCTGATACCATTTTTTCACTAACCAAATCTAGTCTCCATCAAAACCGACACCAAACCCAGACCATCGAAAGGCCTGAATAGTTTTCCCAATCTTTGTGGGTAGGTACAAGTTCCTGAGTATCTTAAATACTGGTTTGGGAATTATTTACCCAAGTTTAGTATCATTTAACAACCAAAACAGTCAATAAACTAAATCTGAAAATTACCAACCAAAGAATATTTAAATAAAATTCAGAACTGAATATATGAGATTAAAAATGACACAATAGGTTCAAAAATATGTAAAAGTAACATTAAAATGTCCCAAGGAACACCACACGAGAAGGGGTTGTCACCCATGAGCCGTCTCTACAAACCTCACCATTGAAGAAAACAAACAACCCGAACCACCATCACCCAAGGCCTTGCCCTTACCCATGTCAAACCTGATCAAGTATACTTACAAAAATAGGGTGTAAGTAGGGTGTGATCCTAATACCAATAGGACACCACCAAAAAAATTTCTTATATTAATCATTACAAGATAAAAAGCATGGAAGTTTTAATAAACACGAAATGGTGGCAACAATTTCTAAAGAATAAAACTTTTAAAAGTAAACAGTTTTCAAAGTGTAATTTAAAAGAATGAACACATCTCAAAAAAACTTTAAGATTATATATTTTCCAGAAAAACACACCACAATCAAATGATAAATTCCAAATAATAAACGAGCACTAATCCCAGGAACACCCCTAGGCACTAGTTAGTTTTGATCCCCCTGTACCTCATATATCGGTGTAAAGTAATCATGATAATATATGTTCTCATGCATAAGACATTAGTAGGGAACCTAACCATAACCCAATTTTCCCCAATCATCATCATTATAGTTTTTTAGTGTTTTTAATGTCAAAATTTCTAAGTGAAACAGGGACAAAACCACTCCATATCACTAACGTATTAGTACACATCCGCCCACCCAGTTACTAGGGTTTCCCCCTCTGTTCTCAAATAATTACCACATTTTACCAATTTCCATTTTCACATAAAAACATTAGTTATGGTTACAAACATTAAAAACAACATCTACACATGCTTTTTTCCATTTATATAACTCAATAAACCACTTAGAATTTCAATAATACAATTTCAAGTAATGCAACCAAACTTTTCACATAAAATTCATCTAAAATACCTCTTTTAAAACCCAATTATCCCTAATATTACCTCCAAACAGAATTGGAAGTATATTTTTTTTAATAAAACACTTCCTTGAATTATAAAACATCCACAAGTGGTACAACATGGAACACACATGTAAAACACCCATTTTAACACACAAAAATGGCATTTAAAAATCAATTGTTTAACAAATTCCAAAAAAAATTCATATAAATAAAAATGAATGAGGAGTATGATAAAAATGTAAATCATGAAAGGATAACTCATCTAGTAGTTCTTACACGTGGAATCACCAACCACAAGTGTCAAAAACACCAAATCCTTGAGTGAAAGTTCAACCGCACCATTGGCGCACCACAAGTTTGTTAAATCTAACCTTAAACAACAACATTAGACCAAGAAACCCAAGATCAAACCCTAGTTTAAATTACCTACTTTTTGGACATTAGGAACTTCAAGAAAAATAAAAGAAACCCTAAGAAAATGGGAGGAGGAAGGAAGGAAACTCACTTAGTTGAGAAACTTTGAATAAATTGCCTCAAAATACACAAGTATCTGAATCTACGAACAACCAAAACTGAAATTTATGTTTGAATTAGGATGAGGAGGTCAAGTGGGGACTGAAATTGGAGGAAAATAGTAAAAAAATGAATGATTTATGAAATAAACAAATTTCCTTACCAAATCTGGATAATTTGAGATGACTTGATAAATTTCTCCCTAATCCACGATGAAGATGAGATCCAAAGAAGTGAAATGGATAATGGGGATGTGCCTAGGGATTTTGGTCTTGAGTGATAGGTATAATAAAAAAATAATACTATAAAGTGAATAAGGTATAAAAGAAAAAAATTATTTTTTTAAATCTGGAAATAGGCTCATGATTAGGCCCAAATCACGATGAAACCATCCCTTTCTTCAAAAATGCATGGGAAACCCCCACAAAAAAAATAAAGAATAGAAATTACCTGAAAAATATTTTTATAATAGGTCATGGACATGAAAATGCACCATTAGGAGTTTTACTACTACTTCAATATCTAATCATTGAGGATATGAATTAACATTTCTTGAGACTTTTCCTAATATACAATAATTCATATAACTAAGATTAAATAGGGTACTTCAAAATTTGAGAATATTTGTAACCACTTTAATATTAACATTCTATATTTAATCACTTACTAAAACTAAAATTATTAGTATGAACATCAAAAATCATTAACTAGAGTGATTAATCATGAAAAATCATTCATATATTTTCATAATCCTTTCACCTTGTTTTCAATATATGAAACATTAGGTTTAACCTTGTCCATCTATGGTCAATATCTATTCAAATACTTTATAAATTATCATAACAAAAAATTGAATTAACCTAATAATATCCCCATTGAGTTTCAAATTAGATACATAATAAGGGACCATTCACTATGAACTAGAATGATGTTTTAGATATATTTGGATAACTCTTTTCATGGTTATTACCCCTAGATTCATATATGCCAAAACCATGTATTCTTGTAGTATATTTAAAGGGATGTGTTTTCCTAGATAAACAACACTTTTTTTCCATAACATAGGATTTTATCCTATACTTAGGATTATCCTATGGTTTCTCACTAGAATTTTCTCATCATAGTTTTCAAAATGTATACAACCTTGCCTTTGATACTAATAATAGAGACCCATACTCTTCATACATAAATATTACATCATTTTAGATGAATATTAAATAAATATTAAAATAATACAGACCTAAGGAACATATAGATTTAGTGTTTTTGGAAACTTGGATACATAAAAAATTTGTGTATAAAATATCTATATCATTTCCAATTATGTTCTTCATCAATAAAACCCTTCTTGGACATCACACTTAAAACCTTTAGTCATACCCTAAGGAAGGGAAACATAAGAAAAGTTGATATTAGATACACATTATGGGTAAACATAATAGATATAAATAAATTATAATAAGTGAGAATAATATAATAATAAGGGTATGATAACATTATTTAAACATTGTAAAATCATACCCATCAATTCATATATCATAATCATAAAACATGGAAAAAAGTTTAATCAATCGAAATTCATAATACATAAGAGTGCATAATCATTAATAATTAATTGTGATCCATGAAAACATTACACAATCATAAGAAATAAGTTTTTGGAATCAATATAATCATAGAATATAATTTCCTTAATCAAGGATCACTACCAAGACTATTATAGTGGATTGGTTTCACTCCCCATTCCACCACTTTCTTTTTCAAGGTTCACTACCAAGATTATCATATTAGACATGGTCCCTTAATGATCTAGGTTCACTCCTTGTTATTGTCATTATTATCTTATGAAACGTCTTTCTTTACCCAATGCATTGAACAGATATAATAGATCCACATGACCTAGTTTATAACATAACCACCCATCCTTTTTTATACAGAACCACCCATCGCATAATTAAAACCATACACATGTGTGCCACAAGATAATAAAATATCCATCACATCATCATTTCATAACCCATGAAAAAGATATAGGTTTCATAAACATTTCATAATAATAACAATCCTAATCCATCTAAAGACAAAATTAATATGGTCAAATTTGATCAGATCTCCAATAAATCATAATAAACATGAAAGGATATTGTTATAAATAAAAATACCATTAAAATATCACTTAAAAATTTCATGAGGAAAATAAAATTCTCATTTAAAATAATGAATAAAACATTTTATTTTAAAATATAAAAGTAAAATTATGAAGTAATCTTTAAATAAAATATTATTCATGATGGTGGGGAAATCTTTTTATGCGGTGTACATTAAAATAAAATTTAATTTCACATTTTTGGTAAAGATTCAAAAGTATCATGTTTCAAAAATGATATGAAAATTTATTTTAAACCTTGGTAGATAAAGTAAAATATAGATAAAAATGAATTTAATTGATCTCTTTATAATAGTAAAGGAATTCTTGAAAACATTTTAAAGAGAATATGAATATTAAAGAAAATTTCTTAACCGAAGAGAGAAATGAAGTTGGTTTTCCTTAAAAACATCCTTTTCATCTTTTGAGTTCTTAAATAGAGGAAATTTAAAGGAAAACATTAAATATTAAAAAATATCCATAATAGAATAAAATACATAAGATTTTGGAGAGATAGATCATATAATTTCATCATCTAAAATTTAAGAATAAACAATCATGGTAAAAATGAGATTGTAGCATAAAACCCTTATAGATTTAGTAATATTTAAATCAAAATTCATTGGATTATTGAAAGTAATATGTATTATTAAATACCAGGAATTAAATCATTGAGTATTATAAAATAAATTCTTGGAAAGTACATACACCATAGTGATAAGAAATTAGTGCATAACATTAAAACTTGTCTCAATAATGAAAAATTCAGATGATAAACCATTGAAAAATTAGTATCTTTTGAATTGAAGTCCCTGCAAATAAAGAAAATGATATAGATCTTGAATCCCCATAAATTTTATTTATATTTTAAAATACATTAATTAGGTAGTAATCACAATACATAAAAGAAGTGATGGTACAAAATATCAAACATGTCTCAATAATTTAAAAATGAGACAAAGAAACCCTTGACATATATTTGACTTTATTAGTAAGTACTATAAACTCTTTTAAAATAAATTAATATTTATTAAAATTATATAAAATAATCATATCCATACATATAATATCATATATGATCCACTTATATTAATTCAACACATTTTTATTAATTTTTATTAAAGTTATGATTTTGGCTGTTAATTGCTTTAGTTTTTATGCATGTTGTAGTTTATTAGTTATGGTCCCGGCACTATAATCATTGTTTTTCCATAAAAATAATGTTAATAATGATATTATTATCATATATAATCATTATATAAATATTTATAACCATTCATATAAAGTAGTTGTTGGGAAAAAAATACCTTAAGTTTTCGTCTCTGTATTTTTGGGGTTATAGTGTTTGTTGAAAAATCTATATGATCGTGTTTCAGTATAGTTTGTGTTTCAAAAGTATATGTGTTTAATGTGGCGTAGTTTCCCATTATTTCCAAATGTTTGAACCTAAAAATTAGGATTTTTTAATAGAAAAGGAATGATTTTTGTATACCATTTTTGGAAAACCATAGAGCATCTAAAAGATTTTGTGGACTACAGTTCATGGACCATGAAGAATGGAGTTATTGGACCGCATAGGATCATAGATTTTCTATGTAGACCATAAAGGAGGTTTTCGAATCGATAAAGGAAAATTGCTAAAGGCTAATTTCTGAATTGTAGTGGTATTCAGAACGCACAACACATTACGCACGTTGAAAAGGGGCTCGAAATTTTGAGTACAAGGGAGGTGATTTGAATCCATAATGGCATCAGTTCAATGGATGCATTTAATTTATATAAGGTCGTGATTTAAGGTGACATGTGAACAATTTTATGCACTATGTGGAACACATAGAAAGTTCATAGTGAAGGCTGTACCACATCAATGTTTTGGGTATTTTTGATTAGTGGGGTTTTCAAGATTTTTTCCTTTATGAAGGACCCTAATAAAATTATTGGATAGATAATAATTCATTAGAGAGGATCATTACTAGAATAATTTTACTGATTCTGAATTTGGTCCATGGAAAAGGAAATAGTTCATGAGGGAACAATTCCTTGAAAGAAGTAGTTTGAGAAAGAATAATTATATGAATGAATTATTTCATGAAGGAGGAATTCTACCAAATATAAAGTGGTTTATGAGGGATGATTTCATGAAGTACTAATTCATGAAGTATGTTTGTTTATGGGGCACTATAGCTCGAAAAGGATAGGTGATCAATGAGGCGATATCCATCCATGAAGAAAAGGCTGTCCATGAAACAGAGGTGGCTCTCAAAGCACCTATTGTACATGGTGAATGGTGGTTTAGAAAGCATGTGGTTTGTGAACAAGGTGATTTGTGAAGGAGGTTTCTAGAAAGGGATTAGGAAATTCACGAAGAAGCATAAACTATTTTCAAAATTTATCCTCATAAGGAAAACACCACGTGGTGAAGTGTATTTCATCTATTGGATGAAAACATAACTTCATGGAACACACTTACATGTGAAACTATTTTTGGGGTCTTACACAAGGAGATACCTACCAGGAATACTAAATGAACATTGTCATTTTCATATCTGATTTCTGAAGAAGAAGAAGATAGAGGATCTGTATCATCAGACTATATTTACAAAAGGAGTTTGTTCACTGATACATTCAATTATGTGAAATGAAGACTTGAAATATCTTAAAGATCTTTCCAAAGAGGAGGTAATTTCTCATTCTACAGTAAAGAGAAGTCTATTTTGTTTGACTAGAAAGTGGAAGTGATGCATCCAGGTGTTTTCGCATAAGTGAAGGATCATCCTAGAAATAACTTCAACAAAGAATTTACCTATAATTTAGGATTCATTAATTATTGATAATGAAGGGACCTACATTTCTATAAACTATGTGTATATCCTCTTTGAATTAGTGAGCAAATGAAATGGAAGATGGTGATCATTTCCACTGGTAGTGAGCTAGTAAAGGAAATATTGAGGGAGTAACCCATTGGAAGTAGTGATATATCCCTAAACTTTGTAAAGGAAATGATCCTGGGCATAGAAGTGATCTAACCCGAACCATGTATTAGAAGTGGGCCTTATTGGATTTGGTACATTAAAACATTTCTAGTTCTATGGTCCTTGGAAGTAGTATAGTGAGGGTGAACCAAGTAAAAATATACATGTCCTTGTGTTTTCTTTACTTATTTACTTTATATACATCATCATCAGATAATGTTGGAAAGGATAATAACAATATAAACACTGAAGAGAAAAAATGGTCTTTATAATAAATAGGCCAAGATCCATTGGGGTAGAAAGAATTTCAAAAAGAATATCCATACCCTGATTCACCCCTCCTCTTAGGGTATCTAATCCCCTTTATAACATAAAAAATGGTATCATCGGATATATTACTTTTATTTTTTTTATTCTAACAAGGTTTAATATAATATTTGAATAGAAGTTTTTGATTTCTATTATCTCAGTGAGCCATGGAGAAGGGAATAACTATAAGGAATAAGTGGAAGTTAGGTGGTATTTCTTAGTGTTGAAGTGTCTATGGAAAAAGTGTTATTTAGTTTAAGGAAACCAAAAATGTACCAAAGAATGGTTTGGATGAATCAGACAAAAAAAATATGATCTCACTCAATGATACTGTAGGATTGAGTGAAGAGCCAAATATTCTAAGTGATGCTAAAACTACTAATGATTAAGAATCTACAAGAAGGAAAAAAGTGTATGTTTTCCATGAAACAAAGGAATTGGATCAAAAATTGGATGATTAAATTAAATCTAAATATATATAGATTCAAGTGAAATAAATTGAAGACCAAAATCTAAAAAGATTAAATAAAAGGCTTGTTGAAGTGGCCACATATCTAATAGAGATGAATGATTCCCAAGCTAAAGAATTGAAAAAAAATGAAAAGCTGATAAAATGGGAAAGAATCTAGACTGAGATGAAATTAAAAATTTGAAATCTAGAAATGATGATCTTTCTACAGACTTATCTAAAATATTTCATAAGAATCAAAGGCTACTACAGAAGAATACATTCTATAGTTATGATATTGCTCAGATGAATTCTAAAATAAATGACAAATCGGACATAAGGTATAATCTCTTCCAGGAAATGGAAGATGACATGAATAGAGGGAATAATCTCAATAGAGAACTTAATTTTTAAAATGAATCAAGGGATAAAAGGATTCAACAATTGGGAGAAGATATATAATAATTCAATATAGAAGTGGAGTAAACTAATACTAAAGTTAGGACCAAATTAATGTATTCTTTACACTTACCATTTGATTATCCTTTAGTTGGTGATAATGAATTAAAAAAATATTCTACTTTAGAGAAAAAACATGAAATGATTTTCTCATACTAAAGGCCATGTAGTTTGGGAAAATATGTTATTAGATATGATGAACCCTCTCCCATGTATAAGAGGAAGATAACCATGAATAGTTCCACAAACAGGAAAAATATTACATATACTAGAAATAGACCTAAAAAGCCTTTTATAAGAAGTAATGAAAAAATGTTCTATTTATGTGCGATTCATGGTCATATTTCATGTATTTTTCTTAAATATTTGGAATATATTTCATATTGTGAAGATAGAAATATTTCTAAATCTATGAATAAGAATAAACCTCTTGAAAATTATGAAATAAATGACTCTAAGAAGAAAGTATCCGTCAAATTATATTATTGTGGAAGATAGGAAAACACCATTTGTATATGTCATAATGTTTAAGGGATGAATGCCAAAAGAAATTTGGCTGTATCAATATATCATTCCAGAAATGATGAAATGCGGTATTTATTTAATATAAGGTGTTTTATATGTGATATTCATAGGAATTTGGTAATAAATAATAGTTGGAAGAAATAAGGGAAGGAAAAGGAACCCAAAAGGATATCCCCAAATCTAGAAGTGTATGATGAAAAAGACTATATTTCAAGGAAATATGATAATTTGAAAAATAGATTTACAACCTATGTGGAATCACAAGGAGCTCAGTCAAAGGTGTATCAGTCACATTATCTATTACACTCTCAATAGCTATATTATAAAGAATGTGAATGAACTTGGAAGAAAAATGGAGGAGATGCTTCAGTTTTGATTAAGAAGAATGTAAATTCAGTGGATGACTCAACCCCAACAAGAAAGGGTGACATGACTTGAATAAATGATAAAATAAAAATGAATAAATATTCTTGAAAAATTCAAATGTCATTCCACATGGATAGAAGTGAAGGAAAGTGAAATACACCTTTAATGTAGGGATAAACAAGAGTATATGACCGATTAGAAGATTCTTGATCAAATAAAGATTCATGAAAAATGGCATATTGGTGTATCATAAAAAAGGAAATTTATAATAATGGGTTTAAAACCCAAATTTTGTAAAGTCAAGGAATGTAGAATCTATATATCATAAGAAGTCTCAACATGTGGGTAAATAATGTTTGGTCATATGTCTAGAACAGTTGAAGGAGGATGGGTAGTTGAAACAAGAATAGAAAGATTATAATGCTTTGCAAGAAAATATCAAAGGGTTGGACCATCAAGATTGACTAAAATACTCTCCTCGATGATTATAGATATACCTCTCTCCCCATGAATTAATTATTATGTGTGTGAATTGGTATTTTAAAAAGGGGGAGATACAATTCACAGTGTGTGTGTATGTGCTGAAAGGTAATGGGTTCATAAGTTGAATGGAGATACATGCACCAAAAAGAATATGAACTCTTGAAATTAACATATAGTATCAAATTCAACAAGTGGTGATACATAATAAATCTATTTTTAAAATATGTACCTATAAGCAGCATATTGTGGAAAAGGGAGATTACACGATGAAGAGCCTGATGTGAAAATGAAGAACTATCAAAGATATACTTGAACAATCCAGTAGTTCCAAGTCACATTTAATATTCAACAATTGATATCATGCCTGGGTTCATGTGTTATTTTTCTATCAAGAGTAGACTGATTTGAAGAGAAGCACCAAAATTCATGTATTCCATGATTAACTATTTTGTTCTAACAAATTGGAATCAATTTATTGTTTTTAGGATACCAAGAATATTTGTGAGAAGACCAACAATGTTGTCAACAAGTGGTCTCCCTATTCTGAAGAGTAATTCAATATATAGATTTAATTCAATAATTAGTATTAATTATTTGAATCATTCCAAACATGATGAAATTTAGGGAGATATGGTGAAAATAACACTAGGTGAGAAAGCCTTATCTGATAAGAGATTCCTTTGAAGAATTGAGGAAAGTTATGATTTTAGAATCTATCTAAGTAAGTGAATGACATGGAAAAAATTGATTTTTATTTTATTAAACTCTTATTTCCTATAAATAGTTCTTACTCAGTGGGCTTATAGGATCTGTCAATGAATAAGTTCCATGTGGTAATTCCACTTGCTGAAAATATTACAGTAATACGCAGTTAGAAATGAAGAATATGACTAGGATATAAAAAATTGTTAATAGAATCATTGTTTCAATAATAAGTTGATAAATGGAGTTAATGGTGAAATTTCATATATTTTTTATTTTCTAGTTGTGTTATAATTTCAATATATGGTGTCCCATGATATATGATGAAGTTCGTAAACAAATAGGGATAATAATTTCTCTTTAATTGGATTTTAAGAGATAAAAAAAATTTCTGCAACTCGTGATTTTATAGATTATGAAAAATATAATGAATATAGATCATTGACTAAAAGGATTAAATTTTTAATTGAAGGAATCCCCTATTGAATTCTATGAGAAAGGGGGAGATTAATGGCCTTACCCAAAGAGGTGTGTGAGAAGTATCAATTGGATTGTGAAGTTTAGTAAGCTCCATATACTTGGAAAAGTGTGGATATGGGACCCCATATCCCCAACTTATGATTTATTTTTCCCTAAAACATTGATCTATTCTCTTTACCTTATTTTAGATAAAAAAGGAGTGACCTTCGGGTTTATTGGAAAAGGGGGATAAATTATTGCTATAAAAGGTGAGAAAATGTCTTAATCATGATATTGGAGAAGCTGATAGGGGGAGTAGTGAAATCAGGAAAGTTTAATATCTGACGATACTAAAGATGATTGATCAGAGGATATATATCAATATAGATAGAGTTCACGATGAAAGAAGTAGAGTGGCTTTATAATGGAGTGATTCATTGATGAAATTTTCATACTACTCTTTTTTCTTATACCGAGCATGAATAATGTAGGATTAGAGTGTGTGTTGAGTGAATCCTTGATGTCTATTTGAATCTCAAGAAGAGAATTTTGGAAGAAGATTGAAGAATCTATAATGAGGTTTCAGAAGGTGAGGAATTTTCAACAATCCCAAAGGGAAATATTGTTGGGGAAAAAATCCACCAAGGTTCCATCTACGTGTTTTAGGGTGATTGTGTTTGTTGATAAATACATATGAATTCATTTTAGTATGGTTGGTGTTGTTGAAGCATGTGTGTTTAAGGTGGTGCAGTTTCCCAGTGTTTTCCAAAATTTTGGGCCTCAAAATCCGGATTATTTTTATGGAAAATGAAGGATTTAAGAATAATTTTTTATAAAAATATAGAGCATCTAAAGGAGTTTTTAGACTGTAGTTTTTGGACAACAAAGCGTGGAGTTCACAAACCTTATAAGAGTGAAACGACGCTATGCAGACCACATAAAAGGTATGTAGATTGGCAAAAGAAAACCAACAAAGGAAAATATCTGCATAACAACACTATATAAAGCATATAGCATGCTATGAGAATCGAAAAGGGGTTGATGTTTTGTTGATGAGGGTAGAGATTTTAATCCACCTTGTGATTAGTTTTCAATGGGCGTCTCATCTGTGGAAGATGTTTATTTATTGTACATAATGACAAATTAAATACAGTATGCAAACCACATAAATAGTTCACGATGATGGATGTACCGCATCATAGTTTTGTGTATTTATGATTGGTAGGTTTTGTGGGATTTATTTTATTATATAAATGACCGTAATAACATAATTAGATCTAATGAAATTCATTATATAATATCAACACTAGAAAAATTTAGCTGAGTCTGAAAGTGGTCTGCAAAAAAAAGTATTTCGCAAGGGAAAAATTCTGAAAAGGAAGTAGTTCAAGAGGACATAATTATAAAACAAAAGTTGTTTGTGAAGGTATAATTCCATGAAATAGAAAGTGGTTTATGAGGGAGGATTTCATGAAGGCATAATTCCTGAAGGAGGTTGTTTGCGGGGCACTATAGTTCATAAAGGAAAGGTGATCTGTAAGGCGTTATCCTTCCGCGAAGAAAAGACCATCTATGAAACAGAGGTGGATCATGAAGCACTTGTAGTATGCGGTGAATGTTGGTTCATGATGTAGGTTGTTTGAGAAGTATGTGGTTTAGGAATGAGGTTTCCACAAAGGGATAAGGAAAAACGTGAAGGCGTATAAAAATTCTAGAAAAGTTATCTCTATAAGGAAAATTCCATGTGGTGAAGTGTTTTTCATCTATCAAATGAAAATAGAAATTCATGGAACATAATTTTATGTAAAACTATTCTGAGGTCTCATGAAAGGGGGTATGTTCCAAGATTATCTAGTGAATAGTATCATTTTCATATCTGAATTCTGAAGAAGAAGAAGATAGAGGATATGTATCATCATACTATATTTGTAGAAAGAGTTTGTTCACTGCTACATTCAAGGAAGTGAAAGGAATACTTGGAAAATCTTTAAGACGTTATCAAAGAGGATACAATTTATATTTCTACAGTAAAGATAAGTACATTTTAGTTGATAGGAAAGTGGAAGTGCTGCATTCAGGTGTTTTCATAGAAGTGAAGGAGAAACCCAAAAATAACTTCAACAAAGCATATACCTATAATTGTGGGTATAATCATTAATCATAATGAAGGGACCTATATGTCTATAAATTGTGTATGGATCCTTTCTGGAGAAATAAGAAAAGGAGGAGGAAGAAGGTGATACTTTCCACCAGTAGTGATTCGGTGAAGGAAATATTGAGGGAGTGACTCTTGGGAAGTAGTGAGCTATCCCTACACTTTGTAAAGGTAGTGAGTTTTGGCATAGAAGTGATCTAGCTTGAACCATGAATTGGAAATGAGCCTTATTGGATTTGGTACTTTGAAACATTTTCAATTGTTTATTCTTTGGACATTTCTTATTAAGGGTGAACCAAGTAAAAATCTATATTTCCTTTTGTTTTCTTTCCTTATTTACTTTATATACATCATCATCAAATAAAGTTAGAAAGGATAAGAGAAATATAAAAACTGAAGGAAAACAAAGCGAAACATATAATAAAGAGGTCAATATCTCAAGGGAATGAATAATTTTGAAAATAATATATATACCTTAATTCACCCCCTCTTAGGATATCAATTCCCCTTTATAACCTAATAAAAATGATGAAAAATGAATTATATCACTACGAGGAAACTATAGTTCGTACATACGCATGAGTGATGTTTCCATTTTTTGATGGATGTAATTACAAAAAATTAAATAATAATTAAAATTTAAATAATATTTGTTATAAAATAAATATCATATATAAACATTAAATCAATCTTAATAACCAAACATGAATGTTGGTGTTGTAAAATTATTTGTATCACCATGTGGAGGTGGTAGTCCACACTTACGCACGAGTGATACTTTCATCTCCCATTGGATTGTGAAGAAGTGGTAAATGGATATTATATAATCATAATAACATCTTATTTTAATTATTATATTATATTTAACATTTTTTATGTATAAAACATGTATATAGGAAGTAAAAGAGGAAATAAAATTGAAAGTTCTTGTTTAATATCAATATCTCTTCTTCAAGAGACCTCCTCTATATTGCTCCTTAAGCCTTAAAGGATTGGTATTAAGAGAAGAAAATAAGATCTAAGATGAAGTTAAGGATTCCAGGAAGGATTTTTAGTAGGTATTGGATGATATATAATACTCAAATGGTGTGAATACGTGAGGAGAAGAGGAAACCTTTTATAAGTGAGGGAAGGGAGACACATGTAATTTCTTAAAATATTTCAATAATTTGAGGTCACGTTCACAGGAAAGTGGTTCAAAATTGATATTGAATAAAATTTAAGATAATATAAAGCTAAAATATATTTAATTAGTAATAATTTTATAGTTTTTGGTGTAAATACTAGCCTTATCGCATGGTTTAACACCCCAATAAACTCGTTTTAACTTTAATCATGGTAATAATATTTTACTATTTTTACTATTAACTATGAAAAAACATTAATTATAGACTATTAAATTATATCAATTATTTTGATTAAAAATATGGGATCCATTTTACTAGATTAAATTTCTATAATTTGAATATTTTAATTATAATTAAGCATGAAAAACACAATGAAAACCTGTTTTGAAAAAAAGAATTCTTAAGGATGAAATATAATTTACTTCCATCATTACCTTGTAAAAACAATAAAATGAATGTTAAAATATTATATTAAGTATAAAATATTTAAATTTAATTAAAAACATTAATCTATATAGTTTAAATTAATTTATTAAGATAAAATCACATTTCTAACATAAAAATAGTTTTTAAGAAAAATGTTTTATTAAGCACAAAAATGAACTTATACAAGAATAAAGTATAATGATGAATATTATTTAACTAATTATATTATTAAAAATTAATGTTCATTTAGGATACATTATGATAAAATTCAAAACATAATGACATACTTATTTGAAAATAAATGAATTTTTTTATAAAAAATGGTATATTTCCCTATTCACTACAAAATAAATCTTTTTGTAAATGTCGAAAAAATTAACCCTTATATATATATTGATATACAAATTTCAAAAATTATATTAATTTCATAAAATAAAATTTCTAAAATTGGAAGAAATTAATTGTAATTTTTGTGTGATAAAATGTGATAAAAACCATTTTTGAAGAAAATGTATTTTTGAATCATTAAATGACTTCCCTAAAAATTGAGTACTTGTTTATTATGAATTAGTAAATATATTTTAATCGACAAAATCCTTAATAAATATTTTTCAAAAAGTGGATGTTATTATCAATACTTTTTAATTTAATGCCTAGCTTATAATAGTTTACTATATCATAGTTCATATAGACTCAGGGTTTTATGTAAGTTAATCTATTGATACTTGAAGTATTATTTAAAAGTAAATAAATATAAAATATTAGGGGTGTTTAATTACTACCAATGTACTAAATTCATTTTCAGAATGTTCTTGAATCATCATACCCTATATATCTTCATTAATAATCATGTTTCAGACATCATTGGATATCAAGACATTTTTTCTACTGGAATTACTACGTTTTATCACCATTGCATCCCAAGATTATTGTAATTATGATAACAATGTATGGACAAAAAAATCCATGAATATCACCTTCACAGTCTCAAGATGAATCTAGATTAAGTTGAATTCATTCACAATATCTGTTATAGAGATTCATTCAGATATCCTTATTTAGAATAGCTATCACATCAATCACACATTGCTGAGTATTATACGATTCTCATACATACCTATTGGGGTTGAGATTAACTACGATGTAGTATTCTTATCTTAGATATTCACAACCGAATTTTCGGTCAATCCTTTCTCATTATCCTTTTTACATCACCTCTGATTTAACACATTTTAATTAAAATTACATATCTTTTTGGATGATATAACTTTATTTCTATATCCACCATAAACTAAAAACCATCCCATAAAATTTTTCAATCTGGACCTTACTATATTCTAAATACACCAACTTCTAACACAATGAATTCCATTGAATAAGAAAAATCAATGAAAGTAAGAAAGATACCTAAACTCTTACTAAGTAAACTTACTAAGACTCTGAGAGACTCTGAATTCTTTGACTCCAATTATTAGGAATCCTACACAGACTTCAAACATCAGAAGTTCATCTACCGTAAGATCACTATAGAAGAAACAGATCACTAGATAGAACTATCACAATGTTAACATACCAAAAGTAGGAAGAAACACTTTTACCCTAATTACCACACTGAGTTACACTTACTCAAGGCTATTTACTACAAACTCACACAAAAATTCCCATGAACATAAGAAATTAAATGAAATCAAGTAAAAACTTAATAGGTTTTACATGGTTTGGTCTTTCATCCAGAATCCATAAGACAAGACAATACAATATTTATTTCATTCAAAGTATAAGGTTACAATAACTATTACTAGAAACCCTTGTATATCACTAACACAGGTAACATCATGAACCATAAATAATTTAGTACCAACCAATTTTATTAAGGGTCCCACATGGATATCTGGTTATACCAAATTCCTAAAATCATGATCTTTTTCATTATGAAACTATTGATCCCTAGTAGATTTACATGGTCTAAACACCTATCCCTGGTAGAATAGAAGTTCTTCCACACCTCAAAATTTTCTTGAAAACACCATGAAAGATTTACTCAATTGAAAACATAGCCTTAATTTTGGTTATTTAAAAACCCAATAAACTTATGATATACTGAACACCATTGTGCACCCATCATAACTACCTAAAAATCATTTACTTCTGACTAAAGTCAGCTACTACTACTCTAAAAAGGTCAAGGGGTCCTTAAGACTTTCTCCTTTAGGTAAACTGATTATAGAACATGAATATTTTTTATAATCCCAACACACATTGTATGGTATGCATGGTCCACCTATACATCATGTATTCTGGACCACATGGCATGTCAGGCTAGGTAGAGTACCCGATATGCCCACAACCCATGTCAGGTAGAACCAAGGTATTCAACATGTGTTCCAATCCCACATGATGTGTAAGGCCAAAACCACATAGTAATTCCGTTTTTTATATTAATTATAGTCAACCAGGGGGTAAATTTTTTTTACCATAAATCCCATGGTTTGTGATATTTAACTTGAATCCAAACCCTGTCCACTGCACCATATGAGATGCACAACATATGGTCCTCCAATCTACAAATTATTTAGTTGGGTTTTTTAACCAGATCCACTGAAATCCCTTGAAAAATCTTATTATCTTCACTAATATCACCACTAATCATGCCAAAACTCTATCTAAATTAATTTACCAATATTGCATGGATTTTACTAGTTGGTTTTTAGCTTTTCTTGGTTGTAAATGGTATCTTTGACTATAATTTTCACCACCTACATGCACCTTTGTTACCCAAAAAACTCAAAAAATTGAAAAAAAAACATCACACCTACCACAATCTAATGATTTTCCTTCTAATATCAACCTATCATCAATCTCATTTAATGGTTGTTTTTTTGAATAGGATAACATCTTCAACTAGACCAAAAATCAGTTGAAACACCATCCAAATCATAGACTAGTAATGAAAATTTGAAGAACAGTGGTATAATCCATGAAACATCAAAATTGATTATCAATAATGGCCATTTTGAACCTGACCATGTGTCATTGGTGAAAAGACAAAAGGTAAGATAAGAACAAAGCAAAATGGGTTAATCCAGGACAATGATAAATTTATAAACTAATAGGATAATAGAAAAGGGGTTTCAATGAAGATAATAAATCTATTCTTGAAAATCACAGAAGGTGAAGAAAGCCCATCAGTAAAAATTTCCCACCTCATTAATGTTTTGATCAATAGTGAAGTATGAATCCATGATGGTGTCATTAGCGATTCCTCATTGAGTTCATTCACCTTTACCAGATTCTATTTGTTAACACAAGTCTTATCCCAATGATGAACTCTAATCCAAGGGCTTGGTATAGATAACCCTAGGGATTAGGGAAATATATGTTTAAAAAGTGGATAATTTGGTTAAATTTCAATTAACTGAATTAATGATTTAATTTATTAATTTATCCAATTATTCTACCCATGACAATGAACATCCCTTGAACCTGGTGGGAAGAAAACTTATGTTGTTTAAATTGTAAAAACCACTTTACATACTTAAGTGTGGTCTTAGTTTTCTAATATTAGTCTCCATTTAGAAGAAAAATATTTATTTGAGTAAATGTGTATTAATGAGATAAGATAATATATTAATTTTTATTATATTAATATCAGGGATCCACAATGCCTGAAACTCCATGTAGGATCTAAAAGAAAACAAAAATATATTATTTAAAATACTCTATGGGTTTAATGGTGAAAAACCATAGTTTTTACACTTATACAATTTTAAATGGGAGAGACAATAGACATATCATAATATTAATTTAAAATTAATTATTATAAACGAAACCATACAATATTTAAATGAAATTAAAATATATCCAAGTATGCACAGATTAGTCTAGCTTATGATCATTAATAATGAAATAGGTTTTTGTAATGAAAATTAATTTAAATAAATCTCTTAAACTATAATTTTAAATTAATTTAACTAATAAATTAGTTTTAGATATTTTTCTTGTTCCACTTATGGTCCTTGAGTCTCCTTTAATAATCCCTAAAATTAAAATCATACATATAATATTTTTTTATAACTTTATATCTATTAATATAAATATAAATAAATAAACATAAACATATATATTAATATATATATATATATTATAATATTATATATATCAATATATATACACATATATATGAAATAGAGGGTGGGGGATGATCATCATTATGTGGGGGATTCTTCCCCCCAAAGCCTTATTTTTTATATTATAAATATATATAAAAATACATATATTAATACACAATAATTTATAATATATATAATATATACATATTTTTTATGTATAAAAACCTTGTTAAAAATAAATGAAAATATAAAACCTCATTAAAAACATATCCAAACACCCCATTTTAATTTTCATTACTAATTTTATAAAAATATAATAAAATAAATAAATATGTAGTTGGGGGAATGACTAAGTGGTAGAGGCCCCCATAATTCTTCATGAGGTCAGGGGTTTATCCCCCAATGGCCTCATATTTGGGAGGATGTTTTAGGCACTGTAGTAGTGGAGGGTATTGCAGTACATAAAATTCATAGTGGGCTTTCAAGCATGTGTTTAAGGCCTTTGTACCTCTGATCTTATGAGTCATTTAATCTGAGGATTTTGTGTATGTAATGGTTCTCTATCAACCCAATTAAAAAGTTATTTCTTTTATTAATAAAAAGGGGATTGGACCTGATTTTTTTGAATAAAATAAATATATAAATAAAATAAAATAAATGCGGCCTTGTTAATCAAATATAATTTTCTTTGATTGGTTCCTGGTCATATAAACTATGATTCACATGAAGTATTGAATATATGACTTAAAAAAATCTTGATATGAGTTTTCATAATAAAAAATTATAAATTAGTGTGACTGATCTAATACCACTAGATGGATTTAGACACAGTAGAAGCATATGGGGGAGATATACATTAAATATTTTCTAACTAAAATTGAAAAAATGTACAAAATCCTTTAAAAGGATCATCAAATGTAATTTCTAATTATTATTTAAATAAATTAAATTACTAGTTTAATTTATTATCAATTTGATTTCCACTCATTATTTAAATCATTGACCTAACATTCGATTGCAATGTACCAGTTTCGGGTGCCGCCCAAAGGTGCCTCGTACCCAGTTGGTGACGTGGCGTCAAATGCATTTCCCCAATTGCCAGAGCCTGCCGACTAGGAGCGGGGGCCTTGGGTGTGATAGTGGGGAAACTATGCCGTCATTGACAGAGTAATGCAGTAGAAAGAAACATATAATAGTAACAGAAGCAATAATAATACCATACAATAGTAAACAACCAAAGAATGGAAGTAAATAAACAACTTCAATATATATATATATGTATATATATATACATATCAATAATGATTCATGTCACATGTATCTAGGAAAACATCCAAACAAGTCACAATGATGGAATAAAATACTAAACCAAAGTACAAGGAAAACAAGTAAATAACTCCAGAAGCATCGCAAGCCTCAGCTTGGTCCTATGCTCTCCTGTTCCACAACATTGAAGTACCTAAATTAGAAGGGCGCTTTCCCATATCAATACCTACAATAATATAATCTGTTTGGGCCCAAAATCATGACCCAAACAGGGTGTGAGACGAATCCCAATATGCAACAACCCAAATATATGTTCCTAATAGTCAGTGAATATATATGGTAGAAAAAAAGTAAAATAAGTAATGAACAAGGAAGTACTCAAAAATAAAAAGTACTACAGTTTCAATTACATTCATTTACATTTGTCAATTAATCAACCAAATGAAAACAAGCAACACTCTAGGAAGTTCTCATAGCCTATCCCCTTTGGTTCAACGAATCAATCTCAAGTAACCCCCCTTGGTAAGTTCACATATCCTAACCCCTCTAGTTCAACTTATAAAAGATACAATGACCTCCTAGGTAAGCTCACACGGTCAAACCCCCCTTGTTCTCATGAAAACAAACACTCTATGCGGAATCACTCACCATCAATTCCCCCTATAGTCTTTTTGATGATAAAATACAGAAACTCTGAGGAAAAACTCAACATCAATTCCCCCTATGGTATCATAATGGTAACTATAGACATTCTGAGGGATAAATCAACGTCAATCCCCCTACAGTCTCGCAATGGTAACTATAGACACTCTGAGGAGGCACTAAATTTAAATCCCCCCTATGGTCTCATAGTTTGATAAGAAATAAAAGACACTCTGGGGAATCCCTCAACATCAATTCCCCATATGGTCTTAATACACCAGTTTCCCACAACCCTATGTAAAGAAATCGTGCACAAATGATGTTCAATAGCCAAAGTAAACCTAAAATTACTACATGGCTAAATAGATACAAAGCATATCACAACATCAGATAAAACACTACACCCTAAAAACACTAGGCATGGAAAAAAAGCAACCTAATAGACAAAACTAGACTAAATATTCAATATAAAATATAACATGGTAAAACACCTCCATAGCTTGAAAAAATAACCCTATTTACAGACCAGAGTCCTAACTCAAGAAAACAATCATAGCAGACATCAATAGGATTAAAATCCCTAAACACACAATACCTCAAACTAGGGTATTGGGGACATTTTCACATATAATTTAAATAATAACTACAGAAAGGCCCAAACCACCTACCTCAGTGTTGTACAATCGATATACTACAACATCAACCCTTGAATCGGCTTAGAATGACATATATCTACAAAAACGTCTAAAACATTCAACCAAGAATATCTCAAGAAATAGGAGAAATCAAGGATAAATTCTCTAGAATATAAAAGAAATCTCCTTGGTGATTCCAACGTAATTGATGGTGGTTGATTTAGAGAACGAATAGTAAATCGGAGGCTCAGAGAAGAATCGCACCCTACAGCAGCTCCTGGACGAGATGAGTTGAGAATAAGGC
This sequence comes from Viscum album, assembly GCA_963277665.1. Taxonomy (NCBI): domain Eukaryota; kingdom Viridiplantae; phylum Streptophyta; class Magnoliopsida; order Santalales; family Viscaceae; genus Viscum; species Viscum album. The sequence goes on from OY728157.1 coordinate 1,995,911,311, forward strand.
ATTTCTGTCAGTTAGACGTGACCCTGATCTTATTGAACAAATAAAAAGAAAATTACATGAAATATCTTTAAAAAGTAGATGATGTGTTTATGCCTTTACCGGGACCCACTTTAGGTGATCTCTAGGTCACCCCACAAGGTCGTGTACTCGACCATTATACGGCCATTACACTGTCACCCATGGAAACTGGGTACAGAACGTGTACTCCTAAGTACACGACATGTAATTCGTAAATAGACTAAGTCTTCTCTTTTTTCAAAAACACCAGAAAAGAAAAACCCATACCTGAAAATAAGGTTTCAGTTCTTTCAAACATTACCCCATAAATAAAATCAACCCTGAATTTCCCTAGCAAGGTGGAATAGAAGAAGAATCCTCAAACAGCTCCGGCCACTTTGATTGTACATTGGCCTCCCTCTCCCAAGTCTCGTCCTATACTCTTCCGTGCTACCATTGCACTCATACCAAAAAAAGACCTACCACCGAGAACTTTTGAACTACGATCAATAATCCGAATAGGATGCTCCTCAATTGAGCCATCCACCTCCAACTCAACCTCCTCAGGTTTAAAAGCATGATATGGGTCTGAGAAGTAACTATGTAGCTAAGAAATGTGTAAGATGTCAAGCATAGCCTGGTACCTATGAGGTAAATTAATCTTATAGGCAACCAGACTAAATCTCTCCAAAACCTCAAATGGTCCAACATATCTCGATGAAATCTTGCCATGTCCCCTAATCCACCTATGTTTCAACCTTGGTGTGACACATAGGAAAACCAGATCTCCAACCTCAAACACTAGAGTTCGTCTCTATCAATCAACATAAGACTTCTCTCATGACTATGCAATATCCATTCTCTTCCAAATCAACTCTATCTGCTCTGTGGACTCCTGGATTAGATGAGGTCCTAGCATAACTACCTCTCCTACCTCTAGCCAACATAGGGGTGATCGACATGGCCTACCATACAAAGCCTCATAAGGTGACATCTGAATTGTTGCTTGAAAACTATTATGGTAGGAAAAGTCCAAAAGAGGTATGTACTTCTCCCAAGAGCCTCCAAAATCTAGAAAGCATGCTCGAAGAATGTCCTCTAAAACCTTGATAGTACGCTTGGACTGGCCATCTATCTGGGGACGGTAAGCTATACTCAAAAGTATCTGTGTAACTAACACCCTCTGTAGTCCTTGTCAGACCCGAGAAGTAAAACAGGCATACCTATTTGAAATAATGGAGTGAGGAACTCCATGTAAACATAAAATCTCTCAGATGTACAACCTTCCCAACTCATCAACACCGAAGGTCTCCTTGATCAGAAAGAAGTGAGAAAAATTCGTGATTCTTTCAATGACAACCCATACCATATCATTCCCTTGAGGAGAACTCGGTAAAACCATCACGAAATCCATCGTGACATCATTCCACTTTCACTTGGGAATGTGTAACTACTACAAAAGCCCTACTGGTCACTGATGCTGCTACATCATCTTCTGACAGGTGGAACACCTCATGACTAACCCAGAAACATATATCTTCATACCAGGCCACCAATAATGATTGTGTGGATCGTGATACATTTTGGCGATACTAGGATAAACTGCCCAAACTGAGGAATGAAAATCCCACATCATCTCCTAACAAATGTCTTCTGAAACCCATACGTGCCCATTAAAATAAAATATCTCATCCTCACCAATTTTCCATCTAGAAATAGGGTCCTCTATTGACACACTCTTCCATAGAACTAGGCCTTCTTAATCCAATAGTCGCCTCATTCACACTCGTTCAAGAAGAGTGGAGGTAATAACCCTAGAAGAATGAAATGTCTATCCTTGTCTGTCACGCACCTCCAAGTGATTCTCAGAGAACAGATCCATAAGCTTCCACTCACTATTGGCCTCCTAAACTACCATTATCTAAGTCCACCTGTTCAACATATCATCCATTGCATTTCCTTCCCCATGCATATAGGAAAGCTCAGAATCAAAGGATTGAAGGTACTCAACCCACCTTCACTGTATCAAATTCAGATCATGCTGAGTAAATATATATTTTATAATTTTATGATCGGTGAAAACCAAAAAATTCTCTCCCAGAAGATAAAATCTCCAATAGCATAAGGCATGAACAACTGCAACCAACTCGAGATCATGCATCAGTTAACTCCTCTCATGTGGCCTCAACTACCGAGACCCGTACAAAACGACACTTTCCCCCTACATGAGCACTGCTCCCAGCCCGACACCTAAAGAATCATAGTAAACAATATATCTCTTTCCCAATCTTGAAAAACTAATATTGGTGCTGAATTCAACCACCCTTTAAGCTTCTGAAAGGCTGAATCACAAGAATCTCACCATAAGTACTTCACACCCTTCTTAGTCAGGCCCATCAGTGGCACTGCTAAGCGTGAAAAGTCTTGTATAAAATGTATGTAGTAAACATCCATCCCCAGAAAACATGGTACCTCAAAGACTTTCTTTTGTTTCTCCCAAGAAACTACTGCTCTCAAATTCTTTGGTTCTACTGATAATCCTTTCTCTAAGATAACATGACCCAAGATGTGAATTTGGTCCATCGAAAAGTTAAATTTTGGGATCATAGCATATAACTGATGATATCTCAGTGTATTAAAAATGATCTCAAGATGTGTGGAATGTTCATGTTGAGTATGAGAGTACAAAAAGATATCATCCATGAAAACTACCACGAAATAATCCAATTATGGATGGATTAATAGGTTGATCAGTGCCATGAAAATAGCAGGCGCGTTCGTGAGACCGAAAGACATAATCCTATACTCATATACACCATACATATTCCAAAAATCTATAAGAGGTATATCTGGTGGTCTAACACGCAAATAATGATTACTGGATCTCAAGTCAATATTCGAGAACACCTACGCTCCTCGAAGCTAAATAAATAGATCATCAATCCTTGGAAAGGGATATTGGTTCTTGATCGTCAACTGGTTCAACTTCCATTAATCCACACAAAGTATGAGGGTACCATCTGCCTTCTTTGCAAATAGGACAGGAGAACCCTAAGGAGAAGTGATGGGTCAAATGAAACCCTTCACCTGTAACTCCTCTAACTACTTCCTGACCTCCTGTAACTCTAGTGTAGCCATCCTATCAGAAGGAATGGACACTGGTGTTGGTCTTGGAACAAGATCAATAAAAATGTACACCTCTCTATGTGGAGGAAAACATGAAAATTCACATGGAAAGACATCCCAAAAATTATCCACCACTAGAGAAAATTCCAACTGTGATGTCCCCTTGTCATCTAGATACAGAATAAATATTTGGGTTGTAACTCCTCCCAACCCATGATTCTTGGGTCCTTCTCTACTCTCCTGATAATACCATTCACCCTTATGTAAAAAGGATCCAACATCTAGTGTTGTAAAACTCACCCTAAAATGATAGAAATAAACAATAGCCAAGAAGGGAACTAACCAGTTCATCCTGCGAATGATGCCATATCCCATCATCTCAAAGACATAAAGGTCCCACGAGAAGTGACACCCACCAACTTCAAGAGGGAACTCCTTGCACTGACGTACACTAGCCTTCTTTTCACCAAAAAAGTTTCCAGCATCAATACATGACTAGAAGTATATATACAGAGCCCAAGGATCTCCACAACAACAACATATATGGAACTATGGGAAGCCCTTGTGTCAAAAAGTACAGAAGCCAAAACTGAGGCAACTAGGATCGTACCTCAAACAATAGAGGGTCTAGGATCATACTTCTATTGGGTCTGCTCCACTACAAACGTCTGGCCCGTACTGCATTCCTATAACCCTACATGACCACCCAGAGCTAGTGCACCATATTGTCGCTGAAATCCTGTCGACTGGCTACCATGACCACAACCTCCACCTCAGCCTAAATGGCCTGAAGAACTCTAGTTCTCAAACTGATGAGAAACATGTGGTTCTGATCTAAATGGGGAGTCATAGAGGAACCCCTTTCACAATTTTTCAGTGAGAAAAACTGAAAAAAGCACTTAAGATGGCACATCTTGCTAGAATATTGGTACTCCAATGGGTCTCTCGGGCAATGTGGCCTCATATGCCTACCATTCCCACACTGGTAGCATACCACCTATCTACCTGATGGTGTATCCCACCTAGTTGTATCTTCAGGGGTAGACTCCCTACGACGCTTCCTACTATCAGTCAGAGAAGCACCAACTCTGGATGTTGAACCACCCTAGACAACTAATCTATAATCCCTTAGGTTGCGCTCTATGATCAGCACCTGGTTGACTATAGAATATATGGTTGTCAACCTGAAGATGTTCACCTGAGATTATATGTCATTACTAAGACCATCCTCGAAATTCCTCACTAGGAATAATTGATCACCCCTATAATGGGTGTGAAGCACTATAACTCTATGAAGCGAGAAAAATACTCCATTACTGAGAGAGTACCCTACTCTAAACTCATAAACATGTAGGCTTGATTGACCCTCAATTTCTCTAGGTAGAAGTATTCATAGAACGTATAATGGAACTCATCCCATGCCATAACCTACTAGAATCCTACCTTTGAGATCACATACCACCATCTCTTGGCGGTATCTTGAAGCATATATGTAGAGAGATTCACCCTCCTCTCTGGAGGCATATCCAGATGCTTTAATATCGACATCATGGATTCTAACCATGATTTTTTAGCCTGAGGTCCTACATCCCCTAAGAAAGTGGGAGGATGCTGCTGCTAAAAGACCCACGTCAACTCTGCCACATACGTGGAAGGATGTGCTACTCCCTGTAAGGTATATAAAAACCTCATGAAGCCTTCACGAAACTATGCATTGACACCTATATTCGGAATGACGGTTGGTTCCAAGATAGGAACGACGGTAGGTATGCTGGTAAACATTGATCTACCATGTACGGTGTCTGATCATTGCCTTGTATCTGGTATACAATTGGAGGATATCATGGTGTCATAACTCTGTAAGGTCAAGCACACAACTTAGTTCAAGATTATCAAGGAGTAAAACTTGGAAGTGAAAGAAAGGAATAGGAGAAGTAAAGAATTCATGTTTTTCAAAATAAGGATACATGGTGTGTAGGACCCCTACATGGAATGTTCCTATAATAATTCACATGGGCATGTACTCCTACCAACCCTAGTCGTGTAACACTCCATAGACACGACATGTTCCCCAAAGACATTACATGTAATTGAATCATTTTCCCCTACACGAGTTCTTCTACATGACTAATCCACACAGTTCTCCTAGAATGAGACTACGCTGAGTGTACTAGAAGGATTTCACCGACCCATGTTGTTAGTTACACAACCAAATAAATGGGTAATACTACACTGTGTGGTCAATCTTTACACAATGTGTATAACCTAAGATTCATCCATCCATGTCGTTAGTCACATGGGTGGACACAAAATCCCTACAACACAACGTTTATGTATGATACACTCCATGTTCCTCCAAGGATTTTCCAACCCCGTGTCTCTTGCCACGTAGCCAATGACATGATTAGAGACTAAACGGCATGTATATAAAGTACACAGTGTGTACATAATAAAAATAGTTCATTCCCAAATAGAAGGATACATTTCATGTATTCAGCAACACACACCGTGTATTCTGGATTTTCTTGGATATCAACCCTCAAAAACTACTCAGGAACCCCCAAAAATACTAAAACAAACATTAAAGTACCAAATTCCGATCTGTGAGGGCCCATACTCCCCACGAATCATAGTTTTCCATCTTATAAATGTCATATACAAGCATAACAGTGCAATGATCCACTAAATTATAATCCACAAGGGCCCATAACACCTCAATAACCGAATTTTTGTGTTCATTAAAAGAGAACCTTACCCAATCCAATACCCTATCAAATAATAGGTATTCTATCAAGGAATCTATCACAACAACATGAAATTAGTAATTCACCCTAAATGGCATGGTAAGAATGCATGATATGTGATCACTAGAACGTTCCTAAAAGATGTATGAGATGGAATACTCTCATCTCATCAGGTTGCAATAGAAATAGAACCTCAATATTATCAATGTTAATATCACAAAACATGTGAATCACTCAACAGTGAAATCAAATCAATTGTAATAATTGTAAAACTAGAAAAATTGGAATATACGAGGTGAATTGTCTTTTCACTGTACAAGGGTTAGCTACTCTTGGGAACAACTTATTACGAATTACCTATTCCTTCCAATCCCTGTCTATAGGCTCTAAATAGTAAGTCACGAAGAAAAGAATCCATCTGATACCACTTTGTAACGTCCTGTTTTCGGGTGCCGCCCAGAGGTTCCCCGTACCCGGTTTGTTACATGGCCTCAAGAGAATTTTCCCAAATTCCATAGGCTGCGGACTAACAACAAGGGATTTTGGTGTGATAGTGGGGAAACTATGTCCTAATTGGAAGAGTGATGTAGTAGAAAGAAACTGATAATAGTAGCGCATGAAATAATAATACCATAAAATAGTAAACAACGGAATACTAGATGTAAATAACAACTGGATCATATATATATATATATATCAATATTGATGCATGTCAAAAGTATCTAAGAAGTAATCCAAAAAAGTCACAATGTGGGAATACAATACTAAACCAAAGTACAAGGAAAAAAAGTAAATAACTCCAGCAGCATCGCAAGCCTCAGCTTAGTCCCATGATCTCCAGCTCCACTGCAGTCAAGTACCTCAAGTAGAAGGGAACTTTCCCTTATCTATACCTGCATCAATATAATTTTTTTGGACCCAAAAGCATGACCTGAATAGGGTTTGAGATGAATCCCAATAAAGAACCACCCAATGATCTATGATTAATAGTTAGTGAATATATATAGAAAGAAAAAAGAAAAAGAAGTAATGAAAAATGATGTCCTCAAAAGTAAAAAGTCTTACAGTTTCAATTACATTCATTTACATTTGTTAATTAATCAACCAAATGAATACAAGAAACCCTCTTGTAATTTCTCATAGCCTATTGCCTCTAGCTCAACCAATCAATCTCAAGTAACCCTCTGGGTAATTTATCACATGCAAACCCCTCTAGTTCAACTTATACAAGGATACAACAACATCTTGGGTAAGCTCACACAGCCTTATCCATTTGGTCTCATGAAAAAAAACTCTCTGAGGAATAACTCACCGTCAATTCCCCATATATTATTTTAACGATAAACTATAGACACTCTAAGGAAGAACTCAACGTCAATCCCCCATGTGGTCTTGTAATGGTAACTATAGATACTTTTAGGGAGAACTCAACATCAATCCTCACACGGTCTCACAATGATAACTATATACACTTTGAGGGAGAACTCAATGTCAATCCCCCATATGATCTTATAGAATTATAAAGAATAAAAGACTCTATGAGGAAGCCCTCAATGTCAATTCCCCCTATGGTCTCACTACACCAGGTACCCATATCCCTGTGTAAAGCAATTCTGCACAAACGATGTTAGGAATCCAAAGTAAACCTAAACGTACTACTTGGCTAAAAATCTACAAATAATATCACAACATCAGATAAAACACACCATCCTAACAACACTAGGCATGGAATGAAAGGTGCCTAATAGGAAAAACTAGACCAAATATTCAATATCAAAGCAAACATGGTAAAACAATTACATAACATGAAAAAATAACCAGATTTACAAACAAGATTCCTAACTCAAGAAAACAAGAATAACATACATAAATAGGGTTAAAATCCATAAACACACAATACCCCAAACTCGGGTATTGAGACATTTTTTACATATAAATAAAATAATAACTACATAAAGCCAAAAACCACTTACCTCAGTGTTGTACGATCAATATACTCAGGTGTAGGCCCTTGAATTGGTCTAGAATGACATAGATCTACAAAAATGTCTAAAATTTTCAACCTAGGATATCTCACACAAGAGGAGTAATCAAGGAAAGAATCTATAGAATAAGGAATAACTCACCATGGCGATTCCAACACAATCGATGAGGGTTGATTCAGAGAACAGACAATCAATCAGGGGCTCAGAGAAGAATCACACCATGCAGTCTCTTTGGGATGAGACGAGTAGAGAATAAGGCATTTCTGCCGATTAGACATGACCCCCGTCCAATTTAACAAAAAAATAAAAGTACACAAAATGTCTTTAAAAAGTACACAGTATGTATTGGCCTTTACTAGGCCCTGCTTTAGGCGATCTCTGGGTCACCCCACATGGCCATGAACTTGGCCGTTACATGTCTAGTACACGATCCCCCATGACAACAGGGTACACAACGTGTACTCACAAGCATATGACTTCTACTCCTTAAATTTCCATAGTATCCTCTTTTTCTCAAAAACACCAGAAAAGAAAATTCCATACCTGAAATGAACGTCCAGTTTCTTATATCGATCTTATTAATGTTTTAATTTCTCAAGGATCCCTATTGCAATATCTAAACCTTCCCTACAAATCTCTAGACACTTTTCATGATATCTCAGGTGCTAGGGTGAGGTAATCAATTACTTTACATTAGTCTCTCTTCATCATATAAAGATATCACTTACTTTATCTCTTTATAAACATGAGAGAATATGGTGGATTCTCTTTAATTCACTATCTAGGTCATTAAAGGAGAATTAAATACAATGTAATTTTTATGTTAAAAAAATTACATATTTTTGTTTTTATACGTAGGTTAAAATTAAAGGAATTAAATTAAATTTATTTATTTTAATTTTACTCAAACCAAAATTCATGCCACCTACCTTAAAATAACAGTAAAACTATTATTATTTTAGATGACAAGTATTATAAAATATCATTTCATTTCATTTCATAAATAAATATTTATTTATTTAATGAACATGTTAATATAGTTATTGGATCATTAACCTGATCCCAATCTTCCCATAAATATTAATGAATATTGAATAATAAAATAATATTCCCTTAATAAAATAAATATTCTATTAAAAAAATTATAGATCTCTTTTATACATTGAACTTATAAATAAATAAATATTTTGTTCCGTCATATCATGAATAAATAAATATTATATTTATTTATCTTATGAATAAATAAAATATAAAATCAAGCCACTTATTCTTGGATTGAAAATTATTAGGATTGGATTTATAATAAATATAAATTTAACAAATATTATTATAAAAACCTTGAATTAATTTATTCTTGATCTTGAAATCATGTGACTCTAATTAGTTTTTGGATGCATTTAAATTTCGATCCTCTATGTGGTTTTCTTAATGGTAGTAGGAACATTCCATATAATAATAGTGTCATCGGTAAAAAAATCAGTGTACCAACATAGAAACGATAAGTCGGTGTAATGAAAACATCCGGAAAATTATAATGTGTAATTGAATCCCTTTATCAATAAATATATTGTCATAAAATGATGCATACATGGGACATAATCATATAAGTTTTACCTATATTTATTTTACTTTTGTAAAATAACTTGACTGTAAGCTACCATTTCCAAGAATTTTAGTTATACAATTGAATCTCAATCAAAGGGCTAGTGATATCTTCCTCTATAACTCAAAAGGGTAAAATCATCTATTGAACATTCAATTAATGCAATATGAATTATGATGAAACAAATTTATTCTAACTCTCTATGAATATACTTCATCATAATTTTCATCCATACATCAACATACATGATTCATGATATACAATAATACTGATATCAAGTCTAAAGACAAATACACATGCTCACATATTGGAATTCCAATGATATATATAATATGTAAAATTTATATCGGTAGGTTAGTCCTAATGAGCTATTTTATTGGTGAATAATAATTTAAAACATCATGAAAAGAGGTCTCAATGTTTATAATCCCCTAACACTGGATATTTAGATCATCTATGTCCTATTAGTTCGATGTATCTAATCCATATGATATAATTTTATGAATCCGACCATGGAATCTCTACTTTTTTTATTAAATCAGGGAATTGCTATAAATTAATGAAGGAATGAATAATCTAAATAAATTATCACATAAATAATATATGATTAATGTTATTATATGACAATAATATTGGTTTTAGTTATTGAAATTACATGGTAAATTTAGTTCTATAGAACCTACTCTAACATTAAAATACCTAAAATATGGAATATAATGAACAATGTATGATAGTTTATTTTTGGTACACCAATACATAATCATGTGTATATTTATATGATTACCCTATATAGGTAATCCAAGTAAAAATACATAAATTGTTGTGTTCATTATATCCCTCTTATGCCTTATATTTGACATGGATACAGCTGAGAGAGAAATATATTGAAATTCCATTCTCACTAACATAAGAGAAATACTTGATGGTAGGTTTGATTTGTAAATGAATTTTAACTTGGTCATCAACTTTATTCACCTACCACTCTTCGTATTATTTTGGCCTTACTTCATATCATGATCATCTTAAAAAGTGGCATCAGAGCCTAAAGGTTCTATGTTTTCTTTCAATATGTGAAATTTATTTTTGGGAATTTTTCTATACATGGCCTCATTTACAAATAATTATATTATTAAAGGATTTAACTTTGAATTGAATATGAATGATAATATTTCCCATATAAAGTATTTTAGTGCTACTTTTAGGGTTTATACATAATAATTCTAATTCGAGGAAACATAGTGAAATAGTCCATGAAAAATAAGTCACAATGGACTGTGGTTGGTGATATAATATATTATGAATTTATAAAAACCTTCACTATGTCATAATTTTTAAAATGTGATAGAAACTAGAGGATATTTGGGGAAATCCTATTAAAAATTAAGGTGTTGAGTCTCTCTATAAAATAATTAATTAAAATCTTATAATGTTAGGTTACTCATAAATAAACATGGATAAAAGTGTTATATGTATAAAGGAATGAAAAAGTAAAATAAGAAGAATAAGGTAGCATATAAGATGGATGTACCTATTGTGGTGATGATTTCTGATTCATTTAATTCATATGAAAATTAATATTCTTTGTAAGTTTCTTTAAAATTTGAAATTTTAGATTCTCCCATGGTAATGGAAAGAAGTAAAAATTCCATCAATGAAGAGGAAAAAATATCAAGTTTTCAATACGAAGAGGGTACTTACAAAGATCAAGAGGATATCCAAACCTTAAAAAATAGCGTGTCAATTGAAAATCAATAAATAAGTCGATTTTATATTCAGAAAATAATTTATTTTAATGAATAAGCATCTAAAGTAAGTGTATTTTTTCTTAAAAGGATCCATTGAAGGGATAAGTGTAAATATATATTAGAAAAGTGATTTTATGGGAGAACATACTCAATAAATTAGGAATAAAATGGTTAAAGAAAATAAGTTCAATGATAACATGTTCTTTCTAAAGATGAACACATATAAAGAATAAAATATAGTCAAGAATAATGTTCTAAAGTGAGGATATTGGAATCCCAATTGAGTTAAAATGACATAAAAACTAGGGAATTCAAATAAAATATTGAATTACTATTGAATAAGTGTAAATTGGAGATAACTTATATGACGACCTCTAAAAATGATGATTATAAATGTAATAATATTGAATTAGTGAAAGAAAGGAAATTTATATCGAAATATATAGATAATAATTTCAAAAGGATAATGAAAAGGATGTGATTCTACTATAGAGTCATAGGATATACTATTTATGTATTCATGGAGGCTAACGAACTGATAAAAATGATTAATTATGCTACAAAATTTTATTTAAAAAAGATCACTAAGAAGTATTCTTTTCTAGGAGATATAATGTATTTTTTAAAACTAAATATATAGAAAATTATTGATGTATGAAAGGTAAAGGGGGTTTTATGAGGATAGGTAACATAACTATTTAAAAGTTAAGTAAAATAAATAAGAAAAAATATATTATACTAAAAAAAAGATTAATTTAATTATATGAAAGAAAATATAAAAGGATTTAGAGTGTGAATAATATACCAATGGTTTATTACCTTCTGAAACCATCATGGAAGGAGAATAGATAAATCAGTAAACTAAATATGGAAGAATTTTTCTCTATTATATAAAAATTATAAATTATTAAATGAGTACTTAACAAAGATAAATAAATCTACGGTAGAATAAATGGATTAAAAAAAGAATAATCACAAGGCATGACTAAGTATTTTAAAAAATTACACTATAAGAAAAGAGATGAAAATATGAAGAATTAATCATACATGGGGGAATAGGAATAAATATATATTTATCAATGATTCATTTAAGAATGAAACTTTTATAAGTGGAATAAAAATCACATTGGGGTTAGATGAAAATTGAAGAAGTTATAAGTTGAAAATTCAAATTTCTATGAAGAACATGGTATAAGTAGTATCACTCAAATTATAATAATAATTAATTCATAAAATAAAGTTATAATAAAAGGTTTGGTTCTCTAAGAGAAACCAAATTCCTTAACTCATGGATAATTAAGAAATTATCCTCTCCTCATTTTATTTAATTATCACAACTGTTATTGTAATGATGCAGTTTTAAGGGGTTGATATGATCAATGGGGTGACTAAGTTAGGAAACATGAAATTATATAAAATCATGATGTTTCTTGAAATTTATGCTACAATGGATATACATGAATAATCCTAATCTAAAAAATCAAGTGCTTTCAGCATATGAAAAGTGATATAGCCTAACATATATGATTAAGTGGTGTCATGGATTTATGTTGAAAATAAAGTGGAATTGTCGATCCTTTTGAGAATATTTTAATCATTAAAAACTAGTATAAATGTTTTAAAGGGGTTTCCAATATATTCACATATAAGTTTTATCAAATCATATATAAATAGCAAAAAATATCAAATATAATGAGACAAAAACAACTTATAAGGATAAATACATGGTTAATTTGATCATAAACTAATAAATAGAATAATATAATGGTTTAGTAAGATAATTCAACATATTTTAGAATAGAAACTCTTATAATTATCATTAATATAAATTTTCTTTTTGATGGTTAGTTTAAGGGGTAGTATACATTCAAAGGCTACTAGCGTCATTCGATAAAGGAGAATTCCATTGTGGAAGGAATATACTTATTTTAACAAGTGGTATGACTAAAACATTTTTCCTTTCATGTTAATTTATTAAAATTATTAAAGTGTTATTGAGAGAATAATGTTATTTATACAAGAATAAATGGTTCAATTTATACACTCTTATGGTATTATGTTTTTGAAATGAAAAACATAGATGTTCTTAACATATTCTCATCTTTTCTACGTTGATATTTTACTCAATTAGGATTAAACTATTTATTTATATCCCTATACAAAGTGGTAAGTTAATTCATTTAATAATCTCTGATAAATTACAACTATATGCACGATAATGTTGAGGTATGAAGACTAATATGAAATTTCCTAAAAAATGGTGTGATTTATTGTAGAACCTATAATTTTTTTTTGAAAAAATTATTTATGAGTTATATAAAGATAAATATAAGAGGTTATGAACATATTGGTATCACATCAAAAGTATCACTATATACCATTTTTAAAACAACATTTAATTTTAGACATGGAGACAAAGAAGTAGAAATAGAGTCATTCCCATGGGGGAGAAGTAGTGAAGAAAATAGATTTGTATTAGTTTTTCAGGTGGAAATTTTTTTAGATCAATTATTAAAAAGCATTAACAAAAAAGATTATAAATATTATCAACAATAGGTTCTTTTAATTTTTTTATCAAATATATATTTTCTTAAATTAATATTTGTATTCTCATTATTGATAAAAATATTGGGAAATATACTTGGAGTTTTATTATCAAAGGGGTAGAATGTTAAATAAATCATTAAATATAATATGGATGAATCCCTAACCAATTGAATATGATTTGGGGTTTTTGGATATTTGGATTTAGTGTCAAAAGTGGGAATATATTCATAAAAATATTTAAATGAAATTTATTACTCAGTGTTATCAAAAACTTTCTAAACCGAGAGAATAATGAAACATAGAGGTAGTGTATTGGATTTTTTTTTCAAAATTGAATGTTTAGGGCTTATTTTTAATCTGAAGAGGAGATATGATTTAGACATTGAATGTATTAATTCATTGTACTAATGATTTGATAAATTATTAGAATTGATTTCAATGGATAAAAGAGTAAATATTTGTAACTATGATATTATATTGGATCCAATAATGACCATTGATGACAAAGAGTAAGATATTGATAATAGGATTATAGATTAATGAAATTTGGAAATAGTTATACATAGGATATTTTATTGAAATCACCATAGTGGAAATGTAATTTATGAAAAATAATTATAAACAAACATTGATTGCCAAGAATTAAAAGGCCAAGGAACACATAAAGAAGTTAATGAAGTTATAAAGAGTGGGGATATATAATCTATTTTTAATGGATAGTTTGAATAGTTAAATATATTTATTATATATAATATAATTAATATAATTTTTTTGATAATGATTGGAGAATTTTTTTTATAATGTTTGAAACTAATTTGGTAAATAGAAACAAACCACTCCATCGTATTGGGGTGTTTTACCCATCATGGCTGTGGAAGAATAGTGGCAGATGAATTGTTTAAAAAGAATAATTCAATGAGGATAAAAATAAAAATGGTTATATACACCATGTTATATTTTTTGAATCACTATTTTGATTAAAGGATTTACTGAATAATATGTATTTATGGATTCTTTAGACACTATGTGATGACCAATCCATTTCATAGTGGTCATCATTGTATGAAAAAAATGATGAAGTTGCTCATAATTTCTAGAGTAGAGTTAAATGTTTTATTTTGAGATTTGAATATAGATTTTAGGATCAAACCAAATCATAATATTGGTCATGGTTTTGGAGGATATTGAAAAACTAGGATATTAGAGAAACTACATCTTAATGGTATATTATGGTCTAATTTAGAGTTTTATAGAGTCCCTGAATGAAATGTGGAGTGAAGGTGAATATGGTAATGGTTGTGGTGGTTTTTATAAAAATGAGAAATATTAATTTTTTTTAGAAAATATTGTAATAATTTTTATAGAAAAAATCAGCTAAATATATCTTAAATATTCCAAAAAAACCCCATGATGTTGTGAAGATGAAACTATGTCATGTTTTATGGAAGATGTGGTTTTAAAAAAGTAAATAAGATAGATTTTAGGAAAGTGGAGATATAGTGTCCATGATTTTGGAGTGAAATACGTGACCATGAAACCATGCCATGGTTTAATATTACACATCATGTTTTATAATATATCTACATGATATACATATTTGAATATATTTTCAACTTTAAAAATATGAAATTTCGGTCTTGTCAATTTAAATCATCTAGATTAGATGTTTTTTACCACAATAAATTGTGTATGACACAAGAAATATTTTTAGATAATCCTGAAAACTCTATTAGATCCCAATCACTAACTGAATACTTGAATATAGAGTGGAGTTCTATTTATTAATATACACTAGAACTTATGAATAATAATAGATGGATAAATTGGTAGAGTAGTTATTCATATACCTGATTTATGTGAAGGACGACCGGTCATCTATATAAGATCATTAATACATCGATCCAATTAAAGGAGAAGAAAAATAAAGCTTAATGATGAAAGTTCCAATTATAAATAATTGATATTATATGGTCATCATTGTATTATGTTGATGATACAATGAAATTTTTTATAAGATAATAGAGTAACCCATATAGTATATATTCATTCATAACTAGCTACTTAAGAAGGTTGAATCAAAGTGGATGACATCAAGGAATCATATTGAAAATTATTGTTAAAAAATATATTATGTATTTATATTAATTTATAATATAATTTCACATATATAAACCAATATTGAACTTAATTTAAGTAGTTTATATATAATGTGAAATAGATAGTATTATTTGGGTGGTATTTTCATCATCCATATCTTATAAAGTGATCCTTGGTAAGGAGTGACCTTGCCTAAAATATTTTATGAACTGAAGAGTGCATGATGTAGTATATTTGGTAAAATTGTACATTGATGTCTATATGCTCATTGAATGTATCCTAGTGGAAGTGAACCAATTGTAAATAATTTTATTATTTCCTCATATTATTTATATTTACTATAGATGAATTTTTATAGATCATATATTGAAAGACCAATTTTACTTATATAGAAAAAATATCTGATGAATAGTGTAGTCAATAGAGAAGTTTAATTTTATCACCACCTTAATTCACACCCTCAGGTTTCCTTGGGCCACACTTCATAACTCTGTGATCCTAATAGAACTTGAAATAAGATATAATCTATTACTTTTTAAATAGGTATGGTCTTGAAAATTAATAGAACTATAATCTAGAAGGAATACCAAAATATGCAACTCTTATAGGTTGATTATAGTTCATAGATGTATATGAAGAGTCCCCTTCCCAATATACTATGATAAGTGACCAGATCAGAGAGTTACAAGACCTTAGGGGTGCCTCCCTATATGCTAGATGCTGATAAATAGTAATGGGTGTCTAAGGTAGTATAGTGGGGAGACTATAACCACATATTAGAGTGAAAAATAATAGATCAAATAACATAAACATGATCTAAAATAATAAAAAATCCATTATAGTATATAGAATTAATAAAAAATCAATAATAATACATCAAATGCAGAATCATACAGTCATACAGACTCACAATCATATATTAAGAGTGATTATCCATCGTAATAATCACATATACAACATTAAAGAATAAACAAAAAAGGGATGATCAACTACATCAATAAGCCTCAACTCATCTCGAACTCCAATCCCATATAATTTATCCAAATGATCTGGATACCTTAGGGCTCTAATCAACATGTATCTAGGATTAGTGAGATCTTCTTGGATACCAAGGTACCATGGTTTCTTGAGTAGGGTGTTAATACAACTCAGCAGGGAACCACCAAAATGGTCTTACACTAAACCAGTAATAAAAAATATGTTCATGTGAAATTCATAGCTATATAAATAAATACATCATGTAATCATAAAAATATAAATAAATAAATAACCACTATATATCCATGAAATCTAAAATGAAACCTGAGATTGACACAAAACTGCTTCATCCATTTCCAGAATGTCTCTAAGCACATTACATGACTGTGATAACCAAAATAATGTAAATAATCCGACCCCAAGGATATAATTTTGGGTGTTCCATAGTTTCAGGAATAATTATGATCCCTAAGGGGTGACCATAGGAGATCTAATAATATCATTATATATCACTGTTGAACCCTTGGGGTTATTCGGGGAATTATATAGTCATCAGGCACAACTGTTGAACCCTAGGAGGTAATCCTAAGCATTCAAATAGTCATTATGAATCATCAATAAACCCAATAGGGAATCACCATAAGGTTTTATAAAGTATCAAGCATTATCACTGATCAAAGGGGTACCACCCTTAGTGTAATAATGTATTAGGTGTCATCGTAGAACCTAAGGGGCATCACCCTTGATATTCCAAAGTGTCATGTTTAATCACTAAACTAAAGGGTTATCACATGTGGAGTTCCAATATCATCAATCTTAATGGAAAGATCCAAGAATATCATCCATGGAATCCCATGTATCCAACATATCATTGAGGGCAATACTTCCTCTCATAACATCTTACCAGAGATATCCATCGACCCAATCATATCTCACATAAACAATATTATCCTAAAAAGTGAAAAAACAATAATTTTCATAGACATAATAGGGTTAAAACATCAATTTAGGTTCAAAGATAACACCCAAAATAATCACCACCCATTTACTAAGCACACACTCTGACTAGGATCACCATGTCACTAGGGAACCCACTAGGGCCCCTTATGCCTTATCATAGTTAGGACACATCATATGGGTATCTCAATCCCAAATTCATCTCATGGGTAAACACCCATCACTTATTGGTAATCACATCCTCTAGAATCATCAATGTTTTGTTGAGGCATGACTGAACTCTTAGGTACATCTCAAAGGGGAGTTGGTCTTAATATCATCCCCTTTCCAAGTTAACGTTGGTTGGTCTGAACACCCATCCTACCCATTAGTCTCATTAGGGTATACCCACCCAGCTAATCATAATCTCAGTGAGGGATGAACAATTTCCCATTGAAATCTCACTATCCAAAAAAATATAAGACATCGCAAGGGTTCACTAAGGTCTACCAAGGCCATTCATTCCCATCCTATCACTTCCCTATACTCAGAGGTCAATAAGGAACCTATACTTAGAGAATCATCACTTACATAATCAAATTTCACCCCTCACGGGGTCCATGTATCTTATGGAATACAAATATAATCAAGGTCCAACCATCAGTAGCCTTGGAAATCAATCCAACGCATAAGGGTCCATCGTTCCCCTTAGCACTTTGTGTAATTCAAACATAGGCTTTAAATTTTAATTAAAAAATTAACTAATTAATATTGGTCCATCGCTTAAATATTTGAGAACACACATCTCACACGAATATAAATATAATTCATAAATACCCAAGGTTATATGAATAAGGACCACCAACCTCAACTCAAGCCATTTCCCATTTTAATTCACCACACAATATTTCTTTCCAAACTTTTCCAAGATCATGGAATATCAATCAAATAATTTGAGAGATAAATCACACCAAAAATACAATATATTTAATTTTAATCAGTTTATAATTATTTAATAAATTTCTTATTTATTAAAAAAATTTATTTAAATAGGCATAAATACCTAAAATATCACTGGATCATCTTATTACATCTAAACTACCAACAACATGGTACAATCCACTCTCGATGAACCAATGGTCCTAGTAAACATGTAATACCCAATTAATATTTCCAATTAAATGAAAAATAAATTAATTTACGTAAAAACCCCTTTGGAAATTCAAATGGATGTGTACCTTCACCAAAATAGTATGCGATGACTTGAAAATATGATATGAGGTTTCCCTTTATGCAAGACAAGTGAAATCCACATCTATTTTGATCAATTACACCATGATCCAATTAAATAGACACTAAAAACCTAAATGAATCCATATAAAATCAGTTTTCATGAAGGAAAAAAATAATGGAGCCAAAAAAACCCAGAACCACCCCAAGATTGAGGAGAAAAAATAGAGGGGG
Organism: Viscum album; assembly: GCA_963277665.1. Classification (NCBI taxonomy): domain Eukaryota; kingdom Viridiplantae; phylum Streptophyta; class Magnoliopsida; order Santalales; family Viscaceae; genus Viscum; species Viscum album. Next base: position 1,995,930,533 of record OY728157.1, read on the forward strand.
AGGTCTAGCCATCCGAATTCCCCACACATGTGTCTGAACTAAAAGCTGTATTATTATAATTTTATAGTATCCTGACCTCACATATTCATTTTACACTCACTCAAATCCCAAGGTCATCCACCAAATCTCAGACACCATCCAAAAAACATATATTTTGGATGTTCAAACTATCAAAATATTAGCCTGAGTCCTGGGTCTCAAAATGTACCATCCACCAAACCAAAAATTCAAATTTATCTTTAATTTCATATCTCTCTTGGAGATAGTGTATTAGAATATACCCACCATAAGACTTATCATCCTTGAGAATTGACTTGAAAAATTTAACCAACAAAACTGTCCTAATTGGTTTCCAATCCATGCTTAATTCTCCATGTTATACTCCATAAAATCAAATGATATTCCATTGAACAACTCCAAGAATTAGTCACACCGTCCATAAAAAGTTTATACACTGTTTGATTCCATCACTAAAACACTAAGAAATTTTTTTTCCATACCCGTCTATCTCAGAACACCACTGTTCAATCAGTCAACTCATCCCCAGGATTATGGTTCCCCCACAATAATATTAAACTCAAAATTTCAAATCTTGATCCATGGTGTTCCCCACCATCAATTTTTCCTATCAAATCATAGATCACTGGTTCAAAAAACAACTTAGTGTGGTTTCCATCACACCACACCCAACAAAAAAAACACCAGTCAAAAGTTTTCACCACCTCTCATATCAATTTTTAATCAAATCATAAGAGTTTCCACCACCTATGAACAGAGGGCACATAGGATGAAATTTCATTCAATGTTCCCAAATAAACCTATAAATACCTCCATCACTCCAAATAAGACATACGCAAACCATAATACTAGCCTCCATTACTTTTATAAGAATTTTCATATATACAGGTACCCTCACCATGTTTCATCGCTTGATTCTCCCCCTAAATCACACAATGAAATGGGGTTGACCACTAAAACATGTGAAAAAACCGGTTCACCCCCTAAACCATTTCATGAATCACTAGTTCATACTATTAACCACCTAACAAATCACTTGTTCACTTCTTGAACCATTAGAGAAGTAATGATTCACCTCAAGAATCATATTTAGATCACACCAAAACACTCTGTGATCAGCACTTTTTTACTGAATCCATCTAAAATTACATATAAATCTCAATTTTGGTATTTACATGGCACCATATTTAACTAGATTCAAATGATCATTAGCATCCAAAACCATCTCAACCACCCAAAAATGGGTCCTAACACACCCAAGACCCTTCCAACATAGAGTCACACCTCTTTGACTCACACTCCATCCATTACCTCATGTAATGACTGGAAATGACCATATCACTCATACCCAGGAATCATTATAAAATATCATTCACTACTCATTCCCAACTCATGGAAACATCATCCAACACATTATCTGAAATTCCAATCATAATGAGGGTGATTCCATTAAATGTCCAATGGCGTACTCCCCACCCATAATGGCTGCAGAATTTTAATTTCATGATTGAAAATGATTTTTAAACTTTTTTTCCTACTTTTGTTTATTTTATTAATAATTTAGTGAGTCCTTTGATGCTTTTGGTTATTTTGAATTTTTAATAGGTAGTTCTACTTTTTTTACCAAATAGCCATCACCACGACTATATTGATGGACGTGGTGTTCCCTAGGAGTAAAATTAACAAGGAAAATAGATTTTCCAAGCCATACACAAGAAATAGTTTTTTATGGTTTTCACTCAGTCAAAAATGGATTGGGAATCCATACTATGACATAGTGAAGCAGTATTGAGGTTAAAACTTCATACAAATGTCCAACATAATATAGGATAAGCAATTTTTGCCTCAAAAAGATCAAGTACCACCAAGGACATGGTGAAAGTAATTTATTTTCCTTTAAAAAACCTGAAATGGTTATTCGAGTACCCTAACATATCATATCATAAACTAAAATATGGGGGAAGAAACATGTGGATTTATTTAATGGGTTTTAATGTTTTATTAATCATTTTGACCCATATTAATCTGACCAACACCTCATATTAGGGGTTTCTTCACTCCCAAATGTTTTTGTCTGAATTTGGAGAACTCTTTGAGTATTGGAGTTTTTTATTCAATCAAACCTAGTTTCTCCCTTGTTTGGTTCACTTTTGACTTGCCTATGGTTGATCTAAAGCCTCATACCATCCTCATTTACTGGTGTTTTTAGATTTGGGTGATTCATTGAAGGTTCTTGGTAAGACTTTCTTGGCCAAATTCCCTTTCTTCTTCCTTGTTAAATCATGGAATAATGTTATTGTGGATTGGATGATGATTCCATGTGATGTAACTCTGATGTTGGTGAATCAATTATGTTATTTAAAGTTTTAATAATTCTTGAAAACAGATATCATTCATGATGGAACACAAAATTATTAGAAATTAGAAATGTTCTACAACATCAGTCTCATTATCTTTGTAAAACCCTCTCTCAGTAATATCCAAGAATTATAGTTCCTCCTTCCATCAATCAGGCTTGGATTCTACCATTGTTGTTCGTCATCATGGGTTATGTTTTGATTATAACTTTTTTTTATTCTTCACCTAAATGAATAACATTGATCATGTTGGGTCGGAACAAGTTATAGGGGTTCTTGGCAGGTGAGCTTGCTCTGTTGGTGTAGAAGGTGGGTTGGGAGATGACACTATTAATCAAACTTACTACTAACATTTTAAACCTTGAGTTTGGAATTTCCATACTATTTAGGGATATCGTATGTACTTGTTTCCATGGTACAATTCATGTATTGACATGGTTTTCTTTCTACATTGATGGTGATTTCTTATGAGTGTGTGTGTTTCCAGGATACCCATATAAAATCCTTATTTCCATGATAATTTCTTGATTAAATTGGTACCATGGTCAATGTTGACTCACATGTTGTTAGATTATGCTAATATAATTCTCTTGATGTCATTCTATGATTATCGTTCTATTCCTTGTTGTGTGTTATCTTACCTTTAGAGGTTGTGACTTGGTATGTATCACTGGTGGACCGTTATGGTATGGATATCTATTAGAGGGGTAGTGTACACGATCTGTGATGATGATGATGGTGAAACCATAACCGAGGTAAGAGTATGATAGCCGTGTGGCCCAGATGGAACTCTATGCCTTGTTGATACTGATTAACAAAATGAAACTTGATTTCATATAGATATTAAGTAATGTTTCGAAATTTGATGCCTTATTGTTACTGAGTAATATGAAGAAAAAAAATGATTCCTTGTGGATTCTAAGTACTTGTTCAGCAGTCATCCCTATGGCCTGATTGAGACTCGATGCATTGAGGATACTGAGTAACATGTTTGATAGCCTTATGTCAAGTTGTTGATCTTTTATTAGGACCATTCAATATCATTATTTAATATATCTGGAATAAGTATGACTGGGTTTTTTTGGCAGATATGTTATTGCATTAACACTTGGTATGTGATTGTGTGTTTGTTATACTTGCTTCACTATTATTATTATCATTCCATACACCTATTATACATGCACACATTTGATAAATATGCATTGGTATTGTCCTAACAGGTTTTATTACTCACACACGACATGGGAATATCAATGAACATGCAAAATTCATGTATTGGGATTTGTGTAAGGGCAAGGAGATCATGTTTGATAGCTGAGAAGAGGAGCATGGAGTGGGTATCAGACCAATATAGACTCCGTAGGACTCCAATATTTTTATTTATTTCATTTTCTTTCATTTATAATTTGGTTTGGAATTACACACCATGGTCCCTGCTTACTTATTTGTTTGATTGATATTCCATCTACATAGTTTCCACATGATTACTTAGATGATTATATTTTATTATATTTAATTATATTGTTATTTTTGTGAGGACATGATACTGATGGTATAGTCTCCCCATTTATAGACTTATACCCTCACTTCTAGTTGAAAACCTCGTACATATGAGGACGTGTGCACGAGGATATGTGACAAGAAAATTTGGACCCAATGGTTTGGGTTGGGGAACTACACCACTATATGTATTACCTTATACTACTCGTCAAGAATCACCTCAATGGGTTCCAATGTCATACACATATCTCTCCTCATGAACCATGTTCATTTCATCCTAGTAATCAACTAACTATAATTAACTCCTGTATCGACCATGCCATCAAAACCAATATATTTCAAATGTATTCTATAATATGGAGGGGTGTTTATCATTATCATAAATACCTAGAAATCTAGGATTTTAAAAATATCAGTTATTTTATTAGTCCTCATATTACACAAGACCACTCATCGATTCCTTGTTCATCATCTCAATATGTATCCATTATGAACTACCTTTATATCATCCTGAAGTAATAGTTGTATGTTCCCATACCACCCAATCACATCAACTGATTGATGCTCCCATGAGTCTCACATCATAAAATTGAGGATTATTTTACTAAAACAACTAATCATTCCCTTCTTCATGTTATTCTCATTAAAATAAAAGAACCCCTGTTATCTTTTCTAATAACCCAACATCCCACACATTTCAATGAAAAATTGCAAGATCACCCACCAACCAGCATCATCCCCAAAATCCCAAGATTCCATCTTCACTCTACCACTGAACCACTTGAGAAAACAACCAAAATATATAGGGATATGTATATTACTCATCCTCCCCTAAAAACTAAACCTTAATACAAAAATCCCTAGAACTCAAGTTTCATTCCTCATTAAAATTTCAAAGGAATCTCTATACCCATACCATATATGGAAGAACCTCCAGTTCACTAATATCTTGGAAAAGAACCTATCCATCAATTACACATCAAAAAATATAAGGCATCACTATGCCTATATACCATCCTTGATAGTACATCATGTGATTCTATCTCAAACCAAAACATTTACCCATACTTCCTGCATCTAAGGAGTTCACCAGATTGGGCTAACCCATCACTCAGGTTACCCTTACAAATATCATCTTATTTCATCCATAATACCCAACTCACTAATACTGAGCCGTATATAAAAACCACCAGGATATCCCCCTAACCCATATAACATAGATTATGGGAAACACCTCCATGTTCTCATTATAAAGGTTACTAGTAAAGTCACATGCCAAAACACCCACTACAGGTTCCTTATATATATAAACACTAGCATAACATACCAAATCAAATACATAATATGACAATTATTCTCACCAAGAATATAGATATTAGAATACTCCCTTGAGAGTCACAATCACAGGATAATCATCACCAAACCTCTACATTCGGAAGTCACCCATCATGGATCACTTTATCATACATCAACATATACATATAATGGAATTTTCTGACCACAATACATGTTGAGTATTCCATATTCATAGGGTTCATTTAAGTTTAATTTCATTCTAATATATACAAGAAAACAATATATAGGTTATTAAAACTTTAAATAACCAAAAATATTTTATTATCTATAACCAATATCAAGATCACACCAAGGGGAAGAACACTAAGTAATTTCATGCCATTACCAACCTATTAGGGTCTCTATTAATCTTGTACACCAAGGGACTGCATATTTGTCATCATCAAGACCCTCACTATAGACCCACATGACCTGTCATTAGAAGAATCTATTTCTTGGTTAAAATGTGTAGAACTACATTCAAGTCATATGAGAAAACACCATATAAGTTTTTATTGAAATTTTAAATAGTCTAACCCTCTATCATCAATGATATATATAACATACAGTTAGGTATATATCATATGAATTATACGTGAAAAATATGATTCATGAATAAAAGACTCTTACCATTAGTAAAAGAGACAAAAACTCCAATAACTTTCCTCTTTACAATGAACAAAGAATATGAAGTCCAATAAATCATAAATAATAAATACACGAAAACTAGGTGCATCATACTGGGTTAAAATCAAAAAATTAAAACACTAAAAAACAAGTATAACAATCCCATATCCATGATAACCTAAAATTCCCCTCATAAAATGATAACATGATGCACCGGTCTAAGGCTTATAATAATCACCGACTGAAAATCCCAGGACATGAACATTCAAATCTAGTGATAGACGTACATACTTTTTAATACGTCAGATGAATTACAAAACATTCCAAGATCTGAAGTTCAATTTCATTAAAAACAAGGTACATTTACAACTAAATTCACGGAACAATACATATTTCTTCCACAATTATTTTCTACACATTTAATCCTCTTATACATAACCCTTTCATTATAAATCCTGGGAAAATTGGGAAACATAGGAAAAGGGTGAGCTATAAAGCCCGATAAGAGAATAAAAAATGAAAATGAAGAATAAATGAAAATCATGGGTAAAAAATGAGGCATGATATGAGAATATTATCATGAAGAAAATATTCATAACATCATCATAATAATTGAATACATAACATAATCTTTGGTACATAAGGCACAACATGATCATAAACACATTATGCATAACATGATCACAAAGACAAGTCTCATGAATAAACATATGGAGGCATAACATAATCATGGAATCATAATATCATGGAAACATGAAAACGTGAAATCAATATATAACATGAAATAAGAATAAGCCAAATCTAAATTCCCATACAATGTCACATGGAGGACTAAGTCCCATCATGGATTAGGTTCACTCCCTAATACCATGCATATAATCTCATGAGAAAAAAGGTTACCCAATGAATTAGAGAACTATCTAGGCACACCACTCATAAAATATACAAACTTATGTGTGCCAAAAAATCATAACCTATATAAATTCAACAATAATCACTACATGAACCCGTGGAAAATAAACATGTATCCAATAAAATTAAGTACCTCTCCACATAAATACCATTCGACAAAGATAATGAATTATATGTTATTTACACTATATAGAAAAGTTTTTATATGGTTTAATCAATAATTTACATAGTCAATCTAAGGATGAGTATCCAGGAGAACACACTTTAATTAGGAGACACATTAAAGGTTATCTACAAGGGAAATGAATTGGAAGAAAAATAAGGAATGTCAAAGACAACAATGGATCATTTTCCATTGAGATCATATTTAAACCACACCACATGTACATAATAATATGAATGTGAATAATAAATGTAAAATATATGAGAAATATGGAGATTAAAAATGAACATGAACATCATTTACAAATTCTGTGGGAAAGAATCCCTTTCAAAGGATTAATTCAGTTATCTTGGTGAATATCCAAATATTAAATTTAGAAATTATAGGTTGTTCATAATGAAATGGGTAGTACCCAATTGAAATAATTATATTAATAAGCAATTTAATATTTATATCAATAGAATGTAAATATATATCAATATATTTTGATCCTCTATTTGGGATTATAAAGTGCAGTGAATTATCCAAAGAAAAACCCCTAGGTGTGTCAAACTAGGTGTGAAGAAACGAATCTTTGTCATCAACCAAGTGATGATCGAGTTAATACCCAATGTACCATTCTTAGGGTTATTAAAACTTTTTAAAACTATTCTATAGATACATCCACTAGTAGTATCTAGAAAGGTATGTCGTTTCTTTGAAACCCATACAAACTTTTCATTACCAAATTTTGGATGATTTTATGGCTATGGGAAATATTGAGCACCATAAAGACATATGAAGGTAGTATAATGAGAGGAAAGAGTGATATATAATTGATAAAATCATAATAAAGGGATAATAATTACTCATAAAAAGATTTGATGTTGAAACTAAAAGTAATTAAAAAGGGATCTCATTGGAAATAGGGAAGGAGGGGTGAAGAACCATTATTTCTATAGAGTAATTACTTAATAAAAGTCTATAATGAGAGGTAATAAATAAATTATAAAAAAAATTAGTTAAAGTCAATAACATGGATTTCATGAATATAATTATATAAAACGTAAATTTTAAATACATTATGACAAACATATTTTATTTGAAAAAGAAAGATGAGGATTGAGGAAACCCTTACCTTGGGGGTGCTTCTTAAATCCAGAGAGAGACTACATAGAACCATAGAAACACCTTTGAGAGACTATTGGGAGGTTAAATTTAGATATACTTCATGATAAATGGATTTGGTGTGGTGAATGATGAATAAATGGGGGGGGGTATTTATACTTGACGAGGGGTGGTTTTAAGGGATTAAATAATGATAATTTTTTATTTAAGGAAAACCACTTTTGAGTGGAATTAATTTCAATAAATTTGGTTGATAAAAAATTTTATTTTTATTTAAGGATTTAAAATATATCAACCACCCATTTAAAGTTTTCATTTTTATTTTCCTCATATGTTTACCTTTCTATTTTAACTATTTACATTATTTTACCAATAATACAGTAACTCTTCTTTTAACAAAATAATGTTTTGAACCAAAAAATAAAATTTCCCTTATTAAATAATTTATAAATTATGATTAAATATATTAAATACATTTTAATTTATGAAATTTAATATATTTTCAAAAACTACTTCCAATATGATATGTGTATAACTCATAAAAATAGTTTTTTAGAAAAGTTAAATTCATGGTTTTCATAATGTTAAGCATGTGTTTCTAAATTTAATGAATTACGTATTATGTTATTAATTAAAAAAAATATTATAAGTAATAAAGATTTTAAAATTTTAAATCATATCATATTATGATTATACCATAATAGTGAAAAGTATTTTGTAATAAAATAGTATTTTCACTTATTACCCCCAAAATCAACATTTTAAAAAAAATTAAAATACGCTCACCCTAAGATAATTTTAATGTGATGAATCAAAAAATGATATTTATTTCATCAAAAAAATACCCTAAAAATTATAATTCTATAATTAAAATAAAAATACTTATTTATTGTAAATTACCAATTTTTATGACATAAATAACTTTCAGACCGTTATAAAAAATATTTTAGACTTTGATAATTTATATTATCATATAAAAGTGTTTTATAAGATAATTTCTGGAAAATTATATTTATTTAAACATATACATCTATCATAAAATATAATTTTAATGTAAATTATTTATTTTTTATTGTTTCCAAAAATAGAATCATAAAATAATCCCAATGGTCACTTAATTGCACTAAAAATAATAATGACCAACTATCTTATTTATTAATGGTCATAATTCCCGTCAACCATATTAGACAACAATACAGATAAAAAATGGCCATATTTCTCTATAAATACACAATCATTCTCTCTTAATCAATCAATACTTCACTTACAATGGTACTTATCTCCCCTCTAATAATGTCAATTATTTTCCTAATTCTTATCTTTATTTTTACAGTCATTATGGTAGGAGTGATCTTTATGGTGGAATTAAAGCCTATGGAGTTTATTTTAGTCAATGTACTATTCTTCTATGTGTATATCCCCTTAAAGTTCCTAGTTATAATAGTCTATATCCACATATGATGTGTAAAGATCTCAAGAAATTTAAAAGTGTATTAATGTGCTTCTATTGTAGAATAGTCATTATAAAATAATTGCTCCGGTTAAAAACATAAAGAAATTTTAGTGTCCTTACATTATACACACTTAAAGAAATTATGTCATCATAATTTTAATCATTTAATAACACCTACCAAACCTAAATGTTCACTTAAATTTTACCTATATAAATAATATATTATGAATACATGTGAGATATTAATACTATGGGATAATACTAGTTATACTTAACCAAGTCATACAAAGAAATTTTTTTATCTATATAAGTCTCTATACCTAAATATTTCAAATCCCAATTCTATAAAATAATCAAAATATCCTCTAATACCAATTGAGACTCCCTAGACCTGCACTTCTGGATCTAGTGGTAAGTATACATACTTTTTAATATATCACATGAATTACAACAAACTCCTATGATCTAAAGTTTAGTGTCTTTGGGAACTAAGTACATTCACAACTAAACACATGTACAATACATATTTATTCTAGAAATATTATCCATATATGTAATTATATTATACACATCACTTTCATTGCAATTCTTTGGAAAATGGGAAAACATAAGAAATGAGTGAGCTATAAAGCCCAGTAAGGGAATAAAAAATGAAAATGGACCAAAAATAAAAATCATGGGTGAAACATGAGGCATGATATGAGAACATGAACACGAGGAAAATATTTATAACAGGATCATAATAACATGATCCATATCGTGATCAAAGGTAAATAAGGTATAATATGATCATAGGTATATGAGGCATAACATGATCATAAAGGAAAGGTTCATGAATAATCATATAGAGGCATATCATAATCATGGAATCATAAGATCATGGAAAAACATGAAATTTTAAGAGATACATAATGTGAAAAAAGCATAAGTTAAGGCTAACTTGTAACACCCCAAGCTTCCATGGTACACTTCTCTTTGAATAATATAATAGCGTGTGTTGTATGCAACTTCGAGGTTCAAACACACCACAACCAATCAAACTAGCCATTATGAATAGTAATACCCACTTTTTGAAATTTTATCAATTTTATCTTTCAAAATGGACATCATTTTTGGATTTGGAATATCAAAATTATCTTAGGGTGAATTTTTGGTATTTTTTTAGAAAACATTCAATTTTTGATGAATAGTGAAACACTGAGTTATTGTTTAAAACCGAATTTTTATTTAAATAATTATTTATTTTATTTAAATTTATTTTATGTAAAAATAGATAAATAATAACTATATACGTTTAATGTAATTCATTGGAGTTAGATCATAATAATTTTAGATATATAAAAATTTTATTGAACTTTTTACCGTCTTTTACCCACATTCTAGGAGCATTTGTAAATTTACATAAAACATAATTTTACCGCTTCTATGAGTTTAATTTAGAAAATCCAAGAGACACAGTTTATATCAGTAAGTAAAATGTTTTTCAATGAGATGAAAATAATTTTGGTTGAATAGTGACTTTTGACTTTTATTTACCACGATTAAAAGTAAATAGGATAATTAAAGGTAAAAATGATATTATTGTTACCCTAACACAAGTAATAATTATATTAGATAAGCGTAATTCCACAAAAAACAACATTAGGAATAAAATATGATCCTTTAGGTCCACTTGGATTAGATTAGAACATTTATTATTATTTTATTTAAAGAAGAGTTAAAAGATTTAAAATCAAAGTTTAATAAATAAAAACATTTTTAATATAGGGTTATACATAAGATAAATTCGACTGTAAATATTCATTAAAAAGAAAAAAATTATTTTCTACATAATTTTATCTTATTTATAATTTTTAGACATTAAATAATTAAATTCATTTATGACACAGTGAAGATGCAGTAATTACCTTATTAATAAAATATTAAAATAAGTGATATTTTAAATATCAAAATAAATGTAATTTGAGACTTTTTATGAATTAAACTAATTATCTAGGTTAATATGACATTTTAGGGTTGGTTAGATGAATTGTTTTTGAAGTAATAATGTTGTTATGAATTTATAAAAAACAAAATACCAAATAGTGTCAAAATTGACATAAAAGAGTTTTTAAAACAAATATTATATTATTAATTGATATTATAATCATAAAAAACAATGGTTTGGAAAAAAGATTTATATAATGATAGTTGTATCATTAAGGATCCACTTTGGGTTCTCTTAGAAGTATATAGTAAGTTTACTAACCATATAATATAAAAATAAAAAGAGACATGGTAAATGTCAAACTATTTAACTAAGAGTTAAATCTAAAATATAATGTTAATATAGTGACCCAAACCTATATAAAACCTATTGGTTAAGTGTTTTTAGAACCGTCCAAACCTTATCCTTAAAATTATTAATTTTTTAGCGATTATAAATAGAAAATTATTTTATTATAAAATAATATTTCTAGCTTTTCCTAAGGTGCCCCTCACCCCTATTATAAAAGGGCACTCCACCTTCTCTCTAATTCACACCTTCAAATCCATTTGGCTCGGCCAAACTCTACCAAAATACCCTCTAAACTTTCCTAACTTAATCCTAAAGGCATTACTTTATTCATAAATCCAACCTATGGATCCCTTTTGATCAAATCAAAAGGAAGAACCCAAAGAAGAGGTAAATATTTCATCACCTCTTTCAAGTTACTTTCTTCTTCCACTTCTTCTTTATTTGTTTTTTACATTATAAAATAATAAATACAGTATATTATCTATACTATGATGTTATTATAAATATGGTACAACCTTATTCATTATTCTATCCATCCTTTTATTGACATGTCACTATACGTGCGGACGTACGGCTTACCGTCTCAATGTCGTGGTGTAATTGTTACTCAACACATTATTATTTGGATGGGTATAATAATGATGTGTAATTGATGTAAATAATAAATATACCATGATAATTATTCTTTATATATGATATAGCATCCAATTATATATTATTATAATATCAAACGAATGATATTTTTGCTCGTGCGTACATATGAATTACCGTCTCCATGAACGCAATGATATTCATTCCCCATCTTATCCATTCAAGTCTAATTTTCATTAGATAATTAAAAATAATGTTTAAATACATAATATAATTCTGAATATGAATAAGATACATCCTATCCATAACAAATATTACTTACGTAATAAACCATAGAAAGGAAAATGAATCGGTTAACACCTAAAACTACGATAATACTAAGATATTATTAACAAAGAAATGTTAAAAGATCATATATGATATCATATTAATGTATATGATTCGTTTATAATTTAATAACTATTATTTCACCATTATAAAGGAGTTTAACCTACCATTGACCAAGGGAAAGTACAAGGTAAGGGTTAATTTCACAATCTCTTCTTTATCCGAGTTGTTTATATGTAATTATCTAATGTGACCTCTTTATCATCCGCATCCATGTTTCTTAAAAATTTATTTCAAAACATTCTTACTATTTTATAGACTATGGGTTAAAGTAATTTAAACCCTTTTTTAATTTTATATGGTGTTTATATATGAATCTTTCCGTCGTTTTTTCAAACAAGGTACTTTATGACCTTTTCGACAAAATTAAGGTAGGAATGTTTTTTTAACTTATACGGCGGGTGCGGCTATTTTCCACCGTTATAACATCGTTGAAAATTTCCTTATAATCTTATAAGAATATTTTCAAATATAAATGTTTTCTTCTATAATTACGTGACTTTTAAATGATTTCAAAATAGAAAGAGATATTTCTCTAATTTTTTTTTGATTTCATCTATATCAACATCCTTTTATGGATTTTAAGTTTGTTTGAAGTTGATTTATTATGATACAAACCTTCCATATTGTATTGAATTGTTTGTGATATGTTTCTCTATGGATGTGTTATTTTTATACCATTCATGGTTTATGGATAAAGTATTGACATTTCATATGCTAGTTTTAATACGAATGTTTATGTTATGTTTAAACCTTTTCATATGAGGAATGTATTGGACATAGTAAGTGAAGGGTGGAGCCTGCTATAGATCCTTGATGCATTAGTATGTCTCATAAGGTAAGAAAGTGTCTTGGAACAAGGCCTTGACAAAATCTTATTTGTAGTCTTGGCACAAGGCCTTGACTATGTGGTTATGAAAGTTTGGAATTATGTATTCCATCATTATAAAAGTTTCAATTGACATTGCATATGATTATTCAACTAGTAGAATATCTATGTGAATAAATAAATGGCATTATTTAATTTTATCTTTTCCATATTATGCTGAAGCTCATGTTTAAATGGATTCTATTTTAGTCTTATACATTTCCTTAAATGTTTATACTTATTTATGAATGTTTCCACTATATTGTTATCCTTACTGAGCATATGAGCTCACCACTTTCTATGTTTTATTTTTCCCAGGATGCGAAGAAGTATATTATGACTGACCTGCAGGGATAGTCTATGGGATCTCAGTGTTTTCTATGGAAACAATTTTGTTGTAGTTTTCCATTTTATGATGTAATGTAAATGTTATGAATGTATCTAGTACTTCCAAGGATACTAAACTAATCGGTCTTTCAAGAATTGATCTTTTGTGATCATGCCAATGATACATAATAATGCACCGATTCTGGGCTTCTAGGGTCTGGGCATTACATAACTACCAAGATAACCTCACATGGCCGATAGAGTCCTGTCATAGATTAGGTTCAATCTCTAATCTTATACATATCATCTCATGAGATAAAAACATTACCCAATACATTGGAGCACAGTCTAAGTGCAGCCAAAATAAAAATTACATTATTATGTTTTCTATAAATGTAAAACGTACACAAATCCATTAATAGTCATATCATGAGCTCATGGAAAATAAATGGGTATCTAATGATAGTAAGTATATCTCTATGTAAAAACCCTTTTATCAAGATAAGGAATTATAGGGTATTTAAAACATATAGAATAAATGATATATGATTAAATCAATAATTTACATAGTAAATTGATAGATAAGTATCTATTTGAACATATTTTAATCAGAAGAAACATGTAAGGGTTACCACAAGGGAATTGAATTGGAAGAAAATACAAGGAAAAACAAAGGTAGTGGAAGATAATTCTCTATAGAGATAATATTTCTTCTAAACAATGTGTAAATAGGAACAAAAAATATATAGAATAAAAGTAAAATACATGATAAGTTTGGAAAGTGAAATAGAACATTAACATTGGTTATAAATTTGGTGGGAAAGAAACCATTTCAAAGTTTTAATGTGGAAATCTTGGTGAATATCCCAGAATAAAATTTAGAAACTATAGGATGTTCACAATGAAATGGGTAATACCAAATTTAATGAATGATAATAAGAAGTGGTGAAGGGTAAATTCATGGAAAAGGGATATCAATTGAATTTAAATATCAATCCATTTATTCTGATCATTTATTATGGCTCATAAAGTGCATGCGAATTATCTAAATCAAATACCCCGAGAGTGCCATGTCACATGTGAAGAAATGCCTATTGCTCATGCACCAGGTGATGATCGAGATAATAAAAAATTATCTCTTTTCATGATTATTACTCCTAGAAAAACTATTATATATCCATATATACATTTAGTATTGAGATAGCGATTCTATTGCTTGGAAAACCACACACACATTTTTTTACCAATTTTAGGATGGTTTTGTGCTTACATGAAAGATTGAATATTATAAATGATTATGAAGGTAGTATAATGAGGGAAAATGGTGATATATAATTTATAACATAATAAGTAAGTTAAAAAAATGTTGCATAATAATATTTATTATTGAAATAAAAAATAATTTAAAAGGTATCTCAATGGAAATGGGGAAGGAAGAGTGAGAAATAATTATTTTGGAAGAGTAAAAGCTTAGGAAAAGGCTATAATTAGAGAAAATAAATAAAATATCATAAATAATATTCCAAATGTAAAAAAATAAAATAAAATGGAATAACAAGCATAGAAGTATATAAAATTTTAATTTTAAAATACATTTTAACAAAAGTATTTTTCTTGAAAAGGAAAGATGAGGATTGAGGAAATCTATACCTTAAGATGATGCCTCTTAATGTTATAGGTAGAATCATTCATACTAAAAAACCGCCTTGGATATAATCTTGATAGGGTAATTTATATATTATTCATGATCAATATCTTTGGTGTGGAGAGTCAAAAGGGAATGGGGGTGTTTAAACTTGAGAAGCGATGATTTTATTGGATTAAATAATGATTATTTTTTATTTAAGGATAACATATTTTTGGGAATCATTAATTTAAATGAATTTAGTTGGTAATTAATGTTTAAAGTTTTTTAGGCATGTAAAATATCTCAGAAAACCATTTAAACTTGTCATTTTTAGTTTTCTAATGTCTTTACCTTTTAATTTTAGCCTTTTACATTATTTTACCTATACTGTTGTAATTTTTTTTACTGTTGTAACTTTTTGGGACTAAAATGAAATTTCCCTCATTATAATTTTTTTAAATTATAACTCATAATATTCAATCCTTTTTTACTTAATTAATTTTATAAAAATTATAAAAATTAATTCTAATATGATACCCATTGTACTTATAAAAATGCTTTTTTTAGAAAACATAAAATCACAGTTTTAAAAATTTTAAGCATGTGTTTCTAAATGTAATAAATTATGTTTTATGTTATACCTTAAATATATTTTGAATGATAATACGGATTATTAAATTTTAAATAATTATCATATCATGATTATATCATAAGATTTATGGTATTTTGTAAAAAAACGGTATTTTCACGTTTACCACTAAAGTCAATTTTTTTTAGAAAATTACCATAAATTGAACCTTTGATAATTTCAATAAAAAATAAAAAAATGAAATTTATTTTATAATAATAATATTCAAAATATAATAAATTTATCTTTTAAATAAAAACCTTTATTTATTGAAAAATAACTGTATTTATGATTATTTATGATGGAGAATCAGTTCACCCGGTAACTGATTGTAGGGGGTTGAATGTTGTGAAATCATTCTTGTCAGGTTCATTATTTTTGAATGGTTTCCAATGGGTTTATTCATAGAAGAAGAAAAACCCAAAGGTTTCATATCTATGAGGGTCCTTCATTCCAAATAAAGGCACTCATTGGAGAGTTTGGCTAACAATGCTTAAGAACACACATTGGTTGAGAGGATGGGAGGTTGGGATCAACACACCATTTTGGGGGGAATTATTTTCTATTATTAGAATTTCTTGTAGTTATGTTCATGAATCCATCTTTAATTTCCATGTATGATGTGGGTAACTGCATAATTAATAATCAGTTTTCAGTATGTATGGAATTTAGAATCATCTATATGTATATGAGGTTCTTCATCAATAAAGTCATATTTATGTTTTCATGGTTCTCCATAAATGGTATCCTCTTATATACTAACTAGATATTCTTTGGTCATTATTATGATGATTCAAGTTTTATCTACAACACAATGGGGTGCTCTGGAGTGTAGAATCATCTAGGGAGATTGATATCCCAGCCCCCGTCATTAATTCCTGCTAATTTATCACATTTAGAAATAAAAATAAATTATTCAAAAAAAAGCACTAAACAATTCTATAGAATAGGAATTGTAAGTCTGAGGTAAAAACCATAGAGATCGGATTAGAGAAAATATTAATTAAATAAGAAAAACCTAAAATAATTTCGATTTGAATAAATTAAATCTAAGCTATCGAGCAGTTGATAGGTGGAGAATGTGAGAGAAGACAATAAAAAATCGGTGTCGGGTAGTAATGATTCCATGTTCGTGGGATGAAAAGGTATGATATAATCAAATGAACATTATGCAGTTGTTGTAATTGGGTCCTATCAAGTACTATGGTCATATAAAACACACTCTATCCTAATTTATCTTTTTCTCATGGTTAGGTACTTCATATTACAAATAGTGGGTAAAGAAAAAACTAATTTTAACATAGGTAAAAGAAAACCCCAATGGTTATGGTGTAATTCTAAACTATAGATTTCAAATCAAACAATTTCATTTGATAAAATCTTGTAATGATCATGCTCAAAGAAATACATAGATTAAACTCATTCCCCAAACCCACTCATAATTCTTATAAAATATGAAATTAGGGAAGAGATAGAAATGTATAATAGATATGAAATCCAAACATTAATTGAAATAAAAAATAAAATACCATATACATTCAACCCCCGTTAATCATTTATGCCATGACACAAATAAATTACCCTCTCATGCTAGATATGAGAGGGTGAAAAAATAATGTAAGAAAATCATAAATAAAAGAGATGAAGCATAGATCTGTAGCAGGTGGGCGCTTCTCAGCAGGAGTTCATCAATGGTCCTTTATCCAGGTATCTACTCCACGTTGTGGTCAAGGGTGTTATATAAAAGGGTTTTGGTTGAATTTTTGGCTACACAGTAGATGTTACACATCTATATTTTTTTTCTATTTCCAAAAAAATACACTACATGTAACATAGTTTCATGATGTGTTATCCATGTCTATAGTGGGTTTCCCAGCACTTTCCATAATTATCATTCATATTGAGTATTTTACATGACATGTAATCAATTTTCATAGCATGTAACCTCTTCAAAACTTGTTCTATGTGGTGGAAAATTTATTTGAATATCAAATTATGTAATGTGTTTACACAACATGTAATGGTTCTTCAAAACATGTGATAGTGTCACTACTTATCTTTTTAGTTATACTTCTTATGATGAATTAATAATGTGTAAATGAATTACATGGCATGTAATCCTTCTATTAATGTTTTACAACTCCGTTTTCTCTTAAAAAATTTAGTGTCGAACCAATTTTCTTCGCTCGTGGCGTGAATTGTCTTTTACATCCAAAATATGATCCCATTTTTTCTTTTTTAAAATATTCATTATTTCCTTACATAAAACATAAAACAACTCAAATTTCTCACAAATTGGAAAGAATATTCAATTAAATACATAAATTCATTTATTAAAACCACATAAAATATATGCATGAAATATAGTTATCAAATACGGGAGTTGTTTTGATGTTGGGATTAGACCCATGGATGGGATTACCATGTATTCTTGTAAATGGAATTAGAACCCACGTTGTTTGATTCCACTTAATGGGACACATCTTACCTTTTATTTTTATGTAATAAGGACCAAACCGTGTAGTTTAGCATCATGTATCAAGGATGTCTAGGACAAAGGTTCCTAGTCAATGTTTGGTGTGGGAATTATGCTAAAGCAGATATGGAATCCTAGAAGGGATATGGATTACCATGTTGAATAAGAACATACTGGGAAGTTTTTGTAGATAAAATAGGGTTTATTTTGGGAGTTGGTTTTGGGCCTCAATGAGGTTTACTACGTATCCAATTTGTAGGGTAATCAAATTATGCATAATTTGGTTTTGATGAACTATGCCTATGGGGGCCCTTTGAAGGTCATACCATGGGGGAGTTTGGACCTTTGGGGGGATTATTTTGGGGATTATTACTAAATAGGATTTCATTTTGTGAAATTTTGTGTATTATACTGAGTAGGTGGCCCTTTTTTAATTTAGTTTGGGGATTACACTTGGAATGATACCCAAAGGTTAGATTTTGGGGATTATTCCTAAGAAGGATTCCCTGGTAAGATGTTAAGGATTATAACAAGAGGGTGGCCTTTAAGATTTGGTTTTTATGGGATTATTCTTGAGGATTCCCATTAGGTTTGGGATCAAGAAAATTTCATGATCACTATCAACCGTTAATCCTATGCGAGTCATGATCGATATGAGAAACAAGAGGAAATAGAATATATGGGAAACCATACAATCTACTTTTCCCAGATGTTTTATACATTACCTTTAGAAACCACACCTATGGTGACCCTATCAAATAAGTGAGAGGATTATTAAGAAGAATATTGTCTACCATGACATGCATCTAACTGTGTGGATGTCATGATCATGTCTATAATCTAAAACCACATAAGCCGTAATGAGTCATGATTTAGTGTGATAAACTAGAGGAAGTGGAAGATTTGTAAAGATAAAAAAACCCCCTTTTTACGGTGGAGAGGCCGAGGTGATGAATCTTTCCTCCAATAGTTGTACCTTGGACCCCAAGGGAGATAGATATGGATTTGAAATTCCTACCTCTCCTCTTATTTTGGTTACTCAGATAGTCAAATTTGGGGATCTATTTGGCTATGGGACTTGGGTATGTACGAGTAAGGAGTTGAGAAGTATAGGACCAGTAAGAAATTATAGGGACTTACTCTTAGATGGATTCCCTAAAATTGGTTTCATATCAGGGGATGAATATATCATTCTATGATGAAGTGAAAGGTAAGGGTGATCCTCACCATCCCCCTGGAACCGAAGGATCCTGGTCTTAGAGATGAATAGGGAATTGCATGATCCTAACGCTAGTACACAAAACCAAGAACTCCCTGACACCCCCCCTAGGTTCAGGGTCCTTATGACCATGGGAATGCATACTCACATGCACCCTAAGGACCCTAACTGTTAGGTAGTACAAGTGCAGGAAACTTATGATCATAGGAATTCATAAAGAAATGGGAGACATGATGGTGTGCCTCTTTCCATGGATTTTCAATTCTAGAGGCTTCAGTAGAGGTTTCAAATTGGCCCCATTAGGTGAGGGGTCCAATTGAAGAGGATTCTTGCCATTGGTGTCTTAGAATATGAATCAAATGTGAGGCTTTCATAGGTCTTGGTTTAATGAGAATAGGTGACTTGTGTTGAGCCTATGGGGAACTAGAGGTTCTTTGAATGTGGGGGTATAGTCCCACATGAGTTGGATATGCCTTAACAAATGGAACACCTAGGAAACAAACATTGGCTAAGGATTTATCCTAGTTACCACTGGTCTACTTAGGTTTTCCTAGATGCGGCTCACACAGGTCTCTGGTTAGGGAAGGGGCCTCATATAGGTGGTTGTTCACTAGGTGAGAAGGGGTCCTCATATAGGAGTCTTATGTTTCAGAACTTTAAGGGATTTTTATCTCACTTATACACCATAATTATCTTTTATCATGGGATTTGGAGAGCTACCTATAGAATTTTAGGAGACCTAGGTGAAGGGGATGCATGACCAGAGTTTGGGGGCTTTGTCCGATTTTCTAGTTGTATGAATGAGGCACCTTGGATCCTATTTATAGGAAAATAAGGGACAATGTTAGAAGGAGGTACCCCACATAGGTCCACGGTGTAGGCACCTGGTGTATGACTCCCACGTAGGGGTGGCCTACCTTTTTGTGCTGCGTAGGGGGGCTATGTGGGAATTCTATGTACAAGGGTGTGAAAATGCTATTTTGGGTAAGTCCCTTTGATTATTCTTAGGATATTTAATTATTTAACATGTTTAATGTGTTATTCGTAATATTTTCATCATCTTTGAAAAATGGAGTGTCAAAAAACCCCCACCCCTCAGAAGTGGATCCGATCGAAAGAGGAGGGTCTAGTTCTGAGGTAGAATGAGGGAAAATATTAGGAAGGTGGCATAGGTTTTCCATGTAGGGTACCCAAATAATTCAGTGGCACAAGTCTAGTGTGTAGGTTTACATTGTAGGCCCATAGTACATGCCACCAACATTTATAAATACCACTCGTCCCTTTGCTGATTTCTCACATTCGGTGTCAGATCTTTTTACTCTTGTTGTGAAAGTCATCTGCCCAGCCTTGCCAAACTTCTATTTTTGTTAAGTTAAAATGGAGAATTTACCATGGTATAACCACTTGAGTGATGGTGCTACATGGGGAAAATCTTATCAAAGATACTTCACAAATAACATGATTGGTGGGATTTCATGTGTCACTAAGTCGAAGGGCCTGCACATTGAAACTAGTCAAAGGGAATATGTGTGCCTTTTACTTTTCCAAAAAATTGAATTCTTCCATTTCAAAAAATCAACTTTTCTATGTTGAGATTCTAACTTATTTGGAGAACATGATTCTTTCTTGTAGGTTTTCAATTGATGTCTTGATGACCTCCCTTGAACAAGATACTACACATGCCTCCAAGATGATCAAAGTTATTGGGCTAGATTATTATTATGTGGTTGAATATACTCTTTTGGATATGGAAAATAATTTGGCACCATATCAACTTGAGTATCCATGAAGTGATTATATACCCTTGTACAATCACAAAAATATGAGGTAAACCTTTATCACAGGGGTTCATAGTTACTTATTGAAGTACTAGATTTTAAAACACTCCAACTACCCTTCCATAAAAATTTCCTACAAGGATGATTATATTAAGTAGGGAATAGTTCCAATAGGCTATTTCATGCATCAAAGTCGATAAAATCTAGATTTGAAGTGACATATTTAGGAATCTAAGTTTCACTATTATGACATGACTTTCCATGCTTCAGGAACAGATCTGACATAAGGTTGGAAGGGGGACTAGGATTTCCATTCCAGAGAAGGAGTTGAGTCTGAGTGAATGTGGGAATATTGGGTGCTCTAAACTTGTGCAGAATTCAAAAAAGAGCTGCAAGGAATCAATTTCAATGAGGTTGTTTCAACAGGGAAAACTTATTTTTATAAGAAATCAGATATCATTCCCAAGCTACTGAGCTAATGAAGTACAGATAAAAATTATTTCCATTTGATTCATGGTGAGGTTGGTATTAACTTTTGGAATGTATACAAAATTTTTGGGGCTCCCATTCTAGGTGAGATGTAGGATGAGTTTATCCCACTAAAGAAAACATGGGATGATGCTGAAAGGACACCATCCTTTGCCCATGATATTTTTAAAGTGGTGGAGAAATTACAGAACAAGGATCCTCTCCCTAAGGATGAAATCCATTATTGAACATAGATGGATTCTCTTCTTAAGCCAAGAGAAGAGGGTACCAATTACAATAATCCTATAGGATGCCCCACTATAGAGAATCAGTGTTCTCCTGGAACATTCTGGCCTATATTGGAGAAGGTCCAGTACACCTGTTAAGGTTATAAGGTCAATACAGAAGTTGCTTCAAAGACTCCCCTGGATGGCTTCCCTGTAATGTGGATAAGAATTTATTTACTTCTGTTATATGAGTCAAATGGTGGTATGAGGCTAGGGATTTCTTTTATCATAACTAAACATACAGAGGGGAGGAATATAGGGTTATCTGACCTTATTTTGGTGATAATTTATTATTTCTTACTATATATATAAAATTTAAAGGCTCCATTTAGAATTGAAAGACCATTTTAAGTGCTATTGGGGTGGATTATAGAACACTGGAATTCATATGTGGTGATGATTCTAGTTAAAGTCACTGAAAACTAATTTATCCCATTTTTAAGTCTATTTATAGAATAAATCCTCTAAACGTGATATATGATGATGTGTGGAGGATACTGAATATGTTAGAAGAATTCAATTTCTTTTCATTTGGTAATCCCCCAACAGGGATGTTTACTATTGACTGAAAGGAAAATAATTATAGACTGAGTTTGTGCATGATATCACATAGATATAGTTTACCAACACTACAAAATATTCATTATTTAGTGGTAGTTTTTTATCGACAGTTTACCAAACATTGGAAAAAATTAACTTTTTTTCACAGAAATGTTTTATAAACTGCCACTAAATTTTATGTTTTTATTAAAAAACAGAATTTTTCCTTGACCCCAGCCATCTCCCTCCATTGAACCTCCCTTCTCCAACCTCTCCTTCCCCCTAACCTCAAACCCTACCACAATGAAACTCATGAGCCCTCCTCCATGCCCCATATTCTCCCTCGAGCTCCCCTCCCCCCTCAACCCAAAACCCTAGCACCACCCCCATCACCGGTGCTCCCGAGCCCTCCTCCAAACCCCAAACCCAAACCCTTTCACCACCCTCCATTACTGGGTATCTTGATCCCTCTACCATAACCCACTCTTCTCCCCCGACCCCAAACCCTATCACCACCGTACTTTCCCCCTTTGTTGATTCTTGGGAATCTCCTGTACCCTCTGATCCCATTCCCCCTGATCCCTTTATGGCACTGCAGTCATAACCCCTGACCTATCTCCCTCACCCTTTCCATCACCTAAGTTTCCTTCCTAAACCAATCCCTCCCCCTTCCACTACCTTCGCTCGAGACCATGACTGAGGTGAGGTAAATTTCTAAAGTGATTTTTAATGGACAATTGTTCAATAAAATGTTTTATATGGCTTCTATAAATTTTATAAAGGGAATTATATTTTCCAATGTCCGATCAATTTTCAATTATAGTTTTTTATTCTTCTTTGATCTAGCCCTGATGAATATAATTTAGCTTTAAATTCTTGTTCTTCTTTAGAAAGTTATTGATTGATTAAGCTACTGCATAGTCTGATCCATCCATTTTAAGATCATCTTTCAACTAACCATATCTTAAATTACCTATCTATGTTCCATATTTTTTCCCCAATTCTCATAAAATATCTGAATATTTTAGTGTTAATATCCCTTGTTGATGTAGGGAGGTCGTAATTTTTTATGGACAAATAACCATTTCCATTATTTGATTCTTTATTTTCATGATAAACCCTTTGTTGGATAGGTATTCCTCTATTATTTTAGCATGCTTTACCTTCACCTGGTGTTGATATTTTAATGATTTATCATTCTAGGGAAATTTAATAAGTTTTTCCAATGCTATAATTTTTTCCTGATTAGTTTGTATTTGTCTTTATAATTAATCAATTTAATAGTTTTAAACTTTTAATAATAGTACTCACTATAACTCATGAATTTAATGGTTTATATAGGTTTTTTCTCTTACCAATTTAATTTGATGTTGAAGTTGGTTTAAAGTTTCAGTTATTGATGAGGATCCATTCCTCTTATAAGGTGAATCTATTTAGTGAGATATTTTTCATAAGAATTTAATGGGTTTATCTATTTTACATTACTTATTGAAAACCATTTATAACACTAATCACTTCTAGTAAGTTATCTGTGTAATGGTACATTTAACATCACTTACTAAGAAAAAATAGCATACTTTCCCAATTGAAAAATTAATCACTCATTTACATACCAATTGGGAGAAAAGCTTATTGGAAAAATAACATTATCACTTTCATTGTTGAAAATTTTGATTTTGAACTTATTAAGATAATAAAATATCTATGCTTTCCTTTAAAACCATCAGGTCAAATCCCCTTTTCAACAATCAAAAGTTGAACCACCAATTTTTAAGGTTTTAGTTTATATCATAGTGGTATATAACCATAATAATTTATATGAAATATTTTTGAGGTTGTGAATTATTTTTTTTAGGTTTTGGAAAATTATATATTGTTAGATATAGTTGAAGTAGGATTTTATGTTTTGATTGTTTTAGGAAACACTTGAGTAAATTTTCATTCCATTTTAATTGAAATTTAAGGGAGACTATGATTTGACATAGGAAATGGTATTGATGGTGTTGTGGTTTTTACCCATGATGGAATATTTTTAACCATCGTGATGATCAATTAAAAATGATATTTGGTCGGGTTAGTAAAGGGTGTGAGGGATTTATATGTTGATAAAAATTATATTCAAAAGGGATGTGGTTTTTACATGATTTATTTAAATTGGTCTATTTTCATTATAGTTTCCACAAATGGGGTTGTATATATTACAAAATCATCACATGTTCTATAGAAGACCAATTTAGTAATTTGTGAGAATTTAGAAAAATTTGGTAACAAAAAGTCACCATATAACTTGGGTATAATTTTTTAAAATAGTTTATTTTTAACCCCTTATTTAATCATAATTCCTTATAAATCATAAAAAAATTTATAAAATCATTAAGGAATAATGTTTTCATAAATGGTGTGAAATAAATTTTAATTTATATTTACTTTATATCTATTTCCTATTTATATGTTGGCGTAAACATATCAATAATTGAGGGAATTATTTATTAAAATGAATATTGTCAAAAAAAATTGAGTTTGTGGTTAGTAATATTTGGATCAAGGTGTAATTTGATCAAAAAATTCTTTTTATAAGGTATGTTTTATCGAAAATCATACCAAATATAAAATTAAAATTTTCATTATTATTGTTTTTTTGAGCACCAATTACCATATTTATCAATTATGGGATACTACTCACTAGCCAACACCCCTTTATATCCCCATAAATTGTATATTCATTAGAATAATTTTCATTTTAATTAAATGTGAACCTATTTAATTACAACTAATTCCACTTTACCAGACATTACCATTATATCTTTTCTTACTTAGTAATAATTACATGTTTTAATTTTTTTTAATCATGTGTAGGATTTTTTTGACATATATGGATAAAAGTTGGATCAAATTACCGAGGAACACACCTCAGTATGTTAAGGGTTTGGAGGAGTTTTTATATTTTTCAATTTCTAATTGATATGTTGATGTGAGAATAATATGTCCATGTTCTAAATGTAAATTTAGATGATGGTTGAAGATAAATGAAGTTTATTAACACTTTATATAAAATCAATTCCCTAATAAATATTTGTGTTGGATTTGGCACAGAGAATCTAATGTTATAGAAAGTTTGAGAAGTGATTTTAATTGACAAAATGAGCTCCCAAATTCGTCAATAATGAACAATGAAATAAAAAACCTTATAAATGATGCATTTGGAATTGTAGGACACCAACATCAATATTAAAACATATCAGAGCAACCAGTAGAGGGTGATGCACATAGTAACTTGACAAGTGATGTTTTTGAGACTATAGGACAACCAGATCAAGATTGTAACATATCATTGGATCCTCTTATTGATTATATGGAGACTAATGTTATAGAAAACATCACTAATCAGAAAAATGTGTTTTATGGTTTAGTTGACAATGGAAATCTAGAGTTGTATATTGGATGTTTGAAATATTCATAACATTATTTTCTACTGAAGTTATACCATATCAAATGACTATGTGGAATTTCAAATAAGGCGATGTCTATGATATTGGAATGGTTTTGTGATTCATTTCCAAAAGAAAATATACCTGAGTCTTTTTATGTTGTGAAATAAGTTTTTAACAAGACTGGTCTGAATTATAAAAAAATAAACACAGATCCTAATGATTGTATGATTTATTGGGGAGAGGATTCAAGCAGACAGGAGAACAAAAAATGTTATTCTTCAAGATGGAAGTTAATGGGTGATGTTGGAAGTTTGAATCAATATAATATTATGAAGAATAAGAAAAGTAACACACATTAAAATGTTTTTCATTACTTTCCTTTAAATCATTGATTGAAAATATTATTCATGTCCTTGAAAATTTCTAAGCACCTGAAGTGGAATTCTATAGATAATAATAATGATGGGTTAATGTGACATCAAAGAGATTCTAAATCGGGGAAGAAATTTAATTCATTAAATCCAAATTTATCATTTGACCCTAGGAATATTCAATTGGGATTTATTACTGATGGATTCAACCCATTTTGGACATTGATCACTAGTTATAGAATTTGGATGGTTGTTTTGATCCATTATATTTGCCTCCATGGATGTGTATAAGACAAACATATTTTATAATTTTGATGATTATTCTTAGAAAAAAATTCATCGAAATGATATTGATGTATACTTTTTACCTTTAATTGAATAAATAAAGGAGTTATGGATAAACAGTTTTGAGACATATGATTCATCTCCTAAAACAATGTTCAAAATGCAAGATTCTCTATTGTGGACCATTAGTTACTTCCCTGAAATTGGGAATTTAGTTGCTTGGAAATCTTACAAGGGATTGAATTGTCTTATTTTTAAAATTGATTTTGAGCCTGGACAAATAGAACACTGTAAAAAATGGTGTTTCTTGTGTCATAAAAGATTTCTTATTGCATATTATAGATTTCGGTTGAACAAATCAAAATTCAATAGTTCTATTGATTATAGACCACCTCAAAAGTTGTTGAAAATTTCTTAAATATTGGCACAACATAGATATTTTGAAACAAAATTTTGGAAGGTGCATAATTTTAATGATAGTGGGAAATGAGTTTTAATTGCATCATCAAGTGAAATCAGAACGCAATAATAGATGAAAAAAATATTCTTCAAACTTATGTATTGGGAATTTAATTTGTTGCATCATAATATTGATGTTATGCATATTGAAAAGAATGCTTGTGAAAATTTGATATTTACATTTCTTAATGAGAATGGAAAATTGAAGGAGCATCTTAATACTCGGAAAGACTTATAAACAAAGAATGATCTCTAGCCAAATGAGAATGAAAAGTATGCTCCAGAAATTTTTGCGATGAAAAATATGGATAAAGATACATTCCTTAAAATTTTAAAACATGTGAAGGTATATGATGGGTATTAAAGTAACATTTCAAGGTGTGTTTAATTAAAGAATCATACGTTACATGGATTTTAAAGTCGTGGTTCACATATTTTGTTGCAGCAGTTATTTCCATTGGTATTGCATACATTATTACCTGAAAATTTTATTGATTTTGTACTCCAATTTTTCACATTCTTTAGTAAAATATGTGAGAAAAATCTATAACCATTTAAGCTTGAAATACTTTAGGAGATATTTTTTTCACACTTTGTGAAATAGAGATGATCTTTTATCCATCTTTTTATTGTCATAATTCATTTAACGATGAATTTGGTTTAGGAAGCTAAATTAGGAGGCCATGTACATTATCGTTGGATGTATCCAATTGAGAGATAATTTATTTATATCTTTTTTATCTTAAGAAAAAAATTCTTGTAACTTCATTAAATACACAATTATGTTTTTTTATTTTATTTCATAGATATCTTGGGCATTTGAAATCATATTTGAAAAATAAATCTCAACCCAAATGATCTATTTCAGATGGCTATTTAGTAGTGTAGTCTCTTACCTTTTATTCTAGATACTTTGATGATATTGGGACAAGATTCAACTGAGATGGAAATGTTGAAGATACATCAAATCAATCTCAACTACACATGGAATAAAAAATGTTTCCTACTATTATTCGGTCAGTTGGAAGGAGCTCAAATGTTACATTGATAAAAATGGAATTATTATAGCAACATAAATACGCGATGATGAATAGTGAAATTAAAGATCCATTTTTTGAATATATCAGAATATAATCAAAGATATGAATGAGAGGCCGAACATAATATTATAAATACATAACAAAATTTATTAATAAAGAGATTGTAGAATGGTTTTCATGATGGGTAAGTTCATAAATATTGAAAACAATATGTATATTAGGTTTACACATATATTTTTCAAATATACTGATGTATATTGATTTTTTTAAATCCTGAATACTGATACTTGAGATGATTTGTTTGAATATTTGAAATTTATTGGTCTAGGTCCTCTAAAATAGGCAAGAAAGTCCAACGCTTATAATGTGAATGGATTTAAATTTTATACAGTTGATTAAGAAGAACGTTTGAAAAAACAAAATAGTGGTATATTTATATTTTTTTCAAGTGGGATACTATGTAAATTTTATTGATATTATAAAACTAATATACCATGGGAATTTTTCTATTGCTTTATTCAAATTAAATTGGGTCGATATTATCATAGGAATTAAAATATATTCCTCACAATTTATTTCTATGAACTTCTATTGCTTGATTGATGTCGATGAACATGAATTACATGATTCATATATCTTATCATTGCAAGTGAAAATGTTATATTATGTGGATAAGGGTGGAGTGTAGTTTCTCACGTAAAACAAAGAGACTTATATGATATTGGTGATGAAGTGTAATTTTTGACCTCAGAAATTGAATCCCATCAATAGAAAGATGAAAAATTACTTTTCCATCATGATATTTAAAATATTAGTCTTGAAACAGTGGATGAAGTATATAATGTAATGATGGAGTAGAAAAATGACACAATTGAAGGAAAAAATTGTTATATGTATAGACATCCATTCATTTATCAACAACTTATGTTGTTTTTACGGTCATTCATTATCATAGTTGTTTATATTTTCTTTGTCAGTATTGTTCATTTGTTATCATTTTTAATTAATTTTTCTGCAATAGTTTTTTGAAATATATGTTCTAAATTTTATTTTATTTTATTAAATGATAATAATTCCATGGAAAAATTATTTTACTGATTCCAGTTGTCACTCAATCAATATTTCCTGAACTGTACCAAAAGATGATGATACCTTGGTCTCTCACCCTACAACATCCGAGACACCCTCTGGTTTCCCCCCTACACCGTCTCTCACACCCTCCATCAGTATCCCTTCAGTAGATCATCCAATGCCTTCCCATTCAGCATCCTCATCAATGTGGGAGTCGTTCATCACACTTTTTTATTTATTGGGATATTGGAGGTTGAAAATTATAGGTACAAATTTTGATATGAATAATGTTATTTCACCTTTTTATAGAACTAACTTTTTTTTCATAAAATATAGAAACAATAATACTAAGGAGAGAAATATGAAAATTTCAGATGTTTAGAATCCGAATAGACTAATGATAAGTGTCCCATTTGACTACTATAGAGTTCCTATGGATGATGTCTTAGGATTATTTGGCCAGATTCTAGGCCAGTTGGCAGTAGAGATGGCTACGCTTCCAATTAAGAATGTTAATTGGAGGCATATGAATTAATCTTGGAAACATGAAGTTTTTGATTTATAGATAAATTTAATTTTAATACATTATGGCGTAATTGAATTTCATTATGTTATTAAATTATAATATTTGAAAAATGAATCTTTTTGTAAAAATGTTTTTCAAATTTATTTTTGCTGATATTACAATAAAAAAGTAGACATTGAAAAATTTGGGTAAGAAATATAAAAATTTTAAATGGAGATTAGGGAATAAATTCCACGATACTTCATTGAGACCCCAACAACTATATGATATGGCACAAAAGGGGATACCTAAAGAGAAATGAAATGTTTTTGTTGATATCCATCGTCACGAGAAGAATGTGGTATTTAAATATATAATATTATATTAATCTCATTTTACATTTATACATGCATATGAAAAGAAGATTACATTTCATATATTACTATTAAATCAAATTTTATTTTTTTCAGGATGTTTCAAGGAAGAATGCATCAATTCGAGCTAATCAAATCACCCCTCACACTACCGGGTCAAAGAGTTTTTCCAAAAACTGATCGACTTTGGAAATATTTTAATTAGTTTAAATATTTATAAGATAATATTATATATTTTATATATTAAATTGTTTATTTATATTTTTTTACTACATCCATATAATTTAGGGCACCAAGTCTCCTGAATAGAACTGTGGTTGGATTTTCATGAAAAATATGATGGGAGTTATGTTAATGATCATGCCAAAGAAGTTGGGGTATGAATTCATTTTTAATTATACTAACTTTTTTTCAATTGTCTCTATGTTAATATATATTTCTTAAAATATTAATGATATTTGATTTATAAGTAAAAATTAATGTACTATGGGATTCCAATTCCATGCAGTCCTTCTTAGTCACCCAGGATGACCCAGTTGGTAAAGTCCTTGGGAAGGAGAATCCTAGTCAAGTGCGTAAGATGGGTTTGGGACTATTACAATATATAGTATTTGGATGGCCGTCAAGGATTGCATATTCATCTAATTCTGTTTGTAGTCAATCCCTATCTTGAGATTCTTAGAGATATTTTTTCTATGCAAAGCACAATTCATGAATAGGGGCCTCAGATATCCTCTTTGCAGAAAGTGTTGGTTGATTTATATCAGAAGATGACCAGATCTGTCCCTGGTCATATAGAATAGATGACTGGTGGTGAGAAGGTAAATCACACAACTTCAAAATCATCTATTTCACAAAATTTTATTAGTTTTAATTTTAAATATAAATATACAACACTATTTAATTTTCAATATAATTGTCTTACAGGATCCAATAGTAGAAAGTGGAGATAGAGATGGATTAGGTGTCAAGAACAGTTTATTAGGTAATGATTATTTTTTTCAATAGAGGTTGATATTGTTATAATTAAAAAAAATTCAGATGTTATTTTGTAAGAAAAAGGGATTTATATGAATGATTTTTTATAATATTGAAAATGGGAACTGTTGGATTGTGATATATATTTTTGTGTGTTATTGAGTGTATTATTGTTTTTTCTTTGATCATGATGATAAATTTTAAGTTGTTAACTACTGATTTCTATAGATGGTTTTGGATGCATCGGTTGGAATGTGTTGGGAAGTAGGCTTATTTTGGATAGCATGAGATGCATTTTGGGTCGGTATTTAGTTGATCAATAATATTTGGGTTTTTAGTGACATTTAGGGATGTTGGTGCTAAAAATATGACATGGTTGGCATAATATGATATTCTAGAACTATCTATAGTGTAATGTTTCATTGTTTGTTGGTTTTCTTTTAGAGTTTACTACTGTTCTGGGGCTGCAGATTCTATAGTATAATTTTTTTTGAAAAAAAATATTGCGGCATTTTAAACCATTGATAAATATGATATATTATTGTTTATGGGTGGTTTTTACCATCACTATATAATGGTAATTTTTAGCAATGTTTATAACCACCACTATATAAATTCATTATTATTTATCGGTGTGTTTTTTTGTAGTGTTTTTTCTATAAAAAAAATACTAAGGATATGGTGGTGGTTTAAACAGATACTTAATCCTGACCATTTTTTTAGATGAAAAATCACCACTAAAATAAAAATAACCACCACTAAATATAATTTCTATTAAGTTTAAAATAAAACCTAGAAAAATGGATGGAACTCATGAATTTTGAATTCTTATCCTATCATTAGTGGCAGTTTAAACCCCCACTAAAAAAACCCACCACAAACATGCAATTTGTTGTAGTGTGGTGGTTGGAATTGATAATGAGATAATCTATGAGGTATATGCTCTATATAAATTTTCTCACAATTTTAAATTTCTTCAACAATAAATTATCTTTATCCCTATGCATTTTAGGCTTGATAAATATCCTATGGTGTCCTAACAGTGCTATATCCTAATGGACATGGTGGTATCCAAAATGACAATCATGATGCCTCCATTAAATGCATCAATCAAGATGGTGGTAGGGTATTCCAGTGCATGGATCTCTTTATACACTCAAGTGGTGTTGATTAAAGTAATTTACCTGGTCACAACCACGATATCTACTGATCTTGTCATGTGTGGTGGAAAGGCTCTAACTGAAGGTGGAAATTCATATTCTTCAGATCTTTCATGGAGGTCCCATACAAAGACAACTAAGTAGGCTAAGGTTGATAAAACCACACTTCACAGGACAAGGAGGTATAGACATCAACATTGGGAGAAGACTTGCATTCCATCCACCCATTATACCATGAGATAAAATAGGCATGAAGAGGCTTCCAAGTCAATAGGTGTAGAGTCTTGCTCACATCCAACCACATTAGAGACAAATTACATGGGTCCCTTAGAGATTCGAACTTGGTGGGGAGTAACTCTCAATTTTAGAGATGAATATATGTTTCTATCAGTTGGAATATGAATTATAGAGCTATAATATATCAAATAAACTTCTTATCTTTACCTTGAAAGTGATTTGGCTGAGGTGGGGAGGTATATTCTGGAGTTGGAGGCTTCAATATATGCAATTGATGATTATTTCTTGATCACAAAGTGAATGTCTAACATGATGACCTGGGGAGATCTTGAGGGGTATCTGGTCATACCTAAGTTGAATTAGATGACTTAATTGACCCTAATGATGCATTTATCTTTTCTTTCTTCCTTTTTCTTCTCTTTCATCCACTGTTATTAATTTCGGTGGACATTATTTTGTAGCTCGAGAGAGAAGAACAAGAAGAATAACCAATTGAAGAGTCACTGAGGTCTCTGAATTATGATCCTTCTAGAACCGCCATTGGGGTAGTTGATGAGGTCCTTAGGTCCCTAGAACTATCCTAGGGTCAGAGAACCATAGTGTAGGAGATGGAGGTGGGGATTCCTCGACCTTCACCTCAAGTCTTGGTTTCCTAGTGGAATGTCGTGGGACCTTATTTATCTAGATAGAGGATGTAGAAGAGGGAAATAATGTTGGCCTGATTCATTCATAATAGAAAGTATTCATGTTGTTATTCAATATCATGACTTTCTTGAAACACTCTTCTGGCCGTGCTTTCTCTTTTCTTTTTATATAATCTATGTTGCTTTCCTCTCTTAATGAATCTAACACTGTTCCTTCAAGGATAAAGGAGGAAGCCCTGGAGGAGAAACAAACCCACCCTAATGGATCCATCATCTTGACATAATAGTCATCAAGGGATGTATCCACATCTTCACCATTCCTATAGAGAAGAGAGAGGGCCATGGTAAGGTCGGATGCACTCAGTTAATCACCAGGTTATGTTTCTTAATTACTTATCTTCATGAT
The DNA here is from genome assembly GCA_963277665.1 of Viscum album. Lineage (NCBI taxonomy): Eukaryota > Viridiplantae > Streptophyta > Magnoliopsida > Santalales > Viscaceae > Viscum > Viscum album. Next base: position 1,995,964,440 of record OY728157.1, read on the forward strand.
AATTTAGATCTGTTTACTATAATGGAGGACCCTAAAATAGTCAACATTGATCCCATTTTCACTACATAAGTGGCTAACAGGGATCTCAGATGGTTTGATGAAGGTGATGATGTTGACCTTGACTCTATAGGGCCCGATGACGTCATTCCTAATAAGATGTTGGCAAAGGGGATCAGTGGTGGATCTAATTCAAGTGCCAAGAAATGCATTATAGATACCCCTACCAGTGAGTATTCTATGAGTCCTAATTCTATGTATCATGAAACTATAGATCTAATTAATATATACAATGATATTCCATGTTCCCTCAAGGAGTTTGAGGATTTCTTTAAGGAATTGAAAAAACACGAGTTCTATAATTCTTTCATTATCCAAATAGATTTTATTTTATTTCACCTTATTATTTACATAAACACTCAATTTTTGAACCTTTTTCTATAGATAACATTACCAAGGAACTTCTTGAACAAGTAATCTAAGTCTACACTACTCTTATTATTGAGGGAAGGATGGTTAAGAATCAAAAAGTGGGAGATCCTAGGGAGACTCTAATCTGAGTTGCTAAGAAAACTCAGGGGAACATTCATTGTCAAGTGGTTATTGCTATGGGAATTGAGGCTTAGGGCACTGTACAAGTATCAATTTAAATATCCGGCCCAAAAGGGGTGATTTTATCAACAGTTTTGGCCACTTAATTACCTTTTCTAATGGTTCATTTGTTAATGTTAATGATAAGTTTCACCTTCTATTCAGTTACATAGACTTCGACAACCAGTACTGAGATGCGGGCTTCCGTTTCTATCTCACCAACATCAGTTGGTGAGACTAAGACTATTTTTGAGGGAATATAATAGAGTGTTTTTTTTATTGCATTAATCCCAAATTACGTGTGTCCCTCCTATAGAGGCTCTGAGTCTGATTTGGAGATGTAAGAGGCTTTCCTAACTACACGCCATCTTGTTTGGTGTGAAATATAGAAGATAATTGGGGATAATCCTCTTGAATCTATGCAATCATGACTTCTCTAACTTCTATTCAAGATTTCCATGTTGTAATATATCAGATTTAACATCATGAGTTCCATAATGCGATGAAGACAATCATACGAAGAATGTAATAGGATTGAAGGTCACAACAAGATGAGGAATAGTTGGTGGGATAGTTTGAGGAACTTAGAGCCGTCACAACCCAAGATGATCTTTTCCACACCAAGAAGGTGGAGGTGTATCGGGATTTCCTCAAAGATAAATATATCTAAATGATGCACCTTTAGGAAGAATTAGATATAGTAACGGATGAGGTAGTCCAACTTCATCGATCCTTGGAAGGGGATTTGGATCAAAGAAGGAATGTTGTTGGTGTAGAGAAAGAGAAGAACTATAAAGTTGAGAAGGTTGCAACAACAAAATTAAGCAATATTTGGAAAGATTCAGAAGTTTCTTAGGGTAGAGTTTAACTTATCAATGCCTTTATTGAAGAAAAACTATAAAACCTGGTAGAGAGGCTCTAGCATGTGGAAGTTCCCCTACATTTCAAAACATAAATAAAAAGTATTTTTGTTCCCAATAACTTGTTATTTCATTTTATCCCCCTTATAATCATAATACAACACTGATAATGACTCACTTAATTAAATATTGTCATGTTATAATTTCCATTACAAAGGAAAGGGATCACTCTGATTTTTTTGTAAGCCATGAGTCCTAAAAAGTGTAGTTTGACTATTTCTAGGTACATATGGACAACCTTACAAACTTTTCATCTGTTGTGTAATTGACCTAATTTTGTTTTAAGTCAAATATAAATTAGACTTAGAAGAAAAGACTTGGATTTTTCTTAGACCAACTTTTTTGGGTTTTTATCCTAACATGTTTTGTTTATATTTCTTTTTATTGCCCAATATTTTTCCTAAGCCATATAGAGTGAAGGTCTAGCAAGATGAGACTCATTTTTTTCCAGATTCCCCTTTGTGGGATTTTAATCTAGTATGTACTATGTTTATTTTTATGGGAATTTCAAATTCATTCATGTCAAACTAATAAGTACAGTGTTTTAGGTCGAACACCTTTGACCATATGTTTTGAAATAATGACCTGAACAAGGCTCTTTAGCCTAGAATATTATGAAATTCTTTAAATACTTGAAGGGAAATTTTGAGCTATAATTTTTTGGTTTTATAATCTAAAATATTATATTAGTGAATAAAGGAGGTCTCTCATAAATATAAAGTTACCACTGATTGAAAAACCCATTTTATGGGATACTTTATGTAAATCCAACTGGGGCATGTTATTACATAGTTAAATAGTGGAATCCTAATCATGAGAGGCCCTTTTGTGGGTTACTTATACAAAGACAACTAGGGAATGTTATAACAAATTCAGGTAAAGGAGTTATCAGGAATTCTGACATTCTATTGCTAATATCCAAAGAATGTTTTTGAAGATTCAGATTTCTCAAGACCACAATGGGTGGTTTTTATAAGGGAAGGTGTTTGAGAATGAAGAGATCATCTTTATTGGCATTGGAAATGAATAGAAAACTAATCCTACAAAAATTTGGTTTGTTTTAAGGATGGTATATTTTTTAAATGACCGATGTCAGAGGGAAGGTCCCCATTTGATAAGGGTTGAAGCATCATGCAGTTTAATGTCATGTGATCAGGAAATTGACCATGGAGATTAATTTATTACGATGAGGATGTTGTAGCATGGTTTAAAATCATGCAACTGGGATGTTATTATTTTCTTTTGAAAGTCATACAATACGAAAATTATGCTATGCAATTTAATGTTGTACAATAATGTCATTAAGGGGGATATAATTTAAGGTCATTAGCTTTGACAAAAAAGTTAATAATTCTTCTCTGTCATGGTAATATTTCCAAAAAAATTCCATCATATTTAGGTATGAGGAAGGGAATGTTGTAAGATTTAGAATAAGGATATTCATATACAAAATAGTGGTTTGGAGAAAAAGGACTATGATGATAGAGGAGGTTTATTCTAAGGATGAAGGTACCTTTGGTTGAAAAAACCATTTTGTGAGATAATTTATGCCAAGAAAACTAGGTCATGTTACAACATAGTCAAATAGTGGCACACATTGGTAGACAAGACTTGGAATTTTTGAGCAACTTATGTTAATCCAATTGGTGTGTGTTATATCATAGACACGAACAAGAGATCTCATGAATTATGACATTCTATTTTCGATGGCCAAAGGAAACTTATGGAGATTCAGATTTCCCTGGACACAGAGTCTGGTATTATGGAAGGAAAGTACTAGAATATAAAAGGTTAATTTCAAGTAAAAATTTCCTAAGAATGGATAAATAGGTTTCCTTTGTAGGTCTAACTCAAACATAGTAGATATGGTGACTTTATTTTTAGGTCATACAACTTAGACCGTAACATTATGAAAAAAATATGTGATCTGTGGCCTATAAAACCAAGGTCATTCCGTTATACTTCATACATGAGGGATGAGATTATAAACCATGGGCTTGGGGGTTCTCAGATCTAGAGAAATGATATGGGAAAAATATATGAGGGATGACCATTAACTAATTTGAATTATATGGTCCAAAATACTTTCGTTAAAGCTTATAAAACATAAAAGGCTTCCCTTGAGGATAAATTACTACTGGTTGAAAAACCCATTTTTTGTTATAATTTATACAAATTGAACTAGGTAGTATTACAAAATAGTCAAATTATGGAATCTGTTGGCTGATAGCCCCATTTTTTGAGTGACTTATCCAAAGAAAACTGGGTCTTTTTATAGCATAGTCAGGTGAAGATGTCCCCAGGTATCATAAATTCAGTCATCGGAAGAGGAAGAAAGATTATAAAGATCTAAAAGTGTCAAGGATTAGGAGTATGAAATGCAAAGGGGATATTTCCAAGAATAAAGGAAGTGTCTCGAATGATATATTACATGAGGTATGTAATCCCTTTCATAGATCTAACTCATATGTAGAAGGGGTAAATCTTTGTTTCCTTGGGGGAACCCTTGATGAGGGGACCCAAATTAAAGGATCTTGTATAGTTCCTTATTTATATATATGAAATGGGAATTTTTCCCCAATGGATAAGACTAAGACATGAGGCCTAGGTTTCACTATGTATCTCACTATAATGAAAATCAAGCCACACATAGTTCTTGAGGTACCATGTAGTTTAAATTCATGTGGTGAGGACATTAGCCATGTATTTTAGAGTCATGCATTAAGCACACCATCCATATAGTTTAATGTTATGCTGTAAGGATGAAGGTGAATCGACGTGAAAATGGAATATTGTACATGGACCAGGGGATAAGACCTGTGTGTCACTACGCATCTAATTGGATCAATAATCAAACATGTAGTTCTTGAAATAATGACCCCCACACTGATCAAATTCATGCACGAAGGAGGGGGGTAATAAAAGCCCATGCATAGGTTGATAAACCATATTGGATCCTATTATGTAGATCTGACTTGTACATGTGAGTGTGGGGGGAATTTCCTTTATTGCGTTGCAGTTAGGCCTAGGATTGAAGATCCAGACATCACTACATATTTTATTTGAATAAAAATCAAGACACATGTAGTTCTTGAGGATATAATGTTTTTTATTATCATGAAATGAGGACATTTGTTGTGCCTTTTAAGGTATTGTATCTTGCACCATGATATATCCATTGTGAATTATATGCCTTACTTATGAAAATAACTCTTTTACCAAAACTCCTAATACTATGTGAGATATTATTGGTGTGGGAAACAAGGAGTGGAAAAGGTTTACTCCACCAGAAAAAGGTAATAAAAGGTAAGGATATGGGAATTTATATTTTGTAGTGTCTAGATTAGGATACGAGATCTCAGCATCAATACGTATCTCTTCATAGTGGGAATAAATCCTTACGTACTTATGAAATACCATAGAGTTTAATGTCATGTAGTGAGTAAAAATATGTAATAATGTGAAATATATAAATTTTTTCAATTGGGACCAATGCTTGAAATATGGGTGTCACTACATGTCTTGTGATGGCTAGAATCAAGGAACACATAGTTCTGAAAATGATCATATAGTTTATCATCATGAAACAAGGAAATTGGTTGTGCAGTTTAACATTATGTGGCAAGGATATAGGATTCTAGAAGGGAAAAGAGGTATTGAATTTAGAATAGGGGATACTATCAAGGTTTCACTATATATCTTATTAGAGTAGAAATCAAGCTGCACATAGTTCTTGAAAGATTTCGTATGAAGGTCTGACTCATACACAGGGAGTGGGGGATTTTTTTGTTATGAATAGACCTACGATAAGATATCTAATAATCACTATGTATCCTATTATAATGATCATAAAGCCACATGTTGTTCTTGAATAAAGGTGTGGTAGGGGTAACATCATTATATATTATGATCCTCTCAAACATAGATTAAAATGTTGCGCAGTTTTACATCATGAAATAAGGAAGTGAACCATGAAGTTTAACAACATTTGGCTAGGACGTGTTAATGTTGAGGATTATACCCATAAAGGAGGCCCAAGTAACACTATGGAGTCAAAATTATGCGAGTAAGGCTTGCTCATGGGATTTTCTTGTCCTTTCATCCTCATGTCTATCCAAGAGGGCATCTTGACCCATTGAGGGGTTAGAGGGAAGTGATTGAGACTTAAACCTGAGATGAAGGCCCATATTTAAGGGACAACAAGATGTGTATAAACTCATGGTATTTAATGTGATTATTAAAATTGAAATATTGGGATGTTAACCATGTATTTTAATGTCCTAAAGTGAGGATAAATAGTGAATTGCAGTTTTAGGTCATACGACTAAGCCCATATGTCATGTAGTTTATCGTCATGTGATGAGGACGGCGGTGGAGCACTGCTTAACATCATGAAACACATATGTTATATCATTAATTTTAAGTTCATGTCACAAAGGACAACTATATAGCTTGATTTATTTCAACTGCGACTTATGTCATGTGATTACATGGAATATTTCTTGAGGAAACATTAATTGGTTGGGATTTTAATGAGCTCTACATCCACTAATATTAAGAAATATGATCTGTTAGAGTGGAACCTATATATAGAGTAAGGTCCTTACCACCTTTTTTCAAGATTTGGAGGTTTTTTCCTTGGTATCATGGGATTTATAATGACCAATGATAGTTCTCCTTAGGGGAATGAATAGAGGAGGACCTTCTTTTTAACGGAGCGTGCTATCTGATTTTGATAGAATTATCAGTGATTCATGGTGTGAAATATTTTTTCATAGAGTCACTCTAATTCATCCATCCATTTTTGAGATTGATCATCCATGGATAGTTGGTCACAGATCGAAATAATGAGGGATACAAATTGATCCTTGATGGGAAATAATTCTTCTCTTCCATATACCAACGAGTACGAGGATGCTCATGAAGTAGTACGGGTTGTAGTTTGTTAAGACCATAGGGAATGGAAGATCTTTTAAGGCTAATAAGTTTTATCTTTATCCACCATTTTTTGGAGTATGTTTGATAGGGTCTTGTTTAAGGCCTCTACCTGTCTATTCTTCACCACATGATAGTGGGATAAATGGTTGGATTTGATGTTATATTCCTGATATAGCTTCTCCACCTCAACAGAATAGAAATTGGTGCTATTGTCTATCAGTATTGTATTGGGGAAACCAAATTTGGTAATGATGTTGAATTTTACAAATCTAACAATGCTTTTGGATCAAAATTCATTGAGGGGTATTTCCTTAGACCATTTGGAGAAGAATTCAGTAGCGGTTAAGATTATTTTTGTACTGTTTATCCATTACCAGAGGGTATAGACCCACAATATCCATTCCCCATATGGTGAATGTATAGGAGTATTTGGATATATTTATAAACTCCTAGGGTTTATGGATTAAGTTGTCATGAACTTGGTAGGATGACACTTCTTGGTGAATTCTATGCAATCCTATTTCATTGTGGACTAGTAATACCCAAGTGTTCAGATTTTATGGTAAATCTTGATCCCAGACTAGTGGGAACCACATGAACCTTTATTCACCTTGTTCATGATAACAATAGTCTATTCTACATAAATGCATCTGAGAAGGACTCTATAAAATCATCATTTGTAGAGGAATTTCTGGTAATTTGGGCCATCATAATGAGTGATATTGGTGGTATTATGTCAGATTTGTTCTTTACCATCTCTATCTGATGGATGTATTCAATTTTGGAGGTATTACATGATTGGAATAATCCAACCAGGGGTAGTATCATATTGCTCGGGGATAGGACTAAATTCATTAATCTCTTCCGTTACAACCTGAACAAAAGGTGAGACCCTGTGGTGATGGGAAATTTTAATGACCGTTTCATCCGGATTTTGATCCACTAGAGTTGTAACTACATTTTTCAATGAATTTTCTTGGGAATTATATGATCTTAGGATGCAATACAATGATGGATATGAGGGTAACTCTACCATTAATCCTCCAACATTGTCAACAAAGGGTATTAGTTATTCTTTATTGATAATTTAATCCCTATTGAGATGTTTAATCACCAACTTTGAATCTACCTTCACATCTAAATGATCCACCAATATTTGGAGTGCCTACTCCAAGCCTGCAATGAGGGCCTCATATTCTGCCTCATTTTTAGTTCAACCTTATCATAACAGGAAGGAGTAAAGAAATTCTATTTTTTATAGAGATAAAATAACTATCCCTAAACTAACTTTTTTAAGCTCAGGGTATTCTGTTACCCCCTTTTCGGGATCTTGGATTATCCATAAAAATAAATTTCCCACAATTGGGACCCTCCTTGAATATATAATATATCCTCATATGGTAATTCAGTATTTAAAAAAATGGTTACTGCAAACGGTTATTCTGTAAGGAAATCTAGCATGGCCTGGCCTTTTAGATATTTTTGAGGAAACAATTGTATTTCAAACTACTATAGAATAACATCCAACCATGCTAGATGTCCTATAATCATAGGATGAATGAGGATGTATTTTAGTGGGTTATTAAGAGAGACTACATGGACTTCGTGGTGCTGCAGGTAGTGTTTCAGTTTATGAACAATGAAGATTAATGACAGGAAGCTCTTCATGATATCTATACAAATATTCTCAGCATTTATCTTGGATAAAATTAGATAATAATGGTTGTTTTCATTCCTAAAATTATTTTTTTATGAATGTAAGGTTACCAATAATTCACTACAGGGCCATCACATATATAATGAGTGAATTTCTCTCAATTGGTGGCATTAATACTTTTGGGATCAAGAGGTATTTCTTGAGGTTTTCAAATTATTCCTGACATTCGCTGATCCACTGATATGTGAGCCCATTCTTCATCTATTTTGTGAAGGGAAAACACTCTCATGAAAGGTTGGTTATGAGGAGCTAGATGTAGGCCAACTTTCATTGAATTTCTATATACTATTTAAGGATTCGTGGAGTTTACATTCTAAGGATAACTTTTTTTTATTAGGATTAACTTCGATGTCACAATGGAATATACCGAAGATAAGAAACATTCTTGAGGTTACCCCAAAAGCACATTTTAATTGGTTTGTCATTATGTATGTTCTCATAGCTTTTTGAAGATGGTCTCCAAGTAATCCAGGTGACCAAAAAATCATCAGGACATTACCACTTTATCATCAACATAACACTCTACAAACTTCCCTAGGAAGGTTTTGAAGATGTGATGCATGACTCATTGGTATGTGTCACCAGAGTTCTTCCAGCCAAAGGAATTACCCTATATAAGAATAAAACTTTAGGGGATTTTATGGAGGTGGATTATTCATATTCTATGTACATCCAAATTTATTTGTACCTTGAATATCCATCCATGAAATAGAGGGATTAATAACCATCCTTTTCATCAATCATTAGTTCTATGATTATATCTCAGAAATAATATTTCACACAATTTCAGTTGAGATCACTAAATTTAAGGAAAACTATGATTTTACACTCATATTATTCACTAGAATAAGGTTGGATATCCTCTTCAGATACTATACCTCTCAGATAAAGTCTTCCTTGATGAGTTTATCCACTTCAGCCATAATTTTGGAGGCTTGAATCAGGTTGTTTTTTATGGATGCCTGTAAAGACCCGCAAATTTCAAGGAAATTTTTTTCTTAATTTTCTTTAGAATTTTACAAGAGCGCAGCTTCAGACGGCACCTGATTCCGAGGCCCGGTGTGCCCGGAATCAATTTCCGAAGTTTGGATCGGGTACGTTCAGTGAACGGACGAGCGGGTTTTTCTATCTTTTGAACCGGTGCCCGGAATCGAATTCTGAGGGCACCGATGAAATCGCAGTGCCGGTATTTGCTTAGAAACGCCTCTTCCGGAGTTGCGTTTGCTCAGACGTGGTTTTTAAATTTTGGGGCTTTAAGTCAGAAATAAAATAAAGTTTGTGCGACAACTTTATATTATTTCACTTAAGCTGCTTGGAAGCCACTTGAAGCCACTTAAAGGCGGCTTGATCTGAGATGAACTGGATAGGATGCTATCCAGAAATATCCTACCCCCTTGGTAGGATATTTGTGAGGTGGGGCCCGCACGAGCCCCGCCGTTTCTTTCGCTAAGTAACGCACCCGCGAAAACACGTCAAAGTAACTGAAAAGTCAACCGACGCGTTTTCTTTATTTCTTAACAGACCATTTAATTGAGCGGTTTATTTCGTGAATTAAATGGGTTGTTTCGCTCGTTGAACTAATTCAACGAACTGATGGGTCGTTACTTACGCTTTTGCGTTTGTTGGCATGTTTATAAAATAAGACCAACCTAAAAATCCTTTGAAAGGATTTGAGAGGATCTTTGTTTCTTCATCTCCCCTCCTCGCGAAGAACGCGAAGAACGCGAAGAACGCCGGCGACCGGAATTCGACGACGCACACCGTGATCTGCGACGTCGACGAGCTCTACCCGCGACGTTCTTCGGCGACGCCCCTTCTTCCGCGGCCGATCCTCGTTCGGCAACAAAGGTGAGAATCGAATATTCTAATTCTTCCCTTTTTATAATTCAATATCAATGGATTTAAATTAATTAAATCCGTTTGATCTTGATCCGGAGATTGGAGACGCGACGCAGGATACCGCGACGACACGACGATCCCCCTTCTTCCGCGACGAGCAATTCCGCGACGACCTCACGTCCGACGACGACAAGGTAAGGGTTGTTGGAATTCTTTTATTTTCTTCCCCGTGTTTATTCTTTTAAAATAAAGAACCTGATCTCCGAACAATTTTAATTTAATTAAAATTGTTGTTGATTATTTTCTTTCCTCCCGTTGTTTATGACTAACGCGGAGGGTGCGGATCTAACGAACAAGACCCGGCAACCCTCCGCCGATCTTTTGTTGTGCGGATTTGGCGGACGACGACGAACCGTGCGGCAAGGGCGATCCGTTGATCCCGCAGTGAAGATCGGCCCCCGGGAGGAGCAACGGCGCAGACGGGAGGCAAAACGGGCCACCGGAGCAACTCCGGCGGCCCGCGGAAGACGGCGGCGGCGCGGCGGCGCCGGCGGCCGGAGGCGGCGACGCCCGGCGCGCCACCGTGGAGGAGATCCGCCGCGGCTGAAGCCGCGGCGGCGGTGGCTGGTTCCGCGGCCGCGCGGAACCGGGGAGGGACGCGGCGGCCCGGCCGCGTCCGCGTGACAGGCGGCCCCCCGCGGGGCCGCGTTCCACTTGAGCCGCGGGTCAAACCCGCGGCGCCCCCTTCGGCCGAAGCCGAGCCGGCCGGTCCGGTCGGCCGGGCCGCGCCCAGGCCGGACCGGACCCGGCCTAGCCGGGTCGGGCCGACCCGGTTCGGCCGACCCAGGGGGGTTCGGGCCGGGTCGCCCCGGGCCCAGAACCCCCGTTTTCGGGCCTTCTTCGGTCTTTCGCCCATATCTTGGGCCTGGGACCTCCGATTGACGAACCGTCAGCGGCTACGTGATCTTTGGATCGATACGGTCGTTTCGGTATATTATACTCAAGGTTTCAGAAGACTTTGGGTTCGGCCGGGTTGGTTCATACACGAAACCAACCGGGCCCTCGGAGCGGAAACGCTCATAACTTGGGCTACGGACGTCCGATCGACGTACCGTCAGCTGTGGTAGTTTCCTCTAAGTGAGACGGAACTTTTGGCATACTCCGCCCGAGGATCGGATACAGGCGGAGTACGGTCTGGTTGGTTTTGCCCTAAAAACCAACCGGGCCCCTGGGACGAAAATGCCAATAACTCTCAGACCGGGCGTCCGATTGACGCGCCGTCTGTTGCGTTGAGATCCTGTTGTCGATACGGAGCTTTTGGATACATCAACTTCGGACTACGTGTCAGTTGACGTATCAGCCTCTCGGCTCGTGGAGCGGACCCTCCTAAACGAGCTCGCTATGTGCGGGAACCCTAGCGCTGGCTGTGACTTCGACGACAGAGCAGAGATCCTCCGTGGACTGCGACGACGGCAGAGCAGAGATCCTCCGTGGACTGCAACGACGGCAGAGCAGAGATCCTCCGTGGACTGCGGCGACGGCAGAGCAGAGATCCTTCGTGGACTGCGGCGACGACTGTGCAGAGATCCTCAGTGGACTGCATCGACTACTGCACTCAGCGATCCTACGTGGATCAGTGCTACAGGTTCTGTGTGAGCCCGATCCTATGTGGGTCCTTACTACCGGTTCTGTGTGGGCCACTGCCTACAGGTTCTGTGTGAGCCCGATCCTACGTGGGTCTTTTGCGGGGGTTAGTACCTATCGATCCTTCGTGGGTCCGACGACTTAGATGGATCAGTGATCATCTTTGACGTCATCTGAAAAAGTATACCTGGTTGAGCTGAATCTTATGTTACTCTCCTTTTTGGATTGTGTTGAACTATCCTATGTGGATTTACTGTTTACTCTCCTTGTGGATTTGAGTCTTGCTTTCCTGCGTGGATTGAGTTGTTCTTGAGCTCGTGAGCAGAGCTAGAATTGGGGACTTAGGTATATGTATGGGCATATACCTAAGTCGAGTCAGATGTTACTTCGTGATTGCATCTTTCTTTTGTGCTATATCCTTTGTGGATTTCGGGAGACCTTCGGGGGTCTCGGGGTCCTTACTGAGTAGCTTATACTCACCCCTGCACGGGCTATGCCCGCACCTTGTTGTGTTGGTTGCAGACGACGGACAGCGCTGATCGCGGTTGGGGCGTGGAGCAGGACGGTACCTGGAGGTGGACCACTGGGCGGGACGTGCTCGGAGCGGACGTGGGACCCGAGGAGCCTGGAGGCTATCTGTACCCACCCTTCAGGTGGGATTGCCAGTGGACGACACGAGGCCGCCGTCTTTTCTTCAGTTGCTGTTCTTTACTTTTTCAGTTGTACTTTACAGTTGGGCTTGTATTTCCGGCCCCCTTTACTTTTCTGCACTTTGTAGTTACTTTCCGCTTGCTGACTCTGTGGTGGTTGTTACTTTTAAAGGCAATGCCTTCCCTGTTTACCGGGATTTTACGCCTTGGTGCTAGTCGCCAGCCCCTGGCCTATGGAAGGCGGGCATGGGGTAGTCACGGCACGGGCCCCGAGGACGGGTCGTGACAAATTGGTATCAGAGGTGGTCGGTTCTACCGCAGACTCTGATCGTCTTTTCTTTCTAAGTGAAGCAATAGTGTTTACTGTATTGAGTGTGGTTATCAGTTCAGGGAGCCCAGTGTTGGTGCGGCGGCCGACGTATCCGTACACCAGGACCCTGACTCCTGATTTCCGACTTAATGCATGAAAACATTGATTGCGTGTGTATTCCAAGTTTTCTTTGTGATTACTTGTGTCAGCTCACCGGGTATACTGATCTGCTTTATGAAAGTCTCAAGTTTTCCTTGTGACTACTTGTGCCAGCTCACCAGGCATACTGTTCTGACTATGGTGCTCTTGTTCTCCTTTTCAGGATGGCCCCGCGACGACAGCCAGCTAGGGTTCCGAGTGTAGGGCGCGACGGCAGCCCACCGAGCGACGAGGCCTCGGTGCAGGGCCCTTTGCCAGCAGTGGCACCGGCGGTAGTTTTACCCGCCGAGCCACCGATGCTACCAGTACCAGACGCTGATGATGCACGTCGCCTTAGGGAACTGCATGAGTTTCAGAGCCAGCGACCGCCCAGGTTTCGCGGTGAGGCGGACCCCCAGGCCGCCGAGGACTGGCTAGAGGCGGTGGTACGGATCTTTAGGCTAGTGAGGACACCAGCGGATCTCATGGTGATTCTCGCGGCGAGCCTCCTGCAGGCGGCGGCAGGACGATGGTGGAGCTTGATGCTCCAGGTTCACGATGAGGCATCCTTGCTCTGGGCGGACTTCGAGAGCCTCTTCCGCTCTGAGTTCGTCCCGGCCACCCTACGAGCGGTGTGCATCCAGGAGCTTCTCCAGCTGCGCCCGGGCAGCATGACGGTCGCTCAGTACGCGGCGAGGTTCACTGACCTATCTCGCTACTCGACCGACATGGTACGGGGCCCCTTCTTTCGGGCCCGGACCTTCGAGCAGGGCTTGCGACAGGAGATTCGGGCGTCGCTGATCTCCCTCAGCATTCCGACCCAGGAGGGAGTGCTGGAGCGAGCCCTCCTGATCGAGAGCTTCCTGGAAGAGCCTTCTTCAGCGGCGAGACCAAGCGCAGGGCGGCAGGTAGCTGAGTCTTCGGCAGCAGGTAGCCGACGGATGACTCTCGGGTCTAGGCAGACCAGACCCCCACGCAGACGGCCTCAGGACACCGGCTCAGCAGTGCGGGGCACACAGCGGAGTGCCAGCCTTCCGAGAGGCAGGCTGTGCTACTCCTGCGGCGGGCAGGGTCACATGGCTCGTGACTGCCCGACTCGCCGACCAGAGGAGCAGCAGACGGTGGAGGGGCCACCCAGGCAGAGGCAGAGGGTCGACCGTGGCGGTCCGCGGGGAGGAGGCGGACGAGGCAGAGGAGCTGGCCGAGCAGCGGGTGGTGGGCGACGCTTCCAGGCTCTACCCCCACCACCACCAGGAGGGCCACCTCGACCATAGGGAGCTGGCGGGCAGGGACAGGCCCAGCTCCAGGCAGTGGAGGCCTACGACCCCGACATGACAGAGATGATTCGAGGTACGATCTGTGTCTATTCTACCCTTGCTGCAGTACTTATAGACACAGGAGCGAGTCACTCTTTCATAGCCTCTGCCCTTGTTCGGAGCTCGGAGATTCCGACTGAGCCGTTGGCTCGATCCTTACGGCTAGAGACTCCTACGGGAGCAGACTCGACGATTACGCACTGGTGCCGGCAGAGTGAGCTTACTCTAGGAGGCGAGAGCTTCGGCTGGGATCTCCTTGTAGCGGCGTCGAGGCCTTACGACGTCATCTTGGGCATGGATTGGCTATCCACGGTTCATGCCCAGATCGACTGTTTTAGGCGCAAGGTGCGATGTGTTCACACCGACGGGAGCAGGTTTACCTTCACCGGCGAGAAGGGAACCTTTGCAGCACAGGATGGACTTCCGCGGAGGAGAGTGCAGCCCATCTCTCATCAGTTGGCTAGCCTCATCCTAGGAGCAGTGGACGTGCGGAGTCCAGCTTTTCCTGCAGTGGTGGACCAGTACGTGGACGTCTTTCCCGACGACGTTCCAGGGATACCTCCTCGTATAGAGGTAGACTTTTACATCGACTTGTACCCCGGGATATCCCCGATATCTACTCCAGCATATCGGATGGCCCCCGCCGAGCTTCGAGAGCTGCGGGTACAGTTGGAGGACTTGAAGAGCAAGGGGTTTATCCGACCCAGTGTTTCACCCTGGGCTTCCCCGATTTTGTTCTCCAAGAAGGCGGACGGGAGCTTGCGACTGTGTGTCGAATATCGTCGCCTGAACCAGGTGACAGTGAGAAACAAGTATCCGCTGCCACGGATTGATGACCTCTTCGATCAGCTCAAGGGAGCGCGGTGGTTCTCGAAAATAGACCTCCGGTCAGGCTATCATCAGCTCAGAGTTCGAGACGAGGATGTGCAGAAGACGGCCTTCAGGTGTCGGTATGGCCATTATGAGTTCTTGGTTATGCTGTTCGGCGTAACCAATGCTCCAGCAGTGTTCATGAGCCTCATGAACAGTATCTTCCAGCCATACCTCGACCGATTTGTCGTTGTCTTCATTGACGACATTTTGGTATACTCGACGACTGAGGAGGAGCATGCCTACCACATGCGAGTTGTGCTAGACACACTCCGAGGGCACCAGCTTTATGGAAAGCTCTCAAAATGCCAGTTCTGGTTACGTGAGGTCCATTTCTTGGGGCACGTCATCTCTGAGGCGGGAGTTGCAGTGGATCCCGCGAAGATCGAGGCAGTGCTAGCTTGGGAGCCACCCAAGAGCGTGACAGAGGTGCGAAGTTTCTTGGGCTTAGCCGGATACTATCGGAGATTTGTGTCGGACTTCTCCAGAGTTGCGGAACCACTCTCAGCCTTGACAAATAAGGGGAAACCCTTTGTGTGGTCAGACAGATGTCAGCAGAGCTTCCAGGAGCTGAGACAGAGATTGACCAGCGCACCTATCTTGAGGTTGCCTGAGGAGGGAGTTGGATACGTAGTTTACTGCGATGCATCAGGGACTGGACTTGGGTGCGTCCTGATGCAGGAGCGGGCCGTGATCACCTACGGATCACGTCAGTTGAGGCCGCATGAGCAGAACTATGCCACTCATGACCTGGAGTTAGCAGCAGTGGTCTTCGCTCTGAAGACTTGGCGGCACTATCTGATGGGCGGGCGCTTCACAGTCTTTTCTGACCACCAGAGTCTCAGGTATATCTTCTCTCAGAAAGACCTGAACCTGAGACAGCGGAGATGGCTTGAGTTCCTCCAGGACTATGACTTTGAGATAGTCTATGCTCCTGGGAAGGGGAACGTGGTAGCCGATGCCCTCAGCAGGAGGACGGGCATTCAGCTACTTGAGGAGGCGACGGAGCAGCTAGCCTTCTTACAGATATCCTTCGTGGATAGAGACGGAGCAGCCTTTCTTCAGTCTCTCACAGTCTCTCCTCCACTTCTACAGCGGGTCAGAGAGGCTCAGCGTGGGGACGCTGACTGTGAGACCCGGCGTGCACTGATATCCTCAGGTCAGGCGCCTGATGGTTTCTCCCTTGGAGCAGAGCACGACATCCTTTTCAGAGGACGTACCTTCGTACCAGTCGCTTTACGAGAGGAGGTGCTGAGAGAGTTTCACACTTCTCCCTTGGCGGTGCATCCTGGAGTGGCGAAAATGTACCAGGATCTCAGGCGACAGCACTGGTGGCCGGGCATGAAGAAAGCTGTGGCAGAGTTCGTTTCACAATGCCTCACCTGCCAGCAGGTGAAGGCAGATCATCAGGTACCAGCAGGCTTGGTACAGCCCTTGGAGGTCCCAGAGTGGAAGTGGGACGGCATATCTATGGACTTCGTGACTGGACTTCCACGCACTTCCAGAGGTCACGACTCCATTTGGGTGATTGTCGACCGACTCACCAAGTCGGCACACTTCTTACCCATCAGAGAGCAGGGCTCAGTGGAGAGCTTGGGACGTCTTTACGTCCAGGAGATCGTACGGCTTCACGGTGTGCCATCGTCTATCGTCTCCGATCGAGATGCTCGTTTCACTTCCCGGCTTTGGAAGGGGTTGCAGGAGGCGTTCGGGACGCGGCTCCATCTGAGCACAGCCTTCCACCCTCAGACAGATGGTCAGACGGAGAGGACCATACAGACACTCGAGGACATGCTCCGTGCATGTGTTCTCGACTTTGGTCACAACTGGGAGGACCACCTACCCTTGGTGGAGTTCGCGTACAACAACAGCTACCACTCCACCATCGGGATGGCACCATACGAGGCGTTGTACGGCAGACCCTGCAGATCACCGTTGTGCTGGACAGAACCTGGGGAGTCAGCACTCGTGGGACCAGAGATGGTCCGAGCCACGACAGAGAAGGTCCAGATCATCCAGGAGAGGATGAGGATAGCTCAGAGCCGGCAGAAGTCATATGCTGACAGGAGGCGGAGGCCACTGGAGTTCGAGGATGGCGACCACGTCTTTTTGCGTGTCTCACCTCGACGTGGTTTACGGAGATTTGGCCGAGGCGGCAAGTTGTCTCCACGCTTCATCGGGCCTTTCCAGGTCCTCAGCAGGATAGGAGAGGTGGCTTATCGCCTGGCTCTACCACCTCAGTTGCACCGGGTGCACGACGTCTTCCACGTGTCTCAGCTGAGGAGATACGTGCACGACCCGACGCACATCATCGACTTTGGGGAGCTGGACGTGGACGATGGGGCGACTTTTGCGGAGGTCCCAGTGGAGATCGAGGATCGACAGGAGCGGGTCCTACGTGGGCGGTCGATTCCTCTTGTGCGCGTCAGATGGCAGCACGGGAACCTCCAGGAGAGCACTTGGGAGCGGGAGGCTCAGATGCGTGCTCAATACCCCCATTTGTTCCCCTAGTTTTTGATGTATCTTTACGGGGACATAAAGCCTTGAGGTGGGAGTAATGTAAAGACCCTCAAATTTCAAGGGAATTTTTTTCTTAATTTTCTTTGGAATTTTACAAGAGCGCAGCTTCAGACGGCACCTGATTCCGAGGCCCGGTGTGCCCGGAATCAATTTCCGAAGTTTGGCTCGGGTACGTTTAGTGAACGGACGAGCGGGTTTTTCTATCTTTTGAACCGGTGCCCGGAATCGAATTCTGAGGGCACCGATGAAATCGCAGCGCTGGTATTTGCTTAGAAACGCCTCTTCCGGAGTTGCGTTTGCTCAGACGTGGTTTTTAAATTTTGGGGCTTTAAGTCAGAAATAAAATAAAGTTTGTGCGACAACTTTATTTTATTTCACTTAAGCTGCTTGGAAGCCACTTGAAGCCACTTAAAGGCGGCTTGATCTGAGCTGAACTGGATAGGATGCTATCCAGAAATATCCTACCCCCTTGGTAGGATATTTGTGAGGTGGGGCCCGCATGAGCCCCGCCGTTTCTTTCGCTAAGTAACGCACCCGCGAAAAACCGTCAAAGTAACTGAAAAGTCAACCGACGCGTTTTCTTTATTTCTTAACAGACCATTTAATTGAGCGGTTTATTTCGTGAATTAAATGGGCTGTTTCGCTCGTTGAACTAATTCAACGAACTGATGGGTCGTTACTTACGCTTTTGCATTTGTTGGCATGTTTATAAAATACGACCAACCTAAAAATCCTTTGAAAGGATTTGAGAGGATCTTTGTTTCTTCATCTCCCCTCCTCGCGAAGAACGCGAAGAACGCGAAGAACGCGAAGAACGCGAAGAACGCGAAGAACGCGAAGAACGCCGGCGACCGGAATTCGACGACGCACACCGTGATCTGCGACGTCGACGAGCTCTACCCGCGACGTTCTTCGGCGACGCCCCTTCTTCCGCGGCCGATCCTCGTTCGGCAACAAAGGTGAGAATCGAATCTTCTAATTCTTCCCTTTTTATAATTCGATATCAACGGATTTAAATTAATTAAATCCGTCTGATCATGATCCGGAGATTGGCGACGCGACGCCGGATACCGCGACGACGCGACGATCCCCCTTCTTCCGCGACGAGCAATTCTGCGACGACCTCACGTCCGACGACGACAAGGTAAGGGTTGTTGGAATTCTTTTATTTTCTTCCCCGTGTTTATTCTTTTAAAATAAAGAACCTGATCTCCGAACAATTTTAATTTAATTAAAATTGTTGTTGATTATTTTCTTTCCTCCCGTTGTTTATGACTAACGCGGAGGGTGCGAATCTAACGAACAAGACCCGGCAACCCTCCGCCGATCTTTTGTTGTGCGGATTTGGCGGACGACGACGAACCGTGCGGCAAGGGCGATCCGTTGATCCCGCAGTGAAGATCGGCCCCCGGGAGGAGCAACGGCGCAGACGGGAGGCAAAATGGGCCACCGGAGCAACTCCGGCGGCCCGCGGAAGACGGCGGCGGCGCCCGGCGCGCCGCCGTGGAGGAGATCCGCCGCGGCTGAAGCCGCGGCGGCGGCGGCCGGTTTTGCGGCCGCGCGGAACCGGGGAGGGACGCGGCGGCCCGGCCGCGTCCGCGTGACAGGCGGCCCCCCGCGGGGCCGTGTTCCACTTGAGCCGCGGGTCAAACCCGCGGCGCCCCCTTCGGCCTCTCGGCCGAAGCTGAGCCGGCCGGTCCGGTCGGCCGGGCCGCGCCCAGGCCGGACCGGACCCGGCCGAGCCGGGTCGGGCCGGGTCGCCCCGGGCCCAGAACCCCCGTTTTCGGGCCTTCTTCGGTCTTTCACCCATATCTTGGGCCTGGGACCTCCGATTGACGAACCGTCAGCGGTACGCGATCCTTGGATCGATACGGTCATTTCGGTATATTATACTCAAGGTTTCGGAAGACTTTGGGTTCGGCCGGGTTGGTTCGTACACGAAACCAACCGGGCCCTCGGAGCGGAAACGCTCATAACTTGGGCTACGGACGTCCAATCGACGTACCGTCAGCTGTGGTAGTTTCCTTTAAGTGAGACGGAACTTTTGGCATACTCCGCCCGAAGATCGGATACAGGCGGAGTACGGTTGGGTTGGTTTTGCCCTAAAAACCAACCGGGCCCCTGGGACGAAAATGCCAATAACTCTCAGACCGGGCGTCCGATTGACGCGCCGTCTGTTGCGTTGAGATCCTGTTGTCGATACGGAACTTTTGGATACATCAACTTCGGACTACGTGTCAGTTGATGTATCAGCCTCTCGGCTCGTGGAGCGGACCCTCCTAAACGAGCTCGCTACGTGCGGGAACCCTAGCGCTGACTGTGACTTCGACGACAGAGCAGAGATCCTCCGTGGACTGCGACGACGGCAGAGCAGAGATCCTCCGTGGACTGCGACGACGGAAGAGCAGAGATCCTCCGTGGACTGCGGTGACGGCAGAGCAGAGATCCTTCGTGGACTGCGGCGACGACTGTGCAGAGATCCTCAGTGGACTGCGTCGACTACTGCATTCAGCGATCCTACGTGGATCAGTGCTACAGGTTCTGTGTGAGCCCGATCCTATGTGGGTCCTTACTACCGGTTCTGTGTGAGCCACTGCCTACAGGTTCTGTGTGAGCCCGATCCTACGTGGGTCTTTTGCGGGGGTTAGTACCTATCGATCCTTCGTGGGTCCGACGACTTAGATGGATCAGTGATCATCTTTGACGTCATCTGAAAAAGTATACCTGGTTGAGCTGAATCTTATGTTACTCTCCTTTGTGGATTGTGTTGAACTATCCTATGTGGATTTACTATTTACTCTCCTTGTGGATTTGAGTTTTGCTTTCCTGCGTGGATTGAGTTGTTCTTGAGCTCGTGAGGAGAGCTAGAATTGGGGACTTAGGTATATGTATGGGCATATACCTAAGTCGAGTCAGATGTTACTTCGTGATTACATCTTTCTTTTGTGCTATATCCTTTGTGGATTTCGGGAGACCTTCGGGGGTCTCGGGGTCCTTACTGAGTAGCTTATACTCACCCCTGCACGGGCTATGCCCGCACCTTGTTGTGTTGGTTGCAGACGACGGACAGCGCTGATCGCGGTTGGGGCGTGGAGCAGGACGGTACCTGGAGGTGGACCACTGGGCGGGATGTGCTCGGAGCGGACGTGGGACCCGAGGAGCCTGGAGGCTATCTGTACCCACCCTTCAGGTGGGATTGCCAGTGGACGACACGAGGCCGCCGTCTTTTCTTCAGTTGCTGTTCTTTACTTTTTCAGTTGTACTTTACAATTGGGCTTGTATTTCCGGCCCCCTTTACTTTTCTGCACTTTGTAGTTACTTTCCGCTTGCTGACTCTGTGGTGGTTGTTACTTTTAAAGGCAATGCCTTCCCTGTTTACCGGGATTTTACGCCTTGGTGCTAGTCGCCAGCCCCTGGCCTATGGAAGGCGGGCTTGGGGTAGTCACGGCACGGGCCCCGAGGACGGGTCGTGACAATGCCTATTTGTATCCCTGATGATATTTTTGAAAGTCTAAGTGGTGGGTATAAACCTTTGGATTTAGTCATGGAATATCTATGTAATTATAAGAAAATATGTCCTGGTGTTTCTTAATGAAGGATGTATATACCTCATGTACTTTGATATTCATGGCTGTACTGATCAAAGTGAGTCATGGATCATTATTTGTACCCAAATTTATTTCTACGAGTTCATCAATAGTGGTGGAGACACCTTACTCAAATGCTGGGGGACATCCGTGAGGTAATCCACCTCTTCATCTTTCTCATTCATTACATCATCCACCTCTTCCTGGGAAGTTGGTGATGAAGCAAGTTTCTCAGAGTTAGTGGAGGAGTCGATAGTTGGATATCTAGAAGATGAAGCAACCATTTCTGGATCAATTGATGGCGTGAGGCCCTTTTTGAGATCCAAAGGTGAGATAAACGTCTGATAATGACCATACTCATTTTCTACCATTGACATGGAAAACTCTTTTAGAATAGATGAAAGGTCAATGATTTTTTGAAGCTCAGGGGATGGAATGAAGAAATTTTTATCCAAGATTTCATTACTGTTTAGAGAGTTAAAAATTTATCTAGAACTATCAAGATCATTTTTCATTAAAGACATCACAAAATTCATTGGATGTGTTCTTGAGTTTGGTCCCATTCATTTGATTTAATTGACGGGCAGCACATACTATTCACTAAGTTGGTTGAAAGTGTTTTACAGAATCATCTCCAAACCATTCAAGGCATTGATCCTAGTGAAATCATCATCCATAGACCGTTTCCCTTCCTTATGGTAGAATCCTCTGTCAATGTACTACAATTCATAGTATTTAAACGGGGCCTTATCACCATGAAATGTCACCATTTTCCATTGATACAATATTTTAGATATTGGTGGTATGAAGAAGGTATAGCTACATGATGATGTTGACATGGTCTTCTTTGAATAACATTCAAGGCCATATCCTATGTAACAAGCATTAATTATGAGTCACACATGAGATCCACAAACTCATTTATGAGTTTTATTTCACCAATTTTCTTTTACTCATTCTACTCATAACTCAATAACATTAAAGTAGAGGGGGAAAACTGAGATTTATTGAAACCTAGTAGATGAAGCATTTAGATTGTAATGAGGTTGACTCTTGAGTCGTTGTTAATGAAATCTCATTGGATGTCATTGCCATTTATCCTACTAGATACATACAAGGTTCTGACATGTACTTTTAAAATTAAATCCTTGTCCTTGTCTATAAAAGAGATGACTGTGAGAAATTATAAAGGATCATTATCTACAAAATACACATTGATTCTAGAAACATAAAATTAAAATTCTTGAGTTCTTGAAATGTTCTTTATGAGTGCTTCCTAAAGGTGTCTTGATAGACTTAGAGCATCCAGGATTGACAACTTGGCCGACACCCAGGACAATTGTTTCAAAACATCATACTTCTAGTCGAAAGGTCCATGCTTCCTAGAATGGGGATGTACTTTTTTAGGCAATTTAGAAATTAATGTTCTTTATGTGGATGGATAAACACTTGGAACATAAGCTATAGGTGTTCATGCACTTGGTGGATAAGGTCGACTAGGTCTGCCTACATGCGGAGGTTGATTAGGAGATGACATTTCCTCTAGCCAGTATCCCAATTTGATTATGTCAGGAAAAAATTTGACATGTGTGGGGAAACTTTGTCACTCTTACAGAGCTCGCTTGAGAGATCTACCACATGTTTTTGCTGCGTATACAGTTCGAGAAAGTACGCGTTAGGGAAGTGACTCTACACTCCCACAACTTCCTCTATATCCTAAAATCCGATGGCCTCACCCACTAGTTCCCCAATAAAGTGTAGGAAATTAGGGTTCATAATCACGGTAATCATATAATAAGGGATACATTAAGTAAATACAATTAATATAACCGATGATCAACTTCTCATCTAATAGAAATTATGTCTGGAAGGTTTACTGTTATTGTACCATCTGGTGGGGTGGGCCCATGATTCTAGGACTATAGGAATAAATCTACTAAATTTAAAGCCAATTTGTCTTACGAATAGGGTCATATTCTTGAATTTTCTTCATACTCTTCCAACCATGTCCCTTTTTTAAAGACTTTATTTTAGAGGACTGAGTTATCGGTGAAGTTGGCTGTGTAGAAAAGAATGTATTTAAAGACATAATTTTATATTTCAACTATGTTTGGAGAATAACATGAGTCCATTTCATCACCTATATTGCCATCCAATTATTTAAATTATTCTTAGCCATGTTGTTAACAGCCATCCATTCATTCCCCTCCTTCAGATTGGTGGTGGAGACACACACCACTTGAGTGGGAAACCTTCCCAACTTCACTTTCTAGGATTCTACCATCTTTTATAGGATGTCATTGAATACAAAACAGTCCTAGATGTTTTGAAATAGTAATTTATATAAGGAAAAATAATTTTGGAGATCTTCGTCACCTTATTTTTAGGGCTTCCTGGGATTTTGAAACTTGATCATGTTTTTCTCCAATCTCGAGATGATGTAGTTAGGGAATTGGTAAATTTAGAAAGAATATTCCTTGTTTTTTATCTACCCAAAATATTTTCCCTATTTTATATTTTATTATCCTGGGGAGGAGGGTGTTGTTGCTGAAGATCAAGAGGTAGAGACACATGATACAGTGCAAGCTTCAGAGTGGGAGTGGGTATAAGGTCTTTCTTAAGCTAATTGTATCCACCTTTTCTTTCCCCTCTATCCTTTCTTGAGATGATATAATTACTCGGGACCTAGATTCGGTCTATAAATTAGAGTCTTAAACTATTTGGGTGATTTTAGAATAGTCTTGAAACCATCCTATATATTTCACCGGGATAAGTGGTGTGCACAGATCATCAAAAATATTCCCTATATAGATGGGAAGAAATTATTCTCAAGGGAGCAGCAAGTTTATGAAGTATGTAAATACTTTCCATCGAGCAATGAAATTTGAGAATAATTCATTCTCCCATTTTTTTAGTTTGAGAGACCGATGAATATTGTATTCTGTAATGTTGAGTTGAATTGGAAGAGAAAATTTTGACTAGGGTCTTCCCACCATATAATTAACAAATCTTGCAATCTCGTGTACCATAATAGGCTAGTCCCTGTAGTGATTTCACAAAGCACCTGAGTTCCATTCCCTCCTATTGTTTAGGGGTCCCCATAATGGGATCACAATGTGAGAAGAAATGAATCCAATAGTGTTCTAGGTATCCTTATCCAATAAAAATGGGGAGCCCTTGTTACACCCATAGCTCCCATTGTATGTTTCTCTTTGAATAATACAATAGCTTGCACTGTACGCAACTTCAAGTTCTAGTACACCGCGACTAATCAAAATACACTTTATGAATAGTAATACCCAATTTTTGAAAATGATTAAATATTATTTTTCAAATGGACATCATTATTGGATTCATAATATCAAAATTATAATAGGGTGAATTTTTGGTATTTTTCTGAAAACAATAAATTTTTTATGAATAGTGGCAACCCTGCGTTATTGTTTAAAACCAAATTTTTATATAAATAATTAGTTATTTTATTTAAATTTATTTTAGATAAAAATAGATACATAATACCTATATATTTTCAGTTTAATTCATCGGAGTCATTTTATAATAATATTAGATATATAAAATGTTATTGAACTTTTTACCGTATTTTACCCAGCTTCTAGGTGCATTTGCAAATTTCAATAAAACGTAATTTTTATAATTTTGTGAGTTTAATTTCGAAAATCAAAGAGACATGGTTGACATCAATAAGTAAAATTTGGTTTAATAAGATGAAAATAATTTTTAGTGAATAATAACTTTTGACTTTTATTTACCACGGTTAAATGTAAATAGGGTAATTAAAGGTAAAAATGATATTATAATTATCCTAAAACATGTCGTAATTATATTGGATAAGTGTATTTAGAACAAAATAAACCTTATGAATAAAAGATAATTCTTTTGGTCCACCTGGATTTGATTATTACATTTATTATTATTTTATTTAATGAAGAGTCAAAAGGGGTAAATTCAAATTTTAATAAATAAACCATTTTTAATGTAGGGTTATAAATAAGATAAATTCAACTATAAATATTCATTAGAGAGATAAATACATTTTATACATAATATTATTTTATTTATAATTTTTAGACATTAAATAAATAACTTTATTTATGACACAATGATGATGCAGTAATTAGCTTATTAATGAAGGACAAAAATAATTGATATTATAAATGTCCAAGTAAATGTAAATTGAGACTTTTGATAAATTAAACTAATTTTATAGGTTAATATTACATTTTATGTTTTATTAAATAATTCTTTTTCAACGTTATAATGTTGTTATAATTTTCACAAAAACAAAATACCAAATCGTGTCAAAATTGACAAAAATGAGTTTTTTTAAAAAATACAATATTATTAATTGATATAATATTAATAAAAATTTATGGTTTTGAAAAAGGACTAATATATGGTTATATATATCAATAATGAACTAATTGGGGTTATCTTGGCTTTTCATAGTAAGTTTATTAACCATTAATTATAATAATACAAGAATACATGGTAAAAGGTAAACTATTTAACTAAGAGTTAAATATAAAAGATAAGGTTAATATGGTGACCTAAACCTATCTAATACCTATTTCATGAGAGTTTTTAGACCCATACCCATATTATCCTAGAAATAAATCATTTTGGAATCATTAAAAAAATATTATTGTATAATAAAAAAATATTTCAAGATTTTCCGAAAGTGACCCGCACCTCTCTTATAAAAGGGTACTTCCCCTTCTCTCAAAATAAAACCTACAAAGCCATTTGCCTCGACCAAAACCTGAATAAATATCCTCCAAAATACTCTCAATTATACCTAGAGTCATTAATTTGATCATAAATCCAACCTAAGGATCCATTTTGATCATCTAAAAAGGAAACACCAGAAAAGAGGTAATAATTTCACCACCTATTTCGATGTTCTTTCCTCCATCCACTTCCTCTTTCATTGTTGTTTCCATACTAAAATAATAACTCCAGTACCTTATAAATAATGCGATGTTATTATAAATATCGTACAACAATATTAATTATTCTATCGATTCTATTAATGACAAGTCACCATACATGCGTACGTACGACTTACCATCTCCACGTCGTGGCGTAATTTGTTATTCGACACTTAATTATTTGGGTGAGTATAATAATGAGTGTAAATGAACTAAATAATAAATATAACATATTAATTATTATTTATATATGATATACCATCCAATTACATATGATTTCACCATCAATAAATGATATTGTCACTCGTGTGTACGTACGAATTATCGTCTCCACGAACACGATGAAATTCATTCCCCATCATAACTATTCAAGAATAATTTTCATTTAATGATGATTTTTTTTAATAACATAATATCATTCTGGATATGAATAAAAGAAATCCTATCTGTAAAAACTATGGCTTACGTAACCATTCATATAAATGAAGATGAATCAGTTAATATCCGAAAAAATGATACTACCGAAATATTATTAACAAATCAATATTAGGAGATTATATATGATATAATATTTATGTATGTGGTTCTTGTATAATTTAATAACAATGATTTAACAATTATACATGAGGTTAACTTACCCTTAATCAAGAAGAAGTAAAATGCAAGGGTTAATTCTATAATCTATTCATTATCCGAGGTTGTTTATATGTGAGTATCTTGTGGGACCTCTTTATCATCAACATATGTGTTTCTTAAAAATTTATTTCATGTCATTTTTAATATTTCATAGACTATGGGTTAAATTCATTAATACCCTTGTTTTAATTTTTAATAAAATATTTATTAAGTAATCTTTCTGTCATTTTCCAAACAAGGTCCTTTACGACTTTTTTGACCAAATTAAGGAAAGAATATTTTTTAACTTATACAGTGAGTGCGGCTATTTTCCACTGTTATAACACCTTAAAAGATTCCCTTACAATCTTATAAGAATATTTTCAAAATAAATATTTTATTTTATAATTACGTGAAATTTAAATTATTTTAAAATAGAAAGGGATATTCGTCTCAAATATTTTTGATTTAATCTATGCCAACATCCTATGATGGATTTCACACATATTTGAATTTGATTTATTTTGATACAATATTTCATATTGTATTGAAGGTTTTGCGATATGTTTAACTATGGATGTGTTATTTTTATACCATTCATAGTTTATGGATAAATTATTAACATTTCATATGATAGTATTAATACAAATGTTTATGTTAGGTTTTATCCTTTTCATATGAGGAATTCATTAGAATTAGTAAGTGATGGGTGGAGCCCGCTATTACTCCTCAATGCATCGGTAGGTATCATGAGACAAAATAGTGTCTTAGAATAAGGCCTTGACAAAATCTTATTTGTAGTCTTGGAACGAGGCATTGACTATGTGGTTATGACATCCAACATTATGCATTCCATCATTATGAAATTGGCTATTGATGTTACATGATCTTATTTGACTAGTAGAATATCTATGTGAATAAGTAAATGTCATTATTTGACTTATCTTTGACATATTATTCTGAAGTTTAAGTCTAAAAGTCTTTTGTTTTAGTCTTAAAAATTGCCTTAAATGTTTTTTTTTATTTATGAATGTTTTCTGTATATTGTCATCCTTTATGAGAATTTGAGCTCACCCTTTTATTATGTTTTACTTTGTCTAGGATGTGATGAAGTATATTAAGATTAACCTATAGGAATAGGATAAGAGATATAACAGTGTTAAAAGGGCACACAATGTTGTTTTTTTTATTTCATGATGTAATGTAAAACTTATGAATGTATCTAGTACATCCAAGGCTACTATACTGATTGGTCGTTCGGTATATGATTCCTTGTATCATGCCAATAT
This sequence comes from Viscum album, assembly GCA_963277665.1. Taxonomy (NCBI): domain Eukaryota; kingdom Viridiplantae; phylum Streptophyta; class Magnoliopsida; order Santalales; family Viscaceae; genus Viscum; species Viscum album. Next base: position 1,995,992,330 of record OY728157.1, read on the forward strand.
TATGTAATAATGCACCAAATCTGGGTAATTAGGGTTGGGGCATTATTGTTGGTATCAGAGGAAGATTAGTACAAACCTTGGAAACTATATTTAGAAAAAATCTGATTAGAGAACATTACCCAAAGATATACTTTGAGTATTAGTATAGAAGAACATATTAAAATTTTGGTAATGTGAACAATTTGTGTATTTTCAAAGAAATACATCCCTTTCTGGATACGAGAAGGTTGATGCAGCTCTGGAATATATGTTCCTAGGAATGAAAACTCTAACAAGGAGTTTTGGGCCTGACCTGGGGTATCCTTATACACGACAATGAGCATTGCTGCACTCTTGGTTATGACAGTCATGGGGGATATGCTTATTATAATTCAATTTTTCTTTAAAAAACCATTATGAATGATTTATGAGTATATACCTCCTCAAAGAAAACATTTTTATGATTATGGATTATATCCATAAACTATTCAATTTATGTTAATTTTTTTTATAAGTTTGGAATTATGTATTGAGATTCATAAAGTAATACAGTGTATGCCATTGTTTAAAAATGGAGCCTAGTGGAAGGAATGAAAACTGTATCAATGCACAAAATCCATGTAGGTATTTCCATCATACATAAGACAATTATAGTAAATCTAGTGATTCAACTGGTGTTGATTAGAGTATCACCATAATAGGACAACTCAATCAGGTTATGAATAATAACCTTACCCATATGGCACACCCTAATCCACAACGTGGAGGATCATTGTTATAATGATTCATGAAGCAACAACCACCAACATTCAATGGGACTAAAAATCCATTTTTAGCTGAGAAATGGATAAGTTCCTTAGAGAAAATATTTCATGCTTTGGGGAGTAGCGAAAGAGAAAAAGCTGTCATGGTAGTTTATCACCTCACAGGAGATGTAGATAAATGGCAGTCATTAATTCAAAACACAAAGGAAGATGAAGAAGTATCAAATATGAAATGGGGGGAGTTTAAAGATCTTTTCTTAGAGAGATACTTTCCTTGTGACATTCGAGCAGATATGGAAAGACAATTTCTAAGATTGAGTAAAAAGGAGGATGGGAGTGTCGCAAAGTATGAGGCTAACTTTACAAGGTTAAAAAGGAATGAAACAAATTATATACATAACCCAAGGAGAAAGATTGATTGATTATTTTCTGGGTTAAAACCATTTATCCGTTGAGAATTAGTCTCACAATCCTACCCATCATACAAATATATTGTCTCATGTGCTATCAAGACAGAAAAGAAAATATCTAAGTCTTACGACTTTAGAAAAAAGAAATAGAAGAAGAGATTTTCGGAAAACTTTGGAAATGTAAATAAGGGGAAGAAGGGAAAAGTTGAATTTCCTTCCTATGGTAAATGTGAGAATAAATACTCTGGTACTTTCCTGAAGGGAATGTGAGTTTGTTACAAGTGTGGTGAAAAATTCCACCAAACTCGTGATGTCAAGGGAAAGAAAGAGGCTGTCAATGTTGAATGCAACAATTTTAGAGAAATGGAGAATTATGAAAATAAATTTCATAATCAGTAAGGAATATTAATGTAGAAAATTCCATGGGAGCAAGGCCATGCTTAGGCGATCACTACTACTGAGGTTGAAGCTTCAAATGACGTGGTGGTAGGTAATTTAATGGTTTCATAAAGTTTATACAATGCTTTATTTGAATCTAGATCATCACATTGTTTCATATCTTCCTAGTTTTCTATGAAAATTAGATATTTCCAATTTGATTTAACAAGGGAGTTCTTAGTAAAAACTCCTAAGGCAAGTATCATTGCAACAAAGTTTTGTGAATCAGTCCCAATTAGGTCATACAAACGTGCTTTATCTACTGATATCATCGTCATACCCATGATTTAATTTTATATAATCCTTGGTATGTATTTGATTTTAGACCATGATATGAAAATTTATTGTAAGAAGAAGGGGGTTGGAATTTTTGATGATGATAAAGAGTACCTTATCATTAGGGTAAAAACATCACCATCATATTCTTATATAGATCCACCCCATGTAGCTCTACTAAATTAAATTATTGTGGAGGAAGAGAGTAAAATAACTATGGGTGAGGAAAGGAATGTTCAAATAGAGTATGTAACTATTGTGAAAGAATATATTGATGTGTTTCCAAAGGATTTACCTAGACATCCTCTATAATGAGAAATTGATTATTCCATTGATTTAATTCCTGGTTCAAGGCCCATATCAAAGACCCCTTATAGAATGAACACTGTGGAATTAGCAGAATAAAATAAAGAACTAGAGGAATTGAGTAATAAAGGATTTATTATACCTAGTGTTTCTCCATGGGGAGCCCCTGTTCTTTTTGTTAAGAAGAAAGATGGATCTATGAGGTTATGCATTGACTACATGGAGATCAATGCTATAACAATAAAGAACAAGTATCCCCTAACTTGCATTGATTATTTATTCAATCAACTTAATGGGGCTCAATATTTTTCAAAGATTGAATTGAGATCTAGATATCATCAGTTATGTGTGAAGAAAGAAGACATTCTGAAGATAGAATTTCGTACCAAGTACGGGCATTACAAGTTAACAGTAATGAATTTTGGATTGACTAATGCACCCTCTGTTTTCATGAATCTAATGAATAGAGTTTTCAAGGAATATTGTTATGACTTTGTAGTGGTATTTATTGATGTTATCTTGGTTTAATCCAAAAGATATGAATATTATGAAAATCGCACACACACTATTCTAAATACTCATAGAAGAAATGAATTATATGGGAAGTTTAGAAAGTGTGAATTTTGGTTTCAAGAGATTTATTTTCTTGACCATATTGTCTCTAAGGATGGAGTCTCTTTTGATCCTTCAAAGACAAAGGCAATCTAATAATGGGAAACACTGAAGAGTACAATTGAGGTACACAGTTTTATTGGTTTAGTAGGTTATTATCGGTGTTTCATCTAGAATTTTTCCTGATTGGCTAACACATTAACCAAGATCACACATAAAAGGGCTAAATTTGTTTGTACAAAAGAGTGTGAAGAATGTTTTGATGAACTGAATAGATGATTAGTCAATCCTCTTATCATGAATCTACCATTGGGGATTGATGATTTTGTTATTTATAGTAATTCTTAAAAGAAAGGAATTGGTTGTGTCCTTATAAAAAATGATATGGTTACTGCCTATGCATCATGACAAATAAAAATTCATGAACTAAAATATCCTACTCATGATATTGTGTTATCAGCTGTAATATTTTCTTTGAAGATATCGAGAAACTATCTCTCTAGTGAAAAATGTAAGATGTATACCGATCAAAAGAGTTTGAAGTATATTTTATCACATAAAGAAATCAACATGAGGAAAAGACGATGGCTTGAACTACTAAAAGATAATAATTTCACTATATACTACCACCTGGGGAAGTCAAATAAGGTGGTAGATGCATTGAGCAGAAAGGATCATGGATTTTTGAGTAAGATGAGGGTTGAAAGGGATCTTATGTTCATTGATCTAGTAAATATGGATATGGGAATAATCATGGAAGATGAAACATAAATAATTTTTCAAATTTTTTCCAAACTATATTTACTAGAAACAATAAAAGATATTAGACTGACGATGAGGAGTTTCAAAAGAAAATTAAAGCTAAGAACTATGGAAGATTGATTGACTTCATATATGAAGATGGAGTTTTGAAATTTTCGAAGATACATTGTGTTTTTGACATACCTGATCTAAAAAGGGAATTGTTGGATGATGATAATAGCTCTAATTTCTCTATACACCCTGGTAGCACTAAGATATATATAGATTTGAAGAAACATTTTTGGTGGGACAACATAAAGAGGGTGATTGGTGATTATGTGTCAAGATGTATGGCTAGTCAATAGGTTAAGGTTGGAAGAAAACATCCTAGAGGAGTCATGAAACTACATCACATACCTGAGTGGAAATGGAATGATTTTACAATGGACTTTGTCATGGTTATACCAAACACTCCTAGAAGGAATGATGAAATATGGGTCATTATTGATCATCTTACCAAGTTAGCACATTTTCTTTCTATAAGATAATATTTACCACTAGAACGTTTAGAAATACAATATATTAATGATGTTTTAAGACTTCATGGAGTACCCCTATCAATGTTTTTGACCATGATCCCTATTTAACATCAAAATTCATAAAGAGACATCAGAAATCCCTAGATACAAAACTTATTTTGAGCATTTCCTACCACCCTCAAACTGTTGGAAAATCAGAACATACTATTAAAACCATAGAAGACATGTTGAGATCTTTTTCACTTGACTTTCAAGGTATGTGGGATCAATATTCACCTCTAGTAGAATTTTCCTATAATAATAGATTCCATTCATGTTTTCAGATGACACCATATGAGGCGTTATATGGAAAGAGATGTCGCACACCAACTTTTTGAGATGAAGTTGGTGAAATAAAACTCATAGGCCCAGAACTTTTTGTAGAAACAATGGAAAAGGTGAATATTATCCAAACCCATATCAAAGTATCTCAAAGTAGGCAAAAGAGATATGCCAATAAAATAAGGAAGGATTTGTAATTTCAAGTAGGAGATCATGTTTTCTTGAAGGTATATCCATGGATGGGTGTTATATGATTCGGTAAGAAGGAAAAATTAACTCCCAGGTACATCAGACCTTTCAAAATTCTAGAACGAATTAGAGTTGTATCTTACTATTTGGAAATGCAGCCAAGTATCTCGAAAGTCCGTTATGTGTTTCACGTATTACTATTGAGAAAATACATGCCCGACCCAACACATGTACTCACTTATGAAGAAATAGAACTAGAACCTGATCTATCCTATTGTGAAGAGCCTGTCAAGATTTTTGATACTAGAGAACAAGTGTTGAGAAACTGGACGACTCATCTGGTAAAAGTTCTATAGAGAAACCATAAAATGTAAGAGGCAACGTGGGAACCTGAGGAACTTATAAGGAAGAACCACAAAAATCTTTTTATGCAATAATATTATAGAAATTTCAAGAATAAAATTATTTGAAGGAGGGAAGAATGTTACACCCCAAGCTTCCACAATAGGCTTCTCTTTGAATAGTACCATAGCTCGCACTGTACGCACTTTTGAGTTCTAGCACACCAAGACCAATCGAACTAGCTGTTATGAATAGTAATACCCATTTTTTTAAATTTTATAAATTTTATAAATTTTATTTTTCAAAATGGACTTTATTTTTTGTATTAGGAATATCAAAATTATCTTAGGGTGATTTTTTGGTATTTTTCAGAAAACATTCAATTTTTGATGAATAGTGAAAAAGACTACGTTATTGTTTAAAACCAAATTTTTATTAAAATAATTAGTTATTTTATTTAAATTTATTTTAAGATAAAATAGATACATAATACCTATATATGTTCAATGAAATTCATTGGAGTAATTTTATAATAATATTAGATTTATTAAATTTTATGGAACTTTTTACCGTCTTTTACCCACCTTGTAGGCGCATTTGAAAATTTGCATAAAATATAATTTTTCTGATTCTGTGAATTGAATTTCAAAAATACGAGAGACACAATTTACATCAGTAAGTAAAATTTCGTTCAATAAGATGAAAATAATTTTTTTGTAATAGTATCTTTTGAATTTAATTTACCTTAGTTAAAAGTTAATAGGGAAATTAAAGGTAAAAAATGATATTATAATTACCCTAAAACATGTCATAATTCTATTAGATTAGTGTATTTAAACCAAAACAAACCTTAGGAATAAAATATTATTCTTTTGGTCTATTTGGATTAGATTAGGACATTATTTATTATTTTATTTAAAAAGAGTTAAAAGTGCTAAATTTAAAGTTTAATAATTGACCATTTTTAATATAGAGTTATAAAGAAGATCTATTTGACTATAAATATTCATTAGAAATATTAAATTATTTCCTATATAATGGTATTTTATTTATAAATTTTATACATTAAATAATTAAATTTATTTATGACACAATGATGATGCAGTAATTACATTATTAATGAGAGATTAATATAATTGATATTATAAATATCCAAATAAATGTAAATTGAGACTTTTGATGAATTACACTAATTTTATAGGTTAATATGACTTGTTGGTTTTTATTAAATGATTTTTTTCGATGTGAAAAAGTTGTTATAATTTCCACAAAAACAAAATACCAACTAGTGTCAAAATATACATAAATGAGTTTTTTAAACAAATAATATATTATTAATTGATATAATATTCCTGAAAAAATAAGGTTCGAAAAAAGGACTTAGATAATGATATATATATCAATAATGAACCTTTTGGGGTTATCTTGGCTTTTTATAGTAAGTTTATTAACCATTTGTTATAATAATACAAGAATACATGGTAAAAGTTTAACTATTTAACTAAGAGTTAAATCTAAAACATGAGGTTAATATGGTGACCTAAACCTATCTAAAACCTATTATTTGAGATTTTTTTACCCATACCCACCATATCCTAGAAATAAATCCTTTTGGAGCCATTATAAACTAAATATGACTATATGACAAAATAATATTTCAAGCTTTTCCTAAAGTGACCCTCACCTCTCTTATAAAAGGGTACTTCCCCTTCTCTCAAAATAACATCTCCAAAACCATTTGTCTCGGACAAAACCTACTCAAATATCTTCTCGAATACCCTCAATTAGACATATAATCCTTAATTTGATAAGAAATCCAATCTATGGATCCCTTTTGATCAACTCAAAAGGAAACACCCGAAGAAGAGGTAATAATTTCACCACCTCTTTCAAAGTTCATTTCTTCTTCCACTTCCTATTTCATTGTTGATTCCATAACAATATAATAAATCCAGTACCTTATACATAATGAAATGTTATTATAAATATGGTAAAACCACATTCATTATTCTACCCATCCTAGGAATGACAAGTCACCATACATGTGTACATATGACTTACAATCTCTACGTTGTGGTGTAGTTTGTTATTCGAAAATTCATTTTTTGGATGGGTATAATAATGAGTATAAATTATGTAAATAATAAATATAACATATTAATGATTCTATAAATATGATATACCAAACAATTACATATTATTTCACCATCAATAGAATGATATTGTCGCTAATGCGTACATACGAATTACCATCGCCACGAACACGATGAAATTCATTCCTCATCATAAACATTGAAGAATGATTTTCATATTATTATTAAAAATAATGTTTAAGAACATAATATCATTCTGGATATTAATTAAATACATCTTATTGACAACAAACATGTCTTATGTAACCAATCATAAAAAATAATATGAATCAGTTAACACTTGAAACAATGATACTACTAAAATATTATTAACAAAAAAAATATTATAAGATCATATATGAAATAATATTTATATATTTGCTTCTTGAATAATTTAATAAAAATGATTTAACAATTATTCAAGAGTTTAACGTACCCTTAATCATGGAAAACTACATGGTAAGGGTTAATTCTACAATCTCTTCATTTTTCGAGGTAGTTTATACGTGAGTATCTACTAGGACCTCTTTATCATCCACATCCATCTTTCTTAAAAATGTATTTCAAGAAATTTTTACTATTTCCTAGATTATGGGTTAATGTTATTTAAACACTTGTTTTATTTTTTAAAAAATTCTTATAAAGGAATCTTTTCATCATTTTCTAAACAAGGTCCTTTACGACCTTTTCAAAAAAATTAAGGAAATAACTTTTTTAACTTATATGGAAAGTGCATCTATTTTCTTCCATTATAACACCTTCAAAGATTCCCTTACAATATTATAAGAATATTTAAAAAATAAATGTTTTCTTTTATAATTACATGACTTTTAAATTATTTCAAAATAGAAAGAGATATTCCTCTAAAAAAAATTTGATTTAATCTATGTCAATATACTTTGATGGATTTTTCACTTTTTTGAAGTTAATTTATCATGACACAATATTCTATATTGTATTGACGGTTTTGTGATATGTTTGACTATGGATGTGTCATTTTTATACCATTCATGGTTTATGGATAAAGTATTAACATTTCTTTTGCTAATTTTAATATGAATGGTTATTTTATATTTCATCCTTTTAATATAAGGAATGAATTAGACTTAGTAAGTGATGGGTGGGGCCTACTTTTTATCCTTGATACATCGGTAGGTCTCACGAGAAAAACTAGTGTCTTGGCACAAATCCTTGAAAAATCTTATTTGTAGTCCGAGAACGATGCCTTGACTATGTGGTTATGATGTCCAGTATTATGAACTCCATCATTATGAAATTGTCTATTGATATTACATGTGATTATTCGACTAGTAGAATATCCATGTGAAGAAGTAAATGGAATTATTTGATATATATTTTCCATATTATGGTGAAGTTTAAGTTTAAAAGGCATGTGTTTTATTCTTATACATTTCCTTAAATGTATATTATTATTTATGAATGTTTCTTCTATATTTTTATCCTTACTGAGAATCTGAGATCACCCCTTTCTTATGTTTTATTTTTTCCAGGATGTGAAGAAGTATATTATGATTAACCAGTAGAAATAGGCTAAGGGATATAAATTATTTCAAAGGGGACACAATGTTGTTTTTTTCTTTATGATGTAATGTAAAACTTATGTATGTATCTAGTACTTACAAGTATACTAATCTAATAAGCCTTTTGGGACATGATTCCTTGTATCATGCCAATGTTATGTAATAATGCACCGACTCTGGGTAATTGGGGTTGGGGCATTACAACACTGGGTTACCAACATTTGACAGGGGAATATTTGGATATACCCATTCAAGGTAAGTCTTATTTTCTATTTTTATTGGTTCACATTGTTCCTACATGGATTCCAATTTATGAATGAGTGTCTTAATTGCATTCATGATCCCTCGAGGATTGTCTGGCTGAGCCATAGCTCGAACAGGTGCAACGACCTATAGGTCCATCTGTGGTGGTACTGTTGGTGTTTTCCATGGGTAGGCTAAAGGGGCAGGCCTGTATGGATATACCTAGACCTATTCTAGATGTGTTTACAATAGAGGGAACTCTCGATATGTTGTCACAGGATATTGGTATATTGGTGGTTGGTATACCACATTGAGCAAATGTTCCAGATCTATTTCACTTGTCACAAAAAACCCTCTTTATTAAGGTTCACCAGTTGGGAGTGTGATTTGATGATATTTTTGTAGAACATACCCAATAGGTAGGATGCCTTGAAGTAGTTCTACATTTATTATTCTCAATTATTTATTCTCTTCCTCTTTTTGAGCAAATATCTCAAGTGGAAGGGAATTAACCTCTCCAATAGGTAGGTGAGTCACAATCTGAACCATGAGATTTTCTTTATCAGATGCTCTATGAGGGGGTAATGATGGATTGTTTGATGGAATTTCCAAATTCAAGGAAATCATATGGTTATGGGTATGCACACTTCCTTGAATTGTTTAGGTTTGAACCAAATTATGAACTTGATCTTCCTCCTCCGAATCCTCCTCTAAATTAGTCTCAGGTTATGTAGGGTCTGTAGGGATAGTTTTAATGACATTTTTTTATGTGTAATGAATTTTAGGAATTATATAAGTGTATCTGTGAGACTATATTTTTTTATACCCTCCACAGGGACTTGTACTCTCCTTTTTTGATCCTCTAGGGCCCCTCGGAAGATGATAACCCGAAGGTAATCACCAAACATTTCATTCGTGCGCATTCCTAATGAGGTAACCTAATTATGGAATGTGATGAAATAGGAGGATACATTCTACAATGTTTAACATAATTGGGAGAAGACTGATTTCCACATAGGAGTATGTTGTTGAGGTGAAAAATCCCCCATCCTTGAGGTTTGGGGCTATTACAATTCCAATTTCACAACTCTTCCAGCCTGTTTTGCTAACATCAAATATTGGGTTAAAAAATCCCCCAACCATAAAGGATGGGATTTTTCCTGAACTACAATGTATACTATTACCGTGACTGGCCTTTTAATATTCAGAGCATTGTTCAGACATGGGTTGGGTGCATCATTTGGTATGCACTTGAATCACCAACATCCGATGATCATTTCGTTATTTCCAAAAAAAATTTCTATTTGACAATAGAATTATCCTAAGAATAAGTTTTTCTCAATATTTTCAAATGATTGAAGAAAAAGCCTCTCAATAGCCTGCTCTTTTATATATCGATGTTATTGGGAGTCGTTCGACAACTATTTTTGTTGAGAATATATTTGGGTGAGAACATGGTCTATTTTTTAAAGTTGGCCCATGGTTATGAAATTTCATGATACCATATTTGTCAAGATTTTCTATTTGGGGAGTGTAGTAAAATTTAATTCTTCATTTTCACCCCATACTCTGATATGAACATCAGATGGGGAATTAGTGATCAACTGTCGCAATCTTTCAAACACAATGAGGCATGCACATTGAAGGTCTCCTTACTATTTCTCTAAATTTAGATGTCATTCATCTAGGAGATCCATCAAGTAAATTTGTAATTTCATCCCTTCCATTACCTTGATGTGAATCTGAAACTCATCATAGGGAAATGCTTTTTATCTCAATTGATGACAATTTTTCCATTTATCAAGGAAGTTTTCATGCACACAATCTTTCAACAACACCTCTAGAATGTTGTATTGAGGGGTGGATAAAATGTATAACATGAATCATATGTCATCATTATCTAATTGTCTCCTCATGTTTAGCATGTCATCTTCATATTTTTCAAGATTCTCCTCTACATTATCCCACCATAGTGGACATTTTCCCTCTAATTTATCATCATAAACAAGATTGGTAGGTACTTACACTATTCTGTTGGAAGGGTGGTGATCAAATGGGGGTTCATAGAATGACCATCACCATGGGTTGTTTTATGGATGAGAAATGATTTAACTTATCAATGACAAAGAATCATACATTAATGGACTTGTTTTCAAAAGTTCCTTAGGTTGTATGGCATTATCGTCACTACATTGCCATGGGGAGGACCCGTCTGATGACATGAAATACTACTATGGTAAATAAATTTATAGCGAACTCCATCATGGGGAGGACTATCTAGGTGGATTATGGTAAGGGAATGACCCTCTTTCTCATGGATTTTCTAGCCACATGGAGGGATTCCATGACTATCATCCAGAGGTGGGATCTCAAGATCGATCAGATTATAGTAAAAACTAAATACTTCATGGTGAAGTGTCTGAGGAGGAACTTTAAAATTATTTCTACTACCCTAGTAATTTTTAAATAGGAGAGTAGGATCTCGATATACCATCGATAAGAATATAAGGGCTTCAAGAACATCAGAATTAAGTAGATCTAGATCATAGATCGACTCTTCGTTTACCTATCTTTTTTTGTGAGGCTTTTTTTGGATTTATTTTATTGATCAACTAAGGCCACTTTCTAGGAGAAATGTATTTCATAGGAAAGGGATTGTTCATACCTTAAAGAATCCATTGGGATAGAACAAATTACTCTGATTGGGATGAGTGTATGTTACCGATCCATTTGACCATATATCATGAGGGAATTTGACCCATGACCCTCCTGAAATGGAGTAGAGATGTGTGTCTACTCAAGGGTGACATAGTGATGAGACACCCCATTTATGGGGAGGATATATGTTTCCATACCTATGGAACTATTGTTGTTGTCATTAAGATGTTTTGGAAGGTTTGTAGGATGTGGGATGGGATTTTATTCTTCCCTGTCACCATTATCAAGATATTATTGGTGACTAAAGTGACTAGAACATGGATATATTACCATTTCGTATCTAGAGAAGGGGTATGTTCTACTTCTATCCTCTTTTTCCTTCCATTAGATACTGACAGTATTCGTGTGTGGGGAAAGAGAGTTGGGTCTACCCCCTATTCATTATCGGGACTTTCCAAGTAACTTCTCTAGGTACTTCCAGATGATTCTACTGGTAGGCTTGATGAATGAAGGAAGGTTTGTATGTCTTCTTGCGGTCTGTAGACAAATGTTTCTAGAGGTCTTCTTTGAAAACTACTAGTCAAGGCTACTGGCATGATTGATGGATGTGGGTATGGATTTTATCCTACTCATGGATTTCCACTGTATTTGGTTAGTGGGCATCTTTGAGTGATGTTAGATGAGTTCAATAGAAGTATTGATTATTGTGGGTAGGTTTATGTTCCTTCTTGCAGTTTGCTTCTAGATTTAAACATGGAGATTCATTGGATGCCACTAGGTGAGTTTTTTGGATAAATGAATTAGGGTTGGCGGGTGTATGTGACAGCACGTAGTTGGACACCAAATTTGACAGGTGGGATTCTCCAGAGGGGGGATAAGTGTAGTCCTACTGCCTGTTTTACAATCTCTTACCCTAGTAATCCATCTTGTTTTTCTGGGTTTGGATGACTGGGGCCAAACTTCTTGGGACAACACTATAATCATGTTTAGGGTTCCCTACCATGTGACATAGGTGGTGGAGATTTCTAGAATTATCAGATTATAAGGACTATCATGTATTGTGAACAAGACTATCTCCAGCCTCTTGATCCACTTCCCTATAATAATGGAGGGGATGGTTGCTGCATTCTAGGCCTAAGCTCCCAACATGGTTGAAAAGGTGGCTAGTGTTGTCTACTTTTGTACCACCAGTTTTCACTAACTGGATAATCAATCGGTATTTTCGAGATGGAGGGCCTGTTAATTGACCTGTAGGGCCAGGATAGTACCATGAAGATGATACTCCCAAACCAGTGCATTCAAGACCTAGCATTGAAGATTCTAGTTTGGTGACAAAATTTTCTTATTGGACAAAGAAACCACATTAATAGTAGTCGAGACATGCATCAGTGAGAGTTGGTATTACTCCATTAAATTAAAAAGAGTTATGAGATATAACTCCTAAAAATAAATGAAAAACACAAACAAGAAGTCCATAGTAAATAAATATCTCATTTAAATGAACACATGCATTATTGATTATCCTGGATAGACTTCTTTAATTTTGAGAGTCAAAGGGTACTAAAAGGTAGGTGACACTATCATATTGATTAATAATTCATGTCAGGTTCCCCACTTTTTATTTTTACAGAGAATTGGTTTTCCATATGGATGATTGTAGGGTGTTGAATGTTGTCAAATCATTCACATTGGATTCACTATTTCTAAATGGTTTCTAATGAGTTTATTTTTGTAACCAAAAACACCCAAAAGTTCTATGTCCATGAGGGACCTACTCTTCAAAGACAGAAACTTGTTGGGGGTGTTTGGCCAATGGTTATTAAGAACTCACATTGTTCGAGAGGGTGATAGTTTGGGCTCATCACACCCATTTAGGTGGAATTAAATCCTACTCTGGGTCTCTCTTATAAATTTATGATATATTTTAATATCCTAGATTAATTACCAAGTATGATCGGTCACCTTTAACATAACAATAAATTATCATCATGTATGGAATTTAGAATCATCTATATTTATTTGAAGTTCTTAATTAATGGATACATCTATATGTATCTGAGGATCTCCATAATTTTAATCCTCTTATATGCTAACTAGATATTCTTTGGTATTTATTAGGACAAAACTGGTTTTTATCCACATAATGGGGTTCTCTAGAGTGTATCTTCATTCCGGGATATGAGAGTTGTTTTGATGTTGGTATCAGACCCACGTATGAGATTATTATATATCCATATGAAAGGAATCTGTACCCACCTAGTTAAGTGTCACTTAACAGAAAAAATCACACCATTTAAGGTCATGTGATCTGACCAAAATATGTAGTTTTTGTGTTATGCTGCAAGGATGTCTAGGAAAAAGGTGCCTAGTCAATGTCTGATGTGGGACTTATGCTAAAGTGGCTTTAGGAAATTGGAAGGGATATTAATTATCATGTTTAATAAGTTCCTACTAGGAAATTTGACCAGAGAAAATATGGTTGATTTGGGGTGTTGGGTTTGGACCTCAAGGGGGATTCCTAAATATCCTATTTGGATGGGAATCAAATCCCACATAGTTCGGTTTTGAGGACCCATGCCTATGGGGGACTCTTAAGGTTGTATCATAGGGAAGTATGGCCCTTTGAGTGGATTAAGTTGAGGCTTATTCCTGAATATGATTCCATTTTGTGGAAGGTTTTGGATTATACTGAGTAGGAGGACCTTGTTGATTTTGGTTTGAGGATTACACATGTAATGATGCACAGATGTTGGATTTTAGGGCTTATTACTCAGTAGGATGGTCTGGTAAGAGGTTTGGGCTTATACCAAGTGGGAGGCCCATAAGATCTAGTTTTCATGGATTATTCTTGAGGAGGATTCCCATTAGGTTTGGGATCATTTGGATGTCATGACCATAATCAACCTCTAAGCCTATATGAGTTATGATCAATGTGGGAAATAAGATGAAACACAAGATTCGAGAAACCATATAATCTACATTTCACTAAGGATGGATACATGACCCTAAGGACCCACACATATGGTGACCCTATAAAAGAAAGAAAGAGGAAGATTCAAAATACTATTCTCTACCAGGAAATGCATTAGACTGTGTGGATGTCATGATTCTAGATATCCTCTAATCCCACATGAGTTGTGATGGTTCATTATAGAATATGAGAAACAAGAGGAATTAGAATATCAGGAAAAGCACACAATACTACTTCTTCTAGTGGAAAAGGCTAGAGTTATGACACTTTCCTCTCGTTATTGTAACCTTGACCCAAAGGGATAGAGAAATCTCTTTGAAGCATCCACCTCTCCCCTTATTTTGGTAACTTGGATAGTCACATTCAATGATCTATCTAGCTATGTCCCCTGGGCATGGACAAAAAAGGAGTGGAGTAATAGAGGTACTGCAAGAAAGGCTAGGGGCTTACTCCAAGAGGTATTCCATAAAATTGGTTCCATAGTAGCAGAGGAGGATCTCATTCCATGTCGAAGGGAAAGAAATGTGTGATCCTCACCCTCACTACCTGGAATTAGAGGATCTGTGTCTTAGATAAGAACATGGAAGGACATGTTACTAACCTTAATAACCCAGACCAGGAGTTCCATAACACCTATACTAGGGCTGGGGTCCTCGTGAATGTGGGAATTCACACTCACACGCACATCAAGGACCCAAAATGTCAGGTAGGATAAGTGTTGGAACCCTCTAATTGTAGGAATGCATACCCAAATGGTAGACACATTGGTGTGCCTCTTTCCATGTTCTTTCAAGTACATAGATTTGATAAAAAATTCTGATTTTCCCCCTCTGGTGGGGGATCCAAATGAAGAGGATCCCTTCCATTGGTGTCTTGGTAGATTACATAAAAAGGAGGATCACACATGTCCTGGTTTAGAGAGAAAATGTTCCACACACATGGCTTAGGAGAAACTATAGGTTCTTTGCGTAGGTCGGTGTAGGCCTGTGCGAGTTGGATATGACTTGGGAGATGGACCACCTGGGAAAAACACTTTGGTGATGCTTTATCCTAGGCACCATGGGTCTCTATAAAAGTCCCTAGATAAGGATCGAGGAGGTCTTTAGTTAAGGAAAAGTCCTCGTATGGGTGGTTTTTCATTAGGGGAGAAGGGGTCCTTGTACATGTGGCTTCTGTTTCAGACCTTGAAGGGACTTTAATCTCACTTATCCCCCTTAATTATCTATTCTCTCAAAATTTTGAGAGCTACCTAATGAATATTTGGATACCTAAGTGAAGGGGATTCACAACTAGAGCTTAGGGTCTTATGATTTTCTATTTGTACGAATGAGGAGACTTAGGGTCCTATTTGTAGGAAGGTAGGGGACCCTAGTTTAGTGAGGTACCCAACATAGGGCCACTGTGTAGGCACCTGATGTAGGTGTCCCGCACAGGGTTGGACAACCTTTTAGTGTTGCATTGGTGGGGGGACTTATATGCGCATGGGTGCACGAGGCTAGTTTGGGTTAGTCCCTTTGATTCTTCTTGGGGCTCTTAATTTCTTTAACATGTTTAAGTGGATCATTATATTCTTTTCTTCCTCTTTGAAAAAGCAGAGCCTCAAAAATGACATAAATAAATTTCTGACTATTATAAGAATTACATAGGACTTCATTAAATTCATATTATCATCTAAAAGTGCTTTACAATATAATATCATGAAAATTAAACTTATTTTTAAAAAATAAATTTATAATAAAACATAAATTTAGTTTAAATAAAATATTTTTTATTGTTTTCAGAAATAAAATCATAAAATAATCCTAATGGTAACTTAATTGGTCCAATAATAATAATGAACAACTATCTTATTCATTAATGATCATAATGACCATCAGACATATTGGAAAGTGTTCCAAATACCGAACAACCAAATTTACCTATAAATACAACTTCATCATCTCTTAATCATTCACTACTTCACTTACAAAAGTTCTTATACGTCATTTTATTATGATAACTTTTTTCATAACACTTCTCTCTGCCTTTACATTCATTATGAAAGGAGTGATATTTATAGGGGAATTAAAGCCTATAGAGTTTTTTTTAGTTAACGTACTCTTCTTCTGTGTGTGTATCCCCTTACTATTCCTAGATTTAATAGTCCATATCAGTGTAAGATTTTTAATGTTATTATGAAATGTAAATTTCAATATATGTGATTCTATTTTAAAATGGTCATTATAAAAATATAAGTACTTATATTAATAACATGGTATAATTTTCAGTTCATTACATTCTACCCCCTTAAAGAAATTTTATCCTCACAATTTCACTATTTTAATGACACTTACTAAACCCAAATGTTCACTTAAATGTTACCTATATAAATTAACCAATATGAATATATAAGAGATGATAATTTTTTTGTGGTAATACTAGATATACATAACCCATTCATATATTGAAAGAGGTTATCTATTAAAGTATCTATACCAAAATATTCCAAATCTTAATTCCTAAAAAATAACCAATCTTTTTTCTGATACAAATTGTGATTCCCCAGACCCACACTTTTAAATCTGGTGCTAAACAAATATAATTTTTAATACATCACATGATTTGAAATAAACTCCTAAGATTTAGAGTTCAATTACTTTGGGAACTGGGTACATTTAAAACTAAATACGTGGTAAAACACATATTTTTTTCAGCAAGGACTCTCTACACATGTAATTTTATTATACCTATCACAATCTTCATAATTCTTATAGATTTGGGAAGTCATAAGAAAAGGGTGAACTATACATCCTAGTAAGGAAAAATTGAAAACATGGCATAAATGAACATCATGGATAAAACATGAGGCATGATATGAGAAAATGGACACGAGGACAAGATTCATAACATGATCATAAGAATATGACTCATATCATGATATTAGGTATATAAGGATAACATGATCATAAGTACACAAGGCATAATATGATTATAAAGACAAGGCTCATGAATAAACATATGGCGGCATAACATAATCTTTGAATAATAAGATAATGGAAATAAAAGAAAGTGGGAGAAATATATTACATGGAATAACCATAAGTCAATATAACTACTAAGAGAACATCATATACTAGACAATGTCCCATCATGGATTAGGTTTACTGCCTAAAACCATATATATTATCTCAAAATAAAAAAGCATTACTCAATGCATTAGAGCACTATCCAAGCACACTCATAAAAACACATACATTCTTATGTGTTACACAAAAGGAAAACCTATTTAAATCTACCAATAATCATAGCAGGAATCCATGGGAAATAAATGGGTATCCAATGAAAGTGTGTATCTATATATTAAAATAACATTTGATCAAGATAATTAATTATAGGTTATTTACAACATATTGAATAAATGGTACATTATTTAATAATTTTACTTGTCAATTGATGTGTCGGTATCTAAGTGAACAAACTTTAATAAGAAGAAGAATTCAAGGGTATCTATAAGGAAATGTAATTGGAAGAAAAGATAAGTTAATATAAACATAGTGATGGATCATTATCCATTGATATGATATTTTCATTATACCATGTGTACATAAGAAAAATAACAAAGACAATAAAGTTGAAATATATAAGAAAATTTGAGAGTGAAATAGAACATGAACATTCGTTATACATTGGGTGAAAAAGAAATCCTTTTAAAGGATTAATGTGGATATCTTGGTGAATATCCAGGAAACAACTTTTGAACCAATAGGATGTTCACAATGGAATAGGTATTACCTAATTAAAGGAATAATAACATGAAGTGATGAAGGGTGCATATATGGAATATGGATATAAATTTAATTTAAAAATTAATCCATATATTTTGATCCTTTATTATGGATCATAAATTACATGTGAATTATCCAAATATAAACCCCTAGGAGTATAAAACCAGATCTGCCACAAGGCATCTTTATCATACACTGGTGATGGGTGAGTTAATATCCAATGCATCCTATTAGGGTTATTAATATTTGGTAAAAAAATTTTATATCAACATACAATTTTGTTATCCATACATTAATTTCATTTATAAGAAAACCACACCCACTTTTCTTTAACAAATTTTGGATGGTTTTATGGCTATAAAAAATCCTGAGCATTATAACGGATTGTGAAGAAAATACGTTGAGAGAAAATAGTGATATATTTTTGATAAAATAGTCAATAATTTATACTAATTATTCATAATTACATTTAATATTGAAACAAAAAGGAATTTAAAAGGGATCTTAATGGAAATAATGAAGGGGGTGGGGAACCATTATTTCGATAGAGTAACGGCTTATGAAAAGGATATAATGAGAGATAATAAATAAACTATCATAAAAAATACTAAATGTAAGGACATAACATGGAATAAAAATCATGTAAATATATAAAAGTGGAATTTTATAAAACATTATAAAGTATTTTACATGAAATAAAAAGAATAGGATTAATGAAACCCTTACTTTGGGAGGACACTTCTTAAATCTAGAGAGAATATGACAACCCTTGTTTTTATTGGACATTAATTAATGATTTATTACATAAATTTTAACTTACTAAAACCTAGAAGATTTATAGGACTAGTTTCTTTGGGATATTAGGCATATAACATAACATCATAAAACATGGATATAATAACTCTATTAAAAAATTCATTAACATGCTTTTAAATATTCAAAACGCTTCTAAAACTACATGGTGTAACCCAAGGATATACATAATAAATGGGTGATATATAAAGCCCATTAAGAGAATTAACAAATAATAATATGATGAAATTATTTTATGTTAGTCAATAGGAATTTTAATGGTACATAAAAGTGGTGAGAAACATAATATTGGACAATAAGGCATGATATAACGTGATATCATAAAGGCAACATGGGAATGGGGAAGCAACTAAAAAACAAGTCATAATAAGTATAAGTAATTATTAACCATAATGAAATATTAAAATTGTATTAATACGATAAAATACCATGTACCTTACATGAAAATAATGAGATTAAAAAATTACTCATTTCATTGGAGAACTATCTGGGTGCACCCATCATAATCATATCGTGTACATACATAAGTGTGACACATAAATCACATAACATAAGAATTTAATTAATCTATATGAAACCCATGATTTAGGAGTGTGGGTTACATACATTTAATTCCTAAATAATATAATAATAGGTACATATAGGTGAATACTCTTGACTGTAAATGGGCATGGGAATTCAATTCACAATCTTTTGGCATGAAAAATCATTGTGAAATATTTGTAGCATAATGATAGTACTTAAAGAATCCTAAAATGGTTTAATGAGAGAAAAAATAGGCCTCTAATAATTTTTAAATCAAAATTATAGTATGATATATATGTGAAAATATATACCAACATTATGAATTAGAAATTAAAAGGCATTAAATAAAGAAGGTTATTGAATAAAGAGGAGAAAGAGAGTATCCCTTACCTCGAGAGGGTGTTTAAAAAAGAATGGGAGGAGCTTCTCAACAGATTGGGGGACCCTTGGGAGGGATATAGATAGGTAATTTCAGATTAAGGATGTTATAAAATGTTTTTTAGTGAATATAAATGAGAGATATGATGGGTTTATATATGAAAATATATGGGAGTTGTTTATTATTTCCTAAACTTAGATTTTTTGAAGGATTCATAAAGGATTTAAAAAATTAATAAAATAACCTAAAAATTAATTATACTAAAGTTTAAATATATATATGGTCATTTATACTTTTTATAGTATATATTAAATCACTTTGGGGAAATTATTATGTCATAATACATACTTTATATTTATACAATATTTAATTTTTACCTGAAAATTCGACTGTCTCATAAAATTATGAAACATTTACCGTTAGATAATTTATATATTTTGAATCCAAAAAATAATATTTATTTTTTAAAATAAATAAATATATATGATAATTTATATATTTAAATCAAAATCCCCATTTATTAAAAAATATTGGTTTTTTAACAATAACAGATTTATGACCGTCATAAAATTTATTTTGAATTTTATAAAATAATATTATAAAATATAATTAATAAATATTTTTTATAAAATTCTAATTTACTTTTAAAATTTATGAATTATTCAAATGGAATGTCTTAATTGAAATTACTTATTACTGAAAAATACAATTCTTGGTTTTTTCATATTGAAATATAATTTTTATCAAACTCATTATTTAATAATTTATAAAAATAAATAAATAAGGAATAAATATAATAATTATTTCATAGAAAATGAAATATAAATACTCATGTTGTTAATGTTGAGATACACAACCCTTTATTACACCAACAAACTTTTTTAGGGTAAGGTGTGCGACCATGAGATTTTATTGGGGTGTTTCGGAAAACATGGTTTGATTTGAGATCTCGATGAGCTTAAAATTATCCCATAAATGGTTTATCTATTGATTTAGTTATTTAATCTAAACTTATCCTTGGACAAGAAAAAAATACCAAAGATGATATCTCCCTCATAAGATCAAATAGATGAGCCTCATTAGGTATGATCCTACTGGTTGAGGACATCACTTCCTTTGTTTGTGTCAATTGGATTTATCATTACACCTAATATATACTAATCAGAAGACCACTATTCAATTACTATATTATCCATAGTAATTATGCATAATGGTATTTTAAATACGATATGATATAATATTCCCAAAAAACCAAATAAGTGCATATGTTTTCTATAACTATAAGACACAATAAGGAATATAATTAAGTCACAATGGGAATTATATTTATAAAAGTTTGGGTCTTTACATTATTCCTACTATCAGAAATTTCACCCTAAATTTTTTATCTCATACACTGTAAGATAAGGGTTACTTATATTTTATTTCCTCTTCTCGTTCCCATGTTTATTTCTCAAACTTGTGGTTCCTCTATAATACATTAACCAGGTGAGTTGTCTACTTTCATTGAACTTTGTTTCTAAAATCTAAGATCATCTCTGGTTTCACCTCATATGAAAGATCATTCTCTAGTGGTATCACCTCTGCATTTAGTTGATGTGATTGGTCTGGTATGTACTTTCTCAATATGGATACACTGAACACATCATATAATTATTATAGGTTAGGTGGGAGTGATAGTTGATATTTCATAACTATGATGCAATTGAGGATCTCAAAGGGGCCAATGTATATTGGAATAAGATTTCCCTTCTTCCCAAACCTCACAAATTTCTTACATGGTGGTATATGAAGGAACACTTTGTCTCGAACCTCACACTCTCTCTCTCTTCAATGATTGTATTTATAATTTTTTTGTCGATTTTTTTGGATTTCATATGACACTGAATGGTTTGTAAATTTTTTATCGTATCTTGGATAATATCAGGTCACATTATATTCTAAATTCTAACTTCATCCCAACATTTTTAATTCTGGTACCTCTTCCTATATAGAGCCTTATAAGTTACCATTTGAAAGACCAAATAAAAACCGTTTTTATATAAGAACTCCCCTAGAGGAAGGTGTTGATTCCATAATCCTTGTAAATACATTGAACATGATCTCAACATATATTATAGAGTTCGAATAGAATTTTTAGGCTTACCATATATCTAAGGGTGCTATGTAGTGTTGAAGACTGTTTATGTATTCAAATATTATTAAAGGATTCTCTAAAATATCGATGTAAATCTAGGATCTTGATCATATACAATAGAGAGTGGAACTCATTATTGTATTACCACTTATATTATGTATATCTTGGTGATTTTATCAAGATATAAATCTTATTCAGTGGAAATTAAAAGATTTGAATTTATAAAGTGATTGACTACCAACCAGATGGATTTATTCCTTTATATTTCTTAGGGAGTCCTATGAAAAAAATACATGGATATGTTTTCCCATTTTCTTATAGGTATAGGAAATGGTTTCATCATACCCATATACTTCTATCATTCAGCCTTGACTTTCTGGAATACCATGTATTGAGATACAAACTCCAAAATGTCTCTCTTCACATTATCCCACCATAAAATTTACTTCAAATATCCATACATTTTAGTTCTTATTGGATGAATAGATAAGGATGATATATTTGAATCTTCTAGAAGTTTTCTCGTTAGTTATTGATTTTATGGGACACATATCCAGGTTCTAAAACTTATAACTCCATCTTAAACAAAATTGAACTCCACAATATCTACTACCATATTTTGTAGAAACTTTTCATCCTTCTTAACCTCTTTGATCCTCTTGAGAATAGATGGTTATGCAGTTAATTGATAATGGTAGGATGAAGATACATTTATTATTCCCATATACATCCTTTTAATATCTAGGAAGAGAAAGTCCCTTGAAATCCTCATAATGGATAGAGTTATGGGATCCTTTCTACACAGAGAATCTTTCACCCTATTTTCTTTCCTAGGATGGTAATGGATTGAAGATTCACAATCCTCGAACACATTTGACCACTTCCATTGGCATATATTAAGATCCTTTTGTGTAAATATATACTTGGGGATTTTATGGTATATATATATATATCACAGTTCTACCCATAGAGATAATGCCACCAAATTTTTAATGCAAATATCACTATAGAAAATTCTATATCATGAGTTGGATAATTCTTCTCATGTATCATTAGTTAGCAAGAGGTATAAGCCATCAATTTTTCATTTTTCATGAGTATAAAACCTAGGATTTTTTTATTTGCATCACTATAGATCAAAAATCATTTCCCATTGGTGGGTAATTCGATCACATGTGTAGTGATTAGCCTCTTCTTAATATCATTAAAACATTACTCACATTCATCATTCTTGAAAAAATCGAATCATTTATATGTTAGCTTGGTTAGAGGTCTTCAAAATTGTGAGAAGTTTCTCAAAAATCAATATTATTACCCAAATAATCATAGGAAACTATATATTTATGTTACATAGATTTGTCTTGGTCACCCTTCAATTGTATCGTTTTTTAATGTTTTATAAATATCCGTTCACATGTGATTAAATGACTTTGGAATGTTACTTGATTTAACTATAATTAACATTTACTTTACTTTTAATACATATTTTGTCTCTAAAATGTCCTCATTATAGTATTAAAATACTCATCATGTTCCCCTTACTTTTAGTATAGATAAGAATATCATCAGTAAAGACTACAAAAAATTCATCTAGGTAATCCCTAAAGACTGAATTCATCAAATTCTTGAAATTTTTTGGATCATTAATGATTCCAAATAGAATTATTATGAATTCATAGTTCTAATACCTTGTATGAAAATCAGTCTTGGGGATATCCTTCTTCTTAACCATTACTTGATAATACCATGACCAAAGACCTATCTTAAATAAACATTGGGCTCCTCGTAACTAATGTTTTATGTAATCAATCATTAGAAGATGACAATTGTTCTTCATTTTGATCTTGTTGTTCTCATTATAATCAATGTAAAGGCACATTGACTCATCATTTTTCTTCATGACGGGGATAGGTGTGCCCCGTGGTGAATTATTTTGGTGTATACACCATTTATTCACATTCACCTATAGTTTTTTCTTCATCTCCATAAGTTCAAAAATGGTAATTCTATACATAGTCCTGGATATTCGAAAAGATTCAGGTATAAGTGTCACACTCAAGTTTTTATTTTCTCTCTCGAATATAGTTCATTTATGGGTTGCAGATTTTCTCTTGAGGAATGGGTGTGATATGTATGAATTTTTTTGGTAAGATACTATTTATTTTGGTCTAGAATTTTTTCCTCAGGTATCCCTTATGTTTTTGATGAAAAATGGGAAATTTGGGCCTTACTACATGAGGATCATGGTTATCACATGGTTTGTCAAACCGTGCGCCCTTCTCTAGGAAATTTTGTGACCTATGGTAATTTTTTGTCCGTGGATAACTGCATGATTAAATAACGGTTTAAAAACCATGCAAGATAACCATGAAACATGTTCCACTTAGATAGTAAGGGGTGCACAGTTACTGCATGGTTTGGTAAACAATGTGGGAAAACCATGTGAGTCATTCATGTCATTAAAATTCATGGAATACTGGATGTGTCCTCATGGAATTTAACCCCAAATCCACCTCTCTCTCCCCCATTAAGGATCTCCAGCCCTAAGTGCCTCCTCTCCCTCCCATGGATCCCTTGGAACTCCATTTTTAGTTGTTTGGTGATATTTCTTCAAGATTCTTCAAGTAAGTCCCTTCTCACTTAGTTTATCCAACCTTTTTGGGTTTTCTCCATCATTCTTTAGGGTATCATTTATTTAGTGGGTAGGGTAAAATTTTTAGGGTTAGATCTAGTTTAATAGGGTTGAATCTTGATGTCTTTGGTTAAATATTTCTTTACTAGGGCCTTGTGGTGTTGTAGTTGTGATTTCACGGAAATTGTCAGAAGTTTCTACACTAAAGGTAGGTGGTTCTATGAATTATCATTTATAGATGATTGTAGATTACTTTCTTGAGTTTATAAATATGGTATATGGTTTAATTTTGTGGTGAGAAATGTTTTTTTGAAGTGGGTTGTCATGATTATGTGTTAAAAATGGGTTTTTATAAAGTAAATGGTTATATTTTTTGTATGTTTCATTGTAATGTTTCATATAAAGGGTTTTATGCCTTGTGAGGAAGGTGGAGAATGTGTTTTCAAGGGAACATGAGGTGAGAATGTGTTGAAACTACGTCTTAAATGGAAAGTGTATTTTTTTGGCATGTTATTTTTTGTGCACTATTAAATGTGAATTGTGAATTGTGTAAATTATGTGAATCATGTTTAATGTGAACGTTGTTTGTGTGTGGGGTTGAAAGGGTCTTGGACCATATAAATTATTTAATTGATTATGTGACTTTTTTTTGATAACATTGAAAGGGTTTTCTTGCATTGTGTGAGTGGTGAGAATTGTGTTTTTAAATTGTTTTTGGTGTGTGTGAAATTGAAGGTGCTTTGTTTGTGACAAATGGTGGAATGCATGGAAATGATTTTTGAATGCGGTGATTTGTGTAATATTTGAAATGGGATTGAGCACGAGGAAATATCAGGTATCTAGGTTGGTTGACTAGTTCTAATATTCTAGTGATTCTGAAGTGGATTTTCCCAATTTCACATAGCTAGATTGACGATTACAACACTAAATAATTATTGAGGATTATGGGAGACCACTAGGACATTAGGGTGTCCCCTCCTAGAGTATGATTCATGAGAAAGCCGATAGTTGTAGTTTCGATACCACCTTTCACTAATGTATGAGGTTATACTGTCTCACTCAAGTTAGATTAGCCTTTGAAGTTTACCTATAGTTCACACATGTGACATTTGGTTTATGTGATGCGGTTCCATCTGTCGAGATACAATGGATATTTAGTGCATTTAATTCTAATGTTTATTTTAGTAAAATTTCCATTTTTAAATGTTACTTTTAAATGTGTTGTGCAAAAAATGATTTTCTTTATAATTATTTCTTAGAAATGTTTCAAAAAATGATTTTAAATAATTAATCATGTTAAATTGTCTTTTGATGTTATAGAATGGAATACATTTCTTTTGGGTGGCATCCGACAAGGTTTTGGATCACACCCTAATTACACATTTGGGTGTAAGTAGTCATGATTATGTTTGACATAGGTAAGGGAAAGATGTTTGGAGATGGAGGTCTAGGTTTCTAGAGTTCGCCTCATGTAGGTTTTTGTCGTGTTGGCTTGAGGGTGATATCCCTATCATGATATAGAGGTCTTTGGGTTATTTTATCATTTCCATTTCCATTGTTGTATCTTAGGTTTTGGTTAAATTTTTTAATATTGAATTTGATCTTTGCAATGTCTTATTTGGTTATGATTATTCAGCATTGTGATGTTTATTTTCAGGTTTTGTTCATGACTATAAAAATTGTGTAAAATAATTCAAAAATTTTTTATTGATACTTGGGAACAAGTTTCTAGACCTGTGGGGATTAGGAACACACTTATCATTATACCATGGACTGGGTTGGGTGTTAGGTTATATGGAACCCCTACCAGGTTCGTGAAAAAATGGTATCAAAGGAAGGTAACACTTTATTTGGGTTATGTTATTTAGGGAAGAGTTTGAGTAGAACAGATATAGGATTTCCAAGGCTTGATGTTCTGATTATGAGTAGGGTTCTTATCCATCACACCTGATGATGGGAATCAAGTTTCCATGGGAAGTTAGGTCCCTTTTGGTTCTTGTGGGTTATTGGAATTTGGAAATGAAAAGAGGGTTGGGAAAATGGTCTCTGTGAGCTCATAGGGCCTAGAATCTATTTGTAGTAAGGGACATTGTCCTAGAAATATATCTATGGTGGTAGTGTGATTGGTGTATGACTGCCAACCATATGACCAAGTCACCTATCAACAGTAGTTTCCTCTTGTAAATTATTTTTCTGTTTTATTGAATTCTATTTTTTTTCAAAACCCCTTGTTTTGGAATTTTGAAAAACTGTATTTTAAAGTGGAATGTTTTTTTTCTTGGGAAGATTGATTTTTAGAATTTACAATGAGAAAGAAATTAGGAAAATGGAATTTTAGGAAATGAACATTGGGGTAAAATGGGTATTGTTTATCAAGGTTATATTTTTATAAACAAGATCTACAGCTTAATGAAATCATTTGATTAGGTAACTGAAAATTATTTTAAAGGTGGTTTGGTATTTTTTTAACCAAATAAATTTTGATGTAATGGTATTTTTTGAAATGGAGAAAACATTTCGAATGGGATGGATTGAGTTTTGATTAAAAATATAGGGACTTGTATTTTCAAAATAAAAGAAATGAAATGATGTGTGGAGCTTTAAAATGGTTTTCAATTTGGTGGTTTATAAAATTTTGGAAAGTTTCATTTATTTTTGATATGGGAAATAAATTGAGAAGTTAAATGAATGGGTTGAATGTTTTGTTTTGAAAAGTTGAAAAATATTTTTTTGAACATTGGTGTTTTCATGAGTGACCACATGCATGGATACCTGTGGATGGTTAATTATGTGAGGTGATGGGTTCCTAGTTTGGCACATGAAGATTCATGTTTGAGACTATATGGAATACCATTGGTGATTGTGCAACCTACTAAGATTTATTTATTTTAAAAATTGAATTTAAGAGGAAATTTGATTCTTTGATGACTAGTAGTTGTGTGGTGTGTCTCTTTGTGATTTGTGGATTTTTTTTACAAAGTGTTTTGATTTCATGAACTCCTTTTGTTTAAATGGTGTTTCATGTATGATTTTTTGTCTAAAAGTTGGTTTTGAAATGATGGTTATTGGATTATTTTGAGATGTTTTAAGGAAGCCCATGAGTTGGTTCCCTTGTGTGTGTTTGGGTTTGTTTGTGGCATGTTTTGGCTGATGGGTAGGTTTGATATGGATTATAGGTTTCCTTGTTGGTTAGTGTACGCCCCCATAAATAATCTATGAATATTCTAAATATGTCCAAAGGTGGTTCACAGTTGGAAGACTCTCAAGTTGATCAATGTAATGTCCTTCTTATTGAGTTTCAGAATTGAATCCACCTCCCTTTCTCAGTTAAGTAGGTCCTCTTGAAGCATAAGAGTGGATGTGGGGAATAGAAAGAAACCTTAGTTATCCTGAGTTATATGAGTCGTAAAAGGTGAATTTTTCCTCCATCATTCTTGAACGTATTGTATCAATGTGGTGAATGGAATTATAACAATGGAATTTGGCCTGAACCAATTGGTGTTGGTCGCTGTATAGAAATGTCTGTGGATTTTTCATGAGTCTATTTAGGGAATATTATCATGTTGTTCCATTAATATGGAAATTATGGTCATAGAAATATATTATCTATGAATACTATGATGGCCTACCGTAAACTTTGTTAGGGGAAGAGTGTTGTTTGGGGGCTCAGTTTAAAAGTCCCATCCCTTATAATGCATCCCTATTGGTAGTAGTCATGTTCAGTGGTGTCTTTTGGTGCTGTGTTTTTCTTTTCGAAATTATGAATTTACCAATTCTAAATGAGGGGTTTTTCCATGTGTTCTTCATTCTAGCTAGTTATTGTTTGGATGAAAAGCGATGATATATGTGCATCTTCTAATTCCTTGTCTCAGTGAAGTAAATTTTTTATGTGAAGTGAGTTCCATGGTTGGTGGCATTCTTTTGGTTCCACCCGAAATGTTGTGTGGTTT
This sequence comes from Viscum album, assembly GCA_963277665.1. Taxonomy (NCBI): domain Eukaryota; kingdom Viridiplantae; phylum Streptophyta; class Magnoliopsida; order Santalales; family Viscaceae; genus Viscum; species Viscum album. The sequence goes on from OY728157.1 coordinate 1,996,020,992, forward strand.
CTCCTGAAACCAAAGGAATGTGTTCTAATTGGGAATTTCCAGATTCGGGCTGTATGGAAGGAGATTCATCATACATTAGGGATATAGGAATCAGCCCCATAGTGAAGCTCACACATAGTCTGGAACCCCAGGGTGTGTGGGACCTTGGTCTAGCTTGGTCTCTAATTTTGGATGGGGATAGTTCAAGATTTCCTATTGTAACTCATTTATTTTAGAAAGGCCTCATTTTTTGGGAAGTGGTGTGAAGGCCTTGTTCTTCATTGAGACCTATTTTGGTGGAAGAGTTTCTCCTTGGTTATAAGAAGATGTGGTCATCTCATTTTCTTTAACCCTAGTGGTTGTGTCTTTTTGGATGAAAATATCCATTGGGTTTTCTCTATATCATCAGTCTGGTGAATTAGTTTTTGTTTTGGTATATGATCATCTTGAAATGGTCCCATCCCATGAGAATGGTAAAATTTTGTTGTGTTATCTATTTGTTTTGGTGTTTCTTTCATTGGAACCCTTATGGTGGGGATTTGGTTTATACAGGAGGTTATGATTATGGCCCATTTTGGGTTCCCATGATAGTCTGCACAACTTGGTTATGTTGGTTGGTTCTTATGGTGGGGATACACACCATAGGTCTCACTGAAATCTCTTCTGGAGTAAATCAGTGCATGTTTTTTTCTAATAGTGGGGATTCCATTCTCCCTCCCATGTTGGTAATCCAGTTTCACTTCTAGCATTGGCTTGAAAGTGGGAAGTCTCATTAGGATCTATCTAATTTTGAGTTCCTTCCTTGAGTAAAATCAATTGTTGGAGTGCGCCTAGTGGTGTTGTTGAATGTAAGGTTTTGGAAGTGTCTATAATGAAGTATTTTGGGTTCATTTATTAGTTTCAGGTATGTGGTGTGAGTATTTTGGGGACGTATAAAGTGTTCTTGGATGAAAGGTTGGATTATGTATTGTGAGGATTCATTTTCATTCAATCGATAAACTGGATGTGTCATAACTATCTGGGGGAAGAAGGCATATGGCGGGGAGTCCATTATGGCCCCTCGATTTAAACTAGTGAACATGTTTTTATGTTTATAGTGCTCTTGATTTATCATAGTTTGAAATTTTTTGGAATACTCTTTTAGTTAAGGAGGAGTTTTCAGATCAATCCCTTTTAAGGTTTTTTGGGGGCGGAAAGCATTCTGGTGGGGAGAATTGTCTCACTCGGGTTTTTATTTTCTCTCTTGGATCCAAGTCATTTATGGTTCTTGGATTTTCTCTTGAGGGATAGGTGTGAAATGTATTATTTTTTAGATATATTTCTCTTTCTTTAGGTCTAACATTTTTCCCTTTGTTCGCCCTTGTGTTTTTGGTGAAAAATGAGTGATTTGGGCCTTACTCCATGAGGTGCATGGTTTTTCAAACCATGCACCCTTCTATAGGAAACCATGCATGCTATAGAAATTTTTGGATAGTGGCTAACCACATGGTTAGATCCTAGTTTACAAACCGTACAGGCTAACCATGTGGAGTGTTCCTATTAGACAATAAAGGGTGTATTGTTTCCGCACGATTTTGTAAATAGTGTGGGAAAACCATATGCATCATCCTAGTCATTAAAAATCCAGAAATACTATATGTTTCATCTCAATATTTAACCCAAAATCCACCTCTCTCTCCCCCCATTTGGGATCTCTAGCTCTATGGGACCCCTCCCCATCTCATGGATCTATTGGACCTCCATTTTTAGGTAATTGTGGAGGTGTTTATTCAATATTATTCAAGTAAGTCCCTTATCTCTTAGTTTCTAACCCTTTTAGGGTTTTCCCCTTACTTTGGGGTCTCATTTCTCTAGTGGGTAGATTGATTTTTTTAGTTTGTATCATGTTTATTAGGGTTCAATATTGATCTCTTTGGTTAAATATATCATTTATTGGGCCTTTTGGTGGTGCGGTGTGGTTTTGCACCAATTTTTGGATGTTTCTAAACTTGAGGTTGGTGGTTCCATGCATTAGAATTTATTGATGATTTTAGATTGTTTCTTGAGTTTATAAACATGTTATATGGTTTAAATATGGGGTGAAAAAATTATTCTTGAAGTGGTTTTACATACTTATGTGTTAGAAATGAGTTTTTTATAAAGGAAATGGTAATGTTTTGTGAATTTTACATTGTATTATTTCTAAAAAAGAGTTTTAGTCCTTGTTTATAAGGTATAAAATGTGTTTTAAAGGGATTTTGAGGTGATAATGTGTTGAAAATGGGGTTTCAATGGAAAATGGATTATTTTTGGCATGTTGTTTTTTGTTATCCACCTTTAAATGTGAATTGGAAATTATGAAAATTATATGCAGCAAGTTTAATGTGAACTTGGATTGTGTGTGGTTTTTAAAGGGTCTCGGCCTATAGAAATGGTTAAATTGATTATGTGACTTTCTTGTGATAATTTTGAAGGGGTTTTCATGAATTGTATGAGTAGTGGTAATTGTGTTTTTAAATGGTTTGTGTGTGTGTGTAAAATGGATGGTGTTTTGTTTTTTAAAATGATGGAATGCTTGGAAATGATTTATGAATGCAGTGATTTGTGTAATATGATAAATGTGATTGAGAACAAGGGAATCCTAGGTATCTAAGTGGGTCGACTAGTTCTAGTATGCTACTGATTTGGAAGTGGATTGTACCAGTTTCACTTTGATGAATTGATTATTACAACACTAACTACATATTGATGATTATGGAAGACCATTAGGCCATTGAAATGTCCCCTACTAGTGGATAATTCTTGAGAAAGCTGATATTTGTGGTTTTTATACCCCCATTCACCAAGGTACTAGGTTCTAGTGTCTCACTCGAGCAAGATTGACCTTAGGTATTTACCTATTGTGCTCACTTGTGACATATGGTTTACGTGATGTGGTACCATCCATCAATATATGCTAGAACATGAGTGTATTTCATTCTAAAGTAAGTTTATTTTAGTAAAATTTCCCCTTTAAATGTTAGTTTTAAAACTGTTGTGCAAAAAATGGTTTTCTATATAATATTTTCTTGGAAATATTTAAAAAATGATTTTAAATAATTGAGAATACAAATTGTATTTTTATGTCATAGAATGTAATCCTTTTTTTGGGTGGAATCCTACTATGATTTTCCTCACACCCTACTTACACCTTTTGGTGTTAGTAGACATGGTTATCTTTGACATGGGTGAGGGAAATATGATTGGAGATGGTGAACCAGGATACTAGAGTTCCTCTCATGAAATTTTTGGTGGTGGTGGATTGAGGGTGACATCCCACTCTTCATATGGAGGTCTCTAGATTATTTCGTCATTTTCCTTCCCATTGTTGTATTTTGGGTTTTTCTTAGAGTTATAAATATTGAATCTGAACTTTGCAATGTCCTATTTGGTTATGATAATCCATCCTTGTGACGTTTATTTTGTGAGTTGTTCATGATTATAAAAATTGGGTAAAATAATTCCCAAACCATTTTTCTGATACCTAGGCACTAGTTTCTATCCTGTGGGGATCAGGAACACCCTTTGGGTTATACCACAATCAATGTTGTGTGCCAGGTTAGATGACACACTGACCATATTAATGCAATAAGATTGATTGAAAATTCATCCACTTTTCTAAGAGGAAGAGAAAATAATTATTCAAGAAACATATCAGTGTATTCCCTCATGATTATCATATCTTCAGGGATGTTATTTTATTTGGTCTCAATCATTTTATAAAGATATGTTTTCTCATAGATAAATAATATCCATGCATGATATGTTGGTACTAAGGAAGATTCATCCACATCATTTCACTTGTATAAAATCAAAGGGTGATTCTAGATACGGAGGGTGATTTCCTTCTCTTAGCAATTTATGTTGGATCTATATAGGGAAATACAATCCATACCCAGAATGGCATCAAATTTCACTAAAGAGAGTACCACAAGGTTCACTAGAATGTTATTTCAAAATATTTTGATAGGAGAGGAGTTATATACTTAGGAATCAATAATTACCCATATTTCGTTTTCACTAACAGGTATACTTCTCATATTTTATTTTGATAGGAGAGGAGTTATACTATAATATTGTGATATGAAAGAATGTGTAGAACTATAATAAAAAAGTACATTATCTATTATTGAATGAATAAATTGAATACCTATCACCACTTAGTTTTTAGGATACACCTCTGTGGTTTTGATGGTATATTCTCACCCTTTCTACCTTGTAGGTTGTTGGATTTGATTTTCATCAAAAAACCCTTGGATTAGGACATTTGTTCACACAATATCCTTGTTCAATGTGGTTGAAATATTGTAAAATAGTAAAAGGGTTGCCTAGAGAATTACTATATTCCACCACAATGGTGGCTTTCTACCATTTGAAATAACTAACTATACTCCCTTCTTTTCCACACCTAAAGTATTTCCTCACCCCCTTAGGTAATTTCTAAGATGCTTCTTCCCATACTTTTGGCAAGTAGGATGTTGGAATTTATTTTAACTATTATATTCTTCCAACATACCAACCAAATGAAACTATACAGTTTGATTCTGATCACCATTGATTGTAGATATTCTCTAACCTCCATTTCAACATTGATGTCACATTAGATAATTTCCTCATAGTTGTCCAAGTCTCAGATATCCAGGTCTTTTCATAGACTCAGCTTCAGCCCACCAAAAAAGTGATTAAACAATCATTCAGGGGTAATGATAAAGCCCAAGTCATATTGTGTGAGTATTTTTAAGTTTTATTTACACACCCTAATAAAATCATCATCATTTTTTCTTGAGACAAACGAAGTCCATCTATATTTTTAATCAGAGTGTGCGGGGAAAATATTTTTTTTCCAGAATTCATTCCACTCCATCGGTCTGATATCCTTATCTGAAATCATATTATTGAACAATGTCCACCATTTATCAACTTCAACTTCAATATTATAAATATATTGTATGATAATATCTTTCCTAGAGCATTGAAGAATATATAAGAACTTTTGAATATATCGGGTCTATTGTTCAACAATTAAGGGATTAGAAGCTTTACTAAAATTCGAAGGCCATGGTTGCATGAAGGTCTCAATTAAAACCTATTTTTTCATATGTGGACTTTGGAATTACTTCTAATTCAGGTTTTTGTTCAAAACATATAACACAAAAAGTTTTTTATGGTATGTATCTTTTTAAATTCATTTTTTATAGCTCACGTTGCACGCAACAACAAGCTTAAACAAACAACTAAACATTATTATTTAAATGTAACTATTATAACCTAGTCATTATATTAGTAGTTATTAATATTATTATCTAAATTATGAAAATATATATTTTATAAAAACACAATATGAATTCATTGGTTACCAATTAATTGGAAACAAAAATATAAACCAATAAAACATAAAAGAAATGTTCTTATTTTTTTATTCCCAAAAGAATTTTGTCTTAAAAATTTAAATTATTTACAATTAATAAATTATATTAATGAAATATATTTATTTTATATTCAATAAAATATGTTTTATATTCATAAAATATCTTTCATAGGTATTACATAAGAACAAACCCAATTTTATACTTAAAAACCTACAGTATTCTAAAAGCTATTTTACTGCCTTTTAATAACGAACCTAGCTTAAATCCAAATTTTGACACATTTATATATTATATTTGAAAAAAATAAAATTATAATTTTAAATAGAAATATTATAATTTACCTTTATTTAATTTTTAGTATTTTTTTGATAGTTTTCATGATTTGATGAATAGTGAAAAATAAGAATTTTTAATTGAAGACAACTTTTTTCATCGAAATAATTTATAGTGTTAAATTATATTTTTGATTGTTTTTAATATATAACTAGATTATTTTTTTATCATTTAATATAATTCTGGTCATTGAAATCAATTTTTCATTAAATTTAGTTTAAAAAATGTTTCAATCTTTAGCATGTTTAAACATTGATAACCAATTTTCCCACCCTGTTAACGAGACTAATTTTAAATTAATTACTGAAATTTTTGTGTTTTGAATTTTTAAAAAAGGATTTAATATTTTGATTCAGTGGGTAAAAATTATATAAATATGTTTCTTTTTATTTTTTTCATATTAATAGTAACTTTAATATTATTTTTTATTACTAGAGTTGAGGGTAAATTGGATAATTGAGGGTAAAAATAATATTATAAATATTATAAAATTACCCTAAAACTTATGATAATTTCATTGGATATGTGTTTTTATATAAATTCATCTTTGGACTGAAATTATAACCTTTTTGTACCCACTTCGTAATGATTATGACATTTATTGTATTTTATTTAAAGAATAGTTAAAGATTCCATACTCATATTTTAATGACTATACCATTTTAAATATAGAGTTATACAGAAGATAAATTATAATATAAATATTCATTTGAAAAATAATATATTTTATTTATAATGTTAATTTATTTTTAGTTTTTTGGAAATATATAATTTGCTATAAAGTCTTATATAGTGTTGATGCAATAATTGTTTAATTAATAGAAATATCAAATAAATGACTTTAAAAATATTAAAATAAATATAATTTGAAATAATTAATATCATACACGAATTTAATAGATCACCTATCCATATTTGGGATGTATTAAATGTTTCTTTTAAATTTATCTTTTGTATTGATATTTTTTAATATAGAGAGACATGAATAGTATCAAAATTGAAATTATTGATTCTTTAAAATAAATAATATTTTATTAATTGATATAAAATTAATAAAAATATAAAATTAAGAAAAATTATTTTTATAAGTTTAAATTTTCCATATATTATCCATTCAGAGTTATCTTAACATTTTATAGTTACAATATTAACCCTTAAATAGTAAAAATCCAAGTTGTCTTGGTAAGAGTAAAAGGGTTTGACTAAGGGTTAAAGCAATACAATAAAGGTAATAATGTGCCCTAAACTTGTCTAAAAAATTTTTTATGAGAGGATTTATACCCATAATAATATTATCATCAAAATAAATCACTTTTTATCAATTTAAAATTTAAAATTAAATTATATTAATTTAATATTTTGAGAGTTCCCAAAAGTTCCCCTCTCCTCAATTATATAAGGACACCTCGTCCCTCACTTCCTCACAGAACATTGTGACTTATAGCTTGAACAAAACCTACTAATTTATCCTCCAAACATCCTTATAAAAGTTTTGAATGTCCTAGGATTTCAAAAAGGCAAACTCGTGATTCCTTGAGATGACATTTCAAGGAAGTCTACCGAAGAAGAGGTAATTGTTTTATCAAAACATTCAAGATCATTTCTTCTTCTACATCCTCTTCTTGTTTTGTTTCAATACTGAAGTAACGAATATGGTATACTATATATTCTTATATGTTTTTATTATTATTTTAAAACCATATTCCTCCTTTTATGAATCCCACAAAAAACAAAAACACCGCACATTCATACATAAAACATACTGTCTCCACATCATGATGTATTTTGTTTTTTGTCACCACTTTATTTGGATGGGTATAATGATGGATATAATAGATATAAATAATAAATATGAGATTATATTGATTGTTAATATTTATTATAATATCCAATTCTATAACATTTTACCATTAGGGGAATGATATCGTCGTTCATGCATACGTATGACTTATTGTCTCCACGACGTGATGTGATTCATTTTTCATGTTTATCATTAAATAATGATTACAAAAATGTATAAAATGAGTAAATTTAAAATATATGAACTTAATATAAGTCTATATATGATCTAAATATATAATATTATTAAGAAATATGACTTTCATAACAAAACATGCATAATAAAATGAAGCAGTTAACACTCAAAACAAGGGTAATAATGAAGTATTATTAAAAAAATAATTTAATAAGATCATATATAATATAATAAATATGGAAATAATTCAAGTATAATTTAATATCTTATTTTAATCCATTATACATGAAATTATGTAACATTAAACTAAAGGAAAACACAAGGTAAGAGTTATTTCACAATCTCATTATTATTCAGGATTGTTTATACGTAAGAATCTACTAGGGAAAATTTATCATCCATGTCCATGTTTATTATAAATGTTTTCCCAAATATTTTTACTATTGTCTTATGAATATTTTAAGTTATTTTTATCCATTTTTTAGTTTTTATAAAATTTTTATAAATGATTTTTTTGTGGTTTTCCAAATGAGGTGCTTAGGGACTTTTTCAACAGAATGAATATTTTTTAACTTATACAACATGAGCATATTTTTTCACCATCATGATGCCTTTATATCTTGAAGATTCCTTTAAAATTTCACTAGGTCATTTTAAAATAAAATATTTTCATTTAATTTGTTTTTGATTTTTAAATAAATTATTTCAATGTAGGAATGGGTATTTCTACAAAAAAAACATTCAATGATTTTGTTAGAGTATTTTCATATATGTCAACATCCTATGTTAAATATTATGATTAATTGATGTTGATATATTATGATATAATTTATCATATTTAATCAAATTATTTATCATCATTTTGACTATGAATATGCTATTTTGATACCATTCATGGTTTATGGTTGAAGTATTCACATTTCATATTCTAGTTTTTCAATATGATTGTTTATATTTCTTATGTTTCACTCTTTTCATATGAGGAATGTATTGGATATATTAAGTGATGGGAAGGGACTAATGTATCCCCTAGATGAATTGGTAGGTCTCATGAGATAAAATTAGTTGGTGAAAATCCCGTCATGTTATTTTCCATGTAGTTTTAAATTTTAAGGTGGATAGATCTTGACACAAATTAGACGTGTTTCTACCCAAAAACATAAAATGTCATGAAGATCGATCTTAACAGTAGATATATTGAGGATACATCTTGATAGTGCATACATATAACATTATTCATTCAATAATTATTATTATTCCATGTGATTATTTTATTAGTTAAAATATATATGGTTATGTTTCCTAGTTTATATGATTATTTAAATGGAATTTGTATCAATTATTTACCTTGTAATATTGTTTATACCCTTTTTAATCAAATATTTCCTTATATGTTTACCCTTATTGAGAATTTGAGGTCATCCCTTTCATATGTTTCATTTTTTCATAGGATTCTAAGAAGTATGCTATGAATGATATGCAAGGTTACACAAAGGGGGAATAATTGCAATATTAATGAAATTATTTATGTATTTTATGTTTCAAAATGTAATGTGAATTACAAGAATTTATCTAGTTTAACAATACTGCTAAACTATTTAGTCCATTGGAATGGGATTCCTTATATCTTATGACAATTTATTAAATTAATACATTAACTCCGGGCTACTGGGGTTAGGTTCTCTACAGTTGGTATCAGAGTAAGTTTAGTGGAAACCTTGGAAACTAGATTTAGAAAACAAAGATTATGGAACAAAATCCTAATATATACTTTGAGTATATGCATATAAGATCATCCTTTAATTTTGGTAATGTAGAGATTTTGTGGGTCTTCCTAGAAATAAATCCATATAAAGATACTACAAGTGGATGTGGCTTGGTAATAAATTTACCTAGGGGTAACAACTCTGACAAGGTGCATGAGGGATATCTCAGTGTAACCTGGTACATGAAAATATGCCTACCTGCACACCTAGTTTATTACTTCAGGGGGATATTCTTTGGATAATTTAAATTTTCTTTATATACCATTATGAAGGTTTTAAAAATAAATATTTCCTCAAATAAAACATGTTTATGATCATGATATTAGATATGCATAAATTTTCACTTTATGTTAAGTGTTTTACTAGTTCAAAATTATGTATTTTGATTCAAAACCTTATTTAGTATATGAGATTATTTATAAATGGCGCCTAGTGTAGAGAATGCAAATAGTATCAATGCATGTAATCTATATTGGGATTTCCCTCTTACGATACATAATGATGTTGGAGTTGGAGATGAAACTGGTGCAGAGCAACATATAACGATACTGTGATAGTTGAATCAAGTTAATAAAAATAACCTTACCAATATAAAGAATCATGATCCTTAATGTGGAGGAATAATGTTAGACGCTTCATGAGATAAAACCCCCCAATATTCAATGGGACTAAAAATCCATTTGTAGATGAATAATGGATATGTTCCTTAGAAAATATATTTCTTACTTTGGGATGTAATGAAAGGGAGAAGTTTGTCATGTAATTTTATCACCTCTAGAGAGATACAGATCAATGTTGGTAATAGATTCAAAATATGAATGAAGAATAAGAAATTGAAAGCATGGAATGGAATGATTTTAAGGAATTTTTTTTTGAAAAATATTTCCCTCACGAACAACAATAAAATATGGAGAGAAAATTATTGAATATGAGGAAATAGAAGGATAAAAATGTTGATAAATATGAATTCCGCTTTACAAGTATTGCACCAAATGCTGCGTATTATATACGTAATCAAAATATCATGACTTATCTATTCTTTTATGTGTTAAAACCATTCTTCAAAAGGGATATTGTCTCCAAAAATTTATCTTGTTATGAAGATATAGTCCCATGTAATATCAAGATAGAGAAATAATTCTTTAAGTATTATGACTTAAATGGAATGCAAGTGAAGAAGAGGATAGTGGAGAAAGATACGGATAAAGAAAAGAAGGGAAATAAAGATTTTCCACCATGTTAAAATTGTGGAAAGAATCACCATGGTATCTTCTTGAAAGGATTAGGTCGTTTTTATCAGTGTAAGGAAAAGGTTAAATAGGAAAAGAAATGCAAAGGGAAGAATGAAAATACTAATATTCCATGTTTCAACTATTGTGAAATGGAGAACTTTGAAAATAAATTTCCTAATCATTAAGGAAATATATCTCAAAAAAAGAAATGGGATCAAAGTAAAGCTTCTCCTATTACATAAGATGAAGTGGAACAATTAATGTATTTATTTCTTTTGGATTCAAGAATTATGTTATTATATTTTGGTTATAAATATTATGAGATACATAATTGTACTGTAGTACATCTTATTTAAGGATTTCGAATCATGAAAGTTTTCATAATGGTTTTTAAGGTGACCATATATTTGGTATATGATAATAAGAGTTAAATTGAATATTTTTGAGAATCTAATGTTAAGTTTGTTTTTTGGAAATTTTAGAGACCTCTTTGGACTGTGAATTTAGATAGAAGTATTTTGGATAAGTCTTAAGGTTGGAATTGAGTAAGATGTACATTGGATATTACGTTTTGAGTTTAAATTATGATTTATTGGATAATATGGGATAACCTTTTTGGTTTCATTAAACATTTATAGGATGAATGAAATACTTATGGACTTCACAATTCATCAAAAGTGATTCCAGCATGAAAATTTCATTTTGAACTTTCATTTCTAAGAGTATGGGATGAAGTGAAAATAGATAAAAGAAAAACCAAAGGTTGATATTATGCTTATGACATGGAAATAAATCAATTATTTTCATATTCTAATAGTAAAAAAATTCTTCATATCTTGGGAAAAGATTTTGAAACTAAAAATGTTATCCTAGTACCTTCTTTTCCAATGAATCAAATGGTCCCTTAGATCTTCACAAATTTATATCATTGTGACTATTAACATTATCCTAATCATGTTCTCTATAACCCTCTATCAAAACTTGATGGTAAAATTTATATTCCACGTCCAAGTTTGCTTACATGGAATCGTAGCTTATGTTATCTCTAGTGACCTTTATAATTCCCTTTCATCATTTTAAAGTGGATGTTTTATCCACCCTTATTCTGATGTGGTATTTAAATAAAAGTTTTTTTAATTTTTAATCTTTAGCTACCAGAACTGAACTCAAAAATTAAAAGGACCAAATTTATTTAAGGATGGGATAATGTAACACTCCATGTTTTTATGAAATTTATCTTTTTAAATTTAATTTTTTCAAAGAGTACAGTTCATACAACATCATGCTTAAAAAAACAAAAATTTTATTTTTTAAATGTAACTGTTATAACCTAGCCGTTATATTAGTAGTGTTGAATTGTTTTAACTAACTTATGAAGATATATGTTTTATATAAATATAATATAAATTCATTGGTTACCAATTAATTAAAAATGAAAATACAAACCAATTGAATATAATGGAAATATTCTTATTTTTATGCCCCCAAAGGCGTTTTCCCTTAATAAATTAATTAATTATAATTACAAAATAATATTAAAGAAATTTATTTTTTATATAGTCAAAAAAATATTTTTTATATTCATAAAATACATTTTATAGGTATAACATAAGAACAAACCAAATTTTATGCATAAAAACCTATATTATTCTAAAGAAAAATTTACAGTCTTTTAACGACAAAACTATCTTAATTCAAATTATGACACTTTTATATTTTATATTTGAAAAAGTAAACTTCTTATTTTAATTTTTAATATTAAAATTTACTTTGGTTTAATTTTTGGATTTTTTTAATATTTTTCATATTTTGATGAATAGTAAAAATACTAATTTGTAATTGAAAAAAACTTTTTCATTGAAATAATTTATATAATTAAATTATATTTTAGATTGGTCTTACATTATAAATAGATTATTTGTTATCATTTAATCCAATATAGGACATTGGCATCAATTTTACATTAAATTTAGTTATAAAAATGTTTCAATCTCTGGCATCTTTAAACATTAATAACCCGTTTTCTCACCCTATCAACATGATTAATTTTAAATTAATTACTGAAACTTCTATGTTTTTAATTTTTAAAAATGAATTATATATTTGGAATTAGTGGATCAAAACTTTTTAAATAGGTTTACTTTGTATTTGGGAATATTAATAGCAACTTTATTAAAAAAAATTATTATGACAGTCAAGGGTAAATCAGGTAATTAAAGGTAAAAATAATATTTTTAATATTAGAAATTTATCCTAAAACTTTTCCTAATTTCATTTTATGTGTTTTTTTAACCAAAATAATCCTTTTACTAAAATTATTACCTTTTTGAAGCCACTTGGGTGCGATTATAACATTTATTATATTTTAATTAATGAAGAGTTGATGTCATAGTTATATTTTAATTGCAATACCATTTTTATTATAGGGTTATATTAAAGATAAATTATACCATAAATATTCATATGAAATATAATTATTTTATATATCATGTAAATTTATATTAAATTTTTAGGAGATAAATAATTACTTTAAAGTCAACTACAATGATGATGCCGTATTTGATTAATTAATGAAAATATCAAATAAATGATATTAAACATATTAAAATAAATATAATTTGAAATAATTAATGTCATAAATGAATTTTATAGATGAAATATATATTTTAGGGATTTATTATAGTTTTTTTGAAGTTATATTTTGTAATGATATTTTTTAAGAAGTCAAGAAATGAATAGTATCAAAATTAAATTTAATGATTCTTTAAAATAAATAATATTTTATGAAATGATATAAAATATATAAAAATATAAATTATTCCAGATTATTGAAATAAGTTTAAATTTCTCATCAATGATCCATTTAGGGGTCTTTTGACATTTTATAGTAACTATATTACCCTTAAAGAGTTAAAAGCCAGGTTATCACAGTAAGAGTTAAAGGGTTTAACTAAGGGTTAAAGCCAAATGAGAAATACAATAATGTAACCTAAACTTGTAAAAAAAATATTTTAATGATTTTTTATAAAAATAACCATATTATATTCGAAATAACTCACTTTTTATCCATTTTAAATTTAATTTTTTTGTATTAATTTAATATTTTGAGAGTTCCCCAAAGTACCTCTCACTTCAATTATAAAAGGGAACATCATAAATCACTTCATAACACCACTTTGAGCCTTATATACTGACTAAAACCTGAATACATATCCTTAGAACATCCTTATCCATGTTATAGAGGTCATGTTCTCCCAAAAATAACAACTCTATAGCCCTTGAGAAGAGTTCTAATGGAATTCACCCAAAGAAGAGGTAATTGTTTTACCAAATCATTCAAGTTAATTTCATCTTTTACATAATCTTATTATGTTGTTTACATAGTAAAGTAATAAATAAAATATAAAATATATAATTATATGTTATTATTATAATTTTACAACAACATTCCTCCTTTTATCCATCCTACAAAAAAAACAAAAGCATCGTGCATGCGTACGTACGAATTTCCGTCTCCACGTGATGGTGTATTTTTTTCCCTAACCAATTTATTTGGATGGGTATAAAGATTGATATAATAAAAATAAATAATAAAAATTACATGATATTGATTCTTTATAATTAATATACCATCTAATTCCCTATCATTTTACCATTATGGGAATGATATCGTTGCTCGTGTTTACGTACGACCTACCATTTCTATGACGTGATGTGATTTATTTTTCATATTAACATTTTAATAATGATTATAAAACTTTATATAATGAGTAAATGTAATATATATGAACTTAGTACTATTCCAGAGATTAAATAAATATACCATATCCATAAGAAACAAGACTTACGTGAAAAAACATGCATAGGATAATGATGTAGTCAACACCCGGAACAAGGGAAACAAAAAAATATTTTTAACAAAATGATATAAAAAGATCATATATGGTATCGTAAATATGAATAATGTTTTATTATAATTTAATAACTAGTTTCAAACCATTATAAAAGAGGTTAAAGAACATTTAACTGAATGAATGTTCAAGGTAACAGTTATTTGACAATATCATTATTATTCGGTACTATTTATACATAAGAATCTACTGGGGAATATTTCTCACAAATATCCAGGTTACTTATACATTTTTTCCCAAAATATTTCTACTATTATCATATGAATGTTTAAGTTCATTTTTACCCATGTTTTAATTTTTATAAAATGGTTAGAAATGATTTTTTTTTAAAATTTTGCAAATGAGGTACTTTGTGACTTTTTCGATGGAAGGAATGTTTTATTAATTTATACGGTGTGAGAGGATTTTTCTTCCATAATAGAACCTTAATATTTTTAAGAATAATTTACAAATTTATAATGTTATTTTCAAATAAAAGGTTTTCATTAATAATTTTTTGCCTTTAAATAAATAATTTCAAAATAAAAAGGGTATTTCTATAAAAAAAATCCAATGATAACATTAATGGTTTATGGTTAAAGTATTCACATTTTATATTCTAGTTTTTTAGTAAGAATGTTTATGTTTCACAATTTTTATAGGAGGAATGAATTGGAAATAGCAAGTGATGGGTGGGGCCCACCATATCTCTAAGATGCATCAGTAAGTCTCGTGATAGAAAATAAATTTAGTGAAAGACCCTTCATGTTTGTTTCCAATTAGTTTTAAATTGATATGATGATAGATCTTGACGCAAATCTGGCAAGTTTCTACCCATAGAATTAAACTTTCACAAGGACAGATATTGATAGTAGAAATCTTGAGGATAAATCTTGATAGTGCAAACATCCAAAATTATTTATTTCATGATTATAATGATTCAATGGGATTATTTAATTAGTTTTAATATACATGGTTACGTTTCCTAGATAATATGATTATTTAAATGGATTTTGTATGAGTTATTCACCTTGAAATATTTTTTATTCTATATTTACTCTTATATTCTAATTTACTCTTACCCTTATTGAGCATTTGAGTTCACCACTTTAAAATGTTTGATTTTTTACCAAGATTCCATGAAGTAAGTTTTAAATGATATGTAGGGTTACAAAAAGGAGAATAATTTCAGGCTCAATGAAATTCTTTGTGTATTTTATGTTTCAAAATGTAATATGGATTACAAGTATGTAACTAGTTTACCAGAAATACTAAACTATTATGTCCCGTGGGTTGAAATTACTTATATATTATTCCAATTTATTAAATTATGGTACCAAATTTGGGCTACTTGGGTTGGGGTCATTAAAAAACTTGAGTTAGTTGAGAAATTATAGTCATGAATTTCACTATTCCTACTCTCATCGGGTAGAGAATATCATTTGGGTAGTCATCAAATTTCCCCTGACATTGGTTGTTCATCTGGTTTCTCCTATATATATCCATTGAATATAATAATGGGAAAATTAAGGATGATAATTTTTAAATTATTAGACACATAAAATAAAAATTATGGACATTAAAGGGATAAATCATAAATGATACATGTTCCTTAACTTATGAATTTCTAGGCTTTAATCTAAGTTATCCATGATCTATTTCCTAACATAAAATATTATAAGAATATTTTTTCTCTTAATAATTGTCTTTAATGAGTTTGTGAATTTATAAAAGGATATCCCTTTAATGTATCAAACAAGGTGTGTATAAATTCACATTATCATGCACCTGTTCTCAATCGAGTTTAGCTTAATATAGTGTTTTTTGGGTAGTTACCACTAGGTATATCAATGATAAATCCACATAAAATTATAGTATCTATAAAGGGATGTATTTTATTAAAAAACATTTATTATATACTTTACCAAAATTTAGGGATGTTTTATTATGTTTAGTATTATTCTTTTGGATTTTACTATAGTTTTCTAATCCTATTCTCAAAAATAACTAAACTTTCCTTTGATACCAACTATGAAAAACCTTTACTTTATTAAAAATTTATGTGTTACTTGTTATATAAAGATTAAATTAATAAAAACTATAATATTGATATCCCTAGTGTCTTTGGGAGATTATATATATAAAATAACATCATAAAACTATGATACAATGACTTTATTGAAAACTTTCTTAACACGCTCTTAAAGTTTCACCTCTCTTCTAAAACTACACGGGATAACATCGGGACATACATTAGAATGGGGTGACCTATAAATCCCAATATGGGAATAAAATAATCATAATAGGATGAATGTATTACATGTTAGTCAATATAAATTTCAATGGGAAATAAAAGGGGTGGGAATCATAATCTTGAATATTAAGGTATGATATAACATTATAGCATAAAGGAAATATGGGAATTTTGAAACAACGTAAAACATGGAATCATAATTATATGTCAAGGATAAATACCAATATATGATAACATAATGTGGATTAGATAAACTCCCATTCAAATTACATAGAATCTCATGAGATTAAAACATTATCCAATGCATTAGATCATTATTTGGGTGCACCCATCATAATCCTAACATGTACATGCATAAGTGTGACACATAAATCATATATCCAAAGAATGTATTACTTATATATTAACCCCATTATTTAGGAGTGTTAGTTACATATATAGGATTTAAAAACAAAATAATTGTAGTTACATATAGGGGATTACCCTTGAGTGGAAATGGGTTTGGGAATTTACTTCAAAATCATTTTGTTTGAAAAATCACAGTAAAACTTCTGTAGCATAACCATAGTTCTTAAAAATTCATAAAATGTTTTAATGTGTGATAAATCAAAGATATAGTATGAGGGATATGGGAATACATATCCCAAAATTAGAAATTGGAAATCAAACGTCATAAAATAAATAAAATTCTTGAATAAAAAGGAGGAGATGATCCCTTACCTTGAGAAGGTGTCTCCAAAAGCTTGATAAGAGATTCTTGGGAGCTTGGGGGAACCTTGGGAGGGATCTATAGAAGGAATATAAGAGTAAGTACGTTGTATAATGTTTTTGATTTAATATAAATGGGATATTTGGGGGGTTTATGTAGGAAAAAGAAGGTGAGTTCTTTATTATTTCTTAAACATAGATTTTGGACTCTATATAATAAATTAATTATAACAAAAAACTTTCCCATAATTTTTACCATGGTGTCTACCAAAGCGAATTTGTTTTATTTAATTTATAATTCTATGATACTAACTCCTTAAAATATTACCATTGGTGATGTTGAAGAGTGTCATTTTCATAAATAATTGACTTTAAAACCTTAATATATAGTATAGGTTTTTGGGGGATTCATAAATGTAATTTCTCGGTTAGGATAGTTGTATAACTAAGAGGGGGAGCTAATAAATTAGTGATACCTTTTTCTTTAAAGTTTCTTTCTTAAGCAACAAATTTCACCTCTTTTTTAATTTTTATTTCCCTACTAAAAATAAATCCAACACACATCCACAGGAACACACATATTCACAATGTTTGCTATTCAATAAGAATAGATATGTGTTTTCTATGGTATGGAAATGATAAAATACCACACAATCTACCAGAAAACAATCCTTTTGTGAGGAATACAATGAATATGATAGTCACTTTGACTCATGTATCACTATGTAAACAATCTAATACTACGCATTATCCTTCTATAAAAACTGATGTAATACAATGTTTTTGTAACAAAAAATGTTATGGTGCTTCTTCATTCACTTTAAAAAATATAAAATTTTAAATAAGTTAATAACTTTCTTACCTAGAAGCTGGTATGAACTTACTAGACATTGTAATAAAACTTAGTTTGATTCCCAACTGATTTTTCCCAGTTTGATTTCTCAATATAGAAATATATAACTGTAGAATAAAATTGAGACAATTCTGATCACTTTTTTACTTCAGTTAGGAAATCACAAAATGATAATCCTTCCATCCAAATATGAGAATACAACCAAATATTATAACTAGATGATTATGATAATAATCTAAATATGATGATCAGATGAATATTTTACAGTATTGTCTCTTCTCTTTTATCTTCTTTTTAGAAATAATTCTTCAAGAAAAACTCTATGTAAACCATTATTATTACTATATATCAACCTTCTATTTAATTTTCATGAATAGTAAATCCATCAGAAACGTACAATGTACTTTTCTCCTTTAATACTCACCAAAATTGTGGTTTGAGTGAGATTCTTGAAAACTTTCCCACTCAACCAAATTACCCAAATTTTCATGTTTACTTGAATTTTGGGTGCATCTTGACTTCATCAATGTTTCTAAACTCTTCTCATTTATTCTTGATTCTTCTCAAATCTTATAAACAATTCAACTCTATTCTGAATTCTTTCAGAAACACCATGCCGATTTTGGTTCATCACTTCGATTCTTCATTCTAATTGCCTGATACATTTTATTCATTAATTTTCTCAACACCAAAATGATGTAAATAAAAAAAATTCTTCAAAATTCACATTTCTCCATTATAACACTTTTTTACCTCCTTCATGCTCTCTAATGTTCAATTACAATTTTGATTATGATTTGTCTCATTATGATGAAGGCTAATGTAAAGTAATAGATTATTCTTCATATCTTCTCATGAACTATTTGAATGATAAATAAAGTAATTCAACCTTTTGAAATTGGTTGAATACATTTTTTATTAAACTATGAATTTATTCTTCATATTTAACACCACATGCTTTTATTTTTCTTTACATTCATCCATCCCAAACAATTATTCCTCCGATTATTACGATCACATATTGAGTATGATGAACGATATCAACAACTTCAACTTCAAAAACATATTTCTCTTATGATATAATACCAATGAATTTTCCAAAAAAACTATTATTCCAATGATACATACGATGTTGATCGGTATTCAGCAAATTTGACTCCAACAACATTCTTCATTCAAAAACTTCTTCTAGAATCATGACATCCTTCACGACTTTGAATGTGTTGAAGATGAGCTTTAACATTGTTTGAATTTTATTAGAAGGTATTGTAACATCCCATTCATATAACGACATTTTTATTTCCTAATCACCTAGAATATGATTGACACGATTACGATTAGACTGAATATGATTTGAAGCATCATTTTCACTCACCTTTCTTTCATCAAGCTTGCTTCATAAGTTTTGAAACTTACTTATGATTTATGAAAACTTCATGATCATAAAATAATCATCACATTTGTAATGTAAAGTATTATAACTTACCATTCCTTCCATACCAGACCCAAGGTGAGCCTAATGAACATTTCGTTGTAAAAAACATCTTCTCAATACGATGGAATTTTTTAAGGACTGTTAGTCTGAATTTTTGACAAAATATTTATTTTTATTATTATTGAAGTAAGGGAGTGGCCACTGGAACATGAAAGACGCATCCCAATCCCCTAAGGGGTCCAAAAGTGGTGTAAATCAAGAGCATCACCTTGGGAAAATGACATACAGACCATGAGAAGTGACCTGATACTATTCTAAACAACAATAATATCCTCCGCCCTTCCCAAGTCGGCGAGCGCATCAACGGAAAAGTTAGCTTCCCTCCAAATGTGATGGACATGTTGACCCTGAATCATATCCAAGGAGCACCTCCTAGATAAGTAACAAAGGAACCATGACACCTCATAGATCCCCTTGACCATGTTGACCAAGGGCTCCAAATCAGACTCAATCACTTCAGCCTTCAACCCCAACCTCCTGCACACCATTAGCCCTATGACCAGAGCCCTCATATTAGCTTCCGGAGAGTTTACCGCCTCTAATAAGGCGTTGAAACCCGCCAACACAGAGCCACTCGAATCACAAAGAAGGCCCCCGCCCAGCATAAGCCCACTCCTACAGGAACTGTCGATGTTCATTTTCAACCCATGAATGGGGGGTTTCCAATAAACCCATCTGCCACCCATCCCACCTGATGCGCTGGCCGAGTATGTCTCGTTGAAGAATCTAGAAAAGTTGGGGGAGGATTGTCTACCCATGATGACCTAACCCAACTCAGAGAAGAACACCCTAACACGCATCTAAAGATAACACACCGAGGGACGAGCGCCCCTCCTCGCCTGGTTCCTTGCCTCCCATAGAGACCAGCAGATGGAAGTGAGAACACAGGCCCAAATTTTGGTCTCCATCATGCTGCCTCCCACCCCATTAAACCAAGAGGATAGGAACTCGTGAATTGAAGCATGTGGCTAACTACCGCTGGATTAGGGGGTGAGCATGAACCAAATATGGCTAGCCCATTCACTTTGGAAGAACATGTGAAACATTGATTCCCTCCGTGGGTGCTCACAGTAGATACATCGAGACGTTAAGGAAATGCCTTTCCTTTGAATATTTTCATCCGTTGGTAGAGAAATGTTCCTAATCCTCCAAACCAGATAGTTTATTTTAGTGGGGAACTCCTTGCACCAAAGCTTGGAGGACCACTCTTCCAGGGCCGCATCAGTAACATGAGGCTAGTTGAAATCTCGGACAATGAACTGGACCGAGTTCGACCCTGTAAAATAGCACCTATCCACCTCATTGTTCAGAATTATGCTCTCAAAGATCTCCCTCTGGTCCGGACTAAGAACGGCCAGAATAAACGATAGAAAGTCACACGCCTCCTTGAAGGTGACCACAGGAATGGGACATCCAGGGAAGAAGAGTGGAGTACCCACCTAGTTCGATCTCCAAAAGCTAATGTCAATGATGCCAATAATCCAGTGGGACACACCTTGAAGGACCTCCAAATGAGAAAGAATACCCTTAGCAAGCATAGACATTCCAGGCCCGTGACGCACTTGTGACCCGTCGTCCCACCCATACCATCCTCTGAAGAATGAAGCCTATAATGAATCCCCCTTGATAACCTCCCATGCCAACCGCACTTTCAGCCCTTGCGTGGTATTAGATATGTCCCGAAGCCCCACCCCGCCCTCATCGATAGGCCTTGCCAACCGTCTCCAGGAGGCCCAATGGCATCACCCCTCTTAGTTGGAATCCCAAAGAAGAGAAGTGAAAATCTTCTCCATCCTTGCAACAACACCCTTCGGGGATCTAACAATAGATAGGATGTGCATTTCAATAGATGTAATCACACTGTTGATCAGTGAAACTCTCCCCAAAATGAAAGGAACATTCTCTTCAAGTTAATGACTCTTCCCATAATTCTGCTAATAATTCCATCAAAGAAATGGTTCTTTATACACCCATAGGCTAGGGGGATACTGAGGTAGATCATCAGGAACTGCCTCCTCTAGAAATTCAAAATTTCATGTATTCATATACAGTGATTCCCTGAGAATTTATTAGAAATGAAAACATGGCTCTTTGCATAGTTAATACCTTGTCTGCTCAAGATTTCATAAGTCTGCATGATCTCTATAAAGTTGTGCAATGATCATCACCTCACATTTAGGAAAACTAGGATGTCGTCGGCAAACATGAGATGGGAAACTCCCTCTAATCCACTATAGGAGACAAAAGGAGACACCCTGCCCTATGCCATCCCTCTATGGAGGTTCTGGGAAAGTGCATCTTGAGAAATGATGAAGAGGCGCAGAGACAAGGGATCGCCTTACCGAACCCCCTGCACCGTCTTGAAGAAACCAAAAACCATCACCATGATGGAGATGGGTAGCCAAGGGGAAGTGTAGCATCAGAAAAAATGATCACAAAACCATTCCTCAAATCCCATCTTCCGCATAACCCGGATCATGAAACCCCATTCCATAGTATCACAAGCCTTATCCATATCCAGCTGAAAAATGACATTCGACCTGACCGCCTTCTTGTTGATGTCTCTGACTAGTTCATTTGTAATTCCCACCGCCCCCTACATGCTTCTGCCCTGGATAAAACCATGTTTCTCCCTTGAGAGCACACTGCTGAGTCGATGTGTTAGAAGGCCATCCAGAATCTTGTAAGACATATTACAAAGGAAAATTGGCCTATAGTGATTGATGCAGGAAGGATCCTTGACCTTTAGAATAAGGAAAACCCTGTAGGTGTAGATGCTTCTATGAAGGGGGCTACCAAATAATAAATCCTAGATGGACTCCACCACATGAGGCCGCATGATCTCCCATGCACCTACGTAGAATGACCTTGGAAACCCATCCGGTCCTAGGGCACTGTCCCATGGCATCCCCAAGACTACCTCCTTGATCTCCACTGTAGACGGTATAAACCTCAAGCGCAAATTGCCAGATCCTTCCACCAGTTGGGGTATGCATCCCAGAAAGGTAGCATCCCCCTCCTCAGCATGTTGCATCTACCCGCAAGGCCACCCACTGCCCAAAATCTTTTCAAAGTGTTCCAGAGCCATACGACCAGCAATCCCAATGTCAGAAGTGTACACCCCATTCCCCAGGTTGAGGTTCAATCTAATGTTACTCTTTTCATTCAGAAAAGCATGAAAAAGTCACTATTACTATCCCCCAACTTAAGCCAACGAACCCAAGTGACCTTTACTGGTAGGATCTTTCGATTTTGAGTAGCTTATCAGCATGAAAGATACGTTTGTCACAGAGCACAATAAACATATTCTCATCCCAGTTGGCCTGCAGCTCCTCCTCCAGCAACTCAATGTCAAGATGAATCCTATCCACTCCCACGCTATCCTGGGGTCTCTCGGCCAACCCGGATTGAATATCATTCTTTAAACACCTTAAATGGTTAGCAAGACAACACCAAGACCTCTATGTATCCTCTTTCTCCCACAAATTCTTCACCATATTCATGAATCCCTCCACCTCATGCTAGTTACTGGAATAATGAAACGATATCCATGTAGCAGGATCCCTTCGAAGGACTACCAAGAGCAAGGAATGATCGGAAAGAGAGCGAGACAAGTGGGTAACCGAGGCATGCGGGAAGGAATCCAAGCCTTGACGATTGGAGAGACACCTGTCCAGCCGACTCCATATGTGGCTTGCGCCCCTACGATTGTTGCACCAAGTAAATTTGTTTCCACTAAAACCTAAGTCCAGCAGCCCCGCCATGAAAAAGAAAGCCTGGAAGTCCGAAATTCCATTGGTAACGTGCGAAATACCTCTCCTATTATCGGTGTAATCCAAAATGGAGTTGAAGTCACCCCTACAAACCAAGGATGGACGCCCGATTGGAAGGTGGTTAAGAAGCTCTAGAGATCCTTCCTCCACTAAACTTCGGTACCGGAAAAGACAAAAGATAAAAAACAACACTCCCCCCACCCGAAACCTTCACATTAATACACTGTTTCATAACATTGAGCACTTCATCTTTCACGTTCTTCTTCTAACAGAGCCAAATTTAAGAGTTGTCAGGATCACTGTTCCAGGAGTTGGAACATCCGATTTTTCTAGCAAGAACCTGAAGCTTACAAGGGTTCTGTTTGGGTTCCAGAATAACAACGATAGAGGTGAGATGTTTCCTGGCCTCTGATGCCATGAAGGCTTATTTTTCTTGGTCCCCCAATCCCCAGGAATTCCAAATCACCACAGAAACCATCAAGTGTGATTCATCTTGGCCTTTTCGCTGAAAAAGCTGTCGGGATCATGAGAAAGAAGCAAACCCTTCTTGGACATCGAACTGGTGATCGGACCAGAAACATCATCCCGCGAAGCTAGCTTAGCCGGGAAGAGCTTCTTCACCAAAGGGATTTCAGCCTCCTCAAACAGGGAAAACCTAACTGGAGAAGTACATTGTGAGACATAAGGGGACGAATCCCCTTGCATGATGGAAACCAGCACCAAACGTTGTGGGGAAAAATAGGAGACCCTGATCACCTTGAGAATGCCCAAAGGATCAAAAAACCCTGGAGAGGGAGCCTTGAACGTAGCAGCTAATCCTCTACTCAGAGAATGCTGAAGAAAGTATGGTACAAGCTGGGATGAAATCCACATCACCAGGGAGTGTGGGGAGAGAGACCTGGGAGGCACCGGTGAAGCCATAAATGAGAACCCACAGAACTCCCATGGATCTGCCAAAGCCATCAAAGCGAAAGCGATGATAGGAAGGACCATGTCCTCACTAAGGGAGACAGGAAAAAGAGAGATCAGGTCTGAGGTAGGTATCGCGTACCCTAGGGAGCATTCCCCCACCTCAGATGTTCCAGCAATGTCAGATGTGTTAGGCGGCACGTGAGGACCCATCCCATAATTTGAAAATGGAAAAGAACCCCCAATGGCTACCTTCACTAGATCAGAGGTTGGGACGGTCGGACCGGTCAGAGGAGGGGATCGATGTCCAGAATCGGAAGCCCAATACCTCGCCTTCCCCCAGTGAAAAACCACCTCCAAATGACCATGAAGACAGAAGGCCACACAAAACCTTCGAGCGCCTTTGAAGAAGAGACTTTGGCACCACGAAGGGCCATCCCCGGAGCAAAGAAACAAGCGAGAAGGAAAACCTTCCAAAAGATCAATTTCCATGGAGATACGAGGATTAACTGTAGCTAAGAGACTCACTGTTGGAACATCCGAGCAGAGGAAGGAGCCCAAGGTATTGCCTATCGCCTTCAAATAATACTGGGTTCTCGAAAGGCAACGGTAGACCTGGTAAGGAGACCCAAACCGCCGCCATGGGAGACTCCTTCCATAAGTGAAAATCCAACGACCACCGAGACAGAGAGAACCACCACGAACCACCCCACCGCTCCTACCGAGCCCAAACCTTCACAAGATCCTCCCTGGAGAATAGATGGATGGATAATGCCACCCTGTACATCTCTGAAACTGCCGCCAGAAGGCTCATCTCCCAGGACTCGACAAAGACCCTCAAGAAGTTGAGGGGAGGTTTGTTATGACCGAACCTTACCACCAGGGTGAGGTCGTGGTAAGTGGAAGCCTCCTTGAATTCCAGCGTTGAGAATTCCATAGAAGGGGCACCATCCACCCTTACAGTGACCCTTGTCCCCAACTAGATAGGTGGAGTTCGCCTGGAGACAAAAACCAGGGGAGACTTCACATCACCGGCAGCCACCGACATGGAACCATAGAGAACCACCTTGAATGAAAAGCATTCACCCTTGGATACAGTACGAGGAGAAGCACTATCCCTCAGACCGGTGCCACATGACGGAAAAGGGACCACCGATGAGGGAGAGCCCTCCCTTGCAGGAGAAGATGGAAGTGATGCTAGAGCCCGCACGCCAGAAGAAGAAGCCATCGTCCCTACTTGAGCATTTTTTAGTCTGAATTTTTGAAGACGATGAATTCTTGAATATGATTTTTGAGTATAATCACAGTTTTTACAAAGTTGAAAGATTTCCTTTTTATCTTTAGAAGAAAAAACGATAATAAAAAAACTTATTCATGATTATGATGATGAATATGATTTCCACCATCTTAAGAATTTTTATCAAAATACCAATATGATGGATCATATTGACTAATCTATATAATCAGGATATGATTGAAAAATTTATTAAATCTATATTTTAATCCATATTTATCTAAATATAATTTATTTATTCAACATAATCAACATACTGAACTATTGAAAAAAATATAACCTAAACACAACTTGGTCCAAACAATCACCCCCTTTGTGTTTTTTGTCAATACCCACTTCAACCACTCCAAAACAATAAGTGGTATTTTTTTCTTTTATCACTTTTTCTAACATCCATTAATTTATTAATTCCTCTATTTCTATTCCCCCCCTTTCTATTATCTCCCCACTTATTGAAAATAAAATTCAAAGGGACCATCAAGACAAGTTTCTCCCATATTGATAAATGATCTCCATTTACAGGGGTTAGAAATTTTCTTCTTAGAATATTTAATCTTTTCTTAAAAATAGGTATCACATGCATTTCATAATAAAGTATATTAAAATAAACAACTCTAAGTCTATGTGGGAGAACTCTATATAGAAAAAAAGAGTGAATAATCCTGGTTTTAAATGTTTTCAATTATAAAACATTCATGAAATACCTTTTTCATGTTTCTTTCAAAATTTTCATGATTGGGGAAATCCTTGAAAGAATTTTTTTAAGATATAAGTAACCTGTACCCATCTCAGAAAACACATCAAAAGTTCATGTGTATAAAAAACATTTAAATGACTTATATTTTTCATGAACTCATTAATTTCTTTTATAAGAATTGTATGATACTCAAAAACCTATGCTTCCTTATTTCAACTCCTTCAATTCCTTGAATGTTAGTACAAGTGTAAAATAATATTTTATGAATAATGATTAACCTAAACTATTTATTAGAATCAACAATCAAACTGAGATTCCTCTCATAGTATTGACCATTTCATATTCTTCTTTAAATTTTAATTGGATTTATTTTGTTTTTTTCTCATCCTTGTTATATTTTGTAACAAATTTATACTTATCTATAAAATATTTTGATTAGGATGTCAAATTTTATTTATATTTTGTAACATCTTTGTTACAATTAGTTTTTTCACATTTTTTCCATGATTTTATTTTGTTCTATCAGGATAGTTGAATGATTTTTATATCATTACTTTATTGGTCATATCCACATTATATTGATAACTTTTTGTTTAAAATGATTATATATTTAGAAGTATGTTTTTTACCCTCTTATTTCACTAATTTTTGTGCTTCCTCTAACTTTTTATCCAATTCAAAATGTCCTAGATAGATAAATAATCACTCTTTCTTTTAAACTTAGTAGATCTACTTTTCTTAATTTCTAAAACATATGTATTTTTAGAGTTGTTCAAAAACTTTTTTTGTGATAATAACAAAACAATAAATTATTTAGAAATATGTAGAAGTTTCTCAAATATTCCACAGATAGTTTATAGATGTTGGAACCTATTTTCAATTTTCACACCAACCTTCTTCGGTTTCATTCAAAAATCCTTCTTATACTTTTCTATTAAGTGGATTGACTCCCCCTAAAACTTTTCCTCATATATCTTGTGGAATAGTTGTAATATTATTTATTGAACCAACACATGTTAGTTGTATGCCCAAATCCACCACAGGCCTAGTAGTATACATAGGAAGAGTATTTTCTTCTATAACTTCCATTATAATAGGAGTTGAGAGTACATTTCTCAATAGCCATCTTAACAGAACTTTCTTAATAACTGACTTTTTTGTTTTCAATTAGACCCATAATATTTAACATGGTTTTCTTTTCAATATTATCGGTGAAAAAAGTAATAGAAATTATTTCAAACTCTGAATATTTGATAACTTATGATTTACAAACTTTGATGCTCCTAGGAACATCCATAACTTTCCTAAAATTATTATTTTCATAAAAAATTATAGCTTACTTCTTAGCCTAACTTTTGTTGGTCCTTCTCAGGTTTCTCCTCATGATAACTTTCACCAACTTCAGAGATAGTGTTTTTGAAACTTGTACCTTTTTGTTCATATTTAGAATGTTTTTTTGGACATGTTCCAACTCATCTTCTTTTTTCCTTCAGCATCACATTAAGATGCTCATTACAATTCTTGTCTTCCTGGAGATATTTATTCAAATCATCAATATATAATATCAGATTTACTTTATCATCAGGAATATATTCATGATTTTTTTGAAATAGTTTTTAATTTTTAACTCCCTGATATGCTTTTCAAGTTTCATAATCTCCCCCATAAGTTCTTTCAATTTTAATTACAGATAATATTCTAATTTATTTTATTCTTCTTATTTAGAACTGCTACTTATCATTTCATCATTGTTAATAGTTTCAGTGAATGTATTATATCGAGCACGCTCAATATATTTTTCATATTTATCTTCAATTTCTTATTATTAAGAGTAACAACTTTTACTACTTGAAAAACATTCTTCATTAACTATTTCAATAAACATGTTCTCTTCAACACCATTTGTAATCATCATCCTTAGGTAAAAAAATTATCCTTTTGGATTTGGAGAAATTCTTATCTTTACTATTAGAATAAAAAATTTCTTTTATCACTCTTTTATTACATGTTCTTCTTGAAATTCATTATTCTTAATAAATTTATTCTTCATTACATTCTTATTCATCACCTCTTTGATGAAAATTGGAAAAAAATACCCCATGGATCTATAAATTTTTTTTATGGTATATTTCCCTTTATACCTCTCTGTTCCTATATTCAAGCTTTTAGAAAATATATATAAAATTTCATCAATATTTTTACACAACTAATTTTCAAATTCAGATTAAACACATCAACTTCCTTAGAAACCATCTTAAAATTTTCTTTTTTGTAAGATTTGAAAGACATTTCTATATCAGTTTTTGAATTCCCCTTTATAATTTTTTCCCATCTCATCTCATATGTGATGGGAGTACATTTTAAATCATCCATAGATAATGTATTAGGATATCTATCGTCCAATGAAGAAACTTTGGCATCAATGTTTTCAGGAAAAGTTGTCAAGATATTTTCAACAATAGTATAATCTTCGAACTTTTCACCAAGACCTTTGATAGAGATTAAAGTTTCATTAACCCTAGTAAATATTTGACAAACAGATTCATACTCAACCATCTCTATACCTTCATAATTCAATCTCCAAATTTATAACTTTTCATTTATAAATTTTTTATTGCCTTCATAAATATATTTTTGATTATCCCAGATACCTTTGGTAGTCACAACTCCATTTACTTTAAAAAACTCACTTTCAAAAAGTGATGAGGTTAAATCTTTCTTAGCTCTTCCATAATTATCAAGGTTTTAATTATTATAATTAGTGAGAGGATAATTCTCTATATGAGGATGGAAACCATCTGTAATAGCTCTTGAACCATTATACCCTAGAGAAATAAGATATGGAATCATTCTTTCTTTCCAAATATGATAATTCCTATCATTTAAGATCATAGTTCACTTATTATTCACACAACTCAAATTATCCATCACAACTTATTCTTCAAAACATTAGTAAAGAATAAACAAAGGGAACCTTCCCTCCGAAATAAATTGTAATTTATAGTTAGTATAGTTTTATCACTGGGAGGGGGAGGGGGTGAATTGGTAATACCTTTTTCTTTTCAGTTAATTTATTAAGTAACAACCTTTACCACCTGTTAAATGTTTCTTACCCTACTAAAAAAATAAAACTTTCATCCACAAGAACCCAAGTATTTACAAGGTTCACTGTTTAATAAGAATAGTTACGTCCTTGGTATGGTATGAAAATGATCTAATACCAAAAAATCCACTAGAAAACAATCCATTTTTGTGGAATACAATGTGTAGGATATTCCCTTTCACTCATGTAACACTATGTAAATAATCCAATAGTGTGTGTTCTCTTTCTAGCACATATAATGTAATGAAATGTTATTTTTAACAAATCATGTTATGGTACTTCTTTATCAGCATTCAAAAATATAAAATTTCAAATAAATTCTTCACTTTTTAACCTAGAAACTAGTAACAACTTCTTGGAAATTGTAATAAAACTATGTCCAATTTCCCAGTTAGATTTTTATTAATCCTATTTATCAATATGAACATATATCTCTATATAATACAATTAATACTATTTAAAATACTTTATAATTTAGTCTAGAAATCCCAATATGATAATCTTACCAACTAAATATGATAATCCTACCAAATACAATAACATACAGAATATGATAATCAGTTGAATATGATGATCAACTAAATAAATTTTAATATTGTCTCTTCTCAATTCTCTTATTTATAAATAGACTTCTTCAAGAAAAACAATATGGAAACCCTTATTCTCTCTAGGGATCCACCTTCTCTATACTTATCATGAACAATACTTTTGTAAAAAATGTACAATGTACTATTTTACTTTTATAGTCATTCCAATTTTGGTTTGGGAAGGATTCGTAAAAAATTTCCAACACAACCAAATTACCCAAATTTTCATGTTTCCTTGAATTTCAAGTGCATCTTGAATTCTTCAACATTTCTGAACTCTTCTCATTTATTCTCAATTATTCTCAAATCTTCTAATCACTTCAGTTCTCTTATGAATTATTTTAGAAACACCAAAATTATTTTGATTCCTCATTCTTCATTCTTATTTACTAGTACATTTTCTTTATTACTTTTATACACACCAAAATGATGGAAACAAAACATCTTCTTCAAAATTAAATCATCTGATTTCCAACATTTTTTACTTCCTTAAAGCTCATTGATGTTTGATTCCAATTATGATTATGATTTCTCTCATTATGATGAATATAAATATAAATTAATAATTTATTCATTATATATTCTCTTGACCCATTTAAATGATAAAAGAAGCAATTCAAACTTTTAAAAATGGATGGTAAATTTTTTATTAAACCCTGAATTTATTTTTCATATTGGCCACCACAGAACTTTCTTTTTCTTTGTATTCATCAGTCCTAAACAATTCTTCCTCTGATGATTATGATGAAAAATGAGTATGATGGGATGATATAAAAAACTTCAACTTCAAAAAACTTATTTCTCTTCTAAATATAGAAACAATGACTTTTCTGCACAAAAAATTCACCCTCTGATGAATATGATGGTATACTTAATACGGTGGTGATCATTATTCAACAACTTAGACTTCACCAACATCCTTCATACACAAACTTTATCTTGTATCATGAATTCCTTCATGACTTTGAATATATTGGATATTAATTTTAGAATCATCTAAATTTTAATGTATAGTATTTTAACTTCCCATTCCGATGATAAAATTTTTCTTTCCTACTCATCAAGATTATGATTGGTAACATCACTTTCACTCCCCCTTTCTTTTATCAATATTTAATCACATACTTTGAAACTTACGTATGATTTAATGTAACACCAAGATCTGTAAAACATCATGACATTTGTAATGGAAAGTATTATAACTTTCCATTATTTTCAAATTAAACCCATAGTGAGCCCAATGAAACTTTACTTCCGGAAAATTATTCTCAATATGATATAATTTATTAAGAAATGAGAGTCCAAATTTATGAATAAAATGAATTCATGAATACAATTTTCGAGTCTGATCACCATCTTTTACAAAGTGAATTTATTTCCAATTTCTCTGTGGTAGAAAAACTGATCCTCAATAAAATTATTTCTAATTACAATGATGAATCTAATTTCAACAAACTTTTTAATTTTTATCAGCATCCCAATCTGATGGATCATATTGAATAATGTAGATGTTTTTAATCTAATTGAAAACTTTCTTCAATATGAATTTCAATCCACCATCTTCTCAATATACATTATTTCTTTTACATAATCAACATACTAATCTATTGACAATAAATAAAACCAAAACACAACTTTGGCCTAATAATAAAGGCTTTATAAAATAAATAAAATAACACAAAAACTTATTTTAAATGTTAAATATATATTTGGTTTTTTATACCTATTATGGAATATATTACATCACTTTTCATTCATTATGATGTCATATTACATACTGTATATTTATACTATTTTTAATTTTTACCTGAAAATTCGACCATCTTAGAAAATTATGTAAAATACTCTATTGGATAATTTTTATTCTCTTAACAAAAAAATAATATTGAATTTATCTAAGTAAAAATTTAAATATTATGATTTTTAGTTTTAAATAAAAATCTACATTTATTAAAAAATACAGGGTTTTTTTGACAATAACAGTTTTCTGACCCTTATAAAAATTAATTTTAACTTCAAAAATTTATAATATAAAATATAATAAATAAATATTATTTAAATATTAAATTTTATTAAAATTTCATTATTTGAAAAATTAATGAAATCTTCAAAAGGAATGTCTTAATTGAAATTTATTATTACCCAAAAATACAATTCCAGTTTTGTCATATTGAAAGCTATTTTTTTTATCAAATTCATTATTTAATCATTTATAAAGTAAAATAAATAAGGAATAAATATAAAAATTGTTACATTGAAAATAAAATATAAATATTCATATTATTTGGGTTGAAATTCATATTCTTATATTACTTGAACAAATTCCCTAAGGGTAAGGTGTGTGGAAGTGATATTTCTTTAGAGGGGTTCGACAAACATTGTTTGGGCCATGATCTCGATGAGTTTGAAATTATCTTGTAAATAGTTTTGACCAAGCTTTAGTTATAGAATATAATCTTAGGACTGGTCATGTTCAAAGGGAAAAATTATATATTCCTCTAAGGCATTGATAAATGGGATTTATGGGATACAATCCTAATGGTTGAGGTAATCACTACCTTTGTTTGTATCAATTGGATTTGTCATAAACCTTAATATATAATAATCATAAAATCACTATTAAATAAATATATTATCAATTTTTATGCTTCATAATGGTATTTTAAATCTGATATGATATAATATTTCAATAAAAACAAAATAATTTCAGGTGTTTTCTATAACCATAATACACAACGTGGAATTTAATTCAATCACAATGGAAATTTTATATATAAAATTTTAGGTCATAACAAATAGACTCTTTAGAACTATATAACAAAATTACAGAGAAAATTTGAATGTTAATTGAGAGGTGATTCGTTCTTAATGGATTTTTTTTTGTAGAATGAAGAGGGAATGGGTGGTATTTATACTTGAAGATGGGTGGTTTTAAGAGATTAAATAATTATTATTTTGTATTTAAGGATAAACAATTTTAGATGGAATTAATTTAAGTGAATTTTGTTGACAATTAATGTTGATAATTTTTTTTAATGATTTTATATTTATAAACTACCCATTTAAATTTTTCATTTTTATTTTTCTTATGTATTTTCGTTTTAATTTTATGTTTTACATTATTTTACGTATACTATGGAAACTCTTTTTTTACCATGATAAATTTATGTTCCTAAAAATGAAATTCATCTTATTGACTAATTTGGAAATTATAATTAAAAAATTAAATCCAGTTTACTTGATTCAATTTATAAAATTGATAAAAAAAATTCTAATATGATACACATATAACTCCTAAAAACAGTTTTTTTCAGAAAAGATAAAATCAGGGTTTTTTAAATGTTAAGTGCATGTTTATAAATATATAAAATTATTTATTATGTTGTTAAATAAATAAATTTTGATCAAAAATAAGTTTTATTAAATTTTATATCATGATCATATCATGGTTATATCATAATAGTCATCATATTATGTAACAAAACGATATTTTCACTTTCTAACCAAAAAATCATTTCATTAGAAAATTACCAAAAATTAAACCTAAGATAATTTCAATTTGATGAATATAAAAATTATTTTTATTTTATAAAACTAATACTATAAATTTTATTATATTATCTTTTAAATAAAAACCATTGTTTATTGAAAATTAACAGTTTTTATGACATAATGAACATTCTGACCATTAAAAAAATGAGTTATAACTTCATTAATTTATATTATAATATAAATATTTATTAATATTTTATTTAATGAAAATATAATTTATTTAAAACATATTAATTTATCCTAAAAAATACTTTTAAGGGAAATTATATATTTTTTATAATTTCAGAAAATACAGTCATAATATAATCCTAACAATCACTTAATTGTGACATTAATATTAATGAACAAATGTCTTATTGATTAATGATCATAATTCCCATATTATATATTATAAAACGTTCCTAATAACAAAATACAATATTTAATTATTAATACACTATAATTCTCACTTCAACATTCACCAATTCACTTACAATTATTTGTACACATCATTTGGTAATATTAATTAATTTTATATGGATTATCTTTATTTTTAAAATCATTATATAATGAGATATATTTATAGGGAATTAAATCCTATAGAGTTTCTTTTAGTTAATATACTCTTAATCTATGTGTATAACCCCTTACTTTTCCTAGTTTTAATAGTCCATATCAACACATGATGTGTAAAGTTCATATAAAATGTAAAAGTATTTCTATGTTCTTCTATTGTAAAAAAATTGTTCTAAAATAAGAAGTATTTCAATTAATGACATAATGTAATTTTTGGGTCGTTACACTAACACATCTTTATTCCACCTATCTACTATATCCCCAAATAATAAGAAAAAGAAAAAAATCTAATAAATTTTGTGACATTCAAAAAGTATCTGATGCCACTTTATAACATCCCTACCCCGATTCACTTTGATCATTGGAAATACTCAAGAGTTATGAGGCCTCAGGTGATCCTCCCCTTATTCTAGAGAATTATGACCAGCAGAAGAGGTTTAATATAGTATAATCAAGAGACTATACTTGTATATGATAGTGTGTAATATCCATTAAAAAAATTCAATCATCACCCAAAATAATAAAAAATCCATCAAAGTATGAAAAAATGATAGATAATGTAACATCCTTTTACCATTTTTTAGGTATTTCACTTCTATGTAATTGTTTTGCTCTTTATTTGGGTGCACCTTGGGACTCCCAAAGATGAAGATAAATTTTTGGGCAAAATTACCTAAATTTTAGGGTTGTAAGTTTGTTTTAATTAATGGATTATGGCTATAAACATTTAATGGTTTAGTGGGATTCTCCCCAATTCCAGAGAACACACAAGGTGATTTGGATTTTTTGTAAGAAATTTCTATTTTTGTAATATTATGGGAAATTAAACGCTTTTTTACTAGTTTAAACACTATTTATTTGATTTATAGGATTATGTATTGATTTGAATACACAACATGAAAGGTTACACATAGTGTAAATATTACACGCTATTTAATATTAAAACTCAGGTTTTTTATTATAATGGTGATGAGTTTTTTTGTGTACTTGAGTTTCGTACATTACATAACATGTAATGGGATTACACACCCTATAATCATTTAAAGTTTGTATTTTAGGGTGATAAATGACTGATTTCGTATTTCATTATTTTTCAACCCTTCTCCCTCCCAACCTAGAGCTCTTCCTTGGAGATTTTGGGAACCATAATTCATTCTAGATTGATCCATTTGATGATTTATCATTCGGTTTGTGCATGGAATTTATTTGTGTGAGTAATCCTTTCTACTTATCTATTTTTTTACCATGTTTGCACTATTTTTTTTGTGTTATTATATTCATTGAACCATGTTAGTAATTCTCATATTTTATTCTAGACCCATTATGTGATCAGGTTCCAAGGGCCGATCAGTTATTTTTTGTAGTGTTGTGGGTGTTAATTCTTGAGGTATGTTGTGTACATTACTCTTTTATGAACCTTTTGTTAAATTGAATCAATTTTGAGATGTGTAGATTGATTCTAGGGCCTCAATTTTCATCATTAGGTTCTTTCTTATTTTTGGATAACATTTCTGGTGTGTAGACCTAAGTTTTAAGGTAGGTGGTCTGGTATCTAGCATGTATTGGCGAAGTTTGTTACTTTAGTTTTTGATAAATTGTGTAATAATTGAAATTAAAAGATTTAATGATTTTATATGTGTTTATGGGAATAGTTTTTTGGATAGAATACTAATTTCCCAAGTTTTTTTTAAAAGAAAATGTGTTTTCAAAGAATTATGAAATGGTTTTCAAATAAATTTTTTATGAAATTGTTTGATGAAATGGTTTAGAAAATAGAGCACATGGGAAGACATGGGTACTTAGGTGTAATGTGTAATAATAGGAACTGTCCACTATTGGGGGGTTCCTTTGCTCTATAGGCCTTTTTTATAGGGACATGTTAGACCTATTGGAGGGTTCACTTTCTGGGGTGTTCCTATGTTCTCTAGAATCGATGCATATATATAGATAATTGTTGCGTGTGATTGTCTGTATTTTCAATATGTGTTCTATATATAATGATCTAGTGTGATCATTGGTTTGATGTGACCTGTGATATTTTCTTATATTGTTTGTTTGTACTACCATGGATTTTCTATGACATATGATACATGATTTAGTTTGATTTGATATATCTTCTTTGATATATGTATATGAAATGATTTGAAATGGATTTAACTATTTTATTTTTAAATGCGTAAAAAGGGAAATTAAATTATTTTCCCTTGTTTTTGACAAAAAACTATTAAACTTTATATCATGCCTTGCTTTATTTAAAATTGAAAATGCTTGGATTATTGTACTATGAATTTTTATGGAACACATGGGTGGGACCCTACTGATCTTGTTATCTCACACCATATGCACCCCTTCGATGGTGCGTAGACCTTTGTGTTCCTTTCAATACAAGAAAGGGAAATGTTATACATTGAGGTGGTGAGGTTTTCTATCAGTTGTGGTTGGGAAGATGGTGGTGAGATGGTGGGAGTTTTCACATGCTATCTCATGGAGACAGTTGGAGTTGTTGTTTAGTTTTTTCATCATTTTTCATTGGACTTGTCTCATGGTGATTTTTTCAACCTTTTTAGTTGTCTTATTTCCACTATCTTATTTAAGTTATAGAATATATGTATC
The DNA here is from genome assembly GCA_963277665.1 of Viscum album. Taxonomy (NCBI): domain Eukaryota; kingdom Viridiplantae; phylum Streptophyta; class Magnoliopsida; order Santalales; family Viscaceae; genus Viscum; species Viscum album. The sequence continues at coordinate 1,996,057,947 of OY728157.1, forward strand.
TCTTATACTATTTTATTGTATTTTATGAATATATATGTCATGTTGTTACATAACGTTGGGAAAAATAATTTCCCCTGGTTGTTTTTTGATTCCTGGGTGCTAGTTTCCAACTTGTGGGGGTCGAAAAAGCCATTTGGGAATGTGATGGATCGGGTCGAGTATTAGTCTAAGAGGGTATCTAGGGCCATTTTGTAACAATTTGGTATAAAAGGTGGTCTTTCCACAGGAGTCCTTGTCTTGGTATATTTGGAAGACTTGAGATAGGATTGTTGGTACTTGAGAGGTTGGTTGCAGTGAGTTTCTGGCCATCTCTTTCCATAATGAGACTCATGTTACAATGGGATGTTGGGATATGTGTCTTTTATTTTAATTTCTTGATATTAATCTAATATTTTTCTTCTATTTTATTGGTCTGAACTGAGATTAATCTGTTATTTTTTAATTTCTTATGTTTTAGTGTATAGTAGTATGCCTCTAAGATGTCTTGCATGAGATCCACAGGAGGGTGAAGCTGATGCTCCCCAAGGGAATTTGCACCTTGATCAGAATGTTATCATGGATTTCTTGTGGTAGGTTTTTGTTGTCGCCCAAAATATACCAGAAGTCCATAACACTGTTGTTGAGGTATATCTAGAAGTTTTGGAAGATAGAGATTGATCACTAAAGTTCTTTCATGATATTCCACCGTCATTTAAAGGTATGGTTAAACCTAAAAAGGTAAAGTAATGGATAGATAAAATCAATCAATCCTTTTAATTCATTGATACACATGAGAGTATCATGGTAGTGTGTGTATTTTTTAGACTTGAGGGTCCTAGTAAGTGATGGTGGGATTCTTTGGAACATGCGAATAAGCATGCAGGTTTAGATTCGAATAGTTTTAATACTCTCTTATTACAGTAGTTTTTTCTAGAGTTTTTAATGATGGATAAGTCTCTAGAGTTCATATTTTTTCAATAGGGAGATAATTTGGTGTTGTCATACACCAATTAGTTTGCTGATCTAGTTCATTTTGTACAAGAGGTTATAATGAATGAACAACTAAGGGATGAAATGTACTTAAAGGGTTTGTGATAAAATAACATATAATGCATATTTATGATGAATATTTTGAAATATGTGGAGACAATGGATAAAGATATGATGTCATAGATGAATATGGTAGGAATGGTTGGATATTCTACCCCTTCTCTTAGGCCAAGTGGTATTTTTAGTAACACATCGGGGAAAAGGAGAAAGTGTCAAGACCATCACTAGAGTGGTGGAAGTGGTTCTTAGTGGTAGGAAATCCTCTTGATGTTCAGTTAAAACTGGTTGTGCTACCCTGTCTTTCTCTCAATGTGGCATGGTTGGATAGACCATATATTCATTCCCTAAACTTGAATATATGTGCAACAGTTGTTAATGTTATGGTTATCTTTAGCATTTCTACCAGGCTATTTCTATAACTCGATATATTCTGGGATCATTCGATCAAAAGGCTACTACATAGTAGTTATATTCTCTAAATACTATTAGGATCTAGCCACATTCCTCAGGATTAAATAACCTACATGAATTAGATGAGTTTTCCCCAGAGGTAGATGTGGTTCCAACTATAGTGAGAGATACAATCTTTATTACATCTTATGTAGTAGTTTCTTTATTTGATACCGGTTCTTCCCAATAATTTATATATGGATATTTTTAAATATTATTAAAGTTCTAATGAAGATAATGTCATTTGTTATAGAGTTAGAGAAACCTCTTGGGAAAATGCAAGTATAGGGGTTTTAGTGCCATTATTGTGCGCTATCAATAGTTGATGTAGAGTTAGTTTGAGATGTTCTCATTCTTGATCTATATATTTTTGACGCAATAATCGGGATGGGTTGTTTTGTTTCTCATCATGCTGAGGTTCATTGTTTCCAGAAAAATGTCTTATTTATTTCAGCTGATGCGAGAATATGGATGTTTCAGGGAGAGTGAGATATGAGGTTTGGTCATGCATGACCTTCCTAACCAGAGCTCAGGAGGTTGTTTTATGCTATAAGAAGATGAGGATGATGAGGTTTCCTTTGTTTTTGACCTTTCCACAATATTTTGGTATTTTTTTGTCATTTTCTAGTCAATTTATATAGTCTTCCTCCATAGAGGGAAGCGGAGTTCACAATTGACATGGTTCCAGGTATTTAGCCATTTTCGACACCTTCTTATTGTATGACACCAATGGAGATGAAATGGTTCAATATTCATTTATATGATCTTATGGATAATTGTTTTATTTTTCCAAGTATTTCTCATTAGGTAGCCCCAGTGTTTTTTTCCAAGAAGGAATATGGTTCACTCAGATTGCATGTGTATTATCATAATTTTAATTGAGTAACTAATAAGAAAAAGTATCCTTTTCTTCATCTAGATGATTTTTTGAATAGTTAAAGGGGTAAATGTGTTTTTCCAAGATTTATCTTTAATGTGGTTTTCATAAGATCAGATCTTGGGAGTCTGATATACTGAAGAAAACTTCTCGAAGAAGTATTTTTATTATGAATATCTTATAATTCTATTTAGTCTATCTAATGCTTGTACAATTTTTATAGATTTTATGAACTGAACATTCCATCTGTATCTGGACACATTTTGGGTAGTTTTCATGGATCATATTTTGGTTTCTCTGACATCCAATCATGAGCATGTGGACCATCCGTGTTTGGTTAAGGATATTAAAAGGATTCATTATTTTTATGGAAATTTTTTGAAAATTAATTTATTTATTCAAGAAGTGAAGTTCTTGAGGAATTTTATTTTTGATCGTGAATTATTAGTTTATCCTGAGAAGGTGAAGGATATTTTTTCATAGGAAGAACCATATAATGTCTTTGAGATTCATAGATTACTTGGTCTTGTTGGATACTATCAAGGTTTCATTAAGGATTTCTCAAAGATGGCAGCACCTTTGACAAATCTTACTTGGAAGATGTTGAAATTCACATGGGATGAAAAGTTTCAGTTTTATTTCATCAAGCTAAAATAACTTTTGACATCATCTCCTATTATGATCTTACCAGATCTTAGTAAGGGGTTTGTGGTGTTTTATACTTTTGTTGCTGGTTTGAGTTGTGTTCTTATGAAATATGATCAAGTGGTAGCTTATATATCTCATCATATTTGAACACATGAGAAGAATTACCCCAAACATGATTTATAGCATTCTAAAATTATGAATGCTCTTATTTTATGGAGGAATTATATTGTTGGGGAGAGTTTCACAGTCTTTTCTAACCATAATATTTTTAGCTATATCTTTTCTCAAAAGGAATTTAATCTAAGATATATATGATTTGTGGAATACCTTCAGAAGTTTGACTTCGACATCACCTACACCCCATGGAAGGGGAATTTCATTCAAACACTCTTAGTAGTAAAGTGCCATCAAAGGATATTTTGGAATCAAAGGAAGAGTGGAACTTTATGTGGCTCTTCACTTAGTTGCATCTCGATGATCATTAGGATGTTTCAGGTATGGTTTTGGAAAGGGTTTAGTTATCATCATCTATCCTTGAGTCTGTTCTATAGGGCTAGTAGTAGGATGTTGATTTCAACGGAATTTAATAAACCCTATATGGTGGGGATACCATATCCAGTTGGTTTGTTTCTTCAGATGGTATTATCAATTTTAGGGATTGGTTTTTCATCCCAACATCTCTGAGGAGATTGATTTTTTTTATTTTCATAGTACTTCATGGGATATTCATCAGAGCACTATTAAGATGTATTATGACACGAGATAATGATTTTGGAAGTCATAAACGATGCATGGAATTACTGATTATGTGTCCCTCTCTTACACCTTCCAACTAATAAAGGTAGATCACCTAAAACCTAATGGTTTTCATTATCCATTTCAATTTTTGGTTTGCAAATGATACTTGTTATATATGGAATTTGTTATTGGATTAACATAGAATCTATGAGAAAGTAATGATATCTGGATTGTGATTGATCAGTTGATAAATTCATCTTAGATCATTCTAATTTGGGACACCAAAAAATCTGAAGATCTAGGTAAGCTGTATATATGAGATATTTTGAGGTTACATGGGGTTCCTTCAACTATTATATATGATAGGCATCCTAAGTCTACCTTGAGGTTATGTAGAAGTATCCAAGATGAAATGGATACTTAGGTTAGGGTGAGTACAACTTACCATCCATAGAAATATGGTCATAAAAAGTGTGCTATTCAGATTTTGGAGGACATTATTCGTTCTTTGGTTGTTGATTTTGGTGGATCATGGGATAACCATCTAGTACTAGTTGTGTTTTCTAATAAAAAAATTATCAATCTTCAACCAAAATGGAACCCTTTTAGGCGTTGTATGGATGCCCATGCAAATCACAACTTTTTTATTAAGAGGTGAGAAAATCCTCTTTGATGGGACCAAGTATGGTTTAGGAGAAATTTTTGAGGACTCAATATATACATTACTGTTTGGTTATATCTTAGATTCAATAGAATTTTTTGCAAATTAGTGGCCTCATACTTTGGATTTTTCCATAGGTGATTGAGTTTTCTTGAAAGTTTCTCCTTGTTTGGGTCACTTTCATCATGTAAAATTGGTAAACTTATCTCTAAGATATATTAGACTATTTGAGGACACTGAGTGGCTTGGGATGGTTTCTTATTGGTTGGAATTTCCTATTTATTTGATAGGAATTCATGATATTTTTCACATATCATAGATCAGGAAATACCATCCGGATCCCTCTCATATTATAAGTAGCCAAGAAAATGAGTTAGATCCAGATGTTTCTATTGTGGATAATCTAGTAGATATCATTGAATCTCAAGTTAAAGTCATGTGGTGGAAATCGATTCCATTGGATGGAGTGTTATGGTAGCACATATCAGATTCTCATGAGACTTGGGAGAATGATTCATTGATGAGGGTGAAATGACCTCACCTCTTTATTGGAATTTATCCTTCAGAATGAATTCAAGGGGATGTAAAGTCACATGGTGGGTAGTTTTTAACATCCCTTTACCATCATTCAGGTATTTCCCTTCCCTACAATTTTTTTATTGTTTATTTGGGTGTATCTTGTGACTCTGGAGGATGGAGAAAATTTTATAGGAAAAATTACCAAATGTTTAGTGATGTTAGTTTGTTTGAATTAACGGGGTTTGGGTAAAAGTTTTCGATATATTAATGGGGTTCTCCCTGAGTTAGGAGAACACCCGAGCTGGTTTGGGTTTTTTTGTAATAAACTGATGTTTTTGAAGTATGTTGGGAGATTCCATGACATGTAACTTGTTTAAATGTTGTTTATTTGATCTTTAGGATCATTTCATGAGTTTAGTATATAGTGTGAAAGGTTTCATAACTTGTAAATATTACACACCATGTAATGTTAAAAATTAGGTTTTTATTAAAATATGGACATGTATTTATGTATAATTTATCTTCATGGATTACGTGGTGTGTAATGGGATTACATTCCTTGTAATCATCAGGAGTTGATATTTTAGGGTATTCCATGGATGATTTCATATTTCATTAATTTCCATCCCTTTTCCCTATTGACCTAGAGATCTTCCATGGTGATTTTGGGAACCTCCATTCATTATGGGTCGATTCATTTGTTGATTGATCATTAGGGTTGTGCACGAAGTTTCTCTGGGTGAGTAATATTTTCCTCTTATTTCTTTTAATTTGATCATGATTGCTGTATTTCATTGTGTGATCGAATTTGATGATCCATGGTTGTAATTCTATTGCTTTCTTCTAAATACATTGTGTGATCTTATTCCTAGGGATGATACTTTGTAAGTTGTAGTGTGACGGGTGTGCGTTCTGGAGATAGGTTGGGATCTTTCCTCTTCACCGACCCTTTTGTTAAATTGAATCAATTATGAGCTGTGTATATTTATCCAAGGTCCTCCACTGTCGTCATATTATTCTTCTTTTATAGTGGATCTTGTTGCGGGCATGTGTGACTCAATTTTTGAGGTAGGTGGTTGCATCTCTATACTATGATTTTGAACTACGTTGCTCTATTTTTTGATAAAATATTTAACAAATAAAATCACATTAATGACTAAATTTTATTTGTCTATATAGAAATGGTTTTTTTATAAAATATGGGTTTCCCATAGTTTAGGTAAATGAATAGGTGTTCTCCAAGAATTTTGAAATGGTTTTATGAATTTTTTTTCAAATAATGGTTTAGATTAAATGGTTTGAAGAAATTATTTGGCAGATAGAGCACATGAGAATCCTTGGGTACTTAGGTGGAAGGTGTAGCAATATGCCTCTTCCATTATCAAGGGGTTCATTCAAAGGGTGTTCCTATTCTCCCTATGACTATTGTTCTAGTGACATGTTAGACCTATTTGGGGGGGGGGGGGTTTCACATTTTTGTGTGTTCCTCTTCTCTCTAGATTTAATGCATATATATAGAGACATAATGCTTGTGATTGTCTATGTTATGTATGAGTGTATTATATATCCTGACCTAGTGCAATCCTTGATGTGTTGTGACTTGTAATTTTTTATTTTACTATTTCGTTTTAATAATATATATTTTATACTCTATATGATACATTCTTTAGCTTGATATAATATATCTACTTTGATATATGTATATGAAATTCTTTGAAACCGATTTACCGTTTTTATTGGGAAATTTGGAAAAAAGAGAAATTAAATTTTTTTCAATAATTTTGATATAAAACTATTAAAAAGTATATCATTCCTTATTTTATTTAAATTTTATTATGATTGTATTTTTATTCAAATACTTGTTTGGAACACCTAGGTGGGACCCGATTGAACATGTTAGCTCACACCCTGTGCACCCCATAGGTGGTGCATAGTCCTTTGTATGTCTTTCAATGCAGGGAAAGAGAAATGTGCCATAGTGATGCAGTGAGGTTTTCTATCAGCTAGGTTTGGAAAGCTAGTTGATAGATGGTGGGAGGTTTCCCATGCTATCACATAGATACTGTTGGAGACACAATTTAGTTTTTACGTCATTTGTAGTTAGTTTTTACACTCGGAGATTGTATTTCTACCTTTTTAGTTGTATGGTTTTTGTTATATTCTTTCATCTATGGAATATATGTACCTCTTCCACTATTTAATTCTAGTTTATATATATATATATTACATGTTGTTGCTTTAGGTAGGGATAAATTGTTCCCAATGGTTGTTGTTTGATTCCTAGTTTCTAGTCTCCAGCCTGTGGGTTTTAAGAAATCCCTTTAGGTATGTGATGACTCGGGTTAGGTACCAGTTTTAGATGGTAATAAAATCGGGTTCGTCATTGATATAATCAATTATAATACATGAAATATAGAATCATATATTCATAAAAACTCACAATCATACATCCAGACTGATCACCCACTAAACCGATCAAATATTAAAAATGAAAATAATGAAAAAAATATAGGTTTCTCAAAGTCATCCCCAAAACTCACCTCATCCCGATCTACAATAATTTTCAATCTATATAGCTAATCTATATACCTCAAGCCTCTACCCAACCTAAAAATACAAAAAATGAGATCTGCTTGAGTACTCAATTTTTGTGGAAACAGTAAGGTAAAGCATGGTTTTCATACATAAATATTACATATTTTAAAGGAATATTAAACATATCTAATAACATTACATGCACCATAATCATAAGAATCATGAAAATATGGGATTTTAGAGTGATGGGAGATCATCACTATCTAAAACCTTTTGAATTTTTAGGGTTTTTCCATTCTCTCACTACACTATCAATCCCATGGAGATCTTCCTTGTTCCCATGAAATTTGATGCTCATCATTTCACAATGCCTCAAATGACATAGCTTCCCCCTGAGCACATTCATTCTATGGCTATGCAAAATGTGGAGACACCCGATGATGTCTCCCGCAACCATCCTTATACCGATCAAGCCCAAGGGATTTATTTCCTTGACGCACTAAAAAGCTTTGACCAAGGCAATGATTTCATGATGAGGCCCCCCAGGTAAAGCTATTGGATGATGGTTGTTACATGGTCGAAGCGGACCCGAATACCCTTCAACAATGTGCACAACTGTGCAAATTCTCAGTGATGGGTCATATATTCTACCATAAACTTAACTTCCCTTGGTCCCTTACTGAACTTCAATCACGTAATGCACATTTCTAGAATATTGTAAATTAGAAACTAATACCCATAGCAAAAAGACATTTTCACATACTATTATAACCACAAGATGATTTTGAAAGAGTTTGGAAGAATCCTAATCCCAACCTCAAGCTAATTTTAATAAAAAATTTAGAGTGGGACTCCACCTTTAACATACACACACTTTGAAAAAATTTAGCACAGGTTTGGATCAAATTTCATGGTCTTAACTGGTTTTTTTGGCACCAAAAAATACTAAATAATATTGTCTCCTGCATAGTAAATCCTCTTAAAATTGATCACTATACCTTACATGATTACCTGGGTCACTTTTTGAGAGTAATGGTTGAAATAAACCTTGAATCCAAACTTCCTAACTAAATTAACTATAATGCCAATGAATACAAATCTGAAATTATAATGGAATATGAGTGAAGGCCCCCTTTTGTGATCACTGTTAAATCATAGGGAACACCATTTTCAACTGTAAGGTGATTAGGAATCAGGTAATCCAACCATATTAGAATGATTTGAAGGAAATAATGAGATATAAAATAGATAAATCCATCATAATAGACATACCTGAAACATCCAAAAAGAAATATGATGTTTGGGTAAAAAACCCATTTTGACATAAGAGATAGTTCAGGAACTAAGGAGCTGATGATGTGAATGAAGAAGAAAATCCTATTAATGATCAAAACCTCTCAATCTAAATTACAAATCGTTTCCTAGACACTATTAGAGTATCCACTGAGTAGGAAAATGTTACTAGATATCAACAAGAACTAGTAAGTCAGAATCCAATCATGGATAGATGGAATTTTCCCCCTAATGAACTGAAGTAACTAGCCTATAAAACTAGACCTTCCACCCACAATAATGATGTCTGCACCAAAGAAATTGAAGTTTTGGCTGCCACTCTAGACCTAGGCACCAATCATACCCAGATCAATACAAATTCTAACTTAGTTACTGAAAAGGACAATCAAGAAACCCCCCAGTCTTCTAGCTCTATGATGGAACCTACCTCCATGAACCTAGATGCTAGAGTAGGCCTGAAAAATATCTCAACATTTTTTTTACATGATAATTCAGCTTCAGTTATAGTACCCAAGCATATGGAGGTTTACAATGTTCCCCATGAACAAAATCATAGTCTCTCTTAGAACAATTTCAAACAATAATCTTCTTTAGATCATCCTATCCCAAGTACTTCTTCTCCTCTTTCTTATGCATTTGAGGACTATTCCATGCTACCTGAAAAACTGTGTTATGATGAAAATGACTCCTGAAATGATGTTTTCTCTCATAATTCTGTTTCATTGAACTCATGAAACCTGACCACTACCAACTCATCCCTTATTACGGAAAAAATCAATGCCTCTTCTATGGAAAGTAGCCCAATTTTAACTATAGGTGACACCAAAATTGAAAAGAATGATGAGACCAGATCACATGACCATAAACCAAATCCCTATCTCATGGCTCACACTGCTCCCCTTAATAGAACTGTTTAACCTGAGTCACAGAATGTTAACCACACCCCACATGCTAACAAGAAAATTAAACCTACTGTTCATGACAGTCCACCTGCTGCTCTATCGACTGATAGAAAAAGAATATAGAATCACCATAATAGAAGCATACCACCATGTTGCTGTCCACAGTGGATAAAATGTCTCTAGGTTCAAACGATTCTATAGAATCTACTATGAATACTTAATTAAATGAACCTAAAAATAAGAAAAATTTCATCTCTCACATTATACATTAAAATGACACTAACACTATGGTTAGAAGGTCTACTAGAAATAAGAGATCTGGAAAAAATAATAAAGGGAGTTATAACTCCAAAATCAGATTTAAATGAAGATCCTTTTTAGGAATTGTCAGGGTATCACCAACTATGACACCCTCAATGTTTTGAAAAGAATGATTAGAACAAATCACCCTATCCTTTTTTCTATTACTGAACCAATAAATTTATTCTCTTCTAAATATTCTCACTTATGTCAACACAATAATGTTTTTCTAGTGCAATCAATAACAATATAAATGATGATTCTTTATGTATTTGTTCACATGTTTCTTTATTGGATTTTAGTTTTTTTAATATCTCTGATTAGGATCTCACTTGCACCCTCACTATTGATGGTACTCACAATTTTTGATCCTTTGTTTATGCTAAGAATAGATATCAACAAGGAAGAACTCTTTGGAATGCGCATTCTTATTTAGGCTCAAACATCAATGCCACTTGGTTTCTAATGGGAGACTTTAATTATATTCTTAGCTCTAGTGAAAAAATTGTCCCGTCCCACACATCTATTTCCATGAGATAATTCAATACCTCGATTAAAGACAACAACCTTATTGAAATTAACCTAACAGGTGAAAAATAAACTTGGTACAGAAGACATTACAACAAAGTGGTCGCCTCCATATTGGAAAGAGACTTTATGAATGTCCCTACTTTAGAACAATGTGACATTATCGCTAGCATCACTCTTCATAGATTGAACTTTGATCGTCATCATATCCTAGTAAAAATTTCTTCCAAACACATGAGACCTCATTTACCTTTCCATTTCAAAAATGTGTGGCTCTATGATGACGAATGTAATCATGTAATCCAAAACATGTGGTTCTCAATTTCTCATAGTAATGGGGCCTTTGATTGCAACCTCAAACTAAAACACCTCAATCAGATGCTCAAATCTTGCTGAAACTCCAAATCCAAACAAATCAACAATGAAATTACTCTTCTTGAGAAAGATCTCAATGAAGTGAAGAACAAAAACACCAACTATAATCTCTGCACTGATCCTACCCATGAAATAAACATTGCATTCAAACTCAATACCTTGCGCAATTTTAAGGACAATATGAGAATGAAATCATATAAAGTCAAATGGTTAAATTACGGTGATAGAAACACCACGTTCGAAAAATATCTTAAAATAATAAAGAAGGCCTAAATATCTCTCACCTTTCTAAAGGATGAGGATATGATTCATGACAAAGAAGATGAAATTGCTAATCATATAGTCTCCCTCTATGAAACCCTCTTCAGCGGACCTGATAATAACAAATACCTATTCCCTGAGGTTATTCCTTTGGTGATCACTGATACAGATATATTTTTCCTTCTTGACCCATCACTGGATCATGAATTCGAAGACACCGTATCTAGTCTGAATCCAAATAGTGTTCCCGATCCTGATGGTTTTAACAATGGTTTCATCCAACACTATTGGGATGTGGTTCATATCGATGTTTGTAATCTAGTTAAATACTTTTTCAAAAATGGGGTGCTACCTCGTGCTCTCAATGCACAATTCCTGACCTTGATCCCTAAAGTGGATAATGCCTATGAAATTCACCTTTTTAGACCCATTGATCTTATCAAAAATCTTTACAAAATCATCACCTAAATAATTGCTAATAAAATATCAACAATTACTGATAAAATTATCTCTTGGAATCAATTTGGATATATAAAGGGAAGATCCATTCAAGATTGTTCTGTCTTGACTCTGAATGTATCAAAAACATGGACAAACCTAATAGAGAAGTCAACATAGCTATTAAACTTGACATCATAAAATATTTTGACACCATGGATTGGAGCTTTATCTTTAAATTCCTTCAATGTTTTGGTTCTAATGCGTCCTTTATCACTACTATCAAAACTCTCTTCAACATGTACACTATATCCATCTTAATCAATGGTTCTCCCAAAGGTTACTTTAAATGCACTAAAGGTGTCAGAAAAGGTGATTCACTCTCTTCCATTCTCATCTCAATATCGGAAGTCTACCTCAGTCATCTGATCAATCAGCTGGTGGTCCAAAATAAACTAAAACCCAATCATGTCTCCAGAAATGTAAATGACCCCACTCACCTCCTTTATGCTGATGACATCATCCTTCTTCTCCGAGGTGATAAAAGAAACATTATTAACCTCAATAATGCTTTATCTCACTATGAATATGTTTCTAGTCAAAACAGAAGTTGGAAGAAATCATGCATCTTCTTTTGGAAGAACTTCCACCTCAATGGAAAATGTAACATCATTAGTGATTTGGGGATAAAGGAAGGCTCTATCCATTTTACTTACATTGATGTCCCCATATTTTGGGGTAGACCCAATTCTTGCCACATTGTGACTATTTTTGATCAAGTTCTCAGCCATCTTTCCTCCTAGAATGGTAATGCTCTCTCTATGGCTAGCAGGACTTGCCTCTTTAAATCCACTATTATCTACAAAATGGTTTACTCCATGACTGTCATTAAATGGCGTATTGGTCTTATCAAAAAAACAGATCACAACTATTAAAAACATCATCTAGACCAGTAGTATTCTAGAAAAAAGCTTGTGATGGTCCCTTAATACATTTGTTTCAAACCCATTGAAAATGGTGGCTTTGGTATATAAAATTTAAAGTCCTGTAACAAAGCTCTTTAAGCTTGGATCACTTTTAACCTTTTTCACAATTCTTCTGATTCTATCACCTTTCAAAATAATAGATTCCTTGACAAACTTATGACTAAAAACTCTACCTTCATTAATTATTCTATTTTCCCACCCTCAATCTCTCCTTCACTAACATTATGAATAATTCCAGATGGATGGTTTCTAGAGATTCCTCCATGAAAATATGGATAGAAAACTAGACTGGCACACCTTTAATATCTATGATTCCTCCAGATCAAAGTCCTGAAAACACCAATAGCTCTATCAAAGACACTTTAAATTCTCAGAAAGATCATCTTTCTACAACTATTTTTAATCTCATTGAAAACTATCCTTTTGATTACAATTATGATTTCATAATTTGGAAGCCTGCTCACAATGGTATGGTTACCTCAAATAATTAATAAAATCATACTGGATAAAACAAGGAGAATGAATTAATCTAGATTAAACACTTCAAAAAAACTTATAAAAATTCCTCAAGATTCAGTCACATCTGGAGACTTTCTCACAACATAATTCCCACTGAGGTCTGTCTTCATTCATTTGGAATTCATCTTTTCTCTAAATGTAAAATCTATTACCAACATAGAGAAGATGCTAAACACCACTTCCTTTCATATGATACTACTTCTGATATTTGGAATTATATTTTTGACATCATTGATTACAGATTGTCGATACTTGACTTTAGAAAAACTCAACTCAAGAAATGTGCAGAAACAGAGGGCTCTAATCAAATCAGAAATTTATTCCTTGTTTTTGTTAATGAACTCCACTATGTGATTTAGTATGATAGAAATTATATTATTCATAGAAACTACTCACACAATATTAATGCTGGTCGGACCCGAATCATCATTTCCATAAAGTAACCTTCTTTGTTACAAAAGGTCATTGCCACAACTCTGTGCAAGACTTTGGAATCCAAAAATGTCTACGGATCAACGAAAACTTCTGTCATCCACATCGCACTCTAGAGGTGTTTTGGAGAGCCCCCCTCCTTGTATGGATCAAAATCAACCTTGATGGTGCCTCCAAGGGAAATCTAGGGCCTTCAAGGTGTGGTGTTGTCATCAGGAACCACCTCATCTAGATTCTTGGCTTCTTCATAGGCCATTGTGGAATTTCCACCTCCCTTGAAGTTGAGATGATGGGTTTAATTTTTGTGAAACAATTTTCCATGGTCTTTGGTTGGAACAACCTTTGGATTGAAATTGACTTGATGAAAATCGTACAGGATATTTATAATGGTGTAAATTATCTAGATTGGCCGATTATTTACCCATTGGACGGAATGAAACTGTTCACTCACCGATCTAAACTACATCATCGCACATGTCTATCATGAAGAAAACATGGTTGCTGATGGCTTGGCCAACATGGGAGTTAATCAAGACGTGACCTAGTGTGAAGACATCCCTGATGCTCTTATTCATTTCCATGTGAAAGATTGTAATATGATCCAGTACATTCAACTCTTGTAAACTTTCTTTTAATAAATATTGTGTTTTGGTCATTTAGGTCAAGGCATCATCCTTTTTAAAAAAAACCACCACAGTCATAAAAATATTTATTTTACTTGGAAACTACATACATAAATACTTATATCATGATGGATCTTCAAAATATCCCATAAAGTTCATCTCACATTATACCATTCTTAAACATACCCTGAATAAAATATTTCTTTATCACACGTGGGAATGATATATTAGAAAGGGTGAGATAAGATGCATAGTAAGGGTAAAAATTAGAGATATCAATCGATGATTGTATGCAAGCATAAGATAAACATAATCATATATGTCATGATTTTAACAAACAATGTTTATACCCAATCAATCATAGCTCATAAATATGATTCATAGAATAAAACATTATCATTTAGAACCAAAATAAACATATGATTTAGGAATCATCATAAATCAATCATGAACTATAAGTTCAAATCATAATAATAAAAACACGTCATAAGAGTGCATCACTATCATAAGAATATAAAACATATCATACATCAATGTTAACTACCAAGAACATTATATCACAGTGTATTAGGATTCAATAATCACTTTTCATATGATTATAGATCGGGAATCACCACATATTTCCCATATCATAGTGTATTATTCATCCATACCTACTACCCATAGTGTATCGATCACATCAACTCATTTTCGATAATTAGCTCATGAGATATAAGTCTTTACCCAGTTAATTAGAGGGTTATAACAAAACCAACCACAAAATAATGAAAACCATACATATATATACCATGATATCATAAAGAATTATCACTTCATCACATCATAACCCATGGAAAGGATACTATTTTCTTAAACATTAAATCCTAGTATAACCCATGAAAATGAAATTGGTTTCATCATAACTTAATTAACTCATGGTAATGAAACACTTTTTGATAGAATAAAGATTAAATAATCGTCATCATAAGACATCCAAATAAATAAAGTTGATGTTATAAAAATATCTGAACCCCAGTGATACATAAAAATCCTTAAAAGATATCGATTGAATGAAAATACCTTTAATAGTTCATTTGAACCTTTAATAAAAACATGAAAATATAAACTTTTATTTTGAAAAAAAACTAAAAAAGTCCAAGAATATCAATAAAACTATTTTATTTAAAAATAAACAAAGAATATTGTAAATGAATCATCAAATCAATTAATGATCATGATGTTTTGAATTTTTTTCATATCTTATATGTTAAAAAATCCATTTCACACTGTTGTAAAAGAAAAAAACGACTTATTAGAAAAAAATTAGAAAGATTAATTTTTAACCATTGTAAATGAAGTAAAGTTTTGTGAAAATGGAATTTATAGAATATTTCAAGTATAGGTATAAACTTTTATAATTTATTTTGAATAGCTTGGTCATAGAAGAAAAACATGACCCACGAAAGAGGAAATAAGGTCATCTTTTCTTTAAAAACATTTTATTGACCAATTTAAGAACCAACGAAAATAAAATGGTTCTAATATATAAAAAATACAAAAAATAACCATATATGAAGAAAATATACTGGTTTTAAATTATTTTATCCATATAATTTCCCTAAATATAAATTTTGTATAAAAAATCTCGAAATGAAATGAGATTATAACATATACCCTTAACTCAAGTCTCATCTTATTTCGTACGTGTTTGAATATATTGTATAATAAATATATATTTATCATAAATCTATTATAGAACCAAAATCATATATATATTACCATATATTATTTACCTAAAACCTCTTATCACTCATTTATTAACAATTTTTTATTAAAACCACTTTTCTAGTTGATAACTTCTTTGGTTTTCATGAATAATTCGGTTTGATGGTCCCTGTGCTGGTACTTTAATCATGGTAACATAATCGATATAATGTTAATCATGTAATAAGTGTCATATTTTATCATTATATATACTTTGATAAATATTCATATAAAGTGGGGATAAAAATAAATTACATCACTTAAAATAGATGGTAATGAGTACTTACGCCTGAGTGATGTTTCCATTTTCTAATGGATGGAACAAAAGAAAGTTAAATAAAAAATCAGCTTTACATAAAAATAATAATATCATAAATATCATATATTTTTAGTAAATACATCATTATAACCCCCAACATGAAGTGGTTAGGAAAAATGAAACACATCACTTTGTGGAGGTTGTAATCCACATGTACGCACATGCAATACTTTCATTTCCCATTTGATGAAAAGTAGGTGAATAATAGTTTCTATATCATCATAATATAAATTTATTATATTTAATATACTGAATTAATTATCTTTCTAATGTATACCATATATTAATAAGAGTTGAAATAAGAAATAAAATCTAAATTTATTAGTTAAGAGTTATACCTCATCATTGAGAAACATCCTTTGGATTAAAACTTAAGCATTAAAAGGATGGTCTTTTAGAAATAACAAATTCTATAGAACATTGTGAATAAATATTTAATGGGATTATGGAAGATATTATACTATATATGTGGCACAAAATTTTTAAATATTGAAGAAGAGGTGGTTTCCTTTTATAAGCGAGGGAATGGAAACACTGAGAATTACTTAAAAGATTAAATAATATATATATATATATTGTAATAATGTAAAGTGGTACCAAGACACAAAAAAATGAATATAAGATGTTAAAGGGTTACATTAGACTCAATTAATCAAATTTTAGCAAGTTTTGGATACATTTTAAGCTGTATCTTCATGTTAAAACACTTTATACTCATTTAATCCTTAACTGTGATAACATAAATTTTTACCATGATAACTTAATTATAAGAAAAAATAAATAAGACTAATAAAAAATTTTGAAAATTATTATTAAAAATTTGGAATCTATTTTATTATATTTAATTTCTATAGGTAGTAGAATTACTTATAATATATGAAAACAAAACACAGGAAAAACCATTTTTAGGAAAATACATATTTTAAACATAAAAATAATTTTACACTGAAATCAAGTAACATTTTAGTTTACATTTTTTTTTATTAAAATAATAAAAAATTATGGTTTTTTTATAATTTTTTAGAATGTAAAAACTGAATGGAATCATCCAACCATGACATTAAATTTAAAGTCCCAAAATTATTTTTTAATTTGAATAAAGTATAACTTATCTTCACAAAAGCCAATATTTGGTTAACAATTTAAGAATAATGATTTAAAATACATAATTTAAAGCCTTAAACATATATTTTTTAAAAACCCAGTTATAAAATAGGATAAATTCAAAGTGTTATATAAATTTTAAATATTTACCCTATAGTTTTAAACCAATTTTACCTATTTTACCATGAAGAAAAATATTTACAATATTAAATATTAATAATGACCCAAAATTATGTTGACCATATTATATTATATTAACTATGTTGATTCCAAATATGGAACCATTTTTTGTAAAAATGAATTTCTATAATTGGTAGAAATTCATTTTAAAATAAGTGTACAAAAAGAAATTAAAACCATTTTTTAGAAAAATTCTTTTTAAGTATAAAAATTAATTAATTATTATTTCATGTTTTGTAAAACTATTTGATGAATAATAAAAATTTTGAATTATTATATAATATTTTAACTTCATTAAAATCATTCATCAATAGAGTTTAATTTTATTTATTATGATCAAAGAGAATTGTGTGGATAAAAATATTTTTTTTCAAAAAATATTCTCTTTTACCTTCAAATGATTTTATTTTAATTTATAAACAATTAATAATCAAAGAATTTATTTTATACATGTGTAAATAATATTTTTTTATAATTTATTTAGTCTTATTAATACCCACTATTCCAATGGCTAAACAAAAATTACCCTATTAAATAATAATATTTTAATAGTATATCACAATTCATTTAAACTTAGTGTCTTGTCTAATGTAAGATATCAAATAAATTAAATTTATTTAAATGATTTTTTTATAGAATAATACAGTGTTATATTTTACCCCCATATAATAATTTTTAACTATAAATTTCATCACTTTAATACAAACAACTGAGCATTCCTCTGCCTCATCACATCCTTAGGTTCCTATATATATTTCTATAATTTATAGTTTCACTACAAAATTTTGAGAAGATGAGTGATCTTGTTTCATAGAAATTTCTCTATATGATCCAAAATATCCACTAATTTCTCCATATTAGAAACATATTTCTCTAATGGAATGACCTAAAAACTTAGTATATATGAATGATCATATATATACTTTCTCAGTATAAATACATGGAACATATCATGAACATGAGGGAGATTTGGTGTAATTCTCAAACGATAATATACCATCCTGATATGATCAAGAATTTCTAAGTGACCAATATATCTAGGGATTAACTTTCCCTTATTTTTAAATCTCATAATTTCTTCCCAGGTGATATTCATAATAATATCTTATCACCGACTTCAAAATCTATATAACCCTTATTATTATCAACATAACTTTTCTATCAACTATGATCTTACCTTATGTGTTTTTGAATGGTTATAACCTTCTCTACCGTCTCCTCAATAATATTAGGACATAATTGCTTTACTTCTCTAACTCTATCACAACACATTGCATTTCTTCAGTTCCTTCCATAGATGGATTCATTAGGATCCATCTAAATTCTTTAGTTAAAGAAATTTTTTAATAAAATTTGACCAAAGAATAATGTTAATCTCAAACACCTTTAAAATCCATAAAACATTCTCTCAAAAAAACTTTTACGTTTTGAATATTCCTCTCATACTAGCCATATATCTGACGATGATATATGGTATTGAACCTCAACCCTATATCCTGTGCTTGGTGATGTCTTTTCCAGAACTTCAAGGTAATCCTTAGATCCCTATCAAATACATTTGATAGTGGTACTTGATGAAATATAACCACTTAATTGATATCCTAGAATGATTATCAAGAGATAAATATTCTCTGATGGTAATGAAGTGTGTTGAATTCATAAGGCTATAAAATATAATAGAAATAACATTGTGACCAATAGATGTTTTGGGGATTCTAATGATAAAATACATTGTATTATTATTCTATTTCTATTCATGCATTGGAAATGTTTGTTAAAATACCCTTAGAATTACATCTCTCAACCTTAACTTAATGACATACCAGGCATCGAGATACATACTCTACAATATCCCCTTCCATGCTTTCCCACCCAAAATATTATTTCATATCTCTATACATCCTTTTACTTCCAAGACTAATAGATAATGATGAACTTTGATATTTATCTAATAGTTCCTCCTTCAATCCTAGTATTGATATAACACATATTCTATTCATGAACCTCATCATTCTATCACAATAATGGTTGAACACAAGAACATTCCTCACTTTATTCTACAGTTCAACATCTTCCATATGTACCCCCTTAATCCTTACAAAGACGGATGCTTGAATATTTATCTAATAAAGATTTGATATGTCCCCTTTCCTTGGGATTTAAAGTTCTACATTTTTAAAATACATAATTATTGGATATCTTTAAATCCACATAATGAATAAAATATCATAGTCTTTTTGACTCAAAGAACCAACTAACTTGTTCTTCTTCCCAAGTTGGTAGTGTGTTGAGCAGTCATAATGTTTAATTAACTCCAAACATCACCTTTGGTTCATATTCAACTATTTTTGTGTGAATATATACTTTAATATTTTATGATCAATATATATATCACACTGATCACTATAAATATAATTCTTCTATATTTTCCTTACAAAAATAACTATTTGCAACTCTAAATGACGAGTTAAGAAATTTTCTCATGTATTTTTAATTGGAATGAGGTTTAATCTATCACTATATCATTATATATGGGGATTCATCCCAATACCTTATTTTATACATAAAAAATGTTCACAAACCCTTCTACACTATATAGTAGTATAAGAATAGGTGTTCTGACAGACATTATTTTTTAACTCCTTGAAATTTTCTTTACATTCATCTATCCACAAGAAATTTACTCCCTTCTGATTAAACCTAGTGAGTAGATTAGATTTTTTGAGAAATCTCTCGCAAAGTATCAGTTGTATCCATACAACATAAGAAAACTATGGATATCAGTTACTATGGTTGGTCTAGGATATTGTTAAATAACTTATGTATATGAATAATCTACTGATATACCCTTAATTTAGAATATATAACCCAAGAATGTGATTTTATGTATCTAAAATTTACAATTTTTAAACATAGAATACAACTATTTCTTCCTCGGTGTCTTCTGTATAATCCTAAAAGGTTTTTCATTAACTTCCTTTATCAGAAAATATATAATAATATAACCTGTAAATACTACCAAAAACTGATCAAGGTAATCTCTAAAGAATCTATTCATTAAATCTATAAAGTTAGTGGGATAATTAGTAAGTCTAAATGAAATCACTATATATTCAAAATTCTCATGCCTCATATGAAAGGATGTCTTGGGTATATCCTCCTTCTTAATACTCAATTGATGATATCAATAATGAGGTTCAATATTAGAGAATTATTTTACTCCTCATAATTGATCAAATGAATCATTGATATGCGGTATATGATACATTTTCTTGATATTGTCCTTGTTAGGTTCTTGATAATTAATGCAAATACACATTGACTCATATTTATTCTTAATAAAAATAAAATGTTCAACCAATAATGACTCTCTTTTTCATATTTATCATTTTGAAAATTTCTCTTAGAGTTGATTATTTAATTTATTAAACTTAATTGGGGTCATTTTAAAGGATTATTTAAAATAGGTGTAGTACTTGGTATGAATCCTATTGAAAATTAAACTTCATGATTCATAGGAAGAATTGGTAAATCTTCTATAAAGACATGAAAAACACTTATACATTATTCATTTCTACAATATTTAGTTTCTCCCTTTCCATCATAGATAGATACTCTTCAGGGATCAAAATTAATACCTATAAGAAAGAATTAATTTCCATTGGATATTTTTATTTATCCTCATGCAAATAAATGATAATATCTTCATTTAGAATATGAAATGTGACTTCCCTTCCCCATGAATTTATATGTATTCTATGTACATAAATCCAATAAATACCAAGAATCACATAAAATTTATCTAAAAATAGATTCAAAATATTTATAGGAATTGCATTCCCACAAACTTCAATCATAAAGGAACTACAAACTTGAGATAAAATCATTGTACCATTATGATTTTTCACCACTAACTCAATATTTATTCATTGAGGTGGTAATACAGCACCCATATAAATTTCATTAGATATAAAAGAGTGGTTAGATCCATAATCAAACAATACAATAATGATTACAGAGTGGATACCTTTCACCATGTCATTCTCATAATCCAATACAGTAGTTGTGATCTTATGATATTTCACTTTTTATTGGTCCTTATATGTTTTTGATGATGAGTATCATTATAAAACTTCATATTAGTGAAATATTTGGTGCAGTTCCTATACTCCTTGAATCTAAAGCATTAAAGTGTGGGTGGTGCCTTAGTTGGCATATTCTCCTCCATTGTGGTATCAAATGGCCTATTCATCATCTTTGTAAATTAATGGGCTATATAACTTGACCTTCCAAAATGAAATTACCTCCGAGATATATTAAATAAACCCCCTTTATGTTTATTCCAACATTTATGGCATATAAGTGACTATAACCTATTTCCACCACATTATTTATTTATGTTTTCATGAGTCTCCATCTTTCTTTTCTTATCATAAACATGGTAATGATGGTAATACCCAATTTCCATTTCAACCTTGAGAGCACATCTACTAATTTTTTTCATAGCTACTAAAGTATATTTTAGTTAATGAATTTGTGATACTTGGTTTTAATCTTCTAAATAATTGATCAGTTTTTATTTTAGGGTTGTTGATTAAACCAGAAGCATACATTTAAAGTCTTGTAAAATTTTCCTCATATGATCCAATAGATTCATCATCCCCCTGATTAAGTTAATTGAATTCGTTATCCATTTATATACATAGAATAAAAGGGAGGTAATTACTATAAAAATATCTTCTTAAACTCATCTCATTCTAAAGAGTCAATTTCATCCCATTTCCTTGTTTTATTAATAAGATTCTTCTATTGATTTTTTTCTCCTTCCAAATGATAAAATGCTAGGATAAATTTTACATATTATGATCATTGTAAAACTAAAAAAAATCTCAATTGTGTTTATCCATCACACATCCAATAGTGGATTGTAAGACCCGTTAAATTAAGGTGGTTTTTTCCTAATGAAAGACATAAAATTATGTTGTGACCTCTGATCATTCATAAGATCATCACGATTCATGGCCTGGAAAATTGTGTTATCATAACAAAAATATTATGCATTTTAGCTACTCTAGAATTTAGTTGATTATGAGTAAAATAATTTAGTTGTACATTAAATTCATTATTATCATGATTTATTATGGTTATAGCCATTGAATTGAATAGAAAATTAAAGTGTATGAATTTGGCGACAATAATTAGATTGAACTATCACATAACCATGAAGAATAATTCATAGGGTGTCTAAATCATGACACCATATTTTTAGTCTATGACACATTGGGTTTAACGTAGGTCATACATGGTAATTATATATTCTAGTCCTTCATAATGTTTCATACATAAAATTTTTATTAACGCAAGAATATCTCACAGTAGCATCAAACCATGTGTACAATAGTGGAAAACTTATTGTGAACTAGAATTATGGCTGAGATATACTCAAAAAACACTTATTAGGTTTATTATATCATCATAAAGCTATGAAAAAACTATGTCTTCTAGTATTGTCTATATTGGGATTTATTAAAAGGAAAACCACATTATCTCTATCTTAAAAAACGTTACGGTGTAATCCTCTAAATAGGCTTATCCCTAAGGTTTTTACCAAAGTTATCTAATATTAATCTCAAAAAATAACTAAACCATGATCTACTACCAATTAAAGAAGCCCAATAATTTCATAAATAAATATTATATCCTTTTAGATAATTATTCTATACATATTATAACGTTATGTTCCATAGAACCATAAAATGTTTAGTGTATTTGGACAGAAGATACATAAAAAACCTATTTCTTGATAGATCTAAAACATCTCCTTTAAGGATCTTATCACATTATAACCTTTTTTGACACACCCTGAACAAAATATTTCTTCATACCATGGGTAAAGGGAACATGAGAAAATGTTATCTTAGATACTTAGTAAGGGTAAACATGAGACATATCGATTGATAATCAAATTTATGTATAAGATATGTATAAGGTTATGAGATCTCGATCATAACTTACAATGTTCTTACCCACTCTCTCATAGATTAGGAATATGAGTCATGGTATAAAACATTTCCAATTAAAAATAAATGAATATTAAGAGTTAGGAATCATCATAAATAAATGAAGATCCGTAATTTTAAATCATAATCATAAAAATATGACATAAGAGTGTGGAACCATCATAGGCATAAAAATTATTTCATATATCAAGGTTAACTGTTGAGACCATCATATCATGGTAGATTAGGAATCAACATCTATTTCCTATATCATAGTGGACAGAACATCACCACCTATCTCAAATATCATATTGGATCATATATCCCTACCTATTTCCTATAGTGGATTGAGAATTTTAAATAATTTCACATAATTATCTCATGAGATATAAGGATTCACCCAATGAATTGTAGGGATATAATGGACCCACCCTTCGAATAATGAAAACCACACATATATGTACCAAAAGATCATAAAACATTAATCATTACATTACATCATAACCCATGGAAAGGAAACTAATTTCTTAAACATTCCATCATATCATAACCCATGTAAATGAAATAGGTTTCATAATAACTTAATTACCCCATGATAAACAAGTGTCTTTCATAGATAAACCATAAATCATCATCACTATAAGACATATAGAGAAATAAATTGAATGGTATAAAAATATTATAACACCAGTGGTTCATAAAAATCCTTTAATGATATCGACATAGATGATAAAACCATTAAAATATCATTTGAACCTTTATCTAAAAACATAAGAATATACCCGTTTTTTTGAAAAAAAAGTAACTAAAAATTCCCAAAATTATTTATAAAATATGTCTATATTAAAATAAATAAGGAATATTTTAAATGAATCTTCAAATAAAAGGACTCTCTTGATGGTTTTAAAATCCATTCATTATGTTTATGTTAAAAGAAAACATTCCTCTCCTAATTTTTTAAATACAAAAACAACTTTTTATGAATTTTTTAGAAATATTCCTTTAAAACATTGGTAAATAATGTAAAAGGTGCTGATAATTACTTTTTTTATAATATTAAAATTACTGTTAAGAAAATTTATAAAGCAATTTGGAAGAAAATGGACATGGAAGATAAAATTTTGCGACCAAAGAGGAAATAATGTCGAGTTTTCATTAAAAATATTTTCCTGATCATTTTAATTACCAAAGAGATAAAAATTGTAATAATACACAAAAAACCAAAAAATAACCATAGGAGAATAAAATATATGGGTTTTAAAGGATAATATCCATATAATTCCCCTCAATAAAAATTTAGCATAAAGATCCCCAGAAAGAAATAAGATTGTAACGCAAATCCCTTACCTCAAGTATCATCTTGATTCCTACATGTTCAAAAATACAATATATTAAATATATATTTATTATACATATATTATAAAACTATAATAAAATATATTATACCCTATATGTTTTATTAATAACAGCTTATAACCATTTTATTATCAATTCTTTATTAAAATCGCCATTCAAGGTGTTAACTACTTTGTCTATTATGCATGATTCAATTAGATAGTCATGGTCCTTATAATTTAATGATTGATAAATAATCTCTGTTTTTTTATAATTTAATCAGTATCATATTTAATCATTATATTCACTTTATAACTATTAATATAAAGCAGTGATGAAAAATAAATTACATTACATCATAGAGATTGTAGTCTGTACGTGCACATGAGTGGTGTTTCAATTTTTTGATAGATATGAAGAAATAATAGTAAATAATAATTCATATTTCTGAAAATATAATAATATAATATATATCATATATATTATGTAAATAAATCAGTATAACCATCAATGTGAAGTGGTGATGAAAAATGAAATGTATCGCTTCGTGGAGGTGGTAGTCCACACATACACATAAGAGACATTTTCATTTCCCATATGATGAAAAGTAAGTGAATATTTGTAATCCTATCATCATAATAAATATTCAATATATTGAATCCATTGAATTCATTATTTTAAAATGGGTATTGTTGATATTAGAAGAGGTAAAATAAAAAAATAAAATTTAATGTACATATTTAAGAGTTATACATATTTGTTGAGAAACCTCATTTGGATTACACCTTAATCCTTTAAAGGATGGTACTTTAGAAAGATAAGAATCTCTATAATTTTAGTCACTATAGTTTGTATCAAATTAAATTTTATTTTATCTGGTAAAATTTTTAGTAAAAATACATAGTTTAATGTTATTTGTTTCATAAGTTAAGACTTTAGGATTTACTTTCTCATATGAATAAGTTATTTATCTATGATTTATTGGATTATGTTTTTTATAACCTTTTATTTTTTAGAAAATGGTTAGAAATATAATAAATAAATTGAAATAATGAAATTAATTATTAAAATTCACTAAATTATAGTGAATGATTTATTTTACTAGAGTTCTACACATTCATTTATATCCTACAAGTTTTCTATAACTATTTAATCACCTCCTCAATAACTTGAAGCAGAGATATCTATGAAAACAAATAGTGATTAAACTGTTTCAAACTAAGTGTCATAGCATTTTACTATTAGTTTATGTGGAAAGATTATCCTAGAAATATTATCATTCATTATTTATTTGAATTGGAGGCTATAATGGTAATGGAATGTCTCTTATTATATAGACCTCAAATAAATAAATAGGAAAGGGAAATATTATTCCATATCTTGAATCATACTATTCTACTATAAAAATGTAAAGGATATTATGATTTTACTTTATAAAATTATTCAAAGGGATGGGTATGAATACAAAATGAAGAAGAATATATTTTTCAGATAGTTAAGATAGAGAAATTCATTAACCTTGAAACTAGCACATTATAATAGAATATGTTGACGTATTCCTGATTTAATTTCCTTACTTCCCCAAGATCATGATTTGGAGTTATCACTAGAATTTATACAAATTGTGACACCTATGTCCATGTGAACCTATAGGGTGGACCTGATTGAATTGGAGGATTTGAAGAAGTTATTATAGGAAGATTTGGAAAATTGTATTACATGCCTCATTGAATCACCTTGGGGTGACCCGATACTATTTTTCAAGAAGAGGGATGGTTCAATGTGGCTTTTCATTGATTACTAAGAGCTCAAATAAATCATAATAAATACAAATTATTCACTTCTATGAATTAATGACATGTTCAACCAAATTTTAGGATCTAAACACTTCTCAAAGGGGGATCTTAATTCTGGATAACATCATTTGAAGGTGAAGGGAGAATATATCTAAATAATCACCTTCCATATTATATTTGGACACTTTTAGTTCATAATGATTCCATTTGAACATTAAAAATCACCAAAATCATTAGGGCCTTGATGAATAATCTTTAGAGGCTACCTCAATAATTTTTTGGTTGTTTTTTTTATGATATTATTATATAATCCTATATAAAGGAATAGCAAGAATAGAATATGACTACTATTATGAAGACATTAAGGAAGGTTAAGTTATACACTTTTCAAAAAGTGTGAATTTTTGATACATCAAGTCATGTTCTTGGGGCGTGTGATCAAAAACAAAAGAATATCAATAGACTTTTAAAAGATAATGAAAATTTTAAAAAGTCCCAGACCATCATGTGTTATGGAGATCTCTAGTTTTCTTAGATTAGTTGGGTAATACTATTGTTTTTTAAGAAAAATACCATGATTTTATATTCTAATAAATATGTTAACATTGAATGGAGTAAATTATATCTTTTTGAGATATAGTTAAGAAAGAGTTAGGCATTACAAGAATAGGATAATTACTGCACTTATACTCACACTACCCTATTGTAGAGAAGTATTTTTGATATATAAAATATATTCAAATATAATCTTAGGTTTTGTGACCATGAAAAATGATAAACTGATAGCTTATGACTCATGAAAATTGAATATCCATGATAAAAACTACCCAATGCATGGTCATGTGTTAACATGTGTGATCTTTGAACTGAAGATAAAGAGGCATTACCTATATGTAGAGAATCATTATATATATAAAGATCATAATAGTTTAATGTATATATAAAAACAAAATAATCTGAACACAAGTCAATGAATATTTTATGATTAAATTAATGAATTTTATTTCTCAATACATTTTCATCATCGAAATTAGAATAAGGTAGCTAATGATCTTAGTAAAAACTAATATTTCACTCTATAAAAGATATGGATTGAGAGAAATCTTATCTTTTTGGATATATAAAGTATAAATTTGTAAATCACAAAGGTATGGAAGATATCTCACTCATACCAAATGACTAACAAACTATCAATCCAATAGAAAATAATGGTGGAGTAAGGGGATGATCAAAAACATTAAAAAAGGTAGGAGAAACAAAGGAGAGCCAGATTTATGAATTCAAAATCTTTAAAGATATAGTTCTTTAGTTTGAAACTAGACATTCGATACCATAATCTCTAGATATAAAGAAATTTCTATTGGATGATGCATATAACTCAACTTTCTCCATTCACCCTAGAATTTACCAGATATACAACGATCTTTGAGAGAAATTATGTTGGGATAATATGAAGAAATATATTGTTGAGTATACATCAATATATTATGTATTTGTGGAAATTTTGAGATATAATTAAAAATATAAGGGTATTATTCAAGCATTACACATACCAACATGAAAATGGGAGAATATCACCATTTATTTTTTTCATGGGTCTTCCAAAAACATCTAAAGGAAACAACACCGTACGTGTTGTAGTCTATTAAATCAACAAGATTGGATACCTCATCACTGTTAGAAAGGTTTTTTCACTCAATTAACTTGAGAAGATATACATAAAGGATACGGTGACACTATATGGGGAATCAATTTCTAACATATATGATCAAGATCCAAGGTTCACATATATATTTGAGTGGCATATTTAACATGCCCATAATATTGAGTTAAACATTAGTACAAAATGTCACCCCCATACTAATGGTTAATCAGAGAGGACCATTATCAAATGAAGAAACATTATGTGAGATTACTCTATCGACATAAAAGGATGATTGGATCAATATCATCCCTTGGTTGAATTCTTATACTGTCACGAACCAACCCGGGTTGACCCTGGACCGGTCACCCGATCTGGTCCATAACATGGTCTGAAGGGCGTTCCCGATCCCCACAGGCTAGAAACCAATTCTAGGCATCAAAATTTACCTGTTGGGAATGATTTTCAAATTAATAAAAGATAAACATATAAAAAAAGTTGACGATAAAAATGAAAAATAACAGTAGAAAGAAAATAAAACCGAACATTCCTCCTTGTGACCTTCTAGGTCACCACCCAACTTAGACTAAAGTATACTACAACATTGAGCAGCTGAACCAGAATCCTGAATAAGAACAAAACCTGTAACTGAAATGATAGAATACGCACAATCATAAAAATTCTCTATTGGTATTATGAATATAACCACATAATACTAGTATTCATTTTCACAAAATAGTCTAATAACGTATGTTTTAAATACAAATATGAATGTAGGGTTTTCACATTTAAAAAAATCAACATGTTTTCCCACTTAAAAACCCAACACATGCTATACTAAATTTCCAAAATCATTTTTCAATTTATAAACAGAAATCCAAAATAGAATATAACAAAGTTGCTCTAGAGTAAGACAAGTAAAAAGTGATAACTGGAAGTCAACTTCTGTAATATAAAGTTACAAAGAAATATAAATAACCCAATAACCATGGGTGATCCTAAACATTCCTAGGAAACCCTTAGACGTACTCTGTATCGGAACCACCACCCAGTATATGGTGAAGCTCTTAAATATATAACCAACTGGCCACCCTAAACTGAACAACCCAGTGGAAAAGAACACATGGCCTAACAACAAATCCAAGGGTTACCAACCCGTCTAATCGAGGATGATCAACAATGGACACTCGATCATCTAAAATATGACTAAGAACCCATGGTGGTTATAATAATACTATATAGGTAGGAAGGACCTCGCATGCATGACTCATCTCACCGCACTTGCGTTCCCCAAACATGGACACTTCTTATACATTCACCTAGAAAGGGTTACACTAGACATGAGGGCCTCATATGCACATTCAGTCATATCACTTTAACAAAGTGCCTACTAGACAATCATACCATGAAAACCATTAAACTCATTTGAAAACTTTTTTCAAAATACTAAAGTTGTTAAATGGGATACAATAATCAAAATGTCATCATTTCAAAGAGTCAACATAAAAATTACATTAGAGTTGAAAGTTCCAAACGAGCCATCACAACACATCCAAGTCGAAATCATTAATGTTAAAACATTTATAGTTCCAACTAGGCACACACAATTTCCACACACAAATAATTGTAACAGTTAACACAACTCCACCCATAATTTGGAAGAGCCTAATGGGCCTTTAAGACTAAAGTCTCCAGTGATTTTTTAGTTAAACATTTCAAACTCTAAATGAAAAGAACACAATATTTTTTTTTAAATTGCATACAAATATCATCGTTTGAGTTGAGGGTCCCAAATGGGTTGCTGCATTACATAAAATATTGAATCACTTCTTCGAAAACACAAGTGTTTCCAAAAAGACCATTGCCATTACTTAGCCAAAAAAATTACCCAAAATATCCCAAAAACCCACTTTTTCATTTCCAATGTCAAATGATCATATTCTCAAAGACTTTATTTAAATCCCTTTCAGAAAACACACAAAGAGCCCAAATCCATTTAAAAAGCAAGAATCATTTTCACAAAATTACCGTTCACTTTTAAACAAAACCCAAATATGCACCAAAACAAGTCTCCAAACATATTTCGCACCATTGATAAGATTTGATAAACCATGTAAAAAGTTTTATAAAACAATTCAAAAAAGGGTATCACAAAGATTTAAAAGCTAAAACCCATTCAAAAACCCCTTTCTGAATTAAACGTACACCAACACTATACCAAAACACAACACGCACAACTTGTATAGTTGAATAAACAAATTTCCCAATTCATGAAAAGTCATTAAATAGCACAATATGAGTTTTTATCAGAAACACCCCTTTTTTTATAAACATGCTTCAAATATTAGATGCAAACAAAATTCCTTTTAAAACTAATTTCACACCAAATTAGTTCTTCACAAAACCCTCTAAATTAATTATGCAGGTAAAATAATTTATTAAATAATGATAATTCTGAAAAAAAATATTAATTAACAAACATGCTAAATGAATTAAACAATAAAAATTGTTTCATCGTATAACATTTATATAGAGAATCACCTACACAAAATTCAAAACATATTTCAAAAATATTCTAAACAATTTTAACTAACATAATTTTTTTGCAAAAAACTATGTACTATACTTATGGAGGTGTACAAGATATTTCAAAAAATTATTTAAAACACTCGTGTGTCGTGAGTTGTGTGGGAATGGAAAAATTTGAAAACCGCATACCTCAAAGTCGCACGACTGTGAAACCGCTTCAGTGAAGGGAATAACAACCTTCTGCGGACCGACCACACTCCTAAAACCACTAGCCAAACATGCCAATCAACACTTGAAATGTTGGGGTTTGGCCTACTGAAATGAAAACATCATAAATATGACGATTACTAACAGATGTGAGGTTTGGTACACCATAGGACCGCTAGATAGTGGGGTTTGGGTTCACCAAAAACCACATGAGCAGGGGGCCCAGGTCTGCTGGCCATAGGTGCGACATAGGGTCAGGGGGAAGAAGGGAGAATAGAAGGTGGAGGGGATTTGGGAGGAGGCATACTGGTCGGTTGGGTGCCGAATCATGGTAGGGAAAGGCTGGCACTTGTAAGGGGGAAAGGTGGAGGCGACCAGGAGGCGGGAGGAGGCCGGTTGGTCTGCTGGAGGTGGATGGGAAGGGAAAACTGGGGAGGTCGGGATGATTTTGTGGAGGCTGGGGCACGAGTGGGTGGCCGACCGGGGTGTGCTGAGGGAGCGCCTGTGAAGGGCGATGCGAAGGGAGACCGAATGTGGAACCAACGTGCCCGTGCGATGGGAGAAGGCAGGAGGGCAAGGGCCTTAGGTGTGTGCAGGCAAATGAACGAGGGGGGCATGTAGGAAACAGGGAGGGGGGATTAGGGTTTGATAAAAAAATTCATTTTATGTCATAATAATAGTAATAATAAAACAAATAATGATAATAATAATAAATAATAAAACCAAAAATAATGATAATAAAAATAAAAATAATAAAGACCATAATAATAAAATTTAACAACAATAAAAATAATAACTATAACAATAATAATGAAAATAATAATTATGATAAAGAAATAATAATAACACCTTTAATACATTAATGATAATTTTAATAATAATTTTAATCATTTATATAAAAAAATTAATAATAATAAATAAAACAATTATTAAAAACAATTATAATAATACAATAAATACAATAATAATAATAGTTAGAGTAATTAGCAATTTCATGACTCTTGGGCCGATTGCGCCGCTACCGCCAACCGCGTGGTGACAACGCATGGGTCTGGAGCCCAGTAAAAAGATTAAATGACAATGAAATTTTAATCCGGGACCCAGCCTGGACTTTGATATGAGAACCCGGAGCCAAGAAATAATGAAATAACGATGAACGTAAAAGTCGAGGTGTGTCAATTCTCCCCACCGCAGACACTTTCGGCCCCCAGAAACTCACCCAACCAAACAATAGACCAAACACATACCCATGCCTAAATGAAACCATGGGAAACCACAATATGATTGAATGGGAGAACACGAGAGGGTTCTCCCCAACAAAAGGACTCAACTAGAGTGGAAATTTAACACCCAAACATGCCACCCCGGGAAAGGGGGGTGACTTGGGAACTCCCAACTGATCCAAACTAAGTTCTATATCATGAGCGAACAACACCTCCACTAAAATCTGGAACTCTCGACCTAGACCAAACACTCCCAACACTAGGAGAAATCCTTTGAGAAAAACCTAACCCAAGTAGTGAACCCGAGCAGAACCACAAACATCGGCTCTTTCATAGGCACTTACATCTCTAAAAGAGCACAACTAATCCAAAATCAATCCAGTTAAGGGCCAAACACACTTTTAAGAAAAGTGCATATTTCAGAAAACCAAGATCAGATAAAGAAAACTGTTTGGATTACAATAGAACATGTCTGTCATAACTCCATGATAAAACAATGAACTTACAATGACTTATAAACTTTAACAATAGAAAAACAAGAATGAAAAAGTCTTTAAATGTTCCAATGACAACATGGAACTCAATACCCGAACCAAAACGTTACACACCTGGCAACTCCTGACTGTGCATGAGCTTCACCCCAAGACCTTTGGCTGGGGCTCTGATGGATGAAGCATCTCCTGCCTCATAGTCAGGCACTGGAATCATCTAGTCCCAACGTCTTCTTTAGGTGAAGATTCCTGCAAAACATCTCCAAGTGACCCAGATAGCCACAATGATGACACGTCTTCAGAGGGATGCGACATGAAGACTTCTTGTGTCCGAACCAACCACACGGGTGGCACAACACTAAATTGTTCCGCTGAAATGGAAGCCAGAACCACTACATAGAACTCCTTAGAAATAGGTTCCTATGGAACACCCTGCTCGCTATATAGAGAACCGTTGCAAGCAACCGAATATGCTGGATGTATAACCATCTACACGCTGGAGAACAACTCAGATAAGAACGCGTCATCCTCCAACATCTCAAAACGATGGTCCCTAGAAGGGAGGACAAGCTCCTTAATCTCTGGATGAAGACCCCTGAAGAAGAGAGAAGTCTTCATCAGATCCTGTGACACTACCTCTGGAGAAATGGACACAAGCTCCCTGAAATGGTCGACATAAGTCTTCACCATCTCTTGTATTTTTTGAATTCACGTTAGCTTTTCCATTTTCTTCGTCTTAACAACTTTAGTTATAAATCACCGGACGAAGACATATTTAAAGACATCCAATGTCATCCCAACTTTTATTGAGGGTGGGGAAAGCAACTCACGTTCATCCAAAGATGCACCTTCAAACAAACCCAAAACAACATGCACACTGACAGCTTCGGGAGTTCCTAATACCCTAAATATGTGTTCGACCTCTTCAAGCCACTCTAATAATTCTAACTGACCCCGTTCACCATGAAGGATAGGAAATGTATGAGAAGGACAAAAAACTGGTCATGACATATCAAAAATCTTTGAGACCTTTCTAGGTGACATTTTCTAAGCAACATAAAAAAACACAGAGCCAAAACCAATATAAATCTAAAGCAATATCAATGAAAATGCGTTCATCCAAAAATAGCCAACTCAAAAACCAGAAAAATACAAATTCAACCCAAAAATTCATTTTTTATTTTAAATTTCAAAACCACCTTTCCTCAAGACCAATTTCCAAATACTAAACCCACATTTCAAACAAAATTCAATTTTCCAAAAATCGTTTTCCCTTTCTAAAACGACTTTAAAAAACAAAGTCAAGCCTTTAATTCCAAGTGAACACCTCATAAATCCCGTGAACCATTGCACAAGTCTTCATCCCCTTTCATCCATACACACCAACATGCACTTCCCATTCATTCCCTCATATTTGAAGATGTTCATAATGAGTACCCAAGGTTACACCCAAACCATATCTCTAACATCTCCAAGAAAACACCAGATTGTTTTTGACCAAGAAGTTTTAGTTTTAAAAATCCATTTCACAAATTTAAATCCATT
Organism: Viscum album; assembly: GCA_963277665.1. Taxonomy (NCBI): domain Eukaryota; kingdom Viridiplantae; phylum Streptophyta; class Magnoliopsida; order Santalales; family Viscaceae; genus Viscum; species Viscum album. Next base: position 1,996,092,174 of record OY728157.1, read on the forward strand.
TAAAAGAAATCATTCTGATTTCAAAAGACCTTTTTCATTTTTAAAAGTGCACTTACACCAATCCGAACCAAGGCGACACTCAACTTGCATCATACCACTGATGTAAGGGACTAGTAGTCATGCTTAACCTAGATACACGGTAGTGGGCCATGCCCCAAGTAAGCATAAATAGCTAGGAGGAACATAAATCATGTACTCAAACTCCACTTGGATCACCACTACATGTGAAATCACTATGTAACATAGGCTTGTCTTCATTTTCATCCCCCAATCTAAAACAAACCTGAACAAGATAAGGACTCAATTCCCGAGACTACCCCTGGAGACTCGATGTTTGAAACATGTGACAGTTCATGACGTCCTTCTTGTACCTACCTCCAGAGTCACAATAGTCCTAATATCTATCTACCAGACACCCCAAATAACAAGAGCCTCCTCTGATACTATTTTTTCATGAACCAACCCAGGTCTACCCTAAACTGGTCACCCGAGCTGGTCCACGACATGGCCCAAAGGGCATTACAGATCTCCATGGGCTGGAAACCAGTGTTGGGCATCAAAATATAACTATTGGAAATTATTTGGACGTTGAATAAAAGATAAACAGATAAAAAAAGCTAATGATACAAATGAAAACTAGTAGTGGAATGAAAATAAAACCGAACATACCTCCTTGTGACCTTCTAGGTCACCACCCAACTCAGACTCAACTCTTCTCCAACACTGAGCAGCTGAACCAGAAAACTAAATATGAACTGAACCTACAACTAAAATGATAGAATAGGCATGAGTATAAAAATTCTCCGTAGGGATTCCAAATATAACCATGGAATCCAAGTATTCCTTTTCCCAAAACAGTCCAATAACAGCTGTTTAAAATAAAAATATAAAAGTAGGGTTTTCAAAATATAAAAAAATAAGCAACATGTTTTTCCCACTTAAAAACCTAACACACGCAACATAAAATTTCCAAAATCATTTGTCATTTTAAAAAAAATCAAAAATAGAAATACTAATGTATGGATAGAGTAAAAAAAGTAAAAAGTGCTTACTTAAGATCAACTAGTGTGATAGAAAGTAAACAATCAATATAAATAATCTAGTAACCATGGGTGATCCTAAAAATCCCTAGAATACCCATAGACGTACTCGGTTTTAGAACCTACTTTTGGCGTATGGTGAAGTTTCTAAGTCTATAACCAACTGGTTGCCCTAAACTGACCAATCCAGTGGCAAATGCCACCTGGCCTAACAACAAATCCAGGGGGTACCAACCCGTATAATCACAGTTGATCTACAATTTTCACTCGATCATCTAAAATACTCCTTGGAACCCATGGTGGTTATAATAATATTGTGTATGTAGGAAGGTACTCACATGCGTGACTCATCTCACCACACTTTCCTTCCCCATACACAGACACTTCCTATACGTTCACCCATAAAGGGTTATGTAAGTACCCAAACATTCATTAATGAAAATTCCTCTTTATCTAATTAAATATCTTATTATGTAAAATGGTTATATAAAATATGCACTTATTTTGTTGTAGTTTTCTAGATTTTAAAATAATGTTAAGAATTGTAACTGTTTCTAATATTGCTGTTGAATAGTGATCACAAGATTAGTATAAATATAGGACTTTAACAAATCCAATTTACTCAGACAATGGAAGTAAAAACCACATCTAGTAGAATTTCCCCGTATGAAGCCCATTTTTCATAGCTCAGAAAGGTGGTGGCATCATTGGGCTTCCCTCTTGACCAATACCAAGATGATCTTTAACATGTTAAGCTTGAATGGAACCACCTATGGGAGAAGTGGAAGTTAATAGAGATTACCACCTGAGCAATGTTATCCGAGCCACCCTAAGAGTCTGTCATCGTAGCACACCATACCCTTTGGTCTTATTCAGGTGTTATAAGGGGTTATGTAACAAGAAAATATCACTATGATTATGTGTATTATTTTTGTATATAATAGTGAATATACATTCATTTTATTATTGTTACTTTGTAAATAGTTTTTAATGCTCAAATAGTATTATTTGTTAATATTAAACTAAGAAATTTATTTTGATGAATTAAAGGATTTTTGAATTAAATAATATTTTAATAAAATATTTTTATTATTAAAATATTTTTTATTAAATATAAATGATCTTATAATTTTCTGAATACAATTTTAATTTTTTTAAGGTTTGAAAGCCATTTTTGTCAAAACCCATGAATTTTCGATAAATGTTAGTCTTTATTTACAAATTAAAAATTCACATATTTAGAAAATTATTTAGATAAAATGAATATTATTTTTGGAATCAAGATGCCAAAATTATCCAATGGGGAATTTTTCCTAAATTTCCGAGACAGTCAAATTTTGGGGTAAAAAATAAATACCGTTTAAATATATAATATGTTTTATGACATCATAATGACCCAATAGTGATGTAATAAAATACTATCAATGATATTTTCGGAAAATATATGTTTTACCCTTAAAATAATTTTATTTTAGGTTTGTTTGATTTATGTTACAAAACTTCAGTGGATCCTCCAAGAGTTATAAAAAGTTTCACTTTTTAAATGAATTTCTTTGAGAGTGGGACTCCCCTCAACATAATCATCCCTATTATTTATGAAGCTAGGCCATTGGACTTAAAAAATATTGTTTTCCAATCCCATTTGGAAAAAACCATGGTCTGGTTTGTGGTATTGATTAGATTAATGTGTGGTGACCCAAACCTAAATAATAAAGAATTCCCTCTCCTTTCCTATATAAACCCACCCATGCTCCGACTTTCTGTTCACTCAAAGCCTTTGGATTTCATCCAACCTCTAACCTACTCTCTCTAGAATCCTCCCAATGTTCCCCGAGCTCCCATGAAACCTCTCTCAAGCCTCTCCCAAGCCTTTGGGATCACACTTCCATGTAAGGGATTTCTTTCTTTCTCATTTCTGTCCTATTTTCTTTAAGTTGTTATGCCATTTTTTTCAATTAAAAATGTAGGGGTATGATTTTTTACCTCCCCCATACTGCCCTATTTATTTTTGGATGAGGGGAGACCCATTTATCTCTCATTAATGCTTTCCATGTCCACCCATTATCATGCCAAAACTCCATGAGTGATTTCTCACTCCACTTTTACATCCAAGTAATTATTTTGTATTATGAATCTAAATTCCATTAAGTTTATTGGTAAATTTATCTATATGAACCCATTACTTTAAATTTAATGTAAATATGATGATACACCCATTTCTCTATCATCAACCATTTTCATGAATCCTTATGTCACACTGTTATGCTCCCAAAATTGCACCGCGTTTTTCGAAGCCAAGATCATTGTGTAGTGAATATCATACCCATGTCTCTATCAAGGGTATTCACCTTTATGAACATATAAATATTGAATTTTAATTTAATTCATTTATTCCACATTACATTATTGTTTAATAACTTATGATGATTATTGATTCCATGTTATATGATCCATGTGGCACACTTATACATGAAATGACATGTTTAAGAAGGGTGCACCCTGATTGAACTCCAATGCATTGGGTAAAGTATAGTATCATGATACATCATGTGAAATGGGTGTTGAATCATGGTAATTCTTTTGAAATTAGGGTTTAATAATGCTCTATGTTCAATTATACTTGTCTCATGCTAATTACATGTTAAGTGTTGTTGCCACATTTCCATGTTATGATTATCATGCTTTATCATGCCTTTATGTTCATCTTTCTCTTGTTCTATATTGATATACCTATTGCCTAACATGTATTATAATCTTCATTTTATTCATTTTTTAGTCTCTTACTGGGCTTTATAGCTCACCCTTTTCTTATTCATGTCCTCAGGTTATCCCATGCAATGTTAAGTTTGAGGGAATGTAGTGACCATGTAAAGGAAGTTTTCAATAAAGATGTTGTATTTCATGATTTATGTTATTTTGTAATGATCATAAGACCCAAATACACTAGACCTGTCAGTATTCTATGTTTTATCAAGTGGATTTTGAGTAATAAATCATGTTTTAGTGTGTAAGAAAGAGCAGGGTGGTCATAGTTGGTATCAGAGGATAGGTTTAGTTATTTTTGTGATTAGGATTTGAAAACCCTATTAAAGCCTTAGAGACAATACTAAGTATAATAATAACATATATATGTTTTGGTGGGTATTGATTAAGTGGTTTATCAATAAAATACATTATTAACTATATACGAGTAGGTAGAAGCTGCTCTGGCACATATGTACCTAGGGGTGAAAACCCCAACAAGGATTTTTGGGCTTGACCCGGGGTATCCTGGTACATGATAATGGGCCTTGATTCACTCTTGATTATGACACTCCCGATGGATATGCATTTGTAGATTCAAAAGCTTAGTATGAACCATTATTAAGGAATTTAAAAAAATCCAATAAGAATATATGTTAGATAACATATATTAAAGCCTATAGATTCATAAGTTAATGATGAAAAAGATATTTATATGTCATCTATTTGGTCCTTGGATTACCCTTTATGTGTTACCCCTCAATTTCCCTTTTATTCTAGCCAATGGACGGTAATAGGAGGACTTGGTCGAACAACCAATGTAATGATCAATGTGATAACTGTGCAAATGAGATGCCCAATGCGATGTGAGCAGAAATCGCAAACTTTACCACGACACTCTCTCAGTTAACTCATGATTTGAATAGAAACATGGGTAAAGAAGAACATTAAACCCCCCTAAGAAATAACAAGTTGCCCTCAAAATCTTCATGAGACAAAGGACTCCTACATTTAATGGATAATATGATCCCTCAATCACTAAACAATGGATCAACTCTATTGAAAAGATATTCTCTATCCTTCAATGTTCCAAACAAGAGAAGGTTATACTAGATGCTTATCATATGGAGGGTGAAGATGATCAATGGTGGACAGTGATTAAAAATACTAATACTGAGGATGAGATCAAGGAATTGTAATGGAATGATTTCCAAAATATGTTTTTTGATAAATATTTTCCACGCACCGTCCAGCTTAAGATGGAAATGGACATTATTTCTCTCAAGTAAAAAGACGAAAAATCCGTAAAAGCATATGAGGAAAACGTCACAAGTATTGCACGATATGCCTCTAGCTTTTTCATTACCCCTGAATGCAAGGTTGAGTGCTTCTTTGGTGGGCTGAAACCTAGCTTACGGAATGCCCTGGTGATCCAAAACATCGATAACTATGAGGAAATTGTATGAAGTGCCCTCAAGGTTGAAATGGAGATCAATAAACCTCAGGGGTATCATGGGGATAAGAAGCGTAATATGGAATTCAATTATGGTGGTCTGATGGATAAATCTAACGGTGCTAAGAAAATACAGTACCCCACTTGCCAAAGTATCCGAAAGAAGTACTCTAGAAATTTCTTGAAGGGGATGAGGAAATGCTTTAGGTGTGGAAGAGATGGGAACTAGGCTATTAACTGTCGGCAAGAAAAATCTGCAACTATGATAGAGGAGTAGAACACTTCATTTGATTGTCAACTTATTGTTAATTGATTCAACTACAAAGAATCAGGGCACCTTGAAAAATAGTTCCCTATGCCAAGGTTTTTCGGAGGCAACCAAAAACCTCCAAGGTAACAAGGGAAAACTTTTTCCATCACTACTACTGAAGTGAACCTTGAAAACAAAGTGGAAACAAGTATGCTAGTTATTCATTAAAGATTAGCGAACATAATTTTTTATTCTGGTTCTACACATTATTTTATACACTAAATGTTTAGTAGAATAATCCCAACACCATCATAAATCATGGAATTAAAGATGTCAGTGAGTACGAAAAATGGGGAAATCATTTCATCCCATGAATATAACTCCTCTCCTGTCATAATAGATGGATTTAACTTCTTGGAAGACATTATCATACTCCCTCTAGTGTAATTTTATGAAATTATTGGCATGGATTGGATTTCCCTGTATATAGCCAACATACATTTCCGTAAGTGGGAAATCACTCTCCATGTGGAGAATTGACCCCTAATTCTGTACATGTGAAAGGAAGAAGATGAATCTACTTTAGCTATATCATCTCAATCATGAATATTATGAACCTATGAGCACATGTATCTAGCTCAAATGATTGAGTACAATAAGGAAACCATCCTTGAAGACATGCCTATTGTGAGGGAATTCACTGAAGTGTTTCTCGAGGAATTGACTGGTCTTCCTCCTATAAGAGATGCTGAATTCACAATTGACCTTATACCTGAAGCATTTCCAATATCCAAGACTCCATATAGAATGGATATTTCAGAGCTTGATGAGTTAATGAAACAACTATAAGGGATTCTGGATAAAGGATTTATATGCCCAAGTTCTTCACCATGGGGTGCACCAGTCCTCTTCGTCAAGAAGAAGGATGGGTCAATGCGCCTTTGCATCAATTATCGTGAGTTTAACAAAATCATAATAAAGAACAGGTATCCACTCCCATGAATTGATGTATTGTTCGATCAGCTGCATCAGGAACAACACTTCTCCAAGGTGGATTTGCGGTTAGGATATTATTAAGTAAGGGTGAAGAAGGAAGATATCCACAGGGCCGCTTTTCGTATAAGATACGGGCACTATGAATTCATAGTAATGCCTTTCAGACTCACTAATACTCTAGAAATCTTCATAGACTTAATCAATAGAGTCTTTAGAAGTTTTCTCGAATAATTTTTGGTAGTATTTATAGATGATGTTCGAATATACTCCAAAACTAAGGAGGATCATGAGGAGAATCTAAGAACTATAGAAGAGACCTTGTGGAAGGAGAAGCTGTATGAAAAGTACATAAAGTGTGAGTTCTAGTTGAAGGAGGTATCATTCCTGGTCTATATCATCACAAGAAATGTGATATCTACGGATCCATTTAAGATATATGCAATTAAGGGGTGGTCGAGGCCAACATCAGTAACGGATATCCATATCTTCTTGGGGTTAGCGAAATATTATAATTGATTTGTGAGAAATTTCTCATGATTTTCCAACCCTCTTACCAAGATAACTTGATAGGGATTATGGTTTGGTTGGAGTGATGAATGTTAATAAAGCTTCAAGGACTTGAAAATGATGCTTGTCACAATGCCCATGCTCACTTTACCCAAAAGTGGAGAACCTTTTTTGGTATTTAGTGATGCTTCAAAAAAGGTACTGAGCTGTGTGTTGATGAAAAATGACAAAGTCATTGCCTATGCTTCAAGGAATTTGAAAGTTTATGAGTAAAATTATCCAACACATGACCTGGAGTTGGCTATAGTGATCTTCTCCTTAAAAATTTTGTATCATTATCACTTTTGGTTGAAGTGTGAAATAAATACGGACCACAAAATCCTCTAGTATATATTCAAACACTAATAGTTGAACATGCAACAACGAATATGGCTAGAGATGATCAAAGACTATGACTGCTCAATCAATTACCACCCTGGGAAAGTGAACAAGGTGGAAGATGATCTAAGTAGAAACATCCTAGGGATTCAATCGTTGATGAGAATTGAGAATGATATAGTATTTCTAGATTTGATAAAGATGAATATTAGAATCATAAATAAGGGAAAATCATCAATCCTTTCACAAATGATTTCTCAGCCATCTCTTTTGGAAAGGTTAAAGGATGCTCAAAAGGATGATGTGGGAATTCAGAAGAAAGTGGAAGCTATCAAAAAATGGAAATCCTTGGAGTTCAATTTTAATGAATAAGGAATTGGGAGATTTGGGAAAAGACTATGTGTTCCATCATGTCTGGAGCTGAAGAATGAACTTTTGGATGCTGCACATAGTTAAAATTTCTCTATTAACCATGGAAACACAAAGATGTATCGAGATCTATGATATAATTATTGGTGGGATAATATGAATAAGAAGATCACTAAGTATACATAAAAAATCTTGGTGTGTCAGCAAGTGATGGAAAAGAGGCAGAAGTTTAAGGGGATGATGCAACCATTGCCTATACCAGCATGGAAATGGGATAACACCCCCATGGACTTTGTCACCGGACATCTGACGACATCCAAAGGAAACAATGCAATCTGCATTGTTGTGTACAGTCTTACAAAGTCTGCACACTTCTTTGCAATTCTTGAGGATTTCTAATTGGATCAACTGGTACAGATATGTATCAGGAAAGTTGTAAGGTTGCATGGAGTACCACTATCTATTGTATCCAATGGAGATCCAAGATTCACCACTATGTTTTTAAAGAGGATTCAATATTCTTTGGATACTGAACTAAAATTCAGTATGATTTATCATCCTCAAGATGATATCCAATCTGAGTGAACTATTTAGATATTTTATGATATGTTAAGATCATGTTCAATGGACTTTAAAGAAGTATGCGATCAACATCTTCCTATGTTTGAATTCTCCAATAATAACAGTTTCTACTCGAGCATCTGAATGGAATATTTTGAAGCCCTATATGGGAAGAGGTGTAGAACACTGGCATTTTAGGATGAAGTTGGTGAGCGTAAGCTGCTAGGACCAGAAATGGTCGAAGAAATACTGGAGAAGGTGAAAACCATTCAACAGCATAACAAGGTAGTCCAGAGTCAACATAAGAGTTATGCTGATAATTGTTGATGAGGCCTTGAATTTAAAGTTTGAGACATGGTAATCCAATGCATATTTCCAGTGAAAAGGTCACGGGGTTTGGAAAGAATGGGATGTTAATTCCTAGTTACATCATCCCCTTCGATATTATTGATCGTGTCGGGGATGTGGCCTATCGACTAGCACTCCCACCTACTATGGAAAAAGTACATGATGTCTTTAATGTATCCCTATTAAGAAAGAACATACCTGACCCTTCACATGTACTCTCTTCAGAGGTAGTAAAATGAGAGGATGATATTTCTTACGAGGAGAAAATAGTGATGATCTTAGATAGGAGGGAAAAAGTCCTAAAAAATAAGACAATTCCCCTTGTGAAGGTGTTGTGAAAAAACCACATGTATGAAGAAGCGATGTGGGAATCAGAGGAAGTAATGAAGCAAAGTTACCCTCATCTTTTTTAGTGTGGGAAAAAAAATTTGAGGGCAAAATTTATTAAGGGGGGACAATTTTAACGACCCAATCTTTCATTAATGAATATTAATCTTGATCTAATTAAATGTATTATTATTTATAATTGTTATGTAACACATTAACTTATTTTTTTATGTTTCTGTATTTTAAAATACTGTTAATAATTTTTACTGTTTCTAATATGTCCATTGAACAATGATCACATTATTAGTAAAAATATAGATCTTTAACAAATCCAATTTACTCAAACAAAGGAAGTGATGGCCTCTTCCAGTAGACTTGCCCCATATGAAGACCATTTTTCAGAGCTCATAAAGGAGGTGGCGTCATTGGTCTTCGATCTTAACTAAGCCCAAGTTGAGCTTCAACATGTAAAGCACTAATATAACCGCTTACAGGATAAGTTGAAGTTGATAGATATTACCATTCGAGCAATATTATCCAAGCCACCCCCATAGTCTATCACCACCGCACACCTTACCCATCGGTCGTATGTGGGTGTTGTAAGGGGTTATGTAACAAGACCACAAAACTATGATTATGTGCATTATCATTGTATATAATAGTGAATATACATTTTTTTTATTGTTACTCTATAAATTTTTTTTAAAGTGTAAATAGTATTTTTAGTTAATATTCAACTAAGAAATATATTTTCATAATTTAATGGATTTTTTAATTAAATAATATTTAATTAAAATATTATTATTATTAAATTACTTTTTATTAAATATAAACGATCGTATAATTTTATGAATGCAATTGTAATTTTTGTTAAGGTTTGAAAGCCATTTTTGTCAAAACCCAAAAATTTTCGATAAATGTCAGTTTTTATTTTAAAATTAAAAATTAACATATTTAGAAAATTATTTAGATAAAATTAATAATATATTTGAAATTAGGGTTTTGAAATTATCCAATGGTGAATTTATTATAATTTTCTGAGATAGTCGAATTTTTGGGGAAAAAATCAATACCGTTTAAATATATAATGTGTTTTATGACATCATAATGACCCAATAGTGATGTAATAAGATGCTATAAATGATATTTTCGGCCAAAATATGTTTTAACATTAACATAATGTGATTTTAGGTTTTTTTGATTTATTTTACAGAACTTTAGTGGACTCTCCAAGAGTTATAAAACATTTTCAATTTTTAAATAAATTTCCTTGAGAGTGTGACTCACCACCACATAAGAAACCATATTATTTTAAGAATTTAAGCCATTGGCCTTTTAATTAATATTTTACACTACCCTTTGGAAAAAATCATGGGAAAAATCATGGGTTGGTTTGTGGCATTGATTAGTTTAATGTGTGGTGACCCAAACCTAAATAATAAAGAATTCCTTCTCCTTTCTTATATAAACCCACCCAAGCTCCCACCTCCTCTTCACTAAAAGAATTTGGAGATCGTCCAAACTCTTTCCTCCTCTCTCTATAATCCTCCAAAGGTGTCACAAGCTCCCAATAATCCTCTCTCAAGCCTCTCTCAAGCCTTTGGGATCACACTTCCAAGTAAGGGATTTCTTCTTTTCTCATTTTTATCAAGTTTTTTTAAGTTGTTATTCCCCTTTGTTTTCAATTAAAAATGTTGGGGTATGATTTTACACCTACTCCATACTGCCCTATTTATGTTTGGTTTATGGGATACCCCTTTCCCTCTCATTAATTCCTCCTATGTACATCTGTTACCAAGCCGAAATTCCATGAGGGATTTCTCTCTTGTCTTTTACATCCAAATAATTCTTTTGTATTATGCATCTAAATTCCAATACATTTGTTAGGACATGTATCTATATGACCCCCTTATATTCCATTTCATGATCATATGAATATACACCCATTTATCTCTCATAAACCATTTTCACGAATCCTTATATCATGCAATTTTGCTGCCGAAATTGCAGCATGTTTTTTCAAGTGAAGATCATTGTGTAGTGAATACCATACCCATGTCTCTATCAAGGGTATTCACTATTATGAACAAATAAATATTTAATGTTAATTTAATGAATTTATTCCAAATTACTTAATCATGTAATAACTTATTATTTTTATTGATTTCATGTTATATGATCCATGTGGCACACTTATGCAGGAAATGAAATGTTTAAGAAGGGTGCGCCCTGATAGTTCTCCAATGCATTGGGTAAAATTTAGTATCATGATACCTCATGTGCAATGGATGTTGACTCATCATAATTCATGTTCAATGAGGGTTTACTCATTATCCATGTGCAATGAGCCTTGTCTCAGGCTAATTCCATGTAAAGTGTTTTTGCCACATTTCCATGTTATGATTATCATGCTTTATCATGCATTTATGTTCATGTTTCTCTTGTTCTCCATTAATATGACTATTGCATAACATGTATTGTAATATTCATGTTATTCATTGTTTACTCCCTTATTGTTCTTTATAGCTCACCCTTTTCTTATGCATGTCCTCTGGTTATCCCATGAAATCCTAAGTACAAGAAAATGTAGTGATCATGTAAATGGAGTTTTCAATAAATATGTTGTATTTAATGTTTTAAGTTGTTATGTAATGATCCTGAAACCCTAATACCCTAGACCTCTCGATATTATATGTTTTATATTGTAATGTGTATGTAATAAATCATTTTTTAGTGTGTAATAAAGAGTAGGGTTGTCATAGGTAACACTAGACAGGAGCACCTCATATACAAATTCAATCGTCTCACTTAAACAAAGTGCAAACCAGGCCGTCATTCCATGAAAAGCATTAAAACCATTTGAAACCTTTTATCAAAATACTAATGTTGTTAAATGGTAATATAGTAATCAAAACTTTTTCATTTCAAAGTGTCAACATAAACATTACATTAAAGCTGAAAGTGCCAAACAGGCCGACACGACACATCCATGACGAAATCATTATTATAAAAAAACCTAAAGTTCCAACTAGGCACACACAATTTCCAAAAATGAAACCACTATAACAGTTATCACAACTCCACCAATATTTTGGATGAGAAAAATGGGCCTTTAAAACTAAATTATCCAATTCATTTTTTGTAAAACATTTCAAACTCTAAATGAAAAATGTGAAATATTTTTTTTAAAGTGTGTACAAATATCATCATTTGAGTTGGAGTTCCCAAACATGTCACCGTATTACTTAAACAATTAAATCACTTCTTTTAAAACACAATTTTTACCAAACATACCATTGGCTTTACATAGCCAAAAACATTTCCCAAAATATCACACAAATACCACTTTTTCATTTCCAATGTCAAACGGTGATATGCTCAAAGACTTCATTTCAAGACATTTCAGAAACCACACAAAGAACCGAAATCCATTTAGAAAGTAAGAATCATATTCATGAAAATTACCATTCAATTTTAAACCAAACCCAAACACACACAAAAAGAGTCTCCAATCATATATCACACCATTGATATGATTTTATAAACCATGTAAAAAAATTTATAAAACAATTCGACAATGGGTATCACAAGGCTTTACATGCTAAACCCCCACTCAAAATCCCCTATGTGAAATAAATGCACACAAAAACCATACCAAAACACAACACAAACCACTTGCATAGTTGAATAAACAAATTGCACAATTCATGAAAAGTCATTAAACAACGCAAGATGGGTTTTTATCAAAAACACCCCTTTTTTATAAACGTGCTACAAATATTAGACACAAAATAAATTATTTTAAAAAATAACTTCTCATCAAATTAATTATTCATAGAACAATCTAAATTAATTATTCTAGTAAAATAATTTATTAAATAAACACAATTCTGAGAAAAAAAATTAATTAACAAACATGATACATCAGTTAAACAAGAAAAATTTGTTCATAGAATAAAATTTATTTACAGAATCACCTACACACAATTCAAGACTTATTTCAAAACTATTCTAAACAATTTTAACTAACACAAAAACATTACATCAAACTAATTACTATATATATGGAGGTGAAAAAGATATTTCATAAAATTATTTAAAACACACATGTGTCATGAGCTTTGCGGGAAATGAAAAATTTGGAAATCACCTACCTCAAAGTCATGTGACCGCAACGTCGCTTCAGCGGATGGAATAAAACCCATATGCGGACGGACCACACACCTAAAAAAACTAGCCAAACGTTCCAATAAAAACGTGAAATGTTGGGGTTTGGACAAATTAAATAAAAACATCATAAATCAGAAGAGTATAACCACATGTGAGGTCGGGTTCTCCATAGGACCACTGGATAGTGGGGTTAGGGTTTGCCGGAAACCACATGAGCAGGGGGGGTTCGTGTTTGCTGGCCAGAGGCATGGTGCACAGTCCAGGGGTGGAAGGGAGACCAGAAGGAGGTGGGGCTTCGTGAGGAGGCCGACTGGTCGGTTGGGAGATGGATTGTGGCAAGGCGAGGTTGGCGCTGACAAGGGGGCAAGGCAGAGGCGACCTGGAGGCGGGAGGAGGCTGGTTGGTTAGCTAGAGGTGACTGGGTAGGGAAAACCGAGGTGCCTGGGATGACTATGCAGAGGTTGAGGTGTGAGAGGGTGGTTGGCCGAGGTGTGCTGAGGGAGCGTCGGCGAAGGGCAGTGTGGAGGGAGACCGGCAGCGGAGCCAGCGCGACCACGTGAGGGGAGAAGGCAAAAGGGTGAGGGCCTCGGGTGTGCGTAGGAAGATGAAGGAATGGGGGGGGGAGTAGGAAATATAGAGGGGGTGGGAATTAGGGTTAGATAAAAAATTTCAATTTATTTTTTAATAATAATAATAATAATAATAATAATAATAATAATGATAATAATAATAATTAATAAAACCCAAAAAAGATAATAAAAATAACAATAATAAAGACCATAATAATAAAAATTAACAATAAAAAAATAATAACTATAAAAATAATAATAAAAATAACAATGTCGATAAAGAAATAATAATAATACCTATAATACAATAATGATAATTGTAATAATAATTTTAATCTTTTTTGTAAAAAAAGTAATAACAATAAATAAAAACAATTGTTAAAAATTATAGTAATAATGAAATAAATTCAATAATAATAATAGTAAGATTAATTAGAAATTTCCAGACTCTTGGGCTGACTGCACAGCTACTGCCAACCGCAATGTGACAATACACGGGTTTGGAGCCCAGTAAAAATTTTAAATGACAAAGAAATTCTAATCCAGGACCCAGCCTGGAATTTGGTGCGAAAACCCAGAGCCAAGAAAAAATAAAATAAAAATGAACGTAAAAGTCAGGGTGTGACAGATACCATTAAAATTTCCACTCAAATATTTAAATGGTCCTATATGAATCTCTATATGATAATATACATATATCTCGAATAAGTAGGGATAAAGTTGGTGAATAGAAGTTTTTGATTCCTAAAATTGTGAAATATATATTATATAAGGTTCCTTCCATTCAACAACACATTAAAGCTACTCAAAGATGATAGAATAGCTATGATGAAAATTATAAAATAGTCTTGTAGTTTGAATTTATATACTAAATGTTCCTTTTAATATAATAATGGTAGTGAGTCACGAGGTTTTTAAGGAAGGTAAATCTCAACCTGGTGTATATTGGTCCCTTAACAATCCTTGATTACATTAGAGTTTTAGATTAAAAATAGGACCATAAAATATACCAACCTCATGTATATGATGTATTATATGTATATCCCCTAAGAAAGTGTATACCTGACCACTGACATGTACTAAATTTGGAACTGGTCCAACTGGAGAATGAACTATAACATACCATCTCGAATACCTGGCCAATACACCTAAACAATTATACCATAGACCTAATTTTCATTTCTAATCACCCCAGACTCACACAAGTGCTAATGTTTATCACATATACACCACATTAATGATTTATAATATATAATTTATAAATTTTAAATGAAACTAAAAAAATAATTAGTCGACTAATACCATTGAACAATATATTAAACATGGTATAAAGTATATAAGGGAAATAATGACCATTCTAACACCAGTAATATATATATGAAAAAAATATAATTAAATACCCAATGTGGAACTCAATAACACCAAATTACCCCTCCTTCAAAGCCTCATCACCAACTCCATGTTCCATACCAAATTAAATAGAACATTGATCTATCTTGAAAAATTGGCCAAGAGAAACATGGGACTACATACACACCATGGTTTATATGTAGGATGTGATATAACACCCAATATGATTCCACTAATAATATATATAATCTCTTTTGTTATTCATTTTCAAAACTCTAGTTGAAAATATATTAAGGTAATAAAATTTTTATCATAAGGAGGAAAACTAGTCACATTATATTTTCTTTTCAAAACCCCTTTCTTCTATTTTTGAAAGATAAGTATAATAATGGATCTCAAATATATGAATCCAAATAAACCTTAAGAATATATGACATAAAAAGTAATACCATATAAAGTAAATATATTTATAAATTATTTTATATCATGGTATATAAATGTCTATCCCATGGATAGAATATAATATATCACTTATAGAACACCTTCTGAACTATAGTGAATGAGAAAGATATGAAAATTAACCTACCCTCTCTGCCTTACCAGGGGTCTACCCCCTTACCAAGTAATGGAATATAATCAGGGACACTATTAGGTTCTTAATATAATCTATTTGATAACTCATCAAGGATCTCCCACATAGCTATCCATGTATACGATGTTAGTCTATATTTAATAAACACCCTCAAATCAAAATCCCCCATTTTATCAAATCCATATCATAGTAAACAATGTTCCAAATTCCAATAATTATATCCCCACCACATGAAAGGGGATAAAAAAAGATATAATCATATAATATTAATGGTATCGATTATTCCAAAAAAACCTTTATAAATCATAAATCCATGAATATCCTTTTATAAAAAACCAAAATCAACTCAAATCCTATTTTTAAATTCATTTGAATGAAAAAATTCCCAAGTATATTCCATTGAAAAATTTTCTTATTATAAATCCAACCTTTAGAATCTATCAACTTAAATTATTTGAAAAACTACACTATAATAATTTTACATTAAACAAAATATTTATTAAAAATCCATTTGAAATATATAAAACCTCAAAATAATTTCATTGAGTAAATTTTATGAGCAGTAATTTTCATAAGTATATGAAAATAATAACTTTATAAAAACATGTTTCCACTAGATAAATATAAAAAACTATGGAGGAAACACTATAAACAACTTATATTTTACTTTATATGTAATGGAATCCATTTGGAAAACCTAATCATTAAGATAATCCCAAATAAAAGGGTTACATGGATACACTTACTTAGATGTGAATAAATCCATGACATATTCAAGAATTTATGTTGAATCTAGGTTAGAAGTTATGTATTCATCCTTTTATATGGTAAAGGTGTATGAAAAAACATGGTCTTTAATTAACATGGAAAACCTCCATCGTGACATGAACCCCAGGTTGGAGAACATATGTGATAAGGTAGGAGGAGTGTAGAGGATGAGAAAAGAGATAAAAATAAACTAAACTAATGACATACCTCTAGTCCTTTGATGATTCTCCATGGAATAATAATAAATAGTATAGAGGAGATATAATGTCAAAACTCAAATGCCACATAAAGGTACCCTGAGCCCGGTTGGAAACATGTCCTCACGAAGATCTCCCCAAATGCCAGAGGATTTTGACTAGCAGTGAGGGCCTATGGTGTGTCTTTGGGGAGACTATATACAAATCAAATGAGTGTAACACATAAAATATACAATATCAGATAAGTAACGAAGGTAGTAAAACATCTAAACAACAGATTACTAAACATGACGTAAAAAACCAAGACAAATATATATACAAAAATTCTGAAAGTAATATCATATACAGATGATATGTCATGTCATGTCTACAATGCTTCCAAAATAGGTGTACATATAATAGTACAACACATGTAACAAAAAACTAGAAAACCAAAAACTATCCTAGATAGCATCACGAGCCTTAGCTCGATCCTCTACTCCCCTGATCCTATGAAGCGATCAAAGACATATAGAAGGTTACTTTCCCTTATCCATACATGCATCTGAATAGTCTATCTGGGTTTCCAATGGCACCCCAAACATGATGTGTGATACAATCCCATTAGGCGATCAACAAAAGGTCTAATACAATTAAGTTAGTGAATATATAATAATAATAGTGTTCAATAAGTAATATAATATATAATTAAGTGTTGTGTGTAAGAAACCCATAAAGGTCTTGGTTCCCATGTACACCAATCCTCTACTGCCTGCTTTGGCCATAGCTGGAAGTCTCTCAATAAATAGTCAATACAATATCAATTAATAATCAAGTTCATTTAATTATTCAGTCTCACATAATAAAGAAGTCTCGATACCTAGAACATATACTAAAATCCCTCGGGAATATATGTAATAAAGAGATACCAAACCAATATATCTATAAGGTTTAAGAAATTGACTAAATCCAAGCTTGTGCTTTGTCTTGATAGACATGTCATATAAATCCTTCAATTTATTATTCAATTGGGAACCTGAGCCCATCCTTGGAATTATTTATTTTTAATCCAAGTATCACTCCAGGCATAATTCGAACCAAAAAACTTACAATCCCATTCATGGAGATCCTTATAAGAACCTAGGTATTGCTCTAGGTGTGGTGTAACATCACCGCTCATAGAGTCCATCCTTAGTGGCCCGCTAAGGGAGACAAGGTGTCACCCATGGCATGCATAATCAACTTCCCTCTCAGTCTATCCTTGTAAATCTATAAGGTGTCCAATTATCACTAGGTAATATAATAGAATAATTCCTCTGAGTCAGTCTTGGGAAATATGTATGATGAGCCCAGGTATCACCAGATCATAAGTAGAGAAATAACCAAATGAGTCCATCTAATGCATTCATATATGAACCCATGTGACACCCAAATAATATAATAAAATTCAATCAATATCATTTAATTAATTAAACTATCATCCCCATGATCATTTCATTTAAACCCCACCTCATAAAGTGGCCTAAAATATCAGCTAATGACCATACCATGATTCACTGTTTCATTTTCACCCTTACACCACTGTTCTAAACTAGTTTTGTATTGAAAATTATAAAATTAGTAAAAAATTGAAAAACATATTTGATTCTAGTATTTTGTGTTTATAAATATTAAAATGGGAAAATTTACTTGTTTTGATTATTTCAATGTAGTAGGAGAAGATTCGGAGGGCCCATGATGAAGTGGAAGATAAAAGGGCCAAAATTGCATGGATCCTTGAAGACATATCCACTGTTTTGCCAGTTTAAAAAATTACATACATCCAAATGGGATCATATTTTTTATTCTGGTCCAAAATGTAATGGGATATAACTCTTATGAAGAAACCCAAGCCCAATTTGGCTAGAAAGGGGCATAACCTAACTGATCTATCTAGATCACCGAATTTGTGAGATGTCAAAAATAGAGTTCATAATATGTCCTTATCTCCAAATCCAATTGTCCAATTGATTCCAAACATTCAGTAAAGATAGTCAGAAAGTTGGGATAAATTATTACAGCTTTTTCAAAAGGGATATTATATTTTCTAATTGCTGAAATTCATGGTACAAGTGGTTTGAAGAAATCTGTGTGCCCAAAAACACCTTCAAAATTTTCAATAAAATAGCACCTTGGGCTCCCCATTTGGGATTTCGAACAGGAAGTAAGGTGCTCAAATTTTGGATCCCCCAAGGAGACATCTAATTGTCCCTAGAAGTTTGAGAGGCTATGGGATGTTTTCCTTCAATATATTCCTCTTACTCCCCTCCCATGAATTTCTAAACCCCTTATGATCTCCTAGGGGGAACGTGATGTAATCCCGAGCATCATACTTGTTTTATTTTGAATGATATTTTAAATTCTAGGTTTTATGTTGTTTTTATTCATCCTATATTTTTATTTAATTGAGTTATATACTGGTATGATATACTCAAACTCAAATGATCATGTTTGGGGGTACCCTTTAATGTGATATTTCACACACCGTTCATCCCGTTTACCTCCCTCATTTAATTGTAGTGTTTGTGTGGTTTATATTGTTCAATTGAAATCACATATTCAATTTAAAGGCCATTTAAATTTATGTCATGGTATAAAAAAAATTACATAAAAACCTGGATAGCACATCGAGTTCTTCATGTGTAGCCTTGGTGAGTTTCGGTTATGAAATCGAACACAAATCACCCATTCATCGGTAGTGTCCGGTGAATCATTGTATGTTTTTTACTGAACCCTAGGAGGTATCCAAGTTTAAAATTAGTAACATTATTGTAATAGGTGTTACAAACCCGGTATTAAAATACATATTCCCTTTTTCATGAATCAATGAAGGATGAGCATCACAATACTCCATTGGGTTGATCACGTTTAATTAATCGTGTTCAATTCTACCATATTTTACCGTTTTAGATTTTCTATTGTAATATTTAAAAATAAAACACCAAGTTTTATTAAATCCCATTACCCTTCTATCTTCATAATCAAAACCCTATTTTTTAATTAATTATATAAGGCTCCGTCGAGATACAACCTAGGGTTGCTAATATATTGCAGAAATTCTAGTAAAAACTAAGCAACAAATTTGACACGCTCGACAATATGATCAACTAATCTTAGCACCGTTTCTGGTGAGAAAAGATCATTTTTTATCTATTTCCCTTTATTTATTTATTTTACTTATTAATTAGTACCCCTTCCAATACCCCACCCCAATTTTATTTTATTTTTGTTTTGTTTTTTTGTTTCTATTTTTGGTTGTTTTTGTGTGTTCTTCTTATCTCTCTCTTTTTATTATTATTCTCCATCTGTATCTCTAATTTTTTATTATAACATTTTATTTTATTTAATAATTTCATTTCTTATTTATTTTTATTTCAATAATCTTCCATAAAAAAAATTAAAAATAAAAAAACAACTAAAATTCAATCAATCGGACTGGACATCACTACTGCATGAAAAGATCTGGTAAAGAAACACTACTTGAATTTGAACCTAAAATTAAAAAAATCACTCCATTCAGAAATCAAGGTATTTAGAGAAAGTCAATAATGTAACACTGAGGAACCCCTTTTAGAACATCAAGTGTCCATAAACCAATCAAAATTGAACCTAATCAATCCTAAGAAAACATGGCAAAAATAATTGAACCTTAAAAGAACTGACCAACCTGGATGTGGAGTACCAACCTGCGTACATCCAATATCCTGATTAAGAATCCAAATTTGAGATGAGATCATACCTCATCCAACTTCTTCCTAAATTCCATGGTATTCCTAGTGAGGACCATTATAAACATCTTAAGGATTTTCACATAGTGTGCTCGACCATGAAACACCAAAATGTGTCTGAGGACCTAATTACGTTTAAAGACTTCCCTTTGTCCCTTAATGGTGTAGCTAAAGATTGAATATACTATTAGACTACCAAAATTGGGGGATTTAATGACTTGAAAATACTATTTTTAAGGAATTTTTTCCCTTCCCCCTGAACTGCATCAATTAGGAATGAAATTTGTAGCATTAGACAATCACAAGGAGATACCCTTCATGAATGCTGGGAGAGATTCAAAAGACTCTGCACAAGAAGCCCCCAACACCAGATTAGTGAACAACTATTAATACAATACTTCTATGAGGGACTTATACCCATGTATCGTGGAATTATTGATGCTACAACTTGTGGTTCCTTTTTTGATAAAACTTCTTCCACTACTCGTGACTTAAAAGCCAAAATGGCTCAAAATGCACAACAATATGGTACATGATCTATTACGGCAACCTAATGAGTTCATGAATTAAGTCATTAATATCTAGAACAGAAGGTAGATAATAGGATTGATGAGATGCATACCCTTATAAGGCAATTCTCTCATGCACAAGGTAACTCACTACCTCCTCCTATTCTATTAAATTGTGGTATTTGTTATGATAATAATCATTTTTCAAACCAGTTCCTGAATTTCCTGAAGGCTTTTATTTTTATTGATTTTTTTTGATAACCCCCCTTTAAAGGGGTGAGGGGGAACCCTTGAAAGGCTCGTAGGCTCAGAGATTACATGTCCTGTAGGCTTTGGAGATTACATGACCCGAAGGTCTTAGGGAATTCAACTAGAATATCTACAAGGAACTACCCCCTCCCCAGCATCTACATCATGATAGTTGCTCTCCACATTCGCATGGTCGTATATCTAGGCTTCCAATGCAAGCATAGTCTAGTCCCGATGGCATAACCATACCCTCTCATTTTGATAAATCCATTTGGTTCTCCACTGGTGAGTGCACCTTCTCTGAATCCTCTTCTGGGGCTACTCTTTTTTTTTGTAGTGTGTCTGATGAAACTGCATGTGGCCCAATGGCCTTGAAGTGGCCCGAAGGCCTTAAATGTGGCCCTAAATCCCTACTGACCCAAAGGCCTAGGTGGCCCGAAGGCCTTAAGGACTCCAAGACCAAACTGGTGTCCAAAGTTGAATTGTTCAAGCTACTACAATATCGAACAGTACCAGATATAGTAACTGCTACAGTGTGTTGGGCGGAGAAAGAAGGAAGTGATGGAAAGAGGGGGGGTGAATTGCCTTTTAAAAATTAATTAACAAATTAAAATCAAAGTTGAAAGTGCAGCGGAAATAAAATAGGCAAGACACAAAATTGATAACGGAGTTTGGCTTAAACCCAAGCCTACGTCTCCGCTCCCAACTCAACCGTTGAGAGATTTACTACCGCTTTCTTTTTAATGGTTTTAGCAAGAAACCCACTAGACTTTTCAGGTTAGTCTAGAATCTATTACAGCTTGCTTTCAATGGTTATGCAAGAACCCACTTGCTTTCAATGGTTGAGCAAGAACCCACTAGCCTTCTTACAGGTGAAGGCTAGCTCACTTATGTCTCAAGCCTTTTAAAGGGAAGGCTTGACTAACCTCTTCACACCTTGAAGGTGGTGTGAGAACCCAAAAGATAGGATGAGAGAAAGAGTTTGGGGTTTGTAGGCACAAACCCAATTTGATGCTCAAAATAAATAAAGCAATAAAAACCGTAATGGGAGAAGCCTTGGGCGCCAATGGATTGATGGAGCTGATGAAGGGCGCTCCCAAGCTTCTTTGGTGGTGCTCCTTGGATGTGGAATTGTGTTGGAGCAATTGGGGTTCCCTTGGAACAATCCACCGGAGGTTTGCCAAATGATCAAAAATATGTCCCGTGAGTTTCCTTGGCTTGGTTATAGTTCCGACATTGTTCCGGGGCTTCCTAGTCCTTTATTTATAGAGGGGGAACCCTCATATGGCCTTTGGAGGTCTTCGGAGCCATTGGAAAAGGCTTCGGAGCCGTTGGGAGGCAAGTGGACAGGGCTGGTCAAAGGCCCAACGGCTAGTTTGACTGGCTCCACTGGCTGACCGGTGTAGAGCCACCGGTTGGCCAGTGCTTGCAAAATGGAGAGGCCTTCGGGCTCAGGTACCACCGGCTGACCGGTGAGGAGGCCACCGGTTGGCCGGTGCTGAGGCAGTAGCAAACACTATTCTGCTGGGTGCCACCGGCTGGCCGCTGGTGAGGCACCGGTTGGCCGGTGGTCTGGACAGAAAGATGCCTTCTGTCCAGGCCTCCATCGGCTGGCCGGTGGTCTTCCACCGGTTGGCTGGTGGACTGAATTTCAGTCCATTTTTGGCTTTTTGCCTTCTTGGCCTTCTTGTCCCAATTCCTTGGCAACCTGAAATTATGCCTATCATCTAAAAACACTTAAAACAAGATTACATAAAAAGGAGGGTGATTGTGATCATGAAAATTAAACCACGAGGGGTACGAGAGGTACAACAATCTCCCCCTATTTTGATGATCACAATCACCAAAACAAACAATGTAGAAAGACTGAAATGAGAGGCATGCTTTAAAATATCTTTCCCCCAATCAACCAAGAATTTCTCCCCCTTTGTGATTATCAAAATAGCACGGGGCATAAAACTTGATTGAGGGAAACGTTGAAAAACAAGATAGTGTTTTTTAAACCAATTGAAATTTTTGAAATTTGAATTGTAAGTTTTGAATCAAAAATTTGAATTGAGAATTTGAAATGAAAAATTGAATAACAGTTTGAATTGAAAGTTTTGAAATGAAAAATTGAATAACAGTTTGAATTGAAAGTTTTGAAATGAAAAATTGAAAATAAAGCAAAAAGGCTTAAAAGATCCTAACTCCCCCTAAATAAAAACAACAAATCACCGGGGAGAGGTTTTTGAAACCGAGACAAATTTTGGCCCGGAGAGACTCGCTAGAAGGGATTTTTCAATCCACATTTGCCTAGTGGCGGGTCTTCTCCTATAAAATTCATCATTGAAGAAAATAGTTTTGGGCCTAACATACCGGGAATTTTTGCAATCGCACTCATAGATTAAGTGCCCGGGTTTTTTGCAATAATTACAAAATTTAAATTGAGAGCTCCCCCTTACAAAAATAGTAGGTGCATGGGAAGAGGAAGCTAGCTTGGAATAGCCAAGCCCTTCGGTGGTTCTAGATATGTGTTGGGAACCTAGCAATTTGGTCAAATTTTGTTCCCCTTGGGTGAACTTAGCTAAGGATTCCCTTAAATCCTTGATGGTTGATTCCATGGAATCAACATCAGGAAGGTTTTGGATTTTGAGGGTCAACTCTTCCTTTTCTTTGAGAAGTTGTTCCTTTTCGGAAGAGAGTTTTTTAAAATTCTTTTTTAATGCAACAAATTTGGAAGAAAGTTCGTGAAAACCTTCCTCCAATTGATCTCTAGCATGTTGGAGATCCTCATAAGACATGTGATTGAATGAATTTGAAGAACTAGAGGAAGAGGAGTCGGAAGATGTTACCTCATGAAATGCCATTAGACATTTGTTACCGTTGTCACTTGAGGAGGAGGAGGAGGACGTGGAGCTATCACTCCAAGTGGCCTTGAAAGCCTTCTTCTTTTCCTTTTGCTTGGCCTTTTTCTTGTTGAGTGGACAATCGGGCTTGTAATGGCCTTTCTCGCCACACCCATAACATGTTACCTTGGGCTCGGATTTTTCGTTGGATTGAGCCTTACGGGATTTCTTCTTCTTGTGCTTCTTCATGAACTTGTGCATTTTGCGGGCAAGATTCTCCATTTCGGAATCGCCGCTTGAAGAGGAAGACGATGAGGAGGAGGAGCTTTCTTCTTGTTGAACTTTGAAGACGATGTTCTTTGGAACTTTGATTGGTTTGCCTTCTTTTTCAGCTTGCCTCCTCATGGTAATCTCATAGGTCATGAGGGATCCGATGAGCTCTTCTATCGGAATGTTTTTGATGTCCTTTGCTTCTTGAATTGTCGTGACTTTTGGTGCCCATGTGCTTGGTAGGATCCATAGGATCTTCTTAAACATCGTTTCTGCAGAAACATCATCTCTAAGAGATTTTCTACCATTGCAAACGTCAGTAAAACGAGTCAACATTTCAGGTATAGATTCGGATGGATGCATGGTAAAAGACTCAAAATCTTGACGGTACATGTCCAATCGAGTATCCTTAACTTTGTTGGTCCCCTCATGGGTAACCTCCAATAGTTTCCAGATTTCATGTGATGAGGTGCATGTGGAAACTCGATTTAACTCATTACGATCAAGGCCGCAATGTAGAGCGTTCATGGCTTTGCCATCAAGCTCGAAATTTTTAATATCGGCTTGGGTCCATTTGGATTCATCGGGAGAGGAGAGAGAATAACCGTGCATGATAATTTTATAAATGGGATAACCTATACTTCTAAGAAAAGTGGTCATGCGGGTTTTCCAATAATTATAGTCGGTTCCATCAAAAAATGGAGCACGACCCAAAGAATATCCTTCGGGGGCGAAAGAAGTTGAAGCCATCACAATGGATCTTAAATTTGAAACCGGTTAGGGTATTACTCAAATTTTTCCTCTGATACCAATTGTTGGGTGGAGAAAGAAGGAAGTGATGGCAAGAGGGGGGGAGAATTGCCTTTTAAAAATTAATTAACAAATTAAAATCAAAGTTGAAAGTGCAGCGGAAATAAAATAGGCAAGACCCAAAATTGATAACGGAGTTCGGCTTAAACCCAAGCCTACGTCTCCGCTCCCAACTCAACCGTTGAGAGATTTACTACCGCTTGCTTTTTAATGGTTTTAGCAAGACACCCACTAGACTTTTCAGGTTAGTCTAGAACCTATTACAGCTTTCTTTCAATGGTTATGCAAGAACCCACTTACTTTCAATGGTTGAGCAAGAACCCACTAGCCTTCTTACAGGTGAAGGCTAGCTCACCTATGTCTCAAGCCTTTTAAAGAGAAGGCTTGACTAACCTCTTCACACCTTGAAGGTCGTGTGAGAACCCAAAAGAGAGGATGAGAGAAAGAGTTTGGGGTTTGTAGGCACAAACCCAATTTGATGCTAAAAATAAATAAATCAATAAAACCAGTAATGGGAGAAGCCTTGGGTGCCAATGGATTGATGGAGCTGATGAAGGGCGCTCCCAAGCTTCTTTGGTGGTGCTCCTTGGATGTGGAATTGTGTTGGAGCAATTGGGGTTCCCTTGGAACAATCCGCCGGAGGTTCGCCAAATGATCAAAAATATGTCCCGTGAGTTTCCTTGGCTTGGTTATAGTTCCGACATTGTTCCGGGGCTTCCTAGTCCTTTATTTATAGAGGGGGAACCCTCATATGGCCTTTGGAGGTATTCGGAGTCATTGGAAAAGGCTTCGGAGCCGTTGGGAGGCAAGTGGACAGGGCTGGTCAAAGGCCCAACGGCTAGTTTGACTGGCTCCACCGGCTGACCGGTGCAGAGCCACCGGTTGGCCGGTGCTTGCAAAATGGAGAGGCCTTCGGGCTCAGGTACCACCGGCTGACCGGTGAGGAGGCCACCGGATGGCCGGTGCTG
This sequence comes from Viscum album, assembly GCA_963277665.1. Lineage (NCBI taxonomy): Eukaryota > Viridiplantae > Streptophyta > Magnoliopsida > Santalales > Viscaceae > Viscum > Viscum album. Next base: position 1,996,118,171 of record OY728157.1, read on the forward strand.
AGGCAGTAGCAAACACTATTCTGCTGGGTGCCACCGGCTGGCCGCTGGTGAGGCACCGGTTGGCCGGTGGTCTGGACAGAAAGATGCCTTCTGTCCAGGCCTCCATCGGCTGGCCGGTGGTCTTCCACCGGTTGGCCGGTGGACTGAATTTCAGTCCATTTTTGGCTTTTTTCCTTCTTGGCCTTCTTGGCCCAATTCCTTGGCAACCTGAAATTATGCCTATCATCCAAAAACACTTAAAACAAGATTAGATAAAAAGGAGGGTGATTGTGATCATGAAAATTAAACCACGAGGGGTACGAGAGGTACAACACAGTGCTTGCTACAGAACCGCATAGCATATAGTTCTGCTACAGTACTTGTACAGTGTATCATTCTACTACAGTACCACACAGTGTACAATACTACTATTGTACTGCTACATTTCCTGTTACAACACTACTATAGTACCATGAAAATATGCCTCTACCTAGTACAACTGTGTTCCCAGGGCTTCCATTCCATCAAGAACCTCCCTTTATGCTGGAACAATTCAGGTCAAATCCAAACTATGGGTGGAAAACACAACCCTAATACCATCAAGGAGGTAACTCAAGATGCCCTCAGCATAATTGGTATCCACAAGGCCAAGGTATGAAAACTTCTTGTCCTTAAACTCTCAAAAACAATCATACTCCCCCCAAATATGAACCAAGCCTCGAGGACCTGGTGAAACAGATTGAAACCCAGAACATTCAGTTCCAACATACCACACAATCATCAATTCAAGACCTACGAACTAAAGTGGGAAAATTGGAGAACACCATTAGTGAGCTTAAGATGCAAGGTTCTGGAAAACAACCATCCCAACCCATTTCCAATCCGAAGGAAAAAATGTAACATATGTGCAGTTACACTTCGTAGTGTTAAAGATGTTTATCCTTCTAATAATACTACACAACATGTATGTACCCCTCTTGAAAACACTCTTTCTCCACCCATAAAAGATTCCAATGAAGAAAAAAACAAAAAGGGAAATCAAATTATCATCGATGATTCAAATGAGCAATCTATTCCTCTTATTTTCCCCCAAAGATTCTATAAATCTAAGAAAAATTATGATAATGATATTGATACTAAAATAATGGATACATTTAAAAAAGTTCAAGTTAATATTCCTTTACTAGACGTAGTCAAAAAAATTCCCTATTCTGCCAAATTTCATAAAGATATTTTCACCCATAGAAGGTGGTTGAAGGGGAATGAGACAGTCAACTTGGGAAGGAATTTTTTGGCCTTGATTCAACCAGTAATGCCAACCAAATGCAAGGATCAGAGCACATTCACAATACCATGTACCATAGGAGAGAAATTATTTTCAGATGTTATGTTATATTTATATGATTCCATTAATGTAATTCCTCACTCCGGGTATACCTATCTATAGGTAAGAGAGTTTTAACCAACTGAAATTATCATGAAATTTTCAAAACGGAGTACTACGCATCCAATAGGAGTGATTGAGGTTGTCCTTATAAGAGTGAAGAATCCCATCTTCCCTACATATTTCTACATTCTGGAGATGGAAGATACCCAAAACCAAGGTCATGAACCTCTGATACTTGGGAGTACATTCCTTAAAATAGCAAATACAATCATCAATGTTCACAATAGCACACTATCCATGGATTTTGGTGGATAAAATTTATGTTTTAACATTCATTAGGATATGGAACACCCCATTGAAGATCACTCCACTCATCCTTTCTATTCGATGGAAGTTCACCAAAACTATGCACACACACGCACACAATTCTCTCCTTAACCCATCCTTTGATTCATTTTCCTCTTCTTGACCCTTGAATGATTTGAGTTTTGATTCATGTTTTGAGTGTTGTGTGGGTTCTGAAAAGTGTAAAATTTTGTGGTTTAATTGACGAGTGTGTTCTTTATGAGGTACCCATGACCATCGATGATTATGAAGATCTCATTTCAATAGATTCTCTATATTTAGAGAGTAAACATGATATGATAGACAGTTTCATGGACCTCACTCCCCCTAAATCCCCTCCCTCAGTCCAAAACCCCCCTGGTGTTGGAATTTAAAACACTTTCATCAAATTTAATATATTCTTATCTTGTGGTTATTGACTTAATTATCATCATTATTTCCATTAACCTCTCTCAATAGTAGGAATCAAAACCACTCAACCTTTTGAGATAGTGTAAAAAGAAAATAGGTTGGACATTGGCTGATATTTCTGGGATTTTCCCGTCTATTTGTATGAACTATTTACTTTGTGATGATGAGGCTAAGACCATAAGAAAATCTCAACGCCGGTTGAATACCACTATCCTTGGAGTGGTAAAATTGGAAGTTAGTAAATTAATTACTATGGGGATCATTTATCCTATATCTGATAGTAAATGGGTTTTCCCAGTGAAAATTGTTCCTAAAAAAAATAAATAACAATTTTTTCAAATGAAAGGAATGAATTGGTTCCAACATGCATTCAAAATATTTTTCAAGTCTATATTGACTACCGTCGACTGAATCAAGCCATGCAGAATGACCACTTCCCTCTACCTTTCATTGACCAAATTCCAAAAAGATTGGCTGGTAAGTCCCATTATTGTTTCTTGGATGGTTATTCTGGTTATTTTCAAATCCATATAGCCCATGAGGATCAAGAAAAGACAACATTTACCTATCCATTTGGAAAATTTTCATATAGAAGAATGCCTTTTGGTCTATGTAATGATCCTGGTACTTTTCAGCGAAGTATGTTGAGTATTTTTTCTGAGTACCTAGAGAATTTCATGGAATTTTTTATGGATGATTTTATGGTCTATGGAAATTACTTTGATGACTTTTTGGATCACCTAGGTTCTATCCTCCACCGTTGCATAGAAAAAGATCTTGTATTAAATTATGAGAAATTCCATTTCATGGTTGAATGAGAGATAGATCTTGAGAATGTTATTTCAAAAGAGGGAATTCAAGTGGATAAATAAAAAATTGAATTAATTTCAACCCATCCATATCCAAAAAAATTTCGTGATATGTGATCTTTCTTAGGTCATGATTGGATTTTCTGCCAATTCATTAAGGACATTAGTAAGATCGCACTTCCCTTGTCCTGATTATTACAAAATGATTTTGAGTTTGTGTTTGATAAAAATTAGGAAGATGCTTTCAATTAACTAAAAGGAGTCTCATATCATCTCCTTTCAAACAACCACCAAGGTGTGATCTCCCATTTGAATTTATGTGTGATGTCTCTATCTTTGTAGTTGGGGCAGTTTTATCATAAAGGGTTGAGAAGGCTCCTCATGTCAGAGTGTATGCCCCACGTACCCTTGACCCTGCCTAGGAAAACTACACAACCACTGAAAAATAACTTCTTTCTATTGTGTTTTCCTTTGATAAAATTCCATTCATATCTTATCAGGTCCAAAATCATTGTCTTTTATGATCATGATGCCCTTCATTTTCTCGTAAAGAAACCTGAAACTAAACCCCACCTCATTCGGTGGATTCTCCTCCTCCAAGAGTTTGACATTGAGATTCATGAAAAGAGAAGAGTAGAAAATTTGGCATCTAACCACATTAGTAGGATTTCCCCACCATTGGACCATAATGTTGACTCACCCATACCCATTGGATAACTCTTCCCTCATGAGAACCTTTGTGATGTTGTGGACCTTACCCCCTAGTATGCAGACGTTGTGAATTTTCTAGCTATATATAGGGTCCCCACTGATTTCCGCACTTCAAAATTCCAGTTACTTAAGAATGATTCTCGGTGGTACATTTGGGATGACCCATATTTCTGGATAATTTGTTGTGACCAAGTAGTTCGTTGGTGTGTCCTGTACCATGAGTTCACCTCTTTTTTGACCTTCTACCAAACCTTGGCCTGTGGGGGCCACTTTGGCTCTCAACGTACAACTCAAAAGGTACTTTAATCAAGAATTTATTGTCCAACATTGTATAGGGTTTCCCATAGATTTTTCAAGTCTTGTAGTCATTTTCAATTCACAGGGAATATCTCTAAGAGGAATAAAATTCCCAAACAACCCATGTTATTCTGTGAAATTTTTAATGCATGTGGATTTGACTTCACGAGGAATTTTCCAAATTCATTTGGATTTTTTACATATTATTGGCTGTTGACCATGTATCTAAATTGGTGGAAGCAAAGTCCAGTCGGACCGATGACTCTTGAGTGGTTGTTGATTTTGTGAGGTCTCAGATTTTTAGTTGGTTTGGTTTATCAAGATCCATCATTAGTAATCACGGTTCACATTTTTTCAATCACAATATGAAAAATTTTCATCATATGTATGGGATTGTTCATAAAGTCTCTACAACATATCCCCCCAAACTAATGGACAAGTAGAAATATCAAATCGGAATGTTAAATGAATCTCAGAAAAACGGTATAACCCAATAGGAAAGATTGGAGTTTGCACACAGATGATGCACTTTGGGCATACCGTACAGATTTTAAAACCCAAATAATTATTTCACCATAGAGGATTGTGTTTGGAATGTCCTTTCACCTATTGGTGGAGGTAGAACATAGTGCATATTGGGCTACTAAAAAATATAATGTGAATCTTTCAGATGGAGGTGAGCATAAGAAGCTGTAGATTCAATATTTGGAAGAAATTTTCCATGATTCATATGACATCTCTCGGATCTATAATGAGAGAAAAATGGCTATCCATTATAGCATGATTCATCAAAGAAAGTTCCACATTGGTGAGAAAGTCCTCATGTATAATTCCAAGCAAAAGCCCCACCTAGGTAAGCTTCGTTCCCGAGGGATCAATCCTTATACCATTACTGATGTTTACCCTTTTGGTGATATAAATGTTTTTCATGAGAATAGTAGACAAAGGATTACTGTCAATGGGTAGAGGCACATGCACTTCTATGAGGATTTTCCAATGCATCTCGTGGAGGAAATCCAACTGATAGATGCCACATATGACACAACTTAGCAGGCTGTCCCTTATCCCTATCTTTATTTATTGTCTATTTATTTAAATTAATTTTATTGAGATCAATATAAATTTTAGGTGTGGGGAAGGTGACATGTCATAGTTTGGAATAGAAAAAAAAATTGAAAAATTAAAAAAAAATTAATAAATTAAAAAATTGTTTTTACTTTTTATTTCTTTATTTTGTGTTTCTAGATAAAAATTGATCTTAAAAAAATACAAAATTGATTTTCATGCTTGAGTGGATTGTGTATAAAATTCAATTATTTTTTGAAAAATGTTTTTCAAAAGATTTTTGATATGGAATCTTTTTCTAGAATTTTTAGTTTCAAATCATTCTTAGGTATTAAATAGATTTTTAAAACCCATACCTCATTAGCACTGACCAATATTTTAATCCCTTATCCAAGGGATATTCTAAGCCCATTATTACATATTATTCCTTTTAATAACTTTATTGAGAGTCTCAAGTCATGTAGAGAAACTATAAATTTCATTGATTCTGTTCAAAGCCATAAGATTCATCTATGTTATATTCATGATAGAGGCAATCATTCATTGAGAATCCCTTTGTACAATTAACCTCTATTTTTGGCCACCTGGACATTTTATCCTTCTTAAGACTTAAAGACCATGAAATTACTTTTAGGTAGTCACATTACAAGATAATATATCCCTACCAACCCATATTCTGTGTATATTCTTGTTTTATTTTCAGAAAGTTTGGGGGAGTGGCTGCTTCCATGGTAATTCTGGAGAGAGAATCATTGTTACGGGTTGATATAAAGGGTGCCTCCATTTTCCTTGGGGAGTGGGTTCACAAGATATATTACATCATTTTTTACACATGTTTCCATATTAATATAAAAAACTATCAATTAAAAAATATTTCTGAACATTAAAAAAAGAATAAAAGAAAAAAATAGAGAAACGAGAATGTTTACACATTTTTATTCACTACTTGGTTGTGACCCCAAAAAATAGACAATGGGGAGAGTGAGTTGGAGGGGATACCCTTTGTGAGGGGTTGAGTGTGTAAATTCATTTTTAACACATACTAAATTTTGACATGTTTTGTACATAAGAGATTAAATACTCCTCTTCTGCCTCAGATTTTTAAACAATAAATCCAGCCAACCCTTGAACCTCAGAACAACCTGTTGGAAGTCCTCTTGAGTAGCACACTAGTTTCTGCAGGTAGAGAAATGAGAATATAAGAACGCATATAGTAATATCACATGAACTTTGGGAAAATAGAATAAATCCACTTCCATATGTTCCTTGAGTAAAGATAGAAATTTTTTATGTGAGGTAGTTTGCGACATGTTTTATGGGTGAACAAATGAAGTTGAACAAATTTGAATGTGAGAATGAAAAATGATAGGAAAATTGATTCGATAAACAAGACATGATGAATTTTATTTCAAAAGAATATTGGATGTTTTCACACATTTTATTTAGGAATGATACATGATTAAGATATTATACTTTGTCTAGGAATTCAAATGTTTAGGTGTGGGGGTGTGATCGTATCACGATTCACTGTTTCATTTTCACCCTTGCACCACTATGATAAACTTGTTTTGTATTGAAACTTATAAAAATAATAAAAAATTTAAATTCTTGTTTGATTCCATTATTTTGCTTTTATCACTATTAAATTGTGAAATGTTACTTTTTTTTGATGATTTCAATGTAGGAGGAGATGATTTGGAGGGCCCATGATGAAGTGGAAGAGAAATGGGCCAAAATTGCATGTATCTATGAAGACATGTCCACTATTTTTCATGTTTAGAACATTTTGTGCATAGAAATGGGATTATATTTATTATTATGGTCCATATTTTAATGGGATACAACTCTTATGAATAAAACCAAGCTTAATTTTTCTAGAAATGGGCCCAACCGACATGATCTGTCTAGAGCACAAAATTGTGGGAAGTTAAAAGTGGCATTCTGTAATCTATCCTTATCACCAGATCCACTTGTACAATTGATTCCAGAATTTTGGTGGAGATTTTCAGGAATTGGGTATACAACTTTCCAGTTTTTTCAAAAGGGAGATTCGATTGCCTCGTGGCTGGAATGCGTGGTACAAGTGGTTTGAAGAAATCTGTGTGCCCAAAACCACCTTCCAATTTTTTTATAAAATGGAACCTTGGGCTCTCCATTTGGGAGTTCGATGAGGAGGAATGGTGCTGCCATTTTGGAGCCCCAAAGGATTCCTCTAATCATCCCAAGAACATCTGGAGGCTATGGGAAGTTCTTCATCATCATGTTCCTCTTCCTCTCCTCCCATGAATTTTTAAACCCTTGTGATCACCCGGGGAGGAACATGATGTAATCCTGAGTTTCATAATGGTATTATTTTGAATGATATATTTAATTATATGTTTTATGTTATTTTTATTCATACACTATTTTTATTTAATTGTGTTATATAATGATATGTTATACTCAAACTCAAATGATCATGTTTGGGTGTACCCTTTCATGTGATGTTTCACACACCATTCATCCCTTTTTCCTCCCTCATTCAATTGCAGAGTTTGTGTGGTTCATATTGGTCAATTGAAATCACATATGAACAATCAAGGACATGTAAATTTATATCATGGTATCACAAATAAATAACATATAAACCTAGATACCACATTGAGTTTTTCATTTGTTGCCTTGGTGAGTTTCAGTTATGAGGTCGAACACAAATCACCCAATCATCAGCGGTGTCTGGTGAATCATTATGTGTTTTCGACTGAACCTTAGGAGGTATCCTTGTATAAGATCAGTAAAATTGTGGTAATAGGTTTCAAAAACCAGGGATTAAAATATCTATACCCTTTTCTTGATGCGATGAAGGATGAGCATCACGACACTCCCCTGGGTTGATCACGTTTAATTAATCATGCTCATTTCTACCTTGTTTTATCACTTTAGTTTTTTTATTGTAATATTTATCCATAAAACCCTCAGTTTTATTAAATCCCATTCCCCTTATATCTTCATAATCAAAACCCTATTTCAATTAATGATCTAAGTCTCCATCGAGAGAAGACCTAGGGTTTCTGCTATACTGCATAAATTTTAGAAAAAACTAAACAACTAATTTGATGTGCTCAACAACATGATCCACTAATATTAGAATAATTAACCTCTTAATTTACACATATGGATATTTAAAATAATAAGAAACTCATTCTCAAATAATAACATACATTGAAAGATCCTAGGGACATGGTATTTCATTCCCTTTATTTATTAAATTTAATTTCAAATTATAATTTATCATTGAACATCACATGGAAAGGGGTAAACAACAAACCTTAAAATAATTAAAACTTTCATACCACCCATGGTGGTATATTTAATTATACAAAACACCCAAGGGGTGGTTCTAATACAAGGTTCATAACCATTAACCATTATCAACATGGATCATTAATTATATAGGTTATACCTATACATTTTAAAAATGTATTTAAATCCATTTCATGGGTATCACTCATAAAAACATAACACGACACAATGACATATACAGAAACACCCCGAATTTGCTTGAAAAGAACAAGACCACCTACCGTAGGTCCACAGTGGAGTGATAATCTAGTATCATCTCCTAATTCAACTTAGATTTGGAGGAAACCGAATAATGGTTGAAGAACCAAGAAATGGAGAATATTATATTTCACATAAATAACTCTGTAAATACCATGAATAATGAAGAAAACACAAAATAAATGGATTACTCATTGATGCAAATCTAATGAGATGATCGATGCTCAAATCTGAGTCTGGATGGAAGATCAATATAAAATCCTAGATTTAGATTCAAAGTGGTATCTTAATGTGAGCCACTATTGTGCATAGGAATAATAGAAAATTATATTTCAGTTATAAGATTCATTAAGGGTGATTTTTTAATTTCACCCAAGTTACTGGGAAACATGCGGTTGGACAAACCGTACACCCACTGATGTAATGAGGGGAAACCCACAAAATTTTCATACACAATTTGAATAACATTGTGAAAACCATATCTCAACCCATTATAAAAAACTATAGAGGGTGATACACAAGCATAAACCTCCATTTGGATGGGTTTTAAAACTGTTTGGGCTCCTCCAACCCACTGTCCATCCTCGCACAGTTAAGAGTAACCCTGTGGCCTACCTCATATGATTTCTACTCACCATGTAGAAAGAATTTCTCTCTCCAAAATTTTTGTTCTTGGATCTGTACAATCCCCAGACACCACTTATGCACCCATTTTCTCACAAGGTATTGACATTATACAATAATTATGCAGTTAAAGTGAAAATTGATGGAAAGTACAAGATTCTGTACCTCAAGAAAGAACCAGGTTCTTACAAACATCCCCCCTTAAATCAACTCATCCCAAAACTTCCCATAAAAGGGTGGTGAAGCATAATATATGAACTACTCTTGCCACTATTAATGAATATCATCCTACTTATCCCATGTCTCATCTCGTACTCAATCTTCCTTCCATAACACCCATACTAGAGGAACTGATTGGCCTTATAGAACCTCCATGCTATCATCCACAATACGAATTAGATTATCCTAAAAGTATTCATCTACCTATTACTCAACCTCCTCAAGATGAAAATCATGTCATTATTCAAAATGATAATGGTTCAACTGAGATATGTGGAAGATGCCATGCATGGCTCGATACCTTTGGGGTAACTATAACTGATAGGCTACCATACCACCTATCTCCACAACCATGAATGACCTAATATTTTGCCGTGTATTTTTACACTATATTCTGATCCTCTCGTGTCCCAGCCTTGGTGAAACACATAAAAGACCCAATCCTTAACCTCAAACTGTAGAGGTATTCTATGATGATCACTGTAATATTTTTGTTGAGACTGTGCTGTAACCATCTACCTCCAAATCATCTAAACTTGCTATGCAGTCTCATGCCCGAGATGAGGTCTAATAATATCTACCTCTCTTTCTACTAACTAGTATAGGGGTGATAATAATTTCTTACCATATAAATTATCATAAAGAGATATCTGAATATAATATTCAAATATATTGTTATTGAATAATTCAACCAGGGGTATTTTCATCCCCCAAGAGCACCCAAAATTCATGACGCATTCCCTCATCATGTCATTAAACACCTGTACCATGTTTTTTTGACTATCCTCCAGTTTTTAGGATGGTATGTAATGCTTCTAAGAACCTATTTACCCATAAAACTATGTAAAATATTCCAAAAAAACAGATGTAAAATGGGCATCTCTATCTGAAATGATAGTGCATGGGACCCTGTGAAGTCATAATTTCTCATTAATATAAAAACTCCTAATATAATATATTAAAAGGTCTCCTTGATAGGCAGGAAATGAGAAACATTTGTGATCTTGTCAACAATGAACCATATGACATCATTACCTTGAGATGACCTCGGTAAACCTATCATGAAATCCATTATGATATCATATCATTTCCACTTGGGAATGATCACCTGCTATAAAAGTTTCACTGGGCACTAGTGTTCCACATTCCCCTCATGATAGATGGAATACATCATAACAAACCCAAATACATATTTTTTATACCCAACCACTAGTATTGGAGATCTAAATCATGATACATATTGGTGACACTGGGGTGCAGTAGCCATGATGAAGCTTGAAATTATCAGATCAACCCCTTACACAAGCCTACTAAAACCCATACAAAACCATGTATATAAATAATCTCATCATCTCCTATGGTCCAACTAGGAGGGGGTTCCTCACTTGCCACAATCTCCCATAGGACTAGGCCCTCATAATCTGATAGATGCCTCATCCTCACTCTATCTTTGAGGGTAGAGGTCACATTAAATGATGATAGAAAGGTCTAAAACTGACTATCCTACACCTCCAAGTACATATTAGTGAACAAATCCATTATCTACCACTCTCTATTGGACTTTTGAACTTCTAATATCTGATTCCTCATGATCAGTGCTTTATCCACTATATATCCTTTATTAAGAATGTAGGCAAGTTCGAAGCCGAAATACTATAAGTATTTAACCCACCTTCTTTGTCTCAGATTCAGATCATGCTGTAAAAAATATACTTGAATCTTTTGTGGTCTGTGTAGACAAAAAATGGTCCCCTAGTATGTAATTTCTCTAACAGAAAAAGGCATGAAAAATTGACGCTAACTCGAGATCGTTCATTGGGTAATTCCCCTTATATAGCCTCAACCATCGATACCTTTATTCTACAACTATATTCCCTTGAATAAGAATTTATCCTAGCCTAATACATGATACATCATAGTAAACAATATAACTTCTTCCTAGCTTTGAAAAAATTAGTATCAGTGTTGAAGTAAATCTCTCTTTCAACACCTAATAGGACGAATCGCCTGCATATGGTCATATAAAATTCACACCCTTCATAATAAAGCCCATGAGAAGCACTTCTAAGAATGAGACATACTATATGAAATGAATTTATTATGCATTCATCTCCTAGAAACTCTATATCTAAAAGACATTCTTGGGAATCTCTTTAAAAACTATAACTCTCACCTTCTTTAGGTCAAATGATACTCCTTTCTTCGTGATAATGTTACCTTGGAAGTGAATATAATCCATTCAAAAGTGCCACCTTGTTATCTTATCATATAATGGATTATCTCTCTGTATATCCAATATGATCTCAAGATTTTTGACATGATTGTGTCGATTATAAGAATATACCATGAAATCATCCCTGAATACAATGACAGATGAATCTAGACTAGGATGGAAAACTCAAATCATCAATGACATGAAGATTGATGGAACGTTTGTGAGACTAAAAACATAACCAAATTCTTTTATAGACCATACCTACTAAAAACTTTTATGTGAGGTGTGTCTAATGGTCTAACATACACCTGATGATAACCGGATCTCATATATGTTTTTTAGAATACCTGAGTTCATCGGAGAAGATAAAAGAGGCCATCTATCCATGTAGGAGGATATAGATTTTTAATCATTAGTTGGTTCATTTTCCATAAATCCAAGCATATCCTAAGGTTATTGTCCACTTTTTCACAAAAGGACCATTGAATTCCATAAATAAGTATTGGTTCTGATAAACCTCTTAGCCTATATATCCTCTAGATGCCTCTTGAGAACCTTTATCTCAATACTAGATATCCTATAAAAGGGAATGGTTGTTGGTATAACTCCTAACACAAGATTGATAGAGTACACAACCTCTCTCACTAGAGATAATCCTGAAAGGTCTTCTAGGAAAACATCCCTGAAATGATCAACCATTGGAAGGAAATCTGTCTAAAGTGTTCCCTAATCATCTAGATGTAAACTCACAATCTATGTTGTCATCCCACCCAAACCATGATTCATGGGTCCATCTTTTCTCACCTTAACATCCCACCCACCCTAATGAATAAAATATATTCCCAGTGGTGTTTTCAAGTCACCCTTTAGTGATAGAAATCAACAAAAGCATAAAATGGAACCAACCAACGCATCTTGAGATGATGTCAAAACCTATCATCTCATTGAAAAAGATTTCCTGTATGAATTGAAACCCATCAATCTCAAGGGGAAAATCCTTAAAATATAGTACACCATACATTAGAATCCCCAATGGAGTATCAAGAATCATGCTTCCATCAAAAAACAAAATGCTAATCACAAGGATCTACACAACAGGAACATATATATATTTATAACTATAAGAATCCCCTATATTGAAAAATTAGATGTAAAATCTTGTTAATATTTTTAGGTATTTCTAAACCCATATTTTAAGAAACCTTTTTTGGGTTTCATTTGGGGTTTCATTGTTTGAAATTTTGAATTGTTTTAAAATTTTGGGCTAGTGCATTGTTGGATCGAAATTTTCCAAAACCATGCACCCTTTATGAGAAAACCATGCAACCTAAGGCAATATAATTTCTCATAGTTGGTGCATGGTCAGTCATGCCATGATCCCTTTTAAGAGAATCCATGTATCCCATTTATAATAGGTGCATGACTTGCATATAGTTTTTCTAAACCATGAAACTCTTCACAGGATATCATGTAGATGAGATTTTAAGTGTTTCAAATTTTTATTAAAATTTCCCAAACCTCTATTTTAGGCCCCCGACAGACTGGTATGACCCAATATCGGTTTCTCTAATCCTTTAAGCTCCCAATAAGGATTTCTAGCCCTTGGATCCCTCCCAAAAATGATCCAAAGCTTGAGGAATTCCCTCTGATTTCTCTCAGTTAGTTTCCTCATCCCAATATCATTATCCTATGACCTCTATCTCCTCCCTAGGGTTACACAAATCTAAAAACTGTTATGTGGATCTAATAACCATTGTTTTGGATCTAATCCTAGGTTTGATTCATAGATCTTCATTTTCATCATTCTCCATTGGAGTTTTCCTAGTATGAATTTCTAATTCAATATTCATTAATCCCGAGGTAGGTTTTTCCGTTACAATGACCAAATATTAATAACCTTAAATTGATTTTTTTAATTTAAATTGTATGAATTAAATTAAATTTTTTTTATTTTTATTAAATGGATTTCAACTGGTTTGATGAAAAAACCCAATTCCATTAAATTGGGGTAAAAAAAGGGTGTTTTGGAATGAAATTTGAAATCCCCAATTCAATTCAATTAGGGCGTGTTTAGGGAAGTTTGTTGAAATTTAAATTGTTAAATTTAAATTCTAGTTTTTAATACATTTTTTATATTAAATTGTGGAATTTAATTGAGGAAAAATTGATTTTATGGAAAATTGTGAGAAACCCCAATTCTAGTGAATTCGGGGATTATGATGAAATTGATGGAATTATTTGAAAATTAAATTATTGAATTTAATTTTGAAATTGGATTGTGAAATTGAATGGCGAATTGGTTTCAAATACCTATTTATGAAAATGTATTAAAATGGTTTTGTTAGTATCTTTAGTGTTTTGTCTTGGTGAAAAGGCATGTTTTTTTATTAAAAATCCATTATAGTTTTAAAGGAAAAATTGACATATTTGAAATGGAGAACATGATTTAATTATATTGTATGAAGTCTTAGAATAAATTTTCCATATTTTATTTTTTAGATCACATGAAATACTTAGGTAGTTAGTGAGTTATTTGGGTGGAACTTTATGATTTACAACGTTCTAAAACATCATATCAGCACATGATATCCCTTAGGTGATGGTGATGAGTCCTCTTTGGACTTTGTTCAAAGGGACATATGTACATATTTTTTATTTCATAGTGTTGGTTCCCTATAGCTTGGAACTTTAGTAGTTTATTAGGCATATGACCACGTTTCTCTCTTTTTGTATTTATAATGAAAATATTACATTTTTTAACTATTTTACATGCCTTAGGATTTATATAAACTTGTTTTATATAAAAGTGTTTATTTAATCCATTTGTGTAAAGAATGCATTTATTTAAAGGCAATTCTATCATTCTAAAAGTATTTCCATCTTTTGAAATGTGAATCATGAATTTCTAAAGTTTTTCCATCATTTGTAATGTAAACCATTAAATATGAATTTGAAATGACAAACATTTTTATTTGAAAATTGAAATAAATTTATTTGTTAATTTGAAATTGGTATCTTATTATGGAATATGTGGGTGAAATAAAACTAGGATTTGGATCACACCCTACTTGTTCCTTCAGGTGTTTCTAGATTAACTCCTTCCATAATCGATTAACGGATAAGGATCACTCGGAGATGGTTATAGATGTTGATCTGTAGACTTGGTGAGTTGTGTACGAGTTGGTATTGGGGAAGGTTTTCCTATTTTCTACTATTTTGTTGTAGTAATTTGAGTTTTTATATGTATTTGACATTTGGTACATGAATTCTAGTGTAGTTTCATTTTTATGCATACAAATTTGTAATCATTATTCCCTATTTTTTGTTTCAAATTCATTTCCACCTTATTTATGTATGATGTTAGGTGTTAGTCACAAACTTGTGGGGGTAGAGAATTGCCTTCGAGATATATCAGAGTCATCTTGGTTATCTAGTTTCCAAGGTACCCAGGCTAGTTTGTCAAAATTGTTATCAAATGTTCAGGTTGAACTTTTTGTTTTCAAGTCAGTATGAAATATGAAATATTTTCAAGACATAGGAGGTAGTTACGATTGAGTTCCCAACTAGCTCTCATTATAGTGAACCTTAAGTCACTAGGTGTGTTTAGGGAAATACATCATGTGGACTAGTTATAGTATTTTAATTAATTTTTATTGGGATATGATTGAAATCCAAATCATTTTGTTCAATATATTGGGATTAATTTCCCTTGTTTATCTATTTGAATATAACCTAGTGTCTTCCTTATTATCTTTTAATATTGTGTAGCATCATGCCTTTAAGAAGACATAGGAATCAATCCCCTGAGGAAGCTACTGTAGAACATCAGTGAGCAAATCCTATTAAAGATATGAATCTCATATAGGTGATTGGGCACATAGTCTAAGCTCCGAGACATGCACCACCTTTAGTTCCCATTCATTCTCTATCTATAGAACCTCAGAGGGATGTTCTCAAGATGTGTTCACAAGAGTTACTTCACCAGAATACAAAACCGTTAAAAGGATAAAATGATCCTCAAGAGGCTAAGGAATGGTCAAACAAAATGGATCACTTTTTTGGTTTCTTGGAAATACGCAAATAAATAAAGGTAAAGTGTTCCAACTTCATACTAGAAGGAGAATGCAGAAGATTGTCAAACATGATGTTGACAGAGAAGAAACATGAGGACTTTGAGTGGAAATAATTCAAGAATCATTTCACTAACTAGTTCTATCAAGAGTCAATACTATTATCCATGTCCATTGAGTTTTTCAAACTTGAGTAGGCTAATATGACCATGATAGAGTATACAATTCAGTTTATGAGCTTGTGCATTTATCACTGTGTATTGTGTTGAAAGAGAAGTTGATGGTTTTGAGTTGGGACTTCAACCAGATATTTGTTCTTATTTTCTGTCTAAATATGCATACTTATACTAATGTGATGGATAAATCACTAATGGTTTAAATGTATTTAGGTAGAAATTCCGGCTTAGCAGGACATTGTTTCTCTCCCAGTGGAAGCGTGAGCTCCTTCAAGGGAAAAGAGAAGCGTGATGATTATTGTAGAAGTTCTTGACTATATGATCGTTATAAAGCTCATATTGTACCGAGAATAGGTCATTTGATTTTCTACTAGTCTGGTAATCCATAACATTCAATGAGGGTTTTCACTAAGGCACCCAAGAACTGTGGATCTTGCAGATGCTCAGGGCACTTACAAAAATTATTCTATATTAATTTTTCTTCATGTAGTGTAATGGGATCATGAGATCCTCCTAAAACTATATGGAAACAAAATTATTCACATATAAAAGGTTTCCAAACATAGGAATTTGTAATAATGCTACTTAATAAAGTGGAAGAGTGTCTAGAGGAAGCGAATACGGGCCTGGTGACCTTTAGAGGTACCATTACTATAGTTTTGTCATTAATAAATACTCTATTTTGTACTGGTACATCTCATTTGTTTCTGTTAACCTATATTGTTAATATTCTAATTCTTCCTATGGATATTTTATCATATGTTATAGATATTACTACACCCCTTAGTATGAAGAGAGATAAGGTTCTTCGTAGTCTCACTTGTGTCTTATCTCTATCAGATTTCGAGCTTTCTTGTAGTCTTCTGGTTCACAACTTGAAACTTCTCGACATCACATTTGGGATGGATTGGATCATTACCAATAAAGTCAGAATTGATTTTTATCTTTGATGGATCTTCTTTAACACACCCAGCAGTGCACCTCGTACCTTTTAAGAAGAATGTAACCCATGGTCATGTAGGGTTAAACCGTTTTATCCCATGTTGTGGAAAGTAATATCGTTGTTTTCTTTTAATATAGAGTTGTAATCTTCAGGGAGTGATTTGCCTCTATTTTTCATCGATTTTCCAAATGTGTCTTGTTCCGACTTCTCTAGTTTTCCACTTGTAATGGAGGTTGAGTTTCACATTGACTTAGTTCCAGGTACTCAACTAGTTTATATTCACTCTTACTACATGTAACTGGCTGAACTGAAAGTGTTGAAGTCTCAGTTGGATGATCTTTTTGAGATAGGATTTATAACCTGAGTATGTCACCTTAGGTGGTTTCTATTATTTTTTCTAATAAATATGATGGTTCCCTTAATATATGTGTTGATTACTAAAATATAAATCAAGTAACAGTAATGAAAAAGTATCTATTTCCACAGATTGGTGATCTTTTTGATCAATAGATAAGGGAGAAGTGGTTCTACAAGATTGATCTTTGCTCTATTTTCCATCAATTGAGGATAAAATAATCTTACATTCAGAAAAATACTTTTTCAGAGAAGTTATAACCATTATGAGTACCTTAATATTCCCTTTGGATAGACCAATTCCCCTATATTTTTTATGGAGTTAATGAAAAATATTTTCCATGAGTATCTAGATACATTCTTGGTGGTCATTTAGGATGAAATCCATGCATAATCTATGTGTGAGGAGGATCATGTAAATCATCTTAGAATAGTTTTGAGTTTGCTGATAAATCACCAAATTTATACCAAGCTTTTGAGATATGGATTCTGGATTTGGGAAGTAAAATTCTTGGGACACATGCCATTAAAACATAGTATTTTAGTTGACCCTGAGATGGTAAAAGACATTATGACATGGGAATACACATATAATGTTTTTTGGATTTGGAGCTTCTTCGGTCTAGCTGGTTATTATCACTGGTTCATTAAGAAATTCTCAAATTTGTCCTCTCCAAGGAATTCCCTAACTTAGATTGGAGTAAAATTGTCTTGTAATGATAAATGTCAGAGTACTTTTATTGATATGAAAATTATTTTGACTAATTCACTGGTTTTAATTCTTCATGAGGTTGGGAAGGGCTATGTGGTCTTCTATGATGAATCGAGTTTAGGTTTGAGCAGTGTTCTTATTCAAGGTGATCATGTTGTTAGCTTTAGATCTCATCAGCTTAGTACACATGAGATGAATTATCCGATTGATTAGCCACTAAATGAGGCTAATATTAATTGTTAATAAATATAATATTAATGTTATTTATTATTAATAAACACCATTTTACTTCATTTTACACTTTGAATATCATTTCACATTATTATTGTGATTCCTTCTTAAAACGCACTTTTATGTGGTACATTTTTTAACATCATTTAAAGTAACCAATTATTCATCTGGTTTTAAGGAATGTAATTATAAATATTTTAATTTTATATTTTGGTAAATCTATCTACACTTCAATATGAACATGTTTAATTCAGGGATCAATGGAGAATTCATGGAAGAAGATGGGGATATTTTTTGATGAAAGGAAACAATTTTGGAGAAGTCAGATTGGACACCAGCCCACAGATGAGACTGTGGGGACCAACATATAGGCCAAATGAATCCCAAATGTTCTGGGATTCTATAATACATGTATAGGAACAAATTACTCTTCAAGATCCAATGCTAATTCGGCCTCCATGGTGTCCATTTAGGTGGCCCAATTTAGAGATAAAATTCTGGGCCAGATTCTGTGGCCCAGAAAAACATCCCACTAATATAATCATATCTCAGAATCTGAAACTCAAAATGGGCCCAAAGTTTACATCAGGTTAGGAGACATCTGTGGCTCCATTTTCTTATTATATTTACCACTTTGATTCGGCTATATAGAACTTTTTCCAAACTCTTCTATTCGGTGAATGAAAGTTGGCTGCCACCTTGGGTCAAATGTGGAAAAGTCCAAGTTCCACAAGCTTTCCACCACCCTAGGCCTACCATAATTAAATGGGATTATTTGTACTGTTGGAGGATCAACTAAAGGCTTACAAAATTCCTATTTAATGAAGTGGTTGTGGATTAGTTTGATAATCTTTGATGCTTTGTTCAATTATAATGTTATGCTGCAATTTTGTTGTCTCAAGTTTGTCTTTCACATGTAAGTTGTTCAATTCACTTTAGTTTCTTAATAAAATCTCTTTTTTACCTATTATTCTATTGTTCTTAATATCACTTTGATACCGTTGGTTCAAGGTGTGAATTTATTCACACTAAACCTTGTGAAATTATTCACACAACGGTTGAGTGATCATTTTATTTTTATTGTTTTCTTTACTTCTCCATTTCCTCCTTTATGAGTCTACTTTCCGCTTCCATTGAATCCATGTGATCAATGGAGGGATAAACCACTTATGGATTGATCCAAGGGAGTATAAAGGGACTATATTGGATGTTATTTATCACCCCATTAATGTATAGTCACTTCCTTAATTGAGATTTTTATTTGATGATTTTTAAACTCCATCGTCCTTGTTGAATTTATGGCAACACACTTCATGTGCTAATACGAACCTTTACCTTGAAGTTCTCAAAACAATGATCCTTTAAGTGTATAGGTGATTAGTATTAAAGGGTGTAGCCATTAAACTAGTAAGTTATGATGTTGTTTTATCTTCTTAAATGAATCCATCTCAAATATAAGAAATTGAAATCATTGAAAAGGAAATACGTCCAATCCACCCCCGAGCAATAACCTAAGATCAACTCATTATTTTTAAATTGAATTCACTTAAATATGTTAGTTATCCTTTAAACCCATATAAAATCTACCCAATTTGGCCTCTTCATAGACAAAAACAGTCCATAGAATGTACGTGTCTATAGGTTTCTTCTTAGTTCTCTGAGGATTCGATAACCCAAGCTAAACTACAAGGACCGTTCTACCTTCATCTCTTGGGAAAATTTGAGTGATAATCACCGATCAATAACCTAGAACTTGTAACTGTGATGTACATGCCTTAGATTTTACAACATTACCTATATGAAAAAAGTTGTACCATGTTTTCTAAAAATAAAAGCTTGATTTATATATTCTCTAAAAAATACTTAAAATATCTACTATAGGCATTGTGTGGAATACCCACATTCTTTTGTTTTTGACATCACCTATACCCAGATGAAAAGAAATGATTTTACACAGGATTTGAGTAGGAATCATCTGACCCAGGAAGTGAAATAATCATCATAAGAGTGGAACATAATAGATCTCTTTTCACAATTGCATATAGGAGTCCAGAAAACAGGGGCCATGTTTTCCTTATCCAGTGTTCAGTTTATATATACTCTTCTCAAATTGATTCTTCATGAACAATAACTTGATGATGAGTTCTATATAATCAAAGACTGAATTTATGGTAGGGACATAGTTGTGGAGTGGTCATACACCAAAGATGGAATTCTATGAATTGAGAAATGTTATTTTGTGATGTTAGTGGCAAGGAAATATGTTATGGGAGACTACCATATCTCCCAGTGGGATGTGAAACTAGGAACCAAGAAGTTGTTATATGACATGAAGTGATAGTTTTTATGTACAAACATTATATAGGGTATCATTGAGTTTTTCTCACATTGTTATATGTGACAGTAGGTGAATGTTCAGCACTAGAAACCTTCAAGTTTTCTTTAGCCACTACTATTCCCTACATGGAAGTGGTATGAGATATCAGTGGACTTTGTGGTTGGTTTTCCACATACCCAGAGAAATAAAAATGTGATATGGGTTGTGATCGATCATCTAAATAAATCATCTAACTTTATACCCATTCATGATATAACCAAATTTGAAGAGTTGGGAAATATCTACATGAAAGAGATTTTTCATTTTCATGGTGTCCCATTTGTTATAGTCTCTAACAGGGATCCTTGATTCATTTATCTTTTTTGGAGAGGCCTTCAAGAGGAACTTGGATCTCATTTCCATTTGAGTACAACATATCATCCATAGTCGGATGCCCAAATAGAAAGGCACATATAGATTCTTGAGAATATGCTTCTTTGTTGTGTTATCTACTTTGGAGGGGAATTGGGTGATCATTTTGGGATGGTTGAGATTTATTATAATAATAGTTACCATTATATGATCATAATGGATTCTTTTGAGGTCTTGTATTTGTAGCCTTATAAATCTCTATTTTGTTGGATGGAGATTGGATAAAGTTACTTTTTTGGACCAAGTTTGGTACAAGAGATGATAGAAAAGATCAAGTTGATTCATCAGAGAATGGTGAAGAAAAAAAGATTATATAATTCTTATTATTATTGTCATTATATACCTTTTTAATTCCCAATTCATGACCTAGTGTTCTTGAATGTTTCACCCTGTTTGGGTCATTGATGGACTGAGAGGAAAGGGAAACTTTCTCCTTATTTTGATGAAACTTTTGAGGTTGTTGAGAAGGTGCATAAATTTTCTTACCATTTATAACTTCCACCATTTATAATTTTGATACATAACTTGTTTTAGGTATCTAACCTTTGGAATTATTTATTTGATCCATATCATGTTTTGAGCTAGCATAATATTGAAGATGAATATGATTTATCCATTATGGAATAGAATGTCCGGATATAATATTTTTAAACCAAGGTACTTAGTGATAGGATGATACATTTGGTTAATTTTCTATTTTATAATGGTTCTGACTCTCATGAGACATGGGATAGAGAGGTGCTGATAAGAGAGCAGTGGCCTCATCTTTTTAGTATGGAAGCTTCTTCATAGGATTTCTGGGGACAGAAAGTTTCTATAGTGGAATGGTTTTTATTATCCATTGAAAGATTATTATATTAATTTATTATATTATAATATTCATGTGCTTCATTATTCATAAACACAATTTTTATTTCATTTTACAAATTTAACATTAATTCACATTATGAGTGTCATTCCTTCTTAAAATTCACTATTACATGGTACATTTCTTAACACCTCATAAAACACCAAATGATATTGATTTAATTTTAATATTTTATTTTCATGTCTCCCATTATATATATAACAATTAATACTTTTGGAGTACTTTATTATTCTCATTGGAAGACCACCAAAGGGGGCCTTGAACCAAGAACATTCTATGCGAAGTAAACTAGACATCAGCCAAATAAAAGTACTGTAGAGGACAAGTTTCAAGTCTAATGATTATAAAAATTGATCCGGAGGTAGAATAAATCATAGGAAATATTTCATTAAACTTTTTCCCAACATAATTCAACTGTTTTAATAGAGTTCTATGCAGCCCAAGTTGAAGATGTAATTCTGGTCCAGATTCTGCGGATCAAAAAAACAGATAACCATTTCAACCATACCTAGAAATAAAAAAAATTAATTTTTGATGAAACTTTACAAAAAGTTAGGAGACATCTTTATCCTCATTTTATTCTATTATATCCTTCTCTAATTTTTTCATCTAGAAACTCATTTAGGTTCCTTTTTTGGTAGATGCAAGTTGGATGCCCTTTCGGGTCAAGGGTGGAAAATTCCAAAGTCCACAAGAATTCCACCACCATTGGCCTACCATAATCAAGTGAGAAGACATGGAATATTGGGTGATAGACCCATGAATCTTGAAATTCATATTTATGGATGTTTTTATTAATTATTTAATTATCTTTTGTTCTTTTTTACATTGTAATGTTATGCTGTGATTTTGTTGTCTTGACATTTTCGTTCACATTTAAGTTGTTCTAATTCACCTTTGTTTCTTAAAAAAAGCTCATATTATCCTACTATTCTATTATTCTTAACACCAAATTTATACCATTTCCTCATGTTGTGAATTTATTCATAAAAAACCTTGTGAAATTATCACACAATAGTGGAGTGATCATTATTTCATTGTTTTTCAGTCCTTCAATTCCACCCCCATGAGTCTACTTTCCACTTCCATTAAGATCATAGAATCAATGGAGGGTTAATCCTCTTATGGGTTGATCCAAGGGAGTATAAAGGTGCTATATTTGATGTTATTTATCACTATATTAATCTCTAATCATTTCTTTTAATTGATAATTTCATTTGATGATTTTAAAACTTCTTTTTCCTTTTTTAATTTTAAGGCCACACACTTCAAGTGATAATATAAACATTTACTTTGGAGTGCTCAAAAATTTGATCCTCAAAGTGTATAAATTATTTGTATTAGAGTGTGCAGGTATTAAACTTGGAATTTATGATATTTTTTAATCTTGTTAAATGAACCAATATCAAATATAAGAAATTGAAATAGTCGAAAAAGGAAAGCATCCAATCCACCCCAATTCATAACCTAAGATCAACTCATTATTTTAAATTGATTTCACCTAAGTCTTTTAGTGTTCACTTAAACCCATTTAAAATCAACCCAAAGTTTTCCATTTAATATCTAAAAACATTCCATATAATTTATGTGTCTATATGTTTCTTATTATGTCTATGAGTATTCGATAACCCAATCTACATTATAAGTGACCGCTGAACCCTAAAAACTTGGATAAATTTGGGAGAGACCAAATTTGGGTGTCAATGATAGGAAACAAAGTAATTCCTATCAACACTCATTCTATTCTCCCCCATTTTTCTTTTCTCTCCTCAACTTCTTTTATCATTTCCACTTTATTTTGTTTTCACTTTTTTTAGCGCATGTTCGCCTATACCTGTGACCAATCAAACTGTCTAGTTAGGGTGGATAGTCCTGGGGTTGGGGAGTCAGGTACACAAAATGAACTATTTACATTAGATCCTAATATCCTAAAACCTATAGTGTCAAAAATTGAGCCCCTTTAAATGTAGTGTCTTTAAATAAACCAACTCATAAACTGGGTGGGAACCAAGATGGAATTCCAAATGAGGCAGCCCCAATATTGGGGAATACAGTCGATCAAACCATGAATGACTACCTCTCACCAACCTGGACCAATGTAACCTCTTGAAATAGGAATGATTCCTTAGGATAAGGCCAATATTTCTTCAAACCTCATGTTATAAACCACTTTGCAACCTTCCATAGGATGGAGTCAGAAATGCCATACCTTGATGTAAAAGACTTCAATGACATTGTTGAAACCATGTACCCACCACATCAACTTGAGTCTTCTAAGATGATGTTATTTCATTTCTTAGTAAAGGATAATAAAAATAAATGGTTAATGTATGTATGACCTACATCAATCCACTCATAGGACCAATTGTGAGGATAATTCTACAAAAAATACTCCCCCCTTCTCAAAACAATTGCACTTAAAAATATCATCCAATTTTTTTTTGAAAAAGAAGAGTCGTTTAATGAAACATGGGAAAGGCTCAAAGACAAACTCAACATGGTACCTCACCGTATATTTTCAATCATAGAACAATTTGTAATTTTTTATGAAGGGTTGGGTCCAGGAAACAGACAATTCATTAACATGATATGTAATGGAACCTTCAAAAATAAAGCCCTAAATGAATATTACAAGTATCCAGAAGGACTGGAAAAACAAAACCAAATAAGGGGAACATCACCATACTATGAGGGTCCACCCAAATATGGTAGAATTAACACCCTTAGGGAGGAGGAAATCCTTAGGAAAAAACTTGCTCCACTCACTAGGAAGGTTGAAGAGATCGATCTTAGAAAGGTCCATGATATTCAAACTATTGACTCACTTTGCACAATTTGTGAAAAACATGACCAAAAGATTGAAAACTTCCCACTGATATCATCTATTAAAGATGTTATTTTGGTAGGACCACCAATGGAGGTCAATTATCTAAAATTTCAAAATCTAAAGTACCAAAACAATTTCAATCCAAGGTACAATGACCATCTGATATTCAGTTGGAAAGATAACCAGCAACCCAATCAACAACTTAGTCATCCACAAGGACCAAACCCCTACCCTCTAAAATTTTTTCAAAACCATAACCAATTTCAACCACAAAAAATCCAATACCAATAACCTATTTTCCACTATCAACAACCCATTCAAAAACTAGTCCAACAACCAAAGTATTCACATTGGATAAACCAACCAACAAAACCCCTACCCAATCTATCCCTCTCCCAATCCTTGAGAAGTTGTATAAACTAATGGAGAAAATGAACTCATAAGTCTCATCCCGTAAACATAAACTGAAAACCATTAAAACTGGGAAGGCACACATGCCTACTCAGGTGGTACTATACTCATATTTAAGGTGAGAATACATTTATACCCAACCATCTCATGAACAACAAAATATAGTGTTAAATCCATTGAGAATCCTGAAAAAAAATTATAGATTCGTTAAAAGATTCAAGAACAAATGAAAATGATGAAGAACCACCCACATATTCATAAAAACCCAATAAGAATGAGAAGGAACCACAACCACACTAAACCCTCAAACAACATGCTCCCTTCCCTCAATGAATGACAGGAAAATCTAAACCAGAACTGAATGGAACTTTCAGGGAAATATTCTCTCAGGTTAAGTTGAATGTTCCCATTATAGATGAAATCCAAGATATTCCTTCATACTCAATGAACCTTTAAAACATTTGAACTTTTAAAATTAAAATTTCACATAAAAACTAAGTCCTTTTGGATGTTAATGTGAGTACCAACATTCAAGGGACAATTTCTCCAAAGAAGAAAGATCCACGATGTCCATACATGAATGTTGAGTTAGGAGAGAACAAAGTTGTCAAAGACCTTTGTGATATAGGAGATAGTGTGAACCTAATTCCTTATAACATTTATTGTTAGTTAGGGCTTCATGAACTCTAATATACATCTGTCACTCTTTAACTTGCTAATCGTAGTGTTTGAGTTCCTAATGAGACCTTAAATGATGTTCTGGTGAAAGTTGAAAATTTCAATTACATTGATGACTTCATTGTCCTTAAAAATCACCAAGATTAGGTCGTAGGGAGAAAAACCCATCGTCATTGGTCATCCCTTCTTAGAAAAAATCAACCCAATCATCCGATTTAAGAATAGGAACATGACAATAACGTTTGTAAATATGAGTCTTGATATGAACATATACAATGAAAACTCTTAAATTAGAGATGATGAAGAGATCCATGAGCTAAATCGGATTGATAGTGAAGTATAGGAACATCAAGGAATTATTGAAGGATGTTTACATCAATAAGAGATTGATTTTCTTTGTTCACATGATGGAAATTTGGATCCTTGGATTATATCTCTTTAGATAGCTCATTCGATGATTTTATTCAATCACCAATCAATGATACCATTGGAAAAGTCAATAAAATTGAGTCTATATCCATTCATGAAAATGATCTGGCCAACTTAATGGATACGAATTATATTCAAAAGAAACAAATTCTATCATGATAAATGTACAAAGAAAATGAGTTCAATAAAAAGTCTCATCCTTCCTTGGAAAGCGATAACCAATATGATCTCTAATTTAAGGTCCCACCTTCATCACTCAAGTATGCGTTCTTAGGGGACAATAAATACATTATTGTTTTCATTTATTCCTCTATTGAATACAATCAAGAGATGATTCTTCTGAATGTCCTATGAAAGCATAAAAAGAAATTGGGTGAACCCTTTCTGATATTACTAGGATTAGACCACTTATTTGAACTCATATTATTGTTCTTGAATCTGAATCCAAACCATGTCATCAACCTCAGCAGAGACTCAATCCAAATATTATGGATTTGGTAAGGAAATAACTTCTTATATTGTTGAAAATGGGTATCATCTACCTTATTGTTGAGAGTGAGTGGGTAAGCCCATTTCAAGTTGTCCCAAAGAAAGATGGAATCACTGTGATCACAAATGGGAATGGTTACCTTCTCCCCAAAAGGGTTAGTATTGGATAGAGAGTCTACATATACAATCGGAAGCTCAAATATTATACCAAAAAGACCATTTCCCCTTTCCCTTTATTAATCATGTCTTTGAGAGAGTGGTGGGTTATCAATTCTACTTCTTATTGGATGGATTCTTAGGGTATAATCAAATCGAGGACTCCTTAGAGGATCAAGGAAAAAACCTTCACTTTTCCATTATACACTTTTTCCTTTCTAGTACATTCTTTTTGGGTTATGTAATTCCCCTAAAACCTCCAGTGGTGAATGATGAGAATCTTCTCAAACATGGATGGGGATTTTTTATTGGTATTTATGGATGGCTTCTCAATCTTTGTGGACACTTTTGAGGTATGAATTCTAAATGTTGAAAGGGTTTTTACAAGATTTGCGGATAATAATCTCATCCAAAACTAGGAAAAATTCTATTTAATGGAAATGTAAGGATTGTTCTAGGCTATATAGTATCTGGTAGAGGTATTGGTTTTGATAAAGCTAAGGTTGATATCATTCGTCACCTTCCATATACTAAAACTTCTAAATAAGTGACGCCCTCCTTAGGACATGCTTGTTTCTATAGATGCTTCATTATAAATATAAGCTCTGTTTATCGACCAATTTGTGCTTTATTATTGAAATTTGATCTATTTTTATGGATAGAAAGATGTGAGGAATCATTCTCTATACTCAATTCATCTCTTATCTCCCCAATTATCATGAAATCTCCCAATTGTAAACTTTCATTCGAGCTCATGTGTGATGAAAGTGATTTCTATGTAAGAGCATTCTTAGGTCAACGATGTGATACAAGTACATATGTCATTACTTATGCTGGAAAATAATTAAATTATGAAAAAATAAACCAAACCACCACTGAGAAAGATTTTCTTATTTTTTTCTTTGACTTAGAGAAATTCATGTCCCGTCTATTAGGATCACCCATCATTGTCTTCACCGACCATTCAACCCTGAAATACATTTTCAAAAAACAATATTTCAAGGATTTATTGATTTGGTGGGTCCATATTCTTCAAGAGTTTGATTTAACAATTAAATATAAAAAATAGTGTTGAAAATTATGCAGTTGATCATCTCTTTAGGATGGAATTCAATGACAACTCACATCACCTTTCTATGTCTGATTCATTTCTCGATAAGAACCTATATTCTATGAGTGATTTCCCATGGTATGATAACATAGAAAACCATTTTTTGATGGGTGAGGTTCCAAAATTCCTTAGGACATAAAATAAGAAGAAATTCATTTCTAACGTCAAACACTATGTGGTAGATTATTCATACCTCTTTAACTTCTGTACAAATCAAATCATTATGAGATGTGTTCTAGAGTCTGAGAAAGAGTCCATTCTAAAATTATTTCATAGAGAGGCAAGTGGAGGCCAGTTTTCCACAAATAAAACTATTGAAAAAGTTATCTAAAGTTGTTTTTATTTCCCTAACCACACTAAGGATTCCTACCAATTCTACCAAATTTATCCTCAATGTAAATAATTAGGATCCAATATCAAAAAGAATCAAATGCCCCTCACTCCCATTCTGGTCATTGAAATATTAGATTGTTAGGGAATTGATTTCATGGGAACCTTATCATACTATAGGGGATATCTATACATCCTCTTATCAGTTGATTATGTATCAAAATGGGTAGAGGCCATTCCCACCATGTCCAATGACCATCATATAGTGATCTGATTTTTAAAAGAGCACATATTTTCTCGATTTGAAATTTCTAGGGCTATAATCAGTGATCAAGGAATCCATTTTTGAAACCGTACATTCTATTCACTCATTTATAAGTATGGGATTTCTCACAAAGTTTCAACATCCTACTATTCTCAAAGAAATGTTCAAGATGAGTTGGAAAATAGAGATATAAAGGAAATTTTTGAAAAAAAAGTAAATCCTGCAAGGAATGACTGGTCTGAGAAACTCTTGGATGTGTTTTGGGAATATCTTAATCTATTCAAAGCCATCCTAGGAATTTCACCATATAGGTTGGTTTATGGAAAATAATTCCATTTACCTATTAAAACTGAACATAAAGGCCTTTTGGGAAATAAAAAATAATGAACTTTGACATATATTTGGCTAAAGAAAAGAGAAAATTAGATCTTAATGAACATGTGGAACTTACGATGGAGGATTATGAAAATTCAAGGATAAATAAATCTACAGTACAAGACTACCAATATAGTAATATCAAAGTCAAACACTTTGAATCAGGAAAATTCTTGCTCTTGTACAATTCAAAACATTATTTACACCTAGTAAAGTTAATGTCTAGATAGTCAGGTCCATACATAGTGCATCATGTGTACCCTCATGGGGTAGTAGAGATTTTGGATCCCATTAGTGGTCATGTCTTCAATGTATATGGTCATAGTTTAAAACCATTCATTTAATCATTCAATAAATAAGAAACAAAGGAGCAGTTAACTGATCCAACCTATGAACCAGAAAAAAGTTGATAGATTTAGGGTGAAAGTCAAGATAAAAACTTTAAACTAAGTGCTTTCTCAGAGGCAACCCAACATAAACATTAATTTTATTTTATTTTATTACTTTTTTTGTGTATTTTTGTTTTAAAAAGATCAATTTTAGAAAATATATATATATAAAAGAAAAAATATTTTCGGCTCTTTTTATATCTTTTTTGTTTCTTATTTTAATTTATTTTATTATTTTATTCTTATGTGTAATATATATTATATTTTATATTATATATATACAAATATATTTATATTTAAGTAAATATGAAAAATAAAAAAATTCTATTTTTATGAAATTTTTTTCCTCGCATATCAAAAGCGGACACGACGAGACTCGAACCCGCAACCTTTGGGAAAGAGTCGCACACACCTTTCACTGAACTATGAGACATACTGCTTCCCACTCCTAATTTTTGAAAATTTATACTGATATATATATATATATATATATATATATTCACAAAAGGGAAAGCCATTGTTTAGGGTGAAAAAACCCCCACGAGACTCGAATCTGTGACCTCGGTGTGATAATGGAGCACACCTTCCACTGACCTATGACCTGCCCTATACACATCATCCATATATATATATATATATATTTAATAGTGTTTTTATATATACATATATATATGTATATATATGTAATATATATATATATATATATATACCTCGAGCCTATGATAAGTACGCAAAATTTAACAGGTCTATTTTTTGATTCTTTTTATTTTTGTTTTTTTAGTTAAGGGAACCTCATGGGATTCCCATTGTGTTCTAATCATTTTGGAGTGTATGATTTAGGGGCTAGTGAGATTGATGGATTTTTAAACAATTAGTATTTTATCCAGGTGTACAAACACAAACTGTCATCATTAACGAGGCTTCTCTGAGTGATATAAAGATTAAATGAGTAATCAGGAGTGTCATGAACTTCAACTTAAAAACGAGGTGACTTTGTTCGATGTTTCTTATTTAAAATTTCTTCTATAACTCATATCTTATACCTATATCCCCTTATAAATTTTATTTTATTTAATCACTGGGGACAATGTTATTTTTTGTTGGGGGAGATGAATAAAAAAATTCTTTTGTGTGCATAAAAAATGTATAGAAGGAAAATTTTATTTAACCATGAACATGAAAATACACATTTCATACAATGGAATTGAATATCAAATATTTATTCATGCCTTGATTATCATTTCAATAAAAGTTTATGTTCATGTGTATAGATTTTGTAATGTGTTGTTTTCCAATGTGAATTCACCATTTATATTTTCATCCTTTAATAAAAAAGAAACACAATTCATGTACTCTGGATTGTGGGGTAATAGTTTGAGTTCTTGGGGTACTATAATAAATTAAATAAGTTTTGTGATCATTTAAATTTTAACATGGTTATTAAAAAAATATAAAAAAATCAAGATAAAAAATTCTAAAAAAATGCACATAGAGGAATGGATTTTCCAAATATGTGGATTTAAATACTTGGGGATTGTAACTCCATAGTTGTTTGGCCCATAGTTGGGAATTTTACATCTATTTTTGGTAATTTGAATTTGTTTTTAATTGATTAAACTCAATATGATGCCTCAGTATGTCAGCTTTAGTTGGTCCTCTAAGGTCTTTGAGCCTGAGAGTCATCATAAAAGTTTGGTTACATCGGTTGACTCGATTGAGTTCAATTTCCTTTACCATAGAAAAATTGAAATACAAAAACATAAAAAAATTATAGAATAGAAAAAATTGAATACTAATATTAATATTAAAATGTGATTCCACCTATCTCTTCGATATTTTTTCCCTTGAATAATGATGAACCCCCATGTCTATTGTGATTCACAACACTTCATCTAGTTTAATTGGAATTTTCTGAAATGTGGTATTGAATTTGAAAAAGGAATGGGCTTGGTGTGATTCCAACTATCTCTTATATCTTTTCTCCCTTGAATAATTATGAACCCCATGTCTATTGTGATGTGCAACACTTCATCCAGTTTAATTGGAATTTTCTGAAATGTGGTAATGAATTTGAAAAAGGAAAGGGCGTGGGTTTAGAACTAGAAAGAATCAAGTTGGGGGAGTGATTATCCAGTAAAATAGGATAATATTAATTTATTATATTATAATATTCATGTGATTCATTATTCAGAAACACCATTTTATTGCATTTTACAAATTAAACATTAATTCACATTATGATTGTATTTCCTTCTTGAAATGCACTATTGTATAGTACATTATTGAACACCTCATAAAACACCAAATGGTATTAATTTTTTTAATATTTTATTTTCATGTCTCTCGTGATATAAGGAACAATTCATAATTTTGGATTACATGATGATTCTCATCGGAAGACCACAAAAATGGGCCTTGAACCAAGAAAATTCTCGGTGAAGTGAGCTAGAGAGTAGCCCAATAAAAGTACTTTGGAGCCTACGTTTCAAGTCCAATATTTATTAAACTTGAACTAGATATAGAATAAATTATGGGGAACATTTCATTAATTATTTTAATAATCTAATTCAGATGTTTTAATAGTGTTACAGGTTTCTCAAGATGAAGATGTAATTATGGTCCAGATTCTACGGCCCAGAAAAACAACCCACCATTTCGACCATATCTCAAAATCAAAAAATCTATTTAGGAATAAATTTTACATAAATTTAGGATAAATTTATAGATTCATGTTTTTATTATACGTACCACTACAATTTTTCCATATAGAAGTTCATTTAGGTGCCTTTGTTTGGTGGCTGCAAGTTGGATGCCATTTCGGGTCAAGGGTGGAAAAGTCCATATTCCACAAGCATTCCACAATCCTAGGCCTACCATACTCAAGTGGGAAGGCATGGAATTCTGGGAAATTGACCCATGACTCTTTAAATAACTATTTAAGGTTGTGGTGTTTAAGTAGGTAATGAAATTTGATTCTTTGTTACATTGTAATTTTATGATGTGATTTTGTTGTCTTGAGTTTGTCTTTCACATGTAAGTTGTTCTATTCCACCTTTGTTTCTTAATAAAATTTCTTCTTATCATATGATTATATTATTATTCATATAAAATTGATATTTTTGCCTCATGGTGTTAATTTATTCCCACAAACCCTTATAAAATTATCACACAATGGTGGATTGATCGTTATTTCATTGTTTTTAACTTCTCCAATTCCACCATCATGAGTCCACATCCCGCTTCCATTGATATCATAGAATCAATGGAGGGATAAAAATATTATGGGTTGATACAGGGGAGTATAAAGGGGATATATTTTATGTTATTTCCCATTCTATGAATTTTTAATCACTTCTTTTAATTGATAATGTCATTTGATGTTTTTAAAACTTCTTCGTCATTTTTGAATTTTAAGGCCACAAACTTCAAGTGCTAATATGAACCTTTAACATGGAGTGATAAAAATTTTGATCCTCCAAGTGTATATGTGATTAGTATTAGGGTGTTTAGGTATTAAAATAGGAAGTGATAATGTTGTTTTATATTCTTAAATTAACCCATCTTTAATATAAGAAATATAAATAGTTGGAAAAGGAATGCATCGAATCCACCCCAATGATAACTTAGGATGAACTAACTATTTTAAATTTAATTCACTTAAGTGTCTTAGTGTTCACTTAAACCCATATAAAATCAACCAAAATTTGTACACTTCATATCCAAAAAATATTCCATATAATGTACGTGTCTATAGGTTTCTTCATAGGTCTCTGAGAATTCGATAACCCAAACTACATTACAAATGACCACATATCCCTAAAATTGTTGGTAAATTTGGGAGATACCAGGTTGTAACATCCTATTAATATTTTTAGGTATTCCAAAACCATTAATTTTAAGAATATTTTTTGGGTTTTATTTGGGGTTTCTTTGGTTGAAATTTTGAAAATTATGGAAAATTTTGGGCTAGTGCATGGTGGATTCATGGTTTTCCTAAAACATGCACCCTTTTGGAGAAAACCATGCAATCCAAGGTAGTGGGATTTCAAATGTTTGGTGCATGATTAGTTAATCTATGTTCCCTATCATTAGAAACTACGATTTCCATTTATAATAGGTGCGCATATTGTGCATGGTTTGTCTAAACCATGGGACTTTACGCATGAAACCA
The DNA here is from genome assembly GCA_963277665.1 of Viscum album. Taxonomy (NCBI): domain Eukaryota; kingdom Viridiplantae; phylum Streptophyta; class Magnoliopsida; order Santalales; family Viscaceae; genus Viscum; species Viscum album. The sequence continues at coordinate 1,996,151,507 of OY728157.1, forward strand.
TGCAAATGAGATTTTAAGTGATCCATTTTTTTTTAATATTTCCCAAACCCATATTTTTGGCCCCTGATGGACTAGTAAAACATAAGATTAGTTCTTTCCATCCTTTTACCTCTATAGGAGTATTTTTTGGCCCCTCAGATCCCTGTGAAAGTGATCTGAATCTTGATAAATGCGCTCGGATATTCTCTCGGTTAGTTTCCTTACCCCGAACTCATTCTCCCTTGATTTATCTGATAATCCCTATCCTTGCATGAATCATAATATTATTATGTGGATATAATAACCATTGTTTTGAATCTAAACCTAGGTTTGATTCACATATCATCATTTTCATAATTCTCTGTTGGAGTTTTCTGAGTACAACTTTGTGATTCAAGATCTGTTGATCCCTAGGTAGGTGGTTCGGTTATGATGCCCATATCTTATTAACCCTAAATCGCTTTGTTTAATTTCAATTTTTTGAATTAAATTCAATTTTTTGATTTTTATTAAATGGATTTAAATTGGTTTGTTATAAAAAATCCAATTCCATTGAATTGGGGTTTTAAAAAATGGGGTTTTTGGCCTGAAGTTTGAAAACACCCAATTCTATTGATTTGGGCTGTGTTTATAGATGTTTTAGAAATTTAAATTGTTTAATTTAAATTATGGTTTTGATGGAAACTATTTCAATTAAAATTGTGAATTTAAATTTGGAAAAATTGATTTAATGGAATATAGTTAAAAACCCCAATTCCATTGAATTGGGGGGTTTCTGATGAAATATTTTGAAAATTAAATTATTGAATTTAATTATGAAATTGTATTGTAAAATTTAATGGTGAATTGGTTTCAAATCCCTATTTATGGAAATATATTAAAATGGTTTTCATATAAACCTCAGGGTTTTATCTTGGTGGAAGGCATGTTTTTCATTAAAACCTTATTATGTGTTTTAAAGGGAAAATTGGAATATTTTAATTGGGGAATGGGATTTAACTGTATTTTAAGTAGTCTTAAAATAAATTATCCATCATTTTTTTGTTATTAGATCACATGTATGCCTTAGGTAGATGGTGAGTTATTTGGATGAGACTTTATGATTTACAAAGTTCTAAAACATCATATCAGCATGTTAAATCCCTTCGATGATGGTGATTAGTCCTCTTTGGCCTTGGTTTAAAGGGATGTATATACTTATTTTCCATTTCACATTATCATGTCCCTAATTCCTATAACTACAATACCTTATTTGGAATATAAAAATGTTTCTAACTTATTGTATTTCCAATGAATATATTCTATTATTGTAAACTGTTTTACATTCCTTATAAGTTATATACACTATTTAATATCATACATTTATTTAAAGGAAATTTCATCATTTTAATGTTATTTCTGTCATTTTAAATGTGAAGCATGATTTGCTAAAATATTTCCAATCTTTTAAATGTAAAGCATGTTTTCATTAAATATTATTTTGAAATTCCAAAACTATTTATTCAAAAATGGAAAGCACTTTCTTAACTAATTAGATTTTAGAATATTATTATGGAATATTTTGGTGAAATCCTACTGGGATTTGGATCATACCCTACTTGTGAATTTGGGTTTTTTATGGATTACATCCTTCTAGGATTATTTAGGGGATACAAATCTCATAGACGTGGTTCTAGATGTTTATCTATGGACTTAGTGACTTCTATCTTAGTTGGAATTGTGGTAGTTTTTTCTTATTTTATGGTAATTGGTTGTATTTTTTTGTTTGTTATACCTATTTGGATTATAGTACATTATTCATAGTGGACATTCATTTTTAGGCATACTGATTTTCAATCCTTCTTCTGTATTGTTAATGGAAAATTATTTCCCACCTTCTTTATATATGATTCAAAGTGCTAGTCACTGTCCCATAGGGATCGAAAATGACTTTAATGCTATGTTAGGTCAGTCTTGGTTATTAGGTTACCAAGGTTCCTGGTTTGGTTTGTGACAGAATATACTAAATTAGAGTCTATTAGAATATTAACTATAACGGTAGAAGGTCCAAGATTATGTTCCTTTTGTATAGGTTTCACTATATATATTTGGCGTGATCTGTGACACTATGATATTGCTTGGATACCCAGAGAATATTCACTCTGTTTTCTCTATAAATCTGGTGTCTGACTACCACAACCATGAACATCACCTTGGCTTGATTATCCAACTATACTATATATCCATCTCTATTGAGAAGATACTAACCTTGCTTCTGAACATGGAGTTGGTGGAGACCCTCTCTCACAGTCTTTCAGAGGAAAAGTTCTTCAAAAATCATTGTATTTGAACTATATTTTCAAAGGATCGACACTTAACTGGGTCCCTCATTCACTACGGTCTCTTATGTACTGGTCTACCACACTGGTGGAACCTCATTTGGATACTTGATTATATTATCTAGCTACTAATATAAACACATGGAAACTACAGATGATGATATGTAATTTTGGTCATTGTATTAATAGATTTAGGTGTCAAACCACCATAGATATCACACCCATCCTCTCTTAGGTTACACTCTATGAAAAACTCCAAATTCACTATTCTAGAAATTTTAGTCACCTGAAATAAATTAACCTATGATCATATATCATATTTGATACCATCCAAGAATAACATAGCTTTAAACAACATTTCACCCATCAAAATAGGTGTGAAGAGTTGGAGCTCTGTAAATTGGACCGAATAATCCATAACTGATATTGCACCCTACTATAAGTTCATGAACTCTTGGTATCAATCAGACCTCAATGTATTAGGATAGAAATAATCATAGAAGTCTGTATGAAAATCCATCCAAGCCATCTCTCAATGATGATCCATCTTAGTAATGACATCATAGCATCTCTCAATAGAATCACACAACATATACATAGAGAGCATTACCCTCATATCTAGAGACATATCAATATTATCAAATATAGATAAAGTGGACTCTATCTATTACTGCACAACCTATGGTCTTTCATCCATCAAGAAAAAGGGAGGATTCTACTACTTAAACTCATACGTCAACTCTTCTATAATCGGAGATGGTTTCAGTACTCCTTGAATGGTTTTTATGAAGAGAATAAATCCTTAAAAATATGATGAATCAACACTTATGTTTGGTAAAATCATTAATTCCACATATAGTACTACAGGAGGATATACTGGTAGCCCATGGACCACCACCTCTAATGTTTGATCACCACCACCGTCCTAGAGTGCGATTGGAGGATGTTGTGGTAGCATACCTCTGTATGCCAAGTGCACTCCCAGGTCAATATTGATATCATTGTTCATAGTTAAAATAATAGATATATCAATAGTATAGGTACAAGCCTTATTATATAGTAACACACCCCTCTTCCTTCTCATGGAGTTAAGTATGGGCGACATACAAATCATATAAAAGAAAAAGATATTGCCTACTGGCCACTACTAAGGCTCGGTCTGGGTAAAGTTCCCTACTATAACTAATTTCAATTTCCATTTTATTCACTTCAGTAAATATTCGTTTACATTATATCATAATTCATGTATAAATTCTCAAACCAAATGGTTCCCCAAATTCTAATCCATAAGGGCCCATACTCCTCATGAACTGAAATATGGTATCCACCTAATACACACCAAACACATTCTACTCCAAGTGACTCATGGTGCATGACTCAATGTTACATAATAGGATTATTAGGGTTTATGTTATAGCCTAATTAGCAAAACTGTACTTAGGTTACAAAAGAAAATCAAATTACCAACCATGTTTCTCAATTTCCTACATAGATCAATTATCATAATAGTAGGTATATGTATCATGGAACATATCACAACAACATGCAATTAAGTAATGATTCTTATATGGAATGTGAATTATAATTAGTGCCTAACATTATGCATGAGATGGAATACCATCAACACATCGAGTCACAAAAAAAATAGAACCCAAAATCATTTTAATGATAACATCATTTTCAAGTGCATCACCCAACAATGGAATCAATCCAACTGTAACAGCCAAAATATAGAAAACCTCAATTTCATTTGAGGTAATTTTAATTTGTCTAGTATATGGGTTTTCTATTCCCAGACACGTTTCATTAACAAATTCATATTCCTTTCTATCCCTTTCTATTGTCTAAAAATAGTGAAGCAGAAAAAGAAAACACCTCTAATACCACTTTGTAATATCCCTAACCTAGATTCCATAGAAAGGTACCCTAATCCTATTTGTCCATATTGCCTCAAATGGATCTCCTAAAATGGTAGAGGCTACCAACCAGAATCTAGGACCCATGGTTTGTCTATGGGGAGACTATGACCTCATCAACAGAGTGTAACAGAACTTATATACAATAATAGACAAGTAGTGAAAGAAGTAAAAAACCAAACAATAGATAAATAAATATTAGGTAAACATCCATGATAGACATATATACAAAAATTATATATGTAATCTCATATATAGATGATATGTCATGTCATGTCTACAAAGTATGCAAAACAAGTATACATACAATAGTACAACACATGAAACAAAATAAAAAAAGACAAAAAACTATCCCAGCTAGCATAACAAGCCGCATCTCGGTCATGTAATCCCATGATCCTAAGAAGAAATCAAGGACATATAGTATGGAACTTTCCCTAATCCATACCTATATTTATATAGTCTATCTGGGTACCCAACAGTGGCCTGAATAGGGTTTTTGATACAATCCCAGTAGGCTATAACCCAAAGGTATAATTCCATCCAATTAGTGAATATATAATAAAAATAGTGTGAAGGAAGTAATGGAGAATGTGAAGATGTTTGGGGATTAGACAAACCATAAATATTCAGGTTCCCATGGACACCCATACTCTACTATATACATCGGCCTTATCCAGAAGTCTTGGAATAAACAGTCAGTCCTATATCAATTTATAATCAAGTTCATTTATTTATTTAGTCTCATTTAATAAATAATTCTTGAGACCTGGAACATTTCCCAACATCCTCTATAGAGATATATAATTAAAAGATAACTGACCATGTAATCTCTAAGGGGTAATAAACTAACCGAATCCTATATTGTGCTTTGTCTTGTAAGATGCATCATATAAATCATTCCATTTATTATTCAATCGAGGACCTAATCCCATCCATGGAATTCCATATTAGGAATACCTGTATCGCTCGAGGAATTATGTGAACCAAATACCTTACAAGACCATCGATGTAGATCCTCATAAAAAAACCCAGGTATCACTCTAGGTGTGGTATAACATCACCGCTCACTAAGACCATCCTTGGGTGTCAGCTAAGGGAGCCCAATTGTCACCCATGGAATTCATATTCAACTGCCCTATGAGTCCATCCTTGGAAATCCATTAGGATTACAAGTATCACTAGGGAATATAATAGAATCTTCCCTCAGAACCCATCCTTGGTAGTCTGTATAAGGATTCCAAGTATCACTTAGGCATAAGTAGAGAAATATCCAAATGAGTTCATCCAAGACATTCGTATATGAACCCATTTATCACCCAAGGAATATAATAACATTCAATCAATATCATTTAATTAATTCAATGTTCATCACCATTATTATTTCATTTAAACCTCACCTCAAAAGGTGGTCCGAAGAACGAACTATGCTTAGAAGGCTTAGCCTCTTAATTAACTAATGTGGGCATTTCAAATAAGAAGAAACACATTCTCAGATAATAAATTACATGGAAAGGGAACATGGTCTTCAATTAAATTTATTTATTTAGTTTAATTAATAATTATAATTTATAGTTGAACATCCCATGGAAAGGGGTAAATAGAACACCTTAAAGAAATTCAAATTTACATACCACCCATGGTATTCTTTGAAATTATACAACACACCCATGGGGTGGTTCCAATTCAAGATTCATAACCTTTAACCATTATCAATGGGTCTCATTAATTAAATAGGTAATACCTATCCATTTTAACAAAGGATTAGAATCCCTTTCAAGGGAATCAATCAGAAAAATGGGTGCACGATACAATATAATATATATCAACACCTCGATTTTGAAGAAAAAGAATGAGACCACCCACCATAGGTTTGTAGTAGAGTGATTGTCCAATATCATCATCTGATTTGACTTAGATTGGGAGGAAATCAAATAATAGGAAAAGAACCCAGAAATAGGGAATACTATTTTGAACCAAAATAACTCCATCAATTCCACAATGAATGAGGAACAACCCAAAAGGAATGGAGTACTTAATGCTATGGATCCATTGAGATGATTAGTGGTCAAATCTGAGTTTGAATGGAAGATCGGTGGGAAACCCTAGATTTGGATTCAAAGAGGCCTCCCAATGTGAGCCACTACAATATGGAGGAAGAACAAAAAATTAATCTTGAGTTATAAGATTCATTAAAGGAGATTTTTTAATTTCTATAAAATTGCTGGGCCACGTGGTTTGGCCGAACAGTTGGCCAAACCGTGGACCAATCATTCACCCACTAATGTAAGGATGGGTACCCCATATGGTTTACATGCATGGTTAGACTAACCATGCATAAACCATATCTTAACCCACTATCAAAATATACAGAGGATTCTTTACAGGCATGCGCCTCCTTGCACACGATTTTTCAAACTGTGCGGACTCCTCCAACACACTATCCAGCCTCACATGATTAGGAGTATCTGTTAAGCATGTCCCATAATATTTATATTAACCATTCAACATGACCTTTTCTCCCCAAAAATTGGGTTTTGGGCTCCATCAGTGCCCCATACTTCCCTAATATACCAGTTACCTCAAAGGGTATTCACATTAGTCAATAATTAATCATTTCAAGTAAAAATTTATAGAAAGTACAAGATTTTGAACTTCAATAAAAAGTGGGTTCTTATAGGAGATGAGAGAATCCTCACTTGACACCCTTTGGATGAATTAACATGAAATTAGATAGATAGGGCTAATCCACCTATTTTATATAAATAAATATAAGAATAATATTATTATTAAATTTAAAAATATAATATTCTTTTATAATGGCCATCATAACATCTTCTATAAATTTATACAAATTCGTACACTATTCCACGCATTATAAATATCATAAAATAAAATAAATAATAATCAGAACACTAATAATCAAGTACATAAAAAACAATAATTACAAATATATTTTCTGTATAAAAAATATTTATTTTATATAAAATGTATTTTATAGATGAATTACTCATAAAAATTCATCAATGACCCAGTATTCATAATATAAAAAATTATGATGAAGGGTCTCAATAATTTGGGAAATGAAAAAACAATGTTTTAGGTTAACTAACATGGATTTAAGGTAAATGTTCACTATCACAATCCAACCAGGGCCATCCCTGAACTGAATACCTAAGAAAAACCATGGAAAGGACCAAAGGGTAATATTAATCCCTGGGGGTCGATGAAAAGGTCTGAGGAATTTAGAACTACCTTTGGGAATGATTTATCCTATAATAAACTAAATAATCAATTGATGTCATATATGTATATGATGAATAAAACATGCCAATACAAATTCAAGAAATGGAAATAAAATAATATAAGAAAAAACATGTGCCAAACCAAAACTGGTAAAGAAGAGTAGATGAGAGAAACAAAAACCACCTCTATGTGATGTGAGGGCCAACATCCAACCATGTCACCACCAAAATCCCAAAACCCACAAACACAAATACCCTTTGTCACTATAAAATACCATGAATTTACCTATGTTAGATAAAAAAATTTACACACACCCAAATATATAAGCATTGTTTGACTAAAGAAGCCCAGTTGGATCCCATCAAGTGTTTTATAATAAATACTTATAAAACTATCCATTTATGCTAATTTAAAGAGATACAAAGAATGGAATATATTTGGTCACAATTTTTATTAAATCATGGAATTCCAAAATTTCTAGAATAGTTTATAAATCTTGTATAAACAAACCATTTTCAATGAATTTATAGATAAACCATTTCAAGGAGAACCTGGGAAACTAGTCTTACAGTGGTTTTGGTTTGAGTTTTCTTGGATCCTCACACCTTAGTGATAAAATTACTAAATGAAAACATATCCCTAGAACATGGTCCATGGGATAAGAGAACACCCTTATTAGTGAATTCCCCTATCATAAATAAGTTTAGTTAGAGTTATAGTGTATGTCCATTCTAGGTAGCCATAAACCATCCTAGAATGCTTTTCCCAATTTATCCCCATATAACGTACCCTCAGTTCCCATGTACCATAGACCAAACATTGATGATTCCAATTTAAAAAACGTCCCAAACATGGAGGCTTTACTTTTTATTGTTCAAATCATTTTAAGGAAAAATCACACTTCAATAATAAAACCTCCCAAATTCATAATAAAACATTCCTAGAAATACATTTTTATTCTCAACAAAAAGGAGAAAAACATTTTAGGGAAGAAGTAAAAAGTATCACATTTCAAGAATAATATTTTATTTCATAAAAAAATTTATAAAACCAATTTTAAATGAGAAATAAAACCTGGTTTAATATAAAAATTCTTTTTATAAAACCACCCAACTTAAACACTTTGAATTTCCAATAACCAAATGAGATCCTCAAGATATAGATAGAGAAGGATCCAAGAAGAATGAAAAGGACCTAACATAGAACCCAAGCCATGAAACTATAATCCAACATATTCCATATCAAAAATGGATAATTGAACCCACATAGATATAGTCTGAATATTTTTTAAATCCTGACAACAAAAAAATAGAGTGAAAGGTTCATCCAATGTTGTTGTTTGAAAAGGGAAAAGGACATCCATAATCTATCCTTGAATTTTTTGAATATGAAAAACCCAATAAAGTAGAAATAGAGAAGGATTTTAGATCACTAATCATGTTAAAAATTCATTAAAAAAATTCCCATAAATTGTAAACTTTCCTCTTTAAACAGGTGAAAACCCCATAAAGATTAGGTTGTTGATTTATCCACTTCAAAAATCTAAAACTGCCAAAACCCTGACATGGTGTTTTCAACTATGGTCATAGTGACTTCAATCACACCACACCTAGGAGGCCAACCATGGTGGAGAGGAAAAATATTTTCCATGTTAGTATATCCACACCTTGCACCATGCCATGGTGAGGTCACCTTAGTTGTGGACCACTGGTAAACTACCTACGCTCTATGGTTCAGACTGGATGTGTTAATATTGTCATTTTACATAGGAAATAACCAGGTAAAACACAGCTTGGACCATGTGATGGTTTATCCTCTATTTCACTATGAAACACCCAAAGTCCACCCTTATCCACCAAGAACCATCTAATTCATACAAAACCCAACATGAACCACCTTAAGTATTTAAAACACACATAACTTGAACCCATGATGTAAAAATATCCCCACCATATAACTTTATATCCCTATAATGTTATGTTGAGAAATATTAATTTGAAGAAGATATGAGTCCATTAATCCCTCATATATGATTCTCACTCCCATATCTCATGAGTATTCGATTGGTTCTTCAGCAATACTTGGACAAAGAAAATAAATTTCACAAGTTGGATCTTCTCTTGATATTCAATAATCTGGTGTAGTTTCTATACCATCAATATATTGGATTCTAAGACAAGATCATCCCAATTTTAAATGAAACAAATCAAGATGATACTTCTTAATTTGAGACACATAGAAAACATCATGGATTTAAGTCACCTGAGAAAACAAATCTAATCATTAAGACACCTTTCCAATCTACACAGTGATCTCTAAAAGTCCCATGTATCTTGATTACAATTTCCCTTTCATCCTAAGCTAATGGAGACTTAACTAGTGAAAAAAAATTTAAAAACACATGGTCAGTAACTATAAACTCTGTAGGATTGTTGAAAATATTCATATAATACTTATATCAACTCTAGTCTGTTACTAAATATTTAAAAATAATATGAATATTCACCAACATATTCAGATTAAAGTTTGGTCTCACAAGATGTATTTCACAGTCCTTTGTCAAACAAAGAGTTTATTTACATGGTGAACCATACAAAGTATCAATGAGATCCATTCTAATAGAATACTTGTAACTATTATTATTAAAAGAACTAAACAAGTCATAAATGACCATCCCAAGAGCCTAAAAAGTCTAAAATGCATAGAAAAAAATATATTCTTGATTTTGAATTTCTCTCCTTGTCTGACCATATATCTGAGGATAGTAAAATGTGCTCAACTTAACATGAAAACCCATCACCTACTTGATGGATTGAAAAAATTGAGACCTAAAATGGGGGTCCCTGTCAAAAATAATAGTAGACAACACAACACGAAACTTATCAATATAAATATCATACAACTTTATCAAATACACAACATAAGAATTTTATTAAATAAGAATGAAACAATTTGAATAGGTTAATCGATCAATCAAAACCCATATGCAATTCTTCCCTCATGGATTCCATGGTAACCCAATAATGAAATCCATAGATACCTTATCCCATTTCTAGATGGGTACTAATAGAGGTTGAATAAAGTCATAAGTCTTTTAGTGTTCAACATTAATATACTAATATGTATTACAACGAGACACAAAATCAGCCATTTCATGTTTCAAACATAGCCACCAAAACTAATGCGCCCTTTCATAGTTCAATTTCCTTATAAAACGGTCAAACTAACAACTAATAACTATTAAAACCTTTCACCATATCCATACTCATAGATTAATAGATTAAATAATAGTTTCTGAAGAAAATAATGCCTTCCGGAGGGAGAGACAAACCGACAATGGACTAAAAATTAAATTTTTATTATTAGATCACTTTTTAGGAAAAGTGAGAAACCTGTCCCAATCAATCTGGAGGTGAAGACTCATATGCGAAAGCAAATCCATCAAAGAAAAGCCTCATCCTATTACTGGTTTCCCCTATATAAAGATTCCAGTTCATAAGCCATACCTTAGTAGCAGGTTCATTTCTAATAACATCTCCAAAAAACATTCCATTTTGTCCCAGGATCGAATATACTCTTCTTTTCTGATTTTCCCATCATTGAAGGCTCTCATAAGAATCCAATATTGTTTGTTGATCCAATTCACCTGCTCCCTATTGACCTCAACTTGAATAGGTCTTCCCATTATCTATGCCTCACTCTATGGGATATTGACAAAAAGAACTCCCTCTACCTTCTCCTCCTCAGAGTAAAGGATAGATTCTTTAGAGTCCTGTGTCATTCTAGTGGTGGTTTCCTTATTGCTGATTTCTTGAACTGTAACCTGGGGATTCTCCTACATAGTAACCATGACGGCCAAATATAACTCCTTCACACATGTTTTTTATTTTTTACCTGATCATGTTTCCATCAGTTTTGGTAAAAGAGAGTAGTCCTTTCATACTTTCTGCTTCTTATTCCTAGGGTTTTTCCCCTCCTCATGAGCCTTAGGATCCTCCTTAGACTCCACCCCTTCTATAATTCCTCCATCCAGGCCTATGGATAATTGAAAATGGTCTCCCCATCATATAAAGAGTCCTTAATGATATGAAATTCTTTTCCCACTAATTTTATCAAAAAATAAACTTGAGAAGAGATGACCTTAACCGAGAACTCGCTAGAATAATACTTTTTTCTTCATCCATCACATCAAAGTGTATCCAATAAATGATTCAAATAAGATTCCATTCATATTTTTATTACATCACTTCTGGAGAAGATAAATATATACTTAGTGAATATTCATCAACATTCCACTTTCCTGGGGTATTGTAAATGTTGAATTCAAAATACTAAAGATGCTCCAACCATAATATTTTACTATGGTTAAGTTCCTTCTAAGAAAAATGTAACTCAAACTTTTATATTCATAATAAATAGTCAAACTATACCTAAAGTGGTAATGTCACCAAATATTTAGGGAATTAAAAACTATGACAAGTAATAAATCATTTTTGGGGTAAATATTATGGTGTGTATGATGTTGGCAAGATTCATACACTACCGCATAATATATATGTATCTAAACACATCCCAATATTGCAACATAAGCATCACATAACACCACATAGACCTTTCCCACTTCTGGTAAAATAAAAATAGTTTTTGAAGTCAGAAATCACTTTAATTCATAAATGTAAGTTTGAAATGTGATTTCTTAGGAGAATTTCACTCCTTTATTGGTAAAAGAAGTCAACAAAGATGTAGGCTTCAAGAAGACTTTTAAAAAATGATGTTAATATCCATCCAAACCAAGAAATATTTTAATCTCAAAAATATTTCCAAGATCATCCCTTGAAAATAAAATTTTTATATTTTTACGAATAATTGAGATGTCATCTATCTTCCTAAAAGGTCTGAAAAATACTCAAGAGGGGGGGGGGGGGCGTGAATTGAGTTCTTCAAAAAAAATTATATACCACTCTTTTTTTAGAAATGACTGAATTATAATATTTTATTAAACATAAGTAGTAGTGAAAATTAAATCAAGAAAAAATGAAAATAATTTGACAGAAATATTTATAGTGTTTTAGGAAATAAAATTCCCCAAGTACACCCCACCAACCATCTTTTATATAGGTTTTGGGATTTTCACTAGAATATTCCTTTTATAGGGGACAACATGAATATGAAATAGAATTCGACACTTGGTAAAATAGAATATGAGATTCAAACATCATCCATCAAGGCTTTATAAATAGAATCTTTCAGGTTATTTTACTAGGTACCATTATAATTAAATATATGATAAATAGAGTGTTTATAAATACAGCCCATAGTTGTAAAATACAACTGATAGAAGGAATAAACATCTATTATAGATGATTAAAATATATAGAAACTCAAGGAGTGCCTTTAGAAATGATATAAATGATGGTAGATATAAAAAAAATTAAATATTGAAAAACTTCATCTTCTTGTCAATTAAAATAGCGCAACATTGAAGAGCATTGATATATATATATGTGTGTGTGTGTGTTTTTATATTTGTAATCATGCGCTACTATTATTCTCTATATATATTTGTACAGTGAGAGATCATGCTATACATATTCTTGAAAATGCGCAAAAATCTTTCTCACTTAAATGTATAGAAAATGGTATATATAATACAGGATTAAAGACATGTCCTTTTCTCATGAATACCTCAGAAAATGTAAAGGCAAATAAATTATCCATTTACCTGTTTCCTTAATCATTAATTTATTCTTATTAAAATATTTTTCACCATAAAGAGGAAATACAATATTTAAATATTTCATTGAATCACTACAATATCACTAATATTCTTAAAATGAAATAGATATAGATTTTATCATGATATAGAACATTTTAGATAATCACATATCCATATTATTTATTTGAATTTATGTAGGAGATTATATCAATGTAGTTGAATTCTCATAGGCTTTCTTTATATAGATGAATTGATTAACATAGGCCTTTTACTCATGCAGCTGAATGAAACCACACATCCTATTTCACCATGTATTTATATTACATTTACAATTAGTCCATGTAACTGATTCACATATCTAATTGGTCTATAAAGTCTATTCTTCATGTAGCCATTAGAACGATGTATGTGATTTATACATAGGTTATCCCTTCATATAACTAATTTATGTAGGTGAATCCTTAACATAGGATATTTACGTAGCCAAATAATTACATAGACATTAATATATATAGAAAAATTCCCCACACAATTGATTTTCCAAAATTAGTAAAATTTCACCTATAGTTTCCAGAATTGTAGAATTAAGAATTTTAACTATCAAAACACTTAAAATAGAAATAAAACCTGATGAATATAATTAATAAAAAAATCACCAGAAATGTAAGAAGGGTATTTGATATCATAAAAATCTAAAGTACATGGGATATATTATAACAACATTAGTAGTCCAACAATATCCCCCTTTTTTAGGATCAAAAAACTCATAATATATTAATAATAAAAATTGGAAAAGGTGTAATAGGATTTTGCACAAAAAATATAATATATATATATATATTAATTTCAAAATATATTGTTTATCCCCCTTAGTTAGACACTGATACTCTTTGTATTAATTTTGGAATTATACCCCTTTGATAATCCTTAGGGTAATCATATATAACTTCTCCCCGTTTGGTTTCATTAAAAATAAGGGGTATTGAGGAAAACTCAATTAATGTTTCACTTAGATTAATGCACCATTTGATTATTATTCTAGAAATAAGTATGGAATTGTGTAAAAAATAGAATATAGTGAAAAAAATAAGGAGATCAAAAAAAATAAACGAAACAAATTATTAAGAAAAAGTTGGGAAATGAATAACATAAAATGAAATCAATCACTAAGATAAATATTATAAAAGAATAAATATTTGTATCATTTATGGACAAAAGTATTCAAAATGTATATTCAGTGAACACCCAAAAAAACAATAAACAAAATATATCAATTAGAATAACTAGGATTACAGATGGGTTTGAACTGAGTAGGTGGTTTGGGTAGAGGTATTTTGATGTTTTTTTAGTTCAGGAGGTACTGGGAGTTTTCATTAATGATGACAAAAATTCCCTTCTTGATGTTGAATTAGATCCACTTCTTTATCTAACAAAAAATTTTACTTATGGATGTTGAGTATGACCATTGAGAATATTTCCAAGACACAGATGATCAACACAAAAATCATTGGTTTTGGTAGTCCTAAAAGGTTCTATATTAAGATGTTCAAATGAAAAGAATCCTTCCATAGAACACTCAAAAGATAAAATATATAAACCACTGCTTAATATTTTTGATTGAAAGAGGTTAGATCATAAATAGCTTCAATTTTCTATTTAGTACCTATAAAAGTATGAATATAATCAAGATCAAGAGGCCTTATTATCTCATATTAAAAAAAATCTTTCGATCACATGTCACTATTGGGAATAATATCCGACTTTCACAATTAAAGATTAATTATAGAGTCCTACTTATGAATTTGAGAAATAAAATATAAACCACTTCTGATAATTTCTTTGAAGGATTCATGTTTTCATAATGAAAAAACCGAAGGTAGAAAAACTATAGGATGATTGAGTAAAGGAGAAGAATTGGTAGTAGTTAGAGCAGATGAAATTTCAACTAAAATCTTTTTTATGATACACTATATTGATATTGTTATACTAATAATTCATGCATTAATAAAATAAAATTTTTTAACCATACTTTCTACTTTCTCTAATAAATATTTAACAACTTCCTTAATAACACTAATTGAATATTCTTGATTTTGATCACTCAAAACAACAAAATAATTATCAACATGAATAGATATAGTAAGAGTGGGTGAAAATGATTCCATAGATGGGACATATGTTGGAGGTTTATAAAAAACCAACTCTTTACTTATAAGAGACACTACCAAAAATGGAGATCCTTTTGATTCTAAAATTGATTCCTCTTCTAAATATTTATAATAAAAATCCATAATTTCTAGACTGATCTACCTTAGCCTCTTGAAAACAATTTGAGTGTTATCATTGATTGGTATAATGAGTCATGAGACTATATCCTTTTTTTTTTGACGCTACCATGTTTTCTTTACCATTTTACCAAGATATTATTTAAAACAACCAATATGGTCATTCAAGCACATATTTATTCCAATTTTAATCTTTCTTATAGCTTCGTAATGGTCTTGTAACTCACCCAATTAATCCATTTTCAATTATTATATAATTTACAGTGTAATAAGGTCACACTGAAGACAATAGATCTAATAAGATATAGAATTAAATTCTAATAGCACCTGGTCAACTTCACTCTAAAAATCTAGAATAATTAGAATTTTTAAGGTGATATATGTAGAGGGATTAAACATTTTGATGAATTTGAATCGACTTATAATATACTTCACAAAGTCTGAAATGTTTCCTTTATTTAGTTTTTTAGGGATGTAATTTCATCAAGGACTTCTTGATACATACATGATTTCATCATTAGAAGATTTCAACAGGAGTATCTTGGATATGTATCCATAACACCAAGTTCATTTAATTTATTCGTAGTAGGAATGAAATATTTTGATCCTATTACCAAATATATCACTTATTTAGGTTATTTATAACTTACCTCAAAATGTGATTTCAGAATATGAGGTACTAATTGAGTACTCTTTATCAACTCTGTTTGGGTGTCCCACAATCCAACCAACTTATCAAAAACTAGTATTAGAGAAAAATCAATCCTTTGAGTCATCTAATCATATCCTTATGAGAAATAATATCCACATTCGAATTATAGTAATCTACTATGATATTATATAAATCCTCCATTAAATATAAGAAAAATATTTATTTTATGAGTTATATGATATTATACCAACTTGGGGGGTGATTCCTTATAAAAAACTGGAGGTGGTGATGATGCAGGTGGTGCATGAGAGTGTCGAACAATCTACATAACCATATCACCAACTATAGATCCATAAATTGGTGATAAAGGATGAATTATATCAGTAGTTTGATTCTCCAAATCAAATTTATCTTGGGATTCAACACCAAACACACTAGGAACAACCTCAACCAGCCACTCTTTAGGAATATATTCATTTTTCTCAACAACTAGTTCCATATACTAACTAACATCGGTAACGTGGCTCTAAGAAGCCTCTTCAACATCAGGTCTTACTATTAGTAACTCAGGTCCATATATGGTTTCCAATATCTCCTTTACATCCCTAATCGAAACCATATCTACAGGTGATGCATCCCTAGTTAGTGATATTTTTTATGGTCCCCCCTAGGCCATACCTTCCAAACACCCAAGTTTCATGTATTTCGATACGAAGTCCAATAAATACCTATCTTTCATTAAAAGAACCATAGTCAGGGTATATTTTTTGACACTACACTATATCCCCCTCATTAATATCCACTTATTTTCTATTTAGAACCAAGTAGATTAGTCTGAAAAATGGATAATAGCTGATGTTTCCTTTTCTTTTGTAGCAATGATGCATAAAATGAATCATATACCTAGAAGAAATGAGCTTGAAATTATTTATCAGAACATACAACAAGTATATGTCTTGAAATAAAAACATTTTCATTTCACCAGCACTCTAAGATATTCCAGTTTTCTATTAATTCTTTCTTTTTTTGTTATATCTGGCTTATCCTATTAACAAATAAATGATGGTGGTGATAATGATGATGATATCCTATGTTTGATTGAATTATAACTTGACATTCCTCATAAACTTATTTACCTCTTCCTTGAACATAAAACCATATTTATTCACATCAATGATGAAATACCAGCCTTAAAACAAAATCATTTTCTTTAATAACATCTCAGTATTCTTCACCCATGCCATATCGATGGATTTCCCAACAAGAACTCTACGAGACATGATTCCATTGGATTTATTAGAAGAACTGAACCTTCCACCATCATATCACATATACATTCCCATGGTAGATAATTTTGGTTGGTGTTTGATCAATGATAAAAATTTTAGAGGTTATGGTTCGACTTGTGGGAGAAGATACATATGCAAATGGAAAAAGGGTTGCGAACCGATCAAGATTTAGACCACAAACCCATATCCAGAAAAGCATATATTCCTAAATGGTTTTGCGGTCGATTCTAACTATTAAATAAATACAATGAAATAAAATCTGAAATAAATTCATTTAATTATGTAAACCCATAAAATGTAAATGGATAAAGTAATAGAATAATTAAAAAATTTAACAAATAAATAAATAATAAATAATTTTTTTAAAATATAATATTATCAAAATAATATAAATTAAATTCACTTAAAATAAAATAAACACAATTTTCTTTTGATAAAATCATAAAACTCAAAATCAAGGGGTTTAGTGAAAATATCTGCTAAAAAATTCACAGTAAAAATAAAATAAAGTGTATTATCACCCTTTTGAGCATGATCTATAAAGAAATGATTTCTTAAATCTACATTCTTCATTCTCGAATGATTTATTATATTATTAATAATTTTTACAGCACTCATGTTATCACATTTAATTGAAAATTGATTATAATTTAATAAAAAATCCATCAAGGTGTGTTTCATCAACAATACTTGTTCACAATAACCACCAGCAAAAATATATACTATTGTGGATGTCGATAATAAAAAACAGTGTTGTTTCATACTAGACCAAGATACCAAAAATTTAACTACAAAATGATTTTTTATTTAGGTACTTTTTATATCTATTCTACAACCACCAAAATTTTTATCCTAATATAAAGTTAAATTAAAATGAAAAGTTTTTGGAGAAAACAAGGAAATAAAAATTATTTCTTTTAAATACCAAAATAAAATTTTTGTCTCTTTAAAATTATATTCCCTAGAATTTTATTGAAATCTAGTACAAGAGAATACTTAAAACATAATATATTTTCTGCTTTCAATCAAATACAATATAATTCCAATTATTCCTCTGCAAATATTGTTTTTAACTTGTTTCCCAACTTTATCCAGGTCAAGATTTTCATTAGAACTCATAGGGGTTGTATGTACTTTACCAATCTCGAGTCCAAATCTTATAAGAAATTAAAGTTTGTTTTTTATCTGATTTATCACACTCCAAAAGTATTTTTGATAAATTTAAAATCATAAAAAATAACATAAGTCACCCATCATGCTTATTTCAAAAAAAAATTGCATGAACTTTTAGAATTCATTTCATGATTTTTTATTTGTTGAACCAAAAATTGAATCATCAACAATTATTTAAAAAAAAATATATATAATGATGAAGTTTTATTAAATATTATAGGTTCTTTCATACTTAATAAAAACCCATTTGATAAAATTAATGAACATAAGCATTTATACCAAGTTCTTGTTGTTTTTAGGGCCATAGAGGGATTTAGTAAGTTTAAAAAATAAATTTGAAAAATGAGGATTTTTAAAACTAATAGTTTTTTCAACATAAACATCCTCTATAAAAAAATATCTAGAGAAGAAGACTTTACACCCATTTTATATAATTTTAAATTCATATGTGATGTGTAGGCTAAGATAATCCAAATTAATTCTAATATATTAACATGTGAAAATGTATCTTCAAAAATTTTACCTTCTTATTAATTATGACCATTGGATACTTGTCTATACTTATTCCTAGTGATCACTCCATTATCATACAAGTTTTTACTAAAAACCAATTTTTTCATATAAAAGAATATTAAAATGGTCTATCAAATAGTTCCCAAACCTTTTTCCTATTGAACTTGTTTAATTATTCTTGAATTACTACAACCCAACTCTCAACTACTAAGGATTCTTCTATATCTTTAGGTCCTTGTCGTGATATAAATGAAGAAAAATCTATAAGTTTTGTTCACTCCTTCTATTTATAATCCTTTCATCTATGCTCTCTATATTGTTTCTAAGGGATGGTTCATAAGGTTTTTAGGTTCTTTAGGTATCACACTTTATGGTTCACTGATATCCATTGTTTCAGGATTTGGTTTTAGAAAATAATGTCCCAATTATTCTTCCTTTTTACATTAAAAGATAGGTTTATGTACCCTGTTTTAAAAAGAATAACTTAGTTCATTAGTTTGAGTAATTTTTTATCAAAAGGATCACTTTCATCAAATTTCACATGAGTTGATTCCTCAACAATATCTGATTTTTTTTAAAAACTCTATAGGCATGGAATTTATAGAATAGCCTAGTAAGATTAATTTATCATGATTTGGATAAAATTTACCAAGACTGTATGTGGTGTTTAGAATATAAATCTTACATCGAAATACTTTAAAGTAAAAAACATTTTAATTTCAATTATTCCACAACTCATAAAGTATTTTCTTCAAAATAGGTATTTTAAGAACTCTTTTTATAACATAAAATTCTATATTAATAGCTTCAACCCAAAAATGAATAGGTAGGTTATATTCACATAAGAATGTTCTAGTAATTTATGGTTAATTCAACCTTCTCCTCTGATCAATACCATTTTGTTAAGGTGTCTTGTGGGTAGAAAATATATGTTTGATACTATGTTTTGAAATATATGAATTAAACTCATGATTTTAAAATTCTCCCCAGTGGTCACATCTTAATGAAATAATTTTGGCATCTTTCTCTTTTTGATTTTTTTTAAAAACATAAAAAAAGAACATGCTTCACTTTTAACACATAGAAAGTGAACCCAAGTAATTCTACAAGAATCATCAACTGATACATAAACACAATATTTTACTCTTGGGATTGAAATTATAAATGGCCCAAAAAAATAAAAAAAATCAGTTCTAGGGGTCTATAAGTAGATAAAATTTAATTAGTTTAAAATGTTACTTGTGTTTCTTTGCTATTTAGAATACATCGTATAAATTTGTTTTTATTCAATTTAAGTTGAGGTAAATATGAAATTAAATTCCTTTTAGAAAATTTTATAAATTAATAAACATTAAAATTTCCCAATGATTTATTCCATATCAAAGATTTAATTTTATTTTTTATTTAAATAGTTAAATATTTGTATACTTAAGGAATTAATATCTATAGTATAGACATTCTGTAATCTAGGTTCCTTGAATTTATGAGTTTTATCTTTAAAAAATGAACATGAATTATTTTAAAATTATAAAATATAACCTTCATAAAAAATTTGATAGATACTTATTAGGTTATGAATTAATCCATGCACATAAATAACTTTGTTGATGAGGACTGATCTTGTATTGCCAACTGACCCAACTCCCATAATTTTTCATTGGCATTGCCACTAAAAGTGACGTAGCCTCTCTCGACTTTATTAAGGAGTGAAAATTAGAGAAATCCAAACTCATATGTATTGAAAATATAATATTTATTTACTATTTTTCATTGATACCCTTGTACCTTTTTCTTTCACTAGAGTGTACCATAAATCACATGTTGTCCTTCTAATTCTGAAGATATGATATCACTAGAATATTTTAAAGAACTCCATGTTGCCTTTATGGATTTCTTGGATTTATTTTTATATCCAGATTTATTGAAATAATTTTTTTTGAGTTTTTATTTTCTTATAGCTATAGAAAATTTATCTTCTTATTTACAAGATTATTTCATTCTTATCATATTACTTCCTTAGAATTAACACCAAAATTCTTATACATGTTGAAGGGTTTCTTAAAACAGCTCTTTTTCTATAGTTTTTTTAATCTTATTAGAAAAGATATAAATATCACTATCTGAAGGAAAACTTATAGAATTGTGTTCATCATATGACACACCTATTTGAATTTAATTGCACTTATTTTTATCTTTTCAAGTTTAAACTTTTAAATTATCATTCTTCTTCTTAACTAATATTTGTTCTCTAACTTTAGATTCCTTCTCTTCTTCAAAAATAATAATATTACCAATAATATATTTTATTTTAAAATTATTAACATTTATATATTTTATAATAGTTGTTTAGATCCTCCTCTATATTGGTGGTATAATTCTATGATGTTTTAATTCTTGATCTAGCTCAAAAATAGGTTATCCTAAAGATTAAACATTATTTATAATCACTTAAAGCCTTCCATTTAATTGGGTTATGCTCTCTCCTTCCATCATTATGAAGGATTAAAAATTTAGTTATGTAGTATTATATTTCAGATATCACATGTTATATGTAATTTCAAAATTAACTAAAATGGCAGTCTATATTTCATTTGTTGTTTTTCATTGAGAAACTTAGTTAAAATTATATGGACCTAGTACACAAATAATAGTATTCATTTATTTGGAATTTAAATCCTAATTTTGATTCAGTATCAGCAAACCATGTTTTTTGTTATATTTTTGGAATTTCATAATGCTTCACCACTTTAAGATAGATGGTTAGGCCAAGGTTTTTTAATTAGATGATCATTTGTGCCTTGCAACAACCATAGTTTTCAGTATAAAAATAGGGATATCTTACAATCAATATCCTTAACTATTATTATTCATTATAGAAATTTGTAAAATGATATTCAAAATTCAACCTTTTATAGATATGAAATCAAGTTTTACTATCTATGTTACCAAATTATGTACTGAATGGTTTTCAAAAGACTCATGTGGAGTGGGGGTGAATTGAGTTCATAAAATTTTCTTTTCTTAAAAAATAACCTTCTTTTGGATATGAATGAATTTTAATATTTTATTAAAAATAACCAAAATTTTAAATTAAATTATATAAAATAATGTTATCTAACATAGATACTAAATGTGGTTTAGCGAATATAAGTCCCTTAGTACACTCCACCAACCCTCTTTTCTAAGAGTTTTTTATTTTCCCTAGACTTGAATTTTCTTAGGGCACTATAAGACCTATCGAAAATTGTCAACACTTGGTGCTGTAGAACATGCTCTTTAAACAATGATCCATCAAGTAATTATATATAATTTCATTTCGGTTCTTTTTCTAGGAACCTTTATATTAAAATAGATGATAAACATAGAGTTTTTTAAATATAACTCATAGTTTTAAAATAAAACTGAAAAAAGGAAGAAATATCTAGGATATGGGATTAGAATATATAACAGTCTAGGGAAAGTATTTATAAATGACAATAAAGATGATAGATATAGCATAAATAAATATTTCAAATCTTATTCTTCTTCTTGAGTAAAACATATCAGCATTGAATTATTTGGATATATAGAGAGAGTAATCCTTTTCTAATTATATTCATGTTATTTGTTTTTCTACATATATATTTTTATATAGAGATCTAGTTCTATATATATTCTTATAAGTTCATCAAAAATATTATCTCTTAAAGACACAACACACAATCCATAGAATCCAAGATTAGAGACACATCTTTTTTTCAAAAGTACCTTATCAACAATAAAGAAAAATAAATTATCCTTTTTATTATTTCATTTCTGAGTAATTTCTTCTTATTATAACCATTTTACCATAATTAGTTAGTATAAAATTTAAATATTTCACAAAAACATTAAAATCTCACCCAATTGATTAAATGGTAATGAATATAAACTGTAGCATGACGTAGCTGATTGCAGATCACCACAAAGGTGAATTATACATTTGAATTTAGATTGCCAATTTTATCCATGTATCGGAATTATCATAGGGATTATTCACATATATTAACTTATTTACATAGTATTTTTTCTCATGTAGTCAAATATGATGTAGCTAAATATAACCTCATAGAAAATTTCACCATATATCTAATTCATTTAGCTGATTAATCCTTATAACTATTTTATTTACATAAATGATTTCTCACATAGACATTTAAATTATGTAGTCAATCTCCTCATAAGAAATTTCATAACGTAGCTAATTAAAATAGGAGAATCTGGGATAACCCATTTATCTCGAGCCCTTCCTTTGTGAAAGTCTAGTGTTTGTTGTGTTCTTAGGGGTCACATGGCTTCTTTCCAGAGAGTTTTCCAAAACCATGGTCCCACCGAAATGATGGAACATTCACAGTCACACTATCACAATCACACTATTTATGTTGGAACCATTATGGAGTCTCACCAAACGGTGTCACACCCCCCTGCCCAATTTCTTGGGTTTTTCTAATTTCTCCCCAATAACGTATCTTTTGATGTAAAAGTGTTTTAATACCCCTTTAAAATCCATTTATAGCCAGTTAAAGATGATTTAAACCCCCAAGATTCAGGTGACCCTTAAGTTACCAAAACTTGTGTCCTTTTTACTCGGTGTCACACCCTTCCCTGTGCTTTCCAGCTTTGCCCCTGTTTCATGGTTTTTATCCTTTTAAAAGAAATATATTAAATCCTAGCCATTATCTCCACTATCTATAAAGAGAATAATTAAATAAAAATTAATCCAAATGTGTGAAACCACCCAACTGAGTGGTCGAACCATGATATAACTTTCAAGTACTTCAAAATTATCTCCCTGATTTTAGGATCTAGAATTTTCTTATGACAATATCTTCTTTTCATAATTCCTTTCTATTAAATAAGTACATATACACACTAACTCTGGAGACGAATCATGCACCCGTGATAGAGCCCTTCCCACTCAGCCTCAAAGCCCTCATGTTTTCTTTTCCTGTAATCCACTCATCCTCAGTTCTTGGCGTGAGGATAAAAAATTGATCCTTTGATCATCCAAGTAGGGTTTTCCGTCGTCTCTCCTTACTATGTATCATGAGGGGTGGCTATGATGATGATCTTTTGGGACGTAGATGGAATCGACTGTAACAAAGATAATAAATGGACTTAAAGAATACTGGGGTTTGGAGTTTAATTATGTTGCTGTATTATACCTTGTTTTATGTTGTGAATTTTATGGGATTATTCCCATTGAAAATCATGGAAATTGGGGGTCCTTTCTTGCACATTAATAATCCTCTGTTGTTTTGGACAATATTGTGATTGAATGGGTGTAACATGGAAACTTGGTAATCATGTAAAATTAGTTTATTAAATGTATACCCAATGAATAATTATACTTTTGTGGTCACCCCGATTAACTAAACAAAAAGAAATAAATTAATGAATGGTGTGGTTAAATCTGAAAACTTCCTTGCTCTATTATGGTGGTATGTGTGGTGGCTTTGTTTGATGTTGTGTGGGGTGATATAGATGGGTATAGAATCTCTAGTTGATGGTTTGTACATTTGTGAATCTAAGGTCGTACAGTATGGTATGGTGTGGCTTGTTTTGGTTCATGTACTTTGAGGGATCTCATATATCTATTTTTTTGTTGTGACTTTACAATAGAACCGGGTGTGAATGCTTAATTTTCTACTTGATCATTTCATTTTTCAGTCCAGTGTTGTTTTGTCTTGTGTTTGTGCCTTCCAGTTTCCTAGTAGTGTAGATTTTATTCAAATATAATCAATTTAACATGAAAACGAGAATGGGTACAATGGGGGAATTTTTTTACAAGAATTGATCTTGTTCTGGTGGTGGTTTCGGTGTATTTGTGCATGTAGGGATAACAAAAAGAGTGGTTGTGTATGGGATGGTTTTTTTGGACCCTTAGGTTGGGATAAGTGTCTGTTTATCTATATGTATAATATCTAGTTCTTTTGTTTCTTATACGCACCCCACCCATGTTGAGAACTTCATGCCGAACACCCCCATTCCACGGGGGATGGTGTATTTCCCAACATTATTATGAGTGGATGGTTATCAGTTCATTTTTTATCCTTCCCACATTTGGACCAAGTTCCTTAGGGTTGTTTGTGATGGCCTAAAGGTCACTATGACCCAAGACTCTTTGGTCGGGCTGTGTTGTGGTAGTTGTCCCAGAAGTGCGAGGGCAGGTTTTTTTCCCAATTTTATTGAGGATGAGGCCTAGGTGTCTTCGGGTGCGGTAGTGGTTTTTTTGGCCCAGGTGTCTTTAGGTGTAGCTGTGGTGGATGTGGGCTAGGTGTTTGGGGGTAGGATGCATTGTTTTGATGTCCCATAAGGTTGTTTTTGGTGCGACAATGGGAATTTAGTGGAATTTTTAGGAGAGGTCTGATGTGTAGGATGTCTTAAATAACTAGTTGGAAAGTAGTGCGGGGTACCCCAATATCGATGTGTTATTACTATTACTCTACATATCTTTCATTATTTGGGATGTGTGATTTGGTTTGGCTAGGTGGATAGTTTCCTTGTTAGGTGTTTTGGATACCTCTACTTTCCAATGGGGAATTATAGCACCTCCTCACTTGTGCATGAGAGATTTTGGTTTTCCCTACTGAGTATACCTGTATACTCACCCTACGCATATAAAACTACTTTTAGGTTTCCATATGTACCTTGAAAACCATTTCATAGCTTACTAGTTTGGGCATTGGGAGTTGTTGTTTCTATATTTTCTTTCCTTTGGTACTTTCCTTTGGATTTTCTTGTACTTTGTATCACTTTATTTTGGACATGAATGTGAGATAGATTATTTTTCTTTACTTTTTATTTCTACATTTGGATTTGTTTGGGACATTCTATCATACCTCCAATTTTATTCTAAAAAATGGGTATTCCTTCCGTATTATGTGTGATTCTATACCCTTGGTTCTAGTGGCCACTCTAGGTCCTATTGAAGGTGGGGCTCAGGGGTCATTATCTCTCCTCCAATTTGAAGAAGGAAGGGTCCGGAATTTTTCTATCTCTTCTCTCATCTTGGTGATGATAGGTTGTGACAGAATTGTATTAGAGGCTGATGGTTGAGAGATAGGATGGATTATTGAGTTAGTAATAGTGATAATTTCATAGTATGGTTGGAAAATAGTGTTAGGCAATCTTGGTGCGTGAAATAGGCCAGAAGAGACCGACTAGGACATGGGATTTTAGGGCCCCCCGTGATCTGATGTAAGGAATCTAGACCTACCGAAAATCTAATTAATGATACACTGATTATAGGGTAGATACCCTAGGAAAGGTAAATGCATCATGATGACTTGTGTTCTTGTGTGTCTCAGGGTGTTTTGGGGAATTCCAAATGAATAAAAATATTAAGAAAATTTTAAACAAAACCTTCTACACTACTCGGGATTAGGCATTACTTGTTTACCTTGCAGTTATGGAACCCGAATGACATCCATGAGTAGTGCAGGCGATCGTGGCTCAAGTGGATGATCAGGTCAACCAGTGGAGGATTGAACAAGAGGAAGAGGATGACAAGTGTCATAAGACTATACATTATTTCTAGCAGCAACCCCTCAAAAAATACAAGGGTAGTGTTTTTGACTGAGTGACAAAAGGATAAGTTGAAGATCTGGAGATCACCTTTACCTTGATTTGTGCTCTGAGGGAGTACTAGGTTTCATTGGCTATCAGTCAGATGAGGGGAGCAGTGTGTCCGTGGTGGATGCTCTACCTTGGAGAGAGGATAGAGACCGAGCTTTTGTGGACTGACATCGAGAGGGAGTTCCGGGCATAATTCTTTTCTTCCACGATGAAGGATGAGAAGAGGCAGGAACTGCTCTCCCTTCAGCAAGGGAGTATGATGGTGAGGTAGTTGGGGATCAAGTTCAAGGATCTCCTTTGTTTTGATCCATAATATTTCTAGGATGAGGAATCACGGTTAAGGCTCTTAGAAGAAAAACTCCGACCTTCCATGAAGTACAATGTTACTCCCTTCACTCTACCGACGTACTTGGAGGATCATAGGAAAGGCTGATGTGGTGGAGAGGATTAACATGTTGGGAGGTGTACTGTGTTAGAGGATACATTTGATATCATTGAAGTGGAAGGTTGTTAGAAGCAGGCCTCTAGCATCATGGCCATCTAGGTTTTGGCTGATGTGGAACAAGCCTCAGCTATTCCAGTTTCAATATCCCTGGTCCCCACCCTTTCTCTACGAGCCTAAGACTGAGGTCCTTTATCTGGGGAAGCCATGGGAATCTCCGGAAATACATCTTGGACTGAGTGAAACATAGTGGAGGTGGAAAGGTTTAGCACTCACCTCGGCAACATCAGTTTCTAGCCAAACCTTTTCAGCAGCAGAAGCTGCAACATTAGTAGGAGAAGAAATCTCCCACTCCACCAAGGGTGGATGGTGCTGGAGGAGGTTGACCATAGGGCACTCCTCAGGGTCCTTGACCAGGGTTTGGCCGGGGAGACAGTCGACAGCTGAGAGGTAGGGGATATTGGTGTGGATAATTGGATACCGCATAGGCAGCAATTTTGGTAGGGCCAGAGGTCATTTGAGGTACGATTAGCTTGTTTAGTACTCTTTCCTGTGACTT
The DNA here is from genome assembly GCA_963277665.1 of Viscum album. NCBI lineage: Eukaryota > Viridiplantae > Streptophyta > Magnoliopsida > Santalales > Viscaceae > Viscum > Viscum album. Next base: position 1,996,179,191 of record OY728157.1, read on the forward strand.
GGTTGATTCAAGAGCTTCACACTCTTTTGTTTCACCCATTCTATCCCATTCCTTGGGCCTAGACATAGAGAAAATTTCCATACTCCTAGTGTTGAGTATGCCAGTTGGATATTAGGCCAACCTGTTTGATGTTTTTCAAGGATGCAAACTGATACTAGGGCTGCATCAGTCCAGTGGGGATTTATTTCCACTACAAATGCAGGCATGAGATGTTATCCTATGCATCATATGGATATTTTCAATGAATTATGAAATTGAATGCTTTCGTAGAAGGTTTGTGTTCTCAGGTATGGGCGGTCGGTGTGTAGCTTTCTTCAATGACTAGGGTTGCTGGGAGGGTAACCGACATGTGGAGCACCTTCTTTCCATGCTAGTTGAGTTGTCCATAGAACTAGAAGACTCAGAGATAGTGAATGTCTTGAGGATATTCAGGGAGTTCTTGGAAGTCTTCCCTGGTGAGGTGGTGACTCTACCCCCCTTGACATGATGTTTAGTTTAGGATATACTTACAACCAGATGCCCGTCCTATTTCTATCGGTCACTATCAGATGGCGCCTTATAAGTTTCTAGAGTTTTAGATCCAGGTTTATGACCTTATGAACAAGGGTTTTATCTAAACAAGTGTGTCACCATGGGGTTCTCTGGTCTTATTTTCAAAGAAGGAATACAGTGGCCTCAGGCTATGAATTGACTACTGAAGGATGAATCTAGTGACAATCCAGATTCTTTAACCCCTCCCAAAGATCAAAAACCTTTTTTACCAGCTGAAGGGTGCAGTTTGGTTCTCTAAGATTGACCTATGGTTAGGATATCACTAGTTGAGGGTAAAGGAGTGTGACATCTAGAGGAGTTCTTTAAGGTGCATATATGGGAACTTTGAGTTTGTGTTCATGTCGTTCATTTTTAAAAATGAACTAGATGTGCACATGTGGCTCACTAACTATGTTTTCAGTGAATATATAGACTGCTTCGTAGTTGTGTTTATTGACGAAATCTGGATTTACTCAAGATTTGAGGGGGATCATGCTTAGCATATAATGGTAGTTTTGGAGGCCCTCTAACACCACCAGTTCTATAAGAAATTGTCTATGTGAAAGATCTGGACATGATAGGCGCACTTCCTTTGACACTTGGTGTGTCAGTAGATAATAGTGGTGGGCCTATCAGAGTTTGAAGTGGTTGTTTCTTGGGAAACTCCCATGAATGTGGTAGAGGTTTTTAGTTTCATAGGTCTAGCAGGTTACTACAGGAGGTTAATTCCCAACTTTTCTTGAGTTGTAGTGAATTTGAAAGCCTTGACCAAGAAAGTCTAGGCATTGGTTTAGAGTGAGCAGTGTTAGGCATCCTTCATTTATCTGAAGGGGAAACTGGCCAGGGCCCCAGTATTGAGGTTTCTAGTGGAAGGGGAAGCGGTTGAAGTGTTATGTGATGCTTCTGGTCTAGTCTTGGGGTGTGTGCTGATTCAGTAATAGGGAGTGATCTTTTATGGGTCTAGGAAGTTACTTCCTCACAAAAATACCTATTCAACCCATGGGTGGAGCTTATAGCGGTTTTGTTCACACTGACATTGTGGCAGCATTACCTCATCAATGAATTCTTTGTGGTATTTACAGATCACAACATCTTGAGGTATGTCTCCTCCCAGAAAGAATTGAACTTATAGAAGTTGAGTGGGATGGAGTTTATTTAGGACTACACCTTCATGATTTCCTATACCTCAGGAAAGGGCAATGTTGTGGCCTATTCCTTGTGGAGGAATTTATAAAAGGATGTGGTTCGAGAGTTATCAATTGCTTGGAATGAAATGGAAGAGTTGGTTGCCTTGCACTTGGATGCAGGGTTGAAGGATAGTAGAGTTTGTCTGTTTCAGATGACAGTGCATTTTTTCCTTGGTACAGAAATTGGAGGAGTCTCAGTGGGGAGACATAGAGGCTGAAGTGATGCGTGATTCTGTTAGGTAGAGTGATGCCTCACAAGGATGGTCAGAATTAGATAGTGTTTTGAGGAAAGTTGTTTGTCTAAGTGGCAATGCAAGAGAGAGTTCTTGGTGAGTTCCATAACTCACCCTTGGTGGTGAACTCAGGAGTTTCCAAGATGTAATAGGGTTAGAGGTGTCAGTTTTTGTGGCCCAGGGTGAAGTGGGTAGTGATGGAGTTTTTGGTGAAGTTCCTCATGTTCCAATAGGTGAAGGCTGAGAACCGTGTTCCAGGCGGTCTATGGCAACCCTTATACATTCCCGAGTGGATGTAGGATGACATCTAAATGGATTTCATCATAGGGATACCTAGAGGCATGGGAGGATATGATTCCATCTGAGTAGTGGGGGATCAGTTGATGAAATCATCTCATTTAATAGCAATTAATGAGTCAAGCACAATGGTTTCCTTGGAACAGAAGTATGTGGGTGAAGTTGTGTGGCTACACGGAGTTCCCATAATCATCATATCAGATCGGAATACATGCATTACTTTTCAAGTCTGTAAGGGATTAAAACGTTCTTTTGGAACCTTGCTAGGCCTTAAGACTACTTTCCACCCTCAGACGGATGGGAAGATATAAAATACCAACCATAGAATAGAAGATATGTTGTGAGCATTTCTTATGGACTTTGGAGGATCGTGGGAACAACACTTGCCTCTAGTAGAGTTTTCCGAAAACAATATCTATCACTCTACCATTGGAATGGATCCATTCAAAACCATTTATGGAAGTCCATGTCATTCTTCTGTGTTTTGTACCAAGGTTGGGGAGTTCGGTTTTCTTGGCCTAAAGGTAGTGCAGAGCACGATATAGAAGGTACAGCTTGTGCGTGAGAGGATGAAGGCAGGTCGTGACTGACAGAAGTCATATTCCGATCATAGAAGGAGACCGTTGGAGTTCAAGGTTGGGGACCATGTGTTCTTAAAGGTCTCCCCTCAGCATGGGTAGTGGATGTTCAACAGGGGGAGTAAGCTTTCTACAAAGTTCTTCGGACCCTTCGAGGTGTTGCAATGAGTTGGTGAAGTGGCATATCAGTTGGAGCAACAACTACCACTATAGAGGGTCCATGATGCATTCCATGTGTCACAACTTCATCGTTATATACATGATGACTCACACGTCCTTGACTGGGGAGATCTGTATATCGAGGATGATGCGACGTTTGTGGAGCGACTAGTGAGGATCGAGGACCGTAAGAAGAAGGTGATTTGTGGATGAACCATTCCCTTGGTTCGTGTGTTGTGGATGTATGGTGTCCTTGAGGATAGTACTTGGTATCAGAAGGCACAAATGTGGGCCTAGTACCCAGAGCTATTTTGAGTTTTGTATTGTGTTTTTTTTACTTGGGTGTGATTTAATGCTTAACCTTGTAAATTATGATTTGGGATGTTTTTCTTATTCTCTGAATGTGTGTTAAAATTATTGACTATGGGTAGGGGAGGACCTGATCCCTAATCAAGATGTGTTATGGTGTATGAGATTAAACCCATAGAGTCGAGTTAGTTTCACCCAAAGAGGATAGTATCTTGATAGGGGAAAAGGGGCTCATTAATCTGTGAGTGTGGATAGTGTGAACATTAAATGTTTGTGTGGTTACTTTGGGGAGATGAGCGGTAGTGCTTCTACAGTTTTTCAGTATGAGAGAGAACTATTCTTAGATTTCAATGTTTGTTTTGGATTTCGAACAACTCTAGAGTGGTTTTTCCCTAAGAGTTATCTTACGAGAAGTTTTTCAGACCCCTATATTTTCTTCAAGTTTATAGTTGAATTCTTGAGGACAAGAATAGTTTTAGAGGTATATGATGTAATAATCTAGTTTTCCTCATCCCTTCTGTTGAGCAAAGTATTGTTTTCAAAAATACATGTTAATTTTATTTAAAGGGTGAATTTATTGAAAATAATACTCTATCTCTTTATGTTAATTTTGATGCTCACAAATACCCTTAGTTATTTTCTAATGATTTTATTTAGTATTTTTTAGGAATTTATTAATTTATTTTACTCTTGAAATAATGAGAATTTATTACTTATTCAAAATCTACTTTAGCGCGTTCTGGAATTACTATTCATACCTTACGTAGATAAATATAGCGCGGAATCTCCTTTAGCGCGTTCTAGAATCACTGTTCATATTATACGTGGATAAACGTAGCGTAAGGATGAAAAGTGTGTATACTTTTTGAGATAAGAGAAAAGTATGGATAAACAACCATACGTTTTCCGCAAATTATGGAAGGAGAACCTTACATTATAAAGTAACGTTACGTTTTGGTTATTAGCAAAATATGGAAGGAGAATCGTACATAAATTTTAAATGTTACATTTGTTTCTCGAAAGTATGGTTCATCAATCTTACTTTTGTAAAAAACCATACATTCTTGGGAAAGTATGGATCAAGTAAATGTATGGATCTTTTACTGTACGTTTGAGTGTTGAAGAAAAAGTATGGTTGATCAACCCTACGTTTGTGTTCAACATTTCGTTGTTAATCTTTCATTTGATGATTATGTTATTAACCCTACGTTTTGAGGCCACTTCATCAACCTTACATTTGGAATCGAAAATTTTGACAGATGATATTTATGTGCAACGATCAGTAAGCTGATTTCTGGGCGGATTTCAAGCTAGATTTAAAGTCGTTTTTTAAATTATGACTTTGACTAATTCAAATCCGTTTTATTAATGGATTTAAGATCGAAATAAAAGGATCTTTTTATGCCGAGTCTTAAGGGAAGTTACGACTTCTCTGTCAATTCAATTTTTTGAATATCGTGAATCAGAAGGTGAATTTTATGGATCGAAATGTGCATGAGATATTCTTAGCATTAATATATATGTTCTCTCTGAAACACCAAAAAACAGTGAATGTGTATGGTGATCGATCGATTATTGAAAATGGTGGAAAACAGAGATTGAAACTATTCTCGTTGATCTACTGATTCAAGAGGAGTGTCAAAGCTCTGTTTGTTCAAGAAGAAGGAACTCGATAGAAGATTCACCTATTCAACATCAAATGTCTACTATGGATCTACTACTTCTAATGTTGTGAACTATATCTCTATATCCACTGCAACTAGATCAACTCATAACTACTTCAACTTAAAGGTCAATATTTCTAGAGACTTCGATCCATCTGCTGTCAATTTCATTCTATTGCAATTGTGAAGATCAACTGGAAAATTTCTTTCTGAAATTATTTTTATTCTTGAGTAACCAGCTTCTCGTTCTAAGCTGTGTTGGTTCGTGTTTGAACCAGAAGGCTTTGTTTTTCCTTTGATTTTAAAGGTGTCAACTGCCTGTAATCAGTTGTGAATCGGTCTGTGGAAGAGAGGACTAGATAGTGAAAATCACCAAGCTCGTAGAGTTGATCATTGGTGGAGGGGACTAGGGGCCTTCTATTCCCCAAACCACTATACATATTTGTGTTCTTGATTTTACTTATTCCGCTGCACGGTCAAATCTGATAAAATATAAAGGACAGAACTCATTCAAGAAAAGAGTTATCGAAAAATTTCAAAAGACACAATTCACCCCCCCTCTTGTGTATAATCTGTAGATTCAGATCCAACAATTGGTATCATAGAAGGAGCTTGTGATAGATCCTTACAAAGATAGAAGCATTTAAGGATTATACAACATACCATCATAACTGATACAAGAGAAGGGATGTGGATGGTCAGAGAACCTTATTTTAATGGAGACAACTATGGTTGCTGGAAATCACGCATAATAATATATCGGAAAAACCTCGTATATAGAGTCTATTCAAAGATTCTGACTCCGTATGAAATTCTTGAAAATCCTGAGACATGGAGTGCTGCTATAGAGGCAGAGTACGATATCAGCTCAAAGGCTTTGAATGCAACTATATGCGGTCTAGGACCAGATGAATTTAACCGATTATCTCTGTTCCTGATAGCATATGAGATGTGTAAAACAATATCTGTGGCATATGAAGGAACATAAAATGTGAGGGAAATGAGATATGCAACTGCCAAATTGAAATTTGATACTTTCAGAATGGTTGAAGGTGAGACCATTACCCAAATGAATGGGAGATTGACAGAAATTGTCAATAAGATAACAGCTCTAGGAGAACCTATCAAGCAGGATGATCAAACATTAAAAGTAATGAGAGTACTTCCTACTCGATGGAATGGTATCTCTTCTGCAATTAGACAATCAACACCTGTTAAAGAGCTAACTATGAGAGAGCTGATTGGTACACTGATGATGTATGAAGCTAAAATGAAAGATGAGGATAATGAACATAAAGTGCTTATCAAAAGAGAAGATACTGCCTTGAAGGTAACTTCACAACAAAATAACAGAAATATGAAGAACAAAGAAGTCAAAGCTAAATCAGAAAACTCTGACTCATCCAACTCAGATAAAGAACTGCCTCAACTAGCCAGAAAATTTAGAAAATTCTACAGCAAGAAAAGAGGCATCAAAAAATCCTTTATGGGGGATAATAAGGAAGTAAGATCTTATGAGTGCAAAAAGATGGGGCATATCAGACCAGATTCCCACAATTGAAGGATGCAAAGAAGAATAAATTTTTCAAAAGAAATGATTTTGAATAGAAAGACAAGAAAGCTATAAAATCCACTTGTAGTGTATCTGAAGACTCCAGTAGCTCTTCTAAATCAAGCTCAGAGAAAGAAGAAGTCAATCTAAAAGCAAACATGTGTTGTATGGAAGAAATTGAAGAGGTAGCAGGCCACCAGAGAAGAAAAGATATATGGTACATGGACAGTGGCTGCTCAAGACATATGAGTGGAAACGCATTGAATTTTTCTTCACTCACTCAAATGGAAGAAGGACTTTTCACATTTGGTGACAATGCTAAAGGAAAAATCTTTGGCATTGGAACTGTTAGAGATCTAAAAAAAGTCTCAATCAACAAAGTACTTTATGTACAAGGACTAAAACACAATCTGATAAGTATCTCTCAACTTTGTGATGATGGATATACTGTTGATTTTACTAACAATTGTTGTGTTGTTTCTAAAGATAAACTGTTTAAATTTAAAGCACCATGAACCGAAAATGTCTATACTTTAGATTTAAATTCCTTGTGTAAACAATAAGTAAATTTCATGACTGCTAAAGTAAGTGAATCATGGATCTATCATAGAAGACTTGGTCATTGCAATGTATATGTTTTACATAAGTTATCTAAGAAACATTTATTTTCTGATTTACATAGTCTCAAATTTGAAAGTGAAAGATTTTGTGATGCATTTCAACATGGCAAGAAACACAAATCATCCTTCAAATCTATTAATAAGGTTGCTACGTCTAAACCTCTAGAAATTATTCATATGGATTTGTTTGGACCTTCAAGAGTAGAAAGCTTAGATGCTAAATTATATGTATATGTTTTATTTGATGACTATTCAATATTTACATGTATTTTCTTTTTGAAATTTAAAAATTAATCTTTTACGTTATTTGAAAGTTTCTACAAATCTGTTCAAAATGAAAAAGGGTTCAATATAATCTCATTGAGATGTGATCATGGTAGATAATTTGACAATCTGGAATTTAATTCCTTTTGCTCAAATATGTGTATTAAACAAACCTTCTCTACACCATGAACACCTCAAAAAAATGGGATTGTATAAAGAAGAAATAGAAATATTCAAGAAATGGCTAGAACTCTGTTAAATAAATATAGTCTACCTATATGTTTCTGGGCAGAGGATGTGAGTACAGCTTGTTATATAATTAATATAGTTTTAATTAGACCTATTTTGAAAATGAAACCCTATGAACTATGGAATAGCAGAAAACCTAAAGTAAATTACTTTAAAGTTTTTGGATACAAGGATTACATCTTAAACACCAAGGATAATCTTGGTAAGTTTGATCCAAAATATGATAAAGGTATTTTCTTAGGATATTCTGCTACCTCCAAATCTTATAGAGTTTATAATACGAAGTCAAGGATTGTTAAAGAATCAGTTCATGTGAAATTTGATGAATCTGATCCCTTTGAGAAAAGGACATAACAAATGGATGAACTTGACTCTAATGATAACATGAGACTTGAGAGTTTAAAGAATGATTTTGAAAATGATATAAAATAAATTCAGTCCAGTTCAAAGGAAAATGATATTGAAGAACCTTTAAATATATTACCTAGACAGTCTAGAACCCTAAAGAATCACCCTTTAGAAACTATAATAGGTGACCTTGAAACTGGTGTTCAAACTAGAAGAAACATAGGAAACCTAGTGGAATTCTGTACCTTCCTATCTCAACAAGAACCCAAGACTATAGAAGAAGCTTTAGATGATGAAAGATAGGTAATAGAAATGCAATATGAATTAAACCAGTTTAAAAGAAATGAAGTTTTGGAATTAGTTGAAAGACCTAAGAATTATCCTGTAATAGGAACCAAATGGGTTTTTAGAAATAAACAGGATGACTAAGGTACAATAACTAGAAATAAAGAAAGATTAGTAGCTAAATGATATAATCAAGAAGAAGGAATAGATTATGATGAGACTTTTTCACCTGTAGCTAGGTTATAATCTATTAGAATCCTTTTAGCCTATGCATCTTATATGAATTTTAAATTATTTCAGATGGATGTTAAATCTGCCTTTTTAAATGGTTATTTAATAGAGGAAGGTTATGTTGAGCAACCTCCTGGTTTTGAAAACTCTCAAAAATCTGATTCTATTTTTAAACATTCTAAAGCTCTTTATGGCCTTAAACAAGCACCTAGAGCTTGGTATGAAAGATTCGGTTCTTTCCTTTTGAAAAATGATTTTACTGTTGGAATGGCATACCCAACACTCTTTATGAAAAATGTGAAAAATAATGTTTTATTGGTTCAAATTTATGTTGATGATGTAATCTTTGGATCAACTAATAAAACTCTTTGTCACGAATTTTCAAAATTAATGCAAGAAGAATTTGAAATGAGTATAATGGGAGAATTAAATTTATTTTTGGGTCTTCAAATATTTCAATATGATTTTGGAAATGTTTTAAATAAAAGAAAATACATTACTAATTTACTTATGAAATTTGGACTTGAAAACAGCAAGCCATTTACACCTCCTATGTATACTAATATAAAACTTGATTTGGATGAAACTGGGAAATCAGTTGACAACAATTTATATAGAGGTATGATTGGTAGTTTGTTATATCTTACTGCTAGCAGGATAGATATAATGTATTCAGTATGTCTTTGTGTTATATTTCAATCAAATCCTAAAGAATCCCATCTAACTGCTATTAAAAGAATTTTTAGATATTTAAAAGGAACTATTTTTCAATCTATTCTTTATCAAAATACTTCTGATTTCAATTTGATTTCACATTCAGATGCTGACTTTGGAATTTGTAGATTAGATAGAAAAAGTACATCATGTACATGTCACTTTTTAGGAAAGTCTTTAGTATCATGGTCTAGTAAGAAACAACATTCAGTTGCCCTGTCAATAGATGAGGCAAAATATGTTTCTGCTGGCAGTTGTTGTGCACAAGTGTTGCGGATGAAAAACAATCTTATGGACTTTGGATTGAATTTTAATAATACACCTATTCTATGTGATAATACAAGTGCAATTAATATTTCAAAAAATCATATAGTCGTTCTAGAACTAAGCACATTGATATAAGGCATCACTTTTTAAGAGATCATGTTATTAAAAAGGAAATATTTTTAGAATTTATAAATACTGAAATTCAATTAGCATATATTTTTACTAAACCAGTTCCTACTGTAAGGTTTCATTTTATTAAGGGGGAGCTAGGTTTATTTAATTTTCTTTTATTTATTTATGTAAATTTTATTTTTTTTATTGAATACTGTTTATGATTTTCTTTCTTTCTCCATATTCAAATTTTATTTGTTTTAAATATATGTATTGATAAGTGATTACACAGGAATCAAGGCTGTCAGAGCCTTTTCGACTTCTAAATCCTTTCACTTCTATCGAAACACTTTTGAAATCCGAAAATCACACTTCCTCTCCTAAACCATTACCTTCGAACCTCTGAAACCCTAACCTTCAAACCTTCAGAGACTCTCACCGAAATGGTAAGGACTAAAAGAGCCAGTGAAGCCGAGCCAAGCAATGAGAAGAGACAACACACCGAGGGAAGAAAAATCTTACATGGCAAGGTAATCGATCTTGATTGGTTATTTCAAACAAATCTGTTGCTAAAGCAAGTGATATCATTTTAGAATCTTGAAAAAATGTTCAACAGTGAATATACGAAATTTCTGTATGAAGTAGAACATAGATACTTCTTCAAATCTGTATAGTTTAGTCTGAGAGATACCGAGGATAGTATGTTGTCTAAGATAGGGATAAGTATTTCTTAATCTCTTTAGTAGATATTAGTTAGATTCTTAACTTCCCTCATGAGGGAGTTTTTAATTTTGATTTGAAAAATATTGGATATTATGTGCATAAATCCGAAGACATCATGTCTTTTCTTTTTTGGTAATAAGACAATAAAGAAATTTTTTTTCAAGGATTTGGAGCCTAATCATAATTTTTTGGTCAAATTTATTCAAACTAGAATAGCTCCACGGATGGAAGAAATGGAAAATATTTTTTACCCAGATATGTATATAATGTTTCTTTTGTTAAGCGATATTAAGTTAAACTTTACAAGATACATGATAAGGTATCTCGGTTACTACTGTAAAAGTGAGACTTGGATGAATTTCTACCCTTATGGTCGATTTATTTATAAACTGTTGTTTAAGAAAGTCATGGTGAGATTAGTGGATGCTCGAGTTAACTGTCATCACATTAATACATTTAATGCTGAAACTTTGAGGAAATTTGGATATTTTAAGAGCACAATTAAAGGAAAACTTTTACCAGTAGGAGCTGAGGAAGACTCAGAGAGTGCTCAGGCTCAACCTGCTATGTCCAAGGAGAGACAAGCTGAATCCAGAGTCAGCAATGTAGCAAGAAGGATTCATTTTGATGTGGCAGATGTTGTGGAAGAAAGAAGTCAGGAGGGAATTAAATCAAAACGAAAAAGACCAGTAAATGAGGAACTCACTTACCCTACTTTGGAAACAACCACATAAGATATATTATCTTATTATTTTGTAAGGGAATATGTTTTTGATAATACAATGGAAGATGTTACTGAAAGAACAACACCAGTAGAGGGATCAGGAGTTCCAGAAAAATCTCAAAGGGAGAATCAGGAACAAATTGTAGCTGATGTTGAAGTTGCACTTCAAGAGGAACAAGAGATGGAGGCAATGCCTGGTGAAGAAGTGGCCATACCTCAGGAGACTACTAAAAATATTTTTCTTGAAATTCCAATGGAAGAAAAAGATCCAGATGAATGTGATGAGCATGCTTTTGAAGCTCAAGCAGAGTTAATTCAAGAGGATTTTTTCTGTAGAGGTGTTTGAAAACTCCAAGGAAAAATCTGTGGACCAACCCTCTCAGGACAGAGAAAAAGAAAAATATGATGCTGAATCATTTCCATTGGTACTGCTGCATCAACCTGAGTCTGTGAATCAAGCACAGGGTGCATCTGATTCAAGGAATGAAGAAGTTGAAGAACTGTACAGAAAGGTATCTCAGTTGGAATCTGAGAATGTTTCTCTGAGAAATGCCTTAGATTTAGAACATTTAAAGTTTCAAAAACTAAAGAAGTGTACAGTTTCAAGGCAAGAAGTTGAAATGTTTAAAGAGGATATGCTGACTTCTATTACACAATTGAAATGTGAAATGTTTATGAAGTCAGATTTATTAGATCTAAAGTTGTTTATGGAGAATCAATTTGCATTAGTTGCAAATAATGATGTTAGTGGATCAGTTACTTGACCTGATTTAATCAAAAGGTTTTAGGCTATAACAGCTGCGATGAGCAATATGAATGACAGGATACAAGATATTCAATGTAACAGTGCTCCTTTTTTAGTGTTGCTGGACAATCAGAAGTTCTTAGTGGATCAACTGACATATAGTGAGCCATCGATTAGAATTCTATTAAATCAGTTATCAGAGAAGCTGTCAGTATTTGTTGAAAAATAGGAAAGGATGCATGCATTTTTAAGAGTCAATTTAATTGAGGATATTCATATGACTCAAGAGAACAGAGATCTCATTATCAAGCTTAGAGATGGGATGATGAAGAGACTTCAGGAACAGTTTATAGAAATCAAGTCTTCAATTCAGAGGAGATAGAACCTTTTGCCTATCATACCCAAACCTTGATTCCTGTGTATATCATTGACATGTATATACTGCTGTTTTTGAATTAAAAATTCCTTTATTGTTTATTTGTTTCTTTATTTATTTTTTTTACTGACATTATTTTTGATATGCCAGTACTCCAGAATTAATTATTGATAAACAGTTCATAATAGTATTTACTAACAGTTCAGTGCAATATTAAAAGTGTTAAAATCCATGATTTTTCATTTTTTTGATATCACAAAAGGGGGAGAATTTGTATAAGCACAACATAAAAACCTCAACATTTTATTTAGGGAGAGAATTAAATGAGAAATTTGGTTTTATAATTATATTTTTGATGGAGAAATTTTTATTTAACACTTTATAACTAATTTTGAAATTTAATTTTTTTTAAATAATTTTAATTATTTTATGGGTTTTGTGATCATAACAAAGGGGGAGACTGTTGAGAAAAGTATTGTTTTCAACAATACATGTTAATGTTATTTAAAGGGGGAATTTATTGAAAATAATACTCTATCTCTTTATGATAATTTTGATGCTCACAAATATCCTTAGTTATTTTCTAATGATTTTATTTAGTATTTTGAAGGAATTTATTAATTTATTTTACTCTTGAAATAATGAGAATTTATTACATATTCATAATCTTCTTTAGCGTGTTCTCAAATTACTGTTCATACCTTACATAGACAAATATAGCACAGAATCTGCTTTAGCGCATTCTGGAATCACTGTTCATACCCTACGTGGATAAACGTAGCGTAAGGATGAAAAGCGTGTATACTTTTTGAGATAAAAGAAAAGTATGGTTAAAAAACCATATGTTTTCAGCAAAGTATAGAAGGAGAACCTTACGTTAGGAAGGAACCTTACGTTTTGGTTATCATCAAATTATGGAAGGAGAACCGAACGTAAATTCTAAACGTTACGTTTGTTTCTAAAAAGTATGGTTCATCAATATTACTTTTGTAAACAACCATATGTTCTTGGAAAAGTATGGATCAAGTAAAAGTATGGATCTTTTACTGTAAGTTTGAGTGTTGAAGAAAAAGTATGGATGATCAACCCTATGTTTTTGTTCAACTTTACGTTGTTAATCTTATGTTTGAAGACTATGTTATTAACCCTAAGTTTTGAGGCCACGTCATCAACCTTACATTTGACATCAGAAATTTTGAAAGACGATATTTATGTGCAACGATCAGTAAGCTGATTTCTGGGCGGATTTCAAGCCGAATTTAATATCATTTTTTAAAGTACGACTTTGACTGATTCAAAGCCGTTTTATTAATGGATTTAAGATCGGATTAAAAGGATCTTTTTATGCCGAGTTTTAAGGGAAGTTACGAATTCTCTGTAAATTCAAATTTTTGAATATCGCGAATCAGAAGGCGACTTTTATGGATCTAAATTTTCAAGAGATATTCTTAGCTTTAATATATATTTTCTCTCTGAAACACCAAAAAAAGAGAATGTGTATGATGATAGATCTGTTATTAAAAATGGTAGAAAACAGAGATTGGAACTATTCGCGTTGATCTACTGATTCAAGAGGAGCGTCAAAGCTCTGTTTGTTCAAGTAGAAGAAACTCGATAGAAGATTCACATGTTCTACATCGAATATCTACTGTGGATCTACTACTGCTGAAGTTGTGAACTATATCTCTATATCCACTACAACTGGATCAACTTAGAACTGATTCGTCTTGAAGATCAATATTTCTAGAGACTTCGATCCATCTGCTGTCAATTGCATTCTGTTGCAATTGTGATAATCTACTGGAAAATTTCTTTCTGAAATTCTTTTTATTCATGAGTAACCAGCTTCTCGTTCTAAGCTGCGTAGGTTCTTGTTTGAACCAGAAGGCTTTGTTTTTCCTTTGATTGTAAAGGTGTCAACTGCCTGTACATAGTTGTGAATAGGTCTGTGGAAAAGAGGACATGATAGTGAAAATCACCAAGCTCGTGGAGTTGAGTGTTGGTGGAGTGGACTAGGGGACTTCTGTTCCACAAACCACTATCCATCTTTGTGTTATTGATTTTACTTATTCCGCTGCATGGTTAAATCTGATAAAATATAAAGGATAGAACTCATTCAAGAAAAGAGTTATCGAAAAATTTCAAAATACACAATTCACCCCCCTCTTGTGTATAATCTGTAGATTCAGATCCAACACCTTCCTTTGTGAAAATCCAGTGTTTGTAGTGTTCTTAGGGGCCATGTGGCTTCTTTCCAGAGAGTTTTCCAAAAAATAGGACCCACCAAACGGTTCCACCGAAACAGTGGAACCGTTATGGTGGCACCATCAAGTTTTTCCCATTTATGGTGTCAACATTTATGGTGGCACCGTCATGGGGTCTCACCAAATGTTGTCAAACCCCCTTTCCCAGTTTCTCAAGTTTTTCCGGTTTCTCCCCATTAACATATCTTTTGACTTAAAAGTGTTTTAATACACTTTTCAAATTGATTTATATCCAGTAAAAGTTGTTTTTAACCCTATGAGTTGGGAGAACCTTCAGTTACCTAAAGGTGTGACCTTTTTCCTCGGTTTCACACCATTCCCCATGCTATCTGGATTCTCCCCAATTATGTGTGTTTTCTCTATTTAAAATAACTATATTATGTCATAGCCATTATCTCTATTATCAATAAAGAGAATTATTAAATAACAATTAATCCAAATGGATGATACCACCAAACCACATGGTCAATCCATGATACGACTGTTACACACTTCGAAATCATATCTCTAATTTTAGGATCTGGCCTCTTCTTAAGTCCAGATCCTCTCTTCATAATTTCTTTCAATTCTCTATGTATTCCTACAATTTTACTCTAGAGAAAAATCATTCACCCTTGTTGGATCCCTTTATACTTAGCCTTGGATCCATCATGTTTTTTTTTCAAATCACGCATCCTTAGTTCTTGGTGTGAGGATAATAAATAGATTTAATGAATAAAGAAGTGGGGAAGTTAATGATGTTGTTGTGTTTTACCTTGTTTTATGTTGTGAATTTTATGGTCTTATTCCCACTGAAAATCATGTTCATTGGTGGTCCTTTCTTGAGCACTAATGAACCACTATTTTTATGGATAATGTTGTAATTTAATGGTTGTGACATATAAACTGGTTAATAAACTAAACTATATTGATTAAATATATTCCCAATGAATAATAATCCTTATGTGGTCACCCCATTTATGTAAATGGAAATAATTAACCTAATTAATGGTGTCATTAAATCTGAAAACATTCTTTCTCTGTTCTCGTGATATGTGTTGTGGATCTGTTTGATATCGTGTGGGGTGACGTAGATGGGAATGGAACCTTTGGTTGAAGGGTTTTTGGTTTTTGAATCTAAGGCCATGGGATGCCGTATGTTGGGACTTGGTTTGGTTCTTGTACTTTTAGGGATATCACAAATCCATTTTGTTTTTGTGACATTACAAGAGAACCAGGTGTGAATGTTTAATTTGCTGCTTGGCCGTTTGATTCTTCAGTCTAGTGTTGTTTTGGCTTGCATTTGTGTTTGTAAGTTTCCCAAAAGTGGAGATTTGTTTTAAATAGAACAATTTAATATGAAAACAAGAATGGGTTTAATGGAGAAATTGTTTTTCGATAATGGATTGTGTCAGTTTGTGGATGTGGTGTATTTATGCATGTAGGGATAGCGACAAGAGTGGGTGTGTATGAGATGGTTGTTTGCATCAGGACCCTTAGGGTGGGATGATAATGTTTTTACCTATATGTATAATATCTAGTTTTTGTTTTTATTACATGATCCCCTACCATATTGATCACTTCATGCCAGACACCCCCATTCCATGGGAGAGGGTGCATTTCCCAACATTCTTATGAGTGACTGGTTATCATCTCTTTTCTACTCTAACTCCCTTGTGGAACAATTCTCTTTGGGCAGGTTTTGATTGCCTAAGGATAAATATGGCCCAAGAAACTTTAGGAAATGTGTGATGTTGTTTTTTTCCTAGTAGTGTGCGGGTAGGTTTGTTTCCCATGTGTCTTTGGGATGTGTCCTTGGTGCATTCAGGAATGGTAGTAGTTTTTGTAGACTAGGTATATTTGGGTGTAGTGATGGTGGTTGTGTCCCAGGTGTCTACGGGCGTGATGTGTGATTTTTAGAGCCCATACAGTTGATGTTGGGGCGGCAGTGGGACTACATTGGAACTTGCGGGGGTGGTCTGATGAGTAGGATATCCTAAATAACCAGTGGAAAAGTGGTTCGGGGTACTCAAATATCGATGTGCTATTAATATTACTCTATCTAACTTGCGTTATTTAGGAAGTGTGTTTTGGTGAGGCTGGGTGGATAGTTTCCTTGCTAGGTGTTTTGGTTATCTCTAGTTTTTTCACAAGGCATTAGAGTGCCTCCTCACTTGTGCACAAGATCTTTTGGTTTTCCCTACTGAGTATACCTATGTATTCACCCTACATATATAAAAATGATTTTAGGTTTCCAAGAGGACCTTGAGGACCATGCCGAACCTTATTATCTTGGGTGCTGGGAGTAGTTGTTACTGCCTTTCCTTTCCTTTGGTACTTTCCTTTGGAGTTTCTTGTACTTTTTATCACATTATTTTGGACATGCATGTGGGATTGGATTGTTGGGCTTTACTTCTACTATCAACTTTTGGAGTTGTGTGGGAGTTTCCATCTTATCTCTGATATTATTCTACAAAAAGGGCAATGCCTTCAATATTTTGTGTGATTATATACCCTTTTTTCCATTCTCCACTCCAGGGCCTATTGAAAGTAAGACTCGGGGGTCATTATCTCTCCTTCAAAGTGATGAAGTAAGGGTCGAGAAATTTTTTGTCTCTTCACTCATCTTGGTGAAGGAAGTCCATGATAGAATTCTTCATGTAGGTGATTTACATAGATGAATTATCATGTGATTATTTCTATACATAGGCAAATAATTCACATAGAAAATTTTCCATATATAGGAAAATTTCATCAAATATGTCCAGAATTGCAAAAAAAATAATTTTAATAGCTAAATCAAGAATATATATATATTATATAACAAACATACTTAAGAACAAAATCATCGGTAAATTAGGAAGGGTATTTGAGATGATCAAAACCTAAAATACATGGGATTTATTGGAAAATAATTAGTAGTCCAAAACAATATTTTGAGAACATATATTTTAAGGACATAACTTATCAGATCCATAAATATCATTTTGATAACTCAACATAATGGTGGTGATCTCTCAAGATTCCCAAAATATATTTCAGGTGACAATCATTCTATTCTTCAGTTCTCAAGTAAACTAGAATATCATCCATGAATAACATGATAATGGATTCAAGGTACCACTAGAAAATTAGATTAATCATGGCTATGAAAACATATGGAATGTTAGTTAGACCAAATGACACCATAAGATATTAAATGTTTACATACCTTCTCTAGAAGGTGGACTTCA
The DNA here is from genome assembly GCA_963277665.1 of Viscum album. Classification (NCBI taxonomy): domain Eukaryota; kingdom Viridiplantae; phylum Streptophyta; class Magnoliopsida; order Santalales; family Viscaceae; genus Viscum; species Viscum album. The sequence goes on from OY728157.1 coordinate 1,996,196,834, forward strand.
GAATATCTAACTCCATGACTCTAAGAAGATTATATTTAGACTAAATATTAATTTTTTTAGAATCAATTATTTCCATTTAATTGATTAAATAAGTTAGTGATATGGGGAAAATGATACTAATGATTAATCATCACCCGATAAAGCTTCTTATTATCAAAAAAATAAAGACTACCATAATACTTTTAGAAAAAAATATTAGGGGATGTACAAGGTGATTCACTTGGATGAATGAAGTATTTATCTTTCAAAAAAACCAACTAAATAATTAATTACTTCAATTCCACTAGATACATATGGTATGAAGAAATGGATATCAGTTTAGTTTCTGACACCAAATAGATACAAAAATCAACTTCCCTCTCATGAAGAAGATCAAAGAAATGAACTGAAAAAACATCAGGTAATTACATAACCACTAAAGGAAGATAAAAACCCATAGGTTTTCCCCCAATTTAAAATTTTAATTTGGAAATAAAATTTCCATATTCCAGTAAAAGATCTCTTACTCAGTAATATCTCAGATCCCACTATCCCTATAACACCTAGGAGTTTCCATTAGAGGATATATAGAATAATTACAATGATAGTGATCAGACTCTAATTTATAGGCAACTAATGAAACCATCATATGAATAACACTATAGTGATCCAAATTATGAATAAGGAAATAGAAAACCATATTGACTTATGACATCAAAATATAACCGGAGGGACATCAAAACCCCTACTATTTATTTATAATAAGATTATTCAATTCCTAGAAAAAGTGAATGAGTTTTTTTGGAAATTTAAAAATATTCAAGAGTTTGGTAAATATAATGAAATGAGACCCATTTATATCAAATAAATCAATTGATAATGATGAATTAATAAATATAATACCTATGAAAATTGTAGGGCCTTCATAAACATCAACTAGAGACTCTTCCACTATGTGTAACCATTTCATTCCAGATACCTCAGGCTAAAAACCTACAGTAATTGAATCATATGACCGCACCACAAACCCATTAGGTTACAAAGATCCTATACCATCACTTGGAGAAGAATAACCCTGATATGAATTCTGGAAGTGACCTCATTGTCCACATGAGTTACATTTTTTAGGATCTATGGGGAAAGTGTGTCTTGTGTGCTCTATGAGACCAAACTAGTATAAATTCAATGGCCCACTTCTATTTTTTCAAAATTTGTGACATATGTCTTCAATTGGGAGACACTACTACTACCTTTATGTGGGTCATTCTTGTTCCTTTTCCTTCAATAACATCCATTGAAACTACAACTAGGTAGAAGAGGAATCAAAACTAACCCTGAACTTCCTTCCAAGTAAATCTATGCCATCAAATCTTTTTCATCCACTTTAGTATAAGAGGAAAGATTTTACATATAAAATTAAGATAGAAAATGAACTTACAAGACTGTTTGAAACAACTTATCCATCAAATTTTCTACAATGACCCAAAATTTTATCAATGGAATTTCTCCCTTCTTATAGTAATGAGATACAGTATAAATCTTATAAAATCACATATAGACTATAATAAAAACATTAGAAAAGAATTAATGAAATAAGAAGTATTTCTATAAGTTAGGGAACCAATACTGATGAAATAGTAACTTGAACTTAGGAATAGTAACATTACCCTTATGAATAGTACACTGGGAAAATGAATAGTAACCACACCCATGGAATTAAAAAATAAAATATAGTCATATTATAAATGAAATTAAAATATAATTATATCATAGTTTATATAAATAGATATTTTAAAATTTATTAATTAAGTGTTGGAATTTTTGTAAGTTATAAATATTTAATAACAACTTTATGATTAATTTAATAATTTAAAATAATATTTATTTTCATAAAATGTATTCATAAATTATTATCTTGGTGTCTTATGATTTTAATATAATTTTATGAGACCTTAATTAAATTTTCAATGTGTCATAAAATCAACTATAATTCAAAATTTCTGTATTTTCCAAGTAAAATAGGATTTTAATTAGAAAATAATTTACTCATATTTAGAAAAATATTTTCATTAAATGGAGTTAATTTTTTTATTCTACATGTTGATAAATGGTTAAGTTGAATTTTTTGTAATTTTTTGAAATATTTGAGTTATTGGTGAATGGTAAAATACGGTAATTTACGATATATATATATATATTATAATTTAAATACACTATTCGTTGATTCATCATTATGGTAAGCACCATAATCTAGAAAATACCTTAATTATTTTAATATTTTTGGTGATAATGCTTAAACTATTCATATTATTGAACCAAATAAAAAATAATGATTAAAATAATGAGAAAACACCTCTCTCCTCCACTATAAATACCACCCCTCACCCCCTCTTCTCCTCACACCTCTCAAGATTTGATACTTGCCAAAATTCTTTCATATAATCTTCCATATCCCCTTAACCATTTCTATGAGTAATTGGTCTCACCAAAAGACCAAAACCATTCCCTAAGGAGGTTCCCATTGAGGATAAATCCAAGAGGTAAAATCCTCTTCCATTTTCTTTTAATTTCGTTTCAATTTCATTTCATTTATTCTCTTCTCCTCACCTTATATTATAAAAATTGCATGGAAACTCAATATCCTTAAATATAATATAATATTATCATTTTAATGTAATATCCATCATCTAAACCCTCCCTCTCCCTCTTTTATTCAAAAAATTAAATTGTTGTTTTTGATGTATCAATTTACCGATGTCGTGGGCGATGGACTTTAATTTTCCTTGAACGCCTTAAAAGTTATTAAGAAAACCAATATAATGTTTGAAAAAATTGTAAAATATATGTCACAAACATCTCTATGTTCTGTAACGAACATATATACATAATACTAAATTATAATACAAAATGATTTTTTTGTGATCGAAAAACCGCCAAAAATTTACTTAAAACGATCATTATTAAATTTTATCTAAGGATTTATCCTAATATCATATAAAAATTATTTATAAGATTGTTTAAGTTTATGGAATATAATTAATAAAATATAATAAGAATTATGTACATTTATCCTCAATTTACATGAACTTCCATCCATGTATACAAGTGAACCTATCGTGAAAACTAAGAAAACGAACACCCACAAACGATGAAATTGAACGCTATAACTCATAAAAATACCATAAATGAATTTAATAAAACAAAAATGAATAAAATTAATTTGTAAAAGTTATTTATTTGTTAATTAATGAATCTAATGTGATTATAAATGAGATTAATGTGAAGAAAGGATTCAAACATAAGGCAGGGGGAATTCTTGAACCGAACACTCTTTCTTTGGGTTTTCCATATTTCACACAATTTTCAGTATAGATACTCCTTAAAAATCATTTATTAATCATTATCTTACCTTTTATGTTATAAAAATGTTTTATACTTGAGTTTATGAGAAACATAATATTTTCCAAAAGAACTCTACTTTTAAAAACTCACCTTTTACGTCTCGAGATCGTTTCTTCTTCACTCAAGGTTTACGATTATTATATCAAGTAGGTTATTAACTCTTTAATTTGGGATCCTAAAGTTTATGTATATATTATTTATGGAATTAAACCCATTCCTTTCCATGGGTTATTTTATGTCCATGATTTTTATACCTTATATGTGGCAAGCATGATAATGTAAATGTTATGATGTGACCGGTGCACTCGGAATTATATATCGCAATGTAAATGTTATAATGTGACTCGGGCACCTAGAATTTATAGGGATTCAATTAATTGGATAATTTGATTTATTTCATGAGAAATGTGAAATATTCATGAAAATGATGCAATATTTGTTCACCACTATGTGTGTTAGTTGAGCACTAAGACATGATGTTTCATTTTTATGTATTTCCACATTCCATGCATTTATCTAATGCTTCCTCTCTTGATTAGGATTATGATCTAATGAGTATGTTATAAAGATGATGAATTTTCTCACCCATGTTATATTGTTTCATGTTTTATCTTTCCTCTTACTTATCTTGTAGTTTACCCCTTTATTTGAGGTATATTCTCAGGTGGCTACTTGTACTAAGGAGAATTCAAGGACTGATAAGAAGCTTGAGAAGAATGAATAAAAAATGATTATGTTTTATTTTGTAAATGTGATGTATGTTCCTAATTACAATGATACACTAAACCTTTGTATCATGGTAATGTAATGATATTTTAAATTGTTTATCATTAAAATTATTTAATAATATATGTAAGAAAAATAAGTTCTTAGTATTAGAGCCCAATTTAGTTAATTTAGGAATTTGGATTAGTGAACCTTGGTGGAAACCCTTAATATGAGAATAAGTATATGTAAGAAACCAAGAATATTTGTTTTAAAAAATTATAAACATAAGGATTCCACAATATATTCCTTTATAAATAATTTCAAAAAAAGAATAAAATATTTATTAATGACTTGTTGACTTATGTTTTGTACTAACCTTTTTTATTTTAGAAAATGGTGAGAAACAAGAGAAAGCAGACCAACAACCCATGTGATAGACAATAAAATGATATCCTAAACAACAGTCCCAATGACTTGGGGGTGGATTTGAAAATTTCTTGGTGATGCTTACCCAAATGTCTCAGGTTATAAACAATAACCTAAATAATTTAGAACATCTTCTGTCACCTTAAAGGGAGGAACGGGCTACCAAGTCCTTTATGTGGAAATGACCAAAAACTTTTAGTGGATATTTAGATCCACTAGTCATGTAATAGTGGCTCAAATCAATGGAGAAGACCTTTTATATACTTTACTTTTCTGAGATGGAAAATGTAACTCTTTCTGTTTATGTTCTAGATGGATAGGTCGACCAATGGTGGGAGTTTATTAAGAACACCAAGACAAATGATGAAATTGAAGAGAATGAGTGTGAAGAATTCATGATAATGTTTCTTAACAAGTATTTCCCACAAAATCTTCATAAAAATATAGAGGTACGATTTTTATATATAAGAAAAAAGGATGGAGAACCTATTATATCCTATGAAGAAAATTTCACATGGCCTACAATGTACACTTTGGGGTTTTTACCTTTAGTGATAGAAAAATTGATAGATTCAATAGTGGTTTAAACCCAAACCTTCAAAAGGATCTTGAAATTAGAGACTTTTGGAGTTATGAAGAATTTTTTCAGTGTGATCTCAAACTGGATATGGAGTTTGGAGAATGGACCCATGGATATAGTGATGAGAAATGAAAGATGGGGTTTCAAGTAAGAGGATATAATGAGAAATGTTGAAATAAAACTCAACCACCCACATGTCAAAAACATGGGAAGAAGCAACACGGGAACTGACTCAATTTGATAGGGAAATTATTCAAATATGGGGTAGAAGGCCACCAAGCTCATGAATGTAGAAAATACACGAGGAATTAGGAAACATGTGGTGGAGGAAAGGAGAGTACCACCCATGGTCCAATGCTATAACTATAGAGAGCAAGGTCACTATGTAAGCTAGTGCACTAAATCTTAAGCGTTCAAGGGTAATCAGCATCAGAAGTCACCAAATCCAAAGGGTCAAGGAAAGGATTATGCCATAACTAATGATGAAGTGGAGAATGAAAATGTATTCATACAAGGTACACTTCCTATTCACTCAATAATAGAAAAATTATTATTTGTTTCTATTTCTAGACATTATTTTATATATTGAAAGTTTTCTAGAACTATTTAATAAAATTCACAAAACCTCAAATTAGAGATATCTATAAAAAACCAAGTGTTGCAATAATTTAAACCCAAGTATTGGACTCTTCTTCTATTAGCATATGCTAGAAGATTCTTCCAAAATATCTCATGATACATCCCCTAACATAATTTGATGCTATAATGGGAATTTATTGACTCTCATTATATAGAGCACATATATACTACTAGGAAAAAGAAATGTATTTTCACATTTCAAACTGTACCATGATCCTCTACAATTTAAACAAAGATGATGAATCTCATTTTGAATATCCTCCAATAGTGTGGGTGTCGATTCCCTATGAAAAAGCATACATTTCTCAAATGATTCAATTAATGGAAGGTATCAACCTAGGGGAAATTCCCATTGTGAGAGAATATAGTGATGTATTCCTATAAGAGTTACCCAGACTTCCTATATATTTTTTTTGTAGAGTTTTCAATAGAACTCATACCCAGAGCTACTACAATATCAAAATGTTTCTATAGTATGGCTCCTATGAAATTAGAGGAGTTAAATAAGTAGCCAAAAGAGAATTTGTAAAAAGGGTTCATATGCCCTAATACATCACCTTTGGGTTATCTTGTTAATTTTTTCAAGAAGGATGATGGACCAATGTGACTGTCTATTGATTATCAGGAACTAAAAAAGATCACCATGAAGAAAAAGTTTCCTCTTCCAAGGATTGATGACTTATTCGATTAGCTATGAGGAGATCTGTACTTGTCAAAGGAGGATCTTAATTCTGGATATCATCAACTGAAGGTTAATAAAGAATATATTCTGAAGACAACCTTTTTTACAAGGTATAGTAACTCTATGTTTTTGGTTATGCCCTTCAGACCTACAAATTCCCCTAAAATCATCATGAATTTGATGAATAGAGTCTATATAAATTACCTCTAAAAATTTGTTGTAGTTTTTATATATGATATTCTCCAATATTCCAATTTTAAGGAGTAAAAAAAAGAAGATATATTTGTTGTGTTGAAAACATCAAGGATTTGTACACCAAGTTTAGAAAGTGTGAATTTTGGATGCAATAAGTCACATTTCTGGGACATGCGATCATAAGTGAGTGAATTTATGTGGACCCTTAAAAAAATGGCAATTAAGGAATGGTACAAACCCAATAGTGTCACAAAAATCTGTAGTTTTATAGGATTAGTAGGATATTATAAATATTTTTTGAGAAATTTATCATGATTGTCAATCCTATTTACTAAGTTAACAAGAAAAGGGGTAATGTATGTCTGGATGGAAGAATGTGAGGAAAGATTGAAGGATCTAATGAGAAGGCTGATTATTGCACCTGTACTCACATTATCGAAAAGTGGAAAAAGTTTTTTTGATATACAATGATGCTTCAATAAAATTATTGGGTTGTGTAGACATGAAAAATGATAACGTGATAGAATATGCATCATAATAGTTTGATATCCTTGAGTATAACTAACTGAAACCTGATCTAGAGCTAGAAGTTGTGATTTTTTCCTTGAAATTTTGGCGCCACTACCTCTATGGTGAAAAGTGTGACATATATACCTATCTCAAGATATTAAAGTATATATTCACACAAAAGGATCTCAATATGAGACAAAGGATATGGTTAGATCTAATCAAGGAATATGATTTCTCTATTCATTATCATCATGGCAAGCTAAACATGGTAGCTGATTTTATTAGTAGAAAAGAACCTACTACTCTATCCATGTTATGGATTGAGAAAGATCATATATTCATGTATATTCAAAGGGTGGATTTGGAAATCATAATATAAAGTAATATATCCAAAATTTCCAAAATTATTTACCATCCATTGATCCAAGAGAAGATTAAGGAGGCACAAAAAATGATCTGGAGTTACAAAATATGGTGAGTGTAGTAAAGGAAGGGATGATGCAAGAGTTCTATATTGATGATGATTATGTGATTCAGTTTTGAATGAGATTTTATCTACCTTAATAACCTGGGATAAATAATGAGCTATTTGAAAATGCATATAGATCAACTTTCTCTATTTACCCTGGGAGTACCAAGATATATCATGATCTCCAAGAACATTTCTTGTGGGAAAATATTAAGAATGATATTACTGAGAATTTCTCAAGGTGCTCGATATGTCAGCAAGTTAATTTCAAGAAAAAGAAGTCTAAAGGGGTTATGAAACCATTTCCTAAACCCATTTGGAAATGGGAGAATGTCACTATGTACTTTTCCATGGGTCTTTTAAAGGAATCCAAAGGAAATAATATGAAATGGGTTGTAGTGGACCGAATCACTAATACTGTCCACTTTATCACTATTTGGGAAGATCTATCTCTTGAAAAAATTTCAAAGATATATGTGAGAAAAGTGGTGAGACTGCATGGGGTTCTACTCTCTATTGCCTCTGATCAGGATACTAGGTTCACATCTAAATTTTGTAGGAGTCTTCAACATTATTTGAGTACTGAATTATTTTTCAGCACAACCTACTCCCCCAAACTGATGGCCAATCTCAAAAGACTACTAATATGATCGAATATATACTAAGATCCTAATCTTTGGAATTAAAAGGTGGATGGGATTATTATCTTCCATTGGTTGAGTTATTACACAACAATAGCTTCCAGTCGAGCATTCAGATAGCTCCATATAAAGCTCTATAAGGAAGTCAATGTAGAACTCCACACTTTTGGGATGAAGTTGGTGAATGAAAGATACTTGAACCAAAACTTATGAAAGATATGACTGAGAAGGTTCAATCCATCCAGTAACATATCAAATATGTTTAGAGTTGGAAAAATAGTTATGATAACAACCATCAAAGGGACTTGGAGTTCGAAGTTGGAGTTAAATTCTTTTTTTAAATATCACCATGGAAGAAACTCACATGATTTGGAAGGAAAGGGAAGATATGACCAAGGTTCATTGGAACCTTTGAGATCCTAGATCACATAGTACCCATGGACTATCAGATTAAAATTTCACCAAATATGTCTCAAGTTCATGATTTGTTCCATGTATCACTCTTGAGGAAGTACATACCAGATCACTCACATGTACAGAACTCAGAGGTTCTATAAGTGGAAGTTGATCTCTCTTATGAGGAGAATCCGTTAATGATTTTAGACCATAGATATATGGGTTTACACAACAAGACAATCCACCTTATCAAATTGTTGTGGAGGAACCATAAGTACGAAGAAGAATCTTTGGAACTGGAGGAGGAGATGAAGTAGAAGTACCCTCACCTATTTATGTAAAATGAAATTTCAAGGGAGAAATTTCAAAAGGAAGAAAGAATGCAATGAACCAAACTTTTATCAGTAGAATATATCCATTCTTCTAGTAATTTCATATAGTATAAATCTCATGAATAACTTATATACCATAATAAAATCATTAAAAATGAAGAATTAATGAAATAATATGTATTTCTAGATGTCAAGGAACCAATATCGAAAAATAGTCACTTGACCTTAGGAATAATAATATGACCCTTATGAATTGTAACTAGAAAAATGAATAGTAACCTAACCCATGAAATTATAAATAAAATTTAGTCATCTTATAAATTAATGTATGGTATAATTATATCACAGTATAAGTAAATAAATGTTTTCAAAATTGTTAATTACATTTCACAATATTTTTGTAAGTTATAAATTGTTAATTAAACTTTTATGATTAATTTAATAATTTAAAAGAATATTTATTTTCATAAAATGTATTCATAAAATAATATTTTTTTGTCTTATGATTTTAAGATAATTTTATGAGTCCTTATGTAATTTTTCATAGTGTTATAAAATCTGTTATAATTTAAAAATTTGTATTTTCCATGTAAATGATGATTTTAATTAAAATTTATTTTAATCATATTTGGAAAATAATTTTCATAAAATGGAGCTCTTTATTGAATTATACATGTTGAAAAATGTTTGGGGTTAATTTTTGGGATTTTTCTGAAATACTTGAATTTTTGGTCAATAGTAAAATACGGTAATTTACAGTATATATACACTATATGTTTAATGAACTTTTAATTGATTCATCACTAAAGTAAGAACCGTAATATAAAAAAACCTTCATTATTTTAATAATTTTGGTGATAGTTCTCAAACTATTCATTTCCTTGAGCCAAAATAATAAACTAATGATTAAAATAATGAGAAAAACCATTCTCTTCCACTATAAATACCACCCCTCACCCCCTCTTCTCCTCACACCTAGAAAGATTTAAACCTTTTCAAAATTCTACCAAATACTGTTCCCTATACTCTTACCAACATCAAGGAGATATTGGTCACACCATAATATCAAAACCATTTCCAAAGGAGGTTCTCAAGGAGGATAAATCCAAGAGGTAAAATCCTCTTTTTTTATTTTAATATTGGGTCATTTTCATTTTTCAATTCTATTATCCTCAAATTCTCTTATCTTAATGTCATGAAAAATCCAATATATTAAATATACTTTATTTATATAATTTTAATGGAATATACATCATTAAACTCCTCCCTCTCGCTCTTTTATTCTAAAAATCAAATCATCGCTCATGATGTTTCGATTTATCGATATCATGGATGATGCACATTCAATTTCATCAAATGCATTAAAGGTTGTTAATAAAACCATTATAATGGTTGAAAATATTGTAAAATTTATTTTGAAACCCTATTTATGTTTTTTAACTAACAAATATTCATAATACTAAATGATAAAACAAAATGATTTTGTTGTGTAAAAAAACTGCAAAAATTAACTTAAAATGATCATAATTAACTTTTATCTAATGATTAATCCTAATAATAGAAAAAAAATCTTCATATGATAATTTTATATTATTTATGATCATTAATAACATATATTAACAATTCTGGTTATTTATACTCATTTTAAATGAACTTACATGCATGTATACAAGTGAGCCGATTCTGAAAAATAAGAAAACGAACACTTCCAAATGATGAAATTAAACACTATAACTCATAAAAAAATCCCATAAAAGAACTTCATAAAATCATAATGAATAAATTTCATTTATAAATTGTTCATGATTTGATAAATAATTAATCTAATATGATTATAGAGGATATTAATGTGAATAAATCATTCAGAGATAAGGTAAAGGGAATTATCGAACCCAACTTTTCCCTATTTCCCCCCATTTTCAATGTCAATATTCATTAAATATAATTTCTTCATCATTATCTTACCTTTTCGGATATATAAATGTTTTCTACTTGAGTTTATGATAAACACTACGTTTTGAAAATTATGTCTTCTTCAGAAAACACACCTTTTACTTCTCGAGATTGTTTCTTCTTCACTCATGGCTGATGAATCTTATATCAAGTACGTTATTCCCTCTTTCATTTTGGAACCCAAATTCTATGAATATATGATTTATGAAATGAGAACCATTCATTTCCATGTGTTATTTTATGTCCAATATTGATATACGTTATATGTGGCATGCTTGATAATTTAAATGTTATGATGAGATGGGTGCACCCGGAAATGTATAGAGCAGTGTAAATATTATGATGTGATGGGTGAACCTGGAATTTTATAGCACTCCAATACATTGGTTAATGTAATTAATCTCATGATAAAAGTTAAATATGCATGAACATGATGCTGTTTTTATTCATAACTATGTGTGAATGTTTACCTCTAAGACATGATATTTCATTTTTATACATTGACACCTTCCATGCATTTATCTAATCCTTCATATCTTCATTATGATGATGATCCTATGCTTGTGTTTTGATAATGATGATTATGATCACCCTTTTTATATTGTTTAATGATCAGATCTATCATATTACTGGGATTTTAGATCACCCCTTTCTTTGACGTATATCTTCAGGTGACCACTAGTACTAAGAAGAATTTAAGGGCCAATAATAAGTTAAAGGAGTTAAATAAATGTTTATATTTTATTTTTCAAATTTTTTGTATAGACTTAATTTTGAAAAGACACTAAACCTTTGGATCCTGTTAATGTAATTATTTTATGTTTTTTACCATTAAAATTATGTAAAAAACATGTAAGAAAAAGCAGGGTCACTATATTTTCACCCAACACAAAATATATAGAGAGATGAAATAGTTTGTAAAAGTGGTTGGAATATTATAGTATAGTCTGATCACTTAATTTAAGGGTGAGGAACACTATAGATTTATCCATCATTAAAAATTCAGGGGAAAAAATCTTAGAAAAAGATGGACTTGATGTATTTCCACTCTAATCATTCATGTTGTTTTCCCAAACCATTAAATCCCACCATGTCCTGCTAGTAAATTTGAGATTAAAGGTAAAACATTTTACTTTCACTGAATTTGGAGTTTCCATGAATTCAAAAATATACTCAATATTCTCCAACCAGCCCTCCACTTCCCAAGGATCATTCATTCCTTGGAAGGATGGCAATTTTTGAAAAAAAACCTTTAGGCTCTATCATCTTCTCATCAAGTGCCCAGTTTCACTTCCATATCTTAATTTTGGGAAAGGCCAACACTTTTCCCTTAGAAAAAACTACTTACACTTTCACTTCAATAAGAATCTGATTGACTGTAGGGTTTCCTTATGGAAAATAATCCTCAAAACCCTCATGGGGAACTCTAGGAATCCTTTTCAGGAGCATGGTAATACATTAAAGAAAGATTAAAGGCCATCATACTTGTGGGAAATATTAGTTTGAACTAATAGTAAATCTTTAAATGAATTATATTGAAAACTAAAATCAATGAAGAGACACACTCCCTAACAACCATGATAATTAAGACTCGTTATGATGATAATTGGACATGAACTCACTTGTAACATACCCCTTAAGTCCCAAAAATACAATATACCATATAAAAGATCATCCCAAGACATGGAGACTATGTGAAAAGAATCCTAACTCTAATAATAATTTTTCACTAACCAAATAGTTTCATCCTGGAACCAGAGTCCCAATCCAACTCATGTAAAGGCTCGAAGGGTTCTCCCAATCCCCACAAGCAAGAAAAAAGTTATCAGGATTCAACAATTAACATTTATTATGATTTCTTTCACAATAAATTGAAAAATTAATATATTGAATATATTTATATGATAAAGACAACATGCCAATACAATGTCAGAAAAAATAAGTCCATGAATTAAAGGAAAAATAAGTGCCAAACAAAAATAGGTAAACCAAAGTATTTGAGACCAACAAAAACCCATCTCAATGTGATGTGAGGGCTAGAATCCCCCCATTTCACTGCCAAACTCCAATATCACACTAACATGGATACCCACCGACACCATACGAAACCATTACATCACCTAATCTAGATAAAAATTAGATATATAGACACACAATGGTATGTGCAGGGTGTGATAAAACAAGACCATTAGGATCCCCTAAAGTGTTTCATTAGTATTATTTATATAAAAAACAAATTATTCTCATTTAAATAAAGACATGTCATGTAAAATATAATAAATAGTTTTCAATAAAAAATAAAAATACATGAATTCTAGAAAATTATATAAACAATATATAAAAAAACCATTATCAATGAATTTATAAATAAACCATTTCAATGTGCACCATTGAAAATATTCCTAGGGTGGGTTTGGTCTAGGTTATCTAGGATCCTCACAACTTAGTGATAAAATGAGAACATATCCATAGAACATGAGCCTAGGGATAAGAGAACACCTTGGTAAGTGAAACCCCTATTATAACAACATATAATTATAGTTATAGTGTAAGTCTATGCTGGGTAGCCTCATTCCATCCTAGAAATATTGTCATAATCTACCCCCTTCTACGTACCACATGATACCATGTGCTATAACCCACATTTGAAGGCTTTCATTTGCATGGTTCAAATCATTTCAAGGTAAAATCATACATCAACAATCAATTATCCCAAATTCATTATAAAAGATGATTTAAATCCATTTACATTTTCAATAAAAAAAGGTAACTCCATTTTAAGAAATAATTCCAAATTAACATATTTCAAGAATAATAGATCATTCCACAAAATAATTTATCAAACCAAAATTAAATGAGAAATAAATCATTGTTTAACAAATAAAGTCTTTTCATGAAACCACCCACCTTAAACACTTGCAATTTCTAATAACCAAAAGGAATCCTCAAGTTGAAGATATTGAAGGATCCAAGAAGAAATAAAATTCCCTATTATAAGGCTCGAGGCATTAAAATCCTATCCAATATACTATATGTAAACAATAAACAATCGAAGTCACATACCTCTTGGTTTAACACATCACTAAATACTGAATGGAGAAAAATAGAGTGAAAGGGTCTTCCATGTATGTTGTACAATAAAAAAGATAATATCTTCAATTCACCCTAGAATCATTTGGATCTAAAAAATATAATAAAGTTTAAAATTATTGGAAATTTTATTTGATGAATCAAGTCATGGATGCATTAAAACCCTCCCATAATGATCATGAGTTCCTCATTCAACATGTGTAACTCCCCCTAATGACCAGGTCACCGATTCAAACATTTAAAAAATATAAAACTTTTCGAGCCACGATGTGGTTATTTCCACTATGGTCATGGTTGTTTCATTCACACCACTCCCAAGTGTCTAACCATGATGTGGAGTAAAAACCTTGTCTATATTAGACCCACATCACCTCACACCATGGAATGTTGAGGCCATCATAGCTATTGTACATGGGGAGAATACATGTGTTCTATGCTCATGACCACACCCAAACTATCCACGTTGATCTAACCATTTTACATGGTAAATCACTAGGAGAAACATGGCTTAGATCATGATTTGGTCCAACCCATGTTGCACTATAAAATACCCAAAATCCACCCTTAGCCACAAATAATAAACTAACACATCCCAAACCCAATAGAAAAAACTAAATTACTTGAAAAAATAATACCTTACACTATGAATGTGACATGAATGGATACCCAAACCTTTCACTAACACAGTATTAGACATGGCCTCAAATTTCACCTGATATATGGTTTCTATGCACAGTTTTTCAAACTCTACACTAACTGTTCATCATTCTAAAATTTTAAAATCATTAAAATTTTCATCATTTTTATTTATGAGATAATATTATATTAAAATTTATCAAAAAATATAAAATTATGGTGTTACAATTATCTAAACTATATAGTTTTTCACACCTGGTATTAATTTTGAAATCATGACACTATTCTAATAGGGACAATTTTATAAATTTGAAAGAATTAATACATAGTAAAATACCTTTTCTTCTATGTTTTTTATCCAGTGATATTACCATAGGCAATTGACTATAATAAATTCATATAAAATTGAAAATACTATAATACATATAGGTACTCCCCTCCATAATGAATAACCCCAACTTATATCAATTGGATACTATGGATCCACCATAAATCATTATATTACCATGGGGTGATCCCTACCATATTAAAAAATTCATATAACTCATGAATTCAATATGGTGGATCCTTTTTAAAACTTTACATATATCTCAACAGTCATTAAAATATAAAATTTTAGAAACTTATTTTCATTTAAACAAACTTTATTTTAACAAATTGACGTTTTTTATAAAAAACTCATCTAAAAATATTCTTACACTGATAATTCTAAAAAAAACACGAAAACTCTGGTTTGTAATAAAATAATAATGAATCCAAAAATAATTTTTATATTTTACTTATCCTAAGAATGTCTGGAGGTCTAAGAATAATAACTAGGAAATATATGAGTCCTTTTGGGAAAAGAAGGGTTGAAATCATGCGTCTCAAACACCATTCAATATGAATGGTTAATATGGGTGGTTACCTAACCACACACTAACACTGAAATGGTTTCTAGAGAAGTTATTTTATCATGAATGTTTTAGGTTCATAGTTTGGTAAACCAGGCACAAAAAACTATCCCCTAATATACGGAATAACCAAGAATTATACACACCTTCCCAAAACTATATAGAATTTCCTTCAAAATCATGTACCCATGTAAATGACTATGTAACACCCTAAAAAATTACTTGTAATTTCTTTTCATTTGAATAGGATTATTTTTGGAACTAGGATATGAGACAACACATTATAATGAGTCCTGGAGAGGTCGGGAAATATTTTCTAACTTTATTTAATGTACATTCAGCAATCGTGAAAACAAGTTTTTTTGACTTTTCAACTGGAACCCCGAATCGAAAATCTGGGGGAATTATTGATTTTAGAACACTGAGATTCGCCTAGGAATAGATTAACATCAACTGGCATGGGTCGACCGAAAAATATAAATTTCGGACATTTTTTTAAGAAAAAGATAAAATAAACTTAAATGTTTTTAAAGTTTAATTTATTTGAAGTGGGTTCACTACGACATAGCGACCAGTCAGCACTGCGGTGTAGTGAAAAGAGAATGCTGACTCATTAATTAATCCCATTAATGAATTAGTGTGGTGATACCCAATGCATCTATCACCTCTGATTAATCAGAGATCCAGGGTTGAAAAACAACCCTGGGAAAACCTATGGTGATGAGATTCTCTCTCTCTCTCTCTTTGATGATGAAAAACGATGAAAACTTATAGAGAATTAAATGGGATCCCAGAATTGATGAGCGATGATGAATGCCAATGGATCATAGATCAATGAATGGTGGAGAATGAAAGTGGATCACAGATCGATGATGACTCAGATCACCCTCCTTCGTCATTGAAAAATCTGAGATCCAGGTTTGGGTTTTTTGTCTTTGTTCTATGTGATCGCCCTCCGCCGTTCTTCTTTTCAAAGACAAACATGAATCAACCCATGAATAGGTTGACTCGATGTTCGATAGTTCTTGTGAGATTGGGTCTTGATATTGTGGGGATATATGATATTTCTAAATCTAAATTTTCATTTTTGAACCCCTTAGAAACTTGTTTATACGCTCTAATGCGGAGGGATCAGGCCAATCGAACTAGGCCCAGACCCCTCTGTAGTGGGTGTTTGTATTCTTCGTGGAATAACATCGGAATTGAAAAGAAGATTTCCCAAAGATGGTGCAATAATGGTGGTGAGCCTAGAGGATCGAGGGCGAATTCAGATTTGAAAACAGACTATTGGAGTATTTCTGGCAGTCCAAAAAACTTCAGGCCAACGCGTCAACGCTGGCGACTGGCGGTAGTGGCCGTAGGCAGTGGTGATGCACCGTGGAGGGCATAGACTGGAGCAGACTGAGGTGGATTAGAGAGGTCCCTCAGCATGGTCCGGTGACATGTGGAGGTGGTGCAACCCACATCAGAGCAGTAGGAGGCTGCAGCTGGATGACCGTGGCAGACACACTAGAGACGTGGTGCCACCTAACACCACATGGAGGAGGCAGCCCACACCCGCGAACCATAATTTAAATGGAGGGTAGACGGATTGACTGGATGAGTGTTCCCCCATCCAGACCGGCCGAACTGGTCTAGGCTAAACCAGACCAGGTTGCCTGAGCAGCCAGGTTAGTTATTTATGTCCGTCCGTTTAAGCGGCCCGGGCTAGGAAAACATATCGAATCGCTAGTGCTGGTAGGGCCAGATAAACTCGGTTACTTGTGTGACTCGATTTACTAGAACCATGGATAGATTGGGCCGGAATCAATGAGGCCCAATGGGCTAGAGAGATAGAATGGACCATACGGAACCCAGGGCCGGGTTGATCTGGTTGGTCCGAACCAGTCAGACCGGGCCCGAATGCAACCAGCCCCTATTTACAAAACGACCATATCTCTCAAACTGGGTGTCCAATTGATGCACCGTTAGTGGATTTTGGACCTCTGTGATGATACAGTCCTTTTTTCATACTCTGGTCAGCCCGACCGTGTCATATAGGACCAAGATGCAGCTGACTCGTATTTATAGAAAGGGTCGTATCTTTATGATCGTGCGTCCGATCTATGCACCATCATTGGAGTTGGGACCCTTGTGATGAGGATGTCCTTCTAATATACTCTATGTGAGTTTTATTAGAGGTTGGAGTAGATATAGGTTAGATCAGACTCGAATCCAACTAGGTCTTTTTTACAAAAATGCCTATATCTTACAGACCGAGCATCCATTCGATGCACTGTCTATTGCTTTGGGACCCTTATGAAGAGAAAATCATTCGGGTTACTCTATGTGAGAATTTCTGGAGTTTTAGATATAACTGATGGTTTTATGAGTAGTACCTCCTAGAATCATGCGTGCTAAGTCTGGAAATCGAGTAATTTGCTGTGGTGTGAAGAATGAAGAGCGATCCTTTATAGATTAGAAATAGAGTGACCCTTTGTGGATCCGTAACTGAGCAACCATTTTTGGATCGTCATGAGAGAGACCCTTCATGGATCAACATGTGAGCGACCCTTCATGGATCAATAGTAGTGCGACCCATCATGGATTAGTCATAGAGAGACCTGTTGTGGACTAGCAGTAGAGTGACCCTTTGTGGATCAGTAGTAGAGTGATCCTTTGTTGATTAGAAGCAGTTCCTATCAATAGAATAAAATTATCTATCTTTATGAATAATCATATTTACTTCTATAATTATGTTATACATGGTGGGAGCTGTCTTATTCTTTTTGCTTTATGTTGAGATCTTTCTTTTTGGTATTTCCTTTTTTGATTTTTGAGATACCTTCAGGGGTCGTGGGGTCTTGACTGAGTATTGTTATACTCACCCCTACAAGGGCATCTCCCACACCTATTGTGTCTTGTGCAGACAATAGACGTCTTTTACTAAGACTTTTTGGAGCCAGCGATAGACGGTGCTCGAAGCTCGATTGATAGATGTGGTCTGTTTTAATGACATATAACAGTGAGCTATACCTACCCTTCTGGTAGGATCCTTAGAGGATGACCTTAAGAGTTTGTAAATATTTTGATATAATTTCCTTTCAGTTGGACTTTTATTTCAGCCCATTTTACTTTTGGTAGTACTTGTAATTGTTGTTGGTTATTGTTTAAGCTTACCTTCCGCAGTATAGGCTGTATATTTGTGTATAGGTTGATAGGAAATACCTTCCTTTTTTGTTATATGCCTTTTCAGTGCTAGTCACCAGCCCATCTCCTATAGAAGGAAGGCTTAGGGTAGTCACGAAACGAGCCCTGGATGATGGGTTGTGACAAAGTGGTATTAGAGGTAGGTTGGTTCTATTAGAAGAATTAAGAGTCTGTATTTTTAATGAGGAAATAATGTTAAGTGTTTGGAGATCAAATGTCAGGCCAGGGAGTCCAGTGTAAGTGCGGTGACCGACATATCCATACACTAGGACCCTAAATTATGTTTTCTGACTCAGTACCTAAAATTACTAGTTTCATGTGTTTTGGAAATGTTTTTCTCTCTATCTCTTTGAGTCATCTCACAAGGTATAACTTAACTAACTGTGGCCCATCTTGAATTCTCTTAGGATTTTTCCGTATGGACAACCAACTAGGATTCTAGTTATGAATCATGATGAAGGTCCACCGAGTGAATAGGATTCTATTCATAGACCTGTTCCAAAGATAACACCTCTAGGTGGTGTACCAGAGACACAACCAACCATAGAGAAGAAGTTTCTACCAGCTTTCCCATTAGAGGATTCACGATGACTGAGTGCATTTCATGAGTTCTAGAGGATGATATCTCTAAGGTTTCAAGGAGAGATAGATCCTCAGGCATATGAGGATTGGCTGGAGGTGGTGATGTGAGTTTTCCTCCTGGTGAGGAAGCCTCCAAATCAGATGGTAGTTCTAGCCACTAGCCATCTACAGGGCGTAGTGGGGAGATGGTGGGGCTTGAAACTCCAGAGGATGACCCTGAGATACTGGATCAATAGTGTGAGGCCCCATGGGATGTGGACACCAGTAAAGGGGTATTTTTCACTTCTCACGCGGTGGGCAAGGACACTAAGGTCGAGAGTGCTCGACCCACTATACAGATGACAAACAAAAGGTTTAGGGTCCACCGAGGTTTATGATAAAAAAAGGTGGACAACAAAGAGGTAGACATGGAAGGGGA
This sequence comes from Viscum album, assembly GCA_963277665.1. NCBI lineage: Eukaryota > Viridiplantae > Streptophyta > Magnoliopsida > Santalales > Viscaceae > Viscum > Viscum album. The sequence continues at coordinate 1,996,216,554 of OY728157.1, forward strand.
GTAGGAAGAGCAGTAGATAGTGGGAGGAGGTATGAGGTACTACAACCACCATCCTTAGGCGGTCCACCACAAGCTCCGGGAGAAGGTTTATAGGGGCGGGATAGTTTTTGTGAGGGAGGCCTACAATCATAGAACTCTAGAGATGATTAAGTGTACAATCAGTGTCTACACCACCTTAGCTGTAGTTATAATAGAAATAGTTTCCAATCACTCATTAATTTTCACAGACCTTTTTTGAGCTCAGAGATTACAATTGATCCATTGAATTGATCCTTACAATTAGAGACTCCCATGGGAGAGGATTCAGTGGTCAAACAGTGGTGCTGAAAATTCTAGCTTACTCTAGGAGGTGATAGCTTCAGCTGGGCTCTCCTAGTAGTGGTGTCGAGGCCTTAATACATCATTCTGGGTATGGAGTACCACGATTAATGCTCAGATTGGCTATTTTAGGTGCATAGTGTTGTGTGTCTACTGAGATGCGAACCATTTTTATTTTGTGATCAAGAAAGAAAAAAAATCCACACATGATGGATTCACACAAAGGAGGGTGTAGACAATAACTCTTCATTTGGATAGCATAACCCTTGGTGCGGTTGATGAGATGAGTCCACAGTTTCTTGCAGGGGTGTACAAACTCAAGGAAATCTTAGTGATGTTGTTGGGGGTGATTAACACCCAAAAGTGTTCGTGGGACTCAAGAATAAGATATTCCAGTAGTACTTAGAATAGTTTGTAGTGGTGTTCATTGATGACGTCTTAGTGTATTCCACATCCGAGGAGGATCATGCAATGAACATGTCGATGGTTATAGACACACTATGAGATCACCATCTTTACCGAAATCACTTGAACTGTGAGTTCTAGACATGAAAGGTCAATTTCCCTAGACATGTCATCTCAGTGGCTAGAGTTGTTGTAGATACAACAAAGATTGAGGTGGTTCTTGGTCGAGATCCACCCAAGAGTGTTATCGAGGTGAAGAGTTTCCTTGGGCTAGTTGTGTACTATCAAATGTTTATACGTGAATTCTCCAGAGTATTAGAACCCTTTATAGCATTAAAAAGAATATAAACCCCTTCGTTTTGACAAAACGATTCCAAAAGAGATTTTAGCACCTGAGGTGGAGCTTAATGAGTGCTCCAATATTGAGGCTTCCAGAGAAGGGTGCCAACTACGTGGTGTTCTGTGATGCATCCGGAACCAGGCTTAGTTGTTTCCTAATTGTGGGACAAGTGACAATTTATTATGGCTAATGACAGTTTAAACTGCATGAGCAGGGCGATGTGACACATTACCATGAGTTGACAGTGGTAGTATTCAAACTATAGATGTGGTGAAACTACCAGATGGGTAAGTGTTTCATTGTAAACTCAAACCAAAAGAGTTTGAGGTATATATTTTCTCAAAGAGCACTGGATATGAAATAGTGGTGATGGTAAGAGTTTCTCTAGGACTATGAATTTGAGATAGTCTATACTCCTCAGAAGGGGAACATAGTGGCATATGCTCTCAGTAGGAGATCAAGTTCACAGTTATTGAACAAGGCCTCAATGTAATTCAACATTCTTCAAATATCCTTCATCTATAGGGAGGAGAATTATTTTTTTAAATCAATGGTAGTTTCACCTACACTACTACATCATGTCAGTGAGGAGAAACTCAGAGATTCTAGTTGTGAGACTACATGTGCTCAGATATCCATAGGGCATGCTTCTTTTGGATATTCGAAAGGTGGTGAGCACGTCATCTTTTACAGATAGCGCACCATAGTACCAATTAATTTGTGGGAGGAGGTGTTGAGGGAGTTCCATAAATCCCCTTTGGTGGTAAATATATGTGTGCGAAATATTTACTAGGACCTCTGACGTCAGTACTGGTGGACAGGGATGAAGAAGGCGGTAGCTGATTTTGTCTCACGATGCCTCACTTTTTAGCAAGGGAAGGCAGAGCACCAGGTTTAAGCAGGATTGATACAACCCCTCAAGGTACCCAAGTGAAAGTGGAGTAGGGTATCTATGGAATTCATGAAGGGCTTACCACGTATGTCCCAGAGGCACGATACCATCTGGGTGATCATCGATTGACTCACTAAGTTGGAAAACTTCCTACCCTTTTAGGACCAGGCTTCAATAGAGGGACTGAAACGCCTATACATGCGGGAGATAGTTCGATTCCATAGATCCCATCAACCATAGTTGTAGATATTGATGCACGCTTTGCATCCTGATTGTGGAAGGGATTGTTGGAGGCTTTTGGTACTCAGTTGTGTTGATCACAACTTTTCACCCACAGATAGATGGTCAGATTGAGTGGGCCATTCCGACCTTGGAAGACATTATTCATGATTATGCCCTAGATTTTGGTCATAGTTGGGAGGAACAACTACCACTGGTGGAGTTTTGCTACCACACAAGTACCACTCCGCCATCAATAATTCACCATTCGAGGCACTATATGGATGACCGTGCCAATCACTGTTATGCTGGACACGGCTAGGGTAGTCAAAACTCATGTGTCTTGAGATGGTACATGCTATCATTGAGAAGGTGCATGTCATTTGAGAGTAGGTGAAGACAACATAGAGATGACATAAGTCCTATACATATAGGAAATAGAAATCATTGGAGTTCCAAGAGGAGGACCATGTATTCCTACGGGTCTCCCCTCAATGGGGAGATGGATATTGAAGATGTGGTGACTTTCGCGGAGTACATGGTTGATATAGAGGATTGTTAGGAGGGGATCCTTCATGGATGATAGATTCCTCTAGTGCATGTTCGTTGGATGCACGAGAATCTCTATAAGAGAACAAGGTAGTGAGAGGCTCAGATGCATGCTCAGTACCCCTTTCTTTTTTGTTTACCCTTGTATGGATTTCAAGGATGTAAAGCCTTAAGGGTGGGAGAATGTAACACCCCAAAAAATTCCTTGTATTTTTTTTGGTTTAAATGAGATTATTTTTGGAACTAGGCTCTATAATGGAATGTGATTCCAAGGCCCAGAGAGGCTAACAAATTTTTAAACATTATTTAAAGCACGTTAAATAATCTTGCGAGAGGGTTTTTTTTCTAACTATTGAACCAGTGCTCAGATAAGAAATATGAGGACACCGTTGAGTTTAGAACGTTGGGATTTTCCTAGGAATGACTTAACCTTGACCGTCACGGGTCGATTGGAAAAGATAAATTTAGGATATTTTTTAAATAAAAAGATAAAATAAACATAAAATATTTTAATGTTTATTTTGTTTGAAATGAGTTCATTGTAACACAGTGACCGGTCATCACTGTGGTTAAGTGACGAGGCAACAATGACTCATTAATGAATCACATTAATGAATCAGTGCTTTGACATGCAACATGTCTCCCACCTCTGATTAATCTGAGATCCAAGGTTGAGAAAAAAATGGGAAAACCTATAACGATGAGTAGTTTTCTCTCTCTCTCTCTGATGACGAAGAACGATGAACACTCATGGAGAACGAGATCTAATCTAGGAATTGAGGAGCGATGAAAAATGACATCAGATCACCGATTGATGACCGACAGCAGATCACGGATCGATGATGACTTGGATCACCCTCTTTCATCAATGACAGATCCAAAATCCAGGTAGGAATTTTTTTTCTACATCCTATGTGATCACCCTCCCCAGTTCTTCTTTTCAATGACAAATGCAGATCAACCCATGAGTAGGTTAACCCACAGTTTGGTTGTTATTACAAGATAGGGTCTTGATATTGCAAGGAGATAAAAGCTTTTTAAATTTATATTAGAATTATTGAACCCCATTGAAACTTCTTTATAATATCTATCGCGGAGGGATTAGGCTAACCGAACAAGGCATGGATCCCTCTGTACCGGGTGTTTGTGTTCTTCATGGTCGAATTTCAGAATCAATAAGAAGATAGACCTAAGGCCATGTAAGTAATGTAGGATACCCAAGGTCGTATTTAGATTTGAAAACAGAGCATATGATCATTCCTAATGGTCCACAGAGATTTAGGATGACATGTCAATGGGCCTGTGGCGGCGACTGCATGCAGTGACAACACGCTGAGGAGGGCCGCGACCAGAGCGGGCCACGACAGATTAGTGGGGGCCTCCGGAATGGCCCGTCAGCTAGTGGAGTTGGCACATGCCATGGTAGAGCAACATGAGGCTATGGTGCCACCTGGAACCACATGGATGAGGTTCCCTGCAACTGCGGGCTGTGGTTTGAATGGGGGGTGGGAATGATCGGCCACGCGCGCCCCTAGATAGACCAGTTGAACCAGTCCGGGCTAAACCAGATCGGGCTGCCCGAGCGACTCAGCAATTTCTTTGAGCCATTCGTTTTCGATAGACTGGGTTGGCAGTTTAATGTAGGGCCACTATGCGGCCCGGGTTGGGAAAAGAGACAGGCCAGCTAGTGTGGGCTAGGCCAGATAAACCCGAGTCATTGGGTGACTTGAAAGATTGGAACCAAGGCCGGCCTGGGCCAAGTTCACTAAGACCACATGGTCTAGACTAATAGAATGTATCATATGGGACCCTGTGCCGAGTTGTTTGGGTCGGTCTGAACCAGTCATACTGGGCCTAGACGCAACTGACTCCTGTATACAAAAACACATATATCTTTCAAACCGGGTGTTCGATTGACACGTCGTCAGTGGAGTTGGGACCCTTGAATTGAAATGGTCATTTTTCCATACTCTAGTTGGTGCAACCAATTAAAATTGGTCCAATATGTGACCACACCCTATTTAGAGATTGTGATGTATCTTTTAGACCGTACCTCTAATCGACGCACCATCTATGGCATTGGGACCCTTGAGATGAGGCAGTCCTTCTGAGATACTCTACCTAGGTTTTGGAAGAGTTTTTCATAATTCTAGTTTGGATCGGACATGAATCCAACATGTCCTTTTAAAAAAAATCCCTATATCTTATAGACCGGGCATCCGCTCGACGTGTCTTCTATTGCATTAGGACCCTTATGATGAGACAATACTTTGGGTTACTCTATGTGGGCATTCCTAGTGGTTTTGGTATAACCGATGGATTGAGGTGCAGATAATTCTAGAATCAAGCATGTTATGTGTCGTAATCCAATGGTTGGCTATGACGTGAAGAATGAAGAGTGACCCATTGTGGATCCGCAATGGAGAGACCGTTCGTGGATCAGAAACAGAGTAACACTTAATTGATCAGTATGAGAGAAACCCTCCATGGATCATCATGAGAGTGACCCTTTGTGGATCAGTAGTAGCACATACCATCGTGGATCAGCCATAGAGCGACTCATCATGGATCAGTAGCAGAGCGAACCTTCATGGATCAGCAACAGAGCAACCATTCCTGGATCGGCATCTGAGCCTCTCAATAGAATAAGATGTTCTTACTATACGAATAATCATATATACTTCTGTATTTATGTTATACCAGGTTTGATCTATCTTTTTCCTTATGCTTTACCTTGAGATCTTGCTTTGTGGTATTTCCTTTTTGGACTTCTTAGAGACCTTCAGGGGTCTCAGGGTCCCTAAAAAGTATTGTTATACACACCCCTACATAAGATTTTCCCACACCTATTGTTTCTTGTGTAGAAAATAGACATCTTTGACTAGGACTTTTGGGAGCTAGGGCTAAACGATGCACAGAGGTGGAACAATATATGTGGTGTGCTACAATGACATCTGACAATGAGATGTACATGCCCTTCAGTTAGAATCCTTAGAAAACGACCTTCAGAGCTTATACATCTTTTAATGTACTTTAATTTCAGTTGGGCTTTTCTTCCGGCTCATTTTACTTTTTGTAGTACTTGTACTTGTTATTGGTTCCAGTTTCATCTTACCTTCCGAAGTACGGGCTACGTGTGTGTACAGGTTGAAATGAAATGAATTCCTTTTTTGGATATTCCATTTCGATTCTAGTCAACAGCCCCTGGCCTATGGAAGGTGGGAATGGGGTAGTCAAGAAATATGCCCCGAGGGATGGGTTGTGACAGATTATCTAAATTCTTGTTTTTGATAATTTTGATCTGAAACATTATTAATACATACCAGGAAAAAAATATAACTATTGGAGATGCATTTCAATGTTCACAAACAAGTGTCAATGGGATATCATAATTCCATTACTTATTTCTTTTCAAAATTAATTATGTCTCAAAACTTTAATTTTTACTAATTACTCAATCCATAAGAAAAAAAATCAAACAAAGTCTAAATATGACTATTTATGAATGTTACACATGATTCAAATAATAATTAAATTTTATGAATTCACTTGAAGTACAAAAAATAATATAACTCTAAAATATCATGAAACCAATTTAGAATAATAAGATTCATGAAAAGTAGACAAACCAAACAAACTTTTACCCAAAAGAACACTATCATAGTTAGATATAAATAGAAAATCAATTTTCAACATATCCCCCTAGTATTCACAATCCAATGTACTAATTTCAAATTGAAAATATATTAAAAAATTAAAAAACCACTAAAACATATTTTTAGAAGATCTCACTCACCCAAAAAAAGTATTACCCCTTAATTAAGTTAAAATTTATAAATTCACACTACCAAAATACTTTTAGGATCAATGAATCATTATTAAAAATTTAAACTCAAAACCCCCATTATCATTAACATTTTATAAAGATAACAAGATATAAATTTTATATGATCATGAAAACCTTTTACAATAATCAAAACAAACCAAACGACACCCTTGTAAAAAATAAAGCTATAAACTCCACTTTTAATATCTCATGAATCTTTGAAATATCAAATTATGTAAATTTATATATAAATATTGATATAGATATAACAATAATTATTATGTTGAAATGTAAAAACACAATTTTTTCTTAACAAAAATTATTTTTACCTACATTAAAAATATTACTCAAATAATTAAAATCCTCAATGATTCTTTTAAAACACTACATTAAAAGTTTAGTATCATCTAATTTGTCAATATTAAAAACCATTATTACCTAAAATTATTAATATTTGAATGGAGAAAATAAGAAATTTTTAAAAACATTCCTTATAAAGGATATTACTTATAATATACACATGTAAAACCCAGAATAAAGAAATTATCACATCAGATAATGAGAAATAACTGTCAAAGAAGGTCCCAAATGGGAACCATTATTTATTTTGAATATAAATTTAATTTAATAAATACAAAATATATGAATATTTACCATTTTTCTTATTTTTAAACAATCATTCCTTCAAAAGATGGATATTTCTAAATAATATATATTCAAAATATACTTTTAATACATTGGTTCATATAAACAACCCCAATCAGAGGTCACCCACACATTAATAAACTCTAATTACTTTTTCACAACATTACATTATAAATTTAAAACCATCTAATTAAAATAGATTAGGATCCTTTTACACCATTAGGGAGAATTGTTTTGAGAATCATGGTGCATGAATAATACCATATTTTGGATTTTTGTAAGAGAAAGATAAATAAAAATATTCTAAATAACTTTAAAATTTTTAAACAAGGATTAAACACATTAGAATAACCCTAGAGTTTATTTTATTTCAAAATTTATTCGGTTGTATTTTTTTAAAAAAGATACAACTTGGTTCTCATAATAAGAAAAGAAAAAAGGCACCTCAATCATTTCCAATACATATACTAAAATCACGTGTTATACTAAATTATATTTCTACCTTTTTTGAAACATAAACCATAAAAACATGATTTTCATTGAAAAGATCTAGTAAGTTTTAGATTATAAAAAATAAATTTTTCCCAAAATACCAAATCAAATTAAAAGATAAATAATTAAAAATACTCATTACTTAAACTAAATTTCATACGCATTGATATGTATCAAGTAAACTAATTTAGGATCATAACATATGGAAAATCATCAAACACCTATGTTTTAGTCTACTTTTTGAAATGGAACCAAAATGAGTTTTTTTATAAATATTCTACTTCTCACTAAGTACTATTTAATAAATGATGTGCATTAGTTTTAAAAATGATCCAATAAATCATTTACAAATATAACGACATAGAAATAATCCATTTAGCATAAACAATATGACTTATTTAGGTGAATTTTAATTAACATTAGCCTAATTCTATTTTATTGAATCATAATACCAATAACCAATAATATTTAAATAGTTACACTCCATAGAAACTCACATTCAAACCAAAATACACCTAACTACTAACTTCTCACTAAGTAACATCTAATAAATGAGGTACATTAGTTTGAAAAATGAAACAATAAAAAATTTCCAAATAGAACAACATTGAAATAATCAATTTAGGATAAACTATATGACTTTTTCGGTGACTTTTAATTGAAATAAGCCTAATTCTATTTTATAAAATCATAACACAAATAACCCATAATATTGAAATAATTACACTCCATAGAAGAACATGTTCAAACCCAAATACACCTAACTTTTGACTTCTCACGAATTAAACAATGTAAATGAAAAATCACTCCACAAGTCAAACCCCTTTTGTTTGCAAAATTCTTGGAAATTTTTAAGTGAAATACTTTATTCTTATCATTCATGAAAATACCATAACACAATTATTACATTCCAGGTCCATTATAAAATCCTTTATTTCATTATTAAATGATTATAATAAAATTATAATCCTATTCATTTTACCATATATTTTAAAAAAACACATTTAAATATATTTTTATATTTGAAATCATAATGTTTTTTATATTTTCCAAAAAACACTTTTAATTTTTTTTTGAAATTCTATTTTTTTCGCAACATCCATCCATCATTATATATTTTATTCTTTGTCAGTATTAAACATTCAATCAACCATGAGATATATACAAATTTTATAAATCAATTAGTAAAATAATACACCAACGGAAATCATAAATAGTTTTAATTAACTAGATAACAACCCATAACTAATTGTGAAACACCAATTTTTTATAATAGGAATCTGATAAATTTTGAAACAGTCCATTATATTTGAAATTTGAATTGATATAATATTTCTGGAATAAGAATTACCATGTCACCTCACCATAGTGAAAGATATGGAAACAAAATCAATTATAGAGTTAGATAATATCACTCAATCATGGACATCCACTGGAAACCGGGTTTCCACCATTAATGGGTTGATATCGTACAACCTTGGATTACTTTATATGTTCCAACAATCCAACCTGCACCTTCCACCCGACATCTCTCTCATGATTTGATACCGTTCTGTGACATACCATCCTAAATACCTAGCTAATATACCAAAACTAGCATGATACAAACCTAATATGCATTCTAAATCTCCCCAAGCATAAAAAAATGTCAAAGGGTATCCCACACAAACCATGAGAATAATTTACCATTTATAATTTATAATGAATAAATAACATTGAAAAAAATCAATCAACTCTTACAATTTGACATTCTATAAAAAATTTATAAATATATAAGAGTAAGAAAAATAATGTTAATATAAGAAATTAATAGCAATAAAATAACTCAATATAATACCCCATGTGGCACTCAATGAAAATTAATACCACTTCCTCCATTATCTCATCACCTGTACATTTTTCGTACTGAAGGAAGTACAACATCAATATTGCCAAAGAAATGAACCAAGAGAAACACAATGATACATATTGATAGGTTTTCATTTATACTTACAAATTACTCATTTATTTAATAATTAAGATAAGTAAATTGATGATTAGGGTTAAACTGACAAGGAAGGTGAGTGAGAAATTCCAATAGAATGACTCAAAAATGAAAAGAAAACACAAAATAGTAAGTAATAAATGAAATTATGAAGATGTGAGTGAAATTTTTGATGGAATAAGGGTAAAATGATTGATTGAAAATAGATATTAAATAAACAAGGATTTAAAAAACACTATTGAAACCAAAATTGTATAAATTAGGGGAAATTTCAATAGTTTGAATTTAAAAAATTGTTACTTCATTCAGAAGAAATGTATAATTTGGAGAAAAAACTATAAATGAGACAAAAACCCAACTATATATAGGGGTTTCTAACATCTTCAATGTTAAGAATATTTTCTACTAAAGAATACACTCAACGAGTGAAATGGTGAATTTGGTTCCACCAAGATCAAATTTTCATTAATCTTAGTGTCATATTCAATTGTTTTAAACATATATTTTTAGAATATTTTTGGAAGAAAATTATTTATAGTAGTAAAATATAATAAACATAATGGGGTTTTGATTCTTGAATGTTTATAAAAATATTGACAATATGCGAAACTAAAATAATAGTAACACAATTTTGAAATTGAAAGAGAAAAGTAAAAGAATGATTAAAAAATAATTTTTTTCCAAATAAGTTTTAAAAAAAAATCATGCTAATTAAATCAGAAATATATAAGGAATTAATATAAATAGCATAAAATAAGGAGATAGGGGAGATGCATCTTCTCTATTGATCCATATCCCTTTCCAGTCTTTTTTCTGTCTACTTCTACCTAAGTCTCATAGTTCTTTTCATCTTCCATTTGTTTGTAAGAATGAATGAGTTTTTTGAATGCATAGGTCCTCCATATTTTTACTATAGAGACATGTTGAATCCCAGTGTTTCATATCATAGATAGAATTTCCCATAAAATCTATGGTCACTACATGCAATAGGTTAATCTTGATCCATATATCCAATGGCCTTAAGGACTTCATTTTTTATTGATTTTTGATAATCCAACATTCAAGGGGTGACGTGGAACCCTTTCAAGGCCCGTAGGTGTAAGTATTACATGCCTCGTAGGCCTTAGAGGAATTAATTTTCCCATAGGATTCAAACATTACATAAAACCCAGACTAACTACTTGGAACTGCTCCTCCCTAGCATCTTCATCATGAAATAAACTATACACCTTCGCAGTTTTGTTCAGCTAGGCATTCCCGTGGATGCACAGACTTGTCCTGATGGGAGGTTTCATACCCTCTCATTCTTGCAATCCATTTAGCTTCTGTTGTGGTGAAAGCTTCTTGTTCATCCTCCTTGTAGAGACTGTTCTTTGTAGGTCATCTGGTAAAATCCCACAAGAGTGTAGAATTACCAATGTGGGTTCATTATTTTTACTCATGGATTATTTAGTACATTTCATTATTTTTCCCTATATTTTATCCTTACATCTCATAAAAAACAAGGGGTCTTCACTATCTTCTTAGACTTCTCCCCAACTTTTCTATCTTCAAATTCTATCTTTACCCCTATAGTCATGGTATCTAAAAATATTATTACACGTATAATTAAAATAACAAAAAACATTTATTGAATAAATTTATTTTAAATTACCAACTAAACTATTCATGTAATCTATCTTCATGATCACTTCCATGAAAATTGATTCATTTGAGCTTCATCTAGTGAATGAAAAATATAATACTGCGAATCACCTTATTCATAACTGGTGACAAGATATCCTTGATCAACACAAATGAGTTTGAATCGATACTACACCAACCTCATAATGGAAACTACTCCGATTTACAAGGATCGAGTTAACATAAGTGGTATAATCATATTCATTATTCATGATGACTAATTATTCAACAATAAGTAATCATCTATATAGCTCCAATCAATTAGGTTGACCCAATCATCTGGTATAGTCATATTACTCAAATGAGATCTGGTGGGCATTCCAAAACCAATGATCAGTGACCACAACCTTTGGTTGACCATCTCCTTTAGGTTCAACTTTAGTAGATCCCCCTCAAATATAATAAAATGACTCAACATTCAATTGAACAATGTTAGGCAGGAAAATATATGTACTGGTGACTCTTGTTACTCATGGAAATTATATCAAGTAGGCGGTGTGTGTTGAACGTCATCCTTAAAACTGATGAATTGAGAGTGGTTAAGGAATATCTATCATCTTTGTGCTTAGATATGAAGCCTATAAAAAACCTGTGATCAAAATGTCGTTATATTCAACCCAATCCATTTTAGAATCCATTAACTTTGTTCGTTCTTCTGGATATGATCCACCTTTATTTTTAGTGGATTTGGTCATCTTATTTAACTCGGTTGAAGCTCGTCTCACATTACCTTTAACCAATTTCTAATGTCTCGTGAAAATTCATGAATGAGATCAGTCAAATTTTTCCTCTTTATTAATTTTATACAATTTTATTTTGATTCAAATCATTAACATGTTGGGAAACTACCCTTCATTGAAAAAATAGTCCATCCAAATCTCCAAAATCTTTGATCAGATTTTATATTCATCATCAAGCTTAGCTGTGTAGATTTCTTTATATATTTGAATTTTCTTCGATCCCAGTCAACATTACTGGAGGTTTCTCTCTGCATGTTGGGCTTTAACATGACTTTATTCTTACTTTATGATTTCTTTAATCAAGATCAGCACTATAAATCAGTAAATTGTTTGATTTGAAGTTCCCGATAGTGACTGGACACTTTAACATTGGTTGGGTTATCCAAGATTTAGCGAAGTGAGAGTGATTTATAATATGCTAGTAAGAATTTATATGATAACGTGTTATGTTATATGAAACCGAATGACTTATGATGAACAATGTGGGACGTATTACGATAATGAATGACTTCTGAAAAATTCTTATGATATAAAAAATACTGAACATTTTTATAATGGCTTATGATTATGGTACTTTTATATTTTTCATAAAATTTCAAAACATCACAAAATATTTTATTCAAAAATTTATATATGTGACTAAATAATGGAAATTTGAGAAAATAAATTCAATGTGAAAAATATTTTAAAAAAATTCACAAAATAACATTTCAATTTAAAACCAAAAAAAGTAAGAAAAATTTTCTAAAGAGAAATGAAAATTAAACCAAAGAACATTTCAATCAATAAATTCCAAAAATAAATATTTTCACAAAAAAAATTCAGAGAAACTAAATTTGACACAGAATGGACAAGATTCAAAATAATATCAATTAAATCAAATTTCAAAATCCAAAACGCAGTTATTTATTAAATAATATGGGGAAAAAATTTATGAAAATGCGGTCACATCAATTTTTTCCACACATAGGAAAGTTCTTATCCTCAATAAATCAATTTATGAATCTTAGTGGAAGTAAATTCATTTTGAAAGTGACGAATTTTTGTTACCAATAAAATAATTTTTCAAAGATTTTTTATTCTATGTATTTTCTCAATTAATTATGGATACATTCTCTATTAAAAAGTCACTTTTTTGATAAAAATATTCTTTCATATTCCCAAAAGTGATTTATTTTGATATTTTTGAAAAGAAATAAACATACATCATTTTTCTTTTAATTGTTCTTCAAAACATATCTTTTTCTCCAATGTTAATAGACTCCCATATTTTAATTCTAAACATAATTATATACATTATTGTATGAATAGAAATAAATAAATAAATTTAATACATAATAAAACCATCCAAAAATTTTGAAATAAAAATATAATAACACAAGGATTTTGAGTTCATTTCATAGCTTAATTAAAATGCAAAGATTACGAGTTAAATTATTTTCAAAAAGTTAAAATCCCATTGAGATAGTAAATATTATTCCCAAAATTTTAGCTAAAGTAAATTATTGAACAAATCAAATAAATTTATGTTACTAGATTGAATCCATGGTGAAATATAAATAATTAACCACTCAATGAAGTAGAACAATCGTCAAGTTAAATAAAGATATTAATGTACTGAAAATTAAAATTTATTCTTAAAAAATAATAATGTTTAATTTTTTTACAGATTCCTGATATGTACAACATTAATGTATATTTTATCACATTAAGAGACCCCTCCCCAACACTTAATACCAAACATTATCCCTAATATTGATCCTAAAAGTGGGAGATCGTTTTAACATGTTCAACTCAAAATTATTTTCAATTTAGAACATTAGAAGACTTATTTGAAAAATTATGATTTAGCTTAAATATTATTTTCCCATGAAACTAAACCAAGAAAAGACTCGCCAGTTGGAAAACATAATTTCCAATTGGATACCACATCAACATTACAGTAAAAGCGTGATTTTTATAAAGGTACATGATCAAATATAAATATAAAAAATGTTTTCAAAATGAAACTAAGATATAATTAAATTTCATAAGTTCATTTGTGTAAGACATAAAAAGTTGCAGAAACCATCACAAGTTTTTATAGGTTTTATCATGCGATTGAAACCTTAAACTATTTAGAAATTAAGTGAATCCCCCCCCCCCCCGAGGACACACACACACACACACACTCAATTTAATGTAGTTTATTTTCTTATAATAATTTGTAGTAAACTTTCAAAATTTCAAAAAAATATCAAAAAGTATAATACTATTTTAATGGAAACAAATCAGGAAAAGTAAATAATGAAGAATTAAAACACAGCTCCTCTGATAATAAGATTTATAAATTTAAATATTAGAAAAGGACAAGTTACCTCTTTTCCTTAAGTAAGATCCTCTAGGTTTGATCATTTTTTAGTATCTCCAACTCGAGAATGATTAACATTAAATTCCAATATATCAATACAAAAATAGATATAACTATGGGTTGAGTTTGAAGTAAGTGTGATTTAGGTAGTAAGAAATTGGGTTTATACTCTAGAGAATTATAGAATTGGTTCATCTTTTAAAATCATAGAGAGGAATAAATTAATTGCATATAGAAAAAATATATTTATTCAAATTCAATATAAAATAAAACATTAAAGGATGACCATTGGTTTAATCCCATGAAGCACTAAGTTTACAGTTATCAGTTTGACTTAGTTTATGATCAATTTTCCAAAAATATAGATGGTTTCCAATCCCTTGGGTTACCTTTAAAAATATTGTTTAAGCCTCTACACATTAACTAATAAAATTTTATTATATTCTCCAACCATCCTCACATCCCCATTAACCAAAATTATTTGGATAGAGAATGTTCTAAACCACATGGGTCCGAGCTTTCCAAGAAAAATATTAATCCTATAATTAAAAATTAACAATATCTATCCAACCATAAAATAAATATTTTAGATGATTGATTTATGCAATGTATTTTTCCATTTCTTATAAATACCATTATTCTCATAGCATTCCATTTTAATCTCATATATCTCACTTACCTATAGCATCCTTCTCGCACTAGTAGATCTAAACTCAAAATTTAATTCCTTAACATCATAAGAAGACTTGTGTTGAAGCTATATAGGAAAAGGAAATGTTTCCTTAAATAGTAAAATATAGGGAGATGTTCTTATGAAAGTTTTAAAGGTATATTTATAGGCCCATAGGAAATCATCTAACTTTAAAGACAAGTCTTTCCTTGAACTACTGAAAATTTATTCTACAATCCGTTTTAATTCTCTCTTAGCTTACCAACTAGACTGAGGATGGTAAGTTGTTTCTATTTTCGACAAACATCCATGTTTTATCATTAAATCCATGAACTTGAAATTCTTTAATTGTGTTTCATTATCAATGATAAAGGCCTTAGATTAGTCCAATCATAAAAAAATGTTCTTTTTAATGAATTTATCCAGACTACTTGATGGATTATTTAGAAGTTCCACTACCTCTACCCATTGGGGCACATAATCTAAAACCACTATGAATTACTCATTCCCTTGAGAATATGTGAAAGGTCCTATAAAAATAATACAAAAAAATAAAAAACCTCCACCTTAAGAATTCCCTTTTGAGGTATCTCATGTTTTCTACCAACATTACCCACCCTCTTGACTTTATCACAACTCACTACTTAGGTCCAAGTGCCCCGAAAAGGGTAGTCTAATAAAAAAAATCTTGAAGAACATTTTGGACTATTTTTTCACATACATTGTATTATCCACATGGTGACTGTTGACAACCACCTAAGATGGAAAACATCACTTAATCAAGCACACACTTCTAAGGATTCCATTAAGACACCTCCTAAACTTTATTGGTTCATCCCAAAATTAGTAATTATGGTCTAAAATGAATTTATGTTGGATCGTAAAATTTTATAACGACTACAAGAGAGGTATGAATATAACTTTAATGAATTAAACTAATAAAATTACAAAACCTCTTCACTATAATGATCAAATTCAGAACTCATACCATGATAAAAGTATGTGAATCAAACTATGAATTCATCTGATAAAATAAACATTAAAAAATATTAGTAAAAATAAACTATATAATGTAAATGCAAAAAAAATAACTTGATAGAAAAAGTAATTGTAAAGATTATAATGAATTAATAACATATTACCAAAATATTTATAAAATATTTATACTCTTTAACATTAAGATTCAAGGAAGTCATAAATCCTAACATAGGATATCCATGGTTTTAATCATAATAATAAGGACTATATTTACTCACCAGTAAATCCCTTTATTTTAAGATCAGTATCAGTCTTCTCTCCCAATACCATAGAATGACTCGATCTGAATATCAATATGAGCTCTATTTTTCAATACCCTAAAATATTTCAATTATCCTGATCAGTAACATCAGTCTTCCTATCCCCAGAATCCCTCGGTCTAAACTTAGATTTTAACAAGCGATTACAAAAGAAATAATGTTTTAAATAATTTACAATCCTCACTATGGATTCCTTAGAAAAATAACTCTTTGAAATATTACAAAGTTAAAGAATGAGAAGTTCATGTATAGAAATATTTAGATGTTTTGATTGGAAAATGAATTATCTTCCATCTCCTCGAATACACCCCATATTTACATGCATCCCTCAAATGATCATATTTTTCATGATTGTCAGAGTTGGTTGTAACGACATCAGATGATCCTAACTTGATATCTCAACAAATTATATCTTCATCAAATTTAATTTTAGAAGAACCATTACAAAGATGTAATTAATGTTTTAATCTGATAGAAATAATTCAAACAATCAGAATATAAACTTCTAATAGTTTAATGGATTATGCTATTTCTAGTCTATTTAATTAATCTATTGTAAGCCCAATGAACTCAAATAATGTTATTACAATATATTTGACTTCAGCCTCCCTAATGGAGAGGACATTAGTCTGTCTGATGGAAAAAAAACTAGTCAATTTGATGGAATAGACATTAATCAATATGATATATGAGACATAAATATATAAAGTTTATATTTTTCTAGTGAAGAACTATTTCTACATCCGATAGAAAAATATGTTTTTTACAAAAGCATTCAAAGATACTCATGAAATATAATGTTAGAAAAATAAGTTTTTAAGAAGGTGTTTTTGATTATCAAAACAAATGGAAAGGAAAAGTAAAAAATATAAAAATTTAACTCAACAAAATCCCACTTTTTGGAAATAATACAACAAAACACATAAAATGAATAACTAATAACTTTGAAAAACATACAATCCTTTTTTCATTTAACAATTTAAATGAAATACGTTTCATAAGAAAATTATCCCTTTCTTTCTTATCTACCCCTATCTTGATATTGTCATTTAGTTTAATATTTTCTATCCAAAAGTTCTCTCCCTTAATATAATTCTCCCTTTTTAATATATTATCTCCTTTAACTCATTTTCCCTCAATATATTCTCCCTCTTTGTGATTGTTAAATAAAATAGTGTATGTAAAAATGTATTCTTAAAATGTTAGAAAATAAAAAAAATGAAACAATTGGGTTTGAGTAAAAAACCATAAGTTTAATGAAATAATATTCCATGAAGTAAAATTGGAAAAAAAATTAAAACAAAACATATAGGATTAAAAATAAATTCAAACGAAATAATCATTTAAATTTTTTGTTTTAATTAAATGAAGAGTTCAAAAGATAATATTATTTATTTCTTTTGTAACCTATTGATTTTCCTTTTCATGTTCAAAGTTCTTCCTCATTCATCTCGGTCTCTTTGGATATAGACTCTAGATTCACTGTTTTTTGTTCCATAATAAATTACATCAAATTTTCTTCTTTCATGTTGAATACCTTCTCTTCGGGAGGTTAGATCTTTTAATTTTATTTTTTTTAACCTCTAAAACTCCTCTTTAAAAGATCATATTCTGGAATTTTCTTCTTTCATATTTTGAATTCCTTCTTTCAGTTTAGTGATTTCATGATTCTATAACTTCAACAAATTTTTTAACTAATCCACAAATTTAAATCTATTAGAATCATCTAATGATAATTTCTAAAATTATTATAAAATATAAAAATAATCATTCCTTACATTCTCAAACTAATAATCATGAAATTTCATATCACTATCAACTTGTTTTGACCATTTTACCATTTGAATAAATACTCTTCTTTGGCCCTTTGATTTTTATTTGAAATTTTTTATATCGACTTAATTTTGGAGAATGGTTTCTATTATAATATTCAAAGAATTATATTTTATATTCAAATTTTTTGTTATTTATTTCATCAAGATTTAATATTTAGAAGATATATAATTTAATATTTAATCTATTTCAATGAAATAAAAATATAATATACTCTCCTATCAGCCTTGGTGGCTAGAAATTCAGTTGATTCTGAAGAAGGATAATAAATACGTAACCTTGATGGAACACTATCTCTCTTTTCCTTTTTTCTTTTTGAATTTTAATCATCTAATGTTTTCATCAAATAAAAGTCCCAATTAATCTCTAATTATTTAAATATTTTGGTATTTGATTGTTTTCATTCTTCTCTTTATTGTTTTGAACTTATTTCATTCTACGAAAAATCTAAAAAATAATTCTTCAGAATGGGTTGAAAAATATGAGGAGGATGATGATGAATCTGAAGATGTTCCTTATTATTTTTCTTCTTCCTATTTTGTAATTATTATTATTATGATTATTAATCTTATATATATTTTTCTAACTGACTTTAAGTTCTTAGAAAGGAATTTCCAGACTTCTATCCTGATTTTTGAACCAATTTCATAACTTGTTTTGGAATGGGTTTCTGGACAAATTTTTTAACTTGGGGTTCAACTATTGCTTATTTTCTCTTTTCCTTCTCAACAATAGTTGGAACAAAATAATTTTGAAAAAATTATATGTCTATTGGTAGAAACTGATATGTAATTGTTTGATCGAAAAGAGAATGGGTACGAAGACTAGGAATTGGTTGTGGTACTGATAGAGGTGTAATTTGTAATAGAATATTTGCATATGCTTTCCTAACTCCTAAAATCAATTTTTTATAACCTTAACGTGATTTAATTTTTTATTTTTCTCCTTTTTATTTTCATAATCATTCAATGATTAATTAGTTCTTTTCTTTAAAGCTAAATCTTCTACTTTGTTCTAATCAAACTATAGATTTCTAGGATCTTTCTAAGAATTATGCACCATTAAATTTTAATGTCCTCATTAGACATTGTTTTTCTCTTATTTGACATTGTTGGAAAAGAATAATCTTTTCTTTTTTACTTTCCCGTGATCTTTCTATTTTGTTTTAAGTGATGCTTCATTATTGGACACTAACTTGTACAATTTTTCAATAATTTTTTTGTTTCATCATGAAAACCAATTTCATCCACAACATATTTTTTTCACCAATCAATGAAATTTTTTTATCAAACCATTACTACATGATTTATTATCTTTGTAAATTTCATGAAATTGACCAAAATGTTATTAATTAATTAAGGAAACAAAATAATTTTCAACTTTATCGAAATTTTCTTCACAACTTCAACATAAAAGAAAACAATCATTACTAAACTGAAATTTCTCATACCCATTTATAAATATTGTATGAAGATGTCAAGGAATTTTAATTTTCCATAGTCTCCTTTACATTGTATTATAAATACCTGTATCTATAGCATAACCACCATTTCATGTGGTGAATTATGATATACATTTCCTATTTTTTCAAAATATAAAAACAAATAATTTTTGACATTGACATTAAGAAAAGATCCTAGATCCTTTGGAATATTGTGAGGAAGAAGATAAAATTATCCTTCTAAAGGAACTTCAATAAATTATGTTACTTTATGAATAAATATCTTATCATTTTAAACAAGAATATTAAAGATAATTACTTCTATATCATATCTGAAACTAAATTCTATTAAATAATAGAATTCCTTTTAAATTTTAAGATGTTGAAGGTAAAAATCCTTCTTCTCAACACAAACTCTTTCCAATCCCTAAATCATTATAACTTATTTTAATAAAGTGTCATTTTTCTAATACCATGATTTCTCAATTAATCATTCCCGAACAACTTCATTCTTAACAAAATATTTAGTAGAAGTCATATTTCTAAATCTAATGTAAATAAGTACTTATCCGAATGAAGAAAAAGACTAGAATAATGCAAAACTATCAGAATAAGAAGGAAAAAGAGGGACGAAAGTTAATAGAGAAATCTAAGAAAGCGATGTGGGACCTATTGACCCACTTCCTTATATATAGGCTCGGGGGTAAACCCTTAAAATTCAAGATATATGATGATTCAGAGATAAAGAAATAATCTGATCTGGTATCTGAGATTAATCCTTGAATGTTTAAATATTTACTATAAAATCTTAATGGTTTTTTTGTAAATACCATATTATCAGTCTGAATAAATATCTGATTACAAGAACATTACAATTTTAAAAAATAAAATATTGTAGCAGTTAGAAAAATATGAACAATAGTAAGAAAACATAAGTAAAGGAAAATGAAGAAAATAAAATATTATAGAAAAAGACCTTATGAAGAAGTATTGTAACATTCAGTACAAAAGTTATTTCAATAACCAAGTCTTCTTGTTTATATATATAAAAATGAATCTAATTAACTTTTTGAAAAAAAAATATTGTCCAAAAAAAATTTAGTAAAAATTTTAGTCGAACCATTTTATTGAATAAATCATGTCCTTTTAATACTTTGAAATTTTAGAAGACTACATGTTTTTAGAAACACTACAAAAATATGAAAAATAATTTTTTTAGGAAAAAATAAAATTTTAGGAAAACTATAATATTATACACCCCTTTGTAATTGAGTTCCTTAATGTAATTATATTGGTAAACAAAAGGTGGATGTTAATTACCTTTTTGTATTGACCATTCTTAAAATTTCTTCAATGTATTCAAATATATCATAATTTATGGGTTTTTTTCAAAATATTAGCAGGATTTTCTTATATTCTAATAAATTATAAAATGATATCTCCTTTGAGTGTATGATCTTGAAGAAAATGATATCTTATATCTATGTGTTATTCTCATGAGTGATGTGATGAGTTTTTACTTAAATCAATGTCACTTGTGTCTCCATGAAATATTTGTGTTTAAATAAAACTCATTCCATAGTCAGTGAGTGTATGTTGTATACACAACACATGAGTACAAAAACTTCCAACTACCACATACTCAACTTCATTAATGGAAAGTGATACTGATTATTGTTTCTTACAATATTAGGAAACTGAAATTTCTCTTAATAAATGAAAAGTTCTAGAATTACTTTCTTTATTCATTTTATATCCCAAAAAATAAGTATCTAAAAAAATATTTAATTTAAAATCATTTCCAGAAGAGTAAAATATTACAAAATCCATAGTTCCCTATAGATAATGAAAAAATCATTTTACATCTTTAAGATGCGACTGTTTTGTATTTTCATGATATATTCCACACAAGTATATAGAAAACATTAAATTTGGTCAACTAGCGATTTAGTGCAGTAAACTTCAAATCATTCCTATAAAGGCCTTTTGGTCGACTAGTTTCAATGATTCGTCAATAAATGAAGTATTTGAGGTTCATATAAGAGTAAAAATACTTTTTGTATTGTTATATCCAAATTTTATAAGAAGATATTTTATATTCTTATGTTGAGATATAAAAGATTATTCTGTTTTTTTTTTAATTTCAAAATCTATAAAATTAGTGTATTCTAGCATCTTTCTCATCTCAAACTCAAATTTCATAAGATCCATAATGAAATATCTGAAATATTTTCTTATTTTGGACAAAAAATAATGGCGTCGACATAAATTTGAACAATGATGATGTTTTTATAAAATTCTTTTATAAAATGTGATGTATCTAGAACCCTTTTAAAAAATATGTTTTGTTATAAAAATCATGTTAACCTATCATACCAGACTATTGGGGCTTCTGTAAGTCTGTATAGTGCCATAGTAATTTAAAAAAAATTCTTAATGCTTTTAATTTTCAAAACTATGTGTTTTTAAAAACAAACTTCCTCATATACATATCCATTAAGAAATTCACACTTCACATCAATTTGAAATAGTTTGAAATTAATAAATGCTTCATATTCTTGAATAATAGGAATATGTTCAAGTAATTCTATCGAAGCATCAGTTTCTTCATAATATATTACCTCTTTTTGATTATATCCTTTAGAAATAAGTATAGATGCATTTCTAACTGTTATTCCATTTTCATCACACTTGTTCTTGAAAACCAATTTTACTCCAATTATAGAAGTATATTTATGTGATTAAAACAAATTCAAAACATTATTCCTCTCAAATTCGTTGAGATTATCTTTTATAACTTTTATTTAATCTTCATAACTTAAAGATTCATCATAATTTTTAGCTTCAAATTTTGATAAAAATTCACAATGTTCAATTTCATTTATTAAAGAACCTCTAGTTCTAATAGGTTGATCTACAACACTAATGATATTATCACTAGGATTATTCCTAGGAAACAACTGATTTCATGGGTTTAAGAAACATAGTTCTTCAATAATATGCTGAAATTATTCTTGAGTAAGAATTTCATAAACATATTAGTCAGTTTTTTTCATGGGAAGAGCTTTCTCATATTTGTTGACAATTAGTTTCAGAAATAACAATTGAAGATATAGAGTAAGGTTGTTTGAAAAAAAGGGATCGATTTCATAAAATTTAACATGTATAATTTCTTCAATAGTTATTGCCTTTTTATTAGAATCTCTATATGCCTTACAAGTTACAGAATAAACAAAAAGTATTCCTTCATTGAATTTTAGAGAAAAATTATGTAAGTTACCTTTAGTATTTAGAATGAATAATTTACATCAAAAAACAATCAAGTAATAAAGTTTTGGTTTCCCTCTAGTTCATAAATCATAAAGAGTTTTATTAATAAAAGTTATTTTTTAAAACATGATTTATAGAATAAAGGGAAGTATTGACTACTTCAACACAAAAATGTATACCACCTGAGTATTCACTCAGTATGGTTCTAGTAATCTCTTGAATAATTCTATTTCTTCTTTCAACTACACCATTCCAATGTGGAGTTCTAGGTGCTAAAAAGTTATGTAATATATATTTTTTACTATAAAAGTTTAAATATTATAATTAAAAAATTCTCCACCATGATCACTCTGAATAATTATCAATAACATATTTTTCTCATTTTTTGACTTGGGCTACAAAAGTTTTAAAACAAAAAAAAAGCCTTTAGTCTTCTTTGCTAGAAAATAGACCCTTGTGTATCTAGTGTAATCATAAACAAAAAAATATACATGTTATTTTATACTAATACTTCTAATTTTTGGGGGGGCCAAGCAAGTCCATGTACACTAACTACAGAGAATCAAAAGTTGATACTTCATTGATAGATTTATAATTTGACTTATGTAGTAAAATAAATTGATAATGATTTTAGTCTTTATAAGTATCAAACTTGTGTTATAGAAGCTCTTTAACTAGTCCTTTATTATACCATTAATCTAAATATATACCATTATAGTGTCCTAATATTATATTCCATCACCAAGATTTATCTTCCACTACACTAAGGAAAGGTAGATATTGGCTTCGATGGTCAAGAAAATTATCAAAAAGAATAAATTCATATTTTCATCTATGAACAATACATTTATAATTTATTAAGATCACAATATATCACAAATCACATAATTGAATAATGTGGATACAGAAGTTTTTAAGACCTATAATTAATAAAACATTCAGAACTAAATCTTTTCCAATAAGATTAATGTAACCTATTCTAATAGTCTCTCCTTGAGAATTGTCAATAAAGTTAACTTTTCCACCTTTCATTTTATAATCTTTTAAAAAACTATTATTTTTAATAATATGTCAGGAATAATAGCTATCTATGTACCAAGTGTATTATTTGGTACATTTCTTATCTTAACAAAAACAAAAAAGCTAGTTTTTCAGAACCCACATTTTCTTAGGATCAATATTATTAGAAAGTAAAATTTTTGGAATCCAAAATTATCTAACTTTACTATGATGAGAAAATTATAATTATTTTGAAAAATAATCCTTATAAAAACCTAGAGATTGAAATCTATTCATAGAAAAATTATTCTTTTAGTGACCACCACATTGACAATTAATGTAAAATGGATCACTTTTTGGTACAATGTAATTATTTTAAAAAATTGGTTTTCTATTATAATAACGTATTCCAAATACATCTATATGATGTCTAATTTGATTATACATCTTATCAAATTTTTTATTACAAGTAGTATACTTTGAAAAAATCTTTTCAGACAAGATATTTATGAGTTCAGTTTTATAACTAAATTATTATACTCAATAGAATCTGTGTACCAATTAAATTTTTCTATTTATTTTGAAAAACAAGTTTTCTCAAAATTATACGTCTCTAATTATGTTTAAGGATAAATTTTATCAAAAATAGTTTTACCCAAATATTTTTAAAGATATGATATCTCAGTATTAATGATAGATATCCTCAAATTTTCTTTATCAAAATATTATAAAATAGAATCATGTTTTTTATAAATCTTACAATTATCATTTCCTAGTAATTTAGAAAATCTAAAAACCTCTTATAAATTCAGTAAGGAATTGTTTTCTTCTTAAGAAAAAGTTTCCTGATCTAAAATTTTATAATTATTATCACCATTATTACTATGAGGATAGTTATAATTTAAGGTAATATAATTTACTGATTCAATAGTTACCTTTTCTATAAAGTAATTATTGATCATAAAAATCTCAGCATAGAACCCGATATTATTTTTATCTCCATTAGCACTGTCAGATTAACTATATCGACCATTAAAACTCCAAGTGTTTGAAGCTTCTAGACTCTTTTTTTCAAGTGATTGAAATAATTATTATAATTCCTTTCTAAATTCTTTTTTTTCTTATATTTTCTTTTAATCTTTGTATAGTCTGGTCTTATATGACCACGTTTCTTACATTAATAACATTTAATCTCTGAAGAATTATTTTTTAAAAATCTTTTTGTAAAATTATTATTATATATATATATATATTGGAAATCCTTCTTCCCAAATATCTTATTTATCCACTTTTCAATATTAGCTAATTAATTTTCAGACTATTCTGACGAACTACTATATGATTTTACTACAACTTTCTTCTTCTTATATGACTTTGAAACCTTTTCAGTTGAATAAGACTTTTTAAAAAAATTATAATTTATTAGGAAATAAACTCCCCTATTATTTTTTTCATATTTTTATCATCCCTTTTCAATAATAAATTATATTTCATAAGTGTACCTATCAAATAATATTGATTTAGATTTTTAATCCTTTTAGTATCATCCAAAATATTTATTTTGGATTCCCATTCCCTGTGAATTATCTCAATAATCATTTCTTCTAAGATCTCCTATGTACGATCATTCTATCCAATGGGTTGTAAATTGTTTACAATTTTTATGAATAATTAATACATTTTCTAGTAGTTTCACCTAGTAAAAATAATCAAATTCATGATAATCAACATGAAGGATTTTTCATATAGTTTCAAAAGAATTTAATGTTGTGAAATGTGTTAACTCAAATTTCTTCCAAATACTATTCACATATTCACAAGAATAAATTTGAATATAAATATTTATCATCATATAACACAATAGAGTATTCTATACTCTATTACTCAACTGATATTCCTATTTCTTAAGATGTTTTAAATAAGAAACATCCTTCTAAAGGAAACTTGAAGTTTCTAATCAACATAAAAAAATTTCAAGAACAATATTTATAATAAACATATTAATTATATCTCTCCAATACTCATAATAATCACCATAAAATATTGGTGGTTTTATGGTATTTATATTTTCCAGAGTTACAATGTTTAAACTTTCCATGTTAAAGAAACAAAAATATTTCTATAAACAATTTAAAATAATATTTTGAAACCTGCAGTAGATATCAAAAGTAAAAATACAGCATGTAAAATAGTATACCCTCCTCTAACAATAATTATTGGATAAAAATAGTTTACAAAGGATACAAGAGGCGGTAGATTATAGTTTAAAAAATTAAACTAATAAAATACCCAAACCACTTTATATAAATGATCATATTCATAAATCATCTGATGATAAAAGTTTGTGAAATGGACTACGAAGTCATAAAAGAAATCAGATTATCTAATCAGAATTATAGACCATCCAATACAACAAATATTAGAAAATTTTAGTAAAAATAACCTTCCTAAATTATGTTCACATAGGAAAAAACATGATAAAAAAAGTAAAATAAAATCTTATAATAAAGTAATAATGACTTATAAAAAGATTTATAAAATATTTTTAATCATTAAATGTTAGTAAAAAATCCATCATTATGGTGCTTTTGGGATTATTTTTTGTTGAAAAGGTTTTAGGTTTTTGATGAAGGACACTTATCAAAGAAGGCATGAATATTTAACATGTATGTTTGATCTCACACAAAGGCTGAATACTAAACCTGATGTCACTTAATACAAGAATTTTGAACTGAACTCGTGAATAAAAAATGATAATGCGGACTAGGGACTCGTCAAAAGCATGAATAAAGACTTGGAACTCATGATAGGGGTTTACATCTAGATCTCACAGATTTCATTATTTCTATGAGTTGGATGATTGTCCTTGATTTGTAGAGGTAAGTCGGTGGATTTATGCCTATAAATACCCCTAACCCATCCTTAAACATTGACGAATTCATTATTAAAATATTGATATGAAGCATCACCTGAGAAGGAGGTTCAGAGAGAGATCTCATGAAAGGTATTTCTAGAGAGTTATAGTTTAGGATTATATGTGATTGACATTGCTTAAGTGTTTCACTTGATCTAAACAGGGTCTCAAGAAAAGAGGTATCACTCTAGGGGAATCATGAAATGTTAGAAAATAGACTCATTCTATGGATTTTTTCTAAGGGTTTACACCAGTGGACTTGTGAAATAGGACTCACAATAGAGTCTTTCACCTGGAGATACATGCCTACATTCCCATATGAGAAGAATCATTATCATGTAAAAATTCTAAAAAAGAATAAGAATACAGTGGATCTACAACATTTATAATAGTTGCCGAAAGAGTTTATGCACATCATAATTCATGGTAGTGAAAGGATAACTTGGAATCACTTAAATATCTCTCTAAAGTAAAGGTGATTACAGTTTCTACATTAAGGTGATGTCTTTTCTAGTTGTCGGGAAAGAGGAAGTGTTGCATCCTGGTTTCTTCATAGGTGTGAATGAGAAACCCAGAAGGATATTTAATAGGTAATCTACTTACAATTGATGATGAATTAATTTGTGATAATGTTGGGGCTTGCATGTCCATAAACATTGTGCAGATAGTTTCTAGAGTAGTGAACAAAGGAAAAGTAATAATGGGATCCTTTCCACCAGTAGTGATCCATAAAAGGAGAGTTAGGGAATGACCCTTGGGAATATAGTGAGTTTACCATAAACATTATAAAGGTAGAGATCCTAGGTATAGAAGTGATCTGGCTTGAACCTTGTAATTTGGTAGTGAGCCTTAGTGGATTTGGTACATCATCACATTGTCATTGCATGCTCCTTGTAAGTATCCTAGTGAGGGTGGACCATGTAATTTTTTTTCTAATGCATGATTTCAATTTTCTTTTTACATAGCTATAGGAAGGGGAGAGAAGAGTGTTTTGTTTAACGATGAAGAAAAATACAAATTGGAAGTTTTTTTAATCTGTTATACCCTAATCCACCGCACCTTTTATGATTTTAAAAATAACTAGGCTAAGAATTTGTATCAGATCTAATGGTTTAATGTCATTGGTTCTCTCTCAGTAGAATAAATGAAGGTTTTCAATCAAAAAAGGATTCCAATCTTCAATAGAAACTTTCAATTTTGGAAGAATCAGATGCAAAAATACCTCTAATAATTTGGAATGGATGTCTTTATAGGAGTGATTCATGGAATTTTAGTTAGTATTGATAGTGGTGATTTATCAAATGTTGACCAAAGGGAGTTGGATGTTGACTCTAAAAAAATGAATGCTTTAGGGGGAACCCTATCTAATGCTATCTGTACAAAGGTGATATTGTGTAAGTCATCACATTCTATGTGGGAAAATTTCTAAATATTTTTTTGGGTGACTCAAAAGTAAATAAAAAAATCTACAAGTTATACAGAATATGTATGAGGATCTCATAATACATCCTAATGAGTCCGTTGATGCATTATTTGACCGAGTGAATGTCATTATTAAAGACACGCATGATCATGGAGAAATTATAAAAGATGTAAATATTTTCAAGAACATATTGACATTACTTCCTTCCCAGTTCAATCTGAAATATTCTACATTGGAAGTAAATATCCAAAGGATATGACATTGGATCAAATTCACAGTACTCTTGTTGTATAGGAGATGAGATATGATGATAATGTGTATATAGAAAAGGGGAATTTTAAAGATTCAGTATTCAATGCCATGAATAATATGAGTATTGAAGATGAGAAGGAAGATTAAGAGAGAAATAAATTAATGTTATTACTTTCATTAAATATATAAATAGGAAAAGGTATGTTCATAGGGAAAATACCACTTGCATGATTTTGATATGGAGAGGTTAAACATATTAAAACTATATTACTAATAATTTTAAAAATTATGATGGAGATGAATTAGAAATTACCATGATGAATTCTTCTTCTCACGTGAATGATAATAAAAACTTTAAGAGAAATTTCTCCAAAAAGAAGAACCTGCTTTTAAAAGAAGGTGGTAGTTCAGAAGAATATGATGCCTAAGAATTGGATAACTGCAAGGATCATGATGAAAATAATATGGTGTAATTTTTCATAAATTAAAAAACCATTGATGAAAGTAGAAATCATAAATATGAATTTGAATGAATAGTTGATATAAATGCTAACTTAGATGCCTTAGTTTAGGAAATAGTTGTTTTGATATCCAAAAAAAAGAAATCCAACAAAGTGGTTCATGGTGCCAAACATTATAAGTAACAACAGGAAGAAGATAAGTTTGATCTAAATGGAAAAATTGAAAAAATTCTGTATTAAATTCTAGAGATCTCAGAAATGGTTGTTGAGTACAAGATCAAAATCAAAGAACAGGAAAGGGGAACTGATATTTTGACAAGCAATGAAAAATATCATATCAAACATAATGAAGAACATGAAGAGGAAGTCACTATCTTGTGATGATGTGTTAATATTAGAAAAAAATCTTGACTCTCTATACAACATCGAGAAACTTGATCATTAAGACAAAAAAAGATGCAATTGGAGTATAGGGGTCTAGTAGAATAAAAGAAATGGTCAAATCCAAATTATAAGGCTAGTATATGGCTAAATCAAAAATAGAAAGCAGTAATGATTGAAATCATACCGTAAGCATTGAATCTAAGATTAAATATAGGTTTGGTTATGAGTCAAGAGCTATAATATTCAGATAATCCAAGGGAAAATGAGTAGTTCAATTATGACACATAATAATTTTCCCCTCATTAGATGTTATTGTTTTCGAAAAAATTGGATACCCACAAAATGTTTGTTCCATAGCCAAGAGGCACCAAAGGGAACATGAAAAACATCAGCATCCATATAGTGATTAGTATTTCATTTCATCATTTGATGTTTACTATTTCAAGCGTAATGGATTCAGACCCATGGAAAGATATTGCTCATCAACAATGAAAATAAATGTGTTGAAGCAGACTGATTATGATCATAAGCAGCAGATAAATGAATCATCAAATGATATGAAAATGAAAAATCAATTTGCAGCTCTGCATGATGAATTTGGTGCATAATATTCCAAGTAAGATCATTATTATCAATCTATATACGGTATGAAGTAAAAAACATGGATCATAAAAAATATAGATGAACATATGGTGGTTGTAGGGATTGATTATTAAGAATCAGATCTCATTGGAATATGGATTATTGATAGTGGGTGAACCTCTCATATGATAAAAAATAAGGATCTGGTGATTGGAATCAGGTTTTATAATTAATGTATTGTAATATTTGGTAATGATGAAGGCCTAATTATTGTCGTCTTAGGAAAATCCAAGTTTGGGGTAAGAGACATGTGATGTGCTGATATCTTAACTGTTGAAGTTTTTAGCCACACATTGATTAGTGTCAGTCAACTATGTGATTCAAGACATTCCATAATATTTTCCATGAATTAATGTGTCATCAAGGAAAAATATGGTGTAGTTGTTTTGTATGGAAATAATAAAAAAATAATCTTTACCTTCTATGTGGAGAAGAAGATATGTGATTTTTGTTCAAGGAAGAAGAAAAAAAGTCATGGCATAAATGATATGGTCATTTTATCCAATTTCATTATATGATTTGGTGAAATATGATATTTTTCATGACCTCTCTAGGTCATCATGTGATCATAATCATACGTGTGATGCTTGTCAATAAGGGAAGATCATTCAAAATACATATAGGGAAAATAGTAAAGGTCAATAAAAGTGATTGAGTTGGTTAATATTGATGTGTAAAGATCTATTTCACCAAGATCTACTGATGAGAGGAGATATTATGTTCTGTTCATTGATGATTTTTTTTAAAATATCATGGGTTTCAATCACCACCAACAACTCTACGGTGTTCAGTTGCATAACAATTTATCCAAGTTAAGTTTAACAGATTTCAAGTAAAAGAATCTAGAAGACCAGAATAGATATTGGAAGGAAGTTCACCAATATACAACTGGAATATTATCTCAAAAAAACAGGATAAGGCAATGAGTGTCTGCATTATTATCTCTATATCCAAATGGAGGAGTTTATAGAAGAAATCAAATCATCAAAAACATATATAGAACAATGATCATTAGGAAAAACCTTCTTGAGAAGTTTTGGAAAGAAGAAATGATGACATCAGTTACACATCAAATGGATAATTATTTTTTATAAAATATGAGAGTACTCTATATGAGTTGCGATATAGAATGAATCCAACATTGAATTCATTTTGAGTCTTCATAATTAAGAGTTTAATTATCAATAAAGAGAAACACAGGAAGTTTCAATCCCATGGAGATGAAGGGATATTTATTGGCTACTCAAAGAAAAGAAAAGAATATAAATGATTCAATAACATGCTTATAAAGGTAGTTGAAATAAATTATGTAACTATAATAGAGAATTAGAAGAATATTTGGCAAATACATGATCAGTATCTGGAAGATAGTGATGAAGAGATAAACCAATCAGATGATGTTCTAGTTCTAGAGACTGATTTAGAAGAATATTTAAATAGTGAAAAGGATGAGGATAAACCAGCATCTCCATAGTGATCAAAGAGAAGATCAAAAATATATATACATAATATATTTGGTGATTAGACTGTGTTAATTTAGAAAAATAGGGTGAATAATCTGCAACACGCATCATTCTTATCATAGGTAGAGCCTAAATGATTTTTGTAAGTAGTTGAAGATGAAAACTGGGTTCAGTCTATGAATGATGAGATTGACCAAATTGAGAAGAACCAAACATGGGATACTGTTTTGAGACCAACAAATAATAATTTCATTGGAAACAAATGGGTATTTCACAATAAGATGAATGAATATTTTATAGTGATTCGAAACAAATCTTGATTAGTGTGAAAAGTGTAGTGAAAATAAGGTTTAATGTTTTCCAGATGGACATCAAATCCATATATTTTATGTGGTTTTGGAAGAAGAAGTTTATATTGAGAATCCAAATGGTTTTCTTATTCATGAATATGAGAACAAGATTTGTTTGTTGAAGAAGAGGATATATGGGTTGAAGCAAACACCAAGATCATGGTATTCAAGAAAAGATTAGATTTTGAAGATGCTTAGTTTTCAGACTTGTAGAGTTAATTACAATCTATATGTAAATAATGAGAGTAATAAAATAATTATGGTGTTAGTATATGTTGATGACATAATATTTGGTGGATCAGATGAAGCGCAATGCAATAAGTTTTCAGAATTCATGAAAAGAGAATTTTAAATTTCAATGATTGGTGAACTAAAGCTTTTACTTGGTTTAAATTCCACACAAGGAAAGAATTTCTTATTCATTTCTCGATTTAAATATTCCATGGAGGCTTTGAGAATATTTGGGATGAATAATTCCAAGTGGATGATAACTCCAGTGTCTAATCAAATGAAACTATAACGATGTGATGAAGGAAATGCAATTAATGTCATAGAATACAAGAAAATAAATAGTAGTATATTTTACTTAACAAAAATAAGACCGGATTATTTTTGAAACATACCAAGAAAAATAGTATAAAAAATCCCATGTACACCCACTTTCTTGCAGTGAAAATAATACTTTGGTATATCAAGGGAAATAAGGATTTCAGTTTTCTACATAATGAAAAACCTCTGTAAGAGTTACTGGGATGCACAAATGCATATTGGGTGTGATCAGCTTCCATAAAATCAATGTTTTTTGGTTTATTAAATCATGGAGGATTTAATATTTTTGGCTAAGAAAAAAACAATATTTCCTTACATTGAGAACCATTGACGATGAATAAATTGTGGCCACTCAAAAGTGCACACTGATATTGTGGATGAAGTTGTAGCTTGATGATATGGGAGTTGAAGTGACATCTCTAATCAGAATCAATTGTGATAATTCAAATTCTATAAATCTGAGAAAAAATTCATTCCATCACTCGGGGATAAAGAACATTTAAAACAAGTATTATTTTATCTAAGTGAGGGAGGAGTAAGGTCTTATAAAGTTGGATTATTTGCCTATACAATAAAAGTTATAGATATTTTTACATAGTTCTTACCCAACGAAGTATTTGAACATCATCGACATGATATTAGAGTTCAGTAAACTCCCTATACTTGAAAAGATGTGTATACGAGACCCCCTCTCCCTGAGGTATGATGTGATTTCCATAATATTTTGATCCTTGTTCTTTACCTTATTGAAAAACACAACTATGAAAACCTCAGGTTGATTGACCAACGGAACAAATTGTGGCTATAAAAGGGGAGAAAATGTTTTAATCAATACAGGGGAGAAATTGTTTGGGGGAGAATTGAACTAGGGGGAGCTTTAACAGGGGGAAATATGATAGGGGAGTAGTGAAGTGGGGGGATTTAAATTTGATGATGTTAAATATGATCGATCAAAAGTTATATATCATGACATATGAGGTTTGTGATGAAAGAAGTTGACCGATTTTGGAATTAAGGGATTCATTAATGAACATTGCATGGTACTATTGTTTCTCACGCCGAGCATGGATAATATGGGTTTAGAGTTTCTATTGAATAAATATATTATTTTGATCATAATTGAAAGAAGTTATGTTTTCATAGATGATGGAAGAAGCTTTAACATGGTGTCAAAATATTAAGAGTTTTCAACAATCCTAGAGGGGGAATGTGTTAGGAAAAAATCCATCATGATGGTGCTTTTGGGTTGATTGAGTTTATTGACAAGGTTTGATGTTGTTAATGATGGCTTGTTGTCAATGAATGCATGAATAGTTAGTGTAAATGTATGATATCATGAAAAGTGAGAATCATAAACCCGATCACACATAAATTCGGAATGCAAAACTGAACTCATGAAGCAAAAATGTGAATACAAACTAGGGACCGTGAAAAGTGTGAATATGGACTAGGGACTTCTGCTAGGGGTTCATGTCCAGATCTCAAAGAGAGTATGATTACCATGAGGTGGTTGGTTTCCCATGATTTTTTTAGTTAATATGAAATATTAATTCCTATAAATACCCCTAACATGTCCTTAATAATTGACGAAGTCATGATTAAAAGATTGATTTGAAGCATCATCCTGGAGGGAGGGTTTTAAAGAGATCATGCGAAAGGGATTCACAGAATGTCCTAAAAAAGGAGTAAATATCGTTGACATCATGTAAGTGTTTTTCTTGATCTAAATATGGTTTTGTACAATGCGGTATCACTATAACTCCTTGACTCTAGTTAACCAGAGTCAGTGCATTATTTTATTACATTGGCATGATTACGATGAATCATGTCCCGAATGACTGATTAGTTTAGTAGTCTTGGAAAATAGATTACATATATGAACGTTACAATACACCTTAGAAAAAAAAACAAAACATAAATGATCATTTTATAACACCATTAATCCCCTATTTTAACCCTTACTATCAAACATAATACACTTCTTGGAATCATGAAAAAAACATAAGAAAGTGGTGAGGTCAAACACTCAGAAAGGGTAAGAAGTACATCAAAATATAACATAAACATTAGGCAGGGTGAATAATTTAAAACATGTGCCTTTACAAATAATAAACATGAACACATTATAGCAGGAATATGAGATGAGTAAATAAATCCATAATAAAACATAGTCATGGGTAATCTACTAGTCTAATAACCACATGGACCATCAATAATATTTTTCTTATGAGGGAATGTATAATGCCAGACATTTTGAAACATGTTTTCAGGGCCTCTGCCAAGATGTCTAAAAATGATTTAGGCCTCAACAAAAACCAAATATCAAATTGTAAACGGACTCAACCAATTCTATGTTTAATTGTCTTGCAAGACCTACCAATGCACCGTGGATCTATAGCAGGCTCCACCAGTCACTTACTAAGTCCAATAAATTCACTCATTTGAAAAGGTTAAAATATAACATAAACATTCGTATTAAAACTAGCATATGAAATGTCAAAACTTTATCCCTAAAACCTGAATTGTATAACAATAACACATCCATTGTCAAATATATCACACAATCTCAATACAATATGGAATATTTGTATCATAACAAATGAACCTCGATCAAGAATAATATCCCATAAAGGATGTTGACATAGTTGAAAATGATCAGTAAAAGTCTTTGAGGAAAATATCCCTTTTCATGAAATCATTTAAAATTCACCTAATTTATAAAGTTATTAATTTTAAATATAGTCTTTCATCAAAGTTTTCCAAACCACTTTGAAACTTTGGAATGGAATTAACATTTTTAAACATTCGTGTCCATATAAATAAATCCTTAAAACCATTTTGAAAACATGGACATTCATGAAATAGTTTAGAAGAATAAATCTTTAAAACATTTAAAATGATTTTTTAGTAAAAATTCCATTAAAAATAATCACTTTGAAAAATATTTTATTAAACATGGACGTGGATAATAAATATGTCCCATTAGATACTTATGTAAAAACGATCTGAGATAATAAAGAGATTGTGAAATTAACCCTCACCTTGCACTTTCCTTTGGTTAAGGGTACGTTTAACCTCTTGTATAATGACCATAGTATGTTATTAAATTATAAAATAACCATATTTAGATTTATAATATTATACATGATTCATTTATGAAATTATACTACCCATTTAATAATGATTTCTATGTTGAATTAAAATTTCGGGTAATAATCGCTTTCTTTATCGTACGTGTTTTAACTTGTTATTATTGATCATATCATTTAGATCATGATTTAAATACTTATAGAATATAAAACATGATTTATATATAATATATATCTCTAATATAAATATGTATAATAGAGAGATATATGAAATGGAAAACACTATGTATGGAGACGGTAGGCCTTACATATGCATAAACATTGTTTCCGTTTTCATATCGTATTGAATGGATGTAAGTGAATAAGATATATGTAAGTACACACATATATATATATATATATATTAATTAGAATTATAATGTAATATATTACATACTTATTAATAATATATATTTTTATAATCATCATTGAATGGGGAATGTTCAAATGAATCTCATTGCGTCGTGGAGAAGGTAATCCGTACGTACGCACGAGCGATAATATAATTATATTGATGGTAAAATAGTATGTAATTGGATGTTATATCATATATAAAGAATCATTAAAATTTTATATTTATTATTTACATCATTTTTACTCATTATTATACCCATCCAAATAATAATGTGTTTGAATAACAAACTACACCACGACATGGAGACAGTTAGTCGTACGAACACACGTATGGTGACTTTGTCATTTTTGGGATGGATAGAATAAAGAATATGGTTTTACCATATTTATAATAACATAACAGTATGTAGAACATATTGGAGTTTTTAATTTTTTATGGAAAAAACAAGTAAAGAGGAAGTGGAAGAAGAAAAGGACTTGAAAGAGGGTGGTGAAATTATTACCTCTTATTCGGGTGTTTTCATTTGAGTTGATCAAAAGGGCTCTTTATGTTGGATTTTTTTCAAAGTAATTCCTCTAGGTATAAGGTAGGATAGTTTAAGTGGTATTTGGGTAGTTTTTGGATGAGAAAAATGTCTTTGGAGGTGTGAAAATAAGAGAAGGATGAGTACCCTTTTATAAGAGAGGCGAGGGTCACTTTAGTAAAAGCGTGAAATATTATTTATAATAAAATCATTTTTGGTTTATAATGGCACCAAAAGGATTTATTTCTAGACTTAGGTGGTTATGGGTTAAAATCATATCATACAATAGGTTCTAGAATATTTTTGTTTTCCATTTTAACCTTATCTTTTATATTTAACACTTAGTTAAATAATTTAACTTTTATCGTGTCTTCTTGTATTCTTACACTATATGGTTAATAAACATACTAAAAACTTGCCAAAGGGCCTCAAGTGGTTCATTGATTACATATATAATATTATTTAATCCCTTTTAACTAAACATATATTTTGAGGAATATTATATCAACCAATAATATAGTATTTATTTTAGAAATTAATTTATGTCAATTTTACACTATTTGGTTTTTTTTTGTGAAAGTCACAAAAACCTTATCACTTCAAAAAAATATAATAAACCCTAACATGTCATATTAACCTATAAAATAAGTTTAATTCATCATAAGTCTCAATTTACATTTATTTGGATATTTATAATACCAATTTTTATAATGTTACATTAATAAATAAATTACTGCATCATCATTGTGTCCTAAATAAATGATATTATTTAATGTCTAAAAATTATAAATAAAATATCATTATTTATGAAATATTTTTAGCTTTATAATTAATATTTATAGTCAAATATATATTGTGTGTAACCCTATATAAAAAATGGTATAGTTATTAAACATTGAAATTATCACTTTTAACTCTTCTTTAAATAAAATAATAATAAATGTCCTAATAAAATACAAGTGGACCAAATAGGATCATATTTTATTCCTAAGGTTGTTTTTGGTCGAATCACACTTATTAAATAGAATTAGAACTTGTGTTAGGGTAATTATAATATCATTTTTACCCTTAATTACCCTATTTACTTTAATCCATGGTAAATAAAAGAAAAAAATTACTATTCACCAAAAAAAATATTTTCATTTTATTGAACCACATTTTACATAATAATGTAAACCATTTCTCTCAGTTTTTTAAATTCATTCATAGAAGTGGTAAAATTAAATTTGATGCAAATTTTCAAATGACCCTTTAAGGTGGGTAAAAAATGTTAAAAAGTTTAATAAAAAATTATACATCTAATTTTATTATAAAATGATTCCAATGAATTAAATTGTACTTATATTGGTATTATATATATTTTTTTATTTATAATAAATTTAAATAAAATAAATATTTATTTAAATCAAAAGACTGTTTTAAATAATAACGAAGTGTTGTTCACTATTCATCAAAAATTGAATGTTTTCAGAAAAATACCAAAAATTCAAACTAAGTTAATTTTGTTATTCTGATTTAAAAAATGAAGTCTATTTTACTAAATTTAAAACATTTAAGTATCATTTATTAACTTAAAATTAATATCCGTTCTCAAAACCAAAAAGTGGGGTTTTTAAAAAGTAAAAACTATCAAACGATTGACATGTGTTTATGTCAAATTTAATTGTGAAATTACTTATAATGACGTAAATTGTATTAAATGGTAAAAATATAATCTAATTATACTTCAAACCCATTAAAATTCATAATTTAACACTATAAATTATTTTGATTAAAAAATTTGTTTTCAATTAAAACATAGTATTTTTCACTATTTTTCATAATATGAAAGTTATCAGAAAAGTATAAAAAAATTATCCAAACAAAATTTTTATGTCCCACTTCTAAAGAAAAATTTATGTTCAATAAATTTAATAGATAAAAGTGTCCAATATTGGATTTAAAAAGGGTTTTCCATCAAAATGCGGGAAAATAACATTTTTTTTAAAAATACTTCTTTTATCTGAAAATTGAATTTGTTATTATATTATGTATAATAAAAATATAATATGGATGTTAAACCTATATATAGTATATAAGATTCAAAATTAAGTTAATACAATTCATAACTGCTTTTTGAATGGTTAGTGTGGTAAGTTGTGGTGTGCTCGAACTCAATGTTGTGTATAGCACAAGCTAATAAATTACATTAATGAGATAGCTTACTGAAAAATTATTGGGTGTTACATTATCTCATCCTTCAATAAATTGAGTTCTTACAATTTGAAATTGTTCTTCGAAAATAAATGGTTAATAATATAAAAATACCTTTGTGGAAAACCCTCATCGAAAATTGGGTTAATAAAATTTAGTCTTAATAAGAGGGAAAGGGAAATAAAAAATTCACCACCAAATTATGATCTCGGTTAGGAGAACATTGGTTGAAATTAAAGACACATAATTGGAGAAAAAATGTAATATTTATAGGGAGTGATTGAGGTCATCAATCACAAACATGTGTGAAATTGAGGGCCTCAAAGCCATCAATCAATGATGATTTAAAATATCGTTAGTTCAAAAAAACACAAGGTATTAGGATAAACAAATTTTGGTTTTAAGATCCCTCACATTAGGTTTAATGTGACGACCTGACCTTAGAAGCCTAGAGTCAGTGCATTTTTACATACCTATGGAATGATCACAATAGATCATGTCTCGAAAGACCGATTAGTTTTGTAGCCTTGGAAGTACTAGATACATTAATAAGGTTTACATTACATCATAAAATAGAAAACTACAACAAAAATGTTTCTATTGAAAACACTGAGATCCCATAGACTATCTATACAGGTCAGTTATAATATAATTGTTTGCATCCTAGGAAAAATAAAACATATAAAGGGGTGAGATCAAATGCCCAGTAAGGAAAACAATATAACAGAAACTTTGATAAATAAGAATAAACATTTAAGGAAATGTATAAGACTAAAACAAAAGCCTTTTAAACTTTAACATAAGCATAATATGGAAAAGGTAGAATCAAGTAATTCTATTTTCTTATTCTCATGGATATTCTACTAGTCGAATAATCACGTGAAATATCAATATCCACATTTATAATGTTGGAATGCATAATTCCAGACTATCATGACCGCATAGTGAAGGCCTTGTGCCAAGACTGCATATAATATTTTTTCAAGGCCTTGTCCAAGACCCAAGTTTTTCTCATGAGACCCATCGATACATCGAGGAGCTATAGAGGGCTCTACCCATCACTTACTAAGTCCAATACATTCCTCATATGAAAAGGTTTAAACATAACATAAACATTTATATTAAAACTAGCATACAAAATGTCAATAGTTTATCCATAAACCATGAATGTTTTAAAAATAACACATCTATAGTCAAACATATCACAAATCCTTCAACACAACATTGATTTTTTGTATCATAATAAATGAACTTCAAATAATCTTAAAATAAATCAAAGGATGTTTACATAGATGAAATCAACTTTTTTAGACAAATATCTCATTTTATTTTTGAAATCATTTAAACATCATATATTTATAAAAGAAAATATTTATTTTGAAAATATTCTTATATTTTTGTAAGGGAATCTTATACAATGTTTTAATGGTGGAAAATATCCCCACCTTCCATATAAGTTAAAAAACATTCTTACCTTAATTTGTTGAAAAGGTCATAAGGTACCTTGTTTGGAAAACAACAGAAATATTCCTTTCAAACCATTTTATAAAAATTAAAACAAGGGTATAAATAAAATTAACCCATATTCTAGTAAATAGTAAAAAAAACTTGGAATACATTTTTAAGAGGCATGAATGTGGATGGTAAAGAGGTCGCAGTAGATAATTACGTAAAAACAACCTCGGATAATAAAGAGATTGTAAAATTATAGCTTACCTTGTAATTTTCCTTGGTTGAGGGTATGTTAAACTCCATTATAATGGTGAAATAATTGTTATTAAATTATACTAGAATCATATACATTAATATGATATCATATATGATCTTTTAACATTGATTTGTTAATAATATCTTAGTATTATCGTCATTTCGGGTGTTAACTGATTCATTTTCCTTTATATGATTTGTTACGTAAGTAATGTTTGTTATGTATAGGATGTATCTTATTAATATTACGAATGATATTAAGTATTTGAACATTATTTGTAATCATCTAATGAAAATTAGTCTTGAATGGATTACGATGGGGAATGAATCTCATCGCGTTCGTGGAGACGGTAATCCGTACGTACGAACAAGCGACAATATCATTCTTTTGATATTAAAGTAATATATAATTGGTTGGTATATCATATATACATAATCGTTATCATATTATATTTATTATTTACATCAATTAAACATCATTATTATAATCATCTAAATAATAATGTATTGAATAACAATTACACCACGACGTGGAGGCGGTAAGTCGTACGTACACACCTATGGTGACAGGTAATTTAAAGGACATATAGAATAATGAATATGGTTGTAACATATTTATAATAACATCAAAGTATATAGAAGATAATGGAGTTTTTATTTTATAATGGAAACAACAGAGAAAGAAGATGTGGAAGAAGAATGTAACTTTAAAGAGGTGATGAAATATTTACCTCTTCTTCGGGTTATTCCTTTTGATTTGAACTTAAGGGCTCCTTAGGTTGAATTTATGACTAATGTAAGGCCTCTAGAATGAAGGGAGAACAGTTGAGAGGGTATTTGGTCAATTTTAGGCAGATCCAAATGGCTTTGAAGGTGTGAATTATAATGAAGGGGAAGTGCCTTTTTATAAGAGGGGTGAGGGGCACCTTAGGAAAAGCTAGAAATATTATTTTATAATAAAATAATTTTCGGTTTTTAATGGAACCAAAAAGAATTATTTAAAGGATAAGGTGGTTATGGGTCGAGAACCACTCAACCAACTGGTTTTACACAGGTTTTGGTCACTGTATTAACATTATCTTTTAGATTTAACTCTTAGTTAAACAGTTTGACATTTACCATGTCTCTTTGTATTTTTATATTATATGGTCAATAAACTTACTATATACATACAAGAGAACCCCAGGTGGTTCATTAATGTTACAAATATCATTATATAAGTCTTTTTTTCTAAATTTTATATTTTTAGGAATAGAATATCAATTAATAATATAATATTTGTTTTAAAAACTATTTTATGTCAATTTTGACACTATTTGGTATTTTGTTTTTTCTAAATTCATAACAGCATTATTACTCCGAAGAAAATTCATCTAACAAACTATAAAAAGTCATATTAACCTTGAAAATTAGTTTACTTCATAAAAGAATCAAATTACATATATAATGATATTTATAATATCAATTAATTTAATCTTTCATTAATACGGTAATTACTGCATCATCATTGTGTCATAAATAAATTTAATTATTTAATGTCTAAAAAATATAAATAAAAAACCATTATGTATTAAATCCTTTTATATTATTAATTAATATTTATAGTCAAATTGATCTTATGTATAACCTTATGTTAAAAATGGTTTAGTTATTAAACATTGAATTTAACACTTTTAACTCTTCTTTGAATTAAATAATAATAAATTTCCTAAGCTAATCCAATTAGAACTAAAGAATAATATTTTATTCCTAAGGTTTTTTTTTGTCGAATTACACTTATCCTATATAATCAGGACCTATGTTAGGGTAATAATAATATCATTTTTATCTTTAATTACCCTATATACTTTTAATTGGGGTAAATAAATGTCAAAAGTTACTATTCACCAAAAAAAAATTTCTTCTCATTGAACCAAATTTTACATACTGATATCAACCGTGTCTATCGGATTTTTGAAATTCAAATCACAGAAGTGGTAAAATTATGTTTTAGGTGAATTTGCAAATTCTCTTAGGAGGTGGGTAAAAGACGGTAACAAGTTCAATAAAATTTTTATATATCTATAATTAATAATAAGTTACTCTAATAAATTAAATTGAACTTATATAGGTATTATGTATCTATTTTGACATAAAATAAATTTAAATAAAATAAATAATTATTTAAATAAAAAGTCTGTTTTAAATAATAACTCATTGTTTTTCACTATTCATCTAAAATTGGAAGTTTTCAGAAAAATACCTAAATTTCACCCTAAGATAATTTTGATATTTTGAATTCAAAAATTAATTCTGTTTTACCAAATTAAAAAAAATATAAGTTTCATTTATTAACTTAATATTAATTCCTACTGTCAAAACAAATAAGCCTGTTTTTAAAAAATATTAACTAACAAAAGATTGATACTTGATTATGTTCAATTTCAAAGTGAAATTATTTCCAATGAATAACTTTGGATTTAATGGTAAAAATATAATCTATTTATACTTATAAACCATTAAAATTTATAATTTAACACTACCAATTATTTTGATTAAAAAAGTGGTTTTCAGTTAAAATATAGTATTTTTCACTTTTCCCCCAAAAATGAAAGTTATCAAAAAAACAAGAAAATTTTATTGAAACTAAATTATTATGTCTCGATTCTAAAGAAGAAGTTTATTTTGTCAAATTTAATTATAAAAGTTTCAAAAATTGGATTTAAAAAGGGTTCACCATTAAAAGGTAGTAAAATTACATTTTTAAAAAAATACTTCTTTTATCTGAAAAATTGAATTTGTTCTTTTTAATTATGTCTAAGAAACTAATAATATGTATTATAAAATTATAATTATCATATAAAGTTCAAATTTTAGTTAATACTATTCATAACCTCTTTTGACCGGCTAGTTTGGTAAGTCGTGGGGTGCTTGAGATCGGTGTTGCGTGTAGTGAATGTTATTGAATTACTTTGAAAAAATAACTTTCTAAGAAATATTGTGGTGTCACATTATTATCTCCTTCAATAAATTTCATCCTTGCAATTTCAAATTGTTCTTTGAAAATAAAATTTTGAAAATAGAAAAAACCATTGTGGGAAAACCCGCATAAAAAATTGGGTTTATAAAATTTAGTCTTAATAAGAGGAAAAGGGGAATGAAAAAGTCACAACCAAATTGTGATCTCAATTAGGAGAAGATTGGTGGAAATCAGAGACACATAATTGGTGGGAAAATGTAAATATTTCTAGGGAGTGATTAAGGTCATCTGTCAAAAACAATTGGAGAATTGAGGGCCTCAAAGACATCAATCTATGATGATTTAAAATACCATTGGTTAAAAAAAACATAAGGTATTAGGATAACACATTATTAGTTTTAAGATCCCTTACCTAAAGTATATGAATTAATTTCTTCATAAAATATGTGATAAAAAAATATATACTTGATAAGTAGAGTTCCATCCTTTAACGAATTTCTACCACCAACTCATCTTTCACTATAAAAGATAATAGATCTTAAAAAATATATTCTATTTATCCTATTCATATAGGGTTAAAAAATTAATTTATAATTCATCTACCATAACATTTTAATAAAACTACATTATTCAATATAGGACATCGTGTGGGCCAGGGTTGGTGATACACCCTTGTCGCCCTTCGGTTGCAGGTTCAAGTCTCGCGGCCTTGCCGGA
The DNA here is from genome assembly GCA_963277665.1 of Viscum album. NCBI lineage: Eukaryota > Viridiplantae > Streptophyta > Magnoliopsida > Santalales > Viscaceae > Viscum > Viscum album. The sequence continues at coordinate 1,996,260,528 of OY728157.1, forward strand.
TGCGACGGGTTCCCACCCGACCTCCGGGCTGTCCCTTTTATTGCAATCTAAATATAATCTCAAACTAATGTTATCCAAAATAATTCTTCCCAAACTCATAGTCCAATATTTATAAGGAAGGTAAACACAATGAAGATCCCTTTTCCCACGTAATAACATGTGAACACCTTCATCATGTATTCTTTTAAATCACTACAACATCCTGAATTACTATATAACCTTATTGATTACATTTATGCTCCGTTATTCCTTATAGAATATTGTATATACTCCTTCTATTGAAAAATTTTGTGAACTCCAACTATGATGGAATATACAAATAATTAATCAGTTTCATGGTAAACAAGAATATCCAATATAATTTCTCCAAATAGATCATGTATTATTCCAAAATCACTAACTCAGTATCAGAACCTTATTATAGTTTATCTTTATCTCAACTATATATTATCAAAAAAAATTAACCTGCTATTGTGGAACTTTTCTTGGCTCCACACAATCTCAAGTCCTTAATGTAATAGTACTCCAATACAATCCTTATATACTCAATAATTCTTATAACATGTACATCATTAATACAATACCCAAATGACACAATACTTTAAGAACAACATAAGAAATCTAATCATTCATCTTTATCTTCGGTAGTATCATAACATTATTATTATCCAATAGTAGAATTTGGGGTATACTCTGTTGATTTGGACATTGACTTTCATAGTGTCCCAACTCCTTGTAGATGAAGCATTGTACATTTGAAACTTTTTTCTTACCCTTGCAATCACATACTTGGTGTCCTTTTTCTCAACACTTATAACAATCTCCCATTTCCTTTAAGCATTTACCAAGGTGATTCTTTCCCTAGTTATCCCATATGGGAAAATCCTTCTTTTCCCTCTTCCCATTATCCATCTTTTTCTCTTCCATCATTTTCTTCTCTTATTTCTCTTCCGTGCCACAGGTCTGAGAGAATACGTTACTTATCTTATTAACACATGATATTATTTCTTCATATGTTGAGAATAATTGGGAGACTATTTCAATTCTAAATGTTCACTTAATACCATGAAATATATGATTCTTCTTACTCTTTGGATCATACGTATTGATGGAGTTCACATTCCTTCTACTGGGCGCCATTTCTATAAAATTACATGCACTAGGTTAGTTTATGAATTGTAATGAATAATTCAAAACTTGTAAAATACCTAACGTAAATTGAACAGTTTATGGATATAATCAATAATCACAAAAAATTATTTCCTTTACGATGTATATACTCATAAACCCTTCATAATGTTTTGTAAAGAAAATGAGAATTATCCTAAGCATATCCCCCAGGACTGTCGTAACCAAGAGTGAAGCAAAGCCCTTTTTCGTGTACCTGTTCCAGTTTGAGTCTAGCTCAAAGTGTTGTTTTTAGGTTTTACCCCTAGGTACATCTGTGGCCAATCCGCCTCTACCTGCACATATCCTGGCAGAGATGTATTTCTTGGAAAACTCACAAAACCTCTACAAGACCAAAATTTTAGGAAGTTCTTCTATACTAATCCTCAAAGTATATCTTAGGGATACATGCTCTAATCAGAGTTTACCAAAATCTAGTTTCCAAGGTTTGTACTAATCATACAATGATACCAACTGAAACTCCCTGATCCTATAATCCTAGAGTCGGTGCATTATTACATATCATTGTCATGATCACAACAGATCATGTCTCGAAATACCAGTTAGTTTAATAGCCTTAGAAGTACTAGATGAAATCATAAGGTTTAAATTACATCATAAAATGGAAAACTACAACATATTTTTTTTCATAGATAACACTCAAATCTCACATACTATCTCTGCAGGTCAGTTATAATATACTTATTTGCATCTTGGAAAAAATAAAACATAGAAAGAGGTGAGCTCAGATGCTCAGTAAGGATAAAAATACAGTGGGAACTTTAATAAATAAGCCTAAACATTTAAGGGAATGTATAAGATTAAAATAAAAGCCTTTTAAACATGAACTTTAGCATAATATGGAAAAGATAAAATCAAATTATTCCATTTACTTATTCACAGGAATATTCTACTGGTCGAATAATCACATGCAATATCAATAGCCACTTCCACAATGTTGGAATGCATAATGCCAGAATTTCATAACCACATAGTCAAGGCCCTGTACCAAGACTAAAAATAAGATTTTTTCAAGGCCATGTTCCAAGACACTAGTTTGTCTCATGAGACCTACCGATGCATCGAGGAGCTATAGTAGACTCCACCTGTCACTTACTAAGACAAATTCTTTCGACATATTAAAAGGTTTAACCATAACATAAACATTCGTATTAAAACTATTATATGAAATTTCAATACTTGATCCATAAACAATGAATTGTGTAAAAATAACACATCCATTTTCAAACATATCACAAAACCTTCAATACAATATGGAAGTTTTGTATCATTGTTGGTGCCAAAATATTGCACGAATGGAAGGGATGAAAAAGAAGGTCGGCCCGCTGCCTTGCGAAGCACCGACGCAAAGCACCCCGAGCATCGCGGTCTCGCGAAGCTCCGGAGGCGGTAACTCTCCGCGAACTAGTTTGATGTTCGTGAGCCCGCCGCGAAGCTCCGGAGGTGGTAACTCTCCGCAAATGAGTTTGACATTCGCAAGCCCGCCGCGAAGCTCCAGAGGTGGTTCCTCTTCACTAACGACGTTGACGTTCGCGAGCGCGCCGCGAAGCACATGAGGCGGCACACTAGTTATGCTTTGCGGTGCCCCTTCCCTATAAATATTGGACTCCCCCTGAGTCCCGGAGACGGAAAATCTGACCATTCGGCTTCTCCTCTCCTGAATCGTGAGGCACTCTTTGCCCCCGGGAATCATGAGCTCAGCGAGGTACTTCTACTTCGCGTGACGCCTTTGCATTGTCTCGTGTTGAGCCCCTCTTCCGAGAGGGATGCCTTCGCGAAGCTCAAGGGCATTTGCAAAGGAAAGGGATTCCCAAGGGAACCTGGGCAGCCACAGAGCATTTATGCTTCGCAAAACACCCAACCTGTACTAGTGATCCCTATGCTAAGGCAGGATCGATACACATCGCAAAGCACACTACTTCGCATCACCCTGCTTCGTGAGGCACCTCTTCTTCGCGAGGTAGTGCTCCGCGAATACTGTTCCACTTCACGAAGCAACCTATACTCACACCTATGCCCCATGCAAAGGACAAGGAACTCCACTTCATGAAGCAAACTCCTTTGCTTGGCAATTCCGCTTCCCGTGCGACCCTCCAGGAATGCATGATGTGATTTCAAAGTCCCACGGACAATACCACTCGTAGCGTTGTTTCGCCTAATGCTTCTTCGCATAGGCACGCTAACGGCTTTTCTTCTTCGCATAGCCACGCTAACGTGGACCCCTCGCTGGTTCGCTCCACAACCCCCCTTGACCATGGCCATACTGGTACCTTCCCTCCCCCAAGGAGAAAAGGGTACTAGTTATGTAAGTCCTAGGGGTGTGGAGTGAACCCACCTCGTCCGAGCTGCATGACGTTAAACTGCCAAGCACAACGTCCTCAACACATGACGTTAAACTGTGACCCGACCTCGTGCCTCTCACGAAGGGTCCCCCCAGCTCGAACATTTTTTACGCCACTCGTCTCCACAGGAGTGTAATCACCCACCCACAAGGGATGATATCCTCCTTATTGGAGTGGCGTATGTTCTCAGGAGAAGGGCGACCCTAGTTCCCCAACGGATATCTGCACCCCTGCATCTCCGTACTTCCCCGCTACCAAGGTCAGTGGAGGGCGTGATATGGAATGAGGCACCTCCCATCATTGGTCCCAAATCCCTCTTTCGCTGTGCTTTTCCGCACTCCGGGCCTCCATCCTGGAGTAAGTCCCAACACAATGGGCTTCCTAATGCGCAAGCCCCTCTTTGCTTCATACGGACTCACCCTTCACGGCGTGATCGTCGGGTCCTTGCTGTCTCTTGTTTCTCACACTGAGCATGACTCACGTGGGCTTAGAGTTTACATTGGCCATGACAATACCTCATCTAGCATGATGTTAAACTGCATACCATCATCTAGAATGACATTGAACTGGATGCCCTCGTCTAGCATGACGTTAAACTGTATGCCCTCGTCCCGCATGACATTGAACTGCACACCCATTTGAACTACGAGGTCTTTGATCCATGTCAAGGGATGGTACGTAGGAAGCCTCCACATGGTTCAAGCCCACCCTTAATCCAATTCACTTCGAGTTCTACCTGCGTCCATCACGACGTTAAACTGCATTCCATCCCGATGGCAAGCCGTTGTCAGAACCCGAAATACGAGGACTTTGATCCATGTCAAGGCATGGTACGTAGGAAGCCTCCTAGAGGTTCAATCCCATCACCCATTGGACCAAGGTCCCTCATTTACGTCGGCTTGCTGACACCCACCGCTATTCCGAAATATGGGGACATTGATCCATGTCAAGGAATGGTACGTAGGAAGCCTCCATGAGGTTCAAGCCCACCGCCTGTCGTTTATTCATGTCAGGGTTCACTACCGTCCCACATGACGTTAAACTGTATTCCATCAATCCTTTGAACTACGAGGACTTTGATCCATGTCAAGGCATGGTACGTAGGAAACCTTCCCAAGGTTCAATCCCACCACTAGTGGACCCCCGGGTCTACTTTCATGTCAGTTCACCGATGAAACCCTTTGAACTACGAGGTCTTTGATTCATGTCAAGGCATGGTACATAGGAAGCCTCTCCGAGGTTCAAGCCCATATCTCATTGGACCAAGGATCACTTTCACGTCGGTTCGCTGACGAATCCCGTCCTTTTAACTACGAGGTCTTTGATCCATGTCAAGGCATGGTACGTAGGAAGCCTCTCCGATGTTCAATCCCACCACCCGTCGGACCAAGGTCCACCTTCACATCGGTTCGCTGACGAAGCCCCTCTGAACTATGTGGTCTTTGATCCATGTCACGACATGGTACGTAAGAAGCCTCCACGAGGTCCAATCCCACCACCACTGAGACCCTCCTAGTCCTCCCCATTCATGTCAGTTTGCTGATGATGCCCATCGGACCAAGGTCCACCCTCATGTCGGTTCACCGGCACCAACCCGAACTACGCGGACTTTGATTCCCTGCCACTGGGATACGTAGGAATCCCCTTCAAGGCTCAAGACCAACTTCACCGTTTCCCTTGCGATGGTCCCTTGACATTCCCCCATCCACTTCATTTGTCTATCCATCATCCACCCTGATTCCCGCCCAGACCGTCATATCCCGGTGAGACCATGTCGGTACGCTCCTCTTCACATCCGCCCATGGGCTGGTCCCGGTACCGGTACCCCTTCAAGGGAAATCCCTCAATCCGATCCATTCTAGGTAGTGCTCTGATCGGGCTTATCCTTCTACGTTGGACGTTAAACTCGTGGCGTACCCTGTGTTAAACACGGGAAGCTGAGGAAAACCTCAGATATGTGTCTATGGCATATAATTCCCCACGCTCGATGTGGGATGCCTTGGGCTTCCATGCCCTCGAGAAGCCCTATGACCAGGGATAATAAACAGACATGCCGGTTCCCCAGCATCCAGACACGCTACTAATGTCTCAACGTGACTACTCCCTCGACTGAAGGTTTCTGCCCTGACCGGACCCTTTGGAATGTCCCGACAGAAGCAGTGAAATTAACCGGTGTCCATGGAAACACGGCACTGGGAAGAGTTTCATGAACAACGTATTAAATATATGAGGGAGACCCGGACTAGGTGATGAGTTCTGAGGAGGAATCCATAGAAGGAAGAACCGACATCCCATCATCCTGTTTCAATCAAGGAGCAGACGTCCCTGAATAAGGAGAGAATGCCGCCCGCCTTTGGAAAGCGGGAATGCGGGGCAACAGTGCAGCGCGTCCTCCACCACGGACGGACAGATGTGCACGCCCCGGCGAAAGCGTCGAAAACAGAAATGGTGAACCCGACGTGAATATATTCTCCTCAAAGTGGAGATTAGTAGAATTTGAGACACCAGTAGATTGACGTGTCACCAGATCCAGATATCCGGCACCTGGTCCCGCCAAGTAAATAGCGGGCCTGTTGTGAAACTCACCAGAAGTCGGGGCAGTAGAACGTGGGGCACTCCGTTCTGCAGTGTGTTGGCGTGGATCCTTCTTACAGACATGGAGAATGGAAGGACGCTAGGGAACTGGTTGTCAATCGTTTTCCTCGCAGTGCTGATGAGTTTATCCCTTCGTTTCTCAGGAACCAGGTTGCTGTTACAGAGACACGATCACCGCCCACTCGCCTACATAGGGGCAGGGGAAACACCGCCATAGCCACCCCGCATGGCGCCGCTACCACCACGACGGTCGCCACATCGCGGAATACGAGGCGCCCAAGTCCCCTTTCCCCATCAGAGGTCATCCAAGAAAGGGTGATCAACAACCTCGTACGCAGGTACGAGGACGAAGGGGTCATCCAAACTCGGGATATGGCCCGCCTGGACCTGGAGGCATCCAGGCCGTACCGTCAACGTCACCCTAACAGGCTGCGTAGGGAGCCCCTGCTCCCCACCCCAACGTTCAAACGTTTTGGGAGCCTGTCCCCAGAACACCTTGACGACTCCTCGCCTTACGCTGATGAGGCGGGCGCCGTCCGACTCAGCCCGCTCAGGGTCCCGACCCAAGATCTCTAGGAAAAGGATCCAGTCCGGCCTCATCAGCGCCGTCGTCCGACTCCGTAGGAAGAGCAGGCATGCCATGCCCCTGCACCACCTGCGCCAGCTCGTCTGACCCGACGTAAGCACCAGGCCCGGGTTGAGGACACTCGCCCAGATGTGTCGACGTCAACAGCTACAGTGGCCCGAGCCACCGCCGACGTGCATCATGGAGTCCCTGCATACACTGAGCAGGGGCACTCTTTCACCCAACCAGGATCGAGACCCCAACTGCCCCACGGACAGGCTGGGTTGACTCTCCGGGTTGTAGGCCCGAGTGGTGATCGCCGCGAACTAACCCGCGGTGATTTCACCCCGTACAGAGGGCCTCCCCATACCACTTCTCTACAGAGCGTGGGCCTTCCCCGCTCTGAACTCGTCATGGAGGTATGCATCATGCTACCCCCATCCCGAAGGAAGACCTGCCCCGCGGAAGTGACGCTCGGCGCGGAAACCTTTCCCGCACCCACTATACAGGGTATGGAGTCCATCCTCCTGCCCCCGACTACTGATCTGAAGGCACTTTCCATCTGGTCCTTCTCCAACGTGGGGTACCTCCCTATGTCCTCTCTGCAACCGGAGAAGGTCCTCCTCATCCTAGAAACTCGAGGAGTGAAGGTCAGCCTCGCTCCGCCCACATCGACCATGGAGGTCCTCCCCATGCCCATGTCGATTCCAACAGAGGCTCCGCCCACATGGGTGTTGTCCATGGAGGTCCTCCCCATGTACCATTCGACATTTTCCCTGGTTCCCCTCGCACCTCAGCTATCTCGAGCAGGGGCCCTCTCCGCCACGGTGCCAGCACTGCCCCGAGGCTTCCTATTAGGGATCAACCCTGTCCCGAAGAGCCACCTCGGGGAAGGAGAGCGGGTCGTTGCCACCACAAGAAGAGTCCTGGGAAGGCCCGGGTGGAGATCAAACTGGCTCGTTTCTCGGATTCTTAAGCGGAATGCGACTCAGCGATGGAAACATCTCCCTGCTCCTACGTATCAAGGACTGGGGCAGGAACCAGGCGCGTTAGCCTCATTCTCCCAGAATGCGAGGTCCACCAGAGTCCCATCTCCCTCTGCAGGTATATCCAGGAGGAAGAAATCGTGGAAATTCCGTAGGTCTCAACCGTGAAATCACCACCATTGTCACCAGAAGCGCCCTCTACCTCTACCAGAGATCACGGAGAGCTATTTTGGGGGCCAACGGCGGTAGAGCGACGACATGACCTATCACCGGCAACTGCGACTCCTATGCCGGAAGCTGTGTCTATCAGCCCATCGTATCGTGACATCATGGCCATGTCACCTCACTCTTCAGAGGATGGCCCGGAATTTGGCGGCCAGTCAGCTCATTCGCCATATTCTCCACCACCGAGTTTACTATCCCAGAGGTCCGCCTCGGTACCGTTACCAGTCCCTCATCCACCCGCGGTTGACGAGTGGGGAAATACAAGGCCAGACCCCAAGTCCGATCCCCAGAGCTTCTGGAGTATTCTCGCAGCGGATTACTTCCCGGAGAAGTTCTAGCTGACGGCAGTGCTGAACTTTCACGCACCAGAGTCCCTTACCCCTGAAGAAGTGGGGTGATTTTGTCGAACCCTATGGGCGACACACTTCCGCCTCCGTTACGAGCGGGTGGAGTACCTCGGAAATCGAGAGCACTTTGAAGAAATCGGCGAGTAATGCCGCCTGATTGATTTGGTCACGCTCCTTATGGCCCAGCACCCTGAGTCGCCAGGCCGTCAGAGCGCCCTTCAACGGAAATGTGTTCAGAGTTTCAAAGTACTCCACAGAGTCGTCATGGAAGCTACCCCCCATGTGCATGTCTATGGTTGGGGAAACTATGCCGCTCTCCTCTTTGACCCTATCCGATGGCAGCCCGATTCGTTATGCGACATTGAGGACACTCCCTTGAGAGGGGTCACAGTCCACATGGCTGACGTAGTGGACAAGGAAGATGAGCTTGAATTTCTTGAAGGAGACTTACCCCCCGAGGGAGTACCGCCACTGCTGGACCCATCAGGGAGGGTTACCCGTCAGGAGAGGAACCTGCTAAGCCTCCTTGTACCCACCGAGTCGCTGGTACTCGGTCGAAATACCGGCAAGGGTAAGGGGAACGTCGGAACTTTCAAGCACTCCGACCCGTCTGCCTTTGTGCAGAAAACGGACGATGATCCCGAGAAGGCCAGGTTACACCAGAAGCTTGCTGAGCAGAGGAGGCTGTTTGACGAACTCTTGGCTGAGCGTGCCGTAGAGCGGTGACATGACTATGGTAATCCCAGGCCGGGGCAGTAGGGGAAGGAACAATTTCCCCCCTGTGAGATGCCTCCGGGCAACCCCGATCATGCTACTTCCGCAGAAAGGGAAGAAGCCGGAACTTACGGCAAGAGGGCACGATACGTCTCGCCAAACCACCCCAAACGACGGGGCAATCTGAAGAATCCAGTCCGGGTTCCCCCAGTCGCCCCACAGGTCGTTCTGCCAGTTGATCCACGAGATGTCGAAGCCATATACCGCATTGAAGAACCTTGCAACACACTTGTGGATAGGGATCCCCGTCAAGACAGGGACCCCCACCCGGATGATCTTATAGCGGCACTCACATCCCACCTCGAAGCGTTGGAAACGCGGCAGGTGGCGGTCCCACCGGATGGCAGGCCATATCCGACGTGGGTGGATGATATGACCGCACCCCTGGGTTTTGGGAACCCCACATTTTTTCCCTTCAACGGGACAGGGTACCCACCGCATCACTTGGCTCATTTTTCTTCCAGGTGTGGCCCCATGCTAGGGACCCTGGCTCAGCAAGAAGCCGCCAAGCTCTGATGTTTCGTACAGACATTGGAAGGTCCCGCATTCATCTGGTACAGCCAGCTCCCTATCTGATCGGTGACCGGTTGGGAGGATCTCCGATGGCAGTTCCTATACCAGTTCAGCTCCACCATGCGGAAGACCAGCATTGCAGACCTCTTCAAGTGCAAGCAAAGGCTTGATGAGCGAGTCGCAGATTTCATCGCCCGGTGGAAGGGACTTACGTATTCCCTAGATATTCCACTGACTCAGGAGAAATTACTGGTCATGTGTGTGGGTAATGTCAAAATGGAGCTGGTACCCTCCCTAATTACCCAGATCTACCCTGGAGGGTTCAAAGATTTCTCAGATAAGGCTTAGCGCCTTGAGGAGGCTATGCAACAGGCTAGTCAGGCACGTTCATTGCCCCCTACGATCCCATCCAGGAGGACCGCCAGAGCCGAACCCACCACGGGTGCCCAAATACAAGCCCCTAGGCAGCTAGAATTACTGCCAGGGGCACCATCCCCACAACCCCGTAGAGGTCCCCCACCTCAAGCATAGGATCCTGCCCAGCAGCGACCGCCTCAGAATCGACAGGTTCCCCCGCGCAATGCGCCACCTCCACCCAGGCGAGACAATCAGGCGCTGCCTCCTCGGCAGGCCCCTCCGGCCCCTCGTCAGGGCCAGGCCCCCTATCTGGAAAGAAGGCACCAGACTTATTCGTTCAATGAAAATCAGGTCCCTGACTACTTCCGAAGTGCTCTAGAGAAAGGGATTGTGCGCCTGCCCGAGTGGTGAAGGCCGTCAGAGGTGAATCTAACCGATCACCCCAACTACTGTCCTTATCATCGGATCCTGGGGCACACCCTCAAGCAATGATGTGTGTTTAAAGACTGGATTCAAGACCAGGTCGACAACAAAATAGTCAGGTTGGGCCCGGCACCAACACAAGTGGTGGGTGTCTTTGCAGGGTCAGAGATCGGTAGCGACAGCGAAGGTGAGTGGCAATAGGTCCCCTTCCATGGATCCCAGAAATACGATGACTGGATGGCTCGAAAAACCGTCTTCCATGCCCGTGGTATCATCCGGGCATGCCTGAAGCAGCCGAAAACTTCTGAAGAAGTAGCCAGTACCTTTGCATCACCTTCGCAGTCGGCCTCTTCCCAAAAGGGCAAGCAGCGACGATGCAAGAAGAAGCAACACGCTCCGCCGGTACCGTCGTCATCCCGCACTCTCGGCGACTTTATACCCCCTAAAATGGGGATTCCTCCCAGAATCTGCCCGGTGGTGGATGATTCCTCGAGCGACAGCCAGGGGTACACTTCGGTTAACACCGTGGAACTGGTAAAGCCCTATATGACTCCCGACGAGGGGGAACGCCAGGCAGACATCCCCAACGTTTCCAACTGACGTCAACGTCAGCGGAATCGTAACCGCGCCGGTCATCGAGGTACGTCAGCGAGCACATTCAGCCAATCCGTGCATGCTACTAAGACCAGACAGTAGGCTTAGCGCAGATCTCAGCACACGCAAGCCCATATAACGCCCTCAGCTCTACCTCCACCACCATTTGTGCTACTAGATCTGGGAGAGCTGCCTCGTTCGTATCACAGTCAGTCTTGCCTGGCTACAGGCCAGCCTCCGCTGTCCAATCCTAGTCTAGAGACTACTCTCTAGGCTTCAACTAGTAGGCAGTAGGATGTACCCAGTACTAGCCAATCTCCGGTTCAACCAGCAGGACCCTCTATGCCTCCAAATACCGAACGACCTCATGTAGGCAGAGGTTCGTGTTGGGCATGGAAGTATGATGTCCTGAAGCACCTGGATGGCATTCCAGAAAGGCTTTCTATTCTTGAGGCCCTTCGCCTGTCATCTGAAATGCGCGAGGCACTTGCCGAGGCCCTAAGGAGCCCCATCCAGTTTGAGACGGAGGTATCAGCTGCAGAAACGTTTCATACCGAGACAATTGAGAACGTCGAATGTCAGGCGGTTATATCGTTCTCCGGTGAAGATGAGGACCCTCCTATACAGGGGCATATTCGCTCGTTGTACATCACTGGCCACTTCAATGGTGTGGAATTCCTCCGCTGCCTCGTTGACACAGGTTCCAGAATCAACCTAATTCCGACTCGGACATTGCGAAAGCTGGGTCCATCTGAAGGCGATTTAACTCTCTCTGGCCTCAGAATCTAGGGGTACGACAGGACCGAGCAAACCCCAGTTGGAAAGATCTACCTGAAAACTCAGTTCGGTGGATTAATTGCCAACACCGAGTTCATGGTCGTCTCTTAGGACACCGCATACAACCCGTTGATGGGTAGGCCATGGCTCCATCTGCATGCATCGGTCCCTTCGTCGTATCACCAGTGCCTCAAATACTCACTCAACGGTCACGTAGGCGTGCTCCAAGAAGATGTGTCTCCTTTCGCATCTTGTGAGGCCCGCTATCTGGATGCTGGTTATTACAAAAGTAAGGATAAGAAAATCCTAGTAAGTGAGGATGAACCCGCCCTGGTCACAAGTGAACCCTGGGAAAGCATGGATGACGCATACATCCTCCCGATCAACCGATTGGAGGCAACGAACCCCGACATGGGGCAATGTTTTGTTGTTTTGGGTACACAAGGAAGGAATGTTCTCGTGTCCAAGCGACGGCGGAAAATCACCTCGTACTCCTACATCAACCAGGCTCAGGTGATCCTGGAACCTCCTACCCCTGTACGGTACCGGAATGTCAATCTTCTGACAAAGGCGGTACTCCATACATGTCTCTTCCACCGGTCTGGAATCCACCGACTCAGGCCGACACGTCACCACTGCTTTGATATCATCAAACGTGGACCCTTAGGTCGAAGGCCAGATGGTATAGGGTCGACTGCCTTCATTGCTATGGTCTCAATGGTGAGTGAGTCTCCTGATATGATGACCACTGATGCCCAATCCAGCACCAGCTTCCCCTCAGGTTTTGATAGCCTAGAAATATCTCCCGTCACGGGAAATCCCCCCACGGGTGGGGAGGAAGACCTGGAGGATGCTCCCCCCCCACCTTTGAGGAAGGCGTCTCTACCATGGTTGATGAACTGATACAGGTGAACCTTGGTAGCGAGGCAGATCCGAAACCCACATTTATCAATGTAGCCATGTCCCCCAAGGAGCGGCAGCAGTACGTGGACTTCCTCAAACAACACTATGAGGTGTTTTCCTGGAGTTACAATGAGATGCCAGGACTAGATCCCCAGGTAGTCGTTCACCGTCTGGGCCTCCTGGAAAAACATCGTGGGTTTAAGTAGCCTCCTAGGAAGATTCACCCTTCTCATGGTGCTGTGGTTGAGGCAGAAGTTGACAAGCTTATCAAAGCCAACTTCGTTAAGGAAGTCCAGTACCCCAAGTGGCTTGCCAACATTGTGCCAGTCAGGAAGAAAAATGGGAAAATCAGAGTCTGCATCGACTTCCGCGATCTTAATCGCCACTGCCCCGAGGATGACTTCTCACTCCCGGTGACAGAGTTATTGATTGATGCCACGGCCGGGTTCCAAGCTCTCTCTTTCATGGATGGGTATTCCGGGTACAACCAAATCTGGATGGCCCCCGAGGAAGAGGAGTCCACTGCCTTCAGGGCTCCCCAAGGTACCTTTTTCTACCAGGTTATTCCATTCGGCTTGAAAAATGCAGGTTCCACTTATCAGAGGGCCATGCATCGCATATTCAAGACGATTCTCGGAACATTGGTGGAATGCTACGTAGATGGCCTAGTGGTCAAATCATGTCGGCGCCAGGACCATATCAAAGACCCCGAGAAGGTGTTCGGTTTCCTCCGTTCCCGTCACCTAAAGATGAACTCGTTGAAGTGTGCCTTCGGGGTCACCTTTGGGAAGTTTCTGGGTTTTTTTTCGATACCGAGGCATTGAGATCGACCTAGAGAAGATCAAGTCCATCAGCCAAATGCCTCCCCCGAGCAACATTCGGGAGCTTCAAGGCCTCCAAGACCACGTAGCCTATATACACCGATTCATCGCGAATCTGGCCGGCAATTGTAAGGCCTTTTCCTGGCTTATGAAGAAGGGTGCCGCCTAAGAATGAGATGAGGAGTGTCGGACCACCTTCGAAAAAATCAAGCAGTATCTACTCCAACCTCCGGTTTTGATGCCACCCGTCTCCGTAAAGACATTGTTCCTTTACATGACCTCCCTGGAAAGATCCCTCGGTGCATTGCTCGCCCAGAATAATAACGAGGGTACCGAGAAAAATCTCTACAATCTCAGCTGCATGCTTATCGATACGGAGGTCAGATACTCCCCTATCGAAAAGAGCTGCCTTGTGCTCATCTTCGCCGTGCAGAAGTTGTGACATTACCTACACACCATGAGGTTCAATTGATCTCCCGGGTAGACCCACTGAAGTACATCCTGAACCGCCCCATGCTGACCGGTCGACTAGCACGGTGGGCGGTCATTCTCTAGCAGTTTGATATCAGGTTCGTACCTCAAAAGGCCATTAAGGGACAGGCATTGGAAGACTTTTTATCTGCCCATCCAACCTCCATGGATCAGTCCCTGGACCTGGATTTTCCTAATGAGACGATCCTGTCAGTCGATCATGTCGTCCCGTGTTGGAAAATGCATTTCGACGGTGCCTCCCAGAGCCCCACCGGTAGGCGGATCAACGATCCTAAGCTCAACAGAGTGGTCCTGGGTATTCTCTTCATTATCCCGGCACAAGCCATCCTATGATACTCGTTCCTGTTGTCAAAAGGCTGTACGAACAACGAGGTAGAGTACCAGGCTCACATCACCGGTATTGAGTTGGCCCTTGAGATCAATGTTCCCCATCTACATGTGAAGGGAGATTCCGAGCTGGTAATCAAATAGGTTAATGGTGACTACGTCATCAGGAACTCGGAGCATGTACCGTTTCTAGAGTACACCCTTCGCTTAATGGCCCAGTTCTCTTCTCGACCAAAGATTACCCATGTCCCACGGTCATAGAACGGTCAAGCAGACGCCTTGGCTGGCTTAGCCGCGTCGCTCGCAGAACACGAGCAAGATGATTTGATCATACATGTGGCACACCGGAGAGTCATTTCCCCTGTCACCCAAGAGGAAAATGATAGCCTGCAGGTAAGACATCTCACCACCGTACCCTCCATGTCAGGGGTCCCGGGTTCGTCAGACACAGTGGTTGAAGCCACTCCCGACTGGAGGGCACCTTTTGTCGAGTATCTCCAAAACGGTCGCCTCCCGGACGACCGGGCCGAGTGCGAGCGAATCTGATGTCGCGCGTTGCAATTTACCCTCTAGAGTGGCCCCCGTCTTGAACAGATCCTTTATAAGCGGAGCTTCGATGGCATCCTCCTCTGTTTCATTCAAGGAGTAGAGATTCCTCAATTTATGCCAGAGGATCACGCTGGTTCATGTGGTGCCCATCAAGCTGGGCCAAACTTGTCCCATCAAATCCGGAGGTTAGGGAACTTCTGACCCTCTATGATCCATGATTGTGTTGGGTATGCCAAGAGATGCCACGTGTGCCATGTTCACGCCAACTTCCTGCATCGGCCACCAAAGCCCCTCCACCCCACCAAGTACTCTTGTCCATTTGCGGTATGGGGACATGATGTAGTGGGACCATATCCACCGGCAATAGCCCTCCATTGTAGGTTCATCCTGACTGCTACAGATTTCTTCTCCAAGTGGGCTGAGGCAGTTCCACTCAACGAGGTCAAGGCACGTTCCATCGTCGACTTTGAGAGCTCCAATATTATCCACCGGTTTGGGGTCCCTCACGCCGTCCTCACCGATAACGACACCAACTTCCGAGTGGCTGAACTGAAGAAATTGTAAGCCAAGTACGACATCCGTTCGAACCATACCTCCCACTACCACGCACAGGAAAATAGACAGATCGATGTGTTCAAAAAAACCCTCTCTAACATTCTGCAGAAAAGGGTTGGTCAGAACAAGAAAATTTGGTCGGACAAGCTCCCCAACGCCCTCTGGGCTTATCGGATGACGACTCGCAACTCTACCCAGGTGACCCCATATTCCCTGGTGTATGGAGCTGAGGCCATCATACCCATTGAGATCCAACTCCCATCATTACGCACTGCAATCTATGATCACCAGACATCAGATGAGGTAGCCGAAATCCGTCTAGCTGAATTAGAAGCCCTGGACGAGAACCGGCTTTATGCCCTGCACAATCTGGAAAGGCATCAGGATAATATAGCGAGGGCCTTCAACAAGAAGGTTCATCTCCGCTCTGTTCTACAGGGCGACCTAGTACTGGCCCTTCGAGAACCAATGATTCCCGGTAGGAAACCACCCAAGTTAGAACCCAAATGGGAAGGGACTTATATCATCCCTAAGGTTTACTCCAACGGGGCGTACTCCTTGGTACCACGGATGGAGAACGCATAACCCCTCCCACCAATGCCAGGTTCCTCAAGCGATACATCGCCTAATCTTGTATGGTCCCACATGACCTTAAACTGCATGTTATGGTCCAACACGACCTTAAACTGTAAGGTCCTGCATGACCTTAAACTGCATCTTCATCCAGCAAGACGATAAACTGAAGAATGTTCCGAGATCTATGACCTTAAACTAAGATCTCCTCCCGTACTTACTGTAAGACGTTAAACTACAATCTAGTCAGGCCTTCCTGGCCGAGGCTCAGCCTCAGGCCCCTTGGCCTCCTTGGGCCCCTGTCCCCCATCCTTACTACAAGATTTTAAACTGCAAGCCATTCAGGCCTTCCTGACCGAGGGTCAGCCTCAGGCCCCTTGGCCTCCTCGGTCCCACGGCCCCCGTCTTCACTGCGAGATGTTAAACTGAAAGCTGGTCAGGTCTCCCTGACCGCAGCCCGGCCTCAGGCCCCTTGGTTTTCCCCAACTTACCCTCTTGCGGGATTGCACGGAATGGTGTGGGACTACATCACCATTCACGTCGAATTACTTGTCGTACCTTACATATCCCCAAATGAGATGCATCCTCGTCCCGAATAAAGTTAAACTGCATCTCAAGAACTACGTGTGGCTTGATTGTCATCTCAATGGGATATGTAGGAACACTCGGACGCCTCGTCTTGAGCCCAGCCCCAAGCTTTTCTCTTCCACTATCCCCCTGGGAATAGTTTCCTTGGAGGATCATTGTGTAGCGGGGACTAGGATTTCTTAACCCCGCTCATACAAGGGTTGTAAGGGTTGCACCATGTGCCCACTCCCATTCTTCTATCCTACCACGTCCTCACCGCATGACGCTAAACTGCATGACCTTCAAGAACTACGTATGTATTGATTCCCATCCTAATGGGATACATAGGAACGCCCGGGAATTTCGTCCATTGGCCCAGCCCGAAAGCCAAAATCTTCCCCTCGGGTCATGACATATGGCAGGGTTCACACTTTTTCCCCAACTCACATCGAGCAAGCCTCGACCCGGCTGCATATCCCCCTGGATATGTTTTCCTCTTTCGTGGATGGATACAGCTACGCTTCACCCACTCCTTGACTGGGATTCCATAATTATTTGCACACCCGGAGGGACCCCCAAAAACGTCCTGGATACTACGCCCAAGGGCTCTCCTACCGATACGGGCCAACGCCCCCGAGGGTTTTCAAGCAACAAGATGATACATGTCCCGCGTTGCAAATTTGGTCAACGGTCGACACTCATTTGTTGCTCCCATATCAGGTCACCATAGGAACGCTGTGTTTCGAACATGGTCAACAGTGTCCTGGATATTCAGGTCCACCCCGAGATGTCCCAAACATTGAGTGCAGTGATTCCTTCTACCCCATCCAGAGGTGACAAACTTCCCCCCGGGTGGTGCTAGCGGTCGGGCCCACGGCCTCGATTCCCCTATAAGGGGTGTACGGTGTGGTGTGGGACTATGTCGTCATTTACGTAGGGATCATGTACCATACCATACGGCTTCCCTTACGAGGCCCAGCCTTAGGCCCCTTGGCCTCCTTGGGTCCCCGGCGCCCGTCCTCATGTAAGACGTTAAACTGCAGACCCTTTAGGCCTTCCTGACTGATGCCCGACCTTAGGCCCCTTGGCCTTCTAGGGCCCCTCTACCCAACCTCTTACCCAGGGGTGTATGGTGTGGTGTGGGGCTATGTCCTCATTTACGTAGGGATCATGTACCATGCCGGACTCCTTCCCTTACAAGGCCCAGCCTCAGGCCCCTTGGCCTCCTTGGGTCCCCGACCCTCGTCCTCACTGCAAGACGTTAAACTGAAAGCGGGTCAGGCCTCCCTAACCAATGCCTAACCATCAGGCCCCTTGGCCTTTTAGGGCCCTGGCCCAGGTCCTCTATTATAGGAGTGTATGGTGTGGCGTGAGGTTATTTTCTCATTCACGTCGGTTTATTCGTCGTACAGTACACCTCCCTTATTTGGGGGTATATTACTCCCCCCCCTCATCCTGTATGATGTTAAACTACATCTAGAGAACTATGTGTGGCTTCATTCCCATCCTCATGGGATACGTAGGACCACCTGAATGTCTAGGATTCGGGTCCAGCCCCATATCTCGGGAATCTTGATCCCATCTTGGCCCTCTGGCCTACCCTTCCTCTATGAGAGGATTATATGGTGTGGTGTGTGATTATGTCCTCATTCACGTCGGTCTTGTAATGACCATGCCATGTACCTCTCCCTCCTGAGCTGTTTCGTCGATCCCTTTTCGGCGGTTCACCAATGTGCCTAAGAGTACGCTGGTTTATTACCTAGAATGCCAAGCTTTACACGGAAACGTCCGCACCCGCTTTCTAGAATATGTGTATCCCTGCATCAGGGCTTCCATCATCTTTCACACCCAGAGGGACCCCCAAGAACGGCCTGGATACTACTCCCAAGGGATATCCTACCATTACGGGCCAACTCCCCCGAGGGTTTCGGACAACAAATCAAATAAATCCCACGTTGTGAATATGGTCAGCGGTCGATGCTCGTTTGTTGTTCCCACCTCAGGCCAACGCGATATGGACGATGTGTTTCCACCATGGTTAACAGTTTTCCTCTATCATCACGCCAACCCATTAAGCCCAAAATGTCGGGTACATGATTCACACCCTTCATCACTTCATCGTGTCCAAGTAGAGTCTCAGAACTCTTGGTACTTTTACTCCGTGCACGTCTGCACGTTGGGGAAACACGCCACATCAAAGGTGTCCTTCGGGGATCTTTGTCGACTCCCCTCTGATGGACGCCCAAAGTATTGCGATAAGGATCTACCCCCCTTGTTTCCCACACCGAGTTTAACTCACCTAGGCTTAGGTATCAGGTTGACGTCTGCGCTAACTTGGAAGGTTCTTACCATTCATTGTCCGAGCTCTAAGACCATAAACTAAGATCCATCTGGAACTATGTTCAGCTTGATTCCCATCCTCATGTGATACGTAGGACCGCCTGGATGCCATGTCTTCAGGTACATCCCATTTAGGGAGCCAGTCTCTCCCCCTGTTTCACCTCTTACCTCTATATAGGCCCCTCGGCCTAAGGTCTCCCTCTCCGAGTGGCGCACAATGTGATGTGGGATCATGTCTCCATCAAATGTGTTTTATAACACTATGCATGTTCCCTGCCTAGCATCGTCTCTGCTACGTCTGTGCTGCATGACGATAAAATGCATGCTTGTTCCTATCATACGACCCTAAAATGTGACATTATCATCCTGGCCGCACGACGAAAAACGACACTGCATTGTGGTGACCTCGTTGTAGAGGACATCACATTGGGTATTTGTCACGTTCCATGCCATTTTTCAATGCCCATCATGGCTTCATCCTTGTGGAGACACCACGACCTACTACTCTAGGCCTCTCTCTTCACAAAAAAAAACATCTCACCATAAAGGACAAACATGATTTATCAAATTCCTCTTCTTTTACTGCAAGGGCCATGGTCGCACTCCCCTTTTCCCCTGGCACTGGTATATTACCATATCACCTTTAAGAACTACATGTGTCTTGATTCTCATCCTCATGAGATACGTAGGAGCGCCCGAGCACTTCCCCGCGGGCCCAGCCTACCCTTTGTTTTGAGTCCCTCGACTCGGGCATTTCCCCAGAGAACGCATGGTAAGTAGGGCTTAGGTCCTCCTTCACGTCGGGTATTGTTGACATGTGTCCCCTGCCCCCTTTACCCATTTATGGTCTAAGGTCCATCAAGAACTACGTGAGGCTTGCTTCTCATCCCTATGTGATACGTAGGAGCACCCGGACACTTCCCCGCGGGCCCAGCCTAACATTCTCTTTCGGTCCCTTGACCAAAAACCTCTCCTAAGGAGGTCATGCGGTGTGATATGGGATTTTGTCCTCATTCACGTCGTGTTGTTCATCGCACATCACACACCCCCTATTCCCATTCATTCCAGGTGTTTGATTTACTCCACCATGTGCCTCTTATGTCTCCTCCCATCCATGGTCCGAATTCTACGACCCTAAACTAAGATCTCCCTATGGGAAAGGAATCTTCTCCCTCTATCTAATACGTCTCGTTTTCGTATTCAGATGTGTTTTGACAAAGAGCCCAAAGTGTTGTATTTTCATAAGGACATCCTCCTCATCAGATGACCATGCTTCGTGAGCTCGCTGTTTGGATCCTCATCCTCTTCCACGTCCAAAAGGACCCTCGGGCAACATGGATACTAGGATTAAGGGCTATCCATGAATGCTGGACCTAAGGGCCCTCCAATTGTTTCAGGCCGACGTCCCTACGGATCTCTGGAAACATTTGTGACATGGTCCCGTGTTTCGAACATGGTCAACAGTCGACCCTCATTTGTTTGTCCCCATTCTAGGCTAACGCGATATGGATACTAGTTTTCCGCCACGGTCAACAGTTATCCTCCATCGTCACGCCGCCATCATTGTGATTTGAATCTCAAGAACCATGATTCACACATTTACACTTCCTCGTGTTCAAGTGGAATTCCATCATACTCGGCTTTTTCTCTCCGCGCATCTTGGTGCGCTAAATGATCGTGTTAGTGTCATTGGTCCGGTATTCACCGAGCGTCCCTTTTCCCTAACCTTCCCCTTTTTGTGTCGGGAAATTCCCACCACTACTTCGTGTTTCCCACACCGAGCACGACTCACGTGGGCTTAGTAGTTTTGGCGGGATGTGTACCAACATGGCTAGGCTTATCATCGTCCCGCATGACATTAAACTGCACTTCCAGAACTACATATGGCTTGATTCCCATCCTCGTGGGGTACGTAGGAACGCCCGACCACTCTACTTCGGGCCCAGCCTAATCCTCACTCTTGGTCCCTCGACATGAAGAGTTTCCTCCGGGGGTATGTGGTGCGATTTGGACTCCAAGTCCTCATTCACGTCGGTTTCATGTCTACCGCACCACACGCTCCCTGGGATCTTCCCTTTTATTCCACGTCCTATCGTATTAATTTAAACTACAGGAGTCCATGTGTCCTCAACACATGAAACTAAACTATGATTCTACCCTGAACAAGTTCAGGATTCCCTGTGTCAATCATGGGATGCACGAGAGCCTCTATCAGAGAGGATTTTACCTGCCAGTGTTGGTCTTTGACTGCACTATGCTTCCAGAACTACGTATGGCTTGATTCCCATATTTATGGGATACGTAGGGACACCCATGAATTTCACCTAGGGTCCTGCCCCAAGAATCGTAAAATCCTATTCCTCCCCCTGGTCGGACCCCTCATAGGGGACCGTGAAACTATGACTCTGCCCTGAACAAGTTCAGAATGCCCCAAGATTACATTGGGAAGCAGTAAATCCCCTCTCCAGAGAGGCCATGTCTGAAAGAAGGAATGATCCATGATCAAACCAATGCACCCATATGGTGTACTCCCACCACGGTGGTGTAACTACCTAAGTGTTGGATTCTGTTCAGACAAACCATCACTCCATATTCCACGCTTTGCATGCCCCTTATTCGGACCCTCATCCTCTTTCATGTTTCACGGTACCCCCTAACGGCCTGGTCTCATGCCGTATCGTCTCACCTACCATCCTAGGACAATGTTCCGGAAGACTGGTCAGGTTTGGAAGGACCCCCTAACAGTATGGATGTTTGACCTATGGTCCGCCAACTGTCCTAGGTCAGTGTCCCGAATGATTGACCGACAATATTTGTGACATGGTCTCGTGTTTCGAACATGGTCAACAGTTGACCCTCATTTTTGTCCCCATTATAGGCTAACGCAGTAAGGATACCGCTTCTCCACCATGGTTAACAGTTGTCCTTTATTTTCACGCCATCCCCACAGTGCTCCAAATCTTGGGCATCGTAATTCAGGCTTCCCGTTTCCACCTGTTCGGACTGATTCCAGTGGCCCTGGTGTTGCACTGTTCGTGCATGAGGGCACACTGAAGAAACGGTAATTTGACTGTCCTGAAAAGTTCCTTCTCCGGTCAGGCCCCACCCATATTTCAGAAATCCGGACTGGTAATCCAAATCCTAGATTCCCGGAGCATGGTCTCCACTCCTATGTTAGGCGGGACGAGAAGGTAACTGTCTCCTATTTCTCACATCGTGCTATACCCACGTGGGCTTGGGGAATTATCGACGAACTTCCCATAAACATTGTAGGGATGTAACAAGGCGATTCAAACAGTGGAAATCGTGCACGCTACGGAATTCAAAATAAAGAAAGAAGAAATTGAAGCACAAAAGTACCAATAAAAGGTTTTTGGTTTGTTACAATACTCGGGGGTCGACTCCCCCCATGGATGGGTTGACCTCGTCAAAAGAGCTTTGCAGCTCCGCCACCCGTTGGCTTGTGACGTCCAAGGCTTGCTACCGCTGACTCAGCTCCCGCTCCTCCTCAGCAGCGGCGAGGCGCAGTTCGTCAGCCGTGGCTTTGGCCCTATCTACGCCAGCTTGAATGAAAACCATCTTTCCAGAGGCCTGCCTCATATGCTCTTCTGCCTCTGTCAGCTGGGCCTTCAACCGTGAGATCAACTCAGATTGTGCATTAAGAGAGGCTGAAAGCTCATCTTCCCGGGTCTGCATCTGTTGGACCTTGCTTTCAGCCTCCTGGAGCTTCTTGATGTTGGTCGCCTTCTTCCACTGCCAGCCCAAGCTGAGCCCACGATCATGCTCCCGGATCTTCTCATCCATAAGATCTCAGATGAGTGCGTGAGGACGTTGGGTATCCATTCCCCCAGTGCACAGTTCGCGCAACCGTGAGTGGAGACTATCCATTTCGGCTAGCCATTGCACTTGGGGGGTGTCCTTGATGAAGCGCGTGATTAGTTTCCACGATAGGTGGTGGACTATGCTACTTTCTTCCTCGTCGGAGGCCGTTTCGTCCCAGTCTACGCAATTAGCAGGCTCGTACGCGGGATATGCCCGCAAGAAATCCTCGGCAGGATCTACATCTGGCGTTTAATCCAGTCCGACATCCGGCGCCGAAGCAGGCGTGACAGGACTGGGACTGACCGGTTGATCCTCTTCATCGGAGTTCACCTCAATGACTTCGAGCACGACCCTGCTGGTGGTCTTGCCAATGATGATGTGTGTTGCAGCCTGAGGATACGGGGGGACTATCGCCACCATCACCGGCATGCCCCTAGGAGGGCCGCCACCAAACATCCCGACTAGTCTTGCCGTAGCAGCCCACGCCAGTCGGAGAAATGTACAACAGAGAGGGACATAAACGTTAGTTGGCATAGTCTACATATCAAGATAAGGAAACCGATAGAGGAAACAAATGGAGATCAACCTCCTGACGCTTCTCTTTAGCCGGTACGGATGGGACCCCGAGGCGAGTCCCTCCGTATACTGTTGTAAGGTCTGGAGATTCTGGAGGTGCCACCTCGGGTGCTCTAGTCCCACCAGACGTGGAACTGGACGCAGCCATAGGTGCGGTTTCTGAAGGTCCCGCATCATCACCCGCCGAGGGGCAAGAACGAGGCCTGCAAACCAGTTCCTCCTGCATGGCTCAAACATCGGTGATAAGTCCATAGTGGCCCGAGAACAGACCATAAGGAAAGATGTTCGGAATGCTACCTCGAGAGCCTCTGCGAAATCTTCGGAATCTGAGCCTTGATCTCCGACCTCGCCCTCCTCCAACGGGCTCCCTCCTCCAGCCTCATCCTCCCGAGAGGAGTCCTCTGATTCTTCCGGCAGGTGGAAGCGCTCCCTCAGATCGACAGCCGATAACTGTGGGGGGATCATTTGATTCAATAGTACCCTCACCCGGTCTTTCATTGGGCATCGGACACCACTGGAGTGGATGTAATCCTCCAGCTCATCCAAGTATTGCACTGCCTCTGCCGGAGACGCCATGAATCTATCCTGGACTGGGCATATGCCTGATAATTCCATCCCGAGGTGATTCATGTGGGCCCATATATTGGGTGGGCTGAGGAATTGCCGGTTGAAATCCCAAATGTCCCAGGCTTCCTGGAAGACGACATCCTCTGCCATGTCGATATGACGCATGTACATCCTCAGAGCCTGAGTGGATATCCTACGAAATCCCCTCGGTGGATACCCCTCTGGATGGCCCTGCTCTTCCGAAATCACCGGATCCGCCGCTACTGCCACACCCTCGGTCGGTGCGGGTCTCGCCACCATGGCAGCCCCGCCACCGCGAGAGGCTCTAGCTGCTCTCCGACCCCGACCTCGAGATAGAGGAGGCCCACTGTCACCGACCCGAATAGTTAGTCGCTTCAGCATCTCCCCTGGATAAGCAGCCTCCCAACTAATGGCATAATCCCTCACCAATCCAAAAGTGGCGGTGGATGGAGTAAATGCAATCCGCATCTTCCCATCTTCCCGTGTGAACATGATCCACAGCTGCCTAATCACACACGGGTTCTCCTCATGATGCACCTCCCAGTAGACCTGCGGGGTCAGCTGCTGGAGGCACCGGAACTGCCTCGCAAACCGATGTGGGGTGTACGGTTCGTAGAGTGGCTCACGATCTATTCATGCCACCAAAACTCCACCTCGAAAGTCCAGGAGGTAAGCCCGATGTTCTTCCGTTCCCCGCTCATCGTCAGTATGTATCCCCTTCGGCAATGGGAAGGGGTGGAAATTAAACTCATCCGACCTCCACACCCGATTCAGCACCATCGGCACGACTAGTTTGAACGGGAAGCTCCCGACCGCATTCAGGATGGAGGGGCGGAAATTTTATCCCGGAGGCGAAATGGGGTTTGGATACTCATAAATCCCTCTGATGTGCGCTGCGATCCACCCATACAGGAGGGGGAAGGGCCCACATATCCATGGCGGCTTCTTGCTCTTGCTAATGTGCCGTAGAATTCTGTACAGTTTGGTGAGCATTGGAATCCCCAGATTGATCTGCTGCCCCATGGCCAACATGAATGCCATAATAAAAGAGCTGGGCCGCACCCCCATGCTTGTATCCCTCACCTGTAGAATCCAACCGCAGATGAGAGCCGCGATGAACGCCGCCAGCCTGACTATCGACTGTTTTTCAGTACTGACACTGAAACCCCAAGTCTTCCATTGGCTGTCCTCCAAGACCCGCCAATACAAGTGCCTCTTACCCCATTGGGCCACCCTCGTATAAGTTCGAGGCCTCGAAATGAACTATCGATTCTCTGAGAAATTCAGGAAGCTCTTGAACCTTCTCCTAAAGTGGACATCCCTCACTGCCTCCTTGTCCTCTCCAGGGACGAGTGCCATCAGCACTGACGCCAGTCGCGGCATTTGTTCTGTATCCTCCCACGCGCTCATGACAGGGAGGAACTCATCATACATGGCCCCCAAGATCGGAACCCCAGAAATATGGTGGACATCCCACAGGCTGATGCCCACCTCCCCGTGATGTAGGTGAAAGGTATTGGTCCTAGACGACCATCTGCTCAGCAATTCCGGCATCAGTTGTTTTGGCTAGTAAATGTGGAATTGGGAGGCCCACGCCGCCTCATATAATCCCACTCTCCTCATCTCGGCCCCAAACTCCTCGCATGAGGCACCTGCCCAGTAGGACCAGGCCCAGTCATCAGTGAAGTTGCCGCCTTGACGTAGGTCCCACTCATCGGTCCATCCTTTCTTCGAATCCTGCAAAGCTGCCTTCAGCATGGTACGATAGAGAGGAGGGGACATCTCCGGTTGCATTGCCTTCCCATCAATATCGTTCATATGGTTTTAGAGACAGTCAGCGGTGACGGGTGTGAAGTCCTCCTGCGCATGACCATCGGCCGCCATGAACCATTGGTGCTGACATGGTTTGCTCCTGAACCAGCAATCTGGTTCGTACCTACTCGCCTCAGGGATGAAGACGTCATCCCTCAACCCGAAGTCGTAAAATGGAAGATTCTTACACTGCGGATAATTAATCTGACCCTCCGATATCATATCTGTCAAAGAAGTGTGGTCCGAATGGCTTCGGACCATCTCCCCAAGGCCTGGACGGTTGGCCATCTCATCTCGACGGGCGACATCTGGAAGCACCCCCAATACAGCTTCTTGATGGGCCATTTCAATTCCGGCACTCAGAAAAGAATTTTTTCAGAACGGATTGCGAAGCTGGATCGTGAAGACAGATCACGAAGGTCGGTCGCGAGACCAAGCCGCGAAGTCTGGCCTAGGCCGGCCAACATGAGTTCTCTTGGCGCGGTCGCAGAGTAAGAGACCCGCGGTTTGCTGCGATGATCGATTCGCGGAGAGCAGGCGCGAAGTATGCGGAGTTTCGTGAAATCCAGCGTGCAAAAAGACAAAGAAATCACGTAAAGACAAAATAGGTCGACCCCGTATTTATAGGCGACGACCCCGGAGCATTGCGGCACACCTCACCCGCACAGAGCATCGCGGCGCGTCCGGATCCGTGGCCCCGGTCAGCACCGCGGGCCCTCTTCGTGAAGCCGCATTGCGAACCGCCGAAAATTTTGGCGATTTTCCCTTAGACTTCGACCCTTCACCCTCCGTGGCTCCAAGTCTGAGGTGGGCATTTGTTGGTGCCAAAATATTGTACGAAAGGAAGGGACGAAAAAGAAGGCCGACCCACTGCCTCGCGAAGCACCGACGTGAAGCACCCCGAGCATCGTTGTCTCGTGATTCTCTGGAGGCGGTAACTCTCCGCGAACGAGTTTGACGTTCATGAGCCCGCCGCGAACTCTAGAGGTGGTAACTCTCCGGGAACGAGTTTGACGTTCCTAAGCCCGCCACGAAGATCCGGAGGCGTTACCTCTTCGTTAAATACATTGACATTCGCGAGCGCGCCGTGAAGCACCTGAGGTGGCACGCGAGTTCTGCTTCGCGGCGCCCCTTCCCTATAAATACTGGACTCCCCCTGAGTCCCAGAGATGCAAAATCCGACCTTTCGGCTTCTCCTCTCCTGAATCGCGAAACACTCTTTGCCCCTGGGAATCATGAGCTCCGCGAGGTACTTTTACTTCGCATGACTCCTTCGCTTTGTCTCGTTTTGAGGCCCTCTTCCGAGAGGGATGCCCTTCACGAAGCTCAAGAGAATTAGCGAAGGAATGGGATTCCCACAGGAACTCGGGCAGCCGCGGGGCATTTATGCTTCGCGAAACACCCAACCTGTACTAGTGATCCCTATGCTAAGGCAGGATCGCTACACATCGTGAAGCACACTGTTTCGAATCACCCTGCTTCGGAAGGCACCTCTTCTTCGCGAGGCAGTGCTCTGCGAATACTGTTCCACTTTGCGAAGCACCCTCCACTCACACCTATTCCCCATGCTAAGGCCAAGGCACTCCGCTTCGCGAAGCACACTCCTTTGCTTGGAAAACCCCGCTTCCCATGGGACCCTCCAGGTATGCACGATGTGATTTCAAAGTCCCACGGACAATACCACTCATAGCGTTGTTTCGCCTAATGCTTCTTCACATAGTCACGCTAACATCTATTGCTTCTTCACATATCCATGCTATGGTGGACCCCTCACTAGTTCGCTCCACAACCCCCCTTGACCATGGACTTACTGGTACCTTCACTCCCCCAAGGAGGAAAGGGTACAAGTTATGTAAGTCCTAGGGGTGTGGAGTGAACCTACCTCGTCTGAGTTGCAGGAAGTTAAACTGCCAAGCACCACATCCTCAACACATGATGTTAAACTGTGACCCGACCTCGTGCCTCTCACGAAGGGTCCCCCCAGCTCGAACATTTTTTATGCAACTAGTCTCCACAGGAGTGGAATCACCCATCCACAAGGGATGATATCCTCCTTATTGGAGTGGCGTATGTTCTCAAAAGAAGGGCGACCCTAGTTCCCCAACGGATGGCTGTACCCCTGCATCTCCGTACTTCCCCACTACCAAGGTCAGTGGAGGGCGTGATAGGGAATGAGGCACCTCCCATAATTGGTCCCAAATCCCTCTTTCGCTGCGCTTTGTTGAACTCTGGGCCTCCATCCTTGAGTAAGTCCAAGCACCATGGGCCGCCTAATGCGTAAGCCCCACTTCGCTTCACACGGATGCACCCTTCGCGTCATGATCATCAGGTCCTTGCTGTCTCTTGTTTCTCACACCAAGCATGAATCACGTGGGCTTTGAGTTGACATTGGCCATGAAAATACCACATCCAGCATGACGTTAAACTGTATGCCATCGTCCAGCATGACGTTAAACTGCATGCCCTCATCCAACATGACGTTAACCTGTATGCCCTCATCCCGCATGACATTAAACTGCACACCCATTTGAACTACGAGGTCTTTGATCCATGTCAAGGCATGGTACATAGGAAGCCTCCATGAGGTTCAATCCCACCCATCATCCAATTCACATCGAGTTCTACCTGCGTCCAGCACGACGTTAAACTGCATTCCAGCCCGACGGCAAGCCGTTGCCACAACCCGAACTACGAGGACTTTGATCCATGTCAAGGCATGGTACTTAGGAAGCCTCCCAAAGGTTCAATCCCATCTCCCATCAAACCAAGGTCCCTCATTTACGTCGGCTCTCCGACACCCACCGCTATTCCGAACTACGGGGACTTTGATCCATGTCAAGGCATGGTACGTAGGAAGCTTCCATGAGGTTCAAGCCCACCGCCTGTCGTTTATTCACGTCAGGGTTCACTATCATCCCGTATGACGTTAAACTATATTCCATCAATCATTTGAACTACGAGGACTTTGATCCATGTCAAGGAATGGTACATAGGAAACCTTCCCAAGGTTCAATCCCACCACTAGTGGACCCCCGGGTCTACTTTCACGTCGGTTCACTGATGAAACCCTTTGAACTACTAGGTCTTTGATCCATGTCAAGGCATGGTACGTAGGAAGCCTCCTCGAGGTTCAAGCCTATCTATCATTGGACCAAGGTTCACTTTCACGTCGGTTCACTGATGAATCTCGTCCTTTAAACTACGAGGTCTTTGAGACATGTCAAGGCATGGTACGTAGGAAGCCTCCCCGAGGTTCAAGCCCACCACCCGTCGGACCAAGGTCCACCTTCACGTACGTTCGCTGACGAAGCCCCTCTAAACTACGTGGTCTTTGATCCATGTCACTACATGGTATGTAGGAAGCCTCCACGAGGTCCAATCCCACCACCACTAAGACCCTCCTGGTCCTCCCCATTCACGTCAGTTCGCTGATGATGCCCATCGGACCAAGGTCCACCCTCATGTCGGTTCACCGGCACCATCCCTAACTACGCGGACTTTGATTCCCTGCCATGGGGATACGTAGGAAGCCCCTTCAAGGCTCAAGCCCAACTTCACCATTTCCCTTGCGATGGTCCCTTGCAATTCCCCCCTCCACTTCATTCGTCTATCCATCATCCACCCTGATTCTCGCCCGGACAGTCATATCTCGGTGAGACCATGTAGGTACGCTCCTCTTCACAGCCGCCCATGGGCTGGTCCCGGTACCGGCACCCCTTCAAGGGAAATCCCTCAATCTGATCCATTCTAACTAATGCTCTGATCGGACTGATCCTTCTTCGCTGGACGTTAAACTCACGGCGTACCATGTGTTAAACACGGGAAGCTGAGGAAAACCTCAGATATGTGTCTATGGAATATAATTCCCTGTGCTCGATGTGGGATGCCTTGGGCTTCCATGCCCTCGAGAAGCCCTATGACCAGGGATAATAAACAGACATGCAGGTTCCCCAGCATCCAGACACGCTACTGATGTCTCAATGTGACTACTCCCCCGACTGAAGGTTGCTGCCCCGACCAGACCCTTTGGAATGTCCTAACAAAATCAGTGTAATTAACTGGGGTCCATAGAAACACGGCACTGGGAAGAGTTTCACGAACAAGGTATTAAATCTATGAGGGAGACCCGGACTAGGTGACAAGTTCTGAGGAGGAATCCACAGACGGAAGAACCAACATCCCATCATCCCGCTTTGATCAAGGAGCAGACGTCCCTGAATAAGGAGTGAATGTCGCCCACCTTTGGAAAGCGGGAATGCAGGGCAACAGTGCAGCGTGTCCTCCTCCGCGGACGGACGGATGTGCGCGCCCCGACGAAAGCGTCGGAAACAATCATAATAAATCAACTTCAAATAATCTTAAAATCCATCAAAGAATGTTGACATAGATGAAATCAAAACTTTTTTTAGAGAAATATATATTTCTATTTTTAAATCATTTAAAAGTCATGTAATTATTAAAGAAAACATTTATTTTAAAAATATTCTTATAATAATTTAAGGGAAGCATAGAGAATGTTATAACGGCGGAAAACAGCTGCACTCGTCGTATACGTTAGAAAACATTCTTACCATAATTTGTTAAAAAGGTCATGAGTTACCTCGTTTGGAAAACAATGGAAAGATTCCTTTCAAACCATTTTATAAAAAGTCAAAAAAGGGTATAAACGACTTTAACCCAGTCTAGTAAATAGTAATAATGTTTTGGAATAAATTTTTGAGAAACATGGATGTGGATGATAAAGAGGTCCCAATAGATACTTATGTAAAAACAATCTCGGATAATAAAGAGATTCTGAAATTAACCCTTAACTTGTACTTTTCCTTGGTCAAGGGTAGGTTAACCTCCAGTATAATAGTGAAATAATTTTTATCAAATTATACTAGAATCATATACATTAATATGATATCATATATTATCTTTTAATATTTCTTTGTTAATAATATCTTAGTATTATCATCGTTTCAGGTGTTAACTGATTCATTTTCCTTTATATGATTTGTTACATAAGTAATGTTTATTATAGATAGGATGTATCTTATTCATATTTATATTGATATTAACTATTTAAACATTATTTTTAATCATCTAATGAAAATTATTATTGAATGAATTATGATGGGGAATGAATCACATCGCGTTCGTGGAGACGGTAATCCGTACGTACGCACAAGCGACAATATCATTATTTTGATATTAACATAATATATAATTGGATGGTATATCATTTATAAAGAATCATTATCATGTTATATTTACTATTTACATCAATTAAACATCATTATTATACCTATCAGAATAATAATGTCTTGAATGACAATTACACCACGATGTGGAGACGGTAAGCCGTACGTACACACGTATGGTGATATGTCATTGAAAGGATGGATATAATAATTAATATGGTTATACCATATTTATAATAACATCACAGTATATAGAATATACTAGAGTTATTATTTTAATAATGGAACCAACAAAGAAAATGAAGTGGAAGAAGATAGGAACTAGAAAGAGGTGATGAAATATTTACCTCTTCTTCGAGTTCTTCCTTTTGATTTGATCAAAAAGGCTCCTTAGATTGGCTTTCTGACTAAAGGAAGGCCTCTAGGATTAAGGGATGAATTTTTAGAGGGTATTTGGGTAGATTTTGGCCGAGCCAAATGGATTTCATGGTGTGAATTAGAGAGAAGGATAAGTGCCCTTTTATGAGAGGGGTGAGGGGCTCCTTAGGAAAAGTTAGAAATATTATTTTATAATAAAAATAATTTTCGGTTTCTAATGGCTCCAAAATGGATTATTTAAAGGATAACGTGGGGATGGGTATAAAACCACTCAACTAATAGGGTTTAGACTGGTTTGGGTCACTATATTAACTTTATCTTTTAGATTTAACTCTTAGTTAAATAGTTTGACATTTACCATGTCTCTTTGTATTTTTATATTATATGGTTAATAAAATTATTATATACTTCCAAGAGAACCCCAAGTGGTTCATTAATGATACACCCATCATTATATAAGTCATTTTACTGAACCATAGATTTTTTGAAATATAATATCAATTAATAATATAATATTTGTTTTAAAAAATGATTTATGTCAATTTTGACACTATTTGGTATTTTGTTTTTTCATAAATTCATAACAACATTGTTATATCTATCACAATTCATATAACCAACCCTAACATGTCATATTAACCTAAAAAATTAGTTTAATTCCAAAAAAGTATCAAATTTCATTTATTTGGATATTTATAATATCACTTATTTTAATCTTTTATTAATACTGTAATTACTGCATCATCATTTTTTTCATAAATAAATTTAATTATTTAATGTGTAAAAAATATAAATAAAATACCATTATTTATGAAATCGTTTTATATTTCTAAATAACATTTATAGTCGAATTTATATTATGTATATCCCTATATTAGAAATGGTTTAGTTATAAACCATTGAATTTAACACTTTTAACTCTTCTTTGAATTAAATAATAATAAATGTCCTAATCTAATCCAAGTGGACCTAAATGACAATATTTTATTCCTAAGGTTGTTTTTGTTCGAATTACACTTATCCAATAGAATTTGGACATGTGTTAGGGTAATAGTAATATAATTTTTACCTTTAATTACCATATTTACTTTTAACTGTGGTAAATAATAGTCAAAAGTTACTATTCACCAAAAATTATTTTCTATTCATTGAACCACATTTTACTTACTGATATAAACCGTGTCTCTTTATTTTTCAAAATTCAACTCACAGAAGGGGTAAATTTATGTTTTATGCGAATTTGCAAATTCTCTTAGGAGGTGGGTAAAAGACGGTAAAAAGTTCAATAAAATTTTTATATATCTAAAATTGTTATAAACTAACTCCAATGAATTACATTGAAATTATATAGGTATTATGTATCTATTTTAAACACAAATAAAATAAAATAAAATAAATAATTATTTAAATAAAATGTCAGTTTTAAACAATAACTCAGGGTTTTCACTATTCATCAAAATTTGGAAGTTTTTAGAAAAATACCAAAATTTTCTCCTAAGATAATTTTGATATTATGAATAAAAAATTACTTATATTTTACCAAATTAAAAACATATATGTTTCATTTATTAATTTAAAATTAATTCCTGTTGTCAAAACCAAAAAGCGTGTTTTTTAGAAATAATAACTTACAAAAGATTGATAGTTGTTTATGTCCAATTTCAATGTAAAATTATTTTCAATGAATAAAATTGGGTTAAATGGTAAAATTATAATCTATTTATACTTCCAAACCAATAAAATGTATAATTTAACACTACAAATTATTTTGATTAAAATTTTGTTTTTAGTTAAAATATAGAATTTTTCACTATTCACACATATATGAAAGTTATAATACAAACACCAAAAATTTATAGGAACTAAATTATTATGTACTGATTCTAAATAAGTTTATTTTTTCCAATTTAATATATAAAAGTTTCAAATATTTGATTTAAAAAGGGTTCTCCATTAAAAGGCAATAAAATTTTATTTTTTAAAAAGTACTTTTATCGGAAAAAATGAATTTGTTTTTTTTCATTATGTCTACTAAACTCATAATATGGATTCTAAAATTATAACGACTATATAAAGTTCAAAATTTAGTAAATACTATTCATAACCTCTTTTGAATTGCTAGTTTGGTAAGTCGTGGTTCACTTAAAATC
This sequence comes from Viscum album, assembly GCA_963277665.1. Taxonomy (NCBI): domain Eukaryota; kingdom Viridiplantae; phylum Streptophyta; class Magnoliopsida; order Santalales; family Viscaceae; genus Viscum; species Viscum album. Next base: position 1,996,293,853 of record OY728157.1, read on the forward strand.
AGTGTTGTGTGTAGTACAAGTTATTGAATTACTTTGAAGAAATAGTGTACTATGATATCGTGGGGTGTTGCATTTAAGAATTAATTGATTCATAAAATAAGAGTGGAAAAAATATACATTAGATGTAGATTTTCATCCATCAATTAATTCCTACCAAAAACTCAACTTTCACTCCAAAAGATAATAGAATTCAAACATATTCTATTTATTCTAACCCTATAGGGTTAAACAAAGTAATTTATAATTTAAATGTCAGACAATTTAAAAAAAATACATTATACAAACTATGACATCACGTAGGCCTATGGTAGGTGATGAACCCTTGTCGCTCTTCGGCTGTGGGGTCAATTCTTGCACCCTTTCCGGACACGACGGGTTGTCGCCCAACCTCCGGGTTGTCCTTTTTATAAAAAACCAAAAAATAATCTTAATAAATAATTTAACCTTAATAATAGTATCCAAAGTCAAACATAATCCATTCCAACCTTTAGACTTATCCAAAATACTTCTGTCCATACTCACAGTCAAAAATTTTTAAGGAAGGTAAACTAAATAAAGATATCCTTTTCCACATAATAACATATGAATACCTTCATCTTGTATTATTTTAATTCATGGTAACACCTTGAATTAACATAAAACCTTATTGATTACATTCATCCTCCCTTATTCCTTATATAATACTAGATATATTCCTTTTATCCAATTTTTTTTTATATTTCAACAATGACGGAATAAAAAATCCAGTAATCAGTTCCATGGTAGTCAAGATTATCCAATATAATTTATCCAAATCAACCATCTCTTATTCAAAAATCAATACCTCAGTATCAGGACCATATTATTGTTTACCTCTCCTTCAACCATGTATTTTAAAAAAAAATTAACTTGAAACTATGTCACTTTTGGTAACATAAAATCTTAAATCCTTAATAAAATAGAACTGTAGTACAATCCTTATTTATTTCCACAATTCATATAACAAGTACATTGTTTATACAACGCTCAAATGAAATAATTCTTTAATAACAACATAATAGCATTATTCATTCATCTTCATTTGTGGTATTATCATAACTTTTTTATTATCTAATAACATCATTTGGGGAGTACTCTAATGATTTGGACATTGCTTCGCGTAGCATCCCAACTCCTTGTAGATGAAGTATTGTACATTTGAAACCTTTTTTCTTACCCTTCCAATCACGTACATGGTTTTATTTTTATCCACACATATAAAAATATCTCATTCCCTTCAAGAATTTACCAAGGTTATTCTTTCCACAGTTATCACATATGGGAAAATCCATCTTTCCCCTCTTCCCTTTATCCATCTTTCTCTCTTCATTCTTTTTATTCTCTTTCTTCCCTTCAAAGCCATATGACTCAGAGAATTATTTACTTATCTTATTAAGACATGATACTATTTTTTCATATGATGATAATACATGGGATAATATTTCCCTTATAAATGTTGGCTTAATTCTATAAAAGATATGATCCTTCTTAATCCTTCGATAAAGCGTATTGCCAGAGTTCTCATTCCTTTTTCTAGGCACCATTTAAAAACAATGGAATACACTAGGATAGTTTATGAATCACAATACATAATTCCAAAATTGTAAAAACCATAACATAAATTGAATAGTTTATGGATACAATCCATAATCATAAAAATGGTTTCGTTCCTTCATCATGGTTTGTAAAGAATGTGTGAATTATCTTAATCATATCACCTCGGAGTGTCGTAACCAAAAGTGCAGCAAGGCCCATTGTCATGTACCAGGATACCCTCGGTCAAGCCCGAAACTCCTTGTTAGAATTTTCACTCCTAGGTACATCTTTTCCAGTGCATCCTCTACCTGGTCATATCTAGATAGGGATGTATTTCTTGGAAAATACAAAAAATATCTACATTTCCATAATTATAATAAGTTCTTCTATAATAATACTCAAAGTCTATGTTACGGTAATGTTCACTAATCATATTTTTTCGAAATCTAGTTTCCAAGGTATGTACTAAACTTCCTCTGATTCAAACTATAATGCCCCGACCCCAGTTACCATGATTTAGTGCATTATTTTAATATATTGGCATGATTATAAGGAATCATGTCCTAAAATACTGATCAGTTTAGTAATATTGGAAAATATATTACATATATGAATGTTACATTACACCTTAGAAAATAAAACACGGCATAAATGATTCTTTGATAAATCCATTAATCCCCTAGCTTAACCCTTCTTATCAATCATAATACTCATCTTTGAATCCTAGGAAAATAAGTCATAAGAAAGGGGTGAGCTCAAATGCTCAGTAAGTGTAAGCAATACAGTGGAAGATAACATAAACATTAGGCATGGTGAATAATTTAAAACACATGCCTTTAACAAATAATAAACAAGAACACTTTATGACAGGATTTTGAGATGAATAAAAAATTCCATAATAAAAAATAATCATGGGTATTCTACCAGTCTAATAACCACTTGAACCATCAATAATATTTTCATAATTAGGGGATGTATAATTCTGTAAATTTGGAATCATCTTGTCAAGCCCTCTGCCAAGATGTCTAAAAATGATTTAGGCCTTGTCCAAAACCATATATCAAATTTGGAAAGGACTCAGCCAATTACACATCTAATTGTATCATGAGACCTACCGATGCATTGAGGAGCTATAGCTGGCTCCACCCACCACTTACTAAGTCCAATACATTCCCTCATTTGAAAAGGTTAAAACATAACATAAACATTCATACTAAAACTAGCATACGAAATGTCAATACTTTAACCCTAAACCATGAATGGTATAAAAGTAACACATCCACAATAAAATATATCACAAAACCTTCAATTCAATATGTAATATTTGTATCATAATAAATCAACCTCGATCATGAATAATATTCCGTAAATGAATTTGACATAGTTGAAAATAATCAGTAAAAATCATTGAGAGAAATATCGCTTTTTCATGAAATAATTTAAAATTCACATAATTTATAAAGGAATTCATTTAAAAGATAGTTTTGAATCAAATTGTCCCATACCATTTTGAAAATTTTGAATGTAATTAATATTTTAAAACATTCATGTCCATATAAATAAATCCTTAAAACCATTTTGAAAAATGGACATTAATGAGAAAAGTTTAGAAGAATAAATCCATAAAAAATTTAAAATGTTGTTTTAGTAAAAATTCCCTTAAAAATAATTTCTTTGAAAACACTTTTATTAATCATGGACATGAAAAATAAATATGTCCCATCAGATAATTACGTAAAAACAAACTATGATAATAAAGAGATTGTGAAATTAACCCTTACCTTGCGCATTCCTTTGGTAGAGGGTACATATATCCTCTTAAATAATGACCATAGTATGTTATTAAATTATAACAAAACCATATTAATATTTATTATATCATACATGATTCATTTATGAAATTATACTACCTATTTAATAATTATTTCCATCTTAAATTAACTTTTCGGGTAATAATCTCTTTCTTTATCGTATGTGTTTTAACTTGTTATTATTGATTGTATCATTTATATCATAATTTACATACTAAAAAAATATAAAACATGATTTATATATCTTATATATTTAGAATATAAATTTTTATAATAGATAGATATATGAAATGGAAAACACCATTTATGGAGACGGTAGGTCGTACGTACGCATAAACGCTGTTTCCGTTTTAATATCATATTAAATGGAAGTAAGTGAATAAGATATATTTAAGTACATATATATATATATTAATTATAATTATAATTTAATATATTACATACTTATTAATAATATATATTTTTAACCATTGTTGAAAGGTGAGGGTGGAAATGAATCTAATGATGTCGTGGAGATAGTAATATGTACCCACGCACGAGCGACAATATCATTATATTGATGGTGAAATCGTATGTAATTGGATGGTATATCATATAGATAGAATAATTAAGTTGTTATATTTTTTATTTACATTAGTTATACTCATTATTATACCCATCCAAATAAAGAAGTCTTTTAATAACAAACTACACCTCGACATGGAGACGGTAAGCCGTACGTACACACGTATGGTGACTTTGTCATTTATAGGATTGATATAATAATTAATATGGTTGAACCATATTTATAATAACATCAAAGTATATTTAATTTACTAGAGTTATTATTTTGTTATGGAAACAACAAAGAATGATTAAATGGAAGAAGAAAAGAACTTGAATGTGGGTGGTGAAATTATTATCTCCTCTCCAACTGTTTCCTTTCGAGCTGATCAAAAGAGCTCCTTATGTTGGATTTAGGATCTAATTATAGAATTTAGGTTTAATGTAGGATTTTTGAGAGGATATTTGAACATGGGTTGGCCGAGTCAAATGTCCTGGAAGGTGTGAAACTAAGAGAAGGGGAAGTACCCTTTTATAAAAGAGGTGAGGGTCACTTTTGGAAATGTTTGAAATATTATTTTACAGTAAAATAATTTTCTGTTTATAATGGACTAAAAATAATTTCTTTCAAGATTTAGGTTCTTATGGTTCTAAATCCTAATAATAAACAGGTTTTAGACAAGTTTAGGTTACCATTTTAAACTTATCTTTTATAATTAACTCTTAGATAAATAGTTTAACTTTTACCGTGTCTTATTGTATTCTTACAATATATGGTTAATAAATTTACTCTAAACTTCCAAGATAACCTAAAGTAGTTTATTAAAGACATATATAATATTATATAATCTCTTTGTCCATTCCTTATATTTTTATGAATATCATATCAACAGATAATATAGTATTTGTTTTAAAAATTAATTTATATCAATTTTGACACTATTTGGTATTTTTTTGGGAAAGTCATGACAACCTAATCTCTTCAAAATATTTTTTTCTAATCAACCCTAACATGTCATATTAACCTATTGTTTCCGATTCTTTCGCCGGGGCGCGCGCGCATCCGTCCGTCAGGGGGGGGGGGACGCGCGGCTTTGTTGCCCCGCATTCCCGCTTTCCAAAGGCGGACGGCATTCGTTCCTTATTCAGGGACGTCTGCTCCTTGATCGAAACGGGATGATGGGATGTCAGTTCTTCCTCCTGTGGATTCCTCCTCAGAACTCGTCACCTATTCCGGGTCTCCCTTATAGATTTAATACGTAGTTCGTGAAACTCTTACCAGTGCCATGTTTCCATGGGCGCCGGTTAATTACGCTGCTCCTGTCGGGACATTCCAAAGGGTCCAGCCAGGGCAACAACCTCTGGTCAGGGGAGTAGTCACGTTGAGACATCAGTAACGTGTCTGGATGCTGGGGTACCTGGCGTGTCTGTCCGTTATCCTTGATCACAAGGCTTCTCGAGGGCGTGGAAGCCCGAGGCATCCCACATCGAGCGTGGGGAATTACATGTCATAGACACGTATCTGAGGTTTTCCTCAGCTTCTCGTGTTCAACACAGGGTATGCCGCGAGTTTAACATCCAGCGGAGACGGATGAGGGTGATCAGAACGTCCCATAGAGACGGATCAGATTGGTGTATCGCATAGAGACGGCTATGGTCCCATAGAGACGAATCAAAACGCCCAATGAGGACGAATCCGAGGTGGTGCACTCCCTATAGGGGAAAAGGGTGATGAATCGGGGTGTACACGGAGGACAGCGACCCAGAGATATGATGGGACTTACACATGGAAAGTGGCCCAGGCGCCGCTAGGGGCAGCGAGGAGATGGATGGCATGACTCCACCGGGATGTTGCGGCCCGGGTGAGAATCAGGATGGGTGACGGATGGATGAGTGAAGTGGAGGAGGATGAAATGGGACCATCGCAGGGTGCGACAGTGAAATTGGGATTGAGCCTTGAGAAGGCTTCCTACGTATCCCCGTGGCAGGGAATCAAAGTCCGCGTAGTTCGGGTGGTGCCGGTAAACCGACGTGAAGCTGGACCTTGGCCCGATGAATGTCGTCGGCGTACCGACGTGAAAGCGGACCTTGGTCCGATGGGAGTTGGGCTTGAACCTCTGGGAGGATTCCTACGTACCATTCCTTGACATGGATCAAAGACCTCGTAGTTCAAAAGGGGTTTCGCCGGTGAACCGACGTGAAAGTAGACCTTGGTCCACTGTTGGTGGGCTTGAACCTCATGGAGGCTTCCTACGTACCATTCCTTGACATGGATCAAAGACCTCGTAGTTCAAAAGAGCTTGGGTCGCAATGGCTTACCACTGGACCGGAGTGCAGTTTAACGTCGTGCGGGACGGGAGTGTGCAGTTTAACGTCATGCTGGACGCGGGTGTGACCCAACGTGAAAGTAGACTCGTGAGTCCACTGTTGGTGGGTGGGTGATTCGTCGGCGAACCGACGTGAAAGTAGACCTTGGTCCACTATTGGTGGGCTTGAACCTTGTGGAGGCTTCCTACGTACCATGCCTTGACACGGATCAAAGTCCTTGTAGTTCAGGTTGTGCAGTTTAACGTCTTTGCTGGACGGGGGCATACAGTTTAACGTCGTGCTGGACGTGGGCGAAACTCGACGTGAATGAACGACCGAGCAATATGGCTTGAACCTCATGGAGGCTTCCTACGTACCATGCCTTGACACGGATCAAAGTCCTCGTAGTTCGGATGGGGTTTCGTCGGTGAACCGACGTGAAAGTAGACCTTGGTCCACTGTTGGTGGGCTTGAACCTCATGGAGGCTTCCTACGTACCATGCCTTGACATGGATCAAAGTCCCCGTAGTTCGGATGGTTGGGTCGCAATGGCTTACCACTGGACCGGAATTGGACCCGACGTGAAAGAGCGACGGGTGGGCTTGAACCTCGTGGAGGCTTCCTACGTACCATGCCTTGACACGGATCAAAGACCTCGTAGTTCAGATAGTTGGGTCGCAATGGCTTACCACTGGACCGGAATTGGACCCGACGTGAAAGAGCGACGGGTGGGCTTGAACCTCGTGGAGGCTTCCTACGTACCATGCCTTGACACTGATCAAATATCTCGTAGTTCAGATGGGTTTGTCAGGGTCGGTGCTCACTCTAAGCTCACGTGAGTCATGCTCGGTGTGAGAAACAAGAGGTCGCAAGGACCTGACGATCACGTCGCGAAGGGTGCGTCCGTGAGAAGCGAAGAGGGGCTTACGCGTTGAGCGGCCCATGGTGTCGGGACTTACTCCAGGATGGAGGCCCATGGCGCGACAAAGCGTGGGAAAGATGGACCTTGGTCCGACAATGGGAGGTTCCTCGTTCCCTATCACGTCCTCCACTGACCTTGGTAGTGGGGAAGTACTGAGATGCACGGGTGCAATCATCCGTACCAAAGGTTAGGGATTTACGCTCTGAGGCGACCCTTCCCCTGCGAACATACACCACTCCGACAAGGAGGATCTCATTCCATGTGCGGAAGAGTTCCATTCCCGTGGAGACGAGTGGTGTAATGAATGTTCGAGCTGGGGGGACCCTTCGTGAGGGAGACAAGATTGGGTCACAGTTTAACGTCACGTGTTGAGGACGTGGTGCTTGGCAGTTTAACGTCCTGCAGCTCGGACGAGGTGGGTTCACTCCACACCCCTAGGGCTTACATAACCGGTACCCTCTGGTCCTTGGGGAAGGGAAGGTGTCGGTAAGGCCATGGTAAAGGGGGGTCGCGGGAGGGACCATCGAGGGGTCCACATTAGCGTGGCTATGCGAAGAAGCAATAGCCGTTAGCGTGCCTATGCGAAGAAGCATTAGGCGAAGCAACGCTACGGGAGGTGTTGTCCATGGGACTTTGAAATCACATCGTGCAAACCTGGAGGGTCGCATGGAAAGAGGAATCGATAAGCAGAGGAGTGTGCTTTGCGAAGTGGGGTGCCTTGGCCTTAGCATGGGGCAGAGGTGGGGGTGGGAGGTGCTTCGCGAAGTGGAACAGTGTTTGCGGAGCACTGCCTCGCGAAGAACGACTGGTTCGCGAAGCAGGGTCCTGCCAAGCAATGTTCTTCGCGATGCATAGTTATCCTACCTTGGCATAGGGATTACTAGAATGGGTTGGGTGTTTCGTGAAGCACAAGTGCTCTGCGGCTGCCCGGGTTCCCTTGGGAATCCCCTTCCTTTGCGAACGCCCTTGAGCTTCGCGAAGGGCATCCCTCTCGGAAGAGGGGCTCAAAACGAAACAAATCAGAGTCGTATCGCGAAGTAGAAATACCTCGCGGAGCTCATGATTCCCGGGGCAAAGCGTGCTTCGCGATTCGGGAGAGGAGAAGCCGAAGGGTCGGATTGTCCATCCTCGGGGACTCAGGGGGAGTCGAGAATTTATAGGGAAGGGGCGCCGCGAAGCAGGGCTCGCGCGCCGCCTTCGGGGCTTCGCGGCAGCTCGCGAACGTCAAACGGGTTCGCGGAGGATTACCGCCTCCGGCGCTTCGCGGCGGCTCGCGAACGTCAAACCGGTTCGCGGAGGATTACCGCCACCGGTGCTTCACGGGGCTGCCAAGGTTGGGACGCTTCGCGGCGGGGCTCCGCGGCCGGGCTTCGCGGCTGAGCTTCGCGAGGCAGGGCGCCGGCTGTTTTTTTCGTTCCTTCCTTTCGGGCCATATTTTTGGCGCCAACAAATGCCCCCCCTCAGACTTGGAGCCGCGGAGGGCGAAAGGTCGAAGTCTGAGGGACAATCGCCAAAAACCGTCGGTGGTTCGCGAGGTGTCATCGCGAAGGGGGACCCGCGCTGCTCGCCGGGGCCGCGGGTGAGGCGCGCCGCGATGCTCCGGGGTCGTCGCCTATAAATAGGGGGTCCGCGTTCTTTTGTCTTTACGCTCCTTCCTTGTCTTTTTGTGCTCTCGATTTCGCGACGCTCCGCGTACTCTGCGAATCGAGCTTCGTGGCGAACCGCGAGTCTCTGATTCCGCGTCCGCGCTAAGCGAACCTCTGTCTGCCTTGTCCAGACTTCGCGGCTTGGTCTCGCGACCGATCTTCGCGTTCCGACTTCGCGGTCGAGCTTCGCGGCCGAGCTTCGCGATCCGTCAGAAAGAATTCTTTTCCGAGGGACAATGTCGAAATGGCCCATCAAGAAGCTGCCTTGGGGGTCCTTGCAGACGCTGCTCGTCGAGATGAGATGGTCAACCGTCCGGGTTTGGGGGAGATGATTCGGAGCCACTCGGACCATACTTCCTTGACAGACCTGCTGTCGGAAGGTCAGAAGGATTACCTGCAGTGCAAGAAACTGCCGTTGTACGGCTTCGGGCTAAGGGATGACGTCTTCATACCTGAGGCAAGAAGGGATGAACCAGCTTGCTGGTTCAGGAGCACACCATGCCAGCACCAATGGTTCAGGGCGGCCGATGGTCATGCACGGGAGGATTTCACACCCGTTACCGCTGATTGCCTCTACAATCATGTAAATGACATTGACGGGAGGCCACTGCAACTGGAGACGTCCCCTCCTCTCTACCGTACTATGCTGAAGGCGGCTCTGCAGGATCCGAAGAAGGGATGGTCTGATGAGTGGGACCTGCGCTAGGGCGGCAATTTCACCGACGACTGGGCCTGGGCCTACTGGGTAGGCGCCTCGTGCGAGGAGTTCGAGGCCGAGCTGAGGAGATGGGGATTGTATGAGGCAGCATGGGCCTCCCAGTTCCACATTTACCAGCCAAAGCAGCTGATGCCGGAACTGCTGAGTAGTTGGTCGTCCAGGACCAACACTTTTCACCTGCATCACGGGGAGGTGGGCATCAGCCTGTGGGATGTCCACCAGATTTCCGGGGTCCCGATCTTGGGGGCCATGTATGACGAGTTCCTCCCCGTTGTCAGTGTGTGGGGAGATGCTAAGCAAATGCCAAGGCTGGCATCAGCGCTAATGGCGCTTGTCCCTGGAGAGGACAAGGAGGCCGTGAGGGACGTCCACTTCAAGAGGTGGTTCATGTGTTTCCTGAACTTTCCAGAGAATCGAGAGTTCCCTCCAAGGCCTCGAACTTGTCCGAGGGCAGCCCAGCGGGGTAAGGGGAACTCGTATTGGCGGGTTTTGGAGGACAGCCAATGGAAGACTTGGCGTTTCAGCGTCAGCACCGAACAACAGCCAATAGTCAGGCTGGCGGCGTTCATCGCGGCTCTCATCTGTGGGTGGATCCTACCGGTGAGAGATACAAGCATGGGGGTACGGCCCAGCTCGTTCATCATGGCATCGATGCTGGCCATGGGGCAGCGGATCAACCTGGGGATCCCGATGCTCGCCAAACTATACAGAATGCTGCGGCGCATTAGCGAGGGCAAGAAGCCGCCAAGAATATGCGGGCCCTTCCACCTCCTGTATGGGTGGATCGCAGCGCATATCAGGTGGATTTACGAGTATCCAAACCCCATTTCGCCGCCGGGATCAGACTTTTTCCCTTCCATTCTGAACGCAGTTGGGAGCTTCCCATTCAAACTGGCCATTCCGATGGTGCTGAATAGGGTGTGGAGGGCGGACGAGTTCAACTTTCATCCCTTTCCACTGCCGACGGGGAGGCTTACTGATGATGGACGGGGAACGGAAGAGCATCGGGCTTACCTCCTGGCCTTCCGAGGTGGAGTTTTGGTGGCTCGGATAGATCGTGAGCCGATCTGTGAACCGTACACCCCACACCGTTTTGCGAGGCAGTTCCGGTGCCTCCAGCGGCTGACCCCACAGGTATACTGGGAGGTGCGTCACGAGGAGAACCCATGTGTGATGAGGCAGCAGTGGCTCATGTTCACACGTGAGGATGGAAAGATGCAGATCACATTGCCTCCATCCACCGCCGCCTTCGGCTTAGTGAAGGAATACACCATCAGCTGGGAGGCCGCTTATCCCGGGGAGATGCTGAAGCAGCCAACGATCCGGGTTGGTGACGGTGGGCCTCCTTTATCTCGAGGTCGGGGTCGGAGGGCAGCTAGGGCCACCCGCGGCAGCGGGGCTGCCATGGCAGAGAGACCCGCACCGGCCGAGGGTATGGCAGCAGCGGCGGATCCGGTGGTTCCGGGAGAGCAGGGTCATCCGGAGGGGCGGCCACCGAGGGGATTCCGTCGGATATCCGCTCAGGCTCCGGGGAAGCGGCTGCGTCACATTGACATGGCAGAAGATGCTGTCTTTCCGGAAGCTTGGGACGTCTGGGATGTCAACCGGCAATTCCTCAGCCCATCTGAGATGTGGGCCCACCTGAATCGCCTCGGGATGAGACTGCCGGGCATAGGCCCAGTCCGGGCTGGATTCATGGTGTCTCCGGCGGAGGCGGAGCAATACTTGAATGAGCTGGAGGATTACATCCACTCCAGTGGTGTCCCTCTCCCAATGACAGACCGGGTGAGGGTACTGTTGAATCAGACGGTCCCTCCACAGCTATCGGCTGCCGATATGAGGGAGCGCTTCCCCTTGCCGGAGGAATCAGGGGATTCTTCTCGGGAGGATGAGGCTGGAGGGGGGGACCCGCTGGAGGAGGGTGAGGTCGGAGACCAAAGCTCAGAATCCGACGACTTCGCGGAGGCTCTCGAGGTAACATTCTGAACTTCTCTTCTTACGATCTATTCTTGAATCCCTACGGACTTCTCACCAATGTTTGGGTCATGCAGGAGGAACTTGTTCGTAGGCCTCGTTCTCGCTCCTTGGCGGGTGACGATGCGGGACCTTCAGAACCCGCGCCTATGGCTGCGTCCAGTTCTGCATCTGGTGGGACCAGGGGGTCTGAGGTGGCTCCTATTAAATCTCCAGACCTTCCAACAGTATATGGGGGGCCTCGTCTCGGAGTCCCGTCAGTACCGGCCCAGGAGCAGCGCTCGGAAGTCGATCTTCGTAAGTCTCCTCCACCGGTCTCTTCGTTGCCACACCTGGGCCATGTCGACTAACGTTTATGTCTCTTTCTGTCATACAGTTCTCCGACTGGCGTGGGCTGCTGCAGCGAGGCTGGTTGGGATGTCTGGAGGCGTCCCTCCCAGGGGCATGCCGGTGATGGTGACGATAGTCCCTTCACCTCCTCCAGCTGCGGCGCACACCATCACTGGCGGGACCACCAGCAGGGTCATACCTGAAGTCATCGAGGTGCACTCCGAGGAAGAGGATCAACCGGTCAGTCCCAGTCCTGTCGTGCCTGTGCCGGCGTCAGGTGTCGTACCAGACTCAACACCAGATGCGGATCCCGCTGAGGAATTCCTGCAGGCATATCCTGTGTACGAGCCTGCCGACCGCGCGGATTGGGACGAAACAGCCTCTGATGAGGAAGACAGCAGCATAGTCCGCCACCGGTCGTGGAAGCTGATCACGCGCTTTATCAGGGACACTCCCCAAGCGCAATGGCTGGCCGAAATGGATAGGCTCCTCTCGCGGTTGCGCGAACTGTGTGCCGGGGGAGTGGATGCCCAACGCCCTCACGCGCTCATCCGAGACCTCATGGCTGAGAAGATCCGGGAGCATGATCGTGGGATGAGCGTGGGATGGCAGCGGAGGAAGGCGACCAGCATCAGGAAGCTCCAGGAGGCTGAAGGCGAGGTCCAACAGATGGAGATCCGGGCCAACGAGCTTTCAGCCACTCTCGATGCATAGTCTGAGCTGGTCTTACGATTGAAGGCCCAGCTGGCAGAGGCTGAGGAGCATATGGAGCAGACCTCTGGAAGGATGGCTGTCGTCCAGGCCGAGGTGGAAAGGGCCCGGGCCAGGGTTGAAAGATTACGCCCCGCCGCTGCTGAAGAGGAGCGGGAGTTAAATCAGCGGCAACAGGCTCTGGACGCCGCAAGTCAACGGGTGGCGGAGCTGCAACGCTCTTTTGACGGAGTCAACCCATCCATGGGGGAAGTCAACCCCCGAGTATTGTAGCGAACTCGAAAGAAACTTTTATTAACACTTTTGTGCTCCAACTCTTTCTTTCTCCTTTGTTTTGAGTTCCGTAGCACGCACGATTTCCACTGTTGAATTTCCTTGTTGCATCCCTGCAATGTTTGCGGGACGTTTGACGACAATTCCCTCAAACCAATCCAGATTCCCGAAAGATGGGGAAGGATTGATCGGAGGAGGAACTTCCAGGATAGCCGAATTACCGTTTCTCCAACGTGCTCTTATGCACGATCGGGGCAACACCAGGGGCGCTGAAATTGGTTCAAACAGATGAAAATGGGATGTGCGAATCACGATGCCCAAATTCGGAACACTGTGGGGATGGCGTGACAATAAAGGACAACCGCTAACCGTGGCGGACAAACGGTATCCTTACTGCGTTAGCCTGAAATGGGGACAACAAATGAGCATCGACCGCTGACCATATTCGCAACGCGGGATTTTATCAATTTGTTGTCGATCAATCTTTCAGGGCGTTGGCCCAGGACAGTTGGTGGACCATAGGTCAGACATCCATACTGTTAGGGGGTCCTTCCAGACATGACCAGTCTTCCGGAACGTTGGCCCAGGATGGTAGGTGAGCCGATGCGGCACAAGACCAGGCCGTTAGGGGGTTCCTTCAGACATGAAAGAGGACGAGAGTCCGAATAAGGGACACGCAAAGCGTGGAACATGGAGTGGTGGTTTGTTCAAACAGAATCCAACACCTCGGTAGTTGCACCACCGTGGAGGGAGTACGCCAGATGGGCGCATCGACCTGATCACGGATCATTCCTTTTTGGGACAGGGCCTCTATGGAGAGGGGATCTATCGCTTCCCAATGGGATCTTGGGGCATCCTGAACTTGTTCAGGGTAAAATTGTAGCTACATAGTTCTCCCCGAGGGGTCAGGCGAGAGGGCTGGAAATGGGGAGGAACAGGATTTTGTGATTCCTGGGGCTGAACCCTAGGCGAAATGCCTGGGCATCTCTACGTATCCCACGTGATGATGGGAATCAAGCCGCACGTAGTTCTGGAAGCGCAGTTTAACGTCGTACTGGACGAGGAGCAGCCTAACCGTGTTGGTACACATCCAGCCAAAACTACTAAGCCCACGTGAGTCGTGCTCGGTGTGGGAAACAAGTAGTAGTGGTGGGAATTTCCCGACGCAGAGAGGGGCAGGTTGGGTCAAAGGGATGCTCGGTGACTACCAGCCCAATGACACTAACACGATCATTCAGTGCACCTAGATGCGCGAATAGAAAGAGCCGAGTATGGTGGAGTTCCACTTGAACATGAGGGAGTGGAAATGTGTGAATCATGACGCTCGAGATTCGGATCACGATGGTGGCGGCGTGGCGATGGAGGACTACTGCTGACCATATTCGCAACACAGCATCCTATCGCGCTAGCCTGAAATGGGGAAAAACAAATGAGGGTCAACCGTTGACCATGTTCGAAACACGGGACCGTGTCACAAATGTTGTCAAATATCCGTAGGGACGTTGGCCCGAAACAATTGAAGGGCCCTTAGGTCCAGCATTCATGGAGATCCCTTAAGCTTAGTATCCACGTCGTCCGAGGGTCCTTTTGGGATGTGGAAGAGGATGAGGATCCAAATAGTGAGCTCACGAAGCTTGGTCATGGGATGAGGGGAATGTCCCTGTGAAAATCCCATGCTTCGGGCTTTTTTCCAAAACACATCTGAATACGTCAACGAAACGTATTAGAGAGAGGGAGCAGATTCCTTTCCCTTGGGGAGATCTTAGTTTATGGTCATAGAATTCGGACCATGGATTGGAAAAAGGGATCAGGGGACGCATGACATCACAACCTGACGTGAATGAGCTCGAGTCGAGGGACCGAACACCAGGGTTAGGCTGGGCCCGCGGGGAAGTACCCGGGCGCTCCTACGTATCTCATGAGGATGAGAATCAAGCCATACGTAGTTCTGGAAGGTGGCATGGTAAGGTACCAGTTCCAGGGGAAAGGGTAAGTGCGGGCGTGGCCCTTGCACTAAAATAAGCGGAATTTGATGTTTCTTGTTTGTTCATTGAGGTGAATGGTTTTTTTTTGTGAAGCGACAGGCCTAGAACTGTAGGTCGTGATGTCGCCACAAGAATCAAGCCGTGATGGGCGTTGACAAATGGCATGGCGCGTGGCCAATACCCAACGTGATGTCCTCTACAGCGAGGTCACCACAATGCGGTGCCGTTTTTCGTCGTGCAGCCAGGACGATAATGTCACAGTTTAGGGTCGTATGATAGGACCAAGCATGCATTTTATCGTCATGCAGCGCAGACGTAGCAGAGACGATGCTAGTCGGGAAATGTGCGTAGTGTTATAAAACACAATTGACGGAGACACGATCCCATATCAGATTGTACGCCATTTGGAGGGGGAAACCTTAGGCCGAGGGACCTATACAGAGGTGAAACAGGTAGAGAGACTGGCTTCCTGAATGGGTTGTACCCGGAGACAGGGCGTCTGGGCGGTCCTACGTATCCCATGAGGATGGGAATCAAGTTAAACGTAGTCCCGAATGGATCTTAGTTTATGGTCTTAGAGCTCGGACCATGGGAGCCCCAAAGGGCGCCAGATTGCAGCTTTGTCCCCCTAGCATGCAAAGGTGCACTGAGGGATAGCGCCAAAAGTGTCGAGATTCCACCCAGACATGATGGGGTGGAAAATGATGTGAATCATGCAACCAACATTCAAGGACTGAAGGGGCTGGCGTGACGACAGGGGATTACTGCTGACCATGTTCGCAACACAGCATCCTGTCGCGTTAGCCTGAAATGAGGACTAACAAAACGAGCATCGACCGCTGACCATATTCGCAACGCGGGATTTTATCGATTTGTCGTCCGTAACCCTGGAGGGAATTGGCCCGTATCGGTAGGAGAGCCCTTGGGCGTAGTATCCAGGCCGTTCTTGGGGGTCCCTCTGGGTTTGAAAGATGATGGAAGTCTGAATAGAGGGGAACACGAAGCTTGACAAGTGGAAGGAACTTGACCAATTTGAATCTGACACTCTTGGTGCTAGACTAGAGTGCTCTTAATACATGGGTGAACCACTGCAGGGAGCCAAGGGACTCAACCTTGAGGGTGGTCGAGAGATGGAAGATTCCCAGGGGAAGGGGGGCATGGTGCCCAAAACCTTGTATCATACCTACACACCCCCCCGCTGGAGAGGGATGGACCAAGTGGCCTAGGTGACCGGGAAATCAGGAGATCTCCCCGAGGTGGGGCTGGACCCGAATCTTAGACATTCAGGTGGTCCTACGTATCCCATTAGGATGGGAATCAAGCCATACGTAGTTCTGAAAGGTGCCTTTTAACGTC
Source organism: Viscum album (assembly GCA_963277665.1). Lineage (NCBI taxonomy): Eukaryota > Viridiplantae > Streptophyta > Magnoliopsida > Santalales > Viscaceae > Viscum > Viscum album. The sequence goes on from OY728157.1 coordinate 1,996,309,983, forward strand.
ATGCAGGACAGGAAATCAGGAGGACCGAACCTCAGAATGGGGCGTGCGTGGTGCAGCTATTGCAAACCCGAGGTGAATGAGGACGTAGTCCCACACTGCGCCACGAAGTCCTGCGATCAGGGTCCTGAAGGCAAGATTAGAGAGGTAAATTCGCTGAACTCAAGCTGGGTTCGAAGGCAAGGGGTATTGAACGTAGTTCCAGATGAGAGTCTTAGTTTATGGTCTTAGAGCTCGGACCATGGATGGTGACAACTCCCGAGTAAGCATAGATGTCAACCCAATCCCTAAGCCCACGTGAGATAAACTCGGTGTGGGAAACAAGGGGGGTATCCTCATCGCAATACATGGGGCATCCATCATAGGGGAGTCAACAGAGAATTTCGAAGGACACCTTTGATGTAGCTTGTTCCTCGAACGCGCAAACGTGTACGGGGGAAAAGTACCAAGATTCCCGAGACTCTGCTTGGACATGATGAAGTGATGAAGGGTGTGAATTGTGTACCCGACATTTGGGATTAATGGGTTGGCGTGACGACAGAGGAAAACTGTTATCCATGACGGAAACACAGCGTCTGTATCGCGTTAGCCTGAGGTGGGAGAAACAAACGAGCATTGACCGCTGACCATATTCGCAACGCGGGACTTTATCGATTTGTTGTCCGAAACCCCCGGGGGCGTTGGTCCGTATCGGTAGGAGAGCCCTTGGGCATTGTATCTAGGCCGTTCTTGGGAATCCCTCCGGGCGTGAAAGATGATGAAAGCCCTGATGTGGGGATACGCAAAGCCTGGAAAGCGGATGCGGACGTGTCCGAGTAAAGCTTGTCATTCCATGTAATAAACCAGAGTACTCTTAAGCACATTGGTGAACCGCCGAAGAAAAAGGATCAACGAAACAGCTCAGTAGGGGGGGGGGAGCGTGGCGCAGTCATTACGAGATCGTCGTGAATGAGGACATGATCCCACACCACACCATATGATCCCCTCATGGGGGAAGGATGGGACAAGGGGCCAAGACGGGATGAGGATTCCCGAGAGATGGGGCTGGACCCGAAGCCTAGACGTTCAGGTGATCCTACGTATCCCATAGAGATGGGAATCAAGCCACACGTAGTTCTAAGAGCGCAGTTTAATGTCATACTGGACGAGGAGCGGAGTAACATACCATAAACAAGGGAGGTGTGCGGTATGGCGAAGAAGCCGAAGTGAATGAGGACGTAGTCCTACACTGCGCCACGCACCCTGGGCAAGGGGGGAACCTAGGCCATGGCCCGGAAAGGCCAAGGGGCCTAAGGTCAGGCATCAGTCTGGAAAACCTGACTGGCTTGTAGTTTAACGTCTTACATGAGGACGTGGGGCCAGGGGCCCAAGGAGGCCAAAGGGCCTGAGGCTGGGCCTCGTAAGGGGAGTTGTACGGCATGGTACATGATCCCGGCGTGAATGAGGACGTAGTCCCACATCACACCGCACACCCTTATGAAGAATCCTGGGCCGTGGCCCGAATCGCTAGCACCACCTGGGGAAATTTTGTCACCTTGGGACAGAATCCGAGTCAAGGAGCAGGTGAAGCTCAATTGCGTTCATCCACGAAAGGGGCAAACACCTCCAGGGGGAATATGCAGCCGGGTCGAGGCTTGCTCGACGTGGTTCGGGGCAAAAGTGTGCGCCCTGCCATGTCTTGACCCGAGGGGAAGATTTTGGCTTTTGGGCTGGGCCAACGGACGAAATGTCCGGGCGTTCCTACGTATCTCATAAGGATGAGAATCAAGCCATACGTAGTTCTTGAAGGCCATGCAGTTTAGCGTCATGCGGTGAGGACGTGGGAGGGTAGAAGAACGGGAGTGGGCGCATGGTGCGACCTTTACAATCTTTGCGTGATTGGGGTTGCATGAGCGAGGCCAAGGAAGCCTACTCCTTGCTACACAGAGATCCTCCAAGGAGACTATCCCATGGGGAATAGCGGAAGAGAAAAGCTTGGGGCTGGGCTCAAGACGAGGCGTCCGAGCGTTCCTACGTATCCCATGAAGATGGGAATCAAGCCATACGTAGTTCTTGGAATGCAGTTTAACGTCATGCGGGACGGTGAGAAGCACCTCCTTTGGGGATATGTATGGTACGACAAGTAATCCGACGTGAACGGGGACATAGTTCCACACCATGCCGTACAATCCCGCAAGAGGGTAAGTCGGGGAAAGACCAAGGGGGGGCCCGAGGCCAAGCCGCGGTGGAGACGGGGCTAGGGGCCCAAGGAGGCCAAGAGGCGTGAGGCCGGGCCTCGGTCAGGAAGACCTGACTGGCTTGCAGTTTAACGTCTTGCAGTGAGGACGGAGAGACAGTTTAAGGTCATGCGGGACCAAGTCGCAGTTTAGAGTCATGCAGGACCCTCTCGCAGTTTAGGGTCGTGCAGGACCACTGCACTTTATTGTCGTGCGGGACCCTCTCGCAGTTCAGGGTCGTGCAGGACCACTTTTTTCCCTAGGAAAAGTATCGCTTGAGGAATTTGGAATTGGTGGGAGGGGTTACACGCTCTCCATCCGTAGTCACCAAGGAGTATGCTCCGTTGGGGTAAACCTTATGGATGATGTAAGGCCCTTCCCATTTGGGTTCTAACTTGGGTGGTTTCCTATCGGGGATCATTGGCGCTCGAAGGGCCAGTACCAGGTCACCCTGTAGAAAAGAGCGGATACGAACCTTCTTGTCAAAAGCTCTCGCTATCTTGTCCTGATGCCTTTCCAGATTGTGCAGGGCATGGAGCCGGTTCTCGTCCAGTGCCTCTAATTCAGCTAGACGGATCTCGGCTACCTCATCTGGTGTCTGGTGATCATAAACTGCAGTGCGTAGCGACGGCAGCTGGATCTCAATGGGTAGGACGGATTCAGCTCCATACACCAGGGAATATGGGGTCACCTGGGTAGAGTTGCGAGTCGTCATCCGGTAAGCCCAAAGGGCGTTGGAGAGCTTGTCCGGACAACTCTTCTTATTCTGACCAACCGTCTTCTACAGGATGTTAGAGAGGGTCTTGTTGAACGCCTCGATCTGCCCATTCGCCTGTGCGTGGTAGCGGGAGGTATGGTTCGACCGGATGTCGTACTTAGCGTACAATTTCTTCAATTCAGCTGCTCGGAAGTTGGTGCCGTTATCGGTGAGGACAGCGTGAGGGACTCCAAACCGGTGGATAATGTTGGAGCTCACAAAGTCAACGATGGAACGGGCCTTGACCTCTTTGATCGGAACTGCTTCTGCCCACTTGGAGAAGAAATCTGTAGCAGTCAGGATGAACCTACACTGGCGGGCTGTTGCCAGCGGATACGGTCCCACTACATCGAGTCCCCATACCGCAAATGGCCAAGAGTACTTGGTGGGGTGGAGGGGTTCTGGCGGCCGATGCAAGAAGTTGGCGTGTACTTGGCACGCGTGGCATCTCTTGGCGTACCCAATACAATCGTGGATCATGGAGGTCCAGAAGTACCCTAACCTCCGGATTTGCTGGGACAGTTTCGGCCCAGCTTGATGGGCGCCACAGGAACCGGCATGAACCTCTTGCATAACTTGAGGTATCTCTACTCCTCGGATGCAACGGAGGAGGACACCATCGAAGCTCCGTTTATAGAGGGCCTGCTCAAGACTGGGGCCGCTCTGGAGGGTGAATTGCAACGTGCGGCATCGTATTCGCTCGCGTTCAGCCCGGTCGTCCGGGAGCCGACCATTTTGGAGATACTCGAAAAAAGGTGCTCTCCAGTCGGGGGTGGTTTCAACCACTGCGTCTGAAGAATCCGAGACTCCCGATGTGGAGGGTCCGGCGGTGAGATGACTTACCCGAAGGCTATCACGATCCTCTTGGGTGACGGGAGCAATGACTCTCCGGTGGGCCACGTGTATGACCAAATCATCTTGCTCGGGTTCTGCGAGCGACGCGGCTAAGCCAGCCAGGGCGTCCGCTTGTCTGTTCTGCGATCTTGGGACATGGGTAACCTCTGGCCGAGGAGAGAACTGGGCCATTAGGAGGAGGGTGTACTCCAGTAACGGTGCAAGCTCTGGCTTCCTGACGACGTAGTCTCCATTAACCTGTTTGACCACCAGCTTGGAATCTCCCTTCACATGTAGATGGGGAACATGGATCTCAAGGGCCAACTCGAGGTCGGTGATGAGAGCCTGGTACTCTGCCTCGTTGTTCGTACAACCTTCTGACAGCAGGAACGCGTACGGCAGGACGGCTTGCTCCGGGGTAATGAAAACAATGCCCAGACCCACTCTGTTGAGCTTGGGGACGTTGAGCCTTCTACCGGTGGGGCTCCGAGAGGCACCGTCGAAATGCATCTGCCAACATGGGGCAGCATGATCGACTGAGAGGATCGTCTCGTCGGGAAAATCCAGGTCCAGGGATTGATCCGCGGAGGTTGGATGGGCAGCTAAAAAGTCTGCCAACGCTTGTCCCTTAACGGCCTTCTGAGGCACGAACCTGATATCAAATTTCTGGAGAATCACCGCCCACCGTGCTAGTCGGCCAGTCAGCATGGGGCGGTTCAGGATGTACTTCAGCGGATCTACCCGAGAGATCAATTGTACCTCGTGGTGTTGCAGGTAGTGCCGCAACTTCTGCACAGCGAAGACGAGCACAAGGCAGCTCTTTTCGATGGGGGAGTATCTGACCTCCGTATCGAGAAGCATGCGGCTGAGATAGTAGAGACTATTCTCAGTGCCCTCGTTATTCTTCTGGGAAAGCAGCGCACCGAGGGATCTCTCCAGGGCGGTCACATAAAGGACCAGCGGCTTTCCGGAGACGGGTGGCATCAAGACCGGAGGTTGGAGCAGATACTGCTTGATTTCCTCGAAGGCGGCCCGACACTCCTCATCCCATTCGTAGGCAGCGTCTTTCTTCATGAGCCGGGAAAAGGGCTTACACTTGCCGGCCAGATTCGCAATGAATCGGCGTATATAGGCTAAGTGGCCTTGCAGGCCTCGTAGCTCTCGAATGTTGCTCGGGGGAGGCATTTGGCTGATGGCCTTGATCTTCTCTGGGTCGATCTCGATACCTCGGTATTTGACAACGAAGCCCAGAAACTTTCCGGAGGTGACTCTGAAGGCGCACTTCAGCGGGTTCATCTTCAGGTGACGGGAACGGAGGAAACCGAACACTTTCTCAAGGTCTTTGAGATGGTCCTGGCGCTGGCGCGATTTGACTACAAGGTCATCCACGTAGCATTCCACCAATGTCCCGAGGATCGGTTTGAATATGCGATGCATGGCCCTCTGATAAGTGGCACCTGCATTTTTCAAACCGAATGGCATTACCCGGTAGCAAAAGGTACCCTGGGGAGCCCTGAAGGCAGTGGAATCCTCGTCTTCAGGGGCCATCCGGATCTGGTTATACCCGGAATACCCGTCCATGAAAGAGAGGGCTTGGAACCCGGTCGTGGCGTCAATCAACAGCTCCGTCACTGGGAGTGGGAAGTCATCCTTTGGGCAGTGGCGATTAAGATCGCGGAAGTCGATGCAGACTCTGATCTGCCCATTCTTCTTCCTGACCAGCACAATGTTGGAGAGCCATTTGGGGTACTGGACCTCCTTAATGAAGTTGGCTTTGATAAGCTTGTCAACTTCGGCCTCGACCATAGCACCATGAGAAGGGTTCATTTTCCTGGGAGGCTGCTTGAACCCATGGTGTTTTGCCGGGAGACCCAGATGGTGGACGGCCACTTGGGGATCCAGTCCTGGCATCTCATCGTAACTCCAGGCAAACACATCGCGGTGCTGTTTGAGGAAGTCTACATACCGCTACCGCTCCTCGAGGGACATGGCTGCACTGATCAATGTGGGTCTTGGATCTGCCTCGCTACCAAGGTTCACCTGTACCAGTTCATCAACCGTGGTAGAGACGCCTTCTTCAAAGGTTGGGGGAGCATCCTCCAAGTCTTCCTCCCCAGCCGTGGGGGAACTTCCCGCAACGGAAGATACTTCTGGGTTCTCAAAACCCGAGGGGCAACTGGTGCCGGCTTGGGCAGCAGCGGTCATCACATCAGGAGACTCACTTTTCGTTGAGACCATAGCAATAAATGCATTTGATCCAATCCCATATGGCCTTCGGCCTAAGGGGCCATGCTTGATAATATCAAAGTAGTGGTGACGTGTCGGCCTGAGTCGGTTAATTCCAGCCCGGTGAAAGAGACATGTATGGCGCACCGCCGTTGCCATCAGCTTGACGTCCCGGTACCGTACAGGGGTAGGAGGTTCCGGGATGACCCGATCCTGGTTGATGTAGGAGTACGAGGTGATTTTCCGCCGTCGCTTGGACATGGGAACATGCCTTCCTTGCGTGCCCGAAACAACAAAACATTGTCCCATGTCGGGGGTCGTGGCCTCCAACCGGTGGATCGGGAGGATGTAGGCGTCGTCCATGCTTGCCCAAGGATCACTTGTGATCGGGGCGGGCTCATCCTCGCTTACCAGGATTTGCTTGTCCTTTCTTTTGTAATAACGCGCATCCAGATAGCGGGCCTCACAAGAAGTGAAAGGGGAAGCGTCTCCTTGGAGCACGCCTACTCGACCGTTGAGCGAGTACTTAAGGCACTGGTGATACGATGAGGGAACCGCTGCATGCAGATGGATCCATGGCCTGCCCATCAATGCGTTGTAGGCTGTGTCCTGAGAAACAACCATGAACTCGGTGCTGGCAATTAAGCCACCGAACTGGGTCTTCAGACGGATCTTGCCGACCGGGGTTTGCTCTGTCCTGTCGTACCCCTGGATCCTGAGGTCAGAGGGAGTCAAATCACCTTCGGACAGACCCAGCTTTCGTAGCGTCCGGGTCGGAATTAGATTGATTCCAGAACCCGTGTCAACGAGGCATCGACGGACTTCCACACCGTTGAAGTGGCCAGTGATATACAGTGGGAGAATGTGCCCCTGTATAGGAGGGTCTTCATCTTCACCGGAGAACGAGATAACCGCCTGACATTCGGCGCCTTCAATCGTCTCGGTATGGAAGGCTTCCGCAGCCGCCACTTCTGTCTCGAACTGGAGGGGGCTCCTTAGGGCCTCGACAAGTGCCTCGCGCATTTCAGATGACAGGCGAAGGGCCTAGAGGATGGAAAGCCTCGCCGGGATGCCGGCCAGATGCTTCAGAACATCGTACTTTCGTGCCAAACGCAAACCTCTGCTTACAGGAGGTCGTTCGGCATTTGGATGCACAGCGGGTCCGGCTGGCTGACCCGGCGAGTAACTAGTACTGGGTACATCTTGCTGCCTACCAGTAGAAGCCTGAAGAGTAGTCGCCGGGCCAGGATCGGACAGCAGAGGATGGCCTGTTGCCGGGCAAGACTGGCTGTGATATGAACGAGGCGGCTCTCCCTGATCCAGCAACACGAACGACGGTGGAGGTAGAGCCGAGGGTGCTGGATGGATCTGCGCGTGCTGAGATCTGCGCTGAGCCTACTGCCTGGTCTCGGTAGCGTGCACGGCTTGGCCGCAAATGCCGGCTGACGTACCTCGATGACCGGCGCGGTTGCGATTCCGCTGACGTTGACGTCGGCTGGAAACGTTGGGGAGGTCTGCCTGGGGTTCCCCCTCGTCGGGGGTCATATAGGGCTTTACCAGCTCCACGGTGTTAACCGAAGCGTACCCTTGACTATCACTCGAAGAGTCATCCACCGCTGGGCGGATTCTGGGGGGAATGCCCATTTTGGGAGGCATAAAGTCACCGAGAGTGCGGGATGACGACGGCACTGGCGGTGCACGTTGCTTCTTCTTACGTCGCCGCTGCTTGCCCTTTTGGGCAGAGGTCGACTGTGAAGACGATGTTGAGGCGCAAACTACTTCTTCTGAAAGTTCCGACTGCTTCAGGCGTGCCCGGATGATACCCTGGGCACGGACGACGGTTTTTCGAGCCATCCAGCCATCGTATTTCTGGGACCCGCGGTTAGGGACCTGCTGCCACTCACCTTCGTCGTCGCTGCCGATTTCTGGTCCCGCAAAGACGCCTGCCACTTGCGCTGGCATTGGGACCAACTTGACTATGTTGTTGTTGACCTAGTCCTGAAGCCAGTCTTTAAACACATAGCATCGCTTGAGGGTGTGCCCCAGGATTCGATGATAAGGGCAGTAGTTGGGGTGATCGGTGAGATGCGCCTCTGCCGGCCTCCTGCACTCAGGCAGACGCACGATCCCTTGCTCTAGAGCACTTCGGAAGTAGCCAGGGACCTGATTTTCGTTGAACGAATAGGTATGGTACTTTCTTTCCGGGTAAAGAGCCCTGGGGGCCTGGTCCTGTCGAGGGACCGGAGGGGCTTGCCGAGGAGGCGGCGCCTGGTTGTCTCGCCTAGGTGGCGGTGGCGCATTGCGCGGGGGAACCTGTCGGTTCTGAGGCGGTCGCTGCTGGGCAGGAGCCTGCGCTTGAGGTGGAGGACCTCTGCGGGGTTGCTGTGGTGGTGCTGCCAGTAGCAATTCCATCTGCCTCGGGGCTTCTATTTGAGCCACCGCGGTGGGTTCAGCCATGGCGGCCCTCCTGGCTGGGATCATAGGGGGCAGCAAACGTGCCTGACTAGCCTGTTGCAGGGCCTCCTCGAGGCGCTGGGCCTTATCCGAGAAATCTCTGAACCCTCCAGGGTAGTTCTGGGTAATCAAGGAGGGTACTAGCTCTGTCTTGACGTTCCCCACACACATCGTCAGTAATTGCTCCTGAGTCAGTGGCATATCGAGGGAATACGTAAGTCCTTTCCACCGGGCGATGAAGTCTGCAACCCGCTCATCAGGCCTCTGTTTGCACTTGAAGAGGTCCGCAATGCTGGTCTTTCGCGTGGTGGAGCTGAACTGGTATAAGAACTGCCGGCGAAGATCCTCCCAACCGGTCACTGATCCGATGGGGAGCTGGTTGTACCAGACGAATTACGGACCTTCCAATGTCTGTACAAAACATCGGAGCTTAGCGGCTTCTTGCTGCGCCGGGGTCCCCAGCATGGGGCCACACCTGGAAGAGAAATGAGCCAAGTGCTGGGGTGGGTCCCCTGTCCCGTTAAACGGCGAGAAAGTGGGGTTCCCAAAACCCGGAGGCGCGGGCATATCATCCACCCACGCGGGGTAAGGCTTGCCATCCGGTGGGACCGCCACCTGCCGTGTTTCCAACGCCTCGAGGCGGGCTGTGAGTGCCGCAATAAGGTCCTCCGGGTGGGGGTCCCTGTCTTGACGGGGATCCCTAACCACAAGCGCATTGCCAGGTTCTTCAACATGGTAGACGGCTTCGGCCGCTCGCGGGTCAACTGGCTGGACGACCTGCTGGGCGACTGGGGGGGCCCGGGTTGGATTCTTCAGATTGCCCCGTCGCTCAGGGGGGTTTGGCGAGACGTATCGCGCCCATTTGCCGTACGTTCCGGCTTCCGCCCTGTCCGCGACAGTAGCATGATCAGGGTTTCCCGGAGGCATCTCACCGGGGGGAAATTGTTCCAGCCCCTACTGCCCCGGCCTAGAATTACCATAGTCGGGTCGCCGCTCTGCGGCGCGCTCAGCCAACAGTTCGTCAACCAGCCTCTTCTGCTCAGCAAGATGCTGGCGCAACGTGGCCTTCTCAGGATCTTCGTCCGTTTTCTGCACAGAGGCGGACGGGTCGGAGTGCTTGACTATTCCGACATGCTCCTTACCCTTACCAGTGCTTCGACCGAGTGCCAGTGACTCGGTGGGTACGGGGAGGCCTAGCAGGTTCCTTTGCTGACGGGTGACTCTCCCTGATGGGTCGAGTAGTGGCGGTACGCCCTCGGATGGTAAGTCCCCATCAAGGAACTCAAGCTCATCTTCCTTATCCACAACGTCGGCCATGTGGACTGTGACCCCTCTTGAGGGCATATCCTCGATGTCGCATAGCGAATCAGGTTGTCGTCGGATAGGGTCAAAGAGGAGAGCGTCATAGCGTCCCCAGCCACAGACTTGCACATGGGGGGTGGCTTCCCTGACGATCTTGCGGAGTGCCTTGAAACTCTGAACGCATTTTCGTTGGAGGGCACTCTGGTGACTGGGCGACTCGGGGTGCTGGGCCACAAGGAGCGTCGCTGCGTCAATCAGGCGGCACTGTTTGCCAATCTCCTCGAAGTGCTCTCGACTCCGGGGGTACACTACCCGTTCCCAGCGGAGGAGGAAGTGCGTCGCCCACAGGGTTCGACAAAAGCACCCCACTTCTTCAGGGGTAAGCGACTCGGGTACGCGGAAATTCAGTGCCGCCGTGGGCCAGAACTTCTCTGGGAAGTAGTCCGCTGCAAGAATACTCCAGAAGCTCCTGGCTTCATCCTCGGGGTTCGTCCCTACATTTCCCCACTCATCAACCGGGGGCGGCTGAGGGACCGGTAGCGATACCGAGGTGGACCTCTGGGATAGCAAACTCGGCGGTGGAGAATACGGTGCGCGAGCAGACTGGCCACCGAATTCTGGGCCTTCCTCTGAAGAGCGAGGTGACCTGACCACAATGTCACGATAGGACGGGCTAACAGCCACTGCTTCGGGTACGGGAATTGCCGTTACCGGTGTCCGGTCATGTCGTGGCTCTACCACCGTTGACCCCCAAAACAGCTCCTCGTGATCCCGAGTAGAGGTAGAGGGCGCTTCGGGTGACGATGGCGGTGACTGCGCGGTCGAAACTTGCGAAGTTCTCAGAATCCCTTCCTCCTGAATGTACCTGCGGAGAGAGACGGGAATCCGGTGGACCTCAAATTCTGGGAGAACGAGGCTGACGCGTCTGGTTCCTGCCCCAGTCCCTGATACGGAGGAGCTGGGAGAAGGTTCCATTGCTGAATCGCATTCCGCTTCCGAATCGGAGAAACGGGCAGGTTTGATTTCCCCCTGGGCCTTCCCAGGATTCTTCTTGTGGTGGCGACGACCCGCTCTTCTGCCCCTGGGTGGCTCTTCGGGACAGGGTTGACCCCTGTCAGGCAGCCTTGGGGCAGCGCTGGCGCCGTGGCGGAGAGGGCCCCCACTTGGGACAGCCGGGGTGCGAGGGGCACCGGGGCAAATGTCGAAGGGTACATGGGGAGGACCTCCATGAACAGTACCCGTGTGGGCGGGGCCTCTGTTGGAACTGGCAGGAGCATGGGAAAGACCTCCATGGTCGATGCGAGTGGAGCGAGGATGACCTTCACTCCTTGAGTTGCTAGGGAGAGGAGGACCTTCGCCAGTCGTGGAGAGGACGTAGGGGGGACCCCCACGTTGAAGAAGGACTGGATAGACGGTGCCCTCAGAAGGATGGACTCCGTACCCCGTACAGCGGGCGCAGGAAATGTTTCCGCGCGGAGCATCACTGCCACGGGGCAGGTCTTCCTGTAGGACGGGGGCAGCACGAGGCATGCCTCCATGGCGAACCTCGGAGCGGGGAAGGCCAACGCTCTGTGGAGTAGTGGTACGGGGAGGACCTCCGTACGGGGTGGCATCACCGCGGGTTAACTCGCGGCGATCACTACTTGGGCCTGCAACCCGAAGAGTCAACCCAGCCTACCCGCGGGGCGGTTGGGGTCTCGATCCTGGTTGGGAGAAGGGGTTCCCCTGCTCAATGTAGGCGGGGGCTTCATAATGTACGTCGGCGGTGGCTCGGGCCACTGTAGCTGTCGACGTGGACGCGGCTAGGCGAGCATCCTCAGCCCGGGCCCGGCGCTGACGTCGGGTCAGGCGGGCCGGTGCAGGTGGTGCAGGGACGTAGTCTGCCTGTTCTTCCTGCGGGGCCGGACGGCAGCGCTGACGTGGCCGGACGGGAGATCTCGCCTGGGGGCCCTGGGTCGGGGCCCTGAGCGGGCTGAGCCGGACCGCGCCTGCCTCTTCGGCGTAAGGCGAAGAGTCGTCAAGGCGTTCTGGGGATAGGCTCCCGAAACGGTTGAATGTCGAGGTGGGGAGCAGGGGCTCCCTGCGCGGCCTGTTAGGGCGGCGTTGACGGCGGGGCCTGGAGGCCTCCAGGTCCAAGCGGGCCATATCCCTAGTCGGGATGACCCCTTCCTCCTCGTACCTGCGCACGAGGCTGTTGATCACCCTTCGTTGGATGACCTCTGATGGGGAAAGGGGACGTGGACGTCCCGTATTCCGTGATGTGGCAGCCGTCGTGGCGGTGGTGGCTCCATGTGGAGTGGCCGTCGTGGTGCTGCCCCTGCCCCTGCGCAGGCGAAGAGCGGATGGTGACCGCATCTCTGAAGTAGCAACCTGGTTCCTGGAGAGCGAGGGGATCAATTCATCAGTACTGAGAGGAAAGGGATCGACGGCCAGTGCCCCAGCGCTCTTCCATCCCCCATGTCTGTGAGAAGGATCCACGCCAACACGCTGCAGAGCGGAGTGCCCCACGTTCTACTACCCCGACCGCTGGTGAGTTTCACGACAGGCCCGCCATTTTCTTGGCGGGACCAGGCAACGGATATCTGAATCCGGTGACACGTCAATCTACTCGTGTCTCGAACGCTACTAATCTCCATGCTAAGGAGAAGAATTTCACGTCGGGTTCACCATTTCTGTTTCCGACGCTTTCGCTGGGGCGCGCGCGCATCCGTCCGTCAGGGGGGGGACGCGCGGCTTTGTTACCCCGCATTCCCGCTTTCCAAAGGCAGGCGGCATTCGTTCCTTATTTAGGGATGTCTTCTCCTTGATCGAAATGGGATGATGGGATGTCAGTTCTTCCTCCTGTGGATTCCTCCTCAGAACTCGTCACCTAGTCCGGGTCTCCCTTAAAGATTTAATACGTAGTTCGTGAAACTCTTCCCAGTGCCATGTTTCCATGGGCGCCGGTTAATTACGCTGCTCCTGTCGGGACATTCCAAAGGGTCCAGCCAGGGAAACAACCTTCGGTCAGGGGAGTAGTCACGTTGAGACATCAGTAACGTGTCTGGATGCTGGGGTACCTGGCGTGTCTGTCCGTTATCCTTGATCACAAGGATTCTCGAGGGCGTGGAAGCCCGAGGCATCCCACATCGAGCGCGGGGAATTACATGTCATAGACACGTATCTGAGGTTTTCCTCAGCTTCCCGTGTTCAACACAGGGTATGCCGCGAGTTTAACGTCCAGCGGAGACGGATGAGGGTGATCAGAACGTCCCATAGAGACGGATCAGATTGGTGTATCGCATAGAGACGGCTATGGTCCCATATAGACGAATCAAAACGCCCAATGAGGACGAATCCGAGGTGGTGCACTCCCTATAGGGGAAAAGGGTGATGAATCGGGGTGTACACGGAGGACAGCGACCCGGAGATATGATGGGACTTACACATGGAAAGTGGCCCAGGCGCCGCTAGGGGCAGCGAGGAGATGGATGGCATGACTCCACCGGGATGTTGCGGCCCGGGTGAGAATCAGGATGGGTGACGGATGGATGAGTGAAGTGGAGGAGGATGAAATGGGACCATCGCAGGGTGCGATGGTGAAATTGGGCTTGAGCCTTGAGGAGGCTTCCTACGTATCCCCGTGGCAGGGAATCAAAGTCCGCGTAGTTCGGGTGGTGCCGGTAAACCGACGTGAAGCTGGACCTTGGCCCGATGAATGTCGTCGGCGTACCGACATGAAAGCGGACCTTGGTCCGATGGGAGTTGGGCTTGATCCTCTGGGAGGATTCCTACATACCATGCCTTGACATGGATCAAAGACCTCGTAGTTCAAAAGGGGTTTCGCCGGTGAACCGACGTGAAAGTAGACCTTGGTCCACTGTTGGTGGGCTTGAACCTCATGGAGGCTTCCTACGTACCATGCCTTGACATGGATCAAAGACCTCGTAGTTCAAAAGAGCTTGGGTCGCAATGGCTTACCACTGGACCGGAGTGCAGTTTAACGTCGTGCGGGACGGGAGTGTGTAGTTTAACGTCATGCTGGACGCGGGTGTGACCCAACGTGAAAGTAGACTCGTGAGTCCACTGTTGGTGGGTGGGTGATTCGTTGGCGAACCGACGTGAAAGTAGACCTTGGTCCACTATTGGTGGGCTTGAACCTCGTGGAGGCTTCCTACGTACCATGCCTTGACACGGATCAAAGTCCTCGTAGTTCAGGTTGTGCAGTTTAACGTCTTTGCTGGACGGGGGCATACAGTTTAACGTCGTGCTGGACGTGGGCGAAACTTTACGTGAATGAACGACCGAGCAATATGGCTTGAACCTCATGGAGGCTTCCTACGTACCATGCCTTGACACGGATCAAAGTCCTCGTAGTTCGGATGGGGTTTCGTCGGTGAACCGATGTGAAAGTAGACCTTGGTCCACTGTTGGTGGGCTTGATCCTCATGGAGGCTTCCTACGTACCATGCCTTGACATGGATCAAAGTCCCCATAGTTCGGATGGTTGGGTCGCAATGGCTTACCACTGGACCGGAATTGGACCCGACGTGAAAGAGCGACGGGTGGGCTTGAACCTCGTGGAGGCTTCCTACGTACCATGTCTTGACACGGATCAAAGACCTCGTAGTTCAGATGGTTGGGTCGCAATGGCTTACCACTGGACCGGAATTGGACCCGACGTGAAAGAGCGACGGGTGGGCTTGAACCTCGTGGAGGCTTCCTACGTACCATGCCTTGACACGGATCAAAGACCTCGTAGTTCAGATGGGTTTGTCAGGGTCGGTGCTCACTCTAAGCTCACGTGAGTCATCCTCGGTGTGAGAAACAAGAGGTCGCAAGGACCTGACGATCACGTCGCGAAGGGTGCGTCCGTGAGAAGCGAAGAGGGGCTTACGCGTTGAGCGGCCCATGGTGTCGGGACTTACTCCAGGATGGAGGCCCATCGCGCGACAAAGCACGGGAAAGATGGACCTTGGTCCGACAATGGGAGGTGCCTCGTTCCCTATCACGTCCTCCACTGACCTTGGTAGTGGGGAAGTACCGAGATGCACGGGTGCAATCATCCGTACCGAAGGTTAGGGATTTACGCTCTGAGGCGACCCTTCCCCTGCGAACATACACCACTCCGACAAGGAGGATCTCATTCCATGTGCGGAAGAGTTCCATTCCCGTGGAGACGAGTGGTGTAATGAATGTTCGAGCTGGGGGGACCCTTCGTGAGGGAGACGAGGTTGGGTCACAGTTTAACGTCATGTGTTGAGGACGTGGTGCTTGGCAGTTTAACGTCCTGCAGCTCGGACGAGGGGGGTTCACTCCACACCCCTAGGGCTTACATAACCGGTACCCTCTGGTCCTTGGGGAAGGGAAGGTGTCGGTAAGGCCATGGTAAAGGGGGGTCGTGGGAGGGACCATCGAGGGGTCCACATTAGCATGGCTATGCGAAGAAGCAATAGCCGTTAGCGTGCCTATGCGAAGAAGCATTAGGCGAAGCAACGCTACGGGAGGTGTTGTCCATGGGACTTTGAAATCACATCGTGCAAACCTGTAGGGTCGCACGGAAAGAGGAATCGCTAAGCAGAGGAGTGTGCTTTGCGAAGTGGGGTGCCTTGGCCTTAGCATGGGGCAGAGGTGGGGGTGGGAGGTGCTTCGCGAAGTGGAACAGTGTTTGCGGAGCACTGCCTCGCGAAGAAGGAGTGGTTCGCGAAGCAGGGTCCTGCCAAGCAATGTGCTTCGCGATGCATAGTTATCCTGACTTGGCATAGGGATTACTAGCATGGGTTGGGTGTTTCGCGAAGCACAAGTGCTCCGCGGCTGCCCGGGTTCCCTTGGGAATCCCCTTCCTTTGCGAATGCCCTTGAGCTTCGCGAAGGGCATCCCTCTCGGAAGAGGGGCTCAAAACGAAACAAATCAGAGTCGTCTCGCAAAGTAGAAATACCTCGTGGAGCTCATGATTCCCGGGGCAAAGCGTGCTTCGCGATTCGGGAGAGGAGAAGCCGAAGGGTCGGATTGTCCGTCCTCGGGGACTCAGGGGGAGTCGAGTATTTATAGGGAAGGGGCGCCGCGAAGCAGGGCTCGCGCGCCGCCTTCGGGGCTTCGCGGCGGCTCGCGAACGTCAAACGGGTTCGCGGAGGATTACCGCCTCCGGCGCTTCGCGGCGGCTCGCGAACGTCAAACCGGTTCGCGGAGGATTACCGCCTCTGGCACTTCGCGGGGCTGCCAAGGTTGGGACGCTTCGCGGCGGGGCTCCGCGGCCGGGCTTCGCGGCTGAGCTTCGCGAGGCAGGGCGCCGGCTGTCTTTTTCGTTCCTTCCTTTCGGGCCATATTTTTGGCGCCAACACCTATAAAATTAGTGAAATTCATCACAAATTTCAATTTACATTTATTTGGATATTTATAATACCAATTATTTTAATATTTCATTAATAAGGTAATTATTTCATCATCATTATGTCATAAATAAATTAAATTATTTAATGTCTAAAAGTTATAAATAAAATATAATTATGATGGAAATATTTTTATCTTTATAATGAATATTTATAGTAGAATTTGTATTGTGTATAACCCTATATAAAAAATGGTTTAGTTATTAAACATTGAATTTAACACTTTTTACTCTTCTTTAAATAAAATAATAATAAATGTCCTAATATAATCCAAGTGGACCAAATAGGATCATATTTTATTCCTAATGTTTTTTTGGTCGAATTACACTTATCCAATAGAATTAAGAAATGTGTTAGGGTAATTATAATATCATTTTTACCGTTAATTACCATATTTACATTTAACCGTGGTAAATAAAAGTCAAGACGTACTATTCACCAAAAATTATTTTCATCTTATTGACCCACATTTTACTTACTGATGTCAACCATGTCTCTTATATTTTTTAAATTCAACTCACAAAAGTGGTAAAATTATGTTTTATACAAATTTGCAAATGCACCAAGAATGTGGGTAAAAACGATAAAAAGTTCAATAAAGATTATACATATAATTATATTATAAAATGACTCCAAAGAATTACATTGAAATTATATAGGTAGTATATATATATTTTGACTTAAAATAAATTTAAATAAAATAAATAATTATTTAAATAAAAAGTTTGTTGTTACTGAATCTGAAACTCTTCAGGAAAAAAATAAAAAAAAGTAAACGGGAAAGGCCAAAAGAGAAGTTACTAAGTGTGGGGCTCAAACAACGGCCATGACAGCCCTGCATAAATAATAATATTATTTTGGAAATGTCAAGGGCTTGGGAATCCTACCACGGTCAAGGCCCTTAGACATATTGTTACGACCAACAAGCCACTAAGTATTGGTTTAGTTGAGCTAAGGATGAGCTTTGTCAATTGGAATGAATTTAAATGGGAATAACTTGGTTATTCATTTGTTAATCACAATATGAATGAGGATAATATTGACAGTATATGGGTTCTGAAACACGACTTCATTAACTTATTCTTTTGTACCCAAGGGAATAAAATTGCTTCTTCCTCTATTGGTTTGAATGGGAGAAGCTTTATGGTGTCTTGCGTATATGTTGTGAATTATTACTTGAAAAGGAGGGAATTATGGAGTGAAATGGTGTCAATCACATCACAAGAACACTACAATTAGATCATTATAGGTGATTTTAACACTGTTTTATGTCCTAATGAGAAAACTGGGCCCAACTTTAATCAGGTTACAGACAAAGATTTCTCTCAATGTATTGACAACAATAATATGGCAGAGGTGGCCATGGTTGGTGCTGATTTTACCTGGGGCGGGTACAATAATACTGGGAGGCAGGCTAGTAAACTGAATAGGTGCTTCTTTCAAGTTGATGACAAGAAGGACTCCCTCACTGCTGCTGGTCTCTTTCTCCCCAAAACCCACTCTGATCATAACCGTTTGGTGGTTGATATATCAAATGATGATAGGCGTATGGCCCCTATTCCTTTTAAATTCAATAATGTCTGGATTTTTATTCTAGGGTGCTGGGAGAAATTACTTGCTGCCTAGAATTTTTGGACAACAAGATCTGTTTCCCACAATCTTTCTTCAAAACTGAAAAACACTATGATGAGGCTAAAGGATTGGTGTAAAATTTATTTCTCCAAGATAGATGAGTATATCAAAGCTTTTTAATGACACCTTATTAACTGTTATAATTTTAGTCAAATGAATTCCATGCCATATTGGGATAAAATTCAGTCCTTATCAAAGTTGGATGAGCTGCTCAGCACAAAGGAGAATCTGGACAGATCTGTTTATAATGTCAGATGGATAAAGTAAGGGGATAGTAACTCTATGTTTTTTCATCATATTCATAAGGAAAGGAAGTTCAGAAGGGGATTTTATGCATTACATATGATTGGAAGAATCCTCGCTAGGGAGAGTTAAATATCTAAGGCGGTTGTCAGTTATTTTTTTGACCATTACTCTGATCATGGGGAAGAATGATCAAATATGATTGTTCAGAACATTATCCCTAGCATTGATGATCAGGTTAATGGAAAAATTGCTGAGATACATGGGGGAAAAGAGGTTTGGGATGCCCTATATTCACTAAATATTGACAGTTTTGTAGTTCAAGATGGTTTCACCAATATGTTCTTCATGTTTAACTGGGAGATTATACATGATGATGTTATCAATGAAGTGAAGGAGTTATTTATTTTTACTTCCATGGATTATGGTGCTAACTCCAATTTCATTACTCTTATTCCTAAGAAGGGCAGTGTAATGGATATTAAGGACATTAGAAAAGTTGATATTGGCAACACTATTACAAAGATCATCAGTAAAATTCTTGCAACAAGGTTGGGGAATTTGGGTAAAGGACTCATCACCCCAAATAAATTTGGGTTTGTTCGAGGAAGGAGTATTCAAACTTGTATTTTCACTGCCTCTAAATACATCAATTCTTTGAGAAGGAATGCAAGACATTGAAGATTTGCATTGAAAATTGATATTTCTAAGGCCTTTGACACCATTAATTGAAGATTCCTTATTTTTATTCTTATAATTCATCACTTTTATTCAAGGTTTATAAATTTGATACCTGTTATTCATTGTAGTGCCAGTCTATCTATTCTGGTTAATGGCTCTCCAAGTGGCTTCATTAAGTGTTCCAGAGGATTTCAGTAAGGGGACCCTCTTTCTGGACTATTATTTTCCCTCTCTAAAGATTATCTAAGTCGTGTTCTTAACAACCTTGTGCAAGATGGTTTGTATAATCGGATTAATGTTGGAAGGGATCATTATGCCCCTACTCACCTTATTTATGCTGATGAAATCCTCTTATTTTGTAATGATGATAAAAGGACTGTGTCTTCAATTAAAGCCATTTCAATAATTATGAGGATGTGGCTGGGCAGGCTATTAACTTTCAGAAATCCATTGTGGTATCAGGGGAGGTAATCCCTATCAGAATGCAACTAAAAATCTCAAGTTCCTTTGGAGTTAAGAAGGGATCATTTCCTTCTAACTATCTTGGGGTCCCTCTTTTTTGGGGATGTGTGAAGAGGTGTCATCCTGGTTATGTCTTATCAAGAATTGTTGCTCAGAAGGAAACCTGGAAAGGGAAATCCATGTCCCAATCTGGAAGGATCTGTCTTGTTAATTCAGTGATTACCTCTATGTTTTTTTATGTATTCTCCATTTACAGGTGGCCTAATATTCTTATTATGGAACTTCAAAGGCTTATCAGAAATTTCATATGGATTGGATCCATCTATGAAAGGAAGTTGGTTTTTTTGACATGGAAGGATTGTACAAAACCTGTGAATATGGGAGGTCGTGGAATTAAAGATCTGGGTTAGTTTAATGAGGCTCTGATCAGAATGATCACATGATGTCTCATCACATCTCATGAAATTTCAATGGATTTTCTTGCAGCCCAGTTCACCCCTAGACATTGGGCTAGATATTCTCACTATCTTTATTCATCATTATGGCCTACTTTGATGTCATACATTAATGATATTATGAACTAATATAATTGGATTGTTTTTAGGGACTCTCCCTTGAATTCATGGAGCACACCTAGGTTAACCAAACCAATTCAAGAGGATGCTAACATTCTATCTGATATGTTGCATCAATCGATTTCCTCTTTGCTGGTTACCAATGCAGGCTTATATGATTGTATCCCTTCCCAGATTTTGAATGAAATTGAATGATATATCTACATTGACAGTGATATTATTATCTTGAAACCATGCCCCAATGGCACTCTTACTACCCAGGTGCTGTATCTTTTTCTATGTGCTGGACAGATTGCAGCTCCTCGGTGGCTTCTTGATTTTTGGACTATCTTCAATCCTCCTACTGATTTCTTGCTTATTTGGAGGATATGGAAAAGAAGGATACCTATTCAATGTCTTCTCCAATGGGATGGGATACAACTTTCCTCATCTTGTTCTTTTTTCTCTGCTAATGTTGAATCCATTGATCATCTTTTCCTGTACTGTTCTTTTATACGCAGGCTATAGAGGTATCTTCAGGATATGATAGGTTGTTGCGTGGATTTGAGATCGATTGAAGGACTCTTTTCCTCTACTGTGGATTCTTACTGTAGTGATTAGGTCCAGAATCTTCTTCTGAAAGCTATGGAAGCAACAATTGGTTTCATATGGAGGGCTTGAAAAGATCAGGTTTTTGAAAATATCATGCTCACTTTTTTGTCAGGTGTTAGAGCTATCCATAGGGTAGTTTGTACTGCCTCTAGGGTACTAGTTGGCGTAATGAGAAATGAGTTTAATGATCATGTTATTCTGAGGAACTTTTGTATTTTTTGGAAGGACAAGGAAACCGTTTGTGATGAATTCTATAAGGTGGATTCCTCTTATCCCCTATTGGGTGAAAGTTAATGTTGATGGGGCGGCTGCAGGTGCACCTAGGACTTCGGGCTATGGTGGTGTTTTCCTTACCTATCAGGGATTTTTAGGGGCTACTTTTATCATTATTTTGGGTAGGGTTCTTTCATTGAGGTTGATTTATGGGATTTTATTAAAGCTATCACTTATGCAGTTCATTATGGTTGGTGATTTTTTCTGGTTGGAATCAGACTCAAAGGTGGTTGTCGATATCCTCAAGAGACGGTTGAGGAATGTCCCATGGGTGATGTTGCCTTCTTGGATTAAATGCCTAAAACATCATGATGGTGTTATTCTGGACGTGACTCATGTTTATAGGGAGGCTAACTAGGTTGATGATATTTTTTCTTAGAAGGCTATTGTAGAGTTCAGTTCGGAATGGTCTTTTGTGGCTCTTGATTGTTGTGTGAAACATGTTGACGCAGATGCACATGGCACTTTGTATACTAGACATTGTAAACCTCCCTTTTGATGTTCTGAATTTTTCATTTATTTTTCAATAAAATTTTGTAGGATTGGGTCTTTTACAAGCTCCTGATCCTTGTGGGTAGATAATAACATAGGGTTTTTCACTATTCATCAAAAATTGAAAATTTCAGAAAATTATCAAAAATTCACCGTAATCTAATTTTGATATTAAAAATTAAAAAAGGAAGTCAATTTTATCAAATTCAAAACATATATGTAGCCTTTATTAATTTAAACTTAATTCCCGTTCTAAAAACAAAAAATCAGGTTTTTTAAAAAGTAAAAACTATCAAAAGAATGACATGTGTTTATTTCAAATTTAAATATGAAATTATTTACAATAACCTAAATTGTATTAAATGATAATAATATAATCTAATTATAAATCCAAACCATTCATATTCATATTTTAACACTATAAATTATTCCGATTAAAAAAATCTATTTTCAATTAAAACATAGTATTTTTCACTATTTGATAAAATATGACAGTTATCAGAAAAGTACCAAACATTTATCAAACTAAATTTTTTATATCCTGATTCTAAAGAATAATTTAATTAAATTTAATTTAATATAAAACAGTGTCAAATATTGGTTTTAAAAAGGGTTCTCCATTAAAAGTTGATAAAATTGATTTTTTTGAAAAATAATTCTTTTATCTGAAAAAAAAGAATTTTTTATTATATTATGTCTAAGAAACAAATAATATGGATGTTAAAAATATATAGAGTATATATGATTCAAAACGCAGTTAATTTTATTCATAACCACTTTTTGAATGACTAGTGTGGTAAGTTGTGGTGCGCTCGAACTCGGTGTTTCATGTAGTGCAAGCTATTGAATTACTTTAGTTAGATAACGTACTATGAAATCTTGGGGTGTTACAATCACACCAGGGGAATCATTCAAAATGAGAAAGAATACTATCGCCATTGGTATTTTCCAAGGGATTGCACCATGGGACTTGCGAAAGTGGACTCGTATCAGGATTTCATGAAAATTGAGAAAGTGGTCTTGCAATAGAGACTCACACAAAACACAAAAGTGGTCTCACACCAGGAACCCACACTCAGAACAAAATCAAACTCATGGAGGGGACATGTTCCAAGGTTGCGGTCTAGGTTCTTGCACAAGGGGTTACACACCAAGATCTCATCCATGGAGATACACGCCAGGGTTTCCCACAAGGGTATCACACTGGAGTCTTGTGCATGAAGATATGCACCAACATTACCCTATGAATAGAATTATTTTCATATATAAATTATATAGAATAAGAATAAAAATGATATACTCCATTTGAAAATAATTTCAGAAATATTTTATCCACTATAACATTCAAGGAAGTTAAAAGAAGACTCAATATATCTTGATGATCTTTCCAAAGTAGAGGGGATTATTGTGTCTATAGTAAGAATAATTCTTTTCCAATTATTTGGAAAGTGGAAGTGTTGCATCTATGTTTTTTCAAATAATTGAAGAAGAAACCTAGAAATGGATTGAATAGATCGTATACCTACAATTGAGGATTCATCCATTAGTGATAATTAATGGATCAACATTTCCATAAACAGTGTGTGGATCCCTTCTGAAACAATGAGAAAAGGAATAGAAAGAAGGTGATCCTTTCCACTGACAATGAGCTATTGAAAGAGAGTTAGAGGGTGACCCTTGGGAAAGTAGTGATCTGACCCTAAAAATTGTAAAGGAAGAGTGTATGGGTATAGAAGTGATCTGTCCCGAACCTTGTAATTTGGCAGTGAGACTTAGTGGATATGGTACATCGGCACATCGTCATTGTATAATCCTGAGGCATAGCCTAGTGGGGATGAACCAAGTAAAATCAATGTGTCTTGTGAATGATTTCAATTTGGTTCATGAATTTAAATGGGAAAGGTAGAAATGAGTTGTTTTAATAATAAAACAAGATCTAATGGGGTAGTTGTTCTAATATTTCATACCATGATTCACTACTACTCTCATGGTATTAAACCTAACTGGGATTATATTTTCCTTAAGAGTTTAGGAATTAAAAAATCCTGAATTAGGATATAAATGTTCTTCAACCTAAGTATAATGTCTATAATTCTTCACTAAGGAAAAACATAATTCAAAGATCGATATTAGCTCTGTCTTCCAATACCAGGGAAACCCTCGATCTGAATACCAATATCATCTCTTTCTTCTAATACCATAGATGCCCTTTATTAGGATGATTGGTATCAAAAATCTTCATATCCTTGAAATACATTGATATAAACACATATTGGAACAAGATATTACAAAATAATGAGTGTTCTAATGAATTTACAATCCAAAAACAGATTCCTTAGAACAAAAACTATCTCAAATTTTATAAAGTGAAATAATGAGAGGTTTAGGTAGAGAAATCTGCAGACGTGTTGAGTTGAAACTGAATCACCTTTCATATCCTCGAATGCAATCTTATTAATAAGCACCCCTCCAATGGTCATATTTTCCATGATTCTCAGAGTTGGTTACAATGACCTCAGATGATCTTCACATGACATCTCAACAAATTATATCTTAATTTTATGTCATTATGGTAGAAACATTACAATTATTTAATAAAATCATTCCATATAATAGAAATAATTCAAACAAAATAACTATAAACATTTGACAGTCTGATGGACTATAATGTTTTAAGTATGATGAACGAAACTACTATTATTCTGATGAACTAAGCTATTGTTAGTCTGATGGAATTAAATTTAGGTAGTTTAATGGACATGATGTTAGTCAGTATGATGGACAAACACTATTCAGTTCTATGGAACATAATCTATTCCATCTTATACATCAGACTTAATTATATAAAGTTTATATTAGTTTAGTTAATAACTATTTCTACATCTAAAAGAAATTTTTTTTACAAAAACATTCTAAAAGACACGATAAATATAATGTTAGAAAAATAAGGTATTAAGGAAGTTTTTTTGATTTTAAAAATAAAGAAAAATAAAAAAATATGAACTTTTGACTCAAAAAATTATTTTTCTGATTATTTGTAGGATCCTTTAGCATCACAGTTGAAGTAAGGAAGTTTAAAAAATATTCAAAAAAAATATTTATTAACTAAAACTACAAGATGTTTGTGATTTGGGAATAATGAAGTGATCTATCTTGGGTCATCATTTGGGATATTGGTAAACCTATAAATTTGGTTAGCCACTATATATTCATCTCCATTCATATCTGTAACGACCTGATCATTTATGAATAAAATTACCTTTATTTTAATGTCTTATGGATATATGAAACAAATGGACGTTTTTTTATTATTGGTTTTAAGTGACCATTATGTATCATTATTGTTGATTATATATCCATTGAATAGTGATCACATGACTTGTATATGTATAAGTTTTTTAAAAAAATATTTTGAGATAGAAAAAGGAGAGTATGACCTCATCCAGTAGACTCAACCCTTACAAAGATCATTTTTCAGAGTTCATATAGGAGGTAGTGTCACTTAGATTCATTTTATACCAATCCCAATCTATGCATTAACATGTTATGCTTGAATGGAATGTCCTTCAGGAAAAGATCAATTTAATAGAGATTATCACCCGGGCGATGTTATCCGAGCCGCCCCAAGAGTTTTTCACCATCACACACCTTACCCTTAGGTCTTATGTGGGTTTTATAAGGGGTTATGTAATAAGGTATTAGTTACTTATTGAGGAATCCCTTTCTGTAAATAAAATTCTTATTCCATCAATTCATTTATGGGAATAGTCTTTCTAAAAAAATGATGAATTTGATACATGGATTCTTCGGGTTAAAATGATAATTTTTTTAAATATATAAATAATTATTTTAAATTATGTTTTTATTAATAATATTATAATATTAATTTTTATAAATGATGATTATATCAGTTCCTTTTATGTAAATGATTAGGTAATCTTTTTTATAAGAGTTATATTTTTTTATACGATAAAACCGAAAGTGTATTTTTAAAGAATTTTTTTAAATAATTATTGTATTTATGAAATAAATAAAACTTTATTAAAATATTATTATTAAGTTACTTTTATTAAATACAAATGATTATATCATTTTTATGAAGTCAAATGTACTTTTTATTAAGGCTTGGAAACTATTATGTCAAAACCCGTTAATTTTCAATAAATATAATTTTTTATATCAAAAATGAAAAATAAAAAATTTATAAAAGTATTTAGATAAAATGAATATTATTTTTGGAATCATGACATTCAAATTACCCAATGGGGAATTTTTCATAATTTTCTGAGAAAGTCAAATTTTTTGGAAATAATTAAATACTGTGTCAATATATAGTGTGGTTTATGACATCATAATGACATAATAGTGATGTAATAAAATAATATAAAAGGTATATTCAGCCAAATATATGTTTTCCTTTAAAATAATATATTTTCAGGTTTATTTTATT
Source organism: Viscum album (assembly GCA_963277665.1). NCBI lineage: Eukaryota > Viridiplantae > Streptophyta > Magnoliopsida > Santalales > Viscaceae > Viscum > Viscum album. The sequence continues at coordinate 1,996,335,536 of OY728157.1, forward strand.
TATTTTATAAAGCCATAGTGAATCATTCAAGACATAAGAAGTAATTTTAGATTTTAAAATCATTTCCTTGAATGTGTGACTCACCTCCACATAAGTTAGATAAATATTTTAATATCTTCAGACATTATAATTCTAAAAAAAAGTAGACCTTAACAATTTTTTAGAAACAATGGGAAAAACCATGGGATGGTTTTTGGTTTGGGATATTTTAGTGTGTAGGGTCCAAAACAAAAATAATAATGAATTCCCCTACATTTTCTATATAATCCTACCCAAGAACCCATTCCTCTTAAGTCAAAGTCCTTGAAGCTATACCTAAATCTACTCTCCACTCCCTAGAGTCCTCCCAAAGCACCCCAAACTCCCAGGAATTGTCTCCCAATCGATTAGTATGACACATCCATGTAAGGGATCCTCACCTTCCTTTCTCATTTTTATCCAAGTTTCTGTATATTGTTACACCCTTTTATTTTCAATTAAAATTTATGGGGTTTGTTTTAAAACCTCATAAATACTTCCCTTATAATGTTTTAATAATGGGATAGCTATTTCTCTCTCATTAATCACTCCCATTTACACCTTTTACGATGCCTAAATTTCGTAAGAGTTATTCCATTTATTCTCTTCCTTCATGTTTTTTTATTATGTTACTGCTTCAATTTCATAATTCCTTTTGTTTTGACATGTATTTTTATGACCCCTTACTATACATATCATTTATATATGATTATATTCCCTTTTTTCTATTGTAAAAAAATTTATGAATATTTATGTCACTTCATTTGGCTACCGAAATTACACAGTGATTTTCCATGACAAAATAATCGGGTAGTGAATACCATACTCGTTCCTCTATCAAGGGTATTCACCAATATGCACATATAACTACTTTATTTATAAATTTCATGTATTTATTCTACACTACATGATCGTGTAATGAATTATTATTAATAATGAATCAACGTTTTATGATCTATGTGGTAAACTTAAGCATGAGATTGAAATGATTATGAAGGATGCACCCAGATAGCGCTCCAATGCATTGGGTACTATTTAGTATCATCATACGTCGTGTTGGGATAGGGGTTTACTTAATTCCTTTGTAGTATGTTTTTCCATCATGTTGGGACAACGGTTTACCTGATTCCTTTATGTTAATGATGCAACATTTTAAGTTTTTTCCACATTTCCATGTTATGATGACCATTCTATATAATGCCTTTTTCATCTTGTTTCTCTTATGTTCCACTGATGTGTCTATTGAATAACATTTATTTTATTCTTCATGTCATGCCTTGTTTACTACCTTACTATGCATCATATATCACCCTTTTCTTATGTATGTCTTCGGGTTATCCAATACAATGATATGTATGAAGAAATATTATGGTCATGTTATAGGGATTTTCAACAACAATGTTGCATTTTATGTCTTATGTTTTCATGTAATGTTCTTAATCCCCAATACACTAGAACTATTTATCTTATGGGTTTTATTATGTGAAAGTTTATGTAATAAAAAAAGTTTATGTGTTTAATAAAGAGCAGGGTTGTTATTGTTGGTATTAGAGAATAGATTTAGTTATTTGGGGATTAGAATTAGAAAACCATAGTGAAAGCATTAGGGATGAGACTAAGTATTAGAAAAGAATACATAATTTTTTGTGATTATAGAGTAAGTAGTTTATCAAGAAGAAAATCTCTGTTTGGATATGAATAAGTAGAGGTGGCTCTAGCATAGATGTATGTAGGGGAAAAACCCAAAAACACCGCTTTGAGCTAGACTCGAACAATAAATAGTGCACTACAATGGGACTCACTGCACTCTGCGTTCGACACTCCCGGGGGATATAATTTGGTAAATTCATAAGCTTATAATGAATGATTATTAAGTGAGTAAGAAAAAAATCACATAAGAATATATGTTAGGAAATAGATCATGGATAACTTAGATTGAAGCCTAGAAGTTCAGAAAGTAAGGAAATAAATGTAATTTATATATTTTCCCTTTTGTCATTGGATTCCACTTTATGTGTTTAATAGTTTGAAATAACTATCCCAAATTTTAATTTTATTATAGCCAATGGATAGTAATATGAGGAATCAGTCTAACAGCCGATGAGATGGGCAATGTGATTAATGCACCAATGAGATTCCCAATCAAATGGGATCTCAAGTAAGAAATATCATGATTATGCCAAACCAACTATCAAAAATCACGATTAACAAATTGTTATTTTTTGAATGACCTAGTAAATAAAGGAAGAGTAATATGACATGTAAATAATGTTCATCTAATATAGGTGATAAGGGAAAGAATATAAAATTTCTTTCATGCGACAATTATGGAAAGATGCACCAAGGGAAATGCCACAAAAGACTAGGAGATGTTTTAAGTGTAGAAAGAATGGGCACAAAGTATCCAATTGACATTAAATAATGGATAATGTTATGCATGTAAATAAATTTATATATAAGGAATATTACATAGTTATATGTCATAAATTTGGATAAGCTAGTAATTATCCCCAATAATTCTCTATTGTAGGGGTTTAGAAGCATGATGAGAAACAACAATTTCCATGATCAAGGGAGCACAAAAATTCCTATGCTAAGATGTATAACAATGAATGAATTACTTGTAAATATTACTTAATAGTAGTATATTTCAAAATGTATTTAAATTCATGTCCTATTATTATATCTTTTATGTTTTGAAAGAACATTGAATCCCCACTAGAAATCATAAAAAATCATTTAGGAAAACATCAAAAAGTGTTGTATGACATGTTGAAGTTTTGGGGAATGTTCTTATTGAAAATATTTGTAATGGCCCGGACCTCCCTGGTCCATTACTTTGTGAAAATCTGGTGTTAGAGGTGTTCCGGGAGGTCAAGGTGACTTATCCCCCAGCTGCTGCCTACCGGTAGCTCGATCTACTGGTAGCGGCTGCCTACCGGTTACCGGTAGCTGATGCCTACCGGTTACCGGTAGCTGATGCCTACCGGTTACCGGTAGCTGCTGCCTACCTGTAGCCGCCGCTTACCAGTAGCTCGGTCTATCGGTAGCTGCTGCCTACCGATAGCTCGATCTACCGGTAGCGGCTGGCTACCGGTTACCGGTAGCTGATGCTTACCGGTTACCAGTAGTTGCTGTTTACCTGTAGCCACGGTGTACTGATAGCTCGGTATACTGGTAGCCGCAGTCCGACAGTAGCTCGGCAAACACTTTGCCAAATTTCTAGTTCTGTGAACAGTGATTCTATCGGTGAGGTTCTATCGGTGGACTTCTATCAGTGAGGTTTAGTGAACAGTGTTTCTATCGGTGAGGTTCAGTGAACAGTGTTTCTATCAGTGAGGTTCAGTGAATAGTGTTTCTATCGGTGAGGTTCTATCGGGGGACTTCTATCAGTGAGGTTCAGTGAACAGTGTTTCTATCGGTGAGGTTCAGTGAACAGTGTTTCTATCGGTGAGGTTCTATCGGTGGACTTCTATCGGTAGACTTGAACAGTGTTTCTATCGGTGAGGTTCTATCGGTGGACTTCTATTGGTAGACATGAACAGTGTTTTCTATCGGTGAGGTTCTATCGGTGGACTTCTATCGGTAGACTTGTACAGTGTTTCCAGAATCCTAAGAGCTACCGATTCCATACTTTGCCAAATTTCACGAATGAACAGTGTTTCCAGACTTCATGAGAGCTACTGATTCCATACTTTTCCAAATTTCACGAATGAACAGTGTTTCCAGACTTCATGAGAGCTACTGATTCCCTACTTTGCCAAATTTTGAGTATGTGAATAGTGTTTCCAACTTCGTAAATTTGACGTTTTCTTTGACGTAAAATACTTTTAAAACCTTATTTTAAGGACTTTAAGGCCGATTCAAAGGCCATAAATCCTATATTAATTATTCCTAAGGCTGGGATGTTTTTACTTGGTCAAACCGCGTGGGTTAATGCGATCCGTTTTTAATAGAGAATAAATCGGATCTTAAACCGTCGCCCCATTAAATCTTCAAAAAGGGACGAGATATCATTCTTCATTGTTCTTCCTCCTGGTTCTCATCTACGAGATGCTAGAACCTTACAATCATTCCCGTAGGAGTTTCACAATCAAACGTTACTCGGATCAGTTCCGCTCTGTTTGATGCAACCAAGTTGTGTCGATCGTTCTTCCATATAAGGTATGTTTTATCATCTTTCCTTCGGGGATCACCTTCTCTTGTTCTTCCTTCCATATTATCATGTCATCTCCATGGTTCTAATGGGTTTTCTGGGGGTTGGTTGGTACTGTCGTACCGTGGCATCCTCTGGTGGATGCAGCTGTCGTGAGGAGAAGAGGACTGTGACCCGTTGTGTGGATAAAGGACGTCAAGAACTCTTCGAGGTAGGGGATTCATGGCTTCTCTAATTGTGTATGTGCAATCGTAGAATTAGCATGATTTAGTCCTTTGGATCACAATGAAATTGAGCTAATTAAATACTTGAACGGGATTAAAGGAATTCGTTGATCGCATGTTGTTACTTTGTACCGTGATAACGGTTCGCCTGATGTTTTCCTAGATAGAGTGATATCTATGATTTTCTTTAATTTGTTGCTCGTTCGTGATGGAAATTGATAAAGAACGTAAAGCCGGAATTATTTGTTAAATAATTGGCTAAAGATAAAGAGGCATGTTAATGAATCTGTTAATTCAAGATGGATTAAAGAACTATTCGTTCGATAATTTCAAAAGGGTTCTGAGTTACCCGCTTGCTTGTAAGGCTGAATGCCTTGTGGTTTGGAGCTCTGAGTGCTCATCTTGTATGAAGGCTGAATGCCTTGTTAAAGGGCCGAGAGCCCATTTTGTGATCTTTGATTTCCTGCTGCTTGTGATTTGATGTGAGCCTGGATGGCTGTTGTGATATGTGGAGGCATGGGGACTTGTGGTTGTGGAAGCAGATGACGCCTAGTGTGGCAAGATGCATCGGTTTATGCATGTGGGTGTCGGGTAGGACACCAAGGATGATGGTATGAGATGAATGTGATGGTTTGATGTTGGTGGTTTGATTGTTTATCTGCTTTACTTTCCCCCACTGCTCAAGGCAGCTGGTTTTTCTTACCCTCTTTCCGAAGGAGGAGAAGACACGCGGGGTATGCCACGTGCTTTCCGTGTTTAGCCTCTCGATGGAGGATGGGTCTATGCTCTTTCTATAGGCGGCAAAGACTCGATGGGTAGTATATCTACTCACCGTGTTGAGCCCTTTGTGTTTAGTAGCATAGGATGCGTTTCTAGAATGCCTGTGAATATGGGGAAGGTAATTCAATAATGAAAGTTTGTTTAAATGGTGATAATCCACGGGGATGGAGAAACTGGAATTTAATAGTGATGTGAATCCTAAAAAGGAGCAGTTTTTGAATGTGATGCCAATTTAGTTTAATGTGGTAAATTGTTCATGGTTAATTAATGGTTAAAGAATTAATTAACGTACAGTGGAATTGATAAAATGAGAATGGAGTAATCTAATAAAGCTCTTCAAATGGTTGTGTGCTTATAGGATACCTAGTCTTAGAAGTAGCATCCTGGATTCTGAGAGACGTTAGCTGCATTTGTGCCTATGACTAGGTAATTCCCATAGTGTGGTTGTGAGTTATATATATTCTGTACTTTTTGTGTTTCTATACACTACTCCACCCTGTCAGTAAGGGCAACTGACACCCCTGGGATTCTGAGCCCTGGGGGGTGTTTTCCCCAACATTCTGATGGGAGGTTGAATGGCTGACTACCCCCTTTGGCCCCGCTCTCTTCTCTTGGTAGATACTTGTGCCATGAGGCAAGCGGTTAGTTACCCCATATATGTGTGTAGAGGGCTGTAATGGCTTGTGGTTATTCACACGCATATATTCTGGATATAGTACCCTATGGACTACTATAGGTGTAACGTGTATAGGCTGTGATGGCTTGAGAATCCTTACTCGGAGTATGGGCTGTAATGGCTTGAGGTATTATACCCGACGTATGATACACATTATGTGAGCTGTGGTGGCTCCCAGAAACTACCTGGTTACCTTTGGTTGTGAGGACGGTGTGGTGCTTCGCCCAGGTGTCTGCGGGCAAGCCTATGTGGTGCACGAGGTGCAGATTGTGGAGCTTAGCCCAGGTGTCTGCGGGCAAGCCTTTGGAGAGAGATGCACAGGACGTATGTCGTTGGGGCAAAGCGGAAAACCAGTGGGGAAGTAGTAGCGGGGTTCCCTTGATATTCAATGCTATATTCTATATTATTGTATGTGTTACTTGGTGAGAGTAGCCATGGTGAGTTTGGGAACTTAGTATACCTATTTAGGTAACGAGTTAGTTTCACTTGTTGTTCACTAGGCTTTAGCATGCTTTATTTACTTCTACACGAGAGGCTTGAGGAGGATCCTACTGAGTGTACTGTTATACTCACCCTATGTACATATAAACTGTTTTTCAGGTCACTTGGAGCAGGTTGGAGATCAAGCTGGTTACTACTAGCTTGCGGTTGGAGGAGGAGCTGTTCGAGCTTGTGGTTGCTGCCGTTTTACTTTCTTTTGGGTACTTTTAGTTTTCCCTTTCAGTTGTAGTACTTTTGCATGACATTTCATATATGTACTTGGGTTTCATTTATATTTCAGTTATGAGTTGGAGTTGGTTGGAGTTTATTCTATCTCTCTCTTCTGCATGTGTTCTCTTAGAGGGAAATGCCTCTCATTTGTGTGTGCATTATACCCTCGGTGCTAGTCGCCAACCCGGGGCCTACTGGAGGCGGGACTCGGGGGGTCATTATCTCCCTTCTCACATTGCCGGCCCAGGAGGGGTACACTTTGTGGGGAGGGGGTCGTGACAGAGTGGTATCAAAGGTCAGGTTGAGGGATAGGATGGAGTTTGGAGTTAGGCACAGGTGAGGATGCATGGGATGGTAGGGCAACAGTGTCATTCATGTTTAGAATGTGGGGTAAACACTGGAGACCGGAAGAGACATAAGCGTTTAGGGCCCCCTATGATCTGTTGCACGGACCTTTAAGCTTACGATGGCTACTAAACAAAGTGATACCGATTGCAGGGTAGAGACCTAGGAAAGGATCATGCATCATTATTCTTTGCGCTTGTGTTTGAATGGGTAGACCATGGGATAGGTAACCTAAAATAAATAAATAAAACAATTAATTAATTAATTTTGAGTCTTCCATATCCCATGCTTAGGAGATCTAACAGTTGTTATTTTTCGGGTATGGCTCCTGGTCGACGTCCTCCTCAGGTTTGCGCAGAAGATGCCCATCAGACTGTTCCAGCAGATCGCCGCCGAGTAGAGGTTGACGACGATGACACATGGAGGAAGAAACTTCGAGAGTTTCAGCGCCAGAGTCTACAGAAGTACGAGGGATCCGTTTCAGATGCAGTCACAGAAGACTAGTTGGAGGAGATCGAGATAGGCTTCAGTTCGATTCATGCTCGAAAGTAACACTAGGTGTCCTTGGTTGTGACGATGCTGCGTGGAGCAGCGAGGAAGTGGTGGTTCTTGTTCCTCGGTGATCGTGAGGAGTAAGAAATCTCATGGGATGAGTTTCGAGACAGGTTTAGAGTCGAGTTTCTTTCATCGACTGCGAAGGTGTCCAGTCGCCATGAGCTTCTTACCCTTCGACAGGGGAGATCCAGTGTTCGAGATTTTGGAATCCGTTTCAGGAACCTTCTACGATATGCTTCAGACCTGTTACCAGATGATGAGGCCAGGGCGAAGCATTTTGAGGAGGCTTTGCGTCCAGAGATCCAGCGCCAGGTCACCCCATTTATGCTGAAGACATATCTTGAGGTGCTGGCGAGGGCAGAGGTTGTTGAGAGAACATTGGCCAGGACTGGATCGTCACGAGAGGGGAATCGTCATGATTCCTCACGAAGCAGAGCTGTAGTCCGGGGTTCCCGGTTTTCAGGACAAAAGAGTTTCCGTTCACCTGGGGGTAGGTCCCAGCCCTTCCCATCTCGTTTCTCCGGAGGCAGAAACTCTCAGACCTATGCCAAGGGATCAGGCGCTTGTTTTTCTTGTGGTGGTCGTGGTCATCAGCAGCGGGAGTGCCCAAATTTTCAGAGCAGTCATCGTGCACCGGGCACTCCACTCCAGGTTCCTCCGTTGAGGCAGTTCCAGCCGAGGCAGCAGCAGCAGGTTGCACCAGTTTTAGATCACCAAACGGTAGATGGAGCAGGCAGAGGACAGCCCCATGACGCTCCCCGTCCTCAGAGAGCAGAGTGCGGCCGTGGTGGTGGTCGTCATCAGGGCCAGAGAGGCTGTGGAGGAGGTCATGGTCAGCTTCATGCTCTAGCGTTACCAGCCCCAGGCGAGCCAGATGTCGTTCGAGGTACCCTTTGCTTGTTTTCTACCTTGGTGTATGCCTTGTTTGATTCAGGAGCAACACACTCCTTCATATCACCTACCCTTGTCCATGCTTTGGGACTTGAGGTGGAGAGGCTTCCAGTGCCCTTGGCGTTGACTACGCAAGTTGGAGGTCGAGCTGACTTGTTTGAAGTATGTAGAGACTGTGAGCTAGTGTTGGGGCAACACCGATCTTGGGGAGATTTCCTATGTTTGTGAATACAACCATATGATGTCATACTTGGCATGGATTGGTTGTATTCGGTGCAGGCTGTTGTGGATTGCTACAGGAAGAAGGTAGTTTTCTTTGATGAAGATGGAGAGAAAGTGGTGTTTGTTGGTGAGAGAGATCCTCGGATGAGTCATAGACGAGTTCCATCCTTATCATCCATGATGGCTGGGATGACGCTGAGTTCTTCAGAGGTTCAACAGTTGGCATTTCCTAGGGTCATAGAGGAGTACCATGACGTCTTTCCAGAAGAGGTTTTATCCTTACCCCCTCGACGATAGATCGAGTTTGGGATCGAGCTACAGCCAAGAGTGTCTCCTATCTCTATGTCTCCGTATAGGATGGCCCCTTCTGAGTTACGAGAGCTACGTATTCAGCTCGATGGTCTGTTGCAGTGTGGTTTTGTTCAACCAAGTGTGTCACTATGGGGTGCACCAGTTTTGTTTGTGAAAAAGGCTGATGGCAGTTTGCGGTTGTGCGTCGATTATCGTCGGTTAAACAAAGTGACAATAAAGAACCGCTATCCTCTCCCGCAGATTGATGACCTATTCGATCAATTGAAGGGTGAAAGTTGGTTCTCAAAGATCGAATTGCGGTCAGGATATCATCAGATGTGGGTAAAGGATGAGGATATCCCGAATACTGCTTTCCGATGTCGTCATGGGCATTATGAGTTTGTTGTAATGCCATTCGGCGTGACGAATGCTCCAGCTGTTTTCATGGGGTTGATGAATGCTGTGTTCCGTGAATTCCTGGACAAGATTGTTGTGGTTTTCATCGACGACATCCTTGTGTACTCCACATTTGAAGAGGAGCATGTAAAGCATCTACGAGCCATTTTGGGAGTTCTTCGCCAACATCAGTTGTTTGGGGAGTTGTCCAAGTGTGAGTTCTGGGATCGAGAAGTTCGTTTCTTGGGACATGTTATGTACCAACAGGGAGTAGTTGTGGATCCTTCGAACATAGAAGCAGTGGTGTCTTGGCCAGCCCCCAAGACCGTGTCAGAGGTGCGAAGTTTCCTTGGTCTCGCAGGCTATTATAGGAGGTTTGTAGCTAATTTCTCCCGAGTTGCGACTCCTCTGACAGCTTTGACCAGGAAGGATCAAGCGTTCATATGGACTGATCAGTGTCAGACAGCTTTTGAGTATCTAAAGGAGAAGTTGGTAAGTGCTCCCGTCCTTTGTCTTCCAGCGGAGGGAGTCTAGTTTGATGTTCTCTGTGATGCTTCACATCTGGGGCTAGGCTGTGTTCTCATGCAGCAGAGGTCAGTTGTTTCTTATGGGTCTCGGCAGTTGTGTCCCCATGAATGCAACTATGCCACCCATGATCTTGAGTTGGAAGCCGTGGTGTTTTCTCTAAAGTTGTGGAGACATTACCTCATTGGTGAGCACTTTGTGGTTTTCACCGATCATAAGAGTTTGAGGTATGTTTTCTCCCAACGTGACATGAACTTGAGGCAGCGTCAGTGGATGGAGTTCATGCAGGAATATGACTTTAAAATATCGTATACACCTAGAAAAGGGAATGTTGTAGCTGACGCACTAAGCCGAAAGATACGTAATGATGTTGTGCGTGAATCTGGTGATTCTTGGAGAGTGATGGAAGAGATATCATCTTTGCATCATGATATGGGATAAGTTGGGGGTAGAGGTTGTCTTTTCTAGATGACGGTGTAGTCATCCCTGATGCAGAAGGTGGAAGAGTCTCAGTTGGGTGACCTAGAGGTAGAAGTTTGGAGAGACAGAGTTGTATGTGGTGATGCCCCTGATGGTTGGTCGGAGGATGAACAACACCGAGTGTTGTATCATGGCAGGATTTTTGTTCCCTTGGCGATGCACAAGATGGTTCTCCGAGAGTTCCATAGTTCACCCTTTGCGGTACATCCTAGTGTGACGAAGATGTAACGATCCGTGAGGAGTCAGTTTTGGTGGCCTGGGCTGAAGCGTACAGTTGCAGAATGTGTGTCTCGATGTTTAGTCTGCCATAAGGTGAAGGCCGAAGAACGTGTTCCTGGTGGTCTTCTCCAGCACTTAGAGATTCCTCAGTGGAAGTGGGAGGACATCTCAATGGACTTTGTTATAGGTTTACCTCGAGTTCCGGGAGGACATGATGCTATATGGGTTGTAGTGGATCATTTAACAAAATCATCCCACTTCATACCGATCAAGGAGTCGAGCTCAGTGGTAGTTTTGTCGAGGCAGTATCTGGAGGAGGTGGTGAGGATTCACGGAGTTCCTAAGACGATCATTTCTGATCGAGATTCTCGTTTTACCTCCAGGGTGTGGAGAGGTCTCCAGCATGCTTTTCATCCTCAAACGGATGGTCAGACAGAGCGAACCATCCAGACTCTTGAAGACATGTTGCGCTCTTGTGTTCTTGATTTTGGAGGTTCATGGGTGAAGAACATACCCTTGGTAGAGTTCACTTACAATAATAGTTTTCACTCTACCATTGGTATGGCGCCGTTTGAAGCCTTGTATGTCCGGGAATGTCGTTCTCCGTTGTGCTGGACTGGGGTCGGAGAGTCAGCAATTCTCAGACCAGAACTAGTGCAGAATACAACAGAGATGGTTCAGGTGATTCGTGAGAGGATGAAGACATCACAGGATCGTCAGAAATCATATGCTGATCAAAGGAGGAGACCGTTAAAGTTTAATTTTGGGGATCATGTGTTTCTGAAGGTGACTCCCCGCCGTGGGCAGCGAAGGTTTGGTCGTGGAAGTAAGCTTTCTCCCCGGTTTGTTGGGCCTTTTGAGGTGTTGGCTCGTGTTGGAGCTGTGGCATATCAAGTAGCACATCCCCCTCAGATGAGTCGGATACATGATGTTTTCCATGTATCACAGCTCTGTCGTTATCTTCATGATGAATCTCATGTTATCGATTGGGGAGAGATCGATATTGACAATGATGCAACCTTCGAGGAGCGACCTGTGGAGATCCAAGACCACAAGGAGAAGGTGTTGCGTGGGCGTTCTATCCCCTTAGTTCGTGTCATGTGGCGACATGGTGGCATGGAGGAGAGTACCTGGGAGCGTGAGTCACAGATATGTGCTCAGTACCCAGAGTTGTTTAATGTTTAACTCCTTTCATGTAATGATGTTTTCTTTGTGGTTGGACCTTTCATGTTTTATTTATGTACCTTTGATGTGATGTTATGTTTGGATTGTTTGGTTATGGATTGTTTGTTTCCATACTCTCGGATGTCGTAGTTTTGTTCCAGCTTTTGAACAACTCATGGTGGTTTTCCCCTTAGAGGTATCTTATGGGGTGGTTGTTCAGACCCCTCTTTTCTTTTGGGTTGGTTTTTAAATCTCGAGGACGACAATGTTTTGAGAGGTATCTAATGTAATGGCCCGGACCTCCCTGGTCCATTACTTTGTGAAAATGTGGAGTTAGAGGTGTTCCGGGAGGTCAAGGTGACTTATCCCCCAGCTGCTGCCTACCGGTAGCTCGATCTACCGGTAGCGGCTGCCTACCGGTTACCGGTAGCTGATGCATACCGGTTACCGGTAGCTGCTGCCTACCGGTAGCTGCCGCTTACCAGTAGCTCGGTCTACCTGTAGCTGCTGCCTACCGGTAGCTCGATCTACCGGTAGCTGCTGCCTACCGGTTACCGGTAGCTGATGCCTACCGGTTACCGGTAGCTGCTGTTTACCGGTAGCCAAGGCATACTGATAGCTCGGTATACTGGTAGCTGCAGTCCAGTAGTAGCTCGGCTAACACTTTGCCAAATTTCTAGTTCCGTGAACAGTGTTTCTATCGGTGAGGTTCTATCGGTGGACTTCTATCGGTGAGGTTCAGTGAACAGTGTTTCTATCGGTGAGGTTCAGTGAACAGTGTTTCTATCGGTGAGGTTCTATCGGTGGACTTCTATCAGTGATGTTCAGTGAACAGTGTTTCTATTGGTGAGGTTCAGTGAACAGTGTTTCTATCGGTGAGGTTCTATCGGTGGACTTCTATCGGTAGACTTGAACAGTGTTTCTATCGGTGAGGATCTATCGGTGGACTTCTATCGGTAGACTTGAACAATGTTTTCTATCGGTGAGGTTCTATCGGTGGACTTCTATCGGTAGACTTGAACAGTGTTTCTATCGGTGAGGTTCTATCGGTGGACTTCTATCGGTAGACTTGTACAGTGTTTCCAGAATCCTAAGATCTACCGATTCCATACTTTGCCAAATTTCACAAATGATCAGTGTTTCCATACTTCATGAGAGCTACTGATTCCATACTTTGCAAAATTTCACGAATGAACAGTGTTTCCAGACTTCATGAGAGCTACCGATTCCATACTTTTCCAAATTTTGAGTATGTGAACAGTGTTTCCGGCTTCGTAAATTTGACGTTTTCTTTGACATAAAATACTTTAAAAACCTTATTTTAAGGACTTTAAGGCCAATTCAAATGCCATAAATCCTATATTAATTATTCCTAAGGCCGGGATGTTTTTACTTGGTCAAACCGCGTGGGTTAATGCGATCCGTTTTTAATGGAGAATAAATCGGATCTTAAACTGTCACCCCATTAAATCTTCAAAAAGGGATGAGATATCATTCTTCGTTGTTCTTCCTCCTGGTTCTCATCTACGAGATGCTAGAACCTTGCAATCATTCCCGTAGGAGTTTCACAATCAAACTTTACTCGGATCAGTTCCGCTCTGTTTGATGCAACCAAGTTGTGTCGATCGTTCTTCCATATAAGGTATGTTTTATCATAGTTCCTTCGGGGATCACCTTTTCTTGTTCTTCCTTCCATATTTTCATGTAATATCCATGGTTCTAATGGGTTTTATTGGGGTTGGTTGGTACTGTCGTACCGTGGAATCCTCCGGTGGATGCAGCTGTCGTGAGGAGAAGAGGACTGTGGCCCGTTGTGTGGATAAAGGACGTCAAGAACTCTTCGAGGTAGGGGATTCATGGCTTATCTAATTGTGTATGTGCAATCGTAGAATTATCATGATTTAGTCTTTTGGATGACAATGAAATTGACCTAATTAAATACTTGAACCGGATTAAAGGAATTGGTTGATCGCATGTTGTTACTTTGTACCGTGATAACGGTTTGCCTCATGTTTACCTTGATAGAGTGATATCTATGATTTTCTTTAATTTGTTGCTCGTTCATGATGGAAATTGATAAAGAACTTAAAGCCGGAATTATTTGTTAAATAATTGGCTAAAGATAAAGAGGCATGTTAATGAATCTGTTAATTCAAGATGGATTAAAGAACTATTAGTTCGATAATTTCAAAAGGGTTCTGAGTTACCCTCTTGCTTGTAAGGCTGAATGCCTTGTGGTTTGGAGATCTGAGTGCTCATCTTGTATGAAGGCTGAATGCCTTGTTAATGGGCCGAGAGCCCATTTTGTGATCTTTGATTTCCTGCTGCTTGTGATTTGATGTGATCCTGGATGGCTGTTGTGATATGTGGAGGCATGAGGACTTGTGGTTGTGGCAGCAGATGACGCCTAGTGTGGCGAGATGCATCGGTTTATGCATGTGGGTGTCGGGGAGGACACCAAGGATGATGGTATGAGATGAATGTGACGGTTTGATGTTGGTGGTTTGATTGTTTATCTGCTTTACTTTTCCCCACTGCTCAAGGAAGCTGGTTTTGCTTACCCTCTTTCCGAAGGAGGCAAAGACACGCGGGGTATGCCACATGCTTTTCGTGTTTAGCCTCTCGATGGAGGATGGGTCTATGCTCTTTCTATAGGCGGCAAAGACTCGATGGGTAGTATATCTACTCACCGTGTTGAGCCCATTCTGTTTAGTAGCATAGGATGCTTTTCTAGAATGCCTGGGAATATGGGGAAGGTAATTCAATAATGAAAGTTTGTTTAAATGGTGATAATCCATGGGGATGGAGAAACTGGAATTTAATAGTGATGTGAATCCTAAAAAGGAGCAGTTTTTGAATGTGATGCCAATTTAGTTTAATGTGGTAAATTGTTCATGGTTAATTAATGTTTAAAGAATTAATTAACATGCATTGGAATTGATAAAATGAGAATGGAGTAATCTAATAAAGCTCTTCAAATGGTTGTGTGCTTATAGGATACCTAGTCTTAGAAGTAGCAGCCTGGAGTCTGAGAGACGTTAGCTGCAGTTGTTCCAATGACTAGGTAATGCCCATAGTGTGGTTGTGAGTTATATATATTCTGTACTTTTTTTGTTTCTATACGCTACTCCACCCTGGCGGTAAGGGCAACTAACACCCCTGGGATTCTGAGCCCTGGGGGGGGGGGTGTTTTCCCCAACATTCTGATGGGAGGTTGAATGGCTGACTACCCCCTTTGGCCCCGCTCTCTTCTCTTGGTAGATACTTGTGCCATGAGGCAAGCGGTTAGTTACCCCATATATGTGTGTAGAGGGCTGTAATGGCTTGTGGTTATTCACACGCATATATTCTGGATATAGTACCCTATGGACTACTATAGGTGTAATGTGTATAGGCTGTGATGGCTTGAGGATCCTTACTCGGAGTATGGGCTGTAATGGCTTGAGGTATTATACCCGACGTATGATACACGTTATGCGAGCTGTGATGGCACCCAGAAACTACCTGGTTACCTTTGGTTGTGAGGACGGTGTGGTGCTTCGCCCAGGTGTCTGCGAGCAATCCTATGTGTTGCACGAGGTGCAGATTGTGGAGCTTATCCCAGGTGTCTGCGGGCAAGCCTTTGGAGAGAGATGCACAGGACGTTTGTCGTTGGGGCAAAGCAGAAAACCAGTGGGGAAGTAGTAGCGGGGTACCCTTGATATTCTATGCTATATGCTATATTCTTGTATGTGTTACTTGGTGAGAGTAGCCATGGTGAGGTTGGGAACTTAGTATACCTGTTTAAGTAACGAGTTAGTTTCACTTGTTGTTCACTGGGCTTTAGCATGCTTTCTTTACTTCTGCACGAGAGGCTTGAGGAGGATCCTACTGAGTATACTGTTATACTCACCCTATGTACATATAAACTATTTTTCAGGTCACTTGGAACAGGTTAGAGATCAAGCTGGTTACTACTAGCTTGCGGTTGGAGGAGGAGCTGTTCAGGCTTGTGGTCGCTGCCGTTTTACTTTCTTTTGGGTACTTTTAGTTTTCCCTTTCAGTTTTAGTACTTTTGCATGACATTTCATATATGTACTTGGGTTTCTTTTATATTTCAGTTATGAGTTGGAGTTGGTTGGAGTCTATTATATCTCTCTCTTCTGCATGTGTTCTCTTAGAGGGAAATGCCTCCCATTTGTGTGTGTATTATACCCTCGGTGCTAGTCGCCAACCCGGGGCCTACTGGAGGCGGGACTCGGGGGTCATTATCTCCCTTCTCACATTTCCGGCCCAGGAGGGGTACACTTTGGGGGGAGGGGGTCGTGACAATATTATTAGTCCACCTTTGATGAAATTTGAGTCAAAAAGTAAAAATCATTGCCTACATTTCAATGCAGTAGAATGGTTATGAGAAAAACTATTCCACACATGATCTGTAGTGAGAAACTGTGATCTTTTCATTGAAAATATATTAGGATTATATCTTTTGGGAGAAGTGAGAAATATATATGGATCAAATAATTCTCAAATATATATTCACATAGAAAGAGATGAAAATTCACCAACTAATATGGTTAGATCTCATCAAGGATTATGACTGCTCAATCCATTACCACCCTGGGAAAGCGAACGAGGTGGCATATTCTCTAAGTATAAAGGACCCAACAATTTCATCATTAATGAAAATTGAAAAGGATCCAATTTTCTTTGATTTTGTGAAAATGTAAATGGGAATCATAAATAATGGAACATCATTAATCCTTTCACAAATAATTTCCCAACTATATCTTTTGAAAAGGTAAAAAGATGATCTTAAAGATGATGATGGAATTCAAAAGAATGTAGAAGCTATCAAAAAAGGTATATCATCAGAGTTCAATTTGAATGAAGAATGAATTGTGAGATTTGGGTCAAGTCTATGTGTTTAATCAATTATAGAGTTAAAGAACGAACTTTTTGATTATGCACATAGTTTGAATTTCCATATTATCCTAGGGAAAAAAATATGTATCGGGATCTACGAGAGCATTATTGGTGGGATAATATAAAGAAAGAGATCACCGAATATACATCAATGTGATTGGTATTTCATAATATTAAGGCTAAGAGGAATAAGTCTAAGGGAATGATGCAACCATTGCCCATATCAACATGAAAATGGGAGAATATCACCATGGACTTTTTCACCGGACTTCCAAATACATCCAAAGGAAATAATGCTATCTGGGTTATGGTGGATCATATTACAAAGACTACAAACATCATTGAAATTTGAGAGGATTTATAATGATATCAAATAGAAAAGATATACATTATTTAAGTATTAAGGCTTCATGGTGTACCAATATCTATTGTATGAAATCAAGATCTAAAATTCACCTCTATGTTCTGGAAGAGTCTCAAACATGCTCCGAATACTGAGATGGACTTTAGCACAATGTATCCTCCATGAACTAATCCCCAATCTGAGAGGACTATCCAAACACTAGAGGACATTTTGAGAGCATGCTCAATGGACACCAAAGGGGGATGGGATCAATATCTACCTCTAGTTGAGTTCTCTTACAACAACAGTTTACACTTAAGCATCCAAATAGCTCCTTATTAAGCCCTTTATGGGAAGAGTTGCATAACACCAACATGTTGGGATGAAGTTTGGAATGAAGACATCCAATTATGGAAATAGTCGAAGAAATGGATGATATGGTTGATATGGTTGAAACCATACAACATCACATTAAAGATGATCAGCGTCAAAATAAGATCTACGCTAATAATCATCTATGAGACCTAGAGTTTGATATTGGAGGCATATTTTTCTTATGAATATCTTTATGAAATATAATTATTAGATTTTGGAGGAAGGATAATCTTAGTCCAAGTTACATCAGCCCATTTGAGATCCTTTTTCACATAATAGCACTAGAATATCGACTAGAACTCCCATAAAATATGTCTCAAGTACATGATGTATTCCAGGAATCACCCTTGAGGAAGTACATATCTATCCCATAACATGTACTAAATCCATAGGTGGTACCATTGGAGCATGAACTATTATATGAAGAGAATCCGGTGAAGATCATGGATCATAGTGAAAAGGTTCTACAAATAATAAAATGAATCTTATCAAAATTTTCTGGGGAAACCACATGTTTGAAGAAGCAATGTGGGAACTATTGGGGGTGATGAAGTAGAGTTACCCTCATTCGTTTAAATGTGGGAAAAGAAAATTTCACGGTTGAAATTTATTAAGTGGGGAAGGTTGTAATGAACTGATCATTTATGAATAAAATTACCTTTATTTTAATGTATTATAGATATATAAAACACACACTCTCTTTTTTATTGGGTTTAAATGACCATTAAGTAACAAAACCATTAATAATATAGCCATTGAATAGTGATCACATGAATAGAAGAAATATATGGTTTAAGAAAATACTTTTGACATGGACAAAATAGAGGATTCCCTTATCCAGTGGACTCGGGCAGTAAGAATCTCATATATTGGTGCTTGGAAATGAGGTAGTATCATTGGGATTCTCCATTGACCAAGCCCAGGCTGATCTTCAATATGTTAATCTTGAACGTAATCTCCTATGTGAGAAGTTCATCTTAATAGAGATTACGACCCATGTGATTTTATCCGAGATTCCCCAAGAGTCTATCACTATTTCACACCTTAACCTTAAGTGTTATACAGGTGTTATACCACACCAGTTTTCCAGAAACTAGGGGAAAAACCATGGTATGGTTTGTTGTTTTGAATATTTTAGTGTCTATGGTACAAAACCAAAATAATAAATAATTCCCCCACCATTCCTATATAAACCCACCCACAAACCCATTACTCTTCACTCAAAATCCTTTAAGCTCTACCTAACTATGATTTCCACTTACTAGAGTCCTCCCAAAGTTCCCCCAAGCTCCTAAGAAGGCTCTCCCAATCCTTTGGGATCACACATCCAAGTTAGGGATCCCCACTTTTGTTCCTTCCTCATTTTATCCAAGCATCCCTATATTGTTACACATTTTATATTAAATTAAAAATTGTGGAGATAGTTTTCACACCTCCCCCATAATTCCATTATCATGTTTCAATTATGTGATACATCTTTATCTCTCATTAATCCACTCTTTGTACACCGTTTACCATGCCAAAATTTCATAAGAGTTTTCCCATTTCTCCTCTTTATTCAAGTTTTTTATTATGTTATACATTCTATTTCCAAATTACATGTGTTGGGACATGTATTTTTATGACCCCTATACACCCCATTTCATGTATATATGATTCTATACTCATTTCTCTCTCATTAACCATTTTTATGAATTTTTATGTCACACTATTAGGCTACAGAAATTACCTCGTGATCTTCCATGCCAAAATCATCATGTAAAGAATACCATACCCATTACTCTGTCAATATTATTCAACTTTAGGAATATATAACTTTTTTATATAGAATATACGTGTATTAATTTCATACTCCTTGATTGTGTAATCAATTATGATGAAGAATGAATACATTTTTTATGATCTATGTGGAACAATTAAACATGATATTTAAATGATTATGAATGGTGTGTCCGGATATCACCCCAATGCATTGGGTAAGGGTTTGTATCAGGATACATCTCGTTGGTACATGGGACTAATTGATTCCTTTATAAGAATTTTTTCCATCATGTTGGGATAGGGTTTTATGTAATTCCATTATGTTAATGATTCAATGTTTTATGTTTTTGTCAAACATTAATGTTATGTTGATCATGCTATACCATGAATTTATGTTCATAATTCTATTATGATCCATTTATTTGTACATTTTTTAAAATTTATTTTATTCTTCATGTTATTTCATGTTCACTCCCTTACTGGGATTTATATCTCACCCTTTTATTATGTATTTCCTCAGATTATCCCATGTAATGATAAGTATGAAAGAATGTTCTGGTCATGTGAAAGAATTTGTCAATAAAGGTTTTGTATTTTATGTATTAAGTTGTCATGTAATGTTCCTAATCCCCAAAAAATGGACCTATAGATCTTCTAGGTTGTATTAATTGTACGTTTATATAATAAATCACGTTTGAGTGTGTAATAAAGACTAGGGTTGTCACAATATCTCTAATTTCCAAATCAAATTCTTATAATAAAAGGATACATCTCATGAATATTAGTTTTGTATATTTATTTGATAGCAGGTTCATTAGGGTTGAATGGTCAGTAAAAACTATCACTTTCGACCAATTATGTAATGAATAAACTTTTATAGGGAAGAAAATATTAACAACTCATTCTTATTTGTGGTGTAATTTATTTAAGAATCATCTAGTACCCATATAGAATAATACCCACATATAATATCTTCTCTTTCCTCCACCCCAAAACAGTCCCTGTAACCATGTCACTAGAACCAAAAATTAAATAAAAGGGTGAACTCCAATTGTGGGGTGATAATTATGGATGAATAAGTGAGTTTTTACCTGAAAAAATTGAATACCTATAAAAAATTTCAACAAATAAAAATGGTGTATCCTTCACCAAAAGGTAATAAAGGGGACTTTTTATATTAGAAATATTCTTTCTAAACCACAAGTGGAAACCAAATTTACCTAAAAAACATCAAACACCATTGACATTTTCTAGAGGGGATGTTTTAGAATCACCTCAATCTTAAAATTATCAACCTCCATACCCCACTTTGAGACCTTATGAATAAGAAATATTCCAGTAATGTTGATAAATTGACAATTTTTCTTATTTAGAACAAGGATGGTCTTTAGAAACCATTCCAAAACTAGTTCCAAATTATCCAAATAGTTATGAAAAACTCTTCCAAGTTTTGAATAGTCATCCATAAATACCTTAACAATTCTTTCAATCATGTCTGAAAATATAGCCATCACACATATTCGAAAAGGTATATGGGGAACCAAACTATCCAAATAGCATTCGTAAGTACAAAAATGTCTGAAAGCAGAATGTGGAGGTAGAAGTATTCTGATCTTCTAGGGATATATGAATCTGGTTATAATCAAAATAATCATAAAAAATAAAATAATTAATTCCTAGTAAACCTCTCATTAATTTGATCCAAGAATGACATAGAAAAATATACATATCTAGTATTTGAACTGATATTCTTAAATTCAATATAAACTCTATATTTGGTCACCATTATAACATGGATTAGATAATAATGTTTAGTTTTTTATGACCGAGTCACGTCCTTTCATAGGATCCACTTGGATATGGATGGACCAAGGTTTTCTAAAAATGGAATAGATAATACTAGCATCAAGAATTTTTATCACTTCTTCTCTCCCAACTTCTTTCTTATTGGGGTTGAGCCTCCTCCATCCCTTAACTATCAACTTATGTTCATGTTCTATAGAGATTCTATACGTAAAAAATTAAGGTATAATCCCTTTAATGTTAGCTATGGACCAACCCGTAGTAATTTTGTATCTTTATGAATCATAAAAAAACTGTTTATTCTTGAATTTTCCCTAACTCAATAGAGATGACAACTAATAGTGAATAATTTATACATAGAAAAAAATATTTTAGGTGGGAAGATAAAGGTTTGATCTCTAAATGTTGTTCTTCTTAGCTAGTAGGTAGACTCTTGGGTCTAGGGGGGCCAAGGTCATTGATATGTTTCTTAAAAAAACTAATGGGAGATAATGAAAGAATCATATTAATTGATTTCTTAATTGAATTATCCCCACATTCAAATTCTAAGGTTTGTTTTACGATGTTTTTCTCAAATAATGTATCTTGATGTTCTAAAAAGTCACCCTCATTTCAAAAAAATGGCACTTCCTCCATACTGGAACTAATTCAAATTAATGTTTCATCAGGAGTGGGCCTTTTATTAATCTATTTAATCATCATTAAAAAATATTATTATTATTCATTAAAAGGTTCGTCAAATTTCAATTGTTTACTAATTAAGGAGTTTTTCATTAGATTTGTTAAGTAATTAAACTCAACCTTTTTATCACTAAACATAATATTAATTTACCTTTGGAAACATTAATGACTCATCCTCCAGTTGTAATGAAAGTCCTACCAAGAACGATAGGATCTCTGTTGGAACATTCCCTGTCCAGGATAAGATAGTCAGCTAGTAAACAAAAATATCTACTCCTACAATAAAATAATTTACTCTTCCCAATAAGTGTGTGATAAAGTAGTCAACCAACAATAGGATCACTATTATTGGAAACATTTCTCCCAAACGTAGCTATAAAAATAGTTATTAAGGGATCATATTTATGCCCTCTACATGTTCAAAAATGAAATTGACATGTCCAAAATTTACTAAGGTTCATGGGATGGAAAAGTTACTAGGATCATTGATATTAATTGGTATTTTATTATGAAAAAAACATTTCACTCCTCAGTCAGGTTGCAGGTGGAAAAATCCTCCAAGGTTATCTTATTTGAAGTGATATTTTTCATCAATTTTAGATATGATTGGATTTGAAATAATGCAAAAAAAAATGGGATATTGAAGTGAATATTTTTAAACATCCCCTAGAATTTGAGTAGTTTATGTTATCTATTATTTTTCATTATTATATATGGGAATGAGTTGTGTGGGGATTGATTCTTCAAAATTGTAGGCATCTACTGAAGTTCTTCCTTAATATATTATTTCCCCTATTCTTATTACCTTGTAAAACATTTTCTTCTTTTTTTTTAGGTGGAACAATATGGTTTATCATATTTTTTATAGGGGATTCCAATTGGTTTTATAACCATTATTGGTGATGAAAATCACTCAATTAGAACCTAATCCACATCCAGACAACACCTCATTCCCCCAAGACCATGCCACTTAAGTATGATAGCCATGCCATCCAAATATTTTGGGCCATTCCCTCAGCTCGATGGCCTCGCCACCAAAATTGACATCCATAATTTCCAATAATATGATCAACATCACTCAAGAAACCTAGAATAATCCCAACTAGATGACCAACATTGCATCATTTCTGATGTCCATGCCACCTCAATTCTTTAGGTCGAGCCCATAATGACCCTAAGGATCTCATATCAAGAAATACATCACAATAAGAAAATATATATAAATCACTTAAATTTAAATAAAAAATTCAATGTAATTTAATTTTACAACTTAAATTAAATAATAAAATTCAATAAATAAGAGAAATACCCCTGAACTAGCAACCCAAGGTGGTTGAAAACCTCTAAAACCGCCGTGCATGAGAAAATATGGTTTGGGAATGCCCAATGGCATCCCATAATGTCACCCAATTAATTGAACACCATGCATTAAATTTATTTAGGGTCTCCTCAATACCCTAATTGAATTATAAAATCCACAACCCTAAATCGAATGTGAAAAAGTGAAAAAAATTATGCACCACCTACCATTGACTAGTAGACATAGGCTCATTCAGTATTAGACTCTAACTCAAAGCGGTTTAGAAGAAAGTAGAGTTCCCATCTATCACATTAAAAATAAGTAAAAAATGACTCAAATGGATTTAGCGCTTCACGTTTTGTGACCAAAGAATAAGAGATTCATAGGATAGGGGAGACTCACCAACGTGGTTCCAACATACCTGACATCAGATGAAGCAACGTTTGAACGAGGGAGGGAGGATAATCCCTATCACAGAGGAGGAGGAGGAATTTTTCCGCTACTGTGTGTGACCCATAAATGAACAGGAAGGAGAAAACGAAGTATAAAATGGTAAAAGATAAAAGATGGGAGAATCATTAAATTTACCCCTTTAAAATTTTGCATGGTTCATTCACACTTATTTTCAAACTATGCAAAAACTATGCCGGCAACAATTTGAGGGTACTACTTAAGTGGCACTAACCTTGTAGCCTGTTGTATAGTTTTCCATAATATTGTGAAAACCATGTTTAAACCCTCTAGAAAAACTATATATTTCCACACATGTCCATGTTACTTTCCTTGTATAGTTTACCAAATGATGCTCATGGAAAAAACTATGTACACAGTTATCTGGAAGAGGCTGCACGATTTACCCCAAAACATGCGCCTTGACTTAAAACCTCCCAAAATTGGTTCTTCTGACCTCTGGCACACTTGAAACCATTTTAAACACCTGATAAATTAGATAAAACTCTAAAATCATCAATAAAACATGATATTGGGCTTATGAAACTCTCAAAATTGAGTTCAGATGATCGAAAAAAGAAACCAGCATATGCACCAATTCCAAAAATTCAAAAAGGGAGAGGTTTTCGACCCAATCCAAAAATTATTGAAATTTTACATTGGTGGATCAATATAAAATGGGAGATATACATATTTATTACATGGTTTATCACCAATCACTAAGAGATATAAGAACACCAATGAACAATAGGACTCTAATAGCTGTTGTCAATTCCTGAGTGAAAATGGTATGATGTCACTATAGATTTCATGATAGCTTTCCCTAGATCACCTTGAGGTAACAATATAATGTGGGTCACCATTGACCGATTGATGAAGGTTTCCAACTTGTTATCTTTTCTAGAGAACTTATCATTCGAAAATCTTGGAGGCTATATGTCAGGGAGATCATAAACCTTCACATAGGTCTATATTATATTGTATTACACAAGGATGCTCGTTTCAAATCTTGGTTCTAGTAGAGGTTATAAAAGGACTTGGGTACATAGGTACTTTTTAGAATATCCTATTTCCCACATACCAATGTTCAGATAGGGCATACGATTTTAGTGTTGGGGGAAATGATCTATGCACGTGTCCTTGTCTTTGTGTGTTCTTTGGAAAAGTGAATACACCTAGTTGAGTTGTCTTACAATAATAGTTTTCAGGCTACCATCTAGATGGATCTTTATGATGCCTTATATGGTAGGACATTTTGATAACATCTATGCTAGTTATGGGCATGAGATATAGCTTTACCTGACCCACTTTTGGTCCCAAAGACTTCAAAGCCAGTTTAGCTAATCAAGAAGCATAGGATGAAAACTCAATCCAAGAAGTATTCATATGAAAATTTCCATTGATGACCTCTTGAGTTTGAGGTTGGGAATAGGGTTTTCGTATGTTTTTTTTCATAATTGATAATAGATAGATTGAGATACATGGAAAGATATTACCTCATTACATAGGGACTTTCATGATCTTGATGAGATTTGGGCCATCAGCTTATTGCTTGGATTTACCTCAGGGGTACCATGCCATGAAAAATGTCTCTCATGTATCATAGATTCACCTTTATCAACCTGAAAAATCCCATTAATTTGACCCCAACTATATTGAGTTAGAGGTTGATGCTTTAATGAGTACCCAATTAATATCATAAATCTAAACATGAAGGGTCTATGAGGAAGATCAGTTCATCTATTATGGTTGTTAGGGTAGAATGGTCGAGTGCAAGACGATACTTGTAAAGGATAGGTTGATGTACATGCCCAATGGCTAGAATGTTTCTCAGATGGTTCTCTACATCCCTTAGAAGGAAAACTTGGGTATGAGTTTATTTAATGAGGGGAGGTAGTAATGACCCATTTTTTTATAGAGTTTCATATTCTTTTAAATTAATTAAAACCATTGTTTAGTTTTCTTATTTGACTTAGACCCTGTTGATCATGCCCCTGGGTGGGTTGGATTAATTTTGGAAGAATGGTTTCTGAGGGGCTGGAGGATTGATATAGGAAAAATACATAACATTTATTATAAATACATGGAAACTATTTATAATATAGGATGTGAAATGGTATTTCTAAACCCTTTACATGTCATGAACTAGTTTTTTCCTAGGTTGGAAAAAACTTATCACTACTATAAAACTAGGTTTATCCAGTACTAGGGCTTTAAAAATGCTAGATAAAAATTCTGTTAATTACCAATGTTGTCAACAATAAAAAAATTACTATTAAATAGGCTCTTTAATAGCGTTAATGAAACGTGCTATAAAAGGGAGACCTTTATCAACACCTTTTTACACGTACTGAAAACTGGGTTCTTTTATCAGCACTTGTAAAAAACACTAATAAATGGGGTTTTTTATTATAACTTTTTTAAAAGCACTGATAAAGACCCCCATTTCAGTTTTTATTATAGGAATTGATAAAAGTATAATTCAAAATTACAAATATTTCATTAAAAATAGTATATATATATATATTGATATAAATATTATATATATTTTTTGAAATATTTTTTAGATAAGGTAAATATGGATTTACACTTAATATATAATATTTGTAGTTAATGACTTATAAATTTACTAAAAATTATTTTTTATTAATATTTTTCTTATTATTATTGAGTAATAGACATTTGATATCAATTTGAAGATAAAAAAGATCTAAAATAATTTATAAATGTAACGGAAAATTCAAACTATCATAACTTTTGATCTGGGTGCTCATTTAGCCTCTACTACCTATCATATCAAAGCCTCTTATGAGATATACACCCTTAATGACATAGGTAACCCTATTCCACATTTTCAAGGCTAGAAAAGGCCCAAACGACCTCCCAGATTGAGTATTTAGTGGGGGCACCCCAATTTTTTAGCAATGAAAAGATTTTAAGCAACGTTTATAGGACATTTTTCCATTTTTTAGCGGGGAATAAATTTATTCCCAAGGATTACATTCATATTGATATTATCGTTTTCAAATTTTATCATTTTTCATAACCTAATTTTATTTATAATCAAATATATTACTATGTATACATATTTTCTATATATTCACACATAAAAATTTACTTTTATAAATAAATAATTAAACATATTTACATATAAAATATATTTATTAATATATAAACATATATATAAATATATGGACAAAAAATGCGACAAAATATATATAAATATATAGATATATCATAAAATATAAAATAAAACAGTATAGGGGAGTGGTAAAGGCGCTGATTGGAGGTATTATGTTCGAAAATGATTAGAGACAGTGGCCCACATTGGAGGGTGGGATAATATAATGCGATGATAAAGGGGTGAGGTAATAACTGATAAAGGGGAAGGTGTGGGAAGCACTGATGGGGGGTGCGTTGAAAGAAACAATTATACACCCTTTATCACCAGGTCTTTGAAAATTGATTTTTTAGCGATGTTGTTGGCCCCCTTTAATATTGCTAGAAAATGGATCGTCAAAGGGGGATTTAATAGTGGTAGAAATAAGAACTACAAAGTGTTTTGGGATTTGATCCACACTTCTATTATTAGTGATTTCTAAACATTGATAAAGTCATTTTTTAATGATGTTAAACAACAATTTTGTAGTAGAGTATGCTTTACATTGTATACATACCCACAATCATTTTTAAAAATGGTCTAGGGGATCATTTTTTCAATTCCCTCATTTATTATCCATAGTAGGAGCCATGTGTGAGAGAGTTCATCAACAAATCGCATTAGGTTCTTTTATCTCTACTCTATCCGACGTCTGATCGAACAATAGTTTGTCATGTTAGATCCCTATTAATAGAATATTTGATCACTTGAATTATTTTCATAGATTATTTCACTATTTTTGTGCCATTTTTTTGAAATCTAATATTCCCTCTTTTCAGAGATTTTTATTATTTTTTTATTACATACCTTCTTAATTGTTTTAAAGGTTGATATTAGATGATTGGTCATCCACAGACCTAAGGTACGTGGTCTAGCAATTTTCCAATTTTTTTTTTCTGTTTTTATAGCATATAATATTATTCCACATACCAAAACTTTCTATGTGTTTCCTTAAAATGTGTTTTACGTCATAGATTAATTAAACCATGGTATGATACACCATTAGACCATGGTTAAATGGGTTTTCCTCCCATTTGGGTGTTTTGAATTGAACGAATAATTGATATAAATGTTTATTAACCAACCCACCTCCTAAGTGGTCTGTCTTGACAATAACATAGAACATCCTTGTTTTTATAACATAATTGTGTTTATTTAATAAAATTAAAGTGAGTACCATGTCTATGTAATTTGTTATAAACTGAAAATAAAATAGTATAATTTGTGATACCCATGGTAGGATTGGGTTGAATAAATGTAAATGATTTAAATGGAAATACCATAGGATTATTATTATTATTAGACCATAGATATCGGTTATTGGACAATGGTTAATGGATTTTTGAGCATGGAATTTCACACTCCCTTATATTGGCTGTTGGGAATGGAATCTCAATCCTTTAATTGGGTGATGGGACTGAACTTTCACATCCCCTTACTTCATTTTTTTAGTATGATGACTCACCCCACTATCTTGAGTGAAAGGTATGACATATTGCATTTAAATGATATTCGTGGCCAATAACCTTATTGGAGCCTATAGCTCATTAAACTATTCCTAGACACGTGATTTACACCTTCGGTCCAGTTAGAACCTTGAATCCATGTATACGCCTATATTTGTACTTATATATACAGTTTTTATTCATATATACATATTATATATGATAACTTGTAAATGTATGGGCATGGTACCTGAAGATCAGAGATATTCTAACCTACTATGAAGAAGGTAGTGTTAGCCAAGTGTCCCCTAGGAACCCGAGCTTACTATTTTATGGTTTTTATATTTGTTATCATTCATTACACCAAAACATTTCTATGTTATAAAAACCGAATGTATTAATCTATAAACTATTTTTAGTGGCCTATTGAGTTTATCTCACACCCTATTTGGGTCCTTGTTGGCACCTAGGCAGACCATATGGCTGCAAGTATTTACAAGGGAGAGCACCTAGTCATGGATGCCTAATATATTTTACATGTATAATGGGAGTATGGGTGTAGAGGACTGAGTGTATACTTGTAATTCTATTGGATATTTCATTAAGATATTTTATATTTTTATTTATCATGTTATATATATCCCCACTCTATATCCCACATATCCCCTTTTTGAATATCATCATGACATGACATCATTTTTTATATAATTGAGCTTATGGATTTGATTATTATTTCTTATTGTATGTTTCCTATTCCACCATGTTTTATAAGGACATTTTTCCCATTATGTTTTTAGTTATCTTATATGATTATTTTATTTATTATTTCTCATATTTATCTATTGTGATACTCTGATATGAGGGTATTGTCTCCCCACTGTACCCCCATTGACCATTGTTTCTAGATGGAAACCTCTTGAATACAAGGATTCATTCTTGCGGCCATGAAACCCATTAATTTGGGGCACTATTTTAGTGTCTCTCAAATCGGGACATTTCAAAAACCAAAAAAATGGGCATGTTCAAGCCCCCCTATTGTCATTGTGATGAGATCTAAATCCAAAAAAACTAGTGATCAACAGGTATTTATCTTTAACATGGTATGTTTCATCATCCCTCTAGTGTCTTCGAGCATCTAAATATGATACACCTTGATGTGTGGTTGGTTTTTTCATCCTCTTAAACTTGGTTGAAGCTTACCCCACACCATATTTAACCAATCTCTGAATTCTAATAGAAAATCATGAATGATATTAGTAATATTTTTTCCTTCATTAATTTTATCCGCATTCAGTTTTCTTCAAAGAATCTACCAGGCTTGGTCATCACCCTTCATTGTAAAATAGGTTCATCCAAATATCCAAAAGCTTCAATCATATTTTATATTCCTCATCAATATTTGGGGTGTAGATTTCCTCATATGTTAGAATTATCTTAAATCCTAGTCAACTTCACCTAATATTTTTCCTTATTATTAGAGATTAATCCTGAATTCTATCTTCCCTTTGAAGATTTTAATTAAATTTTTCATTGGAAATCATTACCTTTTTGCTTTAAAGTTCTTAATAGTGACTAAAAAATTCAGCCTTTCTTGGGATATCCACGATTTAACAAAGTGAGAGTGAAGTATTGTATGATAGTAAAAGTTATATGATAATTTTGTAATTTATACATAATAGAATCGATTATGATGTACTGATGGGAATGTCTTATGATAATAAAATACTTATAAAAATGAATTATGATATAAATAATTCTTAAAAAATTTTAGAAGCCTTATTTTGATTATACATTAAATTTTTTTCAATAAATTTCAATACTTCACGGAATATTTTGATCATGTTTTTTTATGTAAGATAAAACAATGTAACTTTGAGAAAATAAATCCAATGTCTCAAACACTATAAAAAAATTCAAAAATTAACATTTCAATTCAAAAAAAAATAAATAATAAGAAATTTTTTCTTAATATATATGGATTTTAAACCAAAGAACATTTTAATCAATAAATCCAAAAAAACATCATTTTCAAATAAAAAAATTAGGAATGTGAATTTAACATAGAGTGAACAAGATTAAAAATATTATCAATTAAAGCACATTTAAGAATAGAAAAATCAATTAATTCTCAAATAATATGAGAAATAAGTGTATCAAAGTGAGGCCAAAATCAATTTCCCCCACACTTATGACATTTTATGTCCTTAATAAATCAATCGATCAATTTCATTATAATTATATCATCTTTAATGTGAAGAATTTGTGTGACCAACAAGGAAGTACCTTTTAAATATTTTTTTCTCCCATGTATTTTCTCAAATAATTATGGATAATTTAACAACTCCAAAGGTAATGTTTTGGCTAAAATATGATTTTTGGTATAAAAATGAATGATTTTAAATTTTTTGAAAAGATATAAACAAACATCATTTTTAATTTAATTTTTTTCCCAAACTTATATTTTTCTAAAAAGTGAAAAAACTCACATAATTTTATTCTAAACATAATTAAACACACTATTGGATTAGTAAAAACACATAAATAAATTATAATTATAATTAACCCATCCAAAACTTATAAAATAAAAAGAATAAAATCCCAATGATTTGGTGTTTAGTTCATATTGTAATTAAAATTCAAATCCTATGATTTTAATTCAATTAAAAAAGTTCAAATAAAATTTAGATAGTAAATATTATTCCCAAAATATAGAAAAATTAAAATTTTAAAGGAATCAATGAAATTTATGTTACTAGATTGAACACATGGGGAAATAGAAATGATTGACCATTCAAAGTAGCAGAAAAATCCTCAAGTTAAAGAAAATTTTATCAGTACCCAAAATGAAAATTTATTCTTGAAAAAAAGTAAAGTTTGTTTTTTAGGGATTAATTATGTGAAATAATTTGATGTATAATTTATCACATTAAGAGACCTCTCCCCCCAAACTTAATACTCACCATTTTCCTCAATGTTGAATCTCAAAGTGCGAGAACACTATAAAAATTTCAGCTCAAAAATATTTTCAATTTAGAATTTCAAAAGACATGTTCGAGGACATATCATTTAGAACCAAAATTATTTTTCCACACAAATCAACCAATAAAAGACTCATGAGTTGAAAAACATAATTTCCAACCAACCATAACATGAAATTTATAATACATGAATGATTTTTAGAAGGGTACATGCTCAAATATGAAGAATAAAAAAATGGATTTCAAAAGTAATAGTAGAAATAATACTACATCATAAGTTTATTTGTGAAAGATGTAAAAAGTAAAAACCAACATAAGTTATTTTTCACATTTTAGCATGAAACAAAAACTTTAAATAGTTTCAACAGTTATGAGAACCCACCCCAACCCCCCCCCCCCCCCCACACACACACACACACTCAATTTCATATAGTGGGTTGTCATAAAATAATTTAAACCACACAATAAAATTTCAACAAACTATAAAGAAAAATTAAATGTTTTAAAAGGAAAAAAATATGAAGAATAAATAATCAATAAATAAAAAAAATCCCCTGATAATAATATTTATCAATTTTACGTTCAGTTAAAGACACTTTCACTCTTTTCCTTATGCATGATCATATGGGGATGATCATATTTTAGTATCAAAAAGTTGAGAAATATTTACATTAAATTGTAATAGATCAAGATCAAAATAGATAAAACAAGAAGTTGAGTTCTAATTATGTGTGATTTAGGTAGTTTTGACATACAACTCCTTTTAATCTTTATAAACAATGTGGTTTCTACTCCAAATAATTACACTATATTTTCATCTTATAAAATATTATAGAGGAATAAATTAGTAGTAAACAGACAAGAAATATATTTATTCAAATTAAGTGAAAAATAAAACATTGAAGGATGAAAATTGGTTGACTCCCATGAAGCTCTGAGATTAAAGACTGAGTTTATGCTAAATTAAAAAAAAGATATGGTTTCCAAGACCTTGGGTTACCCTTAAATATACTGTATAACCCTATAAACATTAATAATAACGACTTATTGTCTTCTCATACCAGCTCTATAACTCCATTAACTAAAGCTCTCAGGATCGTGAAAGGTATAAACCAGATGGATCTAATCTTCGCAAGAAATAGATTAATCCTATAATTAACAATGAACACTCTCTATCAAACCCTAAAAACCATATCTGCATGATTGAGTCACGAAAAGACTTTTTTATTTTCTTATAAATCTGATGGTTTTTATAGCATTCACTTTTAATCTCATCAATATCACTCATTTATATTATTCATCTCTCACCAATAGATATAATGAAAAATTTTAATTCCTTGATAGCCCAATAAGACTTGTGTGTAATATTTATATATAAATGACTTGATTTTCTAAATTGTAACTTATAAGGATAATATTTTTGGGTGTTTTTAATGTAATTTTATAGGCCCACAAGGAATCATCTAACATTAAAGGCCATCCTTTCTTTTAAGTACTCATGGTTTATTCTAGAATCTATTTTAATTCTCTGTTATCTTACCCATTAGAGTGAGGATGGTAATTTTTTCCTATTTTTGTTTTACATAAATCCATATTTTTCTTTTAAATCAATGTACTTTAAATTATTTAAATGGGTTACATTATCAGTGATAAAGTCCATGTACAAACCAAATCATAAGAATAAATTTTTTAATGAATTTAAAGACACTACTTTATGTATTATTTAAAAGTTCCACAACTTCAACCCATTTGGACACATAATATTCATACACTGAGATGTACTCATTACCCTGAGAATAAGTGAATGTTCCCATAAAATATTTTCCTCAAAAATAAAAAATCTCAACCTTCAGAATCACCTTTTGAGGTAACAACTATTTTCTACTGACAGTACACAGTCTATGACCCTTATCACAACTCGCTACTAAGATCCTAGTTCCCTAAAAATTGTAGGAAAATGAAATCCCTCTTGAAGAAATTTTTTGAATTTTTTTTCACCTCCATGGTGTCCTATCCATGGTGACTAGTTCCAACCTTCTAATATGGGAGGCATATCTTCATCGATCACACACTCCTAAGCCTTCCATCTAGACACCTCCGGGATAATAATTGGTTATCCCAAACATAGTAATTATGGTCTAAAATTAATTTCTTCATCTAATTATTTGTAGGAATCTTGGGAACCAATCCAATAGAAAATAAGTTTTAAATATATTCATACCAATTAGCCTTCTTCATATAAAATATATTTAGCATTTCATTAGGGAACAATGAATTGATCTCTCATGGTCCATAATTTAGGATTTGGGTATCCTAGAATGGTGTTTAGACAATATATTTTTGGATAATTTCTTATCTCTAACTTCTAAATAAAATTATTATAGTAATATTATTTATCTCATTAGTCTTTTTTTATTAACATTATTTAACAACAAGTTATTTAGGGCAACACGGTCAGCAAAAAATATCACTTTGGACCGAATTATGTAATGTATGATTTTTTTAGGGAAAAAAACAATAAAATCATTCTTCATTATGGTGTAATTTGTTTAATAATCAATGAGTAAGATTATAGAATAATACACTACATGTAATCTATTGTCTTTCCTCTACCCCTAAACAGTCCCCATAACCATTTTAATTGAATAAAACATTAACTCAAAGGGTGAAGTCTAATCGGGGGTGATGATGACAAATGTATAAGTGAGTTTTCCTTTAGAATATTGAATGGTTATAAAAATTTCAACAAAGAAAAATGGTGTATCTTTCACTAAAATAAAACAAATGTGTCTTGTGATCTATGAAAAGTCCTTTACGAAACTCCAGTGGAAACAAACATGCCCCAAAAAATTCGAATACTCCACACATTTTATAGTAGGTATTTTTTTAAATCACATCAATATTAGAATTATCAACCTCCATACCCCTATTTTAGACCTTATGAGAAATATTTATTCATTTAGTGATGATACGTTGATTTTTTTTTCTAATTTAGAACAAGGTTTATCTCTTGACACCATCCAAAACGAGTTCTAGATTCTCCAACTAGTTATGAAAATCTCTTCCAAATATTGAAACATCATTAATAAATACTTCAAATCTCCTTTCAATCATGTCTAAACATATACCCATTATACATATTTTAAAGCTATTTGGGTAACTAGACAAAAAAAATAGAATTAATCAATAAGAGAGTGTCCCAAAGGATCATATCAAGGTAGATTCCTCTTGATATTTTAGGTCTTTAAGAATATGGTTATAACTAGATTAACCATCCTAATTTCTCTCAAAAACGTATACAATAATGAAATAGGAAAATATTCTTTCTTAAATTTAAATTTATCTTCTTAAATTCAATATAAATCTCAATCTGGTTACCTTTATCACATGTAATTGGTTATCTTTTTAATTTTTTATAATGGTGACACCTATTTGATTAGGATCCACTTTGATAGGGCTGACCCAATGTTTGTCCAAAATGGGATATATAATCCACGCTTCAAGTTATTTTAGCACTTCTTATCCCACAACTTATTCTTATTGGGGATGATCCTCCTTTATCCCTCAACTATCAACTTATTTTCATGTTTCTTCGAGATTTTATACATATAAAATAAAGGTATACTACACTTAAATTTATTTATGGACCAGCCTATAATGGGGTTTTATCTTTGCAACACATAAAAATGTGTTTATTATTGATTTTTACATAACTGAATAGAGATGATAATGGCTTTGAATAATTTTTCCAAAAAAATGAGTATTTTAGGTGAGCAAGCAGTGGTATAAGAACTAAATTTACTACTTCTTAGATGGAAGGTAGAATCTTGGTTATAGGTGGACCAAGGACAATGATGTGATCCTTAGAAAATAAATATGAGATAATGAATGCATCATATTAATTTATTTTTATACTGGATGATCATCACATTTATATTCTAGAGTTGGTTTTATGATTTTTTCATAAAATAAGGTATTTATATTGTTTCCGACGCTTTCGCCGGGGCGCGCGCATCCGTCTGCGGAGGACGCGTGGCTTTGTTGCCCCGCATTCCCGCTTTCCAAAGGCGGGCGGCATTCGCTCCTTATTCAGGGACGTCTGCTCCTTGATCGAAACAGGATGATGGGATGTCGGTTCTTCCTCCTATGGATTCCTCCTCAGAACTCATCACCTAGTCCGGGTCTCCCTTACAGATTTAATACGTAGTTCGTGAAACTCTTCCCAGTGCAATGTTTCCATGGACACTGGTTAATTACATTGCTTCTGTCGGGACATTCCAAAGGGTCCAGTCCGGGCAGCAACCTTCGGTCAGGGGAGTAGTCACGTTGAGGCATCAGTAGCGTGTCTGGATGCTGGGGTACCTGGCATGTCTATCTGTTATCCTTGATCACAAGGCTTCTCGAGGGCGTGGAATCCCAAGGCATCCCACATCGAGCGCGGGGAATTACATGTCATAGACACATATCTGAGGTTTTCCTCAGCTTCTCGGGTTCAACACAGGGTATGCCGCGAGTTTAACGTCCAGCGGAGACGGATCAACCCAACCATAGCATTAGCTAGGATAGATCGGATTGAGGGATCCTCCTTGAAGGGATATCGATACTGGGGCCAGCCTATGGGCGACTGTAGGAAAGAGCGTACCGACCTGGTCTCACCAGGATAAGGCGGTCCGGGCGAGAATCAGAATGGGTGGTGGGTTGATGAATGGAGTGGAAGGAGAGTGAAATGGGACCATCGTAGGGGGGCGACAGTGAAGTTGGGCTTGAGCCTTAACGAGGCTTCCTACGTATCCCCGTGGCAGGGAATCAAAGTCCGCGTAGTTCGGGATGGTGCCGGTAAACCGACGTGAAGCTGGACCTTGGCCTGATGAATGTCGTCAGCATACCGGCGTGAAGGTGGACCTTGGTCCGATGGGCATCGTCAGCGTACCGACATGAAGATGGACCTTGGTCCGATGGGAGTTGGTCTTGAACCTCTGGGAGGATTCCTACGTACCATGCCTTGACATGGATCAAAGACCTCGTAGTTCAAATGGGGTTGGGTCGTAATGGCTTACCACTGGACCAGAATGTAGTTTAACGTCATGCTGGACGTAGGTAGAACACGACATGAATTGGGTGATGGGTGGGCTTGAACCTCGTGGAGGCTTCCTACGTACCATGCCTTGACATGGATCAAAGTCCTCGTAGTTCAAATGATGGGTGGGTCGCAATGGCTTACCACTGGACCGGAGTGCGGTTTAACGTCGCGCTGGACGGGGGTGAAACCCGACATGAAAGACGGGTGTGCTTGAACCTCATAGAGGCTTCCTACGTACCATGCCTTGACATGGATCAAAGACCTCGTAGTTCAAAAGGGAATGGAGTTTAACGGCATGCCGGACGAAGGTGGGTCCCGACGTGAAGAAACGACGGGTGGGTGTGTCGGTGAACAGACGTGAAAGTAGACCTTGGTCCACTATTGGTGGGCTTGAACCTCGTGGAGGCTTCCTACGTACCATGCCTTGACATGGATCAAAGACCTCGTAGTTCAAATGGTGGGTGTGTCGGTGAACCGACATGAAAGTAGACATTGGTCTACTATTGGTGGGCTTGAACCTCGTGGAGGCTTCCTACGTACCATGCCTTGACATGGATCAAAGACCTCGTAGTTCAAATGATGGGCTGGGGGTCAGGGTCGGTGCTCACTCTAAGCCCACGGGAGTCATGCTCGGTGTGAGAAACAAGAGGTTGCAAGGACCTGACGATCACGTCGCGAAGGGTGCGTCTGTGAGAAGCGAAGAGGGGCTTACGCGTTGGGCGGCCCATGGTGTTGGGACTTACTCCAGGATGGAGGCCCATAGGGAGGTGCCTCGTTCCCTATCACGTCCTCCACCGACCTTGGTAGTGGGGAAGTACGGAGATGCACGGGTGAAATCATCTGTACCAAAGGTTAGGGGCTTACACTCTGAGGCAGCCCTTCCCCTGTGAACATACACCACCCCGACAAGGAGGATCTCATTCCATGTGCGGAAGAGTTCCATTCCCGTGGAGACGAGTGGTGTAAAGAGTGTTCGAGCTGGGGGGACCCTTCGTGAGGGAGACGAGGTTGGGTCACAGTTTAACTTCATGTGTTGAGGAAGTGGTGCTTGGCAGTTTAACGTCCTGCAGCTCGGACGGGGTGGGTTCACTCCACACCCCTAGGACTTACAAAACCGGTACCCTCTGGTCCTTGGGGAAGGGAAGGTGCCGGTAAGGCCATGGTAAAGGGGGGTCGTGGGATGAACCATCGAGGGGTCCACGTTAGCGTGGCTATGCGAAGAAGCAATAGCCGTTAGCGTGCCTATGCGAAGAAGCATTAGGCGAAGCAACGCTACGGGAGGTATTGTCCATGGGACTTTGAAATCACATCGTGCAAACCTGGAGGGCCGCACGGGAAGAGGAATCGCTAAGCAGAGGAGTGTGCTTTGCGAAGTGGGGTTCCTTGGCCTTAGCATGGGGCATCGGTATGAGTGGAAGGCGCTTCACGAAGTGGAACACTGTTCGCGGAGCACTGCCTCGCGAAGAATGGGTGCCTCGCGAAGCAGGGTCCTGCGAAGCAGTGTGCTTCACGAAGTGGAGCGGTCCTGCCTTAGCATAGGGATCAATTGTATGGGTTGTGTGTTTCGCTAAGCACAAGTGCTCCGCGGCTGCCCGGGTTCCCTTGGGAATCCCCTTCCTCTGCGAACGCCCTTGAGCTTCACGAAGGGCATCCCTCCCGGAAGAGGGGCTCAAAACGAGACAAAGCAGAGTCGTCTCACGAAGTAGAAATACCTCGCAGAGCTCATGATTCCCAGGGCAATGCGTGCCTCGCGATTCGGGAGAGGAGAAGCCAAAAGGTCGGATTGTCCGTCGTTGGGACTCAGGGGGAGTCCAGTATTTATAGGGAAGGGGCGCCGCGAAGCAGGGCTCGCGCGCCGCCTCCGGTGCTTCGCGGCGGCTCGCGAACGTCAAAGGGTTCCGTAGAGGATTACCGCCTCTGGAGCTTCGCGGCGCCGCCATGGTATCGGTGCTTCGCGACGGAGCTTCGCGGCGGCGCTTCGCGGAGGAGCTTCGCGAGGCAGCGCGCCGGCCTCTTTCGTTCCTTTCTTTCGGGCCACATTTTTGGTGCCAACAAATTCCCCCCCTCAGACTTGGAGCCGCGGAGGGCGAAGGGTCGAAGTCTGAGGGAAAGTCGCCAAAATTGTCGGTGGTTCGCGATGCAGCATCGCGAAGGGGGCCCGTGATGCTCGCCGGGGCTTTGGATCCGGACGCGCCGCGATGCTTCGCACGAGTGAGGCGCGCCGCGATGCTCCGGGGTCGCCGCCTATAAATAGGGGGTCCACCCTCTTTTATCTTCATGTGCCTTGTCTTTTTGTGCGCTCTCGACTTCATGAAGCTCCGCGTACTCCGCGACAGCCCTCCGCGAATCGAGCTTCGCGGCGAACCGTGGGTCTCCGACTCCGCGTCCGCGCTAGGCGAGCTTCTTGTCGGTCTTGGCCAGACATTGCGGCTTGGTCTCGCGACCGATCTTCGCGATTCGGCTTCGCGGTCGAGCTTCGCGGTCGAGCTTCGCGATCCATCTGAAAGAATCCTTTTCTGAGGGCCAGAGTTAGAATGGCCCATCGAGAAGCTGTCTTGGGGGTCCTTGTAGATGCTGCTTGTCGAGATGAGATGGCCAACCGTCCAGGCTTGGGGGAGATGATCCGGAGCCACTCGGACCACACTTCTTTGACGGATCTGCTCTCGGAGGGTCAGAAAAATTACCCGCAGTGCAAGAAATTGCCGTTGTACGCCTTCGGGTTGAGGGATGACATCTTCATCCCTGAGGCGAGTAGGGATGAACCAGCTTGCTTGTTCAGGAGCACACCGTGCCAGCACCAATGGTTCAGGGCGGCCGATGGTCATGCGCGGGAGGATTTCACACCCATCACCGCTGACTGTCTCTACAATCATGTGAATGATATCGATGGGAAGCCACTGCAACCGGAGACGTCCACTCCTCTCTACCGCACCATGCTGAAGGCGGCTCTGCAGGATCCGAAGAAGGGATGGTCCGATGAGTGGTACCTGCGCTAGGGCGGCAAATTTACCGATGACTGGGCCTGGGCCTACTGGGTAGGCACCTCATGCGAGGAGTTCGAGACCGAGCTGAGGAGAGTGGGATTGTATGAGGCGGCATGGGCCTCCCAGTTCCACATTTACCAACCAAAGCAGCTGATGCCGGAACTGCTGAGTAGATGGTCGTCCAGGACCAACACTTTTCACCTTCATCATGGGGAGGTGGGCATCAGCCTGTGGGATGTCCACCAGATTTCCGGTGTCCCGATCTTGGGGGCCATGTATGACGAATTACGCCCCGCCGCCGCTGAAGAGGAGCGGGAGTTGAATCAGCGGCAACAGGCTTTGGACGCCGCAAGTCAGCGGGTGGCGGAGCTGCAACGCTCTTTTGACGGGGTCAACCCATCCATGGGGGAAGTCAACCCCCGAGTATTGTAACAAACCTGAAAGAAACTTTTATTAACACTTTTGTGCTTCAACTCTTTCTCTCTCCTTTGTTTTGAGTGCCGTGGCACGCACGATTTCCACTGTTGAATTGCCTTGTTACAACCCTACAATGTTTGTGGGACATTTGACGACAATTCCCCGAGCCAGTCCAGATTCCCGAAAGATGGGGAAGGCTAGATCGGAGGAGGAACTTCCAGGATAGCCGAATTACTGTTTCTTCAGCGTGCTCTTATGAACGAACGGGGCAACACCAGGGGCGCTGAAATCGGTTCAAACAGATGAAAATGGGATGTGTGAATCACGATACCCAAATTCGGAACACTGTGGGGATGGCGTGACAATAAAGGACAACCGTTAACCGTGGCGGACAAACGGTATCCTTACTGCGTTAGCCTGAAATGGGGACAACAAATGAGCATCAACCGCTGACCATATTCGCAACGCGGGATTTTACCAATTTGTTGTCGATCAATCCTTCGGGACATTGGCCCGTAACGGTAGGAGAGCCCTTGGGCGTAGTATCCAGGCCGTTATTGGGGGTCCCTCCAAACATGACTAGTCTTCCGGAACGTTGGACCAGGACGGTAGGTGAGCCGATGCGGCATGAGACCAGACCGTTAGGGGGTTCCTTCAGACATGAAAGAGGACGAGGGTCCGAATAAGGGGCACACAAAGCGTGGAGCATGGAGTGGTGGTTTGTTCAAACAGAATCCAACACTTCGGTAGTTGCACCACCGTGGTGGGAGTACGCCAGATGGGCGCATCGGCCTGATCACGGATCATTCATTATTCCAGAAGGGGCCTCTCTGGTGAGGGCTGGAAATGGGGAGGAACAAGATTTCGTGTTTCCAGGGGCTGAACCCTAGACGGAATGCCTGGGTGTCTCTACATATCCCACGTGATGATGGGAATCAAGCCACACGTAGTTCTAGAAGCGCAGTTTAACATCATGCGGGACGGGGAGTAACCTAACCATGTTGGTACACATCCTGCCAAAACTACTAAGCCCACGTGAGTCATGCTCGGTGTGGGAAACAAGCAGTAGTGGTGGGAATTTCCCGACACAAAGGGGGAAGGTTAGGGTAAAGGGAAACTCGGTGACTACCGGCCCAATAACACTAACACGATCATTTAGCG
Organism: Viscum album; assembly: GCA_963277665.1. Taxonomy (NCBI): domain Eukaryota; kingdom Viridiplantae; phylum Streptophyta; class Magnoliopsida; order Santalales; family Viscaceae; genus Viscum; species Viscum album. The sequence continues at coordinate 1,996,376,032 of OY728157.1, forward strand.
CACCTAGATGCGCGAAGAGAAAGAGCCGAGTATGACGGAATTCCACTTGAACATAAGGAAGTGGAAATGTGTGAATCATGGTGCTCGAGATTCAGATCGCAATGATGGCGGCGTGACGATGGAGGATTACTGCTGACCATGTTCGCAACACAGCATCCTGTCGCGTTAGCCTAAAATGGGGAAAAACAAATGAGGGTCGACCGTTGACCAGGTTCGAAACACGGGACCATGTCACAAATGTTGTCAAATATCCGTAGGGACGTTGGCTCGAAACGATTGAAGGGCCCTTAGGTCCAGCATTCATGGAGAGCCCTTATGCTTAGTATCCACGTCGTCCGAGGGTCCTTTTGGATGTGGAAGAGTATGAGGATCCAAATAGCGAGCTCATGAAGCTTGGTCATGAGATGAGGGGAACGTCCCTGTGAAAATCCCATGCTTCAGGCTCTTTGTCAAAACACATCTAAATACGGCAACGAAACGTATTAGAAAGAGGGAGCAGATTCCTTTCCCTTGGGGTGATCTTAGTTTAGGGTCATAGAATTCGGAACATGGATGGGAAAAGGGATCAGGGGACGCATGACATCAAAACCTGACGTGAATGAGGACATAGTCCTACTTACAATGCATTCTCCAGGGAAATGCTCGAGTCGAGGGACCAAACACAAGGGTTAGGCTGGGCCCGCGGGGAAGTACCCGGGCGCTCCTACGTATCTCATAAGGATGAGAATCAAGCCATACGTAGTTCTGGAAGCGACATGGTAGGATACCAGTGCCAGGGGAAAAGGGGAGTGCGGACGTGGCCCTTGCACTAAAAGAAGCGGAATTTGATGTATCTTGTTTGTTCTTTAAGGTGAATGGGTTTTTTTTTGTGAAGCGACCAACCTAGAACAGTAGGTCGTGATGTCGCCACAAGAATCAAGCCATGATGGGCGTTGACAAATGGCATGGCACATGACCAATACCCAATGTGATGTCCTCTACAGCGAGGTCACCACAATGCGGTGCCGTTTTTCGTCGTGTGGCCAGGACGATAATGTCACAGTTTAGGGTCGTATAATAGGACCAAGCATGCATTTTATCGTCATGCAGCACAGACGTAGCAGAGACGATGCTAGGCGGGAAATGTGCGCAGTGTTATAAAACACAATTGACAGAGACATGATCCCACATAAAATTGTACGCCATCCGGAGGGGGAAACCTTAGGCTGAGGGGCCTATACAGGGGTGAAACAGGGAGAAAGACTGGCCTCCTGAATGGGTTGTACCTGGAGATAGGGCGTCTGGGTGGTCTTACGTGTCCCATAAGTATGGGAATCAAGTTGAACGTAGTCCCGAATGGATCTTAGTTTATGGTCTTAGAGCTCGGACCATGGGAGCCCCAAAGGGCGCCAGATTGCAGCTTTGTCCCCCTAGCATGCAAAGGTGCACTGAGGGATATCGCCAAAAGTGTCGAGATTCCACCTGGACATGATGGGGAGGAAAATGATGTGAATCATGCAACGAACATTCAAGGACTGAAGGGGCTGGCGTGACGACAGAGGATTACTGCTGACCATGTTCGCAACACAGCATCCTGTCACATTAGCCTGAAATGAGGACTAACAAAACGAGCATCGACCGCTGACCATATTCGCAACGCGAGATTTTATCGATTTGTTGTCCGAAACCCTAGGGGGCGTTGGCCCGTATCGGTAGGAGAGCCCTTGGGCGTAGTATCCAGGCCGTTCTTGGGGGTCCCTCCGGGTGTGAAAGATGATGGAAGTCCGAATAGAGGGGAACATGAAGCTTGACAAGTGGAAGGAACTTGATCAAGTTGAATCTGACACTCTTGGTCCTAGACTAGAGTGCTCTTAATACATGGGTGAAACACTACAAGGAGTCAAGGGACTCAACTTTGAGGGTGACCGAGAGATGGCAGGTTCCTAGGGGAAGGGGGCATGGTGCCCAAAACCTTGTATCATACCTACACCTCCCCCTCCTGGAGAGGGATAGGCCAAGTGGCTTAGGTGACCGGGAGATCAGGAGATCACCAGGAGGTGGGGGGCATGGTGCCCAAAACCTTGTATCATACCTACACCTCCACCTCCTGGAGAGGGATAGGCCAAGTGGCTTAGGTGACCGGGAGATCAGGAGATCACCAGGAGGTGGGGATGGACCCGAATCTTAGACATTCAGGTGGTCCTACGTATCCCATTAGGATGGGAATCAAGCCACACGTAGTTCTGAAGGGTGCCTTTTGACGTCATGCAGGACAGGGAATAGGAGGACTGAACCTCAGAATGGGGGCGTGCGTGGTGCAGCTATTGCAAACCCGGCGTGAATGAGGACGTAGTCTTACACTGCGCCACGCAGCCCTGTGATCAGGGTCCTGAAGGCAGGATTAGAGAGGTAAATTTGCTGAACTCAAGCTGGGCCCGGAGACAAGGGGTCCTAGCATTCCTACGTATCCTATCAAGATAGGAATCACGCTGAACGTAGTTCCAGATGAGAATCTTAGTTTATGGTCTTAGAGCTCAGACCGTGGGTGGTGACAACTCCTGAGTAAGCACAGATGTCAACCCAATCCCTAATCCCACGTGAGATAAACTCGGTGTGGGAAACAAGGGGGGTATCCTCATTGCAATACTTGGGGCGTCCATCAAAGGGGAGTCAGCAGAGAGTTCCAAAAGACACTTTTGATGTAGCTTGTTCCTCGAACACGCAGACGTGCACGGGGGAAAACTACCAAGAGTCCCGAGACTCTACTTGGACATGATGAAGTGATGAAGGGTGTGAATTGTGTACCCGGCATTTGGGCTTAATGGGTTAGCGTGGCGATAGAGGAAAACTGTTAACCATGGTGGAAACACAGCATCCATATCGCGTTAGCCTGTGGTGGGAACAAAAAATGAGCATCGACCGCTGACCATATTCGCAACGCGGGATTTTATCGATTTGTTGACCAAAACCCTGGGGGGCATTGGCCCGTATCGGTAGGAGAGCCCTTGGGCATAGTATCCAGGCCGTTCTTGGGGGTCCCCCCGGGTGTGAAAGATGATGAAAGCCCTGATGCGGGGATACGCAAAGCATGGAAAGAGGGTGCGGACGTGTCCGAGTAAATCTTGGCATTCCAGGTAATAAACCAGAGTACTCTTAAGCACATTGGTGAACCGCCGAAAAAAAGGGATCGACGAAACAACTCAGTAGGGGGGGAGCATGGCGTGGTCATTACGAGATCGTTGTGAATGAGGACATAATCCCACACCACACCATATGATCCCCTCATGGAGGAAGGATAGGTCAAGGGGCCAAGATGGGATGAGGATTCCCGAGAGATAGGGATGGACCTGAATCTTGGACATCCAGGTGGTCCTACGTATCCCACGAGAATGGGAATCAAGCCACACGTAGTTCTCTATATGTAGTTTAACGTCATACTGGACGAGAAGGGGAAACAATATACCACGAAACAAAGGATGTGTGCGGTATGGTGAAGAAGCCGACGTGAATGAGGACATAATCCCACACCACACCATACACCCTGGGTAAGAGGGGACCTGGGCTGTGGCCCGGAAAGGCCAAGGGGCCTAAGGTCAGGCATCAGTTAGGAAGGCCTGACTGGTTTGTAGTCTAACGCCTTACATGAGGACGAGGGGCCAGGGGCCCAAGGAGGCCAAGGGGACTGAGGCTGGGCCTCGCAAGGGGAGTCGTATGGCATGGTACATGATCCTGACGTGAATGAGGACGTAGTCCTACATCACACCGTACACCCTTATGAGGAATCCTGGGCCGTGGCCCGGAGAGAAGGGGAAGTTATTAGTAAGAAAGGCATGACTGGTTTGCAGTTTAACGTCTTACATGAGGACGAGGGTCGGGGACCCGAAAAGGCCAAGGGGCCTGAGGCTGGGCCTCGTAAGGGGAGTCGTACGGCATGGTACATGATCCCGGAATGAATGAGGACGTAGTCCTACACCACACCGTACACTCTAGGTGAGGAATCCTAGGCCATGGCCCAGATCGCTAGCACCACCTGGGGGAAGTTTGTCACCTCGGGATGGGGCAGAGGGAATCACTGTTCTTGATGCCTGGGGCATCTCGGGGTGGACCCGAGGATCCAGGACACTGCTGACCATGTTTGAAACACAGCGTTCCTATGGTGACCCGCATGGGGGCAACAAATGAGCTTTGACCGCTGACCAAATTCGTAACGCGGGACTTGTATCGATTTGTTGCTTGAAACCCCTCAGGGGCGTTGGCCCGTATCGGTAGGAGAGCCCTTGGGCATTGTATCCAGGCCGTTATCGGGGGTCCCTCCGGGTGTGAAAGGTGACAGAATCCCAGTCAAGGAGTGGGTGAAGCTTAGTTGCATCCATCCACGAATGGGGAAAACACCTCCATGGGGGAATGTGCAGCCGGGTCGAGGCTTGCTCGACGTGGGTCGGGGCAAAAGTGTGCACCCTGCCATGTCTTGACCCGAGGGGAATATTTTGGCTTTTGGGTTGGGCCAACGGACGAAATGTCTGGGCGTTACTACGTATCTCATAAGGATGAGAATCAAGCCATACGTAGTTCTTGAAGGCCATGCAGTTTAGCGTCATGTGGTGAGGACGTGGGAGGATAGAAGAACGGGAGTGGGCGCATGGTGCGACCTTTACGATCTTTGCGCGAGTGGGGTTGCATGAGCGGGGCCAATAAAGCCTACTCCCTACTATACAAAGATCCTCCGAGGAAACTATTCCCAGGGGGGATAATGGAAGAGAAGAGCTTGGGGTTGGGCTCAAGACGAGGCGTCTGAGCGTTCCTACGTATCTCATAAGGATGAGAATCAAGCCGCACGTAGTTCTATAAATGCAGTTTAACCTCATGTGGGACGATGAGAAGCACCTCATTTGGGGATATGTACGGTACGACAAGTAATCCGACGTGAATGAGGACGTAGTCCTACACCATACCGTGCAATCCCACAAGAGGTTAAGTGGGGAAAAACAACAAGGGGGCCAGGGGGCCAAACCGCGGTCAAAGAGACCTGATTGTCTTGCAGTTTAACGTCTCGCAGTAAGGACGGGGCCGGGGGCCCGACGAGGCCAAGGGGCCTGAGACTGAGCCTCGTAAAGGGGGGGGGGGGGGGTACGACATGGTACATGATCCCGACGTGAATGAGGACGTAGTCCTACACCACACCGTACACCCCGGGTAAGAGATTGGGCAGAGAGGTCCGAGAAGGCCAGGGGGCCTCAAGTCAGGTACCAGTCAAGAAGGCCTGACTGGCTTGCAGTTTAACGTCTTGCAGTAAGGACAGGGATGCAGTTTAGGGTCGTGCGGGACCATCTCACAGTTTAGGGTCGTGCTGGACCTTCTCACAGTTTAGGGTCGTGCTGGACCTTCTCGCAGTTTAGGGTCATGCAGGACCATCTTTTTCCCTAGGCAAAGTATCACTTGAGGAACTTGGCATTGGTGGGAGGGGTTATGCGCTCTCCATCCGTGGTCACCAAGGAGTATGCTCCACTGGGGTAAACCTTATGGATGATATAAGGCCCTTCCCATTTGGGCTCTAACTTGGGCGGTTTCCTACCAGGAATCATTGGCGCTCGAAGGGCCAATACCAGGTCACCCTGTAGAAAAGAGCGGAGACGAACCTTCTTGTCAAAGGCTCTTGCTATCTTGTCCTGATGCCTTTCCAGATTGTGCAGGGCACAGAGCCGGTTCTCGTCCAGTGCTTCCAATTCAGCTAGACGGATCTCGGCTACCTCATCTGATGTTTGGTGATCATAAACTGCAGTGCGTAGCGACAGCAGCTGGATCTCAATGGGTAGGACGGCCTCAGCTCCATACACCAGGGAATATGGCGTCACCTGGGTAGAGTTGCGAGTCGTCGTCCGGTAAGCCCAGAGGGCGTTGGGGAGCTTGTCTGGCCAACTCTTCTTGTTCTGACCAACCATCTTCTGCAGAATGTTAGAGAGGGTCTTGTTGAACGCTTCGATCTATCCATTCGCCTGCGCGTGGTAGCGGGAGGTCTGGTTCAACCGGATGTCGTACTTAGCGTACAATTTCTTCAATTCAGCTACTCGAAAGTTGGTTCCGTTATCGGTGAGGACGGAATGAGGGACTCCAAACCGGTGGATAATGTTGGAGCTCACAAAGTCAACGATGGAACGGGCCTTGACCTCTTTGAGCAGAACTGCTTCTGCCCACTTGGAGAAGAAATCTGTAGTAGTCAGGATGAACCTACACTGGCGGGCTGTGGCCGGCGGATACGGTCCCACTACATCAAGTCCCCATACCGCAAATGGCCAAGAGTACTTGGTGGGGTGGAGGGGTTCTGGCGGCCGATGCAAGAAGTTGGCATGTACTTGGAACGCGTGGCATCTCTTGGCATACCCAATGCAATCGTGGATCATGGAGGGCCAGAAGTACCCTAACCTCCGGATTTGCTGGGACAGCTTCGGCCCAACTTGATGGGCGCCACAGGAACCGGCGTGAACCTCTTGCATAACTTGAGGTATCTCTACTCCTTGGATGCAACGGAGGAGGACACCATCGAAACTCCGTTTATAGAGGATCTGCTCAAGACTGGGGCCGCTCTGGAGGGTAAATTGAAGTGCGCGGCGTCGGATTCGCTCGCATTCAGCCCGGTCGTCCGGGAGCTGACCATTTTGGAGATACTCGACAAAAGGTGCTCTCCAGTCGGGGGTGGTTTTAACCACTGCGTCTGACGAACCCGGGACTCCCGATATGGGGGGTCCGGCGGTGAGATGACTTACCCGCAGGCTATCACGGTCCTCTTGGGTGACAGGGGCAATGACTCTCCGGTGGGCCACGTGTATGACCAAATCATCTTGCTCGGGTTCTGCGAGCGACGCGGCTAAGCCAGCCAGGGCGTCCGCTTGGCCGTTCTGCGATCGTGGGACATGGGTAACCTCTGGCCGAGGAGAGAACTGGGCCATTAGGAGGAGGGTGTACTCCAGCAATGGTGCAAGCTCTGGATTCCTGACGACGTAGTCACCATTAACCTGTCTGATTACCAGCTCGGAATCTCCCTTCACATGTAGATGGGGAACATGGATCTCAAGGGCCAACTCGAGGCCAGTGATGAGAGCTTGGTACTCTGCCTTGTTGTTCGTACAGCCTTCTGACAACAGGAACGAGTACGACAGGACTGCTTGCGCCGGGGTAATGAAAACAATACCCAGACCCACTCTATTGAGCTTGGGGTCGTTGAGCCTTCTACCGGCGGGGCTCCGGGAGGCGCCGTCGAAATGCATTTGCCAACACGGGACATCATGATCGACTGAGAGGATCATCTCGTCAGGGAAATCCAGGTCCAGGGATTGATCCGCGGGGGTTGGATGGGCAGCTAAAAAGTCTGCCAGCGCCTGTCCCTTAACGACCTTCTGAGGCACGAATCTGATATCAAACTGCTGGAGAATCACCGCCCACCGTGCTAGTCGGCCAGTCAGCATTGGGAAGTTCAGGATGTACTTTAGCGGATCCACCCGAGAGATCAATTGCACCTCGTGGTGTTGCAGGTAGTATCGCAACTTCTGCACGGCAAAGATGAGCGCAAGGCATCTCTTTTCGATAGGGGAGTATCTGACCTCCGTATCGAGAAGCATGCGGATGAGATAGTTGAGACTGTTCTCAGTGCCCTCGTTATTCTTCTGGGCGAGCAGCGTGCCGAGGGATCTCTCCAGGGCGGTCATGTAAAGGACCAGTGGCTTTCCGGAGACGGGTGGCATCAAGACTGGAGGTTGGAGCAGATACTGCTTGATTTCCTCAAAGGTGATCTGACACTCCTCATCCCATTCGTAGGCAGCGCCTTTCTCCATGAGTCGGGAAAAGGGCTTACACTTGCCGACAAGATTCGCAATGAATCGGCGTATATAGGCTAAGTGGCCTTGAAGGCCTCGGAGCTCTCGAATGTTGCTCGGGGGAGGCATTTGGCTGATGGCCTTGATCTTCTCCGGGTCGATCTCGATACCTCGGTATCTGACAACAAAGCCCAGAAACTTCCCGGAGGTGACTCCGAAGGCACACTTCAGCGGGTTCATCTTCAGGTGACGGGAACGGAGGAAACCAAAGACTTTCTCAAGGTCTTTGAGATGGTCCTGGCGCTGGCATGATTTGACTACAAGGTCATCCACGTAGCATTCCACCAATGTCCCGAGAATCGGTTTGAATATGCGATGCATGGCCCTCTGATAAGTGGCACCTGCACTTTTCAAACCGAATGGCATTACCTGGTAACAAAAGGTACCCTGGGGAGCCCTGATGGCAGTGGACTCCTCGTCTTCGGGGGCCATCCAGATCTGGTTATACCCGGAATACCCATCCATGAAAGAGAGGGCTTGGAACCCGGCCGTGGCGTCAATCAACAGCTCCGTCACTGGGAGTGGGAAGTCATCCTTTGGGCAGTGGCGATTGAGATCGCGGAAGTCGATGCAGACTCTAATCTGCCCATTCTTCTTCCTGACCGGCACAATGTTGGCGAGCCATTTGGGGTAATGGACCTCCTTAATGAAGTTGGTTTTGATAAGCTTGTCAACTTCGGCCTCAACCATAGCACCATGAGAAGGGTGCATTTTCCTGGGAGGCTTCTTAAACCCACGATGTTTTGCCGGGAGGCCCAGACGGTGGACGACCACTTGGGGATCCAGCCCTGGCATCTCATCGTAACTCCAGGCAAACACATCGCGGTGCTGTTTGAGGAAGTCCACGTACTGCTGCCGCTCCTCGAGGGACATGGCCGCACTGATCAATGTGGGTCTCGGATCTGCCTCGCTACCAAGGTTCACCTGTACCAGTTCATCAACCGTGGTAGAGACCCCTTCTTTAAAGGCTGGGGGCGCATCCTCCAAGTCTTCCTCCCCAGCCGTGGGGGGACTTCCCGCGACGGAAGATACTTCTGGGCTCTCGAAACCCGAGGGGCAGCTAGTGCCGGCTTGGGCAGCAGCGGTCATCACATCAGGAGAATCACCTGTCGTTGAGACCATAGCAATGAATGAATTTGATCTTATCCCATCTGGCCTCCGGCCTAAAGGGCCACATTTGATGATATCAAAGTAGTGGTGACATGTCGGCCTGAGTCGGTTAATTCCAGCCCGGCGGAAGAGACACGTATGGTGCATCGCCGTTGTCATGAGCTTGACGTCCCGGTACCGTATAGGGGTAGGAGGTTCCGGGATGACCCGAGCCTAGTTGATGTAGGAGTACGAGGTGATTTTCCGCCGTCTCTTGGACACAGGAACATTCCTTCCTTGCATACCCGAAACAACAAAACATTGCCCCATGTCGGGGGTCGTGGCCTCCAACCGGTGGATCGGGAGGATGTAGGCGTCGTCCATGCTTGCCCAGGGATCACTTGTGATCGGGGCGGGCTCATCCTCGCTTACCCGGATTTGCTTGTCCTTACTTTTGTAATAACCCGCATCCAGATAGTGGGCTTCACAAGAAGCAAAAGGGGACGCGTCTCCTTGGAGCACGCCTACTCGACTGTTGAGCGAGTACTTGAGGCACTGGTGATACGACAAGGGGACCGATGCATGCAGATGGAGCCATGGACTACCCATCAATGAGTTGTAGGCGGTGTCCTGAGAAAAAACCATGAACTCGGTGCTGGAAATTAAGCCACCGAACTGAGTCTTCGGGCGGATCTTGCCAACTGGGGTTTGCTCTGTCCTGTCGTACCCCTGGATCCTGAGGTCAGAGGGAGTCAAATCACCTTCGGACAGACCCAGCCTTCACAGCGTCCGGGTCGGAATTAGGTTGATTCCAGAACCTGTGTCAACGAGGCAGCGGCGGACTTCCACGCCGTTGAAGTGGCCAGTGATATACAGTGGGTGAATGTGCCCCTGTATGGGAGGGTCCTCATCTTCACCGGAGAACGAGATAACCGCCGGACATTCGGTATTTTCGATCGTCTCGGTATGGAAGGCTTCCGTAGTTGCTACTTCCGTCTCGAACTGGAGGGGGCTCCTTAGGGCCTCGGCAAGTTCCTCGCGCATTTCAGATGACAGGCGCAGGGCCTCAAGGATGGAAAGCCTCATCGGGATGCCGGCCAGGTGCTTCAGAACATCGTACTTTCATGCCAAACGCGAACCTCTGCATACGGGAGGTCGTTCGGCATTTGGATGCACAGCGGGTCCGACTGGCTGAACCAGAGAGTAACTAGTACTGGGTACATCTTGCTGCCTACCAATAGAAGCCTGAAGAGTAGTCGCCGGGCTAAGATCTGGCAGCGGAGGCTGTCCTGTAGCCGGGCAAGACTTACTATGATACGGACGAGGTGGCTCCCCCCGATCCAGTAGCACGAACGGCGGTGGAGGTAGAGCTGAGGGTGTTGGGTGGGTCTGCGCATGCTGAGATCTGCGCTGAGCCTGCTGCCTGGTCTCTATAGCGTGCACAGCTTGTCCAAAAGTGCCTGCTGACGTACCTCGATGACCGGAGCGATTGCGATTCCGCTGACGTTTACGTCGGCTGGAAACGTTGGGGAGGTCTGTCTGGGGTTCCCCCTCGTCAGGGGTCATATAGGGCTTTACCAGCTCCACGGTGTTAACCGAAGCGTACCCTTGGCTATCGCTCGAGGAGTCATCCGCCGCTGGGAGGATTCTGGGAGGAATCCCCATTTCGGGGGGGCATAAAGTCACTGAGAGTGCGGGACGACGACGGCACTGGCGGTGCACGTTACTTCTTCTTGTGTCGCCGCTGCTTGCCCTTTTGGGAAGAGGTCGACTGTGAAGACGACGCGGAGGCACCGGCTACTTCCGAAGGTTCCGACTGCTTTAGGCGCTCCCGGATGATACCCTGGGCATGGACGACGGTTTTTCGAGCCATCCAGTCGTAATATTTCTGGGATCCGCGGCTAGAGACCTGTTGCCACTCACCTTCACTGTCGCTGCCGATTTCTGATCCTGCAAAGACGCATGCCACTTGCGCTTGCGCTGGGCCCAACTTGACTATGTTGTTGTTGACCTGGTCCTGAAGCCAGTCTTTAAACACATAGCATCGCTTGAGGGTGTTCCCCAGGATCCGATGATAAGGGCAGTAGTTGGGGTGTTCGGTGAGGTGTGCCTCTGCCGGCCTTCTGCACTCAGGAAGACGCACAATCCCTTGCTCTAGAGCACTTCGGAAGTAGCCAGGGACCTGATTTTCGTTGAACGAATAGGTATGGTACCTTCTTTCCGGATAGGGGGCCCTGGGGGCCTGGTCCTGACGAGGGGCCGGAGGGGCCTGCCGAGGAGGCGGCGCCTGGTTGTCTCGCCTAGGTGGCGGTGGCTCATTGCGCGGGGGAACCTGTCGGTTCTGGGGCGATCGCTGCTGGGCAGGAGCCTATGCTTGAGGTGGAGGACCTCTGAGGGGTTGCGGGGGTGGTGCCGCCGGCAGCAATTCCAGCCGCCTCGGGGCTTCTATTTGAGCCACCACGGCGGGTTCAGCCCTGGCGGCCCTCCTGGCTGGGATCATAAGGGGCAGCAAACGTGCCTGACTAGCCTGTTGCAGGGCTTCCTCGAGGTGCTGGGCCTTATCCGAGAAATCTCTGAACCCTCCAGGGTAGTTCTGGGTAATCAAGGAGGGTACCAGATCTGTCTTGACGTTCCCCACACACATCGTCAGTAATTTCTCCTGAGTCAGTGGCATATCTAGGGAATACGTAAGTCCTTTCCACCGGGCGATGAAGTCTGCAACCCGCTCATCAGGCCTCTGTTTGCACTTGAAGAGGTCTGCAATGCTGGTCTTTCGCGTGGTGGAGCTGAACTGGTATAAGAACTGTCGGAGAAGATCCTCCCAACCGGTTACCGATCTGATAGGGAGCTGGCTGCACCAGACGAATGTCGGACCTTCCAATGTCTGTACGAAACATCGGAGCTTGGCGGCTTCTTGCTGAGCCGGGGTCCCCAGCATGGGGCCACACCTAGAAGAGAAATGGGCCAAGTGCTGGGGCGGGTCCCCTGTCCCATTAAAAGGTAAGAAAGTGGGGTTCCCAAAACCCGGAGGCGCGGGCATATCATCCACCCATGCGGGATAAGGCTTGCCATCCGATGGGACCGCCACCTGCCGTGTTTCCAACGCCTCGAGGCGGGCTGTGAGTGCCACAATAAGGTCCCCCGGGTGGGGGTCCCTGTCTTGACGGGGATCCCTAACCACAAGTTCATTTCTAGGTTCTTCAACACGGTAGACGGCTTCGGCCGCTCGTGGGTCAACTGGCTGGATGACCTGCTGGGTGGCTGGGGGAACCCAGGTTGGATTCTTCAGATCGCCCCATCGCTCAGCGGGGTTTGGCGAGACGTATCGCGCCCTCTTGCCGTATGTTCCGGCTTCCGCCCTGTCTGCGGCAGTAGCATGATCAGGGTTGCCCGGAGGCATCTCACCGGGGGGAAACTGTTCCTGCCCCTGCTACCCCGGCCTGGGATTACCATAGTCGGGTCGTCGCTCTGCGGCGCGTTCAGCCAAGAGTTCGTCAACCAGCCTCTTCTGCTCAGCAATCTGCTGGCGTAACGCGGCCTTCTCAGGATCTTCGTCCGTTTTCTGCACAAAGGCGGACGGGTCAGAGTGCTTGACTGTCCCGACGTGCTCCTTACCCTTGTCGGCGTTTCGACTGAGTACCAGCGACTCTGTGGGTACGGGGAGGCCTAGCAGGTTCCTCTGCTGATGGGTAACTCTCCCTGATGGGTCGAGTAGTGGCGGTGCGCCCTCTGGGGGGAAGTCTCCATCAAGGAATTCCAGTTCATCCTCCCTGTCCACAAGGTCGGCCATGTGGACCGCGATTCCTCTCGAGGGCATGTCCTCGATGTCGCATAGCGAATCGGGTTGTCGTCGAATAGGATCGAACAGAAGGGCAGCATAGTGTCCCCAACCACGGACTTGCACATGGGGGGTGGCTTCCCTGACGATCTTGCGGAGTTCTTTGAAACTCTGAACGCATTTTCGTTGGAGGGAACTCTGGTGACCTGGCGACTCGGGGTGCTAGGTCACAAGGAGGGCGGCCTCATCTATCAGGCGGCATTGTTCACCAATCTCCTCAAAGTGCTCTCGACTCCTGGGGTATACCACCCGTTCGCAACGGAGGCGGAAGTGTGTCACCCAGAGGGTTCGACAAAAGCATCCCACTTCTTCCGGGGTAACAGACTCTGGTATGCGGAAATTCAGTGCCGCCGTCGGCCAGAACTTCTCCGGGAAGTAATCTGCTGCAAGGATACTCCAGAAGCTCCTAGGCTCGGACTCAGGGTCTGGCCCTGTGTTGCCCCACTCGTCAACCGGGGGCGGCTGAGGAACCAGTAGCGGTACCGAGGCTGACCTTTGGGATAATAAGCTCGGCGGTGGAGAATACGGCAAACAAGCCGACTGGCCGCCGAATTCCGGGCCATCCTCCGAAGAGTGAGGTGACCTGGCCACAATGTCACGATACGACAGACTGATAATCGCAGTTTCCAGAACAGGAGCCGCGGCTACCAGCGACAGGTCGTGTCATCGCTCTACCATCGTGGGCCCCCAAAATAACTCTACGTGATCCCTGGTAGAGGTAGAGGGCTCTTCTGGTGACAGAGGCGGTGATTGCGTGGTCGAGACCTGCGCAATTCCCAGGATTTCTTCCTCCTGGATGTACCTGCGGAGAGAGACGGGAATCCGGTGGACCTCAAATTCTGGGAGAACGAGGCTAACGCGTCTGGTTCCTGCCCCGGTCCTTGATACAAAGGAGCAGGGAGAACGTTCCATCGCTGAATCGCATTCCGCTTCCGAATCGGAGAAGCGGGCAGGTTTGATCTCCACCTAGGCCTTCCCAGGATTCTTCTTGTGGTGGTGACGACCCGCTCTTCTGCCCCTGGGTGGCTCTTCGGGACAGGGTTGACCCCTATCAGGCAGCCTCGGGGCGACGCTGGTGCCGTGGCGGAGAGGGCCCCCACTCGAGACAGCCGGGGTGCGAGGGGCACCAGGGAAAATGTCGAATGGTACATGGGGAGGACCTCCATGAACAGTACCCATGTGGGCGGGGCCTGTGTTGAAACTGGCAGGAGCATGGGGAGGACCTCCATGGTCGATGCGAATGGAGTGAGGCCGACCTTCACTCCTCGAGTTTCTAGGGCGAGGAGGACCTTCACCGGTTGCAGAGAGGATGTAGGGAGGCCCCCCACGTTGGAGAAGGACCGGATGGACGGTTCCTTCAGAAGGATGGACTCCATACCCTGTACAGCGGGCGCGGGAAATGTTTCCGCGCTGAGCGTCACTGCCACGGGGAAGGTCTTCCTGCAGGATGAGGGCAGCACGAGGCATGCCTCCATGACAAACCTCGGAGCGGGGAAGGCCGACGCTCTGTGGAATAGTGGTACGGGGAGGACCTCCGTACGGGGTGGCATCACCGCGGGTTAGCTCGCGGAGATCACCACTAGGGCCTGCAACCCGGAGAGTCAACCCAGCCTGCCCATGGGGCGGTTGGGGTCTCAATCTTGGTTGGGCGAAGGGGTGCCCCTGGTCAATGTACACGGGGGCTTCATAATGCACGTCGACGGTGGCTCGGGACACTGTAGCTGTCGACGTGGACGCGCCTGAGCGGGCGTCCTCAGCCCGGGCCCAGCGCTGACGTCGGGTCAGGCGGGCCGGTGCAGGTGGTGCAGGGACGTAGTCTGCCTGCTCTTCCTGCGGGGCCACACGGCGGCGCTTACGCGGCCGGACGGGAGCTCTCGCCTGGGGGCCCCGGTCGGGGGCCTGAGCGGACTGAGCCGGACAGCGCCTTCCTCTTCAGCGTAAGGCGAAGAGTCGTCAAGGCGTTCCGGGGATAGGCTCCCGAAACGGTTGAATGTTGGGGTGGGGAGCAGGGGCTCCCTGCGCGGCCTGTTAGGGCGGTGTTGACGGCGGGGCCTGGAGGCCTCCAGGTCCAGGCGGGCCATATCCCGGGTTGGGATGACCCCTTCTTCCTCATACCTACGCACAAGGCTGTTGATCACCCTTCGTTGGAGGACCTTTGATGGGGAAAGGGGACGTGGGCGTCCCGTATTCCGTGAGCTGGCAGCCATCGTGGCGGTAGTGGCGCCATGTAGGGTGGCCGTCGTGGTGTTGCCCCTGCCCCTGCGTGGGAGAGGAGCGGATGGTGACCCCATCTCTGAAATAGCAACCTGGTTCTTGAGAAACGAAGGGGTCAACTCATCAGTACTGAGAGGAAAAGGATTGATAGCCAGTGCCCCAGCGTTCTTCCATTCTCCATGTCTGTGAGAAGGATCCACGCCAACACGCTGCAGAGCGGAGTGCCCCACGTTCTACTACCCCGACTTCCGGTGAGTTTCACGACAGGCCCATTATTTGCTTGGCAGGACCAGGCACCAGATGTCTGGATCCGGTGACAAATCAATCTACTGGTGTCTCGAACGCTACTAATCTCCATGCTGAGGAGAAGAATTTCATGTCGGGTTCACCATTTCTGTTTCCGACGCTTTCGCCGGGGCACGCGCATCCGTCTGCGGAGGACGCGCGGCTTTGTTGCCCCGCATTCCCGCTTTCCAAAGGCGGGCGGCATTCTCTCCTTATTCAGGGACGTCTGCTCCTTGATCGAAACGGGATGATGGGATGTCGGTTCTTCCTCCTGTGGATTCCTCCTCAGAACTCATCACCTAGTCCGGGTCTCCCTTATTGATTTAATACGTAGTTCGTGAAACTCTTCCCAGTTCCATGTTTCTATGGAAACCGGTTAATTACACTGCTTCTGTCGGGACATTCCAAAGGGTCCAGTCCGGGCAGCAACCTTCGGTCAGGGGAGTAGTCACGTTGAGGCATCAGTAGCGTGTCTGGATGCTGGGGTACCTGGCATGTGTGTCTGTTATCCTTGATCACAAGGCTTCTCGAGGTCGTGGAAGCCCGAGGCATCCCACATCGAGCGCGGGGAATTACATGTCATAGACACATATCTGAGGTTTTCCTCAGCTTCCCGGGTTCAACACAGGGTATGCCGCGAGTTTAACGTCCAGCGGAGACGGATCAACCCAACCAGAGCATTAGCTAGGATAGATCAGATTGAGGGATCCTCCTTGAAGGGATATCGATACCGGGGCCAGCCTATGGGCGACTGTGGAAAAGAGCGTACCGACCTGGTCTCACCAGGATAAGGCGGTCCGGGCGAGAATCAGAACGGGTGGTGGGTTGATGAATGGAGTGGAAGGAGAGTGAAATGGGACCATCGCAGGGGGGCGACAGTGAAGTTGGGATTGAGCCTTGACGAGGCTTCCTACGTATCCCCGTGGCAGGGAATCAAAGTCCGCGTAGTTCGGGATGGTGCCAGTAAACCGACGTGAAGCTGGACCTTGGCCCGATGAATGTCGTCAGCGTACCGACGTGAAGGTGGACCTTGGTCCGATGGGCATCGTCAGCGTACCGACGTGAAGATGGACCTTGGTCCGATGGGAGTTGGGCTTGAACCTCTGGGAGGATTCCTACGTACCATGCCTTGACATGGATCAAAGACCTTGTAGTTCAAATGGGGTTGGGTCGCAATGGCTTACCACTGGACCAGAATATAGTTTAACGTCATGCTGGACGTAGGTAGAACATGACGTGAATTGGGTGATGGGTGGGCTTGAACCCTGTGGAGGCTTCCTACGTACCATGCCTTGACATGGATCAAAGGCCTCATAATTCAAATTATGGGTGGGTCACAATGGCTTACCACTGGACCGGAGTGAGGTTTAACGTCGCGCTGGACGGGGGTGAAACCCGATGTGAAAGAAGGGTGTGCTTGTACCTCATAGAGGCTTCCTACGTACCATGCCTTGACATGGATCAAACAACTCATAGTTCAAAAGGGAATGGAGTTTAACGTCATGCCGGACGAAGGTGGGTCCCGACGTGAAGAAACGACGGGTGGGTGTGTCGGTGAACCGACGTGAAAGTAGACCTTGGTCCACTATTGGTGGGCTTGAACCTCGTGGAGGCTTCCTACGTACCATGCCTTAACATGGATCAAAGACCTCGTAGTTCAAATGGTGGGTGTGTCGGTGAACTGACGTGAAAGTAGACCTTGGTCCACTATTGGTGGGCTTGAACCTCGTGGAGGCTTCCTACGTACCATGCCTTGACATGGATCAAAGACCTCGTAGTTCAAATGATGGGCTGGGGGTCAGGGTCGGTGCTCACTCTAAGCCCACGGGAGTCATGCTCGGTGTGAGAAACAAGAGGTTGCAAGGACCTGACGATCACGTCCCGAAGGGTGCCTCCGTGAGAAGCGAAGAGGGGATTACGCGTTGGGAGGCCCATGGTGTTGGGACTTACTCCAGGATGGAGGCCCATAGGGAGGTGCCTCGTTCCCTATCACGTCCTCCACCGACCTTGGTAGTGGGGAAGTACGGAGATGCATGGGTGCAATCATCCGTACCAAAGGTTAGGGGCTTACGCTCTAAGGCATCCCTTCCCCTGCGAACATACACCACCCCGACAAGGAGGATCTCATTCCATGTGCGGAAGAGTTCCATTCCCGTGGATACAAGTGGTGTAAAGAGTGTTCGAGCTGGGCGGACCCTTCGTGAGGGAGACGAGGTTGGGTCACAGTTTAACGTCATGTGTTGAGGACGTGGTGCTTGGCAGTTTAACGTCCTACAGCTCGGACGGGGTGGGTTCACTCCACACCACTAGGACTTACATAACCGGTACCCTCTGGTCCTTGGGGAAGGGAAGGTGCCGGTAAGGCCATGGTAAAGGGGGGTCGTGGGACGAACCATCGGGGGGTCCACGTTAGCGTGGCTATGCGAAGAAGCAATAGCCGTTAGCGTGCCTATGCGAAGAAGCATTAGGCGAAGCAACGCTACAGGAGATATTGTCCATGGTACTTTGAAATCACATCGTGCAAACCTAGAGGGCCGCACGGGAAGAGGAATCGCTAAGCAGAGGAGTGTTCTTTGCGAAGTGGGGTGCCTTGGCCTTATCATGGGGCATAGGTATCAGTGGAAGGCGCTTCGCGAAGTGGAACAGTGTTCGCGGAGCACTGCCTCACGAAGAAGGGGTTCCTCGCGAAGCAGGGTCCTGCGAAGCAGTGTGCTTCGCGAAGTGGAGCGGTCCTGCCTTAGCATAGGGATCACTCGTATGGGTTGGGTGTTTCGCGAAGCACAGGTGCTCCGCGGCTGCCCGGGTTCCCTTGGGAATCCCCTTCCTCCGCGAACGCCCTTGAGCTTCGCGAAGGGCATCCCTCCCGGAAGAGGGGCTCAAAACGAGACAAAGCAGAGTCGTCTCGCGAAGTAGAAATACCTCGCGGAGCTCATGATTCCCGGGGAAAAGTGTGCTTCGTGATTCGGGAGAGGAGAAGCCGAAAGGTCGGACTGTCCATCGTTGGGACTCAGGGGGAGTCCAGTATTTATAGGGAAGGGGTGCCGCGAAGCAGGGCTCGCGCGCCGCCTCCGGTGCTTCGCGGTGGCTCGCGAACGTCAAATGGGTTCGCGGAGCATTACCGCCTCCGGTGCTTCGCGGAGGCTCACGAACGTCAAAGGGTTTCGCGGAGGATTACCGCCTCTGGAGCTTCGCGGCGCCTCCATGGTAGCGGCGCTTCGCGGCGGAGCTTCCCGGCGGCGCTTCACGGTGGAGCTTCGCGAGGCAGCGCGCCGGCCTCTTTCGTTCCTTTCTTGCGGGCCACATTTTTTGCGCCAACATATATGTTCCAAAAACTAACCCACGTAATCAAAAAATGGATATACCTCTTTACTATATCTAATTCTAATTCAAGTTTCAGTGGGAGTGGGTCTTTTATTAATTTATTCAGTCATCTTTAAAACTATTCTTCTTCATCATTAAAAGATTCTTAAAATTCCAATTGTTCATTATTTTTAGGTGTCATTTATTTATCATTTTTGAAGACATTAAACTAATCCTTTTGGTCACTAAAATATAACATTAATTTCCCTTTAGCAACATTAATGAATATCTCTCTAGTGATAAGGAAGTCTTGTGAAGAATGATAGGAAATTCCTTTCCACGTTCTATGTCTAGGATAAGAAAGATAGGTTGTAAAAAAATTTCAAACTCCACAAATCAAATCATCCACTATTTCTATAATGTGTTTTATAGAGTAGTTATACAACAATAAAACCACTCTTGTGGGAATAAATTCTCTAATATTAGCTATAAAATTATTGAGTAAGGGATCATAATTATGTTAGCACCATGTTCAAAGAGGCAATTTATCTATCCACTATTTCATAAGGTGTGTGAGATGAAAAAATATATAGATATTTTATATTAAGCAGTATTCTATTATTAAAAAAATCCACTCCTCTATTAGGCTATAGGTGGAAAAATCTTCGAAGATTTCCTTATTTGAAACAATATTTTTAAGAATTTTTATATATGATTGAACATGAACTAAAAATTGAGTAAATGGGATATTGAAGTGAATATTTTTAAATATATCTTGGAATTTGAGTAGATATTGTTCTCAATTATTTTTCTTTATTATCCAGGGGAAGGGATATGTGAGGATAGATTCTTCAAAACTATAGGAATCTACTCAAGTTATTCCTCAATCTTTTATTTACTTTATTCTTCCTAACTAGGAAACCATTTTATAATTATTTTTAATGTGTAACAGAATGTTTTATATTAGTTTTTTTAAGCCTACCATGATTTATAAATTTAGTTTTACCCATATTTCAGTTTTCTGATTCATTTAAAATTTCATTTTGGGCTATCATGGTATCATTTCTATCTTCTTAGGTTTGTAATGGAGTTTTAATGGTGATATCCATGTCCTTCTCCCTAGGTTTTATTTTAGTAGTTCTAGGATGTTTCGCTTTATCTCTTATGTTCATGTCCTTAGCTAGCTATCCCATTTTCAACTCTAGATTGTGCATCTTATCATTAGTTTGATCATTGTCTAAATAGAGTTGGGATTTTTGTGAACCAAATTTAGCCTTTTCTGAGTCAAACCTTCCTATAAAGTGATGAAACACACCCCTTAAATACTCTTGAAAATTTAAGGTGGGAATACAAGGGATGCTTGTTTCATCATTCAATTCTTTCAACATGAAAGGTTGAGGATGTTTTTATACCTTTTATTATAGTTATTTGAATATGAGTCATCTCTAGAGTGCATCATATGACCATACTCAGAAAAATTCACAGCTATAAATGGATGGGCTAGCATGTCAAAAGTTGGACAACATTTTCTAGAGTTGTCAAACATGACACATTCTTGGAATTACTCTCTATATTTTAGGCTTAAAATTTAATTCCAATTTACTTTACACTTTTTATGGAATTTTTATTCATTAAAGACTAATGTTACTAATTTATTTCAACAAGTTGGGTGTTAATTTACTGTACAAACCAAATTTTTACACTCCCCCATTAACTATTATTCTCCTAGAATCTTTATGTTTCTAATTAAGGGAAAGAGTGTTATATATTTTTAGTTCATTTTTTTCTATTAGTTACCTCTAATATATTGGTCAACAAAATTATTCCATGTAGGTGATAACCCTTACTAAAATACATCTATAACATGGTGGGTAGAGAGCTAGTTGTTGGGACACATCCTGAGTGGGTCCCTAAACTAGTCCCAGATTTCATAAAAAACATCTCCATCCTCTTGGTAAAGACTTGTTTTTTTTTCAATTTATCCTTTTAGTTTCTTTGGGAAAAATTTAATTACAAATGCTTAATATAATTTCCCCCAATTTTTCATGACGTTTTCATCTAATTTTGGAACCAATTTATAGTATTTACTTTAAGATAGAATGGAAAGACCCTTATTTTGATTTTATTTTCAATAAACCTTTTGAAAAAGTTACTATTATACTATATTATAGATGTTTCAAATGGAGTAAAGAGAGTACTCATTTTTCATTCCATTGAATATGGGTAGAAGTTACAAATATGATTATTTTAGTTTATAATTTCAGGCCTTCTGACCTCACACAATTTAAAATGGGTTTCTTAACACATGTTGAAACTCCCTAACCTTTGGGATATCTATGACTTCATGAATGATTTCAACATGAATATTTAGTTCATTATTAATAGTTTCTCCCCCCTCAAGTTCTCCATTTCATATTTGTTTTGTGTTAGAGTTATATGATGTCTATGAATTTTAGAGAAAATAGGCCCTGGGTTCTTAGTCTTAGACCTATTGTGCATACAAATTTTTTTTAGTTTTTTATAGATTCTTTTGAAAATAGACATGTTTATTATTTTTAATTTTTTGAATTTTCTTACTTGAAAGTTCCTTTCCTGAAAAAAATTCCACAAATTTGACAAGTTATCATTTAGAATATCCAAAGTACATTTTTATTTCCTACTTGAGACAACTATAGTGATGAGCAGGGATAAACCCACAATAAAGATGAGTGAAAAATTAGAATAAAACAACTCAAAAGAAGAAAATAACATGGATGAGTAAGAAAAAAATGAAATGATGAAGATGTGAGTTCAAGATTTAATGAAATATTGGTGAAATAATGGAGGCAGGATAGATGTGGAATAAAGAAGAAGTGACATAACACAGTAGAAACCAGAAATGAATGAGTTAGGAGAAATTTAAATTACTGGATTTAAAAAAAATTCATCCTTAAAAAGAAAATTGTAATATGGAGAACCACTTTTAGAAATGATACTAAGCCAAACTATTAATGAAGGTGGCTCCAATAGCTAGTCTACTAATGAATAAACACATCAAGTGAAGTGGTGAAGTTGGTCCCATCAATATAAAATTTTCAGTGATATTTATGTGTTATTCAACTCATTCAATCAAATATTATCAGAATATTTTGTAAAATAAAAACATTAAAGTTGAAACTACAATCATGATTAATGGATTTTATTTCTTAATGTTTTAGAAAAATATTTACCATATGAGAAAATGAAAGAATATCAACCCAATTTTGAAATTGATATAAAGAAGTAAATAACAATGATTTTTTTTTAATTTTTTAAAACTTGATTTTAGTTGATAATCAAGTCAGTTATATCAAAACGATGTATGAAATTCATAGTAATGAAAAAAATAAGGATATGGGAAAGAGTAGTATTCTTTGATAATCCATCTCTCTTATTAAATATGCATTCTAATCCAATCTTTATACCTATAGTTCAGGGGTCCAAAGGCATGATGCATAAAAAATATAGTACTGAGATGCACCATCTTCTTCAGGCTTGAGTTAACTGTAGTGGTAAAATCATATTAGTTCTCCATCGAGACAAATTCATCTTTAATTGGGCTTTATCTCATCATCTTTAATTAGTTTGGCGGAACCTCTCATTTGGCACAATCATCTTCCTCAAATGAGGTGAGGTGAGGATCCCAAAACCCAAAGACTGATGACTAAAACATTCGGTCAAACATTTCCTTCAGGTTTGGATTTAGTTTTTCCACCTCAAATAAAATTATCAGCCTCAACATTCAGTCAAAAAAGATTAGGTGGCCTCATAAGAGCCATGTATTCTCAGGTTCCTCAAGGGAATTACATCAAAAAAGTGGTGTGCATCGACCATCATCCTTATAGTTGATGAATTGGGGATGATCTATGCCCCTATATCATTTTCATGCTCAGATATAGGACTAATAAAAAAGCAGTAATCGATAGGCCTTCATCTTTAACTTGGTTTGATTAATCATCCCTCAAGTGTGCTCTAACTTCTGGATATGAACCTTCTTGGTGTACGACTAGTTCAATCATCTTCTTTAGCCCGTCCAAATATTATCTCACATCATCTTTATCTGGTCTCTAAATTCCTGTTCAAATTCATATATGAGATATATCATGTTTTTATTCTTCAATGATTTTATGGGGAAATATTTAAACTAGGATTTTATTTTTTTAAATTGGATAGGGTTAAGGGTATTTTCAAAAATGGGTCTAGAGATGCGTGAACCCCATTCACACATATCCCATCGCCAGGAAGCATGAATGGGGTTCATGCTTCATGTGCAATTTTATTGAATTAAGAGTAAACCTCGTTCACTCATCCTCTATGTTTTTTAATTTTTTACTATTTTTCTATATTTAATTTTTTAAATTTTTTATTTTGTTAATATATATACATATATAACAAAATTTTTTAGCAGAATTTATTTACTATTTAATATCCCGCAGCACTACTATTATAATAGTCTGAAATCTAACAGAAACCCTCACTTTGTTCTCCCTTTTATAAGAGGTCTTGCCCTCGAAATCGTTATGCATTTATGATATGGGATTCAGGTTCTCTCTTCCATGTATAGAACAATCTATATTTCTGATGTGGGATTCAGAAATGTTTCAAGTATGTGGATTTGAAATACTATAAAATATAAAATATAAAACCAATATATATAAAACAAAAAACATATATTAAACATATAATAAATACCTTAAAATAAAAATAATGTCATAAAAAATGTTGATGAAAAATAATTTAGATGCTTTAAAACCCACCAACTCGAATCTTAAAAATATTTCAAGTATGTGACTTTGAAAGCCTATAACATATAATCTATGAGTCCCATATAAATGAAAATTAAAACATGAACTAAAAATATAATAAATAGTTTAAAATAAAAATAATTTCCTAAAAACATTTGATGAAAAATAATTTATATGATTTCAAAACCACATACTTGAAACTTACCAATGTTTCAAGTATGTGGGTTTGAATGTCTATATAATAAAATCTATAAGACGTGTGTAAATTAATCTTAAAACATGGATTAAACATAAAATAAATAGATAATAATTAATTATTTAATTAGTAATATAATTATTAATTATATAATTATTAATTATATAATAACTAATTTGTTAACTAGTAAAATGATTATTAATTGTTATTTGCTAATTATATAATTAATTAGTAAATTAGTAATATAATTATTAAATTTATTATAAATAATTAGTTAATTAATAATATAATTAATAATAATTATTATTCATTATAATTATTAATTTTTAATTATTAAGAAATATTTTTATAATAAGTAATTATTTAATTAGTAATATAATTATTAGTTATATAATAATTAATTAGTTTTACCCAACAAGTCTAGGAGTTAGGTGAACCCACTCATACCAATTTTTTTTAAGAATATAGAGAGAGTCATGACATTACAAGGGGGTTTTCAAAGGCGAGTGTGATGTTCACCACACGCATCATCCTCTACCAACTGTGAGCAGAAGTCAAATGCAATAAAGGACCATGCTGAACATGTCTCCACAATGGCTCTCTTATATAGAGTAACAGAAACCTGGTTTTATTTCTAGTAGACATGTGTCACTTTAACCAAAAA
The DNA here is from genome assembly GCA_963277665.1 of Viscum album. Classification (NCBI taxonomy): domain Eukaryota; kingdom Viridiplantae; phylum Streptophyta; class Magnoliopsida; order Santalales; family Viscaceae; genus Viscum; species Viscum album. Next base: position 1,996,400,228 of record OY728157.1, read on the forward strand.
TTGATTGATTATATGATTACACTCATTCCAGTGTGACACCATTTTCCATGGAACATTCCTAGTCCTATTTTTCATAATTTCAACTATCGTAACCAAATCAGAATCCATCCAAAGTTGATTCCATCTAAAATGGATAAAATATTTTATGGTCTTAATCATGCCCCATAATTCAGCTTCAATGGTGTGGCCAAATACAATAAAGTGATAGAAGAAGACTTTGACGAAGCCCCAATGAGTACAGAAGAAACCACCACAACCATAGGGTCCTGGTGTACCTGAGGCCACTCAATCAACAATAATTTTTTTCCAACCAAAAATGGGCTGGATCCACCAAATCATTTTCATCATATTAGGTTTTCTGGTCTTTCCCAAAACATCAATTTTTTTATAATGATAAGGTTATACAGGTCATTCCTCATGTAACCAGTTTGAATTATAGAAGCAGCAGAGATAGCCTTATGAATAGCCTTTATCCCTGCATTAATATTGGTTGAGTGATTTTAAAAATTAAATCATTCCTTACCTTCCAAATATGTTTCAAAGTGGCAGTAGCTGCATCATAGTTCTTGCCTTGGACTTGGTCACTACTTCCAGTAGTGTTAATAGACTCTATAAGCCCTTCAAAGCAGTCCACATGCAAATTTAATCCCATCATCTCGTGCAAGTACATTCAAAATTTACACATAAATAAGAAAGTAAAAACAACATGATCAATTCATTCCTCGACCTTCAAGAAGAAATAAAAAGATGAGGCAAGTTGTAATCCATTCTTTTGCAGCATTCCACGAATGAGAATTATTTTCATACAAACTTTCTATAATATATGGAATGATGAATGATGAATTATGTTAGAATTGGTTTCATGAGAACTAACTATTTATACTTTGATTACATGAATGTACATTTATTATATATTGTTTATTTTTCAACATGTCTATAATATAATAATTTCCTGAAATATTTGTTGCATTAATAAGATCATGGAAGATCCCCACTATGATGAGATCCTTGAAATTCTATAACAATATTATTAAATAATGTTCTACGGTTGGATGAAATACTATGTTAAGACACATAGTATACAGATCTCCATGTGAGAGTACTCATAATCAGCCGAGACTCTCTCTCATGGAGTTAGCACTTGGTAATCTCCACGATGGTAGATTATGAGAACAGACCTGCCAGTAGAAATTCGGAAAGTCTTGGTGTCATTGGAAATTGCTATCTACGAGCGCATGTAATGGTCCGTAGACTGAAAGATTATAATTAATTCATTTCAGGACTCACACACTTAGATTTGCTGACGAAAACTGTCACGAAGACAGTTGGTGAAAAGTATGGTATGTTGGGTTCATCACGAATGACATGTTGTTAATGGATAAATCATGGAAGGATTATTCCCTTACATATTTATAGATGTAGATATCTCAATCCCTTTGATTGAAATAGAACTGTTGCTCAAATTCCATGGCCATGGTGTCAGGACGAGTTTATTTCTGGAAGTCAAAGAATGAAGGATTAAGAATATAGGTTTATGGAACTGCCATGAAACCTGCTTAATGAGATTTTGATATAAAGAGATTAAATTACACGGTAAGAATTTGTAAGAGGTGACATGTCAATGCATCATCAAATTCTTTCTCTTGGATGCCTTGACCCGTTTCTAGATAGAAATCTTGGAGTTTAGGAAAGCCTGCATAATGCCAATGAGAAAGAGTCCTAGTGGGTCACACACTATGTGTATCCATGTAACTCAAGTAGAATAAAGATTATTCTCATATGGGGTTTAATAATTATTCAAGGAAGCCTAAATCATTTTAAGTTTGGAGAACGAATAAAATGAAAACAAGATATACATGCCGTGTACATTGAATGTACAGACCGTGTAGTTTTCATTTTGGAAAGGAAATAAAAAACGAGTAAACGTCGTGTATTAATGATTACACGCTGTGTAGTTTTTCTAGTTAGGGTTTTGAAGAAATAATATCATTTTATTTAAATCATATTTATTATAATCATTATGGGAACATGTCAAGGAATTAGTGATTCGACATGGAGGTTTTCAATAAGAGTTAATGAAATAAATAAAATGCGAAACACGTTTATTTATTGTCATAACTTCATAACCTCAAACTAAATTATAAATATCCTCACAACCGCAACACTTTTCCCTAATGGATGTGCACAAAAATTCTGGAGAATTATCTCAAGGCTGAATGAACTCCATTCTCCAAGAACATTCTCAAGAACGAGAGTGATCCCCCTCTATCGGATCAAGGTGATCTAAGGAGGAAAGTACAAGAAAAGGCTTCTCCATGATAGCACCCAAAGATTCCTTTAGCAATATCTAGAGATATGTGGTGCACGTGTGATTCACCAGTAGTGGAAGTATACACTTGGCTTCTATGACGCAATGATTAATCTCATTGGAACGTGATTAGAAATATCAATGAAGGAAGAAATCCATAAAAGGTACTTCTTGTCAATTAATTAATTTAATTATAATCAACCTGTGATGATCCACCTTTGTGGTTCCTGGACTATTCTTCTTCTTTGACCATTTCAATGATTCGATCTGTGGAGGGGAATTTATCGTCGTATTGATCTTGGATAGATCATTATTAATGATAAAACGTCATGTGGGAACATCCACCCATGATCTACTACTGTTACTGGGACATTCAAGTGGTATTAGAGGGGTCACAACATTGATTATAGTTATTTAATTTTCATTGATAATTTAGGAATTTATATTTGATTCAATTAAAGATAAATTGTTCTATAAAGATGAATGAATGAGATCTGTTATTCCTCTTTCATTTACACTACTGAAAAAATAGCTTATACCCACAGTTCAAAACCGTGGGTATATACCCCTAAACCGTGGGTATAGGCTATACCCACGGTTTTGGGAACCATGGGCTGAAACGGCGTCGGTATAGGTCCCTATCCTATACCCACGGTTTTCCAAAACTGTGGGTATAGGTGTTCTTCCACCATGTCAATGAAACATATTCAATTTACATGTTGTCAAAGAGCTTTCCCCATAGTTTCAAAACTGTGGGTATAAGTCCTAAAATAATGCGGCCGACGGGTTTGAAACTGCAACCTCTCTGCTGCAGACGAATCACCTAACCACTACAACAACACTGCTTTTATGTATATATATTTATATTTAGTTAAATATAGCAATATAAACCATGGGTATAGAGGGAAGAACTGTCGGTATAGGACTCTCTCCAAAAAGAAATTCCTTCCCATGAAATTTTTTTTTCCGCGCACATAGGGGAAACCTATACCCACAGTTTTTAATAACCCTGGGTATAGATATTTTAACCCAGACCTATCCCCACGGTTTTCCAAAAAACCTGGCGATAGGTCCATTTTCCAGTAGTGTTATCGATTCAGATCACATAAAATACATTTTAATTTTAATTTTGATTAAAATAAAAAAGAGACACTCATCTGGAGGAGCCACTCATTCTATGTATACAACACAATAATACACACAGTGTATTAAAATATATATGGTATGTACTTAGGTTCAACAAACTTTTACTAGTCTTCCAAACCAGGCTGTGTGAATTGAGCATACCTATGTTTTTTAATACACTGTGTTGACCAGAACTAAATGGTGCATGGAAACCGGAATACACAATGTGTATATTGAATTAACACGTCATGTAGTCCGATCCAACCTAGGTGAAACCTTGTACAAGGAGAAGCCATGTAACTGCGTACATGGGATTACCATCCTGGTAACCGCGTAACAAGGAAGTACATATTGTGTTAGATTAATCTACATGTCGCGTACTCTAAAATTTACAAAGTACAAATAACATGACAAATCCCTTGGCATGTACTTTGGATAAAGGCTGAAAACAAATACACACAGTTTAATATAGCCTACATTCCATGTACATTCCATTAATATAATTTCACCAGGTTTCCTCCAAAGTCCAAATACCTGTACAAGGAATATGGTTGAGAAGAATCTCAAGGAACTTCAAAAAAGAATTTAAGATAAAGAATTGATTGATTATATGATTATAATTAATTGAATTCAAGCATTAATTTTCTTGAATAAAATAATGATTAAAATAATTAGAATACTAAATATGTGTAAATTTCATTGCATGCTATGGATTATCATGTAAGAACCCGTGTTTTTCCGAATAGACGTTTTGAGCAGAAATTTGAATTTTTGCTGTTGGATGCTTGTGAGGGGTAAAATGGTCATTTTACCCCACCAGATGATCTCGGATAATTTTTCTGATAGCTTTGTTGGTCCCGAAATAGGGATTTTACCCTAGGACAAGAGTTTGGAGGAAATCTGAGCAATTTGAATTTTGGCGGAATATTTAATATTTAATATTATTAAATTAAATATTAAATTATTCACGCAGGTTATTTTGGAAATAACTATTAAAAGGACCATCGGATTGAGCTTCTGTCTATGCCTTTGAGTTAAGAATGGGGAGTTTATCCTAGGAAATGCATAAACTCATGTCGGGCGCTCGGGCCGGCCCATACCCCTTTTTCTTCCTTTTCTTTTCTCCTTTCTTTTTTCTTTCTTCTCTCTTATTTCCTCCTCCACCTTGTGAACATCTCCTATGACACTCCTCCATGTTTGTGACCTATGGGATAATTTGTAGATTGAGAAAATGGGAGAGAAGGAAGGTGATAGTGGTACTGATTCGAAGCCCTCGACTCGCTGAGTCGGCGTGCGACATCCAGGAGCTGGGAAATCAATCGAAGCTTCGACAGATTCCACCCAAAGGTAAGACCATTTTTGTTTTCACCATATATCACTATTATAAATGTTTTTTAAGTCTTTTAAGCCTTATATTTCTTTCTTGTGTCCTCTTAAGGCCGGATCTAATGTTTCGGGGGCGAAAATGGGCGTTTCAGGTGTTTTCAGGGTTTTCCTGTCGGAAAACCCAGAATACACGGTGTGTATTCCAGGGGTACATGCCATGTGTTCCTCCCGTTCGGGGAAGATGAAGTTTTATTAAGTACACTCCATGTATTTTGGGTACATTCTGTGTAGTGGGTGGCAGTGTGGCTGGCCGTGTGCAGTAGAACACGGAATAGTGGGTTATTTAGGACTACACGCCGTGTACTTTAAGTACACGCCATGTAGTGGTACATGGGCATGTGTTCGGGTGAAAACGGACATGGTGCAACTTTTTGTGAATAGTACACTCTTCGTATAGTAAAGTACATGCCATTTACTATTACACAATCAAGTCCTTGTGCTCTGGCCATGTACTCTGGCAATGTACTGCTTCAGTTTAGTATTTTTGAGATATCTTGGGCTCTGGAAGTCAGAATTGGGCGTGTGAGTAGTCGATTCTGAGATTTTGTCCACATATATCGCAATGGTGGGATCCTTTTTACATTTAGAGGTGATATAAAGGGTGTTTTTGGGGTTTCCATCCAAATGGATGGGGTTTTCCTCCACTTATCGAATTCAGTTGTCACCAGAGATGAGTTATGAGCTATCTTCCGTAACCCATGATTTAGAAGAAATTTCCATTGCGAGACGTTCCCTTCTAGCCTATGAGGATTTGAGACCATTTACTTCTAAGGATCCCCTGAGGGATTCCTTTTCTTGTGTGCTGACCTAGGGAGTCCCATGTATGATCTATCTCTTGTTCTTCCTTTGACAGGAACCATGTTACAGAATACCTATGTTGTCCTTCATTTGAGGATCCCATGTAGGATTCCTCCTTTAATATTTTCTAGGGATCCCATGTATGATTCCTTCACTCGTGCTTACTTGGAGAATTCCACGTATGATGCTTATTTAGTGTTTCACTTGAGGGACCCAGTATAACGACCCATACTTTACATACATTGTTATTACTTCATAATTGAAGCACACTTATTACAACATATAACAAAACCAAGAAAGGACCGTATAGGTATAGTGTCTTTAGAAACTGGGAAACATAAAAAACTGGTTCATAAAGCATCTACTTTGCCACCCATTTATTTCATCATATCTATAGTCCCTTTTGGCATATTCTACTTAATAACTTTCTTCCTGGCCTGGGGAAATAAAACATACAAAAGGGTGAGTTCAAATGCTCAGTAAGGGTAAATAAAAGAAATATCAATCACATCATATACATAAGCACATAACTTTTGGAAATCTTAACCTACAAAAGAGATCATAATTTCATAACATGTGATAAATCATTGTAGTGAAATGTAATCCAAATAATCATAACATAAAACATGAAACTTTGTGTCATACACACATAATAATAGAGAATCATTTCTTGTTAGTCAAGAATCATTGCCAAGACTATCTTAGTGGACAAAGTCCATTTCTGAACCGAGTTCATTCCTCGTTTCAGTCCTGTTTCACTGAACCGGTATAACCTACCGTTCCAGCCATGTCTATCTCATGAGATATAAAATCTTTACCCAATGCATTGGAGGGAGATATAGGTCCCATCCATCTCATAATGATACCATTCTTATGTGTTCCACAAAATCATAAACCATACATCATAGCATAACCCATGTAATAAAAATGGGATTCTTAAACAACATGAAATTATAAAACAATTCATATAAGATAAAGGAATTCATAAAAATAATTCCATCACAACATAATCAAATCAATGTAATAATAGGGATAGAAACAGAACCCTATATTATCTTAGATGGAAAATAATTTTGATAAAACACTTGAACTCCATTCTTGAGGAAAATATCCATTCTTGAGGAAAATATCCTTTCTACTTCAAAAACATTTTTCCTTTCGTAACATGTCATACAATTATAAATTAAAATAAGTTGATTAAAAATGAACTTGAAAACATGTAAAGGAATATTCTTGGAAATAAGGTTTTAAAAATCCATTCATGCTTTATAAGTTAAAAGAACATTCTTCTCGTACTTTTGTTGGAAAATCAAAAAGCACCTCATACGAAAAATGACAAAAGATTCCTTTCATATCTTTTACTAAAAACTCACCGAAGGGTAAAATTGGATTTAAACAATTGTAGGTGGATGTAAATAATATTAAATATTGAGGAAACGTGAATGTGGATGATAAAATACACCCCAGTAAATACCAAGGTATAAACAATCTTGGATAAAAATGAGATTGTGATATTTCCCTTACCTTAGGTCTGATATGATTTGTACGTGTCCGAACCTCCTGTATAATGATTTAAATAATGTTATTGACTTATTACATAATCATACTTATTTTTATGATATCATATATGGTCATATTCTTAGCTTCTTAGTAGTAATATTTCATTGCTACTTGTTATTCGGGTGTTTATAACTTTTTGTTCTTATGCGTGTTTTGTCGAATAAATTCTTATTCTTCTATTTAGGTTACAGATACCTAATTTCCAGAATGTTATTAGTGTAATATATATCATATTAATTCATTCAATGCATTTATATAATCATTATGAAATGAAGATCATGTAGAACGAGTCACATCACATCGTGGAGACGGTATTCCGTACGTACGCACGAGTGATGATATCATTCCTATGATCATGGAATTGTATTGGAGTGTATGTATACTATTTCAGAATTAGTATCAATTTATAATAGTCATATATAGTCATTATTTACACCATTATACCCATCCATGTAAGGTGGTTGTGGAAAATAGATTACACCACGGCGTGGAGACGGTATTCCGTACGTACGCACGCGCGGTGATTTCTTTTTCCGTAGGATGGATAGATGGTGAAATAGGGTTGTTTCATACTTATAATAACATATCACTATATAAGTGATACTGATGTTATTAATTCATAATGAAACAACTAAAGAAGAATAAGTGGAAGAAGAAATAAAGATGAATGAATCGGTAACGGACATTACCTCTTCTTTGAAGTGCTTCTTTGAGACCTCCTTTTAGGGCACTAAAATAGGTCTTTGAAGAAGACCAGAACCTCTAGGATGTTTCTAGGGAAGTGGAGAGAAGAAATTTTTAGGGGTTTTCCGAGCTTGAAGGCTCAATGTGGTGCGAGGAAGAGGGGGAGGAGGTGCTCTTTTATAAGGGAGGAGAGGGGCTCCTTTGAAAAAACTAAAAATATTATTTTATTATAAAGTCATGTTCGGTTTTAAATAGCTCCAAATTGATTTATTTCTAAGCTAAGGTGGGGATGGGTCGAAATAATCTCATCCAACAGAATTTAGACAAGTTTAGGTTCCTATTTTAACCTTATCATTTAGATTTAACATTAAGTTAAATACTTTTACTTTTACCGTGTCTTCTTGTGTTCTTATAGTATAAGGTTAATAAACATACTATAAGCAGCCAAACGAACCCCAAGTTGTTTATTATTAATATATATAACCTTATATAAGTCATTTGGCCGATCCTTAGATTTTTAGGAATAAAATAATAATTACTAATATAATATTTGTTTTTAAAAACTATTTTATGTCAATTTTGACACTATTTAGTAATTGACTTTTGTGAAAATCATAACAGAATTATTAGTTCGAACAAAGTTAATTAAATCAATACTAACATGTCATATTAATCTAGAAATTTAGTGTAATTCATAAAATGTCTCAAATTACATTTATTTTAGTGTTTATAACATCAATTATGTCAATATTTCATTAATAAGATAATTACTGCATCATCTTTGTGTCATAAATAAATTAAATTATTTAATGTCTAAAAATTACAAATAAAATACCATTAAGTAGGAAATATTTTTAGATTTATAATGAATATTTATAGTCAAATTTATCTTATTGTATAACCCCATATTAAAAATTATTTACTTATTAAACTTTGATTTTAACTATTTTAACCCTTCTTTAAATAAATTAATAATAAATGTCCAAATCTAATCCAAGTGGGCCTAAATGGTCATATTTTATTCCTAAGATTGTTTTTGGTCGAATTACACTTGTCCAATAGAATTAGTACATTTGTTAGGGTAATAATAATATCATTTTTACCCTTAATTACCCTATTTACTTTTAACCGTGGTAAATAAAAGTAAAAAAGTTACTATTCACCAAAAATTATTTTCATCTCATTGAACAACATTTTACTTACTGACATCAACCGTGTCTCTCGGATTTTTGAAATTCCACTCACAGAAGCAGTACAATTCAGTTTTTTAACTACCACTTAGTGGTTTCACTATTCATCAAAAATTGAATGTTTTCAGAAAAATACCAAAATGTCACCCTAGGATAATTCTGATATTCCGAATCCAAAAATGAAGTCCATTTTGAAAAATAAAATTCATAAAATTTCAAAAAGTGGTTATTAGTATTCATAACGGCTATTTTTAAATACATTTTAATAGCATATCGTTGTTTAGTGAAACTCGGTATTGCGTATGACGCAAGCTATCGAGGAAGGTTGCGATTTCGTGTAAAGAAAGACAAGCAAGTTTTGTGTGTAGAAAAAGATTCCTTTGATTATTTATATAACATAAAAGTCTCAGGTGTTACATTCTACCCCCCTTAAAATGAATTTCTCCCTCGAAATTCGTCACTTTGTAACAAACAGATGAGGATACCTCTCCCTCATCATATCCTCAAGCTCCCATGTAGATTCTTATAATTGGTGGTTCCTCCATAAAACATTCACCAATCGAGTGGTCTTGTTTCGTAGGACTTTTTCGCTACGATCCAGAATCTCTATCGGTTGTTCTTCTTAAGAAAGATCTTGCTCCAGCGGTACAACTTCTGAGCTGAGTACATGTGAAGGATCAGGTATGTACTTTCTCAGGAGAGATACATGGAACACATCGTGAACTTGAGAGAGATTCAGTGGAAGCGCCAATCGGTAAGCTACCTTCCCAACACGATCCAGTATTTCGAAAGGACCGATATATCTAGGGATCAACTTCCCCTTCTTTCCAAATCTCATAACCCTCTTCCAGGGAGATATTCATAAGAACACTTTATCACCCACTTCAAACTCTAGGTCTTTTTTCGGTTGTCGGCATAACTTTTCTGTCGACTCTGAGCTTCTCTTATATGTTGTTGAATAGATCTGACCTTTTCTGCCATTTCATCAATGAGATCGGGTCCTAATAGATTTCTTTCCCCAACTTCATCCCAGCAAGTTGGAGTCCAGCATTTCTTTCCATAGAGAGCTTCGTAAGGAGCCATCTGAATACTGGAGTGAAAGATATTATTATAAGAAAATTCCACCAAAGGTAGGTGTTGATCCCAACAACCTTTGAAATCCATAGAGCTAGCTCTCAACATATCTTCTAGAGTTTGAATTGTTCTCTCAGACTGACCGTCTGTCCGAGGATGATAAGCAGTGCTGAAACATAACTCTGTATCCAGAGTATGCTGAAGACTTCGCCAGAACTTCGAGGTAAATCTCGGATCCCGATCAGATATAATAGAAAGTGGTACTCCATGAAATCTTAACACTTCCTTTACATATATCCTAGAAAGCTGATCCAGAGAGAAATCCTCTCTAATATCCATGAAGTGTGCAGACTTTGTAAGACGATCAACTATGACCCAGATAGCATTATTGCCTTTGGATTTTTCAGGAAGTCCTGTGAAAATGTCCATAGTGATGTTTTCCCATTTTCATTCGGGTATGGGTAATGGTTGTAACATCCCCTTAGACTTCTGTCTCTCATATTTAACTTGTTGACAAACCAAGCATCGAGAGACATATTCAGAAACATCTCTTTTCATGCCATCCAACCAGAAGTACTCTTTCAGGTCCCTATACATCTTCGTGCTTCCAGGATGAATAGATAATGAAGAACTATGAGCCTCATCCAGCAGCTCCTTCTTTAATTCGGGGATGGGAGGAACACAAACCCAATTCCTGAACTTTATTATCCCATTACAATCAAGGTTGAATTCAGGAACATTTCTCACCATCTTTTGTAAACCGACATCTTCTTTTTGTGCCTCTTTAATCTTCACATGTATAGATGGTTGAACATTCATTTTAGAAAGATACGCTTTTTCCCCTTTAATTATAATTCCAAGATCCATCCTTTGTAAATCCATAAATATTGGATCTTTTGTGATCCTCATCATGGATAAACTAGCATGGTCTTGTCGACTTAATGCATCTGCCACCTTGTTTTCTTTCCCAGGGTTGTAATGGATTGAGCAGTCGAAATCCTTAATCAGCTCCAACCATCTTCTTTGGCGCATATTCAGATCCTTTTGTGTGAAAATATACTTTAAAATTTTATGATCAGTGTAAATATCACACCTTTCACCATAAAGGTAATGCCTCCAAATATTTAATGCAAAGATTACCCTAGATAACTCCAAATCATGAGTTGGGTAATTTTGCTCATGTATTTTCAACTGTCGCGAGGCATAAGCTATCACCATATCATTTTGCATAAGAACACACCCCAATCCCTTCTTGGATGCATCACTGTAAATCACAAACCTTTCTCCACTACAGGGCAGTGTGAGCACAGGTGCACTGGATAACCTTCTTTTCTACTCCTTGAAATTCTCTTCACATTCCTCCATCCAAACAAAATCAACTCCTTTCCGAGTCAACTTGGTGAGTGGATTAGATAATCGTGAAAAATATTTCACAAAACGTCGATAATATCCAGCCAAACCAAGAAAACATCGGATCTCAGTTACTGTTGTTGGTATCGACCATCTTTTGATAACCTCTGTTTTTGCTGGATCCACAAATATCCCCTCTTTTGATATTATGTGACCCAAAAATTCAACTTTTTGAAGCCAAAATTCACACTTGGTAAATTTGGCATAAAGATTCTCCTTTCTCAGGGTCTTCAATATAATTCTCAAGTGATCTTCATGTTCTTCCTTTCTCTGTGAATAGACAAGAATATCGTCTATAAAGACTACCACAAACTGATCAAGATAGTCTCTAATGACTCTATTCATTAGATCTATGAAGATAGTAGGGGCATTAGTAAGACCAAATGGCATCAATATAAATTCATAGTGTTCATACCTTGTACGGAAAGCCATCTTTGGTATATCCTCCCTTTTGACCCTTAATTGATGATACCCTGAATGAAGATCAATCTTGGAAAAGTATTGAGCTCCACGTAGTTGGTCAAATAGGTCATCAATGCACGTGAGAGGATATTTGTTCTTGATAGTGATCTTGTTAAGTTCTCGATAATCAATGAAGAGTCTCATTGATCCATCTTTCTTCTTAACAAATAGAACAGGTGCTCCCCAAGGTGACGCACAAGGGTGTATGAACCCCTTATCAAGATTCTCTTGGAGTCGCTTCTTCAATTCCTGCAACTCAATTGGGGCCATTCTATAAGGTGTATTTGAAATAGGCAAAGCACCCGGTACGAGTTCTATTGAAAACTCAACTTCATGATTCAGTGGAAGACCCGTTAATTCCTCCGGAAAGACATCATCAAACTCCCGTACAATAGGAATATTCATAATCATGAGTTTCTCACCAACCATTTGAGATACATAAACTTCATTTAGTGGAATCAATACCCATAAAATGGAAGAAATTTCCACTGGAAGGTTATGTTCATCCTTGCATCGATAGACGATCATATATTGATCTGGACTATGAAATGTGACTTCCATTCTTTGGAAATTGATATGAGCTCCATGTAGAGAAATCCAATCCATGCCAAGAATCACATCAAATTCCACTATAAGAAGGATCACATGATTTGCAGGAAGCCCTTTCCCACAAACTTCAATCGGAGAAGAATTATAAACTTTTGATGCGACATTTGTGCCATTAGGTGTTGTCACAGCTAACTCAACATCTAATTGTTGAGGTAATATGGTGAAACCCTTATAAAATTCTTCAGAAATAAAGGAGTGGGTGGATCCAGAATGAAATAAAACATTTTCTACTTTAGAGTGGATGGTAAGTGTACCTTTCACCACATCGTTATCGTACTCCACATCACTGATAGAAATTGCATGTGACTTTCCTTTGTCTTTAGCCTTAAGAGTTTGTTGACGTCGACCATCATCATCAACCCTTGGATTAGGGCATTTATTGGCATAATGTCCCATCTCCTTGCACTTGAAACATTGAAGTGTAGTAGGTTCATTCTGTGTATCCCTTCCTTTGTTTTCATCATTAGACATCTTCTTCCCATCATCGCGGCATTCAAATGCCCGATGACCTTCCTTTCCACTTTTGAAACATTTACTTGTCCCTTTAATACAACTCCCTCCATGTTTCTTTCCACACTTTGAGCATAAGGGAAAGCTCATCTTCTTTTCATTATGCTCTTTAGATTTTCCTTTGGATTCCATTTTCCTCTTCTTATCAAACCCATATGACTGATGGGTTACTCCAATCTCCATCTCAACTTTTAGAGCACATCGAACAATTTCCTTGTAGCTATTGAAGTCCCTTATGGATAAGGCCCTTCGAAGACTGGGTTTTAAGCCACTAAAGAATCTATCGATCTTACTCTCAGGTTGGATAATACTACCAGAAGCGTACCTTGCAAGTCCTGTAAAATTTTCTTCATAGGTACCGACAGATTCATCATCCTTTTTCTTCAGTTCTAGAAACTCTTTCTCCATCTTTTTTCGGAGAATAAGAGGGAAGTAATTATTGAAAAATAAGTTCTTGAACTCGTCCCATTTCATGGACTCAATTTCATCCCTTTGCCTCGTATTCTTAACAAGATTACACCATTGATCAGCATCACCTTCCAAATGATACACTGCTAAGATGACTTTATCATGCTCAGAACATTGAAGAACTGAAAATATATTTTCAATAGTACTAATCCATTGTTCAGAAACTAATGGATCAATAGACCCGCTGAATGATGGTGGATGTTGTCTCATGAATGATTCAACAGAATGTTGCTCCTTCTTTTGCTCGTTTGGAAGTACTTCATGATTCATAGCTTGAGAAAGTTGTGTGAGCATGGATACAAGATTTTTCATTCCAGCTCCCATAAAGTTTGGTTGCTCAGGGGGACAATCATTACATTTCCTGTCACATTCCGCATTAACACGGTTCCTTCGGGTTCCAGCCATTGACTAAAACCAATAAGAATAGTGTGAGCAACACTATTTATAATAGGAAAACCACATAATCAAGAATAAAATTTCACACTTAAGGTCTTATCCTAGGTTATTCATGGCCATTTCTAAAACACTAAGATTGTGTTCTATGCTTAGACTTATCCTTAGGGTTCTTACTAAGGCTTTCACATCCTAGTTTCCAAAGGTTGACTATACATTTCCTCTGATACCAACTATAATGACCCATACTTTACATACATTGTTATTACTTTAGAATTGAAGCACACTTATTACAACATATAACAAAACCACGAATGGACCGTATAGGTATAGTGTCTTTAGAAACTGGGAATCATAAACAACTGGTTCATAAAGAATCTACTTTGCCTCCCATTTATTTCATCATATCTAGAGTCCCTCTCTGGCATATTATACTTAATAACTTTCTTCCTGACCTGGGGAAATAAAACATACAAAAGGGTGAGCTCAAATGATCAGTAAGGGTAAACAAATGAAATATCAATCACATCATATACATAAGCACATAACTATTGGAAATTTTAACCTGCAAAAGAGATCATAATTTCATAACATGGGATAAATCATAGTAGTGAAATGTAATCCCAATAATCATAACTTAAAACATGAAACTTTTTAGAATACACACATAATCATAGAGAATCATTTCTTGTTAGTCAAGACTCATTTCCAAGACTATCTTAGTGGACAAAGTCCATTTCTGAACTGAGATCATTCCTCGTTTCAGTCCTGTTTCACTGAAACAGTATATCCTCCCGTTCTAGACATGTCTATCTCATGAGATATAAAATCTTTACCCAATGCATTGGAGGGAGATATAGGTCCCACCCATCTCATAATGATACCATTCTTATGTGTTCACAAAATCATAAACCATACATCATAGCATAACCCATGTAATAAAAATGGGATTCTTAAACAAAATGACATTATAAAACAATACATATAAGATAAAGGAATTCATAAAAATAATTCCATCACAACATAATCAAATCAATGTAATAATAGGGATAGAAACAGAACCCTATATTATCTTAGATGGAAAATAATTTTGATAAAACACTTGAACTCCATTCTTGAGGAAAATATCCTTTCTACATCAAAAATATTTTTCCTTTCTTAACATGTCATAAAATTTTAAATTAAAAGAAGTTGATTAAAAATGAACTTGAAAACTTATAAAGGAAGCTTCTTGGAAATAAGGTTTTAAAAATCCATTCATACTGTATAATTTAAAAAAACATTCTTCTCGTACTTTTGTCGGAAAAGTCAAAATGTACCTCGTACGAAAAACGACAAAAGATTCCTTTCATATCTTTTACTAAAAACTCACTGAAGGGTAAAATTGGATTTAAACAATTGTAGGTGGATGGAAATAATATTACATATTGAGGAAACATGGATGTGGATGATAAAATACACCCCATTAAGTACCAAAGTATAAACAATATCGGATAAAAATGAGATTGTGATATTTCCCTTACCTTAGGTCTGATATGCTTTGTACGTGTCCTAACCTCCTGTATAATGATTTAAATAATGTTATTGACTTATTAAATAATCATACTTATTTTTATGATATCATATATGGTCATATTCTTAACGTCTTAGTAGTAATATTTCATTGCTACTTGTTATTCGGGTGTTTATAACTTTTTGTTCTTATGCGTGTTTTGTCGAATAAATTCGTATTCATCTCTTTAGGTTATAGATACCTCATTTCCAGAATGGTATTAGTGTAATATATATCATATTTATTCATTCAATTCATTTATATAATCATTATGAAATGAATATCATGTATAACGAGTCGCATCACATCGTGGAGACGGTATTCCGTACGTACGCACGAGTGATGATATCGTTCCTTTGATCGTGGAATTGTATTTGAGTGTATGTATAATATTTCAGAATCTGTATCACTTTCTAATAGTCATATATAGTTATTATTTACACCATTATACCCATCCAAGTAAGGTGGTGGTGGAAAATAGATTACACCACGGCGTGGAGACGGTATTCCGTACGTACGCACACGCGGTGATTTCTTTTTCCGTAGGATGGATAGATGGTGAAATAGGGTTGTTTCATACATATAATAACATATAAGTATATGAGTGATACTGATGTTATTAATTCATAATGAAACAACTAAAGAAGATGAAGTGGAAGAAGAAATAAAGATGAAAGAATCGGTAACGGACATTACCTCTTCTTTGAAGTGCCTCTTTCAGACCTCCTTTTAGGGCACTAAAATAGGTCTTTTAAGAAGACCATCACCTATAGGATGTTTCTAGGGAAGTATAGAGAAGAAATTGGCAGGGTTTGTCCGAGTTTGAAGGCTCAAAGTGGTTTGAGGAAGAGGGGGAGGAGGTGCCCTTTTATAAGGGAGGAGAGGAGCTCTTTTGGAAAAACTAAAAATATTATTTTATTATAAAGTCATGTTCGGTTTTAAATAGCTCCAAATTGATTTATTTAGAAGCTAAGGTAGGGATGGGTCGAAATCCTCTCATCCAATTTAATTTAGAAAAGTTTAGGTTCCTATTTTAACCTTATCATTTAGATTTAACATTAAGTTAAATAATTTTACTTTTACCGTGTCTTCCTGTGTTCTTATACTATAAGGATAATAAACTTACTATAAGCAGCCAAACGAACCCCAAGTTTTTTATTATTAATATATATAACCATATATAAGTCATTTGGCCGAACCTTAGATTTTTATGAATAAAATAACAATTACTAATATAATATTTTTTTAAAAAAACTATTTTATGTCAATTTTGACACTATTTAGTAATTAATTTTTGTGAAAATCATAACAGAATGATTAGTTCGAAAAAAGTTAATTAAAGCAATACTAACATGTCATATTAATCTAGAAAATTATTGGAATTCATAAAAAGTCTCAAATTACATTTATTTTGGTGTTTATAACATCAATTATGTCAATATTTCATTAATAAGATAATTACTGCATCATCTTTGTGTCATAAATAAATTAAATTATTTAATGTATAAAAATTAGAAATAAGATACCATTATGTGGGAAATTTTTTAGATTTATAATGAATATTTATAGTCGAATTTATCTTATGTATAACCCCATATTAAAAATGATTTACTTATTAAACTTTGATTTTAAATATTTTATCCCTTCTTTAAATAAATTAATAATAAATGTCCTAATCTAATCCAAGTGGGCCTAAATGGTCATATTTTATTCCTAAGATTGTTATTGGTCGAATTAAACTTGTCCAATAGAATTAGGACATGTGTTAGGGTAATAATAATATCATTTGTACCCTTAATTACCCTATTTACTTTTAACCGTGGTAAATAAAAGTAAAAATCTAGTTTTCACAAAAAAAATTATTTTCATCTCATTGAACCACATTTTACTTACTGACATCAACTGTGTCTCTCGGATTTTGAAAATTTCACTCACAGAAGCGGTAAAATTATGTTTTATGAAAAATTCAGTTTTTTAACTACCACTTAGTGGTTTCACTATTCATCAAAAATTTAAAGTTTTCAGAAAAATACCAAAATTTCACCCTAGAATAATTCCGATATTAAGAATCCATAAATGAAGCCCATTTTGAAAAATAAAATTTATAAAATTTCAAAAAGTGGTTATTACTATTCATAACAGCTAGTTTTAATAATATTTTAATAGCATATTGTTGTTTAGTGAAACTCAGTATTGCGTACGACGCAAGCTATCGAGGAAGGATTCGATTTCGTGTAAAGCAAGCCAAGCAAGTGTTTTGTGTAGAAAAAGATTCCTTTGATTATTTATATAACATAAAAGTCTCGGGTGTTAAACCCAGTGGGTTCTTGTTGTTTGAACAACCCAGAGTTGTTATGTCGGGTTGGGTAGAGATGGTGACTGGGTGTCACCTAGAACCTGTGCCAAACTGGTAATCCCTTTGGGCTTTGGATGTATTATTGGGTTGGGTATTTGGTCCACCCTCACTGTTTTTTTATATCTAACGTGGTTGCTGATGCGGTAGTGTTTACCAGAGGTGCTTTCTGGTTGGTGGCTAGTAAGCATGACTTGAGACATCTTTCTTGATGGTTTTCTTCCTGTATTTCTTGTATGCTTGTGTAGAGGTAATTTGATCATGTTTGAGGATAATTTCTGTGCTTGGATGTTTTCCCCATGCCTTGTTCTGTTTACGACCATTGGGTCTTATTAGCCTTTTGCCGTTAAACTTGTTCCATGCCTTGTGACCATAGGATGGAATGATATTCTTGACATGCCTGTTTTTGTAGACTGGTTAGCCAAGTAGCCCTATAGGTGCAATTTGGCCTTATAGCATTATTATTCACTGATTGGAATGAGACCACGAGAACCTAGTGTTGTAGTCTATAAGGGATAGACCGAGTGAGCTTCCCAGATAATCTTGGATATTATAGACTACATGAGGGTAGACTTAGTGTGCTTACTCAGAGAGTCTTGGACATTATAGACTACAGGGGATAGACCGATTGAGAATCCTAGAGAGTCTTGGATATTATAGACTATAGGAGGGTAGACCGAGTGAGCTTCCTAAGAGATTCTTACTTTGTTTGAATCTTTTTTAGAACCTTACCAGGCTAGAAGAGGAATTGATCGGGTGGGCTTCCTTAGAGAGTATGTGGTATAGCTGAGGTTGTAGGAGGAATTGACTGAGAAAGATTCCTCTGAGAGTCTCCAGACCTTGGGGCTAATGGGGTTAGACTACGTGATCTTCCATAGAGAGTCCCTGACTTCCCTAGACTATAAGGGGAATTGACCAGGTGTGCTTCCACAGAGAGTCTTATAATTTTATATGACCAAACAAGAGGGGCTAGGCTGAGTGCACTGCCCAGCGGGTTGTTGGTACATCTTGGATAGGACAAGAGCGGTTGGCTGCAAGTACTTCCCAGAGGGTTACCTTTTGTGTTTTCTACTTTCTTATGATTGATTGGTTGAACATAAGGATACTTGTATTTTTTTAGCTTGTTTAGAGGCATATCTCCACTATTGGCCGAAACAGGTACATGTCGATGGGATTACGGACCCAGAGATTGAATTATTGGCTATACGGCTTGATTTTCACTATGTCCAGCTCAATTACCTTGAATAGGATGTCCCAGAGATCGGGCTTATGCTCCCAATGATCGACTGCTGATGTTGTTTCTTGTTATTTGAATCACTTCATCATGAATATTCATATTTATGTATATGTGTATAGGTATAGGACTATACATTTGTATGTATATATATATGGACATACATGGTGGCACTTTCCTAGTTGACAGGTATTACAAACCCTGAGTTCAACTGTGGTTGCACGTTTGGTTTACTTCCTTTTGTTGTGTTCCAGCTAGGCTGAGCACATTGTTGTTGCATACACTTTTAGCAGAACAGTTGTAGGTTTCTTGTCAGGGTGCCCTACTGAGATTATTTCTCACCCCTACACATGCACCGTAGTGTACGTGTAGACCTTATGTCTTCTTTTTCTAGTTGAACACAGGTTGCATGGTGGATAGGGATGAGGCCCAGTGTTGCATGATCGAGCGGAGCTGCTCGAGTAGTTCTACTGGTCGGGCTGCTGCAGTCTGACAGTGTATGGAGATTGGGTACGTGGATTGGCTCGGAGTTAGTAGAAGAGACCTGTACTTTTACTTTTATTATCTTTTGTACTTGAATTTGTATGTTTGGCCCGGTGGGTGACCAGTGTTGTATTGTATTTCATAACTGTTCGGGATTTTACAACATTTTACTATTACAACTTGTTCTATTTCAGTTGTTTACTACTTCCGCACATTGTTTTCTTTCCACTCTGTATGATACTTAGTTATTTTTTCTGTATTCTTACTATTTTATGAGGGCATAGTCTCCCCACTATCAAACCCTAGGCCCTCGCTACAAGTCAGCAGCCTCTGGCTTATGGGGAGGCACACTTGAGGCCTTGTGGTGAACCGGCTCGGAGCACCGGTTTAGTGGCTTCCGGGTCAGGATGTTACAAAGTGGTATCAAATGGAGGTTTCCTTCTTAGTCTTTAATATATGGGATATGGTTGACATGAGTATTAGGAATGTGTCAGAACCTGTGATGGATATCGGGCTGGTGCGTCGCGAAGAGTTGTTCCGGTAAGAAGTCCTTGTTACCAGGGTTTGGGATTGTTGTTCTGATTTTGCGATGTTATGGTTTTATATTATTTTTTCTTTGATAGACTCACATTTTGTGTGGTGTTTTGATTTACTATGGATCTCTGGCTCTTGGCAATTGGTAAGATGTCAGGGATAAATTTTGACTCTTGGCTGGCAAGGGAAAGAGGCGTCTCATGCATCATACTAGGCACGTAGGATTCATAGCATAGAGGCCTGCTAGCATTTTTTACTGATGACTCAGACCATTGGGTCAGCTTACACATACATTTTACACTGATGGCTGGTTACGTGGATCTACGTTAAGGCATTTTTGATGGGGCTGATGACTCTGTCCTTTTTCTCAGGTGGTGTAGTGACCCTAGTTAGTCTATGTGGAACATGATGCATTTTTGTTTAACCCCTTATTGGGTGTTGTTTCTTGGGTATGTGGTTATCTATTTGGATTTTTGAGAACGATGCTGATAGATACCAATGATTTTTTTGTGAATTGTACCTATTTGTGGTATTACTGTATACAGATGCCCAATGGGTGTTAGCTCAGCTTGTCTTTTCTGTTTTTTTTGTGACCTCCAAGGAGTCATTCCTTTTGAGGATGATCGGAGAGGATCATGGCCCCTGTAGGCCATGTTTCGGGTTTTAATTTCCTTGGTTGTTGGGATCTTTACCTTCTTCTGAGTGGGTTTGGATCTTTTGGGCTTGGTGGTTAGACCTTGTGACCCAGTTGTGTGGCTTTTTCTGTAGTGCTTGGTGGAAGGCCTAGATACCCATGGTTTTGACTCGAACCCTTATCGATCAATGTCTGTTCCATTTCAGGAAAACCTGGGTGAGAAGGTTGGCCAACATTTTCTAATGCCTTTTTGGTGGAGATTATTTCCACTACTGGTTTCGACGGGCAGGCATGTTCGGGTGCCTGGCCTGGTTGACCGTTGTTTTTGATTTTTCTGTTGTAGAGGTGACTTTGTGAAATTTCATGTTACCACGAAATGGTTGATCGTGCTTGAATCCTGGTCGGGTTTTGGAAGGATGTTAGCGTGGCTTGGAGGGAGTTGGACATGCCTTCGGTGAAATCATAGTGTACTCCAGTAAGAGACAATCATGTGCTATCTTGATTCGTCTTGAGTATGCTGAGAGAGATTTGACCCTACACTGATCACCTTTTACTTTCATAATGTTCTTCCATGTTGAGGGTGAAATATGTTCTGGTTGTGCTCTCGAAGTGGTGTAAGGAAATCCATGTGGTGGGGAGTGCACCATTGGCCCTTTTGAGGGTGCTTTTCCTTTTTTAGGTTAAACTTCGATGTTTTACTGTGGTCTGTTGAGCTCGGAGTTTTCTTTTAAGAAGACGACATGGGTATTCTTATGGTGGGGAGTACCAGTTGGTCATAGTTGAATGTCTTATCTATAGAAGGTGGCGGTTAATGATATAAGGCAGGTCGTGGGACAGTCTAGATATCTTGGTTGTGCTGATTCTTGGGTTATGAGCACGGTTGTTGTGTCCTTCACTGGGCTTATCAGGTACGAGAAGGTTTATGGTGGGGAGTTTGTAAGAACCCATGTTTTTCTGGCCAGTCGTTTTGAGCAGAGATTTGAATTTTTGATGTTGGATGCTCGTGAGGGATAAAATGGTCCTTTTCTCCTACCAGATGATCTCGGATAATTTTTCTTATAGCATTGATGGTCCCTAAATATAGAGTTTACCCTAGGACATGAGTTTGAAGGAAATCAGAGGAGTTCGAATTTTGGCGGAATATTTAATATTTAATATTATTAAATTAAATATTAAATTATTTGCACAGGTTCGTTTGGAAATAATTTTTAAATGGGGAATCGGATTGAGATTCCATCTGTGAAGTTGAGTTCAGAATGGGGTTTTTAGCCTAGGAAAGGCGTAAACTCATGTCGGGCGTCGGGGCCGGCCTGGGCCCCTTTTTCTTCCTTTTCTTTTCTCCTTTCTTTTTTCCTTTTTCTCTCTTCTTTTCTCCTCCTCCATGTGCATGTCTCCTATGCTGCTCCTCCTTGTCCATGACCTATTGGAGAATTTTGATATCAAGAAAATGGGAGAGAAGGAAGGCGAGAGTGGTACCGATTCGAAGCCCTCGATGCGCTGAGTCGGCGTGCGGCATCCGGGAGCCGCGAAATCAATCGAAGCTTTGGCGGTTTCCTCCCAAAGGTAGGGAAATTTATGTTTTCGCCATAGATCCCGGTTATACATGTTTTTATAAGTCTTTTAAGCCTTATATTTCTTTCTTTTGTCCTCTTAATTCCAGATCTAATGTTTTGGGGGTGAAAACGGGTGTTTCAGGTGTTTTCAGGGTTTTCTCATCGGAAAACGCAGAAGACACGGCATGTATTCCAGGGGTACATGCCGTGTGTTCTTCCTATTCGGGGAATATGATGTTTTCTTAAGTACACGCCGTGTACATTGAGTACACACCGTGTTGTGGGTGGTCGTGTGGCTGGCCGTGTGGAGTAGAACACAAAATAGTGGGTTTTTAGGACTACATGCAATGTATTTTAAGTACACGTCGTGTAGTGGTACATGGGCATGTGTTCGGGTGAAAACGGACACGACGTAACTTTTTGTGAACAGTACATACCATATACAGTAATGTAGACACTGTTTACTTTACACAGGCATGTGCTTGTGCTCTGGCCATGTACTCTGTCCATGTACTGCTTCAGTTTAGTATTTTTGAGATATATTAGGCTCGAGAAGCCAGAATTGGGCATGTGAGTAGTTGATTCTGAGCGTTTTTCCATGTAGATCGCACTGGTGGAATCCTTTTTTTACATTTAGAGGTGATATAAAGGGAGATTTTGGGGTTTCCATCTAAATGGAGGGGTTCTTCCTCCACTTATCGAGTTCAGTTGTCACCCAAGAGTGAGACTTAGGGTGGATGATAGGTTGGGTGTTCATACCAACATAGTCGAGAACATTAATAGGAGATGAGTTATGAGCTATCTTCTGTAACCCATTATTTAGAGGACGTTTCCCTTGTAATACGTTCCCTTCTTGCCTATGAGGCTTTGAGACCATGTAATTCTAAGGATCCCTTGAGGGTTGACTTTTGTGTCATCTGCTTTCTTGTGATTGATTGGTCAAACTTAAGGATAGTTGTCTTTGTTTAGCTTGTTCAAAGGTATATCTCCACTGTTGGCCGAAATAGGTACATGTCGATGGGATTACGGACCCATAGATAGACTTATTGGATATATATCTTGAGTGGCACTACGTCTAGATCAATACCCTTGAATAGGATGTCCCATAGATCGGGCTTATGGTCCCAATGATCGACTGCTGATGTTGTTTCATGTTATTTGAATCACTTCATCATGAATATTCATATTTATGTATATGTGTATAGGTATTGGAATATAAATTTTTACATATATAGACATGGGAATCCATGATGGAAGTTTCCCTATTGACAGGTATTACATACCATGAGTCCAACTGTGGTTGCACATTTTGTTTACTTCCTTTTGTTGTGTTCCAGCTAGGCTGAGCACATTGTTGTTGAATACACATTTAGCGGCATAGTTGTAGTTTGCTTGTTGGGGTTCCCTACTGAGATTATTTCTCACCCCTACACATGAACCTCGGTGTACGTGTAGACCTTATGTTTGTTTTTCAGGTTGAGCAGAGGTTTCATGGTGGATAGGGCTGAGGCCCAGTGTTACATGATCGAGTGGAGCTGCTTGAGCGATTTTAATGGTCGGGCTGCTGTAGTTCGACAGTTTCTGGAGATCAGGTACGTGGATTGGCTCGGAGTTAGTAGCAAAGCCCTGTAATTTTACTTTCAGTTTCTTTTGTAATGGTATTTGTATGGTCGGCCTGGTGGGTGACTTGTGTTGTATTGTATTGCATAGTTGTTCGGGCTTTTACAGCATTTTACTATTACAACATGTTCTATTTCAGTTTTTTATTGCTTCCACACTTTGTTTACTTTCCGCTGTGTATGATACTTAGTTATTTCCACTGTTTTCTTACTCTGGTATAAGGGAATAATCTCCCCACTATCACACCCTAGGCCCTCGCTGCTAGTCGGCAGCCTCTAGAGTACGAGGAGGCACGCTTGAGGCCTTGTGGAGAACCGGCTCGGAGCACCGGTTTAGTGGCTTATGGGTTAGGACGTTACATATCATGATCTAGACCAAATACCCTTTTTGTGTGTATGGTTTTATTTAAATTTATTTAACTTAAATTTTTGGTCATGCGAGCCTTCTTCCACTAAAATGTAGGGCTTGCGTGCCCATGGTTTTTTTAATGTAAACCCAATGTAATGGAGGATCTCCCAAGCTAGAGGAGACGGTTCAAAATCCGAAGCTAAGGGGAAACCAACTCAAGAAGATATAAAGGCAGACATGTGGGAGCTGGAAAACACAAACCATGGGTTCAAGGTATTTTTCTCTAGGTTAGGGTTAGCTTATCAAAACCTCTAGATAAGCTGGTCAATTGAAGTTCCTGATCATGCCATTTTATTTTATTTCTGTCTGATTGCATGGTTTATTTATTATTTATGTGTTGTCGCGATCACATAGTTAATGAAATAAACAAGCATTCAAAGATGGAATAAAATAAAAACCGGACTATTTGTAAACATTATCAGAACATGGTTAATCACTTAAGAAAAAATCACCTAATATTAACAAGCATGTGATAATGAAAAACTACACATTAAGGATTGAAATACCTCAAATACCGTATTAAGTTAGACCAAGCCTTCCGTTACCTGATTAAGGGCATGGCTCAATAAAACTATGTGTTTGAAAAACCTTTTTTAGGACACTTACTTTTATAAAGGAAGCTCTTATGAATGGTTAAAGTTGACTAAAACATTTTACATCAAGAGGAGTAGCCATTGCCAGAATTTTTGTAAAATAGAATCAAGTGTTGAGGAAATCCTAGTCAGGATTAGAGGATTGGGGAGTCCACTCAACAGATCAACGAACTGTAAGCTCATAGTTGGAAAAGAACCACCTACCTAAATACATTTAAATAGATTTACCAAACCATGTTGGGGTTATGCGAAGTGGAATATGGATCCTTTCCATGAGAATGTCATAATAACTAGGAATTCCAAGTTCAATGGTGGGGGTTGTTGGGACATGATAAAAAAGTAGTAGAATTAGTAAATTCATTTATTATTTTTCATAAAATGTAATCAAAAGGCACTGAATAATCTGATCTTTTGATTGGAAGAATCAATATGACAAACTCATCAACCACATTTTCTCTGCAATCAATTTTGGATAAATAAAATATCCTCACTGACAGTAACTTTTAGGAATGGTTTATGCGCCATCAGGTTATCCTATGCCATGAAAGAACGTTATACATGTTGGAGTCCTGATTTCCTGATTCGCCTACCCAAGGGGTGAGTGATGAAGATTTCCTGGTCTATGATCAACATTTGAACGATGCACTCGAGGTTCAATGTTTGATGCTGTCATCAATGTCTTGTGAGCTCATGAAGTCTCAGGAAGACATGGATGCCTATATCATGCTCGAGCACCTATATGGCCTATTACAGGAGAGGGCACGATATGAAAGGTTTGAGATCTCTAAGTCTCTATTTCAGCGAAATCATGGAGAGGGTCCCCAGCTGAGCCTCATGTAGTCAATATCATTAGCTACATTGAGTTATTGTGGGTTCTAGGGTTTAAAATCCCTAAATAACATGGTACCAAGATCATTATTTCATCACTTCCACATAGATTCTCTAACATTGTTGTAAATTTAAACATGAAAAACATTGAGAAGTCTCTATCTGATTTTATTATCCTCATTTTCCAAGTGGACAATAATATGAAGTGTGAGAAGCCTTCTGTTCTTATGGTGAATAATAGGAAAGGGAAGGCGAAGATATTTAAGCCCAAAGATTCTTCAGGGCCTTCCCAGAAAAGGAAGATCACAGGGGAGGCACGAGAATATGAGGTTGTTTGTTTCTCATGTGTCAAGAAGGGCCATTGGAAGAAAAACCACAGCCAACCAAAGAAGAAAGGGGAAGATTTAGGTGAGTTTGTTATAGAATGAAATATATCTATTTCTACCAATTGGGTATTAGATACTGCTTGTGGTACTAACATATGTATCCAAATATAGGAACCAAGTAGATTCAGAAATATTGATCGATGTGAGGTGGATCTGTGAGCAGCCAATGGAGTCAGACTCACTGTTGTAGCTGTCGGAGACTACCACCTCACATTGCCTACTGGGATGGTTTTGGTATTAAAATGATGTTTTTATGTACCCTCTAAAACCAAAAACATTTTTTCAGTATCTAGATTAGATACTAATGGATTCTTCTTCATGTTTGGAAATGAATGTTGCTACTTTTATAAAATAGTATTTTTTTTGGTAGGGCACATTTATATAACAACCTTTATGTGTTAGACTACACAAACCAAGTAATGGAAATTGATGACAAAGTTAATTCACATGACTCATACCACACCAAACATTGGCATCACCAGCTAAGTCATGTTAATGGGAAATGTTTGATAAAATTACATCATGAAGGGTATTTAGATTCTTTCAAACTAAAACCACTTGTTGTATGTCAAGCATGTCTACAAGGCAAAATTACCTAAGCACTATTTAGTGGAAAAGGTGAAAGGGCTAAATAGATTCTAGAATTAGTTCACACAGATGTCTGTGGACCATTTCTATTTGAAGTAAGGGGTGGGTGCTTCTACTTCATAAATTTTAATGATGATTTTAGTTGATATGGATATATTTACTTAATGAGGTAAAAGTCATATTCTTTTGATCGGTTTAAAGAATACACGAATGAAGTTGAGAACCATCTTGGTATGAAGATTAAGAAACACCACTCATAGAGAGGAGGAGAGTATCTTAATTAGGACTTCATTTATTTATTATGGGAGTTTTGGATTCTATCTCAACTCACTCCTCCTTAAATGCCTCAGTTGAATGGTGTAAGTGAAAGGAGGAACCACACCCTGTTGGACATAGTGAGATCAATGATGAGTGATTCGAGTCTTCCATTATCTTTTTGGGGATATTCATTACAAAAAACAACACACATATTAAACCAAGTACCAACTAAATCGACAAATGGTATTCCATATGAGTTATGGAGTGGACGCAAGGCCATGTTATCAAATTTACATATGTGTGGTAGAAAAGCATTTGTTAAGGCCTCTTCAGGTAACAAACTTGCACCCTGAGGCACAAAGTGTACCTTGATAGGATATCCTAAGGAAATAAGGGGATATTACCTATAAAACCCCTCAGATAAAAAGGATACAGTGGAAAGACCTATAATATTCCTTGAGAGGGAGAACATCTTCAAAAGAGATAGTGGGAGAGAGATAGACTTTGATGATGTTGAGGATCAAGATACAAAGGGGTTGTTACAAGAAGAGATTCCACAGAGCCCTGTGGAAGAACAAATTGTTCCCAAGACACAAGAACTACATAGGAGCACGAGAGAGGTGAGAGGACCAGAACGATATGGTTTTCTTGTTACCGAGGATGGTGAATCATTATTGGTTGACAGTGCTGATCCTCTTACCTACAAGGATGTAGTTAATGGCATAGATGTTTCCATGTGTAAAGATGCCATGAATTCCGAAATGGATTCCATGTACTAAAACCAAGTTTTGATTTTGGTAGATCCTCCAGTTGATGTAAAGCCTCTTGGTAATAAATGGGTATTCAAGATGAAACTGGACATGGAGGGACAATTAAACACCTATAAGGAACAACTGCTTGAAAAAGGTTTTAGACAGTGTTAGTGAATTGACTATGATTAAACATTTTCACCAGTTGTGATGCAGAAATCCTTCATAATCCTATGGGCCATTTCCTCGTACCATGACTTTGAAATTTGGAAAATCAATTTCAAAACAACATGCCTTAACAGGAACCTCCAGGAATATGTCTACATGACACAACCTAAAGGGTTTGTGACTCCAAAGGATGCCAATAAGTTATGGAAGTTGCATAAATCCTTTTATGGATTAAATAAAGCATCAAGGTCATGGAACATTCATTTTGATGAAGCCGTAACAAAATTGGGCTTTATTAAGATTGAATGTGAGCCTTGTGTCTACAAAAGGTTTAGAGGAAGTGTATTAGTTTTCTTAATAGTATATGTGGATGGCATATTACTAATTGGAAATGAAGTGCCTATCTTACAGTCAGTTAAGGCATGGTTGGAGAAATGATTCTCTATAAAAGACTTAGGCGAGGTAGCATATATTCTTGGGATCAAGATCCATCTTGATATGTCCAACATAATGTTGGGCCTGAGTCAAAGTACAGACATTGATAAGATACTGAAGAGATTTAGTATGGAAGAGTCCAAGAGGGGATTGTTGCCAGTGTCACATGGAATTCATGTTTCCAAGAAAATGTGTCCTCAGACACATGAGGAAAGAAATAAAATGGAAAGGACCCATTAACACATGCATGATTGGGTCGGTCATGTATGCTATGCTATGTATAAATCTAGATGTTTCATACACATTAAGTACAGTAGGCAGAGATCAACCTGATCCAGGAGATCTCCATTGGATGGTAGTCGAGACTATCCTTAAGTATCTGAGGCGTACTAAGGATATGTTTCTGGTTTAGGGAGGAGATGATGAACTAGTCATTAGAGGACATGTAGATTCTAGTTTCCTGACTGATCAAGATGACATAAAGATTCATACTAGAGACATATTCAGTTTGAATGGAGGTGCAGTGAGCGGGAAGAGCTCAATGCATGGTGTGGTCGCAAATTCTACCACAGATTCTGAGTATATCACAGCTTCTGAGGTAGCTAAATAAGAAGTATGGATGCGATGCTTTATTCAAGAGCTAGAGTTTTGTACCTAGCAGTAAAGATCTTATCACACTCTATTGAGATAATACTGCAGCAGTGTCACTGGAAAAAGATCCAATGTCACATCAGCGGACAAAGCACATACTATGTATGTATAATCTCTTGAGGGATTTTTCTCACAGAGGTGAAGTTGTAGTGTGCAATATTTTCATGAAATAAAACATGGCTGACCCCTTGACTAAAGCTTTGACTTATCAGAAACATGATCATCATGTGAGGTCTAGGGGACTAAAAGTCATAAGCAGTTAGATCTAGTCCATGTGTGAGTTTTTGAGAGTTGGTGTCCTGAGAATCAACTGTTTATACATTAATTACATGAATGTACATTTATTATATATTTTTCATTGTTCTACATGACTATAATATAATAATGTCCAAGAATATTTGTTGTATTAATAAAGTCATGGAAGATCCCCGCTATGATGGGATCTATGAAATTATATAACAATATTCTAAAATAATGTTCTATAGTTGGATGACAAACTATGATAGGACACATAGTATACAGACCGCCTTTTACAAGTACTCGTAAGAAGACGAGACTCTCTCTCATGGAGTTCACTCTTGGAAATCTCCAAGATGGGAGATTATGAGAACAGATCTTCCAGTAGTAATTTTTCATGTCTTGGTGTCATCAAACATTTCTATCTATGAGCATGTGTAATTATCCTTATAATAGAAGATTATCATTAACTCATGTCATGACTTGTGCACTTATATTTTCTAATGAAAATCATCCCGAAGATAGTTGGTGGGAAGTAGGGTATGTTGAGTGTGTCATAAATGACATGTTCTTAATGGAAAAGTCGAGGAAGGATTTTTTCCTTCCATATTTATGGAAGTAGATAACTCTTTCACTTTGATTGAAATAGAGATGTCGTCCAAATTCCATGGCCATGTTGTCACGAAGAGTTTATTTCTGGAAGTCAATGAATGGAAGATCAGGAAAATAGGTTTATGACACTACAATGAAAGCTTCTTGATGTGATATTGAGACAAAGGGATTAAATTTCATAGTAATCATTTGTATGAGGGGACACGTCAATGTGGTGTCAACTTCTTTCTCTTGGGTTCCTTGACCCGTTGCTAGACAGTAATCTTGGACTTTAGGCAAGCCAACCTAATGCCAATGAGAAAGAGGCCTAGAGGGCCACACACTATGTGTATCCAAGTATCTCAAGTAGAATAAATATTATTCTCTTATTGGGTTTAATAATTAATCAAGGAAGCCTAAATAGTTTTAATGTTAGAGGAAGAATAAAATGAAAAAAATATATACACTCCGTGTACATTGAATGTACATGCCGTGTAGTTTTAATTTTGAAAAGGAAATGAAAAACTAGTACACGCCGTGTATTAATGATTACACACCATGTAGTTTTTCCAGTCGATATTTTTAGGAAATAATAGAGTTTTATTAAAATTATATTTATTATAATCAGTGTGGGTGCATGTCAAGGATTTAGTGATTTGACATGGGGGGTTTCAATAAGAGTTAATTAAATAAATAAAATGTGTAACATGTTAATTAATTGTCATAACTCTATAACCTCAAACCCGATTATAAATATCCTCAAATCCCCAACACTTTTCTCTAATGGTTGTGCACAACAATTCTGAAGAATTCTCTCAAGGGTAAAAGATATCATTTCTAAATAAGAGTGTCTCTATAAATATAATCAAACCTTTATATTTCAGTCAACACATGAGGGGGAATAAATCCATAATGCTTAGTGTCATTAGTTTGGATATCAGAGAGGGAAACATGATTAATGTGATGCAAAACATCCATAATTTCATAAATAGGGATGGTTAGCCAGGGTGTTTTCCAGGAATTCAAGTCATAACACCTACTAACCATCCATTTCTAGGATTGCATGATCTGATTGTAAGAAAACATGATATAATTCCAAACAGAGGAGTATAAGTGGGGGGAGTGACTGACACGAATCTTGGAAATAAATCTGTCTGAGAGAAACTCCACACACCTATAATTAAATTTTAGATTGTTCCAAGTGAATTTACTGAGAAGGAATTCATTAAAAATTTTCAAATCCTTAATACTAGCCCTTTTATATCAATAGGCTTGATGCATTCACTCCAGGAAATAGTAACAAGTTTCTTCTCATAAATGGACTCAGTCCATAAAAAATGTATGATCATGCCATGTAGTTCTATGATGAGTGCCTTGGGCCATCCATATACAGAAAACCCATACACAAAGATAGAGGTGATAATAGAGTTAACATGGAAAATTATTCCGACTTGAAACATTGATTTCCCCTTCCTAGATGCCAACTGAGCAATAATTTTGGAGAAAATATTTTCCATGTGACGTCTTTTAACCTTCCCCCAAAAAAGTGGCACTCCTATGAAAGTAAAGGTAAGAGAAATTATTCTCACCCCAAGAGATCTCACAATTATTGTTTTACTTATTGATGGGCACACCATCCCTAAAGACCACAAAGGATTTATTCCAAATGATAACTTGTCCCACCACCTCCTCATAATGTTTTAAGATGGATTTAATAAAAGAAATACCCCCTTAGTAATATAATTTTTAATTATAATTATTAACTATATAACTATATAATTAATAATTATAATAACAATTAACTAATTAATTATTATATAATAAATAATAAATAATAAATATTAACAATTATATTACTAATTAACAAATCAATTATTATATAATTATTAATTACAAATTATAATTAATAATTATATTACTAATTTTAATTAATAATCATATCAGTAATTAAATAATTAATTATTATATAGTTAATAATTATATTATTAATTAAATAATTAAAAATTATAAAATTAATAATTATATTAATAATTAACTAATTAATTATTATAAAATTATTCATTAATACTAAATAATAAATAATCATATTTAATAATTATAATTAATTACTATATTAAAAATTAATTAAATAATTATTGTATAACTAATAATTATATTTCTAATTAACTAATTAATTATTTTATAATAGTAATTAATAACTATAATTAATAATTATATTGCTAATTAACTAATTTATTATTATACATTTATGATTACTAATTATTATTAATAATTACCTAAAAAATTATAATTAAGAATTATACTACTAATTAACCAATCAGTTATTACATAATTAACAAGTATGTTACTAATTAACTAATTAATTATTATATAATTAATAATTAATAATTAATAATTAATAATTATTAATTATAATGAATATCTATAATAAATAGTGAATAACGAATAATTATATTACTGATTAATAAACTAATTCTTTTATAATTAAGAATTATATTACTAATTAAATAATTAATAATTATATTAAATATTAAATAATTAATTACAATATAATAAATAAAAAATAATTAAAAGTAATAATCATATTTCTAATTAATTAATAAATTATTATATAATTAATAATTAATAATTATAATTAATAATTATTTTACTAATTACTATTAATAATTATATTACTAATTAACTAATTAGTTATTCTATTATTAATAGTTGTATTACTAATTAACTAACTAATTATTATGTAATTAATAATTAATAACTAGTAATTAATAACTAATAATTAATTATTGTATAATTAATAATTATATTAGTAATTAACTGATGAATTATTATATAATTATATTACTAATTAACAATATAATAACTATATATTAGTAAATAATAATTAATAAATAATAATTATATTACTAATTAACTAATTAACTATTATATAAATAATAATTACATAAATAATAATTATATAATTAGTAAATATATAATTAGTAATTATATAATTAGTAATTATATAATTAATAATTATATTACTAATTAACTAATTCATTATTAACTATTTCATAAATGTTTAATCCATATTTTAAGTTTCATTTATATTCATCTTATATTTTATATTTTATAGTCTTTCAAAGTAATATACATGAAACATTTTTATGTTTCAAGTAGGTGGTTTTGAAAGCTTATAAATTATTTTAAATCAACATCTATTATGATTTTTTTTATTTTTAAATATTTCTTATATGTTTAATCCATTTTTAATGTCTCATTTATATTCCTCCTATTGTTTATATTTTATAAACATTCAATGCCACATACATGAAACA
Organism: Viscum album; assembly: GCA_963277665.1. NCBI lineage: Eukaryota > Viridiplantae > Streptophyta > Magnoliopsida > Santalales > Viscaceae > Viscum > Viscum album. The sequence goes on from OY728157.1 coordinate 1,996,433,377, forward strand.
TTTTTAAGTTTCAAGTAGGTGGTTTGGAAGGCTTATAAATTATTTTTCATTATCATTTTTAATAAATTATTTTTATTTTAAAATATTTATTTTATTTTAAAATATTTATTTTATTTTTAGTAAATGTTTTAATTTTCATTTATACGAGTCTTATAATTTTTGTTTTATAGGTATTTAACGTCACATACTTGAAACATAATAATGTTTCCAGTTTGTGGTTCTGAATGCTTATAAATTATTTTTCATCAACATTTTTTATGAAATAATTTTTAATTTAAAATATTTATTATATGTTTAATCCATATTTTATGTTTTATTTATATTTGTCTTATTGTTTATATTTTATAGTCTTTTAAATCCTTGTACATGAAACATTTCAGAATCTCACATCAGAAATATAGAATGTTCTACACAGGAAAGGGACAACATGGATCCCACATCAGAAATAAAGAATGGTTTTTAGGAAAAGGCCTCTTATAAAATAAAGCATTGGTCGGGGGCATGCTTATTGGATAATGGATATGTGTGAATGGGGTCCACGCATCTCCAGAACCATTTTTGAAAATATCCTAACCCTAACCCATTTTTTATTAAAAAATAATAACACAGTTTAAAAATTTCCCCCGATTTTATCTACTTTCGGTATATTTAAAATCATCTTCCATTATTAGTCATCACCCATCATTATAATCAAGGATCATCTAGATCTCTACAAGCTTCAATTGCCTACCATTTTCATCATATAACATTGGTACATACAGGTATTCCTATATTTGAATCATCTTCTATCACGATCAGATTCACTCAAGGTTCCTCTCTGTAAGTCAAGCTTCAACAAAACTATCTTTTTCCATCATAAGTTCTTTACTAAATGTTGGAGACAAAAATCAACACGTAGTTTTAGAAAATAAATTTGAAGTACTGATGAATTCAAAAATAAATCAGAATATTACATTTCAATTTAACACAAAATATTTTCATAAAGAGATATACAAATTATACCCAATAACTTTTTAATCAAAAAGCCCAAAAATTATAATTTTCAAAAAAATATTCATGGAATCACCAATCGACAAAAAATGAACAATATTCACAATATTATCCATTAAAAAATATTTAAGAATAAAAAAACACAATATTTCTCAAATAATATGTGACAAACATATATGTAAATGTGTCCACATCACATACACACAAAGGTGTGTATATTATGTATGATCTAACTTTTAGTATGATACTATTAATAATATATGTATTTTTTTCATTCTAAAAATACTTGTTTTATATTCATTTAGAAAATATGTTCGTTTTTATCATAATGTAGAAAACCAATCAAATTACCTCTCTATTTCAAAACCCCCATATTTTATTTTGAAATATAAGTCTAAGCATGAATCTAACAAATATTAATCTATATAAACCTCAAGAATATATAACATAAAGTAAATCACATTATAAACTTATTCACAATATATTTTGTGGACATCGTGCCTATGAAGAAAATTAAGACCTCTTTTATAGAACACCTGAAATCCTATGGTGAACCTGATATACTCGGACCATTAATTTACATTTTGGCCCTGAAAAGTAGAATAAAACAATTTAGGAATTTAATTACATCAAGGGGAAACAACCAATGTGTAATCTATGTCAAGGGAGTGCTCATCCTTGGTCTCCCACATAGTTATCAGAGGCTCCCATGTCATTTTGGGTGTCTCAAACAACCTCAAACCAATAACCCCATTTTTATCAAATCCATATCATAATAATCAATATCATCAATTCCCACAATTATAATAATAACACATTAAATGGGGAGAATAAAAAACTAGCATGTAGCATTAATAGAATAAATTATATGAAAAAGAACATCACAAAGAAAAATTCCCTAAAAAACTGTAAATGACCATTTATAAACAACCAAACTCAACAGAAATACAAAATACAAATTTATTCGAGTAAACAAAACTCTCTAGGACACTTTATCAAACACCTTTCTTGCAGTAAATCCAACTTTTTGAAGCGAACACCTTCAATTATTTTGAAAAATATTTTATAAAACTCAATCTTTATATTTTTTTTTATTATAAATCAATTTAAAATATAAAAAATCACAAAGGAATTATATAAAACACTTTAAATGCTTCTATGGTTTGGAGTAAAAAGTTTTATAAGTATTTCAAACGAATCCCATTTCCATAACATGCTTTGCCTAGAAATATGTTATTTTTTTTAGAAACCTATATAAACAACATATAATTGTACATTATATGCAAATGAATCCATTTGGGAAACCCAAGAACCAAGTGAATTCCAAATAAAATGGGTAACATAGAGACACATACCTAGATGTGAATGAAACCATGATACCTTCAATAAGAATTTTTGAATCGAGGCTATGAATAATGCTTGTATATTTTTATAACCAAATGCACCATGAAAACTATGGGTTTTCTTTGACATAGAAAACCGCACATTTAATTGAACTCCAGGTTCAAGAATGTATGAGGAAAGTGAGGACGAGTGGAGTGGATGAGAAAAAAGATAAAAGTCAAAAAAAAATTTGAAAACCACTTTTCCTTTGATTAATCTCCAAAGAGGAAGAGAAAATATGGGAGAGGATAGGAGGAACTGCTCTCATGACCCCCCAATAAAATATGGTAAAATGAGAGATAGAGGTAAATCCCCTCTTTTATATAAATAAGACCAATAATAGTATTATTATTATTATTAAAAATACCATGTTCATGGTAAATAATGATCATACCCAGGTCTAGAAATGTAAACACATTTACACAGATAAAAAATATTATAAAATAATGAAAATAACAATGATAAAACTAATAATAATGATACACCAAAAATAATATTTACATTAATATTTTCCTTATAAAATGATTACTAATATATTTGAAAAATATTTTATAAATCAATTAATCATAATAATTGATCAATAACACTTCAATCAGAATATAATAAACGATGAATAAGTGTTTCAAAAATATAGTACATGAAAAATGATGTTTTAGGTCAACTAATAATGATGCATGGTTAGATTGCATAGTTACTTAAACAGTGCACTATCTGTGCATCAAACAAAGCCTCACCTTTCAGACAATTCATGATTTTCTTGCACATTTTCCAAAATAGGTCCTTAACCACTCATCTTTCTAAATTTTAAAAAATTCTAAACTGTTATTTTTTTTCATGTCCAGGTTATTATTATAATAATATTAAATAAAAAAGATAATAGTGGGTTTTTAAATGACCTCTTTTATAAAGAGAAACTTGTTATGAATGTGGATGATGGATATAAATTTTTACATAAAAAACAACACACTATATCAATGTACTTTAGGGGAACCATAAGTATGAAGATGTAATATGAGAACCAAGGGATGTAATGAAATAGACGTACCCTTATCTATTCATGAGCAAGGTTATGAATTGAAATTTCAGGGATGAAATTTGTAAAGGGTTGATGAATGTAAGGACCTAGGATTTTTTATTTTAAACATTACATCTTAATATATATGGTATGATATTTTGGAAAATGGTATATAATAAAACAAATGCACCATATAATAAATACCAACACAACTTTATTTAATCAATACGGAACATTATATAAGAAGAATAAATATATCCTATTAAATTAAAAATATTATAATGGGAATATATATTTAAATAAACAACAAATGTAAAATTTTAAAATATATAGGACCACAATCACTATTAAATATCACCCCCATGAATAATATTATAAACAAATAGAATAACAGTCAAAATATGATTGTATTTTTGTTAAGGATATAGAGAACCTTGAGAAAAACTATCTGAATTATGAATGAAGGAAATAAGTGGTATTATTAAGAATTATAAACCCAATATGTCTACTAAAGTAGTAATATGACTTTTTCAATAGTAATATGATTGTTGGAAATGTAATTTGACCATTTGAATAGTAACATAACCATTGGAATAACAATATGAACATTTGAATAGTAACATAAATAAGAGAATTGTTACATGAATTGCAAATAATATTTACTAAAAATAATAAAATATAAATATAAATATTTGATTTTCATAATATTTATACCTATATTAGGAAACTCAACGAATGTCTTAGTGTATATTTTTAATAAACAGTATTTTAAATAATTTTTTTAAAATGTTAATTTTTTTGTTAGTAATTAAATATTAAAATTTTCACTGTTGGAAATTTAATTTGTTAAAATGGATTTCAGTTTTGGATTCAGATTATCAAAATTATCCAGGAATGATTTTTAGGTAACTTTATAAAAAACAAGAATTTTTTGATGAATAGTAAAATAATAATGTTTTTTCAAATACCGCATGTTTTATAAAATAATAATGTTGTAAAAGTGACCTAATAAATTATAAAATAGTTATATCTGTAAAGACCCATAAATTTAAAGGAATTTTTTTTCTTTTTTCTTAATTTTCTTTGGAATTTTACAAGAACGCAGTTTCTGACGGCACCTGATTCCGAGGCCCAGTGTGCCCGAATTCATTTTCCGAAGTTTGGCTCGGGTATGTTCAGTGAACGGACGAGCGGGTTTTTCTATCTTTTAAACCGGGGCTCAGAATCGAATTCTGAGGGCACCGATAGAATCGCAGCACCGGTATTTTCTTAGAAACGCCTCTTCCGGAGTTGCGTTTGCTCTGGTGTGGTTTTTCATTTTTGGGCTTTAAGTTAAGAAATAAAATAAAGTGGTGTGACAACTTCATTTTTATTTCACTTAAAGCCACTTAAAAGCCACTTAATGCTGCTTAAGCTAAGTTAAAGCGGATAAGGTAAAATTCAAAATATCCTACCATCTTGGTAGGATATTTGTGAGGTGGGGCCCGCACGAGCCCCACCGTTTCTTTTCCGCTAAGTAATGCACCCGCGAAAACACTTTTTAAATAAAGTCAACTGGGGCATTTCTTATACAATTAAACGCCCGTATTAATTGGCGGTTTATTCGTTGAAATTAATTCTATGAATTAATGGGTCATTACTAAGTTTGTTTTTCATTTGTTGGCATGTAATAAATTAAGACCAACATTTTTCTTCTTGAGTGTTGTTCGTTGAGAGGATTTGACAGAAAGATTAAGTCCTTCATCCTCCTTCGCGAAGAATGCGAAGAACACAAAGAATGCGAAGAATGCGAAGAACACCGGCCTCCAACGAAGGGCGATGAAGAACGCCGAGCCCTCGGAGATCGACGACGCGACGCCAAGTACCGCGACGCCGACAATTCTTCTCCTGCGACGTTCTTCTGTGACGTTCCTTCATCCGCGAAAAATTATCGATCATCCGTTGAGGTGAGAGATTGCGGACCTTTTAATTCTTTGTGGTTTATAACAACAACACGGATTTAATTGTTATAATTAGATCTGTATGTTCTTGATCCTCGGAGTTCGTCGACCCAACACCGTATACCGCGACGACGCGACGCAATTCTGAGACGCGACGATCCTCTTCTCCCGCGACGATCAATTCCGCGAAGAACGCACGTTCGACGACATAGATGAGGTAGGGGTTTGATTATTAAAAATCTTTGTGATTTATACCAGGGACGTTTGTTAAACATTTGTTGTATAATATTTCTTTTAAAACCGCTAACGTTGTGGGTGCGGACAAACGAACAAGTCCGAACCCACCGCACTTTTTCGTTCTTGGTGCGCGAAACGGCGAACGATGAAAAACGGGGCCGCAATGGCGATTTGAGGGCCGGGCAGTGAAGAATGGGACTCAGGAGGAGCCACGGCACAGACATAAGTGGAATCGGACCACCATAGCAACTCCGGTGGCCGGCGGAATCCACCGGCGGCCAGAGCTGGCGGCGCCCAGGCGCGCCGCCAAATGGAGCCGCCGCGGCTGAAGCCGCTGCGGCGGCGGCCGACCAGACCCGCGACCGCGCGGGTCCGGCGACACACAGGACGCGTCAAAGCCGCGTCCGCTGACCCAGTGCAGCCCCACGCGGGGCCGCGACACTTCATCCCGCGGGGGCAGCGCGACCCGCGGTTCCTCCGCTCCCCCGCTCGGCCGAGCCGAGTCGGGCCGACCCGCCGGTCCGGGTCACGCCAAACCGGGTCGGACCAGAGTCGGGTCGACCCGGTTCGGGCCGACCCCGGGGGGGGGGGGGGGGGGTTGGGCCGTGTCGGTCTGGGCCCTGACCCCCCGTTTCCGGACTCTTTTCGGTCTTTCGCTCATAACGTGAGCTGCGGACCTCCGAACGATGCGCCGTCAGCGGCGATATGATCCTTGGATTGAGACGGTCGTTTCAGTATATCACACTCAATGTTTCGGAATACTTTGGGTTCGGCCGGGTTGGTTCGTTCATGAAACCAACCGGGCCATCGGAACGGAAACACTCATATCTTGAGCTTCGGATGTCCGATTGACGTGCCATCAACTTTGTTGTTTTCTTCTAAGTGAGAAAGATCTTTTGGCTTACTCCTTTTGAGGTTTGGATGCAGGTGGAGTACGGTCGGGTAGGTTTTTCCTTAAAAACCAACCGGGCCCCTGGGACAAAAAAACCCAATAACTCTCAGACCGGGGTCCGATTGACGCACCGTCTACGACGTCGAGTTCCTGTTGACGATAAAAAACTTTTGGATACCTCAACTCTGGACTATTTGTCAGTTGATGTATCATCCTCTCGGCTCATGGAGCGGACCCTCCCGAACAAGCTTGCTGTGTGCGGGAACCCTAGAGCTGGCTGCGACTGCTGCTGTGATGACGCCGACTGTGCAGAGATCCTCAGTGGATTCGACGGTGACGACTACAGGACTCAGCGATCCTTTGTGGGTCAGTGCTACTGATCCTGTGTGGGTCCGATCTTATGTGGGTCAGCGCACAGTGCTCCTGTGTGGGCCAACACGTACAGGTCCTGTGTGGGTCTTTGCGGGGGTTAGATACCTATCAATCCCTTGTGGGTCAGATCCTTTGTGGGTCATTGCGGGGATTAGTTACCTATCGATCATTTGTGGGTCAGAACCTTTTTGGGTCATTGCGAGGGTTAGTACCTATCGATCCTTTGTGGGTCGACGACTTAGATGGATTAGTGATCATCTCTTTCGTCATTCGAAGAAGTATACCTGTGTGAGCTGAAACCCTGTTTGCTTTCCTTTGTGGATTATGTTGTGATATCCTGTGTGGATTTACATTTTGCATTCCTTTGTGGATTGTGTTGTGCTATCCTGTGTGGATTTACGTTTTTCTTTCCTGTGTGTACTGAGTTTTACTTGAGCTCGGATGTCAGAGCCGAGCGAGAATTGATGACTTAGGTATATGAAAGGGAATATACCTAAGTCGTGTCGGATGTTACTTCGTGATTGTATCTTTCCTTTGAGGTTTATCCTTTGTGGATTCTGGGAGACCTTCGGGGGTCTCTAGGTCCCTACTGAGTATCTTATACACACTCCTATACGAGATATGCCCGCACTACGTTGTGTTGGTTGCAGAGGACGGACAACGCTGATCATGGTGGAGGCTTGCAGAGCAGGACGGTACCTGGAGGTGGACCACTGGGTGGGACGTACTCAGAGCGGTCGGCTGGACCCAAGGAGCAGTGGAGGCTATTTGTACCCACCCTTCAGGTGGGACTACTAGTGGACGGCTCGACGTTGCGGCTTTTCTTTTCAGTTGCTGTTTTTCCCCTTTCAGTTGTACTTTACAGTTGGGCTTGTATTTCTGGTCCCCTCTACTTTTCCGCACTTACTGTTGTACCAGCTTTTACTTAGTGTTTAATTTTTCCTCTTTCTTACTCTGTGGTTCTTTTTTACTTTACAAAGGAAATTCCTTCCCTTTTTACCAGGATTTATGCCTTGGTGCTAGTCGCCAACCCCTGGCCTATGGAAGGAGGGCTTGGGGTAGTCACAACACGAGCCTCGAGAACGGGTCGTGACAAATTGGTATCAGAGGAGTTCGGTTCTACCGCAGAGTCTGATCTTTTTTATGTGAAGCAATATTGTTTAGCGTATTGGGTGTGGTTATCATTCAAGGGAGTCCAGTGTCGGTGCGGCGACCAACATATCCGTACACCAGGACCATGACTTCTGATTTCCGACTTAATGCACAAAAACATTGATTGCATGTGTGTTTCAAGTTTTCTTTGTGATTAATTGTATCAGCTCACCAGTTATAATATTCTGACCGTGGTTCACCAGTTTCCTTTTTAGGATGGCCCCATGACGGCAGCCAGCTAGGGTTCCAAGAGTCGTACGTGACGACATCCCGCCATGCGACGAGGCCTCGGTACATGGCCCTTTGACAGCAGAGGCACCAGCGGTACCTCTACCTGCCGAGCCACCGATGCTTCCAGCAACAGCCGCTGACGATGCACGTCGCCTCAATACACTGCATGAGATCCACCACCAGTGACCGCCCAGGTTCCGTAGGGAGATAGACCCCCAGGCAGTTGAGGACTGGCTGGAGGCAGTGGTACGAGTTTTCAGGCTAGTAAGGACACCAGAAGACCTCATAGTGATCCTCCCAGCGAGCCTACTGCACGCAGCAGCGGGCCGATGGTGGAGCTTGATGCTCCAGGTGCACGATGAGGCGTCTCTCCTCTGGACATACTTTGAGGGCATCTTCTGCTCAGAGTTCGTCACGGCCACCCTCCGTGCGGTGTGCATCCAGGAGTTTCTTCAGCTGCAGCAGGGCAGCTTGACGGTCGCCCAGTACTCAGCGAGATTTACCGATCTCTCGCGCTACTCGAACGACATGGTACCAGACCCATTATTCCGGGCCCATACCTTTGAGCAGGGATTGAGACATGAGATCTGGGCATCGCTGATCTCCCTCTACATTCCGACTCAGGAAGGAGTACTGGAGCGAGCCATTTTGATCAAGAGCATTCTTGCTGAGACTTCATCAGCAGTGAGACCTACCGCGGGGCGGCACGTAGCAGAGTCTTCCATAGCAGGCAGTAGACGGATGAATCAGGGGTCTTGGCAGACCAGACCCTCACGCAGACGACCTCAAGACACTGGCTCAGCAGTGCGGGGCACACAGCATGGATCCAATCATTTGAGAGGCAGGTAGTGCTACACATGCAGCGGGCAGGGTAACATGGCTCGTGACTGCCCGAGCCACCGTGCCGAGGATCAGCATACAGTTGAGAGGCCACCCAGGCAGAGGCAGAGGGTCGACCGTGGCGGTCTGCAGGGAGGAGGCGGACGAGGTAGTGGAGCTGGCCGAGCAGCAGGTGGTGGGCGATGCTTTGAGGCTCTACCACCACCACCACCAGGAGGTCCACCCCGACCACAGGGAGCTGGCGGGCAGAGACAGGCACAGCTCCAGGAAGCGGACGCCTACGACCACGACACGCCCGAGATGATTCGAGGTACGATCTGTGTCTATTCCACCCTTGCTTCAGTTTTTATAGACACAGGAGTGAGTCACTCTTTCATATCCACTGCCCTTGTTCGGAGCTCAGAGATTCCGACATAGCCGTTGGATCGATCCTTACGGCTAGAGACTTCTACGGGACCAGACACGACGATTACGCACTGGGGCAGGTAGTGTGTGCTTACTCTAGGAGGAGAGAGCTTCAGCTGGGATCTTCTTGTAGCAGCGCCAAGGCCTTACGATGTCATCTTGGGCATAGATTGGTTATCTACAGTCCATGCACAGATTGACTGTATTAGGCGCAAGGTGCGATGTGTACGCACCGACAGGAGCAGGTTCACCTTCACCGGCGAGAAGGGAGCCTTCACATCACAGGATGAACTTCCGTAGAGGAGAGGACATCCCATCACTCTAAAGATGGCTATCCTCATCCTAGGAGCAATTGATGTGCGGAGTCCTAGTTTTCCTGCAGTGGTGGATCAGTATGCAAACGTCTTTCCCAACGACGTTCCAGAGCTACCTCCTCACAGAGAGGTATAGTTTCACATTGATTTGTACCCCGGGACAGCCCCGATATCCACTCCATCATATCGGATGGCCCCCGCTAAGCCTCGAGAGCTACAGGTACAGTTGGAGGACTTGCAGGGAAATAGATTTATCCGACCCAGTGTTTCACCCTGGGCTTCCCCGATTTTGTTCGCCAAGAAGGAGGACGGGAGCTTGCGACTTTGTGTCGACTATCGTCGCCTGAACCAGGTGATACTGTGGAAAAAGTATCCGCTACAGAGGATTGACATCCTCTTTGATCAGCTCAAGGGAGCACAGTGGTTCTCGAAGATAGACCTTAGGTCAGGCTATCATCAGCTCAGAGTTCGAGATGAGGACGTGCAGAAGATGGCCTTCCAATGTCGGTATGGCCACTATGAGTTCTTGGTTATGCCATTTGGTGTAACCAATGCTCCAGTTGTGTTCATGGTCCTCATGAACAGGATCTTCAAGCCATACCTCGATCGATATTTCGTAGTCTTCATCGACGACATTTTGATATACTCGACGACTGAGGAGGAGCATGCCTACCACATACGGGTTGTACTAGACACACTCCGAGAGCACCAGCTTTATGGAAAGCTCTCGAAGTGTCAGTTATGGATACGTGAGGTCCACTACTTGGGGCATGTCATCTCTGAGGTGGGAGTTGTAGTGGATCCGGCGAAGATCGAGGCAGTGCTAGCTTGGTAGCCACCCAGGAGCGTGACAGAGGTGCAGAGTTTCTTGGGACTAGATGGATACTATCGGAGATTTGTGCCAGACTTATCCAGAGTTGCGGCGCCACTCTTAGCTTTGACGAAGAAGGTGAGACCCTTTCTGTGGTCAGACAGATGTCAGCAGAGCTTCCAGGAGCTGAGACAGAGATTGACCAGCGCACCTATCTTAAGGTTGCCTGAGGAGGGAGTAGGGTACGTAGTCTACTGCAATGCATCAGGGACCATACTCGGATGTGTCCTAATGCAGGAGCGGGCAGTGATCACCTATGGATCACGTCAGTTGAGGCCGCATGAGTAGAACTACGCTACCCATGACCTGGAGTTAGCAGCTGTGGACTTTGCTCTGAAGACATGGCGACACTATCTGATGGGCGAGTGATTTACAGTCTTTTCTGACCATCATAGTCTCAGATACATATTCTCTCAGAAGGACCTGATCCTGAGACAGCGACTATGGCTCGAGTTCTTCCAGGACTATGACTTTGAGATAGTCTATACTCATGGGGAGGGGAACGTGGTAGCCGATGCTCTCAGTTGGAGGACAGGCATTCAACTACTTGAGGAGGCGACAGAGTAGCTAGCCTCTTTGCAGATATCCTTTGTGGATAGAGATGGAGCAACCTTCCTTCAGTCTCTCACAGTCACCCCTCCACTACTACAGCGGGTCAGAGAGGCACAACGTGGGGATGCTGACTATGAGACGCGGCGTGCACAGATATCCTCAAGATACGCACCTGATGGCAACTTCTTTGGAGCAGAGCACGACATCCTTTTAAGAGGTCATACCTTGATACCAGTTTCTTTACGAGAGGAGGTGCTGAGAGAGTTTCACACTTCTCCTTTGGCGGTACATCCTGGAGTGGCGAAGATGTACCGGGATCTCAGATGATAGCACTGGTGGCCAGGCATGAAGAAGGTTGTCGCAGAGTTCGTTTCTCGATGCCTCACCTGCTAGCAGGTGAAGGCAGAGCACCAGGTACCAGTAGGCTTGGTGCAGCACTTGGAGGTCCCAGAGTGGAAGTGGGACGGGATATCTATGGACTTTGTGACTGGACTTCCACGCACATCCAGAGGTGATGACTCCATTTGGTTGATTGTCGACCGACTCACCATGTTGGCTCACTTCTTACCCATCAGAGAGCAGGGCTCAGTGGAGAGCTTGGGGCGTCTCTATGTTGAGGAGATTGTACGGCTTCACGGTGTGCCATCGTCTATCGTCTCTGATCGAGATGCCCGATTTACTTCCCGGTATTGAAAGGGGTTGCAGGAGGCATTTGGGACACAGCAACGTCTGAGCACCGTCTTTCACCCTCAGACGGATGTTCATATGGTGAGGACCATTCAGAATCTCAAGGACATGCTCCGCGCATGTGTCCTTGACTTTGGTCGCAGCTGGGAGGACCACCTACCCTTGGTGGAGTTTGCGAACAACAACAGCTACCACTCCACCATCGGGATGGCACCATACGAGGCGTTGTACGGCAGGCCTTGCATATCTCCTTTGTGCTGGACAGACCCTGGGGAGTCAGCACTTGTGGGACCAGAGATGGTCCAGGCCAAGACAGAGAAGGTCCAGGTCATCCAGGAGCAGATGAGGATAGCTCAGAGCCGACAGAAGTCTTATGCTGACAGGAGGCGGAGGCCACTAGAGTTCGAGGATGGCGACCACGTCTTCTTGCGTGTCTCACCTCGACATGGATTACGGAGATTTGGCCGAGGAGGCAAGTTGTCTCCTCGCTTCATCGGACCGTTCCAGGTCCTTAGTAGGATTGACGAGGTGGCTTATCGCCTGGCTCTACCACCTCAATTGCACTGGGTGCACGATGTATTCCACATATCTCAGTTGAGAAGATACGTGCACGACCCGACGCATATCATTGACCATGGGGAGCTGGACGTTGATGATAGGGCTACTTTTGCGGAGGTCTCGGTGGAGATCGAGGATCGACAGGAGTGGGTCCTATGTGGGAGATCTATTCCACTATTGCGCATCAGATGGCAGCACAGGAACCTCCAGGAGAGCACTTGGGAGCGGGAGGCTCAGATACGTGCTCAGTACCCACATTTGTTTCCCTAGTTTATGATGTATCTTTATGGGGACGTAAATCCCCGAGGTGGGAGTGATGTAAATACCCGTAAATTTCAATGAATTTCTTTTTTCTTTTTTCTTATTTTTCTTTGTATTTTTACAAGAACGCAGTTTCTGACGACACCTGATTCCGAGGCCCGGTGTGCCCGGAATCATTTTCCGAAGTTTGGCTCGGGTACGTTTAGTGAACGGACGAGCGGGTTTTTCTAACTTTTAAACCGGTGCTCGGAATCGAATTCTGAGGGCACCGATGGAATCACAGCGCCGGTATTTTCTTAGAAATGCCTCTTCCAGAGTTGCGTTTTCTCGGGTGTGAATTTTAATTTTTGGGCGTTAAGTTAAGAAATAAAATAAAGTGGTGCGACAACTTCATTTTTATTTCACTTAAAGCCACTTAAAAGCCACTTAAAGCTACTTAAGGTAAGTTAAAGCGGATAGGGTACAATTCAAAATATCCTACCCTCTTGGTAGGATACTTGTGAGGTGGGGCCCGCACGAGCCCCACTGTTTCTTTTCCGCTAAGTAACGCACCCACGAAAACCCTTTTTAAATAAAGTCAACTGGGGCGTTTCTTATACAATTAAACGCTCCTATTAATTGGGCGGTTTATTCGTTGAAATTAATTCTATGAATTAATGGTTCGTTACTTAGTTTGATTTTCGTTTTTTGGCATGTAATAAAATAAGACCAACATTTTTCTTCTTGAGTGTTGTTCGTTGAGAGGATTTGATAGAAACCTTAAGTCCTTCATCCTCCTTCACGAATAACGTGAAGAACGCGAAGAACGCAAAGAATGAGAAGAACGTCGACCTCCAACGAAGGGCGACGAAGAACGCCGAGCCCTCGGAGATCGACGATGCGAAGCCAAGTACCGCGACGCCGAAAATTCTTCTCCCGCGACGTTCTTCTGCGACATTCCTTCATCCGCGACAAAACATTGATCATCAGTTGAGGTGAGAGATTGCAAACCTTTTAATTCTTTGTGGTTTATAACAACAACATGGATTAAATTGTTATAATTAAATCTGTATGTTCTTGATCCTCCGAGTTCGTCGACGCAATGCTGTATACCGTGACGACGCGACGCCCTTCCGCGACGTGATGATCCTCTTCTCCCGTGATGATCAATTTCGCGAAGAACGCACGTTCGACGACTTCGACAAGGTAGGGGTTTGATTCTTAAAAATATTTGTGATTTATACCCGCGACGTTTGTTAAACTATTATTGTGTAATATTTCTTTTAAAACCGCTAACGCGGTGGGTGTGGACTAAGGAACAAGTCCAAACCCACCGCACGTTTTCGTTCTTGGTGTGCGAAATGGCGGACGATGAATAACGGGGCCGCAATGGCGATTTGAGGGCCTGGCAGTGAAGAATGGGACCCGGGAGGAGCCACGGCGCAGACGGAAGTGGAATCAGACCACCGGAGCAACTCCGGGGGCCCGCGGAATCCACCGGCGGCGCGCCGCCGGATGGAGCCGCGGCGGGCGACCAGACCCGCGACCGCACGGGTCTGGCGACACACGGGATGCGGCAAAGCCGCATCCGCTGACCCAGCGCGGCCCCACGTGGGGACGCGACACTTCATCCCGCGGGGGAAGCGCGCCCCGCGGTTTCTCCGCTCGGCTGAGCCGAGCCGGGCCGACACGCCGGGCCTCCCTGGCAAGGCTGGGTCACACCAAACCAGGTCGGACCCGGACCCAGGGGGGGGGGGGGGGGGGGGGTTGGGCCGGGTCGGTCCGGGCCCAGACCCCCCGTTTCCGGACTCTTTTCGGTCTTTCGCTCATAACTTGAGCTACGGGCCTCCGAACGACACGACTTCAGCGGCGATACGATCCTTCGATCGAGACGGTCGTTTCTGTATATCACACTCAATGTTTCAAAATACTTTGGGTTTGGATGGGTTGGTTCGTACACGAAACCAACCGGGCCCTCGAAACGGAAACACTCATATCTTGAGCTTCGGACGTCCGATTGACGTGCCGTCAACTTTGTTGTTTTCCTCCAAGTGAGATGGATCATTTGGATTACTCCTCCCGAGGTTTGGACACAGGTGGAGTACGGTCGGGTTGGTTATTCCATAAAAACCAACCGTGCCCCTAGGACGAAAAAGCCAATAACTCTCAGACCGGGCGTCCGGTTGACGCACCGTCTGCGACATCGAGTTCCTGTTTATGATACAGAACTTTTGGATACCTCAACTCTGGACTATGTGTCAGTTGTTATATCAGCCTCTCAGCTCGTGGAGCGGACCCTCCCGAACGAGCTTGCTATGTGCGGGAACCCTAGAGCTGGCTGCGACTGCTACTGTGACGACAACGACTGTGAAGAGATCCTTAGTGGATTCCATGGCGATGAGTACTGAACTCAGCGATCCTTTGTGGGTCAGTGCTACCAATCCTGTGTTGGTCAGCACACAACGCTCCTGTGTGGGCCATCGCCTATAGGTCCTGTGTGGGCCCGATCCTGTGTGGGTCTTTGTGGGGGTTAGTTACCTATCAATCCTTTGTGGGTCAGATCCTTTGTGGGTCATTGCGGGGGTTAGTTACCTATCGATCCTTTGTGGGTCAGATCCTTTGTGGGTCATTGCGGGGGTTAGTACCTATCGATCCTTTGTGGGTCCGATGACTTAGATGGATCAGTGATCATCTCTATCGTCATTCGAAGAAGTATACCTGTGTGAGCTGAAACCCTATTTGCTTTTCTTTTCTGGATTGTGTTGTGCTATCCTGTGTGGATTTACGTTTTGCTTTCCTTTGTGGATTGTGTTGTGCTATCCTGTGTGGATTTATGTTTTTCTTTCCTGTTTGGATTGGGTTGTACTTGAGCTAGGATGTTGGAGCCGAGTGAGAATTGATGACTTAGGTATATGAATGGTCATATACCTAAGCCATGTCGGATGTTACTTCGTGATTGTATCTTTCCTTTGTGGTTTATACTTTGTGGATTTTGGGAGACCATCGGGGGTCTCGGGGTCCCTACTGAGTAGCTTATACTCACCCCTGCATGGGCTATGCCCGCACTACGTTGTGTAGGTTGCAGACAACGGATAACACTGATCATGGTGGAGCCTTGCGGAGCAGGACGATACCTGGAGGTGGACCACTGGGTGGGACGTACTCAGAGCGGTCGGCTGGACCCAAGGAGCAACAGAGGCTATTTGTACCCACCCTTTAGGCGGGACTTCCAGTGGACGGCTCGACGTTGCGGCATTGCTTTTCAGTTGATGTTTTCCCCTTTCTGTTGTACTTTACTGTTGGGCTTGTACTTCTGTCCCCCTCTATTTTTCTGCACTTACTGTTGTACCAGCTTTTATTTAGGGTTTACTTTTTCCGTTTGCTTACTCTGTGGTGCTTGTTTACTTTACAAAGGCAATGCCTTCCCTTTTTACCAAGATTTACGCCTTGGTGCTAGTCGCCAGCCCCTGGCCTATGGAAGGTGGGCTTGAGGTAGTCACGACACGGGCCCAGAGGACGGGTCGTGACAATATCATACCAAAATATAATTAAAATGACAAATTATTCATTATAAAAATAAAAAAATTTATTTCCTAACGTAAAAAGTAATTTCAAATGTCTAAAAAGATAAAGTATGTCCCTAAAAAACCAACTTTTATTTTATCCTTATATTCGTTGGGTAAAATAATTAATTTGGTTTTGGAGTGGTTTAAAAGTATTAAATTATTATAATTTTAATGAAACATAATTCAAAATGTCAAAAAAAATATCAAATTTTTTACTATTGAAATAATATTTTATTCAATATTTTATCCTAAAATACCCCCTTTAAGTATAAATAACCCCTCACACCCTCCTGAGAACATCACTTTCCCAAATTCTTCTCATTGAGAAATATTTACCCAATTCGATTCTATTATGTTTCCTAGGATTCCTAGATATTTTATACTCACATCCAACTCAAATCCTCCATGGAATTATGTTTTAAGAATATGAACAACTTTTAAGAAGTAGGTAGCCTTTATTATATTTTCATTTTAATTTTTCCTTCACCTATACTCTTTTTCTTACTCCCTCTTCAAAAGAATATTATCCTTAATTAATTAATGATTATATAAAAATAATAAACCACATATAAAATATTATAATGCCCTTCTCAATTATGGTGAAATTTCATTAATCATCTTATAGAAACCTTCTATAATAACACACCACAAGTTGTCTCTTATCTTCCTCTAACAGAAACCAATCCCTAAAACCGTGTTACTTGAATCATAAATTAACTCAATTGGTGAACTCCAATTAGGGTTGATGATTATAGATGACTAACTGAGTTTTCCATGAGAATATTGAATATAAATAAAAAATTTCAACCAAGAAAAAAGTGTATCCAACATTAAAAGGGAACAAAGGGGTCTTGTGATCATATAAAAATTATTTTTGAAACTCATGTAAAAACTAAGTTTCCCTAGAAAACTTCTCACACCCTTGATATTTTTTAAAGGGGATATTTTTTAATCATCTAGATCATAGAATTATCACCTGCATACCCCTCTTTGAGACCTTATGATCAAGACATATTCCTTTAATGATGATAAATTGACATTTTTTCTAAATTAGAATAAGGCAAGTCACTTGAAACTATTCAAAAACTAGTTCTATATTCTCTAAACAGCTATGAAAAACTCCTCAAACTATTGAACAATATTCCATAAATACCTCAATACTCCTTTCAATCATGTCTATAAATATATCCATCATACATATTTGAAAGGTATTTGGGGCACCACACAATCCAAATAGCATTTATTAATCAGAAAATGTACAATGGGGTATGTGAAGGTAGAATTCTTCTGATCTTATAGGGATACAAGAATATATTTATAACCATAATAACCATAAAAAATAGAAGATTCATCCCCAATAAACTTCTCATTAATTTGATCCAAGAATGAGATGAGAAAATATTATTTTCTAGTATTGGAATTGATATTCTTAAATTCAATATAAACTCTCTATTTGATCACCTTTATCACATGGATTTTATAATATTTTTGGTTCATTATAACTATGGCACATCATTTCATATGATCCACTTGGATATGTCTGGACCAAGGTTTGTATAAAAATGGGATATACAATCTTAGCATCAAGCAGTCTTATCACTTCTTCTATCACAAATTCCTAGTTATTGGGGTTGATCATAATTTATCCCTCAACTATCAACTTATTTTCAAGATCCATAGAAAATTTATATTTATATAAAATTAATTGATAATAAATTTCATATTATTTATGGGCAACCCTATATTAGTTTTTTATGTTTACTTCACATACACATGTGTTTATTTATTACTTTTCCCTAAATTAACAGTGATGATAACTTATAGTGAATAATATTTACATGTAAAAAAAGTATCATAGGTTAGCGGATTGCAGTTTGAGCTATTAATTTATTACTTCTTAGGGTGTTCATGTTCATAGATATGTTTCTTAAAAACTAAATGGGAGCTAGGGAAAGCATCATATTCATTTATTTACTGATTAGAAGCTTCACATATTCAGATTCCATGATTGGTTTTATGTTTTTTTCCAAAAATAATGTAACAAGATTTCCCAAAAATTCACCATCATAAGTATAAAATGCATATACCCCTATACTAGATCTAATTACAATTCATATTTCTGTAGGGGTGTGAATTTTATTAATCTATTCAATAATATTTTAAAAAATATTATTATTCTTCATTAAAAGGATCTTCAAATTTCAATTGTTCCCTATGTTTAGGAGCTGTTTATTTAGCATTTTTGAAGACATTAAAATGACCCTTATCATCACCCAAAACGAATATTAATTGACCTTTAGAAACATTAATGTCTACCCTTAGAGTGGTAAGTAAAATCCTACCAAGAATTATAGGAACTTCCTTGACATATTCCATGTCTAGGATGAGATAGTTAGCTGGTAAAAACAATCCTAAACTCCTGTAATAAAATCATTCACTCATCCCAAAAAGTGTGTGACAAAGTAGTCATCCAACATCAAGAACACTATTTTGGGAAACATGTCTCTCAATATAAGCTATAAAAATTGGGAGTAAGGGATTATATTTATTCCATCTCTATGGTCAAAATGGAAATCGAATTATCCACTCTTTCAAAAGGTTCATGGGATGAAAAAATTACTTGGATCTTTGAGATTAAGAGATATTTTTTTATGAAAAAAAATTTCATTCATCGGTTAGGATACAAGTGGAAATATCCTCTGAGTTTTTCTTGTTTGTAGTAAAATTTTTCATCATTTTGAGATATTATAGGACATGAACTAAAGCCTAATGGAATGGTATATTGAAGTGAATATTTTTAAACATCCCATAGAATTTGAGTAGTTCATCTTCTCTATTATTTTTCTTTATTCTATAAGGGAAATATATGTTTGGTGATATATTCTTTAAAACTATAGACATCTACTCAATTTTATCCTAAATAGTTTATTTCCCATGTTCTTCATAACTTTTAACCCATTTTCAGATTTTTTTCTAGTAGAACAATAGGTATTATCTTAGTTTATTTAGGGATTTTCAGATTTGTAGATTTAGTGGTACCAATATTTTTGTTTCAAGATTAATTTAGAATTTTATTTTGGGATATACTAGTGTTGTTTGAATCTTCATTAGTTTCTAATTTACTTTTACTGGTGATAGACATGAGATTCTCCCTAGGGTTTATTTTAGTTGTTCTAGGATGTTTCAATTTATCTCATACGTTCATTCCCTTATCTAGATATCCCATTTTCAACTCAACATTATGAATCATAGAATCTTTTTGAGATTTTTCTAAATCAAGTTTGGATTTTTGTGAATCATAGTCTTCCTTTTATGACAAAAACATTCATATAATGTGTTGGAACATACCCCTTACATCCTTTTGATAATTTTAGAAATTAACCTTCTCATGGTTTTGATATTGATATATCATCTATAGTGAAAATACAAGGAATTATTGTCTCATAATTTCAATAGTTTTCCATGAATGTTTGGGGTAGTTTTTATACTATGGATTATAGTTATTTGAAACTGATTCATCTGTAGTCTGCATCCTAGGACCATACCTAGAAAAATTGTTAATTTCTAATGGTTGAGATAGCATGAAAGAAATTGGAAAAAACCTCTAGAGTAGTCAAACAGACCACATTGCTATAATTGATCTTTAAGTCTCTAGTTTGACTTTGAATTCCTATTTAATATTCAATTTGTTTATATTTTTGATTTTTTAATGACTAAAGTTTTACATTTATTTTATCAATTTTAAAATTAATTTACAGTAAAAACCAATTTTTTACTTTATTTTATTGACACTTATTCTCCTAGAATATTTATTTTGTAAAATAAGGGAATGTTTTTTACAGATTTATTTTATTTTATTATCTATTTTTTTCTATTTTGTTACCTACAATATATTATTCAACCAAATTA
Organism: Viscum album; assembly: GCA_963277665.1. NCBI lineage: Eukaryota > Viridiplantae > Streptophyta > Magnoliopsida > Santalales > Viscaceae > Viscum > Viscum album. The sequence goes on from OY728157.1 coordinate 1,996,453,531, forward strand.
TTCTCTGAATATGAAAACCCTTTATAAAATACATCCATAACAAGGTGATAAGAGAGGTAGTGGTAGGAAAATTTCCTGAGTAGGTCCGTAAACCAGTCCCAAGCTTCATAAAAACCCTCTCTATCTTCTTGATAATTTTTTTTATTTTTTTTATAATTCCACATTCAAATTTGTTTGGGAAAAATTCCATTTCAAATGATTCAAAGACTTGATCCCATGTTTAAAAGATGTTTTCATATAATTCTTGGAAAAAAATTATAGAATTTCCCTTAATATAAAAAGGAAAAACCCTTATTTCGAGTTCCTTTTCAATTGGCCTACGAAAGAGGCAACTACTGTATTATATTGTAATGTTTTTAATGAAGGAAAGGTAGTGCTTATTGGTTATTCCATCGAATATAGGTAGCAACAAAAAATATAATTATTCTAGATCATAATTTCAATCCTTTTGAGCTCTCCTATTAAATATGGGCTACGTAAGACTTGAGAAAGTTGAAACTATATCACCCTAGGGAGGCTCTCGGTTAATAGTCATAGAATTATTTTTCATACAATGGATTTTATTTCATTTTATAGATTCTTGTGAAAATATATTAGTTTATTATTTTTAATTTTTGAGATTTTCTTGGTTTCCAGTGTCTTCCCAGAAAGCAATGCCCAAATTTGATATGTTCTCCTTTAGACTTTCTGAATTACCTAGTTAATTACTACATAAGAAAACTATAGTAATGAGTCTGGTTGATCCCATAAAGAATATAACTGAAAATATATAATAAAAACACTCAAAAAATGAAAATAAAAGAAAAATATTTAATGTATAAATGGAATAATGAAGATGTAAGTGCATGATGTGATGAAAGAATGGGGAAATATTAGAAACATAATAAATGTGGAAGAAACCTAGAGTAAAAGAGCACAATAGAAACCAAAAATGAATGAGATAGGGGAAATTTCAATTATCTTTCTTCAAATATAAAAAAATTCCTTAATTAAAAAGAAAATATTAATTTGGATAACCACTTATAGAAATGAGTCCAAACCAAAATGTCAATATGGGTGGCCTCATCTGGTACATGTAGCTGCATGTCTTCAACAACTGAAGACACAAAATTAGTGAAATAGTGAGGGTGTTCCCACCGATATCAAATTTTCATCGATCATTATGTGAATTAAACTCATTCAAACATATCTTATCCCAATATTTTGAAAAAGAATTAATTTATAGTTGAAAACAATATTCAAGTTTAATGTATTTTCATTCTTTAAATTTTAGAAAATTATTGACTATAAGATAAATTGAAGTAATATCAACCAAATTTTGAAATTGAATGATAAAAGTAAAATAATTAAGATAAAATATTTATTTTTTCAACAACAATATTTTAGTCAATAATCAAGTTTGTTATATTAAAAATATGCATGAAATTCATAAAAATAATAGAAAATATGGATATTGGAACAATGATGATTTTCTATGAATCTATTTACCTTGTCCAGTCTCTATTATTATTCAATATATATCCCCACATTTCTAATGTCCAATAATATTATTTATAAAAAATATAACACTAAGAGGTGTCATCTTATTTGGTGGTGATAATAGATCCTCTGTCAACCCAAATCAGTTTGAATCAAAACTGCACCAATCCAATAATGGAACTCCTCACTAATATCAAGTTAACAGAAGTGATATAATCATATTAGTTCTTTACTTAGAATGATTCTTCTTCAATAAGGTTCAATCCCCTAAAAATTAATCACTTCAGTTGGCCCACTCTTCTAAGCACTGTCGACTCTGGTTTCTCAAGGGAATTACATCGAGCAGGTGGTGTGCATCGACTATAATCCTTATAGCTGATGAATTGATAATATTGGATGACACTCTATTGTATTAGATATCATTTCTTGAATGAATAAAAAACAATTAATCTATATTTATTCAATTTTTACCAAGTCAAATTCGTTATCCCTCAAGTGTATTCGAGCTCTGAGAGATGAACCTCCATGATGTACAACCGATTCAGTCATATTTTTTATTTTGGATAAATCTTGTCTCACATAATCATAATATAGGCTCTAAATTATCATGAAAATTCTTGTATGAGATCAGTCATATTTCCTTCTTTAGTGATTTTATCTACTTTCGGTCCACATCAAATCATCTTCTATGCTTAGTCAGGACCTATAGTTACAATCTGGGTTCATCCAGTTCTCTAAAAGCATAAATCATCATATATATTAATCATAAATCATGGTAACATATATATATTAATATTTTTAATTAGATTCTACCAAGGTCATATGTTCTCAAGGTTCCTCTCTGTATGTCGAGCTTTTGCACAATTTTCTTCTTCCATCAGAATTCATTACTCAATTTTAGATCCAAAAATAAACACTCAGTTTCAGAAAATAAATTCGAAGAACTAAAGAGTTAAAAAATAATTGAAAATGTAAAATTTCAATTTAACATCATGTATTATTTAAGAGATATAAACATTTAACCAAATAACATCATAATCAATAAAGCCCAAAAATTATCATTTTCACAAAATATATTCATGGAATCACAGTTTGACCAAAAATGAACAAGATTCACAATATTATGAATTGATACACATTTAACAAAAAAAACACAATTATTTATCAAATAAAATGTGAAAAACATGTATGTAAATGAGGCCCAATCACATACACACCAATGTGTGTATGTTGGTTATGTGATGAATTTTAGTTGGATACTATTAAGAATCTACGTAATTTAATAGTTATTCTCAAAATTCTAGTTTTAGATTCATTTAAAAAATATGTTGGATTGTTTATTATAAAGTGGAAAACCAATAAAATTAACTTTTATTTTAAATACCCCCTTCTTTTATTTTGAAAGATAAGTCCATGCCTGAATCTAACAATTATGAATCTATATAAACCTAAAAAATATATGACATAATAAGAAATATATCATAAATAAAGTCAAATTATAATGAAATTCACAATAATTCATTTTTGAACCTTGAGACTATGAATAAAATTAAGACCTCATCTACGAAACACCTCATGACTTAACGTGAACCTGACATACATGTACTATAACATAAAATCTTATCCATGCAAGGTAGAAAAACCCTAATTAGAAATTAAATTTCACCACAGGACAAAAACTAGTGTGTAATCTAAGGCAGGGGAGCACTCATCCTTGATACCCCCTAGAGTAATTGGAGTCTTTCATGTCAGTTTGGGTGACTCAAACACCCTCAAACCAATATACACCCTTTTATCAAATCCATATTATAACAATAATTGTCATAAATTCAAACAATGATATCCACAACACAAGAAATGGGAATAATAAAGAAACCCTAAAGTATAACTAATAGAATAAATTATTCCAAACAAAACTTCACAAAGAATAATTCAATGAAAGCACATGAATGACATTTTATAAAAAACCAAACACAAGAGAAATAAAAATTATAAATTCATTTGAGTAAAACAATATCAAATACATTTCAACAAAAACATTTATTTTAATAAATCCAACCTTTAAAAGAGATCACCATGTATTATTTTGAAATAAAATTTATAAAAATAAAACATTATACAAAATTTTAATATAAATCAATTTAAATTATAATAAACCTCAATGTAATTTAATTAAACACTTATAATGTATTGCATTTTCTAAGTATAAATTACAATAAGGATTTAAAAATAATCCCATTATCATAACAAATTTTAGATAGAAATATGTGATTTTTTTGATAAACCACTATAAAAACATATAAGTGTACTTTATATGAAAATAACTCCATTTGGGAAACCCAAGAACAATGATAATGCCAAATAAAAAGGGTTACATAGAGGCCCCAATCTGGATGATAATATGACCACGATGCCTTTGAGAACTGATTTTTAATTGAGGCTAATAATGACACTTGTGTGTTTTTATAATTGAAAGGACTATGAAAACAATGGGTTTTTCCTTGACATGGAAAACCACACATTTACTCGAACTCAATGTCAAATAATTTAGGAGGAAAGGTAGGAGGAGGGGAGTGGGTGAGAAAAAATATTGAAATCAATGAAAAAATTGAAACACCAGTTGTCCTTTGATGAATATCCATGTAATATGAATAAATAAGGGAGATGATAGGAGGAACTCCTCCCATTACCCCCAGGAAAAAATAGGTATGATGAGATATAGAGGGAAATCCCTCTCTTTTATGTAAATGAGACCAATAATAGTAATAATATTATTTTGATTGAAAATGTCAACTGGTTGGGAAATATCCATCATACCCTATTATATTAGTGTATACACATTAACACACCTTTAAACCCCAAAAAATATCCTAAAATAATAAAAATAGTAATGATGAAACTAATAATCATGATATACATGAAATAACATTTATGTCAATAGTTTCCTCATAAAAGTATAATTAATATATGTCGAACATATTTTATTAATACATTACTCGTAATAATTGATCAATAACACATAAATAATAATATAACAAATGATAATGAAGGGTTTTAGAAATATGGGACATTAAAATTATTTTTAGGGAAACTAACAAAGATACATGGTTAGCTAGCATATTTACTTAAATTGTGCACTATCTGTGCATCACAAAAAGATTAACCTCTCAGAAAATTCATGATTTTTATACACATTTTCCCAATCCATCCCCAAACACCCATATTTTTATATTTTTAAAAAGTCTAAATTCTAAATTATTTTCATTTCAAGATTATTATTATAATAAAATTTATTAAAAAAAACCTGAACGTGGGACATTAAATGACCTATTTTATTATGGGAAATCGGTGAAGATCAAGGATGATGGAGATAATGTTCTACACAAAATGATAACACACCAAATCAAAGTACTTTATTGAAACCATAAGTATGAAAAAGAAATATGAGAACCAGAGGATATAATGAAACAAAAGTACCCTCATCTATTCATGACCAAGGTTATGAATTGAAATTTCAAGGATGAAATTTATAAAGGGTACAATAATTTAAGGTCCTAGAAATTTTTTAAATGAAAATTTCCATATTAATATATTTTGGTATCATATTTAATCATATGGTATTGTATAAAATAAATGTGTGATGTATTAAATACCAACACTGCTTTATTTCATCAATACTGAACATTGAATAAGAAAAATAAATATATCATATAAGTTTAAAACTATAATAATGGGAAAATATTATTAAATAAACAAAAAAAGTAGAATTTTAAAATATATAGGACCATGTTAACCTATAAATACCACCCCTATGAATAATATTATAAAAAAATAAAACAACATTCAAAATATGATTGGAATTTTTGTAAAGGATATAGAGAACCTTGAGAAAAAACTACGTGATTGATTCTTGAAGGAAATAAGAGGTATTTATATGAATTATAAACCTAATATGTCTACTAAATTAGTAATATGAATATTTCAATAGTAATATGATTGCTGGAATTGTAATATACCATTTAAATATTAAACTAACAATTGGAATTGAAATGTAACATAAACAAGAGAATAGTTACATGAATTCTAAATAATATTAAAAAAAATAAGATATGTAAATATAAATAATTTAATTTCATAATATAAATACCTATATCAGGAACTCAATGAAATTCTATGTGTATATTTTTAATAAAAAATATTTTAACTTATTTTTTTCAAATGTTAATTTTTTTTGATAATAATTAAATATTAAAAGTACCAATGTTACATTTTTTTTGATAAAATGAATTTAATTTTTGGATTCAACATATCAAAATTATATACCAATTATTTTTATGTAATTCTCTGGAAACATGAAATTTATTAGGAATAGTAACAAATAATGTTCTACAAAAACACATGTTTTATGAAATAATAATGTTGTAAAAGTCACCTAATAAATTATAAAATATATATATCAAACCAAAATAGAATTAAAAATGAAAAGTAATTCGTTATAAAAATAAAAATCTTAATTATGAAACCTAAAAACTAATTTCTGATTTCTGAAAAGATAAAGTATACCACTAAAAACTACTTTTCATTTTATCCTCATTTCCTTTGTATAAAATAATAATTTCTATTTTAGAGTATTTTAAAAGTTATAAATGCTTACAATTTTAATAAAACGAAATTCATAAAGTCAAAGAAGAAAAATAGTAAATCTTTTACAATTGAGATAATGTCTTATTTGATATTTTAACCTAAAATACCGCCTTCAAGTATAAATAACCCCTCACACCTTCCTTGTAAAATCACTTTCCCAAATTCTTCTCATTGTAAAATTTTTACCCAATTACCTTCACTTATGTTTCCTAGTATTCCTAGATATTTTAAACTCATATCCAAATCGAAGACTCCAAGGGATTAAGTTGTAAGAAAATGAACAACTTTTAAGAACTAGGTAACCATTATTATACCTTCCTACCATTTTTTCCTTCACCTATACTTTTATTTTCGCTACCTCTTCATAACATATTTTCCTTAATTAATTAATGATTATATATAAATAATACACCACAAGTAAAAAAATTAACAACTCATTCCCAATTTTGGTCGAATTTCATTAAGCATCATATAGTAACCTTCTATAATAATACACCACGTGTAATCTCTTGTCATTCCTCTACCAAAAAGTATTCCCTAGATCCATGCCACTTGAATAAAAAATTAACTCAATGGTTGATCACAAATTGGGGGTGATTATGACGGATGAATAATTAAGTTTATCCATGATATGATTGAAAACCTATAAAACATTTCACCAAATAAAAAAGGTGTATCCTTCACCAAAAGGGAACAAAGGGGTCTTGTGATATTATAAAAATTCTTTACGAAACTAATGTGGAAAACAACTTTCCTTAAAAATAGTCTAACACCCTTTAAATTTTATAGAGGGAATATTTTTAAATCACCTCAACCATAGAATTATTAACCTCATACCCCTATTTGTGACCTTATGACCAAGGAGTAATCGTTTAATAATGATAAATTGATATTTTTCCAAATTTTGAACAAGGTTGGTAACTTGACACTCTTCCAAAACTAGTTCCAAATTATCTAAATAGTTATGAAATACTCATACAACTATTGATAAATCATCCATAAATACCTCAATAATTCTTTCAATTATGTCAAAAAATATAGCCATCATACATCTTTGAACGGTATCAGGGGAACCAAAAAATAAAAATAGCACTTTTCAGTAATAAAATGTCCCATAGGGGTATGTGAAGGTTGAATTATTCTAATTTTTTTGGGCTTCAAAAATATTTTTGTAATCAGAATAAGCATAAAAAATTATAAGAATTCATTCCCAATAAACCTCTTGTGTATTTTGTCGAATAATGACATGGGGAAATATTATTTTCTAGTATTTTAATTGATATTATTAAATTTAATATTAAATCTATATTTGGTCTCCTTTATCAAATGAATTTGATCATATTTTTGGTTTGATATGACTATGGCAGACCGTTTCATAGTATCCTCTTGGATAGGGCTAGACCAAGGCTTGTAAAAAAGTGTATAAATAATCCTAGCATCATTTAATCTTATTAATAATTATCTCAGAACTTATTTTTTATTGGGGTTGATCCTCATTTATCTCATAACTCTAAACTTATTTTAATGTTCCATCATGATTATATACATATAAAAAGAAGTTATAATCCCTTTAATGTTATATATAGATCAACATTTGGTAGTTTTGTATCTTTACAGAACATAAAAAAGATTTTATTCTTGACTTTTCCCTAACTCAATAGATATGACAAATTATAGTTAATAATTTATACATAGAAAAAATTATTATAGGTGAGCAGACAGTAGTTTGAGATCTAAATTTAATGATTCTTAGGAGGTCTAAGGTCATTGATATGTTTCATAAAAAATTAATGGGAGATAATAAAATAATCATATTTGTTACTTTCTAGAATGGAAGCTCCCCACATTCATAATCTAGGGTTGGTTTTAAGATATTTTACTCAAAAAATGTATCTAGATATTCCAAAAATTCACCATCATAAGTATAAAATGGCCCAGCTATAAAGTAAATCTAATTCCAATTTATGTTTTAGTAGTAGTGGGTATTTTATTAATCTATTCAATCCTATTTTAAAAAATATTATTCTTCTTTATTAAAAGGTTTCTCAAATTCTAATTTGTTCATTTTTTATTGGAGTTGTATATTTTTTATTTTTTAGGACATTAAACTCATCCTTTTGATCACCCAAAAAAATATTTATTTACCTTTATATATATTAATGAATTCTTCTCTAGTGGAAAGAAAAATATTACCATGAATGATAGGAACATACATTACACATTCCTTGTCTAGGATAAGATAGTTAGTTGGTAAAGAATATTCTCAAACACTACAATAAAAGAATTCACTACTCCCAAAAATTGTGTGAAAAAGTAGTCATCCAACAATAAGACCAATATTGTGGGAAATAGATATCTCAATATTAGTAATAAAATAGTGATTATGGGATCATATTTATTCCATATTCATGTTCAAAAAGGTAATTGACACGTGCACAATTTTTTAAGGTTCATGGTATGAAAAAATTACTCATATCTTTGAGATTAGGAGGTATTTTATTATGAACAAAAAAATTTCACTTATTGGTTATTCTGTAGGTGGAAAATACCTCTAAGGTTTTCTTGTTTGAATTAATACTTTTCATCATTTTCAGTGATGATAGTACTTGAACAAAATCCTAAAGGAATGGGATATTGAAGTGAATATTTTTAAACATCCCATGTAATTTTATTAGTTTTTGATCACTATTATTTTTATCTATTCTCAAAGGGAAAGAGATGTGTGGGTGTAGATTATTTAAAACCCTAGGAATCTACTCAAGTTCTTATTCAATATTTTATTTCACCTATTATTCATAATTTTTAAATATTTTTTCTTTTTAGGTGGAACAATATGGTTTATCTTAGTTTTTTTAGGGATTTCTCGATTTATAGATTTAGTGGTACCTCGATTTTAGTTCCCAAATTCATTCAAAATATCTTTTTGGGTTATCCTTGTATCATTTAAATCTCCCAAGGTTTGTAATGAAATTTTATTAGTGATAGCCATAACATTCTCCATAGGGTTTATTTTAGTTATTCTAGGAAGTTTCCATTTGTTTTATATGTTTATTCCCTTAGCTAGATGTCCCATTTTCAACTAAAGATTGTGTATCCTTGAATCTGTTTGAAATTGGATAGAATTAAGTTGGGTTTTTTTGAATCATATTCAGCCTTATGTGATTCAAACCTTCCTATAAAGTGTTGTAACATACACCTTAAACCCTCTTAATAAATATAGGAATTAACTTATCTTGGTTTTGATATTGATATCTCATCTATGGTCGGAATACAGGGGATGATTATCTCATCATTACAATATTTTTCCATGTATAGTTGGGGTGGTTTATATACCCTGGATTATAGGTATTTAAAAATATTTCATCTATAGCCTACATCCTTGGACCATACCCAGAAAATATTTAGTTTCTAATGGTTAGGATATCATTTCAAAAATGGGAATGTATTTTTGAGAGGGTTTAAACATGATGCATTGATGAAATTGATTTCTAAGTATTGGGATTGATTTGAATTTCAAATTATTTTACACTTTTATTATAATTTTGATTCATTAATGAGTAATGTTTTCCAATTATTTTAGCAATATGAGAATTCATTTACTGTAAAAACCAATGTTTTACTCTCCCTTTTTGACACTTGTTATCCTAGAATCATTATGTTGTTATTTAAGGGAAATAGTGTTATTGATATATTTTAGTTTATTATCTATTTTTCTATTTAGTTACCTCTAATAGATTTTTCATCCAAATTATTCTGAGATCGTGAAACCCATTTCTAAAATACATCTATAATAAGATGGGAAGAGAGGTGGTGGTGGGAAAATTGCCTGAGTAGGTCCCTAAACTAGTCCCAAGATTCATTAAAAGGTTCTCTATATTCTTATTAAAAATTATTATATTGTTTCTAATTCCTCATTTATGTAGCTTCGGGAAACATTTCATTACAAATGATTCATAGACTTTATCCCAATTTTCAAATATGTTTTCATCTAATTCCAGGAACCAATTTCTAGCATTTCTCATAAGTCAAAAAGGAAATACCCTTATTTCAAGTTCATTTTAAATAATCCATATTAAGAGGGAACTAATATACTATGTTATAAAGTCCCTAATGAAGGAAGAGAGTCATAATTGGTTATTCCATTTAATACAGGTAGCAATTACAATTATAGTTATCACAGATCATAATTTCTGGACTCTTGAGCTCACCTAATTGATGGTGGATTACATGAAACTTGAAAAAGTTGAATCTTTCTCACCCTAGGTGGGGTCTGGGATTTTTTATTAGACCTATGGTGAATACAATGGTTTTTATTTTCGATATATTCTTCAGAAAATAGATTCCATTATTCATTTTAATTTTTTATATTTTATGGTTACATGTGTCTCCCCTAAAAGAAAAGACAAAATTTTATAGGTTGTTATTTAGTCTTTCTAAATTACCTTTTTATATTCTACTTAATAAAACTAAAGTGATGATTTGTATTGAACCCATAATGGAGGCAGGTTCAAAAATATACAGAAACAACTCAAAACCAAAAAACAAAACACAAAAAAAGTATCGAACAAATGAAATAATGAAGATGTGAGAGGTAGAAATATACATGGAATTAAGGATATAGATTTTTGAAATAATGAAAATCCATGATGTCATCTATCTGATAGTTGAACAAATTACCAAGTCGACACACTTACTTACTATCAGAGAGAAGTGTTCGGTGGGGAGTTTTAGGTCGTTGTACATGTGGGAGATTTTATTCCTTATTTGGGTTCCATTAATGATTGTCTCTGAAGTAGATATGTGGTTCATGTCATTATTGTAGAGAGACCTTCTAGAGGAATTTGAGGCCCATTTGAGGATGATGAAAACATTTTTATCCCTAGAAGGATGTGAAAACCTGCTATAATATCTAGGAGCTAGAGAATATATTGAGGGTATGCCTGATAGACTTTGGCTGGAGCTGGGAGGGTCACTTATCTTTTGTAGAGTTTTCTTATTATAATATATATCACATTAATATAATCATGAAAACTTTTGAGTCCCTATATAGGAGACCATGTAGGCTACCCTTATACTGGATTGAGAGTAGTGAGGCATCTCTTTCCATTCTAGATGTTGTGTAGGAAAAACCAGAGACGGTATAGGTTATTTGTGGGTGGATGAGGGTATTTAATAGTAGAAAAATATTATAAATATCGATATCCTAGACCCTTAGAGTTCAATATAGAAAACAAAATCTTCATGAGAGTATCCCCATGATGAAGATTGCCGAGATTCTAACAGGGACGAAAGCTATCTGTGATGGTCATTTGGTTTTTCATGATCCTATAAAGGGTTATTAAGGTGGATTTCCTCCTCAACTTACCCCCATAGTTGGAGCAGGTTCCTGATGTCTTCCATGTGTCATAGTTGAGGAGATACGTGAATGATTGTATATATGTTATTTTTTGGGGTGAAATATACATTGGGGATGGATCCAACATTGTAGATTACCCAGTGGAGATTTAGTATCGATAATATAAGATCCAAAATCGATGGACCATTCCCTTTTTTCATGTGTTGTGACAGCATGGGAGCATACAAGAGAGATCATGGGAGTGAGAGATCCTAATGTAGGCTCCATATCCCCCATTTTTCATTGTTTGTGATTTTAGTGGATGAAAATATTATAGGGGATATTATAGAGACTCTTATTTTACCTTATAAGGCTTCGAAATATATTCATAGATATTTTAAGATTCAAGAACCTAGCTGGCGTGGGATTCTGAGGCCCAGTGAGCTCAGAATTAATTTTATAAAAATATTAAATATATTTTATATCACACATTCCCAATTTTTAAAATAAAATGTAATATATAATAAATGGGGTCTCCAATAAAAAATATGAGACTATCGTTGAATACATAGCATGAGGTTTACACTAGGTGTATCGTAAAGTTTTTCAAAACTAGATTTTTGAATTAGCAAGACATTGGTAGGTGAATTAATTGAATTAATTAATTAAATTATTAAATTAATTCATTTAATACATAAAAACCGAATTCCATTTATAAGTATCGATCTGTGGAGAATCTCTAGGGTTAGCTACCTAAACTAGGGACCATTGAGAGAAGGTTCCACAATTCTCCTTTGTCGGATGAATATCAGACAACGACCAATGATCAGATCAAGTTAAATTGAACGACAACAGACAGAGAGGATCTTAGTCATCATTAGAGAACACATTATTCACAAATTATTGATCAAATATAGGACACATAATTTTTTTACACCCCTTTTATTAAATATTTGAAACATGGATTGTAATATTCATTTAATCCTATGTTTTTCACTCATCATATGAGACCCATTGATGAAATATTTGTTTATTTGATTATGATATTTCCATGCCACAGTATCACACCAATTATCACAAATTATGAAATTTTTTCCATGAATTCTTAGACAATAATTGTTTCAATTTCGTTCTTGTGATTTCTCCCACTGTTATTTGCGTTCTTCATTGTTTTCATACAGGACCGTATTTAGACATTGTTGGGGTGGGCTGAAGCACAATCGGATCCCTGAATTCTTGGAATATGCACATAAAATGAACAAATCAATATTTTACAAAAAAAATACGGATGGATCATGAGTTATACTTCGAGGATCTTAGATCAACGAATGGAAATGGGTGACAGGAGGCATAAATGATGCACGACAAACCACCGTAGAAGAAAAGATTATGATTTTGTCCAGTGAAGGGACAAAATAGATGGTCAGAGATGGTTACCAACATTTATGGGTGGAAAATCAGTGGATTTGGTGGTGGGAGAGAATGATCTGGTGAACTCATGAAGATACATACATTCTAAGAAATCCCTATATACAGAATATGTAATATGATGAACAAACTCAGTGCAGTCCAAATTTCTAAAGTAGCTAGGGTTTCATGTTGTAGTTAAAAATAACATTCCATATGAAGGAACTACATAATATGTAACCACTATCCGTTATACATGGTGTGTATATTGGGTACATGAACATGATCCTATGTATCCCAACATGCTATGTGTTTGAAGAGACACGTTGTGCAATAGAATATTTCTCGTGTATGGGGGAATGGGTTTTACTTTCATGATAATGACCAAGATCACATGAGAAAGCCCCGAATAGATGAGAAATATTGTGTAGAACCCTTATACACTATGTAACAATACATGGCTAGAGATATGTGTGTTGGTGAAGACAAAGCAAGATAGAGGAGTGGGGCCACACACTATTTACTTCTTGATAATCTTCTACCACTCCTATCTCATTTTTTGACTAATATTTATGGCCCATGAGTAGCATATCCTAAGTGTTTTTTTAACATAGAATGAAATAGTATAATTTTTAATGGGTTTTGAGATATGATGTGGGATGTTCCAAGTGTGATGCATCTTTAGGTGGAATTTTATTATGACAATGATTGGGAAGGATTATCAGAGATAGGTCGGTGTTAGCAATCTCTTATACTCCCCATACAACTTTATGTGAAACCCTCCTTTTATATCCGGTCATGAGTCCTCTTCCTATCGAGGGGAACCCTTCTACCATACCAGGGTAAGGTTACTCTACCTGCTAAGTGGCATCCTCCAGTTGTATTTAGAAATGAGACGTCTAATTATTGAGTGGAGCCCTCCTATTGTATGATGGCATGAGTCCTCTACATACTGAGTGAAACCCCCCTATTGTATTGGGGAATGGGTCATATATATATTGAGTGAAACCCTCATGTCATACCTAGGTATGGGTCCTCTACTTGCTGAGTGGAACCCTCCTATTGTATCAGGGAATGGGTCACTACAATAGACTGTGTCAAGGGTAGTGCCTAGTTTTATCATTGCTAAGCAGAAAACACTGATGGGGGGGGGGGGGCTTTATAAATGCTAGCTAAAAGCACTGATAAATGTATCCCTTGTCAGCACTGAAAAATGTGCTGATAAAGGGTAGATTTATCAGCGTTAGTTTTAGCACTAATAAATGTTTTTAATAAAAAATATAATTAATTTATATAAAATTATTATATTTATATTAAAAAATAATATTTATATTTTTACATTATATAAAAAATTCATGTTTATAATTAATATATATTTTTTATAATTGAAATAAATATATAATGTTTAATTAAAATTATTTCTAAGATTATAATAAAATATATATATATATATATGTATATATAATATATATATTTAAAAAAATTATATGGTTATAAAAAATTTCATTATATGATAAATATATTAATTATATTAATTAGATTAATTAAGTTAATTAGATTAATTAGATTAATTCGATTAATTTGATTTATTAGATTTATTAGATTTATTAGATTTATTAGATTTATTAGATTTATTATAGTTATTAGACTTATTAGATTAATTATAATCATTATATTTATTACATTTAATATATAATTATTCTATTTATGATTAAAAAAATAAACAATTTTTAAAAATGTATATTTATAATTAATTATTAAATAAATATATATGTTTCCAATGAATTTTTGATCAAATAAATAAATATATTGATCATGTGTGGGTATAATTGATTTGCATATATGTTATTTATCATCATGAATGTTCATTTATAAATTCCAACATTATTATTAATGTTTTCCATTTGTGATTGTTTTTTTATTATGTATACTTTACTAGGTATATGATTAATTCATGTTACCCATATGAACTATTATAAAATTACAATAAATACATATATAAATAATTATAAAATGAATATATATATATATATATATATATATAGTTATAATTATAACTATATATATGCAAATAATTATACATTTATAATAAATAAATTTATTATACTTATAAAGTTATAAATCTATATAATTTAATAAATATATTAATAAGCATATAAAAACATTTATAAATAATTAAAAATAGTTGTACTTAAAATTCCTAAATAAATATAGATGTATTTTAATAATTAAAAAATTATACCAAATATATTAATTAGTTATATTTATAAAATTATAAATATATTTGTTATAATTATATATATATATATATATATATATATATAATTACAACAATAAATAAATATTTCTTTATTATAAATTTTAATTACAAATAAATATGTATTTATTTATAATTTTAAATATAAATAAATATATTTTTATTTAAATAATTATTAAATTATAATTAATATATTTATTATTTTCATATATAATGTTATATATAATTAAATAAATATATCTATAAATATATAGAAATATTTGATAAATAAATAAATATATATATATTTATAATTATAAATAAATATAAATATTTTTAAATAATTATAAAATTATAATAAAGTTATTAATAAAATTATATATATAAGAAGAATATATTTATTATAATTTTATAATTATTTAAATAAATAAATATTTAATTATTTATATAATTATATATAAATATCTATTCATTTAAATAATTATAGAATTTAAAGAAATATAATTATATATATCTATAATCATTTAAATATATATATATAATATGCTTATTATATATATTTATCATATATATGATTTTATAAATATATATAATAATATATATTTTTATCAGTGCTGATAAAGAGAGGCCTTTATCAGCGCTCAAAAAGCACTGATGAATACATGTTTTATGAGTAATTTTTATTTTAGTGCTGATAATACAGAGAGGCTCAGCCAAGGGATAACCCCTTGAACATTTATTAAAATAAAAGAAAAGTATAGTAGCAAGCGACACAATTCAAAAGAAGATGTTACATGTCATCAAAAGCATACACATCCCCACACCCCTCGTAGCAAGCTTCATCTGCAATAGCCGAATACCATTCAGAGTTGTCATAATGCTTCAGGACCTCAACATATTTCCTTCATAGATTCATCCGTTCCAGTGCTAAGAGATGAGTGTTACCACCAGAGGACCTAGTGGCCAACGACTTTGGTAGGTAGGAGTAGTCCATTCTTGACCAGCATCGCAGAGGGGCAGTCAATACATTGTGAGGCTCTATCATCTTCATCTCCCACATTGAACCACATCACTAAAAGAGGGCTTGATCATACCACTATAGTTTTCTTTATCACTCTCACATCAATCCCCCCATTTCCCACTAATGATCGCATTTTGAAAATTTTCTTCTTCTCCGCTACCCTTCTAGAATTTTCCATTGGTGTCAACAGCGAGACACCTTGGCTACTCCACAGGCTCATAAATAATCAGAGTCCCCTGCTGCACATCTTTGGATCCACTGCCACCCTCCTATATCAAAGTCCCATTTTTCATTTCATTCAAAGGATAGCCATCCTCCACATTCTGTTGCTCAAACATCTAGGGACAATCTCCATGAGAAGCTGTGAATCCCACACACTCATCATTCACAGCCTTCCCTTGTTCCCCATTTGCAACATCCAACACCTCCAAAGGACCACTCACACAACCAACATCATCCAACACTCTTTCATCCACATTCTCTGCTCCTTTTCACCCGGTCTCCTTCTTTCCATTATATATAGTTACACCCACCTCATTCTGTTAGTCTCGCATGACTGCATTAGCACCTGCTGGGCATTCCAGATTACTATTACCAGCAACATCCTCTACACTAGCATAAAACACCCCCATACCCAACTGAAGATCGCGGCGAAGCCTACTGAATACTGCAGACACATCAGGATTTGTAGTTACCTCTGCATAGATCCTCGAAGGCACTGCAATTCGGTTCTCCGCACCATCTGCAATTCCAGATACCACACATCAGCAGGCATCAACCTCAGCCCTTGAGACTTTCCTACTCTCTCCCTCAGATTAGAACGTATTCGATTCATTACGTCAACATGAAATTTCGAGGTCATATGCCCCAATCGGCAACAAGAATTGCAATAATCTACCCAAGATTCAAAGACCACAGACTGCCTCCATCTGAACTCTTCGCCTACGGTAAGCCATATCCAGTTGACCAGTGGCCTTGAAACATCTACCACCAGACATATATGAGGATTGACTGGATGGATTATAGTGGATTTTCGGACTTCGGAGCAGAGATAATGCCCCACCATATTACCAATCATGCGAATAATTGCAGGATTTTGGAATGGAAGAGGGAGTTGAGGGAGACTAACCCATGCCGCAACAGTTGATGGATCACAATTCATATTTTTTAAGCACTTTTTTGTTAGTGCTGAAAAAAGGACCACCAGGTATTATAATGAAACCCTAACACTACCCTCATTCCTTTCACCCCTTATGTTTTGGTGGAAGTCGACCCCTACACCACTGACCCCTCCTCCACCATGAACACTCCTCTACTGGGAATGCCACTTCATCATGAACCCACCTGCACCACTCCCCCTCTTCCATCGTGAAACCATTTCCAACATGAAAACCCCTCCAATCTTTCTTGATGTCCTTATACCTCAATCTTTGTGTGTTTTTGACACCGATTCTTCAAGGAAACATCATGTAAGTCCTATTTGGCTTGATTTTTTCCTCTTTTTGGGGTTTCTCTTCACATTTCTTGAGTTATTATTTTTTAGCATGTCATTTGATAGAATATTGGCATGATCTTCAATTTTTTAGGGAAAATATTCAGGTTTTTGTTTTTATATTTCCTTAATAGGGTCTTGATGTGGTGTTGTTGTGGTTTCAAAATAATTTCTAAAGGTTTCCAAGTTTGAGGTAGGTGATTCAATGAGTTACATTGTTATATGATTTTGATATGCTTTTCTGTTTACTTATATGTGTTCTATGGATTATTCATGTGGTGCAAAACATGTTGTGGAAATTTTTTAACATGCATATTTGATGAAATTTGGTTATTGAAAAGAAATTTCTTATATTTCTTATGTGATTTATGGTTGTGTTCGTTTAGAATGTTTTATGCATTTTGTGAATGGTGAGAATTATATTTTCAAAAGACATATAAATATGAAATTGTGTTAAAAATGGATTTATCTAAGAAAATAGATTTGTAGCATGTGTTGGATTTCTTTTTGTGTACCTAAAATGCATCATTGAATTGTTTAAGTAATGTGAAGCATGTTATGAAATAGTTTTAATGTAAAAATTATTTTAAAAAGGGTATTTTACCATATTCCTAAATCATTATTTAAGATCCAAACATGAAGGTGATTATTTGATCGCATTAGTGAGGAAAACGTTGAATTTTCCATTGTTTGGTTATTATTTGGAGGTAGTTGTAATGAATAGGAAGCGACCCACCACTATGTGATAGTAGGTTCTAGATCGAAGGAATGTTTTCTCCCCTTTTTATTCTATTCACAACCATATTCTATGTAGACCATATTTTGGAGGTGGTGCCTACTTTGTCTATTCATTAATCATACTCCTTAATCCAACCCTCTACTACGCATCCAAAATTAATGCTCAATATCATTGAGGAATGTACTTCTTCCCTCTTGGATCCAGATTCTCTTGGACACACATTTTATGAAATTTCCTAATTCTTTTATCTCATGGTTTTCCATTCCACTGAACACCTCACTTTTGAACATTCAAAATCAATATATATTTTAAACTCTCCAAGAGTAGGAAGGACATTATCCCGTATTGTCATCATCCGCCACCATTGATTATTAATCATAACCTTACCCATTTCAATGTCTCAACAACTTTTTTTTTTCTAGATTAATTACAAAAAATCATAGAAGACCACTTCACTAGAGGAAAACATATAGTCATTAAACCAATACATTCTATTGAGTCTTGATAAAATAATTACTATATGTTGTGTAACAATGATATATTACCAATTTCTGTTAACTAATGGTAGAATAAGAAAGATATCTGATACCACTAGTTGGATTTGGTACACATCAAAAATCTTTATTTTAAGCCCCTAAATCAGAAATTAAATTCCCAAAAATTGAAAATAGTGGAAGAAATTCTCTAATATACCTAAATTGGAACAAATCCCCAAACCTCATATACCATAATGTCAAAGTAAATCTATAGAAAACTCAAAAAATTAGTTCTCTTCCTTCTAGTTATTGTAAACTCATGGTTTTGAAAATATATACCCTAGATGAAAATGAGCCATAATGAATAAACACCTGACATAAATGGAATAAGCACTCCACATGAAAATTATGTTGTTTGGATAGAAATCCTACTTCATAAGGTAATATATTGATATTTTTATTAAGGGATAAATTGAGTTATAAGGGAAACATATCTTTTGTTATCGTTAACCATCCAAAGCTACAAGAGACACTTTCTAGGCACCCTAGTTGAATAACCATAACAACACATGTAATGAATCCTTCCACCTGAAATAACTCTACGGTGAATCCCACTAAAGGGACAAATGATATAATTAAAGTGATAATCAAATCATATTTTCTTATCAACCTAATTTTATATCTAAATATATAAATTATTACTTTATTACAACTTAAAAAATTTTATAAATTAATTAACCACTATTGATATTCAATGTTATGAAGTAGTCGTTACATTTTGGTTGATGCATCCATCAAAGGTACCTAACCAAGATTTTATTTATGAAATTTTCTTTAAAAGGATGTATAATATTTTGGGACATGATGTAGTTAACTTCATGAATGAGTTTTGGAGAGGTAAAAATTTTATTTATACTTATAATGATACTCCCATCACTTTGATTCTAGAGGTTAATCATATAAGTTCAGCTAAGGATTTAAGAATGAATATTCTTTCTAATGCCACTTATAATGTTTTCTTGAAGATTTAAGAAAATATTCCATGGAAAATCATACAGTCTATTAGTTTAGTACCATAGTTATTTTCTTATTTTTACTTCATAAATTATGTACTTAAAAGTATTTTTATAACAACATAGTTTCTTCTAGTGATGAGTGGCATAGGGAAATTCTTTGTGTGAAAGGAATGAAGCAAGGAAAATTTTGATTGTGTAATGTGTTCATGATTATAGATTTTATTAGGTGTATTTGTAAAGGAAGGAACCAATTGTACTTCTTGTGATAGACATATACATTTTTCTTGGGGTGTACAACTAATTGATTTGGTGTGAGCCAAGGATCAGGGGATAATGCAGCTTTGGTTGTAAACTAGAACATGATTGTTTCATGGTTATCAGTGTGGTCACTGACTATGGAACATATTTGTTAGGAATCCGGTGTTGCGGTGAAGGATAATTGATATAACTAGACAATGGAAGCATGGATAAGGGATATCCAATTGTTGGGAGAATAATATAAAATACTTTTGGGAATTATTATCTTTACACCAACAGTGGAATAATGTGATGAAATCATACCACAATGATTGATTTGGCTTGAATCGAGGTGTTTTCCATAATATTTTAAGATTATATTTTTATATAATTAAGAAAAAATTTACATTATATTGATGATTTGGGTATTTTTTGTTAAATATTAATTTTAATGAATCAAATATGATGGATATAAATAAATAATGGATGAATGCCAATCATTTTAAAAAATAGTCTGAATATGGCATAAAAGTGTTTATCAATTTTGAAAGATCATGCATATGACCCTTATAAAATCATTTTTTTTGCTTATGCTATTTTTATTAAAGACTAATTAGTCCACATGAGTTGGAAGAACACTTGATCTATCATAGAATATATTGATGTTATAAATTTTCGAATAAACACAAGGAAAAATGAATATAGGTAGTGGCTAGGATAACACTACGTTTTATGAATCATCATATATGATTAAAAGTGTGAACAATGAAGAAGACAACATCAAGGATGTGATTACATATGTGAATGATGATTAAGATCATATTGATGAAATGACAAGGAGAGTTGAAGATGAACTTCTTGATTTGCAATTTTTTTGAGAAGTTATAAAGCTGTTCGAGGATGATATTGTATGATGGTTGCACTAAATGTATAGCATTTTCATCCGTACTAAAGTTGTATGATTTGAAACTAGGCAATAGATGGAATGACACTAGTTTTATAAAACCACTTTCTCTCCTAAAAGAAATGCTCCCGAAACATAATGATATACTGATCCAAACATACAAAGCCACACAAATTCTATGAATGATGGGTATGATCTATAAAAGAATACACGCCTACCCAAATGAATGTATACTATATTGTAAGGAACGAAAATAACTTATAGAATTACCAATGTTTGGTGATTCTTGATACAAGAAATATTAATCCCAATATATGAAGGTTTGTGAAAATTTCCAATCATTCCAAGGTTTACGTGCCTATATGGAAGTGAGAAGACTACATTGCAATTGACATGGAACACAGATAAAATAATTAAAGATTTGAAAATATGTCACCACATAGACTCTCCTCAGTGGAAGATAATTGATCATGAGTATCTTAAATTTTGAAACTAGGTGAGAAACCACCATCTTGCATTATCTATATATGGAGTGAATCATTTTGGTCTTCAAAGAAGCACTCATATCACATTACCAATTCTCTTGGTAAATTATAACATACAACTTAACTTATGCATGAAATAAAAATACATCATGTTATCAATTATTATATCAGGACCAAAACAACTGGGTGATGATATTAATATTTATTTTGATCCATTGATCAAGGATTTGAAATTATTTGGGTATTTAGGTGTTATGGTGTATGATTATTATATAAATGAAGATTCAATTTGAGAGACATATATTACGCAGAGATAAATAAATTTCTTGCTTATGGAAATTTTTTTGGGTATAGAACTAAAAAAACAATAGGGTGTCCCATTTTCCAACAAGGTATACAATCAATTAGGATAAAACAGTAATCATAAACCATGTTTCTAAGACATCATATATTTCTACCCCAACAACATATGTACTAATATTAGACAACATCATTCGATGGATGCTTAAAATAATGTACAACAACACCTCCACTAACAAGTGATCAAATGTTTTAGAATATAAAATATGTGGACAATAAATTTGGTAAAATATATTCAAAAAAGCATATGAAAACCCGTTGGAAAAATATATTAGTTTTTTTGAATTACCATACTGCTATTGTCTATATGTTAGAAATTTTATTGATGTTATGCATGTTGAAAAAATATATGTGATAGTGTCATCGACATGTTTCTAAATGCACCTAAAAAATGATGGACATAAGACTAGGTTGGACATGGTTTACATGGGAATAATAGAAGAGTTGGAACCAGTGAAGGGTAAAATATATATATTTCATCCTCTTATTGCTTACACTCTTTCCAGGAAGAAGAGATATAAATTTTGAAACTTCTTGAATGATGTAAATGTTCTATAAGGATCTTTATAAAAAATCAAGAACAACATATCAATGAGATATTTAAAGTTAAAGAGTCAAAAATTAAATTACTCCCATGTTTTGATCAAATATTTTATTTATGTATATTTATGTAGATTTTTTCCCAAGAATGTTTTTCATACATTAACTAAGCTTAGTTTCTTATTCAAAGGTATATATAGAAAATTTGTAGACCCAATGAAATTTCCAACTATGGAAAGAGAAATTTCCATCATATTATGTGAATTAAAAATGTTATTAACATTGAAATTATTTGATTTGCTGGTTAATTGGATGGTTAACATGGTGAGAGATATTTGATTATGTTTTCCTGTACACTCTAGATGGATGTGCCCCATTGAACGATATATGAATATTTTGAAAGGCTATATTATAAATTGATGTTGGACAAAGGGATGTACAAGAGAGTGATATATTATTAATGAAAATGTTGAATTATATACTGATTACCTATGAAGTGTGGAAGGAATTTCTATACTAAAAACTCATCACATTGGAAGACTTTAAGGTGAAGGAATTTCTCGAAAATAGGTTGTGACAATCCATATTATAGATTGTTAGAAAGCCACCTTTACATTTTTCATAAAAGTTTAGACATTGAACCATATGCTGAAACCATCAAAGAAATTATTAGGAATATTAATTCATTAAGGGATGAAAAATGGATATCAAATACATATAATATATAGTGTATAGGATGGTTTAATGACCATATTTGTAAGGATTTAAATGAAAATCCTGACTCAATTTTAGAATGAATTCAATGTCTAACAGGAGGACCAAGTGTGTATGTATTATCTTACAATGATTATGTAATTAATGGTTATAGAATATATACTAATGAAAAAGATGAAAAAAATACCATGTAGAATAGTGTAGTTGCAATTGTGTCTAAAGAGATTAATGTTTTTGGTGTTAAGGACCAAATTCTAATTTATGAAAATATGTTATACTTTGGAATCATCAAACAAATACTGGAGTTGGATTATACAACATTCCATGCGTCTATTTTTCAATTATAGTGGGTAGATAATAGGAGTGCTATTTAAATAGATGAATTGAGATTCATGAAATTTTATTTTTATAAGGAAGGATATAAAGACAAACAATTTATAATGGAATCATATACAGTACAAGTATTTTATGTTCCAGATACCACAAATTGAAACTAATCAACTGTTCTGTAATCAACTAAAACCACTGAAGGGTAAGATGAAAATTCAATGGAGGATGACTCTTTAATTGGGATGTCAAAATCAATTTATAAAGGTCGAATTGTTTTTATAATTTAAGATAGTGGTTTTTATATACATTAGGATGTTTATGAAGTTGTCTTACGTCAAACCGATACAAGATATGAGAAGTATGACTCAAAATGAATGTTTACAATTTGAAATGATATATTAGTAAAAAAACACAACTGACATACTGAAAACTAAGGATACACATTTCATTGTTTTGATACATTTTTAAAATGATCCAAGAATCATTTGTGACATGTAGGAATGAACCCCACCTCAATACAACACATAATGTGACTGTTATAACTCCGAATGTTTCTTTTTATTTAAAATTGACATTAATTTAAGTAAAAATGAACAAGTCAGATAATAAAAACTGATAAAACATTCATATTGTTTTTATTATTTATGAAAATGATACATGATTCATTTGTAACATGTAGTAATCAACCACACCCCAATCCAAATCATGGTGTGACCGGTATGACTAAAAGTGTGCTTTATCAGTTTAAAAGTGACATTTCAGCTCAAAACATATCACTCACTAAAAACCAAGAAAATTTCCTCTAATTGTATTCATAATTTAAGAAAATGATTCATAAGTCCTTTGTGATGTGTATAAATCATTCTCACGTCATACCGATGAACAATGTTACTGTTATGACTCATAATGTGTGTTTTCATTTTGAAATGATATTTTTTGTAAAAACCACAATAGAAATACTGAAAACTGAGTAAATGATTTATTATTTTTTTGATAATTTATAACAATAATACATGAATCCATTGTAATGTGTAAGTATTAACTCCACTGCAATATGAAGATTAGTGTGACCAATATAACTACAAATGTGTCTTTATTAAAAATTGAAATTTTATTAATGTATTCTTTCATATTAATGTTTAAATTATTTAGTTATAGGATTAATAATATAATAATTGTTTCCTTATAGAGGTGTAGTCTTTTTCTATAGTTGTGATTATTTCTTCAGCAACTGATTTTATGGGAAGACATTTTCGTGAGGGGATCACAGACATCAAATGATGAAACATTAATGTTTTTTAATTTTCATGTTGGATAGTTGTAACTTTAATTATATGAAAAATTGTTTTAAATGTTTATAGAATTTTATTTTTGTATATACCATTGGTTGATATTTATTTATTCATGATCTTAATGAATATAGAATTATTTTCCAAACCCTTATATGTGGTGCTTGTTTTTCATCATTTGCATCATGTATGTGTTTCATTTATTGTTATTTTTTATTACCTCAAATTTACTATAATATTCTTTATTTTGTATTGTAAAACCCTGTGATATTTCTACCATGTTTACGTATTGACTGGGAATTCACTAAACATGCACTATATTATTGGTCATTCTTGAATCAATTAAAATTTGTCTTGATTTTTATTGATATTGAAGTTATTTATGATCCATTATTCTTACCATTAATCCTTGTATTTTTCTGAAATTTTTTGTTATGTTTTAGTTGGAATCATCTGGTAAAGATTAGTATTTCTATGTGGTGAGAGTTTTACTGGCTTAGATTGTTGTATTATCTACTATTTTGTATACAGAGTATACTTTGATGTTTTTTGGTGTAGGTTTTTATCTAGATGTTATATTATATAAACAACACATCACAGCTAGCTAGGCCTTTACCAATACTATTTTGATCATTGAAAAAGTCCCACCTTTATCATCACTAATTAAAGAACTGATAGAGGAGTCCTTTATCAGCACTAAAAAATAGTGTTAATAAAGGGGATCCTTTATGAACATTAAAAACTGTTAATAAAGGGGATTCCATTATCAGTGCTTTCTTTAGTATGGATAAAGGACCCCCTTTATCTTCATGGCAATTAACAATGCCTTTTTAGTGCTATAAAATGCTGCTAATAGTGCTTTAAAAAGAGCTATCTATAGTAGTGGGTCCTCAACATACTGAGTGACACCATTCTCTTGTATTAAGGCATGAGTCTTCTACCTATTAAGTAGAACCATTGTATTGTATCGGGTTATGCATAATCTACATATTGAGTGACACTATCATGTTATATTATGTAATGGGTCCTCTACATGGAGATTGTTCACTATAAGGACATGGAGCGATGTAAAGGTACAAAACCACCCTATGAATTTTGTTTGGATATACATGTGATATATTTGGATTCATTGATGGACCCTTTAGAAATGTTGGTAGACTCATCTTCATAGGCTGGGGTGTGATAGGAAGATCCCCTTTCTCTCTCATTAGGATTTACTTTATGATCTTAAATCTTTTTTTTGGTTTTGTTTCCCTCTTTCTTGGGATGAGCTGATTTCTTATATTGCGTATCCTTTTCCCCCATCAAGTTTTGGGAACATCCTATTGGGTAAGTACATACTCATCCTTTTATGGGGGTTTCTAGCACGTGTCCTATCTTATAAAGATGATGAATAACTAGGTGGTGATTTTAGAGTACCATAGGGATACCTGGGTGCATTTTATAGCATACGGTGTTTAGGGATTGAAGATATAGAGCCAGGATCTCTCAACATTATTTCCAGTCATCATGTTTGGAGATAGTCACTAGTTGGGAATTTATTTTTACCTTTAATTTTCAGTATGCTTTGTTGAAATATTTTTTATTCCCTAGAGGTTATTACATGTAGGGTTTTTAATCTATATGTTACATCCTTTTATTATTATTCCTATGCACTTATTTATGGAGATAATATGGTGTGTGCTTACAGGTATTCTAGGAAAAGGACTCCCATTTTATTCAGGTAGTTTGACACTTTTCACCTTCCCCTAGCATATGGAAGTGGGATTGGGGTAGTTCTAACTCAATATTTTGCTGACCAGGTAGGCCCCAATGGGTCGGGTAATGACAATGCTATTTTATATTCCATGTGTTTTTCCATGAAATGTTTCAGTTGTGATATCCTTATCCACAGGATTAGGAGAGATATAGTTAATAAGGGTTTGAGGTGGTTTATTGAGTATTCAACAATGTTTTATATATGATATGTTTAAATGTTTAATTCAAAATATGGAACTTGATCATATACATTTGATCATGTTATGATCCAAGGGATATTTAGGATCTATGGTGAAATCCTATTCATATTTTTTCTCACACCTAATACATTAAAATCTAATTAATGTAAAAATTTCACATATCTATACATAGATAAGGGTAAGAACCCTATGTAGCTTGGATTTAGTGACTGAGAACATAATGATTTTAGGAGGGATTAGAGACGTATATAGTCAGTGTTTTTATAAATTTTTGTTTATTTTAGTTATATTACAAATTGACACATGTATTTGGTTTTGGATGGTACCTGAATGGTAACTGTGGCATTATAAGAATTATTGATGTTTATTTTCGGTTCTTATTTGATGGTGTTGTGTTATTGTTTATTCTATATTGTTTTTCAAATTTATTATACTATAGATTTTTATGATGATCCATTATAGGGAAAATTTATCCCCAATTGATATTTTAAGACCCTTAGAGCTATTCCCTAGTCCTTAGTGATTGGGGAGGGAACTTGAGGATATGTTCATTTTTTACCTATGTTTCACAGTCCTTCTGGGTTGAGTCCTTAGAGAACCATGTTTAAATTAATGAAACCATCCATAGACCCTATAAAAAGAATCACCAGCCATGCCCAACACTATAGTTCTATGAATCCACCACAATCAAAGTAGAAGTTAGATTCCAAGACCACTGATAAGAGATAAATCCATAAAATAATTTTTACAGTTTGTATACTCGTGTGAATGATCAACACCATGGATGAGTTTTGTGTCAATGAGTTTTCATTCCTTGATGATGTTGATGAGAAAAACATCCACTAGTAGGTTATGGGTTAGTGTAATGGTAGACCAAAGTATAATGCTATGATAATGTAGTATTGTTAGAGTTTTAGGTGGGGTGATTCAAGTAAGGGGATAAAATCAAATATTTTAGTTATTTAAAATTAAAATAATGAATTATTTTTTTAAATATTAGGGGAATAGTGGATGAATATATATATAAATATATATATAAATTATATTTACTTATAATAATAATATTATTATAAAATTTTTAAATAGATATAACTAATCATGGGGTGTGTGTTTTACCATACAATCATTTTTGAAAACCACTGCTCCAATTGTGTGTAAAGAATGACTCTAGTAGTTTTTGTGGGTGATACCCTTTTTTGAAAAAATAAGACTACGGTTGTGGTCTCATGGATTCATCATAGGTAGATATGTGTGACACTATGATGTTTTCCACATGTAATGAATAAAAACTCATGAAAACGATCACATTTTAGGTTTTTGAGCCACTACATAGATCCATCAATCTTTTAAATTCTAAATAAAAAATTTTTTAATTGGTTTTCAATTTTCACAATTGAATACCCTATTTTACATTTTTTACACATATATCTTGATTGTGAAGTTATTAATGCCATTTGAGATCATTTAAAAAATGTGTTTATAATTTTAAATACTTGGACACTATTTTCAATAATTCCATTACATGGGAAAATTCCTTGAGTATTTTGTGTTCATTTTCTTATTTATAATATAAATGTTTTTAGTTATGTTATTTGGATCTCCTAATGATATATTTTAGCTAAAATATGATTTTTACATGTACATGGATATGTGAAATTCAGAAATAGTTTTAAAGAATATGATACATCAGGATATTTTGGTGTGATTTTTGATCTTTAGTATATCTATCCTTAATTTTATAAATCATTGATTCACAGTGATATATTTTTTTGTTGACATTATTAATAAAAAATATCGATAATGAAACCATTATGTGTTATATGAGTTGTGAAAATCCATTTAGTTTGATATGTATGTAATTATTTTTTAGAACTATTACACCTAAAAAACATATTTTAAAATAATACTATGATCATTTTCATTCTCAACACACAACACCATTATTTAAAAAAAATTATGAAATTTTATAAAAAATATTATTATTTATATATGACTGGTATAACATAGCTTTTGAATTGATGAGTAGGAATATGAGTAATGACATTATAAAATATTTTGTAAAAAATTCATACTCAATACAATTTTTTGTATTAATTCTTAGGAAATAAGATCTTAATTTATGGTTAAGTCATATCATGATTTAAAAAATAAATTTTCATTAAAAATGAGTTTGGTTGATTTTGGTGAAAAAAATATTATAATTAATTTATAAAATATTTAGAAAATTTATTTTATAAAAATTAAATAATTTTTGATATCATCATTTCAAAGCAATCTTATAGTGAAATTTTGTAATTTTTTTGAAATGTTTGATTTTTCTGTAAATAGTGAAAATACAGATAATATCAAAACATGAATTTTTATTTTAATGATTTAAATAGTTATATTTTATTTTGAATTATTTTTAAAATATCATTAGATCATATTTATTAAAAATAATTTAATTAATTTCATTAGAATTGACATTATGCTTAATTTGAATATAATGGTTTTTTATAATTAAAAATGTATTTTCTTTTGAAAACTGTTTTCATCTCAAATTGATGGTTTATTTTTAATATAATTTATAAAATATTTAGGAATTTAAATTTATGAAATATAATTCAATTTTTGATTTAAAAATTCTTATTTGGACAAAAATTAATGTTTTATATTTTTTTGGATAAGTTATATTTTTGGTGAATAGAGACAAAATACAATTTTTTATGAAACAAAATATCTCTAAGATATAAATATGAAATATATTTTTAAAAACCTATTTAAAGACTCATTCATGATAATATAATTAAAATATAAATCAAAATATATAATTTATAATTTATTTCATGATAAATATGAAAATAAATTTTAATACCAAAGTCATTCTTGGGAAACAAATGAAAACTAAAATTTGGTGTCCTAAAGATAATATTTAAGAAGGAAGATTTATTTAATATAATTTATTAATAAATTATATTTTTATATATTATATAGTTTTATATTTATGAGTTTTGGATTTATATAACAAGAATCTTATCAAAATTCTTGTGCAGTGTTTACACGAGGTGAGAAATAGTCAAAATAACATATTATGCTCGTTTTCATAACCTATATGTGAGTAAATATGAATATTTAATTAATATAAAATTATATTTTTGACTTAAATAATTTTTTATGTGAGTTTTTTAAATTTTATTGATGATATAATTAATTTTAATGCATACACAAAGTTGGTATAGGGCTTGTGGAAGTAGAAGAAAAATCAATGTAAATGATTTTATAAAATATAAAATGTAATATTTTTTAGATTAATTATGGGTTAAAATTAATTTTATGGTTAATAATAATGTTGAATTTGTGGTTAAAGAGTTTAGATTTGAAATCCAGAACTTTTTTGATGGATTTAAAGTCAAAATATTTCTATATTTCTTAAAGTTATTTTAATTGTATTATATGTTAATAATATATTATAAAATGATATAGAAATTTTAAAAATAATGAAATAGGAAAAATAGAATTATATAAGATCTAAAATTTCATCCATTTACCATTTTTGTGACAATTACTGCCATTAATTAAAATTGATAACCCTTAAGTATTTAAAACGTTGTTATCACTGTAGTGGATAAAATAATGGGTTAAACCAAAAGACATGGTTCACTATGTCATATAAAAATTCACAAATTTTATTGTTTGATATTTTTCAACCTTATATTAACACATTGTTCCAATTTCACCTGAAATTTAATTTTTTATATTTAAATATTTTAAATTATTCCAAGTGTGTCATTTCCTCCACTACAAAAGGTCACCATATCTCATCTATTATTCGCACCACCTTGATCCACTTAGGTTGACCAAAACGTTGAAAGTTTTTTTGTAAACATCATTATATAAGTTTCATATGTTTTTTATCTTCAAAAAACTATCCCTATAGTCCTTGGGGAGATATCAAACGAAGGTTTTTCAAAGATGAGGAAATCGTATTAACTGAGAATTTTCAATTTAGTTATTCTTCCAACTCATTAAATTATATCAAAAACATTAAAATATAATAATATAAGTATCTAGAGTATTTTGAGATATTGTTATTTTAATTTCTTAACATTATTCATCCCCTTTTTTGTCAAATTGGTAATGAAAGTATCGCTCATGCGTAGATGTGGATTGCCACCTCTACGAAGCGATATGATTCATTTTCCATCACCGCCTAAAATGGATGTTTATAATAATAGGTTTAATAAATATAAATTTTATTTATTGTATTATTATAATTATTGTAATTTTAATTATTATTTATCTTTATTTCATTCCAACAGTGGAAAGTGGAAACATCACTCGGGCGTACAAACAGACTACCACCTTCATGAAGTTATGTGATTTATTATTCATCACTAATTTATATTAATAATTATAAAAGTTAATATTATTAATAAAAATTATAATTATATTATTATTAATATTTCTAATATGATGAAACCATGACCAAGGTTAATTTACTAGAACCATGTAACTGGAACATGCATCGAAAACAGACCAATTTTCGCCTGGATGCTTGTTTTATTGAATAATTTAATTATAAAAGGTTAATTGAAAATTATAAATGATTGATATATAGTATGTTATTCATGAATATTGTAAAAAAATTATATGTATATTAATATATGTTATTATGTAGGAGATTTTTATACGTATGAAGAAATATATGTAACATCCTAGGTAAATAATGAATATGACATTTTCGCATTTATCCATATTTGTGAATAAAATATTAATATAACTTTAAAGGGGATGCTATGCTCGATGGAGTACCCAATACGCAACAATGAGTTTCTTGGGAATCTTACGTTGCACTCTAATAATAAAATAATATTATTTTAAATTATAGTTAACGCCTAGCCGTTGTAATGGCCTGAATGAAGAGAACTAACTACAAAATGATTATATATGTTTGTCAAATATTTTTACTTTTTACAATAAATTTTAAAGTATTAAAAATTCGAATGAATCCAATTATAAGCGTAAACATTCTAATATTCTTTAAAAGGTCGATTAACTGCCTTTTGATGAAAAACCTCTTTTAAATCCACTTTCTGACAATTTTACGTGTTATATTTGACAAAATAAAATTCTTCTTTAGAATTTGGACATCAAAATTTACTTTGTGTAAATTTTTGGTATTTTTCCAATAATGTTAATTTTTTAATGAATAGTGAAAAATGTTGTATTTTAATTCAAAACAAATTTTTAATATAATTTATTTATATGATTAGATTATTTTTTTGAATTGGGTTCAAAGTGAAATTAGAATATATTTTTACTATTTAATCCAATAGTGGTCGCTGGAATTAATTTCATTTTGAAATTGGACTTAAACTAGTGTCAATCTTTTGATACTTATTGTTTCATAAAAACACGCTATTTGCTTTGACAGCGGGAATTAATTATTAAATTAATTAATGTAACTTATATGTTTTTGATATTGTAAAATAGACATCATTTTTTAATTCATAATATCAAATATTGCCTAGGGTGAATTTTTGGTAATTTTCTGAAAAACTTCAATTTTTGATGAATAGTGAAACCACTAAGTGGTAGTTAAAGAAACCGATTTTTCGTTTAAATGAAACTTTACCACTTCCATGATTTGAATTTCAAAAATCCTACATACATGGTTTTTATTAAGAAGTAAAATGTGGTTCAATGGGAGTAAAATAATTTTTTGGTGAATAGTATCTTTTAAGTTTATTAATCGCGATTAGAGGGAATTTGTGTAATTTAAGGTAAAAATAATTTTTTAATAATATGAAATGACCTAGACACATGTCCTCCCCTCATTATATGTGTCATGGACGACCAAGACAATCCATGGGTCAACTTGGGGACCCCATGGAGCCACTTTGGTTGGGAAATGACATTAATACCTTTTTATTTATATTTAAAGTTAAAATGTCACAAACATGTGTTGTTTTACTAAACCAATTTTTAAATGGGGTTATACAAGTCATATATTTTACTATAAATATTAATTAGAAATATAAAATGATTTTATACATCATGATATTTTTTTTATAATTTTTAGACACTAAATAAATTAAATTATTTATGACATCACGATGATACAACGATTACCTCATTATTTAACGATTTAAATAAAATGAAAAGATAATGTAAAATATAAGACCTAAAATTATCAAAAACCTATTGGATGGGTGTATTTCGAAACCCTATCACATTATCCTCGAAATATATCTTTTTGGGACCTTTAAAATCCCAAAGGCATTATATAATAAAGTAATATTTTATAACTTTCAAGAGTGCCCCTCCTCTCCTCTTATAAAAGGCCCCCACCTCCACCTCCTTACCCACACCTCTCATGACTTTGTCTAGTCCAAAAACTGACCATTTAATCTCTCCACATCCATATCTTCATCATTGAAGCCTCACCTTTGGGCAGAAGCCTTTCTAAGGAAGCCTTTGATCTCAAATAAAAAAGAGTTACCTGATTTAAAGGTAATGTCTTCCCTTGTGTTCTTTTCTTTTATTTTGCTTCTCCAAACCCCTAACTCTTTTTATTCCATTATTTTGTAACAAAACCAGTATATTAAATATAATAGTATGTTTTTATGTGATGGATTCAAGCTATACTTACACACACCTTCGTCTAATGGTTAAAGAACATATTGTTTCCGTGGATGACGACTTTTTGCCTCACGAAACGATGATTGTTCTATAACCTCTTAACACCTTTCATGGTGGCCATTATGATGTCACTATATTTTATATATGATTTATATGGTATTTATGTTTTCTATATTATTATGAATTTTATATTTAAATCATGCCTTTATGCTTTTCATGTTATGCAAATGCGATAATTTTATACGAGGAAGTGTGGACTACTGCCCCCTCAAGTGATATGACTCGTTCATGCAATACATGGAATGTATAAAGAATGAAATTAATGAACATATGTGACCTATATAACATATATATTATACTGGGATTATAACATATATATCTCTCAATTAGTTTTAATTCCATTAATATGACATAGAAATAAAAGTAGCGATCATGCGTACGTACGACTTACCGTCTCCATGAACGGTGGATTTCATTTCTTACCTCTAAATGATTATGTAATATAATAAATACATTTATATGCTGGATATAAATGATATATATGATATCCAAATCATGAATATGATTATGTATATAATGAAACTTTGACCACACGAACAACATGTAATTGTAAGAAGTCCACTTTCAACTTAAGAACCAAATATCATCAAAACAAACATTATTAACTTAAATGATTACATAATGTTTATAACATTTAAATAAGTGATATAAAAGTAATAATTAACTTTAAAAAGGTTCATAAGAAATTATAAATTAACTCAAGTTTATTATTCAGGACGTTAAAGAACGATCGATTCAAGTCGGACCCGAGGTAAGGGATCCTACCCCTCTCTTTCTTTTTAAGTACACTTTTTTATGTAATTTCTTTTATGATCATATTTATTATGATTGGGATGTTATTTTATATTAATCTTACTATAAATATTATGTTAATATGATGAGATACCCTATTTGATCTCATCAATCCATATTTTGATGTTTTATGTGGCGCCGTTAGGTGGCTGAGTTTTCGTAGGGGATTTTTCATCTCACTTTTATTCCCGTGAAATTTATGCTACGTTTTCCACTATTTACATTGAGTGGTGTATGTAATTCAAATTATTATAAACTTTGTGTAGTATAATTTAATTTATGGGTATTTACATCTTCATTTTATGACACTTCTTCTATGGGGTGTACGTTTCGAACGTTACCCAACTCGGTAACGGGACCTTTCACCCTCCTCTTTTTAAAAGACTTATTTTTGTTCTGTCTTTTAATTTACATATTATTTTTTTGGGATATGTTCTTCTATATCCTTATTTATGTAAAATTTATTTCCATGTGATGATATACCCTTTTTGTCTCATCAACTCATTTTCTGAATTTTAAAGTGATGTCGTTAGGCTGTCGAATTTTTACAAGGGAACGTCTTAACCCAATTTCGATTTCATTGGGTTCAACTTGTAATTCTTGAAAATGTAATCCTATGAATATGTTTGAATTACCTCTGATTGTTTCACACATAATATCTACTTATATTGGGTGTATTTATATTTCTCACACATAATTATGTGATATATTTATCCTTAATTTTAAGGATACCATCTTTATAATGGATTCCATCTCAATTTACATTTCCAATGATACTTCATTGTTGTTATGCACCAATTCACTCTTATATGATGTATATAATGTACTTTGACATATTATATCACGAATCCCTATATTCTCATGATATTATAAAGTTTGGATTAAATGTTTTTCCGAAATGATTTGTATTCAAGAGTCTCTCATTTTGTTAAAAACTCTTTAACAAAAATATCATTTTAAATGTTTTAAAGATTCATTATTCTAAATATTTATCTTTAATGTCCATGTTTTCAAAATTGTTTTCAGTATTTATTTATATGGAAATTAATGTTTTAAAATTATAATTCCATTAAAGGCTTCAAAGTGGTATGGGACACTTTCATTCAAAAATCACATTCAAATGGTTTTTAAAAATGGATTGATTAATTAAATATCTTGGAATTACTTATTGTGATTGCAAATGAAATTTTGTTATTGAAATGTTTATATTTTTAATATTTTATGTGTAATGATGGTACGTGGACATTTTACGGGTGGTTACGTGATAAACCATATGACAGATGGTGTTGTGAATACCAGGATGGGTGGTTACGTTATAACCTCCAATGCATTGGGTATGGAAGTCGACCGTATGGCTATTCCATTAAGTATGTTTGGAAGTCGACCGTATGGTTATTCCATTTAAGTGTGTTTATGTCCCAAGTTACCTTTATATGTTATACGTTCTTTATATGGGTTTTATGGTAATATTTTGGTTACAAAAGGGTAAGGAATGGTCTTTTATTCAGTGAAGAGTTTTTACTAATTCATAAAGATGAAAAGTATTACTTTGGTAAAGTATTCATGGTTTACTTGTTGTTTTGAAAAACTAACAGTTTTCCTTCATTGTGTATCCTTTACTGGGATTTTTATGCTCATACCATGTTTTTGGAATGTTTTCCACATGACATAAAGATCAATAGTGTCAAGGATGGGATCAAGGAAAGAAATTCTATCTAAAACATGGAACTGGACATGTTTCTTTTTATGTGTTTTTTTATTTTATGGAAACATAGTAGAAGTGTCTACTATGTAATCTTTTGTGATGCAATAGTTATGTCCTAATTCTCTAAAACCCTAAACCCGAAAAGATCCTCTATGTGAATTATTCATTTAATTCATGATTAAGTATTTTTTGAGGTCGGGGCCTTATAGTTGGTATCAAAGGTTGGTTTAGATAGATTTAGATGTTAGGGTATTCTCTAAGCATAAGTGACATTACCATAATGGTTAGGATTTCAAAAAGAGTCATAGTTTTAGATAAAGTGAACGAGTAAGTATATCTTAGTGTTTATCTTCCTCATTAGTACATGATGGTTTTTTTGATATACTCACACTGACCTTTTTGGTTTTAGTAAAGGTCTGGATCTAGTAGGTACCAAAGTAACGGTGGATGTGAAGGAAACTATGATAGTTTTCTGAGTGAGCAACTGAATGATATGGGAGCTACACTGAGAACTCTGGTGTTTATCCTCAACCAACTATCTGGAGTCATGATTGACCACCTAAAACTTGGTGAATTATATAAGGAATCATATATGTGAGAAAAAAATCCCTAAAGAACTACAAGTAATAATCATAAAGGTAAGTGTGTTCAAAAACCTATGTGTCAATGATGTGGAAGGAAACACCTAGGAAAATGTTTCAAAGGGACAGAAATATGCTATAGATGTGGAAATGAAGGTCATAAATCAAGAACCTTCCATGGAAAAAGGAAGCATCCAGTTGACTTGAGTAAAGGGAAAGAAGTTCTTTATGAGGGATCAATTGACTGTTTTAAATGTGGTGTGCAAGGTCATTACGCAAACACATGTC
Source organism: Viscum album (assembly GCA_963277665.1). NCBI lineage: Eukaryota > Viridiplantae > Streptophyta > Magnoliopsida > Santalales > Viscaceae > Viscum > Viscum album. Next base: position 1,996,490,240 of record OY728157.1, read on the forward strand.
CTATGAAGATGTTTCGGGAATGGGATCACCAATATCGTACAAATATTCGTTTACCATTACCTAATGTCATTCCGATTGAGGATAAAGAAATTGACAATGACCAATCAAGGGTATGGATTATTTCTTAACTTTTGTTTTCCTACATTGGAATCTTGGGATATGATTCATGATTTTGTTTGTAGGAAAGAATTATTTCAGAATAAGTTGGAATGGAATGGTTAATGGATCATGAATAATGTTGAATGAGTAAGAAGTCAACATATAAGGGCTTCACGAGTTATGGTGAAATTTTTAAGAGTATTAAGTCTCTTTTGATGATATGGTTACATTAGACGAAATTTTATAGTATGTGTAACCCTGATGTTTGATATATGAAAATTTTATTCAAGTAATAGTTATCTTTTCTTTTGTGGACATAGTTATAAAGATCCATTTGGGTTTATATGATCCTTAATTTTGAGGTAATTATGGGTTACTATATGTGATGATGGAAAGTTAAAGGCATGAGGAAAAAATTGAGGTTAAATTATGTAATAATTATTTTTGAAGTTTTTATATTGTTTTGGGGAATGATTTAATAATTATATAGTTTTGGAAAAAGAACAACACGCAGACCGTGTGACAACCCGCCGGGTCAAACAAAGCTGTGGGAATTGAACCCATAACCAAAGTGTGACTGGTATTTATCGCCTACCACTAGACTACGTGAATTCCCTAGTTAGTTTGACTAATTCTTTTTAGTTAGATGATTTTAGGAATCAAAAGTAATTTTATTTTGAGTTATCTATTGAAATTAATAACCTATCATCCATGATATGTGATTAGGTTAATTACTTTTCAATATGATAATTTAAGAGAAACTGATGTTATTTGGAGATAAAAGTTAATTTTTACCTTGGAAGACTATGTGATTAAATCCTTCAAATATTTTGGTTTCAATATTAGTTTGGTTTACTTTCAAGAATATTATGGAACAATTGTTTATCGAGTGGTCTTCGTTGAACTTTGGGTTTTTTTTGGGGACAAATTTTGGAGATTAAGAATAGATTTTATTTTTATAAAGGATTATACTTTTGTGGATTATCTGATCTCATACTAAAAATTTTGGATTTGGATTTTGTCTAAAGACATGGGAAATATATAGTTCTCTTTTTTGGATTAAGTGATTCTCAAGATGTTTATTATAGTACTCTTAATGCGAACAAGTCTTCCTAAAAACTCATCTTTTGGAGAAAATATGAGTTTGATTAAGGAATCTAGTAAAAGTTGAAAGTCTACATGACAAGTATGTTTGTTTCCTTATGATTTAGTTAAGTTCAAAAATAAATTCCTCAATGAAGAGTAACTTAAAACAAAAATGTTGTCTGTTATCTTTTCCTACTGGGGAATCGAATACCGTTTAACCCACCACAAGTTTGTGATTTTCTTATGGTTAACTTTCTCCTAAACATGTTTACTATCACTCTCCATCAGGACATAACCCTTTGTTTTCTCCTCCATATCCATATATTCATACTTGGAAACCTATTATGGGTTAACTCGGGTGACCTTTTTACTTCTATTTATTTATTTTAAAGTGATAGTTTTACTGACTCTTGTTCCGAATTGGGATTTACAATAAAGTTTCCAAGCCCAATTTTAAAATTGCGAGGACGCAATTCCCAAAAGGGGGGAAGGATGTAACACCCCAGGTAAATAATGAATATTACATTTTCACATTTATCCATATTTGTGAATAAAATATTAATATAACTTTAAAGGGGATACTATGCTCGATGGTGTACCCAATACTCAACAACGCGTTTCTTGGGAATCTTACATTGCGCTCTAATAATAAAATAATATTATTTTAAATTGTAGTTAACGCCTAGCCGTTGTAATGGCGGGAATGAACAAAACTAACTACAAAAATGATTATATATGTTTTTCAAATATTTTTACTTTTTACAGTAAATGTTAGAGGATTAAAAATGTGAATGAATCCAATTTTAAGCGTAAACATTCTAATATTCTTTAAAAGGTCGATTAACCGCCTTTTGATGGAGAACATCTTTTAAATCCAGTTTTGACAATTTTATGTGTTATATTTGATAAAATAAAATTCTTCTTTAGAATCAGGACATCAAAATTTACTTTGTGTAAATTTTTTCGGTATTTTTCCGATAATGTTCTTTTTTAATGAATAGTGAAAAATGTTTTATTTTAATTCAAAACCTATTTTTAATCTAATTTATTTATATTATTAGATTATATTTTGAATTGGTTTCAAAATGAAATTAGAATATATTTTTACCATTTAATCCAATAGTGGTTGTTGGAATTAATTTCATCTTGAAATTGGACTTAAACTAGTGTCAATATTTTGATACTTATTGTTTCATAAAAACACGCTATTTGCTCTGACAGTGGGAATTAATTATTAAATTAATTAATGTAACTTATATATTTTGGATTTTGTAAAATAGACATCATTTTTGAATTTAGAATATCAAATATAGCCTAGGGTGAATTTTTGGCAATTTTCTGAAAAACGTCAATTTTTGATGAATAGTGAAACCACAAAGTGGTAGTTAAAGAAACTGATTTTTTCGTTTAAATGAAACATTACCACTTATGTGATTTGAATTTCAAAAATCCGAAATACATGGTTGTCATTAAGAAGTAAAATTTGGTTCAATGGGATTAAAATAGTTTTTTTGGTGAATAGTAACTTTTAAGTTTATTAATCGCGATTAGAGGTAATTATTGTAATTTAAGGTAAAAATAATTTTTTTAATAATATTAAATGACCGAGACACGTGTCCTACCCTCATTTGATGTGTCATGGCCGACCCAGACAATCCATGGGTCAACTTTGGGACCCCATGGAGCCACTTTGGTAGGAAAATGTCATTAATACCTTTTTATTTAAATTTAAAGTTAAAATGTCACAAACATGTGTTGTTTTACTAAACCAATTTTTTAAATGGTGTTATACAAGTCATATTTTTGACTATAAATATTCATTAGAAATATAAAAAGATTATCTACATCATGAGAGTTTTTTTATAATTTTTAGACACTAAATAAATTAAATTATTTATGACACCATGATGATATAGTGATTACCTCATTATTTAACGATTTAAATAAAATGAAACGATAATGTAAATTCTAAGACCTAAACTTGTCAAAAACCTATTGGATGGGTGGATTTAAAACCCTTATCACATTATCCTCGAAGTATATCCTTTTGGGACCTTTAAAATCCGAAAAGCATTATATAATAAAGTAATATTTTATAACTTTCCAAGAGTGCCTATCCTCTCCTCTTATAAAAGGCCCCAACCTCCACCACCTTACCCACACCTCTCATGCCATTTTCTCGGACAAACCCTGCCCATTTCATCTCTCCACATCCCTCTCTTCATCATTGAATCCTCACCTTTGGGCAGAAGCCTTTCCAAGGAAGCCTTTGAGCTCAAATATGAAAGAGTTACCCGATTTAAAGGTAATGTCTTCCCTTGTGTTCATTTCTTTTATTTTGCTTCTCCAAACCCCTAAACTATTTTTATTCCTTTATTTTGTAAAAACAACAGTATCTTCAATATACTAGGATGTTTTTATGTGAAGGATTCGAACTATACTTACACACACCTTCGTCTAATGGTTAAAGAACACACTGATCTGTGGATGGAGAATTTCTGCCTCACGAAACGATGATTGTTAAATCTCCACTTAACACCTTTCATGGTGGCCATTATGATGTCACTATATTTTATATATGATTTATATGGTATTTATGTTTTCTATATGCTTCTGAATTTTATATTTAAATCATTCCATTGTGCTTTTCAGGTTGTGAAAATGAGATAATTTCATACGAGGAAGTGTGGACTACCGCCCCCTCAAATGATATGACTCGTTCATGCAATACATGGAATGTATAAAGAATGAAATTAATGAACATATGTGACCTATATAAAATATATATTATACTGGGATTATAATATATATATCTCTCAATTATTTTTAATTCCATTAATATGACATAGAAATGAAAGTAGCGTTCATGCGTACGTACGACTTACCGTCTCCATGAACGGTGCATTTCATTTCATACCTCTAAATGATTATGTAATATAATAAATACATGTATATGCTGGATATAAATTATATATATGATATAAAAATAATGAATATCATTCTGGATATAATGAACCTTTGACCACACGAACAACATGTAATTGTAAGAAGTCCACTTTCGACTTAAGAACCAAATATCAAAAAAACAAACATTATTAACATAAATGATTACATAATGTTTATAACATGGAAATAAGTGATATAAAAGGAAGAATGAACTTGAAAAAGGTTCATAAGAAATTATAAATTAACTCAAGTTTATTATTCAGGACGTTAAAGAACGATCGAGTCAAGTCGGACCCGAGGTAAGGGATCCTACCCCTATGTTTCTTTTTAAGTACACTCTTTTATGTCATTTCTTTTAAGATTATGTTTCTTATGATTGGGATGTTATTTTATATTAATCTTTCTGTAAATATTATGTTAATACTATGAGATACCATATTTAATCTCATCAATCCATTTTTGAAGTTTGAAGTGGCGCCGTTAGGCGACCGAGTTTTCGTAGGGGATTTTTCATCTCACTTTTATTCCCATGTAATTTATGCTAAATTTTCCACTATTTCCTTTGAGTGGTGTATGTACTGTGCCTTATTATACACTTTTTGTAGTATAATTTCATTTATGGGTATTTACATCTTCATTGTATGAAACTTCTTCCATGGGGTGTACGTTTCGAAAGTTACCCAACTCGGTAAGGGGACCTTTCACCCTCCTCTTTTTAAAAGACTTATTTTTGTGATGTCTTTTAATTTACATCTTATTATGTTGGGATATGTTATTCTATATCCTTATTGATGTAAAATTTACTTCCAAGTTATGAGATACCCTTTTTGTCTCATCAACTCATTTTCTGAATTTTAATGTGACGCCGTTAGGCTGTCGAATTTTTACAAGGGAACGTCTTAACCCAATTACGATTTCTTTGGGTTCAACGTGTAATTCATGAACATGTCATCCTATGAATATGTGTGAATGACCTATTATTTTTTCACACTTAATATCCACTTATATTGGGTGTATTTATATTTCTCACACATAATTATGTGATATATTTATCCTTAATTTAAGGATACCATCTTTATAATGGATTTCATCTCAATTTACATTTCCATTGGGACTTCATTGTTGTTATGCAACAATTCACTCTTATATGGTGTATATAATGTCCTTTGAAATATTATATCATGAATCCCTTTATTCTCATGATATTATAAAGTTCGGATTAAATGTTTTTCCGAAATTATTTTTATTCAAGAGTCTCTCATTTTGTTAAAAACTCTTTATCAAAAATATCGTTTTAAATGTTTTAAGGATTAATTATTCTAAATCTTTATAATTAATGTCCATGTTTTCTAAATGGTTTTAAGTATTTATTTATATGGAAATTAATGTTTTAAAATTATAATTCCATTAAAGGCTTCAAAGTGGTATGTGACACTTTGATTCAAAAATCTCTTTCAAATGGTTTTTGAAAATGGATTGATTAATTCAATATATTGGAATTACTTATTGTGATTGAAAATGAAATGTTGTTATTGAAATGTTTATATTTTCAATATTTTATGTTTAATTATGGTACTTGGACATTCTACGGGTGGTTACGTGTTAAGCCATATGACGGGTGGTGCCGTGAATACCAGGACGGGTGGTTATGTTATAACCTCCAATGCATTGGGTATAGAAGTCGGCCGTATGACTATTCCATTAAGTATGTGTGGAAGTTGACCGTATGGTTATTCCATTTAAGTATGTTTATGTCCCAAGTTACCTTTATATGTTATGTGTTCTTTATATGGGTTTTATGGTAATATTTTGGTTACAAAAGGGTAAGTAATGGTCTTTTATTAAGTGAAGAGTTTTTACTACTTCATAAAGGTGAACATTTTTACTTTGTTAATGTATTCATGGTTTACTTGTTGTTTTGAAAAACTAACAGTTTTCCTTCATTTTGTATCCTTTACTGGGTTTTTTATGCTCATCCCAAGATTTTGAAATGTTTTCCATAGGACTTAAAGATCAATAGGGTCAAGGATGGGATCAAGTAAAGACATTCTATCTAAAACATGGAACTAGACATGTTTCTTTTTAAGTTTTATTTTATTTTATGGAAACTTAGTAGAAGTGTCTACTATGTAATCTTTTGAGATGTAATAGTTATGTCCTAATTCTCTAAAACTATAAACCAGAGAAGATCCTCTATGTGAATTATTCGTTTGATTCATGATTAATTAATGTTTAAGGTTGGGGCCTTATAATATGAGACTTGAGGTAAGGGGATTTCTCGTCTTAATTTTGTTTTCATGAGACATATGCCATATTAAAACCCTTATTTGTTTCATTTAGTGCATATAATTATCAATTAATATGATATATAATGAATATATTTATATTTGTGGTATTTGAATTCCCATTTATAGTTATTTATGTTATGGGGTTCATGATTTAAAAGTTACCAAATTGGTAAGTGGTTTCACTTACAATACCATTTCATTTTTATGATTTGTTATTATAAATTTCCATTGGAGAAAAATATATTAATATTATCATTTAAACCCCATATATTTAATTTAAATTTTTACTGTTTTTATGAATTATTACCATTTTATTATATTTTTTACCTTAAATGACTGTGATTTTTTTAAAGAAACCATAACCTTATTTATTATTTGATCGATGAACATTTTGTTTCAAGTCCATACTCTTAAAAATTGTTTTATGAAAGTTATTCTCTATATTTTAATAGTTTTTAAAATTTTATTTTCACTACCTTTGAATTTATTTACAATTTTTTAAAAGGAATCTCTTCAAAAGTGTTTCAAACTAGTCATTTTTGGCTTTTTACAAAACAATGAAAGTAATATTTCTTTTAGAATATATGGAATGAATTAATTTTACAACCATAATAACCATTATTTGATTTAAATATTACATTAAAAGATTATTAATTTATGTTTAGAGAAAATTATTTACTCATTATTCTGGTATTTTTTAATTAAAATGTGTTCAAAATAAAATTACACTTCCCATGTTTTCAAAGAAATGTTAAAATCTTTTTTAAAAGGTATTTGTAATCTATGTTGATAGAAATTAAAATATGTTATGTTTCAATGGGGATAAGTACCTTTGATTCCATCCAATGTTTTAGATAAATTATTATGATTATAAATTAAGGACTATTCTATGAAACAAATTTCTTTCTTATGTTTCAATTAAGTTATGGTGAAATGTTTATGAAACCGATTTTATTTTCAAGGGTCATGATGTGATGACAGGAGGAATGTTTTCTAAACTTGTGGGACACATGGCTATGGTTTTAAATATGTGATGTGTTTGTTTTTTATAAACCTATAATGAATTGGTTAATGAATAATATCTCATGAGATAAATATAGGGAAAATTATAATGTGCTCGATCAACTATGGGAAGAATAATGTGATACTTGATCTATAATGATATGGGAAACATGTGGTGAAACCAAATACTCTATGATATGGGAAACAATTTTTGATGCTCGATCCACTATGATATAATAGTCTTAGTAGTTTACCAGACATGTGATATTGTTTCTATGCATATGATGATTCCATGAATTTGTAAAAAACATTATGCTACTGATTTTTACTTATAGATAATAATTAATTTATAATGATTTCTCACTCTTATGATTCATGTATTTTGAAATGATGAAGTTTCATTTCATGACACATGTTTATATACTATGACATATTGGGTATGATATTTTTATGATATAATCATAATATCATACCCTTATATGTATCTTATGCTTTCATTTGATCACGGATAGATATCATCCATGTTTACCATTTTTGAGCCTCTGATCTCCCCCATTCTTATATTTCCCTCCTCCAGGTTATGAAGTAATGTTTTAAGTAGGGTATATAAAATAAGGGTATAATGTGAGAATAAATTTATGAGTGATGTTGAATATATTTCATTAAATATGTTGTTTATGTATATAGTATCCAAAGAAATTGATCCTATATGGTATTATCATGGATCATTATATTATGTTAAAAATATTTATATAAAAAGATGTAATATTTATGTATGTAATGTTTGGATCTCCTTAGTTGTTATCAGAGGAGGTTTAATTAATATTTATATATTAGGATTGGATAATTTTATTGAATACCATTGAGATAAGTCTAAGTGTATGATAACATGTTAATGTTTTTATAAGGTTTAGATAATATGATTTTCCTAGAAATAAATCCCTATCTAGATACTAAAAGTGGATGTGGTTTTGGAATGAATTAAACTATGGGTAATAACCCTAAAAGGAGTTATTTGAGAATATATCAGCCATTATTATAGTACATAGTTAATGAACCCTTATCACACACTTGGTTTAACACTCTTGGGGGATATGATTAGGATAATTCAAATTATTTTACAAACCATTATGAATGTTTTAAATAGATATTGATCATGATTTTCAAAGTGTAAACCTTTGGTGAGATGTATTGAAATTAATAAACCATGAATAAGACATCATATAAATGTTTTTCATGATTATGTAGTTTCTCACTATGATTATTATTTCTCACACTATATTGTTTAGTATTAGTAAATGGCTTGAACTGAGAGGATTTATGTTATCTCTAAATATGATGGGAAACGAATGATTATCCAAATGAGAAAATAAATAAAATGTTAGATATAATTCAATCTTTTTTATTATTACTAATCATGTATCTCATTATATTATTAACAAACTAAACATAGGGAAGTTTCCTATCACACCTTATAAGAAAAAAATGGAGTTACCTGGGATTTCAGTTGATGAAGACCATGGAAAAAAAGTTTCATCTTCCACAATGTCAAGTACATGGGAAGAAAAACCTAGGGAAGTGTCTCAAAAAATTCATAGATGTTCTGAGAGTGTAATAGATGGACCCAGAGCATGTACTAATCAGAGAAAATGAATTTTTTGATGGAGGTAAATTTAATAAATCATAAGGAACCATTTATTATTCAATGTAATATTTTTGAGGAACATGGTAATTACCTGATCGAGTTACCTAATATAAGGGTTAACGCTAGGATAAGGAAGGGCCTATGCATTGATAATTATTTAAGTATACTGGTTGAAGTGTTTTTGTATTAGGATTCTATAATTATGTTATGTAAGTATTTAATCAGTTATATTCTAGTTATAATAATCATGAAACATCAAAGGATTATTTTGAAATAATATATATTTCAGGATAGGAAATCATATATTGAATGGAACCAATAAACATGAAAAGTGATTTAGTGGCATGATGATTTTTTAGAAAACAAACGATTGAGGGATTAAAAACTTTTAATATTTTCCTCATGTTGAGATAATAATTTTTAGTATGGATAAATTTTTGATTGGTATTGATAAATAATATTTTATAGTATTGGTGACCCAAAAAATCAGTAGTGATTTGATTAAAATTTTATTTATGATGAAGTTTATTACATTTTTTTATTCATGTAATGTATTTGATAGACTATGATTTATTTGGGTAACAAGTACATATTTAATATTTTGAAACATATATGTTATCATTGATTTTTTCTTGTGATTAATATGTTTTAAGAGAATATATAATCAAAGAATTATTATGACTGATATGTGAAATTATAATATACTTCAGGTTGTTTAGGGATAAATGTGAAATTTGATCTTTGAAAAAACAATATGTGATACAATATTTCCGATTTTAGGGTTTTTAAAATTTTTAGTCAAACTTTGGGGGACTCTTAAGTTAAACAATTTTTTAAATGGATTAATTTGATATTTGGGTGTTATTGTTGAGGTTATAAATATTAATGTATTATATTTATCCATATCAGATAACCTGTGCTAAAATTTTTGGTTTTTGTAAATATTTATAGATAGAAATAATGAATTTTCATTACTTTATGAATATCATGATTCCATAAAAGATAATTTTAGCACTTTATTCCTGATAAATGTTTCTTTAATATTCATTTATTTGAGTAAGAGATGAATTGAAAATCGATCAAAGAAAAAACAAAGGATGAAATTGTGCGGATGAAATGTAAATAAATTAAGTCGGTATATTCTATAATATTATTCATATTGATAGTAAATTAATCCATAAACATTAGGGAATTTATTCTGAAATAAAAAATATCATTATTTTAATTTTTTTATTAATTTATGGTCTTTAACACTTCACTGATTTATGGTTTTGTGGTCATTAACTTTCTCAAAACTATGTTCTATATCTATATATATTAGATCTTGGACATTATATTTTTCATTAGTTTATATATTTTAACATCACAATAATTTTATCATTATTTTGGAACTCTTTAATGTGTTATTTAAGGTATCCTTTAGGTTTCGCACTTCCTCATTTTAAAGGATGTTTTATTAACCCTTTTCATAATGTGAGTTTTCCAAATAGGTATTTGGAATGATTGAACCATTAATAGAAGTGATGATATTTTTTGGATGTAATTTGGAGGGGGGGGGTTGGAATAGGAGACCCTAAAAATATAGTTTAGAATAATATTATTCTAGCTATCTTTCTTAACACGTAATAGAGAGCTTTAAAAATTGAAATATTCTATAAAAAATTATTATCTAAATGTAAATATTTTATCCAAAAAATTGAATTTGAGTATATGAATGTGAGTAACTAAATTATTATATATATATATAATGTCAATAGTTAATATAAATTAATTTATTAACTCTTAGGAAATAATCACCCGATTTTTAGTTAAGTCATTTTATGCCTAAACAAATATTTTTTCCATAAAAAATGTTTTCTTCTATTTTTATGAGAAATTATTATTATAAATTTTGATCACTTTTAGAAATTATATTTTATAAAAATGAAATCAATTTTTAAATCATAAAATAAAAATTTCCTTATGTTAAATTTTGGGATATTGATGAAAAGATTGATTTTTTAGTGAATAGTGAAAAATATTGATTTTAATGAAAAAATTTATTTTGATTTAATGTTTTTATAGAGTTAAATTTTTTTAATTCGTTTTAAAATTTCATTAGTTATATTTTATTAAACACAATCCAATTAATTTCGATGGTATTAAAATTATGCTTAATTTTGGTATACAAAATTGTTATACTTAAAATATAATATTTTTGTGAAAAACTGTGTTTATCGCATTTTGTGGGCTTATTCTAAAAGTGATTTATACCACTTATAGGAATTTAAATTTTTTGAAATGAACTTGATTTTTGTTTTCATGAAGTTGGAATATTTTTCACAATAATTCACGTTTCTAGTTAATAGTAAAAAATACATCTTTTTATAAAATACAATATCGTTTATGATATCTCTATGAAATAAATATGTTATAATTTTTGAAACTTATGGGAATAATAATTTATGATAATATACTAATAATATCATACAAAATATCATAAAACATATAAATTTGAATTTATTTTCTAATATGTATGAAAATCATTTTCAGTGCCGACGCTAGGCTTACGCAGCCTTAGAAAGTCAAATTTTGGACCTAAAGATAATATTTATTGAAATAAGAAGAATTTTCAATACTCAATTACTTAATATGATTATTAATTTATTATATATACTAATATTTATGAATTCTTTCGTTATATAACAAGAATCGTATCCAAATACTAATTCATTCCACACACAAGGTGAGAAAAGGTCAAAATAACATGTTAAATAAGTTATCCTGACATAGAAGTTAGAAAATATCCATATTGAATGAATATAAAATTTAATTTTGAAATTAATTAATATTTTATGATTTTAATTTATTTTTAATTATTAATTACTATACAATTACCTTAAACACTTACACAATTCTAACACAGAGCTTGTGCAAGTAGTAAAAATGTTAAAGTAACTAATTTTGAAAAAACTTCAAAAGTAGAATTTTCTGATTGAATTTTGGTGATACATTATTTTTTTGGTGAATAATATTGTATAATTTTGGTTAAATAGTTTCTATTTTAATTGCATATATTTTATGATTTATTTAAATTCAAATATTTGAATTGTTCTTAAAATGACTTTAATGATATTTTATGATATATAATATATTATTAAATTATTTTTAAATTAGAAATTTTTTTAAATAATATAAAGGGATGAGATATGGTATAAAAGTTCACCCATTGACCATTTTGAGAAAATTATTTCCAAATATGTAAATTTATAAGCCTTTAGTATTGTAAAAGTTGTTACAATGATAGATGATAAAATTAGTTAACGAAGGGGTTAATCCAAAATATATGGCTTAAGATTATTATTTTGAAAGTACCCAGTCATAGCATTATGTCACTATGATGGGGAGGGGGTGAATCAGTGATACTCTTTTCCCTTTATGTTTCTTTTCAATTGAAAAAACCATCACCTCATGTTAAGGATTTCAATTACCTTCTAAGAAAAAAATCAACACACATCTAAAGGAACACAAATATTTAAAAGGTTCGCTATTCAATGATAATAGCTATGTACTTGGTATGGTTTTGAAATGATCCAATACCATATAATACAGTAATAAAACAATCATTGGATTATAACGAGTAGGATTTACCATTTCACTCATGTACCACTATGATACAATCCCACTAGTGCGTGTGCACCATCATAGAACAATAGGGTAATAAAATTGTTTTGTAACAACTCATGTTACCAATGATACTTTTTCAATTAAATAAATGTATTCAAATTGTAATAAAATTCATCAATTCCTTACCTAGAAGAAAGGTTCGAACCACCTGGACTTTGTTATGAAGCACTGAGTCCGATCTTATTTGAGTGCTATTCTTTCAAAACAACACTCCCAGTTTGATTTTTTCAATACAAAGCTCCCCTTACGACTAATTCAAAACAAAGCTCCCAATTTGATTTTTTTTTCAATAAAATATTCCCATTATGATTCTTTCAAAACATAGATCCCATAACTATTAGTTCAAAACAAATCTCCTAAACTAATTATTTTTTCAATAAAGATCTCCCATTATGATTCTTTCAAAACAAAGCTCCCGGATAGATTCTTTTTCACTTTAAAGCTCTCATTATGATTCTTTCAAAACAAAGATCCCCGTCTGATTTTTTCAATAAAAAACTCCCAATCATATTTTCAGATAGAAAAAATATATTTTAATCTACACCACTTCAATTACCATATAAAATTGTCATGGTGAATAGAATATGAATAAATCATCACAAAACAAAACAATTGTCATTTCAAATGGAATTGATTGATTCTTATCTCTAGAAACCAGGAGCATCTCTATATTTTAATAGTCACAGAAGTAACATGTAGTTCAATCATTTCATAGGTGACCCAAAACATGTTTAGGTAGGAATCCCAAAACACTTTCCTGCTCCCTTAAATCCACTCAAATCTAAATTTCTCTTAAAATTTCAGAGAAATTATGACTTCATCAACGCATCTCAATTATTCTTGAATCTTATACAATATTCATCTCTTCTTTTCCAGACTCCGATTTCAAATGTAAATAAAATGAAAATTGATGAGCAATATATGGTTCTGAATCCGAATCTCTCATTATGATTTTTCCAAAACAATACTTTATTACATTCGAATTGAATGTGTTTAAATAAACACACTTCTCCAAAAGAGATGCAACCATTTTTTTAAAAGAAATACTCCCCCTTGAAAATTCATACATCAATATTTACTTTCTTTTCTCTTCTCTTATCCTACATGAGAAAACACACTTCATTCACCAACATGTGCTTGTATCATGACAACCTTTATGACTTTGAATTCATTGAGGATCATCTTTAGCATCGCTTGATTTCAATCAGATAGTCTTATAACAATCCATTCATTTCTACTTCATTATTTTTCATCTCAATCCAAGCATGATCATTTCTAAATACAATTGTTCTGGATACTATTATCATGAATATGATCATATCTGGTTACAATCATTCTTGTTACGATCATTCTGGTTTTGATCATCCAGGATATGATTATTATTGTTACGATCATGATGAATATGATTATTCTTGTTATGATCTTGTTGGATACGATCATTTTGGTAACAATCAGGCTAGATAAATTCATTCTGATTACTATCATTTTGCTTACAATCTTTCTGGATATGATCATCCTGGTTATGATTGTTGGACATGATCAAATAAAATCTAAAGACAATGATTTATCCAGATATGATACAATATAATATAATAAAGATAATTTTCCTATATAAGATTCAAAAAACTATGAATATGATTCATTCTCAACCAATACTATCTCATTACTTTTCTTATACCTGAATATGATTGTTTTAAAAAAAAATCAGTGTCCCATCTTCAATCGGCATCACCCTTTTCAAACAGCTTTACCTATTAAATTGGAATCACTTTTCACTTCCACTCAGTATCCAATTATTCTGAAAGAAAATTGATACAATATAGATATGATTTTTTCCTGATTTTTTTTAAAAAACTACAGGCACCACTTCTTTCTTTTCTGATTTTTTTAAAAACAATCGACACCACTAATATATTTTCTTTTTTTTAAAATCAATCAACACCACTACTTTCCTTTCTAATTGTTTTTAAAAACAATATGAATTAAATTCTTTTTCGATTGGTAGCATCTCCTTCACTTTCCCTTTCTTCTATCAAGCGTGCGTCACAAGTTATCACCTCAACTCATGATTTATATTAAATAAAACTAGAAATATATCATTACAATTAACATGGGTCTAATTATTTTCAAAAAAAACCAAAAACAATTGTTTCCACAAAAAAATGATGTGATTTCCCTTATTAAAAACATACCTTGATAATAAAAGACAACTCCTAAAACCTTCATCTCCACCATCATCAGATTGGTCCCAACAATCTCTCCCTTTAGATTTTGTTGTCAACCATGTTTCATAAATCACTAAAATTTGTAAACTCAATCAATAGATTACGTATCAACAATTATAAGACTGAGTGAGCTACCTCATTCTAGGAAATAAGAATTATTAATAGAAAAACCATGCTATCCAAAATAGTGATCCTAACCACCTCATTATTTTCTTCATTCTTCAGGGAAAACAGTTCAATTAATTTTCCAACAACCACTCCAACAAACTGTTAGAATAGGTCACACACTTAAAAATGCTGAATTTACAGCTTACCCACAACTCACCCTTTTGGGAAATAGATTTATGAAGAAAAAAAATTATCCCCCTTGACAAAACAATCCAAAGGTAAGATGAGAGAGGTAAAAGATACACATATCTCATCCCTGAAGAGAAAGAGGTTGGACACCCATGTTCAATCACATTTTTGAGAATCATTCCTTCAATAAAGGTTTTGTGAATATATCAGTATCTTGTTCTGATGTTGGAACATACTCCAGCTTCAATATACTCTTCTCCACGATCCCTTTGATTAAATTATATTTTTTATCAATATGTTTATAATGAGAATGTTGTACGGGATTCCTGGTCAGATAGATTGTACTTTTATTATCATAACCAAGAGAAATGGTAACTTCACCTCAAAAAGTAAGTATTAAAATTGTGTTTTCATCCACATAAGTTGAGTACCGTCTTGAGTAGTATCAATATACCCATCTTCTTCTATAATGAGAGTTACTATGTTCTATTTATTCAAATTCCAACTAAAACAATTCTTTCCCAAAAGGAATACACCACCAGATGTAGATCTTCTATCATCAAAATTTCTTTCCCAATCTGTTTTAGAATACCCAAATAAACAAATACTATTTGAGCTGTAATACATGATTCCAAATTCTATTGTGCCTCTCATGTATCTAATAATTATTTTTCCAGCAATAATATGTGATTCTATTTGAGGACTCTAAAATAATTCACATAAGGTAACAACATAAACAATGTCGAGTCTTGAGGAAATCAAATACAATATGCATCCAATCATCTTACGATGCTCTTTTTGATCAACTTATTTTTCTTCTCCATCTTTACTCAGCTTTGTTCTCACTAAAGTGGGTGTGGAAAGACGTTTTTAAATTTCCATTCCAAACATCATAAGAAGTTATTTTTCATAATTTTATTAGGAGAGGAAAATTTATTCTTTCTTTTGTTGTATTTTTAACCTAATAAAGTATTTCATTTCTCCCAACATGGAAATTTGAAATACATTCTTTATTTCTTCATCAAATCTGTCAAAGCTTCCTTTATCATTCCTAGGAATGATAATATCATCAATATAACCAATTAAAACGAGGGATTACTCTTCACTTTCCCTGATGAATAGATTTTTATCCACCCTTCATTTGTTAAAATTCATATTTCTTAAGCATGTATACCATTTGGAATACCATTACCTCCAAGCTTGTTTTAGGCCATATAATTTACTTTTCAATCTGCACACATCACCTTCATATTTTCCAATAAAAAATCTACAAGGTTGTTAAATATAAACCTATTCTTCAAGATCAATAATTAGGAATGAAGATTTAACAACCATTTGAAATATCTTGTATCGTCATTGTATGAAAATAGCAAGAAGGATTCTGATTATTTAAAGTCTTGAAACTGGAGAAAGGGTTACATCAAAATCAATACCCACAAATTGTGACTACCATTTTCACACAAATCTTGATTTATTTTTTATAACCACACCTTCTTCATTCAGATTGTTCTGGAAAACCCATTTTGTTCCAATGGTGTTTTTGTTTTCTGTATTGCGTATGAGTTCCCATGTATTATTCATTTCAATCTGATCCAATTTTTAATTTATGTCTTGAACCCATTCAATATTCTCAAAATATTCATTCACATCATTCGGTTTAACTTTTCAATACAATAAAGTATGTGTAATTCAATTGGTTCTTCTTCTTGTTTGAAACATCTTATGTTGATCTCCGATTATATTTTGTGCTTCCAAAGGTTTCCTCAGTCTTGTATAAGATTTTTTATTGTCATCATCACTTGAAATAGCTGGGTCTAAATATTCATCTTGAGATGGAATACACATGTCAGTATCCTTATACAAATTGTTTTCTTCAACTTTCTCATCTTCATTGTTTTCTTGAACATGTTTCTCTTTCTCAGATACTTCAATCACTTTCACATCAACTGAATCAACAATTATTTTTATTTCATTGTTGTATCATATGTATCCTCTTATTTATGGAGAATAGTAACAAAATATTCCATCCCCACCTTTCTGCTCAAACATACCATAGTTTCCTTTTATTATTTATAATACAAGGACTCCCAAAAACACTAAAGTTATTAAAACATGGAGTTCTGCCTTAAAACAATTCATATAGAGTAATAACTAATTGGGGAATTTAGAAACAACGGTTCTGAATATAAAAATCAGTACACATTGATTGCCTCTAAAGGTAATAAGAAATACCATGCTCATGTAACATGGTTCTTCCCATTTTCACAAGCCTTCTATTATTTTTTTCAGCAACCCCATTTTGTTGAGGAGTGTATGGAGAGATATACTCATGCCGAATTCCTGGCTTCTCAAGATAGTTTTCAAACTCTTTACCTCTTTATTCACCAACAATATCAGTTTTCAACTTCTTCAGAGAATACTCACATTCTTTCTCATCTTTCCTTTTGAAACTTTTATTCATTTTCAAAGCATCCGATTTGTGTTTTATGTATATAAGACAATTAAAGAGAGTAATATAATCAATGAAACTAATGATGTAATTATCTCCATGCGTTGATTTATTTCTCATTGGCCCACATATATCAGAATGAATCAGCTCCATGGGTTGTTTTGAACAAATATCAACTTTTTTATACACAATGTTTGTAATCTTTCCTTTCTGACAAATAGTGCAACACCAGTCTCTAGTTCTCGGAAAATCAATAATGTCTCAAAAATTATATCTTTTAGATAACATTATCATGTTTCTATGACACATATGTCCATGAATTTTATTCAATAACTGATTCTCTTCCACCATACTTTTGTAACAATAGTTTTGCGAGTCACCAAACTGAAACAAGTTTTATTTATTATGTTGACCTCTTGTAACAATCATTCCATATTATTTACTATTTGAAAAAAAAAACGTCTTTCTTGAAGATAAATTTGTTACCCTTATCACACAATTGTGAAAAACATAGCAGATTGTGTTTCAGGCCATCAACATATAATATTTTCTATGATTTCATTTTTTCTTTTCCAATGATGGCTGATCCAACAACTTTGATTTTCAATGATTCATCATTTCCAAGTGTCAATGTTCCTTCTTAAAAATATTTCACATCCTTCAACAATTTCGAGTCTCCTGTCATGTGAGAATAAGACCAACTATCATATATTCAGGGTAGTTTTCCATTCAAGTATTTTGATGTAGTTTCAACAACCAGTATCTTTTCTCCATTCTTTTCATTCTTCACCTTCATATTTTAAGAAATAAAAATATTTTTTTGAGCTTGTAACAAAACAAGACAACCTTTTTCAAGGTTTCTAGGTTGTTCAAATCTTTCACAAATACTATTTAATGGTTGGAACCTATTTTCAATCTTCACTTCATTCTGTTAAAATATCTTTAAGAAAACATTCTCATTTTTTTCTTTAAGGAGATTGACTCCCCAAAAATCCCATATTTTCATAACCTATGGGATAATAATAATGTTGTCGATTGAACCAACACATACTTACTATGTGCTTGAATCCACCACAACACTAGCAATACCAATAAAGAGAGTATTTTCCGTTGAAACCTCTATACTGATCATAATTAGGAATCTTTTTCTCATCCACCTTCTTATCTTTCTTTTTCGATTCACCGAAATTTATATTATCAATAAGATTACTTATATTCTTTAATGAATTATCAGAACTAGAAGTATTGGAAAAATTTATATATTCAGAATGATTCAAAACATTCCTAACCTTGTTGGTCTTGGTCGTAAACATAATATTCTAAGATTTCATCATTTCAAAAACTATTCCAATTTTATTCTAACCATTTTATGGTATTTTTTGTTGATCCTTATCAACTTTATCATTATGAGAACATTTACCAACTTTATTTATAGAGTTTGGGAAACATATACTTTTCTTTTCATCTTTAGTGATTATTTGTTGGACAAGTTCCAACTCTTCTTCTGTTACATTCAGCTTCACCTCTAATTGATCATTACAATTCTTCTCTTATTCAAGTGATTTCTTGAAATCATCAATTTCCTTAATCTGATTTTCTTTCTTAGAATAAAAAAATTATTGGTTACTTGATCATTCATTTTCCCTCATTTTTTTGGATTTTCAAGCCTTCTGATCTTTCTCAGACATTCTTTCAACTCTTCTTTTAGATGCATTTCAAGCTGATTTTCTCCTTCTTCAGAACTACTGATTTTGAATTATTCATCATTCACTATTTCAATGAATGTATTTTCATTACCATACACAATGGATTTTTCAGATTCATCATCACTCTCTTCTTATTTATTATCTTTGGACAAGAAACTTCTTCTTTTTGATTTGAATAATTTCTTTTCTTTTCCTTTTTCTCCCCTTTTCTTCCATGATCTACTTATCTTTCATTATTTAATATCGCTATCATCTTATTTATTTATTTGTGGAAAATTAGACGCAAAGTTACCATCAAATTCACATTCAAAACATTTCAAGGGAAGTTTCTCTTTGTATTTACTTGTTTATCTTTTCATTTTGTTAGAATACAAGGATCTGATTTCATTGAGATATTTACATTCCTCATTATTAGAGTTAGAATCACCAACATCATCTTCAATAACAATATTCTTTGACCTTTATTTCTTCATATCCTCGAAAGGTATTTCTCTATCAACTATTGTTTCATTCTTTATAGAATTATTTCTTTTCATTTCATAGGTGATAAGAGGCTATGTAAATCATCAAGAGATAATGTTTCTGGACCTCTATCTTCCAATGAAAAAACTTTTGCATCGACTTTTATAGGTAAGATTCTCAATATCTTTTAAAAAAATATAGAGACTTTCATCCTTTCACCAATACATATGATAGTACTCAAAATTTCATTCACCCTTGTAAATAATTCCCCAAAAAATTCATGTTCATCCATCATCAAATCTTCATACTTCAATCTCCATATTTGTAACATTTCCTTCTTCAACTTTTTATTGCCTTCGTATTTGTTTTCAACTTATCCAATACACCTTTATATATGGAAACACCATTCACTCTCAAGAATCTACTTTCATAAATTTTTAGTAATATAGCATTCTTGGCCCTTCCATCGTTCTCTAAAAACATTTTATCAACGAGTGTATGTTGAGAACTATCATAAATGGGGGGAAACCCAACTATTTTAGCTTCAAGAATATCATAACTGATAGACATATGATATGGAATCATTTTAAATTTCTAGATATGATAATTATTTCCATAAAATACCAGAATACCTTTACTATTTACATAGTTCATGTTCTCCATCAGTAAAGAATAACAAAGATAACATTCTTTCTGATACCAATTGAAAGGGCCCAATCAGAGTATTGTATCAATGATAGTGAGTGGGGTGAAATCGTGATACTCTTTTCCTTTTATGTTTATTTTCAATTGAGAAAAACCTTGCCTCCGGTTAAGGATTTAAATTCCCTATAGAGAAACAAATCAACAAACCTCCAAAGGAATATAATGATTTACAAGGTTCACTATTAAATAAGAATAGCTACTTTCTTGGTATGGTTTAGAAATGATCCAATGCCTTAAAATAAACTAAGAAATCAATCCTTGGATTGCAACAAGTAGGATGCACACTTTCACTCATGTAAAACTATGAAACAATCCCACTAGTGTGAGTGAACCCTCTTAGCACAACAGGGTAGTACAATTGTTTTGTAACAACTCATGTTACCTATGATTCTTTCCAATTCAACAAATGTATTCAAATTATAATACAATTCATTATTTACTTACCCTAAAGTGAGGTACGAACCACCTGGAATTTCTTATAAAGCATTGAGTATGATCTTCTCTGAGTATGATTCTTTAAAAAAAAGGCACCCAGTCAGATTATTTCAATACAATCCTCCCATTATGATTATTTCAAAACAAATCTCCCAAACTGATTCTTTTAAATACAATGATCCCAATATTATTCTTTCAAAACAAATCACCCATTACGATTCGTTCAAAACAAAACTCCCAGAATGATTCTTTTTTTAATAAAAATATCCCATTACGATTCTATCACAACAATGCTCCCAGACTAGTCATTTCTTCAAAAAAAAGCTTCCATTATTATTTCATCAAAACAAATCTCCCAGTATAATTTTTTCAATTAAAATACATCCAATCCGATTTTTAGATAGAAAACAATAGAGTTGAATTAACACCACTTTAATTACTGAATAAAATTTTCATACCAAATCGAATATGAATACGTCGACACCACCCAAAATAACTGTCAATCTGAATGTAATTTTTCTCTTCTTCTCTCTAGAAACCCGGATCTTATCAATCATTTTATAGTCACACAAATACTATGTACTTCACTCCTTTTTTGGTGAACCAAAACATGTTTAGGATGGAATCCCAAAACACGTTCCCACTCACTTAAATTCTATCAAATATGAATTTATCATGAAATATCAGAGCAATTATAACTTCATCAATGCTTATCAATTCATCTCGAATATTCTACAATATTCATCTCTTATTTTTTAGACCCCCATTTCAAATGTAAATACAATTAACATTGATGAGAAATAAATGGTTCTGAATCTGATTCTCTTATACTAATATCTTCCAAAAAATAGTTTATTCCATTATAATTGAATGTTTTTGAAGAAATATACTTCTCCACTTGAGATAAAATCATTATTTTAAAAGAATGACTCCCCCTTGACAATTAATTCATTAATATTCACTTTCTTTTCTCCTCTCTTGACCCACATGAGAAAATGCACTTCATTCCCCAAAATAATCTTGTATCATGACTACCTTCATGAATTTGAATTCATTGAGGATCATCTTTAAAATTTATTTATTTAAATCATAAAGTACTATAACTTTCGATTCATTCCTTCATCTTTCTTTTTCATCTCAATACAAGCTTGATCCTTTCTGAATTCAAATAGTCTGGATACTATTATCTTGTATACAATCATATCTTGTTACGATCATTATAGTTATAATAATTCAAGTTATGATAATCCTGGATACGATCATTCTGGTTATGATCATGCTAGATACGATCATCTTGGTTATGATCATGTTGGATACGATCATTCTATTATGATCATGCTGGCCAACGAACCCATTCCCGAGTGGTAAGGGCTCCTGCTTGGCATCCAAGTGACCTAGGTTCAAAATCGGGTGGAGGTGAATATACGGGGTATAGAAGCAATACTATAGCAGTCAATGTATTAGTACTATAGTAGGAACTATAGTAGTACTATTGCAGGTACTGTTCGGTACTGTAGCAGCCGAAACTATTCACTCGATTTTGGATTTCAGTCCACTGGTTTGGGCTTATGGGTCTCAAGGGCCTTCAGGCCATCAAAGTCCTTCAGGACATAGGTCCTTCAGGCCATTTAAGACCATGAAGTAGCTCAGTTCACATAGGGAAGGCCCCAGAAGAGGATCAAATCACCAGTAGCAGTCACTGGAAGCAGAGCTAATCAGATTGGAAGAATAAGAGGGCATGGTAACCGCCATCGGGGCCAGGCACCTTGCAGCTTTGTATGGGGAAATTCTAGATGATCAGAAATGCAGGTGGGGAGGGTAAGTTCTAGTGGGTTGGGCCTACAGGTCATGTTATGGGCATTGTATGCCTCTGGGACTTCAGGTCATGTATTAAGGGTCATGTCGGGCCTTGTGCCTTGGGCCTACGGGTCATGTACGGGTTCCCCTTCAACCCTTAAAAGGGGGATTGTCTATAATAAAAATAAAAAAGAATGTATTCAGGACATTTAGAGATGATCCTGCTAGATACAATCATTTTTATTATGATCGTTCTAGTTACGATCATTCAAGATACGATCATCCTGGTTACGATTACTATAAAAGATCAAATAAAATCTACAGACAAGGATCTATTAGGATGTGATAAAAAAATTTTGGACAAAGAAGATCTACCCAGATATGATACAAAAAAATCTAAATATGATTTATTATCAATCAATACCATCTCATTCCTTTCCATCTACCCAAATACGATAGTTTTGAAAAAAATTAATGTATCATTTTTAATCGGCATTACATTTTTCAATAGCCTTTACCTATTCAATAGGCCTTAATTTCCACATTATCATCACCCTTTTAATTCTTCTTTACCTATTCAATCAGAATCACTTTTCACTCTGACTTAGTATCCAATTGTTTTGAAAGAAAAGTGATACAATATGGATAAGATTTTTTTCTGATTGTTTTTGAAAACAATAGGCATCACTACTTCTGATTGTTTTGAAAAAAAATAGGCACTACTACTTTCTTTTCTAATTGTTTTTGAAAAACAATCGGCACTGATACTTTGTTTTTTGATTGTTTTGAAAAACAATTTCAATACAAATATTATTTTATTGGAAACATCTCTTTCACTCCTACTTTATTCTATCAAGCATTCATAACAAGTTCTCACCTCAACTCATGATTTATATGAAATAAGAACCTGGAATGCATCATCACAATTAATATGGGTCTGATTCTTTTCGAAAAAAACCAAAACAATTGTTTCCACAAAACAAAGTGTATTGATTTACTTTATTCAAAAAATACCATGAAGACAAAAGAAAATTGCAAAAACCTTCATCACCTTCATCATCAGCTTGTCCCCAACAATTATTAACATGTAAAACTTTTATTAGTGTAATTTATTACAACATTAAACATTATTAAATTCGATATTTTGGAAACTTGGTTCCAATTTAACATGAAATATCATTTTTAATATTTTAATCTTTTATGTAATTCCATGTGTTCCCATTAATTATATATAAAAGGGCACCAAATATCCTCTTATATTCACACCACCTTGAACAACTTAGCTAAAAAACACTACTAAAAACTATTTTTAAATTTTTTTATGTAGCATATAGAGGTATTTTTTCTCTTCAAAAGACCATACCAAGGGTCTTTAAAGAGAGATCCATATGAGGTTCTTCAAAGAGGAGGTAATCATCTTAACATAGCATTTTCAATTTACTTCTAATTATACCTCTTTCAATTCTATCATAATAATTAAAATTTAATAACATAATTATCATTAATATACTAATATTTTATTATGTTTATGACAAAACCTTATATTTTCCCATTTTCTATCAAATGGTAAATAAAATTATCACTCATGTGTACATGTGCACTTCCACCTTTAGAGAGTAATACAATTCACTTACCTTCACCATCTCACTTGGATTATTATAATGATGCATTTAATAAATAATAATTTTATTTATTAAAGTAATATATTTCAATAAAGGTGAATTATTATTTATATTTATTTCATTACAAAAATTAAAAACTGGAAACATCACTAGTGTGTATGTACAAATTATTGTATCCACCGAGTGATGCAATTCATTTTTCATCATCAATTTTTAGAAATAATTATAACATTGTATATTAAGAATAAATATTGTAATTATGTCATGATTAATATTATTTATATGATTAAACGATGACCAAGGTCAATGTATATGAACCATATAATTGAAACATTCATAAAATATGGATAAGTTTTCACATGAATGTATTTTTAATGAAGAAATTATTAATAAAAAGGTAATTAGAAATTATATACAAATGATATATAGTATTTTATGTATGAATATGGTTATGTAATATATTTATTGTAATTTGTTTTATTATACATGATATTTTAAGGTGTAAAAATAAATATAATAATTGATGTAAGAGGATGTCTCACCACAATTTTGTTTTCGTGAGCTATATGGTATATTCATCACTTGTTTATTTTATGTGGGGCATACAATGACCCTTTGATATGATATATCATAAATATATTATTATTTATGGTATTTAATGATTCATTTTATTTTATTTTTTTCAT
Source organism: Viscum album (assembly GCA_963277665.1). Lineage (NCBI taxonomy): Eukaryota > Viridiplantae > Streptophyta > Magnoliopsida > Santalales > Viscaceae > Viscum > Viscum album. The sequence goes on from OY728157.1 coordinate 1,996,515,356, forward strand.
GGAGGTTATGATCCAAAAGTTACCTAAGTGGTAAGGATTTTTTGTTACAATCTCATTTCATTTCATGATTGTTTATAAAAAATTTCCATTTAAGAAAATTCTATGGTTCTTATACATTATACCACAAATAATTTAATTTATGTGGTTTATTTATGGATTTTTTATCCATGACCACAATTTCATTCTCTTTGGTACATTAAAAGATTGAAAACATGTTTTAAAGAAAATCCAACACCATTTTCTCTTTGGTTTATAAAATTTGTATTCCATGTCGATACACATGGAAATTGTATTATGAAAATAATTATATATAATTTAAATTTTCTAAAAAATTAATTTTTTTGAAATTTTACTTTATTTACAAATCAGTAAAAAATAATCTTTCAAAAAGTGTTTCAAAAAGACTTTTTTTGACTGTTTACAAAAGTGTGAAATGAATATTGTTTTAATGTATATGAAATGAATGAATCTTCCCACCATCATTAAAATTAATTGATTTAAATATTCCATTAAAATATTCCTTATTAATTTTAAAATATAAATACTTTCTCACTATTTTAAAAATTTTATTTAAAATGTTTTCCAAAGAAAAGGAAATATTCTCATGTTTAAAAAAAAAGTTCAAATGATTTTTAAAGATATTTTTAATATCTGTTAAGATATTTATGCATTGTTTTGTTTCACTAGGGATATGATATTATGATTCCATCCACTTTTTTGATGACTATGTTGATTAATATTTAAGGATTATTCTATAAAACCCATTTACTTCCCATGGGTTAATTTAGTTATGATCAAAATTTTATGAAACCTATTTCATTTTCATGTTTTATAATGTGATTATATGATGAATGTTTTATAAACATGTGAAAATCATATATATGTTTTTAATTATGTTATGGGTGGGTCCTTTATAACCCCCCAATGCATTGGATAAAGCCTTATATCTTAGAGATAATTGTGGAAAACAGGTCGATGTGCTCAATCCACTATGGGAAATAGGACCTGATGCATGATCCACTATGATATGAGAAATATTTGGTGAGGACTAAAATGCTATAATATGGGAAACATGTGTTGATGAACAATCCACTATGAGAGGACAGTATTATTAGTTAACATTGACATATGATAATTTTTTTGTGCCTATGTTGGCACCACACTCTTTTAACATGTTTTTATGATTATGATTTGAACTCTTGGATCATTATTTATTTATGATGTCTCGTTACCATAATTATTAATGTCTTTTTAAATGATAATATTTTATTCCATGACACATATTTGTGACCTATGATATATTTGGAATAAACTTTGTAAGTTGAGATAATAATATCATACCATTATTATTATCTTATGATTATATATGATAATTAATTGATATATCTAATGTTTACCCTTAATGAGTATCTGAGATACAAAATTATTATATTTCCTTTCCTTAGATTATGAAGAATGGTTTTAATTAGGGTATGTTAGAGGAGGGAATAATTTGATAATAATTTGTTAGTGATATGTTAAATATCTTTTATGAAAAATGATTTTTATGTATTTAGTCTCCAAAACAGTTAAACTTTATAGATATAGTGTGGATAATAATTTTATATAATAAATATTCATATGATAGGATGGAACATGAATTTATTAAATGTTTGGGTTTCTTCATGAACTTTTGAGATAGATAAAAAAATTTGACATAACCATTTGATAATGTGATTCCTATAATTTAACTTTATTTTTAATATAGATGTGTATTTTCATTTGAGCTTAGATTTATACTAGGTGGGGTTACCAATGGTTCTTTAGGCAACCCTAATGGGAATAATATTTTTTTAATGAAAATTGAATGAAATTTTATTTGATTGGAAAAACTATTCAAATTTAAGAATTGAACTATTGGGTTGAATCAGAAGAACTGTTAGTACCAATGTTGATTATACCCATTGAATTGATGAATGACCCCTATTTTTATACTCATAGTATTTTACTAGAGGAAAAATTTGATGATGTGGTGGATTGTTACTGTGGGAAGGATAAAATAAGATATGATGTTATGAGCTTTAACTTTTAAAATATGTGTTTGTAAGTGGGTTTATGTGTTATCCCTTATTGTTGTATATTATTTTAGGAATTTAGATATATTGATCCACCAATTTTAGTGTTTCCAAGAATTAACCTAATAATGGTTCCAGAGTTTGATGTCTATAAGTGAGGAATCATCCTATTATGGATTCATGTACCCCTATATTCAATGCATCATGAATATTGAGAGGGTCGTATATTTCAGTATCATATTTTTGACTACCCTCTGACTAGAAAAACATAATACAGTGAGGGTACTCTACATGTTTATTCATGTACCCATTTAATGAGTACATTAGGATAGGTATAGGAATTTTCCATTTATTTTGATCAATAGAGCTTCTTTAAACCCTCTATCTCTGAATGGGTAGTATATACTGCTCAACTATTAATGGGGATGTTTTTTTTTACCAATTTTGGCCTTGATATATTCTTAATATTGTTTATTTATAAATATATCAATTATGGTAAATTTTTATATAGTTTTTTTTGGGAGAAAAAATTTATATTGTAAAATTTACATATTTTAATGATATAGTCCTTAGATATGGTATCATATTATTCATTGAGGATGAGACAATCTCTTAGTTAATGGTTGACCTATATTTTCCGTAGGTTGTTTGAGATGTGAGGACATGTGTACATTTTAAGATTTAATTTACATTAATCATTACATATTCCAAATATTAACTTTAGTGCTGTCCATAACATAAGATATCTTATTGGGTAATTAAAATCAGTCTTATAGAGGTACATATTTGGTGACATGCATGTGGATTTTTAAATTCTTGACATTTGTAGGAGTATAAAAATATTTAGAGTTAGAGGTCTTGGTAAAAAGAGGTATACCATGTAATGATCAATATATTTTTAAAAATTTTGAAGTATTCATTCTTTAGTTTATGTGTTTAAATTTGATTCTATTTTATAAACATTATCTTTATAAATTTTTTTATATTGTAAACGTATTGTGTTTTTAAATTTATTATATATTACTCTCTACATAATTAATGGTATGGAATAGGTATGTTTATTCATTTTCATTTTACTTGTGGAAGCACTTTTCATATTTAATTTTTTATAATATAATTCAAAATAATTTTTATGTTCTTATGAAAATGTATCCCATTTTGGGTGTATTCCAATAATGAGGTTAGGTCATTTGATGTGAATATAATGTTGAAAAATATTGTTTAGTCGGGCCTTTTAATACCATTTTATATATAGTTAATTTATTTCTATTAAAAATGTTTATATTGAGAACTCATTATGAATTATAATTGATAGGAATCATATGATTATCATACCAAGAATTTGTAAATAAAAAGAAATCATTCCAAATGTAATTGATAATCATGAAAAACTCTATCTAAAATGTGATGAAGGAAAATTTTTGGGTTACTAAATCACTAGTAAGTCTTACTAAGTCTTCAATAAAAGGACCCTTTCAGATACGGAAATTATGCATGCACAATTTGATTAATGTTTCCCTATTTATAATAAAATTAGCCGAAAATCAATATAATGTTGACTATAGAGATTATTGTTAATATACCTCACATTTTTAAACATATATATGACTGATTCTTTGAAATATTATTTTGATAAACTATGAAGAGAAAAACTCTATGATGAGAAATAATCTTATATTTTACCTCAAAAAATATTGTTGAAGTATCATTTTTTATTTATTCATAATTATGTTGTGGATTAATTATTTTTTACTACAATTTCCCTCCAAAATGTTTTTTATCATCGGGTATTCTTCTCCCATGTTATACCTATATTTATGGTGTCACCTTGACTAATTAAGGTGAGATAATGATTATCGAAGAATCAAATAATTAGTTTTAATTGGAAAATATGTTGTCTCTATTAAAACATCATAATGCATCTATAATGATAAAAAATAAATGTTATTTACGAAATATGTTTCCGGAATATAGAATCATTATTTACGTTAAAGAATATATTTTGATTAAAAAATATTGCATAAGAGAAGTCATAAACTATGGGGAAAGAATCAATCTAGTAGATAGACTTATCTACATCAATATACTATTTTAATTTTTGTACAACAATTTTTTTTTTCATTTTTTAAATAGTTGTTAAATTTATTTTTATAAATGTTTTTATTCTAGACTAATTTTATGTTGGAAAACCACCTAGTTTTAAAAATCCAAATTTGAAATATCATTCTTTAAATCTTACCAAAGAGATATATATACTTAATCCAACTATGATAAAATGGAATAAACATTTATTAAACCTTATTTTAAAATATTATTTTATAAATTGAATGGTAATACTATTATTTTTATGAAAATTTTATTAAAATATATCTGAATTTATTTAATTTATATTTATGATTTATTCTTAATATCTAAAAAAATTTCCTTAAATTTTTTTTCTAAACTAATGAAAAATATATTTTATATGAGCATGATGAATGAGTTAAATTTATTTCTTATGATAAAAATTTCTCAAAAAATAGAAAGAAAAATTTTCTCTCCATTTAAGAATATTCTATATCATTTGAATAATTTTTTCTTATGAACAACCAAATATGAGAGGCTATCTGTTTGAAATTTATATTTTAAAATAAAATTACTAAACAAATAAATAACAGGATTATGGGTCGATCCCACATATATGTATGTGTTATCCATAAGTAAATATATTTTACAAATTATTTAAGTGATAACAAATGAGATTAGAAAAAATAATAAAAAATCTATTATATGTTAGTGATAGATGGAAATGTTTCAAATTAGGATGAGATTAAAACGTAAATAGAAATTTCAAATTATAATGGGTCTTAATCATTCAAATGATTTCATATAATTATTTTTTTCCTCATGAGGTTAAATTAAATTGAAAATTCCAATTTCTAAGACTCACAAAATCATCTATTATAATCCTAATCCTTATTATAAAATTATATTGAATAAGGATTTCATGAAATTTTGACCTAAAATTAAAATTATAGGAAATCCAATTATCATCATATTCCCTATTCTTTGGTGTGTTGGTGTTCCCTAAATTTGAGTCCCATGTTCGTTGTAATCCAAAGTTAGTGAAATCATAATATTCTATCTCCACATGATCAGAAAAATACCACAAGATGAAAAATCAATTAAATAAATTAAATATTATAAAAACCCATAATAAATATAATTTTAGATTCTAAAAAACATAAAATTAACCATATCAAATAGTTTATTGAATAAGAAATAAATGATAATTTAAGAAAATTAAGAATAAAACCCAAAACCTATGAAGATTTAAAATCAATCCCTTGATCTAAACCAGTTCCCTGCATGGGTGGTGCTCTTATAACCACATATTATTTATAATATCCAAAATTTTATCAAACCCTTCCCTTTATTATTTTATGGATGTTAATGGAGTCTTTGTATTTTTTAGTTTTGTGGGAATGTCTGTGTTGATTTTAATTTAATTTTTATGTAATTCTATAATTCTGGGTTTAATCTAAAGATTGATGTTTAGTTTGAAATTACAGCTTATACAGGAGGGATTCTTACATTTTTACCCTTATACATGAAATTAAAAATATATTTTCCTTTATAAATGATCCTTATATTGAGATTTGTTATTCAAATTATCAATAACATAAAAGTTATTTGTGAAAATATAAGATTTATGGGTTTCTGTAAGTCATCCATTGAAACTGTAAGAGTCTTTTGATTTTTAAGGGTCATCCATGTTTTTGTATAAGGGAAATTATTATTTTTGAAGGATCCTTTTATTACATAATGTTATTTTTATAGATTTTAAATTAGTAAAATTATGAAATTATAAGAGTTATTTCATTAAAAATAACCCTTACACTCTCCTTGGGGAGCCTTATGATTGGCATATACTTTGAAGATTTTCACATAATTGGTCTGAGTAATTATTTTTTGTTTTATATATTCTAATCCTTTGTAACAATAACTATTTCTCTAAAATTCATTAAATCAAATTTGTTGGCATTATTATTTCAATATAAATCATAAATCCTTAAAAATCGGAATTTTGATAGGTAAATAAAATTACTTCATCCTTATAATATTAGATCCATTATTCAAGGGATTTAAATTCTATAAAGATATAATAAATTTTTATTCATAATTTTATGCGGGTTAAATGGAGATTATATTGAGTTTTTTGGAAATAAATTCCCTACATATGATATTCTAAATTTTTAATACCCTAAATTTTTTTATGAATTATTTTTCTTTTGAACCTAGATAACCCAAAATCATCCCTTGTGAATTTTGGGGTAATTTTTTTGTATTGGTTTGACTTTTAAAATTTTATCCTCTCCTCATATACTTTTGAATCGTTTATTACATCCAAAAGGAGTCCTTCCATGAGTTTTAGGACTTGTTAACCACTCTTCCTCCTTCACGCTCATGTACAATGAGTGGTTATGGATTCACACCTAGCTAAGGGATTACCAAAATCACTTTTCTTTTGGGTAAATCATAGAATAACTATGTTTTATTTCTTTTAATAAATGGGTTTAATTATCTTAAATTATATATAACAACTAGAATACATAAATTAAAGTGAAAGTGCATCAAAAGAGATTTATAAGTTTCTCCATTATTTCATGTCACAATTAGCTGATGATATTGCTACTATGTGTTTAATTTTCTTCTATGATTTATAAACATAAATATATGATTAAATTATATAATATTTTTTCATAAATGGATAGTAAATCAAATATATAAATTAATGGGTTATTTGGTTTGTTTGAAAACAATTATGTTTCATATGTTAGGCATAGATTATTTGCATGGAATGAATGAATTAAAATTTGATTTTTTATTAATGTGATGCTATTGATTTGATATTGTTCTATTATGGATCATGTTATTTGACTGTGAATAAAATGGTTTTTTAATGGGATGATGAGACTAATATTGTGGCATTGATGGTAAGGATAGTTTTGTGGGAATGTACCATTTTTATGGAAATTGTGGTGGCTATTTTCATGGTATGCATGGTGGTGGTCATTATGTATGATTATGTGATGTGAGGTTATGATAGTAGATGCATGTTAGTATGGAATGAAATATAATATTATAGTAAATAAAAAATTAAATATGGGTGGTGGGAAACGTTTAATATTTTTTAACCAGTAATGATTGTTGTGATAAAAAATGGATAGTTAAAATGATAGAAATAATAGGGGTGTTGGATTATGCATGGTATTCTATTAAATATGGTTAATTAATGAAATAATAAACAAAGTAGTGTTGGTAAATCATAAATCTAAAATTTTATGGATAAATTAACAAAAAGGAATCCATGGCTGTTCACATGGATAATTTTTTAAAATAGTGGGGCTACTGGATGTTATAGAAGAGGTAAGGGTTTTTAGTGGATGATTATGGAGATGTAGTGATGATTATGGGATGTTATGGTGATTATTGGTATGAACGCTTTAGGTTGGTCTTATGTGGGTGTCTATTACACACACACAAACAAACAATATTTTCCTTATGATTTCTACATTCCCCACACAAGTTAGATAACCTTACCGATGTTAGAATTTTGTGGGTATTGAGTGTCTACCTCAAATATATAGGCTGGAAAGCGAACAAATTGCTAACTAAAACTTCTTTTTCACTCTCCCTTTCTGCTGTGGTATGAAAGTAATGACCAAATTATTATAAACATGGGCTATGAGGACAAAAATTGAATACATTAAATGATTTAATGATTGTGGGATGATGATGCAGTATATACTGAGGATCATTTATTATAGGAGGAGGGAATAAAATTGATTTACTTCATTTTCATGATACCCTAATGTGATGAAAATGTGTTGTGTGATTAAAATGTGGATATGTTGTATATGGTTTTGGATACATGGGTATACGGTTATGAGGTGGACATGTGATTTGAATATGTGTGGTTATAGTTAAGATGCTTTTGAAGGGATCAGAGTTCCACAAAATTTTCCTTAGATGAATGAGAGTGAAAAACAAGTGGGGAAGCAATGTAGGGTTCCCTTGTTTACTATATTATTTGATATTTTTTAAACTTATACATGATGTTTGTTGAGAAATTGGTCTGTCGTTTCACTGATAGTATATTGTCGGTGTCCCAAATTAATATTACCCACTATTAAGCTAATATAGCGTAAGTGTGGGGTCGATCCACAGGGAACTGGTGTGTGCATGAATTCGATTGCATTTGGAATTCACATAGTGAGGGATGCTGAATTTAGATTGGGATTTTGTATTTGATTATGAAAACCATTTTTTTTACTAATGTAAAGATTAACGATTAAATGTATTAAAATAAAAAATGATTTTTAATGTGGTTGATAGAAAAAGGAGAGTGTTGGGGATATGGTGACTATGATGGTTATACAAACTTATTATTACGTTGTGTTGTTAATAATAATATAACACTCTAGGTTTCAATTGTGTCAAGGTTACCTTAATCAAGTAATCTATGTCTGGAACTGAAGAAACTAACTCCATGGTCCGATAGTCATTGTTTCACAATTATTTATTTAGATTAGTCCATTTATGAGTCGATGAATATATTCAATGATCATGAAGGTAATCATCATTATTCATCCTATGATTCCCTGAATGTTCTATAATTGGTGTGGCTCAGAATTTTTAGTAATACAAAGAAATGATTAAAGAAGAATAAGAGGAGTTAAACAGAACCAACACTAACATAATAATTAATCCAAATTAAAACAATATATCATCATCCACATCCCCAACACAGCGGATGTTTAGTTACACATGGAATAAAAGTTGACAATAGATCCCTCGATACATGATGTGTTCATCACATAAACTTTGAGGAGATGTGAATTCTTTTGGTTGGAGGGTGGAATGGTGGAGTAGCAGAATAATGGTAGCACGACAACAGGGCAGTGAAACCTCCCTCTTTCGAATATTGAACAATGACTCCAAAAACCGGAGGCATAGTCGTCTATTTATAGAAAACAAAAGTACACAACATGTATAGAAAGTACACACCATGTAGTTTCATCAATGCATTTTTTCACAATTTTTCTTTGATAGGTGGGCAGTTGTGCCTCCCTTGACTTCCACATCATCAACTACGAGTTGGTGAAGGGTACACGATGTTTTGTGCCTCCTCAAATGGTGTGTTGTCATTGGAAAGCAACACCAAACAAATATATATGCATGTACATGGTGTGTAGTTATGAACCACCTGACGTTTCATCTCTGTTATGGGGACTTGGGTGTGTACTCATCCAGACGATTTGTGTCTGAGTCTGCATGTACCTGGCATGTTGGTATGTACATTCCGTGTATTTAGAAATTTTTCTCAGATCACTCCCAGTTTGTGTGTTTCACCTGAAAACACCTAAAAATAAACAAGATCACAAAAATCAAAGTATTTGTCCACTAACTAGTATGGATTTTCTGAAAACATGTTCTTATTTTTATAATTATATATGGAAATGTATACAAAATTTGGGTGTATCAAACTCCCCCACACATTGAATTTTTTTTCCTCATGAAAATATCAAAATATAATTAAATGACTCTATATTTTAAAAGGAATGAATTCCAATAATCATAAGTGTAAATGATACAGTCATAAGAGAAAATTATAAAAAGGTACAAAAAATATTCAATTAATAAAATATTCTAATCATGCCTCATAAATTAATTAATTAACTACTTTTATACTCTTTTATAACACATTTTTCAACCTTTCTAAATTAAGCATGCCACATGATGATCTATCTCAACAGTAAATAACACACTCAACACTGAATATATTTTTAATCAAAGTTATGATTAATATAAATTATATACACTCTATCCCTAGGATTTTAATAAATATAGTTCTCTACATTATAAAATTGAATTTCAAAAATCATGAGGTATTTTTAAAAAGGTTCATATGTTTCTATGGCTACAGGATGGTAGGTAAATATGTGAAAAATAAACTCAGAGGCATGAAAATGGAGGTAAAATTATTTAAATAACATTACATGATATCCAAAATTAAGATCAATGTAAAATAATCCTCAAAAAGATATATCTAATGCTCTCATCACCACCATCTCTCTTAGTCATGTAGGGTTCAAAAACCATCAAGTGAATATAAGGTACCCTTGTATTTATCATTTTCTAATCAAAGGGGTCCACTTTGGAATTCCTCAAATAGGGTGTTGGAACCCTTTCTTCCCCAAATAAACAAGTGGCACTCTCCCACACTTAATTTCATGGATATTCACAAAAAATGTACCATGTAATGATAATTACCATTCTAAAGATAAATTGAATAATATGGAAAAGATAAATAGAATTAGGGTAGGAAGGGAAATAGGCTTATAATGTGGATTCCTGTCAAGGAAGTTCATAGGTTCTAGGGGATTTGTAAATATTAGATATAGGATAGGTCTCAAGATAAAAGGGGTTGAAAACGATGTCATTCTTTAATCATTTTAATGTAATTCAAAAATTCTTCATGTTTTGGAAAGAAAACTTGCAAATTTTGGTAGTCATGTATATCCTAAGAATCTCTCAAGAAAGAGGGTATTAGAAAGAATACGATAAAGGGTTTATAATATCTCTCATGAGTGGGAAAACAAAATAAAGAGACTATCAAGTTGTGACATGTATATAAATGATTATCCTAATCAATGTATATATCCAAGGATTACAAGTTGCAATTTAAACTATATCCGAAATCATTTTAAAACACTTAAGAACCAAAATAAGCATGAAAACATTAAAATTTTTATACTTATAGCATTATTATTTATAAATATGAGTAACCATAATTTCTTCATAATTTCAAATATATCTTCCAATAACGATGTCTCCTAGATATCTGTAAAGGCCAAGACTAAGGTTCTTGAGAGAATATCCCCCATACATAATACTACACATGGTCCACAAAGTGCACTACTAAAGATGAAAAGAGGATGGAGGCAGAAAATGGCACGAGAGAGGGGAGGAATGACAAGATAAACTTAAAATATATTTAAAACCGAATAAATACTCCCCTCATGTTGTGGTAAGATGCCAAGACATCCGACAGTCGGTCCAGTGTACCTATAAATGGAGCGGGAAAAGAAAATTGCAAGTAAGCACATCTTTATAGTGCATAAATGGATAACTGATATATATATAGATGAAAATCCAAATGGCACAGTCATGGTGTTGCCTTAGGGGAGGCACTGTCTAGTACAGGTGGGGAAGAATAATCAAATGTAGTAGTGGGTGGAATAGATTCCTCGGCCTGTAGTAGAAATTCCACTGATGGGGTGTTTATGATGGCGAGCTCTACAAGAGGAGATGGGCTATTACCTATAGTAAAGATGAATACTGAGTCAGTGGAGAAGGAAATGTAATTAGTGGGTATGGTAAAATCTAGAGGAATGGATGTAGAGGGAACCACAAGTGGAAAGGGAATCCCCTGATGTTGTAGTAGTAGCTCCACCATCTTCTCAATGTGGTCCAGATGCTGAGAAGATGATGTCTACTACTAAATAACAGAAGCCTTCTAATGATCCAGTTGATCCAGATGGTGGTCCATCGTATCTAGGTGTATGGTGAAGGGGAGGTCATCCAATGGTGCGAAAGGTGAAGGGTAGGGGAAGGTCTATGAGGGGGAATGTGAATGGAATTTGTGAAGGGTGATGAATCTGGAAGGGGAAGAGAAGGAGGTGCTGGGGCATCCTTGGGGGAAAGGGGGTTGGCAGGGTTGGGGACGGGGCCTTGGAAAGGGCGTAAGTGCCCCTACATCTGGACCAATCCCATGCAAGTAATCATGAGAAATTCCATCTTTTGGTGAGAACTTAAGAGATCATGGGGAAGGGAAGGCTCGAAAATCTAAAGGTGGTGGGAATGGTGGGTGGTGTAGAACCCACCATTTAGATTTCCCTAACGTCCAGTGAACAGGTTGTGGATGTAAGAGGCACCATGGTTGGGGAGGTATTGGTAGTCATGTCGGATGAAACAGGTGAGGATCCCCATGTCACGACCAGTCACAATGCCCATATCCTAATGGAAGGGAAACAAGATGGTGCTAAATCACCGTTGTGTGAAACTGATGATAGGGTTAATGATGAGGGTACTCTTCTTGGAAGTGGGTGTGTAGTGGTGGTCGGGCCTAGAAATATCCCACCACATTGCAAAGAGATCAGAATGCTCAGGGTGAGTTATGGTGGATACATGGGGTGGGGTGATGGGATAGGGATAAAATCCACACCCTTGGCCAAAATTGGGCATGGTAATGGAAAAAGGTCAACTTCCCCAACCAAAATCAGACAACCATGATTGTGTCACTAGGTGTCACCTGGTACTTCGGTCCATTGAACTCAAAGGAAGAAGTGAACTCCAAAAATAAATCTCTAGAAATAGGAGTGATGACCTAGAAGATCGTGAGTAATGCTGTGTTCCTAAGGAGGTCTTCCATCTCCCCCCAAATACCTAGCTACTGAGGCACACTGGTGTCAAGGTAATGAGTACTCAGCTATATTGTGCAGTGAGAGAATCACAAAACTCAATTGTGTGCCAGGTCAGTGACCAGAAACACCAGGCAATGATAGAGGTAACCTGTAGGGGCCAACCTAGGTTGTGAAGCAGCAGGGGGATGGATCTGGTGGTGGAGCGACCTTAGTAGGTGAAGGTCCATTGGACGGGGTAGCCGGTGAAGTATCATCCACTAATGAGGAGGGATCAGGAGGTTTGGAAGCATGTTGTGAAGAAACGGTGGTGATAGAAGGCTCCACCTGGGGTGGTGGAGGCACGATAATAGTTTCAGACTCTTTCAGGGAAGTGAGTGATGGAAAGATGGACAGAGAAGGAGGTCGGTATGCTAAGATGTTTGGGGATGGTGTTGTCATGGGTCAGAGTCCTATCCAATGAAAAGTGGTCCAATCACCCTTAGAAACCGAGGCAGTCCACTTCCCATGTTCAAGGTCTTTGTCTACCATAACCTAAAGAAGAATGGAAAGAAAAGAAAAATAAAAATAAAAGAAAAAGAAAAAGAAGAAAAAGTGAGAAAACCGGATAAGTGAAATAACATGGTGTGTTTATCCAGAGTACATGGCATGTAGTGTAATAGGGTTAGCATCCAATGTTCTCTGGATAGACACACCAAGTGGTTATGTCACTTGCCAGGAAAGGGTACACAACATGTACCAAACATACACTCCATATACATGCAAATGGGTTCCTGGTCATGTGGTTCAATGACACAACTGCGGTCTGAGTAGAGACAATAATGAAGTACACACTGTGTGACAGTATGAAATGAAGTGTGTAAGAACATAGTTCATATGGCCATATGGAGTGCTTGACATGGGAAGTCACATAGAAATGGGATACACGACGTGTATCTAATATACAGGCCGTGTGTGTAAACATGGTTTGCGTGGCTGTGTGAAAGAGGTACCCGGGCATGACTACGGATTGTACATGGTGTGTACCAAACAAATAGACCTTGTAATTTTAAATTTAGAATATTCCATTGCGTGGCCATATATAGATGTATACGACACGTGTTCTTCATTTCTTTCCTGTGTACTTCATGAAGATGAACTGGTGGACGATCTGAAAAAGAACCCTAAACGATACACAGGGTGTGGCCGCGTAGAGTTTCTGAATTTTATAGCTAGAGTACACAACATTTACTATAACAGACACCCTGTATAGTACATTTTTTTACATAGTTATATAATATAATTTTTATAGTAAACTATATAATAATCACTACTATAATTCTGGGCATTTGTGCACACTGTAGCGGGAGAGTTTTAGCGGCCGCCATTTGGCGGTCGATAAAAGGGGTATTAGCGGCTGCCAAATAGCGGCCACTAATACTGAAATAAAATTCGGCGGGATTTTTCCCGCATTTTGGTTGCAGGCATTAGTGGCCTCCATTTGGCGGCCGCTAAAGGGTGTATTAGCGTCCGCCAAATGGCGGTCGCTAATACTGAAATAAAAAACCAGCGGGATTTTTCCCTCGTCTTCTTCAAGAAGACCTGCAACACCGGCGCCGCGCCGCCCGCCGCCATGCCGCCCCTTGCCGCCCCACCCCCACCTCACCTGCAGCCATCCCGAACACATAAAGAACCTCTATTGACCCTCTGGTCTCCCCTCGACATCACCCCACCACAAAACGACTCACCCTAACGGACCCGAACCCTCCCCGGCCGCCGTGCATCCTCCATGGCCGGTGAGCCAAGCTGGTGGACCACATCTTTGGTGTCTACTGCATCACGGAAAGAAAATTGTGTTTTTCTGGGTTGATCTTCAGCGGCCGCCAAATGGCGGCCGCTAAAGGCTTTAACGACAGGCCAAAAACATCTGCCGTTTGGCGGACACGAGGCGGCCGCTAAAGCCCTTATTTCTAGTAGTGAATTAATATTAACAATTAAATTAAAATAAATATATAAATATATATAATTTAAAAACAATTCTATACATGTAATGTATTAGGAAGTACATTTTTAGAGTTCTAAAATTGCAAAAATAAATGTACAACATTGTTCTGGTACTTGGGACGAGGTTCGAACCGGCGTTCGGCTGATCCAAACACAGTCCCTCAACCACTGGAGCAAAGGCTATACTACTGCTCATGTTAATGAATTATATATATTTAATGTGCAAGTCCAATAATACATGGGATGAAGTAAAGGCACAACATGTGGTTTCTAATTAGAATAAAAGGGATGATGCAAGGAGATTAGCCGAGTTCGAACCTGGGTCATTTGGATCCAAGGCCAATACTCGGCCAATTTTCCAACTTCAGACGCATGTCTTCCATTTTTTTGAATATCCTTTCAGTTATTAATGAAAAGATGGAGCAAAAAACGTATATTGAAATACACACTGTGTGGTTTTATTAAATGGAAAAATGATGGAAATGGGATGATTGTCGGGATTTGAACTCGGGTCTTTTGGAACCAGGTTACGACCCTTGCCAACCGGTCCATCCCCATCATGGGGTTTCTTGTATTTGAAAAATTTTTTATATATTTTGAAAAATACCACACACTTCATGTAATTTAACACAAGTATAAAAAGGATGAACCCCACATACCAAAGGTATGGATATAGGGATTCGAACCTGCGACGACTCAGATAAACTCTAGTGATTTTACCATCGACAATAGAATCACAAATATTTATTATTTATTTAATCTGTATATTTATAATATTATGAATATAAACTAAAAATATTAGTACATGCCGTGTGTATAGGTTATACACGGCGTGTAACCTCTAGGTTGTCTCCTAGGTATCACCTTTATTTTAGGTCATTGGCTGGCCCAACATACCTGTCATTACTTAAGATTCGTAGTGGAGAGAATTCCCACCATGTCTTCCATGTGGTGGTATGTCTTAAACTGCTATCTGTTCACTTTGAATGGTTGACCATCCTCCCTAGCAATTTCCACCGTTCCATGGTGGAATACTCATATGACTCAGAATGGTCCTGACTATCTTTAATTTACCTTTCCTAGGAATAATTGAAAATGAGACATAAAAAGATGTACCTGATCACCAGGTTGTAAAGATTTTCATGAAATCATCCATTCATGGATTTCACTTATCTTCTCCTTGTAAAAATTGGCATTCTCATACACCTCCCAATGGATTTCATGAAGTTCCGATAGTTGGAACTTATGATTTTCTTCAGCTGCGTTCAGATCAAGATTTTGGGCCTTGATGGCCTAGTAAGCTTTGTGATCCAACTCTACTGGCAGATGGCATGGATTTCTATAGATGAGGTGGAATGGGGAAATCCCCAATGGAATCTTGAAGGAGGTCCGATATGCCCATAATCCATCATCTAGCTTCTTGGACCAGTATTTCCTTAATGTGTTTACCATTTTCTCTAGAATCATCTTGAGATAATGGTTATAGAGATCCACTTTTCCACTAGACTTGGGATGATATAGAGTCCCTATATGATGCTCCACTGTATACATTGTTATTACTCCTTTCATCAATGTGTTTTCAATGTGGGACCCTCTGTCACTGATCTCTACACAGGGAACACTGAACCTCTTAATATTTGTTCCTTTAAAAAGGCCATGACTACCTTGGCCATGTCGTGTGTTATTGCAGTAGCTTCCAAAAACATGGAGACGTAGTCAACACAGACCAAGATTAATGTGTTCTTGAAAGATGGGGGAAATGGACCCATAATGAATATGCCCCAAGCATATAAGATCTTGACCTCCAATATGGGGTGCTAGGGAATCTTAGCTCTACGCCCCACATTAGCTATTATTTGGCATCAATCATAGCAGGGAAGAAAGTCTTGAGAATCGATATTCATGGTGGGCCAAAAAAAATCAGACTACAAGATCTTTTCTATATTACAGTCTGGCACCTGATATCCCCCAACTGGCGAGGCCTGATAGAATTACAGGACTCTATGAACCTCAGTTTTTGGGATGCAACGTTGGATCACCCCATACCCACAAGATCAGAATAGTAGAGGTTCTTCCTAGAAGAACATCTTGACATCATATAGAAATGTCTTCCTCAGTTGGAAGGAGAGGTCGGGGTGGATAGAACATGTGACCAAATAATTAGCATTATCAACATACTCGGGCAGAGATGACTCTCTGACTGAAAAATGTGATCTTCAAGGAAATCCTCCTTGATCTCTCGATCTTCCTACTCCGAATATGACAGCTCTTGAATGGAGAGATGATCAGAAAAATTGTTCTTTCTCCCCTTCTTTTTTTGGATCTCCAGATCAAATTCTCATAGAAGAATTACCCACTAGACCAGTTGTGGAATTGCATCCTTCTTTTTCATAAGGTACTTGAGTACTTCATGGTCAGTATAAACAATAACGTTAGATAACACTAAGTAAGAATGGATCTTATCAAAGGAGAACACCACTTCCAAAATATCCTTTTCTGTGGTAGTTTAGTTTATCTATGCCTCGTTGAGCTTCCTTCTGGAATAATAGATTTGTCAGAAAATTCATTCAAGACACTGGGCTAGGAATTCTCCCACTGCATAATCACTTTCATTACACATCACTTTGAATTGCTCCTCCCAGTAGAGAGAAATCATTATTGGAGCTTCCACCAGGTGCTGATTCAAATGTGAAAAATCTATGGTGCATGCCTCATCTAACTCAAAAAGTACATCCTTGTTCATATGGTTGGTGAGGGGATGAGCTATCTTCAAAAAGTCATGGAAAAACTATATGTAGAAACCTGCTTGTCCCAGGAAGCTATGGATGGATCTAACAGAATTAAAAATAGGATGTTTTGACTTCTATCTTTTCTTGGTCCCCATTTATCCCCTTCCATGAGATTCTATGGCCAAGTACAATACCACTATGCATCATGAAATGAAACTTTTCCAAATTAAAAACCAGGTTAGTGTTTTCACATAATTCCAGTACCAGCTCTAGGTGCTGCAAGCAAGTGGGGAATGAATTTCCATAAAGAAAAAAATCATCCATAAAAATCTCCTGGATCTGTTCCATCATGTCATGGAAGATAAAAATCATGCATCGCAGGATGGTGGAGGGAGCGTTTCACATTACAAATGACATTCTTCGGTAAGAAAACATACCATAGGGGCATGTAAATGTTCTCTTATCTTGATCATATAGGTAAATTGAAATTATATTATATCTAGAATATCCATCAAGGAAGAAGTATAACTCATGACCCACTAGTCTCTCTATCATCTGATCCATGATGGGCTAGGGGAGATGATCGTTCCTCATGGTGTCATTCAAATTTCTGTAGTCTGCACAAACTCCCCAGCTCGTGACAGTGCATGTGGGGATGAGCTTGTTCTTGTCATTTGAAATGAAAGTGATAACCCCTTTTGGGTACCACTTGTAGGGGACTCAAACTCATACTATCTAGTGTGGGGTATATGATACATGCATACAGTAACTGGATTAACTCTTTCTTCAAACATTACTTCATGGGGGGGGGGGTTAAGGCATCACCTTGATTGCCAAGATGGCTTCGATCCTTCAACAAGAATCTCCTTGTGGGTGAAAATGGTAGGGCTAATGCCCTTCAAGTCTGCTACTTATCGATAAATAGAATGCCTCTGACATGTTAAAACCTATACAAGTGCATCCACCTGCACCTCTAACAGTGTTTTACTAAGTATGGTGGAAAATGTCTGAGGGTCTCTCGTGTACCTGTACTTTAGAGAAGATAGGGGATTATATGTTTCTAGTTTAGGTTCCTTTAGAATCAAAGGTACACGTGGTTTCACCTATGACTGCTCTAGAATGTCGGGTATAATAAAACGTTACTAGTAGTTTTCACCCTAGACTTCTAGGAATTAAAGGTCCTCTAGTGCTTCATCAACTGGATTGTCTGAAAAAACCAAGTCATCTGAGGTGGAAGAACATGCCACATCATCTCCTTTTCTACTAAAGTGATCATCCACAGTGTGCACTGCATAACAACCCTCATGCTCTGTTAATAATTCTTGTCTGATGGCTTTGAGGAAATTTTAAAAGACTCATTCATCTCCTTGAAAATCAACTACCCCTGGTATACATCAATTAATACCTTCCCGGTGACCATGAAAGGCCTTCCCAGAATGAGAGGCACCTCTTGGTCTTCCTCCATTTTGAGGATGATGAAATATGTGGGGTGGATTGTCCTATTCACTTTACCAGAATGTACTCCAATAGACCCTTTAGATATTTGATAGATTGGTCGGAAAGCTGAAGGGCTACTCGAGGAAGCTTCAAGTCGTTGATCCCAATATTCTTAAAATTGTCGAAGGTTATGAGGTTGGTGTTGGCCCCTAAGTTGCAGAGGTCCTTCCCAAACTCACATGGTCCAATACTACATGGGATATTGAAGCTACCTGGATACTGGATTTTGGGGGGAATCAAATGTTATACGACCACTGAGCACTCCTTGGTTAGTGAAATTGTGACAAGATCCTCCATATTCCATTTTTTGGAGAGGATATACTTCATGACTGTTGCATACATGGTCATATGTGTTAGTTCCTCTGAAAATGTAATGTTGATGTGCAGAATCTTGAACACTTCTATGAACTTGCTGAACTAGTTGTCTATCTTTCTCTACTTCATCCTCCCCGGGATGGGTAAGGCATGCTCAAAGGGTTTGAAAACCTCATTTATTTTACCCTGTGGGGCCTCTGTTGGTGGTCCTTTAGACGAGGAGGGGTCAGTAACTTTTCTTTCTTTATTAGTAGTGGGTGTAGGTGCACCTAGCTATGCCAGTTCCTTCTGTTGTAACTCCTTTCCACTCCGCAGTGTGATGGAATGGGCCTCCTCCCTCAGGTTATTCTCAGTGTTACCCAGTAGTGTACTAGGCTACCTCCCATAGAGTCAGTATTCCAACTCATCAATTTGGTTCTCTAGGAGTTGAATGGAAGCCCATGATTCTAGAATATGGTCTCAGTAGTAGATATAATCTTTTTAATGAGATCCTCAAACCTTGAGGTGTTCTTATACTGAGGTGGTTGTACTGCTAGTGGAGGTAGTGGTTGCCTTCGATGCTCCGAGTGAGGGTTTTGATACAATTGATGTGGGTAATATCCCTTATGGGGATGCTATTACATCAGGTACGGGCTTTGATACTGGGTTTGACCATAGTCGGGTGATCGCTGGGTGAAGGATTATACTACTGTTGGCCCCAACATGTGTTTTGATGATCACGCCATCCCGAGTTATGGTACTGGTGTGACCCTCAGTTTAGGGAAACATAACTCACCTCACTCGTCAAAGGGTTGAGTATAGGTCCCAAGCATTATCCCATGATGTGGTTGTCACCCCATTCGCTACATGTCTGATGGTTCACCACATGTACTTGGGGCGCGCTCTTCAGATTCAGTGCATCAATATTTTTGGACACACCATCTAACTGGGAAGTAAGAATAGTAGTGGAATAGATGTTTTTCATAATTGTTTTTGTGTTCCCTATTTAAGATTCCACTATAATCTGTTGTCTGACATGTCTTCCAACTGATCGAAAAGTTCTTTGGGGGATTTCCTAATAACCGTCCCTCAAGTAGTAGCATCCACCAATGACTTTGAGTTCGTCGCCAGTCCTTCATAGAAGGTCTGGACCTATATCAGAGTGGGAGTCCATGGTGTGGGAATTTTCACATCATATATTTTAAATGCTCCCATGAATTGTATGATGACTCTGAGTCATGCTGCAGGAAGTTGTGTTTTTTTGTTTCACAAGGTCACCATCTTCAAAGGTGGGAAATATTTTGAAAAGAACTCCTAGTCTAGCTCTTCCAAATTGGGAATAGATATTTGTGGGAAAACTTTTATCCAGTACTTTTCCTTATCCCTTAGAGATAAGGGAAAGAGGAAAAGATCAATGGGTTCCTTGGACACTATTTGGTAGAAGAACGTGTCGTAGACCTCCAAGAAATTGGAGAGATGGGGGTTTGGGTCCTCACTGGGCAGGACACCGAATTGAATTGTGTTTTGGATCAGATGCATGATACAAGGATTGATCTCAAAATTTTTGGCCTATACTGGTAGATGGACAATGCCCATGTCAGCTCTGTGAATAGATGACATGCCACACTACATGAAAGTACGACATGGAGGTGGTTGATGAGGGACTGGAGGTGGCATATGTTGCTTCTCCGGAGAGGCGATGTATGACCACTAAAAGATCTATGGCTCATGTTGGGGCTGGTCATACACTGAAGGGGGTTGTTGTGGTGGCCTCTGGTAGTTCCTTGGGAGGAAATCCATGAAACCTCCTTGTGTGGCCTGATCTGGCATACCAGCAGCAGGAGGTTGCTGGTCCTAGTACGAGTGTCCTACTTCGGCTTCAATGGATGGCTCTCCCTCCTCCTTGTTCACCATGGGTGGTGAGTTTGGGTTGTGCTCTTCCACCAGTGCACGTAGACGTCTCAACAATTTCCATTTGATTTTCGGGTTAATGAGAAGAATTTCTAATGACTCGATGCTTCTGGACCATGTGGGGCATCTTCTCATACATCTATGATCCTATTCACACAGAAAAGGAAAACCAGGAATAAAGGGGAAAACAAAAAAAGATAAACCGAAATGTGATTATAAAATAGATGCTTGAAAAAAATTAAATTCAATTTTCACTAAATTAATTAAAACACAATTAAATTGAACACTCAAACTAAAATTCCCTAGCTACGACGCCAAAATTTGGTATGTCGTTTCACCAAAGTTAGGTTGTTGGTGTCCCAAATTGATATTACCCACTCTTAAGATAATATAGTATAAGTGTGGGGTTGACCTACAGGGAACTGGTGAGTGTGGGAATTTGATTGCGTTTGGAATTAACATAGTGAGGGATGCTGAATTTAGAGTGGGATTTTTGTTTTTGATTATGACAACTGTTTTGTTTACTAAAGTAAATATTAATGATTAAAGGTAATAAAATCAAAAGTGGTTATTAACGTGGTTGATGAAAAAAGGAGTGTGTTGGTGCAATTTTTATTTTATAGGTTATACAAACTTCTTATTTGGTTGTGTTGTTAATAATAAACCAACACTCTAGGGTTCAATTGTGACAAGGATCCATTGGTCCAGTAATCTATGTATGGAACTAAAGAAGTTAAATCCGTGGTCTGGTAGTCATTTTTTCATAAATATATATTTATATTAGTCCATTTATTATTCGATTAATACATTCAATGATCATGAAGGTATTCGTCATTATTCATCCTTCGAGTCTCCAAAAATTCTTCCCTTGATCTGGCTCATAATTTTTAGTAATACAAAGAAATGATTGAAGAAGAATAAGAAAAGTTAAACAGATCCAACACAAACATAATAATTATTCCAAATTACAACAGTCTTTCATCACCCACAGCCCCAACACACGAGGTATTTAGTTACACATGGAAAAAAATATGACAACAGAACCCTCGATACCTAATGTGGCCATCATAGAATCATCAGGGAGATTTGAATTATTTTAGTTGGATGGTGGAATGGTGGAGTATCAGAACAATGGAAGCATGAAAGTAGGGCAGTTGAAACTAAATCCTTTGAATATTGAATAATGAATCCAAAAACCAAAGGCCAAGCCCATTATTTATAGAAAACAAAAGTACACACCCTGTATAGAAAGTATATACTGGGTAGTTTCGTCAACGTGTTTTTGTCACGGTTTTTCTTCAATAGGTTGCCTGATGTGCCACCCATGATTTCCACTACATCGATGGTCGATTAGTGATGGTTACACAATGTGTGGAACCGCCTCACATGGTCTGTTGTCACTAGAAAACGCCTCAACCACATCTGGAAGCAATTACATGACGTGTAGGTATGACCCTGACCGCGTGTTGTCTCTATTCTGGTGACTTGGGCATGTACTCGTCCGACTGATCCGTGTCTGAGTCTACATGTACACAACGTGTAGGTATGTACCTGTCATGTATTTAGAAATTTTTCTCAGAGATCTCTTAGTTTATGTGTTTCTCCAGAAAAGACCTAAAAATAAATATTATCACTAAAATTAAAGTATTTTTTCACTATGTAGTACTAATTTATTGTAAACATGTTCTAATTTTCAAAATTTTTGTGGAAATTTATAAAAACAATCGGGTATATCAGTGATATTTGATTATGTCTTGTTAGTTGACTCATTATAGGTGAATGCTTGTTTTTATACTTATTCAAAAAGGCATTAATATGCTTATTACCTATTTTACTGAGTGGTATTAAGGAGGATAGTATAGATCATACATGAATTATCACCCTTATATATTCAAATAGGGTTTCTAGGTTATATTTTGAAATTGATAAGAACATTACTATCATATAGCTTGGAGCTGTGGTTGGAGTTTCTACCCTATGATTTTTTAGAGATTCATACATGTATCGATTTTTTACATGTGATTTTTATGGGATATTGGTTTTATTGATATTTTTGAGTTAATAAATGGTTTATTTTTTATATTCTAGGGATTAATAATGGTATTTCTTCCCATTTTTGTGATTTATACCATCATTTCTAGTTTCCATCCCATGGGCTGTTAAAGATGGGCTTTATGGGTCACTATTGTCTTTTTTATACTGGCTAGGAGGTGTCCTCAGTGGGGGTGGGTCAGAAAAAAGATTTTTTAGAGTTGTGGATAAGACTTAGAATGAAGTTTTGAGTTAGAAATTAGTGGGGTTTTCTAGATATTGGTAGTTAAATAGTATTAGTTAAACTTATCATGAATCATAGCATGGGATACTAACTTGTATAAATGCATTTTATCCCCCCTATGATCAAATGTAAGAACTTAATATTACTGATCATCTTGGGCAAGAAAGTTCTGATTTCATGGTAAAAACATTTGTTTGTTTCATGCATCATGACAATATTGTTTCTTTTTAAACTAGATTAATTTTGGGAAATGAGATTGAAGCTAATTAAATTCACCTTAATGAATTCCATGCTACTAATATTTCAGATTTTTTGGTGCTGGTGACCTATGTTCAAGATTTTGTGATATAAAGGGGGATTGTTAGAGTTATTTATTTGTGAATGGTTCTTTTAAATATTTTATATATTTATTTGTGCTAGTACGTATGGGATTTTATTTGTTTTCATAGTTTAAATATATAAAATAAACCGTGTTAACTCAAGACTCAAGGAAGTAATAACTTTCACCTAAAGAAAATGGGAACTAAAAATGTGAAAAATATTAAAACCAACATCTTTATTTTTGAATTTTTGAGTGTTTACCTTGGTTTATTATTGGTAACTATTGATATTTTAAGTGATCCAAAAGAACCTTGAATTGACTTAAATGAGTATTTCTAGCCCCATTTTTGTGAAGCATGTTATGTTTTAATTTAGATTTTCTATTTTGTAATTTAAGCATGATGATAATTATTTTACAATGATAACGATAATGTAGTATTTGTTGAAAAAATTTATGATGTAGGAATGTAACCTTTACTAATTCTAGGCATGTGATTTATTAAGTAGTTTCTATTTAGTATTGTATTTTGGTCTGTATGTTTATTATAACTTACATTATATATGATTTTCAGTAGAATTTTTGAAAATAATGATAATGTTATTAATGATGAATGGTTGAATAATTAATATCTTATTGTATATGAAAAGATGAATTGGATTGAATATTTTATAACCTAATTTAAGTAAATTGGTATGTATAAGTTACTAGTAAACAAATTCAAATTTGAACATGTTGATTATGAGAACTTATTCTATGTTATATAGTGGTATGTGAAATAATGTTAAGTTATATTTTCTTGACTTTATTGATTTCTGATGTGCTTCTTTGAAATATGTTTCCTAAAGAAAACGTCATATTTTCTTTTAAATAATGGTTGTATTTATTCTAAAAGGTGGTCATGAAAAATGGTTCTAGAGTTTTTAAAAATGTTTTCGTTGAAGTCTGATTTCAAATAAATATTAATAGTTTTTATCATTTTACTTGTTTTGGGGAAACATATTAGTATTAAAGTAAAAAACATGAATTATTTGAAGGGTTTTTCATGGGTTTCATGTAATGGTTTTCATGATTTAAACTCTAAAATTTTTTAATATGAAATTCCAACCATGTGTTAAAGAATAATTGTTAAAAAAAAGCATATTATAATTAAATTAAAGTATGAAACTGTTTAATTAAAATCATACTTGAGTTATAAATTTTTAACCAATATAACTTAGTGAGAAATTATGATGCATGAACTTATTTTTTAAGGGAACACATATAATTTTTTAAAAAATATTTTTCATGAATTCTAAAATATGTGTTCTGTTAATTGTTATTTATTCCATATTTTTCATGATGAATATTAGGAGATACAACAAAATTAAAATTTATTACATGATTAATTATTCCATGTTTTGATCGAGTATAAAGAATGAAATAGGAGAGTGTGGATATGAAGTGATAAATTGAAAGCAAGAAAATATACTTATATATTATTAAGTTGAATGTGTTAACATATGAGTAATAATATCATGTTGTAATCATATAAGATTTTGATATAGAAATCCCATGTGAAACTTGTTTGAAAATTGTGATATTGTAGCTCTGTGAAATTTTTTCAATTAGTTATTATAGAAAAGTTAAATTAAAATATGGAATGAAATTGTACCAATGTGGGTTGATTTATGAGATCATTCAAGCTAGGGTTTCTGGGACTCTAAAGTTCACCATATAATTTTTCTCTTAAAATTAGTGAACCATTTTTATCACACCGTGTATGTTGTGATTAATCCAAAAATATATAAATATCTGTGTCTATGATCTTCATATTATTATTTTGTTTTATTCTCACCCTATATCTCTCTCTTTCACTCCTATTTGGGGAAAGCAACTATCATGTTTTATACTAGAGTTTCCATAATAGGACCCATTTTGGTTAAAAAAACCCATTTTCTAGTTACAACCGTTCTGTATAAAATCATGGTAATCTTCTTATTCATATTTTAAACAATTTCAATAATATAATTCATATTTATCATATATTATAATTAACTTTTCATAAATTCATTTAATATTTATTTTATTGTGATATAAGTCCTTTAACCTTCTATTTTTTAAGATAAAATATCACATAATAAATTTTATTTGAGTTTTTCTCAAACTGAATAGTAAAATACAATTCTGAAAAATTTCATTTTATTAACTCAATCGTATACATTATATAGTAAATAAATGAATTATGGTAAAAATTAAATTTTTTTGAGGTTAATGGATGGTTGAGAAATATTAAAAATTAATTATTTGAAAGTAGTTACTTATTTAAAAAAATATTTACATGGTTTATTTAGAAACAACAGTCCTCATTATCCCTCAATCTAGCATTTGCATTCATTCATTCCTTATAATTTTGAATTTATTTATAATCATTTTCATTATATATATATATATATATATATTGAAAATAATTATCAAAAAACACACATGTAAAATAAATATAACCCTTTAAATTTATTACATAGTTAGATTAAATTTTTTAAAATTGGAATAAAAAATCAATATAATCCACACTAGCTTCCTCCACTACACATTATTGTTATGTTAATCTTTAGATCTAATATAACAAGATATATTCATATGGAACCCCACCGAAAAAATAAAATCACAATGTTATTTAAAGAATAAAAAATGTGAAGTTGGTTAAGATAAAAATATACATGTCAACGAACAAGTTTCTTCACACCTCAAATTTGGCTACTGGGAATAAAAAATGAAAGTTAAGAAAAAAGAAATATATATTTTTTAAATAATAATAAAATTTGACTTAAATATATTTTATTTTATTTTCATATATAGTTAATTTATAGAAAAATTTTAATTGTAGTTTAATATTTATGTTGTGTAAAGGCAAACAAAAAAATGATTTTTGAAATAATAATTCTATAGAAATAATTTCATGGGTTTGTGTGTGGGTACATGAAATATATATTTCAAGAATTAAATATAAAAATTGAATTTATATATTTTTTATGTAAGTTATTTTTATTTCAATGTTTTTATTATTTTTTGGTAGTTTATGGAAAAATACCACTTTAGTGGAGTTTTTAGAAAAATAAAAGAATATACGAAGGATTAATGAACTCGTGCTATGACTGGTCAAGTGGCATCATGAAGATCACTCCATGAAAATAATATTTACTACCTAGAGAATAACACATCACTAAAAAAAAATTATTGTGACACATTTGAATATATCAAAAAGATACCATGTATTTTGAATACTCAACAAGATGCTTCATTATGTGTATAATGTGTTTTTCATCACATTAAAGGTGATACTTAATATTCAAGAATGTGTGAATCCTATTATCCTTTTGGAAGATTTGTTTTATTATGTGTTCATTTACTTGATGAAGAAGAGTTTGGGATGACGTTTTTTCATGCCATGATTTATGGAGTTTTCATCATATATCCATTAATGACCATTCACTCACAATGAATGAATAAGGATGAGTTGTGTCGTGAGTCATTATTCACATTGATAATAATATATATAATTTATTTTGTAGTTAGAACACACACACACAAACATATATACATACATACATATATATATATATCAAATTAATTTAGACATATATTGAGGGGGATAAGATGAGTTATCCTTATAGATTTTTCACTTTATCTAGTAGAGTATTATATTGATATAAATTAATAATGTTGTGGATTGATATAACAAAGATAAGATGGATCTATATGGATATATATTGGTGGTTGTTTGTCTAAAAATATAAAGAGATATTATATATTCAAATTAATCTAATTTCAGGGGAATATTCATATTAAATCAAAATAAGGCTACTATGTATTCCTGTTGGTTTTTGTTTCATTTGGTCCATTACTCCCATGGATTGTAAGAGAGGGTAGGATTTTGTCATGTGTTTTTGTAAAATTAATGGTTTAGATTTATAAAAGTATAATTATTTTATGATTTTAATTTTTGATTCTCACTCTCATTTAATTGTTATTCTTTTCTTTTTCCAACTTATATGCCCATTTTTAAGTGTTTTGATGTATGATTAATCTCAATTTCTTTATATTGAGCAAGAACATTGTCCTTAGTTAGAGGAAGTGATTTAGTATGATTTTTAGGGTATTAAGTTCACCATGATCATTAAGTTAATTTTCATTATATATTTAAATATGGGGTTGGGTTACCCATTCCTTAAGTAATATGAATTACATGAACAATGGAAAATGAGATATTATAGTCTTTTAGAGTGTCTACCCTGACTGAAGTATTCAACGGGTCTTGACTTTGAAATATTAATGATTATCATTCAACTATTTTCAAGTATATTATTTTATGGAAATAAAATTGAAAATTCCTATTACATTCGTCAACATTTTTTTATGTTAGGACAGATAAATATCATTTTATTTTAGAAGTAATTATTTCTTTTGAATCTATTCTTTCCTCCCATTTTATCTTTAAATTAGACTTTGGGGATTACATTTCTATACTATTTATTTATAGTTGTACCTGGTTATGGATCCATGTTTATAAATTATAAACCTTATTAACCTATATGACATAACACGATCCAGTTTCCTGGCCATATTTGTAGTTTTGTTTCTGAGGATTATGTTGAAATAATTTAATTACATAGTTTGGACAAAGTATTTTCTAGTTTATATCTGATTTTTTCTTTTTGTAGATTATATTTTCTTTTGTATTAATTTTCCCCCTTTTATATTCCTATTTATTTATAGATGTGATGGAAGGGATAAATCACATATTGACTGGGAAATACATATTTCCCATTCAAATCATAGAGATTTTACACCAAATTTAATAAAATAAATAAAATATTCATAGTTATGGAAGGATAATCTGAAAATCATAACTGATAAATGATAATGAAATACTCTATGACATGGTAGTTTCATTCAATGATGAATGTCATGACTTGAAAATGATGAAAATGGAAGCTGAGGAATCCTAGGGTGAATCCAAAGGGCTGGGTAATCCTGACGTAGTATCTGAAGCAACACTTAATGGAGATACCCTGTTTGAGTGTAAGTATCAAGTAATATATATTTATAAAGATGAATTTGTTTATATGGAATATTACCTCAGCAATGTCAAACCAAAAAAAGGAGGAAAAAGAAGAATAACTAGCCTTTACCAAAGAAAAAGAGAATAATCCATAATAGGTAATGACCGCTAAAAAAATATAATATTGGATCTAAAAAATATAAGACAAATAATAAAGGAAATTATAATTTCTATCATGTTTTGGAATATCATGAGTATATTATCTAATATTTGGTGGTATACATTATTTAGTTTTATCCTTACTAAAATTTTAGAAAATTTCATTAGGCAGGGGGGGGACAATCTACACTAGATTCATTAGAAAACCAATCATAATTAAATATAGACTGGGTAACTCTATTCTATACCCCCATCACATGATAAAATGAGATAAATTTATTCTAAAAAACTCAATTAGAGAAATTATAATATGAAAAAAAAAGTTTTTAATTCTTTATTTGGAATTAATTTTTTGGAAGTTTAGTTTAATAATTTCAATTAGGATGTATTTTCAATCAAATATACCATTCAATGCTCTAGTCAACATAGATATTGTAATTTCACCGGGTTTATTCTCTTTATAGATCCATAATGATAAATCTATAAACTAAATAAAAAAAAGGGGCCCATTGAGGAATGATAATTAGTTCTTTTAATTATTTATTTTTTACTCCTAAAAATCATGTTTTCATAATTTGTGTGGTTTTATGGGAAAATTTCCTAACACATTTAAACCTTTATATTCGTTATTGATATATGATACAAAAATTAATTAAGAATCCAAAAGATCCATGTTTTTAAATTCAATATTGATAATATGGAATGAGTAAGATTCGGGGTTGATTGATTAGATATATCTTGGGGATTTATGAATTCTTATTTAAGGGGACTAGTTAATTCATGTACATAAAAACCCACTTACAAGATCGTGATTTGAATTTATAAAATTCAGTTTTATTAGTTTTTTTATTCCATGGGTTATTATACTAAATCATATGTTTCAAATTTTTGAGAGGCCTACAAGCTAATTTTTCCATACTCTTTGTTATACCCATTTTTTTGAGATACATGGGGCATGTAAACTTACTAGAAATTTTATTAAATATTTTAAAATATATGATTGAACAAATCCACATTAAAATTATTGAGGCATCATTGATTTAATCAATTATATTATTGAGACTCACCATTTTATTTTTATTTTCTTTGAAAATCATTGAATCTTTGAATGACCTTTTTAATGAGAGCCACAATACACACTAATTTTTCCCTTCATACCACAATCTTTGTGTTTTTCATGATATTTAATAGATTAAGTGTGGGAGATAAGTTGTACATGGTTTAAGGGGTTTTGTTTCATTGAGATGAATATGTGGGGGGTTATTCATTGGGTGTTGGGGGAGGTTAATAAATAAATTTCATTATACATCATTATTTCACTATAGATGAAAAAAATCATTGCTTTAAAAATTAATGGAAAATAAAAATTATTATTGAAAACATATGGAAGAAAAATTCTGATTTGAAATGTATTATCGAAAAAGAGGGTATATAATTTCATTATATTAATTTATTATGGTTTCTGAGCCTTTATGTTGAGTTTGGGAAGTGTTGGGAGTTTTCTTTCTTTGAGGATGAGTTGTTTTTCATTTTAATTTTGTATTGATTATCATGAAATGTAATTTAGAGATAAAATCCTTTTTAATATTAAATGTTTTTAACATAAATTTCCAACCAAATGTTTGACTCATAATCATATGATCATTAATGTTAATTTCTCATGATAAATGTTAATATTTTGTAATTATGGTGTGTAAATTTGAGATATAATAAAACCTATGGTTTGAAGAACATGTTTGAGGCATGCGTATTACTATAGTAGTTTTTAACTTTAATTATGATCCCAAATTATTTCATTGTGAGGTAGATTCAAAAATTGAATACATTGTAATAATGAATTTAGAAATTTAAATAGATGTTAGGATACATTCCATCAATTTAAGGGGGACTATAAAATATATAATTGACATGGTTTCCCTGAAAAGTGACTGATTTTAAAAGATATATTATATATTATGATTGAAAATTAAGTCTCCCAATTAAAATTATTTTATTTTATTGGATATTGTATTTAAATCATGGAATAATAGGTTCCCTTTGTGATTATGTGAGATTTATGATTAGGATAAGAAATGTTTAAGTGTTGGGGTTCCTGATATCTATATTTCATGAAATATATTTTAAAATTTAATTTAATGACTTTATTATATGAGTAATTATTCTTTATTAATATTTTTTTATGTAATTTAAGTAAAAATAGATCTTTGGTGGTGATTAGATCAAAATAGAAGAATATACAAAGTAATAAAGAGCTCACACTATGACTGGTCTAATTTCTCCATGGTGATCAATAAATGGAAACAAGCTTTAATACCTAGTAAACTACACACCCCTATAGATTGAAAATTTTGATATCTCTGAATAAGTAATAGAGATAAAAAAAATATTAACACTCAATAATAATATTTACACTGTATATGAAGACTATTGCAATGTGGTGAAGGTGATACTAAACTTTTGAGAAGATATGAATCTTGTTCAAACTGTGGGAGGTTTTTTTTGATCTGTGTTTGAGTCGATAGTGAAAAAAAATTTGGGTTTGAGTTTTTTCATCAACTAGATTATTCCACATATCCATGAATGGTCATACACTCATAGTCAATGAATAAGGTTGAGATGCACCATGAGTCACTGTTCACACCACAAACTATAGATATAAAAATATTATAATTTGGACATATAATTATCTCTT
Organism: Viscum album; assembly: GCA_963277665.1. Taxonomy (NCBI): domain Eukaryota; kingdom Viridiplantae; phylum Streptophyta; class Magnoliopsida; order Santalales; family Viscaceae; genus Viscum; species Viscum album. Next base: position 1,996,546,776 of record OY728157.1, read on the forward strand.
ATATTATTTTGGATATATTTATTAGTGGATATTATGAGTTTTCCATGTGGTTTTTACACTTTCTGTAGTGTAGTTAAAAATATATACAAATGGTAAAATATGGGGATATGTATAACGATGATAAGATGGAGATATAAGAAGATATCCTGGGAAATTGTGTCTATAAATAGAATGGGATATTTTCCATTCAAAGGAATAAAATTCTTGTGGAATATTCCACTACTATTTTTGGGAGTATATTCTAGGGACCTTTATGTTTTTCTTTTATTTGGTTTATTACCTCTCATGGATAACATAAGAGGGTAGGTTTTTGTGTTTGGGTTTTTAATGTAAATATGATTTATTTATTAAATTGTCATTATTTTATGATTTTAAAATTGTATTATCACTCTCATTTCATTATTATCTCTTCATTATTCCATATTGCAAGCCCATTGTTTTAGGGGTGTGAAGGTTTGATTAATTTCTCTTTCTTTCTGTTGAAAATTATAATTATCCATAGTCAGAGGGAGTTTTTTTAGTGTGATTTCATAGGTGTGAATTTCACCATGGGTATTGGGTTCATTTTTCTTCAATTATTAAGTATGATTTTTGGTTAACCATTATTTATGTAATCCAAAGTACCATAACATGAGAAAAATAAATCATAAAGACTTTGAGTGAGTTTACCTAAAAAATGGATACCCTTTAATTTTTTCATGAACTAACCCACCGGTTCTTTTCTTGACGATCATAAGATGAGTAAGATACCACAAGACTATATCCAATAGGATAGGGTTTGGTGATAAGAGCCAAGTAAAATTGCTAAAATAGGAGGCCTTAGCCTAAATACATGTATTCACTCACACAACCATCTCTATAAAATAATGAAGTAGTATAAAATAAACTGGAATATATAGAGTGTATGCTTGCATGAAATATACATTAGAATAATATCAGAGTATAAAAAAAGCATATGCGTAAATTAAAAAATAAAAACCAATCCTAAAATATGATCTCAACCTATCAAAAATTTGAATAAGGTATTTATAAGATAGATCCAATCTCTATTATTCATGGAATTCCACAATAAATGGTTGGCTCCAAGAATCATTTTGAACCCCTAAATCTATGTATTCCAATACCATCGATGATCTGATTCTCATTTACATAATATGAAATAGGTGTAAGAAAATCATATGAAGGGGTTATTATAAAAATACCTAGTATGATCCTAAAAAACTGTAAAGAAAGGGAGAAACATAAAGGAATGAGTCTGCTCAACCCATAAACAAGAGGATATAGAAAACCCAAGGGAGAGTGAAAAGGGAATATCCATTTTCACATTTCCACTCTGAATGATGAGTGAGCTCTGTATCCAAAAGTTAATTCTATCCGGATGTGAGAAATTCTAACAAGATCAAAACCATATTCATTCTTAATAAGAAGACCAAACAATTTATATAGCCTAACTCAGAACAGTGAGTCCACTACCAGTTACATGGTCTAAAAAACAATGACCAGAGACATGTGAAAACTCTCAAGATTCATATTTTATAGGCCTACTCCTCTCCACTATTCTCCATGATCACGAGGTAACTATATCCTACCAAGAATCTCATTTCACCTCTAGAAATTTTCTGGATGTCCCGCACCATGCCACTGCACTCCACATCTGAGGGAGAAATAACTATAGCTATACACCACATATAATATCACCATAATATAAGTGTAGGTTCCCAATCATTGCTACTATGATACAATGTTAATAAACCACCAACTCGAATAGAGGTCCACTCTCTGATAGAGCCCGAATGTGGGGAGTCCCACTCTGTAGATAGAGGACCCACACCCAATGATGTATAGTGGAGTATAAACTCTGTCCATGTAAAGAAAATGTGGGATCCATTCCCTGGTGTGATAAGGGAGTATTGACCCATGTAACACTTTTATAATCACACCCAACATCTATTTCTTAGGTAAAGAGTGTGGGAGAACCCGTTCCTGGGTCATAAGGAGAGTTTCCAACCCTGACATCACTATTTATGGAACAAATTTGATTGCTACCATCGACCAAGAATTATTAAAGAAATAATTCCACTCCTAATTCCTTGTATTTTATCTTTGGTTCAATGAAGAAGGATTCTGTTTTTTCCTAAAAAACCATTCCTGATAGGGTACGTGTAGGAAATAATCTCAGTCTTGAAGATGGAGATATAAGAGGAATATGTGTATGATTGGAGTATATGGAATTCCCTTCTAGGGTACATGGAACATCTCACATGGCTTTACCCTAGCTATAACCCCTCACAAAAATCAGCGTGTATAAGAAACTTACATGGACTGTACTAAGGTCCACATGGCATGTGACCTCACCTGGCCACCTAGTCATTTCCTCGATAACACAAGACATGGATTTCCATGTAATCATACATGGATTGTTCTTATAGTAAATGATGTGTATATTTATCCTTGCCTAATCCCATGTCCAACAACCCATGCTCGTGCACATTGTCCTTTTCCAATGTACATGGCCTTGTCCCAATGTTCTTGTCCATGTCCTCTAGCCCCTATACACTCGGGGGGGGGGGGGGGGTCTGGCTATATACTTCTACATGGCTATGTCTGTTTTTGACATGGAATCATCTGATGTCCTCAACTACATGGTGAAGTCCCACTACATTGAATGGTGTCCATAAAAATGGTGTGTAGATCCCAAAATTCTATATTGTTACTAAAATAAGAACACACAATATGTGATCCCACACTAAGCACAGTTTGATTGGGATTTCTGAATGGGAGTCCCCTTTGAACCCCCCCCCCCAAACCCCATTTTCCTAGTTTAACCACATATTGAACCCCAGGGGATTCTTAGTTGTTCTAAAAGTGTTATAAAACTATTAAACAATATATATACTATGATAGATATTTAAAAATAATCAATTCACTTACATTGTGGTGAAACATCTAAGATTTGTGGCCAGATCCACACCCGTAAGCAACTTCACCTCAATCTAAGAGCATTCACCACCAAGGATAGAGTCTGACAGTGCCTCTTCTCCGTGGTAACACCTTGGTTCATTCAATACACTAGGGGACCCCAATCCCCCTATATTTTTTGGGAACCCAATGGGGAAGGGGTTATTCTACCCCTCAATTATTTTATTAATTATCATGTTTTCTAATGAACACCACTCCCCCAAACTCTTGACACCAACAAAATTTATATCATTCCTAGGATAAAATCCATATTTTAGATTCATTTCTGGTCTCGTATTTATTTTCCATGACCCCATTTTGGTTGCATTACAATAGTTCAAAAAAAAACTCCATGAAAGTGATACAAAATATTTAATATTTTTAATATTACTACACTGAGGCTCTCCAGACCTTAAAATAATGTGTTAAATCTATTCCAAACAGCATAAATATCCTTAGAAATATTCCAAAGTCATAAATAGAAAAATAGAGTCATGAAATTCTACCCACATTCATGGATTTTAATCCTAAAAATAAAAATCCTATAGAAAAGACAGGATATTGATCTCCTAACTGTGTTTCCCACTCAAAGGATCCTTCCTAAAGGTCCTTGTACTGTCAACACACACACATGCAAGGGAAACACTTTCCTAATAAGGGTCCTCTCGGTTGGTCATCAAACACCACTAGGCACCTAAAAAAGTCAAAAACACCATCAAAATCCATCTGATCCTATTCAACATCATAGAGTGAGTCATTCAAAAATGTCTTCAGATGGGACATGTGGAATACTTTGAGAACATCATCTCAGTATGGTCACAAGGGTGATGTGGTATTCCACCACGCTACCCCAACACAATCACTAGATAAAGGGCCTATGAACCCCAAAAATAACATATCATCTCAGCCAAATAAACATAATAATTAATGAGTTGAGATCACTTGGAATGCATGATTTCCTCATTAAACTCCCCAGGAATTCAACTTTGATCCAATTACTAAAGATTGTGGGTAGTCTTCATTCACCCTTGGATGATCTAAAACTTCCAAAACGTTCAGTAGCACCAAATATGTTACCACAAGCACTGTGTTCCATTGGTTTTGACCAACCATATGATGAAATGTAGAGCATCTATACATGGCCTAAAATGGTTCTACATTGATGGTGGAGTGGTAAATTATGGAATATGTAAACTCCACTAATGGTATATGATCCTCCTAGCTATGGACTAAAACTAGCATGTTGTCCTGAAGCATGTTCTCTTGATCTTAAATCGTCTACTTTACATGGATATCTATATGGGGTAGACCTGATTTGTTCAACCATAACTGAGTCCTAATTTTTTTATCCTCCCCACAATCACTGTGTTATGTGATCATCAGAGTATGAAATAATAATCCTGGGAACTATATGAAGTCAGAATACCTATTACATGCACAAACAACCCAAAATCTCAATCACACTATATTCTCAGATGATTAGGAAGTGGTTCAACTCAGCGAGTCAGTATATAATCACATAGATAATGTTGTAACATTTTACTAATTATGGATTCTCGATCAAGAACACCACATACACCCTCCCCTTTCCACTTTCATTCGGGTACTTCATCCTCCACCTACTGGTAAATTATTCATTGACAGATAAACTCAACAACATGCTAAAACATACATGGAAACTCAAATCAATGATAAAGGATCCTGATACATCATCACCTCTTTTGGATATACTACCATGGGAAAGAAACATCCGTAGAACCTCCTCTTACACCATGATAGATTTTTTTTTCAATCATTAAACAAGGATAACATGATCCCCAAATTCAGAAAATCAATTAGGATCATTCTCATTAGATATACATTCTCACATGATCTCATAGTCTATATCTCCATGATGAGCCTCCCGAACATGATGGCGAAGTGGTGGGGAAACAACTATAAACTATTGGTTTGCTACACCATCCTCACCCTCAAGGTGAAAATGAAAATAGATCAACTACTCCATTACCTCGATCAATAATAGTTGATGAAAAACATCACTATGAGAATCTTATTCCATGACCACTTATTTGGGAAGCCCTCATGCTAGCACATCCAAATCAATTGCTTGGTCCACTATCTCACACATGTCAGAAAATAAATATTCTTTGTAGGTAGACATCACAAATCCATAAATGACTATATAAGAGCTCCCCATAAAGTTGGAAATTTCAGAGAATGTCCTAAAACATCATGAATTGTATCACATGATCGAGCTCTGACCTTGAGTATAAGAGGGTTCCATCAAATAATACTACCATGAGAAAATCTATGAAGGGTAAAGGATTCAGTTTCTATGTCCCGTGAACTCTTCTAGGGAATTAAATATGGTGAAGGGTATCAATGATATCACAAAGAAACATTACAAGATCAATGAATTCATGTTCAATACATCGTCCTCTCACACTCAAATATGGGGATCACCCGCCATGAGGATAAACTCAAAGAACCACGTCCCCCAAAATCACTAGTTGAAGAAGTCATCAATTATTTGGGGTGGATACTCTCTCCTAATAGTCACTTTATTTAGGTGATGATAATACAAACATAATCTCAATATTTCATCCACCTCCTAGGAGAAAAACATAGGGTGGACTAGGTGAAAACACTAGGTCTAACAATCCCTCGCTCTATAGACTCTGAAAACTGCACCTCTAGATCTCATAGCTATATGGGGTGATCCGATACTCAAACATAGATATCAGGCTTCCTTAGTTAAATTTTGTGTAGAAAACAAACTCTTATTGGGGAGGTAAACCTGGAACATCATCAAGGATACAGTTGCACCTCTCCAACATTATAGGAAATGGAATATTATAGCATTCAATGTTCTAAGGTTCATACTAGACAATTGAAAATCTGTTGTATCATTATACACACAATCTCATCCTACTCTTCCTAAATATAGTTCTCACCCAATAATTAAAAGCACGTACCACCACCTTGGATACAATAAAACCACCATTGTTAATCTTCAACTAAGAATGGATAGTAATAGACCTGTTTTGATTGAGGAAAAGTCATTGGGCCTCACTACCATCTATGTAAATCTCACACCTGAGGCTCTACCCTCTATCATATTCAGGTCAAACTATTATTAGAAGTTTGATCACAGATCCACCTCTGATAAAGCCTTCGAATTAAAGGGTTAATTTAAAGGCCCTATGGATATAATTAAGCCTCATGTAGGGAATATATCCAAGGATATGTGTCTTTTTAATTTGTGCTAATAATAAAAATGGACGAGAGAGGACACATGTGATACCTTGATCACACCTAGATCCTCAGGTCCCGAGATTCTACTTCATGGATCTATATTTACCCATTCCCACATATCCTCTTCATTGGTAACACTTTGTGTATAAGGTCATATTTGTTGTAAATAATTGTCAATTAAGATCAAAATGAAGAAGGATATGTAGGGATTCATGTTATAAAGAAATCATGAAACACCTCACTCTTCAAAGAGACTAAGAAAGAACCTACATGACAAGAAATTCATGAATGCATGAGGTGATTGATCTGATGATTTTAGTCATATTCAGTGTTGACAGGAAAGATTGATATTGCTAGAAGACAAGGAAATTGCAGTACTTTCCTTGGATAATTTTACGATGCTAAAGGTGATCGTTCAAAGACTATATATCACAAAAGATAAGGTTCTCGATGAAAGTAGATTATTGTTGAAGAAGAAAGATAACAGTGAATTAACATGGATGTTCTTACCGAAAAAATTATTTATGGTGGTTATGTTTCCTAGTGTTTTCTAAATTGTTTTACCTCAAAATTGTGATTTAGTTTTTGGAAATGGAAGGATTTCTACATAGGACTGAATGAGATGTAGAACAGTGAAGGAAATCGTAAAAAGAAGAAAATCACATACCCTGGAGCATGGACCATGTACCATGTTCCGGGAATGGTTTGTGGACACATACCTAGTAGCAGAAATTGTGTGTGGGAGGTTTGTAGAACTGAAAATGGTTTAAAATGACGATACGTGGTGATGGTGTACAGAAAGTGGGAAATGTACGTGGAACGGTTTGCGGAACGGGTCGCGGTACCAAAAATGGATCACCGTGGAAGGAGTTGTGGTATTATAAATGGCTCGTTGTTGGTGGAAGAGATGTTGTACATGAACCAATAGACACACGATACACGACGAAGGTTTTTACTTTATTAGTGGGTCTTAGTATGTGTTGGAGGCTCATAGTATACAGAATGAGCATAGTCCTTGATGACGTCTATCCCACATTAAAGAATTGGTTAAAATGGATTAGCCAAATTTTTAGATATATTTTCCTATATAAGGTGTGATAATCACATCATTAAGGTAGTGTGAATTCAATGAAAAAATATCATCAGTGTGGAAGAAATCTACTAAGTCTGAAAGTGTTTCGCAGAAGAGATCATTCTTAGGAAGAAGTGGTACGGGAAAGAAAAAATGTTTCATGAAATTGGATGGTGTGGTTTGTGGAAGTCATTTTTCATATGAAAATTGTGTATGCAAGAGATGATATAAATTTCATAACTTAAAGAAGAAGTATATGGAAGCTAGAGGCGGTATGCAGAGACTATACTCAAAGGCAGTATGCAAAGGCGGTACATGAAGGCGATACCCGAAGGTGGTACGTGAAGGCATAACGCTGAGTCGTTACACAGAGTAAGTACGCATAGGTGCGGTGTATGAAGTAGGTGTAGTGCGTGGAGAAGAGGTAGTATGAAAGGAAGACACGATACATAGATCAGGTGCGGTACACAAATCAGGCACAGTAGGCAGAGCAAAGGTAGTATGCAGAGCATGTGCGATACACGAATATGTCATGGTATGCTGAGCAGGTGCAGTATGCGGAGCTGAGGTGGTAAGTGGAGCAGAGGTGGTATGCGGAGCAGGAATGGTACACCGAACAGTGGTGGTATGCGAAGAATTCATGGTATTCTGAGAAGGGGTGGTACACGGAACATGCGTGGTACGTAGACCGGGTGTGGTACACAGAGCAGGCATGATATGTAGATCATAGGCAGTACACAGAATCATAGATAGTTTGTAGAAACAAAAACATTATAACGGGAGTTTGTGATTCTATTGAATAAAAAGGGAAGATGTTCTAGTGAATTCAATAATTACACTAAAAAATAAAATTTAATATAAAATATCATCAATTCAGGACTTCAATGCAAGCAGTGTCTCATGCTGAATAGAGAAAAATAATTTTTATTCCAATCTGTTGAAGCAATCTTCAAGTCAATAAATTCAGTGTCATGTCTCCCAAGGCATTCATCTAGGGGGAGTCAATGAACATTAACCAAGGGATGCAGTGGGCTATCCCTGATCCTTTGTAAAGGCAGTGTTCCTGGGACAGAGTGACTGTGTTGGAACCTTTGTAATTCAAATCTATTGATGATTATTAGAATTTGGTACTACTGGAAACCTGCCGTTGTATGCTCCTTAGATGTATCCCTTAGTGGTGAACCAAATAAAAACTATTTTGTTGTCCTTGTTCATGTTTAATTACTGCACATATCCATCATAAATGTTTAAATAAGTTCCCACCAACCTGGGAACAAGATCCAGTAAAGAAGAGAAAAAGTGGACACCCTAATTCACCCCCTATCAGGGTGGTCTAGGGTTCTTCATTTGTTATCATAGGGAACCAGTTTACATATGTTGGATACTCTTTAGTAATTCCATTCAGAAGAGGATTTGAGTCAACAATGATGACCAGTCTTGATGAATGTTTAGTTATTTCTGAGCATAAGTCCTTACCCACCAAGACCATGAAGAAAAAGAAAAAGAAAAATAAGAGATAGTAGAAGAACCCTCACCTTTCAAAATAAGTGGTAGTATCTAGTTCTCCATGCCTTTCAGAAAACGATGATGTTTTTGGCCTAGAAATAAAATATAAAGGAGAGTGGGAGGTATGTGTTTTCACCATTGATAAATCTTCATCCTCAGATGAAATTGATATACTATGAAAATAACATTATGATATCTCAAAATATAGAGTTGTCAGTATTTGTAGAATATATCAATTTATGAAATAGGAAATCACTCAGCTAAGAGAAGAATCATAATCTATAGAAGAAGGCTTGGTAACAAAAATATTATAATGTTATAAGCTCTCTAGATAGATTGAATCACTTTAAGAAAAAAGGACGAAACATGAAATAAATAAATCAAAATCGATCAAATAATTTGAAGAGGAATAGAGATTTAGAAAGGCTATTGAAGAAAAGATCCATGTGTTTAAAGGGAAATTGAAAAATTGTACTGATGTCAAGGGTATACAATTGGAAGGGATATCTAGGAAGACCAAGGAAGATGACTTATTTATTCAGAATAAAATGATGTTGTGTGAGGAATAATTTTTTAGAATGAAAATGTCTTGTGAAGAAAAGATGACTATGATTAAAGATTAGAAGTTCATTCTCAATAGGAAATGTCTAGAATTGGATGCTCAATTGACCATCCTTGAGAAGACACATATTGAGACTTCACAAATGTGTGAATCTATTTCTGCTAGTACCCAATGACCACTAGAGAATTATACTATCAAAAGACCTCCAACATGTGATAAAAATATCCCGACTTCACTCACTAATCTATCACAAGCACCTATGAAAGTGAAGGTACCATCCATACCAATGTGACATTGTTTCTAAATATGTTTCTACAAAAAGTTCTGGTGGGAAGAAAAATTAGGAACAAGTATGGGTGAGGGAGTGTAGGAGAAGAAACCTACCACAATGTCTAGGGTTTATAGGAAGAAAAATCCTGAAGATTGTTCCATATATAGAGAATAACACATTAATAAGACGACCCAAGAACATTATTCAGAAGATATAAAAAATATAAGATTTGTGGGTCAATGTTGGTGCTGCATCATATTTGGGAATTGTGCGCTGGACTATATGTATAATCCCTTAAATGAAAAAGCATAAAGAAAGCATATATCAAAGGAAATAAGGCCATAGAAGAAGAATAAACATACGGAGGTACAAAATCCCATGTTTACTGCTAACATATTTGGAATTCTTGATAACACTTGTGATGTATGCAACGATAGTGGTCACAAGGTAGGTACATTCCCATATCAACATGTATTCACTGTTGATAAGAAAATAAGACTTCTAATGCTAGCTATTTATAAATCATCTCCCTTGTGATGAAATCAAAAGAATAATATGAACACACATTTCCCCAAGAAGATCTCGGGTAGGGAATTTGAGAAAAACATAGTATTTAGATCCATGAAATTTAAGGGAAATTCATCCAAAATAGAAATTAAGAGGGTTGAAAAGATGATGAACCCATGTCGAAGATCCAATTCAACTGCAATAGTTCCAAATGACATGTTGGTCATCTAGCCAGAATATTTGGAAAGAATGAGGAAACATGAAAATTAATAGGCCAAGGATGGTGGTAAAAGAAAATGAAAACATTCATATGAAAATGATAAAGTGCATGAGATATTTAAAACTAAGAAAAACACATGTGTTAAAGAAGATTTTTGTGGGAGATGAATGAAATATGGTCACATTGCAAAAGGATGTCTATCCTTAATAGCAAATCAATAAGAAAAACTTAATAGGAGTAAGAGTGTATAATTCATGATGGATGTTAAGAATAATAATTCTCCACACATAGCAGAAGAGAATGTTAAGAGAGCCATGCCACATCAACACAGATCAGAAAATATGTTCAGATTTACAAAAATGAAGACCGGTGTAAATGGATAAACTTGGTTGAGAAAATATTCTCAACGATGAAGTTCATATTGATGATTTATGGAGGAACAACCTTATTCCCTTAATAATTTGTGTGTTTAATTTGTGCTGATAATATTGGGAATTGAAGGTGAAGCATGATCTTAGGGGGAGAACCTAAGAAGTAGTGAATGCTGTCAACTCTTGATAGCTAAGATGAAAAAGTTTCCATACTTGGATGATTATTCAATTGTTATTCAAATATTAAAATTATGAAGGATCACCATTGATGAAGATGATGAGTAGTGTTTCCCTTGATGGGTGACAAATGTAGAAGCTTCCATAATTATTATTTCATTCAGTATCAACTTCAATTAGTATTAAATTCAATTACTCTAGAAATTTCTTGAAGAAGATATCACTAGAAAAGGTATGTCATTTCTCAATATATCATCATTGGTTACTCAGAATGAAGATAATTTTACAAATGGGAAGTAATTGAATTAATCATTGACATAAGAAAAATAGAAGTTCCCATGACACATATCCTACCAATTATAATTGAATGTTTTTGAGCTATTTGTTGAAGTGAGTTTAGGAGTTTTAGGTTGATTATACCTTATCAAATTCAATTTATTTAGACTATAATTAATGTGAAAAAAGTACTTGAGTTCTCATTGAATTAGATATCATGATCAGTTAATGATGGATAACCTTGTTGCCTAAATCAAATCCTCTTATTTTCTACACCGAACATTTCTCAAGTAGACATACAGTGAAATTATTGATGGCACATGGCTTAAGAAAGTACCGATACATTTTTTCACATGAACATCGTATTTCTTGTTAATAAGAGGTATAGAAAGTGAAATGAAGGCTCGAAAATTGAGAGGTAAAGAAGAAGGAAAAGGGGATAGTGAAGATTCTTATTTTGATATTGACACCTTAATTTGAGGACTTTATGATATTGAGAAAAAAATACAAAGGTGGAGATTATTGGTACCACATTGTGTATAACGATGTATTTTTTGTCAATTGTTTTAAATTAATATAAAAATGAATAATGAGATGAAGGGATTCATGTCATAAATAGATCGTGAAATAAATCACTGTTCAAAGAGAACGTGCAAGAACCTACTTGACGAGACATGCATGACTTCCTGAGGTGATCGATATGATGACACCCATCATATTATTTGTTGACTGGAAAGATTGATGTTGTTGGTAGACAAGGAAGTTCTTGTACATTCCCTAGATAATCTAGTGATGCTAAAGGTGATCGATCATAGACTATATATCACGACCTATAAGGTTCACGATGAATGTAGATTATTGTTGAAGAAGAAAGATAACAGTGAATTAGCATGGATGTTCTTACTGAAGAAAATATTTATAGTGGTTCCATTTCCTAGTGTTTTCCAAATTGTTGGACCTCAAAATCGGGATTTTATTAAGCAATGGATGGATTTATGCACAGGAGTGAACGAGATGCATAACAAAAATGGAAATTAGAAAAATAATCAACCCATGTTCCTTAGATCATGGAATACATACCATGTTCTTGGAATGGTTCACAGCAACGTACTTGACAGCTGAAATAGTACATGGAGCAGTTTGCGAAACCAAAAATGGTTTGCTATGATGGTACACAGTGAAGGAGTGTGGTAAGCGGTAAAGGAACACGGAACAGTTTTTGGAATGAATCATGGTACAAAAAATGGTTTTCCGTGGAAGGATTTGTGGTACGGGTAATGGATCGTCATTGATAGAATAGATGCAGTACATGGACTAGAAGACACACAGTACACAGTGAAGGTTTACCGTTAAGAGGGTTGCAATACATGGTGGAAGAACAAAAAATTTTGAATGATCATAGTTTGTGATGAAGTTTGTCCCGTATTGAAAATTTGGGTAATTAAGATTAGATAAATTTGAGGATTTATTTTATTATATAAGGATTTCTAATCCTATCATTAAGGTAGAGAAAATTCAGTAAGAAAACATCATCACTGTGGAAGAACTCGACTATGTTTGAAAGTGGTACACAAAAGAGATTCTTATTAGGATTAAGTGTTATATAAAAGACCAAATGTTTTGAGAAATAGGAAGGAGTAGTCCACATATGTCATTTTTTGTATGAAAATGTGGTTGTAGAAGATTATATAATTAACATAATTTAAAGGAGAAGTTCACGGAAGGTAGATGTGGTACGCAAAGCTTGTAAGAGAAGGCAGTACAAAAAGGCGTTATGTGAAGGTAGTACATAGAGGCTATACATGGAGCATGTACACAGAGGTGCGGTGTGAGAAGTAGGTGTAGTGCGTGAAGTAGAGGAAGTACATAAAGCATGCATAGTATGCAGATCAAACACATTACAGTGATGAATCACGGTAGGTAGAGCATAGGTAGTTTGCAGACCAGGGGTGGTATTTGGATGAAGTGCAGTATACTGAGTAGGTACAGTACGCAGAGCTGAGGTAGTAGGGGGAGCAGAGGTGGTAGGAATAGCAGGCACGATACATCAAGCAGGGGCAGGACGCGGAGCATTCGGGGTACGCCGAGTAGGGGTGGTATACGGAACATGCGTGGTATGCAGACCAGGTGTGGTATATAGAGAAGGTGTGGTATCCAGATCAAATACAATGCATTGGATTATGTAAAGTTTGGAGAAATGAATACATCATAAATGGAGTTTCTGATTCTAGTGAATAAAAAGGTATGAATATCTAGTTCATTCAGTATTTTCACTTGAGGAGAAAATTGAATATAAAAGAGAATCAATTCAGGACTTCGATGCAAGTAGTGTCTCGTGCTGAATAGAGACAATGACTTTTCATGCCAATCTGTTGAAGCAACCTTTGATAATATAAAATGTGAGAGATGTCTCCCATGCCAGTGAACTAGAGGGAGTCAACGGAAGTGAACCAATAGAAGCAGCGAGCTATCCATGAACCTTTGTAGAGGCTGTGTGCCAATGACATAGTGACTGTGCCCGAACCTTTATAATCTATAGCTAGTGAAGTTTAGTGGAATTTTTTATGAACAACAACAACATGGCATATTCTACTTGGACATAGCCCTCAGTGTTGAACCATGTATAAAGTGTTGTTTTTTCCTTCATCATATTTTAATTACTGCACATATCTATCATACATGCTTTAACAAGTTTCTACCAACATGGGAACAAGATCCAGTAAGGAAGAGAAAAAGTTGACACCCTGATTCACCCCCCTCTCAGGGTGGTCTAGGTTCCTTCACTATTTAACTACGGACCAATATGACGCATTAACAAATTAGAATGACCTAAAAATAAAAGTCAAATAAACACACCAACCATAACTTTATACTATTTTCTTTAAGAAGCACTGAATCATCCGGATATTTTTAGATCTCATCACAAGAACGCATCTCAATGAGGGTAAATATCCCTCTTACTTGTGTGCATGGAGATACATCAAGAACCACCATCACAGGGCTGTAATGAAACCCTGAATCACGCTAGAAAAGTCTCTCCACCAGGACCACCAACAAGAGGGGTCTTATCCAAGATAGACATTCACACTACAAGTTTATGTCAATCCTTTACCAACTATGAAGGGGGTAAAGATCACCATGTCACTAAGAAAATATCTATCTACATAATTGATGATGAAAAATCATCATAGGTGAGTAATCTAAAAGTATCATGGGAACCAATAATTTATCCATTAATAAGACCGGTCACGAGTGCAACCATATGATCTATCGAGGTTAGAATTATGGTAAACCCTAACTACTACCTTGATCCAAACCTCTACTTCATGATAGTTAGGATCACCATGAATCCACAATTTTTTGAATAATTGGAACTTGTAAAACATTCTACACCTACGTAAATCATCATCATATCCTTATGAAGCTCCGACCACTCAAAATGAATATGGTGAAACAACCTCCCAAACCATTGGAGGTGGATTTATGCACTGATCAACAAGTTGTAGCACTACTCTATTCCTTATGGGAGGTAATACCCATAAATTGTTCCCTAAACCATATAAGTATTGCTCAACTAGTCATAATCATGAAATAATCTCAAAATCATAGTTGATTTTCATTGTGGAGACATCTAAAAAGTTATAAATACATACCCGGGTCAAGATAATATATAGGGAGATGGATCAAGAATGATTTTCAAAAGATAAAATCTTATATGAGGAATGTTCTATAGGTTCTCTATAATCGATGTGTCGGTATGATGATAAAAAATAAAATAACTAATGTCCATGTGGATGGATACATCAACCATCGAACCAAGTTGAGATTCCCAGACCTAAGAGCTAAACTCAAAACACTCCAACACCATTTCCCTATCTTCAAAAACCAAACCTCAGACAAATGAAATACTAAACACTGATGTAGGGGGAAAATGACTTCTAATATCACTATGTCATGACATAACCCACCAGGTCCTACCTGGATAGAGGTAATACGATAGAGACACCCAAGCTCACCTCTAATAGGATAAGAGCTAGGAAAAATTGTTGAGTTGGAAAATGATGAAATGGGAGGCCATCACATAAGTTCCAATATGCATGGACATAGACAAATCCATGAAACAATATAAAGGTATGAAATAAAACTAAACATCCAGAGTGTAAAACTGCATGCAAAACCTCTTGTAATAATATCATAGTTAAACAACAGGGTCCAAAATTTTAAAGAAGAAAAATACATTCCCAACCATAAATGTGATCAAAATATATTAAAAATTAGAGAAGGGGGTGTATAGAAGAGATCTCAAATAAAATATCCATGGATGACCACTATAGACAGTCAGCGCCATGAACTGTTATGCACCCCTTAAGCTAGGTCTGTCAATTTCACTAAGGATCTACTGGTCATATGTATAATATTCAATAGGTGAGTGAAAATTCCATTTAGTGGTGAGTATAATAATACCCAATAGGTTACCAAAAACCCCAAGAAACATTGGATTAACATAAAGGAATTAAAATGATCAACCCATAAGAATGAGGGTATGGAAAACCTAGGACAAAGAGAGTGAATGAAAAAGGAATATCTATCTTTATAGCTCTACTACAAATGATGAGTATTCTGAACACCACCAAGCTATTTCAATAAGGATTTGATACATATTTACCAGATCAAAAAAAAACAAATATGCTTACCAAAAATCCCAAACAGAGAGAATGGGGATCCCCATCTCTAAAACCCAACTTGGAAAAATGATTATTCCAACAGTTCAAAAGACCAACAACTAAAGAGCATCACCATGTGAAAAATCACAAGAGTTAGAGTGGAGAGGCCCACTCCTCACCATAGTTCTCCAAAGATGAGGGAGAATTATATCCTTACATGGAAATCATATAACCATTAGTAAGAGTGTGAAGGGCCCACACCTAACCACTATGATCCACTACCTTGGGATCACTAACTCAAGCTATGAACCACATGTAATCTTACCAGAATATGAGTAGAGGGGCCAACTCCTCACCACTACACTCCACAACTGAGGGAGAACCAAATCCCATGGAGGATCCACTCCCTTCTAGATCTTGTTGATTTGGGATAACCGCTCTGTAGATAGAGACCCTCAGCCCATAAAATATGGAGGAGTACCAACTCTCCCTATGTAATGGGAATAGGGGACTTTCACCCTAATTTCCTAGGGGATTATCAACCTCATTAACACATTTATGATAACACCCAACCATTTTTACTTGGGTAAAGATCACCGGGGAATTCATACCAAATGTTATAGAAGAGTTTACAACCCTAGAATATCTCTATAGGGAAAAGACCCAATCAACTCTATTAACGAAGCATCATTGAAGAAATATTCTGACTCATAACGCCTTGTGTCATATCTTAGTTTCAAAATGATGTCTTCCATCACGTCCTACTTAAAAAAACACTAATGATAGGCTAAAGACAAGCCAAAATCCATGATTTGAAAAAGGAGATACATGGGAAAGAAGTTTCTATGAGATGTACATGACACATCCTCCTGGGGTACACAATGTGTCTCACCAAGGCATACCCTATCCATGTACTATCATGATACATGGAATATATAAGAAAAGTACATAATATATATTGTGTTATACATGGTATTTTACCTCGTATGGCCACATGGGTGTGTCCTTGACTACACATGACATAGATGTCCATGCCATTTTACATGGAATGTTCATGTATTACAAGACATGTATAATTATCCCAGCCTAATCCCATGAACAATGGCCCATTCATCTGTATATTGTCATGTGCCCTTGTACGTAGCCTCGTTCCTGTGTACTTGTCCATGTTATTTAGAATGTGTACACCCAGGGTGGGGGTGGGGGGGGGGGGCTGGCCCTGTACTTCTAAACACCCAAGTCCCTTTTTGACATGGCATCTGCCCATGTACCTGGACACACATCAAAGTACCACTCTATGATTTGTAGTCCGAATACATAGTGTATAGATCCCAAAAGTACATATTCCTCCTAAAATAAGAACACATAAAATTCTCTCATATACTATACGTTGTCTGATTTGGATTTCCGAACAAGAACCCCCTATGAAGTACCGTAAACCCCAATTTTCCCAGTTTACCCATAGATTGACTGTCATGACCCGACCGTACCCGGTCTCGAGCCGCAACTACCCCAAGCCCACCTCCATAGGCCAGGGGCTAGCGACCAGCGCCGAAGGAACAAAAACCCGAGGAGGCCTTTGCCTAAGTACATGTACACACGCACACACAGCACACTCAACGCAAAGGTGCAGAGTAAAAGAGAAGAGACAAGTAAAGAAAAAGGTCAACTGCTCTAAATAAACCACAAGTGCATCGACCTCTAACAGTACAAAGAAAGTGTTGAAAGTAACTGAAAAAGAAAAAGGGGAAAAACACGTGCCCAACCAGAAAGGTGCCACAACCCAACAATAGGTAAACAAAAAGGAAATCAGTTGGAAGGGTCCCCCACCTAAAACCTGACTCCGACCACCGCACGTGGTCCACGCTCCTGAACTCCTATGCTCCAGTGAAGTCACGACCAACCTGTCCGTCGTCGGCAAGGGCACACCAAGTGCGGGAAAATCCCAAGAAGGTGTGAGAATAAAAATACTCAGAAGGATACCCCTAATGATTGAGGGAGCAATAAAGAAGGTACGGAAGGGTGAGCAGTAGAGAGAATAGGGAAAAGTGAGGGAGTACAACCGAATGTGCAGTAAAGAGAACAATAGGGAGTCCAGCTCAACCCAAAAAGAGAAAGGAGGTAGACTCATCCAGACACAAGGAGCTGGAAATGGTGAGAAGATGAACTTCTTGTCGTGTCTTCGCTACCTACAGGAGGAGAGTAGACTCATCCAACCATGAGATGCTAGACATGGAAAGCACGTGGCATACCCTGCACGTCTTCTCCTCTCCTAGAAGGAGAGTAACCAAACATAAGAAGTGGGTACCGGAACAAGGTATATACATAACCATATGCTCACTAAGAAGCCTAAACAAGGTAATAAGGGTATCTCCATCCCGTAGCTCAGCCCAAGAAAGTGAGTCGACAACAGTCCCAGAAGTAACACCATCGATGCCCAACATCCCGCACATCTGCCCCAAAATACAAGTCAAGGGGCTCAAACTACCACACCTCGACACTATCCACTTTGGGCAGCACTTACTCTCCCACTTGGTTTTAGGTTGTGTCATAAGGACGGGTCTTGGTGGGGGGAAAGAGCCCCCATACTTGAGAGTTCTGGGGGAATGTCAAACCACAACTCGTCACTACCCCGCAGTCGAGAGGTCTCCTCAAAGTGAAAGCTGCCTCATCACTGACCCATACAAAGATGGGTCCCGCTCCGGTAGTCACGGAGTAAAGCCTCAAACTATCATAGCATAGAGGAATGAGTCTTGAATACCAACGATTGACCCACTGTCCAGCCCTGTTGGAGGGTAATTCATATTATGATATCAGGTCACCCACTGCCCAGCCCTGCTGGAGGGTAAACCATAATACATCATCAGGCGACCCACTACACAGCCCTGCTAGAGGTTAAACCTAGAATAAGTCATAAGGCGAACCACTGACCAGCCTTGCTAGAGGGTAGACCTGGAATAAGTCGTCAGACGACCCACTGCCCAGCCTTACTGGAGGGTAGACCTGGAATAAGTCGATGGGTGACCCACTGCCCAGCCCTGCTGGAGGGTACACCCGGAACAAGACGACGAGCGACCCACTGCCCAGCCCTGCTGGAGGGTAGACCCCCAAGAGTCGTTGGGTGACCCACTTCCAAGTATCTGCTAGAGGGTAAACCCTAAACAAGTCGATAGGCGAACCACAGTCCAGCCTTGCTGGAGGGTAGACCTGAAACAAGATGACGGGCAACCCACTGCCCATCCCTGCAGGAGGGTAGAACCTCAAGAGTCGTCGAGTGACCCAATGCCTAGTCTCTACTAGAGGGTAAACCCTGAGAAGTCAATGAGCAACCCACTGCCCAGCCCTACTAGAGGTTAAACCCGGAACTGCTCTAGCCATCCCTATTGGGTGGTACAACACTGGCCAACTGAGCACTGAGTGGGTACCGTGCAACCACTCAACTCCAGAACAACTCACCCAATAGAGTATTAGAGCTTGTTCCATCACTGGGTGTCACTAGCACAACTACCGGTCGATCCATCGAGAATGAAACCAGGGGGAGACCACTCAACCCTTCTGGTCAAACAAACGAGAACCGAGGGACCCTCTACGTCACGAGGGGTGAAGGTACGCAAAGCAGAACATGGCACGCACATGGGGCCCACACTACGTGTGGCCCCACGTCAACCCCAACCAAGCACGCAAACATTCTCAGGTACAAACCACACGTACCTCCATGCGCTCTCGTATACTCCCAGAGTATACCACGTCTCCAGCCCTAAGGCTATCGTGAAGACGGCACCCAACGTCAACGTGAAGGCATGACGTAACATCTCCAACATGCTGCCTCAATGACTGGGGCATGGCCAATCACATATATTCAATAATTACTTCACTCACATGGGAGTGCACGCGATCACATGCCAAGGGTCCACTACAAACATAGTAGAAGAATCGCCCCCGGGGCACCATCACGTTTCCACATTTAATAAGATCACATAGGAGGCTCCGCACAACCAAACTGATCATACCGGTGTAATCCTCATGGAAAAAAATGCGAGATAGGCTACTTACTCGCCTCAAACGGATATCCAACGTAAAGGTCACCAACTCCGCCTCACGCCCGAAAGGCGTACCGTGATCCCGAGCCTCGGCCCCAAAAACAGTCGGGTGCATCTCACCATTGCGATCCCCTCGGGAAAACACGTCAAAAGAACTACTCACAAGAGTGCAATGGATATCTGGAAAAAAGGTGCATTCCGGCGCACCGCGCACGAGCGGTGCTACGTGGGACTCGTATCCCAGTCCCAGAACTCAACGGACGGATCAAACCATTGCGATCATCTCTAAAAAGAACACAAGATGGACTATTCACGTGTCCAAAACGGTTTCCCGGTGATAAAGATGGAAAATCACCATCGACGCCCAAACGACCCTCGTGGGCCCCACACCATCGTGCTGAATTAGAGCGGGCAGATTTCACCATTGCAATCCACTTGGAAAAACATCTAGAATCAACTACTAACACGTCCCGAACAGATGCTCGGTGAGAGAGTCGTGAAACGCTACTCACAGCTCAAAGACTGGTCGTGGGGCCCACGCCTCAACCCTGGTTTCAATGCCCAGAACCACACTGGAAAACTCCGCCCTGACGCTAGGGTCACAACTCCATTGACGACGCCCAAAATGGACACCAGATGTGTCTGCACCGCCCAAAACAAGAATTCCCGGGAAGCCCGCTAATCTGCTTTACCCACGTGTCGGGCCCCCTAGCCCCTCGTTTCAGGAATTAAAAATATTCCCGAAACCATCTGAAATATTCCTCCTTGATGCAAGGTCTGTCTGTCACTAACGACACACAAAACGGACGCCCGTAGCTAAAGATACAGGTGTCCGAAGATAGAAGGGGAGAACCCCCCCTTGGGCCGGACCGGCCCGGTCCGGCCGGTCCGCCTGCTCGGGCCGGCCCACTAGGACCGCGGCCCAACCACCTGAGTTCGGCCCAGCCGAACCTGCTGGCCGCCATGCGGGGCCCCCCACCTTGTGTGGGCCACCTCGCCCGCGCGGTGCGTGGGCGCTTCCTCCACCGACCGACCGACATGGCCGGTCCGCTTTCCACGCGGAGACCCGCATCATGCGGGTCTCGGTCTACCCAATGGGGTCACGAGCCGCGACCTCGGTCGCGCTCCCCCTCGCCGGCGCCCGCGGATGGCTCCCTCGGCCGGTCCGCCTGTGCCGCCCCGCAATGGCAAGGTGCCACCCAGACGTCCAGATGGCCGGCTAGCCTTCCGGCGTGGCTGCTTCCGCGCCGCCGTCCGCATGACCCCCTTGCCGACAGCCGGAATCCGGCCTCGTGGCCGGAAAAATACAGAGGACCACCGGAAACGATCCGGTGGTCGAAAATTCGATCCGGATAGAATTCCGAAAAGCTCAGAACATGATATATGCAACTATGGGCTGGGATCGAAGATCGAGAAGCAAATAGACAAACCATAATTAGGATGAACATGGTGCGGGAAAATAAAACGAAACAAAAACGACTCCTACCTCTTGGGAGATGCCCGTAGCTTCACAGGGAGTCCACCGCCGCACCGCTGCCTTGCCGGAAGTGCCTCGCCGGAGGTGTTTTTCCAGAGTGCTTTGCTGGATTTGGAGGAGAGGTGAGGGTTTGAGGTAGATGATGAAGAAGAGGGGAGGGGATGTATTTAAGTAGAAAACACATAAACGCCCGCCTGATAGCCCCGAACTCGAAATTTCGGTGGGGTCAGGATTAAGGCTCCCCTAGGCTAAAAACCACGCTCTGAGCGCAACGGAGGTCTCAGAATTTTAATATGAGACCCCCTTCAAAAGTTATTAAACTAAGCGCCCGAGGCCGCCAAATTACGAAAACGCCCCTGGGGCCATTTTTCACAGACGGGCCGCGCCCACAAAACATACACCCCTTATAGGGTAAACGACACGTTCCGGACTCAACGGTGCCCTCAGTTTTCCAATCCGAGCCACATTTTAAGAGATAACTGTGTTTTAACCTTAAACGAATAAGTAATGAAATTAATTTATCCGTTTAATGATCCGAAAGCGAGCGAGGGGTCCAAAAAGCCCACGCTGAAATGTTTTATGTCATTCATAGGGTAAAACCCCCATTCCGGACCCATCCGCACACTCA
The DNA here is from genome assembly GCA_963277665.1 of Viscum album. NCBI lineage: Eukaryota > Viridiplantae > Streptophyta > Magnoliopsida > Santalales > Viscaceae > Viscum > Viscum album. The sequence goes on from OY728157.1 coordinate 1,996,568,760, forward strand.
GATCTATGATCTAGAACTCCATTTAGGAGTTATCCCATTTATTTGGCGTTTTTAGTGTGAACGCACTGAAAGTATAATTATGGCCACTCTAGGGATCAGAATCGCACGCCGTCTGAGGGCGCTGCTCTGGAATAATATCAATAATATTCCAAATTCCTTTGTAACCAAAAATAAGGTTCTTACATTGACCCCTAGATAATCAATACCATTAACCAAAGGGTTGAAAAATATTAAAAAAAATCATATATGAGGATTGGGAAATAAAACTCAAAAACTAACCTGCCTCATGGAATGATGATGAATATCTAGGTCAAGATTTATTCTCCGAAGCCTCTAAACCTCAATCTGAGAGAGATTAAAACTAGGGATGGAGTTTGGAGGTTCTTCCTCTCCGTGGTTTTACCTCAGTTCATCTATCATGAAAGGGTGTTCCTCTCACTATCTCATGTTTGGGAACCCAAAGGTAAACTGAGCATTATAACCCCTTATTAATTAACTATCATTTTTTCAAAGATCGTCACCACCGAACACCAGATGCCAAAAAACTCTGCTTCACACCTAGGGTAAAACCCACATTTCAGATTCAATGGTTTTATAAAATTTCCATTATGAGGCATCATTTGGGAGTTATTACATTATTTTTTAAAAATACACACACATGATAAAATATATCTAATATTTTTAATATCACAATACTAAGGATCTCTAAGCCCAATAACTCAATACCAAATCCATGCCCAACTCTAAAATATATGTATGATAATGGAATGTTTAATCCTTGATAAAATATAATAAAAAATCTAATCAAAATTATATTTAATGATGTTTCTTCAAATAATTTCTACCAAAAATTTTTTAGTAGTCAGTTATTAGTGGATTTGGATTTATTTTATAAAAAAATGAGCACCAAAATTATTCTTATAAATAATCTCAATTTTCCTTCCTTTTTAATTTATCAAGGATCACTTCATATGTATTCCATTAAAACTCTCAATGTTAAATAACTAAATCTATATTTATATTTAAATATATGGAAATAATTCATTACCGCATATTAAACATTCTTTCATCATTTGTTAATTATAATCCCTTGTCATTCATTTGTACTAAATTTTTTGTATAACATCATCCAACATTTCTTATTGAAAATAAATTCTAACAACATAGTCTTGAAACATATCCTAACATTATGTTTTAATCATGAAACAATCTCATTATTCTCATTTATATAGTGTTTATAATGAACTATGATTTTTAAAGATAAATATTACATATTTTTAGACTAAAATTCAATACATTTCAAAAATACACATGCATGTTTTGTAAAGATATTCAACATCATCCATAAATATATAATACATTAAAATAGCTTACGTAAAACCTTTTTTATGACTTGGTGAAACGAAAGATAAGAAAGGGTAAACTAAGATGCTCAGTAAGGGTAAGAAAAAGAGATATCATTAATAAGTTAAATATAACATAGACATAAGGGTATGGAAACATGAGCCTAACATTTTAAAAACAAACCGAGTAATACATAGATCATAACCCTAAGCCATGCCATAAATCTTGGTAGTTCATAATACCCGAATCCAAAATGACATCAATGTAAATAATCCATGAGAGCATAACATAGACATTGGAATGTGTTAAAAATTTAATATTATAACATTTTTAATAACTATAAACAGAAACATGTCAACTCTTTATGTTAAGTACATAAAATCAGTCCATCATATAAATATAAGGACATAAATACTGGACCACAAATAACCTTATGGATATTAAAACAGGTTTAAATATAACATTATGGATATGAAATGGGTCCACATATAACCTTATGGACATGAAACCAAATCTACAAATAACCTTATGTAAAAAAAATATGTCCACACATAACCTTAAGCACATGAACTCAGGTCCATACATAACCCTATGGATATGAAACCATGCCCATGTATAACATTGTGAATATTAAATTAGATTTATGGATAACATAATTAAATCATGCATTGTCCATATTTACCCAATGCAATATAAGGATATATAAATTAGGAACCACTCATCCAATAATTAAAATAATAAATTTATGTTCTAAAAAATCCTTAAATTTTTTTCATATGATCATATTATAGTTCATTTAATGAAATGGGGCTTCATAAACATTTCATTAATCCATCTTATCATTACGAATTAAAAATAAATAGTTTTAATAAACATATCATCATCATAATCATAAAAAATATAAATAATGAAAAAGGATGGTACCATTGGATTATATTACAAGTAAAACATAATAAATACAATGGTTTTTTATTTTTAATGAATATATATTTCATAAAAAGATCATTGAATCATTCTTGAGGAAAATATTTTTTCTGTTATGAAATTACTTCATTAAAATAAAAAAAGTTTCCAAATATTAAAGAAAACTTTTTATTTGAAAATAACCTCAGAAAGCTATAATATGATCTTTATATAATTTATTAGTCATGATGGTGTAAAATACATTTCATAATTTACATTTCAAAAAAACATTCCTTTCAAATTATCAGTAAAAAGTCAAAAATACATTGTATCGCAAAATGATAAGAATATTGATTTCAATTTTTTTTATAAAAAGTAAAAAGGGTAAATATTAATTTAAATGATATTTTTATAATAGTAAAAGCATTATTTATAACATTTTAAGAAACATAGATATTGAAGAGAAATGATTTCCCACTAAAGAGAGAGATAAATTCAATTTTCCTTACAAAAGTCCTTTTGGCAAATTTTGTTATTAAAGTGATGAAAATGAAACGAAATAATTTAGTATACAAAAATAAATATAGGAGATGAAAATTCATTGGTTTCATGACCGATATTACATAATATTTCTTCATCAAAAGTGTAATCATAAACAATACCAATAAATAATGATATTGTATATAAAAACCTTACGACTTCGATAACTTTTGTATCATAAGACCCATGAAAAAATCATTATATAGATATGTAAATCCCTGTAAAATTCATAATAATAATCCTAAAATAAACTCTTTAGTAGTATATACACCACAAAAAAATCAAGTAGTTAATATGGCATGTGTCTCACAAAAATAAAAGTGCAATAAAAACCACTTAGCTGAAGTATGAAATTTATTCATACATGTACAAACCCCATGTATAATTATTATATATTTATTATAAATATATTAAAGAACCATAAAAACAAATATCATACCATATATTATTTAATTATAACCTTTAATCACCAATTAATTAATAATTATTTATTGAAATCATTGTTTCAGTTGATAACTGCTTCGTTTTATTTATATTCAATTTTAGTAGTTTTGGTTATTGTACTTTGATTAAAGTTAAATAATTTACATAATTTTAATCAGGATGTAATATAATATATATTACTTATATACATATATATATTCATCCATAAAATTGAGACAATTAAAAAAATGACACCGTTTATAGACACGGTAAGTCATACGTACGATTGAATGCAATTTTCATTTTTTTGATAGACGGAAAGGAAGAAAAAAATATGAATTAAAATTTATTGAATAATTTAAATATAATATTTATGATATATATTCATTAAATATATATTTATTACTATCTATTTCAAAATAAAATGAATAAAATATCACATTGCTTCATGGAGGCGGTAGACCACACATAAGCTGGAGTGACATTATCATTTTCTAATAGATTAGAAGGTCAGATGATATAATTGATATTATAATTTAATAAGTATAATTATTTTATAATTATCATATATATAATTTATATCCATCATTATATCCTCCCATGAGAGGCGTTTGATGGAAAATGAATTACATAGGTTCGTGAGGTAGTAGTCCGCCGTACACATGACCAAGGGTTTTGTTTCTCATTTGATGGGAGAGAAGATATATATATGTAATTAAATTAATATAATAAAATATAATTATATGGGATATAATTATATGATTATATAATCATTATTTAGAATATTTTTAGGGAGTAGAGGAATAAATAAAATAGAAACACGTGGTTTAGGATTATACCTCTTCTTCAGAGAACCTCTTTAGGTCTATTCCTAAATAATTCATAGAAGGGTTTCATAATACAACCAATGACTCTAGGAAGTGTTAAGGGAATTAATTAAGGTATTTTATTATGTATTTTATGAATCAAAAGGCTATTTAAGTGTTAGGATTATAGATAGTGTTCCCCTTTATTTTCATGAGGGGACACAATTGAAATTTTTGAAAAGAAAAGATTTACCCATGGTTTACACATGACATAGGACTGAAAATGGATCTCTATTTATTATTCTATGATATAAGGTCTAAATATATAAAAAATATACATTTGATGAGATTTTTTTTATTTTATCTCTTTGATTTTTAGCACTCGATAAAAACTTTTTAACCTTAACCATGGAAATTTAATTTTTTTGTTTTTACTATTAATTATGAACTTGAATTAAGTAGAAACTATTATATAATATTAATTATTATAATTATATAAATTTAATTTAATATTATAAATTTAAAATATTTAAGTGGTAGAATTTAAAATCAAAATTAAACCCTTATACGTGACGAAAAATGAATTTCCAATGTAAATGATTTCAAAAATATTAAATGTTTTTATTTGAAAGTTAAACATTAAATTGATTCCACAGAACAAAATTTTATTAATCATAATATTATTAAACCAATTTTATCTTTATACCATTTGAAAATAATATAAAACTTTTTAAATTCTTTAAAAGAAAATGCATTGCTTAATATTAATAAGTATTTTCACTAATCATTGAAAATTTAATCATTTTATAAAATTATCAAAAATTAACCCTCAGATAAGGTTTTATATATTTATTTCAAAAAATTAATTTATAATTTTCAAATAAATTCTATAAAATTTTTAACAATTTATTTTAATATAAGTTCGTGATATATCAAATTTTTAGAGAAATGTTGTTTTGAGCATAAAATTGGATTTATTATTATCTCATGATTACAAAAAATAATAGACTAATGACAAAAAAATTATAGAATATAAAAAATAAAATTTTATTAACATCTTTCAAAAATAAATATTAATTTAATTTATTAATATAAAAACACGTTGCATACATAAAATATATTTATATGAAAAACATTTCTTTTTCTTTAAAATGATTTTTCTCACCTTTCCAAAAAACTAACAACCAATGAATTTATTTTATTAGTATTTAAGAAATATACATTTCATATTTTTTTAATTACTATTCATACCTCCGAATTTAACAGATTTTTTATAACTTTCACATTAAATAATAACATTTTAATAGTAATTCATGGATATTTTAAACTAGGTGTTTCATGTAACACATGCTATCAAAGATATTAAATTTATTTGAAAAAAATATTTCAAAAAAAATTAATTGTGTTAAATTCTCTTCACTATAATATATTTTATTCTTTCAATTTGAAATTGTGTTTTTAAATTAAGGGTTTGAAATTTAAAAATTCTCTTTTGTAAAACCCACATTGTAATAGGGGTCAATATAACATTCTCTTAGAAACAAGGAAACAAAAATATGAAGGCTATCAAGAAAAACATAAAAATATGTTTCCAAATTAGATAACATTAATGGGGAGAAAAAAATATGAACATGGAGTAGAAAATTAACACCCAAAGAGTAATATAGAGTGATAGCGGGCATGTGCAAGAGAAAGTCAACCAACCATGACAAAGACATAAATATGTGATGGGTAAAAATACCATATATTAATAAAAAATTAATAATAACGTATAATTTTTTTATATAAATTTAATACCCCAAGCTTCCACGATATTCTTCCCTTTGAATAATACAGTAGCGTCTGTTGTACGCAACTTCGAGTTCTAACACACACCACAACCAATCAAACTAGCCCTTATGAATAGTAATACCTACTTTTTGAAATTTTATAAATTTTATAACTCAAAATGGACTTCATTTTTGGATTCGGAGTATCGAATTTATCCTAAGGTGAAATTTTAGTACTTTTTGGATAACTTTTATATTTTGATGAATAGTGAAAATTACTAAATTTTAATTAAAAAAAACTTTTTTTAATTGAAATAATTAATAGTGACAAATTATGAATTTGAGTGGTTTTAAAGTATATTTAGAATATATTTTTACCATTTAATACAATTTTGGTCATTGGACATAATTTCACAATTAAACCGGACATGAATAACTGTCAATCTTTTGATAGTTATTATCTCTTAAAAACACGCTTTTTGTTATAACAACGATAATTAATTTTAAATTAATTTTCTACACTTCTATGTTTTGAATTTTAAAAAATGGATTCCAAATTTGGAATCAAGATGTACAAATTTTGTAAATAGGAAACTTTTATTTGTAGACATTTTGAATAATTAATTTTCTAAAAATATTATTTACCATGGTTAAAGGGTAAATCACTTAAATAAGGGTTATAAAATAATATCATAATAATACAAAATTACCCTAAAACGTGTCCTAATATTGATTTTGGATACATATCCAACCATGGGCATCTTTGGGTTGATTTTGGGACCCCATGGAGCCACTTGTAGGTGATAGGGACACTTTATTTTAATTAAGTTAAAATAAATACAAAAATGACATAGGCATATATCTTTTAGAAAAAAAATTTTTACATAGGGTTATATATGTTGTATTTTATACTATAAATATTAATTATAAAGATAAAAATATTCCCTACATAATGGTATTTTATTTATAATTTTGTAACATTAAATAAGTTAATTTATTTATGACACAATGGTGATGCAGTAATTACATAATTAATGAAAAATTAGAATAATTGATATTATAAATACACAAATAAATGTAATTTGAGACTGTTTATAAATAACAATAATTTTATAGGTTAATATGACAAGTTATAATTGATTTAATTAACTTTTTTAGAAGTAATCATTATGTTATATTTTTTACAAAAAACAATTATTGAATAGTGTCAAAATTGACATAAAAGAGTTTTTAAAACAAATATTATATTATTAATTGATATTAAATTCCTAAAAATCTAAGGTTAGGCCAAGAGACTTATATCATGATAGGTGTATCATTAATGGAACACTTGGGGGTCTCTTGGATGTATATGATAAGTTTATTAACTATATAATATAAAAATACATTGTGACATGGTAAATGTCAATCTAATTAACTAATAGTTTAATCTAAAACATAAGGTTAATATAATGACCAAAACCTGTATAAAATATATTGGTTGAGTGTTTATAGACCTATCCCCACCTTAAATTTCAAATAATTCACTTTGGATCCATTATAAACCGAATATGAATTTATTAGAAAATAATATTTCTAGATTTTCCTAAAGAGCCCCTCACCCCTCTTATAAAAGGGCACCCCCCTTCTAATTAATTCAAACCTTTAAAACCTTTTGGTTTAGCCAAAACCTACCAAAATACTCTCACTACTTCCTTCAATTAACTGTAGAGGCCTTATTTTGATCAGAAAGCCAACCTAAGGAGCCTTTTTGATCAAATAAAAAGGAAGAACCCGAAGAAGAGGTAACACATTCACCACACTCTTTAAAGTTCCATTCTTCTTTAACTTCTTATTTCAATTTTATTTATATTCTAAAATAATAACTCCAGTATCTTCTATATTCTGTGATGTTATTATAATTAAGGAACAAACAAATTCATTATTCTATCCATCCCTTGAATGACATGTCGCCATACGTGCGTACGTACGACCTACCGTCTCCACGTTGTGGTGTAATTGTTATTCAATATATTATTATTTAGATGGGTATAATAATGATGAATAATTCATTTAAATAATAAATATAACATGATAATGATTCTGTCTATATGATATACCATCCAATTATATATTATTTTAATATCAAAAGAATGATATTGTCACTCATGCATACGTACGGACTACCGTCTCCACAAACGCGATGAGATTCGTTCCCCATCGTATAAATTCAAGAATGATTTTTGTAACACCCCGAGCTTCCACGATACGCCTCTATTTCAATAATGCAATAGCTTGCATTGTACGCAAGTTCGAGATTCTAACACACACCACAACCAATCAAAGTAGCCGTTATGAATAGTAATACCTAATTTTAAAAAATTTTATAAACTTTATTTTTCCAAATGGACTTCGTTTTTGTATTCGTAATATAGAAAATTATCCTAAGTTGAATTTTTTGTAACTTTCTGAGAACTTCCAATTTATTATGAATAGTGAAAAATACTTAATACAACTTTTTTAATCAAAATAGTTTTTTGTGATAAATTATACGATTTAGTGGTTTTATAGTATAATTAGAATATATTTTTACCATTTTATCCAATGGTGGTCATTAGAATTAATTTAACATTGAAATTGGGCATGAACAGTTGTCAATCTTTTGATATAAATTGTTTCTTAAAAACACGCTATTTGTTGTGACAGCGGGAATTAATTATAAAATTAATTAATGCAACTTATATGTTTGTAATTTTGTAAAATAGACATCATTTTTGAATCCGGAATATCACTTATAGCATACGGTGAATTTTTGGGATTATTCTGAAAAACTTCAATTTTTGATGAATAGTGAAACCACTAAGTGGTATTTATAAAAACTGATTTTTCGTTTAAATGAAATTTTACCACTTCTGTGTTTTGAATTTCAAAAATCTGACATAGATGGTTGTCATTAAGAAGTAAAATGTGGTTCAATGAGATTAAAATAATTTTTTGGTGAATAGTAACTTTTAAGTTCTTAATCGCGATTAGAGGTAATTAGTGTAATTTAAGGTAAAAATAATATTTTAATAATATGAGATGAGCTTGACACATGTCCTACCCTCATTGGATGTGACATGGCCAACCAAGACAATCCATGAGTCAACTTGGGGACCCCATGGAGCCACTTTAGTTGGAAAATGACATAAATACCTTTTATTTAATGTTAAAGTAAAAAATGACACAAACATGAAATGTTTTACTAAAACAATTTTTACATGGGGTTATAAAAGTCATATTTTAGACTATAAATAGTCATTGGAAAGCTAAAACTATTTACTACATCATAGTACTTTCTTTATAATTTTTAGTCATTAAATAAATTAAATTATTTATAACATCATGATGATGCAGTGATGACCTCATTATTTAACGATTTAAATAAAATGAAAGGATAATGTAAAATATAAGGCATAAACTTGTCAAAAACCTATTGGATGAGTAGATTTATAAACCTTATCACCTTAGCCTAGAATTATATAAGTGTGGGACCTCTAAAATCCTAAACTCATTTTATAATAAAGTTACTTTCATTTACTTTCCAAGAGTGTCCCTCCTCTCCACTTATAAAAGGCCCCCACCTCTACCACCTCATTCACACTTTCAAAGCCTTTTGGCTCGGACAAAATCTGCCCAAATACTCTCAAAACTTCCCCCTCTTACTCCTAGAAGCCTCACTTTGGGCAAAACTCTTCCCAAGGAAGCCTTTGGCTCAAATAAAAAAGAGTTACCCGATTTTAAAGCAATGTATTCTCTAATGTTGTTTTGTTTTATTTTTCTTATACAACCCCCTAAACACTTTTTATTCATATATTTTGTAATTACAACAGTATCCTCAATACACTAGGATGTTTTTATAATAATTATTCGAGCTACACTTACACAACCCTACATCTAATGGTTAAAGAATATACTGTTTCTGTGGATGGTGAATTTTTTCCTCACGAAACGATGATTGTTCAACACTCATATAACACTTCTAATGGCGGGCATTATGATGAAACTATTTTATATATGATATATATTATGTTTTTTTTTCCTTATGATTTTGTATTTTTCATTTATGGAATCCCTTTATTGTTTCTATTATGGGTAAACGCGATATTTTCATTTTAGGAAGTGCGGACTACCGCCCCCTCAAAGTGATTTGAATCGTTAATACCATATGTGGGATGTATAAAGTATGGAGTAAATGGTATTATATGCTATATTATACTGGAATTATATTATACATTTATATCATTATGATTTCAGTCCATTAAATACGAAATAGAAATGAAAGTAGCGTTCATGCGTACGTACGGCTTACCGTCTCCATGAACGGTGCATTTCATTTCTTACCTCTAAATGTTACGTAATATTATGAATGAATGTATATACTGGATATATATGATATATATGATATCTACATCATGAATATAATTCTGGATATAATGGATACTTCACCACATGAACAACTTGTAATTATAAGAAGTTTATTGTTGACTCAAGTACCAAAGATCGACAAAACGGCCGTTATTAACTTATATAATTACATAATGTTCATAAAATTGTAATAAGTGATATAAAAAGGATAATTAAATTGAAAATGGTTCTTAATAAGGTAGATATTAACTCTAGTTTATTATTCAGGAGGTTAAAGAATGGTTGAGTCAAGTCGGACACGAGGTAAGGGAACTTCTTAACCCAACTTCCATTCTTTGTGTTAATCTCCTACTTTCAAATTATATCATGATGTTATTATGTCCTATAATGTATTTTTACTTTATTTATGTGTACCTATAGTGAATACACATAATAGATCTATTTTATTTTAAAAATGATCTTTTTATGGACTTCGTCTCAATCTCTTTTCATTGAGGCATATTTGGTTTTATACTCAACTTTCTTTTATATGGTGTATAAAACCCTTTGACTTTTACGTTTATTCAAAAGGAATATTTTTTATACGAAGCGTTTTACTAAACGAAAAAAAGGGAATGTTTTTATTTCCGTACATATGCGGCGACAAAGACTTCTCCGCTGCCATGACCATTATTTGAGTTTCAGCTTCCTCTACAAGCCATCACGTTTTTTTTAATGAAAAATAAATACAAAGTTTTAACTTTCTTTTATTTTGGTATTGAAAATGGTTTTGAAAGAATTTTTATTATATCAATGAGTTGTATTGATATCTTGTGATTGAAATGTGGAAATGTTATGTTTCCTTTATCCATGTTTTATGTGATACGATTATGTTATGGTTTATGATATGTTTAAACCTATTCATATGAGGAATGCATTGGACTTAATAAGTGACGGGTAGAGCCCGCTATAGCTCCTCAATGCATCGGCAGGTCTCATGAGACAAACTAGTGTCTTGGCATGAGGCCTCGACAAAATCTTATTTGTGGTCTTGGCACGAGGCCTTGACTACGTGGTTATGATAGTTTGTCATTATGCATTCCATAATTATAAAAGTGGTTATTGATATTGCATTTGATTATTCGACCAGTAGAATATCCATGTGAAGAAGTAAATGACATTATCTCATTTTCATTTTTCCATATTATGTTGATGTTCAAGTTTAAAAGGCTTTTGTTTTAGTTATACATTGCCTTAAATGTTTATGTTTATTTATGAAAGCATCCGCAATATTGTTATCCTTACTGAGAATCTGAGCTCACCCCTTTTAATGTTTTAATATTTTCTAGGATGTGAAGAAGTATTTTATGAATGACCTACACGGATAGTCAGAAGAGGATATGAGTTTGGACTATGGAGACTTTGTTATTGTAGTTTTTCACCTTATGTTGTAATGTAATGTTTATGAATGTATCTAGTGTTTCCAAGGCTACTAAACTAATCGGTCTTTCGAGACTAGTTCTTTTGTGATCATGCCAATGTTACGAAGTAATGAACCGACTCTGGGTAGCTGGGGTCGGGACGTTACAGTTGGTATCAGAGGCAGTTTAGTACTAACCTTGGATGCTAGATTTAGATAAACTCTTATTAGAGCACATAGACCAAAGATAGACTTTGAGGATTATTATAGAAGAGCTTCCTAGAATTTTGTTATTATAGAGATGTTGTGAGTTTTCCGAGCAATACATCCCTGTCTAGATACGAGCAGGTAGAGGCGGCTCTGGAACAGATGTACCTAGGGGTAAAACCCGAAAACACCGCTTTGAGCTAGACTCAAACGGGAACTGGTTCACGACAACGGGCCTTGCTGCACTCTTGGTTACGACACTCCCGAGGGATTTGCTCAGGATAATTCTCATTTTCTTTACAAACCATTATGTAGGGTTTATGAGTATATACTTTCTCAAAGAAAACATTATTATGATTATGGATTATATCCATAAACCGTTCAATTTACATTAAGTATTTTAAAAGTTTGAAATTATTCATTGTAATTCATAAACTAACCTAGTTTATGCCATTGTATAGAAATGGCACCCAGAAGAAGGAATGTGGACTCCAGCAATACGTATGATCCAAATAGTAGGAAGGATCATATCTTTCATGGTATTAAGCCAACATTTCGAAGGGAAATAGTCTCCCATGTGTTCTCAACATATGAAGAAATAGTATCATGTGTTAATAAGATAAGTAAATAATTATCTGAGTCCAATGGCTTTGAAGCGAAGCAAGAGACGAAAGGGATGGAAGAGAGAATGATGGATAAAGGGATGATGGGAAAGAAGAATTTTCCAATATGTGGTAATTGTGGTAAGAAACATCATGGAACTTGCCTAAAGGGAATGTGAGTTTGTTATAAGTGTAGAGAAAAGGACACAAAGTGCGTGACTACAAGGGTAAGAAAATGGTTTCAAATGTACAATGCTTCTTCTGCAAGGATTGTGGACACTACGCAAACCAATGTCCAAATCATCAGAGTATGCCCCAAATGATGTTATTGGATAATAATCAAGTTATGATACTACCACGGATTAGGAGTAATGATTAGAGTTCTTATATTGTTATTAAAGAATTTTGTAATTTGAGTGTTGTATCAATGATGTACTGGTTATAATAATTATGGAGTATATAAGGATTGTACTGCAGTACTATTTCATCATGGACTTGAGATTTTGTGGAACCAAGAAAAGTGACTCCACAGTAGGTTAAATTTTTGGAAAATATATGGTTGAGAAAAAGATAAACCATAATATGGTTCTGATACCGAGATAGTGATTTTGGAATAAGACGTGATTGATTTGGATAAATTATATGGGATATTCTTAACTTCCTTGAAACTGATTGATGATTTGTATACATTTTTGGATAGAAGGAGTATATCTAGTATTCTATAAGGAATAAGGGATCATGGTAATTCAGTATGTTTAAAAATAATACATGATGAAGGTGTTCACATGTTGTTACATGGAAAAAAGGATCTTCATTATGTTTACCTTCCTTATAAAATTTGGACTGTGAGTTGGACAGAAGTATTTTGGATAACTATAAAGGTTGGAATGGATTAAGTTGATCTTTGGATAGTATTGTTTAAGGTTAAAGAATTTCTGAAGATTATTTTTGAAATATTATAATACTATAGTTTTAGTAAAAGGACAACCTGCAGGGTGGGGCATAACCCGTCGCTTCGGACAAAGCTGTAGGAAACGAACCCACAACCATATTGCGACATGCCTTTATGACCTACCACTAGCCTACAGTAAGTCCCTAGTTATTAAAAAATAGTTTTCGTAATCTAAATTGTATGTGTTAATATTTTTAACTCTGTACGGTTAGGATAAAAATATAATTTTTTTTAAGTTTTATTATCTTTTTGATTGAAAGATGAGTTTGTGGTAGAAATTAGTTGAAGGTTGAAACTCTACTTGTCAAGAATAAATATATATATACCTATCTCTTATTCTATGAATAAATTAATTCTTAAACTATAATAAAGGGATATTAAAACAGAAAAATGTGTTATCCTAATACCTTCTGTCTTGTTGAACTGTTAATATTTTAAATCAACATAGATTGAAGGCTTTGAGGCCCTCAATTTTACACTTGTTTGTGATTGATGACCTCAATCACTTTCTACAAATATTTACGTTTTTCCTCCAATTATATGTCTCTAATTTCCACCAATGTTCTCCATATCGAGATCATAATTTGGTGGTGACTTTCTTATTTCCATTTCCCTCTTATTAAGGCTAAATTTTATTAACCTTATTTCCGATGAGGGTTTTCCACAAAGGTATTTTCTATTTTCAACCTTTTATTTTCAAAGAAAAATTTAAAAAATGCGAGGACAAAATTTATTGGAGGAGGGGAGAAGGTAACACCCCGAGCTTCCATGATACGCCTCTTTTTCAATAATTCAATAGCTTGCATTGTACGCAAGTTCGAGATTCTAACACACACCACAACCAATCAAAGTAGCCATTATGAATAGTAATACCTAATTTTTAAAATTTTATAAACTTTATTTTTCCAAATGGACTTCGTTTTTGTATTCGTAATATCAAAATTATCCTAAGTTGAATTTTTTGTAACTTTCTGAGAACTTCCAATTTTTTATGAATAATGAAAAATACTTAAAACAACTTTTTTAATCAAAATATTTAATTGTGATAAATTATACTATTTAGTGGTTTTAAAGTATAATTAGAATACATTTTTACCATTTTATCCAATGGTGGTCATTATAATTAATATAACATTGAAATTGGGCATGAACAATTGTCAATCTTTTGATATAAATTGTTTCTTAAAAACACGCTATTTGTTGTGACAACGGGAATAAATTATAAAATTAATTAATGCAACTTATATGTTTGGAATTTTTTAAAATAGACATCATTTTTGAATTCGAAATATCAATTATAGCTTAGGGTTAATTTTTGGGATTTTTCTAAAAAACATCAATTTTTGATGAATAGTGAAACCACTAAGTGGTATTTATAAAAACTGATTTTTCGTTTAAATGAAATTTTACCACTTCTGTGTTTTGAATTTCAAAAATCTGACATACATGGTTGTCATTAAGAAGTAAAATTTGGTTCAATGAGATTAAAATAATTTTTTGGTGAATAGTAACTTTTAAGTTCTTAATCGCGATTAGAGGTAATTAGTGTAGTTTAAGGTAAAAATAATGTTTTAATAATATGAGATGAGCTTGAAACATGTCCTACCCTCATTGGATGTGTCATGGCCGACCAAGACAATCCCTGGGTCAACTTGGGGACCCCATGGAGCCACTTTAGTTGGAAAATGACATAAATACCTTTTATTTAATGTTAAAGTAAAAAATGACACAAACATGAAATGTTTTACTAAAACAATTTTTACATGGGGTTATAGAAGTCATATTTTAGACTATAAATTGTAATTGGAAAGCTAAAACGATTTCCTACATCATAGTAGTTTTTTATAATTTTTAGACATTATATAAATTAAATTATTTATGACATCATGATGATTCAGCGATGACCTCATTATTTAACGATTTAAATAAAATGAAAGGATAATGTAAAATATAAGGCTTACACTTGTCAAAAACCTATTGTATGAGTAGATTTCGAACCCTTATCACCTTATCCTCTAATTATATAAGTGTGGGACCTCTAAAATCCGAAACTCATTTTATAATAAAGTGACTTTCCTTTACTTTCCAAGAGTGCCCCTCCTCTCCACTTATAAAAGGACCCCACCTCTACCACCTCATTCACACTTTCAAAGCCTTTTGGCTCGGCCAAACTCTGCCCAAATACTCTCCCAACTTCCCCTATTACTCCTAGAAGCCTCACTTTGGTCAGAACTCTTTCCAAGGAAGCCTTTGGCTCAAATCAAAAAGAGTTACCCGATTTTAAGGTAATGTCTTCTCTAATGTCGTTTTGTTTTATTTTTCCTCTCCAACCCCCTAAAAACATTTTATTCATTCCTTTTGTAACAAAACCAGTATCCTAAATATTCTAGGATGTTGTTATACGAATTATTCGAGCTACACTTACACACACCTACATCTAATGGTTAAAGAACATACTGTTTCTGTGGATGGCGAATTTTTGCCTCACGAAACGATGATTGTTCAACACTCATATAACACCTCTAATGGTGGCCATTATGATGACACTATTTTTATATATGATATATATTATGTTTTTGTTTTCGTTATGATTTTTTATTTTTCATTTATGGCATACCTTTATGGTTTCCATTATGGGTAAACGCGATATTTTCATTTTAGGAAGTGCGGACTACCGCCCCCTCAAAGTGATTTGAATCGTTAATACCATATGTGAGATGTATAAAGGATGGAGTAAATGGTATTATATGCTATATTATACTGGAATTATATTATACATTTATATCATTATGATTCCATTCCATTAAATATGAAATAGCAATGAAAGTAGCGTTCATGCGTACGTACGGCTTACCGTCTCCATGAATGGTGCATTTCATTTCTTACCTCTAAATGTTACGTAATATTATGAATGAATGTATATACTGGATATATATGATATATATGATATATAAATCATGAATATAATTCTGGATATAATGGATATTTCACCACATGAACAACTTGTAATTATAAGAAGTTTATTGTTGACTCAAGTACCAAAGATCGACAAAACGACCGTTATTAACTTAAATAATTACATAATGTTCATAACATTGTAATAAGTGATATAAAAAGGATAATTAAATTGAAAATGGTTCTTAATAAGGTATATATTATCCCCAGTTTATTATTTAGGAGGCTAAAGAACGGTTGAGTCAAGTCGGACACGAGGTAAGGGAACTTCTTAACCCAACTTCAATTCTTTGGGTTAATCTCCTACTTCAAATTATGTCATGATGTTATTATGTCCTATTTTGTATTTTTACTTTATTTATGTGTACCTATAGTGAATAAACATAATAGATCTATTTTATTTTAAAAATGATCTTTTTAAGGAATTCGTGTCAATCTCCTTTCATTGAGGCATATTTGGTTTTATACTCAACTTTCTTTTATACGGTGTTTACACCCCTTTGACTTTTACGTTTATTCAAAAGGAATCTTTTTTATACGAAGCATTTTACTAAACGACAAAAAGGGAATGTTTTTCTTTCCGTACATATTCGGCGACAACGACTTCTCCGCCGCCATGACCATTATTTGAGTTTCGGCTTCCTCTACAAGCCATCACGTTTTTTTAATGAAAAATAAATTCAATGTTTTATCATTTTTTTATTTTGGTATTGAAAATGGTTTTGAAAGAATTTTTATTATATAAATGTGTTGTATTGATATCTTGTGATTGAAATGTGGAAACGTTATGTTTCCTTTATCCATGTTTTATGTGATACGATTATGTTATGGTTTATGATATGTTTAAACCTATTCATATGAGGAATGCATTGGACTTAATAAGTGTCAGGTGGATCCCGCTATAGCTCCTCGATGCATCGGAAGGTCGTATGAGACAAACTAGTGTCTTGCCACGAGGCCTTGACAAAATCATATTTGTGGTCCTGGCACGAGGCCTTGACTACGTGGTTATGATAGTCTGGCATTATGCATTCCATCATTATGAAATTGGTTATTGATATTGCATGTTATTATTCGACCAGTAGAATATCCATGTGAAAAAGTAAATGGCATTATCTCATTTTACTTTTTCCATATTATGTTGATGTTCAAGTTTAAAAGGCTTTTGTTTTAGTTATACATTGCCTTAAATGTTTATGTTTATTTATGAAAGATTCCACAATATTGTTATCCTTACTGAGCATCTGAGCTCACCCCTTTCAATGTTTTAATATTTTCCAGGATGTGAAGAAGTATTTTATAAATGACCTGTAGGGATAGTCAGAAGAGGATATGAGTTTGGACTATGGATACTTTGTTGTTGTAGTTTTTCACCTTATGTTGTAATTTAACGTTTATGAATGTATCTAGTGTTTCCAAGGCTACTAAACTAATCGGTCTTTCGAGACATGATCTTTTGTGATCATGCCAATGATACGAAGTAATGTACCGACTCTGGGTAGCTGGGGTCGGGGCGTTACAATTATCATTTGATGGTTAAAAAATAATTTTTAAAGACTTAATATCATTCATGAAATGAATATGATACAAAATATCCATAACAAACACGACTTATATAAAAGAAAGTGAGTTCGTTAACACCCAAAACGACGATAATACTAATATTTTATTAACAAAGAAATGTTAAAAGATCATATATGATATCATATTAATATATATGATTATTTTATAATTAAATAACATTTATTTCACCATTAAACAGGAGGTTAAACTACCATCAACCAAGGAAAAGTACATGTTAAGGGTTATTTCAAAATCTCTTCATTATTCGAGGTTTTTTATACGTAAATATCAACTGTGACCTCTTTATCATCCACATCCATGTTTCTTAAAAATGAATTTCAAAACATTCTTAGTATTTTACAGAATATGGGTTAAAGTAATTTATACCCTTGTTTTACTTTTATAAGAGGTTTATAATAGAATCATTCCGTCGTTTTCCAAACAAGGTCCTTTTTAACCTTTTCGACAAAATTAATGTAAGAATGTTTTTTTAACTTATACAGCGGGTGTGACTATTTTTCTCCATTATTAGATTGTCAAATATTACCTTACAAGCTTATACCAATATTTTCTAAATAAATATATTCTTTATGTGACTCTTAAATTATTTCAAAATATAAAGAGTTATGTCTCTCTAAAAAAAGGGTTTTGATTTCATCTATGTCAAAATCCTTTTATGGAATTTAGGTTTATTTGAAGTTGATTTATTATGATACAAAACTTCCATATTATGTTGATTTTTTGTGATATTTTTGACTGTGGATGTTCTATTTTTATACCATTAATTGCTTATGATTAATGTATTGACATTTCTTATGCTAGTTTTAATATGAGTGTTTATGATATGTTTAAACCTTTTCATATGAGGAATGTGTTGGACTTAGTAAGTGACGGGTGGAGCCCGCTATAGCTCCTCGATGCATCGGTAGGTCTCATGAGACAACTAGAAGTGGAATTGGCCAAGGACCTTTCCAATTTTGATTTATGGATTTTTCTGAGGCCTTAATCATTTTAGACATCTTTGTCATGGCCTTGACAAAATGTTTCAAAATGTCCGACATTATACATTCCCTCATTATGGAAATAATATTGATGGTTCATGTGGTCATTTGACTAGTAGAATACCCATGATTATATTTTATTATGGAATTATTTACTCATCTAATATTCTTTCAATAAAATTATTCATGTTTATCATTGGTAAGGGAATGTGGTTTCAATTACTAACCATGATTAATATTTATGTCATTTTCCGATGTATTACTTACCCTTACTGAGCATTTGAGCTCACCGATTTCTTATGTTTCCTTTTCCCATAATATGAAGAAGTTAGTTACGAGTGACCTGCATGCATAATCTAGGAGGCTTGGATGTTCCTAATGAAATATATTTGTGTTGTATTTCTCTTCATGATATAAAGTTGAACATATGTATGGATCTTCATTCCAATAATACTAAACTAATTGGTCTTTCTAGACATGATTTCCTTGTGATCATGCCAATGTTATGTAATAATGCACCGCCTCTGGGTAACTAGGGTCGGGGCATTATAGTTGGTATCAGAAGAAGTTTAGTACAAACCTTGGAAAACAGATTTAGATAAACTCTGATTAGAGCACATAGATTTAAGATAGACTTTGAGGATTAGTATAGAAGAACTTCCTAGGATTATGATATTGTAGAGATTTAGTGATTTTTCTGAGAAATACATCCCTGTCTAGATATGAGCAGGTAGAGGTGGATCTGGAATAGATGTACCTAGGGGTAAAACCCAAAAAACACCGCTTTGAGCAAGACTCGAATGGGAACTGGTGCACGAAAACGGGCCTTGCTGCACTCTTGGTTATAACACTCCCAGGGGATATGCTTAGGATAATTCTCATTTTCTTTACAAATTATTATGAAATGTTTATTTGTATATAATTCCTCAATGAAAACATTTTTATGATTATGGATTATATCTATAAATATTTCAATTTATGTTAACAGTTTTATAAGTATGGAATTATGTATTTTGATTCATAAACTGATCTAGTTTATGACATTATTTAGAAATGGCACATAGTGGAAGAAATGGAAACCGCATCAATGCATGCAGTCCATATAGGGATTTCCCTACTGCTCAAGATAATTATAGTGGAGCTGGTGATGCAACTAGTGCTGATCAACTAATCACCATACTGGGACAACTTACTCAGGTTATGAATAATAACCTTACCCGTATGGAGCACCCTCATCCACAGTGTGGAGGATCAATGTTAGATCGCTTCATGAGGAAAAAACCACCAACATTCAATGGGAGTACAAATCCATTGGTAGCTGAGAAATGGATAAGTTCCTTATAGAAAATATTTTAGGCTTTGGGGGTAGTGAAAGGGGAAAAGTTGTAATGGCAGTTTATCGCCTCACTGAAGATGCTGATCAATGGTGGTCATTGATTCAAAACACGAAGGAAGATGATGAAGTATAAAATATGGAATGGAGGGAGTTCATAGATCTGTTTTTAGAAAAATACTTTCCTCATGACCATCGAGCTGATATGGAAAGGAAATTTCTGAGTCTGAGACAAAAAGAGGATGAGAATGTCACAAAGTATGAGGCTAACTTTACACGGTTAGCAAGGTATGCTAGAGATTATATACGTAACCCAGGAAGTAAGATTGATAATTTCCTTGATGGGTTAAAACCATTTCTCCGTCGAGCATTAGTCTCGCAAACCTGCTCATCATATGAAGATATTGTCTCATGTGCTATCAAGAATGAAAAGGAATTTTCTAATTCTTATGAATTTAAATCAAAGAAAGAGAAGACTATATTTGCTGAACACTCTGGGAAAGGAAATAAGGAAACCGAGAAGAATGGTAGAATTGAATTTCCACCATCTGATAATTGTGGAAGGAAGCACCCTGGTGCCTGTCTAAAAGGAAACTGAGTATGCTATAAATGTGGACCGAAAGACCATCTAGCTGGTGATTGTAAAGGAAAGAAAGACGCTACTGATGTTCAATGCTACAATTGCAGGGAGATGGGTCATTATGCAAATGAATGTCCTAGGCATCAAGGAAACTTACTTCAGAAAAGGCCAAGGGATCAAGTCCAAGCCTATGCACTCACTACTACTGTGGTTGAAGCCCTGAAAGACGTGGTGGCAGGTAATTTACTGGTTTCCTCAAGTTTCGGAAATGCATTATTTGATTCTGGATCATTGCACTGTTTCATATCATCCCAGTTTTCTAAGAAAATTAGATATTTCCAATTTGATTTAACAAGGGAGTTGTTAGTTAAAACTCCTAAGGGAAGTACCATTGCATCAATGTTTTGTGAATCAGTCCCCATTAGGGCACATAAATGTTCTTTATCTGCTGATCTCATCGTCATACCTATGATTGAATTTGATATAATCCTCAGTATGGATTGGCTTTCAAACCATGATGTGAAGATTTATTGTAAGAAGAAGGAGGTTACGATTCTTGATGATGATGATAAAAAATACCTTATCTTTAGAGAAGAATCGTCGCCACCTAATTCTTATCTAGATCCACCCCCAGTAGCTCAACTAAATTCAATTATTTGGGAGGAATAGAATGAAATGACTATGGGAATGGAAAGGAATGTTCAAATAGAGGATGTACCTGTTGTGAAAGAATATGTAGATGTGTTTCCAGAAGATTTACCTAGACATCCTCTAGAACGAGAAGTTGAGTTTTCCATTGATTTAATTCCTGGATCAAGGCCTATATCGAAGACCCCTTATAGAATGGACATTGTGGATTTAATTTCTATAAGGAAACAACTAGAGGAATTGAGTAATAAGGGATTTATTTTCCCTAGTGTTTCTTCTTGGGGAGCCCCTGTTATTTTGTTAAAAAGAAAGATGGATCTATGAGGTTATGTATCGACTACAGGGAGATCAATGCTATAACAATAAAGAAAAAGTATCCCCTACCTCGAATTGATGATTTATTTGACCAACTGCATGGATCTCAATACTTTTCAATGATTGAACTTTGGTCTGGATACCATCAGTTGTGTTTGATGAAGGAAGACATTCCGAAGACAACATTTCGAACCAGGTACGAACATTACGAGTTTACAGTAATGCCTTTTGGGATGACTAATGCACTCTCCGTATTCATGGATCTAATGAATAGAGTTTTCAAAGAATATCATGATGACATTGTAGTGGTATTTATTGATGATATATTGGTATACTCCAAATTCTACAAAGATCATGAAAATTACTTGCGCATTATATTGAAGACACTGAGAAGACATGAATTATATGGGAAGTTTAGCAAGTGTGAATTCTGGCTTCAGGAGATTTCTTTTCTTGGCCATATTATCTCTAAGGATGGAATCTCTGTTGATCCTTCTAAGACTAAGGAAATACATGAATGGCCAGTACCAACGAGTATAACTGAGGTACGTGGTTTTATTGGTTTAGCAGGTTATTATCGACGTTTCGTCCAGAATTTTGCCCAATTAGCTAACCCATTAACGAATCTCACACGTAAAGGGGTTAAATTTGTCTGGACAAAAGAGTGTGAATAATGTTTTGAAGAACCGAAGAGAAGATTAGTCAATGCTCCTATATTGACACTACCATCGGGGAATGATGGGTTCATTATTTATAGTGATGCATCGAAGAAAGGACTTGGTTGTTTTCTTATGCAGAAGGATAGGGTTATTTCCTATGCATCACGATAGTTGAAAATTCATGAGAAAAACTATCCTACTCATGATCTCGAGTTATCAGCTATGATCTTTACTTTGATGATATGGAGGCACTACCTCTATTGTGAAAAATGTGAGATTTATACTGATTACAAGAGTTTGAAGTATATTTTCTCAAAGAAAGAACTCAACATGAGAAAAATAATATGGCTTGAACTACTCAACGATTATGATTGCACGATACACTACTACCCGGGGAAGGAAAATAAGGTGGCGGATGCTTTGAGTAGAAAAGATCATGGTGTTTTGAACAAAATGAGAATTGAATGGGATCCTATTTTCATGGATCTAGTAAAGTTGGATATGGGAATCACCATAGATGGTGAAACATCAATACTTTTTCAAATGGTTTCCAAACCATCTTTACTACAAAGGATACAGAGTTCTCAAACCAGTGATGAAGAGTTACAATGGAAGATTAAAGCTGTAAATGATGGGAAATTGAGTGACTTTATATATGAAGATGGAATTTTGTAGTTTGGGAAGAGACTTTGTGTTCCCAATATACTTGATCTAAAAGTAGAATTGTTGGATGATGTTCATAGTTTCAATTTCCCTATACACCCTAGGAGCACGAAAATGTATAGAGATTTGAAGGAAAATTTCTGGTGGGAAAACATGAAGAGGGAGATTGCTGATTTTGTGTCAAGATGTATGGTTTGTCAACAAGTGAAAGTTGGGTGGAAACAACCTAGTGGAGTATTGAAGCCTCTTCCCATAACTGAGTGGAAATGGGACAATATTACGATGGACTTTGTCGTGGAGATACCAAAGACTCCTAGAAGGAAAGACGCAATATGGGTCATTGCTGATTGTCTTAACAATTCAGCACATTTACTTGCTATAAGGGAGGATTTACCACTTGAACATCTAGCGAGAATATATATTAATGAAGTTGTGATACTTCATGCAGTACCCCTATCAATTGTCTCAGATCGTGATCCTCGTTTTACATCAAGATTCTGGAAAAGTCTTCAGAAGGCCTTGGATATTGAACTTCGTTTGAGCACTGCCTACCACCCTCAAACAGATGAAAAATCAGAACAGACTATTCAAACCTTATAAGACATGTTGAGATCCTACTCTCTTGACATTCAGGGTGTGTGGGATCAATATTTACCTTGGTATAATTTCCCTATAACAATATATTCCATTCGAGTATTCAGATGGCACCATATGAAGCATTATATAGAAAGAGATGTTGTACACCAACCTGTTGGGATGACGTTGGTGAACGAAAACTTGTAGGACTACAACAGGTGGAGGAATCAATGGAAAAGGTCACGGTAATCCCATACCACATTAAAGCAGCACAAAGTAGGCAGAAGAGCTATGCCGATAACTGAAGGAAGGATTTGGAATTTCAGGTAGGAGATCATGTTTTCTTGAAGGTATCTCCATGGAAGGGAGTTATACATTTCAGTAAGATGGGTAAATTGAGTCCTAGGTACATCAGATCTTTATAAATTCAAAAACGAATTGGGGTTGTAGCTTACCATTTGGCAATGCCGCCAAGTCTCTCCAAAGTTCATGGTGTGTTCCACGTATCACTGTTGCGGAAATACATGCCTGACCCAACGCATGTAATCACCTATGAGGAATTAGGAATGGAACTCGATCTATCTTATTGCAAACATCCCATCAGGATTATTGATATGAGAGAACAAGTACTGAGAAACCGGATGACTCGTCTGGTAAAAGTTTTGTGGAGAAACCATAAGATGGAAGAGGCAACGTGGGAACCCGAGGAACTTATGATGAAGAACCACCCGAGTATTTTCATGCAGTAGTATTCTAGAAATTTTTAGGACAAAATTATTTGAAGCAGGGGAAAATGAAACACCCCAAGCTTCCACGGTATGCTTCCCTTTTAATAATACAGTAGCGTGTGTTGTACACAACTTCGAGTTCTAACACACACCACAACCAATCAAACTAGCCGTTATGAATTGTAATACCTACTTTTTGAATTTTTATAAATTTTATCCCTCAAAATGGACTTCATTTTTGGATTCAGAGTATCGAATTTATCCTAAGGTGAAATTTTGGTACTTTTCGGATAACTTTTATATTTTGATGAATAGTGTAAATTACTAAATTTTAATTAAAAACAACTTTTTTAATAGAAATAACTAATAGTGATAAATTATAAATTTGAGTGGTTTTAAAGTATATATAGAATATATTTTTACCATTTAATACAATTTTGTTCATTGGACATAATTTCACAATTAAACCGGAAATGAACAAGTGTCAATCTTTTGGTAGTTATTATCTCTTAAAAACAAGGGTTTTGTTTTAACAATGGGAATTAATTTTAAATTAATTTCTGCCACTTTTGTGTTTTTAATTTGGAAAAATATATTCCATATTTGGAATCAGGATTTCCAAATTGTGTAAATAGGTAACTTTTATTTTTAGACATTTTGAATAATTACTTCGGTAAAAATTTTATTTACCATGGTTAAAGGGTAAATCAGGTAAATATGGGTTAACAAATAATATTATAATAATACTAAATTATCCTAAAACATGTCCTAATCTTATTGGTGGATACATGGCCGACCATGGGAATCGTTTGGTTGATTTTCGGAGCCCATGGAGCCACTTGTAGGTGATAGGGACACTTTATTTTAATTAAGTTAAAATAAATACAAAAATTACATAAGCATATATCGTTTAGAAAAACAATTTTTACATAGGGTTATATATGTTTTATTTTAGACTATAAATAATCATTATAAAGATAAAAATATTTCCTACATAATTTAATTTTATTTATAATTTTTAGACATTAAATAATTTAATTTATTTATGACACAATGGTGATGCAGAAATTAACTAATTAATGAATAATTAGAATAATTGATATTATAAACACACAAAAAAAATGTAATTTGAGACTTTCTATAAATAAAAATAATTTTCTATGTTAATTTTAAATGTTATAATTGAATTAATTAACTTTATTTGAAATAATATTTCTGTTATAATTTTTACAAAAATCAATTATTGAATAGTGTCAAAATTGACATAAAAGAGTTTTTAAAAAACAATTATATTATTAATTGGTATTAAATTTCTAAAAATCTATGGTTCAGAAAAGAGTCTTAAATAATGATAGTTTTATCATTAATGGATGACTTTGGGGTCTCTTAGATGTATATGGTACGTTTATTAACTATATAATATAAAAATATAAAGTGACATGGTAAATGTCAATCTAATTAACTAAGAGTTTAAACTAAAAGATAAGGTTAATATAATGACCAAAACCTATATAAAATCTATTTCTTTATTGGTTTTCGACCTATAACCACCTTAAAATTTAAAGAATCTACTTTGGAGC
The DNA here is from genome assembly GCA_963277665.1 of Viscum album. Lineage (NCBI taxonomy): Eukaryota > Viridiplantae > Streptophyta > Magnoliopsida > Santalales > Viscaceae > Viscum > Viscum album. The sequence goes on from OY728157.1 coordinate 1,996,594,692, forward strand.
CATTAGAAACTGAATATGAATTTATTATAAAATAATATTTCTAGCTTTTCCTAAAAAGCCCCTCACCCGTCTTATAAAAGGGAACTCTCCATTCTCATTAATTCACACCTTTAAAGCCTTTTGGTTCTACCAAACCCTGCCAAAATACTCTTTCAACTTCCCTCACTTTATCCTAGATGCCTTAGTTGGATCATAAAGACAACCTATGAATCCCTTTTGATCAAATCAAAAGGAAGAACCCGAAGAAGAGGTAACGCCTTCACCACACTCTTTAAAGTTCCTTTCTTCATCAACTTCTTATTTCCATGTTATTTACATTATAAAATAATAACTCCAGTATCTTCTATATTCTGTGATGTTATTATAACTATGGAACAAAAAAATTCATTATTCTATCCATCCCTTGAATGACATGTCACCATATGTGCGTACGTACAACCTACCGTCTCCACGTTGTGGTATAATTGTTATTCAATATATTATTATTTAGATGGGTATAATAATGATGTATAATTCATGTAAATAATAAATATAAAATGATAATGATTCTTTCTAGATGATATACCATCCAATTATATATTATTTTGATATCTAAATAATGATATTGTCGCTCGTGCGTACGTACGGACTACCGTCTCCACGAACGCGATGAGATTTATTCCCCATCGTATCCATTCAAAAATGATTTTCATTTTATGGTTAAAAAATAATGTTTAAAGACTTAATATCATTATTGACATGAATATGATACAACATTTCCATAACAAACATGGCTTATATAAAAGAAAATGAGTAATTTAACACCCAAAACGACGATAATACTAAGATTTTATTAACAAAGCTATGTTAAAAGATCAAATATGATATCAAATTAATATATATGATTATTGTATAATTCAATAACAATTATTTCACCATTAAAAAGGAGGTTAAACTACCATTAACCAAGGAAAAGTACATGTTAAGGTTTATTTCACAATCTCTTCATTATTCGAGGTTGTTTATACGTAAATATCAACTGGGATCTCTTTATCATCCACATCCATGTTTCTTAAAAATGCATTTCAAAACATTCTTAGTATTTTACAGAATATGGGATAAAGTAATTTATACCCTTGTTTGACTTTTATAGGAGGTTTATAAAGAAATCATTCTATCATTTTCCAAACAAGGTCCTTTTTATCCTTTTCGACAAAATTAAGGTAAGAATGTTTTTTAACTTATACGACGGGTGCAGCTATTTTCCACCATTATAAGATCATCAAAGATTTCCTTAAAAGCTTATAAGAATATTTTCAAAATAAATATTTTCTTTATGTGAATCTTAAATGATTTCAAAATATAAAGAGATATGTCTTTCTAAAAAAGGGTTTTGATTTCATCTATTTCAACTTCCTTTGATGGATTTTATGTTTATTTGAAGTTTATTTAATATGATACTAAAATTCCGTATTGTATTGAAGTTTTTATGATATTTTTTAATGTGGATGTTCTATTTTTATACCATTCATTGCTTATGGTTAAATTATTGACATTTTGTATGCTAGTTTTAATATAAATGTTTATGATATGTTTAAACCTTTTCATATGAGGAATGTATTGGACTTAGTAAGTGACGGGTGGAGCCCGATAGGGCTCCTCGATGAATCGATAAGTCTCATGAGACAACTAGAAGTGGAATTGGCCGAGGCCCTTTCCCAATTTGATTTATGGTTTTGGCCGAGGCCTTAATAATTTTAGATGTCTTGGTCGAGGATTTGACAAAATGTTTCAGAATGACCGGCATTATATATTCCCTTATTATGGAAATAATATTGATGGTTCATGTGGTCATTTGACTAGTAGAATACCCATGATTATATTTTACTATGGAATTATTTACTCATCTCATATTGGTGACATAAAATTATTCATGTTTATCATTGGTAAGGGAATGTGGTTTCAATTATTTACCATGCTTAATATTTATGTCATTTTTCATTGTATTACTTACCCTTACTGAGCATTTGAGATCACCACTTTCTTATATTTCATTTTCCCAGGATATGAAGAAGTTAGTTATGAGTGACCTGCAGGCATAATCTAGGAGGCATGGATGTTCCTAATGAAATATATTTGTGTTGTATTTCTCTTCAAGATGTAAAGTTGAACATATGTATGAATCTTGTTTCCAATAATACTGAACTAATAGGTCTTTCAAGACATGACTTCCTTGTGATCATGCCAATGTTATGTAATAATGCTCTGACTCTGGGTAACTAGGGTCGGGGCATTACAATCAATATACATTTCCTAATGTTGAGATATTATTTTACTATCAATATAGTGAATATGAGAAAATATACTTCCTTGATTTCTTTCCATGTCATAAGCACCATTTCATCCTTTGGTTAAGTTTTGATCCATTTCTATTTCATTTATTACTCTGTGAAATTAATAACCAAAATAAAATTTTTGTACCTAAAGCACAAAAATATACATTTATCAGATTTAAGATCCATAAAAAGTGAAAATTCATTTAGTATGTCTCTAAATATTTACCAATACTAAAATAGTAAGTAGAAGTTATCCATTATGAATAAAAATATAATTAATTTCTAAAACATTAACATCAACACCCATGGTTCAATAAGAAACATTCCATAAATAGTTAACATTAGGGAACCTCTATAAAAATATGTCAAAGCAAAATTGAATCCCAAAGATTGGACTAATGTGATCTCACATCTTTCAATGATCAACTTAAAAATTATTTTTAAATAATTTTAATCACTCATAAAGTCTCATTGAAAAATATATACACTATAATCATTTTCAAAAAAATCATATATGCTCCAAAAAGATAATTCTACCTTTATTTATTAAATAAGTTTCTATCATAGAAAAATATATATTTATATTTGAATCTCAGGATCATCCTGGCATTGAAAGATGATCAAATCTTGATTTAAAATATAAAATGTGATTCCATTATTCAAAAATCTATATACATAGAGGTAATAAATTCACATAATCAAATCAAAATTCACTAAAGGAAGAACAATAATATTTTAATATGGTTCTTTTATTAAAAATATAACATGAAATTCCCAACACTAGAGTATAAGATAAGTGTACCCTAATTTTCTTGATTCAATTTAAATGTTTTGATTGTAAAAAATTTACCTTTTTCCTTTTCCTTTAGAAGTTTTTGTGTCTTATTACAATCATTAGCCCCTAGATTTTATATTGATTCACATAATTCCCAAACTTATTTCATCTGTAGAACTGATGTGTGGGTAGTGTATTGTGTTAAAACCTCTCTTTTTTCTATTCAATGACTGAATTATTCTTCTCAAGTTTTTAGTGTTTTTCTATATGGATTGGTTTACCCAACATGAACCATATTCATGTTCTATTCATGCATTTAGCTTAGTATTCCATTCCACATTTCTTGAATGTAAGAGGATGAAACATTTTGTTCCCAATATGTGATATGCCATTGGAGATTTCTGGAAATATCGTATTACTTTTATTATCACCAGAACCATAGGGGTTTTTATCTTCTATTTTCAATTTGAGTTCAAATTGAATGATTTTTTTGTAGATTATAAAGACCATTATAGACAATTCTTTTCGAATAATTGGTTTCAAGAAACCAAAAAATCGATATATTTTTATTTCAGGGTTTATTATTAAACTATACGTATATATTTTAAGTACTGTAATATTTTCATCATAGATACAAATAGATTAGTTATCCTTCTGATTGAGCTCAAGGAATTCCATCTCCATTTGTTTGTATAAAATACAAGGAATCACTTAATAAAAAATCCCCTTAAAATAATTCCATTCTATAGTGTCAATTCCATCCTCGTTCCTCATATTATTAATAAGATTCTGTAATTGAACTACTTCAATATCCAAAAAATAAATGGCGAGGGAACATGTTTCAAAAATAGAGCACTAAAGAACAAAAAATATCATTTTTTTAATCACATTTATCCATTACCCAACCACCATTAGATCAATATTCCCATAAAAGGAGGGTGAAAATTGTAATATAAAATTTTTATGGGAATGTTTCCCCCTCCATGGTAAATTTTATAACTTCAACGTAACCTGTGTTACTGCTTATATCTTGAGAGAGTTGAGTGATCATAGTCACACAATATTTCATCCAAGATTCTAATATGTTTGGTTTCTCATAATAATGGTAATTATATTGACCATCAAATTCATTTTTCACATGATTCCTTTGTGTTTTATTCATTAAATAAATATTAAATCAAGGTGTGATAAAAAGTACTTATAGTGTAAAACCACATAATCATAAAAAATCAATTAATTGATTTCAGAATTATGAAACTTTAGTTTTAACCTAGATTATCTATAGACATGATCTAATAAATTCATTCATGATGGTTCATAACGAGTTTTTAAATTTCTAAAATAGATCTCTGAGGAGTGTTAAACCAAGTGTTTAGAAATTCATGGTGTATTTCACCAAGTGACGATAATGAAAAATCCAAATGTGGCCTTTTCAGATTCATCACCCCTATGTACAATAGTACCAGATCTTCATCTACTTATAGTTTCTTGGAAAGGATTTAATTGCTTGGAAATCATTTGTTCTATCCCTTAAAAAAATTCCATGACATTTTATTTTACTTTGACTTATCCTTAGGGGTTTCACTAAAGATTTATAATCTTATACTCTAAATATTTTCTAATAATTTCTCTAATAACAACTATAATAACCTACTATTATTTATACAAGAAAATAATATATTTTTAAATGAATATTCAATAAATTTAAAAAATAGACGCTAGGGGACCATAAAGGTTTAATATATTTCAGACTAGATACAAAATATTATTATTTCTTTAAATATATTCAAAATCTACCATCATTATATTCTCCTTAAATATACCCTACCTAAATCCTTTCTACGTGACATGGGGAAAGGAATAATAATAAAGGGTGACTTAGATTCTCTATAATGGTAAGAAAGTGAGATATCATTAATCAATTAAACATAACATGTTCAAAGGGAATTATAATATTAGATTAACATTGGAAAACCATACCTTGAATAATATAGATCATAACTATAAGTCATGGAATAAATCATTGTAGTATAAGGGAGATCAATCATAAAGGACATCAATGAGTAAAATCCGTGAGAGTATAATATAGACATAAGAATCTAGAAAAAACATAAGCTGATAACATTGTGAACACATATAAATGGAAAAACGTTTTATCATTAATTTAATGACATGAAATTAGATCCTTTTATAAACTTATGAACATGAAAACAGGACCCCTCATGACTATACGAACATGAAATAATATATACACATAATCTTATAGACATAAAACATGGACAAATAATAACCTTATAGGCATGAAACCATGTCCCCACATAACCTTATGGATATGAAAGTAGGTCCAAAACTAAAATTGTAGACATGAAATGAGGTCCACCTATAACCTTATAGACATGAGACTAGGTCCACACATATCCTTATGGATACAAAACTAAGTCCATGCATAAAATTGTGAACACGATTTTAGATTCCTATATAATATAATTAACCCATTAGTTATCCATATTAACCCAATTTATTAGAAGACTATATAATTTTGAATCCAACCATCACATAATGAAAACCATTAATATGATTTTCCAATAACATATTAAACATTTATCATATCAACATATCATAACGCATTCATAGAAATAGGGTTTCATAAATATTTCATAAATCCATCATAGCATAACCCTTGGAAAATATATGGGTTTCATATAATATTCATCATCATTATCATAAAACATATAAAAATTAATAAGGACGGTACCAATGGATCATATACCCAGTAAAACATAAGAAACACTAAAGGGTTTTTTCATTAATGAAACAATAATCCCTAAATAGATCATTAAAACATTCTACCAGAATATATCCATTATATTTTGAAATGTATTCTTTAAGATATAAAAATTTCATGAATAGAAATATTTTTATTTAAAAATATCCATTGATACTTTTAATGTAAGATTCAAATTTTTGAGTGGTAATGATAGTGGAAAATACTGTTAAATCCATATACATTAATATAAATATTTCATTCACATTTTTGGTAAAAGGTCAAAAGTTTTTTATTTGGAGAAATCAAAAGAGAATTCATTTTGAACCATTTTTTAAAACTAAAAAGTGTTAAAAATTACATAAAAAAACTTTTTAGATTTTAAAAAACATTCTTAAAAACTTTTTAGAAACATAGACCTGGATGAGAATGGATTTTTGATCAAAGAGAGAGATAAATTTGATTTTCCATGAAAACATTATTTCGATATCATTAGTTATTAAATAGAGGAAAATTAAAGGAAAAGATTTATTGTCAATAAATAAACATATTAGAAGAAAATTAATGGTAACAATTAGAGATAGATCATAATATTTCCCCATTAGAAGCAAAATCATAAACAATACCAATAAATAATGACATTATGTCATAAACACCTCACCATTTTGGTAACTTTTTAATCATAATACCCATGAATGAAAGAAAATTATATTTAAATCCCCATAAAATTAATATTAATAATCATAAAATAAATTCTTTGGAATTATATAAGCCACATAAAATAAACAAGTGGTGAATATGGCATGTGTCTCATAGAAATAAATGTGAACAAGAAATCTCATACATCAAATATCAAGATTCTTCATACATATTTGAACCTACTGTATAATAAATATAGATTTATTGTAAATAATACATATAATAATAATAATATATATCATACCATATATTATCTTCTTATAATCTTTTATCACCCATTCATTCAATATTATTTATTGAAACAACTGTTACGGGCGATAATTGCTTTATTTTTTATGTATGTTCTGGTTCGATAGTTTTATTTCTTGTATATTAATTATGATTATATAGTTTCTATAATCTAAATAACAATATAATATTTTATATTTTTATTATATTCATAGTAATAAGTATTCATAAAATTTATATATGGAAAAATGAATTTTACTGTTCATGTGAATGGTTGGTCATACGTACAAATGAACATTGGTTCATTTTTTTGATGGATTGAGAGAAATGAATATAAATTTGAATTAATCTTTAAAAAATAATATTTATATCATAAATATAATATATATTCATTGAATTTATCTTTAATACCATCAATGTCAAAATAAAATGAAAACTTATCACATTTCTTTGTGGATGTGACAGTCCACATGTACGCATGAGTGGCGTTGAAATTTTCCCACATATTGGATGTTGTGAAGTTATATGTGATATTATAATTCCAAAAGAATAATAATTTCATAAATATCATATAAAAACTTTAAATCCAGCTTTATATCCACCAATTTGAGGTGGTGATGGAAAATCAATTACATCGGTTCGCGAGGCAGTATTCCGCTGTACACATGATCGGCAGTTTCATTTACCATTTGATAGAAAAGAATATGGATATAGGTTATTAAGATAATATAATAACATATAATTATATTATTTATTCTTATGTTATTATATCATAATATTTTATGATTATTTGAAGGAGGTGGATGAATAAATAAAATAAAACACATGGTTTAGGATTATACCTCTTCATTGGAGAACCTCTTTTGGTTTATACCTAACACTTTCTTCGGAAGGTTTAATAATAAAAAAGTCCCATATTTTATGTTAATGAATTTAGTAAATATATTTAGTTAGGTATTGGCCAAACTCAAAGTATTTTGATGTGATAATTGGATATTAGAGGGTGTTCCCTTTTATAAGTGGGGAAGAGGACACACTTGTAATGTTTTAAAAGAGAATGATATAACCACATTTTACACATTCCAAAATGCTCCAAAATGGATCATTATAGAAAATTATATGATAAAATGTCGTTATATAGTCATAAAAGTTAAATTATATAGGTTTATAGGTCATTTTGAACCTTATTTGTTAATTTAACCACTGGTTAACCCACTTTAACCTAAACCATGGAAATTAATTTTTAACGTTTTTACTACTCATTATGACCAAAAAATAAGTTGAAATTATTATATAATATTAACTATGATGATTACAAATATGGAATTAATTTTTATAAATTCCAATAATATAATTGGAATAATTTAATTTAAAATTAAACTTGGAGACAAGATGAAAAAATCGTTTTCCATTGAAAAATATTTCAACAGTATAAAATTTTAAAAACAAATTAAACATGAAATTGCTTTATATGAAATAAATTATATTAATAATAATATAATTAAACTAATGATACTTTTATAACATATTAAAAAAATAATAAACTTGTTAAATTCATTAAACGAAAAGAAATTTTTTTAAAAAATCAGTACTTTCACAATTCATCGAAAAATAAATCTTTTCAAAAAATTAATAAAAGTTAACCCTAAGATAATTTGTTAATGTTAATTTAGAAAATTTATTTTATTTTATTATTTTATTTATCTAAAAGTGTTAAAATTAATTTTAAAATAAATCAGTGATATAACCACTTTCTAGAAAAATAAAGTTTTTAAGAATATAACTGTATTTATTCTTATCTCATGATTTAGAAAAATATGATATGAATGATAAAATATTTTGTTGAATATATAATATATAAATTAAATTAAATTAATTACCTAATAGTGATTAATTAAATTTATTAAGATAAAAATACATTGCATACATAAAAATTGTTTTTAAAAAAATATTTCTTTTACTTTCAAATGATTTTTTTCTCTTTTCTAATTAAATAAAACCTTTGAATTTATGTTATTATTGTGTAAAACATATAAATATAATAATGTAGTTAATCCTATTCACATATTAAAATATAAAGGATAGGTTAGAGATAAATAATGAAATATTAATATTTTAATAGCATTTTATGGTTTGTTTAAATTTGGTGTTGCATGTAAAACAAGCTATCCAAGAAATTAAATTTATTTCAAAAAACATATTTAATAAAATCTCGAGGTGTTACAGTGTTCACCACTTAATTTGATCTCACAGTATTCCTCTTATCATTATGTTCTCATTTTATAATATCCTACATTATCGCTTAACATTATATTGATATAAATGTAGTGTCCAAAAACATGATGGAAATATGTTATTCTCATAAAATATCACATGTCCATTCATAGTATAAATTCAATAATATACAATATATATAGTTCACCATAAATGGAAATTTTTAATCGCTATAAAAATGTAGTGAAAAATATTCATACATTTCACTATATATTAAAATCTCATGTTTTTCAAAACATGAACTCATTCGAGCCTAAAATTTTCTTCTGCAGGCACTAAAGCTTCCAAGGTGGTGTGCACACAAACTACAAATGTACACCATGCACTGTTCATATATTAAACAAAGATATTCATGTTAGAATTATCAAATATTTAACATCAAACCAACTATGTATAATTATATATCATTTGAGAATAAAACATCACTACTATAGAACATTATCTTATGAGTTCTAGAAATCGATTTTACCAACACTAAAAAAGTGTTGCTGTTATTTGAACCATTAAATTCTAGAAACTTTTATCTGCTAAAAAAGTGATAATAAAGGTATCCTTTATTAGTGTTAATACAAAATTTTTTAAGGGATGAATTTATTAGAAATTGTTTTTGTATTAATAAAGAGGTACATTATCAGAACCATAATTGTCGTTAATAAATGTTCACATTTATCATTGCTAATAATAGTGTTGATAATAATACTTACTAGCTACTATAGAATACTGGCCGAAATATTTGCATAACTCTACAACATTCAATTAATAAAATCTAAAAACCATAAAAAATACATTGCAATTACATTATAAATATTAAATAAAACATAAAAACATTAAATTTAAACTGAATAGTCATTTAGATAAATATTACATTAATGAATATTTATACAATACAATTATATTTTTATAAAATTAAATAAAAAATAATAATTACAACAAGTAATAAACCCTTATAGTGGGTCTTCTCAAATGATTTATCCAACCCTATACAAAAGAATCATGTTCATATAATAAGAAATGTTTATTTTAGTAAGAGTACATAAAAAAATAGAAATTTTTTATAATCCATTATAAATTTCAATTTGAATGATATATGATCACATAAATTAAATCATAAATTAAAAAAAAAATTATTTTTTAATGTATCAAGATAATTTAAATGAGTTTTATTGGATTTGTGTATGAGACATGAATTTTGAACCAAAATTTAATTGTTACATGAAAAAAACACATTTAGTCATTCCAGCTATATTGTCTATTAGATTGAAATATGGTTAATTCTTATATGTCGCAATCAAATTATCAATATTTTTATTACAATATCAGTACAGTTAGAGTGTGTTTGATTAGATTAAAGTGTTTGAGACATGGTTTGAACTAAAATCTCATTTTTAATAGAACATAGACACTATCAGTCAAATTGTCCACACCAGGTACTACATCAACTCCATGAAAATTCTTAAACATAAAAAATGAATCACAAATATTTTTCACAAAGTATCAATTGAAGTCGAGTGATTTTATCAGTTTTTGGTATGTGACACATATTTTTGACTAAAATGTCATTTTTAAACTAGTAACATGAACCTTCAGTCAATCATGACACACTGCCTGTAATATTATTTTGGTGTTAATTTATTATCACCATAAATGAATCAAATATCACTTTCATTATTTATCAAGAAAATATGAGAATATTTTCTTATTTTTGATTATGTGATGTGCATTTTGGTATAAAATATCACTCCTAAATAGGAAACATAATATCAGTCATACCAGCCACACCATGTTCCATATTGACACATGGCTAACTCCTACACATTGCAAATAAATTATACATATTTTTTTCTTAAAATATTAGGACTATCCAACTGAATCTTATTACCTTGGAGTATGCGATGCATGTCTTGAACTAAAATTTAGTTTCCAAATAAAGACACACCCAATCTATTGTAACAACCAAACCATGTAGGAAATTGAATTGAAGTTAATTTATACCTATAGAATTTATTAAAAATAATTTTACTAAATTTTCAAGATAATTTGAGTGTATTTTCTACGTTTTAGGTATGTGACTAATATTTTAAACTAAAAAGTCACATTCAATCTTAAAACCTTCATTTTCAGTTAATGTGGACACACAATGATCTAGATTGATCTACGGTTAATGTCTACTCATAAAAAACTAATAAATAATAATTTTTAAAAATTATCAAAACAATTTGAGTATGCTTTATTGATTTTGACTCTGTAACACTCATTGTGAGGTAAAATGTTACTTTTATAATAAAACACATAGTTTGAGTCAAAAAGGACACACTATGTGTCAGATAAATGTAAATTTTATTTCCTAACATCACAAATAAATTTTGGATAATTGCATTAAAATATTCAGAAAATGTTAGTTCATTCGATCAGTTTTGAGTATGTGACATATATTTTAAACTAAAATTTATCTTTTGAATTAAAACATGAAAATTCATTCATACCATCCACACCAGGCCTCATTTTTATTTTTAGATAATTCACACACATAAAAAATGAAATTTCAATCATTTTCCTAAAGTGTTGAAAAAATAAGAGTATTTTTGTTCAATTTTGAGAAAATGACAATCGTTTTGAACTAAAATGTCACTTTTAAATAAAAACATACAACACCAGTCATATTGGCCAAATTTTGTGTCAGATTGATTTGATTGTAATTCCTTCATACACATAATAAATGAAATAAATTTAATTTTCCTAAAGTATCAATATAATTGATCAATTTTCATACTTTTACTATATGATGTACATTGTGATTTAAAATGTTACATTTATATTACAAAAAAACACTTGAGTCAGACTAAACACACCACGTATTATATTGATATATAATTGATTCATGCATGTCAAAAATAAAGCTTGGATAATTTTTCTAAATTAACAAGATAATAAAAGTGAATTTTCTTTTTTTTTGTGTATATGACATGCACTGTGAACTAAAATATCACTTGAAAACATGCACTTTTAGTTATATCAGCCAAAACTCATGAAAGTTCTCATTGAAACTAATTCCTACACATGAAACATAATTATAAAAATTTTCCCTAAATTATCAATAAATTTAGAGTTGTTTTCTTTGTTTTGAGTACATGACATGTGTTCTGAACAAGAATGTCACTTTTAAATGAAAACATGTTCTTTCAGTTATACCATCCAAACCATGTGTCGGATTTATAAAAGGTTAATTAAAACACAATAATAATGTATTTTAAATATTTTTCATAAAGTATCAAGATAATAAAAGTACATTTTCTCAATTTAGAGCCTATGACATGAATTTTTAAATAAAATTTTATTTTTAAATGAAACAATAAATTTTTAGTCATACCAGACACACAATGTATTATATTTACGTGTGGTTAATTACTACATGTTAAAATTAATTTATTATAACAAAAAAAAATTATCGACACATTTTCATAAATCAATATCACTTTTAATATTTCATAATCAAACTCTTATATTTTTTCGATGATAAAAAGTATAACATATTCCTATAAATTGGGTTTATATATTTGGTACCAGATACGTCCATCATATATACACCATGTTAAACTCATATATTTTTCATCATACAACATTTATCATTCAATTTTTCATTTAACATATAACCATTAATTACATAACCCTTGTAAGATAATACATGTACACGTGAACCTCTAAATATCCATTAAATCCATCCTGATGTTAAATTCAAATTTGCTGATAAATCCTTTAAAGAATTGTCTTGATACCTTCATAGAAACTATTTATTATGATTATTTAATATCTATATTTCATCCCGTAATGTATGAAAATTTTTTAATCATCACTTTATTTGTACTAATATATGGAACGACCACTATATTATTATATAAATTGTAAAGGTGAAACTGCTCACATTCTCTCATGGTAAATGTGAAAATATTAATTCTCAAAATTATATTACCCAATGGGCTCCAACAATGAGGGGATATTGGTGGACCAATTCTCTCCACATCATATAGCTAATTAGTATATAATTCAGTGGTTTCCTCAATAATATGTTATTTTGTAATATAAACTTCTATTCGACTTCAATTTATGGAATACACTTTAAAATTCTTCATATACCATTTGATGGGTTACATATCTAAATAATGTATTGGACCATATAGTTATATATATATATAAAAAGGGAACAATTATATCAACAAATTAATTTTAAAAAAATATATACAATTCTCTTAATATGATTATAATTTCATTTTTCATGGTTGAAAAATTCATTAGGACTTTAACAATACTTCACATATCATTGAAAATGTAGAAAATATTAGTTAATTTGTGTTAAATAATTTTAGGTAGAATGAAATGTAAATACATATTCATTAAATTTTATATAAAATCATGATTTCTATTTTTTTTAGGTACTTTAAATTCAAATCAGTCATCATCACGATATTATTGATATTTGATGAATATCCCTTTCAAATCATTACACTATTATGTAATTTGGAAAACCAAAATATTTCTTTTTTGGAAAGAGTGTAAGATATTGGAGGAAGAAAAGTGTACCTTTCACCCTTATCTAGTTCTATCTATTCCCTTATACCCATGACATTTAGGTCCATCATAGCCTTAATTCCATATTTTGTTTTACTAGGTGAATTTAGTAAAGTTCCGATGACGCTGTCATAATTTTTTATATGTTTATAGAATCAAGAAAATGTATAATTTACAAACAATTGTAGTACATAATTTTAAAAAACAATGGTCATGATTTCTATAAAAAAAATTTATTGTTTTTTATAAAATGTTTTACAAAAAACGATGACAATATCTATTTCTTCCTCAAAATGTTGTTCACCCATCAGTCGAGATGGTTATGTACCTTTTTATAAATTCCCATCTAATAATGTTTTATAGGATAGATATTTATGGTTTCTAGGTAAATATTTATTATTTCCTTGAAACACACTCTTAGATGAATGTTTTAACCTAATTGAGTGTATACCTTATGCATAAATGGGAAATCCTAACATTCCTTTAATGGTATATCATAAAAAATCACAATAATATGAAATTCATGTATCATATTTTAAAACATGGATTTTAATATGGAATATTATTTTCTATGAATATCGTACAACAAAACATCTAAATCCCATTTTGATTTTAGATATTCATTCAATGGATCAAAATAATCATCAATATAATTATCTTATTGTTTTTGTTCTTATATAAGAAGAGAATATACAACATATTTTTCCCTTCATTAGTAATAATGGTGAAAATTTATTATTTACCAATATAACAGACAATGTTCTGTGAGTAATTATTTATAAATTTAAAGGATTAACTCTACACACAGATATAGCATGATAATGTTTTATTAGCACATTTCCAAATTCAGTATACTCATGGACAATTTTCACCCTTAGAGAGATTCAACTGGGTTATGAATTTTCCCATATTGAATTATTTTATTTATATTCTAGTTCAGTTTCCTTATATTTTACTCAATTCAATAAATGTTTCAAAACCGTATAATTATTGGAAATTACAACAAAAATTTCATAAGACTTGATTCATATTTATTATATCGAGTCAGACCACAAAAATCAAATTTTTTTAAAGTGATTCATGTTCCTTTAGAAACAATATATAATTATTTAGACATGCATGTATTCTAATAGAGACCATACCCATTGACCATAGAATTTATTTAATTTTGTATATTTTATAAGGTAACTCATTATCTCTTGGTAGCATGTCATTCAAGAGATAAATATGTTTAGTAAAGCTAGTGTCGTTTCATCTATTACTAGAATTCAAATTATATAGTGTCTGTATGATTGAAAATGTTTTATATTTTTTTAGGCCAGTATGTCATGGACTATTATCATACATATTTTAACTTCTCAAATAGATTTGTAAAACTATGAAGTTCATCTTCAACTACCATTGTCATTTCATCAATACCACCGCCATCATTAGTGACACTTGTAATATTATCGGATGATCCATAAACCATAATGTTATCTCCATCATAATTTACATTTGTAATCATATTAGATGATTCGTAAACTATAGTGTTATTCCAAACTCTAGCTATATTCATCTATTACCCATGTTTACTCAAACATTTATAACTTTGATACATTCCAAGATAGATCATGTTCTCATCTAACTCATCTCTATAAATTTATCCTGAAAAAATCATTGTAAACAAAAAAAATGATTTGAAAATGTTAATATGAATAATTTTCTACAAAATTTATGAACTCTTTAAACCCACACCCATAAACCTTTTTTATACAACCGGAATCCATATATTTTTAATTATGTCTTTCTTATTTGGTTCAACATTATTCATAGTTTACAAAAATAATAATAAATATCTACAAGTATTTCATATAATGTATTATTTTTTATATCTATAAATTTTCTAGAGTATAAATTTTAAATATATAATTATATATTATTATATATATATATATAAATATATAAAATAATAGATATAGAACCAATGTTTTGAAATACAATGAAAAATATTTACATATAATGAAGCCAATGTTTTGGAAATAATTAATCCTTCTCTATTGGTGCAGATTATCTTCCTAGTGTGCAGTTAGTTACTCCATTCATAATGTCATTTTATAATGTGTTGACTTTGATCATGGAAATATAAGTATTTAAATATTTGATTCATTTATAAAAAATTTAATTTGAATTGTTCAATGTGATAAAGAATTAGGAAATTGTTTCTTAATAATAATTTCATTATTTAATTATTTTATGTGTGGTAAAATAGTAATTTTTATATAAATTATTCTTATTGAAAATTAAATAATGATGCATAAAATTATTTTAGGAATTCAATAATTTTTTCATGCTTTTTTGATAAGCATGATGGATTATTTTTATTAAATGAATTGGTTTTGAATGATAATATATTATTCTATAAAAAATGTTTTTTTGTTTATATAAGTATAAATAAATTAAAAATATAAAAAATAATATTATATAAATATAATTAAATATATATATAAAGTAAATTTATTTCTAGTATATATAAATATAATTATATTTTATTTAAATTTGGTTTTTATTAAAATTAATATAAATATAAATAAAATAAAAAAATGAAATATAATATAAAGTAATATTAAGATATAAATATAAAAATTTCTATACACATAGAAGCACACATATATAAATAGAAAAAAATAACAAAAAATATATGAAAATATATTTATTCATAAAAAATAGATATTTGCATGTACATAAATATAAATGACTATGAAATGAACAACCAAAATTGGGATAAAAAGCTTCATATATTCTATAGATTAATTTCTATACCCACGTAAGAAGAAGAATACAAAAATCATTAAAAACCATGCAAGATTAATGAAGGAACAAAAATATGATCACAATATGCGAAGATTTACCAGAAATCGTGAAACCCTCACACATGATTGGTTGAAAATATCCATAAAATAATGTTTCAAATATCATACCTTAAATTTTAGGGGTTTATTTATCAAAAATATTCAAAAAAAAATCATCAATGAGATTTCAATTCCAGAATACATTTTTCAGAAATGAGGATTGAAATGGAAAGTAGGGTTGTTTTAAAAAATGGAAGTGTTTATTATCACAAGAAAATAGTAATAAAATTATCCATTATCAAGTCTAAAATAAAAAGCACCAATAAATTGTATTTTTACCAATGTTACAGTTATCACTGATAAAAAATTATCTTTATCAATGCCAAAACCTATCCTTTATCAGCACTAAATAATAACAACTATAAAATAAATATTTATTCAGACTGATACATAATAGTGATTATTAAAAATTATAGAATAAATTCAAAAATTACTATATATTAATAATTATATAAAAATGAATATTAAAAAAATAGAATTATTAATAAATATGATAATATTTTGATAAATATATTGTTAATATTATAATGAATATAGTAATATTATAAATTGTATTTAAATAAATGAATTAATATTATAATAAATTATCAAGGGATTGTATAACATTTTTTCCCTTCAAATGAGCTTATGTTTAACTCTTGGGGATTTGACCCTATATAGTTTCCTTAAATTTTAATATGGGGTTCCCTACTTTGATACCTTCTCAATCAGGAACTCAATTACCCATGTATGGATTCAAATTTGGGTTTTAATTGGTTATTTTAGAATTATAAAATAATTTGGTATGTTGCATTCATATAAGTAATAAGAATTAAATTTGATAATGATACTGATCATTCGGGGTATAAATACATTTCAATAGTTTTATTAAAGTTTGGCCATTATTCTACTCCTTTTGTGAAAATTTTTATTGTAATTGATGAATTCAAACTGTATATTTCAATGAAGTTGTATTGGTTTCATAATGTCTAGGATATATTTTTTTTCATTGGGAACCATCCTGAATAGTGCCTTAATAATTTTTGGTTCTCTAATTATAAGAAGTATAGTCATAAGTCTATCCATTTTAAATTTAAGCTGTTGATTGTGCATAAATTGGTTGGATCTGATCCTACATTCATGAAGGGTTATTAGTGTATTAAACCATTCCATAAAAAATGTAACATGATCATATTAGAGAAAAAATCAAGAGTTCATTTTGTTTTTATGATAGTGTTCATAATAGAACCCCTTGGAAGGTGGATAATGGTTAGGAAATTCCTATCACTAGGAAAAAATCAAATACTACTAGGGTCGAAGCATCTATGTATTTTGTCATAGGTAAAACTCACTTTATAATTATCATAATTTTTGTGTGTGCTAATTGAATGAATGGACATATGGTTGCTAAATTTTAGTACACGGTTCCAATATTCAATGTTTATTTTACGAGAAGAAAGGGAATCATAAATTTTCTTTGTTTACATCACATATTATATCTCTAAGATATGAATTAATTTATGTTCCATATCGTTCAGGTACTAATGGGAGATCTGATAATAGGCCCAACTCCCACCTTACTACGATGGTTTAGTAAGGTTTTGCTCCTTTTGAAGGGGTCAAAAAGGATGTATCTATTGGTTTGGTGGTTGTATCACTATCCTAGTAAGCTTTGGATACAATATGAATCATAGATGAAAGAAAATTTCATTATATATTTTTTAAATTAGAATTATTGAAATCCAAATTCAACTCTAATGATGGGGTAAAAAAAGATTTTAATGGGTCTTCAACATCACCATGTTTGATTACTCTAAGGAATAATATTCTTTAAAATTAAAAAATTCACAACTCTATTAAGGTGAAGGATTTGGGAGAATGTACAAATAATTTAGGTAATTTTGGGAATTCTCATTTGTAGATTTGGGTTTCTATAGATGGACAAATGTTATCTCTAGTGGACTATATGGAACTCACAAGTTACCCTAGTGAGGTACTGGTAACCAGAGAGAGGTTGAGGTTTAATTTTATTTAGAATATACTCATTGAAAGTTTTTTGTAGATAATTGTGGGGATAGTAGAAAACAAGAGTAGTTCGGAATAATGTTTAATTTTGGTATGTCTTATGTATAAGGGAATAATGTTTGTATGTATTCCCCTAGACCTGGAACAACCAAAGATATTTCTTCCAATACTAAATCACAAGGTTACTATGGCTACTATTTTAAACACTTTAGTATCTATGGTTTATAGTGGTTCAACCATCATGGTTGGTCTAGATAGGAACATCAAGAAGGTCACCATAGTAGTGGTTGATGATATCACTTAAAGTGATGAGATTTCTAAGAATATGGTTGTGCAAGCTAGTAGTCCATCAAATCAGATTGATGATTTAGGAAAAAAATTGATTTCAAGTAAATATATTGAGTTTTTAAATATACTAATGAAAAATATTAATGTAAAAATGATATAGTTTAATCTAGTATTTTCTAGGTCTGGTGCACATCAAAAGAGGTTGTGGGTACGTCCAAGGCCGAAAATAGACTCACCCTCCTCAATTGTCGGATTTCTTGAAATCTATTTATGACAGCCCAAATTTTATTACAATGTAATTCATGATTAATTAAATAAAAATACACTTAATGAAAAAATATAAGATCATCAAGACTATATTATTTGGTAAATTAGGTACAGAAAATATTAACTTCAAAAATGAATACAGAATAATTATTTAAAAACATTGAAACATGCCCTTATATTCCTCGGAACTTCTAAAACATTAATGGATAACCAGAGGGAATACATAAGAAAGTGGTAAGATATAAAGCCTAGTAATTTAATAGTCAAATAATGTAATATGTTAAATTATATCATGTTATCCAAGAGGCATTAAAGGTTACAAAATAGGGGTTAGAATAATAAACTTAAACATTAATGATAGATATAATATGTCTTCATATGGGAAACATACAAATGTAAAAAAACATAAATCCTGAAATAATAATCATAATTCAAGGTTAAATACCAATAAAAAATTACATATCATTATTTGGATAACCTAACATGAACCATACATCACATATCATGTGGTAAAAACATTTCTAAATACATTACAAGACTATATAACTTTGAGACAACACTTAAGGATAGTTAAATCTAGGTGAATACCCTTGAGTAGAAATGGGGTTGAGTATTCACTATAGAAATATTTGGCATTTAAAATCACATGATTATTTCAACAACATTACAAGGGTACATAATGTTTTATGGGAGGGGTGAATGAGAGTGGAATGGGTTTATGATAATTTTTAAATAATAATTATAGTATAATTGATATTTAAAAACATATTGAAACATGAAAAAATATAAATAAGAAGGCATGATATAAAGAAGGTTCTTGAATAATGAGGAGAAACAGAGGAGCCTTTAATTTGAGAGGGAGATAATAAAATTTTGGGAGAATCTTCTTAAGAGCTTGTGGGAAAATTGGGAGGGATCTATAGTGGCTAGGATAGATTAAATTCATGCTCTAAGAGTTTTTATTAATGTTTAATGAGAGGTTTGGTGGGGGTTTTTTATAAAAGGTAGGGGAGTTGTATTTTAATTTCCAAACATAGGTTTTGGACTCTATATGATAATGTAATAAAAACAACAACCATTACCATGGTTTTTCAGTAACTTTTCAATAAAATATAATTGGCATTAAATATTTTGTAAGGATAAGAACAAATCTCATTAAAATAATACCATTGGGGACGTATAAGTGTGTGATGTTCATCATGAATTTATTTTAAGATATTAAAATATAATATATATTTTCAAGGATTCATTGAGGATTTAAAAATTTAATTAAAAAAATTCAAAAAAATGTTATTTTAAAGGGGAAAAGTTATTTTTTTCATGGATTCTGTTTATATTATTTATTACATCACTTTTGGGATTTTATAATATCATAATAAATATCACATAATTATTTTATATTAAATTTTTACCCAAAAATTTGTTTTCCTCAAAAAATTATGAATAATTTACCATTTGATAATTTTGTATTTATTATTTATGAAATAATATTTATTTTATCAAAAAATTTATATAAATTTGATAATTTAAACTTTTAAGTAATAAATTTCATTTATTGTAAAACACCGGTTTTTTGATAACAATAATTTTATGAACATTATAAAAATTACATTTGATATACTAAATTATGTTATAATTTAAATTTAAAAAATATTATTTAATAATTATATTCTACTAAAATATCATTTATTTTAAATATTAATGAATAAATTTAAAAGTGTGTCTTCATAGAAAATATATATTTCACCAAAAAACAATTTGTGTTTCATCATAACTAAATTTATTTTTTATGAAACATATTATTTAAACATTATAAAGATTAATATTAAAAAGAGATAATATATTTATTGTTTTATTAAAAATAAAATATATAAAATTTTACAATCTGAGTTTAGATATATATCACTTTATTATAGTATAAAATCCCCTAAGGGTAAGGCATGGGATGGTATGATTTTCATGTGTTGGTTCAACGAAATTTTTTTGGGTCATGATCTAAATGATCCTAAAATTATCTCATAAATGGTTTCAATTAGGATTTATTTATTGATTCTCAATGTAGTATTCTTCAAGGGTAAATCCCAATGATGCTATCACCCTCAGAAGTTCCTATAAATGGGATTTATAGGGTGTGATTCTATTGGTCAAAGCCATCACTCCATCCATCTATGTCAATTGGGTTTTGGCATAACCCTTAATATACCAATCATAATGGTCACTATAAAATGGATATATTATTAATGGTTATGATGATAAATAGACTTTTGGAGTTTAAAATCCATATAACAGTAAAACAAAATACGACGTAAATAATGTGTTTTCTATAACTACATTACTTGATAATGAATTTATACATTTAAATGGGTTTTTATTTATTAAATTATGGGTCATTACATTCTTTCCCCTTAATTAATTTCTTCCATGAATTTAATATTTCATACACCAAAAAAGATGATGGAACTTCTATTTCATCATATTTTCTAGTTCCCATGCATCTTCATCATACTTCTGGTTTCACAACAATAATTTAACAAGGAGAGTTGTTTTGTTTTGAAAAACTTTGTTTCAATGATATAAGATCTTCAATGACTGATTCTCATTTGAAATATCATTATACAATGGTACCACCTTTTCATTTAGTACATGTGAGGGGTAGAGTATGTACTTATTAAATAGAGATACATGGACACATCATGTACTCAAGATAGGTTAGGTGGGAATTTTAATCAATATGACATCTCTCTGATGCGGTCAAGTTTCAAAAAGGGGACAATGTATAATGGACCGAGCTTTCACTTCTCCCTAGACCCCAAAACATTATTCCAGGAAGATATGTGAGGGAAGGAATTATATCTAACTGAAAAATCAAAGTTCCATTGATGATTATCTAAATATATTTTCAGTTCAGTTTTTTTTTGGATTTCATATGACATTTAATAGTTTGAACATTCTATGAAATTTCTTGGATAAGATAAGGACCCATCACCATTTTCTCTCCTACATATTCTGAACATTTCAGAGTCCAAACCCACTTCCCATAAAGAGCCTCATAAGGTTATATTTGAATGAAAGAATGAAATATTTTATTATACGAGACCTCCACTTGGGGAAGGTCTTTGTCCCGACATCCTTGAAAATCTATTGAACGTGATATCACCATTTCTTATAGAGTTTTAATGGTCCTTTTAGACTAACCATCTATTAGAGGGTGATTAGTAGTGTCCAATCTTAGTTATATATCCAATACTTACATAAGGATTATGAAAAACCTCTAGGTAAAACTATAATCTCGATCAAATTAAATACAAAGTGGAACTCCATGAATTCCTACAACTTTACTTGTATGTATAATGGCCAGTTCCCTAAGAGAAAAATTTTCCTTTATAAAAATGAAATGCACCAACATTGTAAGGTGATCGTATACAACCTAGATAGAGTTATTTCCTTCAGGTGTATTGGTGAGTATTACAATGAAATCCATGGTTTTGTTTTCTTATTTTCTTACTGGTATGGGTAGTGGTTTCATCATACCATTAGTCCTTTTTCATTCCACCTTGACATATTTTCATACTAAGAATCACAGTACATAATATGAAATCTCCCCCTCTATGTTTTCATGACAGAATTTTTTCATCAAATCTCTATACGTATTAGTGATTCCTGTATTAATAGAGAAGGTTGAGTTATTTTCAACATCTATATGTTCCCAATTCAATTATGGTTTTTATGGGAGACATATACTGGTTCCAAACCTTATAAATACATCTTCATCAATGTTTAACTCTAAAACGTTTTATACCTTCTTTCGTAGATACTCATCATCATAAAGGGAATCCGTGATCCTCTCATGAATATATTGTTAATAACTAATTTGAGAAAGGTATGATAAATTTTCTTTTATTATTCCCATATATATCCTTTTTATGTCCACGAAGATTTGACCCCTTTAAATCCTCATCCGGGATATGGTTGCAGGATCCTTTCTACTCATAACATATACCACTTTTTTTACCTTCCTAGGATGGTTTTGGATTGAATAATTATAATCCTTGATCATATCTAACCACCTTCATTGGGACATATTAAGATCCTTTTATGTGAATATATACATGTGGCTATGCTAGTACAACAAATTTTTTATTATTTTATAAAAGGATCCACTAAGCAGGAACCTTAATAGAGAATCCACATCCTTATTTAAAAATTAAAATTACAAAGCACAAGATTAATACCATATGAACTTGCAATAATACTAGCACACCAGCTAGAACGATCCACAAAAATCCATCAACAATGCTAAAAACTCTATATCATAAAAAACCATAGTAGGGTACCACTGATATGCTTTCCGCTATCGTCATCACAATTTTTCCTTGCATTAGACATCCAAACACCATACATATCCACCAGTTAAAATAGTTCACTAGAGATACTATCCACTATAATCCATCTTAGCCACCATTGAAAACAAAAAACTCCTCTACAAACCATCTAAGAAACAAAAATATTAAAACCACACCACAAACCATCATGAAAATCAACCCCTCCGATGAACCATGGTTAGAGTCAAAGCCACCATTGGTAAAACACCTCTAGAAATGCCAAAAACTAATGGAATATCACATCCCAAAACACCTTTAAAACCACTGTTAAAATCTGACTTGGAGAATATTTGAGGAAATGATGAGCTAGTGTAGAGTTAAGAGAAGATAAGAGCCAAAAGAGGATGCATACACCTTGATGACCATTGAGCTCTACCGACAGAGCCACCACCAAGTGAAGATCACCATGAAAGAGACATCATCGGCGCATATTAATAATAAATGAGGCAATTTTGATCTATATATATGTGACAAATTTCTCTATAGAGATAATGTCACTAAATCTTAAATACATTGATCACTACTAAAAATTCTAGATTATGTGTTTGGTAGTTTTTATTATGGATCATTAATTGGTGTGAGGCATAGGCTATAAGTTTTTCATATTGCTTATATATACAACCAAAGCCATTTTTTGGAGTCATCATTGTTGATCACAAATCCATCCCATCTAGTGGAAAATGTGAGAAGATGTGTAGTGATTATCCTCTTCCTAATCTATTTAAATAGATCTCAATATACATTAGTCCAGAAAAACATGATTCACTTTCGAGTAAACATGGTTATTGGGCTTGAAAATCATTATAAGTTTCTCACAAATCGATTATATTACTCATCTAATCCAAGTAAACTATGAATTTACATGACATATGTTAGTTTGGGCTAGCCTTAAATTTCCAATATTTTGGAAGGATCTAAAGATATCCCTTTGATGGTGATAAAATTCCCCAATAATATTATTGGGTCCTAGTATAAGATTGATTGAGAACATAACCTCTTGGCTTGGAGGAAGAACATATATTTTTTATGAAAAACATTATTGAATTCCCTTAAAAAGGGTATGTCATCAAGTATGATATTTTCTATAGTTATAATCATTTTAGATCGATACACATTTTCAAAAATAAATAATATCCATTATTGAGATGATAATGCCAAAGGATATTCATCCTCATCCTTTCACTTGTATATAATTAGTGAGAAATATGCAATAGAGAGTGTGAATATTTTCTCCCAATAATTTATGTTGTATCCAAATAAGGAAAACCGATCCATACATAGGATAACATTGAATTCACTTAAATGATGAATCATAATATTTTCAAGAATAAAATTCACACAAAAAAGCTTGTGATAAAATTATCATATACGTTTTCCATGATGAAATCAAATCATTGGGGGTTATGACTTGGTGTCCTTAAAAAACTTACATGATATACTAATATGGAATGACTTGAAATGAAACATGATATACAAAACTCTGGAGTAGAGGTCACATGTACTTTAGTCATCATGATCAATCTCATTATAGAAATTTCTTTTTTCCCTTGTTCATGGAGATTATTGGTGCTCATCATACTTATTAGCTCTTGGAATAGAGCATTGGCCTGGATAATTCCCAACATATCAAAATTTACAACATAGAACTGTTATTGGTGCCATAAATTTAACTTTATTAACATCAAATATATTTAATAAACTATTCATTTATTATTGAAATTAGCTATATTTGTCCATATGTTTCCACAGATGAACAACTTTGAGTTCCTATGTGACATTTCTCTTGGTTCCTCTTTCCAATTATTTTATGATTAGAAAATTGAATATTATTTCGTTTATCACATTTATCAAATGAAATTTCTTTAGAAACCATCCTTTTATTTTTTATTATTTTAAATTAAAACATGTACTAGTTGTTTATACTAATTTTTATAGCTGTGTTGGAAAAATCACAAGACATGAAACTCATTTTGGAAGTCATCACATTGTCCCTTGAATTGGTTGTTGAATAATTCTCACCTATTTCCAAACATTGAATACAAAATAAAGGGGAAATTAGGGATGATAATTTTAAAACTACTAAACATATGATAATTAAAGTGATAACTCATAAATGACTTATATTTCATAACCTATGAATTTATCAGGTTCAATCTATGTTATCCATGACCTATTTATTAATATAAAATCTTCTGGGATATTTGGTCCCTTAACTATGGTTCATATTGAGATAGTGAATTTACCAAAGATTATCTTAGTAGTGTGAGACCAGGTGTGTT
Source organism: Viscum album (assembly GCA_963277665.1). Taxonomy (NCBI): domain Eukaryota; kingdom Viridiplantae; phylum Streptophyta; class Magnoliopsida; order Santalales; family Viscaceae; genus Viscum; species Viscum album. The sequence goes on from OY728157.1 coordinate 1,996,620,421, forward strand.
TTAAGGCTCATTTTCATGCCCCAAGTGACGAACAAGTCCAACTTAATATACCCTTTTTAGAGTTATTTCAACTAGGTAAAACCCTTATAGAGCCACATCTACTTGTAGTATCCTAAAATGGATGTATTTTATTTTAAAACACTTAACATATAGTTTTTCAAAATTTTGGGATGGTTTCATATGTTAAATGTCATCCCAAAGGATTTTTCTAGAGTTTTGTAATACCAATCCCCAAAAATAACTATACTTATCTCTGATACCAACAATGATAATCCAAATTTTATTATACCTTAATTCTTATTATATAAAGATACACATAATATAACCCCATAAAATCATGAAGACCTAGTGCCTTGGTGAAATTAGGCACATAGCAATTAACATGAAACATGGGAACTATATCATTATTAAAAAACTTCAAAACATCCCCTTATATTCCTTGGGTCTTCTAAAACATCATAGGAAGACCTAGGGAAGTAAATAATAAATTAGTGATCTATAATGACAAGTAAGGTAATAGTAAATTCATGGAATATGATAAATTAGTAGATGTGATCCAAGAGGCATATAAATGTAACACAATAGGGGTGAGAATCATAAAAAGTAACATAAAATTATTATATAAGAAAATAACATAAGGGAAACATGGAGATTTGTGAACAATATAAAACATGACATCATAACTATATGTAAAAAATAACTTCCAAGACAATGGAACATAGTGTTATTAGGATAACCTTCCTTGAACCATAAATGGAATATCATGAGATTAAAATTGTACCTCATGCATTGGAGGGCTATATAATTTTTGTCCCACCCTTCATATTCATATCATATAAATGAATAAGTATGCCACATAAATAATTCAAAATAGGACCATATTTTATCACATTTAACCAAATGATCAGGGAGAGTGAGTTACATGGATGAAAATCCCGAATCAATAAAGGATTGGAACATATAAGTTATCATGAACTAAAACAGATACACTGGTTTCCTAATACCCAAGCTAGTACTGACATAACTTAAAGGGTATTCCCAATCCATATAAGTTTGATACTAGTACTTGGAATCATACAAGATAATATATGGAACATTTTTCCATATAAATAGTGGAAGATAAAGAAATAATTATACATGATCAACACTCCAAAATAAAGAATTTACCAAAAATTAAAACATGTATAAAAAACCCAAATAGTACATTACAAAAGTACAATAAGAATAAGAGAAAAACAATTGTCCAAATGTACATAGAACCCCAAGTACCAAGAATCAACAACCACAACCACCTCCAAGTGGCACTTTCCCCATGCTCAGACCTAGAAAAAGTAAATCTGAAACCTCCTGATGGAAAATGTAGGGTGTGAGCTAAAATAATAGTAATGTATCACAATGATTTCTTTAATACGATGCAATAATAAATATACCAGATCATTATTTTAAATATAAATAAAACGTGAATGGTAATGAAATTTTATATTTAAAACAAAGCTAGTTTTTTCATTTAAATTGATGGAAACTTTTCAAACAATTTCTAAAGTAAACATTTTATATATAATAGTTTATATAAATATATTGGGAAAAATATATTTCATGGTATCATTGACGCATTTTTGAGGTGATTGTGTTGGTTGACAAAGATGTTCTCCATGTTGTGTTTGTTGACAAAGTAGACCACAATTTTCATTTTTGTTCACAAATAGGGTGTACATGGTGAGTTTTTGTGTACTAGACATATTTTTGACAACCAATGTTAAGAAAGACCGATGAAAAAGGAATGTATGGTTTGGAGGCAGCACAAAAAGAGCAAATCTAAGGAGATGCTATTTTCCAGTGTTCGGAATATTTTTGGGCCACAAATTTGGAAAGTTGGGAAACATGTTTTTGGAAGAGGAAGTTCTGCAAAATATCAAAGGTTGTTTGAAAACATGTTAGAAAGGCATGATACAGTACCAAAATGTTGAAAAATAGAAAAGTCATATAGGGTGTGAAATATTCGAAGTTACATGAAAGATGAGGTTTTGCGAAAGAGACTTACATGACCAATACAACATCAAATGGGGTTTATTCACACTCGAGGAGGTTCTTGAACATCATAATGTTATTATTCCGCACCAAGGTCAGTAAAACCTATAAATAAGAGGTGACCCCCCTAATTTGAATCAGCTCAACACTTAGAGATAATCTTTTCTCTGGATCATGTAAGAATTTTATGCTATGGGAGTTGCGTGAATTTTTTTTAATATCACGCATGATAAGAAAGTTGTAAATAAGATTTATATTGTGAATAAGTTTGAATTTATGCACAATGGGGTGTTTCAAAACCAAAGTGGAATCTTGCGTGCATCGAATTAATGTTCTGTGCAAGACGTAGTAAGTGTTGCATAAAAGATTTTAGGTTTCCCATTAATACTGCAGTAAAGTTTCATTCAAACATGGATGAAAGTGGAACGTCAATAGAGCATCTAAATACAAGGAAAGATGAATTAATTTTTGAAAATTAAGGGAACTGCAAGTCTTTAAACAATTAGTGGATCCTCTAAAGAAATAGTGAGCACACTTCAGTTGAGAGAGTAATGAGCTTTCATATTGTGAGTGGTTGTAAACCAGGAGGGGCAGTGAGCCCACTGTGAAATTCGTAAATAGTAGAGCTCTTTTATTAGATTTTGGTACATCATCACATTTTTGGTTTATGGTCCTTAGATGTAGCCTAGTGAGGGTGTACTAAGTAAAAAATACTGTGTCTTGTGCATGATTTAATTTCTGTTTATACTTTACTACAGGAAAGAGAAAGAATAAGGTTTTTCTTAACAGCGAAACAAGATCAATAGGGTTAGAGGTTTTAATATACCATACCATGATTCACCCCCCTCTCAGGGTATCTAACCTAGTGGTCTTAAAAAATAAACATGCATGGGTAATGTTATTTCACAATCCATGGAATATATATATATATATCAAACTAATCACAATAGAAAACATGTTAATCTTACCTATAGTATGATAGTTCCTAGATATAGGATCCTCACACTCCTTGATAACTGATTTTGATAATACCCACTCCCAATTAAGGGAGAATCAAAATCACCCACTCCCACTTAAGGGAACATTACTAGAAGAGAAAGGTTTAATTAGAGTTTTCAACATCAAATAATCATTTGAGAATTATCATCATATCATTATTTAAATAACCCAGTAACTACCCAATCTCAAATATTTTTACTCACTCATTCAATAATTGAAAAAATTATTTTAAAATAATTTAAAATACAATTTCCCCATTTCCAGTTACAATATAAAAATTCCAATTTAAAACCCAAAAAATTGGTTTTCAAACAATTCATGCCACTTTCATTATAAAACCATTCATAGATTCTAATCAAATCAATATAATCCATTTTTCTCTAATTTTTTTTTAAAAAAAAATTGAAATTCAAATCGTACCCCAATTTTCAATTCCATTTTAATAGGGGGTTTCCCCCAAAATTCATGGATATCCAATTTAATATTTCTAATTTTCACTAAATTGGGATTTCATAATTAAAATGAATGTAATATAAATAAATAATGAAATCAAGTTATTATTATATAGAAAATATTAATATAACCACTTACCTTGAATCACAGTATCACAAAACTAAAAACCCACAACCAGAATTTCTGATGATGAATGGAGACAACAACAATATATAAATCCAACATAGATTCAAGATAAAAAACAAATGTGTGAATATCCTTAAAAATGTGATGATATAATATAACCTATGGAAGAAAAAAGGAGATAGTAGAAGAAAATGAACAAGATAAGATCTCTTGCTGTAGGGGGATCGAACGTGTTCCTCCAAGATTCGACACACATCAGAAGGGGTTTAGAGATTCCAAAAGGGGTTATTGAGTGATCCAAAAATCTACAAAATCATAATACTCCTAGTTATGGTAAATTAGGTGATTATACGAGGGTTAATTTTTTTTAAAATACTATTTGGAATAAAAAACATCATCTGCAAGGGTAGTTGGGCATGGAAGCGTGATTGAAAAACTATGCACCCTGATAGTGCGATCCCCTAAAGGGGGAATAGTGTATACTAGACAGGTTCATGGGTTTTAAAACCTTGCTCCAACCATGTAAACCCCAACTATTTTGGTTTTCATGGTTTTCACTTGTTGGGCTCAGGGTTTGAGAAAACCGCTCACTATCCATGCACATCCCAAGAGCCCTAAAAATATCAAAATTTCAATTTGTATAACCCTTAAACAAGACCCAACCAAATTATGATCAAAAAGGGGATTGATAATTACCTGAAAAAAGAAATATGATGTTACAAACTTCCCACCATATAATATTTCTATCCCTATAAATCCATTTAAGATGATTCCATATAAAAAATATGGGTCACTACTCTCTTATTATTTTATACCTCTCCCAAGCCACATAAGTATTAGAACCATGATTCCATAGTTCTCGAACAAAAGGTATCATCATTTGATGAAATAACATCGTTTTTGAATCAATAATGCTAAATAAATTCTTAGTTAAGAATAAATTAAGCGCAATATAAAGATTACTCCACCTCATATTGTGAGATGTATCAGAAAGATACTTTCATAGCCGCGATACATGGAACATACTAAATATCAAGTTCAACTATGGAAGAAGTTATAAGTGGTAAGAAACATTCCCTATATTTTAAAAAACCTCAAATAGTTTCAAAATACAAGGATAAATCTTCCCTTGCCTCCAAATACATCAATAACCCAGACAAGGTTAACCTTTCAATAACACCAGATCATTAATTAAAAATTACAACAATTTATGATGATGAGAAACCTAAGTTTTTTATTGGATATGTGTTGTAAAAATTCTTTGATGAATCAATTAAATATTTACAATTGTCTCTTGAACTAAACCTGGTCCAACCAAGTTACTTTCACCGAACTCTATTCAACACATCAGATATTTTCATGTCCAACCATAGATGGCCTAAAAATGATCTATTTTAAACTTGGAATGGTAACTATTATTGTAAGAAAACCCAACCAGACCCAAATGGTCATCCAAGGATCCACTAAAATCAGGGGCACAAACATGAATCCTATCTATAGTAATATGTATAGACCTCTATTTTTGGTCATCCTTCTATAGATGGTATTCCATACTCAAACAAACCTAAGATAAAAATGACTCATAAAGGAAACTCAAAAAGAGAGGAGTAAATCAGGGAACCCTATTAGAGGCTATAGCATATGGAAATCCATGAAATGAATAAACTACATTACATAGATTTTTCTTAGCTCCTAAAAATTGATTATTTCATGAACCTGTATAGGGTTAGCCAACATGTTATGAATATCGACATAAAACCATATAACATTAATAATTTTATGGGTATGTGGTAACCCAACCAAAAAGTCCATTGAAATATCATCCTAGATAGAAGTTGGAATTCTATGTGGATGAAGCAATACCAAATGCCTGTAATGATTGAACATGACCTATTGGAATGTATAGGAGAAAAAACAAATTTAGGGATATTTCATCTCATACCTGGAAACCAAAATCATCGTTGCATGTCATATAACATCTTTGTGGTTCCTAGGTTCTCATCCCACAAGGAATTATTAAAATAAATCATCGTATCATTTCTCATATCCATTAGAACAAAGAAACAATTCTAAAAACATTGAACAGCCTCCATAGAGAATAACAACTCAAAAATGATCTCCCCACCATAATGAGAGTCCCTTATGCCATGAAATTCATTATCAAGCCGTTGTTTCTAAAGACTCATATTGAGAAGATCGAAGTTCAACTGAACACTGAACAAAAAAACCTCATACTCTATTTCAGAAACTCAAATATGAAACTATACCAAAGGAACAATCATGTTCAACTCTTCTGATGACTGTTTCATGGCATGGATCAAAATATTCTTACTTAAATAATCCTCAATTACATTTCCATTACATGGAGTACAAGAGATATTAAATTCAATGTATTGATTCTATTCCTCATAATGCGTATGGAAGAGATTAAAATATTTTTCAGATAAGATATAACTCATGATATTGTTGTCAGAATACATGGTAAAACTTTACCTAAAAAGGTAATGCCATCAAATCTTTTGTTCATGCCTCACAAATGAAAAATTGAAGGTCATGAGTCATATAATTTTTCTCATGTGGCCTACAATGCTAAGATCCATAAGAAATGACATAAACAAAAAGTATATGAAAAAAATAGAACCCAATGTGTCATAGAAGACCACATATCCCTACCTGACCTTTAGAAGAGTCAAAAAAATTCTAGTAGTTAGAAGATGTTTTAGCTCAAGAAAAGAACTCTGACATTTCTCATAAAAAAATTAATTCCCTCCTGAGAAAGGAATTTCATTAGAGAATCCAAAATTGAGATATACATAACGAACTTGTGATAATATAATGTTAAACCCGTTAATATACAAATCTCGAAAAAATTATATAGTTGGTTCCATGTCATAAAAACTTATAACTTTTCAGGATCAACTAAAATACTATGTTCTGAGACCACATATACTAAGAACTACACTTCTAAAATCCATAAAACACATTTTGATAGATTGGAATAAAGTCCATGATTTATCAAAAAATTTATAACTTCTCTTGGATGACGTGAATGATCCTCCTTAAACATTGGATAAACTGGGATATCATCCACAAAGACAACCACGAATGTGTCAGGATACTTATGGATGATACCGATCATTATGGAAGAAGCTGTATGATCATTAGTTTTTCCTAATTGAATTAAAAATTACTCATAAAAGACATTCCTTCTCCAGAAGGTAGTTTTCTAAATGTCAGATTCTTTTACTCACAACTAACGGTAACTAGAATGAAGATCAATTTTTAATAACAACTTCATCCCTTTAAAATGATAAAAAATATCATCAATTTATAGAAATAATTACTTATTATTTACCACAGATCGATTGCTTTTTTGATAATAAACATAACGGTGAAGTGATCCATCATCTTTCATAGAAAAGGTAACATAATCCACCTATGGTTGACACACTCAGGAATATAAATACGTTCTCTAAAATAACATCCAACTAAGTCATCAACTATTTGATTTCAGTTTTTTACATGTGATAGTAAATAATAGATATCAACCGAGTACCCAAAACAAAAACAATAGATAACTCCACCTCTATTAATGGTGTCAAAATATATATATTAGAAAGAAAACATTGAGAAACTAAAAAAATTGATTTGTTATCATAAATCAAATATTCTCACTCTAGGTCAAATGAAAACACTGATATTACTTTCCCCAACTCTTGATAAGAAGGTATAACTCTATTCAACCTCAGTTCCGATTTTCCATGACAGATACAACACACCCCATTAGGAATAGTAAAGGATACCCATCAATGATAACAATCAATTCAAGAATCATTATCAATGATCCCACCCCCACCCCCAAATGACATCAAGAGTCTTCATGTCGAGAACTAGAAAATACCAAGTAAGATCAATATTTTATAAAGAGAGTACATAAGCTGGATAATGAATACCCTAATCTTTCTTTGTTTCGGTGGTGTGTTTTAATATCCAGCACATAAGATAAAATATTTGTAGGAATATTTAGCAAATTTACAATATGGGTCTAAATTAAAAAATGAGATACACCAATATCAAATCAGGAAGTGACTAAGGATTATGAAATAATGATGGTACATCTCACTATTATTGGACTAGAATCTTCTTCATTTGGAGACTTTTCCATTCTATGAGGATGCTTCGTTATAGATATATGTGGATTCAACCCCTTAGATCATAAATCATTCGATCATACCAAATTACTCTTTTGTGATAATGATCCTATTCCACTATGTAGAGAAAAATAGATATGATATAACATCTGAAAGTTACTTGAGTTTCCAAAGGAACCACATATCAGGGGTGCCTCAGTGAAAATCTATTTTGAATGCCCAGGATTTCCACACTAGAAGAAATTTTAAAGAAATCTTCTAGGTACTGCATGAGGTCTAGAAATACCCTTCTATCGAGAACCACCATGATACTCACCAAACATTCTATTCCTATTATGGGAACTCACATAACTGACACAGGGAGAAAAACGAAATCCATTAAACCCTAAATTATCCTATAAATCAATCTTAATCATTTACACTAAATCCATTATGTCAACATAAGAAGATAGATTATGTATGCAAACCTAGGAAAGAATATCATATTGAAGTCACATCTCGAACTATCAAATCCTGATTTTATCATTTGATATAATATGAGGTTAACATTTCACAAGTTCAGTAAATAGGATCACATATTCATTTATGGTCATATTAGAAAGCTCGAGTTTGAAAAACTCTATAGTTTTATCCAATACTATATAATATCGATAAAAATATTCGGTTAAAATAACATTCAATTCCTCCCACTCTAAGAACTCATGCTTCTTTTTCATTACTATAGTGTCCCACCATCTCTTAAAAGGACTTTCTATCTTAAAGGTTGAACATTTATACTTTATTTCATTAAGAATCTCTAAGAACTCAAATAAAAGATCAATAATGATCAATGAATCCTATCCCTCTTGAAGATTTTTAGACCCTTAGTATAATGGTGGATTCTAAAAAAGTAAATCCTAAAGAATATTACATAACTCAACCATTTGAGGTTCCCCATCTTGTACCCGAATGGGAATGGTTGTGGATGCCTTTCCCAGAGCTTGGATAACACGTACTAGAGCCTAAACTATATTCTAGCCTATTATAAGATTTCTAAATGTTTTTTATCTATAGCTTCCACCTAGATATTATTCACATTTCTTCTTATAGTCATTATTATAAACAACCTCATCACAAAATATAGAAGACATCATAAGATTACTCATATCAATACTCAAACAAGAATAATAGGGAAATATATCCCATCAGATAAGAGAAAAATATTTGAACTTCTGCCTATCAAAATATAAAGTTGGTAAAATACTAGAACTAATCCCTAAGAAATATTTCCCAATCCAATCATGGTGACTTAAGGATCATTAGGATGATAGTTATCCAAACACTCACTCACAACTATCTCCTAAGTTCCAACAAAAATTTTCAACTCCATATAGATAATGTTAAGATACACAACTTCCACCTTTGATACCACTTTTTCATGATTCAGACTGATTATCCTGGTACCATGACACACAATCCGACATTGACATAGCCTGAAGGGCATTCCAGATCCCCACAGGTTGGTGAATAGCTCCTAGAATCTTATAAGATAAAATATGGAATGTTTTTTCCCCATAAACAACAGATGATAATGAAACAAGTGAGTATGATCAATACTACAAAATGAATAATGTACCATAAAGTCAGACATGTACATCAAAACCCAAATAGTTCATCACCAAAGTATGAAATGAAAAATACAAACAACCCAATTCCCAATGGACCAAACACTCCAAGTCTAAAGAATCAACAACAACCACCACCTCCAAGATGTTCTTTCGCCCTGGTTGGACTTACCATAAGGAAATATACAAACAACCGATTTAAAAGGAAGGGCGCAAGCTAAAATCCTTGTAGGATCTCACCAAGTTTTCCATTATATGATTTCAAAATTAATAGAAACAATATTACTTTCAATTTTAAATAAAATAAGAGGTATAAAAATTTCATATTAAAAAAAAAGCACTATTTTCATTTCAAATGATGGAAAAATTTCAAGAAATATCATAAGGTAACATTTTAAATATAACAATTTATATAAATCCCTAGTCAAGAGAAAATGTTCACAATCAATAGAAAATATAAATATATATCAATTTAATAACAATAATAAACATGCATCTTCCATGTGGTATGATAGCTCCTGGTTATGAAATCCTCACACTCTCATTTCAGAGATCATGGAAATACCCACTCCCACTTAATGTAGAATTACAACCATCCAATCCCACTTAAGGGAAAATTACTACATGAACAAGTTCTAGTTAGTATCGTAACCATCACACTATTTATAGGGAATTATACTGGTAATATAATTTTTCTAAATAACTAAATAAACTTCCCAGGCTATCATGTGTTCACTCTATCATTCAATAATGGAAAATCATTTCAAAATAGTTTAAAATTCAATCATCCAATTAATAGTTTCAATATGAAAATTAAAATTTAAAAACCAAAATGTGGGATTGTAATCAATTTCTGAATTTTTCAAGATAAAAAATCATAGGTTCTTATCAAATAAATTTAATCAGATTTATGAAAATTAAATTTCACAAATCAATTTCACAAATTCCATTAAATTCAAATCAAACATTAATTTCCAATTGCATAGTAATTGGGGGGGGGGTACCAAAATTCAAGCCAATCCAATTTCAAAATTTCAATTCACGCCGAATTGGGTTTTCCTAATTAAATTGAAATAATTATAAATAAATAAATCAAATTAAGGGTTTATTATATGTAAAATTTCAATAGATCCACCTACCTTGAATCATAATATCATGAAAATGAACACCCTCAATAGGAATTTACTACGAAGAATGATGAAGAAGAAGATCTAGAAATCCAACCTTGATTAAAGATCCAAAACAATGGATATTAGATCCATCAAACACATGATGATCTAATAAACCCTATAGAAGAAATATGAAGATATAGGGAGAGAAGGAATAGGAGAATATATCTTACCAGAGTGGGATTAGATGATTTATAAAAAGATTAGATCCACATAAAAAGGGATTTGGAAGATTGAAAAGGAGTTCTTGAGGGATACCAAAGCCTAGGAAATCATAATACCCAATGTTAGGTTGAATCAAGTCATTATATTGGGGTTTTATAATTTATGAAATATTTTTAGGAATAAAAAATAATTGTCCACATGGTTTGTTTGGTAGGACCGCATGGTTAGAAAAAATGTGTTCCCTAAACATGAACCACCTAATAGGGTTCACAGTTTCTATTAGGTGGTCACATAGTTTTTAAAAACATACTTCAACTCTGAAAACCCCCACTGTTTGTTTTTTCAGAGTTTACACTACGTAGGAACATGATTTGGGAAAACTGTGTGCCAACCGTGCAAAGCCCAAGTGCCTATAAAAAACCAAATTTCACCGGAAGAACCCCTAAACAACACCCAAAAAATGTATGTTAAAAATAAGGCCAAGGAGTACCTGTAATTAACAATAAGATTTAATATAGTTGAATTCTCTTGAGTGGAGATGGGGATTGGTATTCACTACACAAATTTTTGGCATAAAAACTCGTAGGAGAATTTCAGTATCCAAATAGGGGTACATAACAGTTTACAAGTAGGGTTAATGAGAGTGAAATGGGGTTATAATAACTAGTAAATAATAAATATAGTATTAGGGATTTAAAAAAACATATACAAATACAAACTATTTTAAATAAAATGGTATAATATAAAGAAGGTGCATGAATAAGGTGGAGTTTGAGAAGATTCCTTACAATGAGAGGCTGATTTTAAAAGCTTGAGATGTGATTATTAAGAGATTTAGGGATAATTTGGAGGGCTCTAAATAAAGAATGGTATAGTAAAATAATTCTTTAAGAGTTTATTGGGAAGTTTAATGTGACTTGGGCATGGATTTTATATCAAAAGTGTAGAATTATTTATTAATTTCTAGACTTTGGTTTTTGACTTTATATGATAAATTTATAAAACCACAAACCTTACCATGTGGTATTAACATGGATTTATCTAAATAGTACTATATTTTATTTATTTTTTTTTATGATAATTGCTTAACTAATTAAAATAATACCATTAGTGATTTGGAAGTGAGTCACATTTAAAAAGTATTGATATTAAAATATTAAAATATAATAATGATTTGGGATGATTCATTAAGGATTTATAAAATTAATCCAACAACTTTAAAACATATAAATTTAAAGGTTAAACATAATATTGGTTAGGGATAATCTTTATAGTATTTATCACATCACTTTTGGGCTTTTATGATGTCATTATAAAAACAACATAATTATATCATATTAAATTTTTACACAAAAAATTGACTATCTTGAAAAATTATGTAAAATTAACTATTAGATAATTTTTTCTTATTGATTTTAAAAAAATTATTTTACCAACTTAATTATCTAAATATATGAATTTATACTTTTAAGTCAAAAATCCAGTTTTTTTGAAAAATTAGGGTTTTTTGACAATAACTATTTTCCGACCCTAATAAATATTACATTTGACTTCGTAAAATTATATTATCATATACATATAATAAATAATATTTAAAAATAATTTTTTATTAAAATATAATTTATTTTTAAAATTATTAAATTCATCAAAAATAATTTCTTGATTGAAACTGTATATTTCCCAAAATTAAAATTTGTGTTTCATCATATATAAACCTATTTTTTATCAAACTTTTTATTTAACCATTATAAAAAGTAATATTAAAAAAGGATAAATATAATAATAATATTATAAAAAATAAAAAATAAAAAATAAAACTGTTATTGTTTAGATACATAGCCTTTTATTACACTAGATAATCCACTAATGGTAAGGTGAACGATAATGAGATTTTCATTAGGTTGTTCAACGAACTTGGTTTGAGTCATGATCTGAATGAACATGAACATCTATCATAAAAGGTTTTTCTCTTGACTTAGTAATTTCATATTCTATTGGGATTGCTAAAGGGTAAATCCCAGTGATTATATATCCCTCATGAGCTCTTATAAATGGGATTCGTAATGTAGGATTCCCCTCGTTGAGGCTATTACACCATCATTCTATGTCAATTGGACTTTATCACGACCCTCAATATACTAATCCTAATAGTCACTATAAAATCGATATATTATCAACATTTATGATGTGTAAAGGTGTTTTAAATTTGAAAACGTATATAATGGTCCATAAAATCAAATGTAGAGCATTTTTTTTCTATATCTACATTAAATGATAATACATTTATTTACTAAAAATTTAATTTCATTTATAAAATCTCAAGTTGTTACATTATTTATGATAGCTTTGGGAAGTTAAAAAATGTAGAATTTTATCTGTAAAGGGTAAATAAATCCAAATTCTCATCATAAGAGTTTTTTCTAAAGATATCTCCTCAAGGAATTAACAATGATTTCAAAGATAGGTTTGACTCACACGTTGAGTTTATATTTTCAAAAATAGATCCAGTTCATTTCTACATAAAATTCATTCTATTCTTGGAGTTAATATCCTCTAACATTGAAGACTATATCTAATTTATCATGGAGCTGGAAAATCTGGATTTATCCTGTAAATATAGTGTCTATAATTCTAATGTGGATGATCATAAAATATTATACATATATGATCCAACTAATCCTTATAAAAATCATAGATATTGGAAGAGTGGTCAAGATCCATATAGGGGTGGACCACGAAATAATGGTAATAGGTAAAATAATTTTTTTTAGGTTACGCTAGAGACACTTGGATAATTACTCTCATTGGTTTTTTCGAGGCTGTGTGAATCTTCTATATTTTGTGGGTTAACATATGACTCCTTTTGATAGGTAAACCCCATGTATTATTTTATCTTTTTAATAATAAGATCATGGGTTTGTTTTGGGATCATGTTTGCAACCATCTAAGATTAATATTCATACAAATGTATTAATAAATGTATTCAAATAAATGTTTTTTGGGCTCATGTTTCCAAAGTGGAAAGGGCGTTTTCTTTAAAAAATAAATTTCATTATTTTAATTAAAACGTTATATTCTTCCATGTTCATGTTTTTTAAATTATTTTATGAATTTAACTATGAGAATATTTTTAGGATCAGAGTTTTATAATATTATAATATAAATATTACATAAAAAATTCATATAATATAAAGTGGACACTTCTGGTTAGTATCCATTTTACTCAAAATTTAAAACATTTAAAATAATGCATGATTTAATTTCATGGAAAATCTTTACAACTTTCAAATTCACTTATTTCATTATCTTAACCATCCTTAAAACCCATGTAAAACATTTTAAAATGTGGGATGATAAAAAAAATCGTGGTAAGGGACATAAAACGAAAAAACCATTAGTCTAGTGAAAAACATGAAAACCAATGAAATATTTTACCTTTATCTCAATGTTCATTTCTCTAAAGAAATAAATAATTTTTACATAAAAGAATATATTTTTTATTCAATTAAAATCATGAAAACCCATAGTAATAAATTAAAAACTCTTTTTGTAATCTAATATAATAACATTCACAACGCATTTTAAACATGTGTTACAAGTAACTGAATCTCAATTAATTCGATAGGAGTAACACATTGGTAACTCCCTTCATATTTCCTATTATGGAAAGAAACAATACCTAATGCATTGGAGTGTTATATAAGTACACTGATCATTTAAATAGTAATGGGATCACCCATTGCTTTTTGGGTGAAACCATTATACACATTGTAATAGTCTCACCCAACACAATGTAGGTACACACATTTCACGTATATATTTATGTTGCACTATATTAAGATTAAAGAATTCTTATGATTTCAATTTTCCATCATAAAATTTATAAAAACTCATTTAAACTCATAAACAATCACTTTTGGATGTCAAAATATAATTTTTTTAAAAACCCATTTTCCATAAGAAAATATAGTTTGTTTTTTGAACAAAAAATTTCAATACCAATATACCATTTTATTTTGAAAATAAATTTTCAATGAAAAAATAACTAAAAAAGGGAAATATAGGTTTTCTTTGAATAAAACAAAAACTATTTGAAATGAATCCATACATCAAATAATTGTTACAATGGTGGAGTGTTTATTTTCACTATATAAGTTAAAATTGAATATTCATTTTATCATTTATAAATAAAATGAACATTCAGTGCAAAAAATCATTTTTGAAACAAATTTAAATAAAGAAAAAATTTCATTTATAAAACTGTCATATTAATTATTAAATTCATAAAATAATTTTAAAAACAATCACATGGATGAAAGTAGATCTTAGAGGGAAACATTGAAAATATATTAATGTAATGAAAAACCCCTTTATACTTTGGAAACATTGAAATCATATTCCACATGAAATAATATTATGAATTTTTTTAAATATCATGATAATTTATAAATTCAATATATAGAATGTCAAATTAGTTGCATCCGTAAAATAAAATAGGTCCATTACATCAAAATATGCCTCCATGGAAGGAAATTTGGATGAATCCCCTTACCTTGAGTCTGACTTCTCACGCACATTATTTATCTTCCCAAATAATAAGATTAATTTACTTATTTACCTGATTTATAACCTTTTTAAATTTTATTATTCCTTTTATTTAACTTTTTACCATGTTATATACAATCACTTAACCAATTAAGTATTTTTTTGGTGTTTTGACGATGTTTGGATTATGTGTAATGTCGCAGATCTCCCCGATCCATTCCTTTGATGAAATATGGTGTTCAAGGTGTTCTGGGAGGCCAAGGTGAATCATTTCAACACCTTCCAAAAATTTTCGGTTTTGTGAACAATATTTCTTGAATAATGAATCGCTGAATGGTATCTCACCGAATGGTGACTCATCCAATGAAGAGTTATCCAACAGTAACTCTACAAATGGTGTGTCGTCAAATGATGATTCATCCAATAGTGACTTGTCCGATGGTGGCTCATCCAATGGAAAATCTTCCAAAGGTGGCTCATCCATTGGTGACTCATCCAACAGTGACTCCTCCAATAGTGACTCATCCAATGATGAATCGTCCAATGGTGGCTCGTCCAATGGGGACTCGTCCAAAAGTGATTCATGAAAAATGTTTCCAGTTCACTATAATTTCACCCCATTGATGTAATCATTAACGTAAAACATATTAATAGACTTTTTAAAGGTATTTAAGGCCTATTAAATTCCTATAACTCCTATATAAATTTTCCTCTGCATCAGAGGGCATTTACTCTATAAAAAATGCAATCCAGACTAGATCCACTTTTAATGAAAAATATAAACTGTATCTAAACTGTTGCTCCATTTAGATTTTTCAATGGTTGAGATACCTTCTTCCCATGTTCTTCTTTATTTTTTTACTTGTTATGGGACAATCGTAGTTCTTCCTACTATTTGAGTCATGTATTGTGTTGTATCCTTTGATCATGTTTTCCTTGGAGTTTTTTCGCTACATGCGTACCTCATGTATTGGTGATACCATGAATTGTCAATCCAAATTTTATATAAGTTATGTTCTACTTCTATTATTCAAGTTTCCTCTATATATTTACTCCCAATTATCATTTTACTATGATGTAATGTGATTTTCATGTTAGTAATTCCTATTTCTAGATTGTTGGTTGGTGCGGTGGTGTCGTGGCATCCTCATGTGGATGCTGTCATTGCAGGAGAGGTGATCATGATCCGTTGTGTTGGATGTTCTTGTGAAAAGAATGAAAAAAAACCTTTTGAGGTAGGGGATTCATCACTTATCTATTTATTTATGTGAAACCATAGAGATAACATGATTTAACCCATGGATCATAATTAAATTGACATAATAATTATTTGAACCTGATTAATGAATGGTATCGATTTCTTAGTAATGTAAATTACCTCTTGATTTTCAAGATAGTGTGATATCTATGATTTTATTTTTTATCTTTTAATTCATGATAAAAATTGGTAAAGAATGTAAAGATGGAATTCATTTATAATTAATTGGATAACTGTTTAAAGAGGAATGTTAATGATTCTAGTTGCTATTGTAATTTGATGATAATAAAATTGATATAGATATGCATGGTTAAATAAATTGTTTGATGAAACTAAAGAAAATTGAAAATTGTTGATAAAAGTTTTAAAGGAATGTTATATTAATATTTTAATTAATTTTTTATTTCTAGAGAATATTTTTTCTTCGGTTTCCCATAGATGGAACCTAAATAATAAATCGGTTAATTCCAGATTGAAAAAGAACCGATTGTGTGATAAAATACAATTCCTTTGTAATTCTCGAGTTTCCCACTTAATTGTGAAGTCCATGTGCCTTATGATTTTGAGCCTAGAGGTCTCATTATGTGTGAAATATTAATTCCTTGATTTGGGGCTGAGATCTCATTGCTATGTTTTTTCCTGCTGCATGTGATGCGATCTGGATATGACACTTGTGGTATGTGGGTTAGGGAGGCCTGAAAGTGACTTACCCTTAGGATGGATGATCCTGGATGGCTGTTGTGCAATGTGGGGGGTAGGGAGGCCCAGTATTTTTGTTGACGTAGTTGACACCTAGAGTGGTGAGATGCATCATTTTATGCATGTGGTGTTGGGGAGGACACCAGAGATGATGGAACGAGTTGAAACTAGGCGTATTCATTGATGCAAAAGTTGGATTCTTGTTGAATATCTTGTTTCCTTATATACTTCACTTTCCCCACTGCTTGAGGAAGCTGGTTTTTTCTTAATCTCTTTCTAAAAAAGGTGAAGAAGTGTGGGGTATGCTATGCGATTTCCGTGTTTAGCATCTCAAGGATGGATGGGTTTATGCTTATACTACATATAGTAAAGACTCAACAAGTATCTCATCAACTCACAGTGTTGATCCACTCGTGTTTGGTAGCTTAGAATGTTTTCCTAGAATAACTGGAAATATGGAAAGTGGTAATGTGGTTACTAATGAATATTTTTTCTAATCATGGGGTTTTATCTTTTTGGTATGCAATATAGAGGTTGTAATTATAAGAAGCCATGACCTCTGATTACTTATGAATGGAGGGAATGTATCTTTTTGAGGTGCTAATGAAATGTAATGTAGAAACTATAATTATTAATTAATGATCCAAGAGTTAATTAATGTAAAATAAAACTGATAAAAATTGATATAGTAATTTAATTTATCCCTTTAAATGGTAGTGTTTTTATAGGATATCTTGTCTTAGCAGTGGAAGGTGATAATTTGAGAGGTGTTAGCTATAGTTGAGTCTAAGACTAGGTTATGCCCATTTTATGGTTGTGAGCTATAGTATATGCTATAATTTTTGTGTTTCTATAAGGTACTCTAACATGTAGGTTAGGTATAATGAAAACATAGGGATTCTAATCCATATAAGGGGGGGGGGTGTTCTATAACATCTTGGTTAGAGGATGGATGGAAAACTACACCCTTTAGCACCACTCTCTTCTATTTGTAGTAACGTGCGATGGTATGCATGATGGTTACTTTTTCCCATATATGTTTTTAGAGTGATGTAATGTTTTGAGGTTATTTCACACAAATATATTTTAGATATATATTCCTAACAACTACTATAGGTATAACATGAATAGGGTATGATGGATTGAGGATCCTTACTCGGTGTATGGGCTGTGATGGATTAAGGAATAATACACGATAGATGATACACCATATGCGAGTTGTGATGGATCACACAAACTACTTGGTTACTTCTGGTTATGTGAAATGGTGGTGTGTTGCACGAGATTCATGTTTTGGTGCTTCTCTCAAGTGTCTTTGGGCTATCCTTTTTTGATAGAGATTCTCAGGACGTGCGAAATTGGGGTAATTCAAAAAACCACTAGGGATGTGGTAGTTGGGCACCCCTAAAATTATTTATTATATTTTATAATCTTAAATGTGATACTTGGTAGTAGTATCCATCGTGAGAGTGGGAACTAGAATAACTGTTTAGGTGATTAGTTAGATTTACTTGTTGTTCATTGTGCCTCATCATGCCTTCCTTACCTTTTCACAAGATACTCTGGGGATGATCTTATTGAGTATACTTTCATACTCACCCTACGCATATATAAACTATTTTTCAGGTCACATGGACCAGGTTAGTGATTAATATGGTTAATACTAGTCTGGGTTTTTGCAATAGTTGTTCGGGATTTGTGGTCACATTTGTTTTACTTTCTTTTGGAACATTTAGTTTTCCCTTTTAGTAGTAGTTGTTCTTTCATGAAATTATATATGTGCAGTTAGGTTTATTTGACATTGTGGTGTGAGAATTATGTTTTTGGGTTTATATTATCTCTTTATTTTTCATGTGTTCTCCTAGAGGGTAATGCCTCCCTTCTATGCGTTTATTAAACCATCAGTGCTAGTTTCCAGCCCTGGGCTTACTAGAGGTGGGACTTGGGTGAAATTATTTCTCTTCTCCCATTGTTGGCCAAGGAGGGGTACACTTTATGTGGAGGGGGTCATGAAAGAGTGGTTTTAGAGGTTTGGTTTAGGGATAGGATAGTGTTTGGAGATAATCACAAGTGAGTTTTCATGGGTTGGTAGGGAAACAATATCAGTTGAGTTTAGCATGTGCTGTAAAAATTGGATACTGACTAAGACATGGGTGTTAATGGACCCTATGATCTATTGGAAAAATGTTTAATCATACGGTGGATAATAAATAATGTGATATTGGTTACAAGGTATAGACCTAGTAAATAATCATATATCATTATTCTTTGCACCTATGTTTGAATGGGTATACCTTGGGATATGTTCACCTAAAATGAATAAAAAAAACTTAATTAGTGTTAATTTTTTTCCAATTTATAGTTTTAGGTACACTAATTTTTTTTCATTTTGCAGGTATGGATCTTGGTCGAGGTTCACATCCGGTTTACATATAAGATGTTCAGTTTTTTTCACTAGTAGACCGCTATAGAGTAGAGGATAATGATGAAGACACTTGGAGGAGAACACTCTGAGAATTTTACCACGAGAGTCTATAAAAGTTATAGGGATTTATTTCCGATGTAGTCATAGAAGACTTGTAGGAAGAGGTTGACATACATTTTAGTTCGATCTCTGCTCAGAAGGAGCATTGGGTATCATTGTCTGTGATGATGCTACTTGGGGAAGCAAGGTAGTGGTGTCTCTTGTTCCTCATGGATCATGAAGAGTACATAGTCTCGTAGGATAAGTTTTGAGACTATTTTGGGCTGAGTTTTAGTCTGAGAGAGTTGGAGATCCATTTTAGGTACCGTATTCAATATAATTTGGACCTATTTCTAGAAGAGGAGGCCAGAGTGAGGCATTTCAAGGATGCTTTGTGTCTAGATATCCAGCACTAGATCACTTTGTTAATACTGATGAAATATCTCAAAGTAATTTTGAGAGAATAAATTATTGAGAGAACATTATCTTGAACCGAATCATCATTATAAGAAAGTCATCAAGATTCCTCATGAAGTATAGTTGTGCTATGGGGTTACTGATTTTTAGGGAAGAAGAGTTTTTTATTAACCGGGCTAGGTCCTAGCCCTCAATGTCTCGTTTCTCTAGGGAAAGCAGATCTTAGGCCTATGAAAAGGTATAAGAATATTTTTTTCTTCTCAGGGATGAGATGATCACTGGTGAGAATGACCGATCTTTCTACAATGTTAGAGTGTTCCAGGTGTTCCTCTCCATGTTCCTCCTTAGAGGGAGTTCCAACAGAGGTAGTAACAATAGGTTCCACCAACATTGGATAAGTATAGAGCATATGGGAAATGAAAATGACAACACCAAGATGCTCCACTTCCTTAGAGAGCAGAGAGAGGCCATAGAGGTGGTCTTCATTAGGGTCAAAGAGGTTGTGGAAAAGGTCATGGTCTGCTTCACGTGATAACATTGCTAGTTCCACGTGATCTGGTTATTGTTTGAGGTACCCTTTTCTTGTTTTCTACATGGGTGAATTCCTTGTTTGAATCCGGTGTGATTCAATCCATTATTTAACTTTCAGTTATCCGTGCCTTGGGACATGAGGTAGATAGAATTCCCATGCCCTTGGCATTAAATACACCAGTTGGTGGTTGAGCAGTCTTGTTTGAAGAATGTAGAGAGTGTGAGCTATTTCTGGGGTAGATCCACTCTTGGATATATTTCTTATATTTTTGGATATAACCATATGATGTCATTGTGAACATGGATTAGTTGTATTCAACGTAGACTATCATGGACTAATTCCAGAGGAAGGTTAGGTTTTTTGTTGCGGATGGAGATCCAGTAGTGTTCGTTGGAGAGTGAGACCCTCTAATGGATCAGAGGTGAGTTCCTTAATTATCATACATGATGGATAATCTAATACCGAGTTCATCAGATGTTCAACACTCAACATATCCTAGGATCATTTAAGAGTACCTTGATGTATTTCTAGAGGAGGTTGTGGCATTATCCCCTCGACGAGAGATTGTGTTTAGGAGTGAGCTATATCCAGGCGTGTCTCAAATATCTATGACTCCATATTGTATGGAACCTTCTACGTTGTGGGAGATGTGTATATAGATAAATGGTTTGTTGTAGGAAGGTTTTGTTCCTATAATAATTTCATCGTGGGGTGCACCAGATTTAATCATGAATACAACTGATGATAGTTTGCGGTTGTGTATCTATTATCATTTCTTAAACCAAAACGTAGTGAAGAATAACTATCCTATCCCATGGATTGATTATTTATTCGATCAACCGAGGGGTGAAATTTGTTTCTTGAAGATCAATTTTCCATCAGGATGTGATCAAATGTATGTAAAGGATGAGGATATCCCTAAAATTCCGTTTTGTTTTCATTATGGGAATTACAAGTTCATTGGGATGCCATTCGGTGTGGAAAATTCTCCATCTATGTTCATGGTGTTGATGAATGATGTTTTCCACGAGTTCCTAGATATGTTCATCATGGTTTTAATTGACAAAATCCTTGTGTAATATGCATATGAGTAAGAGCATGTAGAGCATCTTCATGCCATTTTTTTTGTTTATTACTGTGAGAAGCTGTTTGGGATGTTGTCAAAATGTGTGTTTGGGGATCAATAAGTCTGTTTCATGGGGAATGTTGTATCCAAGAAGAGAGTAGCTATGGATACATAGATGATAGAAGTATTTGTGTCCTGGGAAGCCCCCAAGATAGTTGTATAAGTGAGAAGATTCTGTGGTCATGATGGATATTACATGAGGTTCATAGCTGATTTTTTCTATGGTTATGACACCAATAATAGCATTGACCAGAAAGGACCAGACATTATTTTGGACAAATTAATGTTCGATATCTTTCAATTATCTGAAGCAGAAGTTTGTCAGTGCTTCATTTCTTTATCTACTAGTATACTGAGTTCAATTTTATGTTTTCTATGATGCTACACATATGGGATTTGAATGTGTTCTGATGCAGCAGAGATTGTTCTTATGGGTCTCAAAAGATACTTACCCATGAGCATAACTATGGAACCCACGATCTCGAGTAAGTGGTGGATGTGGTTTCCCTGAAGTGGTGGAGAAACTACCTCATTAATGAGCGTTTTTTGGTCCTCACCAATCATAAAATATTGAGGTATGTTTTCTCCTAGAATGACATAAACTTGAACCAGTGTTGGAGGATGGCGTTCATATAGGATTATGACTTCAATTTTTTTTTATAAACCTAGAATGTGGAATATTATAGTTGATTCACTAAGCAGGTAGTCTTGTTGTGATTCAGTTCACAAATCAATTGATTCCTAGAGGGTAATAGAATAGATTTAAACATTACATATTGATATGAGAGAAGTTGTGGCCCAAGGTTATCTTTTTTTAGATGATGGTGTAGTCATCTCTGGTGTAGCTGGTTGAAGATTCCCAGCTAGGGGATCCTGAGGTGGAGGTGCGGACAGACTGAGTTGTTTATCTCTAGGCCCTTGATGGTTGGTCTGAGGATTAACAACACTAGGTGTTGTTCTAGGGAAGGATTTTTGTTCCTTGGGTGTCGAATGAGATGGTTCACATTGAGTTCCATAGTTCATCCATAGTAGTTCATACTGATGTGAAAATTATGTACCGAGCTTTAAGAGCCCAGTTTTGGCAGCCTGGGTAGAAGAATGTATTTGCGGAGTTTGTGTCTTGATGTTTGGTCTGCTAGAAGGTGAAGGACGAGCACCATTTTCCCAGTGGTTTTCTTCAGTAGTTATATGTTCCTCACTGAAATTTAGAGGAAGTATAAATGGAATTTGTTACTATTTTACCCCGTGATCTGAGAATCTATGATTCTATATGGGTGGAAGTAGATCATTTGATAAAATCATCCCACTTTATAGTGATCAAAGGGTCAAGCCCAATGGAATTTTTCTCAAATAAATATCTAGAGGAGGTATTGAGACTCCTTGGATTCTTGAGGACAATCATTTCTAATCAGGATCCTTTTTTTACCTCCACTATGTGCAGAGGTCTACAACAAGATTTTTGTTCTCCACTGTGCCTTAACACTTCTTTTTATCCACAGATGGACGATTAGACAAGGAAAAACATCCATAATCGTGAAGACTTGTTGTGATCTTGTGTCATGGATTTTGGAGGTTCATGGATTAGGAACCAAGCCTTGGTAGAGTTATCTTACAAAAATAGTTTTCACTCCATCATCAATACAATGCTGTTTGAATCCTTGTGTGGCTGACCTTTCCATTCTCTATAGTATTGGACTGGGGTTGAAGAGTCAGAAATTCTTCAGCTAAAATGGAACAAAATATGGCATAGATAGTGAAGGTGATTCATGAGAGGATGAAGGTAGAACATGTTCATCAGAAATCATATGTTGATCATAGGAGGAGGCCTCTAGAGTTTGATATTGGGGATCATGTGTTCATGAAGGTGACTCCCCGTCAAGGGAAACAATTTTTTGATCATAGGTGTAAGAATTATCCTCAATCTTTTGGGAAAATTGAGGTTTTTGATCATGTTGGATCCATTTTGTATCATGTAGCACTTCCCCCATATATTATCCAAATACAAAATGTTTTCTATGTGTTGCTGCTCTATTATTACCATGATGATGACCCTCAGATCTTCAATTTGGGATTGATCGATGTTTAAAATGAAGTGACTTTTGAGGAGCGGTCTATAGATTTCTAGGACTATATGGAGATAGTGTTGTATGAACATTATATCCCCTTACTTCATTTCATGTGGAGGCATAGTGGTGTTGTGGAAAGTACTTGGGAAAGTGAGTCACAAATATGTGCTCAGTACCCCAAACTATTTTATGATTATGTATTCTATAGTAATGTTGTCACCTTGGTTGTTTTAGACCTGTTCTGGTTATGAGATGACATTATATTATTTCTTTTAGTGGATTTCTCTCTTTTTATAGGTATATCCCCCAGAAGAGTGTCTAAGATATGGGTTTTCTCATCATGTGTTTTTTCCAATTTAAGAAGCGGTTGAGCTCATGTGGTGACAAGGTCCTTGAGAGGTATCTTGATGTATGGATTTTTGGACGAAACCTTTTCTATTTCCTCTTTCGTTTGGTTTTAAATTCTATAGGATGAGAATGTTTTGAGAGGTATCTGATCTAATGGACTAGATCTCTTTGGTCCATTCCTTTGTTGAAATCTAGTGTTTATGGTGTTCTGGGAGGTCACAGTGACTCATTTAAACACAACTAAAACATCCAAATTCTTGAGTAGAGTTTCTTTAATGGTGACTCTGGTGAGTTGTTTCACCAAAGGTATACTATTAGTGTCCCAAATTATTTGTACCCTAACAAGTATAGCACTAGTAATGGGTCGATCCATAGGGAAAAACGATTTATTTTTATTTTATATAACTTAGTTTGTATTTTTATTTTAATGAAGTTTGATGACGTTAGAGTCAATTGTTATTGTTTCTATAAAAGGAACAATTGGTTCTAAGCTTTTTTATCAAGGTTCTTAATAGAATAAAAGTAAAATACAAGAAAATTTATTTTGATATAGACAAAGAAAGAGATGCATTAGGGTTATGGTTTAATGAGAAGTTGTTTATTAAATCAAATTGCTTATGTGGTTTTGTTGTTCATGATAATCCAACACTATGGGTTTAATTTGTAATAATGTTTCCTTCTTCTGGTAAAATTTATATATAGAGCTAAAGTAACTGACTCCTTGGTCTAGTAGTTAGTATTTAATAGATCTCTATTTGGCTTAGTCTATTTTGAGTCGACGAATACTTCCAATGGTCATGAAATTATTCGCCGGTATTCTTGTTTTGAATCCCTGAAAATACTGCCCTTGGTCCGGTACAGAATATCCAGTGATGATTTGATGTGTTTTATGAAGAATGAGAAGAGTTTAATAAAACAAAAGCATTCATAGAAACTTAATTCATATTACAACTCAAAATCTCCCACAACCCGAACACATCGGGTGTTTCGTTACACATGGAGAAGAAAATAAACACAAAACTCTTGATACATGATGTGATCATATGTGAAACTTTGAGGTGGAAATGATTCTTCAGTGGAAAGTGGAATGGACGTAGTATGACAGCATAAAATCTCTCCTATGAAAAATCAATTATTTTCTCCAAAAAATACTACACACCCCCCTCTCTTTGGTCCAGAGGACAAGGCATCCTTTTAACGAAAAAAATAAGTACACGACATGTGGACAAAGTACACACTGTGTACTTTTTTCAACGTGTTTTTGACTCCATTTTCTCCACTGGTAGGCAGCCTAACATGCCGTCATTGACTTGGAATAGAGCGATGTCTAGTATGTGAATATACACGGTGTGTAGAGCCGCTATACACAGCGTGTAGTCTATTCTTTCGGTCACCAACCGCTTCTAGAAATGTATACACAACATGTATTAGTGAAGACAACATGTACCAACTTCTGGTTACATGGGCATGTATTTTTCCTTGTCAACCCGTGTCTGGACTTGAATGTATATGGCATGTATATATGTTCATGCCCTGTAGTTGTAAATTTTATCTCAGTTCTTCCCCATTTTGTTATTTTCCCATAAACCTCTTGTAAATGAACAAGATCACCAAAATAATATTATTTGTTCCCTAAGACGTAGGTAATTTCTGAAAACATGTTCTTATTTTGAATAGAATATATTAAAATTTATACACAAATCAGGTGCATCAAACTCCTCCAAACATAGTCATTTTCTTTCCCTTAATAAAATATCTATTTTTAATTAAAAGAGTTTATATCTTAAAAGGAAGGAATTTAGTTAATCATAAATGTAAATAATATGTTAGAGGAGAAAATTTCAAAAAGAATACAAACCAGTTTCAATACAAGATATATATTAATCATACCTCGTTTATAATTTCAATTAACTACTTTCATCCACTTTTAACAGATGTTTCATCCTTTCAAAAATAAGCAAGAAACTTGATGATTTACCTCACAAAAAATATACTCAACGCTAAAGTTTTTTTAATCAATGTTATGCTCAATCAAAGATATACACACTCTATCCATATGTTTTCAAAAATTCTAGTTCACCATTTTAAAAAAATTGACTTACAAAAATCATGAGGGATTTTCAATAAGGATAATATGGTTCTGTGGCTAACGGTTGGTAGGTAATGATGTGAAAATAACTCGGAGGTTAGAAAGAGGAGACTAAATTATTATAATAATAATACAAGATATTAAAAATTATTCATAATGTAAAAAAATCCTCAACATGCTTCATTATCTAATATCATCACCACCATCTTCTTTAGTTGAGTATGTAGGGTTCAGAAACCAATAAGTGAGTATAAGGATCCTTTGTTTGTACTATTTCTTTTTTTATTTGAACACAAAGGGAATGTTTCAGTATTTCTGAAAAAGAGGTTTGGAACACTTTTCGCCCCAAATGATCAAGAGGCACTCCCCCAAACATAATTTCTTGACAATTCACAAATTTATACCATGTGTTGTTGATCCCTTCTTTTGAGCTCAAATGAATAATCCTGAAAAATCATAAAATAATTAGGGTACGAAGGGAAATATGCTGGTAATATGGCTACCTATAAAGGCTATTTACTGTCTTTAGGGGCATCATGAAGATAAGATGTTGGGTAGGTCTCAATATAAATGGGTTTAAACAACATAATGCCTCAATCATTATAATGAAATTCAAAAAAAAACATGTTTCGAAAAGAAAACATGCAAATTCTGGTAGTTATATATATTCTAAGAATCTCTCAAGAAAGAGGGTATTAGAAATAATATGTCAAAGGGTATGGAATAACTCTCTGGAGTGGGAAAAATATAGAGTCAATCATGTCATGACTTTCAAATAATTTATTAGTATAATTTATGTAATTATCCAAGGATTATAAGTTGCAATTTAAATTATATCAGTAATCATTTTAAAACACTTAAGAACCAAAATGAACATACAATTTTTTTAAAATTTCCCACATTTAGTTTATTATTTAAAAATATGATTAACAAACATTATCCACACATTTTAAAATATACCATTTAATAATGATGTCTCCTAGAATCTGAAAAGAGAAAAGACTGAAGAGCTCGAGAGACGCCCCCCATACATAAAATAGCACATGGTCCACCAACATACCAAAAATAGGACCAAAGAAATATGGTGACGGAATAGTGGATCAGACCAAGGGGATGTTAAGAAAGAAGTAAAATAAGAAATAAAAGTAAACAATGGAAAAATATAACCCCCTCGTGTTTAGGCATAGAAAAATGGAATGTGATGAAATAGTATAGCCTAAAACGTTCCAGAGTACCTTGGGGGAAGAAAGAGAACACTACAAACATACACAATAGACATAGGCACAAGATATCAAATATATATATATATATATATATATATATATATAAAATCATGGGTTCCAAAAACCAGTCAGGGGGTCACCTCTGAAGAGGCACCATCCAGTACAGAACCTGCCAGTAGAGATGGATCCAGAGCCGTGGAAACTAGAGGCTCATAATCTTCACATGGAAGGGAAAATGGATAAGTAGTAGGCACTGGACTCAGTAGAGGATGCTCAGAATCCCCCTGGACTGGGAGTAGTGGTGGTAGCAGCAGCAGTCGGGCCCACAATAGAGAGGAGAATGGAATCTGTGGCCCATGCAGTAGAAGGCAGTGGAGCAGTTACAGAAGGGCCATGATCCGAGGTAGAGACATGTGGCATGAGGTAGTGGAATACCAAAATGGTGAAGAAAATCCCCAACATATGCTCCAGCCGGTCCTAGCGGCTGTCGATACAAACTAATTGCTGCTCCATCGTGGCTAGGTGGAGGGAAAGAGTGAGATCAAATGAAGGTGTGGGGGTAGGTGGGGCTGGTGGTGGTATAGAATAAGTAAGGATATAATAAGGGAGGTTAGTATAAGGGGGGTGGGGTGGGGAAGCTGGGATGGGCGGGGAAGTTGGAGGAGGTGAATCAGCGGGTGTAGGAGGGTGAGTAGGTGGGTGGGGTGGAGCCTGGGCAATGACGTAGGCACCCCCTGCTTCCGGAAAAATCCTATACGAATAAAAATGAGATAATACATCTGGTGCGGTGAACCTAATAGGTCATGGGGTAGGGAAGGCTTAATGACCCTGATGTGATGGGAAAGGTGGTTGGTGTAAAACCTACCGTTCAGGTTGCCCTATCTACTGGTAAAAATTTCATTGATGTAGGAGGCGGCATGGTAAGGGATGTTTAGGTAGTCCTGTCGCATGACACAGGTTATGAGATCCATATCATGACCAATCACGACCCCCATATCTTCATGGAGAGAGAAAATATTGGTTCTAATGCACCGATGGGTAAAATGGAGGATGGGGTCAGTGATAAGGGTACACTGCGAGGTAGGGGTGTAGTGGTGTTCAGGCCCAACCATCTCCTACCACATAGAAATGAGCTCAGAGCGCTTGGGCCTGGTCAAGGTAGATACATGGGGTTGGGTGATGGGATGGGGGTAGAAAACACACGCTCGGCCGAACGTAGTCATGGTGAGGGAAAAGCACCGACCACCGAGCCGGAACCAAACCACATGTACCGCATCACCAGGTGTCTCCCATTACTCAGCTCCATCGAACTCGAATGAGGTAGCGAACACCAAAAATAAATCACGAAATATAGGAGTGCTGATCTATAAAATAGCAAGCAGTGGAGTGTGTCCGAGGAGATCCTCTAACTCTCCCCAGATTCCGAGCTGATGAGGAATGCTGCTGTTGAGGTAGAAACCACTCAACGTAATTAGATGGTGAGAGAAGTTCTGGATCCTATCATGTGCCACGTCGGTGACCGAAAACTCCATGCACGGGTAGGGAACACCTACAAGTCCTGGTCCTAGTGAAGGTGAAGCAGCATGAGTTGGCTTTGGGGGTGGATCAGCGGTAGTAGGTTGAGGGTTGCTGGATGGGGTGGTCGAAGAGGGGCTAGCTGCGGAGGAGGAGATCTCTGGTGGAGTGGTATCTAGGAGGGAAGAAATGATGGTGCTCAGACCAGCCTCAACTGAGAGTGTGAGGGGTGGAAGGACGGTCAACAGAGGGAGCTCATATACCAGAGCGTCTGGGTCTGGCTGTGTCACAGGTCGAAGTCGTATCCAACAATAAATGGGCCTCTCGCCCTTAGTGGCGGAGGTGGTATGCTTCCCCCAGGATGGATCTCGATCTGCCATAACCTGAAAGAGAAAGAAAAAATACAAAAGAAAAAATAATAGAATAATAAAAGAAATAAAATGTGATATAATTGAGGAGAACAAAATTACACAACACGTATATAAAGAGTACACGATGTGTAGTGAAAGCTAAGTATTATCCCATTTTCTCTGGATAAACATGCCAAAGGAGAAATATATAGAACCAGAAAGGATACACGTCATGTACCAAAAATACACGATGTGTTCATGCAAAGTGGACATGGTTATTTATTTAGTAAAGACACGACCATGATCTTAATAGTTCTAATAGTAAATGACATGCCGTGTACAATCGGACATGGCATATTCTTCACCAGAGGAACGTGGCCATGTGGGGTACTAGACACTAGCTGGCCAAAAGAAATCTGCTATACAACATGCACCGAACACACACGCCATGTATGTGATCATGGGGTGTTAGGCCGTGTGAAGTGCTACACATGGATGGGCCAAAAGAAATGTCCAACACGACGTGTACCGAACACACATGCCATGTTGATGAAAATGGTGTGTGATTCTGTGTAGAAAAAGATACCCAGACATGATGGGGAAAGGTACATGGTGTGTAACAAGCATACACACCGTGTATATTCAAATTGTGAAGCATTTTTTGCATGGTCTTGTACAAAAGTACATGGTGTGTGTTCATCATTTTTTGCCCATGTACCGCAGAAGCCAAACAATAATCTGATCACGAAATCACCCTAAACATGTCTAATAACATAAAAGAGAGGGTGTAGAATGGAGTACCTAGATCGAGGATCACAATTCAAGAGAAATCAGAATCAGAAATTAACAAAATCCATGGATTATATTGAATGGAGTTTGGGTGTCGTACGGGGGATGAAACGGGAAGAAGGGGCCCTCCACGTGACACAACTTGAAGCCGGATGGACGTGGATTATATAGCTGAGGTACACAACATGTATATCCAGACTACACGCCATATAAATAATTTTTTTAAACATATTATTAGTAATATATATATATATATAATTATAATATATTATATAATAATTAATATCAATAATTAAAAATAATAAAAATGGATATGTGTATATATATACACAGAATTTAAAAATAAAAATATACACGTAATGTAGTCGGAAATGTCACAGCCCCCTCCCACCAATGATGCCCCTTCTGATCTGGCAATGGTGAAAGGGAGATAATGACCCCCAATTCCCACCTCCAGTAGGCCCTGGGGTGGCGACTAGCACCGAAGGTATGAGATTTCACAAATATGGGAGGCATTACCATTTTTTATTATTTAAGATCGAGAAATAGGACAAGTCAACCACGAAAAAGGAAAAGAACAAGTGTATAGAAATAAAACCAAACCAATCCCACATGCATGTTCATATAGTTCTGAAACAAGGTAAAAGTACAAGAAAGCTCAAAAGTACAATACCAAAAGAAACAAGTGTACAACAACTGCAACAACTCCAACTATCCCGACTAGTAGGGTCCCGCACGGCCCTGGTAGTCCTCCTAGAAACCTGAAAGTAATCTTACGGTGAGAATACAAGTATACTCAGTAGGGAAACCTAAAGCTCTCGTGCACAAGTGGGGAGACATCCTAATGTCCCGTGAGAACAACAGAAGAAACCTAGCAAGGAATTCTACCCACCCAATATCACCAGCCACACTCACCAAAACAACAATCAAAAAAGGTTGTAGTATATAAGGACATGAGTATTGGGTAACCCGCACCATTTCCCACTAGTTAGATGCTCTTCCTAACGGCGAACGTCCTGACGCTACCACACTCTTCCCGCCTGCAAACACCTGGGCCTCAAGAACCACATATCCCGCCCGCACACACCTGGGCCTCACAACCATGCATCCCACCCGCACACACCTGGGACTCACAACCATGGATCCCACCCGCACACACCTGGGCCTCACAACCATGCATCCCACCCGCACACACCTGGGCCTCACAACCATGTATCCCACCCGCACACACCTGGGCATCATCCCGAAGATTCTTGGGAAACAGTAAAACCTGCCCGAAGAGTCTTGGGCTAAAACCGCCCCAATCGAAACCTACCCGAAGAGTCTTGGGTGTAAGGTCGCCTCAAGCCATGATATCCTATGGAAGAAGGAGCGGTAAGGAGCTAGTAACTAGGGGGAAAACACCATCTCCCATGAAATTGGAGTGTTCGACACTAAGTGCTCAACATGGGTGGGGTGCAATAAAACATAAAGATACATATATAGATATATATATATATATATATATATATATACCAAGCACTCATCCCAAACTATGTCTTATAATCAGATAACTGAGCACGTGCCTCGGTACTGCTACTAGGAAGCATGCATACAACAAACAACCCCAACCCCATTTAGGTTTTCATGTTTCAACAGAATCAGCTTATTAGTTCCTTAACAACTGGGAAACTATCCACAACCAACCATATCAATCGTTCGTAAAACATATCCCTGCAATCCACAAATCATATTTGGAAAACAAAAGCAACACAAGACGTCCCTCTTATTAACCAACCAACCCCATTGATTATTATTTCTGTTCCATTACCAAGCCCCACCATTCATTAACTCTTCAACATTTTATTTATCATTCACAACCCAATGCTTGTTCACATTAAAGCCCATCCATGCAGCCCCGCTACCAACCACCATAACCACAACCACACCAACTGAAACCCTAATGCTCACCCGATCCATAACAACCCACAAAACACCCCATGAAATGCCACATATCCAAGCGAACAACCACATGTTCATTATTCCATTTTGTTCAACCGGGATGATCACAGAAGGGTTCCATATTTTTACGTCAGCCAACTTTACGTGGTTAACCAAATTCGACATTCAACAAACTTCCATTCACAAAAACGGTCTAGAAAGACAGGGAAACATTTAATTTCACAAGAAAAGGCCCCCAACGACCGTGATTATTAGTATGCATAAGACTATTCAATTCACAACATAATATCACAGGATATAAAGATAAACATAACAAATTTCCCATCCCCGTTCTTTAACCAGTTATTATCTTTGTTTAATGCTTCTACTGGTTCTCATGAAAACAAGAGGAAACCCACCCCGCATGATGCAGAATGTAGAAAGACGAAGGTAAGATCCCAACCTCAACAGGTTATGATCACAACGATCCCCCAGATCAACTTTAGAAGACGTCCTTCGACGTCCGTCACTTCTGTCAAATCCAGGAAAAACCTCCTCAGGTGAAGGTAGGAAAGGAAAGGCCGAAGAAAAGACAACAGATCCAAGCTCAGATGTTCTGCCTCATCGTTACGATCCTGTGGCCGCAGACGGATCATAAATCGGAGCTCGGACGAAGAAGTTATGGAAGAAAAAGAGCCTTCGAGTCTCTTGGGAGAGTTTTGCTCAGAGGAATGGGGAGGAGAGGAGTGAGCTGAAAAGGAGGAGGGGACCCCTCCTTTTATAGGCATGGAAAAAAATTACACGGCATGTACTCGGCCATTTCACACGGACACCACGCGGCTTCCAACACGGCCTTCAACGTGGTACGTGACCTTGACTGGTCAACACACGGTTTGAAGGAAATACATACGCGGGGAGGGACTACATGACATGTAGTATTGAATACATGGTTTTTACTAATTTATTTCACACGGTAAGGACACAGCTCCAACACAGCACATGGTTGTTGACTGGTTAACACATGGTTTGAAGGTAAGGCGTACGCGGGGAGGGACTACACGGCATGTAGTATGGGGTACATGGTGTGTATCCATTTATTTCACATGGAAAGGACATGGCCTTCAACATGGGGTATACCTTGCGAGGGGGTACACGGTGTGTAGTTTCAAAATTCTGAAAAGTGTGGGAAAATTCCATTTTACCCTCCAGAACACATCATGACCCTCTTTTTGACAATGGAATTGGCCGGAGTGGTCCGGGCCGTTACAGGAAAATACACGGCGTGTGATTTAAAAGTGGAAAAAGAGAAGTACAGCCTTTGATCCAGTGCTTGGGGTGAAGTTCGAACTGGCCATTGACCGTTCTGAATGGAAGTCGTCAACCACTGGTGTGAAGGTTGTACTACTGCCCTTATTATATATATATATATTTAATGTATACGACCTATATTACATGGGAAGAAGAAAATGCATGATTTTTGGTTTTTAATTATTTACGAAGGGGATGAAGTAGGGAGATTAGCCAAGGTCTAACCTGGGTCTTTTGGATCCGGGGACGAGACTTTACCAATCTACCAACTTTATCTGCATGAATTATTTGATATGGAAAAGTTTTAAAGTTAGTAAGGAAAAATATGGCACACATTACGTATATCGAAAGACACACCGTGTGGTTTTATTAAAAGGGTAATTGATGGAAATGGGGTGGTTGTCTGGATTCGAACCCGAGTCTTTTGGAGTCAGGTTTCTATATTGGCCAACCGATCCATCCACACCATGGGTTTTCTTATAAGCTAATATATATATATATATATATATATATATTTGTATGAAATTTACTACACCTTCCATGTAATAAAATATAAAATGGAGGATCCATGTGCCGAAGGTAGGTCAGGAGGATTAGAACCTGTGACTGCTTGGATAAACTCTAGTGACCTTACCATAGGCACTGACACCATCCCTGTTTATTTATTAGTTAAAATATATATTTATAATAGTTATAAAATAATTGAAAATGGAAAATTACACCCCATGTATATTGGTAGAACACAACATGTATCCTCTGGGTTGCCTCCCAAGAAGCACCTTTGTTTTAGGTCATTGTATTGACCTACTTACCTCATTTACCTGAGCTCTATGGTGGATATTGGTCCCAAAAGTAGCCACCCTGACCTTCTAGGAATATTAGGTTCTCTGGCTCTTCTTCAACTGGAATTTATGGAATGATAAATTTATCAAAAATAAAAGAATATATCATATCATCCACTAAGCGATCATCCAAGGTAGTTATCACATAACATCCCTCATGATCGGGTGAAGATGCATGCTTGACAGCCTTGAGGACATTGTAGGAGACTCTATCGTCTCCTACCCGGAAAATCAACTCCCCTTGGTGTATGTCGATTAGTGCCTTGCCAGTTTCCATGAATGGCCTTCCCAAAATGATAGGTGCCTCTTAGTCATCCTCCATGTCAAGGATGATGAAATCTGCAGGAAGGATTAGTCTACCTACAGTGACGAGCACATCATCTAGTAGTCCCTTCAGTTGTTTGATGGATTGATCAGCAAGTTAAAAGGCTACTCGAGTAGGCTTCAAGTAATTGAGCCCTAGCTTCTTGAAAACTCCAAGGGGCATGAGGATCACTCTGGCCCATAAGTCGCAGAGGGCCTTCCAAAACATGCATGGTCCAATGGTACAATGAATAGTGAAACTACCTGGATCTTAGAGTTTGGGATGAATTCAATGCTTGATAACTGCATAACACTCCATGGTTTGGGAAATGGTGCCTAGATCCTCCATCTTTCTTCTATTGGAGAGTATTTCCTTCATGAATTTGGCATAAGTGGGCATCTACGTTAGTGCCTCTGTAAATGAAATATTTTTGTGCAAATTTTTAAATA
Source organism: Viscum album (assembly GCA_963277665.1). Classification (NCBI taxonomy): domain Eukaryota; kingdom Viridiplantae; phylum Streptophyta; class Magnoliopsida; order Santalales; family Viscaceae; genus Viscum; species Viscum album. The sequence continues at coordinate 1,996,655,360 of OY728157.1, forward strand.
TGCACATGAATTTGCTAAACAGGTGGTCCAACTTTCCCTACATCCATCTCTCTGTGAAGGGTAAGGAAGGATCAAAGGGTTTGATGAACTCCTTCCCTTTATTCTGTGAAACCTCATTCTGTGTGCTTTTGGATGCGGACGGGTTGGTATTGGTACCTTCTCCATCAATAGGAGGTGTGGATACACCTGACTGTGCTAGTTTGTTCTATTAGAGCTCTTTTCCACTCCAGAGCATGGTGGCATGGGACTCCTCCCTCAGTTTCTTCTCTGTGTTTCCTGATAGAGTACCGGGTTACCTTTCTGAGAGTTGGGTTTCCAATTATCCAATTTGGTTCTCTAGGCCTCTAATTGAAGCCTCCTGATTTTGGAAACTGGTGTCAGTAGTAGATATGAATTTGGTCATAAGATTCTCTATCCTTGAGGGCTTCTCCAACATAGGTGGTTATTGAGATAGTGGAGGTGGTGGCTGTCGTGGATGCTGTGGGCAAGGGTTCTGATACCCTTGATAGTGATAAGGGACCTATTGGGGATGTTGCTGCCTCTGGTATTGGTTCTGATAAGGAGGCTGGTTGTAGCTGGGCGGTCACTACGGCTGAAAATTCTGCTGTGCTTGACCCCAGCTTGTATTTTTTGCTCACGCCATGCTGGGTTCTGATACTGTTGGTACTGGTTTGTCCCTTGATTTTGTGCAACATAAATTACCTTGATTGTTTATTGTCCTCCAGCAGAACCTTGGAATTATCCCATGATGTGGTTATCACCACATTCGCTAGACTCTAGATGGTTTACCTCTTGTACATGGGACATGCCTTTAAGATTGAGCGTGTCGATCTTCTTGGACACAACATCCAACTGGGCAGCTAACAAGGTTGTTGCATCAATTTTATTCTTACCTCGTTTATTTGTGCCCTAATCAGAATTACATTAGAAGCTGTTAGTAGACATGTCTTCCGGAAGTTCGAAGAGTTCTTTAGGGGACTTCCTCATTACCGTACCTCCAGCAGCGACATCTACCACAGACTTGGTATTAGTCATCCGAACTCTGTAGAAGGTTTGGACTTGCATCCGAAGTGGAAGTCCATGGTGTGGGAAATTGTGAAATATCTCCTTGAAGTGCTCCCATAATTAGTATAATGATTTTGCGTCATTCTTCTAGAAGTTATGGATCTCATTCCGAAGTTTCACCATCTTTGAAGGTGGGAAGTATTTGGATAGGAACACCTGGGATAGCTCCACCTAGTTGAGGATAGATCGTTGCGATATGCCTTCAATCTAGTCTTTCACCTTATCCCTTTGAGAGAAGGGGAAAGGTGAATATAGATGGCATCGGTGGACACTCTGTGGTAGCGAAATGTGTCCCAGACCTCCAAAAAATTGGAGAGATGGAATTGGGATCCTCGTTGGGTAGTCCACTGAATTGAACGGTGTTCTGGATCAACTGCATGACAAAAGGATTGGTATTGAAGTGTTGGGATTGCACCCATGGATAGATGATGCCCGAATCAGCTCCGTAGATTGATGGAAAACCTTTTTCAATGAGATTACATCATAGAGGTGGCTTCTAAGGAAGGGGAACTTGCATGAATTGTTGGTTCTGAGGGGCATAGAAAGGCCGTTGGTGTAGGTTTAAATAAGGAATCCTCTCGGGTTGGAATCGTTAGAGCTAATACGGATGGTATTCTGAAGCATGTGAAGCTTGCTGGTTCTGGTTGTCATCTGAACCTAACTGTTGTCCAGCTCCTTGTACTGCTGTATTGCCTTCGACGTTCTACTCCATGGGTTTGGTTTGGTTGTGTTCATCCATTAGTGCTCCTTGGCGTCTAAAAAACATCAATTCGATTTCTAGGTCAGTTGGGAAAAACTCTGATGACAGAGTGTTCTTGGAATGTGTGAGGTGACAGCTCATACACCTAAAGGCCTACAAAAAAATAACAAGCGTAAACATGGAAAAAGAAAGATAAACAGAAATGAGAATAAAAAAGAAATTTTTGTGAAATTATGATTTTTTTCACTAAAATTTGATACAAATTTAACTAAAACACGAATAAAATTAATTTTAGCTCTTCCCCGGAAATGGTGCAAAAAAATTGGAGAGTCGTTTCAACAACGATATATTATTAGTGACCTAAATTATTTTTACCCTAACAAGTATAGAACCAGTAAGGGGTCCATCCATAGGAAAAAATGAGTTGTTTTTATCCTGTCTAATTTAGTTTCTAATTTTTTAATGAAGTTTTCTGAATTTAGATTCGATTGTTGTTGTTTGGAAAAAAGAAATAATTGGTTATAAGTTTCTTTTAACAAAGTGATTAACAGAATAAAAGTAAAATACAAGAAAATTAATTTTGATATAGATAAAGAAATATATTCATTGGGGGTATGGGTTAATGAGAATATGTTTATTAAATCAAATTGATTAAGAGGTTGTGTTGTTCATGATAACCCAACACTTTGGGTTTAATTTTTATTAATGTTTCCTTGGTCCGGTAAAATTTATATTTAGAGCTGATGTAACTAACTCCTTGGTCCGATAGTTAGTATTTAACAGATATTTATTTGTCTTAGTTCTTTTTTAGTCAAAAAATACTTCAAATGGTCATGAATTTTTTCATCGGTAATCTTCTTTTGAATCTTTGAAAATTATGCCCTTGGTCCGGTACTGAATTTCCAGTGATGATATGATGTGTTTTAAGAAGAATAAGAAGATGTTAATAGAAAACACATTCATAAAAACATAATTCAAATTACAGCTCAATATCTCCCACAACCCTAACATATTGGGTGTTTAGTTACACATGGAGAAAAAAATAAACACAAAACTCTTGATACCTGATGTGATCATACATGAAACTTTGAGTTGGAAATGATTATTTGGTAGATGGTGGAATGGAGGTAGTATTATGGTAGAGAATTTATCCTCCGAAACTTCAATTCTTTCTCCACAAAATACTACACCCCCTCTCTTTGGTCCGAAGTCCAGGGCCTCCTTTTATCGAAAAAATAATTACACGGCATGTGGACAAAGTACACGCCGTGTACTTTTGTAAATGCATTTTGCCTCCATTTTCTCTGCTGGTCGGCGGCCTAACACGCCGTCATTGAATTGGAACATGATGCCGTATGGTAGGTGAATGTACACGGCATGTAGCGCCTCCATACCCGACGTCTAGTATCTTTTTTTGGTCACAAACCACTCCTAGAAATTTATACACATCGTGTACCAAAATCTGGTTACTTGGGAATGTATTTTTCATGGTCAACCCAAATCTGAACATGAATGTAAACAACGTGTATATAAGTACACACACTGTAGTTGTAAATGTTTGCTCAGTTCTTCCCTGTTTTGTGTATTTGGCCATAAACCTCTTGGAAATGAACAAGATCACCAAAATCATAGTATTTATTTTTTAAGAAGTAGGTAATTACTGAAAACATGTTCTTATATTTCAATAGAGTATATGAAAATGTATACAAAAATTGGGCGCATCAGACTCGCTGAACGATAGATCACTGAACAGTGAATTGCCGAATGATTGAACACCGAATAGTGACTTGTCCTATGGTGATCCATGAAACAACGACTCATACAATAGTGATTTGTCCAATAGAAACTCGACCCATGTTTAGTCATCCATTGGTGACTCATCCAATGGAAAATTCTTTAATAATGAGTCATACAATGCTGAATCTTCCAATGGAGAATCATCCAATGGCGAGTCATCCAATTGTGACTCATCCAACGATGACTCGTCTAATGGTGAGTGATGAACAGTGCTTCCATTTTCCTATAGTTTTTCCCCATTGATGTTATCATTGACGTAAATTGAATTTAAGGCCTTATTTTAATAGATTAAAGGCTTAATCAAAGCCCACAACTAGTATATAAATTTTCTTAAGGGCCAGGGTGCCTCCACTCAGTCAAAATGTTAAATCTTACCCAGATCCTCTCTCTATGGAAAATATAAACCATATCTAAACCACATCCAAATTTAGATTTTCAAAAGGCCAAGATACCTTCCACCCTTATTCTTCCTTCCTATTTCCCTTGGTATGGTTCTCCAAAACTTCTTCCTCCATTAGGAGTTGTGCATTGGTCTGTATCCTTGGATCATGTTTCCCATGTATTTTTTCATACTCAATGTGCACCCCCTATTTTAGTGCAACTAGGACGCATCAATACTTAATCGATATAAGGTATTTTCTACCCCTATTCTATTGGGATCATTAATATATTTCATCCCATTTCTTATTTCTATGGGATGTAATGTGTTCTCCATGTTTTTAATTGATCATTCTCAGTTGTTGGTTCGTGCAGTGGTGTCATGATATCACTGAGAGGATACAGTTGTCGCAGAAGAGGTGATCATGATTTGTTGTGATGGCCATTCTCATTCAATGAATGATGGAAAAATTTGAGGTAAGGTATTCATTGGTTATCTGTTTATATATGTGAAACCCTAGAGATAGAATGATTTTTCACAAGGATCACAATGAAATTAACATAATAATTATTTGAATCATATTGAAGAATTGGTATCGATTTCTTATTGATGTTATAGCCTCTTGATTTTTTAGATAGTGTGATATATATCTTTTACTTGTTTAGCATGTCATTATTTATAGAAATTGGTAAGGAACATAAATATGGAATTAATTGATCAATAATTGGATAACTTTTTAAAGTGTAATTTAAATGAATCATGTTGCTGTTGTAATTTGATGCTAATAAAATGGATGTAGATATGCTTGTTTAACTGAATTGGTTGATGAACTTGAAGCATGAGGATGTATGATGAAAAATGGATTAAAGAAATGTAAAATTAATAGTCTAATTAATTTGTGTTATATTGAGAATCTTGTTTCTTAGGTTTCCCATAGTTGGAACTTGAATGTTTAATCAGTTAATTCAACATGGAAAATAACCAGTTGTGTGATAAAAGATAATAACTATATAGGTCCTGAGATTCCCTCATTCTTGTAAAGGATAAGTTACTCATACATTGGAGTCATGAGATCTTTTTGTGTATGAGGTCTTCATTCCTTGATTTATGGTTGATATCCCATTTCTAGGTCTATTACTGTTGCTTGTGATGTGCTCTGGATACGAGACTTGTGTTATGTAGGGTAGGGTGGTTCAGATGTGACATGAGCCTCGGATGACTGAGTGTAGATGGTTTTTGTGGTATGTGGGTTGTGGCATCCCACCTCTTTATAACATAAACTTTCATTACATTACACAAAACTGAGGATATTTAAGGTTTAGTGTCTTGGAAACCAGGAACATAATACAAGAAACAACATAAAAATTTCTTCTTAAAAACTTGAAAGGATTCTCCTTAAGTTCATCCTAGGTTCATTACTGCATCTCATAACCTGGGGACATACATCAAAAAAAGGGTGAGCAGAAGGCCTAGTAAGGGAAACAAGAGAAACATTTTACATGTGAACTTGAGATACTTCAATAAGGTCATGAAAATAAATTTAAGGCATGAGAAAGAAATAATGAGGCATATTATAATAAAAATAAAATATTTAATTACTTGAAGATGTGGCTACAACATTTATTATTGAAAATCATTTATGTTTCCCCAAGGTCCAACCCCAATGTGTCATTAAAAATTACCAAGGTTATTCACCAAGGCGTCGTTAAAAATAGCCATCTCTAGAGATTATGTCTTTACCCAATGAATTGGAGTGCTATTAGGGCGCACCCTTGACATGTCTTTATTATCATGTGAGACACATATATCATCATAAATCCCTTCATAAACAACCCATATAGCATAATAGAAATGGGTTTCATTTCATAATCATAACATTTTAATACTGCTTTAAAGACATGATCTTTATGTCACTTTAAACCCACGGAAAGGGAAAGCGGGTCTCATGTATGTAAATCCCAGAATTTAAAATAGAAAAATTTGGTATATATGTTAATAACCCTATAGAATACAAAGATTTGAGTATTCACTTAATAAAATAAAAGAACATTAGAAAAAGAGAGATACATTTTGAGACGGAAATTCTACAGCATAACGGCTATGTTTCGGGGTTTTAGAAAACATTGAAAAGAGAGGGGACATGGGTCAAAAATTCATAAATGACCCATAAAATAGTATAGGGACAAAATATGAAGGATATATAAACATGGTAATGAAATTTTAAGGAGATACCATTTGAAATGAAAAACATGGAAGGAAGACAAAAATTAGATTTCTCTTATGAAAATTTGGCAGCCTAACGACATCACTAAAACTTCAACAAAAATAAATTGACAAGATCAAATAGTGTCTCTCATAATATGAACATAATAGTTCAGTATGATATATATAGAGATAATACACCAACAAAAATAAAAAATAACTTGAAATACTTGACATGAAAGTAGTACTTTGAAAAATGAGAAGGGTGAAAGAATCCCTTAAAAATTCAGCAGCCTAACGGCACCACTTAAACATTCTTAAAACGAATACGTGAGAGAAAGAGGGGGTCTATAATAATATGAACATGAAAAGGGAAGTAATATGAATATAAAATAACATCCTTTAACATAAGAAAATGGAGCATAAAATAAATGACATAAAAGAGATTATTTGAAAAGAAAGAGAGAGGTCGGATCCCTTACCTTAAATGTAACTCTTAAAATTCAAAGGTTGGGACCTTAAGAGGCTTGAGGGAACCTTGGGAGGACTCTTTCGGAGGTAAGGATACCAGAAATTCCTTGAGTATGATTTTGGAGTCGAATGGATGAGAGGATGTCTTGGTATTTATTGGGAAAGTGAGGGGACAAGGCATTAATGGCCAAGGGACACCTCATTGGTGGTTTTGGCAAAACCATGGGCTTGCCCATGGTATTTTCCAATGGTATTGGCCACTTGGGACACCTCATACCTTATCTTACTATTCTTAAGTATAACATATTGATTAAATACTTAATAAACCATTTAATTATTTCATTAAACACCTGTAACTTAAAAACTGTATGTTTACTATTCATCGAAAATTCAACTTTCTCAGAAAAATCCCAAAATTTCACCTTAACCAAATATCGATGCTCTGATTACAAATATGAACCCCATTTTATAAAAATATTTTTCTAAATATTTATAATTATATTTTAAAAAAAAACTATTCACCCGAAAAAACTAATACTTGATTAATAATTTATTAAACTATTATTTAACCATTTTATTAAATCACATTACTTAATCAAGGTGTCTAAAATATATTAAAACATTCTTTAAGTGAGATTACTAATCCATTTGGTCACATTACTAATCCTAAGCGTAAAATCACTATTCTTAATTTACTATTCATAAAAAATTAAGTTGATCTTATTAGACTCCAAATTCCTCACTGCACACTTTTGCAGAAGACCATTTTTTGAAAATCATTACACATCATTAATTATTTAAGTTTTAAATAAATATTTTAAAATATCCTTCTTTTCAAAATTCATCAAAAATATGCATACTATATTTATCCGGGCATTTGGAAATTCATAAACTTCATTAATGGAATAAATCTCAATTTATTCATCCCAAAGGATTACACAAAGAAGCTACGGTCTCGTCACATAGCCCCTTATAACACCGACATACGACCCAAGTGTTAGGTGTGCTATGGTGAGAGAATCTAAGGGAGGCTTAGATAACATTTCCCTAGTAGTAATCTCTACTAACTTGAACTTCTCCCGCAGGCATCTCCATTCAAGCTTGACATGGTAGAGTTCAGCTTGGGCTTGGTCCAAAGCGAAGCCCAAAGATGCCACCTCCTTACCATGAGCTGATAAGTGGGCTTCATAAGGTTTAGGACTACTGGATGAAGCCATCGACTCCTATTTCTGCATTAACCATTACCATCTCTATTAAATCGTTAAGAGTAAGTTAATATACTATTCAAAAAGTTTGGGTCGTTACATTCTTCCCCCCTTACGAAATTTCGTCCCCGAAATTTTATACTTGGGGCCTAGTCGAAAATGTGAGGGTACTTTTGCTTCATTGTTTCCTCAGGCACCCAAGTCGCTTCTTCATACTTATGATTCCTCCACAACACTTTCACAAGGTGGGTAGTCTTGTTCCTCAGAACCTTGTCTCTACGGTCTAAGATCTCTACTGGATGCTCCTCATAAGAGAGGTCATGTTCCAGTTGTACCACCTCTGGGTTCTGTACATACGAAGGGTCGGGTATGTACTTCTTCAAAATATATACATGGAAGACATCATGAACATGAGCTAGGATCGGTGAAAGTGCTACTCGATATGACACTTCTCCTATGCGATCAAGGATTTCATAGGGGCCAATGTACCTAGGGCTCAGCTTTCCTTTATTCCCAATCCGCATGACTCTCTTCCATGGAGAAATTCGAAGGAAGTCTTTGTCGCCAACAACAAACTCCAAGTCCCTTCGATGGTTGTCAGCATAGCTCTTCTGCCGACTCTAAGTAGCCTTTATGTGTTGTTGGATGGCATGAACCTGTTCTGTCATCTCATGCACATGATCAGGCCCAAGAAGCTTTCCCTCACAATTTTCATCCCAACAAGTTGTAGTTCTACATTGATTTCCATATAGAGTTTCATAGGGTGCCATCTGAATACTCGAATGGAAGCTGTTGTTATAGAAGAACTCAACTAATGGGAGGTGTTGATCCCATCAACCTTTAAATTCCATTGAGCATAATCACAGCATGTCTTCGAGTGTCTAAATAGTCCTTTCAGATTGGCCATCCGTTTGAGGATGATAGACCGTACTAAAATTCAATTCAGTATTTCAAGCATGTTGAAGACTTCTACAGAATTTTGATGTGAATATTAGATCACGATCAGACACGATGCATAGTGGTACCCCATGCTGCCTTACCACTTCCTTTACGTATATCTTGGCAAGTTGATCCAGAGAGAAATATTCCCGAATAGAGATAAAATGGGCGGTCTTGGTGAGACGGTCCACAATAACCCATATCTCATTACTTCCATTGGATGTTTTTGGGAGACCAGTTACAAATTCCATAGTGATATTATCCCCCTTCCATACTGGTATGGGTAGCGGTTGTAATACCCCCTTAGTAAGTTTTCATTCTTACTTTACTTGTTGACACACTAGGCACCTTGTAGTGTAATCATCAATCTACCTCTTCATGTTATCCAACCAATAATGATCACGAAGGTTTCTATACATTTTAGTGCTTCCTTGATGTAAATAGAAAGTAGAGCTATGAGCTTCATCCATCAGTTCTTTCTTTATCTCTGGAATAGATGGAACACATAGCCTTGTACAAAATTTAAATACACCTTCTTGTTCAATATTGAAATTAGGGAACTTCCCATCCTTTACAGCCTCAAACTTCTCTTACATCAAAGGATCTTCTTTTTGAGCCTTCTTGATATTCTCTAGTAATGAAGGTTGAGAAATCATTTGGGATAAGGTTGATGATGTCCCTTCCCTTACAATTCCCATGTCTAGTTTTAGTAGGTCTTTAATCAAGGGATCTCCCAGGATCCTCATTGTTGCCAGAACAACAGGGTCTTTCTAGCTTAACGCATATTCGACTTTGTTTACGCTTCCAGGGTGATAATGAATTGAACAATCATAGTCCTTAATAAGCTCCAACCATCTCCTTTGTCTCATGTTCAATTCTTTCTATGTGAAAATATTATTTAAACTTTGGTGGTCAGTTTATATATCACCTTTCTCCCCATAAAGATCATGCCTCCATATCTTTAGAGCAAAAACAATTGCCACTAGCTCTAGGTCATGCATAGAATAATTCTGCACATGTATCTTCAACTGTTGAGATGCATAAGCAATTAACATTTCATTTTTCATGAGGATGAACCCAAGCCCTTTCAGAGATGCATCACTAAAAATAATGAATCCTTCTCTGATAGAGGGTAGTGTTAACACAGGTGCAGTAACCAATCTCTTCTTCAGTTCATGGAAAATTTCCTCGCAATCCTTTCTCTAGATGAACTTAACCCATTTTTGAGTGAACTTGGTTAGTGGATTAGAAAGCCACGAATAGTTTTTCACAAACCTCCATTAACATCCTACTAAACCAAGGAAACTAAGAATCTATGTTATTGTTGTGGTTTGAGGCCACTCCTCCACAACCATTGTCTTTTCAGGGTTAACCGAGATTCCTTCATTGGTTACGATGTGCCCCAAGAAAGCCACTTTTTGTAACCAAAACTCACATTTGCTAAACTTTCCAAAGAGCCTATCCTTCCACAGAGTTTTGAAAATAACTCTCAGATGATATTCTTGCTTCTCAAAACTTTATGAATATATCAAAATTTCATCAATAAAAACTACCACAAAGTTATCAAGGTAGTCCTCAAAGACTATATTCATAAAATCCATGAAAATAGCAGGAGCATTAGTCAATCTGAAGGGCATAACAGTAAACTCATAATTCCCATATACTGATCAGAAGGCATTCTTTGGAATATCTTCCTTCTTCACCCTCAGTTGATGACAACCAGATCGAAGGTCAATCTTAGAGAAGAATTGATCCCCGTGAAGTTGGTCAAATAAATCATCAATTCTTAGAAGAGGGTATTTGTTCTTCATTGTGATCCCATTCATTTCTCTATAATCAATGCATAGCCGCATTGATCCATCCTTCTTCTTCACAAAGAGAACTGGTGCTCCCCAAGGAGACACACTCAGTTGGATAAACCCCTTCTACAACAAGTATTGGAGTTTCTTCTTTAACTATTATAGCTCCACATTTTCTATTCTATATGGGGTCGTTGATATCGGTTGAGATCCATGTATGAGTTCAATGGAGAACTCTACCTCTCTTTCTGGGGTAGGTCCAGGTAACTCCTTAGGAAATACATACATGTATTCCTGAACAATCGGAACATCTTCTATTTGTATACTCTCTTTTTCTTCATCATCATCACCAATTAACTCCATAAATAAAGGTATAGGAGGTGTTTCTAGATAGGGATCGGTTTGGGATATCTCTCGTTAGAAGATAATTGTAGGTCATTCATTCAAGACTACTTAGATTTCCTTACTTATATATTTTAACATAGTATTATAATTTGATAGTCATTCCATCCCTAGTATAACGTTGAATTACAACATTGGAATGACTACTAGATTTTCGATAATATTGTTCTCACTAAATTAAACACTATAGTCTCTAAACAATGTTGATGAATGGATAATCCCACTTAGAGTCTTGACTGACAACTCTACCTCAAGCAGTTCTGGGATTGATTCTATATTCTTTTCTAACATGGAGGATATAAAGGAATGCGTATAACCAGAATCAAACAAAGTAGTTGCTAATTTTGAGAGGACAACAAGAGTATCTGCTAACAGGTAATCTGGAGCATCAACTTCAGTTGTTGTGATAGAAAAAGCACGAACTTGCTCCCCTGGCCTTTGCTGAGGTTGATGGTGATTCCCGGCTACTACCATTGGATTTGGACAGTGATTAGCAAAGTTCCCAAGCTGTCCACACTTGAAGCAATAGACTTCGGGTAGGTCCAGAACCATCCTTCCTCTGTCGTTAGTGTTGGCGAGTTTAGGTTTCACCTCACTACTAAAATTTAGATCAATATGACCTCCTCTTCAACACTTTTATCAGTTGACACTTCCGATCAAGCAGTTCCTCAGATGCTCTTCCCACATTTATTGCATGTGGTAAGTTGAATTTTCTTCCCACCTCTTCCCTGATCAAAAGTCTTCCCTAAAATGGGTTCGACGATCTGTTCTTGTCATTTGATTTATGAGACCACTATGTCTCACCAATATTTATCTCGACTTTCATTGCACTCCGCATGATCTCCTCGTAGCTATCGTAGTCCTGGTTGGCTAAATTCTTCCGCAGTTGAGGTCTCAGTCCACCAAAAAATCTATCAACATTCCCACTTGGATCCATGACAAAGCTATAGGTATATCGTGAATGTCGGGTGAAGTTCATTTCATAGATTCCAACATATTCATTCTCCTTCCGCTTCAGCTCATGAAATTCTTTCTCCATTCTCGTTCTCATGGAATGAGGGAATTACTTATTAAAGAATATTCCCCAGAACTCTTCCCACTCAATAGCTTCCATATCTCCTCTAGGCATCATGTTTTTTACTAGTGACCACCACTGATCAGCTTCTCCCTCTAGGAGGTAAACAACCATGGTGACTTTTTTTTGTTCTGAATAAAGGAGTACAAAAAAGATCTTTTCAATGGAGCTTATCCATTATTCCGCAACCAATGGGTCAGTAGATCCACTGAATGATGGTGGATGTTGACGCATGAAGGACTCAACAGAGGGTTGTTACCTTCGGGGTGAGATCGGCCTATCAGCTTTATTGAAGTTATTACTCATAACTTGAGTCAGTTGGTTCATCATTCGCATGAATGTTTCCATTCCGGCTTCCATCGGAGGGCCGTCAGCAGATGGTGCATTGTGCTCACCATCTGCACGGTTCCTCCTATTTCCCACCATTTTCTAAAAAGATAAAACCATTGTGAGAAACTTATATCATTTATGAATCTTTTAACTAAGACTTCATGCTTAGACAATTACATTTCTCTATAATTCCTTCATAATGATTCATAAAAAGCTTGTGATTAACCAAACATATCTCCCGGGAGTGTCGTAACCAAGAGTGCAGCAAGGCCCATTATCGTGCAAAAGTACTCGTTCGAGTATAGCTCAAAGTGGTGTTTTTGGGTTTTACCCCTATGTACATCTGTGCCAGAGCCGCCGCTACCTGCACGTATCTAGAGATGGATGTATTTGTTTGATAAACCACAAACTCAATACTTACCAAAATACCAGGAAGTTTTCCTATATTTAAAATTCTCTATAGGGTTCTTCCTAAAGTTTTTATATCCTAATTTCCACAAATAACTAAACCATACATTGATACCAACTGTAGCATCCCGCCTTTTTATAACATAAAGTTTCATTACATTACATAAAACTGAGGATATTTAAGGTTTAGTGTCTTGGAAACCAGGAACATAACACATGAAAAAACATAAATCATTATTATTAAACACATGAAAGGCTTATTCTTAAGTTCATAGTAGGTTCATTACTGCATCTCATAACCTGGGGACATACATCAAAAGAAAGGGTGAGCAGAAGGCCCAGTAAGGCAAACAAGAGAAACATTTTACATGTGAACTTGAGATACTTCAATAAGGTCGTGAAAAGAACTTTAAGGCATGAGAAAGGAATAATGAGGCATATCATAATAAAAATAACTATTTTCATAACATGATGATGTGGCTAAAACATTTAATATTGACAATCATTTCTGTTTCACCAAGGTCCTTCTCCAAGGTGTCATTAAAAATTACCAAGGTTATTCACTAAGGCGTCGTTAAAAATAGCAGCCTCTAGTGATTATGTCTTTACACAATTAATTGGATCACTATCAAGGAGCACCCCTGACATGTCTTTATTATCATGTGAGCCACATATATCATCATCAATAATTTCATAAATAACCCATATATCATAAAATTAATGGGTTTGATTTCATAATAATAACATTTTAAAACTGCTTTAAAGACGTGATCTTTATGTCACTTTAAACCCACGGAAAGGGAAAGTGGGTCTCATGTATGTAAATCCCAGAATTTAAAATTGAACAAATTGGTATATATGTTAATACCCCTATATAATAGAGAGAATTGAGTATTCACCTAATAAAATAAAATAACCTTAGAAAAAGAGAGATACACTTTGAGACGGAAATTCTACACCATAACGGCTATGTTTCTGGGTATTAGAAAACATTGAAAAGAGAGAGGAAATGGGTCAAAAAAATTCATAAATGCACATAAAATAGTAGAGGGGTAGAATATGAAGGATATATGAACATGGTAATGAATTTTAAAGACACACCATTTGAAATGAAAAACATGGAAGGAAGACAAAAATTAGATTTCTCGTATGAAAATTCGGCAGCCTAACAGCGTCACTTAAACTTCAACAAAAATGAATTGAAGAGATAAAATATGGTCTCTAATAATATGAAAATAAAACTTCAGTATGATTGATATAGAGATCATACCCCAACATAATAAAAAGAAACATGAAATACATGACATGAAAGTAGAACTTTGAAAAATGAGAAGGGTGAAAGAATCCCTTAAAAATTCGACAGCCTAACGGCGCCACTTAAACATTCTTAAAACGAATTGATGAGATAAAGAAAGGGTATCTCATCTTATGAACATGAAAAGGTAAGTAATATGAATATAAAAGAACATCCTATAACATAATAACATGGAGCATAAAAGAAATGACATAAAAGAGATTACCTGAAAAGAAAGAGATAGGTCAGATCCCTTACCATAAACATAACTCTTAAAACTCAATGGTTGGGACCTTGAGAGGCTTGAGGGAACCTTTGGAGGACTCTTTGGGAGGTAAGGAGACCAGAACTTCATTAAAGATTATTTTTGAGTCGAATGTATGAGAGTATGGCTTGGTATTTATAGGGAAAGTGAGGGGACAAGGCATTAATGGCCAAGGGACACCTCATTGGTGGTTTTGGAAAAACCTTGGGCTTTCCCATGGTATTGGCCCATGGTATTGGCCAATTGGGAAACCTCTTAAATTATATTACTATTCATAAGTTGACCATATTGATTAAATAATTAATACATCATTTAATGATGTCATTAAACACCTGTAACTTAAAAATTGTATTTTCACTATTCATCGAAAATTCAACTTTCTCAGAAAAATACCAAAATTTCACCTTTACCAAATATTGATGCTCTGATTAAAAATATGAAATCCATTTTATAAAAACAGTTTTCTAAATATTTTTAATTAAATTTTTAAATTAAAAACACTATTCAACCAAAAAAACTAATACTTGATTAATAATTTATGAAACCATTATTTAACCATTTTATTGAATCACATTACTTAATCAAGTTGTCTAAACTATATTAAAACATTCTTTAGGTGAGATTAATAATCCATTTGGTCACATTACTAATCCTAAGCATAAAATCACTATTCATAATTTACTATTCATTAAAAATTAAGTTGATCTTATTAGACTACAAATTCCTTACTGAACACTTTTGCAGAAGACAGTTTTTTGTAAATCATTACATATCATTAATTATTTATGTTTTACATAAATATTTTAAAATATAATTTCTTCTAAAATTCATCAAAAATATGCATACTATTTTTATCCGGACATTTTAAAATTCATAAACATTATTAAAAGAAGAAATCTCAATTTATTCATCCCAAAGGATTACAGAAAGAAGCTACGGTCTCATCACATAGCCCCTTATAACACTGGCATAAGAACTTAGTGCAAGGTGTGCTATGGTGAGAGAATCTAAGGGAGGCTTAGATAACATTTCCCAAGTAGTAATCTCTACTAACTTGATCTTCTCCCGCCGGCATCTCTGTTCAATCTTGACACGCTGGAGTTCGGCTTGGGCTTAGTCTAAAGCGAAGCCCAAAGATGCCACCTCCTTCCCAAGATCTGATAAGTGGGATTCATAAGGTTCATGTCTACTAGATTAAGCCATCGACTCCTCTTTCTACATTAATCATTAACATCTCTATTAAATCGTTAAGAGTAAGTTAATATACTATTTAAAAAGTTTGGGATGTTACGTGGGTGTAGGGAGGCACATTGGATGTTGTGGTATCAGTTTACACCTAGAGTGGTGAGATGCATCAGTTTATGCATTTTGTGTTGGGGAGGACATAAGAGATGATCGAACAGATTGATGTTGGTCTTACTTATTAATGTAGAAGATATATGCTTGTTGAATATTTTGTTTGTTTATCTGTTTTACATTCTCCACATTTTATGGAAGCTATTTTTTTATTAATCTCTATCCAAAGGTAGAAAATTTGTGTGAGGAATTACACATGATTTCTATGTTTATATTCTCAAGGATTTATGGGTTTATTCTCTTGAAATAGGTGGAAAAAACACGATAGGTAGCTTATCTACTCACCGTGTTGATCCCCGTAAGTTTGTTAGCTAAGAATGAATTCTTGGAATACCTAGAAATATAAAAATTGGTAATGTTGTTAATAATTAATAAGTGTTTCACCCAGGGGGATGGAGCTTAATGGGATGCAATGTTGAGGTTATGATTATGAGAAGCTGTGGACTCTGTTTTCTTACTCCGGGAGGGCATTGATCTTGTTGAGGTGCTAATGAAATGAAATGTGTAAATGATAATAGTTAATTAATGGTTAAATAATTGATTTATATAATGTGAAACTAATAAAAAGGGATAAATGAATTTAATCGAGCTCATTAAATGGTCGCTTGCTTACATGATATCTAGTCTTAGTATTGGTATCCAGGAGTCTGAGAGACAGTAGCTTTTGTTGAGTCAAAGACTAGGTTCTGACCATTATGTTGTTTTGATCTATATTATATCTTGTATGTTTTGTGTTTATATACACTACTGCTTTATATTGGTTAAGTAAACTAACATCCCAAATATTCAGATCCCTGAGGGGTGTTTTCCCTAACATCTCAATAGGAGGATTAATGGCTGACTACCCCCCTTTGGTTCCCCTCTCTTCTCTTGGCAGTTACTTGTGATGACGTGAATGATGATTAGTTTTCACAATATATGTGTGTAGAGGGATATAATGGCTTGAGGTTATTTCACAAACATATATTCTGGATATAGATTCTTAAGGACTATTATAGGTGTAATGTGTATAGGTTGTGATGTCTTGAAGATCATTTTTCAGTGTATGGGTTGTGATGGAAGGAGGTATAATACTCGATGTATGATACCCATTACGCGAGCTATGGTGGATCCTAGAAACTACATGGTAGATTTTTAATATGTGGATGTGGTGATGTGTTTCACAAGGTGAATGTTTTTGCGCTTCAACTAGGTGTCACCAGGATAGCGTTTTTAGAGAGAGATGATCAAGACATGAGACATTCGGGAAAAGTGGCAGACAAGTGGGGAAGTGGTAGTCGGGTACCCTTGACAATATTTATTATATTGTATGATATTGAATGTGATAATTTTTGATTGTATCCACTATGAGGATGGGAACTTAATATACCTATATAGGAAAAAAATTAATTTCACTTATTATACACTGTTTCTTAGCGTGCTTTCCTTACTTTTTCACGAGAGGCTATGGTGAGAATGATATTTAGTGTAGTTTTATAATCACTCTATGTATATTGAATTATTTTGTTAGTTCAATTGGAGCAAGTTGAAGATCAGGCTGGTTCCTACTAGCTTGAGGTTTTTATAAGAGATATTCAGGCTTTATGGTTGCTATCATTATACTTTATTTTCATGCTTTTTAGTTTTCACTTTCAGTAGTAGTAGTTCTTACATGACATTACATATGTTCACTTCAGTTTCTTTTACTTTTTTTCTGAGTAGGAGTTGGTTGGTTTCTATTTTATCTCTCTGTTTTACATGTGTTGTTCTAGTGGGTAATGCCTCAAATCTGTTTGTTTACTATACCCTCAGTTCTAGTTGCCAACTCATGGCCTACTAGAGGCGGGACATGGGTTTATTTATCAATTTTATCCCATTTCTAACCTTGGATGGGTATAAATTGTGTCAGGGGTGTCGTGACATTATGTGTTAAAATTTACTTCGGTAGGTTGAATATTGGTAAAATAGGTCATTATTAAACATATTCAGAATAGTAAAAATGATATCATTTTCATATTTTTACATTAATTATAATTTTTAAAACTAATCATGAATAGTGGTTAAGGAAGATTAACTACATTACAATTGTAGAGATAGTAGGACACACTTACGCATGAGTAACATTTCCATTTTCCAATGATCATTATAAAAAGAAGGTAAAAAATATTTTATCTTTATTTAATGATCATAATATCATAAATAATATAATATTTTATTATATATATATATATATCATCCACATGTTTCAATGTTAAAAAATAATCATATTTCTTCATGGAAGCAGAAATCCACAGGTATACAAACGATGATATCATTTTTCAGTGTAAGAAATACAATGATATATTATATGTTATGAAAGATAAATATATCATTAAAATAAATATGAATTAAATTATATAAAATATATTATTTGAATTTATCTTTATTACTTTCAATGTAAAGCATTAGTGAAAAATTAATCACATCACTCCGCATGGCGGTAGTTCACCGTACACACGAGTGATGTTATCATGCCCCTCATGGAATGAAATTTAATAAGGTATATGTAAGATGATATCTAAATAAGTATAAATATTTTACAAATAATATATATATATATATATATATATTAATTCAATCATTACATAAACCCATGAGAGGTGATAAAAAAATATATGATATTGGTTCGCAAGGCGGTTGCCCGCCGTACAAATGAATAATGATTTCGTATCCAATTTGATGGATTTGGATATGGATTTATCAATTGAAATTAATATAATAACATTTAATTATATTGTATATAATGGTTTTATTAATTGGAAAATATTTTAAGTAGGTTGAAGAAGAAACAAAATAAATATGTTGTGTTAAGCATGATACCGCTTCTTTAGGAAACCTCCATAGGTAAACACCAAAAGCCTTACTAGGATGGATATATGATCTAAATAATTGATATAATTATGGAATAGATAATTAAGTAATATATTTGGACAGTTCATGGTTAATAAAAATGTATTTGATGGTTTGAATAATAGAGGATAGGGTGTGGCCTTTTGTATGGGATGTGAGTGGTACACTTTAGATTTTAGAAAATAAAAAGGTGCACCCTTTTATTTTACTTGGAAAAATGATAACTAATGAAAGAATATTTAGAATTATTATTTATAAGGTCTAAATATAGATATAAAAAATATTTTTGATAAATTTTTATGTCATTTTAATAGTTATCCAATTTATTTAATCCCTAGTGATTTCATTTTTAACTTAACATCGGTAATTAATATTTTCTATTTTCATTATTCATTATGGTAAACAATATGTTAAATATATAATATG
Source organism: Viscum album (assembly GCA_963277665.1). Taxonomy (NCBI): domain Eukaryota; kingdom Viridiplantae; phylum Streptophyta; class Magnoliopsida; order Santalales; family Viscaceae; genus Viscum; species Viscum album. The sequence continues at coordinate 1,996,674,341 of OY728157.1, forward strand.
ATATAAATTTTTATAATAATATATATGGAATCAATTTTTCAAAATTGAATTCACATAACTATAAAATTTTATTTTAAATATAAATTATCAAATAGGATGAAAAACAGGTTTTGAAGAAGTGTATTCTTCAAGAAATATAAGATTTTATATAATGTATATGATTAATACTAATAATTAAATGAATATAAATTAATAAGTATTGAAATAAAATATATAAATTTAATTTAAATCATTTCTTGGATACTTTTAATTAACTAATGTGAAGAAACAGTATCCACTTAAAATCAATTCAAAAAATTATGTTTTTAAACCAAAAAAATAACAAATAAAATATGAGGTAGATTAAAAAATAATTAATTGGATTTAATATTACTAAATAAGACTTATGTTACTTTAATTAATAATAAAAATATAATGTTACTTTATAATTACTTATTTTATTAAAAGTAGACAATTTTTACAAAAAATATGTTATTTTTACTATTCAATGAAGATATAAATATTTTCAAAAAAATACCAAATTTTAACCATGTATAAATATTGATATTATGATTTCAAAAATTTATTTAATTTGATAAAATAAATTATATAAAAGATCAAGAAATTAATTATAATATTTCCTGACAAGATATAATAAATAACATTTTGGATGAAAACCTACTTTTGAAGAACAAAATTACTTTACTAAAAATTGATTCATTATTTAATAATAATTTATATATAATTTATATTTTTATAGAAATAGAAATAGAAATAGAAATAGAAATATATATATTTCATAAATTTGTTAATTATTTTTATACCCCACAATTTAATCACTAGTTTATAATGGTTATATATTCCACATGTCGTTTTTCTCAGTGTTTCATATCAAACACACTATAGAATGTAGTTTTATTTTTAAAAATGTTAGGGTGTTACCACCTATAGGATTTATTAAAATTTGTCCTATAAATTTTAAATTTATCTTGGTTATCAATGTTTGGAAATATTAAGTTACTTTGTTTTGGAAACCACATTATAAGAAGGTTTAATAAAACTTCCTTTAGATAAGAGAGAAAAGGACATATCAAGGTCATATAGAAAAACTCATAATTAGGTTATAGGTAAGAGAACAGAATTGGGAAGTTTAGACTAAGAAATAAAAAATAGTGTGATTTTAAAATAATGATGGAGATTGATAGAGATCATTGATCATAAGAATGTGAATGATCAATCTAAAGTTAAGGACCTACAAACCATAAATCTATAATGATTTAAAAGTCTATTTGATTTGTAGTAAATAAACCTAACAATATATAATTTTCATTTCAAAGGTATTTTTCTAATATTTTAGGTGTTAAATTACCATATTGACTAAAATAATAATGATATATACATTCATGTTTAGTATAATTTCATCAATTAATGAATTTCCACTACACAATCATCTTTTTTATAATTATTAGTATCCAATATGATTTTTTATTATCCGAACAACTGAAATGAACTTATACAAGATCACATAATCAACAAAAGAATAACCAAATATTACTCATATCATTAGACATTAACTACAACCAAAATGGTTAGCATTTGTTAATAGGTTTCCCAATGTTATAATGATCCTATTATAAAACAACATTAATCACCAAATCACAAAATCACTTTTTAAATCCCATGGGTATTAATGTGATACAACATACATTCCTGAAATCAAATTTTTCATTATATTTAAAACTATTTAATTTAAACTAATTATTTCATACTAACTAGGACATAACATTTTCTTTTCATAGGATTTTAACTCTTGTTGACCTTTGGTTGTGGGTTCAAGGCCTACGACCATGTGAGTAGATATGGGTTTTCACCAGGCCTTTGAGATATCATTATTCATAAAACATAATCCATATAACATTCTTTGAAATTTGATTAACATCCTTAAAACTTAACTTAATCATCAAAGACTATATAAAGTCGAAAGTTTATCTATTCCTTAAAACTAATGTTCAAAACAATGTAAAATAATAATTCACATTAAAATAAATCCTTACATATACATAAACCCCACAAAACATATCCCAAATATTCATTAATAACATTAATATATAATCGCATAAAACATAAAATAGGTGTATAAAATTTTAACTTTTGATTAACCTTGGAAAAATACCATGCTCCGTAGAGTTTTCACCAATTCACTATATGTACCCACATCAACTGAAGAAGTAGAATATTGTTTTTAAAAAAATTTCCATTTTGTTATTGTGATGATTTCTACCATGAGTAAGATAATTTGGATAGAAATTAACATAAGGTACCAAATTATTTTAGATAATAAATCTAACCATAGACTAGAAATATACTGTCTCATTCTTTTATTGTTTATGAATTTTATTTTTAGTTAATAACCTTGTGACCAAACCTACCTCACTAAAAAACAATTTAGATTCAGAAAAACAGTCATCAAAATTTATTTCACCACACCTAGAATATAATTTGTGTAATGAACCTGAATCCTGCAGCCTTGAGCTAATGTCATACTTTATTAAATTTGAATAATATACAATGAATCACATCCCGAAGGACTAAATAGTTCAGTAGTCTTGGTAAACTGGATACATACATGATTCTTTTATTAAATTTGTAAACACATATTACAAAATATTTTTTTCTAGAATAATAATATTCCACAAAGAATATCCATTTATATTAATCATTGTACACATTATTGATTCCTAGAAAATAAAACATGATAAGGGTGATCTCACATACTGGGTATGGGTTATGTAAAATGGAAGCTATCATGAATCAATAGTCATAATAAAAATGGAAAGGTAAATAAATAAAAAAAATTTCATTTAAATAACATGAATATCATGATTAGATAAGGTATAATGATCCTAGAATGGTAAATAACTAAAAACACTTACAATTTAATCAATAAACTAATAATGAAATGAAATTTCAGATAATATCATTGTGAAAATATCATGGATAATAATAACTAAATTCATAATGAGGGAAGTGCTTCCTTATTGGACGCCATGTAATTGGCATATAATACCTTTACCATCAAGACCACTCCCATGGTTGTTCAAAATAATATATAGAAACCCATTTAATGATAGATTACTGATTCACCTCAGGAGACTATTAATACATCATGGGGCAATATAATTCTGGGCCCACTTGTCACTAAATGTCCAAATCATTCCACACATATTGAAAAATTAATTTAATTCAATAAATATTATATTTATCATCAAATATCCATTCTGATTAAAGAACACAAATTTAATAATATTTTTCTAGATAAAAAAATAACACTATTATAAAAATGGGGTTTAATGTCGAAAATTTGATATCGGTATCATATAAACCAAATTAAAATCTGTTTTTGGAAACTTATTGGTGTAAGTTTTTAAAAAAACTGAAATTTAATTTTAAAATTATATTGAAACATGTTTTAAAAGGACCAATTACAATAATTATAAATTTTTATTATGTTTTAGATTATTTCATAATATTCGATTTGACTAGTTGTGGAGCAAAAATAGGGTTATGGATTAAAAGTTATGGATGTCGGAAGTTGATATTAACTATAAGAATTTATAATGAAGTTCAAATTTCGACGACCATAACTATTAATCCGTAACTCCTTTTTAGCTCTATGATTAGTCAAATAGAAGCTTAAGAAATTTTTTTAAACATTACAGTAAGAAGACTAATTTTTGGAATATGTTTTTATAAAAACCAATTCCAAAAATATATATTTTTTAGTTTTGATTCATATTTTTTTAAACCAATGATAAAACTAGTTTATTATTTTTTGGAGTCAGTTTTTAGAAAAAAAGACATGAAAAATATTTTTTTTAGTTTTTCGCATCAGTTTATTTAAAAATTGACTCTAAATATGTTTTTTTTTACTTTTTGGTGTCGATTTTTAAAAAATTGACATGAAAATTAATATTAGTTAAACTTTTTAGAAATTGATTATTTAAAAATTGATGTAAATAATGACATCGATAGGCTTTTTTAGTTTTGATTTTTAAAAAATACAACGTCTAAATACAAATGTAAATATTTTTTTTCATTGATTTTAAACATAACCAATGAAAAAGAATATTCACTAATATGCAGGAGTAGTATTTTACATTTTTTTCATAATGCTTGTTTAATATTCTAAAATCCATCATTCATTTTAATAAAATGCTATTGAATTTTTTTTACTATATATAAATCTATTTTCTTCACCATTCATCATTCTTGACCACTTTTATTCAATCATGTTCTCTACGTGGATTTAACCATTTATTTGAACACGAAATCAATTATAATCATTTATTATCATTGTTATTATTTTACTTAATTTCTAAACAAATCGATTATCTTTCTTATAAATATGATTTATTCTTATGATTGAGTCACAAAGATAAACATTTTGGATGACAGTAACCAACCATGGTGTAACTTTAATTATCGATCATTGTTTTCATTTCTACAATAGTTCAACCCTAAATATAATAGATATATTGATAAACAATGTAAAATTTTGAAAAAATCTCATTTAACCATTGAAATATTTTTAGAATATTATTTTTATTCTATTTTATTTTGTGTATGTGATTTTAATATATGTTTTTCATGTTTTATTGGAAAAGAGTTCTATCAATCAAAACAATGAAAAGTTTATCTTCTGACGACCATAACTATTGATCTGTAACATTGTTTTTTTCTCCACAACTAGTCAAATCGAAGCTTCTAAAATTATTTAACACATAGAAGAAAAAAATGATTTTTGTGGTTTTTGTAAAAAAATGATGCCAATTTTTTTTTTCCTTTATAACGACAGTTTTTTTAAATATCAGCAAAAAATGATTGTTAAACTTTTTAGTGTCCATTATTAAGGAAACTAACACTAAAAATGATACCAATGGGTTTTTTGTATCTATTTTTTTTAAAAAATGACTGTAAAAATAAATTTAATTATTTCTGGCATCATTTTATAAAAATCGACGTCAAAATTAATTTTTTTTTATGTTGGTCGCTTTAACATTGTTTAAAAAATGACCAATTTTTTTAAAAAACTTCGACGTTAAAGACCATATTTCAGATAGTGTAACTTTTAATTTATAACACCGTATATTGAAATGATATGTTTTTTAGAAATAAATATTTCCATGATAAATATTATAGATATTTAGGGTAAATTAATTATTTTATGATCATAAGAAAGTGAATAATTCAAGAGAAAGTTAATAACTGTCAAAATTATTCAAGAAAGTGAATGTCAATACTTTCCTTATTCAAAATGATCATAAATCATTCAGATAAAGAATAATGATGATATCAATAAAAAATATCCCCAATATATTATATGTAAAATTACGGGTTTTCGTTGAAAAATAGAAATACCATATAAATTTATTTAAAAAAATTATTGAGGAAAAAATATTTTTTTATATTTTTACAATAAAATATTAAAACAAATAAGTCTCCAATAAATTATGAAAATAAATATCATTGAAAATAAACCTTTGAAATGTGTAATGGATTTTTTAGAACATTTATTGGTCATAATGGTAGGAAATTCCATACTTGTTTAATGCATTAAAACAATTATTTATTTCAAATATTTGGTAATATCCAAACATGCCTTGTTTTGAAATTGATATGAATATTACTTTCATTTTTTAGGTAAAATTTCATAATAGTTAAATAGTTATTTAATAAATCATTTTTAAAACATTAAAAACATTATATAATATTTTTTATAAAACATTATTTTGAAAGAAAACAGATTTTTGATCTAAGAGAGAAATAAAATCATATTTTTTTAAAAAATTATCAATTTAATTAATTAAAATAGAGTGGGTAAATGGTTATATTACATGAAAATTTTAATATAACGAAGTTAAAAGAAAATTAAAGGATATTATAGGTTAATTATAAAATAATTTCATTGAATGGGAAATCATGTATAATTTATCCTGGATAAACTGGTATGGTGGAATAAACCCTTACGAATATAATAAAGCTAATGAGAGAATTAATAAATTGATAAATTATTTTAGTAATATTTAAATCCACCAAAAAATAAGTTTATGTACTATATAATATAATAAAAATTAAGTAAAAACATAATCATATAATATCAATGATAATGAAGAAGTAATATAACCCAAGGAAACGAAATTGAGTTATGATATTCATTACCACTTGATAACTTTCAAGTCAAATTCCAATAGATTAAATAATTTAAATTTAAGCTAAAAATTACATGAATTATTATGGAATAATGAAAATAAATCTAAGAGGGGAATTATGTACACTTTATAAAATAAATTAAGCTTAGACCAATAAAATATAAATTAATGAAGTGAAATTTAGATGAAGTCCCTTAGATCATGGTTCCTTTTGGATGACCATGATTTATCCTCCCGAATAGTTGTTTTATACATGTTATTAATTTATGAAAAAATTATATAAATATTTAAAATATTATATATTATTGTTTTAGAACATATTATTATCCTTTCATTAATAATCGTTCATTATTTTCATTGTTTTCTGTGTTAATTGTCCTGTTTCCCCATTCGTGATTTTTCGTGTAAGTTACAATTATTGTGTATATTATATAGTTACACAATATACATAATAATTATCATGAAATAATTATCATATTTATAAATCAAATAAACATTTAATACCAATCATGAATTATTTTTTTCTACAATTTAAGGACATTATGATTGTGGAGAAAGCAAGCTATATATACTCAAGTGCAACATTTCCATTTCTCAATGATCGTTATGGAAAGAAGGTAAGTAAATTTTTTTTATAGATTTATAATAGTATAATAAGTAACATATTATTTCTTTAAATATACTTATATATATCATCCATGTGGTTTGTTGATGAAAACAAAGTCACATCTCTTTATAAAGGGAGTAGTCCACACATAGATGAATGATGTAATTATAATTATGTGTGTGAGAATTTAAGAAATAAAATGATATATTATCTTATATGAATTGTAAATATGTAATTAATATCATATTAATTTCATTTATATAAATTTTTTCATTAAATTTATCCTCATCACCATCAGTGTAAAGTGTTAGTGAAAAACGATTCACATCACTTCATGAGGTGGAAATCTGTCGTACACACAAGTGACATTATCATATCCTCTAATTATTAGAAATTAAAGAGGTATATATGTTATAATTTCTTTAGAGGAATAATTATTTTATAAATATCATATATATATATATTTTATATCTATTATAATACCCAACCATGAGAGGTGTAATGGAAGAACGAATGACATTGGTTCGTGAGGTGTTAGTCCACCATACATATGAATGATGATTTTTCAACCCATTTTATGTAAGTGGAGATTGTTCTAATCCATTAAATTAAAATAAAAACATCATATTATATTTAATATATAGATTTAATTATATCATCATTGTTTAATAAGTATTTAAGGAGGTAGAGGAAGAATAAAAATTGCTCTTTGAAGAATGTTACATCTTCTATGGATAACCTCCCAAGGTTGTCCCCAAAAGACATCCAAGGATTACTTTCTAAAAAAATAAATATCTTAGGGTGATTTGAGGGAAATTTGGAAGATAAATGGGTAGGTGTTGGCCGAACCAAATTGTTTTGAAGGCAGGTAGAAGAGAGGTGAGTAGGTGGCTGATGCATGCTTGTCATGGGGTGTAGAGAAAGAGATTTTATATTTTTTCCTAATAAAGAATAGTGGATGACAAGGGTAATCTCACTTGAGGATAATTCTAATTTTTTCATTGACTTCATCTAAATCACCTTAGACATCACTTTTTGTGGTTTTATGTATTTAGTAAAAATAATGAAAATATATTTGGGTTTTTTATTTATGAAAAATGTAAATTATAATTTATAATACAATGAAAATATAAAAATAATGTGTTAAGGAAATAAAGTACATGGTCTAGGGTTTGGTTTTGGATTCAATCATTATATTCTATTATATGTTATATTTTAGTTTTCTAATTTGAACGTGAAATCTCATGTTTTAACTACTATTTGTTATTTATAAATTGTGGAATATCATTGAATACCTAAAATCTCTCAATTATACCTCCTTATTTAATCAGTTAGATAAAAATACTTCATCTTAGAGGTTCCATATTCTAGGACCCATCTCTATCAATGTTGTTTCATCCATTGATTAGCGCAAATCCAACATGTGGAGAAAAAACTAATGGAGATAGGGAAAAGAGTTTAAATAAAATAGTATAGATAGAATGAGTTGTATGCCATTGTGGTTTGTCACCTCAATGGGGACATTCACCTCACCCAAGAATGCTACTCAATTATATCTAAAAACATAAAATGTAACATTAAATAAAATTCATGAACTACTTCATCTCCCCTGGTCCAACACTTAAGGTCAACCTATAATTTTTGGGAGTGAGAGATCACTTGGGGAAGTAGGTTGAAGAGAAGAAGAAAAAATAAAATAAAATAAATAAACTAATATTTAATTAGAATGGTGATCATAAAATAAAATATTAAAGTAAAATAGAATTGGGATGATAGGGAGAGAGAAAATAAAAGATAAGAAAAGAAATTTAAAATAATTATGAAATTTATATAATTTATAAACAATGATAAAATAATAATAATAATAATAATAATAAAGGGGATAATTTATTTCTGATCAGAAGAAGAAAAATAATCAAATGAGAAAAGAAAAATAAAATTTAAAATAATAATATTAAACTAAATATAAGAATAAGAATAACAATAAAAATATTATTATATTTAATTCCCATGATTTTAATTATAATAATACTAATATAAATTATAATTAATAAGAAAGATAGAATAATAAGAAAAATATGGATGACACTTAGGAGCTGTGGTCCAAACATAAAAAATCACCAGATCTGTGCACTGTTTTCACAGCCCAACTTGTGAGATTATTTTGGGATTATGAATGGTGTGTTTATCTTTTTTTGTAGAAGAATGAAAAGAACCAAATAGAACATATATACCATAAATGAATAATTTTTGAATTTGGATTAGTAAATAAATGTTATGGATGAAATAAAAAAACAATTTAAAAGAGTTAAAATCCAAAACAATCCTTTTTTGTAATTAAGCTCAAAATACCAATAAAGAACTAAAATTTGAAAATTTAAATTAATATAAAACATCTTGGGATTAAAAAAATGTAATGAAATTAAAATTATTGAAAATTGTTTCTCTGTTAGTGGCCTTTTATAGAGGTGAATGACACACTTGTAATTTTAAAAATGAAATGTTTTACCCACATTTTTCACATAAATAAGTTTCCAAAATGTATTATTATTGACCCTTAGACCTTATAATATATAAATATTGTCATAAAATATATTTTATAAAACTATTTAGTTCATTTTATCCCTTACAATTTTAGTTTAACCCTCAGTAAACCCATTCTGACGTTAACCACAGTAAATAATAATTATTATTTTACTATTCATTATGCTAAAAGATCAAAATTAAATTTTCAAATAATATAATTTTTTATTATTAAAAATAATGAATTTGTTTTAAAATTTTCATTATCCTAATTAAAAAATTTTAATTTAAAATTAACCTCAAGGATGTGATAAGAAAATGAGTTTTCTAGTAGAAAATGTTAAAATATTTTTAATGTTGTATATAAACTTAAAAACTTATAATGATTTTAATGAACTAAATTTGATTCATATATGTATATATATAAACACACACACACACATATCAGAACTATTTTTACTTTAAAACGATTTTTAAATACAATTTAAATTTAAAAATAATTTTAATAAAAGAAAAAATTTCAATAAAAATTCTGTGTTTTTCACTATTTATCCAAAAATGAATCATTTTAGAAAAATTAAAAAAAATTAAAAAAATATAATTTTGATATCCTAATTCAAAAAATTGATTAAATTTTTAGAAATAAATTTTATAAATGTTATCAAAATTTATTTTAAATTATGTGTGTAAAATGTGACTAAGCCATCTAAAAAAATAACACTTTTTGGAAAGCATTTCTTATTCATTCAAATGATTATTATTTTATTCATAATAAATATATTTCCAATGGATTACATTTTATATATTTAAACCATATAAATTTCATAATTTAGTTAGTATTATTCATACCCTTTAATTTAATGCTTTTGTTATAACACTATACGATATTACAGTTCATTTAGACTCAGGGTTGCATGTTCCACAAGAAATAAAATTGATTTAGTTTGAAGAAATATATTCCACATGTTGTTTAAGATCAATGTTTTAGGAAACATATTCTATAAAATACAATGTTATTTTTTTTACATTTGGCTGTTACATTCTCTTCACCTGATATAAATTGCGTCCTCACAATTTAATCTTTCTCGGAGAAATCAAGCGTTTAATATTTGAAAATTTATCTATTGAAAAAGCACATCATAAAAAGTTTAATAAAATATTCAATCAATAAGAGAAAAAAGGTAATTAAAAAGGCTATATTTAAGAGATCATTACTATGTTTCTATATGGGATAAAATTATTTGTAACTGAAGTTGTGGATGTGGAAGAAAAGTGTAAATAATAATATAGAATGATAGAGGTCATTGATCTTCTGAAGTGAATGATCAATAAAATGTTATGGACCTCAAAACTATAAATATTTGATTATTTAAAATACTATATTTTCAACAAAAATAAAAGTACCAGGATAAATTTTTTTTTAATATCATTTTACTGGAGTTGAGGAATTCCTTTAGTGTCCCATAATATATGAAAGAATATTTACATGATATATTTTTACTTCATAAGAATAAATTAATCATTTTTTTGTGCTTTGAAAACTTTCCAATTCACCTCTTACTCTATGAAATTAATATAAAAAATGGATTTTTATGCCTAAAGCACTAAAATTAACATTTAACAGATCATAAAATTCATAAATGTGTGATACATTTTATAGTTTCATTGTAAATATTTTAAAGACCCAGTATGGTTAGAAAAGGTTATCAAATATAATACACTAAAATCTAAAACTCAATAGTAATAATACTAGTTTATCATTAATATTTATTAATAAAATCATTCGACCAAAAACATTGAAATATTAACTAAGAAAGCATGTAGGCTAGTGGTATCCCAAATCCCTTATTATCCTTCAGTTATAAGTATAAGCCTCGTAGCTTTGCTGGATGAGACAATCTATAACCCTATATACGTGTTTTTATTTTTCTCTAATAATATTAATAAAATTCATATAATGTTATAAAATTTCATTGACTTCCAATTTCTACAACATATATGATAACATAAATCTAGAATTATACCAACAACATTTACCAAATTTCTTAAATATGTAAAATAATTATTCATTAAATAAATATATCACAGAATAATACAATAGATTTTATTCTAGTAAATGTTTTCAAAATACATTCATAATCATGTTACATTCCTACCAAAAGTTTTTTCAAAATGGGTATTTATGGCTTTGATCTTATGATCAACATTAAACTCATAAACCCATGATAGTATCCGTAATAGGTAATCTAATAAAGACATATATTCTTAAAAAAATTTATATAATCCTCATATGATTGATAATTATTATAACCAAAATATAATTGGTAAAAGTAATTCTTCAATTTAATTATTTTATCCCAATAATTAGATACTTCATCAATTTTATTTCAACTTAGGTGATTTCTTGTTTTAGGGACCTTTCGAAGAGGGAATCGACTTGGATAATACCCATGTTCCCCACATTTAAGAAAAATAAACTATATATGGATCCCTAGGATGGTATTTATTTCCATTCATTAGACTCATCATTTTTCATTGTAATTCATTGCATTATTCCTTTCTATTCCACACATAAATAATTTTCCTAATCCTTTTAGACAAAATTTTTTCAACATAAGACACCTTAGGTTTACCCTAGGTAATTTATTACCAAATTTTACTCAAATCATTTATAATGGTTTTTAAATTAAATTGGAATTATCCTAATAACATACCTCATAAGTGTCAAACCAGGTGCATAGTAAGTCATGTTTTCATGCATTATGTGACCATCAGGTCAAGAACAATGCACCCTTTTTGGAGTTACTACCACTAGGTAGATATTTTCTAGAATGAGGTCCACTTTTTTGCATCCATAAATGGATGTATTTCTAGAAAAAACCATAAAATATATTCCTTACTAAATCTTTAGGATGTTCTTCTATACTTATCCTCAAATATTATCGTATACTTATGTTCCCTAATTTATGTTTTTATAAATCTTGATTCCAATGATTCTACTAGAATTCCTCTGATACCAACCATATAGACCCCAAGTATATTATCCTAATGTAAGTGTTTTACTATATTATATTTACATAAGATACAAGGAATTACATCCTGAAGGACGAGATAGTTTAGTTGTCTTAGTATAATTTATACAGACTTGTGTCTATTGTAACATTTGATAAAACAAATTAAAATATAATTTTTTTTCATTATTAAAATTAATTCCTCTTATATATCCTTATATATCAATCATAGTTCAAATCATCGATCCTTAGGAAAGGAAAAAATATGTATAAATTCAAATTCACAGTAAGGGTTAAGTGTAATAGAATATATCATGAATAAATCAGAATAATCAACATGGAATGGTAAATAATTCAACAAATATTGCATTTAAATAACTCGATTATCATGATAAGATAAGGAAAAATAAACATTTTATGTTAAATAACATAAAACACATTCCATTTAATCAATAAAACTACGAATAAAAGAATGAATTTATAATATCATTGTGAGAACATCATGGATAATAATAAATTAAATTTTAATGAATGAAATTATTAATTAGTAGAAATCATGTTTCAAGAACATCTAGAACTGATACCTTTACCATCAAGACCTTTCAAAATATGGTTTAAAACAATAGTTAGAAATCAATTTAATAGTAGCTTACTGATTCACCACATGGTACTATCGATGCATTTAATGGATATATAATTTTGAGCCCCACCCATCCCAGTATGTCTAAATCATTCCTCATATATCTAAAAATTGATTTAATTCACGAAAAATGTGACTTATCATTATATATATATTCAATAAATAATATATATTTATCAATATTTCCCCAGATAAACAAATAACATTCAATATAGAACATTATATTTTGAAATGATATAATATTTAAGAAATATATATATATATATATATGATATATAATATGGATATTTTGGGGAAATTTATTGTCGAATAATCACAAGAAATTGAATAATTCAATGGAAGTTTAATAACTACAAAAAATTATTCAAGAAATTGAATGTCCATTATTTCCTTGGTCAAAATAATCATAAACCATCCAGATAAATAATAAATATATAATTAATGCAACATATCCCCATTGAAGTATATATAAAATAACAATTTATTGTTGTTTATAAATATAAGAAACATAAAAAAGATTTTAAAACATTCTGGAGAAATATAAAATTTTTTATTTTGAAAATCACTTTTAAATAAAATATTTAGAAAATATATTGAAAATAATATTATTTGAATACTATCTTTTGAAAATTATAAATAAAGCTTCAAAAATTTTTTTCTTAATAATGGTAGGTAATTCCATGCATGTTTAGTATATTAAAATAAATATTCCATTTACAATTTTTGTAAAAACCAAGTAGTCCTGGTTTTGAAAAAGAAAAGAAGATTCATTTCACATTTTATTTTGAAAAAAGTTATAATGGGATTTTTTTTGAAATCATTTGTAAATGGTTAAAAACATATTTTAAAACGTTTATATCAAACAAGAATTTGGAAAAAAAATTATTTTGGATCAAAAAGATAAGTTAATTCAAATTTTCTTAAAAAAAATTTCTCAATTATTTAAAGTACTAATGAGTGAATAAAAAATAAACTATAACTTGAAAAATTAAATAATAACTTGACTAGAATAAAATTAATTGGTTTTATAAAAAAATAATCAAATAATTGAAATTAATATATACTCCTGTATAAATTATCTTGATTAAAATGATAGTATATAATAAACCATTTAAAAGATGATAATACTGATATGGGAATTAAACAATGAATAAATTATGTGCGTAAAACGTAAATCCACAAATAATTGTAAATAAAACTTAACAAAATCAAAATTAATTAAAAATATAATATTATAATCTAAAATACAATGAAGAAGTAATATAGACCAATGAAAAGTAATTCATTTATGAAATTCTTTACCTCTTGGTCACTTTTATGTCAAATTAACGTAGATAAAATAATTAAAATTTGAGCATAAAATTATTGAATTATCAATTAATCATGATATCACACTTAAAAAGGGTAGTATGCACATCATATTAAATAAACTAGTTGCACACCAATAATGTATTCCTCAATAAGGGGAAATTGGGATGAAGTCCCTTACCTCACACTTAATTTTAGATGAACACGATTTAACCTCATTTATAATGGTTTAAAACATGTTATTATCTTATAACATAACCATAATAATATTTATAATATCATATATAGTCCTTTTATAGAATATTTTCACATTTTTCTAAATAATAATTCATTTTTTTCATTGTTTTGGGTGTTAAGTGTCTGGTTTCCCCATTAATGATTTTTCATAAAAGTGATGGTTCTTGTGAATATTATAAAATTCTATAATATATTTAATAATAATGAAATCATTAATATATTTATAAATAAAATATAATTTTAATCCATATTATGAATTATGGTTTTGAGAAATACATTACATTACGATCATGGAGAGGGTAGACTGTACGTATGCATGAGTAATGATTGAATTTTTCAATAATATGTTTTTAAAGGAGTTAAGTCCGATTTTTTATTTACATAATGATAATAATATCATAAATAAAATATTATTCGTTTAGATATACTTATATAGGTATATCATCCATGTGGTGTGGTTCTGAAAAGAGAGTCACATCGCTTTCTGATGGTGATAGTCCATACGTACATGAACGATGTAGTCATATTTAAATGAGTAAAAAAGTTAAAAAGAAAATGATATATTAATTCTTAATAATTATAAATATCTCATTAATATTATAATTATGTCATTTATATCACACATATTTACTAAATTTTTCTTTCTTCCATGTAAAGCGGTAGTGAAAAATGAATCACATCACTTTATGAGGTGATAGTTCGTTATACAAATGAGAAAAATTATCTTATCCCCAAAGTAATGGATAATAAATAGGTATATAAAATATAATTATTAAAAAAATCTATTTTTTTTAAATATAACATATATACATTTTATATATCATTATACCCAAATGGGAGATATGGTAATGAAAAAACTAACAGTATCTGTTCGTGAGGTGTTAATCTTATGTACATATGAGTGATGATTTCACAACCCATTTGATTAAAGTGGAGATTGTTTTAGGTCATGAACTTATAATAAAATAATATTAGTTTATTTAAGACACCAAGGTTATTAATTCATTAGGGTTTAATAAAAATTGAATGAGGTGTAGAAGGAAATAAAATAAATACATTTATTGAAAAAACTTACCTCTTATTCAGATAACCTCCTTAGATTAGCACGAAAATACTTCCTTTAAAATATTTATTACCAAAATAAATATTATATGATGAGATTATAGAATTTTTTAATTTAATTTTTAGGTATTTTATGAACAAAAAGGCTTTGAAGGTGTAAAGATGAGAGGATAGTGATCGAACTTTTATAAGTTAGGTGAGTGGAAGTCTAGAAATTCTGAAAGGAAAATGGTGTAACCATGTTTTTCACATGAATAAAGGGTAAATAAATAAATTATTATCAACAATTATACATAATTAAAATGAAAACTTCCCAAAAATAGATTTTAGACATGTTTTGGGCTATATTTACTCTTATCCCTTTAGTTTAACCCATGGTAAACCGATTTTATCCTTACCGTGACAAATAATTTTTAGTATTTTTACTACTAATTAAGGGAAATGATTATGTTTAATTTATTTTGTAGTTAAAATTATTTTTATAAAAAATATGGAATAAATTTCTCCCAAATCTATTAATAGAAGTGGAAAATTTTAATTTAAATTTAATAGTCTATATGCAATAAGAATGCGGGTCTTAAAAGAGAAAATGTTTGAATCTTAAAAAAGTATTTATATAAAAATTAAATATAAAATCTATTCCAATATATTAAATAATATTAATATATTTAATTATAAATAAATTTTACTTTAAAAAAATTAAGATACAATTTTTCATTACAAATAATTTAAAAGAAAATGAAGTTTTAAATTAAAATTTAGTATTGAAACTATTCATTAGAAAATGAAACATTTTAAAAAAACCAAAAAAAATATCTATAAGATAATTTTGATATCCTGATTTGAGAAATTAATTACATTTTTTAAAATAATGTTTTTAGATTTGTTAAAAAAAATTTATATTATGTGTGCAAAGTGTGAAAAAAATTACTTTTAGAAAAATATAGGTTTTAAGAAAACATTTCTTTTTCATTCAAATGATTATTATCTTATTACTAATAAATAGCGAGAAAATGAAAAAAAAATTATGTTTAAACCATATAATTTTCATAGTTTAATTATTATTATTCATAATATAAAATTTAATATCTAGTTTATAACTATATACCATATTGTGTTTCAATTAGTCTCAAGGTTCCATGTTCTAGAAGCTATCGATGTGCATAAATTTATAGAAACACATATGATGGGATCTTTCAGGTTGGTGATTTATGCCACATACACTATGGAATATAATGTTCAAATTTTATAATTTTGGGTTGTTAAATTATGGCCATATCTCTAGACTTCTTTATTTGATGCTTCTTGAGTTCCTCTCTCTTTGACCATTTCTTACTCTTGTCTTCTCATGGCACATAAGTGTTAGAAAAATACAACTCAAAATTATCCAAAAAATTAAAAACTTTCTCATTAATTCAAAATTATCTTTTTTCCAATGATTTTCATGAACTCAGTTTTAATATGGAGATAATGTGATTAATTTTACTATCATTGTCCCGAATAAATTCTGACACATACATGGCCAGTCTTATGAAGTTTTCTTCATAAGAGGTCATTGAATCTTCATCCTTTTACACAAATACCAATAATTGTTTCCCCATCTAAAAAACATAGAGAAATATTTCTCAGGGAGAATATTCTTATAAGTTTCCCATTTGAAGGCATCAATTTCACATTTCTCTCTGGTATTCTTAACAAAATTCCACCATCAATAAAATTCACATTAAAGATGATAAATGGGAAGGGATACTTTTAAATGGTCAAAAGATCCCATGACTTATAATATATTATAAAAGGAATTGATCTATCCTTTGGTAACAAATGGGTAAACTGATTCATTGAATGATATTGATTGTTTCCTAATGAAGTGCTCCACTATCGACATGTTCGTTATCCGTGGATCATTTTTTATCTAGAATGGATACTCACCGCCATTAATATCTTGTTTTATTTGATCCAGACCATCAAAAAACTATTCTTTATATTTCAAAAAATCCTTGGATGCTTAATTTGAAGGATATTTTCATCTCAACGGCTTCCCATTTTATCTTCCCTATTTCCTCTATGGAAATCCATTCTGAACAGACATAGTTTATTTAATGAAACAGGGAAATATTTAAATGAAATATCACATTAAGATAACCATAAGTTAAAATATTTCAAAGGAATTAATTATAATTATCCTAAAAACTAAATTTATCTAAGCAAACCTATGATACCAAATATATGGACCAGACCTTAAACATAACGACATCCTTAATTTTATTCAATAATTCACATTCTTTCACTTTGGGAATATTTTGATGTTCAATGTCTTAGAAAATTATGTTATAAATCATACATAAGAAAACAATATAATAAAAAGTATATACTTATGATTAGTATACATTTTACCATAATATAAAACTTTTAAAAAAAATCATGATTTATTTTCATGGAAAATGTTTACCACTTTCAACTTTACATATTCCTTTACTATACCCATATTTATACCTTGTGAAAAATTTATAAAAAAGGGATGAATTAAAAAATCACAATATAGGATATAAAATAAAAAAAATATTTTTCTGGTGAAAAACATGAAATCACATGAAATATTTTACCTTTAACATAGTGATATTTTAGAGAAATAAATAAATATTTTATTATAACAAGATCACATAATTTTTACTCAAATAAAATCATTAAAACCAATATAATTTTACAGAAAACCATTTTTGGAAAGATAGAGTATCAATTTTATAAAACCATTTCAAATATCCTTTAATTCAAATAAATATATGACCTAATTTCAATATAATCATTACCCAATGCAATGGATAGCTATAGTAGTGCTCAACCATCATATAAGCTATATTAAACTCACCCATTTTTCCTAAGATATAATGGGGATTGACCAATCATATAATCTATATCATGCTCACCCATGTGCTATAATGGTGATCAAACCTTCATATAAGAAATATCAAACACACCCATCTTCATATAATTCTTTAGTACCATATCATGAATAAAACATTTAAATATTGATCCATTACATCATAAAAGCCTTTTAAATACAGTTTCAACCCATATAAAAAACCTTTTTATATATCAAAATATCTTTTTTTCTTGAAAACCCATTTTTAATACCAAAATACCATTTTCTTTTGAAGAACAAATTTTAATTCCAAAATTACCATTTCATTATAAAAACCATTTCCAATAAAAAAAATAAAAAAATGGATTTGAAAAAAAAATTACGTGAATTTGAACATTTAATACTGGTTATGGTGGAAAAAAATTTATTGTCACTGTATACCTTAAAATAAAACATTCCTTTTATCATTTATCAAAATAATAAGTACAAAACACATAAAAAATATCTTTTGAAAACCTTTTAAAAAAGTAAAAATAACATGAAATTTAATTTATAAATTTGTTTTTCTATATAAAAACATTCATAATATAATTTTATTATTATGGAAGTGTAATGGAATGATAAATTTAAGGAAAACATTAAAAATTGTTTTTTTAAAGAAAAATATGTTACCACATTTAAAACATTTGAATCATAATCCCAATGAAATAATAAAAATTTAATTATTTAATATATCATGAGAGTAGAAAATTTTATAATATATAATTTCAAATAGGCTTTATTTACACCCCATAAAATAATACATTTGAACAACATCAAAATATGCCTCAATGAAATGAAATTGAGATGAAGTCTCTTAACTTGAGTCTGACATGTCACATATGTTATTTATCATCATAAATAATAAAATACTGTTACAAAATTAATTTCTATAGAAACTTTATAAATTTTAATTATTCATTTTATTTGACTTATTACCATGTTATATGTAATTACATAACCAATTATGTTTATATAGGGTGTTTAAATGATATTAGGCTTCTGTTTAAAATATTACTTCGATAGGTTGACTATTCTTCAAATAGAACATTATTCAAATTATCAAGAATAATAACCATGAAATAATTATGATATTTATAATTAATTTAAAACTTTTTAATAATAATCATGAAATATGGCTATGAAAAATTAAATACATTACAATCATGGAGACGGTAGGTTATACGTACACATGAGCAACATTTCCATTTTTCAATAATCATTATGGAAAGAAGGGAAGGAATATTTTTTATTTAAATAATGATAATAAAATAATAAATAACATATTATTTCATGAAATATACCTTTATATATCATTCATGTGATGTGGTGACTAAAATAATAATCACATCACATTATAGTGGTGGTAGTGAACACCTACACGAACAACATTATCATTTTTTAGTGTAAGAATGAAATTGATAAATTATATTTTAATAAATATTATTAGGGAATTAATATAATTTTTATACAATTTATATCATATAAATTAATTAAATGTATCCTTATTTCCTTCAATGTATAGAGTTACTTAAAAATGAATCGCATCGCTTCGGGTGGCGGTAGTCCGCTATACAAATGAGAAAAATTATCGTATCCACAATGTAATGGAAAGTATAAAGGTATATGTGATAGAATAACTAAAAAATTAAAAATAAGATTAAAATATTATATATATTAATTAAACCAATCATAAAAATTATCTATTAGAGGTGATGATGGAAAACAAGTGACATCGGTTCGTGAAGCAGCAGTCCACCGTACACAATAATAATGATTTAATATTACATTTGATAGATGAGAAGATGGATTTATGTTTTCAAATGAACATAATAAAATTTAATTATATATAAGATATTGATGTTATTATATAATTTGGATTTTATAAAATTTAAAGGTGGTGTATGAAGAAATAAAATAAAGAGGTTTGGTTAACCACGATACCACTTCTTTGGGAAACCAACTTAGGTAAGCAACAAAATCCTTCTTTTGATGACTTTGTGATCACAATAAGTGAAATGGGTATTATAGAAGAAATTGAGAAATAGATTTAGGTAGGTATTATCTGATCCAAATGGCTTTAAATGTAAGAAGATGATAGGATGGGGGTAGTTGTTTATGAGTGAGGTGACTCGCAAACTTGTAATTTATGAAAATAAGAAGGTTCCATGTTTTTGAAATTCCCAAAGGATCCAAAATGGAAAATTATTGAGACATAGTCATTATAAGGTCAAAAGTTATCTATAAAATACATTTTATACAATATTTTTGGTCATTTTACTCCTTACAATTTTACTTTAACCCATAATAAATCCATTTTTACATTAACCTCAGTCCTTAATATTTAAAATTTTCAATATTCATTATGGTAAAAAATTAATATCAATTATTATATAATATAAATTATTATTAATATAAATAATAAATATTTTCTTTCATATAATTGGATTTTTTAAAAAAATTAAAGCCATATGTGAGACGAAGAAGTGTATTTTCCAAAAGTGTATTTTTCAAGAAAAAATGATTTTATATTTACTATATGATTAATAATAACCATTTTACGATTAAAAATTAATATTTATTTATATATAATATATAAATTACATTTAAAATGTATCTCATTATGTGTTATTTTAGTTAATTGAAATAGAGAAACATTATGTATATGATTTTTTTTTTAGAAAAATACTTTTTTAAACCAAAAAACAAACTTATACTAAAATCCAATATAAATTTGATTAAAAAGTTATTAAGTGGGTTAAATATAATTAATTGATAATTATGTTAATTTAAATCCTATTCAAAAATTAATTTTAATTTTATAATTCATAATTTATTGAAAAAATGACTTTTTTACAAAAATTGATATTTTTCACTATTCTGTGAAAAAATAAATATTTTTGAAAAATCAAAAAAATTATCCCTAATTAAAATATTATATTATTATTTAAAAAATTAATTTCATTTTACGAAATAAATTTTCTAATATTTAGAAACATTATTTATAATATATTTATACAAAAATTAATAAAAAACATTTCAAAAAAAAACTATTTTTGAAAAATAAAAATTATTTATTAAAAATAGATTGATTATTTAATAAGAATTTATCAATAATTTATATTATGTATGAATTATATATAAATATTTCATAAATATTTAATACTATTCATACATGATAATTTAATGAATGGTTTATAATGATTAAATATTTCGCGTGTCATTTAATCTTGGTGTTGCATGTTGAAAATGCTATAGATCATAGTTTAATTTTAAAAAATATCATGTTGGTACACTAGGAACATAAGTTCTAGAGTAAATTCCATATGTATTATCCTGAAATCGATTTATTTTATCTTATACCACAAACTTTATATGTCGCAGAAATTTCATGATATATTCCAATACATAGGATTGTCTTTAAAATTATATTTAGATATATCCAAAGGGTTCTCACTAGGGATTTCTCATTCTAGAGTCCAATGTTTATCCGAAACGTTTATTTGGTATAAAATATAGAGATCAAAAACATTTTAAACATATTATTATATGATTCATAAACATGAATATCCATTAATACAATACAACGATTGTAAATGACTAGTGTCAAAGGAAGTCAAGGTTCACAATACATCAAAGTAAACTAAAACCTGAAATAGGTATTTTATTTTTCATTGTGAGATCCTAAAATTCATTTTAACTCTTATATAAACATAATATTACTTGGGGAAGAAATGGAAGAAATATGAGAACTAAAAATCCCATTAATGGAATATACATAATAAGGAATCATAACATGTTATTCAAAGTGAAAACATGATATTATAAAAGAGAAGGAACATTAGCAATCAATTGGAAAATAAAATAAATATCATGGTATATTATGACCCTGAAAACATAAAATATTGGAAAAAAATAAATCATGAAATATTCATAAGTCAAGGATAGCTATCGTGACAACATCACATGGTGGACTGAGCCCCATGATGAATTAGGTCACCCCATAATCCAATACATGACATCTCCTGAGATTAAAACATTACCAAATGCATTATAGGGATATATAATTATAGAATCATGCATAAAATTTATATTATGTATAATAATTCATGTTTCACGTGAAAAACAATCACAATTAATAAATATAAAAATTACCGATGTAGAAAATGGGTTGCGTAATCTTATCTCATAACATAACCAATAGATATATCTAAAAGATGACATTTGATGAATTATAATGAGTTATGTATTACCCAATAAAAGGAATTTATAATGGGTAGTAATATATGTAATATACATATATATAGAATTTTTAATTACTCCATATCATGAAAGGGATAGATAATGTGGATAAGGGAGAGATATAGATTCTATAATCAATAAAAAGGGAGGTTTAGAGATATTTCTTACCTTGAGCCCAATTAATAATCTGTGTCATTTATCTACCTTAATAATAAAAATCTGTTAATTATTCAATTTATTAATAACCCTTTTCAAAATTATTAGTAGTTTTATTTTATTCATTACCTTGTCTTATTAAATTATTTAATCATTTAGGTTCGTGTCAAATGTTTTGATGATGTTCGACTCATATTTCAAAAAACACATTGGTAAGTTAAAAAAGGTCAAATTGATTATAAATTCATTTTATATATTATAATAATCACTACATAATTATAATTCTATACCTAAATTATTCTTTTAAAACTAATAATTATGGATGTTTATGAAAAATAAACAATGCTCCAATCACGGGGATGATGTGTCGTACAAACGCATGATTAACCTTTCCATTTTTCAGTGTTTATGATGAAATGAAAGGAAGTATTATTTTATCCTAATATAATTATAATTGAATCAGAAATATCATATTATTACATTAATTATACTTATATATACCATCCATGTGATGTCGAAATAAAATAAAGGTCTCACAACGCTTTTTGACGTGGTAGTCTTCCGTACACATGAATGACGTTATCATTTACAATGGATGATAATGTAAGAAATTATTTAAAATATTATACTTACATAATTGTTAATTTATCATTTTTATTCATATATAAAAATTAAATCCATAATTATTTACATCTATGAGTGGAAATTATGGAAAATATATATACATCACTTCACGTGGTGGTAGTCTGTCATACACATGAATGAAAATATAATTTCCCATTTGATGGAAGTAGAGATGGATTTATATTATTTCATTAATATAATAGAATATTATTATATTTAATATACTTATTTTATTATATGATCATTAATTTAGTTTATTTTGAAGGAGTTATAAGAAGAAATAAAACAAGGATGCTCAGTTAAGAACATTATATATTCTTCGAATAACCACTTTAAGATTATACCTAAATCATTTTGAGATTGAATTTTTGATAAAAATAGGATTATAACATGAGATTAGGGAATTTATTAATTTATTTGGGTAGGTATTGGATGATCCAATTGGTTTTCTATTTATTTAATGGATAGGATAAGGGGTTCCATTTTTTGATGGAGGATGAGTGACATTCTTATAAATTGCCAAAATACTCAATAATGGGTAGTTACTCTCAGTCTAAGTTCCTAAAATAATTAAAAATAAAATATATTAGGATATCTATGTTTGAAAAAAACCTCTACCATTTAAAATAATCATTTTCTAAACATGTTAATTCATTTACCTCTAATGTTACTCCCTTTTTTACATCTGAATACTTACCACATTAACTATTTATTATGTTTTTACTATTCAATATGATGAAAAATTAAGTTGACATTATTTTATAATATAAAATATTTTGATTCAAAATATGGAATCCATTTAATCAAATTATTTTCACTTAAGTAGAATAATTTTATTTTAAATTAAACCCATATAATTGTCGAAACAACAATTTTCTTAGAATTGAATTTTTCAAGAATAAGATGATCTTATAATAAATATAAGAAAAGTAATAATAAATAAATTAACATCAATTAATATTTATAGGTATATAAAACATACATTTAATTTAAATTATTTTTCATTAGGGGTTATTTTAATAATTTAAAATGGATAAAGATTGGGCACTTCAAAACCATTTTCATATAAAGGTGTTTTAAAGCCAAAAAAAACTTATATTGAAATCCAATAAAAATATGATTTAAATTTAATTAATTGTATGAAATATACATAATGGGAATTTGTGCAAATTTTAAATCATATTGAATAATAATGATATATTTAAGTTAATTATCTTATTAAAAATAAATGAGAGTTTTACTCAAAGCAAGAATTTTTCTATTCACCGAAAATCAATATTATCCAAACAAAATATTAAAATTTCACAAAAATTTAATATTGATACAATTATTTAAAAAATAATTTTCATTTTATAAGATTAAAATTATTAAATTTCCAAAAATCATATATAATATTTTCTCAAAAAAAGAAAAAAAAATTTATTTATGATGGAAACATATTTTTTATGAAAAAATGTATTTTTTAAAAATTTCGTGCCTAATTACTAAGAATTTATTTGAGTAGAAACTTTATATATATTTAATATAGTACGCAATAATATTAATACCCACTAATTGAATGTATATTTTATAATGGTCATATTCAAATAATCACTGTTCCTTTGGGTTTAGTGTTTCATGTTGCAAACATTGTCAAACATAAATTTTCATTTAAAACACAGGGTGTCACAAAATCCACCTTCTTTTAGAAGATACATAAATAACTCACTTTTTGAGAAATTTTTCAGTTCCACAAAATATATATTTTATATTCTCTATTTTTCAGATCAAGATAAATTTTTCTTAATTGTTTATCATTTGGAAAGAGATGCAGATCAATAGTGGAATCTTATCAAGAGAACTAGGAAAAGGGATGAAATTGACTTCACATTGTTGGATGAGTTTAAGATCATATTTTTAAATAAAATATTTACCCTTATTATTTATATATAAATAGGGAAGTAATTCATTTAACTAAAGTTAATGGATGTCGAATTTTTTAGTTCTTATGTTGCAAATTTGAAAAGGCTTTTGAGGAACACTTTTTGGATTATCATCAAACCTGGATTTATGATTAAAAAATTCTTCAGTGGATTAAAAATAAATATTCATTAGATCATATCCATATTATATTTAAGTAGATATGAAGAAATTATTTGATGTTTTCTCAAGCTAGATATGGAGATTTAGGTAACCCAAAGAACTCATGGTTTTGATAGGATAAGAAATATAGAATTGAATAGAAATTCTAAAAACTATGGAGTGAATAAGATGATCTTTACATTATGTTTATATTATGGAAGGAAAAATAATTTAAATTATCTCATGGAAACTATAAAATTGTTTTAGTAAGTAAATAAAAGTCATCATGAATCCAAATAATAAATTATTGGGGATAATTTTTTATTTAATGATGGCAAAAATGAAATGAAGAATGCACCACCCACAGTCTAGAGATTCAAATTTAATGTGTTTTGGAATTACTTTAACCAATGATAAATTTTTAATATTAATTATGATGATCATTGAAAAAATATCATAATACTATAAATATATGGAAATATCATGTGATCACTAATGCTGATATATAGTATGATAACAAAGTTGTGGAAGATAAACTTTCTATTCACTCTAAAAATTCTTAATATATTATATAATTCAAGATATACCCAATCTATTATATCTGATGAATTTTCCGATGGTATATAAAATACACCTTCATTATTATATGATGAATTATTAGTGAAAAATTCAAATGGTATGATGATCACATATAAAGTCAACTATTCTTATCTGGTTGAGGTTTTAGGGAATCTTCATCCTGGAAATATCATTATTGTCCCTATAGTTTAATTTAATGTTATCTTAGACATGGATTGTTTTTATTTTAAAAACTATTACATCAATTGTCAAGGAATAGAAGTCATATTTGATATGATGAACCAACATGGGATGTTATATCAGTGTGATAATAATTATGGACATCCAATGTAAATTGCATCCATTTTATGGGTCCCGATTACTATAAAAAAGGGGTGTTCATATAATATGGTTAGGGAAAAACTCAACATTGAATATATAATTATAGTTTTGGATTTTTTTGAGTTTTTTTTGGATGGGTTTCCTAATCTTATAGAAAATCATGATTTTTATTCTTAAATATAACTCAAACATAGTGATACACCTATTTGAAACCGTAAATAATAAATATCCCTTATTGAGTTAGATGAATTAATGAAGAAAATCTTGGTGAATTTTGATATAGGATTCATTCACCCAAGTGCATCACAATAGGGTGAAAAAATTATTCTTATTGAGAATAAATATGGATCATTGTGACTCTCATTGATTATCAACAGCATAACAGGATCACTATCAAGAACATGTATCGACTACCCTATTTTGATGACTTGATTGATCAAATATATAGAGCTCAATAATTTCTTATCAATACCCATAATTTTGGTTATTTTCAATTGAGATTAATGTAGGAGGATATTCCTAAGGTTGAATCCTTTACAAGGTATGGGAATAATTAATTTATATTGATTCCATTTGGTTTTACAAATTCCCCTATTATCATCATGGAATGAATGATTAGAGTATTTAATGATCACCTTGACCAGTTTTTGGCAGTCTTTATAGATTATATTCATATATATTATATGAGTAAGGATGTTTTTTAAGAACACATGAGGATTGTACTGAATATTCTAACGAAGATGAATATATTTTTAAAATTTTCCCAGCATGAATTTTGTTTACAAAAAGTATCATTTTTTAGTTATATGCACTAAAGTGAGCATGTATCTATGGATCCATAAAAAAGGAGGATATTGAATGTTTTTTGAAACCATCCATGGTGGATGATATTATTAGTTTTCTTGAATAAGATATATATTATAGATTTTTAGAGGATCATTTCTAGTGATTGTCTAATCCACTGACTAAGATAACTCTAAATGGAGCCAAGTTACATTGGAGAAATGATTAAGAGGAAAATTTCATGTAAATTAAGAGAATGGTAGTTATCAAACATGGGATTACATTACCCTATAGTGGAGGATATTTTTTAATATACAGTGATGAATCAAAGAAGTGACTGGGATGTGTCTTCCAGAATAATAAGATGGTGATAGATTATTCATCATTGCAATGGAAGGTTCATGAGAAAAATTACCCAATTCATCATTTAGAGTTATCTATAATAATTTTTCATAAATTATATTTCAGGATTATCATAACAATGAATGGTGTGCCATATATATTTCTTATAATATTTTAATGTATTTATTCACCCAAAAAGAGTTGAATGTGCTCTAGATAAGATGGTTGGAGTTGATTAATTAGTTTGACTACTCAATATGTTACCACCCTATCAAAGAGAACAAGGTAGTAGATTCTTTGAGTTGAAAGAATAAAGATATAATATATATGATAAGGATAATAAAAGATCCAATATATCTTGATTTTTAATGGACAATTATAGAAATATTGAAGGAATGGGGGAAATATAATATTTCTCCAATGAGTGTTCAACCATCTATCAATGCTAGGATTAAAGATCCACCTAAGGAATATGTGGAACTTCAAAAAAAGGATAGAAATGTTCTTAGGTTCAACTATAATAATGATGTAATGATAAGGTTTAGGAAACATGTATAGATTCTATCTATACAAAAACCAGAGAATGGGATGTTGGATGAAGCTAAAAATTCATCATTTTGTACTCTTCATGGAAGTTACAATTTGTATAGAGATATGAAAGAGTATTTTTAGTGAGATAGTATGTAGTGAGATATTATAGAGTATATATCTCAGTTATTAGTATTTTAATAGGTTAAATCTTAGAGATATAAGTCTAAGGGGATGTCAGAACCATTACCTATACCAAAATTGAAATGGGAAAATATCACTATGGATTTTGTCATTGGACTCCCTAAAACATTTAAAAGAAATAATTCTCTTTGGATTATATTCAATCAAAATAAGAATTATGCATCATTTATTTCCATTAAAGATTATTAATATATATATCATCTTACCATAATATTCATTAATGAAGTGGTAAGGATGGTTGGAGTACCACATTATAATTTATCTGATCAAGATTTGAGTTATATCTTGATGTTTTGGCCAAATATTTAGAAGGTCATGGATTCAAAGATATGTTTTAGAAAGAAATATCACACTTAGATAAATGTTCAGTTTTATAGAACCATTCAAACCCTATAGGATATTTAGAGGTATTTTGCTACGGATTTTTAGGTGGGTTTTATCAATAACTTCCTCAGGTTGAATTTTCTTATAAAAATATCTTTCTATCGATCATTCTGACAGATCCTTATGAAGACATGTATGAGTAAAAATGTATAAATATAAAGTGTTATGATGATGTTAGAGAATGAAATCTATTGGTACTTGAAATAACAAAGGAAATTTATATAAATTCATATCCATTGAGTAACACATAAGTACATTTCTGAGTCAATTGGAAACTATAGCTAATAATCCTTGGAGAAACATAGAATGAGTAGTTTGTGAGAATTTATTCCTATTAATTTATACATGAAAAAATGGTTATTGGATTATTTAAGAAGTGAGAATTTAACCCTAAGAATATTTTCCCCATTGATATTCTTAATTTAGTAGGGATGGTAGCTTACCACTTGGAACTTCCATCAAACCTCTCTCGAGTGTACATTGTGTTATATGTATCTCTCCTGAGGAATTATATACCCGATCTATTAAATGTACTGAAATAATAGGTAACAACACTATAGAATGAGATTTAATATAAATAGAATATGGTAAAAATCATTGATCATACATATAATATGCTATATAAAAACCGTACTGTCATGGTTAATGTTCTCTAGAGGAATCCTAAATTTGAAAAAGATACCTGGGAATACGAAGATGTGATAAAAACTAGATATAATAAAATGTTTGTATCAAAGTGACATATTTTTTAGGATAAAATTAATCTTAATGTGGTTATAATTTATCTAATTTTAAATTTATGATATATTTATTTTGAAATAAATTTTATTTCATTTAAAGAATTCAATAAATGCAACACTGAGTTTAGATGAAGCATGATAATGTATTTAAATATTATTATGTCATGTAAAATTTATAGACATGCTATTGTATTGGAGGGATTAAAAATTAATAATTAAATTTAGAAAAATTTATGGTTCATACATATTTAAAATTAATTAATTGGTTATTAGTTGATTAAAAATGGAAACAATAATTAGTTGAATGTAAAAAAAATATGTTTTTCTAAAAACTGTTTTTATGTGCACAATGTGTTTTTATAAAAAATTAGTCACTATGAGTGAATTCTTATAACTATGTTTATAAATTATTTAATCAATATAATTTTTTAAAATTTATTTAGTAATTTTTCAATGAATGGGATAAAATATTATATATTTTTAGGTTTAAAATGCATTTTATCAAAAAAATGGATTTTCATTGTGTTTTCCGTATTTATTTAAAAATGAATTACAAAAAATTACGGAAATTTCTAATAAAAAATGGATCCCATAGTTGAAATTAAGAGATTAATATTTGGTATTTTTTTCATCTTTATGAATAGTAACCATAGTAATGTTTTATCACCTAGTTAAGGGTAAAATGGGTAAAATTGGGTTACAATTTTTGAACAATGCATCAAAATTTGTTTAAAACACACATTTTCCTTATTTTATGAGTGGATATTATTCATGTTTGTCCATGTATTAAATATATGGCCAATTAGTTTCATTTTTATGATATTATAAACTTTATATTATTTTAATAAAACAAAAAATACAAAATAATACTCTTTTTTTACATTAATTCTCTAAAATTTTATAAATGTGGATAACAATATGTTAAATTTGTTTATAAATGTTTATTTTAGAGATGAATAAATTATTTTATTAAGGAATTTTTTTAATTTTTATTAATGTAATAATTACCTTTAAATCATATGTAATGCCAACATAATATTTATTCTATTAATAGAAAAATAAAATAATTGACTTTTTAACATGATTAATTTAATGAAATTAAGGAGAATTATTGTTATACAAGATTTTTTTGATAAATATAACATATTATATATGTGTTAATGGTTTATATTTCAAATTATTTTCATTAATTATTTAATGTAAATGTAAATTAATAGTTCAAAAAACGAGATTAATGATATTTTATAAGAAACAAAATTTTATTATTCGATTTAAAATTTCCTAAAATATTATATTGACCATGTTGAATGGGATAATTTTTTAAAAATAAATAATGTACAATTTAGTGGTCACTTGTCTTCTTATGGTAACATTTTTGACACTTAAAGTGTAATGAAATGACATGATGGTAATTGTTAAAAGGGTTAACTTGTGTAAAAAATGATATATAAGGGTAAAAACATAACCAAAACCAGAAAATATTTTATTTTATGAGTTTTTTATACTAATTCTCATCTTATCTTTGAATTATTCCAATTTTTTTCCATTTTCCTATGAATTTTTTTATATTAACTTAATAATATATGTAATTCCAATAGCGTGTCTCCCCTAACATATAAAAGGGAACATATTATCCTCTATTAATATGTTCTTATAAGACCTGAATATTTTTCCAATTGTAAAATAATACCTTCAAATATTACTTAATTAGATCCTAGAGCTTTTGGTTTTTCTAAAATAACTTCCCTTCAATGCATAAGTTGTAACCCAAAAGTGGATTGTCAGCGAGGATGTATAAATCTTAATCGAGTATTTTAAATTTTAGTTTTTCTTATAATTCCTATAAATTAATGGTATCCATTATCAAATAATGAATTAATTATTTTCTATATTATGAATTGTTATTATGAAAATTTATCAAAGATTACCCACCTTCTTCTTAAATGCTTGAAAATGATTACATTTCTCTTGAGTATGTGTGGACTACCAAATCCATGAAACGATGTGATTTATTTTTCAGTTCTGATTTACCTGGACGGTAATAAGTATATATTTAATGAATATATATGTTATATATAACCTAAAAAAGTCCCTATATAGGTAATTTATTATTTAACATTTTCATTCCATTCATCAAAAATAGAAAATAATGTTCTAGTGTGCCTATGGCCTACCGTCTTTAGGAACTGTGTAATACAATTTTCTATTAATTTCCATTATAGAAAACTCTTTATTTACATATGTATATAATTAATATATATTATATTTATATAATGAATAGAAATATAGAGATGATGAAACCATGATCAATGTAAAAAGATTGGACATACTAAATAGAAATTTTCTAGAAAAATGAGAATGGTGGAATTAACATTAAAAATATTAAGTAATTTAATAAACCCTTTCAAATAAGAATCACTTATAACCCTCATCATAAAATATATAATTATATTAGTTTCCTCAAAAATATATTTATTCAAAACTTTAAGAAGGGTAATTCAAATATCATTAACTCTTCTATTTGGCCATATATTAAACAATTTTTCTCCAAATTTTTGAATAATTCCAGATGGATGGTTTCTAGGGCTTCCTATATGAATTTTGAGTACGATAACTGGACTAGAACAACCTTAATTTCTATGATCCTCCTGATCAAACCCCTGAGAGTACCGACTACTCAATTATAGATATTCTAAACTCTCAACATTAGCATCTCCCTACAACTATTATGAATGTCATTGATAACTACCATTTCTCAAACACTACTGATTTCTTAATTTGTGTGCCTACACATAATGGTATCCTTAACTCCAAAAAATATTTTACTAATTATTTTTATTATTATGAAATAGATTTTAGTTGGATAATTTTTTTAACAAGGCATGGATAAATCCATAAAGATTCAATATTATCTGGTGTCTTTCTCAGAATGAAGTCCCCACTAATATTTTCCTTCTGTCTTTTGGAAACCAACTCTATTATAAAATAAATCTCTAAAATCAACACAAATAAGATTCTAACCATATTTTTATTTCTTTTCCTAATTATTATTCACTTTGGATCTATATTGTTTAAATTTTCTATTTCATATGTTTGATTATTAACTTCATCAAATCTCAACTAAAGAAGTGCACAAAAATGGAAGGTTGTCAACAAATTAAGAACCTTTTTCTTGTTTTAATTTTTGAGCTCCACCATGTGATTTAGAATGAGAAAAATGCTATTATTCAGAAAAATTACTTATTTATTTAAAATAAAGGTTTGATGTGGATCCTTATTTTTTATACGTGAAACTTATTCGATGAGAAACAGACATTACAACAGAACTATGCAGGAATTTGGAATCCTATGACTTCTTCAGATTAATGGGAATTTATGCAACCCTCATCACACATTGGAAGTGTTTTAGAGAGATCCACTTCCGATATGGATTAAAATAAATGTAGATGGTACCACCAATGGAAATTTGTAACACATGTGTTATGGTGATATCTTCCTGAATCACCTTAGTCAGATACTTGGATGCTTTATGGGTAGCTATGGCATTACCTCCTCTGCTGAGGTAGAAATGATGAGTTTGATACATCCTATTTCCTTCACCATGTTATCTGGTTAGAACAATATATTTATTGAAATTTATTCAACTACCATTGTACAAACGATTTGTAATGTCATAACACATCTTTCTTGGCTGATTACTACCCTTTGGATGGACTGTACCCATTTGCTTCTTGATACCAACTACATCATCACTCATGATTACCATGAAGGAAACATAGTTATATATGTTCCGACCATCATGGGTTTAAATCAATAGATTACCTGGTTCGATGATCTCCCCATTGATAATATTTCATTTCATGAAAAATATTATAACATGATTCCTTATTTTAGACTCCTCTAAACTATTTATTTTATAATATTTTTTCTTTGGTCTTTTTGGCCCAAAGACTCATGTTAAAAATTGGATATTAAAATGGGATAATTAGACCATATATTTAATGATAATAAATTAAATGATTCAATTATTGGATAATAATAAATATTAATATTCTATACATGAGCTTAGAGAACTTTTAAAATATGTCTAACTTGTAGTGAGCGTTTTATGTTACAATATCATTGTTTAAATAGATTGTTTATGATTATGTTTTTTATGACAAAATTTCATAATCTAACAATAATTCATTGTAATTATTTTTATTCTCATATGGTTATTTATAGATATTACATATTATTTTTCATTTTTCTCACTTTAATTACTCAAGATACCAAAATTATTTTCTAATGTAAAAATGGTGTTACTTCTCTCTTTGGTTCATATTCATTTTTATTCTATGCCCATGTTTTCTAAAAATATTAAAAATAATGTTTTTTTCTTTTTTAAATTATTGTTAAGGTAATTTTTAACCATATTTTACATGTTAATATTTTTAGAAAAGGAGTCTTCTTGTAGTTTTTTAAACATGGTACTTTTTAATTTTAATGAAAATATGAATGGATTCATTTTTAACAAACACAACAAGGATATTAATTCACACCATCTTTACATATCAATTATTTGAAGATTAAATTATATGATTAAATTTTATTTTTAAATAACATGTTTTCCAAAACATTTATGATATTTTTATATTTTAACTAATTTATTCCAAAATGAAAAGGGAAATTTCTTCATTTAATATTATGTGTGATATTTTAAAGGCCTTTAATGAAAAATTATTTTAATGTTACCTTCCCATTATTATATTTATGATCCAATGGTATCATCCTTGTTCATTATAAAAATGGTTTATTATTATAAAGACAAGATTTTTAAGAAACTTGTTTATTTTCCATGGGTTATGCTTCGTGGAAATGATGAATTTTTTGAGAAACCCATTTTCTTTTCATTGGTTGTGATACAAAGAAGAAATATTGTGTAAATAAATGTATGATTTACCTAATGTGATATGTGGGATCTAAATTATACATCTCTCCAATTCATTAAATAACGATGGATACCTCACGAGATATTCAGGACAAGAATGGGTGAGTAAACCAATATTAGTAAGGTATTATGTCTACTATTATTGTATTATTAGTGAACCTTGACTGATGTGATGAAATGAAGATTGATCCCAATCTTCTATGATAGCCTTAAATTTGATAATTTACTAATAAGGAAATTATTTTTCTATATATTTGTGTACTATAAAAAACACTTGTTATATGCTAATATTATGCTCTCATGAATCATGTTCATTGATTTATTTTTGATTCATGT
The DNA here is from genome assembly GCA_963277665.1 of Viscum album. NCBI lineage: Eukaryota > Viridiplantae > Streptophyta > Magnoliopsida > Santalales > Viscaceae > Viscum > Viscum album. Next base: position 1,996,709,046 of record OY728157.1, read on the forward strand.
CTTATGAAATTCAATTATTTTTAGTGTGATTCAAGATTATAATATATGATATATTGGGATTTCAATTCAAATGTTAATATCACATTCTCATACCCTTATACTCATTTAATCCTTATGTTATCACTGATATATCCCATGTCTATTCTCAATGATAAAATGAGCTCAACCTTTCTTTTTATTCCTTCTCATGAGTTATGTAGAATGGTTTTAATGATGATATGTCTATGAAGGATTATAGTTGTGAAAATCATTGTCGGAGATAATTTCTATCACTTATAAACTAGTTTCTTATATATCCATATTTCTAAAGATACTAAAACTATACTATTCTGTCTTATCTAAATATGAAAATTATTGTTTACTATAAAACCCACTAAAACTCCAAGGGTAATTTTTTATAAATTTTTAGGTACCAATAACTTCCCAACTATGGGAGTATCCATCCTAAAGAATTCATTGAGAACCATTATCCATTAAAAAAATTAATTTATGGTCCTCTAAATGGTTTTCTCTTATTCATGTATCATAATTAATTATTCAATGCAACAAAATACTCTCAGTAAAGAAATACTCAATCGAAAAATAATATACTTTTATATATAAATAAACCACTCTAGACATTCAATAATGGTTTAATTAGGAACTAAATCCATATCATCATATAAAGTAACTTGAAATGGATCCATATCATTAGCTAACAAACATCAAGAACATGATATAATAAAATATATAGAATATGGAATATAAATTACCATTCATATCTATAATGAACTTGATAATATTTTATTATGTAATATAATAATTTGTGAAGTTCCCTTTCTTCCTTCTTCACCAATTTTAATACAATAATGACACTAATAAATGTCATCATCTTTAACTTAAAACTAAAATGGTAATTTTTAATGTTCAAAGTAATACCTATAATGATTATAGGATACAATAAATCCTCTATGATTAGATTAGCTCAATTCATCAGCTCTTACACCAAGCTACATCCCTATAGAGACATTTTCTCCCACTTTAAGATAATATAATGGGGATCAAAATTCCCTCCCCTATAGTGATTGAAAATGATATATCTAAATTTATTACTGATAAATTTATTTTTAGGTTAGTTTTTATAAAGATACAGGATATTCTAATGATCGCCAAAAATAAAAAAAACTATCTCTAAGCATGCAACACCTTGATGTTTTAAAATATATTTCTCTTTAAATAAATTATATGTGTTTGATAGATTTATTGTGATGAAACATAAATAATAATATGAATATATATATTATAAAATAGACATTCAATTTATGTTTATGAAAAGATGTAACCATATTATGAAGTATATATAGAATTTTTTTACCTAATTCAAATTTACTAGTTAATGAATAATATTTAAGTCCTTATTTTTTTTGTAATGTAATTTTATATTTCAAAAATATGTTTTGTCCTAAAATGGGTTTTGTGGGAATATAATAATTAATATATATTACTTTTTTTAATTTAATTTTACTAAAATTATTTTAATTTTTAAATAGAAATAAATAATTATCTTATAGTGATTTTTATTGGAAAGAATGGCTTTTTAGTGTTTAGTGTCAAAATAATGATTTAAAAAATAAATAAATTTCATTTCATTCAATGGTACCTTTATGATTTTAGTTTTATATTAATGTAACATAGGTATAATTTAATATTATATAATCTAGTTAATTATCTTATAATCAATATTACACTTGATTTCATAAAGTTCACATTTGGGTTAAAAACACAGTTTTTAAGAATAATTTTTATGCGTGAAATGTGTTATTTTCATAAGTAATTAATTTTTTAGATAATTAATAATTAATTAAATTAATATTATATACAATCTATTCAAAAGTATTCTTTTACATTCATTTGATGGGTTTTATTAAGAATTAAATTTGAATAAATAAAGTTTTATATTAAAATGCACTATAATATAAAAATGGTTTATGTTTCCTCTACATGATTATTTTAAAATGGATGTATAAAACCTAAATAAATAGAATCATAAAAATGGATTTCATATTTGGAATTAGTTGAATAATTTTTTAAATATGACCATTTTTGTCATTATAAATAGTAATAGTGATAAATATTTATCCCCATGGTTAGGGTAAACTCTGTAAAATTGGTTTTAAAATACGAGATAAGGTCCCATAATTAACCTAGAACATGAATTTATTTTATTGGATGAGATATATTCTTCTATATAAATCATAAATTTTAATATATATCATTTTGGTGCAATTTTTTTGATTATTGATGTTTGCATTATTTTATGAAATAAAAATTCCAAAATTTAACTCTCTTAACATTAATATCTAAAAAATTATAGAAAAAGAAAAAATTGGATAAGTTTTTTTATAATTTTTTATTTGAAAGGTTTGTTAATTTTTATTAGGGTTATTTATATTAAATTTTAACAGGTGGTATAAGTACCTAAAATGTTTATGTAATGCTGGCATAATATTTATTTAGTTAAGGGAAATTTTTTTTAAAAATATTACCAGATATATAATTTGTTTGAATAAATGGGTTATAATGTTATTTTGATAAATATAACATGTCAGTTTTTCTTAAAGGTATACATTCTAAGTCCATTACTATATTCATTTCTTTAATATCAAATTTAATGAATAGTGTCAAAAAGGTTATTATGGATATTTAGTGATAGAAAATATTTTATTAAATTAATTCAAATTCATAAAAATATTTAATAATGAATATTGTGATGATAAATTGTTTAAAATTTCAATCCTTATTCATTCATGAGATAAATTTTAACTAATAAGTAAAATTATAACCCTTTAATATTGAAAAAGTTGTTACCACATTTAAAGATAAAATCGGTGAACTAAGGGCTTAAGGTAAAGGATAATTTTGACAATAACAATAAAACCTATATAATTTTACTGGATGATCATATTTAAACCTTATAATATTTTAATTTTAATCCCAAAGCATTTGGAATCATTTTACCAAGATTTACGTAATTTCACTACAATCTTTTTAATAATTATAACTGTGTCCTTTCTCACTCTTATAAAAAGATACCCCTTATATATTTTATATAGACCACATTAAGACATATAGATTGACCAAAATATTGAAAATTATCTTATAACACTATACAAACATTTATTATAGGTGATTGTATTCCTAAAATACTATTACAGGGGTACTGAAGAAGGGTCTAAAAAAGGCTAACCAAAGAAGAGGTAATAATGCTACCCATTATGTTTTGATTTATTTCTTATTATACCTTATTGAAATATATCATAATAATTGTAAAATAATAAATTCAGAATCATTCATATTTTATAATTTTATTATGATTATTTAACTAAAATATTCACCCTATTTTCCATCAAATGTGAAGTGAAATTATCTCTCATGCTTATGTGTGAACTACCACCTCCTTGTAGTGATATAATTCATATTCTATCATCATATTTTGTTGATGGATATTATGAAATGTTTAAATTTTATATATTTTATTTATGAAATAAATATAATTCTATAATTATAAAATATTATCAACCTTCTTACACTCCAATCTATTAGAAAATGATTATATCGCTCGTGCATTCCTGTAGACCACAACCTCTACAAAGCGATGCGATTCATTTTTAGATTTATTATTTTATGTATGGTAATAAGGATGGATTTAATAATATAAAAAATATTATAAATATTATATAAAGGTTAATCTTTATTTACCTTTATTTCATTTCATTCTTAAAAATGTGAAAACAGCATTCATGCCTATATATGACATACCATCTATATAAATGTTATAATTTCTTTTTTTTCTATATATACCTTTTATAGAAGAATACAAATATGTATATATAATTAATATGTATATGTATATGTGTATGTGTGTTTGTGTGTTTATATCATGATTAAAATTATGGTGAAAATTGAACCATGATCAATGTACAATTACAAGAACTATAGAACTATAATTCTCTTGAAATGAAAAAAGAAATAGTTATCACCCAGAAAAGATGATTTTAAAAAGGGTTTATTAATAAATGGGTGTTAGTTTGTTATAAGTGGTTCAAATATGATTTTATAAGTATTAAAATGAATATTTTAAAGAATTATAATAAATTAATATTAATTATACTGGAGGTTAATGTGATTTTTAAGTAATTACAACATGAGGTAAGGTATTTTTCTCTCTTATTTCAGTGAGACACATCAATATCAGCCAATTATTTTATTTATGCGGTCTATATAAAAACCAGAAATGGTTTTTTATGATTATATGAATGAAATTTATATATATTTACATATATATATATAATGATATCTCATTAAAGAGTGTTTGATCCAAAAGTAACAAAAGTGGTAAGGGATTTAGGTTATAATCTAATTATTTTACAAGATTGTCTATAATTTAGTCTCTAATGATGCAATTTCATGATATATCTCTAATAATATCATGAAATTTATTCTCCCATATTTATTTATAAATAAAATTAATTTTCCATTAATTTTCATGATTTTATGTATAGAAAAGACAAAAAATAACTTTTTTAAGGAAAACTAACTTTATTTCTATCTTCGGTCAAAAATCAATTTTATTCAATATCCATGTTTTGAAAAAATGATTTCTAGAATTGTTTTCTATTCACAAATACATTTTTAATTTCATATTTATCCATGATTGACTATTTATGAAATTATTTGAAATTATTGTTCCTGTATTTTTTTATAATGATGAACATTTCACTTTTACAAAAAAATTAAAGGGAATAAAAATTTTAAACTACATGACATGGATAGAATTTTCCACTATCATGGCCAATAAAATATTCAAATATTTCCTTACATATTTATAATTTCATATTGAAGGAAAAAGTTTTCCAATAATACAATCATTATTATTTATATGGATGGTTTGTGTTTACAATGTTGAAATATCAATGAAAACCATTTTATTTTCCATGATAAGTTATAATTTGTGTTCTTATGATATCATGGTATACATATTAGTGGACTTATGATTATTTTATGGATCGTCATGGAATTATATATCAATCCAATTAATTGGGTAATGATTAATTTTTATTTTCTCAAAGGTTACATGGGTGTTCATACCATGCTCGAAAGAGGGTACATGAGAGGTTATAATTATCCCAAAAGGGGGTATACGAGAGGTTACATCAATACTAATGTAGTTAAATAAAAGGTTATCCCAATCCTAACATTCTATTAATGTCTTATTCTATATCCTTAGTATAATATTTATATTATTATTAATATTCCAATATTTTTTCCACACTTTTAGCACAAGATCTTATGGCAATGTTATGTTCGAATGACTCATGTTTTTTAATCCCCTTTTGATTCTTGTCTTAATAACTACCAATATTTATACCATGACTCTTTTTTATGATCTAATATTTTTTTGGTATTATTTTCATATGTTATTATCATGTTATCAAACTATATATTTTAATGTTATGTTTAAATGATCATTGATATCTCACCTATTTACCATTATTAGGAATCTAAGCTCACTATTTATTATGTTTTATCTTCTGTTGGATATAAATTAATGATTCATGTATTATATATCTAATAAGGTATTTATATGTGAAAAAATAATTCAGATATGATTTGGTTATTTTATGAACCATTTTATATGTATCCATGTTTCCAAATACACCAAACCATTACATTTATGGTCTCTATTTTAATATTTTGTAATAAATATTCATCTAATAAGACGTAATATTTATGTATGAAATATACGTGTAACTATATATTGTATTAAATAATGTGTTAGTCATTCATTGTTTATTATGATTATATAACACTAGAAAAAACCACAGTGATAAGCCTATCTATTGGATAACATTAAAATGTTTTGGTAAGATATATATTATGTGTCTTTCCTAGAAATAAATTAATATATGGACACAATATGTGGATGTGGTTTTGGTATAGAATCATAAAGGTGTAGTAAAACTATAAAGAGTTTTTCAAGTATATCTCCACTATAATTATGGGGTTTGAGGAATATTTTCTTTTTAAGAAGCCTATTTGACACTCTCTTGGGACATTCTTTGGTAAATTCATATTTTATTTTTGATAAATTATTATGGATTTAAATAGATGATAAAAAATTATGAACTAGTTTAAACCTAATGTTTCATATATTATAATGAAAATGTGAATTTACCCAATCATATCACTAGAGAGTGTCAAACTGTCTTTTTAGTAAGGAAATATTCACCGAACCACATAATTATAGTCAAGATATAATTGAACAGATCTTACTAAGACTGTTGTTACTCACACATTGGTTTTAGTCATTGGATGGAATGAGAAGGATTCACATTAATCATGAATATGAGAGAAAATGGTATTATTATACTCATAAGAAACTAAATGAATTAAGAAATTGAATATTAAATATTTTTTATACGTAATAATCTATCAAGATATAGTATTAACAATGTAAACATCAGTGATTTTCTTAACATGTAAAATTAGAGGAAGATAGGATTTTAGGAATGTTAATTTAGTTATGACCATATATGAACGGAATTTCAATTTTTAATGTACAGAATATGGTGATGATTACCAAGGAGAATGAATCAATGGATGGGGAATAGGTTTTTTTGTATAAATTAATGAAATATATAATAAATTGTTGATAAATTCAATGTATTATGAGTGGGGAACTTGGGAATTTTTAGATTCAATTCCCTATTCCAAGGGTGAACTCTAAAACCTAGGGAGGGAATATGATATCTAAATCAATGAAGTGTAATGATTAGATATTTCATCTATTGGGATTTGATAATTACATTATAGAAGAGTATTATCAATGATATTATAGTTATAATAATCATCAAACCCAATATGATTTTCTTCTATAGTTTTCTATAAAGAGTTATTAGTATATGATTAATGGTATTAATAATCCAAAATAACAATTTAATTTTAAGGTGATATTTTATGGAAAAAATGGTTGGTAAGGATATACCTTAATTTTTTATTGATGTTGATATATTAATATTTATTTGAGATAAAGAAATTTTTGACATTGATAAAATATTATTTGTGACTGTTGAATTGGATAGTGATTTCATAACAATTTTATTTAGGTCATATTCGATAATGTTTATTTATTTTTTCGATATATATTGAATAGATTGTGATTTTATTTTATCCTGATAGAAAACATTAAATTTAGGAAGTATAAATGTCTTTACTGAGGTTTTATAGTGATTCATGTTATTACCATGTTTTAAAATTATCATCAAATTAACATGTTTAGTATGTGATATTATGATATACATTGTGTTTTTGGGGGCCAAATGAAAATGTTAATCTTAGAGAGAAATATATGTGACAAAATCATTTATTTTTTGGGATTTTGAATTTGGTGAGATATATTTTAGAGGAGTCTTAATGTTAAATATATTTTTAATGTACTAAGTTGAAGTTTTGGTGTTATTGTTGAGGTTTTAGAGATAAATTGTTGTATTTATCCATATTGGAAAACATATGCTATAAATTATGGTTTTTGTAAATATCTACATATAATAGAAAATAATTATCAGTATTTGATGGTTCTTATAATCACTTATCAGTAAATTTTATTGAATTAGGAATAAAATCCTTTTCTTGAATTTTAATTTCATGTAGTAAGAAATAAAGTGTAAATTCATTGAATCATAACCAATGGATGAAATTGTTCTTATCAAATTAAAATAACATAATTATTTATATTTTATAGTTATAAAATAATCCCTCAACATTAAGAAAAGGACCTTGAATTAAAATGTAATTATTATACATTTATTTATAATTAATAGATTATCTTTACATCCATAAAATATTTATGAGTTTTTGGTTGTTATATTTCAAATTATTCATTTTCTACCTTTCAATATTAGTCATTGGATTGTAGTTTTCTCTTATATATCTAAATACTGAATTTCCACTAATGTTATTCTTATCTGTGAACCAAATTATGTGTTATTTTTTGTGACCGTTACATTTATAACTTCCTCTTTTAAAAAGATTTTTTATCCCTTTTAAATATGTTGGTTTTCAACAATAGTAATTTAAATTTTGGAAAATTTTTATTTTACTAAATTAAAATTTTTTAGTTAATGAATAATATATAATTACTCAATTTTTAGTAATGCTATTTTTTATTTTATGAATATTTTTCATTCAAAATGTGTTTTTTCTCTATGAATATTATAGTTAAAATCTTATTCCATTATAAACTATGATTGATAAAAATTAATTCATTTTTTAACTCATAATATAAAATTTATATTAGGCTTATATTGTATGCTTTTTTTTGAAAAGGTCGAATTTTCTGTGAATAGTGAAAAATGATTTTTGTAAATAATCATTTATTTTCATTAAAAGGACTCATTATTAATTAAATTTTATATTAATGAAAAATATGACTTATTCAATTTTATATAATCTAAATAATTAAATTTTCTAAAATATAAAACGTTATTTTGGTATAAGTTCAATTTTTTCTTAAATTGTTTTTCTAAAAATCATTTTTACATTTACTACATGTTTTTATATAAAAATAATTAAATAAATCACTATTGAATAATGATTTTAATAAAATTAATAGATTATTTATTCAAAATGTTATTTTAAATTAATTTTATTATTTTCACATGGCATGAAATAAGAATTAATTTAATTTTATCCAAAAACTGAATTAATCTAAATTTTTTTTGTAGCCACTTTTGAAATTATTCTAAAATTGATGTATAAAATTTTTAAAAATAAAATGTTGAAATATGGATTCATTATTTAGAATTATGCATATCATACTTTTTAAATATGGCCCTTTTATTTTTAGAAATTATAAATTGTTACAATGGTAAATATTTATCACCTCAATAAGGGATGAATGGGTAAAACAAGGTTAAAACCATAAGATAAAGTCACAAAATCAACCCAATACTTGCATTTATTTATTTGTATGATATGAATTCCTCCATATCAATATATAATAATAATATATGGTGTTATGGTTCCATTATTCTTTTATAATGATGTTTATTTTATTTTAGGTGAATAAAATTCTAAAATGTCACTCTCTTTACTTTAATTTGTATAAAATTTTTCAATAAGGATAAAATATAATAAGTTTGTTTATGAAGATTTATTTATAATAAAAAATAATTTTTATCATGGTTATGTATTATTAATATTTATTGAATTCATAATTACCATAAATACTTATGAAAATCCAGAAAAAAACATTTTTTCAATTAATATAAAATATCAAAAAAATTATTTCAAAAATATTAAAAGTAATAAAATATTTCTGAAATATTATCTTCTGTAAATTTTATAGATAAATATTACATGTTTAGTTTTTTGAAATTTTTATATTTTATTTTCATTATTTTTTTCAGGTATTTAAATAAAATGTACATAATAATAGAAAAATGGTATGAATGATTTTTTTTGTTAAATAGTATTTTAATAAATTATATTAAAATCCTAAAATATTTAAAGATTATAATTAGGGTGATAATTTTTTTAAAATATTATACATTTTCAATTTATAAGCTAATTGTTATCTTATATTTAATGATATAACCATTAAATATTTAAAAATTTGTTACCCTAGTTAAGGATAAAATTGAAGAATGAAGGGGTAAAATAAAAATATAAGGAAAAAATGGAAGCAAAACCAATTTAAAAATAATTATATGATGCTATTTCTATCATATAATCTTTTTATTTGAATAAATGGATATTTTTATTCATTTGTATTGAGACTAACTTAGTTATATTTTAATATTTTAGAAAATTACGCATTCTTCCTCTCCCTCCCTTATAAAAGGTCACATATTCTATCTTCTATTTACACAACATTGTTCCATATAGAACAACAAAAAACTAATACAATTTTATTATAAAATTTATAATACACTTATTAGTTGTTCTTTTATTCCCAAAATACTATTCCAATGGCTATTTAGAGTGAATCTAACATAGACTAATCGGAGAAGAGTTAATCTTACTACCCGAACTCATTCAATTTATTTACAATTATATCTTATCAAAATACAAGGTATTAATTATAAAATAATATCTCATGTATCCCATATATGATTAATATTTATTATGATTCTGTAACTACCATTATCATCCCCCTTTTGCATCACGTGGGAAGTGAAATTGTTGCTTATTTTTCTGTGTGGACTACCGCATCTACGAAGTGATATAATTCATTTTATATTAAAATATTTAATTTTTGGTTAATATGATGGGTTTAAAGTTTATATATCATAATTATTAAATAATTAATCATATATAATTTTAATTTCATATTAAATTATTTTACTCCAATCTATTGTAAATTGATAACATTGCTCTTTCATACGTGCGAACTATAACCTCCACGAAGCGATGAAATTAAATTTTCCATCATTCATTAAATGAAAGGTAATAAATAAATATTTAATGAATATATAAAATATAAAATATATTAATTATTATATAATGCTTAATTTATATTTAAATTTATTTCAGGCCATCCTTCGAAACGTAAAAACTGTTTTCTTGCTTAAGTACAACCTTCTCTCTTCGTGAATGATGTAATTCATTTATATAAAACTTCAATTTATTGATGAATATAATTTTTTTTTATAAAAAAATATAATATCATTATTAAAATTACTTATGTTATTTACAAATATCAATGTATATAGACCATAACTACCGATATGAAATTCTAATGAAAATAATGAAATAGTTAACACCCTGAAAAGATGATTTAAAAATGGTGTTATTAATAAATAGATTTTAAAATTTTATAAGTGGATAATATAAGGAATTATAATTTTTTAAAATACATTTTTATAGAGTTATACAAAATTTAATTTTTTATAAAATTGGTTAAAGACATATTAATTAAAGTTGAATGTTAGGTAATGGATTTTTGTATCACTTTTATTTTTATAAGACACATGGAATATTCACCAATTATTTATTTTATATGGTATATATAATTTACAAGAATTTATTTTATGATTATTATAATAAATATTATTTGGATTTAAATATCCATATAATGTTATCTTTTTTGTGAGGGTTGATCTGAATGTTAATAATATTGAATGGGATTTATATGAAAATCTTATTATTTATCAGGATTGTTTATAATTGAGGTTACGATGCTGATATTTCATGATATATATATCAGGAATATTAGTAATTCACCTCTCCCATGTTTTTTTCATGAGAATACATATTTGGATTTCATTTTATTTACTTTATGTACCTGATATACTTAATGACCAATTTTAAGGGAAACCATCTTTATTTCTCTCTTCCATGGAAAATCATTTTTCTTTCATGTAAAGAACTCTAGTTTGGTTTCTTGGTGCTGGTGACTTATTTAATTATATTGGAATTATTACAATAAATTCATATCGGTATGTAAAAAATTGTTTAGTAAATTTAGAAAACTGGATACGTACATATGTTCAACATTAAAACTTGAAATGAAATACAATATATAAATTCCATTGACAACATCTACAACTCCTAGGTTATCCCTACATGTCATTCATAATATACGTCTTAAAGACCTCAAAAAATAAGACATATAAAAGGGGTGAGATCAAATTCATATTAAGGGAAATGAATATAACAGAAGATATAGAAAAGATAAACATTAGAATTGGTGAATACTAAAAACACATGCCTTAAAAAATAAACTTGGACACACAATGACTTGAATGAGAGATGAATAAATAATTACATAATAATGCGTAATAATGGGTATTCTACTAGTCAAATAAACACATGGAATTTTAATTTATAGTTTCACAATTAGTTAATTTGTAATATCGGGCATCATAACCATACTATTAAGGCCTCATGCCAGAACTATAAACAACCATTTTTCAAGGCAATGTGGCATGACTATAGTTTGTCTCATGAGACCTACAGATGCATCGAGGGGATATAGTGGGACCCACCCATCACTAGATAATTCAACTTCATTCCTCACATTGATGGGGATAAACATAAACAAATAAACATTAATATTGAAACTAACATATGAAATGAAAATAACTTTCCATAGATATTTAGCTTAAACACTAACCATTTGGAGTAAACTGGTGAATGGTTTTAAGATAGAACATCCATAGTAACAATAATTATAAACCATTATATTAAATATTCTCGATTACACATTAAAATAATAATCCCAATAATACAAAATAATCAACAAGAGTGTTGAAATAGATGAAGATAGACATATAAAATAAATGAGTAATTCTAGACATAAACACTAGTTTACTTTGAAAAGAAGAGATCTTTGTGAAAAACAGTTGTATAAAACCAGAAGTGAAGTAATATATTATTTTCATAATAAAACAAGTTATTTTATAAATATAATGTTTTCTAAAAATAGATTATATAGTTCCCTTTTATATAGGTCAGAATTTGAGAAATTCCCTTGAATCAGGTTTGTATTTCGTGAATAAATTTTAAAATTTCCTTTTAAAACATATAAATCCCCATAAATGAAAGTATGATTATAGTTTGTACACATATATTAAACATTAACACATAATTTCTGAGTATTAAATAGCAATAGACATTAATTTAATAGTGGTAAGTAGAGAATAATAGTAACCCGAATGAAAATGGAGGTTCCGGTAGAAAACACTAACATTATGTCCGATGGTGTTATTAACATGATCTTAATATCTTGGATAACCAAATTAAATTCATTAATAAATATTTAAAAAAGCTATTATTTATAAAATTTATTTATTATAGCCATATTAGGTTCATTCACATCCTTTTTTATGGGCTGAAGAGGTTCAATTTTATTGTTTCTGGGCGTTTTCTTCCTGGGTATTCATGACCAGTTTAGTTATATATATATAAGGATAAACATGTAAAATGAGAATGGTTGTCCATAATAGATGTTTTATTTTATTTTTTAACATCTATAAGATTACATTGTTATAAAATTCATTTTTTTATTAGGAGTGAAATGAATGATTATATAAAATGTTAATGATAAATTTTTGGGTTAATTGGCGGTTTCTGATCATAATAAACTCATATAAATTAATATCATGTCAAAAAAAGTTTCACGAAACTTAAGTAAGTTATAGAACATATAATAGAGTTTTTTAAATCATAAAAATGGTTTCATAACCATAATTGAATTCAATAATAGGAATTGATAACCTATCATGCTTGAATGTGATAAATTAACACATCTTAGACTGTGTATTCATTTCAAGAATAAAAGAAGGGAAAATGATAGACGATGATGAATTATTAAATTATAATAAAATTTTTAAATTAAATATAAGGTACTAGAGTTACCCTAACATTTCTATAAATAGATTCAAGAAAAAAATGAAAATAAAGGAACTTGAAATAAATTAAATGAAAAGATAAAATTTACCTCTTGAAGTTATCTTCCTTGAGAGCCTCTTTAGGGGAGAGGTTGTGGCCCTTTTTTTGAGACCAAGTGCTACTAGATGTGTGGTAGGATATCCGTAGGAGATTTTAAATGAATTTAGACAAGCAAAATGTATTTATAGGAGTGAAGATAGGAGGGAGTGTTGGGGGTGGTTACATTGGAGGAGAGGAGTGATTTTTGAATATCATGGTCATTATTTTTTAATTCTTGTCATGAAAATCAATAGTATTGATTCATGTGACCAATAATTGTAATATGTGAATTTTATTTCACACTAATTGTTTCTTACATCTTCCATGATACATGGGATAGTGTATTGAACTTATAATGTATATATATGGTAAATTACTATATTCCACTATTCACTAAAAAATTCAAATATTTCAGGAAAATCCCAAAAATTCACTATTTCCATTTTTCTATGTGTAGAATTTAAAAACTGATTCCATTTTAATAATATAATTTTATAAATTTGAAAAATTTTATTTTTAATTAAAATCATTATTTACTCGAAAAATACAGGTTTAAATCCAATTTTTTTAATAATACACTAAAAATTAATGAAGGTCTTATTACAGTATTCTAAAACCACAAGAAAATAAAATATATAGTTAGGAACCCATTTTAAAAAAATAAATGAAATTAATAATTTAAAATTTTAATTAAATATTTGTCACTCACAAAAATAAAAATACTTAATTAATAATTTCTAAAATATTTTACTTCATTTATTAGGTGCCCAAATTTTATTAATACATTCATGGGTGAGGTTATTATTCATAAGGGTTATATTAAAAATCATAATAGTGAACCAATATTCATAAGGATATGTTACTATTGATCGAAATTTATGTTGATTCTTTGAGACTCCAAATATAACCTAGAATAAAACCGTGTATGCCAGTTTTTCAAAATTCAAATCAAAGAAGTGGAAATATTATTTTTATTGGCCAGGATTTTACGATGTGTTTTTCTGTAGAGACTCAGTGTTTCTGGAATTTAATATTAAATTTATTTGCATACCCTTGGTGTGTTTCATTTTCCCCTCATAAAAATTTTGTCTTCGAAGTTCATATAATTTTACCTCATAAAAAGACTTGGGTTGGTCTTCATCATAAGCTCCTCAGGCTCGTATGTTGCCTTTTCAATTTTACGATTTCTCTAAAGTATATTCACCAGTCAAGTTATTTTATTCCCCAAAACATGTTCCTTAGCTTCTAGAATCTTGATAGGATTTTCATAGTAAGATAGTTCAGGTTCTAATTCTATACCCTTATAAGTGAGCACATGCATTTTGTCTGGCGTGTACTTTCTCAAATATGAGACATTGAACAAATTGTGTACTTTAGAGGGGATAGGTGGCATAGCCAAAAAATATTCAATAGCTTCAACTATATATAGGATTTCAAAAGGTCCAATGTACCATAGGCTAATTCCCATTTCTCCCCAAATCTTATAACACCCTTCCATAGAGATACCTTCATGAAAACATGTTCTACTTGAAATTCTTAATAATTTCTTTGAATATTAGCATAGATTATTTTCGAGATTTTAGGTCCTTTGATATGTGTTTTAATAGTCACTACCTTTCATAATGATTCATCCATAAGCTCTGTGTCCACATGATTCATTTCACCGACTTAATCCCAACATGTTGGAGTTTGACATCTATTTCCATACAATGCTTTATATGGTGCCATTTTGATGCTAGAATGGAATATATTATTATAAGAAAACTCCACCAAAGGTAAATATTGATACCAAATACATTTAATATAAAATGAGTATTTTCTCAACTTGTCTTTGAATGTTTGGATCTTCCTTTCTAATTGACTATCAGTTTGAGGGTGATAAGAAGTTCTCAAACAATGCTTTGTATCCAACGTTTTTTTGACGAATTTTCCAAAAATCTTATATAAACCAAGGATCACTATTAGAAAATAATGAAATAGGTTATCAATGATGTCTTAAAAAATTATTGATATAGAGATGTGCAAGGAGATATAGTGTAAAATACTATCTTATAGTGAAGAAATGTGTAGATTAGGAAAGTCGAACCACAATTACCCATATTTCATCATCATTTTTGGGATATTTTGGTTATCAAGTGACAAAATCCCTGGTGATTTTATTGTATTTCCATGTGGGAATTTTTATATATTTCATGACACCAATAAGATGTTGTCATTCATCCTTCACCTATTGATAAACTAATAATGTCGATAGATAATTCAGAATTTCCACCTTCATGATGTCCCACGATAAATGTTCTTTGAAATATCTATACAATTTCGAACTACCAAGGTGTATAGAAAAATTAGGGCTTTGGAAATCAACCAAATAATCCATTTGGTTTAAGTTTTTTTATTACAAGAAATATTTATAATTTATGAAAATTACAAAACCCAATTTCCATTTTATATGAAACTGACTTTTTACTTGCTCACTATTTTTAACATTATCCTAATTTATAGTGACCATATTTATATAATTTATATTCAATTTTAACGATAAAATTTTTATCAATATTTTATTCAACTATGAAAAATAATAATCCAGTCTTTGTCATGTTTTCATTTTGATCTGGTCATGATAAATGCTTTTGGTGTGAACAATATTTTTTTTCTTATTATGGAATTAAATTATCTTTCATTATTTAATTATATACATAAGTTATATAGATATTATTATTACAAAAATTATGTTATAGGAAATAATTTTTTTTTCCAAATTAAATTAGAAGAAATACAAGTTTAAATTTTTTTAATGTAGTAAAAATGTCCGATGCTTATACAAAAAATATAGAATTCTAGAATTTACAGAATTCAAAATAACTTGTACTTCAATTATATATCACATTAAATACATCATAATTTCACTTAGTTTTGTGGGTTATTAAGATAAAGAGTTTTCATAAATTTTTTAAACTAAATTAAAATCTAAAATTTTCATTTACATTCTTTAAAAATGGTTAAATTTATCATTTTTTTTAAGTTTTTATTTTGGTTTTTTATATTCATTTAAAAATACATTTAAACATACATATTGTAATGAGTAGATTATTGAACAATTAAAAATATATAAATATTATATACATTTAATTCATCAAAACCATCTACTAATTCAATTGTTTAGATGACATAAATATTCACCAAAACTTGTGTCTTCAGCTTGTATGTGAAATAATGAACTATCCATCAATTATTTTTTTAAAATGTTAATTAACATTTCAATCAATGAATTTATATATTATTTCTAACATAGAATTAATTTTTTATATATAACGGTGAATTTAGTTTTTATATATAATGTTTAATTAATTTTTTTTCACATGACACGTGTTTATCAATTGGGGTGTGAGCAAAAATATTCTGAAGTAAAGAAGTATTCTTGGTCATGCATGAAATATCGTTGACTCAATCAAGGATTATGATTCAAAATCCTATATTTTTAATAATAAACTTTTAGATGATATGCATAAAAAGAATCATTAAAACCTTTGTAAAATAATGTATTTAAATGTTTCTATTGAATTAAAATATAAAAAATTTGTTAAAGAAAATAAAATTGTATCCCTTTATGCTGAAAGGTTAATAAATTTTGATATTGAAATATTAAATCATAAATTTATAAATAATATATTAACAGATTTTATTTCAAAAAATAATGTTTTAAAACAAAATATATTTAATGTGTTATTAGATAATTTTTCTTCACTCAATAAAAATATTAAAATTTTAAGAATGAAAATGATATGTTTAGAAATTATTGTTATTGTATTAATTATAATGTTTTTAATAATGTTAAATTAAAAGATTAATAGGATAATGTTACAAAAGGAGAATGTTATTGGAATGAACCAATAATTTTAGAAAAAATGAAAGCATGATCATCCAATATATTTTAGTAATTGTTATTTTATAAGGAATGTTGATTATTCTTCAGTTACATTAAATGTAATTTACACGGATATTATAATGATGAATGTTCTCTAAGGATTCCTAAATCACTCGGTATTACTAGTGTATTGTCCCCCAATATGACTCTCTCTCACATGGCCCAAACGGGATGGTTATGTTACCTCAAGCATGCCTCCCCATATGCCAGAGGTTTCCGACTAGCCGTGGGGGTGTGAAATATATAGTTGGGAGACTATACCCCAGGGTAAGAAGTATCATCCCTGTATAAATAATATGTATAAACAAAATAAATCAGTGTACAGAAAAAGTCAAAACCAATAACAAAATCAAACTAAATAATCAATAAATAATAATAGGAATAATACAATATCATGGTGGAATGCAACTAAATGTAATGATATATACAATCCGTGTAAAATACCTGAGACTCAAATAAAGGCTCAAAATTCCCTGGTCTAGATCCCCATGTTGGTCCCTCATCCAAAATCTAACCTATCTAGAAATAAAACTATCAATTGAAATATATTTTTCTCTCTTACAAACATGCATTCATGCAATATATCCATGTATCAAATGATGGATCAAATAGGCTGTGAGTACAACATAGTAGGTCGACACCACCGTGTATTGAAAAACTAGTCTGATAAGAAGTCTATTCCATAAAGTGATAAACAAGTGTATTAAATCATTAAATAATTAATAAAACACAACAAAACCATACTTTGGCTCCATGATGTAAAATATTTGAGTATGTCGAGAAATCATACCAATTACAACCATATAACCATGTAAAAATAACATTCTTTAGATCCATGGCATAATATATTGGAGCATGTCTTACAACCATTCCAACAAAAACCAAATAACCTTGGTATAGTCACAAAAATCATTGTCCAAGCCATATAATCATTAAAACATCACAGTCAAAGACCTACAAAAATTACAACATCTGACTGGGTAGAGCCCACTCACTACAAGAATTACAACATTCTACTGGGCCAAGACCGCTCAATATCATTATTACAACATATAATTGTTCAGGTTCCACGGAAAAGCATGATATATAATTATTTCTGCATGGAACAAATGTCCTTTCATAAATCATGGAAATGACAATATCATATCAGAAATCTCAATGGAAAATTATCATAATTATCATTTGTCTTTCGTATACCACTTGGACTTATATTACAATTTCTTAGCTGCCATAACAATAAGAAATAAGGTAAAACATAAGATTATATTTCATGAATTGACCTAAGGTCTCGTGTTAATCTAAACACACTATATCCCAATATACAATTAAATTACATTCATAGTTCTCTCACCCAAATGGCATCCATACGCCAGGTTATAACTCAATTGAAACCAAAGGTCTGAAAGGAATATTCTCAATTGTTATTTAATTGATCTGGGTTCACATTTCCTTGGTGAAATCAAATTGTTCAATATACTTGGAAATTATCAAACCATAGGGTTATTATTTAAATCCTTTATATTTAAATGACGATAAAAAATTCTTCAAATAGAAAAAAACCTTGAATAAGAAGGTTCTAAAGATCACAATGAGGTTCCTAGAACAAAAATAATCCAGATCAATGCCAAAAATGTACATGGTCAAGGGATTTCACCAGAATGGTTGGAGAACCAAGAGAGAGAAGGGATAAAGTAGAAAAAAAATTAATAGGGATAAAAATATTTATTTGGATGTCCACAAAGAAGGTTGGTACTAAAAAATCGCATGGAACGTGTCCATAGTTTTGGAGGAGAAGGTTACAGCGAATATGAATGAAAATTCAACCGCACAACTCACCTTAAAATAAGAGGTTAGAAAATTAAATGACATGTAATATAGGTAAAAATGATTTAAATTTTTTTAAAGGAACATTCTGAAAAATCTATCACATAATATTTTTTTAAAAAACACCCAAAAATTACAAGACATTAAATCCTTTTTCCGAGCATGTAAATGTGTGGAAGATATGATTTTATCCAATATTTCTTAAAAACATACCAAACCAGCTTTAATTTTTCTCAACATAACCTGAAACCATGGAAGAGTTATCCCACATACCTAAATCCATTTATTCAAATAACTATACATCTCTGGACATTTAGTTATTTTACCCAACAATTCCCTCCACGTGGATCCTATCTGGTTTTTTAAAGATTCCTTGCAACATTTGACTCTGTTTATTCAAACGAAAGTTATCCACGACAGAACATAACCACCAAGGATTAATGAAAAATATATACATAATTAAAATAATTATTATTGAAAAAATTTGAGAGGGTCACATTTAAAAAAATACGGGATCTAACAACCTATGCACTATATAAAGCTCTTCCCAGAGTATTTCTAATAATAACTATGAGGTATTAGTGAAAAATCATACAAAATGTTATTTCATATCAGAATCCCTCTTCCAAGACTCCTCATAACCACACCCATGCTTCAACTATACTCAAAACAACAGTATAGTCAACCCTAAAGATATTTCTCACTGTGATCCACAACCTGTATCAAATGCTCCTCAAAGGTTTCATCAACACAATCCTATATTTCTACTATATATATCACATGTGAAGGGTCTCTATGATATCTCTATAGCTGCAACACATGGAAAATGTTGTGCAAGAATATATAGCATTATTGAAGGGATAAATTGTATTCCATTTGATATACCCTTTCCACTATCTCAAATGACCTGAAAAACCTGTGCACAAACATTCCCAATTTCCTGATATGAAATTTCCCTAATATAGGTGACAAAAAATTAAAAACATTATTACCAACCATGAATTATAGAGGTCATATTTGATTGTTAGGATATGATTTCTACCTTCTCTGTGTGCTAAGGAGATGCTATATGATCAAATAAACCTGGTAAGATGTATCCTACACAAAACTAGGCCCAACAACTACTAGCTCACCAACCTCCATCAAATTACGAGTTGAATAGTAAAAATATCCATATAAATACTCAAAAGGTTCAATCAATTTGGGATGATATAAAGAATCTATTATTATATGAAAACTTCATAAGTGCCTTATGTTTTCCCATGAACATCCAAAATCCAAAGCATAGACTCGTACCATATCCTATAGAACTTTAATATTTTGATCATATTGACAATCAGTAAGAGGATGATCGGTTGTGAGAAAAAGAACACATTACCCTAGAGAATTTTGATGAGACCTCCAACAAATTCAATGTGAAATGGAGATCTCTTTCTGAAATGATACTCCTCAGAACACCATGCATCAGACCACATCACACACATAAATACAACCCATACTGTCAACTGTGAAGGTCTCCCTCATATGTAATAAGTGGAATAACTTTTTTAGTGCTTCCATAAAAAACCATAAAACAACATTCATCTAGTTTTTCATTGGTAATCCTACCACAAAATCCTTGGTTACATTGTCCCATTTCCAAATAGAGGTTGGAAAAGACATTAAAAGACCAGCTACACTATGATTCTCAACCTTAAACAACAAAAAAGTGAAGCATCTATCCATAATGATTGATACTTATTTCTTTATTCTCAACCACCAGTAGTATATACAGAGATCACAATACATATTTTTACAACTAGGATTCCAAGTCCATATAGAAGCATGACACTCCCTCATCATCTCCTCACATAAGCGCGTAGGAACCCATACTCATCCACATAAAATATTAGAATATACATTAAAGAGAGACCAGACTAATAAATTCTCCCCACTATATAAGTTGACTATAAAAAATAGGCCCTCCAGATTTGATAATTGATTAGTCTTAATCTAATCTAAAATCATTGTTATAACTGATGTCGATGTCATGGCTACTTAGCCTTTAGATTCTTGAACATCAAGATGCATGTCTGTAAAGAGGTCCATCAACCAAAAATCATAAAAAGACTTCCAAACATTCTCTATCTATTTATTTTATCTCAAATAATCAACAATTACATATCCATTTACTGATTTAGAAAAATGAATTCAAATAACTGTTGATGCTCTACCAACTTCCTATATCGAAGGATTAGGTATAAATAATAAAACATGTTCCTAAGGATATTTTGATCCACTTATACCAAAAATATCTAACCAATGAGATAGTGTCTCTAACATCTTAGGGAATGTACCACTACTTCTTACTCCAGTTCATGGGTAGTGTAATTCCCCTAATGTGATCTCAGCTACCTAAAGCCACATGTGACCACTCAATCCTCATATATTGGAACTGCTTCAAGTCCAACTCTGGATGCATCACAATACAAAATATATTACTTACCTAGAATTGGTAAATTTATGATATTATTTGAGGTTATTCCACCTTTCATGTCTTCAAAATATCTCTCACAAGCGTTTGACAAAAAAACATTAACCCCTTCTTATTCATCCCAGACATCAGCTCTTCCAAATGGGTGAAATCTTGGATAAAGCATCAATAATAAAATTTTAAGACATTACTATCATAGGGTGTGGAAAAAACAATTATTTTCTATGGTAAAATATATTATTATGATTAACTAATGTTGTCTCTCCAAGATGAGCTCACAATAATAATGTTATCACCTTAAAATTACCGAAGAAGTGAGATTGTTCTTTTGAAATTTTTTTATTCAGAAATGGAAATAAAGAAACTAAATAAAGGAAATAAATTAAGATAAAATTGATAAAACAAGTTATGGAAAACTATTATATTATATGGTGATCAGGTTTGGTTTGGTTTTCCAATTGTAATTCTATCATAGTACAATTTATCCAATTCTCATTTGGCAAGTCGATAAAAGTGAGAATCCACTATAGTTTTGTCTCACTCTCTTGGTAAAATAGTGAGGGAGAGAATAAAACAAACTAGAATATTATATTGGTCTACTATACTTCTATTGTGGTATTGATTTGTATAAAATACCCTCAGTTGACTTAGAAAATCCTCAATCAAGCCTTGTTTAAACCAAATAATCAAGAATGTTCACTACTCCTCACACACATACTAGAGATTACAAAGTACTTCACCACTAAGAACTGATATATTCATTATATATTGACAAGATCCGAATAAAGGGATAAATTTATCATTGAAAAACTAAATACAAATAATATAATCTAAAATGAAATACCATCGTATATGATAATAAAAACTATTATAGTAAATTGAAACCAATTTCACAGAAGAAAGAAAAGGATCTTAAAAGATTAAGTGAAATAAATCATGAATTACATAATATAAAACCTATCCTTACCAAATAATATATATGTTTACCCTACCATAGTAAGGTTAATTTGTAATAATGAGGAATAATAATTCATTACAAAACTATAAATAATATATGATAGAAAACAAAGATCAAAATTTTTTCTCCTCCAAAATCTTTCCTCCATAATCATTCTTTTTTTCTTCCCAACATATAGATGAATCTCCTAAACGTATGTTCTTATAATATTATTGGAATTATTATTTCTATATAAACTCAAATTTTCAATTTCATTGGAATGTTTTAACGAAATAATTATTCAAATTAATGGTTACGAAATTTCCTAGCTCCCAAACACTATTTCACCCACTCCAATTGGAATCGCTCAAAATATTCCTTAATGAGAATCATAATTTATGAAATTTAATATGAACCATACCTATGAATTCCTATGTCAAAACCTACTATAATCACATCATTTTGTGGTCAGTATAATTAGATATAGATAATTTAATATGTTAGGATTCATTCTAATGTCCAGAAATATTTCTCTAATTGATTGTTTTTTAGGACATTGTGTGTTGAATTTGGTCTAGGTCCATAGGACAAAAATGACTCCCAAAATAAAGAAAATCCTAAAAAAAATTAATAAATTAAATTGGATCTGAATTTTAAAATTTATTCTCAAAAAATATAAGCTCTAGTAAACTGTGAATTTTGCAGAATTAATGAATTTTCACAATGAAGCCCAAATTCCACCAGAATCACTAAAATAATGCCAATATACACAAATTGACTAATTGGGATGGAATAAATCATTTAAATTAGTATGAAAAATAATTAAAAAATAAACTCTATCAATTCTCCCACACATAGCACTTGAACATCTAGACAAGTCAGCATCAAAATCCAAATCCATGAAAATTCAAAACACATGCCCATGAAATACATCAATTCGACAACAAGAAACAAAATATACCATTCAATCTAAAAACTATTATTTTATGTTATTAATTTCATATCATTCAATATATTTCCTCTTTAAATTTCCCCCATGCATATACAAAACTTAACTAACATTCATTTTCACTCATCACATAAATGTCAATTTTTTCCAGCAATGTCTTTCTCATAAAAACTCATAAATGGGTCACCATAAGCTTGATAAATTATTACATCTCCACCCGATTTGATTAATGGGAATGTTTTTATCATGATGTCTTTTTAGGGTTGTTCTATGTATTTTTTGGTTGGATTTAGATGTCAAAATTTGTTAGGACGAATGTGGAGGGCTTGGCTCTTTTTGAATCAAAATTACATTATTCTTATTTGTACACAAGTATGGTCTCCTCCTCACTCCCCATACTATAAAAAATATCATTCATCATAAAAAATCATGGAATGTTTACCCAGTTTAGATTTTCATTAGAAAACATTTCAATCTATTCTAACATAATTTTTCCTAATGCTCCAAAAGAGGAACATCATTATTCATCCATTATAAGATCTAGAAAGGAACAAATTCTCTTATCCTGGATGCTCTACAAAATTAACAACATTCACCAGAATTATTTTTTATCTATAAGAAAATGTCATCAACATTTTATTTTCACCCAATTTAAATCCAAATGAGGTATCACAATATAAGCCATCTTCCCCCACACTGATGTTCAACTAGATTGTGCAATTTCACTTCAAGGGAAAGTTGGATAGCGAAAATTATCTTGTAATGTGGCTAACATAATACTATGGTTATTGATTCTAAGGGTTACAATGATTAATGTTCAAGGTAGGTAATTATAAAAAGTATTGTTTTTTTGAAAATGGGGCTTTAAAACCAAAAAAATCCCTCAATCATTTAAAACATAAGTACCTAAAACCCTCATATTTTTATAGGAATACATCAAATTATAGTTAAATAAAGAATGATTTTTTCATATCAATAAGTGAGGTGAATGTAAAGAATATGTAAACAATAGTTAATAATCCTCACAAGAACTTGATTTCAAAGATATAGATAGTGATATGTGACATGTTATTTAAAAATTATCGTACTTTTCATGAAATTTATAATGATGTGAACTTAAGAAAAGACATTTTCATCATTCAATTTTGCTCATTTTCAACAAAAAAATTATTTCACTCGTGGGAATTGGTTTTAAAAATGTAATATATATTATTTTCTCATCCAAATCATCCAAAAAACAAAAAACATTGAAAAAAAACACACAAAATCTAAAAAACACACAATATTTTTTTTATGAAAATAGGAAAAAATGTCAAATAACAAACCTAAAATAAAAAGGTTCCCTCACAAAAATTAAATTATGTTGTGTTAATAATGCATTAGAATGGATTTAACATGTAATAAGATTTGAAAAATGGATCACATCAAGAAATAAATTGTAAAGGAGAGGTAAGAACTAGTGTATTTTGTTGATAAATAGGTTGGAGCAGTGTGATGTCTTCCACTGGAACTAGTGAAATGGTCCCATGGAATTTATTTAGCCAATGTCCGTTGATAGTGAATAGATCCTCCAATAAATCCTTCAAAATCATCACAGAAAAAAAGGATATACTATAGTTACTATAAATAGTTCTTCCCACTAGGAACAAAGTTTACCTGGCATCAACATAAGTCCTGAGTTGAATAACAACATGATGTATCCAAAATAGATGTATTTCAGTTAGATTCACTTGTCATGATCAGATCTTTTTCATTCTTTGTAAATCTTAAATTTTTTAAAAGCTTCCCTTCTAATTTCTTCTAGATCTTTCAACTGCACTTTTCTCTCTTTCCATCACTTTTAAGATCCAAATTATTCTATCTCATAGCCTCATATGCCTTATGCTCAAATTCAACTGGAATATGTCAACATTTACTATAAATCAACCTATATGGACTCATTCCAATTGGTGTGTTGTAGGTTGTACTGTAACCACATAATGTATCTTCCAACCTTTGGGTCCAATCTTTCATATTTGGATTAATTGTATTTTCCAAAATTATTATTATTTTCTTACTATACACTTCATCTTGCCCATTAGATTTAAGATGATATAGAGTTTATGTTTTATGATGCACTCCACACTTATTTAGTAGGGCCTCTATTATACTATTACAAAATTGAGTCCCTTGATAACTGATAATTTCTCTGGTATTTCCATTCATAAAAAATATGTTAGCCTTGAAAAGATCACAAACAAAATGTCCATATTCAGTCCTGGTGGCTTTTTCTTCCACACATTTCAAAGCATAATGAACTACAAGTAGGATATAATAATTTAAAAATTAAATTGGGAAGGTTCCCATACAATATAACCTAAAAAATTCAAAAATTTTACAAAAATTATTTGGATTTTGGGTCATTTATTGTCTCTTTGAAATATTTCATGAAAACTGACATTTTTCACACTTTTTTCAATATTCGTGTGAATCTTTAAAAAGGGTGGGACAATAAAGTACAAATTCTAAAAACATCACTATTTTCTTCTAAGGTCCAAAGTGGCATCCACAAGCTAAAGTGTGGAAATATGTAAAGAAATAATCAATTTCACTTTCTCAAAATCATATTCTTATCACATGGTCTTTGAAAATCTTCCAAAGAAATGGATCATCCCAAATGAAATATGTAGATTCAGATACCATCTTTTGAATTTTTTTAATTTAAATGAGGTGGAACCCAAGATATTAATAGATAATTTACAATATTAGTTTACTAAGGAACTTCTCCATCAATCAAGTATAACTCCTCTCCTAGAAGGTGGTCATTCAGTGGTTCTCTTTCTGGAATTTTAGTTTTAGCGGTGTTGGGTAGTCTATATAAGTGATGAGAAACTTGGTTCACAAAACCCTTATTTTCATTGATATCTATGATTAAATTCTACAATAATAGAATGTATCTTTCAAATCTCGAATTATATTCTCCATTCTCCATCAAGTACCTGAGAGATGCATGATCAAAAAACATTGTGACTTTTTTTCCAAGTAGGTATGATCTAAATATTTCTAAAGTAAATAAAACTGTTAAAAACACTTTTTCTGTTGTTGTGTGGTTGAATTGGGTCGCATCTAAGGTTCTTAAGGAATAGATAATGACTTGATTCCTACCCTCAATTCTATGAGAAAGTACAGCTCCAACTTCTTGGTTTTAAGCATCACAATGTATCTCAAATGGTTCATCCAAATTTGGTGGCTGCCATATTGGTGGTGTAATCAATCTCTTATTCATCTCATCGAAGGTTCCCCTACACACACCATATAAATCAAAATCATTATTTTTCAAAATCAATCTAGATATTGGTAGATAAATCCTACTTAAATATTTGATAAACCTCTTGTATAATTATACAAGTCATAAAAATAATCTAACATGTTTCACACAATGTGGGTAAGGAAAATAATTTAACTCTTTAATTTTTGATTTATGAACTTCTATGCCATTTTAAGAATTTACATGACCTAGGAAAATTCCACTCTCAACCACGGAATATAACTATAAAAAATTCGAAACAATATTATTTTGAATTCTATATTTCTAAATGGTTTCCAGATTTTTCTAACAGTGGTCAAGAGAATTTACAAAAACTATGAAATTATCCAATAAAACCACCAATAAATATTCCATATGATCAGAAAATATACTTACCATACACCATTTAAATGTACATGGAGCACCAAACAATCCAAATGGCATCCTTTTGTTTGCAAAAGTGTCAATGGGGTAATTAGAGGTAGTCATCTCTTGATCCTTATGAGAAATAAGTTATTGGAAATAACTAGAAAATACATCCAAAAAACAATAATGAGTACTCCCTAGAAATCTATCTAACTTATTATTAATGAAGGGGATGGAGAAATGATCTTTTATAGTAACCTTACTCAACTTCCTAAAATCTATGCACACTCTCTAGGTATTCTGAATTCTTACATGGATTAATTCATTATTCTCATTCATCCCAATGGTTAGGTATGTTTTTTTGGTAAATCCATGAATTGGTCTAACCTAATGTGAATTTGAGACATGATAGATGATACTATATTTGAAGAGATTCTCTATATACAGCTTCATGAAATTCATCATGGTGGGGTTTATTCTTATTTGGGGTTATCTAATAAGTTTAGAATCTCCTTCAAGAAGAAGTCTATGTGAGCATATTTTGGGTTTCATTCTTGGGATATCACTTAAGCTCTAGCCTATTTCATGGAAATTCTATCCCAGAATCTCAATCAATGATTTTTATTGGGTTTTAGAGAAATTAATAGCAATTATCACTAGATATGGTTTCATTTTCTTTGACCACAACAATAACATTGTTTAAATATTCTATGGAAATTGTGGTTATGTCATTGCTCTTGAGGATGAACTTATGGGATTTATCATAGTAGTTAACTTTGTTTTTCAAATGGGATGGAATAATATTTGGTTTGAATGTGACTTCACCACCTTCGTTCAGGCCATATGGATGGTAAAAATCTATATATAATATAACCTAACTGTTAATTGGGATATATTTCATAACATAATCTCCTGATTGAGTTATATCACCACCCACACAAACTGGAAGCCAATTTCCTAGCGAATGGAATTTCAAATAAAGTTTTTTTCTAAATAATGATGTATTTTATATACATCTCTTCTTAATGAAATTTTTCCAGACTTCTTATGTAAAAAATTTAAAATCCTTCTATTTGGATCCTGTAACATTTAATTTTAATCAATATAGTGTTTGTGAGCTCACTATTCTTAAAAAAATTAGCACTTATCACTGGTAATTTCTCTCCTTCCTTAAATTAAATATATTTTAAATCAGCGGGGAGTGGTTTTAATTCCATATCAGGGTTATTTTAAAGTGTTTAAATTAATCTAAAATTCCCCAATTATAAAAGGAAGACATCTTATACACAATAAATCATATCACCATCTTTATCATTTAGAAAATTATCAAAGAAATTATATTTTACCTCTTCCTCTCACATAAAATCAGAAGCTACAAGAGTTTTGAATTCCTTATGTTCAACAAAATTTTCTATAGATAAATCCTTTATAAAGGATAATATTTAATGGAAAATACCTAATATATAAATGGTTTTAGTACCAACTTCATGGGAGAGTGCAAAGAGGAAGTTATCATCTGAGGGGTGCCTCATGGATTCAAAAATATTTAAGTGGACAATGTTATCTTCAAAACCCATGGGGAGTGTCCCTTCAAGGAAATTGATGACGGTTTTGGTCATCTTCAAGAAAGGTATTACCAAAATTATAGGTGATTGTGATGGGATACTATCATCTTCTATATTCAGAACATATAAATCAGATGTGAATAAGAGATCTAGGAATTTCGCCAATACATCCTCCAGAACGCCTACTGGGAAAACAATGGATTAGTTTGCATATAGGACCGCCACTCTTGAGGGATTAAATTCTCCCATATTTAAATAAGTGTATACTGAGTGAGTTAATACAATAATGGAAGCCCCTAGATTAAACAAGTCATTAGATAAATTTAAAGAACAAATGGTGAATGGAATGGAAAACATCCATGGATCTTGAAATTTTTTGGAAACTATGGTGTGAAAAGTGCTGACAGACTCCTTCCCAAGTTAATCCTCTAATTCGCATGAATTATCTACTAATTAGAGAAAATATCCATAAAAATTTCAGAATACTTCGGAATTTTTTTGACGGCATCAAGTAGGGATATATTAATTTCCACTTTCTAGGAGTTATCCATAATTTATTTTTGAATCACTTATTCCAAAAAAATCTATGATTAAATCATCATCGATTGAAATGGTGGCAGTAATTCTTTACTCTCCTTTTTTTTTCTTTGGAATGTTGATTATTATCTTTTCTTCCTTGGAAT
This sequence comes from Viscum album, assembly GCA_963277665.1. Taxonomy (NCBI): domain Eukaryota; kingdom Viridiplantae; phylum Streptophyta; class Magnoliopsida; order Santalales; family Viscaceae; genus Viscum; species Viscum album. Next base: position 1,996,738,524 of record OY728157.1, read on the forward strand.
ATGCTTTTTATCCTCCTATTTATTGTCTTCTTCATGGTGCATTTTCAACGATTTTTTTAATTCACAACTTTATTATTCCTTAGTCTAGATGGTCTTGATTTGGGATCAATGGTTCCCGGTGGTGGGAGTTGTCTTCCACTTATTGTTGTTATTTTGATGAAATTTTATTTTGGGTTCAGAATTGTTAGGGATGAGTGTTTTCCTGGTTTTTTTGTTAGTAAGTCCATGAGACTTTCAAACTTGTTGGAAAATAATTTTACATTATCATTAATCCCATAAATCTAAAAAATTTCTATTGGTTTTTAATTGGAGGTTCTAAATTGGTGGATTGATATTCATAATGTTTTTTTAATGTGGGTGGTTGTTGGTATGAAGGCTGGTAAATAGATGGATTTTTATGAAATGGTAGTGGGTTCTGGAATTGATTCTGGAATGGGGGTTGGTTTTAGAAAGGATTCTAGTACATGGGTCTAACATGATTATGTTGTTTTCCCAATCCATATTGGACTTGGTTAGGGTCTCTCCATAGTTGATTTTTCTGAAATTTCCTTGACTGAAAGGATACTTCACAACTTCCCTTCTCTGTATTTCAGCACACTGGTCTGTGAAATGATCAGGTGATGAGTATAAACCTTATACCTTAGCCTATTCTTGTTGGTCACCCAATTGTTAAAAAGCCATTTGTCTCACCAAACTAGCTATATATTCAATATTAGTTTCTAATAATGGTTATTAATTAGAAGTAACTACCTCATGAATACCTCTTGTTCTAGTACCCCTTATACTAAATTTTTGTAAGTTTTTGAGAAATTTTTTCAATCAAACCCTTGTCTTCTTCTGGTGAATTGTAAATCAATGCACCTACAGATGATATATCTACAAGGTTTCTATAATTATCTAGTAAGACATCATAAAATAAGACCAGAAATTGTTTCTCCTCAATTTCCTGATATGGGTAGCTAGCACATAGCTTCTTAAATCTTTCCTAGTACTCGAAAAATGTTTCTCCATATGATTGTCTGATGGCATAGATTTCATTTCAAATGGATGCGCTCTTAAACGTGGGGAAGAATATTTTCATGATGCATCCTACCAAGATATTCCAATATTTCAAATCCTATATTTCTAATCCATAAAATGATTCTTTGATAGATATGTCTTATTAAAATTGTAACACCTTCCACTTTTCCTTCTTCTTAGCTACTCCTCGTTGTTTGAAATTGGAGCAGACGTGCATTAACTCTTTAAAATGATTGTTTGGGTCTTCACTTGCCATGAAATGAAATTTTGGTGTCAATGGAATCATTTTTGGTTTCATCTCAGAATCCTTTTGTAACACAGGCATGGGAGGAAAATTATTTTGATCCGGGAATTTTGGTGCATAAAGGTCTATAAGTGTTTGGTTTTGATTTTCAACCATGATGATAGGCTCAGAGTGAACACTTAAAGTTTCAATTGAGTCTATAAGAGAATATTTCTAAAATTTAGATCCAAAATTATGGTTTCTATGTTGATAAAAAATGCTCGTTTATTTTAAGGATCTATGGGGGAATGATCATAGTTTTTTTACTTCTAGTCATTCAGTATAACAAAAAACATGTTGGAAATTCCTCTCAGGAAAAAGAACTAAGTTTTTACCCATTATTTTCATGGGGTGTGGAAAAAAATTATTTACAACGTTAAAAAATAGTACAGTGATTAACCTAATTTTTCTGTTGAGGGGAGTGCAAAACAATCAAGATGTCATATTAAAACATGAAAAATAAGTGAGTTTTTTTTGAAAATGATTGATTTTAAAAATACAAGAATGAAAATAAATAAAGGAAATAAATTAACAACAAATTGATAATTTTTTTTATTAAAAAATATTATAGGAGACGGTGATCAGTTCAATGTCAGTTTTGCAAAGGTAATTCTTTCATAGTTCAAATTATCCAATTCCCTTATGTTAAGTTGATAAAAGAGAGAATCCACAATCATTTCTTCTTACTCCCATGCTCAAAAAGTAATAGTGAGTATTAACCCTAATAAAATATTATATTTTCTACTCTCCTTCCATTGTGTGATTGAGTTTTAGAAAATACTATCAATTGACATATGAAATTCTAAATTGGGTCTTGTTTATCCCAAACAATCACGAATGTTCAATACTCATCACAGATGTACTTGCGATCACTGAGTACTTAACCACTGTAAAGCGATCTGTTCCATCATATATAGAATATATCATAATGGAATGATACTTGAACATTGATCGAATCAATATATATAATAGAATCTAAAATCAAATACAATTGTATATGATAATAAAAACCATTATATGAAATTGAAAACAATTTCACATAAGAGAGAAAGGGATCTTTAAACATTAAGTGAATGAACTCATGAATTACAAAAAATAAAACCTCTACTTCCCTAATCACACAAACATTTAACCCACCATGGTAAGGGTAATTGTGAATAAGGGGGAGGATAATTACTTATAAAACTAATAAGAATAAAAGAGAGAAAACAAAGAACAAAAATTTCTCTCCTCATAAATCTGTCCTCTAGAAGTTTTCATATGTTCTTCCCACCAGCTGGCCAAAACATCCAAAGGTCTCTTCTTATAAGATGTTTGGAATGAAGTTTTACATAGAACAAAAAATTATCAATTTATGTGGAATGTGGAAAAGAAATATATATCTGAATTAATGAAAATGACATTTCCTGGCCAGAAAACACTGTTTCACCCACTCCACTGAGACTCGTTGGAAAGATGCTTTATGAAATCCTTATTTTATGAAATTTATTGTGAGTCATACCTCTGAAGTCTTATTTCAAAACCATCTTGATTCACATCATTTTATTTTCTGTATAATGATATATGACTAATTTAATATGTTGGGGTCCATTCCACCATCCAGAATGATTTTTCCAATTGATTGATTTTTTTGGGCCATTGTGTGTCGAATTGGGTCTAGGTCCAGAAGATAGAAATAAATACCATGTTAAAGGAAAACTAATAAAAATTAATAACATAAATTATATCTTAATTGAAATTTTTTTTCAGGAAAAACAAAATCTCTTAAAAACTGTGAATTTTGTAGAAATATGAAATTTTCACAATTAAGCCCAAAATTCAACAAAAACACTAAAATGATAAAAAAAAATAAAATTGACTAATTGAAAGATATTAAATCACATAAAATAAAATGATAAATAATTAAAATATCATCTCTAAAATTTCCCATAAATTTAGCACATAGACCATTGGAAAAATCAGAATCGAAATCCAAATCAAATCAAATTCAAAAAACACGTGCATGAGATCTACCAATTCAACAACAAGAAAAAAATATCATGGTTCCACAAACACTGTAATTTCAAGTTATTAATTTCATATCATTAAATATATTTCCTATTCATTACTCCTCCCATGTACAAAATCACACATACCTAACATTCATTTTCACTCATCACATAAATGTCAATTTCTTTATCAATGTCTTTCTCATTTAAAATCATACAGGGGTCACCATAGGATTGATAAATATCTACATCTCCACCCGATGTCAGTTAAGGAGGTTTTTTTACCATGATGAATTTTTTAGGTTGTTATGTGGATTTAAGTTGGTAGTATTTAGATGTTAAAAATTCTGAGGCTGAATGAGGCGGTCGTGGATATTTTTGAAGAAAAATTGCACTATTATAATTTTCAATCAATTATGGTCTGCTCCTCACTCTTCTTAGTATAAAATCAGCTCTGTTATCATGAAAACTCAAGGAATTTCCACCTAGTTTAGAATTTCATGGGAAACTATTTCAATTTTCCCAAACGTAATATTTTTTGAATGCTCTAGAAAAGGCACAACTTTCTTCATCCATTAGAAGATCTAGAAAGGCACACCTTCCTTTGTCATGAAATGTCTAGAAAGGAAAAACTTTAAGTAGAATTATTTTTTTGCAATAATAAAATATATTCATCATTTTATTTTAACCCAATGTATCTGCAACTGAGGTAGTACAATACAAGATAGATACCACACACTTATGTTCAACTAGATCTTGCAATTTGATAGATACCCCACACTTATGTTCAACTAGATCTTGCAATTTGATTTCAAGTGTTGGTTGGATAGGGAAGGTTGGATTCAAATGTGTCTAACATAATAGGATGTTCATGGATTCTATAGGTTACAAGGATTAAATGTTCATGGATGGTCATTATAAAAATATTTTTTTTGAGATGGGGGATTTAAAACCAAATAAATACCACAATCATGTAAAACAAGAGTACATCAAACCCTCAGGTTTTGATAGGAATACATCATATTATACTTAAATCAAGAATGATTTGGTTCTCTCATGATGTGAGGTAAATGTAATCATTTTGAAAAAAATGGTTTAGAAGCCTCATAGGAAAGTCATTTCAATGATATTAATAGTGGTATGTGGCATGGTATTTTAAAATTAGTGTAGTTTTATTGAAATTTATAATGATTTGGGATTCAAAAAAGGAATTATCAGCATTCATGTGAGCTCAGTATCATGGAATGAATTATTTTACTCATAGAAATGGGTTTCAAAAATCTAAAATATAAAAATTTATGCAAAAATGTTTAAAAAAATGAAAAATAAATAACCAAAAAATGAGAGAAAAACACAAAATTTCTTTTTTTTTGTGAAAATAAAAAACCAACGAAAAATAAAAAAACATAAACAACAAAGGCTCACTCTGCCAAAATTAAATGGTATAGTTTCTGCAATGCACTCAAATGGATTTAACATGTAATAAGATATAGAAAATTAATCAAAAAAGAAATCAAGTGTAAAAGATAGGTATGACCATGTGTATTTTATTCATAAATAGGATGGAGGAGTGTGAACTCCTTCAACTAGATATGATGGAATAGTCCCATGGTATTTCTTTAGCCGATGACCATTAACCCTGAACATATCTTATGACCCGTCCTTCAAAATATTCACAGCACCAAAAGGATATACACGAGTAGCTACAAATCGACCTTCCCTCTTAGAACGGAGTTTAGTTGGCATCAACATGAGTATTCAGTTGAATAACAACACCCTATCTCCCATATGGAAGTATTTTGGAGAGATCATCTTGTCATGAGACACTATTGTTCATTGTTTTTAAATGATATACTTTTAAAATTCATCCCTTATAATTTCTTCTAACTCCAGAATCTTTTATTTTCTCTCTTTTTCAGTACAATCAAGATCCATATTCATCTATATCAAATCCCAATATTTATTTTTCTCTAATTCCATTAAAATAAGAAAAATTTTCCAATAAATCAAACTATATATACTTATCCTAATTGGGGTTCGGTAGGATATACTTTAAGCCCATAATGTATCCTCCAACCTTTGGATCCAATCTTTGCCATTTGGATTAACAGTCTTTTCCAATATTAATTTGATTTCCATGTTGGAAACTTTAGCATTCCCATTGGGTTGTGGATGATATGGAGATGATGTTTAATAATTCACCCCATACTTCAGTAAATCCTCCATTATACTATTACAAAATTGATTTCCTTGATCATTTATAATGTATCTCGGAACTCCAAAACTCCAAAATATGTTTTCCCTGAAAAAACTAAAAACAAATTTTTCATTGTCAGTCTTAATGGATTTTTATTCCAGCCATTTGGAAGCACAAAAAAACAAGAAAGATATATGAATTAAAAAATGAAATAGGGAAAGGTATAAAAAAATATATCCCCAAATATTTGAAAATTTCGCAAAAAAATCAATGGACTTTGAGGTATTTCTTATCTCATTGAAATATTTTTTCAAAACAGGAATTTCCACACATTTTTTAATATTCAAGATCATATTTAAAAAGTGCGGGCCAATGAAATAGAGATTATAAAACCTTATTTGTTTTCCTCTAAGGTCCATGGTGGCCTCCGAAAGGTAATGTGTGAAAAAAATAAATACTGAGTCAATTTCATTTTTTGGAAAACTTCTTCTTTTCATTTGGCCATTGAAAATATTCCGAAGAAATAAATCATCCCAGATGTGATATCTAGATTTAGATTTCATCTTTTTAATTTTGTGGGAACTTAAATGAGTTTGTACCTAATATGTTACTAGATAATTTACGATATCATCAAACCAAGTCACTTCTCCATAAATAAAGTACAGTTGTACTCCTAGAAGGTGGTCATTCAGTGGTTCCCTATCTGGAATTTTAGCTTCAGTGGTGTTAGGATATCTTCTTATTTAATCAGACACATAGTTATCATATACCTTCTTTTCTTTGATTTCAATGTTGAAATCCTATAGTAATAGAATCTATCTTACTAACCTCATTTTAGCTTCTTATTTCATCATTATGTACCTATGATCTGCATGGTCAGAAAACACCCTCACTTTAGTTCTATGTTGATATGAAATAAATCAATAAAAAACAAAGAAAACCGTAGAAAACTCTTTTATTTTTATAAAGCCGAATTGGGAAACATATAAGGTTCTTGAGGCATAGGTAATGAATTCTGTCCCGACCTCAATTATCTGAAAAAGGATTTCTCCAGCTGTTAGGCTTAAAGAATCTCAATGTTGCTCTAATGGTTATTCCAAATTTGGGGGATGCATTACTAGAGATGTAATTGATATCTTAATCAAATATTCAATGGTTTCCCAAAATGAACTCTTGAAATAAAAATTAGTATCTTTCAAAAGAAATATTGAGGGTATTATAGAAATTTTTATAAAATCATTTATAAACCTCATACAAAATCTTGTGTGTTTTAAAAACAATATATCATGTTTCACACAAGTTGGACAAGGAAAATAATTTATAACTTCAATTTTTTATTTTTCAACTTCTATTCCCTTTTTGGAAATTACCTTCCCAAGTAAAATTCCTCTCTTAATCATGAAATTAAACTTTTCAAAATTCAAAAAAAGATTCTTTTCATTAGATGTTTTGAAAATATTTTCCAATGTTTTCAAAAAATGGTCAAAAACTTTTCCAAAAACAATGAAATAATCCATGAAAACCTCCACGAAATCCTTAATATGATCAAAAAATTATCTTACCATACACCATTTAAATGTACTTCGAATATTAAAAAATCCAAATAGAATACATCTTGTAAGAAAGGTGCTGAAGGTAATAGTAAAGGTAGTCCTACTTTGATCCACACGAGCAATTGGTACCTATAAATAACTTTAAAAACTATACAAAAACAATAATGAGTTGCCCCTACCAATATCTCTAACATATGTTCCATAAAGGGGATAGAAAAATGATCATTTCTAGTTACCTGATTAAACTTCCTAAAATCAATGCACACTCTCTAGTTATTCTGAATTATTATAGGTATTAATTCATTATTCAGATTCATTTTAATTGTTAGTCTAGTTTTTTTTGGAAATACATGAATTAGGCTAACCTATTTTGAATCTGAGATGAGATAGATGATCACTTTTTCCAAGAGTTTTCAATATTTTTCCTCATGATCATCATTTTTGTTGGGTTTATCCTCGTATGGGGCTATCTGATAGGTTTAGAATCTCTGAGAAAAATAATTCTATGTGGGAATTATTCTAGATTGATTCCTAGGATATCACCTAAGCCAAACCCTATTTCATTTAAGTTATATCTCAAAATATCAATCAATGGGTTTTCTTGGGTTTCAGATATATTATTAGCAATTATCACTTTTAATTTCCCTCCCTTAAAAAGGTAAACATATTTTAAATCAGTGGGGATTGTTCTTAATTCCAAATTAGGGGGTTGGTCAAGGGTTGAAATTAAGTTCAGGTTCCCCACAATCAAAGGGTGTACATCTTGTACACAATAAATTATATCATAATCTTCATAATTTAAAAAATCATCAAATAAATTAGAATTTACCTGTTCTTCCCATACGAAATCAGGATCTCCAGGAGTTTGGGAATACTTATATTCAATGATATTTTCAATGGATAAGTTATATCCTAAGGATAAGAATTCATAGAACATACATGATTCTTCAAATAGTTTAGTACCAACTTCATGGGATAGTGCAAAGAGGGAGTGGTCATCTGATAGGTTTCTCATGGATTCAAAAATATTGAAGTGGACATTACTATATCCAAAATCCATAGAGATGGTCCCTTCATGGAAATTGGTGATGGTTTTGGCCATCTCCAAGAAAGGTCTCCCCAAAATGATGAGTGACTATGATAGGATCCTATCATCTTCCATATTCAGAACAAATAAATCATTTAGGAATGAGATATCTTTGACATTCAATAAGACATCCTCCAGAACTCCTACTAGGAAAATTGTGGTTCTTTTTTGCAAGATGGACCACCACTCTTTTGGAATAAAAGTATCTTATCTTCAAAGAAGTGCATACTGAGTAAGGAAATATATTGATGGAATCTTCTAGATCGGAGAAAGCATTAAAAAAATTTAGAAAACCAATCATTCATGGAATGGAAAATGAACCTAGATCATGGAATTTGGTGGGAAATTGTGTTGTGATAATGGATGAGACACTCTTTCCAATGTTAATAATCTCATTACCATGAAGTATCCTATTCTTGGTGAAAATATCCATAAAAAATTAGCATAATTTGGAATTTTTTTGAGGGCTTCAACCAGGGGTATATTTATTTCCACTTTCAAGAAGGTCTTTAGTATTTATTTTTGAAGCACTTATTCCTACAACCTCTTTGACTCAATCATAATTGATGGAAATAGTGGGGGAAACTATTTATGATCACTTTGTTGACTTTGAAATGGTGTTTCTGGTCTCTTTTTCTTTGGAATTTTTTTTCCTCCTCTTTCTTCTATTCCTCATGGTGTATTTTAATTAATTTTATAAATTATCAACCTCATTCTCCCTTAGCTCAGATGGTCCCTTTTAAGGATTAATGGTGGATGGTGGTGGGATTTATATTCCCCTTCCTATTTTTATTATGCCGACATTTCTTTTGGGTTTGGTGTTGATTTGGATGAGAGTTTTCTTGGTTTTTTAGTTAGTATGTCAATGTCACTTTCGAACTTTTTGGACAAATATTTTACAGTGTCTTTCATCCCATAAATACCATATTTTTTCTCTTGGTTTTTAATTAGAGTTTGTGCACTGGTGGATGGATACTTATTGGGTCTTTGAAAAGTGGGAGGTTCTCGGCATGAAGGCTGGTTATAAGATGGATTTTTCTAAAATGGTGGTTGGTTCTGGAATTGATTATGGAATCGGGTTTGGTTCTGGAACAAATTTTGGTACGGTTGTATAAATTCAATATATTGATTTCAAAATCTATATTAGACTTTCTTAGGATCTTTATATCCTTGTTTATTCTAAAATTTCCTTGGCTGAAAGGGTTCTACATAACTTTCCATTCCCTGTATTTTAGCACACTAGTCCGTGAAATGATTATGTGATGAGCCAAAACCACATACCATAGCCATTTCTTGTTGGTCACCCAATTGGTTCAAGGATATCTATCTCATCAAACTTGTTATCTACTCAATCTTGTTTTCTAATAATGGTGACAACTGAGAAAATATGACCTCATTAATACTTCATGTGCTAGTACCTCTTGTACCAAATTGTTGCGAGTTTTGAGAAATTTTCTCAATCAAGACCTTGGATTATTATTGCAACATTTCAATTAATTCACCTCTAGATGATTCATCTCGAAGGTTTATATCATTCTCTAGTAAGCTTTGATAAATGAAGACAATAAAGTGATACTCCTCAATTTCCTGATAGGGTGAGCTCACACATATCTTCTTAAATATTTCCCAGTACTCATAAATAGTTTCTCCATATGGAAATATAATGACATAGAGATCCTTTCTAATGGTAGTAACCCAAAAGGTGGGGAATAATCTTTTCATGAATCATCTTACCATGTCATTCCAATCATTCACATATTCTGGTTGTAATCTATACAAACATCCGTTGGAAACACCTTCTAATGAAAATTGGAACGCCATCCACTTTACCTTATTCATAGATACTCCTCGGGGTCTGAATGTGTAGCATGAATTCTTGAACACTTAAATATGTTTTTTGGGTCTTCACCAACCCCGAAATGAAATTTTGGGAGCAATGGAATCATGTTAGGTTTGATATCAAAATCATTTTGTAACACAATCATGATAAGATGATTGTTTTGATTAGGGAATATTGGTGCACCAAGGTCTAATAGTGTTTGGTTTTGATTTTCATCCATGATGAAATGATCAAAGTGAGAACATGAAGTCTCACTTGAGTCTCTAGCTGCCTCTACCATGCTATGTCCTCATTTTCCACTGCACCTCTCCAGGTCTAATCAGGAGTGTCAGATTCACCATGGTTTTGGGATATGTGGTTTGACCATCGTGGGTTTTTTGGGAAAATTAAATATCTGCCCTAACATCAAGTTCCCCATCTCTTCTACAAGTCATATTAAGAGTAGCGGTTCTATAGTGGTTTTGGGAGGTGGGATGTTGCAGCTGACAGTTCTATCAGCACAGTTTGCTTCACTATGTATCTTCTTTTATGGTTATAGTTATGTTTTCTTAGTGTCTAAAATGATCTCTTATGGTCTCCAGAGACTGGTGGGGGTTTCATAGGGCGATGGAAGTGATGACGATGTCAACTATTTTTTTTCTTGTAAAGATGGTATCTGTCATTTTTTTTCTAGATTCAGTGATTTTTTCTAGTGTGGTGAGATTGTCGACGTGGGTGAGAGATGATAGCATGGGAAGTTCTGTAATGGGAAATTTCTTGGGATGTTCTTCGACAGTGGCTCTGATGGTGATGGGTGATGTCAATGACAATTTGGTTTTCCTAATGATGATGGAGGATTGAGACGACGGGATGACTTACGTGGTGCCTCATGGTTCATTCCACCTTGGTGTTTGCGTAATATTTTGAATTTCGAATTATGTCTTTGGTTTTCATTTTCCGCATGAGTTGGTCAAAGAAAGGTTTTAGGAGGGTTCGAGGAGGCTTCCAGTCCAGATTCAATGTGCTTGATTTTGTTTTTAATTTTTAAATGGATGTTTGGTGGTAGGTAGGGTGATTTATTTTGATGTGTGGGAGTGGGTTGTGTTTGAGGACATAGACCAGGGAAGTTTTTGTGTGTGGAAATTCTAGGGTTCACACTTTTCATTTAAAGGTTTCTTTTGAAAAATAAAAAAATGGATTTGGAGGAAAGGAAAAAATTAAGAAAAAAATACTAAAACACGTGATTTAAAACATTTATATAAGATAGTGATCAGGTCAGGGATGTTTTTTCAATTTTAATTCTATCATAGTTAAACTTATCCGATTCTCTTCTACTATGTCGATAAAAGTGATAATCTCCAATAGTTTTTCTCAATCCATAAGTAAAATAGTAATGGTGAGAATAAACCTTACTAAAATATTAGATTTTTATACTCTCCTTACATTGTGTGATAGAGTTGTATCATATACTTTCAATTGAAATAGGAAACTCCCTATTGAGTTTTGTTTGTTCCAAAATATCAAGACCCTTCACTACTCCTCACACACGTAAGGATGATCACAGAGTATTTCACCACTATGAACTAATATTTTCCATCGTATATAGACCAGATCCAAATGGATAGAAAAAAACTGATCATTTTTAAAATCCATAAACCTAATATTATCTAAAATAAAATACAATCATAACTTATAATAAAAACCATTATAAAAAATGAAACTAATTTCACCGAAAAGAGAAAAGGATCTTAAAATATTATGTGATAGAAATAATGAATTAAAAAATGGAAAACCTATCCTCCCCCAATCAAACAGAAATTAAACCACCAAGGTAAGGTTAATTTTTAATAAGGGGAAATAATAGTTCATTAGAAAACTATGAAAAATAAACGAGAGAAAAATAAAGAAATGAATTTTTTCTCCTCGAGAAGTCATCCTCTAGAAGATTTATTATGTTATTACTAAAATCCAACTAAAACTCCCAGAGGTATCTTCTTAAATGATTTTTGGAAGGATTTTTCTTGTTGAACTTCAAAATTTCAATTTTTTCTAGAATGGTTTAATGAATGATATCGCCTAATTAATGAATATTAATTTTCATGGCCAGCAAACATTGTTTCACCCACTCCTCTTGGACTTGCACCAAAGATTCCTTGATGAGTTATAAAATTTAATGTGAACTTTCCTTATGAATTACACCATTTAATCCAAATAAAATCACATAAATTGATGGTTAGTATAACATGATATGGATAATTTAATATGTTGTGATCCATTTTGACGGCCAGAAAAATTTCTCCACTTGAATGATTTTTTGGGCCATTTTTTGTCGAATTGCATCTTGATCCAGGAGACAAAAATAAATCCATCAAGAAAGGAATACCTAAAAAAAGAAATAACTTAAATTTGATTCTAATTGTAAAATTTATGCCAGAAAAACACAAGCTCTAGAAAACTGTGAATTTTTCAAAATTAAATAATTTTAACAATTAAGCCAAAAATTTACCATAAACACTAGAATGATGAAAATATACACAAATTCACTAATTGGGTGGGATTAAATTAGTTTAAATCATATAAAAAATTAAAATATTAACTCTATCAACCCCCCTACACTTATAACTTGGACGCCTAGACAAGTCAGCATTTAAATATAAATCAATGAATATTAAAAACACAAGCCCATGAGATCTACCAATTCTACAACATGAAACAAAATATATCATGCCTCCTAAAAAATTATTATTTAAGTTTCTAAATTTCAGATCATTAAATATATTTCTCTTCATTTCTACTCCAATGTACCCAAAATACATAACTAAAATTCATTTTCACTCGTCACATAAATGTCATTTTTTTTCAGTAATGACTTTCTCATCCAAACTCATACAAGGGGCACCATAGGCATGATAGATTCCTACATCTCCATCCAATTTTAGTTAATAGTATGTGTTTGTCATGAATACTATTCAGGGTTCTTATATGGATTTTGGTTGGTAGGATTTAAATGTTAAAAATTATGATGCTAAATGAGGATGGATTGGCTCTTATTGATGAAAAATTGCATTATTCTAATTTTCAATCAAGTATGGTCACCTCCTCACTTTCCTTAGTATCAAATAAACTCTATCATTAAGAAAAATCATGGAATGTTCACCATGTTTATAATTTCATTAGCAACCATTTCAATCTTCTGAAAAGTAATTTTTCTTGAAAGCTTTAGAAAAGGCACAACTTTCCTCTTATATTAAAAACTTAAAGAGGCACAACTTCTCTTATAATGAAATCTCTATAAAAGGCACAAATTTCATCAGAATGATTTTTTTGGAACAATACAATATTTTAAACATTATATTTTCACCCTAAGTGTCTCCAAATGTGGTAGCACAATACAGGATTGCTACCACCACACTTATTTTCACATATATCATGAAATTTAACTTCAAGAGCTGATTGGGTAGGGAAAATTGTCTTGTAATGTGTCTATCCTAACTGGATGTTCATGGTTTCTAAGAGTTACAATGATTAAATTTTCATGTCAGGTCATTAAAAATAGATTTTTTTTGAAAAGGGGGCTCTAAAACAAAATAAATTCCTCAGACATTTAAAACAAAAGTACCTAAAACACTCAAATATTGATTGAAAAAAAAAAAATTCCTGTTAAATCAAGAATTATCTGGTTCTCTAAATAAGTGAGGTGAATTTAAATAATATAAAAACAATGGTTCATTAGCCTCATAGGAAAGTTATTTAATAGATATTGACAGTGATATATGCCATGGGATTTGCAAATCAGTGTACTTTTCGTGACGTTTTTAATGATTTGAACTTGAAACAAAGTAATTTTTAGCATTAATTTAATATCAATTTCATGGAATAAATTGATTTAATCATGGACATGGGTTTCCAAAAATTTAATATATAATCATTTTAGCTTAAAATATTTAATATAAAAAAAACTGAAAAAGAAAGACACAGAATTTTAAAAACAAACATTTTTTTTTGTAAAAATTGGAAAACAAACGACAAATAAAAATCATAAACTACAAACATTCCCTCCTCCAATCCTAAATGACATAGTGTCCTAAATTCATTCAATTATATTTAATATGTAATAATATTTAAAAAATGAATCCCAGTAAGAATGAATTTAAAATGAGAGGTACGACCTGGTAGATTTTATTGATAAATAGGTTGGAGGAGTGTGATCTACTCTATTGGATCTGATGGAATGGTCCCATAGAATTTTTTTATCTGATTTCCATTAACAGTGAATGGATCTTGAAATATATCCTTCAAAATATACACAACACTAAAATTATATAAAAGAGTTACTATAAATAGACCTTCCCACCTGAAATAATGTTTACCTGGCATCAAATTTATTCTTGAGTTGAATAACTACAATGTGTCTCCATGATGAAAGTATTTTGGTTGGATCAACTTGTAATGATCCACTCTTGTTCATTCATTGTAAATCCTGGATTTTTCAAAATCATCCCTTCTATTTTCTGTTAGATCCTATAACTACAATTTTCTCTATTTTCCCAGACATTCAAGAATCTAATTCATCCATCTCACAGTCCAATATTCCTTATTCTGTAATTCCACCAGAAGATGAAAATGATTCCCACAAACCAACCTATATGGACTCTTTCCGATTTGTGTTTTTTTGGATATCTTGTAAACCCATAATGTATCTTCCAAACATTGGTACAAATATTTCTTATTTGGATTAAAAGTCTTTTCCAAAATTCTATTGATTTTCATATTCAACATTTTAGCTTACCCATTGGTTTTTCGATGACAAGGAGCTGATGTTTTATGATACTCCGAAAAATTCTTCAATAAAGTCTCCATTATAATATTAAAAAAGTGAGTCCCTTTATCATGGATATGGATCTAGGAACTCCAATCCTACAAAATACTTTAGCCCAGAAAGAATCTGAAACAACTTTAGCATTATTTTTCCAGGTGGCTTTTTCTTCCACCCATTTGGAAACATAATAAACTAGAAGAATGATATTATTATTTAAAAATGAAATTGGGAAATGTCCCATAAAATATATCTCCCAAACATTAAACTTTTCACAAAAAATTAGTCGATTTTTGGGAATTTCTTGTCTCTTTGAAATATTTACTGAAAACTAACATTTTTCACTCCTTTTTCAATATTCATGAGAATATTTAAAAAGGGTGGGCTAATAAAGTCTAGATTATAAAACCTTCCATGTTTTTATTTTATGTCTAAAGTGGACTCCATAATCCAAAGTGTGGAAAAAAATAAAGAAAAAATCATGTTCATTTTATAAAAAACGTCTTCTTATCACATGTTCATTGAATGTTTTCCAAATAAATGGATCATCCAAGATGTACTATCTGGATTCATATTTCAAATTTTTAATTTGGTGGGAATTAAAATGAGATGGTACTAGAGATGATACAAAATAATTTACCATATCAGTATACCAAGGCACTTTTCTATCCATCAAGTACAAATGGTCTCCGGGAAAGTGATCATTCAGTGGTACTCTATCTGGAATTTCAGCTTCATCGGTGTTGGGTAGTCTAAATAAGTGATCAGCCATTTGGTTTTGAGAACCCTTATTTTCTGCGATTTCAATGTTGAACTCCTGTAGTAATATCACCCATCTTACTGGCCTAGGTTTAGATTCTACTTTCTTCATCAAGTACCTAAGAGCTTTATGATCTGAAAGCACTGTGACTTTAGTTCGAAGTATATATGATTTAAATCTTTCTAAAGAACAGATGATTTCTAAAAACTATTTTTCTGTTATTGTGAACTCCAATTGGGATGAATATTTTTTTCTGGGTGCATAGGTAATGACTAGTGGCTGGCCTTGAATTCTCTGAGAATGTACTTCTCCAAATTATTGGTTTGAATCATTATAAAGTGGCTTAAATGGTTCTTCATAATTTAGTGGATTCATTACTTGTGGTTTAATCAATCTCTTTTTCAAATCATCAAATGTTTTCCTAAATGCACTATTGAAATATAAATCATCACATTTCAAATTAAATTTTGAGAGAGGGAGATAAATCATACTTAAATCTTTGATAAACTTCATTTTGAACCATTCATGTCTTAAAAATGATCTAACATGTTTCACACATGTTGGTTAAGTAAATGAATCTATTAATTCAATTTTTGGTTTATCAACTTCTATTCCCTTTTTCGGAATGACATGCCCGAGGAACATTTCTCTCTCCACCATGAAATAAAACTTTTCAAAATTCAAAACAATATTCTTTTCAATGCATAAATTCAACAATTTTTCGTGATTTTTAATACAATGGTCAAAAGAATTTCTAGAAACTGTGAAATAATCCAAGAAATATTAAATATGTTCAGAAAATATACATACCGTACATCTTTGAAATGTTCCTAGAGAATTACTCAATCCAAATTGAATTCCTTTGTTTGAATTTTTTTTGAAGAGACATGTAAATTTTGTAATGTATTAGAAATTTCGTGTAATTTGTTTTTAAAATTATATGCATTTATTCTGAGACCACACACTTTGATGACATGTGATTCCATGGCCCAGTGAGATCGAAATAGAATTCAGAACTTTTTTATATACTATTAAGTAAATGTGAAATCTGGTACTTCTAGAATTTAAACCAATACATGGTTCAAATATCTGATGGAAATGGTGAATTTAGAACACCAAGATTCTCTAAGAAAGGACATAACTTCAGATGACAAGGGCCGAACATAAATGTAAATTTTTAGACATTTTGAAAAATAATAAAATAACTTTAACAAGTTTATTTTATTTTATTTTCTCATCTGTTGAGTGGTAGACTTTGACACTATGGTGCAGTGATGAGGAATATTAATGAGGCTAATTAATGGATCATTAACGTGAAGCATATTGAGGTTTTTATGATATATATCGACGAAGCAGTTTCATAAATGAAACAGTGTAATGACGCGACGTTGCATCGTAATTGAAATGTGGGGATGTGTTTTTCTTTTTTTTTGGTTGACGCATTGGTGGAAGATGAAATTAAACTACTAGGATTTCCTGATGATCCTCTAATGAACTTCCTCTCCAATAAAGACTGAAAAAATCCAATGAACATCAAATATCTTTGATGCACCTTGAAGAATGGATTCAGAAGCCTCGAACGATGTCGACATATTAAAACATTAAGGACGTAACGTTGCAATAACAAATATAAATGAATTATGGTTTTTTGGGCATTTTCTTACCCCTTATTATTCTATAAATGATGAATGTAGATCAAACTAGGAACACGTTGATTTGAAAATCGTGTGTTTATGTGGGAGGGTATCAGTTTTTTTGGATTTTCATTACGTGAGACTGAAATTAGAATTTTTTGATTGAACTAAAATCCCCAGACCTCCCATGTTCTTATAAACCTCTATCACGGAGGGTTTGAGCCGACATGAATATGGCCCGATTGCCTCCATCATGAGCATTCATTATGGTTGTATCCTCAAAGTGGCGGAAAGAGGAACCAGAGTCTATGGAAGAGATGGTGGCTACCCAGGAGGCCCATAGGCATAGATAAACCAAAAAATGGACCACATAAGTAATTATCGTAGCCTGCAGAAGGGACCACCAGTGCACTGGTGGTGGCCACAAACATGGGATGGTGATGCACCCGTCGGCATGCCGTGGTGGCTTTCTGGTCACTATAGTAGGGTGAGGCGATGCTTGGTGGATGTCGGGTGGAGGGATGACTCATGTCCAGGTTGTTTGGGTAGACATGTGTCCACATGTCGATTGAACGTGGTAGGAGGGGCCCTGCACATCCATGGGGCTGGTAGAGGTTGAAAACAAAACACAACTGCGTCCCGGATTGGCGGTCCACCACCGGCCGCACTGTGAAAGCTAGGCTTTGGGCAGGCAGGCTGCGCCCCTAGCCAGTGGTCCCAACACACACCAGCAGGCTAAGCCTGCGTCGGTGGGCTACAACTGCACCCAGTGGGCCGAACCCAATATGGTAGGCTAGACCCACACCCTAAGGGCTAGGCTAGACTACACCGGGTCGCCATGCGACCCGTTGGGCTAGACCCTTGGCCCAACAAGGCCAGGTCCAGCGAGGCCCATTGGGCCTGGCCCCCTGGCATGGCTAAAACAAACTGAACCAGATCCAAAATGGGTCAATTTGAGTCATTCGAACTAAACCGGGTTATTTGGGACCCCTGAGATGGTTTGGTCAAGTCTGTTCGACTGGGTCAAACTGAACTGAGAGGGAACCAGCCCCAATTTAATGAAATGCTAATAACTTGAAAACTGGGTGTTCGATTGATGAGCCGTTTGTGGATCTTGGACCATCACTATGAGGAAGATCTTTTTACATGACATGAGATGGATCTCATGGATGTTTAGATGCGACAAATGGCTTGGGGAACATTTCTCGTAGGCATGCTACATAGAGAACCCTGCTGTTGGTTGAGAGATAAAGACTACTGAATTTCAACTTTGTATTACTTGATTATGGTTTAGTGGGAATAAAATTAGTTTGAATTTGTATGCTCATGGTGGGAAGAACTTATGTGAGACCTTTCAAGCCCATGATATTCTATTAGGAGGGGTACCTTTGTTGGCCAAAATTAGAGTGAATCACTTCTATGTGACTTTTCAGGCCCCCGTTACCTGATGAGGAGGTGTACGTAAGAAGTATGAGGTTAGTGTGAAGCACTTTTTTATGACTTGGAAGGTCTAATGTACTCAATAATATAGGAGTTTTTAGAATTTGTGGTGTTTGGTGATGTGAATAATGATTCTTCTATCACAACACTAAATGTATTCTTGTTGTGAGATGTCTTGTGCTTCATGTTTTACCTTGAGGATTTATGTGTGGTATTACAATTTTTGTTTTAGGGTCCCTATAGAGTATTGTGTTACTCACCCCTACACGGGCTTCACCCACATGTGTTTTTTCTGGTGTAGACAGTCGATGTTTTCACAGAGACATTGTTTTACCAGGACCCAGAGCTTCTCAGGGAGACGGGACCAATGGACACACTAATGGTAGACATGGTGCCCTAGGAACTTGCAGGCCCCAGTAGGATGATTTGGAAATGATGTTATACTTCTGCCTCATGATGCTTCACTAATCTCATGATCAGGTGGGGGTTTCCACAGATATCCATCGGAGCATCTTTTTTTGTACTTTTCTGTTTTCAATTCTTTTGTTGGGGTTGTATTCTGGACCACATATATTAGTTCTAATTGTATTAGGCTTTGTTTTAATGATACTAGATTCATTATCAGTGTATGGGAATTGGTTGGGCATGTGTGTGCATACAGGTACTCTGACAAATGCCTCCCACTTTTAGGTTGATATCTTCAGTGCTAGTCTCCAAACCCTATCTTTTGGGGGTCGGCCGGGCATAGTCACGACTTGGGACTTGGGGGATGGGTCGTGACAAAGTGGAATAAAAGGGAAATTGGTCCTACAACAAAATCTTGGAGTATGGTAATTTTTTTAAGGAAACAATGTTAAGAGTTTTGAGTACGACTTCCAAATTTGGGGAGGCTAGTGTTGGTGTGGCGGCTGACGTATCCATACACCCGATCCATGAATTCTTCTTTTTAGCTCTATAAATAAATAAAATGGTCTCATAAGTGTTTACTAATGTTTATTTGAATAAAATTTAGCTCACCAGGTATAATGTTCTGAGTGTGGTACATCTTGATCTATCTAAGGATGCCTCAAAGTGGATGACCAACTAGGATCCCAATACGAGGTTTGGAGGACATCCCTTCTTAAGATGAGACTCTATTCAGGGACCGGTTCTTCAGAAGGTCCCACTGGGTGGTGCACCAGTGCTACCACCACCCAATGGCCAAGATATACTACTAACAGTTCTGGTAGAGGTAGTGCTCAGAATCAATGCCCCTCATGAGTTATAGAGATGAGGACCTCCCTAGTTTCATAGAGATATAGATCCTCTGGTCACTGAGGACTAGTTGGAGGTAGTGACGCAGATCTTTTGCTAGGTGAGGATACTTCCTGACCATATAGAGATCTTAGTAGCGATCCTTCTACAATTACCAGCAGGGAGATGCTGGAGCTTGACCACGTAGACACACAATGAGGTGACCATCCCTTGGGGAGACATCATGCGGCTTTTCTAAGATGTGTTTTCTCCATTTCCTTTCACTCTATGAACATTCAGAAGCTACTCCACCTACAATAGGGAAACATGATGGTGGCTGAGTACTCAACAAGGTTCACCAAGATTTGTCGCTACTCGCCAGACAAGGTGTGCAAACCATTATTCATGGATAGATCCTTTGAGAAGGGAATCAGGTAGGAGATTTGGGTATCAGTGATGTTTCTCATCATCCCTACCTAGGACGTGGGGCTGGGGTGAGCCCTTATAGTAGAGAGATTCTTGGTGGAGTAGGAGCTGAAATATAGAGCTACCAGTAGACACAAGGTTTTAGAGTCTTTTATAAGCATTAGACAACAAACTCAATGGACAAAGAAAGAAAGTTGTTTCATAGGATAACCCCAAGACATAGAGTTGGCAGTGCGGGGCTTCTAGACCTGAGGGAGTCAGCTGGGAACCTGGATTTTATTCCCAAGCAGTGGTCAAGGACACATGGCATGTGACTGCCCGAATCGCCATAAAAATGACTAGGAGATGGTCAAGGGGTCGTCAAGGCAGAGGCAGTGGTTCAAGAGAGGAGATCCGTAGGGAATAGGATGTGGCATGAGACTAAGTCGAGATACATGTGGTGGACTATGGTTTTGAGTTGTTACCACCACCACCCCTAGGTGGTCTACCCTGACCTCAGGGAGTAGGAAGAAAAGGGTGAGCACAACTTCAAGATGTAGAGTCTTATGAACATGGTTCACAAGAGATTATTCCGGTTATGTTCTATGTCATCTCCACCCTATTTATAATTCTTATAGACGTAGGTTCTACTCACTAATTTATTTCCACATCTCTCATTTGGAGATCAGAGATTCTATTGGAGTCATTGGCTCAATTATTTTCGATAGAGACTCCCATGAGAGGGGATTCTATGATAACACACTCATTCCAAATATATGAGCTTACTCTAGGAGGTGAGAGATTTGGTAGGGATCTCCTCTTATAGTCATCAAGGATTTACAACATCATATTGGGTATAGAATTGTTATCCACTATCTATGCTTAGATCGACTGATTTAGGCATACAATGTGGTGTGTCTGTACAGTTGAGACCAAGTTTTCCTTCAGTATAAAGAAGGAAACCCTTACAATGTAGGACAAACATTCTTGGATAATGGTGTAGCCAATCACACACAAGTAGGCTAGCCTCACCTTCAGTGTAGTGGATTAGTGCAGTCCATGTTATCTTGTAGTGGTGAAAAAATATGATGTTTTTTCTTAATGATGATCTGGGACTATGTCCACATAGAGAGGTAGACTTCTGCATTGACTTGTACACTGTGATGACACCGATATCCACATCGGGATATCAGATGGCTCCCGCATAGCTTCGTGAGTTGAGGTTACAGCTAGAGGACTTGCAGGATAAGGGGTTCTTAAGGCCCAACATTTCACCATGGGAATCCCTGATGCTTTTTACCAAAAAGGAAAATGGGAAGTTGAGGTTGTATGTGAACTTTCTATTCCTGAACTATGTGTCCCTGAAGAACAAGTATCCACTTCTGAGAATCAATGATCTATCCGACCAGTTAAAGGGGAGAAGTGGTTTTCAAAGAGAACCCTCAGCTCCAGATATCCCCAGCTTTGGGTATATGACCAAGATGTGATGAATATTTCCTTCAAGTGCTGGTAAGACCATTATGAGTTCCTGGTGATTCCCTTCATCATGAAACATTCCCCAGCAGTGTTCATGGGACTCCTAAACAAGATCTACTAGACTTACCTCGATCATTTATTGGTAGTCTTCATTGATGACATATTTGTGTACTCAATGTCAGAGGAGGATCATGATACACACTTGCAGATAGTCCTAGATACATTCCGAGACCACCATCTATATGGAAGGTTATTGAAGTGTCAGTTCTAGATTTAGGAGGTCTAATTTCTAAGATACATAATCTCGGAGGTTAATGTTGTAATGTATCTAGTGCAGATAGAGGAAGTTCTTTCTAGGGAGCCACCTAGATGTGTGAATGAGGTGCAGTGTTTCTTGGGGTTGTTCGGATACTACTGAAGGTTCATGCCCAACATTTCTAGGGTAGTAGAACCATTATTGATATTAACATGAATGGGACAACCCTTCGTGTGGATAGAGAAATTTCAGTAGATTTTCCAGGATTTAAGGCAATGACTGACTAGTACCCCCATCTCGAGACTACTATATAAGGGCGTTGGGTATTTAGTTTAATGCGACGCATTAGGGACCATATTGGGTTGTGTACGGATATAGGATTGAGAAGTGATCACCTACATCTTACGAAAATTTAGACAACATGTGCATAAATATGTGACCCAAGACCTGTATTTAGTTGCAGTGGTCTTATCCTTGAATGTGTTGTGCCACTAGTTGATCTGAGAATCATGCGTTTATTCAGGATGGTATATTTTTTGGGGATTTTTTATACTTGGGTTGTTCGGGTGGATTGGCGAGCCATGATCAGTCGACCATGAAAAAAGGGCCCTCATGCATCCATGAGGCCAACGAAGGATACCCAAAGTAGTCGCCCGCATTCTAACCCGGTGGCGCACCACTGTCACTCACCACGCGAGTCAGGCCTCAGGCTGGTAGGCCGCGCCAAGAGCCAGCGGGCAAGACCCGTGGACCAGTGGGACAATCCCACGACCTAGCTGGCCGGACTCATGCCGGCAGACTAGACCCGTGCCGGTGGGGCCAGACCAACTACTTCTGGTCAGAACCCGCACCAGAAAGCCATACCCACGACCTTCGGGATGGGTCCAGTGAGGTCCATTGGGCCCGACCCACTGGCCTGGTTAGACAAGACCAATCAAGACCCGAAAATGGTCATGTCGAGTTGGCCAAACTAAACTTAATTATGTGGGAACCCTAGAGATAGGTTGTTTAGGTCGGTCTGACCGGGTCAGACTAGACCCAGACATAATGAGACCCTGTTTACTAAAACACCAATAACATGCAAAACAGATGTCTGATTGATGAGCTTTTTGAGATGTTGGGACCCTCACAATGAGGTGGATATTTTGGAATTCCCTGATTAGGATTTAATTGATGTTGATATGAGACTAATGGATTGAGGAGAGGTTTCCCAATAGAGTTATTTACGATACCCTACGGTTGGCTGATACATGGATAATACTGACTTTCAACTCTGTATAACTCAACTACAGCAGAGTTGGAAGAACCTCTATGTGAATTTGTACGCCCATGGTGGGAAGCACTTCTATGTGACTTTTCATGCCCACAGTACATGATGAGGAGGAGTACCTTAGTTTGCTAAGATTTGTGGAAGCACTTCTATGTGACATTGCAGGCCCATGGTATATAATAAAGAGGCATACCTATGAATTCCAAGGTTAGTTGGAAGCACTTCTATGTTACTTGGTAGGCCCATTGTACTCAACAGTGGAAGAGTTATCCAGCAGCCGAGGGGTTAGATGGTGTGAGTGTTGATTCTTCTATCACTACCCTAAATGTATACCTAGTGTGAGATTTCTTATGGTCTATATTTTACTTTGAGGAATTATATATGGAATTTCCTTTTTTTGGGGTCCCTACTAAGGATTTTGTTACTCAGCCGTACAGGGGCTTCGCCCGCACATGTTGTGTCTGGTAAAGATGACAGACATTTCGATAGAGACTTATGTCGACAAAGACCCAGAGGTGTTTAGGGAGATGAAATTGATGGAAACTATGATGGTGGACTTGGTGGACTAGGACAAGGTGGGGCCTAGTAGGATCGAGTGGACAATACATTCTACTTTAGCATCTAGTAGCTACACTACTCTCACGATCAGGTGGGGTTTTCTACGGAAGACCATTAGAGTTTCCTTTTAGTACTTTTCTATTTTTATTTATTTTGATGGGTTTGTATTTTGGCCCACATTTATTAGATATACTTGTAATCAAATTTTTTAGTGATACTTTTTTCTTTTTTAGTGTGTGGGACTTGGTTGGGAGTTTGTGTGCGTACATGTACTTAGAAAAATGCCTCCAACTTTTAGGTTAATGCATTCAGCACTAGTCACCAGCACCTGGCCATCTGGAGGTGGGCTTGGGGTAGACACGACACATACCTCAATGGACGAGTCATGAAAAAGGTAGTCATCCCTTGATCCCAGGATAAATAGGTACCAATAAGTAACATGAAAATATTTCCAAAAAGAAATGATGAGTTCTCCCCACCAATCATTATATCATCTAGTCAATTAAGGGGATGTGAAAATGATTTCTTCAAGTGACATAATTCGAATTCCTAAAATCTATTCACACTCTCCAATTTTTATGAATTCTTATAGGGAATAATTTATTTTTGTCATTCCATAAAATGGTTTGGATAGTTTTCATGGGAAGACATGAATGGTGCTAAACCATTTTGAATCTGAGATGGGATATATGATCCCATCATTCATGATCTTCTCAATATTTTTATTCACAACCTTTATTAGGGTGGGGTTTAGCCTTTTTTGAGGATTTATGATAGGTTTGGAATATACCACAAGAATAATTCTATGAGACAATATTTTTGAGTTTATTTCTAGGATATCACCATTGCTACACACTATTTCATGGACATTCTCTCCCAAAATATAAATCGTTGATTTTTCGTGGTTTTTAGCAATTATCCCTGGTAATTTCTTACCCTCTACAAGTAAAACATATTTTAAAACAGTGGGTAGTGGTTTTAATTCCAATTTAGCAGGTTGGTAAAGTGATGAAATAATGTTGTGGTTTCAAACTTCCAAATTGTTGACATACTGCACATAAGAAATCATATCATCATCTTCTTCATTTAAAAAATCTTTAAAGAAATTATATTTTACCTCTTCCTCCAACATGAATTTAGAATCTTCATGATTTTTGGAATACTTATGTTTAATGATATATTCAATTGATAAAGCATATAATAAGGATAAAAATTCATGTCACATACCCAATTATTCAATTGGTGGATTACTAACTTCAAGGGAGAGTGAAAATAAGGATTGATCATCCAATGGGTGCTTCATGGATTAAAAAATGTTGAAGTGGACAGTGATATCTCCAAACTCAAGGGTGAGGGTCCCTTTATGGACATTGGTGTTGGTGTTCTCCATATTCATGAAAGGTCTCCACAAAATTATGGGTGAGTTTTATGGGATCCTATCATTTTCCATATCTAGAACATATGAATCTGATGGGAATAAGATATCTTTTACATTCACCAATACATCCTCAAGAACTGCTACTGGGAAAACTGTGGATCTGTTTCCAATATGGACCACCACTCTTTTGGTCTTCAAGTATCCCATCTAAAAAAAGTGTATAATGAGTGAGTAAATATAGTAATGCAATAACCTAGATCACAAAATTCATTAGAGAAATTTAAAGAAGTAATGATGTATGTAATTTAAAATTTCATTGGATCAAGGAATTTAGTTGGAAAATATGGTTAGATAAGGGTCAATACTCTCCTTTCCATGTTAATCCTCCCATTACATTGATATGTAATCTTCTTAGTTCAATGATACTTAAAAAATATATCATACTTTGGAATTTTATTGAGGGCATCAAAGAGGGTGATATTGATTTCCACTTTCTAGAAGGTGTCTGGAATTTCTTTTTAAAGCGCTTCATCCTGTAACCTATTTGATTCAATCATCCTTGATAGAAATAGTGGGGGTATGTATTTATTCTCAATTTTTTACTTATTAAATGGTGTTTATTATATCATATTACTTACAGCATCCTTTTCCTCCCCCTCATTCTCCTTATCTTTATAGTGCATTTTCAATGAATTTTCTAAATTATAAACTTCATTTTCCCTTATCCAAGATTGTATTGTTTCAGCCTCAATGGCTGCTGGTGGTGGGAGTTCTTTTACAATTATTTTTGTTATTATGTTTAAATTTACTTTTGGTTTTGGGATTTTTTGGGATCATATATTTCCTAGGTTTTTAGATGGTATGTTTTTGATACTTTCAAACTTGTTGGAAAAATCTTTTACGCTATCTTTCTGAACATAAAAATAAAATTTTTACTATTGGTTTTGAATTGGAGGTTGTGCTCCGATGGATGAATTCCCATAGTGTATTTGGAATGTGGGTGGTTTTTGGTAATAAGGATGGTTATAATATGGATTTTTTTGTAAATGGTGATGGGTTTTGGAATCAATTCTGGAATGGGGGTTAGTTTTGGATCTAATTTTTTGTATGGGGGTCTAAATTGATTCTGTTGATTTCCATATCCATATTGGACATGGTTAGGATCTCTCAATACATTAGTTTTTTAAAATTTTCTTGGATTTAAGGCTTATGAAAAACTTTTTGTTCCCTGTATTTCAGCATATTGGACAGTGAAATGGTCAAGTGATGAGAATAAACAACTTACCTTTGCCGGTTCTTGGTGGTCATCGAATTATAAAAGGCCATCTGTCTCACTGAATTAGTTTTCTCTTCAATAATTTTTTCAAAAATTGGTTATTTATGAGAAGTTCGTAGCTCATGAATACCTCTTCTTGTAGTATCTCTTTTAATAAATTGTTGGGTGTGTTGAGAAATTTTCTAAATCAATACCTTGGCTTCTTCTTTTGACATTTCAATCAATGCGCCTTGAGATGATTCATCTAGAAGGTTTATATCATTTTCATGTAAGCCTTCATAAAATATGAAAATAAGGTTATCATCATCAATTTCATGATGTGGGCACCTAGAACATATCTTCTTAAATCTCTTGTAGTACTTGTAAAGAGTTTCCCAGGATTAAATTCAAATGGCATAACTTTCCTTTCTAATGGCCATGATCCTAGAGGTTGGGAAGGATATTTTCATGAATAATCTTAACAAGTAATTCAAATCATTCACATCTCTTGGTTTTAATCCATAAAACCATTCTTTGGATGCTCCTTTTAATGAAAATGGGAATGCCTTCCACTTTACCTGCTCCTCAACCACTCCTTGGGGTCTAAAAGTAGAGAAGGCATGCCTGAACTCTTTAATAGATTTTATTGGTTCTTCACATTCCATTCCATGAAATTTTGGGAGAAATGTAATTATGATAGGATTAATATAAAAATTATTTTATAACACTATCATGATATTTTGATTGTTTGATTAGGGAATTGTTGCACAGAAAGGTCTCTATGTGTTTGGTTTTATTTTTCTACCATGATGACGAGGTCTAGGTGAACACTGGAAGTTTAACATGAGTATAAAAGAGAATTTTCCAAACATTAAAATTCTAAATTAATGTTTCTATGTCTATTAAACAAGGTTCCTTTAATTTAAGGATCTTTGGGTGATGGTTCACGGTCTGTACTTCCATCCTTGTGATAAAATGAAAAAATGTGGGCACTACCTCCAGGGAAATGGTGCCAAATTTTAACATGTTCTTATCATGGTGTGTGAAAACAATTATTTACTAAGTTAAAATATAGTATAGTTATTAACCTACATTTTCTCTATATAGGATCACACAACAATAATGTTATCACATTAAAATTAGAGAATGAAGTGAGGTTGTTTTTTTAAATTGATTAATTTGGAAAAAGACAAGAAAGAAACAAAATGAAGGAAATAAATTAAGAAAAAATTTATAAAAAAGTGATTTCAAACTATTATATGAGATAAGGATCAGTTCAAGGTCATTTTTTCAATTTTAATTATATCATAGTTCAACATAACTAATTCTCTTCTGCTAAGTCGATAAAATTTAGAATCCACAATGATTTTTCTCACTCCCTTGGTAAAATAGTAATGGTTAGAATATACCTTAATAAAATAATAGACCAATATAATATTCTTGTAGTGTGTGATAGAGTTATATAAAATACCCTCAATTGACTTAGGTAATTCCCAATCGGGTCTTTTATATCCAAAATAATCAAGAATGGTTACTACTCCTTACACACATACCGACGATCCCTGAGTACTTCACCACTAAGAACTGATATACTTTGTCCTATATAGACCAGAATAAAAGGGAGTGAGAAATATTTCATTTACCAATGAAATTAAAATAACATAATATAAAATCAAATATAGTCGTACATGATAGTAAAAACTATTATATGTAATGGAAACCGATTTCATGGAAGAAAGAAAAGAATCATGAAACATTAAGTGAAAGAACTCATGAATTACAAAATAAAAAACATCTCCTTCCCAAATTAAAGAAATTTTTACTCACCATGTTAAGCTTAATTTTGAATAATGGGGAATCATAATTCATTATGAAACTAAGATGAAAAATTGAGATAAAATAAAGAACAAAAATTTTTCTTCTCCAGAATCTGTCTACCAGAAGTTTGCTTATTTTTTTTTACCACCATCCGGCCGAAATTCCCCATGTTATATTATTATAAGATGTTTCTAATAATTTTTCCTATATATAATAATATTTTCAATGTATTTAAAATGGTTTAGTGATATATATGGACGAATTAAGGAACATGTGTTTTCCAGGACGCCAAACAATATTTCCCACACTCTATATGGACTCGCTCAAAAGATGCCTTAATGAGCTCCTTAAATTATGAAATTAAATCTAAACTGTCCCTCTAAATTATTTTATCCAACAAGGTATAATAGCATAAATTTATGGTAGGTATAATAGGATATGGATAATTTTATATGGTGGTTCCATTTTGTTGGCCAGAAAGATTTCTCCACTTGAATGACTTTTTAGGCCATTGTGTGTCGAATTGGGTATAGGTCCAGAAGAAAAAAATGAATCCCACAAGAAAGGAAATCCGAAGAAAATTATTAAATTATAATTTATCTGAATTATAAAATTTATGCCTGAAAAATATAAGCTTAAGAAGACGGTGAATTTTGCAGAATTAAGGAATTTTCCCAGTTAAGCACAAAATTCACCAAAAACACTATAATTATGAAAATAAACTAAATTTTAATAATCTAATGTGATTAAATATTTTAAAACCAAATGAAAAATAATTAAAATATAAACTCTATCAAACCCCCACACTTAGCACAACCAATCCATCATCAAAATCCCAATAAAATCAAATTCAAAACACATGCCCCTGAGATCTACCAAATCGACAACAAGAAACAAAATATACCATTAATTCCAAAAAAATTATTATTTCAAGTTCTTAATATCTGATCATTCAATATATTTCTTGTTAATTTCTCCTCCATTGCACACAAAACACTTACCGAACATTCATTTTCACTCATTACATATATGTAAATGTTTTCCAACAATGTATTTCTCATCCAAAATCATACAAGGGTCACCTTAGGCTTGATAAATTCTTATATATACACTCGATTTTATTCAATGGAATGTGTTTATCATGAGGAATATTTAGGGTTGTTTTGTGGATTTAGGTTGGTAGGATTTATATGTAAAAAATTCAGGGTCAGAATGGGGAGGGCTTGGCTCTTTGTGAAGTAAAATTACATCATTCTAATTTTCACTCAACTATGGTCTCCTACTCATCCCCCTTAGTAGAAAATTATATCATTCGTCTTGAAAACTCTTGGAATTTTCACCCAGTTTATTTTTTAATCAAAAAACATTTCAATCTTACAGATTATAATTTTTCTTGAATTCTCTAGAAAAGGAACAACTTTCTTCATCCATTTGATGCTCTAGAAATTCATATCTTCTCTTATTATGAAATCTCTCAAAAATGAACAAAATTCCCCTAAATGAGTTTTTTTCTACAAGAAAATATATTCATAAATTTATTTTTCACCCAATGTATATACAAATGAGGTAGAAATATAACACCATGACCCCAGTTACCCAGAGATGGTGAATTATTTTAATACATTTTCATGATTATAAGGAATCATGTCCCGAAGAACCGATTGGTTTATCAGTCTTGGAAAATCGATTACATACATGAATGTTACATTGCACTTTATATCATACAAAAAAACATAAATAATCCTTTATGAATGACATTATTCCCTTGGGATAACCCTGTATATCAATCACAACACACTTCTTCGAATCCTGAGAAAAATAAAACATATAAAGGGGTGAGCTCAGATGCTTAGTAAGGATAACAATAAAGTTGAAACATTCAAAAATAAGCCTATAAATTTAAGGAAATGTACAACTAAAACAAAATCCTTTTAACTTGAACATCAAAATAATATGGAAAAAAAATGATGTCATGCAATTTACTTTTCACATGGATATTCTACTAGTCGAATAATCACATGAAGTATCACTTACCACTTTAATAATGATGGAATACATAATTCCAGAATATCATAACCACATAGTCAAGACCTTGTGCCAAGACCAAAAATAAGATTTTGTCAAGGCCTTGCTCTAAGATAGTAGTTTGTCTCATGAGACCAACCGATGCATCGAGGAGCTATAACGGGCTCCACCTATCACTTACAAAGTATAATACATTCCTCATATAAACAGGTTTAAACATAACATAAACATTCGTATTAAAAATAGCATACAAAATGTCAATACTTTCTCCATATACCATTAATGGTATAAAAATAACACATCCACAGTCAAACATATCTCAAAACATTCAATACAATATAGATGATTTGTATCATAATAAATCATCTTCAAACAGGTTTAAAATCCATCAAAGGATGTTGACATAGATGAAAATGATTTGTAATACTCTTTGAGAGAAACATCCCTTTTTCATGAAAACATTTAAAATTCACACAATTTTAAAAGGAAGACATTTAAAGACATTTTTGAATCATAGTGTCCCATACCACTTTGAAACTTTTGAAAGGAATTAACATTTTTAAAACATTCATGTCTATATAAATAAATTTTTAAAAACCATTGTGAATACATGGACATTAATGAGAATGTTTTAGAAGAATAAATATTTTCATCATTTGAAATGATGTTTTTGTAAGAAAACGCCTTAAAATAATCCCTTTGAAAACTCTTTCATGAAAAATGGACATGGATAATAAATATTTCACATTATATACTTACGTAAAAACAACCCCGAATAATAATGATATTTTGAAATTAACACTTACCAATTTGGTACCTTACGAAAATACACCCCATGAAAGAGGTATCATACAATGAATATGTAAATACACATAAATTAAAATGTATTACACAATGATTACAATTATGGGAAGTACATACAACCCACAAATGTTAATAGTTTCAATATGACACGAATCTCACGGGAATAAGGAGTGAGATGAAAACCCCTTACCTTGCACTTTCCTCTAGTCGAGGGTACGTTTAACCTCTTGTATGATGATCGTAGTATGTTATTAAATTATAACAGAACCATATTAATAGTTATGACATCATATATTATTCATTTATGACTTTATACTACCCATTTAATAATAATTTCCATATTAAATTAACATTTCGGGTAATAATCGCTTTCTTTATCATATGCGTTTTAAATTTTTACTTTTGATTGTATCACATAGGTAATGATTTAAATAATAACAGAAAATAAAACATGATTTATATATCATATATATTTATAATAAAAATATTTATAATAGGCATATATATGAAATGGAAAACATCGTTTATGGAGACGGTAGTCCATACATATGCATAATTGTTGTTTCCGTTTACATAACGTATTGAACAGAACTAAGTGAATAAAATATATTTAATTAAATAAATACCTACATACATACATAAATACATATATATATCTCTAGTATAATTATTATGTCATATATTACAATCATATTAGTAATATATATTTTTATAATCGTCGGTGAATGCTGAATCTGGAAATGAATCTCATCACATAGTGGAGACGTTAATCCGTACGTACGCACGAATGACAATATCATATCCTTAAATGTGTGTAATTGGATGTTATATTAATTTTACAGAGAAATTATAATTTGATTTTCATTATTTATATACATATTACTTATCATTATATCCATCCAAAAAAGATAGTGTTGAATAACAAATTACACCACGACGTGGAGAGCGTAAGCAGTACGTACCCACGCATGGTGACATTATCATTCATAATATGGATTGAAAAATGAATATAGATGTGAAATATTTATAATAACATCAAAATATATTGAAGGTACTGTAGTTATTATTTTATAATGGAAATATCAAAGAAAGAAAAAGTGGAAGAAGAAAGGAACTTGAAAGAGGGTGGTTAAATCATTACCCCTTCTTCGGGTTCTTCATTTTGATTTGATCAAAAGGGATACTTAGGATCAATTTATGATCAAACTAAGGACTCTAGGTTGGAGTGAGGGAAGTTTGTAGGATGTTTATATAGGGATTTTCCGATCCAAATGGCTTTGGAGGTGTGATTTTGAGAGAAGGGGAAGTGCCCTTTTACAAGAGGGGTGAGGGTCACTTTAGGAAAAGATTAAAGTATTAATCTATTATACAATAATATTCGGTTTATTATTGTTCAAAATGAATTTATTTCGAGCCTTAGGTGGTTACAGGTCGAAATCCACTCAACCAACAGGTTTTAGACAAGTTTAGGTTACAATTATAACCTTATCTTTTAGATTTAACTCTTGGTTAAATAGTTTTACTTTTACCATTTCTTCTTGTCTTATTACTATATATGGTTAATAAACATACTATAAACTACCAAGAGAACCTAAAGTGGACCATTAATTTCATATATAATATTATTTAATCCCTTTTTCTGAATCTTACATTTTTTGGAATATTATATCAACCAATAATATAGTATTTGTTTTAAATATTAATTTATGTCAATTTTGACACTACTTGGTATTTTGTTTTTTTCAAAGTCATCACAACATGATAACTTCGAAAATGATACATTGAATCAGCCATAACATTTCATAGTAACCTATAAAATTCGTTTATTTCATAAAAACATTGAAATTATATTTATTTTAATATTTATAATAATATTTATTTGATTCATTCATTAATAAAGTAATTACTGCATCATCATTGATTAATAAATATTTTTATTATTTAATGTATAAAATTATAAATAAAGTACCATGATTTAGGAAATATTCTTATATTTCTAATGAATATTTATAGTTTAATTTATCTTATGAATAACCCTATATTAAAAATGGCTTAGTTAATAATCATTGAATTTAACACTTTTAACTCTTCTTTAAATTAAATAATAATAAATGTCCTAATCTAATCCAAGTGGACCTAAAGGGTCATATTTTATTCATAAGGTTTTTTTTGGTAAAATTAAAATTATAAAATAGAATTAGAATATGTGTTAGGGTAATAATAATATCATTTTTACCCTTAATTACCCAATTTACTTTAAATCGTGGTAAATAAAAGTAAAAAGTTATGATTCAACAAAAATTGTTTTTATCTTATTGAACCACATTTTCCTCCTTGATATTAACCACGTCTCTCGTATTTTCAATATTCAATTCACAAAAGCGGTAAAATTATGTTTTATGCGAATTTACAATTTTTTCCTAGGAGGTGGGTAAAAGACGGTGTAAAGTTCAATAACATATATATATATATATATAATTATTATAAAATGACTCCAATTAATTACATGGAACGTATTTAGGTATTATGTATCTATTTTGACGTAAAGTAAATTTTAATTAAATAAATAATTATTTAAATAAAAATTCAGTTTTAAACTATAACTCAGTGTTTTTCACTATTATTCAAAAATTAAATGTCTTCAGAAATATAACAAAAATTCAACCTTAGAAAATTTTGATATTATGAAATCAATAATGAAGTCTATTTTACCAAATTAGAAACATAGAAGTTACATTTATTAATATAAAATTAATTCCCACTGTTAAAACAAAAAATGTGTATTTCTACGAAATAATAACTATCAAAAGATTGACTCTTGTTTATGTCCAATTTCAAAGTGGAAATACATACAATGATCGTCATTGGATTAAATGGTAAAAATATAATCTATTTATACTTCCAAACCATTAAAATTTATATTATAACACTATAAATTATTTTTATTAAAAAAGTTGTTTTCATTTAAAAATATTGTATTTTTCACTATTCAACCAAATATAAAAGTTATCAGAAAAACAAAAAACTTTATTGAAACTAAATTATTATGTCCCAATTATAATGAAGAATTTTAGTTTTTTCAAATTTAATATATAAAAGTTTCAAATATTTGATTTAAAAAGGCTTCACCATTAAAAGGCAGTAAAATTTCAATTTTTGAAAAATACTTCTTTTATCTGAAAAAATTTATTTATTCCTACATTATGTCTAAGAAACTCAACATATGGATTCTAAAATTATAAAGATTATATAAAGTTAAAAATTCAGTTAATACTATTCATAACCTCTTTTGAATGGGTAGTTTGGTAAGTCATGGTGCGCTAGAACTTGGTGTTGCGTGTAATGCAAGTAATTGAATTACTTTGAAGAAATAACGTACTATGAAATCTTAGGGTGTTACATTTTTCCCCCCTTCAATAAATTAAATATTCACAGTTTGAAATTATTCTTCTAAAAGAAATGGTTGAAAAAACAAAATACCTTTGTGGGAAAACCCACATCGGAAATTGGGTTAATGCAATTTAGTCTTAATAAGTGTAAAGGGGGAATAAAAAAGTCACCACCAAATTATGATCTTGATTAGAAGAACATTGGTGGAAATTAGAAAAACATAATTGGAGGAAAAACGTAAATATTTTTAGGTATTTATTGTGGTCATCAATTACAAACAATTGTAGAATTGTGGGCCTTAAAGCCAGAAATCAATGATGAGTTAAAATACCATCGTTTGAACATAACGTAAGGTATTAGGATAACACATTTTTGTTTTTAAGATCCCTTCCCTAAAGTTTAATAATTAATTTATCCATAATATAAGAGGGAATATATATATATATATGCATATATATACTTGACAAGTAGAGTTTCATCCTTCAACAAATTCCTACCACAAACTCATCTTTCACTCTAAAAGATTTTAAAAAATATATATATTCTATTTATCCTAATCGTATAGGGTTCAAAAAATAATGAATTTATAATTCACATATCATACCCGTTTAAAAAACTACGTTATTCAATAAAGGACATCATGTGGGTTAGTGATAGGTGATACACCCTTGCCTTCCTTCAGTTATGAGTTCAAGTCTCGCGGCCTTGCCGGACGTGACGGGTTGTCGCCCGACCTCTAGGTTGTCCTTTTTATGGAAAGCCTAAAATAACCTTAACAGTAGTATCCAATTTCAAACATAATCCATTCCAAGCATTAGAATCATCCATAATACTTATATCCAAACTCTCATTCCAATGTTTATAAAAATGTTAAACACAATGAGGATCCAATTTTCCATGTAATAACATGTGAACGCCTTCATCATTTATTCTTTTACAACACCGCAACATCCTGAATTTCAAAAATAAACCATCTCTTATTCCAAAATAACAACCACATTATCAGGACCATATTTTGGATTAACTTTACTTAAACCATTCATTTTCCAAAAATTGTAGCTTACTATTAAGTCACTTTTCATAGAACTATATAATCTCAAATCCTTAATAAAATTGTACTGAACTACAATCCTTATTTATCTTCATAATTCATGTAACCGGTATAATGTTGATAAAAACTCAAATGAAATAATTCTATAATAACAACATAAGAACACTAGTCATTTTTCTTCATCTTAGGTAGTATCTTAACTTTATTATTATCCAATAACATCATTTGTGGTATACTCTTATGAATGAGACATTGATTCACGTAGTGTCCCAACGCCTCACAGATGATGCATTTTACATTTGAAAACTTTTTCTTACCCATGCAATCAAGTACATGGTTTCCTTTGTCTCCACACTTATATCAAACTCCCATTCCCTTTTAGAAATTACCAAGGTGATTCATTACACATTTATCAAATATTGAAATATCCTTCTTTCCCTTATTCCCATTATCCATCATTCTTTCTTCCATCCTTTTAATCTCTGGTTTCCCTTGAAAGACATAAGATTCAAAGAATTCTTTACTGTTCCTATAAACACATGATACTATTTATTCATTTGATGATAATACATGGGAGGATATTTCCTTTCTAAATGTTGGATTAATACCATGAATTGTATGACCCTTCTTACTCTTTGGATCATAGGTATTGCTATAGTTCTCATTCCTTCTACTAGATTCTATTTCTAAATAACGGCATACACTAAGTTAGTTTATGAATCACAATTCATAATTCCAAACATGTAAAATACCTAACGTAAATTGAACAGTTTAAGGATATAATCCATAATCACAGAAATTTTTCCTTTGAAGAGGCATATACTCATAAACCCACCATAGTGGTTTGTAATGAAAACAAGAATTATCCTAAGCATATCACCTGGGAGTGTCGTAAACAAGAGTGAAGCATGGCCTATTTTCGTGCACCAGTTCCTGTTCGAGTCTAGATCAAAGCGGTGTTTTTGGGTTTTACACCTAGGTACATCTGTGCCAGAGCCGCCTCTACCTACTCGTATCCAGATGGGGATATATTTTCTCGTAAAACTCAAAAAATCTCTACATTACCAAAATTATAGGATGTCCTTCTATACTAACCCTCCAAGTCTATCTTAGGTCTATGTGTTCTAATCAGAGTTTATCTAAATCTAGATTGAAAGGTTATTGAAAAACATCCTCTGATACCAACTACAATGCCCCGACCCTAGTTACCCAGAGTTGGTGCGTTATTTTAATACATTGGAATTATTATAAAGAATCAAGTCCCGAAGGACCGATCGATTTAGAAATCTTGTAAAATAGATTACATACATTAATGTTACATTACACATTATAATATACAAAACAATATAAATAATTCTTTACGAATGCCATTATTCCCTTTTCTTAACCCTGCATATCAATCACAATACACTTCTTGGAATCCTGGGACAAATAAAATATATAAAGGGATGATCTCAGATGCTCAGTAAGGATAACAATACAGTGGAAACATTAATAAATAAGCATGAACATTTAAGGTAATGTATAACTAAAATAAAATCCATTTAAACTTTTACTTCAGCATAATTTGGAAAAAATAAAACGATGTAATGACATTTACTTATTCACATGGATATTCTACTAGTCTAATAATCACATGCAATATCACTAACAACTTTCATAATGATGGAATGCATAATAACAGACTACCATAACCACATAGTCAAGGCCTTGTGCCAAGAATACAAATAAGATTTTGTAAAGGCCTTTTTCCAAGGCAGTAATTTGTCTCATGAGACATACTGATTCATTACAGAGCTATATCGGGCTCCACCGGTCACATACTAAGTCCAATGCAGTCATCATATGAACATGTTTAAACATAACATAAACATTCATATTAAAACTGTCATACGAAATTTCAATACCTTCTCCATAAACCATGAATGGTATAAAAATAACATATCCACCGTCAAACATATCACAATAACTTCAATACAATATGGTATATTTGTATCATATTAAATTATCTTCAAACAAGTTTAAAATCCATCAAAGGATGTTGAAATAGATGAATATGAATTGTAAAACTCTTTGAGAGAAATATTCCTTTTTTCATGAAAACATTTAAAAGTAACACAATTTAAAAAGGAATACATTTAACGACATTCTTGAATCAAGGTGTCCCATTCCACTTTGAATCTTTTGAAATTAATTAACATTTTAAAAACATTTATGTCCATATAAATATATCCTTTAAAACCATTTTGAAGAAATTAATGAGAAAGATTTAGAAGAATAAATATTTTAAACATTTGAAATGATGTTTTTGAAAAAAAGTTCTTTAATATAATCCCTTTGAAAACAATTTCATGAAAAATGGACATGGATAATAAATATGTCCCATTAGATACTTACGTAAAATCAACCTCAAATGATAAAGAGGTCGTGAAATTAACCCTTACCAATTTTATAACTTATGAAACCTACACCCCATGAAATATGTATCATACAATGAATATGTAAATACAAATAAATTAATGTGTATTATAGAAATAATAAAATTATGGGCAGTATATACACCACACAAAAGTTAATAGTGTAAATATGGCACAAATCTCATGGGAATAAGGAGTGAGATGAAAACCCCTTACTTTGCACTTTCCTTTAGTAGAGGGTATGTTTAACCTCCTATATGAAGACCATAGTATGTTATTAAATTATACCAAAACCATATTAATGTTTATTATATCATAAATTATTATTTATGACATTATACTACCCATTTAATAATAATTTCCATGTTAAATTAACATTTCGGGTAATAATCACTTTTTTTATCGTTCGTGTTTTAACTTGTTACTATTGATTGTATCACATAGATCATGATTTAAATACTTCCAGAATATAAAACTTGATTTATATATCATATATATTTAGAATTTAAATAAGTATAATATGCATATATATGAAATGGGAAACACCATTTATGGAGACGGTAGTCCGTACGTATGCATAAACGATGTTTTTGATTTCATGATGTATTGAACGAAACTATGTGAATAAAATATATGTATGTACATATATATATATATCTAGTAGAATTAATATGTCATATATTACAATCATATTAGTAATATATATTTTTATAATCATCGATGAATGGTGAATGTGGAAATGAATCTCATCGCGTCATGGAGACAGTAATCCGTACGTCCGCACGAGTGACTATATCATTTCCATAAAGGAATGGAATTGGATGGTATATTAATTTTAAAGTGACATTAACATGTTATTTTCATTATTTATATTCATATTACTCATCATTATATCCATCTAAATAACATAGTGTTGAATAACAAATTACACCATGGCATGGAGATGGTAAGCCGTACGTATGCACGCATGGTGACATTATCATTAATAAGATGGATAGAATAATGAATATAGTTGTGAAATATTTATAATAACACCACAGTATATAGATGATACAGGATTTATTATTTTAGAATAGAAATAACAATGAAAGAAGAAGTGGAAGAAGAAAGAAACTTGAAAGTGGTTGGTGAAATCATTACCTCTTCTTCGGGTTCTTCCTTTTGATTTGATCAAAAGGGCTCTATAGGTTGTATTTCATATCATAATAAGGCCTCTAGGATTGAGTGAGGGAAGTTGGGAGGATATATGGTCAGGGTTTGGCCGAGCCAAATGGATTTGGAGTTGTGATTTTGAGAGAAGGATAAGTGGCCTTTTATAAGAGGGGTGAGGGTCACTTAAGGAAAAGATTAATGTATTAATTCATTATACAATCATATTCGATTTATAATGGTTAAAAATAAGTTTATTTCTAGAATTAGGTGGTTATGGGTCGAAACCCTCTCAACCAATAAGTTTTAGACAAGTTTTGGTTACCATTTTAACCATATCATTTAGATTTAACTCTTAATTAAATAGTTTAACTTTTAATGTGTCCTCTTGTATTCTTACTATATCTAGTTAATAAATTTACTATAAACTAACAAGATAACCTAAAGTGGATCATTAATGAAATATATAATATTATTTAATCCCTTTGGATGAATCATACATTTTTAGGAATATTATATCAACCAATAATATAGTATTTGTTTTAAATATTAATTTATGTCAATTTTGACACTCTTTGGTATTTTGTTTTTGTGAAAGTCATCAAAACATGATTACATATAAAAAGAAACATAAAATCATCCCTAACAAGTTATAGTCACCTATAAATTTTGTGGATGTCATAAAAACTTTGAAATTATATTTATTTTAATATTTATAATACCATTTATTTGATTCATTCATTAATAAGGTAATTACTTCATCATCATTGTGTAACAAATAACTTTAATTATTTAATGTCTAAAATTATAAATAAAATACCTGGATTTAGGAAATAATTTTATATTTCTAATGAATATTTATAGTCTAATTTATCTTATGTATTACCCTATATTAAAAATGGTTTAGTTAAAAAAATTTGAATTTAAAACTTTTAACTCTTCTTTAAATTAAATAATCATAAATGTTCTAATCTAATACAAGTGAACCTAAAGGGTAATATTTTATTCCTAAGGTTTTTTTTGTTTTAATTACACTTATCCAATAGAATTAATACATGCTTTAGGGTAATAATAATATCATTTTTACCCTTAACTTCCCTATTTACTTTTAACCGTGGTAAATAAAAGTAAAAAGTTACTATTCACCAAAAATTATTTTTATCTTATTAAACAAAATTTTAGTCCTTGATATTAACCGTGTCACTAGGATTTTCAAAATTCTACTCACATATTTGGTAAAATTATGTTTTATTTGAATTTACAATTTCTCCTAGGAGGTGGGTAAAAGACGGTGAAAAGTTCAATAAGTTTTTTTAAATATAAAATTTTTAAAAACTGAATCCAATGAATTAAATTGAACTTATATAGGTATTATGTATCTATTTTACTTAATAATTTTAAATAAAATAAATAATTATTTAAATAAATATTCTGTTTTAAACTATAACTCAGTGTTTTTCATTATTCCTCAAAAATTAAAAGTTTTCAGAAAAATACCAAAATATTACCCAAAGAAAATTTTGAAATTCCGAAATCAATAATGAAGAATATTTTACCAAATTAAAAACATATAAGTTGAATTTATTAATTTAAAATTAATTCCCGCTGTTAAAACCAAAAAGACATATTTCTAAGAAACAATAATTATCAAATGATTGACTGTTGTTTATGTCCAATTTCAAAGTGAAATCAATTAAAATGTCCATAATTGGATTAAATGGTAAAAATATAATCAATTTATACTTCAAAACCATTAAAATGTATAATTTAAAATTATAAATTATTTTGATTAAATGTATTGTTTTTAGTTAAAAATATAGTATTTTTCACTGTTCACCCAAAAATGAAAGTTATCAGATTAACACAAAAAATTTATTCAAAATAAATTCTTATGTCTCAATTCTAAAGAAGAAGATTATTTTGTCAAATTTAATATAAAAATGTTTCAAATATTTGATTTAAAAAGGCTTCGCCATTAAAAGGCGGTAAAATTGCTTTTTAAGAAAAATACTTCTTTAATCTGAAAAAATGTATTTGTTCTCAGATTATGTATAAGAATATCATAATATAGATTCTAAAATTATGAGGATTATATAATGTTAAAAATTCAATTAATACTATTTATAATAGCTTTTGAACGTCTAGTTTGGTAAGTCATGGTGTGCTAGAACCCGGTGTTCTGTGTAGTGCGTGTAATTGAATTATTTTGAAGAAATAATGTACTATGAAATCTTGGGGTGTTACAAGAACAATACAACAAAACTTTCCCCACACATAAGTTCATCTAGATCATGCAATTTAAATTCAAGATCATGTTGGATTGGGAAAATTTTCCTGTAATTTGTTTAACCTAACATGATGTTCACGACTTCTAAGGGTTATAAGGATTAGATGTTCAAGGCCAGTCATTATAAAAAAGATTTATTTAAAAATGGGGATGTATAACAAAAAAAATTCCTCAATAATTTAAAACAAAAGTACCTAAAACTCTCATGTTTTGATAGGACTAAATCAAATTATGGTTAAATCAAGAATGATTTAGTTCTCTTATGAAGTGAGGTGAATGTAATGAATATGAAACCCAATGTTCAATAGCCTCACAAGAAAGTGATTTCAATTATATATACAGTGATATGTGGCCTGGGATTTAAAAATCAAAGTACTTTTTAGGAAATTTCTAATGATTCTAAGATGAAACAAAGTCATTATTAACATTCATTTAATTTCAGTTTCAAGAAATAAATTTTTTCACTCAAGGACATGGGTTTCAAAAATGTAAAATATAATCATTTACTATCAAAATATACAAAAAACACAAAAAAATTGATAAATAAACACAATTTTTTTTAAAAAAACATAATTATTTATTTGTGAAAATAGGAAAACAGTCTACAAATAAAAATCAAAAACTACAAAGGCTTTATCACTCACACTTAAATGATACAGTTTCCACAATTAATTCAAATGGATTTTATATTTAATAAGATTTGAAAAATAAATCACAAAAAGAAAGTGTAAAATAGAGGCCTGGCATGTAAGATTTTATTGATAAATTTTTTGAGGAGTGTGATCTACACCACTAGATATGATGGAATGGTTCCTTGGAATTTATAGTTGATTTCCTTTAACATTTAATGGTTGTAGTGCTCCATCCTTAAAAATTGTCAAAACACCAAAATGATATACATAAGTAACTATAAATTGACCTCCCACCTAGAATAAAGTTTATATGGAATCAATTTGAGTCTTGAGTTTAATATAAACACATTTCTACAGTATAGAAGTCTTTCTGTTGGATCAGCTTATCGTGAGCCACTCTTGTTCTTTCTTTTCAAATCCAAGTATTTTTGAAAACTTCCTTTCCAATTTCTTATAGATTTTGGAAGTAAAATTTTATCTCTATTCCATCACTTTCAAAATTGAAATTCATCTATCTCACAACCCTATATTCCTTTTTCCCTAATTCCATTGGAAGAGAATTTTTTTCCAATAAATCAACATATATGCAATCATTTCAATTAGGGTTTTTAGGATTCCCTTAATTCCCATAATGTATCTTATAACCTCTACCCCCAATCATTCCGGTTTAGATTAACTGTCTTTTCCAAAATTCCTTTGATCTCACTATTGGAAACTTCAGCTTGCCCATCAGTTTGTGGATGATATGGAGTTGATGTTTTATGACTCACCCCATAATAACAAAGTAAATAATCTATTATCTTATTAAAAATTTTAGTCCCTTTATCATTGATAATGGCTCTAGGAACTCCAAACCTACAAAATATGTTAGCCATGAATAAATCACAAACAAATTTAGCATCTTTATTCCTAGTGGCCTTTTCTTCCACCCACATGGAATAAAAATCTACATTAAGAAAGTTATAATAACTTCCAAATTAAATAATGAAATGTTTCATAAAATCTATCCCCCACACTTTTATAATTTCTAAAAAAATTATTGGCTTTTGGGGAATTCATTTTCTCTTTGAAATATTTCACCAAAACTGACATTTTCACACCTTTTTCAATCTTCATGTGAATTTTTAAAGGGGTGGGAAACAATTTCAAGATTATTAGAGATTATTTGAAATCCTATAAGGTCCAATTTTTCCTCCATAAACTAATGTGTGAAAAGAACTAAATAAAAATCAATTTCACTTTAGGGAAAACATCTTCGTATCACTTGGTCATTGAAGAAATTGTAATGAAATGGATCATTCCAAATGAAATATCTAGATTTAGATTTATAATTTTTAATTTTGTAAGAATTTAAATGATATGTAACATGAGATGTTGCCAGATAATTTACCATATCAGCATACCAAGGAACATATACATCAATCAAATAAAACTACTCTTCTTGAGGTGGTCATTCAATGGTTCTCTCTCTAGAATTTTAGCTTCAGTGGTGTTAGGAAGTCTACTTAAGTGATCAGCCACTTGGTTCTCATATCCCTTATTATCTTTTACTTCTATATTGAACACCTATATTAATTTCATAATTCTTACTAACCTCATGTTATCTTCTTATTTATTAATCATGTACCTAAGAGTTGCATGATCAGAAAACACGGTGAATTTAGTTCTATGTAGATATAATCTAAATATTTCTAAAGAAAATACAAGTTATAAAAACTGTTTTTTATTACTATGTAGTTGAATTGGACTATATCAAAGGTTCCTGAGGCATAAGAAATGACTTATGGCCTGCCCTCAATTATTTTAGAAAGGGATTCTCCAACTGCTTGGTTTGATGCATCACAAAGTAGCTGAAATGGTTCTTCTCCTTTTTGTAGATGTATTTTAGGTGGTGTAATCAATATCCCTTTCAACTCATCAATGGATTCCCAACATGCACTATTGAAATAAAAATTATCTTCATTCAAAATAAATATATATATAGGGAGATATATATTACTGATAAACATCCTCTAGAATTATTCATGTCCTAAAAATGATCAAACATTTTTGACAGATGTTGGATAGGAAAAAGAATTTATCAATTCAGTTTTTGATTTATAAAAGACTATTCCCTTTTCAGAAACGAAATTCCCATGAACAATTCCTATCTCAACCACTAAATGAATCTTTTAATAATTGAATATATGATTATTTTCAATTCACATTTTCATCATTTTTCTAGATTTCTCAAACATTGGTCAAAATAATTTCTAAAAATTGTGAAATAATCCAAGAATCCCTCTAATAAATCATTAATATGATCAGAGAAAATACTTACCACCCAAATTTTAAATGTACATGGAGCATTAAAAAATAAAAATAGAATCCTTTTGTATGGATAAGTGATTAAGGGAAAAGTTAAAGTAGTTTTCTCTTAA
The DNA here is from genome assembly GCA_963277665.1 of Viscum album. NCBI lineage: Eukaryota > Viridiplantae > Streptophyta > Magnoliopsida > Santalales > Viscaceae > Viscum > Viscum album. The sequence continues at coordinate 1,996,782,945 of OY728157.1, forward strand.
TCCTCACTAGAAATTGGTACCTGTATATAATCTAAAAAACAATCTAAAAAGTAATAATGATGTTCTTCCTTACAATATATCTAAAATCTTGTCAATGAAGGGTATGCTGAAATGGTATTTTATAGTGACATTATTCAACTTCCTTAAATTTATTAATACTCTCCAGTTATTTAGAATTAGTATAGGGATTAATTTATTCTTCTTATTACTCACAATGGTTAGGCCAGTTGTTTTAGAACTACATGAATAGGGATAACCCATTGTGAATCTGAGATTGGACTGATGATCCCAGTTTCCAAGAGCTTCTCCATATCCTTCTTCACAACCATCAACATTGTGGGGTTTATCCTCCTACGGGGCTATCTGATATGTTTCGAATCACCCTAAAAATGAATTATATTTCAGCATATATTTGGTTTTATTACTGAGATATCACCTATGATACACCCTATTTCATGGAAATTATCTCTCAGTATCTTAGTTAAATATATTTCTTGGGTTTTAGACAAATTATTAATATTAATCAATATTAATTTCTCTCCCTCCATAAGGTAAACATATTTTAAATTATTGGGGAGTGGTTTTAATTCTAAATCAAGGGGATAGTAAAGGGATGAAATAATGTTGATGTTCCCCACTTACAAAGGGAGGATATCAAGAAAACATGATATCATATCATCATCTTCATCATTAAAAAAATAATCAACGAAATTATATTTTACCACTTACTCCCATATGAAATTAGAATCTACATGAGTTTGGGAATCCTTATGTTCAATAATATTTTCAATTGTTAATGTCTATCCTAAGGATATGAATTATGGAGCATACTTAATTTATTAATGGTTTCAGTTCCAACATTATGGGAGAGTTCCAAGATGGAGTGATCCTCAGACGGGTGCATTATGTATTCACCTATATTAAAGCAGACACTACTATGTACAAAATCCATGGAGAGGGTCCCTTTATGGACATTGATGATGGTTTTATTCAAATTCTAGAAGGGTCTCCGCAAAATTATGGGTGAGTGTGTTGGGTTCCTATAATATTCCATATTTAGAACATAGGAATCAACTGGGGATAATATATATTTGAATTTCACCCAGACATCCTATAGAACATCTATTGAGAAAAATATTGATCTGTTTGCATGGTAGACCACAACTCTTGTGTGATTCTAGTCTATAATTTTCAAATAAGTGTATATTGGGTGATGAAATACATTAATGGAATCACCTATATCACCCACATAAATATATAAATATAAAGAACCAATGGTCCCTGGAATGGAAAACATCTATGGATCTCGACATTTGGTTAGAAACCATGGTGTTATAAGTGATGAGACACTCTTTCCTAGATTGATCCTATCATTCCCTTGAAGTGTCATCTTTTTGGTAAATACATCCTTAAAAAATTATCATAATTTGGAATTTTTTTGAGGTCTTACAGTAGGGGGATACTGATTTCCACATTCTAGAAATTGTCCAGAATTTTATTATGATTCCCTTCTTCTTATAAACTCTTTAATTCAATCAAACATTATAGAAAATGTGGGGGTATATCTTTATTCTCCCTTTGTTGACTTTTAAATAGTGTTTCTTGTCTCTTCTTCCTAGGTATATCCTTTTCCTCCTCTTCTTTTTTCTCTTCTCCACGGTGCATTTTCAAATAATTTTTTGAATTCTCATCTTCATTTTCCCTTAGCCTAGATGGTCTTGTTTCGGGCTCCATGGTGGCAAGTGGTGGGTGTTAATTTCCACTTATTGTTTCTATTAGGATGACATTCTCTTTTGGGTTTGGGATTGTTTCATATTATTTGTTTCTTCAGTTTTTGGATAGTTAGTCTCAGAGTCCTTTGAACTTGTTGGACAAATATTTTATGGTTTATTTCAGCCTATCAATCTATGATTTTTTCTCTCAGGTTTGAATTGGATGTTTTGGAACTGATGGATGGCTTCTCATATGGTCTTTGGTAAGTTGGTTATTCTTGATATGGATGATAGTTATAAGATGGATTTTTATGAAATTGTGGTGGGTTATGGAATTGGTTCTATAATGGAGGTTGGTTTTGGAAATGATTTTGGTATTGGGGTCTAACTTGATTCTCTTGAGTTCAAAATCTATATAGGACTTGGTTAGTCTCTCTCCATACATTATTTTTCTATAATTGACTAAGCTAAAAAGATGCTTCACAACATTCAATTAATGGTATTTCATCACACTTTTTTGTGAAATGATCAATTGATGAGAATAAACAAAATAACTCAGACAGTGATTCTTGGTCACCCAATTATTTCAAGGAAATATACCTCACCAAACAAGTTATCTCTTAAATGATAGTTTATAATAATGGTTATGGATTCAAATTTCTTATGTAGTTAATATCTCTTGTGCTAGTACATGTTGTACCAAGTAGTTGTGAGGTTTGAAAAATTTTCTCAATAATGCCCTTGGCTTCTTCTGGTGAATTTTTAGTCAATGCTCCTCTATATGATGCAACAAGAAGGTTTTTATCATTCTTCAACAATCCTTGCTAAAATAAGACAATAAAGTGAATCTCTTAAATTTCCTGATGTGGGTAGTTGACATATATCTTTTTAAATATCTCCTAGTACTCGTGAAGTGTTTCTCTAGATGATTGTCTAATGGTATAGATTCCTTTATAATGGTCGGGATCCTGGAGGTGGGGAAGAATATTTGGAATAAAAATCCAAAAATGTCATTTCAATCATTCACATCTCCTTGTTGTAATCCACAAAACCATTATTTACTAGCTCATTCTAATGAAAATGTGAATTCCTTAAACATTACCTGCTCTTCACCTACTCCTTAGGGCCTAAAAGTAAAGAAGACACGCATAAACTCTTTAATATGTTTGTTTGGGACTTCACATACTAAGACATTAAATTTTTGGATAAATGGAATCATCTAAGGTTTTATCTCAAAATCAATTTGTAACAATGTGATGGCACGTTGATTTGATTGATTTTGGAATTGTGGTGCACAACGATCTCTAAGTGTGTGGTTTTTGATTTTCAGCCATGGTGACAGCATCAGAGTGAACACATGGAGTTTTAATTGAGCCTAATTGAAAAATTTTCTAAAATTCAGATTGAATATTAAGGTTTCAATGTCTATTAAACATGGTTCTTTCAATTTCAGGATCTATGGGGGAAGGTTCAGGGTTTCTACATCTTGTCATGTAATATAAGAAAAACAAATTGGCACTATATCCCTAACAAAAACACAATTCTTTGACCTATGCCTATCATGGGGTGTGGGAAAACAATTAATTACTATGATAAAATATAGTATAGTGATTAACTTATGTTTTCTCTAAAGGGGATCTCACAATAATCAAACTGTCACCTTAATGTTAGAGAAAGAAGTGAGTTTTTTTTTGATTTTTTTTTGATTTTGAATAGATAAGAAATAAAAAAAATTAAGAAAAAATTTATAAAACAGTTGATTGAAAACTATTATATAATATGGTAATCAGGTCAGGGTATGTTTTTTAATTTTAATTATATCATAGTTCAACATATCCAATTCCATTCTACTAAGTCGGTAAAAATGATAATACACAATCATTATGCTCACTTCCATGGTCAAATAGTAATGGTTAGAATAAACCTTAATAAAATATTATATTGTTCTACTCTTCTTACATTGTTTTATAGATTTTTTTAAAATACCCTCAATTAACATAGGCATTTTTCATTCGGGTCTTTTTTATTCGAAACAATCAAGTAAGTTCACTACTCCTCACACATGTACCGACTATCACTAAGTACTTCCCCACTAAGAATTTATCTATTACATAATAAATATACCATATTATAATGGTGGGAGAAATTTAGCATTTAGAAAAAAATAAATGTAACATAATCTAAAATAAAATAAAATCGTATATGAAAATAAAAACCGTTATAAAAAATCGAAACTGATTTCACAGAAGAGAGAAAAGGATCTTAATACATTATGTGAAAGAACTCATTAATTAGAAAATAGAAAACCTCTCCTTCCCCACTCACACATTATTTTACCCAAAAATTTTAGGGGAAATTTTAAATACTGGGGAATAATAATTCAACATAAAACTAAGTAGAATAAATGTGAGAAATAAAGAACAAAAATGTTTCTCCTTCAGAATTTATCTGCCATAAGATTTATTATGTTCTTCCAACTAGTCGGACAAAAATACTATAGGTTTCTTCATAAAATAAGATTTGAATCAAGTTTAATATCTATCCTAAAAATGAAAATGCATGTGGAATGGTGTAGAGAAATATATATCCTAATTAATGAATTTGACTTTTCCTAGTCAGCAAATAATATTTCAACCACTCCCCTTGGACTTGGTCAAAAGATTTCTTAATGAGATTCTTAATTTATGAAACTTTATGTGAATGATCCCATTAACATACAGTATTGAAATATTCTAGAATAAAATCATTTGATTTTAGTGATAATGAGAAATTTATAATTTAATATGGACAGGTCTATTCTATCATCCAAAAATATTTCTCAACTTGATTTATTTTTTAGGGCCATTATGTGATGAATTGGGTCTAGTTCTAGAAGACAAAAATGAATCCCCCAAGAATGGAAAAGATAAATAATTGGAATAATATAAATTGTATCAGAATTTTAAAATTTATGCTTCAAAAATAGAAGCTCTGGAAAACTATGAGTTTGGCAGAATTCATGAATTTTCACAATTAAGCCCAAAATTCAACAAAAAAACTAAAATGATGAAAATATACTCAAATTTACAAATTGGGAGGGATGGAATCATTTAAAATCACGTAGAAAATAATTAAAATATTAACTCTATCAATTCCCCTACACTTATCACATGGACTCTTGGACATGTTTGCATCAAAATCCCAATCGATGAAAATTTAAAACACATTCCCACGAGATGTACCAATCAGAAAAAAAGAAAAAATATATCATTCCTCCTTAGAAACTATTATTTAATGTTATTAATCGTAGATAATTCAATATATTTTATCTTTATTTCCCCTCCCTGGAACACACAACACTTTCTTAACATTCATTTTCACTCATTACATAAATGTCAATTTTTTCAACAATGTCTTTCTCTTCCAAACAAAAAAAAAAGATCACCCTGAACTTGATAACATACTTCAAATCCACAAAATTTGATCGAAGGTCATGTGATTATTAGGATAAAATTTATGGGTTGTTCTTTGGCCTTTTGTTTGGTAGGATTTTGATGTTAAAAATTTTGAGGCTGAATGAGGAGGGCTTGGATCCTTTTGATGAAAAATTTCATTTTTATAATTTTCACATCAGTATGGTCTCCACCTCACTCCACTTATTAGAAAATATGATCTGTCATCATGAAAACTCATGAATTTTCAAACAATTTATCATTTCATCAAAAAACTATTCAATCTTCTCAATCATAATTTTTCTTGAAAGCACCAGAAAAGGAACAACTTTTTTCCTCCATTGGAAGATCAATAAAGAAACAACTTCTCTTATCATTAAGGAATCAGAAAAGGATCATCTTTCACTAAAATTATTTTTTTCAATAATAATATATCATCAAAATTTTATTTTCTCCCAAATATTCTCCAAATGAGGTATGACAATTCAAGAAATCTTCACCCACACTTTAGATCAATTTTATCATTCAAATTTAGTTAAAGAATAGGTTGGACAGGGAAAATTGGCCTGTATTGTGTCTATCCTAATATGATGTTCATGGATTCTAAGGTTCATAAGTATTAAATTATGATGTTAGGTCATTAAGAATTTTTTTTTTTTGAAAATAGGGCTTTAAAAACCAATAAATGCCTCAATCATTTAAAACACAAGTACCTCAAACCCTCGAGTTTTGATAAGAATCATTCATATTCTTGTTAAATCAAGAATGATTGTTTCCTCTTATGAAGTGAGGTGAATGAATTTGTTTTTGAAAAAAAATTGTTCAATAGCCTCAAATGAAAGTGATTTCAATGATTCAGACAACAAAATGTGTCATGAGATTTAAAAATCAGAGTACATTTCATGAAATTTCTAATGATTTTAACTTCAAACAAAGTCATTTTAAACATTCATTTAATATCATTTTCATGGTATAAACTGTCCCACTCATTGACATGGTTTTCAAAATTGTAAAATATAATCATTTATTCTAAAAACATTCAAAAAATGAATAAAATGAAAAATAAAGACACAAAATATGAAACACACATAATGTTTTTCTTTAAAATATGAAAACACACAACAAATAAAAATCTGATAATAAAATGGTTCCATCACTCTCACTTAAATTATGTAGTGTTCAAAATTCATTAAATTGGAGTTAACATGTAATACCATTTGAAAAATGAATCAAAAAAATCATATAAGTGTAAAGGAGAGGTACGACCTATTGGAATTTATTGATAAAAGCTAGGAGGAGTGTGATCTCCCCCACTTGATATGATGGAATGGTCCCATGGAATTTTGTTAGATGATGTCCATTAAAAGAGAATGGATCATGTGCTCCATCCCTCCAAATATACATACCATGAAAAGGATATACATGAGTAAATATAAATGTACCTTCCCACCTAGAATGATGTTTACCTAGCATCTACTTGGTTCTGGAGTTGAATAACCACACTGTGTCTCTAGGATGAAAGTATTTTAGTTGGATCAAAGTGTAATGAGACACTCGTTTTCCATCTTTTTAAATCTTAATATTTTCAAATTCATCCCTTCTAATTTCTTCGAACTCTTGTAACTACAATTTTTTCTTTTTTCCAGCACTTTCAAGATCCAAATTCATCGATCTCACTAACTAATATTTCTTATGCTTTAATTACATAAGAAGATGAAAACTTTTCCCACAAATCAAACTATATAATCCCATTCCAATTTGTGTTTTGTAGGATTTCTTTTATAACCATAATGTATTTTCCCACCTATGGCTCCAATATTTCTTTTCTGGATTAATAGTCTTTTCCAAAATTCACTTGATCTCCTCATCAGACACATCTTCTTTCCCCTTGGTTTGTGGATGATATGGAGTTGATGTTTTATGATGAAACCCATACTTCTTCAGTAAATCCCCCATTCTCCTATTAAAAATGTGATTCCCTTGATCACCGTTAATGGATCTAAGTACTCCAAACCAACCAAATATGTTATACATTACAAAAAAACATTTTCATTGTCATTCCTAGTGGATTTTAGTTCCATCTATTTGGAAACATAATCAAATACAATATAAAATAATTTCAAAATGAAATTGGGAAATTACCCATAAAATATATCCCCCAAAATTAAAAAATTTCATAAAAATCAGTGGATATTTGGTAATTTCTTATCTCCTTGAAATATTTCATGAAAAATTTCATCTTTCAAACCTCTTAACGAAATTATTTAAAAAGGGTGGGCATATAAAATATAGTTTTTAAAACCGTAATTTTTTCCTCTGAGGTCCAAAGTGGCCTCAACAAACTAATCTATGACAAAACATAAAGACTTATCAATTTCAATTTCTAGAAAACATCACTTTATCATTGGTCATTAGAAACTTTCAAAAGAATTGGATCACCCTAGATGTAATATCAAGATTTAGATTTGATCATTTTAATTTGGTGGAATTTAAATGAGATGGTACCAGAGATGTAATCAGATAATTTACCATATCATCATACCAAGGTACTTACCCATAAATCATGTACAACTGCTCTACTAGAAGGTTTCCATTTAGTGGTTCTCTATCTATAATTTTATCTTCAGTGGTGTTGGGTAGTCTACATAAGTGATCATCAAATTTGGTCTCAGATCCCTTATTACCTTTGATATCTTTGTCGAACCTTGGAATTAATAGCATCCATATTATTATCCTCGATTTAGCTTCTTCTTTCTTCATAACATTTCTAATAGACACACAATCAGAAAACACTATGTCTTTAGTTCCAAGGAGATATGATCTAAATATTTATCAATCAAAGAGAACAACTAATTTTTTTATATTATTGTGTACTTTAATTTGGCTGCATTTAAGGATTTTAATATATTAAAATTACCTGTTCCCTACCCTCAATTCTCTGAGAAATGACTACTCCAAGTACTTTTTTTGAATCATAAAAAATAGATCCCATGATTCTTCCCAATTATGTGGTTTCATTATAGGTGGTGTAATCAATATCCTCTTTAAATCATAAATGTATTCCTAATATACACTTACAAATGAAAATAACCTTATTTCAAAATAAATATATAGATAGGGATAGAAATCATATAGATAAACATCCTGTAGAATCCTATATGTCCAAAAAATGATCTAAAATGTTTCACACAATCTGGGTATGTCAAATAAATTATCACTTGAATTTTTTATTTATAAACTTCAATGAAATTTTTCGGAAATAACATGCCTGAGGACAATTCCCCTCTAAACTATGAATTGAAACTTTTTATGATTAAAAACAATATTCTTTTTAATGTATGTTTTCAAAACGTTTTCCATAATTTTTAGATAATGGTCAAAAGAATTTCGAAAAAATGAAATTATACAAGAAACCCTCCAAAAAATATTCAATATGATCGAAAAATATACTTACCATACTCCCTTGAAATGTACCTGGAGAATAACACAATCCAAATGGATTTCTTTTGTATGAGAACGTGTCGAATGAAAATGTAAAGCTAGTATTCTCCTGATCCTCGGGAAAAATAGGTACCTGGAAATAACCTGGAAATCCATACAAAAAGAAATAATGAGTTCTCCCTACCAATCTCTCTAATTTATGGTAAATGATGGCGATGGGGAAATGTTCTTTTCTTGTGACCCAATTCAACTTCCTAAAATCAACACACACTCTAGCTATTTTGAATTCATTCAGGGGTTAATTCTATCTTCCCAATCCACACAATGGTTAGAACAATTTTTTTTGGAACTAAATTAATGGGGTAACCCATTGTGAATCTGATATGGGATAGATGATCCCAACTTTTAAGAGATTCTCAATCTCATTTTTCACAAGCTTCTATGTGGTGGGGTTTAGCCTCCAACAAGGAAAATTGTAGATCTTTTTCAAGATGGAACACCACTCTTGTGGTATTCACATCTCCCATATTCAATGAAGTGTATACTGAGTGAGGAAATACATTAATTGAAGCAACTGGAACCCATAAAGCACTAGAGAAATTTATATAAACAATGGTGTATGGAATAGAAAATGTACCCAGATCATGAGATTTTGTTGGAAACACTAGTGTGATAAGATATGAGACAGTTCTTCCCATTTTGATCTAATTAGTCTCTTGAAGCCCCCTATTCATTTTTCAAATATCCATAAAACATTTAGCATTCATGTGATTTTTTTTGGGAATTAATGTAGGGAGATACTGATTTCCAATTTCTGGAACGTGTCCAAAAATTTCGTTTTGTATCACTTCTTCCTAAAACCTCTTTGATTAAGTCATACTTGATTGAAATAGTGAGGGTATGTCCTTCTCCTAACTTTTTTACATTGAAATGGTTTTTATTTTCTCTTTTTTACTTGGTATTTGATTTTATTCCTCTTTCTTCTCTTCTTCATGGTGCGTTGTCAATGAAGTTTCTGAATTCTTATCTTTATTCTCCCTTATACCAGATGGTTTTATTTCAGGCCCAATAGTGGCAGGTGGTGGAAGTTATTTTACACTTATTGTTTTTATTGTATTTGCATTCTATTTTAGATTAGTTATTTTTTTAGATGAAATTTTTCTTGCATTTTTGGTTAGTAATTCCATGAGACTTTCAATCTTATTGGAAAAATATTTTATGATGTCTTTTAGACCATCAATATCATATTTTTTCTACATTTTCGAATTAGAGGTTGTGAACTAGTTGATGGATACTAACAGGTTCTATAGAAAGTGGGCGGTTATTCCTATGAATGATGGTAATAATATAGAAATTTCTGAAATGGTGGTGGGTTTGATAATTGATTTTGGAATGGGGGTTGGTTTTAGAAATAATTTTTTATTTGGGTCTAACATGATTCTGTTGATTTCCTAATATATATTGGACTTGGTTATGATATTTACTAACATGATTTATCCGAAATTTCCTCAACTAAAATGATTCTATTCAACATTCAATTTTCTATATTTCAGCACACTGGTCAGTGAAATGATCAGGTGATTAGCATAAACATCATACAATAGCCAATTCTTGTTGGTCTCCTAATTGTTTCAAGGCCTCTTATCTCACAAAAATTGTTATCTCATTAATATATGTCTCTAATATTGGTTATGTATGATAAGTTCATATCTCAATAATACCACTTTTTCTAGTACCACATTTACAAAATTTTTGCAAGTTTTTATAAATTTTCTCAATCAAGCCCTTAGCTTATTCTACTGAATTGTTAATCAAAGTGCCTCCAGATGATTCATCTATAAGGGTTCTATCATTGTTCAATAATCCTTAATAAAATAAGAAAATAATGTGAAACTACTCAATTTCCTGATGTGGTAAGATAAAACATAAATTCTTAAATCCATATCGGTACACATAAAGAGTTTCTCCAAATGATTGATTGATGGCATAGATTTCATTTATAATGCCCATAATCCTGGAGGTGAGGACAAATATTTTCATGAATCATCTTACAAGGTTATTTTAATCATTCACATATCTTGGTTGTAATCCATAAAACCATTCTTTGGCATCTCCTGCTAATGAAAATGAGAACTCCTTTCACTTTACATACTTCTTAGCTACTCCTCAGGATATGAATATAGAGAATACATGCATGCACTCTTTAATATTTTTTTTATTCAGCTTCCAAGCAATGAAAATTTTGGAGAAATATAATAATGTAATGTTTCATCTCAAAATCATTTTTTTTACACTAGCATGAAAAGTTGATTGTTTTGAATATGGAATTGTGGTTGAGAAAGGTGTCTATGTGTTTGGTTTTTATATTCATCCATTATGACTAGATCAAAGTGAACACTTGAACTTATAGTCGAGTCTACAAGATAAATTTCCTTAAATTCATTTTTAAAATTATGGTTTTAATTTATATTCATTGAGGTTGTTTAAAATTCAGGATCTAATGGGGAAGGGTTAGTGTTTGTACTTCTAGTATTTTAATATATGGAAATAAATATTAGCACTCAATCTCCAAAAAATGAAAACAAGTTTTGACACATGCCTATTGTGGGGTGTGGGAAATGATTATTTTCTAAGTTAAAATACAGTACAATGATTAAACTATGTTGTCTCCAGAGAAGGGCACACAACAATCAATCTATCTCCTTAAAATTAGAAAAAAGAACTGATATTTTTATTGTAATTTTTTGATTTTGAAAAATATTATAAATAAAAAAATTAATGGAAAAAAATTAAGTTCAAATTGATAATATATGTGATTGAAAATATTAAATGAGGTGGTGATTAGGTTATGGTTTGTTTTCCAATTATAATTATATCATAATTATACTTATCCAATTCTCTTCTACTAAGTTGATAAAACTGGGAATCCAAAATTGATTTTATCACACACCTAGTCACATAATAATGGTGAGAATAGTCCGTACTAAAATATTATATTGGTTTAATATCCTTAATTTTTGTGATACAGTTGTATAAAATACCCCCAATTGACATAGTAAATTATCAATCTGTTCTTGTTTATCATAATCAATCAAGAACATTCACTACTCCTCAGACACATATCAGTGATCACTGAGTAATTCACCACATAGAACTGATATATTCCATTCCTTATAGACCAAATCCTAATGGATGTATAAATTGATCATTGATCAAAAAAATAAACATAACATAATATAAAAATCAAATACAATCATAAATGATAATAAGAACAATTATCATAAATTGAAACTGATTTCACAGATAAGATAAAAGGATCTTAAAACATTATGTTAAATAACTCATTAATTAAAAAATAGAAACCCTCTACTTCCCCAATATCACATAATTTTACCCCACCATGGTAAGGGTAATTGAAAATAAGTGGGAAGAATAATGAATTACAAAACTATGATTAATAAAATATGGAAAAAAACAAAAAAATATCTTTTCCAGAATTTGTCTCCTGGAAGTTTTTTTCTGTTCTTCCAACTCGTCGACATAAAATCCTAGTGGTTTCTCCTTTAAAGATTTTTGGAACTATGTTTCTTATATAACATAAAAATTTCATATTCTGATTAATTTTTTATAAAAATATATGGATAAATAAATTCAAATGACTTTTCCTAGGCTCCAAACACTAGTTTACACACTCCAACAGGACCCATTCAAAAGATTCCTTAATGAGATCCCTAATTTATGAAATTTGATGTGAAACATACCACTAAATTCCTCCGGAGAAAACAACTTGAATCACATTGTTTTATGATATTTATGATGAGATATTTATAATTTAATACGTTGGGTTCTATTCTTCCATCAAGAACGATTGTGCCACTTTATTGATTTTTTCTGGTCCAATGTGTGTCAAATTGGGTCTTGGTCCTGATGAAAAAATATGAATACAATGAGAAAGAAAAACCTACAAAAATAAATCATATAAACTGGATTAGAATTGTAAAATGAATTCCCAAAAAAATAGAAGATCTATAAAAATTTGATTTTTTTAAAATTATGGAATTTTCATAATCAATCCCAAAATTTACAAAAAACACTAAAATGAAGTAAATATAGACAAATTGAATAATTGAGAGGGATTCAACCATTTATAATCAAATGAAAAATAAGGAAAATATTAAATCTATAACTTGTTAAACCTTGTAAGATTTGAATCTCCATGATTTTCTTAGGATGTTCCCAAGATACCACAGATGGAACTTTCTCCCCATCCATTGATACTCCTTCCTCAGAGGTGACATGAACCTAGAATTACACTTTATTAATCAAATTAATATATTTTATTATCATGGTGTAATTTTTATTCTCTATCGATGTGTTTAGGATGATGTATATATGTTTCTCATGATCATTTGATGACCGTGAGTACACTAAGATATCCATTATAAAACCATCACAAACCAATCTAGAAAAGGATGAAATATCCTATTCATTAAGACCATGAATACCGATGGTACATTGATCAACCCAAATGACATCACTACAACTTCATGCCAGAGATAACTTATCTTAAAAAAAGACCTAGGTATGTATATTGGTCTCACCCTTGACTAGTGGTAAACTAAGCTAAAATCAATCTTGGAAAATTATTAGCACCACTCAAAAGATCAAAAATATCATCAATTCTTGGAATAGGTTATCAGTTCGTGAACATCATCTGGTTAAATCTAAAATAATCTACACATAAGCACAAAGACCCATCAACCTTATTGGTGGATAGAAGTAGAGATCTCTAAGGAGAAGCTCTAAGAAATATGGATCCTTGAGATTCTTGATATTCTAACTAAACATTCAACTCTTGAAGCTCTTCTTATACCAGTCTATAAGGAGGGATATAAAAAACCTCTTATACCAACCCCAACTCAATCGTGAAATTGATATCTCGATCATGCAGTATGTTATATAACTCATTGGAAAAAACATTCTAGAAATGAGCTACCACTAGAGGTAAATAATTCTACTACATTCCACTATTATACTATGAAGTACTTGATATCTAAGCTACGAGACAATCTAATCTACAAAAAAATGGTCCAACATGACCAATATGAAGATCCCACTCACAATGGGGAAAAAGATACATACATTTAGAGATATAAAGGTAACTCTCCTCCTATATTAGTTGATATGAGCATGGTATCGATCTATCAAATCCATAACAAGAATCAAATCGAATCCTATCATTTCCAGAATGAAATATTTTTGAAAGAAAATATAACCACCAATCCCTAGAGAATTCACCTTTCAATGTTTGATATTATCGGACCACAACCTAGCTAGTGTGTTGATGGTCAAAGCATCATATAGGATTTACACATCCTCACACAAACCATTTGGAAAAATATAATATATAAAAGAACGAGATGTTCCTGTTTCAAAAAAATGAATGCTAAGATAGATGATACAACAGTTTTACCTCTGACGGTAGACTATACTACAACCACGTTTCCCAGATTTGTCTATACAACATGTAGATAAATTTAACCTCTACCCTAGGATCTATCCTAACTACCCTGAGCAATTTACCTTTCTTGGTACTATTTATCATGTATTAGGGTACCATGTCCCCTACCTCATCCTGACTATCTAGTGGAACTCCAGATAGCAGTCTGCTGAGGGAAAGATGAGCTCCTTCCTGACTCATATGTCTATCCTGATCCCCTTCCATTGGTCTGATATAGAAAGTTAATATGAAACCTATGTATATGACTCATTTTTTCCATAGATATGAGAATCAAATTCATAGGGAGGAAACTACATGTTCTTATGGATATTGTTTCCACACTGATAGCTCTAGAATGAAACATTTTCCTAAGACTACCCTAACCACTCTTAAAACTATTAAAATCAAAGAAATTTTTTACAGCAGAATTTCTTGTCACTCGAATAAGAACTCCTAGTTTACATTATTTAAAAAACCTAGCCACTTCTCAGGTCCTCTTTTATATTCCCTTTTGTGATGATTTCTTTGTTCATCACATCAAAAAAACTACTCCTGAACGAAATTTCACACACTACCTTATTTTATAATAAAGATCACCCTGAAAACATATCATCCTAGAGATATCATTAGCAACCATAGATAACACAATGCAATGTAGGTCAGTGAAATTCTAAGAATAGTCATGCACTGACATGAACTCCCTTTTCATATGCATGAATTCAAGATATTTTTTTACCCGTTGATGTTTTAGGATAGAAATATCATAGAAATATCTTCAAAAATACCTTCTAGGATATCTCATTTTGCCTCCCAACTTACACCATAATATCCCAGCAATTATTTTTAGGTCCATGAAGCATTTATGTAGAAGGTTTCACCCATTTATCCTTAGGTGTCTAAAGAATCTTGACGATTTTCTAGACTGACACAATCTAGAACTGAGATTCCCTTGTTCCTGCTTCTCTAATAAATGCATGAGGATACTGCAGTGGAAATTATATCACCAGCTCTGACATCTAAGACACCATACAAACATTTTCCCTTTCCATGGATCACATGAACCTTAAGAAGTTATAGTGAATATGAACAAAAATCTGATCTTTAAGAACTACAGGATGCTCATGTTCAGCCGCATTATGAATATTTTGATTTCCAATCTCTTGAAACTCTACACGAAGATGATGAGGATGATATTTCTCTAAAATAAGAACAATCAACATAGAGAATTTACTAGCAACAAGGTCAACCCCAATAGGTGACAAAAACATATAACCACTAACTCTTGATCTATCTAAACATGGCTATAAAATTTTTAGCATGACATTTTAATTATTTTTATTTATCTAATGAAACAAATATCTCATATATGTATTCAAAAAACAAGTATATATCACATTTAAAAATAGAAATACCCCAATCATGAAAATTACAGGTCAATATACCCTTATGTGTATATTATGATGCTTGTATCCTCATATCATTCCATACCGGAAAAAATGTAAAAATACCAAGAAAAAATAACATCATAAAACAATAACCTCAGAGAACATGTGAACTACCCATGGTGAAGTAACATCAAATGTAAGAATCGTACAATACGAACAATAATCACATCCTTGGGCACTGAGATATCACCACATAAATTGGTTAGATGCTCCCATGAATAAACTCATTACTAAATCCTGACACATCCTAGTCACCCTTATAACTTTCTCAAATACCGAAGTAGAAGAAAAGAAAACTTACTCATTCGATTCCACTTTGTAACATCCCATAATATTTATTTCTATCACATGCCTAAAGAGGGTTGGTTATATGACCTCAAGCACTTCTCCCCATATTCTAGTGGTTGTCAACTAGAAGTGGTGCTATGAAATGTATAAGAGGGAGACTATGACTCTAGTTAAGAATTTTAATCATAGTATAAATAACCTATATAAACAAATTTAATCAAATTATAGATAAATAAGAAACCAATAATAAAATATAGCTAAATAATCAAAAAATAATAATATGAATAATGTAATGATGTAATCGAATATAAATAAATGTAATTCTAGAAAAAAAACATATAAAGGACAAGAAGACATAACAACAAATCAATAGTTACTAATTTTAAACCCCATGTCAGTCCCACATCAAATATCCAGAACAACGATCAAGAAAAAACTCAATAGAATTATCTATATCCCTTGTCCAAACCTATATACACATAATATTATAGAGTAACAAAAAATAGATCTAATAGCGTGTTAGTATAACTCAGTAAGCTAACACCATTATGTCCAAAAAAAAAAACTAGTCTGATAATAAGTATATGAAAAAAGAGAAAAATGAGTTTATTAATTAATTCTATAATTTTTTGAACACAAAAATAACCTTCTTCAAGTCCATGATATAATATATCTCAGCAAGTCTTACAATCATGATAACCACAACCATATAACCATGGTAAAATAACTTACTTCATTGCCATGCTAGAATATCTTGGTGCATGTCTTACAACCATGATAAAAATAACCATATTACCGTGGTATAGTCCCAATAATCTGGGTCAAATCCCTATAAGAGTTATAATAGACAACTAAAATACCTATAATCATTACGAAATAAGATTGGGTTAAGCCTACTCACTATAATCATTACACAATGCTATGTGGCCCAACCCGCTCAATATTAGTATTAAAACCTATATGTGTGCATGTTCTAGGGATAAGCCTAATATATAATAATTTAATCAGGGAACACAAGTCCGTTCATACAAAAAGGATGTCACAATATCACATCTTAAACAACAATGGTTAATTATGATAAATACCATTTTTCCTTCACATACCTCTAGAATATACATCACAATTGATAAACATTCATAATAATTATAAATAATCCACAACATAGGGATTCTAAATCAAAAAATCACCTAAGTTATCATGTCATTCAAAACAAACATGAATCCATTAGCCAATTCAATTTTATACATGGTTTTCTAACCTAACAGGTAGCCATAATCTAGATAATAAAAAATGAAAACCATAGAACTCCAAGGAATAATCACTTTATTATTTATTGGATTTTGGTGCACGTTCCTCTGGTGAAATCACAATATTTCATATAATTTACAATTATTGGACCATATGTTTAAGATTTAGAACCCTGACCTTTAGATGATTATCCAACAATGATTCCAATGAAAAAACCCATGAGGAAGAAGGTGCAGATGACTGCAACGAGGTTCCTAGATCAAAAATTTTTAAGATTCAAACCAAAATTTCACATGGTTAATGGATTTCATTAAAAAAGTTGGATAACCAAGGGAGAGAAGGAAGAAATAGATCAAAACCACTTACTATGGTTAAAAAGACATTTTTAGAATGTTTGGAATATGGTTTGTCACTCTAAAATTGACTGGATGTTTCCCCAAGGTCGAGATGAGAAAGTTATAGTGAATTAGAATGAAAATACAAATGAAAAAAATACTTTTAAAATTGATGTATGGGTAATTACACATTGTGTAAGGTAGTTTCTGGTGGTGTAAATTTTTTTAATTGGATACACACAAAAAAACCCAACACCTCAGATTATTTTATTAAAAACACCCAAACATTACATGAATTGTAATCAATTTACGCGGAGTGTAAATGTTATAAAGGTAGTTTCTCACCCCATTTTTCATATATACAACCCAAAACCCTTTTATATATTATTAAAATACCATTAAACCGTTAAACACATAACCCATTTAATCTAACTCCATTAATTCAAATAATCATACATATGTAGTTTTTAATTCATTTTCACTAAAAAAGATCTCCACTAGGACCCTCTTTGATTTTCCCATCACTGCTTCCAACCAATGAATACATATATTAAAATGATAGGTATGCATGAAAAAACACAACCACCATGTTCTAAAGATGAGGAAAACTTACCCAAAAGAAAAGTTAATGAAAAACATAGAGAGAGATACACCTAAAAACGATGGAATCTTATAACTAGAGTTTGTATCTCTAAAAAATTATCTTCTCAAATACCTTATAATAAATGTTTAAATTTTTCTTGGGCATTAAAATATTTTATTACTAACCCAAATTGACCCAAAATAGCATGACTACCAAAAAATATTTGTGTTCTTTTTAGGAACCTATCACATGTGCATAAATATTAAATCAAATGGTGGATACTCTCAAAATAAAATTACATTAAATTGAGTTACATAGAGTTTTGATTTTTTTTAATATTAACTAATAATTTCATTCAAGGGTAGATAATCTATCAAATTTTCATTTTCTTTTTAGATAGAGCTTTACATATTTTATTTTTTATTTATAACATGTACTTTAATATTATATCATATTCCATGCGTTTTGGGGGAGTTTATTTTATCTTCATATTCTCAAATTTAATATTTTCAATAATATTTTCATAATATTAAACTAAAAAAGGGGTATATTTATTTTTTCATGATAATATTTATTGAAATAAAATTAGTAGTTATCTTTTTATTTATGTACAAAAGGTGGAGAATTTTTCGATTCGACTATTTATTTAAGTTAAAAAAGTGATATTTTTTATACATGTTATTTTATATTTTATATTAATTATTTTATTAAAATCAATATTAATAATAAATTAAAATTTAAAAAATCTTTGATATTTTTTGGGTAAAATGTTTTTTTACTTACATTTTTAACTATATATCAAATTTTATTGATCAGATTTTTATAATTCCTATTTAATTAGAATGATAAAATGAATATAATACTTTAATTCAACTTTAAAAAGTGTAATTCAATTTCATACATGTTATCATTTTGATCTAAACTTGATACATATTTTTGTTTTGAACAATATTTTTTTTCTTACCGTGTCTATAAATTATCTTTGGATATATAATTATTACCTAAATTTTATAGACCACCGTATTGAAAAATTAATATCATTTGAAATATAAAAATTTATCTACAATTCATTAGAATAAATAAAAGTATAATTTTATTCTATATTTGGTGTAAAAAAAATCCAGCGTTTATACAACAAATCTAGAATTCAGGAATATCCAGAATTCAAATTCTTTATTTCAATGATATCTTTAATGATATAAATCATAATTTCACGCTATTTTTTGGGTTTGAAATATAATATATTTTATAATGTTTATTAAAATAAGTGAAAAATATAAAAATATCAACTACATGCCTTAAAAATGGCTGATGTTTAGCATTTTTTAGTTATTATTTTTTATTTTCACTTTCTTTCTATAATGTTTTTAACATTCTCATCCGATTGAAGCACTTATTGATTAGTTGTAATGATCTCAAAATTATATTCATTTAATTCTTCTGAAAAATTTCTAATTTAGTTTTTAGATGGCAGAAAAATTCACTAAATTTTGGGTGTTCGACATGTATATGAAACAATCCACTATCATCGATTGATTTTATTAAATGCAATTTATTATTTTTAAACAAAAATTAATTTTTTTTTATTATTGTCAATTATTACTTTTTTATGTATAATGGTTAATTAAATACATAATTTTCTGGTATAAAAAAATTAAATGGTTATTTCTTAAAAGAATTATTTTAGTGGATGTGTGAATTGTGTATTAAAAAAATTAAAGAGATGGACTCAAAGAATTTTATTGATACTCAAATAAATGAAATCATACATCTAATATTCACACCCCAACTAATAGAATACGAAACCCATTATGGAAGAGGGGATTTTTCATGGGAACAACAAAAACACAAACTTTTACGTTGGAGAAATCCCAACCTAGGACTTTAGGAATACTATCCCCAAACATTAATCACAACCATTTACATGAGTAGACATATAAACCCAAACATTATATATGATCCTACCCAAAATAAATGTTCTACTTTTTGGTTAAGAATTCAAAATAAAGAAAATAATTTGTAGAGATAGTATAACCTGTTTAGTGAAAAATTATATACAACCCTATATCATGAACGAAAAGATATATTATATATTATAACTACATAGAAGTATAAATATTATTCTTGAAGGAAAAATTGGTATACGACCATTGAATAGATTTGAATGATGATGTCCTAAAATTCCATAAAATTTGAAATTAATCTATTCAAGGAGAATGATGTCAAAGAATAATATTTCCTTCCATGAGAATTTGTCACAAATGAGGAAAACAGTTGAGCACGAGATCTCTTGAATGTGAAAGGAGTATAAACGTATGAGATAGCCCAGTTCTTGGTATGTCATGTTTATTTTAATAATTATCATATCTTTTAAATATAATATCTATGAGTTAATGAACCAATCTTCAATTGGGTAAAATAATTGACATAATAATAATAACAATAAATACCATAGAAATAGAGAATTTAACGTTTAAAAAATCCACTAGCAGATAAAGTTTTATACTCTATAATAATATTGATAATAATTTTTTGAATTTATAACTTAAAAACTAACGAAAACAAAATTAAAGTACCTATTAAATTAGTTTTAATTATAATTAGTCAAGGAAATCCCATAACTATAGTAATATAAATTTTTGGTGCATAAGACTTTCCAATTTTAGGAAGCATATATTACTGAAAACATTTAATTATACTGTATTAAATATTACAAAATAATTTTGAATAATTTCATTGAAATTAATATTAATTTATAAACGATTAAAATCAATGAAATTATCTAAAAATATAAAAACATAAATATTAGAAATATAACATTAATTAGATTTCAGAAATAAAATGTAATTAAATATTAGAAAAATAAATAATGAACCTCTAGAACAAAATATTATTAACTATTAGAAATTTTTTTCACCCTTACTATTAAAATTAATTTTCTTTTATAAATAAAAAATTAATTCAACTTGGAAAGTAAAATTTTGTTCATGGTTAGAAATAAAATATAAATCACAATTATAAATAAAAAATCATTCAATATTTGAAATGAAAATTTAATTGTCGCTTTAAATTTTTTATAAAGGTCTAAAAAAATTAATTGGATGTTTTAGAAAAAAAATTACCCTCATTAAAAAAAATAATTATCTGATGATTAAAGCATTATTTTAGGTACAAGATGAACAGACAAAATTTGTTGAATATTTCAGCCATATAAACAACTTAATTATTAGTTTTATGAGAAGATTTAAATGAAGATAATTTCAAGAGATTTACAACTAACCATGACCATCTATAATTCAACATTTTTTTAATGTTATTAGAAAAAAATAGTGAAAAAAAAATATTAAAAAATATATGATGAAATTAAGTCAATTTTTAAGGCGCATAAATGAAATTTTTATATTTTCATATAGTTGAATTAAAAATAAAGAAATTATTATATTTAAAAGAAAATAAATATAATGAAATTATGATGTATATCATGGTAGATATCATTGAAAAAAAATGAATTTTAGAAATTCCATAATTGCAGATTTTTTGTATAATGTTTGGTCATTTTTTACAACACTTAAAAAATAAAATTAGACTTTATTTATTCTAATGAAATATGGATAAATGTATTATATTTTCAAAGACATAATTTTAAAAAGAAATATATATATATATATATATATATATAACTTATTTCATAATTAAATATCAAAAGAAAATTTGACAACATAATAAGAAAAAAAAATATTGTTTATACCAAAATAATATATCATATTCAGATCAAATTGCAAAATGTTAGAGCTTAAATTAGAATTCATCACATTTGAATAAAATTTTTATTAACTTGTTATCATAAAAACCAAAAAAACAATTTTAAAAACTATTTAATCAGTAGAACCCGATAGGTAGTTAAAATATACTGATTAATGAAAAATTATTTTTCACAAAAAATTATATGTGGGTTTTATATTTTTCAAAAATTATAAATATTTCTTGTAATCAATGTGAATGAAATTATTCAACATTATTTTTTAATATATAATTTATCATAATTAAATTATTATTATTATGTGTTCTGTGAAATTTGAAATTCTTTTAAATCATCATTTTAACTTACTCTAATTATGATATTTCATAGACTTTTTTTATAAAAACTATTTAATTAGATAACAAGTAATTTAATTTGTTTTGAATTAGTGTTGATATTTTAAATTCAAACAATATTGTTGAGGATCCATAATTTATATCTATGATATTTATAATTATTATAATAATTTGAATCGTTCTACCTAATCATAGATTTGTTTATTATCTTTTATAGATTCTGTTAAAAGGAATTGAGGATTCTTCAAAACATCATACCATGAACATAATGATCTCATACCTTCATACACTTTTGACATTCATGTGATCCCAAGAATATATTTTTAAATCATTTATGATTAACTCTCATGGAAGAAAAAATCATTCTTCGAATTCATTCTCCTTGACGATACTTCTTGTACCTTTTTCAGAACGCCCAGACATTATCATTCAAATCCATTCGAAGGGAATGTATCAACTATTTCATCAAAAAAATTTATAATTCTATTTAGTTGTAATATTTTTTATATATTTTCTGTCAGAGTAGAGGTTTGCACAGAATCCTTTTCCCAAATAGGTTATACAACCTCTAAATTGTATTCACTTGGTTTTCCACACCTTTCCAAAAAGAATAACACTTAGGTTGGGGATGTTCTAATAGAAAGCATGGGTTTCTACATTCTCTCTCAAAACGTTTTGTGTTATATTTGGGCACCTCCTCATAATATAATCGGTTCAAATTTCTCTCATGTAAATAATTATTATGTACATGTATATCCCTCTTTTATTGTGGGTTCCATACTCTATTAGTTATGGTGTGAAGAGTAGTCATAGGATGTATTTGATCTAAACTACTATAAAATTATTTATATTCATCTATTTAATTTTATGAATACACTCTTAAAAAATTGACCACAATAATTATTTTAATAAATAATCACTTATTAATTTAATAGCACCAAATTCCACAAATAAATTTTAGAAATTCTGATAATAGAATCATTTTAGGGGACGAATAATACATTATTATAATTATTAGACTTATTAAAAATTAATTATGGAATTTAGTGGTTTGAAATTATCATATAATTCTTTCTTAATGGAATTATTATGGTGGATGTGTGAAGAGTTTATTTAGAAAATTAAAGAGTTGAACATAAGTAATTTTATAGTATTTTTATGAAAGTGATCGTACATTTACTCTTCGCACCCCAAACAATGGAGTATGAAACCCACTATGAAAGAGAGAGATATATATATATTTTTATACTGGAACAATCTATATAATGTCTTTTACATACGGGTAATACCAAACTTGGAAATTTTGAGGAAAAATATGAAATCTAACACATACCCTTTTGTGGGAGCAGACAGAAACCCTGGATTTCAACAGGATAAACCACAACCATTGTGTATTGTTTTTTTGTGAGGGGTGTATAACCAAGGGAATACATTTTATAGGTAGAATAACTTGTTGTGTGAAAGTCTATATACACAACATTACCTATATAGAAAATATATGAAAAATATTCCAACTAGATAGAATAAAAAGGATTTCTATTGAGGAAATAGTTGAAGTAGACCCATCAAATATATTTAAATAATGAAGTCTAGTCATTCTAGTAAGGGTAGAATATGCCTCTTTAGGGAGAATTAAGTCAAACAAGAATTGTTCCTTCCTTTAGAGTTTTTCTGAAATGATGTAATTGATTGAAAATGGGATCACTTGAATGTCTAAAAAGTATAAACATATAAGATCATCTTTCTCATGGTATGATGTGTTTATTCCGAGAAACTTTGAATCCTTTATATATAATCTATAAAAACTATTAAACCAATCTTCATCCAGGTAAAATGATTCAAATGATAATAATAAAAATAAATATCAGAGATAGAATTTATCATTACAATCATTTTATAGGGGAGATAAAGTAATCGTCTATTATAATTATATCAATTATTGTCCGAATTTGAAAATTAAAAACTATTTTGAACAATATTAAATTACCTTAATAAATAATTAAATAGTTTCCATAATAATAAGTAAAATAAATCTAATTATTATGATAATATAAATTGATAGTTCATAAGAATTTCCAATTTCATATAGAACATTTTAATAATATAATTTAATTATACTATATTAAATAATATAAAATAATTTTTAAAAATTTATTACAAATTAAATATTAATTTCGAAAAGATTCAAGTCAATGAAATCAACACAAAATATAAAAACTTAAATATCAGAGATAAAAAATTAATCCCTCATTATATATAAAATATAAATCACTGTTATAAATAATATTTAATTCACTGCTAGAAATAAAAAATTATTTCACTATTTGAAAGACAATTTACCATTAGACATAAAATTTAATTAACCGTTAGAGGGAAATTTTTATTCTCTGCTAGAAATTAAAATTTAATTCACTATCAGAAATAAAATTTAATTCACTGTTGATAATAAAATACTAATTCACCCATAGAAACACATATATATTTCACCATTAGAAGTAAAAAATTAATTCACAGTTAGAAATAAAAGTCAATTCACCATTAGAAATAAAAATTTAATTTTTCATTTGAAAATAAATGTAATTCACTATTAAAAATAAAAAATTTAATTAGTTTTTAAAAAAAATTAATTGAATTTTTTTAAAAAATAAATTCAAAATTTTTGAAAAAAAATAATTTTTGGTTTTAAAAAATTATTTCATTGATGAATAGTTCTTTATTTCATGTTCAATCTGAACACAGAAACATTTTCGAAATGTCAGGATATCTGAACAACTGAATTAGAACATGGTCTAGTAGAATTACATAAAGATAATTTAAATAAAATCCAACTAATTATTAAGAACATAAATTCTATTTTTTGTTAAAATATATTATTTAAAAATAGTGTAAAAAAATAAAAATGAAAAAGAAATGTTGAACTCTAGATATTTCTTAATTCATCAATATATTATTTTTATATTTTCATATAGTTTAATGAAATGTATAGAAATGTAATAAATTTATAACCCCATAGGAATCATGTATCTTTTAGGTATATCATGAGAAATATTGTTGAAATTAAAAAGAATATGATTTCTATAAATTCATAATTTATGATTCTTTGTATAAGCATCAGGAATTTTTTTTCACCACATAAAACAATTATACATACATTTCTTTAATGAAGTGTAGATAAATGTGTGAAATTTTAAATAAAATATGTTGGGAAATAAGGTGATGTCGATAAATTATTTTATAATTATATAAAAAAAATTAATGACATAATAAGAAAAATAATATTCATACCAAAAACATGTATCATGTTCGGATCATAATTGAAGTGACGAAGACAAATAATTTGATAGTAGTTTGGATAAAACAAATCTTATATCTATTCTTCACACCACAACCAAGGATTTATGACACCCACTATGAACGATAGAGATACTTTTATACGGGAATAATATAATCCCAAACTTTAGAGGTGAATTATTTTTTTATTTCTAATGGTAAATTAATTTTTTTTATAATGGAATATTAATTTTTTATTTTTAATTATGTATTAATTTTTTATTTCTAACAATGAATAAATTTTTTTCTAACGGTGAATAAATTTTTTTTATGTCTAATGGTGAATTAATTTTATATTTCTAATATTTATGTTTTTATATTTTAATGTAATTTCATTGACACTATTCTATTATAAATTAATATTTAATGTGAATGAATTTATAGAAATAAATTAGATAAAATTTAATATAATATAATTAAATGTTTTTATTAATTTTTGCTACATGGAATTAGAGAGTCTTATGAAAAATTCATTTATCTAACAATAATTATGGGATTTAATTGATTTGTTATTATAGATAATATTTATTGATTTAGTGGGTAATTAATTTTGGTTCAAATTAGTGTTTATGTTTTATATTCAATAAATTATTGTTATAATTATTGCGGATGATACCTGTCCCTATCCAAGAAAATTATTATTATAATAAATCATCTCAATCGCCAATATTTTTTGATATTATTATTATTTGAATTATTTTAACTCATTATATATTTGTTTTTTAGATTTTAACAATTCTATTTTAAGAAGTCCCAGATGATTGGAAACAATATACCAAAACCATGAGGATCTCATACATTCAAACTCTTATGATAATCATGTGATCTTGTGCTCAACCTTTTAAATTATCTGTGACGAACTCTCAAGTAAGGAAAAATGATTCATCGATTTCATTCTCCTTGAATAAACATAATTAACCTTTACATAAACACCCAAAATATATCATTAAAATCCATTCTAAGGTCCAACATCAACTATTTCATCAACAATAATAATTATGCTTCTATATAATTGTAATATTTTTTATATATTTTCTTTCTATGTAGTGTTTCGTGCATAATCATTCACACAATTGGTTATTATTCCTCTAAAAGGTATTATCTTGGAAATTCACACAACCAAAATGTAGAAGACATAGGTTGGGGATGCTCCTATAGAAATATTGGGTTCTAGTGTGTTCATATAAAATGCAATGGATCTGTTTTGGGTTTCTCCTCAAAAAGTAATGGGTTAGTATTTATCCACATTAAAAGTATCGGTTTAGAATGTTCCCATGAAAAATTCGATCTATATTTCATAGTGGGTGTTATACTCTATTATTTGGGGTTTGAATAGTAAACCATGGATCACATTGACCTAAACTACTATAATTTTTTTGGTTATTCTTTTTAATTTTCTACATACACTCTTCATACATCCACATTAATAGTTCTTCTAAGAATGAATCATTTAATAATTTAAAACTACCAAATTATACAATTAATTTTTATTAACTATGATAATTTTAATAATGTCCTAATCAACCCCTCTAGTCTTTCTACCATTAAAAATTTTGGACTAGCCAAAACATTCTTCAGAACCCTCATAATAATAATAATTCCACTTATAGGCATTGAGATATGACTGATGAAGGATTCACCATTATTAACCTTATCATCTATATATTTGAATTTTGAATCTTATTTATGATCTAATTATATGTTTTCATTTTCATTTTATTTTTAAATAATATATCTATTTTTTCTAATGTGGGGAAATCATTATATTATTTTTACAAGAATTTTGATATTATCTATATTGATTTCAGTGGATTTTTTTTTGAAAATTACAAAAGGGTAGTGAAAATTTTAAATAAAATTATTTTGTTAAAGGCACGTTTTTTTAATAGGGACATACATTAGTTGGTAGGAAGTGGATTATGCTTTCAAATTTATTTCAAATTTTTCATAAAGGGGTTTATATGAATAAATGTTATGTTTGTGAATTTATTTCAGACAAATGAGTTTGTTTTGTGAAATCTCTAAAATGATTTAATAAAATGTTTTTAAATAAATATTCCTTGTTAATATTTGATATGAATTTTTAATCAATTATCTCACCTTATATTCCTAAAAAGGAGGATGTTTTTTGGTTAATTAATCCATCGAATATATTGTTTTTAAAATCACAATAAATATAAGTATTAGCTTGATTTAATTTTGATTTGGTTTTATTTCATTTTCTAGTAAAGGATGAAATTATAATGAAGATAAATCCAATGAATTAATGTTTTCAATGTAGTATGTGAAAATTTTTTGATAAGAAGTTTCCTAATAAATTCGTTTTTCATTGATGATATATCACTATATAAACATAGATTAATATCATTCAAAGATGTAGATGTTTATTGAATCCATAAAAAGATGTAGTTTACCCTTTTGATTCCATTACGTGAAACCTATGGTTATTGGAATTAGACCATTTGAGGGGTATCCTTAAATATTACCAATAACATCATAGATCAAATAAATTTTATGATATTAGGTTCCTCTAAATGACCATCTTGTTATTTTAAATAATTCAACATCTTTTTAGAGCGTGTGATTCAAAATTTTACATTTTTTCATTATGAGTATGTATTCTTAGTAAACCTATTTGTGAGGATCTTACTATAACTGGTATATGTTATCTAGTTGTAATCATTAAACATTATTCCACTATTTTGTGTTGTTTTTTGGTATTTGGAAGAAAGTTTTACCAGTTATGTTGATCAAGGGGATTCTAAGGCTATAAAGTATCATATTTCAATCAGGTTAATGATGAGATTATGGGACTACGAATAAGCTTCTGACTATGGTGTCAGAGAAGCTTCATGTCATTGAATCTAGGTGTTTAAGACGTTTTTATTTAAGATATTTATTAATGGAAGGGATACCAAGTGTTAGGTCAAAAAATGAATTACTACTTTAGGATAAATAAATGACATATTTATTAAAGGTAATTATCAATTAATATTATCTATTAAAGGAGTTTTTGGTTTTTAAACACGTACATATTGTTTATTTTTCATATTTATTATTTTTAAAGCTTTTATAAATTATTATATCTATATTATTATTATAAATTTTATTCCTTTTGGAATTTAAACTATATTTAATATGGATTCAACCATTACTATACTTAGATTATTTTTAATTACTTTGATCTTTTAGTTTATTGAATTTTTATATATACCAATAAATTTAATACTAGAGTGGAATTGATAATTTAATGTTACTTTTGGAATACCTTTCATCCCTTATATAGGTACCCTCCTTGTTTATCAATGATAACATGAGGAATTATACACTAAGAATTATAAAATTAATTCTTAACTTCATCCTTCAAACTCATGGAAAATAACAGAATATCTTAAAAATTATTCATCTGGATAGATTCAAATGATCTTTTATCAATGTTATCCTCACTATCTCAGTCATCACAAATCTTATAACATTAAACATTACTCTCTTATCCCTTCTTTAATTTATACACAAGAAGAAAAGTAGCATTGATCAAATGTATCATTATGTGATCCCCTCCATATGAACCTCTAGATATAAATCTTTTATTAATCCAAAAAGTAACCAATGAATCATTTATTCCATTATTTACTGAGTAATCTTATATAATTATTCCCCTAAAAAATTATTTTTATCAGGTTTGTGGATAATATTAAGCCAAAGGAATAAAGTCAATCAATCCAACTCTTTTTCCAAAATTTACATCACATTTGGGGAAAATATACCTTATAAATATACCATATGAATACACCAAGAACATTTTAAGAAAAATTAAATGTCTATATCTGTTCACTAAATAAGAAATTATTTCTATATCTAAGTCATTTAGTGGATAAGTCAACATGGAAATTTTAAACTGGCTCATTTGATAAACCACCTCATTATACCCATTCTTAAAAACACATCCCAATGAAGCTTTTGATGTGTCAAAACTCACTAAAACCCCTACCAAATTCAGTTCAGGGAAACACTAGTATATAATTCCACATTTTCTTCAAATTATTTAAAAATTTATATTACATCAAATCAAACTCTAGATTCTCACCCTTTTATATTAAGTATATAATTAGTGATTTTAACATTGAGATGTATGATATATATTGTCAGTAATATACTAATATTCCATGAAATATATAAATGATGAAAATATTATTGGATCACTCCAATAAAATCACTATTTCCAATATATCCAAGTCAACTAAAGTACCCTTCTAGGGAAGAGACATCCAAAAAACTTCTTCTAATGAATAGATAACTATATTTAATTATTATTTTTTAATTTTAAATTATTTAAAAAAGAAAATATATTGATTCTAAAATATCATCCATTGTCATCTTTTTTTCCTTTGTAAACCAGAATGTCATCTCAAAACATCATAAAATTTTATTCAAGACATTTATGGAATATTTTTTTCATCAATGATGTTAAAATAATATGTGGACTAGTAACCCTAAATTGAAATACCATGAAAACAAAATGTTTATACCTTATATTGAAGTATATCATTATAATTTTAATCTCTTTCACCCTCAAATGGTGATATAACATTCTAAAGATGACCTTAAAAAATAGAACAATACAAATGATAAAATAAATCATCAGTGTAAGGTTGAAAAAATTTATTCTACACTTTTACCTGATTTATCTTTCAGTTGTTTATGTATAAACATAGGATATCATCATCTATAATTACAAATAGAACTAGTACCTCATATGTAAAGACACATGGTTGAATGAATCCTTTCATTTAATTAATACATCAGGATCCTTAGCTCTTATAATACTATAAATTCCATAATATAGGAAAGATATTATATATTAATAATCATAGGAAAATGTCAAAAAAGAAATATGCATCTATTTTTTGTTTTAGTTTATATAAAATTTCAAGAATTCATTCCAACCAATATTTATCAACTATTGGATCTATAATTGATTTTATGATTCCACGAATCATAGAAAAAACAATGATATTTTGAATGTTAATTTTCCATGTTCATTACTGATAGATATTAATTGATATATATTAATGAAATATTCTCCCCAAGTGTGAACACTGATACAGGTTAATGTAAAATTAAATATAATATCATATAAGTCAATTCACACCTTGGAATTACTATGAAAATTTATAGATTTATGAGAATTTTTTTTCTCTGTATATATGAATACTCTTATGAATTATACATTAATTATCATAATAGAGGAAAACATTAAACTAAATCCATTTCATATCATTTCTCTAAGAGGCATCTATATCTTCATAGAATAACAGATTAACTCTAAAAACAATGTTTCTCGATAAAATACTCATTTAGATTCGAATAAATTAGATAAAAACATATAAAACACATCTAATATATTATTATAAGAAATATGTAAAGTACCTAGTATGATTATAGGCCATTCTTCATATTCCCTCAGTACAAGACCCATAATAAAATACTATATTTAGTTCTTTTAGGATTAAACCTACGAATGATTATCGCTAATAATCTTCTACATTTCTTCCCAAAAATTATTTAACATTACTATAGCAATACTTAACACTTGTATCATGTTAAAATATTCAAAACATTATTCCCAAGAGAAATAATAAAAAAATTCTTTAGATTGCCAATTTTGTAAAACTAGTTACATAGACTAGATTATTTAGGGTAGTCCCATTTTAGGAATATAATGATATGACATAGAGAATACCCAAGATGACATGTAACAATATATAAACAATATCTTATTTAACTAATCATTTTATCTCCATATTAGGAGTCATTTATGTAACATCTTGGAACCTACTTTTACGTGTATACTATCATTCTGATTTTTAATTTTGATTTACTTGTTTATTTTTGGAAGTTCCCACATATATAAAAACATGGTTGGGATAGTGGAGTAGTTATTTTATTTTCTAATAGGTTGGTAAGAGTTCTACGAGTTTTTTATATATAGTGGACATAATCCTGTAGTGATAATTGTTAATTGTAATCCCCTAGATAGATAGTGAGACCCACTGAATCGCTAGTGAGACCCACCGGCTAGGTGATGTGATGTTAGAAGTATAGAATTCTTATATGAATTCCATTAAACATCCTATAGAGTTTCTAGTGGTGTATTCATTATTACAATTTTCACTTTCTAGATAGTGTAATATATTAGTTAGATAGTGAAACCGACCTAGGTGAGTAAATCATAGAGATTATTAAAATGTAATTTCATGAAAGCCTTGCCTTGTTTGTTTTTACTTTTTCCATTAACCAAACACATCACATTTTAAATTGGAGGTTATATTAAGGTGATAAAAGGCCTTCCAACTTTTAATATTCTAGGATCACAGTGCTGATGGAGGCGTCAAATCCCTTTTGGTATGTTTATCTTTGATTTGGTTATGAATTACCATTTCATCATCTTTGTATTTATTCATGTTCTATGGTCCCTTATGTTACTGGAGGATCTTGATATTTATTTGTGGATTGTGTTTCTATGGTCCACTATTGATCATTTCTATACCTTCACCTCTCTATGTGTGGATCCCATTTTTGTTTAATGTTAATACCATGATTTAAGTATGTGGTTTCATATTATAGTCCTTATAAATTGAAACAATTTTTTTAATAGATGTTTTATTTATTTTGAAAAAATGAATTGAGATTCTTGAAATATGATTTGACTAGAATCGTGTATGATGAAACCTCTTTATCAGTGGACTTTGAAATAAATTGATTATTTCAGGTAATTATTTTATAATTATAATTTTTCATTTAGAAAATGTAATTCATGCCAATTCAAGAAAATTAATTCATGAAATGTTTTCAAGATTTTAAAGGAAATTAGTTGATTATAAAGGCTTATATTTTGAATAAATCTAGATATGTTGGTTTTGAAATGAAATGGGAAAGTTTGACATCGTGATTTGTGTATACTTGAAATGATAGTTGACAAGGCCGATTTGAGATAAATGATTTTCCATTCACTGACTTCATTGAAGCACAAGAGAGCCTAGGTATTTTGGTTTATAATCCAGGACTGGAATGATATGCATGTATTGTCTCTACCTTGAAATTAATTGATGATGAAAAAAATTATAACTAAACATTGATGGGGGAAGGTAATTCATTCACTGGTATGGACTCATATTCTACCTAGGCCTGATATCTAGGGAACTGTAAACAACAAGATCCGTATTTCATCAGTAAGTGTGAGGATCCTGGAGAATTTATATATCTAACTGCAAGACTTATAACCATGAGGCTATGATTGTTAATGATTTATAAATTCTAGTGTTTATAAAATGATTTATTTGGGTTTTTTTACTGAGATGCGGATTAAAGCCTATTTTTAGGGATATACTTATTTGTACCAACATTAAACAATTAGTAGATATGATTTGAAATTCATGTTTTATTATATCCAAACAGTGTAGACCATAGATAAGATCAGTGATACCCAAAATTTATTATAACAAAAGTTAAATAGTACAAAAAAATAAATCATTGTGAATGTGTAGAAAAAAACCCACCAAAAAAAGAAAGATAACAAAATAATCCTTTATTACTTCCACCTCATCTACAAAATATACAACAACCTCCTGGATGACTTTACCTTCGATGTTGATTTTTGGTCAACCACACACCACCATGATCATTAACATACACAAGTTCATCAACCACATTGGCACTATAAGAAGCACATTGATCATCCACTATTTCAATGAGAGCAACATCATCCCCTTTCAAACCCTTAATCAACATCCCTTCTACATGGACTTCATTCACTGAGGGATACCTTCTCAGCATGTCTTTGGTACCAACCTAGTTGACACTAGAGTCATTAGTCACTGGAGGTGGTAATGAAATTTTACCTTTACTTTACCTACTCTCTCTATATACCTGATCAATGTTTAGAGAGTTTATAGATTCCATCATGGTAATGAATCTGTGATTCATGGTACCTGAGTTGTGTGAGCCCACATGAAAGGAATTTTCTAAGGTGATGGTGAATATGTATGGGAAAGGCCTATAGGCTAGATGTAGTTCGTGAAGATAGAACATGTTGTTAAATAGTGGAGATTTCAATGGAATCAGTGGTAGAGGCATATAAAACATCAACATCGGCCTTCAAATGTTGTTTCAAAAGAGTAACATGAGGTGCAGAACCATTCACATCTGCATGAGAAATAACCTACAACTAGGATGCAACACATAGAGATATATGCACACATTTATCATCTTTAATTGAATTAGAAACATACTCCAGAGGAGCCTGAGAAAAACATAGAGCATGTTAAAGAGTTTCCTCATGATCCTGATAAGAAGCAGCTTGTATAGGACCATCAAGAACATTCTGTACAGGTACAGAATACTGCACAACCCCAATAGAGAGTCCCCTATTAATTGGACTAGTATATAGTTTCCCTTTAAACATGACTTATTCCTCCCATATCATGTTAGGATCAGAATAATCAACATCATGACTATCAATATCACCCCATTTAGAAGTGATCTCCCTCAGAGTCATATAATAACCAGGTGGTGATGGTTGTAAATTAATCATATCCCCACTACAGACTACCTCAAATTTTTATTAACAAGTTCCTTTCCAAACACAACATCCAAAAAGAGGGAGTTCCCTCATTCAATGTCCCATAAATAACCATCAAATATTAGGGAACTCCCTTCTTAGAGTTATTTATTTAAAAAGGCTTAGAGTGATCATAAACAATTGGAACATTAAATTTACATTTCTCAACAATATTTCCTTATTTCTTACAATTAGAACACTGCAAGTATCTATGATAGTTAGCCTCCACATGCCCAATCATTGATCAATTTAATTCAAGAACATGTTAAAATTAAATCTCATGTTCAAATTTAAAATCCACAAAAATTAGATAAACAATCTCAACAAGAGGCATTGACATATCAAACTCAACCAACATGTGAGAAAAATGACTATACCAAACCGATATAGTCTTTTTTCATATATTAATTGGAGTTACAATACCATGAGTGATATTCCATAAAAATCTTGGGTTTCAAAAGACCAGATTCAATCCTTTGACACGGATAAAAACCTGTAAAATAGTATGCTTAACTTGAAGGGGATCAGACCAAGGGTCTTTGTTTTGATGCCACAACACCCTAGGATTGAGATTAACAGATTCTCAACTCCATGATTTTAGTTTCAAATAATTTGAACAATATGTAATATAAATGTAGTTCATACTAAGGAAAATCAGTTTCTAATTATGGAACCCCTAGATCTAGCGAAGGTGACTATGAAGATCCTTTATCTTCTAGACAAGATATTGTGTGATTAGGCAGGAAATAGTAGTGTGTTTACAAGCATCAATTTAGTCTTCAAAAATGATAGGGTTTCATTTTACCACTACAGGTCTACAATTCCTTGAGATCATATGTGTAATGGAATATCCATTTCCAATGCAATGAAAAAATTGATCCACAACCTTAAGTGGAAGAGTGTCATCCCTTTGGAATGATTCAGCCAATGTAGGGATCTTCAAGTGGAGGTGACGATCCTCCAGAACCATAATTGGGACTTCAACACAAGATGAGATTGATCCACCATTGCCTTTCATCGATAGACCGAAGAAGACCCCCACAAGATTGAATTCCGACATCATTGTAAAATAAAACACAGAACGCCATCTTGGTAGAGTGAGAAGCTCTCAACACACATCATTTTCCTCATTTATATTTTATTATAGATTTAAAACATATTACCATAACATGTTTTATTTAAAATTAATTATATTTTTTTTATTGATTATAGAATAATAATGAAATATCTTAGTGAGATGATACAATGATAGTGTTTCTCACACCATGCATATTCCATTGATCCTATGTATACCTTCTTTTACTGGGTTTAGGAATATGAAAAGCACCAATAAGTGATGAGGGGATTTCTTGATAGTAGGTCCATGGATGTAAGCGGTTATAGGATGGATATGTGATTCATTAGTTAAGTGGAGATCTTCATGATTATGTTATCTTAGGTTTATTTGATGATTTAGGTTACTGTTTGGTCTTAGGTATGAGCTTTTTATTTTATATAATTTCATCTTATTGATACTATTTTAATAATTACTATTTATGATTTATTTCCCCATTTTTTGATTTTTTTCTTATTATTGTAAAAAATAATTCACCATTGTTTTTTATTTATTTCTAGGATCTAGTTGTTAACTTATGTGGATATGGAATACCTTTTGAGCCATGTCAGGTTATACTTATGTTATGGTTTTGGAGGTAATTTGGGTTGGGTCATTAAAATACCTTTAACATTTCTATTTACTACAATAATACACCTCGATAAGATATGGGAAGAAAACCATTCATTCTATTACCATTGATTATTACAACTTCTTCCAAAACATAATAAACTAACATTTTATCAATGTTAGGAATATCAATAGATTTTACAATTTAAACAAATCTTAATTCAATGAATTATTTCTAACCTTTAAGCATATAGATATAAATTTGTAATATTTTTTAGTGAAAAAATAGATCTATGAAATGAAAATCATATTCTCACACCACAAATTTCTCTGAATTCATCTATAAGACATTTAATACATTCCTCATCTTAAATGTATTTGGATAAAAATCATACTGAATACATTTTGGTATCTAATCCATAACTTGTTTTGTTTATCATTCAAAACTATCTCCCAAAACATAGGAGCTACCCATTTGTGAATGTATGATATAATTTAAAAATAAATGTCTTATGATTTTATATAAATGCATTGATTTGGTTAATCCTCTCAAACTAAAAAATATCTCTATACAATACAACAATATCATTAAGGACTAATGGTGTTCACATATAGACTTTTAAGACATGATATGAATCCATGGGTTTCTCTTGATCCAACCCCCTTCCATGGTTATCTATTACTTAGTTAAAAACATTAAATTTCAAGAATAAATTATTCAAGAATTAAATAATTATTTTATTTAAATAATTTTAAATCCTAATTTATTTTCTAAAAAAATATTGATAGTTAGATAATTTCCAAAAATACAATTGAAATATGCATCATCCCTAAAATTTTCTTATATAATTTTCAAAATCACTTCTTATCTAAACCCAACATTTCTGCAAATACCTACAATGATTAATATTGAAATATATATTTTTTTTCTTAAGTCCTTTTGATATTTTGAGTTCAATTATTACCATATTGTATGGTTTTCCATTTTCTAGCATGACTAATTCCATACACCATCATATTATGGTTAAGTAATGGGAAATGGGGTGAGCATGATATAATATTTTACATGAATCATGTGATTTGTGGCTCAATTTATTGTTTTATGAATAAGGTTTTGTGCTAAGATTTTTTTCATTGAAGCAAGGATTTTGGTTTTTTATTTTTTCACACTGGGTTTTTCTATAGTGAGGTAAATTCATGTATGTTATGATAGTTGACTGAATATTTATGGAGATAAGGGAATTATTTATCAGTATAATATTTTTGAATCATGAATTGATCTTGGGAAACTAATATGTAGTGGTACTTATTTATCCATGGTATTAGTATTTATATTATGTGCTGCACTAAAACATTTAAAATTGTTCCATGACTGTGATGGGGTTTGTTTTTATTATGAAAAGCCTCCAAGGACTCTATCCCTCATAGTCCCCCCCTTTGAACTTTTAGAATATATTATTTCTTTATTGGATCCCCAGTCAGCTGGGATGATCCTTAAGCTAATTATGATCATGTGGTGATCCCATGTACCTTTTAGAATATGGACTTATGCCACATTGATGAATGATATTCTAGGTTAGAATATTTAATCATATCAATATTTATTTTTAGATGATATAATTAGTATAAATATATTTTTTTTCATTTCCTTATGATATTAATACTACAAATCCCAATCAATTATTTTGGGAATTTTCCTCTTGAAAATGAACCACTGTTGACTATTTTCCTACATTGAATATCAAATTCCTGAAACATTCTCTCAAATAACTTATTATTCTCACAATTTGATTTTGTAGAGGATATTATAATTTATGGTGGTGGATTGAGACATCAGTGTATATAAATAGAGGAATTACAAGGAAGTGAGAGTACTATATAGAAATAAAGATAATAGAATGTTTATTTAGTATAAGTTCATGCACAACTATTATAAGTCATTTCACGTCATGATATTGGTTTACATAAATTAACCAAATCCTTAAAGGTTGTATCATGCCACAATACTCCATGTTACATAATGAAAACCCCATTCCAATGGTAAATAAGATTAAAAGGGTTCATCAGGAACATTATTCATAAATTGATTTCATGAGCATTTGAGTAAATCATATGTACGGTGTATTTAAACTTAATATTTTCGGTTTTGATATTAAGTTCTTACCTATAGTGTGGATGCATAGATGTTTCATAGTTAAGGTTATAAAGAGAATCTACTAAAACTGAGTACTTAATTTTTAGTAAAAAAACTAGTGGGTTTGGTGTTATGACATTGATATATGGGACACATTATGACTACATTAATAATAGAGATAAATGATATCACATGTACCCTTAAATATAGGTTAAACATCCTTATACAATTTAATTGTATTAGAGTGTAACCT
The DNA here is from genome assembly GCA_963277665.1 of Viscum album. Lineage (NCBI taxonomy): Eukaryota > Viridiplantae > Streptophyta > Magnoliopsida > Santalales > Viscaceae > Viscum > Viscum album. Next base: position 1,996,821,023 of record OY728157.1, read on the forward strand.
CCTAGGTTTTTTAAGTAGAGTTGGAAATAACTCCTGATTTGAATTATTAATAAGAAGCTATGCCATTTACTAATCCGATAATTAGATATAAATTCCAAGAGTTCCATCTACTTTATTTGATGGTTTTGTGTTAGTATAGAGGCATGAACAATGACTTGACTATTCCGGTTTTGTTTTAGGAGGATTAGAGGCCAAATTTTATATATATTTTAATTTCTGGCTAGGGCACACGGTTTAGGGGGAAACCATGCAGCCCCTTCCAAGTAACCTTGTAACATGTTTTTGAACCATTGAACAGTTTGTGTAAACCATGTGAGGGAGGTGTATAGTTTCTTGTGGGTGTTTGTAGATGTTTTAGAGACTTATGTATTGTTTTCTCAAGGATTGATAATGTCGTGCGGATGTCCGTACGAGTATTGCCACTTAGGTAGTACCTCAACACTATAGCACACACAGTTACAACATGGGTCTCCAAATTATATGTGTAAACCATGCATCCTAGTGAATGCGAATTTTTTTAATTTTTTAATATATTCCAATTTATTATTTCCTTTTACTTTATCCCTCTTTATCCCTTAGTCGAGCACATAGTTGAGGGTTCACCCTCTTCCCCACCTTCCACTAGATTTGATCCCTATCATATGTCAATGGTTCATTATTAGAGCCATCAGATTTTTCAACTATGTAGTGGTAATGCTAAGCTCATGAATTCTTCTCTTTATATTATTTCACCTTGTAGAGTTCTAAATACATTAGAGATCTGTATAATTTTTTTTGGGAATTTTACAAAAACTAATTTCTACTCGGACCCACATCGAATTGGAACATTATATTAGGCGTGCCTACAACTATGAGTCTATGGTAGGTGATTGATCCCTTACTATGTGTTTTTATAGACATTGGGTGTGAGTATAATTTAGGGTTCCTTTAGAAAATTGAGTGATACCCCACACGATTCATATTCAATTTATTGTATTGCTATATGGGATACCGATAGGTATTCTACAACATTTTCTATCAGTGGGAGGCTAGGTCAGAGTTCATCAACCACATTGGGTGTTTAAGAAAAGGTATATTTTTGGTTTAAATTAAATATTTTATTCCATTGGAAATATATAATTAATTTACAATGAATTGATTTATTTTGTTAAGGTGTACAATTCATTGGTGTTGAACTATTTGATTAAATTGAGTTGTTTGTTCAAATGGAGAATGAAATTAAATTTTATTGAATTTATTGATTAATTAAAAGAGAATTTATTTATATATATGTAATGCTTGTGATTGATGTTAAAAGATCATTGGGGTTGTGATTGGTATATCCCAAGTGGTTATAATGACATGGCCATCAATATTGGGTGATGTTGATCACTGGTTGGGATTTTATTGGATGATTGAGTGGTTATGACCACAAGATTGGGAATATTGGATGCTGGTTTGAGGAAGTGAGGCTGTCAGGTTGGGCATAGCCCATGATATTGGGATGAGAAGGCCATTAGATTTGAGTGACATAGTTGCAGGGGCATGAGGTACCCGTGTTAATGGGTATCATGATATTTATTTGGTTATTTCCGCTCACCTATGATGGATAATGTGCCAAATTGTGTCTTGTGAATACAAGTTTGCACAACTAATGAGGTGGTTTTAACAACTCATGTGGGTAGAGGATCTTGGTAGTGAAATATAAAAAATGGTTTGGGGGTTCATTCCGTAGAAATCCATGTAGAAGGTGAGTAGCATTTCTATATTAGCGTTGAGGGTGAAAATTGGGGGATGAGGTTTACTGAGAGTGATACCATTGGCCAAGATTTATGTTAGAAGACAAACAACACTATACCTTAGGATGTGAAACCATTTGCTTGTGGTGACTTTTTTGAGGATATATATCATTTTTCTATTGTTGTTGGTTATTTGGATGTCATGTTCTTTTGAATTGGGGTGTATGGGACTAGGTTACTATTTTTTAGGTATTCATTTGGCATGTCTGTACTTATTGGGACATGAGTTCTCAGGAGTCACATGGTGAAAAGTAACATGATTTGTGGTGGAACCTGAGGGTTCTCCTATGATATTGAAATCTTTAGTACCTTGGTCCGTGGGCCAAGGAACCTTTTTAACATATGGTATTCTAGAATTAGCCGAGGCAAGTGTTGATTTCCTGGTGTCTTTTGATCAGCATAGGAACCAGGTTTATTTATTTAATTATTATGATTAAATATTTATTATATTTAACCTACATAAACACATATTCTTGGTATACAACATTGGGTGGTATCTTAATGGTATTCATCTCACACCCTTCATAGGTCCTTTGGGATGCGTGTAGACTTTATGAATTAACATTCTAGTCAGGGGTCAACTTTAGTTACCGATTAATAGTGCTGTTTAGAAAGGGATGTTGAAAAGGAACTTGAGGTCTTGCCTATTTTGGATATTCTATTAGTTTCTTGTCCATAAAAACATTCTATATATGTATGAACTGTACTTGTAAACCATTGGAAAACCTCTTTTGGATATAATATTGTATGACCTTATATGGATGGATGTCTGTTTTCATGTAGTTCTGTAAGAAATATGATTTCATTTTGAACTGTTTATTTATCTTTTGCTGTATTTTTTATTTATTTCTTCCACTATTACTTATTATTGACTGAGCTTCCACCATTGGCGGGTCTAGTTTGAGTCTGCTGAGTCATTTATCTATCTTTGTGAATTATAAATTATTACTCAGACCAGTATTATTACCTATCCATAGAAGTTATAGGTTCTCAAAATGAAAAATTACACCATGTCTTCTTGTTGGAAGCCTTTGGTGTAAGGGGAGGCATGCCCAAGGCTAGTGACACCTAGATTTATTACAGAGTATGGGAGACAAATCGGGTCATGGATGCTACATGGAGATATGAGATAGACTAGAAATGATGTTTTCTATATAGAGCATGATTATGAGATCACCTAAGACCAAAAAAATTCATTTACGTTTTTTTGGTGGGTTTTGTAATATTCTCTATTAGGATGACCATTAGGTTTTATGATGATGGGTGGAGAATTCCCCATGGTTCAATACACAAGTTTTAGTGTGTTGATGATATAGTACTGGTACCATGTACTATCTTCATGTACGTTACTCCCCCATATTAACAATTTGGAGATATTTTATAGTTAAAGAATTGAGTTAGTACTCCATTTCACCAAACAAGGAATTAGTCTACTTTTCTAATCTATGTTCTATGAATCATCAGGGTACAGGTCACCAATTTAAAAATTAAAATTATCCCTTGATCAATGAACTAGTTTGACGAAAATTGGGACCTTTTTGGTGTTCATTCCCGCATTACTGTCACAAATCCCAATAGGTCTTGGATCCCCCACTATAGTTAATGATAGTATGTGGAAGTTATTATCCTTGTAGATTGTATTCATGGGTTTCATAGGGTGAAAATTTTATTTTATTGGATAGGATATGAAAAATGGTACATGATGCATCATGCTCTCTATCATCAAATCATATTTATGTGTATTTTTAGTTTTTCATTTTTTATTACCTAATTTTTTTATAAAATACCTTGGGGTCCTGATATATTCATGAATTTATTTATGTGATTTTTAATGGTGTCCTCCAATATATGTATATGTTTACCCCATCATAAGTGGCTAGCCTAAACATGCCATGTCTTATGCAGATGATGGACAATTCGGTGGTGACCTTAGTAGACACATGGTTGGTGGAGTTTTAGATTATTGGGGTTTTAATGTAAATATAGTAAATAATGATAATGTTTAGGGATATATAATAGTGTAAATCCCTTCAAATCAATTTCATTAAGTTATTATTTTATTTTTTCTAATTATGTAATTTCCCCCTTTTTAATTTATGTATTATGGTCTCATTTCCCTAATAGAATCTTATCAATTTTCACATTTAATATAAATCTTAGTGTTTTTATTATTTTATATTCATTATTATATCCTAACATAATATGTGAGTTTTTTAATAGGTTTATTAATATAATGCCTTGATGCATGTGTGATATGAATACTTAATGATAGTTACCTTTTCAGGACTTGTTGAAGTTATGGTTGGGGTGTCACACATAGCATACTTCTAACCCTGGAGGAATATCAGTTGTAATGGACCTGAAAAATTAATATAAAATTTGGTATTTTATTGATATGGGTATTGGAGTTAGTTTTTTTTAATATTGTTTTAGGAAATTAGAGAAATTATGTTAATGGTTTTCATGTTCTTGTTTTAGGATAGAAAAACTAGTGTAGTAGTTGCGGCCAAAATATCTATTTTCCCCGAGCAATGATTTTCAAATAGAATTTTTTTTTATTTCATTAGTGTGATGAGGAAAACACCATATAGTAAATCATTGGTCATTATGAAAATAATATATCCCCTAAAAATATTCCCTAAAAACTAAAAAATCCAAGAAGTATTGAAACCCATCAGGAGGATAAAATAGAATTCACCAAACCATCAAGACCATTTCCAAACCAGAGGGACACCTTAGATTTCAAATTATTTTTTCTTATATTGAGAAGGACATGCCGTTTGTACCTCCACAGACTAGTTCCAAATCCAAAGAAACGTTGGGACATTAATAAATCATAAAATATAACCAACTGTTTGAGCCAGATCATCATTCAAATAGTTATGGGAAATCAGTAAAATTGTACAGGACTCATAAGGATTGATTTTTTTATTTTTTTCATGAGTAAACTCCATTGAGATAATTTACATGTCATGGTTAATCGTTATCTGTTTAAATATTTTACCATGATGATATCTAGCTAGGATCCTGAGCTAGGGTTGTGGTCTGCCTAAGACATTAATTGATCATCCTTTCACAAACAAATTTTGTGAAAAGGATCACATTTAACGATAAGAACAATATATGTACCTATATATAACATTTATAGTAGCTAGTGATGAAATAAATACCACCACCTACATCCTAGATGGATATATTGACAATTATTAAGTAGTGGATGTTTCTAGTTGGGCGAGATGTGGATGGTCCAATTCTGCTTGTGATTCACGAGTTTTAGTGGAAAGGAACACCAATGTTCCATGGAGATTATAACCCACATATATTTGATGATAGGATTGAGGTGATGATCTTAGTGTTCTCCAATTTACAAAACCCCTTTAATAAAATAGTGGTTCTAGAATTCATCCCTCTCAATGGATCAGTGAGTCATATGTAGGCCTAGATTGTCTTAACCCATGATTATGTGAATATCTCATGTAAAAAGTTTTAGTTACCCATTGATGAGGAGGATTTGAAAACTATGTTGAGGAATATATAAATATTTACGAATATGGAGTTATGGAATGGTAGAATTTCTATTTTACAGTATGTATTGATGTTCATTGACATCAAAAGATACTCCCCATATATGATTCATGATTCATTCCTTTTTAATGAATGTTTGATCATTCTATTCACAAAGATAATTGAAGGGTACATAATGATCCTGATGTTTTTAGTAGAGGATAAGCTAATATTTTATTCTAGTAATAATTACCTTGGATCTAATTCATTAAGTTCATCTAACCATCATTAGGAATCAAGGTAACTTCATCACAGGCTTATGAAATCACAATCCCATACTAGGGGGTTAACAACACATGGGTCATGTAAATGCTTTATCGAGTTACGAAACAAGATTTTATGTTACTATGAATGTTGAGGTGACATAGATAATTACTAGATAATCCAATGTGAGGTAGAGAGTATTATAAATTTAGATGGACCCCCTATATTAGAGGAAATGACACGATCAAGGACATACTCAATGAAGATAGTGTAGTCCTCTTAGAGAGAATTTTTGTACATGGGTTGGCAGTTTCTAGGAGGAGGATCAAGAGGAGAATGTATCTATGATACAATATAAACACCACCCCCATGGGGGTTATGATAGTACCATGGTGTTAGTGAGTAGGGATGTAAACATATACCGGTGATGGAGGGTAGTGACTAGGACATTCCTTTCATGTTTCAAGATATGATTTGGGGATTCACTATATGGTTACCTATACTCATCGATAAAATAATGTGATATTCAATTATTGCGACATTCATATCCAAAGAGTTAAAGATACTTATAGATCCTTTTTCAAATTCTATTAAACTAAATACTTTTATAGAAAATGTTCACAAACTCACCCACATGTGTTGATAATTTGATCTAGTTTTTGTGTGGAGAGTGGCCATCATGGAACCTCACAATAGTTTTTAAAATTACTTATGAGATAATTACTATTATATGTCTTATATCCCCAATATATTTTTAGAAATAATACTACATTCATAGAATGTTGTGTTTTTAAGATATTGTACCAAGGCTTTACTTCATTAGAATGTGGAACCTTACATCTATAAATGAAATGAATATTCACGTAAAGATATAGTTGATCACAAATCAATTGTAATGTATTGATTTATTCATCATAGATTCTTTATCTGATCATATTCTTATAATCATGGAGGATTATATAGATGTATTCCAAGAAGATTCTATTTTATTTTCCCTTAATAAGGTGATCAAATTATGCATTGATATATTCCCCATAAAAACTGTGATATCTTCTGTAGCATAAGGGATGGCCTAGACCATGATCAGGGAGCTAAAGGTGTAATTTTCTGACCTTATTGAGAATAGATTCATTGAATTTAGTGCATCCCCTGGTATATATCCATTGATGTCAGAAAAGAATGTGGATATAATATTTATGAACGAAATTTTATATCACTCCCTAAACTTGGTTATAGGAATGAAGAAATTCCATATTATAGGATATATCACCAATTTTACATTTTTAATGGTGTGATGTTGTTCTCAAAGATAGATCCTTGGTTCAGATTTCACCACTTTCATTTTTTTTGTAGAACATCACAAAGATTCCATTCAAGTGTCATTATGAACTATATGAATTTATAGTGATGATCTATGGGGTGAAAAAAATCACTAGTTGTGTTTAGGGACATCATTGATAATATCATTCATCCATTTTTTGACTATTGTGTTATGGATTCATTGATAACTTCACTATTTATTTGGCATCAGGGGATGATAATATAAGTAATGTGTGTTTTGTATTGGTCTTGTTTGGGGGAACTAGATCTAAAATAATCCCATGAAGTTTTAGTTCTTGATTAATGAGTTATATTTCTTATGGAATAACATATCACATGGGGGAGTAATTATAGACTTAACAAATATTGAGGAAGTCTTTTCATGGAATCCACTAAATAATATCATTGTTTTATAGAACATCATTTGTTGGTGTGTTACAACTAGAGACTTTTTTCAATCTTCATTATAATTATAGATAATTTGACTAATCTTAACATAAAGGGTATCCATTTATTTTTTCTAGAAAATTCCACATATATTTTTATAAGTTAATTATGATATTGCTGGGTACCTCTATTTAGATGTTACTAGAGGAATGGTATTTTTATGTGGTGTTCTATGATATATTTGATGTTAGGATTAGATTTATGGTAATTCTAAGGTATGAATTGTTTTAATATGAGTCCATATATATGGTACCTTACATGTTAAACTATACAAACCATGGAATTATTCTTGTATTAGTACTTTTCACATTTAATTTTTGGAGACATTAACAACTCTATGAGTATTTCCTCATTTACATAGTCTCTAAGATCCTTACATACATCATCACATATATAAATATTCATCTCAAGAAGAGGAATTGGATAGAGGTACTATATGAGTATGGATTTAAAAAACATTATGATCTAGGAAAGAATAATATTATGGTCAAGAACCAAGGAAAAAAATCATTAACATAATATATAGATGAGGAATTATAGGGGTTGGATATGATGTAGTTATACATGGTGAAAGAGGGAGAAGTGTCTTATCTTCAATCAGTGGTGGTCGTCCCTCTGTAATTACACATTTTTAGTGAGGGCCAAATTTTTACATTGATTAAGAAGTCATTTTTGATCAAATATCATAATTAATGCATCAAATTGATCATCTAATGGTGGAGAGAACTTAAATGCCCTTAAAGGGCTGATAATGGGTCCTATATCTCTTTGTGGGGAGGTGATAATGGATTTCCTCATTCCCCCATAGTTTTTTATCCATTTTTTAAAACTATTTACTAAGACCTCAAACATATGTTTTTATGGTCAGGTATGAAAAGGAGTGAAATGACTAGAACATTTTTAAATACAATTCCCCTTTTAATGAATAAATACCTTATCATGTAATACAGTTATATAAAACACATGATCTAATTGTATTTTTTTAGATCATTATAGTAATTTAAATTTAAGAGACCATTACATATAATAACCATTGATAATATATCAAAATTTCATAGTTGGGGGATTAACTAAGTGGCAAAGGAACCGAATAATCCTATATCAGTCCCGGGGACAAATGTGGGTGAGGTTGAAAATTCACAAGCATTGTAGGAGTACTACAATAGTGCGATTACTATATAATGTACTATACTGGGGTACTATAGAAGTGGTTCTATTCATCTCGAATAGGCCTTGTAGATACTAGTCCATTAGGACGTCCAAGGGAGAGGTGATGTAGGTACGTTGGGTAGGTGGTGATAAAATCATGACACAAGGTGGGCCATCAAGAGAAAAAAATACAATGTAACAAAGCGGTCAGTTTTTGGGGTTATCCCTTAGGGGTGGGGGTCTATGACATAACATTCCGACCATTGTGTGTAATGTGTGTGCGTTTGAATATTGTTGTACCCCAATAACCTAATATAGTCATATAAGGATTTTAGTGACCATTATGAATAGAATATTATAGATTATGGTAATGTAAAACTAAAAAAAGTTGAAGGATTGAAGTTCTGAACTAGTAGGATCATGCCTCATAAAGCCCATTTACCAGATATTCCATGTGAGATATCATCTTTGGGTTTTAACATGACCTAATAAACCAAATATTTAATAACTAAATCATTATAAAAACTATTTATTAGAAAATATTAGGCTTATTGAGATCATATACCAAATCATGTTCACCGAAACAACCCATGAAAATATCACATACTCACGCTTACCCACAAGGAATTCACTAGTGTGATAAAGACCTGTGTATCTAAACCATTACAATATGAATTTTATATATTCTATTAAAATATTATTTATTATTTATATCCCTTTTATATTACATTTTATAATGATTTAAAAATAATATTGATTAAAATAGAATTTAATATTGATGGAAAAAATTATATTTTATAGAAATATATAGTTTCAATCAAGATACTATTTTTATGAATTCAATATTTTTTTTAAAATAAAATATATATTAATAAAATAGTTTTACCAAATAATATTTATTAAATTTATATGATAATAAATATTTTTGATGTTAAATGTAACTTGTATAAAGACCATAAAATAGAAACTGTAAAAAAGTCATTATTTTTCAATAAATGGAGATTTTCAACATAAAAGTATAAATTATATTATTTAGAATTTTTTATGAATTAAATATTATTTTTGAAATTAGATTTTCAGAATTATCCAATAGTGATTTTTTAATAATTTTATAGTACTGTTCAATTTTTTTTGTTAACAATTAAATATGGTATAATATGGTATAATTATGCGGTTTTCATTATAACATCATAAAACCGAAAAAAGTTATGTAATTAATGTTATTGAGAGTATCCATTAACAAAATTATGTTTTACATTAAAATATTTTATTTTTATGTTATTTGATACAATTTATAAGGCCTTAATGAATCCTACCAAATCTATATTATATTTAAATTTTGTAAAAATCAATTATTTATGAACACGACTTACTTCCACATCAACAAGGGTATTACATTAATATGTTTGGTTCTTATAATTATAAAAAAATTAAAAAAATTAACATTGGTAGATACCATAAGAAATAATCACGGGATGTTTTTTGTTTTTTATTACATTATTATATATAGGCCAAAACCTATGTTTAGAAATTAGCAAAGAATTAACCTCTCTATTTCAATAAAAACCCAAAAAGCCTCCCATTACTATTCAATAAAAACAAATATAAAACTAAATTAATCGACCTATACCTCTATGGATCCCTCAAAAGTTGATTAAAATGTCTTAATAAGATCCAAAAAATCTTTTATAAGAACTATACTAAGGTCATATATCACCCCCTTCTCCTTTTTAATCTTGCATCATCCTTATATTATGACTTTTTATTTTCAATTTTACATGTTTGGATATTTATTTTAATAGAACTCCTATCATCCTTATTATTTACAAGTGATTATAGATCCCTTTCACTCTAGATAACTAGGATTAAAATACATGGATATTACATCATTTTTTGACAAATATTCAACACATTAGAAAAGTATATGCCAGAGGACTATAATAGTTTTTTTATATGGAAATAGGGAAATATAATATTCTATCCTATTAATATATATTAAAAATATAACTTTAATATGTTTCCCTTTATTACTACTACTCAAAACCTTACTTCATAACCCAGGGAAAGAAATCATAAAAAAAAATCTGATCTTAGATGCTTAGTAAGGGTAAACCAGGGAGGCATGTAATTATAACATGATAATAAGGGTATCAGAAGATGATAATAATATTATAAAGTCATAAATATCATACAAAAAAATCATAAAAATTAATCATCTAAAAAATATTAGAAGTATATAAGACATGAATTATAAGGGAATCAGTAGAATATGTTATGAAATCATATCATAGGAATAAGACATAGAATTTATGGAAGAAAAATAAGCATATAAAATTATTTCCATAGTGGAAAAGTATTATTTTCAAGGCCATATTAGTAGTATGGGTTCATTCCCCATAACATATAGTTATTCATGTTTCCCTCCCATGACCGTATTTCTAATAGAGGTCCATCCACAAGAACATATTAGTGGACAATGTTTTTTACTTAACTGACTTAAATATTCAATCTAGAAATGCGATTATCACGAGATATAAAAATTTACCCAATGAATTTAAAATAGGTAGAGGACCCATAAATGTATAATATAGTCATATATTTTTGTGCAAATAGAATATATTCCCTTATTATATCATAACCCATGAAATAAAATGGGATTAATAAACATGTAATCATATCCTAATCTGTAGGAAAGAGACATGTTACATTATCATATCATAAATCATATCCCATGGAATGAAGAAGGATTCAATATAATATAACATTTGAAATATAAAAAGGTTTCAAAAATATATAACCCATGAAAGAGAAACAGATTTTATAAACATATAACCAATGAAGGAGAAATTTGTTTCATAAATTTCATTCCATAAAAACATTAATCATTCAGATAAAAAATATGAATTGAACCCTTGGATCATATATCAAGTATGAAATGAGTAATACCAACCAATTTCAGCTAATATGGATTATCATTTTTGATAAATCTTTTAAAATCATTTATATAGTAAAATATCCAATCATGTTTGAAAAAAATAATTTGTAAAATATAAAACTTTTTTAAAAACCTATTTCATTAAAAATAACCCTAAAATATTTTAATGTAAGCTTGAATGTATATTGAAAACCTTTTTTCCTTGAAAAATTATAATGAAATATTGAAAAATTTTCAAAACCTTTTTTTGAATGTTTACAATGTATTATTGAAATCATTTTGAAATTTTTTTCCTTGAATTAATATAAATGAATCATGCAAACATTTGGAAAAATATTTTTCCTTTAAAACATATAAAATAATGTTTAAAACATTTTTCTTTTCAATACTTATAAATGAATCTTCAAAATATTTTGAAAATATTTTTCTTTGAAAAAAATTTAGAAAATTACAAAGAAATATTGGAAACATTTTGAATAACATTTTTTATTGAAATACACTTGAAAACAAATTTACAGAATATTGGGAAAACATTTTTTTAAATAAACTTATAAACATTAAATGAAATATTTAAGGAAATAATGATCATGACAGCTGGTTTGTCCATATGGTTTGAATATCCCCTTTTCACCATAAAAAGTTTCTTAATGTGACTTGATTGGAAAATGAAAAAAAGATTCATTTTGAAAAATATATTTAAAAAAGTAAAAAATGGATAAAAATTCTTTTAAAAATTTTAGGATAATTATATACCATTTTTGAAAACATTTTTATAATATACGATATTAAAATAAAAATGATTTCTAACCAAAAAGGGAAATGAAGTTGTATTTTCTTAATAACGATTTTTAAATTTATTATGTACCAAATAATGTAAAAATGGTTCCATTAATTTAAGAGAATATGAATAAAAATAAGAGATAAAAATTCACGGGAATATTTGAGCGATGGATCATAATATTTTATTAATGGAAGCATGATCATAAAGAATCCTAATAAATGGTGAGATTATAGCTATAAACTGCTACCACATTGGTATCATTAAATCTTAATCCCTATGAAAGAATAACATTACAAGAAGCATAAAATATCATGAAAATAAGTATATTAATTTTATAATATGTCAAAGGTAAGTATATACAACTCATAGTAGAGTATAGGTGCATATCATTGCATGTATCTTAGTGAAGGTAATTTGAGACAAAATTAATTTACTAATTTAGTATCTTTTGTACCATAAACACAATGAAATCGAGAAGAGAAAATAGAATGTAAATACCCCTAGATTTGATAATAATAATCATATAATATATTCATGTGTTGTATATACACCACACAAATATAAATTAGTGGTTAATAAGATATAAGTGTCATAGAAATAAAAGTGAGATAAGAAAACCCTTACATCATGCCTTGACTCTCATCATACGCATTAAAACCTACTGTATATTAAATATTATTTTATTAAACGTATTACAAAAAAATATTATTATACATAATACCAAATATTATTTTATTATGACTTTACATTAACATGTTATTAATAATTCCATATTAATGTAACATTTTGGGTAATACGTGTTTTGGTTTTTGTATATATTTTGAATTATTATTCTTGATCATATTTATTTGATCATGATTTGATTATTACATGATTTTATAACATTATGTAATTAAGAGAAATATTATGTATATAAATATTTATATTAATATTTAAAATTTAGAAATATAATATGAAATACACTATTCATTGAGATGGCAGGTCGTACGTACACATGGTTATTTTTTCTATTTTATTATCATTTTGAACGAAATAAATTAAATGAAATATATGTATATATATACATTCAATATAATTACATTATCATTATTATTTTATATATATCATATAAATCAACTAAATCCATCCTCAATACATTCAATGTAAGGTGTGACCAAATCACATAGCTTTAGGGAGGCGGTAGTCCACATGTCCACAAACAAATTTATCATATTTTATGAAATGGGAATCATGAATATATGTGTTATATAATAATTAAAAAAACATAAATACAAAAAAAATATCATATATAAAAAAGTATTATTTACATCATAATTCTATATCATTATTGTGGTAAAGGAAAAATGAATGCCATCGTTTCGTGAGGTAGTAGTTCACCGTACACAAGAATGGTAAGTTAATTACCTATTTGATGAAACTTTGTGAAGGTGTATGTCTAATAACTATTATAAAAATATCAATAAATATTTATTATACTCTTTTTTTATATAAATATTCATTAGGAATACTTTATTGGGGTGGATAATGAAAATAAAACAAAAGACCATGTAGAAGGATTTTACCTATTCTTGGGTAACTCATATTTGTTTTCACCAATGGGATTCCTTGGTTGGAATAATTAATAAAGGTAGGATTATAGTATTAATTTAGGGAAGTTAGGAGGAGAATTTAAAAATTTATTTTCCTGAAATATGGATCGACATGTGTAAATAAGTGGGGGGGGGGGGCGGAGTTCCCTTTTATAGTGGAGGAGGAGTGAAATTCTTGGAAATATAAAAAGTTAGACACTTTTGAGAGTTAGCTATTACATCATGTGCCTCTAATTATTATAAATTTTATAAAAAAGTGAGGATATATTCTAAATATGTAAATAAAATACAATTTTTACATGTTTATTGGGTATTTGGCCCCATAATGTAATGTTTAACGACTATGTAAACTTGGTTTTACCTTAATCACTATAGTTGATTTTAACTACATTCACTATTATTTTTTCTAAAAATTTATTTAACCTTATTAGATATAATAAATTATTATGATTCCAAATATGGAATCTAATTATCCATGTTTTAATATCTTATGTGACATAAATTAATTTAAAATTAATCCCGCCGATATGTTGTTACAATATGTTTTAAAATAGTAAATCATTAACATATTGAAATGTTTTATATCAAATTTCATCTTGAAATTATTTCCAAAACCCTAAATTTTATCAATTTATTCTTAATTGATATTATTAAACTTTAAAAAAAGATAATATAATTCTACAATATAGATACATTATATTAAAAAGAAGCTTTCAATTAAAACTTAGTGTTTTTCATTATTCATTAAAGTATGAAACTTCTATGAAAAATACCAAAATTTTTCCCAAAGTAAATTTTTATATTCTTACATAAAAAATGTATTTTATTTTTTAATATAATATTTTTAAAAGCTTCAAAAATTATATTTAAAATAGGTTGTCCAATAAAAGGTGATAAAGTCATCTTTTAGAAAATAAATATTTTTATTCATATAATTGTATTTATTATCATCTTATGCTTGACAAAAAAATTGTATTAGTATAAAAACAATGATTGAATATGTAATGTAGAATTTTTTTTTGAAAAAATTCTTTAAAATTGGGTTGTTTATTATTTTAGGATAATTTTTTTACATAGTAAACAATTTTCTAAGAAATGAAATTTCATTAATTTGACATAGTACTTACCTTAATTTATAAATAATTAATAACCAAGAGATTCATTTTATATATACATGTAAATCATATTATCAAAATTTAGTGACTCTTATTTGTAACTTCAAGTCAAAATTCTTGGGGGTAACACTAATAACTTTTTAATGATAATATTAATTATATATTTTAGTTTTGTAAAACCCATCCTTTCATGTAACAACATGTATTTAAGAAACTCATAATTGTTTGTAACACAAGTTAAAAATAATGAATAGTGTACAGAAAGCTAATCTATGTGTTGCGTGTTGTTAAGATTTACTTTTTGTTGTGTGAAAACAAATAAGCTTACTGATTTCATATAATCCAATCAATATTTAGTCATGCATGAAATGAAAAAATATCAAAAAAAGTTATAATAATTTGAAAATCAATATATCAAAAAATATCTGAGTGTCACATTATACCCATCTTAAAAATAATTTCACCCTCTAGTGTTTTTGGGTTATCATGATATATTTATTGAAATTTCCTTTCATAGAAACCCACACCAAAAAACTGAGTAAAAAATATTCATATGAAAATGGAAATTGTGAAACATAATAGTAGAACAATGTAACTCATATCTTGTTTCCACATGGGATAACATAGTTTTCAAGTAAAAAATTGGTCATGGATGAATAATAAAACTATAATATTATGATGGATATTGATAGAGGTCATGGTTAAGAGAAATAAAAAAATAAAAAATACATAACCTAAAGAGACATGACAAATTTTATTGATATCATCAAAATGATGATATCAAAAAATATATTTAAATACCCATCTAAAAAAGTTGAAAAACATTTAAGAGAAGACACACTTACATTATTTCATCAAAACCTCAACCTTTGTTGTGCCTTTATCAATTGACACTTCGTCCATTATTCCATGAAATGAAATTGATTTTTTTTTCCGCAAAGAATTAAAAGATCATGAGATCCACAAATAAAATGATAGGTGATTCTATATGTCTTTAGTTATCACAATAAAATATTTATCTCTTGTTATCCATTATGTATACATCCTCATATGTCGTGATAATAATTTAATATCTAAAACCACATTCAATGATTAACTTAAAATATTCCATAAATGGTTATCCTTCTAACGATTACAAAATATGGATGCACAATACAATAGAAATAAGGTCACTGAATTTCATAAAAAAACATAGAATTGTTCCCCTATATATCATAATGTATCTCTTGTTTGTCGCATACCAAATATGTGAATACCTTCATCATGTATTATATTGAAACATGGTAATAATATGAATTACCATGAATCCGTATCGAAAGAATGCATGTTTCCTTATTACAATGTTAATTTTACATTTTCGATAAATCCCAAAATTTTATAAACTACATTCAAGATAGCCTAATCCACATAGTCAAGAAATCATTAATTAGTTCCAAGGTAATTAGGACCATCCAATTTAATATTTCCAAACATCATTATATTAATATCAAGAATATATTATGGCTCCTAATTACCTTATTCATGTGTTTCCAATGAACATAAAATTAAAATTAAAATATTTTTATAGTTCATAAAAATCATTAAAAATATTCTTGTGAATAATTTCTGAAAAACATAAACTGAAGAATCCATGTATATTTCACAACTAATTATTCTTAAATCCAAATATATAAATAATTCAATCATTCCTCTATAATGATTTTCATGGAACAAGTCCTTTTTTGGTTTAGAAGTAAATTTCTAGGTGAGGGAATAATGTTTGGTAATTTCTATGTTCTCCACAGGTAACTCATTGAACATGATGACGATTCACCACTCTATGAACCTTTTTTCACACAAAAATAACAACATTTCTTCAATTTTAGTTCGTACTTAATGTTATTCTCCCTTTATTATTGATATGTAGGAGTCTAAATATTATTTTGTCTCTGTTACATGGCATGTGAAAATTTATAAAAGTCAATATTCTCTTATTTGATGTGTTAGGAATATAACCAATGTTCAAATTGTTAATCATATATCACGATAGCCAATTAGATATAATCTTAATATCATTCTCTCCAATCATTATCTATTTTTGTTTCTCATAGTCAAAATTTTATCATTAGATTCAATGTTAACCTAGTTATCTCTAGTTCAATCCATTGACTAAAACCTGAAAACATAGTTTGATCAAAACTTATCATAGCGGAAAACCACATAATCATGAAAAATCACTTATAGGATTTAAAAACTATGACACCTTCTTTAATCTATGACCCATTGAATTTTCCATATTTATATTCCAAGTCATATACTTAGAAATAAACATAGGTATATAACTAAATTTTTGTGATCCAAATTTCAAAAGGACTACTAAACCTATCATTTTATACCAGCCATAATCACCTATAAATAACATATTTGGATATTGCATCATTTTTTATGAACAATCAACACATTACAAAAGTAAATTCCGAAGGACCATAATATTTTAGTTTCTTCAGAAAATTGGAAACATAATCATATATCACAGTTAAATATCTTCAATATACCTATTAAATATCATCCCATATAGTAATAATACATAAAAACTTTCTTTATAACATCAAGAAGGGAAAAATAAGAAGGAGGTGAGATCAGATACTGAGTAAGGGTAAATAAGGGAGATTTGTAATCATAACATGGGAATAAGGGTATTAGAAGATTATAATAACATTAAAATTTCATACCATACATATAAAAAATAATAAACATGCATCGTGGATTAAATATTAGAAGATTATAAGACATGAATCATAAGGGAATAAAGAGACTTATAAATGAAATCATATCATTAATATAAGATAATGAATTTATGGCCAACACATAAGAATATAAAATGATTTCTATTGTAGTCAAGTATTATTTCCAAGGCCACATTAATAGTATGGTTTCACTTCCTATACCATCTTGGTAGTCAGGGATTACTCCCATGACCATCTTAGTAGTCCAGTTTTACTCCTAATATTATCTTACTGTACAAAGTCATTTACGGAAATGTTTTTATGCCCCATTTCATCCATGTATATCTCATTAGATATAAAGTTTTATTCAATGCATTTTTGGGATATGTTGGGCCATCCAATCTCATAATGAAATCATACATATTTATTCCACTAGATCAAAAACATTCATCATATTATAACCCATGAAATGAAATGGTTATCATAAACATGTAATCATATTAGAACCTAAAAAAGGAGATATGTTTAATAATAATTTAATCAGACCAAGAACTATTTAAAGAAGTGAGTTTCATGACCATATAACTAAATAAAGAGGTGGTTTTAATAAATATATAACCCATGATACAGAATAGGTTTCATAAACATATAACTCATGAAATAGAAAAGAGTTTCATAAACTTCATGCCTTTAAAAAATAAACAATTTAGGGAAATAGTATGAATGGAACCATTGGATCATATTCGTAGTAAGGAATGAGTAACAACAATATATGTCATTTTATATGGAACATAATTTTTATGAAATCTTTTGAAATCATTTCTTGAAGAAAATGTATCTTATTATTTGATAAAATACTTCTTAAAAAATTCAAAATTTTGAAACAAAAACATTGAAAACAGATAAAATAATATTTTAATCATTTATAAATCCATTTTATTTTAAAACTTATAATATAAAATTGAAATTTTTGAAAACTATTTTCATTGAAAACTTATTAAGGAAGCTTGAAAATAATTTGAAATACATTACCCTTGAAAACTAATATAAAAGTCTTGAAATTTTTTGAAAATACATTTCCTTAAAAAACCAATAGAGGAAACTTGAATACATTTTGTATAACTTTTCCATTGAATTTTTTTAAAACTTATAAATAATGCATAAAAAAATTTGGGAAATTTTGTTTTTTTGAAAAAAACATTAAAAATAAGAAATTTACCAAATATTATGATAAATTTTTCTTTAAAATTAATCTTCTACACATTTAATGTATTATTTATTGAAATTAAATTCAAGATGGTGGGTAAGGTCATACATGATGAACATTCATTCTACACAATAAAATTCTTCTAATAGTGCCTTTATAGAAACACAACAATATGATTTTATAAATTTTTTTTAAAAGGTAAAACATGGTTAAAAGTTAATTTTTAAAACTGTAATATTATATTATAACATTTTGAAAACATTTTTACGAAACACGATTTTGAAATAATAAAGATTTATGACCAACAATATATATAAAGAAATATTTTCTTAAAAATAATTTCTTAATTATATTATGTAAAAAAGAGTGACCAAATAGAACCACTTAATAATGATATCAAGAATAAAAATATGAGAGAAAAATTCATGATAATCCTTGATGTATTTATCATAAGATTACATCAATTGATTCATAATAATAAAAGTTTCGGTTAAACGATGAGATTATAACAACAAATTGTTAGCCCTTTAGAGACATTGAGTCAAAATACCAAAGAAATAATAACATAAAAGTATGATTAAAATTTAATGAAAATAATTATATTCATTATATAACATTTAAAAGGGAATTATATACACCTCCTATAAAAATATAAGTGCATAACATGGTAGGTATCTCAATGAAGGAAAATTGAGAGAAGATAACTTCAACGATTTGTTAAATTTTGAACTATAAACCCAAAGAAAGAGAGAACATAAAATGGATATGAAAATACAAATAAATTTATGAAAATTAATAATATAATATATTATTGTGAATTATATACACCACAAAATAGAAATGTGTAGTGAATAAGGCATAAGTCTCATAGGAACAAAAGTGACATGAGAAAACCCTTAGCTTTTGTCATGAATATAATCATACTCGTTCAATACTATTTTATAAAAAATATAAGTCTATTATTCATCAAAAAATAACTATATTATTATATATAATACCATAGATTATTTTATTATGACTTTATATTACCCCTTTATTACCAATTACATGATAATGTTATGTTTTAGGTAATAGCTTCTTTGTATTTAATATATGTTTTGAATTATTATTATTGATCCTATTACTTAGGTCAGGATTTACTAATTTAATGAATATAAAACATGATATAAATTTCATAAATATCCAGTATATAATTATTATTGATAATATATATGTTTTTAAATATAAAATTAAATACACAGTTTGTGGAGACGGTAGGTCGCACATTTACATAAAGGATGTTTCCATTTTATTATCATTTTGAGATAAAGAAAAAACATAAACATATGTATATATATATAAAATATAATTACATAAATATTATTATTTAAAATATATCATAATATTTTTCTAAATCCATATTTCATAAATTCCACATAAATTGTGACTTAATCTCATCGCTTTGAGAATGCGGTAGTCCACACATCCACAAACAAAGTTATTATATTTTAAAAAATGGAATGCATAATAGTATGTGTTATATAATAATAAAATAAGAATAAATATATCATAAATATATTTAATAAAATCTAAAATTGGAATGTCCATAATAATTAGAGACCATTATAGAGGGTAAAGGAAAAATTAGTGACATCGTTTCACGAGGTGGTAGTCTGCTGTACACACAGACAAAAAGTTCATTACCCTTTTTATGTATGTTTGTGTCTGTGTAGTTCAAAACCATAGAAGAAAAAAATATCATAATAGGTTTTATACTGAGGTTATTTTATAATCATTGAATAATACTTGTTGAATAGTTGGATAATGAAAATAAAACATAAGAGCTTGTGGAATTATTTTACCTATTCTTTGGGAAACTCTCATTGGTTTTCACCAAAGTGATTCATTGGAAGGATATATTTAAAAATAGAGGTTTATATGATGAAATATTGGATGTTTGGTGTATATTTTATTAGATTTTGGTCGATCCAAAGTCCTTGAGATGTGTGAATAATTTTGGGGTGGGGGGTGAGTTCCCTTTTATTGTGGAGAAGTGAAATTAATGTAAATATAAAATGATAAACATTATTGAGTGTTGTATATTACTTCATGTGAGTAATATACATTTAAATATTCTATAATGATTACGATATGGTCAAAATATTTCTTAAAATGGATTTTTGACATGTTTCTAGGGTATTTGGCACCGAAATTTAAAGGTTAATGACGATGTAAACTCATTTTTACATTAATAACTATAATTTATTTTAATTAAATTCACAATTATTTTTGGTCAATAATTCAATTTAACTTTTAATAAGTTAAAAATTTTTTATATATCAAATATGGAGTCGTTTTTTCTAAATTATAATATCATAATTTGTAGAAATTAATTTAAAATTTACCCCATGGATGTCTCGTGAAATGTTATATTATATGAAAATGTTTAAAAAATTGAAATATTTTTATATCCAATTTCATTGTAAAATTGGTTACAATTATAGAAATAGGATTAATTGATGTCAAATTGATATAATTACACTTTTAAAAAAATAAAATATAATTTAATAATAATATAAATTAGAGGAAAATAGTATTCATTTTAAATTCAGTTTTCTACTATTCAAAAAAATATGAATCTTTCATGAAAAATACGAAAAATCACCCAAAATAAATTTTTATATTCCATTTTTAAAAATAAAGATTATTTTTTAAAATAAAAAAGTAGATATAAAATATGTTGTCCATTAAATGGTGGAAAAAGTACCCTGTAACAATATAAAACTATTTACTCATATAATCGGATTTATTCTTATCTTATGATTATCACGTATATTTGATGATTATCTGAAATATTTAATAAATAAATAATATATTATTTTTGTTGAAAATATTAAAAATTTGGGTTTTTAAATTATAAAGATAAAATTGTGTTTTTACATATAAAAAATAGTTTTATAGGAAACGTAATTTCTTTATTTCCAAATTATTATCACATTTATTTCTAAATAATTTATAACCAAAGTATTACTTTTATATTCATGTTTATATCATATTTACACAATTTAGTTAGTATTAATCATAACTTTCATTCCAATAACTATGTGGTAGCCATGGAAATATTTCAATAACTATATTAATAATATTATTTAATTTGGTAAAACATAGGCTTGAATGTAATGAAATCTATCAATGAAGGTCAACATTGTATATAACCGAAAACAAATATAGTGTTGTCTGTACCAAAATCTAATGTAAGTGTTGCGTGTAGTATAAGAATAAATTGGTTTTTCATGAAATGCAATAAAAAATTAGTACTTTCATATAAAAAATGATATATTCAGTGTTGTGTGAAACGACGAATATTAAAAAGGATAAATTTTTTTGACCAAAATATTTCACAATATGTTGGGGTCTTATATTCACTCTCTTTCACCCCTCCCATTCACCATTATGTACCTCTAATATACTTCCAAAATTATCTTTCAATTTTCCATTCCAGATATTTTTGTAGTGAATACCCATTACCAATTACACTCAAAGGTGTTCACTTAGATTCACATATAATTTATTAATTTGGTACATCCTTGTATATAACCCACTCTCCATAATCATGGGATTTAATGTGATGAAATATTAGGTTATGTTGAATGATCTATGTGGAACACATATACAAGTACAATATATGAAAGTGACCAGTGGAAGTTGAATTATATCTCCCTAGAATACATTATATAATTTTTTAATACAAAAATATTCCATATATATTGAAAGGGAGGTTATCCTAAGAACACTATGTTAGGATTTTATTGTAGTAAGCCTTGAATTATGATAATGAACTCATGGTTTTTTTTCATATTTCCATGTTTCCCTTATGTTATCATCTTATATCGTTCTCTGATGTTTAATATTGTGATACTACCCCCTCTTATATTACCAAGATATTCTTCTTGGGTATCATGAACTACATTAAGATATTTCATGATTTTATTATATTCTTACTAGGATGTATAGATCACCCATTTATTATGCTCGCCCCTAGGTTATCCCATGTAATTTTAAATGAAACAATGAATACAGTTGCATTTTTTAATGTTTTTAAATAATTATGTTGTACCCATGTTTCATGTTAAATTTTTATTTAATAAATTTCCCAAATGTAGAAGCACAAATGATCTTCTATGGATGTATTATGTGTAAATTTCATAAAATTAATATTGGTTTAATAAAATATTGGTATTCATAGTTGGTATCAATGAAATTTCTTGTTAGTTTTTGGGATTAGGTTTATAAAACTGCAATGATATCCATAAGTATAAGAATAAAAATTGGAAAACATATCTAAATTTTGTTATATTATAGAGTTAGTGGATTCTATGAAAATACATCCCATTTTAGATACTATAGATGGATGTGGTTCTATCATAGTTGTACCGAGGGTTAATACTGCTTGAAAGGTTGCTTCATGGTAAACATGATCATCAATCAGTTCATGAAAATAGGCCTTACTAAACATAATATTTGACACTCCTGAGGAATATGATTTGGTAATTTCACAAGGTCTTTATTATCTAGTTTTATGGAACAAATTATGCCACAAATATTTTATATTAATCAATAGATCATATTTAATATATATTTAAACTAAAAAATACATAGGTAATAGAATATATGTTATTTATGAGTTATCAATTCAATGTTCATAGTTTCTATTTTATGTGTTTAGTATTTTTTAAACTCTCATCCCTAATTTCCTATTTAATTTTTAGTCAATGAATAAAATTAGTAGAAACTGATTCAAGAACCAATTGGAGGGACAATTTGATGACTTCCTGAATGATTTGCCTTACATAATGGATGATAAGTTAAGAAATCTTATGATTATGGAAAAACCAGATATCATGAATCATTATTAACATCTATACCATAGTTGAATTTCAAAAAATAACAAAGAAGTTGATGTCATGTCAAGGAATTTGATATGATAAATGTGATAATATAATATTAATTCAATTTCTTATGTGTCAAAAATTTGGAAGGTGTCACCAAGGGAAATGTCACAAGGGAACTCGATGTTGTTTCAAGCATGGAATAATAGGGACTAAAGTAGTTAACTTACAGAAAAAAATGACTAGTTATGTTTACATAATGGATGGAAAGAAATGTTAATTTTAGGTATCATAAATAATGATATTTTTTTAATGGTGGTAATATGGGAATTCTCCAAGACAACTCTATATTTCAAGGAAAATTAAGAATGATGAGAACCAATAAACTCTAAGACCTATGGAACAATGAAATTCCTATACTATGATGGATCATGATGATTTAATTACATGTAACATATACTCTATAATTGTGTATGTCATGTTTTTTTAATTCATACCAAATTATCATTTGTTTTAGGTTTTATAAGAATATAGAGCCACCACCCTATGTGATTTGATATCATCTGGGAAAACATATATGATTAGTGTATCACAAGTTCAATCATTTGGGAATGTTATTTATGAAAATATTATAATTAAAAATTTAGGGGAATAAAATTTTATCCTAGGTATAGATTTCTTCCTTTTATACTACCAATGTAAATTACTGAGATAAAAATTACCCTCTATATTTCAAATCACCCTTTGATTCTATACAAGTGTAAGATAGAGGATGAATTTTATTTTGTAACGTTATTGCAAGAGTGGATATTATTTTTTTATATTCAAGAGTATATATCTCAAATGATTCAAAATAAAGATATGATCATCTTTGATGAAATTACAGTTCTAATAGAATTTATTAAGGTGTTTTGTAAATAATTTCTTGGTCTTCCTCCAATATAAGATGATGAGTTCTCAATCAAACATACATTTAGAACATGTAATATTCCATGGTCATGTTATAACCATAAATATAATATGTTTGGATACTTAAAAAATTGAGGAAATTGATGGATGGAACAAACCAATATATGTGACAAAAATATTCAGTTTCCAAGGGTTTAGTAGGAACTATCATCAATATGTTATAACTTATCATGATTTTCAATCCCACCATGAAGTAATACCTTGAAGGGAGTTCTGTTTTTCTAGATTGATGAATGGGAAGAATGATTAAAATAGATGAACAAGTGAACTATCACAAAATCATTTACACACATTATTCACTTGAGGGGAAGATGTGTGATTTACACTCATGAAAAAAAAGTGATTGGGAATTATACTCATAAAAGACGAAAAAGTTATATTTTAAGTCTTTGACCAAATAAAGAACCCGGATAAGAACTACTAAATGCATGATTCATAATTTGATGAAGTGATATTCTCATTGAAGTTTTTGAAACAATATCTATATAGATAACTGTGTGAAAAATATAGAAATCATAAAACCATATGTATATATTCTAAAAAATGAAGATTATTTTTCTCTAGTAGATGTGGTTAGAGATGATCAAGGATTTATATTTTACAATCCATTACCATATTATGAAGTTAAAAAAATTAAAAGATGCTCTAAAAAGAAAGGATCCCACAACACTATCAATAATAATGATTGAAAGGGATCCAGTATTCATGGAAATGAAAAGGATATATATGGTAATTATAAATGAATATTTATCCCACATATCTCAAATAAATTATTAGAAATCTATTTTATAGAGGATCTAGGAGGCCCAAAAAAATACGAGTTTATATAGAATAAGGGAGTGAGTATTCTAGAGTCCAAAATCGCTGAATCTGGAGACATATGTTTTTTAACATGAATATATGTCCCACAAAAACCAAAACCGAAGTTGGAAATTCCATATGAAATGAATATATCATCCTTATATATTAATCCAAGAAAAACTATGATGTATTGTGATTTGAAGAAAATATTCTAGGGGGATAACTTGATGAGGTAGATTAGAGAGTTTGTATCTAAATTCCTGGTATTCAATAAGTCAATGTGGAATAACAGAAGTCTTAGGGTATAATGTACTGGTTTCTAATACCATTATGTAACTGGGAAAACATAACCATTGATTTCATTATATAATTCACAAGGACAACTAAAGGAAATAAAACTATCTGTGTGGTAGTAAATTACCTTACCAAGTTTGTAAAATTTAGTTATATTGAGGAATATTTATCTCTTCACCAACACTCTATGATATAAATAATAGAACTTGTTAGACAACATGGTGTTCCACTCTCTATTGTATATGATCAATATTATTGATTTACCTCAAGGATTTGGACAAACCTTTAACAAAAATTGGATATATGGCTAAGCTTTAAAACTACTTACCACCCTCAGATGAATATTCATCCTGTAATGACAACTAAAAATATAATGGATTATGATATCATGTTAAATAGATTTTCAATTATGTTGAGACATACACATTCACCTATTGTAGTTCTCATAAAACAATATGTTTTATTTTGTCATTCAAATGGTATCTTATGAGTCCTTATATGGGAAGGGGTGCTAGACTCTAACTTTTTGAGATAAATTTAGAGAGTGGAATGTGATGAGACATAATATTATCCATGAAATGATAGATAAGGGTCAAACCATTTAACAACATATAAAATTTACAAAAAATAAATCGAAAATCTATAAAATCAATCATTTATGGATCCTAGAGTTTGAGATTGGAGATAATATGTTCCTTAATATATCGCTATAGAAGAAATTCATGAGTTTTTGGAATAATGGAATGTGTACACAAGATACATACTCCTCATTTAGATCCTTGTATTATGGGAATGGTGTTCTATTGACATCCACTCCCACTTAACCTATATAAAGTACATGAAGTGTTCCATGTATCCCCCTTGAAGAAGTAAATACCATATACATCAAATTAACTTGATCTATAGGTGGTACCATTGGAGAATGATATTTCATACAAGGACCAGCTGATTAAGATCATAGATCATAATGAAAAAGTAATATAAAAATAGGAAACTCCCATGGTCAGTGTTTTGGAGAGGAACAACAAGATTGAGAAAGAAAGAGTATCCATATATGGTTTAGTGTATGTAATATAAATTTTGAGGGATTAATTTTTAAAGGGGAGTAGAATTTAATGAAAAATACTTTTAAAAACAAAATTCCATTTTAATGAAAAAATTCTATATAAAAATGTAGTTTTAGAAATCACATGCATTTAGTTTTATTTTTCGGATCATTATATGGTCTTTTAAATTTAAAATACCTTTATAAATCATAACCATTTGTAATACATTCATTTTATAGTGACCACCATTATTATTATATTAAGGGTTCTAATAAAGTAACATTGATATAGATGGAAGGATCGATGACCTATAATAATTGGATCTAACCTTATAAAACCGATTTATCAGAGCTTCCAATTGGGATAGAATCAATATCCCTTTCCATGACCAATCCAAATTATAGATTTAACAACTAAATAATGATAGAAAATGTTTATGATATAATATCAAGTTCATTGATATCATGTCCAATACCATGTTTCCCGAAAAACCCCATGAAAATCTATCCATCGTGCACCTTACTCTTAGGTAATTGGTTACGACCCAAACTATAGTAACCCTAAGTTAGTGTCTACTTTATTAAAATGGAATGGAAACATGTGGTCAATACCAATAGACTAATCTATTTAAATGTTCGGTAGAACCAAATATATACATAACACAAATTTTACATTTGAACATGGAAATAAAATATAGGAATGGAAATAAACATTCTTAAACTCATTCAATGAATTCTTCTTCATATAATTCGAAAAGGAAACACTATAAGGGTGATATTAAATGCTTTTTAAGGTTTAATTATACCATAAGAATTAATTAATCAATAAGTCATATTTAATAGATAATGGTAATGAACTAAACATACATTCCATTTAATTAATAATAGTAATATAACAATTAGTTGACAAAAAATCAATATGGAAATGTAAATAACTGAAAACACATTCCATTTTGTCAATAAATTGAGCACAAATTGAATTCATAGATAATATCAATGAATTAATCATATAGATAATAATAACTAAACTCACAAAGGTGGAAATTATTAATTTTAAACATCATTATCTCAAAAATCATGATATAAATATTGCCAAGACCTTTCAAAAGAAAGCTTAACAAAATTGGTAAAAACTATTTAATTTGTCCAACTGATTTCTGCTATGATATTTATCCATTAATTGAGGTCTATATAATTATAGGACCCACCCATAACTACATATACAAATCATTCCTTATATATCATATAATTGATTTAATTCATGAATAATAATAATCATCAAAAAATATATATATCGAGTAAAGAATACAGATGTATCAATATTACCTCTATTAATCAAATTTCATTCCAACAAAATAGTATATGTGAAAAAGATATATATTCTAGGAAATAATAATATCCATGAGATATATAATATGGTTATTTAATCTAAATATTGTCTAAGGAAAAATTATCACAGGAATGTGATTTTCTCAAGAAAATGTTAACAATCACAAAATAAATTAATAGGTGAGAGGTGAACATAAATTCATCAAGAATATAATATTCTTTTAATAAAAAATATCTATTTTTGATGAATAAAGGGAATTAATGTGAAATTTTAAAATAATATTCCATAAAAGTGTTTTATTTTCATAAATATTGACAAATACTTAAATAATCTATTGAATGAAAGTCCATTATCTCTATATATTAAAAAAGAGCATTCCTTTTGACATCTTATCCGAAAACCCCATTTTAAAAAATATGATAAAGATTCATTCCAAACACTTTTTAAAAGTCATAGAGAACATAATATTTTTCTAATAAATCTTTTAATAAAATAAAAGGATATTTTTAAACAATTTTGTAGATTATGGATTTCGAATTAAAATATATCTCATTTATAGAGAACTAATATTTGTTTTTTTAAATCATTTTAATCATTTAGGGGGTAATGAGAGTCAAAGTTAGAATAAAATATTAAAACTCTTAATATATTCGGTGCATAATAAAATTATTGGATCTAATGAATGTAAAATGATAATATTCCTTCAATGAGAATAAAAACAATCCCAAAAGAATGTGAACTCTTAAAATTGATTCTTACCACTTTAGAAACAATCTAATTGTAAACACATAAAACAATATACATGATCTAAATAATTATAAATCATGGATAAATAATTATTAATGTTAAATAAGTAAAATGGGTATTATATTCACCACATAAAAGTGAATGGGTGAACAATGATAGGTATGTCTCAATGGAATTGAAATTGAAACGAAATCCCTTAGATCACACATTACTATAGCTAAAGGCCATTTATTTTCATGTATAATGGTTTTATGAATGTTATTAATTTATAATAAAACCATGTAAATATTTATAATATCATATATTATCCTTCATAACATTTTATCACCGGTTTTGTTATAATATTTCATTATTTTCATTATTTTCAATGTTAATTGAAAATTTTTCTCATACATGTCTTGTATTGAAATTTTCATTTTTTATGAACAAGATATAAATAAATCATATCTAGTGTATTAATAAGTTTATAAATACCATATTAATTAATTTAAAAAAATTTCATAATCATTCTTTAAGTAGACATGGAAAATGAATATCATCGATTTGGGGAGATAGTAGGTCATAAATATGCAAGAGTGATGGTATCATTACCTTAACAGGTGAAAGGGTGAGAAAGTGAATGGTATATTAAAATTTAAAACTTAATATCATGTTATATATATCATATAAATTCATTATTTCTATTATTGTGACTATTCTATCTAAGTTAGTGATAGAAAAAAATTACATCAGGTCGTCAGGTGGTAGTCTCCCATTCACACAAGCGATGGATTTGTTTCCCATTTGATGGAGAAGGTGATAGAAAAATATCATGACATCAACATAATATTTTTTTCATAATATAGTAAATTATTGTTCTTTTATATTTTATGTGTTAATATATAATTTAATGGTGTTAAATAATAAATAAAAAAGTAAGAGCTTTGTTGAGATGATTACTTTCTCTTATAGAAACAACCTTTGAATTTCTTCTTAAGGACAACATGGATCTTATTTTTTAAGAACATGCATTAGTATTTTGGGAATATATTTTTCTAGGTTTTTGTTGATCCAAAGGGATAGAAATGTGTTAATATTTGAGTACAGGGGGTTCTTTTTTATATTCTGGGAGGAGGACACCCTTGGAATTTTGGAAAAGAATAAATCATACCCACATATTTCAAATGCCAAAAAGATAAAAAAGGATAATAATTGATAATTATATTTTTTAATGTATAAATATTTGTATCCAATATAAATTATAGATGTTGGTAGGTCATTTTATCCAATATCGTCTTAGTTTAACCGCTAACAAACACATTTTTACCATAACTATGGTAATTAATTATTACTATTGTATGTATTTATTTAAAAAAATTAAATTTATAATATTTTTTGATATCATTAATTTGGACTCTAAAAATGAAATCCATTTTACTTAATTCAATTCATATAAATGGATTTTTTTTGTTAATGATAAAGCTGCAATAGTTTTCCAAATACTATTTTTCAAGAAATGCATTTTTCAAGAATAAGATGATCTTATATTAACTATATGATTAGTAATAATCATTATATGGTTTTATATTCAAATATCTACATATAAAATATATAAATTCCAATTAGAAAATTGTACACTATTTATTTTTTAAATAATTAAATTGTGTTAAAATTATTCCATTTTAAAAAAAATTCTCAGAAAATCCAATTTTCTGAAAAATATTCCTTTTTTACCTCAAAATGTTATAATATTTATTTAAATGAAACTTATAATTAAAAAACTATTAGTTAATAATATTATAATATATTATTGTAAATAAATGAAATAATAGTTATATACTACATTCTCAATTAATAATAAAAGCTAACTTTTGAGAAAAATTTCACAAATAAATTGTTGGATAATTGTTACCATATAAGTACAAAATTGATATTCACCCTATAAAATTATATTTTTTTATGTTGAAATAAATAAAAATCATTATGTTATATTTTTATTAAAATATAATTTTCACTTAAAATAATTGAAGGATGAAATTGTGTGTATCACATGCTATCATAGATATTGATTTTATTTAAATGGGAATATATAATAAATCTCATAATGTCACATTCTTCCCTCCTACTAAAAATTCAAACTTGGAATTTCATAAATAATTCCTTTGAATTAAAAGAGGATTATTTTTCATCATAACATCCTCTGGTTCCCATTTTTCTTCCCCATTCTATGATTTCTTCAATGTACCTTTAATGATCTAGTCATCTAATTGATTAATAATTTCTCTTTAGCATCAAGAATTTGGAAGGTCTCCTTATAGTATGATACAACAGGTTCCAATTATATTTCATTACAGTTGAGAACATTCCCTAGGTATATCATGTACTTATATTTCAATAATATATGTATCACGTCATGTAATTTAGAGAGGCTTGGTGTCTTTTCCAACTAGTAAGTCAAAGATCTAATGCTTCCAAATTTTCAATGTGTTTGATGTAAATGGGGATTAAATTTACCATATCATGAAACCATATAAAACCCTTAAATAGAGATATTTTCATGAATATGTGATCTTCAATTTGAAATTCAATGCTTGTCCTCTATTTTCCAGCATAACTATTTTCTATAATTTGAGTTTATTTAATATGAACATGAATATTTTTTTCCTTTAGAGTTATATCTTTATCATGTACTAGGCCGAAATAATTTTATTACTAACTTCATCCCAACATGTTAGAGTAAAAAATATATTCACATATAAGACTTCATACAAAACCATTTGAATACATGAATGGAAACTATTGTAATAGGAAGACTACACCAAAGGTAAATGATTATCCAATAAACATTGAAATTCATGTGGGCATGAACTGAAAATTTCTTCCACTGTTTGAATAGTCCTTTTAGTCAATCCATTAGTTTAAATGTGGTATCTAGTGCTCAAATCATGCTTATTAACAGGATCATTTTTAAGAATCTTCTATAATATTGATGTAAAATTGGGACCACAATTAGACACAATTGAATGTGGCTTTCCATGAATTATGGAGATGTTATTTATATAGATCCATGCATGTTAATCATGTTTTATTTATTCTATTATATTGAGGAAATTTGTATATTTTGTTGGGAAATAAATAATAACCCATATTACATTTTTCCTTCAAGGATTCTTTTTTAGTCCTACGAAAAATTAAATAGTAATATCATCCCATTTCTACATAGGAATAGGAATAGGTTTCATAACATCTATAGGATTCTTAATATAATGTTTCACTGGTTGAAAAACTAATCTCTTGGACACATAATAAAAAATTTCCCACTTCATGTAATCCCACAAAAAAATTTCCTTCAAATACCTATACTTATTGGAGATTCTATAGTGTATACATAAATTAATGATTTGATAATCAACGAATAATTACATCTTACGATCAATTATAGATAGAAAACTTAATATCCTTCCAAAATTTACAACTCTATTTTTACAAACAATGTCTGGTAACTTCCCATAATTTACATGTCTAACTTTATAATAAAAATTATCATCATTATATTAAGAAATTGTTTTCTTTTCTAATAAACATGCATTCTCTATGATTTGAAAAATATTTGATGTCCCCCAACCATAATAATTCTAATATCTATATTTACTATGTAAATTAATATATAATCTATCATAATATTTATTTTGGTGTAAAATCCATTATATTTTATTCTCAATGAATGAAACAACTTATTTAGTTTCCTTGGGTTACAATGTAATGATTAATCAGAATCCTAGAGTATTTAAAGTCATTTATTTTTATTATTTTGAGATATTATTATGAAAAGATTTATTTTAGCCTCATATGGTCTCTGTATGTATCACATTATTCACCATAGTGATAATGTCACAATATCTTCAATGAAATTATTACAACTTCCAACTCAATATCATGGGTTCGATAGTTCTCTTCACGAGTCTTCAACTGCCATATTGTATATGGAATAACCATATAATTTTTCAAAATTACACAACCTAGTACATTCATTGATGGATCACAATTTATCAAAAAACCAATCAATTCCTGATGATAGAGTCAATATAAGATAAATAACCAATCATCTAATTAATTATTCAAAATAATCTTTTCATTATTTTTTTCCAAATAACCATTCTCCTTTATGTGTATGATTTGTTAATGAGTTATCCAATCATGAAAACATCCTTACACATATATGAGAGTATCCTTCCAAACCAATATAAAAATTTACCTTAGTTATGTTTATTTTTATAGGAAATTTTTTAACTCACTTTTTATTAATAGGATCAACCGATAATCCATCCTTCATATGCAATATATCCTAGAAAAGAATATTCTCTAATACAGACATCACACATACAAAATTTCCAATGTATCTATTTTCATTAAAGAGTATTAAGAATGTTACAATTGTGATTATAATATTATAAAAATAATTTTGATTACACCATGATATAAGTAATGAATACAACAAAAAATTATTAATATATTACTTGAATACTTTTTTCATTATTTACATAAAAAATGAGGGAGAATTAGTCCATTAAATGGAATTTCTATAAATTCAGGATGTCTATACCTCATTCATAATAATTTATCCCTAATTCCTTCATTATTTACTCACTATTGATGATACACAGAATAAAGGTGATTCTTTAAAAAAATATTGAGCCCCGTGAAGTTGAAAGAATAATTCATCAATGAGAAGAAAATGATAGCTTATATTTTCAGTAATATAATATATTTATATATAAGAAATTAAAATCTTCATTGATTCATTATTCTTTTAATGAAGAGAATAGCGGATCCCCCTAGGGAAATACTAGGGATAATAAATCCATTATCTGATAACTCATCTAATTGATTTTCAAAATATACTAATTTTACATTGGTTATTCTATATGGAGATGTTGATATTGGCCTTTCCTTAGGTATTATATCAAAAGAAAACTCAAA
The DNA here is from genome assembly GCA_963277665.1 of Viscum album. NCBI lineage: Eukaryota > Viridiplantae > Streptophyta > Magnoliopsida > Santalales > Viscaceae > Viscum > Viscum album. Next base: position 1,996,854,830 of record OY728157.1, read on the forward strand.
TTCACACTATGGTGGTTGTCTAGGCAATTCCTCAAGAGATATATTAATGTATTCTAATATAATAGAAAAATATTAAATTTTAATATTACCTTCTCTATTGAAATATTTTTTTACTCTTATTCCCCATGAATGTAATTTTTAAGAGATATTGGGGGTGGATATTGACCTAAAAAATGATGAATTAACAACTCTAAAGATAAATAATTGGATATCTTCATCATATATAATAATTTCTCTCTCCTTGGAATAAAATTAAGCAACATATTTTTAATTCCATTCCACACCATGGATTATAAAGAAGTCAACCATAGGTAAGATAACAATGCTAAAAAATAAAGAACATTTATGTGTCATAATGGGGACTTCGTGAAACATCTTTGAGACTTTCCATAATATCATCATGTTCTTCCACCTTTGATGTATTTATTACATTATCTTGTTCTCTTCCCCTGAGCCTCTTCTATGAAATATTCACTTAATAATTATGGAATTGGTAAAAATAATTCCCAATTTATTTATGGTTGAATCATTTTAAATCATTGATTTGTTTCTTTCATTTTCATTCAAGATATAGATGACCCTTATCTCCACAATTTTAATAAAATCCTAGTTCATTGAACCATTTACTGGGTTGTTTTTTCCAAAAATATCTCATGATGTAAATTTCTTCATCATATTAATCTTATTTGAAACATTCACGCTTTTTTCGGTTAAAATGGCCTCTTCTTCTTTTGATTCCCCAAAAACATATAGGATATAGGAAATTCCTTAAATTTTTTGATGGAACATAATTATATATCATAACATAATGAAACATTAGAGATAACTACACCCTACAAATACCTCTCTTAATAACTTAATAAAAATGATTCAACTTTCATTCTATATTCTGCAGGCAATCCTTCGAAAACCTATATATTCTTTTAAGGTAACCTCATTCTCTAAAAAAATTTATTATTTATTTTTCGTTAAGATATAAAAAATTATACTATTATCCGTTTATTTATTTTGAGGGAATTTTTTTTTGAATAAACTTTCATCAATATAATTCAATTACAAGTGTTCTATTTTCCTTTCCATACCTTGTATTCTACATCTATTCCTCCAATAATAAGTTCCTACTTTGAGTAAATTCACAAAAAATGCGTATCCTTTTCCTTTTAATCACATACTAAGGCCATAAATATCAAATAATGAGACTTAATATAGTTCATAGATAACAATACATTATTATTCCTACTAAATTATTGGGAATTTTTAACAAAATGATATCCAATATATAAGAATCATACTACGGTATAATAGGTGGCTCCATTTAGAAAAGGTTATTTTTCATAACCTGATTAAGTGACCCAAATATTTACTTGATTTGAATGTTTTAAATACTCTTTATATTGTATTTATCAATATGGTAATATCATTATATTCTATGAGTATAGATACACTTATTTATTCAAGGATCCATTTATAAAAAAATGGATCATGTTGGCTTAGTTCAAAAATTTATACATTTTAAATCAAAATCTATAATTCTAAATTTGGTATAATAATTAAAATAAATTTAAATTTTATTCATCATTAATCTCAAAATCATAAAAATGGTTTCTTTTGGGATATCAATATTTTCAAATCCTTCATAATGGTTTGTAAGAAAAATATAAATTATCCTAACAATATCACCTTGTAGTTTTAAACTAGGTAAAATTTAAGGGTACACATACCCTATAGTATAATAATAGGCAAGATATACTTGACCAACGCTTTTCAGGGTTATTACCCCTAGATGCATCTATTCAAAAACTGTTCCACATGTAGTATACATACGTGGATGTATTTATTTGAAAAACCAAACAATTTATACCTTAACAAATCATTATTATGTGTATACATACATATCCTCAAATTATATCAAATGGTTGTGTTACCTAATATATTATTCCTTAACATAGTTCCCATGGATTCTAATAAACTTTATCTGATACCAACTATGATGACCCAAACTCCAGTAACTGAAATCTTGTGTCTATTTTAATACAATGGAATGGAAACATGAGGTAAAATATCAAAGAACTGGTCAATTTAGAAGATTTGGAGTACCAGATATATAAAAAATATCTATTTTATGTTATCAAAAGACAATGAAACATAATAATTGAAAACATTCACCATTATTGTACTCATTCAACAAAATAATTTACTTATCTTTGGGAAAGTAAAAAAAATGTGATCTCAAATGATCGGTAAGGGTTACTTGTTGTAGATGCTATCGGGAATTACTATGTTAAATCAATATGTAAAGGTAATTTATTGGAGACACATTCCATTTAATCAATAACTTGAATATCATAATTAGATATGTTATAATCTATATAACATGTTAAATAAAATAAAAGCATTCCATTAAATAAATAACTTGATAAAAAAATGAATCCTTGGATAATATAAATACAATAGTCACATTGATAATAATAACTAAATTAATAATGATGGAAATAATAAATTTTGGATATCAGGATCTCATAAATCATTACATCTATACTATTTGGACCTTTCACAATATAGTTTAACACTATGGGAAAAAATCCATTTAATTTGGATAACTGATTTGTTTAATGAGACCCATCGATGCATCGAGAGGCTATATAATTTTAGGGCCCACCCATAACTACATGTTCAAATCAGTACACATATATTGAATAATATGTTTAATTAATTAATAATATTACTTTTCAATAAATATCCTTATTGAGTAATGAATATTGATTTATCAATATTTCCCTAGTTAACAAAATAAATTTCAATATAAACATTGTATATATAAATTCCATAAAGTCTAGGATTTAATCATACCCATCTTAAAAAGAAAATGTATATTTTAGAGAAATATAATTTCCAATTAAAAAATATCTCAAGATAGTTATTTTACCAATATAATTTTAACAATCACAAAATAAATTAAGATATGATATGAGACCATTGAATCATTGGTAATATAAGGTTTTTACAAAAAAATAATTCTCATTGGAATAATAAAGTGAATAGATTTTTAATGTAAAACTGAGATTTCATAGAATAATTTTATTTGTAAAACTATTTAAAACATTTCAAAGAAGTTACATTTCAAAAATATTGTTACGGTAGAGGGGATGTCTGTTGTCGTAATATACTTTTAAAAAGAACATTCCATTTTGATTTTTTGTCAAAATCTTCTCACTTGAAATATAGTAGAAGTATTATATACACATTTTTTAAAACATATAGATAACATAAAATATACTTAGTATATAATTTTAGTAAATGAAATTTATTTTTCAAAACAACTTTGGAAAACATGGAAATGTAAGAAAAATATATCTTTCTAAGGAGAATTAAATTCTGTTTTTTAAATCATTTTCTTTATTAACATACCAAATAGAGGGAATGTTAGAAGAAAATATAGAAAATTAATAAATTAATATTTGATAAGAAACTTATTTATTTTTATGAAGTATAATTGGTAAGATTTAATCAATGAGAATAAAAGCAATCCCAAAAGAAAGTGTGATTGTAAAGTATAGTATTACTAATTTGGTAAATTTAAAACTTATAACACATTAAAAGAGAGTAATTTTATTGAAACATTAAAAATATTGAATAAATAGGTATTCATGATCAATAAAAAAAGGGGGACTATACAGACCACATAGAAGTTTATAAGTGTATAATAACAAATATGTTTTAATGGAATGTAAATTTTGATGAAATCCATTACGCCACAATTTCAATTAGTTAAACTTGATTTAACCTCATATATAAAGATTTTAATAATGTTAATAAATTAAATAAGAACGATTTTATTTTTTATAATATCATACATGAGCCTGTTATAATATCTTATCATGTGCTTGATAATAATATTTCATTATTTTCAATGTTTGGGGTGTTAAATGCATTATTTTCTCATTCATGTTTTGTCATGAAGGTTTTGGTGGTTCTAAATATGATGTAAATAAATTATCTAAAGGATTATAATAATTTTATATGTTAAATATTTAATCACTAGATAAATTTTTAGAACCATTCTTGAAATTTGTTCATTGAAAATGAATTACATCGCTTTGTGGAGATGATATGCCTTACAAACATAAGAACAAAGATATCATTCCATTGAAGGGTGAAAGGGTAAGGAATTGGAAGTTATATTAATTGTAAATCATTAAATTCAAGCCATATTTAATATATAAATTCATTATTTATATAATTATTATTGAACATGTGAGTCGGTGACATAAAACAAATTAAATCATTTCGCGAGGCAGTAGTCTATCATTAAAACGAGCGATGACATTGTTTCCCATTTGATGGGGAAGGAGATAGATAAATATTATAACATAAAAATGAAAATATGTTCATATTTAGGATATAATATTATTATTATATTCTATGTTTTAATACATAATTGATATTTTAAAAGAAGAAAGATAATGAAAGAGATTCCTTTAAATGATTACATTATCTTAGAGAAACCTCTTTCTAGACTCCTACTAATGACTATAAAGTTGGTATGTTAGGAATAAATCATACAATATAATGTTTATAATTATTTGAAGGTAACATTTTTTTGGGTTTTATCGATCCATAGGGCTTGATATGAGTGAATTAGTGGAGGGAGTGCCCGTTTATAATTGAGATGGAGTACATTGTTGAACGTTTTGAAAATAATAAATACTACCCATGTTCTTCTCATTTCATATACCTATAGAATAGTTCATTATTGAACCTTCAATGTGTTAAGATATAAATAAGGTTATAAAATATGTATTAGACATGTTTTCACATCATTTATCCCCAATATTCATAGTTTAACCCTAGTTAATCATGTTTTTATCGTAACTATGATAATTAATTTTTACTATTCATTATGATGAAAAATTATATTAACCTAATTATATAATATTAATTATAATTATTGAAAAAATATAATCTGTTTTACCAAATTCATTTCATATAATTGGAAAATTTTATTTTAATGATAAACCTGAAAAACATGTCAATATTATTTCAAGAAATGCATTTTTTTAATAATAACATAATTTTATATAAATAACATAACTAGTAATAATTATAATAGGTGTATAAATTAATATATCTAGATATATAATACATAAATTTAAATTAAATAATTCATCATTAAATATTATTTTAATTATTTTAAATTTTTAGACATTTTGCCTTTAAAATAAAAATAGTTCGCTGAAAAAACCTATTTTGAGATAAAAATATCCATTTTTTCTTCCAAATGTTCATATCATTATTTTAGAAAAATTTATAGTTAAAATTTTCTAAATTGAAATTATTATAGTACATTTTTATAAAAAATAGTAATAGTTTAACATTATATTTTCAATTAATCATCAAAGCTTACTTCTATGGGAAAATATAAAAAGTTCATTACAACGTTATTTTAAGCATGTAAGTTCAAAATATATTTCCATACTATAAAACTGTAATTTTTTTTCCAATAAATAATTTTTTATTGTAATTTTTTTAAAATATAATGTTCACATACAATAATTGAGGCTCGTTGTTCTATCTATCATATGTTATCAAAGATATTGAATTTATTTAAAAGGGAATACGTCACAACGACCTTGAGTGTTATAGAATTCAATGGGGTAATAAAGATCTATGTATCAAGAATATTAGAGTATGAATATTTATACTTTATTTTTATTATTAAATTATTATATTTATCCCATTTTAATATTACTTTATATAATGAGAAAATAATAAATTTTGTTAAAATTAGATTTAAATAAATGAAATAAATATTGTATTTTTTTGAAATATATAGTTTCAATAAAAGATAAATTTTTTAAAAATTCAATAATATATTAGATAAATGATATATTATAAAAAAAATAAAATATTTTTTATTTAATATAAATTATAATATAATTTTATAATGTTAAATGTATTTTTTATAGGGGTCACAAAATTGTTGTCAAAGAAACATATATATTACAATAAAAGGGGATTATTTGACTTAATTTTTAAAATTCACAAATTTATATAGTTATATTGATAAAGAATTTTTTTTGAAATCATAACATCGAAACTATCAAATAGATATTTTTTTAAATTTTCACACATAATAAAAATTTTGGGTAAAAAATAATTATGATATAATTATGTAGTAAGTGTTTTGACATTATAGAATCCAAAAATTGGCGTAATAGAGAATTTAAAGGGTATACATGACCGAAATTAATTTTCTCCTTTAAAATAATGGGGTTTTCAATTTATTTGATTTCTTTTTTAAATCCTTAATTAATCCTCGAAAATCTGTATTTTATTTCATGATATTTAAATAACGTGTTTACGAACATGACTCACTTCCACATCACCAAGGGTATTATTATAATGAGTTAGGTTCTTATAATTATAAAATAATTAATAATAATCCTCTTTATTAGAAACCATTTTAATAAATTATGGGATGGTTTTTTATTAATCTATCATATAGAGTCCAAAACCTATGTTTGGAAATTAATAAAAATTTACCCTCTCTTTCCCTCTAAAAACTCACTCAAACTCAAATTACACTTCTATAAAAACTCTTTGAGAATATTTGTACTCTTCCATTATCTCTCAATATACCTCCCAAGGTTCCCCCATGATCATACGTGTCTCCACCCAATCTTTTTGAAGGGCCCTCTCAAGGCATGGGATCCTCTCCTAATTTTTTGTATTTGAGCACATTCGTTATATTTTGTCTTTAGATTTCTAACTTTTCATGTCATGATATGTTTACACACATTTCACCTACTATCATTATGATTTATATGTGATAATATTCACATTTTACTCCCATTCATCACTCTTATATACATCTATGTAACCACATTATACTGTAGAAATTATCTTGTGATTTTTCATGTCAAACATTTCTTTAGTGAATAGTCATCCACATTTACACTAATGTGTATTATCCTAGATGTATCCATCCTTAATTTAATGGTTTATTCCATGTATTTATCCTAATATCATTAATCATGGTATTAAAGGATATTATATATGATCCAGGGATTAATGATCTATAAGGCACACATATCCATATACACGATATGAATGCGATGAGTGGACTCAAAATTATACAGCCCTTCAATGCAATGGGATATATTTTTATATCATAAGATTCCATTTTCAATGCAAGGGAGTTTATCCTAATTACAATATATTATTTTTTTATGGTTATCCTTATCTTATGCTTATGATATCTTGTTTTATGTTGTTTCTACATTCCCATGTTTCCCCCATGTTATCATATAATGTAACACTTCGATGATCATGTTTTTGAATACCACCCTTCTTACATTACCTTTATATAGTTCATGGATCGCATGTAATATTTTATAATATTATATTATTTTATTATTCACTTACTCGGATTTATTGGTCACTTAATTCTTATTAATGTCCCCAAGATATCACATATAGTTTTAGAATATCCAAGGAATATAAGGTCATGCTTTAATGTTTTTAAAAAATGAAATTCTACCCATGTGCCATGTTAATGTTATATGTAACTAATTTCCCAAATAAAATTGTATTAAAGATCCTATGAGGTTTTATAAAGTGTATATTTATGAAATATATAATTACATAATGTGTAAAAAAATATGGGTTGGCCTAAAGAGAGTTACTAATTATATCTTATGGCACGTCACATGTAAAATGTTCAACGTTGTGTCATAGGTTCCAATATATTTGGTATAACCCATTGAGGATAACTATTGTAAGAAGGATAATATATTAGTGAAATTATTTGTGAGACTTCAATATCTATCAAAGGTTCATTATATAATTTTTGTAATTATGGAATGACTAGCCATGTTGGCTCTTTCCATTTCACATCATGGTATGAGTTCAGTGGATATAATAGGATAATTTTATGTGGATGATATTATAAATATATATATAATAACTTCAATTATAATAACTATATGTGATTTTTGTGTATATAACTGTTATTGAGGATATTATAATAGGATTTTAGGCTGCAGGTGTTGTAGAGTATTTCATTGAACCCTCATATAGATGGGAAAACTCAAAGGACCAATCAGGTTCTTATGGATATTCATTGAACATTCCAATTTTATATTGATCATAAATTGGAGGATCACATAAATTTAGTATAATTATAATAAAATAACATTATCCACTCAACTATTTTTGTATATCAATTTATGGACCTATACAAGAGACCCATATAGGTCTCCCATTTGATTGATGGAGATCAGAGAGTATTCATTGATGGGGATTGGGAAAATGTGGATGACAATGGAGAAGAAAAATAATATCTAGGAGTGGATGTGGACATATAAATTTTATCATATTTATTATATAGATTGATAATGAAGACTATTATATTTAGAGCACGGATATCATATTTTCCTGAAGTTCTCACCATGACATGGGATGTAGAAGTTTGGTTATGTAAATAAGCTACCATATTGGCCCATTTATCCATTTATGATTCTTTTCAGCTTGTACGAGGAATATATCCACCTATAATTTACCTCATATTTATGAATGCTGAAAAATATCTTCCATGTGTCATAATTAAGGATGTACATGAACAATCAATCCCATGTCATCAACTAGCATGAGAAATGTATTGAGAATAATGTTACATTCTATATGTACGTAGTATTAATCATGGATCAAGAGGAGTGAAACCATTAAGGCCAATAGATATCATTGGAACAAGTTTTATATCATGATAGAAACCTTGAAAAACATTCATTAGAATGTGAGAGTCTGATACAGTCTCATTAAATTTCTTTTTTTAGTAGGTTGAGCTTTTCATTATTAAAGACATTGATGATAGTGTGTTTGTAACACCCAAAATTTTCATCTCAGATCATCTATAAAAAGTTAATGTTGAAAAATTACCTTGAATTAAAAGGTATCCTTTTACAGTGATTTATTCATTGTATTGGGGTTTGAAGGTTGCCACATGAGGATTGATGTTCCCCAAAATTTATCAAATGCATGAAGCATGAAACTTGTGGTTCCCTTGGTTTTATATTTTGTGGGTGGAACTATGCCATGATTGTTTGTGTAGTCATGTAGAGGTTGATTTGTTTCATTTCACCTTGTGTTACACTATAGTGAGATCAATCCATATAGAGAAATTTGAGTTAAATTTTTTTTATATGTAGTAATGATGGGATTTTTTTTATTCTAGGGTTTTTGGTTATCATATTAATCTAGGGACACTATAGTGTTTTGGTACCTATTTGACTTGAGTATTGGTCCTTCTATAACTAGTTTCACTAAAATGGGAAGCACTTCAAGATGAATTTTTTAGCCTAGGTTTTCATTATAAACGATGGTTGAACTCTCTTTACCTATGATTTAATTATATTTCCAAATCTTTTCAACTATATAGGTATAATGTTCAATCCCCAATCATAATGAATGATCCAAAAATAGATGAAAACTAAGTGGTGATACCAAATAACTTTTTGAGTATATATTCATTCAGCATCGATGAATATAAAAAGAGGAAGAATTTTTTTCTCACCTCCAGATCATTTATCGTATCATTTATTGCAAACCGTATAAATTTTTAATCATATTTTTATGATATTACTTCTGGTGATCCATGTTATTTCATTTTAAAAATAATATTTAAAAACAAACCAACATTTATTATTTTACATCATTTTATAGAACCTTTATATCGAATCCCATATTATTCTTTTGGTTCTTTTTTTAAGCCACCTAAAGTTATAATGGTGGAGTGTCAAATCAGTGTAAGAAATTAGAGGCATAATAAGGAGGCTATAGTACATGATTGAAATAATGTTAACAATAAGACTTTGTTGGGTAGGGTCACATTGTAATGTGAATTAGAATCACAAATTGTCGAAACAGGTTTCCATAGTTTCCCTATGACAATAGGGTGGGATGAAACTACAACACTCCAAGTTATTCTATGATAACCCTTCATAGTTTCATATAATAATAAAAGTAGTTTTCATGGAAATAATTTTTACATAGAGGTCATGATATTCTAAGATAATCTTTTATAAGGTGTGCTATGATTGGTGGTTAGGGATGCAACATAATGTTTGTAGGTGTGGTGTGGATGTTCGGATTTAGTATTGTAGTGGCATATATGTGCATTTGTTTTAGTATGGGGAGTTTTGTCTCATTACTAAAGTAGTGGTCTAGTAAATGTAGAGTGTCAATAAAGGTGATACCATAACTATAGCCTATATAGAAATGACTTGGAAGGTTTAGTTAATATATTTTTACAAATATTTTCATAGTAATTATTTATTAAGGTGTAGTGATAGAATATATTGAGTTCTATCCACATAATATATGATTGTAAAATCCCTTTAGAGCACCAGAGTAACTTTATATTGTGTTTTGGGTTTGTTTAGGCTATAGCTCCTTAGATCCAACAATTGGATTCAAATGTTTTGAGTGATGTAAGACTAGGGGATCTATACTCTCTTAGTAGTCAATTGATGTTAGGTAATGAATACCCTACATGGTCTTAGAGTTTGACACTCCCCCACATTCCTTATTTGTTGGTCCTCTATAGTTCAATCATAAAATCGACACACCAATCAACATGACAAGGAATGGGTACTTTACAGGATTAAATTAGTTTATCACTCACCCAATTGGTGTTCTATGACTAATTGGGGCACATGAACTAAATATATAGAGCTGGTTACTACCCCATTCATTGAACATTAACAATAAGTAGTGGGTCCTCCATCACAGGGTTAATAATCCATCAGAAGATACATATTAGGATGTAGTATAGGTTCTCATGTATAATATTCATTAGTAATAAAAAATACAGGTAAATAATAATTTTTGTTACTCAATGGAGGAAAAATTAACTAAAGTGAAACTGTTACCTTCGTATTAATTTTCAATGCACAAATTTATAAATTCTAAAAAATCAATAAATATTTATTTTATACCTTACTAGAAACCTTTATCAACTATTTTTAAATTACAAATGTAAATTTAGTATCATATACTATTTATTTATTATATAGTTTTCTATAATATTTATTTGAGTTGGTTCAGTCAATTTCTATGTAACTCTTTTGGTATGTTGAACAAGGTTTATGGTGTTTTAGTATAATTTTTAAATATCCAAAATTGTAGGTGGTATGTAATATTTTTTATATTATAGTTAATTTTATACAATAATATTGGTTTATCACAAATTAAATTATATTAGAAATGTTACACTGATATCGTCCTTTTAGGTGGGTAAGTTTATTATGATAATTTATATTTAATATCATAGATTAGATGTACAATATTATCTTTAAATATTATTAATTATTTGATAAATATCATTTGTATTAATTAAATAATATTTTAATGTATTCCATGTTAGGAGGTCATGGAAGAAAAATCCCACCACTTCATGGAGGCACCAGCCTAGATAAACACATGATTGGGGTTTTTTTTACTTTTCTAAAGGGATGGGAAGGAATAAGTAAGGATTATTCTATTAATATAATAACTCATTAGTATAAAAATGACATAGACATAATTATATCAGTATTGTTATCAATGGTTTGGAAGAGAAATATTATGGAAAAAGGGATAGAGATTATGTAATATTTACTTTAAGAGTTTAAAATTTATCATGAATATGTCCTTATAAATTAAGGGATTAAGATAAATTATAGTGGACATGGAATACACGTAATGAAAGTGAATTTTAGGAGAGGAACATTGGGCATGAGTTCTATGAAATTTTAAAGGGGTTTTTTAAATTTGATAGGTTGGAAGTGCTCTAATTTTATAATTGAACGAAAGGAAAATTATGTTAACAACAATTATTTTATATAATAAAATGACTCAATTTAGTGATAAATTCTTCCAAAAGTGAAAAATAATGGGGTTTGGAGTGAGATAATGTTTTTAAATCCTAAAAAACAAATTTTCCAACAAGTTTCAAACATGTATCATGAATTTTGACAAAACAAACAGAAATTTTAAAAGAATAAAATTTTGTTTTATAGCATAAGTGATATGAACGATAGAGCTTAAAAATCCAATGAAATAAATTTCTATAAATTTAATCACTTTGATAACATAAAATTATGAAAACACGAGTTTAAATGAATCATATATCATTATAAATAATTGTTATAATGGAGGATACTGATAAGAATAATTAGATTATAAAAATTTTATTTTTTACTCATATATTAAATGAATTCATTGGTTACAAATTGATTATAAATAATAATAAAACTAATTTGATAGACAAAGAAATTATTTTCTTATTTGTTTTTGAAAAATATCTTTCATCACTTTTTGTGAAATTATTTTAATATTAATTTATATATCCTTTATAATTTTTAGAAAAAAATAAATTTCAAATCTATTTTATAGTAATTTGGGATAATTTTTAAAAAAGGATCATTTTTTTAATTAATTGTGAAAATTAGTGATTTTAATTGAAAATTTCCTTTCATTTAAAAAATTTAAAATATTAATTTTAATTTAATTTTTTTAAAAAAAATTAATATAAATTATATTATTTTATAATGAATATAATTTATTTCTTCTTAATCACTTTTATATTGAATTTTGATATTAAAACATTCTATATTTTTGAAAACATTTTCTTTGGAAAACTATGTTATCTTTAGGTTAAAGAGACAAACGTGAAAATAGATTTTGTGATTTATACATATTCAATTTGAAAAAATGTATTCTTGATTTTTTAATAATAATTATTAATATTATATAATATTTAAAAATATTTTTTTTCATAATAAATTTTAAAAATTGTAAAAATTATTTACCACAATTAAGGTTAAAATGTGTTTATCGAGGGTCAGCCTAAAATTATAAGGGTTACAAAGACTTATAAACTACTCCAATTCCCAATTTTTTAATATTTTTCAATTTTATCATATCCATGGTTTGATAATTATCTATTTTTGATCCTTGTGGAATGTGAAAAATGTTGGTATCACATTTTCTATTTAAAAATTCAATGATTGTCCTCTCTCATAAATATAAATGGCCATCCCATATCCTGTCCTATTCACACTCTGAAATGCTTCTATAATTTCCTATAACCACAACATATTTTCCTTACATTTCCACACACATCATATAGTTATTTTTTTCATAAATACCTTCTTGTAAGGCATTAGGTATACTCATAAAGAAGTAGTCTCAGGAAGAGGTAATGTTGGCAGCCATTCATTTTCATTATACATAGTGCTCCAGAAGATTAAAATCCTCATTAAATTTAATTATGTAATAATAATTTCATATCATACAATGATATGTTATTATATTAATGGAATAATTTATATTCATCCCATATTTCATCAAATGAGAAATGAAACTTTCGATCATGTGTACAGTAAAAGAACGACTTGCAAACTGATGACATTCATTTTTTGTAACTAGATTTTAGGAATGGATGTAATTAAAAATGTAATTTTCTTATATTATATTAATGAAATTAATATTATTTTTTAATTATAATATCACATATTACTTTTCACCTTACAATATATTGGAAAAAAATAAAGTCACTCATGCGTACGTGTGTACTACGGTATCCATGAAACAATTTGAAATGTTTTTCATTTTAATTTTACATCGATGGTAACAAGTATATATTTAAATAATATAAAATAAATATTTGAAATAATAATTTTTCTAAAAAGGTGAAACATTTTTTTTACATTTTTACGATCTATCTGTTGGAAAAATTAAAAGTTCATTCATCTATACATAAGACCTGCCATCTCCTTTAAAAGTGTAACTCATTTTCCAATATATATATATATATAATGTGAAATTATAAATACGTAAATATTGATTATATATGATATTTATATCTTGGTAAAAATTATTTATATGATAGAACCATGATCAATGTAAAAAAACCTAAATTTATGAACCAAAACAAACAAGAAAATGAAGAAAATATTACACAAAAAAAGGTTATAAAAAATCATTTTTACTAAAAGAGTTATGAAATACCAGATGTAAATAATATATGATATTAAATATATCATTATAGTTATGAAATATACTTATTATATATTAGTTACAAACATATATAAAGGAAATCAGACCTATGGTAAGAGATCTTGTCTCAATTTCCTTTCATTGAATCACATCTATATGTTTTGCACCAATTTATTATATATGGTGTATATAATTCCCCTTTATCAAGTAATATATTTAATTACCCATACTTAATTTTATTTAATGTTTTAATTTTAATTATTTAAACTAAGGAGATTTTAATTTATGTTTTCCAATGTAGAAAGGAGTTATTTCATAGTCTCATATTTATTTAGGATTGTTTATGTTTAAATATCCTTTGGTGGAATTATTTGATATTTATAACATGAAAAAATATACATTAACACTCTTTATTAATGAAATTTTATATTAATAGTTATATTTTCCTCTTTTTTCTACATAATGTTACTTATAAAATGCTATTAATAAAATATGGAAAAAAATTTCTCTTCGATTGAAAATCATTTTTCATCTAAATTAATTTTTTTGTAAAATTTTTTCAAAAATGATTTCAAGATTATCAAAGTAATTCAATAAATATTTTTTTATCCAAGCCTTAATTTTTATAATATTTCTGAAATAGAAGTCATTTTATGTCCTAAATAAGGTTGTTTTAGCCATTTTACTATTGAATGGATAGAATTTTTTTTACTTATATGGAATGTATAGAATTTCCCACCACCATGATCGCACATATGTTTGAAGATTCCTTTAAAACATTTTGTGGTTCTTTTCAAAGAAATTTTTTCCCATATTTCTCATAATTTTCATTTTTAAAATGTATTTTCAAATTGAAAATGACATTTTTCTAAATAATGTTTTGGAGGAAATTTTTATAGTATTTATATTCATAAAAGAAACCCTTATGTTACTTATGATACATTGGACATATGTTATTATTTTTCTATCCATATTATTTCTCTAGATTGTTATTATTATTTTTATGGAGGATGTACTATTTTTATAAAATTATCCATATTAATCTAGATCGTTATGCCATGAAACGTCCCCCGGGGCCCGTGCCGTGACTACCCCTAGCCCGCCATCCATATACAGGGGGCTGGAGACTTGAACCAAAGGTGTAAAAATCCCTAAGCTGGGAAGGAATTTCCTTTATAGTAGTAACACACACACAAACAGAGTAACCTAGAAGCAAAGCACTATGTGAAAACTGTATACAAAAGTTAGTGTTGAAAGTAAAGGGGCCTGAAATACAAGACCAACATCAATGTATAGGTACAATGGAAAGCAAATATAATTGATAAAGGGACAACAACGAAAAAGGGTAGCTCCTGGAACATCCACCGAGTATCCTACCATAAGGGTAGGTACATAACTCCACCTCAGCACTCCAGGTCTATCGGTTCGCCCTGTGTGCCTTCTCACCATGTGGTCCACCTCCGGGTATCATCTGGTTATGGCCTGCTCTCGGCCTTGTCAATGATATCTGTCATCTACATCCAAAACAACAAAGTGTAGGCATATCCCATGCAGGGGTGAGTATAGCGACACTCAGTAGGGACCCCGAGACCCCCCTAAGGTCTCCCGGAATCCACGAAGGATAAAACACAAAGAAAAGATACAATCAAAACGTATCAACCAACTCTACTTAGGTATAAGCCCATACATATACATAAGTAATCACTTCTAGTTCGGCTCTAACTCTCGAGACCAAGCACAACCCAGTCCACACAGGAAAAAAGTCAATCACACCGATGGTAATGATTGAAAGTCAAGAAACTGGTCACATAGGTATACATCCTTCATAAAGTTATAAAGATGATCATATGTAGTCACTGATTCATCTAAGATGTTGGAACCACATAGGATACTAGACCTGCTAAGCTGTCAGACCCAAGTAGTATACTAGACCAGCTACTTTATCGGACCCACGTAGGGTACAAGTACAGAAGTCAAAATGTCGGGCCCACGTAGGATACAGGTATAGTTGTCATCACTGTTGAACCCACGGAGGATTCTAGTACAGTTTTCGTCGTCATCGAACCCACAGAGGATTCTAGTAAGGTAGTCATTGTCGTCGAACCCACGGAGGATTCTAATACGGTATCCATTGCAGTCGCAGCCAGCTCTAGGGTTCCCGCACACAACACGCTCGATTCCAAGAGGGTCCACTCCTCGAGCAAAGGGATCGATACATCAACTAAAACAAAGTCTAAAGTTGATGTATTCTGAAGGTCCTCAAAATCATAGGGGTCTAATCCAAAAAAACGTATCCAGGTAACTATGTACAAGATGACATTCCCTTTTACCAAAAGTAAACGACGTGTTACTATACGGTAAACACCGTGTAGTCAGTCCTTGAGTACTAACCGTGTGCAATGGCCTGTATTGAAGGGCTGGTCATGTAGAAAAGTAAGTACATGGCATGTGGTATGGTTACACACCACGTCCAAATAACTGGGCTCAGCTCCGTGTACGCTGGCCGTGTGCCTGTACACGGCCTCAACCCGTGTTCTCTATCCTGTGTAATTGGTACATGGGTTAGCCCATACCACTAGCCATGTCTGGACGTGTGGTAGAGTACATTCCCGTGTACTCCACACTGTGTCTTTGTATCCTTGGGATACACGTTGCGTCTCACGAAGTTGTTTCTACCATTCTGTCTAGAGAGTACACATTGTGCCTCTTGGCCGTGTATTTCTATCTCTTTCCATGTATTTCCCAAAATACATGCCGAGTCTCATGTAGCCTCCACCTCCTTGATGTGTGGCGAGTACATGCCTTGTGAAAGAGGTTACACACTATGTTTTAGCCATCTGATGTCTAAAACCGTAGCTGAAGAAATGCCCAGACTACACGGTGTGTTCTCCAGGAGTACACACCATGTAGTCTGGAATTTTCCAGAAACGATGCTTCTGGCCAGCGTGCCACCCTTGATTCCTGTTATTCATTCCTACAGATCGATCATCATAAGCTTCAGACTATAGTTTTCCCTGATGTCCCGAAGTCGATTCTACTGTTTTCGAGATTCTGATCAGCTCCAAAAACACGTTTTGAATTCCCGCTCAACGAACGGTCGAGTAATAGCCCATCCCATTCTGGTCTGAACCATCACCCGCTATCATGGCCGCACCTCCGCTAGGTCACCATGATATTGAGTCTTAAATTTTGGTTTTGTTTCATCGCATAATGAACCTGTAATGATATGTTCTTTGTCACCCATGAAGAACAAGACGGACCACCTACAATCACAATAATGGCAGAGGATTCGGCCGGTGTTAGTTTGGCCTGGTCGCTCCGCAATAGTTCGGTAGCAGGAGGTTAAGGAGAAAAAAATACAAGATTGAAATAAGATTCAATTATGATCCAATCAAAACACACCCTACCATGGTTTCAAGAGTGGAGTCACAAGAATAGGATTTTTAGATGATGTCGGGGTGCGTCTGAGGAGGAAGTGACGTCTCCTCACTTGTCATGGAGAAGAGAAAGGAATGCACATCGTTGTTCTTCGTGGAATCGGAGTTTCTTCATCATAGATGGTTTCATTCTTCACATTATGATGAATCTCTCATATAATTCCAAAGGTTCCACCAAAATATTTTCCCAGAAAATATTCAAATGAGGCTTTCCCCAATTTTAAAAAAAAATTTCCAAGCGATTCAAATTGATTCAAAACTATATTAATTAATTAAATAAGTCTTTAATTAAATGAGTTGGCACAAATTAATTGGAGAGAGGGGAGGTGAAGCGATTACATCATTATGGGGGAGTTTTCAAATTAGTTGAAGGGTTGATTAATGGGGATTTGAGGCGATGTGAAATGTTAAGGCTCGTGTGGTCCCCACCTCACAAATATCCTCTCATGGGAAGTTATGTGGGTGTGGGACCCACCTCTAAATCCCCTTGGGAGGAAATAAAAAACCTTTCTAAAGAAAATTTGTAGACAAAAAATTTTATTTATTTTTATTCTACATCTCCAATAATTAACTCTCAGTCCACATAAAACACAACTGTGGTAATAGTCCCCTTTGACGAATATCGATGCCGCGAGTTCATCGGTGCCCTCAGATTTCAATTCCGAGCACCATTTCAAAAGATAGAAAAACCCAAACGTACGTGTTGGTCGGAGTGGACACTCAAGAGGGGGGGGGGGTGAATTGAGTTCCAATTAAAATTTCTGTTAAAAACAATTTCTATTAAAATCCCCCAATTTCAAAAACAAATTAAACTGTAGTGAATTTATATAGATTATAAAGGTTCAATTAGTTTCTCAAAGATTGATTAATTCTCAGTTAACTTAATCTTATGATTAAATTAACTTTTGAAACTAACTTACTGATTTATAACAAATATAAACACTTGCGAATTTAATTATCAAAGTAGCTTTGTAGATAGATTATATTTCAAAGTAATAGAAGCGGAATATGAAATAAATATGTATAGTATGGATATAGAGTATAACTATAAGCACAGAAAATTAACCAAGAGGTTCAGTCTCAAGCCGAGACTTAGTCCTCTCAAAATTTTATATAAGAATGATCCACACCCTGGATCGGGGTTAACAACAGTGAACACACTGTCCAGGTCACAAGACCTCTACCACAGTTCTTCGTGGGAAAACAAACAACAGCAGCAAGCTTTCCAGGTCACAAGACCTCTACCACTATCCACAGTGGGAAATGGAGTGCAAAAAGATTTGCTGAGGATTTACAGATCCTCCAGTGAAAGTACAGGAGTCAGTGTGTGTGTTTAATACAGCAGATAACACACACTGCTCAAAATGTAGAAAAAATCACAGAACAAGAGATGTAGAGTTTAGAAGTGGTTCTGGTGATCTCAGTGTAGCTCTTGTATTCGATCAGAAGAGAGTTTGAGTCCTCTTCTCATTTCTGTTTGAGAAACAGAGTGTCGTATGCTTCAGGTTCACAGGTAGTGAGAATGTAGTCGATGAAGTTCTTCAGGGTTTTTCTTGTATGCACAGAACACTTCTCGAGTATACTTGATTGTCTATATGCTTCTCTGTGTTCTTGATGGAGCTCGTTTTTATCTTCTTGTGTTTCTGGTATATTTCGTCCACCACGCACTTCTCTGGTTCGCATTCGCATTCTTGGGCAGCGTAGTCTTCTCGTATTTATCTCCCGACAGGGGACAAAAAAGATTTCTTTTCAGCAGGTACGAGGTACGGGTTCCTGACATCCGACAACCTTTATCAGATATTTGACAAATCATCAAAATGTATGATATGACCGTTAGATAAATTCAATAAATTAAAATGTAGGAAATAAAGAAATTAAAACAGTGAGTCGAGAATGTATGTCACTGTTGACTTCAACTGTGGTCTTCCAACTGTGGACTTCCAACTGTGGACTTCCAACTGTGGACTTCCTTCTGACTGCTGATTTCAACAAAAGGCTTGCTGTCTGTAGGCTTGCAATGGTAGCTTTTACTCCATGTAACTGTAGCCTCTCTAACTGTAGACTTGTAACATCAAATTTGTAGAGCTGTAACCTTTGTCAACTGTAGACTTCGATCATCTGTAGACTTAGTAGACAGAAGCTGTCTAACTGTAACCTTGACTGTAGACTTATGACTGTAGGCTAGTTCGTCTGCGAACTTGTTTCAACTGTAGACTTGTTCGACTGTGAACTTGAGCAGAGAAAACATTGAACAGAAGTCTTGTATCTGTGACCTTCGTCTGTGAGCTTTGACAATAGATAGCAGTAGACTCGTAACTGTAAGCTTGTATTAGTCTTCGACTGTAACCTTGTAACTGTGAACTTATTGCAACAGTAACTTAAGGTGACAGTTAACTGTAACTGTGACTTTGAGAAGAAAACTCTGACTGTTAGCTAACAATACTAAACTTATGTAAATACTACTGTAAGCTGTTACAGTAAAGTTATGAGAGTAAGAATATGAACTGTTTAGAATAAAATACGTTTAAGCATAGAATAATAAGATTAATGCAAAGGTTTAATACATCATAATCAATGTTTAAGCATAGAATAATAAGATTAATGAAAAGGTTTAATACATCATAATCAATGTTTAACCATGATTTGGGATTATCAAAACAGGTGATTCCAACAATCTCCCCCTTTTTGATAATCACAAATTATGTCAGTATGAAATATAGAAGTATCAGAGAGAAGTGTGCAAAACACAGTATTAGCAATATGAGCGCAAAAATGAGGTATAATCCGCAAGGATTTCTCCTCTCTGTATAGGTTCATTTCTCCCTTGAGTTTCCCTATTTCTCCCTATTTCTCCCCCTATCTATTTCTCTTTATTTCTCCCCCTTTGTGATTAACAAAAAGAAAGACAGAGAGAGAGAAAAGAAACATTGTATTAATAAGGAGTACAATACATGACCCAAAATGTGAATACATGATCCCTATCAAAAAAAAATAAACAGACTCAATCCTCTTTATCTGGAGGTAAGGGATCTTTTCCTTTGGAGGAAGAAGATGGAGCAGGAGGTGAAGGATCAACAGGCTGAGGAATGGCAGCAGGAATGTCTGGAGGGGCAGCAACAGAGGCTCCTGAAGGCCGGTAGTGAGTAGCTTGCCGAGGGATCAGTGGTCTAAGGCTTCTGAGGGCATCAGCAGGAGACATGATGGAAGAACCACTGGGGTTGGAGACAGGTAGGGCAGGAGGAACTATAACAGGTGTGCAGTCCACATGAAGAAAAGGTAGGAGCAGATTTCTAAAATCCATGATAATGTTTCCTCCTCTGTCCATGGCAGATAAGAAGTTAACTTTGTTTTCCAAGAATTTATCCAAATCCGGGGTCAACTCTCGTAGCTTGCTAACTTGTTCTTTGAAGGCTTGAGTTACAGGAGGCAGCTTCATAGTCTCTAGCATGAGCTTGAAGTGATTGTTCAACTGATGCTTGGTGAAAATCCGATCAAAGTAATAATCCACTTTACTTTTGATGGCCTCCTGAGAAGCAGTAGCAGCCTGCAGGTGCTCACGAACAAAGCCACTGACTTCTCTTGTAGTAGCAAGGATCTGTAGGTCTGATGTGTCATTTGCACGGGCCTGAGTAAGCTCTTCTCTGAGCAGGCTTCTAAACTGCTCAAGGTCCACAGGAGAGCTAGATGAAGGAAGGGACTTGACTGAGAATGCCACTGTCTCCTTGAAAGACTGAGTCAGACTTCCAATCACTTTCTTAATGACAGCATCCTGATTGCTAAAGTGTTCTTTTACTGATTTCTTGAAAGCCTCAAATACTTCCACAAACTGCTTGACCACTTCTTTGATGTATCGAATCTCACTGGCCACTTGTGTCTGAGAACTGCTCAGGGCAGTTAAAGAATCAACTGATTGTCTGAGGGCCACTACTGCTCCAGTCCAGATTTCAATTTGGGTGTGGCACACTTTCATTTCATCCATCACTTCTTTGATTGGACTTCCCACAACACATCCTAGAGATAGTTCTAAGGATTGTTCTACATTTTTCAGCTCATCAAAAAGACTGGTTTTCAATTCAGCAACAGACTGTCTGATGGTCTCCTTCATTTCATTCTTTAAGGATTCAAGGTCTTCCTTGGTGGCCAATCCTTCAGTTTCTAACACTGGAGAGCTGTTAGGTAGGATGACTGGATTTCTTGGTGGTTGGTTTTCCTCATCTGAATCCTCATAATTGAGTCCTAACACCATGTATCCTAGATCTGAGGTCCATCCTTCTATATCATACAGTACAGAGACTGAACCAACACGCTCCCCCTCACTTGGAGGTCCTTCCTGAACACTTTCTACTATCTGCTCAACTCTGGGTAATTCTAAGTTCTCTTCTGTAGCTCTAGCAGGTTCCATACTTGCTTCCTCTGTAGGTTCAGCTGTGAGGTTAGCCTCCTTCTCTGTTGGGTCGTCAACCACTTCCATGACAACAGTAGTAGAGACCACTCCTGCTTCCTGGTCAGACACTGACTTGTCTGTATACCCTATCAGAGGGCTCATTCTAAGTTCTTCTGCAACAGTTTCTTGATTTTCATTTAAAGTTCCAGCCTCTTCTGCTTCGACTGTATCACCCTCATCAGAGGTGTCCTTGACAAAATATTGAGATTCTTCTTCTTCTTCTGTAGTCTCAGTCTCACTGTCTCTTAGAACAGGTTCTTTACTGGGTAGTTCTTTTGGAGGGCTTGCTGCTCCAAACGTCACTGTCCTGACAGGACTGTGAGTAGTATCAGGATCACTCCCTTCATCAATTGGTGTGTTCTCTCTTGCAGAGTTACCAACTACTGCAGTCTGTTCATCATCTGAGTATACAGGTTCAGGCTCATCAGGCTTTAAGCCTGGATCTCTCCTATCTCTCGGTCTAGAGGGATGAGTAGAAGGGCTAAAATTCTCATAGATTCTCTC
Source organism: Viscum album (assembly GCA_963277665.1). Classification (NCBI taxonomy): domain Eukaryota; kingdom Viridiplantae; phylum Streptophyta; class Magnoliopsida; order Santalales; family Viscaceae; genus Viscum; species Viscum album. Next base: position 1,996,877,252 of record OY728157.1, read on the forward strand.
CTCATCATTCACCCATGATTTCTTCCAGGGATTCCAACTGATCTTCATGAATTTGCAGATTACTTTCGAGATACATACACTGTTCTTTGCCACTATCAACTCTTCCTGACTTCCAGCTGCACCTTTCACTTTCAACATAACCGAAATGAGTTTAGCATGAAACAAGGCGCTTGATTTTGAGCTTGCCTTTATCATGTCCTCCATCTGAGCCATCAGCAACCTACAAAGGTTGACCTTCCTTCCATGTTTTAATAAGTACATCAAGTAAATATCCTGATGCTTCAGAGTTGCAAAATCTCCTCTTCTAGGACTCAGTACATGCTGGATAAACTTAAACAGAAGCCTGTCCTCTCCATTCATTTCAGTAGCAATAATATTCCTTACAGTGCCATTGCCTGTCAATTCTTCCAGAGCTGTCTCATGATCAAAGATTCTACTATTTGGAGGAGCCTCTCCAGAATAGTAGTTGAAAATACCCTCATGAGGAACTCTTAAACAAGCAGCCCATTCAGCGGATGAAAAACTGACTTCATTGCCATTTACTCTGGATACCAGTTTATGCAGATCATCCTCTTCCTCGAACTGTAGATATTCATAGAACTCCTTCACCAGCTTCGGGTAGTATGGTCCATTATTGTTTGCGAAGCATTCGGTCCATCCTTGATCATTAAGCACTGCCAGTACTAATGATCTGCTCGATAAAATCCACTCTTCACTTAGCTCCTTCTCAGCGACTATTTCTCTCTTAGTCATATGTGGATTAACAGGTCTTATCGAGGCGTTCCCGGTGCCACTGGATTCGACTTGAGTCCTCTTCGGCATTGGTGCATCTTCGTTGACAGTCGGGGGTCGCTTTGTTCTGGCCATTGGAACTGAATGAGGTTTTGAGGTTCGGTTGAAGGTTTAGGGTTTAGGACTTGAGAGAGCAAGGGTCGAGATGATTGGATTGAGATATGTTCGATGTTCTCAATTTTATCATTTAGGGATTTAGAAATAAAAGAATAAAGAAAAGAAACAGTTCGAATTCCCGCAAAAATAAAATAAGATTAAACAGCGAAACAGCCTACAGAGAGATGTAACAGTGAGGTACACCGGTGAGGTCTAACTGTGAGGTTTCAACTGTGAGGTCTCAACTGTGAGGTTTCAACTGTGAGGTTTCAACTGTGAGGTTTCAACTGTGAGGTTTCAACTGTGAGGTTTCAACTGTGAGGTTTCAACTGTGAGGTTTCAACTGTGAGGTTTCAACTGTGAGGTGTCAACTGTGAGGTCTCAACTGTGAGGTCTCAACTGTGAGGTTTCAACTGTGAGGTGTCAACTGTGAGGTCTCAACTGTGAGGTCTCAACTGTGAGGTTTCAACTGTGAGGTTTCAACTGTGAGGTTTCAACTGTGAGGTTTCAACTGTGCTATAGTTAATCATACCTAACTCATGTTTGATGTAACTTAATCTCTCAGAATTCAAAGGCTTTGTAAAAATATCAGCTAACTGATGTTCAGTGCCAATGAACTCAAGAGTGATATCACCTTTTTGATAATGATCCCTCAGAAAGTGATGTCTCACATCAATATGTTTTGTCCTAGCATGAGATACTGGATTTTTTGAAATGCTAATAGCACTTGTATTGTCACACCTTATAGAGACATGTTTGAATTGATATCCATAGTCTAGTAAAGTGTGTTTCATCCACAAGATTTGTGCACAACAGCTACCAGCAGCTATATACTCAGCTTCGGCAGTAGACAATGCAACAGAATTCTGCTTCTTACTACACCAAGATACTAGTGACTTGCCTAAAATGTGACACGTTCCAGAGGTGCTCTTTCTATCTAACTTGCAGCCAGCAAAATCAGCATCAGAATAACTTAATAAATCAAATGATTGTCCTTTTGGATAAAATAATCCCAAATTGGGAGTATGTTTTAGATATTTGAAAATCCTTTTAACAGCAGTCAAATGAGACTCTTTTGGATTGGCTTGAAATCGAGCACACATGCATACACTGAACATGATGTCAGGTCTACTGGCAGTAAGGTACAGTAGACTACCTATCATACCTCTATAATTGGTTTGATCCACTGGTTCACCAGTTTCATCACTGTCCAACTTGCAAGTGGTGCTCATAGGTGTGTCACTGCCTTTGGTGCCATCCAAAGAAAAACGTTTTAGAAGATCTTTAATATATTTACTTTGGTTCAAAATAATACCATTTTTATTTTGAAAGATCTGAAATCCAAGGAAAAATTTGAGTTCTCCCATTAAACTCATTTCAAACTCATTTTGCATTATTTTTGAAAAATCAACACATAAAGAATTTTTAGAAGATCCAAAAATAATATCATCCACATAGATTTGTACTATTAAGACATCTTTAGAAATCCATTTAATAAAAAGAGTAGGATCAGCTATCCCTTTAGTAAATCCTTTCGAAATAAGAAAAGAGCTGAGCCTATCATACCAAGCTCTTGGAGCTTGCTTTAAACCATATAAAGCTTTAGATAGTTTAAAAACATGATTAGAAAAATGGGGATTTGTAAAACCAGGAGGTTGTTCCACAAATACATCCTCAATTATATATCCATTTAGAAAAGCACTTTTAACATCCATTTGATATAGTTTGAAATTCAGATGAGCAGCATAAGCAAGTAATATCCTAATGGCCTCTAGTCTAGCCACAGGTGCAAAGGTTTCCTCATAGTCTATTCCTTCTTCCTGACTATACCCTTGTGCAACCAACCTAGCTTTGTTTCTGATTATGTTACCAAACTCATCAACTTTGTTTCTAAACACCCATTTAGTGCCTATTGTAAGAGTGTCTTTAGGTCTTTCCACTAATTCCCAAACTTTGTTTCTTTCAAACTGATTTAGTTCTTCTTGCATAGCCATTACCCAGAATTCATCACTGATAGCATCATTGACATTTTTGGGTTCAAGCTGTGAAAGAAAAGCTTGATGTTCAACCTGATTTTTTAGAGAAGCTCTAGTTTGTGTTCCTCTATCAAGATTACCAACAACAGCATCTAAAGGATGATTCTTTAGAATCCTAGTTGATTTGGTAAAGGTTGGACTAGAGATTTCAGGTTCATCTATAGGTTCGGGTTCCACAGAGGAAGATTTTGGAAAAAGTCCAGAACTGGATGTTTTTATTACAGGTTCTTTAGATTCGTCATTTAGGTCCAGAACAGATAAGTCTTCTTCAACATCTTCAAGAGAAGTTTTAGACTCATGTGGATCAGTCTCATCAAACTTAATGTGAACAGATTCTTCCACACATTTGGTTTTCTTATTGAACACTCTATAGGCTTTACTAGACATAGAGTAACCTAGGAAAATTCCTTCATCACTTTTTGGAGCAAATTTATCAAGATTATCTTTAGTATTCAGAATAAATACTTTGCAACCAAAAACTCTAAAGTAATTAACCTTAGGCTTCCTATTATTCCACAACTCATAAAGGGGTTTTCTTTAGAACAGGTCTGATCAAGACTCTATTAATGACATAGCAAGCTGTATTAACAGCTTCAGCCCAGAAGTAAATTGGCAGGTCATATTCATTAAGCATAGTTCTAGCAATTTCTTGCAGGGTTCTGTTTCTTCTTTCTACTACACCATTCTGTTGAGGTGTCCTAGGAGCAGAAAAATTGTGAGCATAGCCATTGTGTGAGCAGTAAGATTCAAATTCTTGATTCTCAAACTCACGGCCATGATCACTCCTCAAGGTCTTAATCTTAAGTCCACTAAGATTTTCTACAGACTTAGAGTATTTAACAAAGGAAGAGCAGGCTTCACTTTTGTGAGCTAGAAAGTATACCCAAGTATATCTAGAAAAGTCATCTACAAGAACATAGACATAGTGCTTCCCATTTAGACTTGAAATTCTTGATGGTCCAAACAAATCCATGTGAACCAGTTCAAGTGGTTGAGATGTTGAAACTTCTTTCTTTGGTTTAAAAGAAACTTTGTGTTGTTTTCCCTTTTGACAGGGATTACACACTTTGTCATTTGGGAATTCAAGATTAGGTAAGTCTCTAACTATGTGTTTCTTAGAGAGTTTTCTAAGTGAGTGAATGTTGCAGTGTCCTAATCTCCTATGCCACAGCCAAGACTCTTTATGAAAAGCATTTAAGCAAGTAACATTATGTTTAGCTAAAGTGTTCAAGTCAACAGCATAAACATTTTCATTTCTTAAGGCAGAAAATATTAAAGCATTTTTGGAATTATAAACATCACAAGAGTTGTTTTCAAACTTGACATTAAAGCCATCATCACACAATTGAGAAATGCTAAGTAGGTTGTACTTAAGTCCATCAACAAATAAAACTTTGGAAATTAATACTGAGTCAGTGTTACCAATCTGGCCTAAGCCGATGATTTTTCCTTTTGAGTTATCACCAAAAGTGACATATCCTCCATCAACCTTTATTAAGCTTTTGAAGCACGAATAGTCCCCAGACATGTTTCTTGAACATCCACTGTCTAAGTACCATACCTTCTTGTAATTTCTTTTCAAACAGATTTCCTACAGAACAGATTAGACAAGAAATGACTTTGGTACCCAGATTTTCTTGGGTCCAGATATGTTAGCAATCAAGGATTTAGGTACCCAGATTTGTTTTATGGGTCCCATACAATTAATAGATGCAACAGATTTAGAGAGATATACTTTATTTGATCTACAACTATTTAAATAACCAGTTGAGGCATATGAATTTCCAAAACTGGAACTAGCAGGATATTTTTCAGACTTAATAAATCGGGTTTTAGCAAACTGTCTTTGTCCAGGTTGGTATCCCAAGCCAGTAGCATACTTAGGTGCAACTTGCTTTCCTAGCAGTTGGGTTAGAGTATCTTTTCCATTTGTGAATGTTTCTAAGTCCTTTCTAAGTTGTTCATTTGATAGTTTCAGTTCTGTATTCTCCTTTAATAATTGAACATTTTTCTCTTTTTCTACATCAAGTGCAGACTTGACACTTGCAGTAAGAGCATGCTGTTTCTTTAAAGACATATATTTATCCTTTAGTTCATTACACGTTTCTTCCAGCATATTACAGTATTCAGTCAATTCATCTTTAGACATATTTTCAGAATCAGAACCAGATTCTACTTCACCTTCAGAATAATAAGAGTTTAAAGTGGGAGTGTCTAAGGTTACCTCAGATGTGTTTGTCATGAAACACATATTAGCACGATTTCTTTCAGAATCACTGGACTCTGATTCACTTGTGCTGTCTTCTGAAGCACTCCAGGTGGCCTTCATAGCTTTCTTATAATTCTTTTCCTTGTACTAATATTTCTTCTTTAATTTTCACTTAGGACAGTCAGCTTTAATGTGTCCTTTCCTTTTACATTCATAGCAAACTATGTCTTCTTCTTTATCAGTTTTCTTCCAATCTTTCTTCCACTTACCTTGTCTATCATACTTACCCTTGTAGTTTGGTTTTCTGAAGAACTTCTTCTTCCTATAGAACTTCTTGAATCTCCTTGCTATTTGTGCCATCTCGGCATCACTGTCAGAATCTAAGTCTTCACTAGATGAGCTTTCAGTTGGTATATGCACTTTCTCCTTGTCTTTGCTCTTTGATGCAGTAGACTTAAAAGCTACAGATTTTCGTTTTGGTTCCTCATCTTCCTCTTTATTCACCTTTAGCTCTTCTTCGTACATCATCAGCTTACCAATTAACTCCTTGACAGGCAATGTTCCAATATCACAGGATTCTCTAATTGAAATGGATGTGCCTCTCCATATGTCAGGCAGACATCTCAATAATCTCATGATTTGCTCCTTTGCTGGAACAATCTTCCCGAGTGAGCTCATTGTGTTGACTATCTCATTAAACCTGAGATACATATCAGAAATAGGTTCATCAGCTTTCATCTTAAAGTTATCATATTTGATAGTATAAGTGTTTAACCGCATTTCCTTGACATTAGTTGTTCCTTCATGAGAAACAGCTAAGGTGTCCCAAATTTCAAAAGCAGTTTTACATGCAGAAATTCTATTGAATTCCTCATCTCCTAGAGCACAGTAGAGAGCATTCACAGCCTTACAATTATTATTGTAAGCTACTTTAGTAGGTTCATCCCAAGTTATTCTTTCAGTCTCTGGAATCTTGTATTGAGACTCTATAGCAGTCCAAATATCAAAACCCATACTTTCCAAATGAATTTTCATTTTGAGCTTCCATTGGGCATAATTCACACCATTAAAGAAGGGTGGCCTGTTAGTAGCAGCACCTTCTAGTCTATTATCCATAAGGAAATTCTAGAAAATGTTTTAAAGAGATAAAATTTAGAACTAACAGAAATTTAAGATCTTTTAGATAAAACTACAATCACAGTTTAAAAACAGAGTTAAAATAAAACTTTGAGCAAGTATAACAGAGCTAAACACAACCTCTGATACCAAATGTTGGTCGGAGTGGACACTCAAGAGGGGGGGTGAATTGAGTTCCAATTAAAATTTCTGTTAAAAACAATTTCTATTAAAATCCCCCAATTTCAAAAACAAATTAAACTGTAGTGAATTTATATAGATTATAAAGGTTCAATTAGTTTCTCAAAGATTGATTAATTCTCAGTTAACTTAATATTATGATTAAATTAACTTTTGAAACTAACTTACTGATTTATAACAAATATAAACACTTGTGAATTTAATTATCAAAGTAGCTTTGTAGATAGATTATATTTCAAAGTAATAGCAGCGGAATATGAAATAAATATGTATAGTATGGATATAGAGTATAACTATAAGCACAGAAAATTAACCAAGAGGTTCAGTCTCAAGCCGAGACTTAGTCCTCTCAAAATTTTATATAAGAATGATCCACACCCTGGATCGGGGTTAACAACAGTGAACACACTGTCCAGGTCACAAGACCTCTACCACAGTTCTTCGTGGGAAAACAAACAACAGCAGCAAGCTGTCCAGGTCACAAGACCTCTACCACTATCCACAGTGGGAAATGGAGTGCAAAAAGATTTGCTGAGGATTTACAGATCCTCCAGTGAAAGTACAGGAGTCAGTGTGTGTGTTTAATACAGCAGATAACACACACTGCTCAAAATGTAGAAAAACTCACAGAACAAGAGATGTAGAGTTTAGAAGTGGTTCTGGTGATCTCAGTGTAGCTCTTGTATTCGATCAGAAGAGAGTTTGAGTCCTCTTCTCGTTTCTGTTTGAGAAACAGAGTGTCGTATGCTTCAGGTTCACAGGTAGTGAGAATGTAGTCGATGAAGTTCTTCAGGGTTTTTCTTGTATGCACAGAACACTTCTCGAGTATACTTGATTGTCTATATGCTTCTCTGTGTTCTTGATGGAGCTCGTTTTTATCTTCTTGTGTTTCTGGTATATTTCGTCCACCACGCACTTCTCTGGTTCGCATTCGCATTCTTGGGCAGCGTAGTCTTCTCGTATTTATCTCCCGACAGGGGACAGAAAAGATTTCTTTTCAGCAGGTACGAGGTACGGGTTCCTGACATCCGACAACCTTTATCAGATATTTGACAAATCATCAAAATGTATGATATGACCGTTAGATAAATTAAATAAATTAAAATGTAGGAAATAAAGAAATTAAAACAGTGAGTCGAGAATGTATGTCACTGTTGACTTCAACTGTGGTCTTCCAACTGTGGACTTCCAACTGTGGACTTCCAACTGTGGACTTCCTTCTGACTGCTGATTTCAACAAAAGCCTTGCTGTCTGTAGGCTTGCAATGGTAGCTTTTACTCCATGTAACTGTAGCCTCTCTAACTGTAGACTTGTAACATCAAATTTGTAGAGCTGTAACCTTTGTCAACTGTAGACTTCGATCATCTGTAGACTTAGTAGACAGAAGCTGTCTAACTGTAACCTTGATTGTAGACTTATGACTGTAGGATAGTTCGTCTGCGAACTTGTTTCAACTGTAGACTTGTTCGACTGTGAACTTGAGCAGAGAAAACTTTGAACAGAAGTCTTGTATCTGTGACCTTCGTCTGTGAGCTTTGACAATAGATAGCAGTAGACTCGTAACTGTAAGCTTGTATTAGTCTTCGACTGTAACCTTGTAACTGTGAACTTATTGCAACAGTAACTTAAGGTGACAGTTAACTGTAACTGTGACTTTGAGAAGAAAACTCTGACTGTTAGCTAACAATACTAAACATATGTAAATACTACTGTAAGCTGTTACAGTAAAGTTATGAGAGTAAGAATATGAACTGTTTAGAATAAAATACGTTTAAGCATAGAATAATAAGATTAATGCAAAGGTTTAATACATCATAATCAATGTTTAAGCATAGAATAATAAGATTAATGCAAAGGTTTAATACATCATAATCAATGTTTAAGCATGATTTGGGATTATCAAAACAGGTGATTCCAACAGTACGTTTACTGAACGTACATGAAAAAAACATTACATATTTATTCCTGGACCACTGGGCCTCATAATAAAGTGCCGTCAAAAACATCAGACTCGTAAAAATCCAAAGTATTTGTGAAAAAATTTTCCTTGAAATTTCTAGGTCCTTACATTACTACCACATCTGGGCTTTACGTAAAGCTAAAACAGACACTAGAAAAACAAATCTGGGTACTAAGCTCACATCTGAGCCTCCCACTCCTATGTTTTCTCCTGGAGGTTCTCGTGTTTCCAGCGAATGCACACCATAGGAATCGACTGACCACATATGTCCCACTCCTGTCGATCCTCGATCTCCACCGATACCTCCGAAAACATCACCCCATCATCTTTGTCCAGCTCCCCATGATCGATGATGTGGGTCGGGTCATTCACATATCTCCTAAGCTGTGATATGTGGAAGACGTCATGCACCCGGTGCAACTGTGGTGGAAGTTTCGGGTGGTAAGCCACCTCACCTACTCTGCTGAGGACCTAGAAAGGTCCGATGAAACCCAGATATAACTTGCCACCCCGGCCTAATCTCCGTATACCCCGACGAGGTGAGACCCATAAGAAAATGTGTTCACCATCCTTGAACACTAGTGGTATGTGCCTCCTATCAACATAGGGCTTTTTTCTACTCTGTGTAGTCTTTAATCTGCTCCTGGATGATCTGAACTATCGTCGTTGTAGCCTGAACCATCTCTAGTCCAACGAGTGCTGACTCCCCAGGTTCAGTCCAACACAGAGGTGATCTGCAAGGTCAGCTGTACAGTGCCTCGTATTGTGCCATCCTGATGGTGGAGTGGTAGCTATTATTGTACGCAAACTCCACCATGGGTAGGTGATCCTCCCAGCTACGACCAAAGTCAAGGACACATGCACGGAGCATGTCCTCGAGAGTATGAATGGTCTTCTCTGTCTGGCCTTCCATCTGAGGAAGGAAGGCGGTGCACAGATGTAGCTGCATCCAAAAAGCCTCTTATAACACCTACCATAGCCGGGAAGTGAATCGAGCATGTCGATCGGAAATGATAGAAGATGTCACACCATAAAGCAGAATGATCTCATAAACGTATAATCGTCCCAAGCTCTCTACTAAGCCCTGCTCTCTAACCAAAAAGAAGTGGGTCCACATGGTGAGTCAGTCTATGATCACCCAAATAGAGTCGTGCCCTCTGAATGTACGTGGAATCCCTGTAAATAAATCCATGGATATCCCGTCTCACTTCCAATCTGAGACTTCTATGGGTTGTACCAAGCCTGCTGGTACCTGGTGCTCCACCTTCACTTGTAGAAAAGTGAGGCATTGTGAAATGAACTCTTCTACAACTTTCTTTGTACCCGGCCACCAGTGTTTTATTCTAAGGACATGGTACATCTTCTCCACTCCTGGATGTACCACTGGAGGGGAAGTGTGAAACTCCCTCAGCACATCCTTCTGCATTGCAACCGGTACCATGGTACATCCCCTGAAGAGGATGTTGTGCTCTTGTCCTTCATAAAATCCATTAGGCTCATACCATATGGATATTTGTGCATGTCATGTCTCACAGTCAATGTCCCCACATTGTGCCTCTTTGAATCGCTGAAAAAGTGGAGGAGTGACTGTGAGAGACTAATGAAAGGTTGCTCCATCAATATCAACAAAGGATATCTACAATGATGCTAGCTGGTCTATCTCCCTCCTAGTAATTAAATTCCCGATCTCCTGCTGAGAGAATCAACTACAACATTCCAATTCCCAGGAGTACAGACTATCGCAAATTCATAGTCCTGGAGGAACTCGATCCATCACCACTGTCTTAGGTTTAGGTCCTTTTGCGAGAATATGTTTCTAAGACTCCGGTGGTCAGAGTAGATTGTAAAGTGCTCACCCATTAGATAGTGTCACCACATCTTGAAGGCGAAGACCACTACTGCTAACTCTAGGTCCTGGGAAGTGTACTTCGCTCGTGTTGTCTCAACTATCATGAACCATAAGTGATCACTGCTCTCTCCTGCATTAGGACACACTTGAGTCCGGTCCCTGATGCGTCGTAGTAAACTACGTACCCTACGCCCTCCTCCTATAGCCTCAAGATGGGCGCAATGGTCAACCTCTACCTTAGCTCCTAAAATCTCTACTGACATCTATATGACCACATGAAGGGTTTTCCCTTCTTCCTCACGGTTGAATGAGGTTCTACAACACTAGAGAAGTCTGGCACAAATCTCTGATAGTACCCAGCCAGACCCAGGAAACTTCGCACCTCTGTCACGCTCTTGGTTGGCCCACAAGCATGTAATGTCTCTATCTTCACTGGATCCACTACATCTATGGCCTCCAAGTTGAAATGTCCTAGAAAGTGAACCTCTCGAATCTAGAACTGGAACTTCGAGAGCTTACCATAAATCTAGTGCTCTCTGAGTGTGTCCAATAAAACTCGTAGGTGTTAGGCGTGCTCTTCCTCATTAGTCGAGTAATTCAGTACGTCGTCGATGAATAATACGACAAATCGATCTAGGTAAGGTTGTAAGATCTTGTTCAAGAGACTCATGAACACCGCTGGAGCATTGGTTACGCCAAATGGTATAACCAAGAACTCGTAGTGGCCATACCAACACCTGAAGGCCGTATTCTGCACATCCTCATCTCGAACTATGAGCTGGTGATAGCCTGACCTGAGTTCTATATTCGAGAACCATCTTGCTCCTTTGAGCTGATCAAAGAGGTCGTCAATTCTCGGGAGTGGGTACCTGTTCTTCATGGTCACCTTATTCAGGAAATGGTATTCGACACAATGTCGCAAGCTCTCATCCCCCTTCATTGAGAACAAAATCAATGATGCCCAGGGTGAAACACTAGGTCGACTAAATACCTTCCCCTGCAAGTCCTCCAGTTGTACCCATAGCTCACGAAGCTCTGATGGAGATATACGATATGCTGGAGTGAATATCAGTGTTATCGCTGGGTACAGGTCAATGTAAATGTCTACCTCTCTACAAGGAGGTAGTCTTGGGACGTCTTTAGGAAAAATGTCTGAGTAATGATCCACCACAACAGGAAAACTTGGACTCCACACATCAACCACTCTAAGGATGGGACTATCCAGCTGATGTGTGATCAGCTGCCTCCTCCCTGTGTAAGTCCATCCTACACTACAATGGATTCCTTATCACCGATTAATGTGAACCTGGTCCCCTCCGTGTGAATACACCACACTCCGCACCTAATACAGTCGATATGAGCATGAAATGTAGATAACTAGTATATACCCAAGATGATGTGGTAAGGCCTTGATGCCGCTACAAGAAGATTCTAGCTAAAAAACTCACCTCCTAGTGTAATCTCACACTGCCGACACGAGTGCGTAATCATCTATTGTGCTCCTGTAGGAGTCTCTAGTCGTAATGATCGAGCCAACGACTCTGTCGGAATCTCCGAGCGCTGAACAAGGGCAGCGAAAATAAAAGAATGACTCACAGTTGTGTCAATAAGCACTAATTTAATGGTGGAGTAGACATAGTTAGTACCTTGAATCATCTTAGGTGCACCATGGTCGTATTCCTCGACTACCTGGAGTTGAGCCTGTCTCTCTCAGCCATCTCCCTGTGGTCGGGGTGGACCTCCTGGTGGTGGTGGTTGTAGAACCTCGAAACGTCGTCCACCACCCACTGCTCGGCCAACTCCTCTGCCTTGTCCGCGTTCTCCCGGTAGACCACCACTGTCGAGCCTATTCCTCTACCTGGGAGGTCCCTCTACTTTCTACTCCTCATATACGTGACAGGTCGGGAAATCTCGAGCCATGTGACCTTGCCCGCCACATGCATAACATTGCATGTCCTCGTATCCATGGCTCTGTTTCGGGTTCCCCGCACAACCAAACCTGTATCCTGACATCCCTCTCTTAATGGCATGGTCTACTTGGACCTCTTTATCAACTGTCTACTACCTGTTGTAGAAGACTCCACTACGTCTCACCCAACTGTGGGTCTCGCTGCTTGTGTCGGCTCAGCAAGAAAGTTATCCACAAGAATAGAGCACTCCAGCACTACCTCCTTGGTCGGAATGCTGAGGGAGATCATCGAAGCCCTAATCTCATGTCTAAGTCCCTACTCAAAACTCCAAGCCCTAAATAATGGGTCTCATACCATGTCCGTAGAGTAGCGAGAGAGGTCAGTGAACCTCGTCGAGTACTAAGCTACTGTCATGCTGCCCTGCCTCAGATGTATCAACTCCTAAATCTGCACCGCACGAAGGGTGGCTGAAAAAAACACTGAGTTGAAAAGACTATCGAAGTCCGTATATAGTAAATATGACTCTTCATGCACCTGGAGCATCCGGATCCACCATCTACATGTTGCTGTGTGTAGGAGACTCATGGAAAGGATCACCATAAGATCTTCTAGTGTCCCTACTAATCTAAAAACTCTAACGACAGCCTCCAGCTAGTCCTCACCTGCCTCTGGGTCCATATCTCCACGGATCTTGCACAGCCTCTGTCACTGGAACTCGTGCAATGCACTCAAGCAGCATGAACTCTCTGATTTGGGGCTAGTGGTATCAGTGGCCCAGCAGGTAGTGATACTGCTGGTGCCTCCGCTGTGATGGGGCCCTACATAGAGGCCTCGTCACTCGGTGGGCTACCATCATGTACGTAACTCGGAACCCTAGCTAGATGGATTCATGGGGCCATCCTAAAAAGAAATAGGTGTTCCACAGTCCAAAAAGTATACCTGGTGATCTGACACAAACTAATCATGAAAAAAACTTTTCAAAGGAAACACACACACAATCAGTGTTTTCATGCACAGAGTCAGAAATCAGAAGTTAGGGTCCTGGTGTATGGATACGTCGGCCCCCACAGCCACAATGGACTACTTGGACTGAAGACCATAATCAATACTCTTAACACTATTGCTTCATATAAAATAATTCAAATTCTATGTTCTGTGGTCGTAACCTCCCTTTGATACCAATTTGTCACGACCTGTCCCCCGGGGCCCGTGCCGTGACTACCCCAAGCCTGCCTTCCATAGGCCAGGTGCGGGAGACTAGCACCAAAGGCGTAAAAATCCCTATGCTGGGAAGACGTTGCATTTATAGTAGTAACACTCACAAAAACAAGGTAATAAAGAATCAAAGAACTATGTGAAAACTGTATACAAAAAGTAGTTCTGAAAGTAAAGGTGCCGGAAATACATGCCCAACAGTAAAGTACAGGTACAACGGAAAGTAAGTACAACTGAAAAAGGGAGAACTGGTAAAAAACGGAAGCTCTTGGAACGTACACCAAGTATCCTACCTAAAGGGTATGTACCGAAGTCCACCTCAGCACTCCAGGTCTATCGCTCTGCCCCGTGTGCCATCTCACAGTATGGTCCACCTCCGGGTACCATCCGGTCCTAGAGCGCTCTCGGCCTCGTCAACGTTGTCTGTCGTCTGCATCCAACACAATGATGTGCGGGCATAGCCCGTGCAGGGGTGACTATAGAGATATTCAGTAGGGACCTCGAGACCCCCGAAGGTCTCCCAGAATCCACGAAGGATAAACCACAAAAAAGATACCATCACGAAGTATCAACTAACTCTACATAGGTATATTCCCATACATATACTTAAGTTATCAATTCCAGTTGGGCTCCAACTCTCGAGCCCATGCACAACCCAGTCCACACAAGAAAGAAGTCAATCACACTGATTGTAATGATTGAAATCCAAGACTGAGCTCACATAGGTATACATCTTTTGTAAAGATATAAAGATGATCAGATGTTGTCACTGATTCATCTAAGTTGATGGACCCACATAGGATACTAGACAAGCTAAGCTGTTAAACCCACGTAGGATAGTAGACCAGCTACTCTATCGGTCCCACATAGGATACTAGTACCGAAGTTAAACTGTCTGACCCATGTAGGATACAGGTACAGTAGTCATCACTGTCGAACCCACAGAGGATTCTAGTACAGTTATATTCCTCGTCGAACCCACTGAGGATTCCATTACGGTAGTCTTCGTCATCGAACCCATGGAGGATTCCAGTACGGTAGTCTATGTAGTTGCAGCTAGCTCTAGGGTTCCCACACACAGCACGATCGTTTCTCGGAGGGTCCGTTCTTCGAGCCAAGTGATCGATACATCAACTAATACAAAATGTCAAGTTGACATATTTCGAAGGTCCGCCATGTCATAGGGGGGTAATAAAAAAAACATATCCAAGATACGGTGTACAAGATGACCAACCCTTTTACCAAAACGTACACGACGTGTTGGTATACTGTACACGCCGTATAGTCAGTCCTCAGGTACTACCCATGTGCAATGGCCCGGGTCGATGGGATGGTCATGTAGAAATGTAAGTACAAGGCGTGTGGTATGGTTACATTCCATGTCCAAACATCTGGGGTCGGTTCCGTGTGTGCTGGCCATGTGCCCGTACATGGCCTCAATCCACGTTCCCCAACTCGTGTAATTAGTACACGGGTTAGCCCATACCACTATCCATGTCTGGCCGTGTGGTAGAGTACATGCCCTTGTACTCCACATCATGTCCATGTATCCTTGGGATACATGCCGAGTCTCACGAATTTGTTTCTACCATTCTGTGTATAGAGTACACGTCATGCCACTTGGCTGTGTATTTCTGTCAGTGTCTGTGTATTTCCCAAAATACACGATGAGTATTGTGTAGCTGCCACCTCCATGCTGTGTGGAAGGTACACGACGTGTGACAGAGGTCACACGCTGTGTGTTTGTCGTCTGACATCCAAAATCCTAGATGCTGAAATGCTCAAACTATATGGCATGTTCTCGAGGAGTACACGCCATATAGTTTGGAATTTTCCAAAAATGACACCTCTGTCCATCGTGGCTCCCTTGATGCCCGTTCTTCATTCCGATGGTTCGTTCATCACGAAACATCAGAATCTAGATCACCCTGATGTCCCAAATTTGATAACGTTGTTTTTGGGCTTCCAATCATCTCCGAAAACACATTTTGAATTCCCACTCAAAGAACGGTCGAGGAACAGTCCATCACATTCCAGTCTGAACTGTCGCCCGCTATCATATTCGCACCTCCACTAGGTCATCATGATGTTGAGTCTTCAATTTTGGGTTTGTTGCACCGCATAATGAACCTGTCATGATCTATTGTTCATCACCCATGAAGAACACAAAGAACCACCAACAGTCACAATAATGGTGGAGGATTCAGACTGTGTTAGTTTGGCATGGTCTCTCAACATTATTTTGGTAGCAGGCAGTTAAGGAGAAACAAAACAAGAAGGAATGAATATTCAATGATGATCCAATAAAAACACA
Organism: Viscum album; assembly: GCA_963277665.1. Taxonomy (NCBI): domain Eukaryota; kingdom Viridiplantae; phylum Streptophyta; class Magnoliopsida; order Santalales; family Viscaceae; genus Viscum; species Viscum album. The sequence continues at coordinate 1,996,892,951 of OY728157.1, forward strand.
CCCCTAGCCCGGTTTCAAGAGCGGAGTCACTGAAAGAGGATTTGTAGACGACGTCGGGGTGAGTCTGAGGAGGAAACGACATCTCCACACTTGTTACGGAGAAGATAAAGGAATACACGTCACTGTTCTTCGTGGAATCGGCGTTCTTCATTGGAGAGGGTTTCATTCTTCGTGTTTGGATGAAGCTCTCTTCTAATTCAAAAGGTCCCACAAAAATATTTTTCCCATCAAATATTAAAATTAGGCTTTCCCCTATTTTAAAAAGATTTTCCAACCAATTGAATTTGATTCAAAATTAGATTAATAAATTAAATAAGTCTTTAATTAAATGAGTTGGAAAAAATTAGTGGGTGAGAGGGGAGGTGAAGAGATTACACCATTAAGGGGGAGTTATCAAATTAATTGAAGGGAAGATTAATGGGGAGTTGAGGGGAGGTGAAAGGATAAGGCTCATGTGGGCCCTACCTCTCAAATATCCTCTCATGGGAGGTTATGTGGGTGTGGGCCCCACCTCTAACTCTCCTTGGGATGAATTAACCAACCTCCCTAAATAAAATTTGTACACTACAAATTTTATTTATTTTTATATTAAATCCCCAAATATTAACTGTCAACCCGCGTAATATGCAACTGCGGTAATGGTCCCCTTAGGCGAATACCAACACTGCGAGTTCATCGGTGCCCTCAGATTTCAATTCCGAGCACCGGTTAAAATGATAGAAAAACCCGCATGTACGTTTACTAAATGTACCTAAACAAAACATCAGAAATTTATTCAAGGAACGCTGGGTCTCATAATCAAGTCCCGTTAGAAACTGCAGGCTCGTAAAATTTCCATGTATTTACGAAAAACATTTTCATGAAATTTCAGGGTCTTTATAGGTTATGATTATGTTTATAACTGGGGAATATATTAACAATTTCTTTTCATGTTTTTAAATAATAATATTTATGTTGATAATGTCTAAACATTTTCATATAAACAATTTATTGGAATAGTATGTGATTGGTTGGGCCTTTTATATCCCCACGATGCATAAATTGTCTCCTGATATCAACTTTCATGGGTTTTTGGCCGGGGCTTTACCCATATATGTAATATTTATTCGCATGAGGCTTTGGTGATATTTTACGATGTTGAAATTTATGAATTAACTCCCAATAAGATGAGTTATTAACTAACATTTGATTATTGGATTTTTAGAATCTCCATGGATATGTTTGAATCTTATATGACCATTTATATGGTATTATTTTGATTATCACTTATTCCAACCATATTATTCATCATGTATAGTTTATTAATTAAATTACCATTGTTTATGATCTTTATCATTCAATATTGATTATTTCAATTTTATTCATGAAATATTCTGTTGTATGCATACCTATAATGAGTATTATAATTCACACATTTCTTAATTTTTCATTCGCCAAGATACCTAGAAGTGTAATATGATAGAATATAGGGATATTTTATGTTAATAATATTTCTCTCAAAAAAAATTATGTTTATGATTATATTTTAAAATATAATTAGAATTTAAAGTATGTATCTAGTTTTCTACAAATACTAATAAATTAAGACCTTTTGGATGTAATAAATTGTATCTAAAATAAATATAATTAATTAACCACTTTCAATGTTCCCCTAGGGTTTGGGTATTAATAGTTGGTATCTAAGAATGTTTAGTTGAATCATTGGGAGTTATATTTAGGAAAAATATATTATGTAACTTAACCCTCTATTAGAATTTTAAGATAATTATAGAAGTCCATTCTAATTTTTTAGTGAGGAAGAGATTATGGGGGATTTTTACAAGAAATAAATCTCTCTTTGGATACTATAAGTGAATATGGTTCGAACAAAATTATACATTCTGGTAAGAACTCTTAGAAGGGTGATTTGGGATTTGACTCAATCATAACCTGATTTATGATAATTATCCACACTATGCACTTTTTTTTATAGTAATTGGGGATATAATTGGGATAAATCAATTTTTATTTAAAAAAATTATGAAGGAATTGAATTTTTTTTATTATTGAAAACATCCCAATGAAACCATGATTATGATAATGAGATTATATATATGCAAATGTTTAAATTTATTTTATTTATTTCATATTATTGGAGATTATAAATTATATTCTATAATGTTATGATTTAATATAGTGTATTAAATTATTTCTAAATAGAGACTAGAGTTATGATTGGGAACTATATCAATTCATATATTCTATGTATGGATTTCCCTATCAGGGAATGATTATTAAGCTGGAGCTAGAGTTGGTGATGGATCTATATCTAAAAAAATTATTTCGAAATTGTGGTATCTAACTAGGGTTGTGAGAAATTTCCTTTCATTTATGGAGATTCCTACTTATCCACAATTCCATGTAACAATGATAGAATAATTCACACATGGAAATCCTATGTCCTTAAATGGGACTACAAATACATTAATAGATGAGAAACAGATAAGTTCTTTAGAGATGTAATTTAACCCTATTGGAATTAATGAAAGATATATGGTAGTCATTATATATTATCATCTCTCCAGAGATATAGATCAATGAAGGTATTTTATTCAAAACATTGGGGATGAGGAGTAAATAAGAAGAATGAAGATTAATTATTTTAATGTATACTTATTAGAAAAATATATTCCTCATAAGGAACAAGTAGACATAAAGAGATTATTCTTTATTTTGAAAAAAATGTAAGGGTACAATGTTTCTTATTATAAATCCAAAATTACAAAGTCTGTATTAAATGATAAAAACTATATACATAATCTAAATAGTAATATTGGGAAATTATTTTTGGGGATATAGATGATATTTATATGCAAAATAGTCTACAATACTCTATCATCATATGAATACACAATATAACATGATATCAAGAAAGAGAAAAAATTATTCAAGTATAATGTCTTTGAAATAAATTCATATAATAAGAGGTTGATAGGGAAAAAATGGGAAAGGGAAAGAAGGGAATGAAGGATTTTACCACACATGATAATTGTGGAAAGAAAAACTGGCATGTGATTAATGGAAATGTGATATTTCATTAAGTGTGGAGAGAAATACCATCAAGAATGTGAATGAATGGTTAATAAAGAATCCTATATTTTTAAATGTTTCAAATATATAGAGATGGGTCAGTACGCAAATGAATTCCCCAAGAATCAAGCAAATTTACCAAAAAAAAATTATAGGGATCAATGTCAAAATTATTTTATTAATACTAATGAAATATAATCATTAAAGTGTTAATGTATTTTCATTCAAGAATTATGTTGTAGAACTAATTTTACTGATGATTTTTTGGTTACTATTATCATGAAACATCTATCAATTTTGTAAATTTTGATATCATATACGTTGTTATGTATGATTAACTTACGAGTTAAGAATTACATCAGGATATTATGAGAATATGGTTAATAATAAGTTCAATGTCTTAAAAACAACCTTTTAAGGATTTATGTGATGTTACATTATAAAGGATATAGAATTTTTTAGTCTTTTGTTTGGAAATACAACCCATTGGTTTGATATTGATTTTAGTGAAATTATTTTTATGAATAATGAATTTAAATTTTCTAGACATAAGATGAATATTATTGGTAAAGGTTTTGGTCAATATGCTCATTGATGTTAAGGTAATAACAACCAATTAAGATTATTTGATTTTGTGATGAAAAATAATTCATACAGAAAACACTTGTGTTTTAAAAGTTATTTTTTTGACCAATGTTATTTTTTAGGGGATACATCATATTGTTTTTGAATTTTATAGGAATTATAATAATATGGTTTTTAAAAACCAGAACTCACATTTTGTGTGACAACCCATAAAATCTAAAAAATCCACAGGGCTTGAATGGAAAACTGAAGGCTAACAAGGGTTAAATTCCTTCCACTAGCATACATTATGTTCCGGTTAATATTAAACAATTTTCAATTTAATTATTTAGTTTATAAATAATTATGAGAGGTATAAAGTTAAACTTTGGGTGTTACTATTTAGGTATAATGATTAATGTATTATATTGGATAATGTAAGATAACCATTTTGGCTTTATTAAATATTTAAAGACACACATAAATAATTTCCACATGTCTGTGTATCATGTGATGTTATAATACTAAATTTGAAAGCTAAAATAATAAAAATAATCATATTTTGATATTAATTTGTGGTATTAAGATATAAATCAGAAATTTATCGAAGTCCCTCCAAAGGATTAAATTATAATTATAAAATAGAAACATATCAAGTAAGTATATTTCCTTATTATAATATATAAAAAAATAGTTCTCCAAAATTAATAAATGGATATTTAAAAAAATATTCTTATTACCTTATTATCTAATGAATAAATGATTATTTAACTCATTATAAATTCATGGCATTATGATCAATAACTTTTGTAGATCATTCACTTATAAAAAATTATCTCTACTAGTCTCCATAATCAATTACACTTTTCATCCATGTCCATTTATTAACTCACCACTAATGTTATCATTCATGTAAAACTATCTATGTGTTTTTAAATATGAACTTTACATTGAATTTATCCATTATCATGATGATGTCTATTTAACAATTTTGTTTATTAGGATTTTAAATGATATTATATTCAGATCACAAACCCATGGCATAGGTGTCAAAGTAAAATTTGAGAGGAAATTTTTTTTTGAAGGTCATGAGAATGTGACACTATTATATTTTAAAAAATAAATGTTTTTGTTTAATATCATATTCAACAGTCAAAACTATGCTTAAATAATCAGAGAAATATATTTTATTAAATTTAATCATTTTGATAGCTTGTGGTACATGAAACCCCAAGTATAAATGAACAATGTAAAATTATAAAATATAGTTATATGTTCTACACATATATAAAGTAAATTCATTATCTATAAATATATTATAAATGAAAATAAAAATCATTTGAAGGAAAAAGATTTTTTACGAAAAACTGATTTTTTCTAAAAACGGGGTTCATCCTATATTATTGACTTGTATTAAAGTAACATTTTACCACTGCTAGAAAATTTATTTAAAAAATAATATTAATTTATAAATAATAATTTCAAAATTTTATTATATTTATTTTTTGAGAATTTTCTGAAAATATTACTTATTTATGAATAATTAAATCATAGTTTATTATCAGAACCATCCTTTTCATTTAAATAATTTAAAAGTTAAATTTTGAATTAAAAGTTAAATTTTGATTTAAAATTTAATTAAAATTAAAATTAGTTCAATTATATTGTAATTAATACAATTTAGGCCCTTTTATTCAAATTTAAAACAAATTCAAATATTAAATTATTATACATCTATGAAATCATTTTCATTGAAAATCCAATTTTTCATCACGTATGTTATATTAATATTATGTGAAATTTAATTAGTTCCATGGATTAAATTAGAAAATATGGATTAAATATTTTCAATAATAATAATTAATATTATATTAAAATTGAAACCATATTATTGAACATAATTAATAGTAAAACTATTAAAAATTAATCATCACGTTTATAGTTAAAACTAGTTTATTGGGGGGGTTAAAGATAAGTGTTAATAAGAACTATAAACATGAATTATTATTAATTTAATGACCTATATTGACCATTTATCAACCATGGTTTTAGAATGATCTATATTGTAGCCTTGTGGAATGAAGAAAACATGGGTATCACTTTTTTCATTCAACAAATTCCAAGGGCGTATTGTCCCCCACTTATAAAAGGTCACCCATTCTCATATCCACATTACTTTTACAAAGAAATTTTATTATAAAATAAATATAAAAATATATTCCCTAAATCCATTACCATAGAATATATGATTTTTAACCTTACAGGTAATCTATAATGGCTTTAGTTATAATAATAAACAGGATCTCTGAAGAAATGGTAATGTTTTTAAAAATTATTTTTACTTCTATATATTTTTATAAATACTTAAAAAATCCATTAAATATGATGATATAATATAAATATTATGTCACATATACTTATATTTTATTATATAAATTTATTAATTTACATCAACATCCTCTTCAATAAAATGGGGAACAAAACTGTCAGTCATGTGTACGACAGACTACTACTCACGAGTAGATGTCTTTATTTTACACTACCACATCTCACGGATGGATGAAATTATTGATGTAATGTTTATAAATTATAATTATGAAAAATTATACTTATATAATTATAATATCATGTATACCCTCTTACCATCCAATGCATTGGAAACAATTACATTTCTCATGCATGCATGTGGACTACCACCTCCATGTAACTATGTGAAATGTTTTTCATTTTATTTTAACATGGATGGTAATAATTATATATTTAATTAATATAAATTAAATATTTTATATAATAACGGTTCTACTATTTTTGAACATTATTTAACATTTTTATTATTCTTATAGTGGAAAAAGGGAAATAGCCTTCATGCATACGTACTGCCTACCGACTCCATGAATGATGTTTTTAATATCCCCATCAATATCATTTATTAACTACATTAAATAATTATATTGTGATTATATATGATATTTATATCATTTTTAACATTATGAAGATAATATAACCATGTTCAATGTAAATTCACTAAAATTACCATACCAAAACATACATGAAAAATTAAGTAATTATCTCTTAAAATAGAGATTCTAACAAATAATTGATAATAATCTTGTAATAAAATAAAAAAACTAAATAATATATGGTATTAAATATATTATTATGGTTATTTAATAAAGTTATAATGAATCTATATTTATTATACATATGTTACCAACACATACGAAGGAAATTAGACCTAACATAAGGGATTCTGTCTCAATTTTTATTTATTGAGACCCATTTGTCTGTTATACATTAATCTATTTTATAAAGTTTAAATACATCCCCTATTACATATAATATATTTATTATTAAAACAATAATAGTATTTTATATTTCAATTTTAATTATTTAATTTAAATAGATTTGACTTGAATTTCAGCAATTTGGTAAGGGTTTATTTCATAATCCCATCACTATTTGGAATTGTTTTTGTTTAACTAGACATTGGGGTAATTGATCGATATTTATATCCCAAAACCTATATATTTTATTATACTTTTATTATTCATGAACTTTTTATCTGATATTACCATTTTACCAAATTTTTTAATTAAAATGGTTGATTTATTTTTTAAGAAATCCCAACCTTATTTCTGTCTTCGGTAGAAAATACTTTTTCTTCCAAATTTGTGATTTATAAAAAAATTGTCAAAAATGTTTTTTAAAATAATCCAAATAATTTATTGAATAAATATCAACCCATTTTTTAATTTTAAAAAATGTTATTTTATCATTTTTACAATAGTGTGAAAGGGATTTTTTTAGCTAATATGACATGTGTTGAACTAGTCTCTATCATTAACACTCATTGTTTTAATGTATCATTTAATAGTTTACAAGTATAATTTAAGAGATATTTTTTTACCTAATATTATGGATATTATTATTTTTTGAAATTTATTTTCATTATGAGAAGGTTATTTTCATCAACAATTTTTTTAATTCCATTTCTATGGTATTATTTTTCATTATCTACAATAACCATTTTTTTACTTATTCTTCACCATGGATATGTTCTAATTATACAACCATATTATTTCTTTGGATAGTTTATAACCAATTTTACTGAGTATATATTATTTGGAAACTATTAACCACATTACAATAGAAAATTATTATTATTTTTATTATCTAGGTAATGTATTAACATTTCATTTGATAGTTTTTAAATATGAATATTTATGTTGATTATGTTTCACCCCTTTCAAATGAGGAATTCATTGGACTTATTAAGTGATATCTGAGGCCCTAAATAGAACCTAGAAACATAATTTGGTCTCATGAGACAAACTAGGATAGGTTTTTTCTGAGGCCTTATACTTTTTTTTAAGATGTCATAGAATGAGGCCTTGACGTCCTGTTAATGATGTCAAAAATATTGCATTACCTTATTATGAGATTAATTATTGATGTCCATGTGATTATTCAATTTGATATAATATCTTTGTATAATATTAAAACTTATATTAAAATTTATATGAAATTATTTTGATAATAATTAATCATGTTTATATGATTCTTCATGTTCAACATATTTTTCAAATAGCACATGTTTCTACTTTTTTATACTCCATATTGATTATCAATTATTTAATCATGATATCATCTACTGTATGCATACCCTTACCTAGAAATAGAGTTCAACCATTTTCTATTTTTCCTTTACCTAGGACTCTAGGAAGTGTATTATGATTGATATGGAGGGATATGCTAAGGAAATAATGGATCACTAAAAGAGAATTCGATGTTCGATTATATGTTTTAGATATAATATAAAATTAAGTATGTCTCTTATTTTCCAAAAATATTATACTATTAAGTAATTTATTATATAGTCACATGTATATATAGAACCAACATTAAAAAGTAGTAATATAAATTGGACTACTAGGGTGAGAGTATTTACATTTACTAATTGTTTCTTTAATTTTAATATTGGTCGGTTTACCATAACAACATCTTTTTATTGTTTTAGTTAATATTTTATTGAAGAAAATAATGAAACTTTTTTATCCAAATATTCATATTATAAAACCATATTCATTATACACATGGTGTAATTAAATTTATATACAAGAGAAATTAAATTTTAAATTAAAATATTTAATATATAGAAAAAATAGGTTGTGGAAACATGTGGTTTTGTCATTAAATATTTTTAATATTATTAATTATTTAATACTAATTGATTTATTTTCAATATATTTTTATATGCATTTAAAAATTATATTATACTTGTTAATTAATATACACTAATTTAATTTAATATAAATATTTTTTTCAGAATGTTACTAAAACAATTGTTTAAAATTATATTTTTACCATTATCTCAGTATTTTTTGTTAAGTCTTGTAATCATAATTTAAAGTTTAAAAAGTCAAAGTGAAAATTATTAAATAATATTAACATATTGATAAAAAATATTAAGTGTATTTTTTTATATTTAATTTCTTTAATTTAATAAAAATTACTTTTTAATATATGAGAATAAAAATTGTTTTTAGATTAAAATATCATTGATGTTTCCAAATTATTACCCATGAATTTAATAAATTCACCAGCACATTTTTAAATTATTTATATCACATATTAAATATATCTATTTTATGATAAATATTATTTTTTATTTTTTACTTTATTCATATAATAAGTTAATGTAATAAAAGTGACAATTTTTTAAAACATTGATACTTTCACTATTCAAATGAAAATAAATTACTTTTGTAAAACAAAAAAACCTTTTGGGTAATATTAAAATTATTATTTATAAAATTATCATTATTTAAACAGGTATAAATTATATAAATTATAAATTAATTTTTATAAAAGTAAATATAATGTAAAATATTTTTATAGAAAAAATAATATTTTCCTACAAATTTATATATGAGAAATGTGTGAAATATATTTGATAATAAAGTATAATAATTATAATTACATAATTATCTCTTCAAAAATTCTATATACATATCCCTTAAATATATATTCATATCATCTAGGCATAAGGTATGTTTCGAAGGTAGTTGCGGGTGGTAATTTTTCCTACATTAATCTCATGAAAATTTCCATGATCTTGGATTTATCTCATATAAGATTTCACTCATACAATAATTTTTCATGTTTGGATGGGATTTGGTCTAGTTACAACCCCCAAAAAGTCACCCCATCCCCAATCATATATAAATGAGTGTCATCAGGGAGACTTTGACTACTTTTTGTCATTTCAAAATTTTTTTATCCTAGATTTTATAATATGGTTACTTACTATTATACCTACCAATTTAATAACTATATTACAATGGTCAAATATTAGTATAACATTTTATAACATTGTTTTTTTCAATGCTTCATGTAGAAAAATCCATAAACATAATATTTATTTAAGGAAAATTGATAGTGAAATTTTGGTTCATTACATTCTACCCTATGAAAACCCATAATTTTTATACATGACCACCATTAAATAAGAAAATGTGTTTCACATCTTTCTCCACAAGAAACAATGAACAAAATAGAAACCATAATATATTTAGATAAAATATAAATACTTATGTGCATCCTTTGAAACCTATCTTTTTAATTTTTATGAATATATATGAGTAGTTTATTTAACAAATTAAATTAAGGTTTCCATTAGTATGAATGAAAGTCAATTATTTTACCTAATATATGTAATAATAACATTTATTTTATTGGATTTTATTTTTCTCTAAAAAATTTATTTTTATGAGTTGAATTTATATTTCATGAAATTTATGATTATTTATTATTATTTGACTCTCATGAAATAATAATAGTAGTTATTATTTGAAAATTTTATTTTCCAACAAAAACTTATTATTATTAATTTTTATTACTTTATTCAAAAATTTAATATTTATATTTATTTCTAGAAAATAAAAAATAGATATAAAATAAAAAATTATATTAAGATTAATTTTTGAGATTTTAATGTAATATTTGGTTTCTAGGTGAATAGTCAAAAATACCGATTTTCTTAAAATCTTCATTTTTTTTGAAATAATCATAATAATAGAATGAATAAAATGAATTATAAAAATTTTAATGAAAAAGATATATATCTTTATATTTAAAATTAATTATTTAAATTTTGTATTTTTTTATAAAACTCTGGTATATCATTTGGGAAATATAAGTAATATTTAATTCTAAAAACTATTTTTATTAACGTATATGAAAAATTACATTTCATCACTTATAGAAATTAAATCCACAAAAATGGTTTTAATATATTAAATAAAAATGTTTATATTATTTAAAAATAAATATTAATTTTCATAACAAATGTATTACTATTAGGATTATTGTTAATGACCATGATAATGGTAAAACTGCTATTTTCAAAGAATTGTTCAATTGATATTAAGAAATGATTAGCTATTAAATTAAATTAATATATTTTTAATTATGAGTCATATATTTTTTTTTAAACAAATATTAAATTATATTAAAACATATTAAATTTTTAACCAATGATAAATAATGTTAAGGAAACCTAATGGTTAAAACACAATATATTTTTAAAAAAAAGTTTCTATATAAAAATGGTTTTTTTAAAGATAATTTTATCATATTTAAAAATTTAATTAGTTTAAATTATAAATAAATTTAGTTGCCTAAATCCAAAATTTGGTAATAGTGATTTTTTTATATTTTTATTAATTCGTAAGTTATATAGTTAAGAATTATTTACAAAGGTGAAAATAAATAAAACTAAAAGAAAAATAATATGAAAAAATGACCTCAAGCATGTTTAGAACTTGGGTGGAAATAAATTTTTGATTCTTTATGGAGCTCATTTAGTAGAAAACATAATTGTTTCTAGAAATTTTTGTCTTTAATCTATGAAGAGTGTAGTGATACCATTAAAAAGTAATGGGGTGTTCTCAAAAGTTCCATTTTCTTCACATACAAATTTGGAAACATGCACTCATTCATTATACACCTATTACATCATATTACTTCAATAAAATATTCCATTTTTATCATCATAGATTAAAATATCATTTCCCTATGTCCATGTTCTCAATTATTTAGCGTAATCCCTATATTTCCATGAATACTTTTCGGAGAATGTTCAGCGTCCCAAATTGAGTATTACATAATCATTAACATTTTATTTGTAATATTTATATTTAAAAACTATCCATACCATTTTAATTTGATAACATAATTATAATTATTATACTAATTTGATATTGTGTTATTGGTAAAACCTTCATTTATTCCTTTCCAAATAGTTATAAAAAAATAATGTTAATCATGAATTTTTGTGACTACCTCCTCCATGAACCAATGTTTCTAATTTACCAAATTGAGATTAATTATTCACAAAAATATTATATATCATTATTTTTTATAAAATATATAAACTTCATAGTTATTATTCTTCTATGATGATATTACAAAATTCCTAAACCATACTCATCCATTAAGATATATCTTGTTAATGTTTAGGTCGATGTAACCACATACATGAATGTTGATATAAAAACCTATCAGATATGGATATGGGAACCCAGATACTAATATTATTATAATATTATAATAAAATAAAAATCATTTTTATGGATAAATTTCGTATTTAAAATATTATTAATATAACATATTCAATATCTAAAATAAGATGACCCCGATTCAATTTTTAGGCAAACATTGGCAAAGTCCATTTAAGAAATAAACACCATATTAAAAAGGTCTAGATTAAATGAAATTTATATCATTATTTTTCTTTATATGGTATATAATATATAATTTTATTATTCATTATGTTATGTATATAAGAAAAATGAAACCACAACACGGTAAGTGTCATAATTTCAAATTTATCTCTTTATGAAATTTTGACATTTTGAAACTAATTTTATTTATTTGGTGTATATAAAACCTACTTGATATTTAATATCATAAAATATATTTTAACCATTTAAATTCATTTTCTATTAAAATATCACACTTTAAAGGGGTTTTGATTAATAAGTTACTCAATCCATGAGGGTTCTTTATCCCCAACATAAATTCCATGAGAAATGTTTTTGTTATGACCCAATTTTTTTATTAAATTGTGTAGTCACTACACATGTATTTATATTTAACATATAATTAACTAGTTTATGGGAAGTACTGACCCAAATAATTTCATTATCATCAAATAGTTTTTACTAATTGTTATCCCAAATTTAATGCTCTTCAATAACTCAATTTTCATTCATTGGGTTATGATTTTCCACATGTACATAAAGTATGGTTAAATAATACCAATTAATTATATTATATAGTATTTTATTATTTTTAATGAAATTACATTGCTAAAAAATAGTATTCCTTTTTGAAATATTTTTCATGTTAATGATTTTTCTTCCCATAATGGACATTGATAACTCAAATCTCATTTATTTTCCTTGTGTAATTTAATTATGAATTTCATAAATGGATGGGTTCTTCCAAAATTTTATATAAATTTATTTTAGTTTCTCTAAATATATTGGAAAAAAATATTTTTATTCAATTTAATGATTTTTACTATTTTTACTTTCTGAGTTTTAAACAAAGTTATTTATTAATATCTTAAAAATGGATGTTCCCTTCAAATTCCCATGTTTAGTCATCCTATATAAATTTATCCTGGATAATTTTATGTCTATTAAATAGTATAATATTTATGAAACTATATTAATATAATGTGTTCTAAATTGTTTTCACTTAACATTTTGAAAAATACTTTCAAAGTGACATGTAACATTGTATTTATGTGAATTTTTAACATGTTTTATAACAGCTATTATATGATTTGATATCCATTTCACATATTTATTAAAAAACATATTTACAGTAGTAGTTTTTATGTTTCATTATTGATTCTCTAATATATATTTATCATTTTTTATTTACCTCATGGAATCAAACACTTATTTTCATGATCACATATTTTCTGATATTATAAATATCACTATTTTAATAAGGGTTTTTTTATTTACAAGGACATCGTTATAATATTCCATTTTTACACTGAGGATATGTTCATTGAAAACCGTCAAATTTTTTTTAAGGATGGGTTTTGATCATTTTATCCCCTTCATTAACATGTGTAAATGTATTGGTCTTCTTTATATTGTAATTCTAATATAGATGACTATTGGAATGTTGACAATGTATTGCTTAACCATCTACCTTATTTTTCCATACGTGTTATAATAATGATATCCATTTTTTTAAAATGGGGAATCAAGTTGGTAGTCATTATTTACTTATTAAAATATTTATGATTAAAGGATACGTTGTTTATGTATTGTTTTTTCATTATCTCATATGATGTTTACTTTGGACAAAAAAAATTAAAAGCTCAGGCCCAAAATAATATATCCCCACAATAACATGGCCACCCTTAGGAGACGATTTGTTTTGGTTTTTTGATGTATACCATCTCAATTTAGGAAGAATCCTTACTATGGTTCTGATTACAATAATGATGTATCCGCTACAAACTTAATGAAAATAATGATTCCTTCACTATGGCCTTAACAGTATCATCAAGGTGTTCATATTTATGTATTTTAACACAATGAATTCTGTTATTGTTATCTATGTGATCATTTTTTTTCATTTTTATCCATCGATATATTATGCTCTATGCTTCAATTGATTATTGAATTATGATGATTACTTACAACTTATGTAATAATTTTTTTGTGATTATCCCATGATATCCATAGTTTTATGTTTTACATTACTCATATATTAATCACATCCATTATTGTTGTCATGGTCCGGCCCTAACAGGGGATCGAGTCACAAATAGGGTTGGTTCATGAGAGATTGGTATCAGAGTCGTTTTGATCCATGATATATTGTCCGGTATAGTCTCCTAATAAGGATTTGTTTGATATTTATGGAAATAGTGTTGAAGTGTCTTGAGCGCATCACTCAGTTCAGGGAATCCAATGATGGTATGGGTAGTTGGCAAATCCATTCACAAGGACATTGACTACCTACTTGTCAAATCAGCATACTAGGACATTATTTTTAAGGATCAGTGGTATATTCATCATACCTAATTATGTCTTTGACATTATTTTTTTATGGAAAATCACCATATATATATATTTGATCATTTTATCGTGGTGTGTCTTGAAAATTTTTTTGGATGCCTCTTTTATGAATGCCAGCTAGGATACCAGTTCTAGATCTTGAGGATGATCTAATGAATGATGATGCCTCGGTTTAGGGTCCATCACATGAGCTTCTTCATCCAAGTGTGTAGGTAGCACAACCACTACCTGTCGATAAGTAGACCATCCAAGTGGAGGAGGCATGGGATGTTCCCAGGCATAGTGTACTCTGTGAGTTCCAGTTCTAGGGTTCACTAAGGTTTTATGATGATTTATATCCTCAAGCAGTGGAGGATTGACTGGAGTTAAGAGTCCATGTTTTTAGGATCATCCAAACACTAAAAGATCATGTTATTTGGATGAAATCTATCATTTTCCATAGAGAAAATTTTCGATGGTGGGGCCTTTTTACATAGATGTATGATGAGTCAACACTCTTATGGTCTGACATTTGGTAGATGTTCCATGATGATTACTACCACTCCTGTTTGTACTCAATTAGGATTCAATATATTCAAGTTATATAATAGGTAGGGATGAAATTTTCAGAGTATATAATGAGGTTAAAAGACCATACACAATATTCCTTTTACATGATCCTAGATGGCGATAGCGACCCTAGTTTTTTTACATCATTTTGAAGATTAAAAACATAAAATCATTACACTAAGAGGATGTAATGGTTTACTTCCTTAGAGAAACTGGGGACATACATAAATTTTAAATTATAGACATAAACATTTAGTTAATTCATTTTTCTCTAGCTTCTTATTGGCCACAGTGTTCTCCACAGTACAAGTAATTACATGAGGATATACATCAAAAAGAGGTGATATAAAATCCCAATAAGAGCATAGATAAGAACATGAAACAATATGACATGGTTTTAAAAAATTCCTTATCATAACATAGTAATAAGATCATAATCATTATTGGAAGTATTAAGAGAATACTTGGAATGCAGAAATGCATAAAAAACTAAACATCATATCATAGTAGTCCACTACCATACATAGTTGTGAATAAATATAGAATAATTTTCTCAAATAATAAACTTTAACTCATGAGATTATTTATATTACCCAATTAATTGGATTCTGGTATAATTACGGGCACACCTGTCTCCCCATAACATCAATATTGCGCTATATAATTCTGGGTGCACCCATCACATCATAACATTAAAATTATAATACATGCCACATAGAATTTATATCAATTATGGTCCTAAATAACCGTTGTAAAATAATGTGATTCATTTATTAAATAACACATTCATAATCCTTGGGTTCCCAAATGAAATATGATATAACATACTTGATACAAGAACTATCAACCGTGATTGAGAAGTAAAAGGTGTGTTTTTAAAATTAGAGTTCTTTTGGAAAACATTGTGTTAGAAATAAACTCCCATGGTAAAAATTTATATCATAGAAAATATATTATGATGATTAATAAATTTTTTTTATAGAATAATTATACTGAAGATGGATTTAAATAGGTAAAACCTAAAGAAATAATGTTTTGTTTGATAATTCCCCTTACCATGTATTCGAACACATTATTAACTATATTTCCCAATATAATGACATTATATTCATTAATTAAAAATTCCAGAACTTTATATTCATTATTATGGTTCATTATGATTTCATTATGTTCTTTTATGGGCCTTTGGATGAGTTATAGATATTAAATTCATTGTTCTAGAGTGTTTTTTCATAGATTTCAAGAATGGTTCACTTGTACACATGACTGAATGTTCATATAGAACATGGATAGGAAAAACAATTCAATTTCATGTTATTAATTATCTAACATAAGTTTCAATGATCTTGTAATGAATTTGGTTATATACCATGAGGACTAATCATTCTTTATAATTTAATGATGATCATTTTAGGTTAATTGGGGCGGTTTTTGGATCGAAATGAAAATGTTGTGTTTTATCATTTAGTATTATGTATAAAAGTTCTTTATAAAACATATAATGTGTTTAATCATATATATTAAAATAATTTTTCAGTAATTTATTGTTTTTATTTATTACCTTGAATATTTTGAAAGAAAATCAAGTTTCATCACCCACGATGATGGTAAATTAACACATCACAGTGAATGATTTCATTTAAAAAAAAGGGAGGGGGACGATTTTAATGAATAATATTCAATTAAAATTATTTCATGATAGTATATTTATAATAATGGAGTTATCAGGACATATTTAGAAGTTAATTTTAAGATAATATAAGAAAATAAATGAAATTTGAAAGAATATTTAAAGAAAAGATAGAAAGAGGAAATACCTCTTGACTCCTCCTATTGATATTCACTTTAAGGAACCTAGTATTGGTGTTTTGATGACAATAAGATAACCTAATCCTAGGTAATTGTCCAAGGCAGTGTTTTGGGATGAATTTTGATAATTCTTGAAGATTGAGAGGTGTTAGGAAATGAGGTCGGGATGGGTGGTATTTAAAATGGAGGGGAGAGGGGTTTTCTTAATATTTTTTTCATTAGTTTATTAATGTACCTAAACAAAATAAATAAAGAATATTAAATGACTAAATACATTAAATATTGAATGTGAGATCAAAACAATGTCCATTTACACCATCCATGACTCAATCATGATGCAAAAATTCATTTATGTAGCATATTTTATAAATTATAAATATCAATAATCACAAAAATTAATGTATTTTAAAAAAATCTCAAATTAACACCCTAAATATATTTAAACCTATAGAATTAAACAAATAATTCCATTTTATTATAATACATTTCAAATTATGAGAAATTAAATTTTTAATTAATTCTAAAATTTAATTGAAGAATATACATGTTAAAATTTAACCACTTTTTCTGACAAATTGAATAATTAATTAAGGTCTCACAAAATTATCATATAATCACAAGAAATATAAATAATTGTTTATGAATAAATTTTATGAAAATAAATTTTATTTTAAATAATTAAATTAATAATTAAATATTCATGACATACAAAAATACAAACATTATAATATTATTATATCTTATTGTCACTTATTGGATGGTTAAATATTATTCACACTATCATTTTCAAGGTTCCTATTCACCTTGCTGATTTTCTATTCATAAGAGACATATGACTATTCATAAGGGCATCATTACAATTCATAAGGGCATTTTACTATTCACCACAAATTATGTTTGACCTATCAGACTCCAAACATCTTACTGATCACAGTTGTGTATGTGAGATTTTCCAAATTCAAATCGCAGAAGTGGATTAATTTTCATTAAAGGACACATAGAATTTAATATATCCTTTAAAAAAGATGTTTAATTGTGTTTTATAATGTAATTTTATGTGATTTTACTGTATGAAATAATTATAATAAGGGAGTTCCATTAATAAAACATTGGGTTGTTACATTTTAACCCCCTTTTGAAATTTGACACTCGAAATTTCATTTTAAAAAATTGGTTAGGGTACTTCCCCATCATCTCCTACTCTGGTTCTCATGTTTCTTCTTCATACTTATGTTTCCTCCAAAACACTTTTATATGATGGGTTGCCTTTTTGCAGAGAATCTTATCTCTCTTGTCTAGAATCTTTATTGGCTTCTCCTCAAAAGATAGATCATTTTCTAGGTGAACCACATCAAAGTTTAGAACATGTGAGGGATCAGGTATGTACTTACTCATGATTTATATGTGAAACACATCATGAACGTGATCCATATTTAGTGGATGTTCAACCTGATAGGCCATGACTTATATGAAATCAAAGATCTAAAAGGTGACAGAGTACCTTGGGTGTAACATTCATTTCATTAGAAACTGAAAGAATCACTTCCATGGTGATATTTCAAAAAAGACATTATCTCCAACGTCGATCTCAAATTCCCTTAAACAGTTGTCATCGTAGATATTTTTTTTGACTATGAGAAGCGTTGATATGTTTTTGGTTGGCTTAATCTGTCTTAGTCATCTCTTATACAAGATCAGGTCCAAGTGCCATTCTTTCTCCAACATTATCCCAATAGGTCAATGTTCTACACTACTTTCCATACAAAGCTTCATATGGAAAATTTTTAATACTTGATTGGAAGCTATTGTTGTATGATAACTAAACGAGTGGGAGATTTTGATCCCATCCTCCCTTGAATTCTAGTGAAAGTGTGCTTATCATATATTCGAGCATCTGAATATTCCTTTAAAAATTACCAATAGTTTGTGTTGATAGGTTGTGTTTAAATTTAAATTAGTACTCAAGGCATGTATAAGGCACCTCTAGAATTTGGATGTGACCCGAAGATCACAATGATAGAAAATATATAGTGGAACCCTATGTACACTCACCACTTCCTTCAAATACATATTTTCAAGTTGATCAAGAGAGAGATCTTCCTGAACAAATATTAAGTGAGCACTCATGGTGAGTCGGTCCACCACAAACCACATTGCATTATTTCTTTCTGAAGACTTTGGGGGACCCATGAAAATGTCCATAGTGACATTATACCATATATACAACGTTATAAGGAATTTTTGCATCATCCAATTGGAATTATGTCACTCTACACTAACTGGCTAACATATCAAGAACCTTGAGATATACCCAGAAATATCCTTCTTCATGTTCTCCCATTAGAAGTTCTCTTAGAGATCTCGGTACATCTTGGTACTAGCATCATCGATAGATAATTTTGAGATATTTTCATCATCTAATAAATCTTTCTTTATCTCAGGTGATAAAGGTAGACAAAAAAATTTTCCAAAACAAATCACACCTTACTCATTGATATTGAACTATTGCATTTCCCTTCCATTATTGTGTTCTCCCTCTTTTGTAACTTCAGATAATCCCTTTGTACCACTTTAATATTTTCCTGAATAGATGGTTGTAAAATCATTTCGATAGGGTAGGATGTAATCCATGCCACTATGATTTCAAATACATCCTTTACATATCCATTAATATAGGGTTTTTCTCAATCAAAAAATTGGATAGAGTAGAAATGTTTTTCTGTTAATAACATTAGATACCTTATTTTCACTTCTAGGATGACAGTTAATATAGTTCTCATCGTATTTGATTATCTCTAAACATCTCCTTTGACACATGTTGAGCTCCTTTAGTGTGAATATATTCTCTAGGCTAATGTGATTGCTAAATATGTCACACATCTCACTATTGAGGTTGTGACTCCATATTTTCAAGGAAGAAATCACAGCTGCTAGCTTCAGATCATGTGTTGGGTAGTTCGTCTCATGGATCTTCATGTTCCATAAGGTATAGGCAATAAAATTATCATTTTTCTTGAGTACAAAACCCAATATTTTCTTTGAATCATCACTGTATGTCAAAAAAAAATCTTTTATTTTTGGTAATTTTACTATATGTGTAGTGATCAAACTTCTCTTTAGCTCTTTGAAGCTTTCCTCACATTCTTCCATCAAGACATACTTCACCACTTTCCATAATAACTTAGTTATATATCTTTAAAATCATGAGATATTTTTTGAAAAACATTGGTAGTACCCTTCTAAAATAATAATACTATGTATTTTGATGGAAAATGAGGGTATGGGCCATTCCTCAGTGACCTTTGTTTTTGAATGGTCTACAGAAATTCCCTCACATGTGATCACATGAACCAAGTATACTACTTTCTTCATCCAAAAGTCACACATTCTAAAGTTACCATACCTTGAACAGATGTCAGTCTTATGAATATCACCCTTCTTCACCTTTAGCGTGATATATTCCAAATGAATATTAGCATTTTAGAAGTGTTTATCTCATCATAACTAATCAAATAGATCATCAATCCTTGGGAGGGAATACATATTCATTATGATTATCTTGTTTGGCTCCCCATAATTGATACATATCTAAATTTATCCATCTTTATTATTCACAAAGAGCACTTGAGAACCAAAATGCAATGCTCTAGGTAATATGAACCCTTTGTCCAAATTCTTGTGCAGCTACCTTTTTAACTCCTAGAGTTCACTATGTCCTATTATATAAGGATAATTTGATATATGAGTAGCTCTTAGTATGAGTTCTATTGATAAATATACCTTACGATCCGGTGAATGTCAGGGTAACTCTTTGAGAAATATATCACCATATTCCATAATGATGGGAATTTCTTCTAGGTTGACACGTCCCTTTCAATAAACCATTTGAGAGAGTTATTCCACTTCACAGGGAACCAACAAACACATCCTTGAAAGATCTTCTAAATTAGATTCATAACCATCCATTCATTTTTAGAAGATCTTGGGAAGGTTTAGAAAATTAAAAGATATTTGTTTCCGACAGTTCATATGTGCTCTATATAATGAGAGTTAACCCATTCCCACTATATTTTCGAATAACACCAAGGCATGTAACATGAGATTCACTAGAAGAATATTCCCACAAATTCCAATAGAATATGAGTCCAACACTTGGTTTGCAATGATTTCCCCACTTTGTGTTTTTATAGATATCATTACAACAAAGCTTTAGGGCTTCGATTCTATAGTTCTAGAAAACATGAATGATACAAAGAAATGTGTAGAACCCGTATCAAATAAGGTATTTTCAATGGTTGAGTGAATATGATGTTTACATTTTATGAAATCATTTTTTTTCTCAACATCTGAAGTAGTGATGGAATAATACATACCTTTATCCTTTGTCTTTGGTGGCTATTGATGTTGATTACCCTCTATGACTTGAGGTTTGGTGCACTAGATTTCTTATTTCTCTTCCTCCCTAATGATGTAGCATTTGACCTTGGGTGGTTCTCTCCATTCCTCCACCACATTCTACTACCTTATTATATATTTTAGACAATGTTGAGCTTGGTTTCCCTCTCTCCCACACTTGAATCATTCCCCCTTCCCATTGAGGATATTCCCATGATGCTTTTCCCACATTTTTTATATGTGGGTGGTTGAGTTTTATTTCCACCCATCTCATTAGTTTTTATGGAATGAAACTCCATATTTTGTTTCATGTCACCATATCCTTGGTACCATTCTCTAAAATCCATCTTTATTTTAAGACGACATCAATGAAATTCTTAAAAACACCTAATTTTATGAATTTCAAGGTCCTTTCGAAGGAGTTGTTTTAATCCACTAAAAAATCTATCAATTTTTCTAAATTTTTTTATAAAAAATACCAAAGGGTACCTCAAACGCCTTGTGAAATTCACTTCATAGGTTGTGAAATAATCACCATCATTTTCTATTTATCTCTGTGAGATTTATCTCTATCATTAAACGAGGATTTTATGGGTTATACTTGTAATGATACATTATTTTGATGCCTTCTCACTCCATCTCTTCAAGTATTTCCCTCGACATGGTGTTCTTAATCAAATCCAACAATTGTTCAACCTATCCATAGATATGACAAATGGATAGAGTCACCTTATCCGTCTCAGAAACCTGAAGAATAGAAAATATATTCTCCATGAAGTTGACCCACTATTCCAAAACTAATGGATCCAAAATCCCCTAAATGTCAGTGGTTTTTACATTATAAAACACTAGGCCACCAGTTGTTACATCTTAGATGAAGGAGGATGTTCCAAATTTTTTAGGTTATTTTTCTTTACTTATGAAAAATGTGTAATCATTCGTACGATGTTTTTAATTCCACCTCTCAAAGCATTGGGGATGTCATTTGGGCAATCACTATATTTTCCCTCGCATGGGTTGTTGTCCTAGTTTGTCCTATTTCCCACCATTTTCTAAAATTGAAAAGGTTAGAAGAAAAAACAAAAACAATTCATGAATAAATATGTTATTCCTTTATGAAATTAACACTAATATAAAATCTTATTAGACATCTATGTTTAAAAACGATTCTTGTGTGATTATATATACTTACTCATATACTAGGACTTTTCACTTAGGTTCTGTAAACCTGATTCCCAAAATAACTAAACCTTCCTCTAAAAACCACTATCGAGACAATGATTTTACTACGTAATTTTGATGACAAACAACATAAAATCATTAGAGTAAGTGGATCCAAAGGTTTTGTATCTATGAAAAACTAGGACCATACCTAACTTTTACATCA
Organism: Viscum album; assembly: GCA_963277665.1. NCBI lineage: Eukaryota > Viridiplantae > Streptophyta > Magnoliopsida > Santalales > Viscaceae > Viscum > Viscum album. The sequence continues at coordinate 1,996,915,835 of OY728157.1, forward strand.
TACAAATAAACATTTATTTAATTCGTTTTTATCTAGATTTTTATTGGCCCTTGAGTTCTCCATAGTACAAGAAGTCACCTAAGGATATACATAAAAAATACTTGAGGTAAAAGAAAAATAAGAGGATAGATAATCACAAGAAACAATATAACATGGGTTGAGAATAATCATTTTCATAACATAGTCATAGGATCATAATTATGAGAGGATACATTAAGTGAATACTTGGAATGTGTCAATGTATACAAAATAAAACATCATGTATTAGTAGTAAACAACCAAAAATAGTTGAGAAAAAAGATAACAAAATGATCACTCATAATTCACTTTAAATATTTATATTCATTACATTACCCAATGTGAGGAATCATTGTATAATTCATGGTGTACCTATCACATCATAACATCAATATTTCATTATATAATTCTTGGCACACCCATCAAATCATAATGTTAACATTATACTTCACAACACATATTATTTATGTCAATAATGGTTATAAATTGCCCATGTAAATGATTGGGTTTAATTTCATAAATCATAAAATGATATATTTTGGTTTCTAAAATGAATAAGGGAATAACATACATGATATAAGAACCATCAACCATCAGTGAAAAGAAAAAGGTGTGTTTTTGAAGAAAGAGTTCTTTTGAAAAACATTGTGTTTGATATAGACTCTTGTAGAAAAAATTTATATCCCAAAAAAGGTAATATATTGATTAAATAATTATTTTTAAGGGATAACCATGTAGAAAATGGAGTGAAATTAGTAAAACCCAAAGAATGAGAGTGGGGTTTGGGAATTCCCCTTACCTTGTATCTGAAATATTTTTTCACATTAATTTATTGTAAAATGAAATTAGATTAATTAATTAACAAATAAATAACCTTTTATAAATTAATATGGTTAACTATAGTTTTATTATGTTCTTTAATGATTTTTTGGATGAGTTATAGTGTTTTAATTAATTGTTCGGAACTGTTCTTTTTCATAGTTTTCAATAATGGTTCACATGTACACAAGAATAATAGTTCGTGTAAAACATAGATAATTATACTGAATTATTATTACATTTTATTAAAGATATTGAAGGAGTTTGAAAGACCTTATAATGATTTTTTTTATATACCATGTTGATGAATCATTAGTTAAAATTTAATGATGGTCATTTTTGGTTAATTTGGATGTTTTTTGGATCACAACAAACATGTTTAATTTGATCATTTGAAATTTTGTATAAATGATGTTTATGAAAAATAAATGGGGTTAAAAATAAATATTAAAATATATTTTAAACAATTTAATGGTTTTATTGATATCCATGATGGATTTGAAGGACAATGAAGGTGCATCGCCCACGATGATGGTAAATTTACACATCATGGGAAATGATTTCATTTTTTTAAAAAAAGAGAGAGAGAGTTGGAATGGATTAATGAATAATATTCCATTAAAATGATATAATGAATGTATATAAATTATAATTGAGTTATCATGACTATTTTATTGGATAAGTTGAGGATAAGAGAATAAAAGAAATTAAATTCGAAAGGAAATTGAAAGAAATGAGAAGAATTACCTCTTGAATCCTCCTATTGATATCCTCTATAAGGAACCTAGTATTGGATTTTTGATGAGACTATGACCTAATAAAAATGGGTTAGGGTCTAGGTAATTGGTTTTAGTGAAATTTAGACAATAATATGTGTGAGGAAATGAGGTTGTGAGGGGTGGTATTTATAGTAGAGGAGGGAGGGGTCTTCTCAATATTGAATTCATAAGTTTATTAATATCCCTAAATACAAGAAATAGTTACCATTAAATGACTAAATATATTAAATAGGGAATTTATGTTATAACAAATGGCCATTCACATAATCCATGACTCAAGCGTGATGCAGAAATTTTTTTATTTAGCATATTTTGTAAATTAATGAATTTCACTATTAACCAAAAATTAAAGTATTGCTAAAAAATCTAAAAAAATTACCCCGATCTTTTTAATGTGTATAATTAAAAAAGAAACACCATTTTATTAAAATAAATTTCTTAATATGATAAAATTTATTTTTAATTTAAATCATACTATACTTGAAAAATAATTTTTTTTAACACTTCGATAATTAAATTAAGGTATCCTAAAATTATCATAGAATAAAAAGACATAAAAATATTTGTTTATGAATAAATTTTATGAAAATAATATTTCTATTAAATATTTAAATTAATCATTAAATATTTATGTCTTAAAAAAATACCAACACGATAATATAATTATATCATATGGTCACTTATAGGATGGTTAACTTTTATTTATACTATCATTGGTAAGGATCCCATTTACTTGGATGATTTAGTATTAATAAGGGTCATATTAAAATTTATAAGGGTAACATTACTATTTATTAGGGTATGTTACTATTCAACAAAAATTAATTTGGTCATATCTGACTCGAAGCATCTTATTGATCGCAATAGTGTATGTTAGATTTCCAAAATTCAAATAAGAGAAGTAGACAAATTGGTTTTAAAGGTCATATAGAATTTAGTAGTTAAATTAAGCATGATGTGGCATTATGTTTAATAATTTGACATTATGTGATTATACTATATGAAATAATTATAATAAGTGACTTTCATTGATAATACTTTGGGTAGTTGCAATGAATACTTCCTATCACAGAAGTTTAATTATGGACATTGCCAGGGGATCTAAGCTAGTGTGGCACCCCTATGCATCCCCACCTATGTTTCGGTATTGGATTAAGAACTAGTGACAAATAACATCCTTAAATATTGAATCTAGGAAGTTGGATCTGGTAGTGGGTTTCACATAGCTAAGTTGCCTACAATAGTTATAATGAACCTATCCGTAGGATCTCAGTGCCAGAGATCCTATAATGATCTGGCTAAGACATGTGGTTGGGCAGTATAGGGTCACCATAGAGGACATGGGATGCATGAATTGGGAGAGGTTCTATTCTTATGTTTAGAGAGGTGACATATTATGACACTTCCCAATAAGACATATTGAGGTGAACATGAAGATAGCATACATACCACCATGGAATAGGAAGTGTTTTGATCAGGGAGGAACCCATGGATTAAGGTCGAGAATAAATGTAGGATGAAATATGGGTGGTTTATTATACTTTTAGATCCACCCCAAAAACCACATAAAATGAAAAATCTGGCTTACAAAGCTGGTGGTCGGGTTTATAGACAACTATATGCTTTGGATACTTACAACCCAACAACATACGAGATGATTTGAAGTACGATCTATGTGTTTTATACTCTTTCTCCCATATCGGTATATGTAGGATATAGTTATTCCTTCACCTCTATACTATTGGTGTGAGATTTAATGTTCCATGTAGATCCTTTTTCTAATAGATTCATCATGAGGTAACTATGAGGAACACTACTTCTATATATTTTATCCACTAGAAGTGTGATAAATTGCTTGGTGGAGAGAGGTACATGTGGTAAATTTTAAACATCATGATGGAACCATATGACATCATCTTGGGTATGGATTGGTTTTCTATGGTCCAAAACTATATTGTCTATCACCATAGATGAGTCTGATTCTTACACATTGATAGAATGTGATTCCCCTTTGTGGTCGGGAGATACCTCACAGTAGAGAGAATGGATTTTGTGAGTAGGAGGCTTCAACCCATCTCCCATTAGTTGTAAAGTGTATCCCTTGGTGTTTTAGTGTATTTATAGATATATATTCATTCATTCATAGAATATTTCATGGATTTCATCCCCAATGTTGTTCTAAGTATACCTCATATGTGGGTGGTGGATTTTTGTGCTGACTTGCATCCCGAGACCCCTCTGATATCTTTTTTTGCATATCAAATAGCCCAAACCATGATCCAAGTTTTGTATTTGATGTTGGAGGACCATTGAAAAAAGGGTTTTATCATGTCCTATGTAACCCCCTAGGGTGATCCTGTGTTATTTGTGAAAAATGAGATTGAGATCTTGAATCATTTCATTGATTATCACCACCTGAAATCAGCCATGATGAAGAACAAGTACAAATTTCCTCAAAATGCAGACATCTTTGACTAGTTGTGAGGTGTGATATGGTTATTGAAGATCGATCTTAGGTCTTACTACCGACGTTTGAGGGTTTATGAGGCTGATATTCTGAATCATTCAATCCAATGTCACTATAGACACTTTGATTTCTCGGTGATTCCCTTTGGTGTGACAAATTCCCCTCAATGTGGATGGATTTGTCGAACTGAATCATCTAGCCATACTTTGACTAGTATTTGGGATTCTTAATTGAAAATATACTAGTCTACCCTATATCAATAAAGGATCATGCAGGGTAGTTGAGGTTGGTTATAGATTATGTCCAAGAGAACTATCTTTATGGGAAGCTCGTGATGTGCATGTTCTGGATTCATGAGGTTCACACTATAAGGAATGAATTTTTTTATCATGGTTAAGCTATAGACCTAGAGAAGATATATGAATTTATTGGTTAAGAGACACCCATGAGAATGTCATAGGTTCATATTTTTCATGGATTGGGGGGGTACTACAAGAGGTTTGGGGATGGCTTCTCCAAGATTGTATCCCCTTTGACCATCATGACACAAAAAGGGCAGTATTTTACATCGATTGAGTACTGTCATAGGTATTTTTAGGAGTTGAGATTCAGGATGAAGTGTACTCCTATGTTGAGAATGCATTCGGAGTTGGGATCTAATGCATGTGGATGAACTTTCAGGCTGTTATTATATACATGTTGAGGACGTCAAGGCCCCTTGAGAAGAACTACGTGACTCATGTACAAGATATTTTCAAATTAGTATTTTCCCAAATAATGTGGAGGAAATATCTTCCTGGAGAACACTTTATGGTTTACATAGACCATTAGAGTCTTCGGTACATCTTCATGTAGGGATACTTGAACAAGACATCAATAGTAGTTGGATTTCCTGCAACACTATGACTTCAACAAAGTCTATACTCTAGGGAAAGGAAACATAGTATGAGATACCATTAATAAGAGTTCTTTGGATCACTTATTATAGTAGGATTCATAAAATATTTCGTCCTTGTAGCTGACCGAAGTGGGGAATGAGGGTGCACCATTTCATTAGATGATAATGTAAAATCATATACTTACCATGAATGTGAGAGAGTCTCAGTTGGAAGACATCGTCAACAAGGTGTTTCATGACTAGATTTCTCAAGATATCCACTAGATGGATATTATGAAGAAGTGAATCATGTCATACTATTCCAGGGATTTATGGTATTCACATTCACCATGTGGGTGTTGGTGATACGAGAGTTCCACAATTCTCCACAAGCTGTACATCTTGGTTTGAGGAAGATGTATAGATAAATTCAATGACTATTTTGGAGGTCCAGCATGGGAAAAAGTGTGGATGAGTTTATTTCTCACTGCCTCACCTTTCATTAGGTGAAGGATGAGTACCATGTTTTTTTGGCTTTTTTGAATCCCTATGAGACCCTAGAGTGGAAGTGGGATGAAATATCCTTTAAATTTGTGATAGATATTCTTTGAATAGTGAATCTACATGATTCCATCTAGTGTATAGTTGAATGAATCATAAAGATAACAAAAATTATTACTATCTAGGAGTACAGTTTGTTAGAGGGTTTGTAATAGTTTTATGTATGAGAGATTATTCTCCTAAATGGGGTGACCGCATAGATTGTTTCCAATTTTTTATTTTATATTATGTCATGATTGTGGAGGGGGTTTTATGAGGTATTAGGGATGATGATGAAGATGTGTAAAACCTCTGACCTCCAAATGAATTGGAACAGTATGAACACTATCTAGGTGTTGGAGGATATGATTAGGGAATGCATGTTAGACTTACAAATGAAATAGTTGGATCAAACTACCTTGATTGAGTTCACCGACAACGATATCTACCATTCAAATATCGACATGGAACCCTTTCATACCCTGTATGGGATACCCTATATGTCACCATTGTGTTGGATACATATTTTGTGATATATTTCATGTAGATCTAGAGTTGGTGTAGGAAATGATGGAGAAGGTCCACATGAACCTTGAGAATATGAGGATGACCCAAAAAAGATATGAATCCTACGCAGATCACTATCATTTTCCCTTGTAGTCTGACTAGTGAGGATATGATCTCCTAAGTTTCTCCTCATAATGAAGATTTTATTTTTTCATCTTTATAGTAATGATATCTCCAAGGTTTATTGGGTTGTTTGGGATCATGTAGCGGGTTGGTGATGTTGATTTTGACATCTACCTACCCCCATAGCTAGAGTGGGGTGCATGACATCATCAACATGTCAGGGTAAAGGAGGTACATACATGACCCCATGAACATAATCGGTTAGAGAGATCTTGGCATCAAGGATGCTGCCACATTTGTAGAGTACCTGTTGGTGATCGACAGTTGATAGGAGAGGTCCCTATGTGTATAGAACATTCCCTTTGTTTATTTTTTTGGTAGCATGAGATCATTTAGGAGATCTCCTCGGATATGGAGAGATTGATTTCGTCTCATTATCTTGAGTTGTTTGTTTACGTTTTATTTTTATGGATGAATATTGTTAAGAACGAAATGATTTAGAGAGCTAGTATTTTCCTTATAAGACAATGAAATATTACTAATTATATTTTCAGAGCCGTTTGTTAAGAATACATTCAATTATAATGATTGGTGTCCATGAAATTAATTTTTTAAAAATATTAAAAATATTTTATATTAGCCTCAATCTAGTTCTTAATGAAATTTGGATAAATTTTAAACAAAATGGAGAATCAGATATCTAAGGCCCTGGTTGAGTTCGAAACATGATGTTTCTCCTAGGAATGTCTTATAATGGGTTGGTGTGTTGCGTTAGGATAATCCCTAGATTGGTAGTAACCTTAGTGGGTTAATTAAGTTATTAATTTAATTAATTTATTTATATAAAACAACAGTTTAATTCTATAAAACCAATTCTATGAATATTTTCCCAGGGCTACCTATATAAACTCTACGAGGATTCCATAGCATTTTCCCTCCTTTATTTAGAGACTCTACATCTAAAGATGATTAATCATTGGATCTAGGATGATCAGGATCCAAGGAACATAATGACTTCCTTCAATAACGAGTGAGCATGTTATTCTATTTATAATGATCCAATATATATGATAGACTTGTAAATTTGTCGTTCAAGCCCTTTTTGTTTAAATTAATTGAGCATGATCACCCCTATTATGATCTTATACATTTGTTTCCTTTTCAAGCACCAATGTATTAAAATTTCAATTGGTTATTCTTGTTTTATAACCCAAATATTCCTATTCTTGATCACTGGACAATTGATCTTGGCCAACAATGGTGTAACATATATATGTGTTCTTTCCTCAACTAATTTTTTCTGTTTCTCCACTGATTAGACCCTAGAGTCCTTGTTAGTCATTTTCGGGAGGAACTAAGCTTGATTGGACCCCCGAAATCATGAGTAATCTGCTTGTGAGGGATAGATCTACAAACTAGGGATTTTTAAGTTAGATTGTGGGGTGGGTAAGATCATTTTAATTATTGGAATTCAAATCCCGAACGGTAGAAAAAACTGGGGTGTGTGGTGCGTATGGTGGACCCCCCCCTCAAGGGTTGGTAGAACAAATATCCAGCCACCAGATGGCCAAAAATGACCAATTGGGTCTGGATACACCTTTTTTGGATGATGAAAAGGAGATAATCGAAGGAAAAAAGTCCAGATCTATTGCATGGATAATGGATCCAAATTTCCTTGGAAAACATGACTATACACAGTGTACTATAGTGAACACATGGTGTGTAACCCCTATGCTATGGAGTATAGGGTTTTATAAATTTATTAGGATGGCATGACATGTAGCCCTCCTATACTTCATGTACCCCTTTCCTGAGTTGGAGAGTATTGTGTAGGAGCACACAAGATAGACCATGTGTGGAAATATATGGACATGGACACATCCATATACAAAAGTACATGGACACAACCATAGACATGGGTGGATTTCAATATGAAGAGGTAAATCATGTACCAATGTACATAGAAATCGGTTTGATACATGGACCATAAAAATCACCCTAGAAGGACCCCGAGTGGCATGAGAACACTTTGTAGATCCCCTACACACCTTGAATCCATTCATGTTTAGTGAGACATGTACCTTCAGGGACATGACCATGTGATATAGTGAGACCACATGCCATGTGGGCCTTCTCACATGTTGTATACCCCTTGGTTCCTTTTTAGAAAACATTAAACTATCATATCTCCATTGATTGGACTCATATATTAGCACTAAAGTATACTATTTTGAGTTTTTTTCACATATAACACAAGGGTTTCCTCAATTGTGTATGTTTAGATATAATGTGATATGTTATAGGAATGTTTCTTATGTAGGAGATGCTCAATGATGGAAGTGATCACATTGGATCACCGGAGGTATCCTGAGTGGAACCCTCCATCTTGGATGGGCATGGGTCCTCAATGACCATTAGAGTGGAACCATCCATCATGATTAATAATAGGTACTATAGAGACTTTTAGAGTGGAACCATATAGGTGGGTAGAGCTTGGGTTCTCGACAAACTCCTAGGAGTAAAACCCTCCAGTGGATTTAGGGAATTGGACTTCTAGTATTAGAGATTTGAAATATCCATCGGGGTAGGGAATTTGTCCCCTATCACCTATCAGAGAGTGGAACCCTGCTTATAGTTAGGTCTTTGTTCCTTCATCAACTATTAGAGTGAAACCCTCCCATTGGAATAGTAAATTAGCCCTCTATATATCCACTGAGTGTAACCCTAATGTTGTACCAGGGAATGTGTCCTTTACCTAGTGAATATTTCTCTCCAAAAATTGAGACATAATGAAAAGTAATGGATTGACATGAATGTGTTATTATGGGAAGACACATTAGATTCTGGGTATCAATTTTGTACTTTTAGAAATTTTTTTTGGCTCTTTTCCATGACTGGGTTGTGAGATGGAGATCCCCACTCTCTCTCATTTGGGATACATTTTTTATAAGCACATACACACAGATATATATATATATACATTTGGATTTTATTATTCTCATTTCATGTGATGTGAATGTGTAAAAGGTATGATAGATGCTTTTATTTTTTATCATCTCATGGCTAGAAGATGTTATTATCATACTATGGGAGGAAAATCCTTGATGTGTAGTCTATCTACAGACTGTGTAAAGACAATTTCTTTTGGAAGAGGTTATTCTCTCATTATCTTTATTTGGGTTGAGAAAAATAATTTTTAATATATAATATCTTTCATTTCATATTGTATCTTTTATTTCTCCTCCATCAGCTTTCAGGGTGTCGTACTGGGTAATTTTATAGTCACCCCTATATAGGATTTTCCTACACATGTCGCATCATATACACATGAGAAACATGTCATCAATGACTATAGATGAGCATAGGGATAATTGGTACACTGGACTGCATATGGAGTTCAAAGATTAGAGATCTATAGATGGGATCTCTTAGTTTATTACCTTCCAGTTATTTTACGTTGAGACATCTTTCTGTTTGGGTGTGTATTTTTCCCATTTTCAATTCTATTTGTTCTCTAATACTCTTGTACACCCTATAGGGTTTTCAGGACTGGTTTAATTTCAATCTATTTAATCATTTTATTTTTATTCATTTGAACTTTTATATCAATATGGTTGTATGTGTTCAAATATGTTCTTATGCAAATGCCTCCCTATGTTATTTATGTCTTTGGCACTAGTCACCAGCCCATGGAAAATGTATGTGGGTTAGGGTAGTTTTAGTTTGATAACTAGTTATTCTTGGGTCATGAAACCTATGTTTCCTTTTCCCAAATTTATGAAAAGAATCATTACACTTGATATTTATAACATCATATATTGAGTGAAGAATTTTTAGATTTCATCGATCTGTTATGGATTAATTAGTTATTAATTTTTGGAAAAAAATTCCTTTAATTGAGAATGGAATGTGATTTATTAGTTTATGTTTTCATTAATTATATGAATCTATAATAATAAAAGGTATTTACAATGTATCTAATGTATCATTTTATATTTTGTGTAATTGTGTGATAGTTATTTCCATGATTTATAGTTGTTATTAAAGCTATTATGTAGAGTATATGTTTGTGGTACCACATAATTGAGTATGTGTTTGTGCTATCACATACCCATTAAATCAATTATATCCTAAAAAATTTAATTATTAATCACTGATGAATATTTAGGAGGGAATTCCTAAAAAATTTATCTTTTGTGGTATAAAATCTATTATAACATCTACAATACTTTCTTTAGACATATAACCTACCTTATCTTTACAGAAACTAGATTAATCATTTATAAAATCACATACCCTAATATGTGTTTTCCCTAATCATCTATTCTAAATAAAGGAACTTTCCCAAAACCATTGGGATCATTGAGACATAAATCCATAATGAAATTGTATATTCGTTAAAATATTAACACTTATCATTAACCCAAATATATATTAACTTCTGAATCATGAAGTGACGTAGTAGTTAATATATATCATAATAAAAAAATGTGATAAAAATCACCAAAAAATGGATCACTTTTTTTATTAAATAAAAATTCAATTCTAGGGGTACCAACACTATATGATCTTCTTTTATAAATATTTATCAACCATTTATTAAATAAACGTTAAGAATTTGTGAAAGCGAGGTGTTTTTCATGGCTCAATCATGTGTCTCCAATATTTATAACTTATAATATAACCTTGATATATAATCACTTTTCATGGTTATTGATGTCAGTTAATATAATTTCAAATATTAAAAGAATAACATCCATGTAACAGTCTATATATTTTTCACATAATCTATGCACAAGTTAGAATATAAAATAATGTCTTTGAAAAATATCAATCAGATATGAAAACAACTATGTGAATAATTATTTAATTTCTACTACGATATAAACCAAAATAACATAGGTAATACTATGAAACTCACATTTTCCAACGTAACATGAATGTACAATGATTTTAAACCATTTATATTTATTCCATTATTAGATTATAACACATAGTGGTTATTACAAAAATACATTTATCATATTAATTTTTTATATATTATTTCAACCAAATACTATAACTATTGTAGATAAGATAATAAGAAAAAGGAGAATACAAAAGAATAAGTCCAAATATGTTTTCCCTTATGAAACCTATTTTTAACAAATGATTATTTTAGTTCATCATATGACACCTTTATTAATACCTATTTATCCATTGTAATTTTACTATTAGGTCACTAATCAAATTAGTTAACAACATTCTAAAATATATCATAATTTTTATTAGAGATAATTTTAATTTACCATATCATACCCCTAGGAATTTATAGAAGGGTTTGGAGATTTAGGGAAGCTCATCATGCACCAATGTGAATATTGAGTTGATTCTTAGTTATCCTTTGTTAGGGTGATTACCAATCTGTGCATATGTGGTACTACTATACTCGCTTATATGTATATAGAAAAGTATGTAATAGTTATGAAACCCAAAAAATATCTACTTAAAAAACATCAATATGTTATAATATACATAATCGTGTCACTTTTATTTATCCAAATGGTTTTCACTAATGTTCTCTAATCCCAATAAATGAAATATCCAATATCACCCCAATTAATCTAAAGTGTAATATATACCTTAGAAATTATGATTTTCCAAAATATATCAATCCTCAAATTGTACCTAACTTACATCCTAACATATTCAGATATCTAAATACTATTTTGATAAAAAAATATAATGGATCAAATATACATATGTCTCAATTATATGACTTTAAATTAAATATTTCATTACAATACCATCTCATGATTTTTTTAGGTTTATATTTTTTGAGAATTAGAATGTAACATTAACTAATAAAACCACTGTATTTCCCAACTAATGTAAACTCTAATTTCCATATAAGAAACATAGTTATAAAATAAATTAATTAACATAAAACACAAATTTTCTAAAAAAATGATACTCTTCTAGACATGACATACTCATTACGTTTCTTCATAACATGGGATAATTGAAACTAAATATAGGGTTGATCTCAAACACTCGGTAAGGGTAAACATTAATGGTAATAGTAAAATATCATTAGTGACTATTGTATGTAAATGCAGGTATAATTAGGATGACTAATAATGTTATAAATAATTATAATATTATAATAAATAATGAAATAAAATATAGCTATAGAATGTCTTAGAATAAAGGCATACATAGGGAATGTAAAGTATCATGGAAATGAAAGAAACATAGTTAGGTGGAATTAAGATAAATAATATTAGATATATGTCACGACCATATTCTGAGGAAATATTGTGAGAAACTCATTATTTACACACATATATGAGTGAAATCATTATTAATGTGACTATAATTGTGAGAAAACTCATTATGACTATTCATATGTGAGAAAACACATTATTTCAATTCCAGACTATCTATTGAGATATTAATATAAACTGATGCACTAAAGGGAGATATAAGAATCCAACCATTATAATTATTACATATGATTTCTATAATATATAAATCATTCATCATAAATTATACAAATAAATAAAATTGGGTTATAACATTTCAAAATGGTATCACATAAAAATTCATCATGATTTAGATCAATTGATACCAAAATTTCAAAAAGAGTCCTTAAATGATAAACCCATTAAAAGAAATTCTAAGACAATGAAATTAAGTAATTTTATAACTTAATACCCATTAAATATGATGACACATGGTATTTACACTAAATAGTAAAATGGTATATTATTTAGTAAACACTACCACACACTTCAATGATATTAATAAATAATTTGGTATTCACATAGGAAAGGTGATGGAAGAAAAATTATGATTATAAACCAAATGTGATTGTTGAGTCAATTAGTTTTCTTATGAATTTTACATTCATTTATGTTTTTGAAATCATAAACATATTTTCTTAAGAAAAAGTTTATTTCTATAAGAAACATGTTATTAATAAAATGTTTCATTCTCTAAGATTAATCTTAAATTTATATGCGGTTTCTAGAGCCTTCTATAATGATTTTCTAACTAAATCTTACCATCCATTCCTTAAGAAAGAAAAATATCCTAATCAATGTCTCTAAAAGATATAGTTCATGATAATACAATTTCCCTAGAATTGAGAATATTATTTCACTAGAATTAAGAATTTGATTTCTCTAGAATTGTGAATCCAATTTCTCTCGAATTCAGAATCTGATTTCTCTAGAATTTAGAATCTGATTTCTCTAGAATTGCGAAACTAATTTCATAGGGAATTAAAATCCAATTATAACATAAATAATATTCTGATTATCTCTAAAATCAGACTATGATTTTCTCAGAAATCAGGCTCTGATTCTCCCAGAAATCAGACTCTGATTCTTTCAGAAATTAGACACCGATTCTCTCATAAATCACAATCCAATTTTCATAGAAATCAAAATTAGATTTTGAATAAAACTAGATCCTATTGTCAAAATTTTGGAGACACTGAATATCACTATCTTAAGAGTCATATTAATGGTATTCGTTATAGTTAACTCATTTCCGTAATGTAGAGATTCATTTTATTGAATCCTAAATATGATAATTTTTGTTAATAATATTAATGTTTCTCATTATTAGTTATAGAAAATGATGTCGTCCTATATTTTTTAACTTAACTTTTTACTGATTTTCATGTCTATAGTTCCCTCCACTATTTAAGTAATAAATTTTACCATTGGAGGAGAAGTCGTCCATTGTATATTTTTCCTATAAATACCCATGCATTTGAACAAGATTTTTGTTATTGAACATTGGAATGAAGTGATACTCTATGAGAGCTCTTCTCAAACCTACCATGTGAAAATGTTGTGAAAAACTTGTTCAAGACGAGAACATATTGTTCAAATTTCTTAGTGTGATTATGATTTTTTTTGTTATCAATCAAGGGGTTATGGGGATAGGATGACAGAGGTTCTGATTACCTTCTTAATCGAGGGCTTGTGGGGATAACAAGATAGAGTTTGATCATTTTATTGAGGGAAAACACTATTGTGGGTAAGAAAAACATTCATCAAAGTATAAATCAAGGGACCTTTCACCATGGATATTATATACACTTATCTTTAGGTTAAATTATTTCTTGTTTACTTGTTTACTTTTTATTGTTACATGTTTTGTTTCTTCTGCATTTTGTTATAGTTAGAAAGTGTAAGTATATTACACATTCTTATACTTCTACGAAATATGGTAAATTAGATTCTATATGCTTCATGGTAAAATATTTTATCATTTAATATTATATATGTTTATTTATTGTATATATATTATCATATCCTAATAAAGATAGGTTTTTATTAATATATAAATAGGGTTTGTGAATTCATCTAGTTTGACATTGTTAATCACAAATTTACTTATGGATAAAAAGAATTTTTTTTAAACCAACAGTTCACCCCCTCTATTAATTGAGAAATATATGTAACACCCCAAGAGTCCACGGTACGCTTCTCCTTGATTAATATAGTAGCGTGTGTTGTACGCAACTTTGAGTTCTAACACACCTCAATGAATCAAAGTAGCTGTAATGAAGAGTAATGCCCAATTTTTGAAATTTTATAAATTTTATCTCTCAAATAGGACTTCATTTTTGGATTTGGAACATCAAAATTAACATAGGGAAAAAGTTTGGTACTTTTTGGATAACTTTTATATTATGATGAATCGTGATAATTACTAAATTTTAATTAAAAAGAACTTTTTTTAATGAAAATAATTAATAGTGATAAATTATAAATTTGAGTGGTTTTAAAGTATATTAAGAATATATTTTTACCATTTAATACAATTTTGGATATTGGACATAATTTCACATTTAAACCGGACATACAAAACTATCAATCTTTTGATAGTTATTATCATTTAAAAACACGCTTTTTATTTTAACAACGAGAATTAATTTTAAATTTATTTTTTCCACTTCTATGTTTTGAATTTATAATAATTTATACCATATTCAGAATTAGGTGGTCCAAATTTTGTAAATATATAACTTTTATTTTTAGTCATTTTGAATAATTAATTCGGTAAATATTTTATTTACCGTGGTTAAAGGGTAAATCCGGTAAATAATGGTAAAAGTAAAATTATAATAATACTAATTACCCTAAAACGTGTCCTTACCATATTGGTTGATACATTTCTGACCATGGGCATATATGGGTTGACTTTGGTACCCCATGGATCCACTTGTAAATGATAATGACACATTATATTAATTAAGATAAAATAAATACAAAAATGACAAAAGCATATATCTTTTAGCAAACAAAATTTTCATAGCCTTATATATGTTGTATTTTTTACTATAGATATTAATCATAAAGATAAAAATATTTCCTACATAATGGTATTTTAATTAAAAAATTTAGACATTTAATAATTAATATTAGTTATGACACAATAATGATGCAGTATTTTTCTTATTAATGAAAGAATCAAATAATTGGTATTATAACTGTTAAAATTAATATAATTTGAATATTTTGATGACATCCATGAATTTTATTGCATTAAATGACATTATATGATTTATTAAATTAATTTGGTTCTAATTAATAATTTTTTAAGGCTTCAACAAAAATCAATTATTGAATAGTGTCAAAATTGACATAAATGTTTTTTAAAACAAATATTATATTATTAATTGATATTAAATTCCTATAAATCTATGGTTCGGCCATGATACTTATATAATGATAGGTGTATCATTAATAGACAAATTGGGGGTCTCTTAGATATATATAGTATGTTTATTAACTATTTAATATAAAAATACAAAGTGACATGGTAAATGTTAAACTAATTAACTAAGAGATAAAACTAAAAGATAAGGTTAATATAGTAACCCAAACTTGTCTAAAACCTATTTTTTGAGTGGTTTTCGACCTATCCCAACATTAACATTTAAATAATCCACTATGGAGACATTATAAACCGAATATGAATTTATTATAAAATAATAGTTCTAGCTTTTCAAAAGGTACCCCTCACTCCTCTTATAAAAAGACACTCCACCTTCTCACTAATTCACACATTAAACGCCTTTTGTCTCAGACAAACCCTGCCCAAATACTCTCTCAACTTCCATAAAATCAACCTAGAGGCCTTAGTTTGTTAAAAAAACCAACCTATGGAGCCCTTTTGATCAAATCAAAAGGAAGAACACGAAGAAGAGGTAATGTTTTCACCACCCTCTTTCAAGTTCCTTTCTTCTTCCACTTCTTCATTCAATGTTATTTACATTATAAAATAATAACTCCATTATCTTCTATTTACTATGATGTTATTTTAATATTGTAAAACCATATTCATTATTCTATCCATCCTTTGAATGACATGTCACCATACATGCGTACGTACGACTTACCGTCTCCACATCGTGGTGTAATTGTTATTCAATAACTTATTATTTTGTTGGGTATAATAATGATGTGAAATTTATGTAAATAAAAAATATAACATGACAATGATTCTGTATATATGATATAGCATCCAATTATATATTATTTTAATATCAAAATAGTGATATTTTCGGTCGTGCGTACGTACGAATTACAGTCTCGACAAACGCGATGAGAATCATTCCGCATCGTATCCATTTAAGACTAAATTTAATTTGATGAATAAAAATAATTTTTATAGACATGATATCATTATGGATATGAATAATATACACCCCATCCATAACAAATATGGCTCACATAACAAATTATAATAAGGAAAATGAACCCGTAACACCCGAAACGATGATAATACAAAGATATCATTAACAAATCAATGTTAAAAGATCATATATGATATAATATTAATGTATATAATTCTATTATAATTCAGTGAAAATTATTTCACAATTATATAAGAGGTTAACCTACCCTCTACCAAGGAAAAATTACAAAGTAAGGGGTTTCTTATCTCACTTTTAAATCCGTGAGATTTCCATTATTCACCGCTTATTTATTCCATGTGGTGTGTCTACTGACCATGTTTGTATTCATTCTGTAATATAATTTAATTAATGTATATTTACATCATCATTGTATGATCATTATTTCATGGGTGTATGTTTCTTAAGTTACTAAATTTGTAATGGAAATAGAAATTTCAATTTGCACTCATTCATCTTTACGCATACTTCATTGATTATTTTACTCCAAGATTATGTGTAGAATCACTATTCATTTGATTATGTCATAATTTCCACTCCCATTTATGTGGATATAATTTTTATACACATAATAACTCCATTAATAAATTCTCAAGTCATCGGTATGAACTTGATAAGAGTAATTTTTACTTAATCTCCATTTGTTGAGTTAAACATCCAATTCATAGGGGTAGTTGTTACAAGAGTATCTGTGAATGTCATTTGATTTTTTTACACTGAATATACAATCATATTGAGTGTATTTATATTTTTCACACATAATTATGTCGTTGATTTATCCTTAACCTAAGGATACTGCCTTTATGAGAGATTTCATCTCAATTTACATTCCATTGATACTCCTTTGTTGTTATACACCAAATCACTTATATATGGTGTATATAATGTACTCTGACATAGTATATCATGAAACACTTCATTCTCAAGATATTAAAAAAAATTATTACCTCAATTATATTTATTCAAGTGTCTCCCTTTTGGTTAGGAACTTTAACTAAAATATCATTTTAAAATGTTTTAAAGATTTATTATTCTAAATCATTCTCATTAATGTCCATGTTTTAATAATGGTTTTAAGGATTTATTTATATAGACAATAAAGTTTTCAAATCAAAATTAGATTTAAATGTTTCAAAGTGGTATCAGAAACATTGATTAAAAAATCTATTTTAAATGTCTTCTTGGAAAATAGTGCGACTTTTAAATGATTTCAAGAAAAATGGGGATATTTCTCTCAATAGTTTGATGATTATTTTAATCTATGTCAATATCCTTCATTATACTCGATTGAGGTTAATCTGATACAATAAAATCATCCATATTGTATTGAATGAGTTATATTATACTGTGTATGTGTTATTTTTATACCATTCATGGTCTGTGGTTATAAGTATTGAAATTTCATATGCTAGTTTTAATATGAATGTTTATGTTATGTTTCAAACTATTCTTATGAGGAATTCATTGGACTTATTAAGTGACAGGTGAAGCCTGCTATAGCTCTTCGATGCATAAGTAGGTCTCATGAAAAAAATTAGTGTCTTGGCACAAAGCCTTGACAAAATATTTTTTGTAGTCTTGGCACTAGGCCATGGCTATGTGGTTATGATAGTCTGGCATTATGCATAATATCATTATGAAAGTGGTTATTGATATTTCATGTGATTATTCAACTAGTAGAATATCCATGTGAAAAAGTAAATGGCATTATTTCATTTTATTTTCTCCATATTATGTTGATGTTCATGTTTAAAAAGCCTTCGTTTTAGTTATACATTGCCTTAAATGTTTATGCTTATTTGTGAAAGCTTCCGCTGTATTGTTATCCATACTGGGCATTTGAGATCACCCCTTTCTATGTTTAATTTTTCCCAGGATGTGATGAAGTATTTAATGAATGACCTACGGGGATAGTATGAGGGGATATGAGTGTGGATTATGGAGACTATGTCGTTGTAGTTTTCATATTTATGATGTAATGTAAACCTTATAAATGTATCTAGTACTTCCAAGGCTACTAAACTAATCTACCTTTCGAGACATGATCCTTTTTTATCATGACAATGTTATTTAATAATGCATCGACTCTGGGTAACTAGGTTTGGGGCATTACAGTTGGTATCAGAAGAAGTGTAGTACAAACCTTGGAAACTAGATTTAGATAAAATCTGATTAGAGCACATATCCCTAAGATAGATTTTGAGGATTAGTATAGAAGAACATCCAAGAATTTTTGTATTGTATAGATTTTGTGTGTTTTCCAAGCATTATATCCCTATCTGGATACGAGTTGGTAGAGTTGGCTCTAGCACAGATCTACCTAGGGGTAAAACCCGAAAACACCGCTTTGAGATATACTCGAACGGGAACTGGTGCACGACAACAGGCCTTACTGTACTCTTGGTTACGACACTCCCGGGGGATATTTTTAGGATAATTTACATTTTCATTACAAGCCAATTTGAATTATTTTAATATAAGTTGAGAATAAATGACCTGAGTTAATCCTAAAGTGTTTCAAATTGAGAATATGGTGTCGTGATATTCTTAAAATTATTTTATTTCTAATGTTACTCACACAATGCTTTCTGGTTTTAGTCAATGGCTGGAGTCCAAGGAAGTCATAGTAACTTTGAGAATGATGTACATGGTGGGAACAATGGTGGAAATGAGCAAAAAAGTGTAATGTTGATATGCATAAAAGATACCATGTTCATGCCAAATCAGTTTTCCAAAAATATGATCAACAACATATATATTAACCAACTTGTGGACTCAACAAAGAAGAGAAAGGTGATGAATGATAAGAGCTCTAGTAGGGGAGAACATGGAGAAAAGAATTATAAATTTCCATCATGCAAGAAATATGGAAGGAGACACCCAGGAAAGTGTCTCAATGGAACAAAGAAATGATTTACGTGCGGGAAAGAAGGACATAAAGTGAAGAATTTCTGAGGAAAAATGAAGTGTAATATGGAAGAAAATAAAAATGGTCCCAAGATTCCATTTACAGTCATTTACTATAAATGTAGGGGACCTATCCATTACTCGATTGAATGCCCTATTCTATAGGATATTTTCTTGGTTAAAGAAGAATATATGTTGAAATAAATGGTTGGCGAAACATTTAAATGTATTAGTGCTCCTTATTGTTGGGATTACTTTGGAATAATTTTCTCTTGTATTCGTAAGCCCGTAGTTTTCCATGTGAGAATGATATTTTAGGAAGTCTTATCTTCACCCTCATGGATATAGTTATAAATAACCATTTGGTTTTATATGATCATTGGGTTTGAGGAAATTAAGTTATTATATTTTGGGATGAATATGCAAGGTATGAGATAACATTTTTGGTTAAAATTATGTGGTGGTTATTTTGAGGAATTTATCTCATTTTGGTATTGTTATAAAATATATTTTTTGAAAAAGGACAACATGCGGACCGTGTGAAAACCCATCACGTCGGACAAAGCTGTGGGAATTGAACCCACAACCAAAGTTCAATTGGGATTTATCGCCTACCACTGGACTACGTGAAGTCCCTGGTTAGTGTGACTAATTAATTTTAGTTAAATGATTTTATTGATCAATAATAAGTTGATTTGGGTTCTTATGTATTATCAAATTAATAACCTTAGTATAAGAAAATGATTTGGTGATTACGTGATAAATGTTATTTTAGAAGATGTTCTATTTTTTGGGAACACTATGTGCCCAAGGAAAATACAAAACTATGGGATTTCATTTGAGGAGTAATGGTGGATTTTTATTTATGTTTTTATTTTGAATATATAGTGATTTGGGTTATTTATAGAAATGATTAACCTGTAATAAAGAATATGTGATTAGGTTAATTACTTTTAAGTATGTGACATTAAGAGTAGTTGATGTCATTTGGATATAAAATTTAACGTGGAAGACTACATAACCAAATTCTTCTAAGTTTTGGGTTTCAATATTAGTTTGGATAATATTGAAGGATTTTAAGAAAAATTGTTTATTGAATGGTATTTATTTAACTTTAGGGTCTTGTTGGTTTAATTTTAGAAATTAATATTAGTGTTTCTTTCTCCAATAGAACATCCTTTTGGGGGATAATCAAATCTTTTACTAACCATTTTGTTTTTAATTATTCTCTAAAGAAAAGGTAAATATATAGTTTATCCTTTTTGGATCCTATTCTTCTGTAGAAGTTTATTCTAGCTCTTCTAGTGTGACCATGTATCCTAAAATACTCATCATTTAAAAATGAGTTGGTAGTAGAAATTTATTAAAAAGTAATCTTTACATAAAAATTAAGTATATCTCTTTATGTTCATAGTCAATCATAGAAATTAATTCCTCATATTTATGTAATGTAACATAAAAAAGGTTGTCCGATTACTTTTCCTATTGTGAAACTAATGGCCGTTTGTCCCATCACATGTCTGTGGTTTTCTTATTGTTAACATTCTCATGATCATATTTTCTATCCCTCTCCATCAGATCTTGAAACATAGTTTATCATCCATATCCTTGTTTTTCTAAATGGAATCCTAGTATAGGTTTTCTCGAGTGACCTTTGTACTTCTCTTTCTTTCTTTTTAACTGATATTTTATTGACTATTTTTCTGATGTGGGACTTTCTGTTATATTCCGAAGCACAATTTTAAAAATAGAGAGGATGAAATTTATTGATGTAGGCAATAATGTAACACCTAAAGCTTCCATGGTATGCTTCTCTTTGATTAATACAGTAGCGTGTGTTGTACGCAACTTCGAGTTCTAACACACCTCAACCAATCAATGTAGCTGTTATGAATAGTAATACCAACTTTTTTAAATTTTATAAATTTTATCTCTCAAATTGGACTTCATTTTTGGATTTTTAATATCGAAATTTTCCTAGGGTAAAATTTTGGTACTTTTCGGACAACTTTTATATTATGATGAATAGTGAAAATTACTAAATTTTAATTAAAAACAAATTTTTTTAATCAAAATAACTTATTGTGATAAATTATCAAATTTAGTGGTTTTAAAATATATTTAGAATATATATTTACCATTTAATACAATTTTTGTCATTGGACATAATTTCACACTTAAACGGGACATGAACAACTATCAATCTTTTGATAGTTATTATCACTTAAAAACACACTTTTTTTAACAATGGGAATTAATTTTAAATTAATTTCTGCCACTTCTGTGTTGTGAATTTATAAAAATGGATTCCATATTAATAATTAGGAGGTTCAAATTGTGTAAATAGGTAACTTTTATTTTTAGATATTTTGAATAATTATTTCGGTAAATATTTTATTTACCATGGTTAAAGGGTAAATCTGGTAAATATGTGTAAAAAATAATAATATAATAATAATAAATTACCCTAAAACGCATCCTAACATTATTGGTTGATACATGTCCGACTAGGGTCATATTTGTGTCGATTTTGGTACCCTGTGGATCCACTTGTAAGTGATAATGACACTTTATATTAATTAAGATAAAATAAATACAAAAATGACAAAAGCATATATCTTTTAGAAAAACAATTTTTTACATAGGGTTATATATGTTTTATTTTTTACTATAAATATTAATAAGAAATATAAAAATATTTCCTACATACTTTTATTTTATTTATGATTTTAGACATTTAATAATTAATATTATTTATGACACAATAATGATTAAGTATTTTCCTTATTAATGATTCAATCAAATAATTGGTATTATAAATGTTAAAATTAATATAATTTGAATGTTTTGATGACATCAATGAAATTAATTTATTAATATGAAATTATTTGATTTCTTAAATGAATTTTTTTTGAATTAATAAAGTTGTTAAGGCTTTAACAAAAATCAATTATTGAATAGTGTCAAAATTGACATAAAAGAGATTTTAAAACAAATATTAGATTATTAATTGATATTAAATTCCTAAAAATCTAAGGTTTGGCCCAGAGACTCATATCATTATAGGTGTATCATTAATGGACAAAATTTGTGTCGTTTGGATGTATATAGTTTTTTTATTAACTATATAATATAAAAATACAACGTGACATGGTAAATATTAAACTAATTAACTAAAAGTTAAAACTAAAAGATAAGTTTAATATAGTTACCCAAACCTGTCTAAAACTTATTGTATGAGTGTTTTTATACCTATAACTACCTTGAAATTTAAATTAACCACTTTTGAGCCATTAGAAACCGAATATGAATTTATTATAAAATAATATTTCTAGCTTTTCCAAAGGTGCCCCTCACTCATCTTATAAAAAGACACACCCCCTTCTCAATAATTCACACATTCAAAGCCTTTTGGATCGGCAAACCCCAGCCAAAATACTCATTAAACTTCCCTCAATTCAACCTAGAGGCCTTAATTTGATCAATAATCCAACCTAAGGATCCCTTTTGATCAAATCAAAAGGAAGAACCTGAATAAGAGGTAATGTTTTCACCACCCTCTTTCAAATTCCTTTCTTCTTCCACTACTTATTTCGTTGTTATTTCCATTCTTAAATAATAACTCCAGTATATTCTATATAATATGATATTATTATAAATATAATACAACCATATTCATTTTTCTATCCATCCTTTGAATGACAAGTCAACATTCGTGCGTAAGTACGGCTTACCGTCTCCACGTCGTGGTGTAATTGTTATTCAATAAATTATTATTCAGATGGGTATAATAATGATGTGTAATTCATGTAAATAATAATTAAAACATGATAATTATTCTGTATATATTATATTCCATCCAATTATATATTATTTTAATATCAAAAGAGTGATATTTTCGCTCATGCGTACGTACGGATTATCGTCTCCACGAACGCGATGAGAATCATTCCCCATCGTATCCATTCAAGACTAAATTTAATTTTATGATTAAAAATAATGTTTAGAGACATTATATAATTCTCTATATTAATAATATACATTCCATCTATAACAAATATGGCTCACATAACAAATAATATAAAGGAAAATGAATCCGTTAACACCCGAAACGATGATAATACTAAGACAATATTAACAAATAAATGTTAAAAGATCATATATGATATAATATTAATTTATATAATTATTGTAAAATTAAATGAAAATTATTTAACCATTATACAAGAGTTTAACCTACCGTTGACCAAGGAAAAAGTACAATTTAAGGGGTTTATTATCTCACTTTTAAATCCATGACATTTCCATTATTCACCGATTATTTATTGCATGTGGTGTGTGTACTACCCATGTTTATATTCATTGTGTAATATACATTAATTAATGTATATTTACATCATCATTGTATGATCCTTCATTCATGGGTTTATGTTTCATAAGTTACCAAATTGGTAAGGGAATTAAAAATTTTAATTTCCAGTCATTCAGCTTTACCCATACTTCATTGATTATTTTACTCCAAGATTATGTGTGGAATCACTATTCAATTGATTATGTCATAATATCCACTCCCCATTATGTGGATATACTTTTGATACACATAATAACTCCATTTATAAGTTCTCAATTCATTGGTATGAATTTGATAAGAGTAATTTTTACTTAATCTCCATTTGTTGAGTTAAACATACAATTCATTGGGGTTGTTTTTACAAGAATATGTGTGAATGTCCTTTGATTGTTTTACACTAAATATACAATCATATTGAGTGTAATTATATTTTTCACACATAATTATTTCATTTATTTATCCTTAACCTAAAGATATGGCCTTTATTAGATATTTCATCTCAATTTACATTCCATTGAGACTCCTTTGTTTTTATACACCAAATAACTTTTATATGTTGTAGATAATGTACTTTGACATAGTATATCATGAAAACTGTTATTATCATGATATTAAAAAGATTCTATTACCAAAATTATTTTTATTCAAGTGTCTCTCTTTTGGTTAAGAACTCTATCGAAAATATCATTTTAAAATGTTTTAAAGATTTATTATTCTAAATATTTATCATTAATGTCAATGTTTTAAAAATGGTTTTAAGGATTTATTTATATGGACATTAAAGTTTTCAAATAAAAATTCCTTTTAAAAATTTCAATGTGGTTTTGGACACATTGATTCAAAAATCTATTTTATATGGCTTCTTGAAAAATAGTGTGACTTTTAAATGTTTTCAAGAAAAAAGGGGATATTTCTCTCAATAGTTTGATGATTATTTTAATCTATGTCAATATCCTTCATTATTCTCGATTGAGGTTAATCTGATACAATAAAATCTTCCATATTGTATTGACTGAGTTATATTTGACTGTGGATGTGCTATTTTTATACCATTCATGGTTTGTCGTTAAAAGTATTGACATTTCGTATGCTATTTTTAATACGACTGTTTATGTTATGTTTCAAAATTTTCATATGAGGAATGCATTGGACATAGTAAGTGAGGGGTGGTGCCCGCTATAGCACCTTGATGCATCGGTATGTCTCATGAGACAAACTAGTGGCTTGACACAAGGACTCGACAAAATCTTATTTGTAGTCTTCGCACGAGGCCTTGGATATGTGATTATGATTGTATGGCATTATGCATTCCATCATTATGAAAGTGGTTATTAATTTTGATTTTGATTATTCAACTAGTAGAATATCCATGTGAATAAGTAAATGGAATTATTTTATTTTATTTTTTCAATATTATGCTGAAGTTCAATTTTAATAGAACTTTATTTTAGTTATACATTGCCTTAAAAGTTTTTGCTTATTTGTGAAAGTTTCCGCTATACTGTTATCCTTACGGGGCATTTGAGCTCACACCTTTCTATGTTTTATTTTTCCTAGGAGGTGAAGTAGTATTTTTGGAATGACCTGTAGGGATAGTATGAGGGTATAAGAGTGGGACTATGGAGACTGTGATGTTGTAGTTTTCATTTTTATGATGTAATGTAAACCTTATGAATGTATCTAGTAATTACAAGGCTATTAAACCAATCGGTCTTTGGAGACTTGATCCTTTTTTATCACTCCAATGTTATGTAATAATGTACCGACTCTAGGTAACTAGGGTCGGGGCGTTACAATCTACATATACATTATGATCTTATAATGATTAGAGAAGAAAAAGGTAGCGACAGATCAGTTCTCTTATAGATTTTTAGAATTTCTAAATTGAAAAATTATATATAAATAATAAATGGCTAGTTAAAGAATAATTTTAGAAGAATATAAGAATTTTTATTTTAAATTCATGAATAAAATAATATGTTTTCCTTGAAAACCTATAGAAATATATAAAATATAAAATTGAATTTTTTTTAAACCACGAATCAAGAGATTGAGGATTCAAAATTATTTTAAATATGTTCTAGTGAAAACATTTTAACCAAAAGTTTCTTTTCTATTTTATATAAATAAAGTATAATCAATAATGCCACCATTTTTTTGAAGTCATTTTTGAAATTATAATGAAACTATTGAGATGTATTAGAATATTTCTTTTTATGAAGTATGTAATAAAATATTCTTGGAACAGATGGAAATATTTTATTAATAAAATATGGCATGGCTGGGAGGAAATAAATCCATGATATGTTTAACCCTTTAATATTTTGAAACACCTTTCTTGAAAGCCCTCATTGTAAATAAGGAAATAAAATTATGGTTTAAAATGTGTTGATCTAAAGTACGAGGATAAAATTAATTAATAATAAATTATGTTCTAAAAAAGAGAGGACACATTGGCGAGATCTAAAATATTGACAAGGAGGGGACTATTCTTCTGGAATGAATGAGAATAATTTTTACAAAAAATAAATATTTTATTTAAGAAGGTATTTCATAAAAGAAGTTGATACTAATTAATCAAAGTAACTTCCCCTAATAAAATTGATATTATAATTGTAATAAAAAAAATTTAACGAGATAAGGGGCATATAATATCATAACCAAGTAGAGAATTTATTAATCAAGGATAAATAATTTTAGTTGGGATATATATAACATCTTTAGTAACATTTGAATTAAAACCCCTTTAATGAGATATATATATGTATATAAATATAAACTATATTAAATTAGTAGAATATAACACATATAAAACTAAATTTGTCATAACAAGATTCATGTCTTAAGAAATAGGATTTGACACCAATTAACCCTTTCAAGTAATATAATATTCGAAGTAAATGTCATTTAATAATTTATTCATAAGGAATAATTTTATAAATCTATAAAATATGTATACAATAATATAAAATATACTCAATAGTATAAATATGTCAAACATATGGAATTTTAGTTCAATATGAATTCATTTAACTAAATGGAAGGAAATAGAGGTTGTACAAACTCTTATAGTGGTCGTGATTCACTCTTCTCATGTACCTAAAACACAAAAAATCCATGTTATTCTTTCTAGATAACTATTTAGGACCCTTATTCATAAAATTTTCAATAAATAATTACCATTTATTATAATATCGTATATATTTATTATAATTATTTTTCTCATATATTGGTTATTTGAATTGTTTTTTGGATTTATATTGTAACTGTTTTGGTATGTTGTCTATGGTTAATGGTGTTGATGTATAACCTCATAATATCTAAAATTGTAGATATTCATGTATATTATCTTTCAATTAGAATAATTTTTAAATAGTAATATGGGGTTTTAGTAAATGAAGTAATATTTGGAGAGTTATTCTGATACCTTAATTTTTTCCGGTTATGTTTATTATGACAATTTACTATTAATATCAACTATATAATTACCAAAATTGAATTTATATATTATTATTAGGGTAATAAATAACATTTTTTACCTTAAAAAATAATTTTTTCCATGTCTTGTGGTGATGATATATATACACATCGCTACGTGGATACTATAGTCCGCTCAAACACATGATCAATGTTCTTCTATTTTTTTATTGGATGAGATTGAATAAGTAGGTATTTTACATTAATATAATTAAAATTTATAATAATAATGAACCAAATTTCATGATATTACTATTAGTAGGGATGTTTTTCAAGATAAAAAGTAAGAAGAAAATTATTAGGATTATGTAAAAATAACTTTCGTACATTGAACATTCACTAGAAAGTCTCCTCATAAATAAAAGGATTGTGATCTGTTATGGTGCTTAAGGATTTTAGGTATTGATAGGTAAATATAGGATTGGGATATTTTGTTTTTATTATAGAAAATTTCTATTTTTATGTGTAAATTTTATTGGGTGTAATTGATCACCTTTTATAATAAAAGAATAAGTAACTTTTGAGAACACGAGTAATTATCCATAAATGAAAGACAATATTCAAGGGTAAATGGATTGGAAGTTGAAAAATAATTTATGTAAGAATTATATAAAGTCAAAAAATAATCCACCTACCATTTTTCACATTTTTCAAATGTGTTTCATGCCTTTTTCCACCATATTATTACATTTTACTTTCTTAGGTTTTACCGTGGTAACTAGTTTTTTCCCTGCTTATATTTATTTAAAATATAATATAGAAAATATAAAAAAATTAATATAAAATAATATTTAAAATCCATATATTCTAATTTAATTTATTTATAGTATCAAATTCACTTCTAAATTAAAAAAAATTAATATATCTAAAACTTTTTTATTGAAATGGATGTTTTTACCATTTAGTATTCTTAATTTATTTATTATTTATTTCCAGTTTAATTCATATTAATATATATATAGGATTAAAAATAATATTAGATTAATTATTTGAGATATATTAATTAATTTATTGATATTAAATTACACATTTTTATTAAAATAAATCTTTTAAAAAATAACAGTATCATAATTATTGTGATAACTAACATTAATCTTAGTAATGAAAATTTCTTTAAAAAAAATTTAAGTAATATTTTCACATAATATTAATTTTTTTATATAAAATTGGAAATTCATTTATATATATATATTATACATGTGATAAAAAATTATTTTTAATAAAATCAAATAAAAATTGTTTTTATTGTGAAATATTAGACAAGTTACCAAAACATTAAATGTGGATTTAATAAATTTAAAAATATTATTATTAAATGATTTATATTAATTATTAAATAAAAATAAATTATATAAAAAACTACATAAAATTTTATGTCATTTATGGGTTTATATAATGTCATAAAAGTTACAGTTATTTGTAAAATCTCTATTTTCACTGTTCACCTAAAAAATTATTATTTTAGAACAATATAAAATATTCACCCTAAGGTTATATTTACATGATTAATTTTTAATGTAAATTAGTTTAATCAAAATAATATTTTGACATTTATAAATTCTTATTTCAAAAAATAAATGTACAAGAAACTAGTTTTATAGAAAAATAAGATTTCTTTTTCTTTAAATGTGAACATGAAAAAGAGTTAAATGCATGTGACAAATAACATATTACATTAATAATTACCTGATTATATCATCCTAATTTATAGTTACATATCCCCTCAATATCCCTACCTAATATCATTGAATTAGGTATGCTTTGTTGGTAGTCAAGTGTTGTGGTTCATTTAACACAGATCCCACTGAAATTTCTAAGTGCCGAGATTATTCTCGAAAATTATTTAACTCATACAAAAAGAATCTATTTCAATCGTGAGTTTTTTATCATGAAAAACCGAGTGAAGATACCTAATTATTTATCTCGGATAGATGAGCTTAATTAGGGACCCTTTAGACACTTTATTTCATTTCGTCCAATTTTTAATAATTTTGTAATATGGTTACATCCTTTTTTACCCTCTAATTTAATTTTTATATTATCATGGTCAAATTTTATATTAAAATATCTTAGTTTTATTTATCTTTAGTATTTCGTTGAGAAATTTTTTTTAAAACAAATGTAATTTATGGAAAATATATAACGAAATTTTGGGTCAATACAATTTTTCTATGTCACGACTAATACATGCATTGTCTTATTAGTTATTTTACATGAAACATTAATTTTTATTATGTAGTGACAGTGGATAGAGTTTTAAATACAAATAGGATGATTAATTATTTATGTTGAGCATTTGGTTTATTTTATTAGATATGAATACCTTATCATAGAGACTACGTGACATATAATTGTTGAAAATTTAAATAGAAATTATTAAATGTATTGATGTATCGGGTGATAAAGTCAGACAATTACCAATACCCATGATTATTATATCCTTTCCCCTTTTCTTGAATTTATGGGCTACAATATTTTCTAAAAAAAAGTATACACTATTTATTTCCCTATGATATGGGTAGTTAGTTTTTAAATTTTTTTATTTTTTCCATTATAAATGTAATATTGGTTCGAAGAAAGCGGTATTCATGTATAGAGACTCTATGTACTGGGAGTATATTTTTATATTTATCCTTCATTTAGATGTTATTATTTTGTTATTGATGTCACTCCAAGATTTTTTATGAAAATTATTTTCTATATATGCATGTTAATGTATACACATGTATATAGATAAACTTATTTACTTAATGTATGAGTTTAGAGACTATTGGTGGAGGCCTATTGAGTCTTTGTACTGACACAGTACATATGTAATATAGTATACATGAAACATTCCTTGTTTTATTTCACTAATGAAAAATTATTCATGTGTAATTTTAGATACATTATACTATAGTAGGAGTAAGGAATTAATGATAGTGTGTTCGGGGCTCTATGAGGTGTTGAGGCGTTTGATTGTACATCAATAAGGGGTCATTTAGAACATCACCTATTTTCAATTATCATTATAATATTTTTATAGATGAATATTAATTAAGATCATGTTATATGATTCAAAATAGTTTTTTTATATAAACTCATATATATATATATATAATGTTATTTAATGTTTATTTCATTATTATGTTTTAGTATAAATCATTGGAATAAAGATTAGTCTATACATTGATCATGTTGTATGTTTACCTTGATAATTTCATATATAAAAATGGAATAATCCATGTTTTCAATAATATATGTTTATGATATAATTTATTAATTGATTTTGGAAAATAATTCACTTATGATAAATGAATACTCATGATGTTATTCACCTTCCCAAAGGATTCATGGAATTCTCATGGGGTATGTGACATTTTTATGTAAGTATTGCTAAAGTGGCTAGGTTAGGTTCTATAAAATATGATCCTTCATGGAAGGATAATAAAATCAAAACTCATTATAAAAAACTGGGAATAGAAATAGGGTTTATTCCAGTTCAAAACTAGGACATAGGGGGGGGGGAGTACAAAATTCTATATTGTTTTTGGAGGATTGTTTTTTAAAACATCATTTTTAATTTTTATATTATCATAAAGGAATTGTAAAAATGTATAAATCCTATTTTTTAATATAATAAAATTACAAATGATGGGTGAAGATATGATATATGATCAATAAGAGTATAATTATACCATAGAAATAAAGATTTATTATATCTAAAATTTTAAAATCTTATGGGGTATGGTATCCAAGATATACCACAACCAAAATAACACTATAAAAATTATATAAAATATTAAAAATAATGTTGGAGTGTGGGAAATGAAAATAAAAAACGTTGATTGAAAAAAATTAATGAATGAATAATGTAGTAATTTAGGGGGTTTTGGAAGATTAATAGTAATTAATTAACTAATAGAATACAAATTGAACATTAGAATAATAATATGAGAATTTAGAGTAGTAAAATACTTAATAATTAATATTTAAAATGAGTTAAATAATTCAATATAAATAATATAGAACTATAAAATAATTTCCAACATTATTTATCCTAAAATATAAATATTTTTAAATTTTTATATAGTCTTTTTAACTTATATAGTAAAATCTTAATATATATGTAAATGTTAAATAATAGCACAATATAATTTATAATTTTTTTATAAAATTGAAATATATATTTATACAACAAATTAAAATTATATTATGGTTATATTTGTATATCCAACAGATTTTTTTTACTAAATAGTAAAAGCATTGTTTTGATATATTCAATAAGTTATATGAAAAAATTATGATGTAAAATTATCTCAAAATTTTGTAAAACATTTTAGACATAATATGTATTTAATTATTTGAATGATATACATAAAATTATAATTAAATTTTCCAAACCTATAAATAAGTTTTTATATCCATGAATTATATTTATTTCAATAAAAAAATTTATTATTTATTTTGAATGAAAAATTCCATTCATTCCTCTATGGTTTGGGTAAAATCCATTTTAGATAAAATTTATACCATTTTAATAAAAATATCTAATGTTTCATAAGAATAATCTATATTCAATGTATTTTTCCCAAATAATGAATTATAAATATTATATTCAAATATACACCCCCCTTTTCTAATAAATATGTCTCATAAACCTATTTCTCCTAAGATAAAAATAATCTTTAATTACTATATATCTACAAAAATTCCCTTATAAGTCCTCATATAATAATTTTATAAGGAAATTTTCAAACCAAAATATAAAATTCTAAATGAAAAAATATTTTTTATTTCAATGCATGAAAGAAGAAAACTTGCCTAGGGACTTGACCCCGTGATTGCCTGCCTAAACCACAAACCCCACTGCTACCATAGTCGCCTGTGTAAGGAAAAACAACATTCTCTAAATGATTTATATAGAACCCAAAAGAGTCATCTCAAAGATGAATATAAGGGTTTAAAAAATATAGTCTTATCATTTTAATGATCCACTTATGCATTCCATAACATAAATATCCCTTAATGTTACATTTAAATTGTAATAAAATTATACTCTAACATTTTAAAAAAATATAATATTTTTTAGTTATCCTCTTCTTTTAGACCATCTTAAAAACAAAATTCACCAAATGTAGTTTTGTAGTAACTTAGTGAATAATGATTCATTATTTTCATGTATATCCTTCATGGATGATCATAAAAATATTTCAGTGTGGGTATATATAATATTAACTACAAATTTAAATTATTTTTAATAATATATAATTATTAAATATGATTTTAATTAAAAATATTAAAGTTAATTCATCAAGGTCAGTTTTAGAAACTAAAAAAAATACTACAGAAGGATTCAATAATTTCAATTACCTATTAAAATATTTAATTAATTCATATTATGACTTACATAAACATTGAATCATAAAACATCCATACCTTATGGAACCATTTTATAATGACCATCAACTATAACTATTACATCAAATAATATTTTTAAATATAATCCTAACATCTCCCAAATGATTAATGTGAACCACATTAATTTAATAAATAAATTAATCATTGCAATAAGAGTATTGTAAGATATTATATAAATTTGATAATATTTCTAAAAAATATAATTAATAAATTTTATTTCCCCATTAAATAGTATTTAGGATCATTCAACGTGACTTTGGTCTCGAGGTAAGGATACATTCCCACCCTCTTTGTTCTTTTTGGATTATATTATCAACAAACATTTTTTCTATTCATTTATATATATTTTTCGCATTATATATTTATGTTATTAATATTTATTATTAATTTATATTGTTAGATATATCCATTCCTTTGTGGCGTCATTCATATTTTTAAGTAAAATATTATAATATTTTTAAAGGAAACTAATCCATTTTATTTCCTTTATCCTTAATTATTATTCTATCTCCTCTACCACCATTGTTATCTTATTCACATGGTATAAGTTTTTTATATTTTTAATGATATAATTTTAAAATAAAATATGACATATTCCTTCCTTAACTTGGGTAACTGTTTGATTCACTATTTTACTATTCATAATAGAAAACTATGTACCCCATTTTCTTATTAGGTGTTCCTTTATATTAAGGGTTAATATCAGATTAGTTTTTCAAGTGGAAAAGATATGTATGAAATATTATCATATAAATTGTTGAACTATAACTATATATACTCCTAATTGATTGGGTAATGCATTATAACTCAATAGATCATTTTGGATGTACATAGTGTGACTATCTTTGCCAATTATGTTAGGATGTCTTCATTGTGATCCTTGGATAAAGATTATATTGACCAACATTATGATTATACCACTTTTTGTGATTCAAATGATTAATATACTCCAATAATATATATTTGTTATTTATTATTTCCATGTAAAAGTTTTCCATTCCTTTCTTTTTTGATTTAATGTTATTATTATTTACTCTTACATCCATACTGAGATTTTTAGCAGACCCCTTATTTTATATATATCAAAAAGGTGTCCCTTGTAATGATGGTTGAAGAATGAGATGTAGGAGTAAATTATTAAGAGAGAAATAAAACTATGATTTGTCTATTTAATTTGTTTATTGTGTATCTAATATCCCAAAGATATTGTACCTCTAGATTTTTGGATTGCGTTTTATGGATATTTATGTTTAAAATAATTTACTAGTATGTATATGAGATTTAGAATATTATCATTTATATTAGATCATTGTCTATTCAATTTTGGAATTTTTTAGTAAATATGATAGGATACACACAATAAATAACAATCATGTAAACTTAGATAGTCAAAATTTATGATAGATATGTTATTTATTAGTTATTCATTATATGGTTATAATTTTATTTTTATGTGCTGGTTAATATTAGTATTATCACCACTAATGTTCAATAATTTTATTAAATGTCTAAAAAAGTAAAAAACTCAAAAAATAATGTGTTATGTATTGTAATGATTACTCAAATGTAATTCCAAATATGAAGGGAGAAAGTGTCAAAAACCGTATAGTTGTACTTTCTTAATTTATCCAAGTTATGAATAATAAATTCAAACACATGTAGTTACATTCTTCTATGATTAAAAAAAATATGTGTTTGATATATTTATACTAAAAATACTCCCTCCTATTTAGGCGGATCATATAATCAATTAATCATGAACCAATAGATAAATTTTTTGGAAATTTTTTATTATTTTAAAAAAGACTATGTAAAAGAAATTGATTGCTTACATTTACCATTAAAATGGGAAAATTTATCAGTGGTATTATCTTATGAGGAATATATATCCTAATAAATACATCAACTCCTAGAATAGTATGAATTTAACAACATATTATTAAAAAAAATTAGTTAGACTAGCAATATTACGATATTGAGTGTAATATATGGGCTTATGAAATGGGTTGATGAATCAAGTAATTCATATTAAGATTTAAAAATCATGGTTTTAAGGTATAAATCATATTTTCTCAGTAACACCTTCATGGTTGGATATTTTTCTAATTGATTGAAATAATTTCATTTAAAATTCATTACCCAATTAAGACTCTGATATCAATAAGGAAAGAGTTTTATCTTCCATTAGGGCTAAGATGGAAATCATAAATCTATTATTTTCTCATGTAATAACTAATGATAATAAAATATTGGAGTTTAATTATAACGTCTTGTCTTAAAATTGTAACGCCCCGACCCCAGTTACATATAGTCGGTGCATTATTACATAACATTGGCATTATCACAAGAAGGATCAAATCTCAAAAGACCGATTGGTTTAGTAGCCTTGGAAACACGAGATATATTCATAAGTCTTACAATACATCATAAAAATGAAAACTACAAAAACATATTTTCTTCATATCCCCTCATACTATCACTGCAGGTCATTCATAAATTACTGCGACATAATCCTGGGAAAAATAAAACATTGAAAGGGTTGAGCTCAGATGCTCAGTAAGGATAACATTATAGCAGAAGCTTTCATAGATAAGCATAAACACTTAAGGCAGTTTATAACTAAAACGAAAGCCTTTTAAATGTGAACTTCAGAATAAAATGGAGAAGATAAAATAAAATAATGCCATTTACTTACTCACATGGATATTCTACTAGTCGAAAAATCACATGAAATATCAATAACCAGTTTCATAATGATGGAATGCATAATGACAGACTATCATAACCACATAGCCAAGGCCTCGTGCCAAGACTAAAAATAAGATTTTTCCAAGTCCTTGTGCCAAGACAATAGTTTGTCTCATGAGACCTACCGATGCATCGATGAGATATATCGGGCTCCACCCGTAACTTATTTAGTCCAATGCATTCCTCATATAAACAGGTTTAAACATAACATAAAAATATGTATTAAAACAAGCATACGAAATGTCAATACTGTAACCACAAACCATGAATGGTATAAAAATAGCACATCCACAGTCAAACATAACTCATTCGATACAATATAGAAGATTGTATTGTATCATAATAACCTCAATCGAGAATGATGAAGGATATTGACATAGAAGAAAATAATCATCAAAAAAATTGGAGTGAAATATCCCAATTTTTCTTGAAAATATTTAGAAGTCACACAATTTGTCAAGAATCCATTTAAAATTGATTTTAGAATCAAAGTGTCCCATACCACTTTGAAACTTTTAAAAGGAATTTTGATTTGAAATCATTAATTTCCATATAAATAAATCCTTAAAACCATTTTTTAAAACATGGACATTAATGAGAAAGATTTAGAAGAATAAGTCTTTAAAACATTTAAAAATGGTATTTTAGTGAGAGTTTCTAACCAAAAGAGAGACACTTGAATAAAAATAATTGAGGTAATCAAAAAAATTTAATATCATGGGAATACAGGGATTCATGATATACTATGTCAAAGTACATTATATACACCACATAAAGGTGATTTGGGGTATAACAACAAAGAAGTATCAATGGAATGTAAATTGAGATGAAATCTCTCATAAAGGACGTATCCTTAGGTTAAGGATAAATCAACGACATAGTTATGTGTGACAAATATAAATACACTAAATATGATTGGATATTCAGTGTAAAACAATCAAAGGAAATTCACACATAATCTTGTAAAAACAACACCAATAAATTGGATGTTTAACTCAGCAAATGGAGAATGATTTAAAATTACTCTTATCAAATTCGTATCGATGACTTGCGAAATTATCAATGGAGTGATTATGTGTATAAAAAGTATATACACAGAAAGGGGAGTGGAAATTATGACATAATCAATTGAATATTTAATCCACACATAATCTTGGAGTGAAATAATCAATGAAGTATACGTAAAGCCGAATAAATGGAAATTGAAATATCAGCTTCCATTATCGATTTGGTAACTTACGAAACATACACCCATGAAAGAAGGATAATACAA
Source organism: Viscum album (assembly GCA_963277665.1). Taxonomy (NCBI): domain Eukaryota; kingdom Viridiplantae; phylum Streptophyta; class Magnoliopsida; order Santalales; family Viscaceae; genus Viscum; species Viscum album. Next base: position 1,996,952,820 of record OY728157.1, read on the forward strand.
TGATGATGTAAATAACCATAAAATAATGTATATTACACAATATATTCAATTATGGGCAGTACTCATAAACCACAAGCTATAAATAAGTGGTGAACAATGGAATTATCACGAAATTAAGAGTGAGATAAGAAATAATGTTGAAATAATTGTTATTAAATTATTAATTAATCATATACAGTAATATGATATCATATATTATATTTTAACATTTCTTTGTTAATAATATATTAGAATTATCGTCGTTTCGGGTGTTAACTTGCACGTTTAATTTTATATGTTTTTTTACATAATCCATGTTTTTCATGGATAGGTTGTATCTTATTCATATCCAGAATGATATAAAGTCCATAAAAATTATTTTTAAATAATAAAATGATAATTATACTTGAATGGATACGATGGATAATGAATCTCATCACGTTCGTGGAGACGGTAGTCCGTACGTACGCACGAGCGACAATATAGTTCTTTTGATATTAAAATAATATATAATTGGATGGTATATCATATATAAAGAATCATTATCACGTTATATTTATTATTTAAATCAGTTACAAATCATTATTATACCCACCAAAATAATAATATATTTAATAACAATTACATCACGACGTGGAGATGGTAAGTCGTACGTACACACGTATGGTGACATGTTATTCAAAGGGTGGATAGAATATTGAATATGGTTATACCATATTTATAATAACATCACAATATATATAAGATACTGGATTTATTATTTTAGAATGGTAATAACAAAGAAAGAATAAGTGGAAGAAGAAATGAACTTGAAAATGGGTGGTGAAAACATTACCTCTTCTTCGGGTTATTCCTTTTGATTTGATCAAAAGGGCTCCTTAGGATGGCTTCCTGATCAAACTAAGGCCTCTATGTTGTAGTGAGGGAAGTTGAGAGAGTATTTGGGCAGGGGTTGGCTGATAAAAAAGGCTTTGAAGGTGTGAAGAAATGAGAAGGAGGAGTTCCCTTTTATAAGAGGGGCGAGGGAACCTTTGGAAAAGCTAGAAATATTAATTTATAATAAATTTATATTCTGTTTTTAGTGGCTCCAAAGTTGATTATTCAATGGTTAAGGTGGGGATAGGTCTAAAACCATTCAACCAATAGAATTTAGATAGGTTTGTGTTACTATATTAACCATATATTTTAGTTTTAACTCTTAGTTAATTAGTTTGACATTTACCATGTCACTTTGTAATTTTATATTATATAGTTAATAAACATACTATATACATCCAATCGACCCCAAAGTGGTCCATTTATGATATAAGTATCATGATATAAGTCTCTGGACCGATCCTTAGATTTTTAGGAATTTAATATCAACTAATAATATAATATTTGTTTAAAAAACTCTTTTATGTCAATTTTGACACTATTCAATAGTTGATTTTTGTGAAACTCATAACAGCATGATTACTTAGAAAAAAGTCAATTAAATCAATCCTAATATGTCATATTATCCTAGAAAATCAGTTTAATTCATTAAAATTCTTAAATTATATTTATTTGGGTATTTATAATATCAATTTTTTTAATTTTTCACTATTATGGTAATTACTGCATCATCATTGAGTCATAAATATATTAAATTATATAATGTCTAAAAATTGTAAATAAAATATAATTATTTAGGAAATCGTATTATATTTCTAATGAATATTTACAATCGAATTTATCTTATGTATAACCCTATATTAAAAATGTATTAGTAAATGAACATTGATTTTAACTATTTTAACTCTTCTTTGAATTAAATAATAATAAATGTACTAATCTAATCCAAGTGGACCTAAATAATAATATTTTATTCCTAAGGTTGTTTTTGGTCTATATACACTTGTACAATAGAATTAGGACATGTGTTAGGGTAATATTAATATCATTTTTACTCTTAATTACCTTATTTACTTTTAACCATGGTAAATAAAAGTAAAAAGTTACTATTCACAAAAAATTATTTTCATCTCATTGAACCACATTTTACTTCTTGAAATTAACCGTGTCTCTCGTATTTTAGAAATTCAATTCACAGTAGTGGTAAAATTATGTTTTATGAAAAATTCTGTTTTTTTAACTACCACTTAGTAGTTTCACTATTCATCAAAAATTGAAGTTTTTCAGAACAATGCCAAAATTTCACCCTAAGCTATAATTGATATTCCGAATTCAAAAATTATTTCTATTTTAAAAAATTATATACATATAAGTTACATTAATTATTTTTATAATTAATTCCTTCTGTCACAACAAATAGCGTGTTTTTAAGAAACAATATATATCAAAAGATTGACAATTGTTTAGATCCAATTTCAAAGTGAAATTAATTCTAATGAACACCATTGGATGAAATGGTAAAAATATATTCTAATTATACTTTAAAACTACTCAATAATATAATTTATCACTATAAATTATTTTGATTTAAAAAGTTGTTTTTAATTAAAATTTAGTAATTTTCACTATTCATCAAAATATAAGTGTTATCCGAAAAGTTCCAAAATTTCACCCTAGGATAAATTCGATATTCCGAATCAGAAAATGAAGTCCATTTTGAGAGATAAAATTTATAAAATATCAAAAAGTAGGTATTACTATTAATAACGACTAGTTTGATTGGTTGTGGTGTGTTAGAATCTCGAAGTTGCGTACAATGCAAGCCATTGCATTATTCAAAGGGAAATGTACCGTGGAAGCTTGGGGTGTTACATTCTCCCCTCCATAAATAAATTGCGTCCTCACAATTTTTAAAATTGTGCATGGGAATATAATGGAAAGCCCCACATCGGAAAAAGTTTCAATAAAACTATCACATTAAAAGAAAGAAAGAGAGGTATAAAGGTCAACCAAGATAACCCATACTCGGATTCCATGTAAGAAAACCTGGATATGGATGATAAAATAAGTGTCATGTTCTGATGGATAGAGATAAAAATCATGATCAGGAGATTGTTAACAATAAGAAAACCACAAACTTGTGTTGGGACAAATGGCCATTAGTCTCCCTGTAGGAAATTAAACGGACAACATTTTTTTGTTTTAAGTTACATTACATACGGATAAGGAATTCATTTATGATATTGACTATGAATATAAAGATATATACTTACATTTTATGTATAGTTTCATTATTTAATAAATTTCCCCCACTAACTCATTTTTTTAAAAGATGATTATTCAAGAAGACTTGGTCACACTAGAAGAGGTAGAATAAACTTCTATAGAATCGCATGATCTATGTAGGATGAAATATATATTTACATTGTATTTAGCAATTAATCAAAACCAAAATGGTTAGTACAAGATCTAATGATCCCCCAAAAGGATATTCCTTGAGAGAAATAAAAAATAATCTTAATTTCCAAAATTAAACCAACAATACCCCAAAGTTAAATAAATGCCATTCAATAATCAATTGTCCTTATAATCCTTTAATACTATCAAAACTAATATTTAAAACCAAAACGTATTAATAATGTAGTCTTCCACGTTAAATTGTATCTCCAAATGACATTAGTTACTCTTAAAGTCACATAGTGAAAAGTAATTAACCTAATAATTTCCATAAATAACCCTAATCATTATAAATACACAATAAAAACATAGATAAAAATCTACCATTACTCATCAAATGAAATCCCATACTACTCTATTTTCCTTTGTCATATAGTGTTCTGAACAAAGCGAACAACTTCCGAAATAACATTTATCACTTAATCACCAAATCATTTTCCTATACTAAGGGTATTGATTTCATAAGGCATAAGATCCCAAATCAAATTATTATTGATCAATAAAATCATTTAACTAAAAATAATAGTCACATTAATCAGGGACTTCATGTAGTCCAGTGGTAGGCGATAAATCCCAATCGCACTTTGGTTGTGGGTTCGATTCCCACAGCTTTGTCCGACGCGACTGGTTGTCACACGGTCTACGTGTTGTCCTTTTTCAAAAACTATATTTTATAACATTACCAAAATCAGATAAATTCCTCAAAATAACCATAACATAATTTTACCACAAATGTTATCTCATACCTTGCATTTTCATCCCAAATTATAATAATTTGTAACTGCCTCAAACCCAATGATCATATAAAACCAAATGGTTATTTATAACTATATCCATAAGATAAATGATTATTCTTCCATAAATATCATTCTCACAAGGAAAACGTTAGGGTTACAAATACAAGAGAAAATTATTCCAAAGTAAACCCTTCAACAAGGATAACTAATAATTTTTAAACATTTATCCAACCATTTATTTCCACATAGCTTCTTCTCTGACCATGAAAATATCCTATAGAATAGGACATTCACTCGGGTAATGGCCAAGTCCCCAACATTTATGACAAATGACTGTAAATGGAATCTTGGGACCATTTTTATCTTCTTCCATAGAACTCTTCATTTTTCTTCGGCAATTATTCACTTTATACCCTTCCTTCCCACACGTAAATCATTTCTTTGTCCCATTGAGACACATTACTAGGTGTCTCCTTCCACATTTCCTACATGATGGAAATTGAGGATTTCTTTCTCCATGGTCTCCACTACTGGAGCTCTTATCATTCATCACCTTTCTCTTCTTTATTGAGTCTGGTAATTGGTTAATATATATATATTATTGATCATATTTTTGGAAAATTGATTTGGCATAAAAATGATATCTTTTACGCCTATCAACATTCCATTTTGTTGCTCATTTCCACCACCATTCCCACCATGTACATCATTTTCAAAGTCACTATGACTTCCTTGGAATCCAGCCATTGACTAAAACCAGAAAGCATTGTGTGAGTAATAGTAGTCATATAATCAATTTGAGATTAACATGTCACCATATTCTCAATTTGAAACACATTAGGATTAACCAAGGTCATTTACTCTCATATTATATATATAATACTTTAAATCGGTTTGTAATGAAATTTTAAATTATTCTAAGCATATCCCCCAGGAGTGTCGTAAGCAAGAGTGCAGCAAGGCTCGTTGTCGTGCACCAGTTCCCGTTTGAGTCTAGCTCAAAGCGGTGTTTTCAGGTTTTACCCCTAGGTACATCTGTGCCAGAGCCGCCTCTACCTGCTCGTATCCAGATAGGGATGTATTGCTTGGAAAACTCACAAAATCTCTACAATACCAAAATTCTAGGAAGTTCTTCTATACTAATCCACAAAGTTCATCTTTGTTCTACGTTCTCTAAAAAGAGTTTATCTAAATCTAGCTTCCAAGGTTTGTACTAAACTTCCTTTGATACCAATTGTAACGTCCCGACCCCAGTTTCCTATAGTCGGTGCATTATTACATAACATTGGCATGATCACAAGAAGGATCAAATCTCAAAAGACCGATTGGTTTATTAACCTTGGAAACACTAGATATATTAATAAGTCATACATTACATCATAAAAATTAAAACTACAACAACATATTTTCTTCATATCCCCTCATACTATCCCTACAGGTCATTCATAAATTACTTCTTCATAATCCTGGAAAAAATAAAACATTGAAAGGGGTGAGCTCAGATGCTCAGTAAGGATAACATTATAGTAGAAGCCTTCATAGATAAGCATAAACACTTAAGGCAGTTTATAACTAAAACGAAAGCCTTTTAAACTTGAACATCAGCATAAAATGGAAAAGATAAAATAAAATAATGTCATTTACTTACTCACATGGATATTCTACTAGTCGAATGATCACATGCAATATCAATAACCAGTTTCATAATGATGGAATGCATAATGCCAGACTATAATAACCACATAGCCAAGGCCTCGTGCCAAGACTACAAATAATATTTTTCCAAGGCCTTGGGCCAAGAAACTAGTTTGTCTCATGAGACCTACCGATGCATCGCGGAGCTATAGCGGGCTCCACCCGTCACTTATTAAGTCTAATGCATTCCTCATATGAACAGGTTTAAACATAACATAAAAAGTCTTATTAAAACTAGCATACGAAATGTCAATACTTTAACCACAAACCATGAATGGTATAAAAATAGCACATCCACAGTCAAACATAACTCATTCGATACAATATGGAAGATTTTATTGTATCATAATAACCTCAATCGAGAATGATGAAGGATATTTACATAGAAGAAAATAATCATCAAAACAATTAGAGTGAAATATCACAATTATTCTTGAAAACATTTAGAAGTCACACTATTTGTCAAGAATCCATTTGAAATAGATTTTAGAATCAAAGCGTCGCATACCACATTGATACTTTTAAAAGGAATTTTGATTTGAAATCATTAATGTCCATATAAATAAAACCTTAAAACCATTTGTTAAAACATGGACATTAATGAGCAAGATTTAGAATAATAAGTCATTAAAACATTTAAAAATGGTATTTTAGTTAGAGTTTCTAACAAAAAGAGAGACACTTGAATACAAATAATTGAGGTAATCAAAACATTGTAATGTCATGAGAATAAATGGATTCATGATATATTATGTCAAAGTACATTATATACACCACATAAAGGTGATTAGGGGTATAATAACAAAGAAGTCTCAATGGAATGTAAATTGAGATGAAATCTCTCATAAAGGTCGTATCCTTGGGTTAAGGATAAATCAACGACATTGTTATGTGTGAAAAATATAAATACACTAAATATGATTGGATGTTCAGTGTAAAACAATCAAAGAACATTCACACACAATCTTGTAAAAACAACACCAATGAATTGGATGTTTAACTCAACAAATGGAGAATGATTTAAAATTACTCTTATCAAATTCATATCGATGACTTGAGAAATTATCAATGGAGTAATTATGTGTATAAAAAGTATATACACAGAAAGGGTAGTGGAAATTATGACATAATCAATTGAATAGTTATTCCACACATAATATTGGAGTGAAATAATCAATGAAGTATGCGTAAAGCCGAATAAATGGAAATTGAAATTTCAAATTCCCTTATCGATTTGGTAACATACAAAACATAAATTCATGAAAGAAGGATAATACAATGATTATGTAAATACCCATAAATTAAATTATATTACACAATGAATACAATTATGGGCAGTACACATACACCACATGCGATAAATAAGTGGGGAACAATGGAATTCTAACGAAATTAAGAGTGAGATAAGAAACCCCTTACCTTGTACTTTTCCTTGTTTGGGGGAAGGTTAACCTCCTGTATAATGTAGAAATAATTGTTATTAAATTACTCATTAATAATATACATTAATATGATATCATATATGATCTTTTAACATTGCTTTGTTAATAATATCTTAGAATTATCGTCGTTTCGGGTGTTAACATACACATTTTCTTTTATATGTTTTGTTACGTAAGCCATGTTTGTCATGGATAGGTTGTATATTATTAATATCCAGAATGATATAAATTACTTAAACATTATTTTTAAATCATCAAATGATAATTATACTTGAATGGATACGATGGATAATGAATCTCATCGCATTCGTGGAGACGGTAGTCCGTACGTACGCACGAGCGACAATAGCATTCTTTTGTTATTAATATAATATATAATTGGATGGTATATCATATATATTGAATCATTATCATGTTATATTTATTATTTAAATTAGTTACACATCATTATTATACCCACCCAAATAATAATATATTGAATAACAATTACACCACCACGTGGAGACGGTAAGCAGTACGTACGCACGTATGGTGAAATGTTATTAAAAGGGTGGATAGAATACTGAATATGGTTATACCATATTTATAATAACATCACACTATATATATTATACTGGAGTTATTATTCAATAATGGTAATAACAAAGAAAGAAGAAGTGGAAGAAGAAAGGAACTTGAAAAGGGGTGGTGAAAACATTACATCTTCTTCGGGAACTTCCTTTTGATTTGATCAAAAGGGCTCCATAGGTTGGCTTTATGATCAAAATAAGGCCACTAGGTTGTAGTGAGGGAAGTTGAGAGAGTATTTGGGAAGGGGTTGGCCGATCCAAAAAGGCTTTGAAGGTGTGAAGAAATGAGAAGGAGGAGTTCCCTTTTATAAGAGGGGTGAGAGGAACCTTTGGAAAAGATAGAAATATTAATTTATAATAAAATCATATTCTATTTTTAATGTCCTAAAAGTTGATTATTCAAAGGTTAAGGTGGGGATAGGTCGAAAACTATTCAACCAATAGAATTTAGACAGGTTTGGGTTACTATATTAACCTTATCTTTCAGTTTTAACTCTTAGTTAATTAGTTTGACATTTACCATGTCACTTTGTATTTTTATATTATATAGTTAATAAACATACTATATACATCCAAGAGACCCCCAAGTGGTCCATTAATGATATACCTATCAAGATATAAGTAACTTGGCCGAACCATAGATTTTTAAGAATTTAATATCAACTAATAATATAATATTTGTTTTAAAAACTCTTTTATGTCAATTTTGACACTATTCAATAGTTTATTTTCTTGAAACTCATAACAGATTGATTACTTATAAAAAAGACAATTAAATCAATCCTAATATGTCATATTATCCTATAAAATTAGTGTAATTCCTTAAAAGTCTTATATTATATTTATTTGGGTATTTATAATATCAACTATTTTAATTTTTCACTATTATGGTAATTACTGCATCATCATTGTGTCATAAATATATTAAATTATTTAATGTCTAAAAATTGTAAATAAAATATCATTATGTATGAAATCTTATAATATTTCTAATGAATATTTACAATAGAATTTATCTTATGTATAACACTATATTAAAAATGCATTAGTAAATAAACTTTGATTTTAACTCTTTTAACTCTTCTTTGAATTAAATAATAATAAATGTCCTAATCTAATTCAAGTGGACCTAAATGATAATATTTTATTCCTAAGGTTGTTTGTGGTCGAGATAAACTTGTCTAAAATAATTAGGACATGTGTTAGGGTAATATTAATATCATTTTACCCTAAATTACCCTATTTACTTTTAACCGTGGTAAATAAAAATAAAAAAGTTACTATTCACCAAAAATTATTTTCATCTAATTGAACCACATTTTACTTCTCGATATTAAATGTGTATCTCAGATTTTCGAAATTCCATTCACAGAAGCGGTAAAATTATGGTTTATGAAAAATTCAGTTTTTTTAACTACCACTTAGAAGTTTCACTATTCATCAAAAATTGAAGTTTTTCCGAACAACGCCAAAATTTCACCCTAAGCTATAATTGATATTCTGAATTAAAAAATGATGTCTATTTTACAAATTTCTAAACATATAAGTTTCATTAATTAATTTTATAATTAATTCCCGTTGTCACAACAAATAGCGTGTTTTTAAGAAATAATATATATCAAATGATTGACAATTGTTTAGATCCAATTTCAAAGTGAAATTAATTCTAATGAACACCATTGGATAAAATGGTAAAAATATATTATAATTATACTTTAAAACCACTCAATAATATAATTTATCACTATAAATTATTTCTAATTAAAAAGTTGTTTTTAATTAAAATTTAGTAATTTTCACTATTCATCAAAATATAAGTGGTATCCGAAAAGTTCCAAAATTTCACCCTAGGATACATTCGATAATCCGAGTCCAAAAATGAAGTCCATTTTGAAGATAGAATTTATAAAATTTCAAAAAGTATGTATTACTATTCATAACGTCTAGTTTGATTGGTTGTGGTGTGTTAGAATCTCAAAGTTACGTACAATGTACGCCATTGCATTATTCGAAGGGAAACGTACCGTGGAAGCTTGGGGTGTTACAAAAATAGTCATAAAGGAATATGAATTGACATTATGATATGTCATGGAATTATCTGAAACAAATGAGTAAATTTTTTAAGTGTAGAATAGAAGGGCTTACAAATCTAGAATATGAAAGTTAAGTGAACAATCCAATTAATACGATAAATAAAAGGATGGTTTCCTTAAATTATACCCCAATTTTAATTGTTTTATATGAATGCTGTAACACCCCACGATTTCATAGTACATTATTTCTTCATAGTAATTCAATAACTTGCACTACACACAACACCGAATTCTAGTGCACCATGACTTACCAAACTAGCCGTTCAAAAGAGGTTATGAATAGTATTATGACAACCCTGCTTTTTATTACAACTTAAGCATGCTTTATTTCATAAAACATCACTTGATACAACAAAGAAGATCAAGATGTTTAGTGTCTTTGGGGCTTAGGATCATTATATAAAAACTTTATACTTGAAATAAAACATCTTTATCGAAAACATCCTTTACATGACCACTGCATTCCTTCGTACTTAGCATTGCATGGGATAACCTTAGGACATGCATAAGAAAAGGGTGATCTATAAAGCCCAGTAAGGGAGTACACAATGAATAACATGAGGAGTACAATACATGTTAGGAAATAGGAACATCAATAGATCATAAGAGTAACATGAACATAAAGGCATGATAATGCATGATAATCATAACATGGAAATGTGGCAACAACACTTAACATTGAATTAGCTTGAGCCAAGGCTCATTGCACATGGAGCATGAGTAAACCCTCATTGCACTTGAAGCACGAGTAAAACCTCGTTGCACTTGAATTAACATGAGTCAACACTTATTTCACATGACGTATCATGATACTATACTTTACCCAATGCATTGGAGCGCTATAAAGGGCGCACCCTTCTTAAACATTTCATTTCATGCATAAGTGTGCCACATGGATCATAAAACATGGATTCATAAAACATAATCATTTATTCCATGATAAAGGAATGTGGAATTAATACATGAAACTTTACAATCAATAAGTAAATGTGCGTAAAGGTGAATACCCTTGATGGAGAAATGGGCATGGTATTCACTACACAATGACATTGTCTTATAAAATCGGGGCGATTTCGGCAGCGTAACGGCGTGACATAAGAATTCATAAAAAAGGTTGATGAGAGAGAAAGGGGTTCCTCATCATATTTACATGTAATGGACAGTAAAGAGGTCATATATATACATGTCCCAACAATAGAAATGGAATTTAGATTCATGATACAAAAGTATTGCTTGAATGTAAAAGAAGTGAGAGAAATTCCTTTCGGAATTTCGGCACAGTAACGGGTGTTCATGGGAGGCATTTAATGAGAGAGAAAGGGTTCTCCCATCATTCAAACAATAATAGGGAAGTATGGAAGAAGTGAGAAACCATACCCCAACATTCATAATTGAAATTAAAAGGGCAATACAACTTAAAGAAAATTGAAAAAAATGAGAAAGGAAGAAAAAAAACCCTTACTTGGAAGTGTGCTTCCAAAGGCTAGAGAGAGGCTTCTGAGAGGCTTCTAGGGAGCTTGGGGCACCTTGGGAGGATTCTAGAGAGAGTAGGTCAGAGGTTGGACGAACTCCAAGGGATTTTAGTGAGGAGGAAGTGGGAGCTTGGGTGGGTTTATATAGGAAAGGTGAGAGAATTCTTTATTATTTAGGTTTGGGACCCCTTATATTAAAATAATTCAAACCACAAACCATCCCATGGTAAATGCCCATGGTTTCTGGAAAATGAATGAGGAAAAAAATATTTTAAAAGGCCAAGGTCCGAACTTATTAAAAAATTAGGGTTGCTTATGTGGAGGTGAGTCACACTCCCATGGAAATTAATTTAAAAAGGCAAAGTGTTGAATAAGTCTTGAGGGCTCCATTAATGATTTGAAAAGTAAGTCAAACAAACCCAAAACCTCATTAATTTAATAATAAAACACATATTGTCCTAACATAAGGATTATGGTATTTTATTATATCACCATTGGGTCATTATGATGTCATAAAACACATTATATATTTAAATGGTAATTAATTTTTACCCAAAAATTTGACTCTCTCAGAAAATTATGAAAAATTCACCGTTGGATAATTTCGACATCCTGATTCCAAAAATAATATTTATTTTATCTAAATAATTTTCTAAATATGTTAATTTTCACTTTTAAAATAAAAACCGACATTTATAAAAAAAATTCACGGGTTTTGACAGAAATGGCTTTCAAACCTGAATAAAAATTTAAATTGCATTCATAAAATTACAAGATCATTTATACTTAATAAAAAATTAATTTAATAATAATAATAATATTTTATTAAAATATTATTTAATTCAAAAAATCCTTTAATTTAATAAAATATAATTCTTAATTAAATAATAACTAAAAACACCATATGAACTTTAAAAACTAATTACAATGTATACAATATCACTAGAAATTATATTCACTATTATATACAAAAATAATGTACATGAACATGGTGCTACATATTTGTTACATAACCCCTTAAAATAGCCGCATAAGACCTAAGGGTAAGGTGTGCGATGGTGACAGACTCTTGGGGTTGCTCGGATAACATCGCTCGAGTTGTAATTTCAATCAACTTCCATTTTTCCCGTAGACGATCACGTTGGAACTTAACTTGATGAAGCTCAGCTTGGGCTTGGTCAAGGGAAAAGCCCAAAGATGCCACCTCTTTTCCGAGCTCTGAAAAATGGGCTTCATAAGGGGCAATTCTACCGGATGCGTCCATCGCTTCCTTTGTCTGAGTAGAAAATTGGTTCGTTAAAGCCTTATATTTATACTACTCAGATGATCACTTTTCAACGTCTATAAAAGTAACGGTCACAAATAATAACGTAAAACTAAAGAAGTTGACATCTTCTAAAAACATTTTTCATAAAGAGACATTTAACTGGATCAAGAGGGATTTTCATTAATGAAACTTTGGGTCGTTACAACATTCCCCCCTTAAGAAATTTCTCCCTCGAAATTTTTCTTTTCCCACACTAAAACAAATGTGGGTAACTTAGCATCATCATATCCTCCGAATCCCATGTTGCTTCTTCAAACTTTTGGTTTCTCCACAACACCTTGACGAGGGGCATTGTCTTATTTCGTAGAACTTTTTCTCTACGATCTAATATCTTCACTGGTTTCTCCTCATAAGAAAGATCGTCTTCTAATTGTACCACCTCGGAAGAGAGTACATGTGAAGGGTCTGGTATGTACTTCCTTAAGAGGGATACATGGAAGACATCATGCACCTTGGCCATAGTAGGTGGAAGTGCTAGTAGATAGGCCACAGCCCCAACACGATCAAGAATCTCGAAGGGGCCGATGTACCTTGGAATTAACTTCCCTTTCTTTCCAAACCTCATGACCTTTTTCCACGGAGATATGCGTAAAAACACCATGTCTCCGACTTTAAACTCAAGGTCTCGTCGACGATTATCTGCATAACTCTTCTGTCGATTTTGGGCTTCCTTGATATGCTGCTGAATGGTTTTCACCTTCTCCACCATTTCTTCGACCATTTCTGGTCCAAGCAGCTTACGTTCACCGACCTCATCCCAACATACTGGTGTTCTACACCTTTTCCCATACAGGGCTTCATATGGTGCCATTTGGATGCTCGAGTGGAAACTATTATTATAAGAGAATTCAAATAGAGGAAGATGTTGATCCCATCCTCCTTTAAAGTCCATTGTGAACGCTCTCAACATATCCTCAAGTGTTTGGATAGTCCGCTCGGATTGGCCATTAGTTTGAGGATTATAGGCCGTACGGAAGTTCAGTTTAGTATTCTGAGCATGTTGAAGACTCTTCCAAAACTTAGAGTTAAATCTTGGATCTCGGTCAGACACAATAGATAGTGGTACTCCATGTAACCGTACCACTTCCCTGATATATATCTGTGCCAGTTGATCCAAATAGAAATCCTCTCGAATAGAAATGAAGTGTGCAGTCTTTGTAAGACGATCCACAACAACCCAGATTGCATTGTTGCCTTTGGATGTCCTTGGAAGTCCAGTGACGAAGTCCATGGTGATGTTCTCCCATTTCCACTCTAGTATGGGCAATGGTTGCATCATCCCCTTAGACTTCTGCCTCTCTGCCTTCACATTCTGACACACCAGGCACTTTGATGTACATTCAGCGATCTCCTTGTTCATATTATCCCACCAAAAGTTTTCTCGGAGATCTCGATACATCTTTGTGCTCCCTTGGTGAATAGAGAAATTTGAACTATGTGCATCATCCAAAAGTTCCTTCTTCAGCTCCGAACTTGATGGAACACATAGTCTTTTCCCAAACCGCACAATTCCTTCTTCATTAACATTAAACTCTGAGGATTTTCCCTTTTTGATAGCTTCAACTTTTTCTTGGATTCATGCATCATCCTTTTGAGCATCCTTTATCCTTTCCAAAAGAGATGGTTGAGAAATCATTTGTGAAAGGATTGATGATGTTCCCTTCTTTATGATTCCCACATCCATCTTCATCAAGTCTAAGAAGACTGGATCCTTCTAAATTCTCATCATTGATAGAATCGCTGGATCCTTTCTACTTAGGGAATTTGCCACCTTGTTCACCTTCCCAGGGTGGTAATGTATTGAACAGTCATAATCCTTGATGATCTCTATCCATATTCTCTGGCGCATGTTAAGCTCTTTCTGTGTGAATATATATTTAAGACTCTTGTGGTCAGTAAATATCCCACATTTCTCTCCATAGAGATAATGCCGCCATATTTTCAAGGCAAAGATCACCGCCGCCAACTCCAGATCATGCGTTGTATAGTTTCGCTCATGGATTTTCAACTTCCTTGATGCATAGGATATTACTTTATCATTCTTCATCAGCACACATCCTAGGCCCTTCTTCGAAGCATCACTGAATACCACAAAAATCTCCCCACTTGTGGGTGAAGTGAGCATGGGTGTAGTGATAAGCCTCCTTTTCAACTCCTTGAAGCTTTCTTCGCATTCATCACTCCAAGCAAACTTTACTCCCTTTTGAGTTAGCTTGGTAAGAGGGTTGGACAATCGTGAAAAATTCCTCACAAATCGTCAATAATATTCAGATAACCCCAAGATGCTACGGATATCAGTTACTGATGTTGGCCTCGGCCATCCCTCAATTGCATCTGTTTTGGAGGGGTCCACAGATATCCCATTGCTTGTGATGATATGGCCCAAAAATGAGACTTCCTTTAACCAGAACTCACACCTGCTGTACTTGGCATAGAGCTTCTCCTTGCGCAATGTCTCCAGTATAGTTCTTAAAAGCTCCTCATGGTCCTCCTTGGTTTTGGAGTATATTAGAATATCATCTACAAAGACTACCACAAATTTGTCTAGGTAATCTCTAAAGACATTATAATCAAGTCCATGAATATTGCTGGAGCATTGGTGAGTCCGAAAGGCATTACTATGAATTCATAGTGCCCGTACCTAGTACGAAAAGCAGTCTTGTGGATATCTTTCTTTTTTCACCCTTACATGATAATATCCCGACCGCATGTCCACCTTGGAGAAGTATTGTGCTCCACGCAGCTGATCAAACAAGTCATCGATTCATGGGAGAGGATACTTATTCTTTATCGTGTTTTTGTTAAGTTCACGATAATAGATGCAAAGCCGCATTGACTCATCCTTCTTCTTGACGAAGAGGACTGGTGCACCCCATGGTGATGCACTTGGGCGTATAAACCCTTTATCCTGATTCTCCTATAGTTGTTTCTTCATCTCTACAAGCTCAACAACAACCATTCTATATGGAGTCTTGTATATTGGTAGCGCCCCAGGTATAAGTTCAATTGATAACTCAACATCTCTTCTTGGAGGAAGACCAGGAAGTTTCTCGTGAAATACTTCAGCGAATTCCCTCACAATAGAAATTTCTTCAAGGGTGGTTTCTTCCTTGGACTCAATCATCTGAGCCAGATATGTGTTCTCATAAGGCAGTAATATCCATGCTTGAGATGATGGAGCTAAAGGAGATTCATCTTCCTCCTGACACTTGTAAATAATCGGGGGTCGATTCTCCATATGGAGTGTGAATTCCCTCTCCCGACAATTTGTGTTGGCTCTATTTAAGGAAAGCCAATCCATGCCAAGAATTGCATTAAATTCCACAAAAGGGAGTATGACGAGATTCGCCGGGAAATTCAATCCACAGATTATAACAGGGGAGGACTTATACTCATGGGATGCAATGATTGCCCCATTTTCCGTACTCACCGACATCTTTACTTCCATGTTTTGTGGTGGTGCAGGGATTGTTCTACTAAACTTTTGAGATATAAAAGAATGCGTAGAACCTGAATCAAAAAGTTCGTTCTCTATTCTTGAATGAATAACTAGCGTACTTGTCACCACTTCGTTGTCGGGGTTCACTTCGGAAGAAGTGATGGCAAAAGTTCTTCCTTGCTGTCTTGGAGGTTGCTGGTTGCCTCCGATAACCCTTGGATTAGGGCACTGATTTGCAAAATGACCCGGTTCATTGCATTTGTAGCATTGAACAATGCGTTGAGGTTCGAACGGAGCGTTCCTCTCCTCTGTCGTAGTCGCGGGTCCTTCTTGCTGACAGTTAACAGCTAGGTGCCCTTCTCTTCCACACTTGAAGCATTTTCTTGTCCCCCTAAGGCAATTTCCAGGGTGCTTCTTTCCACACTTTTGGCAAGTGGGGTGCTTGAACTTCTTAGTGCCGTTGGATTTATCCATCGGACCACCAGCATTGAAGTCCACCTTACGCTTCTTGTCCCCATGATACCCCTGTGATTCTCCGATCTCCATTTCAACCTTGAGGGCACATCAGACAATTTCCTCATAGCTGTAGAAGTCACGGATCGCTAATACTTTCCACAAGCTAGGCTTCAGCCCACCAAAGAAGTGGTCAACCTTGCATTCGGGGGTAACGACAAAGCCGTAAGTGTATCGTGCAAGCCTTGTGATGTTTTCCTCGTACGCTCCCACAGATTCTTCATCTTTCTGTTTGAGGGAAAGGAAGTCCCTTTCCATCTTAAGACGGAGGGTGCGTGGAAAATATTTATCAAAAAACATCTTCTGATATTCATTCCATTCCAAAGCCTCGATCTCCTCCTCAGGCTTCGTATTTTTGATCAACGTCCACCATTGATCAGCTTCACCCTCCATACGATAAGCCGCCAGGAGAACCTTCTCTTTTTCAGAGCATTGGAGGATGGAGAATATCTTTTCAATGGAGTTGATCCATTGTTCAGCGATCGTGGGATCGGATGATCCACTAAATGTAGGAGGCCTTTGTCTCATGAAACTTTCAATAGCGACTTGTTCCTTCTTATGGGGGGTTGAACGTTCCTCATGACCAGTGTTTCTATTCAAAACATGAGTTAGCTGAGAGAGAAGCGTGACAAAGTTCGCGATTCCTGCTCCCATTGGATTGGGCATCTCATAAGTACAATCATCACACTGATCTTCACAACGGTTGTTAGCACGAGTTCTCCTATTACCAGCCATTGGCTGGAATAAAAGGAAAGTTAGGGGTAACACATAAAGGGTAATCCAAAGACAAAAGATTGATGACTTGTAAATAAAATTTAATCTCAATAACTCATGAGTCTATAGGATTCAATCCAGGCTTTTCATGATCTTCCTTCTAACATAAATTCTTCGGGGAATTTTTCCCTTAATAAGGGTTCATACTACGATTGTGAACTTATCAAAACATATCCCCCGGGAGTGTCGTAACCAAGAGTGCAGCAAGGCTCATTGTCGTGCACCAGTTCCCGTTCGAGTCTAGCTCAAAGCAGTGTTTTCGGGTTTTACCCCTAGGATACATCTGTGCCAGAGCCGCCTCTACCTGCTCGTATCCAGACAAGGATGTATTTGTTTGATAAACCACTTACTTAGTATTTACCAAAACTTAGGGATGATTTTATTATGCTTAGTATTGTATCTAAGGCTTTACTAGGGTTTCCTAATCCCAAAAATAACTAAACCTATCCTCTGATACCAACTATGACAACCCTGCTTTTTATTACAACTTAAGCATGCTTTATTACATAAAACTTCACTTGATACAACAAAGAAGATCGAGAGGTTTAGTGTCTTTGGGGCATAGGATCATTAAATAAAAACTTTAAACTTGAAATACAACATCTTTATTGAAAACTTCCTTAAATGACCACTACATTCCTTCGTACTTAGCATTGCATGGGATAACCTGAGGACATGCAAAAGAAAAGGGTGAGCTATAAAGCCCAGTAAGGGAGTACACAATGAATAACATGAGAATTACAATAAATGTTAGGCAATAGGAACATCAATAGAGAATAAGAGTAACATGAACATAAAGGCATGATAAAGCATGATAATCATAACATGGAAATGTGGCAACAACACTTAACATTGAATTAGCATGAGCCAAGGCTCATTGCACATGGAGCATGAGTAAACCCTCATTGCACTTGAAGCATGAGTAAACCCTCATTGCACTTGAATTAGAATGAGTCAACACTCATTTCACATGACGTATCATGATACTATACTTTACCCAATGCATTGGAGCGCTATAATGGGTGCACCCTTCTTAAACATTTCATTTCATGCATAAGTGTGACACATGGATCATAAAACATGGATTCATAAAACAAAATCATTTATTCCACGATAAAGGAATGTTGAATTAATACATGAAACTTTACAATCAATAAGTAAATGTGCGTAAAGGTGAATACCCTTGATGGAGAAATGGGCATGGTATTCACTACACAATGACATTGGCTTAGAAAATAGGGGCGATTTCGGCAGCGTAACGGCGTGACATAAGAATTCATAAAAAAGGTTGATGAGAGAGAAAGGGGTTCCTCATCATATTTACATGTAATGGACAGTACGGAGGTCATATATATACATTTCCCAACAATAGAAATGGAATTTAGATTCATGATACAAAAGTATTGCTTGAATGTAAAAGAAGAGAGAGAAGTTCCTTTCGGAATTTCGGCATAGTAACGGGTGTTCATGGGAGGCATTTAATGAGAGATAAAGGGTTCTCCCATCATTAAAACAATTATAGGGCAGTATGGGGGAGGTTCAAAACCATACCCGAACATTCATAATTGAAATTAAAAGGGCAATACAACTTAAAGAAAATTGACAAAAATGAGAAAGGAAGAAAAAAACCCTTACTTGGAAGTGTGCTTCCAAAGGCTAGAGAGAGGCTTGTGAGAGGCTTCTTGGGAGCTTGGGGCACCTTGGGAGGATTATAGAGAGATTAGGGCAGAGTTTGGACGAACTCCAATTGATTTTAGTGAGGAGTATGTGGGAGCTTGGGTGGGTTTATATAGGAAAGGTGAGAGAATTCTTTATAATTTAGGTTTGGGACCCCTTATATTAAAATAATTCAAACCACAAACCATCCCATGGTATTTGCCCATGATTTCTGGAAAAGGAAAGAGGAAAACAATATTTTACAATGCCAAGGTACGAACTTATTAAAAAATTAGGGTTTCTTATGTGGAGGTGAGTCACACTCCCATGGAAATTAATTTAAAAAGGCAAAGTGTTGAATAAGTCTTGAGGGCTTCATTTATGCTTTGAAAAGTAAGTCAAACAAACCCAAAACATCATTATTTTAATGATAAAACACATATTGGCCGAACATAAGAATTATGGTATTTTATTACGTAACCATTGGGTCATTATGATGTCATAAAACACATTATATATTTAAATGGTATTTAATTTTTACCAAAAAATTTGACTGTCTCAGAAAATTATGAAAAATTCACCGTTGGATAATTTCGACATCCTGATTCTAAAAATAATATTTATTTTATCTAAATAATTTTCTAAATATGTGAATTTTCACTTTTAAAATAAAAACCGACATTTATAAAAAAATTCACGGGTTTTGACAGAAATGGCTTTCAAACCTTAATAAAAATTTTAATTGCATTCATAAAATTATAAGATCATGTATGCTTAATAAAAAATTAATTTATTATTAATAATAATATTTTATTAAAACATTATTTAACTCAAAAATTCATTTAATTTAATAAAATATAATTCTTAATTAAATAATAACTAAAAACACCATTTGAACTTTAAAAACTAATTACAATGTATCAAAAATGACTAGAAATTATATTCACTATTATATACAAAAATAATGTACATGAACATGGTGCTACTTATTTGTTACATAACCCCGTAAAATAGCCGCATAAGACCTAAGGGTAAGGTGTGCGATGGTGACAGACTCTTGGGGTTTCTCGGATAACATCACTCGAGTTGTAATTTCAATCAACTTCCATTTTTCCCGTAGACGAACACGTTCGAGCTTGACTTTATGAAGCTCAACTTGGTCTTGGTCAAGGGCAAAGCCCAAAGACGCCACCTCTTTTCCGAGCTCCGACAAATGGGATTTATAAGGGGAAATTCTACTGGATGAGGCCATCGCTTCCTTTGTCTGAGTAGAAAATTGGTTCATTAAAGCCTTATATTTATACTACTCAGATGATCACTGTTCAATGGCTATAAAAGTAACGGTCACAAATCATATCGTAAAACTAATGAAGTTGACATCTTATAAAAACATTTTTCATAAAGAGACATTTAACAGGATCAAGAGGGATTTTCATTAATGAAACATTGGGTCATTACAAGTATTAACTGAATTTTGAACTTTAAATAATCCTTATAATTTTAGAATCCAGACTATGAGTTTCTTAGACATAATTGAAGAACATATACATTTTTTCAGATAAAAGAAGAATTTTTCTAAAAATGAAATTTTACCGCCTTTTAATGGAGAATCCTTTTTAAATCCAAAATTAGTAACTTTTATATATTCCATTTGAAAAAATAAACTTCTTCATTAGAATCGGGATATAATAATTTAGTTTCAATAATGTTTTGGTGATTTTCTGATAACTTGCATATTCTGGTGAATAGTAAAAAATACTATATTCTAACTGAAAACAACTTTTTTAATAAAAATAATTTATAGTGTTAAATTATACATTTTAATGGTTTGGAAGTATAAATAGATTATATTTTTACCATTTCATCCAATTATGGTCATTTTAAGTAATTTCACTTTGAAATTGGACATAAACAAGTGTCAAACTTTTGATAGTTATTATTTCTTAAAAATACGCCTTTTGGTTTGGACAACGGGAATTAATTTTAAATTAATAAATGAAACTTTTATGTTTTGAATTTGTTAAAATATAAATTATTATTGAATTCAGAATATCACAATTATATTAGGGTAAACGTTTGGTATTTTTATGAAAACTTTTAATTTTTTATGAATAGTGAAAAACACTGACTTATAGTTTAAAACCGAATTTTTATTTAAATAATTATTTATTTTATTTAAATTTATTTTATGTAAAAAAAGATACATAATACCTAT
Organism: Viscum album; assembly: GCA_963277665.1. Classification (NCBI taxonomy): domain Eukaryota; kingdom Viridiplantae; phylum Streptophyta; class Magnoliopsida; order Santalales; family Viscaceae; genus Viscum; species Viscum album. The sequence continues at coordinate 1,996,974,064 of OY728157.1, forward strand.
ATATGTTCAATGTAATTAATTAGATTGAATTGATAATAATTTTAGATATATAAAAAGTTTATTGAACTTTTCACCGTCTTTTACGCACCTCCTAAGAGAATTTGTAAATTCACATAAAACATAATATTACCGCTTCTATGAGTTGAATTTAGAAAATCAGAGAAACACTGTTAATATCATGGAGTAAAATTTGGTTCAATAAGATAAAAATAATTTTTGGTTCATTGTAACTTTTTACTTTTATTTTCAACGGTTAAATGTAAATAGGGTAATTAAGGGTAAAAATGATATAATTATTACACTAAAACATGTCTAAATTCTCTTGGATAAGTGTAATTCGACCAAAAAAACCTTAGGAATAAAATATGACCCTTTATGTTCGCTTGGATTCGATGAGGACATTTATTATTATTTAATTTAATGACGAGTTAAAATTGTTAAGTTCAGAGTTTATTAACTATACCATTTTTAATATAGGTTTATACATAAGATAAATTCATCTATAAATATTAATTATAAGAATAAAAAGATTTACTACATCATGGTATTGTATTTATAATTTTTAGAATTAAATAATTAAATTTGTTTGTGACACAATGATGATGCAGTAATTACATTATTAAAGCAAGAATCATATAAATGGTATTATAAATATTAAAATAAATATAATTTCAACGTTTTTATGACATACACGAATTTACTAGGTGAATATGATATGTTAGGGATTATTCAATGTATCTTGTTCGCTGTAATAAAGTTTTTATGACTTTCACAAAAACAAAATACCAAATAGTGCAAAAATTGACAAAAATTAATATTTAAAACAATTCTATATTATTAGTTGATATATTATTCGTAAAAATGTACGGTTCAACCAAAGGTATTTAATAATATTTTATATGTCATTAATGATCCAATTTAGGTTCTATTAGAAGTTTAGAGTATGTTTATAAGCCATATATACTAAGAATAAAATAAGACACGGTGAAAGTTAAACTGTTAAACTAAGAGTTAAATCTAAATGATAAGGTTAAAATGGTAACATAAACTTGTCTAACACCTATTGGTTGAGAGGTTTTAGAACCATAACCACCTAAGTATTGAAATAAATTCAATTTTAACCATTATAAATCGAATTTTATTGTATAATAAATTAATACTTTAATCTTTTCCTAAAGTGACCCTCACCCCTCTTATAAAAAGGAACTTCCCCTTCTCTCAAAATCACACCTCCATAGCCATTTGGATTGTCCATCCCCTGCAAAAATATCCTCTAAACTTCCCTCATTTCAACCTAGAGGCATTAGTGTGATCCGAAAATCAACCTATGGAGACCTTTTTATCAAATCTAAAGGAATAACCTAAAGAAGAGGTAATGATTTCACCACCCTTTTTGAAGTTCCTATCTTCTTCCACTTCGCCTTTCATTTTTATGTCCATAATAAAATAATAACTCCAGTATATGCTATATACTATGATGTTATTATAAATATTTCACAACTATAATCATTATTCTATCAATCTTAGGAATGATAATTCCACCATGCGTGTGTACGTACAGCTCACAATCTCCACGCCGTGGCGTAATTTGTTTTTCAACACTATGTTAATTGGATGGATATAATGTTGAGTAATATGTATATAAATAATGAAAATAACATTATAATGTATCTGTAAAATTAATATACCATCCAATTCTACATCTTTAAGGAAATGGTATTGTCGCTCGTGCCTATGTACGGATTACCGTCTCCACGACACGATGAGATTCATTTCCACATTCACCATTCTTCGATGATTATAAAAATATATATTACTAATATGTATGTAATATATTACATAATAATTCTACTGGATATATATATATATATATGTGTGTGTGTGTGTGTGTACTTACATATATTTTATTTACTTAGTTTCGTTCAATACGTTATGAAAACGGAAACATCGTTTATGCGTACGTACGGACTACCGTCTCCATAAACAGTGATTTCAATTTCATATATATGTCTATTATGCATATTTATATTTTAAATATATATGATATATAAATCATGTTTTATATTCATTATGTATTTTAGTCATGATATAAGTGATACAATCAAGAGTAATAAGTTAAAACACGTACGATAAAGAAAGAGATTATTTCCGAAAATATTAATTTCACATGGAAATTATTATTAAATGGGTAGTATAAGGTCAAAAATGAATAATGTATAATATCATAAATATTAATATGGTTTTTGTATAACATAATAACATACTAGGGTCTTCATACATAAGGTTAAACGTAACCTCAACTAAAGTAAAGTGCCAGGTAAGGGGTTTTCATATCACTCCTTATTCCCGTGAGATTCGTGCCATATTTCCACTATTACATTTTGTGTGGTGTATGTACTACCCATAATTGTATTCTTTGTGTAATACACTTTAATTTATTTTTATTTACTTATTCATTTTATGATACCTCTTTCATGGGGTTTATGTTTCGTAAGTTACCAAATTGGTATGTGTTTATTTCACAATCTCTTCATTATCCGAGGTTGTTTATACATGATTATCTACTAGGACCTCTTTATCATCCACATCCATTATTATTAAAAATGTATTTAAAAAATTCTTAATATTTTATACTATGGGATAAAGTCATTTATGCCCTTGGTTTTCTTTTTATAAGATGTTTATAATGTAATCTTTCCATCGTTTTCCAAACATGATCTTTTTTAAACTTTTCGACAAAATTAAGGTAAGAATGTCTTTTTAACTCATATAGCTAGTGTGGTTATTTTCCTCCATTATAAATTTGGTGAAGCTTCCCTTACATGCTTATAAGAATATTTTCAAAGTAAATTTTTCCTTTTATAATTATGTGACTTTTAATGATTTTAAAAAAAGAGATACTTCTCTAAAATAGTTTTGCTTTCATCTATCTCAACATCCATTGATGGATTTTAAGCTTATTTGAATTTCATTTATTATGATACAAAACGTCCATATTTTATTGAAGTTGTTGTGAAAGGTTTGACTATGGCTGTGTTATTTTTATACCATTCATGGTTTAAGGAGAATGTATTGACATTTCGTATGCTAGTTTTAATATGAATGTTTATGTTATGTTTAAACCTGTTCATATGAGGAATGAATTGGACTTAATAAGTGATTGGTGGAGCCCGCTATAGCTCCTTGATGCATCTGTAGGTATCATGAGACAAATGAGTTTCTTGGCACAAGGCCTTGACAAAATTTTATTTGTAGTCTTGGCACAAGGCCTTGACTATGTGGTTATGATTGTCTGGTATTATGCATTCCATCATTATGAAAGTGGTTAGTGATATTGTATTTGAATATTCGACTAGTAGAATATCCAGGTGAATAATTAAATGGCATTACGTCATTTTATTTTTTCCATATTTTGTGGATTTTCAATTTTAAAAGGCTTTTGTGTTAGTTATGCATTGACTCAAATGTTTATTCTTATTTATGAGAGTTTCTACTATATTGTTATCCTTAATAATCATCTGAGCTCACCCCTTTCTATGTTTTATTTTTCCCTGGATTCCATGAAGTGTATTATGATTGATATGTTGGGTTAAGCCAAGGGAATAATGACGTTCATAAAATATTATTTATGTTGTTTTTTATGTTATAAATTGTAATGTAACATTCATGTAAGTAATCTATTTTCCAAGACTGCTAAACCGATCGGTCTTTCGGGACATGATTCCTTGTAATCATGCCAATATATTAAAATAATGCACCGACTCAGGGAAATTGTGGTCGGGGCATTACAGTTGGTATCAGATGAAGTTTATAAATTACCTTGGAAGCTAGATTTAGATAATCTTTGATTAGAGAACATAAACCTAAGATAGACTTTGAGGATTATTATAGAACAAATTTATATAATATTGGTACTATCGAGATTTTGTGAGTTTTCCAAGAAAGTAAATCCTTGTCTAGATACGTGCAGGTAGAGGTGGCTCTAGCACAGATGTACGTAGTGGTAAAACCTGAAAACACCACTTTGAGCTAGACTTGAATGGGAACTGGTGCACGATAATGGGCCTTGCTGCACTTTTGGTTACGACATTCCTGGGGGATATGAATAGGATAATTATCATTTTCTTTAAAAATAATTATGAAGGGTTTATGAGTATATACTTCCACAATGAAATAATCTTTATGATTATCTATTATATCCATAAACCGTTCAATTTACATTAGGCATTTTACTAGTTTTGAATTATTCATTGCAATTAATAAACTGCCGTAGTTTATTATATTGTATATAAATGGTGCCAAGTGGAAGGAATGTGAACTCCGGCAATACATTTGATCCGAAGAGTAAGAAGGATCACATCATTCATGGTACTAAGCCAAAATTTAGAAGGAAATAGTCTCCCATGTATTCTCAACATGTGAGGAAATAGTATCATGTGTTAATAAGATAAGTAAAGAATTTTCTGAGTCCTATGGCTTTTAATGGAAGCAATAGAAGAAAAGTATGAAAGATAGAATGATGGATAAAGGGAAGAGGGAAAAGAAGAATTTTCCCATATGTGATAACTGCGAGAAGAAACACCCTTAAACTTGCCTGAAGGGATTGGGAGATTGTTATAAGTGTAGAGATAAAGGACACAATTTACGTGACTACAAGGGTAAGAAAAATGTTTCAAATGTACAATGCTTTATCTGCAAGGATTTGGGACACTATGTGAACCAATGTCCAAATCCTCAGAGTGTGACCCAAATGATTCTATTAGATAATAAAAAAGTTGTGATACTACCAAAGATGAGGAGGAATGATTGTAGTTCTTATGTTGTTATTTGAGCATTATTAGTATTGTATCAACAATGTACTCGTTATAAAAATTATGGAGTATATAAGGATAATATTTAATTACTATTTCATTAAGGGATTGAGATTGTGTGGATCCAAGTAATGTGACTTAATAACTGGTTAATTTTTTGGAAAATGTATGGTTGAGAGAAAGATAAACCTTAATATGGTTATGATATTGAGGTAGTGATTTTGGAATAATACATGATTGATTTGGATAAATTAAATTGGATATTATTAACTACCTTGAAATTGATTAATGATTTTTATATTACATCATTGTTGGAGTTTACAACATTTTTTGATATAAGGAGTATATCTATTATTCTATAAGGAATAAGGGATCATGAATGTAATCAATATGGTTTTATGGTAATTCAGGATGTAGCAGTGTTTGAATAGAATACATGATGAAGGTGTTCACATGTTATTACGCGACAAAAAGAATCTTCATTGTGTTTACCATCATTATAAACTTTTTAGTGTGAGTTTGGATAGAATTATTTTAGATAATTCTAAATTGATATTATTTTTGGATTGCCATAAAAGGATAGCCCAGAGGTCAGGCGGCAACCCGTCGCGTCCGGAATGGCTGCGAGACTTGAACCCACAACTGAAGGGAGACAAGGGTGTATCACCTACTACTAGCCCACGTGATGTCTTGGATTGAATAATGTAGTCTTTTCATTAAATAAAATCTTGTAGATGAATTATAAATGCATTTCTTTTTGAACCCTATACGAATAGGATAAACAGAAGATTGTTTTTATGTTCTATTATCTTTTAGAGTAAAAGATGAGTTTGTGGTAGGAATTAGTTAAAGGATGGGAAACTAAGTGTAAAGTATATATTTTTCTACTTCTCTTATTCTATGAAGAAATTAATTATTATACATTTGTGAAGGGAACATAAAACAAAAAATCTGTTATCCTAATACCATATGTTTTGTTGAACCGATGGTAATTTATATCAGCATGGATTGATAAATTTAAGGCCCTCAATTTTACACTTGTTTGTGATTGATGACCTCAATCTATACCAAAAAATATTTACGTTTTTCCACCAATTATATGTCTCCAATTTCCACCAATGTTCTCCTAATCAAGATCATAATTTTTTTGTGAACCTTTCATTTCCCTTTTCTTCGAATTAAGACTCAATTTTATTAACCTAATTTCCGATGTGGGTTTTCCCAAAGGTATTTTCTATTTTCAACCTTTTATTTTTGAAAAATAATTTCAAATTTAAAGGATTCAATTTATTTAAGGAGCCTAGAATGTAACACCCAAAGATTTTATAGTACGTTATTTCTTCAATGTAATTAAATAACTTGCACTACACGGAACACTGAGTTCTAATGCACCATGACTTACCAAACTAGTCCTTCAAAAGAAGTTATGAATTGTATTAAATGTATTATAAAAATTTTATAATCATTATAATTTTAGAATCCATATTATGATTATACTAGATATAATTTAAGAACGAATACATTTTTTTCAGATAGAAGAAGTATTTTTCAAAAAATGCAATTTTACCGCCTTTTATTTGTGAAGCCTATTTAAATCCAATATTTGAAAATTTTATATATTCCATTTGACAAAATAAAATTTTTATTTATAATTGGGACATAATAATTTAGTTTCAATAATGTTTTGGTGTTTTTATGATAACTTTCATATTTCAGTGAATAGTGAAAAATACTATATTTTAACTGAAAACAACTTTTTAAATAAAAATAATTTATAGTGTTAAATTATAAATTTTAATGGTTTGGAAGTATAAATAGATTATATTTTTACCATTTAATCCTATTATGGTCATTTTAAGTAATTTCACTTTGAAATTGGGAATAAACAAGTGTCAAACATTTGATAGTTATTATTTCTTAAAAATACGCCTTTTGGTTTTGACAGTGGGAATTAATTTTGAATTAATAAATGAAACTTTTTTTTTTAATTTGATAAAATAGACTTCATTGTTGAATTTGGAATATCAAAATTAGCTTAGCGTAAATTTTTGGTATTTTTCTGAAAACATTAAATTTTGATGAATAGTGAAAAAACCCTGAGTTATAGTTTAAAACCGAAATTTTATTTGAATAATTATGTAATTTATTTAAATTTATTTTAAGTCAAAATAGATACATAATACCTATAAAAGTTCAATTTAATTCATTAGATTCAGTTTATAATAATTTTAGACATATAAAAATTTTATTGAACTTTTCACCGTCTTTTACCCACCTCCTCGGAGAATTTGTAAACTCACATAAAACATAATTTTATTGCGTCTGTGAGTTGAATTTCGAAAATCAGAGAGACACAGTTAATATCATGGAGTAAAATGTGATTCAATAAGATAAAAATAATTTTTTGGTGCATAGTAACTTTATACTTTTATTTACCATACTTAAAATTAAATAAGGTTATTATGCGTAAAAATGATATAATTATTACCCTAACACATGTCCAAATTCTATTGGATAAGTGTAATTCGACAAAAAAAACCTTAGGAATAAAATATTACCCTTTAGGTCCACTTGAATTTGATGAGAAAATTTATTATTATTTAATTTAAAGAAGAGTTAAAAGTGTTATGTTCAATGTTTATTAACTAAACCATTTTTAATATAGGTTTATGCATAAGATAAATTCAACTATAAATATTAATTATAAATATAAAAATATTTCCTATATCATGTTATTTTAGTTATAATTTTTAGACATTATATAATTAAATTTATTTATAACACAATGATGATGCAGTAATTACCTTATTAATGGAAGAATCAAATAAATTGTATTATAAATATTAAAATAAATATAATTTCAAAGTTTTTATGACATCCCCGAATTTCCTAGGTTACTATGACATGTTAAGGATGATTCGATGTATCTTGTTTGAAGAAATCAAGTTTTTATGACTTCCACAAAAACAAAATACCAAATAGTGTAAAAATTGACATAAATTAATATTTAAAAAACTACTATATTATTGGTTGATATAGTATTCCTAAAAATACAAGAATCGGCCAAAGGTAGTAAATAATATTATATATGAAATTAATTATCCACTTGATGTTATTTTGGAAGTTTAGAGTAAGTTTATAAACCATATATACTAAGAATAAAATAAGACGCGGTAAAAGTTAAACTATTAAACTAAGAGTTAAATCTAAATGATAAGGTTAAAATGGTAACCTAAACCTATCTAAAACCTATTGGTTGATAGGAGTTAGACCCATAACCACATAATGATTGAAATAAATTAAAATGGAACCATTATAAACCAAATATTATTGTATAATAAATTAATACTTTAATCTTTTCCTAAAGTGACCCTCACCCATCTTATAAAAAGGCACTTCCTCTTCTCTCAAAATAACACATACAAAGCCATTTGGATCGGCCAAACCTGACCCAAATATCCTCCAAACTTCCCTCAATTCAATTTAGAGGCCTTAGTATGATCAAAAAAAAACCTAAGGATCCCTTTTGATCCAATCAAATGGAATAACCCGAAGAGGAGGTAATGATTTCACCACCCTCTTTCAAGTTCCTTTCTTCTTCCACTTCGTCTTTCATTGTTATTTCCATTCTAAAATAAAAACTCCAGTATATTATATATACTGTGATGTTATTATAAATATTTGACAAATAAATTCATTATTATATCAATATTAGGAATGATAATGTCACCATGCGTATGTGTGTACGGCTTACCGTCTCCACGCCGTGGTGTAATTTGTTACTCAAAACTATGTTATTTTGATGGATATAATGATGATTAATATGTATATAAATAATTAAAATATCATGATAATGTCTCCATAAAATTAATTTAATATCCAATTCCACAAAATTATGGAAATGATATTGCCGCTCGTGCGTACATACGGATTACTGTCTCCACGACGCGATGAGATTCATTTTTACATTCACCATTCATCGACGATTATAAAAATATATATTACTAATATGTTTTTAATATATTTAATAATAATAATACTGGAGATATATATATCTGTGGGTGTGTGTGTTTACATACATATATTTTATTCACTTAGATCAGTTCAATACATTATGAAAACAGAAACAACGTTTTTGCGTACGTACGGACTGTCGTCTCCATAAACGGTGTTTTCCATTTCATATATATGTCTTTTATACATATTTATATACTAAATATATATGATATATAAATCATGTTTTATATTCAGGATGTATTTAAATCGTGATCTAAGTGATACAATCAAGTCTAAAAAGTTAAAACACGTACGATAAAGAAAGAGATTATTACTCGAAATGTTAATTTAACATGGAAATTATTATTATATTGGTAGTATAAGGTCATAAATGAATAATGTATTATATCATAAATATTAATATGGTTCTGGTATAATTTAATAACATACTAGGGTCTTTATATAGGTGGTTAATGGTACCCTCTACTAAAGTAAAGTGCAAGGTAAGGGGTTTTCATCTCATTCCGTATTCCCGTAAGATTAGTTCCATATTGCCACTATTATCTTTTGTGTGGTGTTTGTACTACCCATAATTTTATTATTTGTGTAATACACTTTAATTTATGTGTATTTACTTATTAATTTTATGATACCTCTTTCATGGGGTGTATGTTTTGTAAGTTACCAAATTGGTAAGTGTTTATTTCACAATATTTTCATTATCCGAGGTTGTTTATATGTGATTATCTACTAGGACCTCTTTATCATCCAAATACATTTCTCTAAAAAATGTATTTCAAATAATTATTACTATTTTATACTATTGTATAAATTTATTTATACCCTTTTTTGTCTTTTTATAAGATGTTTATAAAGGAATCATTCCATCGTTTTCCAAACAAGGTCTTTTATAACCTTTTTGACAAAATTAAGGTAATAATGTATTCTTTTAAACTTATATGGTGTGTGTGGATATTTTCTGCCATTATAAAATTGGTGAAGATTCCCTTACAATCTTATAAGAATATTTTCAATATAAATGTTTCCTTTTATAATTATCTGACTTTTAATGATTAAAAAAAAGAGATGCGCTTCTCAAATAGTTCTGTTTTTGTATATGTCAACATCCTTTGATGGATTTTAAGGTTATTTAATGTTTATTTATTATGATAAAAAACTTCCATATATTATTGAAGGTTTTTTGATTGGTTTGACTATGGATGTTTTATTTTTATACCATGCATGGTTTATGGACAAAGTATTGACATTTCGTATGCTAGTTTTAATACAAATGTTTATGTTATGTTTAATCCTGTTCATATGAGGAATGCATTGGACTTAATAAGTGATGGATGGAGCCCGCAATAGCTCCTCAATTCATGTGTAGGTATCATAAGACAAACTAGTTTCCTCGAACAAGGCCTCGAAAAAATATTATTTGTAGTCTTGGCACAAGGCCGAAAATATGTGGTTATGATAGTCTGGAATTATGCATTCCATCATAATGAAAGTGGTTAGTGATATTGAATTTAAATATTAGACTAGTATAATATCCATGTGAATAAGTAAATGGAATTACATCATTTTATTTTTTCCATATTTTGCGGATGTTCAAGTTTAAAAGGCTTTTGTTTTAGTTATACATTGCCTCAAATGTTTATTCTTATTTGTGAATGTTTCCACTGTGTTGTTATCCTTAATGAACATCTTAGCTCACCCCTTTATATGTTTTATTTTTCCAAGGATTTCATGAAGTATATTGTGATTGATATACAGGGTTAATCCAAGGGAATAATGACGTTTATAAAGGATTATTTATGTTTTTTTGTATGTTATAAAGTGTAATGTAAAATTCATGTATGTAATCTATTTTCTAATACTGCTAAACTGATCGGTCATTCGGGACTTGATTCTTTGTAATCATGCCAATGTATTAAAATAATGCACCGACTCTGGGAAACTGTGGTCATGGAATTATAGTTAGTATCAGATGATGTTTAGAAATAACATTGGAAGCTAGATTTAGATAAACTATGATTAGAGCACATAGACCTAAGATAATCTTTAAGGATTATTATAGAATAAATTACTAGAATTTTTGTAATGTAGAGATTTTGATAGTTTTCCAAGAAAATACATCCATGTCTGGATACGAGCAGATAGAGGTGGCTCTGGCACAGATGTACCACGGGGTAAAACCCAAAAACACCGCTTAGAGATAGACTCGAATGGCCACTGGTGCCCAACAACGGGCCTTGCTGCACTCTTGGTTATGACACTCCCTAGGGATATGCTTTGGATAATTCTCATTTTCTTTACAAATCATTATGAAGGGTTTATAAGTATATACTTTGTCAATGAAAAAATCTTTATGATTATGGATTATATCCACAAACCGTTCAATTTACATTAGGTATTTTACTAGTTTGTAATTATTCATTGTAATTAACAAACTGACCTAGTTTATACTATTATATAGAAATGGTGTCCAGTAAAAGGAATGTGAACTCCAGCAATACGTATGATCCAAAGAGAAAGAATGATCATATCTTTCATGGTACTAAGACAACATTTAGATAGGAAATAGTCTCATGTGTATTCTTACATATGAGGAAATAGTATAATGTGTTAATAAGATAAGTAAATAATTTTCTGAGTCCTTTGGCTTTGAAAGGAAGCACTAAAATAAAAGTATGGAAGAGAGAACGATGGATAAAGGGAAGAGGGAAAAGAAGAATTTTCCCATATGTGATAACTGGGGGGAGAAACACCCTGGAACATGCCTAAAGGGATTAAAATATTGTTATAAGTGTGGAGAGAAAGGACACCATGTACGAGACTGCAAGGGTAAGAAAAATGTTTCAAATGTACAATGCTTCATCTGCAAGGAATTGGGACACTACGCAAACCAATGTCCAAATCATCAGATTATGCCCCAAATGATGCTATTGGATTATAATAAAGTTATGATACTACCACAAATGAGGAGGCAAGATTATAGTTCTTATGTTGTTATTAGGGAATTATGATTATTATATCAACAATGTACTATTTATAATAATTATGGAGTATATTTGGATATTACTGTAGTACTATTTCATTAAGGGATGGAGATTGTGTGGAAGAAAGAAATGTGACTCAATTAAAGGTTAAATTTTTGGAAAATATATGGTTGAGAGAAAGATAAACCATAATATGGTTCTGATACTGAGGTAGTGATTTTGGAATAATACATGATTGATTTTGATAAATTATATTGGATATTCTTAACTACCAAGAAATTGATTAATGATTTGTATTTTCCATCATTGTTGGAGTTTACAAAATTTTTGGATATAAGTAGAATATCTAGAAATCTATAAGGAATAAAGGGTCATGAATGTAATCAATAAGGTTTTATGGTAAATCAGGATGTAGCAGTGTGTTAAAAGAATACACGATGAAGGTGTTCACATGTAATTATAAAACAAAACGGATTTTCATTGTGTTTACCTTCATTATAAATTTTGTAGTGTGAGTTTTGAAAGAATTATTTTAGATAATTCTCGATTGAGATTATTTTTGGATTTATATAAATGGATAACCCAGAGGTCGGGCGGCAACCCATCCCGTCTGGCAAGGCTGCGAAACTTGAACCCACAACTAAAGGGCGACAAGGGTGTATCACCTACCACTGGCCCACGTGATGTCCGAGATTGAATAAATATTATTTTTTTAAAAATATTTCTGGTATATGAATTATAAATTCATTTCTTTTTGAACCCTATACGAATAGGATAAATAGAATATTATTTTTATGTTCTATTATCTATTAGTGTAAAAGATGAGTTTGTGGTATGAATTAGTTAAAGGATGGGTCACTACTTGTCATGTATATATTTTTCTTCTTCTCTTATTATATGAAAAAATTAATTATTATACTTTAGTTAAGGGATCTTAAAATAAAAAATGTTCTATCTTAATACAATATGTTTTTTTGAACCGATGGTATTTTAAATCAACATAGATTGATGAATTTAAGGTCCTAAATTTTACACTTGTTTGTGATTGATGACCTCAATCACTAACAATAAATATTTATGTTTCTCCTCCAATTATATGTCTTTAATTTCCGCCAATGTTCTCTTAATAGTGATCATCATTTGGTGGTGACCCTTTCATTCCCCGTTTCCTCTTATTAAGACTAAGTTTTATTAACTTAATTTCCGATGTGGGTTTTCCAAAATGTATTTTCTATTTTCAAACATTTATTTTTGAAAAATAATTTCAAATTGTGAGGATGAAATTTATTGAATGTGGAAAGAATGTAACACCCCAAGATTTCATAGTACGTTATTTCATCATAGTATTTAAATAACTTGCACTACACGCAACACCGAGTTTTAGTGCACTATGACTTACCAAACTAGCCGTTAAAAAGAAGTTATGAATAGTATTAACTAAATATTGAACATTATATAATCCTTATAATTTTAGAATCCATATTATGTGTATCTTAGACATAATTCAAGAACAAATACATTTTTCTCAGTGAGAAGAAGTATTTTAAAAAAAATGCAACTTTACCGCCTTTTATTGGAAAAGGCTTTTTAAATCAAATATTTGAAAATTTTATATATTCCATTTGAAAAAAATAAACCATTTCTTTAAAATCGGGACATAATAATTTAGTTTCAATAATGTTTTGGGGTTTTTCTTATAACTTTCATTTTTGGGTGAATAGTGAAAAATACTATATTTTAACTGAAAAAAACATTTTTAATAAAAATAAATTATAGTGTTAAATAATACATTTCAATGGTTTGGAAGTATAAATAGATTATATTTTTACCATTTAATCCAATGATGGTCATTGTAAGTAATTTCACATTGAAATTGGACATGAACAAGTGACAAACTTTTGATAGTGATTATTTCTTAAAAATACCACTTTTGGTTTTGACAATGGTAATTAATTTTAAATTAATAAATGTGACTTCTATGCTTTGTATTTGGTATAATAGACTTCATTATTGAATTCAGATAATCAAAATTATCTTAGGGTAATTTTTTTGTATTTTTCTGAAAACATTTAATTTTTGATAAATAGTTAAAAAAACGGAGTTATAGATTAAAATAGATTTATTTTAAATAATAATTTATTTTTTTTAAATTTATTTTAGGTCAAAATAGATACAGAATACCAATATATGTACAATTTAATTCATTAGAGTCAGTTTCTAATAATTTTAGTTATATAAAAACTTTATTGAACTTTTTTCCGTCTTTTACCCACCTCTTTGGAAAATTTTAAATTCATATAAAACATAATTTTACCGCTTCTGTGAGTTAAATTTAGAAAATCTAAGAGACATGGTTAATATCAGGGAGTAAAATGTGGGTCAATAAGGTAATAATAATTTTTTTTGAATAGTAGCTTTTTACTTTTATTTACCACGCTTAAAAGTAAATAGGGTAATTAAGGGTAAAAATGATATTATTATTACCCTAATACATGTCATAATTCTATTGGATAAGTGTAATTCATCCAAAAAAAACCTTAGTAATCAAATATGACCCTTTAGATCCACTTGTATTGATTAGGACATTTATTATTGTTTGATTTAAGGAAAAGTTAAAAGTGTTATGGTCAAAGTTATTAACTAAACCATTTTTAATATAGGGGTATACATAAGATAAATTCAACTATAAATATTAATTAAAAATTTAAAAAAAATATTTCCTACATAATGATATTTTATTTATAATTTTTAGACATCAAATTATTAAATTTATTTATGACATAATGATGATGTATTAATTACATTACAATTGAATGAATCAAATAAATGGTATTATAAATATTAAAATAAATATAATTTCACTTTTTTATGACATACTCGAATTTTCGTGGTGACTATTACTTTTTAGGGATGATTCAATGTATTTATTTCGAAGTAATCATGTTTTTATGACTTTCACAATAACAAAATACCAAATAGTGTCAAAATTGACTTAAAATTAATATTTAAAACAAATACTATATTATTGGGTTATATAATATTCATAAAAATGTAAGGTTTGCCCAAATGGATTAAATAATATTATATATGTTATTAATGAGACACTTGAGGTTCTATTTTAATTTTAGAGTATGTTTATTGACCATATATAGTAAGAATACAAGCGGACATGGGAGAAGTTAAACTATTTAACTAATAGTTAAATCTAAATGATAAGGTAAAAATGGTAACCTAAACTTGTCTAAAACCTATTGGTTGAAAGGATTTCGACCCATAACCACATAAGGATTTAAATAAATTCATTTGGAACCATTATAAACCGAATATGATTGTATAATAAATTAATACTTTAATCTTTTCCAAAAGTGACACTCACCCCTCTTATTAAACGACACTTCCCCTTCCCTCAAAATCACACCTCCAAAGCAATTTTTCCCGGAAAAACCCTACCCAAGTATCCTCCTAACTTCCCTAATTTCAACATAGAGGCCTTATTTTGATCATAAATCCAACCTACGGAGCCCTTTTGATCAAATCAAAAGGAAGAACAAGAAGAAGATGTAATGATTTCCCCACCCTCTTTCAAGTTCCTTTCTTCTTCCACTTCTTCATTCGTTGTTATTTCCATTGAAAAATAATAACACCAATATCATCAATATAATATGATTTTATTATAACTATTGCACAACTATATTCATTATTCTATCCATATTATGAATGATAATGTCACCATGCGTGCATACATACAACTTACCGTCTCCACACTGTGGCGTAATTAGTTATTCAACACTATGTTATTTGGATGGATATAATGATAAGTAATATGTATATAAATAATTAAAATAACATGATAATGTCTCTGTAAAATTAATATACCATCCAATTCCACACTTTTGAAGAAATTATATTGTTTCTCGTGCGTACATACGGATTACCGTCTCCACGACGCGATGAGATTCATTTCCACATTCACCATTCATCAACGATTATAAAAATATATATTACTAATATGTTTTTAACATATGAAATAATAATTCTAATAGATATATATATGTGTGTGTGTGTGTGTATTTACATATATTTTATTCACGAAGTTCCATTCAATAGTTATGAAAACGGAAACAACGTTTATGCGTACGTACGGACTACCAACTCTATAAACGGTGTTTTCCATTTCATATATATGTCTATAATACATATTTATAATCTAAATATATATGATAAATAAATCATATTTTATATTCTGGAAGTATTTATATCATGATATATGTGATACAATCAAGAGTAACAAGTTCAAACACCTACGATAAAGAAAGTGATTATCACCTGAAATGTTAATTTAACATGGAAATTATTATTAAATGGGTAGTATAAGGTAATAAATGAATAATGTATGATATCATAAATATTAATATGGTTCTGGTATAATTTAATAACATAATAAGGTCTTCATACAGGAGGTTAAACGTACCCTCGACAAAAGTAAAGTGCAAGGTAAGGGGTTTTCATCTCACTCCTTATTCCAATGAGATTCAGGCCGTATTGCCACTATTACCTTTTTTGGGGTGTATTAACTTACCATAATTGTATTCATTGTGTCATACACTTTATTTTATGTGTATTTACATATTAAATGTATGATACCTCTTTTATGGGGTGTATGTTTCGTAATTAACAAATTGGTAAGGGTTTATTTCATAATCTCTTCATTATCTGACGTTGTTTATACGTGATTATCTACTAGGACCACTATATCATCCACATCAATGTTTCATAAAATTGTATTTCTAAATATTATTAATATTTTATACTATAGGTTAAAGTCATTTATACCATTATTTGACTTTGTATATGATGTTTATAAAGGAATATTTTCATCGTTTTCCAAACAATGTCTTTTTTAACCTTTTCGACAAAATTAATGTAAGAATGTATTTTTTTTATCTTATATGCCGTGTACGGCTATTTTTCACAATTAGAAAATAATCTAAGATTTACATGCAAGATTATAAGAATAATTTCAATGTAAATGTTTCCTTTTATAATTATGTGACTTTTAATGATTAAAAAAAGAGATATTTCTCTTAAGTAGTTTTGTTTTCATCTATGTCAACATCCTTCGATGGATTTTAAGCTTAGTTGAAGTTTATTTATAATGACAGAATACTTCCATATTTTATTGAAGGTTTTGTGATTGTTTTGACAATGGATGTGTTATTTTTATACCATTCATTGTTTATAGAGAATGTATTGACATTTCGTATGCTAGTATTAATACGAATGTTTATGTAATGTTTAAACCTGTTCTTATGAGGAATGCATTGGACTTAATAAGCGAAGAGTGGATCTCGCTATAGCTCCTCGATGCATTGGTAGGTCTCATGAGATAAATTATTTTATTGGCATAAGGCCTTCAATATGTGGTTATGATTTTCTGGAATTATGCATTCCATCATTATGAAAGTGGTCAGTGATATTGCATGTGATTATTCGACTAGTAGAATATCCATGTGAATAAGTAAATGGAATTACTTCATTTTATTTTTGGGATATTATGATGAAAATCAATTTTAAAAGGATTTTATTTTAGTTATACATTGCCTCAAATGTTTATTCTTATTTATGAATGTTTCTACTATGTTGTTATCCTTACTGAGCATCTGAGATCACCTCTTTATATGTTTTTTCCCCAGGATTCAAAGAAGTGTGTTGTGATTAATTTTCAGGGTAAATTCAAGGGAATAATGGCATTCATAAATTATTATTTATGTTGTTTTGTATGTTATAAAGTGTAATGTAACATTCATGTATGTAATCTATTTTCCAAGACTGCTAAACTGATCGGTCCTTCAGGACTTGATTACTTGTAATCATGCCATTGTATTAAAATAATGCACCGACTCTGGGAAACTGGGGTCGGGGAGTTACAAAAGTAAGGTAGACACTATGAAAATAATTTTAGAAAGATGTGTGTTTTTGAGGATAAATGAGGAAAACATCATCCATATCTAAGGGAACAAGGAAGATATTATACGAACACTACCATTGAGGTGGAACATTAAAAAAAAGTGGTGATAAGTGAATGTACAATTCATTCAAAAATTTAATATATCCATTTCATTCATGTTCTATGAATTCATTCCTTTCATTAATATTTTCTAGAAGTATTCAAACACCACCTCGTGACATAGAGGTGTAATTATTGGTGAGAGCACTTTGTGAAGATTTCATTACACCTCATGTATATTACTCATCCCTAATAAAATTCAAGGGAATAATATTTAATAAAATTAATTCATACTCACTCGAGTAGAATTGAAAAATATCATATACATTCAATGGTTATAATTTATAGAATTATATTTACTAATTTGATAGTGATATCAATTTCTATATGGAAAATTATCCATTAATTCTATACAAGTATAATGATAATTAGGAATATCTATTTTAAAAACCTTATAATTCATGTATATTATTTCTCATTACGAAATGAAATATATAAAAGTCAATGTAAATAATCATCCTAGAATAAATAATGATTTTAGGTGAACATACTATCATATTCCAAGAGAAGTTCCCTAGTCTTCCACATTGTCGAAGGGTTGAGTTCTCAATTGAACTTATAACCATACCTCTACGTATATCAATGATCCCCTACTTAATGGTCCCAATTGAAATTAAGGAGTAGAAGAATAAACTATAAGAGAACTTGAAAAATTGTTTTATAAACTCTATTTATTCTCCCTAGGATTCCACACTCATATTAATTTTGAATATTTATGGACCATTGAATCTATATAGTTTCTATCATATGAATAAAATTTTTTGATAATGATGAAATATCATATAATATAGATTAATTACTTATTAAATCGACTACATGGGGAATAATACTTCCATATGGTCTATATATGATCAATATATCATCAATTGAAGTAGAAAGGGGGGATATTCACATTTTTATCTTTATTAAAATACATAGACACTATATGTTAATAGTGATCCAATTTGGAACACCAAATGCATATAAATGTTTTATAGAAAATATAAATTATGTCATTATATATTGTGTCAATAAATATGTGGTGATCTCTATTTATGAAATTCTCATATATTCTAAAATCAAGTACGAATATGAGGTGTGTTTAAATGTTGCGTAAAATAATTTGATAAAGGATTAATAGTATACAATGTACAAACAAATTTGACTTTATGGTGGAGTAATTCATATTACATGGGCACGTTATTATAACAAAATTGTTGTCTTTGAATCCTTTAATGAAAACACTAGTTAATGAATGACTCATACTAGCATATAAGATATAAATACATAATTTCAAAGGACTATGTATTTTAAATTTATGGTTTTTGAGAAATTTATCATGATTTCAGAACTCAGTAACTATCGTTGATAAGAATATAGAAATGGTTTTATTGACATAGTAGTCTGAAGGAAACTTGGAGGAGCTGGGGATGTTCTTATCAAAACACCTATAATCAATCTACATGTAAGTGTGTATGGTTTTGAAGTACATAGTTATGCTTCAATGAAGTCATCAAGTTGTATAATCATTAAAAAATGAATATTAGATAGCATATAAATCAACATAATTGAATATACATTATAAAATATAACTGAAATAAGACCTAATATATGAAATGCTATTCAATGTTACTAAATTCATTCCCATACTAGAAAATTTATCAAAGTGGTATATGGTTATGTTGACCAAATCATATAACTTTTCCTATGATTATAATTTAATTGGATTTATTTTTCTTAAACATGAAGAGGATAGACATGGGAATCATAATGAAAGGAACACCATCGTTACCTTCATAAATGATTACAAAACCACACATATTTTTAAGGATTATGGTAGTATTAATATATTATTTGTAAATATAAACGAATCCAGAAGAAAGAATGGAGAAGAAAATCAAAGACTAAAAAATGCATACATATAGATTTGTATGATTTGGTGAACTATTATGTGCACAATTATAAATTAATATAATATAGGGGATATTAGATGATTCACATGAAATAAGAATCTCAATCCACACATGGATAATATATATATATATATGAGAGTATGTTTTCTAGGTTAATATTTAGAATATAATTTATTAACAGATGTCTATATTCTAAGAATGAAAAAATATTAGGGATGAATGTCACAAACATGCTCAAATACCTTGGTACCTTGATACCCACGAAAACCCTAACATGGCCCAAAGGGAATTATAAATCCCAATGGGTTGGCGACTGTCACTTAACAACATTAAACATTTGGAGAGACTCAATTTTCCCAAAAAATAGTGGAAGGTAAAATATTACAAGCCAATATACTCATTACTCCAATGGGTGAATGTATATTAAACCAAAAAACTAAAAAATACATTAAATCCCCTAAATCAAGTGGATCACATCTCCATCGGTTACCTGGAAAACTCGGCCACGCCCAAGCCCAACCCTCTGGAAGATACCAGACCCACACCCCACGGGCAGATAACAGGCCCCCACCTCAGACTGGCCCAAATAACACATGGCAGTAACTATCCCCTGCCTTTGGAGGATTTAATACACCTCCAGCGCAACTCGAACCCCTGACCACTGGCTTAAAGGCCAACCGGAAAGCGTTACGAGTACCACTGGGAGTGGTAATCGTAACCCTTCTTGGTTTGCCTTTAAGCCTCTGGTCATGGATCAAGTTGCGGGGGAGGGGTATTAAATCCTCACTAGGGGACAATTCTTGCCACATGTTATCTGGGACATTCATTGGTGGGGGCCTTTTATTTGACCATTGGGTGGGGGTCTGCTCTTTGCCATAGGGATGGGCTTAGGCGTGGCTGAGTTCGTTGGGCATTAGGCCCACCAGGTTTGTTATAATCTACCCTAAAATATGACAGTTTGTATCTGTAGTATCCTCACACTTCACAAATAAATGAACACGATTAAATATGTTTGCACACATCCCTCAATCTCAGTTTGAATAGGAATAATCAATATCTATTCAGGGATAATCATTAGAAACTAGGTTTCTTAGAGCTGTCATCATAAATAATGTTCTAGGGTATCAAGATCCTATCATGCTAACCAAAAAACTACCCAGTCTTGTATGTGGTCGATAAAT
This sequence comes from Viscum album, assembly GCA_963277665.1. Lineage (NCBI taxonomy): Eukaryota > Viridiplantae > Streptophyta > Magnoliopsida > Santalales > Viscaceae > Viscum > Viscum album. The sequence goes on from OY728157.1 coordinate 1,996,995,013, forward strand.
CAGTATGTAATGGGAATCATATCTCAATTTAAATGAAAAATACTATTCAGTTTCTAATAAAATTTAGACTAATAGTATCTTGTTGGAATGTGAGAAAAGGTTCTATAAATCCTATTCAGTTTGATTGTAATCATGTCAATAATATTTAGGATGAGAAAGAAATAAACTTGTTGTTTGATGATTGCGATGTTACAAAATATTCCACCGTAAGTAAGAAAAAATTTAAGTCGATCATCAGTATTATTAAATTCATATGATGCTAAAGATTATAGTTAAGCTATTCAAAGTTGGGAAGGAAGTCATTATACATTATAAAATATTATATATGTCTAATTTTTTTTGAAGATGATGATTTATTATCTCAAAATCATATTAATGAGTTCATTATATTCATATTTTTTAAAGGCATGGCTGGTTTATAAAAAATGTTTTAAAATTAAGTTATTGTTTTTCAGTCATACCAAAATTCAAAATATATAAATCATTGAAAAAAGATGTTGAGGAATTTTAAAAATGGGGAATAAGTGATGTAGTGAATGATCAATGGTAATGTATTCAAAAGATTTAATGTTGGTGGGACCAATAAAAAAAGAAAAATCGAGTTCATAAATACTATATCCAACCATTCAACAGGTTGAATTGTTTTGATTTAAATTGGATAAAGATTAATCATATTGGAATTGTTGTCTAATCAGCATTCTAAAGTAAAATAGGTAGAAAATATGGAATAAGTTTTAGAGTATCTGGTAACTTCATCGTAATGAATGAATCAGTAAGGAAGTAATTTCCAAGAATCAAAATTCAAAAATCAAAATGGTTAGACAATCATTCAATTAGTGTAGAGAAATGTAATAAGAAATTGTATCAGTAAATAAAAATAGAAAAAAATAAGACTGGGGATTTCCAATAATATATTAAGTTGTGTACTTCTCTATATATGTAATTTGTATGGAGCATTATAACAAAGAATTAATATCGAGAAAATTATAATCAGTCTAATGTTTGTAAATAATGTATGAAAAATTGATAAAGATGATAGAATATTTTTGAAGGATCTAGAAGAAACACTATTATTTTAGAAATTTTTATGAAGACAATATGCATCAAAAAATCAAGAAAACATGCAAATTCGGGTAATATGGTTGAGCGGGAATGTTTTTTGGAATCCCCCCAAACCATTTTTTGGGGTGAGTATATAAGGTTAAATTACTTTGTACACTATAATGGATATATAATTCATATAAGTAAAAGATAAATGATCTAATGTTTTAGAGAGAATAATTGGTCGCTGGATAGTTTTTCTCATAGAATTAATGCTGGACAGAAGTGGAAGGAGAAGTGGAAAGACTAGATCATTTTCAGAAGGTCATCATATTCAACTGTTTACCATAATTTTCTTTTCATTGTATTCGTATGGTCATCATTTAATTATGGATGATCAAACATAGATTATCATATTTGGTTTTTTGGACTGGGGAAGAAAGTGGATAAAATATTCTGAACCATATTCTGAATGATTCATTCATTTTCATATTTTGCAATCAGACTGGGAAAATCGGATTGGGTTTTATACAAATCCTAAGAGGTTTTTACCATCTTCTAGGTAAGAATGTGAAAAATTGTTTCAGAATGAATACATTTTTACAAGTTGATAAATAATAATAGAAATATGTTTTATTACAAAGACATTGTATTACATCTTTTGTGCTATATGGATTACACACAAAAGTGAATTGATTTCACAGTGCTACATGAGTGAAAGAAAACATCCTACACATTGTATTACATAAAAAAGATTGATTTATTATGTATTGTGTGTTATTTTATTATTTAAAAAACCATAACAAGGACATAGATATTCTAATTGAATAGTGAACATTATAAATAATTTTGTTCTTGTGGATGTGTGTTAAACTTTTTTTCAGTATGGAAATAAATATTTTACTAGGGGAGAAGATAGTTTCATTTTAAAGGGAACATAAAAGAAAAATTCATTACAATTTCACCCATCCCCCTCTACGTGATACAATTAGCGTAACTAGGAATATTTAATTGGTATCAGAGCTAAAGTGTCATTATTCTTATTCTCTGCTAATGTTTTGGATAAAATTTTGATAGAGAATCTCAATTGTGCGTATAATAAAAGTATCCCAGTTTTCAATGATAATAATTATCATATCTATAAAGATATAATTTATCGATATATTAAATCTATTAGATATTATGTTATTGAAGTTGATACATATGGATTCCATCTTATTGATTAAAAAGTACCTCATACATCTATTGGATATAAGAATCATGAGAATGGTGTGAGAGAAAATATTATTTATTAACATAAATTTATGAAAGAAAAGATTTCATGGTGAATGGTGAATCTACAGAAAATGTATATGGGAGAAGTTGAATAACTTATATAAAGGAAATAAAATATTAAATAAAGAAAAATTAAAAATATAGAGGCTAAAGTATGAATATTTGAGAATGGTTGAGTCTGAATCTATCAAGGACTTCTTTACTAGGGTAAATGACATTTATAGAATTATAATATGTCTTATTGAAATGTTATAATATTATACAGTAGTTAAAAATATATTTAAAATTATTACCATTACGTTTCCTGCTAAGGTTTCAACATTGGAGGATAGATATCCAAAAACATTATCTCTATTTTATTTTCATATCACCCTCATCACTAATGAAATGAGAAGGGAGAAATATATGAAATCAAAAAGAACTAGATAGATAAATGTTTTGCGAGGATACAGAGAAATATAAATCAATGAGGATTCGTATTTATGAATTAGTTGGTGGTTCTGATTTTCAAAAAATGTTTTTGTAAATATTTTGAGGAAATTTTATCCTTGTTTTCTAAAAATATGGAAAGTGGTATAGTGAAATAAAAATGGAAACATCCCTTTAAATTATTTTAATGTATATTCATTGATCATTTTGTGGCTAATTATCGTCAATAAATGAAATAAGATGATAGTGATGATGATGAATGAAAACCAAGAAGATTGTGGAAGAAATAGGGTGAAAATGATAAATCCTTTTCAAAAGGAAATGATAGAAAATTATTCAAATCCAAAAGAAGAAGGTTCATATATAAAGATCTAGAAGAAGAAGATATAGTGGTGAATCCAAATAATCTGGTGTATATGTTGGTGAGAATACATTTATTTCAATAGTGAATAATGATATCTTCAGAAGTAGTAGTTCTAAAGAAGACTAAAATCAATTAAATTATCATTCAAAAGAATAATTGAAAGAATTATTGAGAACTATTGGATGTCAAGAGAAATAAATTAGGATGTTAATGAATCTAATTTCCTCAATAAACCAAATAAAATGTTTTTTTGATTAGAATGTGAAACTGGTGAATGAAATTTATGATATAATGAATTCTCATGAAGAAGAGAAGAAATTTCATGAGCAACTAGAAGTGATGCTGAAGGAAAAAAAAGAACACGAGTTGAATCTTGTCTAATAAAAACTATCTAAAGCCAAACCAAAAGGCACAAGTTTCAAAAATTCTATCTATGATGATGGTGAATGTTATGATAATAAGAAACCAGGTAACGTTCAAAAACAATTTACATTTATAAGGTAAAAATAAGATGTATTTTTTTCAGAAAATATGAAATATAGAATATTTATCTATGTTTTCATATATGGAAAAATTTGATAATTCAGATGTTTAAAAATAACTTGAGTCCTAAAATGTTTCATAGCCTTCAAAATCTGAAAATTTTTATAATATTTTTTATTATAATAAAACTGGAAATAAAATTGATCTAAAAAAGGGGATTACGATAGATAACAAAAATTTTGGGGACTCAAATAAAAAAAGAAAGAAAGTTATTAATAAACATGTTCAAAATTATGGTTAGTATTGAATTTTGAGAGGAAAATATTATTTATATGGATATATTTGGTATCATGGTAGATTCATACATATGAAATACATGTTTTGGTTTAACCAATAACATTACTATTATTCTACAGTTTATAGAATGAAATGACTAAGGTGGAGTTAGTCTCCTCAAAGAATGATGTATGAGCATGTTGTTTTTAAAAAACCGTTAATGTTTGGAGTAATAATTAAAAATAAGTTATAACCATTGGAAACTATATTGGAATGTTTTGAACAGAAAGGAAACATTAAAAAAAGGTGTATTTTTTTATCATCATAATAAAATTTTCTCAACAATTCTAAAATGAAATATGTGAATAATGAAAAGGGAGAGAAAAAAGATCTTGTTTTTGAAACAATGTTAAATTTCGAAAAATTATAATGACCTTGGATTCTTGGTAATGGGTGTTCTTATAATTTTATGGGAGATTTAAATTTATTGAAAAATGTTAAATGCTTTAAATAAATAACAATACCATTTTGAAATGATTAATCCATGAAAATAAAAGGTGATGGATCAGCCAACATTGTGAAAGAAAAGACAAATTCCCAGAATACATTGAATGTTGATGGGTTGAAACAAAATTTTATAAGTGTTTCATAACATTGTTATGAGGGTAACAAAGTTACCTTTAGAAAATATGGTTCTTTTATAAAATGGAAGGAATATGGAATGATAGTTACAATAGGACAATATAAAAATAAGACTTGTTTTAACATATTGCAACAAAAACTATTTTTAATTGATTATTGTGGAAGAGAATCAATTGTGGAATAAATTTATCAGACACATGTTTCAATGAAAATTGAGAAAGCAATAAAAATGAGATATATTTCACTGTTTTAGTAATTTTACAAGAGGAAGAGATTTGTGTTGCCCTATTTGTTATAAGGGAATGATTTAAAACTCAGTTAATAAGAATATTGAGATTTATTCAAAACAATCCTTGGATATTATTCATTATGATATCATCGGGATGATACAAAAAGTAAATGAATGTAGATGAGTATTTAATAGCTTTCATTAATGAATTTTCTCTCATTACTTGTGTCATGTATATGAAACATAAATCAAGTGATCTAAAAATGATTAAAAGTTTCAGGAGGAAAGATGATAAATAATGTGAGTATTCGGTGAATAATTTGAGAATAGAAAATGGGATTGAATATAAAAAAAATAATTATAAAGTTATCATATGAAGCATTATATTCAGTATGATTATAGTTCCTCACACACTCCTCAAAAAATTGTGTTAGCTAAAATAAATATTAAAAGTTTAGTGGATATGGGAAGAACTATGTTACATGAACAAGATATTTCTCATTAATATTGGAGGAATATCTTGAGTACTACTATTCATATTGAAAACAAATGGTTCTACAGTCCAAGAACTAATATGACTCTATATGAATTGTTTTTTTTAAATACACTATGTTTGAAAAAACATAAGGATTTTTGAGAGTCCATGTGCATTAAATAAGAAAGGTGGAAACATGGGAATGCATGAGAAAAGAATGTGAAGATGGAATTTTTCTAGGATATGATTCATAGGGAAGAAGATACAGATGTTTTAATAAATAAATAAGGTGAATATTTAGTTCTTATGCTGTGCATGTTGTTGAAAACACTGAGGAAGATAAACAGACACGTGTAGATATGGAAGTTGAATAGGAAAAGGAAACATTTTTATATATTTTGATAAGGATATAGACAATAGTATTCATACTCAAGAAGAATAATCTTACTAAGATATTTATAGTGATGAGGAAGATACTAAAAAACCTCATCCTAGGCGAAGGAAGTGGGTGGAAGATCAAAATATTATTGGTGATAAATATCAAAATATTCAAACAAAAAGGGATAAAAATTATATTACACATAATTCCATGTATTCAAAAGTCAATATGAATGATGTCATTGAATCTTTTGAGTATCTATAATGGGTTAGAGCCATGAATGAAGAACTGCATTAGATTGAAAATAATGATACATGTGAAATCATACATAAACCAAATAACAAAAATATTATTGGTATAAACTGTGTTTTCTGAGATAAGATGAACAATGTAGGGGAAGTGATAAGGAACAAGGAATGACTTATTGGCAAAGGGTATTCAAAAATTGAATTTATTGATTTCTAAGAACCCTTTTCATTAATAGAAATATTAGAAACTATCAATATATTTCTTTCTATTTGATCATAATGAAGTTACAGATTTTTTCAAATGGATGCTAAATATTCATTCTAGAATGGTGATATGGATGAGGTAGTATATATTAAACAACCTTTTGGATTTATTTTTTAGGAAGACTAATGATTTGTATGTATATTGAATAAAAACTTTTTAGGAAATAAAAAATTCTTTGATGGCATGTTATTCCCAATTGTATACTTTCTTAAGAAAGATGAATGCTATGAAAGGAATGGTTGATTTAAATATTTACATCAAAGAGAGTCAAGAGTTATCCATCATCGTATTTTTTTATGATGATGAAATTTTCTGGAAAAAATGAATGATCTTGTGAATGTTTTGCAGAAAAAAATTAAAGGTTGTTTTTAGATTTCCATGCCGGGGGAAATGAAATACTTTATTTGGTCATAAATTCTACAAAAAAATAAACACGTTTTTTTCTCATGAAGATTATGCTATGAAAATTCTTAAAAATTTCATCATAGAAAACTTGAAATCTATTTCCAGACCAATTTAATTAGAAAAAATGTTGTTTAATGATGGAGAAGGTAACAAAGTTTTTCAGAAATAATTTCAGAAGATTATTGTAAGTTTGTTATATTTGATTCTCTCAAGACTCGACATTGATTATGATATTTCCTTATGTTCAATTTTTTAGTGATCTACAAAATAATTAAAATTAATCACTAGAAAAAATAATTCAAAGAAATATAAAAGGCACAAAAAAGTAGAATTAGTTATTATATATTAGAAAGAATTTATTTGTTTCGGTATTTAGACGGTGATTGTATTGAAAATGTTAATGATAAAATATCCAAATATATTAGAGTATCATTTTTGGGGAAAAATTGTGTTAGTTGGAATATAAATAAATAGAATTCAGTAAATCTTAACATGACCAAAGTTGAGTATGTTGCTACTACTCAATCCTCTATCTAACTTATATGGAAGAAAAATAAATTAGAATATTTACTTATTGAAGTGAATCAACCCTTTCTCATGGGTTGTGATAATAAAAGTACAATAAATCTCACTTGGAATCCAGTACGATATTATCATTCAAAAAAAAATTATATCAAATTTCATTTCATCAAAGAGGATGTTGAGAATAATGAATTGATGTTGTAGCATGTTCATTCATTGGAACAAGTTTCAAGAATTTTCAGAAAAAAATTACCGAATAAATATTTTTTTATTGAGTATTAACATGGGAATCCAACTTCATCCTTATCAAGTTTGATGTATGTGTTTTCCCCTCTATTGTCTTTTCATTGGATAATTTTTTCACTGGGGGTGCTTTGTTTCGAAAATTATTCCGTATGAATGCATGTATAAAGGGTGACTTATATATAAGCTATGAATACTACATTGTATTAGTGTTAACTTTTTTAACTCATTATTGGAGTGGTTGGAAGATTTTTTTGTATTATAGGGATGTTGAATAAGTGACGTAAGGTGAGGAATAATAGTTGATGGTGGATATCATAATTAGTGTGTTTGGATAACATTGATTTGAAATAAACAATTCTTCATTCCATCAATGAGATAGCTCAAATAGGATTAGAATTATTGATAACTAGTCCATTGATTGAGGATATAAATATCAATGACTTATAAATCATTTGTTGTCAAGAAAATCCAAAGGGGGAGATAATTCGTATCAATTTTTCTAATGAAGGTTTATATAATACGAAGATATTTGTTTTTCAGATGTATTGTATTTTTTTGTTAAAAGAAGCTTTAAAAGATAATAACTCACCTAACGTTGTATTTTGTGATAAGATAAGAGACCATCGTATTCAAGAAAATTATACTAACAATTTTTTATAAAGTCCATCATATTGAGAAGATTATTTTGGAATGAAAAGGATCATCAGAGTTACCTGGGGTATATAATGGAAGAAGAAATCATAAAGGGGAATATTCAGAGGCTTCATGACTATGATCTAAATATGATGATGATATTATATTTTTTATTTCTCACAAATAATAAGTATGTGGTGAATCTTGTGAAGAAATATTGATGAATGAGAGGGGGAGATTATTTTTTGCTAATCATTTTCAGATTAATCATATTTGGTTAGAGAGAGAGAGAATAGGTGCTAAAATTGTATTCAGTCGAATCAGAATCAGGTCAATAATATTTTTTGCAATGTAGGAATGAAAGGAGTTTCTAGAGGATTGGGAGTTTACAATTACATCCAATGAATGCATGACAATGTTGAAGCTAATCCTCAACATAATTATACTCAGGAAATTATAAAGTTGATATTCAAGGTATTCAATGTCATGAAGGATGCCATGATCCAAGATGAAATGTTGAATAAGATTAATGTTGGTGAATTCAATATTTTCCGATATCAAAATAATTATAATGAGCTATTCATATTCATATTTGTTTAAAGGCTATAAATGTTTGTGAATAGTGTGATAAACTGATGGTACTGGTTTTCACTCAGACCATAATCCAAATGATATAATTATTCAGAGAAATAATATGATGATTTTTGAAAAGAGGGAATAAGTGAAGATGTTAAAGGTCATTAGAATCAAAATCAAAAGAGTTGATGTTTTTGGGACCAATAGGACATAAAATCAAAGTTCATTAACAACATTATTTAACAATTCAACATGTTGATTTTTTTGTTACATTTTGGTGAAGATACATTATATTGGAGTTGAAGTCTGATCATTTGACTGAATAAAGGGATATAGAATTTGTTGAAGAAGTTTTAGTACCTTCTGAATTCATTATAATGATGAAATTATAATGGGAAGATAGTATTTCATTCAGTTCATATAAACATAAAAAAGAAATCATATCAAGAAATTGCAATGGGGAAAGAGAATTAGACATATGTTTTCCCAGAATATTTAAATATGTGTATTTATTTATACATGAAATTGTTAAGGAGCATCATAGTAAAGAAATCATATAATCCAAATCTAAATCTGACTGATCATTGTGAAAATATATGAAGGATAGTTGAAGTGGTTAGGATATTTTTGAAGGAATGAGAAGAAAAAAAATAATATTTTAGATATGTTGATAAAATTAGGATTCATACAAAATTCATGAAAAGTAATTTTTACTCTTTTATGAGTAAACTCTTCACCAAAGGAAGGGGAGGATATAAGAATTTCTAGAGAGAAGATGAGGTTTATATATTGTTTTCTTCAAAGAAGTTGTGCCAGACAGTAGTGAAAAGTGATGAGGCTAAATTACATCATTTTTATTTGATCATCGTATTCATCTCTATATCATATTATTATTGTCTTTGCGTTTTTATAGTCAGCATATCATATTGGATAATTGAACAGTGTGTATCATATTTTGTTTTATGGAATGAGAAAGAATGTTTTTAGAATTTTATCAACCATATTCTTCCAATTCCATTCAATTTCATATTGGATAATCAGATTAAGAAAATCAGACGAGGAAAATCAGACTGAGTTTTACATAATGTCCCAGAGGTTCCTACCAACTTATGGGGTAAGAAAGTGAAGAATTTTTTTAAAAGGAATACATTTGTGAAATTTAATAAAAATGAATAGGAACATGGTTTGTTCTAATATCATTGTATTAAATCATTTGTTATATAAGGAGCACACACACAAGTGAATTTATTAAATGTTCTATGTGAGGGGAAGGGAGTATCCTATGAGTTTTATTCAAAAAAATAATTCTTTTCTAGTGGATTCTGTGATATTGGATTATTTACAAAACATACTAAGGGAGTATCTATTATTAATGATTAGTCATCCTTGTAAATAATTGTATTCTTTTGGGTGTGTGTTTGATATGTTTTTATAAGGAAAATAAATTTTTAACAGGAGGTGAAGGTTGTTTCATTTTTAAAAAAATATAGTAGAAAAAATCATCACTGATTAACCCCCTACACCTCTTAGGGATACAATTATTTTGAATAGGAAACTGCAAATATGGTTAATAATGATAAGATGTATTGGGTAGAAAATATTTTACATTCCCTGTGGGATTACTAAATGATCAACCACACTACCACAGATGTGACCCCATAATTATTACTATATGGGATAGAGACAATCCTTCCCATAAAGGTTCAATTTTCTTCACTCCACATTTCAATATGTGATCAATCATCCATGGATGAGAAATACAAGATATTTCTAGATTAATTATAGTGACTGAATGTGTAATGATAACATACGATGTGTCATTTATAAGATAACCAAAATCAGATCAGATGAAGCTTTAAAAAAAATGTTCGATACTTATATTTTCTCAATGGAGAGATGGTATCTGTCCTCAGTAATCAGATGATACCAAAAAAGAAATCTCAAAATATGGAACCAAAAGGGGAGGTTCCATACATCATCTTTATGGTCTAATCAAATGAAGCTTATTCGTTGATTTGGATGGATGGAAAACTTACCACATCTCCCACCAATGGAAGGGTCCAAAATAAGTATTAATTGTAATCACATAGTACCATGTCATGATTTAATGACATTAAACTGCATGGTAGATTTTCCCAAGATACATGACAATAAACATAATAGTCAAGAAATGTTGTGCGACCTTAAAAAATTGCATCGTCGTCCAGGTTACAAAGACTGTAAACAACATGACATCATCAGAGTTGCGTGACCTTATAATATAATACATCATAATAACTATACCATTAGTACATTTAACAACATAGTTTAAAAATATGGGAAAAAACATTTAACATGGATAAATTATTTGTATCATGAGATATGTCGATGGATCGAGGGGGATATAAGATTTTAGGTCCCACCCATCACATGCATGTCCAAACAATTCCTCGAATATATCTAATGATCAACAAAATTCAGGAATAATATTACTTATAAAATATATATGTACCAAGTAAAGGATAAATATTTATCAATATTTTCCTAGTGAGTCAAATAATATTCAATGTAAACACTATTTGTTTAAATGATAAATTATTTTTGAAATAATCCTATTAATGATACAAATAATGTTTATATTTATTATAAATATAATTTTCAATGAAAAATGATCACAGTAAAGTGATTATTTCAGGAAAAAGATAAAAATTAAAAAATTCATCAATAAATGAGAGGCAACCATATGTTTATAAAGAATATATGTTTTTAAATGAAATCATATCCTTTGATGGAATAAATGAAATGTAATTTAAATAAGAAAATAATATTTCATAAAATTGTATTATTTCTAAAACCATTGAAAAAAAGTTGAGCAAGTTAACTTTTTAAAATATTTATGATGATTGGGAAGTCTGTTATTTCCATTTACATTAAGAAATAAAATTTTATTTTTTAGAAAATATTCCATTGAAAAATAATTAAAATATTTCTTTAAAAACATTTTTAAAAAACAATGATTACATAAAAATTTAATAAAAAAGTTGTTTAATAATTAATGTGGTATGATCAAAAAATATATATATACTAATATACAAGAGGGGTGAATTACATGTTTTGAAAGATTCATTTTAAACCATAAGTAAATCTTTGTTTAACACAGTTAAATTAATCGGACTCACTAAACACTCTTCTGTAAGGTTATTAAAAATATCATGGGGTTTGTCTAACAAGTTTTATGAAATAAGTACAAAGGAATAAATAAATAATTTTCTACCTTAAATCATATAGAATCTCATATCAAGGGTACAAAAAAGAGAATATCTATGAAACACTGTCTTGTTTTTATAAATTGCTTCAGAAATTAAATGTACATACAAAAGAGTGAAAATATTTTATCCTAAAGAGTAATGGATCTAAATACATTGTATAAAGTCCCCTTGATTTATAAATTCAAGAGAGTTTATATTACCCACACCAGGATAAGCCCTCAATACGTAGATCTGTATTTGACTTGAAATCACCACAAGCCCCTAATATGCATGGTGATCGACACTTATTACTTCTTTCAACATCGAATACCTTGATGTAGTATGATATTAAACATCTGTCTTACTTCATAATCTCTGAATCCCTTGATCGTATACAGTAAAAATCATAATTTCACAATAAAAATGACCTTTGTTGAAGATTTATGTTTGTGGAACAATATGTTCACTACATAAATTATTCAAGGCTGTTAGATGAAGAAATTTTGGTATAGATATCATAGAGTATCAATTCTAAAAAAATTTCATATCTTTATGAATGTTCAAACGATTGGGTATATATGGGAATGATCTCCAAGGGCCAAATTATCCTCTAACAGTTATATTATTCCAAAAAATTTAGAGGGACTTATACAACTAACACTTATAATGGTCATAGAATAACATATTAAATGAAATCAATTAGTATAAAAAAATATCTAGAGTAATATTATGTAATAATGAATCAGAATATATGAATTTTTTTAATTATTGAAATATTGTAACTTTAGTAAAGTTATAAAATCAGAGTCTTAAAAAATGACAATATTTAAGAATGATATAAAATGAAATATTTAAAGAATTGAGAATCGTAATTGAGGAAGTGAGAATATGATTCCAAATATTAGATGATCCAAAATTGAGAAACTGTGAATCAGATTCTCATTTTTGAGATAATCATAATTTAAGAAACTGTGAATCAGAGTTTATTTTTGGAGTGAATATTAATTTATGAAAATGTGAATATGATTCTATATTTTAGGTGAATAGGAATTGGGAAACATAAATTGGATTCATAAAACTAAAAAAATAGAATCAAATTATTGATGATTTGAAATTAAGGATGTTAGTTAGATTCAATTTTCAAGGAAATTCAGATTTATTAAACATGAATTGGAATCATGGTTTTGAGAAAAATAGATTTGTAAATCAGAATGAATCAAAATTGATAAACATGAATCATATTCGACTTTTTGGATGATTTGGTAATGAAAACATGAATTTTATTATTTTTAATAAGGATCTAATTTATTCTTTTAACTATTAAAATAATACTAGACTTATCTATAAATAGTTAAATAACATTCATATTAATTTTTTTATAGTTATAATGAATTAATAAAGAAATAAAAATAAATTTAATTATAAATAAAAAAGTGATATTAATAAATTTTTTTATGATTTCCAAAACATAAAAGAATGATAAAAGTCATATGGAAACATTTGACTCTAAAATATCAACCTTTTTAGAAGGTGAAAAAAATCAATTTATGAAATGAATCTTAAAATTGTAAGACATCATATTTAATCTTACAAAAAAAATTATCTCCCCTTAGTTAATAACTCAATATGAATATGACTAACTCCCATTATGTTAAGAAAACCCCAGTAGGATCATATTTTAATAATATATATTCTTCATCCTATATTATTGAAATAACTCACCTTGACTTATTGATGTCTTCTTTAGGCATTATAGTCTTTTATATTTTATTCCTTTGATTAATATTATTTTAGAACATTATTCTCCCCTTTGTTATTTTCAAAAAGTAATGGGGAAAAGTATAGTGTACCGATAAAAATTATAAAACATTATATACTTAACAAAGAATGATAAAATATTGATATTCAAAACGTTTTATGAAAAAAGATTAGAATTAAAAGAATGATTTATCTTTCTAATACATTAATTTTTTAAATATGAAATTCAAATTCTTAAGCTCCTTGTGATCATATTTAATGTTTTATAAAAGAACATACAAATCCTGAATCTTTTTTTCATGGATCTGAATCTTTTCTTGTTGAATTAGAATCATCTACTATTGAGACCTAATCTTTTCATCATGGGACTTTATCTTTTCATCAACCTATTAGCTATAATATTTTAATCATTTAAATTCTTGAGGAAGTGAATTTAGTTTTAAAAAAACCTTCCTTTTTTTAATCGAATAGATTGTTCTTCTTTATCCTTTCTGAGAAGCTTCTTGAAAGACTATTGATTTTGGATTCCATTTCATTGGAGGAACCCTTTACTATTTCAAAAATATCATTAAAAGTGTTAATATAATTATTGATCTGATTAGATATGTTCATTATATCTATTCAAGAATTACCTTGATAATCATAAATCTACACAATGTATTTTAAATCATATTCAAGTTTTATGATATTTTCATTGAAAAGTATTGTTGATTCTGATTTCAGATTTATAGATTCTTGAAAAAGATGAAATATTAACTCAAGGGTCATGATATAAAAAATGGATTTCACCAGCTTCTTCAAAGGATCAAAATCAAAATCATCACCTATCTAGTAGTAATATCTTTCATATTTTGATTCAACTTTTATGGATGTGACAAAATATGCTTTCTTTTATTTTTTTCCTTTGATTTCAATCTCTCTAACATCTGAACTACTTCCCTTTCATCAAAAAATTTAATAATCGTATCATCATCATCAACATCATATTATTTTTTTCCTTTCCACCATCAACATCGTGACATTCATCACCTTCCACATCATAGTGAATTTTTTTAACAAAACATTCATCAATATTGTCTTTTCCAGAAGGGGATTTGTGTACTGATTATCCTTAGTGTAATTTATTGATGAATTTGCATGAGATGTTCTTTATGATAAAAAATAGAATTGGATCTACCTATGTGTTTCTTAGAATGGATGAATCTCAAAATCTCATTATTTCTCTTTTATATTAACTACTTTTTTATTATTTTTCTTCTTGATATGGTCCATACACTATCAGAACTATAAATGGAATAACTTATATTGCCTTTTTCTTTTGGGGTAGCCTATACTACTAGTATTTGTGATTTTTGAGGAATTTTTTTCATGTAGAAAGGATTATATAACTTCATTTGGTTCTATGGTCCTTTATGTATCTTTCAACAATGCTTGAACTATCATAGATTTAGTTAACTTTATCTTGTGATTCTTCTCTTTGGATAATTTCTCACATTATTTATGTTATCTAATTTTTAATACATTAGATTCTTATGGATGTAATCTGAATATTGCATTTCCATCTTTCCTTATAAAATTTTCTTGTCTCTACTTTGCTACAACTTTATCTCGGTTGTATTTTTGTTTCTATTAAATTAAAGTTTTGGAATCATGAGTTGTTTTCTATGGTTTAGAGGCCCGTGACATTATTTTCATAGGCACATATAACAATATCTTTGATCTTTATCCAACTTTAATTGAATTTCCAAATATTCCAACAAACCCGTTTTTCTTATCACTAAAAGAATATTTCATTATTTTATGTGTGTTTTCACATAAATGAAGAATCTTGAATTTTATTGGCTTTGACATGAAAGTTATATTAAAAAATCTCAAACATCTTGTGGTAATCTTGGATAGGGTTGGTGGATACACCAGAATCTAGGATTTAATTAACTCATGAATAATACCACTGATTGTAAGAATGATGTACTTCATAAGATTAATTTTACATATACTAACAAGAAAATACAACATGAATGTTCATGTTTTTTCAGGGTGTCCTTTTCTCTTTTTCTTTGTATTAAAAGACATTGTATCCATAATTCCATGATTCTATAGTTAGCTAAAAGGTTAAAATGTTTATGAATATTTACTCCCTTAAGACCAATTTGATCAAGACCTTTTAATATATAAAATGATCCCTCTAAATTTGGAAACTTATTACAACAATTGTATGCATTACCATCATGATTTTTTACATGGAAAAGTTATTACATTTCATTATAGAGACGATTGGACGTACTTAAGAAGGAGTGGCGATATCATTCCATTAGTGACTGAATGGTTAATAATTCATATTTTATATTTATTTTTAATAGCCCATATCTAGGAATGTTTATAATATATAATAATTATAACCCTAATTTTTACTATCAATGTGAGTCAGTGATGGTAAAAAAAATTATATCTGTTCCCGAGGTGGTTGTCTGTCATACTCATGAGTGTTGAATTTGTTTCCCATTTCATAAAGAAAGAGATAGATAAGTATTATTCCATAAATAGAATAAAATGCTATTAAATTTATATATAGGTTTTATTACCATTTAATTTTGATAAAATAAATGAAAATAAGGAAGATGGATAGATTTTTGTTAAGATAATTACATTAACTTAGAGAATCTTTATTTGGATACATTCTTATGGACCCTAGGGATAGTATTTTTAGAATATAGGATGATCTAGAATGTAGATAATTAGTTTGGGGATGTATTTTTTGAGGTTTTTTATCCGAATAGAGTTATATGTGTGATTATGTTATGTGATGGAGTGATCTTTTATAATTGAGGAGGATGAAGCACATGATTTTTTTAAAAGACTAAATCATTCCCCTGATTTTCATATTTACAACAGATCAAAAATATATCCCTATATAACATTAGATGAATTAATATTTAAATGTGGCTAGAAAAAAGTAAATATTCATTTTTTAATTCATTATAATTCTTATTATTATGGATTACCCTCGATAGACCAATTTTTACCTTAACTTCTGAAAGTACTGTTTAATTTTATTACTATTAATTTTTAAGAAAAATTAATTTCAACTTAATATATAATATTAATTATTATTAACCATATATGTAATATATTTTAATGAATTCATTTTATATAAGTGGATGAATTTATTTTAATATTAATCTCATAGAAGCGATGAAATAATGATTTTCCGAAGGGAAACGTTTCAAAACTATAAAATATCGGTATATAAATATAAATAATATAAATTATTAAAATGAAATAAATTTGACAAATAATAATATAATTTTTCTATTGTTTCATTAAAAAAATATAACTTTTAAACATTTAATGAAGTATTTTTTAATAAAAATAATTAATTTACACTATTCACTAAGAAACTAATCAATTCAAAAAATTAAAAAAAATTAAATATAAGATAATTGTGATATAATTAATTAAAAAAAATTATAGTTTATTAATAAAATTTATTAAATTAAGAAAATTTAAATTTAACATAAGAATGCAAAAGTTAGTGAATATTTTTAAAGAAAAAATATAGTATTATAAGAAAAAATTTATTTTTTCCCATTCAAATGTTTTAGCACTTTTATTTAAACTCAAATGATTTGTAAAAAATTTATATACACATGTGTAAAAAATATATTATTGGTAATTCAATTATTCTAATAAATATCCCTTAATCCAACAAAAAGGTTATAACAATATATGATATCATGGTTCTTTTAATCTTGGAAATGCATGTATCAATAGTTATCAAATATATTGAATTTACTTAATAGAAAATGTATATTAATTTATCAGGATGATGCATTATTCCTTCTTAAAAAATTTCTTCATCAAAATATTCTTGGATGTTTTCTTCTAACAATATGATTTTGGTTCTTCTTTGTAATATCCTCTTTCCCCCACATTGCTCGCTCCATTATATGATTTATCCTTTGTACCCTAACCAATCAAGACATCTGATTCCTTGGTACATGTTTTATAGTATCATTAATCAGGATGACCTCTTCATATTATGATAGACTAGGTTTTAATTATATAACTTCAATGTCAAGAAGGCTCATTGGTCATATCATGTACTTTTTTAATAATGACATACAAAATACATAATTTACTTTAAAAATGAATAGTGGAATTTACAATCAATTATCAATGGATGTAATATTTTCTGAAATATCAAAGGATTCGATATAATAATGATCAAATTTTTTTATATCATAACAAACAATATAAAACCCTTACATGGATATAATTTTAAGAAACTGTGTTCTTCAACTTTAAATTACAAATATTTCCTATAGTTATCTATATAATTATTTTTTATACATTTTGCATCTCTGACTTGATACTTACAATACATTATATTTATCATTTTATTTTTAACATGTTCGAGGATTACAAGTTTTGTTTCACCAACTCGATCCCAACAATTTGGTGTATGAAATCTCTTTCTATCTAATGCTTCATATGACAATATTTTAATTATTAAATGAAAACTATTGTGGATGAAAAATTGTACCAAATGAAAATAATGGTCCCACATAACATGATTTTTACATGAACATAACATAAACATATAGTCCAATATTTGAATATTAATTTTGGATTTCACATCAGTTTGAGGATAGTGTGATGTGTTCAAATGAAGCTCTGTATCAAGAGAATTATGAATAAATATCAGGATTATTAATGTAAAATAGGGATCATGATCATATGAAATTTGTATATGTGGTCCATAAAATATTATAATAGAATTAATATAGACTCTTATGAGACACTATAGAGGTAAAACCTCTATTATAGCATGAAAATGTGTATATTTGGTTAAGAGATCAGAAATAATTTATATTTCATCATTCATTCAAAGATTATTTTGTAGTCCTATGAAATAGTCCATAGTAATGTCATCCCAATTACATAAAGGAATGGGGAGAGGTTTCATGACTCCACTAGGATGTTATATCTCCACCTACACAAATTGAAAAACCAAAAACATGATACATAATTAACAATTTTCCACTATATGTCATCCCAACAAAAATGTCCCAAAAAATCCATATACTGATAATTTATCAACATATTGAAAGAAATATTATAGCTTCTAACTGAATATCATGATTTTGATAGTTTTGTTCATTAATTTTATCTTCATAGATTCATATGAAATAACTATATAGTTTTTCCTAAGGATATAACAATGTATCTTCTTCGATGAATCTATATATATCATAAACCCATAATTTCATGATGGTAGAGAAAGTATTCGAGCATTGAAAAAAATATATCTTCAATTATTCACAATAGTATTAACATTACAATGTCTTTATGAAAATTACCCCATTAAATGTTATCTGGGTTAACATGTTATCTAATCACGAAACATTCTACACAAATCACTTATATTTACAGGATAATCTGATGATACTATGCAATAATGTTTTGTTAATTAGTGGAGGACATTCTATAAATACCTCATATGATCAATTTAGATTTCATCCATTGAGACAATATTAAAAAGAAAATAAACTTTCTCAATCCATATATTACACGTACGTAATTTACCATATAATAATTTTTTTCCAGGTTTTGTAAGAATCATCCGCATGCGATTATCATAGTCCTAAAATATTTCGTAATACACCAAGATATAATAAATATAGACCAAAATAGAATCATCAAGATACTCTATGAATACTCTTTTAATTAGATCCATAATATCTGATTTTTCATTATCACATCAAAATAACATTCATGTAAACTCTTAATGTCCATACCTCATCCATAATATTATCTTAATAATGTCTTCTTTATTTACACAAAATTAATGATACAAATAATAAAGGTCAATCATTGAAGTTTATTAAGATCTATAATATTTATTTAATAATTCGTCAAATAAAATAAGAGACTTCTAGTTTTTTTGATATAATTAATTTTCCTATAATCAATGGATATCCCCATAGATCCATATTTCTACATAACAAAGTGAATACTGGATCCTTATTTTGAAATACATAGGAGAATACATCAATTATCATATATATCCTCTTGTTATTTCTTAAATAACACTGAATACACAATGGAAATTCTATTGGGAATCTATGATATATGTATTTATTCAAGGATTAAATCAATGTAGACCTCAAATTCAAACTCCAAAATAATGTTTTAAAATGTCCATAGGAAATATAGAAATTTATTCCTACAACATATGAACAAATTAATTTTTATTATTACATTTTCCATCTTTATATTAAATTTGATATTTTTCCAAAAATAATATCATTTAAAAGTAATATTGGTTGTGGATCTAGACATGAATCATATGAGAATTATCCACTCTAAATATTTGGAATTATATATATTTATCAGGTATCATAATTTCACTTCCACATAATAAAATATTTACGTAATTTTTTCATAGAAATTCTATAGTGAGGAATATATCAAATTAAACTATAGATATGACAATAAATTTGTCAAATATATCACAATTATGTGTCATAATGTGAAATTCTCGACACATCTTAGATACAGCCATAATTCCACTATTATTTTTGAATGAGAAATATATATATAAGGATATAGGGATATATATAATATATTTTAGGGAAAAAATAATATATAAAATAGTGATAATATACCTAAGAAAATAATTTTGAAAAATTTGAGTCTATGATTAAAGCACCTTCCACTACATCACTGGATACTTTCACCTCAGTTATAGCGATTTCATATGGTTGGCCTTATCCCCATAGACTCTTATATGGTAGGTTCCCTTGATTATATGGAAATTAGTTTTAACAATACACAATTTATTTATATTTTAATAACTATATAGATTTTGTATCATTATTTCCCTTATAAGCATGGGCATAATGTCCGATGTTATTGCACCTGTAACAAACCCACATCTCCTTGTTGCTTTTCCCAGGATGTTTATTTCATTAATTTTAACATGATTTAAATTTATTTATCTTCTTATTTTTCCATTTCACATATGAATTTTTCAAGGTGTTCATATGGCCAATATCACCCAGTTACCTTTATTCTAGCAAGCCTTGTACTTTTTAAGGTTTTAATTTTTTTTGGTATTTTGAGTGCTTCTCTGAAATAGAGCTCCTTTACTAAAGAAAAATGAACTAAATCATGGGGATTCAATATTTTATTAATTAGTGGAGTATGTGAATAAATTTTTAAAATTATTTAAAGGAGTATTTTGGGATCATAGATCCTTATGTTTTTGTATGGATGTAATTTATAGGAAACTAGGTGGAGCACTACCTTCTGGACAATTTCACACCCAGAATGGGTTACATGATGTTAAAATGATATAGGGTAGATTATATCCGTCTTATTTAGGGAATTATTATTTTATAGGCTGAAAAATATTTACATGATTTCGAAATTTCAATGAAGATATAATTTGATCCAAGGTGACACCTTTTTTTAGAATATTTTTAATAGGTTAATTTTCACACAGTTAAAAGAATTCATGATGTGAATTCCTCATGACCAATTACTTTAGACTTGTTTAATTCCTATATATTTTATCTTTCATTACACATACATTACTCTTGAACCCTATAGTGATTTTGGGTGATCTCCAATTTTTTAGATCACTCCATTTGGAATTTTATCCATATGATTGTTGCATCATAAATCCTTGGAAATAAACCTCTCTACTTCTTCATTACATTTGGTTGTGCTACTGGTGTTGATTACAATTATGTTTCTTAATCATGATCAATTGGTGTTTTATATTGATTATTTTTACTTTTATGACTTGACATATCATTAAATTGATAATTAATGGGTTTTCGATGTATATTGTTAAATGTAGTTATGTTTCCATCATTTTTTATGTAGGAGGATCTATAAAATTGTTTCTAAATCATGAATAGAATGATATTCGTTCTGAATCATCAGTATTTTTCATTGAAATTGATTTTTTTCTGTGAAAAGGATTTTTTAGACGGGACAATGTATTTTGAAAATAGTTTTAGACCAACATAAATCTTTGGAAAACTTGGGTTCATTGGTGAATAGAAATAGGTGACCATTGTGTATGTGACACCAGTAGTGCTTAATTTTGAGATAACAACAAAATGTGGTAGGAATCGATATTGATTGGAATAAAGAAATTCCTCATTTAGGCCTATTTAATATCTAGTATGTATTAATGTATGCTAGATATCAAATGGTGTGCTTTGTATATTTTACCTCATTTATCACATTATGGTTCATTTCATAGTTATTTGATCACATTTTTAATTTACATGTGTTTATTTTATAACATATATGTTCCTATTAGGTGAATTTGGCATGATTTTATGAAATACAAAAGAACTATTAAAAATGGTATTAATTTTTTATTTTTATATAAAATACAGTTTTTAAAATAAATAATTTTCACATTCTTAATTGTATAATTTGCATAGATTCTTTTGTGGTACCCTTATTGGATCTATTCTCTCCCCATAATGTCTTCATTTGATAGTTGTAGAACTTGTTTTATAGGACTCAGGGAGTGGGATGAATGTGATTTAGCATGCTAATTTTTCATTATCATATATTTTTCATCATAGAGATATGAGTTTGATATTATAGTTGGCTATATAAATATTGTTTTTATATTATCATAATTTTCCACTTTAAGGAGTTTAGATTCGGTTGAATGGATAATGATAGATTTATTTAGTAAGACTTTTTTACTATGGTTATTTTTTTTATCTAGGTTATATTCGAGACTTGTTTCCATTATCTTGGTTATATGTCAACATGTGATTCGCAGCTCTGGTGGTTGGTTTACTTGACTGAGGTTGGTTTGATACAAGTAATTAACATAGGGACTACCGGCCTAAAGTGTGTTAAAATTTACTATGTTTGGTATTGTGCATTCATTATATTGGATTTAGGACATATATAATTTCATTAGTAAGTGTAGTAAGGGGCCTAGCCATCTGAATTCTAGGTCTAAAATTCTATTACCTTGGGTGGTGAGAGAATATTTTTATGAGGCTTGAGACTGGTAGTTTTTGGTTGACTATAAGGGGTTTTTATTTAAAATAACCTATTCATGTTTATATCATAGTATTTCATTTATATAATTATTTATTGAATTAACCTATTATCACTAATATTCATTTATATGAATACGTGTTATTTTTATTATTGTTTGTGAATCTTCTCATGAATTATTGGCTTTTTCCATATGATTTTTCGATAATTCCTCTAAGAAGAAATCTTATAAATTCAAGTGAGGAATGTGTGAGGAAGAATCCATAGGTAAATACTCTAGTGGAACCTTCTTTAGTATAAGATCTAATACAAACTATCTAGACTCTTGGTAATGTATGTTTGAAAATACTGGGATGAGAAGTCAATCATAGTTTAGAATTTAGAAATTAGCATCCACCTACATTCTTTGGTGACAATGACCCACAAGAATGAAAATAATTGAATGATAGGATTGAGAGGATATTCAACATCACGATTATTCCTGATCAATATAAGGATGTTTTTAAATGTATATTCATGAAGTACTACGATGGATATGGTGGTAATCTATTGTGCAGGATAAGTTTCACAAGGATCTTTCAAGGGATTCTTTCAAAAAAACAATAAATCTAATGTTTTATCCTGAAAAATTACATGGAGAAAGTACCCCATAGTTTTTGAACATAGAGAATAGATACCATACCGTTCTGATGTATTCCACTCACTTTTTCATTTTGTGAACATGACACTATATCTTATCACAGATAATAACATGAAGGATCAAATAATTGAGTTAGGGTTGAGCGTCGATATTCAGTCCATGCTTATTCTCATGTGTCTTACAGAATATTTAGAGGTAAATGATAAAAATCTTTTACATATGATGATATTTATAGAATAAATTTTTTTTCAGTAGAGTTAGTTCATACATTGAATATATAGTGTATTTTTTAGCTCGAAAATGAAGCAAAAAATATCCAGTTTCCTTCAAAAAACTATCTTGGGGGCTTCATATAGATAACATCATGTTATTTTCTATCTATGTGGGAAGTATAGTCATAAAAAGCCTAATTTTATAGTAGATCCCATGACTTGTCATCACTTTTATGAAATAGGATTTTTGAAATGTTCTTTTACGACATGATTTTCCATTGGTTTAAGAAAATATCCATATTCACGAAGGGATCATAGATTTGTATCGATGCATCCAAGGGTGGTAGATCATATTAATAGGCTAAGGGGGATGTTCACGTGGTTAATAATTATTAGGGAGGATCTAAGATCAAATTTATTTAAGAAGTGAAGTATGCAACATATAAACTTGATATAGGACTAACCGCAATTAGAGGCAAGGTATTCATTTCATCTTCTATGGTGAATGATTTATAAAAGTTATAATAGTTCATTTATATCTTCAAATATAAATTATGTGGTGTAATTTTGTTGGAATCTTATTCCATTATTTTTATGTATATCCATGAATTTCGGAAGAGGTCTGAATAAGGTATCAAGTGTCCTGCATGTTGTGGGGTGATATCTTACATTATAGTGGTTTGACGATTCTTAGTGCAATATTTTTACATCACTGACGTGATTATATGATGGATGGGATTATAATTGTAATTTCATAATTAAGCTATTATTTCCATCATGTTTAGATCTAATATTTTGATAGGACCACTCATGTTTTTAAGTGTGAGTATGATTCTAGATCGAGAATGGAAGGGATTGCTTTTCCTTATTCATGGGTAATATCATGAATGTTTTTGGTGATCTATTTTGATTTTTTGGCCCTTTTTGGTATTAAGCTACCTGAAGTGGTATTTACACACACTGATGTCTTTCTTGATGATTTTTCTAGTTTATCTCCCTAGATAGAGGTCAGGTTTACCGTATACATATTCCATGAAATGGTGTATATTTCATTGAAATCATACCATATGGTGCCTTATGAGTTATTAGAACTTATGATCCAACTTCCAGATCATGAGGCTAAAGGATTTGTCCATCCTTGTGTTTCACCATCACCTTTTATAATCATATTTTCTATAAAGGCATATGAGAGTCACAAAATTTTTTTTATATATCGAATATTATATTTGGTGAACATTACGAACAAATATCCCTTACCAAGGATTGATGATCTATTTGATCATCTTAGTGGTGATCGTTGGTTTTCAAAAGATTGAACTGTGGATAGGGTACCACAAGTTGAGATTCATACAAGAGGATAAACCTAAGACAATTTTTAGGAGACAATATGGGGATTTTGAGTTTTGGGTTATGCCATTTGGTCTCACCAATGCTACTATAGTTTTTATGGATTTTTACGTATCTAATCTTTCATTAGTTATTAGAATCTTCTGTTGTTATGTTCATGGATGATATTTCTGTGTACATAAAGGTAGATGAGGTGAATATGGATGATTTGGATATCATTCATAGAACAATAAGGGAACATTATATTTATGGTAACCTTTCAAATATGAGTTTTTTAATGAATATGTAACATATAATGGGAATTTTATATCTGATATGGGAATTTTAGTGAATCCTGAAAATGTAAAGTATTTTATTCCCTTGGATTTTCCATGAAATGTTTCTACGATTCAGAGCCTCTTGGGGTTGATTAGTTATTACATGTAGGTTGTTCTAGACTTCTCCAAACATACATATATAATGAAATATTTAATCCACATGTCATTGATGATTGAGTGGAATGAAAATTTTCAGAGATATTTTGAGTAACTGATGGTGAGATTGACCTCATAAATAGATTTTATTCATTGAAGACTACGTTTAGGTTATGATGTTTTCAAGAAAACTTTTGGTAGAGGTTCGGGATGTGTCTTGGTGCAGTAGAATTAGGTTGTGATCTATGGTTAACAAAATTTATTACCTCATGAAATGAATTTCCCTAACCATGATTTGGGGTCGGTAGAATTTATAAATTTTCTCAAATTTGGCATCACTAACTATTTGGGGAAAAATTTATTATATCATCATATCAATTGAGCCTAAGATATATTATTTTACATAGGGATGTTAACTTGTGATAAATATGGTGGGAGGAGTATATTTATACATTTATTTATATATTCCTTATACTCCTAGAAAAGTTAATATAGTCATTGATGTGTTGAGAATGTGTTTTTTGACACATTATGTAATCCAATCAGTGGAAAAGTGATTTTTGTGAGTTTATTTGCTATGATTCGCATGGAAATGGATGAACATGATTGCTGTGTATGACTAGATTAGATGAAGGATGAATTATCATATTATGATTGGTTTTATCTTGTTCAAATGTATAACATTTAATATTAATTCTTTATTGAAATTCATTATGGTGGCGGATAACTCGAGGGAGTGGTATCATTTTCTCAGTTCATGTTTTGAAAACAGGGTTCCTATTCCTTACTCTATGAATTAGGAGTTAATGGACAATAAATATTATTCTTTTTGGGAATTACACCTATGTAATCAAAATATCTATCTTGATTTGAGATGTTGGTTTTGGTGGTTAGTGATGAGATGAATGATTAAGTATTTTTATATTGGTGTCTTACTTGTTAGGGAATTGAGGAAAAACACTAAAGACCTGTATTTTTTTAGACCGCATACCCATTTCAGTATAGGAATGGTATAATATTTCAATGGATTTAGTTATTGTTTCATAACATAATCTTAGTGAGCGGGATTCACTTTGGATGGTCATTTATTGACTCAAAAAAACATTGCATAAACAACCTATCATGGAGATGAAAACTTTGGGATATCATGGGGAATTGTTTGTTTGAAATATTGTGATAATTACAGGGGTCCGTCTATTTTTTTTCTAATGTGGTCTTGTGGATAACATATGTGCTTTTTATGGGTTCATATGAGTTTTTGTGTTCCCATTTGAAATTGAGTATAATATATCATTTGATGATAGATGGATTAATAGATGGAGAAATCTATTTTATTGAGGATATGTTTCTGGATTGAGTTATTGATTTTTGTGGTTCTTGGGAAAATAAATTTCCATTATTTTAATTTTTCTATAACAATAGTCATTATGACTTGATCAAAATTGTCTACATTAAGGTTTATTAGGTTGACCATATATATCTCTTTTATTCTATGCAGATTTGGAGAGAGGTTCTTAGATGCTCTGAGTCATAATAAGATGATTACCTAGAGGTTGTAGTGGGTTCAGAAGAGATTTATAATGGAATGGAGTTATTAGGAATCATATGTATAATATCATTTTTTGCTACTAGAGTTTGAGGTTAGTGATGAGGTATTTATTAGAGTCTCGCCTTGCTTGGGAATTTATCAACTGGGTAAGTTGGGTAAGTTGAAATCAAGGATTGTGGTTCACTTGAAGGTGTTTGGATGACTAGGAATGGTGGCCTATAATTTTTAGTTACCACCCAGTTTTAATTCTCACCATCACTTATTTATGTTTCCCCATTGGTGTGTATTGAAAAAATATTTTCCATATGATCGAATGGGAGGATTAAGATCTGAAGCCCAAAATATCTATGGTTGAGAAACCAATTCAGATTATGGATCAATGAGAGAAGGTTCTAAGTGGTAACCTGATTCTCTTGGTCCACATACTATGGAGTACAAATGAAATAGACATGATATGTGGGACCATGAATTGTTGATATGGTTTGAGTGTCATATATTTTTTATTATTTCAAGATATTTAGTATTTTTTTAATGAAAAAAAGAGTCTATAATTCTGAGATTGTAACACCACATTACCTTCCTTCAGGTGTGCCTTTTTTATGGGTTTGATTTTTTTGAAGCATTGTAGGATTATTAGGAATAGAGGAACTTTTCTAAAAAAAATTACATTATGTCCATGAATATATGTTTGTATGAATCAATAAAGTCCATTTATAAATGTATAAATGGATTTAGAGTGTGATCTATGGGCATAGAAATCAAATGATTTGGTTTAGATGGTTTTGGTAAGAATCATGGTATAACACAGCCTATAGGAAACTTTCACAAAGTGAATCTATTATGGAACATGAATATATTTTAGGAAAGATTGAATGAGTTGTGTGAAGGGTCTGAATATTTTATGGACTATTAAACATTTACATGATGTGAATTGGGATTTATATTAATAAGAGGTAATCACTATTTTGACATATTTTTTATATACGAAATTTCACAGAGTGAAAGGGATTCACGATTTGAATTCCTCGTGAAAAGATGTTTCAAACCCCCATAAGATCTATATATTTTCTTATTTAGTGAAAAAAATTTCCTCTCATCCCCTAAAATGATTTCTGGTGATTTCTTTAATTTAGGATTTCTATATATGGCATTTTATTCCTATGGTGGTTGCATTACATAACCCTGGTAAGCAGCCTTTCCACTTCATCACTGACATTGTTGTTGACTAAAACATTGGATGTATTTTTGTTTCAAAATTGTGATCTAATGGGGGTTTTTATCAATTTGTTACAATTTATTATCATTAATTTTTATTATAAGTTTGATTTGTGATTTTTTTTTATCTCCATTTTCAAAGTCAGTTATTTTTTTATTGTTCATGAGTTAGGTAGATATATGAAAGTGTTTAAAGATCATGAAATTCTAGATGTTCATACAGATTCCTTGGGATTTTTCATTGATAACGATTTACTTTGGTGGGAAAAAGTTTTTTTGATGTTAGCACGGATTTGGAAAATGGTTTCGGATAAACTTATCCTTTTGAGTACCTTTGGTGCATTTGGAAATTGATGTTAGTGACCATTGTGTCTATGAAAAAACTAGAGTATACTTTTCTAATATCGACAGAATGTAGATGGACTCAATTTAGGTTGGAACAAATATATTCCTTGTTGAGGATTCTATTATTTCATGTATATATCACCTTAGGTCGGAGCAAAAAAAATTTATTTTTCTATAATACCAGGTTTACCGTATGATGGTTTATTTAATAGAATATTTCTCATATATTTAATTTTCATATTTTTCCTTCATACATGATATATTATTTATTCGGTTAATATGGTATTCATTGATTAATTCTAAGGGTAATGTTCAAAAATTTATTTATTTATAGAAATTCATATAAACCAGATTTGTTTAATTCCTTAACTTGTGCATTATTGATATTATAAATTTTATTTATTCTTTATGGTATCCAACAAGGATCCTTTCTCATACATTACTTTTTTACAATGGAAACTTGTAGAAAATGTTTAGTTGGACTCAAGGAAAGGGAAGGACATCATATATCATGCCATATTATATAGTCATATGCCTTCCTTTATAGAAGGATTGTTTGGAGGTGATAATTGCTTACAATGAGACTTGTTAGTTTTTTTATTTTCATAATTTTCCCCTTTATTTAGTTTGGATTGTGTTGTATGAATGTTTTTATAGCTCTTTATTACACTTTTTACTATGTTTATATATATATATATATATATGTATTCAATACATGTTTCAATTATCTGGGTTATACCTCACCACATGAGGACATATTCGGTTGGATGGTTTAGTTGTCCAGTGTATGTTCATTACTAAGGCTCTTGTTCTCCTGACTTGAGTGAAAGCCAAATACATAATTTTTAAATTTATTACAAATAGGTATAAATATACTCAAACCACATCCACTTATAGTATCCTAAAATGGGTTTTATTTCTTCAAAAAAATTATCTCCACCTTAGAATTTTTTTGATGCTATTCCTAATTTTGAAATGTCCTAAAAGTATATCATATGATTTGGTTTAATAATTTTTTATTACATTAAATAATTCAAAATTTTTCTTCTAAAATGCATATGTTACCAACTATAACATCACAATCTCCGATAACCCAGAGCTATAATCTTAATTAATATATTGGCATAGATAATAGGGGTCGAATCCCAATGGATCGATAAGTTCAGTAATGTCGGAGATCTGAAAAAATATATGAAACACATTATATATTGGGGGATAAATATAAAACATATTAATGGAAAAAATATGTATCCTTACACACATTCAAATAATTCTTCTTCATATCCTTAGAAGAAGAATAAAAAAAATTTGTCTCAAATGCTTAGTAAAGGTCATACAAAACAAAATTTATCATGAATCAATAATGAATAACTAACATGGAAAGGTAAATAACTAAACACACATTCTATTTAATCAATAACCTAACTATAAAAATTACATAATTCATAATCAATATGGAATGTTAAAAAACTATAACAGACAATATGTTATCAATAACATAAGCACAAAAATGAATCTATGTATACTATATATGAAATAATAAACAAATTACCAATTATACAAATTAATAATTTTTTATTTTATTATCTAATACATCACAATATCTGTACAATTAATACATTTTGCAACATAGTTTAAACATATTTTTAAAACCCCATTTATCTTGGCCATCTAAATTGTATCATGGAACATGTCGATGCATTAAGGGGGATATACAATTCTAGGTCCCACCCATAACATGCATTTCCAAACAATTCCTTATATATCTAATGATAAAACTAATTCATAAAAAATATTCCTTACTAAAAAATATATTTAATGAGTAAGGGTTTAAAGAACCGTAAAATTCAAGGGAAATTTTTTCTTAATTTTCTTTAGAATTTTACAAGAGCGCGGTTTCTGACGGCACCTGATTCCGAGGCCCGGAGTGCCCGGAATCAATTTCCGAAGTTTGGCTCGGGTACGTTCAGTGAACGAACGAGCGGGTTTTCCTAACTTTTGATCCGGTGCTCGGAATTGAAATCCGAGGGCACCGATGAACTCGCAGGGCCGATATTCTCTTAAAGAGACCTTTTCGGAAGTTGCGTTTGTTGCGGGTTGAAAGTTAGTTTTTGGGAGATTTATAAAAAGTTGAATAAAAAAATGTGGATTCTTTTTATTTCACTTTTGTAGGTTAACTCCTCTCAAAAGGAGTTAGGGGTGGGACCCACACCCACTTAACCTCCCTTGAGAGGATTAAGTGTGGTGGGACCCACATGAACCTAAACCTCTCAACTTCCCCCTTAAACTCCCCTCTCTCCCTCTTAATGTTTGTAAACTTAACATCTAATTAATTACACATGACATGTTAATTAATCAAGTGTTATGTTTTTGAATTTGATGTTTTCAATTCCTAGGCTTGGTAAATAAAATAAGGAGGGACCTTATTTTATTTTGTTATCCAACTTGTGTGGATTTCATTTTGAGAGCTCCTCCTCCATCTTCTTCATCTTGACGTAGAAAGCTCATCTTGACGAAGAACGCTCATCTTGACGAAGAACGCTCAAGCTCTGACGAAGAACGCCGCTCCGCTCTTCTTCGTCTTTCGTGTCAACGAGAGGGAACGCCGCTTCCTCCTCGGATTCCCTTCGTCGACATAAGAGGTTTCGCCAACGACGTATCACATCGGACGCATCTCTTCGTCAACGGAATTGACGAACGACGACCGCGACGCCCGATCTCCGCGACGTCGACTTCCGCGGACGTTGGCAAATCCTCGTACTTATACCCAAGGTAGGGGTTGTTATTTATTGTTTAATTATTCTATTCTTGCTCATGGTTCGCATGACTAACGTGAGGAATTTGAATATTTTAAATTGAGTTATTATTTTAACGTGAGTGGGCCGGACCCCACGAACACGGCCGAACCCCCCTCCATCGTTCTTGTTGAATTGCTTGTGGGTGGATGAATCAAGGTGGTGTGGTGCCGTCGCCCCACGCGGATATTCGCCAATCCTTCTTGTGCGACGTCGTCACGCGCGCGCCGAGGAAGAATCATCAAGAACGCGACGCCGTCGCGCCGCTTTGAAAGAAATCAAGGCACAGCGGAGGGGCGCGGTGCCGTTGCACCGCGCCGGACGATGAACACCGCGGCCGGTTCCGGGCCGCGGCGGAAAGAGAAGACCGGCGGCCGAGCCGCCGGAGTTGGAAGCCGAAGAGGGGACCGGATTTTTCCGGTCCCGTTGGAGAAAACCGGCCGGCCGGAAGGCGTTAAACCGGGGAAAATTAATTCCCCGGCCAACGCTCAAAACCCCCCTCATTATGAGGGGGCGGTTTCCATGAAGGGAGGGGGGTAGCAGCCCCCCCGGTTTTAATCCAAGTCGGCCCCCACGTGGGGGGGCCGTTTTCTTGCAAAGGGCACGGAACAAAGGCCGCGCCGCCTTCCCAATCAGCGGGGGCTTTGCCCCCCGCGTTCGGCCACCGTACGGCGCCAGGCCGCCGCGGCCCCCGCGCCGCCGTGCCGCCCCAGGGGGGGTCGGGCCGGGTCGGCCCGGACCCGGACCCCCCCGTTTCGAACCAGTTTTGGTCTTTTGGTCATAACTTGAGCCTCGGACCTCCGATTGATGAACCGTCTACGGCAACGCGATCCTTCGATCGAGACGGTCGTTTCGGTATATCGTACTCAAGGTTTCAGATTACTTTGAGTTCGTCCGGGTTGGTTCGTTCACGAAACCAATCGGGCCTTCGGAGCGGAAACGCTCATATCTTGAGCTACGGACGTCCGATTGACGTGCCGTCAGCCGTGTTGTGTTCCTCTTAATGAGACGGATCTTTTGGAATACTCCGCCCGAGGTTTGGACGCAGGTGGAGTACGGTCAGGTTGGTTTTTCCTTAAAAACCAACCGGGCCCCGGAGACGAAAATGCCAATAACTCTCAGACCGGGCGTCCGATCGACGCGCCGTCTATTGCGATGAGTTCCTGTTGACGATACGGAACTTTTGGATATATCAACTCTGGTCTTCGTGACAGTTGATGTATTAGCCTCTCGGCTCATGGAGCGGACCCTCCGAACGAGCTTGCTGTGTGCGGGAACCCTAGTGCTGGCTGCGACTGTTACTGTTACTGCGATTGTTACTGTGA
Organism: Viscum album; assembly: GCA_963277665.1. Lineage (NCBI taxonomy): Eukaryota > Viridiplantae > Streptophyta > Magnoliopsida > Santalales > Viscaceae > Viscum > Viscum album. Next base: position 1,997,027,372 of record OY728157.1, read on the forward strand.
CTACTACTGCTACGACTGCTACCGTGACTACGACGACGACAGTATAGAGATCCTGTGTGGATTCGACGACGACGACTACAGCACTCAGCGATCCTACGTGGATCAGTGCTACAGGTCCTGTGTGGGCCCGATCCTGTGTGGGTCTGATCCTGTGTGGGTCCGCGCTCAGCGGTTCTGTGTGAGCCAGCGCCTACAGGTCCTATGTGGGCCTGATCCTGTGTGGGTCTTTGCGGGGGTTAGTTACCTATCGATCCTTCGTGGGTCCGACGACTTAGATGGATCAGTGATCATCTTTATCGTCCTTTGAAGAAGTATACCTGTGTGAGCTGAATCCTGTTGCTTTCCTGTGTGGATTGTGTTGTGCAATCCTATGTGGATTATGTTTTACTTTCCTGTGTGGAATACGTTTACTTTCCTGTGTGGACTGAGTTGTACTTGGGCTCGGAGGTTGGAGCGTATTTGAAATTGATGACTTAGGTATATGTATGGGCATATACCTAAGCAGTGTCGATTGTTACTTCGTGATTGTACTTTTCTTCGTGGTTTATCCTTTGTGGATTTGAGAGACCTTCAGGGGTCTCGGGGTCCCTACTGAGTATCTTATACTCACCCCTGCACGGGCTTTTCCCGCACTACGTTGTGTTGGTTGCAGACGACGGACAGCGTTGAACTTAGCTGAGGCTTGCAGAGCGGGACGGTACCCGGAGGTGGACCACTGGTCGGGACGTGCACGGAGCAGATGACGGGACCTGTGGAGCGGAGGAGCTATCTGTACCCACCCTTCAGGTGGGATTTCCAGTGGACAGCTCGGTGTAACGGCATTTACCTTTCAGTTGCTGTTTTCCCCTTTCGAGTTGTACTTTACTTTCAGTTTGGGTTTGTATCCTGGCCCATTTACTTTTCCGCACTTTCAGTTGTACTCTGCTTTTGTTTAGTGTTTACTTTCTGCTTGCTTACTCTGTGGTGTTTGTTTACGTTACAAAGGCAATGCCTTCCCTTTTTACCGGAATTTACGCCTTGGTGCTAGTCGCCAGCCCCTGGCCTATGGAAGGCGGGCTTGGGGTAGTCACGGCACGGACCCCGAGGGCGGGTCGTGACAAATTGGTATCAAAGGAGTTCGGTTCTACCGCGAACTCTGATATTTCTATGTGAAGCAATAATGTTTAGCTTATTGAGTGTGGTTATCAGTCCAGGGAGTCCAGTGTTGGTGCGGCGGCCGACGTATCCGTACACCAGGACCCTGACTTCTGATTTCCGACTTAATGCACGAAAACATTGATTGCGTGTGTGTTTCAAAGTTTTCTTTGTGATTACTTATATCAGCTCACCAGGTATACTGTTCTGACCGTGGCGCACCTGTTTCCTTTTCAGGATGGCCCCACAATGGCAGCCAGCTAGGGTTCCGAGAGTCGAGCGAGACGACAGCCCACCAAGCGATGAGGCCTCGGTGCAGGGCCCTTTGCCAGTAGTGGCACCGGCGGTAGCTTTACCCGCCGAGCCCCCGATGCTTCCAGCAGCAGCCGCTGACGATGCACGTCGCCTCAGCGCACTGCATGAGTTTCAGCGCCAGCGACCGCCCAGGTTTCGCGGGGAGACGGATCCCCAGGCAGCAGAGGACTGGCTGGAGGCAGTAGTACGAGTGTTTAGGCTAGTGAGGACACCAGCAGACCTCATGGTGATCCTCGCTGCGAGCCTACTACACGCAGCAGCAGGACGATGGTGGAGCCTGATGCTCCAGGTGCACGATGAGGCATCTCTACTTTGGACGGACTTTGAGAGCCTCTTCCGCTCGGAGTTCGTCCCAGCCACCCTTCGTGCGGTGCGTATCCAGGAGCTTCTTCAGCTGCGGAAGGGCAGCATGACGGTCGCTCAGTACTCGGCGAGATTTACCGATCTCTCGCGCTACTCGACCGACATGGTACATGACCCATTCTTCCGGGCACGGACCTTCGAGCAGGGTTTGAGACACGAGATCAGGGCATTGCTGATCTCCCTCAGCATACTGACTCAGACAGGAGTACTGGAGCGGGCCCTTCTGATCGAGAGCTTCCTTGCTGAGTCTACACCAGCACAGAGACCCACCGCAGGGCGGCACGTGGCAGAGTCATCTGCAGCAGGCAGTCGACGGATGACTCAGGGGTCCAGACAGACCAGACCTTCGGGCAGATGATCTCAGGGCACTAGCTCAGTAGTGCGGGGCACACAGCGCGGAGCCAGTCTTACGAGAGGCAGACAGTGCTACTCGTGCGGCGGGCAGGGCCACATGGCTCGTGACTGCCCGACCCGCCGTGCCGAGGAGCAGAAGACAGTTGATGGACCACCGAGGCAGAGGCAGAGGGTCGACCGTGGCGTTCCGCAGGGAGGAGGCGTACGAGGCAGAGGAGCTGGACGAGCAACCGGTGGTGGCCTACGCTTTGAGGCACTACCACCACCACCACCAGGAGGTCCACCCCGACCACAGGGAGCTGGCGGGCAGCGAGAGGCACAGCTCCAGGCAGCAGAGGCCTACGACCACGGCGCACCCGAGATGATTCGAGGTACTATCTGTGTCTATTCCACCCTTTCTGCAGTTCTTTTAGACATAGGAGCGAGTCACTCTTTCATAGCCGCTGCCCTTGTTCGGAGCTCAGAGATTCCGACAGAGCCGTTGGCTCGATCCTTACGGCTAGAGACTCCCACGGGAGCAGACTCGACGATTACGCACTGGTGCCGGCAGTGTGAGCATACTCTTGGAGGCGAGAGCTTCGGCTGGGATATTCTTGTAGCAGCGTCGAGGCCTTACGACGTCATCTTGGGCTTGGATTGGCTATCCACGGTCCATGCATAGATTAACTGTTTTAGGCGCAAGGTGCGATGTGTACGCACCGACGGGAGCAGGTTCACCTTCACCGGCGAGAAGGGATCCTTAGCAGCATAGGATGGACTTCCGCGGAGGAGAGAACAAACCATTACTCATCAGTTGGCTAGCCTTATCCTTGGAGCAGTTGGCGTGCGGAGTCCTGGTTTTCCTGCAGTGGTGGATCAGTTTGCGGACGTTTTTCCTGACGACGTTCCAGGGCTACATCCTCACAGAGAGGTAGACTTTTATATTGACTTGTACCCCGGGACAGCCCCGATATCCACTCCAGCATATCGGATGGCCCCCGCCGAGCTTCGAGAGCTACGGGTACAGTTGGAGGACTTGCAGGGCAAGGGGTTCATCCGACCCAGTGTTTCACTCTGGGCTTCGCCGATTTTATTCGCCAAGAAGGCGGACGGGAGCTTGCGACTTTGTGTTGACGATCGTCGCCTGAACCAGGTGACAGTGAGGAACAAGTATCCGCTACCGAGGATTGATGACCTCTTTGATCAGCTCAAGAGAGCACGGTGGTTCTCGAAGATAGACCTCAGGTCAGGCTATCATCAGCTCAGAGTCAGAGACGAGGATGTGCAGAAGACGACCTTCAGATGTCGGTATGGCCACTATGAGTTCTTGGTTATGCCTTTCGGTGTAACCAATGCTCCAGTAGTGTTCATGGATCTCATGAACAAGATCTTTCATCCATACCTCTATCGGTTTGTCGTGGTCTTCATCGACGACATTCTGATTTACTCTACGACAGAGGAGGAGAACGCCTATCACTTGCGAGTTGTACTAGACACACTCTGAGAGCACCAGCTTTATGGTAAGCTCTCGAAGTTCCAGTTCTGGATACGTGAGGTCCACTTCTTGGGTCACGTTATCTCTGAGGCGGGAGTTGCAGTGGATCCCGCGAAGATTGAGGCTGTGTTAGCATGGGAGCCACCCAGGAGCGTGACTGAGGTTCGGAGTTTCTTGGGACTAGCTGGATACTATCGGAGATTCGTGCCAGACTTCTCTAGAGTTGCGGCATCACTCACAGCTTTGACGAAGAAGGGGAAACCCTTCGTGTGGTCAGACAAATGTCAGCAGAGCTTCCAGGAGCTGAGACAGAGATTGACTAGCGCACCTATCTTGAGGTTGCCTGAGGAGGGAGTAGGGTACGTAGTCTACTCCGATGCATCAGGGACCGGACTCGGATGTGTTCTGATGCAGGAGCGGGCCGTGATCGCCTTTGGATCACGTCAGTTGAGGCCGCATGTGCAGAACTACGCTACCCATGACCTGGAGCTAGCAGCAGTGGTCTTCGCTCTGAAGACATGGCGACACTTTCTTATGGGCGAGCGCTTTACAGTCTTTTCCGATCATCCGAGCCTCAGGTATATCTTTTCGCAGAAGGACCTGAACCTGAGACAGCGGCGATGGCTCGCGTTCCTCCAGGACTATGACTTTGAGATAGTCTATACTCCTGTGAAGGGGAACGTAGTAGCCGATGCTCTCAGCAGGAGGATGGGAATTCAGCTACTTGAGGATGCGACAGAGCAGATAGCCTCTTTGCAGATATCCTTCGTGGATAGAGATGGAGCAGCCTTTCTTCAGTCTCTCACAGTCACTCCTCCACTACTGCAGTGGGTCAGAAAGGCACAGCGTGAGGACGCTGACTGTGAGACACGGCGTGCACAGATATCCTCGGGACAGGCACCTGATGGTTTCTCCCTTGGAGCAGAGCACGACATCCTTTTCAGAGGACGTACCATGGTACCAGTCGCTTTACGAGAGGAAGTGCTGAGAGAGTTTCACACTTCTCCTTTGGCGGTACATCCTGGAGTGGCGAAGATGTACCAGGATCTCAGACGACAGCACTGGTGGCCGGGCATGAAGAAGGCTGTAGCAGAGTTCGTTTCTCGATGCCTCACCTGACAGCAGGTGAATGCAGAGCATCAGGTACCAGCAGGCTTGGTACAGCCCTTGGAGGTTCCGGAGTGGAAGTGGGACGGCATATCTATGGATTTCGTGACTGGACTTCCACGCACTTCCAGAGGTCACGACTCCATCTGGGTGATTGTTGACCGACTCACCAAGTCGGCACACTTCTTACCCATCAGAGAGAAGGGCTCAGTGGAGAGCTTGGGACGTCTCTACGTTCAGGATATTGTGCGGCTCCACGGCGTGCCATCATATATCGTCTCCGATCTAGATGCCCTCTTTACTTTTCGGCTTTGGAATGGGTTATAGGAGGCGTTCGGGACGCAGCTACGTCTGAGCACAGCCTTTCATCCTCAGACGGATGGTCAGACGGAGAGGACCATTCAGACACTCGAGGACATGCTCCGCGCATGTGTCCTCGACTTTGGTCGTAGTTGAGAGGACCACCTACCCTTGGTGGAGTTTGCGTACAACAACAGATACCACTCCACCATCGGGATGGCACCGTACGAGGCGTTGTACGTCCGACCTTGTAGATCTCCTTTGTGCTGGACAGACCCCGGAGAGTCAGCACTGGTGGGACCGGAGATGGTCCAGGCCACGACAGAGAAGGTCCAGGTAATCCAGGAGCGGATGAAGACAGCTCAGAGCCGGCAGAAGTCATATGCTGACAGGAGGCGGAGGCCACTGGAGTTCGAGGATGGCGATCACCTCTTCTTGCGGGTCTCACCTCGACGTGGTATTCGGAGATTTGGCCGAGGCGGCAAGTTATCTCCGTGCTTCATCGGACCCTTCCAGATTCTCAGCAGGATTGGTGAGGTGGCTTATCGCCTGGCTCTACCACCTCAGTTGCACCGGGTGCATGACGTCTTCCACGTGTCTCAGCTGAGGAGATACATGCACGACCCGACACACATCATTGACCATGGGGAACTTGACGTTGACGATGTGGCGACTTTTACGGAGGTCCCGGTGGAGATAGAGGATCGACAGGAGCGGGTCCTGCGTGGGCGATCGATACCTCTTGTGCGCATCAGATGGCAGCACGGGAATCTCCAGGAGAGCACATGGGAGCGGGAGGCTCAGATGCGTGCTCAGTACCCTCATTTGTTTCCCTAGTTTTGATGTATCTTTACGGGGACGTAAAGCCCTGAGGTGGGAGTAATGTAAAGACCCGTAAAATTCAAGGGAAATTTTTTCTTAATTTTCTTTAGAATTTTACAAGAGCGCGGTTTCTGACGGCACCTGATTCCGAGGCCCGGAGTGCCCGGAATCAATTTCCGAAGTTTGGCTTGGGTACCTTCAGTGAACGAACGAGTGGGTTTTCCTAACTTTTGATCCGGTGCTTGGAATTGAAATCTGAGGGCACCGATGAACTCGCAGCGCCGATATTCGCTTAAAGAGACCTTTTCGGAAGTTGCGTTTGTTGCGGGTTGAATGTTAGTTTTTGGGAGATTTATAAAAAGTTGAATAAAAAAAATGTGGATTCTTTTTATTTCACTTTTGTAGGTTAACTCCTCTCAAAAGGAGTTAGGGGTGGGACCCAAACCCACTTAACCTCCCTTGAGAGGATTAAGTGTGGTGGGACCCACATGAACCTAAACCTCTCAACTTCCCCCTTAAACTCCCCTCTCTCCCTCTTAATGTTTGTAAACTTAACATCTAATTAATTACACATGACATGTTAATTAATTAAGTGTTATGTTTTTGAATTTGATGTTTTGAATTCCTAGGCTTGGTAAATAAAATAAGGAGGGACCTTATTTTATTTTGTTATCCAACTTGTGTGGATTTCATTTTGAGAGCTCTTCCTCCATCTTCTTCATCTTGACGAAGAACGCTCATCCTGACGAAGAACGCTCATCTTGACGAAGAACGCTCAAGCTCCGACGAAGAACGCCGCTCCGCTCTTCTTCGTCTTTCGTGTCAACGAGAGGGAACGCCGCTTCCTCCACGGATTCCCTTCATCGACATAAGAGGTTTCGCCAACGACGTATCACATCGGACGCATCTCTTCGTCAACGGAATTGATGAACGATGACCGCGACGCCCGATCTCCGCGACGTCGACTTCCGCGGACGTTGGCAAATCCTCGTACTTATACCCAAGGTAGGGGTTGTTATTTATTGTTTAATTATTCTATTCTTGCTCATGGTTCGCATGACTAACATGAGGAATTTTAATATTTTAAATTGAGTTATTATTTTAACGTGAGGGGGCCGGACCGCACGAACACGGCCGAACCCCCCTCCATCGTTCTTGTTGAATTGCTTGCGGGTGGATGAATCAAGGTGGTGTGGTGCCGTCGCACCACGCGGATATTCGCGAATCCTTCTTGCGCGACGTCGTCACGTGCGCGCCGAGGAAGAATCATCAAGAACGCGACGCCGTCGCGCCGCGTTGAAAGAAATCAAGGCACGGCGGAGGGGCGCGGTGCCGTTGAACCGCGCCGGACGACGAACACTGTGGCCGGTTCCAGGCCGCAGCGGAAAGAGAAGACCGGCGGCCGAGCCGCCGGAGTTGGAAGCCGAAGAGGGGAACGGATTTTTCCGGTCCCGTTGGAGAAAACCGGCCGGCCAGCTGGCCGGCCGGAAGGCGTTAAACCGGGGAAAATTAATTCCCCGGCCAACGCTCAAAACCCCCCTCATTATGAGGGGGGGCGGTTTCCATGAAGGGAGGGGGGCAGCAGCCCCCCCGGTTTTAATCCAAGCCGGCCCCCACGTGGGGGGCCGTTTTCTTGCAAAGGGCGCGGAACAAAGGCCGCGCCGCCTTCCCAATCAGCGGGGGCTTTGCCCCCCGCGTTCGGCCACCGTACGGCGCCAGGCTACCGCGGCCCCCGCGCCGCCGTGCCGCCGCGCCGCCGCGCCGCCACAGGGGGGGTCGGGCCGGGTCGGCCCGGACCCGGACCCCCCCGTTTCGAACCAGTTTCGGTCTTTTGGTCATAACTTGAGCCTCGGACCCCCGATTGATGAACCGTCTGTGGAAACGCGATCCTTGGATCGAGACGGTCATTTCGGAATATCGTACTCAAGGTTTCAGATTACTTTGAGTTCGGCCGGGTTGGTTCGTTCACGAACCCAATCGGGCCTTCGGAGCGGAAACACTCATATCTTGAGCTATGGACGTCCGATTGACGTGCCGTCAGCCGTGTTGTGTTCCTCTTAATGAGACGGATCTTTTGGCATACTCCGCCCGAGGGTTGGACGCAGGTGGAGTATGGTCGGGTTGGTTTTGCCTTAAAAACCAACCGGGCCCCGGAGACGAAAATGCCAATAACTCTCAGACCGGGCGTCTGATCGACGCGCCGTCTGTTGCGATGAGTTCCTGTTGACGATACGGAACTTTTGGATACATCAACTCTGGTCTTCGTGACAGTTGATGTATCAGCCTCTCGGCTCGTGGAGCGGACCCTCCGAACGAGCTTGCTGTGTGCGGGAACCCTAGTGCTGGCTGCGACTGTTACTGTGATTGCGACTGTTACTGTGACTACTACTGCTACGACTGCTACTGTGACTACGACGACGACAGTACAGAGATCCTGTGTGGATTCGACGACGACGACTACAGCACTCAGCGATCCTACGTGGATCAGTGCTACAGGTCCTGTGTGGGCTCGATCCTGTGTGGGTCCGCGCTCAGCGGTTCTGTGTGAGGCAGCGCCTACAGGTCTTGTGTGGGCCCGATCCTGTATGGGTCTTTGCGGGGGTTAGTTACCTATCGATCCTTCGTGGGTCCGACGACTTAGATGGATCAGTGATCATCATTATCGTCCTTTGAAGAAGTATACCTGTGTGAGCTGAATCCTGTTGCTTTCCTGTGTGGATTGTGTTGTGCAATCCTATGTGGATTATGTTTTACTTTCCTGTGTGGAATACGTTTACTTTCCTCTGTGGACTGAGTTGTACTTGGGCTCGGAGGTTGGAGCATATTTGAAATTGATGACTTAGGTATATGTATGGGAATATACCTAAGCAGTGTCGATTGTTACTTCGTGATTGTACTTTTCTTCGTGGTTTATCCTTTGTGGATTTGAGAGACCTTCAGGGGTCTTGGGGTCCCTACTGAGTAGCTTATACTCACCCCTGCACGGGCTTTTCCCGCACTACGTTGTGTTGGTTGCAGACGACGGACAGCGTTGACCTTAGCTGAGGCTTGCAGAGCGGGACGGTACCCGGAGGTGGACCACTGGTTGGGACGTGCACGGAGCAGATGACGGGACCTGTGGAGCGGAGGAGCTATCTGTACCCACCCTTCAGGTGGGATTTCCAGTGGACAGCTCGGTGTAGCGGCATTTACCTTTCAGTTGCGGTTTTCCCCTTTCGAGTTGTACTTTACTTTCAGTTTGGGTTTGTATTCTGGCCCATTTACTTTTCCGCACTTTCAGTTGTACTCTGCTTTTGTTTAGTGTTTACTTTCCGCTTGCTTACTCTGTGGTGTTTGTTTACGTTACAAAGGAAATGCCTTCCCTTTTTACCGGGATTTACGCCTTGGTGCTAGTCGCCAGCCCCTGGACTATGGAAGGCGGGCTTGGGGTAGTCACGGCACGGACCCCGAGGGCGGGTCGTGACAAAGGGATAAATATTTATTAGTATTTTTCCATTAAGTCGAATAATATTCTATATAAATAGAGTTTGATTCTATAATATATTATTTTGGACATAGTCTAATCAATGATACTAATAATATGGATATTTATTATTAATGTAATATTGAATGAATATTGATCAGAATAAAGATATTATTTCTTGTGAAAGTTATAAATCACATAATTAATAAATAAATGATATTCAAACATATATTAATTGAGAATATATGTTTTTTAATTGAAATCATGTCCATTAGAATAATAAAGAAAATATAAGTGAAATATGAAAATAATATTTCATATATTTTTTTCTAAATAAACAATTGAAAAATAGTAACAGAAGATACCTTTTTAAAATAGTAATGATGATGGGGAAGTTTTTTATCTCTATATAAGTTAAAAAATACAATTTTATTTTAAAAAAATGATACATTTTAAAAATATTAAAATTATTCCTTTAAAAATATTTTAAAAATATAATGTTTACATAAACATTTCATAATAAAAAATAATAATTAAAAGTACGGGATAAAATATGTATTTATATTATCATATACAAAGGGGGTATTATATGTTTTACAACATTCCTTTTTAAATTTAAGGAATTCCTTATTTATGATTGTTAAACTAACCGGATTCACTAAACCATATTTTTTAAGGTTAATAAAAATTTACGTTGGGGTTCTGAAATTTTTTTTATGAAATATGTACACAAGAATACATAGAAAATATTAAACATAAAAACATATAGAATCTTATTTCAGAGATACAAAAAAAAAAGAAAAATGTATAAGAAACACTTTCTTATTGTTGTAAATTTCAGAATAAATTAAAATTACATATAAAATAGTAAAAATCTCTTAACCCAAAGAGTAGGTCATCCAAAAAAATGGATAAAGGTCCCATGATTTATACATTTATGGATGTTTGTATTGTCCACACTAGGGTAAGCCCTTGATACATAGATCAATATCTATATTGTTATCCCCACAAGAACTAAATCTGTAATGTGATCAACACCTATTTATTCTTTCAATCAGGAATCCCTTGATTTAGTTGGAATTCAGAACCTCTATCTTCCTTCAGCTTTTAAGATCTCGATCATATACTGTAAATATCAAAATCGAAAAAAAAATAAAAGTGAAACTTATTGATGATTTATGTATGTGGAACAAGTGTTTGAAAACATAAACTCTTCAAGGTTGTCACACAATGCAATTTTTACAGATTTCTCATAGGTAATCGGTTTTCCTAAAAGTTCATAGATCCAAGCACATTCAACTGATCAGGTATTAATTGGTGAGATCTCTAATGGTCAAATTCCCTCCAACAGTCTTATTATTCCTGATGTTTTGGAAGGACCTATATAGATGGAACTTATAATGGTCATATAATAATAAACTATATGACATTATTTAGTATAACAGAATATCATGAGAAAAATTAAGTATATATGAATCTGAATTTATAAAAATAAAAAATTATGTAAATTTAGTAACAATAAGAATATTATAAAATTAGATTCATATAAAATGATATAACATTAATAAATATAGAAGATATGATATAGAAATAATTAAAAATTGAAATTGAGGATGTTAGAATCAAATTCAAAAAAATTGATGATTCGGAAGTGAGAAACATCAAATCATATTTTCATTTTTGAGTGAATCAGAATTTAAGAAACTATGAATCAGAATCACTTTTTTCAATTGAATAATAATTTATTAAAATGTGAATATGATTCAATTTATTGAGTGAATTATAATTTAGAAACAAATATTATATTCAAAAAACTAAATGAATTTGTACGAAATAATTGGATAATTTGAAGTTAAAGAAGTGATTAAGAATTAATTTTTTAGTAAATTCGGGTTTAATAAACTTGAATCATAATCATGATTTTGAGAAAATTATATTTTTAAATCTAAATGAATTGTAATTGAGAAACATGATTTATATTTTACTTTTTAGATGATTCATAATTGAAAAAGAAAGGGATTTTTAGTTTTAATAAGGATCTGATTTATTCAAGTAACTATTTAAATAATGTTAGATTTGGATATAAATTGGTTAAAGAACATGGATATTAATTTTATTAAAGAAAAAATGAATTATTGATTAAATGAATATAATTTTTTATAGATAAATAGTGTTATTAATAATATATGTTTGTAATTTCCAAAACATAAAGGAACGTGAAAAGTCATAAAGAAAATTTTGTCTCAATAATCTCCTACTTTTTAGAAAGTGAAAATAATCAACCTCAAAATATCATATTAAAACACTAATACTTTATATTTTAGCATCAACTTTTTTTATCTCTGCTATTTTATAGATAAATATGAATATGACTAACTCTCATTAGGTTAAGAAACCCCCTTCAGATCATATGTAATATTTATAATTTTTTCTTCCTCTATTAAATAAATAACTCCCCTTTACATAAAGATGTATTCTTTATGATTTCTAATCTTATAAATTTTATTCCTTAGATTAATATTTTTTATGAACATAATTTTCCCCCTTTTTTACTTAAAAAAGAATGGATAAAGTAATATTGTACCTAAAAAGTTAGAAAAAAACTATATGAAACAATGAATGATAATACATTGATATTCAAAATTATTTATAATAAGAGATCATAAATACAATAAAGATTAATCTTAATTCAGTATTAAGGTTTTTAATATGGAATTAAACATCATGAACTCGTTTTATTCGTATCGAAACATCGCTATATGAACCTCCTAATCCCAACTCTTCTTCTCATTGTTTGTAATATTTTCTTGTTTAATTATAATCATCTATTCATGAGAAATATCCTTTTCATATTGAGACTTATGATTTAAATCCACCTCTTCTCTGTAATCTTTTACACTTTTAAATTATTGAGGAATAGAATTTAGTTTCGCAAAAAATATTTATCTTATCGCAATATAATAACTTGTTCTACCATTATCCATTCTGAGAATCTATATGAAATTAATTTAATTTTTTATTCGATGTAATTCCCCGACAAAAGTTACCGAGAGTTAGTGAATTATTTTAATACATTGGCATGATTACAAGGAATCAATTCCTGAAGGACCGATCAGTTTAGCAGTCTTGGAAAATATATTACATACATGAATTTTACATTACACTTCATAACATAAAAAACAAAATAAATAACCATTTATGAATTACATTATTCCCTGGTCTTAAACCTTCATATCAATTACAATACACTTCTTGGAATCCTGGGAAAAATAAAACATAGAAAGAGGTGAGCTCAGATACTCCGTAAGGATAACAATATAGCAGAAACATTCATAAATAAACATAAACATTTAAGTCAATGTATAAATAAAACAATAGCCTTTCAAACATGATCTTATGCATAATATAGAAAAGATAAAATGAAATAATTCCATTTACATATTCAAATGGATATTCTACTAGTCTAATAATCACATGCAATATCAATAACCAATTTCATAATGAAGGAATGCATAATGCCATACTGTCATAACCACGTAGCCAAGGCTTCGTGCCAAAACTACAAATAAGATTTTGTCAAGGCCTCGTGCCAAGACACTAGTTTGTCTCATGGGACCCACCGATGCATCGAGGATCTATTGCGGGCTCCACCCATCACCTATTAAGTCCAATGCATTCCCATATGAAAAGGTTTAAACATAATATAAGAATTCGTATTAAAACTAGCATACGAAATGTCAATACATTCTCTATAAACCATGAATGGTATAAAAATAACACATCCACAGTCAAAAATATCACTAAACCTTCAATGTATGTTTTTTTATAATAAATAAATTTCAAATAAGCTTAAAATCTATCAAATGATGTTGACATAGATGAAAATGATGAGTAAAACTTTTTGAGAGAAATTTACTTTTTGTCAAATCATTTCAAAGTCACACATTTATAAAGGATTTAATTTAAAATATATTTTTGAATCAAAGTGTCCCATACCATTTTGAAACTTTTGAAAAAAATTATCATTTCAAAATAGTCATGTCCAAATAAATAAACCCTTAAAATCATTTTTAAAACATGAACATTAATTAAAAATATTTAGAATGATAAATATTTAAAACATTTAAAATTAAGATCTTGATAAAGAGTACCTTTAAAAATCCTTAATATCTTCATTTTAAAATAATTTTTATGAAAAATGTACATGGATGATAAAAATGACCTAGTAAATACTTACACATAAACAATCTCGGATAATACTGAGAATGAGTAATTAACCTTTACCAATTTGTTAACATACGAAACATTCATCCCATGAAAGAGGTACCATACAATGAATATGTAAATACAAAAAAAATAAATTGTATTACATAAAAAATACAATTATTGGCAGTACATACACCACACAAAAGGTAATAGTGGCAATATGGTATGAATCTCACGGGAATAAGGAGTGAGATGAAAACACCTTACCTTGCACTTTCCTTTAGTCAAGGGTAAGTTTAACCTCCTGTATGAAGATTGTAGTATGTTATTAAATTATACCAGAACTATATTAATATTTATGATATCATACAGTATTCATTTATGACTTTATACTACCCATTTAATAATAATATCGATGTTAAATTAACATTTCGGGTAATAATCGATTTCATTATCATACGTGTTTTAACGTGTTACTCATGATTGTATCACTTAGATCATGATTTAAATACATCCAGAATATAAAAAATGATAAATATATCATATATATTTAGTATATAAATATTTATAATAGACATATATATAAAATGGAAAACATCGTTAATCGAGATGATAGTTCGTACGTACGCATAAACGTTGTTTCTGTTTTCGTATAGTATTGAACGGAAGTAAGTGAATAATATATATGTAAGTAAATAAATACTTATATAAATATATATATATATATCTCTCCAGTAACATTATTATGTCATATATTTTATACTTATTAGTAATATATATTTTTATAATCGTCGATGAATGGTGAACTTTGAAATGAATCTCATTGCGTCGTGGAGACGGTAATTCGTACGTACGCACGAGCGAAAATATCATTCTTTTGATAATAAAAATAATATATAATTGGATGGTATATCATATATACACAATCTTTATAATTTTATATTTATTATTTACATAAAATACACATCATTATTATACCCATCCAAATAATAATGTATTGAATAACAATTACACCACGACGTGGAGATGATAAGCCGTACGTACGCACGTATGGTGACATGTCATTCAAAGGATGGATAGAATAATGAATATGGTTGTAACATATTTATAATAAATTCAAAGTATATAGGGGATACTGGAGTTATTATTTTAGAATAGAAATAACAAAGACAGAAGAAGTTGAAGAAGAAAGGAACTTGAAAGGGGGTGGTGAAAACATTACCTCTTCTTTGGGTTCTTCCTTTTGATTTGATCAAAATGGATCCATAGGTTGGTTTTATGATCAAACTAAGTAATCTAAGTTCAAGTGAGGGAAGTTGAGAGAGTACTTGGTCAGAGTATGGCCGAACAAAAAGGCTTTGAAGGTGTGAAGAATTGGTTAGAAGTTGGGTCCTTTTATTAGGGGGAGGAGGGGCTCTTTAGGAAAAACATAAAGTAATAATTTATAATAAATTCATATTAGGTTTATAATGGCTCCAAAGTGGATTATTCAAAGTATAAGGTGGTTATGGGTCGAAATAATTTCATCCAATTTATTTTATACAGGTTTGGGTCATTATATCAACTTTATCTTTTAGTTTTAACTTTTAGTTAATTAGTTTGACACTTACCATGTCACTTTGATTTTTATATTATATAGTTAATAATCATACTATATTCTTCCAAGAGACCACAAAGTGGTCCATTAATGATAAATAAAATAATGATATAAGTCCTTATGATGATCCTTAGATTTAAAGTAATATAATATAAATTTATAATATAATATTTGTTTTAAAAACTCATTTATGTCAATTTTGACACTACTCAATAATTGATTTTTCGTAAAATCCTAAAAACTTCATTAATTCAAAAAAAATTCATTTATTCAATCCTAACATGTCATATTAAGCAATAAAATTCTTTTATGTCATCAAAACATTCAAATTATATTTTTTTAACATTTATATACCAATTATTTGATTGTTTATTAAATAAGAAACACAGTGAATCATTATTGTGTCATATATATTTTAATTTTTTCAATTTCTAAAAATTATAAGTTAAAAAAATTATGTATTTAATCTTTTTATCTTTATAATTAATATTTATAATCGAAAATATAACATATATAATCCGATGTAAAAATTGTTTATCTAAAAGAATTAAGCTTATGTCATTTTTGTATTTACTTTAACTTAATCAATATAAAGTGTCCCTGTCACCTACAAGTGGCTCCATGGGGTCCGTAAATCGACCCCAAGATTCTCATGGTCGGATATGTATCCAAAAATAAGGTTATGACAAGTTTTAGGGTAATTTATTTTGATTATAATATTATTGTTTACCCTTATTTACTGGATTTACCCTTTAACCATGGTAAATAATTTATTTACCGAAGTAATTATTCAAAATGTCTAAAAATAAAGGTTACCTATTTACATAATATGGACATCCTGATTCCAAACATGGAATCTATTTATCCAAATTCAATACACAGAAGTGGCAGAAATTAATTTAAAATTAATTCCGGATGTCAAAACAAAAAGCGTGTTTTTAAGATATAATAACTATCAAAAGATTGACACTTGTTTATGTCCAGTTTAATTGTTAAATTATGTCCAATGACCAAAATTGTATTAAATGGTAAAAATATATTCTAATTATAATTTAAACCCACTAAAATACCTAATGTATCACTATTAGTTATATTGATTCAAAAAGATGTTTTTAATTAAAAGTAAGTAATTTTCACTATTCATCAAAATTTCAAAGTTATCTGAAAAGTACCAAAAATTTTCCCTAGGCTAAATTTGATATTTAAAATCCAAAAATGAAGTCCATTTTGAGAGATAAAATTTATAAAATTTAAAAAAGTAGGAATTATTATTCATAACGACTAGTTTGATTGGTTGTAGTGTGTGTTAGAACTTGAAGTGCGTACAACACACGCTACTGTATTATTCAAAGAGAAGCGTACCATGGAATATTGGGGTGTTACATTGATTTTTTTTGATATCCCCATTCTAAGGAATAAATTTATTTAGTCAAATTTAATATATAAAAGTTTTAAATATTGTATTTAAAAAGGGTTCACTATTAAAAGTTGGTAAAAGTGCATTTTTTAAAAAATACATCTTTTATCTAAAAAAAATGAATTTGTTCTCATAATATGGATTCTAAAATTATATGGAATATATACAGTTCAAAATTTAGTTAATAATATTCATAACCGCTTTTTAACAGCTTGTTTGGTAAGTCATGGTGTGTTTGAACTCGGTGTTGCTTGTAGTGAAAGTTATTGAATTATTTTGATGAAGTAAGACACTATGAAATCTTGGGGTGTTAAATTATTCACTCCTTCAATAAATTGCGTCCTTGAAATTTGATAATGTTATTCGAAAATAAAGGTTGAAAATATAAAATATCTTTGTGGGGAAACACACATTGGTAATTTGGTTAATAAAACTTAGTCTTAATAAGAGGAAAAGAGAAATGAAAGGGTCACGACCAAATTATGATCTCGATTAGGAGAACATTGGTGGAAATTAGAGACATATAATTGTAGGAAAATAATAAATATTTATAGGTAGTGATTGAGGACATCGATCACAAACAAGTTTAAAATTGAGGTCTTTAAATTCATCAATCCATGATGATTTAAAATACCATCGGTTCACCAAAACATAAGGTATTAGGATAACACATTTTTGGTTTTAAGATCCCTTCAATAAAGTATAATAATTAATTTCATCATTGAATAAGAGGAGAATAAATATATATACTTGACAATTAGAGTTCCATCCTTTATCTAATTTCTACCACAAACTCATCTTTCACTCTAAAAGATAATAGAACTTAAAAAATATTCTATTTATCATATTCATATAGGGTTCCAACAAAATGAATTTATAATTCATCTACTAGACCCTTTTTAAAAAACTATATTATTCAGTCTAATACATCACATTGGTCAGCGGTAGGTGATACACCCTTGTCACCCTTCGGTTGCAGGTTCAAGTCTCGCGGCCTTGTCGGTCGCGACAGGTTTCCGCCCAACCTCTAGGATGTCCTTTTTATGGAAATCCCAAAATAATCTCAAACTATACTTATCCAAAATACTAATTCCAAAACTCACAGTCCAAAATTTAAAAGGTAGGTAAACACAATTAAGATCCTTTTTTACGTAATAGCATGTGAACACCTTCATCATGAATTATTTTAAAATATGGTAACACCATGAATTACCATAAAATGTTATTGATTACATTCATGCTCCCTTATTCCTTATAGAATATTAGATATATAACTTATATAAAAAAACGTTTAATATTCCATCAATTATGAAATAAAAAAAACATTAATCAGTGCCAAGGTAGTCAAGAATATCCAATATAATTCATCCAAATCATATATCTCTTATTCCGAAATTACTACCTTAGTATCAAGACCATATTAAGTATTACTTTTCCTTCAACCATTTATTTTCAAAAAATTGTTTAACCTGTTGTTGAGTCACTTTTCATAGTACCATAATATCTCAAATCCTCAATGAAATAGTACTACAATACAATCCTTATTTTTCTCCATAATTCGTATAACCAGTACATTGTTGATACAACACTCAAATGAAATAATTCATTAATAACAATATAAGAAAACTAGTCATTCCACTTCATCTGTGGTAGTATCATTACTTTATTATTATTCAATAGCATCATTTGGTGTATACTTTGATGATTTGTACATTGGTTTGCGTAATGTCCCAACTCCATGCAGATGAAGCATTGTACATTTGAAAACTTTTTCTTACACTTGCAATCACGTACTGGGTGTCCTTTTTCCCCACACATATAACAAACTCCCACTACCTTAAATCATTTACCAAGGTGATTCATTCTATATTTATCACATATTGGAAAATCCTTCTTTCCCTTATTCCCTTTATCTATATATCTTTCTACCATCCTTTCCTTCTCTGGATTCCCTTCAAAGCCATAGGATTCAGAGAGTTCTTTACTGATATTTTGATACTATTTATTCATATGATGATAATACATGGGAGACTATTTCCTTTCTAAATGTTTTCTTAATACCATGAATGATATGACCCTTCTTACTTTTTGGATCATACGTATTGATGGAGTTCTCATTCCTTCTAATGGGCGCCATTTCTAAACAATGGCATACATAAAGTCAGTTTATGAATCAAAATTCATAATTACAAACATGTAAAATACCTAACATAAATTAAATATTTTATGAATATAATCCATAATCACAAGAATTGTTTCCTTTGAAGAGGTATATACTCACAAGCCCTCATAGCGGTTTGTAATGAAAATAATAATTATCCTAAGCATACCCCCTGGAGTGTCGTAACCAAGAGTTCATCACGACCTGTTGTTGTGCACCAGTTCCCGTTCGAGTCTAGCTCAAAGCGGTTTTTTGGGTTTTACCCCTAGGTACATCTGTGCCAGAGCCACCTCTACTTGCTCGTATCCAGACATGGATGTATTGCTCGGAAAACTCACAAAATCTCTATAATTCCAAAATTCTAGTAAGTTTTCTATAATAATCTTCAAAGTCTATCTTAGGGTAATGTGGTCTAATCATAGTTTATCTAAATCTAGTTTCCAAGGTTATTAATAAACTTCCTCTGATACCAATTGTAATACGCTGACCCCAGTTACCCAGAGTCAGTGCATTATTTTAATACATTGGAAAGATTACAAGGAATCAAGTCATGAAGGACTAATCAGTTTAGTTTTCTGGGAAAATATATTACATACCTGAATGTTACATTACACTTCATAACATACAAAACAACATAAATAATCCTTTATGCATGCCATTATTCTCTGGCCTTAACCCTACATATGAATCACAATACACTTCTTGGAATCCTAGAAAAAATAAAACATAGAAAGGGGTGAGCTCAGATGATCAGTATGGATAACAATATAGCGGAATCATTCATAAATAAACATAAATATTTAATGAAATGTGTAACAAAAAAACAATCTTTTTAAACTTGAACATCAGCATAATATGGCAATGACAAAATTAAATAATTCCATTTACTTATTCACATGGATATTCTACTAGTCGAATAATCACATGCAATATCAATAACCACTTTTATAATGACGGAATGCATAATGCCAGACTATCATAACCATGTAGCAAGGCATCATGCCAAGACTACATATAATATTTTGTCAAGGCTTCGTTCCAAGACACTAGTTTGTCTCATGAGACCTACTGATTTATTGAGGAGCTATAGCGGGCTCCACCCGTCACTTATTATGTCCAATGCATTCCCATATGAAATGGTTTAAACATAACATAAACATTCGTATTAAAACTAGCATATGAAATATCAATACATTCTCCATAAACCAAGAATGGTATAAAAATAACACATCCACAGTAAAACATATCACACAACCTTTAATGGATGTTTTTATAATAAATCAACTTCAAATAAGCTTAAAATCCATCAAAAGATGTTTACATAGATGAAAATGTTGAGTAAAACTTTTTGAGAGAAATATTCTTTTTGTAAAATAATTTAAAAGTAACACATTTATAAAGTAAGTAATTTAAAATAGATTTTTGAATAAAAGTGTCCCATACCACTTTCAAACTTTTGAATAGAATTATCATTTCAAAACATTCATGTCCATATAAATAAATCCTTAAAATCAATTTGAAAACATGGACATTAATTAAAAAGATTTAGAAAGAAAAATCTTTAAAATATTTAAAATTACGATCTTGATAAAGTGTACCATTAAAAATCATTAAAATATTCATTTTAAAATCATTTTTATGAAAAATGGACATGGACGATAAAAATTTCCTAGTAAATACTTACAAATAAACAATCTCAGATAATAATGAGATTGAGTAATTAACCCTTACCAATTTGGTAACATACAAAACATACAGCCCATGAAAGAGGTATCACACAATGAATATGTAAATACACATAAATTAAAGTTTATTACATAAAGAATAAAATTATGGGCAGTACATACACCACACAAAAGGTAATAGTGGCAATATGGCATGAATCTCGTGGGAATAAAGAGTGAGATGAAAACCCCTTACCTTGCACTTTCCTTTAGTCGAGGGTACGTTTTACCTCCTGTAATAAGATCATAGCATGTTATTAATTTATACCAAAAGCATATTAATATTTATGATATCATACATTATTCATTTATGACATTATATGACCCATTTAATAATAATTTCCATGTTAAATTAACATTTCGGGTAATAATCGCTTTCTTTATCTTACATGTTTTAACTTGTTACTCTTGATTGTCTCACTTAGATCATGATTTAAATAATTCCAGAATATAAAACATACTAAATATATCATATATATTTAGAATATAAATATGTATAATAGACATATATATTAAACAGAAAAACCCATTTATGGAGATGGTAGTTCGTACGTACGCATAAACACTGTTTTTGTTTTCATATAGTATTGAACGGAAGTAAATGAATAAGATAGATGTAAGTACATAAATACTTATATATATAAATATATATATCTCCAGTAGAATTATTATTTCACATATTAAATACTAATTAGTAATATATATTTTTATAATTATCAATGAATGGCGAACTTTGAAATGAATCTCATCGCGTCGTGGAGACGGTAATCTGTTCGTACGCATGAGCGAAAATATCATTTTGTGATATTAAAAAAATATATAATTGGATGGTATATCATATATACAGAATCATTGTAATTTTATATTTATTATTTACATCAAATACACAATATTTTTATACCCATCCAAATAATAATGTATTTAATAACAATTACACCCCGACGTGGAGACGGTAAGTCGTACGTACACACGTATGGTGACATGTCATTAAAAGGATGGATAGAATACTGAATATGGTTGTAACATATTTATAATAACATCAAAGTATATAGGAGTTACTGTAGTTATTATTTTAGAATAGATATAACAAAGAAAGAAGAAGTTGAAGAAGAAAGGAACTTGAAAGAGGGTGGTGAAAATATTACCTCTTCTTCAGGTGCTTCCATTTTATTTGATCAAAAGGGCTTCTTATGTTGGCTTTATGATCAAAATAAGGCCTCTAGGTTGAATTGTGGGAAGTTGAGAGAGTATTTTGTCAGGGTTTGGCTAAACCAATAGGCATTGAAGGTGTGAAGAATTGGATAGAAGTTTGGTCCTTTTATAAGGGGGAGGATGGGCTCTTTAGAAAAAAAGTAAAGTATTAATTTATAATAAATTCATATTCGTTTTATAATGGCTCCAAAGTGGATTATTCAAAGACTAAGTTAGGGATGGGTCTAAATAATTTCAAAAAATATATTTTAGACTGGTTTGGGTCATTATATTAACCTTATCTTTTAGTTTTAACTCTCTGTTAATTAGTTTGACACTTACCTTATCACTTTGTATTTTTATATTATATATTTAATAAACTTACTATATTCATCCAAGCGACCCCAAAGTGGTCCATTAATGATAAAACAATAATTATATAAGTCTTTTGGTTGAACCTTTGATTGTTAGGAATAGAATATAAATTAATAATATAATATTTGTTTGAAAAACTCATTTATGTTAATTTTGACATTACTCAATAATTTATTTTCGTTAAAGTCTAATTCGAACCAAATTCATTGATGCAATCCTATGATTTCATATTAACCAATAAAATTAGTTTATGTCATCAAAAATTTCAAAAAAAATTTATTTTAACATTTATAATACCAATTATTTGATTCTTTATTTAATAAGGAACATACTACATCATTATTGTGTCATGAATATTTTAAATTTTTCAATGTATAAAAATAATAAATAAAATACCATTATGTAGTAAATATATTTATATTTCTAATTAATATTTATAATCTAAAATATAACATATATAACCTTATGTAAAAATGGTTTTTCTAAAAGATATAATCTTATGTCATTTTTGTATTTACTTTAACTTAATTAATATAAAGTGTCCCTATCATCTACAAGTGGCTCCATGGGGTCCCAAAATCGACCCAAAGATGCCCATGGTTGGAAATGTATCCACCCATAATATTATAAAACTTTTTTGGGTTATTTATTATTATTATAATATTATTATTTACCCTTATTTACCGGATTTTCCTTTAACCATGGTAAATAAATTATTTACCAAAGTAATTATTCAAAATGTATAAAAATAGAAGTTACATATTTACACAATTTGGACATCATGATTCAAAATATGGAATCCATTTTTCCAAATTCAAAACATAGAAGTGGCAGAAATTAATTTAAAATTTATTTCCACTGTCAAAACAAAAAGCGTGTTTTTAAGATATAATAACAATCAAATGATTGACACTTGTTTATGTCCGGTTTAATTGTGAAATTTTTTCCAATGACCAACATTTTATTAAATGGTAAAAATATATTATATTTATACTTTAAAACCACTAAAATTCATAATTTATCACTATTAATTATTTTGATTAAAAATGTTGTTTTTAATTAAAATTTAGTAATTTTCACTATTCATCGAAATATAAATGTTATCCGAAAAGTACCAAACTTTAACCCTAGGCTAAATTCGATATTATGAATCCAAAAATGAATTCCATTTTGAGAGATATAATTTATAAAATTTCAAAAAGTAGGTATTACTATTCATAACTGTTAGTTTGATTGGTTGTAGTGTGTGTTAGAACTCAAAGTTATGTACAACACACGCTACTGTATTATTCAAAGAGAAGAGTACCACGGAAGCCTGGGGTGTTACATTGAAATTTTTTGATTTCCCCATCCTAAAGAATAAATTTTTTTAGTAAAATGGAACATATAAAAGTTTAAAATATTGGATTTAAAAAGGGTTCACTATTTAAAGATGGTAAAAGTGCATTTTTTGAAAAGTACTTGTTTTATCTAAGAAAAATGAATTTGTTATCATTATATGGACTATAAAATTATAAGGATTATATAAAGTAAAAAATTTAGTTAATAATATTAATAACCTCTTTTGAACGGCTTGTTTGGTATGTCATGGTTCGCTTGAACATGGTGTTACGTGTAGTGCATGTTATTGACTTATTTTGAATAAGTAACACACTATGAAATCTTAGGGTGTTACATTCAAATTATTTAAAGGCACCCTTATCTATTTGAAAACATATCATCAAAAGAATTAGTATCATTATAGATTTTATTTGATATATTCCTTATATCTATTCAATAATTCCCATAAGAATCATAATTCTGCACAAATGATTGGAAATCATCTCCATGTTTTTTGAGCTTTTCCTTGAAAAGGATTATTGATTCTGATTTTTGATTTTTTCAAGATTGAATAAGGCGACATTTTTATTCAAGGATCACCAAATAAAAAATTTATTTCACCAGATTCTTCAAGGATATAAAAAAACTCTTCACCAATCTAGGAGGAAGATATTTATAATTCTAATTTAGCTTGCTTATATGTGACAAAATATTCTTCCTTTAATTTTTCTTTATTTGATTTCATTATCTTTAACATTTGAAACACATAAATTTCATAAAAAAAATAGAATAATAATTTCTTCATCATCACCATCACCATCATATTTTTGGTTTTTATCATTTCATCTATCAACATGTTGAACTTCATCGTCAGATGGAATTTTTTGAACTTCACATTAAACAAAATTGCTTTTATAAGAAGAGGATGTGTGGATTGATTATCCTTATGGGACATTTTATGTTGAAGAAGAATGATATTATACTAAATATAACCAGTCGAATTGGATCTGCCTCTATGTTTCTTTAATTTTTTGAATCTCATCATCGCTTTCTTTCTATTATATTTTAAATTCTTTTTATTTTTAATCTAATTTAGATATTTCATAAACTATAATAAATGATCATGGAAAATCTTTATTTTCTTTATTCTGTTGCGGTAGCCTCTCCAACCATTTATTGTGATTGTTGATGATGTTCAGTTTCATGTAGAAAGGATTCGAGAACCTCAATGTTTCATGAGGCAATTTTTTAATCAATCATGAAATCATGAACCGTATTAGCTTCAGTTAACTTTTTCTTAATATTATTCTATTTTGATAGTTTATTAAGTACCTTAGCTTCTATAATTATTAATGTTTTAGCTTCTATGAGATCTAATATGAATATTTCATCATTTTCCTTCATTTTCTGTTTTTATTGTCTTCACTTTGTAAAAACATTATCTAGGGTGTATTTCTGTTTCATTGAATTTGGTGTTTTAGAATATTGAGTTATTTTCTATGGTTTCAGGCCTGTGACATTAATTTCATAGGCTCATCTTACTTTTTCAATGATCCTTCTACAACATCCATTATCATTCCAAATATGTCAACAAACTCATTTGTCTTAACAGTAAAAGAATATTTTATTCATTTAAGTGTGTCATAACTTAATAGAAGAATATTGTAGTCTTCTGGCTTTGAATGGAAAGTGACATTAAAAAATTTGAAACATCTTATGATAATCATGGAAATGGTTGTTAGAGACATAAAAATCAGAGATTTTTTTCACTCACCCTTAATATTATTGATAGTATGAAATATATACTTCAAAAGATTAACCTTCCTTAGATTAATGAGAAAATCCATCCCGAAGATGTCTATTATTTTCAAGGAGGTCTTTTCTTTTTCTCTTGGAATCAAATGAACATGAATCCATAATTCCATGATACTATAATTAGATAAATGGTTGAAATTTTTAGACATATTTAATCCCTTAAAACCGACATGATAAATAAATTTACCTCTATAAAAAGATCCCAATGATATTGGAAACTTATGAGAGAAATAGTAATATTTTCTATCATATGGTATCTTAAGGATATTTGGGGCCTTTTTATACGAAAAATACTAGGTTTTTCTCTAACATGTATTAAAAAATACATTAGGTTTGTGGAAAACAATTTATTAAATAAGTAAATAGATATACTTAAACAAGATTCTACATTAATGTGTACATAATATTATATCACAGTTAAAACTGAAGATAAATATTTAGAAACACTTTCATATTGTTACAAATTATAGAAAAAATTAATAGTAAAAGTATTTTCACCCAAAAAATTAGGTAACCAAACAACATGGAATGGTCCCTTAATTTATACTTTCATGAAAGTATGGCATACCTACACCAGAGGAAGCCATTGATATAATGATCTGTATCTATCGTTATATACCCAATGAACCTCAATCTATGATGTGATCAGAACCTCTACCTTCCTTCTACATAGAAGACCTTGATTTATATGGTAATTAGAACATTTGTCTTCCATAATCTTGGAAGCCCTCGATTGTATAAAAAATGAATCAGAATCTCACAAATCAAAAAAAATCTTGTGGATTATTTACATATGTGGAACCAGATTTTCACAACATAAACACTTCAAGGATTTCACACAAAACAATTTTGTCATAGATATAACATAATTTCATTTCTCCAAAAAGTTCATTACTCTAAAAATATTAAAATGATTGGGTATTTATAGGTGAGATCTCCAATGATTCAATTCTCCTCTAACAGTCATATTATTCTTGAAATTTTAGAGGGACCTGTATCACTGGCACTAATAATGGACATATATTAAAAAATTATACAACATCCTTTAGTATTAGAAAATATAATGAAAAAAAATTAAGTATTTATGAATCAGAATATATGAGAACATTACATTAAAGAATATAGTAACTTTATGAATGTTATAAAACCATATTCCTAATAAAATGATAAAAATTTATGAATCTTCTAAAATTTTAACTAGATAGAATTATGAATTGGAAACCAGGAAGTGGGAATCAAAATGAATAAATTAGATGATTTCGAATTTTGAAACTATGAATACAATTCTCATTTTTGAGTGAATCAGAATTTACGAAATTGTGAATTTTATTTTATTTATCGAGTGAATTAAAATTTATGAAACTTTGAATTAGATTAATTTTTTTGAGTGAAATAGAATTGTGATATGTAAATCATACTCACAAAAATAAAATAATTGAAATAAACTTTATAGATGTTTTTTAAATAAGGATATGATTCAGAATCAATTTTCAGAATAATTCACATTTAAGAAACATGAAACAAAAAAATATTTTGAGAAAATTAGACTCATAAAAATGAAGTAATCAAAATTTAGAAACATGAATCTATTTTTACTTTATGCATGATTCCGAATTGAAAAACTGATGGATTTTGAGTTTTATACAGGATCTTATTTATTCCTCTAACTATTGAAATAATTTTATACATAACTATAAATAGGTTAAATAACAAGTATATTAATTTCTTTATAGATTGAAAAAATTACTAACAAAATGTATATAAATTTTCATACAGATAAAAATTGTTACTAAGAAAATATGTATGTGATTTACAAAACCTAATGGAATGAAAAAATTCATCATTAAAATTTTTACTTATCAAAAAGGACATTTTTTAAGCAATCTTGAAATACATGGACATAGATTAAATATATATCTGTTTTAATGTGAACAAATTAAGTTTTTCTTATAAAAACTTAATTTTTTGATTGATGTACCAAAGAGGGAAAAAGATAGAATATAATATATAAAATTCTTAAATATTCATATGATTTGAA
Source organism: Viscum album (assembly GCA_963277665.1). Lineage (NCBI taxonomy): Eukaryota > Viridiplantae > Streptophyta > Magnoliopsida > Santalales > Viscaceae > Viscum > Viscum album. Next base: position 1,997,054,548 of record OY728157.1, read on the forward strand.
TATTATTGAATATTATGAAGGATAAATAATAAAATTAATTCAACGAAATTTAATGTAGCCCCAAAAGAAAGTGATATTGTAAAATATATTCTAACTAATTTCGTAGGATTGAAATGGTAACACCATTAATTACTATACTTGAATTGAAATATTAACCACAATTTATAAATGGTTATTATTGTTAAATACATAAAAAGGGTTGTATGTACATCACATAATAGTGAATAGTTTCTTATTAATATGTATGACTCAATGAAACAAAAATTGAGATGAAATCCATTACCTCATGCTTCCCTTTACTTGAACATGACTTAAATAATTAATAATGATTTTGACAGTGTTATTAATTTTTAAAAGATATATATACATATTTATAATATCATATATGATCCTATAACAACATCTTACCACCTGATCATTAATAATATTTCATTTCAACCATTGTTTTTGGTTTTAATTTCCAAATATTATCATGCATGTTTTGGTTCGTCAGTTTAAGTTATTGTGCATAGGATACATATCCATCATATACAGAATGTTAATAAGGTTATAAATTCAATATTTACTCAGTTCATATGACTTTATAATAATTATTAAATTTTTTAAATAGAAAATTAATAACATCTCTTTGTGATGATGATAGGACTTACAAACTCACGAGCGATGATATCATTCCATTAATGGGTGGAATGGAAGAAAATGGCTAGAATATTAATTTTATAGAATTGATATAATGTTATAAATATCATATATATTCTTTATATAGATAATTATGACTATCCATGTTAGTTGGTGATGGGAAAATATTACATCAGTTCTATTGATGGTAGTTCGCCGTACACATGAGCGATGAAATTATTTCACATTTGATAGAGAAAGAGGAATATATATTTTATAAAATAAACATAATAACATATTATTTTAATCATGATAACGGTATTATTATATTGAAAATTTTTATTCTTAATTGATGTTTATAAAAGAAGAGAGAAAAAGAATGTGTTTCGTCAAGCAGATTACTTTTTCTTAGAAAAACCTCATTTGGATCTATTCTTAAGGTGAGTAGGGTTAGACTTTTGAGATTAAAAAAATATATAGATTGCGGATAAGGATTATATTTGGATTTTTTGTATGGGTTTTTGTAATATAAATGGATTTACAGGTTTTAATAAGTTAGTGGAGTGAATACCCTTTCATAATAGAGGATAAGGCCACACTATGAATTTTTTAATACCAAATATCATACCCACCATTTTAAAATTAGAAAAGGTTCTAAAATAGATAATTATATAATGTTAAATGTGATAAGGTAAATATATTTCCATAAAATTTAAATTATACTTGTTTTTAGGTTATTTTAACACTTATATTTATAGATTAACCCCTAATAAACTCATTTCTACCTTAACCGTGACAATTAATTTTTACTATTATTTATATTCATTATGAACAAAAATTATGTTTATTTTATTATATAATATTAATTATTAATATTTTAAAAATTTAATCCATTTCAAATAATTCAATTAAGAGAAGTTGAATAATCAAAATTAAAATAAATTCCACATATGTGTTGGAAACATTTTTTTCCAAATTCAATGTCTTCAAAACTGTCAAATGTATTTATATAAAAATTGAGAATATATTTGATTTAGAATACCTAAATTTAATTAATTAGAAAAAAATTAACTAATTTTAAATTTTAAATTTATTTAAATTCAAATATATGTTTTACACTCTTTAAACAAAAGTAAATCGTTCCAAAAATATCAGTACACTTCACAATTCATCAAAGAACAATCCTTTTCATGAAATTATCAAAATATAATTGTATGATAATATTGTCATAATGATTTTAAAAATTAATTTTATTTTTTCAAATAAATTTTATAAAATTGTTAAATATTAATTAAACTATAATCACGCAAAATGCGATGGAATCTTTTTTTGAAAAAAATATGTTTTTCTGAAAAACGTTAGATTTACTTTCAAATGTTTTTTTATTTTTATTTATAATAAGTTTATAAAAAATAAATTTATCTAAAAATTGAAAACCATATATTAATAATAATTTATTTTTACATATTCATACCATCCAATTAATTGTTTTTCTATAGTGTTATACTATTTTATGGTTCATTTAGACTGGGAAATGCACACATCATTATCAATCGAAGGGATTGAATATATTTAAAATGAAATACCTCATAAAGCCTTTGGGTGTTAAATATTTCATGAGGAATTATAATGTAATGTCATATATAATAGATATAATGAGTATAAAACAAGAATAAACCCTAGTAATTGTTTTATTGTGAAATCAAAAGTATAAGTAAGTAATATGAGAACCTAAAGATACAATTATAATCATATATTCTAAGACGAGTAATTTATTTTTATTGTTTAATTATTTAAAATGATCAATATTTAATATCAAATATTTTTATATAATTTTATTTTTAAAATTATATTGGTATTTTATAAATAAATAAATTATTTTGAACAAAATATGAATCTAAAATGAACAATGTATAATTTCATTAATGTAGATTATTAAAATTTAAAATATAGAGTATTAATAATTATATAAATAAAATAAAGAAAATACTATAAGGTGATAATAGATACATGTAAATAAAAAGTCTATATTTTAGAAATATTCTTCACTAGAGTCACACATGAAAATATAACTATAGATCATAAATTTATAAATACTTAAAAATTATAGAAAAATTATTGAAAATTTGAAATGGAAATTATTATGAAAAATTTATGAGAAGTATGTAATTTTGTAAATAGTAATTGAAAATAGTAATATGATATTTATATGGTCTTGGAAATATATAGTCATTAGTTACATAATGAACCAACAATTATATAGTTTTTTATAGCTTGGATATTATTGATGTGAAGTGGTTAACAATTTATTATAATAAATTTATTTAATAGTGTTAAAAAATAATTATCATTATATAATAATAAATGAATAATAGGAAGTTAAAATATAATCATTCATTGAATGTGAAATAGTATTCATAAAAACAATTTATTTTTCTATATTATATATATTTATTTTGTAAGTTAAATTTGTCATTATTAATGATTAAATTTAATATAATGGTTTTAATATCTTAATGTCATACATTAAAATTATGTAATATGATACAATTTTTATTTTTTAATCTAATATATTAGGTGGTAAGTAAATAAATATGTTCTAATACTGTAAAATAATGTAAATGTGACATTGAAATAATATTAAAAAAATTAAATTAACATTTTAATATTCTAGAGGGACTTTCATAGAAGTATAATTCAATTTTACTTTTCTAAAAATATTATATAAACCACTTAACTCCCATGATATTCTGAGATTTTCCTCCAACAAGACCATGTTTCCAAACATGACTTTATTTAATGTCATCTATAAAGAGGTTCCTCCCTATATATTTTCATAAAATAATTATAGTTCATTCCCCTACATTTATTAGTAATATATTATAAACCCTTTACGTATTATTAATATTTTGTGACTCTCCAGTCTTATAATGTAGTCCTAAGAACATTATTTTAAAGAAATTTACAAAGTGAAAATCAATTTTTTTTCAAAGTACAAAAAATTGATTCATTTATTATTTCATTTATTATATTATTATACTTAAAATTAATTATTTTTAACCTCTATAATAACATATTGTTAATATCAATAAACATTATTTATATGGTTATAACAATTCTATATAGAGTTATTAACAACAATTATTTCATTTTAGTTCAATCATGTTTGGGACAAAAAAACCAAAATAAAAGATGATATAATATTTTCAGTATTATAATTATAGTGGTTTAAAATGCATCAAAATGGAAAATTTGACATATATCATATTATTTTAAGTAATTTTTTGATTTATAATAACAAATCAACAATTAAAATTCATTATTAAGATACTCCTCATGGTTGGTAATGTTATTATAAATGAGATAATTGGGGATTGATTCCTTGATAATCATGTCATAAAATCCATGAGATAAAAAAGAAATATTTTATTTTATTATAAAAAATGTAACATGTTACCTGGAATATTGTATAAATAAAAATTAAAACATATATTCCATGAAAAGTGAGGAGAAATTGGATTTTCAAACATCAAATTATCATGATATAACAACATTAAAATAAAAAATATGTAATAAATGAATATAAAAGATTCATATTAAATTAAATAATATTCGTAAAATGATGATTATAAACTATATATTGATTATATTTTTAATTATAACTTTATTATGAAATCCATGTGTTAGGGTCATGGTTTACTTCTTGATATATCATATTCATTGAAATTCACTATGCCCAATATGCTCCTTAATAATAAGAATTCCATTTCAATCCACATAGTTTATAGATTATAATTACATTGGTTACTTAAAAGACTACACTACTTCATTTTTTCCCATAATTTACACTTTATTTTATTTATTATAGGATTTTTAATTATATTATATTATTTGTATACTATTATACTTTCCCTGAATATTTATGGTTTATTGTTCTGCATCATATTCTCACATTTATCGATCTATAATACATTTCAAATTATGATGTTTGTAGTGTTCCCTCAATTGATCACTCTTCCAATTTTAGATTCTTTATATGTTATCATAAATTGAATAATTTTTTAATCCATTACATATAAATTCTCATATTTCGTCCCTTCTATTAATTTTAGGGGTTCAAAATTCATTTTAAATTTTCCCTTTGGTTGTTTCAGATATCAATTATTTCAACGTTTATAAAGCGATATTTACTTGAACTACCTTATAATTTCATATAACTCTTCCATGACCATGTCACTTAACTTTTATTATATATTTTTTTTATTAATAATAAAACATATAGTTTTATAGTTTTATTATTCTTTCATTTCTCAATTATTTATATTTGTTTATTTTTATTTTATAGAATTTTTGTATTCTATTAAAATTATGATGTGTCTTATTAAATAAATTATTATAATTTTATATAAATCTTATAATAATTACATTTCAATTCCATAATTTTTATAACATATTTAATCATCACATGTCTTTTGAATTTCATATTCATGTAAAAAATACTTATTTTTATCTATAATTGAAAATAAATTTTTATTTATTTGTGTTTATTTATATGTTACATAAAAATTGAGGAATACTCTACTTAAAACCAATAAAATTTCCCCTATACTTATTAATTATTTTTCATATACAATAATACTATTTAATATTATACCCTTTCAATATTTCGTTTGTTATATTTCCTTTAATTAAACCACTTCCATAAAATAATTTTATAAATAATCCATTGATTCATTATCCAATAACCAAAGTGTTTTTTATTATTATAGAGATGAATGATCTATTAAAAGACAAATCTCACTAATATTATCTTACCTTTCATTAATTAGGAATCAATTATAACATTTTAACCAATAACAATTTCATACTTTAAATTTAGAAACAACCTTGAAATTTTTATGCTAATTTAAGTATATTTTAATCAATAGTTATACCCGATTTCCCAAGAGAACATATATTTTTATTTATTTTGTATAATCACACTTTTATCTAAATTGATAGGTAACCTGTATAAGACCTGAATTCCCATGGGAATAAGGCCTAATACTTTCCCAATGACCGAGATTGAAAATACCCATTACATAACCTGAACGCTGAAACAAACTACCCTAGAACTTTTCCTCCCTAGTATATCAGTCATTGAGGCAATGAATTCCCAACTATCATTAATTATTTATTAAAATTTCCCTAGGAAGAGTTTCATAGTGAATGGTATTGATGGATATTTCTTTACCCTTTGATTCTTCTAATCTAATTAAGACTACTTTGGTTTTTACTATTTACTCTAAATGATCATTGGGAGATTGTGCCGATATGAAATCCATGTGATGCTTCTTAGTAATTTTGGACAAAATTCCCATGGAATGATGGCTTGAGGTAGACTGAAGATCTTTTGGCCAGATAGCCTATGGTGGCCTAAATTCCCAATTGCCCAAATGCCCAAATCTATGCACCGTAGGTGAAAATCAGATGAATAGTTTTTCTATTACAGTAACTCATACTATTCAAACTACAATAACTAAAACAGTACTACTATATTACTCATAAACTGCACCCCACCTAAATTTGATCCTAGGTCTTTTAGATGCCAAGTTAGAGCCTTTACCACTCAGGTAACTGATCAATGGCCATTGATAGTTATACCAATCAATTGGTAGTGGAAGACTATTGATATGACTATGTATCTTTTTATTTTATATGATTTAAATATAATACACATCATTATTCTAAATAATGGAATTCCAAAAAAAAATATTTATACCATTTGATTAATAGGTGATTTTTTTGGTATAATTGTATTTCAATTTTATTAAAATGGGATACATTTAATGAAAATAATTGATTATTGGGTGATGTTTTAATATGTTGTTCATCAATAAAAATTATGATATTTGATTATTATCAATTCTCTCATATGATATAAACTATTGGTCTATATGATTATAACATTTTCATTATACATTCCTATTAAAATGTATTAAACGAGTCATGTTATGGGTGAGAACCTAGATATAACCCCTTAGTTCACTGATAGATCTAATGAAACAATTATATGAATAAATATTTTATACGTACATTTTGTTCTTGATATCTTCTAATAAGGACTTTATGATATGTTTTAATATCTTGCATTATAAAATATCATAACTGCGTGATTTATTACTTTTCCATGAGCTTGTATCCCTTGTTTTATTTACATTTATTATTTTATGTGACTATCTATTGATTATTTACTCCCACCATATAATATATATTGTGATCATGATTATTTTTATATTTTAGCCCCAAATGTGTATCTATGGTGATCAATTGTGTATGCTTCATTATTTTCCTATGATTTATTTTCATGTAATATTTCCGTAATGGATTTATTTATAAAAAACATAAAAGGATGAAATTGATATTGTTTGTTTAATAATTAGTATATGTTTCTAATCTACAATGCATGAATCCATTATAAAAAAATAATAGATGATGAAAATGGTTGTGAATATAGTTGAAGGGACATCAAAAAATAATAATAGATGATGAAAATCTAGAATGAGAGAATTATCAATGACGCAAAAAAACATTATTAATAGATAAACTAAATTTTCACTGAAAAGGCACATAGATTAATGTTTTACTATAGTATGTATAATGAAATTTGGGTTGAATAACTCTAATTGTTTATGCATTTATCCATTATAAATATTTATACCCCAATAAAAATAGATATTCTCATGTACTATCGGTATGAGAAAGCAGTGTGAATTAATCATGTAAAAGTTTTTGTAATTTTAAACTATATTCACATTAATCCCAATGAGAGAGAAAATTATCAAGATAATAATCAAAATTTATTCTTTATGGGATATGTATATAATAACATATGTTATCAATTCTAGGAAAATGAACATTACAATATCAAAAGATATAAAACTGTAGTATTTAATTACAGAGTATTGTACAATATCTGGAACATTGTAGACTACTAGATTATATTAATGAATCAATAGACTAGACTCAAGTTATTCTATATGGGAGAACTATAATTTATTCAATTTGGGCGTGGTTAAATTTTTGGGATGTTTTTGTACTAAATTGGCTAGAGGAAGATACACATGAATTATTATGGTCTATAGAGGTGCAAATCGTTGATCTAAATCATAAATAACTATATTCATGGGCCTTAAAATATCTAGAACCAAACAATTGAGACTCTTGGATTTAATTGTGATGGACTTTTATAGTTATATTATTGGAAGTAATATATGATAATTAATTTCACTACCTATTTTTTATGGATTATGGAGAACATTGGACCTTGGAATAGTTTGTGTCACTCACTAATTATGGTATATGTACGTTATATATGAAAGAATAAATTGATTAATTATATACCAATGGGACAAAAGAGGTCATGTAATTATGATGAGGGAAGAGCATAATTTATAATAATCATGTTTTCCAATTTAATAATGTGTTTACTCTAGGGGGAGATGAAAATATATGTTGGTGGTGATATGATTTCAATATTAATGGGGAGTGTACTTCTATGGGATATTTTCATTGGTTATAAATAACTATATTATCAAAATAGTCTTAAGGTTAGTTTTATTGATGAGTTTTCATTAAAACAAATGATTGATTATATAGTGTTTCTTTAGGATTGCTCGCATGAATCTATTTACATGAAGATACCAACATTATTTGAGGATAATTGGAAGAAGGACATAGTGTGTATATTGAAAAATATTTTATAAGGATAATAATAATCATGGAATCAATAGATCTAATAATTAAAATAAATTATTTTTGAAAATGGGTTCATTAAAATTAACATATATCACTATTTCTATTATAATGTTTGGAAAGATAGTGTAATTTTATTTTTATATAGTTTTATTATCGATATTCATATTCTGTATGTATTCATTCAATAAATCTATGATTTGATGTGTGAACTATTCAAAAAATTCAAAGAAAGGGACTTAATAGTCTAAAAAGGATTCATGGAATGACTACTAAAATATACTTGAGAAATGGGGGTTTATTATTAATCCAATGGGATTACATCTGAAAGGCCATCGAGTAGTTTTCATTGACTTGATTTAACTTATGTTCAACTAATCGGGCCATGAAATTAAAATTGTCAAAATTTAAATAATCAACGGATAGATATGTTATGAGATACATGAGAAAAAGTTAAATTTCATTTACTAATTAGATGATTCATGAATGTAGTGGTTTTCACTCATCAAGACCTTACATATGTAGTGGGTGACATCAGAACGTTTAAGGTATATTAAGTGGATGAAAACATGGAAGAATATAAATGGATTATCATATATCTCAAATAAATTGGAGATATGGCCTTATGTTTTATACCTTCTAAACCATTTCACATGTATGTATTCATGGAATCTTGGAGGATCTTTATAATCATAATAGTACAAACATAATTGTGTTTCTATTTAGAATAGTGAAAGTTCACTAATTTTACAAGTTTCAGTCATTTTTAGTGATCTCTACATTAGAATTAGTATATTTTACTATAATATAATAAGAAAATCAAATTGTGGGGTTGAAATTTCTAATAGTGGAATTTGGGAAAATGAATCGTTTTTTATTTTCCATGATAGTCAATGAGTTATAAAAAAATATAGTGTTTCATTCTTTGAAAATATATGTCTACCTAAAGTATCATTACATTCGAATGTTTCATGATGATTATAGTTATGAATATAGAAAATTTCCTAGAAGAAAAATATGGTAATCATTTGAACTAATGTATTATTACCGAAATATATGGGGAATCACTCAGACTTAGTGGGATTGGGTATACTTTATGATGAAAAGATACCATTGTATATAGATAGAAGCAGGATGAGTGTCCAAATATATCTATGTGATAGAGGTTTATTGGTGATCCTTGAGAACACATTCATGTAAGATGATTTTTGAATTTATAATCCTCTCCAGGGATCTAGATTTAGTATATTAGAGGTTTGTGACTATATTTACATGAAATATGATATTTTTTTAAAGAAAATAAAGCATTGGATGAATGTATTCAACTGTAGAAGATTAATTAGATGGAAGTTATGATGGATTTGATGTGTTTAGTGGATGTTTGATTCATTTAGTTAGGTTGGAATCTAATTTTATAGATATTTTTTGTGTTAACAAGATGTATCCATATAGATTGCGGGCTGCCAAAATAGATTAGAAGTCACCGTTGAACATATTATAGATGAATATTGAATTAATTTTTCAATAGAATCATTTTTATAGGATATACATATCAATAAATATACGAGGAAGTGACACCTAATAAGTGTTGTATCATAATTACTAAATAATATAAATCCATATATCTAAAAGGTCACTCACTATGTACTTTGAAATTTTATAGATAATAAGACTTGTATTCTCCAAAAAATACAATACAAAAATATAAACCATGAAAAACAAAATAGTAATATACTTTTCTATTTTCCCTTTAGTTGTTTATATGAATGTCTATATAAATAATATAAGAATTTATTTGTTTTTATTTAGGGTGATTCTAATCTTTTTATGTTCTAGAGTATTTAGTCTATAAGTTTTGAGTGTATACTATATGTGATGTCTAGTTGAGGTGGAATTCTAGTAGATTCATTATCCAACATATGCTAGTTTACCTTTCAGTAAAGTCTTGATTTTACCATATCTTCTCCCATCAAATCAAAACATATTTTCAATAGAAAAATGTAAAATAAGAGTTAAATTCAATGATGAAATGAATTAAATGTGAAATTTTTTGATATTCAATGAATGAAGTTGAGATAGTGATCAAAATTGAATATGTGGCCCAGATTATTGAAGGATTAACTAGTATTGTGAAATATCTTATCAATATAATAAAGGATCTTGAATGATAAATTGTTAATATGTGATTAATATTCAATGATCAAGAAATAATTCTATCACATGACATGTAATCATGTAGATATCATTGACAAGGTATAGAAACATTTTACTATGTTCATGGGGGATAAACGATGTAGGGAGAAATGTTTCCACATGTACAATAGTTCTAATGAAAATCCAAGACCATTGAGTGGATTTATTTTCTAAATAACATAGTTTCAATTCACGTGAAACCACATGAACCCACACAATGGAATAAAATAACTCTGGGTAACATATAGAAGACCTAAAAGGTGTCATGATGAGCTATAAATGAATGAAATAATTATAATCATATGGAATTATTTCTAGTGTAATATATATGATATCTATAAAATAACTCCATGGGTTGATGAAACTCATTGGTGGGACACACCACCATAGCCAGTGGCATTCCATTTCTCAGGAAGACCATGTGAAGAGATCCATGCCTCATCCAAAAATCACACACGAGAGTCCCAAGCATCAAATTATTTTATACTCTATTGATACCAATAGTAATATTCCAAACTTCTCATACATATATATTACAAATTATTAGAATAATATTCTTTACATTACTAAAACACACAATTTAGGGTCATAAACGTATAGTGGTTTTTGAAACACCGATACATAAAAAACTATTCCATAAGTGAGATACATTATCTCACACTATGTTCTTCTTAACCATAACCCTTGTTTGAAATATTATACATATTAAAATTCATCATAACATTGGGAATTGAAACATAATAAAGGGTGAGATTAGAAGATCATTTAGGGTAAAATTTGGAGATATCAGCATATCATGATAATGATGTTGTGAGAACATGAGACTAACATTTGAAAACCAAACCCTATATATCATAGACGACATAATTGAGTCATGGAATACATATTTGAAGTTCCTAAGATGTGAATCATAATGGTATCAATGAACATTAACCATGGTAATATCACATAATCATTTGGAAGGTATTTTTGTCATACAAAAAATGCATAGAAAATCATTTCATTAGTAGTTCAAGGATAATTTGCAAGACTATCATAGTGGAATGGGATCACTCCTCAAACCATAATAGTAGTCATGGTTTACTCCCAAATCTATTATTGTATATATATTCAATTATATAATTGAGTGCACTCCCCATTCTATCCCAATTTATTTCACGAGATATCAATCGTGACCCAATGTGTTGTTCGAAGAGGTCCACCAATCCCATATTGCATTAATTTTTTTTCTACCAGATCATAAAAATTTATCATATCAGAACCCATAAAAACGGTTTTAATTAAAAATTCTCTATAACCTAAAAAATATAAAGTAAACAAGTTTCATAATCATTTACTAATTTCATTAATGAATAACTAGTGGAAAATGTATCATGTTTCATAAGCATTTAATCATGGTATAACCCATAGAAGAGAAACTTGCTGCATAAAAATCATGTAACCATAAAAATATTGAACTTATATAATGAATAAGAGTGGAATATGAGGATAATTTCCACATAAAATAATAAGTAACATTAATGGATGTCATCATAGATAAAAACTGATTTTGAAAAATAATCACATAGAATATATCATAAGGAAAATATCATTTCATTGAAATTAAAATTTCTAAAATAAAAAATCTAGAAAACATTTTGTATATAATTTCTATTGAATAAACCATTAAAAAAATATAATGTAACATTAAATGGAAATAATTTTTAGGACGTTGGTAAATTATTTAAATTTTGTACTAATGAAAATAGGTACACCACTCACATATTGGTCAGAGAAAAAAACATTTTTGAATAAAAATAAAGATTACATTAATTTTTTTTAACAAATAATACATGGGCGAACATTTCTTTAACGTGACATTTCTATAATGGTTAAAATATTTTTCTAACAGTTTTTAGAAAACATAATTTTCGAAGAAAAAGGTATTTCGGAAAAAGAGTGAAACAAAGATGATTTTAATTAAAAAAATATTGTAAACTCCTGAGTATATAAAGAGAGGAAAGAGGAAATAAAATTTTTATTTCCATGAGAAAAATGTGGATAAGAAATATAATTATTTTCGTATGAGATGCATCATATTATTTTATCATCAGAAACATAATCATAAACAATCATGATAAATGATGAGATTATATTATAAAACCATTACTACTTTAATAACAACGAATCATTATCCTCATGAAAGAATATCATTAAATTAATCATTAAATATTTTTATAATTAATATATTCATTATATTAACTCTAAAATGGGATTTATATACACATCATGACAGAATATAGGTTCATAACTAGACATATATCCCAAAGAAGGAACATTTAGAGATGAATCCATTACTAGTTTGGATTGTTTTCAACTATAACAACAATGAAATAGAGATAAAAAATGTATATGTAGATCAAAATAAATTTTAGAATAATAATAAAATATGTTCATTTGAATTATATACACCCAATAAAAGAAACATATTCTAAATTAGGCTTGTGTCTTACTGGAGTAAAAAGATCAATGAAAAATCATTACCGAAGCACCTAAATTCCTTTTTATACATTTGAAACTAATTTATAAAAAATATAATTTTATTAAAAAACTTATTATAGAATGATAATAATATGTGTCAAAACAAATATTATTTTATTATTACCTTTCTACCCTTTTATAAATAAATAGTTGTTTAAACCATGTTTTATGCAACAATTGTTTGGTTTTTCATGTATGTTTTAATATTTTTTTTTGACCTTATAATTTTCTCATGGTTACAATATATATAGAATTATTACCATGATAAAAATTTCTAATAAAATTTTTATATATGTATTTATAGTGATATATAAATTTATATATAGAAATTTTAATGCATCTTTCATGGAGATAGTAGGACATACATACGCATTAATATTGTTTCCATTTTCTCAACAAATTTATAGAAAAAATTATATAATATATTAAAAATATATAGAAATTTTCGTTTCATATATATCCAATATTTTTATTTAAAAATGTCTGTATTACTTTCTATATAAAGAATATGTGAAGAATTAATCACATCACTTTGCGATATAGTAGTCCACCACACACATGAATGTTGTTATCTAATTCCCATAGAATAGAATTTAAGAATGAATTTGTGATAAAATGATTAGATAAGAATAATAATATCATAGATATCATATATAAACAATAAATTAAACATTCAATTCCTTTGGGAGAGTTAGGTATGGAAAACGAATATCATCAGTTTTCAAGGTTGTATACAACCAGACACAAGAATAATTTTTTGGTATCCCATTCGATGGAATTGGATTGAGATTTATGTTTTGAAATTAAATATTATAATATTTTTTATATTTAATATAATGTGATTATTATATCAGAAATTTCTAATAAAAATTTATGGAGGCGAAGGATGCAATAAAATAAAATGTTTAGTTAGGGGTGATACCCCTTTGTGATACAAGGTCCTTTGGATTGTTCTAAGAGGAATTTATTTTCTATTTATAATAAAAATAAGAAATAAGATGATATAAGGAAATTAGTGAATTTATCCGTTCATTTTATGGATGATATAATAATTTTTCTAATTGGGAAGAAGATAGGAGATGGGTTGACATTTAATAAGTGAGTTGAGGAGTGGAATTATAATTTTTAAAAAGAAAAAGGTGTACACTCATTTTGAACATTAACAATTGATAAAATATTTTAAATTATCATTTATTACAGGTTTTAATGTCTATATGGTGAATTGAATTTTTTTGACATGTTTTGTTTAACTTTTTTAACATATCTTTTTTTTATTTTAACCCCTAGTGAGACCCATTTTGACCTTAATTGTTATAAATAATATTTTTTAATTTTAGTATTAATTAGGTTAAAAAATTAAATTTTCCACATTGTAAAATATACATTACAATGATTCCAAATATTTAAACAATTTTTAAAAATTGAACTTGTAGATGTAAAAATATATAATTTAAAATTAAACTATTATATATGATGAAAAAGAGGGTTACCAACAATATTATTTTAAAACGTTTTAAAATAGTTTATAAAAAATTGAATATCGAAATTGATTCCAATTAGCTGAATTTTAATAATATATATAATTAATGTCATTTTACTTTTAATACCATGTTAATACAATTTTGGATTTTTTAAAACTTTTAAAAGAAATAACAATTCTTAATAAAAGATCATATATTTAACTATAATTGAAAAATTTATCTTCTAAAAAATTTTAAAAAAAAATTCACGCGAAGATAATATTTAAATGATTTTTTAAAAATAATCATTTTCCACAAAATTTTATGAATTTTTAAAAAAATCTATTTTCTGAAATTTCAAAAAATGCAACAAAACTGATTTCATTAAAAATATATTTATAAATAAAAATTTGGATTTATTTTCTATCATGGTAATAACACAGATAATAAGAAGTTTAAGTACTTGATTGAATATATAATACACACATATCATTAATAAGATACACTGACATTTTTATTAACTTATATATCTAAAAATATTTATGCACATAAAAATAATATTCCATAAAAATAATTACCTTGTTTTAAAATGGTTTCTTTTCAAATTCTTATATATTAGTCACAACTAATTTTTCATATATAAATATATATAAAATATATTGTTCAATAATTTAGTTAATCTTATTCCTATCAACCATTCTAATAGCTAAGTGTGAACTATCAAATCATTTAATAATAATTTCGTAGAATCTCATGTTTTGTTTAAACTCGATGATACATGTAATAAAAACTACAAGCCGTGTTTCAGGTAATGCTAGATGAACTCATAGTTTCACATACTGGATAACATATGATAAGTTATAATTTGTTTAATTTGTTTCCATAAAATATAATGGTGTTATATTTTACCATTGATAAATTGAATTTATCTTCCGAAACGCATCACCTTAGAACCAATATCTACGGATATATCTAGATCATTACATGAGGATAATTCTTACTCAGTATATCCCCAAGTTCCCTTATAGCTTATTAAAGATGGTTGTTTTTTCCAAAATTTTACCATGTGAGTGGTATAATTTTGTAGGAATTTCTCTATATGATCAATAATCTCATCTCATTATTCATTTTTGGAAAAATAATCGCAAGGAAATATGAAATATATATTTTCTACATGTTAATTATCAGACATTCAATTATTATGGATAGATACATAGAACACATCATTAACTTTAGAGGGGTTTTTTGGAAGCACCAATCAATAAACTACATTCTCAATATGATCATGACATTCAAAAAGAGATATATAGGGAACAATATTCATTTACAACATAAATAATATTTCAACCTATGGTTATACATTGATAAACTTCAATATCATCTCTTACCCAAAAAATGAATATTCATGATGAAATTTTCATTCCTCGTGAACTAGAGAATCAAAAGTTCAATAAAATAAAGATAAAAAGTTATTTATTTATATAATTATTATAAAAAATGGAATTATTATCAGATATCATAAAATAAATTTCAATGTTAAACTTAATATATTACATGAACTATTTACATTAAAATCAATCATGTCTAACCATAATTGAAAAGAGATAATTTAGAAAAAAGGTAACTAAATTCCCCAAATTTACATAACATTATCCGCTAAATATCATTCAGCATCTCCTAATGGTAACATGAAAAATATGTCAATATCTTGGTCATATATTCCCCAAATGTTATGTAGAAACATATATTATCTTATATTATCGATTAAAATGTGAATGGTTCCTCAATACTTGAATAGGACTATAGATTGGGGAATATATTCAATATATCCAAAAATATTGTCAACCGAATAATTAATGACATAAAATACATTATCAACCAATAATTATATGGACAACATTAATATCAAATTTATATTGTCCACATTAAGAAACTCTTTATCAAAATCAAACACTATTTTATTAAATTCAGGAACATTTTAAGGGTTAACATCCCATAAAAAAGTGTTTTCCATAAAACATAACCTTTTTATTAAATCAATTTTATAGGCTATCAATACTATTCAATACATATTTACAAATCCACAATTATATTTCTTAATATTACAATCCATATATATTTCCTGATTTATAAAACATAACTACTGAATTTTCATATATAAAAACATTTATCATTCCGCTCCAATAATAAAAAAGTATCTAGGATTTGTCATATTATTTAGTAATAACTCTTTCCAATAACAAGAAATATGAATCATTTTTTAACATTCATCAACCCAAATTTAATCACGTTTCTCGCATTTAACATAAAACAAATTTAGAACAGGACATACCTCTTATATATCATTCATTTTCTCTTCAACTTCTGTTTTATAACCATTACTCATGACATATTTTTAACTCCCATTACAAGATATCCCCTTTAGAAATAGATGGTTATAATTTATAAACATTTCACATTTAAAACATTCATTAATGAAGCTTAATGGGATCCATTATTCTCATCCATTCTGTTAATAAACATTTTCGTTTTCCCTCAGTAATAAATTTCTTTGTGTATTTATTTTCCACCATCAAACCATGTTCTTTCCTATTCGAGACATTCTACTAAGTGATTCATCCCACATTCATAGAATATAGAAAAATGAGTCTTCTTTCCTAAATGGTATCCACTACCATAGATCATAGAAAACACTTTCATTTTCTTATATGGTGTATCTAAGAGTTGGTTTAGGTGTATCTTGTTAACCATATATCAATATAACTAATTACGAATGATAATAATATCCTTTAATCGGGTCATGCGGCCATTTGGTTTCTTGTAAAAACATTTCCAATAAAATTCATTATTATTCTAGTTCATTTTTTCTCTTTAAATCAACTGAAATAATAAACCTTAGTGTGAGTAATAATATTCATAGTGGGGAAAAATAAAATCACGAAAATCACTTAAAGGAAATCTATATCTAGATGTCTTATTTTAAATCTATGGAACCTTATATTTATCCTAGGACATTATTCAAATAATTCATTAAGTTTTGTAATGTGTTTTTAAATTTACAAATAATATATTTAGTAGTGTCAAGCATTGTGTGTATAAATGCCCATTTTCATGCACTAGGGGACAATCAGGTCCAACACAATGCGTCTATTTCAGAGTTACTACCCCTAGCTACTTATATTCTAGAGAAATATCCACATATAGTATCTAGGGAGGGATGTACCTTCTTGAAGAAATTATTGAATATCTGTCACCATAATTCAAAAGAATTTTTCTATAATTTGACTCATTTATGGAATTATCCCTACATGTATCACTAAAAATATCATTATAAATATTCCTAGGTATCTGACAATTTTTTTCTCATCATAGTATCCAATAGATAACTAAAAAATTGTGTTAATATAAACTGTAAAGGGATTAACTTAATTCTAGTGGAATATAATATTTTCTATCAAGGTACTCCATGGGTGTATGAAACCCTTGGGTAGGACACAACCATATCCTTATGGGAAATCCTTTTCTCATGAAGCCTATGGGTGGTGCTTCATCCAACAATCACACATGACAGTTCCCAAGAATTGGATTCCATCATTTTAACATGATACCAGCTATAAAGAACCACACTTATTCTAAACAGATATTATATATTTCTAGACAATTAATTTTTAAATTACACAAAGTAACTTAGTAGGATCATGAATGTACATTGCCTTTGGAAACATGGGCACATAAAAAACTGGTCAATGAGTGAGTTAAATAATATGTCACTATATTCTTCATAACATTCACACTTATTTTACGTGTCATACATAATAAAATTCATTATATCCTATTGAAATTTAACATAAGAATGGTTGAACATAGATTCTTTACAAGGGACAACAAGGGAGATATCAAAATATCATGAGTATAAGGGTTTAATATCATGAAAATATCATTTTACAACTATACATTTCATTTAATATGGCATTAAAGAGAGTAATGAAATTTGTATTGTTTGTTTAAAAGACATGTATTTTTAATAGAATCAATGGAAATGAACCAACTGAAAATAAAATTTTCATAAGGAATATAATATTTTCCAAACACAGTGTCAAAGAAAGTAAATTCCCTAGTAGTTCAAATATAATTTCTAAAACTACCATAGTGTAGTGAGTTCACTTCTTAAAACATTATAGTTTTCAAGGTTCATTACCAATACTATCATAGTGGATATATTACCTTAACAAACATGTTTCACTCCCCATTCCATCATTATTTTTCTCATTAGATATAAATCTTTACCTGATGCATGGGAGGGAGATATAGTTCCCACTAGTCATAGAATCCACAAAACTCTATCCCACAAGATAATAAAACCTTCATCAAATAAAAAATGGAATATAAATGGTTATAATAATAATTTCACCATAACATAACATGTGGTATTATTATCAACATTTTATCAAAGGAAAACCCATGGAAAAAAGAAGTGGGTATCGTTATCATTTAATAATTGTTTAACCCTTGGAAGAAAAATAGGTTTTCTAAACATATATTAATCATAAAAATAAACTATTGTGTAAAATAATAAAAGGTGTTTCCTTGTATCATATCCCTAGTAAAGCATATGTATCATTAAATTATTTCATATTAGAATGAAAATAATTTGAAAAAAATGGAAATTGTTTTAAGGAAAATATCCTTTGTTGGAAAATATCATCTTAAAAATTAAAAATTGATAAGATATTTTGGAAATAACATTATTTCAAAATAATATTGAAATATTATAATATAATATTAAAAAAATATAATGTTTATTATTTTTGAAAAATTTCATCTATGTCATACATATATTACTTAATCATTTTTCGTAAAACAAATATTAATTTATTTTTTTGAAAAAATAAATTTATAATCCATTAAAATATATTTTTTTTAAAATAAAAAATTTATTAAAATTCCTTTCATAATTAATTTTGATAATTTGAAAAAACAATTCAAATATTTTTAGAATATTTGGTTTTTAAAGAACAATGGGTTTTGACATAAGAGATAAATAAAAATGTTTTTATTAAAAACATTATTTATAGAACTTTAGTAAATAAAATGATTAAAATGAAAAGAAATAATGTAATATAATGAAATATAAATACGAGATTAAATTTCATTATTTTCTTGATATATGGATCATTATTTTTCATAATTAGAAACAAAATCAATAATAATCCTGATAAACAATGAGATTACATCATAAAACCCTTACTATTTTGGAAAATTTTGATCATATTCCCCAGAAAATAATAACATTAAATAAAATATATAATATCACCAGAATATTAAAATTCAAGATATTACATGTCAAAGGGTCTGTATATACGCATCGTGGATGATTATATTTGCGTAACCTGAAATATTTATGAAAGAAAAAAATTGAGAAATAACCCCTTAACGCTTTGGTATCTTTGGAAACATAATCCTCGTGAATGATAGATACTAAAATTAAATTTAAAAAAATTATTATCATTTTAATGATCATAAGTTAAATTAATATGTAGTATATTCACCGCATAAAAGAAACAGGTGGTTAATAAGGTACGTGTCTTATATAAGTAAAAAGTGGGATAAAAATCCCTTACCTTAGGTCCCATGTTCATTGATATAAATTTGAAGCATAATTATAATTTACATAATATTATTTTAAATTTATTATAGAACCATAAACATATTTATCATACCATATATGATTTAATTATGACCTTTTATTCTCATTTTATCAGTAATTATTTGTCAAAATCATGTTTCATGTAATAACTGCTTTGTTTTCAGAGAATATTTTGATTTGTTATTTTCGGTCATCATACAGTGTGCATTGAAGCATAATATTAATAATGACAACCATAATAAAAATATCCTATATATAATATTCATGTATGACTTTAGTGTAATCTAGAATAGTTAGATATAGAAAATGAAATACACTATTCTCAGAGATGGAAGGTCGTACGTATACCTGAGTACCTTTTCTTTTTTCTCAACATATTGAAAAAATGAAAGGTATATACCATATTAAAAATATTGAATAGTTATATTTCATATAGAGCACATATTTTTATTTATTTGTATACATACTAGATTCCATGTATATTATAAGTGAAAATGAATCACAACGCTTCATGAGGCGGTAGTCGACCCTAAACATTTACGACATTAACTTATTTCAATAGAATAGACTATAATAAGGAATATGTTATATCAATAATAAGTAATAACAATAATAATATTATAAATAAAATAAATAAGTAACAAATCAATTGTTCATTCCAGCGGTGAGAAAAGGTGATGGAAAAAAATAACAATGATTTGAGAGGTATTAGTCTTCTATACAACAGAATGATGATTTTATAACCTATTTGACGGAAAATTAAAATTATTTTGGTAATTAAATAGAAAAACTAAAAATTAATAATATTTATTATAATATATATATTGTATTAGTATGTTCTAATAATTATTTAAATAGGTGGTGTAAGAAGTAAAATAAAATTCTCACTTTGGGATGTTACCTCTTCATCGGATAACATATTTTATTTTATACAAAAATGATTCTTAGGATGTATTTATGGAAATAAGAAGGCTTCTTTTATGATAATAGACAATTAAAGAAGTAGTTTGTTTATTTCATGTTTAAAACAATGATATTTGGATGTGTGAAGAGGATATAAGAGGGGGTGGCCAGTTATAAGCGAGGTGACTAACACACTTGTACTTTCTTAAAAGAAAATGGTTTTATCATGTTTTTCTCATAAAAAAAGGAAGAATAATGTGGTATTATAAAAAAAAATTAGTTTCAGGGTAACATTGTTTATAAAATATGATTTTACAAGGATTTAGAAATTGTTTCCCTTATTTTTTAGTTTAACGCCTAGGTAAATCCATTTTCACTATAATCATGGAAAATAATTTCTATTATTTTCACAATTTATTAGGGTAAGAAATATATTTGATATTATTAGATAACATAAATTATAATAAAAAAATATGGGAACCTTTTTTGATTATACTCTCATAAATATAAATATAAACTCATAGATGTGATGAAAAATAGATTTTTAAAAATATAGAATCATCAAATCATTAATGATTTTTAGTAAAAAGAATTAAATATGATATTGTTACTAATGAGATAAATCATATTAATAGATATATATTTTAACTGAATTCACAGGTAAAACCATCTTATATAATGATTATAATATTTGAAATATTTGAAAGAATGAAAATTTTTAATAAACAAAATTATTTTTCACTTTTCATTGAAAAATTCTGATTGACAGAAAATCCCAGACAGTTCACATAAAAATAATTTTGACATGAAAATTAAAAAATGAATTTAATAATTTTATAGAAATTTTTTAATATTTTCAGAAAATAATTAATAAAACCTTCCCAAAATGCGATGAAACAACTATTTGGGGAAAATGGTTTTAATAATAAAATTGGATTTTGTATATCTCATTATTATAAAATACATAACATGCATGTTAAATGTTATATTGAATATATAAAAAATAAATTTCATTAAAATAATTCAAAAATGTAATTTCCAAAATCAATAGATGTAAAACATTTTTATGCACGAAAAAACCATATCCTAAAAAATATTTTCTTTGTTATCAAATTGAATTTATATTAATTTATAATTAATTGTTTACAAAAAAATTTCTAATATATACATGTTTAAAATATATATTATTTTAATTTACCTAATCCAATTCATACTTGATAATCTAATGTCAATGTGATGACTGTAAAATTAATTAATAATATTTTAAAAGTATTTCATGATTTTCTTAAATATAGTATTGCATGTAATGAATGATAAACATAGTGTTTCATATAATGTAATATAAAATCAATTTGTTATATAATGAAAAATATAAAAAATAATTTATTTATTTTAAAAAAATATTACAAAAAAACTCAGTATGTTATAATAATTCACCATGAATCCATTATTTTTATTGTGGAATATTGGGAGTAAAATACATGTGAGTTTAAAATAAAAACTTAACTTTAGGGATCAAGAAAGACAAAAATATAGGAGCATAAAATCACACATTAAACTATTTTTTATGAATTATATAGACATAAATATTTACATTTCTCATAATGTTTGAAAACAATTGTGCATATGAAGATTTAAAAAGAATATTTTAATAGCTTGTGTCAGAGAAGAGTGGTAAAGTTTGATCTGGGTATGGATTTTGGAATGTTGTTCTACTTCAATCATTATGTTAAAACATAATTCTTTATGTTTGATCAATTAAAAAATGGAATTTGTTATCCATAATGGAAATGGTGAATGGGTAAATATCTCTGGTTTTATGAAATTAAAAGTTAGAGGAAAATAATTTAGGTTCATGAATGTGGTGATAATTGAAGGCCATAGTCACAATATTTTAAATGCAATTAAACTATTTTTCTCAAGGAGTACAGTACACGACCATAACAAGAAATTAGTCATCATAGAAAGATACGGTACAATTATAATGTAGGTAAAGTGAATGATGGTGCATATCTATCTGATTGGTGGAGAGTAAGATAATTTATTTCTATATAAGAATGAAGATTTCAAATAATTGTGTAATACACATAACCAATTAATTCAAAATTCTTCGAAAGATATGACGAAGACTGAAATAGATGATGATATCTTTAATATTTCACATTATCATACTCCAATATATGATAAAATCAAAAACAATTGAATATTAATACAAAGGTTATTTAATAAACGGTTAAATGGTCAATAAGATTGCATCAACTAGTGAATAAGGATTTATGTGGAAAATATCACCCAATATACTATTTGTTAATAGTTTTTATATTCAATTAATTTTTTATGACAGTATCATGGAAAAAATAATGGTTATAACTAACTAATATGATGTTCTTAAATTCATTTCATGATTCCATAGATTGGGGTACCAAATTATTAAGGATAGAATTTTGAAATTATTAATTGATAAGAGAATGGAATTCACTAATAATAAAACGGTATGATATTTCAAGAATCACTATATTATACTTCAATTTTTAGTAATGAGGACTCCTCAAAAAATAGATTTAATCAAAATATGAACTGGATTGTCAAATATATATCCCATAAAACTCCAATTCAAATTATTATAATAGATAATTATTGAATGGAAGTTGTTCTTAAATTATTTTATATTTCTAAAAGGCATTTATTTTTTTTTAAAAATGATAATATACCATTTGAGTAGTGATAGATGAATAATTAAGTATTAAATTAATTAGTATCATCAAATGAAAATTCTTATTTCCAAAGAATGGGATGAAGGGAATGCATTATCCTAAATGGGATGATTTAGTTTTTAATTGATACGCATAAAAATTTATACAAAAAATTCTTTGGAAAATGTTTAAAAGTAAAGATTAAATTCTTATGATGGAAACAATAAATTTTAAATATGTTGATAAGTTTTCATAATAATAAAGTGAGTAACTATCAGAGGATAGTCATATTAATGTGACCAGCCTATGAGGAGGAAACCAAGTTATAGAATCCATAGAATATAGAACGGATTATGAAAAATCCTAGTAAGTTGAGTAGTTACAAATAAAGAAAGAATAATGTATAGAATCATTGAACATTATATCATTTGGGTTTGGATAGCTCCAGTAAAGAATTAATGAATTAATAATCTACAAAAAACCAATTGTTTTCTCCATTATAGACCATTTATTTTAAAAGAGGATTTAATATACTAAAATACGAATGTATGAAAAGGCTTCCAAATTAAAAAATAATAAAATCGGTGAAATTATTTCATGATTTGAAAAAAAATTGAATAAAAACAAAGTGGGTTTTCCAAAATAAACACAATTATGTTTGGATTATTACTTAGAAAAATTTCAATTTTTCTGAAAGGAGTATTCCCAAATTTAAGGTACTGGATGTTTGGAGACATTTAGTCATATTTCCCAATTGGATACCATTATGATTATCTTGAAAATATCGATAAAAAGGGGATTCGAGGTTTTGTAATGCAAGATTAAACATCATTATTCAATGGAATCCTTAAATTGGAAGTACACATCAAGACACCAAATGTATTTTATATAAATTATTTATATGTAAAATTTTATGAATTATAATAATACATCAAATGGTACAAAGAAAAAGACACCATTGTAGTATTTAAGGCATGATCAATACATGAGAAATCATGGATTAGAACATTATAGAGTTTATATAAAAGCCTCAATGTCAAGAAAAAAAGAGATTAAATGATGGTTGTGAATATTTATCATCATCAAAATAATATTTTTAGGGTCATGTGATAAAAATTAACTCTTTTAGTTCATTAAATGACATGTATGCTCAAAATATCCATGATTGGGGAGTTAAAAAATTCCCTTGTTTATAGGGAATGATATGAAGAGGCATTATATTTATTTATCGATCAAACTTTTTATAATATATTATTACGGAAATTAGAATAGATGATTTGAATAAATAAAAATATGGATGGATTCATGGATGATGTTTCCATTATAGGATGATGGAAGAAAAAGTTGATGTCTCATAATATAGATAAATCAGTAGAATCTTATTATATTTAACAAAAAATAAAACTAGAATTATATTTTATACATGTCATGACACATGGTGTGAAAGCTATCTTATTGAAGGAAAATGTTATAATATTATATAGTTCTTCAATAAATGAATAATATAGTTGAATTAGGGATGCAATCTAACATGACAACACTATAAGAGTTATTGAGATACATGAAAGTGGATTGTGCTGGTTCCACAGGTCCTTACAAGATGATATTAGAATATTAATTCTGTCGTAGAGATTTTTTGATTTTAGGGTTTTGAAAGAAATAATAATTCATATCACTTAACACTATTGATACATAATACATAACATTTATTAAAAATTTTAATAATATAATATATATGAATCATTAAATTTTCGATATCAAAGTTGATGTAAAGATTCAAATTTCAAATTGATGTGATAAATCTCGTTCTATTAATCTGTGAGAAAATTATTTTTATCTATAAATAAAAATTCACATCATTATAAAGTATCAGTTTATCTATGAGAATGTCAAACAAAGGGTTGTTTGGAGTATGTGTCTCTAAAATATCAAATTACATTTATTAGAATAAAGTCACTACCCAAATATGACTTTTACATTAATTAGTTAGGTCGTAGCATTCAACCACCACCACCCAACTAGATGGGTTGGAGAAATAACCCCCACTCCTAAAGGGAATTTATATTTATAAAAACACATGGGATCTATTTGTTATAAAAAAAATTATTTCACTATTATACAATTTTTTTTGAATATTTATGTAATTACTCATGATGTTTATTGTAAAAGTAGATGACGTGTTTATAGGGTACATGGGAGTTGTTTTCCCTGAAAAATGATAATTATTAATTGTTTGATGTTTTTGTTACTCCCTTCAATGAGAGAGAAATCCCTAGGTAATGATTTCAATATGTCTATGGTGCTTAGATATTTATTCGATTCGGAAATAGTATTTTAGATCATAGAAATAATGGAAGTGATTTCTTAAGGGATTTTTAAATTTAAATATTGTTTCTCATAGTGAGATTAGAAATGTATTTATATATTTCATGATTAATGTATCATTCTTGCTGTAACAAAATGAATAATGTTTTAGTATATAGAGCAATATTATTTTTGTTCTTCCAAATAAATAAATGGTTAATCTACTTTGGTTCCCTTGTAGTGGGTTTAATGAACCTAAATTGAGATATTGTTAGTACAAAATACCATGGAAATGTTTTAGTTTCTTTATTGTTAAAAATGGAATGTAATGTGACTCTCAATAGAGACTAAAATATTATTAGAATGTATAAATGTGGTTTGGAATAATCTATAATTGTTTTTTCTATATAATATAATTCATATAGAGATATTCAAGGTCTCATAATGAATGTTGTTTTTAGGAAACAGAAACATAATTGACTACTCTATATTTGTATGGAAATTAAACATATTATATAATGATATTAATTTTTTTTCATAAAATTATGTAATTTTACACTAAATGAAGATAAAATGTTCTTCCATAAAAAATTTAGATGCATCATGACCAGGCTGAGAAAGTGGAGATTTTTTCTGAATATTGGATTCATTGGGAGTCTTCAATCATGATTGAACATTTCATGTTTTATTAATGAATATATTTTTTGGTGGAATCATGTATGTATACATCACATTACATATTATAAATATGTGTACCTAAAAAAAGGGATGTTCCTTAATTTTTTTAGACTCCTAGGGTTATTTTGTAAGGGTCCTTGCGTATTTTTGGATAGTCACCAAGAGATGTTTAAGGTTTAATATATTTCAATTTTAAGGAGAATAATCGGTTCATCCATAGAGCGGTTGGCCATGCCATGAAGGTGATTTGGTGGATTTCACAAATATCAAGTAATCTATCTCAAGGATAGAGTTTCCATCCAAATAATCAATATATGAAAAACATAGTATTTATATAGTAGATGTGTCCATTTTATGAATGTAGAAACTCTTATATTTAATCCTAGAGCCAATGACGACAACCATTACATTGACATGATTATAAGGAATTAAAAAACCAAAATATCAATGTATGATAATGAATTTTATTAAAGTCTGTTTTCGTATACGTTTTATATTATGTAACAATTCATTTGGATAAATTAATATATATTGATTTAATTATGGTCCTTGAGGGTCTTTTCACGATTCAGGGTATGAAATAAAGGTAAATAAGACCAACCTATATTATTCCCATGATTAGTGCCTGGCTGGAACACATTTAAGTAGTTCTTGTGAGCTCAGAGGCTGAATTATTCAATTTGTACAGTAGAATGCACGAAGTTGGTTCCCTATTTGTCAAAATATGTGTCCATACCCAGGTAAACATCAAACTCAATCCACATGGATAGAGGTAGGTGCATAGTAGGCCCACAATTTTGAAAATCATGCGGCCAAACTGTAATCCCTTAAAAAAGCGGGAATTTTTAATTTTCCCCCTTGGGATTTTTAGGATCTGGCTCTTTTTCCAACCCCATTTCCTTCCTTTTAGCCCTTATAATGAACCCTAGTAACCTAATCTTCTAATAATTTAATCTCTTTCGATCGTAATCTAATTTGAGCACCATTGGGTTTGGATTGAAGCTTCGGGTATGTCTAACCAATCAATTTCGTCCCATTTGGGATATGGTTTCCATCTTTCAGAGATCTCCAACCGAATCTCTACAACCCTTCTTTTGTAGTGAGATATTTTTTAAGGATTACAGGGGTGGTAGGATCAGTATTTTAAACAAGGATTAACGGTGAATTCATCAATAGATTTGAGGTAGGTGTTCTACATGTTATATCCCTTTTTTTCATGTGGATTTGTGTATATGAATTTATGTTCTTTATTTACTTTTAATGTTATTTTGATGAAGTAAGATGTATTTGGTAAAATTGGATTTTAACTATTGAAAATAAGACCTCATAATCCTTCAAGATACAAGTATTATTATTAGAATTATTTAGAACCACCCATTAAGTGTTCTTATATTCCCAATCCTAAAAATTTGTAATGTTTTGCGCATATTTGAAGTGTGATAATGGTGAGCCCATAATGTATATGTTAATGTTGTTGAGGGAAGAAATCAAAATATTGGTAGTTATTACTAGGGTTGATAATGGTATAAGGTCTTGTTTGGCATGGCATAAAAATGGGTTATGTGGGATTAACATGAATGTGTCATATAGAATGTGATATGTACTTGGAAATGCATAAGCGAGTTAATGCATGGGAAATGATAAATGTTTTAAGCGAAATAACCTGTGAAAATTTTGTAGTATCTCAAATAATTAATTTAAGAATAATTTTGAATATTCTTAATGAATACGGCATATGAAATGGTAATTGGGCTAAATGGCTATATAATATAAATGAAAAATGGGAGATTGGATATTGGCATGGTATTAATTCCCTTATTGATTTTCATGGATTCTGATATCAATATTTCATAATGGATATGGTTGGTTTTTATGTGTGAAGATTGTGGGGAATGGTATATAAGCTTATATACATGACTTGGAAGAGTTGGGTATTGACATGAGGATTTATGCCCACGGGTCGAGTTAGACAGAGGCTCTAAAATCCACCCCAAAAATGAATGGATTAGGGTAGTGGATAGAGTTCTATTACCCTACTACTTTTATTTGATGAGACCATATGGCCTAAGGCTTCACGGTGAGTGTGTTGTATATGTGATGATATTTTCACACCTATTAAGATAGTGAACATGATTTATTCCCATATGTTTGATATAGATTAAGATGTATAACCCATTGAAAACATGATTAATGTGATTTATGTATTAAATATAAAATGATATTTATAATAGAAATAACACTTGGAACATCGTAAGAATAATTTGATAAATATTGGCCGAAAAGTTATATTTTGGTTTTTTTATCATTAACCCTTTTCTTACATGAAATAATTTTTTAAACATGATAATTTCTAGACACTATTTTTGGTTGAATACTGAGTTGTACTCGCTCATAGATCAGGCCACCGTTGGGTACCCATGTAGATCTCATGCATTCAGATTAGGGCAAGGGAAAGGGCCCCGTGCATGGGAGTTTATTCAGGCTTAGGTTGCACATAGATGTGGTTCTGGACTTGACGTCAGGACCATTTGGGGATTCATTTGTTTTTTTTTTGTTTTGTGTTTTTACACTTGGGACACTTTTACTATGGTATAGAATGTTTATTTTCAGTTTGTAGTTTGTACCCAATTTTGTTAGATGTTGGTTATCTATGTTTAATGATTATTTTATTTTTTTCAACTATTTGTACTATTATCTGTTGTGTCATTCTCTGGTAATGATTTTGTCGTCTCCAATTATGACATATTGGTCCCTCGCTACTAATAAGTAACCATGGGCATACCGGGAGACATGCTTGAGGTCATCTATCAACTTGTATTGGGGAATTGGTTTAGTGGATCCTAGATAGGGATGTTTCAAAGTTGTATTAGAATATTTTACTTTATCATTGGTTTGCATTACTATGTGAGGATAGTATATTGGAGTCTATGAGGCATCGTGCCTTTTTAATGAGCTTGTTCTTGGGAGTAAGTAACCCATGTACAAGAGAGAACCCACCTGACTTGGGTGGAAATTATTATTATTTTGTGCCTTATAAAATTTGATGATATTTGACCATTGGGTAGTGCAGTCATTGTGTGATGTGAATTTTTTTAACTTATTCACATGGAAATAATGGCATGTGGTTGTTCATTCATGAATCATTCTAGAAAACTAGGTATATAAGTGGCATGCATCATGATAGGAACTCACCTGGTGGGTGTGTGGGGTATGAAAGGTAGAATGAATTTCACTTCCTTAAAAATATAATTAAAATGATGCCTAATTAAATGATTGAAATTATATCTATGAAATTAAATGTTGAATATTAATTTAAAAATGTTGTCTAATAAATGTTTAAGAATATTGAAAGGTGAAATGTAACATGATGGTAAATGGGAAATGATCCTAGTGTAAAGGGTTGCATTTTATGTTTTGAAATAGTTATGAAATGGTACCTAAGGTATGATTTTTTACCACGTAAGTTAGCTACCCAACATTATACATAAACCATAATAGGGTTGGTCAAGGGTAGTAGTTGGATTATGGTAAGGTCCAATTGGATAGTGTATGTGATTTTTTTGTCTTTGGCTGGCAGGGATCATTTCTATATGAAATCTATGGAAGTTATATGATATGTGTTCTAAAAATAGTGTTTGGATTTTTTGAGAAATGTCTCCACAGTGTTGAGTGCCAATTGGGTGACGAGAGAACGTTTCCAAAAATACTCCTCCCATAGTGGAGAAAGAGAATTTGGTGATCCAGGATGATGGAGAGGAGAAGTTCAATGATAATTTGTCTTATTTTAGGAAAATTATGGAACACGACCTAGAAAGGGTAACACTATGCATAAAAAGTTTCCACTACAAAATACCTAAAAAATTTATTAGAGAGGGCGGGTTGGAGGCAACTCAGTTCAATTTAGAGTCCATTCAGATGATTCTCAAACACTTAGAGACTCTTACTAAGAATCAGATTAAGCAGGACACCTATATAATGAGGTTTTAGGTGAAGTGTTTTTTTTAAATCATGGTTTAGACCATGAAAAATGAAGGAATGTTATGGAATGATTTTTTAGAAATGATTCTAGAGAATATATATATAGAGACCATGAGTTAAGAGAGAGAAATTTATATTATGAGTTAGACCCAAGGGTCGATGCTGGTAATAGATTATTCTAGTTGTTCCACTATCTTATGACACATTTTTCTAGTGTTGACAGAAGATGAGGTAGGTATGGATAATCATTTCTAGAAAGGATAGATACATGAGATTATGTGTCAATGTGAATATCTACCATTTGAAGAGAATTTCATAGGTTAGGGAACAGACCCTTACATTAGACGGAAACCTGAAATGGAATTCAAGTAGAAGACTTTTTATAATAGTTGTATGGGTAAGTGGTGCATCTTTCATGGGCAATAAGTGCAGTTTTGGGAGATTCCATTAAGGAGGAAGTGCATAGAGTAGTCGTAATATAGGGGAAATCTCTCAAGGTGAAATTAGGTGTTCTGTTATTAGTGTGACCAATTGGGGCCCATAGGTTTTTCGTTTCCCAAATCACATATGGAGTTTCATTTATGTGGAGGAATGGGTAATATAAAGAGATTTTATAGAAAACCTCGAAAACTGGGAATGGATAGAGGCCAAAGACCCATGACAATGTCAGTTAAGGGGTTAGTTATCCCATATCTGGGAGAAAATTGGATTTTTATGGGTTGTGTTGGTTTGAGAGGTAGAAAATGCAATCTTGGACTAGAGCTTCTGTATGAGCAAGGTAGTATAGTTTTAGGAATTCTCTAAATAGATCGAGAGGCTTGACATATTCATGTAGTCTAGTCTAAATCAGATGATGTAGTGGTTGTCCCATCTATAATTAATGTTATAGTTCTTATAGCTTCTACACTTGATAGTTTTTGTTTTGAAACGGTTTCCACACATTCTTTCATTTCTCATAAATTTGTGGCTATTTGGGGTTTAATAGTAGAGCGTTTGTATGGGATTGTGATGATTTATATTTCATTGGGGTGCATGATCAAAATTTCATGAAATGTAATGGTTGTGCTCTAGTGGTTTGTGGGTATCATTTTATATGGGCTATGTACATCCATGATCTTGTAGGAATTTAAATGATCAGGGGTATGTATTGGTTGTTGACATATTATACCTAGATTGATGGTTACTGTCATAGAGTAACATTCAGGTTTCTCGAGGAGGAAACATATGTCTTTAATGATGAATAGGATGTTCGATTGGGTCATGCAGGGCCAATTTTTCGGTGGTTGGTGAACTCATAGGCTAAGAGGCTTTCCTTGTTCTTCTTGATGGAGGGATGCAGAATATTGTATTCCCACCTATTGTGGAAAAATTTACAATGTGTTTAGTGAGTATTTCTCAGGGCCACTAAATGAGAAGGATGATGAGTTAATGATAATGTTACATCATAGGTAGAAACTAGATTCCATTTCACCTTACCAAATGTAATTGAAAAAAATCTATGAGCATATGAATCAGTTGAAATAATAGTAGGAAAAAGGTTTTATTCTCCCTAGTACATCTCTTTGGGATCACCCGTACTTTTTTCCAAAAATTCCGATAGATATTTAATGTTAATTTTTCACTATAGAAAGTTGAATTATAAGATAGTTAATAATAAATACCCTATCCCCCAGTGTGATGATCAATTTTTACAGATTAGGGGTGCATCAGTCTTCTCTGAGATTGATCTAAGGTCAGGGTATCATCAAATGAGGTAAAGACCTTCTGATGTACCGCATGAAGCATTTAAGAAAAGTTATGGATTATATGTGTTTTTTGGGATGTTTTTCAGGTATAAAAAAGAACCAATAGTGTTCAAATATTTTATGAAAATAATATTTCATCCTTATATACACCAGTTCATAGTTTTCTTTGTCGATTACATCTTTATATTCTCTATAACACTTAATGATCATTCCAAACATCTTGACATTATCTTGAGTACTCAGAGAGAGAATATAATTTCTTCCATGCTATCCAAATGTCAATTAAGGAATTTTGAAGTGTATTTCTTAATTCAAATCATCTTTGAGGCATCTGTGTTAATGAACCCAATAAAGGTGAAGTCTATTGTGTCTTGGGGAAATCCTAAGAAACATTCTGTTTTTTGGAGTTTTATGGGTTTGATTGGGTATTACCATAGGTTCGTTCAATATTTATCCCCTATTGGAGATCTTTTTTCATGATTTTTCAAGTGGGAAATTATGTTTGTGTGTTATAAGGAATGTGATAAAGCTTTTCAAGAGTTGAAGAAGCATTTGACGACCGTAATGATCTTGATCGTACTTGG
Organism: Viscum album; assembly: GCA_963277665.1. NCBI lineage: Eukaryota > Viridiplantae > Streptophyta > Magnoliopsida > Santalales > Viscaceae > Viscum > Viscum album. Next base: position 1,997,087,605 of record OY728157.1, read on the forward strand.
TCAATGTAAGAGGCACACATTTTATTTTGATGCAACCATTGTTAGACTTGGGGTAGTGTTGATGCATGATGATTGGGTTGTAGCTTATGGGTGGAGACATTTGAGACATCATTAAAAAATTATCCTACTCATGATCTAGAGTTGTACATGGTGGTGTATTCTATGAAATGTTGGATTCAGTAATTCTTAGGACAGTAGTTTATTGTATTTATCGACCATAAGATATATATATATATATATATATTCTATCAATATTAGATATGGATTGAAAACCTAAAATAGATGATATTGAGTTGGTTTATACATCATTGAATTGTAATATCACTATAGATGCTTTGAGTCGAACTTCTCAAGGTCATGAGGTTCAGGAGCCTATCTCTGAGTGGAAGTTGATGGCCTTTAATGCTTGATACACATAAAGGTACACAGTGGGCATGGGTAGATGACCGTCACACCCATAGAAGTTTAACCAACATTTTTTACTTGGGTTGATGAGAACCTTCATGAGGATCGAAAGTGTTTGGTCATGAAGAATATAATTCTAGGTGGGAAGACACCTCCTTTTTGGGTTATTAGTTCTCATTGGGTTATTTGATTTTGTGTCAATGTTCTGGTACCAACAATTATGGAAGGAGATTTTATGCAAGCGTCTCATGCTTCTATGTGGGTATTTCACATTGGTGTGACAAAGATGTATCATGGTATTCAACAGTAATTTTGTTGTCTAGGAATCAATAAAGTGGTTGAGGGTTTCGTTTCATCATACCTCTCCTATCAGTATGTAATGGCTGAGAAAAATTTCCCAGGTGTCTTTTTACAACCATTGCCAATTTTAGAATGGAAGTAGGATGATTTAATGATTGATTTTGTAGTTGCCCTTACAGGGATTACATGAAATAATGACACAATATGGGTGGTTTTGGAATAGTTTACTAGACTGGAATATTTCTTTCCGATCTAGAAGACTTTCACCATCAGTCAGTTGGGTGAGTTATCTGTTCAAGAGATAGTGTTGTTTCATTGACTTATGAGGACTATATTATCAAATTAGGATGCATGTTTTACATCATTCTTCTAGAGTGGATTGCAAAAGTAACTTGGTAGCCATGTCAGTTTGAGTATGAATTTTGACCCATAGATAGATGGAGAATCAGAGAATACATTTCTGCCGTTAGAGGGAATGTTGAGATTATGTGTCCATCATTTGGTAGTTTGATGGATAAACACTTGTGGGTTTTTTGAGTATTCCAACAAAAAAGGTTTTTAAGATATGTTTCAAATGGCATTATTTGAGGTGCTCTATGGGAGGTAGTGTAGGTCCCCATTATAATGGATATTCTATGGTGAAATAGAGGTTTTAGGACCGAGTCTCATGTTGGAGACATCAGATGAGTTTTAGTTAATTCAGAATTATATGAAGATGGCTATGAGAAGGCATAAGTCGTATGTAGATCTACATCATAGACCCTTTGAGGATGGGGTGCCTGATAATGTGTTTCTTCAGGGGTCACCAAGGTTGGTTCACAGTCAAATTCAGAAATAGGGAATGTTATAACCTAGGTATATAAGGACGTTTCAGATAGTGGAGAGCATCCAAATGATGGATTAACAATGCAAGATGTTTTTCATGTTTCATAGCATCGTTAGTATCAACCCGATCCATCTCTTATGGTTAACATTGATGAAATTTTGTTGAGATTGATGCATCCTTTGAGGAACATCCTAATCTTGTTGTTGATTATAACTACATGGTTTTTTAAGGTACGGTTGTCCCCCAAGTGAGAGTTTTTAGATGAATGGGAATTTTCAATAAGAGACTTCGGAGTGAGAATTAGATATGAGGGTTCATTGGCCCAATATCTTTGCATCGTAATGCTAGATATGATTGGGAATAGGGCTCGACGATGAGTCATTATAATGTGGGGATGTTGTAACATCAATGCTTTTATTAAGGTATGTGTTCATTAATGTTATGATTAATTATCCTATCAATGTATAAATAAATGTTTCATGATATCATAAATGGCCTCAATTTTGTTAGGATGGTTCTGGTCATGAAATAATGGGAAACTAGTCCAACCTATGTAAGGTATATAGTTGGCACATGGCTGGTGCATGGTTATGTAAACTCTTTGAGATGGCTGTCTAAATTGTTCCATTATAGACAATGGGACCTGCATGGTAAACACATGGTTTGTAAAACCATGAAATCCTCCATAGGTAATTGTGAAACTCACTCTTCCAGGTTAGAGGTAGGCACATAGTTGGTTCATGTTTTAGAAAATTATGTGGGCAAAACATATACTCTTTAAGAAGTGTGTATTTCTACTTTTTCCCTCATGATTTGTAGCTTCCCACTCATTTTTCTTCCCTATTTCCTTCTATAAAGATCATGCAAGAAAAACTAGTCACCCATGATTCCAAGAGGTGATTATCCTTTGATACTAAGCCATTTGGATCACTGTTGAGTGTAGATTGATGTTCTGGGTAATTCTAACCCCTTCATTGCTTCTATTTTTTGGTTAAGGTTTTCTTCTACCACATATCTATTTCAGAAGATCTAAACCCCCGTCTTTTCTGGTGATATCTTCTAAAATACCATGTATTTATAGAAAAATACAATTTCATATATAATATTATTATTTTTATGTTAATGGGGATTCTGTGTCCAATAATGTAATTGACACACAATAATGGGTTTTTTTGAAATCATACGTTTCACACAACACTGAGTACATAAGAACCTCAGGCCAGTTGGTGATTATTCGACAAGTGAATCCAAGAGTTCTGAGTTAAAAACCATTTAGAGGCATTTTTCTTGTATTGTAGTAGTATTGTACCGGGAACAATAGTAGTACAATAGCATGGGCTATAGAAGACATTGTTCGGTACTATAGCAGCTGGAACTATTCATCCGTTTAGGCTTTTCGGCCACTAGTTAGAGCCTTGGGTCCTTTTAGGGTTTCAGTACACCCATGTACATAGTTAAAGTAAGGATTTCAGGCCACCTCAAGGCCTTTGCGTCATCTCAAGTCCTTTGGGCCACTTCAAGTTGATCAGGCCACCTGAAATTGTGCTTAATGATCAGACAGACTCTACAAGGAGAAGACTCTAGATGGAGAACAGGGCAGGCACATTCAATAGGGAAGAAGCTAATAGGATTTATCAAAAATAGAGGGTATGAAATTTCCATCAGGACCAGCCTGTACTTTCATGGGAAGACTAGCTGAATAACCATGCGAAGGTGGAGAGCTGATATCATGATGAAGAAGCTGGAAGGAGGAATTCAATGTATAGTATGTATAATTTTCTATGGCCTATGAGTCATGTAATATCTAAAGTCTACAAGCCTTGTAGGGGTTCCCCATTATTTATTGAAAGGGGGGTAATCAAAAAATTAATAAAAAACAAGGCCTTTGGGATACTAGGGAACAAAACTGAGTTATATTGAAAAATAATATAGAAAGATTATTATTATTCTAAATGGTATTAAATGCCATGATTTTTTATTGGAGATAATTAATAAAACATACTATATTATGATTTTACACATTTTTAAATGTATTTACATTTATCCAATGATTTTTTGAGGCTTAAAATGATAATGAATCGAATTTTAAGTATAAAATAATCTATTGTTTTTAAAAGGTTATTTTACCACCTTTTGATGGAAAAGCCTTTTTATATATAGTAATTATCACTTTTATAGGTTCTATTTGACAAAATAAATATATTATATAGAATCAAGATATCAAAATTTACTTTGGCTAAATTTTTAGTAATTTTTTGATAAAGTTCATTTTTTAATAAATAGTGAAAAATACTGCATTTTAATTCAAAAATACTTTTTCATCTAATTTATTTACATAGGTAGATTATAACTATATTTGGTTTTAAGTTGTAATTATATATTTTTATTTAATATAATTATTTCTAATGGATATAATTTCACAATGAAAATGGACATAAACACATGTTAATCTTTTGATAGTTTTTCTCTTAAATACCTGATTTTTTAGTTTTGACAACATCAATTAATTTTAAATTATTTTCTGAAAATTCTATGTTTTGAATTTGGAAATATAGATTCTATATTTGTAATCAAATGGTCCAGTTTTTTTAATAGTTACCTTTTATTTTTTGGTCATTATTAATAGTAACTTTAGTAATTATTTTTATTTACTATTGTTAAAGGGTATATCAGAAAATAAGGGTAAAAATAATATTATAATAATATTAAACAACCCTAAAACATATCTTAAAAATTGTGGATGATATATATCCTACCATTATAATAAAATGGTCGATTTTAGGACCTCATGTACCCACATCGGTGTGAAATGACATGTTATGACAATTAATTTAATGTAAAGGGAAATATAATTGAAACATATATATTATTACAAAAAAAAATTAATTTGAGTTATATAATATTTAAATGTGACTATAAATAGTAATTAGAACAATAAAATGATTTCCTACATCATGGTAGTTTATTTATAATTTTTACAGATTATAAAAAAATAAACTTATATATGGAACAATGATGATATATGGATTACCTTATTAATAAAATATTACAATAAAAAATATTATCAATATTAAAATAAATATATTTTGAACATTTTGATACCCTAAAAATTTATTTGTATGATTATGACATATTATATTTGTGTTACATCCGTTTTCTTGATGGAATGAAGTTGTTATGACTTCACCAAAAATCAATTTCTAAACAGTTTGAAAATTGATATAAAAGTGTTTTTGAATAAAATAATATTTTATTAAAAGGTTTAATAGTATTAAAAATATGTGGTTAAGAAAAATGACATATATAAAGTTACCAATTTCATTAATTATCAGCATGTGGTTCTCTTTTCATTTTATAGTAACTATAGTAACCATATATTACGAAAATACAAGAAGACATGGTAATATTTAATGTTTTTTACTATGGGTTAAACTTAAAATATAAGGTTATTTTTATTACTTAAACATGTCTAAACCCAATTGTTTGATAGTATTAATACTCATAAACATCGTATCCTAAAATTATATATCTTTGTTTATATTATAATTTGAATATCATTATATAAATATTAATATTTCAAGATTTTCCTAAAGTGCCTCTCCTCCCTCTAATAAAAGGCCACCACCTCAGCCAACTTACTCACACCTCTCAAGCACAATGTCCCATAAAAAATATACTCAAATTATCTTCAAGTGTATATAAAGTCCTACTAGAAGCATTATCTTGGGCATGAAATACTTCATGTAAGCCTTATTTTTAAAATCAAAATAATTTACCATATTTAGATGTATCATCTTCCCTCAGGTTCTTTTTTTTTTGAATTTTCCATCTCTACTCCAGAAGATCTACTTATTCATTAATTACATAACCACATTAGTATCCTAAATATACTATTATATTGATATTATATGTATTATAACTACACTAATACACACTTCCATCTAATGGATACAGACAAATTGTTTCTATGTACAACAGACTACCGACTCACGAAATGAAGATTTTTCAATTTTTACATACCACCTCTCATGCTGTCAATTATGATGTCACAGAATTTATATAAGATATATATTATATTTAAATTTTACCTATTCTTTTGTAATTTTTATTTACAATATACATTTATTATTTCCATGATGTGTAAATAGAATAATTTCATCTACGGAAGTGTCTACTACCGCCCCTCAAAGTGATATGACTTGTTCATCCTATACATGGAACATATAAAGGATTATCTTATTATAAATACGAGAAATACATGAAATAAATATAATAATGGTATTATAATATACATTTACAACATTTGATTATTATTCTTTTAGTATATTAAAGAAATAAAATTAGTGTTCATGCGTACATACGACCTACCATCTCCATAAATGGTGAATTTAATTCCTTATCTAAAAATATTTGGGATATTATAAACAAATTTATACTTCATATATATGATATTAAAATAATTTATAATATTCTAAATATTATGGAATTTTGACGACTTGGACAATTTACATCATATAAGTTCATTTTCTACTCTAGTATTGAATACCTACAAACCAGCCAATATGAACATAAATAATTATGTCATTTTTATAACATGATGGTATGTTATATAAAATTAATAATAAACATGAAAAAAATTTCATGAGATTATAAATTAACCTATGTATATTATTCAGTAATATAAATAATGAACGAGGCTAGTCGGAGTCATGTGAATGGATCTTTTTAACCCAATTTACATTCTTTGGGTCAATATTATCCTACTTGACTATGTCATGCTATGATTACATGATAAATGAATTTTGATATATTCTCATATATTTATACATTATTTGTGAGAATTTAAATTTAATACACCTAATGGATCTACTTTATTAACAAAATTATCGTTTTATGGAAATTTCTAAACTCAATTTACAGTCATTGGATTTTACGCATACTTCATTTATTACATTATGCCATGATTATGTGTGGAATAACTCTTAATTTATTTTTGTTTTAAATTTCACTTCCCTTTATGTCGATATACTATTTCAATACATAATCACCCCATTTATATGTTTTTATATCATTTATATGAACCTTGTGATGTAAATCATAACTCAATCTCATTTCATTGAGTTAAGTATCCTTGTCTTTGGTTTTGTTTATTCCATGAATATGTGTTCATGACCTCTAGTTGTTTTACACTGAATATACTATTATATTTGTTGTACTTCAATTTTACACACAATGTTTTTTGATTGATTCATACTTAATATAAGGATATGATCTATGTAACGGACTTCAACTCAATATTCTTTCATTGATGCATATTTTGATTTATATAAGACCTTTTTTAAAGTATATAATCAACCCATTTAACAATTAATTTCCTTCAAAAAATTTCAAAAGTTTTATTATTTTTAGAAACTGTTTTACTAAATGAAAAAAGGAATGTGTATTTTTAATGTTAGCTGAAACAATGACCTTTCTGCCACCTTGAGCATTATTTGATATATAGATTCCTCAAAAAGACATAAGGTTTTTAAAAAGAAATGTAAATACCATATTTTGGTATTTTGGTTTTGAAAATGGTTTTGAGAATGAATTTATTATATCAATATCTCGAAATGATGTCTTACGATTGCAATGCAGAAATGTAATTTTTCTTTTATGCATATTCGTGTGTTGTGATTATGTTATAGTTCTTGGACATTGCTTATGTATAATGGTGATTTCAGGATAAACAAAGGGAGGGTGAGCCCATGATAGCTCTCCAATTCATTGGGTAACATGATAGAGGTAAACAATAAAGTCTCTACTTAGAGATTTATGGAATATACTCTGATGAGTATTCCAAACATAACAATGAAGGTTACTCCCTTTGTAGCTGTGAATGATACAATGTAAGATTGATATAGATGTAACAATTTACCTTTTATTCTTTTTTAATTTATTGGATATTTTTAGTAATATTTGGATTACACGATGTAAGCTATATATTTTATGTATTATGGGTTAAAAATATGATTTTGTGAAAATGTTTTAATATGTTTTAAATATTCACGGACTAACAGTTTTATTCCTTATTTGATATTCTATACTAGGATTTTTATTCATATCCCATGTTTATGATTTTTTTTCATATGGGTAAAGGAAGGATAATAGAAATGAAAAATTGAAGATGATTTGTATCAAGAAAAAATTTTAGTTTTATTTAAGGAGTTTTATTATTGTGAATTTTTTTGATTGACTACAAGTGTCTACATTATAATTTTTATATATAATGTAATAATTATGGCTTAATTCTCTAAAAATATAAACCTGAAATGATATTCAATGTGAATAAAAGTGTAATTGTTGACATATCTCATGATTATGTTATATTTTAAGGATGTGGACTTATAGTTGGAATCATAGGTCGATTTAGACTACATTAGGGATTAAGAGTTTTGGATAACCACATAGTAAGTCTCTATTTCTATTCTTTTAGTTAAATACATATTTTATAGATTTATTAGATCAATGAAAGTCAGTTAAAAATGTAAAGAGGGGTATCTAAATCAACATTCCAATCTCTTCTTTAGGACAATCATGCAATAATTATTAGAATGTTGTGATTGGATGTTTCTAAAAAAATTCTACAATACAACTCACATGATAGAATTTTTTTTGAGATATCAAAAACCACCATAATACCTCAATTACATTGAGGACCATGGGTTGTATTTAAGCAAATTATAATTCTACAATATTTTCATATTATCAAGAAAGATAAATATTATCAAGGTATTTTCAAATACATTACTTTATCACAATATTTTGAAGCATATTATGATTCTGAAAAAGGTGCTGAAGCAGGAGACCATTGAGCAGCCTAAATATATTTTATTTTAAATTATATTATTTTAGAACATAAATATGGTTTATTAAAAGGAATATTTATTTAATGATTCAACTCAAACTCTGTATTACTGTTTTATAAAAATCATGATTTATCAGGGGTTTTAAATTTATTAGTCATACATGATTATTTTCTGAAACTATTTTTATGTGAACACCCATATGAAACATGTTTTTTAGTTGTATTTGGATAAAGGAAGAAAATGATTTTATAGGAATTATAAATAATTTTTTCAATGCATGGAACGTCTATCTACAGAAACATGATGATGATGAATCCAATGGAAGAATGATCAAGGTATGATGTTATTTGATTGGGAGTAGATTTATTTTTTCATATGGATGTGAAATAAAAAATGTCAATATATATAAGACTTTATGAATTAAGAGGTTCAGTTCATTATGCGTTTGGATTAAAATGAGGGGTATAAGAAAAAAATTGTGGTTAAAACATGTTAGGGATATTTTTGAGTTTTATAAAGGGATAACCCATAGGATGGGTGACAACCCGTCGCATCCAGAAAGGCCACAAAAATCATAGTATATAATATTAATTTTAGATAAATAATTTAACGGATCAAGAATAAGTTTATTTTTAAAATGTATATATCATATAAAGTATATCATTATTATATGAAAATGAATTGTTGACTATGTGATAAATGTTATTTTGGAAGACGTTCACTCATTTTGGGAACATTATATGCCTATGAAAATTAGAATACTGTGTGATTTCATTTGAGGAGTAATGGTTCAATTTTATTTTAGAAGAATCTGTGTCCTTATTGTGGAAATATGTAGATTTGGTTTACTTATGAGAATTATTAATCTATGTTAGAGAATATGTGATTAGGATAATTACTTTCTAGTATGGGACTTTATGAGTAGTCGATGTTATTTAGAGATAAATATTAGGATTTATTATGGAAGACTATGTGATCAAATATTTCTAAATTTTGGGTTTCATGCAGTGTATGGATTATTATTTTTGAGGAATTATAGGGAAAATTATTTTTTGAATTTTATTTTTAAAATTTTAGGTATTTTTTGTTGAATTTTTGAGATTAAGAGTAGTATTTATTTTTATAATGTATTTTTTGGATAATATCTGATCTTTTACAAAAAAAAATTGGTTTCGGTAAATGTATAAATACAAGGGAAAAATATTATTCATTTTTTGGGATTATGTGTTTTATATAAGATTATTTTAACTCTTTAGGTTTTTTCATGTCATCTTGCATACTGATCATTTGGAGAAAATATGAGTTTGTGGTAGATATTTATTAAAGGATGGAACTCTACTTGACATGTTTGTATGTCTCATTATGTTCTTATTCAAGCTCATAAAAAAATTTCTAAACATTATAAAAAAGGCCATAAAACAAAAACAGTTTCCATTAAATTTTCTTATTGGGAAATCAAAGCCTATTTAATCCCTCATACATTTATAGTTTTCTGGTTTTTAACTTTATCTTGATCATGTTTTTTATCACTCTACATCAGAGTATAAAAATTATTTTTTCTTCCATATCCATGTTTTTCTACAGGGTACCCTAGTATGTATTATCTCATGTGTCCTTTACACTTATCATTAATTCAATTGAATTGGTATTTTTATTATCCTTTTTTTATATGTGGTATTTGAAATGATGTTTCTAATCCCAATTTTAATATTTTGAGGAAACAATTTCTAAAGGGGGAATGATATAATATCCCATGTATTTAAAGAATAATTAATTTTCATATCTATTAATATATTTTTTATTTAGTATTAATTTTAATTAAAAGTGAACTTCTTTCCCAATAGTATACTCATCACGTAATAACTGGTTCCTCTAAAATCTTACATTGCACACAATAATGAGTTATACCTAAAAATAATACAACGATAATGTTATAATTTTAAATGGTTGATAATACCTAGCCATTGTATTTTCTGGAATGAAAATAATTAATTATTTTATTATATATATATTTTTTAAATGTTTTTAAATTTATCAAATTAATTTTAGAGGCATAAGATGAGAATGAATCTAATTTAACATATAAAATACTCTAATTTTTTAAAAGTTTGTTTGACCACATTTCTATAGAGAACTCAATTTAAAAATAATTAAATTTTTTCAATTTTTCATTATATATTAGACACAATAAAAATCTTCTATATAAGTGGTACATCAAAGTTTATTTTTCTAATTTTTTTTGTAGTTTTATGATAATGTTTATTTTTAATGAATAGCGAAAATACTCATTTTAATTCTAAGCATCCTTTTCATCTATTTTATTTATATAGTTATATTGTCATATAAATTCTTTTTACTGTTTAATCAGAATAATTTTTATGATTTAATCTATTTATTATCATTGGATGTAATTTCACATTGAAAATAGACAGAAACATGTGTCAATAATTTGATAATTTTTATTTCATAGAATATTTCTTTCTAGTTTAGACAACGTGAATTAATTTTAAATTATTTTCTTCCAATTCTATGTTTTGAATTTGGAAAACATAATTCATTATTTAGAATTATAATGTCCAAATTGTGTATATAGTTACCTTTTATTTTTGTACATTATAAATAGTATCTTTAGAAATTATTTTTATTTACCATGGTTAAAGGGTAAATAAGGTAAATAAGGGTGAAAAATAATATTATAAAAACTTAAACTACAGTAACACATGTCCTAATTGAATTGGATGATATATGGCCGACCATGTCCATACTTATATCAATTTTAGGACCCCATGTAGCCACATGGGTGTGAAAATGACATGTTATAATAATTAAATTAAAGTAAGGGGATATATAACGTAAACATGTATCTTATTAGAAATTCAATATTATTTATAGTTATATAACTGATATATTTGGGTAGAATTAGTAATTCGAAATCTAAAAGTAGTTCTTAAATCATGTATATTATTTATAATTAATTTCCATTAAATAAATATATTTATTTATGACACAATAATGATGCAGTGATTACCTTATAAATGAATGATTCTAATAAATGATATTATAAATATTAAAATAAATTTAATTTGAAAATTTTGATTCCATCCACTAATTTTAAAGATTTTTATGACATTTTTTATTTTTATTTAATTCATTTATTTCAATATAATAATGTTGTTATGACTTTAAAAATAATCAATTTCTAAATAGTGTAAAAATTGACATAAATGATTTTTTTAAACAAATACTATTTTATTCAATGATATAATAGTTCTAAACATCTATGATTTGGAAAAATGACTTATATAATATTAAAATTTTCATTAAGGATCCACTTTTGGTTCTCTTGGAATTTTATAGTTGCTATAGTAACCATATATTATGAAAATACAAGAAGACCTGGTAAGAGTTAATGATTTTAACTTAGGGTCAATGCTAAATGATAAGGATTATTCTTATGACCTGAACATTACTAAAATATATTTTTAGAGAGGATTTAAACATGTAATCATCATATAATTTAATTATATCACTTTAGAGCTATTATAATTCGAAAATAATTTTTTAATAAAATAATATTTCCAGACATTCCTGAAGTGTCGCTACTCTATCTTATAAAAGGCCACATACTCTACCCACTTAATTACACCACTCAAGCCCCATGAATCTTCCTAATTATCTTAAAATATGATCCCAACATCTGTTCTTTCCTCTATAATAATTACCACTTCCAGAATTCAATTCATGAATTCCTTTTGGCTCAAATAAAAAGTAGTTACTTAATTTAGATGTAACGTCTTTTGTAATGTTCTTTATGTTATTTTCCTTCTCCGCTCCGTATGATATTCTTATTCATTTATTAATTAACAAAAAATGTATCCAAAATAAACTAGGATTTTTTATGAGAATTATTATAACTATACATACACACACATTTATATAATTGATATTAGCACATTGTTTCTCTGTACACCAAACTACTGCCTCATGAAATGATGATTGTTCTATTTTTTCCAACTACCTCTCATGGTGGCCATTATGATGGAAATTTATTTATATAGGATATATTTTATATTTATATATTTTGAAATTATTAATATAAAAATTAATTTTTATATTTTATCATGTATATATTCCTGATTTATTTGTATTTATATTTAATACACATCATCCGTCAATTTTATTAACAAAAATATATTCGTAAGGGAATTTCTATACTCAATTTTCACTCATTGGGTTTTATTCATACTTCATTGATTATAATAGGCAAAGGTTTCTTGTGGAATTATATATTATTTATTTTGTTGTAATTTCAAATTCTCTTAACGTGGATATATTTTTTCTACACATAATCACCCCATTGATAAATTATTACATCAATTATATAAACCTTGAAGGGATATCATAACTGAGTATCATGTCATTTAGTTAAATATCCATATTATTAGTTTTTTTTGAAGAATATGTGTGAATAAACTTTTATTGTTTTATAGTTAATATCCAGTTATATTGAATGTATTTATATTTCTCACAGGTAATTATGTTAATGATTCATCCATAATTTAAGGATAGAATATTTATAAGGTATATCGTCTCAATTTATATTCATTAAGGAATAGTTGGATTTATATAAGACATTATTTTATATAGTGTATAATCAAACCCTTTTACATTTAATTTATTTCAACATTTTTGAAAAGGAATCTTATTTTTATAAAGAGTTTTAAAAAATAACTAAAGATGATTTTCTTTTTAACATACGTAGTGACAACGAAATTTCTGCCACCATGAGTATTATTTTATATATGGCTCCCTCAACAAGACATAATGTATTTAAAAAGAATAGTAAATACAATATTTTGTTTTTTTAAATTTTTTTGGGAATTTATTTTCTATATCAAAATATTGATCTTTTTTCTTACAATTGGAATGTTAAAATGTTATTTTTTCCTTTATTCTTGTCCATGTGTTATGATTATGTTATGGTTACTAGGAAATTATTATATATATAGGTGGTTCCTTGAAAAACATAGGGTTGGTGATCCCATGATAACTCTCCCGTGAATTGGAGAATATGACAGATGTAAGAGATAAAGTTTCTCCTAATAGATTTAGGGAATACACTGTGATGGGTATTTCAATCATAACCATGAAGGTCACCCCCATTGTAGGTGTGAAAGATACAATTTAATTATTATATGGATTTCATAAGTTACCATTATATTTTATGATTTCAATGAAGTTTTGTAGTAATAATAGAATTACATGATGTAAGCTAAGCAGTTTGTGTTTTATGGATGAAATTTTTGACATTGTGAAAATTTATTTATGGGATATAAATATTCATGGAATAATAGTTTTATTCCATATTTTATATTCCATACTATGATTTTTATGCTTGTCCAATGTTTTTAAGATGTTTTTTCATAGGTTATAATGATGGATAAGATAATGGAAGAAATCAAAAAAAATATCAATAAAATAATTATTTTTAATTTAAGGAGTTTTATTATTGCAATTTTTTTGATAAATTAGAAGTGTCTACCTTGTAGTTTTTGAGATGTACTATAATAGTTATAGCATAATTCTATAAAACTATAAATCTAAAAATATTCTCAATATGAATTAAATTCAAATTAAAAACTAATATCAATATTCAGTGATTTTTTATGTATGGGGACTTATAGATCTAGGTTGATACTTCTAGGGATGGATGAATTAGGACATAAGGCATTGATTAAAGGGGAGTTTTTCAATAGATTTGAGGTAGGTGGTTAGTAAGTTATATCCCATGGTTTTTATATTGATCTTTGTATAATACATTGTTTTCATCCTTCCCCTTTGTTGTGATTTTTTTTGTGTGATTTGTTATAATGGATGTCTAATTAATGAACATAATCCATCAAAATTGTAGAAAAACAGTTTTTAACATCGTCAATTTGATGTGGATTTTTTATAAACCGATGTAAAATATGTTTGTGGAGACTTTTTTGTGTTGATTTTTAATAACTAATCCCAAAAACTAAAACAAATTCTTTTGGAGTCCGTTTTTAAAAAACAGAAGCAAGCAGAATAAGAAAAAAATGTTTTTGTGTCTGTTTTATGTGAAACAAGGCCAAAAAGTAAAAAAATAATACATTGTTTTAGAGGATTCTATAAGCTTCAATTTGACTAGTCGTGGAGAAAAAATGGAGTTATGGGTTAAAAGTTATGGATGTTGGAGTTTGATCTTCTCTAAGAGATTATTTAAAGAAGTCTAACTTTCATAGGAAATAACTTTAAAATATGTAACTCCATTTTAGCTCAACAACAAGTCAAATCGAAGATGGAGGAATTTTCTAAAACATGGCAATTTTTTAAGGTTTTGGAATCATTTTTTAATAAAACGGATGTGAAAACATTTTTTTTTAATTTTTCACGTCGGTTTTTTAAATAAGCGACGTCAAAAGTTGTTTTTTGAAATTTTTGGCGTCGATTTATTTAAAAACTGATTCCAAAACTAGTTTTTTATTTTACATTTCGCATTTTTATTTTATAAAATGGACTCAAAAAAGATTTTTGAATAGTTTTAGCATCGGTTTATTTAAAAATGACACCAAAACCATTTGTTTCACTTTTTGGCGTCGGTTTCTAAAAAAAGTTGTGAAAAGTATATTATTTATATCATTTTAGAAAGATTTTCTTAAGAAACCACTACCAAAAAATGATATCAATTGGCAATTTTGTCTTTGGTTTTCTAAAAAACTGACGCCAAAGAGTATTCACCAATACCTGGGACAAAAATTTCAATTTTTTTCCGAACACGCGTTTCACTTTTTGAAATCCTTCCTAAATTTTCAAATAAAGAAATTGTAAATATTTGGATTTAATATATATAAATATATTTCTCCTTGGATAACCATTTTCAACTTCTTCGATTAAATAATGTTTTTAACGGGGCTACAATCGTTAATTTGATCACAGTACCTATTCTATTCATTTATTTTCATTAATATAGTTGTCCTTCATTTATAATAAGCTCAATTTTATTTACTATAATGATGATTTACTGGTATTATCAAGTTACAAATATAAAACATTCGGATGAGATTTACCAACCACGGTGTAAATTTAATTATCAACCACTATTTTCATTATTTCATGAGTTATACACCAATTATAAGAGATATAGTGATAAACACCACATCAATTCAATGGAAGCTCCAAAAACCATTGAAATATGTTTGAAGTGTCATGTTTATTTTCTATCATTTGGTGTATGGTATATTAATTCATGTTTATCATGTTTTCTTTACAATGAGTTGTATCAATCGAAACATTGATATGTTAAACTTTTGACAGAAATTACTTTTTGATCCGTAACTGGGTTTTAGCTCCACGACTTGTCAAATCAAATCATATAAAATTCTATAAAACATAATAGAAAAAAATTAATTTTTGGGGTCGTTTTTTTATGTCCTATGCAAAAAAATAATTTCTTTTCCATTTATGGTGTAGTTTTTTTTAAAGAACTGATGTCGATACTATTTTTTCCAATTTTTGGCATTCATTTTTGAAGAAAGTGGTGCCAAATATGATTTGGATGAGTTTTTTGTCCTAGGTTTTTAAAAAAACCAATGATAAAAAAAATAAAATTCTTTTTTTTGCATCGGTTTACAAAAACTAATGTAAAAAGTCATTTTTTTATTTCAGAAACTTCAACGTCATTTAAAAACTTACATCATAAATAAAAAAAT
The DNA here is from genome assembly GCA_963277665.1 of Viscum album. NCBI lineage: Eukaryota > Viridiplantae > Streptophyta > Magnoliopsida > Santalales > Viscaceae > Viscum > Viscum album. The sequence continues at coordinate 1,997,103,717 of OY728157.1, forward strand.
GACGATAAAGACCTTTTTTCTATTAGTTTCATGATTCTCATAGGATTCCTGGTGGATGATTAGAATGATTAATTTGTTTGGTTGGGTTGAAATTAGAATAATAAAATTCATTCATATGATTGCTAATGTAAAATGGGGTGTTTTTCATTTCATAAAAATATTTTAAATGGAATTAACATGAATGTGTAAAATGGAATGTTAAATGTAGTTGAAAATGAATATGTGTGCCAATTCATGGGTAATGGCGAATGGGTTAAGTGAATTAACATGTAGAAATTTAAGAATATGTTAAATACTTAATGTAACTGGAATTGTGAATATTTTTGGTGAATTAGGAACAAAAAATACGAATTGTTTTTAATGGATATGAGAAATAAATGGTAAATGTCTTAATGTATTGTTGCATAATATTAATTCCAATATTTATTTTCATTGATTGTGATATATGTGTTGTTATTGTTTATGTTTGGTTGTGATGTGGTATGTTTGTGGTCGATGGTAAACAATCATGTGCACATGGCTTGGTTGATTGGGGAATTGGAATAAAAAATGTTGAGCATAATTCGGTTTGGACTAAGGCTCTAATATCCACAAAAAAAATCATGAATTATGGATGGGTAGGGATTTGTATTACCTCAATGGATGCATTCGATGATATCACTTAAAATATGGATTTATGGGGAGTTTATTGTGTATGAGATGATGTGTTTACCCCTATTGAGACATAGAAATTGATTTATTCGCCTATGTTTGATGTTAATAAATATTCCTAACCCATTAAACATGAGACAAAATTGAATTTAGTAATGAAGATGGTATCTTATTGTAAATAGTAATAACACATTGAATGATCGAAGAATAATTTCATAACTAATGGAATCCATGTTATCTTTTGATTAAATTATGATTTATCTATTCTATGCATTAAATATATGTTAGACTAGATATTTTTTAGACACCGTTGGTAGTGGCTTACTAATTTGTACTCACACTCTACTCTAGTCACCATTGGGTAACCAAAAATATTTCATTGTTGACGTTTAGGTTAAGGTAAGGGCCTAATGATGGGGAGTTGATTCGGGCTTTGGTTTCAAATGGATGTGGTTATAGGATTGGATTTAGGACCGTTTGTGTAAGATTCTAGATCTTAGAGGGGTATGTTCTCATTTAGGTTTTGGTTTGAATCTATTTTTTTGGATAATTAAGTTCTTAATAAAGTCCTTTTGGAGGCTCGGGGGGTGTTCCAATGGTTCGGGACAAGAAAAATAGAAAATGGATTTTTTGGGTAAGCCACACAGTCTGCATATAGTTAGTTGTAACCATGTGAACAAATTAAGAAACCATACAAGAAGTGGGATATTAGACAGTGGCCTTCACACGGTTTTCATGTGTTTTGGAAAATCGTATGGGAAAACTGTGCATCCCATAATCATTAATTTGTTTTTGCCACTCTGGGTTTTTTAACCCCAACTCAAATTTTTTTCCCATTCTACCCTATTCACCCTATGGACGACCATATCTCTCAAGAGCTCAATGTGATCAATATCCTTTATTTATAAGGAATTTTTTGTGTCATTGGATGCAAATTGAAGTTCTGGGTAAGGCTAATCCCATCCTTTATTCTCTTTTTAGTTAGGGTTTGTATATTGTTCTCTTCTCTTTCTCAATCCCTAAAACCCTAATCTTTCGTGAGATCAAGGTTAATGTTTCAAGAGTAGTTTTATGTTGAATATAAGGTCTCGATTAAGAGTTTTCTCACATGTGGAATCAAGGTAGGTGGTCTACATGTTATATCCAAGGATTTATTTGTGGATTTGTGCATGTGTGTTTTTGTTAATGGGTGTCTCGTGGTATATTTTGACCACCCTTGGATTTTCAATGTAAGAAGGATATTATAAAGGTAAATGGAGACCTTCACAATCCCCATGGGATGCATCTGGTGTGATGAGACTAATATAGGGCCACCCATGGGGTGTTCTGACATTCCCCAAACCCGGGATGTGTGAAGAACATGTGAGATTATTATGTATTTATGTAGATCCCTTAACAAACCTCTTTATGTTACTAATTGTGTTGGGTTTGAAGCTAGGCGATTCCCATAGGCATGATAATTACCTCAGGGATATTGGGTTAATATTTTGAAATGATTAATGACCATAATGTAAAAATTTTATATGCATAGTAATGAAGGCTAGTGAGTAAGTCATAATGAACCAAACCATGTTAAATTGGAATGATGAATGAATGCTTTATGAGATAAGAGTTATAAAAGGGAATCAGGATAAATATCTAAAAAATGTAAAATGTGGTAAATGTATTAATGGGTCAAGGCATGGGGTAAAATATCATGTTATTGTTGTGGTTTATGATTTCCTTGGTAAATGATTGTGATGTTGTGTGAATTGTTAATGGATACATATTTTTATATCATGTGCAAATAGCTTGGTAGTGTGGGGTGTTGACTGAGGTTCTATGCCCATGGTTTAAGTTATACTGAATCTCTAAACTCCACCCATAATTCATGGGCTAGGGAAGAGGAAAAATGCTATATTTCCCTATCGATTGTATCCACCCAGACTGAGGCTTCAAGGTGAGGATATGGTTGACATGAAGAAGTTGGTCCTAACATGATATTACAACTTTTTATTTCCCTCATGTATGTGATTGTGTAATTTAAGCTCCTGTAACTTGTTGTTTTTGATCAACCCTTGATAATTGCATCGGAAAATGGGAAGTATTGGAAAATGTGAAGAATATGTAAGATAAGAAAGTTGTAAAAAACATTGGTAGTGAACCTAAACTAGTAAATACACTTAACCTTTTCTTTATCATTATTATTCATTCCTTTTCAGGCACTACTATTTCTATTAGATATTTTTTAGACACTATTAGTGGTGGACTATGGAGTTATACTCACACATTTCTTAGGCCATGGTTGGGTACCCAAGAAAACTTCATTTCTTCTAGACAAAAGAAGGGAAAGGTCCTTGCTAAGATGTTGGGATGGAATGAGTGTGCATGGAGGAGGACACATACATGGTGTTGGGAGCATTTTGGGGATTTTTTAGTTTGTCTTCATTTTGAGTTTTGTTCAATTTTTCACATATAACATTACATGGAATATTTACTATTGGATGTGGTTGTACCCCATTTTGGGGAATAGTTGTAATCCATGATCTTTTATTTTTGATTACGATTCATCTATTTTATTTATCTTCTACTTTGGATTACTCAAATAAAAGGGGTAATAGTCTTGCCAATTGACTATTCATACCCCACTACTAGTCAGCAACCTTAGGAATATGCGGATGCATATTTAAGTTCATGTAACCACCTAGCTCAGAGGACTAGTTTAGTGGATTCTGGGTCTAGGACATTACAAATTGGTATCCAAGGAGTTACATTCTCTTTATTAATATTTTGGGATGGTGGGTAGATGTTAGGATGTGTCAGGCCCTGGTAATGAGCTCATGCTTGGGAGTATCTAACCAACGTATAGGGGAAAAGCCAAGTCACCTAGGGTGGAAATTTTTGTTCTTGATTTTTAAATGTTTCAGTTGATGATATCTCACCATTGGATGATGAAATGTTGTGTGATGTTATAGTTCTATGATAATTGGATCATGGTAACAATGGTATGAGGTTGTGCATTCACGCATCATTAAAGGACCCTTGAGTGATTGGTGACATGCATCAAGGTAGGCACACACGGGTTAGGTGTCTGTGGTATGAAAGATAAATTGAACCTTGAAAATTAATAATTGAAAAGGGAAAATTTCACAAACAAAACAATGTAAATTGATGAAAATAAAATAATGATAATTGATTACTAATAAAATATGTGTAATATGTGTTTTTAGTGAATTAAAATACAGTTTTTACATGTTGTGTGAGCCTTGTGGTGGCGTATAGTAGTTTACCGCTGTATACCATGGTCCACGATATCGACGGCCATGGAGGTGTTTTTTCAAATGTTAAGGCTTTTTGGGATGGTTCATGTATAGTGTGTTATTGTGGCTAGTGAAGATCCTTCTTGTTATGGTGTTGTGCATGTTTTATGGTATGTGTTCTGAACCATGTGTTTGGAAATGTATAGAAATGACAAAATGATACCAAGAGTCGATTGAGAAATAAGAGGATGTTGCTGAGAACACTCCTCCAGTTGAGGATCGAGATAATGTGGTGATCTAGAAAAGTGGAGAAGAGTGGTTCAGAGATAACATGGCCTGTTTCATGAAGGTGATTGAATGGGACCCAGGCCAGGTCGCACCAAGTATCTCCGATCTGACCAAAGAGTTTCAACTGCTACACCATCAAAACATTACTGGATAGGGTGGGTCAAAAGTAGAAATGATCTAAATAGTGTATGTCTAGATGATACTTGATCATCTGGAGACTCATGTTGGGAAGCAAGTAATGTTGGTAGCTTACATGTTGTGGGGAAAGGAAACGAGTTGTTGGGACATAATGGCTCTGACTGATTATGATGAGGGGATGTTGTGGATATATTTTCAAGAAACGTTTCCAAAGAATATTTACCCAGAGACATTGAGGCATGATCAGGATGTAGGGATCAAGAGCATGACTTAGGGATCGATGTTGTTGATAGAGTATGATGGTTGTTTCACTGACTTTCGACACATTGTTCCAATGTGGACGGGGAATGAGATGGCAGTTATAAGGCCTTTATAGGATGGGATGAGACATGAGATCAAGTCATAGGTGAATATCATAAACATAAAGAGGTTTATAGAGGTATTGGATCATGCATTGATCATAGAGGGGAACTTGAAAGACTCTTCTTATTTTGGGTTGGTTGTACAAAATGTGCAGACAAGGGGTGCAGCTTCTCATTGCTGAAAGTGTCATTCTGAATGTTTTCTGTAGGTAAGAAGTGTGTATGGTTGTCAGAAGAGAGGGTCCACCTCTCAGGGTGGTGATCGGGTGTTCTGATATCAGTGTGGAAGGCTGGGGAAGATGTGTGGCCAGTTCCATCGACCTCCAATTGTGTTTCAGTCATGCAGTAGTTTGGGAAAGGTGCTATAGTTCTATTTGAACCCTCAACAGGAGAGTATAAATGTTAGTGACTGGATGATGCCAAGCGGAGGCAAGGGATCAATTTATCCTTATCAAACCGGATGTTGGAGCTCCATGGGCTGTATTGGCAGGGGTGGTGGATGTGGAACTCTAGGGTAGGATTGACCACATTCTTCAGGCAGTATAGTATAGGGTACAAAGGTTGGAACCTATATTAGAGGGCAGTTCTTCTTCATGTATTTCAGTCTACACCCAGTGATGGCATAGATGGTCCATCGACTATTTGATGTACAATCCTTGTATCTTTTATGATTTCTAGTGCATTGTTTGACACTAGTGCAACACACTTTGTTATTTCGGCTTAGCTTATGGTAGAATTGGGTTTTTTTATGGAGAGTGGGTGCTGGTTGGGGTCAATTGACACTCCATTGGGGGTTATAAATGATGATACCAGATAGTGTAAGGGATGTTCTCTTGAAGTTAGTGAGTACAGTTCCCCATGGGGCTTGTTTGTTCTCCGGATGTTAGTTTTTGATCTGATCTAGTGTATGGACTGTTTGGTGTTATATCAGGAGAACATATACTATTATCATCGAAGGGTATCATTAATACCACATGGGGCTTGATGCTTATGTCCATAATAGATAATGGGATGTTTGAGAAGGTTGTGGGAGACTTTTTTATCAGTAATTGGGTAGGCTCATGGATTTAGTTTCTTTTCATGTGCTTGATGGTGAAGGAGGGGAATATTTTTTCTTCCCATTAGTAGTGGATCAGTTTCGGGTTGTGTTTTTGGAGGATTTCTCAATGTTTCACCCAAAGAGGGATACTGAGTTCACAATTGAGTTTTTGCTGGGAGTAGATTCAGTTTCTATTCTGCTATACCAAATGGTGTCGGTAGAACACTTGGAGTTAAAGGTTTAGCTTGTGGAGATGGAGTGTAAGGGGTTCGTATGCCCTAGTACATCTCGTTGTGGATATCCTATGCTTTTTGAGAAGAATAATGATGGGTCATTAAGTAAATGTGTTAATTATAGAAAGTTAAATCTAATGATGGTGAAAAATATGTATCCAATTCCTAGAATTGATGACTTTTTTGACATGTTCATGGGAGCATCACTGTTTTCTATGATTTATTTTAGATCAGGTCATCACCAGTTGAGGGTGAGTCCTTCTAACGTATTGTTGACAAGTTTCATGAGTCGATACATGTTTTTTGAGTTTGTGGAATTACCTTTTAGCTTGACCATTGCACAGACGGTGTTCATGGATTTGATTAACTGAATCTTTCACCATATCTAGATCTCTTTCTGTTTGAATTTATTGATGACATCTTGGTGTACGTGAAAAGTCATGATGATCATTCCCAACATCATGGAATCATTTTTAGTACATTAATGGAGCACCAACAATATGCCAAGCTGTCAAAGTGTTAGTTCTGGATACGAGTAGTGCATTTTATCGTTCCAATAATTTTTGAGTCAGGTGTGTCAGTAGAACCAGGGAATGCGTAGGCTATTGTGTCTTGGGAGCAACCCAAGATTGTTTCATTTGTTTGGAGTTTTTTGTGATTTTCCAGATATTACCGAAGGTTCATTCTAGATTTCTCTCATATGGGAGCACCACTGTTAGTCTTGACCAAAAAGTTAACTAGGTTTGAGTGGTCTAAGGCTTGTGATAATGCCTTTCAATAATTGAAGAAGAGATTGAAGACTACACCAATCTTGATCTTACCTATTCCTCGTAATAAGTCTATTGTTTTTTGTGATGAATCCATTGTCAGGACTGGGGCTGTGTCGATGCAAGATGAGCAGCTGGTGGCTTATGGGTCGAGGAAATTAGGGCCCCATGAGAGGAATTATCCCACTCATGATCTAGAGTTGGATGCAGTAGAATATTCCTTAATGTTATAGAGGCACTACTTGTTGTGGGAATGGTTCATGATGCATACCGATCAAAAGATCCTAAAGTAAATCTTGTCACAGCTGTATTAGAATCTCTAGCAATGAAGATGTGTTGAGTATCTCCTGTCTTTAAAAATTGAGATGGTATATAAACATAGAAGAGGGAAATTTTTTTATGATATCTTGACATGGAAGGCTTAGAACCAAGTGGTTCAGGAGTCCTGCACTGAGTGGATGGTGAAGTCATTGTTTGTGGAGATGCACCAGGAGGTGCGTGATGAAAATGTTCAGGCGACTCATTCTTCTGTGTAGGTTGAGTCGACACTTTTTAGTCGATTTTGGGATAGTCAAATGGATGACCCTTAATGTTTTTCTATCTAGGAAAGACTTAAATGTGGCGATCCAACTTCAGATTGGGTCATTGGGGTGGACATGGTTTTTTTTGTTCATGGTCATGTGATTGTGCTGGTGTACATGCGGGAAGAATTGATGCATGATATCCATTCATCGAAATGGATAGTGCATTCTAGTTTGACCATGATTTACCATGATCTCCGCTAGCAGTTTTGGTGGCCGGGAATGGAAAAGGAAGTTGCTAGCTGTGTGGCACGGTGTATTACCTGTCAGCAGGTGAAGGCCGAGCATCAACACCCTGGTAGACTGTTACACCCATTTCCCATTCCTAAATAGATGTGGGATAATTCGATGATTCATCTTGTGGTTTGTATTCAAAGGACTCCCTTGAAGAATGATTTCATCTGGTTGGTTGTGGATCGACTAACCTAAGTGGATCATTTCATACCGATTTAGAAGACATAAACAGTCGACCAGTTGGGTGTGATGTATGTTTGTGAAATAGTATTGATGAATGAAATACCACTGACTTTAGTTTCATATCGTGATCCTTGTTTCAGATCGACCTTCTATAAAGTGTTGTAGAAGGTTCTTGGTATGCCAGTCATTTTAAGTACAACTTTCTACCCACAGACAGACGAGCAGTTAGAGCCTACAATCCTAGTATTGGAAGACATGATGACAACATGTGTCTTGGATTATGGTTGATCATGTTAGAATAACATGGAACTTGTTGAATTTTCCCAAAACAACATTTTTTGTACTATGGTTTAGATGGCACAATTTGAGGCTCTCTATGGGAGGTCGTGTAGATCTTCATTGTTTTGTTTGGTGGCCGATAAATCTGAGCAGTTCGGACCGAGTCTCATGTAGTAATCGTCAAGGAAATTTGTGAGGATTCAGAGATGGATCAAAATGGATTAGAGTAGGCAGATGTCATATGCATATAAGAGATTTAGACTAATTGACTTTGAGGTGGGTGATAGTGTGTTTTTGCAGGTGTCGCCAAGGTTGGGTCACTGACAGATTCGGATGCAGGGAAAGTTGTCACCAAGGTATGTGGGGTCGTTTGAGATTGTGGAGAGGACCAGGCTAGTGGGATAGAAATTAGCTCTTCCATAGTAGTATAGAGGGATGCATAATGTTTTTTATGTTTTGAATCTTCAACGGTATCACCCTAACCCATCTCATGTTTTAGGTGTTGCTGATGTTGAGTTTGATGATGATGAGAACGTTGAGCAGCATACATTTTGTGTCATGGACCATAGAGAGAAACTAATGTAGGGAAATTTTGTTCCATTATTGTGATTACTATGGAAGAATAGTAATATTCATGAAGAAAAATGGGGGCTCAAATTAGATATGTAGGCTTTGTGGCCTGATTTCTTTTCCTCGGGAGTGCAATAAAGCTTATGACCTCGGATCGAGGACAATCTGTTATATGGTGGGGAGGTTGTAAGATCTCAGATCTTGGAAATGTATGTTCTCATTTATTTTTTGGTCTGAATCTCTAGTTTTGGATAATTATGTGCTTACCCAAGTCCATGTGGAATCTACAGGGTGTTCATAGGGTTTGAGACAAGAAAAATGGAAAAAGGGGGTTTTCTGGGTAGGATGCACGGTTTTAGCACAATTAGATCTAACAGTACAGATAGTCCAAGAAACAGTGCAGGAGGATGGATTTTGGATTGTTTCCTCTACATGGTTTGAGCACAGTTTGGCAAACCATGTAGGTGAACTGTGCGCCAAGAATATTTTTAAAAAAATTATAAATTTTCACCTCTGGTATTTGTAACACCAACTCGTGATTTCATTTTCATTATCCTATCTTCACTACAGGGACATAGAAAATCTCCCAAGAGCTCCAAGGGATCAATCTATTTCACTTATAAGGCATCTTTGGTGTTATTGGTTATAGATCGATGTTATGGTTATGGATTATCACATCCTTTCTTCTCTTTTAAATTTAGGGTTCATATCTTCTTCTCCTATCTATAGAGAGATAAAAACCCTAATCCTTGGGTGACATCTTAGTTGAAGCTTCAAGGGTTTTTTAAAGTGGAATCTAAGGTCTCGATTAGGTTTGCGTTATCCCATAGGATCTAGGTAGGTGGACTACATGTTATATCTAATTATTTATTTGTGGATCTGTGCACGTGTGGTTTTATTCTTGGGTGCCTCATGGTATTGTTTGATTACCCATGGTATATTTAGGTAAAATGGATATTAAAAGGGTAAATGGAGACCCTCAAGATACCCATGGGATGCATCGACGGTGATGAGACTAATTTAGTGCCACCCATGGGGTGTGACGACTTTTCTGGACCTAGGGTTTTGTGTAGAATAAGCGATATTGTTGTCGAATTATGTAGATCCCTTAATAAACATGTTGATATGACTAATTTTGTTGTGTTAGAAGCAAGGCGATGCACCTAAGCTTGATAATAACTTACAGTTTATTGGGATAATTTGTGGAAATAATTAAAGACCATAATGGAATGGGTTATAATCATGGTTATGAAGCCTAGTGATTTAGGTAAAATGAAAAACTCCAAGGCAGATAGGTATAATGAATGAATTCTTTGTGAGATAAGAACAATAAATGATAATTTGGATAAATGGATAAATGAAATGAAGTGAGGTAAATATATTAATGGGTAAAGGAATGGAATTAAATCTCATGTTATTTTTATGGTTTATGTTGTCCTTGTGTAATGGTTGTGATATTGGGTGAATGGTTAATGCAGACATATATGTATTGCATTTGCACATAGCTTGGTAGTGCGGGGTATTGAATAAGGTTCTACCTACACTAGTCGAGTTAGAATGAGTCTTTAGACTCCACCCTTAATGCACCATTTAGATAAGAGGAATGATGCTCTGTTTCCCTATCATTTGCATCCACCTAAACTGAGGGTCTGAGCTGAGGATATGGTTGAAATCAGGATGTTGGTCCTCATGAGATAAGGCAAAATTTTATTTTTCTTTTTGTATGTGATTGTGTACGTAAAGACCGTGTAACTTGTTGGGTTTGATGAACCCATGATAAATGCATTAGAAATTGAAATTAGTGGAAAATGGGATGAAATGGCAATATAAGAAAGTGGTAATAAATGTTGGTGTGGTCCTAAACTAGTCAATACAATTAAAATTTTCTTTGAAATTTTTATTCATTACTTTTCATGAAAAAATTTTATACCAGATATTTTGTAGATACTGTTTGTGGTGGCCTACAGAGTTGTACTCACACCCTACTCGGGCCATCATTGGGTACCCAAGAAGACTTCATGTATGCAGGTCAGAAGAAGGGAAAATCATCTTTCTAGGTAGTTGGGTTTAGACATGTGTGAATGGAGGAGGACCCAGACTTGGGGTCGGGTCCATTTTGGGGATTTTTTAGTTTGTCTTTATTTTGAGTTTTGTTCACTTTTTCACTTGTAACATTACATGAAATATTTACTATTGGACAAGGTTGTACACCTTTTCGGGGAATGGTTGTAATGAATTCTCTTGTATTATGGATTATTATTCCACAATTTCTTTATCTTATGTTGTGGCTTACTCTGATAAAATTGGGTATAGCCTCCCCAATTGACTATTCATACCCCGACAACAAATTGAAAACCATTTGAATATAGGGAGGGGAGAATAAGGTCATGTAACCACCCAGCTCTGAGAACCAGTTTTGTGGGTTCTGGGTCTAGGATGTTATTGTTTAGGGATTCAAATATTTATTTTTAGTTTGGTTGTTTTAGTACTTATAACACTATTAGAAGGAAATTTCATGTTTATTTTCATTTTTTAGTTTGTACCCAGTTTTTTAAGATGTTGGTTATGCATGTTTAAGGATTATATCAATTTTTTCTACTATTTTTATGGTTATCTACTATTGATTACTATAGTTAAGGGGGTATAGTATCCACACCTGACATATTATACCATCTCTGCTACTCAGAATCATTTAGCATATCAGGAGGAGTCCTGAAGGTCACGTGGTGACTCGGGTGAGTGAACCATTTATGTAGATCATGGTTCAAGACATTACAATTTTCGAGTTTCATTATCATAATAAAAAAGATATATACATGATTCTTTCACTATAACATAATACAATAATTAAAACCAAATTTATTTCTCTTCCATGATAATAAGATTCAAGAATATCTTTATTCCATCTAGTGTATCCATAAACATCCATAATAGTAAATCTGGTGGAATCCTAGGGAATGGAAACAATATATGAGTGAGAAAAAAAATTTATAAGTGTTATAAATATTGGATAAATATTTATTTAATGAGAATAATCAATACTGAAAGGTAAAAATTAAAGACACAAACTATGTAATTAATATACTAAGAAGGAACTATGTGAACAATAAAGAAAAGTAAATATTTGAAAACACATTCCATTTAACTAACAGGACAAGGCATAATAAATATGGAAATGTAAGAAAATAAAAATAAAATGTTTTTAATTAATAAAATAACTATGAAATTAATCCATATATTTTTTCATAGTGAAATTATCATGGATAATAAATGATAAATTAAAATGCAGACAATTATTAACTATCTAACATTAGGTATCTTGAACCTTAACCCTTATATCATCATGAAATATACTTAATACAGTTTATTTATATTGATAGAATACCAACTAGTTCGGGTTGGAAACAAACTCTCTGGGATTTTTTTCTAGCTGATTTCATCTCATAAGACCATCGATGCACCGAGGAGATTATTTTATATAGTCACCAAAGAATAAAGTGAATGTGAAAATTATTCATCATATATCTAATAATCGATTAAATTAATTAATAATGTTCCTCATCAAATATTCATATATGGTAATGAATATAAATTTACAAATATTTTTTCATATAATCAAATAACTACAAAAATATTTATTTTATATATAAATGGTATACAATATTGGAAATGGACATATGCATGATAAATTATATTGATAATTAGTGAAATATAATTTCCAACGATTGCAGGGAAGTTAATATTTCAAGGGGAGTACAAAAATTAAAATAGGAAGTGAATGTATATATTAAGAGAGGACAAATTATTCAAAAATGAATCCATATAAAGAATAAGTATGGTATCAATACAACATATCTCAATTGGAGTAATAATAATGGGTATTATCATTTATGAATACGAATAATATAGAAATATATATTTAAAATATTCTGGAGGAAAATTCCATTTTTATTTTGAAATAAAATTAGGAATCCTTTTTGTTCAAAATCATATTGAAAAAAAATTATTCAAAAATTAACCTCTTAAACTTGCATTGGAATCTTTGAATAAATAAAGGATGGTAAATTCATTCATGTTGCACAAGTTAAAAATAAAATTCCTTTTACATCATAATAATGTTATAAAGTATCCTTTCTTGAAAAATAAAAACAAGATTCATTTTATTTTAAAAAAAATATTTTAATAAAACTTTTTGTATATTTTTAAAAATAATTGAAAATATATTTGTCAATCATATTTTTAAAGGAATATATATTCTTGACCAAAGAGAGAAATGAAGACAGGTTTTCCAAAAAAAAGTTTAGAATAATATTGGTACGAATGTGTGGAAAAATGATAATATTACCAAAAAAGTATCATTAATAACCAAATGATAAGAAAATTAATGGGTTTATTAAACAATTATCAAATAATCTTTTTCAATTAAAATTAATGTGTAAATAATCCCATATAAAATGGGATCGTGACGTAAAACCTTACAAGGATCATAATGTTTATGTGAGAATAAAATATGAATAGATTATATAAATTGACTATAAATCCAAAAAAACAAGTGTAAATACAATAATATATAGTAAAAACTGATTATAAATATAATATTATAATATTTTCAACATTGAGAAAGTGATATAAAACAATGAAAATGTATAGAGTTATAAAATTCCTTACCACATCGTAACATCTAATTAAAATACTATTAGATTAAATAACTAAAATTAAAACTGGAAATTCCATGAACAATGAATTATTCATGATATTATATTTCAGAGGTAGAATATACACCACTCAGAAGTTAATTGGTTCATAATAAAAAAAATTTTCAATGAATTGAAAATTGAGATTAAATATAATACTAATAGAGTAAATTATAAATCATAAGATGCACGAAATAATAATAAATTTGAAAATTCTATTATCATTAAATAAAGTCAATTTATGAAATAACATTTCATAGGATATTATTTACACAACACCGAAGACACATGTGGTGTGTATGTTATATGTCTCACAAAAAAATAAAAGTGAGACTATAAATCTGATTACCTTATGTTTCCTTGTTGTTGCAATATATTTAATCTACGGTATAGTGGATTAAAAATTGTCACTCATAAATTAAACAACCATATTAATATTTATTATATCATATATTATCCTTTTAGATAATATTATTACATGTTAATTAATATTAATATAGTATTTTAATCAATATGTGTGTTAATTTTCTTGTCTACTGAGCATAATTTGACTTTTTTTGTTACTTTTGTTTAGATCAGGAATTAATAATATAAAATATTTAATCCATGATTGAAATATTATAAAAATTAAGTATTTATTAATTTATTGCAACCCATAACATTTGTAGATATGAAATTAAATTCTCTATTCTAGGATATGATAGGACACACGTATGCATAAACATTACTTCCATTTTATTGTCATATTTAAAAATAATTTGATATTTATATATATTTATATAATCATTAAATTTTCATATTAATGTTATATTCTCAAATTATGTCTATTAAAAAAATACTTAACACATTCTATTTAATATTTGATCAAATCACATCTCTTTGGGGAGGCAATAATGCTCACACCGACAAAAAATGTTAGCGTATTCTTGAAAAATGGAAATATTAAAGGAATTTGTTATATAAAAAATTACATAATAATAGTAGAATTATGAATATTACATATAAACTATATGTTCATAATTATTTATAAACATGAATTGCTGTAATAGAAGAAGGAATGCAAGTGGCTCGCGAGGTAGTAGTCTACGGTAGACACGAATGATGATTGTTTATCACATTTTCTGGAAGCTTGTGTGTGTAAGATATAAAATTTAAAAAAAATTATATTGAATATAATTTGGATATTATATAATAAATATATAAGAATAATTGATTGAGTGGAGAAATATATATTATAAAATTTATTATTGATGGACATTAGAACTTTTTTAGGTAACTTCTATTGGATTATAATAAATGTATTCATGGGTTATATATTTTCCCAAATTTAGAATTATATGATTATTCGAGGTATTTTAGTGATCAATTAGGTATTTTTATGTGAATAATTTCTTGGGAGGTGTGAAGAAGTGGGATGGGTGGGTGCATTTTTATAATGGAGGAGTGTCATTCTTAAAAATATAAAAATGTAAACCTTATTGAGAGGTATACCTTAAATAATGATCCTCCAATAATGTATAAAATTTTATAAAAATGTTTATATGCTAGAATTAGTCCCATAAAATAATTTTTGGAAATGTTTTTATGCCATTTTGGCCTTTACATTTTTTCTTTAGTCCTTTGCTAAACTAGTTATTTCTTTATCACTATTAATAATTTTAATTACAATCACTAATTTTTTTGGTCAAAAATTATGTTGAACTCAATAGAAATTATAAATAATTCTTATTATGTATTTTTAATCAATTATTAAAATCTAAAAATAAAGAACTTTAGGAATTAATATTAAATTATACTTATGGATGGGATTAGAAAAATAGTATTTATAGTGAAAATATTCAATAGAGTGAAATGTTTTTATATACAACACAAGTATTTAATTGATAAAAATGACCTAAATTGGATTAATTTATTAATAATTTATCTGTTCTGACTTTAAAACCAAAATTAAATATAATTTAACACTATAAATTTATGATATGAAAAGACATTTTTTAATTAAAATTTAATACTTTCCACTAATCATAAAAAATTGAAGCTTCATCGAAAAATATCAAAACATAATCATAAGATAATTATGACATTAAAAATTATAAAATAAAGATTATTATTTCAAATAATGTTTACAAACATTCCAAAATTTAGTTTTAAAAAAGGGACTTCATTAAAAGGCGGTAAGACTACGTTTACAAAAATATATGTTTTTAAACGTAATATTGGTTTTTTTCTTATCATATGACTATAAATAAATTCAATGAGTGTAAAATATATTTTATTGAATACATAGTATATAAATTTCACTAATATCATTCATAAATATTAATTAGATTAATTTATTAATATGACACACCGTTCAGAGAAAAAATAGTTTTTTAATAAAATATAATTCCATTATGTTCCATTTCATCCTATTTGCATTTATAATAAATTTTTAAACAATGAATTAATTTTACATTTGAGTAAAAAATTTATTTTAGTAACATATTTAATCCTATTCATAACCTCAAATTTAACTATTAAGAGATTATATAAATTTTAAATAATAATATTAAAACTATTTTGTAAAACTCACCATCGAGTTTAACAAAAGATATCAATTAAAATCCTTATTTCATGGAACATGAGATAACTCCATATTATGTGAATTCAATGTTATATAAAATATTTTAAATTTAAAATATATTGTAAAGTGTTTGGGTGTTATCATTTTTTTCTATGCTCAGTGTTTCTAAATACATAAGCATTCGAATAAAAATTATTCTTTTAAAATTTTCCCGGTGTTATGTTTTTCCCACCTTAAATAAATTTCATCATGGAAATTTAGACTCGATATATGTAATAAATTGATTTATTTTGGAAAATGTTATTTTATAATGACTTATATTTTTTAATATTTTTTATAATATCCTCTTAATATGAATGAAATGTGGGAGGTAAAATGGCCTCCTAACTAGGTTCCCAAATAAAAAAAACAAATCTGGTATGTTAAGATATGGAAATAGAGAAAAAATGTAAATATTTAAATAGTGTGATTAAAGATATTGATCACAAATAATTTAATGATCAAGGGAATGAAGATGGCATAAACAATATAAATATTTAAGGTGTGTAAATGTTATCTATATCTTCAGAAATGATGGTTATGGGATAACATTTTATTTAACGTTCATTTTTCCGAATGTTGAGTACTTATTTTCTTTTCCAAGAATATAAGTTAATATAATTAAACAATACATTTGTATTTTATATTCATAATTTTATAATTTGGTTGTGTTTGAATCAATTTCAAATTCATCCTTTTATTCTAATAAATGTATACCCAAAATTATTTTTTTATTCCTGAAGCACTATAAATCACTTTTAATAGATCTTAATATTCAACAAACTAATAATTATATCCATATAAAACTGTTTCAAAAAAATTATATCAGTATTAGCTTAATATATAAACAGAAAAACTGATATTAATGGTTCATTATTAATATTTATTCATCAAATGGTTTTTCTAAAAGAAATGACATATTAACATGGACATTACATAGGCCAGTGGTAGGCACAAAACTCTTATCATCCTTCGATCCTGATTTCAAGACCAACCACCGTATAGTTTTTCCATTTTCTAAACTATATTATTATAATTCTTATTTCATTCCTAGAATTATTATGGACATCCTTTTATAGTAATCATTAAATATCCTTTTCACTATTGCTTTCAATACAAAATTTTTCTTCAATGCCTAATAATTTAATTTTCCATTATAATTTTTTTAATAATATTATCAATAAAATTTATAAATATCATTAATCTCATGTCTCAAAAATCATATTTTAATATTTTCAAAATAAAATTTCCACTAAAATATGTGCTAAATTAATGAGTTGTATTGACATAAATTTCCCCAAAAATATCCACAATTGTGGTAGACTCCATTCATAGAAATCCTAAATGAATTTTTTATGCATTAGAATTTATGATCAAACTTAATCTCATAATCCTATGATTGTATCTATAACTCCTATGTTAATGAAGACATATGTTCTTCTATGAAAATCCTTAAAGTCTATGTTAGGGTCATGTTCCCTAATATATTCTCCCCAAATCTAGTTCCCAAGGTTTCTACTAAACATCATTTGATACCAAATGTAGAATCCTTAACCATGAATCCTTGATTAGGTTCCTTTTACCATTATATTGGCCTGATTACAGGTAATCATAATCATGAAGGATTATAGATTATAGTAGTATTGGTAAAACATTAAAACTCAATACACTAATTACAAAATAATTATTTTTTATTTTATTCCATGAGAATAGATTCTAATAATAAATTAATACTATTTATTGTATCCTATAATATCATTTATAGTAGATTTGATAGTAACCTAGGGAATGTAAATAAATTAGGGTGAGATAAAATTCTCATTAACGGAAAAAATATAATAATTGTAAAAATGAATCAATAAGAATAATCAATATGGAATAATAACAACAAAAGATGAATACAATATAATAATTAAACATAAAATTAATACATAAACAATATATGATGGTAAATAACTAAAAACATATTCCATTTAAATAATTGGATAAGGAATAATTATTTTAAAATGATAACAAACAGATAACACATTCCATTAAATGAAAATATTTCTACGAAATGAATCCATATATATTTAATAGATAAAATCTTTTGCTAATAAATAAAAAAAATGAATGAAGGAAAATCTTAATTATCATCCATCATGTATTCAGAAAATTAAGAACAATAAAACCATGATCTATCTGCAAGATATTTATATCTGTGGGTGGAAAATTGTGTGATTCTAATTAAAAACAAACTGGAAGAGTTTTCATTCGACTAATATTGTCTTATGAGACTACCAATGCATCTAGGGGATTATTTCTAATAATACCTAAACCTTTTAGTACATTTCCACAACATTCATCCTATATTGAATAATCTATTTAATTAATGAACAATGTTCCTTGTCAAATATATTTAATGGGTAAATAATATATATTTATCAACATTTCCCTAGATAGTCAAATAACTGTCATACATGTAACCTCTATTAAAATGATATACATTTTAGGAAATGAACATATAAAAGATAAATTATATGGATAATTAGGTGTAATTTAATGTAAAATTACCACATAAAAGAGAATATTTAATGGTGATTACAAAAATGAATTAAGGAAGTGAATTTAAATACTATCCTTGGAACTATAAATCAAAAACCATCCATAGGAAGAATATGGATGGTATAATTTAAACATATCCTTTGTGGAGTAAAAATAAATGTTTATGTATTTGATGAATAGATATAATTTAAATAGGTATCATAAATACATTATTGTTGAAAATATTCTTCTTAATTTTATTTTTTTAAAATAATTTTCCTTATAAATAACTATTTAAAATATTTTATTTTTAAGGAAACATTTTATAATTTCAAATTCATTTTTGAATAAATGATGAAGCTTAAATCCGTACATAGTGAGTAATTTAAAAGAAAATTCCATTTATACTGTTAAAAGGATGTAAAAGGTGAATTGATTTGAAATAGAATAAAATATTCCTTTTAGAAAATTTTATAAAAACTATTTTAATAAATAAAGAGTTTTACTTTTTTTAAAATAAATTTTAGATAACATGGGTTTAAAATAATATGGGGTTTGAAAAGAAATCATATTTATGTTCGAAGAGGGGAATAAAGTCATATTTCCTTAAACTATTTTTAAAAAACCTTTGAAGTAAAAAATAGTATAAAATGGTACCCTTATTAAATGAATATCATGAATAAAAATATTATAAGAAAATTATAGGTTTTATTAAAAAAATGAGAAAATAATTTCCTTCAATGAAAATTAAAGTGTAAATAATCCTCAATAAAATGGTATTTTTTATTAAACTATAAAAAAATCATATGTTTGATCGGAGAATCATACAATGAATGAATTTTGTGTATGAAATATAGTACCACATAAAAAAGTGTAAATACTATAATACATTTTCATAATTTATTACACACATAATCTTATAATATTAATGAAAATAAAAAATTTATATAACTTAATAAAATGGAATTGAATTACGCAATTCATTTAACCTTTATAAATTATAATTAAATCCCATTTAGGTGAAATAATAAAAATGGAAACAAAAAATTCCATGAATAATTAATGATTCATGATATAACATTTAAAAATAAATCTATACACTATATAAAAGTTAATTTTTGCTTAATAACAAATAAGTCGCAATAAAATTTAAATTGAGATGAAATGCTTTACTACTAGAGTAACTTTTGAATTGTCAGATGAATGAATAAATAACATAAATTGAAACATTTAGTAATATTTAATGTGGTTAATTAATGATATAACTTTTAATATGAATATATATACAACACATTAAGGAAACATGTGGTGTGTAGTGCATAATTCTTATTGAAAAAAATACGTGACTACAAATCACTTTACCTTATGCTTCCTTTTAGAAGGGTAATCGTAAAACACATTAATAGTATTTTAATTCATATTAATAAATTATTCAACTAGAATATTAATATTTATTATTTAATATTTAATCCTTTTATAAAATATTATTACCTTTTCATTTATAGTCATTAATTATTTTCTTTGTTTCGAGTGTTAGTTTCAAGGAATTTTGATTAATTTTTGACTTATTATATTTTCCCTTTATTTTTGTTCATTATTTAAGAAAATAAATAGTTTAAACTATGATGTAAATATTACATAAATTAATTATTTAATATTTTATTTTAATCCATAAAATTAAGAGATATGATATAAATGGCACTATTCATAGAGACAGTATGTCAAATGTATGCATTATATTGACTTCCATTTTATTATCATATTTAAAAAGTCAGTGATATATATAAGTATATTATTATTAAAATATAATATTTATGTTATATATATGACATATTTATTTAATTTTTTTAATACAATCTATGTAATGTGTGAATGAATCACATCGCTTAGAGGTGGCGGTTATCCACATGTCCACAAATGACGTTATCATATTCTGGTAAAAAGGAGTGAATAAAGATATGACTTAATAAAATAATTTTCAATCATAAATAAATTATAAATATAATAAATATAATATATAAATTATATATCCAAAATTATTACCATCATTTAAATTTGGTAATGGAAGAATGAATGAAATTAGTCTGGGAGGCGGTAGTCCTTCGTAAACACGAGCGATGATTGCATACCCCATTTGATGGATGTGTGTGTGAATGCAGTTCAGAAAAAGGACATAAAAATTCACATTATATTTAGGATAATTATGTTATTTTACCAGATATATATAAGAATAATTGATATGGTGGAAAAAGAAATAAAACAAAAGTTCTTATTCAGGAACGTTAATTATTTTTTTAGGTAACTCCTTTTGGTTTATTCCAAAAGAATTTCATGGTTTGAATTATTCCAAAATTGAATATTATATGGTTAGAGTATGGGTTATGGGGAGATATTTTTTCTGGTATTGAATGATAAAAATTTCTTTAGTGGTGTGAATAAGTTAGAATAGTGAGTGCCTTTTTAGAGCTGAGGAGTGACATTCTTGTAAATATAAAAAGGTGAACCCAATAAAGATGTATCCCTCAGATCATCTTCCTGAAGTATTGAATCAATTTAAATAAAATTAATGATATGGTAAAAATATATCCACAAAATTGGTTTTTTAAATTATTCTTTGTCCTTTTTTAGTACCATGTCAATGTTTAGTAATTTGTTAAGTTAGTTTTCCTCTTAATTACTGTAATTAATTTTAATTTAATTCCGTAATATTTTTCATCCAGAACAAATTTGAACATAATAGTAATTAAAAATATTACTATGTACATATATTTAATCAATTTTATCAAACTAAAACCATATAATTGTCTTATATTAACTTAAAATTAATCCAATAGATAGGATGATAAACCGGTTTTTAATGTGAAAATGTTCTAAAGTTTGTAATGTTTTTATATCCAAAGTCTATTTGAAATTGTGAATAACAATATAAAATAGATTAATTGATGTATTATTTATATAAATTTACATTATAAAGAGTTTCATAAATAATTTATTCTTATAATATTTTTGATTAAGTGTCTATTTTCAATTAAAATTGAGTATTTTTCACTATTCATGAAAAAAATAAAACATCTAAGAAAAATATTAAAAATTATACTAAGATAAAATTGAAATTAAAATTTAAAAATTAAAGTTTATTTTTTCCAATTAAAATACTAAATGTGATAAAAGTTAGTTTTAAAATAAGGTTATCATTAAAAGGCGAAAAAACCACATTAAAAATATAGCTTTTTTATGTGTAATGTTGTGTTTTTTCTTATATTATTACAATAATGTAAATAGAATGAATTTATAATATATATTTTTGAATTTATAATAGATAAATTTTGTTAATATCATTCATAAATAGTAATTATTTAATTTATAATAAGATAAAATTCTTTTGGTAGCATAAAAATAATTTTAAATAAAAACAATTACCTTATTTGGAATTGGTTTCTATTTTCATTTATAATTAATTTGTAACCAATAGATTTGTTTTATATTTTTATAAACCATATATATTAATAATATGGTTACTAATATTCATAATTTCCAATTTAATATCTAGGATATAATTTTCCTTTTAAATAAAAATATTAACAATACTTGGTAAAACTCAGTAATGTGTGTAACGTAAGCTATCGAAAAAACATGTCATTGCTTGCAAAAAAATATAAGTTAGTATTAATTTAACTAATATTTATATCAAATATATAAAATAGTATATATATTTTCCAGTTGTCGATTTTATGTTGTCTTCTAATCAAGGTGTTTCTAATTGCATACAATTTTGAGTAAAAGTTACTCTATAATAATTTTTGTGTGTTACAATGAAGGGGTTAGGTACACCATTTCACAAAAATCAAATATGAATCCTATATGTACATAAATGAAATTTTTTGTGTATGTGATTTGTAATTTTTTAGGGATAATTTTATACCCAGCATTGGGGTATGACCGAACTGGATTTAAAGAGCTATAAATAATAAATTATCTATGTAAGTAGAGGATCATGTCATTATAAAAATATCCACTCTATAAATATTTTGAGTAAGAATATTTCTAAAAATAAATAACATATATTTCAAGTGTATTTTAAAATAATACAATAGGTGATCCTGACTCAAAATATAATATTTTACCTAGATGAATTCTACCATTTTAACAAATTTTGATTAATTATGCTTCTATAGGGAGTCATTTTGATGCATAAAAGTCATGATAGATATATTTATTTTTATAAATTTAACAATGAGGGATAATGGGGAAATATATACACTCATATATAAGATTATAGAAATTAATAAATTGAATAAGTTAGTTTAAGGATACTATTGGAATGTGAGGAAGGAGATCTAGGAGGTTAACTTTTTAGAGAATCAAAGACATCATTAGTAGTAAAAAGTGGAGATGAATTGACCCACCACTTTAGAGTAAACTCAGACATTTTTTTCAAGATCATGAAAATAACACTCAAAATCCAATGATCTATTTTAGTGTGTGAGAGTAGAGAGTTCTTTATTTTTTCTATGGTCTGAAACCTAGAGGGTCAATAGAGGCACTCTAATGTGTTAAAAAATTAAGCTTTATTATTTTTACAGGATCCATAGACATCAAAAATAAATTATATTTGGATATTCCTTATATATATGAAATAAATAAAATTTTCTTATGTCACTCATAAATTTCATTATTTCTTCATATCAACTATAAGAGGTGGAGTATTCCAGAAAATGAGAAAATAGGATCAATGGAGATGTGTCATTTCAAAATATCAACATAAACCAATACACCTTTTTCTCCATTAGGGTAATTAACTTTCCCTAGACAAAAAATTATTAATATTTTTATATCGTGTCAAAGGTGAAATTATTTTCCCATGATTTATTTATGGGAACCATTACTAGTGGTGTGCTATAGATTTGGATAAAACACCACACATAATGTTTAGTGGTTGTAATGACACCCTGATTTACTAGGAGGATACACATACCATAAAAATTAAAGACACTATTAAAAAGATATTAGTTTCTCCATACTGAACTAAAATTAAGGATATTAGTATAATTTTATATAATCTGTTTTATTAAAAAAAATTACATAATATATGTATTTTTTACAAGACCATCATAGTGGTTTGAGTAATTTGGAGTATTCATGATTCAATGATATACTTATGTTATTTGGCTATGTATATTGTAATGGGACATATTCAATGATACAGATTTTAATAAAAACAATTATTAATAATGGTGATATAATTCTTCCAATATTGTAATTTTGAATTTTATAGATACTCCACCATAAAGACCATGATTGAGTTCTAGTAGATAAATTAGGATCATACTCCATTATTAGTGATTTTTTATCCCCCCATTTATCAGAAGATACATGATAGAATACATTATATTATATAGTCTATGGACTTTGGGACTCTATCAGTCAAGATATCTATATTCAGTCTTATGAGAGAGTTATAAATGTTTCTGCAACCCCTCTTCTAGAGGGAGGGTTTTACAAAGGTTTTTTAGTTTTAGAGTGAGAATTTTAATTTTTCCTTTGAATATAAATATTCTCCATCTAAATATAAGTTAAAACTAAAAAAATATTCTTCGTGAGTTTTTGCACATGTTAGTATAATTTTTTGGTTCATGAATGCTGGCATGTGGTCTGTCCTTCATTGATTTTTTGTTATGTTTATTTGATTATTTTTCTCCCATGACACAAATGATATGGGGGAATTAGTATTATTTTGAATCTTTTCAAAATAGATATGTTTGAGATAGAGAAAACTAAACATTTGATAGATATGATCCAATTTTTTACCATTTTGGTAAGTGATTATACTAGTAGTGTTTTAATATTTTTGAATGGATTTAAAAACATGATAGGTTTTTAATTAAATAAAATTTTCTATAATAGTTTTACAAAGGTGGTTATCAAGGCCACATTATTTAGATGAATTTTTTGTGGTTTGTCATTTATGGGTTATATGGTTCCATTATTTGATCTATAAGTGGACTGTTAGTTTTTAATAAGAGTATATTTGATGATTATAATGATGTTAAAATTTTGTTGGAAATTAATGTTTAAGGTTTATCTCTCCCCATTAAGGCAGGTCTTGTATGGATTGTTACTAGTGCGATGATTAGGTGATTATGAATAAAAAACATCACTAATATGTGATTAAATGTCATTATTTTGAATGAATCAGATATATTTAGATGTATATTAAATGTTCGTTCCATTAATGAAATTTTAAAGGGGATAAACAAACTCAGGGATCATGAGATTGGATAGGGTTAACACCTCAGAGTGGTATATGGGATTATTATATTAATTATGAGAATATAGGTTGATGTGGTTCCAATATGTAGGGGTGGAAGGAACTAGTATAGGTGTAGGGTATACCGATGGTACTATACCAACAGTTTTAAATACAATTGGAATAATGTCAACCTATACCAACAGGTTTTTAAAACCATTGGTATAGGGTTCCACCCAATACCAGTGGTGTGATCCTGCTTCCCCCATGATAACATTTTTATTTCATATCCCTTTAATAGTGCTCACCATCCCCTTAGAATATATTTTCTATTACTATATTGAAACTAATTTTAACAATGTTTTTTGTTTGATCATGATGGTATTTTATTTAAATCCCACATCTATCTTATTACATAATAATATTTCTTCATTTTTATGACATATATTGAAATTGAAACTTGGGTTTTATATTGCACAATTTTATTAGAGTATTTTTACATTTTATTTCTATATATTAAATAAAGAAACATTTATTGTTTATTAGTGGAATAACATTATGAATAATTTTATTTCTTTTTTTAAATTATTAATGGTTGAATTAGTTAAAATAAATTTTAGTTCAAAATTAAATGATCATGTTCACTTCATTATTATTTATGAATTATAATTTTATATTAAACTATGTCAGACATGGATATTTAATTAACATGTGTATTTTTATTATTATTTGTTAACCATAATTTTATATTATTGTTTTAGAAAATATGAAGTCAATATAGGTTAAAACATCAATGTATATTTCTTTTTTTCTTCTTTTGTCACGTTTCCCCCCCTCATTCTTCATTTCGAAGACCTAGATTAAGAATATCCTAAACTATAATGTATTAACCATGTTTCTTGGATATGTATAAACATAAATAATTGAAATATTATCTTCTATATCGTATTTTTTATGAAAGAAGTTTTTTTAATTGACTATTTATTTGGGATATATTTATTTAAATTAAAATTATTCTTGGATTACAATCTGCATGAGATTGAAAGGCCTATTGGGAAACATAAATAATTTTATATATTACATGACATGATTGAAACCCCATTATGCGATTTTTAGGTAAAATTGTATGTAATTTGATATAAAACACCCATTATTAGATAATAAATTTTCATTTTTTATAACCAAGTTATTGTTCTTATGTGGTATTATGTGTATTTTTTACTCATTGAGGTAACATATTTTAAAATTGTTATTTATATAAATCATTTTGTGTTATATTTTATGATAAAAAATGTAATCATGGATTGAAGTGATCAATATACAGATTGATTAATTTACAAAGCTTCTTTTACTTTCTAAAAGATTAGTTTTCATGATATTTATTAAAATTTTTATAATAACGAATTGATGTTTGTTAAATTGGATTTTTATAAAAAGAAATGGAGACTGATATAATATAGATTTCACAATTGGTTTATTTTATTAATTTTATATGTGATTAAAATATTGTGAACTTGTATTATTTCCTTAAAAAAATTGGACTTGGTAATGAAATTTCGGTCGTAAACTAAAGCAAGGATGGATTCCAAAGTAGTTAAAAATATATAGTTTTTAGAAATGTGATATTATATAAAAAATTATAATATAAAACATAAGAATACTATTGATATTATTTATTGATTGTGGGATTTAATTATGTTTTAATTGATTATATTTTTTCAGTTTGAAAAAAATATATCATCTTATGGTGTTTAGTTTCACTATATAATATGATTTTAAGGTTATGAATTTTTTATTTTCTATAGTTGGTTATTTACTAATAATTTAGCTTGATTATCAAATATATGGATATATCATGAACATGTTATATTATGCTTGTAATTGACAATCACATCATTCTACATTTTCATTCCTTATATTTCGAATTAGATAACCAAATAATATATTTTTCATTTTCTATATGATTTTATAAAATTAAAGTGTGAATTCCATCGATATCTAGTTTTAGTGGGATATTTATGTCAATATTATTCCTCATATTCAATATAGATATGGTTTCCATCATGTTTGATAGTCATGTAATTCCTCTTTACAACTAGCGGAAAAATATTTCATGATTAATTTTCATTCAAAATGGTTATTTATATGGGATAATGTCAATACTATATCATGTGATCCCCTTTCCCTTATTGAAATTCATTCCCTCATATGTCAGTTTCTCATTAAATTATTAAATTTAGAATCCTCTCAAATGTAATGATATTTTATGGTATACACTATTGATATTAATATAATCATTCTTTTTGACACATAAAGGGTAGAATTTTTATGGAAGATACTGATTGGATATCAACCATCTTTTAAATGGAGTTGGATTGTTTTTTGAATTTTCCTTCAGAATTGCTTTAGATAGAGTAAATATATAGTACTTATATTATAACTTTGTTTAAATTCCATGGTTATGTTTCGAATAGTTAATCAACCATATAAAAATATGTTTATCAAATAAACTATTATGTCTGGTATCATAAACAATAGTGAAGAGAATCTTATATATTCATGATTGAAATGAATGGAATTAATTATATTCTTTTATATTTTATTTCTTTTAATTTATCAATCCTTATAATAAAGAAATTATTTCATTGAAATAAGATAACGACATTATTAAACATGTGTTAACAATTGAAGATGATAATTTTTTAAGGTGAAACAGATGAAAGATAGTGTTTGAACTCTTGTATATCTATATTATGGTCAAATGATAAAGATAGAATTTTTATTAATATTGTATCATGGGGAAACCATGTATGTAATTTCTAAAAATACCATTTAATATATTCTATCCTTTTTGAAGGAATTATTTCCTAATAATAAATATATTACCCCAAATAATATTGTTCCTTCCATATTAATTAACAATCCTTCATTTTATAAAAATGAATTGAACATTATTGAATGCATGAAGCTTATTATGGATGGTTATAGTGGGGATAAATGATTTTATATAATTTTGTGCATCACTATCGAAGCCAAAAGTATATTTAACACCATCTCATGGGTTATAAAAAGTAATATGGATCTTTCTACTCATTCCATGGATCTGAAATAATTTCATGTATGATGAAATATTGAAATATATGAGATCGAATGATGTTGAAGGAATTAAGGATAATGATGAATTAGTTCATTATAGAGATGGATTATCATGGAATACATTTAAGGCGTGGTTTCTTAATTTTTTTAATGAGGTTTACAATATTTGGTTGGTTCTATCATGTTAAATTTTTAATCTATTTTTTCAAAATCATACATGACACAAGATGTGACCAATTTCATTCATATTTATATTTTTCCACAATAAATTTTTATGAAAAAACAAATCAATTTTATTATCATATTAATATATGGACCTTTTGATTCTGATAATGTCATGGATGTGGATATATAATATTTAATAAAATAGTTGAATCATATTTTGAACATGGGTGTTCACATATATGATTCTTTATTTAAATAATTATTTTACATCAATATAGTGATTATGTGGATGATAAATGGTTTTCATTCATTTATAAATATTTTTAGTAGTAGAACTAAAGGAAAACTTTCAATTCTTGTTTTTATAAATGATAAGAAATTTATAATATTTTAATATAATCATAGTTTTGGTGTAATGGGACAACAATGATTATTTCAAATAGTTATTTTCTATAGGAATAATCATCAAATCTTTGACAACACCGTTGTAAATGAGAGGAGACATTAATGTTTTTCTAGAAATAAACTTCTCATATAATTCAATGATTTGAATTTTCACTTGAAAAATATTAAACAAAATATTAAAAGAAGAATAATTATTCCACTGAATGAAAGTAAAATTTGTAGAAGAACAGTATTATGTTCAGTTATTGTTACATTTCATGTAATTTGAAAAATTATTTTTTATATATAATTCACATTGATAAATCATATGTGAAAAGATTATTTCAATTGTTCTAAATAATAATGGGAAGACCAAAGATGATATAAAAACTCGATATGACTTAGTGGTTGGGGTATCATAAAAGATCTACATCATGTGTTCATTGATGTAACTAAATGGAAAGTTACATATTCTTAATAACTGATAAAACCATTGAGGATACATTAGTTTCGGGATAAACAAGAGAATTTTATTTTTTCTATGGTCACATTAATAAAAATATAAATATTTGTTTAAAAAATATAGTAAAAACTAAAATATCTAAAATCCATTGAATACCACATCCTGCAAAATTAATTTATCTGAATATAAATAACACATATATTATCTAATAATTTATAGGTCAAAATTATTTGGTTATAGAATTTTCATTTATATATCTATTTGATTAATGTTTTCCCATCTATTTCTTTAAAATATACAAGAATTTGAACTATAAATTTTTTTTGAGCTAGTGAAAATTTTTCATCATCATTGAATAAATTTCATGTTGTGAATAACTATCCATATACGATGTGGGATTCTTTAGAGGGGGTCATTTAATTTTCATTATATTTATCCAACTAATTAAAATATGTTAAAAATGATGTATTATATTCATAAAAACAATCTCACTTATGGTTTCATTATTAAAGGTTACATTGTTTAGGAACGCGTGGATTTAAATTCAATGTATTTCTGTAATGTGTGAACTAGATCGGATTGACCAATGAGAAATAAAGAAAATTATTATGAGAACATTGAACAAATTTTACCATCACAGCTTCAAACAAGGTCAATTCATGGAACATATACAGTTACTACATTTATCCTTAAATTGTGGGATATGAAAAATTATATAGTTTTGTTTAAATATGATTTTAATGATGGCTATATAATGTATGTGATTCGAAAATGCATGTGTTATCTCATGCAATTTAGTTTGACCTATATCCTAGTGATTATTATCTTTTTTATATATGTAACATAAAATATTTTTATGTAGAACTCATCATTCATCACATTTGAGAATGGGATATACTTTTAATAGAAAAGAGTTTCCTATTTATTTACGGTATAGAACAATGATACCCCTATCATTCTTGATCATAATATTTTTGATAATGACTAAAATTTTAAAATAGTAAAAGAATATCGTGAACCTAACATAGTGGGGGTAATATATAAAAGTGACCTTATGGGTTCTAATTTCATTATTCTTAGCTCAACTATATTCTTCCAGGTTGAATTTTTTAAATATATTTACTTTAACTTCATTTTGTAAAATTTAAACTTATTTTGTTAAATAGTTCTCTGGTAATATGTAATAGTTTATCATAAAATTTTATATAGACCATTCAAATCAGCCCTAATTAATCTGAATAAAATGGAACAAACAAAAGGTTTCCATTTCACATTATTTATCAAACATAAAAGTACTTAAAAATAAATAAATAAAATAATGATTTAAACCTAAATAAAACAACCCCAAAAATTACTAGACACTCTAAAATATCCATAAAACTAAATTATACAAGTTTATCTTTAATCTAAATGGTTGGAGTGACCCTGTAATTTCCAAAAACGTATGTGTATGTTTTGTAAAAATAGATGGAATTATTTTGAGACCATATACTCTGATGACAACTACTTACGAGGCTTGGTGAGCCTGAAATAGAATTTTGCACGTTATTTAGTTCATTTAAATAAACATGAGAGTGCATTTTTATAAATTTTAAATTAGTTATCAGATCAAAAATATGAGGTCACCGTTGAACATGACACCACATGATTCACCGAGAATGGGCCTAACCTCGACTAGCGTGGAACAAAGGAAAATGTTAATTTTCATACTTTTTAATGAAAAAGTTAAAAATATAATACACTTTCATTGTTTTTTTCTTAATTTTCAATCTCGTGCAACAAAATGATGTATAAAAAATGAATCCAAAACACTAATTCATAAACCAATAGCATAATTTCTTCATAATAGAACATAAGTGAAACGAAGTTTCATGTTTCAACCTTTAATGTTTGAGCAAACAACATATGATTGTTGGCACAATCCTGGTTCTGCTCTGAAGCATTGATGCCCAAAGAAGATGAATTCAAACAACCACTAAACAATGGATCACAGAGTAAAAAATAGAGGGCGTGTTCTTCTACCAACCTTTGATTAGATCATCTCCAATGAACAAGTTTTTCAGGTAGGGGTTTTATTTTTCCTGATTATTGTTGTTCTTCATTATAAACAACTAACCCAGATCAACCAACAAATATGGTGATCCAAAGATCGTTTGTTCTTGAGAGGGGGTACTTTTTTCTCAAGATGTCATTGGGGTTAATTAGTGAATGTACTTTGATCCTTTTTCATATGCCTCTAAACCTCTAATGAGAAGGGTGCGGGCCAATATGAACAATGCATGAGCTCCTATGTCCTATGTTTTGTGTGTCTTCTTTATGGACACATTTTTTAAATTGAGGAAAAGAGATTTTGATGTTATAATAGGGAACATGACATCCCATTGAAGTTTGTGGCGTAGAGGATGAGAAGAACAGACCCCCTATACAGAACTGTTGGTCCGCAGAATGCTCCACTGGTGCACTAGAAATAGCAATGCAGACTAGCCCACAGCCACCCATCCACATCATAGGCAATGTAGATGTTGAAACAGTAGCGTGTCATGCAGTGGGAAGGTCTCGGTCCTTGGAAACTTGGAGGATGTGGCCATATGGGGACTTGTGGGGTAATTGGATGGATGCCGCATCCAGCCTCGTCCATGTTAGACGAGATCCATCCCACCCATGGTGGGCCTGGCAGGGGTGGTCCGCCCCAACGGGCTGGGTCGGGTCTGGTCGGGTGGACCGGGTCAGACCCAACCGAACCATTTTTGGATAAAATGGAAATAACATTTAAACCTAATGTCCAATTAATAAGCTGTTTACAGTGTTGAAACCCTTACGATTTGGTAGTTATTATGGTATGCTCTAAGAAGTTATTTTGGTTGTCAAGATATGACTGATGGATTAAGGAGTAGATTATCCAAGAATCAGGTACGTTGCATTTCAGAATCCTGTGGCTGGATGAGACACAATGACTATCGACCCTATATTTATTTTCTCCTAGAGACCCTATGGGGATCATCTCTTAGTGACCCTAGGCCGATCATCTACTAGAGACCCTGTGTGGATCATCTCCTAGAGAACCTGTTTGGATCAGCTCCTTGAGACCATGTGTGGATCTTCTCTTAATGATCCTATGAAGATCATCTCCTTGCGACCCTATGTGGTTCATATCCTAATGACCCTATGCGGATCAGATCCTAGAGAACCTGTGTGGATCATCTCGTACAGACACTATGCGGATCAGCTCCTAGAGAACCTACGTGAGTCAGCTCCTAGAGACCCATGTGTGGATCAACACAAAGAGGCCCTGTTTGTATCAGCTACAAGTGGATCTATGTGACCCAGTATACCCACAGTACTCATCTGGGATTGGTACTTCAAAGTTCCAAGGTTTTTAGTGTTATGAATGAATGACATTCTTTCCATATATTAGATTAAACCTATGCGAGCTGTCTTGTTTTGGGATCATGCTTCATTGTTTTCTTTTTTTATTTCTTTGTGGCCTTTTTCTATGGTTGGGGTGCCTAATTAGTATTTTTTTACTCACCCATGTATAGGATTTTCCCGCACAAGTTGTGGCTAGTGCAGATGACCAAAGACATGATAGAGTACTTGGTGGCCCTAGACCAGGTGGTTCCTAGTGAGGTCACACATGGATGGTGTGCCTCTTTGGATTCATGCAGCTACTATATATATACCCATCAGGTGGGGAATCTGGTAGACGTCTTCTCTTTGATCTCATACTTTCTCTTGTTTCACTTGTCTTTTTTGGGTTTTTATTCTTTCCCATTTAACATCATTTTGTATTTTTACACTCATTGGTTGTTTAATAGCAAGAATGTACTCTTTTCTAGTTATCTTGGGACGTGATTGTGAGTGTTTGTGTGTGTGTGTCTAGGTACTCAGGAAAATTCCTCCCATTTTCATGATGACACCATAGGACCTAGTCTCTGACCTACGACCTTTGGGAGGTGGGCTTGGGAGAGTAAAACCACATGCCATGGAGGATGAGTCATGACAAAGTGGCATCAGAGGGGCTGGTTCTACTAGAAGAACATAGAGTCTGTAAATTTTTTTGTGGAAATAGTGTTATGTGTTTCAGGTTCATCTTTTAGGCTAGGGAGTGTAGTGCTTGTGCGGCGAATGATGTATCCATACACCGGAAAACTGAATTTTGTTTTCCAACTAGGTACATGAAAACACTGGTTTCATCCATCTTTGAGTGTTTCTTAATAATATTTTTAATTAGGTTCAGCTCACCGGGTATAATAAATTAATCGTTATCCAGTATGATGCCTTTCAAGATGCCTCCATGTAGACATCATTCTAGGATTATAGTGCGTGACCACGAGGAAAGTATGTATAGTGATGAAGCTTTGGTATAAGAACCATTTATTTATATGAAATCTTTAGGCGGTGTAGTAACTTTACCATAATCCAATAGTCAATATTTACTACCTGTGTTATCGGTAGAGGACATATGTTGGATCAATACCTCACATGGGATTTAGGGACAATGATCCGTCATGTTCTGAGGCGAGCCGAAATCACATGTTGCAATGGACTATTTTGAGATACTGACTGAGTTTTACATCTTATCAGGGCACCATTAGATCAGATGGTAGACCTAGTAGTGATCATTTTACCTGGCTCAGTAGGGTGATGGCATGGTTTAAATTACATGATCTTAATAAGATGTGACTTTTAAATTAATAGAGCATGAGAACCTCCCTCTAAAAATGTTTCTTGTAACACTCCAAACTTCCACAGTACGTTTTACTTTTGAATAATGCAATATCTTGTGCTCTATGAAACTTTTAGATTCTCACCACGACCAATCAAACTAGCGATTATGAATAGTAATACACACTTTTTGAAATTTTATAATTTTCTATTTTTAAATAGACTTTATTTTTGGATTCGGAATATCAAAATTAGCTTAGGGATAATTTTTGGTACTCCTCTAAAAACATTAAATTT
This sequence comes from Viscum album, assembly GCA_963277665.1. NCBI lineage: Eukaryota > Viridiplantae > Streptophyta > Magnoliopsida > Santalales > Viscaceae > Viscum > Viscum album. The sequence goes on from OY728157.1 coordinate 1,997,137,417, forward strand.
TTTGATAAATAGAGGGAAATACTAAATTTTAATTAAAAACATCTTTTTTAATAGATATAATTTATGTGGTTAAATTATACATTTTAATGGTTTTAAAATATAATTATATTATATTTTTATCATTTAATCTAATTTAGGTCATTGTATGTAATTTCACTTTTAAATTGTACATAAACAAATGACAATCATTTGATATATATTATTTCTTAAAAATATTCTTTTTGTTTTGAAAATGGGAATTAATATTAAATTAATTACTTCTAATTATGTGTTTTGAATTAGTGAAAATGGTTTCCATATTTGGAATCAAGAGGTTCAAATTTTTTAAATAGGGAACTTTTATTTTTAGACATTATGAATAATTATTACGGTAAGTATATTATTTACCTTGGTTAAAGGGGTAAATCTGGTATATAAGGGTAAAAAAATTACTGTTAAAATAATATTAAATTACTCGGACACGTGTCCTAACCCTATTGAATGAAAAATATCAGACCATGGGCATCCATAGGTCTACTTTGGGACCCCATGAAGCCACTTGATAGTGATAATGACATTTTATATTAATTAATGTAATATAATGACATGAATGACATAATCATATAAAATTTAGTAAAGTAATTTTTTCATGGGGTTATATAAGTTATCTCTTCGAATATAAATATTCCTTTGAAATATAAAACTATTTCTTATGTGAGGGTATTTTTTTAATTTGTATAAAACAAATAAATTAAATTATTTATGACCCAATAATGATGGTATGTTTATCTTATTAATGAATGATTTAAATAAATGAGATTATAAAAATTATAAAAATTTCCAAAACAAGTCCAATTCTTTTTGGATGATTTTATTTATAACATTAGTCATCCTATCTTTGACTTTAATGAGTTTTGGACCTTTAGAAACTGAATATAATTATTAAATAAAATAATATTTTCAAACATTCTAAAAGAGCCCTTCCTCCCACTTTCAAAAATACCACACCTATAACCCATTTCTCACACCTCTCAAGCCCATTGGGTCATCCAACCTCTACCCAATTAAGTTCACTAAATCCCTATTTTACTCCCAGAATCCTTACCTTATGTATAATGCACTTTAATGAAGCCTTTTGGTTCAAAAAATAGGTTGTTAACCAATTTAAAGGCAACATCTACTGTTACGATATTTTTTTACTTTACTTCTCCAAATCCCTAAAATCACTGTATTCCATTATTTTATAACAACAATAGTATCCTCATTATACTAGGTTGTTGTTATGAGATTTATTTTAACTACACATATAGACACATCTATCTAATTTTATAGAACATAATTCTTCTGTGGATGGAGAACTACTACCTCACTATACGATGATTGGTCAGTCTTCTACTACCACCTGTTATGGTGGACATTATGATAGAACTATAATTATATGTGACATTTATGAAATTTATTTTATCTATAATATTTTTAATTCTCTTTTATATCCTAACTTTATTTTTATCATTTTTAAATAAAGTATAATTTTATTTGAGGAAGTGCGGACTACCACCCCCTCGAAGTGACATGACTTGTTCATTCCATAAATGGAACATATAAAAGATGTTGTTAATGAAATTACTTAAAAAATATAAAATATTATTTTATATTGGAATAATAATATACCTATGTATCTTTTTGTTTTACTTCCTTCTAAAAAAATAAATGGAAGTAGCATTTGTGCGTACGTACAGATTACCTTATACACGAATGCGATGAGATTCATTATCCATCATAAAAATTCGAGAATGATTTTTATTTCATTATTAATAATAATATTTAAGAAAAAAATATCATTCTGGATATGAATCAAATACATCATATCCATAACAATATTTTCTTATGTAACAAAACATATATTGGAAAACAAATCAGTTAACACCTGAAACATTGATACTACTAAAATATTATTAACAAAAAATGTATTATAAGATCATATATGATATCATATTTATGTATATAGCTCTTTTATATTTTAATAACAATTATTTAACTATTAAAAAGGATGTTAATGTACCCTTAACCAAGGAAAAGTACAAGGTAAATGTTAATTTCACAATCTCTTTATTATCCGAGGATTTTTTACTTAAGTATCTTCTACGACCTCTTTATCAACCAAATCCATGTTTCTTTGAAATGAAATTAAAAAACATTGTATTTTTTACTTGTCTATGGGTTAAAATAATTCATACCCTTTTATTAATTTTCATAAAAATAATTTAAATAAATCGTTCCATCGTTTTCCAAACAAGGTAACTTATGATGATTTCAACAAATTAAGGTAAGAATGTTTTTTTATCTTATACGACACTTGTGGTTATTCTCTGGAATTATAACACCTTTGAAGATTCCCATACAATATTATAAGAATATTTTCATAATAAATTTTTTCTTTTATAATTACATGACTTTAGAATGATTTCAAAATAGCAAGAGATATTCCTCTCAAATAATTTTGATTTTATCTATGTCATCATATTTTAATGAAATTTATACTTCTCTAAAGTTGATTTGTTATGATACAAATCTTTCATAATTTATTTATGGTTTTGTGATATGTTATATTGTGGATGTCTTATTTCGATACCATTCATGGTTTATTGTTAATGTTTTAACATTTTGTATGCTAGTTGTAAAATGAATATATATGTTATGTTTCAACCGTTTCATATGAGGAATGCATTGTACATAGTAAGTGACATGTGTAGCCTAGAATAGCTCCTTAATGCATCGATAGGTCTCATAAGAAAAACTAGTGTCTTGGCACATGGCCTAGAAAAAATCTTATTTGTAGTTTTGGCACGAGGCTATGTCTATGTGAATATGATGTCTGCCATTATGTATTCCACCATTATGAAATTGGAAATTGATATTTCATGTGATTATTTGACAAGTAGAATATGGATGTTTATTCGATTTATATTTTCCATATTTTTATGAAGTTTTATTTTAAAATGCTTATGTTTTAGTCATATAAATTGAACTAAATTTTTATGCTTATTTATGAGTTTCCTCTATATTGTTATCCTTACTGAGCATCTGAGCTCACCCCTTTCAATGATTTATTTTTCCTAGGATGTGATGATGTATTTTATGGTTGACCATTTGGGATAGGATAAGGGATATATTTGTGTTCAAAGGGGACAAAATGGTGTTTTTGTATTTATCTCATTATGTAATGTAAAACTTTTTTATGTATCAAGTACATACAAGGCTACTAAACAAATCGTTTTTTAAATACATGATTCAATGTATCAATACAATGTTATGTAATAATGCACAAACTCTGGGTAACTATGGTCGAGGCGTTATAGTTTTTTTAAGAAGTTTAGTAGAAAGCAAAGAAAAAATATTTAGATAAAATCTGATTAGAGCACATTACCCTAAGATAGACCTTGATTATTAGTAAAGAAGAACTTACTAGAATTTTGGTAATGTAGAGATTTTTTGTATATTACAATAAATGAATTCTTGTTAAGATACAAGCAGGTAGAGGCGGCTCTGGTACCGGTTTACAAAGGAGTGAAAACTTCGTCAAGGAGTTTTAGGCTTGATCTAGGGTATTGTGGTACACGACAACATGCCTCACTACATTATTGGTTATAACACTTCTAGGGGAAATTATTAAGATAATTAACATTTACTTTAAAAAACATAATGAAGGACTTTTGAGTATATACCTTCTCAATGAAATAAATTTTTTATGATTACAGATTATATCCATAAAATGTTCAATTTATGTTAAGTGTTTTACATCTTTGGATTTATATATTGTGATTCATAAACTAATATAGTGTATGAAATAATTTAGAAATGGTGGGTAGTGGAAGCAATGGAAATAATATCCACTCAAGTAATCCATGTAGATATTTTCCTCGTAATCAAGATAAATATAGTCGAGCTGGTGATGGAGTTGGTGATGATCATCATATCACCATACTGGGACTACTCACTCATGTTATGAATAATAACCTTACCCGTATGGAGCACCCTAATCCACAATGTGGAGGGCCAATGTTAAACCAATTTATGAGGAAACTACCACCAACATTCAATGGGACTACAAATCCATTTGTAGCTGAGAAATTGATAAGTTACTTAGAGAAAATATTTCACGCTTTAGGGAGTAGCGAAAGGGAAAAAGTTTTCATGACAATTAATCGCCTCACGAGAGATTCAGATCAATGGTGGTCATTAATTAAAAACAAAAATGTGGATAAAGAAGTATCAAATATGGAATAGATGGAGTTTGAAAATATTTTCATAGGGAAAATACTTTCCTTGTGACTATCGAGTTTATATGGAAAGAGAATTTCCGAGTCTGAGGAAAAAGGATAATGTGAATGTCGCAATGTATTAGTATATGTTTTCAATGGTAGTATATAATATTTCAGATTATATACACAATTCAAAGGGTACGATTGATCGATTCTTTGATGGGGTAAAACCATTTCTCCATCGAGCATTAGTCTCACAATCCCTCTCATCATACGATAATATTTTCTGATGTGCTATCAAGATAGAAAAAAAATTCTCAATGTCTTAAAACTTTAAATAAAAGTAAGATAAGAAGAGATCTCCTTAATGTAACACCCCATGATTTCTTATTATGTTATTTCTTCAAAGTAATTCAATAACTTGCACTACATGCAACACCGAGTTCTAGCGCACCACGACCTTCCAAACTAACAGTTCAAAAGTGGTTATGAATAGTATTAACTGAATTTTAAACTTTATATAATACTTATAAATTTAGAATCCATATTATGTGTTTCTTAGACAAAATTTAAGAAAAAATATAATTTTTTAGATAAAAGAAGTATTTTCCAAAAAAGGAAATTTTGCCACTTTTTAATGACGAGGACTCTTTAAATCCAATATTTGAATCATTTATATATTTAATTTAACAAAATAATCTTCTTATTTATAATCAGGACATTAGAATTTAGTTTCAATAACATTTTGGTGTTTTTATGATAACTTTCATATTTAGGTGAATAGTAAAATTACTATACTTTAACAGAAAACAAATTTTTTAATCACAATAATTTATAGTGTTAAATTATTTATTTTAATGGTTTGTAATTATAAATAGATTATATTTGTACCTTTTAATCCAATTATGGTCATTGTATGTAATTTCAATTTGAAATTGGACATAAACAAGTGTAAAACTTTTGATAGTTATTATTTCTAAAAAATACGCCTTTTGGTTTTGATAGCGGGAATTACTTTTAAATTAATAAATGAAACTTATATATTTTAATATGTTTAAATATACTTTATTATTGAATTTGGAATGTCAAAATTATCTTAGGGTGATTTTTTGGTATTTTTCCGAAAACTTTTAATTTTTGATGAAGAGTGAAAACACAATGTTATAGTTTAAAAATGAATTTTTATGTAAATAATAATTTATTTATATTTATTTTAGGACAAAATATATAAGTAATAACTATATAAGTTCAATTTAATTCATTGGAGTTAGTTTATAATTATTTTAGATATATAAAAATTTTATTGAACATTTCTCTGTCTTTTACCCACCTCCTAGGAGAATTTGTAAATTCACATAAAACATAATTTTATCACTTCTCTGAGTTGAATTTTGAAAATTTGAGAACAATATTTAATATTAAGAAGTAAAAATATAGTTTAATAATATAATAATAATTATTGGTGAATAGTAACTTTTTACATTTATTTACCACGATTAAAAGTAAATAGTGCAATTAAGGGTAAAATGATATTATTATTACCCTAAAACATGTCATAATTCTATTGGATAATTCTAATTCAACCAAAAAAACCTTATAAATAAAATATTGCCCTTTATGTCCACTTGTATTAGATTAGAACAATTATTATTATTTAATTTAAAGAAGAGTAAAAGGTGTTTAATTCAATGTTCATTAACTAAACCATTTTAATATTGGTTTATACATACGAGAAATACGAGTATAAATATTAATTAGAAAGATAAAAATATTTCCAACATCATGGAATTTAATTTATAATTTTTATAAATTTAATTAATAAATTTAGTTATGACACAATGACGATTCCGTAATTACTTTATCAATGAATGTATCAAATAAATGGTATTATAAATACTAAAATAAATATAATTTCAAATTTTTTATGACATACACGAATTTTATAGTCTAATATGTAATATTTGGGATGATTCAATGTATATTGTTCTAAGTAATAATGATGTGATGACTTTCAAAAAAACAAAATACCAAATAGTGTCAAAATTTACATAAATTAATATTTAAAACTAATAATATAGTATTGGTTGATATAATATTCCTAAAAATTTGTGGTTCAGAAAATGGGATTAAATAATATTATATATGTCATTAATGAGCCACTTGAGGTTCTCTTGGAAGTTTATAGTAAGTTTATTAACCATATATAGTAAGAATACAAGAAGACACGGTAAAAGTTAAACTATTTAAGTTAGAGTTAAATCTAAATTATAAGGTTAAAATGGTAACCTAAACATGTGTAAAAAATATTGGTTGAAAGGATTTAGATCCATAACCACCTTATTAACGAAATAAATTCATTTGGAACCATTATAGACCGAATATGATTGTATAATAAATTAATACCTTAATCTTTTCTTAATGTGACCCTCACCCCTCTTATAAAAGGGCACTTCCCCTTCTATAAAAATCACACCTCCAAAGCCATTGGGCTCAGCCAAAGCCTGCCCTAACATCCTCCCAACTTCCCTCAATTCATCCTGGAGGTCATAGATTGATCATAATGCCAACTTATGGAGCCCTTTTGTTCAAATATAAAGGAAGAACCCGAAGAAGAGGTAATGATTTCACTACCCTCTTTCAAGTTCCTTTCTTCTTCCACTTCTTCATTCATTGTTATTTCCATTCTAAAATAATAAATCTAGTATCATCTATATACTGTTATGTTATGAAAAATATTTCATAACTATATTAATTATTCCATCCATCTAATGAATGATAATGTCACCATGCGCTCGTACGTACGACTTACCCTCTCCACACCGTGGTGTAATTTGTTATTCAATACTATGTTATTTGGATGGATATAACGATGAGTAATATGTATATAAATATTGAAAATAACATGATAATGTCTCTGTAAAATTAATATACCATCCAATTCCACACCTCTATGGAAATGATATTGTCACTCATGCGTACGTACGGATTACCGTCTCCACGACGCGATGATATTCATTTCCACATTCACCATTCATCGACGATTATAAAAATATATATTACTAATATGTTTGTAATATATGACACAATAATGATACTGGAGATATATATAATTATTTATATATACATATATGTACAAACATATATTTTATTCGCTTATATCCGTTCAATACATTATGAAAACGGAAACAACGTTTATGCGTACGTTCGGACTACCGTCTCCATAAATGGTGTTTTCCATTTCATATATATGTCTATTATACATATTTATATTCTAAATATATATAATATATAAATAATTTTTTATATTCTGTAAGTATTTAAATCATGATCTAAGTGATAAAATCAAGAGTAACAAGTTAAAACACGTGCGATAAAGAAAGCGATTATTACACGAAATGTTAATTTAACATGGATTTTATTATTAAATGGGTAGTATAAATTCATAAAATAATAATGAATGATATCATAAATATTAATATGGTTCTAGAATAATTTAATAACATACTACGGGCTTCATACAGAAGGTTAAACGTACCCGTGACTAAAGGAAAGTGCAAGGTAAGGGGTTTTCATCTTACTCATTATTCCCGTGAGATTCGTGCCATATCGCCACAATTACTTTTTGTGTGGTGTATGTACTGCCCATAATTGTATTATTTATGTAATACACTTTAATTTATGTTTATTTACATATTAATTATATGATACATCTTTCATGGAGTGTATGCTTCGTAAGTTACAAAATTTGTAAGGGTTAATTTCACAATCTATTTATTATCCGAGGTTGTTTTTACATAAGTATCTAATGGGACATATTTATTATCCATGTCCATGTTTCATGAAATATTTTTCAAAGGGATTTTATTTGTCACTTTTTACAAAAGCATCATTTAAAATGTTTTAAATATTTATTCTTCTATATATTTCTCATTAATGTCCATGTATTCAAAATGGTTTTTAAGGATTTATTTATATGGACATAAATGATTTTAAAATTCTAATTCCTTTCAAATGTTTCAAAGTGGTATGGGACACTTTGATTAAAAAATGTCTTTCAATGTATTCCTTTCTAAATTTTGTGACTTTTAATTGATTTTATGAAAAGGGATATTTCTATCAAAGAGTTTTAAAAATCAATTAAATCTATGTCAACATCCTCAGATTGTTTTTAAACTTGTTTGAAGATGAATTATTATGATACATATCTTCTATATTGTATTGAAGGTTTTGTGATTTGTTTGAATATGGATGTGTTATTTTTGTACCATTCATGGTTTAGAGATAAAGTATTGACATTTTGTATGCTATTTTTAATATTAATGTTTATGTTATGTTTAAACCTTTTCATATGAGGAATGCATTGGAATTAGTAAGTAATAGGTGGAGCCCAATATTTCTCCTAGATGCATTGGTATGTCTCATGAGACATACTAGTGTCTTGGCCCACGACCTTGAAAAAATCATATTTTTAGTCTTGGCACAAGGCCTTTACTATGTGGTTATAATAGTCTGGCATTATCAATTCCATCATTATGAAAGTGGTTAGTGATAATGCAAGTGATTATTTGAATAGTAGAATATCCATGTGAATAAGTAAATAGAATTACTTCATTTTATTTTTTCCATATTATTTTCAAGATCATGTTTAAAAGGATTTTGTGTTATTTAAACATTGCCTTAAATGTTTATGCTTATTTTTGAAAGATTCTTTTGTATTTTTATCCTTACTGAGCATCTGAGCTCACCCCTTTCTATGTTTTATTTTTCCCAGGATTCCAAGAAGTGTATCGTTATTGATATGTAGGGTTTAAGACAAGGGAATAATGTAATTAATAAAATAATTATTTATGTTGTTTTTTATGTTATAAAGCGTAATGTAATATTCTTGTTTGTAATCTATTTTCAAATACTGATAAACTAATCGGTCCTTCAGGACATGATTCATTGTAATCATGCCAATGTTTTAAAATAATGCACCAACTCTGGGTAACTAGGGTGGGGGCGTTATAGTTGGTATAAGAAAAAGTATAACAATAACCTTGGAATCTAGATTTAGATAAACTCTGATTAGAGCACATCGACCAAAGATAGACTTTGAGGATTAGTATAGAAGAAATTCCTAGAATTTTGGTAATTTATAGATTTTTTGAGTTTTCCAAGAAAATACATCCCTGTCTAGATATGACCAGGTAGAGGCATCTCGGGAACAGATGTACCTAGGGGTAAAACCCAAAAACACAGCTTTGAGCTAGACATGAACAGGAACTGGTGCACGACAATGGGCCTTCCTGCACTCTTGGTTACGACACTCCTGGGGGATATTATTAAGATAATTACCTTTTTATTTACATATAATTATGAAGGGTTTATGAGTATATACTTCCTCAATGAAAACATCTTTATGATTATGGATTATATCCATAAACCGTTCAATTTACATTAAGTATTTTACCAGTTTGGAATTATTCAATGAAATACATATACTGACCTTGTTTATGCTATTGTATAGAAATGGCACCCAATAGAAGGAATGTGAACTCCAGTAATACATATGATCCAAAGAGTAAGAAGAATCCTATCATTCATGATATTAAGACAGCATTTATAAGGGAAATAGTCTAACATGATTCTCAACATATAAAGAAATAGTATGATGTGTTAATAAGATAAGTAAATAATTCTCTAAGTCCTGTGGCTTTTAAGGGAAGCAAGAGAAGAAAAGGATGGAAGAGATAAACATGGATAAAGGGTAGGGGGAAATAAGAATTTTCCCATATGTGATAAATATGAGAATAAACACCCTAGAACTTTCCTGAAAGGAATGAGAGTTTGTTATAAGTTTGGAGAAAAAGGACACCATGTACGTGACTGTAGGGGTAAGAAAAAGGTTTCAAATGTATAATGTTTCATCTTCAAAGAGTTGGGAAACTACGTGAACCAATGTCCAAATCATCATAGTATGCCCCAAATGATGCTATTGGATTATAATCATGTTATTATACTACCACAGATGAGGAGGAATGATTAGAGTTCTTATGTTTTTATTAGAGAATTATGTCATTTGAGTGTTTTATCAACAATGTACTAGTTATAATAACTATGGAGTATGTAAGGATTGTACTGAAACACTATTTAATTAAGGACTTGATATTGTGTGGAACCAAGAAAAGTTACTCAATAGTAGGTTAAATATTTGAAAAATATATGGTTGAGAGAAAGATAATCCATAATATGGTTCTGATACCGAGGTAGTGATATTATAATAATACATGATTGATTTGGATAAATTATATTGGATATTCTTGACTACCTTGAAACTGATTGATTGTTTTTATATTCCATCAATTTTGGAGTTTACAACATTTTTGGATAGAAGTAGTATATCTATTATTCTATAAGGAATAAGGGATCATGAATGTAATCATTACGGTTTTATGGTAATTCATGATGTTGCAGTTTTTTAAAAGAATACATGATGATGGTGTTCACTTGTTATTATGCAACAAAGTAAATCTTAATTGTGTTTACCTTCCTTATAAATTTTGGACTGTGAGTTTGGATAGAAGTATTTTGGGTAATTATAGTTTGATATTATTTTGGGATTGCCATAATAGGACAACCCGGAGGTCGGGCGGCAACCCGTCGCGTCCGAAAAGGCTGCGATACTTGAACCTGTGACCGAAGGGCCACACGGGTGTATCACCTACCACTATCCCACGTGGTGTCCTGGATTGAATAATGTAGTCTTTTTCAAAAAAAATCTGGTAGATGAATTATAAATTCATTTTTTTGAACCCTATAAAAATAGGATAAATAGAATATTATTTTTATGTTCTATTATCTTTTAGAGTGAAATATGTGTTTGTGGTAGAAATTAGTTAAAGGATGGTACTCTACTTGTCATGAAAGTATTTTTCTTCTTCTCTTATTCTATGAAGAAATTAATTCTTATACTTTAGTGAAGGGATTGATAAAAAAAATGTGTTATCCTAATACTATATGTTTTGTTGAACCGATAGTATTTTAAATCATAATAGATTGATGAATTTAAGGCAATCAATTTTACAATTGTTTATGATTGATGACCTCAATCACTACCTATATATATTTACATTTTTCCTCCAATTATATGTCTCTAATTTCCACCAATGTTCTTCTAATAGAGATCATAATTTTGTGGTGACGCTTTCATTTGCCTTTTCCTCTTATTAAGACTAAATTTTGTTAACCTAATTTACAATGTTGGTCTTCCCAAAGGTATTTTATATTTTCTACCTTTTATTTTTAAAAAATAATTTCAAAATTCGAGGATGCAATTTATTGTAGGATGGAAGAATGTAACACCCCAAGATTTCATAGTACGTTATTTCTTCAAAGTAATTTAATAAATTGCACTATATTCAACACTGAGTTCTAGCACACCATGACTTACCAAACTAGCCGTTCAAAAGCGGCTATGAATAGTATTAACTAAATTATGAAATTTATATAATCCTTATAATTTTTGAATCCATGTTATGATTTTCTTAGAAATAACGTAAGAACATATATATTTTTTCAGATAAAAGAAGTATTTTTCAAAAAATGCAATTTTACCACCTTTTAATGGTGAAGCCTTTTTTAAATCCAATATTTGAAACTTTTATATATTCAATTTGACAAAAATAAACTTATTCTTTAGAATCAGGACATAAGAATTTAGTTTCATTAATTTTTTGGTGTTTTTCTGATAAATTTAATATTTGAGTGAATAGTGAAAATTATTATATTTTAAAAAAAACAAATTTTTTAATCAAAATAATTTATAGTTTTAAATTATATATTTAAATGGTTTGTAAGTATAAATAGATTATATTATTACCATTTAATCTAATGATGGTCATTTTAAGAAATTTCACTTTCAAATTGTACATAAACAGGTGCCAAACTTTGGTAGTTATTATTTCTTAAAAATATGCCTTTTGGTTTTGAGAGTGGGAATTAATTTTAAATTAATAGATTCAACATATATGTTCTAAATTTGGTAAAATAGACTTCATTATTGAATTTTGAATATCAAAATTATCTTAGGGTGAATTTTTGTTATTTTTCTGAAAACATTTATTTTTTTATAAATAGTGAAAACACTAAGTTATAGTTTAAAAATAAATTTTTATTTAAATAATTATTTATTTAAATTTATTTTAGGTCATAATAGATACATAATACATATATAAGTTCAATTTAATTCATTGGAGATAGTTTATAATAATTTTAGATATATAAATTTTTTTTGAACTTTTCACCGTCCTTTACCCACCTACTAAGAGAATTTGTAAATTCACATAAAACATAATTTTACCACTTCTGTGTGTTGAATTTCAAAAATATAAGACACACTGTTAATATCAAGGAGTAAAATGTCGTTCAATAATATAAAAATAATTTTTGATGAATAGTAACTTTTCACTTTTATTTACCACGGTTAAAAGCAAATAGGGTAATTAAGGGTAAAAATGATATTATTATTACCCTAAAACATGTCCTAATTCTTTTGGATAAGTGTAATTAGATACAAAACAACCTTAGGAATAAAATATGTGCCTTTAGGTTTACTTGGATTAGATTAGGACATTTATTATTATTTAATTTAATGAAGATTTAAAAGTGTTAAATTCAATGTTTATTGACTAAACCATTTTTAATATAAGGATATACATGAGACAAATTTGACTATAAATATTCATTAGAAATATAAAAATATTTCCTACATCATGGTATTTTATATATAATTTTTAGACATTATATAATTAAATTTATTTATGACACAACAATGATGCAGTAATTGCCTTATTAATGAAAGAATCAAATAAATGGTATTATAAATATTAAAATAAATATAATTTCAATGTTTTTATGATATCCATTAATTTTTAAGGTGACTATGACATGTTAGGGATGATTAAATGTATCTTATTCGATATAATCAAGTTTTTATGACTTTCACAAGAACAAAATCCGTAATAGTGTCAAAATTGACATAAATTATTATTAAAAAAATACTATATTATTGGTTGATATAATATTTAAAAAAATGTAATGATAAGTCGATGTTCTTAAATAATATTATATACTTCATTAATGATCCCCTTGAGGTTCTCTTGAAACTTTAGAGTAATTTTATCTACCATATATAGTAAGAATACATGAAGACACGGAAAAAGTTAAACTATTTAACAAATAGTTAAATCTAAATGATAAGGTTAAAATGATAACCTAAACATGCCTAAAACATATTTGTTGATATAATTTTGACCCATAACCACCTAATTATCTAAATAAATTCATTTTAAACATTATAAACCGAATATGATTGTATAATAAATTAATATTTTAATCTTTTCCTAAAGTGACCCTCACCCCTCTTTAAAAGGGAACTTCCCCTTCTCTTAAAATCACACCTCCAAAGCCATTTGGATCAGCCAAACCCAGCCCAAATATCCTTCCAAATTCCCTTAATTTAACCTAGAGGCCTTATAATGATCACAAATCCTGCCAGTGGATCCCTTTTATTCAAATCAACAGGATGAACCCGAACAAGAGGTAATGATTTCACCATTATCTTTCAAGTTCCTTTCTTCTTACACTTCATTATTCCGTGTTATTTCCATTCTAAAATAATAACTAAATTATCTTATATATAATTATATGTTATTATAAATATTTCACAACTATATTTATAATTCATATCCATCTTATCAATGATAATGTCACCATGCGTGTGTACGTACGGCTTACCGTCTCCATGCAGTGGTGTAATTTGTTATTCAAAACTATGTTATATGGATGGATATATTGATGAGTAATATGTATATAAATAATGAAAATGACATCATAATGTCTCTGTAAAATTAATATTCCATCCAATTCCACACTTTTAAGGAAATGATATTGTCTCTCATCCGTACATACGGATTATCGTCTCCACATCGCGATGAGATTCATTTCCACATTCATCATTCATCGACGACTATAAAAATATATATTACTAATATGTTTGCAATATATGACATAATAATGATAACTGAGATATATATTTATATATATAAATGTACATACATATATTTTATTCACTTAGTTCCGTTCAATCAATTATGAAAACGGAAACACCATTTATGCGTACGTACGAACTACCGTCTCCTTAACGTTGTTTTCTATTTCATATATATGTCTATTATAAATATTTATATTCTTAATATATATGTTATATAAATCATGTTTTATATTATTTATGTATTTAAATCATGATCTAACTGATACAATCCAGAGTAACATGTTAAAACACGTACGATAAAGAAAGCGATTATTACCCGAAATGTTAATTTAACATAGAAGTTATTATTAAATGGGTAGAATAAAGTCATAAATAAATAATTCATTATATCAGAAATATTAATATGTTTATGGTATAATTTAATAACATACTAAGATCTTCATACAAGAGGTTAAACGTACCCTCAACTAAAGTAAAGTGCAAGGTAAGGGGTTTTCCTCTCACTCCTTTTTCCCGTAAGATTCGTGCCAAATTTCCACTATTACCTTTTCTGTTGTGTATGTACTTCCCATAATTGTATTATTTGTGTAATACACTTTAATTTATGGGTATTTACATATTCTTTTTTATGATACCACTTTCATGGGTTGTATGATTCGTAAGTTACCAAATTGGTAAGGGGTAATTTCACAATCTCTGTATTATCCGAGGTTGTTTTTACGTAAGTATCTAACGAGACATATTTATTATCCATGTCCATGTTTCATGATAGAGATATGAAACGTATTATTTTAAGGCACTTTTAACAAAAACATCATTTCAAATGTTTTAAATATTTATTCTTCTAAATATGTTTCATTAATGGCCATGTCTTCAAAATGGTTTTTAAGGATTTATTCATATAGAAATTAATGATTTTAAAATGATAATTCCTTTAAAAAGTATAAAGTGGTATGGGACAATTTTATTCAAAAATTTCTTCAAATGTATTCCTTCCTAAATTATGTCACATTTAAATGTTTGTATTGAAAAAGGGGTATTTCTCTCAAAGAGATTTACAAATCATTTTCATCTATGTCAACATCATTTGATATATTTTAAACTTCTTTGAAGATGATAAATTATGAAACAAATATTCCATATTGTATTGAAGGTTTTGTGATATGTTTGATTATGGATGTGTTATTTTTATACCATTCATGTTTTAGGGATAAAGTACTGACATTTCATATGCTAGTTTTAATACGAATGTTTATGTTCTGTTTAAACCTTTTATAGGAGGAATGCATTGGGCTTAGTAAGTGACGGGTGGAGCCTGCTATAGCTCCTCGATGCATCGGTAGGTCTCATGGGACAAACTAGTGTCTTGGCACAAGGCCTTGACAAAATCTTATTTGTAGTCTTGGAACAGGGCCTTGACTATGTGGTTATAATAGTCTGGCATTATGCATTCCATCACTATAAAAGTGGTTAGTGATATTGTATGTGATTATTCGACTAGTTGAATATCCATGTGAATATGTAAATGGAATTAAACCATTTTATTTTTTCTATATTATGTTGAAGTTCAATTTTAAAAGGCTTTTTTTTAGTTATAAATTGCCCTAAATGTTTATGCTTATTCGTGAAAGTTTCTGGTGTATTGTTATCCTTACTGAGCATCTGATCTCACCCCTTTCTATGTTTTATTTTTCCAAGGCTTCCAAGAAGTGTATTGTGAATGATATGCAGGGTTAATCTATAGGAATAATGGCATTCATAATGGATTATTTATGTTTTTTTTATTTTATAATGTGTAATGTAACATTCATGTGTGTAATCTATTTTCCAAGACTGCTAAATCGATTGGTCCTTCAGGAAATGATTCCTTGTAATCATGCCATTGTATTAAAATAATGCACCGACTCTGGGTAACTGAGGTGGGGAAGTTACACTGAAAACTCTGGAAATGGAAGTAAGGGGATGAAGGGAAAATATGAATATCCATAATGAAGTAATTGTGTGAATAAAAACCTTGGTACTTGACTGAAGGGAATGGGAGTCTGCTAAATGTGTGGTTAAAAAGGCCACCAAGCTCATGATTGTAAAGGAAATAAAGAGTTTGTCAATGTAAAATGGTACAATTGTATAGAAATGGAGAATTATAAAAATTAATGTCCAAACCGCCACAAAAACATATCTCCAAAAAATTACAAGGGAGCAAGGGCAAGCTTATGTGATCCCTACTATTGAGGTTGATGCTCCGAAAGATTTGGTGGTAGGTAATTTAATGGTTTCCTCAAGTTTAGCCAATTATTTATTTCATTCTAGATCATCACATTGTTTAAAATCATCCCACTTTTCATAGAAAATTGTATATTCCCAATTTTATTTTATAAGGGATTTTTTAGTCAAAACTTCTTAGGGAAGTATCATTACAACAATGTTTCATGAATTAATCCACATTAGGGTATATAAAAGTTCTTTATCTACTGATCTCATCATCATACCCATGATTGAATTTGATACAATCCTTAGAATGGATTTTCATTTGAACCATGATGTGAAAATTTATTATAAGAAGAAGGAGGTTACAATTTTTGATGATGTGAATGAATACATTATCTTTAGAGTTGAAATGTCACCGTCTGATACTTATCTAGACCCCCTGTAGCTGTAAAAAATACAATTATTGGGGGGGAGAGAGTGAAATAACTATGGGTTAGGAAATGAATGCTTAAATAGAGGATGTACCTATTGTACAAGAACATGTTGATGTATTCCTAGAGGATTTACCTGGATATCCTTTAGAACAAAAAAATTGACTTTTTCAATTGAATTTATTCCTAGATCAAGACCCATAATGAAGATTGCTTATACAATATCCATTGTGTAATTAGTTGATCTAAAGAAAAAACTAGAGGAGTTGGGCAATAAAGGATTTATTCTCCCTAGCGTTTCTCCATGGGGAGATCATGTTCCTTTTATTAAGAAGAAAGATCGATCTGTGTGGTTGTGCATTGATTATAAGGAGATCAATGCTATAACAATAAAGAAAAAGTATCCCATACCTTGTATTTTTAATTTATTTGATCAACTTCATGGATCTCAATATTTTTCAGAGATTGAAATTTGATCAGGATATCATTAGTTGTGTGTGAATAAGGAAGACATCCCAAAGACAGCATTCCGAACCAGGTATGGGCATTATGAGTTTACAATATGCCTTTTGGACTGACTAATGCTCCCTCTATGTTTTGGGATCTAATGAACATATTTTTCAAAGAATATATTTATGACTTTGTAGTTGTATTAATTGATGATATCTTGGTATACTCCAAAAGCATTGAATATCACGAAAATCACTTGAGCACTATTCTATAGACTCTTAGAGGAAATTATTTATATGACATATTCTGAATGTGTGAATTATTGCTTCATGAGATTGCATTTCATAGCCATATTTTTTCTAAGGATGGAATCTCTATTGATCCTTCAAAATACCAAGGCAATCCATGAATGGCCATCACCGACAAGTATAACGGAGGTAAACAGTTTTATTGGTTTAGCAAGTTATTATCGACATTTCAACCCAAAAGTTTCCTGATTAGCTAACCCATTAACCAAGCTCACATGTAATGGTGTTAATTTTTTTTTGGAAAAAGGAGTATGAATAATTTTTTGAAGAACTGGAGAAAAGATTTTTCAATGATCCTATATTGACTCTACGATCATGAAATGATGGATTTCATATATATATATATATATATTGATGCTTCAACTAATGGACTTGGTTGTGTCCTTATGTTTAATGATAGGGTTATTGTGTATGCTTCCCGACAGATAAATATCCATGAACAAAATTATCCAACTCATGATACTGAGTTAGAAGCTATAATGTTTACTATGAAAATATCGAAACACAATCTCAATGGTGAAAATGTGAGATTTATACTTATCAGAAGAGTTTGAAGTATATTTTCTCATAAAAATAACACAACATGAGACAACAAAGATGGCTCGAACTACATAAAGATTATGATTTCACCATACACTACCACACATGGAAGGAAAATAATGTGGAAGATTCTTTGATTATAATGGATCAATGAGTTTTGAAAAAGATGATAGTAGAAAAGAATCATATGTTCATGGATCTAGTAATGATGGATACTGGAATAATTATTGTAGGTGAAACAAAAATGCATTTTCAAATGGTTTCTAAACCATCTTTACTAGCAAAGGGTAAAAATTTATTAGCCTGATGATAAGGAGATTCAAAATAAAATTGAACTTGTGAATGATGGGAGATTAATGAACTGCATATATGATCAATGGGATTTTAAAATCTAGGAAGAGGCTTTGTGTTCCCGGTATACCAGATCTAAAATGGGAATTTTGGATGATTCTCATTGCTCTAATTTCTCTATACACCCTGGTAGTACTAAGATGTATAGAGATTTGAAGCAACATTTTTTATTGGACAAAATGAAGGTAAAGATTGCTGATTATGTTTCAAGATGTATGGTTTGTTAATAAGTGAAATATGGAAAAAACAACCTAGATGAGTCATGAAACCTATTCCCATACATGAGTGGAAAATGTATGATATTATGAAGCACTTTGTCATGGGGCTACCAAAAACATCTATAAGGAATGAAGCAATATGGGTCTTTGTTGATATTTTTACCAATATTTCTCTCTTTCATGATATAAGAAACGATTTACCAATTGAACTTATATAAATAATATATATTAATGATGATGTAAGACTTTGTGGAGTACCCCGATTGGTTGTTTCTGACTGTGATCCCCGTTTTACAACAAGATTCTAGAAATATCTTCAGAATTCATGGGATACTAAACATCATTTGAGCACTGTCAACCAAAATAAAATTTATAGAAAATAAAGAATAGAATATTAAAGAATTATAAGACATGTTGAGATCTATCCCACATGAATTTCAAGGTCTGTGGGATCAATATTTACCTCTGGTATAGCTTTCTTATATTAATGGTTTCCATTCAAGTATTCAGATGGACCATATGAAGCTTTATATAGAAAGAGATGTCACACACCAACTTGGTGGGATGAAGTTAGTGAAAGAAAACCCGTTGGCCCAAAACTTGTTGAGAAAACAATGGAATTGAGGAATGTTATCCAAGCCCACATCAGAGGAGCTCAAAGTAGGCAAAAGAGCTATGTAAATAACCGAAGGAAGGATTTGGAATTTTAATTATGAGATCATGTTTTCTTGAAGGGATCTCTATGGAAGGGTGTTATACAATTCGGTATGAAAGGAAAATTGTGTCCTACGTACATTTGACCATTCAAAATTCATGAACAAATTGGATTTTTAGCATATCATTTGGTAATGCTGCCAAGTCTCTCTAAAGTTTATGATGTGTTCCACGTATAATTTTTGAGAAAATACATGCCTGACCCAACACATGCACTCATGAATGAAGAAATAGAACTAAAACCCAATCTATCTTATTGCGAAGTGACTATCAGAATTTTTGATACTATAAAACAAGTGTTGAGAAACCGAATGACTAGTTTGGTGAATGTTCTTTGGAGAAATCATAATATGGAATGGGAAATGTGGTAAACTGAGGAACTTATGTTGAAGAACCAACCAAATATTTTTATTTATTAGTATTCTAGAAATTTCAAGGACAAAATTATCTTAAGATGGGAAGAATGTAACACCCCAAGCTTCTACGGTATGTTTCCCTTTGAAAAATTCAATTGCTTGTGTGGTATGCAACTTTGATATTCTAACACACCACGACCAATCAAAATAGTTGTTATGAATATTAAAACCCACTTTTTGAAAATTTATAATTTTCTTTTTCAAAATTGACATCATTTTTGGATTCAGAATATCAAAATTAGCTTAGGTGGATTTGTTTTACTCTTCTTTTAACATTCAATTTTTGATGAATAGTGAAAAATAATAAATTATAATTAAAACCAACTTTTTAAATCAAAATAATTTATGTTGTTAAATTACACATTTGGAAGGTTTTTAAATATCTTTAGATTATATTTTTATAATTTAATATTTTTTATGTCCTTGGATGTAATTTCATATTTAAACTGGACATAAATAAGTTTAAATCTTTTGATAGTTTTTATTTCATAAAAACATGCTTTTTTGTTTTGTTAACGTGAATTAATTTTAAATTAATTTTTTCCATTTCTATATATTGAATTAGGAGTACTTGATTCAATATTTGGAATCAGGACTTCCAAATTGTTTAAATGGATATGTTTTATTTGTAGACCTTATGAATAATTATTTCAGTAAATATTTAATTTAACATGGTTAAAAGGGTAAATCCTGTAAATAAGGGGAAAAATAATATTATAATAATATTAAATTTATGCTCACATGTATTCTAAACCTATTGAATAATAAATTTCGGACCATGTGCATCCTTGGGCAGATTTTGGGACGCAAGGGTGCCTCTTGAGAGTGATAATGACACTTTATAATAATTAATTTAAATTAAAGAAAAAATAACATAAACATATATCTTTTAGTAAAAATATTTTCACATGGGGTTATATAAGTTATCTATTCAACTATAAATAATCATTTGAAAGCTAAAACTATTTAATACATGTTCATTTTTTTAAATTTTTAGACATCAAATAAATTAAATTATTTATGAAATAATAATGATGATTTGTTTACCTTATTACTGAATGATTTAAATAAATGAGACTATAGAAACTAAAAAAATATCCAAAACCTATCCAATTCTTATTGTATTATTTTATTTTGAACATTTTTCATCCTATCTTTGACTTTATTTAGTTTTGGACCTTTTTAAACCAAAAATATTTATATAATAAAATAATATTACCAAACATTCTAAAAGACCCCCTCCTACCACTTATAAAAATACCTCACTTATATCCAATTCCTCACACATCTCAAGCCCCTTGGATCATCCTACCTCTACCCAATTAATCTCCCTACATCCCTATTTTCCTTCTAGAAGATGTACTTTAGGCAGAAGGCACATTAAGAAATCATTTCGGTTCAAACCAAAGGGATTTACCGGATTTAAAGGTAATGTCTCCTATTAAGTTCTTTTTTTATTTTTCTTCTCCCACCATCTAAACTATTTTTATTCCTTTATTTTATAACAACACCAGTATCCTAAAATTTATATGTTGTTATTCTGGGATGGATTTTAACTTCACTTACCCACACCTCTATTTAATGGGTATAGAACATAATGTTTCTTTGGACAGTGAACTACTGCCTCGCGAAACGATGATTGTTCAGTCATCTACTTCCACCGCTTATGGTGTCCATTGTGATGAAACTGTAATTATATGTGATATTTATATTAACTATAAGCTTTTTTAATTTTCTTTTACATTATACCTTTATTATTTTAATGGTTTGTATATACGATAATTTCATTTGGGGATGTGCAGACTACCGGCCCCTCAAAGTGATATGACTCGTTCATACTAGAAAAGCTCAGTCATAGGTTAGGACTCTGACCATTTATTAAGAAAGGAAATGTACGTTGAACAAGCACACCAAGAAAGAAAAACCAGTTACATGTCATAAAATTCATACCCCTTTCCACACCCATGATAATGACTTCCTCCACAATAGCTGATTCCCATTCATAGTTGTCATAGTGCTTCAGGACCTTCACATATGTTCGTCTAAGATTAAGCTTCTCTATAGATAACTTCGTAGATGATTTCCTGACAGAGGACCTAGTTTACACCGGATTTCGCAAGTCATAATAAAACTTCCTCATTCTTCTTTTAAATAAGGGATTTCACTCATTTCCAGATTTTTTATTCCCATCCTTGAAAATTTTTCTAAAGGAAGGCCTGGACAAATCACAAATATTTTCTTTTTCACTGTCCATGACATCCCCCCATTTCCCAGTAATTTCCACCTCTTAACAAGCATTAATCAGGGACGTATAAAGGATGGTGACAATGAACATACGTAACATATATAAAATATTATCTTACACTGGAATAATAATATACCTATGTATAATTTGGTTTTCATTCCTTTTGAAATTAAAAAAAGAAATGGAGGCAACATTTATGCATACTTACAGATTACCGTCTACACGAATGTGATAAGATTCATTTCCCATCATTACCATTCATGAATAATTTTCGTTTTATTATGAAAAATAATATTTAAGAACATAATATAATTCTACATATAAATCAAATATTTCCTATCCAAAATAAACATGACTTACGTTATAAAACATATAAAGGAAACCGAATCGATTAACACCCGAAACAATGATACTACGAAAATATTATTAATAAAGTTAAATTATAAGATCATATATGATTTCATATTTATGTATGTTGTTCTTGTATAATTTAATAACAATTATATAAAAATTATACAGGAGTTTAATGTACCCTCACAAAGGAAAAGTATAAGGTATGTGTTAATTTTACTATCTATTTATTATCCAGGGTTGTTTTTAGTAAGTATCTACTGGGACCACTTTATCATCTACATACGTGTTTTTATAAAATTTATTTCAAAAATATTTTTCTATTCAAAATACTATGGGTTAAATTCATTTATACCCTTTTTTGACTTTTATAAAATGGTTTGAAAGGAATATTTCTGTCATTTTTCAAACAAGGTACTTTATGATCTTTTCAAAAAATAAGGCTAAGAATGTTTTTTAACATATAAGACTGGTGCGATTATTCCTTGCTATTATAAAACCATTGAATCTTACCTTACAAGATTTTATTAATATTTTAAAAAACAATGTTTTCTTTTATAATTACATGGCTTTTAAATGATTTTAAAAAGAAATGAGACATTCCTCTCAAATAATTTTGATTTCATCTATGTCGACAACCTTTAATGGATTTTATACTTGTTTGATGTTGATTTATTGTGATAGAAATCATAAATATATTTTTTAAGGTTGTGTGATAAGTTTGACTATGGATGTGTTATTTTTATACCATTCATGGTTTGTGGTGAACATATTAACATTTTTTATTCTAGTTTTAATACGTATTTTTAAATTCGTTTTGAAAATTTTCATATAAGGAATTCATTGGGCGTAGTAAGTGAAGGGTGGATCCCACTATAGCTCCCTGATACATCAGTAGGTCTCGTTAGACAAACTAGGGTCTTAACACAAGGCCTTAACAAAATATTATTTGTATTCTTAGAATGACGCCTTGACTATTTGGTTATGATGTCTTACATTATGCATTCCATCATTATAAAATTGGATATTGAAATTGTGTGTGACTATTAAACTATTAGAATATCCATGTGAATAAGTAAATAGCATTATTTTATTTATATATGAAATATTCTACTGATGTTTAAGTTTAAAAGGATTATTTTTTAGTCTTACACATTTCCCTAAATGTTAATTCTTATTTAAAAAGATTCTTCTATATTGTTATCATTACTGAGCATCTGAGATCACCCATTTCAATGTTTTATTTTTTTAAGGATGTGAAGAAATATTTTATGGTTGACCTTCCAGGATAGGATATGGGATATGCGTTTTTTCAAAGGAGAAATTTTTTTTGTTGTTTTTATCTCATGATGTAATTTAAAATTTTTGTATATATCTAGTACTTCAAAGCCTACTAAACTAATCAGTGTATCAAGACATGATTCCTTGTATAATTCCAATGTTATGTAATAATGAATCGAATCTTGGTAACTAGGGTCAGGGCGTTACAAGTCCCCTTCCATAAAAGCTAATGGATTTATGTTCTCAAGAGATTATACACCTTTAGCAGGATGTAATGTTTATATCTGAGTATTCATTTTGGCATACCAACCCTTCTAGGTTCTCGATGAATATGATACAACTCATCATTCAAGTATCATACCTATATGTGTGACGTGTTTAGGGAAATATGAGATAGAAATATTCCTCTATACATTCATACTTATACTAGGGTGTAAGAGACGACCTTTGGGGTTTAATATTTTTTGGCTGAGCGGATAAAACCAGTGGATGGAAGAAATGGGGATGTAGAAAACATACGTCAGTCTTAAAGACTTTGACGAGTACAAGGACATATTTCCAAAGGATGTACCAAGACCACCTCCTCATAGATAGGCAGATTTCCGCATTGATATATACAATGAGATGACAATGATATCTATACCAGCATATCAGTTGACTCCCGCAGTGCTTCGTGAATTGAATGTAAAACTAGAGTACTTGTTGGGAAAGGGCTTCTTGAGGCCCAGCGTTTCACTACAGGAAGCCTTGGTTTTGTTCTCCCAGAAGGAAGATGGAAGCCTAAGGCTATTTGTGGACATCCGGTTCCTGAACCATGTTACTATGAAGAATATGTATCCAATGCCCAGATTTGATGATATACAATCAACTGAAGGTATTGAGATGGTTATTGATGATATAACTATGGTCTGGCTATCCTCAGCTTTGGGTATACGATGTAGATATACCGAAGACAACCTTTAGATATCAATAGGGCCATAATGAGTTCCTAGTGATGTCTCTAAGCATGACCAATTCCCCATCAGTGTTCATGGGACTCATGAATAGGATCTTCAATCCATACCTTGATTTTTTGTGGCTGTCTTTATTGATAACATCTTGGTGTACTTAGCATTAGAGGTGGAGTATGACACACGCCTAAGGATAGTCCTAGATACACTCTAGGATAACTATCATTATGGGAATCTCATAATGTACCAGTTCTAGATCTAGTATGTTCACTTTATAGGACACATCATCTAGGAGGCTGGAGTTGCAGTAGATATGGAAAAGGTAGAAGCAGTGATATCTTTGGAGCTACCCCTGAGCGTGAAAAAGTTTCAAAGATCCTTAGGATTGGATATATATTACCAGTGGGTTGTGATTTAATTTTCCAGAGTAGCAACACCCTTATTGGGTTTGAAAAAGGAAGGACATCCTTTCGTGTGGATGGGTAAGTGCCAACAGAGTATCTAGGAGCTGAGGTAGAGACTAAAAAGTTCACCCATATTGAGACTACAAGAAGATAGTATTGGGTATGTTATTTTTTCTGACACATCATGGACCAAAATGGGTTGTGTCTGAATGCAAGAGTGAGTAGTGATCACATATGGTTTATGGCGGTTCATGTAGTAAGAGATAAACTATGAAACCCATGACCTATAGTTAGTAGCAGTGGTCTTTTCTCTAAGGATGTGGAGACACTACTTGATGTAAGAAAAGTTTACCATTTTCACTATCCACAAGATTATCATGTATATATTCTCCCAGAATGACCTGAGAATGTGATAGTTGAGATGGCTATAGTTCCTAGAGGACTATGACATCGAGATAGAATGTAATCCTCGAAAGGGGGACGTGGTGGAAGACGCACTCAGCAGGGGATCCAAATTGCAGCTATTGAGTGAGGTGATAGAGCAACTAGTTGAGTGGTATATATCCTTCATGGAATATGACTGAGATGCATAACATTATTTTATGATCATTAATCCTCCACTCTTAATGAGACTTAGGGAGGCAAAGATTGTAGATGTTTACTGTGTGGCTGGACATGCTATGTTTTCTTTAGGACATGCTCCAAATGTATTTTCTATGTGTGGGGATCATGTCATTGTTTGTAGAGGGTGCACAATATTTCTAGTTACCTTGTCAGAGGAGATTTTGGGGGAGTTTCATACATCCCCCTTACAAGTACATCATTCAGTGGAAAATGTATACTAGGATCTCTGACATCAGTACTATTGGCCAGGGATGATGAAAGCGGTGGCTGAGTTCATTTCACATTGCCTTTCTTGTCAACAAGTGATGTTCCATCATCAGGTTCCTGTCGACATAGAACATCCACTTGAGGTACCAGAGTGGATGTGGTAATGAACCAAGATGGAATTTTTGATGGGAATACCATGCACTTCATTGGGAATGGATTCTATCTTGGTGATTGTTGACCAAATCACCAATTTTGTTCACTTCCCACCCATATGGGAGGAGGGATCATTATTGGGCTTAGGACCATTGTATATCCAAAAGATAATGGGGCTTTATGGGGTGCCTTCGATGATCATCATATACCATGATGCTCGCACCACATCCCAACATTGGAAGGGATTATTGGAGGCGTGTATGATTTAGTTATTCTTGACAATAATTTTTCTCCCACATACTGATGGCCAGGAAGAGTGGAAAATACATATCATAAAGGACTTGCTCTGTGGTATCTTTATTGATTTTGGTCATAGATGGGAGGACAATCTACCACTAGTTGAGTATCCATACAACAGAAGCTATCACTCCACCATTGGCATGGCACCATTTGAGGATTTTTAGTGGAGGCCTTTCAAATCACCTCTATGCTGGAATGACCTTGAAGAGTCAGCACTCATGGGACCATAGATGGTACATGATACCACTGATAAGGTCTAGATCATTAAATAATGGATGAGTACTACATAGATAAGGATGAAATATTATGATGATAGGATACAGATTCCTATGGAGTTCGAGGAGGGGGACTACTTGTTTCTTTGGGTCTCACAACGATGGGGGTGGTAGAGATTTTTCAGGTGAGGGAGTTTATCTCCGTGGTTCATTAGAAATTTTTAGATTAAGAGAAGAGTTGGTGATTCAGTGTACCACCTACTTATTCCCCCATATATGGACTTGGGGATAAATGCTTTTCACTTTTCGTAGCTAAGGAGGTACTTGCCCGATCCATCACATGCCATCGAAATGGGGTGAGCTAGACATTGATGATGGGCTGACGGTAGCAAAGTTCCCACTAGTGATAGAAGATCAATAGGAGTAGGTACTTCATTTCCAAACAATTTCTATTGAATGAGTTCCATGGAAGCATGACAATATCCAAGAGTGCACTTTGGAGTGGGAGGTTCAGATTCATTCTTAGCACCCCCATTTTTTTGTTTAGTCATTATTTTGGATTTTGGGGATGTTTATCCCTATGTTTAAGAGAATGTAATGTCCTCAAAATTATATGTAATTTTTCTAAAAAAAATTATATGGAATTAATTTGAGACCAAAGGCTCTGACAACACCCGATTCCAAGCCCTAGGGAGCCATAATAAAACATTGATGTTTTTTTAGTTCATATAAATAAATGTGTAGGCAGTTTTGTCTAAATTTTTAACTGGTGCTCGGATAAAAAATAAGATAGCACTGTTGAATAGTGGGAGACATTATTCACCCAGAATGAGACTAACCTCGAATGGCATAGGTGGAGGGAAATTTTTTTCTGAATTTCTAAATATAAATTTACAAATAAAATAAACATTTTTAATTTTATTTTTCTGATTTTTCAAACCACTGCAGTGAAACAATGTATAATGAAATGAAATTGAAGAAGCTGTTTCATTATTCAAAATGCATAACGATTTTGTAATAGAACACAAGAAAAATGTGGTTTCTCTTTTCATCCTATAATGGTGGAGCATACAAAGTAGGATTGTTGGCATAATCCTAGTATTTCCTTGAATCTCTTGAGGTTGACGAAGATGAATGACAATAACCTCCAAACAATGGAAGGTAGAGTGACGAACATCAGAAAAATTCTTCTTCAAGACTTTGAACAAATCATAACCAAGGAAAAATGTTACATTGGAAGGGGTTTTCTTTGTTCTTGAGTTTCCCCATTCTTCATTCCAAAACAAAGGACGTTTATCAACCAATGAATATGTTGATCAGTGTTTTTCTTCTTGTGGGAAGGTACTTTTTTCTTGGGATTGAATTAGGTTTAATATGTGAATGATCATCAATCATTTTCCCCCATGATTCAAAACCTCTAATGTTGAGGTCGTAGGACAACACAAGAAAGGCCCAAACCCGTCTGTAGTGTGAATTTTTGTACGTTCTTCATGAGAAAATTTTTAAAATGGAAATAAGGTGATTTTGAGGTCATAGTAGAGAAGGTGAGATTTTATGGAGGATGGAGGATTAGATGGCAGGATGGATGGACCACTAGAGCGGAATCGGTGGTCCGTAGAATGGGCCACTAGTGCACCGCTGGCTGAACGACCTAACTGCATGCTAGAAATAATGTTGCGTCTTAAGCTGCGGTGGTGTGGAAGAAGACGCCGACCTCTATGCCGGTAGGTAGCGGCGGGTGGAAACTGCCACACAACCCCATCTATGACGCCGCAGACACAATAACCACACCATGTCCCACATCGGGAAGGTTGTGGTCCTTAGAACCATAGCGGAGGTGACCCCGTATTGGCCCACATGGAAGGAGGGGGGAAACAACATCTGGCCGTGTCCAATCCAGATAGGAGCCAACCTGCCCTTAGTGAGTTTGGGAGTGGGTGGGGTTCCCTAGTTGGCAGGAGTCATGCCCAATGGGATGGACTAACAACTATTAAATTGGGGCCGCGACCCAACAACAAAGACCAGATCTAGTTTGGACCAGGGTTAGGTTGGAAGATCTGAACCCTACCATCCCTTTTTTTTAAAAAAAACAAGTATAACATTCAAACTGGTAGTCTAATTGAAGAGAAATTTGTGGAGTTGGAATCCTCCAAATAAGGTGGTTCTTTTGGAATGATATATGTGATTTTATGGTTGTCTATATATGACATATGTCTTAAGGATTATATTCTCCTAGAATCAAGCTTGTTACGTGCATGAATCATACAGCTTGTTGAGACCAGAAGACTAGCGACCCTGCATGGATAAGTTCATAGTGAACTTGATTGGATTATCTATTAGAGGCCATATGTGGACCAGCTTTTATAAACATTGTGTGGATCAGCTCCGAGTTACCCTATGTGATTCAGATCCTAGCGACCCTATTAGGATCGTCTCCTAGAAAGCCTCTATGGATCAGCTCCTAGAGACCCTATGTGGATCATATCCTAGAAAACCTCTGTGGATAAGCACCTAGATACCCTATGTGGATCAACGCCTACAGATCCTTTGTAGATCAGCTCATAGAGAACCTTTGTGGATCTGCTCATCATGACCATTTGGTGGATCAGCTTCTAGAGACCCAGTGTAGATCAACTCTTAGAGACCCTCTATGGATCTTCTCCAAGAGACCCTATGAAGATCAACTACAAGTGGATTAGTGTGACCCAGAAGACCCACCATACTTATCGGAGTGGAGTATATCAATTGCCCAATGTGTATAGTGTTATGAATGATAGTCTTTCTTTCCATTGTTTAGATAATATATGTGTGAGTTTTCTTGTTTCATGATCATGCAATGTGGTTTTTTAGGTGGATTTTGATGTGTTATTTATTTTGGGCTGGGGTATCTATTGGTTATTTTGTTTCTCACCCCCAACATGGGCTATTCACGAACATTTTTTTTCTTATGAAGACGACCAAATTGTTGACTACGGACTAGGTGGCCCAAGACTAGGTGATGCCCACTGAGATTAGGTAGGCAAGGTGTGCTTCAATGATATCAGGTAGCTTCTATATACTTACCCATCTGGTGGGGGTTTCTAGTGGAAAAGTAGTCAAAAATATCTTACTTTCTCTTATTTTAGATCACTTTTCATTGGTCTCTATTCTAGTTCATTTAACATCTATTTTTTACTTTTACACTCAGTTGTTGTTTAGTGGTATGCATGTTCTCTTTTCCAGTATTCTCGGGACGTGGTTTAGTATGGGGGTATATAAGTACTCAAGATAATGAATCTACCTTGAATTTTGACACTATAGGTGCTAGTCGCCAACCCTTGGCCTTCAGAAGGTGGGCTCGAGGGAGTCACGAAATAAACCATGGGGGACAGGTCTTGATATTCCCCTATAATAAATTTTTTCCTACTGTAATTTCTTTTTTTCTCACAAATTCCTTTAATATATGACTTGAAATTCCGCATTAATTATTAATTTATTGAAATATCTCATGATTTTATGGAATTAAAATTAAAATTAATTTAATTTATTGATTAATTGGTGGGTTAAATTTTGATTTGAGATTATGAATAGATATTTGGAAAATAGAACATCATAAAGTGTTTTTAGACATGATTTTATGCTTGACATATAACATGAGTTGTTCAAAAATCTCATTTGATTCATGTTATATTCTAGGTGGTATTTGAAGAATTATAATTTGGTGCCCATTTTATAGAAAAACATGCATATAATAAAATTCAAGTGTGTTTATAGTTCAATTTATATACTTCTCATATTTATAGCACAGTTATCACATGGATTTGATAGAACCATGTGTAATTATAGGGAAAACCATGCAATGTTGTTTGGGCCAGAAGCATGGTTATTGGTTTTCACATAGTTAAGGACAGACTGTATGAGGAGTTGTAAATGTGTTATAAATCCACATGGAATAATGGGCATATTATTGGTAAACAGCATTGCCTAGCCTTATGAGGTAGGCCTTCTTGGATATTGTCTAGCACACAATTTGGTATTCCATTTTACCAAATAGTGAGACTCATAAAGTCTTGTAAAAAAATTGTATTTTAACAGTTTTTTCACTATGATAATGAAAATAATGGAGACCACATTTTTCAGCCTCGGATGGACCTAGACGAACAAACTTCTTACCCTTCCCCACTTATTCTCCTACATGTTTTGGGGTTTGTTATATGTTTTTTTGTTTATCAATGGTATGCAATTTCTTTATTTACATTTACCATCATTATAATTAACCCATCATTAATCATGGGTTTTTTGTTCGGGGTTTCTATCCCAATTTAATTAGATCATGCTATATATAAAACCACAATTATTTACAATATATTTATTCTAAATTAAATTTAATATCTTTAATAGATTGATATATATTCAACACTCAGGTTAAATGAAATAAAATAATCTATGAAAATATTATTATATAAACATGACCATTATAACCTAGGTATAAAATTAAAATTAATAGGAGTAAATAAATTAATGAAAATATATTATTTTCACTTGTTCACTAGTTATCAAATAAGAATGAATAAATGTAGTAATTCATTGAATTAAAAAGAGTTTTTCTTTCAAAAAACTGTAATTTTGAATGACAATGGATTTACAAAATTTTGAAATGTTATGATAATTTTTTTCCATATATAGAAATTTTGTATGAAAAAATAAAATTTATTTTTTATATCATCATATAAAAATTCTCTTAGGGCTAATAATATTTAATTTTGATAAATGTTTCTTTTTTTGATTAATAGTGAAAAATTTTGTGTTTTATTAAAAACATCTCGTTCGTTTAAAATATTTATATGTTCCATTATATTTTTTTAAATATTTATGTTTACAATAATTAATCCAATTTAGTTAATTTTATGCCATTGTATATTTAGTTTTTATGTACAATCATTTTATACATTTGAAAACTAATCACTAGAAAATAGTTTTGTTCATCATGTTTGAGAGTTTTGTTTAAAATTTAATTATTCTATGTTATGGATTTAAATATTATAAATCTATTATATAATTATTATAATAATAAATAATTTTATATATTATTCTGAATTGAATTTAATAGAAAATTTAATATAAAAAATAGTAAAAATTAAAAAATATAGTTATGGATAAAGTTGGTTTACCGGGTTTTGAGACTAAGAATATAAAGGTAAAAATGACTTAAAACATGTCAAATTATTATTACATTGATATATTTTGACCATATATAATCCAATTAATAATAAATGGTCATTTTGGATTCATGTTTCTTGTGAAAAATGTGGGTGTAATGCATTTGTTACAAAAATTACAAGAATGTACACTCCCCCACTTATAAAAGCCCACCCAATATCCTCCTTGTGAAACAATTCTAGAGAAGTCATTTTCATCAAATAAAAACCAAATACCTTTATTAAAACTATACAAACATCATAGTGTCCTTGTTTTGATAAGAAATCTATGATAATAAATATTATTGTTAAAACCTCTAATGGACATCCAAAAAAAGGTAACATTATTAAACAAGCCTTTTATTTTATTTATTCTTTCACCTTCTTAAAAAATGATAATTTAAAATAAATACCCACCATATAATGATATTTTATAATTTTAATTTCATAACCTATATCCATCTTCTTTCCATTAAATTGGAAATGAACTCATTAATCCCATGTAAAGCGGTCTCCCACTTCATAAATAAATGTAACTCTATTTCTATCACCAACTCTCAAAGTTTAATATAAATATGTATTGAATATATATATATATATATATAATTTTTAAAATAATTATATATATATTATTATAGTATCATATATATCTTCTTGTTTATCATTCCTTGGGGAATAAGATAACGTCGATCATGTGTATGTTAGACTACTTCCTTAAGTTATGATGTGATTTGATTTTCACTGACACTATTTATGGAATCTAATAATTGATCAATTTAATGAACATATATGATATATATAATATTTTATTTATAATATATAATTAATATATCACCCAATTTCTTACCCATTCACAGACAAATAAATGATACCATCTCTCCAACATACGTACAACTTACCGTCTTTGGGAGCTGATGCGATGTAATTTCTATGTCCCATTTTCATTTATAGTACTAAATATGCATCAAATAAAAAATATAATATTTATAAAATTAATATATTTCTATATAGTTCTGAAATATTTCCTATGTTCTATATGTAGAACATTAGCAACAGAATATTCATTAAAAAAATAATACAGTTTACTCCTGAAACAACATTGTAAATGTAATATTGATAATGAAAAGGTGATAATATTCCATAAAATGATAATATATCATATTATAAATATTTTTATGATTCTATTATAATTTATTTGGGTGTTTTAAACCAATATAAATGGGTTTAGTGGGATCTCAACTAATGTAATGCATGAGGTAAGGGATTTCCCCTCAATTTCCCATTCATTGAGAAATATTTTTCAAAAGGATATATTCATATTTATGTGTTGTATATACGTCCCCTTAGATTTATTTCACAAGATTAACTATTTATTAATGATGTTAAATTTTAAAATACAATTTTATTCGTTCAATTGGTTTCAATTTGAATTTTACCAAAGTGGTAAGAATCCATTTCACAATCTCACTTTCTTTTGGGATTTATTTTATTCTTGTTAAAGGAATTTTATCATTTATCCATCATAAAGACCAATAAATTTCATGTTCTCTTGATATTCAGGGATATATTTTCTTCCAAATTAACCTATTGTTAGTTTGTTTTTCATGAAATGAAACTTCTAAAGGAAAACCTGATTTTATTTCCCATTGAAGAAAATATGTTTTTTTTTCATAATTATACTTTCCAAAATAATTTACAAAAGTTGTTTTATTTGCTAAAATGATTTATTAAGGAAATTTTATGTCTTCTGTGACATTTTAAAATGGTATTAATTGAATCGTTATACTATTTTTCTAAAAGGGATTTCTTTAAAAAAAGTAAAATACAATATTTTTTTAACATATATGAAAATATTTGACCTCCCTCCACCATAACCATTTAAAAATGTAGCTTATTTTACACATTTTAAAATAATTTAAAAAGGAAAAATATGTTATTAAAATATATATAAATATCCCACTTATATTCCGTTTATTATTTATATTAATATAAATTTTATTATAAAAACATATATTCCAGGTGAATTGATGGTCACCTATCATTTCAGGATTAAATTTTTATGGTTAAATTTATCATTCGAATTTTGTTTATTATGATCATTTTCAAGGGAAAATAAATTTATCTTTAATATACATATTACTTGTATCAAGGATATGGTTATTTCTTAATCCTTATACAATTTTTATTTATATTGTTTACATTGAATGTTATCTGAATAACTTGGGAAATATTTATAAATTCAAATTATATAGACATTACAGATATTTTATGATAGGAATATTATTAATGAGATAAATTTATTATTTGATATATGATGAATTATATTGACATGAAGTGATGGGTGGGGCCAAATAACTATATAACCTCATGATTCATTGACATGACTCATGTAAAAAATTAGTTATCCGGATTAAATTAGTTTTTACACATCATTTTAAACTATATTGGGGAAGGCCTCACTAGTAGAGGTGGCATGATGACTCAGATCACAATGTCTAATAATTAAGTATTTCTATTTTTTAAAACTATGTATTTATTATTATGCATGATATTTTATCATTTATATTATCTCGATATGCATTTCATTATCTCTGTATTTATTTAATGGAATGGTATTTCAATTATTTAGCTTTTCATATTTATTATTCCTTATCTAATCATGATAGATAAGTTATAAAATAAATGGAATGTGTAAGTACATATATTTATATTATAGGCTTCATCATATTATTCATGTATAGTTTCCATCAGAGTACCTATTCTTAGAGAGATTCTTATGAAAAAAAGAACAAATCATATATATGGATGGAGAAGGAAATATTTAAATTTTTTATGTTTGTATTTAATTGAAATTCGTTGGTTTATTTATTGAGGAATTACCTAGACATAACTGGAGCTTAAAGCTGAGTATTTCATTGATTTAATCATTAATGTAAGACCAATATCTAATATACATTATATAATTACCACTATTCAATTAGTATAGTTATGGAAAAAATAGGGGGCATGTGATAATGGATTATTTTCTCTAGTGTTTCACAATGGGGATCTCGTGTTCAGTTTTTTAATTGGAAATATGGACCTATGAGGATTTGAATTTATTATTTTGAAATCATTGCTATTAAGAAAAAGATAATGTATCCTATTCCTCACAAAGATGATGCATTTTATCAACTCCAAAGAGATCAATATTAATCAAAGATTGAACATAATTTTGGGCAACATCAATTCTAAATAAATAGTATATAAATTCTAAAGAAAACATTCCGAATGAGGTTTTTACATTAAAATTTTATAGTAATGGCATTTTGATTGAGTAATGGTAAATATGGATTTGTGGATATAATGAAAAATGTTTTCTAAGAAACTATTGATGTTTTTATATAGTATTCATTGATGAAATCTTGGATTATTAAAAAGTATACTATGATGATGAGAATCACTTGGGGATAATTGTTGATACACTTTTAAGAAAATATTTGTATGAGAATGTTTTAGCATATGATTTCAAGCGTCATAATGTATACATTCCATTCTATATTATCTTCAAGGGTAGAATTTCAATTGATCTTATAACGATAAATGGAGATATATAATGGAATATTGTAATGAATGTAACTGAGTTATATAGTTTCATTGGATTGACAGGTCTATACCAGTGATTCAATGAGAATATTTACCAATTTTAAAACTCATCAACCTATCTTACATGTAATGTGGTTATGTTAATTTTGAAAATTAATGTAAATAATGTATTGATGAACTAACGTGGTGGTTAGAAAATTGTCTACTTTTGACTTTACCATCAGGAAATGATGTGTTTGTTATATATAGAGGTTTATCAAAAAAGGGATGCATTTTTTTCTTATGATATATGATAAATTTATTGAAAATACATCAATTTAGATAATATATCCCAAGAATAACTATCCAACCCCTAATCTTGAGTTATAAAATTTAATCATTTCTTTGAAGATATATAAAAATTTTGTATATGGTGAATGATATGAGATATACAGAGACCATAAGAACATAAAATAAAAACTTTCCCAAAAAGTGATCAACATGAGGAAAAGGTAATGGATTGAGATACTCAATAATTTTTATTTCTAAATAAATTACCACCCAGTGATGTACAATAAGGTATTTGACCATTTAATATTATGGAGTTATGTCTAAAATAAAAATTTAGAGGGTTCCTATATTGACAGATTTAGTTAATATAGATATTGTAATTTTTTTTGTTGATAGACATCAATAATTTTTCAAATGATTTAGACACCATAAATATTTGAAAATATAAAATTTTTAAATAGGATGAGGATAACGTTTAGAAGAAAATTAATTCTATGAATGGTGGTAATATAGAAATCATAATTTATGAAGATATAGTTTTGAAATTTGGAGAGAGATTATTAGTTTCATCTATTACTGGGATAAAAAAATATTTGGATGATTCTCATAACACGAATTATTATATATCCCATGGTAGAACTAATATTTAAAAGGATTTGAGGGACCATTTTTGTTGGATAATATGATGTAGTAAATTTCTGATTATTTATCCTGCTCTTTGGTATTTCAATAAGTAAATACTAAGAGAGAACATCCTTGAGGATTCATGAAACCACTACCTATCCCTGTGTGGAAATTGGGTGACCTTATTATTGAATATTTTTAAAATGCTACCAAATAATTATACAATGAATGACACAAGATTTGTTATTGTAGATAAACTGATCAAATTCACATATTTCCTCACTATAAGAGAATATTTACCACTTGTGAGCCACAAAAAGCTTTATGTTAATAATGTTTTAAGACTTCATAGTACACCTTTTTTAATTATTCCTTTTCATGATCCATATTTTAAGTCAAAATTATGGATTTTATTGAGAAGGCTATTGATACATAGTTTCATTTGAGCCTCACCTACAATCTTTAAACTGATGGAAATTATGAGAGGAATAGTCAAACATTGGAATAAATTTTGAGGTCGTGATCACATGAAATTTATGGTACGTGGGATAAATATTAACATTAGGTAGATTTTTCATAAAATAATAATTTCCATTAATGTATTCAAATGGTTTTTTGTTAGAAATATATAGAAAGCGATATCATACTCAAACTAGTGGGGATGAGGTTTGTGAATGGAAACATACAGGCCCAAAATATTTTCATGACACAAAAATAATGTTAATTCATATTTATGATTATATTAATATGGATGAATCATGGAAAAATAGATATGTCTACAATTAGAGGAAGGTTTTTCAATATTATACAGTATATCATTTTCTCAATACTGTATCTCCAAGGATGGGTGTTGAAAGGATTGATAATAAGGGAAAGATGAGCCACACGTAAATAAAACCCTTTATAATTCTATAAAGGGTTATATCATTGAATTAGTGGTTGACAATGCTAGAAATCCTGTCTAAAGTAGATGTTGTTTTCCATATATCATTATTAAGGAAGTACATTCCAGACCAAAAACATGTGCTCACATATGAAGTAATAGAATTAAAACTTAATCAATAATACTATAATTCAAGAATAAATATTTTCGATACTACAGATAAAATATTGAGGAATTAGATGACTCTACATATTGAGGAAATTTGGATAGATTATAAATTCCTAAAATGACATGGGAACCATTGGATGCATTAAAGAAAAACTACCCTTAATTGTTTAAAAGTAAATTATCATGAGACTTTTGAGGATTCATTTTTTATGAGGGAATAATTTGACACCTTAAGACCTTACAATATTTTTATTTTAAATATGTTTAACTTCTTCAAGTGATTTTAGTATATGCATCACTGAGTTTAAATGAAACACAAAACTCTATAAAAATATAAATATTTTATTGTAACCCTTATAACCTATAAGTTATGTTTTTGTGTAGGAATAGGAATGAAAAATTTATAGAAATATATGGTTTCAAAAGTTCATTGGTTATCTATTGATCATGAATAAAGATAAAAAAAAATTAATGAAAAATATGTATTTTCTGAAAAACAATATTTTTTTAAAGGAAACAGGTTCTTCGCATTTTGTGAACTTATGTATAAATTAATTTTCACCAAATTTATAAAAATTATTTGAAAATATAATCTTTTTTTTAAATATTGTTATTATAATATTCAATTAGTGAATTTTTTGTACTTTTTTGAAAAATTACATTTTTAAATGATTTGTAAAAAATACTGAATTTATTAAAAAACAATCATTTTTATTAAATAATATTGAAGTTTGATATTTTTTAAAATTTTATTAAAAGTAATATTATTAGAATTATATTATAAATAATCATATTAATGTTATTTTAAACAATTATATGTCAAATTTTGAATTTAAAAGTGGTTATAATTTTTATAATTTTTCTTTATGAAAATGTTTTTCATCATGTCTACGAGATTTAATTTAAATAAAATTTTGTCACATATATAGTTTTAAATGTGATAAATGGAGTCCATATTTCAAATAATAATCATTACTATTATCTTTTATGTAAAAATTAAATTGTCAACTAAATGAACAGTAAAACGGTAAAAAAATATTACATTGGTTATGATGAAAAATGTGATTACCAGAGGTAAAATTAAGAAGATAATTGTTAAATGAGATAAATCCTACGCAATTATTTTAGTGTTTCTATATTTTTACATTATCAAATCAATTGGTTTATAATAGTATATTTTTTATTTTTTTTGTATTGTGAAAAAATAAGGATTTAATTCATTAATTTTGAATTTCAAACCATGTCCTCCCATCACATATAAAATGAGAACCTATCGCCCACCCTCTTTACACATAAAAATACTTTTGGATCTGAATATATATACCCAAATCCTCTCCATTAATCCATTAAAAAATATGAGAGTCATTTTTTTATATAAATCTATCCTAGGAAAACATTATGTACAAACAAATAGTTTTCATTCAAATACAAGGTAACATTAATAAACAAAATTTTAAAACTTAATTTTTCTTCGAAATCCATAAAATATTACTAATAAATTCTAAAATATTAAATTTATCATTCATAAAATATTTTTTTTATGTAATATCCTATATGCATATATTTTTCAATTAAATTTGAAACAAATTGATCAATTGTGTTTATGACGGACTACCATCTCACAAAGATATGTAAGTCATTTTCTATAAACACTTTTCACAATTAGATATAATTATAGATTATATATA
The DNA here is from genome assembly GCA_963277665.1 of Viscum album. Taxonomy (NCBI): domain Eukaryota; kingdom Viridiplantae; phylum Streptophyta; class Magnoliopsida; order Santalales; family Viscaceae; genus Viscum; species Viscum album. The sequence continues at coordinate 1,997,176,452 of OY728157.1, forward strand.
TATATATAAATTTTTAAAAAACACACATCTTGTACTTTATTATCACACAAACAATACTTTCTATTTAGTGAGGGATACAGTAACATTAATCGTTTGTAAGCGATGTGATTTTTTCACAAAAAAAATAAGAGGTAATAAACGAGTAATTTAATTTATATATGTAATATATATGAATTGATATTGGTTATGGAAAATTACTATATCATTCCCTTCTTTAGTCTATAACTCATTAAGAAATGATATCATCGCTTATACATATGTATGACTTAACTTCTCTTTGAATAGATGTGATTAATTTTCAAGGTTTAAAATTTAAAAATGGTTAAAACACATATATATTTATATTTATAATATTTGTAACATTATTAAATTTTGGTATATTGTGGACCTATATTCTATGTATAATATCTATAACATTCATAAGAAATTATGTACAAAAAATAATGTAATTAACACTTAAACAAGAGTGATAATGAATTATTGTTTATGAACATGTGGAAAGATGATATAAATGTATTATATATGATATTATAAATATTATTATTATATTTATATTATAATTTAGTAACTAAATTTAAACCACTATAAATTGGTCAATGAGTGTTCAACAAATGGGAAGCGTTAGGTAAGGGATTTCATCTAAATATTCATTTCATTGATCCATGTTTGTATATATGAACCAATTTAATTTTATGTGGTGTATATACTTAATAATTGATTAATTTAACATGTATAACTATTTATTCATGATTTTAAATTTTTCAATACTAGTATATTCTTTCAAGGTGTTACAATTTTAATGTTAACAAATAAGTAAGTATTTATTTTACTATCTCACATTCATTAATGATTTATTTTACAATTATTGAAGGACTATTATCATTTATCAGTCATAAGATCCAATAATTTTCTTATCCTAAATATATTTAATTATTTTCAATATATTATTCCAAATTAACCACTCTTTGGGAAATGGGTGAAGAATAAAAATTTTAAAAAACCTAATTTATTTTCCTCTAAATTAGATATATTTTTCATCCATATCCATTTTTTCTTAATACATTTTAGAAATTTCATTTTATTTACATATTTTTTTATTAATGAATATTTATATTATTCTTGAGTTTTAAAATGGGTTTTATTTTGATCATTCAATTGTTTTTAAAATTTTGTTTTTTTATAAAAAAACTGAAATGGAATGTTTTTTAATGAATACATTGATTACATACGTCCCCTTTATTGTAACAATTATACAAAATATAGCTTATCTCAGATTGTTTATATTATTTTGAAAGGGAAAATTATTAATGAAATATTATTTTAATATCACACTTATATTCCATTTATTCACCCAATGTACAAGATTTTTTTATAGAAACCTATATTCTTGATGAAATGATGGTCACCTATCATTTATTGACTAATTTTGTGAGTGTTTAATTTATGATAATATAATATCATTCTAGTTATCATTTTTTATAAATAATATTTATCTTAAATATCCATATTATGTGTATCATTAATATGATTATTATATAAATTAAATTAATTTCATTACAAAAGATGTTTACATTGAGTTTTATTTGTATAACTTAGGAAATTTTATTCTATACCAACTATATACTCAATACAGATATTTGACGTTAAGGCATATTATTAATATATTAAGGTAATTTTAGATATATGAGGAATTATTTGGACATTATATGAATTGTGGGGCCCGAAATTATAAATCTCCTTGATGCATCGAAACGTCTCATGAAACAAATCAGTTGTCCAAATTAAATGTGTTTTTATTCATAGTTTCAAACAATATTATGAAAGGTATTTATAGTATAGTTATCATAATTATGTAGATAATGATGTTTAATAATTAATAAATTAAATCATTTAGAATTAAAATATTATTTTAGAAAATGCAATTTTAACATTGATGTTTTTTATAGATTCATTTAATTCTATGTTTTTTGATTAAATGACAAGATTATTTATTTATTTAATTAACTTGTTGATTATTATTATATAATAATTATAGTTAAATTATAAATTAAATAGTATGTTTGTTTAATTATTTATTATTAAATATTAATTATTCCTTATTGATTCGTTATTTCTTCTTCTTTACATTATCCTCACACTGCATTTCTACAAACCCTTATTTTGTTTCCATTCAGTTGGATATGAAGACTGAATCGTTGAATGAATTTCTAAAATATATATATATGTATTTATGTGTTTTTTTATTTAATTCCCAATATTAATTTAATGTCATGTATTTATATGGTTCTCCAAAAATCCAAACCTTATCAGTCATTTGGAATTTGACACCTTTTATCCATGAAAATGTAATGAAGTAGACATAATCTCTTGGTTAATTGATTCAATGTCATTATAGAGGAATATATTGATTTTAATTAGGTATTTCATTCTTCTTGTATATCAGATGTCCAAGGATGGATTATTAATATGTAGTTTTCCATTTTAATGAGGTACTTATATGTTGTGAATTTATTACAGTTTTCCATTAAATTAAATAGTGATGTTTGGTGTTTATTTGGAATAGGTTGGAGATTGGACTAGGTTTTCAACCAAGGGTGGACTAGAGATGTATGAAACAAAATTTCTTGGAGATCCAATAGTTTTTCTGTAACGTACCACTTCTAGAAGTCACCCCGAGGCGCCCCGTACCCGGTTGGTCACATTGCCTCATGCACATTTCCCATAGCGGGGAGCACTACTATGTTTTTGTGGTAGATACGCGGTACTCGACAAGTGGAGTACCTCTGTAGGCTAGTAGGGGGAGCACTACTTTGTTGGGGTGGCAGACCCATGGCTGGGATCACTACTTTGTTGGGGGTGGTAGACCCATGGTACTCGATAGGAGAAGTACCTCCGCAGTCTAAGGTTAGTGAGCAGCGCCTCAGAGTCATGACAGGATAATCGTACTCTACAGGGGTGGAGCTCTTCAGCAGTTGTGGTTTCGATATCATTAATGAAAAATCCTGGTTTGAGCTAAGTCAATGACCATTGTGTTTACCTCATGATTGAGATGATTTACATGATAACATAGGTAGATCTATGGTCATATACCTAAGTATAGGTTATCTGTTGATATCTTTCTTTTTCGTTTATCCTTGTTGGTTTTAGTGAGACCTTAAAGGTCTTGGGGTCTCTATTGAGTATCGTTATACTCACCCCTACACGGGCTATGCCCTCACCTCGTTGTGTTGGATGCAGATGACAGACATCGCTGACGGAGTCTGAGTGTACGATGACTGGACTGTACCTAGAAGTGGACTTCACGACAAGTCCGTACCTGCAGGAGGATTGAAGGATGAGGGAAATGAGGGGGCTATCTGTACCTACCCTTCATTTAGGATCCGTGTGGACGATCTAGGAGCTGCGCTATCTATACCTTCCCATCTGGTAGGATCCGTGGTGGACAATCCAGGTGCTGCTTGTCACCTTCTAGTTGTTTTGTCTTTTACCTTGTACTTTACTGTTGAGCTTGTATTTCTGGCCCCATACTTCAGCACTACTTTTGTTTCCAGTTTTAATTAGTTTTTTCTTCCGCTTGTACTCCGGTTGTGTTTGTTTACATTTAATAAAGTCAATTCCTTCCCTTTTTATCAGGTTTTACGCCTTTGGTTCTAGTCACCAGCCCCTGGTCTATGGAAGGTGGGCTTGGGGTAGTCACGACACGGGCCCCGAGTAAGGGTCGTGATAGAAGCTCCCTCAGACTATCCCCTGATAGTCTATAAAGATCAAATAGTCCCTGAGGAAGCTCACTCAGCTTATCCCCTAGAGTCTATAATGTCCATAGACGCTTTGAGGAAGCTCACTTGGTATATCCTCTTATAGTCTATACTATCCAAAGTCTCTCTGAGGAAGCTCACTCAGCCTATCATGTTTTAGTCTATAGCACTAGGTTCTCACGGACCTGTGTAAGTCAACACATTGTAATGTTATAAGTCTAAAATAAACTTACAGATCTACCTGTCTAACCAGTCGACAGCATCTCACGGATGTCAGAGAACAACACTCCATCCTACGACCACAAGTCATGGATAACAGGTAAATAAGTCATATGCTAAATATGACTAAGCGGTCATAAACTAATCAAAGAATGAGCAGGACATCCAAGGCATAACATTCAACCCAACTCATATCCAAATAACCTTTACACAAGCATACAAGCAAGGCAGGAAATCAGCAGGGGTAAAACGGTGAACCTGCAATATCTCATTCAAGGGTATTGGTGGAATTTGAACATAATACTGAATGTGTCTGAACGAAAAGGAAAAAACCACCTACCTCGATGTTGGGAGATCAATATAATTGAACCACGAGGCTTGAATATTTTTAGAATGTTGTAGACCTAAAAAAACACATAAAATGTTAACCACACGATAACTTGGAAAAGATGAGGAATTGTAAAATAATGCTCTAGACGAAAGAAGACCTTACCACTGCTATTCCAACACAATTAACAACAGTCGATTTAGAGAACAAACAGAGGCTCAAGGTCTCAGAGAATTTGCAGCACCATATGGGTTCTCTCAGTCGAACGAGACCTAAAAGAAGATACATCTAGTGATCAGACGCGACCCCGGTCTGTTTAATGAAAAAAAAATTACATGATGTGTAATTTAAGAATACACAGTGTGTATTTTCTGTTTCTATACTCCGCTTTAGGCGGCCTCCACGTCACCCCACACGACCATGTGTATGGCCAGGACATGGACAGCACACGACCTCCAACATTAACGAAGTATAGGGCGTGTCCTCAGAAAGTACACGACGTGTACTTAAAAAACTTCCAGAAACTCATCTTTTCTCTAAAACTCCAGAAAAAGGAAAAACATTCCTTAAAAAAAGATCCGAGTTTTTACAAACTTCACCCCATAAATAAATTCGTCCCCGAATTTCCATAACATAGAGTAGAAGAAGAAACCTCGAACAACTCCAACCACTGTGATCGTATGTCGGCCTCCCACTCCCAAGTCTGGTCTTCCACCAGCCCGTGCTTCCATAGCACTCATACCAGAGGAAGAGAATGACCATGGATAACCTTCATACTGCGATCAAAAATCCTAATAGGATGCTCCTCAATCGATGCATCCGCTTTGAGCTCAACCTCCTTAGGATGAAAGACATGATATAGGTCAGGAAGGTAACACTAGAGCTATGCTACATGGAAGACGTCATGCTTATCCTGGTACCTTTGAGTTAACTGCAACTGATATGCAACCTTCCCAACTCTCTCCAACACCTCAAATGGCACGACGTACCTCGAGGAAAGAATACCTTGTCCCCTAACCCCCCTGTGTCCCAAACCTCGGTGTGACATGCAGGAAAACCTGATCCCTGACCTCGAACTCCAGCGGTCGTCTCTGCTGATCAGCATAAGACTTCTGACGAGACTACGCAGTAGCCATCCTCTTCAGAATCAACTCTATTTTCTCTGTGGCATGCTGGACAAGACGAGGTCCCAGTGTAGCTACCTCTCCTGCCTCCATCCAACATAAGGGTGATCAGCATAGCCTATCGTACAAAGCCACATAAGGAGCCATCTGAATAGTCACCTGGAAACTATTTTTGTAAGAAAACTCCACAAGAGGTATATGCTTCACCCAAGAACCTCCAAAATCTAGGATGCATGCTCGGAGCATGTCCTCAAGCACCTTAATCGTATTCTTGGATTGGCCATATTTTTGGGGATGGTATGTTGTACTCAAAAGTACATATATACCCAAAACCTTATGAAGCCCCTTATAGATCCGAGAAGTTAAACGTGCATCCTTGTCTGATACAATGGAGTGTGGAACTCCATTCATATGTAAAATCTCTCAGATGTACATTCTTCCCAACTCATCAACATTGAAGGTATCCTTGATCAGAAAGAAGTGAGAATCCTTCATGAGGCTATCAATGACAACCCATATTACGTCATTCCCACAAAGAGACCTCAGAAACCCTTTCATGAAATCCATTACGACATCGTTCCACTTCCACTCTGGATTGGGTAATAGCTACAGAAGCCCTACTGGTTGCTGATGCTCCGGCTTCACCTGTTGACAAGTGGAACACTTAATGATGAAACCAGCAACGTCCCTTTTCATTCCTGGACACCAATACAGACGTTGTAGATCACGATACATCTTGGTGACACTAGAATGAATTTCCAAAACTGAGGAATGAATGTCCCGCAATAGCTCCTCACATATATCTGTTGGCAGCCATGCACATCCCTGTAAATGCAAGATCTCATCCTCGGCTATGGTCCACCTAGGAATAAGATCCTCTCCTGATGCGTATTCCCATTGGTATAGGCCTTCAGAATATCATAGCTTCCACATTCATACTCGGTCAAGAATGGTGGAGGTAATGACTACATAAGATAGAAAAGTCTTTCCTTGTCTATCTTGCACCTCCAAATGCATCTCAGAGAATAGATCCATAAGCATCCACTCACTATTGGCCTCTTGAACTGCATGTATCTGAGTCCTTATGCTCAGTGAATTAGCCACAACATTGCATTTCCCAGGCGTGTAGGCAAGATCAAATTCAAAGGTCTAATGGTACTCAACCCACCTTTTATGCCTCAAATTCAAATCACATTGAGTGAAAATGTACTTGATACTATTTTTGTTGGTTTAGACCACAAAATTCTCTCCTAGAAGGTAATGTCTCCAATTGCGTAAGTCATGAACAAAATATTCCAAATCCAGATTGTGTGTTGGGTAATTCCTCTCATGTGGCCTAAATAGCCGAGACGGTTTTTTGAGTACCTTTAGAACATTAAAGTGAGTACAGCATGTGCCAACCACCCATTATCCACATTCTATTTCCTGATAGGAAATATTATACTGAATATTTGAGTTTTAAATTATTCCCTAAATAAAAAATAATCCTAGAAAAGATTAAAATTTCTTGTTGAATCTACTCCACAGATGCTCTGTCTGAATCCCCTGTTTGATTTTTCAAATTACAATTTTCATAGAAAGGTAAGGATGGTTCTGATTATTCAATTCCATAAACACTCAAGGAAAAGCATCTTCAATCTTGGTGATAACTTTTCAATTCAAACTCTGCAGTCCTATTCCATTTCTATATTTGTGAATGTTATAAATAAGAAAAGTATTTGAGCACATATTTATATTAAACTCAGAAAACAAAGGTGGGAATCTTGAAAATCTTTCCCACATCCTCAATTCTAAAAAACAATATATATATATATATATATCCCATTTAATATTAAATATTTTACTTATTCTAACCTCTTTAAATTTCTATATGATTTATACAAAGTTGAAATTCAGGTTTTCCTTCTTAAACTATTCATATATTTCCTAGAATGATAATGCTGGATCTTGGTTTCAATTTTCTCAAAACCTTGCTCAGAAACCAGGTTTTGAATTATGAAGAAATCAAAATATGAATTATACAGAAATTAGGGTTTGAATTGTTCCGAAATTAGTTTTCGAGTTACGAAGAAAAATAAAATTCTGAATTATTGAGAAATCCAGTTCTGAATAACATAGAAATTAGGTTCTGAATTGTTTAGAAATAATGTCCAGAATTATGTAGAAATCAAGATCCGAATTGTTTATAAATCATGTTCCTATTTACTCATAAATTATGTTCCAAATTGTGCAGAATTATGGTTCCTAATTTTTCAAAATTAAGGTTTGGAATTTCCACATAATTCCGGTTCCAAATTGCTCAGAAATCATGTTCCGAATTGTGTAGAAGTTAGGATCCAAAATTAGGTTCTGATTTATCATAGAATCAGGTTTAGAAATCAGCCTCTGGTTTTCTCAATAATCATGATAAGGATTTCTCAGAAGTCATGTTCTGATTATAATGTTTCTTAGAAAAAATCGTCAATCCTCTTCACTTTTCCTTAATAATCTTTTATCATGAAACTTTTCATGATTTTTGAGAACATTAATAATTGGAAATCAGCATATTATTTTTCAGAATGTTTGAGAAACATTCTCTAAAAATGAATCTTTTTCAACCTCTTTCAATTTTAGATTCTTTATTCATACTCAGCAACATTCATTATGCTCAGTAAAATCCTTAAACCCAAAAACATATCTATTTATATATATCAAAAAAATTATTCAAAAAAAAAATTAGTTGTCAAAAAAAAATGGTTAAAAAAACCCCCAAACGTTATTAAAATTGTTTTAGAAAACATGGACAAGGAGGATAAAATAACATCTACAAAATAGAGAAATAAAGATAGTTTTCCATAATAAAATTAATTTAGTCTCTTGATTACATAAATTGTGGAAAATTAATAAAATAAATGTAGATAAAAAAATATGAAAAGAAAATTCATGAGAATAAATTAGATGTATATTATGAATGTTTAGTATCTAAAACATATTCATAAAAAATCTTTATAAGGAAAAAGATTTTAATATAAAACCCTTGGAACATGATTAACATTCTTCGATTTAAATACAAAATCAATTTTATTAAATTTAAGTTTAATTGAATACTACAAAAAAGAATTCACATACTTATAATATAATATATGACCAACTTCTTACATTTTAACACCCATTTTTAGTAATTCATTATTATAATCATCCTTTTGTGATGTAAAATATTTTTAATTTGATGATAATTTATAATCTATAGTTCTAGTCATTTTACATTAATTATTTTTCCACAATATATATCATATATATGATTACACACACAGATATATATATATATATATATATATATATAGAGAGAGATTCATCCATAAAGGATAGTAATAGAAAAATTAATTACATTATTTTTAGATATGGTATGCTCTACCAACCTGTGACTGTAGTTTTCACCTTTTGACAAATGTAATAAATAAGGTGTAAATGATACATCAGCATTATAGGATCAATTATTTGTCATTTATATCTTATATATACTTTTAATATATCTTTATTTCCATTCATGTTAATAAAAAACAAAGAATGATTCACTTCACCTCATGGATGTGTTAATCCACACATATTAAAGGGAAGCGTTATCGTTTTTCAATGGGTGTGATGTAGGTGGATAGTGGTTTTTACATTCTCACAATAACAATTTATATTATGGAAGATATTGAATAAATTATTTTATAATGGATACTATGAATATAGAATAATTATAAGAAGATATAAAATTGAAAGTTATTGATTAAGAGCTACACATCATTGTTGAGAAATCACTTTTGGATTATCCTTTAAACATGGTAGTAATAATTTATTAGTATGAAAATAAGAAAATAATATCAATCGAATTTTTTTAGTCAGATAATTTCCTTAATATTTTATATTATATGAGGATTAATGTTGTGAGGTACAAAGGTAGTGAGATTTCCTATTTCAACTGGGGGTGAGGCACTCATAAGTTCAATTAACATATTAAACTAATAAAATTAATCTTCAGTTTTAAATTTCTAAAAATTAATATAATTAAAATTTTATAAGATGATTATTATATATACAATCATCCAATAAAAATTGTATCGAGTTTGGTTATGTTTTCACCACTATCTTTTTGTTTTAACTCTATGTTAACACTTTTGACAATTACAATGATATGTATATATATATATATATATATATATATTTATGGGTCATGAATGCTACTATAAAAACGAATGTGACCCATAATGGGCCAATTATTGATATTTTAAACAATCTCCCATTAATGTTTCCAATTATAAAACTTTTATTAATATCAAATAAATTAATAAAAAATTGTTTATTATAAACCACCATTAATTCCATTTTTTGAAATATCCATGTACTTTGACATTGAAAACATAATAATAGTAAAGGAATTATGGTAAAATAATTTCAAATATCAATAATAGATCTCATTTATCTAAAATTTTAGTGGATCATAATAAATCAACCAGTGTATAACACATTTATTCCTTTAAAATAATTTATTCTGTATTTCTATTAATTAACTATATATTAACTCGGTATTGTTTGAGTATTTAAGGTAATTGTTTTATTTACAAAAATAATAAAAATATTTCATTGATAGAAAATTAAATAATATTCCAATAATCATTTATTACAAAAAATTAGGTCTTTTAATCATTATGTAAAAATTTTAGAGATATGAATGTCACATAGTGATATTTTTTATTTATTTTTTTCTCAAAATAATATAAAGGTTATAACTAATTAATAATTTAACCAAGTGGATATATATTATTAATTAAAATGGTAAAATTTGGAATTTATTATCCAAAAATGCTAACCATATTTTACCTATTTTACCATTACTAAGATGAAAAACATTTAACGAGGCCAACAGTCATAATGATGAAAAATAAAAGGGACCCATATACAATATTTTAATATCATAATATTTTTTTAGGGTTTAATTTCTACAATTGAGTTCAAATTAATTTAAATATAAGAGTATAGAACATAATGAAACACATTTTTTAGAAAAATAATTATTTTTCATAGAATAATGGTCTTTTTAACCCATGCATATAAAATGTATTAAATGAACACTAAAAGATTATATTGAATATAAAATGTATATATATTTTTTAAAATTATTCAATAATATTGATTTATTTAATATAAGAACACAATCATTATATATAAAAATTTATTCAGAAAAAATAGCATTTACATTCAAATGATTTAAATTTTATTTTATACAAAATTAATAAATAATGAGTTGATTTTATACATTTTTCAGCAATAAATTTTTCATAATATAGTTATTCTTATTCATACCATCCAATATCCATTCTATGTGGTAACTATCTCATTAAATAATAATATTTCAATATAATATCATTGTTATTTTAAATTCGGTGCTCCATTTATCACATTCTATAACTGATTTTTTAACAAGATATATATCATAAAATATTTTAGGGTTACATTATACCCCCATAATATGAATCCCAACCATTAAATTGCACCACTCTAATAAAAAAAAAATATATCAATGTCTCATCACATAATTGGGATCCCATGATGATTATATAAATTCATGATTCTTCCAGATAACTTTAACCAGTCAAGTAGTTATGTTTTGTAGTACTTTGCCTCTATAATCCCATATTCCAATAAATTTATTTACATAAGAAATGTAATTCTCTAAATTTTCAACCACGAAGTCTAGTTCACGTGAATGATGAGATATATACTTCGTCATGAGAGATACATAAAACATGTCATGTACTTGAGAGAGGTTCAGTGGAAGATCCATGTGATTATTTACCATCTTTAATCATTCAATAATACCAAATGGGAAAATATAACTAGGTAATACAAATATTATTTTCATATTTTAATAACCTTATTCAAAAAATAAATTCCCAATAATACCATCTTGTAAACATTGAAATCGTAATTTCCACAATGATTATCAGAATAAGTGTTCTGTTCACCGTAGGATTCTCTTATGTGTTGGAAAATGTATTTGATTTTATCATCCATTTCATTATCTAGATAATTTTGTAATAGATTTCTTATCCAACTTAATTCATGAACATTAGTTTTCAAAAATTATTTCCATAGTGGTTTTCATATGGAACTGTATGAATACTCAAGTGACATCTATTATTTTATGAAAATTTGTCAAGTAGATAGCATTGATACCAAAAACAATTTAAATCTGATGAAAAATATCTTGACCTACATTATTGTATTTGAATGGTTCTATAAAATTAGTGATCTATATAAGGATGATAATTAGTACTGAAACTAAATAATGTATCTAGATCATATAGAAGCCTTTTCTATGAAATCAAGGCATTCCTCAGATCTTGATCAGAAACAATAGAATGTTGAAATCCATCAAACCTTACAAATTTAATAATTGATATAGTATAGATTTTATCCAGGTAGAAATATTATGTAATTGAAATAATGTGAGATAACTTCATAATATGACCTAATTAAACCCAAATAGAATTATTACCTTAAGATTATTTGGGGAGTCTATAGAAAAATTCTATGGTGGTGTTTTCCCATTTCCAATCACATATGGGTAATAGGTGTAACATACCCTTATACTTATATCTCATAGCCTTAACATGATGACATACTAAAAAAAGATAGGTATACTACACCATCAATCATTATGTTTTCTATATAGAAATAAATTTTTTAAAAATATATACATATTCTTACTTCAACGATGAATAAAAAATTTTGAGCTTTGAGCCTCATCTATTAACACCATCTTCAGATTTGGTATAGACAATATACAAACATGATTATTGAACATTATCATTCCAACACAATAAAAGGTTGTTATTATGATAATTTATGACACTCTTTTTTAGATTCTCTTCATCATTATATGCCACTTTAATCATCACAACAGTAGATAGTTTAACTCTAATTAGAGTAAGTTAAAACCTCTCCCCATCCTTCAATATTTTATGATTTATCCTTTATAAATTTTGAAATATTGAATAATTAGAGATAATTATGATATACAATGTTCTGTGATCCTTTAGACTCAGTGTACCTTCCAAATTCTTCACCGTCATAGGATGGTAATGTGTTTTGTAGCCATAATCTTTTATCAAATCCAACAAACATATTTAGTGAATTTTTATGTCTTTCATTGTGAATATGTACTTCAAATTTTTTTTACATTTTTATATGTCACACATTTCACCCTAAATATATTTCCACTGTGTTTTTATGTTATAAAATTATATAGATAAATCCCAATAATTATTTGGGTAAATTTTACCATGAACATTCAACTTTTTTTGCATAAGATATCACTATATCATTCTGTATGAGGATGCATCCCATTTCCATCTTCGATACATCACTATTGATTAAAAAACCTTATCCACTATAGAGAAATTTATGCACCTGTGAATATACATATAGTCTCTTAAATTCGATGAAGTTATCCTAAAATCAATAAAACCAAAGGTGATTTGATCACTTCTAAGTTAACATGGTGAGTAGATCAGATAGTCCAAAGAATTTATCCACAAAGAATTGATAATAACAATCAAAGGCAATAAAAATATGTATGTGAATCCCAATGTTTGGTATAGTACAACATTAAAAAACACTTCATCATTTATTTATCCACAATTATTCCCTCTCTTGAAATTATATAACCCAAACATGAAAATTATTGTAAATAGATTTATCACATGGTAAATTTGGAATAAAGCTTCTCATTATTTCGGATATTCAGTATGATAATAAAGTTTTATTAATGATAATTTGCAATATATGAATATATAATAATATCTCTTATAAATAATACAAAAAACTAATCAAGGTAATATAAAAATACTCTATTAATTAAATCCTAAAATATATAGGGGAATTAGTCAGGCCAAATAGATTTAATTTAAATTCATAGTTTCAATGCCTTGTATGGAATTTTGTATTTAGTATATCCCTTGTATTTACCCTCAATTAATTATATCTAGAATTAATTTAAATTATAGAAATGTATTTAGCATCATGAAGTTGATCAATCATGTAAATAATATAAGGAATAATATACTTAATAATGACTGTGATCATGAACAGTTTTCAGAAATAAATTTAGAGTCACATTATTCCACCATTATTTTTAATTAAATGAATAGGTGTACCATAATTTGAAACACTTGTCTAATTATACCCCTTTTCAAGAATCATCTAGTGTTTGTTCTTATATTCAATCAATTTAATAGTGTAAATTATAAAAGGATTATTAGAAATAGATGTAGCATATTATATAATTTATATTTAAAAATAATCATTATGAATTGGTGGAATACTATATATCTCTTACAGAAAAACGTTAAAAAACTCCTTAATAATAAGGATATCGTCAATATTGAGATTCTACTCATCCATCTTAGATAAACACCCATTTTGAATAAGAAAAAAGATATATATAATGGATGTAATTTCCTTTATAATTTCATATTTATCACCACACTAATATTCAATCATTTGTCGGGTTTAGAGTGTCAAATGTAATTTAACATCCTCAGTAGTTGATGTGAGATTTATTTCATGAAAATTTTTTAATGCCTAAGATTACATAAAATTACAATAGTGGTATAATTATAACATTTTAAAAGAATATATTCCCAAAAACATCAATCAGGGAAGAATAAAATAAATGAGATGAAATAATAATACCATTAATAGTATCACTTCTAATTGAAGATGTAATCATTGAGGTCGTATTGTGAAACCATTATCAAATTATTTTGATATAAATGTAGGGATAGATCCAAAATGAAATAATATTTTGTTAGTTCTAAAGTGAATGGTGCGTGAACTTCTCAACAAATAATTATCATACAACACATAAATAATAATTATCACATGACATATCTAATTCTCTTAAGTATTAAGAGCTTAATAACATTTGTCATCATAATTAACCATCATATTTGATGACTCCTTATAATAATTACCAAACACCTTGGACATGAAGTACTACAATATGTGTGGTGAATTATATGTTTTGTTTTCATCAAAATTATTTATCTTATTCAGCCCATCACATTATTATTTTATTTTAAGATGGATTTTATTACTATAAATAAATTATTTTTCTCCTTGTCGAAAATTTCATTTATATTTTCTTCCAAAAATTGACCATAAAATAATTTTTATCTTTTTTTTCATGGACATTTATAATTTCAATTTATTTCAACATTTATTTTCAAAAAAATCAATAAGATTTATGGGTATCCCCAATCTCTATTTCCACCATTAGAGCACAATAAAAAAATATTTATAGCTTTTGAAGTATGTTATGTATAACCTCCTTAAGAGTATTTGTTTTATGACACTGAAGAATAGTTAAACCCTATATTCAGAATGGATGATAATATAATAATCAATCCTCCAAAGTATTGTAAAAATTTCATAATAGGAACTAACATATTCCCAATCTTTCTACATCTTCATTGGGAATTCCTTCATCATTATCAGATGAGGAAAATAAAGAATGTCGCTTTGGTAATATAATCTCTTAAACTCATCAAACTCTCTCAAGTATATTTCCTCACCCTTCCTATTGTATTTGATAGGAGTTATTTAATTACAAACATCCCCATCCAATTTATAAAAATCTAAAACAATTTTTTCATGTTTCAAATACTAGAGAATGGAAGATATCTTTTATGTGTTACTGATTCATTTATCAATAGCTAATGGATGATAAAGAACACTAGAAGTGTATAGAAGATACCCCAATAAGTAATCAACATAATATTGACCCCTACATTACTTATTTAAATACATGTGTGATTAAAATCATGAGAATGTTTCTTAAGAATAAAAATAATATTTCTCATTCCATCTCCCATAACATTTGATTACATAGGAGGAGAATCAATGAATTGTTAGTCACATTCAACAATAAAATTTTTTATTTGTTTTTTAGTCATATAATAACAAAAAAGTATAGTGTGAGAAAAAATAATAATAGTATAAATCCATATAGTCATTTAAATCCGTTTTTAGTTTTTCTAAATCAATACACTATATTTTTAATATATTATGCCATATGTTAAACCTATGTCATTCATGGTCATAATTTATTAACAACCATAAAAATGGTTAAGAATTTAAATTAAAATTACCTCCAGCATCTCCCATAAGAGTGTCAAACTAACTATGAAGAAATATCATAACCGAAGTAGACTAGAATGATGGAAAAATATTGAAGAGCTACCCTTTTTAGGGTTTCTATCATTAAATGCATCTATTGGAAATATTTTTACACTTATAGTATCTAGATTTGGTTGTTTTTTTGGGAAAACAATCATCTTTAATTACTATAATATAATAACATCTCTTATATATAAGATTAATATAAGGGTTATCCTAATGGGTTTCTTACCCTAGATTTCAAAGGTAACTTAATATTACTCTAAAACCATCTATATTACATTATATATTTCATAAAGGGACAAAAAATATTAATAGATGTGTTTTAATTATACGGTACTATGATCAATAGAGGATTCATATTGGATTAGTATGTTTACAAGAATCAATACATAGAAAAATGGTTCATAATAGATATATATAATTTCTTTTCAATTAATTTACCACTAGATTCACTGTTGTAGATATAATATTAAAATATTTCATCATAAAATAGTGAAATGATTCATAAGAAAGGGTGATATCAAAATCATTGAAAGGACAAGAAATGGAGATATGAATTATCAAATAAGAATATCAAGATAGTAAGTATGTATGAATGTGATATTAATATTTCAAAACCTTAACTATTATTTAATAGTTCACAACAATAAAACTTAGAGAAAAAATTGAATGTTCATAAGATATGAATCATAAAGTAATAAATGAACATGATCGGTGAGATAATAATATTGGCCTAAGACATAATTTGTGGAATTAGAATAATAACAGAGAATCAAATAATTAGTACCGAGGGATCACTTCCAATACTATCATAGTGTATCCGGGTTATTTTTAAATTGATCGTATTATTTAAGGTTCACTCCCAAGACTATAATTATGAACATAAACCCTTTCTGAAATGAGTTTACTCCCAATTAAATTCTTTGTTATATCATTTGATTTCCAAATATACACAATTAATTAGAGGGATAATGAAATTTGGGAAAACCAATTACAAAATTTATTTCATAAAAATGTGTTCTACACAATCATTTCATCATATGATAACATATTAAAAGAAAAATTATTTCTTAAACATTTAAATATTTTATTATAGTAGAAACTATATAAAAGAAATGTGATTCGTAATAATATTTTAATAATAATCAACAAATACATCTAGAGATGTAATAAGGATAATATCATTAGATCATATCCTCAAGAAAAAAATACTTAAAAGGATGTTATTATAAATAAAGATTCATTTACCATACCACTTGGAATATTTATCAATGAAAATACCTTTTTCATTTTTGAATAATTTATTTAAAATCTAAAAATCTACAAAGTGTGTTGGATCATTTTTCATCGAAAATAGAATTTTAAAGAAGTAAATTATGCATCAAATCATTGAAAACTAATGTTGGATAGAAAATTTATTCATTTCATTTATATAAATGAAATGAATCATTTCACATTTTTGGTCAAATTACCAATGTTACTCATTTAATAAAAATGGAAGAATATTCCTTTTAAATCATTAGGTAAAGAGTCAAAAATAGGTGAAAATGAATTTTTTTTAATATTTGTATAATAGAAATCAAAATATATTGAAAAAAGTCCTAGAAAACATGGGCATGAATGAAAAATTATTTTCAATTGAAGAGAGAAATATAGTTGTTCTTACGTAAAATTATTTTGGTATATTGAGTACTGAAATGGAGGAAAATTAAATAAAAACATATAAAGTCAACATATAACTAGATGAAAATAAAATTCCTGATAATTATTGAGAGGTAAATTATTAACTTTTTTATAAAGAACTTAAGTATAAAAAATCTCAGCAAAAAATGTGTTTGTAACAAAAAAACCTTTCTGGAATTTATATATATATATATATAGAAAAACATACTGGATAGAGATGGAGAATTGAACTGCACTATTAATGGATAAGGTAGGATGTATATATTCATGAATTATAAATTCACATTCCTAAATATTGAATAAATAAAGAAAAAAAGAAAAAATACATTTATTGGATATTTTTTATATAATATATTTCCTATATATTTATTAAATAATTACTTATTATCATTAATGTTAACTGGAAATGAAAATCGAATCTCATCTCTTAACGTAGTTGGTTGTTCACACATATGCATTATCAATGTTATCATTTTTCATTGTATTATAGTTTGTGGGATAATGATTGTTCAATCATTTTAAAAATATTTAAAAATAAGGAAGATACTAAAGTAATTATCTTGAAAGGGGTTATAGGAATTTAGAGAATGTATATAATAAAATATAGGTGAAAATGCTCAATTAAGAGTAATACCTCTTTGTTGAGTATCCTCTTTGGGCTTGCATATTAATCCTTGAAGGGATGGTATTTTTTATGGGAAAATACATTATGTTTCATTGTAGAAATATATTAAGGTATTATGGTAAATCTAACCTAATCTTGAATGCTGATGTAGCGTGATTAAGAGAGGAAAATTTCTCCCTTTTATATGAGAGCAGATGAAAAATCACTAAACTTTTTTATTGTATAAATCAATAAAACATTATTATATGAAAAATTAATAAAAATTAATATCATTAAACTATATGATTTTATGAGTCAAAATATTCTCATATATTAAAATTTGTTCATGTTTTTGTTGTGTTTTCACCCTTGTAATTTATTTTTAATTCACATTAACCCTTTCAACAATTACGATTGTATAAATGTTGTTCAAACATTGAAGTCTAGAATGTTACCATAATAGGTCAACTGACCCATAGACAGAACATGTTTTATATTTTAAACCAAATAACATTCACATGGATAGTTATATAATTTTTTTTAATAAATTTAGAAACAAATTAATAAAATTTTCGTTGATAGAAAATTGTTGTAATGTAATTTTTTGATATATTCATTTACATTGACAATTAAAACATTAGGATTGAAGAATAATTTGAATATAAACATTTCACAAATCATTAATATGTTATACTCCTATAAAAAATTCATAGATCACAATATTTTATCCATGATTTGTTACTTTTTATATTTATAACTCAATCATTATATTTTTATAATAATAGAATAAATAAATCATCGACATTCAATTAGAATTTACTAAAATTATTAAGTCACTAAAATTTAAAAATAAAATAACCTGATACAAAAAATATTTTATATTTAAACTAAAAATTTGAAATGAACATGTAATATTTTTTTCTATATATAATATTTATGAGTTATTCACGACAAGCAAGTAACATATTTTGATTTATTAATTTATTAAAATAATATAAATGTAATAATCCAAGAAAATAGGATTCTTCTTGAAAAAAATCTATATTTGAAAGAACATGGATGAACATCACTCAACCAAAATTATTAATGAAATTATTATACAAATTTTTACAACTTATCTGAATGTTTATAAAGTATTTTTTTCCTAATTTACATTTACCAATGTAAAAAAACCATGGTTACTATTCATAATGACAACAAAATAAAAGGTACATATTTATATAATTTTAATATCATTATGCCAAATATAGGATCGATTTTTCATGATTTAATATATCTCCTTGGTATAATTTAATTATAAAATATGTACACAAAATGTGACAAAACACGTTTATTATAAGAAGATTTTTTTTTCATTTTTCTAAATTTATTCTGATCCCATTCCTAAAAAAATTATATTGTTTTTGAAATATTTTATTGAATAAATAAAAAAAAATCTCTAAATTCACTCCATAATATTTATTAATTAATGAAAAATACATATTTCATGATTAAAATATTTTTTTTAAAAAAAAATTCTTACTTTAAAATGATATTTATTTTAATGTTTAATAAATTGATAACTGATGGATTTATTTTATGAATTTTTAAACTACATGTTTTTTATAATTTAATTAATTATATTAAAAAAAATTAGCCTAATGGGTAGGAAACAACATTAACACTAAATAATAATAATTCTATATTATATATTGGTTCTTTTAAATTTGATGTTGTGTATATTTAAATCTACCAAATAAATTAATTTTTATTGAATGAAAATGTTTCATAAAATCTAATAGTGTTTCAAGAAAGTCCATTATTGTTAAAAACAATTTTTATGATTTTTGAGTGAATATTTAAATTGGGAAACCCCTTACGTTTTCATCATAAGTAAACAAGTGAACTCTCCTCCTCCACTTCTCCCAATAATATCCTCTCGGGTTTTGAGGCTTATTTTTGATGTATTTAATCATATAGAATTGATATAGGGTATTGGGTTGAATTCCAATATATTGTTATGGAATTGGGTGATTTCTTTTTGGGATTTCATTTTTCATATTTATAGGGTATCTCAAGATGCATTCTGAATACACTAATTTCTATTTCGATGTCGTACAAAACTGTAGAAAATTTATTACGGATTTATTCATTTATTAAAATATGATTCTTGTTTTTTGGATGATTATGTTGTTTATTAAAAAAATTCATGGTTTAGAAGTGCGCCAAGAGTGGTTATTACACCATTTCTAAATTATCCAACAATTGTACGACACCCGTGATTGAGTTGGTTGGATATGATTTCATGATTATGGATGTGATTAAATGTTGATTAAAAGCTAAACCCAGACCTTTTAATTAAATGGGAAATCTTAAAAACTCTAGTATGTGGTCCTTAATGTTTCCAAAATTCAAAATTAAATATCAAAGTTCATGTGATTTCGATTTCATATGTTACTAGGTGGTGGCCAAATAAATTAATTAACAGTTTCAATTGTATATTTCCTTAGTTATAACAAATGAAGGGTCTTTAGTCTTATGGCGTTATTATTCATAATGGAACACATCAACTACAATGTGACCACGATTATTGTATATATAATTTTTCTTTCATGAAATGTAAATTTTGAATTGTTTTATAAAAAATAAAAAATTATATATCTCTTGAAATGATATTTAGAGAACGTAAATTTGTTTTTATTCAACAACAAATTAAAATTGGTAATAAAAACATTTTTAAAATGAAAAATGGGTACGCTGTGGATGACATGTATTCACATTATTTTGATTTTTTAAGGATGTTATTTTTATTTTTATTTTAAGATTGTATTTTGAAAACATGGTTGGAAATGGTATTTTTAAATAGTCTTGGAGATGTGAAATGGAATTTTTTTTGAATAGTAATAATAATGATTCCTAATGAAAAGTTAATTTGTATTATGTGTTGGGGAAAATGATTATATGCATACATTAATCTTTCAAATTAATCTAATTTTTTTGGTATTGATGGTTAAATCAATGGTGAACATGGCCTGTCGGTGGATATAATAATTAATGGTTAAATATGTGGTCAAAATAGATATTTGTGTGGATTTAGTTGTGATGGTTAAACCAAAGCATAACACAGACAATTTGGTAGACATAGGTGTGATTGAAATACATGGTCAACATGTCCCCTAGTTCTACATTGATGGGATGTTTAATCCGTGGGAGAACATATATTATTGGGTGAAATAAGATTAGATGGATAAACATTTTGTAAACATGACCCCTAGGTGGAATGAGTTGTGATGTTTAAACCTATGGTGAACATAAACCCTGGGTGTATGCCATTATGATGGTTAATTCTGGGTTGAAAACGAGCCCTATGTAAATTTAGTGTTTCTAGTTAAGGTAGGTGAGAAAAATACCCATTTGGATGTTGGGGCTCTAGGGATGGTAATATAACCCTCAGATTCTGGAATTTTACATTGGTGAATGATAGATTTATTTCCCACGGTTTTGATGGTTGGAATCATCAGTTTTATGTGTCTAGATACAACTACCCACTTATTGATGTTGGTATACACTTTTTTTGCCATCAACCTAGCCCATGGGATTGGTTTTTGTTATGGTTTTAAATATATATTTTTAGATAGTTGAATTTACAATTGATAAACATTCGCACTTCTACATGAACTTTTTAAACCTAAATGTTTTTTGGAAAACAATTATTGCTAGGAAACTAAGTTGTACTAATAGCATGGTCAAACCACTATTCATTTTGGGTACCTAAGTAGACTATCACATAGTTTTAAGAACATGTGTGTGTTGATTAACTAGTTTGATCAAGTGTGATAAATTGAAAACGTATATGGAGATTGTGAGGAGGTATAGCTCATAGTATTAGTGGTGCCTATGTTTTTTTTTCAGTTCTACATTTGTATATATGATCATCCTAATGGTGGGTTGGTGAATACTCCTAAATATAAATCATATATTTATTTTTTAGTCATATTTAGTTAGTTTCTTCCATTATGGGTTTATTATGATGATTGATATATTTTTTGTTTTCACTAATACATAGTATGTTACATGGGGTATAGCCTGTCCATGATAACATCTCAAACCCATTCCAATAGTTTGTAACCTTTTTAATTCGATGTGTTACACCTAAGGTTAGGTGGTGAATAGGTCTAATTAATATTGTCCCGACCCGACCCTACCTGGGCTTGAGCCACAACTACCCCAAGCCCGCCTCCATAGGCCAGGGGCTGAAGACAAGCGCCGAAGGATAAAAAACTCCAGGAGTCCTTTTCGTATGTACTTGTACACACACACAGAGCCCACTCAATGTAATAGTGCATAGTAAAAGAGAAAGTAGAGTACCAACTGCTTTAAACAACCAAAAAAAGTGCATCGACATCTAAACAGTACAAAGCAAGTGCTGAAGGTAAACTAAAAAGAAAAGGGAAAAACACGCGCCCAAACAGAAACGTTCCACAACCCCGCAACTGGTAAACAATGGTAAATATCTGGGAGAGTCCCACAACTAGAACCCAACAATGACCACCTCAAGCGGTCCAATCACCCGAACTCCTAAGCTCTGATGAAGTCACAACCAACCTGTCGGTCGTCTTCAAGGGAACACCAAATGCGGGAAAATCCCAAGCAAGGGTGAGTATAAAAATACTCAATAGGATACTCCGAAGGCTTGAGGGAGCAACAAAGGAGGCACCGAAGAGTGAGAAGTAGATAAAGTAGGTAATTTAAAAGGAGTACAATTGAGAGAGTGCAGTAAAGAGTACAACTCAACCCAACAAGAGGAAGGAAGTAGAGTCGTCCAAACACAAGGATCTAGGAACGATGAGAAGATGAGCTTCTTGTCGAGTCTTCACTACATATAGAATGATAGTAGACTGATCCAACCACGAGAAGCTAGACACAGCAAGCATGTGGCATACCCCGCGTGTCTTCGCCTCTTCTGGAAGGAGAGTAACCAAAACCCAAGAAGTGCGTACTAGAACAAGGTATACATATATATATATTCTCTGCCAAGAAACCCAAACATGATCGTAAGGGGATATCTTTCTTTTAGCTCATCCCAAGAAAGTGACTATCCCACAGTCCCAAAAGTAAACACCCTCGATGACCAAAATTCATCATGTCTTCCCCGAACAACAAGTCAAGGTGATCAAATCACCACACCTTGACATTATCTGCTTTGGGTGGCACTAACTTTCCCACACGGTTTAAGGTCACGTATCAAGGACGCATCTCGGTGGGGAAAGCGCACCTCATACTTGAGAGTTCCAGGGAATGTCAAACCACAACTCGTCACTGTCCCACAATCAAGAGGTCTACTCAATGCCAAAGTTTTCACATCACTGACCAGTACAACCAAGGGTCCCGCTGCGGTAGTCATGGAGAAAATCCACATACTATCCTAGTAGAAAAAATTGAGTCTGAATGAAGTTTTTGTGTAACCCACTGCCCAATCCCGCTGGAGGGTAATCCCTAAGAGGTCGTCCGGTATCCCACTGCCCAGTCTCTGGTGGAGGGTAAACCCTAAGAGGACTTCGGGTAACCCACTACCCAGTCTCTTCTTAAGGGTAACACCTAAGAGGTCATCGGGTAACCCACTGCCCAATCTCTACTCGAGGGTAAACCCTAAGAGATCACTAAGTAACCTGCTACCAAGTCTCTACTGGAGGGTAAAACCTATGATGACATCGGGTAACCCACTACTGAGTCTCTTCTAGTGGGTAAACCCTAAGAGGTCATCGGGTAACCCACTCCCCAGTCTCTACTGGAGGGTAAACCCTAAGCGGTCATCGGGTAACCCACTGCCTAGTCTCTGCTGCAGGGTAAACCCTAAGAGGTCGATGTGCTACCCACTGCCCAGCCCTGCTGGGGGGTAAACCCGGAACTGCTCTGGTCGTCCCTACTGGATGGTACAACACTGTCTAGTAGAACACAGAGTGGGTATCACGCAACCACCAAACTCCAGAACAATTCACCTAGTAGAGGTTCAGCGCCTGAGTATTGTGGGTCATGACGATACCTACGGCTCTGCCTAGGGAATCACGTCATGGTAGGTCATAGAAGGAGGATATGATCATTAAACATGGCTTGGGAATCTATGCCCAGGATCACTGGGGCTCCGTACCCTAATTGAAACAACCTTTTGGGTAGAGGATTGGTTCCCGCGTAAAGTATAGGTCACACCAGAATCCACAATAACCCTACCAAGGAACACAAAGGAATGTCATCCTGAAAGACCACA
Source organism: Viscum album (assembly GCA_963277665.1). Taxonomy (NCBI): domain Eukaryota; kingdom Viridiplantae; phylum Streptophyta; class Magnoliopsida; order Santalales; family Viscaceae; genus Viscum; species Viscum album. The sequence goes on from OY728157.1 coordinate 1,997,200,618, forward strand.
CGGCTAAAGAAATAGGGAAACCCAGACTACTATGCCGATCAAATCATCGTGAACAAAACCAGGGGAAACCACTCAACCCTGCTGGTCTAAAACATCATTAACAGAAGGACCCTCTCTATCACGAGAGGTCAAAGGTATGCAAAGAAGAACACGACATGCACAAGGGGCCCACACGACGTGTGGCCCTATCTCATATCCAAACCACTAACACAAACATTATCGGGTACCGACTTACAACATGTACCTCAAATGATCCTTTTATACTCCAAGAGTATACAGCATCTCTAGCCTAAAGGCTATCGTGCACACGGCACCCAACATCAGCGTGAAGGGAAAAAACATAATGTCTCCAAATTGCTTCCTCCACGGCCCTAGCACAACCAACCATATCTCATTAAGTATTCACTTCACTCTCATAAGATTCAACGTGATCACATGCCTAGGGTTCTCGAGAATCCCTACAAGAAGAACCACCACCGGTACACCTTTCATGCTTCCCCAATTAATGAGATCACAAATGAGTCTCCCCACATGAAAACAGATCATACCATTGTAATCCTCGGAGAAAAACAAGAGATATAGACTTTTTACTCACCTAAAACAGATATACGATGGAAAAGTCATTCAACACTACTTTACGCCCGAACGACGTCCCGTGGTCCCAAGCCTCAGCCACAAAAACAGTCCGGCGAATCGCATCATTTCGATCCCCTCGGTATGACACGTCAAATTGATTGCTCACTTGAGTGGAACAGCTATCTGGAAAAAAGGATGCATCTCGCAATGCCTCACACGATTGGTGTCACGTGGGATCCTCATCACGGTCCCGAAGCGTTACAAACGGATCGTATCGTGGCGATCCTCTCAGAAAAGTACAGAAGATTGACTATTCACTTGTCCAAAATGAACACCCGGTGAAGAAGATGGAATTCAATGTCAACACCCAAAATGAGCATCATGGGACCCACACTATCGTTCTGAATAAAAGTTTTCAGATTGGGCCATTGTAATTCCCTCATAAAAACACCCCGAATCGACTGCTCGCACTCCCCTAATAGACCTAATAGGAAAAAAGGTAGCAAAAAGATCTTTACAAATCTAAGAAAGGGATGCGGGGCCCATGCATCAACTCCATTTTCAACTCCCAAAACACCTATGGAAAACTTCATTCAATTCCAGGGTTGAAACGCTACTGACAGCCCTCAAAATGGACTCTAGATGTGTCAGCGCCGCCCAAAACAAGAACCTCAGGAAAAGCTCTAATTCACTTAACGGGTGTGTCGCGCCACCGAGCCCCTCGTCTTAGGAATTAAAAATTTCCGATACCATTTAAAATAGTTCCTTTCAATGTCAGGAATGCGTCTGTACAGACGGTATGAAAATCGGACACTCGTAGTAAAAATTACGGGTGTTCGAAGTCTGAGGGGGAGAACCCCTTGGGCTGGACCGGTCGGTCCGCCCGGTGTAGGTCGGGCCGCGTCGGCACGCGGCTCAGTTGCGGGGGCCTGCAATGGACCCACGTTCCACCCTCAGACAAGACCTCATGGATGGTCATCCCATGTGAAGACCCACTGGAGGTGGGTCTTGGTTCCCCCAAGGGGTCGTGCGCCGCGACCCCGGTCCATCCGCTCTGTCGCGCCCCGCACGAGCTCACCTGCCACGTGGAGCTAAAGCCTAGAGGCCGCGCTGCCTGCTGCTGCCATCCCGGAGCCCGTGCCACCTGCTACCTAAATCCTGGAGCCCGCGTTGCCTGATGCCACCACCCCGAATCCCGTACCTCCTCCTTCCGCCATCCCAGACCGCCGAAATTCCGCCGGACCACGACGGAACCGTCGGAAAACATTGAAAAATGTTGGAAACTTCGCCGGTCTATTGCGGTCACCCCGAAACATGGAATTCAAATACAGAAATTGCAGTGGAAAGCTCAAGATATAAAATACCTAAATATGGGATTCTCTCAAAAATCAATATAAAGTCGATGCAAGTAATTTAATTTGAAGAATATTGCAGGAATTAAAACGAATAAAACACGAGTCTACCTTACTAGGCGTAGCCCGGAGCTTCTCCGTCGATCCGCTGAAGCTGCACACCACCTTAAGGAGGAGAGGATAGAGGAAGGATTGTTGGAGGATCTCCTTGGTTGATATTTATTCCACCGGGATGTGAAAAATGAGTGATAGGGGATTGGTTATGTTTAAATAATGAAAATTAATTAAAAAGTTTAATTAATTTTAACCCACTAATTAACCTGCATCTGAAACTCTCGGTGGGTCGAGGTTAAGACTCCCCAACGGTACTAACCACCTCTGGAGCACAACTTAGGACTCATAATTTTAATCCGAGGCCCCGTTACAACGTTGTAAAAAGTAATGCCCAAGGCCGTTAAATTACGAAAACTCCCATGGTGGATTTTTTCACAAAAGGCTCGTGCCCGTGAAAATTACACACCCCTAAGGGTAAACGGCACACTCCAGATTCAACGGTGCCCTCAGTTTTTCTATCTGAGCTATTGTTTAGGAGTTACATGAGTTTAACCATTAAATGAATAAATTAATTATTTTATTTGTCTAATTAATGTTCCGTCAATGGGCGAGGGGTCCCAACATCCCGCACCGACATGTTCTAAATCGTTACTGGGGTAAAAATACCATTTTGGACCCATCTATACACTTAAATTTAGGATCTGAATTATCTTTTAGGAGATCTCCCATTTATTTGTAGTTCCCTATGTAAACGAACTAAAAATTTAATTTCGGACACATCGGGGCTCGGAATCGAACGCCATCTGAAGCCGCTGCTCTGGAATAACATCAAGAATATTCCAAATTCATTTATAGAAAAAACCGGGTTCCTAAATCATTCCATACATTAATATTTTCATCCTTGAAAATAAAAACCGAGGAGAAAATCAAGGTACTAAGCCCACACCTGCCTCTTCCGTACCTAGAAGAACTCTTGCATTATACAGCGTCACCGCACATAGACCAAAGGGTTTGATCTGTTCACGTGAGGTATTCCCTTACCGATGATGTGCATAGGACCACACACACTACTCCTTAGTTAAGCCAAATGAGAGACTTCGTGCACCCACTCCCGACCTTGGGGTCAGGGTAAGGTGGTAGTTAATCTCGCTATCCCTTCTCATGGTCTCAAACGACCCGAAGGCCCTCGAGAGTAGCTCACATCCCCGGTCAAACTCCTACGTCGCACACCGTGACTGGAGTCACCATTTGGACCGGGGGACAAATCCTGGTGATTACCTCCTTCAAAATATCCATATGGTGAAACACCCAAGGATATCTGTTCACGCAAGATTTCACAGTTGATGTCCCACGACCAAGACTCCCTTACACGATTGAAAGGCAAGGGAGTCACTATCATCGACTAAAGAGAAAGGTTCAACACCTTTTATTCTACTAACACAGGGTTACACCAACACCCCGCGTCACCTTGGTAACAACTCAAGAATGGTGCAGGGAGAAAACCATTTCACACATAGAGTCCAACAATTCTACTGGAAATAGTAGAAGAGCTGTAAAGCATACCTCTAATCATCTTATGCTCTGCAGGATCGTAGATATCCAAATCTCGCGGTTGTACCTAGTCCAAACTGTCAGCTCTAGGAGCCTGACGTGGACCACCCAGTGGTGATGGGAAGATATCATAATTTCATCCCCCCACTTCAATCTCCCCCCACTCCTTCGCTATAACCACCTCTCTGGGTGCTACTCTGATCACGGCGCTGCCTCTACCACAGTGGTGCACCTACTGCCTGCCCTATATTCTCAGCATGGCTAGTCAGGAAATCTCTTGACACGTGACCTCGCTCATCGAAAGCATAAAATTGAATCTCTCTCAGGTCTATACTAGTGCCCTCCGGCTCCACTGTGGTGTATGACCATGCCCCTGAGTCCGGTTATTAGAAAACCACCTGCATCGAGGTTTTGTCAGCCGATGCCCGCTAGCTGCGACAGTCATCTCGGCTTTGTCGAGCCTCCAAACACTACCAAATGAATAACACAACAGGATGCTCTCTGTCACCAGCGCCTGCTCTAGCACCCCTCTATAAGGGGAAATGCACAAGGGTACTATGATGGAACAAATCTCTCTGCGAAGACCATGATCGAACTTCTTCACTCTGATGTTTTCATCATGGACCATGTCCGGGTATAAGCGTGAACGGTCTAAGAAACTATTCACATACTGAGTCACTGTAATCCCTCCATTCTAAAACTGCAGGAGGCCCTAGATCTGAATGGGGCGCTTGTATGAGGGGTAAAACTACTCATGAAACAGCAGTTGAATGTCAACCCACAAAAGTGACGACTCATCAAGTAACTGAGTCACCAGACTCCACCAATGCCCAGATGCTCCGTGGAAAAAGGTTGGCTACCAAAGCCACCCTTTGATCTACCATTTTATGTGCATGCATGAAGAGGAAAACAACTTCCCCAAGATAAAACTCCGTTACCAGAGGGTCTGACTCACCACAGAACCTCAGCGGTCTCTGTCACTGGAACTCACAGAGCGTGCTTAACCTACGCCCAAGCTTCGTCTACTCTACTGGAGCTGTCTGCTGCTCACTAGGTAGGGGCACTACTACTGACCCACCCAGAGAAAGGGACTCTAATGATGGGTCCTGAACTGAGGCCTCATAGCTCACAGGGTCGTCTTCATGAACAAAATCTAGTATCCTCACTGAGTGTCGTCGCGGAGACATCCTGAATGTTATCAAGGAGTGCCAAGATAAGATGAGCATATATGTATATGTAACAGTAACAAAAATGGGGATCTGACTCATGAATGATAGTTAAGACTCAGTTCTATGTGATTCACAAACAAATTTCCCTGCAATGAGTGTCTTAGCATGCTGTGTTGACAAGCGGGTTACCAGGGCCCTAGTGAATGGATACGTCGGCCGTCGCACCGTCACTGGACTCCCTAGCACGAGAGCCACCCTCGAGACATGTTGGCATTGTTGCCCTACATCCCAACCAATTCTTTTTTAGGGAAGTCCGAACAATGTCCCAAGGAATGAACCACATTTGGTACCACTTTTTCATGACCCGGCCCTAACCTGGCTCGAGCCACAACTACCCCAAGCCCGCCTCCATAGTCCAGGGGCTGGCGAAAAGCGCTGAAGGCTAAACAACTCAGGGAGGCCTTTGGCTATGTACCAGTACACACACGCAGCCCACTCAATGCAATAGTGTAGTGTAAAAGAGAAACTAAAGTACCAAATTCTATAAACAACCACAAAAAGTGAATTGACCTCTAAACAGTACAAAGCATGTGCTAAAGGTAAACTAAAAGGAAAAGGGAAAAACACGTGCCCAACCAGAAAAGTGCCACAAACTGGCAACAGGTAAACAAACGTAAATAGGTGGGAGGGTCTCACACATGGAACCCAACTACGACCACCACATGTGGCCCAAGCTCCCAAAAACCTAAGTTCCACTAAAGTCACAACCAACCTGTCTGTCGTCTTCAAGGGCACACCAAGTGCAGGAAAATACCAAGCAGGGGTGAGTATAAAAATAATCAGTAGGATACTTTGATGGCTTGAGGGAGAAACAATGTATGAACCAAAGAGTGAGCAGTATATCGAAAACGGAATCATAAATGAGTACAACAGAGATAGTGCAGTAAAGAGTACAACTCAACCCAATAAGAGGAAGGAAGTGGACTTGTCCAAAGACAAGGATCTAGGAAGGGTGAAAAGATGATATTCTCACCGAGTATTTGCTACATATAGCATTAGAGTATACTCATCCAACCACGAGAATCGAGACACGGAAATCACGGAGAATACCCCACGCGTCTTCACCACTCCTGGAATGAGATTCACCAATACCCAAGAAGTGGGTACTGGAACAAGGTATACATATATAAAAGCTCTATCAAGAAACCCAAACAATATAGTATGGGGATCTTCGTCCAATAGCTCAGGCTAAGAAAGTGAGTAGCCTACAGTCCCAGAAGTAAACACCATCGATGCCCATCATTCAGCACGTCTGCCCCAAACTATAAGTCAAGGGGATCAAATCACCGCACCTTGACACTATCTGTTTTGGGCGGCACTGACTCTCCCACACTATTTTAGGTCGTCTCTCAAGGATGGGTCATGGTGGGAAAAGTGACCCTCGTACTTGAGAGTTCAAGGGAATGTCAAACCACACCTCATCTCTATCCCACAGTAGAGAGGTCTAATAAAATCCTAAGCTGTCACATCACTTACATGTACAAACAGGGGTCCCGCTCCGGTAGTCATGGAGAAAAGCCATGGACTAGCCTAGTAGAAAGAAAATAGTTTGAATGAAGTCATCGGGTAACCCTCTGCCCAACCCCGCTAGAGGGTAAACCCTAATAATTCATCAGTTACCCCACTACCCAGTATCTGCTGGAGAGTAAAACCTTTGCGGTCATTGGGTAACCCACTACCCAGTCTCTGCAGGAGGGTAAACCCTTTGAGGTCATTGGGTAACCCAATACCCAATCTCTACTGGAGGGTAAACCATAAGAGGTTATTGGGTAACCCACTGCCCAGTCTCCGCTGGAGGGTAAACCCTAAGAGGTCGTCGGGTAACACACTGATGAGACTCTGCTGGTGGGTAAACCCTAATTGGTCATCGGGTAACCCAAATTCCAGTCTCTACTGGAGGGTAATCCTTAAGCGGTCGTCCGGTAACCCACTGCCCAGTCTCTCCTGGAGTGTAATCCCTAAGAAGTATATGAGCAACCCACTGCCCAGCCCTACTGGAGGGTAAACTCGGAACTACTCTGGCCATCCCTACTGGATGATACAACACTAGCCAACATAACACAGAGTGGGTATCACGCAACCACCCAACTCCAGACCAATTCACCTAGTAGAGGTTCAATGCCTGAGTAGTGTGGGTCACACTGATACAGGGGGTTCTGCCTAGGGAAGCACATCATAGTAGATCACAGAAGGAGGATATGATCTCGACACGCGGTAAGGGAATCTGCTCCCAGGATCACTGGGGCTCCATACCATACTGGAAACAACCTCCTGGGTAGAGGATCGGTGCCCGCGTAAAGTATTGGTCACACTAGAGTCCGCAATATCCCTACCAGGGGACATGAAGGAAAGTTATCATGAAAGCCCATGCGGATAAAGAAACATGGAAACCCAAACAACTCCACTGATCAAACCATCGAGAATAGAACCAGGGGAAACCACTCAACCCTACTAGTATAAACCATCATTAACAAAAGGACCCTCTGTGTCACGAGAGGTCAAAGGTACATAAAGCAGAACATGTCATGCACAAGGGGCCCACACGACATGTGGTCCTATCTCATCTCCAAAAAATGGACAAAAACATTATCGGGTACAAACATACAACATGTACCTCCATGCATCCCCTTATACTACCAGAGTATACCGCATCTTTATCCCAAAGGCTATCGTGCACACAACACCCAACGTCGGTGCAAAGGGTGAAAACATAATTTCTCCAACCTACATCCTCCATGGCCCTAGCATGACCAACCATATCACTTTAAGCTTTCACTTCACTCTCCTATGATTGAACACGATAACACGCAAAGGGTTCTTTATGAACATCGCAGGAAGAACCACCACCTGTACACCTTTCATGCTTCCCCAATTAATGAGATCTTGAATGAGTCTCCGCACATCCATATGGATTGTACCATTTTAATCCTCTCATAAAAACACAATAGATAGAATTTTTACTCCCCTAAAAAGGATATTCGACTAAAAATTAGTTCAACACTTCTTTATGCCCGAACGGTGTCCTGTGGTCCTGAGCGTCGGCCCTGGAAACAGTGGGCTGCATTGCACAATTTCTATCCCCTCGGGAAGACACGTCAAATTGTTTGTTCACTTTAGTGGAACAGATATCTGGAGAATATGATGCATCTCTCCTTGCCACACACGATCGGTGCTACATGGGACCCACATCATGGTCCCGAAGCGTTTTAAATGGACCGCACCATTGCGATCTTCTCAGAAACATAAAGAAGATTGACTATTTACTTGTCCAAAATGAACTCCCAGTGGAGAAGATGGAATTCACAATCAACACCCAAAACAGCCCACATGGGGCCCAAACCATCATGCCAAATTAAAGAGAGTGGATCATACAATTTCAATTCCCACAGAAAAAACACCTCGAATCGACTTCTGGCACACCCCGAACAGATTTCTGATGAAAAAGGTTGCAAAAAGGTGTGTGCAGCTCGAACGACGGGCCGCGTGGCCCAAATTTCAACTATAGTTTCAATGCCTGAAAACCCTCTGGAAAACATCTTCTTGACTCCAGGGTCGCAACGCCACTGACAGTGCTCAAAACGTACTCTGGATGTGTCTGCACCGCCCAAAATAAGAACCTGAGGAATAGCGATGATGCACTTAATGGTTGTCTCGTGCCACCGAGCCCCTAGTCTCAGGAATCAAAAATCCCCAAGACCATCTCAAGAAGTTCCTCACAACCCTACGAACATGTCTCTATAGATGACACGAAAAACAGACACCTGTAGTGAAAATTACGGGTGTCCAAAGTCGGAGGGGGCGAACCCCTTGGGCCGGACCGTGCTGGCGGGCCCGCCACGCAGCGCCGGCCCGCGGCTCAGCCATGTGGGCCGGCTGTCGACCCGTGTTCCACCATTAGACCGAAAGTCATGGCTGGTTGTCTTGTGTGAAGACTTGCTTGACGCGGGTCTTGGTTCCCAAGCAGGGTCGCCTGCCGCGACCCCGGTCCAACCACTCTGTCGCGCCCCGGTGAGCTCGCCCGCCGCTTAAAGGTGAAGTACGGAGCTTGCACTGCATGTTGCCTCCGTCTCAGAGCCCGCGCCACCTACTGCATGAAGCTCGTATCCTGTTCCACCTCCTACCGCCTTCTCGGAGCCCGCGCCCCCTACTTCTACAGTCTCGGACCACCGGAATTCCGGCGGACAACCGCGGAACCGCCAGAAAACCATGAAAATGGCAGGAAACTTCGCCGGTCGAATGCGGTCATCCCACAACTCAGAATTCAAATCCAAAAACTTTAGCGGAATGGTCAATATATAAAATATTCAAATATGGGATTCTCTTGAGAACTCGATAGCAATTAAACACATTTTATTCAATTTTGAGAAGATTACGGGAATCAAAACGATAAAAACACGAGCATACCTCATTTGGCGTAGCCCGAAGCTTCATCATCGATCCGCCGAAGTCGCGAACCACCTTGGGGAGGAGAGGATGGAGGAAGGCTTGTAAGAGGAGCTCTTTAGATGAGACTTCTTCATCCAAGAGGTTCAAAATGAGTGAGGGGATGGGTTATGTTTAAATAATAAAATAAACTAAATAGTTTAATTAATTTAAACCCCCAAATTGACCTGCATCCGAAAATCTCGGCAGTGTTGTGGTTAAGCCTTCCCTAGGGTAACCACAACTTCATGATCACAACGGAGGTATCTGAATTTTATTCTGAAGCCTAGTTCAAAAGTAATAAAACATAATTCCCAAGGAGGCTAAATTACAAAAACACCCCTGGTGGCATTTTTCACAGAAGGCCTGCGCTTGTTATAATTACACCCCCTTAGGGTAATCAGCATGCTCCAGACTCAATGGTGCTCTCATTTTTCCATTCTTAGATACCTTTTAGGAGTTACTTGAGATTAACCATTAAACGAATAAATTAGTTATTTTATTTATACTTTTAATGTTACGACAACAGGTGAGGGGTCCCAACGTCCCATGCCGACAGGTTCTATGTCATTCTTGGGGTAAAAACACCAATTTGGACCCATTCGTAATCTAAAATTTAGGATCAAAATTACCATTTATGATTTATCCCATTTATTTGGTGTTCCCAGTGTGAACACTCTGAAATTTTAATTTTGGCCACACCGGGGCTCGAAATCGCACGTCGTCTGAAGGCATTGCTCTGGAATAATATCAAGAATATTCCAAAGTCTTTTATAGAAAAAACTGGGTTCTTAAAAATATACATAGAGTGGGATTGAACAAGTTGTTATAATATATAGCTTGAATAATGTTCTTATCTACATTGACATTATAGTAACATTATTCCTCTAAATAGATTTTAATATCTCTTGAAATATAGAAATTTCAAAATTTATGAATTTAGTTTATCCCCTGAATGATATATCAATATAATTCATATACCATTGAAAAAAATACTTCAATGAATATATCATTCCTCATGGGATTAATTTGAAAAAATATTTTAAAATACACCAATATAATTAAAATAATATAAACCCAAATGAACTGAATTCCTTAATCCAAAATGAACCTAATACCCTGACCCATAAAGAACAAAAAAACATGAAAAAAATAAACATAATAGTATAAACCAAAGTGGTCCAATTAAGCTAAAAATGAACAATTTATCGAATGACCAAACCCGATATGGAATATATGTAAAAATGACATAAATAAACATTAAGAAATCATCTAAAATTGTATTTCCAAAAAATGAAATCAAAATACCTAAACCAAAAGAAACCAAATGAACTATCAAAAAAATTAAATAACCAAAAAAACATATCCTAAACAATTCTAACACAAAATGAACTAAAAGAAATAACTCAAAAAAACCAAATTACAAAAAACTATGTGAACCAATCAACCTAATACAGAATAGATTAGTGAAAAAATGACCTAACCAAATATGAAATGACCTTGATGTCATATAATTTTTGGATGCTATTTTTTTATTAAGCATCTAAAGGAAAGAAATATGATGGAAACCCTTCAATTGGTTTAGAAATGATGTCGGCCGAGGGCATCCCCTCATATTACACTAATACACTCAACTGGTTGAGAGTTCAGACCACAATAAAACATTAGCTCCTCATCCTACTTACCCATGCGAGCCAGCATATCCGCAATAAAATGATATAGTCACTATACACCAGCTCCCTTGGAATTGAATCTCGACCCTATAAATCCTTCATAAGGACTCTAGAGTCCAACTCAATCTCCTTCGCATGAATTCTTGATATCCTACATACCATCAGTCCATAAAACATGGCCCGAACCTCCACACCCAAGGAGCTTCTTAGACCATAGTAAGCACTGAATGCAACATGCACTGAACCCCGTGAATCTCTAAGAACCCCACTGCCTCTCATAACTCCCTCCATGTAAGAGCTGTCAATGTTCAGCTCCAAACGACCATCATGGGGCTTCCACCTAACACAACGTCCACTCCCTCTAATCTGCATGTGTGGTCAGTTCATAAGGTTACAAATTGTGGCCGATGTGTACCCCCCCCCCCCTTAACCAATGAAGCCAACTCAATGATGAGAGATCTTAACAACATCTATAGGTATAGAAGCGATCTCTTGGACCCTAGTCAAACCTGATTCCTCACCACCCAAATGAACCATCAAATGGAAATAAGGATAATTATCCGTGTTATGCATTCCATAGTTCTATATTCTGTACCCGAAAACCATTCATTCATGAGATCCTATAGGGTTTCTGACTCATTATCATCGTTCGGATGTGGGTTGAACAAGGACAAATGGTAAGAGGACATTTGGCCTTGAAAAAATAGATGGAGGGTCGACTCAGTCTTTTGCCTTTCGCAATAGTTGCATCGAGAATCCATGGGTATTCCCCTCCGCTAGATATTTTCCTCCATTGGAACAACCTTGTTTCTGATCCTCTATAGCAATAAATTCATTCTTATTTGGATTTTTTTCACTATGATACTGCTGTCTTCTTAGTCGCAATGTCATCTATCTAGAGATTCCTCCTGTAATCCCAAGCACTGTACCTGCCAGCGATTTACCCATTGAAACAGTAAATATCCAGCTCATCACTAAAGACAATATTTTCAAAGAACCAAAAATGATCTAAACCTAAATGACATAAATTAAATTCTATAAAATGGCCCAAATTATGTAACATAAAATGAAATAACCCAATATATAATCTGAAGGACCAAACTAAATAATTATAAATAAAATAACTCAAAATGAACTGAATGATTTGACCAAATGAAAAAATGACCATATTTTTCCTAATTTTCAACCCCAAATATAAACCAAAATACATAAGTATAAAATGATAGAAAATAAATCCTTAAAAATGAATCAGATAATGTAAAAAATGAACCAAAGGATCTAACTGATTTACCAAATTAATGAATGAAAAAATATCTTAAAAAAATACCCCAAATGAAAAAATTAGAAAAAATTGGGAGATTGACAAAATGTCCCAATAAATAAATAAATAAATATAGGATACCAAACTTTTCAGGAGACATATTAGGCTATTTTATAGGAACTCTTTTGTAATGTGTTGATTAATATTCTTCTGGGTTCTACATTGGGGGATGTTTGGGTAAAATATTCATAAAAATGTTAGAAAGATGGAATTATATGGTTGGCGCACAATTTTCCCTAATAGTGCGCCCTAGACCAGAAAACTCTAAAACCCTAGATTGTAGGTATTTTTAGGAATTATACATGTTTTCAAAAACCATGCACCCTCATTAGAGAAATCATGTATCGTGACTAAATTGTTTTATACATTAAATTAAATCACTTTTTTGGAATACTTAATATATTACAAAAAACACAAACTCAATGACTATATTTGTTTAGTTCCTCATGAAACGTGGAACACATTATTATAATTTGGTGAAAGATATTCAAAATATCTGATAATGAACTTCCCATTTAAATTTCCTATTTAATATTTTTCTTTATATCATGGGGAAAATAAAACATATGAGAAGGGAGAGCTTAGATGTTCTGTAAGGGTAAACAATGTAGAAATTTAAACATATTTATGAAAATTATCGTATTAGGAAAAGATCATGAAAATTGAGGATCATACCATACATATCATTGATCATAAATAGAAATCATTGAATAAATACTAGTAGTTCAAAAAACATGAATCATAAATAAATAAATAACCTAATCAATGAAATCATTACATAGGAATAAGAGATGGGATTTGTGGCAGACGAATACACATATAAATGGATTTCAATAGTTCACATGCCATCACTACCTAGGACATATTAGTAATATGTGTTCACTCCCCGTACCATCTTGTTAGATAGTGATCACTCCCATGGACTTATTATTAATATGAGTTCTCCCCTCATACCATCTTGGTTGTAATTTTTCACTCCCATGACCATCATAGTAGTCAAAGTTCACTCCAAGACCATCCTTGTATATATCAGGGGATATAAATCTTTACCAAAAGAATTAGATGGATATATTGGTCCAACTAGCCAAATAATTAAAACCATATAGATGTTTGACAGATGATTATTTCATCATATTAGAAGACTATAAATAAAATGTGCATCATAAACATCATTAAATCATAATGTAACCCATAGAATGAAATGGGATTCATAAATATCATTTCATCACAAAAATAAATCATTGATAGAAAGAAAAAGAATGATATTATTGAATAATATCCCCATTAAAACTTTAGTGACAAGAAATAAAGTTATCTTAGATGAAAAATAATTTTGAGAGATCGCTTGAAAACAATTCGTGATGAAAATATACATTCTTCTTTGAAAAAAGTTTTCTTTTTTAAAATGATGCAAAATTTTAAAATAAAACATTCTCAATCAAAATAAGCTTATAAAATTATAAAGGAACAATCAAAGCATTATGGAACCATGATTTTATGAAAATATATTCATGCCATATATGTTAGAAAAACATTCCTTGCTTACTTTTGATAGAAAGTTACAAAGCACAATGTTTATAAAATGACAGAATGATTCCATCAAAACCAATTAGTAAAAAAACATAAAAGGGTAAAATGAATTTAAAAATCAGAATGGTAATATTTAAAACATTTTATAAATAATTTTCCTTAAAAATGGACATAGATGATAAATATTCCACAACATATACTTAAAAATAAACAATCCCAAATATTGATTACATAATGAAATAAATTATTTTCACATTATAATAAATATAATAATATACAAAATCAAGGAAAGAAAATTTTTTGGATATGAAAATATTATCATACTATAGAAAAGATTAATAAAATTCAATCATATAAAATATATACCCCATTTAGAATAAATTAGTAGTGTGTTCCCCATATAAATAAAAGAGAGACTTGAATCCATTACTATTTGTATAACTTTAGAATTGTGATCACAAAAAAAATATCAATAAAATAATTTAATATAATTATTTAATGGGAATTAATGATATAAAATTTCATAAAGAAATTTATATACACCACATAATAGAAGCAATTTTTAAATATTAAACTAATCCAATATATATAGAATGTGAGATGAAATTACCTTACCAGAAGACTTTATTTCCTTCACAAAAAATAGAAAAAAATTTTATAATAAATCATATATTATTATTAATCGACTAAATATAAATATTCATATATTTAATTCCTTATATAACTAACTTATGAAATTCAATTACCTATTTATTAATGCTTCTAATGTTAATGTATCACTTCATGTAAAAACTACATTGATTATAATATGTGTTTTGAATTATAATTCTTGATCCTCTTACATAAATCATTATTGAAATATTTACAATATGTAAAAACGTAATTGTATACCATATATATTATGTATATACACATTTATAATAATCATTAATGTATCAATATATGAAATGGAATACACCAATCATGAAGATGGTAGGTTGTACATACACATGAACTTCGTCTCTATTTTTTCTGCTTATAAAATTGAATGTATATGATATATTATAATATTAGAATAATATTTACATCATATACAACATAAATAATCATGAAACATAATTCATATTACCATCCATAAAATATAGGTGAAAAACAAATCACATCGCATCATAGAGATGATAAGTCATCCGTTTGCAAGAATGACATTATCATTCACTGGAAATATTAGATTTTTAAAAACGTTTAAATGATATTATAATTACAAAATAGAAAAATTATATCATAAACATCATTTGTATAATTTAAAAATATAGTTTTTATCATTCTTCCCAACCAAAATAGGTTTTAATTAAAAAATGATCAACAACATTTTGTGAGGTGATAGTTTGTTATACAAAAGAACAATATGTCCATTACCCATTAGATGGAAGTGTGTTTGAGTGTATGTAGAACCATTAATATTAAAACATCCTAGTATATTTCTGTTACTAATGATATTATATAAATATTTAAAAAACTGATTGGTTTAAGGAAGTAATAAAATAAAGATGTTTGGTGATGAACGTTACATCTTGTTTGGGTATCTCCTTTTGATTTTAAAAGAAGGAATCCTTTGATTGTATTTATTAAAAAATTAAGAAATATAGAATTAAGGGAATAAATTTGGTGGTACACTTAGTAATATATAATTTGAGATAAATATTTTTAGATTTTTGAGTAAAAGAGAAGAAAAAGTGCCTTCTTACAAGAGAGGTGAGGGGAACTCTTGGAATCTACATTAATATAAAAATAATATAAGTTATTTATTAATTCAAAATGGATTAAAAGTGAGTTATATACAATGTTTTAATATGATAGATCAAATTAATATCAAAAAACAACTTTTATTCTTGTTTAGGTAAAATTATTACCCATATTTATTTATTTAACTTATAATTAATCCCCTAAACACTTGTCACGGAAAGACGTGTTTCACTACATCTATGTCAGGATAGTTAACATAAAATACCAAATAAATCATAAATAAGTAATTTTTGAAAATTTAGGACCTATAAAAATCATTTGTCATAATATAATATTTTTATAAATTTTATATCATTTAATAAATAATAATTAATTTTAACCTAACGAAACTGTCTATTTTGACACTATTCATTATATGACTTTTTAAAAATATCATGACCACATTATATCCTCAAAAATATTATTTTATATTATTCCCAAAATTCCAACATAGGCTATAAAATTATTTTATGGCATTAATTATGTTAAATTATATATTTTTGAATTCTTTTAATACCATTTATTTGATTCATCTATTAATTTAAAAAAAATTACATCATTATTTGGTCACAATTTAAGGTAATTATGTTATCAATAAATTATAAATAAATTACCACGACTGAAGAAAACAATTTATCATTTAAAATAATATTTATAGTTTAATTTATCTTCTATATAACCCTATATTAAGATTTTTATATGAAATAAAAATATGGGTATGAAAATTTTAATTTCTCTCTTAAATAAAATATATTAAATTTATTATTCTTAACCACATGGATTAATAATTTTATAATTTTGAAATAATTTTTATTTTAGTCAAATACCACATATAATATGGAATCTGGAAAAGTGTAACGCTAAATTTATAATGTTATAATATTTTGTTTTCGTAATTTATATAATTTTCCCTAAAATGTGGTAAATAAAAATTTATTAAAGTTACCATTTACAATATCAAAAATATTAATTTTATCATATTATAGTATAAATAACATAATAAATATAACCTTATATTTCTATTTTTCTAAATTCAACTCACTAAAGTGAAAAAATTATGTTTAACGCGCATCTCACATACATGGTGGGAAGGCGGGAAAAAAGAATGTTCAAAAGTAAAATAAATTTATTATACCTAATTTCAATATGAAAATGATTAGAATGACCTATATTGGATTAATATATGAATAATTGATATATTTCTACATTAAAAATAAATTTAAATTATTATTATTATTTAAATACAAATGTCAGTTTTTTACTATAATGTAGTTTTTTAACTATTCCTTGGAAAATGAAACTTCTCAGAAAAATAATAAAAATCACCCTAAGATAAATTTCACATTAAAAATTAAAAAATAGGGTTATTTTATCAAATTCAAATTATATGTGTGTATAAATTAATTTTTATTATTTATCACTTAAAGGACATTAAAAGCAGTTCCAATGTGAAAAGAATACTTTTAAACATATAAAGAGTTTACCAATGATTATACATTTTATTAAAAATTTGTTTTATTTATATGATAATATTATTATTGAAATTTAAAAATTTGTTATTAAAATAAATATTACCATGTTTAATTTATTTTTTACAGCGTTCTCATTTAAAGGATAATAAAAAAATTGTTTCACAAAGACTCAAAGTTGGGTGTAACACAAGCAATGTTAGTGTTGCATGTAGCACAAGATTATCTTGGTATAAAAATAACTTATTCCAAACATTTGGATTTTATTTAATAATAGAAAACTATATTCATTTTTATGTGAAGTGAAAAATATCAAAAAATTAATATAATTTAAAAAATATTAATTGAAAAAATGTCATGGTGTTACATTCTAACCCTCATAACATGAATTTTGACCTCAAAATTCTTCTAGGTTATCAATAGTTTAATTCACTAAAGAATCATTTATTGATACTAACATCATAAAAATGAATCTTAACACTTTATTTTAAAAATAAAATGTTGGAAGGTAACTATTACCCAAATTAAACCATAATTAGTTGTATATGTTGGAGAACATAGGTGAAGAATTGGGCATGGAGTAAAAGTGTAATAATAATAGATATTTATAAATATTACTAATTATAAGAAAGTTGATGATCCATATAAATTTTACAATCCCAAAACTATAAACTAAAGATACATGAAATGATCATTTATTTCATATAAATGATGATAACAAGACAACCATCTTGCATCATGATCATTTCCCTAATGTGAAAACATTATCCTGTGAAAATATAATTACTTTATTTCAGTAGAGTTTCACCCTTTTTTGCCTTTAACAATTTCCACATAATCAATTATTACATGAAATAAAGTGTAATTTTACACTCTTAATGTGTTAGAAAATCAAGAGATCTATTAATAGAATATTAATTCATTTAATTTATCTTAATCACCACTAAAATTTTATCACAAGTTGTAAAATATTAATAAGTACACCTATATTGAGATAATACATTAATATAGAAATAATCATTCAAAGTTTATCATAAAAATTCTATAAATTTATAACCTTACAATCCATCAAAGAGAAAAAAATACAAAACATTAGAAATGGGTTCACTTAATCATATAAAAATTATCTATAATATATCATATGTATGTTTTTGGTGGTCACATACCAAACATATGAATTAACTAATCATGTATTATCATAAAACATGGTAATACCTAGATATAACAAACAACTCTATTGAAATAATTCATGTTTCCTTATTTCATGGTTTATTTGAAATATTCCTGAATCCCAAAAATTTGTAAATGTCATCCATGAAACCATAAGAAACATTTCCACAAATCCATTATCAGTTCCAAGGAAATCCATACTAACAAATTTACTTATTAATATCTACCAGATCCTTATCCAATTATAATTATCTCAACATCATTCACATATTAATGGTTATCTTTACATTAATCATATGTTTTATGAAAATATTACCTCAATCACATTTCATGGTTACCAGAACCAATCAACATATGATCATAAATCCTAATATAAAAACAATAGTGGTCCAATACATAAATGATTCATTATTCGATATTACCATAACAATACTTTTACTTTATTATTCATAAATTCCATAAAAAATAAATAATTCCACACCTTTGTTATCATACACCACATCTACAGTATTAATCATAGGAGATTTTTATTTTTATTTATCCTTAAGAGATTGAAATATTCTATCATAATCTTTAGCCCTTGTGTCACGACCCGCCCTCGGGGTCCGTGCCGTGACTACTCCAAGCCCGCCTTCCATAGGCCAGGGGCTGGCGACTAGCACCAAGGCGTAAATCCCGGTAAAAGGGAAGGCATTGCCTTTGTAAAGTAAACAAACACTACAGAGTAAGCAAGCGGAAAGTAAACACTAAGCAAAAGCAGAGTACAACTGAAAGTGTGGAAAAGTAAATGGGTCAGTATACAAACCCAAACTGAAAGTAAAGTACAACTCGAAAGGGGAAAACAGTAACTGAAAAGTAAAAGACGCTACACCGAGCTGTCCACTGGAAATCCCACCTGAAGGGTGGGTACAAATAGCTCCTCTGCTCCACGGGTCCCGCCGTCCGTTCCG
This sequence comes from Viscum album, assembly GCA_963277665.1. Taxonomy (NCBI): domain Eukaryota; kingdom Viridiplantae; phylum Streptophyta; class Magnoliopsida; order Santalales; family Viscaceae; genus Viscum; species Viscum album. Next base: position 1,997,219,676 of record OY728157.1, read on the forward strand.
TGCACGTCCCGCCCAGTGGTCCACCTTCGGGTACCGTCCCGCTCTGCAAGCCTCAGCTAAGGTCAACGATGTCCGTCGTCTGCAACCAACACAACGTAGTGCGGGCAAAACCCGTGCAGGGGTGAGTATAAGCTACTCAGTAGGGACCCCGAGACCCCTGAAGGTCTCTCAAATCCACAAAGGATAAACCACAAAGAAAGGTACAATCACGAAGTAACAACCGACACTTCTTAGGTATATGCCCATACATATACCTAAGTCATCAATTTCGAAAATGCTCCAACCTCCGAGCCCAAGTACAACTCAGTCCACACAGGAAAGTAAACGTATTCCACACAGGAAAGCAAAACGTAATCCACACAAGATTGCACAACACAATCCACACAGGAAAGCAACAGGATTCAGCTCACACAGGTATACTTTTTCGAAAGATGATAAAGATGATATCTGATCCATCTAAGTCGTCGGACCCACGAAGGATCGATAGGTAACTAACCCCCGCAAAAGACCCACACAGGATCGGGCCCACGTAGGACCTGTAGATAAGCACCGCAAAGACCCACACAGGATCGGGCCCACACAGGACCTGTAGCACTGATCCACGTAGGATCGCTGAGTGCTGAAGTCGTCGTCGTCGAATCCACACAGGATCTCTGTACTGTCGTCGTCGCAGTCACAACAGCAGTAGTAGCAGTAGCAGTCACAGTAACAGTCGCAGCCAGCACTAGGGTTCCCGCACACAGCAAGCTCGTTCGGAGGGTCCGCTCCACGAGCCGAGAGGCTGATACATCAACTGTCACAAAGTCTAGAGTTGATGTATCCAAAAGTTCTGTATCGTCAACAGGAACTCAACGCAACAGACGGCGCGTCGATCGGACGCCCGGTCTGAGAGTTATTGGCATTTTCGTCCCCGGGGCCCGGTTGGTTTTTAAGGCAAAACCAACCCGACCGTACTCCACCTACATCCAAACCTTGGGCGGAGTATGCCAAAAGATCTGTCTCACTAAGAAGAACACAACACGGCTGACGACACGTCAATCGGACGTCCGTAGCTCAAGATATGAGCGTTTCCGTACGGAGGCTGCACGCGGGGGGGGGGGGGGGGGGGGCAAAGTCCCCCGCTTTATTTGGTTGGCGGCGCGGCTAAATGCCGCGCACTTTGAGAAATAAACGGCCCCCACGTGGGGGCCGGCTTGAGGAAAAACCGGGGGGCCGCTGCCCCCCCCCCCCCCCCTTCATGGAAACCGCCCCCCTCTTTATGAGGGGGGTTTTTAGAGCTGGCCGGGGGATTAATTTCCCCCGGTTTATTACCATCCGGCTGCCCAGTTGGCCGGCCGGTTTTCTCCAACGAGACTTGAAAATCTGGTCCCCTCTTCGGCTTCCGACGCCGGCGGCCCAGCCGCCGGTCTTCTCATTCCGCCGCGGCCCGGAACCGGCCGCGGTGTTCGTCGTCCGGCGCGGTGCGACGGCACCGCGCCCCTCTGCCGCGCCTTCGATTCCCCCTTGATGCGGCGCGGCGGCGTCGCATTCTTGAAGATTCTTCCATGGCGCGCGCGCGACGGCGTCGCGCAAGATAAACATACAATTATCCGCGTGGTGCGACGGCACCACGCCACCTTGCTTCCACCCGCAAGATAAAACAACATGAACGATGGAGGGGGTACGGCCGTGTTCATGCGGTCCAGCCCCCCTCACGTTAAATAATAACACAACATAAAATATTCAATTGCCTCACGATAGACATGCTTGATCCACGATCAAGAATAAAATAATTAAACAATAAAACAACAACCCCTACCTTGGGTATAAGATCGAAGATTTGTCAACGTCCCGCGGAAGACAACGTCGCGGAGGTCGGGCGTCGCGGTAGTCGTTCGTCAAATCCGATGACGAAGAGGTGCGTCCGATGAGATACGTCATTGGCGAATCATCGTATGCCGACGAAGGGAGTCCGAGGAGGAAGCGGCGTTCCCTCTCGTTGACACGGAAGACGAAGAAGAGCGGAGCGGCGTTCTTCGTCGGAACTTGAGCGTTCTTCGTCAAGTTGAGCGTTCTTCGTCAAAGCTTGAAGATGAAGGAGAAGCTCTAAAAATCCTCTCAAGAACAAAGGAAACCAACCCAAAAAAATAAGCTTAATCTTATTTTATTACACAACCCTCCTCTTAGAATTTCAAAGGTTTGAAATTTAAATTAACCCTCTTCAATTAATTAAGCCAAGTTGTCAACATTAATTGAAATGGGTTAAAGGGGATGTTTTGAGAGAATTTGAGGAGTTGGGTTTCGTGTGGGCCCCACCACACTTAATCCTCCCAAGGGAGGTTAAGTGGATGTGGGTCCCACTCCCAACTCCCTTTGGTAGGATTTATCTAGATAAAATAAAATTTGTTCTTCACAAATTTTATTTAACTTAAACTAAAAACCCAAAAACTAACTTCCAACCCGCAACAAACGCAACTTCCGAAAAGGTCTCCTTAAGCGAAAATCGGCGCTGCGAGTTCATCGGTGCCCTCGGATTTCAATTCCGAGCACTGGATCAAAAGTTAGGAATTCCCGCTCGTTCGTTCACTGAACGTACCCGAGCCAAACTTCGGAAATTGATTCCGAGCACTCCGGGCCTCGGAATCAGGTGCCATCTGAAACTGCGCTCTTGTAAATTCTAAAGAAAATTAAGAAAAAATTTCCCTTGAATTTTACGGGTCTTTACATTACTCCCACCTCAGGGCTTTACGTCCCCGTAATGATACATCAAAAACTAGGGAAACAAATGAGGGTACTGAGCACGCATCTGAGCCTCCTACTCCCATGTGCTCTCCTAGAGATTCCCGTGCTACCATCTGATGCGCACAAGAGGAATCGATCGCCCACGCAGGACCTGCTCCTGCCGATCCTCTATCTCTACCGGGACCTCCGTGAAAGTCGCCCCATCGTCAATGTCAAGCTCCCCTTGGTCAATGATGTGTGTCGGGTCGTGTACGTATCTCCTCAGCTGAGACACGTGGAAGATGTCGTGCACCCGGTGCAACTGAGGTGGTAGAGCCAGGCGATAAGCCACCTCACCAATCCTGCTGAGGACCTGGAAGGGTCCGATGAAGCGCGGAGATAACTTGCCGCCTCAGCCAAATCTCTGAATACCACGTCGAGGTGAGACTCGCAAGAAGATGTGGTCGCCATCCTCGAACTTCAGTGGCCTCCGCCTCCTATCAGCGTAAGACTTCTGTCGGCTCTGTGCTGTCCTCATCCGCTCCTGGATGACCTGGACCTTCTCTGTCGTGGCCAGGACCATCTCCGGTCCCACGAGTGCTGACTCTATAGGGTCTGTCCAAAATAAAGGAGATCTACAAGGTCGGCCGTACAACGCCTCGTACGGTGCCATCCCGAAGATATCTGTGCACGCCGTGTCTCACAGTCAGTGTGCCCACGCTGTGCCTCCTTGACTCGCTGCAGTAGTGGAGGAGTGACTGTGAGAGACTGAAGGAAGGCTGCTCCATCACTATCCACGAAGGATATCTGCAAAGAGGCTAGCTGCAATGATTTCTCCTTTGCCGAAAAGTGAAATTCGGTCTCATCCTCTGGATGAACCACGTTCCGTGCCTAATACAGTCAATCCCGTCATGATTAGATAATTCATGGCAAGGATGACGTCGTAAGGCCTCGACGCTGCTACCAAGAGATCCAACCGTTACTCTCGCCTCCAAGGGTTGAGTCACACTGTCGGCATCAGTGTGTGGTCACTGGGTTTCCTCCAGTACGAATCTCGCAAGTGAGGGTCAAGTCAACAGTTTAACCGGGACCACTCAGTATCAATCAGACAAAAGGACAGTAAAGCAAACAAAGATATGTGTCTTTTTATTATTGTAGCTCATAGTACAAGACACGAATACAATAGCAAAATGGAACTAGAAGTACAAGGGATGTATCCACTAGTTCCTCTCCTGTCCACCTGCTCTCGGAGCTCTACTGCCTTGTCCACTACTCGGCTGTTGCTCAAGCACTCGCCGCTGCTTTTGTCTCAGTGGCTCCTCTAACACCCGCTGATCAATCGTACGAGGAGTCGGACAGTCACGTTCCAGGTGACCCTTCCCGCTGCAGGAGTAACATTGTCCGTTTCTGGCACGCCTGGCTCTGACCCCACCTCGGGTGCCCCGCACCACCGGTCCTAAAACCCGAGATCTTCCAACTGCTAGTCTGGTCCTCCTGGACCTCTGCATTATCTGTCTACTGCCCACAGATGACTCGGCTACTGATCGAAAAACATGCGGCAAAGGCAGAAGCTCCTGTACACGCTCGGGGTGTAGAGCTACTGGCACAAACTCCACCCTGAAGAAGGTCTCGAAGTCTTCCCATGCGAAGGTCATCCCGTCTCAAAACTGAAACAAGTGGCTCCACCACCTGCCTGCTGCTGCCTGAAGGAGGCTGGCAGTAAAGATCACCATGAAGTCTGCCGGCGTCCCCACTAGCCTGAAGACTCCCACCACAGCCTCCAGCCAATCCTCAGCTGCCTGCGGGTCCGTCTCTCCCCGGAACCTGGGTGGCCTCTGGCGCTGGAACTCGTGCAGCGCACTCAAGTGGTGTGCATCGCCTATTGCTGGGGCTGGTGGCATCGATGGCCCAACGTATGGTAGTATCGCTGGTGCCTCAACTGCAAGAGGGCCATGTACCGAAGCCTCATCGCTCGGTGGGCTGTCGTCACACTCGAATCTCGGAACCCTAGCTGGCTGCCGTCGTGGGGCCATCCTGAAAGGAAACAGGTGCACCACGGTCAAACAGTATACCTGGTGAGCTGACACAAAGAAATCACAAAGAAAACTTTGAAACACACACGCAATCAATGTTCTCGTGCATTAAGTCGGAAATCAGAAGTCAGGGTCCTGGTGTACGGATACGTCGGCCGCCGCACCAACACTGGACTCCCTGGACTGATAACCACACTCAATACGCTAAACATTATTGCTTTACATAGAAAAGATCAGAGTTCGCGGTAGAACTGAACTCCTTTGATACCAATTTGTCACGACCCGCCCTCGGGGTCCGTGCCGTGACTACCCCAAACCCGCCTTCCATAGGCCAGGGGCTGGCGACTAGCACCAAGGCGTAAATCCCGGTAAAAGGGAAGGCATTGCCTTTGTAAAGTAAACAAACACTACAGAGTAAGCAAACGGAAAGTAAAAACTAAGCAAAAGCAGAGTACAACTGAAAGTGCGGAAAAGTAAATGGGTCAGTATACAAACCCAAACTGAAAGTAAAGTACAACTCGAAAGGGGAAAACAGCAACTGAAAAGTAAAAGCCGCTACACCGAGCTGTCCACTGGAAATCCCACCTGAAGGGTGGGTACAGATAGCTCCTCTGCTCCACGGGTCCCGCCGTACGTTCCGTGCACGTCCCGCCCAGTGTTCCACCTCCGGGTACCGTCCCGCTCTGCAAGCCTCAACTAAGGTCAACGATGTCCGTCGTCTGCAACCAACACAACGTAGTGCGGGAAAAGCCCGTGCAGGGGTGAGTATAAGCTACTCAGTAGGGACCCCGAGACCCCTGAAGGTCTCTCAAACCCACAAAGGATAAACCACAAAGAAAGGTACAATCACGAAGTAACAACCGACACTGCTTAAGTATATGCCCATACATATACCTAAGTCATCAATTTCGAAAACGCTCCAACCTCCGAGCCCAAGTACAACTCAGTCCACACAGGAAAGTAAACGTATTCCATAATGGAAAGCAAAACGTAATCCACACAGGATTTCACAACACAATCCACACAGGAAAGCAACAGGATTCAGCTCACACAGGTATACTTCTTCGAAAGACGATAAAGATGATCTTTGATCCATCTAAGTCGTCGGACCCACGAAGGATCGATAGGTAACTAACCCCCGCAAAAGACCCACACAGGATCGGGCCCACGTAGGACCTATAGATAAGCACTGCAAAGACCCACACAGGATCGGGCCCACACAGGACCTGTAGATAGTCACCGCAAGACCCACACAGGATCGGGCCCACACAGGACCTGTAGATAGTCACCGCAAGACCCACACAGGATCAGGCCCACACAGGACCTGTAGCACTGATCCACGTAGGATCGCTGAGTGCTGAAGTCGTCGTCGTCGAATCCACACAGGATCTCTGTACTGTCGCCGTCGCAGTCACAGTAGCAGTAGTAGCAGTAGTAGTCACAGTAACAGTCGCAGCCAGCACTAGGGTTCCCGCACACAACAAGCTCGTTCGGAGGGTCCGCTCCACGAGCCGAGAGGCTGATACATCAACTGTCACAAAGTCCAGAGTTGATGTATCCAAAAGTTCCGTATCGTCAATAGGAACTCAACGCAACAGACGGCGCGTCGATCGGACGCCCGGTCTGAGAGTTATTGGCATTTTCGTCCCCGGGGCCCGGTTGGTTTTTAAGGAAAAACCAACCCGACCGTACTCCACCTGCGTCCAAACCTCGGGCGGAGTATGCCAAAAGATCCGTCTCACTAAGAGGAACACAAGACGGCTGACGGCACGTCAATCGGACGTCCTTAGCTCAAGATATGAGCGTTTCCGCTCCGAAGGCCCAGTTGGTTTCGTGAACGAACCAACCTGGCCGAACTCAAAGTAATCCGAAACCTTGAGTGCGATATACTGTAACGACCGTCTCGATCCAAGGATCGCGTTTCCATAGACGGTTCGTCGATCGGAGGTCCGTGGCTCAAGTTATGGCCAAAAGACCGAAAATGATTCGCAACGGGGGGGTCCGGGTCCGGGCCGACCCGGCCCGACCCCCCCTGGGTCGGCCCGAACCGGGTCGACCCGACCCGGGTCCGAACCGGCCCGGCCGGCCGGCGGCGCGGGGGCCGCGGCGGCCCGGCGCCGCACGGAGGCTGCACGTGGGGGGGGGGGGGGCAAAGCCCCCCGCTTGATTTGGTTGGCGGCGCGACTAAATGCCGCGCCCTTTGCAAAATAAACGGCCCCCACGTGGGGGCCGGCTTGAGGAAAAACCGGGGGGCTGCTGCCCCCCCCCCCCCCTTCATGGAAACCGCCCCCCTCTTTATGAGGTGGGTTTTTAGAGCTGGTCGGGGGATTAATTTCCCCTGGTTTATTACCATCCGGCCGGCCAGTTGGCCGGCCGGTTTTCTCCAAAGGGACCGGAAAATCCGGTCCCCTCTTCGGCTTCTGATGCCGGCGGCCCGGTCGCCGGTCTTCTAATTCCGCCGTGGCCCGGAACCGGCCGCGGTGTTCGTCGTCCGGCGCGGTGCGACGGCACCGCGCCCCTCTGCCGCGCCTTCGATTCCCCCTTGATGCGGCGCGGCGGCGTCGCGTTCTTGAAGATTCTTCCATGGCGCGCCCGCGACGGCGTCGCGCAAGATAAACATACAATTATCTGCGTGGTGCGACGGCACCACGCCACCTTGCTTCCACCCGCAAGATAAAACAACATGAACGATAGAGGGGGTTCGGCTGTGTTCATGCGGTCCGGCCCCCCTCACGTTAAATAATAACACAACTTAAAATATTCAATTTCCTCACGATAGACATGCTTGATCCACGATCACGAATAAAATAATTAAACAATAAAACAACAACCCCTACCGTGGGTATAAGATCGAAGATTTGTCAACGTCCCGCGGAAGACAACGTCGCGGAGGTCGGGCGTCGCGGTAGTCGTTCGTCAAATCCGATGACGAAGAGGTGCGTCCGATGAGATACGTCGTTGGCGAATCTTCGTATGCCGACGAAGGGAGTCCGAGGAGGAAGCGGCGTTCCCTCTCGTTGACACGGAAGACGAAGAAGAGCGGAGCGGCGTTCTTCGTCGGAACTTGAGCGTTCTTCGTCAAGTTGAGAGTTCTTCGTCAAAGCTTGAAGATGAAGGAGAAGCTCTCAAAATCCTCTCAAGAACAAAGGAAACCAACACAAAAAAATAAGCTTAAGCTTATTTTATTACACAACCCCCCTCTTAGAATTTCAATGGTTTGAAATTTAAATTAACCCTCTTCAATTAATTAAGCCAAGTTGTCAACATTAATTGAAATGGGTTAAAGGGGAAGTTTTGAGAGAATTTGAGGAGTTGGGGTTCGTGTGGGCCCCACCACACTTAATCCTCCCAAGGGAGGTTAAGTGGATGTGGGTCCCACTCCCAACTCCCTTTGGTAGGATTTATCTAGTTAAAATAAAATTTGTTCTTCACAAATTTTATTTAACTTAAACTAAAAACCCAAAAACTAACATTCAACCCACAACAAACGCAACTTCCGAAAAGCTCTCCTTAAGCGAAAATCGGCGCTGCGAGTTTATCGGTGCCCTCGGATTTCAATTCCGAGCACCGGATCAAAAGTTAGGAATTCCCGCTCGTTCTTTCACTGAACGTACCCGAGCCAAATTTCGGAAATTGATTCCGAGCACTCCGGGCCTCAGAATCAGGTGTCGTCTGAAACCGCGCTCTTGTAAAATTCTAAAGAAAATTAAGAAAAAATTTCCCTTGAATTTTACGGGTCTTTACACCTTGGATTTGGGATTTTTTTAGAATAATGACCATTTTCCATGAACATGAAGCACTGACAAGGGGGAGGTTCACTCTTTGGAGTTTTAATTTATATTCTTATTACTTTGGATATAAAATTACCAATAACCTACTTTACCACACATAAGAAATTTATCAGCCCCTTTAAAGAAATTTGCTATATATTTCCATCTACACATTGAGTATAAAGTATATCTAGTATTATTCATGCCAATTTTTTAGAGTTTCATTTGATTTAGTCATTATTTTCTTATCATGACCATGATATAGATGGGTAACTTCAATCTCAATTTTTATTCGATGAATACAATGAAGGTACATACTAAACAATAATTTATGAAATCCTTCCAATCTATGGAGTCAATTTATCTTTTTTCCTCATATTACTGATAGTGTTCCACCACTAATTGTATTAATATTTCATGCAATAATTTCCCAACAATTATTTTTGATTTTCTGAAAAGAGAATAGTGATATATATGTTTTCAATGATATATATCCCATTATTAGAAACTACTATATTGGTCGTTCAACTAAAATAAGGGGGATGTTTACTTAATAAAGTCTCAAGATAATATTATTCCCTCTGTTGGTCATTTGGAAGCCAATCAATATTCATGGATGGATAAGTTTTTTTGGTCATAGAGAAATGATTTTTCATTATAGCTCCCATAACCTTCAGTTGCAAAATAGGACAGTCATTAAATTTTCCATCGCATGCCGTATTAATATGGTTCCTTTGGTTTACATCCATTATCTAAAACTAGGAACCATAGTGTGAGAAAGATTTATCATAATTTAAAACCACATAATCATGTAAAATCACTTATAAGATGTATAAACCATGATACATTTTTTTAATATATAAAAAATAGGCTTATCCTTATAGAAAATCCTAGAAATATCCTTATATATATCACTACGTATCTCATTATGTTTTCTCAAATAGTTTCCAATGGTTGACTAGGACTTTTTTCATATACCAACTATAGAGATCCAATATTTTCGTGCACAGGAATTAAATCACTTTTGTGTAATTTATAATATAATAAACAAAAGAACACCTAAAGGCCGTATTAGTTTAGTGTATTTGGAAATATGAAACACAATATTATAATTTTTTAAATGATCTTAATCATATCCCATAATGATATTCCTATTTATTGTTTGAACCTAATACATTCCATTATATCCTAAGGAAGAAATAAAACAGATAAAAGGGATTACCTCAATTTCTTAGTGAGGTTAAACAAGGGAGACATGTATTCATATTGATGAGCACAAGGGTATCAGAAAATGATCCTGAATATAGAAGTTCTTACCCTTTATATGATTGATCATTAAAAAGAATCAAATAATAAATAATGGAGGTTTGTAAGACATGAATCATAAGAAAATAAAGAACATAATCTCTGAAATCATAATATAGGAACAAGACTTAGATGTTACTGAAGACACATCAGAATATAAAATGATTTCAATAGTAGTCAAGTGATCACCTACATGGATAAACTAGTATTATAGGATGTCTCCCTATACCATCATGGTAATCATGGTTAACTCCCATGTATCTCTTATTAGCATGAGTTCAGACCCCATACCATCTTGGTATTCTTGGATCACACCCATGGCTATATTAGTAGTCAAGGTACACTCCCAAGACCATCTTAGTCCATCTCATAACATATTAATCATTATCCAATGCATTATAGGGAGATATAGGTCTCACCTATCAGAAAATTAAATCTATACATATGTGTGCCACATTAATCATTCATCATATTAAAACTCATAAAATCAAATGTGTTTCTTAAACAGAATACAATCATAACTTAACCCATGGAATGATATGGGTATCATCAATATCATTTCATCATAAATATAAATAATTTATATAAATAATAATATTGGAAGAATTGAATCATATCATTAGTATAACAAAAATAACATTAAATAAAATTATATTATATGGAAAATAATTTTGAAAGATCACATCTTTACAATTGTAGAGGAAAATATACTTTTATATTTGAAAACTATTTCTTTTCCTAAAATGACACGAAATTTTTAATGAAAAAAATATAATTTTAAAATAAATTTTAAATCTTTAAAAATAATATTCAAAGAATTATGGCGTCATGAAACCATAAAAATCTGTTCATTCCATATATGTCGAAAAAAAATTCTTTCTTACTTCTGCTAGAAAAGATACAAATTAAAAATTTTAGAAAACAATAAAAAATATTAATTTAAAAACATTTAGTAAAATTAAAAGTTGGTTAAAAATGAATTTAAACATTCATAAGAGAATAGTAAAAAAAATTGAAAACATTTTTAGAAAAAATGGACATGGATGGTTACTATTCCCCAATGGAGACATAAAATAAAACAATCCCAAATGTTGATGAGATTATGAAACAAATACTCATTACTTAATAATCTGAAGAATCTCATGCCTCATGAATGAAATAAAATTATAGGGTTATGTAAATTTTTTAATCTTATGGATATGATTTATAAAATCCATTTATCCAAACTATATACACAATATAGAAGAAATACGTAATGATAAGGCATGTTTCCCACAGATGTAAAAGTGACACATAAATCCCTTACTACTTGAGTAACTTTAGAATAATGACATAGAATAAATAATAACATCAATTAAATAATTTTATATCATGAAATAAATTTTTTTAATGAAATAACATTTCATAAGGCAGTATAAACCCCATAAAATAGAAGAAAGTGGTGAATATGGAATGTATCTCATGGAAATAAAATTTGAGTTGGAATTCCCTTACCATAAGTATTGATTTCATTCAAACACATTACAAATTAATGTATAATAAATATAAGTTTATTACAAATCAACCAATTAGTCAATTAAATATATTTTATACCATATAAAATTAGCTTTTTTACTTTATATTACTCTTTTATTATAAAATTCAATGTTAATGTAATGTTTTAGGTAATAACTATATTGTTTATCATACGTATATTGACATTCCATCCTTGAAATTTTTACACAGATCATGATTTTATTGATTATAAAATGTATAACATCACTTATCTATCATATATATTCATTATATAATCATTTATAACTATATATAAAATATAGATATATGAAATGGAACACACCATTCATGGAGATATTAGGTCGTACGTATGCATGGACACTGTTTCCATATGCTTATCAGGTTAAAAGAGAATAAATATATTATATATTATATTTAATGTATCTTTTTTACATCATATAAAATATATATTAATAAAAAAAACATCCTTATTAATATATTTGAAATATAAATGAATAAAAAATCACATTGCATCGTACTGATGGTAAACCACAAATTATGCCCGAGGAACATTATGATTTTCCCAAAATATTAGATGGTGAAAACGTAGATATGATATTATCAATAAATAGGTATAAATATGTCTTAAATATAATATATATTTTCTAAAATTTATTTTCAAATAAAAATTTCTAATCATAATAGGTGTTATAGGAAAAATGAACAACATAATTTCACGAGACAATAGTTTTCCATACAGAAGAATGATATGTAAGTTACCCATTAGATGGATGTGCGTGTGAGAGTAGGTTATAAAAATAATATAAAATCAACCCATTATATATTGGATAAATAATTTATTAAATATATATTAAATAAAATTAATTGATGGAGTTAAAAAATGAAATAAAATTAAAATGTTTGTTGATGAAGGTTACCTCTTCTTTGGGTGTCCTATTTTTATTTTCACAAATTGAATCCTTTGGTTGCATGTATGACCAATATAAGGATTTTATGATTATATTAATAAATTTTGGGGGAGACATGGGGTTTTTTTGGATGATAAAATGTGATTCATTGGTGTGAATAAAATATTAAGAGAGACACCCTATTATAAGAGAGGGGAGGGGTACTCTTAGAATCTCCTAATGTATTGAATTAATATAAATTATTTTTTATGTAAAAATTTATTAAAAATGAGTTATGTTGAATATAATCTGATTATAGATAGAAATAATATCATCCAATAAATTTTAGATACGGTTAGTTAATATTATTACACTTCTCTTTTGGATTTTACCCTTAATTACCCAATTTAACTCTTACCATGAAAACGTATGTTTTTATTACATATGTGTAAATATATTTACTCTATAATACCAAATAAACCATAAATAACAAATATATGATATTTTAAAACATATAATAAATATTTTTCCGAATCCATGATTTTTTTAGATTTTATATCATTTAATAAAATATTATTTGATTTAAAATATATATAATATCAATTTTGAAATAATTCATTACATATCATTTTATAAATAACATAACAAAATTAGATCCTTGAAAAATACTCATTTATATTATCATTTAAAATTCATATTCACCAATAAAATTTCTGGATGACATTAATTATATATATATTACATATTTTAATTTTTTTAATTATCATTTATTTGATTCCTCCATTAATTATACAATTCCAACGTCATCATTGGATGGAAACTTATGATAACTATATTATCCATCAAAATTATAAATAATATACCATGATGTAAAATAAAATTTTATATTTCCAACGACTATTTATAGTTTAATTTATCTTATATGAAAAACTATATTAAATATGTTATATTTATTGAAACTATGAGTAAGAAAATTTAAACTTATCTTTAAATAAAATATAATAAATTTCATATTCTTACTCAAGATGCCTAAATTATTGTTTAATTTCATGATAAGGTTCTTTATGTATAATAAACACTATCAAATTAAATTAGGACAATTTTTAAGTTAATTTTATAATTTTATAATATTATTTGTCCTTTAATTATCTAATTTATGCATAACCATGGTAAATAAAAATTTACTAAAGTAACCATTAATAGTATCAGCACTATTAATTTGATCCTATGAGAATCTAATTATCATACTGATTACAACCATGTATTTCCATTTTAAGAAATTCAATTCATAGAAGGGTGAAAATTAAATGTAACACTAATCTCACAGACATGCCAAGAAGGCGGGTAAAAAGAATGTTCAAATGTTCAATATGTTTTAAATAATATATCAACATAAATATGTTTTAAATGACATAAAATGGATTAATATATTTATAATTTGCCTATTATGACATTGAAAATCAATTTACTATTTAAAAATTCTTTAAATAAATGCTAGTTATTTGGCTAAAATCCAATATTTTTCACAACTCATCAAAAAAGAAAACATCATAGAAAAATTAAAAATATTTAACCTCATTTATTTTTAAATAACAATTTAATAAATTATGTTTATTTTCAAAATTAAATTCCTAATAGTGTCAAAAATTAATTTTATTATTATTTACAGAAGGACATAAAAATAAAATCCTTGAAAAATATAGTATTTTCAAACATATAAATACTTTTCCAACTATTATACATTTCATTATAAATATTTTTAATTTATATGATAATATTATGAAAAAATGTAAAAATTATTGATTAATATTAGTATTAGTGTGTTAAATTTATAGGTTATAAATATCTCATTTAAATATTTAAATTACCAAATTATTGTTTTATAGATACTCAGTGTTGTGTGTAACGCAATATAAGTTGGTGTTTCATGTATAACAAGATTAAGTTAGTGATGCATGTAATGTAATCTGAAAATAGGTGTTTTATATAAAACTAAAAACCAATCTCTTAGAGTAATGTGATGTGAAAAATATAAAAAAGAATAAATTAATACGAAAAAACAATTCACAAAATCCAGATGTGTTAGACCATGCACCCCATAGTAGTGGTGCAAGGTTTAGGTCCATTTTTAGGTGTTAACGTGCATGCAAAGTAGAAAACCATATATAAGAATTATATTGTGTAGGAAATTAGTATTAAAAATTCCCAAAACCTTATTTTATTTTGAAATCAATATCCTTTCAATCCTAATGCCTCTTTCATGATTTTGGATCTTCACAGATAGATTTGATGCCCACAAAAACTCAGTTCTTGGTGGTTTGAAGCCTAGATCAATGATCTACACCCCTCCCAAAAAGTGGACCTCTTCCCAGTTGAATACATATTCTTCTCCAGATATTCTCTATTTCTTTAAGGGAAATTATACTCTGCATTATATTGATATTTTACTAGTTTTTGGATCTAGATATTGTATTGTAGATTTAGATCTATATTTATGAGTTATTAATTTGTGTAATATTAGAATAAGATACAGATATGGATCATGTTCTACACCATTTGTCTGCTGAATTTTAGGGATTTCATATAGGTGATTGTTCATCAATGACTAGAGGTAGGAGGTATTATATTAAAATTCTACAGTAATGATTTTGATTACAGGTATGAATATTATAGAATTTATAATAATATATTATCAATCGAAACTCATATATTGAATTAATTAATGTGGTAAATTAATTAATTGAGGAATTGTGGTTTGGATTGAATAATTGAAAACTAGAATTGGGGATAATTAATTATTGGTATATTTATCCTCATTTTGAATTTTTAATTTAGAATAATTAATTTGTGATTTAATTATTGGTTTTTGAGATTAAGAAATGATTATTTCATTATTGTTTTAATTAATTCAAATTATATTGTTAGTTAATTATTGAATTAATAAATAGAAGATATGTGATTAATTAATTGGAGAATTGATTAATTGGATTGAAATGATTAATCAATTTTTGAATTCATTAATTTAAATCTATGTGATTAATTAAATTTTTAATAAATTAATGGATGTTGAATAATTAATTTATGAAAAAAATGAATGGAAGATTGTAATCGTAAATTGTGATAAGAGTATTAATGTTGATTAATCTTAGTTGAAGGGATATTATGATATTGTAATATATTTGATACTTTTGTGGGACATGGTCTTCTTCTTTTGACGCATGTTGTGATAAATATGTGTGGGATATGGTATTATTCATCTAAATGAAACTTGTGTGGTACATGGTATACTAACTCCCATGCAAATATAGATAAATATGTTTGGTATATGGTTTTATACCTCAAATTACCATGTGCGCAGGACATAGTCTACTGTTTCCAAAGCCCATAGTGGTAAATATGTGTGGTACATGGTTTGCTAATTCCAAACCCCACTATGCCCAAGGTTTGAATTTCTAGACCCAAATTGTTGGTATTGGAAAATAGTTCCATACAATGATTTTATAAATTGGAATGCAATGGATAATGAAATAAAATTATTTTATTTAATTATGAATTGATATTGTGAAATGATTCAGACTCTAGCATGGGATGAAGCGGGTATTGAGGTTCAGGTGTCCTTGAGAAACCAGGAGTGATGTGGTTAAGTAAAGAATAATTGATAATGGGAGAATAGTTTGTTTATGGCACAAGAGACTCATCCCAGTTGGTGAGGACTCGCTAGGCGCATCAAAGAGACCTGAGATCAAATCTGGGTGGAAGCATATTTTTGGGGGCACTATAGCAGGCACAGTAGCAGGAACTGTAGCAGGCACTATACCTGGTACTGTTTGGTACTGTAGCAGTTGGAACTATTCATCTATCTAGGCCTTTGGGCCATCGGTTTGGTCCTCGAGTCCTACAAGGCTTTCGGGCCACCCAAGGCCTTTAGGCCAGATGATTCTCAAGGCCTTAAGGCCACCTTAAGGCCTTTGGTCCACCACCAGGCCTTCGGGCCACATGAAATGTAGATATACCATTCATACTTCAAGGAATAAGTCTTTAGAGGAGGATTTATGGCAGGTGTATTCATTGGAGAAGAGATAACTAGAATATAAAAAACGAGAGGGTATGTATTTTCCATCAATACCAGCCCTATGCAGCTTTTCATAGGACAGCTAGCCAACCAGCCCTGTGAAGGCGCAGTGCTATAATCATGACATATACTGGGGAGGAGCAGTTCCAAGTTTTCTTGTCAGGATGATTCCTCTAAGACATATAGGTCATGTAATTGTCTCTACATTCAGGCCTTGTAAGGGTTCCACCTCACTCCATGAAAGGTGGATTATAAAAATAATCAAAACTAATGTTTTTCAGGCCATTCAGAGATAATAGTTTTTTAATGAACTGTAATTATCTCTATATAAAATGGAATACAATATTACTGAATGGATATTATTTTAGACACTGTTGGTGGTGGCCCACTATGATATACTAACACCATACTAGGGCTAGTTGATTAGTACCGAAATAAATTTTATATTTTCATGATAGGATAAAGGAAAATGATCTATAATAGATGAATAAATTATGATGGATCATGGATGCGGGATCTTAATGTGGGTTGGGAGAAATTTTGTAGTTTTTTTATTGTTTTTTGTTTATTCACATTCTAGTTTTAATTTTGACACATAATTTGAACTTTAGCATGGCATATCACGTTATTTAGTTATGACATTGTGTCTCCAGTTTTGGTTATCTTGTAATCATGGTACTGTTAAGTTCTGATCATTTGTTATTCACATATTCTTTCTTATTTTTCACCGGTGTATTAATATAATAAAAGAGGATATATTCTACCCCAATATCTATATATCAGACCCTCGTTGCTAGTCAGCAGCCTCTCGCATATACGGAGGCATGCCTGAGGCCATGTGGCGAATCAAATTGCGTAATTGGGGAGTGACTCGAAGGAAGAGACGTTACAAAGTGGCATCAGAGCCAAATTTTATTTTATTTTTCATTAGTTTACTAATATTTAATGGTATAAAGGAAAATAGGAAGAGGCGTTCTTTTTTTATGATATTGTACTTAGAAGTTTCAGACCTATGTGTGGGGGAAAACCCAAATACCCAATGTGGGATTGTTGTTATAGCTATTTTATGTTACATTTAAATATTATTTCACCATGGGTGACATATTGTTGTGTGATGTGATTATTATTTCAAAAATAGATGATAATTGACTTGCAGTCCACTATCACATGTGATTAATGTTTCATGCATCATTGTAGGTGTTAAGGATTATTATGACTTGCATAAGTTTAGGAACGCATGGTGAAATAAGTATCGGGTATGTTGTTGAACTTGAAATGTTTATCCTTGTATATGAAGATGACATGAAAATGCAATCTTATATAAAATTGAAAATGGTAAAATTATGAGAGAATAAAAGAGTGTTTATGGGAATGTTAATAATTAGAATGAGGTTAACTTTATTATACAGGACCTAGGTATTATTATGTCAAGGGTAGTGATATCACCTCATTTTTATACACACATTGAGGTTTGGAGAAAATACATGTTGTGCTTTTCATATTACGTAAATTTGATAAACATGTGTTACAATTCATAATGTGTATGTTTGAAATTTTAGAGATATGCCTCATTGAAGATGCATTTTGAGAGGATGATAAAATGATATAGTTGGAGATGCTCCACCAGATATGGAAACTACGATACTAATAGTACAAGTTGAGGAATTAGGGGAGATGTTTTGATAGAAATAGGTTTGATTCATGAAATACCTAGAAAGATACCCTACGGGGTTGTGGAAAGTATGTATGATTTTATGATGGAGTTTCAGTTGCATCACCCTTTAAATTTTACTAGGGAGGGTGGACCATGGGGAGTAGAGTTCTATATTTATTCTATCCAGAGTTTACATGACCACAATGATAATCATTCTAGGAAGAGAGTCTATGTGGATTCTTATATATTACTTGTTCAAGATACGTGATGGTGGAACATCTATAACGATAATATACATCTGGAATCTATGAAATGGAATGACATTATAGAGAAGTTCACGAAGAACTTTTATCCATCCACACTAAGAGTGGTGGGAGAAGCTGAGTTAACGAGGCTGAATTAGGGGAGTATGTATGTTATGGAATATGATGGGTGTTTTATAGAATTTCAATGCATTGTTGTTGCATTGTATAGAGATGAGGATATTATTCCCAATTGTTTTTAGTAGGATATTAAATGTGAAATTAAGTTGTATGTAAATATATTCACGCTGAGGAAGTTCCCCAAGGTGGTGAATTAGGCTCTCATATATGAGAGGAACATGAAGGAGGCCCTTATTGATGGAAATTGGGGTCTTCTACGTGGGAAGGATGTACAACCACTAAAATCAAGAAACAAAATTATGAGAATTTCTCATAGAGTAGTGGCAGGAAGAGTACCTAGTGAGAAGGCTAGGTTATGTGGGACATTACCCATGTGGTTTTCTGCTAATGTGGTAGGATGGGACAATTTGGAAAACATTTCCCCAAAAACTATTTGTGTGTTGAGGATGTGGAGAAAAGCAAGATCTATATATATTATACCAGAATTCGGAGAGGACAATTTGTGATGGAAGAGATAGACCGAACCAAAGTGCGGGAAGGGAGTGTTATGAACCATATGAGTATAGAAACATGAGTTATACTAGAATAAGTAGTAGAGGAAGTAGATGTGGTGCCTCTTGCCATGATAACATGTATAAGTAGATTTATACATCTCAGGGAAGTCATATTGCATCATAATAAATAGTTGAATGATAGGTACATGATATACAACCTTCTATTCTGGATAGAGAGACTAGACTATTGAGATTGAAAGGAAATATTCTAGTAACTTCAATATTATTTAGTTTATTATTTTAAATTGGTTCCTCTCATTCCTTATTTTCAAAAAAACATTTTTTTGTTTTGATTCTTGTTGTGGTGTTCTTGAATTGGGTGTTGAGGATAGAAACCCCATTAGGAGTATGATTGGAAGATACTTGTTTGTGAAAGGGATGTTCTCCCAATGTTGGGGAGAAAAATTTTCATTGGGATATTTAGGTCATCAAAATGTTAGGATTTTACATGATTTTGGGTATGGATATGCTATTCACATACAAATACCACATTGATTATTACTAGAGGACAGTGATATTTACATCTCATATGGGTGGCATCATGATTCACCATTGATTATTAGAGGCCAACAATGCATCAACAAAGATAAATAAAATCCCAGGTTTTGAGAATATTGATGGATGATGGATATGTGAATCGAGATGTCTTTCCACCCATGATAGATAGGTTTCAGGATGTGTTTATTTAAGAAAAATCAATTTTTTTACCTAAGGGATATGTGAAATTCACTATTGATATCATAGTGAGCACTGAGCCAGCTTCAATTCCTCCTTATTGAATGAAATCGAATGATCTTCACTAGATAAAGACTCGACTAGAGTAGTTAGATGATAATAGATTTATCTATCCATGTATGACACCTTTTGGTTCACTCGTGTTGTTTTCAATGAAGGTGTATGGTATTTTGTTCTTATTTGATCTTTACTAGATATTTAGTCAAATGACTATAAAGAACTGGTATCCACTTCCATATATTGATGAAATTTTCAACTTGTTTAGGGGATCATGTTTCATTATCATTATTGACTTGAGATTAGGGTATCATCAGTTGAGAGTTATAACTTATGATATACTGAGGATTAAATTCAAAATATCTCATGAAAATTATGAGTTTATTATAATTCTGTTTGAGTTAACAATCACACAAACAATGTTTATGGCCTTGATGTATGGAATATTCCAGCCATACCTGGATCAGTTTGTGGTATTCTTTGTAAATAAAGTCTTATTGTACTCCAAGACTCATGAAAATCATTCCCAACATCTGTACATAGTGCTAAAAACACTAATAGAGAATAATTTATATTATAAACTATATAAGTGTTAGTTCTTGATTATCCAGGTACAATTCGTGGGTCACATCATCTCAAAGGAAGTTATAACAGTGGACCTATATAATGTTCAAGTAGTGGTATCTTGAGATCATCCCAATAATATTGTTGATATACAAGTATTTCTTGGGTTAGATGGATATTATCAAAGGTTTATAAAGAAATTTTTTTAATTGGTAGTGGAACATATGGGATTAAAAAAAGGTGATAAAGTTGGATCAGATGGATACATGGGAGAATTCCTTCAAATATGTGAAGTAGAATTTGACATTGGAATTAATATTGATCCTACAAGAGACATAAGATGAGTACACAATGTATTTTTATGCTTCAAGGATCAGACATAGAGCTGTTTTGATATAGGGAGATTTTGTTTTGGTGGACGGGTCTTGGTAGTTGATGTTAAATGAACAAAACAACCCTATGCATGACATTGAGTTGGGTACAGTGTTTTATGATTTGTTGGTTTAGCATTATTTTCCATTAGGCAAAAACTTTTCGATGTATAAAGATAATAATATCTTGAAATTTATCATTCCATAATGAGATTTGAATATCTGACAATAGATATGGGATGTGCATATCAATTCATTTTATTTTGAACTAGCATATATTCCTAGGAATGGAAACAGTGAGGCTGATTATTTGAGAAAGATAACTCTAACATAGGTGGTTCAGGATTCTAGTGATGATTGGAAAATAACAACACTACTAGTAAAGATGCATGTGGGGGGGGGGGGGTTTGAGAGAGTTGGTAGAAAATGAATCTCTTATCAGTTTCAGTGGACTCTACAA
Organism: Viscum album; assembly: GCA_963277665.1. Classification (NCBI taxonomy): domain Eukaryota; kingdom Viridiplantae; phylum Streptophyta; class Magnoliopsida; order Santalales; family Viscaceae; genus Viscum; species Viscum album. The sequence continues at coordinate 1,997,240,676 of OY728157.1, forward strand.
TTTTGATCTAGATTTGAGATAAGTAGTTTGAGGATCTGGTGTTTATAACCTTGAGGGAAAGAGTTAATGGTGGCGAGTCACCAATAGATTGTATCAAATATGAGCATGAGATCATCTATGTCTATAATTAGTTTATTGTTCTTATGAGCATGTGATAGAAATTGATGCCTAAATTTCATGCCTCAATGTGGGCGGTACATCCATGTGTGACCATAACGTACCATGGCTTTTAATGATACATTTGGTGGACATGAATGAAAATGTAAATATAAGGGTTTGTGACAAAATTCTACACCTACCAGTAGGTAAATGAAGAGAATCAAAAACTTTGAGGTTACTGCATCCCTTTTCCATCCCGTAATGGAAGATGGATAATGTGACCCTGTAAATTATTGTGGGTCTCCTGAGGATGCATCAAAAGAATAATGAAATTTTGTTTGTTGTGGTTATACTAACAATAGAAAAAAATTTATTTCCATTCTACGAGAATTTATAAGTGGATAATCTAGTGGATGTGTATGTTCATGAAATACTTTATCTGTATATAGTTTAATGGACTATAGTTCAGAGTACATCTCACACATTAGTTCATGCTTCTATTATGGCTTATAGAAGGTCATTTGTATGATGGTTTTATTGAGAATGGATTTCCACCCACATATATATGGGAAATATAAACGTACTAGACAGGTTATTTTGAATATTCTACAAGAAATTGTCATAGAATATTGAGGATATTTGGAGATGAACCTAGATATGATGTTGTTCTCCTATAATAGCTGTTATCAAGAAACTATACAAATGGAACCATATGAGGATATCTGTGGTTGTCCATGTAGATCTCCTCTAGGATGGTTGGAGGCAGGTGAGTTACAATTGTTGGGATCCAATCACATGCTGGGGAAGAGGGAATCTGATCAACTAATTCAGATATGTATACCCACAACATAGTGCAGAAAGAATTTATCTGTTGATAGAATTCAATGACCCCAAGAAATTAAATAATTTAATTCTGTATTTCTTCAGGTGCCTCATAGGTTGGGTTACTATAGTGTACGAATACATTGAATGTTGTCACCTAGTTTCATTGGACACTTTGAGGTTGTGGAGAGAGTCAGACAGATGGAATAATGATCAAATCTTCTATAGAAATATAGTTTTCTGCATGATGTTTTATACATGTCACAACTTCTCATATATCACCCCTATAATTATCAATTGATCGAGATGGATAATATTGATGTTAAACTAGATGTTTCCTCTGAGGATCATCTGATACATATGTTGGAACATAGTGTGAGTGTTTTTTGAGTAAAGACCTTATTTAAAGTTCATGTATTGTGGAAACATGGGTGTGTGTAGGAGGAAAAATGGGAAGGGAAAATAAAGTCCAACCTCAATGTCCGAATCTTTTTAACTCAAAATCATTGAGATTCTTGGGAGTGTAGCTCGAGGATGACCAGTTATAAGGCTTGGAGATTTTAAGATCCTAAACTTTTTTGGAGACATATCTGGCTCATTTATAGGTACTTTATTTTACTTTTGTTTAGTAATTTTAATTTGGCTTTTACTTTGGAGTGTGTTTGAGTAACAATTTGAGAAAAATAGGACAATGAGGGTAGTGCATTGTTGTTTCATGGTTTTCCCTAACTGTGCGCCCTAGCATGGAAAATTTTGGAACCCTGGATAGTGCATATTTTCACATATGGCACATAGTTTTCTAAATGTTGCACCCTCTTAGGTGGAGAAGTGTCCCCACAATAGATTCCAATGATTTTGGCACATGGTTAGGGGAAACTGTGAACCCATGTAGAAACCATTCATGAGAATTAAATTAATATAAAAATTAGTTTTAAATTTTTTTGAACCTCCATTTTAATCCCAAATTGACCCCCATTTGACCCTAGAACTAGTTTCATTATTTTAGAGCCTCCCAGATAGATTCCAAGTGCTCTAAAACTCTTTCCCAGGTCGTTGAATCCCAGAACAGATATTTGCACCCCTCACTATAATAGGATCTCATCCATGTTTCTTTCCAGTTATCCTAATGTTCTTATCTCATTCTTTAAGGGAAACTGTTCTACATTTTAGTTAGATATATAACTAGTTTTTTGGATATAGATATAAGATTGTAGATCGAGATCTATATTTAAGAGTTATTGAATTATTTAATCTTGGAATAGGTTATAGATTAGGATCTCCTTCCACACCGATACATTGCTGGATTTTGAGGATTTCAATTGGGAAATTGTAGATCGATGAATTGAGGTAAGAGGTAATATATTAAAATCCCATGGTTATGATTTTGATAACCTAATTGAGTATTATTGAATTTATTAGCTTCATTTATCAATTGAAATTCCTATATTGAATTAATGAATATGGTCAATTAATTGATTGATGAATTTTGTATTTGATTGAATAATAAAATAGTGGGATTATGGTAATTAATTTTTGGGTTTATTATTCGAATTTATTATATTGAATCCAGAATAATTAATTTTTGCATTAATTATTGGATGTTGGAATTATGAAATGATTAATTAATTTCTAAATTAATTAATATAATATATATGGTTAGTTAATTGTTTCATTTATTAATGGAAGAGATGTGATTAATTAATTGGAAAATTAATTTATGGGATAAACATGACTAATTAATTATTTAATTAATTAAAGGAAATTTATGTGATAAATTAAAATTTAAATTCATTAATAAACATAGATTAATTAATTTTTTAATTAATTAACAGAAAATTATGATGGTTAATTGTTATGAGAAGATTAATGTTGAATAATCTTGATTGATGTGATCTAGTTATATTGTGATATATGTGATAAATGTAGTGGAATTGGATTGATACTTCATAGTCCCTTAGTGATAAATTGTTGGATAATCATGTGTGTGGGACATGGTCTGGTACTTCTAAAGTTTATAGTGATAAATATGTGTGAGACATGGTCTACTAGTTCCAAAGACCATTATTATAAGACTTTGGCTATTGTTTTTGATGATTATATTGACAAGTATGTGTGGGACATGTCCTACGGCTCCCAGATCCCACATGTGTGGAAATTTTCCGGATATGTATGATGCTCATTTTGATATATATTTGTGGGATGTGGTCTGCTACATCCAAATCCCATGGGTTCCTACGAAAAAAGACCTAGACCCAAATTTTTGGCATTAGACTATGCTCCTAATAAGCTATATTTTAAAATTAAATAAAATCGATAATAAAATCCAATTAGTATAATGAATTTGGAATTGATAATGTGAAATTTTGTTGATCTCGACATGAGACAAAGTAGTTATTGTTGTTTAGGATTCCTTAGGAACCCAAGGGTTAATGTGATTGAAAAATGAATAATTGATAGGTGGATAACTATTTACTTATGAATTATAAATTTAATTTTATAAAAATACATACATTTTTATTGACTGGATATTATTTGATACACCATTGGTGGTGGACTACTGAGTTTTAATGACACCCTATTTATTCTTCATGGTCGGTACTTAAATAGATTTCATGTTTTTAGGATAGGATAATGAAAACATCCATGTGTTTGGTATCTAAAGTGGGATGAATCGGAGATGGGAGAACCAGATGTGGTTCGGGACCTACTTGGGAACATTTTGGGTGTTTTTAGTGTCCTTACTTTTTGGTTTGAATTTTTACACAAGGAAGATACATTAGAATGACATATCTTTTGCATTAGTTATGATATTGTGTCTCTAGTTTTGGTCATCTTATGGTCTTGTTATAGTTTTATTATGATCATATGATATTCAATTATTTTTTTTATAATCTTCTTGTGTATTACTCTAATAAATGGGGGTATAGCCTCTCTATGCTCATTATTTCAATCCCTCTATTCTATTCGACATCCTCTGGCATACATGGAGGCATGCTTGGGGTCATGTTTTGAACTGTCTTGGGGAACTTATGTGTAGAAGATGGACCAAGACATTAAAAACAATATAAACCAAATTGAAATTAAATAAAAATACATTAATACATCATTTCATAGACAACACATACATTCTAAATAGTATGCGTTACCTAGTTTATGACATTAGTATTAAATTTTTAATTAAATTTATATTTATCCTCCATTGCAGGATATATAAATTATTAAAAAGGCATAAGGAAAGAGAATGTATGATAATGATCACAGTAATAGAGAGATGTTGTGTTCTCCTTTTTTATTATTATTTAACATATATATATATATATCAATTTACAAACCTATAATTTAAAGTAATTAATAATTTTAAATATTTTTCTAGTTCAACTATCTATGAGAACACTATTCTGTGAACAGAAATGAAACAACAGTGTACATACCACCTATTTTACTTAGAAAGATTTTAGAGCTACTAAGAACATTCATCATGCCTAATAAAAGAAATAACCTTCTCTAGACGCATAATCAACCAAAAATTATTATCCAATAATTCCTTTAGAGGAATCATAGATTTTGAAACAAACTACATTGTCACCATTGTTTTTATCTGATCAACCTCATCATCTAACAATTCATTATCCAATGATATATCCCTATGCCTATCATTGTTTCTATTTTCCACAAAATTCTATATAAGAACCCTAATTACATAATTCTTCATTATCAATTTTATTTTTTATTTGTACTCCTTAAACATCTAATGTAACTTGTTATAATCATCTTGAGAATACATTGGAACAATGTAACACTAGACTGGTTATTGATCATTTAGATCCAATTGATCCATCAGAGCCATAGGGTCCTCCTAGATATATTATATGTGTATAACAATTGTTAATATTATGACCATAATTTTAATTATAGGATGTATTAAATTAATTTTGTTATTTTATTCATAGTTAGATATAGGAATGTTAGGTGGAATGGTCATACTCACATATGTGAAGTGTGGAAATATCACACAAATGTGTTGGTTGAGATTAATGAATACAATGAAATTGTTGGTTAATCTATTAGATAATATAGGAATTTTATTGAAGTTATTTCCAAATGTTGTGACATCAATCTTGTGACACAGGTTTCCGCGGGATGGCTTTAGAAGGAGATAAAAGATAATACATAGAATCATATTTAGGAAAAAATATATTAGATTATATATATATATTCATGAAAATTTTGATAAAATTTACCAAATAGTGAAGTTTTGAGGGATGCATGAATGATGAAATTAGGAGATTTATTATTAAAATATAAGCATGTTCTATATAATGGTTAATCTTGTAGATTTTTCTCATATTTATAAGGTATACCAAACTTTAATGAAATTTTATTAATATATTATGTTAAAATCATAATTTATATGAAGTGTGATGATAATAAGGTATAATTAAAATTTTGTATTTTCAAATTGAAATCCATTAACACTATTTCTAATAAGTTATTTTGAATTAATAAATTTTATATTACATAAATTCTAAAATAACAATAATAAAACATGGATGTTATGAAGTATATCTTCACTTTCGGGTGAGATTTTATGTCTAGGCATGACATAAAAGATTTCTTTTTTCACATGTACTATATTTAATTAGGTACCAACACAAATGATGGAAAAAAAATCAAAGACACCACACATAAAATAGTCAATAAATAATGGAATGAAATATAATTTGAACATATGTAAATTAAATTAATATAAAATAACCCAATCATTGTCAATCTAAATGAAACAAAATAACGGCAAAATAGACAATATATTTTATTAATGAAAATGAAATAAATATATAAAAAGTTTCAAGAATATAAAATTATTACTAATTAATTAATAATATCTTACTATAGTGTGTGAAATATATTGTTAAATTTTTTTAAATTTTTTTATTATAAAAAATAGCAAAAAAACTATTTTGGTGTTGTTTAAATACTATTTATGAGATGTCACAGAAATAAATTTTTAACCTTTTTCACTAAAATAATTTGATGTAGTTCAATTTTTTATTTTTTTACAAATAAACGACATGTTAAAATTACTATTTAACAAGTTAAATATATATATATAATATGAGTTTAAATCCTTGAAGCCCAAAAGGAATGATATTTTCAACATTTACCACACCAAAATTCAACATCCCCTAAAATTATATTCAAAAATAGAAACCTAAAAACATAAAACTAGAAATCACTTAATATAGAAATTGAATAAATCTCAATTAACTATTCAGAATCAAATAAACGAGTTTCTATCCTAAGTTTCCATAAATCATTTTATAAGGCCATAAAACTATACATCCATCAAGGAGGTTTCGTCACCATTTATTTATGCCAAAAAATTACACCTGAAATTTCTAAAGTAAAAAATAACCATATATACCAAAATTATTCTACATAAATCTATAAATCAAATTCATATTTGATACTTTATAATAAATAGAATTTTCACAAATCTATCTCGCAAATAATACCGAAAATTAATTATATTGTTCCACTACACATAAAATTATTGAATTTAATCTTCATACCAACCAAAACCCACCAAGTTAATAACTCATCCAATCATGATAAATAAAAACAATTATTACTAAAAAAATAAAAAACTCTTATAATCTATATTAATTCATCCATACATGTCATGAAAAACAAGATAATGTATTTTTTGATATAGAATCCATGTTCACAACATTAATATAAATAATTATCACTGTTTCTAATTAAATTAATAATTTAAAATTATAAATTCCACAAATAAACCATTATTAAATTTAATATCAAATATTCCCAGGATTAGATAGAAAAACATTTCACAAACGTTTTTAATCATATAATAAAAAAAAGATTAGACTATTTACAAGATTTTTTGAACAAATAAATTAATCATAAATAAAATATTACTGTATAATGTGTTCAATCATTCAAAATCATTTATTATGGGTGTTGTTGTACATTGAAGAGTGTGTTTTATGGGTAATTTTTTTCATGATCAGAATGTATAAATATGTGAGTTTTGTAAATGAAAATACAAATAAAATGATTATAATTTTTCTATGGTGCATTAAAATTTTGAAAAATATTCTAAACAGGAAAACTCAATTATATTTTTCATTGAATGATTTTGAGAACATTGATGAGAAATCAGATGATCAATTTAGTGAAGAAATCATTTTAGGATGATATTAGTTGATATACACCATGGAATAGCCCTCTTTTGACAACTTGAATTCATCATCCGAAATAGATTTTGGCCCACACCAGATGAATCTAATAACTCAGGTATAACCAATATACAATATTATAATGAAGACATTATATAGGATTATATATCATCTTAATAAGATGAATAAGTATCCATATAGAAGTGTGAGAGAAGTAAAAACCAAGTGAGCGGTTTTTGAAAGCAATGAAATATGTGGGTCCATCATTACCACTATATATCTTTTTATATTATGATACATTCCTGTCAATGAAGAAATCTTTATATGATAAATCCGGTTATGGAGAAGACTATAATAGTGGTGTTTAGGGTGAAAATTTTCTTATTGGTGATGGAGATAGAAATGTCTAAGTTGATAATGCATCCAAGGATGTTCATGATGATAGTTTTGATTGTGAGGACCATGATGGTACATTTAGTCATGTGGGATAATTTGATCCCCTGAATTTCTAATTTTATAAATATAATAAAAACAATGTGAGTTGTGTTTCACTGTAGAAAATGATTATATATTTGTTTTTTATAAAACTCTGAACTACATAAATTTGTAATATGAGTGGTTGAATAAATTTTTGTGTGTGCAATATAATGGTGATTGTGGTGTCCTTTCATCCTTATTCCAAATATTTATAATTTAAAAATATTTTTAGAATTGTTCGTGTAGAACATGTTCCAATCGTTTAAATAAAACATTGGTAAACTCAAAATAAATACCCCATTATACCAATGGTTTCGAAAAAAACCATTAGGTTAGGTGTATCTTGATGACCCATATATAAATGGTTCATAGGGAAATACCAATGGTTTAAACCCATTTGTATTTTTGTTCTTATGGAAGTGGTTAAAATTAGTTTAATTCTCATAAGATGATTCAAAATTTAGGAGGCTATGTATAAGACCATGGCTCATATTCAATTTTCATAGATGACAAATAACTAATTAATAGTATATATTGGTCACAAATAGTTTCTCATATGATCTATGTTGCATCCACTTTTTAAATAATTAAATTTTATTATCATGTAACATTTTATTTCTATTAATATTTAGTTGGTTTGGTATTTTTGTATTCTCATAGAGTATCTGGTGGGACAATTTGTTCTTGAGACCCCCTTATGAATATTATTTGGTAGTTTTAGAGATTACCATAATGATTTATAATGGAAAGAAGATATGATAATATTTGAGATTTTATGGTGAATTATATTAGTAGATTTGATGTTTTTTATTGCATATAATAGATAAATTATTATAGGGATCATATTAATTTCAACTAATGTGGAGTGTCCTTAACATCACCAATGGGTTATTTATAAAAATTTCTTAGATAGTAGAATATAAAGGAATTCAATTTTTAAACATGATGATAACTTTTGGGATTTATCACAACCTAATATGATATAATTTCCTAAGGCTTGATAGATAATGAGAGGAAATGGGTCTTTCCTCATCTAATGTAGTTTTACTAATATTCCTATACAATGGGCTTCTTGAGGTTTTTACTCAATAAATAGAATGTGTTTATGATTAATATTGAACAAATTATAAAGAATGAATCAAGTCTGACCAAAATGATAGAACTACATGATCTGAGAGAGAAACAGATATAACATTAGGTCTTTTAGGTGAATTAATTTACTCACCTATCCATTTACCTTGGCATTATTATATTTATTCACTAATAAGGATAATTCCATTTTTTATTTTTTTATATTAATTGGGAATGAACTAGTTAATGATCAATAACAAGAATAAAATTCCCCACTTTGATATATTATTCAATTTTATAAGGTGAGTGAATTTGTTCTCTAATATTGGTCTATTTCCTGGATATCATCCATAATAAATTAGGATAGAGGATATTTTACTATGAATTTTTTAGATTTGTCGTATATTATCATAAACCCTTACGATGTTGTTCATATTTATGAGTGATCATTTACACATCACTTCAGTAATAAATATGATTTTCTCCGCATATCTCAATTATCTTTTTTATTCTATTCCTTAATGAATTGATTATTTACTCTCTAATATAGGATCATCATGAATTGTATTTATAGATGACCATGTGGGTGAGAGTAACTACCAAACCTCCATATATGTCCATAAAGTCATGAAGTACATTTACTGAATGTTTCCCTAGGTCATATCTAAATAGACAACATGAAAACATCTAAAATTATATCTATATGTGTGAGAATTAAATTAGAATATATTCGGTGTGTATGTTAAAGATTTTAAATTTTTTTTAATAATAATAAAACAAGAAATTTGTTACAATATTAGTGCAACTGAAATGATTTCAATGTGTTTAAAATAGATATAGATTTAGTAAGGGTGTTGGGATAGGTTTCATTTATTTATATTACTAATTCTCGAACTCCATGGTTCTTACATAGAAATATTGGGCTTTCTTTACAACTACTCTCTCAATAGTTCTTATAGTTTTTTAGTGTAATCAAAGATCCACCTAAGGTATTGGTTTTTTCTATATTAATGAAATTAATTATTATGATATATACGAAACATGTTCCATATCCACTTAGGACTCTCCCATTCAATAAAGAACTAATTCACATCTTCAATTACAATAGTTTGGAATTGAACACTTATTTCGTTACTATCCCTCTAAGATAATCTACAATTTTTTAAATGTAGAAAATATATAATTATATAAAAAGTAGAAGAATGTTGAATTTTTGTCCATTTAAACATTTTGAAAACAAATCCACAACTATACCTCTACATAAAACCATTAATTATTTTTTCCACTCATTCTAGGAAATACCATTTGATGTTTTACAAGAAGCTTATATAATATTTATCATTGAGGAAACATAAACAAATATCCTTGACAAATTCATCTTGAATAATCATCTTAAAATTCATTCTTGTTTATTATAATATATGACTACATCTGTTGTTCATGGAATCTACCTTACATATTTCTTTTTAATTTATATAGACATTCTACATGAATAATATATGTTAAGATCTTTCCCCTGGCATGATAACATTAGGTATCTTTTGTTAAGCCCCATTAAATTACCTTGATGGATAATTTTCCTTCTGAAAGACCAGCTTCAATATATCTTCATTTTTATTATATTACTTGATTTAGTTATATTGGTTATTATGGGAATCAAATTTTCCCTCACAAGTTATCGATGGGAATCATATGACAACCCTATTAGTTAATATCCCCTAGTGGTAAAATTACTTCCCTTCCTTATAACTTTTTTTTAATGTTTTTTAGTTATTTAGGGATACACTAGTGATTTTGGAAACTTATGAAATCTTATAGATCATTTTTTAGTATTTTCTAAAATTATAACCCAAAGAATACAATGGATTCAATGTATCCTATATTGAATATTGTAATTTAATTTTCATTATGACATATTCTCAAGCTAGTGGTATTTGGGGAGACTTTTTGTGTTGTTATATCATGTATTTTTCATCAAATTGTTTCATAGAATGAAATTATCCTTCAGGTTAATAATTGTTCATATGTATTATGGAATATACAGAGGATATGAAGTAGTTATCATTTTCCTATTAAGTATCCCCAACCATAACTATATTTTTATTCCCAGAAGCATTGTATCACTACACAGAGTGAGTTTCATGGAGTTTTTAATCTGTATTTTCCCACCATTATTTGAATGAAGATAGATGTGTCATGTATTTACTTCTACAAGTTAGTGTTCGTAGCAATTAAATATGAAGTGTTTTCCCCTCATTTCATTGTGACTATATATGTCCATGTTTGGTAATTAAATTTAGTGTGTTTTCCCAACACTATGTGGGCCATGACATGTACTCAAACACAATTTTATATTTTCACCTTAACCCAAAATATTGATTTTCAAGCATCCTTATTATTTTTTTGACTCGTCTTCCATGGAATTTCCCAATAAACCCAAGTATATCAAAATATAAATGATTCAACTCTAAAAACATGTAGATTCAAATTAAGACTGAAGTATTGGAAAAGATTCGACGAATTTTTAATATAAATATCATATTTTAAAAAATACTAAAATTGTAAAAAATACTACAAAAAACAAAAAATTATAAATGAAATAAAGAGAAGATAATTAAAAAAATAACTAAAAAATATTGATAGATATGAGAAATAATCATTTCCACATAGTTCAGTGATAAATTTACCACAAATAATTTATATATACAAGTTTCAAAATATTGAAATATAATATCATGTTTTATTCTCAACTAAATGAATTTATAAAAGAAAATAATTCAGTTGATTATTAATTCCAATATCCACCACAATAATAACCAATCTTCTTCATGATCCATTTCCAATTTTTTTATCAATATCATGATATAACATAAATAATGATATTATAATCAATGTGACCATTTTTTCATTTGGGTTCAACATACCCCAGAGATTCCATTCCCTAACAACCATGTAATGCACTATAATTTTAATTTATAACTAAAGGCTTGTGGTATGCATGTTTAGTTTAGTGTGCATATTATAAAACTAAACCATAACATATAATAGGAATCCCCTATTCTTTATGATAATCCCAAAACTGAAATGAGATGTTGGGTGTTGGATCTCATACTATAATTTCTACATTACTTTATTATTCTATTTTTTACTAAAACACCATGTGCCAATTCATCTCAGAAACCTAAAATGGGATCCCATTTTTCAATTTTAATCTAGTTTATAAGGGAATGTATGATTCCTTTTAATAATGGATCTATGGGTTTTTATACCTTTATTGAGGATTGTTTATGAAAATTTAATATCAATTTATAGTGTAACATGTCCTCTTCATATTTCCTTTATAAAATATAATTTTAAACATAATTTTCTATATAACATGAAAGAGGAATATTGTATTCAATGTGAAACATATTCATGAGAAAAAAAGTATATAATTATGAAGTATAATTTATAAACAATGATAACCCCACATATTCCACCATATTATATTTTTCATAGAAATTTAAAAATATATATATGTGGATTTAAAAACATGATATTTCATTATTAATTTAAAAAGAGATTGGGTATATTGAATACCAACCCTTATAGGTTCTTATAATTTGTGGTTAACGATTTCCAATGTTCATTATTATTCTTTTTCTTGTCCACAATACTAAATTTAACAAACATAATGGGTTAAAATAAGATTATTCAAAATAAAAAATTAAAAATATAAAGAAAATTAGATACTTCCAAATATAGATTCGTTTACATTAATCATTTAGACTGAATCTCCATCTATATTCAATATTCATATAGATGGATGTATCCAAAATTTTCTCATTCAGCGAACAACTTCACCATCTATCCATTATTTGTGAATTAATCTCTATTATCCACATTAACCATTAATAAATCATTTCTATTCACATGATATTTTTGTAATGGTTTAGACTACATAAATGTAAATTTTATAGGACACATAATTACTCTTAATTTAAATATATGGACTTATTTCCCTACATAAAAAACCTTCATTTGACATAGACAATTATGAATCATCATGGAGGATTTCATATTTTTTTTATTCTAATATGAGTACCTTATAATCTATTCATTTTTATTCCTTAAAAAATTCTTCTATCTATAACACACTTGTATTCCATGGTAATATACTTCATAACCAATAATTTATTATGTCAAATCACAAATAGTAGTTCACATTTTTTATCATACATTATTCTATAGTTTGAGGTTTTAATGTCTATTTTAAAAATATTTATTTATTTTTATTGTGATTCTTAAAACTTCTAAGCCTAATCCTTCATTCAAGAAGCTCAGTTTAGTATCTATATTTACATTATGTTTCTCAGTTGTTTTAGGATAATGTTTCCATTAGTTTCTTACTGATAAAATATCAATGTTTTTTATTGAATCCAAAATTCTCTATCATAACTAAAGAATAAATATTTTTAAAGAAAAGAGAATTATCACTCTATAAATCCATGAGAAACGAATGTAATTTTTTTATTATTTCCTCAAAAAGAAAACCCCAAAATTCAAATTTTTTCATTTTAATATATTTATTCAAAATTAATATATTTTATTCTACCAACAAGATGTTTCCATTGAAAATATAATTTTTTCAATTGTACAATTAAGTCTATACCCATGATATCAAAGATTTAAAATTTATTATTTCAAATTGGAGTCTTATCATCCCTTCTTCCAACATTTCATGTTATATTGAAATTATCATAGTTTATGAAAAACTCCATATCATGTTATAATATGAATCTACAGTTTAAACCATTTTAATGAAAAATAGAATTTGGTTTAATTATTTAAAAACCATTATCATGTAAATGATAGTCTAAAAATTTAATCGATAATAACCTTTTTGGGTATCTGCATGTTTATGAATCACAAATGCACTATTAATAATGGGGTAGATAATCCCCAAATAAAATTACATGGTTCTCTTGGCCTTGACTATTACATTCGTATTTTGGTAGAGTCTTTTTTAAAATTACAGAGTAGTATTAACCTCATCCTCCACTAGAATTTTTTTTATATGGGTGATTCTACTAATTCCATTAATATGAGATATAATTTGGAAAATACTGGTCTTACCACTAAATAATATACAATGAAATTTTTTATTATAGGGAATTCAATTAAAATGAAATAAATATAGGAAGTGTATCCCCCCAATAGGGATATTTATGTTTGGATGGAAATAATGTTAATTACGAAATTGGTGGATTTTTTAAAGATAGATGAACAAGATGTCTATCATTATTAAACGCCTCATGTAAGCTTTCAAATTCATCCATTTAGGATTTATCGTCACTATTTATTATTTATTTACACAAATACACAGTTATGAATGAATATTTTTAGGTGAGACATTCAATATAGAATATCCAAACTCATTTTGATCCTCTTACTAATACTTCAGCTCATGATAAATCAAATCAACATTGAAATAATCATATGAATCATATGAATTATTCATAGTTGGGAATACATTCAATATCTAAATGCAATATCCTATATTCAATGGTAATATATCTTAAGGAACATAAATTAATTCACAAATTGGGGAAAAGAATAGCCATACCAGCATAATTAAAGTCAATATGTAACACTTTATATCTAGAATTATGATATATGTTTGAATTATATTCTTTTACAATATAAATATTATGTACATAATTATATTTTTTGTATGTCAATTATCGTCTACTCATTTAACATGCTATAGTTATGAGATTTAGCTCTATAATTCAAATATAAATGTAAAATGATATGGGAATAATGTTAATACATGCCCTTAAATCTACTATGAAAATTAAAACCACAAATCATTATAATTAGAAAGGTATATTAAATCTATTATGATACTTGACATCATTTGTTATCTTCTTATAAATTTCAACACTTCACTCTTCAATTAGTTTTACTATAGAATAATATTACAGCTAAATTATAATTGAGATTCAATTTATTAATAATTTCGTAAATTATAGTATCTTATATTGTTATTCTATGAAAGGAATATTATAACTCATAAGTATTTGAAAATGTATCACTAGTATTTGGGGAATCAGTGATAGATGATTTTATCATTTATTCTAAAAATTAACCATTACAGCTAATTATGATCATTAATCAACATTTTATAGAATCTATCATCTATAACAATATTTACATAACTAATGAAATAAAATACACATGTGGTTTTAACATAGTTTATTCCTAGTGTCGGTACCCAACACTTCCTTCTTTTGGTTCCCATAAAGAATATTATCTCACTAGTTTTACAATTATCTAACTACTCACTGCCTTCTGATAATTTTTTTAAATAGTATTCTTTCAGTCTTTCTTAATATCACATATTCTCTTGAATGAGTTTTAATATTAGTGATCTCATGGATGTCATAAAATTAAAATAATATCCTCATACTCAATATATATTATTTTAATACTATATTGTTTTCAATAGTGTTAAATTCATGTCATTCATTAGTGAAATATTTCAGAATGAGAAATGTATGCATGTGGTAATTTACTCACGTGTTATCTTCGTCTATATCAAAAGAATGACTTCATCATATAATTCTTTTTGATCTGATGTAGTATTTGTTCATATATATCATCAATATTATCACTATAAAGTATTTATTTTCTTCATTAAAATTTATTTTCTACAAAAAATCAAAAATATAAAATTTTAATATAAATATTAATGAAAGATCAAATTATTTTTTCAACATGTGTCTTCCATATTTCCCTATCAAACTGATCGTGCATGACTCACCCTTTTTATATATAATGTGACATCTAAAAACATAAAGAACTCTTATTATCTAAAAAATCTAGATCCATTTATTCCATAGTGGAATGAATGTTCCCATAAAAAAACTTATTAGAGTTTTTTTTTCTCATAACAATGTTCCTTTATTAAGCTAAATTCACAGATGGGGAATGATTGATTTGACCATAGATTCACTAGGACATTCAATTTCTTATTATTAAGTGTATTACATGAAATTCTTCATACAATAGTGTGGGATTTATAATTTCATGTTTCATAGTGACCACATTATGGTCTTCTTATTTATGGCATGGAAGAAGATCAATACTCAGAACAGATATTTAGAAAGTAATTCATCTCAAAATATCTTAAATCTGCGGCATTTTTCTTCATGGGAAGGAACTCCTCTTCTTCCATTTTCTCCTTATTCATTAAAATAATTACGTTTGTTTATAATATTAAAAAATAGTTTCTTATTTCATATGATTTACTATATAGATATAATTTCAGTACAAGTATATATTAACAAAATAGTACATAATACCCATAACACAAGTATAAACAACTTATTAATTTCTCTAAATTAACCTTATATATGTGTTAAATATATCTTACATAGCTTAGTGTCTCTTTATTCCTTGTTTCAATTTCATGTCTTCACAAAAGCAATTTTATTTTATATACGAAATAAATGAATCTTATATTTTGTTTGAAAATCTTAATCATAAATATGATTAATTTTATAAAACTCATTCCTTTCAAATTATTCTATATCATATTTTAATTAGTTTTATATAGGAGGTAAGATAATCATACACATTCTGGGAACATTGGAAAATATATTCTTATACTAACATATTACTCATATAAAAGGGTTGGAGGAACTTTTCATAGCTCATGCCTTTATCAAACTCATATTCCAACATTTTGATAACAATTATCACTGGGGACATAGAAAAATTCTCCAAATAAAAAAACATCAATAATAATTATAATAATCTTCAACCCTTCTCAACGATTTTTCATTCATTCCAAAATATCTCAAAACAAATTAAATAAATCATGAAATTAGGAGAAAGTTCCAATAATCTTTGAAAAAATACCAATAATTTTATTATATTCAAATAGTCATATATAAAAATTTTAATAACCCTTTATTTCATATTTTATTACAGTCGCATCATATTTAATGATATCTACTGATTACTCAAGTAGTTATCTCCTTCACAATTCATTTCAATCTATTATAGAATATTATTAATCTATAAAATAACTAATGTAATTGGTTATTTCAAAATTATTTGTGTTTTCACCACATCATTGGGATTCCCCTAATGATGTATTCCCATATTCTTTAAAAACTAACATGGTATCATTTTCCAATTTATGTATATTTTTCATGTAGATATTCAACTTTATTTATTTCTCCCTTCCTAAATCGTAACAAATTATCATACAATGAATATTAATTACCATAAAAAAATTGAGAAAAATATGAAATGAACAATATCAATATATTTTGTTTATTTAATCTTCCCTTTTGGATATTTTTCAACCACTATTTCAATAAAAATATCTTATGTTTTCCTTCTCTTCCTTATTAAAAATAAGTTAATATGTGATGTTTTGAAGCAAAATATCAGTTATAGATTGATTAATCTAAGTCCTAAATTTAAATATTATCCCCTTTACAAAAATTTTAATCATATGAATGAAATATGAGGGTGGTATGGAATATGAACACCCTATGAAAAGAACTGATTATTTATAATACTTGAGTCATTTTCAAAATGTCTATTGTTTCTTATTACACCTCCTAAAATTATTTTCATACCATGATGGTATAATAAAATAAATATATTACATATTTTTATAGGATATTATGTTGTGTTAATGACAAAATATGATACCCACTTCAATCACATGGGTTATAAAATCACCATTCTTGTGTACGACAAATTATAACTCACGAACTGATGTAATTAATTTTTCCATTAGCACCACACGATGTTGGGTATGATGATTAATGTAATGTATATATATTATATTAATAACATAATTAAAAATATAATGTCATTATATCATATATTCATTTTACATTACAGTTTGTGTGAGAAAGGATAATGTACGTCATGTGTATGGTGAACTACTACATCACGATGTGATGTGGTTCGTTTTCACTAAAACATTATAAGTAAGAAAATAAGGATATAGATGATGAGTATAAGATATATACATGATATAATTATGATATTACTAAAAATTTATCATTATTTAAGGACAATATATTATTTTATTTCTTATTTATTTCACTCACTGAAGGCTGATAACATCGTTTGAGTACGAATGTACTACCTACTTCATGAAGCATTTCCATAGTCTTTTAATCACTACACCACACAGATGATAAGTATAAGAATATTTAAAGAAATAATAAATTATTTATAATTTTATGATCATTATGTAAATATAATATATTAATTATCACATTTCTATGATGATTATTAAAAAATGAAATCTTACTCATGAAAATATATGACATACCATGTCAATTAGTTCAATATAATTTATTTCTCAAAAACATATCTAATGAATAAACATAAAATTAAATTTGATTTAAATTTATCATAATAATTTCATGATTATTTTTATACTGATAATGGAAAAATGATTAATGTAATATGACCAAAAAATAAAAATTCCAAATATATACATAAAACAAAGATGTTATTTCCCAAATCTGTTTTTAGATAAAATTGATAATAAAATGGAAATGAAAGGTAAAAATACCACATATTTTATGATATATATGAATATATTTTTTATTATAATTAATATAATCTTATATTTATTTTACAGGATGTAAAAAATTTTATAAAAGAACACAATGATTAGGTATGGTGATTTCCCACTAATTTTTTACATCCATGAGATACATGCCATATTTAAAACTTATTTATTTTATGAAGTGTGTATACATACCATTAATTTATTTTAGGATACTTATAATAAGAATTAGTAAGATTATTATATCTATTTTATGATCTCTCTTTCAAGGTAGTTATTATTATTATGTTACCCAAGTAGAAAAGAATTATTTTCTCCAATTTTCATTTTTTGAGATATATGTCATATTACCGACCTATATTATTTTATGAGTTCTTTATACAACCCATTTGACCTGAAATATAATTAATTTATTTATACTCACAATATTTTATGTTCTTTTAATAATATTTATTAATTAAGATTATGTTTTAAATTTATAAATTTGGTGAATAAAATCCGTGACAACATCATTAATTATCATGAGTATTTATGATTATATTTATGAGGATAACATATTATGATCTATAACTTAATAAAATTATGAATTTATTATCATCTAGTTATTTATGATATTTTTTTTTAATATTACAATTTGACACTAATTTTAACAAAAAATAATTTGATAAAATCTTCTTAGGAAAATATGAGTTTTTTATCCCTATGTTCGACAATCTATTTTCTTTCAAAACATTGTTTTAAAAAAATATTTTCAAATTTTTAATTATTCCCCTATTAATTTTAAAATAAATTTTTTTCCCATTTTTTAATTTCATAAAAATGTTTTAATGGATTATTTATGTCATTTTACATACAATAATCATTTGGATTTTTAATATGTAATACATGAATGAAACTTCCCATAGTCATGAACATTAGTTTCGTTGAAGATTACATTATATTTTTTCTAGGATATTTTAAAATAAAAGTGTTTTAAAAATATTTTATGTTTAAAAATTATTTTTACTATGAAAATAAGATTTTTTTCAGAGGAAATGTATAAATTTATTTTCAAATAATAATTTATTAG
The DNA here is from genome assembly GCA_963277665.1 of Viscum album. Classification (NCBI taxonomy): domain Eukaryota; kingdom Viridiplantae; phylum Streptophyta; class Magnoliopsida; order Santalales; family Viscaceae; genus Viscum; species Viscum album. The sequence goes on from OY728157.1 coordinate 1,997,260,003, forward strand.
TTCTCAAGGTTATTTTCAAAATAAAAAAATTCAAAAATATTTTTATAAAATTTTTACATTTAAAAACTTATTTTCAAATAAAATTTATTTTAACTAATTAATGATTCATTAAAAATTGAATAATTAGTTTCCTATTTATGATTACATATTCTAATGTTAGATATAAATTACTAAGTATGAGATTGAAGGATACAATTAATATTCTTTCTCTTGATAGTTAATATTTATGTTGGTGAAATCTTAAAGAAACCAATTTATTTTTCCTAGGCTACTCTATAGTGAATTGATGGAATATTTTTTAAACTCGTTTTATTTAAATGTGTTATAATGTTATTATATGTTAAATGTTTTATACTATTATAGCACACATAAGTATGGTTTTCATTATGAAACTAGAGAGACATATATCTCAATCCAATGAATCGGGTGATCCTTTATATCTATTGAGATAATGATGGGAAATAAATTGATAAAAATGATACACTATGGTAAATAAGTGTCTCTTAATAAAAAATGGTAAATAGTTTAATCCTTAACCACTATAAGAAACATGTGTCTCCAAATCCACTATGGAAAACTCATAGGTCTAAATTCGTAATGGGAACCATGTGCATCCTTATCCATAATTGGAAGAAGGTGGAAATTCATAATAAACAATGTTAGTGTCTATGGTATTTTACCATGACATATGAAATGGTTTTCAATATTTATAATGGTGCCACATTTTTATGATATGATCTTATGGTTCTTGACAAATTTATGATGATTCACAATAGTAATGTGATATGATTTTATAAATTATAATTTTTTATGCCACAATGAATGTGTATGATCTATTATAGGTTTGGTATGAAATTCATATTATATTTTCATGATCACAAGGACTTATAATTATATTATGGATTCATATGTTCATAGATTGATATCTCTTATGTTTACTTTTACAGACCATATTATATAACCCATTAATATGTTTCTTTCCAAAAGGATACGATGAATGGTTTTATTTGTTATATGTATTAAAATATTACTAAATGGTATGATATTTGTGGGAAACATTTATAATCTTTCACGTGATTTGAATATTTTTCCCATGTTTACAAAGGAACTAAACTATTACACCCCTTAAAAAAATTATTCATATTGTATTGAATATTCATCTAAAAATATATAATATCAATGTGTGAAAATCATGGTATGATATATTTGGTTTCATAGGAATGGCTTAGACAATATTTGTAACCTCTAATGTGAAAATTTTAGTGAGATCCATAAAAATATGTCTAAGGACATACCTATGTATTTCTATAAATATATGTCAAAATATGAGTCAATGTATAAGAAAATGTCCTATAATTTTTGAAAATGATAGATAAATTGATTTAAAATCCATTACATCCATATCTTTATTTTACAAGTGGATGTTGATCTATTACATAGGTACCTATGAGTAATAACTATGAAAAGGGATTATTGAGATAGAATCAATAGTCACCCTGTGCATGAAAATCGACATATTGCGCACATTATTTTACAATCCTTGGTGTTTATCATTGTAAATTCATAAACACGGTAAAATGAGCATGAAATATTTAAATAGAATATGACTATTAATTACTTAGTATAATCCTATGTAGTGATAGATTAATGAAGGAGTAAAAATTTATAAATCCTATAAGTTAATTTTTTTATTATTTGATTCCCACTAATATTTATGTCTCTCATAATATGTTTTTGGGTTAAGTCGATGGACAGAACCCAATGATATAATGTAAACACATAATCTGATAGACAATTTGGTGACTATGTAAAACCAAATTGGATGATTACAGTAGAGACATAAATTTCTATTATGTTTAGTCTTATTTCTTGATATATGACTAATAATGTGAACTTTAGTGATATTACTCTACAATCAAATAAGAGTATGATTGACTTTTATAATGTTTGCGTGGTGATGAGTATAGGGAAAAGAAGATTCAGCTTCATATAGGTCAATAATAATGGAATAGGAACCTAGCAGAATTTATCTATTGGAGGGGAAGATGTAATCTATTTGGAAAAGAACATCATAGCATGACATATTTTCAATGAATTTAAGATATTATACATGGGGAACATGGGAATTATCTAACAAAATACCCTGATAGAAGAATTATAGTATATAACATGTTCCTATTTCCATTTAATCATTTAACTGTAAGGATTTATGTATATATGTAATGAAACTCATGGATTATCTTGTAGAAGTATTTTCCGAATGTTATTTGAGAAGTAAGAATCATGAATCATAAATGGATTATTAATTTTTTTGGAAAAAATATGTCTCTATATAGGATAAACATAAGAGTTATAGATTCCATCATAGGATTATAAATTTTATTTTGATAACATGTTTAAAGTATTAGACACCCCATGAGGTTTTATGTGGTGAGATTTTACCAAGATTAAGGTTATTTTTGGGGATATTAATGAAGATAAAACACATTGGGTTTCAAGAGGAATTATTTTTTTTCTGAAATACGATTAATGGTATTGGTAACCTTTATGGTTTATCTTATGATTAATGTTATAAAACTTATTTTTTTAGTAGATCACCTTACTATTTTTGAAAACCTCATTTCCATTATAGAAGATTTAGTTTTTTTCTATTATTTTCAGAGAATACATTATAGATGTCTAAAGGATGGAAAAAGTACTAAATTATACTATATTTTATTTTAATTTTTATTTATTCTCATTTTTTGTATAATTATTCAAAATAAACATCATATAGATTTGAGTTTCAATACAGCGTAACACCCTCATTCAGATGTCTAGTTTTAAAGAATAATTCCAAATCTAAGTGATATAAGGAGATATTTTTCTATAGATTTTAATGGTGTTTGGGAAAAATATCATCCTCATATATGGGTTTCATACAACAATATTTTTCACTTGATAATTTATATGGATCCTTATGAATCCTTTAATGAAAAAAAGTGTAGAACTCCAACATACTAGAATTATATTTTAGAAGGAATGTTATTGGGTCCTCATAAACCTAACAGAATAGTAGACAGGGATAGATCTATTATGAAACATTTAAGAATGTAAAAACCTTGATATAAATTTTAAACTAATAATCACCGATGAAATCTAGAATTTTATGTTGGTAAGATGGTCTTTCAATGATTTATCGATGGAACAATGTCGAGTAAACTCATCCCTAGATAATTTGGTCCTATTAAAATACTTGATCAAATCAGGATAATATATTATCCTTTAGATATTCAATTAATCTTTTCTCATGTCGATGATGTGATCCATATATCACTTTTATAGATGTACATTCTTGATCCCTCTCAAGTAGTGAAATTGAAGGTCATACTATTATAGCATAATATTTCTTTTGAGAAACCACTTGTAGATATTCTGAATCGAATAGAAAACGTTCTATGAAACAAGACCACTAACATGGTTATTGATTTATGATTAAACCACTGAATTTTGGATGATTTGTGGGAAGCTGATAATTAAACAAGGAATATGAATCGACCATATTTTATATTAAAGAGATGAATATCTTGGGTGAAATTCATTTTTAAGGGGGGTAGAATGTAACACCTTAAGATTTTGATTAATAATTTTGATAATATGTGTTAAATGAAGTAATAATACTATATTTTTTAATAGAAAAAATGATTTTCGATTAAATTACATGAATTATGGGGTTTTCATATATTATATGCAACGCTGAGTTTAGATTGTGTTACATGCAACACCATATTTAAAAGAAATGTGATTAATATTGAAATATTATTATTTAATATTATTTTTGTCACATATCCATTAGAATAATTTTAATTAATTGGATTAACTAAATTATGAAAATATAAGATTCACATGTAAATAAAATGAATTATTTCGTAACCATTTATTTAAAAATGGAAATAAAGGAATTTTTTTATGACAAACGATTTTTATAAAATCAAATGTGTTTCGAGTAAATAAATTAAAAAACAAATTTAGTTATTTATTTTTGTGAAATTATTAACAAACAAATTACATAAAATATTTTTCATTCATCTTATTTATTCTTTATAAAATATACGAATAAATATAATTTAATTCTAAAAAAATTTATTCTTCAAAGAAACAATTTTGTATCCTTTTCGTGGTGCACTTATTTTAAAACATATTTATGACAAATACAAAAAAAATTATTTAAATATTAAACATTATTTTTGAAATTTCTTTATAACATTTATCTTGTGGTGATTATATTGGATATTTCTATAATATTTTATTCTATTTATAAATACTGAAAAAAATTATTTTTAATTGAAAAATGACTTTTCATTAATTATATTAAATATTAAATTATATTTTAAATTTATTTTAAATTTAAATAAGTTATATTAAGAAATATTTAATTCGAATTATGTAATTGTATATAATTTAATATTTAATTTTGACCGAAAAACATTATAAAATTTTGAATATTTTCTCTTAAGGACCCCACATTCTAATCGGGTCTATGAGATTAATTTAAAATAGAATTTTCTAAATCTATGAATGGAATTTGGAAAAATATATTCCATAATTTTAAATTTTAAAATTTATAATTAATAATAATATTAGCTTATTCTTTTAAAAAAATGTATTTTGTACATGATAAAATTATTTACGACTGTTAAGGTAACAATGGGTTTATTGGGGGTAAAATTAACATGTATAGGTAATAATGACCTATACACATTTCTAAAAACTATTTTAAAGAAATATTTTCACCATTAAAAATTTGATGTTTTTAAATTGTCTAATTTGGATTCTTTTGATATACGAAAAATGCAATACCTCTCAATTATTTTTAGAAATACCACGTGTGTCCTCTCCCCAACTTATAAAAGGCCCCAATATCCTCTCTTATTCATATAATAAAACAATTATACTTTGTTTAATACATTCCCAAATAACTTCTCAAATTCCTTAATATAATTCTATAATCTTTATATTGTGTATAAATCAATCCTAATAATAATTTTGTGAAAAAAGGACGATACCCGAAGTAGAGGTAACATTATTACATGAGTGTTTTTATTTTATTTCTTCCTTCACATTATTAAGTTCTTACTACACCATGATGATTAAATAAAATAAACATATTCCATTTATAGACTCTTTATTATTTTAAGGTAATTACATACAACCAAATCTACAACCATGAAATGGGTTTGGAAATCACCATTTGTGTTATCGACATACTATTGCCTAACAATTATAGGTCATTCGTTTTTTCCACTAACAACTATATAGGTTGGGTATGATGACGAATATAAAGTATATATATATATATTATTAACATAATTATACATTTGGGTTCATTAATCATATATTCCTTTTACCTTTCATTTTCGTTGGGGACATGGTAATGTCGCTCGTGTGTACATCAGACTACCGCATCATGAAGTGATATAATTCTATCTCACTAATGATTTAAATGGAAGATAATAACGATAAAATTAATTAATATATTCAAAATAAAATAAATAATTTTGATATTAATGATATATTTATCAACATAAAATTGTAATATATCATTGTATTTCTTATTTATTTCACACACTACAAGTTGTTAATGTTTGTTACGTATGTGTAGACTACCACAATCCTTAAGAATTGTGCCAGTATTTTCATGACCACACCACATGGATGACAAGTATAACTTTATATAAATAAATAATAAAATATTTATGATATAATTATCATTCATTAAGAATATTTTAATACTTAGAACCTTTACATAATGATCATTGAGAAATGGAAATGTTACTCATACATATGAATGAATTACCATCTTTATGATTGTACCATACACCATTTATCTAAAATGTCCTTCATGATTACTATTAAAATAGACATTGATTTATTATTATGATAATTATTTCATTATTATTATTTTGGATATAATGGATTCTTTATCAACTTAACAGGACCAAAAAATAAAAAAACGAAACATATTTGAAAAAACAAAGCAGTTATTGCCTAAAACACGACTTTAATGTGAAATTGTTAACAAATGAGTAATAAAATTTCATAAAAACCAATACATGTTATAATATATATGATTATTTTTCAATAATATATTTTTTCTAAAATTATAATTTTCATTAATGATGTTTGAATTTGTACTATGGAATTCAAGACAAAATGTAAGGGATTTATATCTCACTTTTTACTTATGTGTGAATTATGAAATATTCTCCACATATTTAATTTATGTGGAATGTATAATGAACTTATATTTTTTCTTTTATTGTTATAAAAATTATTATTTGGACTTATATACCAATTTTAGGATCTGCCATTCTTGGGATTTACAGCTAAAACATTACTAGAGCGTTAATGAATTTTTGCCTCAATTTTAATTATTTGAAACATAGGTCATGTTATAGAACTATCTTCTTTTAAAAGGTGTATAGAAATCCCATTTATCACATAAGATCTTGAATCTATTTATCCTCATGATATTTATTGTTTCTTTTATATATATTACTTAATAGGGATTATGTTTCAAATACATTAATGATATAAAGATTATATGTTATAATCTCATCCTTAATGGAGAATGTTTATGATTATGGGTCGGATGATAAAATAATATGATATGTATATCAAGAAACTCATAAATTTTATAATAATATAATAATTCAGGAAATTCTAATGTAATAGTTCCATTTTTACACTTTATGTCACTTAAGGTAATTTGAAAAAAAACTATTTTTATTGAAATCATAGTTTATTTATATCTTCAGCCAGAAATATGAATCCGTTCAAATGAGTGCATAAAAAACAAAATATTTTGAAAAATATTTTATTATTATCCTATTATTTTAATAATTCATTTTTACCCATGTTTTAATTTTTACAAAAAATAGTGTTGAAAGCAATCTTCATGTCATTTTTGTAGAAATTCCCATTTGGATCGTACAAAAAATGTGAATGGAATATTTTTATTTTAACTTGTATGGACTAAAGGAAACACCCAATCATCGTGACTATAAATTTTTTTTGAAGCTTTCTTAATATTTTTTCAAGGTTATTTTAATATAAAAGGGTTCTCAAAATGTTTTATGAATTTATTTTTTTAAAGAGGAATGTATATTTTTTAAGAAATGATTTTAAAGATTCCTTTATCTGATTCTAGTTTTATTTTAAAACAAATGTATTTCCAAAATAATTTTTTAAATTTTTAGTTTAAAATATTTATTTTAAATGAAATGTTATTTTCCTCAAGAAATATTTCAACTATTTGTTACAAATTATTTTACATCAATTTGAAATCATATTATGTTACTTATGATTTACCGGTGATATGATTAAATTATACCATCCTTATTCTTTATATATACAGTAAACTTTTATGGTGATGAAACCATTATGAATAACATTTTTTCTTGTGTTATGCTATGTTGAATTGTTGAAACGATTATCAAACCTATTTTCATAACATGAGTTATGATGTAATGATAAATTAAATGTTTTATGATATTTTGGAACACATAAGATTGGTGTTTATTATTATATTTATGGGACATATATCTCAGTGAAATTAATTTTTTAAAGCATTATAAATCTTTATATAATATAGGGAAACATGTTGGTGGACTTGATGCACTATGTAAAAAATGCATGTCCTGATAAAAAATGGGTAATAGGTGAATCTAGATCCACTATAAAAAATATGTTCCTCCTGATCCTATAAAATAAATAGGTGTGTCCATATCCATAATGGGAAATGGGTTTGTCTTGATCCATAATGGGAAGCTGATGATAAGTCCCAATGCCCTATACTGTTATTCTAGTATCTTACCTTGACATATAAATTTTTTTTCTTTTTTTATGATGGAGAAACTATATAATGAAATTATCCTATAGTTTATGAATTATTTATAATGGTTCATCACCCAAATATAATAGGTTTTCATAATTTAAAATGTTTTATTCCATGACTCATGTTTATGATATATGAAAGTTTTAGTGTAAATATATTATGTTATTTTAATGATAATGTATCGATATTATTATATTATACTTTAATATGAGAATATATTGATATCTCATATGTTTACCCTTACAATGAATCTAATATCACCCTTTAATATGATTAATCCAAATAGTTTTGATGAATATTATTATGGAATTTATGAATATAAAGAATACTAAATGGGAGGATCATTGGGGGAAACTTTGAAGAAAATTTTCCAAATTAGATAATTGTGTTCCACATTTCCAAAGGCACTAAAATATTTTGATCCCGTATATTTTTCGTGAATAATAAATTGAATATTCATCAAAAAAATGTAATATCCATATGGAGAAATAATATGTCACTATAATGATAACTGACTCATTCTAGCCATTATTTATGACTGAAACCCATGATGTTCACTACCTTCCCTAGCGACCAATATTCCCACTAGTATAATGTTTTATTTAACCAAGGATCACTATAGTACCCCAGTATCAGTGCGAATGTATATGAAGACTAATTTATCATAGATGTCTCTATGAATGCCCTACTAAATGTTTTATTCCATGAAATAATATTTTTTCTCCGTATTAGGTGAATATTGTGTGAGGTTGATAATACTAAGGGTGTAACCATGAACTTACGTATCACCATACTATAGATCAAGAAGCTTCTAGATACACCAATAGATAAATTTAAAAGGGATATTTTCATCATAGAACATCTTCTGAAATTCTACTCCTAAGATAATCATCTCCTTATAGGTCTTTGTGATTCGACACCAACAATTCCCTACTATCCCAATAAGTAGTCCAATTTGAAGCTAAACCATATGATCAACTAGATTCCAAAAAATGTGGTCAACATGGAACAAATTCTCAAGACAATCCTCTAATACCTATGGTTTTGGATAAATGTGAAACCTGGGAGGGCTCTTCTGATGAGAAATAATGTATCATTCTAGGCATTTATTCACCACTATACTAACCTACCAGAACAATAATCTACCAAACATGTATTCAATCATCCACCTATGAAATTGAGTTGGATCCATGCACTACACATCGTGTGCAATTAGTGATCTATTACCTATAAGAGGAAACACCTCATGAACGAATCCCTTATCCAAGGCATCATCTCTAAACTTGTAATTATCAAAATCTAATATATATAAGCTAGTATTTTATACTCTCATTTGTATCTAGAAATTAAATAATAAGTTACATAGTTGTATGAGAATATTTGAGGGGGTATTTCAGAAGGAAATAAATGTAAAGATATCCAATCACGTATAATGCATTTACTATTAGTTTCCATTCAATTGTTGTCTCAACACATCAACATGACAAGATGGTATTCAGAGTATTGTAATATTAATAACACGGACACCACTCCAAGAGTGGGTTCCATGGATTTAGATCAAACGTTTATAAATTCAAAAATAATATTTATATGTTTCAAAGCCATTCTATATGAAATATTCAACTCAAAAAATCAACCCAAGGATAACCCAATTTTCATACCATTAGTTCATAGCTCAAACCATTGGGACAGATCCTGGGACAGAAAGTAAGCCATGAATAACAAACCAAACCTACCTATAATAGGAAATGGTATGGAAGAATGTTCCCATTAGAAATATAATTGAAAATGGGAGGACGTAGATTATCTACCTTTTTTCATGCAAAAAACCCACTCGATGTAATAGTTTTATGATATAAGAATATACTGAAAGATTAGGAGTGTAATAAATGCATGAAACAAACTCCATGAAAATAATTAATGTGTATCCATGTAATAAAAATATATATATTAGAAAAATAAACACCCAGCCAGAAAAAATTTACGAACATAAAACCTATAAGGAATGGGGATAAAGTGAATGGATCCCAACTTATCATTTCCAGGGATAACGAACGAACATGGATGATGCCTATATATACATCTATGCTCCTCCTATATTGGGTCAACCAAAGTCAAAACTGATTTTATTTTTCACTACATAAGACACAATAGGTTAGGGAGTATCCTTTATAGAGGCCAATATATACATTCACATAAGTACCAACAACACAAAAAAGATGGTAGATATTTACTAAAAATATTTATCTGAAACCATAAGATGAGGGGTAAAGGAAAGGAAAAACTAATATTAAAAAACAAACCTGAATAAAGATAGGAAGTGGTTCCTAATATTAAATGTTATATACGAATGACGAAGAGTCTTTATATAACTCTAATGGTCCAATATTTTATACTTATCGCCATTTGAAATCTCACAGGATACTAGGTGAAGGGAGCGTAGCTCGCCACTGTGCTCCAATGTCGAGAGAGCAGTAAATCCATTGGAGGACCCATTCCCCACAAGAACATAATGATGAGAGAGTATCAAACCTTAAATAGATGAAACACACCCACAATTTTTTGGGGGATCACTGACTATAACAATATGATTATTTTGGGGTACTCGTGATATGGTTTGATAAGGGCATTCCAACCCCATCACATATCTATTGAACAAATATTATCACTTTCATCGACTAAGAATCACATAGATAGGCCTCATTCTATTAAAACATAATGTTATGCATATGATTCCAAAATAATGTATTTCATGATGTATCAAAAGGAAAAAAACATATTATGTACTAAATGAAAGAAAAAATTGGACTCCAAATGATAGATATATTTATAGTAGATTTTTTGTAGGGAATGTATAGAGTTTCACAATAGGGTATACATATTGTCTAATGAAGGAAAAAACTATTTGTGTCCCATTAATACAATCAGTCTGTAAATAATAATGCAGGACATATACAATGGGTCAAACAGTGTATGACCTCACTGTAATTCCTAGGCGTGTCCTCCCCAATATATAGCTTCGAAGCCTGGTGGCTCCAAATGATGTTACCTAATGGGAACATGACCTATATATTTACAATATGTCTTGGTAGTGTTTCATTGGAATAATTGTTTGGAGGTCATATGATTCAAAATTGTGTGTCACTATGGGTACGTGATGTTTCTATCAAACTATGTTCTTAGGAATAAAGCGTCGACAAATGGAATATATACCTAGGTAGGTTCACAAAGCATGAGGTCCTGACCCAGAGCTTTTGAAATTTAATTCCGGCTAAAACCCTTTCCACAATGAGAACCCATGATTAATGGAACGTGTTCTTCTTTGATACAATGTGTGTAGTTTAATTTTTAATCAAACATAAAATTGTTATTTTATAGGGTTGGTATAGTTATAATATTTTTCACCTCCCTTAGTTCTTCTCTGACCTGAATCCTCCAAAAAATGAAGGGGTAAACCTCTAATAATTAATTTTTGTCCTCCAGGGGCAATAAATCAGAACTCTGATATCTTGTGTTGTATTTATCACACCTCCTATAACCATTATAGGGTCCCAAACAATGGTCCCATCTCCCAAATCCCGTAACCTTTATCGATCCATATGAAAAACACTAATACCCATTTCATTTATGAATCCCTCAATAATTTAGGGGATTTATCACACAATAATATGGCCCGACAACCTCTAATTAGAAACATCATGGAAAATGACAATGCAAAAAAGAAAAATAGGTGTGGGAAAAGTATATAAATGAATTGATATCAACATAGCCTGATGTAATCCAAGAACATGATCATAAATCCTCAAAACAAAGGGGTGTAAATTAGGCACACCAAATATAAATAATAGGGATCAAGAAAAGTAATTAAAAGTAGACTGATGTGAATAATGTAAATCAGAGTGGATTAAAAGATGATATGAAATAAATAATTCTAATATAATTAAAATTGAATAAATAAACCAAATATTGAGCCTAACTTAGGAACACAAATTTATTTTGGGGAAAATACATCTTCTAGTGAAGATGTTGGAGAAAATATTGTGTTCTTCATTTGTATCATAAGTTGGCTTGATCATTTTCGTCACTCCATGATCCTTGGTCATCAATAAAATGAAATATATCCTAATTCTCATCACAAATATATGAAGGATATATACCTTAACATTTATATTTTGTCATGATTTCACTTAAATTGGGAATATTCGGTTTTAGGACATTCAATAAAATTAATAAAAATAATAAATTAATTTTTCTTAATGCACCCTCCAATGTATTCTCTTAACCGAATTCCTGAATTAGTACGATATTGTGTAGTACCTTGTGTAAAACCCATATTATTGAAATAAACATGATCTCATATTTCCCATATAAATAATATATTAATGAAAACCCCATTTTTTCTAAAAATAAGTTCCAATATGCTATAATATATATTAGTGTTTCTAATATATTATATTCAGGGTCCTGTGATACCCAAATCATAGTGTCAACACTGAGAAAAAATCCAAATATATAGATATAATTATTTTAATGAAAAAATTAATGAAACTAGAGTTCTAAAAATCATCATACAATCAATAACACAACAACTCCTAAAAGTGGAATAATTTGATGATTATTTCCAATATATATTCCACAGTGAACAAAATCATTAAACCATTAATTATAATGCTATATTAGGCCCAAAAATCATCACAAAAAATGTTCATGGTCCATTAAATACATAAAAAACATTTATTTTTCTATTTATATGCTACAATATATTTAATTATTAAATTTATTATATATAGAGAATCACATTTGGTCAACACATAAAAATAATTATTAAAATATTTCCACATTAGATACATATAAAATTATGTTTTCTGGAAGAAACATAAGTAATATTTTCTAAGGAATCCCTTGAGGAAATATGTTATAATATAATTAATTAATAATGTTCATGAACATGTAAAATTATAATCATGCCAAATTGGTCAATAAATATACCTTTAAGACTACTGTAAAAATGTGAAACATAACTCATTTAGATGATGTTAAAAAAATTAACTCTTTACATCATCATAAATAAAGTCAAAAATATTTAAATTTCCTTAAAAATATATTCTATTATATATGAAAAATACATAAAAATATTTAAATAACCTATATTTTGAGAAAATGGAGAAGGGAAGTATTTTAACTTTTAATATATTGTGTTAATAAAAAATCTCTCACATGGAGTCCAGGATCCCACATATTTATGTTTACTCTTATATAATAAAATAAAATTAATTTTTAAATTTTGTAATAATAATTTTAGTTTTCTTAAAATATTAATATCTCTTTTATTTCATTTATTAGGAAGTATTATACTGCTCCTAAATTGATTATATTCATTTAAGAAATCTTAAGAATGTTTGCTTCATAATCCAAGAACAACATTATTAAATTGAAAATGGTCGAATGGAAAATATGTACATCATCTAAAAATGATTTTTTGTAAACAATTATGATTTGATAACTTTAAAAATAGGAAAACAGTTATAAAAGTTGTACATGAAAATTGATTCATGTCGCTTTGTAGAGGCTGTAGACTATATGTACACAAGAGAGATATAATCAATTTCAAATGGATTGAATGCTGAACTGCTAAGTAATATTTTAACTTAATATAAAATAATTTAATGAGTATAATAGATATTTTTTAAATAAATCTCAATTAGTATCCTTATATCGTGGTTATGAAAAACAAAAGAAAACACATCATTGGGGTGTTATTCCATACATACACAACATATATGTTTTCATTTTCCATTGGTTGTAAAATAATAGGAAAAATGGTAGTTACATCGACATAAAAAAAGTAATTTTTATAAGGTCCTAAAGTAATTACATTAACATATTTAAAGAATATCTAATTTAGTTATAATAAAAATAAACCTTAAAACAATTATTTTAAATTTATACATCTTATTTTAAATCCTTCTCTGGATTATAATATAATACTTGTACAATTGGTACTTTTGTGGGACCTATACCACTTGTACAAGTAGAGGGATCTAGAATGATATTCGGGTAGGTAATGGTTTAGAGTAAAGTCTCATGTTATGTAAATAAGGGAGGATATGGGCCATCTTTTATTAGTAAGGGGAGTGGCAATATTTTTATTATTCAATGCTTTAATATATTATAAATTATTATTCATGTTAATGTGAAACATAATAAATTAAAATTCAATAAAAGGTGATACGTGTTAGGATAATATTGTAAAGTAATTTTTAAGGTAATATTTTCACTACAAGATCCCAAACTTCAATAAAAATTATTATAGTGATTTTTTAATAGAATTTTTTTTATTTCATTCCCAATGATCTTTAAGTATTGAGTTTCATAGAATTAATAAAAAATGTTACATATTAAACCCATATATAAAAAGTGGATACGTATACTTTGTATTCATTTTTTTAAACCAAAGGGAAACCACTTAATATAAAATTCGTTTTTTGGTCACATCATCAATAATTTTATCATCAAACCTTTTTTGTCCACAGTAATATTTATGTCCATTGAAAGACATTTTAAATGTGGTATCATCACGAAATCTCAGTAATAGGAATAAATAATGCAAAAATAGTCTAGTGAAATCCCATAAAACATTTCTTATAATAAAAAATATATTTTTCATGGAAAAAGTTTGTCTTATCTTTTTGAAGATCAACGATTTTCATGAGAAAAGAGAAGAAAACATATAATATATTTTTAGGTAACTTGGGAAAAAATATACAAAAATGAAATAACTATAAGGTATACTTCAGTAAATGAAAATCTTATAAATGGAACATCCATATTGCAAACATCCATACCTATTACCCTTACTAATGGAATTTCCAAAAGAATGACTTCAAAACCTAATGAATTTGATGTTATAAATTAAACCCCGATACATGTTTTATCACCTAACCACCATCCTTGGTTTAACAAAAAAACCCATAGAATGACCATGTACTATTATATAATAATCACTCATAAATTATTGTAATTTATTTCATTTCACTCATAAAATTTCATTTATAATCACATGAAATAATTTTAAGATATTGAAATAATCAATCCATTAAAAACAATATTCACTATCAAAATACCCATAAAAGGGAATAAACAAGTTTATTTTTCATTTAAAAACATAATATCTTATATATGAATCCAAATTTCAAATATCAGTCATTACAGTGGAGAATATATTGCTACTATATACAACAAAAAGTACATTTCTTTTTTTACCTTTCAAAATGTTTTATATAAAACACTAATATAGATTAATTTTTTAAACTATTAAATATACATAAACATAGATATAAAATTTTATTTCTATTAATTATATATCCATGTAAAAAATATGAAATATAATATAAAAATACTGACATGGATAAAGAGATGTGATATTTGAATATTTAAACATTCATGGTGTCTCATGCAACATTAAACTTTTAAATATTAATCCCCATTAAAGAAGAAAAATTTTGAAAACATTAAATAACATGATAATAAAACAATGAATGGAATGATGAGTCAAAGGGAATGTATATACACAAAAATATTATAATGAAGGTTTATATCATCAAGAAGTGCCTTAATGAAAGGATATTGAGACCAAATCCATTACCTCGAGTCTGATTCATGACATATATGCTTTATCTACTAAGTAATTAACATAGGTAAATTATTTAAATTCTTGAGAACCTTTATCAAACGTATTATTCCTTTTATATTACTTTATACCATGTCATAAAAATTCGATAATAATTAATGTCTAGGTTTGATGTATTGACGTTATTCGGTGCTTGAGTCCAAAATGATTTTATTAAGTCGAATACGGTCAAAGAGGTCATTAGACCATCTTATTAGGAATAATTTTAATGAAATAATAATAAATTATATATATATATATAAATATATAATATTTTTACATCCATTCATTAAATATAGATATAAAAAATTAATATCTTTAAAATCATAGAGACAGAAAATCATACGTACACATGAGTTACATTTTCTTTTTTCAATGATCATAATGGAATGAATGAAAATATTATTTTATAATTATAGAATTATCATAATAAAATTTATATAATACTAATCATTTAAATATAATTATATATTTTATCCATGTGATGTGGTGATAAAAAAAGAATCACATCGCTCTATGGAGGTGATAGTTCACATGTACGCAAGAATGATGTTATTATTTTTATGGGCATGGGTGGTAAGAGATTAATTTATATATTATTTAATATAATTATTAATTATTAATGAATTTAATATATAAATATAAATTCAGTCATTATAACTAGTCTTTAGAGATGGAATTGGGAAACATAAATATTGGTTCATGGAGGTGGTAGTTCACACATAATTATGAACGATTAATTGCGTCCCATTTGATGGAATTGGAGACAGACATCCATGATGATATTGAAATAAAAACATCTTTGTATGCTGAGAATAATTATGTTATTATATCATCATTGTTGAATAATATTTTAAGGAAGTGGATAAATAAATAACCAAGAAATACTTGATTAAGAATGATATCTTTCTTTTGGATAATCACCATTGATTATCCCGTTAACACCTCTAAGGAGGGTGTTATGATTAAATTAAAGGCAGTTGAATTTGGGTAGGGAAACTAGGAAGGTAAATATTCAGATATTGGATTAACTAAATAGGTTTTCAGGTGTAAAGAGAAGGAAAAAATGGAAACCGTTTTATAAGAGGGTGGGTTGTCTTGGAATTCATTAAATTAATAAATTAATATAAATTAATATTAAAATTTAAATGGTTCCAAATTGATATATTTATAATAAAGTTTTATTATTGGGGTAAATAAATTTAGAAAATAAAAAATAGTTACGTCTGGGATATTTTTTAATCATTATCTTCCTATTTTTACCTTTTTAACTCATACGGATTTATCAAGTATTTTAAAATTAGTGGGTACATATATTTACCATAACATGAAAAAAGACCAATAAAAGTTTAATTTATGAAACTTTAGGACCGATTAATACTATTTGGTTGAATCTTGTGTTTTTAGAAATATTATAACATCTAATAAATATTTAATATTTTAAAATATCATTAATGTCAATTTTGACACTATTCACTTCTTAACTTTTTAATAATATAATAACATCATGATATAGACGAACCAAATATTCCGAAAAAATGAAAACATGTTAATGTATTACCTAAATTTATTCAAAGAAAACAATTATCTCAAAATATATTTATTTTTATATTTATAATATTTTTTATTGGAATACTTTATTAATTAAAAAATTACTGCATTATTATTCTGTCATTATTGATTTATATTATGTATTTTATAAATATTATAAAACAATAACCATTATGTAGGTATGAATTGAATATTTTTGAATACTATTTATATTCAAGGATAACCCCTTTATAAAACTATATTAAAAAATTGTGCTTGTTAATATAAATGTGTATCAGAAATGACTTTTCATGGAATATAATATTATAAAAGCATTATAGTTGTCCAAGTGGATCTAGGTGGAGCTAAAATTGACCCATGAATTTTATAGGTCATAAAACACAAATCTAATCAAATTATAAAATATTTTAGGTTATTTATATACTTTTATAATATAATTTTTAACTTCAATTACACAATTTACACTTAACTGTGGTCATAATTTTGTTTACTAATGTTACCATTCATAATGACCAAAAATAAAAGGTAAATATTTACATAATTTGAACCTCCTGATTCAATTTAATTAATCCATTTTTCAAATTTAAAAACACATAATATTCATTAATTAATTAAAAATTAAACCCATTTATGGAATAAAAAACAGATTTTTTACGTAAAAACATTCAAATTTTGACAATGCTTTTATATCTAATTTAAATGTCAAATGGATTCCAATGACCAAAATTTTATTTACTGATAATAGTTTTATAAAATTATTAATCAAAAACATTCTGGAATTTTATTTATGACTATAAATAAATACAATGAGAATGTACATTTCAATTAAAATGCATTAATTTTTTTACTATTCATTAACAATGAATCTTATCAGAAATATTCCAAAATTTTAACCATAGTAAATTTTGATGTCCTGATTAAAAATAAGAAGTTTATTTTTTCAAATATGATTTATAAAAGTATCAAAAAAATGATTTAAAATGGGTTCTCCATCAAAATGTTGTAAAAAATCCTTTTTTAAAAAAATAATCCTTTTATACATGAAATTGATTTCGTTTTTATATCATTTATATAAAAACTGATTATTTTAAAAGATTAAATTAAATATATTTCATTCATTTTTTTAAATATAATCCAATAAAGAGTGTTTTAGTAAATAAATTGTATAAAATACAGTTTTCCACATTTAAATGGATTTTTTGGAAAACATTTACTTTTAATTTAAAAATATTTTTTCATTCATTTATAATTAATATTTCACAAAAATAGTTAATTATATATACATGTGTACACAATATTTTGATAATTATGTTCATATTGTTCACTCCTATTATTTTAATGTTTAGGTTTTAACAGTAACATTTAAATATTATTTCATTGTTCGCTTATGCTTAATGTATCGTATCGTGTAAATTATCAAACATTATGTTTACTTTTAAAAAAAATATGTTACATTATCCTCCCTCTAGAATTTGTGTCCTCAATATTTTAATTTGGGTTTGATAACTAAGTTATGACTTTTCAAAATAGCTTTATTTAAATCCCACATAAAAAATAGGATTAATAAAACATTCATTTTAAAATAATGAAAGGGAATTATGAATATCACATGAGATAACAAATAATAGGGGTTTATAGGAGAAAACTGGGATATGGAAGAGAAAACTACAAATCATGTTAAGTTGAAGAGTGATAGAAATTATTTTCAGGAGAAATTTAACAATCACAAAACCATAAATCTATGGTGGGTTAAATGGTTATTGACATCAAAGTAGAAAAGTAAAGTGTTTTTTTATCCTTTAACTTGAGTCGATAAATTATATTAGTACCTCAGTATGACTATAATGAAAAAAAAACAAACATGAAATGAATATTTCCAACCTTTAGTAAATTTCCACCATAAACTCATCTCTTTTGTCAAAATATGAGTATTCTAGATGAATTTTTGACACCTGAAGAACTACAATATCCTTTTAGAGAATCACATAATACAAAATATATTAATTCTTTATTATATTGTATTTAGGCATCAAACACTACCGAAATAGACAATACAAGATAATATAATTTCACCAAATAGAATTAACATAATATGATTAAAAAACACTTCAGTCTATAAAATTCAAATGAAAAAACAAACATTCGACATACCCCATTCAATAAAAAACATTTCTTAAAATTCCACAAAAATAATCCAACATTATTTAAAAACCAAAAATTTATAATAATTTGATTAATTTTGCTTCCAAATATTTTTTATCATTTATCTCCAAAAAAAATTACTCTTGAAGCCTCATAGAAAAATGTATTTAACCCAATACAAAATTCTTCTTATTATGTTAATTATTTTCATAAAAAAAATTATCACTCTCTATCCAAAATAAAATCATAAATTCTTTAAAGAAAATTCAACCATTATTTTTCAAAGAAAATCTCATATCATATTATTTACTATAATCTAATAGGATTCCTAAAACATAAAAAATATTCTAAAACAATATTATTTAGTTAATAACTAAAAAGTTTCCCATCCCCAAGGTTATCTGTTAAATGAAATATATGTTTCTATAATCAACTTTTTATTCACCTATAGATTTTTTTAAATAAAAATTTAATTTTATACTAATCTAAGACATCTTGTAGGACAATGGTTAGTGATGAAACCTTGCCACCCTTTATTTTTTGGCTTGATTCCCACAACCTTGCTAGATGTGATGGGATGTCCCCC
Organism: Viscum album; assembly: GCA_963277665.1. Taxonomy (NCBI): domain Eukaryota; kingdom Viridiplantae; phylum Streptophyta; class Magnoliopsida; order Santalales; family Viscaceae; genus Viscum; species Viscum album. Next base: position 1,997,279,827 of record OY728157.1, read on the forward strand.
ATCTTGTGGGATGTAATTTTTATAAAACTATATAATTGTTATTAAATTACTAAAATATTGTAATATACAAAAAACACTTAAATACCTCAAAAATAGAATATCTCCAAAATTAGCATTAACCAATATAACATTTCTTAACTTAATTACTAAAAATGAGATTTTAATGACATTAAACATAATAACAACCTAAAAATTATAAACCCAAGATTATATCCATTTCTCATAAGAAGGCATCATAACTAAAAAAATGTAGAAACCCTATTCTAAAATGAACTATAAGGATCTAAACATAAACACAACTTATTTTAGTGACTTAAAAAAATAATTTTTTAATTCCATTTACAACGATATTTTAGTTATAGATTGTTAGATAATTAAGAAAAAATATTTCATAGTAAACCCATAAATTACAAGTGGATACATATAACCAGTATCCATTTTTCCACTATTAGAAAACCCTTTTAAAATAAAACATGGTTTATTATCATTTCACATCTCTAATAATTTTATCACGAAACCTTATTGGTCACTACCGATCATTAAGAAAAAATAGATTTTTATTAGAAAAAAGGATGAGTATAAAACCTTTTTAGTTGAAATAAATAAATAAAACTATTTTTCCATTGAAATCCCATAAACCAATTATTTAATAAAAAACAGTTTTACCCTGAAAAAGCGGTATCTTAACTTTTTCAGAAAAAATAAAAAGAAAACATATAATATATAAAGTTATATTGGGGAACAATTATACTAAAATAGAATAACTATGTAGTTGAAATCCATACATGTCACTCCTATAAATGTAAAATATATATGGCTGACTTCCATAGATGACACTCTTACAAATGGAATATCCATATGGTCGACTTCCATACCAAATGAATTGGAGGTTTTAATGTATCAACTCATCTTTGGATTATCACATAACCACTTTAGCATATTTTATCATGTAACTAACCATATGATGTGAATGTTCTTTTATATAATCAAAATAAATAAATTATTTCAATTTCCATCATTTTTCTCAAAACATTTAATTTTCAATCATAATAAATATTTTCACTTTATTAAAATAAAAAATCCATTTTCAAAACCATTTTTAACATACAAATACCCTGAAGAAGATAATAAGGTGTTTTATTTTAATTTCAACAAAATTAAGTCTTATATAGGACGTGATATATCACATAATGGTCATGGTGGAAGAGATTATATTGTCTCTATATATGATTAAAAGAACTTTCATTTTGCGTTTGTCAAAACGTTGTGTATAAAATACAAAAAAAGATTAATTTTGAAAGAAATTGAATGAAATAAATAAAATTAAGAAAATTTACATTATATTACTTTTATATCCTCAAATATAAATATGTACAATATTATAAATAATATTTATATGGAGAAAATCAGATGACAATGAAATCTTAAAATATATAAGCTTCCACACACCACTTGGAAAATTTATATATTAATCACCATAAAAGATTATCATTTAACGAAAAATTAAATAACATGATAATAAATTTTTTATTGTCATGATGACTCTTAGGGGATTTATATAAAATTGATAAAATAATTAAGGTGTATATCATCAATAAATTCTACAATGAAAAGAGATTGAGACAAAATCCTATAACAAGAGTCAAATGCATATTTTATGTTATTTATCGTCATAATTAATAAAAATTGGTTATTTATTTAAATTTTTTATAACAGTTTTCAATTTTATTATTATGTTTATATAACTTATTATTATTTTATAAAATTTAAATAATTATTTATATTCATGTGGGATGTTTTGACAATATTTGGTGCATTAGTCCAAAATGACTTTGTTAAGTTTAATACGATCAAAGAGGTCATTATTCCACCATATGAAGAATAATATTAACTGTAGAAAATTAGTTTTATATATCTATTATAATTTTAAATTAATTCATTAAATATTTATATAAAAAATAAATAGTGTTACAACCATGATGTTGGTAAGCCATACATATTCACAAGTAAGATTTTCAATTTTTATGATCATTATAGATATAAGGTAAATATTATTTTATGACTCCAGAATCAAGATAATATCAATTACATAATATTAAGAATTTAAATGTTCATATATATTTTATCCATGTGATTTGGTGATTAAAAATGAGTCACATTGCTTCGTGGAGGTGATTGTTTACAGGTACGCACGAACGATGTTATCATTTTTATGTGCATGGAATGTAAGAACATTATTGATATATTATTTTCTTATCATTATAAATATTACATGAATATAATATATAAATATTAATTACATCATTATAACTATTATTGAGAGTCAGTAATGGAATGTGTATTATATCGGTTCGTGGTGGTGATTGTTCATGTATATAAATGAACAATTAATTCCTTTTTTCATTTTATGGAAGTGGAGATGAATTTCAATGAAGATATTAAAAAAATAAAATCTAATAATTCTAAGGATAACGTATTTGTTATATCATAATGGTTTAATAATAATTTATGGATGTGTAAGAAGAAATAAAATGGAAATACTTAATTTAAAAATGATACATTTTCATGGACGATCACCATTAATTAACCCCTTAACTCTTAAATCGATGGTGTTCTACATAAAATAAACTATCTTAAATTTTGGGATGGATTTAAAAAATTTACTTGGGTAGATATTGGCTCAACGAAATAGGTTTCAAGGTGTGAATAAAGTAGAATAATGAGTGCCCTTTTATAAAAGTGGGGTGAGACAATATTGGAAATCATTCAATTAATAAATTAATATAAATTATTTTTATATTAAAAAATGGGTTTAAAATGATATATTTATAAATTAGTAGTAGTATATTTATAAATAAATTCATCAACTAAAAATTAATCATGATTTATTAATTTTTTAATCCTTGTATTTTGGTTTTAACCCATTAAAATCTTAAAATTTTATCATGTAATTTACAATTTGAGTGTTAATATAATTACCATAAAATGCCAAAAAGCTAATTAAATATTTTTTTATATGAAATTTTAGGTCTTATTGAATCTATTTTTATTAAAATTGGTTTTTTATAAATTTGAAAAAAATTAATAAAATATTTCATATACTAGAATGCAATTAGTATCAATTTGGACACTATTCATTTAATTACTTTTTGAAAATATTATAACATCCTAAAATATTCTAAAATACTATTTTAAAAAACCAATAATTATTAAATTTAATCCATAAATTTTTTTTATGGAATGAATTATGTAAAAAAAATTACTTTAATATTTATAATATGATTTATTAGATTTTTTATTTACTTAAGCAATTACCATATCATTGTAATATTACAATTAAATATAATTATTTATTTACTCAAAATTATAAAAAAATACCATGATGTAGGTATGAATATTAGATTCTTAAATACAATTTATAGTCAAATATATCTCCTGTATAATCCCTTATTAAAATTACACTACTTGTTAAAAATAAAAGTGTTACAAAGATGAATTTTCATTGAATATAATATTTTAGTAGCATTAAAGTCATACAAGAGGCTCCATGTGGATGTAAAATCGATCCCAGGATGATATATTTCATTATAAATGATTCTAATTAAATTAAGAGAAGTTTTAGTGTAATGATATATTTTAATAATATAATTTTTACCAATAATTACCTGAATTACCATTCATTGTAGTACTAAAAAGTATTACAAAAGCTACTATTAATAATTTCCAAAAATAAAAGGTTCCAACATAAAAAATTTTGAATTTATGATTCAAAATTTGGAATCTATTTGTCTAAATTGAAAGCATAGAATTTGAAGAAATTAATTAAATATTAATCCTATTGATGGAATAAAGAAACTAGTTTTTTAAAGCAAAAATGCTCAAAATGTCCACCAAGTTTCTATATCAAATTTCAATGTGAAAATTATTCCTATGAAATAAATTTCAATGAAAAGATAAGAAAATTATCTAGTTATACTTTAAAAAAATTCAAACATATTATGAATCTCTATTATTTTTTTAAAATGAATTACCTTTTAGTTAAAATGAGTTAGTTTTTACTACTATTTAAAAATTCATCTTATTAAAAAAATAATAAAATTTACCAAAATAAATTATGATGTCCCTCTTCGAAGTAAGTTTTTTATTTTTTCAGTAGAACTTATAACTTTATAAAAAATACATTTAAAATGGATTTTCTATCCAAAATAGGAAAAACCACCTTTTTTGGAAAATTTATTTTTATGCATAAAATGAAATTTCATTTATATCTTATCCAAAAATAGGAAACTACCTTGTTGTTTATTATTGGTAAAAATCACGCTTTTTTATATTTAAATAGTTTTTCATGAAAAATATTCCTTTTACTTTAAAAAGTTTTTTAAAATCATTTGTAATTAAATTTTCACCAATTTATTAATTATATATATATATGTGGAAACTATATTTTTATAATTTTGTTAATAGTGTTCATTCCTGTTATTTTAATGTATATTTTTTAACTATAACATTTAAATATTATTTAGTTTTTCATCTGAACTAGATCATGTTTATCAAGTAATATATCAGATATAGTATTTCATTTTAAAAAATCTAGATGTTATATTGTGACTGAATCCTTTACTTTAAATATTAATTATCCAATTTCAACCTTTATCGCAGTGAAAACGTTTTTTTATGATTAACACTAATTAATATAATAAAATGAAATTGACCCCATAACAAAAGTTCAAAAACCTAATTATAGCTAAGAAATATATTATTAATGATTAAAACTATTTAAATTTAAAACAATTAATTTAAATATAATATTATTAATATAGAGAAATACATTTTTTAGAAAATGGGATTTTAATCCGAATGTAGAACATAACCAAAATCAAATATAATGTCTATTCCTATGGAATTATTTAGAGTATGTTTAATGAAAGATATATTATGATTATTTGAATCTAAATCCAGTTTATAATTTTAATTCATAATTATTTTATTGATTTAAAAAAATACATTTGTTTAAAAAACATCATTTCTACTATTCTCTCAAAAATCATACATTTTATAAAATATTAAAGAAATCACCCTAAGTTTAATTTTATATTTTTATTTTAAAAATATGCTACTTTTTTTAAAATAAAAAATATATAATTTAGTAATTTATATTTCAAATAAAAATGTCTAATACATTAAAAATACAATAGTTTGAATAAAACAATTTGTTTCTTGATTTAAAAAATAAATAAAATTTTTATAGTGAATATGACTCTATAAAATATAATCATTATTATTTATAAGGTGTGAAATTGTTTCAATTTTATGATTTCCTATTTTATAAAATTCAACCCCTTAAAATGAAAATTAATCCTTGAAATTTTATTCATCTATTTAATATATAGTGATATTTTTCATTCATGACATTTTTGAGTTATCATGTTACTTATTCCATTACCTGGATTTTCCATAAAACCTTAAATAGATGATTATCCTTATTCAATAAAACATTATCTGAAAGATCTAGAATTTATACTATCTTTTCCTCATTATAAATATTATCTTTCAATGGAAATACCATTTGGAAAAAACAACGATTTGCATCAAGTACATATTTTCGTATCTACAAAACAAGAAACTCATCATGTATTGAATATAAACTGATAGGAAATGAAACTCAGCTAAATAAATCCCACCATTTCATTAATTTGATATGATATAATAAACTATGGGAAAAATTTCCACTTTTCAATAATCACATAACACTTTTCTGATTTGATATTTTATAAAACTGAGGATCACCTGCCTTAATTGAAACATTATTCCTCAAATTATCTTCATAAATAATTGATTATCATTAAATCTACCCTCATGTGTTACTAATTCATTATTTCCATCTCAAATATTTCTTATACTTTTCTAATTCCAAGAATACTTCACTTTCCATGTTTATAGCAACATGCATGAGTCCGACACAACTTTTTATATATTTCCATAATATGTTATATTTCTATACAATATTGAAAAATATTACTATAATAATATTAAAGTAAAGAATGGTTTTTTAACTATCCATACAATTTTATATATATATATATATATATATATTACCTCAATTTATGATAAATATGAATTCATATTTCAATAAGAAACAATGAGGCCCCTTAGAGGTTTCATGTCTTTGGAATCTTGGATACAAAAAATAGTATAAGAAAGGGATACAAAATTTATGATAAAATTCATTGCAACAATCACGCATCTTAGACATATCAGACATAAAATGATTATTTAGGTCCGAGGGAAGGAAAATATATGAAATTATGAGTTCAAATTCTTTGTATGGGTAAATATAATAGGAATAAATCAATGATTATAAGTTATATTTACATAAGAATAAGTGCATGAGAATACGATCAAGACATAAAATTATCACACACAACCAATCCATGATCTATAATCATTTAACATGACATAAGTTCTTATAAGAAAAAAATACATAATACATAAAAATGTAGAATCATCAATAATAAATCATAACAAAATATAACATTTCATAACTATAATAATTCTTTTACTGAATACTCATAATCATAGAATTTCATTTTTTAGTTAATGAGCACTTCCAAGACTATCATAGGGGACTGGATTGACCCCATATTCCATCATTTCCTTAGTCAAGGATCACTCCAATAATATATTATTGGAAAATTAACTCAATAATTTGGGTTCAATATCCATTATAACCATTATTTTATCATCATATATCCATATTTACACAATACGTTGTAGGGATATATAAATTGAAGTCCATAAAAAATCAAAACCATATATATGTGTTTATGATGTTTATAATACATTCATCATATCATTATATTGTAAAAATTTGAAAGGAAATAAGTATAATAAAATTTATTAATAATAACTATAAATGATCCAATGAAATAATAAAGATTAATTTAGTTGTTTATATTCCCAGTAAATTATAAGATACTTCAAAGGATGTTGTTATAGATGAAAATTCATTTAAAAATCCCTAGAACATTTCTTCTGAAAATTAATTTTTTTCATTTTGAAATAACCTACATAATATCTAAAAATGACTAAAATACTAAGTAAAATAATTTATTTTTTTAGAAAAACAAAATTTAAAATAATTTTTAATGATAAGAGTATTGATCGTGGCAGGGATACTCATTCATTATATGTACATAAAACAAAAACTCCATTCACATTTTTGGTTAAAATAAAAAGTAACTTGTTTTGACAATGAGAATAAAATTCCATTTTTAAATTTTAAAAAAATGTAAAATATAGTCCAAAAATACATTAAATATTCTGCGAAAATATGTGAAAACATTCTCAAAAACATTTAAATGAAATAAAATATTCCCAACAAAAGTGAGATGTGTTATCATTTCTCTCTAGAAACATCATTTCAATTAATTTTTAACTTAAATACATGAAATTTAAATGAAAAAACGATGTTTCTAGAAATAAATATATTAAAATAAATTTATTATTATTTAATATAGATGAATTATATAATTTCAACCTGTTAAATTTAAGCATAAAAATCTTGATAAGAATGATATTGTAATCTAAAACCGTTACCACAAAAATTTCCTGCTTCATATGTGATCTAACATCGATTATAATAAATCTAAATTGATTTTAATTATATAATAAAACTAACATAATATCAATTATAGAATACATTTTTAACTTATGAGATCATTTCAACCATTCACTAATAGTCATTCATTATCGTCATCATTTCGGCTAATAACTTATTTATTTTTCATTATTGTTTTGGTTATGGACATATTATACTTAAACTTTTTTAATGGTTAATTATTCTCCAAAAAATTAATCATGATATAAATATCTTATATATTCATTATATACATATTGAGACCATTCATATATAATAATGATGAAAAATTATTTATATTAGTGCATGGGGATGGTAGTTTACACTAATGCACAAATACTGTTTCATGTTTCGATTGCTGAAATGAAAGAAAGTAAAATTTTAATAGTCATTAAATATATCATAATAACTAACCATCATTTTTAGTGGTGTAAAATGATTCATATCCCTATGTGGAGGTGGTAGTCCACATGTCTGCATGTGCAATACTTTCATCACTAATTATATTTTTAATAATTCTTAAATTGATGTTAAATCATCAGAATAATAACATATTATGTTGATGATACTTATTAATTAGGTTATTATATATATAATAAGTATATTGTATGTCGAGGAGTAAATAAAATTTAAATATCTATGTTATGATCTATATATATTCTCTAATAATCCTCTATTTGCATAATATTTAAGACTTGAAGGATTAGTCTAAGGAGAAGACGACATTCGATACATCATGTGTTTCTAGAGAGGTATAGATCCTTTTAATATAGTCCTAGATATTTTTTATTTTATATATAGGAATTCGTAATTAGTTCATCAAGGTTTCAAGAGAGTATGGAGCTTTCTCACATAGAAAAGATCTATTTTTTGTATAAATAACATGATTTGCATTATTAGTGCATGGTTTATAGTAACAATTTCTTTCAACCATTAAACCCACATATAAGATATAATTTTTATTTTAAACATGTTTGGGGAAAAGCATGGCTCTTAAAAACCTATAATATATTATAGGTGTACATCACGGGATTGGGGAATGGTTTCACATAACATTATGGCTAACTATACAAGGGGATGAAGCCATTGGAAAGAGGCTATACATGGGAGATTCCTAGTATTTAAAACCATGAACCAATATTAGAGGGATCATGAAAACCTCAACTGATCCAGCCATATGTATGGCACAATATTTTGAAATTATATAGGAATACCATGCATGAAAAACATGTGACCTATTTAAAATGGTGAAATTCAATGTTTTCCCTCCATCCCTCTAAACCAATAACATTATTTCTTTTCCTAAAAACAAAAAATAACTCATATATAATATAGAAAACATTGTATCCCCTAAAATTAATTGATGTATATTCAACATCTTGTGTTCAATTCAAACGACATTAATCTCATATGACCCCTCCCCCTCAGGGAGATTTTTAGTCCTCATACAAATTTTTTACATAACATATTGTGTCGAATAATAAATCCTTGTGAGATAATATATATTATTTGCAGTGATATTTTAGTTTTCATTGTTTTCAATAGTTATTTTAGATATTAAATATCAATATGATATATTTTGTCTACCACCCTTCTATGGTCATAATACATGTACTTTTACTTAAAATCTCTATGTTTATATTATGCATTGTTGTGCCACTAGATGGTACATCCATCCATGGCCAAAAAAATATATTTTCAATAATTAAATTTATAGTAATTTAAAAATGTGACCCATTACACCTATTAACAGTAATGGAGGTAAAAAATATCAACTTGATCAAACACTTGGATGTGTGATTAATCTTCTTATATAACCATGTTTTGATTATTAAATTGACTCACCATTTACGTGTGTTATTTTCAACCTTTGTAATTGTGATTTTTGAAAGAATGAAATGTATTGTCTAAATGAATTAATTTTTAGTTGAAAAATTAGGCCTTAATCCTAGGAAATTAATTCCTTCTTACTTATATTGATTCATTCCTTATAAATGAATGACTAACATGAATTCAATTTCATGTTGAAGGTTATAGATAGTCTTCGACCCAGAACCATTAAGTATACTATTTCATGGACGATACATGGGTTCTGATGTTTAACACAATTGATAGGATTATCAGGTATAAAAAATTAAATACATTATTAGTGCTGTTATTAATCTTCATGAGTGATTCATGAATTCCGAAATGTAATGTTGTCGATGGGATCACATGGAGGATGATATTATGTTATTCCTAAATATACAATTATGATACCTTTATAGAATGAAAATGACATGTTTAGAGGGATACATTATTATATAATATCATGGGTAATACCTATTTTCGAACATGGAACGTTGCGGACGAGCTATTTGGGTGATGGTATGTAGCACACCAAGAGTGATAACCGGATTCTATATAATTTTTACCTTACATAGGATCATGATTCCAATTAATTAAATAATGTCTTTACCAATTCAAGGAACATGCTAAGATTTCATAAATTTTATACATACATGATTTTCATATCAACTTCCTTTATTATGTTCTGAATAACATTGGTCTTATACATCCATTATACATGTATGATCTTCTATTTACACCCATGATAAGTGGCTAAGACCCAATCTATTTGAACAATTAAATAATAATTAGTAAATGTATAAAAACATTTCAAAATATGATAATGATGGTAATACCATATGACTGTCTATAAAGGAATATAGGCTTACAAGGGTTTTATAAATTCCATTTATTACCATTATAATTATACATGGACACTAGATCATTTTATATTCACGGGATCGATAGTATTTGACAACATTAGTGCTCGCCAATTGTGTTTAACCAACCGCATTTTTATGACTCCATTTCATACCTAAGAATACTTTATTTATGGGGGTGGGGACAAGGGGAAGAACCCTTCTATGGTATCTGGATTCTCTATTCTGTGATGCAGTATGAGTGTAGTGGACCATTCTTATGCTCAAGAAATAATAACAGATAACTTTTTATATTTTCCAATTTATTGTATATCATGTTATATATTTATACAGATCTATGTATTTTGTATTATTGATTATTTTTAAAACATCATCATATTGGTCACTTTTTGTATGTGCTACTAGGTATTAATTATATTAGTGTACTTGTTTGGATGTCAAATTCCATAGCTCTAATATATATTTCGTTCCATTGGTTTAATATTATATGTCCCCAAGGTTATCTATTTTAGTCATTAGGTATTGTCTCCCCACTATATAAACATAATCCCTCACTGCTAGTTAACGTCATCTGGTTAATTTGGCGTGGGCTGGGGTGGTTAATGTAGAATATTTCAAAACCTAATTTGATTACTAATTTTTGAACCAACGTGTCAATATAATCTAAGATTAAATTTATCTTTTATAGTTTTTTTCAATTAGTAGATGAGGGTCTATGAATGTGTGGTAATTTGTAATGAGCATATGCCTGGATGATTCTATTTAACATACGTGAAAAAATTCTATGATTAATATAATGGGAATTTTTATTCTTTTTACCCTATTAAAGTAGTTTGGGTTCCACTATTTTGTGACACACATTATTAGAGGGATTTGTTTTCAATATGTATTTTATTTTACTCATTGACCATAATGAAAAGGATGTATTGTTTCATTCACCCTTAAATCCATGTAGAGATTCAAAAAATGTATATATGCTATAAAACATCTGTTTAATTACCCTCATTACATGTATCATGTAATAGTTCCTTGATTTTTATATATTGTATCTCACAAATTTATGAAAATGATAAATGGGATAAAATAAATGGTTAAATAAAGTTTTTTCAACATCTAAAATTGATTTATTTTCGGAATAAATTTAAAGTGTTACATTAGGAAAACAATTATGTATTTTTTTAGAAATTGAACATTAGTTGCATGGGTTGAAACATTAGTTATTGAAATTAAATGAATGTGATTTAAAATTTATAATGATTGTGGCGTCTGAAAATTTAGAATGGTAATACATATAATTAAACCAATATTATAATGAATATTCAAGTTACAGTAAGTACCATTAGAAACATATAAGTGTTATGAATTAATAACATGCAAAGAGAAAACGTGTCTTACTACACCTAGATGTGTATATATATGTGTGTGTGTATATATATATATGTGTGTGTGTATATATATATTGGTACTTTTAATCAATAAATGAAATTGTTTCGAATAATTGGGGATTCCAATTAAAACATAAAAGTAGTTTTCCTCTTATAATTTCTATTAAAACTATATACAATGTTTCATATGTATTGAGATATGAGGCATTGCCCGAGACCTGGACATAATAGTGGACATTGGATGTGCCTATTTAGTTCTTTAATGATCATCAAAATTAACTATACCTGGATTTATGAGTAGGTATATGGGAGTTGAATATTATATAAGAAGTATTTGGACATATCCTGTTCTTTTATTTTTTATCATTTTTTCTATTAAATCTAATTTTGATGTGTTTATTTATAATTTCATGAATATGATACCCCAATGGCCTCGATTTGTGCACTAGGATGGTGATGATGAAAATACACCCCTGGTGGTGGGATCTAATCCACCTTTATTATCTCATGTTGTGTCACCACCAACACCACCAATTATAACTTATCTAGAAATTGATTTTCGTCTTTGATAATGTTTTCTATTATTATTTAATTACATTTAGGTTGATCTATGTCCCATAAAGAGTATGTAAAATACTAATATGGTATTATAGCAATAGTAACCACTAACATTCTCACGATGGGACCTTATCTCTTGTGGTATGGATAAAGGATGTTCTAGTAATTTTTTTGTATGTAGTGATTCAACTAAATTGGTGGGAAAACTCTCTATTTATATTAATTATGGATCCACCAAGAATTTTTAGGGTGTTATAAATTATCTAGGTCCACATCAGGACATGGTCTGGTGGAAAATATAGACAACCTATTATGATTTATTTACCAAAATGTTGAGGTCTGAAAGAGATAATTGTTTTATGAACCTTCAGCAAGGCACTCTATCCACTATCCCATATTGAGATCAGTTAAAATGACTCCAATGTTTTATATGTATAATATATAAGGATGAATTTAATATATTAATGATATTTGATAATTCACATCGACCAACAATCTGATCTTAGGTGAATGTTATTTTATTTGACAATAATTTCGAAAACAGTGAACTTTGACCTAAATAATGAGCATAAACATGGGAAACTGATAGTGTGGATCATGGTAGATTATAAATGAGATTATATGGAAGATTATCTAGGGGTAGGAATAATTTCATTGAGATTTTTAGTGGGGGGAGTTATAGTCAGAGTGTTCATCCATGCAATATGATGTCTTTCCATTAGTGTGGTAAGTTATGAAACATGAATCCCTAGTGTATCAAGGAAATAGTTGAGTCAAGGGATGGTGTTAAGAATGTTCAAGATCGTTCCAGAAAATTTTTTCCAATGGATATTAAGAGTGGTTCTATACTCACTCTAGGTTATAGAGTAAGATCAATAGCTCCACATCAGGCCAAGATCAAGGTTACTACCAATTGAGTGGGCAGAGAAGGTGGTCAAGGTTCTTGGAGATGAACATCTAATATAAACATTAGAAGGTAAGACCTACTTTGGGTTGTTAGGCTATTTAAATATGATTAAAATCATTTAATATATATGATGTATTGACTATAACCAAGTAGTAGTGTGCTTGTCTATCTATAGATCGATGTACAAATTTAGTACCCACATCATCAGCATCTTCATTAGTCAATATGAGAGCATTTAATTATATCATATCTATGGAAATGATCGATATTATTAAGCTCTAAATTGGGTAATTTTGTGGGGTTTGACTTTGAATACTCGTTTGGGAATTCAATCCTAGAGTTTACACTAATTTAAGGAATGACCACTTGGGATAGGTAGTTATCATTTCATATAGACCCTATTATCGCTGGATATGATTATCATTGACATAATTATTAAAATATATTAATTAATTCCCTATAATTCCTATGATTTCTGTGATCGTATATGGGAATAATTTATATCAACAAAGAGAGGTAAATATATTAACAATAATGAATGGGATGTCTAGATGGGTTGAACTGGACATGAACATCATGGGCTATGTGGGTTGTTATCCTAGATTTCTAGTCTATTTCAAGATGATCAAGGATAAAATCCGTATCATTTCCCACTTATAGTGGATAATTTCAAGAATTTTTGCAGACTATTTTTTTGTTACCTCATGAGATATATGTTGTTTTTACTATTGATATAGATCCAGTAGAAGAACTGATATCTATTCCTCATTATAGTTTATCCCTTATCGAGATTCAAGAGCTCAATAGAAAGTTTAAGGACATCAATGATAATGGTTTTATCAGAACCAATATATCACACTTTTTTTCACCAGTTATTTTCACTAATAATATGTATAGGAACCCCATGATCTTCATGGATTACCTTAAATTGAATTACATTACATTTTTGAAGAAGAATCCATTACATTTTATAGAAAATATTTTTTATTTCCTCCAAGGAGTGAAGTTCAACCCAAAAACTGATTTGAGGTTACGTTAGCATCATGCATGTGTTAGGAATTCTAATATATATCATAGTTTATAGAAAAATATATGTAATTTATGATATTTTTAAATTTCACTCATTCTCACGAACACATTAGTTTTTTTCATTTATATGATGAATCTAGGTTCCCATCAGTAACTGGATTGTTTGTTTGTTCCTTTTTGTAGACAACATATTTGTTTTCTATAAAACTCAGCATGATATTGAAAAATTCCTTGGCAAGTTATATTGTGTTGTAATAGAATATAGGTTGTATTCAAATCTATCAAAATTTGACTTCTGGATTCATAAAGTTCACTTCATGGGCAACCTTATATTACAAGAAGGGGTGTCTTTTGATGTAGAGAAGGTGAGATACATAGATCATTGTGAGAAACCAAAGGTCATATTCAAATGTCAGGTTCTTCCAAGAATAACTAGTTATTATAGGTTTTTTATTCATTATTTCTCAACTCATGGGACAACAAATACGAGGTTGATAATGAAGGTTGTTAAATTATCATATTTTGAAGAATTTGATAATGTATTTAAGGTATTGAAAAGAATTATTTACTTAGCACTGAAACAAATGTAACGAAATCATTGAAAAGTATATATAGTATAATGTGATGCATCGGGAATTAGGACGGGAGAAGTTTTGATAAAATAATATGAAGTCATGGAATGATGATCTTGAACGATAAGGCCTCATGGTTGTTATTAACCAATTAACGATCTCAAGCTAGTCGCTATGTTCATTCCTTTCATAGTTGGTGAAATTATTTACTGGGAGAGATGTTCATTGAATACACCAATAATAATATCCTCAAATATATTTTTATGATTTGTGATTTTGACATTAGATAGTGAATGTGAGTTGAAGGCTAAATGTTTTTTATTTTGATATTATCTATATGATTGGAAAACACAAATTTGTGGGCGATTCTATGAGTAATTAGACCGAGGCACAAGTGGTTCAATATTCTAAGAGTGAATGGAAGTTTATGGATTATTTCCTATGATTCTTTTAGAGGTCCTAGACCTTCATGAGAATCTTGTACTCACATTGTTGTTAATGACCTACACAGTTATGGATAGAGTCAAGATGGAGAAGCTTTTGGATCCATTAGGATTAGTCCTTAGGGATATATTTTAAAGAGATGACCCACCACATTGATGATTCACTGATGGGGGAAGAGATATTTCACCATCACAAATATTTATAATATCCACTATATATATGATAGTAGTTTATATGAGAGTCGCACAACACTTCTTCGGATGAATATCATATTCTCATGATTATGTACCATAATTTATTTATCCGATATTGGTGGCATGGTATGAAGATAGAGATAGTAGGTTTTGTTAATATATGTTCCACTTACTAATAGTTGAAGATAAAGAACCATTATTCTATCATCTTATTACATCCCTTACCCATTAGAGAATAGAAATGGGATGAAATAACCATGAATTTTTTGATGGGTTTATCTAGGTCTCTTTGAATAAATGAAAATGTCTGGGTTATGACGGAAAGGATGATGAAGGTCACACATTTCCTGAATATTTGATATCCCTTATTAGTGGATTTTCAAGGATTGATATATGTTTGGTATATTATACACATTCATGGAGTTACACATACAATTGTATGAGACAAGGATTCTAGTTTTAGGTTGTAGTTATGGAAGGGGATGTAGATGGATTTGGGTTCATAGTTTCATATGAGTACAAACAATCACCCATAGACTGAAAACTAGCCTGAACATATGATAAGAGTGTTATAGGATTTTTTCAAGAGCATAATCAATTATTTTTGGGGGTTTTTTGGAGAAACATTTATCTTTTACAAAATTTTACTAAAATAATAGTTTTCATGATAATAAAGAGTTGTATCCCTATAAGTCTCTATAATGTAGGAATTATCATTAAACCCTGTATTATTTAGAGGTAGTTGAGGTATTTCTACTAGGACTATATAAAATTCATGAGGCATTATATTATGTATAACTTATATTGAAGAATGTGAAAAAACAATGGTTTGGAATAATTGTTATGCCGATCATCATAACCGACATATGCTGTTTGATGTGGGAGATTAGGTATTTTTGTTTGTTTTACAAAATTAGGGAATGAACCAAATTATAGGAAAAGTACGTTGTAACTTATATACATTAGACCATTTGACATTTTTTAGATTTTAGTGTGGGTATCCAATTGGTTGATGTTACCAAATAGATAATGTACCATGAATGATGTCTTTCAAGATTCATAGCAACTTCATTGCGATTCAAACCTATCTCAGGTTTCCTAACCGGATTAGGTTGAGTTGGAGGTAGACGCATTTTTTGATTAGTATATGGTGTGTATGTTGGATGTAAGAATTAATTGTAACACCCAACCCCTCTAGACCGGAGTCGGTGCATTACATGTATTATTTTGAATTGTCAGCAGGAGTGAAAATCCTGAAGGAATCATCATTTTAGTATTCATAAAGAAACAAGATACATAAATTTAACTCAAATTACATTGGAAAAGGATACAAAATACAATACATTACAAAAAACTAAAAAATTCTTCCATAAGAACTCAATAAATGATATCCTATTCATCACTAGTCAAAGGTAAAAAAATGAAAGGGGTGAGCTCAAATTCATTTTAACGGTTAAAAATGGAGGAAGCATGAATAAATAATAACTGAATTTTAAACAATTTGACATAATCAACATGCCATGGTGAATAAATGAAAAACAAACTCCATTAATAAAAATATAATGAAATTGCATCCATAGATTTTGTCATAGTGGAAACCTCATGGATAGTACTAATTGATAATGAATAAAGATAATTATTATTAAAAGGACGTCATATATTTGGAAGATGATAACATATTAATATTAAAACGGGTTAGTTTTGTGGTTAGAAAGCCGTCTAATTTTTTGAAACATACTCGAAGGGTTTGTCACCAACTCATTTGACTCATGAGACCTATCGATGCATTAAAGGGATGTAGTAGGCCCCAACCACCTCTTCATGTCCAAATAATTTTTTATACATTGTTTCAATACACGATAAATATTCCCTTACATTATTTCTATAGAATAGAGGTTACCGATTCACCAATATTTCCATAGTTAAAACAACATTCAATCTAAATACCATATGTAAAATGGTATATGGCTTAACAATTAATCATATCCATGATACGAGAATATGGATATTAAAATCGAATAAAATATCAATTGAAATGTTATCTCATATGGGTAGTAGGTACACCACATAAGAAAGAGTTGGTGCATAATACTATGAAAGTCACAATGACGTGAAAATAGAAACAATGCTTGAGACCCTAATGTGATCAATTGATTCATATGACAAAAAGTTAATAACCACCAAATAAATCACAATATACAATTAATATAATTATAATCAAGAAAATACATATCAAATAGCAGTACATGTATGCCATAAATAAGAAATAAGAGGCAAAAAATGAAAATTCCAAAGA
The DNA here is from genome assembly GCA_963277665.1 of Viscum album. Lineage (NCBI taxonomy): Eukaryota > Viridiplantae > Streptophyta > Magnoliopsida > Santalales > Viscaceae > Viscum > Viscum album. The sequence continues at coordinate 1,997,297,556 of OY728157.1, forward strand.
ATTGAAAGTTGGATGAAAAAACCCCATACCATCATTTCAGCATGGAAACGAGTGTTCTAGTGAGGGATTAATGAGAGGTAAAGGGGTATCCGATTATTTATATATTATAAGGGATATATGGTGGAGGTATTAAAACATACCCCATTACAAGGTATTTAAAATAAAAGGGAATAACATAGAGCTAATTCATGAACAAAAGTGAGAGATAGAATCACTTACCAAGAACATATCATTATATTGAGGACAAATAAATGACATAATTAATTGTGAAAAAAAAATCCAACAAAATAAATGTGGATATACAGAATAGAACAATCATAGGCCATTCACACATACTCTTGGAAAATACAAAACCAATGACATTTATTTTTAACACAATGAATGTATAATGAGTTAAGATATCCCTTACCTTAAGTTCATAAGTTTTCTTGATTGTTCTCAACGACCTGAATAATATAATATAGATTCATTAATTAATAGTTACATAACCTCATAAACATTTAATTGATATGGTATAACCTTATTAATTACATTAATGGCTATTTGTATGGGGTTAAGAGATTCAATTTTATTTTTTTCATAGCATTTTCTTACATGGTTTTCATGATTCATTTACTAGTATACATGAATGGGTGTTCATTTGAAATGTGGTTAAAAATATAGAATCATTAATATATCATATTAATGAAATTATTGATATATAAATGTTCTTATAATGATTCAGGTTATATACCTTGAGGATGACTCATTTGACGAGTTAATGATAAACCGTTGGATTTGGCTTGGCGGTTTTGTGCACAATGAACTAGTTTGATATTATTATTCCCTTTTATGAGTGTATAAGGATTCAAAAACAATAAAAAAGATAAAATAAATATTTTATGATATGGTTCAACTATTTAAAATTATTCATGACCAGTATTCTAGAAATTTATTCAAATTTGAAACTCGTCTTCCTTGAGTGTGATAAATGAACACATCTTGGATGGTGTTTGAATTTATACTATAAAAGGAATGGAAGAAAAGCTATTATGATGAAATATTCCATTAGAATAATTAAAATCCATTACGTGTATGGTAAAATAATTATCATGCCATTTGGATGAGGTGTGTTGAGAATAGAGAACAAAACAATGGAACTTGTAAAAGGAATTAAAATAAAAAGGAAGAGAGGTTCACCTCTTCATTACTCCTCTTTGAGAAATTAATTATGGCCTTTTGGTGAGACTAGCATGTATTGGACATGGGGGGAGGATGTTAGGGATCTATTTGAGTAAAATTTAAGCAATTCATGATGCTTTAGTGGTGTGGGAGGAAGGGGGTGAGGGGGTTTATATAGTGGAGGGGTGGAGAGTTTTCTTAATATTATAATCATTAATTTATTGTTTCCTCTCAAGAGAAGAAATAGTCAGTATTTCATGATATATAATAGTACTAAGAGAATGTTAGTTCTATATTCGGGTTCTTACATCACTCATGATTCTTGAAAAGTTTAATTTAATTTATAATGTATTTATATGGTAAATAAATGCATTTTACTATTCACCAAAAATTCACCCTATCTAATTTTTGATGTGTAGAATCCAAAAATTAAGTCCATTTTGTAAATATAATTTTCTAAATATGATTAATTAAATATTTTATTAAAATCATTATTTAATCCAAATATAAAATCACTTAAAATATCCATCTTCATTTTTAAGGTGCCCACATATATTTATACATTCATGGGTATAGACACCATTCATAAAAGTAATATTACTATTCAGAAGTGTAAGTTACTATTTATAAGGGTAGGTAAAAAGTCATAGGGTTAGGTTAGTATTCACTGAAAATTTTGGTAATTATATTATACTCTAAATATCATCCTGAACACAACCATGTATGTTAGATTTTCAAAATTCAAATCACAGAGCTAGCTAATTTTTGTTTCATGGGTAGATTTTGACTATATCCTATAAATAACCATGTTTTGATCCACATAGTCTAAATTATTCATAAAATATAGGATTTATAATAAATATAATAAATTTAGGAGAAACATACCATAAAATATTTGTTGTGTTATATTATTCCCTCCTTCAGAAATTTCATCCTAGAATTTTTTTTCATTTATAATGTTCTTCATGATGATATGGGTGGTTCTTCTTCATAAACTCCTTAGGTTACCATGTTGCTTCCTTAATTCCAAAGAACTTATACTAGAAAAGTTGTCTGATTTCTCAATACATGTTCCATTGTGTCAAGGATCCCGATAGGCTCTTCAATAAATTGGAAATCCGCTTCATGTTCTATTTCATCATAAGTGAGTACATGCACTGGGACTAGAATTTATTTATTCATTATTGACACATGGAACACATCATGATCTTTTTAGATACTTTGAGGCATTTCTAAATCGTAAGCTACAACTCTGATTCTTTACAGAATTTCAAATGGTTTGATGTACCTAGGGCTCAATTTCCCATTCTTATAGAACCATAAGACACCCTTCCATGGAGATACATTCAGAAAGAAATGGTAATCCACATGGAGTACCAAATATTTTCACCAGTTGTCAGCATAAATCTTCTGCCTATTATGGGCTATTTTCATATGGGCTTGGGATGTATTCACCTTTTCTGTGGTCTCTTCAAAAATTTATGGGCCTATAAGTTTCCACTCACCAAAATCATCCCAACAAGTTGGTGTTTGACTTCTCTATCAATATAATGCTTCATATAGGGCCATTTTAATACTAGAATAAAAAATATTTTTGTAGGAAAATTCTACCAATGGAAATTATTGATCCCACATACCAACGAATTCAAGAGAGCATGATCTCATCATGTCTTATATAGTTTTAATAGTCTTTCCAGACTATTCATCAGTTTGGGGGTGATAATCATTACTCATACGTAGCTCAGTATTCAAATCCATCTGATGAATTTTCAAGAATTTTGATTTAAACTAGGGATATCGATCGGACATAGTCTATAGAGGACCACCATGAAGTCTTACAACTTCATTAATATAAAGCCTTACGAGGCACTAAAGTGGAAAATTCTCACGAACCAACCAGGGTCAACCCTGAACCGATCACTCGAGCTGGTCTGTGACATTATCCGATAGGTGTTCCCGATCCACCCAGGATGGCGATAAGTGCCATTGTATCATTAGAGGACAAGTGGTAATAGTTTTTCCCAAAAAAATTAAATAAATCAGTGGAAAAGTAGAAACATGTAATGAAAATAAATGACCCTGAAAAGAATGAAAAACCAACCAGACACACTAACCTAGTCTCGAACAAAACTCCTCGTGACTCTGAGAGTCGCTAACCAGTCCAAAACTAACTCTCTCCCATAGTGAGCAAGCTCGAACCAAACCTTAAAAAAACTAAAAATTGGAAAAAACCATAGCTTTGATTATTAAAACTCTATAGGCGTGCCCGAAAAACTATTCCAAATGAACTACCATTAAATAAACAATTTACCAATTTCAGGTTTGAACTAAATTATATAAAATATTAGTTTCGACAGACAAAATCATTTCTATAACAAGTATCCCCCCATTGCCCTTTTTAATTTTAATACAATTTTAATGTTTGAAAGGAATAATTTTATTGAATTTTAAATCATTTTCTGTGAACAATTTAGGAATCCAAACATCACTTATTAGCCTAATGAGAAACCACACCCAAAACACACCAAGGGAAATGGAAAAAGTGGAACACACGGGAAAGTAACCGAACTCGACCTCTCAATTATCTGCCACATATAAATAAACACTAAAGGGAACATGGATCGAACCTAGGAGCTCATGAAAAATCCATAACATACTATACATGTGACTCATCTTGAAGGCATGCCCTAAATTGATGATGTCATAATGCCCTAATGCTTGGTATATCCCTTCATGGCCTAACCGAGGGGCCCAATCCACATAAAAGCAATAACTCAGTATTCCCCTACTATGAGGCCACTAGCAAGTTGGTAATCTAAACTACTGCATAAATTGTTCTTAGAAAATTCACTCGAAATGTCAGGTTCCCATGTCAACAATCATAATAAAAGGATAATGGTTGAGTTAGAAAAGTCAATCATGTAGAACAAATATCACACAGAACTCATGTAATCAATGTACACAAAAGATCTCCCATGAGCCACCGTAATGAGTGTTTTTCGAATATAATTTATTTTTATTAAAGTGCCAAATGTTCCTTCCCCAATTTTAAAGAAAAACCTCATTTCTAACAAAAACCCAAAACACACATTCATGCTTTAGAAAAAATAATTTATCATTTAAACAAAAACTACATTTCAAATTCCATGAATTATGTTTAAATTCAAAATGGGAATTCTTTCACAACTGAGTGTCCGTTCATCAATAAAATATTTCAAGTGTTGTTTATAAAATAAATAGATATTTTTACACCAAATAATCATTTAAGAATTAATTGTCTTATATCATTTCCCATTTATTAAATTTAATAAAAACATCATGAAATTAATAAAATCTAAATTTAAAGGAATGTGTAGTGGGGAAATCATGGAATGAGCAACATGTGTACCTTAGTTATGTTTTCTGTGGCCTGGAGCAATCTTGGATTGCCTTTGTATTTGCAGGACCAACTAAGATTCCATCCTTAGAGATAATATGGCTAGAAAAAGTCATATTGAAGTCAGAATTTGTGTATTCTAAACTTCCCATATAAATCATTTCTTCTTTAAGTTTTTATAATAATCTGAAAGTGATCCTCATAGTATTTATAGTTTTTTGAGTACACCAGGATAACATCACACAAAAATGTTATCACGATATTCCTTGAAAATTCTGTTCATTGAATCCATGAAAACTGAGGGTGAATTTTTAGTACAAAATGCATCACTATAAACTCGTAATGCACATACCTAGTTCGAAATGATTTCTTAATAATATATTCCTTCCTCTCACTTGATATCTAGATTGAAGGGAAGTACTCAAAAAGTACTGACCCCCAAGAAGTTAATCAAATATATCATCAATCTGAGGAAGAGGATACTTATTATTTATTGTAATAGCATTGATTTCCTTGTAATAAATGAAAAGCCTCATGGATCCATCTTTCTTCTTGTCAAATAGGACCGAGGATCCCCATATAGAAATACTAGGTTGAATAAATCCTTTTTCACACAACTCTTCTAGTTTTTTTATCTCTAATAACTCCATAGTTCCCATTCTATAGGGGGTCTTTGATATAGGTCTTGCACCAGGAATTAAGTCAATGGAAAACTCAGTTTCCTGCTCTAAAGAATGTCCAGGTAAATACTCTGGAAACAGATTAATGTATTCATGCACTATATAGACATCTTCAATCTGAAGATTTACTTCCTCACCAATAGATATTTTTTTATCTTCCACTCCAAGTATAGCATTTAGTAGAGCTATTGTGGCAGGATATAGATAAAAATCAGGTGGTGAGGATTATAATCTAAAGATAAGGGATTGTACAACATTTTCAAAATTAGTAACATTATTTTTCTTGCAATAAATATTCACATCATAGTTTGACAACCAATTCATAATGATAATTATATCAAATTCATTCATTGGTATGACGATAAGGTTAGAAACTAAATAACATATATGTGTCACGAGGGGGACTAGTTAACAAGCCTTTGTTGAAATGATGTATCCCCTTGGTGTTTTGACTGATTACCCCTTTATTAAATCAAATTGGATATGTCTAATTTTTTTGGAAAATTCAAAAGATATAAATGAATGCGATGATTTTGAATCAAATAAAGTGTTGTATAAGTTTGAACAAACAATTAGAGTACCTACCACCAAATCATTAGGAACTTCAACTTCCGAGGTTGCAATCACATAAGTTATCCCATGACCTCCTAGAATTTTCTGAGGCATGTTTCCTTTGTGCGTAGAACAATCATTTTCATAGTGCCCCATCTCACTACATTTGTAGAATTTAACATCATCAAATTGTTTCTTTCCATTGCATTCATTAGATAGATACCCATTCTCTATACACTTATAGTAGAATCTCATGCCATTCAAGTATTTTTTGAGATGATTCTTTCCATAGTTCCCACATAATGGGAATTTATTCATTCCCTTGTTCTTATTTGGATCTTCACCTTTCTCTTGGTTATCAGAGTACCGCTTTTTATCTTGTTTTCCCATGAAAAAATTTGACCTTGAAAATTCTTTCTCTATTTTGATGGCCCCTGATACAATTTCATCATATGACAAAAATGTTTGAGATGCCAGTGCCCTTTTAAGACATGGATTTAGACCGTCAACGAAATGATCAATATTTTCTGCCGAGTCACATATATAATCTATGGGATATTGGGCTAGCCTTGTGAAGGTATCCTCATACTCGATAACATTGTCTTCTTCCATTTCCTTTAATCCACGAAATTTCCTCTATTTCGGTTGATTTCCCATGAGGGAATTATTTTTCAAAGAATATTTCCATAAAAATACTCTTTTCGACATATTCTATTAGTTCCTCCTCCATGGTACTCTGAATCAAGGACCACAAATGATCATTGTCACGCTTTAGATAATATACTCCCAAAACTACCCTTTCATTTTTACTGCATCTTAATGCCATGAATATCTTTTCAAGGGACATTATCCACTACTCAAAAACCACTGGATTAGTAGTCTTACTATAAGATATGGTCTTCTACCATATTAAATGATCCAACCTAAGTGTGGAATGGTTATTAATTATAACCTAAGTAAGTTTTCCAAATATGTTCATGATCTGATCTACTCGAACATTGATTGTGTTGACATTCTTAGTGATGAGATCCCTACATTTACCATGAGTATTGATTCAAATTCATCCATTATACATCATTTCTAATTTATGGAACACAATAAATTAGGGTATGAATCATAATTTATAATCTTAACTGAACAAAATACTTAGCATTAATTTAGATCCTACACATGGCTTATCCCGTAATCAGAAAAATTGTTTATTTGAAGAATATTTTACATTTTAATCCTTAATAATGGATTGTAACGAAAATTTGAATTATCCTATGCATAACACCTAAGATATTCATAACCAAGAGTGCATTAAGGCCCATTTTCATGTACTAGGATTCCTAGGGTGACGACCAAACCTCCTTGTTGGATCTTTCACTCCTAGGTACATCTATGACCAAGCCACATGTACCTGCTCGTATCCAAATAGGGATGTATTTATTGAAGTATAAACATAATATATCACTTATAAAAATAATGGTACATTATTTTATATTTTTCCTCAAATAATACCTTAGGTTTTTGTCCCTAATCTACGTTTTCTAATCTAGTTTCCATGTTTTCTTCTAAACATCCTCTGATACCAACTGTAACACCCCAACCCCTCTAAACCAGATTCAGTGCATAACATGTTATGTTTGAATGGTTATAAGGAGTGAAAATACTGATGTAATGATTATTTGAGTATTATTGAAGAAAATAGATACATAAATGTTACTCAAATTACATTTTCAAAGGTTACAAAATACAATACATAACAAAAACTAAAAACAGCATCCACTAAAACTCAATATATGATATCCTCTTCATCTCCTATTGATGTTAAACAATTAAAGGGGTGATCTCAAAAGATCCGTAATTGTTACAAATTTTGGAAGAATTAATCAAAAATAATTAAATTTTAATCAATTTTTCATAATCAACATGGCATGGTGAATAAATGAAAAACTCACGACATTAATAAACTGAGAACAAAACTACATCAATTGATTTTTTCATAGTGAAAACCTCAGGGATAGTAATAATTGTTAATGAATAAAGCGAATGATTATTAATTATAAGTCATGTATCTTTAACATGAAACCATAGTACTACTAAAACGGTTTATTTTTCAAGGTAGAAATCTATCTGATTTTCTGAAATAAACTAGAAGGGTATGTCGCCAACTGATTTGTCTAATGAGACCAACTAATTCATTGAGGGGATGGATAGGGCCCCACCCATGGTTACATGTCCAAATAATTATTTATACATAGATTCAACATAAGATAAATATTCATTTACAGTATCCATATAGAATATAGGATACTAATTCATCAATATTTCAACAGCCAAAACAATATTCAAAATAAATACTGTATATAAAATGATATATGGATTAAAAAAGAATCATATCCATGATATGAGAATGTGTAAAATTAAATCGAATATAATTTCAATTTAAAAGTGATCTAAAATGGGACGTAGGTACACCATATAAGAATGAGTAGGTGCACAATACTAAGCAAGTCAAAATGAAGTGAAAATAGAGATAGAGCTCGTTACCATGTTGTAATAAAATGAGTCATGTGAGAAAAAGATAATAACCACCAAATGAATCACAAAATACAATGATTATAAATTGAATCATGAAAATATATATCAAATGTTATTACACCTACAACAATTATAATAAATAAGTGGCGATCAATTGAAATACCAAGGAATTTAAAGTTATATTTCAAAACCACTTACAACCATTTCGGCATGGTAACGAGTGTTCTTGCGAGGTCCTAATGAGAAGTAAAAGGGTATAACATTATTTATTTTTCATAATATAATTATGGGGAGTTGAAAAAACATAACCCATCATTAGGTATTATAAATAAAAGGGCAGTAAAGAGGAGAAGTTCTTGAACAAAAGTGAGAGATTGAATCCCTTACCAAGAACATATCATTAGAGTTAGGAAAAATTAATGACATAATTATTTTTGAAAAAAAAATACCCACACAATTAATGTTAATATACATAATAAAAAATTCATAGGTCATTAACACATATTCCAGGAAAATAAAAAATCAATAACATTGATGTTTAACTCAACGAATGGAAATTGAGTTAAGATATCCCTTACCTTATGCTTGATGGTGTAACTGATTATTCTTAAAAACCGGAATAATCAAATTTATTTTCATTAATTAAAAATTCAAGAACTTCATAAACATGTTATTGATTCGTTAAAACCTTATTGGGTTCATTAATGGCCTTTTTTATGAGTTTAAGGGATTAAAATTAATTGTTTTGGAAGCATTTTCTAACATAGTTTTCATGATTCGTTTACTTGAATTCATGAAAGGAAAATCATTTGAAATGTGGTTAAATATCCCGAATCATTAAAATATCTTATTAATGACATTATGAAGATATAAACAATCTTAAAATTATTCTGGTTATATACTAGGAGGATGACTCATTAAACAAGTTAAGGTTAAACCCTTGGATTTGGCATGGAGGTTTGGTGCACAATGAACTTGTTTTGTGTTATTTTTCCATTTTATGAGTGTGTAAGGATTACAGAAAAAAATGATAAAATGAATATATTATGATCTAGATAAATTATTTAAAAGGCTTTAGGAATAATATTCAAGATAGTAAAGAAAATTGAAAACTCGTCTTCCTTGAGTTTGATAAATTAACACATCTCAGATGGTGTTTGAATTTATAGTATAAAAGGAAAGGATGAAAATATATAATGATGAAATATTCCATTAAAATAATTAAAATCCAAAACCTAGATTTTACATTAATTATAAAGGAATTTTTATGACGTGTGGTGAGAAGTGAAAAAATAATAATTGCAATTGTAAAAGGAATTGAAATAAAAAGGAAGAGTGGTTCACCTCTTGAGTACTCACTTTTGAGAAACTCCTTAAGACCTTTGATTTTTGACATTTTCAAGACAAGAAGGTATTGTATGTTGGGGAGCTGGTTAGGGAGATATTTGAGTAGAATTTAGGCATTTATTGAAGATTGAGTGGTGTGGGAGGAAGAGGGGGTGAGGCGTGGTTTATATATTGGAGGGGAAGAGAGTTTTCTTAATATTATAATCATTAATTTCTTACTTCATCTCATGACAATCAATCTTGAGTATTCCATGACTTATAATAGTAATAAAATCACGTGAGTTTGATATTTGGGTTCTTACATCACTAATAATGCTAGTAATTGTTAATTTAATTCATAATGTACTTATACAGTAAATTACATTAATTTCCTATTCACTTAAAATTCATGTATTTTTGAAAAATACAAAAAATTAATCCTAATCATTTTTCAACATGTAGAAACTAAAAATGAATTCCATTTTTCAGAAATATTTTTCTATATATGAATAATTAAATATTTAATTAAAATTGTTATTTAAACGAAAAATATAAACACTAAAAATATTCATCTTCATTTTTGAGGTGCCTTAATTTATTTATACATTCAGGGGTAAGGATACCATTCCTAAAAGACATATTACTATTCATAAGGGTAGGTTACTATTTATTAGGGTTGGTTAGTATTCATTAGTGTAGGTAACTATTTATAAGGTTTGGTTAGTATTCATAAGGGTAGGTTACAATTCACCTAAAATTAAGTAAATTATATGAGACAAAAAATATCATCATGAACACAATGGTGTATGCCATATTTCCAAAATTTAAATTATAGAGCTAGGAAATTTATGTTTAATTGATATTTTATGAATATTTCCTATAAATAACTATGTTTTATTCCATATAGTCTTAGTGATAAGGGAAATATAGTCTATATAATGAATATAGTGTATTTAAGAGAAACATAGCATAAAATGTTTGGGGTGATACATGAATGGTCTCTAATTAATGTAAGTTCCTCCAGTTTAGGTTTTATTTTAGTATAGCCATGTATAGGATGATAATTGAGAGACAGATTCTGACATACGTTCTTTGTGTCTAAAACTATTTATAGATGATGTCAAAACACTCTTATATGGGAAACATAGTGATGAATTGTTTTAAATAGGGGATATTTTATCTTATCAAATGTTAATAAATGTACATATTCTTTTAAATTTAGTATAAATAATTTTTTAATCTATATGATAATTCTTAATGATTTCAGGTGGTTTTTGGGAGTGTCAACAAATTTTTTGTATCCTATAGTTATAGATTTTAGATAAATATAATGAATTGAATGGTTAGTGTATTATTATTATTAGCCATGAATCTAAACCATAAAACGCATATATATAGGAGAAATATCATATTAACAAAAAAAGTATGTTCATTTAAATGAAAACAATGCGATCCCATCCTTTTCTAGGTATATATCTCATTGGGTTTTAAGTCTTGGTATAAATGGGTTCTATTTTTCCTGGGTTCGTGGTGAGATGGGAAACATTAAAAGTGGTTCCGAAGTGGTTAAAAGGAAAATGGACTAAATGATCAACTAAAGTACATTTACACATTGTGTAATTCCATTACATGTCATATAATTGTTCAAGGGTTTTAATTAAATAAATATGAGATGATTGGGTTTTTAGAGGTATTTTATTAACAACATTTACATGACGTGTATTCCAATTACACACCAAGTAAATAACTTACCTACTATTTTAAAAAAATAGTACATGTGAATTTTTTTTCTAGCTACATATCTTATCCTCTGACCCTAGGGTGACTCTTAGTTAATTTAGATTGAATTATTCATATATTGTTAATTTTTATTGGTGATAGATACATGGTAATCCATTTTTTCCTTGGATCCCTTTCATTCCTCCTTCTTTTGATATAGTAGTGAAATGTTTAATTGTTTTTTGTTTGGGTTTGATCTTGAACTTAGTTTTTGGTCTCGATATCTTCTTTTATTGTTGGTTTTACCATATTACATGAATTATGGATTTTTTTGTTAGTGTTCTTCATAATTTTTGAGGTAGGTGGTATAAAAATCAAATCTTATTGTCTTTAATTTCAATTACATTGATAAAATTGTGTATTTTCTAGGGTTTGTTAAGAAAGTTAATTTTTTAATATGAATTAATAAATTTTGAGAAGTAATTTTTTATGTGAATTTGGGTTTGAAATGTTTAATTAATGTATTAATTATTAGTATTTTGAAATAATGGGATTTAGGAATATTTAATTATTGAATTTATTACTAGAGTATTAAGTTGGTGGAATTGGAATGATTATTTATTGAGTCAATTATATATATATATATTTGGATTTCAAAATTCTGATTAATTAATTATCAAATTATTTATGGGCGATTGATTTGATTCTGAAAATTATTGAATTTGATTAATTAATTGGTTAATTAATTAATGAAATTATTTTTATTAGTTATTTAGTAAATTAATTAACAGGATTGATATGATAAACTAATTATTAATTTAGAAATAAAATTGACGTGATTGATTAAAATTTGAATTAATTAATCATTTTATTTAGGTAGGAAATTAATGAGTTTGATTAATTAAGTAGGGAATAAATTAATTACAATATTGTAATTATGTAATGATGAATGGTAAAAATGTAATTGAGTCATTCAATATGAAATTTTAATGGTAAGAATTGATTTGATTTATGTAATAATGGTTGGTAACAATGGTATTTTGTAATGTATTATGAAATATGAATGGTAAAAATGGTGTGAAATTATGTAATGAGGAATGTTAACAATGGAATTCCTTCATTTATTTTGAAATATGAATAGTAAAAATGATATTCAATTACATAATGATGAATGGTAACAATGAAATTTAGTATTTTATTAAGAAATATGAACGGTGATAATGAAATTTAGATATATGATATGGTTGTGGTTTCCTCTGGAACCTAGGTGTGTTATGTAGTTAAATAAAGTGTAATTGAATAAATGTAAACTATTTACATTTTTTTCTTATATTTATTCCTTATATAACTACATACACTATTTTTAATGGATATTGTTTTTGATTCCACAAGTAGGGGCATGCTAATTTTTACTCACACCCTAATTGAGCTGTTATATTATTACCTGAATACTCATCATGTTTGTAAGAAATGATATCTAAAAAGGATCTATGTTTGATGGATGGTTTGGGATAGATCATGTATGAGGTAACCAAAATTATTCCATTAACCAATTGGGAGTTATTAGTACCATTACTTTTTTGTTTGAATTTTGACACATATAAAAAACTTTACCATGGAATATCTACTATGTATTTTTTATTATTTATTTCTAGTTTTGGTCATATTTTTATGCTTGTGTGGACTACTCATTTGGTTATTTATATTTATTTCTACTATTTTAATACTTTTATAAAGATTTTATAGTATCCCCATGATCGATATTAGACCGGTGCTACTATTCAGTTTCCTTTGGCATATGGGGAGGTGTGTCTGAGGTCAAGTCATGAACCAGCTCGGGGAACTGGTGTGTAGAACCTGGGCAAGGACATGAAAAAGATGTATCAATAGCTATTTTCTATTCTTTTATTTATTATTATTTGAGAGAGGTATTCCTGAGAATAGGATGTGTTAAAAATTGGTTAAGAACTTGTGCAAGGGAGTAGCAACCCCGTTTATGAGATTAAAAAATCCATCTACCCAGTATGGGATTTCTATTGTTGTCATATATTGTTAGGGTTGATTATATTTAACCATGGGGTGATACACTTGTTGTGTGAGGTTATTTGTTTTTGGGATTTTAGATACGGCCTAGTATATCATGAGAGTTGATATTTCATGCATCAATCTGGAAACTAAATATTATTTTGTGACATGCATCATCTTAGGCATGTGGAAAAAATGGGTTTTTGGAATGCTCTTGAACTTGAACTATTTTTTCTTTCATTGGAAATTTAACCAAAAATAGAGGCAAATATGAAAATGAAAACATTGAAAAAATTCAAAAAGGTAAATAAATGGACGCCTAATTTGAAATATGAATAATGAGAAGGATTTTACCCTTGGTTAAAAATGACATAGATGTGGGATGGTTAAGTGTAGTGATAGTGCCTCGATTCATACCAAGTGGCAGGGAAACGGGAAATGACTTGTTATAGGATTTTATGAATTCCGTAAAATGTTTTACACTTTTTTATGTGTTTTATGTTGTTTTTTTAGTATTGTAGACATATTATTCCTTGAATATTCTTGTTGAGTGGAATTCATGAGTATATGGATGGAGATTCTCCCCTTTTAGTGGAACTAGAGGCATTGATAGTGTTGAGTGAGGATGTCAGAGATATGCTCCAAGAGAATATTTCTCGTTTCTTGAAATTCCTGGAAAGATAAATTGGGTGGGTTGTAAAAAAAATCATCATTTAAAGTGGGAGTTCCAGTTATATCTCTATAGAAATTATACTTGAGATAGTGGATCAGAGGCAATGGAGATCGGGATTGAGTCCCTCTAAATTATACTTGAACATCTAGAGACTCATGCTGAGAATAGATTAAAAATTTATGTATATATGTTATGTTGTAAAAAAAATACTTTGTGAGAAATCCATACATAGGATGGAAAGATGGATAATATTGAATAGAAGGAACTTCAAGATATATTCATTGAGAAATTGTTTCCTAAGATGTTGTGGTAGGAGAGGGAAGCTATGTTCATGAGATTGAATCCTGGGAATATATTTGTGATGGACTACGTTGGATGCTTAAAAAATCAGAGTGATTTTTTATTGTTCTGGTATGGGGTGAGGATAGTATGGAAACATGGTTCCAGGATGTACATAAGTGGGAAATGAAGTCCTACGTGAATATATTCAGCATTATGACGTTTTTAGAAGTGATAAATTAGTATCCCATTACAGATGGGAGCATGAAGGAGGATTCTAGTGGTGGGTAACTGGTTGCAGCTAGACTATTAGAAGGTATGAATTTTGAGAGTATGAATCATAATTATGGGTGTATTATTTAGGGTATTGGAAAGCAGAGTGTCCAGACAGAGGTTTCATTTATAAAGGACTTTACTGGAGTTATCTATCAAAAGTGTTGTAGGCTAAACCATTATCAAAAGCACAATACCCGACCTCATGTAGACTGTTTTTCTTGAAGAATGATGGGCCATCTACAATGTCTTAACAGGAACCCACATTAGATGGGTAGTGATAGAGGATCTAAAAAAACCATAGTGCATAATGGTGATCTTCTGAACCATATAAATTTTGAAGCTGGATTTATACTGTCTGTGGTAATAGGGGTAATGGAGATGGAGTATTATAGAAAGAGAGACAATATAAAAAGAGTTTTTTAGTTCCTAAGACTTATATTTCTTCACATGGAATAGGGGCATGATAGTTATATTCCACTCAATATTCAATTTTGGATGTCGAGGCAAGAAAATCGATATATATATGTAATATTCTTAATGATTCTACTTTATCTAGTTCTTTTTTTGATACTAGTTCCTCTAATTAAATTATTTTTACAGATCATGTGAATGATTTGGGACTGGCGGTTGATTTTGTGAGTTTCATGTTGATAATAGACACACTATTGGGAGTACGATTGAGTGGCATTAGCTTTTGCAAAGGGAAATCTATCGATGATGGGGAGTGTCATTTTGTGTGGGAACTTTATATTCATGATATCTAGGGATTTGACTTAATTTTATGAATGGAATAGATAGTATAATACCTATAACACATTGATGGTTACCATAAAAGTATGAATTTTAATTCTACTAAGGGTGGTACCTATGTTCACCATAGAGAGTGGGACCTCAAGATGGGCTATGAAGGGACATTTTATCATCAAATAAGGGAGAAAACCAACAAGTTACTTGTTTTATACCAGATGATTAATTTTTGAAGCATTAAGTATATCCCCTTATAATGGACTGGATTTAGGATGTGTTTCTTGAATGATTATCATGTGCAACACCTGATAATGATGTATAATTTACAATTGAGATCATTCTAGGGGAAGATCAGGTTTTTATTCCTCTATATAGATTTTGATAACAAATTATTTAATATATTATTAATTAACTAGAAGTGTTAAAAGATAGTGGATTTATCCCTCCATGTACATCACCGTTGGGTTCTTTAGATTTTTTTCCGATGATGGATGATTATACATTGTTATTATGTGTTGATAACCAGAAGATGAATCTGATTTTTGTAAAGAAGTGGTATACATTCAATGTATCAATACTTTTTAACACTTTATGAGATCTTTTGTGTTTTAGAAGAATTTATTTAGATTGGGGTATCATCATTTAAAATTTATAACTTCTTATATACCCATGACTTATAACACAAGTTCGTATAGAATTTATGAGTTCCTCATAATACCATTTGAGATAACTAACACCCTAGCCATGTTTATGGAATTTATGAATTGAATATTCCATCAATATCTATATCAGTTTGTGGTAGTGTTCATGGTATGAAATTATGATGTACTCCAAGGCACATGATGATAATTCCCAACTTCTTGATATCATCTTTATTATAGTGAGAGAGAAGCATAAATATTCCATTCTATATATGTATCAAATTGGGATAGATTGGGTACAATTCTTGGGTCACATCATCATAGAAGGATTTGTCTATCTATATACCAAGAGATGGTTCTTACATTTTTTCTTGGGATTAATCCAAGAACAGTTTTCTTATCTATATCTTTAGTTGTTATTATGTATTATCAATGGTTTATACATTAATTTTCTAATTTATAATCAACACTATTTGGATTTACCATGATGTGGATAATGATTGAATGGATAGAAGCATGAAAGAAGGACAAACTAGAGCTAAATAAGTATATGACATCTTCCCAAATCATGATCCTACCTATGTTAGGTGAGAATTATTTGGTGTTTTGTGATGATTTTGTGATCATACGTAGAGCAATGTTGTTACATTGAGATCAAGTTATGGTGCATGGGTCTCAATATTTGAAACCATATGAACAAAACTACCTTATTAATTTCCTCGAGTTAGTTTTAGTTTTTTATATATTAAATTGGTGGAAGAATGATCTATCTAGAGAAAATATTACTATGTTTACAGACCATAGTTATTGAGATATATCTTTTCATAGTAATTTATGAATCTTAAATAGAAGATATTTGTTAGGAATATCTGTCATTTTATTTTTAGATAGCCTAAATGACAAGAAATGGAAATAGTGTTGTTGACACTATCATAGACTCAAGAAGTTTTGTGGTCTAGTGCTAAGTGGATGATGACAACCTTACTGGTTTAGATGCATGTTGTGGTTTTGGGGAGTTAAGGGAATGTGACTCTCATATTAGTTTTGTTGAAGTCTATACTCTTGAATTGGATAAAAGAAATGAAACATGATGATTTGGAGTATTTTTTCTTAAAGAAAAGAATTCATTGTGTGGAGTCACCTTTATATTGGACCGTAGATGTGGATGGGATCATATATGTTAGATATTGGGTTATTGTTCTTACATGTATATGGTGGGAGCTAATGTGTGTGTTTCATTCTTAGAATTGGGTGGTATATCCATGTGTATCCAAAATGTTCCATGACCTATGTCAACAGTTTTTGTGGTAGGTTATTTAAAAGGAGACTAATGTTTTCTAGACATAATTGTACACCTTTCAGAAGGTGAAGTCTAAGAATCATTGAGCTGGTGTATTTTCGTAGTCATGTCCCATTCCAAAATGGATGTGGAATGATATGACCATGGACATCTTGGTAGGTCTAAAAATGATGCATCAGAATAATGATGCTATCTGGATTCGTGTGGACCATTTTAAAAAAGTGTAGAATTTATTTCAATTGTGTGAGACCTTCTCATTATAGATGTTGGGATAACAATATGTTTGGTTGATTTTCCATCTGCACTGGCTGCCACAAGAATATAGTTTTAGACCGTGACTCGTGCTTCACATAACTCTTCTTATAGTGCTTTGGAACACAATTTTTTTAGTAAACCATTCCAACCATAGAGATATGGAGTGTCAGAGCGTACTATATATGTGCTTGAGGATATGTTATGATCATGGGCTCTTAACATTGTTGGGTCTTGGTATAATCACATATATTTAGTTGAATTCTCCTATAACTACTTTTTTTAGAGATGATGCAGAAGGAATCATATGAGGAAATTTATATTATTCCATTCCAATCACTTATATGTTGGATGGAGGTAGGTGTGTTGGAGTTGTTGGGACTGAGTCTCCTACTAGGTACAAAAAAGTAGGTTAAGCTTATTCAAAGGCATATTTATATGGCTCAGATGAGCAGAATTCATATGAAAATCGACGTCGATGACCCCAGTGTTTACATAGGGAATTTGTGTATTCATCAAGGTGTCTCATATATTGGGTCACTACATGATAAAATTATTGGGAAATTTTTCTCCCACATTTGTTGGACCATTTTAGAAAGTAGAGATAATCAGGTTAGTGGTGTACACATTAGCTCTTCTACAGAGATATAGTGCTATAAATGAACTTTTCCATGTGTAACTACTTCGGCGATATCACCCCAACACCTCTATTGTAATCATCAAGGATTATGCTAATCATGAGATAAATTCTTATGTTGAATATAATCATATACGTTTCTACGATATTATTGACAATGTGTTGTGGGGGAAATACTATGCTGATAGATAATGTATTTTGGAAACATGGACATGTTTAGGTGGAAACATCGGTGAGGGAAGAATCTATGATGACTCAATGGTGTGATCTTTTTGACTCATGATCATAAAGATACATGTGAGTAAAACTTGATGATGATATATTATAATTTAAAGAGACTATAAGATCTCATCTTGTTTCAGGTATATATCTCATTAATTTTTGAGTATTGGTATAAATAGATCAAGTGTTTTATGGGTTCTTGGTGAAATTTGAAATATTAAAAGATGTTCATATTTCATTAAACAAAAAATGGGATGAAATATTAATTGTAGAATGTTTGAACACTTTGTAAATGTATTACACATCGTGTAGTTGTTCGAGGGTTTTAAAAAAAATAAATCCAAGGTGATGAGTTTTTTGGTATATTCTATTACAAACATTTTCATGAAGTGAAATACTATTACATTTCATATAAATTAATGACCTTATATTTTAAACATATAGTGTGGATGAATGTAGAAATTTATCATCTACAACTCTTCTCCTCTAACCCTAGAAAGACTCTTAGTAGATTTGGAGGGATTTATTAAGCTCTGATCTATGCGGATTAGTGATAGATTCATGGAAATAACCCTTTTGATTAGTTCTCTTACAGTCCACCTTCTTCTGATGAAGCAGTGGATCCTTTGGTAGTTGTGTCATTGGTGGTTGTTCTTGATCCTAGGTTTTGTTTTGGATCACTTCTTCAATTTTTTTATTCTATTGTTTTACATTAGTTGAGGTTTTTCATGGGTGAGAGTTCTTCAACAATAATGAGGTAGTTATCCTATAATTCAAATCCAATAATCATGATTTTCAATTATAATTATGTAATTGTGGAATTTTTTGGGTTCATTTAGATATTAGATTTCCTAAATATGATCAATTAAATAGTTGAATTGTTTAATTAAGGGGATGTCGGTTTGGAATAATTAATTTATAGATTAATTATCAAGATATTGAAATTGTGCGCTTTGGAAAAAATTAATTATTGAATTTATTATCTAAGTATTGAGATGATGAATTATGAATAATTAACTGTTGATTAGTTATGATGATATTTGTATTTATGATTATGGATTAATTGGTTGTTAAATTCATTAAGGTAGATTTTGGTGTTTGTGAAAAAGATTAAATTGGATTAATTAATTTTTGATTTAATCAATGGAATTGATGGGATTAATTAACTTGTGAACTAACTAATGGGATTGATTTGATAATATAATTGTCTAGTTATTAATGAAATTGATGTCACTAATTAATTATTGAATAAATAAATGGGCTGATGTGAGTTTGATTTTTTTTGTTTAAATAATCAATAGGTGATTTATTTAACATTAATATTTGAATTTTTTTATGATTAATGGTATTTTCAGGTAAGGGTTTTTAATTTTTAATTATATTGGATATCATGAAATGGATTATGTTTTTCATTTACTATTTGCGTGGGAACCATTTTGAATTTTCAAGTATGATTTTTGAGTTTTGTAATGATGAATGGTAAAAATAGAATTCAGTAATGTATGATAGGAATGAATGGTAAAAATGGCATTAAATTAGGTAGTGGTGATGTGTAATATTGTAATTTAGAAATGTATTATGAAATATGAATATAAATAATGAAATTAAATTATGCAATGATAAATTGTAACAATGGAATTCAATAATATATTATGAAGTATAAATGGTTAAAATGGAATTTGATTATGTAATAATGAATATTAACAATGGAATTAAGTCATGTATTGTAAAATATGAATGGTAATAGTGGAATTATGATATATGATATGTTTCCAGTTTCTTAGGGTACACGAGGTTGTTTCATGGTTGATTATTGATAAATTGATAAATTGTAAACTATTAACCATGTTACTTGTGCGCTATTCTTTATAAAAATGTATACATTTTTTTGACTAGTGATTTTTTTAGACGTCATTAGTGGTGGACTTCTATATTGTAATCACACCCTACGTGGACTGGAAGATCGGTACCCATATAGGCATAATGTTTGCATGACAGTATAAGGGCATATGCCTTGGGTTAGATGGATACTTTGGGATGGAGTGTGGATAAACGAACCAGACATATTATGGGACCCTTTAGGGTGTTTTAAATACCTTTAATTATTTGTTTCCATTTGGATAAATAATACATACATCGGAATGAAATATTTACTATTTAGTTTTGATATTGTATTTTTAGTTTTGGTCATATTGTGGTGCTAATTTCATTTACTCATTTTGTTAATCTAATTTATTTTTATAGTCGATCTATTTATATAATGATGGTATAGTATCCTCATGATCTATATTAGACCCTCATTTCTATTCAAAATGCTATAGTGTAATGATAACCACGCCTGAGGTCATGTGGAGAACTGGATGACAACACTAGTGTGTGGAACCTTTTCTAGGCCATTACAAAAACCCACAATAAATTTCATGTGTATGATTCATAGTTGGAGATCAGTTTCTCCTAACTATGTCCCTAAATTTGTTAGGGATTTTATCACTTAGAAAGTGAGATCATAGAGGTTTTTCTTGGTTTTTCAAACTATGCACCTAACTTTATGATGGGGTGACACCCTAGAATGTTCTAGCCATACTGTTGGTGTGAAATTTGGAAAATAGTTCATCCAAATCATGTGACCCTTTAACTAATGGTGGAAATCAAATATTCCCTCTATCCCTTTAAACCATTAAACCAATTTCTTTTCCTTAAAATTGACATCAAATCCCCTACTTGAGAGTCCACCTAATCTCACCTCCTAGACATTGAAGGATCATCAATGCCTAATATCTGATTCAAGCATCATTTTTCTTGTTGGACCCCCATAGTGAGACTACTAGTCCACTAACTTATTTTCTTCATTTAACACCCAATATCGAATTATAAATCCATGCGAACTAATATTCATTATTTCCTAGGTGATTTTCCATTTAATAAATTTCTTCGATTCTATAGTATCTTAGAGGACGATACAGGATGAGGAGTATAATACCTATCTAATGAAGGTGGTCTGGAACTTCTCCTAAAAATTCTAGCTGTTCAAATTATGAGTTGTTGTTCCATTCATTGAACATTTAATAAATCACCTCTTAAATATGGTTTCATAAATTAAATTTATGTTTCATGACCTATGTGACCTATGTGACCCATTAACATCAATTGAGGATGAAAAATTTACTTAAACCACCCCATGGATGTTTTATTAAACTATTTAAAATGACATTGTTTTAGTTATTGAATTTACTTAGTATTGAGGTGTGTTATTTTTACCCTTTGAAAATGAGATTTTTAATGAATTAAATGAAATTTATAGATGAATTAAAATGAAAGTGAATACAAAGACCTTTATTATTGGAATCTGATTCATTCCAACTTATGCTAGTGGTATTTCTTAAAAAAATATTATCCAATATGTATTAAATATATTGTTAAATAGAAGGGATTGACATTGATATATGAATATAAATTATACAATTCCAATGGATACACTTTGGTTATGAATAATTAATTCTTGCATGTGATCATTATGATTATTAAATTAAATGAATTATAGGTTAATTTACTACACACCATGGGTGATATGTTTATTGAGATACTGAACTCCATGTAAGGGCTCACATGAAATATGAATTTATGTTATTATTTAAGTGACACAAGGGTTCACTATATTAAATTCCATGGATAGGCACATGGGGATATGACATTATATAGTGTGTTGGGAGATATATGGGTTACATCCTGGAATTACATGGATGTGATTTTAGGGTGATGTCCTATAGTACCCATATAGTGATACCTGAGAACCCTATGTGGAATACTTTAGAGTGAATGATGATGAAAATTAATTAAATGATGCTTCTTACAATTCAAAGAACATTTTTGTATTCTATCATTACTCTACATACATGAAGACCCTTTTTACTTAATTTATTGTAATTAAAATGTCATGGGACTTATTCAAAACATATATGTGTATGGTATTCTAAGGATAACTTTTTTTTGAGAAAAGGTCCCAATATATTAAATTATTTTTATCATAATTATTAATCATTTAAAGAGTTTTTAGTATAGGATAAATACGTATTATCATTTGTGTGTCCCTATGGGAATCGAGACAAAATGGGTATTATGAAATATTATAAAAACCTTTTCATTATACCTTCCCACTATTTCATTATATATTCAAAGGATGGAAACAATTATACTAAAATTGTGTGGTTGTATAAGGATTTTTACATGCACTTGGTTTAGTTCATCATTTGGTTCCAGACCAGACTTCATGGACAGAGGTGGGGAAAATGGAATGAGTTATACTATGGATGCTTAATTTTATATAATATCATAGTTTTTGAGAGTATATGGAGAATATTATTCTCTTCATGTTATGAGAGATATATTTTGGTATTTTTTATAGAATGGTGTATATGACTACTACGCTTTGTCCCTTGTATTAAAATTTTTTCACTACATGATGACATTCATCACGTTTTTGTATATTCCACTAGGTATTATTTATATTAGTATATTGTATAGATTTTTAATTTGGGTTGTTTGTTATAATTTTTCACTGATTTAATAAAATCTTGTAAATATGGTATATTTCTCCCCAATGTATTCCCTTGTACAATTGCTTCTATACGTTACCCTTTGACATACAGGGAAGCAAACTTGTGGTCATGTTGTGAACCATGTTTGATTAATTATGAGTAAACCATGTATTATGCATTACAAGAAGCTATATCATGATGGGAAGTATTATATTATGGTTTTTAGTAAGTAATTTTCAATATAAAATCCTTAAATTCTATGAATAAGGCTGGAATTTTTTTTCTATTTCATAAGTGATGTGAGGGACACAAATAAATGTTCTTAGAATATTTCAATGATTTAGTGTCAATTGAAAGGGTAATATTCACTAAATAGTTTGGTATTATAAAATAATATATGTTATGGATAAAATATAATAAAAAAATAATAATTATATAGGTTTCTAAATAAATCATACTCTAATCTAACGTTTAAATCCCATGTAAACTCGTTTAAAACATACACGTGGTAAATTTTTTTTAATATTCTCATTATTCTCTATAAATTGTAATTAAGGTGACCTTATTAAATTATATTAATTATGTTGATTCCAAATATATATAATTCATTTTACCATGTCTAATATCTATAAGTCGATGTCATTAATTTTAAATAAGCTTACAAACCGTAATGAAGACAAAATTTTGAAAAATGAATTTGTAAATTTAAAACATTATTTATTTCCATTAATTTCACTTAAAAAAAATAATCTGAATGCTAAAATAATATATTTAACATATTATATTTAAAATTCAGTAAAACCATTAATCAAAAGGGATTAAATTAATTTGATATAATAAAAACACATTTATTTGAAAACAAAATTTAGAAAATAAGTTATTCCATGAAATTATCATTGACCAAAATCAAGTAAAATAAAGTTTCATATATTAATAATTTTTTATTAATAAAAAATAGAAATTGATAAAAAAATTTATATGAAATTTAAATTAAAATTCTACCTTTAATTTAAAACAAATTACATTTTTTAAAAAATTGGGACTATTCACCATTCAAATAAAATTAAATAATTATAAAATGAACCTAAAAATTCACCATAAGATTATATTAAAATGATTATTTTGAAAACAATATTAATTTCATCAAAATATATTTCTGAAAATGGTAGAAATTAATCAAAATGATTTTGTGAAATATATGATTAAAAAAATTTCAATGAAAATATATTATCGAAGGGTTAGATGTTTTTACTAAAAATTTAGTACTTATTTTATATGAATTAATTAGACCGTTACACTTATTTTACATAAAATAGATTTTAATATTAATACATATTAATATAAAGTATATATTAAAATGTTTTATTATATCATGGTTCATATAGACTCGACATAGCATGTAAGACAAGATATTAAATGATTAATTTTTTATTTAAAAAGATATCCATATTAAATATTCGGGTGATATATTATACCACCATTAAAATGAATTTTTAACATGCAATTTTGTCACTATGGTACAAATAAATGGTGATATATATACTTATCCACATCCTTGGATCCCCACATAACATCTCCACATTTTATTCAACTAGTGAACATTAACTAGGTGTGTTTTCTTCTCCTAAAGAATAAAATCTCAATGATTGATTATTAATATTGACTATTTCTCAATAAAAATATTAATCTTCACTATTTTACCCTATGATATTACTATATGTTAGGGATCAATTATATACATACCCATGAAAGAGACATAGAAATGGTGAACATGGTAGTTTTTTTATTGGAGGGACAAGTGATTAAATATTGTCCTAACTCAATCCTGAATCCTCAAATAAACTATATACCTGGGGATCAAATTTCCCGTCTTCCTGAATCTCAAATCATTCTTCCTTTGAAAAATTAAAAGGAAAACTTTCTCAACAATAATGAATACAATTTTATTATGATTATTATTTTAATGAATCTTTTTTCAAATCAAACCTACATAGATGTGAAAAAAAACTGGATCTAACACTCTCTTCTACTTCCTCATTTTACTGAGGTACCAATATATTTCCTTCACTAACCTTATACTAGAGAATTAGTGTTTGACAGTTATTTCCCTATTGGAATTTATGAGGACCCATTTTAATTTTTTATGAAATATATTATTGTAAGAAAAATATACTAACGTATGGTGTTGATTCAAAAACCCATTTAAAACATTTGAAAAAAAAATCATAACATATTTTCTAGGGTTTTAATGGTTTTTGTTGGATAGAAGTCGATATTATTATGTTATGTTGGACTAAAATAAAAATCTGTATCTATTGATTTCAGAATATGTATTCATAATGTTAAGGTAAACAACATATATAAATTAGATAAAATTGAATGTGGTAACCCATATAACTTTACCACCTTATTAATTTATATCTCTTCAATAAAATCAAGAGATAAATCTTCCTAAATAGAAATTAAGTGCAATTTCATTATAACATTGTCCACTAAAACCCAAAAAATGATATTGACTTGAGATGTTTTAGGGATTCCAATAATTAAATATTTGGAAATGTTTTCCCATTTACATTCTAGTATGGATAATGGTTATAACATCTTCTTATATATTTGTATCATAGCCTTAGTATAATTATATTTAAGCAGCTAAGATAAGTACTCCAAAATACGCCTCTACATATATTTCCATAAAAAATAATCTTACAGATGTCAACAAATCTTCATACATTCAAGATGAATAGATAATTTTTATGTGTATGATTCGTCAAGAAGTCCCTTATTTATTTATTGTATTCACATGATATATACTTAGTTAACAAACCATATTATTTTATCACAATTATGGTTTCAATGAAGTAATGTTTTTACCTTCTTTTGTATCTCAACATCTTCCTTGTACAACTCTTTAATCTTAAAATTGATAGATATTAAAACACTTGTTTGAGAAAGATACGATTTCTCCTCAAACATCATGATTTAAATTCATATCCTATGTAAATAAATAAATATTGGATCTCTTGTGAGCCTCATCAGTGATAAGTTGGAATGATACTTTCAACTAAATGAATAATCCATCATGTTTTATTTAGGAGGGTTTTAGTTTATTGAGGATTTAAATTATTAATCAACATTAATAGTCATCTCTGGACTATAGTAAACGCATTATGGGTGAATGTATACAATTATATTTTATGATTCGTATATATGTCAAACTTTTCTTCATAATTATAATTCCCCATATTGAATGCATTATTGGATGTTTTAAATTCAAATAATGACACTAGTAATGTTTCACATGAACCTTCACTCAACATGTGTCATTATATATCACCATATAAGTAAAAAAAACAAACAATATGTTAATTTAACTCATCACTATAACTTGTAAACACTTTACTATTTTAGGATAGTGTTATAAGAGGTGCACCAATGAAATTTCTCGTTATTTCCCTAAAATTTTATTCACATTCATCATTATAGAGGAAACTCAGTTCCTTCCATCTAATCATGGTCGGTTGATTAGATATCCTGGAAAAATCCTTCATAATGGTTTATTAATAATTATCAAATCTACAAATACTGCATATTTTAGTCATAGTAATTTGTTTGGTCCAATATTTTAAAAATAAATATTTCTTTGATTAACACCCTGATATACACTCACATGATATTATATGAAGAAAAAATAAAACATTTTAAAATGAAAATACACTATTGGTAAATTTTATATACAACATCATATTCTTTCGAGTATTTTGTAAAATCCTCAAATGATCATAATTATCTTCACAAGTCTTGGAATATATAAAAATATTGTCTATAATGACTACCAAAAACTGATCGAGTTATTATTTAAAGGCTCTTTTTATTAAATCCATGATTATAATAGTACAATTAGTAAGATAAATGGAATTAATATAAATTCATAGGGTCCAAACCTTGAATGGGTTAATTTTTAGGGTATGTATTCACCTTCTATCATCAAATAATAGTATATAGATCGAAGATCAGTCATTGAAAAATATTGAAATCATTGAAATTAATCATGAAAATAATTAAAATAAGGAATTTGATACATTTTCTAGACCATGATCTTATAATTTTCCAAATAAAAAATTTCTATTCGTCTTGATATATCATTAATATTAGAAAAAAGTATAAGCACACCGCATGGATATTCACATGGATGAATTAATACCTTATCATGGTTCTACTAGAGTTATCTCATTAATTCTAAACACTCAACCATGGCCATTATATATGGAGTCTTTGAATTATGTATTTCACCAGGAATGAGTTCTACTGTAAACTTAACAACATGATTTGGAATTAAACATTGATACTCTTATACAAAAAACATTAATAGACACCATTATGCTATGAATAAAATAAATGATGATGTTATCACTAACCATAATAAGAAATTACTCATTTTGATATATAATAATGACCTAGGAAATTGATGTACTGTACATTCGATGTTCACAATTATCCTCTCACTTATAAAAAATAATAGGATAGTTTGAAATATGAAATGTTATTTTCCTTTCACTTCCATTAATATGGTATTTATATAAATAAATAAATACATGTAAAAAATAATATAAAATTCAACAAGAGGAATAAAAATATAATTTTAGGAGTTTTAGTCCTACATTATTTAATTGGATAAGATTCAAAGTCATGATATAAAATCATCATACCATTTAGAGTTATTTTGGTATTTCAATATCTATAAATTAAGGTGGTAATGAGATAAAATTATAAAAAAATTCGATATAAAATCTAGGGTAGATCGAAAGTAAAATAAAAAATTATCCTTTATATAGTGGATGGTATGTATAAGTTTCATAAATTAATTATTGAATCCAACCATAGAAATAGTTTTTACATGATATTTGAAATTTTATATAGGGTAAAAAGGTTTTTGACATCGATCATTTTCATTAACACTCAAATTCGATCATCAATTAACACAATTTTCATACTCCATTCAATTATATAATTAGACTATGGGTGGTTCATTATGTGGATATTGTTCCCTATTTGTATCACTATATAACTAATTTACATCACTAAAGTATTCAATTTATATGTGTCCATCTATTCGTCATGTATAAAATTTATACTCCATCTTCATAAAATTTCCACAATGACTCATTACAAATATTTGGACTAAAGGAAATAACATCTTCTTCTCTACAAGTATTTTGTTATTAAATTGTCATTTGAATTACATATTTAATTTATTATCAAATCAAAGAGGTTCATTTCAGACCCCAATATTAATTTCCACCATGATATAATATCAAATGATTAAATTGTCACTATTAATTTATCTTATAGTTAATTCTCATTTGAGAGATGTTTTTTGGCTACAAAAGAATTAATCAGTCTAATATTTTCATTTAATAATAATAATATAATTATATATATATAAATATATTTTAAATTTAGGTATATGGTACCAATATATTAATAATTGTTCTATTTAAGATAAAGGAATTCATTCTCCATATTCCTACAATGAATAAGGGAATGTACTTATTGAAATATAATCTCCCAAAATCAAGTATGTCCATGGAATGAATTATATAAAATCGACTGATAATCTTGATAAGAGTCCACCAATGATCAACTTTGTAATTGGAATGATTAAAATACATAAAACAAACACTTCATGTTTTGATCATTAATGTATAGAAAATATATTTCAATGGTATATATATATTTCTCACCATCATATGGATTAGTAGACCACCTAAAATAAGTACAAAATTTCCTTATTAATGAACCAAAAGAATATTGTTTATTGTTTTTCTCATTTAGAATATCAATATGATTTATATCGTGAGAAATTTTAATAAGAATAGAAACAATATATCTCATTCAGACACCCATAATGTTTGATTTTTCAGTGTCATAATCATATCAATTTCAATAACATCCAATCTTAATAAAAATCATTCATGTCCCATACATTGGTGAGAACCAAAATTTATGGTATTAGGGAAAATATTAATAGTGGTAAATCATATAATCATAAAATTAATTTATAGTATACCGAAATCATGAAATTTTCTTTTAAATATATGATAAGATAGGTGTATTTTATGTCATACTAGTTTATTATCTACTTAAATACATCATAATACTTCTTTATGAAGTTTTTAATTAACCTAAGCATATCTCCCCTGAGCGTATAACCTATTTCAAGGTAAATCCCTCTAATATATGAATGTGAATGATCAGTGGGATATGAATGACCAAATAATTTCTGGGTTCTATCCTCAAGATGAATCTATTACAAAACTGTGTCCACAAGTTATATCTATAAAATGATTTATTTTATTAAGGATACCACACTCCTTTAATCATCCTAGATTACAAAAGTTACTAAACATTTCATATGGTAAAAATATAAAGGTCCTTATATTTAATTCAAAACTATTTCACCATTTTAGATGAATATTAAATATAGTTTATAATAATACATGCCTGATAACCCAATAGGTTTAGTTTATTTAGAAACATATTTTTATAGACAAGGAGTAAATAAAAGTAAAAAAAATTCAAATTAATTTCTTCACAATTGTCACCATATATAGATATATCGTTGAGAGAAAAATTATTCATTACATGTGGAAGGGAAACATAAAAATTTAAGAGCATAGATACTCAATATGGGAAAAAATTAGAGATATAAATGAATGACATAATTTATCATAAGATCATCATAATGGTTTATTAATATAATTAAGACTTAAAATATTCATACCCAATCAGTTAATGATATTTAATCATGAAACATAGTTTAAGGGTTTTCCAAAAAAATGATAAAATAATGAAAATGAAAATCATAAATAATAAATCATATTCTTTGAGAACATATAATAATGATAATACATATGTTTTTAGAATATAAATAATCATGAAAAATCATTTCCATAGTCATGGATCAATTTTATGGTTAACATAGTAGGTTGGGTTTAATCCCAATTTCAGTATATTATTATTCCTGGTTCACGACCAATAATACCTTATTAAACGTAGTCCATTAATGAACATGGATCACTCCTTGTTCATGTCCTTATTATGTCATGGGATATAATTATTTACCAAATTAATTGTAGAAATATATAATTTTTGGCCCTCCCATTATATAATGAAAAACATATATATTTTTTCCATAATATGGAAAACATTAATCATATAATCATATCATAACCAATGTAAAGTATACATAAGAATTTAATAATCATAATAATAAACCGTCTAGAGAGTTATTGAAGTTGGTATCATTGGATATTATACCCAATAACTCATATGAAACATTAATGGACTTTTTTGAGAAATGAAAATTTATGTAAAATTTCACTTGAGAATTTCTTGAGAAAAATATTATTTTTATATTATAACAAAATAAATTAAATCAAAAAATTTCCAAAATATCAGGAGATAATTTTCATTGAAATTAAGGAAGGAATATTATAAATATTTATTCAATGAAAATACTATTCATGATGGTTGGGAAAACAGTTCATGTCGTGTATTATAAAATAAAATTTCCTTCCATATTTTTTATAAAAATTTATAAGTACCATATTTAAAGTATTATAATAAAAAATCTTATAGACCATAGAAAATAATGTAAAACATAGATAAAAATAACCCTAATTAATAGAAATTAATAATTTTAGGAGGTATATTCATTCAATAAATCATGTAATATAAATATATCACAAAATTGAATTAAAAATTAATTTCCTTTATTATAAATATTCAATAGATTTCATAACCAATACATTCTATTTGTCATGTATCTAATACAAAAATAATTTATATAATTATAATGATTTGATATTTCACTAATATTTTTTCCAAGAGAAATTATATATTATTCTATATATCTACATAGATTATATTTTAATTTTCACTCTCAATGATCTGTCAATAGAGATATAATTTTTGAAGCATGTTTTTTGAATTTATGTTGGATTGTATTACATTTCTTGAAAAATAACTCTATTATCATATGAGAAATGATATATTTATCCAAATATTATAGGAACTATCCGAATTTTAGTGATGAAATTATTGATCCTGAAATATTTTTTCAAAGGATATGATGTGGTGATGTTCTATACCACTATAAGTGAGTCCTCTAGGAAGACATGTGTGGAATTACATCACCTCAAATATCCATTATTTAGGAATAACATAAAATCATATAAATATCTTATCTCACCCATAATTTATTTAGAAGATAATTATGTATGCACTTTTAATAATCTCATTCACATTGATAATGATTAATATCAAATCCTTATTCTTATGTTTAAAAAGATATTATTATCAAAAATGAATTAAATATCACTGAGATTATATTAGTATCTACTTGTTATTATTAGTTTTGGGGAACCATTAGGTGGAGTACATTCAAAGAAATACATGAAAAATCTATAGATAATTAGTGGATAACATTATCAATCTATTCCATCTCATTAGAATAATTTCAATTATCCAAGGGTTTTGGCCTTTGAAAAATAGTAATACCCAATTCATAGAGGCTTTTATGAAAGAAAACATTATGATATTACCAATATTTTTCTTTTGATAGTGTTTAAGAATAATTTTTTATATATCTTTATAGATATTCATTCATAGTTTGTTGGATGATTCACCCATTCCATTCATTGAGAATAATTTTACCAATGAAATCCTAATAAAGTTTAATTTCAAGTAAATATTTTTCATAAGAATTATGTCATCCACATAAAATATTACAAATACCCGAACACTCACACTAATATAATTTTATACATATGAATCATTTAATAATTTGATGAAATAAAACTGTTTGGTTTTAATATAAAATTGGACCTCCAAAAAACAAGAAGATTTTTTCAATCAATAAATGGAAACCAATAACTTATAAAAAATAAAATATCACTTGAAACACAAAAATGTTTTGGGTTGTATCATATATAAAAACTCAGCTAAAATATTTATTTATGTAAGTTCTTTTGAAATACATTTATCATATCATGTAATCATAACAAGTTGTTACCATAATCATTATATGAGTGGAAATTTTATTTATGATTAGTTACAATATTTCTCTATAGTAAACACTATAAGTAAATTAACACCCCTTTTTGATAAATAATGCCTTATTTTTAGACTATATTCCAAACCTGTCAATTTTCATATAGAACCCCACTTGTACCATCATCATTTCACTGCTTCATGTCCATCTTGAAAATTCTAGTCATTGGTAATTTATATGGTGACCATTAATTATATTATTGAATTTAACCATTTTTAAGAATGATATCTCATAATTGAATCTCAATAGGAAGTAGGGTTATGATTTATTAACATGTAATCATCATCATATAGTATATGAAACTATATTCCTATTATATTTTGATGAATAATACTATATCATAATGGTCCCTATGTATCAATATTTTTTACTTATTACAAAAAAAATATATAACCTACTCAACTTCTATACTAATTAAAAATTTCAGTAGTTGGTATTGAAATTGTCTAATTTAAACACTTATAACATTGATTACATGAATGGAATATTTATTATAAAGGAATTTAGAAAACTAGGCAACATTGTTTTTTGACTTAGTAGTAATATAGTGAAAATATTTCAATTTTTCATTTGTATAACAATAAAATAATAATTTTTCGTGAAATGATTCTTGTTTATCAGAATAAAAATTAAATTTATATATATTTCCAAACCCCAAATTTTCATAAAATACATATGTGTTTGTCTCTAATTTAAGATATCCTATGTGGTCTTTATTAATTTTATAGATAGTCCACAATCAAATATGTGTTTAGTATTTCCCAAATAATATCACAGTAATGACATTGAAACATCACACTTACTTCACATTGATCAGACTAAGTCCAGAAAGTTATGATTTCGAGTTCACTCTATACTTCCGTTTGATTATTTATAATATATTCAAAAAAATTCAAACATTTTAATCACTATAAACACATAACAATATATACATATGTAAAGAGTAATGTTTATGAAGTATTTAACCCCACAAATTTCTTGATTACAAATTGGTCCACATACATCAATATGTAAAAGAACCAATTTCCCACTAGTTATATAATTTTTCCCTCTAAAAGGTGAATTGAACATTTTTAATAAAAATAATATTCTAAATTATCAAATCATTCATAATCAAATGATTCCACCAATATATCTCTATGAAGTATTTGTATGTGTTTATAATTTATATGTCCAAGCCATTAATGATAATGTAATGTTAGGTTATAATGAAAAATAAGCTTCTCAATCTTAATATTTTGAATTAGATGATACATGTATATAATATATAAACCTCCAACCATCTTATGAATTCTATATAATATTTCACTATTTTATATGTAATAAAATTTTTCATTAATAATGAAAGAAAATATGATCATGTCTAATCATTATATATGAATCAAATTATATTTTTTAAATATAAATAATAACATTTTTTAAATTCAAAACCAACACCCATGTTATCAAAAAAAATAATATGTTATAATCTTTAATATATAATCACTTTATAAATTTTCAATATATTGTTCTACAACACCATTCATTAATTTTATCATGATTATTAGTCTATTTATATTTGCTCAAATGTTCAATGCACACCCATTATCTAAAACCCTGCATCATTGTTTGGGTAATTTTCTTATAACACCAGCACCTATATGATTAGAATTATTATCTTTGAAAATAATTCTAATCTACATGTTTCATTCTGTAGTAATTTCATTGGTCATATCATTAGTAGTTCAAAAAATTAAAATAATGATGCAAGATATAATGTAAAAAATTCATATATATGGGTGAGTATCATATTTTCTAACATTTCATTAAGGATTTATAATGGATGCAATATTATTAAAATTATGAACAAAAACATAATTACCATTAGTGGTCAAAGATCAATATTAAACTATGTAATAACACCATTTCTTGAATTCCATTTATCATTTAGTTATTTAAATTACTAATCATTCATATCATATCTTGTATGAATATTGTATAGTTGATTGGAAAAAGATTTTTACAAAGACCATCAGTTGGATAAATACAGAACCTTATTCCTTTGGAATCAAAACTAATAGGATTTACCAATCGTGTTCCACCAAATTCTCACTGTGGAATTTTTTCACATAACTTATAGTGTTATCCATTTCCACCATTCCATGCACAAGATATTCAATGGGGATCTGACTTTTGTGTAACATGTCCATTTTAATAATCGGGCCCTTAGGGAAAGATATCTTTAGGTGAAAACTCTCATATAGTATTTAAAAGGATTTCATTCAATGTTTTTTCAATTTAATAAATATTTATGTTGATTAAGTCCAGGAATTTTATATCCCATTCAATATTGATCATATCACGTTTTATTTCCTTTAGTGTACATTCTTAAAATGATTTAGTTTATGAATTTCTATTACATCAACCAAATTAATATATTCAAATTATATAATGTTTAAATCCTTTCACCACACATAGTTTGTATAACTCACTAAAAAATAAAATCCAATCATATCAACTAATATCCTATTTTATCCCACATATATCATATATTAACTCTATCTTGTCACGATTTATAATTATATGAAATTAGAAGTCAACAAATGATTATGATTTAAAGAAACATATTTTTAACCATTGATTTATTTAGAGATTTCAAACACTCAAGTTATATGTGATGCATAACCCAATTCCAATCAACCCAATGATACATCACTAAAGATATTTTTCATATCCATCAAAACATAAAACCCATATATATTTTTTAAAAATGTTCAACCTTTACGTTTAATCTAATGTAAATATTCATAAATTTAAGTCATGGTAAAAGAAATATAAATCTAACATTGTCATGTATTCATATTCATATAAATTTTATGTAACCAAACTCATCAAATAAAAGAATACATTATATATATATCCTATAACAATTTTATACAAAATAATAATTAATTATAAATATCATAAATAAATGAAAAAATAAATTATTGAAAATGACAGAAGAAATTAAATAATCAAAATTATTGAATGTTTTATTAAAAATCATTTAATGTTGTATGGACTCAAATTAGTCCAGAAAGGGCCATGATAAAGTTGTATTTTTATAATTTTATGAATAAAATAATTTTAGTTTTAATTATCTAAAAAAAATCACCATTAAAAATTGCTTACAGTATTAAATAATTGTAATAGAAAAAACAGGCATATTTTACAGGTTTATGTTTATTCCTAGTTAGAAATTATATGTCCCAATATAGTAGAGCTATACCCACCATTGAATGGTAAATTTTTATAGTCACTATAATAATGCCATTATAATCTAATTACCATGGTGTGTTGCATCAACATTGGATACTAAGTTTTCTTTAATTTTTTATGATTCAACAAATAATTTAATTGATAATGAGTATGGAATGAACTATTATATTTTATAAATTATCATATAATAAATGAACCACCAATTCTAGGTCCTTTAAAATCATGAATAATAATGAAAATTTTGTTTTGACAATGTCATAGTATCTATTCAGATTCTAATTAAACAATTCACGATAAATATTTATCCTATTGATTTATCACCAGTGTTTTCTTAGAGTCCAACAATGGGTTTTTAGTATATATTTATACCCATTATGTATAGAATAAAATAGTAAATTTATAACCAATATCTTACCATGATAAAAATCTAAAACATTATAACTAAAATTGATGTTTCAAAATGAAAATGTGAAATAAACGTTATATTTTTTGTTAATTGTACTTCAATATGAAAGAATGTCAATCTGTTATGATATTGGGTAATGCAGTAAGTATCCACCCATTAAATATTTGAAGTTTATGCATATAGATTGTGATTGATGATTCAGAAATATGTAATCATAACAACTAGCAAAATAGTTTGTGACATTTCCATTTCATGAAAAACATAGATATACATATTAATGTTGAATCCTAGGATATATAATTATTTGAAATATGGTCATTATGTCAATATAAAATACCAATGTTGGACTAATAGATATAATAGGTTTATGAAATTTGATATTTAAGGTGAATAAATATATTGAGGTATTATTTCCAATCCATGAAATAACTAATATATATATATAATTCTATCCTCATGTTACCCATAATGTTAGATTCAAAAATCAGTGATAAAATACTATAGTAAAAAGTAAATAAATTTTAAATATTTTATTTTAAATTATTAAGGTAGTAATGTACCTAAAATTCTCAACAATATGTATTTACATTCTCTAAAAATTCATGGAAACACTATTAATGAGTTCTCAATTATTCTTAACATTGTAAATCTTTTTTAAAATGTTTATGGCATGAATTTTAAAGACCCGAAAATTTCAGTAGACCTATTATGGGGAGCACTACTATGTTTGGGTGGCAGACCAGCGGTACTCGATAGGAGGAGTACCTCTGTAGGCTAGTAGGGGAACTGCTACTGTGATTAGGTGGCATACCCCTAGTGGGGAGCACTACTATGTTTGGGTGGCAGACCTGCGGTAATCGATAGGAGGTGTACCTCAACAGTCTAAGGTTAGTGAGTAGCAACTCGGAGCCATGACAGGGCCACTGTACTCAACATAGGAGGAGTTCTCAAGCAGCTATGGTTTCTACATCATGAATAAAAATCTGGGTTTGAGATGAGTCAATGACCATTGTGTTTACCTCATGATTGATATGGGTTACTTGATAACTTAGGTATATGTTTGGGAATATACCTAAGTAGTGGTTATCTTTTAATTTCATTAGCTTTGTATTTTTGCCCATTTACTTTTCAACACTTTCTTTTGTACATAGTCATTTACTTCTGCTTGTACTATGGTTAAATGTTCTTTTCTTTTATAAAGGCAATGCCTTCCCAGTTATCGATATTTACGCCTTTGGTGCTAGTCGCCAGCCCCTGGCCTATGGAAAAAGGGCTTAGGGTAGTCACGGAATGGGCCCTGAGGACGGGATTTGACAAATTGGTATCAGAGGGAGGATTAAATTGTATTAGGGAATGTAAAGGGTCAGTGGTCATGTGGGACCCACCTCACAAATATCCTCACATGGGTAGTTAGGGGCCCACCCCAACTCCTCCATGTAGGATATAACCACATAGATATAGAATAAAAATTATTCCACATTTTTATTAACTTATTATTTAATCTAGAATTTTAACTTCACCTCCTGAGAAAAAGCAGCTACGGTAAAAGTTCTCTGAAGAAATTACCGGCGTTGAGAGTTTATCAGTGCCTTAGATTTCAATTCCGAGCACCGGTTCAAAAGATAGAAAAACCTGCTCATTTGTTCACTGAACGTACCCGAGATAAACTTCGAAAATTGATTTCGGGCACACCAGGCCTCAGAATCAATCTCCTTCAAGAACTACAGACTCGAAAAATTCAAATGAAATTAAAAAAAATATTCTCCAAAATTTCCAAGTATTTCCATTAAGTTGAAGACCCATGGTAGGGAGCACTAATGTGTTTGGGTGGAAGACCTGTGGTACTCTACATGAGAAGTACCTCTGTAGAATAGTAGGGGAACGACAACTATGTTTGGGTGGCCGACCCCTTGGAAGGGAGCACAACTGTGTTTGGGTGGAAGACCCGCGGTACTTGACAAGAGGTGTACATCCACATTCTAAGGTTAGTGAGTAGCAACTCAGAGTCATGACAGGACCACTATACTCGACAGAGAAGGAGTTATCCAGTAGTCGTGGTTTCGACATCATGAATAAAAATCCAGGTTTGAGTTGAGTCAATGACCTTTGTGTTTACCTCATGATTGAGATGGGTTACTCGATAAATTAAGTATATGTATGGTCATATACCTAAGTAGTGGTTATCTATTGATTTCATAACCATTGTGTTTCTTTATGATTAAGAGGGGTTACTTGATAACTTAGGTATAAGTATGGGCTTATACCCATGTAAGGGTTATCTGTTGAGATACTTCTTTATGGTTATCCTTATTGGATTTAGTGAGACCTTGAGGGTCTCGGGGTCCCTAATGAGTATCATTATTCTCACCCCTGCATGGGCTATGCCTGCACCTCGTTGTGTTGGATGCAGACAACGGATAGCACTGACAGAGACTGAGTGTACATGGACTGGATGGTACCAGGATGTGGACCTCACGATTAGTCGGTACCATAGGAGGTTGACAGACGAGGGCGCTGAGGAGACTATATGTACCTACCCTTCAGGTAGGATCCGTGGTGGATGATACAGGAGTTGCGCTATCTTTACCTACCCGTTAGGTAGGATCTGAAGTGGACAACCCAGGAGCCGCTGCTATCTTCCAGTTTTTTGTCTTTTTTGTTGTACATTTTTTCAGTTGTAGCTATACTTTTCTTTTGGGTTTGTATTCTGGCCCATTTAATTTTTAGAACATTCTTTTGTACTTATTTTTTTACTTTCACTTGTACTCTGGATGGATGTGTTTTTGTTTTATAAAGGCAATGTATTCCCAGTTATCGGTATTTACGCCTTTGGTGCTAGTCGTCAGCCCCTTTCCTATGGAAGGTGGGCTTGGGGTAGTAACGGCATGGGCCCCGAGGACGGGTCATGACAAATTGGTATCAGATGGAGGTTTAAGGAGTTTTAGGGAATGTGAAGTGTTGGGGATCATGTGGGCCCCACCTCAAAAATATACTCACATGGGTACTTAGGGGACCACCACAACTCCCCCATGTAGGATATAACCACTTAGATATAGAATAAAAATTATTCCACATTTTTATTCTCTTCTTATTTAATCCAAAAAATTAAACTTCACCTCCCATGTAAACACATCTACGGTAAAAGTTCTATTAAGAAATTACCAGTGCTGCGAGTTTATCGGTGCCCTCAGATTTCAATTTCGAGCAACAATTCAAAAGATAGAAAAACCCACTTATTCGTTCACTGAATGCACCCTAGAAAAACTTAAGAAATTGATTCCGGGCACACAGGGCCTCAGAATCAAGCGCCGTGAGGAGCTACAGACTTGTAAAATTCACAAGAAATTAAGAAGAAAAATTTCCTGAAATTTCTGGGTCTTTACATTACTCCCACGTCAGGGCTTTACCTCAGCAATCGTTAGTACATAGGTATATGCCCATACATATACCTATGTTATCAAGTAACCAATCTTAATCATGAGGTAAAAACAAAAGTCATTGACTCAGCTCACACCAAGATATTTCTTCATGATGTCAAAACCACGACTACTAGAGAACTCCTCCTCTATTGAGTAAAGTGGTCATGTCATGACTCGAAGATGGTACTCACTAACCTTAGACTGTGGAGGTACTCCTCTTATAGAGTACCGCATGTCTTCCACCAAAACATAGTAGTGCTCCCCACATGGGTCTGTTTCCCAAACATAGTAGTGGTTCCCCTAATATCCTACAAGGGTACTCCTCCTATCATGTAACGTGGGTCTTCCACCCAAACACAGTAGTGCTCCACGCCATGGGTCTGCCACCTCCTTACTCTGTGGTGAGTACATGTCGTGTGACAGAGGTCACACGTCGTGTGTTAGTCGTGTGATGTTTGAAACCCTAGCCTCAAAATGCCCTCCCTAGACAGTGTGTTCTCCAGGAGGACATGCCGTGTAATCACGAATTTTCCAGAAACAATGCCTCTAGCTAGCACGCCTCCCTTGATGCCGGTTGTTCATTCCGATCATTCATTTCTCACAAAACATCAGACTCTAGGTCTCCCCGTTGTCCTGATGATGATTCCAGCATTCTCGGGCTTTCGATCGGCTCGAAAAACACATTTTGAATTCTCACTCGAAGAACGGTCAAGGAACGGTCCATCCCGTTCTATCCTGAACAGTCGCCCGCTATTGTCGCTGCACATCCTCTAGGATGCTGTGATTATGAGTCTCCAATTTGGGATCATTGTGTCACATAACAAACTCGTAATGATCTGTTGTTCGTCACCCATTAAGAACACAAAGAACCATCAGCAATCACAAAATTGGTGGAGGATTAAGTACGTGTTAGTTTGGCCCGATTTCTTCGCATTAGTTCAGTAGGAGGCGGTTAAAAAGAACCAAACAAAAAGGAAAGAACATCCAATCACTGATCCAATCAAAACACACCCCTACCTCGATAATTGATGTCGAACGTCAGCGTCGCTGTTGACAACGTCACGATATAAGGATTCATAGACGTCAACGGAGAGCATCAGAGGAGTAAGTAGTGTCTCCCCTTTTTATCATGGAGAGAAGTGTACAAGGTTTGACGTTGTTGGTGAGTTCCCACATCGGTGTCTCCTCCCTTGTCATGAATGAAGAAGAGGACGGAGAATTCGGGATCTCCGAGTCGAAGTTCTTCGTCGGAGAGTTGGCGTTCTTCAACAAATTAGATGAAGCGTTCTTCAAAACTCAATAGCTCCCTCCACAAAATCTCAACACAACAAGCCAACCAAATATAAAATAAGGCTTCACCTTATTTTTTTAAATCATTCCATGCATTCAAATTTACAAAAATCAAATTCCAATTCACTTAATTAATTAAAACATGAGTTTTCTAATTAATTAAGTGATAGGTTGGAATGTTTTAATGGAGTGAGAGAGGGAGAAGAAGAGTACTCATTAAAGAGGAGTTAACAAGTTTAAATGTGGAGGTTTAAGGAGTTTTAGAGAATCTGAAGGGTTGGGGCTCGTGTGGGAACCACCTCACTTATATACTCACATGGGTAGTTAGGGGCCCACACAAACTCGCCCATGTAGGATATAATCACTTATATATTGAATAAAAATTGTTCCAAATTTTTATTCACTTCTTATTTGATCCAGATATTTTAACATCACCTCCCGAGAAGGGGCATCTATGGTAAAAGGTCTCTTAAGCAATTATCGGCTCTGTGAGTTCATCGGTGCCCTCAGATTTCAATTCCGAGCATCGGTTCAAAAGATAGAAAAACCCGTTGTTTCGTTCATTGAATGTACCCGATCTAAACTTCAGAAATTGATTCCGGGCATACCGGGCCTCAGAATCAAGCACCATTAGGAGATACATACTCGTAAAATTCCAATGAAATTGTGAAAAAAAGATTCCTGAAATTTAAGGGACATTACATTAAAAGGAGGAGTACCTCAGCAGTCTAAGGTCAGTGAGTAGCACCTCGGATTCGTTACCGGACCACTGTAATCCACAGAGGAGAAGTTCTGCCGCAGTTGTGGTTTCGACATTATGAATAAAAATCCTGGTTTGAGCTGAGTCAATAACCTTGGTGTTTACCTCATGATTGAGATGGGTTACTTGATAACTTAGGTTTATGTATGGGTATACGCCTAACTCGCAGTGTCAGTAACTGATTAAGATAACTTTTAAAGTAAAGACCCAGAAAATTCTTGAAATTTGTAATGTTAAGATACAGTCAGGTTGGTTCGTACATGAATCTAACTTGGCCCCCGGGACGAAAACAATAATAACACATAGACCGGGCGCCCGATTCATGCGTTGTATATTGTGTTGACATACCTATGGCGTGGCAGACCTTTGGGATACTTCATCATGGGACTTTGTGATACATGGAGTATCTACCAGTAGCTCATGGAGCCGACCCTCCCGAAGACAAGCGTACGGTGTGCGGAGACCTAGTAGCTGTAGACCTGACGACTAGTTGTCCAATTCGACCTGGTGTGAGTTGACTAGCCTAGTGGGGAGCACTAATGTGTTTTGGTGGCATACCCATGGAGGGGAGTACTACTGTGTTTGGGTTGCAGACCCGCAGTTCTCGACATGAGGAGTACCTCTGTAGGCTAATAGGGGAACCACTACTGTGTTTGGGCGGCAGACCCCTGGCGGGGAGCACTACTGTGTTTGGGTGGTAGGCCTGTGGAACTCAACAAGAGGAGTACCTCAGCAGTCTATGTTTTGTGAGTAGCACCTCGGAGTCATGACAGGACCACTATACTCGATAGAGGAGATGTTCTCCAGCAACCGTGGTTTCGACATCATCAATAAAAATCCTGGTTTGAGATGAGTCAACGACCTTTGTTATTACCTCATGATTGAGATGC
Source organism: Viscum album (assembly GCA_963277665.1). Classification (NCBI taxonomy): domain Eukaryota; kingdom Viridiplantae; phylum Streptophyta; class Magnoliopsida; order Santalales; family Viscaceae; genus Viscum; species Viscum album. The sequence continues at coordinate 1,997,339,597 of OY728157.1, forward strand.
GTTACATGATAAATTAGGTATATGTATGAGAGTATACCTAGGTAGTGGTTATCCATTGATTTCATAACCATTGTGTTTACTCATGATTAAGATGGGTTACTTGATAACATTGGTATAAGTATGGACTTATTCCAAAGTAAGGGTTATCTGTTGAGATCCATCATTATGGTTATACTTGATGGATTTAGTGATACCTTGAGGGTATCGGGGTCCCTAACGAGTATCGTTATACTCACCCCTGCATGGGCTATGCCAGAACCTAATTGTGATGGATGCAGATGACGGACATCGCTGATAGAGACTGAGTGTACAAGGACTGGACGGTACCTAGACGTGGAACTCATGACGAGTCGGTACTGGAGGAGGATGACAGACAGGGGCGCTGAGGAGACTATCTGTACCTACCATTCAGGTAGGATCCGTGGTGGATGATCCAGGTGATGCGCTATCTGTACCTACCCTTCAGGTATGATCCGTGGTGGATGTCCCAGGAGCTGCTTCTATCTTCCAGTTGTTTGTCTTTTCTGTTGTACTTTTGTTCAGTTGTATCTGTACTTTTCTGTTGGATTTGTATTCTAGACCATTTACTTTTTATCACATTCTTTTTTTACTTAGTGTTTTAATTCTGCTTGTACCCTTGTTGGATGTGTTTTTGTTTTATAACAAAAATTCCTTCCCAGTTATCGAGATTTATGCCTTGGGTGGTAGTTGCCAACCCCTGGCCTATAGAAGGCGGGCTTGGGGTAGTCACGACATGATCCCCGAGGATGGGTCCTGACATGAATCAATTTTTTAGAATTCTGTAAGGTGATGTGAAGTGATACATAATTTATTTTTCGTAAGATTAATTTTTATGGGTGGGGATAGAAAATGGAAAAGTAAAAAATTATTTATAAGGGTCATCATGTATAGTTGATTTTTGAAATTTGAAAATATAATTACTTTGAAAGAGTAAATTATGAACATCAAAGGAATAAACTATAAATTTAAATATGAAATGTATCACTTAAAAATATTAATTATAGATTTTTGTTATATTAAAGAGTTATATCAGTAGTGTCACTTAAATATCATAATAGTATATTCTCAAAGTGTAAATTTTTTTGTCCATTTTAGAATAGCTATATATAAATTAACATGATTACATATAATAAGATAATAGTAAACACATTGTTTGAAAGAGCTATATTTTACATTATAAGATCATTATGTGAATTCTAATGAGTAAAAATAGATATCAAAATACTAAAATGAAAATTCATATAAGTGAGCATTTTTTTGAAAATTTGAGAAGTCCAATAGATTTTTTTGTTTTTTATAATATTAAATTTTGAGGAAAGGGTCAACTAAAATGATAAAAAAATGATAATTAAATATAAAAAACCATGTGGTTATGTATAAATATTGTTAAATATATTTTCTTATAACGAATATACAATAGAAATATGTAGCGATCACAGTTTATAAATTTGTTGTTTTAAATTGAAATATTTGAATTGAAAAATATATGATCAAAAATGTTATTTAAATCATATGATTCATGTTCCATACCACATAAATAAAAAATCACAAAAACCCAACTATTGTGTGATCTAAGATAAAATTATTGAGTATTTACTCGCCACATTATGAAAATGGATTTAAGCACGGGATGAATTTCGGTGAAATTAATTAATCATAAGAAGAGGAATCTTCGTATTAATTGAGTCAAGATATTAAATTAAAATATTCTTGAGCTATTAATGAGTGCTATAAAATTAAAAAATAAAATGGAAATATTTTTTAATATTTATAGAATAGGGTTACGATAAAATATCAATATTTTTAGGTTTAGTTTCAATATGTACATGTTTGATGGGAATCTTACATATATAGTGAGGAAGTCCAACACCAAATGTTTCATTATGATGTTGTTATCCCAATTTAAAAGAATATTTGTTTATAAATTTTTGTGGAAAGATGACAGTTAATTAGAATTGGATTCTTCTTTAGAAATATTTATTATAACTATTATCTTTTAGAGAGATCAAAATGTAATATGAAAATAATTTTCCACATATTTGAATAGGGGAAACCATTTAATGAAAAAAAGATATTATGTGTTGGGGGAGAAACATTCATACATAAAAATGAGTGAAAAAAAACAATATTATGAAATATAAAAATATGAAGGATATTTTCTTTATTAAATTTATAATGAATATATATTTTCTTGGGGGATAAATATAAAAGATAAAAGTACAGATGAAAAAGGTTTAGTGAATTGATTATAATTTAAATTAATTATAGAGAGCTATAAAAAAATTAATATGATATTGAACTCAATAAATATCCATTTTAGAATTGAATAAAGATAGATATAAATTGGAATAGGAAAAAACATGTCCACATGCTAGTTCATATGATATTCAGTATTGAAATATCATAAGAAACACATAAAAACAAGAGTGAAGATTTAAGATGAAACTATATTACCGATTTAGGATCCTTGTGCCTATGTGATTAAAGATAGAAATGAAATCGTAGGATAAAAGAACATAGGAGAACATGTGATAGAAATATCTATTATGGATTCTCAATGAGATCTAAAATATTGACTAGAAATAGAGACCATGATGCATTATAACATGAAGTAAATGAAAATAATTCAGAGAAATTATTATGAGATATAATATTATTTGCTTTAAATTATTTAATATATTTTAACATGTTTATAAATACATCAGTGATCGAGTAGTTATTACAAAATGTAAGATCAATTATAAATAACCCTGCAAGAGTATATTTTAACCTATATAATTTTGTGAACCTGGTCATAGTATGATCATGGACGAACCTACATGTAATGATGATTATATTATAGTATAAAATCTATGTATCATATTATAATAATCATAAAAATGTGTAGGCTTCTCAAGAAGGGATCCACCATATGAAAACATGTTGTATTGTATTTTACTGTCTTCCTTGAAATACATGTGACATAGTGGGTAGGATTTTTCCAAAAGTTATTAATTCATATTATAAAATATTACGATGTCTCAAATTTAAATGGTTGTTAAATCATAAATTCTATATTTTAGTTGAGTTAGAGAATTTAAAAACCCATAGTCACCCCCATCATAGGTGACTATATATGACAATGGGGACTCCAAAGTGGTATTAGGGAAAACTAGGTTCTCTTTGGTTGGATGTATTATTATGGATTAATTTTTTATCTAAATATATGAATTCCCATTCTCATGAATTTTTAGAATTGAATCGTATAAGAAAATTTTATTTCAAATGCGTTAGAAGAGAAATGTTGATTTTTGAAAATACATGATAAAATATGAATAAATGAGAGGTTAATAAGTTTTAAAAATATAAAAAATTGAATTTTCATATACTAATAAGTGATTTTTCTCATTTTTTATGTATTGTTATAAATATATTGGGGAAAAATACTCTAATTAAATAATTTGAAAATATGAATATGATGTATTTCATGAGTCACTTATTGATTTTTATATATAATTCAAGGAATTTATGGAAGATGATCCATATTTAAGACATTATATATATATATATATATTGTGAAAAAATGGATATTGAATGAAAAAAATAACTATATTTTGATTTTGATGAAATGGACGAATCACAAGTCAAAATTATTGGCAAATACAGTACCATAAAAAATAGTTAGTTCTAATGATGAAAATTTATTACATTTAAAATAGATAGTATAGAGTTTATTAATAATTAAAAAGAGTTATTTTTAGAATTATGTGATGAATAAATTAATTTCAAAATTGATCTGTGCATTGTAAAAAGCCAAATATCTCAATGAATTTAAAGGATGCAATGTTAGTAATAAAATAATAAGATAAAAGATACTGACATTTATCTATTTTTTGTTTAAAAATATAATTAAATATTAGTAAGATAAATATATAATGAGAATAATTTTTAAAAACACTTGAAGACAATTAGTTCGTTCAATAGATGAAATTTCAATATTTTTATGTTAATCTATAAAACCTAAATGTTGCTGTTATTGTTATAGAATAATATCAGGGGAGAAATGATGTAGCTGCACATATATCAGAATGGATTTAATCATCATAGTTTAATCAAAATAATTGTAAAATTATATTGGGATACTAGGAAGATACATTAATGATGGTCTTTTGGAAAAGATATCCCATAAACCATTTGAAGATATTTCAAAAATATATATTTTAACTGGTTGTACAGATTTAAAATAAAAAGCTATACAAAAATGGAAGGATGAAAATGAATTGAATTCATACAGAGCATAATTGGTGAATTATTCTGGTCTATAAGTTAAATCCTGTCAAAAGGAGCCTTAAATAGTTGGGATTCTATTCAAAAGAAATATAAAAAATCTATACATAAGGCATCAACCAGCAAAATTAATGCGAATTGTTCGGTATTGTAGGTTTTACCTAGGGTTTGTCCATTGGTTGACTATATTTTTGAACAATTTTTTATCACATAAAAACATATATCTCCTAAATATAGGTGTATTAGAAATGAAATCAAATGGAATTCTTGTGAGATATACTATATTTTCATTGATTAACCATTATATTTCATTGAAAAATATATTTAAATACATTGAAAATATTTGTATTTTTAACAATGTAATTGGTCATATATTTAATGATTTCTAATATCTACCGATCTAAAAAAATCTTATTCTAAAGGGATATAAATACAAAATATTAGAAAAAAAACAAGAGAAATGTGTCAAACATTGGATAGAAAATAATGAAGATGTTAGATATAAAAATATATTCCAAGAATGTACTAAGGAAAGATAAGAAGGTTGTAACACTGATATGAAAAGAATAATTATATCCTTTAACAGAGGGAACATCATAAAAAACTTTAATATGTCCACAAGATTCATGAAATAAGGGATAAAGATAGTATAAATGAAAGAAAAAATCCAAGAAAGAGTTTTGGTGAATATGAAAGGTGGATTCCATTCATGTAGATGTAATTTAGATGGATCCCAATAAGGGTACTTAGAAGCTATTAAATATGTGCATGGATGGTGTAAAAATGTAATTCATGTGGCTAATAAATGCATACATATCTTTACTGAACAAAATAATAATATGTGGAAAACACTAGTGACTTTTAGTGATAGTAGTGATCAAATAACGATATGATCCACACATAAGAAGATGGTTGACCCTATATACAAAAGAATCACGATATTATTTCTATAGCTGGAAGAGTTTTGAAATATCAATCACGATAAAATGGAATTACACTACTCCATTTTTCATCAATAAGAATCTCATTCAAGCTAATATATATTTTTATAAATGATTGAAATTTTTTTATCCAAAACAAGAATAGAAAACTCGAATCATGGATGAGGAAATCATGAAAATATCCAAACACATTGAAATTAAATGGAATATATTTAATGTCTCACCAATTAAATAAAAAAATATTTCTTATTAAATAAAGAAATATTTCATCTCAGAAAATATTTGTTCTATCATGTTTTATTTCATTTTATTTATGTGGTCTTAAGGATTTTATATTAGATTATCCATTCCATCATCTAGATTATGTTCTTCTCACAAATTTAATGTACAACTCTTACCCAAATCACAGTTTATGTTACTCCCCAAAAAATCGAATTCAAAAATATAAAAATATAACCAAATTAAAACCATGTATATGTACACGTAGTGACTCATGTAATGGTTAAGAATTTTAGGAAGTAATAATCATTAAATCAGTAATCATATAACCATAGATAATCAACCCCCACTATATTTGATAGATCATGACCTTTAGGATCATTAGATGTCCAAATCAATGTACCTGTACCTAAGGATACATCAATATTGATATATATAAATTATTACAAAACCTAAATATATAATATGTACAAACTATATTCAAAAATAAAATCTAATCTAACAACACAAATTATAAAATGAAACCAAGGAATATGAAATCAATAACATATATTTTATTCTGTATAATGGAAAGGGAACATTCAAAGATGCATTTTATCAGTAAAATTTTTTATTTATGATATTTAGATCATATAAAAAATGATATTCATGAATAGGTGGACTTAAATATCTAAAATAAATGAAATATTAGTTTTTAATATCCAATAAACAAAATCATACAATCTACATGATTGAATGTTTTTCCATGAAATTATATAAAGTTCCATAGATTTCATGTAATACCAAAGGGACAAAAATAGTTAAAGATTTGGAGAATTTTTTTTAAATAATAATCATTGAAATTTAGACATAAATTGTTATGTTATGTTGTGGTGTTATATATATAAAAATCTTTAATAACAAATCACTGTCCCATTTTATTGGATAAAGAATTTTTAGGTAGGATATTATATATCCTAATATAAATTATAAATACCCACTATGGAATGGTCTACCACCATTGTAAATTTGACCATGATGTTGAAACCTTCTGACCATATTGTAGAGCATCAACCTATAATTCAATATTTTCTATGATTCATTTAAAATTCTTGAAAGGGTATTATTTATATGGACTGTGGAATAGTATCATAAATTTTATGATCCAACTCTTGTTTTAAGATGAACCATTTAATTATCCATTAAAATCAACCATAGTAACAACCATTTTCAAGGGATAATATCATCGTTACTTGATAGATACAAATTCATTATTTCATGGTAGATCCGTATGTTATTGATACATCACATTTATGTATTCTTATAACACTAATGGGGTCAATAAGTCATATTTATTACCATTAATATTTAAAAATTATTAAATCTATAACAAAGAACCTACTATCATAAAAGGATTGAATAAATTGATAAAACTTAAAGTGTCCAAATAATGATGTGAAACCATGATTGTTTTTTTCTCAATATATTATAAATATAATTGAATTTATTTTTTATGTAAAAGTATAGGGAGTAATTATCCACTCAAATAAGAAGTTAATATGACCCATATATTTTATGGGAAAATGGATTGAATTTACTACTGTCTTAGTAATTTGAACACGTGTGTGTGGTACTGCATGCTTGTAGAAAGTGGTAAGATAAATTCAAGTAGTATTTTAAAATATATGTTGACTAGAAAAAAGGGTCCTGAAGTGAAAACAAATACCATAATTTAGAGTAATAGCTATAATAGTTTTATGAATTTTCAAGATGTTTACAGATCATGGATATTGAGTTATAATTTCTAAAGGATGATAGAGTTAGGTGAATTATTGGAGTATATATCTAATTGTTATCGAGCATGTTGGATTCTAAACAGAGTGAGGAAATACTATTGTATGAATGATGTATTTTTCTAAGATTACATATGAAATTATTAATGCGGATGTGTTCCTTGAATAATTAATCATGTTTATGTAAATCAGAAATGGAACACAGAAACATGCTTAATAATTTAGAAATTTTTTTAAAAATTTTATAATAATTGTTTGATGATATTATATATTTATCTGATGTGTTTCTAATTTCATGGTTGTTATTTGATGTAATAATAGATTTATTATAGGAAATAGGTATTCATGTGGGTTATACCCAAAATTGGAGTAGTCGTGAAGACGTCATAAGATTAATAATTTACCGAAGATGATAGAAATTTGATAGGGGCCTAACTTCATAAGAGTGAACTATAGAATTTAGAAGAGTAAAACCTGAAATCAAATAATTAATCTTGTAAATTATGAATTTTATCATACTTCAAGTAATTTTAAAGTGTTACTAGATAAGATTTACCACGACATATGAATCATATATTATATCTTCGTCAGTGACATTTTCTATTTTTATAGAGTAATATAGACATAAGATAATTAACGGTATCTTCAAAAGGTTAACATTTTTGTTTGGAAGAGTGTAATACTACTTTATAAGAGTATAATGTGACTTATAAGGACATTATATAAAATATGGATTATTATCATGAAAATTTCTATGTTTTATCTACTTAGAATTTTTTTGGTAATTCTATTTGAAAAATATAAAATTTTCTTATATTTGAATACTCTGCTAAAAGTGACCTATTTTATGATTATTAAGATGTTAAGTCATGATAAAAACATCATGATTAAATATCAAGAAATTATTTACCATATAATTGATAATGATTATTTGATAATAAGATAATGATATAACTTTCTATGAATATTATACTTTCAACTAAGAAAATTTGAATTTCAAAATATATGATCATTTTTATCATTTTATTATATAATGCTTGTGATGATCCTAATTCTTTAATTTAAAAAAATCACATAGTAGTTGTGTGATCAATGATAAAGTAGGTATGTATATAATATAAAAATTAAAAAAATATTGAACAAATCATGATGGATTTCTATGAAATTAATTAATGTTCAAATTATGAAAATAAGGATTAACTAAATTTTGAAATTAAATGTGGTAGTGTTAGATCCAATCATGAGTTTTTTAAATTTTAAAAATGATTTTATATTCATTATGAATGATCTAAGAAGATAATGATGAGTCTAAATATGATATTAAAGTTTCTATCTAAATATATATCAGTCTATTGGGATGCTCTCCCATTGAAAGGGATGTCCCATACCCCCAGTGCCATGACTCCATTTTCAGGTGACCTAGAAATATAATTTTTATGTGTATTTTTAGGGGAATGATGCGAGTGATAGGATGAGTCTTGAAGGATACTATAAAAATAAATGGAATACTTATTAAAAAAGAGTTAATTGATCTTTTAAAAGTAATAGCAGAGTTTTTATATTTTACAAATAGAAAAAGTTTAACTAAAAATGGATGTTACAAGTCATGGGAGACACATCACATATAAAAATTTGAGTGAAAAGGAGATTAAGACCATGAAACAAAATTATTTGATATAGATTTTATATATTGAAAAAATATATTTTTTGACATATGTATACGTGATATAAAGAGAGGTGAAGAATGTGTAGTGAATTCTGGATAACAAAGAGAACGTGTATAGTTTGAAAAAAAGGGTAGATAACTTGATCGTCATTAAATTAAAATATTATATTGGTATCAAATTTAATAAGGTAAGAAGTGAAAAAAAAATTGGTTTATTTAATATTTTTTGTGATATTAATTAGTAATCAATATTGATATATAAAGGATAATAATATTTATGATTTAGGATAACCCTATAATAACTATTCAAGATCCTTATGTTGATGGGATTAAAGCTAATGAGGAGATATTTAGTTTGATGATCTTAGGATATTGTATGTGATAAAAAATAACATGGAGATTTTAAATAATATATTAATATCTATCAATAAATATGGAATGAGTAATGATAAGTACTATAGATATTTTGAATAAATTCAAACACTCAATGTTGAGGAAGAATATTAGTTGTTGTGGGTGTAGTGACATCTTATTCGGACTTGAGATTGAAATCTATTGTAGAGGTATTTTTTTCTCTCACATGAGAGTGTATAAACATCTCGTGGGTGTATATTTTTCACAAGTGTAATATTATTAACATATTTTTAGGATGAACTCTAGGGAAGTATGTTATATTGATGATGATATAATCATATAAAGTCTACAAATCATATGATACTGATTGTAAAATGAAGTAGATTTATCAGAATGTTCCACTAATTTTAAAAATATATTGTATTGTACATTACATTCCCTATTGCATTAATTATGCGATAATAGTTGGGTTGAATAAAAATAGATCCATTCATATACTTAAGGTTTGTTGTCATTTAAATTACAATGATATTTAAATATTAAAATAATAATTATGATTTCATAAAAGAATTTTATCATACCAGATTAATTCCCCCACCTATTTGTCTATGTCTGTCTAATGAGATAAAAAATTTGTATCAGTGAAAACATGTTTCCCACTGGTTCTATTTATTCTGAAGGCCAATATTTTTTAATTGAATATACAAATAGAAATTCGCTTGATTTTTTATAAATTCATAAGTTGGAAAAAATATATTGCATACATGTTAAAAAAATTGTCATCCTAGAAAGGATTTTACAATGTATGAAGAAATCAGAGGCTGTAATTTAGAGAAATGATTAAAATTTGAATGAGGATAAACCAATACCTAGCAATACTCTGGGTTTCAAGTATCATTACTAATCGATAGAAGTTTATTCCTCTAATGAATTAGAAACAAAATGTTAAAAAGGTGTGTTTAATGATTAACTTAGTGATTTATATTTATATTTCATTTATTATTTCAATAAAATATTTATTGAATATATATATATATTACTATATAAAAGGGAGATGAATGGAAAGAAAATAAAAAAAATAGATTTTGATTTAATAGGGGATGCACTAGTAAACAACATTACCATATACAACACCCACATGAAACTAATGAATTAAAAGAATGATTCTATGTTGAATTTCATGTAATGTTATATTATAGAATACTAAGAACTAAAAATTGTTTTTGTAATATTGATATGTTAGATAATTTGATTATTGATGTGATTCTTAAATTTAAAAAACATCATTCAATCTCCATGACTATAAATGATGCCCAACTCGAATTTAATAAAGAAGATAAAAATATTGAAATTATATTATAATAGGTATGAAAATTACATGATGATAATTCTTATAAAATAGTAATAGATTGTTAAGAAAGTCTGTTAACGATTGAAGACCAAGAGTACTTTTTGAAAAAAGATTTTCTAGAGTTTTTTGTGATGCAAAAAAATATGGAATCCACACACTCACATATGAGAAACTATATATAGAGAATGGATTACCCAATAGAAATATCATAGAAGATTTTATCTTCAAATAAGACCCAAATGGTTATAAATTGGGCTTTCGATATTATATTAAAATATCTAATACTAGATTATATAGATATTTTTTCCATAACCATGTTGATTCCGTTTATAGAAAATATTTTCCAAATAATTTTCATGTATATAAAGGGAAACCCCTAAATATTTCCCAAATTTATGGGTTTTTAATTAAAAATTTTAAATATAAAAATTTTTATAAGACTAAGTCAACTAGAAATGTCGTGATATTTATATTGCAGCATTAGAAATTCCAATGGTTGGTATAGTAGGCCAGTAAATTATAACACAATATGGAATCATATTAAATGTTGAGAGGGATTAAGTATAAAGAGGTCAGAGATGAAATCAAATAGAAATCATTCACGATAGAATCGACTATCATAGAAAAGTTGAATTTATTTTATATAATATATTTTGATAGCTTTGAAAATATGGTGATTATTAAAAAAATAAGTGAGTAATTCTATAAATAATTTTCAATATAACAATCTAAAACAACTCTAATATTGATGGAAAAACATTCCAGAACATTAAAAAGGAAAAAATACATTTAGTCGGTATTGGTGATAAAACCATTAATCAATTCTGAAAAATCAATATCACCGAATAAGATGTTAAAAAAAGATGGTAAATATTTTAAAATCACAAGGATATAATGAATATATTATCATATGAGAGGCAACATCATTAGCCATTGAAATTTTCATATGAAAATAATGAATGAATGGAGTCATATAGAATAATGAAATAAATGAATCCACGAGAGATATTATTAAATATGATATGTGGTAGGTGATTCATAAGTATTAACTTGGTGGATTTCCAAACATATTAACTCATAAGGTTTTAATGATTTGTGTAGTAAAAGAAAGAAATAATGATATATGGGTGTTAATTATTTGACTTTCTATAATAAATAAAATACGAGAAAGGGGAAGTAATTAGTGGATTTAAGTGATGAAATTTTCTAGTACGAAAAAGATCCACACTTAATAATCTAGTCTATCACATATTAAATTTTTTATTAATGATATGGTCATTCATTTTGGGAGAGGGAAGGAGGATGGACCATTGAAAAAAGTTAAACTTATATATATGATAATTTAAAGAATCTCATTCTAACTAAGAAGAAATAAGAAAATGATTAAAATACATGCTTCAAAACTAAAAACATACATGTAAAATCAATATTGAAACAAACATAACGAGTGAAAAAAAATTTAGTTAAAAAGTGTTTATGGGTAAGAAAATAAAACATAGACTTATTCATCACATTTTATAGAAAATGGAAGACATAAAAAATTACCAACCCTTTTTATTAATCCTATATTGAAAATAAAATTTATAGTGAATGATAAACATTGTGAAATTATGAATGTTGAAATTTTTATATATCATGAATGAACATTCCATCACAGTAATTATCAATTGTTATCTTATTTTTTCCATGCTAAATCATCAGAACCAATGCGAGTGAACCATAGAGAGAATCCCAAAAGGGGGATATTGAAAATATTTTATGATGATTGGGATTTTTTATTAAATATTGAATTATGTACATATCCAATAAATTTAATTGGGGAGATATTATTTTCAATTACCAAACGTGGTTTCTAATATATATTGAATATGGTTATAAGGAGAAGTTACAGTACACCATAATGGGGGGGGGGATAAAATTTCACTTGAATTTTTGATCTCTGTTGTTATATTTTTTTTAGTTTCACTAAAATCGCTTGAAAATATATTTACAGACCCTAAAATGTTCATCACATAAAAAGTATGAATTTTTATCAAATTTTGGTATGAATATGGGGTTTTTTCTAGATTAATTATTATTTATTTATACATTAGGTTGGAAGATTCTTACTTTGTGTTGTTTTTTAGATGGAAAATTAATTTTTAAAATTTGTACCATTCATATATTCGATGGGTGTGACAGTGTCTCTCAACATTGAAGATATTTAATATAGTGGCAGAACAATAATGGGGAATTTGTATTTTAGATGAAACTTAAAAAAGGGTTTGAAATGTTTTCCCTAGGAATACAATCTCTCATATTCATGGTATATTAATAATGGGGAATAAGAACCTTTATTGTCTTTTCAATTTTTTTTATTAAGGGGTGGAAGGGTTAAAAAGATTTTTTTAAAAATTTGGTAGTAATAAAAAATATTGAGGGGATATTGATTTTCCACAACAAATACGTGAATTTGTGATTGTGTTTAATATTGGTTGATCGAGTAAGTATCCAACCAGTGATTATATAAAGGAATCTCATACAATTTAATGGTAATGATATTAGAGATATATCCATCATAATAAATAAAAAGGGGGATTTGTTACTACTCGTTAAAGAACATTGTTAAAAAATTTCAAGTAGAATCCTTTAATTTTGATGATCACTATGATAGTCTATATATAAAAGTAAATCAATGATGTTGAAGTAAAATCCCCAAAATTTATGAATTTGAGGAGATGGTCAACTATAGAGATTGGGGTTCAATTTACTTTGGAAGATAGAGCTTGATGAATTACAAAATAATCGATCCAACAGTTACTAAATGTGGTAGATGAAACAATTATTAATAAAATATAGTGATTTTAAGGTTAACTTTTAAGAAGGAATTACTCAAATAATATTCATAGTTATTCAATGATATTATGAGGCGATTTAATATGTTTAAGAAGTTCATAATATTAATTGATGTTATTTTGAATTTATTTTAAGAAATATCTATTTTTAATTTTGTAACTAAACAATGAAACATTCTAAATACAATTATTTATTATGCCTCTCCCTTTACTATTCAAAATTTAACAAAAGTATGTCTTCAAAATAGCGTAATATGGAAACAAAGTGTATCCCAAGGATTTGATTATGTAATGTGGAAATTTTGGAAGAGTAATTTTGGAGTTCTTAAGAGTAAATTTGGACCTTAAAATTGTCAAATATAGTTTAATATAGTACATGTTAACTCTATAGGAACCAGTTGATTGATTGGAAGTGTAATCATAAACATTATATTATTATCTATAAGCTTGTGAGAGTAATGAAGATGTTTTGAAGAGTGATATTTTACATTAAAATAGTAGTATGTGACTTTGGAAGAGTAAAAGGATACATTTGAGTCCTAACATTCCGCAACATAAGATTTAGCAACTTATTGAAATTATGACTATTTTACTAGATAAAAATATGAACATTATTCAAATGAATATTCATAATAAATGGTCAAATATGATGATATTAAATTTCTTTTTCAGTGATTAAAACATTGTGATGTTATATAAAGTCATGATTTGATATTTTTTCAAAAGGATGATATATGAAGGAGATATATAATTCACTTTTTATAAATCTTGGAGATTATAATGGGAATAATTTAGATAAAAAAAAGTTGATCAAATTTATAATTCCAATTAGATGATTCATATATTGAACCAAATTAATTAAAATATCTCAAACAATAAAAGTGTGTGCAATACAATATGAAATCAGAGAGTATTTTATCATTATATTAAAAAAATGGATAACACTAAAAGGTGAACATCATTGAAATTAATTAATTCTAACAAATATTAAATTATAGAAGAACCGTATCTATGAATTATATATAATGATTTTTGATCTATTTATTTTTTTTCAAAATAAGAAAAAATATTTTACATTCGTGATGAATGACTTGTGAATATAGTGTTATGTTGTAATATAAGTTTTTTGGTTTATGAAAAATCTATACAATTTTCATGGAAAACTATTCCTCTTTTAGTTGAATTCCCACACCATATGTATTATAAATGTATTTCAATATAGACTAAGAATAATTTTTTATTTTATATTTTATTCCGAATAAGGGAAAGAGATGTGGGTTTACGAATCCTACTATAGAAATATCCAGAAGATATTTTATAGTAAATAGAATAGTGAAATTAAATTTAATATTGTTTTTTTATGTTTTACTAGGGATGACCATTTTAGGAAAAAGGGATATTATAAATCATGGTAGAAATATAGGTATATGATGTTGGGATGAAAAATATATCATCAAAAAAATATTAGAAGATGTTTTTCTATATTGAAATAATTGAAAATATACATTCGTAGGATGTATATATTAAAAAGTCAGAGAGAGAGATAAAGAAATTGTGTGTGTGTGTGTGTGTGTAATTTTTTGTTTTTGTTTTATTTTAGTAAATTATTGAGGATATAGATAACATATAATGATCTTAATAAAAAATATAATCTAATCCTATTATAATAAAAGGACTCTCTAGGTATTAATGAAAATGAGGTACGATGAGGTTGAATAAAAAAATACTTTTCCAAAACCATCTATTGATATTCATTGGCATGGAATTTTAAAAATAACGATAAAAAATATATGAGTGTGCATAAAATTCTAAAAATGATGTTCCAGATCCTTATGTCAACGATCTAATAGAATTTATGATCATATGTGTTCATGTAAGATAAATTATGATGTGTAGACTATATATAAGGTCAGATGGTTTTGTAGAAAATAGAATCCATGTCTATTTTATTTTTCAAGAATACCTATTGGAATGTGATGAAACTACAATGAGGAACCATGTATATTTTTTTGATAATTTAGTGAAATCATATTCTCAAATTATATCAACTTTAGTGGTGGAGGATTTCATTCCAACTCACGCTAATGATTATAAATATATTATGAGAAAGGTTTGTTCACATGTATGGTATGGTGAATATAGTTTCACAATGATCCATACAGAACACACTTTTATTTGTGATAATGTTATAGCATAAAATTTTTGTATTATTAGATTTTGATCATGTTAAAATTTTATTTTTCTATGAGGGTGTAGAGCTTAAAAAATACTATGTATTGTACTTTATATAGTCTCTTTCTTTCATGTGGTATAATGTTTTGCATTTAATACAAATATATCCACTCATATCATAAAAACTAATTGGGTTGAATTATAAATGGTTTAAAAATATAAATTTATAAATTTATTTTGTTAAGGTAAACTATCTATACATATTTCATCGCCCTTATACATTTCTGCACCAATCCACTAGGCCTCAACAAATACACAAATACATGAAATTGAAATATTTATTTCTTTATTTGTATTTATATTGATCATGTTTCCATAGAAACAACCAACGGTTTCTTTCCACTATTGGCATCCCCTCAAAACACCAATTTCAAAAGGTTATGAGTGGGCCACCATTTTTAATGTGTTTTCTAGAACCTCTTATTTGGATAATAATGAATGTATTGTTTTAGATATTTTTAGTTATAAATGGATAGAAATTAGGAATATCCTATTAGGTTATTTATCCCCTCATTAACATTGGAACTAGAAATAAAATCCATGTTGTTGTTATAATCATATAATGATTCATTTTTTTTGGAATGGAAACAAATCATTACATGGATCACTGACTAAAATAGATGTTAAACTATTTTAACATTCAAATTCATGTTTATATGTTACAACATGTTGTTTTCATAGTAAAAAATGAATTTTAACCATGTATGTTCTGGTAACCTTGAAATCCTGCAGTGGTGGGAGATATATTAAAATTAAATTTAATATCATGTTTCTTGAAACCCCAAGAGAGTATCTGATCAAAAAATTTATAAATAAATATATTTAATTAATGAATTAAACAATTTCATATCATAAAATCACGTCTATTGATTTAGAATGCGGTTTTCCAAAATGGATCATTTGGATTTCCTTCCTTACACTATGTGTGTCTATGTATAGAATCCCTATAGTGGTGATCTATATGGACTCATATGATATCTATAAAACACCATTAAATCTCATGGTTATAGTGTGGTGATTGTTTTTCTTATGTTAGGAATGATGATCATTCATCCTTCAATATTGAAGGGATATCTCATTACTTTCTTATTCATGAGATAATAAGATAAATGAAGAGTAAAGAGAGAGTATCATTGTGTGTAATGATTCTCATGTTTCAATTTTGTATTGAAAAAAATACATAATTGTGCCTATATATATCTTGGAATTAGATTAAATCAATTATTTAATTTCATTTTGGTCCTCAAATAAAATAATGACCCTCAATAAACCATATTCACTACAATAATAATAATATTTGTTTGTTGCATGAAGACTTATGAAATAACAAATATTATTTAACTATATTTTTAATATTTGGCACAGAACTCATCCAAGGGGTATTTGAAATCCTCAAGAATTTATTGAACTCATAAATAAATATTTCTTTTAATTATTTCTTTAAAAAATAAAAAATTTTGACAGATAAAATGTGAATAAAATTATCAACTTGGGATGAGAATAATATGTTTTCACTTAATTAATTTAAAATATAATTTAATTTATAAAATAATAACAACATAACATGTTACCCTCTAGTATTTTACTCATTGGAATCTGGTGGGAATTTTTATATTCTAATATTAATGCATAACAATTGGTAAAGACACACAAGACAGAGTATATAATGTAATAAAAATGTCTACCACATACAAATGATCAATGTGTAATATAATAATTTTGTCACAATATCTCTTCAATATGGTTTCACATACATATCACATACCTATGTTCTCTTTGAAAATTTATTTGAATATGAAATGTATTGTTTCACCATTTCCATAAAATTGAATGTGACATTTATTTTCCAATAAAATGGATGAGATATCAACTTCCATAAAGCATAAAATAAAAATTCTTACTTGATTTATCCATTAATTACATTTCAATCACGACACACACTACCTCATGGTGAACACATGGAGTCATAGTTTTTATTAGAAAATTGAAGTGTTTTATTCATGAAATGAGTTAATGATAATATTAATATCTAAGGATGATTACCAACCCACTTATATTGGAATGTATAATGAAACTAAATCATTTGGAATTATTACCAATAATTTTGTTATCATTATCTCCCATCTTGGAGATTACTAAGTGGTAAATTCATAAGAAATAGCCTTTTCCGCTTTTGTGTACTCACTATTGATAGTCAATAAACTCTATGTCCCATAATAGTATGTTATTAAACCATAATAGTATCTTTTTTAAAATCATCATAGAACATAATGGTTCTTAACAAATGTGGTTACTTAAATGATTTTATTAATGAGGAATGTGGTCAAACAAATAATTAAATTAGATTCATATAAAAAAATGAACAATTTATAATAAGTGGTTTTGTTAATATTAAAAATATCTTATATTAATACAATGAATGTTTAAGTAGTTGGTCCTAGGACACCAACTCCAAAAAATTCACAAATGTATTACAACTAACAACCGAAGACTTTTATACTGCTAGACCTCACATGGTAATATTGTTTTTTTAGTCAAGGATTTACCATAGGTGTCCTATATATTGTATCCCATGGAAATACTAATCACTCTAATCTCTCATCTATGTGAAAAAGACCCTTTGAGAAGATACATACAAAAAATATTCTTATTCACTGATTTTGTCATGAATCATTTATGAGACCCCCCTACAGTCTTATCATAATGGAGTGTGATCATATTTTTACTAATTGGTATAATTTCATGATCATGGATGAATTTTTATATCCATGCATCTTCTTTAGCTACCTCAGAAGCTACAATATACCTAGACTCTACTGTAGAATCTACGACCACAATTTTATTTGATCTCTTCAAAATCATAACAACTCCATTCAATGATAATATGTCTTATATTATTTGCCCCATAACAATTTTATATGTTTGAAAATGAGAATCTTTAGAACATATAATGGTTTGTTCCTCCTATACTTTATAAAATAATAATATTTCCTTAGTACAACTCAGATACATAAGGAGATTCTTGATTTTCATCCAATGGTGGTCACCATGGTCATCATGATATCTTTCTACCGTAATTAATGCGTCAAAGATATCTGGCCTACTAGATACCATAAAATAAATGACTAAACCAATCATAGATGCATATATAATCCTTTACATCATATTTATTTCCTCATTTATCTAATTACACATCTTCTAGGAAAGATACATGTAAAGTGACATTGGTAACAATCCCCTCTAAGATAGTCCTATACTGAATCTCTTCAGTTCCAATTTAATGTTTGTACTAGGAATTAGGTCGAGTAATCTATTGGATCTATCATGAGGAATCTCGATCCCACTAATATATGATGCCTCACCAAAGACATTCATTAAGATGAAATTATGATACTATACATAAAAATACTATAATACATGTTTTTTCTATCAAATAAGTAGCATTGAATTGATATATACAAGTAATAAAATGACTGAACTACAACTAAACCATTGGTAGGCACCGGGAAGACATTATTTCATTATTAAATAAAATTATGTTATGAATCGTCAAAATTAATTTTTAATTACTAGGATAATTATTTAATTCACCCACGTTTTTTAAATTTTAGAAACATTTTGAAAACATTTGGAGTCAAAAACCCATAAGTTAGTGCCACATTGAAATCTTCATGATGGTTCATATTGAGGAATATTACATCAGGTTAGCTCTTTTTCTCCATATTTATTTGTCGATGAAGAGTGAAAATTCTTAGTATAGACTTATCAATAGTGATCATATAAAAATTTATAGAAAATATGGAGAAGATACCATTGAATGATTCGAGACTGAGATCAGTGAACTGTTATTTGGGGTGTTTAAATCCTCAAACTTCTAGAAACTCAATTTATCCAATGAGATTGGAAATGTGAGGACCTACTGGTCCACACCCACCAATATATCTCTGAAAGAGAATGTTGGATATTGTAAAACATTATTCTCTAGAACTCTCCTGATAAATACCATGATATTTATTTTTTTTCTTTACACATCCATGTTTTTTGAATCAGTATGAGTTAATTATACATAGATAAAAGTAATAAAAAATGAATTTCTACTTGGTTGCTAAATTTTTTTCATAGATGGGTAAATCTTCATCACTTTCTTCATATGATAGTGGATTATGAAGTGAGGATTATATCACATAATATTTCATTTTATTATGTAAATCATCCAAAAGGTACCTAAACCACTCTTGGAACATACAATCACTGAGGATATTTTATTTCTCTAATATATGTTGAAGGGATTATATAGATGTAAAACATGTCATTTTATTTTATAAATACAAGATAAAATTACTATTA
Source organism: Viscum album (assembly GCA_963277665.1). Lineage (NCBI taxonomy): Eukaryota > Viridiplantae > Streptophyta > Magnoliopsida > Santalales > Viscaceae > Viscum > Viscum album. The sequence continues at coordinate 1,997,359,600 of OY728157.1, forward strand.
TTTTTTTGATAACAAAATATATGATCAAAAATAATTTACTTTATTTACCCAGTTCTAGCACTATTTTATCACATCACAATAGCCCTATATATTGATTTAGAAATGCCTAGTTTATATTAGATTCTAATCAAAAGGATCCATATGTCTCATCACATAACCCCAAAAATCGTTGTACATGCTAGTAGAATGTATTTAGGCAGTCATGTGATTGACAACTATGGGCTTCCCGCTTATTGAATCATTATGTGGAAACCCATACACTGAAATCATTACATATATTTTAATAAAACATTCCACTAAGTTAAATAATGTGTATTTAGGTCTAATTATCTTTATGTGAGTTGTTTAAGTCGACCAATAACCTTTATAATAACTCCATGTTAAAATTAAGTGTTCCAATAAGTGTAGGTCAGAAAATTAGTTCTAAAGACTAACTCTTATCCATGTGATGGAAGGACATGTATAATATAATGCATATTTTAGGGATTTTAATTTATTATAAAAAATCCTATCTTATTTTAAATTTATATGTATTGTCAATAGTATTTTGAAATTACTTAATTAATCAAAAGTTCAATATAAAATATTTAAAAATAATCCATTTATTTAAATTCTATATTTATACATTAATTAAGTAATTTATGTGATCATGGTCTTGAATCCATAATATTAATAACGCACTGAGAGAAATAAAAAAATAGTTGGTTGATTTTTTCATGAGATTTAACTTATGGTTTATTTACTGAGTGGAAATTAAATCAACCTATTACCAAGAATAAATAATTCATGTTTCAGGTCTTAGCATGAGTTATAACATTCCATTAATCCAACTATGTAACACATTGTATAGAATCATTGTGAATCTATCTTGAACAACCACATCATGCCTTAGGAAACTCTATTAATTAAAATTATTAATAACTCACATATAGAGGAGGAGGACCAAGTACTTGTTTAATGGTTGATTACATAAATATACATGGATACTCAGATCCAACATTATAATGTGGGGAGGAATGAATCATATGCCATTAAATTCAATTAAATAATAACTAATTGAAAACCCATGAAAATAATTAAATTAAATAAATTAAAACACATAGACAGGTCTTTTCAAGATCAAGAACATCGAAAATGCAATGAATATAGAAAACTAATTGGATAGAATTCATTTAATTATCCATTCTTTATTATTATTATGATAAACTCGATTAAAATAATTAATTAATTAATTAATTCCCTTTCATCGTAATGAAAATCCTTATTCATTTTAGAGATATTGACCATTATTAAAATTCATGTAAAATCAACAAAAAATAATTAGTTGTAGATTTTAAGAAAACAAATGACATAATAATTTAACAAATTAAAAACCATTATTAAATTTTAGAAATCAACATGTTCTAGTAAATAAAATATTTTCTAATGAGGCCATTATAAATTTACATCCATTTAATTCTATGCCTTTATTTGGAGACTACACGACATATCTAGTTACATGTTGTGTACCTCAGTTGTCCTATATCCGGGGTAGCTTCTTGGGGATTCAGATTGTAACGTTATTAGAATTAATGACATGTAATAATAAACTAAATATCACGTGTTACACTTTTAATGTCTCTAATATACTTGATTGGGTATTCATCATGTATTCTAGAACGATTTCATTGGATGTATGGGGAAAGTACACACCATGTTTTCCATATGTTGCATGCAAGTATAGCCCTCCAAATGACTCACTATATTATCAGGCGAGGGACTACATGACAAGTGAACTATAGGTACACATCTAGTATATATAATTCCATTTTTCTATATAACCAACTCGAGGATATTATATATAGGCCATACAATGGAATTGATGAACTGCATGTCGGGTACACTGGTTATATGACATGTATTTCAATAACACTCTAGTGTCCAGTCACACACGTTTTGACCGAGTATAATGAAAACAAGGATTATTAAAATTTCTCTCCAAACTATTATGGAATATATAGTGTTTAATAACTGTATCACGTTCCATGTATAAGGTTCCTTGGTCATGTGTAGTGTACTATTCTATATAGTGTGTAAGTAGGAAACATGCTATGTAATCCACTATTAATAGAATATTTTTTTGGTATTTTCCCATATAATCTCATGTAATTATCAGTAAATACGTAATCCTTTATAAAAATAAAACAATAAATGAACAAGAATAATATTCCAGTAACAAGTTAAATAAAAATGCATTGAAGACTAAATAATATAAAAGGAAAATTCAACATTGGTTGCATGAGGATAAAAAAATAAAAAAATATTAAAAATTTAAAATAGGCCACTCTGATACTACAAGTACTTTATGAGCATAATAGATGCACTATGTGAATTGAAATATATTAAAATTTCTTTTAATATTGAGTTTCATTAAATCCAAATCGAGGATCTTGCACAAATTCTTTTTAATTAATTTAGTTAATATCATTAAAAAATAATATATAAACTGATAATTCTGTATTTTATTTATATATTAATCATATAATATTACCCTTCTATATTTTATTCATTGTACTATGATGATCCAAGGATTGAATCACATAACTTGTTATCCAAACGCGCTCCTTTATTATCTGAGAAATTCCAATCAATCTTCAAGTTATTGGGTGGTGATTAAATATCCTTTATTCTTCATATCAATCAATCAAACATCAATATTAAGGGGATATTGATTTCACATCCCATTCATGGGATAAAGAGATAAAGGATAATTCGAGAGAGAGTGTTGTTTCATATAATAATTCTCAACTATGGATTTTGGATGCAATACACAATAGACATAATGTTCTATTTATAGTTATATGGATTAGAATAAAATAACTATTTAACAACCTAACTACCCTAAAATAATATAAAAAATGTTAATTAACCACATAAAAACATAATAATATTAATATTATTATATATAAGAATGCAAAAACTCTGGTAATAAAAAATTTAGTTTAACCAGCTTGTTAATAAATATTTTTCACATGACTCGGTCATGGTCTCATAGAACACCTCTAGCATTTATTGAGTACCAAAATAAATAAATAATTTAAATAATTCAATCATTATTAAAACATTTTTGTCAATAAAATGTTAATAAAATTATCCCCCATACTTATGAATATTATTTATTCAATTAACTGAATTCTAATTCAATTTTATCAAGGTCATTGGAACTACCTAGTGTGTGACCATCTAGGATTATTTCTGACTAGTCTTTGGTGGGATTCTATAATGTACAAGATTACATTATTGGAATATGTCAATGAACCTAAGATAATGAATTTTATTTCACAATTATTACAACTACCACCAAATTCTTGTTGTGTAATATATTACCCTTTTCCAAATATTTTATTAATCAAGTTTCACATACGTGTCACAAACCTATTTCTCTATACTTTTTATTTGAATATATGATGTAAATAAATCATTTCTCTAGGTCAATGGAAGTTAATACATTAGTTCTATTCTAATTAAGGGGATGATATATCAACTTTTATAAAATAGATGGGACAAATCCATATTTTACCATTCCATTATTAACTTCTCAATCATGACACACCCAACATACCCTACCTTTACAAAAACAATTAAAATATTGGTTTTTATCATAAAATATATGTGTGAATGTTATTATATTAATTAATTATATTCAAATGTTCAAATGACCATTACACCAAAACATGCAATATTCCGACTAGCAAGTATATTATCATAATATCAAGTAATGCAGATTTCGAAGTGTCAATGTAATGGGATGAATCCTATTTTTTTATGAGTACTCTCACTTGATAAAATATATTCTATGTCTACCATCATTGTGATGATTTCATCCATATGACTATATTTATGAATAACGTCATGGCAATTCAAGGTTTTAATCATAGAGGGGGTGTTCTATGACCATAAAAAATAAATGTATACTAAAGGATATTAATACATTATAATCATGAAGAACATTGAAGAATATGCAATAAGATGTTTTACTAATAGTATGTTCATCGAATATAAATGTTATAAATGTAATCATTGTTAGTCCACAGACACAATATTTAAGATATAACACTCTAAGAATTGATGGAATGGAATGTCATATGATTATTAATTAAACTATAACATGGTGTGAAATATAATGTACAAATTACCACCATGATGTAGTGTCCGTCACCACACTATGTTCAATTATTTGGTGAATATTTTTTAATACATTATTTCATGGATACATTGAGGCACAAATTTAATGTTTATTGAGAAATGATAAATGAAATTGGGTTTATTTAATCCCATTTACTATATCCAAGAAAATATGTAAATAACCAAAATTACTAACCAATTAATTAAATAGATAAATAAGGAGAAGAAAAACACATGAACTGAATATTTCAACTCCATTCTACAATTCAAATTTATTTGAGTGTACCGAGAATAAATTCTCATTCTATATATCTGTATTAATTTTACATGTCAAATTTACTTAAATAATTTCCTTCTAGTTTTTTCCTCATCACATCCCAATGAATTTCTTATAAAATAGTTATTTTGCATTTTGGATTTCTATTTCCCATGAATCTATGTTTATCAATAGAAATTAGGATTTAAAGGATAAGTGATAAATGAACCCTAATAAATGTAGACAATATTTTTATTGAATCATTCTAATATAATGGGAAATTATTTATGGTAATAAATGGTATGAATAACCTTTGGAATCTAGAATAATGTTACTATGAAATTAAATCATGGGATGATTTATATTTAAAAAATTCAATTCTACATCCACAAAATCTATCATAAAAAATTACATGAATCTATATAAATGAAACCATGAAATCAATCGTGTTTGAGGGTAAAATATGGGTGAATACCTATTAAGGTAAAGAAATTTTCATATTCTTTTTGGATAACATAGGCCATATCATTATTTGAAAATGAAACTGATAGGGGGATGTGACTAAAGAATGAATATATTATTCCAATGTTGGTACCATAAGATATTATAAGTTCTATTTCCCTTCAATAAAATATTGTTTTTGATATAAATAGTTTCATGCTAATAAAAATAATATCATCGATGGAAGATTCACCCTCCAGAGATTAATATTTCATATGAAAATATTTGCTATGATACTTTAATGGATATACATTATGTTTATATAACCCAATTTATTTTATAAGGCTTTTGATTTTGTAGAGTCTTACAATAACTTCCATATAAATATTTCAATAAATAATCATTGGATATAAGTATGAAAATTTTAAAGATGATCATTTTAGAACCTATGAAGTGTTGAATTGATGTATTAATTCTTATTTAAAATGTATTAATCATTTGATGGAAAAAATACCTTTTACTATACCCACTATACCAAATGACTTGTATATGTTTCAGGATATTATAAAAAATAAAATAATTTTCCCCTCAATTATATTTCACTAGTATTTCAAAAAACAACCATTTTGAAGACCCCTATTGTGGTCCATTATTTGATGAATTGAAATAACCTCCTAGGAATAGTAGACCCCTCGATATGAATTATGGATAAGGGATTGATAAAAGTGTATATAATGAATGTGATAAAAACATCCATGATATAATCTGATACATATATGATTATAAAAATATGTATCTATCCTAAACCATTCCATATTTTTCTTTTATTATTATTTTTTGAAGAATATTTTTCACAAGACTAACCAATGTCCTAGAGTTTATTATCCAAAATGAAATATATAGAACCATTCATAAAAGACCTTGAATAATGATTGATTCTTTAATTTCATGTGGTTTGTGTAAATTATTGAATTTCAAAATCCTTCGTCCCCCAACTAACACATAAAAAACAATCCATGAAGAAACACATGGGTTAATGGAGATGATGAATTACTAGGTAGGGTTTATTTATATAGAATCAAGTAAAACCAAAAATAATTTCATTTTAAAAGGAATCGTTAAAATTCATTTTTTTTAAATTACATCCTCTATTTATTAATATAATTTATCTTTCATCAATAAATACATGAGGGAATTAGTCTGTGAAACATGTATTTAAGACTGTACATGAAGTTCTCTAAAAAATACCTCATGAAATGTTCCATTTATTTTCGTTTAATAATTAACAATAATGAATTTTGAAGACTAAATATCCTTTTTTATATGTATTTTCATTTATCCAAGTATCCAAGGCTCCATTCATTTTATATAAGTAATATATTTAAAATTATTTGTTTAGATAGGTCTCGATGATTTAAAAACTAACATCATGGGTGGTGGAAAGATAATTCAATGGTAACATCATAATTCTAGATTAGGTATTTGCACATACAAGTCTACATCTCACATCATAGGTAAGATATTCTATATCATGATATTTAGGTGAACAATATAGAAATTCATGGTCAAATATTTTAGCTCCACTATGACCTCTCGAGTGTCAAAGGAGTTCAAAATAGGAATATATTACCAGACATTACATAGGATTTTTCTTATAATTATTCCCAAAACAAGGCAACATCAATAGAGAATTACTCACATGGATAACTATTATGTCAGATCCATGAAGAACTAAATTGGGTCAGGCGCCTCATCCCCCTACATGGATGTAGGGGTTTTGTAACCATAACAACTTATAGGGATTTTTCTTGAGCCTTATCACTACTAAAAGGAATTGATTTAGTGTCTTCCACATATATCACATATGATTGACGTTAAATGATAAGATCAAAAAAATCACACAGTTTTTTGGGGGAGAAATTTTTATAGGAATGTTGGTAAAAATATTAAATGATATTCCACTCAAAAACCAAAACATTAGAAGATATTATGTAACACTCCAAGATTCCATAGTCCGCTACTCTTTGAATAATAGAGCAGCGGGTGTTATATGCAACCTTGAGTTATAACACACCATGAACAATCAAAGTAGCTGTTATGAATAGTAATACCCACTTTTTGAAATTATATAAATTTTCTATTTCAAAATGGACTTCATATTTGGATTCGGAATATCGAAATTAGCCTTTGTTGAATTTTTGGTAATTTTTTGAGCACTTCCAATTTTCTATGAATAGAAAATATATTTAAAACAAATTTTTTAACCAAAATAATTTCTATTGATAAATTATACTGTTTATTGGTTTTAAAGTATAATTGGAATATATTTTTACCATTTTATCCTATAGTTGTCATTATAATTAATTTCACTTTTAAATTGGACATAAACAATTGTCAATATTTTGATTGATATTGTTTCTTAAAAACATGCAATTTGTTTGGACAACGGAAATTAATTATAAAATTAGTTAATGAAACTTATATGTTTGGAATTTCATAAAATAGACATCATTTTTTAATTTGGAATATCAAATATATCTTAGAGTTAATTTTTGGTATTTTTTCTGAAAAACGTCTATTTTTGATGAATAGTGAAACCACTAAGTGGAAGTTAAAAACTGATTTTTCATTTAAATGAAATTTTACCAATTCTGTTATTTGAAATTCAAAAATCTAACATACATCATTTTCATTAGGAAATAAAATATGGTTCAATGGGATTAAAATAGTGTTTGGTGAATAGTAACTTTTAAGTTCTATTAATCACGATTAAAGGTAATTAGTGTAATTTAAGGTAAATATAATGTTATATTAATATGAAATTAGATTTACACTTGTCTTACACATATTGGATGAGTCATGGCCGACCAAGATAATCCATGGGTCAACATGGGGACCCCATGAAGGCACTTGGGGTAAGAAAATGACATTATTAACTTTTATTTAAAGTAAAAATAAAATTGTCACAAACATGTGTTGTTTTAATTAAACAATTATTACATGGGGTTATATAAGTTAAATATTAGACTATAAATATTAATTGGAAATCTAAAAAGATTTACTAAATCATGTTAATTTTTTTATAATTTTTAGACATTAAATAAATAAATTTATTTATCAAGCCATGATGATGCAGCGATTACCTCATTAATTACTGATTTAAATAAAATGAAAAGATAAAGTAAAATCTAAGACATACACTTGTCAAAAACATATTGTATTTGTATATTTCGAACCCTTATCACCTTATATTCTAAATGTATAATTATGGGACCTTTTAAATCAGAAAATCATTTCATAATAATGTAACATTTCATGAATTTTCAAGAGTGCCCCTCCTCTCCTCTTATAAAAGCGCCCCCACCTATACCACATTATTCACACCATCAAAGCCATTTGGATCGGCCAAACTCTTACCAAATACTCTCTCAACTTCCCAATATTACTCCTAGAAGCATCAATTTGGGCAGAAGTCTTCCCAAATAATCCTTTGGCTCAAATCAAAAAGAGTTACCTAATTTTAAGGTAATGTCTTCTCTTATGTTATTTTTTTATTTTTCATCTCCAACCCTTTAAACTCATTTTACTCCTTTATTTTGTTACAAAACAATTATATTCAATATAATAGGATGTTTTTATGAGAATTTTTTGATTTAAACTTACACTCACCTTCGTCTAATGGCTAAAAGAAAATACTATTTTTGTGGGTGGCGAATTACTACCTCACGAAATGATGATTGTTCAATCTTCTTTTAACACCTCTAATGGTGGAAATTATGAGGAAAATATTTTTATATATGATATATATTATTTTTATGTATTCCTTATACGTCTTTATTTTTCATTTATGGCATACCATTATGACTTCCATTATGGGTAAACGTGATAATTTCATTTTAGGAAGTGCGGACTACTGCCCCCTCAAAGTGATTTGAATCGTTAATGCCATATGTGGGACATATAAAGGATGTATTAAATGATTTTATTTATGATATTGTACTGAAATTATAATATAACTTTATATCATTATGATTTCATTCCCTTAAATACGAAATAGAAATGAAAGGAGCATTCATGCGTACGTACGGCTTACTGTCTCCATGAACGGTGCATTTCATTTATTACCTCTAAATGTTACGTAATATTATAAATGAATGTATATACTGGATATGTATGATATATATGATATATTATCACGAATATAATTCTGGATATAATTTATATTTTACCACATGAACAACTTGTAATTATAAGAAGTTTATTTTTGACTCAAGTACCAAAGATCGACAAAATGACCGTTATTAACTTAAATAATTACATGATGTTCATAACATGGTAATAAGTGATATAAAAGGAATAATTAACTTTAAAATGGTTCTTATTAAAGTATAAATTAACTCTAGTTTATTATTTAGGAGGTTAAAGAATGATCGAGTCAAGTCGGACATGAGGTAAGGGACTTCATCTCAATCACCATTCATTGAGGCATATTTTGTTTTATACACAACTTTCTTTTATATGGTGTATAAACCCCTTTTAATTTTACTTTTATTCAAAAATAATCTTTTCATACAAATCGTTTTTAATAAATGACAAAAAGAATAAATTTTCTTACGTATGCGGTGACAATGACTTCTCTGCCGCCGTGACTATTATTTTAGTTCCGACTTCCTCTACAAGCCATAACATTTTTTAAATGAAAAATAAATACCAAGTTCTAGTTTTGTTTTATTTTGGTATTCAAAATGGTTTTGATAATGTTTTTATTATATCAATGTGTCGTATTGATATCTTGTGATTGAAATGTGGAAATGTTTAGTTTCATTTATGCATTTTTATGTGATATGATTATGTTATGGTTTATGATATATTTAAACCTATTCATATGAGGAATGAATTGGACTTAATAAGTGACGGGTGGAGCCCCCTATAGCTCCTTGATGCATTGGTAGGTCTCATGATAGAAACTCATGTCTTGGCACGAGGCCTTGAAAAAATCTTATTTGTAGTCTTTGTACGAGGCCTTGGATATGTGGATATGATAGTCTGGCATTATGCATTCCATCATTATGAAAGTGGTTATTGATATTTCATGTGATTATTCGACTATTAGAATATCAATGTGAATAGGTATATGGAATTATTTCATTTTATCTTTTCCATATTATGCTGATGTTCATGTTTAAAAGGCTTTTTTCTGAGTTATACATTGCCTTAAATGTTTATGTTTATTTATGAATGTTTCCACTGTATTGTTATCCTTACTGAGCATTTGATCTCACCCATTTAAATTTTTTAATTTTTTCCAAGATGTGAATTAGTATATCATGAATGACCTGCAAGGATAGTATGAGGGGATATGATGACAAGATGTTGTTATAGTTTAACTTTATGATGTAATGTAATGTTTATGAATGTATCTAGTGTTTCCAAGGCTACTAAACTAATCGGTCATTCGAGACTTGGTCTTTTTTTATCAAGCCAATGTTACGTAATAATGCACTGACTCTGGGTAACTGGGGTTGGGGCATTACAGTTGGTATTAGAGGCAGTTTAGTACTAACCTTGGAAGATAGATTTAGAAAAACTCTGATTAGAGCACATAACCATAAGATAGAATTTGAGGATTAGTATAGAAGAACATCCTATAATTTTGTTGTTGTATAGATTTTGTGAGTTTTCTGAGCAATACATCCTTGTCTGGATATGAGCAGGTAGAGGTGGATCTGGCACAAGTGTAGTTAAGGGTAATAACCGAAAACACCGCTTTGAGTTTGACTCGAATGGGAATTGGTGCACAACAACGGGCCTTACTGCACTCTTGGTTACGACACTCCAAGGGGATATACTTAGGATAATTCATGATTTCTTTATAAACCACAATGAAGGGTTTATGAGTATATACTTCCTCAAAGAAAATATTTTTTATGGATTATATTTATAAATAGTTCAATTTATGTCAATTGTTTTACAAGTATGGAATTATGTATTTCGATTAATAAACTAATATGGTTTATGACATTGTTTAGAAATGGAGCCTAGTGGAAGGAATGGAAACCGTATCAAAGCACACACTCTATGTATGGATTTCCCTCATGCTCAACGTAATTATAGTAGAGATGGTGATACAACTGGTGCTGATCAGCTTATCACCATACTGGGATAACACACTCAGGTTATGAATAAAAACCTTACTCGTATGGAGAACCATGATCCGCAACGTGGTGGATAAATGTTAGACTGCTTCATGAGGCTACAACCACCAACATTCAATGGGAGTACAAATCCCTTAGTAGCTGAGCAATGGATAAATTCCCTAGAGAAAATATTTTTGGCTTTGGGATTAGTGAAAGGGAAAAGGTAATCATGGATGTTTACCGCCTCACTGGATATGCTGATAAATGGTGGTCATTGATTCAAAACACAAAGGTTGACGATGAAGTATCAAATATGTAATGGATGGAGTTAAAAGAGCTTTTATTAGAAAAATACTTTCCTCGTGACCATCAAGTAGATATGGAAAGGCACTTTCTGAGTCTTAGACAGATGCAGGATGAGAATGTCGCAAAGTATGAGGCCACCTTTACAAGGTTAGCGAGGTATGCTACAGATTATATATATAACCCAAGAAGTAAGATTGTTCATTTATTTTATGGGTTAAAACCATTTCTCCGTTGAGCATTAGTACCACAATATTTCACAACGTACAAAGATATTGTCTCGTGTTCTATCAAGACCTAAAAGGAATTCTCTAAATCTTATTATAATAAAGTCAAGAAAGAGAAGAACAGAACGGTGGAACAAGAGAAAGATAATGGGAAAAATGGAAAGAAGGGTTTTTTATTATGTGATAATTGTGGGAAGAATAACCCTGGTACTTGCCTAATAGGAATGGTAGTTTGTTACAAATGTGGAGAAAAAGGTCACCAGGCACGTGATTTCTAGGGAAATAAAGAGGATATCAATGTTGAATGCTACAATTGTATAGAAATGGGGAATTATGCAAATGAATGTCTTATGTTTCAGGGAAACATACCTCAGAAAAGTCCAAGGGATCAACGCCAACATTATGTTGATACTACAGATGAATTTGAATAATTATTGTATTTGTGTTTTTGGACTCAAGAACTATATTATAGTTATTAAAATAAGGTGAAATATATATAACAATTTTAATGTAGTACATGTTGTTTTCATTAAGGTTTTAATATGATTAAGGTAATCATATTTTTAGTATGTGACAATAAGATCAACATTACTTTATTTGGGGAATCTGATGTTACAATTGATTTTGGAATTTATAGACCTTTTAGAGAAAGTCTGGATAGAGGTATTTTGGTTAACAATATAGGTTGGAATGGATTAAGTTGAACTTTAGATAGTATTGTTTAATGTTAAAAAAAATTTATGATTATTTTTGGAATATTATAATACTACAGTATTAGGAAAAGGACAACCTGTTGGTCGGGGGATAAATTGTCGCGTCAAACAACGCTGTATGAATCGAACCCACAACCATAGTGTGACAGGCCTTTATTACCTACCACTAGACAACAAGAAGTCCCTGGTTATTAAAAAATATTTTTCATCATGGTATGTGTTAATATTTTGAACCTTATACGATTAGGATAAATATAATATTTTTGAGTGAAAGATGATTTTGGGGTAGAATGTAGTTGAAGGTTGAAACTCTACTTGTCAAGTATATATATATATATACCCCTCTCTTATTGTATGAATAAATTAATACCTAAACTTTAGGAAAGGGATAGGTTATCCTAATATCTTATGTTTTGTTGAAATGATGATATTTTAAATCACCATAGTTTGAAGGCTTTGAGTCCCTCAATTTTACACTTGGTTGTGATTGATGACCTCAATCACTCCCGAAAAATATTTATGTTTTTTATCCAATTGTGTGTCCCTAATTTCCAAAAATATTCTTCTAATCGAAACCATAATTTGGTGGTGACTTTTTCATTTCCCTTTCCCTCTTATTCAGAATAAATTTTATTAACCTTATTTATGATGTCGGTTTTCAACAAAGGTATTTTCTATTTTCAACCTTTTATTTTCAAAGAACATTTTCAAATTGCGAGGATGCAATTTATTGAAGGAGGTGAGAATGTAACACCCCAATCTTCCATGGTATGCTTCTCTTTGAATAATAGAGCAGCGGGTGTTGTACGCAACCTCGAGTTATAACACACCGCGACCAATCAAAGTAGCTGTTATGAATAGTAATACCCACATTTTGAAATTATATAAATTTTATATTTCAAAATGGTCTTCATTTTTGGATTCGGAATATCGAAATTAGCCTATGTTGAATTTTTGGTAATTTTCTGAGCACTTCCAATTTTCTATGAATAGAAAAAATACTTAAAAACATCTTTTTTAACCAAAATTATTTATATTGATAAATTATACTATTAAGTGGTTTTAAAGTATTATTAGAATATATTTTTACCATTTTATCCAATGGTGGTCATTGGAATTAATTTCACTTTGAAATTGGACAAAAACAATTGTCAATCTTTTGATTGATATTGTTTCTTAAAAACACGCTATTTGTTTTGACAACGGGAATTAATTATAAAATTAATTAATGGAACTTATATGTTTGGAATTTTGTAAAATAGGAATCATTTTTTAATTTTTAATATCAAATATATATTAGAGTTAATTTTTGTTATTTTTCTAAAAAACATCAATTGTTGATGAATAGTGAAACCACTAAGTGGAAGATAAAAAATTGATTTTTCATTTAAATGAAATTTTACCACCAATGTGATTTGAATTTCAAAAATCCGACATACATCATTTTCATTAGGAAATAAAATGTAGTTCAATGGGATTAAAATAATTTTTGGTGAATAGTAACTTTTAAGTTCTGTTAATCGTGATTAAATGTAATTAGTGTAATTTAAGGTAAATATAATGTTATAATAATATTAAATTACCTTTACACTTTTCCTAAAAATATTGGATGAGTCATGGCCGACCAATAAAATCCATGAGTCAACATGGGGACCCCATCGAGCCACTTGGGTAAGAAAATGACATTAATAAAATTTATTTAAAGTAAAAATAAAATTGTCACAAACATGTGTTGTTTTACTAAAACAATTATTACATTGTGTTATATAAGTTTACATTTCGACTATTAATAGTAATTAGAAATATAATGATATTTACTACATCATGATATTTTTTTTAATTTTTAGACATTAAATAAATAAATTTATTTATCACACCATGATGATGCAGCGATTACCTCATTAATTAACTATTTAAATAAAATGAAAAGATAATGTAAATTCTAAGACATAAACATGTCAAAAACCTATTGGATGAGTATATTTAGAACCCTTATAACCTTATATTTGAAATATATAATTTTGAGAGCTTTGAAATCCGAAAATCATTTCATAATAATGTAACATTTCATGAATTTCCAAGAGTGCCCCTCCTCTCCTCAAATAAAAGGCCCCCACCTATACCACCTTATGCACACCTTCAAAGCCATTTGGATCGGCCAAAATCTTCCCAAATACTCTCTCAACTTCCCCATAATACTCATAGAAGCCTCAATATGTTCATAAGTCTTCCTAAGGAATCCTTTGGATGAAATCAAAAAGTGTTACCCGATTTTAAGGTAATGTCTTCTCTTATGTTATTTTGTTTTATTTTGCTTCTCCAACCCCGTAAAATCTTTTTATTACTTTATTTTGTAACAAAAGAAGTATATTCAATATACTAGGATGTTTTCATGAGAATTATTTGATTTACATTTACACACACCTTCATCTAATGGTTAAAGAACATACTATTTCTGTGGGTGACGAATTACTGCCTCACAAAACGATGATTGTTCATTCTTCTTTTAAAACTTCTCATGGTGGCCATTATGATGACACTATTTTTATATATGATATATATTATGTTTATGTATTCCTTATTCTTCTTTATTTTTCATTTATCGCATAACTTTATGACTTCCATTATGGGTAAACGTGATAATTTCATTTTAGGATGTGCAGACTACCGCCCCCTCAAAATGATTTGAATAGTTAATGTCATATGTGGGACGTATAAAGGATGGAGTATTTGATATTATATATGATATTATACTGCAATTATAATATACCTTTATATCATTATGATTTCATTCCCTTAAATATTAAATAGAAATGAAAATAGCGTTCATGCGTACGTATGGCTTACCGTCTCCATTAACAGTGCATTTAATTTCTTACCTCTAAATGTTATGTAATATTATAAATGAATGTATATAATGGATATGTATGATATATATGATATCTACATCATGAATATAAGTCTGGATATAATTTATATTTTACCACATGAACAAATTGTAATTATAAGAAGTTTAGTTTTGACTCAAGTACCAAAGATCGACAAAATGACCGTTATTAACTTAAATAATTACATGATGTTCATAACATGATAATAAGTGATGTAAAAGGAATAATTAACTTTAATAAGGTTCATAAGAAAGCATAAATTAACTCTAGTTAATTATTCATGAGGTTAAAGAATGATCAGGTCAAGTCGGACATGAGGTAAGGGACTTCATCTCAATCCCCTTTCATTGAGGCATATTTGGTTTTATACACAGCATTCTTTTATAAAGTGTATAAACCCTTTTGACTTTTAATTTAATTAAAAAATAATATTTTTATATGAATCGTTTTTACTAAATGACAAAAGGAATGTTTTGTCTTACGTATGCGGCAACAACGACTTCTCTGCCGTCGTGATTATTATTTGAGTTTCGGCTTCCTCTACAAGCCATAAAATTTTTTAAATGAAAAATAAATACCATGTTTTAATTTTCTTTTATTTTGGTTTTGAAATTGGTTTTGATAATGTTTTTATTATATCAATGTGTTGTATTGATATCTTGTGATTGAAATGTGGTAATGTTACGTTTCCTTTATGCATGTTTTATGTGATACAATTATGTTATCGTTTATAATATGTTTAAACCTGTTCATATGAGGAATGCATTAGATTTAATTAGTGATGGGTGGATCCCGCTATAGCTCCTCGATGCATCGGTAGGTCTCATGAGACAAACTAGTGTCTTGGCACGAGGCCTTGAAAAAATCTTATTTGTAGTCTTGGAATGAGGCCTTGGCTATGTGGTTATGATAGTCTGGAAATATGAATTCCATCATTATGAAAGTGGTTATTGATATTGCATGTGATTATTCGACTAGTAGAATATCCATGTGAATAAGTAAATGGCATTATTTCATTTTATTTTTTCCATATTATGCTGATGATCAAGTTTAGAAGGCTTTTGTCTTATTTATACAATGCCTTAAATGTTTATGTTTATTTATGAAAGTTTTTGCAGTATTTTTATCCCTACTGAGCATCTGATCTCACCACTTTCAATGTTTCAATTTTTTCCAGGATGGGAAGAAGTATATTATGAATAACATGTAGGGATAGTATGCGGGGATATGAAGAAAAGATGTTGTTGTAGTTTTACTTTATAATTTAAAGTATCATTTATGAATGTATCTAGTGTTTCCAAGGATACTAAACTAATCGGTCTTTTGAGACTTGACCTTTTTTGATCATGCCAATGTTACTTAATAATGCACTGACTCTCGGTAACTGGGGTTGGGGCATTACATATTATTACATAAAAATTTTCAATTAGAATCGAATCAAAGTATGTCGAGGCCTTACTAGCCATTTACTAGTTAAATAATACTTATGTGGCAATTGGAACATGAGATGCATCGATAAGATCTGTAAGAGATATTGAAAGTCCTTTCGTCCTATATACTAAAACTGCATTTACAAGAATTTGGTAGATGATATTGAATGAAAAATTATTTTAATAGAAATTATATTCCTTAAGAGAAGCTAGGTTCTAATATAGATTAAGTGAGTATTATGGGAAAAATTATGAAGATCCCTTTCATTGGAAAATAATGTTGTTAGTGAATTTTTCATGTTATGATTTTTTACATCAACAAAAAAACATCCAATACTTTAAATAAAATGATATAAGTCATTTATATTGTGTAAGGGAAGAGGAAAGAAAATAAAGAGGATCTAATCCACCCTCGTTTTGAATCCCAACCCTCATGGATATCTATAGAGCACTAAATATGTTAAATTAGTAATGATCCTGGAATTTGGATTCAAATTATTATGATCATGGAATTTAATCATATAAATTGAAATTGATGATTAATGAACTATAATTTAGATTAAAAATATACCTTAGGGAGGAATTTTCCCTATTATTGGTTGTCGAATCAATTGAATATTGAGAGAGGATTTGAGGCATTCTTAAATTTCTTTAATAACAGAAGATATGCAGAAATTATCTAATGAAAGGAAATGATTAGATGACCATACATAATCTATAGAACCTTTTATGTGAGGTAGATATTTATGATAGTTGGTAGAGAAATAATTTTATAGGATTCACATAGTAGGGACACCTTGTACGATGAATAGCCCTCATGGAACAATAGATCTAGAGCTGGAACCTTCCATTCCATGGCCATATCTAGTGTTGTGAGCGATAGTATCCACTATCGGAAGGAAAATTTACAATTTAATAAATTATATGGAGGACTATATATATTAATAAATTACTTTTATTGCCCTCTTAAATTGAAATACTATCATGTATTTTAATAATTTTTAAATTCAACTTCAATAAATCAAAAAATCCCTTTATGGATAAATATTTTCTCTAAAATGACTAACATGAAAACATGTAAACCATTGAATAATTAATTTAAATGAGATTTTTTTTAGGAATATATCCCATTAATAAGTATGTCCATTGGAAAATTCACTATGTAATATAATATATTATGTCATAATATTTTATTGATCAACCTTTATAACTACTCCTCAAAAAATATTATACTGTAAATATAATACCCCATATTTTTAATGTTAATTTATTTTTAATAAACACCCTTTATTGGATAGTTTTTATAAATGAAACATAGAAAAAAATGAAAAAGAAATCTTTTCATTATTGAAAAATGTTACAATATAAATTGAAATATATTACAGGATAACTTGATGAAATTTAATATAGATAACTATAAATGAAATAAATCAACTAGTAAATAAAAACACAACAAGGATGAAATTCCCACATTCTTTACCGACAATAAATACCCTATATCCATATATATATGTAGGTGATATAATACTATATAAATATGATACAAATATTAATATAAAATGTTAAAATTAGATTAGTGAATTTTATAAACTATGTCAGATAACATGTATGAATTTAATATGATAGTTATATACATGATCATAAGTTATATGGTTGCTGAGTATATATAAATATTAGATTTATAAGGTAATTTTTTATAATCCATCGTCTGATAGTAAAATTATAAAAGAGAAAATTTATAATATTAGCATAAATTATATTTGATACTCAATTAAAATATGATCATTATAATATCGTATTTAATATAGTGGGTATAACTAAATGTAAAAACATTGTATATTTTTAGGGAATGAAATGTGTTCTAGAATCATTAATGAGAATTCTCTCATATAATTATTATTTATCCAATCATGGGAAGGAGTAATTCTCACAAGATTTCACTGATGAGAAAACCTAGCATGGTCTTCAACAATTACCACTTGATTATAATCAATTAAAAGATAATTTAAAGATTGTAAAAATAACTATATGATCCATTATAGTAAAATCGCAACCTAACAGATTGAAAAATACACTTCTCAAACTTTGGGAATATTCATATATCTTCATAGGTCATTCCAGTAAAATTTAATATGAGTCCATCGTGAAATTAATCATTTAATATATTATTTTTAACAATATATTTATATATTTCTATATTATTCTTCATAATGTAATTTTTTAAAATTCATATTTATTAAACTCAGTAATATAATGTGTCACAAACTAGATCTACTCACCATCAAAACTAGCACATTACCTGGCCCAAGTCATAGAATGAAGGGTGTTCTTGATACCCACGTGCTGGAAATAGTCCTCGAGTGTCACAAAATAGAAATTGGTAATCATTTACCAAAGTTAATAATCAAAAAACAATAAAGAAATCCAATATAAAAAATCTGGATTTTTCAAAACAAACAATCCTTTACAAAAATTTTGAATTGAATTACACAGTTGAAAAAAATTATAAAATACTATAAAAAATTATAAACCCAAAATAGACATTCCAAGAACCTCCTCATGGAAAGAGGGACCACCCTCATGCCATCTACACAACACTAAATCACAAAGGACTGATAAAAACCATAACAATTGGATCAAAATGTTGAACACATACCCGCAACAAAAAATAACCATGTTTACATACACACTATAGTTTTTAAGTACGGTGTGAGCCAATGCCTAGTAGTATGCCACCACAAAAGGATTCCATTTTATAAACATTTAAATATAAAATGCATGCACATTTTCATAAACATGAGATGCTATTATTTATTCCAATGAGATGAATCTTCAAAAAAAATTTAAGGTTGGCTACATTAAAAAATCAAAACATTTAATATAGAATTCAAATGATACTGAATTTTCCATAAAAACATAATATATGATGATGGTAAGCCTACAGTGTATAATGAGATCAATAAAATAGAGAATAACCCATATGCGCTAGCTCATTGTGGGTCCTAGGTACCTCTTATCTCTGTGAAAGTAACCATAGCAATATCTGTTCCCATGCACACAAGCCACTTGTTGGGAGCGTACCCATAACCCAATGGTTCCACATCATCATCATAAAAATAACTATATTTTATTTTTTGTTTTCATCATCAAACATGATTCCTGAAACTAGGGCCAATCCCCACAGAATCAAAAGCATACTAGTACACGCCCACCTACCTAGATACATGGATTTTCCCTCTAGTTCTCAAAAAAGTACCACAAGACATGTAATAATATTTTAAAATTAAAATATTTTTTCCACATCGCAAGCACACCAAACATCCCATAGACATGTTATAAAATCCCCTTTCTCATTCAATTTTTTTTGGAACCATACTCTCACCGAAACAGCTCGCAACATGTTTCATATCTCATTCACACATTGATAAATCCTACAAGAAACATTATAATACATTTCCACCATTATAAAGATCACATAACATACCTTTTACCACAAAATATTCCATTTTGAAAACATATACTCACCTAAACAATACATAATTATCTGTTGCACACTTTGTGTAACTCTATAACCCATTCTCAAATTTCATAAAACTCTTTCAAGATGCTCGATAAGGGTTTTCACCTAAAACCCACTGAAAACACCTATTTGAAACCCAAAATCATACCAATACCCTAAAAAATAATAATTGGAACCCCAAACAACATTTGATATACTATTTTCATATGTTATATAATAAACCCAAAAATTACCACACAAATTTACACATGGAAGACATCAAATTTGAAGGAAAGGTGAAACTATAAAATTAACCGCTTAACGAACACTGTAAAAAATGTTTCTCACATAATGAAAAACATATAAGGTACATTGAAAATAATTAAATCAATCATGAAATTAAATCAGTGAATTTTGGCACATGGAATCACCAATGTTGGGTGTCAAAACACCAATTCGTTCTTTGAAACATCAATTGCACCACCACCGCATGATGATGGAATGAAATCCAAAATAAAACCAATTATTTGAAAAAAAAATCACTAAATAAAACCCTAGTTATGAAGCCTAAATTCTTTAAATTTAATAAAATCTTGAAAGAGGGATGAAAACCTAAGGAAATGGGAGGAACCTGAGAGGAAACCAAAAAACTAGAGATATCTTGATTTAAATGAACCAAATACACTAGTAGATGAATTTTCAAATACACAATAATTCATGTGAGGTTATAAAAAGTATTATTAGGTTATGAAGAAACATTAATGGGGGAAAAAGAGTAAAAAATGATTGAGTTATGAAGGAATCGATTTGCCTCTTCAAATCTAGACGATTTAAGAAATGAAAAGACATTTCTCCCAAATTCGAGATGGATATGAGCTCAAAAAAGGGGTAGGAGATAATGGGGAACTGCATAGGTATGTATGAATAGGTGATCAATGAAATCACCCAAAAAAATAATAATGTAAAGTGATATTAAATAATTAGAAAACAAATTTAATGTAGGAAATCAGATTTCAGGCTGGCATAATTCCTTAATTAAAAACCAAAATCCATCATGATTATGTATTCTTATGAGGTCCAAATGGATATGTATTTTTTAAAATAATATGGGATGTCAATTGGGAAGTGGAATGGTTGTAGAATTTTGAAAAATGAATAAGTTATAAATGAATCAAAATTGGTTTTTAAATATGGAAAGGGCCTCACGG
Organism: Viscum album; assembly: GCA_963277665.1. Lineage (NCBI taxonomy): Eukaryota > Viridiplantae > Streptophyta > Magnoliopsida > Santalales > Viscaceae > Viscum > Viscum album. The sequence continues at coordinate 1,997,380,866 of OY728157.1, forward strand.
TTAGACCCAAATCAAGAAAACAAACCCTTTCCTACAAAACTAAATGGGGAACCAACTCAAAAAAATAAATAATATTTATTGAATGAAAAATAAATTTAAAAGATGTCAGGGATGTGATAATTATCCCCACCAAAAGTTTTTACACCCATGGAAACCATAGCAAGACCAGAAGCAAAACCTGAACCAAACTGTTATACTTTGATGCACTCCTTTAAAAAATTTTGTCCACCCCTAAAAGGCCAAGACACATCCAGTGATCAATTAAGGAAGGAATACTCTCTAAAAACAAAACATACACCACATTATTGAAAAATAAAGAACATTTAGACTTTATCCCAAAATAAAACTCCTCAAACACTATCCGAACAAGACTCAAACAAGTTACACAATCAAAAAACAACAATGAATATGGTTACACTTACTGTGCTTTAAATAAACGGTTGGGCAGACATCAATCCCAACGCTTAACCAAGGAAATTTTTTTTAGAATGCTATTAATGATACTACATACAGCCAAGATAAGACCATGGAAAAAATCTTAGTTACTAGTACGGGGAGACACAAATGGGCTCCTTGCCATAAGAGGCAACTTTAATTTTCCCATGACAGAATCAAAACACTAATAGGGGGAGGCCCAAACTAACTCCCTGGTACAATGGGTTTATTTCAATCAAAATTTTCCAAAATAACATACATGGACTTTTATTGGGTCTTCCCACCATAATAACAAACCATCTTAACCAACCAGCACAGGCTGACATAAATAAACGCCAAAAATTAATGGGTTATACCAACTACACGATTAGTTCACATGGGTTGGGAAACCATATTCTAACCATGCTGAAAATTCAATCCATATGGGAAACTTTACATAGTTACCTGTAAAAAGGTGAAAAACCATATAGATACTGTGCATTAGCTATTTTCTCTTATCACACAGTTCCATAGGTTGATGCCTTGTTACTACTAACCCTTCACAGACCATGCGCTTAAATCATCCTAAACTATATTTAAAAATATTCCATAAATACTCGAAGGAAACCAATGGGAGGAATATATGAACTCAGGATACATCATGAAAAGAAGGTTATCCACCTCTTCCACTAAACATGAACTACAAGATCATGATGATAGAATAAGAGGATTAAACTATTCCCATATTTTATACTAAAGACAGGAAGTATACCAATGTTTTTAATGGCCCGTGGATTTCCCCAACAATGTTCCAAATTCACTCCAGAAACTATAGATAGAGTTAAAATGATTAAAGCAAATTGGGCCATGTAGTTAGGCTTTAGAAACCATTAGAACGAAACTTATCCTTTAGGTACCATGAAAAATATAACCTAATCCTATATGGGTTCACCAAAACATAACAGATGCCAATATCACCTTATAATAACTTAGTATATAATTGAATCAAGTGCATAGAAGATACAAATACATCACCTCGTGTATATTTGGATGAGATGAGAAGAGAGGATATAATATATAGAAACATCTTCTTTTGAATAATGGATGTTGATATCTCCTGAAAAGGGATACACCTATGATAAAAAATACTCACAGAAGATTGTACAACATCATCATTAAAATCAAATGATCACATGACATCCCAAAGCATCACCAAACATGACCATTAAGAATGATAGAGACAACACATGGGAAGGGACCTTATGTCGAGTCCCCAAATAATAGAAAATTTCAGAATGTTTTCCTAACATCCTCTCTTGACCAAATTTCTAACGCTGGTCGTTTAACATGAACACCTGCTTCGAAGAGACTATAATGGGCCCAAGGTCGTCTTAGACACCATCAACACTGACAACTATATACTACATTCACCTACAATGAATCTGGTAACATAAAAAACTAAGGACTCTTTCAACCTTCAACAAGCACTCTCCCACTATAAGAGGATCCACAAAACCTGAAAAGGAAAGGGTGTAGAATCAATCTACAAAGATCAAAAAAAATATTCCAAATAGTGATAAAATCATTGATCTTGAAACTATGAAACAATATGGGATACACTTTAGTCATGCATTAAATCTTAGTGTGCGAATACCATATCCAATGAGAGAACCCAAGGACCCATCCAAGCTGGTCCATTGGTCAAAAAAATCCACAAACTATAACCGAACAGATGAGGGGAACAACCATAAAGGCTTCCAAAAATTTTCATACAAGATACCACTAACCATCTCTTCAACCCAGATTACTGAACAAATAAAAACCCAAATCACCATTTAAACAAGAGGGTTTTCTAGACTCAAAACATCCCATAATGAGAAAATTTCTAAAAACACATAAGACACGCCATACCAAACAAGTCAAGAAAACATCATTTTTCCTTTAAAATCATCTCTTTGAAAATAAACGGTTCAATATTTAGTGTATCCACCAATGATACGCCATGGGCCTTACACCATCCAACATTAAAATTTTTATTCATGAGAAGGGAGAGAGTGAGAGGATCATGGGGGACGGAAATAATTTAGCCCAAGGGCATCGCCCCGTACAAGGTTCACCCCCTCCGGTTTCATACTGGACACATTGGTAAGACACGTCACCCGCATACCAGGAACTGCAATAGAAGCCATATAATCAGACACTTTATTAACCTCTCGCCACGTGTGAGAAATTCTAACTCTATCATTCAGGAGAGCCTTGCACATTCTAATAGTGTAGGTAATAGCCCAGGGTGTACTGCCTCTACCATGGAGGGCGTCGTGGGTAATCATAGAGTCCGTCTCCAAATGGGTAATGCAGATACCCCTGTGTCTGCATAGGGATATGCCTGTCAGAACCGCCAATGCTTCTGCCCGAATAGAAGAACCACTGCCAAAGTGAGCTGAGAAAGCCACCACTAGACTCCCTTTGGAGTCCCAGAGAACTCCTCCTCCCCTCATGTCACCCAGAACACAGGAACCATCTGTATTAAGCTTAAGCCCTTCGCTAGGGGGAATCCAGTGAATCCATCTACCCCGCGCCACCCCACCTTCCCCGGTGGCGCTCCTTGGAAGTGCCTGCTGCACCCGCAAGGGTAACCTTCCCCCTCCAATTCCCACTACGCCAATCAGGTCAATCAGCATGCATCAGATGTTAGCCACCACAGAACGACCAGAGGTGCTTCTCCCCTCATATCTTTCCCTGTTCCTGGCTTGCCATAAGTGCCAACATGCCGCATTGAAAATAGCCGCACGTACCTTAGACTCCTCCCCTGACACACTAGCCCCCTGGAACCAGTGCTCCATAAACAGCTCCACACTGCCTCCTTGCTCAAGGAAGCCTGAGCAGACACCAAAGAACTTCCAAACATGCCGGGCCCAATCACCCTCAAAAAATATATGGTTCATGGTTTCATCGCTTTTGTTCCCACAGCAATGGCAGCACGACGCAAGGCTGATCCCCAGCCGTTTGATGTGGTCATCAGAGGGTGTCACTTTGTTGCATATCCTCCAGGTACGAAAGCTGAGTTTGGCTGGGATCGAGTTGCACCAGGCCACATTGTTCCACCTATCGTTCTGCCCCTGTATACTTCTCATCCTGCGAAAATCCTTGGTGTTGAACCTCACCAACATGGACGGTGTGAAGACGCAGGTGTCCTGCTCCGAGCTCAAGACCACAGAGTCGAAAATCTCCTGTAGGTGGGCATCGAGAACTGATTTGTAAAACAGGGGATATGAACTTGCCTCCCTAAAGGAGATTAGAGGGGCCAGGCATCCTGGGTATCCTAATACTTCACCCGCCCAGTTATGTTGCCAAAACAGAATGCTCCCTTCCCCAACAATCCATCAAGAGAGAGGAAGGAGGATTGGAATGATATTAAAAACCGAGGACCAAAGAGTCGTCCCCCTAGCTGACCCGTACATCGTATCCTCCTTATATCGCTGAGCCATCTGCGTTCCCCACAAGGATCGGGCTTCAATGGACTCCCATGCAAGCTTTGCATGGAAGGATGGAATCAACTCCGCCATACTTCGGACATTGATCCCCCCTTCACAGATGGGACGAGCCATCTTACTCCACGACACCCAGCGTCTCTTGCCCCCGCCTGACGCATCCCATATAAAGCGTACGAGAATCCTGTCAATAGCCCTTATGACTCCCTTCGGAACACTCGTGGAAGCCAAGGCATGCATCGAGATAGCAGAAAGAACACTATTGACCAGGGTTATCCGGCCTCGGAAGGAAAGAAAGTGGTTTTTCCAGTTCAGGATGCGATCTGAAATCCTGCTCACCACTTTGTCGAAGTCCCTGTTCCGCACCCGATCTGCCGATAAAGGAACACCAAGGTAGTCCATGGGTAATGATCCTCTCCGCATTCCAAGCACGTTCTCCATCCTGGCCACCCTGCTCGGATTGCATGATACAGGAACATAGAAATTTCTCTTTTCCCTGTTAATGAGTTGGCCACTCCACTCACTGTACTCCTCAAGGATCCGGTTCAGCGCTTGAAGAGACCTCCACCCGGCATTCATGAACACGATGGAATCATCCGCGAACATCAAATGCGACACCGTGGGGGCTCTGAACTTCCTCCGATATGGACTAATGGCTCCTTCACAAATGCCTTTGGTGATCAACCTGCTCAGGGTGTTCTGCATAATAATAAAAAGACTGGGAGATAGCGGGTCACCTTGCCGGAGACCGCGAATGGTTTTAAAGAAGCCATGAATTCTCCCCATAAACGATACTGCCATCCACGGTGAACACACGCACCTGAAGATAAGATTGCATGCCCAGTTCGAAAATCCCATCTTCGTGAGCACTCTATTGATAAAGCCCCATTCCATCCGGTCGTAAGCCTTATTCATGTGCAGATTGATTACCATATTGGAACCACAGGAAGGGGTGTTCAGATCCTTTAACAGCTCCTGTGTCATCGCCACTGCACCCTAGATCGATCGGCCTTTGACGAAGCCATGTTGTTCCAATGCAATCCACCGGGGAAGGAAGCTGGCCATCCGCCTGTTCAGAATGCTCGCTAGGACCTTGTAAGGGTAATTACACATGCTCACGGGCCGGTAGTGGGAGAGGGCAGAAGGATCCTTAACCTTCGGCAGGAGGACCAGTGTAGTCGCAGACGCTATCCGTGGGAGGCCAACCCCTCAGAAGAAATCATGAATCGCAGAAATAAGGTCACCTTTCACCTCCTCCCAAGAGCCCCTGTAGAAGGAGCCAGTTAAGCCATCAGGGCCTGCAGCGCTATCTGGGTTCAGGTTCCACACTGCCTCATGCACTTCCCCTTCATACGGGGTGCCTTCCATCACAGCATTCTCTTGCGTCGAGACAGTGCTCGAAAGCCCGTTCCAAAGCTCGACCTCCCCTGAAGGATACCCACGAGACATGTTACCATTGGTGCCCACAAGAAGTTCCTTAAAGAACGTGCATGCCATAACCCCAACCACATCCGCATCATCTGAAAAGGATCCATCCTCCATCGTGAGATTTGGTTTCACTACGCGTCTCCTCTCCCGAATGCATGCATGGAAGTACGAAGTATTCCTGTCTCCTTCCTTCAGCCATTTGACCCTAGATCGATCCCTTGCATGACGCTCTTGGGAAAGCACCAGCACCTCCAGAGCACTCTTCAACTCCGCAAGCTTACCAAAGCACCCTTCGTCCCAGCTCCCTTCAAGCAGGACCTCGAGGCTTTGGATCTCCTATTTTAGCGCTGCCATCTCCTGATCCGGAGAAGGGCGAGACCTAGCCCACCCCAAGAGATTTTGCTTTAGGCGTCTTAACTTATGGTGGAAGGCCACCCAAGCATGGCCCCTGGGGGGCTCACTCCAGCATCTCTTGACCACATTATGGTATTCCGAGATGCTTGCCCAAGGGCTGGAGAACTTAATGCCCTCCTGCGCAACTTCTGTCCTGCTAGGAGACAACAGAAGCAGCGAATGATCAGAGATACTACGTGACAGATGAATCACCTTCACCTCTGGGAATCTGGATATTGCGTGGATATTGGCCAAGAAACGGTCCAGCCTACTCCAGCTTCGACTTCCCCCCCTTCGGTTTTTGCACCAGGTAAATGGATCGCCTGAATATCCCAGGTCCATTAACCCCTTCCCTGCCGCAAATTGCACAAACGACACGCTAGCCCGCCTCGCGAAGTCACCCCGCCCCTTCCTCTCATCTGGATGCATGATGATGTTGAAATCCCCTCCCACCATCCAGGGCAGGTCACCTGGGTCGAACCTATTGATTTCAAGCCATAGGACCTCCCTTCGCTGGGCATCGCAGCTGCCATAGACCACAGAAATGAAGACCTCTTCTCCACCAGTCGAGACATTGGTCGTGATGTGCTGATCACCAGCCGCCATCATCTCCATAGTGACTTCCCTTTTCCAGAATAGCCAAATATGGTTCTTAGTCGGAGCTTCATGCATATACTCATGCATGTTGAGTTTGCGAGAGAATTCTTGGATCTTGACACATTACTGTTTGTGTTCGATGATCGCCACCATTTTGGCTTTATGGTTCCTGACTTCCGAAACTAGAAAGTCAGTCTTCACCCTCGCCCCAATTCCTCGGGCATTCCAAATAATGACCAGAAACATTAAAACAGAACTGTCCTGGCATTGGCCCCAGGACCTGTGTTCGTTCCAGACGTAGCTGAGGAGCTCTCCCCCTCATGAAGTTTCCTCTTCATCTGCCTAGTGCACATACCTTTGCACGAATCCAGAGGGACCTTAGCGGAGCAGGGTGAAGACTGAGGGGTCTCTAGGACGGGCCCATCCACTGCCTCCACCAATCGGGACGGAGACACCTCCCCCACAGATTCCCGAACCCCAGGCCGGACCGAGAAACCACAACTGCCTCTACTGGCCGAAGCGCCAGCCTCCGCAACCGGACAACCTCCTTGCGAGTGTCCTTGAGCACGCAACCTAGCCCCTTCTGGGACGGTCACCAGGGAAGGGCCTACTACCTGATCATCCCAGAGGACCGGGGCAGCACTTGAGCTGGTGACCGAGGAACAGCCCGAGAGCTGCCATGTAGAAGGGACCAGGCCCTTGGGCACTCTTAGGAGGAAATTCAAAAACCCGCCAGCCACCAGAAACTGTTCTGGAACGCACGAGCTCTCAGAAGAAACCTCATGCAGCATGCTAGGAATGAGGGCCGGGGGAAGACCAGAAGACCGACAGACCAACTGCGAACCCAAAGACGGGGCTGGTCCATGACGAGGCAAGGAAACATCCGTGAGTGGCTTGGAACTAGCTTCAGCACGACGACGGCCTCTGATTGTATGCCTGCGACAAGACTGAATAGAATGGCCCTGAAGTAAACATGACGAGCAGTACCTAGGAAACACAGGGTACACGACATCCTGAACACAATCCACTAGCTCCGGTACTTGCAGAGAGATCTTCTCCGGAACTGGGAGCGCGAGATCCAGTTCCACGCAGATCCGAGCCACCATGACCTCCTCACCCCATGCATGTGTTCATAAATGAAAATACAAATGATTAAAACAAAAATTCATTCCACTTTTTGAAACCAAAATAGCCAACCAATAATTTCTTTTTTTCAAGAGCACTAACCATGAAATCAAACCCAATATATAGATTACAAAACATTTTAGAAAGACACAATAATTAAATCAAAAACTCACTTTCAAACTATTCACATTAATTTAAAAATATCTCTTCCCATTTCAAAACACTCTCGGTTTTATGAAAGCTTCTTTTCTCCAACCACCATTTCATTGAAAACTCATCTCTTAATATTTAAGAAAATGATTTAATGATTAATAAAACATTTCAAAAGATAACCAATCATTCAATAAAAACTATCTTTCAATTCATGTACAGTAATTTCAAAGTATTTCATCCCATTTCAAAGCACATAGAACATCATGAAAGACTATATTTCATAAATCCATATTAAATTGGAAAATCAACTATTCTCATATTTAAAATTCATTCCAAAATTTCCTAAATTGTTTCAAAGGTTATCTAGTTACGAAATCAAATTCTGTTTCAAAACTCCACACATGACCTCCAAAACATTGCATCCCATTAAATACATTTCTATAGTTTAGAGAACTCTATTGGAAACACATTTTCAAAACCAACTTTAGTATAGTTACTTATTTTAAAAGTGTTGTAAACACATCATTTTCCATATCCAAAATATTTTGAAAATTCAGTTCCACCATTTCACAAATCGAACCATTCCCAATTTATTATAAAATAAATGCTAAAAAATATTATTCTTTTTAAAAGCATGTCATTTTTTCATTGTAACCAAAATTCCATGATTTGAAAACTAAAAGACACAAGACAATGCGAGGGGAAACTAGTTTTGGTGGGTGACTTGGACATATGTTTTGTGGCCATATTCCAATCACTTAATAGTCATAATAAGGGTTCTTAGGAAATATCACCAACTCCACATGTCTTTCTAGGCCATACGAGCTCACATAGACCATTAACCCAGTAGTTTTTTCAATTCCCATAATCCTCATCAAACAAATAAAACCAAATGACTTAAATAAATCTCGACATCCCCTGGAATCATGAATCATATCATTATGTGTGCCATATAGGCACTCTACACATAATTGAAATGTCAAGCCCAAACAATCCTAACTCTAGACTATCTCAACTCTACTTCAAATAAAAAGTCTCAATGAGTGATCGTAACCTCTACTGATACCCATGGAAAGGACCGAAGCGTATTCCCGATCCCCACATGATGAAACAAGTTCTCGAGTATCAAAAAATTGAATTTGGGACTGATTTAAAAGATTTTATAAACATAAAACAACAACCAAATCCAATATAACAAATTAGGATTCTTCAAAACCATCCATATTTTACAAAAATTCATAATCAAAAAACATAATTTAAAATAATTATCCAAGACTATAACAAATGATTAACCCCAAAATGTATAGCCCAAGAACCTTCTGTTGGTAATAAGTGCCTCCGTCAATCTATCTCCACAACACTGCATCACGAAGGACCGCTAAAAACCCGAACCATTGGCACAAAAAGCTACACCCTTACCCGTGACGAAATTAACCAAGTCGACTTACACCTAATGGTGTAAGTATGGTGTGATACAAATCCTAATAGGATTCTTACACAAAAGTATACCATTTTACAATTATTAAAAGAAGAATAGATTGAATTTTTTTATAAACATGAGATGCTATTAAGAATTTTATAGACATTCAACTTTAAATAAAAACTGTTATCAAGTGGGTTACATTAAAGAATAAAATCATTTAAAATAGAATGAAAAAACTACTGAATTTTCCATCCAAACATATTGTATAATGACATTAAGTATAATGTATCAAATGAGAACAAGAAATGGGAACATAACCCCTAGTCCCTAGCTTGTTTTGGGTCCATGGGTCCATGTATCTCAGTGAAAGTAAAGATCACAATATCTATTATAGTGAACATGAGCTGCTTTTAGAGAGAATACCCATAACCCAGTGTTTACCCATCATTATCATCATACTCAAATTTTCATAGTTAGTGTTTTTTTCATCATACATTATACGTGAAACCGGTGTCAAACCCCATGGGATCACTAGCACACTAGTACACATCCACCCACCTAGATACATGGGTTCTCCATCTAGTGGTCAAACAATTTCCAAAAGACATGAGACACCATTTTCAAATTAAAATATAATTTCCACATCCTGCACCGACCCAAAATTCGACACACATGTCCCTTAATTCACTTTCTCATTCAAATTCATTTTGAAACTATACTCACACCAAAAAAGTATACAACATGTTTCATATCACTTTCACAATTTGATAAATCCATTAATTTTTTTTAAAACATTTAAAATATGGTAACCATCACATTACATACCTTTCAAAACAAGATGGTCCATTATAAAAACATACAGCCACCCAAATAATAAATAAACATCCTTTGAACTTATGTGTAACTCAATAACCCATTTACATATTTTATAAAACCCTTTCAAGAAGCATGATAGACTTTTGCACCTTAAACCCATTAATAACATTATTTAAAACCCAAAATCGCACCAATACCATACCAAATCAAAAATATCATCCAAAACAACATTTAATAAACCACTATAATATGTTATAAAATAAACCCAAATATTAGGAAAAGAGTTACACATGGAAATCATCTAATTTCAAGAAAAAGTGCAATTACTAAATTAATCGCTTAACAAACTCCATCAAAAATGGTTCTATCACAATGAAAAGAATACATGGAACATTAAATATAAATAAATAAATCATTATAACTCATCATTAAATGCTTAAATATGGAATCACTACCTTTGGTATCCAAACACCAATTCGTTGTGTGAAACTTCTACCGCACCACCGCCGCACCACGGGGGAGTGAAATCCAACCTAAAATCCCATGATTTTACAAAAAGTAAGCCAAATCAAACCATAGGTAAAACCTTTAACTTCCATAAAATTAATAACTTCATGAAAGAGGGAGGAAACCTTAATGAAATGTGAGGAACATAAAAGGAAACCCACTTACTTGAGATATCTTGAATAAAATGACACAAAACACCAGTAGAAGAATTTACAAAAAGACAAGAATGAAAGTGAGTTTTTAATATGGATTAGGATGTCATGAATGAACTAGAATAGATAAAAGAGTAAATATTTAACGAGTTATGAAAGATTCAATTCAACTCTCCATATCTGGACGATTTGAGAAATCCAGAAAATTTTTACACTAATTCAGGATAGAATATGAGTTTCAAAGAGAGGTAGAAGAGCATGGGGAGTGCCTTGGGAATGTGGGGTCAGGTGAGAGTTGAAATAATAGAAATCCTTATAAATTGAATGATATTTTATGGAATTTAAAAATTAAAGAAAGAAAAGTGCTTTCGTGTTGGCCCAATACCATAATAAAAAACCTAACTCTATCATTATTATGGATTCCTAGGATATCTAAATGGATATGGTGGGTTTAATATACCAGTGGATGCCTATTAGAAAGAGGAATGACTGTAAAATATTGAAATATTAAATATTTATAAAATAAAAAAATTGTTTTTTGTGTCTGGAAATTGGCTCAGGGTTTGGCTGAAATCATGAAAATACACCGTTTCCTACAAATTACATGGAAAACCCCCACAATCAAATCAATAATTGTAATTAAATGAAAAATAATTTTAAAATAAGTCATGGATGTGACATAGATAATATTATAAAATTAATTATTAAATTTGAAATATGATTTTACTATAAATGAGTTGAAAAGGATTAATGAATAGATGATAGATGAAGAACTGTAAAATTGGAATTAAATGCTAGAGGGATATATTTCCTTAAGAAAGTTTTTCCATCATGTTATATACTTTTATATTAATGAATAAAATTAAATAATATTGTAAAATGATATTAATATAATGTTAAACATGCTTAATTATTATGATAGTGTTATTCGATGTTGATAAACTCATTTAAAGGTTAAAATGATATTTTGTAAATTTTTATGCATTAATTATTCATTAAAACATATATTTTTTTTGTCAAATTAATAAGTTTAAATTATTTTTATGGATAAAATATATATAATTAATACATTATAATTTGGTATGGGGTTATAGATAGAATTTTTTTTATAAAAATAGTAAAATACGGTAGAAATATAGAGAAATTCTGTGAAATATTGTGAATATGATATCATGCATACTCTAGCATGAATATTTTTAACTAAGTTAGTAATATTGTAAAATATTTTTATCCAATAGTTATGATATATAATTAAGGGGTTACTATGGTACTAGTGGAACACATGAGAAGATGTAATTTTAAAATATTTAATAGTTGTAATTTGTGGGATTCCACTCGCAAATCCTTTAAAATACTAACTCCTTTCTGTAATATTTTACAATATCATTATTTTTTTATATTTACTATAATAAAATCTATAATAAAACTCTCCAATATTGGGAAAATCCAGTAATAAAGGTTTTTTAATGTATTTATATCTAAAAGGTTATCTGAGAGGGGTTTTGACCTTTCAACAGAAGTATAATCCTCTCTTTAATCATGTTTCTGTACTTATTCATCAAAATATTTTTAAATATTATATAAAACATCATAAAATGTTATTTAAATCAATCAAAAATTATAAAATGATTGTCATAATAATTTGATAATATTTTTATACTCATTCATTCATTATAACATGTTCTTATTTGGGTGGGTTTTAACATTTACATGAAGGATAATATAACACATCAATCATGATTGATTTAAAAAATTATTTTAATATATGTAAATAATAAATAATATAAATTTAGATCATAATTAATAAATTGGTTTAGGCCAATGAAATTTTTTGAATAAATTCAATCCATTTTGTTAATTCAATATTAAACAAAAAAAAGAGAATGTATAATTATTCCACAAGAATCATCATTGAAAATTCAATAAAATATTAATATGACATTAAAAATATATAAAATAATTATATATGATATATAAGAAAATTATATTCCTTACGAAAAATTGATAAAATATCTAATATTTTTACAAAAACAGTGAAATAAACAAAGAAGAAATTAAACTATAAACACCTGAATAATAATTAGAACAATGAATAATTAATAAATTTATAATAATAAATTATCAATGAACAATATTTAGTAATATAAATATAAATAAGGTTAATTTATATAAAAATACTAACCAAAAATTTATTATACTCGATTTTATACAGAATCCAACCAATCTAGAATCTTAGGTAATGGTTTTCTCAGCTCAATATAATCTTCTTTACTTTAAATCATTATAATATGTAATTATCCTTATATTATTAATATATCCTACATACTATATAGATCATATGGAGTTTTCCATTAAAATTTGGTAATATTACCTTTACCTATCATTATCATTTTCTTGATTGATATCCCAGTTAATTAAAACGTGATGTTGTTCACATTAATTCTCATCCTCCATATTGAAATTTTCCCTTCTGTGTCCATATTATTTTTTTACCAAAAAGTATTTATTTTTTACGATGAAATTTAATTATGAAATATATAATTTTATGTATCTTGTTTTTCATTAATTATGTTAATAATTATATTTTTTATCACTCTATCTAATGTGGGTTATTTTAAAACCATTGAAATGCATTAAATTTATTTATTTTTTGACTTCCACATGAAATTATATATGCTACATCAAATTTATTATATGTTACCTTTGTTCATTTTCAATGTTGAATTATTTTGGTACTTATTTTGAAAATAATTTTTTATAATTAATCTTTTCCCCATTTTAAAGTTATTTTGAATGTTACTTTTTTTACTTATTCTTATGAAAGTCTTCAAAAACTTTGATTTTTTTTAATATTTTTCATTTTATTATTCTTATAACCTTATGTAGATCCGTAATATATGTTATTATGTTCCACATTTCAACCTCTAAATTCTCCTATGAAAAAATTATTTTGGGGGATTGAATTTTGGGAATCATTCTGTCCAGCATAGTTAACAACTGATGTGATACCTAGTGAAATTTTAATATAAAATAGCTTATTTTCATGCGTGTTTCAAGCTATAATGTAGGTTAGAGTTTTATATACATCAAATGATTTGGATAAATTGGTATATCCCATGATATTAAAATACGATGTGAGAAGTATCCCCATAATACATTGGGTAAATATGGATAACCCATGGGGTAAATTTTTTATGGTTGAACCTAATTTCATTTTTGAATTTTTTTTTGGTTTAGTTTTCATGTAAATAATATTAACTATAAACATAGATTATAAATTATTTCCAGTAAGTAAATAAATGACACTATTATTGAATATATTTTCTATGATGAGAACCGAGAAGATCAATGGCACTATTATTGAATATATTTTCTATATCTCGATGATATAATTTGAAGGTAAATAAATGATATAGGCTATTAGGGCTGGAGACTCAAAGGACATTGAGGCTCCTCCTAATAGTGTATGCCCTTGGTAATGACCAGGAAGATATTATTAGAATGAGACACACCAGTATTAAATCAACATTTATAAGTGTCAATGTATGACCCTATATAAGGAAATTTGTATTTTTCCGTAGACTTTAATATTATTATTAATGGGTATTATAACACAGGTACTTAGATGTTTTGGAGGAAACTGTGATGAAATATGTTCATGGAAATGTAGGATATGTTGGGTGCATCATGAGTAATATTTTATTAATGAATAATGCAAGAAATGATTTTTCCCTTCTATTCTATAGAAGAAATTGATATCACAAGCCAGTTTATAGAAATAATATAGCCTAAATAAATCCATGGCCATGGTGTTTTACATGAAAGTTCAATTTTTCTGATTACAATGAATAAGAAATCAAGCACATGTGTTCATATAACTTTGTTGTATCGTTCATGATTGGATATATTAATACAAATGGCTTATATTACTTGGTAACTGTTGATATGAAATAATTTGGCGTTGCAACAATAACATTTTTCTCTATGGGTTACATGGTATGTTACTAGTTGATAACTAGGGAATTTAGGTAGGTTTCCCTAATACCACTAAGAATCAGGTTTAGAGGGTCACACACTAACGACATCTAGTATCTGAGTTAAATAATATATCAATTATTACATAACAAGTCGAATGAATATTATTGCTATTTGTGGTTTAAAAAATATTCATGTATTCTAGATTTCATTTATTTTCAAACTAGGTATTCTAGTGAATATATAGTGGGAAAATAATTAAGAAATATTTATTTACTATTTAGTGCATCTTATATTTATATATTTACTAGAGAAAAATGCAGTTATATTTATTTAATAAATAAATATTCATTATTCATGGTTCTATTAAAATGGTAGATGATTGGCGGACCGATTATATGGTTCAGTGAGAAATACAAATATTTACGATTTTTTTGATTAAATGTTATTTTATTATAACACAGATGATAAGCATATGTCATGAAAAAATAATGTTGTTGCAGTTATTTGACATTGGGGTTTTTCTAGGATTAATAAAATAAAAAAATGTACTTTTGAAAAATATTTATTATTACCTTAGGGAACTAAATAATCAGTCATATTATTCTCCTATTATCCAATTTCTTTCCATGGGACACTTATTAATGTGGTGCAAAATGAATTGAAAAAAATCTCTAAATCCTTGCGAGTTTATTCTTCTCCCAGAATGATCTAGATAATGAGAGTGATCCTCCTCTATCGAATCATGGACAATTCTTATGATGCAGTTCTCAAGGAAAAAAATGATAGACATCTAAAATGTAAGGATCATCCATGATAGCACCTAGATAATCCTTCGGTGATGTTGGAAGATACGTGGAACACATGTTGATCCCCGCTATAGGAATTCTACAATTGTATTCTACAATGAAACAATTGTACACTTGAAAATATATGGCCAAATCCATCAAAAAAGAATGAATATACAAGGAAATAATTCTTTAAGTTAATTAAATCAGTTATAAACTATATAGGTTAATCCTCTCTCTTTGTTCTAGGTTTTTATTCCTTTGTCAAAATACCTGATTCAATCCCGTGGATACTATTTTTCATTATCATATTCATCCCAGATTTTTCATTGATTATGGAAAAAATAAATGTTCAACACCATACTTCCCATGATTCCGTGCACCCATAACCAAGAACTGATATCATAGAAAGGCATATTATTGCATATAATTATTTAAATAATTATTGGATGATTTATGAATAAATAATTTCGTTTTTCAATTATAGTTTAAATATTTTATTATCTGGATTACTAGATCTTTTGTTCTTCTTTCATTTCATACAAATCTAATTGAAATGATTAATTTTTTTTATAAAATTATATTGATGAACTCGTCCTAAGGTTCTAAGGGTTCATTCTAGGTAACACAATAGTATAAGTCATGTATTCATATCTATAATCCCTATATTTGTGATCAATGCATCTAGAGTAGTTTGAAAATTACTCAAACTCTATGCATTAATGACATTCCACGATGTTAATTATTACACTACATGTTGACTAAGATATATGGGTGTATAGTTAGCAAAATTACATATTGATCGACTTATAGGACACCGTGTGTAGTTCCTTTCGGGACAAGGTTTGGATGTGTATGGCATACACGGCTAAGGTAAGCAGTGATCGTATAACATGAAGTAAACATGGTTTGTGGCCTACTAGACTTGTCGAGTACTCTGAAGATTTCCAAAGTACAACTCACACACCATTTCTCCTAGAATGTACATAGGATGGATGATGATTAGAGTTCATATAGCATAGTCATATCTACATGTAGTTTACTTTTTCTAGATTATGAGGATTTAAAAGTTATTAATATATTATGTAACCCTTTAGACATGAACCTCCAAGTGGGAAAAAAGATGGGACCAAACATGTCATTGGTTTTTTATATATATACATATATGTTTAACTAACATATATGTAATATTCAAAATCTACACATCATGTATGAGTTGAATTACTGTTATTATTCTATTTCCATTCTAATTTCATAGAGAATATTGTGTATACAAGTACAATACATGTTGGGTAGTTTTGGATGGATGTTCACTAGGTTTCCTTGAAAGTAAAATTTCAGTACACTGTTAATTTTAGACGAATTTATTAATTTTATTAGAATTATGATGCATGAGAATCTCAATGAAATTCAGAAATGGTTTATGATAAAATGATTGACTAATTAATGATAATAATTAATTGATTTCAGCGTGATTTATCTTAAATAAGAATGGTTAATTAATTGAATTATAGTTTTCTTAAATGTGTAATTCATTTCATGAATGTGGATGATCCTGAGATAGACTAGAACATAGTATGTGATTGGTTTCCTTTAAATTTATAACTAAATTAAATTATTTTCCTACGTGCCTTATCTCCTCATTAATATGTTAGGCCTATATGATCATTGTTTATTTTATGGAATCACTCGTTTACCCATCATATGTGTGTGTAAAATCAAATGTAACTGATCGATCTCACAAGCTAGTGGAGTTAGTTTAGGGAAAGTGCTGAGTTCAAACCAAGCCAAAGAGATACAATGATGGATATGTGGAAAACTATAAACCCAAACCTAATTGGTTAATGATATTTATCCCCTAGTTCGGTAGTTTGTTAATCAACAGATAGATAAACTAATCATTAGAAAAATATCATGGTCATACACATTATTTTATTTATGTCACTTATAAGGTTAATCATTTTGGATGTTTAGTCATTAATAAATTAACAAGAAAGCAATATGGAAGTAAAATAAACTGGATTATGTGTAAATAGTATCTAATAAAAGGCTGAATTTTTAATCATATTCGAGTTAATATTATCATGTATTTGAAATGAAAATAAATAGAAATTTATGCATAAATAAAAAATCCATCAATTAAATATTATGTTTGTATAGCCTTCTATTAAATTAGTTATATTCACACCCTAGTATAATGTGTTTGGCCATCTAATCTTGCGGTGCTTTCAATTTTTCTAGAATTATAATTATATGTTTTGGGTTGACATGACATAGTTTACATCAAGTGTTGACTACCAAAGCATGATGTGGTTTAACTGGGAGGGAAATGTTTTGTAAATATGATATTAAGGATTTCATGATTGCGGTTTCCACTCAATGGATCAAGGAACTATGAGTTATTGCAGTTTGAATTTGGAATGCCAAACTAAAACCATTGAAATTTCATTCCCAACCAAATTTATGATAATTAAATGGGAAATATGGATCCTTTCCACTATAATACCCAAAACAAAAGGATATTTTAAAGTTAATGGTTAAGGCTATTTGTTTGGTTATAATAGGTTGAGACTAATGAATATTTATGTATATATTTGTATTAATTTTATTAGTTAAAGTACTAAAACTATATTCATCTTATTTTTAGAAACCAAATTCTAATGACATCAAACATATTGTTTTTATCTATTCATGAGAAGAAAAATCTTCTCACCTACTATAATTTATGGGATTGGAAAAGGAAACTTCGGGTCATCCTTCGTCATGAAAGGAAACTATATGTTCTAAAACAACCTTTACCAGTTGGACCTAGAAATGAGGTTAGTGGTGTGTATATAATTTTGTACAATAAGAATCTGAATGATTCTACAAGTGTTCAATTCATCACGATATCATCCATGACTAATGAGATCATAAAAAAACAGAAAAAATGGAATCTTATATAATGATATCTCACATTTAGGATCTCTATCAAGAGAATGAGGGGAAATAGAGTATTGAGATCACAAATTCATTTTTCACCACTAATCATGGAGTGTCTATGCCATAAGGGCCACATGTATTCAATATTATTAGCTACATTGAGCATCTAGACAACTTAGCTATTAAATTCCCATATGAGTAGCGTAAAAATCCCATACTATCATCTCTTCCCAAGACCATCACTATTTTTATTGTGAATTATAATATGAGAAATAATGGGAAGAGTCTATCATCACTTTTTACATAAAATTACCAAGAGGGTAAAGACATGGGGCAAGAATAGCCCACAATAATTATAGTGAATAAAATGAATATAGACAAGGAAATAGGTCATATTATTTATAGATATTCTAAATACCCTAAGCAATATATGACCAAGAAGAAGAATATCCAATGTTAGGGAAAGGAAAAAAAGATAGTGTGCATTTCGTGTGAAAATTCAAGCCTCTGGAAGAATTACTACACCAAGATGCAAGGTAAATCCAAAGGTGTATTCATTATTGAGTGAAATATGTCAATTTATACACATTGGTTATTAGATATATCATGTGCTACTCACATCAGTATTTAAATATAGTTACGAAGTATATCTGGAAAGTTTCTAGAGGATAGTTTTATCTTCAATCTTCTAATAGAGTGAGGTTGGCTGCTCATTCCATTGGTGACTACAACCTCACATTACCAATAAGAATTATTATTGTTTAACTAGCATTCATTATGTACCTAGTGTTACAAAAAACATATTTTATGTATCAGGTTTTTTAAAGATGGGTTTGTTTTTTAATTTGGATATAAAAGTTTATTCATTTATACGGACAACTTATATTATGGTATGTAAAATTTAAATAATTGTATGAATATAAAAACATAAGTAACCAATGTTTCATAAATTGATAACAAATCAAGTTCACATGACTCGTATAACACCCAATTGTGTCATATCCATCAAGTACATGTAAACATGAATCCCTTTAATAGTCTCTGTCAAGATTGTTATTTTGAATCTTTTCAGAAAAAACCTCATGAAATATGTCACACATTTTATAAGGGAAAAATGAACAAACCGCCATTTTTTGGACTTTGTGAATGGTTCATAGAGCTTCTCTTATTCGAACAAACTGATGAGTGTGGACCATATCCAATAGAAGATATAGGTTAATATTCGTATTATATAACTATTACTTTTGACTTGAGTAGATATGGCTATATTTCCTTAAGGATGTGTTTTTCTAAGTACTTTGAGAAATTCAAGAATGGAGTAGAAAATCATATTGGTAAGATAATAAAGAAGCCTCAACCAGATCAAAGGGGTGAATATATTTAGCATTTTTTAATCAGGTTTCTATGGGAGTTTGGTATTCTATCTCAACCCACCCCACAATATAAACCATAGTGTAATGGTGTTAGTGAAAGGAGGAACCATACATTGTTGGACAGTGTATTGTCGATGATGATTCATGCAAAGCATCATTTACCCATTTGGGGATATGTATTAAGAATGCGTCATACACAGTAATATAATAACCAAATAAGAAGGAAAATGAAATTTCCTTTGATTTAAGGAGTGAAAAGAAACACATTTTGTTGGATACACTTGTATCCAGATATAAAAAATTTGTAAAGGATTTCTAAGGAAAAAAACTATATACTCAGGGCATGAGATGTTCCTTTATGGGGTACCCCAAGTAATCAAATGGATACTACATATAGAACCCATCATATAGAGAACTAATTGTCTCCAAACAATACGTCTTTCTTGAGAGGTCGAACAAAATCCAAAAGAATATTGGGAGAAGGATTGATTTCATGGATGTTGATGATCTTGATAGATAAGAGTTGGTATAGGAACAAGTTCCATATGTCCCCATGGACTATGTAGTCCCTGAAACACATGTACATTGTAGGAGCTCAGGAGAGGCATGGGAACAAGAGAGATATATTTTTCAAGTAACTGATGTTGGTACTCATTATAGTTTGACAATGATAAAACTCTCTTGTACAATGATGCAGTAGGGAGAATAGAAGCAATAATATGGATAAAAACAATTAACCCTAGTTCTTATTCCATGTGTCAGAACCATGAATGGGTTCTGGTCGATGTGCCAGCTTTTTGACGCCTGTTGGGTGTGATTGGGTATTGAAGATGAAACTAGACATAGAAGCCAACTTTAGTACCTATAATGAATGGCTAGTATCTAAAGGTTATATAAATTTCAACAAATTGACTACGGTGAATACTTTTCACTATTTTCCATGTTTAAATACATAATAATCATAAATTTCATAGCATCATACCATGACTATGAGATTTGGAAGACGGGTGTGAAAACTGCATTCCATAATAGGATCCTTCATGAGGATGTCTATATGACTAAACCAAAACAATTTGTGACACTAGTTGATTCCAAAAGGGTTTGGAAATTTTATAGGTCCATATATAGACTAATTAAAGAATAAAAGTTCTAGAATATTCAATTCGATGAATACATAAAGAAATTTGTTTTCATTAAGAATTAATGTGAGCCATGTGTTTACAAAAGGATAAATGGGAATGTACTCATTATCATAGTAGTTTATGTTGATGAAATATTATTTATTTCAAAGGATATACCTATTTTATAATCTATTATGGATTGGCTGAACTATTTCTTCTACATAAATGGCTTAGACCAAGTAGCATACATTGTAGGGATCAAGATCATTCATGATAGATCCAAGAGGATTAATGGACCAGGTAAAAGTACATGTATTGACCCGATACAAAAGTTATTTAGAATGTAATAATCCAAGAGGTAATTGGTTCTAACATCACATAGATTACATCATTCTAAAAAATGTGTCCCTACACACAACATGATAATTATAGAATGAGTAAGATCACATATGCTTCTGGGATATAATCAATCATGTATTCCATGTTATGTACTAGTCATGATGTTTCTTATACTTTCAGCATGGTATGAAGATAACAAGAAACTCTACGAGAAAATAATTTACTGTTATTAAGACTATCCATACGTATAAGAGAATAACTAAGGATCTGTTATTCGATTATAAATGAGATAAGGATCTTGTATTTATATGATATTCTAATGGTTGTTTTAAGACATATCTAAATGATATGTTGATTCAATAAGGATATTATTTTTGACTCCAGAGAGAAGCTATGAACTGATAGAGTTCTAAACATCCAGTTTTCATTAATTCTATATTAAATTTTAGGTATACAGGGTCTTTTGAGGTAGAAAAGGATGTTTTATAGATTGGGAACTTTCTCTAGGAGCTTGATATGGTTTCTATTTATAAATACCCTATCACATTATATTGTGATACATTGAAAAGTGGCTCTTTTAAAAGAGCCAAGGTCACATCAGTGAACAAAGAACATACTCCGAAAGTATCACCTATTCAGTGGTTTTTATAAAAGGGGTGTTGTTGAAGTGAGAAAAGTATGCACATAAGAGAACGTGGATGACCCCATGACCAAAGGTCTACCTTAGTAGACGAATGAGTATCATGTGAGAGCTAGATAAGGAAGGTTGTTAGTAGTTGGCACTAGTAGAAGTGGGATTATATTGGAGTTGGATCCCTAGAACCAAACAATAGGTAAGTTATGATAAAATTTTATTTGATTGATGGATATTATAAACCCTTTATCAAATCATGATTTTGCATTGGCATGACATTGTATGTGACAATTCCCTAAGAGTAGTCGTCACACTAAATGTCATAGTAGATCATATTTATGATGAGATCATGGATGTGCTATGACACTTTTTTGATATATATTCTATAGCTAGATGATATCCTTTTATGGGGAAAAAGATATAGTCTATATTGGGTTGAGACTCATAAGACATTGAGGAAACTTCTAATGGGGTACACCCTTGGTATTATCCAGCAAGCTATTATGGGAATGATACTCACCAGTAGGAAATCCACAGTTATAATTTTCATTGGATGTTATTATGTGTTAGAAGTGTGTATTGGTCCATAAAATTTAATATTATTACTATTAGGTATTATGATTCACACATATAGATGTATTGGTGAAAACCATGAAGACATATGTTCAAAGATAGGTGGGATATATTGGATTTGTCATGAGTAATAATGTATTATTGAATAATAAGAGATAGGATTTGTACATTATGTTCCATTATGGATGTTGATATATCAGGCCCATCAATTGAAATGATATAGCCTAAATAAATAAATTTCCATGGCGTTCTATAGTCATGATCAATTTCTAAAACGTCAATTAATGGGAAATATAGCACATTGGTTGATTTCAATTGCATGCAACCCACTTGATTGGTTATATTGATACAAAGAGACAATATTACATGGTATGAGTTCATATGAGGTGACATGTCATTATGTCATTAATTTATTTCTCTATATTTTCCATGGAATGTTGCTAGATGATAACCATGTACATTAGGTAGTTTCTCCTAATTCCACTGAGAGAGTGGTCAAGAACGTCACAAACTATGTGTATCCAGTATCTCAATTAAATAATATATTATTTATTATTTGACAAGTTATATAATGATTATAACCGGTTGTTGTTTAATAATTATTCGTTGATATCAGATCACATTCATTTCGACACTAGTTATTCTAGAAAATATATTGTGGGCATAATAATTAATACATATTTATTTTCTATTTAGGGAATATAATAATTTTATATTTAATGGAGAAAAATGAAGTGATATTTATTTTATCATTAAATAGTCATTATGTAGGATCAATAAATATGGTGCAGGATTTGCGAAATGAGTTAACGGTCCATTGAGAAATAATAATTTTGTATGTTATTTGATAAAATGAAATATAATTTCATCTTTCAAGATTAAAAAATTTCAGGATATAAAAATGTGGATACTATTATTAAACATTAGGGTTTCTCAAGGGTTAATAAAAAAATTATGGATCTTATGAAAATTATTTATTAGTACCCCAGTGAATTAAATACCTAGTTATATTATTCCCTTACTTCCCAAGGACTATAATAGAGGCGCCTATTGGTGTTGTGCACAATGAATTGGAGAAAAGATCTAAAGACTAGAGAGGTCATTCTTCTCCATGAAAACTCTAATGAACAAGAGTGCTCCTCCTCCACTGGATCAAGGAGAGTGCTTTGGATGTGGTTCTCAAAGCGATTGAAGGCGGACATCGCATGTACAAGGAGCTTCCATGCATGCACTTGGAGACTCCTTCGGTGATGTATGGAGATATGTGGAACACATGAGAATTACTAGTAGAGGAATCCTACAAATGGATTCAAAAATTAAATGATAGTAAACCTATCGATATGTGGCCAAATTCATCAATGATTAATTAATCACCATGGAGGTAATAATTTAATTTAATTAAACTAATTATATACATATATGTTGATCCAATATTTTGGTTCTCAATTTTTATTCATTTATCTAAATCATTGATTAAATTTTTTGGATAAAGTAAATCAGAATCATATTGATCCCAAATTGTTAATTGAATATGGAAAAATTAAATGTTGGAAACTGTCCCTCCAGTGCTTCCGATGTGCCCAGATCCTACAAAATGTCCCACTTGGCCTTTCAGAAAATCGAGGTGGATACAACTATATAGTCTATGTTGTCATGAAATTGTCACTCAACCCTCGACCTAACACCTAATAATCCCATGATAATATTTTACATTGATGAATAGTGTATAAACCATAACCCACAACAATCCCAAGCCCAAACCATTTGAGGGGAACATATCCGACGTTCTAGTGGTTTCCAAAGTGGTCTCAGGAACAAACCACTGGAGGGGATCCCATCACAAAGATATATTGGTCTTCATATCATAAACCAAATCATCAATATGATGTAGGAAAAAAAATTTGTTTCGTGAGTTCAAATTGGGCCTTCAAAACGTTTGACATTCAAAGAACTCTTTCCAAATCATTTTTAAAATACCAATCGGGCCTCATAGTAACATAGTTTTCAGTCCATTTTCAAATTCATGCCAAGATCCCAACTAGTACCATACATCATGTGAGTGCCAAAAACCAATTTTCAACATAAAAAATGATGTTCTAATTTGGATTTCACATTACATCACAATAAAACGAACATTTCCTAGGTAACACAATGTACCTAATGGTCTTTCACATCATATGATTTTTAAAGAAAAACTCTAATAATATATCAAGTTACAACTGGGAAACACATTTCCAAAACCAATACCAATATCATCGAAAAAAATGTGAGAACTCCCAATATACCCATATTTCCAAGTGATAGATTATAAATCAACCATATTTTCAATGTTCCAAATGAGATTTTACTCATGTTATTCACTAAACCATGTCTCAAATGTCAAAATAGGCGAGGTTTTGAGGAATAATTTTGATGTCACATTACTAAGACACTCAAAAGAACACATCACGATTTTGAAATAAATGAACCATTTTTTGAAAAATGGATGTGGAAATAACGAAGAATCCCTTTGAAACACCAAGGCTCAAAGAATACATCATTTCTAAAAGCCTTTATCATTTGGATGCACATCCATGTGTTTAACCCATGCACCAATGGATGTGCAAATAACCAATGAAATTCTACAAGTTTATAAAAAATCACCCTTAATCTATTTTAAAGAAACAACACTTTCATTTAAGAAACACAACAAGTCATAAAATTAGAAGATCATGAAAACAAAATGAAAAATTGGCATAACCTCTCAAAAATATTTACCAAAAAATAATTATGACATGAAGTGGCATCTAAAACACACATCATAAAAAATATTAATTTCAAAAAAGATTCTAAAATACAACCATGGCTAAATTACACCACATGTGCCCAATTTAATTTCTATAAAACAATATTCATTTCATCAAATTCCATATATGTATTTAAAGATAGAAAAGAGTAATGAAACCATTTGAATAAATTTTCACATCATGATTATAAAAAATAATAACTAATTAGATTCATGCAACAACATGAGAATAATTATTATAATATTTTTTAGAAAAAAAAAGAAAATATCATTCATCAACGGAGTGTACTGGAAAGGAAACATATAGAAACACCTACCTCAATGACATCTAAAAACAACCATGCTTTGGGAGAAGGAAGAACCAAACCTGACGGACAATCCCCACATCCTTAAAACAGGGGGAAAATATTACACATCAATCCTAACCATTATGGTTATGACAATTTGAAAACCCTCCATGGGAGACTATGAAATCAAGATAGAAAGGAGAAAAGGGAAGTAAAATGACCAAAACACATGAATAACTCACCTTAGAAACATCGAAATGAATTCATGGGAATATGAGGCCAATGGATGTTAGATTGGAATCTCCCATGGTGTGCATACGTCATGAAAGGGATGAGTGACCTGAAATAGACTAAAAATAATATATAGGTGTAGAGTTAATTTCACACTTTTAATGACCCAAGAAAAATGTAGTGTTTGGACCCCCAATTTTCCAAATAGTGTGCCATTCATGAACCCCTCACAATCCAAGAGGAACAAACTATATTGTTACCCCCATGGTTTTCCTTGACTTGGGCCAACTGTGTAGTCACTAATGTCCCAAAATGATCATTTTCAATATGGTTTTTTGGGAGAGGGTCTCCAATTTCCTATAATCATGCACCGACTCTGTGCCACCTTCTTTCAAACCCATAAATATCAAAAAATATATAAATTATATCAGAAACTAAACCCGCATCCCAAAACGAATAACCAACCACAATTAAATAATACAGTAAAATAAATCCTATGATCTGGGTGTGACAATTCTCCCCACCAAAAACACATTCTCCACCAAAAAGTCCCTCGACCACCTGAGGATCATGAGTCAAACCAAAACCTGAACGTAGCTAAAAGAAAGCACAATCCTCATGCTGATCTTTCACTCTATAAGATACCACTGATCAACTCAATTGGTGTATAAAACCGAATAAATCATAAAAAATAGGAGTGTTCTCTCCACCATAATAACGTAAATAACACCATATAATGACATCAGATAAACCAACTATGGTAACTCCAAACATGAACAAACCTAAACATCTCCATACGAGCTGAACGCCACTACCATCAAGAACCAATTATTCTAATAAATATAAACATGTACTAACAAACATGGTATTCTCAAAACAAACCAAAAACCATCCATATAAAAATGGAAAATTGGTGGAAGATTTAAATTCCAAACAACAAACACAACCACAATTCATCATTTCCACAATATTCAATATCCACTAAAATGAAAAAATTAGAAACAAGAAACAATCCCAATATCAGTTAGGTACACAAAAAAAGGATTTTTTTTCAATGACTCACATTTAAAGGGGAAACTATTTAATTAAAAAATAATGAAACAATGACTATTCTTAAAACTAAAAGGATCTTATAATAACTATGAATACTACAACAAAGAACATCAACTGTCTCTACTCCATTGTTAGAGAAATAAATGGGGCCATGGTCTCCAAACCCCTGAAAAATTCTAACTATGTGAAAATATTCAGATTGGGGCCTATGGATGGATCCCTAATGTATAGATCATCTTCATCCCCATAGCCATGAAATTAAATCCTCTAGTTAGGAAATATCATTTAGAAAAAATTTCATAAAAAACATATCTAAATGACAAAAATTACTATAATGATGACACAAATATAGAGGGATATGGAAAAATGGCTTTGAATACAAAAACTAACCACATTAAAAGGACATGAGTGAGTTATATAATTAATAAGAACTCATGACCATCAAAGGTGAATACTAATGAAAATTTTTCCTTAGATTATAACACTTCCATGATGGGGATCTTTCATGAGAACTAAGAGAAATTGGTTCACCAACATCCACTGAATTCCCATCAGCCAGAAATGCTTCCTCTAAAAAACTCTGAAAATTAATATCCTTAGAGGATATTGAACTCTCTTTGATCTATGGATGAAGATCCAAAATTAAAAAAAAAGTTCTCAGCAGATCCTCAGATTCTACATTTAAAAAAAGGAAACAAACTCTTTGATTTGTCAGCATATGCCTTCACATTACAATGGCCTAGTTGAATACTCTTGATCTCTTCCACTTTCATCATCAATACCTATTAAGGCACAAAACATCAAATAAAAATGGTATTGAATGAATACCATTTCATCAAAAACTACAACGATGTTGGAAAAATCACATTCTACTGATCGAAACTCAGACCATAAAATAATCCTATAATTTAATGGAGACTCAAAACATAGGTACATCCCAATGATCTAAAAATAATATCAATATCAAAAATCCATCCAAATTATTTTGATAGACCCTGATATCCACATAATAATGGAAAAACTTAAGAATAACTAGAAACTACAAAAGACCCACTAGAAACATTAGAGACCCTTTTAGGAGAAATAATCAAAACAAAAAAGAAAATATATACCAAAATAAACATAATCCTAAAACATAACCAATAAGAGAATCTAAATCCCAAACAACAGGATCATAATATAAACATCAAAATAACAAAAAAAATTATTTTTTACAAAAAAACGATTTAAAATATATTTCCAAAATCACATTCATCCAAGGCCACTATAAAATTATTGAAATCAGTTTTTCATAGAACATGAACCCAAATTTTTATGTGAAACCAATTTCCAAAATAATTTTCCACTTGAAAAACATATTTTTTTAAAAACTGAGTCAAACCATTGATTTCAAATGCTCACCCATGCAATGCTATGAATAGTAACATAAATTTACATCCTATATCCCCTTATAAAATCCAAATATGCATTCCAACATGCACATTCAACCCATACCCAAAAAAATGTGAACATCTATATGGAAATACAAGGGCCACACAATCTCTTTATCTTCAAACCTGATAATTTACTATATTTTCAATTCACTTTTCATCAATATTTTCCCTAGCATTTCATAATTTTGAATCAATTTAAATTTTTAAAATTCAGCTTCTATTTTAATTCAAAACCACTTTTCAAAAATTCATTTACATTTCAAAATTGATCTTCCTCTCCAAATACTATTTCTCCCATGGGGAATTCCTTCACACTAAATAGAAAAAACCAATCACAAAACATAAAAAAACTCACAGAATGAGGAACTAGTGGCCATTCATAACCTAAATAAATTGATAGTGGAACATTCCCCATGAAAAAACAACTAACTAAGAGGTCCTTGAACTGTGCGCTCAGATTCCATAAGGGACACTACTCCTGGTGAGATCACAACATGAAACTGGCTCACTTTCCTGATCAATCCCCATCCACTCAACCCAAATACTAAAACAAAATACTTGAGTACTGAAAAAACAATCATAACTGGAGGGCCAAAAAAAGTTAGGATTCATAATATAATTCTTGTAATTATCAATCATGCCTTGATAAAATAGATATCAAATCTACCTGACACCCCAAATTACATGAACCAGGATTTGATACAATTTTTTTATGAACTAGACCATAATTCAATTCAAATTGACACATCACCCGATATAAGATGAGTCCTTGAGGGAAGTCCTTATTCCCACGGGCTGGAAACTAGCACTATGCATCAAAATTACCAAATTGGGATTGATTTATCCAAAAGAAAACCAAGATAAAATAAAAAAATGGAGGACGTAGTAATAAACCAAAAATAAATGAATATTAATAGATACAAAATTGATGCAAATGAAAATAATAATAATAATAAACAACTAAAAAAATGAAATCAATATTTTCTAACACAATCTCCATGCGACTTCTTGGTCACCACTAACCAAATAACCAACCGGCTCTGAAGGAACAACCTAACCAGAAACCTAAAAATGCAAAATGGCCTGGTTCTACTAACACAGAGTGGCACAAATAGGGTTTGAGCCTAAATAGTTTAGTAGGTAATCACTATAGATCCATTAATTTCCCGTTGTGAAATAGTTCACAAAAAATATTTTGAAATAAATTTAGAAAATAGGTTTTAACGCATTTCTAGAATTAAAACATAGATTTCAAAAAATTCCCATTTAAAAAAAAAACACATGCATATGTTCTTTTCAAAAACAATTTCACAATCTGAAACCTCATTTATAATCCCAATTCCAAAAAGAATAAAAACCTAGATGAGAAATAATCTTGTTGAAAACAGTGTATTAAATACACATGTTAAAGATTAATGTTATAGAACAAGAAATGTTAATATCTAAAATATATGTATAAAAAATAGAACATATAGGTAGAAATCACTAGAGTTTACAAAGCATATCTATAATAAATACTTAGATGTACTTAGTTTGGACTCACCTCTATTCATATGGTGAAACATGATATTATATAACCAACTAGGTACTCTAAACTAGAATTACTAGTGGAACATCCCCCGTGGACTCTTAGAAACTCCAAGGGGATACAACCCATCTAATCAGGGTTGGTAAAAAATCGTAAAGAAATCCTATAGATGATTGATAATATTCCTATAATAATTTTACATAGTAAAACAAGGTATAGTAACTATAACCCACAATGTTCCAATGCATTACCTACTAAAAGGGAACACATCCCTAGTTATAGAGGTTTCTAAACTACTCTCGTGCATGACCCAATGGAGGGAATCACATCCCAAATATTGTGTTGTCTCTATATCATAATCTATATCATCATGAACTTGTCAGAAAAAAATTCATTTACAAGTTCCAATCAGGATGTCACCACATTTTATTTTCCAAAACCACTTTCCCTTTCATTGATTGAATACTAATTGGCCCTCATACTACACATATTTTCAATAAAAATTCCAAATCATTCAATGATTCCCACTGGTCCCATACATCACATGAGTTACAAAACCAATTTGCAGCTACAACATGACATGCCTATTTGGTATTCACATCACATCACATTAAAACCATCTTTACCAGGGAAACATAAAGTACCAATCATGATATCACATCATATGTATTTTAAATAAAAAATTCAATAAAATCTCAACTATCAAATGAGAAACACTTTTCCCAA
Organism: Viscum album; assembly: GCA_963277665.1. Classification (NCBI taxonomy): domain Eukaryota; kingdom Viridiplantae; phylum Streptophyta; class Magnoliopsida; order Santalales; family Viscaceae; genus Viscum; species Viscum album. Next base: position 1,997,411,133 of record OY728157.1, read on the forward strand.
ACAATTACAATTCCAAAACCATTTCAAAACCAACTCGAGAGCGAACAACATAAACATGTTTCCAAACATTCCATTATAAATAAACCATATTTTAAATGTTCCAAATAGACCTTTATGAAAATTATTCACCAAATCATGTCTAAAAATACAAAATTTTCAAGGTTTCTGAGGAAAATTTAGAAGTCTCATTCATATGTTACTTGGAGGAACACAACACCAGGTGAAAATCAAGGAACCATCATAAGGAAAGATTAATGAGGTATGGAAGGAGAAACGTTTTAAAAACATAGGCTCAAGGAAAACATCATTTTTAAATTCCATTATCATTTTCATTCACATCCATGTGTGCTCCCCATGCACCAATGATCAATGTAATTTTTAATAAAGAATGACCACCAGTGATCAATGTAATTTTTAAAAAAGAAGTGGTCTTTTATCAATCCTCGTGAATGAATTTCAACGTAGGCATAGGTAAAGAAACCCAATAAAACAAATTACCATTATGTTTCCATCATATAATCATCAAATAAATTAATAGTATCACATCACAAGCATGAATATAATATTTTGAAAGCTCTAATGGAAGGATAATGCACCAATTGAATATCCCTGAATGTAAATGGATGGAAACTACTTCCTAAAAACATGATAACGTTATCAAACATTTGGAGAAAGAATAAAATCATTATAGGGAATTCCTAACATCCTAAAATTGAAGGAAAACATCCCAAACATTAACCCTACCCCCTAGATTTAATCCAATTTGAATTTCTTCATAGGGAAATTAATTAATCATGGTAAAAAAAGAAAAGGGGTGGAAAATGTCTTAATACCAGGAAGAACTCCCCTTATAACCTTTATAATTAATTCAAGGGAAATAAATTGTTGATGGAGGGACACTTGGGAGATCTCATGGTGAAACTACGTTGAGAAAGGGATGAGATACCCAGAACAGGGTTAAAACAATACATTTCCCAAGTGGTAATTTCAAACATTTAATAACCTAATAAACTTTCACAGTTTGAAAAAAATATTTTCAATGCCCTATGAAAACAATAAACATGTATGTTTCTAAGAGTAACATGCCAAATGATTATCCTATACTATTCACTAATCCTTGCTCTAACTGTGCAGTCCCCATTATCCCAAAATAATCATTCTCCATATAATGTCCTTGGTGAAGGTGCAAGGTTTCCTCTAACCTTGTGGAACCCATGCGCTACCTTTTTTCAAGGAACAAATCTAAAAAAATAAAAAATTTCAATCACTAACACAACCATAAAGCCATATAAAATATCCAATTAAAATGAAATAATAAAATAAAATAAATTCATTGATTTTGATGTATCACAAAATATTATCAAAAGACTGATTAAATTTAATTTACTGAAGAAGTGAACCTATTTCTTTTTACAGATGTTCATTATATCATAAGAATATGTTTTTCCATATTCTATTGTCATTAATATGTTATCACGACTCGTGTTCATAGAATTCATTTTGAATTGTGCCTTTTTAAATCCTACCATTATGAGATGAATCATATTTAAGATGATTGACATATTGGTTATGAAATTTTTATGTTTTAGTAATGATCTCAACCCTTATGTCTATCTTGTTATTTCATTTGACCATTAATTGATATCTCCCAGGATTTACCATTGCTGAGCATCTGACCCTGGCCTTTCTTATGTTTTCTTTTCCTAGGTTATAAATAATGTTTTTATGTGTGGTATGTTAATGAAGAGTAATAAATACAAATATATATATCAATTTCATTAATTATCCTTCATGAAATAAGATAATGATGTATCTATTTCCCAAAAATACTAATCTATCACGACCCTCAGCATGTAATTGTGAAATTTATTGAATATTCCTTTAAACATATTTGTTTTCTATATAATAAAATACTAGTTCATTATTATTGTTATCAGAAGAGTTTTTTAAATACATTTGGAAAATAAGATGGAAAAAATTACTGAGAACCATGTGGATATGTATATGTAAATAATAACATCCTAACATTTTAGTAATGGCCATAAAATACCTAGGTTAATATTAAGGTGTCATATATTGAAAGTAAGATATCATAATTTATATATCCTATAAATGATATTTATTGATTCATGTAACAACCCATAATTTGATCAATAAATTTTCTTTTCTTATAAATATATGATATAGAATAAAACACATAGATCACATATTGATCATAATAAGAACCTACTTCCCTTAAATTAACTATGAAAATAGTGGAATTAAAATATATTTAGGTGGATATATTTATGGAATAGTAACCTGACCATTGGAATAGTAATTTGGCCAATAGAATAGAAATCTCACCTATGAAAGTATAAGTAAAATTTAGCTATCCTATTATTGAAAATATTATATATTTACATCATGGGTTAGATAAAGAAATGTTTTAAAACTAATAAATTATTTTTTGGTATTTTTTTAAAACATATATTTTTATTTAGAATCTTATAATTAATCTATGATTTAATATAATAGTTATTTTTATAAAATATATTAGTTAATTATTATTATTTTTAGTATAATTATTTTTTATTTTTTTAATCTTAATTTACTCATAAATGTGTCAAAAAATTGGTTATAAATTTTAAAATCTCATTTTAAAGAAAATGATGATTTTAATAAAATCAAAATTTATCATATAAAAAATCACTTCAATGAATTTTAGTCTATTTTCAAAATCTACATGTCGAATAATTTTTAGGGTTAATTTTTGGGGTTTTTCATATTTAGTAGAATACTTTCTGAATACTGATATATGATAATTTATAGTAGTAAAATTATAAGTATAAAATTGAATTTTGGATTCATGGTTGTGTCATTGAATATGTATGTTCCCAATATTGTGAAATCACATTCCCTGGTTATAATACATATTCATTAGAATCAACATTATTGGAATTATTTTTTCAAAATAATAAACAAATCAATAAAAACATAAAAACACGCATACCCCCAATAACCACCACCCATCACTACCTCTTCAACTCACACATTCTATGCCTTGGAAATTTCTAATATTATACCCAATTTCTCTCCCAATACTCATTCCCATGTCCTATTTTTTTATCACAAAAAATACCATTTCTAAATCCCTTACTTTCTTCTCAAGGAGATGATATTAAATAGGTAAAACCCTAATTTCTTAACTTTTATTTTATTTTATTTTTTTATTCCTCCACTCGAATCTCCTATACAAATTGACTTGATAAATATAGTATCATAAATATAATATAATGTCATTTTGTTAATGGAATACCCATCAGTCTGTCTCTTATCCTATCATTTTGATCTAAATAAGAGGACATCCTTTGTGGGGTGTTGATTCACAACCTTCATGGATGAAGACTTTTTATTTTTCATTACCACCTTCATGGATGGTCAGAAAACGTTTTTTATGGTTAAAAATATAATAATATTTTTTTTATTAAAACTAATTCACAATTCTATAACATGTATATAAAAACTATTTAATAAAATGATACTAGTTCCTAATGGTCTAAAATACCACCAAAATAAACTAATGATTTATCATTAACATTAAATCTAATGAATAATCCTTGTTTCAAAAAATAAATGATATATATGAACATTTAAATTTATTGAAGATTTTAAATGAAATATAATTTTAATTTTTTGTAATTATCATAGATTGACCAGAACATCAATTATAATACAAAACAAAACCACCCATGAAACATTGAAACTAATGCTATAGAAAATAAAATTAAACTATATAACTCATCAATATATAACTAAATTAACCTAATAAAATTATAATAAATAAAATATTCCTATAATATGTTCTAAATTAATAAATTAATGGATATAATTTCATTATCTACGAATTTTAAAAAAATGAAGAATAATCTTAAACATAATGTAATGTATTCCCTCTGAACCTCCATTTTTTCCATTATGTTAAGCTTTCTCTCTCTTTACCCCAATGTAATTCTTATTTATTACTATGTACTCATCTAAAATTATATGTGTATGTTCAAAGAATATTTACCTAGATAAATTAATCATTATTATAAAGGTAAATACATATTTTATAAGGCTTCCTTTTCAATTACTCTTGATAAGAAAGATCAAATCAAGGGAACATTCCAAATTATTACCTAATTTCAATTACCCTCCCAAATCTATATTAAGCCACCAATATTTTAAAAAAAAATTATTTTCATAATGATAATATATCTTTATTGAATTTTTTATACAAAAGTTATTCTTTCCCCCTTTTAAAAGTCACATTAATATTTTCCATTAAACAACACAAAAGTGGATCATTTATAAATTTCATTAAACATTATTTTTATATGTTTCACTTATTTCAGAAATACTTTTCCTTGGAATATAGCTATTTTTCAGTATTTATATCAATTTATTTTTTATATCCATTCATTAATTGATACCTCTATGATACACTCATTTTATATGCCTAGTGACCTGATTATGATACCCATTTATTTCTAAGGGCAACCCTTATGTTTATTCCATATCATTGATTTTTCATGTGGAGAAAATGCGAATGAAAATTTTATTTTTGGTTATTCTAGATAGAACTCAAAAGAATTGGGTAATATATAGGCTCATGAAACATCATGTTGGGATAGAGATTAAACCTAATTCCTTTACGAGACTATTTCCACAAATTTATATTTTATTAGAAGTTAGACTTGAATCATGTTTTTGTATTTTTATATGTTTCTTCCACATTTATATGAATGCATGATTACATTATAATATGTTCTATATGTATTGATTCTATATTTTTATTCTTTTTTCATGACTTTTTATGACATCATGTTATTCCTTCAACTCATTTGCTATTCTCTATTATTATGTTTATTACCTTACTTGGTTTTATATAATCCATTTGGTCAGGTATTACCCATGATATTAAATGAAGATGTAAGATACCAACAGATTCTAGGATCTCATTATGGAGTTCAAAAAAATGTCATTATTTTGGATGCATTGTTTCTATTTATGTACCAAATCTTCCAAACACACTTGAGAATAAGATCCTTAGTATTAAATTTATTATTAGTTATGCTAAAGTCATTTAATAATTTTTTTAAATGGATAGGGGGTCTACAATTCCTTACCATTACTATCTTTCCCATAATATTCATTATGGTTTAATTAAATGGATGGATTCTCAAGGATTCATTAAAATACTTTCCGAAAATGGAATGATTATCCGTATAAAAGACTAAAGGAAGACAGAGTGGGAATATGAAAGATTTTGATAACTCTTAATAATATATCTAATTAAATAATTAATAAACTAAAATTTTTTCATTTCTTGACATAATAAATAATAAGAATATTGGGTTTCATGAAGAACATATAAGAAAGAAAATTCCACTACCTACTTTTCAAGATTGTGAGAAGAAGTAATATAACGAATGAACTAAATTTTTGGAAGGATTATTTCTATGTTAAAATGATTAAAATAATTAATTTTTGAGTAATATGTAATTGTATGTTAAAATAATATTCCATAAAATTAATTTTTTATAGTTATTAATAAAATGATATTATTGGAACCATTAATGTTATAGTGGCAATTTTTGAGTTAAATAGGGATATTTATAAAATTTGGATATTATATTACCTTATGCTAGAAATATTACTGTGTATCATATTTAAATATAGATAGTATAAAATAATATTCTTTTGATGATTATTATGTTGATTTTAGTGCTTCATGAATGAAAAATACATATTTAATACTCATTGTTCCATGAAAAAGTTAATTTTTTTGGTGGAATTGAATTAAATGATAAAATTATACTATTCATGTATTTATATTTACATATTTTCTTTATCCAGATGGTAATGGAATTACTCAACTCTATAATAATTATACTAAAGAAAGAATTTATTCTTATTACCTTCTATTTCAATGAAATTATGGTCTTTCCATGTGATATCGATTGATGATTTTCTGATCGTTAAATTTAAGATAACCTTTTACTATGTAGTAACTAGTATTCTATATCACTCTCTATAATTATTTGGATATTATGTTTATATTTAATTTTTGTATCTTCATATTCCACTAATGTTCTATTATTTGTATACCTGGATTTGTTTTATTTTATATATCCTTGAAACATTTGTTTACCATATATAAAAGAATGTTATAATAACAATCTATATGATGTAGGGTTTCACAATATAAATTATCAAATTTAAAACCCTAAATTACCAAGATGACGTTCAGATTTCAAGAGTACATTTATTTAAGGTGATAACCAAACACCCTGACATTATATAAATAATTTATGTTTGATATCATATATGGAACACAACCCCAATTACGAATGACTTTAAAATTCTATATTTTTATATGAATGTCAAATACTAGATATTGAATTGGTTGTTATGAATAAGAGTTACGAAATTACGAAATATATATTATTTTACCACTAAATATGAATTTATTTATTAATGCTCATGAAATAAACAATCATATTATTTATTAACGTCATATAATGACTAAAAATAATTCTCCTCAAAAATGATATAGTGTATTAATTTTCTATCAAAATATTATATTTAATTTTACATTTTTAATATAAATAATTTTATGAAATATACTTTTTTCAATTAGTATAAAAAATTAACTTATGGATTCTTATAATAATTTTCTAATGGATATGTTTTTTGATAAATAGTGAAAATTACAAATTTTCATTGAAAACAATATTTTTGAAAATATTTTACAATAATTCATTTTATTAAAATAATTGGAATGTTAAATTAGTTTGTTTAAATTATTATTAGTCCAATTAATTTTATTTGAATCAGTTTTATAGTTTAATTTTGAATATAAAAAATTTTATACTGAAAAATGCAATTGTTTTTAGAAAATTTTTTTGATTGGGTTATTATATTAAGTTAAATTTTAAAAATTATTGGGAATTAATATTGACAAAAAGATAAAATATTTGGATGAAATATAAGAATTTTTTTGAAATATATTAATTTTTATTTATATCCTCTGTTACTCTGATTTGTCTCGAGTATATTGACCCATAATGATAGTGGCGGAAAGATGGAATCTACTCCATATAGGCTAATCCATCCATATGTGGGAGATATGAGAAATAATCCCCTAGTTATTTATTTATATGTAAATTAATTAGGCCATACTATATAATGGAGTCCCAAAGATAGTGAAGCTAGAGGCGTGTTTCATTATAGTTGAATATCAGTGAAGATAGAGAGCTCATGAAGAGGTTGAAATAGTGGACAGTAGTTCTCATGATCCTCAAAAAATCATGGATGCTAGGGAAGGGGTAGTTTGAAGAATAAGTCTCCCAGGGAATTGAGTCTGAGAGAATGGAAATTCACCTAGTGTGTCTTTGGCAATGCCCGACAATGACCCATGATGGTTTCTTTTCATTATAGTGGTTATTCTAGATGATATAGGTTTCACTAACACATGAGAAATATTTTAACATTTCATATATTCATCTCCATTTGAATATTGTGGAAATAATATAAGGAATTGGGGTATCCCTCCCAAGTATCGGTAATTCAAAATGTGGCTAATTACCCATAAACTAGAAACGATGACATATACGATTTACCTAGATATGTTATCTACTCTAAATTCTATGATATACCTTTTACCAATCGAGGTTGAGTGTTTCTAGACATGTCATCGCCCAGAGATCTTCCAAAAAATTGGATAGGTATAAATGTTCAATAAGGTGAATCTTGTAATGAGGAGTCATATGGAAGTGATTCTCACAAAGAGTCTTTCACCGGGGGGAGGTGACTCTTCTAACTGAAGACTCAATACAACTCACATGTTTTCAGTTTTATTACCTATCCATCGAAACATTCATTTATCCTCATCCCTAGTTATTTATATACACAATACTCTTGATTGAAATATCAATCAACATGATGTGTAATTAGAGATCCTAAAGAAATCTATGGAGTGTTAAACATCATATAAGGGCAATGATAACATTATAGAATACTAGGTGATGGGTCATGACATAGCTTTATGACACTACGAGAGGCCTTCCATCCATCCATGCGGTCCAAGTCTGATTTGGTGAATTCCCACCATTAGAAGAAATAAGTGCTAACTTTCCAATTTTTATTTCATTAAATGAAGAAAAGGTATTTTAATATTGATGGATGAATTAATTTAATTCAAATATTAGAATAAACAAGCCTAGAAATAGAGCATCTTGTAGTTGTCACCAAATTTCTCCCATGTTTGGTGATTTCAATTATAGTGGAACCATATGTACGAAATTTGAACCATGATTTTCTCACATGTGTAGTAGAAGGGTCCAAAAATAAATTGGTAGATGAGGATGAATGAGGAATCCATCTAAGGAGATCTATCCGCAAATATACCATTAATAATAATCCTATTAATCTCTACAATGAGTAAGTGTCTTCTCATAAGTTTCTTCACATTACATTAATATCAAACTTTATGGACATCTTTATGTGTGATAATGTGTTGTAAATCAAGGAATTATGTATTCATGGAAACAAAATATCTTAATGAGACTAATATATATGTGGAAAATTTTACACCCGATAATTTTATGAGAATTTTTTTTATGTTATATAAATCATCAAAGGAATCTTTCACTACACACAACACTAGCTTGGCTTGCTTTACACACAACCACGACCTTCCTCGATAGCTTACGTCGTACGCAATACCGTGTTTCACTAAACAACGATATGCTATTATAATATTATTAAAACTATCCTTTATGAGTAGTACTAACTAAATTTTCAATTTTATAACATTTTAATTCAACATATACATTTTCTAGAATGGGGTATAAAAGCAAAATCAGTTTTTTTTATAAAAGAAATATTTTTCAAAAAATACAGTTTTGCAGACTTTTGATGGTGCACCCACATTAAATATAGTTTTTGACATGTTTATAAGTTCAATTTTAAAAAATAAAATTCTTCTTTTGAATCAGGATATAAAAATTTACTTTGAATAAATTTTTGATATTTTTCTGATAACTTTCATATTTTTATGAATAGTAAAAATACGCTAATTTTTAATTAAAAACAACTTTTTTCATTGAGATAATTTATATGGTTAAATTAAAATATTGAGGGGTTTTAAAGTATATATAGAATATATTTTTACCATTTAATATAATTTATTTCATTAGAATTAATTTCACATTGAATTAATAGGTAAAAACATTTCAATCTTTGGAAATGTTTTAACTTCTAAAACCCGTTTTCTTTAACAACGGGATTTATTTTAAATTAATTACTGCAACTTATATGTTTCTAATTTTAAAAAAGGGATTTCATATTCATAATCAGTGAGTCCAAATTATGTTAATAGGCTACTTTTTATTTTTGGGCATTATGAATAGTAACTTTGGTAAATTTTATTTACCTTAGTTAAAGGTAAATCGGGTAATTAAGGGTAAATATAAGATTAAAAAATTACCCTAACACCTGCCAAAATCGTATTTAATGACTACAAGTCGACCCATATCAACTAAGGGTCAGATTAGATTCATTTAATAGACTTTTTTCCATGAAAATAATTTAATTATTACTAAAACCAAAGAATGTGACAACATGTCACTTTCTTGAATCATATAAGTATAATAATTTTATTTTGGTAATAAACTTAATGAAAATTAGAACATGAATAGTATCCATAAAGCTAATACAATTATCTACATCATAGGAATTTATTTATAATTTTTAGGGATTAAATAATTATCATTAATTATGACACAATAGTGATGTTGAAATTATTTTATTAATTAAAATATAAAATGAATTGTTCTGAAAATATTAAAATAAATAATATATGAACTATTTAATGTGATACACTGCTTTTCTAGATACATATGACATTTTATGAATCTATTAATGTTTTTAGATCGAACATATCTTCTGTATATATTTTATTTAAATGAAAATAAATGAATAGTGTCAAAATTGACACTATTGTTATTTTATAAAAAAACATATTATAAAATTGTTTAAAAATCAAAAAAGTATTTAAAAATTACAAATTAAATTTTATATGGTCTAAAATGTCATAATGTGTCAAATTATGGAAAATTCACAACACATATGTAATTATTTATAATAATTTAAAATTTAGAATGATATTAACACAAATAAAATTATATTCATAAATAAGGATAAATCAAGTTGATAATGTTTAAAATAAATTCCTTACATGTCTAAATTTTATTTTTTGATGAGATTACAACCCTATCTCATCTAATATTCGGATATGAGTCATTTTGGAAGTTTTTATGTGGGCTTGGGATTTAATATAAACTAATATTTCTTATATTTCCAAAGGTACCCCTCTCCTCCCTTATAAAAGGGCACCTCCTCCCTCTCCTCCTCACACCAATTTGAGCCTTCAAGATCGGCCAACCCCTGCCACTTTCTCATCTCCACTTCCCTAGAATTATCCTAGAGGTTCTGGCCTTCTTCAAAGACCAACGCTAGTGCCCTAAGAGGAGGTTAAGAAGAGGCGTGTCAAAAAAGAGGTAATATCCATTACCGATCCTTTCCAAATTCATTCTTCTTCAACTTCTTATTCTTTAGTTTTTTCATTATGAAGTAGTAACATTAGTATCACTCATATACTGATATGTTATTATAAGTATGAAACACCCCTATTTCACCATCTATCCATCCTACGGAAAATAAAATCACCGCGAGTGTGTACGTACGGAATACCATCACCACTCCGTGGTGTAATCTATTTTCCACAACCACCTTACTTGGATGGGTATAATGGTTTACATAATAACTATATATGATTATTTTAAAGTGATATTGATTCTAAAATATAATACATACACTCCAATACAATTCCACGATCATGGGAACGATATCATCGCTCATGCGTACGTATGGAATACCATCTCCACGATGTGATGCGATTCGTTCTACATGATCATCATAGAATAATGATTATATAAATGAATTTAATGAATAAATATGATATATAGTACATTAATACCATTCTGGAAATGATGTATCTATAACCTAAAGAGAAGAATAAGAATTTATTCGTCAAAACACACATAAGAACAAAAAGTTATAAACACTCGAATAACAAGTAGCAATGAAATATTACTACTAAGAAGCTAAGAATATGACCATATATGATATCATAACAATAATGATGATTCTGGAATAAGTCAATACCATTATTTAAATCATTATACAGGAGGTTCAGACACTTACGAAGCAAATCAGACCTAAGGTAAGGGAAAATATCACAATCTCATTTTTATCCGAGATTGTTTATACTTTGGTATTTACATGGGTGTATTTTATCATCCAAATCCATGTTCCCTCAATATTTAATATTATTTCCATCCACCTAAAATTGTTTAAATCCAATTTTACCCTTCAGTGAGTTTTTAGTAAAAGATATGAAAGGAATATTTTGTCATTTTTCATACGAGGTACTTTTTGACTTTTCCGACAAAAGTACGAGAAGAATGTTTTTTTAACTTATACGGCATGAATGGATTTTTAAAACATTATTTCCAAGAAGCTTCCTTTACAAGTTTTCAAGTTTATTTTTAATCAACTTATTTTATTTTAAAATTGTATGACATGTTAAGAAAGGAAAATGTTTTTGAAGTAGAAAGGATATTTTCCTCAAGAATGGAGTTCAAGTATTTTATCAAAATTATTTTCCATCTAAGATAATAAAGGGTTATATTTCTATCCCTATTATTAAATTGATTTTATTATGTTGTTATGGAATTCTTTTATCTTATATGAATTGTTTTATGATGTTGTGTTGTTTAAGAATCCCATTTTTATTACATGGGTTATGCAATGATTTGTGATTTATGATTTTGTGGAACACATAAGAATGGTATTATTATGAGATGTGTGGGACCTATATATCCCTCCAATGCATTGGGTAATGATTTTATATCTCATGAGATAGACATGGATGGAACGGACGGTTAATCCAGTTCAGTGAAACAGGACTGAAACGAGTAATGAACTCGGTTCTGAAATGGACTTTGTCCACTAAGATATTATTGGCAATGAGTCTTGACTAATAAGAAATGATTCTCTATGATTATATGTGTATGCCACAAAGTTTCATGTTTTATGTTATGATTATTGGGATTACATTTCACTACTATGATTTATCCCATGTTATGAAATTATGATCTCTTTTGCAGGTTAAGATCTCCAAAAGTTATGTTCTTATGAATATGATGTGATTGATATTTCTTTTGTTTACCCTTACTGAGAATTTGAGATCACCCTTTTGTATGGTTTCTTTACCTGGGTTAGGAAGAAGGTTATTAAGTAAGATATGCCAAAATGGACTATAGATATGATGAAGTAAATGGGAGACAGTGTAGACGCTTTATGAACCAGTTGTTTATGTTTCCCAGTTTTTAAAGTCACTATACCTATACTGTCCTTTCCTGGTTTTGTCATATGTTGTTCGAAGTGTGCTTCACTTTTGATGTAATAACAATGTTTGTAAAGTATGGGTCGTTATAGTTGGTATCAGAGGAAAGGTATAGTCAACCTTTGGAAACTAGGATGTGAAAGACTTAGTAAGAACCCTAAGGATAATTATAAGCATATAACACAATCTTAGTGTTTTAGAAATGAACATGAATAACCTAGGATAAGACCTTAAGTGTGAAATTTTATTCTAGATTATGTGGTTTTCCAAGTATAATTATTGTTCCTCACACTATTATTCTTGTTTTTAGTCAATGGCTGAAACCCGAAGGAACCGTGTTAATGCGGAATGCGATGGGCAATGCAATGATTGTCCCCCTGAGCAACCAAACATTATGGGAGATGGAATGAAAAATAATGTAGCCATGATCACACAACATTCTCAAGCTATGAATCATGCAGGACTTCCAAACGAGCAAAGGAAGGAGCAACATTCTATTGAATCCTTCATGAGGCTACTTCCACTTTCTTTCAGCGGGTCTACTGATATATTATTTGCTGAACAATGGATTAGTACTACTGAAAAGATATTTTCAGTTCTTCAATGTTCTGAACATGATAAAGTCATCCTAGCAGTGTATCGTTTGGAAGGAGATGCTGATCAATGGTGGAATCTTGTTAAGAATACGAGGCAAAGAGATGAAATTGAGTCCATGGAATGGGACGAGTTAAAGAACTCATTTTTCAATAAGTACTTCCCTCGTATTCTCTGAAAAATGATGGAGAAAGAGTTTATTGAACTGAAGAAAAAGGATGATGAATCTGTTGGTACCTATGAAACAAATTTTACAAGACTTTCACGGTACGCTTCTGGTATTATTATCCAACCTGAGTGTAAGATCGATCGATTCTTTAGTGGCTTAAAACTAAGTCTTCGAAGGGCATTAGCCATAAGGGACTTCAATAGCTACGAGGAAATTGTTCGATGTGCTCTCAATGTCGAGAGGGAGATTGGAGTAACCCATCAGTCATATGGGTTTGATAAGAAGAGAAAAATGGAATTCAAAGGAAAATATAAAGAGCACACTGAATAGAAGATGAGCTTTCCCTTATGCTCAAAGTGTGGAAAGAAACATGGAGGGAGTTGTCTTAAAGGGACATGTAAATGTTTCAAATGTGGAAAGGAAGGTCATCGGGCATTTGAATGCCACAATGATGGGAAGAAGATGTCTAATGATGCAAACAAAATAAGGGACACACATAATGAACATATTACACTTCAATGATTCAAGTGCAAGGAGATGGGGAATTATGCCAATCAATGCCCAAATCCAAGGGTTGATGATGATGGTCGACTTCAACAAACTCATAAGGATTAAGACAATGGAAAGTCACATGCAATTTCTATCAGCGATGTGGAGTACCGTAACGATGTGGTGAAAGGTACACTTACCATCCACTCTAAAGTAGAAAATGTTTTATTTGATTCTGGATCCACCCACTCCTTTATTTCTGAAGAATTTTCTAAGGAGATCACTGTATTACCTCAAAAATTAGATATTGAGTTAGCTGTGACAACCCCTAATGGCACAACAGTCACATCAAAAGTTTATAATTCCTCTCTGATTGAAGTTTGTGGCAAAGTTCTTCCTCCAAATCATGTGATACTTCGTATAGTGTAATTTGATGTGATTCTTGGCATGGATTGGCTTTATCTATATGGATCTCATATCAATTTCCAAAGAAGGGAAGTCACATTTCATATTCCATATCAATCTATGATCGTCTATCGATGCAAGATGAACATAACCTTCCAGTGGAAATTTCTTCCATCTTATGGGTCTTGATTCCACTAAATGAAGGTTATTTATCTAAAATGGTTGGTGAGAAACTCACGATTATGAATATGCCCAGTGTACGGGAGTTTGATGATGTCATTCCGGAGGAATTGCCGGGTCTTCCACCAAATCGTGAAGTTGATTTTTCAATAGAACTCGTATCGGGTGCTTTGCCTATTTCAAAGAAACCTTATAGAATGGACCCAATTGAGTTGCAGGAATTGAAGAAGCAACTCCAAGAGAATCTTGATAAAGGATTCATATTCCCTAGTGAATCACCTTTGGGAGCACATGTTCAATTTGTTAAGAAGAAAGATGGATCAATGAGACTCTGCATTGATTATCTAGAACTTAACAAGATCACTATCAAGAAAAAATATCCTCTCCCACGCATTGATGACTTATTTTACCAACTACGAGAAGCTCAATACTTTTCCAAGATTGATCTTCGTTCAGGGTATCACTAATTAATGGTAAAAAGGGAGGATATACCAAATACGGCTTTCCGTACAAGGTATGGACACTATGAATTTATAGTGATGCCATTTGTTCTTACTAATGCCCCTGCTATCTTCATGGATCTGATGAATAGAGTCTTTAGAAACTATCTTGATCAGTTTGTGGTAGTCTTTATAGACGATATTCTTTTCTATTCAAAGAGCAAGGAAGAACACGAAGATCACTTGAAAATTATATTGAAGACCCTGAGAAAGGAGAAGCTTTATGCCAAATTTACCAAGTATGAATTTTGGCTTCAAAGAGTTTCATTTTTGGGTCACATAATCTCAAAAGAGGGGATATTTGTGGATCTAGAAAAAAAAGAGGTTATCGAAAGATGGTCGAGACCAACAACAGTAACTGACATCCGAAGTTTTCTTGGTTTGGCTGGATATTATCGACATTTTGTGAAATATTTTTCATGATTATCTAATCCACTCACTAGGTTGACTCGAAAAGGAGTTAAGTTTGTGTGGACGGATTAATGTGAATAGAATTTCAAGGAGTTGAAAAGAAGGTTATCCAGTGCACCTGTACTCACACTTCCTTGTAGTTGAGAAAGGTTTGTGATCTACAGTGATGCATCCAATAATGGACTGGGATGTGTTCTTATGCAAAATGATATTGTGATAGCTTATGCCTCACGATAGATGAAAATCCATGAGAAAAATTACCCAACTCATGATTTGGAGTTAGGTGCGGTAATCTTTGCATTAACAATTTAGAGGAATTACCTTTATGGTTAAAGGTGTGATATTTATACTGATCATAAAAGTTTAAAATATATTTTCACACAAAAGGAGCTGAATATGCGTCAAAGAAGGTGGTTGGAGCTGATTAAGGATTACGACTTCTCAATTCATTACCACCCTGGGAAAGCAAACAAGGTGGCAGATGCATTAAGTCGACAAAACCATGCCAGTTTATCCATGATGAGGATCACAAAAGATCCAATATTTATGGATTTACAAAGGATGGATCTTGGAATTATAATGGAAGGGGAAAATTGTATCTTTCTCAAATGAATGTTCAACCATCTATACATGTGATGATTAAAGAGGCACAGAAATAAGATGTCGAGTTACAAAAGAAGGTGAGAAATGTTCCTGAATTCAACCTTGATTGTGGTGGGGTAATAAAGTTCAGGAATCGGGTTTGTGTTGCTCCCATCCCAGAATTAATGAAGGATCTACTGGATGAGGCTCATAGTTCTTCATTCTCTATTCATCCTGGAAGCACAAATATGTATAGGGACTTGAAAGAGTACTTTTAGTGGGATGGCATGAAAAGTGATGTTGCTGAATATGTCTCTCGATGCTTGGTTTGTCAGCAAGTTAAAGCTGAGATATAGAAGTCTAAGGGGTTGTTACAACCATTACCCATACACGAATGGAAATGGGAAAACATTACTATGGACTTTGTCACAGGACTTCCTAAAACATCTAAAGGCAATAATGCTATCTGGGTCATAGTTGATCGTCTTACAAAGTCTGCACACTTCATTGTTATTAGAGAAGATTTCTCCCAGGATCAGCTTTCCAGGATATGTGTATAGGAAGTGGTAAGATTTCATGGAGTACCACTTTCTATTATATCTGATCGGGATCCAAGGTCTACCTCAAAGTTCTCGTGAAGTCTTCAGCATAGTCTGGATACTGAATTGAGCTTCAGCACTACTTATCATCCTCAGACAGACGGACAGTCTAAGAGGACAATTCAAACTCTAGAAGATATGTTGAGAGCTTGATCTATGGATTTCAAAGGTGGTTGGGATCAACACTTACCTTTGGTGGGATTTTCTTATAATAATAGCTTTCACTCCAGAATTCAGATGGCTCCTTATGAAGCTCTCTATGGAAATAATTGCAGGACTCCAACTTTCCGGGATGAAGTTGGAGAAAGAAAGCTATTAGAACCTGATCTCATTGATGAAATGGCATAAAAGGTTAGATCTATTCAACAACACATAAGAGCAGCTCAGATTCGACAGAAACGTTATGCCGAAAACCGAAGAAAAGACCTAGAGTTTGAAGTGGGTGATAAAGTGTTCTTACGAATATCTCCCTGGAAGAGGGTCATGAGATTTGAAAAGATGGGGAAGTTGAGCCCTAGATATATCGGTCCTTTCAAAATACTGGATCGTGCCAGGAAGGTAGCTTATCGATTGGCGCTTCCACTGAATCTCTCTCAAGTACACTATGTGTTCCATGTATCTCTCCTGAGAAAGTATAAACCTGATCATTCACATGTACTCAGCTCAGAAGTTGTACTGCTAGAGAAAGATCTTTCATATGAAGAATAGCCGATAGAGATTCTGGATCGCAGAGACAAATTCCTACGAAACAAGACCACTCTCTTGGTGAAAGTTTTATGGAGGAACCACCAATTAGAAGAAGCTACATGGGAGCTTAAGGATATGATGAGAGAGAGGTATCCTCATCTGTTTGTTACAATGTGACGAATTTCGAGGGTGAAATTCATTTTACTAGGGGTATAATGTAACACTCGATACTTTTATGAGAGATATTTTATTTTTATGTTATATAAATCATCAAAGGAATCTTTCACTACACGCAACACTAGCTTGGCTTGCTTTACACGCAACCATGGCCTTCCTCGATAGCTTGCGTTGTACACAATACCGAGTTTCACTAAACAACGATATGCTATTAAAATATTATTAAAACAAGCCGTTATGAATAGTACTAACTGAATTTTGAATTTTATTACATTTTAATTCAACTTATACATTTTCTAGAATGAGGTATAAATGAAAACTCAATTTATTTTGGATAAAAGAAATTTTTTTCAAAAAATACAGTTTTGCCGCCTTTTGATGGTGCACCCATATTAAATCTAGTTTTTGACTTTTTTATAAGTTAAATTTGACCAAATAAAATTCTGCTTTTAAATCAGGATATAAAAATTTACTTTTGATATATTTGATATTTTTCTGATAACTTTCATATTTTTATGAATAGTAAAAATACGCTAATTTTTAATTAAAAACAACTTTTTTCATTGAGATAATTTATATGGTTAAATTATAATATTTAGGGGTTTTAAAGTATAGATAGAATATATTTTTACCATTTAATATAATGTATGTCATTAGCATTAATTACACATTGAATTAATAGGTAAAAACATTTAAATATTTTGCAATGTTTTAACTTCTAAAACCTGTTTTCTTAACAACGGGATTTATTTTAAATTAATTAATAAAACTTATATGTATTGAATTTTAAAAAATGGATTCCATATTCAGAATCAGTGAGTCCAAATTATGTTAATAGGCGACTTTTTATTTTTGGGGATTATGAATAGTAACTACGGTAAATTTTATTTACCATAGTTAAAGGTAAATCTGGTAATTAAGGGTAAATATAAGATTATAAAATTACCCTAACACCTGCCAAAATCCTATTTTATGACTAAAAGTCGACCCATATCACCTAAGGGTCAGATTAGATTCATTTAATAGACTTTGTTCCATGAAAATAATTTAATTATTATTAAAACCAAATAATGTGACAACATGTCACTTTCTTGAATCTTATAAGTATAATAATTTTAATTTGGTGATAAACATAATGAAACTTCAAACATGAATAGTATCCAGAAAGATAGTACTATTATATACATGATAGGAATTTATTTAGAATTTTTAGGGATTAAATAATTATCATTAATTAAGACACAATAGTGATGTTGAAATTATTTTATTAATTAAAATATAAAATAAATTGTTTTAAAAATATTAAAATAAAAATAATATGAACTATTTGATGTGCTACAATAATTTTCTAGATACATATGAAATTTTATGAATCTATTAAAGCTTTTAGTTAGAACATCTCTTCTGTATATATTTTATTTAAATTCAAATAAATCAATAGTGTCAAAATTGACACTATTGTTATTTTATAAAAATAACATATTATAAAATTGTTTAAAAATCAAAAATATATTTAAAAATTATAAATTAAATTTTATATGGTCGAAACAATCATAAAGTATGAATTTATGGAAAATTAACAACACATATGTAATTATTTATAATAATTTAAAATTTAGAATGTTATTACCACAAATAAAATTAAATTGATAAATAAGGATAAATCAAGTTGATAATGTTTAAAATAAATTCCTAACATGTCTAAATTTCATTTTTTGATGATATTAGAACCCTATCTCATCTAATCTTCGGATATGAGTCATTTTGGAAGTTCTTAAGTGGGGTTCGGATTTAATATAAACTAATATTTCTTATATTTCCAAAGGTACCCCTCTCTTCCCTTATAAACGGGAACCTCCTCCCTCTCCTCCTCACACCAATTTGAGCCTTCAATCTCGGCAAAACCCTTCCACTTTATCATATCCAGTTACCTAGAATAATCCTAGAGGTTCTGTTATTCTTCAACGACCAACCCTAGTGCCCTAAGAGGAGGTTAAGAAGAGGCGTGTCAAAAAAGAGGTAATATCCATTACAGATCCTTTCCAAATTCATTCTTCTTAAACATCTTCTTATTTAGTGGTTTAATTATTAAGTAATAACATTATTAACACTCATATACTTATATGTTATTATATGTTTGAAACAACCCTATTTCACCATCTATCCATCCTACGGAAAACGAAATCACCGCGCGTGCGTACGTACGGAATATCGTCTCCACGCCGTGGTGTAATCTATTTTCCACCACCACCTTACTTGGATGGGTATAATGGTGTACATAATAACTATATATGATTATTGTAAAGTGATATTGATTCTGAAATATAATACATACACTCCAATACAATTCCACGATCATGGGAACGATATCATCGGTCGTGCGTACGTACGGAATACCGTCTCCATGATGTGATGTGATTCGTTCTACATGATATTCATTGAATAATGATTATATAAATGAATTGAATTAATAAATATTATATATAGTACATTAATACAATTTTGGAAATGATGTATCTATTACCTAAAGATAAGGATAAGAATTTATTCGATGAAACACGCATAGGAACAAAAAGTTATAAACACACGAATAAAAAGTAGCAATGAAATATAACTACTAAGAAGCTAAAAATATGACCATATATGATATAATAACAATAATTATGATTCTGGAATAAGTCAATAACATTATTTAAATCATTATACAGGAGGTTCAGACACTTACGAAGCAAATCAGACCTAAGTTAAGGGAAAATATCACAATCTCAAATTTATCCGAGATTGTTTATACTTTGGTATTTACCGGGGTATATTTTATCATCCACATCCATGTTCCCTAAATATGTAATATTATTTCAATCCACCTAAAATTTTTTAAATCCAATTTACCCTTCGGTGAGTTTTTAGTAAAAGATATGAAAGGAATCTTTTTTCATTTTTCGTACGAGATACTTTTTGACTTTTCTGAAAAAAGTACGAGAAGAATGTTTTTTTAAACTTATAGGGCATGAATGGATTTTTAAAACATTATTTCCAAGAATATTGCTTTACAAGTTTTCAAGTTAATTTTTAATCAACTTATTTTAGTTAAAAAATGTATGACATGTTAAGAAAAGAAAAATGTTTTTGAAGTAGAATGGATATTTTCCTCAAAATGGAGTTCAAGTATTTTATCAAAATTATTTTCCATATAAGATAATAAAGAGTTATGTTTCTATCCCTATTATTAAATTTATTTTATTATGTTGTTATGGAATTATTTTATCTTATATTAATTGTTTTTATGATGTCATTTTGTTTAAGAATCCCATTTTTATTACATGGGTTATGCAATGATGTATGATTTATGATTTTGTGGCACACATAATAATGGTATCATTATGAGATGGGTGGGACCTATATCTCCCTATAATTCATTGGGTAAAGATTTTATATCTCATGAGATAGACATGGCTGGAATGGCAGGTTAAACCGGTTCAGTGAAACAGGACTGAAACGGGGAGTGATCTCGGTTCAGAAATGGACTTTGTCCACTAAGATAGTCTTGGAAATGAGTCTTGACTAATATGAAATGATTCTATATGATTATGTGTGTATTCCAAAATGTTTCATGTTCCAAGTTATGATTATTGGGATTTCATTTCACTACTATGATTTATCCCCTTTTATAAAATTATGATCTCTTTTGCAGGTTAAGATTTCCAAAAGTTATGTTCTTATGAATATGATGGGATTGATATTTCTTTTGTTTACCCTTACTGAGAATTTGAGCTCACCCTTTTGTATGTTTTCTTCCCCCAGGTTAGGAAGAAGTATATTAAGTAAGACATGCCAAAAGGGACTATAGATATGATGAAGTAAATGGGAGACAGTGTAGACGCTTTATGAACAAGTTGTTTATGTTTCCCAGTATCTAAAGACACTATACCTATATGGTCCTTTACTGGTTTTGTTATATGTTGTAATAAGTGTGCTTCAATTTTGAAGTAATAACAATGTATGTAAATTATGGGTCGTTATAGAAAATGTGAAAGTTATTATAGGGGAATCGACTATTGGTGACGTTCTAGAAGTAAAGAAGACCCATGAGGTGTGAGTCCCTAAAGATCATATTGAAATCATCCAGGAGGGAAAATCATGAGATAATGTGTTAATGAGTGGGAAATAATTATCCATTATTAATAATGAGGCCACTATGTCTTATGGGGAATAGGTGACACAAAATACACAATCACCAAAATTTGGAGCTAAGGGAGACCCTCCACAGATAATTGAGAAGACATCTCTTCCTATGGATAGAGATAAAGAATTCGTTTCTCTTACGAATTTTGGATCTCTATGCGTAACTCCCTGACCCCAGTTACCCAGAGTCGGTGCAATATTATATAACATTGGCATGATCAGAAGGTATGAAATCATAAAAGACCGATCAGTTTAGTATCTTTGGAAGTACTAGAAACAAACATATGTTTTACATGACATTATTAAATGAAAAACAAATACATTATGTCTCCTTCGAACACATTAATCTTGCTTAGACTATCTCTATAGGTTGGTCATAATTTATGTCTTCACATCTTGGAAAAAATAAATCATAGAAAGGGGTGAGATCAAGTTCTCAATAAAGATAACAATATAGCAGAAACATTCGTAAATAAGCCAAAAAATTTAAGGAATTGTATAAGACCAAAAAAATACATTTAAACATAAAATTATGTATAAAGTGGCCTAGATAAATCAAATAATTCCGTTTTCCTATTCACATGGATATTTTAGTAGATGAATAATCCATGTAATATCAATAGCCAATTTTATAAGGATGGAATTCATAATGTCAGATATCATAACCACATAGTCAAGGCCTCGTGCCAAGAATAAAAATAATATTTTTTCAAGGCCTTGTGCCAAGAAACTAGATTGTCTCATGAGACATACCGATGCATGAAGGAGCTATATCAGTCTCCACCCATCACATACTGAGTTCGATGTATTCCTCATATGAATAGGTTGAAATATAACATACAACATTCTTATTAAAACTAGCATTTGAAATGATAATACATTAACTATAAACTTTGAATTATATAACAATTACTCATCCACTATCAAACATATCACAAAACCTTCAATACACTATGAAATATTGTATCATAATAAATCAACTACAAATAATTGTAAAAGCCATCAATGATTATTGACATAGATGAAATAAAAATTATTTAAATAAATATCGATCCCTATTTTGAAATCAATTAAAAGTAACATAAATATATAATAAAACATTTTTTTAAAATTTTATTTATAATATTGTAGGGGAAGCTTCGAAGGTGTTATAACAGTGGTAAATAGCTGCAGACACTATATAAGATAAAAAACATCTATACATTAATATGTCAAAATGGTCATAAAGTACATTTTTTGGAATATGGAAGAATGATTATTTTAAGAAAATTTTATAAAAATTCAAGCATGGAATAAATGACTTTATCCCATATTAAAGGAAATGTTAAAAAACAGAATCAATTTTTATGAAACATGGTTGTGGATGATAAATAAGTCCTAGTGGATACTTAGGTATAAACAACCTCGGATAAATAAAGAGAATATAAAATTAACTCTTACCTTGTAATTTTACTTGATTGAGGGTATGCTATCCTCCTCTATAAAAGTTAAATAATTTTTATTAAATTATAAATGAACAACATACATAATTATTATATCATATATGGTCTTGTAGAATTGCTTTGATAATAATATTTCAGTTGTATAATTGTTTCAGGTGTTAACAGATTCATTTTCCTTTATATGATTCGGTACGTAAGTAATGTTTGTTATGGATATGATGTATTGGTTTATATCCAGAGTGAAATTATGTTTGAAAATATTATTTTTAATCATAAAATGAAAATTATTCTTGAATAATTACGATGGGGAATGAATCTCATCGCATTCGTGGAGGCGGTAATCCGTATGTACGCACAAGAAAAAATACCATTCTATTGATGGTGAAAGCGTATGTAAATGGATGGAATATAAAATAGACATAACAATTATTGTTTTATATTTTTTATTTACATAAATTATACTCATTGTTATACCCATCTAAATACTTGAGTGTTGAATAACAAACTACACCCCGACATGGAGACAGTAAGCCGTACGTACGTACATATGATGAATTTTTCATTAATAAGGTGGATAGAATAATGAATATGGTTGTACCATATTTAAATTAACATCACATTATTTATAAGGTACTGGAGTAGTCATTTTGGTATGGTAACAACAGAGAAATAGGATGTGGAAGAAGATAAAAACTTTGAAAGAGGTGATAAAATTATTATCTCTTCTTGAGGTGCATTCTTTTGATTTGATAAAAAGGGCTCCTTAGGCTGAATTATGGTAAATTAATTGCCTCTAAGTTGGATTGAGGGTTGTGGGGAGGATATCAGAGTAGGGTTTGTCCGAGACAAATGGCTTTGGATGTGTGAAATTAAGAGAAGCGGTAGTACCCCTTTATAAGAGAGTTGAGGGTCACATTAGGAAACCCTTTAAATATTATTTTGTTTTACAATCATTTATGATTTATAATGGCTAAAAAAGGATTTATTTCTAGGATTAGGTGGGTATGGGAAGAATAATTCTCAACCAATAGGTTTTAGACAGGTTAATGTCACCATATTAACCTTATCTTTGAGATTTTACTCTTAGATAAATAGTTTAACATTTTCCATCTATTCTTGTATTATTATATTAAATTTTAATAAACATATTAAAAAAATACAATATAACTCAAAGTGGTTCATTATTAATATATATAACCTTATAAAAGTTCATTGGCTGAACTATAGACTTTTATGAATATTATATCTACTAATAATATAGTATTTGTTTAAAAAACTAATTTATGTCAATGTTGACACAATTTAGAATTTTTTTAAGTCATGAAATTTTTATCATTTCAAAAAAAATTATTTAATCAATCCTAACATATCATATTGACCTATAAAATTCGTGAAATACATCAAAAATATCAATTTACAATTATCTTAATATTTATATTATTAATTAATTTAATCTTTTAATAATAAGGTAATTAATGCATCATCATCGTGTCATAAATAAATTTAATTATTTAAAGTCTAAAAATTATAAATAAAATACCATTCTGTAGGAAATACATTTATCTTTATATAGAATATTTACAGTCTAATTTATATTATTTATATAACTAAATTAAAAAAAATTTAGTTATTAAACATTGAATTTAACACATTAAACTCTTCTTTAAATAAAATAATAATAAATTTCATAATCTAATCAATTTTGACCAAAAGGATCATATTTTATTCATAATGTTGATTTTGGCCGAAATAATTTTATCCAATAGAATTAGGATACATTTTATGGTAATTATATTATCATTTTTACCTTTTATTAACATATTTACCATTAATAGTGGTAAATAAATCTAAAATGTTACTATTCACCAAAAATTATTTTCATCCAATTAGACCACATTTTACATACTGATTTCAACCCTATCATTATTATTTTTGATATTCAATTTACAGAAGTGGTAAAATTATGTTTTATGCAATATTTCAAACGTACCTAGAAGGTGGGTAAAAGACGTTAAAAAGGTAAATAACATTTTATACATCTAATTTTATTATAAAATGACAACAATAAATTACATTGAACTAATATAGGCATTATATATGCATTTTGACTTAAAATAAATTTAAATAAAATAAATAATTATATAAATAAAAAATAGGTTTTCAACAATAACGTAGTGTTTTTCACTAATCATAAATAATTGAATGATTTTAATAAAATACCAAAAAATCACCCAAATCTAATTTGGATATTCCGAATCCAAAAATAAAGTCCATTTTGATAAATAAAATTTAAAATATTTCATAAATTGTGTATTAATATTCATAAATGCTGGTTTGGTTGGACATGGTTTGTTAGAACTCGAAGTTATGTACAACGCAAGTTACTCTATTATTCCAAGAGAACCGTACCGTGTAAGCTAGGGGTGTTACATTCTTCCCTCCAAAAAATTTCATCCATGAAATTTATAGAATATTACTGCATAAAACGATTCGGGCGGTTCATCATTGTAAGTTCACTGGTTCCCACATTGCCTCTTCCATCTTATGGTTTCTCCATAGAACTTTTACCAGACAAGTTGTCAAGTTTCTCAAAACTTATTCTATGGTATCATAAATGTTGATGGGATATTCACAATAAGATAGATCAGGTTCTATTTATATTTCACCATAGGTCAGTACATGCGTTGGGCAAGGCATTTATTTTCCCAACAATGATACATAGAACCCATCATGAACTTTGGAGAGACTTTGCATCATTTTCAACAAAAAGGTACCACTCCAATTAGTTCTACAATTTTGACAGGTCCGAAATACTTAGGACTTAATTTACCCTTCCTACCAAATATTACAAAACAATTGAATTTATATAAGTATAAAAACATGATCACATACATGAAATTCCAAATCCTTCTTCGGTTATCGGAATATCTCTTTTTTATACTTTGAGATACTTTGATGTGGGTTTGTGTAATCTTCATCTTTTCCATTTTTTTCTCAAAATGTTCTGGGCCTACGAGTTTTCTTTCACCTACATCATCCCAACAGGTTGGTGTGCCACATCTCTTTCCATATAACGCGTTATATGGTGCCATCTAAATTCATGAATGAAAGATATTGTTATAGGAAAATTCAACTAGAGGTAAATAATGATCCCACATACATTGAATGTCAAGTGAGAAAGATCTCAAAATATATTCTATGGTTTTAATAGTACGTTCTAATTGTCCATTAGTTTGAGGGTGTTAGGAAGTGCTCAAATAAAGTTCTGTATCTAGGTCGTTATAATGAATTTTCTAGACACATTATATAAAATTGGGATCACGATCAGAAACAATCGATATGGGTAGTCAATAAATTCATACAACTTCTTTGATAGAGAGTATTGATAAACATTCTAGTGGTAAATTTTCTCCTACATTAATAAAATGTGCTGACATGGTAAAACGATACAAAATGACCCATATTACATCATTCCTTCTAGGAGTCTTTGGTATCCCCATGAAAAATCCCATCACAGTATCATCTCTTTTCGACTCAGGTATGTGAAGATGTTCCATGGATCCTCCATGTTGTTGTATTCCAACCTCAACCTATTGAAAAAACATACATCTTAAAACATAATCAACAATAATTGTCTTCATGTTGTCCAGCCAAAAATGTTCCTTCAAATATCTATACATCGTGGTGATTCCAGGGTGTATAGAGAAATTGGAGCTATGAGAATCATCTGACAATTCCCTTTTAAGATATGGTATGTCAGGAAAATAGGATCTCTTCCCAAGTTCCAAAATCCCATATTCAAATATGAATTCGATCAACCTCTCATCATTCACACCTTTAATTTTCTTTTGAAATTCTTCATTATCAGTATGAGATATTATTATCCTTTCTAGTAAATATGGTTTGAGGAACATTTGAAAAATTATTAATATTTCACCATCTATGATTATTCCAATTTCATTCTTTACTTGATCTAGGAACATAGGATCCCTTTCAACTCTTATATTGTACAAAATTCCATGACTCTATCTCCTCAAAGCATCTGCCACCCTATTTTCCTTCCCTGAGGGCTACTGTATAGTGCAATAATAATATTTGAGTAGTTAGAGTCATTGTATTTTCCTCCTGTTGAGTTATTGTTGTGAGGAAATATACTTCAAACTCTTATGATCAGTATATATCTCACAATTTTCACCATACATATAGTGTCTCTATATCATCGAAGTAATGATTATAGTTGCTAACTCATGATAAAGAGTGGGATATTTTTTTTCATGATTTTTTAGTTGTCGTGATGAATAGGCAATAACTATATCATTCTGCATATTGACACAACCATGTCCTTTCATTGAAGCATCACTATAAATAACAAACTCATTATTCCATGATGGTAGAGTCAAGAAAGAAGAATTTATTAATAATCTCTTCACTTCTTCAAAGTATTCTTCACACTCTTTTTTCCAAAAAAATTATCACCTTTACATGTGAGGTTGGTTAATTTGTTATCCCATCGGGAAATATTCTGGAAAAAACGTTAATAATTACCCGCAAAACCAATAAAATTGTGTACCTTAGTTATACTCATATGTGCTGGCCATTCATGGATTTCCTTGGTCGTTGAAGGGTCGACATAGATTCTATCCTTTGAGACAATATGGCCAAAAAATGAAGTTTCCTATAACAAGAATTCACACTTACTAAACGTCCCATATAATTCATTTCTTCTAAGGGTATTCAGAATATTATTAAAGTAATTTTCATGATCTTTATAGAATTTGGTGTAAAAGAAGATATCATCAACAAACACCACTACAAATTCATCAATATATTCGTTGAAATCTCTATTCATTCAATCCATGTAGATAGAGGGTTCATTAGTCTGTCCAAAAGCCATTACTTTAGACTTATAATGACCATACCGGGTTCAAATGCTGGTTTTGGAAAATATTCCTTCTTCACACACAATTGATGATATCCTGATCGAAGGTAAATCTTTGAAAAATATTGAGCTCCATGAATTTGATCAAATTAATCATCAAGGTGAAGTAGGTTATGTGTGTTCCTTATTGTTATTGCATTGGTCTCCCTATAGTCAATGCAGAACCTCATAGATCCATCATTCTTCTTAACAAAAAGAATAGGGTCTCCCCATAGAGAAAACTAGTGTGAATAAATACTTTATTACTCAAATCCTTTATTTGTTTCCTTAGTTCCACTAATTACATAGTGTCCATTATATAATGGTCATTTGATATGTTCCTTGAACTAGGAATAAATTTAATGGAAAACTCAATTTCTTATTCTGGGGGATGTCCATGTAATTCCTCTAGAAACACATCATCATATTAATTTACAATAGGTATATCCTCTATTTGAACATTCTTTTCATTTCCCATTGATATTTCGTTCACTTCTTCCCCAATAATTAAATTTAGTTGATCTACTGGTGATGGATCTAAATAAGAATCAGATAGTGATTTTTCTTCTCTAAAGATAAGGTACTCTTTATCAACATCAAAAATCATAACCATATTCTTCATACAATAAATTTTCGCATCATGATCCAAAATCCAATCCATATTAAGGATTATATCAAATTAAATCATGGGAATGATGATGAGATCAGTATAAAAGATCATTTATATTCCCTTATGGGAACTGATTCACAAAACATTATTGTAATGATACTTCCCTTAATAGTTTTGACAGAATACTTCCTTGTTAAATCAAATTAGAAATATCTAATTTTCTTTGGAAACTGGGATGATATGAAACAATGTAATGATCTCGAATGACATAGATAATTGGCTAAATTTGAGGAAACCATTAAATTACCTTCCACCATGTCATTTGGAGCTTCAACCTTAGTAGTTGTCATCGTATAAGTTGGACATTCTCCCTTGGTCTTTTTTGAGGTATGTTTCCTTGTCACTTAGAACATTCATTTGATTAAATTCCCATTTCTCTAAAATTAAAGCATTTCACATTGAAATATTCTTACATTCCCATGAAATCACGAGCTTGGTGGCCTTTTCACCACACTTATAACAGTCTCCCATTCCTTATAGGGAAGTACCAAGGTGTTTCTTCCCACAATTACTGTAGGATTGAAATACAACATTTCCCATATTCCACTTATTTCCATTTTAGAGTGTTCAGTAAATCTCTTATTCTCCCGTGTTACTTTAAATTCATTAGAATTAGATAATTATGTTTCTGTATTAATATAACAAAATCCAATATCATGGAATGATATTAAGAATTTTTAGACTAATGCACAAATGATAAATTGTTTTAACCCATAAAATAATCGATCAATCTTACTCCATGGATTACCTATATAATCTGTTGCATGCATTTCTAACCTTATAAAGTTAGCAACATACTTTGAACATTCTCATCCAATTTTTTCCTCAGACTCAAAAATTATATTTGCATATATTTTATATGGTCATGGGAAATTATTTTTCTATGAAAATTTTATTGGACTCCCTCCATTCTGTATTTTATACTTGTTCATCCTCATTTGTGTTTTGAATTATTGACCACCATTGATCTACATCTCCCATGAGGTGATAAATTACCATGATAACTTTTTCTATTTCGAAACTCCATCAAGCATGAAAAATTTTCTCTAAAAAACATATCCATTTCTCACCTACAAATGAATTTGTAGTCCAATTGAATGTTTTTGGTTTTTTCCTCATTAAGGAGTCTTACATTGATCATCTGCATTGAGGGTCAGGGTGCTCTATATGGGTAAGGTTATTATTCATAATCTGAGTTAGTGGTCCTAGTATGGTTATAAGTTGTTCAGCACCATGTTCATCACCAACTCCACCATAATTATCTTGAGTATGAGGGAAATACTTACATGGATTATGTACGTTGATATGGGTTCAATTATTTCCATTGGGCTCCATTTTAAAATAATGGAATACATTTGATGAGATTATGAATTGCAATAATTAAGTCCAAACTTGTAAAATACCTAATATAAATTGAATCATTTATGCATACAATCAATAATCAATAAAAAAATTCTTAGAGGAAGTATTTACTCATATATCCTTTATAATGGTTTGTAATGAAAAGGTGAATTATCCTAAAAATATCCCCCAGGAGTATCGTATCCAAGAGTGTTGCAGGGCCTATTGTTGTATTCCAAGTTACACTAAGTCAAGCCCAAAACTTCTTCTTGTAGTTTTTCCTCTTAGGTACATCTATTCCTGAGCCACCTCTACCTGACCATATCCATACATGGATTTATTGTGTGAAAGAACACAAAATCTCTAAATTACCAAAATTATAGGAAGTTCTTCTATAATAATTTTCAAATCCTATCTTACTGTAATGTTTTATAATTAGAGTTTTTCTAAATCTAGCTTCCAAGGATTGTACTAAACATCTCTGATTCCATTTATAATGCCATGACCCTACTAAACCCAAAGTGAGCACATTATTACATAAAATTAGCATGATCACAAGAGATTAAATCCCGAAAGACTGATCAGTTTAGTAGCCTTGGAAGTACAAGATAAAAATATATGTTTTACATTACATTATGAAAAAAATCAACATCGTTATGTCCCCATTGAACCCATTTATCTCCCGTAGACTATCCCTGTAGGTCAGTCATAATATATTACGTTACTTGGAAAAATAAAACATTGAAATGGTTGAGTTCATGTGCTCAGTAAGGACCACTATATAGTTGACACTTTTATAAATAATAATTAACATTTAAGGTAATTTATGAGACTAAAACACAATACTTATTATCATAAACATTAGCACAATATGGAATAGTAAAATAAAATAAAGCCATTAACATATTCACATGGATATTCTAGTAGTCAAATAATTTCATGTAATATCAATATCCAATTTTATTATGATGGAATGCATAATGAAGGACATCATAACCACATAGTCCTCGTTCCAAGAATAAAAATAAGATTTTTTTCAGGGCCTTAAGCCAATATACTAGTTTCTCTCATGAGTCATATTGATTCTTAGAGGAGCTATAGTATGCTCAACCCATTACTTACTATGTCCAATGCATTACTCATATGAAAAGGTTGTAACATAACATATAAAATTCATATTAAAACTAGCATAAAAAATGTTAATAATTTAATCATTATCTAAGAATGGTATAAAAATTTCACATCCATAGTCAAAATATCACAAAAACTTGAAATCAATATGGATGATTTTACCATATTTAATCAACTTCAAACAAGTGTAAAATCCATCAAAGGATATTTACAACAATGAAATCAAAACTATTTGATTGAAATATCTCATTTTATTTTGAAAAGATTTAAAATTCAGATAATTATAAAAGAAATAATTTATAATGAAAGTATTCTTATAATTTTTTAAGGGAAGCTATGAAGGTGTTATAACATCAAAAAATAACCACACCTATCATATAAGTTAAAAAACCTCCTTACCTTAATTTTCCTAAAAGGTCATAATGTACCTTGTTTGGAAAACGATGGAAATATTACTTTCAAAAATAATTAAATAAATTTGAAAAAGTTTATAAATGATTTTAACCAATATTATTGGGAATATTAAAAAATGTTTGAAATTAATTTTTAAGAAACACGGATGTGGATGATAAAGATGACCCAGTAGATAGTTAGTTATAAACCACCTTGGATAAATAATGAGTTTGTAAATTTAACCATTACCTTATACCTTTCAATGATCAAGTGTATATTATACTTCTATAAAAAAGATAAATCATTGTTATTAAATTTTATATGAACAATGTACAAAAATATGATAACATTTATTGTTTTCTAATATTTCATTTTTAATATTATTTCAGTTGTATCATTGTTTCAGGTGTTAATTTATTTGTTATCCTTTATATGTTTTGTTAAGTATGTCATGTTTGTTATGGATAGGATGTATTTGATTCATATCTAGAATGATATTAAGTTTTTAAACATTATTTTTAATCATAAAATGAAAATTATTCTTGAATAATTACGACGGGGAATGAATCTCATCGCGTTCGTGGAGAAAGTAATCCTTACGTACGCACTAGCGACTATACAATTATATTAATGGAGAAATAGAATGTAAAAGGATGGTATATCATATATATACAGAATCATTAAAATTTTATATTCATTATTTACATCAATTATACACATTATTATACCTCTCCAAATAATTATGTGTTGAATAACAATCTACACCACAATGTGGAAACTCTAAGTCCTACGTAAGCATGTATGATGACTTTCTCATTATAAGATAGATAGAATAATGAATACAATTGTACCATATTTATTATAATATCATAGACTTTATATGTTACTAGATTTATTATTTTGGAATGGGAACAACAAAGAAAGATGATGTTGATGAATAATAGAACATTGAAAGAGTTGATGAAATTATAACCTCTTCTCCACGTGCATCCTTTTGAT
This sequence comes from Viscum album, assembly GCA_963277665.1. NCBI lineage: Eukaryota > Viridiplantae > Streptophyta > Magnoliopsida > Santalales > Viscaceae > Viscum > Viscum album. The sequence goes on from OY728157.1 coordinate 1,997,443,498, forward strand.
TTGATAAAAAGTGATCATTAGTTTGGAATATTATAAAATTAAGGACTCTAGGTTGAAGCTAGGGTAGTTGGGAGGATAGTTAATTAGGGTTTGGTAGAGCCAAATGGCTTTAGAGGTGTGGAATTAAGATAATGGTAAGTACCCTTTTATATGAGACGTGAGGGTCACTTTAGGAAAAGTTTGAAATATTATGTTATTATAAAATCATATTCAGTTTATGATGGCTAAAAAATGATTTATGTCAAGGATAAGGTGGGGGTGGGTCGAAAACATCTCAACCAATAGGTTTAAGACTGTTTTTGGTCCCCATATTTACCTTATCATTTAGATTTAATTCTTAGTTAAATTGTTTAACTTTTACCATGTATTCTTGTTTTTTATATTAAAAGGTTAATAAATTTACTATAATAATGCGAGATAACTCCAAGTGGTTAATTATTGACACATATAATAATATAAATGTTCTTTTTAAGAACCTTATATTTTTTTTGAATATTTTATCAATTAATATTGTTGTATATGTTTTAAAAACTCATTTATGTCAATTTTGAAAATATTTAGAATTTAGTTTTTGTAAAAGTCATTTCACCTTTATCACATCAAAAAAAAATATTTAATGAACTCTAAAATTTATTATTAACATGTAATATTCTTTGAATATACAAAAAATCTCAATTTACAATTATATTAAGGTTTATAATATCAATTCTTTTAATCTTTGAATCATAAGGTAATTTTTGTATCGTCATTGTGTCATAAATAAATTAAATTATTTAATTTCTAAAAATTATAAATAAAATACCATTATGTAGGAAATATTTTGTATCTTTATAATGAATATTTAATGTCAAATTTATGCTATTTATAACCCTATATTAATATTTGTTAATTTATTAATCATTGAATTTAACACATTAACTCTTCTTAAAAATAATAAAAATAAATGTCTTAATCTTATCCATATAGACCAAAAGGATCATATATTATTCCTAATAGTTATTTTGGTTGAAATACACTGATAAAATAGAATTAAGACATTTCATAAGGTAATTATAATATCATTTTTACCATTAATTACAATATTTACTTTTAACAATGGTAAAAAAAATTCCAATGTTACTATTAACCAAAAAAAATTCATCCTATTATACCACATTTTACTTATTGATGTCAACTATGTCTCTAAAATTTTTTATATTCAATTTAAATAATTGGTTAAATTACGTTTTATAAAAATTTTCAAATGTTCCTAGAAGGTGGGAAAACAACGTTAAAAATCTCATTAAAATTTTATACATATAATTTTATTATAAAATGACCTTAATGAATTAAATTGAACTAATATATGTATTATTTATCAATTTTACATAAAATAAATTTTATTAAAATAAATAATAATTTAAATAAATTGTAGTTTTTAAATAATAATGCAGTGTTTTTCACTATTCATCAAAAATTTATTGTTTTTAGAAAAATACCAAAAATTTACTCTGTGCTAATTTTGATATTATAAATTAAAAAATGAAGTCCATTTTGATAAATAAAATTTATTAAATTTAAAAATCTGGGTATTACTATTCTTATCGACATGTTTGGTTGGTTATGGTGTGTTCAAAATCGATGTAGCGTACAACGAAAGCTATTGTATTATTCAAAGAGATGTGTACCGTGGAAGCTTAGGGTGTTACAATGTGTGTCCTCCTTCACGTTGTAGAGAAAAACCCCAAAATTTTTAGTATTATTAAAATATGGAGGTTCATTCACTCTTCTTGTGATACAAGTCGTCCCTAAAGAAAGTGTATTACTTGAGTTTGAACATAGGTGATGAAAAGAGTGCGATCTAGTCAAGATAATAGAGGGGAGTCTATTATATCACCATATTCACAATATGGTCTGATTTACTAGGATAGATGGTATCCCATATCAAATTTATAGTGAACTCAAGGATTGGCTATGTAGATTAATGCACTCTCCACATGATTACTCAGGACATCTTAGTCGGGTGGGAGTATATAGGGTGGAAAGATTATTTTTCCACCTAGTACCACTCTTTCATATAGGGATTCAATACTCTGAATCTATATGGAAACATTTGGAATGGTTTTTAGAGAAATATGGACAACAATGGGCCACCCTCTATACAATAGAAGATGTTCTGTTACAGATACATGCCCAATAAGAAATTTCTTTTGCATATTCAGTAGAAGTAGCATTCCAAATTAGTGAATGTGATGCTGAAAAAAGGTTTTATTCTAGAATAGATATATGAACTGTGTCCCAAGGCTTAAGATGACTTGATAATGCTATACAGATTTGAAGGAATTATTGATTAAACATATTATAGGTTATCTTATATCAATGATTGTATCATTGAGGTAGAATAATATGAGAAATTTGATTGTTAATAGATTCATTAAAATATTTTTGTCCCACCTCTTTTTTCACCAATAATGATATCACTTGTTCTGATTTCATGCATAGAAAATAGTGGTTTTGGTCAGAAGCAACTTATATTATTAATTACTAATCAATTAAATGGGTTTAGATAATATAATAATTTTATATCATAAAAATGAAAAATATATAAGTATTTTAGTGAGTAGATTAACATAGCACATAAGGACATAAAAATTAATATAAAGAAAACAAACAATGTTGATGTAACTGCATGAAAAATTATAATATAAAGCATTTAAAAACAAGTAACTGTGCACCAGATGAGAAACAATTTCATTAACCACTGAACTAATCTCAAGAGTTCTGAACTGAATGCATGAATTACTAAAATGAATGCATGAACACATCAACATATGATACAAAAAATAGATTTTTTTTGTTAATTTTTGAACCAATATCATTTTCAATAAACCTATCACATAACGAACATAAGTGACTGCATAAGTAAATGAAGTGAATTTATCATGTGACTTCAATGTGAGGTGACAACAAAGTGATGTGACTACTAGATGACGTAACTATAAGATAAAGTGACCACAAGACAAATTGACCATTCCTGTGTTATGATGAATCAACAGAGTATAATTAAATTAGTAATTAATTTTTAAAATTCCATTGAATATATTTTAATCTTTTACAAAGGAGTAATTAAATTTATAAATTCTAGATTAGCATAAATAGTATGAATATTATTTTTTGAATATTCAATAGTGGCTAGTAAAATTAGAATTTATTATATAAATTTGAACCACTCATAGATAGTATGTTAATGTAACACATACAGAGAAAACTTATATCAATCTACTTGACTCCATTCTTCATTGTCACGTTATTTTTCATTCAAGTTAATATCTAAAAAATAAATTTTCTAGGGTCGATTTTAAGATAATTTATCAAAAAAATAGGATCAGAGATTCAATTTCATCAAAAATCACCCTTCACTAATTTTTACCATTTTTTATCATACTTTAGATATATGTTTATACTATTTTGTATAGCTCTTAGAGAAATCTCCCCATATGTACTCGATAGTACTAGATAATATTTTCTTAATCTAATCCTATATGTTATCCCAAGAATATATATGGATAATCCTAGGTATATCATGGTTTTTCGATTCATATATGTATATATTAAACCAAATATGGTTTATAGATAAACAATATTAGGATTTAATAAATGTGATTAAAATATTGGGACTTTCAACTAGAGAGTATTATGTACCATCACACAATTGAATTGATTGTTTTAAAATCATTTGTGGGTATTTTTACCAATTCATACTATTTTTTATTCTATTTTTAGTAGTTATATATTTCATCCATTTTTTTATAATTATTTTTAAAACATTAATTTTTTGGGAAAATAATTGATCCCTGAAATGTATATGTGATTTACTCTATTTGATGTGAGTAAAATATTCTAAAAGTAACAATTATTTTCAAATAACTTTTATCATGTTTTTTATCATACCATTGAAAATCTATTACAAATTATAAAATTATTATAGGCATATATTTTGTAATTATAGGCCTATATTAATTTAGGTAATTTTAAATTGGTTTTAAATGAAATATTAAATTTGGGGCTCATTTCACGCCTTGTGGAGTCATCCACTAGGACTAATATTTTCATAAAAAATCAATATATTCCACCTATTTTATTAACTTGAGACTTTTATAAGTTATTTTTAAATTTTATTTATTCGTTATATTGATATTATCTATGATAAGTTAAAAAAATTTCAAAAATATACCTCTTTATTTTAATGACAACAGTCATGGTCAGTGGAAAATAAAAAACTAGAATTTGTTCTGAAAATATTGGTTTTGTCTTATGGGGATCTATTAAGAATTGTTTTAAAAAACCTAAAACAATATGAAAATAATGGGATAAAACAAATTACAATAGTTATGATTCATACTAAATTCCAATAATGATTAATTTATTTATCATTAGGAGAGGATTAGTTTTAATGAATATCTATTTATCTGAGTACTTTCCAAATTTGGGAAACAATTTCTATTTATTGTGAAGGAACACTTAATGTTAATAAAATGTGATTATCTATATATATATATATATACTATATGAATTTTATTTTTTTATGTATGAAGATTTATGAAATTATTGTTTACATGTATCTCAGGTTTAATTAATTCATAAACTCGATGAATTAACATGGATAGATTAAGGTTGATATAGCTCAAGTATTATGGATATTAAGATGCCTACCTGATCATTGGAGTGTAATCTCTAGTACATGTTTTATAATCTTGTAACATCAATATACAATTATTATATGTTTTAATTCAAAATAAATTTATTTTTCTAAAACTAATAATATTCAACAATAATTATACTGAAGTAGAATGGATGTCTAATTACTTTTTAAAATCATAGTCAAAATATAAGATTGTTTTCAAAACTAATTACCTAAGTGGATAAGAATAATACAAAGTAAATAATATGGATATGTAACATCTATCTAGAATATTTAAATAGTTTTCCAAAAAAAGATAGTTTTTTATAAGTCAAATTTCAAAGGAAAGTATTTTAAAGGATGAAAATAGAGGAATAATTAGAAATGGGATAAATACTCTAATGAAATTACACTCTAAGTATAAAATGAATGTATGAATAAAAAAGAATTTCTGATGATTATTTATATGAATATGTTCAAATATAAAGAGAAAAAAATCCATGAAGGCCATGTGGTGTGTATCTGAGGATATAAACAATTTTACTATTGTAGATATGTTAATTAAATTCAATAATAAAATAAATTTATAATGGGTATTATTTCATGGGAATAATATTTTCCATATTCTCATATATTTGATGAATGGATATTTTAAATGAATAAATAGAGAAATATTTTTGTATACTCGAAGAAACTACAACAAATTAAATGATAAATATAAAAATCAAAAAAGGGACATGTGTTCTGTGTTGTTGAAATATATGGTCATTTTATTAAACATAAAAAGAATAAATATCTATTAAATTGAAATAATAATATGAAACTATGAAATTAATAACATAAAAATTATCTGAAATTTCTATTGATAGTAAAAAAATTGAATATTATATTGATAAATAATTGTATTGTAAATCTAAATCGGGATTAGCGTATCTATCTAAACATCATGGGATGTTGTATAAAAAATAATTTCTTCCTATATTAATTAGTGAGCCCACCTCCATTAAGACTAATAAATATCGTTGTTCGGAAAATAATTATGAATATTTGAGAACTAAAATTTACATTATAGATAACAATATTAATTAAATTATATAAATATTTTTATCAATAAAAATTTGTTTCATGAGGGTTAGTTTGCTAACATTTCTGGGACCAAGAAAACTGGGATACTAAAATCAATTCATTTTTGATTAATTTATGAAGATTTAAATGAAATGATACCAGAAAAATATAACATATCTGGATAATACATGATCTAGTCATATTAATATAGAATAATTATGATTCATTAACCTTGTGAAATATGATGTAGGATAAGTCACATTTGGTGAAAATGAAAAGGGGAAGATTATAAGACTTTGACATATTTATAACTCTGAATAAATTCATATTAATAATGTTTAGATTTTTGATGAAATAAAATATAGCCAATATAGTATTTCGTAGTTATTTGATGATGTTTTATATGAAATTATTGAAAAAAATCTTGTATAATTTTTTATTCCAAAAATTCATTAATATTTAATTCCGTTAGAAATGACAATTATTAATCTATTAATTTAAAATACCAATCATTTCAAAATGTATCGTATTTATCTTCCTTGTATAGAAAATATTTATTATGTAATAAGATAATATACTAAGGGAATATATAATCATGGAGAAGGATTTATCAAAAAATCATTGTATGAGATCTAAACACACTTAAATTCCCTAAATACATTGTGTGAAATCCCTATCTATAGAAAAGTATACAAAATATCCTCGAATCCAAAGAAAAAATATTTTATATATAAACTAATATAATTTGTTAAGGTGGAGTTATATAGAACATATAGAGGTATTTTAGAAATAAATCACTATTTTAGGCCATTTTTTAATATTAATCAGGATATTCATTGGTGTTTCTACTAACTCAAAAAAGTGGAGCTCCTATTTTTTTAAAATATACTAAATTTATAGAAAAACAGAGTTCACTCACCAGTAAAACCACGAGAAGTGATAAGGGATTTGAATTCTAGAATTAAGAATTTGAATCTCCTTGTTCATAATATGACTATAATAATAATTTCATTAAACCCTAATCACCCCACTAAAATGCATTTATTGAATAAAATAGCAGTAATTGTGAAATAGTATAGACTATGTTTAGTGAATGAATTACCAGTATATTATTGGGTAAATGATGTAAAAATAATATGTTATATTTTTTATGGTTTTATTAAAAGAATTATCGTATACAAGACTCCACATAGACTATGGATTTATAGAAAAACCAATGTGATTTACATTATAGTTTTGGATTAAATGTCCTCATTCTAAATGTATTTGTGAATTTGGAAAGGTTTTCACAAAATATATATGATCGATTTTTTCTTGTTTACTAAACGACTTGTAAAATTTATAGATTCATTAAAAAAAATATATGTTTATAGAAGAATATGTAGAAGTGTATTTTTGTGAGACATATCCATATGAACCCAAACAGGATATAGAATCCCATGAATATGATATATAGAAAATTAATATCAATAATATATTTAAATATTTTAACCATAATATTTATTAAACTCATAGATATCTTACAAGATACCATCAAGATCTCTTTTACCTAGAATAAGACATGTAAAATCCAATTACATTATTACCTATTACTATAAGAACACATAAAGCACCCATATAGATACCGTTGTTGGATTTATAGTGAGATTCACTCAAACAGAAGCCTCAATAATAAACCAAAATTATATTAGAAGTTATCTCGAATTTATCTTAATGAAATTAGTAAAATACTTAAAGATGAAAGTTTGATGATTATTAGGAAATTGTGATTGGATCGATTTAATGTATTTTTTTAAAATAAGGTGATATATGAAAAATTCTATAAAACTATTTTTACCAATAAGTTATTCACAGAAAATATTGAATTCAATGGAACAATTATTATAAAAAAATCTATATGGGTTGCATGATGTTATAGGAATGGGGATGATATTTATTATTAAAAAACCGTTTCACAAGTAATTACAGATGAATCAATTCGAATACTTATTAGATATGGAGATCCTCATAATTTGAAGATAAATCAAATTGAATTCAATATTTAATTTATTAATGGGTATATTATTAAGGATTTTTTTATAAATCCTTATGTTTTTGAATAACAACTTTCTAATCATGACAATAAGAAATCTATTCTTGGTATGGTTTTAAACACTCTCTTAGAGCATGGAGAATAGGCTAGATCCTTAATGATTTAAAAAGTATTTTAAAAAGAATAATTAATCCTAATTCAATTATTAAAAGAATTTAATTTTTTTATCATCCCAAGATTTAATTTTATGTATTTTTTTAAATCTAATTCCTTCAAAAGCATACGTATCACACAACACCAAGGTTAATCAAAATATGATATATAATTAAATATAATTATTCTTAAATGACTATTATAAAATAGTCATTAAATTGGTGGGAATGAATAGTTCTAACCAAATGATTTTAAAAACAAAAGTTACATTCATCCAAATAATTTTATAGGAATTAGATACAAAATGAATCCAATTTCACACATTAAAAGTGAATTTTTTTTCTGATTAATGTTTTTACAAATTTTATTGGACAAATTGTTTTAAAACAAAATTTAGAAACTTTTTTAAATTATATTAAATATAATAAAACTTCATTTCTAATATTATAATTTCAAAATTATTTTAGGCTGATATTTTTTTATATTTCTAGAAATATTCATTTTCCAGTGAATAGTATAAACACCGACTTTTATAAAACTATCAATTTTGTTATATTAATATTATATTTATTATTTTAATACTAAATTCACATATTAGAGAATAAATAATATTTAAATATCTTATTAATGAAGACATGGTATGTTTATATCAGTGAATAAGTAACTAAATGTTTTAAAAATGCTAAATTAATTATTTGTATATTTGGGTTACATAAATATTTATTTACGATTTTAAATCCAATATAAAATATAAAATATAATATAATTTCATAATACATATTTATATATTAAAATTTTATTTCCTTATGATTATATGATAATTTTCAAGAACCATAGTTAATATTAAAAAAAATTCATAAAATCAGTTATGATTTAAAAATTTGAATCTTTTGAATAAGTGATGATTATAACTAAAAATTAAATTTATCAACTTTTAATAAATATTTTTATAATATATAGTCCATTTTTTAATTCTACATGTTTAAAATGGTTTGCTTTAATTTTTTGATTTTTATAAAATATTTGATTTTTTGGTGAATAGTGAAATATGGTAATATAACTTATTTAATAAAAAATAAATTATTGAGTCATTGATGATGCATGGAGGATGTAGTACCAATATATCAAACTATACCTGATTATTATAATATGTTTAGTGATAATTATAGAAATATCCTTATCCATTAGAAAAATTAATAAACTTTTGAATAGGATAATAAAAACCCTCTTCTCCTCCCACTATAAATACCACCCCTCACCACATTATACCCTCACACCTCAAAAAGATTAAATATATAATAATTTCTATTTTATCCAATTTTTGATCCTATTTCTACATCTATGAGGTTATGGTCTCAACAATAGACTAAAACCTATGTCTCAAAGGTGGTTCTCAAGGAGAATAATTCAAGGGGTAATATCCTTTCACTTTCATTACATTGTGCAATATGTGTCTATTTTCCACATTCATGGGTGGCGTGATTCAATTTTATAATTCTTCCATAATTTTTGTTTGTAAATCCATTCACTTGGTTATACTATAATTAATATAAGTATTAAATCATATATAATATTTCGGAACTATAACACAAACATAATATTAAATAATGCAACAGAACTAATTTGTGATGATGGGAAAAATACCAAAATAATCTAAACAATTATCACTAATGTATTATCTACTGATTCATCATCATCCCAAATAAAAAAATGATTTATATAAACATTTAATCTTATATATATTTATTAATAATAAATAATATCAATTCTGTATAATATTTTCCATTTCACATGATCATTTATATATGTATATAGGTGAACCAATGAAATGAACCCTCCTAAATGAGGAAATTAAATATTATAACGCATAAAAAAACAATAAATGAACATAATGAAATTAAAATAAACCAAATAAATCTTAAATAGGTTCTTATAAATATTATTAGGGAATTTAATTTCATTATCCATGATGTTATGTACATTTTGGAATGATTTAATACATAATGTAAGGGATTCTACCTAAATATCCACATTTCCCTTCATATTACACTTTCTATCTTCTTAAACCAATGTAATTATTCTTTATTTTTATAAAAATTTTCTATATATTATTTAACTGTTCCTAAATAATATATTTAGGTCATTTTATCTTTCTATTTTGGGGATATGAATGTTTTATATGGTGTTTTTTCCATCCATGTTGATATGCGTGCCTAATGAAAGGGTACTACCCAATTTTTCACCTATATTATACTAAACTATATAATCTAATATAATACATCAATAATTTACCAATATCAATCATTTTATTTTGAAAATATATCATAGTTCATTCCTTGTTTTATGAAAATATTTATCCCATTCCCTTTTCCTAAACTTCGTTATATTATTCTAAAACTCATCCAAAATGGCTAATTTCTAAAGTTTGTTAAAAACTATTTTTACTTGTTTTCAATTTAGATGGAAATAATATATTCCTCAAAAATAATTCCATTTTCCATACCTATACATTTCTTGGATATACATTTTTATAATTTATTTTATAATATATATATAAATGAATTTTCCAAAATAACTATTCTTTTCAAATTAAAAATGGTATTTCTCCCAAGAAATCCTTTAGGATTATATTAAATTACATTAAACTATTTCAATAACAATCAATTAAATCATATACATAATTGGGAATGATCATTTATGATATCATCAAACATTATTTATTAAATGTTTTATGATCATATGGATGATGGATGTGATATCTTGACACCACTCACCATATTAAACTGAATGTTAGTGATTATGTTTAGTGATTGAGGGAATTTATGTATATGTGGTTTATGTTTCAACCCATTGATATGAGGAAGTAATTAGACATATTAAGTGGAAAGGGGGGACATTTATAACCCCTCAATTCATTATTGGGTCTCCTGAGACAAAATAGATATTGATTTGGTTGAGGCCATAACAATTTTTTAGATGTCTTGGTGGATTCATAAACAGCATGTTTATGATGTGTAATATTATGCATTCCCACATTTTGAAACAAATAATTTATGATCCATTTTATCATTATAATATTAGAATATTCGTTGTTATGTTTCAGTCTCATGTGATTATTTAAGGAATTAATTAATCCGTTTTTATTCCCGCCATATTATGCTCAATACTATGTTTTAATAACATGTGTTTTTAGTTATTCACCATATCATTTTTATTTAGTATTATTTATGATTTATTTTATCGTAACACTTAAAATTATTAATCAGTTGAGTTAACCCCTTCCCAATGTTTTATTCTACCCCTAGATATGATGATATGTATCATGAATGAATTATTGTGGTAATTTTGGCGTTTATCAATGTTTCCAATAGAGATACCATGTTGTATTTCATTTCATGTTGTAATGTAAAACATATGATTTTATATGATTTTTCAAATATCCTAAACTATTTAGTCCCTCGAGATATGGAATCCTTATTTATTAGAGCACCGACTCTGGGCTTCTTTGTGTGTCTTCTTTATAATTGGTATTAGTGGATGTTTAGTTTAAACCCTGGAAACTAGATTTTGAAAAAATATATTATGTAACATAACCCTAAGAATGATTTTGACTAAATGAATTGAAGGAAAAACATGGATATTATTAAGGTAGATATTATTTTCATCTTCCTAGCAATACATCCATGTCTGGATAAAACAAGTGTTCGTGGTTCTCTGATAGATATACCTAGGGGTAACAACTCTGATAAGGTGCATCGAACCTGACTCAACATAACATGGTACATGACAACATACCATACTGCACACCAATTTTGACACTCATGGGGGATATTTTTAGATAATTCACATATTCATTACAAATATTATAAACCATTTAAAAGAAAACATGTTCCCCATAGAATCCATGTTTAGGATTATAGAAATAGTTATGCATAAATTTTTTATTTTATGTTTAGTATTTCACAAGTTTGGATATTATACATTATGTTTTATAATTTTATGACCTAATATAGTTTTTTGAATTGTTTTGAAATGGAACCTTGTTGAAGGATAGAGAATCACATCAATTCATATAATCCAAAGAGTAAGAATCATTGTTTCATTGATAGGTTTATGCCAATATTTTGAAGGGAACTAATATCTCAAATGTTATCATCAAATAAAAAGATAGTATCACGTTATAAAACGAAGGATAATGAATTTTATATATTTTATGGCTTCATAAATCATCCTGAGAATAATATAACAACATGGAAAAATTTGGAAAAAGAGAATAAAGAGAAAAAATTATTTTCCAACATGTAATAATTGTGGATGGAAACACATTGGTATATTCTTATGAGGAAAAGGATTTTTCTTCAACTATAGAGAAAAAGGACACCATTATTGTTATTAAATGTTATGAAGAATATTTACAATATATAAGTCTTAAACTACTAGGATATTGGATACTATGAAAATTAATGTCTAAAACATTCATGGAATATTCCCCAAAAGAGGATAATGGATCATAGTCAATATTATACTACAACTGTGGATGAAGAGGGATGATCAATAATCCAGTTTATTGATTCTAGATTTATGTATTTTATCAACAATTCTAAATTTATAATATTGATGATATATATATTTTGTTTATAATGTAATATTTCTTTCTTTAAGGAATTGGAATAATGATATGAATAGAACTAGAAATCATTAAAATCCATTCTATTATAGGATGATCTTTTAGAAAACACATGTGTTGGGAAAGATACACCTATAAATGTTCATTATGATGAGATGATTAAACATAGATTTACATGGGTTTGTGTTAGTAACCCTGACGTTGGTTAATGATCTTATGGTTTAAGTTATGTGGGGATTATTAAATGTTTGGATTCAGAGAATATTATCCACAACCTATATTTTTAGATTTGGAATCATTCAAGTTTTCATTAGGATTTAAACGTGATTAAGATATTAAAATATTTAGAATGTGGTAATAAGAGATATATTATGTTGTTTTGGGGAAAAATAAGAATTTAACTATTTTTAATTTTTAATCATTTCTCCTTGAATTTGGATATACATATTTTGGATGAGTCTAATGGTTATCTACTTGTAGAATCCATTAAGGATGTTATCAATTAATATTTACGTTTTATTTATCATATTTGATAAATTCTTCTAAACCTTTTGGTTCTAGTAAAAATTTATTGTCTGATCAAATGATTTAGTGATTTTTTGTCAATGTGATTCAGCTATAAAGAAATCATATTTAATATGCATCATTTTTCTAAGAGATAAAGTAGTGTTAGATCAAAGGACACCCAAAGGATGAGACTATGAAATGTAAAGGAATCAACTATATTTATTTTTTAAATGTTCTTTTCTATATAGTAATGAAACTGACAACCCAAGGAAGAGGATTTTTGAAAAAAAGATCATCAAATTTCTTCTCCTTATGAGATATCAATGATATTTTCACTGATAAAAAATATTCAACTTTGTGATGGTATTCATTCTAATGACCATGTTTTATATCACTCTACTACATAACAAGATAGTTATAGGTCACTTCCATGTCCATATTTTCATGAATTTCATACTTTTTCTAAATCATATTCTTGTGGGGACCTTTACATTTCATTTTACCCATTTAATAAAAAATTATATAAATCCTTTTGATGATGTGGGATTTCTACAAATGAATTTTCAAGTATTAGCCATTAATATTTTAAATTTAAATTTCAATGTATGAGGATGTAATTTATTAAAGTAAAGAAGAATGTAACACCCTAATATTTAATGATAATAATATTTTTAAATTTAATTTGTTCAACATCATATGTTTAATAGAATTAAAAGCTTAATTGACTAATGATATATAATTAAATATCATTATTCTAAAACCAATGTTATATCCTTTCCATTAAATTGGTTTAAATGAATATTATTAACCAAAATATGAAATTTATATATTAAATAAAATGTTTTTATATTCATCAAAATGATTTTATTGGCATAAGATAAATAATGAATCCAATTTTAGTCATTAATAGACAATATTTTTACTGAAATAGTTTTACCACCATTTAATGGTGAACATATTTTAGTACTATATTTTAAAATTTTTTGAAATTATATTGAAGAATATAAAATTTATTTTTAAAAAGTAATTTTAATATTAGTATAGGGTGAAATTTTGGAATCTTTCTGAAAAAAATTATTGCTCAGGGAATAGTGAAATCCCAATTTTTATGAAACTCCACTTTTTTTATATTAATACTATTATTATGATTTGAATAGTAAATTCTTCTATAAAAGTATAAATAATTTTTTTTAATCTCTTATAATAATGAATTGGTGTATTTATATAAAATAATATGTTAAAAAATGTTTAAAAATTTATAAATAATGTATTAGTATTTTTGTGAAAGCATAATGTTTTTTTAAAATTTTATAAATAATATATTAATTTAAAATAAAATCAATTTTCATAAAAAAATATTCAAAAACTAATAATTTTTTGTCTTATAATTATAAGATAATTTTTTGAGACCTTAATTAATTATTTACTATGAATTTTCAATATCTTAATGAATGATCCATCCTCAAAATTTATTAATGATAATAAAAAAGTAGATATATGTTACAAATCTTGTGGCACATAGAGATCCACTAATTAAAGATATGAAAAAAAAACTAGAAAAGTATCGAACTCAAATGGGATGTTTAGAAAGCAAAGTAACATAGTCCATTGGATAAAGATAAATGGCACATAACCCACCATAGTAGAACACCATTCATCCAATAATCTAGCACCGAGTTTCACATCATCTACATCCAAAATTTCAAACCCTACCGATAGAAGCTAGCCTTCCACAAAACTGTGTAGTGTTGTATCTGAAGACAACTTCAATACGATTCATGATGTCTACAACCACCTTATGTATTCTAAAGTCAACTTCCACCGCGCATCTTGAGGTCTTCCTCTCTATAAAATGAAGTCGCCATCCTATTAGAAACTATCCTAAGACCCACTAATTATAGCCAACACCATACCTATTTGAACTATTATAATTAGATGAATTTTCATCCACTATGATGTTTCCTCCCAAAATTGTGCCAAAGACCTTTAGAATCCCCATTGATGTTCCCACTAGGATCCTAGATCCAACAAGGCCTAATGATGTCGCCATTCATGTCAATAAAAACTACATACCAATGTACTGTGTCCATGTTTCCTATCCCCGATAAACCCAACATGACACTCCCAAAGAATCAGTGGCTGAATTATAGGATCCCACTATCTATGGAAAACATTCTCATCACCTAAATATGACGCTCATGAGTCACTCCACATGAAAATATAGGTTTTTGAAAATTCAACTCGATGATATTTCATACTTGAAGCCTCTATAGAAAAATTAATCGACTATCAGGAAACACCAACTAGAAAGATCGATGCATCATGATACAAATACATATAACCCACATATAAACTCGCGATCCATGAAAAATTATTCACCAACTCCCCACTTTCTAGCATTCACTAACATCATCCCTACGTGATGGTAAGATATACCTTGGTGGGCCTACTCGTCATCCCTACCAGCACGCAAAACCCCTTGATTAAATGTTATCTATCGATAAACCCTATTTTTGGCTTCACCAAGGTCACCATCCTTAGGTGGTATAATATTCCCAAACTTATTATCTATAATCTTATCTTTACATTTTTTTAATTAATCTTCACTACTTTGGTCCAAATCACCTCTAATCAGGGAATTTATTTTTCCTTTGCACTAGAGGGAAAAGAACTCCTATACCGAAAAACATAAAAACATATTTGATCATCCTAAGAGAAACATATATTCACGAATCCACAATGATGATAACCATCATAACCTAGAGATATAGGCTCTCCCATCTCCTCATCTTAGTTAGTATTTTAAAGAGTCCTAAAATCTATTTTTATTTTAAAATTGATATTTTTTGAATAAATGATGATTTAAATTAATAAGTAGATTTTACACACACACACATATATATATATATATTCATAAAATAGACTCAATTTTTGACTTCTACACATTAAAAATGGTTAGATGCAATTTTGGGAATTTTTATAAAATAATTTAGTTTTTGTTTAATTTTGAAATATAGTAAACCAGTTTATTTAAATAATACATTAATTATAGAGTCATAAATGTTGTATGGATGATATAATCCCATAATAAAAAACTATCAATTATTATGATAATATATTTAAGGATAATTCTGGTTCTTAGTCATGATCATAAATGAAAAAGTAATGAATAAAATAACCAAAAAAACTCTTCTTGTGAAACTATAAATACCACACCTCGTCAGCTCTATCCTACATACCTAAAAATCCTTTATGTTTTTAAAATTTATGCCCAATCTATCTCCCAATACTCATACCCACATCCACAAGGTTATATTCTCATCAAAAGACCAAAACCATTTTCCATAAGGAGGTTCTCATGATGAATAATTCAAGTTGTAAACCACTCTTTCTCTATAATTATTTTCGTTTAGCATTATTTTCTATTATTATACTATCCCAAAATCCTGTGTCCAAAATTTCATGATAAGTTCAGTATGATATATATAATAAAATTTTATTATGATAATGGAGAATCCATAATCATGTATCTTATCATTTTCATTTTATTCGGAAAATGATAACATCGTCCAAGAAGTTTCGATTTACTGCCTTTATGGACAACTTGTTTTCATTATTCAATTCGTACATAATGTGTATTCATTAAAATATTTTAATTAATAATCCATGATGGTATATATTTATTGTTTATTATTTAATGTTCTAGAACCACTCTATGTACAAAATTTTTGATAATGAAAAAAAGTTGTTTCTGATGATAGAAAACCACCAAAATAATATAAATGATTATCACTGACGTATTATTAAATTACTCATCTTCCCCACAAATAACAAAATTATTTTTATAATAACTAAATATTATGTAATTTCATTAATAACATAAAATATTAACTTTGGATAATTATTCCAATGTAACATGATATTTCTTACATGCATTCATGTGAACCAATCATCCAAACCATGTAAATGAATAATTCTGAATGATGAAATTGTGTCTTATAACACACCAAAAAAGCCACAAATGAACGTAATAAAAGTATACTGAATATAATAAATTATAAATATGTTATTAGATAAATTATTAATGAATATAATTTTATTATTCACGAAGTTATGTATATGTTCCAAATGCATTTATATACAATGTAAGAGATTTTACGTGAATCTACATTTTTTATTTGGGATACACTTTCTCTCTATCTACCCCAATTTAATTCTTATTTTTTTAATATAATTAAAATAAATTATTAGTATATGTTCTAAATTCTTTTATCAAGATCTTATTACCTTTATTTGATGTGTGGTTTATATGTTTCCTATGGTTCCATTTTCAATTCCTCTTGATAATCATGCCCGATTAAACACCACATCCCAATTTATCATCCATTTTCTAGTACACCACATAATCAGTTATAAGACACCAATTGTTTTACCAAATTTACCTTTTTTGTCATAAAAAACTATCTTAGTTCATTTATTATTTATTAATACAATTATTCCTTCCCCTTTTTGTATACTCTTTTCTGTTTTCCCTAAACAACACCAATGTGGCTCATTTTTAAAGTTTCTTAAAAACTATTTTTACATGATTTCACATAATTTTTGCATTATCTATACATAAAAAACAATTTCAATGTTCTTAAAGTTTTTTTATAGGATATTAGTTTCAATAATCTAATTTTATGAAAAATAAAAAAAAATCCAAAAGGACTCTCCTTATCAAAGTAAATGGGTATTTCTCTCAAGAATTAAGTGATGATTTTATTAGTGTATTTTCATCTATTTTAAATTTAATTAACAAAAACCATTATCAACGAAATTATAAACTTATAATTATGTAATATATTATAATCACATAAAATTATATAAGGAACAAAATACAAACATTATAAATGTGGAATAAAATAATTAGTATTTCTAGACATTATCGAACCCATACAATTGAAATAGAAACATGACATTTTGAATAGTAATGTGACCCTTATGAATTGTAATCCATAAAAATAAATCATAAACACACTAATGAATGTACTTGTAAAATTTATCCATTATATAAGATACAATATGATATAATTATAACATAATATATTTGAAAAAGATTTTAAAAATTATTATCTAAGTGTTTGTAATTTTATAAGTCATAAATACATAATTAATATTTTTGACTAATTTAATTATTTAAAAGTAAAAATATTTTCAATAAATGTATTCAACAAATAAAATTAATATTTCATATTATTATAACATAATTTTATGCACCTTTAGTTAATTTTTCAATGTGTTATTAAATTCGATATAATTTTAAAATTGGTTTTTTTCAAGTTAATTAAGATTTTAATTAAAAATTAAATATCATACACACACACACACACACACATATATATATATATTTATTTATTTTTTAATTATATATTATAAAAATCATTATGTTAATTTTTTTGATTTTTCTAAAACACATGAATATTTGTTGACTAATGAAATACATTAATTTACAATATTTATACAATATAAATTAAATAAAAAATTCTAGGATTCATTACTGATGTAAGAACAATAATACATAACTCCCCTTAATTGGTGTAAATTTTTTATTATAATTCTTATGATATTAATAGTCTTGAGATAAAATATTAAACTGATGATTAAAATAAAGAAAAAACACCCCTCTTCCCCACTATAAATACAACCCCTCACCACCTATTCTCCTCACACCGCTCAAGTATTGATCCTTGTCCAAATATTAATCAAATATTTTCAAAATACCCTCATCCATGTCCAAGAAATTATTTTCTTAATAAAATACCAAAACCAATATCATTAGGAGGATCTCAAGAAGAAGGGATGAAGAGGTAAAACCATATTCCTTTTCTTTTAGTTTCTTTTCACATTCCCCCAATTTATTGCTCACTCCTCTCATCCCATAATAAAATTAGTATGATAACAACAATATCTAAAATATACTATAATTTTTTAAATCTTGGGTATTAATTCATCATCTTCTCTCTCCCCCACACTGTTATACATAAAATTAAAACATCATCTGTGATGTGTTAATTTATCATTTTCAAGGACGACGATGTTTTTAATTTCCATAACCATATTAAAGTATATTTATGAAACTATTTTTATGAAATAAATAGGATATAATATATTTATTATATCTCATGTATTTTTAGGGATTAATTTTATACACAAGATACTAATTTATAAAACAAAATGAGTTTATCTTGAACGAAAACCACCAAAATAAACCCATGTGATTATCATGAACTATTTATCTAATGATTCACTGTCATTCCATATGAAAAAAATTACATATATGACTAATTTAACCTCTATAATATAATTAATAATATATAAGTTAAATTTAGGATAATTATAGTCACATTAAATGTCCTTTTTATATGCATAAAAGTAAACTTATCATGAAAAATAAGGTAATCAACACCCCCAAATGATGAAATTTAACCTATTAACACATCAAGATGGACATAAATAAACATGATGCATTTTATATAAATCAAGTACATTTATAAACGGTTCCAAAATTATTAATTAGAAAATTAAATATGATTATCTAGAACATTATTATCAAGTGAAGAACACCATTAGACTTATGGAATGATATTCTACCCAAACCTCCATTTTTCCCATAATGATATTATTTTTCTCATTTTACCGAAATAAAATTATATTTTTTTATTTATATCTTATAAATGGTATTTATATGATAAAAAACATGTATCAAGATCTTTTCATCCTTATTTTTGATGGATATACATCTTTTTAAAGGTTACATATCATATTCTTCATAAATAATCACAACTCTATGGAACTTTCTAAATTCATATACATTATCAAGTGCAATAAATAATATGTTTTAATAAAACATTTTTTTTATAAAATTTATAATTTTATTTTGAAATATTTCCAAGTTTACATATTATTTTATATTAATGATTAATCCTTTTCCTTCTTAAAGTGCTCATTAATATTTTCCTTAAACTGCACTAAAATTTTTTATTTCAAAACATTACTAAATGTCATTTTTATATGTATTCAATTTAGATCGACATAATTTATCTGGGCCTATGCCTATTTTCTCTTATTTATTTTCATGTATTATTTAAATCCTTTCTTTAATGGACCACATTGTGATATTCCCTTATGTTATGCCGTTTTTACAAGATAATGATAACCAATTCTTACCATGGGTAACCCTTATGTTTTACTTGATTCCATATGTATTATTCATCATGATACACATGTATTCATGATCATTTTATGAAGGGTGTTCCTATATAGTAATCTAATGAATTAGGTAATTTTTATTCTCATGAGATGTCTTGTGAATTGATCTTGGTGGATAGCCTTGACTCATGATCTGTGGGCAATAATTATGGTGGATAACCTTGACTTGTTCTCCTTTAGGTTCAATGAGACTTGATTCATTTTTATTTACTATTTTAGGTTTTTTACACTTCTCCAATGACAATAATTATTATTATTTTATGCTTCCTTATCCATGATTTTAATTTAATTTTATTAATCCTAGTATGACATGTGGTATGCTTTATTATTTTTTTTATTTTGAAAATAGACTTTTTATCTCATCCCTTTGTTCATGTTATCCCAAGAATATCCTATACTATTTTAAGGACTCAAAGGATGTTAAGAGACCATAAATTGTGATAAATAATGAAATGTTTGATTTTTTCCCCATGTTTATAGTTTTATTAATGTTGTCATCAAAAGACATTACACATTATGATCATTTGCTCATAATTTGATAGTTAATTATGTTTGAAATCATGTAATATTATGTGAAAAATTCAAGGGTCATTATAGTTGGTAGTATAAAAAAGGAGAAGTTATTTTTATATAATATTAATAAATAACTTTAGTGATAACCTTAGGGACAAGACTATGTCTAAGAAAACATCGATACATTTTGTTATGTAAATATTAGTTGGTTAGTACAAAAAATACATCCATGTCTGGATATTACAAGTGGACGTGGTTCTGGAATTGATGTACCTAGAAGTAAAAAACAATTAAAAGGTGTTTCAGTCTTGACATAGGGTAACCTTGTAGATGGCGATGGGGAATACTACACACCAAGTTTGACAGTCCATGTGGATAAGATTTGGTAAATTAATAATCTCCTAGTGAACCATTATTATTGGAATAAAAAATCCCATAAGAGTATATGTTATAAAATAAAAAGTGGATACCATAGATTAAAATATATTAATAATAAGTTTTTATATCCTATTCCTTTAATATTTTATCATTGATATGGTTATATGTTATTTTTTACAAGATTACTATCTTAGTATTCAAGCCCCCTAATTGTACATTCCATTAATTATTTCTTGTGGGAAACATAATAATACATACCGATATTCAATATGATAAGAAATGTGATGATTAACTATTTATATACCTAATATTATTATAATGGGTGATAATCAATTCATTACATTACTTGTTATATTGTCTCATATTATGAATAATAACATGAATCGTGTGTAATAACCTCCTTCTCCAATGAACGAGAAATTTTTCATTAAATAAATGATGTAGAAAAGGATTCCCATGTTTAGTGGATATTACAATACCCTCCTCAAGTAATATTGTATTAAATCAATTTAAAATATATTCTATATCATCCAAAGCTTAATTTAATAAAAAGTTGTTCTGGTGGTCTATCATTTTGATGGGGAGGCGGATTAGTGGTCAACAATGATAAAGAATATCAATTCCATAGAAGATATGTATTCCATGGATTATGAGGAATTATAGAAAATGATTTTCAATCCATATTTTCCATGAACCTTCCATCCCACGATATAAAGAGAGATCATTAGGATTAATCATAAGGAATTTGAGTATATCAGTTCATATGAAGAAATATTTATAGGTCCTTCAAGATATGTCTTCATATTAGTCATGAACACTAAAAACAAGGTCAATTTCCACATTGGTAGACAAAAGCCACATTTATAAAAGGAATTGGAGATTAAAGTCTTCAACAGTTACGATATTATTGTCTGATGTTACCTCATGGTTGAAATGAAGATTAGAGACTCTCAATGGTTTTGTGGGACCAGTGATTTTTTTTTTTGAAAATTGAGTCTTATATGGAAGGATTAGAAAATAAATCCAATGGTGTAAGGAAGAGAAAATAACCCACCTATCAAAATCATGGGATAATGTGTCCTATATGAAATGTAAAGGCAAACCTGAAATGCATTAAATGTTGAAGAATGGGGATCTGGCTCAGAACTACTGAAGGGACATGAAGAATTCAACTAATGTGGAAGAAGAAAGGATGGATTAGAAAAAACACTCTAGTTGTAGTGCAGTGTTTCATCAATAAGGAAAACGAGAATTTTTCATATCTATTCTCAATGCCAAGTGTTGTCATAGGAAATCAACGACAAACTCCAAGGTAGCAAGGGAGGGCTAAGGATATCACTACTACTGAGGTGGAACCAAAAAATAGTGTGGCGATAGTTTTGTACCTTATTCATTATGGAATATAAAATATACAATTTTTTTCATTAATTCTATCATATAATTCCTATATAGTAACACAATCCCAACACCACATCAAAATATAGAGGTTTTGATATATTTGAGAACAAAAAATTGTGAAATTATTTCACCAAAAGTACGTAACACCTCCTAAGTTAATGTTTTTGGATTAACGTCCCAAAAATTCCACTATTACTACAATTCGTGGAGATAGATTATATATTTGGAATGTAGTGTCTATTGTTATAAAAATCCAATAACAACTCTTTAGTTGGAGATATCTCTCTTCAAATCCTGATTAATCCTCCAATTCTAAACAAGTTTAATGAGAAGGATGAACATTATTTAGAATCATTTTCTCCGGTATTGATATTACTACCTTTATGAGAAAGAATATATATCTCAAATGATTAAGAAAAATAGAGAGAATCATAGACAATGACATGCCCATTTAAAGGGACTATACTGATGTCTTACCTAAAGAGTTTCCTAGTCTTCCTCCTAGACTAGTGGTTGAGTTCTCAATTGAAATAATTCTTGTATCTATATATATATAAATTAAAACATGTAGAATAGAAATCATAGAGATGGAATAGCTAAAGAATATGTTATAGGAGAAGTATGACATGGATTTTATACGCCCATGTGCATCAGCTTAGGTTTCACTAGTCTTATTCATTAATAATGATATATCAATGAACCTCAACATTGATTATTGTAATCTCAATAAATTAAAAAATAACATATGGAAACTATGATTTCATAGTGACTCACTATAGATTAAAAAATGCACCAAAAATTTTCATTGATTTAATTAATTTAGTCTTTACTGCATACCACAAAAATTTTGTGGTATGTTTTATCAATGATATTCTAATATACTCCAAGATCAAGAGGAATATTATAAGTTATTGAATATTATGATGATGAATTTGCGAAGGGATAATAAATATGAAAGTTACATTAAATGTGATTTATTAATAGATAACATGTCATTCTTGGGGTATGAAATCACTAGAAAAGAAATGTATATGGGGATGTCCAAGATAATGGAATCCAATGAGTGGTTAAGGCCAACATCTGTTACAGAGATGTATAGCTTCTATGGCCTAGTAGGGTGTTGCCGATGATTTGTGAATAACTTATCACAGTTTTCCAACCCAATGAAGAAGCTAACATATAAGGTAGTTAATTTTTTCTATGCTCAAGAATTTGAGGAAAAATTTAAAAAGATCAAAATGAGGCTTATCACTATGCCAATAATCACCCTACTGACATGTGGAGAACTCTTTGTTGAGTACAACGATTCTTACAAAGGCCTTCAGATGTGTACCAAAGAATAATGATAATTTAATATCATACAACTCTATGAATAAGAAAATCCATGTGAAAAACAATCCTACATACGATCTGGAGTTAGGAGCTGTTATCTCTGCATTGATTATATGGAAACATTATCTCTATGGGGAAACATATGAAATATATACTGATCACAAGTTTCAAATATATATTCACAGATAAATATATTAATATAAGCTGATGAAGATGGTTGTGTCTCATCAATGATTACAACATCTCAATCTACTATCATCTTGGTAATGAAACTATGGTGGAAGATGATCAAAGTATAATTGATATTGTGTCATGTTCAATGAGGAAAATTGAGAAGGATCAAATCTTAATAGACTTATAAAATATTGATATGGGATTTATTAAAAAAATAACATCTTCATTCCTTTCTCAAATTATTGATAAATCATTCCTTATGGACAAACTAAAGGATTCTTAATGAAATAATGTGGAAATCCAGAAAAGGGGGGAAGCTATCAGAAATGGGAAATCCTTAGAGTTCCAGATGGATGAAAGAGTCAAGATATTTGGGTTATGTTTATGTGTACCATCAAATATAGAGATAATGAATGATATGATATATAATACACATAGATTAATCCCCTTATTCACATAGGGATCACAAATATGTATCAAGATCTCAGATAGAGCTATTAGAGGGAGATTATGTAGAAGGATATTACTATATTTACATCCCAGTGCCTAGTATGTCAGTAAATGATGTTTGAAAGGAATAATTATAATGGGTTGTTGCAACCCTTACCCATATCAACATGGAAATATTAAAACATCACTATAGAATTTATCAATGGATTTTGAAAGATATCAATATGGAACAATGATATATGGTTTTTTGTGGATCTTCATACAAATACAGCTCAATTAATTTCAATTTTAGAGGATTTAAAATTTGATAAAATTGCACAGATATATTTCAAAGAGTTGGTAAGGCTATATAGATCAACACTATCGATTGTATTCAGTCAAGATCTAAGAGTCAACATCATATTCTGGATTCATATCCATCATTCACTAAGAACTGAGTTTAACCTCATTTTGTTCTATCATCCTATAATTGATGTCCAATATGATAGATCTATTCAAACAATGGAAGACATGTTGAGAACATGTTCGATGTAACATAAAAATGAATGGGACCAACATCAACCAATGGTAAAATTATCGTACAATAATATATTTCACTCAATATTACAAATGGATATATATGAATCACTTTATGAAAAACGATGTAGAACACCATTGTTCTAGGATGAAATCAGTGAACATAAGCTGTGAGTACCTAAAATAGTTGATGAAATGGTGCAGAACGTAAAACCCATTTAGTAGAACATCAAGGAAGCACAATTTTGGAATAAGAACAATGAAAATAATCATCGATGAGACAATGATATTTATGTTGGATACATGATATTCCTATATATATATTCATGGAATATAAACATATGATTTGGGATGAATGGAAATCTAATCCACACGTAGATCATCCGATTCGATATCCTTAATCATTTCATAGTTATAGCCTATAGAATAGCACTTACACAAAGATTATATCATGTAAAATATGTATTCCATGTATCTTTCTTGTTAATGTACATACCAAATCCTTCACATGTGATGAATTTAGAGGTGGTATAGTTGGAAATTGATCTCTCGTACGAGGAACAACTGGTGAAGATTGTGGAAAGTAGAGATAAATCTCTACACATCAAGACTTCATACCTAGTCAATGTAATATGGTGAAACCACAAATACAAAAGAGGAAACATTGAAGCTAGAGGAAATATTTATTTATAAATACCCAAACATATTTTTGACATTGAATATATAAAAAATTCACAGGTGAAATTTCATACGTGAGGAAGAATGTGACAACCCTAAATGTTTGTCAACTAAATTCCCTTATTATAATTATTTCATATAGTATAATCACATAGAATTACATTATGAAAAAAATTCACATATAATAAATGATGAAATAATGAAATAAAATTTATTTCTATATGTTAAAAAACCTATACTAATGAAACAGTAACAGGACCTTTGGAATAGTAATGTGACCCGTATGAATAGTAAAGTGAACAATTGAATATTATTCTCACCAATTGAAGTATAAATAAAATTTATCAATCTTATAAGTGAAAATATTATATAATTAAATCATAGAATATTTAAATAATTTTTTCTGAAATATTATTGATTAATATATGGTATTTTTATAAGTGAAAAATATTTAATTGCAATTTTGGGTGTAATATAAAAATTTTAATGAAAATTTATTTCGATAAAATGTATTCATATATTAATATTTTGATATCTAATCATTTTTAGATAATATGTTTTGGTTAAAATCATCTAAAATGTTTTAAATCAATTATAATTTTAGAATATATATATATTTCTAGTAAATTATGATTTTAATTAAAAATAAAATTTCTCTAATTTAGAATTTTTTTATAAAATGATTTTCAATTTTTAATAATACATATTGATAAATGGTTAGGGTGAATTTTTGTTATTTTTTTAAAATATGTGAATTTTTTCAAATAATGAAATATGATAATTTTTCATATATACACATTATAAGTTCATTAAACTATTACTTGTGTCACCACCAATGTAAGTACCATAGTATAAATAAACCCTTAATTATTTTCAAATTTTTATAATAATTCTCAATGTATTAACAATCTTAATACAATATAATAATATAATGGTTAAAATAATGAAAAAACCCCTCTTCTCTACTATTAATACTACCCCTCACTACCTCTTATCCTCAAAACTATCAAGACAACAGCCTGGTACAAATTATATTCAAATCAACTCTGAGTCCCATCACTCATGTACTAGTGATTTTAGTATTAACAAAATACAAAAACTAATATCATAATTAGGTTCTCAAGAAGATGGACTCTAGAGGAAAAACCCTCTTCATATTCTTTTAATTTCATTTCAATTTCCTTTATTTTCTATTTCTCTCCTGAAATCACATCATCAAAATGGTATAATAAAAATAGTACCATATATATACTAGAACATTATTATTATAATGGAATAATTGATTATCATATCTCTTTCCCCAAACATTTATACTGAAATTTAATTCATCATCTCTAATGTGTTAATTTATCATATTAAAGGATGACGTCGTTTTAAATTTCTATTACAATTTCTAAGGTTGGTCATGAAATAATTTTTATTATTGAAATAGATTATAATATATTTATATTATATTATTATTTGATCTAGAATCATATTATACACATGATTCAAATTTATAAAACTGATTGTGTTCATTATGATAGAAAATATCCAAAATAAACCCAAATCAATATAATTAACTATTTAACATATGATCATGACATTAAAAAATGATATATAAGACCAATTTATCCTACATAAAATTATTAATGACATATAAGTTCAATTCTAAATATTTACCCCTACTTTTCATGACCTTTCAAATATGTATAAAAGTAAACTGATCATGAAAATCATAGAGACCAACACTCTCAAACGATGAAATTGAACCGCTTAACCCATCAAAATATACATAAATAAACTTAATAATGTAATAAAATGTAGAATAAATATATAAAGTGTTCTATAATTATTATTACATTATAATAATATTATTATCTAGAACATTAAGATCATGTGATGAACACCTTCAGACTTAAGGTAAGAGGTTATAAATGAAGCTCCATTATTCCTTCTATTTATTATTTTCCTATATTTAGTCAAATGATATTATATTATTTTATATAATCTAAATAATGTTTATATGTTCCAAAATAATTAATTAATATCCATTCATCTTTATTTTTCACGGATAAACATTTTTTTAATAGGTTACCAATATAATTCATCATGATATGTAAGCCTGATTGAAGTGATCATCATGCAGTTTTACTAATTTTCAAGTGCACAAAAAAATTAGTTTTAAGACACCATTATTTTTATAAAATCATTCATTTTATTATGAAAAATTTCAAGGTTCACATTTTATTTTATTTTATATATTTCCTTATTTTCTACTAAAACTCTCTTAAGTATCTTCCTTGAATAGCAATAAAATCCATTAATTCTAATGTTTCTTAAAGGCCAGTTTTACCTTTATTCTAATTAGTTTAACATCACTTATCAGGAACTGTTCCTATTTTCCTTTATTAATGTCTATGTATGATTTAAATCCTAGATTTCGTGAACACAAAAGTGATGTTCACTTATGTTTTGAATTTTTGAAAAGATTATGATACCCAATTCTTACCATTTGTAACGGTTATGTTTTTTTTGATTACTTAAGTATGAATATAAATGTGGCACAAATATTCATAAACTTGTTATAATGTGTTCCCCAAGATATCACACTAATTAATTTGGTAATGTTTATTCTCATGAGACCACTAGTGAAACGATCTTTGAGGTTTTCCATGACTTGTGCCCCAAGTGAAACATTCTAGGTGGTTAACCATTAATCATGATAAATCATGTTTAATGACCATTGAATCATGCTTATCTATTGTTTTATGTTTTCTCGACATCTCATATGATACCAAGATAAAATAAGTTTCCATTACCTATTTAAATTCATGACTTTTAAGTAATCTTATTATTCCTAAAAACCCATGTGATATGCTTTATTTGTACGATTCTTTTCTTACTGGGATTTTTATCTTATCCCCTTTTTATGTTATCCCCAGGTTATCCTATGAACATGTAAGATCTCATATAATGTTAGATGATAACAAATGATGAAAAATAATAAAATGTTCTAGTTAGTCCCATGTTTTCACATTTATATACCAAATATTCCCAGGAAACAGGACTTCATGATACTTGGCATGTAATTTTATAGTTAATTACATTTGAAATCAAATAATAATTAGTGAAATAGTCTAGGGTCACTATATCGAATACCCGAATTTTGATATTATGATTAATTCGTATTAGTCATTTATGATATCAAATACTATAATTTATTAAATGGTTTATGATCAGTTCGACTGTAGACGTGTTATCTTGATACCATTAACAATTTAACATAGAATAGTTTGTGATTATGTTTACTGATTGTGGAAATTTATGAATATGTAGCTAATGCTTCACCCCATTCATATTCTTAATTCATTAGGCTTAGTAATTGATTAGTGTAGACCATTATAGCCCCTCGATGCTTCAGTAGGATTCCTGAGAAAAAACATATATGGATTTGGTCGAGGCCATAACCATTATTATTCAAATGTCATTGCTGAGGCCATTTGGATATTTTTATGATGTCTGGATTTATTCATTCCCTCATTATTATACTGGTAATTGATGATCAATTTGATTATTTGGCTAGTATAATATTAGTCATTATGTTTCATTCTCATGTGATTATTTATATCATTATTTACATAGATTGTATTCCTTCCATATTAGGCTCATGATTAGGTTTGAATTATCTGTGTTTTGATTTATTCACAATGATTAATTGATTATTTTAATAAATTATATATTCTTCTTTACTGCATAACCTTACTAAGAATCTATGTTTTCCCATCTCTTATGTTTTATTTTTCACTTGGATTTGAAGATATATATTATAAAAGTCTATCATGGTTAATCTTATAATTATTGGGTCTTTCTGATGGAGATGCTATGTTTTATTTCATTTCATGTTATAATGTAAAACATATGTATATATCTAGTTTTCCATGGTAACTATACTATTCTATTATTCAGTATTTGAATTCATTTTTTATTATACCAATGTAATAAATTATGGGACTAGAATTGGGATATAAGGTTTTGGGTCTTTATAATGTTATAATTGTTCAAATATATCTTGATGAAATTATTTTATGATCATAAAAAATTTCACTATCTATTAAATTTATAACTAAATAGAAAAGTTATTTTATATGAATTTAATGAGTGAGATAATGTTATTATTTTGTTTTATTGTTCCTAAAAATAAAATTTTCAATTGTGTTAAATTAGAGTGAAAAAATGTATCGTTTAATAAAATGTGATATAGATGGTTCAAAATGTAGTGATTCCCCTATGAGTATAAATTATAAGTTATATTTGGATGAAACTGGATAATCTATTGACCTTGATACCTATAAAGTTATGATTTCGAGTTTACTATAATTAATTATTATCCACCATGATATTATTTTTAGTTTATGTATGTGTGAATATTTTAACATTCATCAAATGGAATCCCATTTGAATGAAATTAAAATTATTTTCTGATACCTCAAAACTTAAGATAATTTTTGATTATCCTAATCTAGAGGACATGCCTTTGAATTAGTTTGTTCCATTTGATGACAAAATTTGGTTGATGTAATCCATATAGGAATATAAAATTGAGAAGATTCATATTTTTTGAAAGTCACTTATGACATTGTGTTATTAGAAGAATAACTTTGTTAAATTATCTACAACTAATGTTAGGAACATAACTACATGCAGTTTTTCTGTACAAATTCTATATAAGAAAAAAAAGTTTATAGACTATGTATTTCAATTTCATTATTTCACTATAAATTGTGATCATACAAGTGTATTTAATATTTCATAGAATAATATATCTAATTCCATGAAAAAACATATAGATATAATAAATTCCATTTTGAATGATAATTTGTTGAAATGTGTTATTACACTTGAGTTCATTTGTAGTGAACAAGACATTTTAAAAATATTTACTATGACATTGAATATAGAAGGATGGAATTATATCAAACATGAGTTAGGAAAGAATAATTATTTATAAATAGATAGTTTCCATTCTTACATATTTTGTTTAAATAAATCATCTTCTTAATGTATGTTTAATAGTTATAATACCCCATGATTTTATAAAATATTAGTTTGATACCTTATGATACCTGCAGATTTGAGTCTAAATTAACATTAATATAGTATATCATTATAGCACAACGGTTAATTTTTTTGGGTTTGATTATGAATAAATAAATTAATAAAATTATATGGGTTTCACAGGTATAAAGTAAATTAATTTATTATCAATTTATTATAAATGAAAACAAAAAAACATTTGAATATAAAATAAATATTCTATTTTTGAAATATAATTTTATTGTGTGAATCTTTTTTATAATAAATAAATTATATTAATTATTATTTTTAATTTATTTTAATGAAATTTAAATAATATATATTCAAAAAAAAATGTTTTATCTTTCATTTGATATTTTTTTGATAATGAGATTAGAATAAATTCTGTTTCATACTTAAAAACTATATTTTTCTAAAAAAATTACGTTTTCTTTTGTGGAAATAATTTTATTATTATTTGGACCACTTTTAAAAAATGTGAATTAAAAATTATCTATATTTATTAATAAACATGAAAAAATTATATGAGATTTAATTTTTATGGATTTTATGAAATTTAAATTTTTTGAAGAAGAGTGAAAATACTTATTTTTATTAAAACAATTTATCTTTATTTAAAGTATTTGTAATGATCCATTTTCCATTAAATATTTGTAAAGTAAAATTAGCACGATTATATATCTATAAACCCTATTTATTTTATTTTAATCAATTTCATAATGAATTTTGATAACAACCCATTTCATATTTAAGAAAAAAATTCTTGGGAAACGTATCTTTATTAACATTTTCATGTAGAATTTTAAAAAACTATTCAATTTTTTGTATATTTATTTTTTAAAAATTCATTATATATTTGTAATTATAACAAATAATAGTAAATAATAACTTGAACATTATTCTGGTCATACTGACCAGTAAAAATTGTAAAAATATTTTATCCTGGTTAAGGTTAAAACTGGGTTCCGGATGTGTGAAACCAATGGATAACTGTATATTCTCCATTTACACATTCCTAAATTATATTATATTGAATAATTTAGAACTATTACTATACAAAAAATATAATATTTTTCAATTTGATTCATATGGATTGAGAAATAATATATCATATGATATGTTTTTAACAAAGTTCCAAGTGGGATCCCGCCCCCAATAATGAAATGACCCCTCATATCCTCTCCTCTAAAAAATATGAGATCATTTTGGATCATTAAAGTATAAAAAAATTACATACAATAATATACCTTTACTAGAGTCTATTTTCTATTTAGGAATCATTTATAACATGTCTTTTCTAATAACAAAAAGTGGTGGTCGATCGAAGAGGAATTGTTCTTAACATAAAATTATTATTAATTTCATCCCCAAAACTCTATAAAATATCAATCATACATTCATAAATAATTAAATAAGTATTTAATATATAATTATATTTCATATTTTTTTAATTGAATAACCTTTTTTATCTCCTCTTTCATCAAACAAGAAACAAAACCGTCGATTGAGTGTACATTGGACTTATTCCTTGCAAACCAATGTGAATCATTTTCTATCACTTCTTATCATGGGTTGTTACTATGATTTATTGAATGTTTATATATATTATATTAAATAAAAAATATATATATTTAATTTTAATAACACATTTTCATTATTAACTTATGATATGATGAAAAAGGATTACATCGCTCATGTGTACATCTGGGATAACCCCACCCCAAGTTGATGTGATTCATTTTTGATTCAAAATTTACATGAATGGAATTAAAGGGATACATAGAATATATATATTATATATGTGATATAATAATTTTTTTATAAATTTTAACTAATATTTAACCATATTTTTTGTATCCATTGAAATGTGAAAATAGGGTTCAAGCCAATGTACGACCTACCATCTCCATCTTGGGTGTTCTTAATTAATCTATATCCAGTGTTATGGACTACTAGAATTTTTATGTAATTAATATATATTATATTTATTTCATCATGAATATTATATATATTATGGAACCATTCTCAATGTATGTGGACCAAAACTACAAAAAAACCATATCTTGAGAACTGTGTAATTATAACTGGGAATGCAGATGTTAATAAAAAAAATTATCAAACTAGTGATTAAATAATTAAATGTAATAATATATTATATTATTTATATTATTAAATTTTATAAAATATTAATAATAAAAATAAATTTATTAAATATGTTTTTAAATATGTATGGAAGAAGTCTGATGTGAGGTAAATGATTTTCATCTCTCTTCATCGCACCAAGACACATGCTATATTCACCAATTGTTCATTTTATATTGTCTATATTTATAACATTAATGTATTTTATATTTTATATTATGATATTTACTTGTATTGATCTATCAATATTTTTTTTCATTTCAAGGGGATTATATTTCAAAAACTAACTGTGTTGTGACAGTTTTATGTCTTAATGCCATTATTTATTGGGTTTTTTTATTATTATGCTTCTAATGACTTAATTTATTTATGATCCTCTCGATAATCACATGAATTTTATTCTACTCTGGACACCTGTGGTAATTATTTTTATCCCTTTAATTTTCCTTACTTTATGTATCCAAGAGTCCAAAACAATATTTTATGTAAAACTGACATTTTTTTCGCTATTTCTATCGAAAAAAACATTTTCATCCCTATAATTTTTTTTCAAAAATATTAATAATATTTATAGTATTATATTATAATTATTTAATTTAACATATTAACATGCTCTAATTTTAACAAAATGGTATTAAATGAACTATCATGTCATTTCCTAAACAAGGTACTTTATTTACCTTTTCGAAACATTTCGTATGGATGTTTCATTTTACCTTATACGACGTGAATGAAATTTATCACAATCATGACCATTCAATTCATTGAATCATTCATTAAAACTTGTAATAGTTATTTAAAAAAAATCTTTTATATTTGGAAAAATTTTAGATTTAAAATAATCAAGATCAATGTAAATGGTATATTTAACAAAATAAATGATATAAAAGATATTTTAATGATTTTTCAATATATGACATCACCCTTTAATTTTTACTAGGTTTTAGAGGGGATATGATTAAAAAAATTAATTTATTCTTCATTCAATGAGAAGTTCATGTCTCTAATGAATGAGTGGTTATAAAACCCATTTCATTTACACAAGTTATGGTATGATGATAATATGAAATATTTACAAAAACCATTTTTGTTTTATGTGGGATAGACTATGATGAAATGATTTTAAAACCAATTACATTTTCATGGGATATGATTTGATTATTTTTTATGATATTCTACAGTAAGTATATATAATATTTATTATGTGATTAATGAAATTTGATTTAAATATTCCTCACATGTATTGGGTAATAATGGATATCTCATGAGATAATGAGGAACAAAATTGGGAGTTAACCCTGTTCTATGTGGTATTTTTCCACTATGATGTTCTTGAATGTGAATGTTGACTACTGTATTTTTTGGGGAGTGATAACGTTTCACTAGGATTGTTTTATATAATATCACTAAATAATAAGGAAATTATTTTCAATGCTTATTTTTGTTCCATAATCCCTTGTCTTATGAAAATTTCATACTCTCATGTATCAGTTTCATTGATTCATTTTTTATTCATGTCTAATTAACTAGCATGTTTTATACTATGAATCAACATTATGATCAGTGAATTGAAATGGACAGTTTTCAATAGTTATGATGCTATTATTATACCCTTATATTCATGTTGCAATTATATCTCCCTTATATCCCTATACAAGGTATCTGATCTCACCCTTTCATATGTTTTATTTTCCATAGGGTATGAAGAAACACATTAAGTTAGGTGTAAAGAAGACGTTTTCTAGTTATAATGAATCATGTTTTTTGGTTTCACGGATTCCTAATATTATAGAACTCTATGATTCTATAATATATCATTATGATATTTATTGAATATTAATATATTAAAATGTGATATCTATATATAAATTTTAAGGACCATTATAGTAGTTTTCAAAGAATGATTTAGATAAAATTTAGACACTAGGATAAGAAAAATTTACAAAGAACCCTAGGGATAAGTCTATGTATATGACAAAATAATAAATATTTTATTAATGATGATGCATAAACAAGGATACAAATAAGGATTCCCTTATTGAAAATATATTTCATTGATTAAGATATTTATTTTATGATTGATCACTAGGATCAAAGATTCATGACGGACATTCGGACTAATTTAGATTTATAAAGGGATTAAAAATAAAATAATCATGTTGAGGTGAAAAAATATTTTCCCAAATATTAATGTATCTTATTCAAAATTAGTTATTAGAATTTCTATATACTAATAAATGTATCAAGGAATGTAGATCATATCCTAAAATAATCGATGTTGAATTTTTAGTAAAAACAATTAATGGATCAATAATCATATCTGAAGTCTAATATTATTATCTAGTTTAATTTGAATGGAATATTATTTTGTAAAATATTTTTATTCTCCATATGGTAGAATTTTTTGTTTTGTAGTGAAGTATTTTTTTCATAACATAAATCCAACATCAATTTCTCTTATAATGTAAGGAAAATTTGATATTCTAAACCGACCTATGATTTTCTTTCATTATGACAATAAATATGATCTTACTATGGAAATCCCATCCATTTAAAATTATTTAGTTATGATTCAAAATGTTTGTTTTTCTCAAATGATGGGAGATAAACTAAACCTCAAATATATTAAAAATTTAAATGAGTATTTTTATGACTTCATGAAATATTTCCTTAGTCGTAAACTAAATCATGATGTGGAATTTTCAATAGAACTTATAGTTGGCGTTTTATCTATAGGAATGATGAAATATAGGAAAAACCCAACCAGGTTGTAATAATTAAAGAAGTAAGTTTTGGATAATCTTAACAAGGGACTAATTTTTCAAGTTGTATCACCTTAGGGTAGACCTATATTTATGTTAATAAGAAATGTTGATCGATATGAATCTCAGTTTATTTTCAAAAACTAAAAAAGATCTTAATTGAGGACAACCAAGAATGTATTTAGTAAAAGGCGTGAATACTATGAATATACAATATCAAAATTTGGTCTTAATAATACCCCTATAATATTTATGAATTTAACAAATAGATTCGGGAGAGATTACCTTGGTCAGTTTGTTATATAATTTTAAACAATATTCTTATATATTCAAATAGTATGTAATTATAGGAATATTAACTAATAATAGTACTAATGACCACAATTAAAGAGAACTTATTCAAAACAAATCCCTGTGTGAATTTTGGATATATATAATTTTTCATTTTTAAGTTATATAATCTCAAGATAGGGTATATCTAAGGTTACATGAATGAATAAAGTTATTTAATCTTATTATATAAATATAAATATGAATAAGACCAAAAAAATTCAATTTTTTTCTAAATATTATTAATGGATTGTGAATAATTTCTCATGGTTTTCTAATATACTCAACAAATTAACTCATAAGGGTTCTATATTCCTTTAGTCTAATGACTATGAAGAAAATTTCTAGGAATTGATGTGAAGGTTAGTCAGCGTGCCTATTCCTATAGTACCCTATAGTGCATAATATTTTTCTAATATAATATGATGAATAAATGAAGTGACTAGGATGAGTTCCCATGTAGAATTATATTAGGATAGCTTACACATCATAATAACTGATGGTCCTTATGAGAAATTAATGATCTCATGTTTTAGATTTTTTTCTATTGTAATGTGATTATTATATATACATATATATTAATTATTTTTACAGTCAAATATATAATATATAAAATAATAATAAAATAATATATATATATAAACTCAAAAAGATAAAAATATTAATCAGAGAATATGGTTGGAGATTATTAATGATTATCACAACTCAATAAATTACTTCAATGGGAATTTGAACATTGTAGTCAATTTTGTGAGTAAAAAGGTTAATGAGAGATTATATATAATAAGAATAAATAAAATATACAATATTTTTATACTTTAAATGAAAGAATATTTAAATCATAATGCAAGGGGGAAATCATTTTTTGATCAAATGATAGTTCCAAAAGCCATCAATTTTAGGACCAAGGAAGTGGATAAAGATGGTATGGTGTAGTGGAATATATAGAGAAACATTCTTAAGTTTAAAATTGTTTATGATTTTATGATAAGGTTCTTGAATCATGTATGTTCTTTTCCCATAAATGTTTTGAAGGATCTATTTTATGAGGTTCATATATCATTATTCTATCTTCATCATAGAAGTAAAAATATGATTATTTATATCTAAATTTTTATTTGTTGTGGGAAAACATGAAGGGATATTCTTATGTGTAATTACATTATTATTTATTGTATTGGTAGGTTTAGGGAGAGAGAATTTTGTATAAGGGTATTTTAAAATAATTATCCATTCTATAATTGAAATGGGAAAACATCACCATGGAGTTTTTCATTGGAATCCCCAAAACATATAAGGGTCATAGGGATACATAAGTTGTAGTAGGCCACCATATGATGTGATTAAACTTATATTACATTATATAATACTTCTACACAGATCATATTTCTATAATATAAATTAATGATGTGTTGAGATTTCATTTAACACTATATTTTATTGTGTGTAAGAAGGATATGAGGTTTTCCTCAAACATTTGGTGAATTATTCAGCAGGCTCTTGATATATAGTAGAGTTATAACATAGGTTATCATCCCTACATATACATCCATTATTAATGAACCATTCAATACAAATATGATATATTTAGAACTTGGAATATGGTTTTCATAAGTGGTTGATATTATCACCTTCTATTAGTTTATATTTTATAAAATAATAGAATTAAATCTAGTATTTAGATGAATCCTTATGAAGAAATATCTATATATAACACTATAACTCCAAAATTATTATATTAATTCCAATAAAAAAATATACAAAGACTCGATATAACTGTGTAAATGATAGATAATGTGAGAGAAGTTCAATAACATGTTAATAAAGCATCGAGTTGATATAAAAGTACTGTGGAAAATAATTAGTGTGATATAGAATTTTACCATGGTGAAATTTTATTCTATGAATTTCTATAATTATAAAGGGTATGAGATTTGGAATGAATGGTAATATAAGCAATAGTTATTATGGGATTTCTGATCTTCTTGATGGAGTATATATGGTATCTTATTAATTGAAACATCTACCAAACCTCTCTCAAGTCTAGGATGTATTCCATGTATCTCTTAAGAATATCAAAATATGAGGACCTTCATATATCGTTAATATATAGGTCATACCACTAGTGAATGATCTTTCTTTATGATGAATAAATAGTATATATTCTGGATCATATAGAATAAGTGATATCAAAAAATTAAATCACCTGGTATATGATTTTTTTGGGAACCCACCAATTTGAGGAATCTACATGAGAACAGAAGGATCTTATAAGGTATGTATCCTTAATTAATTGTATCATAAATATTTTAATTTTAAAGAATATTTTTAGGGGTAGAATATGACACCGTGGTATTTAATGAAAGATTTATTTTCCTTGATAACTTATGAAATAGGCAAACTCATGTTTATATAAACCTAAATATAGTATACTTTTAGCATTTATTCCTTAAATTGGAATAGATGAATATGAATAATTAAATTATGAAAATCATATTTTTTACGCATGTATAATATAAATCCATTTGTTATAGATTTATTTGTAATTAAAACAAGAATCATTAGAATGTAAATAATGTTTTTGACGGAAAAATGTTTTCATACATACAATGTGGTTTTTACATTAACAAGTTAAATTATTTTCTATTGGTGACTAATTTTAATGAAAATAATATAATATATATTCAATAAAACTATTTTTATCTAATATTTTATTTTATAGTCAAGGTATAAGAATAAATGTAGGTTGATACTTAAATATAGTATTATTCTAAACTATGATATTTCCGTGTTTTGGACAAATATTTTAAAATTACATCGCATATATTTTTGATTGTTTTCATTAAATTTATATTTTAATTTTCAAATAAATATTTCTGAATTATTTTAAAGTGATTGTTTCTTATTATTATTAAAATATTGATTTTTTATGAAATGTAAAAAACAATGTATTTTGTTAATAATTTATATTACTTTTAATTAATTTAAAAATTATAAATCATCACCTAAATAGGTTTTGAATGTAAAATTAGTATTATAATCATATTGTTATTCCAATTTATGTCTCTAGAGTCATTTTTTAAATTTTGAAATATTTTTTTTAATTAAGAATCCTTTTCATTGGAAACTTGATTTTCATTGCATTTGAAGGATTAATTTCGAATCATTTTCTTCAAATTATATGGATTTAGTATTAAAAAATGGATTATATATTTAGAGTAATAATAAAAAATATAAGCTAATAATTTCAAATTAATTTTTCATCATAATAAATATCCAAAACATTAAAATATGGTTAATGTGGTAATGGTTAAAAAGGATTTTTATGGGTTAAACAGAAAGATATGGTTGTGTTATCAAGTAAATTTTTTTTATCAGATTGTATTAATATATTTATAAAATATCTCATTTGGAAATAAATTCTATTAAAATTATGAATAATTTTTCCTGAGAGTGACTATACCGTTTTCCATTATTATCA
Source organism: Viscum album (assembly GCA_963277665.1). Lineage (NCBI taxonomy): Eukaryota > Viridiplantae > Streptophyta > Magnoliopsida > Santalales > Viscaceae > Viscum > Viscum album. Next base: position 1,997,483,023 of record OY728157.1, read on the forward strand.
ATAATTTCCATGTGGGATCCCTCCAACTCTTATAATATGACACCTCATCTAATGCCCTCTTCACACTAAAATATATTATTATATTATAATATAATGCCCCAAAACCTTTCTTATTACATCCCCATGTTTTGGAGTCATTTCTTTAATATGTAATTACTCGTAGGAAGAAATTTATATTCTAATGAACTGAGGTTGTCTGAAGAAGATATATTATTATTAACTTTTTTTTTATTTTATTACATATTCCATTTCCTTAAAAACATATTAAACAGTGATAAAAAAATAAAATCCACATATCTCATATAAATATATTTTCATTTGTAAATTTCCTAATTTATATCCATATACTCTTCCATTAAATGGGAAACGAAACTGTCAATCATTTCTATAACAGACTACCCCCTCACGAACTGATATAATTTTTTTACCATCACATCCTCTCTTAGATAAATATAATGATTAATATAACGTAGATATATAAGATATTTATGAAATAATTATACTTATTTATTTATATTATGAAAATTATATTCATACACACCGATTCATTTAGAAATAATTATCTCCCTCATGTGTACATGTAGACTATCACCACATTAAAGATATGTGATTAATTTTCCTTTTTTATGTTACATGGTTGGTAATAAGGATATATTTAAGGAATATATATGATATATATTATATATAAATGATTCATTAATGGTTAAATAATTTTTAAATTTCTTTTTTCCATCATTCGAAATTTCAAAATATCATACATGCGTAAATACAACATACCATCATTGTAAGTGACATAATTAAATTTTATATATTTAATTTTATATATGAATATGAATATAAATATATAGTTAATATATATGATATTTCTATAATTATTATAATCTTATAGATGATAAATCCATGATCAATGTAAGAGAACCAGAACATACGTACTAAAACATACCTGAATAAAAATGTTGTCATCACTCTAAATAATAATTATTGAAATATTTACTAATAAAAATTGATAAAAAGTGGTATAAGTAAAAATATATGGAATTATATATATGAATATGGTTAATTAATATTATTATAAAAAATATATATATTTATTATAAATGAGTTTCAAACAAATTTAATGAAATTCAGACCTAATGTAAGTGATTTTCATCTCACATTTATTTCTATGAGGGACCCATCATATTCTCCAACAATTTCTTTTATTTCGTTTATATACCACCCATGAATGTATTTTATGAATAATAAATTTATATTTATATAAATGTATATATAAATATATTAACTCTTCCATTATAGGTTTTTACGATTCAAAAATTTCTAATGTTGTAAGGGTTTTAGGTTAGAATTTCATTATTTATTGGGATTTTTTGTAATTGTTATTGAAATGTCATAATTATCTGATATACCTATCTATAATTTAAAAATATTCATCTACTATGGTTAATAATTTAAATTACATTCTCCCCATTCAATTAACTCACTTTATATATTAACGATTATAAAAGAAAGCATTAAAGGAAAACAAACTTTTTTTACCTTTTAGGCCAGGAAACATTTTTTTCAAATATGTATGTTTTCTAATTATATCATCATGAATTTTAATAGTATTATCCAATTAATATTTAAAGTCATTTTGAGAAAAAAAATTATTTTATTTCAATATTCTTTTGATTTAATAAACAAGTAACTTTTTTGACGTTCTAAAAAAAGTGTGAATGAAATATAATATTTTAACTTATATAACATTAAAATAATCTCTAATATACATGAACCCAAAATTATTAGAGTATTAAATTATAAAATAAAATGATTATTTTAAATGAAAAGGGTTTCTATAATGGGAATATTTTAGATTTTAAATACGTTATTTAAAAGGAAGAATGAATATTGTTTAATGAAATAACCCAAGTAATATTATTAGAGAATTATCCATTTAAGATGACACCATTATATATTTTCTTACTATTTACTTGGTATATGATTCAATAGAACCATCCTTATAATTTCCCTTGATGGATCATGACCATAATTAAACTATTTTTATAAAACTCATTTTCATTCCATGGGTTTTGTAATGTTGAAAAGATGAAATATTGATAAAACCTATGTCTTTTGAACAATTATTCTATATTCAAATTATCATGAAACACATTTTTTTTAAATGGGTTATGGTATAACTAATATTTCATAAAATTGTGGAAAATGTTTCTGATTTCCTTTAATTAACAGGTTTTCATGGAAATATACATGACCCCAATTCATTAGGTAACGATGGATATATCATTAGATTAATTTTTCAGAATGGGGAGTGAACCTATTTTAGTAAGAGACTATATAAATTATAGTAGTATTGGGAGTGAACCTTGGAAACTAAAATAGTTTTCGGATTAAACCCACTCTATTAGGATGATTTTTGAAATGATCTTTTACTACTATGGAAAGGATTTTAAATGCGTATATGTATGCCGAAAAATCTAGTATTATGCCTATGTTGTGATATAATGGATCATGTTAATTGATTATTTACGAATCTTTCCATATGATCTACCATGATTCATTCTATGAATAAATATTATTGTTTGTGATATAAATTGTATTTTATTATTTTTTTTTCTATTCTTCTAAAACCCATATAATTTCTTAATAATTATATCCACCTTTTTTTCATTGTGAAAATATCAACTCATGATTTTTTATGTTTACTATTCCCTAGATTATGAAAAGGTTATCAAATATGATATGTACAATAAATTTATAGGTTATAGAGAACTAGTTATTTATGTATCAGTGTATTTAAAAATCTATACCTATATGATTATTGCATGGATCATTAAGCCTCATATAGTTCCTGATATTATATATGTTGTTTAACGTCTTGTGATATGTACGTAGATGAACCAATGTGAGAAGACAAAAATATTGTTATTGGACTATGGCATAGGACCCATTTATCAGTACATATCTCATTGTTATGAAACTATACCCACACATAGTTCTTGAGCATGTTTCCTCGTGTAATTTGAATAATTATGTGAGAAACAAGGACTTTAATACTTTCCAAAATAATTGTTGGGCCCAAAATACAAGATGGTATATGAATCATGAAATATTTTCTATAATGGTTAATAGTATAGTATTAACTCCTATACAAGTAATGGGGGAATTTATTCTATTATGGTTATGGTGTAGCACAATATTGATAGTTTTGGTTTCATTTTTTATCTTATTAGAATAAGAATCAACCCACTTGTAGTTCTTGAAATGTGGTCCCTATGAAAATATTATTCAAAATTTTGGAGAAATGGGGTCCATGTGCAACTAAAAAGTGGAAATGATGTGACTAATTATTTTATATGTAATTTAGTTATATTTAAAGTGACCAAAAATAATTTCACTTAGTGGTGTCTTGGGAGATTTATTAATGTCAAATTAAGTACACATTAACCGTATAGTTTTATTTCATGTTTTGAATAAAAATGGTTTTTTTGGAGTTTCAGGTCATGCGTCTATGACCTCATTTCATGTTGTATATCCTTATTATTTTTTTGATATGGTAACCTTTGACTATAAGGAATTTAATATGACAAAATATGTAACTATTTAATATTTTTATATTGTTTGTTAAGTAAACGGGTGAAAATTTCAACAATGTCAAATAAATAATTGTGTAAATTTTTATATAAGGTATGTTAGGAAATAGTGATAACTCGTTTATAAGGTAGTTTAACTTATCATGGACCCTATTTATTATCAAAATGTCTATCATACAATAATTATACTAATCACGACGTAGATAAATTACTGAATGAACAATATTATGGCTAGTTGACATTCTATCACTATTTGAGTTCTAAATTATTATTAGTGTTGTGGAAATATATATAGTCAATTAATTTCAATTTTTTATTATTTTTTGACCTAAATGAAATAATAAAATTAATATTAAATACAAATAAACATATTCCCATTTATTTATTTGTGGGATAAATATTTTCACGTTCCAATCTCTCCATTATAGAACCATTCCTCAATTGAAACAAAAAATGAGCCTCCCAATTTTTCAGGATTATTGGATAGATAATTATAATGAAATTATATCTCAAAGGCTCATATCCTATTGAATTACCTCCCTTGATGAAATAAATGAAATTTAAATTTTTCTCATGTTCATCATCCAATCTTTGAAAAAATATTTTTCTTGATCAAAACGTGTGTATTGAAAAAGGAGTGGAGGAAGAGTGAGTGCCGTCAAGAAAATAAATGGTTTGGAAATCAATTTAGAATTAATGATTGGATGAATGGTATAAAATAATTTAATCCATGTTATCCCCTAATACTAAAAGTGTTCTATTTCAATATTTAATATGATATTAGTTATTCATGGGACTCTATTCAAACTATTGTAAATATAGAGAAATTGTTATTTTCATCGAACTATTGGGTCAAGTGTACGAATTATCCAGATATATGAGTTTTTGAGGATTTTAAAATAAACTATCCTACTGATCATGTTCACCATGAGATTTATAATTATCATAATCATATCATCATATGAATAACTCATAGATGACCTAATTTTGTAGAACTAGATAGAGAATGTTGGTTGTTAGTAAAATTTATCCAATATATTATTTGAAATAGGAAAGGAGTCCTCAATATTTTTGATACAAAATTATTAATTTTTGAAATATAATTGTGGAATAATGAAATTCAGATAATTCTATAATGGTATATTTAGAGACACATATTAGAGTTTAGAAAAACCACATCTACATTCATATCTTCTTTAAATCCTGTGTACATTTTCTCTATACTATATTAGAAAGTCCAAGTTCATGGGTGGATATATGAATAGTATCATATTATAGGTTTATTCTAAAAAAAATTATTTTTAGGCATATTATGATCTACTAGAAAACATGGAAGAATATGTGTGTAATTAATAATGAGTATATGTATATAATGTTCAATCTGTTTAAGGTTCCAAATAACACCAAGGGAAAAAATTGATATATGTATAGGACATGATGATATTTTTGAGTACTGATCTAACGAGGTTGAGGATGAGATTTATATTGAATAAAAAGGTATTCATGTGTAAGGACCTAAAAAATATCATATATATTTGTGGAATAAACATAATAACGGAAATTATTATGTCGAGGATAACCACTATAAAATTCATAACATGTTGGGATTGGAATAACCACCCATATAACTAATTCATAGTTGGGATAACATAAAATTTACCCTCTTTTAGGATTTTAAAAACCAATCATGAAACCTTTTTCAGCATGTGATTGACTCCCATGTACCCTATTTATTGATCAGGATAACCTCTTATGTACTCTCTTTCAAGATTTTAATAACCTGTCATGTACCATTAGATCTCATATATCATTAATGATTACCCAGTGAATTGGAGGTAGATATAGGTACCACCTATCACATGTTGAAAATAATACATTTGTGTTCTTAAAGACCCTAAAAATCATCATATCATAAAAAATTTAATAAAATAGGATTCAGAAACAATGTAATGAAATGGGTTTCATAATCATTTCATTATCTAATCATAGAAAAACCAATCAAAAAAGTGGAAGGTTTTAAAAATATAATATCATCGTATAAACCTTGGAAGTAAATTAGGTTTAAATAGAATAATTTATTCATATACATAGTCCATCTAGAGAAATTATAAAAACTATATGATTATATGGTATCCAAGTTAAATTTTATGTAACATGAAATTGTTTATTATTAGATAGTAGTTTTTTAAAGAAAAATAACATAGAAAATTCCTTAAGAGAAATAATATTTTCACTAAAAAAACATAATACATATTTTTTAAAATTTATTTTATTTTGAAATAACCCTTCATACATTTTAAAGAAGTATTTAATATCATTGAACACATTTCTTGAAGAACGTACCATTTCTGAATTGAAAATAACTTTTTAAAAACATAAAAATATTCAAAATAATTTTTTATGAAAAAAGATTGAAAATATATAAATGCATATTAAAATTATACAATGATCATGATGGATGTAATGACCATTGATGGCATATATATTAATAAAATGTTTCTTTCACATTCTCTGTAAAACCCAAACATGAATATTTTGGAAAAATTCATGAAGTTGAATATAGTTTTTTTAATGTTGTAAAATGGTTAATATGTACTTAATAAATCATTTAATAAATATTAAAATAATTTTTGAAAACATTTTTGGAATTTATTTTTGAATAAAGGGATAAATAAAAATGATTTTTAAAAAAACATTCTTTCAAACTCTTCAGTAACTAAGTAGAAAAAATGATGAGAACCATTAATTCTTAAACAATACCCAGTGGATAAGAAAATATATCATTTTATTGAGAGAAGTATCAGAATATTTAATTATTAAATGGATAAAAAATGAATCCTGGTAAAATGTGAGATTATATGACAAAAACATTACCACTTTTGAAACATTGAGTCATAATCCCCCTAAGAGATTAAAATTAAATGAAACCAATAAGATAATAAAAATAAATAAATACATGATATTAAATTTTAAATTTAATATATATGTACCTCATAAAAGATGATTGGTGAATAACAAAACATATGTCTTAAAGAAGCATAATTGAGACAAAAAGTACTTACTACAAATGTATCCTATTAACCAAAAACCTCATGAAGGAAAGAACCCAAAATAGAAATGTTTATCATTATAAAATTCATTATAATAATATAAAAATTCATTCATTTTCATTGCATACACCACATAAAAGAAACACATGGTGAATGTGCCAGGTGTCTGATATAAAATAATAGTGAGGTGGAAATCCCTTACCATAAGTCTAGGGATCCTTTGTACATGTTCCAACCTCCTGTATAATAAATATAATTTTATTATACATATTTTATAGAGCCACTAATATAAAAATATTTTAATATCAATTCATATATGATTTAATTCTGACCATTTATTACCCATTTATTAACATTTCTTTTTTAACGTCAAATTTTGACGATGAACTAATTTGTTTCATCATGTATATTTCAATTTGGTATTATAAGTAACCTTATTTTGAGTGTGGTTCCTAATCTCTAAAATATAAACCGTGTTATAAATAAAATTTATATTTAGTGTCTATTTATTCAATTAATTTAAATATGCTATACATTGAGAATGAAAAACACTATTTGTGAAATAGGTAGGTCGTACGTACACATGAATGGTATTTCTATTTCATCAATGGATTAAATAAAATAATGTTAAATAAAATATTACTATTAAAAACCCATTTTAATTTCATTTTTATCACACTTTTTACTAAAACTTTTCTCATTAACTTCCATGTAAAATGTATGCGAAGAACGAATCATGTCACTTTAATTGGAGATAGTCTGATATACAAATATACAACATTATAGTATTCCAAAATAATTGAATGTAAATAGAAATATATGATATAATGATTCTAAAATAATAATAAAATAATAAAAATATTATTTAAAAAATTAATCCATCATTATTTCTATATGGGACTGGTGGTGATGGAAACAATTAACACTGGTTTGTGAGATGGTAGTCCTCCTTAAAAATGAATGATGATTTCATATCACATTTGATGGTAGTGTAGATAGTTTTATATCAAGAACCTAACATAAAAAATTCTAATTATATATATTATAATGATTTTCTTATATAATCATGGTTTTATATTAAATTATGTTAGTAGAGTAAGATGTAAAATAAAGATTCATGAAAAATTATTTACATCTTCTTCGTAGAGCCTATATATGTTTATTCCTAAAGCTATCATATGAGGTAATGTAAAATAAATAAGGATTATAGAATGATATTAGGGATTTTGGGATTTTATCTGGTGTGTTCTAGGTAGAAAAAAATTATTTTTCGATATGTAAGGAGGAGATGAGTGGGGTGGCCTTTTTATGTGATGTGTGTGGCACATTTTTTATTTTTGAAAAGAAAAATGTTTACCCAAATTTTTTCAATCCAAAAGACTCTAAAATTTATTATTATCAAACTTCGAAGCTATTATGTCAACATAGATCTATAAAATTTGTGTTTGGTATGATTGGGTTATTTTTTACACTCATTTTTTAGTTTAATGCTTCAGTAAACCCATTTTTTTGTTAATTACAGTAATTTTTTTTCTATTTTTACTGTTCATTATGGAGAAAATTTAAGTTCAAATTATTAAATAATATAAATTATACTTATTCCAAATATGGAATAAATATATTCAAATTTCATTCACAAAATTGAAAATGTTTTATTTTAAATTAATACTGTAGAAGCTATGAGAATGTGGTCTTCTGAATCCAAAATGCTTAAATTGATAATATGTTTTAATATAATAATTCAATATGAAATTAAATAAATTAAACTAAACATGAATAAAAAAATATAACTCAACTAAATTTACTTTTATAACCATATTAATGTAATTTTAATTTTTTTTCAATGCTTTAATATAAATTAAAATTCTAAATAAAAAATAGTAACATTGACTATTTAAAAAAAAATTATCGTATCATTATTTTATGAAAACATCTCATCATGATATTATTAAAAATATGATTTAAAAAATTAATATCATTTTTTCAATTATAATTTTTAAAACATCAAAAAACATATTTTAAAAATAAGAGCACAAAATATGACAAATGTTTTTTGTAGAAAATTACAGTTTTTTAGGGTAAAATTAGATTTATTTTTATCAATTTTTTAGAAATAAAATAAGTTGATTATTAATTTTTTTTATTGAATATATAATATATAAATAAATTTAAATAATTTAAATAATGTTATTTTTATAACAGACTGAGGTAATATATTTTGGGTTCACAAAAAAAATTGTTTTTTTGAAGAATATTCGCTTTATTTTATAATAGTTTTTATTATTATATAAAACTCATTGGTCACAAAAATAATCATTATATATAAATGTTCTAATAATAAATTTTCATAATATAGTTAATCCAATTCATATTCTCTATTCAAATTTCTAGTTGAAAACTATCATATTAAATAACAATATTTGAATAGTATGTCATGTTTTTTCAAAAACTAGGATTCATGTAACACAAGATAAAGTTACTATTGGATATAATTTAATTATAAATCAAAGTTGTGTGTAATGACAAATATAAATAATATTAAATATACTTGAAATACATATTTCAACAAATCTCACATTGTAACATTCTACACTACATAAAATTAATTTCTCTCTCTAAATTAATCACATTGGTAAAAAATATAGGATAATTCTATCACAATTCATCATAAGGTAACATAATTACATCCCCAGGATGGTGGATTCAACTTAGATATTTTACTAGGTTAGTGGTATTGTTTCATATAAAATTCTTTGATCCATGAACTTTTATTGTTTTCCTCATAAGAAAGATCATGTTCCAACTGTATAACCATTGAATTTAGAACATTTTAAGTATCAAGTTTATACTTACTCATATTAGATACACAGAACACATCATGGAATTGGGAGAGGATTATTGGGATATCTAATTGATATACTATCATCTTGATATGATTAAAAATATCAAAAGTACCAATATACCTAGGTCGTTGTTTTCCATTACATCCTAATAATAATTTCTTCTTTTGGATGTGCTTTGATGAATTTCTACATGATATCTTACTCAATGAAATGAGTATGAATGTTTCTATGACTTAATAAATAATTTATCACATGATTGGTAATATAATTGTGATTTATTCCTTATATGTATCATTATCATATTCAAAAAATTATAAGCACATGTTATCCAATATGCATAAATCTTAATATTGGGAAGATAAATATTAATATATAAAACATCATAAAATGTTCATCATAAACCACTCTATAAATGGGTAACATTATAGACCTTCAAAAATTCAATATTTATAAATAAGTTAAAAAATTTCCAAAACCAACATAACATCAATCCCTTAAATTTCATTAATTTTCTCTTAAGCGTAATATGCCAAATATGTTAATACCTTGGACATATATTCTATAAATCATGTTAATCACCATAATAACCATAAAACCACAATGAAATTATCAATGATTCCCCATTACTTGAAGAAAACCATAGATAATTTAATATATTTAAAATATCTAATAATGTTCGAAACAAAATAAAGGATAACATGGACCAATTTTTCAAAAAAAAATAATTAACAGTTCCAAGGTCATTGTTAATATACAATCAACCACATATATTGTAACACCTGAGACTTTTATGTTATATAAATCATCAAAGGAATATCTTTCTACACAACACTTGATTGGCTTGCTTTACACGAAATCGCGACCTTCCTCGATAGCTTGCGTCGTACGCAATACCGAGTTTCACTAAACAACGATATGCTATTAAAATATTATTAAAATTAGCCTTTATGAATAGTAATAACCACTTTTTGAAATTTTATAAATTTTATTTTTCAAAATGGACTTCATTTTTGGATTCGGAATATCGAAGTTAGCCTAGGGTGAAATTTTGGTATTTTTCTGAAAACATTCAATTTTTTATGAATAGTGAAACCACTAAGTGGTAGTTAAAAAACATAAATTTTTATAGAACTTAATTTTACCGCTTCTGTGAGTGGAATTTCAAAAATCTGAGAGACACAGTTAATATCAAGGAATAAAATGTGGTTCAATGAGATGAAAATAATTTTTGGTGAATAGTAACTTTTTACTTTTTTTTTACCACGGTTAAAAGTAAATAGGGTAATTAAGGGTAAAGATGATATTATTATTACCCTAACACATTACTAATTCTATTGGATATGTGCAATTCGACCAAAAACAAACTTAGGAATAAAATATGACCATTTAGGCCCACTTGGATTAGATTAGGACATTTATTATTAATTTATTTAAAGAAGGGTTAAAATAGATAAAATCAAAGTTTAATAAGTAAATAATTTTTAATATGGGGTTATACATAAGATAAATTAGACTATAAATATTCATTAGAAAGATAAGAATATTTCCTACATAATGGTATTTTATTTGTAATTTTTAGACATTAAATAATTTAATTTATTTATGACACAAAGATGATGCAGTAATTATCTTATTAATGAAATATTGACATAATTAATGTTATAAACACCAAAATAAATGTAATATGATACTTTTTATGAATTAAACTAATTTTTTAGGTTAACATGACATTGTATTATTTATTTAATTAACTTGGTTCGAACTAATAATTCTGTTATGAATTTCAAAAAAATCAATTACTAAATAGTGTCAAAATTGACATAAAATAGTTTTTAAAACAAATATTATATTAGTAATTGTTATTTTATTCCTAAAAATCTAAGGTTAGGCCAAATGACTTAGATAAGGTAATATATATTAATAATAAACAACTTGGGGTTCTTTTGTCTGCTTATAGTAAGTTTATTAACCTTATAGTATAAGAACGCAAGAAGACACGATAAAAGTAAAATTATTTAACTTAATGTTAAATCTAAATGATAAGGTTAAAATAGGAACCTAAACTTGTCTAAATTCTATTGGATGGGAGGATTTCGACCCATCCCCACCTTATCTTCGATATATATCAATTTTAAGCTATTTTAAACCGATCTTGACTTTAAAATAAAATAATATTTTTAGTTTTCCCAAAGGTGCCCCTCTCCTCCCTTATAAAAGGGCACCTACTCCCCCTCTTCCTCACACCACATTGATCCTTAAATCTCGGCCACCCCCTGCCAATACCTATTCTCCACTTCCCTATATACATCCTAGAGGTCCTGGTCTTTTCAAAGACCAATTTTAGTGCCCTAAAAGATGGTCTCAAAGAAGCACTTCAAAGAAGAGGTAATGTCTGTTACCGATTCTTTCATCTTTATTTCTTCTTCAAGTTCTTCTTCTTTAGTTGTTTCATTATGATGTAATAACATCAGTATCACTCATATACTTATATGTTATTATAATTTTGAAACAACCATATTCCACCATCTATCCATCCAATGGAAAAACAAATCACCGCGTGTGCGTACGTATGGAATACCGTCTCCACGCCGTGGTGTAATCTATTTTCCACCACCACCTTACTTGGATGGGTATAATTGTGTAAATAATGACTATATATGACTATTATAAATTTATACTTATTCTGAAATAGTATACATACACTCCAATACAATTCCATGATCATAGGAACGATATCATCACTCGTGCGTACGTACAGAATACCGTCTCCACGATGTGATGCGACTCGTTCTACATGATCTTCATTTAATAATGATTATATAAATGAATTGAATGAATGAATATGATATATATTACACTAATAACATTCTGGAAATGAGGTGTCTATAACCTAAAGAGAATAATAATAATTTATTCGACAAAACACGCATAAGAACAAAAAGTTATAAACACCCGAATAACAAGTAGCAATGAAATATTACTACTAAGAAGCTAATAATATGACCATATATGATATCATAAAAATAATTATGATTCTGTAATAAGTAAATAACATTATTTAAATCATTATACAGGAGGTTCAGACACGTACAAAGCATATCAGACCTAAGGTAAGGGAAATATCACAATATCATTTTTATCCGAGATTGTTTGTACTTTAGTATTTACTGGGTGTATTTTATCATCCACATCCATGTTTCCTCAATATGTAATATTATTTCCATCCACCTACAATTTTTTAAATCCTATTTTACCCTTAGATGAGTTTTTAGTAAAAGATATGAAAGGAGTATTTTGTCGTTTTTCGTACGAGGTACTTTTTTGACTTTTCCGACAAAAGTACAAGAAGAATGTTTTTAACTTATACGGCATGAATGGATTTTTAAAACATTATTTACAAGAATAATCCTTTACACGTTTTCAAGTTTATTTTTAATCAACTTCTTTTAGTCTAAAATTGTATGACATGTTAAGAAAGGAAAATGTTTTTGAAGTAGAAAGGATATTTTCCTCAAGAATGAAGTTCAAGAGTTTTATCAAAATTATTTTCCATCTAAGATAATAAAGGGTTATGTATCTATCACTATCGTTACATTGATTTGATTATGTTGTGATGGAAATATTTTTATGAATTCCTTTATCTTATATGAATTGTTTTATGATGTCACGATGTTTAAGATTCCCATTTTTATTACATGGGTTATGAAATGATGTATGATTTATGATTTTGTGGCACACTTAAGAATGGTATCATTATGATATGGGTGGGACATATATCTCCCTCCACTACATTGGGTAAAGACTTTATATCTCATGAGATAGACATGGCTGGAACGGTAGGTTATACCGGTTCAAAGAAATAGGACTGAAACGAGGGTGACGCGGTTCAGAAATGGACTTTGTTCACTAAGATAGTTTTGGAAATGAGTCTTGACTAATAAGAAATGATTCTCTATGATTATGTGTGTATGCCACAAAATTTGATGTTTTAAGTTATGATTATTGGGATTACATTTCACTTCTGTGATTTATCCCATGTTATGATATTATGATCTCTTTTGCAGGATAAGATTTCCAAAAGTTATGTTCTTATGTATATGATGTGATTCATATTTCTTTTGTTTACCCTTACTGAGAATTTGAGCTCACCCTTTTGTATGTTTTATTTCCCCAGGTCATGAATAAGGTTATTAAGTAGAATATTCCAAAAAGGGACTCTAGATATGATGAAATAAATGGGAGGCAAAGTAGATGCTTTATGAACCAGTTGTTTATGTTTCCCAGTTTCTAAAGACACTATACCTATATGGTCCTTTCTTGGTTTTGTTATATGTTGTAATAAGTATGCTTCAATTCTGAAGTAATAATAATGTATGTAAATTATGGGTCGTTATAGTTGGTATCAGAGGAAAGGTATAGTCAACCTTTGGAAACTAGGATGTGAAAGCCTTAGTAAGAACCCTAAGGATAAGTCTAAGCATAGGAAACAATATTAATGTTTTAGAAATGGCCATGAATAACCTAGGATAAAACCTTATGTGTGAAATTTTATTCTTGATTATGTGGTTTTCCTATTATAATTAGTGTTGATCACACTATTCTTCTTGGTTTTAGTCAATGGCTGGAACCTGATGGAACTGTGTTAATGCGGAATGCGACAGGAAATGCAATGATTGTCACCCTGAGCAACCAAACATTATGGGAGCTGGAATGCAAAATCTTGTAGCCATGCTCACACAACTTTCTCAAGCTATGAGTCATGCAGTACTTCCAAACGAGAAAAGGAAGGAGCAACATTCTGTTTAATCCTTCATGAGACAGCGTCCACCTTCATTCAGCGGGTCTACTGATCCATTAGTTGCTGAACAATGGATTAGTGCTACTGAAAAGATATTTTCAGTTCATCAATGTTATGAGCATGATAATGTCATCTTAACAATGTATCATTTGGAAGGTTATACTGATCAATGGTGGAATATTATTAAGAATACGAGGCAAAGGGATGAAATTGAGTCCATGGAATGGGACGAGTTCAAGAACATATTTTTCAATAAGTACTTCCCTCGTATTCTCTGAAAAAAGATGGAGAAAGAGTTTCTTAAGCTGAAGAAAAAGGATGTTGAATCTCTTGGTACCTTTTAAGCAAATTTTACAAGACTTGCAAGGTATGCTTCTGGTATTATTATCCAACCGGAGTGTAAGATCGATCGATTCTTTGGTGGCTTAAAACCAAGTCTTCGAAGGGCGTTAGCCATAAGGGACTTCAATAGCTATGTGGAAATCATTTGATGTGCTCTCAAAGTCGAGATGGAGATTGGAGTAACCCATCAATCATATGGGATTCATAAGAAGAGGAAAATGGAATTCAAAGGAAAATCTAAAGAGAACACTGAAAAGAAGATGAGCTTTCCCATATGCTCAAAGTGTGGAAAGAAACATGGAGGGAGTTGTCTTAAAGGGACAAGTAAATGTTTCAATTCTGGAAAGGAAGGTCATCGGGCATTTTAATGCCGCGATGATGGGAAGAAGATGTCTAATGATGCAAACAAAGGAAGGGATACATAGAATGAACCTACTACACTTCAATGATTCAAGTGCAAGGAGATGGGACATTATGCCAATAAATTCCCTAATCCAAGGGTTGATGATAATGGTCGACGTCAACAAACTCTTAAGGCTAAAGACAAAGGAAAGTAACATGCAATTTCTATCATCGATGTGGAGTAGGATAACGATGTGGTGAAAGGTACACTTACCATCCACTCTAAAGTAGAAAATGTTTTATTTGATTCTAGATCCACCCACTCCTTTATTTCTAAAGAATTTTCTAAGGGTATCACCATATTACCTCAACAATTAGATGTTGAGTTAGCTATGACAACACCTAATGGAACAACAGTCGCATCAAAAGTTTATAATTCTTCTCCGATTGAAGTTTGTGGGAAAGTGCTTCCAGCAAATCTTGTGATCCTTCTTATAGTGTAATTTGATGTGATTCTTGGCATGGATTGGCTTTCTCTACATGGAGCTCATATCAATTGCCAAAGAAGGGAAATCACATTTCATATTCCAAATCAATCTATGATCGTCAATCGATGAAAGGATGAACATAACCTTCCAGTGGAAATTTCTTCCATTTTATTGGTATTGATTCCACTAAATGAAGGTTATTTATCTCAAATGGTTGGTGAGAAACTCATGATTAAGAAGATGCCCATTGTACGGGAGTTTGATGATGTCTTTCTGGAGGAATTACCGGGTCTTCCACCGGATCGTGAAGTTGAGTTTTCAGTAGAACTCGTACCAGGTGCTTTTCCTATTTTAAGGACACCTTATAGAATGGCCCCAATTTAGTTGCAGGAATTGAAGAAGCAACTCCAAGAGAATCTTGATAAGGGGTTCATACGCCCTAGTGCGTCACCTTGGGGAGAACCTGTTCTATTTGTTAAAAAGAAATATGGATTAATGAAACTGTGCATTGATTATCGATAACTTAACAAGATCACTATCAAGAGCAAATATCCTCTCCCACGCATTGATGACCTATTTGACCAACTACGTGGAGCTCAATACTTTTCCAAGATTGATCTTCGTTCAGGGTATCATCAATTAAGGGTCAAAAGTGAGTATATACCAAAGACGACTTTCCGTACAAGGTATGGACACTATTAATTTATAGTGATGCCATTTGGTCTTACTAATGCCCCTGCTATCTTCATGGATCTAATGAATAGAGTCTTTAAAGACTATCTTGATCAGTTTGTGGTAGTATTTATAGATGATATTCTTGTCTATTCAAAGAGCAAGGAAGAACATGAAGATCACTTGAGAATTATATTGAAGACCCTGATAAAGGAGAAGCTTTATGCCAAATTTACCAAGTGTGAATTTTCGCTTCCAAAAATTGCATTTTTGGGTCACATAATCTCAAAAGAGGGGATATCTGTGGATCCAGCAAAAACAGAGGTTTTCAAAAGATGGTCGAGACCAACAACAGTGACTAAGATCCGAAGATTTCTTGGTTTGGCTGGATATTATCGATGTTTTGTGAATGATTTTTCACGATTATCTAATCCACTCACCAAGTTGACTCAGAATGGAGTTAAGATTGTTTGGACAGAGGAATGTGAAGAGAATTTCAAGGAGTTGAAAAGAAGGTTATCCAGTGCACCTGTGCTCACACTTCCTTGTAGTTGAGAAAGGTTTGTGATCTATAGTGATGCATCCAAGAAGGTATTGGGGTGTGTTCTTATGCAAAATGATATGGTGATATCTTATCCCTCACGACAGTTGAAAATCCATGAGAAAAATTACCCAACACATTATTTGGAGTTAGCTGCGGTAATATTTGCATTACAGATTTGGAGGCATTACCTTTATGGTGAAGGTGTGATATTTATATTGATCATAAAAGATTAAAGTATATTTTCACACAAAAGGAGCTGAATATGCGTCAAAGAAGATGGTTGGAGCTGATTAAGGATTACGACTTCTCAATCCATTACCACCCTGGGAAAGCAAACAAGGTGGAAGATGCATTAAGTCGACAAGACCATGCTAGTTTATCCATGATGAGGATCACAAAAGATCCAATATTTATGGATTTACAAAGGATGGATCTTGGAATTATAATGGAAGAGGAAAAATCTCATCTTTCTCAAATGAATGTTCAACCATCTATACATGTGATGGTTAAAGAGACACAGAAAGAAGATGTCAAGTTAAAAAAGAAGGTGAGAAACGTTCATGAATTCAACCTTGATTGTGATGGGATAATAAAGTTTCGGAATCGGGTTTGTGTTCCTCCCATCCCCGAATTAAAGAAAGAGATGCTGGATGAGGCTCATAGTTCATCATTCTATATTCATCCTGGAAGCACGAAGATGTATAGGGAACTGAAAGAGTACTTCTGGTGGGATGACATGAAAAGAGATGTTGCTGAATTTGTCTCTTGATGCTTGGTTTGTCAACAAGTTAAAGCTGAGAGACAAAATTATAAGGGGATGTTACAACCATTACCCATACCCGAATGGAAATGGGAAAACATCACTATGGACTTTGTCACAGGACTTCCTAAAACATCCAAAGGCAATAATGCTATCTGGGTCATAGTTGATCGTCTTACAAAGTCTGCACACTTCATTGCTATTAGAGAGGATTTCTCTCTGGATCAGCTTGCCAGGATATATGTAAAGGAAGTGGTAAGATTGCATGGAGTACCACTTTCTATTATATCCGATCGGGATCCGAGATTTACCTCGAAGTTCTGGCAATGTCTTCAGCATACTCTGGATACAGAGTTGATTTTCAGCACTGTTTATCATCTTCAGACAGACGGTCAGTCTGAGAGAACAATTCAAACCCTAGAAGATATGTTGAGACCTTGCTCTATGGATTTAAAGGTGGTTGGGATCAACACCTACCTTTGGTGTCATTTTCTTATAATAATAGCTTTCACTCCAGTATTCAGATGGCTCCTTATGAAGCTCTCTACGTAAAGAAATGCAGGACTCCAACTTGTTGGGATAAAGTTGGGGAAAGAAAGCTATTAGGACCTAATCTTGTTGATGAAATGGTAGAAAAGTTCAGATCTATTCAACAACACATAATAGCAGCTCAGAGTCGACAGAAAAGTTATGCCGACAGCTGAAGAAATGAAATAGATTTTGAAGTGGGCGATAAAGTGTTCTTACGGATATCTCCCTGGAAGAGAGTCATGAGATTTGGAAAGAAGGAGAAGCTGAGCCCTAGATATATCGGTCCTTTCGAAATACTAGATTGTGTTGGGAAGTTAGCTTACCGATTGGCGCTTCCACCGAATCTCTCTCAAGTTCACGATGTGTTCCATGTATCTCTCTTGAGAAAGTACATACCTCATCCTTCACATGTACTTAGCTCGGAAGTTGTACCGCTAGAGAAAGATCTTTCTTTTGAAGAACAACCGATAGAGATTATGGATCGTAGCGAAAAAGTCCTACGAAACAAGACCACTCGATTAGTGAATGTTTTATGGAGGAACCACCAATTAGAAGAAGCTACATGGGAGTTTGAGGATATGATGAGGGAGGGGTATCCTCATCTGTTTGTTACAATGTGACAAATTTCAAGGGAGAAATTCATTTTAAGGTGGGTAGAATGTAACACCTGAGACTTTTATGTTATAATAATAATCAAAGGAATATTTTTCTACACAACACTTGCTTGGCTTGCTTTACACGAAATCGTGACCTTCCTCGATAGCTTGCGTCGTACGCAATACCGAGTTTCACTAAACAACGATATGCTATTAAAATATTATTAAAACTAGCCGTTATGAATAGTAATAATCAATTTATGAAATTTTATAAATTTTATTTTTCAAAATGGATTCATTTTTGGATTCGGAATATCGAAATTAGGCTAGGGTGAAATTTTGGTATTTTTCTGAAAACTTTCAATTTTTGACGAATAGTGAAACCACTAAGTGGAAGTTAAAAAACTGAATTTTTCATAAAACTTAATTTTACCACTTCTGTGTGTGTAATTTCGAAAATCCGAGAGACACGGTTAATATCAAGGACTAAAATTTGGTTCTATGAGATGAAAATAATTTTCGGTGAATAGTAACTTTTTACTTTTTTTTACCCCGGTTAAAAGAAAATAGGGTAATTAAGGGTAAAGATGATATTATTATTACCGTAACACATGTCCTAATTCTATTAGATATGTGTAATTCAACCTAAAACAAACTTAGGAATAAAATATGACCATTTAGGCCCACTTGGATTAGATTAGGACATTTATTATCAATTTATTTAAAGAAGGGTTAAAATAGTTAAAATCAAAGTTTAATAAGTAAATAATTTTTAATATGGGGTTATACATAAGATAAATTTGACTATAAATATTCATTAGAAATATAAAAATATTTCCTACATATTGGTATTTTATTTGTAATTTTTATACATTACATAATTTAATTTATTTATGACACAAAGATGAGGCAGTAATTATCTTATTAATGAAATATTGACATAATTAATGTTATAAACACCAAAATGAATGCAATTTGAGACTTTTTATGAATTCAACTAATTTTCTAGGTTAATATGACATGTTAGTATTTATTTAATTAACTTCGATCAAATTAATAATTCTCTTTCGAATTTCAAAAAATTCAATTACTAAATAGTGTCCAAATTGACATAAAATAGTTTTTAAAACAAATATTATATTAGTAATTGTTATTTTATTCCTAAAAATATTAGGATCGGCCAAATGACTTAGATAAGGTTATATATAATAATAATAAACAACTTGGGGTTCTTTTGGCTGGTTATAGTATGTTTATTAACCTTATAGTATAAGATAACAAGAAGACACGGTAAAAGTAAACTTATTTAACTTAATGTTAAATCTAAATGATAAGGTTAATATAGGAACCTAAAATTGTCTAAATTCTATTGGATGAGAGTATTTCGACCCATCCCCACCTTAGATTCGAAATATATCAATTTGGAGCTATTTAAAACCAAACTTGACTTTATAATAAAATAATATTTTTAGTTTTCCCAAAGGTGCCCCTCTCCTCCCTTATAAAAGGGCACCTCCTCCCCCTCTTCCTCACACCACATTGAGCCTTCAAGCTCGGCCAACCCCTAATAATTCATCCTCTCCACTTCCCTAGAGACATCCTAGAGGTCCTGGTCTTCTTCAAAGACCAATTTTAGTGCCCTAAAAGAAGGTCTCAAAGAAACACTTCAAAGAAGAGGTAATGTCTGTTACCGATTCTTTCATCTTTATTTCTTCTTCCACTTCTTCTTCTTTAGTTGTTTCATTATTAAGTAATAACATCAGTATCACTCATATACTAATATGTTATTATAAGTATGAAACGGCCCTATTTCACCATCTATCCATCCTACAGAAAAAGAAATCACCGTGCGTGCGTACGTACGGAATACCGTCTCCACGCCGTGGTGTAATCTATTTTCCACCACCACCTTACTTGGATGGGTATAATGGTGTAAATAATGACTATATATGACTATTATAAAGTGATACTGATTCTGAAATAGTATACCTACACTCTCATAGAATTCCATGATCATAGGAACGATATCATCACTCGTGCGTACATACGGAATACCGTCTCCACGATGTGATGCGACTCGTTCTACATGATCTTTATTTCATAATGATTATATAAATGAATTGATTGAATTAATATGATATATATTACACTAATACCATTCTGGAAATGAGGTATATATAACCTAAAGAGAAGAATAAGAATTTTTTCGACAAAACACGCATAAGAACAAAAAGTTATAAACACCTGAATAACAAGTAGCAATGAAATATTACTACTAAGAAGCTAAGAATATGACAATATATGATATCATAAAAATAATTATTATTCTGTAATAAGTCCATAACATTATTTAAATCATTATACAGGAGTTTTGGACACGTAAAAAGCATATCGGACCTAAGGTAACGGAAATATCACAATCTCATTTTTATCCGAGATTGTTTATACTTTAGTATTTACTGGGATGTATTTTATCATCCACATCCATGTTTCCTCAATATGTAATATTATTTCCATCCACCTACAATTTTTTAAATCCTATTTTACCCTTCGGTGAGTTTTTAGTAAAAGATATGAAAGGAATATTTTGTCGTTTTTTCGTACGAGGTACTTTTTTGACTTTTCCGACAAAAGTACGAGAAGAATGTTTTTTTAACTTATATGGCATGAATGGATTTTTAAAACATTTTTTCCAAGAAGATTCCTTTACAATTTTTCAAGTTTATTTTTAATCAACTTCTTTTAGTTTAAAATTTTATGCCATGTTAATATAGGAAAATGTTTTTGAAGTAGAAAGGATATTTTCCTGAAGAATGAAGTTCAAGAGTTTTATCAAAATTATTTTTCCATCTAAGATAATAAAGGGTTCTGTCTCTATCCCTATTATTACATTTATTTGATTATGTTATGATGGAAATATTTTTATGAATTTCTTTATCTTATATGAATTGTTTTATGATGTCATGATGTTTAACATTCCCATTTTTATTACATGGGTTATGGAATGATGTATGATTTATGATTTTGTGGCACACATAAGAATGGTATCATTTTGAGATGGGTGGGACCTATATCTCCCTCCAATTCATTGGTTAAAGACTTTATATCTCATGAGATAGACATGGCTGGAACAGTAGGTTATACTGGTTCAGTGAAATAGGACTGAAATGAGGGTGACTTGGTTCAGAAATGGACTTTGTCCACTAAGATAGTCTCGGGAATGGGTCTTGACTAATAAGAAATGATTCTCTCTGATTATGTGTGTATGCAACAAATTTTCATGTTTTAAGTTATGATTATTGGGATTACATTTCACTTCTATGATTTATCCCATGTTATGATATTATGATCTCTTTTGCAGGATAATATCTCAAAAAGTTATGTTATTATGTATATGATGTGATTGATATTTCTTTTGTTTACCCTTACTAAGCATTTGAGCTCACCCTTTTGTATGTTTTATTTTCCCAGGTCAGGAAAAAGTATATTAAGTAGAATATTCCAAAAAGGGACTCTAGATATGATGAAATAAATGGGAGGCAAAGTAGATGCTTTATGAACCAGTTGTTTATGTTTCCCAGTTTTCAAAGACACTATACCTATACGGTCCTTTCTTGGTTTTGTTATATGTTGTAATAAGTATGCTTCAATTCTGAAGTTATAACAATGTATGTAATGTATGGGTCGTTATATATATATCAATAATTTCATTATCTGAGTTGAACATAATATTTTTAACATCTTGAACATATTAAGGGTTACCACCCCATTATCATTTGATTACAATAAAATATAACATTTCTATTAAAACATGTTTCAATAATATTTGTACTTTTCAATATATTATTCCAAATCCTTAATAAATAATCATAAAGATGAAAATCCATATATAATAATCGTTCATATAAATTTAATCTTGAAATCACATCCACAAACACTTAAATAAGCTTTGATAAACCATTTACTATGATTAATCAACTTATTCTACGAGACATATACCATAGTATATGAAATAGAAATCATGTTTTTACATTAATAAATATCATTTCAATCATGAATATCAAATTTAACACAAAAAATTATATTAGAATAGTAGATAACATTCATATATTTTTCATGCTCTATTTATCATCATTATTATAAACATTATTCATACCCCCTTTCTAATTACCTTCATTATATATCAACATTCAACGTAAATATGTATTATTCCCATACATTTGACATTTATATCATTAAACCACCAATTATACCTTAGGGAATCCCATATTTTCGTCCATTATGTTAAATAAACATTTCATTTTTCCTCTAAAATTATTTATTATGTGTTAATCCTTTTCACAATCCAAACATCTAATCATTCATTTGAGACAATACATTAAGATATTTTTTTCACATTATTGACATATAGGAAAATGAGTCTTCTTTCTTTAATGGTATCCACCACCTATGCTCTTGGTGAACTCTATTAGTATCTTCGATGGCATGTCTGAGTGTTGGATGAGGTGTATGTTTGTCAATAAAATTTCATGATAACTAATTTAGAATCATCAAAATATCCATTACTCTGGTAACCAAACTATTTGGTTTATCAAAAAAACATCTGTGATAATAAATGTTTTCCCAGTTCATTATGGTTTTTATTATTTAGTAAATCCAGAAACATTATTTTCATAAACAACATTCAAAGTAGGAAAGCACATATTCATGAAAAATCAACTATAGGATTCCAAACACATGGAACCATATATGATAAATTAGTTATATCCTTGGCATATATTCAAATCACTCATCATTGTTCATAAAAATTTTGTTAATTCACAATAAATATATCATGGATGTGTAAAATGTGGTGTGCATCATGTCCTGGTGTCATGAATTGGGTGATGATAGATTTCATCTCAATTTATCGTTTTTATTGATATAACCCCAAGTAATATGTATTCCAATGCCACACCTACTTTTATTATCCCTAACTGAGTGTAATTGTTTTGAAAACACTAGGTATTTCCTTTAATAAAATTCTTGAATATTTTTCAATACATTAACTCATTCATAGACTTTTTCTTATACTCTATCATATGCATGTCAATTGAAATATCCCTTGGGTTTTCACTAAATTTTTTTCATCCTTATTCCAATTGGAGAGCCAAACCATACCATGATACTAACTGTAGCAACAAAAAAATCATTTATATAAATATTAGATATTAATATATGAATATTCATTACACAACATAATGATCCTTGATTGAACATTTTGAGTATAGTGCCTTTGGTAACCTAAAAACTTAATCAAAATGTTCATAAGTGAGATACGTTATCTACCTATTTTCTCATCATAGCTAGAACCCTTTTTAGAAATATCATGCATATTACCTTTCAATTTAACATGGGAAATGAACCATAAGAAAGGTTGAGCTCAGATGATCTGTATGATTAAAAAAGGATATTTCAATATACCATGAGCATATGGGTATGACAACATGGGAAATGTTTTTAAAATATCATACCCTATATTTATATATCATAAAATTATGTCATAGAATATATCATGATAGCTCATAAAGTAATAGTCATAATTGAATCAATGAACATGAACCATGAGAGGATAATATTATCACAGGGAATAAATTTTTTACATACACATAATTTTAGAAATTTTGTTTTCAAGGATATAAACCCATACATTCATAACATTGTAGGCTTGGGTTAACCACTCATGTACCTTATTCAGCCTTTGGAGAACCACTAGTGAACCCTCCTTCAGGATTGTGATAACCTCTAGCATGCCCTTTTTTGGGCTTGGTAAAACATGTCTTGTACTATATTTCAGGATTTGGATAACAACCTGTGTAACCTCTATCGATATTAAGATAAAGTCATGTTTACACATTGAGAATATAAAACAATAATATTTTCTAAATGGAATGTAAGGGAATTTAGGTCCCACCCAGCACATGATTAAAATTATACAAATGTGTTCCAAAGGATCATAAAATAATCATTATATAAGAACCTATGGAAACAAAAAATTTTCATAATTATTTAATCATTTTATCACTGTATGACATGTGTGAAAATAAGTATGATTCATAAGGATTCTATGATGGTATAACCCGTGGAAGAGAATAATCTTTCATAAAAATTAATAATCTAGAGAATGAAAAAAGATCGTATCATTGGATCATATACTCAATAAAGATTAAGTAACATAGAAGGATTTCAGCTTAGTTGGAAAATTATTTTGATGGAAAAACACATTGAACATTTCCAGTCGAAAATAACATTTCCATTAAAAAAACTTTAAATTCATAAAGCATATTCAAAATCATTTTCATCAAAAATATCATTTTAAACTTATTAGGAAAGCATAACAATTCATTTAAAACATTTCTTTCTAAAAATATTACCTACACATTAGAAAACACATTTCAAAAGATAAAAAAATTTAAAATTACTTTTCATTGATAATATATATTATTTATATAATATAAAATTCAATTAAAATAATTTTTATGAAGTTATAAAATAATTTTCAAGTCATATATATTAAAAAATTAATATTTTCAAATTTTTAGTAAAATAAAAAAAGAAACTTTTCATAAAAATACCATAATATTCCATTTAAATAATTTTATAAGATTTCAAAAATGGGTTGAATGTGTTTTAATTAATCATTTCGGGAGTTTTTCAAAATAATTGTAAATAGTTTTATGATTTTTTAAAAAAAAATAGTGTAATGGTTATTATTTTTATTAAATAAATTATTCTGATCTTTTGAGTACATACCAATATGAAATAAAGGAAAAAATTTTGTTTTCATGAATTCTCAGAAGATAATAAAAATAAATGGGTTTTTTTGTGATATAGTTCATATTATTTCATAATTGGAAGAAAAAACATAAACAATCCTGATAATTGATGATATTGTATCATAAAACCATTATTACATTGGTAAATTAAATCTTAAGAACCATGAGAGAATAAAATTGAATGAATATTAAAATATCTTAAGAGTAATGAACTTTATGATATTTAATATCAAATGGGATTTATATAAACCTTGTAAATTAAGATAAGTTCTTATCATATTGTTCTTCTCAAATAATGAAAACTGGGAAACAATAGTCTGACACCGCTTTGGTAAATTTCCAAGTATAAAACCCGGGAAATATAGATAAAAAATGTATAATTAAATCCCCAAAAACTTTATTATATTAGTAATAATATACATTTGTGGAAATTATATACACCAAATAAAAGTTAAAGTTTGTTAATATGGCTTGTGTCTTACAGAAAATAAAAGTGAGTCAGAAATCCCCTACGATAAGTCTGAAATAACTTCATACACATTTGAACCTATTTTATAATAATTTTTTACTATAAATATATTTAATAGAAATTAATATATATATATATATATATCATACCATATATGTTTTACTTATGTCCTATTAGTAAGTTTCTATTAAAAAATCTATTTTCAAGTAACATATAAAGAAATATCCACTTTTTCATTTATGTTATGCTTTGTTATTTTTATCACATACACTGATAATGGTTCCATAGTATTTAGTATGTTAACCATGATAAAAAAACTATATCTATTCACTATATATGTATTTATAGTAATCCATAAAATATCACGGATCATAATGAAATACATTTTTCATGGAGATGATAGGCTGTACGTATACATGAATGTTTTTTCCATTTTCTAAATGTATTGAACGAAAAAATTAAACAGAATATTACCTTTATAGAATAATTTTTATTTCACATATATCCTATAATGTATGTTTATAAATCTTTTTCCTTCCTTGAAATTATTTTTTAAGATCAAATCAATGTTATGAGTAGAATAACAAGGGTATAGGTGATGTCTCCACATTTGGATTGCACTCCCAAAGCTACCAACAGTCATTATTCTTATCCTTAATCCTAGTGTTTTTAATTTTTTATTTTTTGGTGATTTTGATCTTCGTTTTTATGTGTATATATTTATATTCAATTATTATTTATCTATCCCCCTTCTTGGCTGATTCGTTTTACTGGTGTGTATGTCATACTCCCCTCACTGCACCTATTTCCACATAAACCTACACATAGGACCTCCATGCTAGAACTATGTCTGGGTTTTTTTGATGTATTGTGATTTATTTAGTGGTGGAATCAATTTTTATTGTTTTACACTACCCTCAATGGCCAACCCATCATGCTCGACCCCATTTTGGTTGAGCATTATTAGTATTTCATGACAACATGGGATGGTGTTGGTGGGGGGATTATAGTGGTTTAGATTATTTAATTATCAATGATTGTTTCATATTTATCTTGAATAATTGGATCTATTTAATTGTCATTCTGATTTTTTTTATAGTTTTATTGATTTCTTCCACATTTATTTAGTTTTATTTCTTTCCCTTTTAATGGTATCGTTTTTCTGTATTTTTCTATGAACTAATGTTTGGAGTTTGTAGATTTTTCACATGTCTCATTCCACTACTGAAAAAAGTGTTTTTTGGGGATTTATAACAGATTTATATGATGATTGTTAAGGGTACTAGTGGTAAATTGATGGTTAATATTACTATTTATCTTCCTCAAATATGATGATGTTGTCTCATGTAAAATTTTATTTATTGTGTTGATTTCTTGTATGTTGGTAGCATGGGTCACCAATTATTATTATAAACCTATTGTCGAGGCATTGAAAATTAATGAGGACGACATCCACTCTACACTTCGATGAAAGATTTTCTAGTTCTCTCTTCCTAGTTGGTATGGTAAGGTGGTCTCTAAGGGGAATTCAGTATGTGTTGTTCAAGCAACTGATGGTCATTGGGATGGGTAATAGGCATAGGGGTTTCCATCATTGGGACACTTCTTGAGATCCTACTTATTGTTCCTCAATGATGGTCCTACAGTTCTACTTGGTTCTATTGTGGTGTATTTATAGTGGTGAATATGGATCCTGGTTGGTGGTTATTGTCAGTGAACTCATGTCAACGATGTGAACAATTTGTGATAGGGTTCACGATGTGAGGCGGTTTATAGACCGAGCTAGTGATTGTGGTTTTAGATTCAAAATATAAATATGAATATTTTGTGGGGTATGTGTGACTCCATAATATTATGTGAATTCATCAAGGATACCACTTACCCAGAAGTGTCTTCTTAATCTTTTTTAAAAAAATGGTTGGAGGATGAAGTGTTTATCACTTCTCTTCTTGAGGAGGTAGTCCTCCATATAGATGAATAAATTTATAGTATACCCATGCAAAGTAATGTCAGAATGAATTTGTGATATAATGATTTTTGATAAATAATAATAAAATAAAATAAATATATAAATAATAAGTAAATAATTATATCAATTTTTTAGAGGAGGTGATGGAAAACAAATAAGATCAGTTCGCAAGGCGGTAGTCAACATTATTCATGAATGATGATTTTTGTGTCCCATTTTATGTATATAGAAAAAGTTCTATTTCATGAACACAATAAAACAACATATAATTATACGATAGATGATTATAATATTATATCAAAATAGTTTAATAAGAAATGGTGTAGCTGGAGTAATAAATTAAACAATAATATATGTTTAATAATTTATATATTCTTCCGAGAGCCACTTTAGGATTATCCCTAAAGCCTTAATATGAGTGATTCCGAAAAAAATAATTCCTCTTATAAGAGATTTGGGATTTAATTATGTTATATGGGTTTTCATTTTCCATACCAATAGTTTTTATCAATGTGGAATAGAGAGGAGGGGGGTAACCTTTTATAAGTGAGGTGAGTGGCACAGTTGATATTTTTGAAAATAAAACTTTTTACACACATTATCTACTATCCAAAATGACCCAAAATGGTTCACTATAGATCCCGTAAGATATCTAGTTGAAATAAAAAAAATCCAATAGGTTTTTACATGTTTTGAGTATTTTTTTTATTTTAATCACTTGATAAATTAATTTCTACCAAAACCACAACAAATATTTTTTTTACTATTTTTTCAAATTCGGTGATTAATTATGGTAAAAAAAATTAGTACTTACTGGATAATAAATTTTGTGTATTATAAATATGGAAATTTATTTCCAAATTTGATTCACATAGTTAGAAATATTAAATTCAAAATTAATATGACTGATGTGATGAGAAAACCGTTTTCTAGAGAGAAAATCATTTAAATTAATAAAATATTTATACATCAAAATTAAAAACGAAATTGATTAAAATTAACTAAAATTAATAAATATATTGAATATTATAATAATATCAGTTTTATAAAAATAAAAAAATTAATTTTATAAAATGCTTTATAAGAAATTATATTTCTTATTAGAATCTAGTATTTTTCACTATTCATAAAAAAGATATTTTTCCTAAAAATTATCAATATTTCATTATAAGATAATTATTATATTGTTATTTAATAAATGAGTTTTATATTTTCAATAATAATTTCTATATGTGGAAAAAATAACTTTAAAAGTATGTGTGAAAAGATCGATAAAACTATTTTTTTGAAAGATAGGGGTTTGAAGCATAAAATTATATTTATTATTGACAGTAATATATAAAACAAATTAGGTTAATTATAATCATTTTGTTCGAAAAATAATTTAAATATTTAGTTAAAATACTTGAGAAAATAACATTTTTTTAAAACTAGAATTTTTTTGCATAAAAATATTACTTTTTCAGAAAAACTAGTTCCTTTATTTGGAAATATTTTTTATTTTTTATTTCAAAATAATTATTTACCAATTGATTTATTCTATATAAATATGGAAACCATATTCTTTCATACATTAAAATGTCTTATTCATACCCACAATTCCAATAATCAGGTGATAACTGTCATATTAAATAATAAAATTTTAATAGAATGTCATGTTTTATTTAAAATTGGTGTTGTGGGTAATACAATTTAAAATATGTGTTTCCAATAGAATAAAATGAAATCTATTTTTGGTGTAGCATAAATTAACAGAAATATTAAATTTAATTGAAAAAACTATTGCACAAAATATCAAGTTGTTACATGAACTTATTAATCATGATGAGGATGATCATAATATTTCAGCTATTTTATTTTTTTGATCACCATATTAAACACTACCTATATACTCTAAAAATAATCATTTAGAGATAAATATCATTGTTATGACCCATCCTCTGGGCCCGTGCCGTGACTACCCCAATCCTGCATTTTATAGGCCAGGGGCTGGCGAATAGCAACAAAGGCGAAAATCCCGGTAAAAAGGGAAGGTATGGCCTTTATAAAAGTAAACAAACACAACAGAGTACGCAGGATAGAGTAAACACAAAGTAAACTGAGTATAAAAGTAAGTGTTGGAATGTAAATGGGCCAGTATACAATCCCAACTATGAAAGAAAGTAAAACAGCCAAAAAAGTAAAGCAGCAACCACCAAGTCGTCCTCTGGAAATCCCACCTGAAGGGTGGGTACATATAGTCTCGTCGGTACCTCGGGTCCGTCTCCTCCTAGTACGCCTCACCAGGTGGTCCTCCTCCAGATACCGTCTAGCTCCACAACCCTCAACCACGATCAGTGTTGTCCGTCGTCTGCAACCAACACATTGTAGTGCGGGAAATGCCCGTACAGGGGTGAGTATAACGATACATAGTAGGTACCCCGAGCCCCCTGAAGGTGTCCCAAAATCCAAAAAGTATAAACCACAAAGGAAATATAGAAACATGAAGTATCAACCAAATCTACATAGGTATATGACCATACATATACCTAAGTCATAAAACTCAGTTCGGCTCCAACTTACGAACCCATACACAACCAGTCCACACAAAAAAGAAGTCAATCATAACAATGATAATGATTGAAATTCCAGAATCAGCTCTCTCAGGTATACTACTCATGAAGAAGGGTGGAGATGATTCGATGTAGCCTCTGAATCATCTCCACTGCCGAACCCACATTGGATCCAAGTACATAATTCATCGCTGCCAAACCCACGTAGGATCCATGTCCAGTAACAATCACTACTGAACCCATGTAGGATCCATGTACAGTCGTCATCACTGTCAAACCCACGTAGGATCCACGTACAGTCGTCCTCGCTACCGAAACCATGTAGGATCCAAGTACAGTCGTTATCGCCATCGAAGTCACAGCCAGCTCTAGGGTTCCCTCACAAAGCACACTGAATTCCGGAAGGGTCCATTCTTCGATCCAAGGGATCGATAGATCAACTATCACGAAGTCTAGAGTTGATGTATCCTGAATGTCCGCCTCATCATATGGGGATAAACCAACAAAATGTATCCAAGGAACTGAGGACAAGATGACCAAGATATTTTCCAAAAAGTACACGGCGTGTTGGTATGGTTACATGCTGTGTCTTCAGACCTTGGGTGTTCCCCATGTTCCACGCCCAGTGTCAATGGGATATTCATGTAAAAATTATGTACACGGCGTGTGGTATGGTTACATGTCATGTCTAAACATCTTGGGGTCAGTTCCGTGTATGCTGGCCATGTGCCCGTACACAGCCTCAACCCGTGTTCTCCAACTCGTGTAAATGGTACACATGTTAGTCGTACCACTGGCCATGTCTGTCTGTGTGATAGTGTACATACCCGTGCACTCCAAACCGTGTCCGTGTATCCCGGGGTTACACGCCGAGTCTTGCGAAGCTGTTTCGGCCATTCTACGTAGAGAGTACATGTCGTGCCTCTTGGTCGTGTACTTCTGTCCGTGTCCGCGTATTTCCCAAAATACATGCCGAGTCTCATCTAGCTGCTACCTCCTTTCTATGTGGAATGTACACGCCATTTGATAATGTTCACACGCCGTGTGTTATCCATATGATGTCTGAAACCCTAGCCGCATAATTCCCACACTACGTGGCGTGTTCCCCAAGAGTAAACGTCGTCTAGTATGGGATTTTCTAGAAACGACGCCTCTGGCTATTATACCTCCCTTGGTGTCAGTTCATCGTTCCAATGGTTTTTGCATCATAAAATTTTAGACTCTAGGTCTCCCCGTTGTCCCAAAGTCAATTTCAGTGTTTTCGGGCTTCCAATCGTCTCTGAAAGCACTCTATCAATTATCGTTTGAAGAATGGTCGAGGAACGGTCCATCCAGTTCTGATCCGAACCATCACCCGCTATCGTCATCGCACCTCTGCTAGGAACGAACCATCAGAATGAAAAACCGGCATCATGGGTGGCGTGCTGGCTAGAGGCGTCGTTTCTGGAAAATTTTAGACTACATGATGTGTACTCCTGGGCAACACACTGTGTAGTTCGGTCATTTTGCGGCTAGGGTTTCGGATGTCAGACGGCTAACACACAGCGTGTGACCTCTGTCACATGGCATGCACTTTCCATACAGCAAGGATGCAGAAGCTACGAGATACTCAGAATGTATTTTGAGAAATACATGGACATAGACAGAAGTACACGGCCAAGAGGCATGACGTGTACTCTCTACACAGAATGGCAGAAACAGCTTCACGAGACATGGTGTGTAACACGAGGATACACGGACACGGTGTGGAGTACACGATCATGAACACTATCACACAGCCAGACATGGCAAGTGGTACGGCTAACCCATGTACCATTTACACGGGTTGAGGCCGTGTACGGGAACAAGGCCAGCGTACACGTAGCCGACCCTAGATGTTTGGACACAGCGTGTAACCATACCACATGACATGTAGTAACTTTTTACATGAACAGCCCTTCGACACGGTGCGTGGCACACGGGCTACACACAAGGTCTGAAGACACTACGTGTAACCATACCAACACAATGTGTACCATTTGTAAAATGGTTTGGTCATCTTTTACACAGTGCCTTGGACACATTTTTTTGTATAGCCTCCTATGAAGAGGTGGATATTAGGGATACATCAACTCTGGACTTCGTTATAGTTGACGTATTGATCCCTTGGCTGGAGGAGTGGACCCTCCCGGAATCAAGCATGATTTGTGTGGGAACCATAGAGTTGGCTACGACTGCGACGATGATGATGACTGTACTTGGATCCTACGTGGGTTAGGTAGCGAGGACGACTGTACTTGGATCCTTTTTGAGTTCGACAGTGATGACGATTATACATGGATCCTACATGGGTTCAGCAGCAATTATTACTATACATGAATCCTACGTGGGTTCGGCAGCGACGGCTTCTGTACATGGATCATACGTGGGTTCAATAGAGGATAAGATTCAGAGGCTACATCTAATCATCTCCACCCCTCATTGTGAGTAGTATATATGACAACACTACTTTTTTATTTCAACTTAAACAAGATTTATTACATAAAACATCACTTGATACAACAAAGAATATCGAGAGTTTTAGTGTCTTTTGGTCATAGGATCATTACATAAAAACATAAAACATGAAATAGAACTTCTTTATTGAAAACATACTTTACATGACCACTACATTCCTTCGTACTTAGCATTGCATGGAATAACCTGAGGACATGCATAAGAAATGGGTGAGCTATAAATCACAATTAGGGAGTACACATGGAATAGCATGAGGAGTACAATACATGTTAGACAATAGACATATCAATAGAGCATAAGAAAAACATGAACATAAAGGCATGATAAATCGTGATAATCATAACATGCAAATGTGGCAACAATACTTAACATGGAATTAGCATGAGCCAAGGCTCATTGCTCATAGAGCATGAGTAAATCGCCATTGCACATAATTCATGAGTAACCCACATTGCACATGAAATAGAATGAGTCAACACTCATTGAACATGACGTATCATGATACTATACTTTACCCAATGCAGTGGAGCGCTATAAGGGCGCACCCTTCTTAAACTTTTCATTTCTTGCATAAGTGTGCCACATGGATCATAAAACATAGATTCATAATACATAATCATTTATTACACGATAAAGGAATGTGGAATTCATACACTAAACATTACACTCACTAAGTAAATGTGCATAAAAGTTAATACCCTTGATGGAGACATGGGCATGGTATTCACTACACAATGACATTGGCTTAGAAAATCGGTGCGATTTCGGCAGCGTAACGGTGTGACATAAGAATTCATAAAAATGGTTGATGAGAGAGAAAGTGGTTCCTCATCATATTTACATGTAATGGACAGTAAGGAGGTAATATAGATAAATTTCCCAACAATTGTAATTTAATTTAGATTCATGATACAAAAGTATTGCTTGAATGTAAAAGAGGATAGAGAAGTTCCTTTCG
The DNA here is from genome assembly GCA_963277665.1 of Viscum album. Taxonomy (NCBI): domain Eukaryota; kingdom Viridiplantae; phylum Streptophyta; class Magnoliopsida; order Santalales; family Viscaceae; genus Viscum; species Viscum album. The sequence goes on from OY728157.1 coordinate 1,997,516,838, forward strand.
GAATTTCGGTATAGTAACCGGTGTACATGGGAGGAATTTAATGACAGATAAAGGATCTCCTATCATTAAAACATAAATAGGGCAGTATGAGGGAGGTGAAAAACCATACCCCCAACATTTATAATTTTAATTAAAAGGGCAATACAACTTAAAAAAAATTGGACAAAAATGAGAAAGGAAGAATAAACACTTACATGGAAATGTGCTTCCAAATGCTATAGAGAGGCTTGTAAGAGGCTTCTTGGGAGCTTGGGACACCTTGGTATGATTATAGAGTGAGTAGGGCAGAGGCTGGACGAACTCCAAAGGAATTGAGTGAGGAGGAAGTGAGAGCTTGGGTGGGTTTATATAGGACAGGTGAAGAAATTCTTTATTATTTAGGTTTGGGGCCCCGTATATTAAATTAATCCAAACCAAAAACCATCCCATGGTTTTTTCCAATTTCATTTGGAAAAGGGAATAGGAAAATAATATTTTATAAGTCCAATTTCCGAAATTATTAAAATATTAGGGTTGCTTATGTGGAGGTGAGTCAAACTCCCATGGAAATTAATTTAAAAAGACAAGGTGTTTAATAAGTCTTGAGGTGTCCATTAATGCTTTGAAAAGTAATCCAAACAAACCCAAAATCACATTATTTTAATTTTAAAACATATATTGGTCTAAAATAAAGATTATAGTATTTTATTACATCACTATTGAGTCATTATGATGTCATAAAACGCATTATATATTTAAACGATATTTAATTATTACTAAAAAAATTGACGGTCTCAGAAAATTATGAAAAGTTAACCATTGGATAATTTCGACATCCTGATTCCAAAAATAACATTTATTTTTTCTAAATAATTTTTTATATATGTTAATTTTCACTTTTAAAATAAAAACCGACATTTATCAAAAACTCACGGGTTTTGACAAAGATGGCTTTCAAACCTTAATAAAAATTATAATTGCATTCATACAATTTCATGATCATTTATATATAATAAAATTAATCTAATAATAATAATAATAATATTTTATTAAAATATTATTTAATTCAAAAATCCCTTAATTTAATAAAATAGATTTATTAATTAAATAATAACTAAAAACACCATTTGTACTTTAAAATTTATTTACAATGTATCAATAATGACAAGAAGTTATATTTATTATTATATACAAAAATAATGTACATGAACATAGTACTACAAATTAGTTACATAACCCCTTAAAATAGCCTCATAAGACCTAAGGGTAAGGTGTGCGATGGTGAAAGACTCTTGGGGTGGCTCGGATAACATCGCTCGAGTGGTAATTTCTATAAACTTCCACTCCTCCCATAGACGGTCCTGTTTGAGCTTGACATGGTGAAGCTCAGCATGGGCTTGGTCAAGAGAGAAGCCCATGGATGCCACCTCTTTTCCGAGCTTCGATAAATGGTCTTCATATGGGGAAATTCTACTGGATGAGGCCATCGCTTCCTGTGTCTAAGTAAAATTGGATGAGTTAAAGCCCTATATTTATACTAATCATGTGATCACTGTTCAATGACTATAAAAGTAACGGTCACAATTCATATCATAAAACCAATGAAGCAAACATTTTATAAAAAAATATATATAAAGAGAAATTTAATAAGATCAAGAGGGATTTTCCATTAATGAAACATTGGGTCATTATAATATTCCCCCCATAAGAAATTTCACCCTCGAAATTTTCCTTTTCTCACACTAAAACAGATGTGGGTAACTTAGATTCATCATTTCCTCCAATTCCCAAGTCGGTTCTTCAAACTTGTGGTTTCTCCACAACACCTTGACGAGGGGCATTGTCTTATTTTCTAGAACTTTTTCTCTATGATCTATGATCTTCACTGGTTGTTCCTCATAAGAAAGATCGTCTTCCAATTGTACCACCTCAGAAGAGAGTACATGTGAAGGGTCCGTTATATAATTCATTAAGAGGGATAAATGAAATACATCATGTAATTTGGCCATATTAGGCGGATGTGCTAGTCGATAGAACACAACCCCAACACGATCAAGAATCTCGAAGGGACCGATGTACCTTGGACCTAACTTCCCTTTCTTTCCCAACCTCATGACCTTCTTCCACGAAGATATGCATAGAAAAACCATGTCTCCAACTTTAAACACAAGGTCTCATCGACGATTATCTGCATAACTCTTCTGTCGACTCTGGGCTGCGTTGATATACTACTGAATGGTTTTCACCTTCTCCACCATTTTCTCGACCATTTCTGGTCCAAGAATCGTACGTTCACCGACCTCATCCCAACATGCTGGTGTTCTGCACCTTTTCTCACACAGGGCTTCATATGGTGCCATTTGGATGCTCGAGTGGAAACTGTTATTATAAGAGAACTCAACCAGAGGAAGATGTTGATCCCATCCTCCTTTAAATTCCATTGAGCACACTCTCAATATATCCTCAAGTGTTTGTATAGTCCGCTCAGATTGGATATCTGTTTGAGGATGATAGGCCGTACTGAACTTCAGTTCCGTATTCAGAGCATGGTGAAGACTCTTCCAAAACATAGAGGTGAATCATGGATCTTGGTCAGACACAATAGTTAGTGGTACTCCATGAAACCTTACCACTTCCATGATATATATCTATGCCAGTTGAACCAATGAGAAATCTTCCCGAATAGAAATGAAGTGTGCAGTCTTTGTAAGACGATCCACAACAACCCAAATTGCATTGTTGCCTTTGGATGTCCTCGAAAGTCTAGTGAAAATGTCTGTGGTGATGTTTTCCCATTTCCATTCTAGTATAGGAAATGGTTGCATCATCCCCTTGTACTTCTGCCTCGTTGCCTTCACTTTCTGACACACCAGGCACTTTGATGTATATTCAGCAATCTCCTTCTTCATATTATCCCACCAAAAGTTTCCTCGGAGATCTCGATACATCTTTGTGCTCCCTGGGTGAATTGAGAAATTTGAACTATGTGCATCATCCAAAAGTTCCTTCTTCAGCTCCGGACTTGATGGAACACATAGTCTTTTCCCAAACCGCACAATTCCTTCTTCATTAACATTAAACTCTGAGGATTTCCCTATTTCGATAGCTCCCACTTTTTCTTGAATTCCAACATCATCCTTCTGAGCATTCTTTATACATTCCAAAAGAGACGATTGAGTAATCATTTGTGAAAGTATTGATGATGTTCCCTTCTCTATGATTCCCATGTCCATCATCATCAAGTCTGAGAAGATTGAATCCTTCTCAATTCTCATCATTAATAGAATCGTTGGATCGTTTCTACTTAGGGCCTCTGCCACCTTGTTCTTTTTCCCAGGGTGATAATGGATTGAACTGTCATAATCCTTGATGATCTCTATCCATCTTCTCTGGCGCATATAAATCTCTTTCTGTGTGAATATTTATTTAAGGCTCTTGTGGTCAGTATATATCTCACATTTCTCTCTATAGAGATAATGCTGCCATATTTTCAAGGCAAATATCACCGCTGCCAACTCTAGATCATGCGTTGGATAGTTTCGCTCCTGGATTTTCATCTGCCTTGAGGGATAGGATATAAATTTATCATTTATCATCAGCACACATCCAAAGCAATTCTTTGAAGCATCAATTAATAGCACAAACATTTCCCCACCTGTGGGTAAAGTGAGAATGGGCACGGTGATAAGCCTCCTTTTCAACTCCTTGAAGAATTTTCCTCATTCATCACTCCAAGCAAACTTTACTCCCTTTTGGGTTATCTTGAAAAGAGGGTTGGACAATCATGAGAAATTTCTCACAAATCGTCGATAATATCCAGCTAACCCTAAGAAGCTACGAATATCCATTACTGACGCTGGCCTCGGCCATCCCCCAATTGCATCTATTTTGGAGGGATACATAGATATCCTATTGCATGAGATGATATGGCCCATGAATGATACCTCCATCAACCAGAACTCACACTTGTTGTTCTTTACACAGAGCTTCTCCTTGCACAAAGTCTACAGTACAGTTCCTAAATTCTCCTCATGATCCTCCTTGGTTTTGGAGTATATTGAAATATCATCTATAAAGAATACCACAAATTTTTCTAGGTAATCTCTAAAGACTCTATTCATCAAGTCCATGATGATTGCTGGAGCATTGGTGAGTCCAAAAGGAATTACTATTTATTCATAGTGCTTGTATCTTGTATGAAAAGCAGTCTTGGGGATATCTTCTTTCTTCACCCTTACTTGATAATATCCCGACCGGAAATCTACCTTGGAGAAGAATTGTGCTCCACACAGCTTATCAAACAAGTCATCAATTATTGGGAGAGGATAATTTTTCTTTATTGTGATTTTGTTATGTTCATGATAATTGATGCAATGCCGCATTGACCCATACTTCTTCTTGACGAAGAGGACTGGTGCACCCCATGGTGAAGCACTTGGGCGTATAAACCCTTTATACAGATTCTCTTGTAGTTGTTTCTTCAGCTATTCAATCTCTACAAAAGGCATTCTATGTGGAGTCTTGGATATTGGTAAATCCCCAGGTATAAGATCAATTGAGAATTCAATATCTCTTCTTGGAGGAAGACCAGACAGTTCCTCGGGAAACACTTCAGCGAATTACCTCACAATAGGCATTTCTTCAAGGATGGTTTCGTCCTTGGACTCAGTCATCTGATCCAGATACGCATTCTCATAAGGAAGTAATATCTACGCTTAAGATGATGGAGCTAAAGGAGATTCATCTTCCTCCTTACACTTGTAATGAATCGGGGGTCAATTCTCCATATGGAGTTTGATTTCTCTCTCCAGAAAATTTATGTTGGCTTCATATAAGGAAATCCAATCCATGCCAAGAATTGCATCAAATTCCACCATTGGGAGTATGACGATGTTCGTCGGGAAATTCAATCCACAGATTATAATAGGGGGGGACTTATATTCATTGGATGCAATGATTGACCCTTTTTCTGTACTCACTGACATCTTCACTTAAATTATTTGTGGTGGTGCTGGATTGTTCTACTAAAATTTTGAGATATAAAAGAATGCGTAGAAGCTGAATCAAAAAGTACGTTCGCTATTCTTGAATGAATAACTAGCGTACCTTTCACCAATTCATTGTCGGGGTTCACTTCGGTAGAAGTGATGGAAAAATCTCTTCCTTGCTGCCTTGGAGGTTGTTGGTTGTCTCCAAAAGCCCTTGGATTAGGGCACTAATTTGAAAATTGACTCAGTTCATTAAATTTGTAGCATTGAATAATGAGTTGAGGTTCGAACGGGGCGTTACTCTCCTCTGTCGCATCCGCGGGTCTTTCTTGTCGACAGTTAACAGCTAGGTGCCCTTCCCTTCCACACCTGAAGCATTTACTCATCCCCTTAAAGCAATTTCCAGGGTGCTTCTTTCCACACTTTTGGAAAGTGGGGTGCAGGATCTTCTTAGCACCGTTTTATTTATCCATCGGACCGCCAGCATTGAATCCCACCTTACGCTTCTTATCCCCATGATACCCCTGTGATTCTCCGATCTCCATTTAGTCCTTGAGGGAACATCGGGCAATTTCCTCATAGCTGTCGAAGACATGGATCACCAATGCTTTCTGTAGGACATGCTTTAGACAAGCAAAGAAGCGGTGAACTTTTCATTCTGTGGTAACGACAAAGCCGGAAGCGTATCATTCAATCCTTGTGAAGTTTGCCTCATACGCTCCAACAAATTCTTCATCTTTTTTCTTGAGGGAAAGGAAGTCACATTTCATCTTAATCCGGAGGGTGCGTGGAAAATATTTATCAAAAAACATCTTCTGGAAATCCTTCCATTCCAACGCCTTGATCTCCTCCTCAATCTTCGTATTTTTGATCAACATCCACCATTGATCAGCTTCACCCTCCATACGATAAACTTCCAGGAGAACCTTCTTTTTTCAGAACATTGAAAGATAGAGAATATCATTCCAATGGAGTTTATCCATTGTTCAGCGATCGTGGGATCAGATGATCCACTAAAAGTAAGAGGCCTTTGTCTCATGATGCTCTCGATAGCGACTTGTTATTTCTTAGGGGGGGTTGAAAATTCATCTTGACCTATGTTTCTATTCAAAACATAAGTTAGATAAGAGAGAAGCGTGACAATGTTCACGATTCCCGCTCCCATTTGATTGGGCATCTCATTAGTATAGTCATCACACTGATCTACACAACAGTTGTTAGCACGAGTCCTCCAATTAGTGGCCTTTGGAAGGAATAAAAGTAAAGATAGGGGTAACACATAAAGGGTAATCCAAAGACAAAAGTTGATGACTTATAAATAAACTTTCATTTCCTTAACTCATGATTCTATAGGCTTTAATCTAGGCTTTTCATTGTCTACTTTCTAACATATATTCTTAGAGGAATTTTTTAATTCCATTAACAAGGGTTGATACTAAGATTGTGAATTTACCAAAGCATATCCCCCGGGAGTGTCATAACCAAGAGTGCAGCAAGGCCCGTTTTCGTGCACCAGTTCCCATTCGAGTCTAGCTCAAAGTGGTGTTTTCGGGTTTTACCCCTAGGATACATTTGTTCCAGAGCCGCCTCTACCTACTCGTATCTAGATAGGGATGAATTAGATTGATAAACCACATACTCAATACTCACCAAAACATAGGGATTCTTATATTGTACATAGTCTTGTATCTAAGGCTTTACTAGGGTTTTCTAATCCTAATCCCAAAAATAACAAAACCTATCCTTTGATACCAACTATGACAACCCTGCTTATTATTACAACTTAAACATGATTTATTACATAAAACATCACTTGATACAACAAAGAAGATTGAGAGGTTTAGTTTCTTGGGGGCATAGGATCATTAAATAAAAACATAAAAAACTAAATACAACATCTTTATTTAAAACTTCCTTTACATGACCACTACATTCCTTCGTACATACATTGCGTGGGATAACCTGAGAACATGCATAAGAAAAGGGTTAGCTATAAATCCCCGTAAGGGAGTACACATGGAATAACATGATGAGTACAATACATGTTACACAATAGGATTATCAATAGAGAATAATAAAAACATGAACATAAAGGCATGATAAAGCATGATAATCATAATCTCGACATGTGGCAAGAACACTTAACATGGAATTATCATGAGCCAAGGCTCATTGCACATAGAGCATGATTAAATCCTCATTGAACATAAATAATGACTAAACCCACATTGCACTTTAATGAGCATCATTCAAAACTCATTTCACATGAAGTATCATGATACTATACTTTACCCAATGCATTGGAGCGCTATAAGGGCACACCCTTCTTAAATATTTCATTTCATGCATAAGTGTGCAACATGGATCATAAAAAATGGATTCATAAAACATAATAATTTATTAAATGATAAAGGAATGTGGAATTCATAAATGAAACTTTACAATCAATAAGTAAATTTGCATACAGGTGAATACCCTTGATGGATAAATCAGCATGGTATTCACTACACAATGACATTGGCGTAGAAAATCGGTGCGATTTCAGCAACGTAACACCGTGACATAAGAATTCATAAAAATGTTTGATGAGAGATAAAGGTATTACTCATCATATTTACATGTAATGGACAGTAAGGAGGTCATATAGATACATGTACCAACAATTGTAATGGAAATTAGATTCATGATACAAAAGTATTGCTTGAATGTAAAAGAGGAGAGAGAAGTTCCTTTCGGAATTTCGGCATAGTAATGTGTGTACATGGGAGGCATTTAATGAGAGGGAAAGGGTCTCCCATAATTCAAACATAAATATGGAAGTATGAGGGAGGTGCAAAACCATACCTCAACATTTAAAATTGAAATTAAAAGGGAAAAACAACTTAAAGAAAATTGGACAAAAATGAGAAAGGAAGAAAAAACCCTTACTTGGAAGTGTGCTTGAAAAGGCAAAAGAGAGGATTGTGAGAGGCTTATTGGGAGCTTGGGGCACCATGGGAGGATTATAGAGAGAGTAGGTCAGAATTTTGATGATCTTTAAAGGCCTTTAGTGAGGAGGAAGTGGGAGATTGTGTGGATTTATATAGGAAAGGTGAGGGAATGCTTTATTATTTTGTTTTGGAACCCCTTATATTAAATTAATCCAAACCACAAAACATACAATGTTTTTTGCCCATGGTTTTTGGAAAAGGGAAGAGGAAAATAATATTTTATAATGCCAAGGTCCGAATTTCTTAAAATATTATGGTTGCTTATGTGGAGGTGAGTCACACTCCCATGGAAATTAATTTAAAAAAACAAGGTGTTTAATAAGTCTTGAGGGGTCCATTAATGCTTTGAAAAGTAATCCAAACAAACCCAAAATCACATTATTTTAATGGTAAAACATATATTGGCCGAAGATAAATATTATAGTATTTTATTTCATCACTATTGAGTCATTATGATGTCATAAAACACATTATATATTAAAACGGTATTTAATTTTTACTCAAATATTTGATTGTCTCAGAAAATAATGAAAAATTCACCGTTGGAAAATTCCGACGTCATGATTCCAAAAATAAAATTTATATTATCTAAAAAAATTTATATATTTTAATTTTCAGTTTTAAAATAAAAACCGACATTTATAAAAAATTCACGGGTTTTGACAAAAATGGCTTTCAAACCATAATAAAAATTGTAATTACATTCATAAAATTACATGCCCATTTATATATAATAAAATTAATCTAATAATAATAATAATAATAATATTTTATTTAAATATTATTTAATTCAAAAAAACCTTAATTTAACAAAATAGATTTCTTAATTAAATAATAACTAAAAACACCATTTGTACTTTAAAAACTATTTACAATGTATCAATAATGACAAGAAATTATATTCATTATTATATACAAAAATAGTGTACATGAACATAGTATTATCGATTAGTTACATAACCCCTTAAAACAGCCACAAAAGGCCTGAGGGTAAGGTGTGAGATGGTGACAGGCTCTTGGGGTGGCTCAGATAACATCGCTTGAGTGGTAATTTCTATCAACTTCCACTTCTCCCGTAGACGGTCCCGTTCAAGCTTGACATGGTGAAGCTCAGATTAGGCTTGGAAAAGAGCGAAGCCCATGGATGCCACCTCTTTTCCGAGCTTCGATAAATGGGATTATTATGGGGAAATTCTACTGGATGAGTACATCGCTTCCTTTGTCTATGTAAAATTGGATTAGTTAAAGCCCTATATTTATACTAATCATGTGATCACTGTTCAACGGCTATAAAAGTAACGGTAACAATTCTTATCATAAAATCAATGAAGTTGATATTTTATAAAAACATATTATATAAAGAGTCATTTAATAAGATCAAGAAGGATTTTCCATTAATGAAACTTTGGGTCATCATAGTATACCTGAGAGATCTGAGTATTGACTTTCAATCATTTTCATTGTTATGATTGACTTCTTTCCTATTTGGACTAGTTGTGTATGGGTTCAGAAGTTAGAGCCGAACAGATTTTGATGACTTAGGTATATGTATGGTCATATACCTAAGTAGAGTTGGTTGATACATTATGTTTGTATATTTCCTATCTGGTTTAACCTTTGTAGATTTTGGGATACCTTTAGAGGTATCGGGGTCCCTACTAAGTATCTGTATACTCACCCATGCATGGGCATTGCCCGCACTATAATGTGTTGGTTTCAGATGATAGAAAACATTGATCGTGGTCAAGGCATGTGGAGCTGAATGGTATTCGGAGGTGGACAACCTGGCGAGATGTACACAGAGTGGATGGACGGACCCGAGGTACCAACAAGACAATCTATACCCACAATTCAGGTGGGACTCTTGGAGGACAACTCGGTGGTTGCTGCTTTACTTTTTCAGCTGTTGTACTTTCATTCTCAGTTGGGTTTGTATACTGGCCCATTTACATTCCAGCACTTACTTTTATACTCAGTTTACTTTTTTTTACTCCAACTTCTGTACACTATTGTGTTTGATTACCTTTATAATGGCAATGCCTTACCTTTTTTACCGGGATTTACGCCTTTGTTATATTCGCCAGCCCTTGGCCTATGGACGGCGGGCTTGGGTTAGTCACGACACGGGCCCCGAGGACGGGTTGTGAAAAATTGGTATTATAGGGAGGTTAGGGGGGGGGGGGGGGGGTTGGAGAGAGTTATGGGAAGATGAGAGGTTGGGGATCATGTGGGCCCCACCTCTCATATACCCACACATGCATGCCTATTCCTATAGTACCCTATAGTGTATAAGATTTTTCTAATATAATGTGATGAATAGATGAAGTGACTAGGATGAGTTCCCATGTAGAATTATATTATGATAGCTTACGCATCATAATAATTGATGGTCCTTATGAGAAATTATTGATCTCGGGTTTTAGATTTTTTTTCTATTGTAATGTGATTATAATATATATATATATTAATTATATTTACAGTCAAATATTTGATATATAAAATAATAATAAAATAATAGTATATATATATAAACTCAAAAAGTGAAAAATATTAATCAGAGAATATGGTTGGATATTGTTAATGATTATCACAACTCAATAAATTACTTCAACGAGAATTTGCACATTGTAGTCAATGTTGTAATTAAAAAGGTTAATGATAGATTATATATAATAAGAATAAATAAAATATACAATATTTCTATACTTTAAATGAATGGATATTTAAATCATAATAGAAGGGGAAATCATTTTTAATCAAATGAAAGTTCAGGAAGCCATCAATTTTAGGATCAAGGAGGTGGATAAAAAAGATATGGTGTAGTGGAATATAGAGAGAAACATTCCTAAGTTTAAAATTTATTATGATTTTATGATATGGTTCTTGAATCATGTATGTGCATTTCCCATACATGTTTTGAAGGATCTATTTTATGAGGTTAATATATCATTATTCAATCTTCATCATAGAAGTAAATATATGACTATTTATATCTAAATTTTTATTTGTTGTGGGAAAACATAAAGAGCTATTTTTATGTGTAATTAAATTATTATTTATTGTATTGGTAGGTTTAGGGAGAGTGAATTTTGTATAAGGGTATTTTAAAATCATTATCAATTCTATAATTGAAATGGGAAAACATCACCATGGAGTTTTTCATTGGAATTCCAAAAACATATAAGGTTCATAGGGATACATAAGTTGTAGTAGGCAACCATATGATGTGATTAAACATAGATTACATTATATAATACTTATACATAGATCATATTTCTATAATATACATTAATGATGTGTTGAGATTTCATTTAACACTATATTTTATTGTGTGTAACAAGGATATGAGGTTTTCCTCAAACATTTGGTGAATTATTCAGCAGGCTCTTGTTATATGGTAGAGTTTTAACATAGGTTATCATCCTTAGATATACATCCATTATTAATGAACCATTCAATACAAATATGATATATTTAGAACTTGGTATATGGTTTTCAGAAGTGGTTGATATTATCACCTTCCATTAGTTTATATTTTATACAATAATAGAATTAAATCGAGTATTTAGATGGATGATTATGAAGAAATATCTATATATAACACTATAACTCCAAAATTATTATATTAATTCCCATAAATAAATATACGAAGACTTGATATAACTGAGTAAATGATAGATAATGTGAGAGAAATTCAATGACATGTTAATAAAGCATCGAGTTGATATAAAATTTTTGTGGAAAATAATAATTGTGATATTGAATTTTAACATGGTGAAATTTTTTTCGATGAATTTCTATAATTATAATGGTTATGAGATTTTGAATGAAGGGTAATATAAGCAATAGTTATTTTGTGATTTCTGATCTTCTTGATGGAGTATATATGGTATCTTATTAATTGGAACTTCTACCAAACCTCTGTCAAGTCTAGGATGTATTCCATGTATCTCTTAAGAATATGAAAATATGAGGACCTTCGTATATCTTTAATATAGAGGTCATACCACTAGTGAATGATCTTTTTTATGATGAATAAATAGTATATATTCTGGATCATATAGAATATGTGATATGAAAAAAAGTCAATCACCTGGTCTAAGATTTTTTGGGAACCCACCAATTTGAGGAATCTCCATGAGAACATAAGGATCTTATAAGGTATGTATCCTCAATTAATTGTAGGAGAAATATTTTAATTTTAAAGATTATTTTTAGGGGTAGAATATGACACCATGGTATTTAATGAAATATTTATTTTCCTTGATATATTGTGAAATGGGCAACCTCATGTTTAGATAAACTGTAATATAGTATATTTTTAGCATTTATTCCTTAAATTGGAATTGATGAATATAAATAATTAAATTATGAAAATCATATTTTTTACCCATGTATAATATAAATCCATTGGTTATAAATTTATTTTTTATAAAAACAAGAATCATTCGAATGTAAAAAATGTTTTTGATGGAAAAATGTTTTTATACATACAATGTGGTTTTTACATTAACAAATTAAATTATTTACTATTGGTGAATATTTTTTTTGAAAATAATATAATATATATACAATAAAACTATTTTTATCTAATATTTATTTTATAGTGATGGGATAATAATACTTGTAGGTTGATACTTAAAAACAGTATTATTCTAAACTATGATATTTCCGTGTTTTGCCCAAATATTTTTAAATTACATCACATATATTTTTGGAAACTTTCATTAAAATTATATTTTAATTTTCAAATGAATATTTCTGAATTATTTTAGAGTGATGTTTTTTTATTATTATTAAAATATTAATTTTTTTATGAAATGTGAAAAATGATGTATTTTGTTAAAATTTTATAGTACTTTTAATTAATTTAAAAATGATAAATCATCATTTAAATAGGTTTTGAATTTAAAATTAGTATTATAATCATTTTATTATTCCAATTTATGTCTCTAGAGTCTTTTTTAAAATTTTGAAATAAATTTTTATTTATTATGAATCTTTTTCATTGGAAACTCTATTTTCATTGCATTTGAAGGATTAATTTCGAATTATGTTCTTCAAATTATATGAATTTAGTATTAAAAAAATGGATTATATATTTATAGTAATAATAATTAATATTATTTAATAATTTCAAATTAATTTTTCATCATAATAAATTTCCAAAACATTAAAATATGGTTAATGTGGTAATGGTTAAAAATGGTTTTTTATGGTTTAAATAGAAAAATATGGATGTGTTATCCAGCTAAAAATTTATTTATCTGATCGTATTAATACATTTATAAAATATCTCATTTGGAAATAAATTCTATTAAAATTTTGAATAATTTTCATGAGAGTGAGTATGTCATTTTCCATTATTTTCAATAATTTCCAAGTGGGATCCCTCACACTCTTATAATATGACACCTCATCTAGTATCCTCTTCACACAAAAATATATTATTATGTTATAATATAATGCCCCAAAACCTTTATTATTACATCCCCATGTTTTGGAGTCATTTCATTAATGTGTAATTACTCCTAGGAAGGAATTTTTATTCTAATGAATTGAGGTTGTCTAAAGAAGATGTATTATTATTAACTGATTTTTTTATTTTATTACATATTCAATATCCTTAAAAACATATTAAACTATGATAAAAAAAATAAAATCCACATATCTTCTATAAATATATTTTCATTTGTAAATTTCATAATTTATATCTATATACTATTCAATTAAATGGGAAACGAAACTATCAATCATTTGTATAGCAGACTAACCCCTCACGAACTAATATAATTTATTTACCATCACATCCTCACTCAAATAAATATAATGATTAATATAATGTAGATATTTAATATATTTATGAAATAATTATACTAATTTATTTATATTATGACAATTAAATTCATACATACCGATTCATTTAAAAATAATTATCTCCCTCATGTGTACATGTATACTATCACCACCTTAAATTTATGTGATTAATTTTACTTTTTTATGTTACATGGTTGGTAATAAGGATATATTTAAGGAATATATATGATATATATTATATATAAATCATTAATTAGTGGTTAATTAATTTTTAATTTTCTTTTTTTCCATCATTCGAAATTTGAAAATATCATCCATGCGTAGATACAACATATTGTCACTATGAGTGGCGTAATTAAATTTTATATATTTAATTGTATAGATGAATATAAATATATATATATAGTTAATATATATGATATTTCTATAATTATTATAATTTTATAGATGATAAATCCATAATTAATGTAAGTGAACCAGAACATACGTACTGAAAAATACATGAATAAAAATGTTGTCATCACTCTAAACAATAATTATTGAATTATATACTAATATAAATTGATAAAAAGAGGTATAAGTAAAAATATATGTAATTATATATATAAATATGGTTATTTAATATAATTATAAAAAAATATATTTATTATAAATGAGTTTCAAACAAATTTAATGAAATTCAGACCTGATGTAAGTTATTTTTATCTCACATTTATTTCTATGAGGGACCCATCATATTCACCAATAATTTCTTTTATTTCGTTTATATACCACCGATGAATGTATTTTATGATTAATAAATTTATATTTATATAAATGTATATATAAATATATTAACTCTTCCATTATAGGTTTTAAGATTCAAAAATTTCTAAAGATGTAAGGGTTTTAGGTTAGAATTTCAATATTTATCAGGATATTTTGTTATTGTCATTGCAATGAAAAAATTTTCTGATATACCTATCTATAATTTAAAAATATTCATCTACTATGGTAAATAATTTAAATTACATTCTCCCCATTCAATTTACTCACTTTATATATTAACGATTATGAAAGAAAGCATTAAAGGAAATCAAACTTTATTTATGTTTTAGGCGAGGAAAATTTTTTTTTAAATATGTATGTTTTTTAATTATATCATCATGAATATTTATAGTATTATCCATTTATTATTTAAATTTATTTTGAAAAAAAATTAATTATTTTAATGCAATATTCTTTTGATTTAATAAACAAGTAACTTTTTTGACTTTTAGAAAAAAGTGTGAATGAAATATAATATTTAAACTTATATAACATGACCATAATATCTCATATACATGAACCCAAAATTATTAGAGTATTAATTTATAAAATAAAATGATTATTTTAAATTAAAAAGTTTTCTATAATGGGAAAATTTTAGATTTTAAATACGTTATTTAAAAGTAAAAAAGGATATTGTTTAATGAAATAAACCATGTGATATTCCTAGTGAATTATCCATTTAAGATGACACCATCTTAAATTTTCTTACTATTTACATGGTATATGATTCAATAGAACCATCCTTATATTTTCTCATGATGGATCATGACCATAATTAAACTATTTTTATAAAACTCATTTCTATTCCATGGGTTTTGTAATGTTGAAAAGTTGAAATGTTGATAAAACCTATGTCTTTTGAAAAATTATTCTATATTCAATTTATCATGAAACACATTTTATTTTAATGGGTTATGGTATAACTATTGTTTCATGAAATTGTGGAAAGGGATTCTGATTTCCTTTGATTAACTGGTTTTCAAGGGAATATATATGACCCCAATGCATTAGGTAACGATGGATATATAATTAGATTAATTTGTCAGAATGGGGAGTGAACCTATTTTTGTAAGAGACTATATAAATTGTAATTGTGTTGGGAGTGAACCTTGGACACTAAAATGGTTTTAGGATTAAACCCACTCTATTAGGATGATTTTTGAAATGATCCTTGATCACTATGGAAATGATTTTCAGTGCGTGTATGTATTCCAAAAATCTAGTATTATGCTTATGTTGTGATCTAATGGATCATGTTAATTTATTATTTATGAATCTTTCCATATGATCTACCATGATTCATTCCATGAATAAATATTATTGTTTGTGATATAAATTGAATTTTTTTAATTTTTTTTCTATTTTTATAAAATCCATATAATTTCTTAATAATTATATCCACATTTTTGGCATTATGAAAATATCAACTCATGCTTTTTTATGATTACTATTCCCTATGTTATGAAAAGGTTATCAAATATGATATGTACAATAATTTTATAGGTTATGAAAAACTGGTTATTTATGTATTAGTGTATTTAAAAATATATACCTATATGATTATGGCATGGATCATTAAGCCACATATAGTTCCTAATATTATCTATGTTTTTTAACGGCTTGCGATATGTACGTAGATGAACCAATGCGAAAAGAAAAAAATATTGTTACTGGACTATGGCATAGGACCTGTTTATCACTACATATCTCATTGTTATGAAACTAATCCCACACATAGTTCTTGAGCATGTTTCCTCATGTAGTTTGAATAATTATGTGAGAAACAAAGATATTAATACTTTCCAAAATAATTTTTGGGCCCAAAATACAAGATGGTATATTAATCATGAAATATTTTCTTTAAGTTTTCATAGTATAATATTAACTCCTATACAAGGAATGGGGGAATTTATTCCATTATGGTTGTGGTGGGGCACAATATAGATAGTTTTGGTGTAATTTTGTATCTTACTAGAATAAGAATCAACCAACTTGTAGTTCTTGAAATGGGGTCCCTATGAAAATATTATTCAAACATAAGGAGAAATGGGATCCATGTTCCCCTAAAAAGTGGATATGATGTGAGTAATTATTTTATATGTAATTTACTAATATTTTAAGTGACCAAAAATAATTTCAATTAGGGGTTTCTTGGGAGATTTACTAATGTCAAATTAAGGACATGTTAACCGTATAGTTTTATTTCATGTTGTGAATAAATATGGTTTTTTGGAGTTTCAGGTCATGCGACTATGACCTCATTTCATGATGTATATCATTATTATTATTTTATATGTTTACCTATGACTATAATTAAGTTAATATGACAAGTTATGTAACTATTGAATATTTTTATATTGTTTGTTAAAAAACGGGTGAAAATTTCAACAATGTCAAGTAAATAATTGTGTGAATTTTTATATAAGGAATGTTAGGAAATAGGGATAATTAATTTATAAGGTACTTTAACCTATCATGGACCCTATTTGTTATCAAAATGCATGTAATACAATAATTATTATAATCAAGACATAGATAAATTACTGAAAGAACAATATTATGGCCAGTTGACATATTGTCACTATTTGAGTTCTAAATTATTATTAGTGTTATGGAAATATATATAGTCAATTAATTTAAATTTTATATTATTTTTTTTACCTAAATGAAATAATAAAATTAATATTGAATACAAATAAACACAGTCCCCTTTATTTATTTGTGGGATAAATATTTTCACGTTCCAATCTCTCCTTTATAAAACCATTCCTCTATTGAAACAAAAAATGAGACTCCCAATTTTTCACTATTATCGGATAAATAGTTATAATGACATTATATCTCAAAGGCTCATATCCTATTGAATTACCTCCCTTGATGAAATAAATGAAATTTAAATCTTTCTCATGTTCATCAGCTAATCATTGAAAAACTATTTTTCTAGATCAAAACGTGTGTATTGAAAAAGAAGTGGAGGAAGAGTGAGTGTTGTCAAGAAAATAAATGGTTTGGAAATCAATTTAGAATTACTGATTAGACGAATGGTATAAAATAATTTAATCCATTTTATCCCCTATTATTAAAAGTATTCTATTTCAATATGTAATATGATATTAGTTATTCATGGGACTCTATTCAAACTATTGTAAATATAGAGAAATTGGTATTTTCATCGAACTATTGGGCCAAGTGTACGAATTATCCTAATATATGAGTTTCTGAGGATTTTAAAATAAATTATCCTACTGATCATGCTCACCATGAGATTTATAATTATCATAATTATATCATCATTTGAATAACTCATAGATGACCTAATTTTGTATAACTATATGGAGAATGTTGGTTGTTAGTAAAATTTATCCAATATATTATTTGAAATAGGAAAGGAGTCCTCAATATTTTGATACAAAATTAATAATCATTGAATTATAATTGTGAAATAATGAAATTTAGATAACCCTATAATGGTATATTTTGAGACACATATTAGAGTTTATAAAAACCACATCTACATTCATATCTTCTTCAAATCCAATGTACATTTTCTCTATACTATATTAGAAAGTCCAAGTTCATGGGTGGATATATGAATAATATCATCTTATAGGTTTATTCTAAAACAGATTATTTTTAGGCATATTATGATCTGCTAGAAAACAAGGAAGAATATGTGAGTAACTAATAATTAGTATATGTATATAAGGTTCAATCTATATAAGTTTCCAAATAACACCAAGGGAAAAAATCGATATATGTATAGGACCTGATGATATTTTTGAGTACTGATCTAACGAGGTTGAGGATGAGATTTATATTGATGAAAAAGGTATTCATGTGTAAGGACCTCAAACATATCATATATATTTGTGGAATAAACATAATAATAGAAATTCTTATGTCGAGGAAAACCACTAATAAATTCATAACATCTTGGGATTGGAATAAGCACCCATATAACTACTTCATTGTTGGGATAACATAAAAGTTACCCTCTTTTAGGATTTTAAAAACCAATCATGAAACCTTTTTCGACATGTGATAGACTCCCATGTACCCTATGTATTGATCGGTATAACCTCTTATGTACTCTATTTCAATATTTTAATAACCTCTCATGTACCATTAGATCTCATATATCATTAATGATTACCCAGTGAATTGGAGGTAGATATATCTACGACCGATCACATGTTGAAAATAATACATTTGTGTTCTATAAGACCCTAAAAATCATCATATCAGAAACAATTTAATAAAATAGGATTCAGATACAATGTAATGAAATGGGTTTCATAATCATTTCATTATCTAATCAATGAAAAACCCATAAAAATTAGGTAGGTTTTAAAAATATTCTATCATGGTATAAACCTTGGAATTGAATTAGGTTTAAATGGAATAATTTATTCATATAAATAGTCCATCTAGTGAAATTATAATAACGGTATGATTATATGGCATCCAAGGTAAATATTATGTAACATCAAATTGTTTATTATTATATAGTAGTTTTTTTAATTAAAGATTACATAGAAAATTCCTTAAGAGAAATAATAGTTTCACTAAAAAAACATAAAACAAATTTTTTTAAATTTATTTTATTTGGAAATAACCCTTCATACATTTTAAAGTACTATTAAATATCATTGAACACATTTCCTGGGGAACGTACCATTTTTTATTTGAAATTAACTTTTTAAAAACATATAAATATTCAAATTAATTTTTTATGAAAAAAGATTGAAAACATATAAAGGCATATTAAAATTATACAATGTTCATGATGAAAGTAATTACCATTGATGGCATAGATATTAATAAAATTTTTCTTTCACATTCTCTGTAAAACCCAAAAATGAATATTTTGGAAAATTTCATGATGTTAAATTCTGTTTTTTTAGTTGGAAAATGGTTAAGATGTACTTAAAAAATCATTTACAGAATTTTAAAATAATTTTTGAAAAAATTTTTAGAATGTATTTTTGACTAAAGGGATAAATAAACATGATTTTTAAATAATCATCCTTTCAAACACATTAGTAAGTAAGTAGAAAAAATGATGAGAACCATTTATTCTTATAAAATACCCAGTGGATAAGAAAATATATCATTTTATTGAGATATGTATCATAATATTTCCTTATTAAATGGATAAAAAATGAATCCTGGTAAAATGTGAAATTATATGACAAAAACTTTACCACTTTGGTAACATTCAGTCATAATCCTTCTAAGAGATTAAAATTAAATGAAACCAATAAGATAATAAAAATAAATAAATACATGATATTAAATTTTAAATTTAATGTATATGCACCTCATAAAAGATGATTGGCAAATAACATAATATATGTCTCAAAGAAGGATAATTGAGACAAAAATCACTTATAAAAAATGTATCCTATTAATCGAAAACCCCATGAAGTAAAGAACCCAAAATAGAATTGTTAATCATTATAAAATTTATTATAATAATATAAAAATTCATTCAATTTCATTGCAGAAACCACATAAAAGAAACACATGGTGAATGTGGCAGGTGTCTAATATAAAATAATAGTGAGGTGGAAATCCCTTACCATAAGTTTAGGGTTCCTTTGTACATGTTCCACCATCCTGTATAATAAATATAATTTTATTATAAATATTTTATAGAACCATTAATATAAAAATATTTTAATATCAATCCATATATGATTTAATTTTGACCATTTATTACCCATTTATTAACATTTCTTTTTTAAAGTCAAATTTTGACGAAGAACTAATTTGTTTCATCATGTATATTTCAATTTGGCATTGTAAGTAACCTTATTTTGAACATGGTTTCAAATCTCTAGAATATAAAACATGATATAAATAAAATTTATATTTAGGGTCTATTTATTCAATTAATTTAATAATGTAATACATTGAGAATGAAAAACAATATTTGTGAAATCAGTAGGTCGTACGTACACATGAATGGTATTTCTATTTCATCGATGGATTAAATAAAATAATGTTAAATAATATATTACTATTAAAAAACCATTTTAATTTCATTTTTATCACACTTTTTAATTAAATATTTTCTTATTAACTTCCATGTAAAATATATGTGAAGAACGAATCATGTCACTTCAATTGGAGATAGTATGATATAAAAATAGACAACATTA
Source organism: Viscum album (assembly GCA_963277665.1). Lineage (NCBI taxonomy): Eukaryota > Viridiplantae > Streptophyta > Magnoliopsida > Santalales > Viscaceae > Viscum > Viscum album. The sequence continues at coordinate 1,997,537,586 of OY728157.1, forward strand.
TAGTATTCCAAAATAATTGAATGTAAATAGAAATATGTGATATAATGATTCTAAAATAATAATAAAATAATAAAAATATTATTTAAAACATTAATCCATCATTATATCTATATGGGACTTGCGGTAATGGAAACAATTAACACCAGTTTGTGAGACGGTAGTCCTCCATAAAAATGAATGATGATTTCATATCGCATTTGATGGTAGTGTAGATGGTTTTATATCAAGAACCTAACATAACAAAATCTAATTATATATAATATAATTATTTTCTTATATAATCATGGTTTTATATGCATTTATGTCAGTGTAGTAAGATGTAAAATAAAAATGCATGTAAAATTATTTACATCTTCTTCATGGAGCATATTTATGTTTATTCCTAAGATATCATATGAGGGAATTTGAAATAAATATGGATTATAGAATGTTATTAGGGATTTTAGGATGTTATCTTCTGTGTTCTAGGTAGAAAAAAATTATTTTTCGATATGTAAAGAGGAGATGAGTGTAGTGGATTTTTTATGTGATGTGTGTTGTACATTTTTTATTTTTGAAAAGAAAAATGTGTACCCAAATGTTTCCACGCCAAAAGACTATAAAATATATTATTATCAAACATAGAAGCAATTATATCAACATAGATCTATAGAATTGTTGTTTGGTATGATTGGGTTATTTTAGACAATCAATTTTTAGTTTAATGCTTCAGTAAACCCATTTTTTTTGTTAACTACAGTAATTTTTTTTTCTATTTTCACTGTTCATTATGGAGAAAATTTATGTTCAAATTATTAATTAATATAAATTATACTTATTCCAAATATGGAATAAATATATTCAAATTTCATTCACAAAATTGAAAATTTTAAATTTTAAATTAATACTGTAGAAGCTATGAGAATGTGGTCTTATGAATCCAAAATGTTTAAAATGATAATATGTTTTCATATTATAATTCAATATGAATGTAAATAAATTAAACTATACTTGAATAAAAAAATATAACTAAACTAAATTTACTTTTATAACCATATTAAAATAATTATAATTTTTTTCAATGCTTTAATAGAAATTAAATTTCTAAATAAAAAATTGTAACTTTGACTATTTATAAAAAATTTATCGTATCATTATTTTATGAAAACATCTCATCATGATATTATTAAAAATATTATTTAAAAAATTAATATCATTTTTTCAATTATAATTTTTAAAACATAAAAGAAACATATTTTAAAAATAAGAGCACAAAATATGACAAAATCTGTTTGTAGAAAATTACAGTTTTTTAGGGTAAAATTAGACTTATTTTTATCAATTTTATAGAAATAAAATAATTTGATTATTAAATTTTTTTATTGAATATATAATATATAATATAAATTTAAATCATTTAATTAATGTTATTTTTATAACAAACTGAGGTAAAATATTTTTTGTTCACAAAAAAATATTTTTTTTAAAAATATTTCCTTTATTTTATAATAGTTTTTATTTTTATATAAAACTAATTGGACACCGATGGTATAATTATATATAAATTTTCTAATGATAAATTTCCATAATATAGTTAATCCAAGTCATATTCTCTATTCAAATTTCTAGGTGAAAACTATCATATTAAATAACAATATTTGAATAGTAAGTCATGTTTTTTTTAAATCTGGGATTCATGTAACAGAAGTAAAAATTTATTATTGGATATAATGTAATTATAAATAAATGTTGTGTGTAATGAAAAATATAAATAATATTAAATATATTTGAAATATATATTTCACAAAATCTCACTTTGTAACATTCTACACTGCATAAAATTAATTTCTCCCTATAAATTAATCACATTGGTAAAAAACATAGGATAATTATATGACAATTCATCATAAGGTTACATCATTACTTCCCCAGGATTGTGGATTCAACTTAGATATTTTACTAGGTTAGTGGTATTGTTTCATATAGCATTCTTTGATCCATGAACTTCAATTGTTTTTCCTCATAAGAAAGATCATGTTCCAACTATATAACCATTGAGTTCAGAACATTTGAAGTATCAAGTATATACTTACTCATATTAGATACACAGAACACATCATGGAATTGAGAGAGGATTATTGGGAGATCTAATTGATATACTATCATCTTGATATGATTAAAAATATCAAAAGTACCAATATACTTAGGTCTTTGTTTTCCATTATATCTTAATAATAATTTCTTCTTTTGGATATGCTTTGATGAATTTCTACATGATATCTTACTCAATGAAATGGGGATGAATGTTTCTATGACTTAATAACTAATGTATCACATAATTGGTAATATAATGGTGATTTATTCCTTATATGTATCGCTATCATAATCAAAAAATTATAATCACATGTTATCCAATATGCATAAATCATAATATTGGGAAGATAAATATTTAAATATAAAACATCATCCAATGTTCAACATAAACCACTCTATAAATGGGTAACTTTATAGACCTTCAAAAATTCAATATTTATAAATAAGTTAAAAAAATTTCCAAAACCAACATAACATCAATCCTCTAAATTTCATTAATTTTACCTTAAGCGTAACATGCCAAATATGTTAATACCTTGGAAATATATTCTATGAATCATGTTAATCACCATAATAACCATAAAACCACAATGAAATTATCAATGCTTCCCCATTACTTGAAGAAAACCATAGATATTTTAATCTATTTAAAATATCTAATAATGTTCGAAACACCATAAAGGATAACATGGACCACTTTTTCAAAAAAAAAACAATTAACAGTTATAAGGTCGTTATTAATATACAATCAACTTCATATATATCAATAATTTCATTATCTGAGCTGAACCAAATATTTTTAAAATCCTGAACATATTATGGGTTACCGCCCCATGATCAATTGATTACAATAAAATATAACATTTCTATTAAAACACGTTTCAATAAAATTAGTACTTTTCAATATATTATTCCAAATCCTTAATAAATAATCATAAGGATGACAATCCATATATAATAATCATTCATATAAATTGAATTTTGAAATCCCATCCACAAACACATAAATTAGCTTTCATAAACCATTTACTATGATTAATCATCTTATTCTATGAGACATATAACATAATATAAGAAATATGAATCATATTTTTACATTAATAAATATCATTTTAATCATGAATATCAAATTTAACCTAAAAAATTACATTAGAATAGTATATAACATTCATATATTGTTCCTATTCTATTTATCATCATTATTATAAACATTACTCGTACCACCTTTCTAATTCTCTTCATTATATTTCAACATTCAACATAAATATGTATTATTCCCATACATTTGACATTTATATCATTAAACCACTAATTATGCCTTAGGGAATCCCATATTTTCATCCATTATGTTAAATAAAAATTTCATTTTTCTTCTAAAATTATTTACTATGTGTCAATCCTTTTCAAAATCCAAACATCTTCTCATTCCTTTGAGACATTCCATTAAGATATTTTTTCACATTATTGACATATAAAAAATGAGTCTTCTTTCATTAATGGTATCCACCACCTATGCTCTTGGTGAACTCTATTAGTGTCTTCTATGGCATGTCTGAGTGTTGGATGAGGTGTATGTTTGTCAATAAAATGTCATGATAACTAATTTAGAATCATAAAAATATCCATTACTCTGGTAACTTAACTATTTGTTTTATCAAAAAAACATCTATGATAATCAATGTTTTCCCAGTTCTTTATGGTTACTATTATTGAGTAAAGCCAGAAACATTATTTTCAGAAACAACATTCAATATAAGAAAGCACATATTCATGAAAAATCAATTATAGGATTCCAAACTCATGGAACCATATATGTTAAATTAGTTATATCCTTGGAATTTATTCAAATCACTCATCATGGTTCCTAAAAATTTTGTTATTTCACAATAAATATATCATAGATGAGTAAAATGGGGTGTGCATCATGTCCTGGTGTCAAGAACTGGGTGATGATAGATTTCATCTCAATTTACCGTTTTCATTGTTATAACCCCTTGTAATATGTATTCCAGAGCCACACCTCCTTATATTATCCCTAATAGAGTGTACTTTTGTTGAAAACACTAGGTATTTTGTTTAACAAAATTATTGAATATTTTCCAATACATTAACTCATTCATAGACTTTTTCTTATACTCTTTCATATGCATGTCAATTGAAATATCCCTTGGGATTTCACTAAATTTTTTTCATCCTTATTTAAAATGGGTAGCCAACCCATACCATGTTACTAACTGTAGAAACCCAAAAATCACTTATATAAATATTAGATATTAATATATGAATATTCATTACACAACATAATGATCCTTGATTGAACTTTTTGAGTATAGTGTCTTTGGTAACCTAAACACTTAATCAATATGTTCATAAGTGAGATACGTTATCTACCACTTTTCTCATCATAACTAGAACCATTTTTAGAAATCTCATACATATTACCTTTCAATTCAACATGGGAAATGAAACATAAGAAAGGTTGAGCTCAGATGCTCAGTATGATTAAAAAAGGATATTTCAATATACCATTAGCATAGGGGTATGAGAACATGGGAAATGTTTTTAAAAAATCATACCCTATATTTATATATCCTAAAATTGTGTCATAGAATATATCATGATAGCTCATAAAATAATAGTCATAATTGAATCAATGAACATGAACCATTAGAGGATCATATTATCATAGGGAATAAATTTTTTGCATACACATAATTTTGGAAATTTTATTTTCAAGGATATAAACCCATACATTCATAACATTGTAGGCTTTGGTTAACCACTCATGTACCTTCTTCAGCCTTTGGAGAACCACTAGTGAACCCTCCTTCAATACTGTGATAACATCTAGCATGCCCTTTTTTGGGCTTGGTAAAATATGTCTTGTACTATATTTCAGGATTTGGATAACAACCTGTGTAACCTCTATCGATATTAAGATAAAGTATTGTTTACACATTGAGAATATATAACAATAATATTTTCTAAATGGAATGTAATGGAATTTAGGTCCCACCTAGCACATGATTAAAATTATTCAAATGTGTTCCAAAGGATCATAAAATAATCATTATATAAGAACATATGGAAACAAATCTTTTTCATAATTATTTAATCATTTAATCACTGTATGACATGTGTGAAAATAAGTAGGAATCATAAGGATTCTATGATTGTATAACCCATGGAAGAGAATAATCTTTCATAAGCATTAATAATATAGAGAATGAAAAAAATCGTATCATTGGATCATATACTCAATAAAGATTAAGTAACATAGAAGGACATCACCATAGTTGGAAAATTATTTTGATGGAAAAACACATTGAACATTTCCAGTCGAAAATAACATTTCCATTAAAAATTATTTTAAATTCATAAATCATATTAAAAATCATTTTCATCAAAATTATCATTTTAAACTTATTAAGAATGCATAACAAATCATTTAAAACATTTCTTTATAAAATATTACCTACACATTAGAAAACACATTTAAAAAGATAAAAAAAATTCAAATTAATTTTCATTGATAATATATATTATACATATAATATAAAATTCAATTAAAATAATTTTTATGAATGTAGAAAATAATTTTCATGTCATATATATTAAAAAAAATTAATCTTTTCACATTTTTGTAAAATAAAAATATAAATTTTTCATAAAAATACCATAATATTCCATTAAAATAATTTTATAAGATTTCAAAATTGGGTTGAATGTGTTTTAATTAATCATCTCTGGAGTTTTTCAAAAGAATTGTAAATAGTTTGATGATGTTTTTAAAAAAAATTGTGTAATGGTTATAATTTTTCTTAAATAAATTATTCTAATCTTTTGAGTACATAACACCAAGAAATAAAGGAAAAAATGTTGTTTTCATGAAATCTCAGAAGATAATAAAAATAAATGGGTTTTTTGAGATATAGATCATATTATTTCATAATTGGAAGAAAAAACATAAACAATCCTGATAATTGATGATATTGTATCATAAAACCATTATTACATTGGTAAATTGAATCTTAAGAACCATGAGAGAATAAAATTGAATGAATATTAAAATATCTTAAGAGTAAAGAAATTAATGATATTTATTATCAAAGGGGATTTATATAAACCTTGTAAATTAAGATAAGTTCTTATCATATTGTTCTTCTCGAATAATGAAAACTGAGAAACAATAGTCCGACACCGCTTTGGTAAATTTCCAAGTATAAACCCCATGAAAGATAGATAAAAAAATGTATAATTAAATCCCCATAACCTTTATTATATTAGTAATAATATAAATTTGAGGAAATTATATACACCAAATAAAATTGAAAGGTTTTTAATATGGATTGTGTCTTACAGAAAATAAAAGTGAGACAGAAATCCCCTATGATAAGTCTCAAATTACATCATACAGATTTGAACCTATTTTATAATAATTTTTTAATTTTAAATATATTTAAGGGAAATCAATATATATATATATATATATATATCATACCATATATGTTTTACTTATGTCATATTAGTACTTTTCTATTAAAAGTTCTATTTTCAAGTCACATATAAAGAAATATTAACTTTTTCATTTATGTTTTGCTTTGTTATTTTTCTCACATACACTGATAATCGTTCCATAGTATTTAGTATGTTAACCATGATATAAAAACTATATATATTCACTATGTATGTATTTATAGTAATCCATTAAATATCAAGGATCAAAACGAAATACATTGTTCATGGAGATGGTAGGTTGTACGTATACATGAATGTTGTTTCCATTTTCTAAATGTATTGAACGAAAAAAGTAAATAGAATATTACCTTTATAGAATAATTTTTATTTCACATATATCCTATAATGTAAGTTTATAAATCTTTTTTCCTTCCTTGTAAATAGTTTTTGAAGAGAAAATCAATGTTATGAGTAGAATAACAAGTGTAGAGGTGATGTCTCCACATTCGACTTGTAATCCCAAAGCTACCAACAGTCATTATTCTTATCCTTAATCCTACTGTTTTTAATTTTTAATTTTTTGGTGATTTAGATCTTCATTTTTATGGGTATATATTTATATTCAATTATTGTTTAACTATCCCCCTTCTTGGCTGCTTCTTTTTACTGGTGTCTATATCATACGCTCCTCACCGTACCTATTTCCACATAAACCTACACACAGGACCTCCATGCTAGATCTATGTCTGTGGTTTTTTGATTTATTGTGATTGGTTTAGTGGTGGAATAAGTTTTTATTGTTTTACACTACCCTCAATGGCCAACCCATCATGTTCGACCCCATTTTGGTTAATCATTATTAGAATTTCATGACAACATGGGATAGTGTTGGTGGGGGAGTATAGTGGTTTAGATTGATTAATTTTCAATGTTTTTTTCATATTTATCTTGAATAATTGGATATATTTAATTATCCATCTGATTTTTTTATATTTTTATTGATTTCATCCACATTTATTTAGTTTTATTTTTTCCCTTTTAATGGTTTTGTTTTTAGGTATTCTTCTATGAACTAATGTTTGGAGTTTGTCTATTTTTCACTGGGCTCATTCCACTAATGCCAAATAGTTTTTTTTGGGGATTTATAAAAAATATATATGATTATTGTCAAGGGTACTAATGTTAAATTGTTGGTGAATCTTACTATTTATCTTCCTAAAAAATGATGATGATGTCTCATGTAAAATTTCATTTACTATGTTGATTTCTTGTATGTTGGTAGCATGGGACACCAATTATTGGTATAAACCTATTGTCAAGGCACTGAAAAATAATGAGGACCACATCCACTCCACTATTCTATGAAATATTTTCTAGTGCTCTCTTCCTAGTTGGTATGGTAAGTGGTCTCTAAGGGGAATTCAGTATGTGTTGTTCAAGCAACTGATGGTCATTGGGAGGGGTAATAGGCATAGGGGTTTCCATCATTGGGGCACTTCTTGCGATCCTACTTGTTGTTCCTCAATGATGGTCCTACAGTTCTACTTGGTTCTATTGTGGTGTACTTATAGTGGTGAATATAGATCCTGGTGGGAGGTTCATGTCTGTGAACTCATGTCAACAATGTGAACAATTTGTGATAGGGTGCACGATGTGAGGAGGTATATAGACCGAGCAAGTGATGGTGGTTTTAGATTCAAAATATAAATATGAATATTTTTGTGGGGTATGTGTGACTCCATAATATTATGTGAATATTTCTTCAAGGATACCACTTAACCAGAAGTGTCTTCTAAATCTATTTTAAAAAAAATTGATGGAGGATGAAGTGTTAATCACATCACTTCTTGAGGAGGTAGTACTCCATATAGATGAATAAATTTATAGTATACCCATGCAAAGGAATGTCAGAATGAATTAGTGATATAATGATTTTTGAAAAATATTAATAAAATAAAATAAATATTTAATAATAAGTAAATAATTATATCAATTTTTTAGAGGTGGTGATGGAAAACAAATAAGATCAGTTCCCAAGGCAGGGTTAAACATTATTCATGAATAATGATTTTTGTGTCCCATATTATGTATATAGAAAAGTTTCTATTTCATGAACACAACAAAACAACATATAAGTATATGGTAGATAATTATAATATTATATCAACATAGTTTATTATGAAATGGTGTAGATGGAGTAATAAATTAAACAATAATATATGATTAAGAATTTATATATTCTTCCGAGAGCCACTTTAGGATTATCCCTAAAGCCTTAATATGAGGGATTCTAAAAAAAATAATTCCTCTTATATGAGATTTAAGATTTATGTATGTTATTTTGGTTTTTTATTTTCCATACCTATAGTTTTTATCAGTGTGGAATAGAGAGGAGGGGGGTATCCTTTTATAAGTGAGGTGAGTGGCACAATTGATATTTTTGAAAGTAAATTTTTTTACACACATTATCTACATTCCAAAAGGCCCCAAAATGGTCCACTATAGATCCCATAAGATATCTAGTTGAAATAAAAAAATCCAATAGTTTTTTACATGTTTTGAGTATCTTTTTATTTTAATCACTTGATAAATCAATTTCTACCACAACCACAATAAATATATTTTTTACTATTTTTTCAAATTTGGTGATTAATTATGGTAAACAAATTAGTACTTATTGGATAATAAATTTTGTGTATTATAAATATAGAAATTTATTTCCAAATTTGATTCACATAGTTAGAAATATTAAATTCAAAATTAATATGACTAATGTGATGAGAAAACCGTTTTCTAGAGAGAAAATCACTGAAATGAATAAAATTTTTATACATAAAAATTAAAAATGAAATTGATTAAAATTAACTAAAATTAATAAATATATATAATATTATAATAATATCATTTTATAAAAATAAAAAAATGATTTTTATAAAATTATTTAAAAGAAATTATATTTCTTATTAGAATCTAGTATTTTTCACTCTTCATAAAAAAGATATTTTTCCTAAAAATTATCAATATTTCATTATAAGATAATTATTATATTATTATTTAATAAATTAGTTTTATATTTTCAAAAATAATTTCTATATTTGGAAAAAATAACTTTAAAAGTAAGTGTGAAAAGGCCGATAAAACTATTTTTTTTGAAAGATAGGGGTTTAAAGCATAAAAATATATTTATTATTGGCACTAATCTATAAAAAAATAGGTTAATTTTAATTATTTGGTTCAAAAAATAATTTAATGATTTAGTTAAAATACTTGAGAAAAAGACATTTTTTGTAAAACTAGATTTTTTTGCATTAAAATATTACTTTGTCAGAAAAACCAGTTTCTTTATTTGGAATTTTTTTTTTTATTTCAAATTAATTATTTACCAATTGTTTCATTCTTTATAAATATGGAAACCATATTGTTTCATACATTACTATGTATTATTGATACCCACAATTCCAATAATTCGGTGATAACTATCATATTAAATAATAAAATTTTAATAGTATGTCATGTTTTATTTGAAATTGGTGTTGTGGGTAATGCAATTTAAATTATGTGTTTTCTGTAGAATAAAATGAAATCTATTTTCAGTGTAGCATAAAATAATAGAAATATTAAATTTAATTGAAAAAAGTATTCCACAAAATATCAAGTTGTTAGATGAACTTATTGATCATGGTGAGGATGATCATAATATTTCAGATATTTTATTTTTTTGATCACCATATTAACCACTACCTATAAACTCTAAAAATAATAATTTAGAGATAGATATCATTGTTATGACCCATCCTCAGGGACTGTGTCGTGACTACCCCAATCTTGCATTCTATAGGCCAGGAGCTGGCGACTAGCACCAAAGGTGTAAATCCAAATAAAAAGGGAAGGCATTGCCTTTATAAAAATAAACAAACACAATAGAGTACTCAATCTGGAGTAAACAAAAATTAAACTGAGTATAAATGCAAGTGTTGGAATGTAAATGGGCCAGTATACAATCCCAACTATGAAAGAAAGTAAAACATCTAAAAAAGTAAAGCAGCAACCACTGAGTCATCCTATGGAAATCCCACATGAAGGGTGGGTATAGATAGTCTCATCGGTACCTTGGGTCCGTCTGTTCCGTGTACCCCTCACCAGGTGGTCCACCTCCGGATACCATCCAGCTCCACAAGCCTCAACCACGATCAGTGTTGTCCGTCGTCTGCAACCAACACATTGTAGTGCGGGCAATGCCCGTGCAGGGGTGAGTGTAATGATACTCAGTAGGTACCCCGAGACCCCTGAAGGTCTCCCAAAATCCACAATGGATAAACCACAAAGGAAAGATACAAACAGGAAGTATCAACCAAATCTACATAGGTATATGCCCATACATATACCTAAGTTATCAAACTCAGTTCGTCTCCAACTTACGAACCCATACACAACCATTCCACACCGGAAAGAAGTCAATCATAACAATGATAATGATTGAAATTCAAGACTCAGCTCTCTCAGGTATACTACTCATGAAGAGTGGTGGAGATTATTCGATGTAGCCTCTGAATCATCTCCACTGCCGAACCCACATTGGATCCAAGTACAGAAGTCATCACTGCCAAACCCACGTCGTATCGATGTACAGTAACCATCACTGCCGAACCCATGTAGGATGCATGTATAGTCGTCATCACTTTCGAACCCATGTAGGATCCATGTACAGTCGTCCTCCCTGCAGAACCCATGTAGGATCCAAGTACAGTCGTCATCATCATCGAAGTCACAACCATCTCTACGGTTCCCTCACAAAGCATGCTCAATTCCGGATGGGTCCGTTCCTTGAGCCAAGGAATCGATACATCAACTATCACGAAGTACATAGTTGATGTATCCCGAAGTTCTGACTCGTCATAGGGGGATAAACCAAACAAAACGTGTCCAATGCACTGAGGACAAGATGAACAAGATATTTTCCAAAAAGTACACGGCGTGTTGGTATGGTTACATGATGTGTCTTTAGACCTTGGGTGTTCCCCATGTTCCACGCCCCGTGTCAATGGGATATTCATGTAAAAAGTAAGTGCATGACCTATGGTATGGTTACACGCTGTGTCCAAACATCTTGGGGTCAGTTCCGTGTATGCTGGCCATGTGCCCGTACACAGCCTCAACCCGTGTTCTCCAACCCGTGTAAATGGTACACAGGTTAGCCATACCACTGTCCATGTCTGTCCATGTGATAGTTTACATACCCGTGTACTCCACACCATGTCCGTGTATCCACGGGTTACACACCGAGTCTTTCGAAGCTGTTTCTGCAATTCTACGTAGAGAGTACATGTCCTGCCTCTTGGTCCTGTACTTCTGTTCATGTTCGTGTATTTCCCAAAATACACGCCGAGTCTCATGTAGCCGCTACCTCCTTGCTATTTGGAATGTACACACCGTGTGATAAAGGTCACATGCCTCGTGTTATCCGTCTGATGTCTGAAACCCTAGATGCAAAATTCCCACACTACGCGGAGTGTTCCCCAGGAGTACACGTCGTGTAGTCTGGGTTTTTCCAGAAACGACGCCTCTGGCCATTATGCCTCCCTTGATGTTGGTTCTTCATTCCGATGGTTTGTTCTTCATGAAATTTTAGACTCTAAGTCTCCCCGTTGTCCCAAAGTCAATTTCGGTATTTTCGGGCTTCCGATCGTCTCCTAAAACACTCTTTGAATTTTCGCTTGAAGAACCATCAAGGAATTGTCCATCTTGTTCCGATCCAAATCATCACCATCTATCATCGTCACACCTCTACTAGGAACGAACCATTGGAATGAAAAACTTGCATCATGGGTGGCGTGCTGGCCAGAGGCGTCGTTTCTGGAAAATTCTAGAATACACGAAGTGTACTCCTGGGAAACACACCATGTAGTTCGGGCATTCTGTGGCTAGGGTTTTGAATGTCAGACAGATAACACACAGCGTGTGACCTATGTCACATGGCATGCACTTTCCACACTGCAAGGAGGTGGAATCTATGGGATACTCGGCATGTATTTTGGGAAATACATGAACACAGACAGAAGTACACGGCCAAGAGGCACGACGTGTACTCTCTACACAGAATGGCAGAAACATCTTCACGAGATTGGGTGTGTAACACGGGGATACACGGACACGGTGTGGAGTACACGCGCATGTACACTATCACACATCCAGACATGGCCAGTGGTACGGCTAACCCATGTACCATTTACACGGGTTGAGGCCGTGTACGGGCACATGGCCAGCGTACATGGAGCCGACCCCAGATGTTTGGACATATTGTGTAACCATACACCATGCCATGTACTAACTTTTTACATGAACAGCCCTTCAACATGGGTCGTGGCACACAGGCTGCACACAAGGTCTGAAGACACTACGTGTAACCATACCAACACACCATGTACTTTTTGGAAAATGGTTTGGTCATCTTGTCCTCAGTGCCTTGGACACGTTTGTTTTGGTTTATCCCCTATGAAGAGGCAGATCTTTGGGATACATCGACTTTGTACTTCGTTATAGTTGATGTATCGATCCCTTGGCTGGAGGAGTGGACCCTCACGGAATCGAGCATGATATTTGTGGGAATCATAGAGTTGACTGCCACTGCGATGACGACTATACATGGATCCTACGTGGGTTCAGCAGCGAGCACGACTGTACATGGATCCTTCGTTGGTTCAGCAGTGATTTTTACTGTACTTGAATCCTACGTGGGTTCGGCAGCGACGACTTCTTTACGTGGATCATACGTGGTTTCGGTAGCGGAAAAGATTCAGAGGCTACATCTAATCATCTCCACCCCTCATTGTGAGTAGTATATATGACAACCCTGCTTTTTATTACATCTTAAACATGATTTATTACATAATAAATCACTTTATACAACAAAGAATATCAAGGGGTTTAGTGTATTTGGGGCTTAGTATCATTACATAAAAACATAAAACATGAAATACAACTTCTTTATTGAAAACTTCCTTTACATGACCACTACATTCCTTCTTACATAGCATTGCATGGGATATCCTGAGGACATGCATAAGAAAAGGGTGACCTATAAAGCCTAGTAAGGGACTACACATGGAATAACATAGGGAGTACAATAAATGTTAGACAATAGACATATCAATAGAGCATAATAAAAACATGAACATAAAGGTATGATAAAGAATGATAATCATAACATGGAAATGTGGAAACAACACTTAACATGGAATTAGCATGAGCCAAGGCTCGTTGCACATGGAGCATGAGTAAATCCTCATTTCACATAAAGCAAGAGTAAACCCACGTTGCACATGAATTAGAATGTGTCAACACTCATTGAACATGACGTATCATGATACTATACTTTACCCAATGCATTAGATCTCTATAAGGGCGCACCCTTCTTAAACATTTCATTTCATGCATAAGTGTGCCACATGAATCATAAAACATGGATTTATAAAACGTAATCATTTATTACAAGATAAAGGATTTTGGAATTCATACATGAAACTTTACAATCAATAAGTAAATGTGCATAAAGGTGAATACCCTTGATGGATAAATGGGAATGGTATTCACTACACAATGACATTGGCTTAGAAAATCAGTGCGATTTTGGCAGCGTAATGGTGTGACATAAGAATTCATAAAAATTGTTGATGAGAGAGAAAGTGGTTGCTCATCATATTTACATGTAAGGGAAAGTATGTAGGTCATATAGATACATGTACCAACAATGGTAATTGAATTTAGATTTATGATACAAAATTATTGCTTGAATGTAAAAGAGGATAGAGAAGTTCCTTTCGGAATTTCTGCATAGTAACGGGTGTACATGGGAGGAATTTAATGAGAGAGAAAGGGTCTCCTATCATTAAAACATAAAGAGGGAAGTATGAGGGAGGTGAAGAACCATACCCCAACATTTATAATTGAAATTGAAAGGGAAAACTACTTAATAAAAATCGGACAAAAATGAGAAAGGAAGAAAAAACACTTACTAGGATGGGTGCTACCAAAGGCTAGAGAGAGGCTTGTAAGAGGCTTCTTGGGAGCTTGGGACACCTTCAAAGGATTATAGAGTGAGTAGGGCAGAGGCTGGACGAACTCCAAAGGCTTTGAGTGAGGATGAAGTGGGATCTTGGGTGGGGTTATATAGGAAAGGTGAGGGAATTATTTATTATTATGGTTTGGGACCCCATATATTAAATTATTCTAAACCACAAAACATCCCTTGGTTTTTTCCCATGGTTATTGAAAAATGGAAGAGGAAAATAATATTTTATAAGGTCTACGTCTGAAATTATTAAAATATTAGGGTTTCTTATGTGGAGGTGAGTCACACTCCCATTGAAATTAATTTAAAAAGAAAAGGTGTTTAAAAAGTCTTGAGGGGTCCATTAATGCTTTGAAAAGTAAGCCAAACAAACCCAAAATCACATTATTTTAATTTTAAAACATATATTTGCCGAATTTAATGATTATAGTATTTTATTACATCACTATTGAGTCATTATGTTGTTATAAAACACCTTATATATTTAAACGGTATTTAATTTTTACTTAAAAATTTGACTGTATCAAGAAATTATGAAAAATTAACCGTTGGATAATTTCAACATCCTGATTACAAAAATAACATTTATTTTATCTAAATAATTTTTAAAATATGTTAATTTTCACTTTTAAAATAAAAACCGATATTTATCAAAAATTCAGGGGTTTTGAAAAAAATGGCTTTCAAACCATAATAAAAATTAAAATTGCATTCATAGAATTACATGATCATTTATATATAATAAAATTAATCTAATAATAATAATAATATTTTATTCAAATATTATTTAATTAAGAAATCCCTTAATTTAATAAAATATTTTTCTTAATTTAATAACTACTAAAAACACCATTTGTACTTTAAAAATTATTTACAATGTATCAATAATGACAAGAAATTATATTCATTATTATATAAAAAATAATGTACATGAGAATAGTACTATCGATTTGTTACATAACCCCTTAAAATAGCCTCATAAGACCTAAGGGTAAGGTGTACGATGGTGACAGACTTTTGGGGTGGCTCGGATAACATCGCTCGAGTGGTAATTTCTATCAACTTCCACTTCTCCCATAGACGGTCCTTTTTGAGCTTGACATGGTGAAGCTCAGCTTGGGAATGGTCAAGAGAGAAGCCCGTGGATGCCACCTCTTTTCCGAGCATCGATAAATGGTCTTCGTATGGGGAAATTCTACTGGATGAGGCCATCGCTTCCTATGTCTAAGTAAAATTGGATGAGTTAAAGCCCTATATTTATACTAATCATGTGATCACTGTTCAATGACTATAAAAGTAACGGTCACAATTCATATCATAAAACCAATGATGCTAACATTTTATAAAAAAATTTATATAAAGAGACATTTAATAAGATCAAGATGGATTTTCCATTAATGAAACATCGGGTCATTACAATACTCCCCCCGTAAGAAATTTCACCCTTGAAATTTTTCTTTTCTCACAGTAAAACAGATGTGGGTAACTCATCTTCATCATTTCCTCCAATTCCCATGTGGCTCCTTCAAACTTGTGGTTTCTCCACAACACCTTGATGAGGGGCATTGTCTTATTGGGTAGAACTTTTTCTCTACGATCTATGATCTTCACTGGTTTTTCCTCATAAGAAAGATCGTCTTCCAATTGTACCACCTTAGAAGAGATTACATGTGAAGGTTCTGGTATGTACTTCCTTAAGAGGGATAAATAAAAGACATCATGAACTTTGGCCATAGTAGGTGGATGTGCTAGTCGATAATCCACAGCCCCGACATGATCAAGAATCTCGAAGGGGCCGATGTACCTTAGACTTAACTTCCCTTTCTATCCAAACCTCATGACCTTATTCCATAGAGATATGCGTAGAAAAACCATGTCTCCAACTTTAAACTCAAGGTCTCATCGACGATTATTTGCATAACTCTTCTGTCAACTCTGGGCTTCTTTGATATGCTGCTGAATGGTTTTCACCTAATCCATCATTTACTCGACCATTTCTGGTCCAATCATCTTACGTTCACCGACCTCATCCCAACATGCTGGTGTTCTGCACCTTTTCTCATACAGGGCTTCATATGGTGCCATTTGGATGCTCGAGTGGAAACTATTATTATAAGAGAACTCAACCAGAGGAAGATGTTGATCTCGTCCTTCTTTAAAGTCCATTGAGCACTCTCTCAATATATCCTCAAGTGTTTGGATAGTCTGCTTAGATTGGCCATCAGTTTGAGGATGATAGGCCATACTGAAGTTCATTTCAGTATTCAGAGCGTGTTGAAGACTCTTCCAGAACAAATTGGTGAATCTTGGATCTCGATCAAACACAATAGATAGTGGTACTCCATGGAACCTTACCACTTCCCTGATATATATTTGTTCCAGTTGATCCAATGAGAAATCCTCCCAAATATCAATGAAGTGTGAAGTCTTTGTAAGACGATCCACAACAACCCAGATTTCATTGTTTCCTTTGGATGTACTCGGAAGTCCGGTGACAAAGCCCATGTTTATGTTTTCCCATTTCCATTCTGGTATGGGAAATGGTTTCATCATAACCTTAGACTTCTACCTCTTTTCCTTCACTTCCTGACACACCAGGCACTTTGATGTATATTCAGAAATATCCTTCTTCATATTATCCCACCAAAAGTTTACTCGGAGATCTCGATACATGTTTGTGCTCCCTGGATGAATTGAGAAATTTGAACTATGTTCATCATTAAAAAGTCCCTTCTTCAATTCCGGACTTGATGGAACACATAGACGTTTCCCAAACCGCACAATTCCTTCTTCATTAACATTAAACTCCGAGGATTTCCCTTTTTCAATAGCTCCCACTTTTTCTTGAATTCCCACATTATCTTTTTGAGAATCCTTTAACCTTTCCAAAAGAGACGATTGAGTAATCATTTGTGAAAGTTTGATGATGTTCCCTTCTCTATGATTCTCATGTCCATCTTCATCATGTATGAGAAGATTGGATCCTTCTCAGTTCTCATCATTAATATAATCGCTAGATCCTTTCTACTTAGGGCCTCTGCCCCCATGTTCAGTTTTCCAGGGTGGTAATGGATTGAACAGTCATAATCCTTGATGAGCTCTATCCATATTCTTTGGCGCATTTTAATCTCTTTCTGTGTGAATATTTATTTAAGACTATTGTGGTCAGTATATATCTCACATTTCTCTCCATAGAGATAATTCCGTCAGATTTTCAAAGCAAAGATCACTGCCGCCAACTCCATATCATGCGTTGGATAGTTCCTCTCATGGATTTTCAACTGCCTTGAGGCATAAGATATAAATTTAACATTTTTCATCAGCACACAACCTATAAATATCATTGAAGCATCAATGAATACCACAAAAATTTCCCCACCTGTGGGTAAAGTGAGTATGGGCACAATGATAAGCCTCCTTTTCAACTCCTTGAAGCATTCTTCTCATTCTTCACTCTAAGAAAACCTTACTCCCTTTTGGGTTATCTTGGAAAGAGGGCAGGACAATCATGATAAATTTCTCACAAATCATCGATAATATCTAGGTAACCCTAAGAAGCTACGAATATCTGTTACCGATGTCGGCCTCGGTCATCCCCCAATTGCATCTATTTTAGAGGGATCCACATATATCCCATTTTTTGTGATGATATGGCCCAAGAATGATACCTCCTTCTACCAGAACTCAAACTTTCAGTTCTTTGCGCAGAGCTTCTCCTTGCACAATGTCTCAGGTATTGTTCCTAAATTCTCCTTATGATCCTCCTTGGTTTTGGAGTATATTATAATATCATCTATAAAGACTACCACAAATTTTTCAAGGTAATATCTAAAGACTCTATTCATCAAGTCCATGATGACTGCTGGAGCATTGGTGAGTCCAAAAGGAATTACTATGAATTCATAGTGCACGTATCTTGTACGAAAAGCAGTCTCGGGGACATCTTCCTTCTCCACCCTTACATGATAATATCCCGACCACAAATCTACCTTGGAGATGAATTGTGCTCCACACAGATGATCGAACAAGGCATCAATTCATGGGAGAGGATACTTGTTCTTTATTGAGATTTTTTTAAGTTTACGATAATCGATGCAAAGCTGCATTGACCTATACTTCTTCTTGACGAAGACAACTGGTGCACCCCATGGTGAAGCACATTGGCATATAAACCCTTTATCCATATTCTCCTGTAGTTGTTTCTTCATCTCTTCAAGCTCTACAACAGCCATTCTATATAGAGTCTAGGATATTGGTAAATACCCAGGTATAAGTTCAATTGATAATTCAATATCTCTTATAGGAGGAAGACCAGGCAGTTCCTCGGGAAACACTTCAGCAAATTCCCTCACAATAGGTATTTCTTCAAGGATGGTTTCTTCCTTGGACTCTATCATCTGATCCAGATATGCATTCTCATAAGGCAATAATATCCACGCTTGAGATGATGGAGCTAAAGGAGATTCATCTTCCTCCTTACACTTGTAATGAATCGGGGGTAGATTCTCCATATAGAGTTTGATTTCCCTCTCTAGACAATTTATTTTGGCTCTATAAAAGGAGAGCCAATCCATGCCATGAATTGCATCAAATTCTACAAGAGGGAGTATGACGAGGTTCGTCGGGAAATTCAATCCACATATTATAACAGGGGAGGACTTATATTCATGGGATGCAATGATTTCCCCTTTTGTCGTACTCACCGACATCTTCACCTCAATGATTTCTGGTGGTGCTGGGATTGTTCTATTAAACGTTTGAGATATAAAATAATTCGTAGAACCTGAATCAAAAAGTACGTTCACTATTCTTTAATGAATAACTAGCGTACCATTCACCACTTCGTAGTCGGGGTTCACTTTGGCAGAAGTGATGGAAAAAGATTTTCCTTGCTGCCTTGGAGGTTGTTGGTTGTCTCTGAAAGCCCTTGGATTAGGACACTAATTTGAATAATGACCGAGTTCATTGCATTTGTAGCATTGAACAACGAATTGAGGTTCGAATGGAGTGTTCCTCTCCTCTTTCACAACCGCGGGACTTTCTTGCCGATAGTTAACAGCTAGGTGCCCTTCCCTTCCACACCTGAAGCATTTCCTCATCCCCTTAAGTCAATTCCATGGGTTCTTATTTCCACACTTTTGGCATGTGGGGTTCTGGATCTTCTTAACACCATTATATTTATCCATCGGACTGCCAGAATTGAAGCTCACCTTACGATTCTTATCACCATGATACCCCTGTGATTCTCTGATCACCATTTAGACCATAAGGGAACATTGATAAATTTCCTCATAGATGTCGAAGTCACAGATCTCCAATGCTTTCTGTAGGCTAGGCTTCAGACCACCAAAGAAGCGGTAAACTTTGCATTATGTGGTAACGACAAAGCTGAAAGCGTATCATTCAAGCCTTTTGAATTTTACATCAAACGCTCCAACAAATTATTCATGTTTTTTCTTGAGGTAAAGGAAGTCCCATTCTATCTTAAGCTGGAGGGTGAATGGAAAATATTTATCGAAAAACATCTTCCGGAAATCCTTCCATTCCAACGCCTTGATATCCTCCTCAGGCTTCGTATTTTTGATCAACTTCCACCATTGATCAGCTTCACCCTCCATACGACAAGCTTCCAGGAGAACCTTCTCTTGTTCAGAACATTGAATGATGGAGAATATCATTTCAATGGAGTTGATCCATTGTTCAGCGATCGTGTGATCAGACGATCTACTAAAAGTAAGAGGTATTTGTCCCATGAAGCTCTCGATAGCGACTTGTTATTTCTTAGGGGGGGTTGAACATTCATCTTGACCCAGGTTTCTATTCAAAACATGAGTTAGGTGAGAGAGAAGCGTGACAAAGTTCGTGATTCCCGCTCCCATTGGATTGGGAATCTCAGTACTATAGTCATCACACCGATCTTCACAGCGGTTTTTAGCACGAGTCCTCCTATTACTGTCCATTGGCTGGAATAAAAGTATAGTTAGGGATAACACATAAAGGGTAATCCAAAGACAAAAGTTGATTACTTATAAATAAACATTCATTTCCTTATGTCATGTGTCTATAGGCTTTAATCTAGGCTTTTCATTATCTACTTTCTAACATATATTCTTAGGGGAATTTTTTAGTTCCCTTAATTAGGGTTCATACTATGCTTGTGAATTTACCAAAGCATATCCCCAGGGAGTGTCATTACCAAGAGTGCGGCAAGGCCCGTTGTCGTGCACCAGTTGCCGTTCGAGTCTAGCTCAAAGCGGTGTTTTCGGGTTTTACCCCTAGGATACATCTGTGCCAGAGCCGCCTCTACCTCCTCGTATCCAGAAAGGGATGCATTTGCATGATAAAACACTTACTCAATACTAACCAAAACTTAGGGATTTTTATATTTTACATAGTCTTTTATATAAGGATTTACTAGGGATTTCTAATCCTAGTCCCAAAAATAAACAAACCTA
This sequence comes from Viscum album, assembly GCA_963277665.1. NCBI lineage: Eukaryota > Viridiplantae > Streptophyta > Magnoliopsida > Santalales > Viscaceae > Viscum > Viscum album. Next base: position 1,997,558,640 of record OY728157.1, read on the forward strand.
TCATTTTATACCAACTATGACAACCCTGCTTTTTATTACAACTTAAACATGATTTATTCCATAAAACATCACTTGATACAACAATTAAGATTGAGAGGTTTAGTGACTTTGAGGCTTAGGATCATTAAATAAAAACTTAAAACATGAAATACAACATCTTTATTGAAATCTTCTTTTACATGACCACTACATTCCTTCGTACATACATTGTAGAGGATAACCTGAGGACATGCATAAGAAACGGGTGAGCTATAAATCCCAGTAAGGGAGTACACATGGAATAACATGAGGAGTATAATACATGTTACAAAATAGGAATATCAATACAGCATAAGAAAAACATGAACATAAAGTCATGATAAAGCATGATAATCATAACATGGAAATGTGGCAACAACACTTAACATGGAATTATCATTAATCAAGGATCATTGCACATAGAGCATGAGTAAATCCTCATTGCACATAAATAATGACTAAAACCAAGTTGCACTTGAATTAGCATGATTCAACACTCATTTCACATGACATATCATGATACTGTACTTTACCCAATGCATTGGAGCGCTATAAGGGTGCACCCTTCTTAATCATTTATTTCATGCATAAGTGTGCCACATGGATCATAAAACATGGATTCATAAAACATAATATTTTATTCCACGATAAAGGAATGTGGAATTAATAAATGAAACTTTAAAATCATTATGTAAATGTGCATAATGGTGAATACCCTTGATGGAGAAATGGTCATGGTATTCACTACACTATGACATTGGCTTAGAAAATCAGTGCGATTTCGGTTGCGTAACAGCATGACATAAGAATTCATAAAAATGGTTGATGAGAGATAATGATATTACTGATCATATTTACATGTAATGGACAGTAATGAAGTCATATAGATACATGTCCCAACAATAGTAATTGAATTTAGATTCATGATACAAAAGTATTGCTTGAATGTAAAAGAGGAGAGAGAAGTTCCTTTTAGAATTTTGGCATAGTAACGGGTGTACATGGGAGGAATTTAATGAGAGGGAAAGGGTATACCATAATTCAAAAATAAATATAGAAGTATGAGGTAGGTGAAAACCCATACCTCAACATTTATAATTGAAATTAAAAGGGAAAAACAACTTAATGAAAATTGGAAAAAAAAATGAGAAAGAATGAAAAAACCCTTACTTGGAAGTGTGCATCCAAAGGCAAGAGAGAGGCTTGTGAGAGGCTTCTTGGGAGCTTAGGGAACCTTGGGAGGATTATAGAGAGAGTAGGTCAGAGTTTGGATGAACATTAAAGTCCTTGAGTGAGGAGGAAGTGGTATCTTGTGTGGGTTTATAAAGGAAAGGTGAGGGAATTCATTATTATTTAGGTTTGGAACCGCTTATATTAAATTAATCCAAAACACAAACAATCCCTTGGTTTTTACCCATGGTTTTTGGAATATTGATGAGGAAAATAATATTTTATAAGGCCAAGGTCCTAACTTCTAGAAATATTATGGTTTCTTATGTAGAGGTGAGTCACACTCCCATGGAAATTAATTTAAAAAAACAAGGTGTTTAATAAGTCTTGAGGGGTCCATTAATGCTTTGAAAAGTAAGACAAACTAACCCAAAATCACAATATTTTAATGGTAAAACATATATTTTCCGAACATAAATATTATAGTATTTTATTGCATCACTATTTAATCATTATGATGTTTTAAAAAACATTATATATTAAAACGGTATTTAATTTTTACTCAAAAATATGATTGTCTCAGAAAATTATGAAAAATTCACCGTTGGATAATTTCGACATCCTGATTCCAAAAATAAAATTTATTTTATCTAAATAATTTTCTAAATATGTTAATTTTCACTTTTAAAATAAAAACCGACATTTATAAAAAATTCACGGGTTTTGACAAAAATGGCTTTCAAACCATAATAAAAATTATAATTGCATTCATACAATTATATGATCGTTTATATATAATAAAATTAATCTAATAATAATAATAATATTTTATTAAAATATTATTTAATTAAAAAAACCCTTAATTTAACAAATTGTATTTCTTAATTAAATAATAACTAAAAACACCATTTGTACTTTAAAAACTATTTACAATGTATCAATAATGAAAAGAAATTATATTCATTATTATATAAAAAAATAATGTACATGATGGTAGTATTATCGATTAGTTACATAACCCATTAAAACATCCGCATAAGACTTGAGGGTATGGTGTACGATGGTGACAAGCTCTTGGGGTGGCTCAAATAACATCGCTCGAGTGGTAATTTCTATCAACTTCCACTTTTCCCATAGACGGTCCTGTTCGAGCTTGACATAGTGAAGCTCAGCTTGGGCTTGGACAAGAGCGATGCCCATGGATGCCACCTCCTTTCTGAGCTCCGATAAATGGGCTTCCTATAGGGAAATTATACTGGATGAGGTCATCGCTTCATTTGTCTAAGTAAAATTGGATGAGTTAATGACCTATATTTATAATAATCATGTCATAGCTGTTCAATGGCTATAAAAGTAACGGTTACAATTCTTATCATAAAACCAATGAAGTTGACAATTTATAAAAACATTTTATATAAAGAGACATTTAATAAGATCAAGAGAAATTTTCCATTAATGAAACTTTGGGTTGTTATAGTATACCAGAGATCTGATTCTAAACATTCAATCATTTTCATTGTTATGATTGAATTCTTTCCTATTTGGACTGGTTGTGTATGGGTTCAAAAGTTAGAGCCGAACATAGTTTGATGACTTAGGTATATGTATGGGCATATACCTAAGTAGAGTTGGTTGATACATCGTATTTGTATATTTCCTTTATGGTTTAACCTTTTTGGATTTTGGGATAACTTTAGAGGTCTCAGGGTCCCTACAGAGTATCTTTATACTCACCCCTACATGGGAATTACCCACACTACAATGTGTTGGTTGCAGATGACGGACAATAGTGATTGTGGTCGAGGCTTGTGGAGCAGGACGGTATCCGGAGGTGGACAACCTGACAAGACGTACACAGAGCGGACGGATGGACCCGAGGTACCAACGAGACTATATATACCCACCATTCAGGTGGGATTCTCGGAGGATGACTCGGTGGTTGCTTCTTTACTTTTTTAGTTGTTGTACATTCTTTCTCTGTTGGGTTTGTATACTGGCCCATTTACATTCCAGCACTTACTTTTATACTCAGTTTACTTTGTGTTTACTCTAGCTTCTGTACACTGTTGAGTTTGTTTACTTTTATAAAGGCAATGCCTTACCTTTTTACCTGGATTTACTCCTTTGGTGATATTCGCCAGCCCCTGGCCTATGGAAGGCGGGTTTGGGGTAGTCACGACACGGGCCCCGAGGACGGGTCGTGACAAATTGGTATCAGAGTGAGGTTTGGGGGGGGGTTGGAGAGAGTTATGGGAAGATAAGAGATTGGGGATCATGTGGGACACACCTCTCATATACCCACACATATGAAGATTTAACTTCCATAGATATAAATTTGTTTTAACAAATTAAGTTTACTACTTAACTAACTCTAAATTTTAATCTCACAACCTGCTTTAAATGCAGCTGTAGTAAACGTCCCCTTAAAAATTACCAGTGCTGCGAGTTCCTCAGTGCCCATGGTTTTCTATTCTGAGCACCGGTTCAAAATATAGAAAAACCTTCTCGTTCGTTCAATGAACATACCCTATCTAAGCTTCAAAAATTGATTCCAGGCACACCGGGCCTCTAAATCAAGTGCCGCCAGAATCCACAGACTCGTAAAATTACAAAGAAATTATGAAAAACATTTCCTTGAAATTTTTGGGTCTTTACATTAATTGAGACACTAAAGAGATAGTGAATGATATTTCTGAAAGTATAGTAGGTGAGGATAGTGATTTATATTAAATAAAAATAAATTAATACATTAGTTAAAAATAAACTACCTCGAGTCCTATTATTGTAATTACTCTAAGGACTCAAGGGGGGAATCAAATAAAAATGGTGACCATGGGGGATGTCCAACATGACATAGCAGACTTAGCATCTCATATTATCAAAGAGAACTTTAAGGGTCCTCGATTACTCAAATAAAGCTATAGGAATGTGTTGATTTATCTTGTTCTCTTCCAATAATACACAATGTTCATGAAGTTATGTTTAGGCCTACAATAAGAACATTTATATAGGAAACTATTATGAGTGGTGAAAAACACCAATGATGATTAAAACCAAGTCATATTAATGGTAATCCATTTCTAATCAACCTACACAAATCCTTACTTCTTCTCATTTTGAATCATTTATGACTAATTAATATCTCAATAAGTTCAAATTTAATATCATGGTTGTATTACATGAAATATTCATTGGATCATGAATTCAATGGAACCAATCAGGTAAGAGTAAAACTCAATTATAAACTCTCTTATCATTTCATTTTAAAAAAAAGATTCATCTCATGTCGGAGTATATAAATAATAAAATTAAGAATCTCAAAAATCATACAGGAGACTTATAAAAAAAATCCAAGAAATGATACTTATGTTAGATCAGTGATATTCTAATGATAGTTTTCATCCTTCTACATCAAGTAAACATTATCCTAATGTATATAATCTTTCAACAATTAAAATTTATGTTAATAGGGACTTGATTAGAAAAGATTTGAAATATGAGAAAAATGATGAATGGGATGAATTTCATAAAACTGATGAGATTTGGTTTGATGCATTTCAAAAACATTCTACATAAACATTTAAGTATTCAAAATTGATGTGAAACAAGATGGTTGTGATAGAAAAAAAATCATTTAGGAGTCCTTTGGAGAGATTAAATATTATCACTCCTATTATGGAATCCCATTTAGAGAACAATCAAGCTTATTTTCTATCCATTTAAATGGACCCCAATATGTAAAGTATTTCACCATGATTTGTTATTAATCTATGTCGAATTCTAATACCACTATTTTTGAACCTTGAACTCTTCCTATAACCTTATCTTCTACTTCATCAATTACTTCTACTAATACATCTATTTTGATTCCTTAGTTTGTTGTTTTTAATAAGCATCCAATATCTTGGTTTGTAGTTATCTATGAAACTTCTCCAACATCTTTACCACAACCTATACCACTTACAAATTTCTCTATAGTAAAAAGAATAGATGATCTAATTTATTTTGACTTATAGGATATTGATTGAAATTTTTATTCTGATTAGAGTCCTTGATAGTTCTTGCATATTCCTATTTCAAACTATCAATGAAATACCCTTCTTATATTATATTTTTGTTGTTGGAATGAAATATATATATATATATATTAACTACTAATGTGTTTTTTATCTACGTTTTAGAATTTTAAAATAAATCAAATATACTTTTTAATAATTCCAAGACATGGAGTATAATTTGTAGTATATATTATTAATTCTTGAAATAAATATTGTCATCTTATTAAATATTAATGTTTACACTTATTTTACATTTTTCTCAGGCTTCAATCTTCAATGAGTTAATTTCATAAAATATTTGGAATATTGGATTAGAAAAAACATCTCGTTGTTTTAATGTTAAAAAACCATGTTTCATAAATTTTTAATGAAGTTTATGTTTTCAAATAGTATAATGTTATTTTTTCATAAAAATAATAAATGTATATAACCTGAAACGAACAAATCACCCTCCCACATAAGTAAATAAAACTGGCTATGAAGGAAAACAAGACATCACAATACAAAAACATGAAAAAGTTCCTGTCACTACTTGAAAAAACATGTATCTCTGTTTCATATAAGTAAAAAATTATTGATGAATTGGTTATACCAAAAGAGGACTGAAATATCCACACAAATGACTTTAGATACTTCCTAAATAATTCGATTGGCTATGTGTAAAAAATAATGTTTTCAAATCAGTGTTACTATGAATGTTTGAGTAACCAATTTACTATACGAGGTACATAATTGACCACATGAAGAACATAAGTAACCATTTGAGGAATTCAAGTTATCATATCAATGGACCAGAAGGTGATGTTTCTCCATGATAAAGTAAGTAAAAAAAGTGTTTCATCCTATCTGATTATGAAATAACTATTTCTAATATAAACAATAAGGAATTTTTAAAATTACTATTTATATATTTTGGATAATTTACAGAGACGTTATATAATTTAATAATTATATATATGAATTATATATATGAGGGTTATTTTTTTAATATTTCTAAATAATTAGTCAAAAAAATTCAATAGATGAAGAACCACTCATGGGAATTAAATGTTTCTGAGTTATAAATTATAAAATGATATAAGTCTACTTGAATTTATGCTTCCACAAATATTTTTTAGTTTATTTCTATTGACAATATCAAATCAAATACTTTTACAAGGATTTATTTAAATACAATTGATTAATAGAAGAAGATTAAATTTTTCAATGCATCAAAACTATCACTTCACTCACATTCTATTTTATTTATGTATATTATATTCAAGTAGTGCTTATTATATTTTTTTACAAAATTAATCATAGGATTATTTTTTATTGTTTATGTAACTATATACTCTTTCATTGTGTTATCGTAAGAATTAATATAGAAGATTCTAGTTATAACTTATACTACCATATGTGTAGTTTTATATATAAAACCCAACCCAATATGAGGATTAATATTATAAGAATTTAATAACTATTCATGGTAGTAGTTGATTTTCAAGTGGTTAAAAGTATGTTTCCCTTTGAACTAAAAATATTTTTATAATAAAATTTCTGGAGTGTCTTCTCACTTCAATGTGTGCTTTGTTTTTCATAACATTTTTACTACTTATATATTTATTGATTTTCTATTAATTTTTTGTAAACAGTAATATTCGAATATTATTTTTGATATTTAAAAATTGTTTATGTCATATTCTATTTGATGTGGGTAAAATATTTTCAAAAGTTAAATATACATAAAATATATTTATATCTAGGTTTTGGTTAAACTATTGTAAAACTATTCCATGGAATAAAATTATTTATACATAAATTATTTGCTATCTATAATGTTTAAATTAAGGGAATTTAAAATAGTTACAATATTAATGATTAATTGGAATTTGAATTAACCCCCTCTAAATATTTCCACTATGATCTAAAAAATGATTTATCTTAATCACAATAACAATAGAAAAAAGTATAAATATATATTTCCATCTGATTCATTCTTGATGTGAGTTACAAGAGACCAATAATAATTTTTCTCAATTATTCAAGACTGTTAGACCGGGGTAAAAGGGCTAGGAATGGAGAATTATGTTGACCAAAAATTTATTCCCACATAAATGAGGAAATTAGATTCATGAGTTCTTATTATATTTATTTTAATAACAATCTATATAGTTTACAATAGAACATCACTAAGAGTGTTATAATTCCACTTGAAAAAAATGGAATTTTGAGAAAGAAAAAATGTGACCCCAAGTGTTTGTACTAATGAATATAAGAGGTTGATTGTTTGAGGATGACCATTAGCTTCATTTAAAAAGTGATTATGAATATAATAATGTTGTTACTGTATCTGAATAGATGTGTTCCTGGAATGGGGGGTGGGCCATTAGAGTGATGTACCATACCGATAGGGGAGACTATTTAGAGATGATAAAAATGGTTCTATTAGGGTGTATAATCTTGTTTGATGGAATGAAATTTATTTGTTTTACCAACACTGTAGGGAGATCTAATTTATGTGAGATACGTGTATTGATCCAAATCATGGGTTGTCATATTATATCGATAGACAAGAGATAATACATGGATTATTTCAAGAACTAAGGTGGGATACACCATGTTATGTTGACCACATTGATGGTGAGTACTAAATACAACGAAGGCTAGAAAGAATGGGGGATAATAAAAATTCCCAATTGATAATAGTAAAAATAATTGTATTTGATCATTATATCTAAATGATATCATGTATGATCCAAAATATATTTATTTAGAGTTAGTGTAGGTTTGATTAAAGGGGGGATTGTGGTGTATGGTCACATTGCATGGACCATGGGTTGTTCTTTTTATATTCTTGCACTCAAAACACTGGTTATTTTATTTGTTTTTAAACTAGGAATGATGGTGTACATGTTAGGGTTATTCAATAATGGTAATTTAAATATCGTTTAATGTAATTTTCAGGGACCATGAAATTAAAAAAAAATATGGCACATATTCAAGATAAAAGTGAAATTTTTTGGGGGAATAGATATTGAAATGTGAATTGGGGACACATTTTTAATCACTAGAGTATAACTAGAAAAATACCCCAATCATATATTTCTCATGGGTGGTTAATAATTACTTATAAGAAAACTAATAAATATAAGGACAAATATTGAGTCTGTCAAGAATATGAATCAATAGGATTTAATTAAATTGGATTTTGTGGTTGTTACTTGGAAAAGGTGTCTGGATTTCACAAAATATCTTTTTAATAATGAATATTTCCCTATGTTGTTCAAGTAGGTGGATTGGTATGAGACCGATGAAGAATATTGGTTGGGGAGATTTGTCTGAGAAAAACACTCTTGATTTCATATAAAATTTATTTTAATAAAACTCACACTATTTACATTTATGATTCATGGTCCATGTGAGGTGAGAATTTGTAACTAGCTAAGGTCCCTAATGTGGTTGAATTTCTTGGGTGCCCAACAAGCTCAATGAAATCGGAGGTCATCATATTAAGATACGTTCAATGTTGTTTTTGTTCATGATTCATGGACATAAGGATATCAATATTGAGTTTTTGAGGACTAAAATGTGATATCAACATGATATGATGGTATGGAGAAAAAATCTAGTGACATTCCTATAATCTCATAATCAAATGCAAAAATTGTAAGTATATTATATACGGACCATTGGGTGATAATAATTTTAGGAAAAGATAAATTGAATAAAATGAATTATGGGTGTTTTTTAATCACATAATTTGATTCAAACCCAATGTGAAGGGAGGGTGAACAAGGACTAGTTCCACAAAAACATAATTTAAACATAATGAAAACTATCTAGGTTTCTGATAGGTTGCTAATCAGGTCATACCATTTTATGATAATATTTCAAATAACCAATTAAGGGCATAGTGGAAAGTAAATTTCATGTGGATGGATCATGTGATGAATTAACTCACTAAAGATCCTATGACCATGTGATCTATGGATAGTGGGGAAAAAATGGAGTAACAGAGGATTCAGGATGCATCATCAGTGGGAAAAAATATGGTTGGAAGGATTAGGGATAGAATTTAAAATTCACTCTTAGAATCATCTACACAAAATGGGAGGATGGTTGAGGAATAACCTCAGAAGACTGACATAATTTACCAATGTTCATAAATTCATAGGTGTGATAATGAAATTGAAATTTGATTCCACAAAAAAGTTGAATTTGATTATTTGAATAACGAATCATAAAATTTCAATCATAAATAAGAGTGTATATTGAGTTGGGGATTATAGTTGTCCATGAATTTGGAACATGGATGCAACTACCACACTATCGATGATGGGGGCATGCAGAATTTGGGTTGGCCACTATGAAATTATATGAACTATGTTAATTTTCATGTTAATGCCAAAAGTCCTCTAGGGAATGTACCATGGATAGGTGGGGTGGAAATAGAGAAATGGATCATCACTATAGGTGAAAAAATTAATATGTAAAGGACTACTTATTCCCAAATCAAGTAAGATATGAATTTTGTGGATGAGTGAATGGGATGTTTGAGTTTTGTTCAACACACTAGATGTGATTCCATAATAAATTTTTAGTGAAGGATGAGGTGTATCGGTATTTGAGGGAAAAAATATCCCATAAGAGGAGCACCATCTCAGTTTTTCATGAAATTATTGAACCTTATAGAAGTGAATTAATCACTAAAATAGTGAATGGATGATGTGATACTAATGTTAATTGTGGATGTGGATGGTCCAATAGGGAGTATCCAAGAATCACTTATAATCTGATGGAGGGAATGTGAAGCTTGCATATTTTTGGAAATAGTGTTGTATGAGACTAGTATCTAGTAGGAGGGGGTTATCACATTAGGTGACGAATTTACGTCCTTATATAGTGAAAACATTGTATAGTAAGAGGCTTGATACAATGTTTTTGGTTATGTGTCTAGGAGCACAATTGGTGTAGTTTAACATTATACATCAATGATAGAATGGGGTTTCTAATGATTCAGTTAATATAAAATTTTTCAGTCCATGAGATATTCCATGAAATAATGATGGAAATGCATGACCCATCAAGAAATTGTTATTACAAGGTTTCATAAAGGATACCATAAAGGGTGTTAAGGGGTTGTTTAGTTTAAATTCATACATTCAGGGAATGTGAAGAATAGTTGAAAGAAATACTCAAAAAATTTCATGAACAATTGAGTTTAGTAAGCATATCCAAGATTCTGCTAGTGCTCTATGACTAACACTAGAAGATTTGTTTATTTTTTATACTCATAATTTTCCCATGATTTTGAGAGGCTAATTAGAGGGTTGAGTCTGGAATCATCCTTAGGAAACACTTTATATAGTTTCATGATGATAGACCATTGTGCCTCCTTCCAAGGGAATTTAAAATTTATAAAATTTATGGTTTCTGTTTGGATAAATATTACCCAAGGGTATTCTTTTAGTGTAATTTCAAATATCATAGAAAAATATTATGATATTATTTTGGTGAAATGAATAATAAAACAAGGTTTTCCATTCATGACACTACACAGAAAACCATAGAAGGTCATGTAGACCATGTACATTCTAGATTCATGGATTATGGTGGATTTACTTTTATGGTCTGAACCCCAAGTTTTGAAATATATTTATGTAAGATTTTAAGAATGATAGGTAATGTAAAGTTGATTGAGATTTTTTGGAAAAGGGATAGGGTGCCAAAAAAAATTCCCCAAGAAGAGAATAATATATATTATTGTAATATGGTCAAACAAATAAGGGATGATACTGAATCAATGTCACACAGCTTGGAATAATATGTGGTTTTTGATGTACAAGGTTTAAAAACAATGATAAAAATAATAAAAAATTATGGAATGAATTATAACTAATTCTTTTTAGAAATAAAACACCCTGGACTCTAAGAACACATGAGTCATTATCATTGCGAGGAACTAAAAGTAATAGAAAATAATCCCTGTAAAATTGGTACGCACATTAATGAATTCACCAAAACAATATGCATGATCAATTTGTGTGGATACGTGAAGGGTTAATGTTTAAGGAGTTAAAGATTCACCTGAAAAATGGAGGGTGAAACAAAGTATATATTGACCTCAACAATATGAATGATGAGGGTGAGACAAATTTTTGGGGGTTGATATCTATCTAAATTTAAAACAGGTGATCAACTAATGAATCATCCTGGGTGACAGAAAAAAATTACATATTAACCACTGGCCATGTCATTGAATCATGGGATCTATAATATTTCATCAATGAATCCTTTGGATTGTGTACCATGGATAGGGGGTGGCCTTTAGAGCATTTTTCTATCTCCTTATGGGATACTGTTTGAACATTATTGGTTTTGGGAATCCAAATCATAGAAGTATCTAATTATTTATGTGAATTAAATAAAATATTGTTTAGAGTTCGAATATGTAGGCGTTACATCATTCTCCTTTTAAGATTATTGATGGGAAATATAAGTGTGTGATAGCCAATTTTTTTTAAATGAATAAATCAACCACAAAATTAGGTTTGGATAAGAAACATGATAAATTTTTCTAGGTAATCAAGATAATATTGGGATCTGAAAAGGAATCGATGAATGGGAATGAGATAATACGTATGGGTCTTCCTATATAACACATGAAATGGTCACCAAGAAAAATGGTTTTTTGGAAGGTTTAATAGTAAAATATTTTAAAATAATAGATCATTATATATAGAAAAGGGGAGGAGCCCATTGATATATTTTAGGCATTATATAAAATGATTATATCTATACATTATAAAGTCTTAAAGTTGAGACTAGTTCCATATAGTTTAATATCATGTGATGGGGAAGTTAAACAAGATGTTTAATGTAATGCTATAAATATGAAATGATTTATTTTTTAAATTCATATATTTATAACTATATGTTATATAGTATAACATTAGGTTACCAAGACATTATAAATTTATTTAACTTCATACAATGAAGTAAGAATTCAACATATCTTAGTGCCATATGTATAGGACTATTATGTTATGTAGTTCAATGTATTATTTCTCATGTCTAATGTATAAAAATATATGATTATGTGCCTTGAACATTAGAAAATGAAAATATATATATGAATAGTAATTTTTTAGTAACATTAACATGATGGGAGTTGTCATACCCTCCCCTTCCATATTGATCAAAGAGTATGCACCATCGGATTAATACATATGATGGGATAAGGGGAACCCCACATGGGATCAATTTTCAATTATTCATTTGTATGATTCAATGGTTATATGAATTCCAAAACTATTTCACTAAATTGGATAATGTAGAGTTGAACAATCTTGTATACTGACCAAGACAAATAGTTTTGATGGACCTTGAGGTGGTGCAATGCATATTCCATGACCTCATAAATGGATTCCATTTCATATAAAAATCCATGGAACCATTTTTCTTGATATTTATAGTCATATATTTCGATCGAAAGAGTTGGGAACTAATCCTCAATATACAAAAATTATTCTATTCATTAAAATATATAGTTACGAGTTACTTGTGTGGATGTGTGAGTCATCACCTATTATTCTCACAATGAATTGGAGAGATTTTCTAGAAAACACTTGTTATTATATCTCAGCATAATATAAAATTTTTTACAGACTATCATATTGAACATCCTGATCTATCAATTTTATTATTCCTCGTATCTGGAAATGTGGTTGGATAAGAATTTATAGCTAGTGTTAGGATCATATTAGAATATGCTCACATTAAGCTGTGTGTTTAATTAGTGGGGTATAATTTTTCTATAATTCCACTATTATCATTTCATTACATCTTCAATGATTTATTTATGAGATATTTCTATTTTTTTCTTTCATTTCGTTGGTATGAAATTATTGAATTGGTATTCCACACAAGTAAATAGCATGGTTTGTTAATGAGGTTCTCCCAAAAATGATTATTATACACATTGTGATTCATGCTTACCATCCCATAAATAAAAAATTCTTTTTTAATATCCAAGAAAAGATTATTTAATGGTAGAAGAATAAAATTAATCTTGAACTGGTCGTGTACAAATAATGTGAGTGATATTTGTTCATTCATAAAAACATAATTGTATTTTACATCCTCAAAGAAAGATCACTATTGTTGGATCAATTACCTACTATAATATAGAGATATATATTTATCACTCATTAAAAGTAATAATTTTTAAACCTCACTATTATGTAGACTTCTATAGAAGGATATTATCAATTTTATTCATAAAAACATCATCTTTGAATATAATGTTTAGCAACACGTTTGAACTCTTTATTCATTAGAATTATACAACAATATATGGTTGTATAATGTATCTCTTATTTACATAATCTAACATAACATCACAATGATGTTCAATCATATACTATTTTCTTTCATTTACATAATTTCACATACATAAAATTAGGTTACCATATTTATCTCTTTAATATACATGAATTCTAACTTGTTATTATATCGTTTCTTTCTAGTTTGTTTGATATGAAAAATATATTTTGTTATAACGTAGTAAAAAAAATCAAACATTGTTGACCTAAATATATTATTCAACATATAGAGTATAGTTTTAACAACACAAAATATTTCTCATATTTGAACTCCCTTATAGTCCTTTTAATATTTTTAAAACTAACGGAGTCATAAATCAATTAAATTCATCATATAAAATTTGAAAAACGATTTGATTATTTTCATGGCATGATATATAAATTATCATAGGAATCATTACTATATGTGTTCTTAAAAAAATAACAACATTAAATATTCTTCATATTTCCCCATAATAATGGTGATATGGCTCCTATAGATTATAATTTCTAATTCTCTTAGAATCCTCTTCTTCTCCCTTGCCTAATCCTATTCTCTTTGGCATAACGTTCTTTCCCCTCAGCTAGTTCTATAATTATCTCAAATTGAATTGTTATCATGAGTATGATCTTATTTATGATCATAAATGACCATGGAAAAATTATTTACTTATTTAAATCACATTTTTGAAAATATATTTACCATGGACTCTCATCATGCTTGAAAAATAATTTATTCTTTATTTAATGGGGAACGATTTTAATAATAAAATCATTCACTTTTAATTATATTCAAAATTGATGATCAAAAAGATAATTCCAATCTATTATAGATATTTATTCCTCTTATCATATACATTTAATTACTCCATAAAGATCATTACATAAATAGTAAAAATAAAATCAAAACCCATCCATGTATATTTTACAAAAGTTGTAACCGACTCTCCTTTTAAATTAATATTTGTATGCATAATATATGTATATATGAAATTCAATCTAGCAACATCATCAGTACTCAAATTCATTATATATATACATTAATTTATATCTATAAAATATTAATAGTTTCACAAAAATTATCATTTAAATATGATAACACTAAAAAAAATTGTCTTTGGATGTGTATAAATAATATAAAACCAACGCCTAAAATTCAACACACTAAAGCATCTTGACTCGAGAACACTTATTTTTTCAACAATACTGGGTTAAATAATTTCCTTCCAAAATATTTTTATTCATATCATATTAATATCATGAATTTTTTTTCTACAATTGATATTGAATTAAACTCAAATACATAGTGGGTATAACAATCCCCCCATTTCTATTTGTTTTAAATAACAATGGTATGAAATGAAATGTAAATACATGAACTCATTTTACTATCTCAAACCAATTTAAAAATAAGTACAATTTATTATTGTGGAAAATATCCTTTCATTATTAATTAATTGTTCATAAATTAAACTAAACATTTTTTACTTGATCAATGACCAGTAAAAATGAAATGTTGTAAGATTGAGACGGCAAGGTTATCTATAATCAATTAGAATATGATACAAACTATTGGATTTTTTATTCTCATTCTTAAGGGGTTTTAACATGTAAACAACATATTATACCTCATTAACAATAAACTGAATTTCATGAAATTACTTAACAAAAATGGTTAAAAACCATTATATTCCAATAGAATGTTTTGGTTTTAAACAGTCCTCAATCACATTAGGTTCCATCAATGTATTTCCATAGATTAAACTCAAATTACTATATTTAATGGTAAATCCAAATATTTGAGAAATAAGTATGTGAGATTCGGAATTGGTACAAATAGAATTAATATTTTTCCAGAAAATTCAAAAAAATTTATAAATTTCTATGAATTAAAAAACTATATTATAAGAATATCTAGAATATCACACTAATGGGACTAATTCCAACTATACATCATCAAGAGTGATCACATCATTAAGTGGGTTATGTGAATCCAGATATTGAGAAAACACTAATATGGTGATATTATGTTTGTATTCATTTAATAAAATTCAACTTTTAATATATTCTATAGTAAATCATGTATTTCCTTCAAACTAGTGTGGATACATTCAGATATTTTTTCCAGTTTGGTTATCTTATTCACCTCCATCATAGATGTTATTTAATCAAGATAGTCATTAGAAAAAAATTAAAATATGGTCTCTTAATTGGATATGAAATAGTCATTCCAAATATTATTATTTAAAAACATCTCCATTTGAGAGCTAAGAGAACCTATAATTCCTTGTTTAGTTATAACACAACTATAATAGAAATGACTTGGGGAATATGGTGGACAACATTGTTCCTTAATTTGAGTAGTTAAGTAGAGAAGTTGTTCAAAACCAATTTTCAATTATCAATTATCCTTTATATGTAGTTGGACTATTCATTATTACACAATCATTCTTTGAATATAAGAATGTGTTCATTTCTTCCCCTATTTCTGGAATATTTTTCTAAACATTATTCATAACAGAATATGTAGCATCAAATGTGGCTTTACAATATTATTGATTTTTCTTATAGTACAATACTTTTTATGTAATCATTTTAATTGTTTCTATCTTTTTTTAACCTACCAATGAAATTCTAAATAATTATGTTTTAATTTTTGGTTATCCTCCAATGAAATTTTATTTGCTCTTTATATAGAATATTCTATTTCCATTTGACTTGTTCCTTTTAAAAGTATTCCATTTCTGATTCTTTCTTCAAGAAAAAAATATGAATTTAATTTAAATATTTATGAATATTATATTTTTTTTTGGGGGGGGGGGGGTTTAATATAGAATTTTTTATGTTATCTTCACAATATTAGAATGTTATTTTCTCCCTTAGGATACAGTTATATTCCAGTCAATGTTTTTCCCTTCAATTCTCACAATCATGGATTTTTACATGTGTCCATTATTTTTCCTCCTATTTTAAGGAAAGAAATATATTCCCTATTTTGGTAGGGATTCCATATTTGAAATAATGTGAAAATTATGAACGTCATTAGTTCCCTCTATATTGTTTCCCATGAATAAATCACTGACAATATTCATAGGCTACTTGAGAATATTTTTTGGAATCTTTTTTATGATTCATCAATAGGGTTGGATTTACTGCATTATCCAGCTCAGGTGATATTCTAATCATATTTTTCGTAACATAATCATTTAATGATTTATAATTTCATTCATATCCCCAATGATCAGTACCATTGTAGAATCTATAGATATCCTTATGAATTTCAAATCTATTTTTGTGTATAAATTAATATTCATTATATATGTATGTTTCATATTCTTATTTTTTAAACCATTGAAATGGGAACATTTTTTACTATTGGAATTGATGGATTATTCCAAAAATCCTATTCATTATGTCCAAGTATGTTAATATAAAACAACATAAAATGGACCTTGGTTTATTTCATACAACTTTAAGTTCTCTTAAATTCTTAGAACTATTATCTTGCTATTTTTTTTGAATTTATATCATTTTTTTTGAGTTATTCTGTGGAACCTAGTGTCATTATACTATTTTATCCCTTATTGGAGTCATTATAAGATTATAATCACATGTATTCATCAATATTTTAAAAAAATAGATTTAAGAATGAATTGGTGATTCATTAGAGGATCATTAGATTGCCATATAATTTTATTTTCAACAGATAAGGGTCTTACCAATCAATATTATTCCTTATAAATTTCTATGGTGAAAAAGTTCCTTTCAATATAGTGTCAATACATTTTTTGAGTTGATTTAAAATATTCAATTTATTACCATAATATTATAATGTTTTATTAAGGTTTATTATATCTTACTCTACTCATATCATTTTTTATTTACAATCCATTTATTTATCTTAAATTTTATTATCATTCATTATTATATATTCTTATATAATATGGTCGACATCTTTGGTCCCCTTATCCTTGACCTCAAATTTTCATTTTCAAAAAAAATTACTTGTTAGTATTATTAGGTACTTTAACGAATGTTTTTTAGTGTCTTATTCTTTCTGTTTTAGTATGTTGAGATATTCATATTCAATTCAATAGAATAATTCTTCATTCCCACTTTCATTCAAAATTATTAATTTACCTTATTATGGAGATTAATAAAAAAAATTAATCATTTTTTAATTCCTTATCCAATATTTTTTCACACCCTTTGGGGTGATATCTTCTTTTATACTTCTAAGAACAACGAAAATATATGATTCATTTTTTATGATTCTATATAGATTTATAATATCATAAATTGATTCTTCATTGAAACATTGATAAATTTGAACTTCCCTAGGGATAAATTTTTCTTTAATAAATCATCTTTGATAAGAGATTTTTTGTACCACCTCTTAATATAGGGATAATACACTACTTGAGACCACATATTATCTAAATTTTTTAGGAAACTCTTACTACATGGCCTCCCTCTCCCATGGATGATATTTAGATATCTAGATTGATGTATGGGGGAATATAATATTTCATCTTCTTTAAATAATTTGGATATATTCTTATCACATGTTCAATTATGTTTCGTATTTTCAAAAGAGATATTAGACTAAAAACTACCTTGATTACCTTCATCTGGTGGGAAGTCGTCGTTTTACAATTTTATGGATGATGAATTCATTAAGTTTTTTTCATTCCTTTTCTTCTCATTATCATTTTATGTTCTATCAAATTCATCCTTTAATAGATTTAATGGAAATTCAAATTCAACTTATACTTTTCACATAATGTATCCTTTAAAATTTAATATTTAATTAAAAATGGACTTTAAAGCACTAAATCTGAATATATGTGTGACATAATCTAGTAGAATCGAATAGGATCAGTTTTGGATAATCCTACATATAGAGGGATTGGAGTTGTATTAGTGTGGTGTTAAGTTTCCCTGATTTAAATATTTTAAATAAATAATGTCATCAATAATTCATTCATATGAACCCTCTCTCGATTCTTCTCTCTTTTATTTATTATATAGGTCGATAATATGAAATTTATATAAGAGAATGTTTGGTGGGTTTTAATAATATTTCCCTCTATAAGAAAGAATACATACCTCATTACCTGAGGTTGTCATATCGTGTGAACTAATTCTTTATTATTATCAAAAACATATCAGTAAAGGGTATGAACACAAACCTATTAACTTTTTACTGACTAGGTACAAAGAACGATTTGATTTTTGATCCCTTCATACAATAGAGTGGTCTTTCACATCCTCAATATAAGATCACCAGTGTTGGATAGAGACACACATGTACAATAAAAATAGATCTTACTTCCTCAATAATAGAAATAATATGTCCACATAACCATTATCTAGAAATATATATTAGGATGTTGTAGGATGGAATCCTCATAATAATACCTTTCAATATAATCAATTGTTTTAAATCTTAACAATTTCTTCTTAGTACATATACAACTAGTGATGGATGTAGGTCATATTATTCAATCACATTGTCCTGGATATGATCATTAAAATTTTAATTTGAATACCCATTTATTTCTTATTCAATTATGTGTTGGTATAATATTTGGTCAGCAATTTAAACTCACTGATACCAAATATATTCAACAGGTTTTTATATTAGTTAATTTCATTATTATTCCTTGAACAAGTAGAATATATTTAGTGAACAACTTGTTGGGAATCATACACATCTTATATACCTACGTATAATTTTTATCATATAGAGAATAGTTGATTTAGTATCAGAACATTCTTAAATTAAAACAACAACAAAATTTATACTATAATATATATAGTATTCAATTCAGATATTCATTAAAATAATAATGTGATATTTGAATTATGTGGGGTTTGGTTCATTTATGTTGAATAAAAAATTATATGGAATTACATTTTCTCAATATATCCAAATAAACATGGGGACATGGGTCTTATAATATATGGAATGGAACTCACACAAAATTTGATTATTCTTGCTTTCATGGTTCTATTTTCTTCTTCATCAGCTTCATTTCCATTTTTTGGTTCAATAAGTATCTGAAATAGAGGCACGATCATGTGTTTGATCATGATATATGATCATAAAAGAATATAAATAACAACATTTGATTTATATCCCATTGATTAGAATATAATCAACTTAGAAAAATAAATTACAAGTAAATATATAATATCTTATAATTCCCCATTATAACCAATTCTCTCTAGACCATCAAAAAAGTATATTTGGTAAGAAAGATATCATAAATTTGCCTTACAAATTCAATATTTTTATGTTAAATATCACATTTCTAAAACATCACCATGTAGCTTAATTTACTTATATAGTCTCGGTTATCATATTCCCAATTCGATTATCCAATGTGTCCTGAAAAATATTATGCTTGTAAGAAGATTTTTTTGTATATTTAGAAATAAAAATCATGGATTAACTTATATGGACCTTTATACTCAACACTCTATGGATTTATTCGTTATATATATTACTCATCAGTAATCCATTTGGGCTAGCATTCAACGTTAAAAATAATTTCTCTCAACTTTATACATAAATATGGCATAACATTATCTTATGAAACTCTTATAATATGTGATACCCTATCTCCATCACATGTAATGAATCAATTAATATATATACATCTATCATCAATCTTTAATACAACATCATCTTAGTATATTTTTTTGGGGATTAAATTAACATTACTATTCATCAAATTAATGTGGATGAGAAATATATATTTAAATATACTTTACCTTATGGAAATAACATCTATTATAAATAAGCACATTTTCATTCAATAATTTATCTCATCTTAATCGCATAATTATATCAATAACGTTTTCTCCTTATTTGAAAATAAATAAAACATAGAAAGATCGTTAGTTCTTCACATGATATAGATATTATTCAGCACAACATCGTATAAGTTTGTCATTTATCCATTAAAATATTGAGAGGTATCTAGAATTTGTGTATATTATGTAATTTCTACGAATGATCATGGATTGGGACTCATCCCACTTTTATGGGAGTATCTAATACCCACATTGAAAAGATTCTAGTATCGTCAAGGATGTCCCTTCATTGTCAGGATATCATGATGGAAAAGGGACCCATGCACCCAGTCCCATAAAACAAATGGCAAGTAATGCATGGTGTCATGGGAAAGCTCCAGAATTTAATTAGTGATTTTAATTTGAAAATTCCATTAACAAAAAATCTTAGTGAATTTAATGTAGTCAGAACCCATATTTTGATAAAAGTAACTGACTATTTTAATCTAATTTGAGGTCTTAATCCTGATTCATAATCCCAATAATTACTAGCATGGACCTCAACATTAAACTATAGAACTAACATTATTTGTATTGAATGGATAATTATTCCTTTAAATATATTTCTTTAGAGGACCTTTCTTGGTTTTCGGTCACCATAAATGTATTGTTTTTACATGTTACATGCGCTTATGTAAACTCAATTTCGAATAGACAAATATTTTTTAATATTTTAAATTATATTTCATATTTTGAATTAGTGGATGAAAATTATATAATATTTATAATGTTAGTTTATTATTATTGGATACGTTACTATGGTTAGAAAACTAATAACTATAGTGAAAACCCATAATGGAAAATGTGAGGAAAAATAGAATTTAATGAAAGAAATATATAAAATAGGAGCATCAATATGTGTTGGATGTATTTATCAACCATATAATCCCTCAAAAAAATTACTTATTAGATTTTGAGCCACATGGGGGGTCCTATTGACCTCCCAATAGTGAATATATTTGAGTATTTATAGTAATGGCATTCCTCCTCTACAATAAATGAGAACTCACCCCCTCCCCCACTTCTTGATAGATATCAAGCCCCTTGGATTGAACAAGATATTCCCAAATAACATCTATAGTTTCATAATCACATACTAGAGTCCTTGGATTGGTAATAAATTCATCCTACAATGATTTTTTTTAATATCCTAAGGAGTACACCTTAAGAAGAGGGATCGATCATCAACGAGATTACTTAATTTTTTGTTTCATCACCAGCTATAATTATTAATATACCATGATTATATAATAATTTTAGTATATTACATAAGAAAGATATGTTTTTATGTTAAGGTAATGACCTAAAAACATACACTCTTCCATCAAAAGGGTAACAAAACAATCATTTGTGTGTATGGTGGACTATCACCTCACACACCAATGTCTTCTATTTTTCTATTACAACATTTAATGGTAGTGATAAATAATTGGTTAATTGTTTAAAAATGATATATACGATATTGAAGATTTTATTATACTTCCAAAACTATTATTTCACATATAAATGTATACATTCTATTTAATGGGAATATGATAACATGATTTGTGTGCTTGTTAGAGTACCGCCTCGTGAAATGATGTGATTTATTCATGATTTAAATAAAATACAATAATGATGTCTTAAAATAATATTTGATACTTATAAGAAATAAATGCTACCATAATTATAATATATATAAATATAACATTTACTTTTATTTGTTTCAATATAATGTGAAAATGGAATAATCGTTCATACATACATATAGCCAACCATCTCCAAAAACGGTGTATTTTATTTCTATCACTAATTATTTTTATTACATTAAATACATATATACAAAATATATATGATGATAATATAATTATATTAATTCTATAGATGATGATTCCATGATCAATTTAAGTGGTCTAAAAAAATGAGTCAAAAAAATATATTAAAAACATTGTGTATATTACCTAAAACGTTACATAAACATGTAATTTCTAGTAATTATTTAATAATAGGTCAAAACCATATATATTATCATATATATAAATAATATTAAAAAATATATTTATAATAATAACATATTTATTTTATAGGATGTTTGAATTTTTATGAAAGAAGTTAAGACTTAAGGTAAAGGGATTTCAACACTCATTTTCATTTCTGAGGGACACGTGACTTATTAACCCCTAATTTCATTTGTTTGATGTATATAATGTACATTTACATGATATATCATTAATATAACATGTTTCATGATAATTAATCTTCTTATTTATCTTATTATTTTATGGAATTTGTTTTCAAAAGTACCTCATGCAATAAAGTATTTTCACCCAACATTTTTACTTCTATAGAATTAAGGTCATATTCAGTGCATCTTTCTATTATGTTGTGTATATGATACCAATTAATGTATTTAATTGGTTTTATACTTTATATTATGGGAATTAATATTCCATTTTATGATATATATTTCATGGTGTATAGGGTTAAAAATTTAACAAATCAATATGGTGTTTTAGTGTAAATTTCCCTTCATTGAGATGTATGTTATGTGATGCACCTATATTCTCCAACTAGGTATATTTAAAAGCCCTTTGACATATAAAACCAGGAATTTATTCACACTCATTAAAATTTATGTTTTATTTTATTGTATTCCTTAATGCAGATTATGATTCAATGTTACCAAAGTGTT
This sequence comes from Viscum album, assembly GCA_963277665.1. Classification (NCBI taxonomy): domain Eukaryota; kingdom Viridiplantae; phylum Streptophyta; class Magnoliopsida; order Santalales; family Viscaceae; genus Viscum; species Viscum album. Next base: position 1,997,581,763 of record OY728157.1, read on the forward strand.
AATTATTTTATGTAATAATCTCCTCATTTATAGTTATTGTTTATCATTAAGACCCAAATATTAAAATATACGGATCTTCCTACCATGAATTCCCATTAATAGTTTTATCCTATATTTATTCATGATATTCTCAGAAAATGATTCAATTATAAAATTTTTGGTACTTATGATAATTAAGAAATTGTTTAGAAGAAAATTCGACTTTAATTGACTATTTAGTTAAAAATATGGACCCTTTGAAAAATATGTTTTCTAAAAAAAATTAAAAAGGTTTTATTAATATATTATAATTTTTATGAATTTTTTACCCATTCATCACAATTTAAAAGATGATTTTAAATTAATGATCATGTAAATTTATAAAAAATGGTTGGTTTGATTTTACAATAAGTGTGAAATGAGTCTTCATTTTTAATTATACGACATGAAAATAGTTTTCCGATTTCATGAACAATCATTTCATTAGGATATATAATCTTTTTTAAAATTTATTCTTGAAGTAATTTTTTTTCATAATTTTTTATGTTTTAAAAATACATATTAAAATTAGAAAAGATACATTACTCATGAAATGATTTAATTTATTTTAAAAAATATTTTTTTAAGTTAATTTAAATGAATTATTTTTCAAAATATCTTATGTTTTAATAATAATTTTTTGAAATTGGAAAGGATATTTTACATAATTACTATTTTAAATGATTTTTTATATTTATTTACAAAATAATATTTCATATATCGATGTTACTTATGCCTTACAAATGACATGATCCAGCGTTACCATTCTTATTCATTCTTTTAATATTTTATTGTTATGATTAAAAGTTGTTTATGAAAATTGATTATCTTCCATGGGTTGTACCATGATAAAATTCTTATGAATAATTCTTGATTTCATGGGTAATGATGTGACTGAATGATTATGAAACATGTCTCATTTATGTTTGTTATTATATGATGAATTGTTTATCATACCCCCTTACATTTAGTGGGTTATGATATGATGAATGTCTGTGATTTTTAGAAAACATATCTATAATTTCATTATGTGAGGGATGATACCAATATCTCCCACCAATGCATTGGGTAAATAATAATATCTCATGAGATAGATAACAACGGAACAAGGAGTGAACTTAGTATAGTAAGGGACTTTATCCACTATAATGTCCTTGGGAGTGAACCATGACTAACATGGTTCTTTGGGTGGTGGACCCATTTTAATATCATAGCCTTGGAAGTGATCTATGAATAATTTGGAAATAAATTTCTATTATGTGTATGAATTGAATCCATGTGTTATGCTAATGTTCACTAGTGAAAAAACAAATTTTAACATCGATTTTTTTATTTTTGACATCAGTTTTTTACCGACTTCAAGAAAGGTGATGTAAAAAATATGATTTTAGGAGTCAGTTATTAGAAAACTGATGATGGAATGATTTTTCATTATGGGTTTCGGTGCAGGTTTTATCTAAAACCGACGTCGAATCTCCAAAAAAAATTTAAAAAAAATACGGCATCGGTTTTTAAAATAACTGTAATTGTAAATTAAAATAAAATTTAAAAAATAAAGGAATTACACTTCTAAAAATATCAAAACCCCTCTAAAAAACAAAATATACAGGAACAGTCAAAAAATATTTATCATTCATCAAAAAACAAAAACATTCATATACCAAGCATAAACAAAAAAACCGACGTTGAAAGTTAAAAAAAATATTAGAATACACATACCTGAAATTTATGGTTGGATCATTGTTGGTAATTATTGAAGCATTGATTTGATTATTGGTAGGATCAAACACCAAATATATAAAAATATTTAGTTTTTTGAACCCATATGTAATATTATTTATAAATATTAGAACATACATACCGCAAATCCTAATCAGGCATAACAAATAGTTCTCAAAAGTAGATCGAATATGGGTCATATCAGACTGGGAATATGATTGTGAGTCATTAAATACATACATTAGTATTGAATGATATGATATTTAAAATTAAAATAATATGGCAGAAAATTTATAAAAATTATTACAACTAACATTATAAAATTTAGTAGTTTCCATAGTTGTGATTATCTTGTACATGAATCGTAAAATATAATAACCACATTCATCATTTCCATTTTAACGATGATAGAATAGTTATAAAAAATTAAACTGATAATAAATACAATATATAAAAATAAATTTATAAAAAATTTAATATAAAAACTAATTACATGTACTTCAACATATTTGATTTTCATTGGTTTCATTGCTGACATTCATTCCTTGTTAAATTGTAATCATAAACTGCATTTTCATATATATGAACAAATAATACATGTCTAAAAATTTAAAATTAAACATAATGAGCTTATAATAAATAAAAAATAATCATACTTTTTTAATAAGGTGGATAATAGTTTACGAACTGTCCCAAATAATGAGAAAAACAAATATAAGGTGCATTCTCTTAGGAAAAATACACATAACATCCATTGTTCCCTACAATACAAAAAGTTTACAATAAATGAAATTATAATGATCTGTAGTTAACAATTATGTTCATGTTCTTACTTATCAAGAAATGAGAAAAACATGCATTTAATCTCTGTATATGATAATCGCTCTGATATATACTGAACTCTATCATTATTCTTAACATTTCTGACTTCCAAGGAAATGTACTTTGGATCTATAAAACTATAAATTCATGTAAATTAATTTTGTAAAAGAAGATTTTGTAGATACCTAAATTAAAAAGACCATATAGTTAGTCGATTTAAAACCATCTTTTATTAAAGAAATAGAAATTCAAACATTAGTTTACTAACATGGAAAACAAATGCACCATACTCAGCCCGAGCTCTTCAAAATCAACAAAATGCATGATAAATTCTTTTATTATTCTCAGTGGATAACTTATTCCACATATATTGTGCGTCATTTGAAATTCCTTGATATAATTCAAGGAAGAAGAGACATATGATAATATTTGTGACCCAGAAGAAATATTTGAAGGTTCTATAGCTGACTGTTCTTGATCATTTTGTTGCATTTGGGAAGTCTCTTTTTCTTTTAGACATTCCTATATATGTTTAATTTCAGATGACATTATATGAAATTTTGAATCATTTTTAATTAATATTTTCAAAAAATCATACTTCATATGAAATATAACGTAGAATACTAGTTGTCCAAAGTAAAAAAATGGATAAAACACTCTCCAATATAGGTGATCCCCCCAGTAGGAAATGGTAGTAGAGTATTAGGATCTATAATACTAAGCACTGATAATCTTACCTGACCCATCTGTATAGGATGATGATGTACCGAGTCCCCCTCAAAATGCACCTATCCCAAGGAAATAATATGCACATGAGGATATCCAGCAAATAACTCACAATATAAGTCTTAATCCGGGTGTGGAGGTGGAGGCTCAAAGTAAGAAGATAGGGCAGGGTATTCCAGGTGACTAGGATGATAATGGAAAAAATTGAAAAGGTATATTAGTGTTTATAAATTATAAAACAGAAAAATTGATGAAAATAAAATAGTATACCTCTAAAGGTTTTGCAGACAGGGCGTGGTATGTAGATGGGGAAGGGTAGTCTGGGTGATTAGGTTGAGAATGTACAATAATGAAAAAGGTATATTAGTGTTTATAATTTATAAAATAGAAAATTGTTATGAAACTAAAATAATATACCTCGAAAGGCTGTGCAGACAGGGCAGGGTAAGCAGATGTGGCTGGGTAGTCCGACTGAGTACGCTAAGAATCCTGAAAAATTAAAAAGTTATATTAGTGTTTATAATTTATAAAATAATAAAATTGATGAAATATAAATAATATACCTAGAATGGCTGAGCAGATGCGGAAGGGTAAGAAGATGGGGCTGGGTAATCCAGGTGAGCAGACTGGGAAGGCTGAAAAATTAAAACGTTATATTAGTGATTATAATTTATAAAATAAAGAAATAAATCCAAATAAATAATATACCTAAGATAGATGTGAGGACTATGAATATCTTACTATGTGATCTAACAAAGCCTTCTGCACTGCTACTTGAATTTGATCACCCATAGACTGTTTCTTATCTTTCGACTCTTCTTTTAAGGATTCTATCACTCGATCTTCTGATTGCTTACTTTTACCAAACACAATCCGAATACTAACACCTCCATGATATCCTATTACATTTCTGGGGTGTTTTGCCTTTCCCAAAGCTATGTCGAAGATGTCCATCCTACCCTCTGGGATAAAATATCCATGTGTCTCTTGCTCCTAATGTTCATCCTGAAATGAAAAATAAAAAAGTTATATTAGTATTTATAATTTATAAAATAGATAAATTGATAATAAATAAATATTATTTATTTATGATTCTAGGATATAATTTTGGAGCTTCCTTTGTAAGATATTGTTGGTTATTCCTTCCACATGCTCCTTTACATTTTTCATGGTGAGTGGGAGGAGATGGTGGACCAAACTGGACCTCTTCTAAACCACTGTTTGTTCAAGATCTTAATGCTTCCAATTTTTCTTCAATCAATTTCTACTATAAATATGAATACCCTCCACGTGATAAATTATGAGGGTATACGTTTTTTAACTAGATCACTAATGAGATCACTTGGAGTCTTTTTATATAAAAATAAACTACTATGTAATAAGAATAATATATCATAAATATTAAAATATAAAATAATTGTCATACCTGGAATTTTTCTTCCTAATGACACTCAAGAAATCTCATCTGTTTATCTTCATATATAAACAAATACTTAAGGCATGGGCTTTGAAACCATCTCATTACAAAAACATTTTTTTTGTTATTTTTGATTTAAAATATCTTCATATGAACCACTGCTGAAGAGAGATGTCTTTCTTAAATTTCTTCTGTTTCCTCAAAGCTGAATGTCATATATAATTTAATAAATTAAATATGTCATTTAAAATATTAAAATTCTAAAAATTAGATAAAATATATAAATTAATATATATTTTCCATCACTTGTAGCCAAAGTCGTTGTTTCTCCATCCTATCCACCAACATCCAATCAGGATATAAAAAATTGATCCTACAACAGGTCTGCATCACTATATAACTGACAAATTGAACTGCAGATGGGCCAACCACATTATTATCATCATCAAAATGGATGTTTACTATGTAATCAACATGAGCACGTGATAGTTTTTTTAAATGTGTAATACCGCATTAACTAACATGAGAAATTGATTTTTCAGTAGTAATAGGAGATTTCGCCTCTACTGAGGATGCATTAGTTGTTCTTTGAATTTTTTTTAAATTAAAAATTTTATTTCATTAAATATCTATATTAATGAACATATAATAATATGTCAAAATAGATATACCTCGGTAATTGCTACCCTCTATCTGTATCTGACATTGCTACAAGAATGTGTAATAAAATTTTTTGTACCTCCATATCATTACAAAACTGAATAATTAGAAAAAAGGAAGACAAAAAATTTAATTAAAAAAAGAGTTATGTATTTGTAAGATTCAAAAAAGTAATCAAAATATAAATATTTACCAAAAAAATTATGAGACTAATTTATTGTTTTCCCACATTCATTCATCATGATCATTACATATTAAACACACACTATGTCTATCTTATAATCATTGTAATCATCTGAAAATTTCATTATAGATGAATAAGGCTCATGTAAATCACTAACATCCTCATCATCATCCTCATCACCCAAATGTTATCTTTTTTCTTTCAAACCAATTGACCACTGATCATTTGACGGATCAATGACATAAATTACATGTTTTTCATGTGCCACTATGATAAATGGTTCCTCGGTGTAATTAAATCTTTTCAAATCAACATGTTTAAACACATATTCATCATGATTAACACCACTATTACTATCAACCCAATTACACATAAAAAAGTGACTTGAAATTTAATGTATTCAATTTCCCATATGTCTTCATGAACTCCAAAAGATTACTTTGATGTAGAAATTGGGTTTTTATCTTCAGCACTCAAAAAATTCATTACTTCAGTGAAAACCATCACACCACTATTATGAACGGTACTCTTGTCATCAAGGTATTTTTTATAAAATGTGTAGCCATTAATATAAAAACTAAACCATGTGATCACATTAAGAGATGGTCCCCCTGCTAACCACATCAATGTTTCTGATGCAGATATATCTGGGCTGACTATATCTTTAAACAATGAAACAAATGTCTTCTTATGCTCAATCATCAACCATTTTTGGTTTTTTTTTTGACATCGTAACTTTAATGCAGCAATATGTGAGGATATATATGATTGAACATCATATGTGTTGTTAAAAATGTATAAATGTGCATGCATCACTTCATCATGAGGAATGAACATTACCTTTAAGCCGCAAACCCCTCTACATTCACTATAAACTATCATATGTCGATATACATGGAGTCCAATATGATCCACTTCATACAAATAATTAGTACAAAACGAAATAACCACTTCTGATACATATTTTTGAATAATAGGGGCCTCTATTTGATAAGGATATTTAACATATCATTTCAAAATATTCATATATCTTTCAAAAGGATATATCCATCTTAAATAAGCAGGACCACATATTCTTTTCCCAAGCAGCAAATGAATCAGCAGATGAACCATTATATCAAAAACAGTGGGTGGAAATACATTTCTAGTTGACAAAGAATAAAAGTTGCATCATTCTCCAACACATCTAACAAATTTGGATCAACAACATTTCTAAAATGGCTTTAAAGAAATTATATATCCTGATGATAGTCTTTCAGACTACTGTCGGAAATATACCACACACTGCTACTGGTATAAGTTGTGGCATCAACACATGACAATCATGATATTTCATAAAAATTAGTTTACAATCCTTCATGGCACCAAATTATTCACATTTTAAGAAAAACCACTAGGTACATTAATACCATGTAGACATTAACAAAAATTCAACTTTTCAATCTTGCTTAATTTGTGACAAGATAAAGGTAAATGTGTTCTGTTTCCTTTCACGGAGGGAGAAAACTCCAAACATATTCTCTTTAATATCAAGTCTAATATAGCATGAAATCCATATTTTGTATTTCATTTTATATCTAACAGAGTTCCAATCAAACTATCACATATTTTTTTCTCAAATTCATCACATCAACGTTATGTTTTTTCTATAAAAATATCCAATAAGGTAGTTCAAAAATATAGACTTCTTCTTCCAGATATTTCTTTGAAAACCAGAACTTTTTTTCTTTCCAAATGTAGAATCAATATCTTTCATAGTGTCATAGTATTATTCACCTGAAAATTGTCGAGGGGGAAGTTTGTATTTTTATAAACCATTAAATTCTTTTTTCAACCTCCGATAAGGATGATCAATTCGCAAAAATCTTCAATGTCCCATGTACAATGTCTTTCTTCTATTCTGCAATCGATAGTATGAAGTTTGTTCATCAAAAATTGGAAACGCTTTTTGTCCCTAAACACTATATCCAGATACGTTTTTATATGTAGGATAGTTATTTATAGTGAACATTATCATAGCATGAAAAATAAAATATTCTTTCTTGTATGCATCATAAGCTTTAACACCTCCTCCCAAAGAAGTTTCAAATCCTCAATAAATTGTGAAAGATACACATAAATTTTATTTCTTGGTTGTTTTGGTCCAGATATCATAATGCTCAATATAACATATTTTTTCTTCAGACATAGATGTAGGGACAAGTTGTAAACTACCAGAAAAACATTCCATGAACTATGTTGTCTACTGAGGCTCCGATATTGATTCATTCCATCAGTATACAATCCCATTCTAGGATTTCTAACTTTAATTCCAAAATCATGATTTTTTTATCAAAACACTTCCACTATGGTGAATCATCCAGGTGACGTAAGATATCATCAAGGATGCACTACTCTAAATGTCATCATAACCGTTTTTCCATGAATTGAATTTTCAAATAAATGCTTCAAATGAGAAATTATTGGAAGATACCAAATTTCTTTAGCATGAGTTTTGATTCTCGTACCTAAAATGAATCAAAAATGAATTATCATAATTGTATATAAAAAATTTTGGATGATATAATTGGAAAGAGAAAAATAGATTTTTCATGACGTTAGATGACATCACTTGAAAATGAATCTATGTTTACTTTCCCATCTATCTTATAGCGTGATGTATCACATGGAGGAAAACTTGATAAATATTCATTTTCATTCCTATATATCACACAGTCATTGGAGACAGAATGTAGCTATATATACCCCAATCCCATTGGGAATAATATTTTCTTTGCCTCATAATTTGAATCTAAAAGCTTGTTGACTTCTGGAAGTAGCTCTTTTAAAAGCTCAAGAGAGCTAGAGAAACTTTTATCACTCCATCCATTTTTTTATTTTAAGTTAACTAATCTCAAAACTGCTGATAATACTATATATTTACTGTAAACTCGAAATAATGGTTTCTCATAATATCTATAAAATAATTCAACAGTTGGTGTTTTTCTATGGTTTCAAAACCAAAATCATGAATTAATTATTCAATACGATCCACTGCTGCGTTAATAATATTGTTATCAACATTTGAAGTTGAATTTACAGTTATTTCACCATTCCATATCCAGTGGGTATAATTAAGGCTAAAACCATAAAAAATGAGATGATCCTTGATTTCAATGGATTTTGAAATTATTATATTTACACACTTCAGAAATGGATAGAAAATAAAATCAATGGTTTGAAGATGGAATTTAGAAAAATCCAAAAAATCGTAAACACTTTTTTTATTTTCACTACTGGTTCTAAGTAAATAAATCCAATTACAATTCATTAAATACCTGATATCACAATATAATTAGTGAATACATTAAAACATATAAAAATTTTAATATATATAAAATAAATTGTAAACAAAAACACAATTAATAAAAACTATTGATAAACAAATAGAAAACATCAAATATGAAACACATTTACGATCCAATTACTGTGTCATTTTAGATACTAACATGCTTTTGATTCTCATAGACTATAGGGGAACATCTATTTGGGATTGGAAAATTTTGTGGGGGTGGCCACTAGTGTTTGTTTTGTATTCTCACATGTGTCAGGTGTGGTAAGTTGTATTCAATGTAAAAAGATGCAATTTGTTGACAGGATATTTAAGAATTTTTGTTGAAAAAATATTGAACCATGTCCCAAAACATTTCAAATAAAATATAATCCAATAATTGAATCAAATAAATAAAAAAATTAAATGAAAAATAATTTATCGACAACATTTAAAAAAATAGAGAAAATTTGATGTTTAACATGATTAGAGATCCTCAACCCAAACATTTTCCATATATTTACTTGAAAAAAACACTACAAAATCTATACCAATATTGACTATAAAAATGAAAAATAATGACAAAAAATAACTAAAATAAAATCAAAATTAAAAATTGTCCAATATAGGTTTATAGTAGAAAAAAATAACCATGGATGATAAATCTTGGGAGGATAATGAAGAACTCCAACTGAAAAACATGAAGATGGAAGAAAAATCGTAAACAATGGCTGTCAAGGATCACAAATATGGCTTCGAAGTCATCGTGAGTTGAGAGCACCAATGTGGTTTTTTATTTTAATGGTCCATGGAAAATGAGGGCTTCGTGATCCCGACATTTTTTAAAAGACTTTCGGTGTCTGTTTGGCTAAAAACCAAAGCCAAAAAAAAACTTTTCGACGTCGGTTTTTACTAAAACCCACGCTGAAATTCTTCCTTTTTTTATTTCGGAGTTCATTTCTGGAAAACCCAATGCCTTAAATTAATCATATGGTGTCAGTTTTCTCTAAAAAGGACACCAACAGTATTTTTTCCTAATTATTGGAGCCTTTTTTTTCAAAAACCCAATGCCAAAACATTATTATTATTATTATTCATATCTGTTTTAAAAAAATTGATTCCAATAATCATCATAAATGGCTTTTGGCATTGTTTTTACTTAAAACCAATGCCAATAAGTTCTCGCCCTTACTATTGGCATCACTTTATAAAAAACTGACGATATTACATCGACGTTAAATCTTGTACTTCCACTAGTGGTTAAAATATCATATAAAAAATCCATAATTATCTTATGGTTCAAGTCATATATTCTACTAATATCTATTCCTTGACTCATGTATTTTATCATTGATATGTTGGGTATGATTTTCAATTCTTATTCTCATATTCTAATACCCTTATTTTCATTTTATACGTATGTAACTCCATTTATTACCATTATTTAAAATTTATGTACAACCTTTCACATGTTTCCCTTCCTCAGGTTATGATGACAAGTTTTCTGTAAGACTATTAAAAGAGAAGATCATTATGGAAAAAACTTTAGGTCATTAAAAATGTTTGAAAATTGGGACTCTCTGATTCATTAGGAACTAAACTATTATAGTACTTATGAATGTATCTGTATAATGTAATTAATATTAATAAAAAGGATTTAAGATCCATTTGTTGAATGAATGAGTCATGACAGTTGGTATCAATAAAATGTAATAGTTAACCACTAGAATCTTGGAAGGGAAAACATCAATGGATCCCAAGGGATATTTCTATGAATATGTATATGGAAATTTTTGAGGAAAATTCTGCAGATGTGTCAAGGTTCATGAATATTTCAAGGAATTTTCGAAAAGGATTGAGATAGTGGTTTCCATGAATTTACATTCTTGAATGCATACTACAAGTTTATGTGTATCAGGAATAGATGTACCATGGTTTAACAACTCTTAAAATACCTTATTAAGATAGACTCGATCGGGAATCATGCATGAAAATGGGAATTGATGACCACCTAGTTTTAAACTCTCAGGGGATGTGATATTAAAATTCACAAACACTTTATAAATCATTGTTCATAATGTAATTTTATTATGATTATTAAATATCATGAATAATCTTGTGGTTTATTATATGAAAAATATAGTGTCTTTATTAGAACCCATAAAACTTTTTCAGACTATGTTATTTTACATTATGATTTTCTTTTCTAACACTACGTTTATTTCTTAGTCTATGAAGGGAATTGGAAGGAACTGAATTAGAATTGATTATAATGGAATATATGCTAATGAGAGGACAAATGGGATTATTATTAGGGTAATGGATGTCATAATTATTCGTAAACAAATTTTATGGAACATGATTTACAATGTATAACTTAACCAACACAAAAAAAATCACCAAATAAGAGAAGGAAGTTGTTTCATGAAATTTATATCAGTGGAGAGCATAGAGAAAAGAAGATATAGTTACTTATGTGGCTAAAATGTGGGAAAAATCACCAATGTGAGTATCTTATACTAAATAGAATATGTTTTGATAGGGGAATATAAGTAAAAAATGAAAATAACATTAATTAAAAAACAAAGAGTTCAGTTAACACATTGTATGGGAATATTTGTATCTCTAAGGTATAACTAATAGATGAACTATTTAATTGTGAAAATTATGGTAATTTTGAAAATTGATGTCCTCGGGGTAAATCCTGTGATGATAATCAGTAATGTGGTATGCGTAATGATTATATTACTGATGATAAAGAGACTAAAAATAAAATAGGAAATGGAAGTATTATTAATGAATAAAACATTGAAGATTGGTATACTGTTTACTAAGAATTTTTGTTTAATGAAGTATTAATGTGTTGGGATTTTAAGATTTTGTCATAAAAATTATAAATTACATAAAAAATTTAAGTAAATTATTATTTTTAATTATTTGAAAGAATATGTTGAATTGAACTGATGAACTAGAAAAGATATTTAATGGAAAGGTTATATTTAATGACAAACACATGAATTATGGAAGAAAAACCATAATATTTCCCTAATGTTTGGAAAATGGTGTTAGGTTTGTATAAAGAGATGTTGGATGAGAATAAATAAATTTGGATAGAACTGATTACTTTGGAACAGATTAGTGAGTTTTTGAAAAAGTGGTTAATTATATGATGGATAGAGTAAATGGAATTGTTGGATTTATGGAATATATCAAATAATATGTGTTTTATGGAGTAAGGAGGAATTCAAATTTTAAATAATTTCTTTGGGTAATTAAAGTTATAATAATGTTTCAAGAGAATGCAAGATAATGGATTTCACATGTTTGGAATGATGAAATTAAGTGATATTTAAATCTATTTATTTTATTAATGATACGATAATTTCAGAAATTTAATGGACTCTTTTGTAATGTGTTGGGATTTTATTCTTTTACAAGGGTCATAATATTAACTATTTTTTCAATGGTTTTTAAAAACCATTGAAATCTATTTTAGATATTAATCTATTATTTAATTCATATTGGATAGCATGTGATAACCTTTTTGTGGTGATGATAAATAAATCTATAAATAATTAACTATAATTCTCTGTAGAGATATCATGATCCATGTGTTCCTCAAGAACAAAAAATATACCTTTTTTATTAGAGTATGTGATTAAGTGGAGATTGATCAACACACAACTGATGGTTGAAAATGTACATATAAACTGGATTGAAATTAATTAATTATATATTCTAATGAAAATTTATAATCTTTAATAAAAGGATATCAAAAAATATTTTGTTTTTATTGTCATGATTTTTTAAGATATTAGTTATATTTTTCATGCCTTTTAATTTTATGGAATTTGGATCAATAAATTTCTCTTGACCATTTACTCTATTTCACTTCATCAATATTCTGGTATTTGTTTGGTCTTCTATGTTCATATTTTCCCCCATATGTTATATTATTTAAAACACATTATATGTGTTATTTTATATGACCTTAGAACATTCATTTAATTTTTTCAATTGTCTATTTTTTAGCACTTTTTACGATTTGGGTTTCTATGAAAAAGACTTTCAAACATAAAACCTTTTAAAATTTTTGGATTATATCATTTGAAGAGAGGTAAAATTTAAAACACCAATATTTAATTAATATGTTTTAGATAAATTATATTTATTTTCTTTATTTCATTACACTTTAGACCATTTGAATCATTCACTCCTTGAAACACTGGCTTAGAAAAAATTAAATGAACCACTGAGTCTTAATAAAATCATTATATATTATTAATGTGATAGATAAAAAAAATTCATTATACATAATGATATTAATAGTAGTAACTAATTATAAAATATTAATTATATTTGATTAAAATAAAGAGTACATATTTTAATTAAATCATATAATTTGTGGTAATGTATTGATGTCTTTCAAAAGTTCTATTTTTTATCAAAAACAATCTATGTGTTTTGTGAGTAGTAATAAAATTAATTTTGGACCCTTTTAAAAAATTCACTTTAAAAATTAATATTAAATTTTAAATTCATAATTAATAAATTATCCTATGGTGATTTTTTTTATGAAATGTTTCATTTTTGGGTGAATAGTGAAAATATTGAATATTATGTGAAAACTAACATTTATTTTACTTTATTTGTAAGGGTATATTATATATTAATTTTTTATAATTATAATTTTTTCAATTATAAATATGTTAATCCAATATTAGAAATGGGAATAAATTTTAAAATGATATTGGATTTAAAAACTATTTAATCTTTTCATAATTTTAAATTTTAAAATATGATTCCTTGTCCCCTATTCTCCATAAATTTTAACTTATTTTAGTCCACTTCTATGAATTTTATTTTTAAAGTGGATTATTTATTTTTATTCCAAGTAATTTATAAATTTTAATAAAGAAAAATAAATTATTTTCAAAAAGTCAGTGAATGTAGTAAAAATTAATTACCACAGTGAAGGTAAAATGGATTTAATGTGGGGTAAAAAAAGAAGATAATAGTTAAATTAACATAAAATTTTGTCAAGAAAAACAATTTGATGGACATATTTCTACCCTTATTAAATTAGGTTGTAAATTTCTTAGTTTTTGGGAGTCTTTTTTAAGAATGTGACTCATATAATTACTTACGTAAGCAAAAGGACAAATAAATCTTTATACCTATAAATTTCTATAAAGCATTGGGATAGGGGAATACATAAGTTTAGTTAGAAGTATTATTTTAAAATATAATTGAGTATTTATCATAATTATTTGTATTTAATTTTTAGAGATGAAATATTTAATGAATATTCTTAATAAATCCCTACACAATAATTATTTAGTTTATAATAAATTGAACAACAGATACTCAAAATAGGAAAAGCGAATTAAATTATTTGAATTATTTTTTTAAATTAATTTTATATATTAATATATAATATTATATAGTTTTTAAAATAATATATTTTAATTTAATCATTTTACTGTTATTTTTTAAATTCAAAATATAGGAATAATGTTAAGATTAACATTAATTTTATTTTATAATATATGATATTTATTAAATGATTTAAACATAGTAAAAGTACTATATTAATCCATGTGATTTTAAGATGTCCATAAGTACCAAACTGTATAATTAATGGACCAATTTTCCATTTATAATGACTTTATTGACCTCTAAATAGTGGAATAAAACTTTGATATCAAAGTTAATGTTAAAGCGGCGTTTCGACAAGTTACATGGGCTTGTGTTTAATAAATTTTCAAAAAAAATTATTTATATTTATAAAAATCAGATATCATATTTGGATTCATTTGGTCAAAATTATAAAATAATTCTACAATTAAATTATTTTTATAGGATATGTGACCAAGGTAGAATATAAGAGAAATATTTTAATTGAACACCGAAAATGGTAAACATGGTGAAATATAGATGTTACGGGTGGATTGTTTAAAAAATTAATTTTAATGTATGTTGGAATAAAGTAAGGACCGTATCATCCATATTAAAAATTAATTGTCATATTTTTAGACACATTAGGTATGATTGACCTTCAAATATTTAATACTTCCCATTATTTACTAAAATGCCACTCAAGCTAAACTATAAAAGGGCAGTCACTCTCCCCAGTTCTTCACATGTCTCAAGCCATTTTTTTCAACCCAAATATACCAAAATAATTTCCAAAATTTATTAAACTCGTACCATAATCCTTATTTTAGTAAGAAGGACAACCAAATAGGGTTTTATTGCAAAATAAAGAAATATAGAAAAAGAAGATGTAATTTTCTTTAACTAGCATCTTTGTTTTATGTGTTTATCAAAACCATTAAAATATTATTATATCATGATTATATAATAACCATAGTATCATACATATGATAATGTTATGTGATATTATGTTTATAACCTACAAATGAACACACTTACATTAAATAGGTTATGAAATCATCATTCATGTGTACGAGGGACTATCGTCCTGTGAACTGATGTCGTTTGTTTTTTCATTAACACATTTCAAGGTTTGTATTAAAAATGTATTAAAAGTTTATATATTATATATATAATATTAAATATGTAATTATTCTTCCCAGACTATTATTTCTCTCAAAACATCACCCTTTACATTCTGTGGGAATATAATAACAACATTTATGTGTACAGAAGAATAATTCCCCACGAAGCACTGTGATTCATTCATGATTTACATATGAAATGTTTAGGATGGGGTTAATAAATATATTTCTAATTATGAAATTAAAACTATACCAAAATTATTATATATAAAAATTTATTTCATTTTATTCAATACAATATGAAAATGGAAACTATCTTCACACATGCGTACAAATTACCATCTCCATGAACAATGTATTCCATTATCAATCACTAAATACTATAGATTAATATAAATTAATATTTAAATAATATGTATGATAATTAAATATTATTTATATTATTGGGATGATTAAACTACTATTTAATAAAAATAAAAAAATAATAAGTCAAAATCTATAGGAAAAACAAAGTGGTCGTTATCTAAAAAGTAACTTCAACAAGGAATCATTTATAAGTGGATAATAAAAGGTCATAATAAAAAATATATATTAGTATATATATGAATATTTTTATAATTGATATATATATATATAATAAAACAAAAATTTATTTAATATGAACATGTAACTAGTACGGAGGATGTCAAGACTAAACATAAGAGGATTTCTTATCTTACTTTTATTTTTGAGATACATATAGAATATTGACAACTCATTTCTTTTTTGTGGTGTATATGATTACCTATAATGTGATATAAAATGAATATACCTCATTTAAAGATAATTAATGTTTCCATTTATGTTATTCTTTCATGGGAAGTATGATTGAAAAGCTACTAAATCTATATGGGATTCATGTCAAAACTTTTTACTTCTTTGAGCCATTGTCCACATTCACCACCTATTTATTTTAGGTGGTTTGTATTTTCATAATGAATTTATTTTATGTGTCATGTACATAATTTTTTTTATTTACATATCCATGTTACGATCTATCTTTCATGGGGTTTATTATTCAACAGATACCAAAGTTAAAAGAGATTTTTTTCTTACTTTGTCTTCAATACGACATATGTTATATTTTACACTAAAATTATTTAATGAGATTTATTTATATACAAGTTGAAATGTAATATCATGATTTTTTTATATTCAATATATTTTATTTTTCAATTTTATAATTCTTTTATGTGGTTTATAATTCAATTTTACCAATGTGGTGATGATTGTTTTATTATAATGTCATCATTTATTAGGATTATTTCTCATTCAGTCTCAAAAGATAATATATAATGATCTACCACGAAATGAATCTAAATTATATCCTCATCTTATATGTCTTGATGGTTTTATAATTTAATTAGACCATTTTTTCACACTTTGGTACATAGGATAATTATGATGTTTTTTCAAGATAATCTCACATTATTTATATCATCGATAAAAAATATATTTTCTTTCAAAACATAGTTTTTTTAAAATTCTATCAAAATTTTTTATTTATATTTTATTATTTTTAAAATATATTATGAAACATATTTTACTATTTAGAAATTGTTTTTAAATGAATCATCATGTTCTTTAAAAAATGACATTTGGATTTTACTATTATTTTGAAAGGAATCATTGGTTCTTATATGTATGAAATGAAAAAAAATTAATTTCATGATAAATCAATTAATTTAATATTCCTTTATATATTTTCAATGGTACATTCTAATAAAAAGATTCTAATTTTTTATTAAATAATAAATAAAAGAGGAAATAATATTTTGTTCATGAAATGTTTTAAATTATATCCAAATATTCATTTAGGTGTTTTCAAATATATATTCATGGAAAATATTTTTCAAAAAGTTGTTTGATTTAAATATAATTTATTAAAGAAAAAATTATATTTTAATCAAGAAATTATTTAAATTATCCCTTATAATTTATTTTCCATTTAATACATCTTCGTTTGATGTTATCTAGGACTTACTATGGATATGATCATAGGATACCATGCTTATTGATTCCATGAATGGTTTTTTATGATTAAATGATATTTATGAAACTTGTTTCTCTTCCACAAAGTGTACCATGATAAAACTATTCTGAAACACACTTCTTTTCATGATATTATTTTATGATGAAATGATTATGAATCCAATATTTTTTAGGTAGTTTATTATATGATAAAACTTTTATGTTACCCATTTCATTTCATGGGTTATGATATGATTAATGTTTATGAAAATGTTGAACACATATGTATGATATAATTATATGTTGTGTGATACCTATATCTTCCTCCAATGTTTTGGGTAACGATTTATATCTAATGTGATGTATAAGACATGTACACGGACTGATCTTCCTCTAGTAAGGTATATTGTCCACCTTGATAGCGGTGGGTGTGAAAAATGACTAATATGATTGTTTTGCAGTGATATCATTAAAATATGTTAAATTTTGTGGAGATAATTGACCAATATGGAAATAATTTCTGGTGATTCAATTCCTTCCACATATACATGAAATAATATAATGTTATACTCTTATAGCTTATACCATTGATTATATAATGAGTCAAGTATTATTAAATTACAATCAATGTTAAATTACTAATTTATATGGTCTTCAACATTCATGCTATGGTTTTAAAATATTATGATATTATTCCTAAAAAATAGGATCATGTTATGCTTATATATCTCCCTTTTTTACCATCACATAGCCATTAATCTCATCCATTCTTATGTTCCATTACAGAGGTTATGATGAAATGTTATAAGTAGGAGTACTAAATAGAAGATATTTATGTTATATATTTAAGATCATTCACAAATGTAGAACATTGTGTATCCATGTTTTTATATGAACTAAACTTTAATGGTCATCAATATTTTTTTTTAATGTAATGAATATTCATTAAAATTGTTGTAATATTCATGTATGAAAATAATGGGTCACTAATGTTGGTATCAATTTAATGGTATGGTTATACATTGGAAACTATATTTAGAAAACATTTGGGAGATACCAAGGGATATTTGAAAAAATAATTCATGTAATGTCTCTAAGGATATTTTTTTGTATGATTCGGGGTTTCGGAATGATTATTGGAATTTTGGTAATGGAATGATAGAGTGCTTTCTATGTAATTATTCCCTTTTTGGATGATAGTCGTGCATGTGGCTCTGGAATTGATGTACCTTGGCGTAACAACCCTAAAAACAACATTGATCTATTCATTATTGTGATGGGATGATCAAAAATGTACATTACTGAACACCTCCTTTGAAAATAATGGGGAATATGTTTTTGAAATTCACATTCACTTTATGGACTATCAAGATTGATCTGTGTTCATGATGATTATGAAAGACCTTTTATAAACCAAAGGTGAAATATATTAAAAGTGTTATGTCTTGATTTGGACCCCTAAATATTTTTAGACATTGTGATTATTTATTATGATTAGCATTTCTCAGACATTGATTTATTGCCTTAATTATGTGTGGTAACTTGGACTAACTAGATTTATATTGAATGTGATGGAATATTTTCAAATGAGAAGGAAAATGGGATGATTCCTAGGGTAAAGGATCTTAGGATTCTACCTGATTAGATTTCATAGAACATCTTTAACAATTTATAAATTAGCTGAGTCCTAGACTAACCTAAAAAGATAAGGAAAGTGTTTTTGGAGAGCTCTAGTAGTGGAGACCTTGAATAAGAGAATATTTATTTTTCTATCTGTCAAAAATTTAGGAAGAAACACACATGTTAGTGTCTTAGAAGAATGGGATGATGTAATAATTAGGGAAAATAAGGACATAAAGAATGTAACTATAAATGAAAATTGAATAGTTTTGTTATTGGAAGGGATTGAAATATTTTTCCTCCTATGTAATTATAAATGGAAAAATAATTCAAATGGGAAAAATATGTGTTTTTTGAATATCGATGTCCTTGGGGGAATTTTTTTGAAGAAAATCATTATGGTTGTAAGGGTATTGGTTTTATTGCTGATGATGAAGAAATTGCAAATGAAACATGAGTGTGATGTAGTATTAAAACAACATTATGATGATGCTTAGTTATAATATTTTAGATATACATTGATTAAAGGGAGTATTTAAGTATTAGAATTAAAATATTTGTTTATCTATGTTATGAAGTGTATAATGATATTTTAGTATATGTTTTTCGTTATGGATTTGATAAAATATTTTTAACGGTATTGATGACCTAGAAATGTCATTTAATCACAAGGTTATATTTTATTAAAAAAAACACCTCATGGGAAGGTAACCCTTAATATGTTAGAAATATTTTGAAAATGGTGATTAGTTTTGATAAAGATATTTTGTATATGGATATAGTAAATTGGAAATCACTGATTACTATGGAATTGATTGATGATTTTTTTAAATATCGGGTTATGCTGTCATGTATAGTGTTTATAAAACTTTTGGATTTGTGGATTATATTGAATAATACATGTTTTATGTCTAATGACGAATTAATTTTTTCAATATGGTTTTTAGTAATTCATGATATTACAATGTTTTAAGATAATACATGATAAATATATTCACATATTTGAATTGTGGAAATTAAGTGCCATTTCATGTTATTCATGGGATTAATGATATGTTCATTTTTGAATTTAATGTACCTCGTGATAGTGTTTTTTATTTTTAGTAATATAATAGTTTGATAAGATTACTCATTTTTTAAATGTTTTATATTGAACTTTAAATGAAAATTTATATATTATTTTATTAATTAATTCATATTGAATAACCTGTGATAACCATTTTGTAATGATAATAAAAAAATTATATGAAATAAATTATCATTTATCTATGGATATAATGATCTATTAGTGCTTAATGCACAAATAATTCACCATTAAATCTTAGAGGATGAGATGAAATGGGAATTGGTCAAAGCACAACTTATGGGTTAGGTCATGATTAAGAGATGGATTGAAATAATGTAAATTTTCATTATCTGGAAAATTATTCAACATTAAGAAAATGTTATGGAATAAAATTTTCTCATATTATCATAATTTTTGTTAATATAAATATAATTTTACATGATTCTTTGATTTATGGTTTTGTGATCATTAACATTCTCCAGACCATTTCCCCTGTCATTTTCGTTCTATATTGGGTTTCATGTTTTCTCTCCTAAGTCCATGTTTTCTCTTCCCTCCTATATTCTCATGTATAGTAATATAGTATGAGTTATTCAAGATGAACTTCACAAATACCATTTATTTTACAATATCTGGTTTTATTAACCATTTTTACGATGTGGGATTCTATGAAATGAACATTAAGAACATAATCCTTTGATATCCATGATAAATTTTGAAGGTGAAATCCATTATTAATGGATTTGAAAGAAACACTCTAAGTTAGGAAGAATTTTTTTCTTGATAAATTAAAATTTTGGATGTATTTAATTATACACAACACCATGTTATTCTTGTGCAACATGGAACACTAGCATAACATGCGTTATAAGCAATATTGAGTTTTAACAAAAAATCGTGATATATTTTAAAAGTGACCTTTGAAACAAAGCTATTAAACATAGTGATATGAATAATAATAACTACTTTTAATATATTATCTATTATAATTTTAAATAATTAAAAAACATTGAAAATAAAATATATAACTTTCATTAATATCATTATCTGTTTCCAAAATTACATTTTTTCAACAAATAAATTTTCATTGTCTTTTACTGAAAAATAATAAAAATAATTTTTTAAAATTTTAGAAAATTAATTTAATTAAATAAACTTAATTTTTAAATTTATAATTTCAAAAATTATATTAGTCTTCTATTTTTCAAGAATGTTTATTTTCATAATGAATAATAAAAAATTCAAAATGTTTATTGAAAAATGAATTATCATTTATTCTATTTGTATAGATAAATTATATTTTAAAATGGGTATTAAAGAATAATTAATTAAATTTAATGTATATTAATCTAATTTTCGTTATTGGAATGAATTTCATAGTAATACTTTAAATAAAATTCATATAACATTTTGAACATTTCTACTTTTAAAACCTGATTTCTCATCACATTTGT
The DNA here is from genome assembly GCA_963277665.1 of Viscum album. Classification (NCBI taxonomy): domain Eukaryota; kingdom Viridiplantae; phylum Streptophyta; class Magnoliopsida; order Santalales; family Viscaceae; genus Viscum; species Viscum album. The sequence goes on from OY728157.1 coordinate 1,997,603,290, forward strand.
AAGAATAATTTTAAATTATTTCTTACCCATTTGGTAAACATATTTTTGAAAAAAGGATTCAATATTTGGAATCATTATAATTTTTAATTTTTAACGAGTTCAACATAATTTTTGGGAAAAAATTAAGTGAATGAATAAATATTAATTACCACAGTGAAGGTAATAATGGAATTTCGATGGGGTTTAATTAAGAATATAGTTTAAAAATAACATACCAAATTTCCCAAAACACATTTATGGATATATTAAGACCCATATGACATTATTCTTGATTTTTTATGACACCATTCCATAACGGTTACCCATATAATAATTTATGCAATAAAAAAGACAAAAACCATTCCCCTTTTAATTTCTATATATCTTTGGGATATGAAGAAAAAATATATTTTCTATTAAAAACATATTTATAATTGCAATTGATTTGTTTTTATCATAATAATCTATCTTTAATTTTTAAGGATGAAATATTTATTTAAATTTTCAATGAAATTCCAATGTTGAAATTATTTAGTCAATAAAAAAATTAATTGAAACTAAAAAAATGAAAGTGAGTTTAATTGAATGTATTTTTATGATCCATTAATTTTCTCAATGAATATATCATATTATATTGTTTTGAAAATAATATATTATAATTCCATAATTTTCATGATATTTTTTAAATTCAATTTAAATGTAAAATTTCATAATTAACAATAATGTTATTTTACAAAAATTATTATTTTTTAAAAGATATAATATTACAAAAAACATTTATTTATAGAATGTTTTTCTTAACTTTAATAAATATCAAATTTAGTACATTAATTAACCAATTTTTATTTTATTATTAATATATGGGCATGTAAGTTGTTAAAAAAATATTATTTTCACAGTTAAGTATAAAGATTTGTTTTTTTGAATTAAATAAACTTGTGTTAAATTATTTTTTAAACACATAGTTTTTTATTTGAAAAATCAGAGATAAGATTTAAAATCAATGGTTAAAAACTAGCCAACAATTATCACTTAATTCAATATTAATGGGTAAATTACCTTTGTTAAAAAGCATTTTAATATAGTGGAAACCCAAAATAGAAAAGGTGGAGAATCAAAGTTGTCATGGAAATAAATGTTATGTGTTTCAGTTTGTGGAGGAGGTATGTATTGACCATATAATCCCTCAAAACCATCAATTATCATTTTTCAAGATAACTGAGTTATTATTGAATATTGAATAGGAAATAATTTTCAGCATTTAATTGAATGAAACTCCTCCTCAACTATAAGAGGGAAATCACTCTCCCCTCATATTGACAGTTCTCAAGCCATTTGGCATGAAACAATCTAAGCCAAAAACACATCCAAAAATCCCTTCACTCATCCTAGAAGCCTTATTTTTTGAAAAAATCCAACATATGATGGTTCTATTTAAAAAATAATTAGGATACCATAAGAATATTTAATATTTATCAACAAGAACCGTAGTTTATTTCATTCACCACCCCTTCAATTCATATTATACAATGCATGTATAATAACCTTATTATCTTCTATATAATGATATTTTAATCTATATTCATCTTTATTTTACCTCATTCTCTTAATGTTTAATGTTTATGATGAAATGTTTTGAATGAAACCCATTTCTCTTACACTGGTTATGGAATGATAAAATTCTTATTAAACCTACATGTTTTCAAGTGTTATTCTATTAAGAAATGATTATAAAACCTATATATTTACCATAAGTTATTATATGATTAAATGTTTATGATACCCATTTCATTTCATGTGTTAGTACATGATGAATGTTTATGATCTTATGGAAGGAATATGTATGATTTTATTTTGTGATGGGTGTGACATGTATCTCCCTCAAATATAGTGGGTAAAGAATTATATATCCTATGATGGATAGTAATAGAATAATAAGTGAACTAATTTCATTAAGGGATTTTTTCCAATGTAATAATTATGGAGTGAACCATAACTTTTTTAATGGTTTGTGTAGTGAACCCATACCGATATGATAGCCTCAACATAGATCCGTGTCTAAATTTGAAATGATTCTCTATGATATATGTGAATGCAACAAATCCATGTTTTATTCCATTTTTATTATATCATATCCTATGTTCTTTGATTATATTATGATTCATGCCATATGAAGGTGACATCTTCATTCCATCACTCATGTATATGAAATTTGTTATATAGGGTATGGTTTTCACACTTTATTCTCATACCCATCAGTTAATGTAATGATTATGTATCTCCCTTTTTTACCCTTATAGAGAATTTGAGATCAACCTTTCCTATGTTTTATTACCAAGTTATGAATAATTTTTATAAGTAAAATTATAAAAGGGAAATATCTTTATAGAAGATATGAATATCTTTCACAATAATTTATTATAGTGCTTCCATGTTTCTAAAGGAACAAAAACTATTACAATCCTTGGGAATGTTTTTGTGTAATTTACTTTATATTCACACAAAATGATGTAATATACATTTATGGAAGGCCTAGGATTCTATTTTTGTTATAAAATTAATTTTTTATTTATGATCTAGAAACTATGATGATAAAACACTTGTGATATATCTAGGGATACATATAAAAATGTCTCTATGGGCGTCTCTAAGTATAATTATAAGGATGAGTAAAGCATTTAGAAAATGTCATTGAATATTTTTTAATGATTAAGAGATTTTTTTTCTAATAAATTAAATCACTTTAATCATATTACATTTAGAAATGGATCTAGAATTGATGTACCTATGGATAACAATATCAAGAACACAGTATTGAGATAGACTCGATCAGAGACTGGTGCATGACAATTATCCTTATAGCACACCACATTTGACCCTCCAAGGGGATACGATCTATAAATTCGAAAATTCCTTACAAACCACCATGAATGATTTATATTGATGATTAATTTTAATGAACTATGTGTTGACCTCACTTTTTTAATAATCCCAATTATTCTTTCATAAGCTTTGATAATCCCAATTAATGGTTATCTATATACTAATTCTTTCAATCTATGACTTCCTACTATTAAGTTGATAAGAATATCAAAATAATCATTGGTATATGTTAATAAATGTTTATATATGTTTATACATACTTTGAAATAATTCAAACTCAATATGGATATGTTTTTTATAGAACATATAGGTGTTAATTCTACTGTTATGCACATAGCTACTGATACAGACAAATAGATACACAGCTAATGTTAAAGCTAAGTACACCGGTACAGATGTCTACCGATATGGATAAGGTCACTTATATGCATACAGCTACCGATAGAAGAAGAGATACTGATAGAATAAGTCTATCGGTATTCACATGGTCACTACTACATAGTTACCGATACAAGCTACCGATTCAAACAGATATACAGATGGCTATTGATAGGGAGTCCATCGATACTGAAAAACAATTTCTATTGATTCAAGTATACTGATACAGACAGATGGCTACCGCTACATAGTCTTCCAATACAATTACAAAGACCACCAATACCAAAAGAAAGAGTCTACCTTTATGAAGGATATATCGATAGAAAGAGCAACCATTATGAAAGAGCTACTGATACATAGATCTACTGATATAAAGTGTAATAGATACCAATACAGAAGAGCTACTTACATAAGCATACTAATACTAAGAGCTACCTATGGAAACCAGTCACTATTTCTGTAAACTTTATTTCTATTTGTTTATTATGCATTAGTCATATTTGATGTTTTTAATGCACGTACTATTAATTAATCATAGTGGTTGGTATTTCAGGAACCGTACCCCGTACATATAATAAGGTAATCATTCCCTTTGCCGAAGCTGAAAGCTATAAAAGGAAGGAAAAAATCTGGGCATAATAAAAGTGTTGAAAAGAAGTGAAAAAGATGTGGGTGTGGTGATATACGAAGATACTCATCTAATCCAAAACGAACATATGCACTAGAGATTAAAGGGGAGAAGAGTAGTTGAAGGAAATTACTGTGCAGAAAATCCCATTGAAACCTTGAGAAAGACATGAGTACACTAGAAATCAAATACAAAAACGACACTCTATTTTCAAGTCAAAAACTAGAGAAAGACTCAGAAGAATTTTTGTTTAATCAGAGGAGTCCATAGCTGCACTTCACATCACTAGAGAATTATAAACACATATCTACTATCTATTAGTGAAACTTTTACTCCATTTTTGAGCAGTGTGTATACTCTATATATTCCATACAAACACCGACTCATGTGCTGAACTGGAGGATTTAATACTCAATCACTCTTTCCCTATACTCCTATTTCCCACATTGGATAGTGGTAGAGGTCAAGTGTGACCTATATATCCTGTTTTATATTGTTTTGTTTTCACACGTTCAAATGTGGTAGATGTATTAGTACTTGGACAGTCTGAGTACTATTGATTACCCCAATCTAGGGTGTGGATCAAAATTTATATAAATTGTTTGAGAGGACTAAGTCTCGGTTTGAGACTGAACCTCTTGGTTAAAATTATTGTGCTTATTTATTTTTTTAAACTATATTGAATATTTTTCTACTAAGTACTTTAAATACAAATCTATTTTAAATTAACTATGATAGTTAAACTAGAAAGTATTTGTATTTATTGTAAAGTAGTAGGTTAGTTTCAAATTCTAATCTAATCTTCAGATTATATTAACTGATAACCAATCAATCTCTTGGTAACCTAACTGAACCTTTACAGTGTTGCAAATTCACTACAGTTTAGCTTATTATTCAATTTTGGGGTTTTTAATAAGAATATTTTCAATAATATTTTTAATTGGAACTCAATTCACCCACTCCCCCTCTTGGGTATCCACTCTGACAAACATTTGGTATCAGAGGTGTATTTTTATAAAGTATTTTTAAATAATCTGTTTTTCAACTATGATTTTAGTTGTATCTTAAAGATCTTAAATTTTTGTTAGTTCAAAATTTTATCTCTTTAAATATACGTGCTAAAATCTAATTTTGGATAATATACTAGAAGGTGTTGCTACCAATAAGCCACCTTTCTTCAATGGTGTTAATTATGCCTAGGGGAAACTAAAAATGAAAATTTATTTAGAATGTATGGGTTTTGATATCTAGACTGCTGTAAAAACTCAGTTTATGATTCCAGAAATTGAAATAACTACTTGGTATGAGCCTATGAAAACTTCATACAATAATAATTGTAAATATATGAATGCTTTGTACTGTGCTTTAGGAGATGAAGAATTTAATCGAATATCTGCTTGTAAAACTACATATGAAATTTGGGATACCTTGGTTGTTTCTCATGAGCGAACAACCAATGTTAAAAAATGAGACTAAATAATTATACTATTAAATATGATTATTTAAAATTAAGCCTGATGAACCAATTTCTGACATGAATCTCAGGTTCAATGAAATTGTAAAAACAACGAGCTCACTTGGAAATGGTGTTCCATCAAAAGAATAAATTATGAGGATATTAATATGTCTTCCATAGAGATGGAGAGGCACATCAGTCTCAATAAGAGAATCGTGTGATATATGTTCACTTCTTGTTAAAGAGTAGTTTGGTATGCTAATGATGTCTGAAGAAGAACATAAGGTAAACAAGGAGGAAGATGATGAACAAAATAGGAATTCAGTGGAATTTATGTCTACTACCTCAAAGATCAAGGACATGGAGGAAGTTCACATACCTAATGAAAGCTCAAAAAGTGGAAGTTCAGATTCTGATAGTGACGAAGTGATGACTCAAATATCTAGAAAATTTAAGAAATTCTATAGGAAGAATAAATTTTTCAGAAAACCAATTTATAAGGGTAAGTATGATAGTAAGGGTTAGTGGAATAAATATTGGAAGAAAACTGATAAGGATGATGAGATAGTGTGTTATGAATGCAAAAGGAAAGGACACATTAAGGCTAACTGTCCAAAATTAATGTCAAGAAGACATATGATAACAAGGACAGAAAATCTAATAAGGCCATGAAGCAAACATTGAGTTCTTTAAAAGAAAACACAATTGAGTCTGAGACTTATGATTCTGAAAAGAATCACGCCAACATGTGTTTCATGACTAACACATCTGAGGTAACATTAAATACACCGGCTTTAAATACATATTATTCTGGAGTTGATTCTGATTATTAATATAAAAATATGTCTAGTGATTAATTTTTTGAATATTGTAATATGCTATAAATAACTTTAAATGAATTGAAAGAAAAGTATAAGACCTTGACGAAACAGAATGCTTTGACCCGCTCTGTTAAATCTGTACTTTATATAGAGAATGAAAATAATGATCAATTATATAAGGAAAATACTGAACTGAAACTGTCTAATGAGAAATTAATGAAGAATTTATAGAAATTCACAAATGTAAAGAATACTCTAACTGAAATTCTTGGAAAACAAGATGCACCAAAATATACCACTAGTTTAGGCTATCATCCTGGACAGAGAAAGATTACTAAAAATAGGTTCATTCATAAATTTGGACAACATGCTTCTAGTTCCAAATTTGGAAATTCCTATTCTTTAACTAGTTATTCACATATTTATAGATCAAACTATGTTTATCTTTCAAAATCGTATGAATCTATTGATTATATGAAACCCATGAGACAAATCTAGGTACCAAATGATTTGCTTGTTAACGTATCTGGACCCAAGAAGATCTAGGTAAAAAATTTATTTTCTGTTTAAATCTATTTTGTAGGAGACCTTCTTGAAGATTTCTGTCACGACCCATCCCAGTGGGGCCTGAGCCGCAACTCCCCAAGCCCGTATCCAATTGGTCAGGGGCGGGTGACTAGCACCGAGTAGGCATGTCACTAACATGGGAGGCATTTCCTAAAAACCTGTACACATGCACACACACATGTCCAAGCCCACAAAGATGAAAATTAAAGACTACTAAAAATGGAGATATACATGCATACACTAGAAACCCAACCAACAGAGTACGACAGGAAAGTAAAGTGTTGTAATCTAAAATCGTAGGCCAAAAGAACAAGCCCACAAAAAGAAGAGTATGTAACAAAGTCCAACTTGTAATGAAAGGTACAGGGACTGCAATCTACAGCCGTAGGAACACACCTCGGCCTCTCTGATCTCACTGAGCACCCTCCGGTCCTGGTCCTCCTAGAATCCTACCAAAAGCTCACTCGTCTGCACAAGACATGACACGTGCGGGCAAAGCCCGTGCCAAGGTGAATATAACAATACCCAGTAGGACACCCCGAAACCAAAAAGGAATAAAACAAGGGAAATACCACAATGGAAAGATATTTTCATCTCTACACAGTATAAGTTTACAGAACATATAACCAGAATATCGAGATATAATCATACTCAATTGACCATCGTGAAACCACCACTAAGATTCAGCTCGAAGATTACACTAAGCACGCAACAAGGAGAACACACTCCTTGGTCTGAAGATAGAGTGATACAAAGTACTCATTCTGGTAGAACATAATCCACAAGTACATGGGAATATGATGTTCAAATGGGAATAACAACCAATAACTATGGGGTGATTACCAAAACTCAGTCTGAACGAATCCGCTATGTAGAGGATCAGCACCCATGTAATGTTGGTCATGTCGATACCAAGAACTCTAATTTGGGTTCTAGGAATGAATAGAGGATCCAACTCCAAATCCCATAGAGGGGATTCGAAAAACTCTATTCGGAAGGTCCTGCTAAGGGGATCATACTCTTATTTGTAGGAAATGATACCAGAAACATTCAGGAGAATGACCAAGAGGACAAAACCTAAGGAAATTAGTCTAGGTCACAGAAGGAAACCGGCTCAAGCCATGTAAAATAGGTTACGTGATGTGTAGTATGGTTACACGTCGTGTTTCTTGACTCTGGGTAATGCCCGTGTAAACGGCCCATGTCATTCGTCCAAGCCGTGTAAAACCCAACTAAACGACATGTAGAAGGATCACATGTCGTGCTCCCTGACTCCGGGTATTACCCGTGTGAACAACCCATTTCTGGAAACGAAGTCATGTAGGAAAGCATATACAAAGCGTGTAGGTCAAAGCACATGCTGAGTCCTGCCAACTAGAAAACACCCATGTACCTTGGCCGTATGCCCGTACATAGTGTCTGTCTGTGTCGCCTGCCTGTGTACCAGTACACGGGGTATCCGGTGTATCTGGATGGGTCTGGATGGGGAGGGGTACACACGTCATGTCCCTGGATGTGTACCCAACCAGTGTTTGTGTACTCCTAGAGTACACACCAAGTGATCCCTGACGGACACATGTTGTGTAGTCCATACTACACACCGTGTAGTCGGGGAATTTATAGAACGTCGTCTTCTTCCATACACTTCAACTGTTATTCCAGATCTCGATTCAGATGTCCATTTTCTTTGAACCTCGAGTCCTTGGTTTGTTTCATCATCCTAACACTGAATTCGGGTGTTTCAGACCTTCAATCGCCTCGATGAACAACATATGATCTTCTAAAAAAAACCACGAAAACGAATATCTCCCGATCCACTCTGAATCGTCTACTCAAACTGTCATCACAACTTTGTACCATCATTCCATGGTTGGATATACAATCTCATATCGTTACATCCCAAAAAAAGGTGCAATCAGTCGTTGTTCTTATCCCATAAACAACACATATAATGCACATGAATAATGTGAGAATTCTGGGGAGAAAAACAAACAAATCAAGAGGGAAAAATCTTGATCGATGTTCGTTTTGATCTTGGTTCATCAACTTTATAAGGTTGAATGAAACAAAAAATAACTCAAGAATTAAAATCCCTAAATCCCCCCAAAAGACCATCCCACAAATACGATCGATCTGCGGGCTAACTTGTTCTTGGATTAGTCCGCGTTCATCGTATGAATCAAGAACGGGAAAGAAATCACAAAGAGGTCAAATGCCCTACCAGGATATATAGCACTCATCGGTGATGATCTAGTCGATGTGTCATCATCTCCAGCGAAATCCGTCAAGAATGTCGTTGCCGGGTTGGCGGGTCTCCTCCAGAGCGTTCCCATATCCTCTAGGGGTTTCTGGGTTATGAGTTCTGTAACCCTGGACCCCTACTCAATCCATTATTTAAAAAGGATAAAGCATACAGATCTCACTACTTCAAGGATTTTTTTAACAAAAATAATTTTAATAAATATTTTATTACGACTACATCCAAAAAACCAGATCTCACCACTAACCAGCGCCAATCGATGTTAGGTCTCCTCCAGGGTAAACCCACTGCTCCGGATGCAATGGTGCCCATGGATTTCTGATCTGAGCAACCATACAAGATTTATTACACAATATTAGGAAAACAACATGCACAAGAAATTTAATTATTTAAATAAATTCAAACATTTGTTCTGATCTCACCAGGCCTCAGAACTATGCGTCGTCTTAAAGCCTGGTCTTCAAATAATTCCCATATAATATTAAAATAAAGAAAAATGGAGAAAATCCAAGACATTACATCACACCCTCCTTAGGGCTTAAATCACCGAAAATCCAAAATAAAGGCTACTAAAAAAGATGTGGGTACTGCACAATAATCTGAACCTGCCACTCCCACATGCTCTTTTGGAGATTCTCGTTCTTCCACTGGACATGCACCAAGGGAATAACTATCCCACAATGGATCTTATCCTACTGATCCATGATCTCCATGGGGTACTAAGAAAAGGTCACTCCATCATCGATGTCCAGCTCGCCTTAGTCGATAACGTGCGATGGATCAAGCATGTACCTCTGCAGCTGCGACACATGGAATAAATTGTGTACCCGGACCATCTGAGGAGGTAGAGACAAGTGGTACACCACCTTTCCAACACTACCCAGAATCTGAAAAGGTTAAAGGAACCTCGGAGATAGCTTGCTGCCTCAGCCAAATCTCTGCAATCCCCATCAAGGTGAGACCCGAAGGAACGCATAGTCACCCTCCTCGAACTCAAGGGGCATATGTCTCCTGTCGGCACACGACTTATACCGACTCTGTGCAGTCTTCATCTGCTCCTGGATGGCAGGCACCCTTTCTGTAGTAATTTTCACCATTTCGAGGCCCATGAGTGCAGACTCACTAGGGTCAATCTAGCAAAGTGGTGACCTGTATGGTCACCTGTACTATGCATCGAATGGTGCCATACTAATAGTGGAATTATAACTATTGTTATAAGAAAATTCCACCAGTGGTATGTGATCCTTATAGCTATGACCGATGTCAATTTTGCATGATCGTAGCTTATCCTCATGGACTTGGATGGTCTACTCTGTTTGACCATCAGTCTGAGGATGAAACATTGTGCTGAAGCGTAACTGAGACCCAAAAGATTCATGCAATCCCTTCCACAACCGGGATGTGAAACGCGCATCATGATCTGAGACGATTGTGGATTCCACTCCATGAATCTGAAATATCTCATGTACATAGAGGTTTCCTAAGCTCTCTACTGAACTTTATTTGCGTATGGCTCGGAAGTGGGATGACTTTTTGAGTCAGTAAATGATCACCCAAATGGCATCATGTCCCCTGGATGTACATGGTAAACCCATCACGAAGTCCAAGGAGATCCCATCCCACATAAACACTAGAACCTCAAGGGGTTGATTCAAACAAGCTGGCACCTGGTGCTCAACCATTACTTGCTGAAAAGGAAGGCATCGAGAAATAGAATCTGCCACACTTTTCTCCATTCACGACCACCATGACTGACGTCGAAGGTCATGGTACATCTTTACCATGCCTGGATGCACTACCAACAGAGATGTATGGAACTGCATCAAAACCTCCACTCTCAATGCCACTATTACTATTGTGAACCCATAGAAAAGAACAATGTGCTCCCCACCTTTTGAATATCCATCGACAGTACCACCTGTGGATATTTGAGCATGTAGTGTCTCATAGATAGCATCCTCGAGCAGTGCATCCCTAACTTGATATAAGAGGGTAGGGGTAAAAACCATTTAGTTAAGCTATGATCCCCCATCTCTATCCACGAAGTATAACAGTAAAGAGGCCAACTGCCTCGTCGCCTCATCCAGCAACTGCGAACTAGATTTTTTGCTGAGAGCATCTGCCACAACATTCCCCTTCCCAGGAGTATAAACTATCTCAAAGTCGTAATCCTTCATGAACTCAAGCCATCATCTATGTCTCAAATTTAGATCCTTCTGAGAAAAGATATATATGAGACTACTGTGATAAGAGTAGATGGAAAACCACTTGCCCATCACATAGTACCGCCACATCTTCAATGAAAATACTACCACTGCCAACCCAATATCATGGGTCACATAGTTCTGCTTGTGTGGCCTCAACTGATGTGAGCTGTAGGAAATCACCTCTTTCCTCTTCATCAGGATACATCCAAGCCTGGTTCCTGATGCGTCGCAGAACACCACGTACTTGACACCCTCTTATGGCTGTCTCATGATAGGGGCGCTTGTGAGAATCTGTCTCAACTGCTGAAAAGCCTATTGGAATCTCTCGGTCCACATGAAAGGCAGCCCCATTCGGGTCAAAGCTGTCATGTGTGCTGAAATCTTGGAGAAATCATGGATGAATCTTTGATAGTAGCCTTCAAACCCAAGGAAAATTCACACCTCTATCATGTTCTGGGGTGGCATCCATGCTAGCACTGCCTCTACCTTGGATGGGTCCACTACTACACCATCTGCTAAGATAACGTGTCCTAGAAAAAGGACCTCCTATATCCAAAACTAACACTTTGAGAGTTTCTCAAACAACTGGTTCCCTTAGAGTGTGTCCAGAACCACCCTTTGGTTCCTTGCATGCTCCTCCTTGGACCCATAATACACCAGGATATCATCGATGAAGACCACCAAGAACTGATGTAGATAGGGATGAAAGATCTGATTCATGAGTCCCATAAAAACTGTCGGGGAGTTCGTCACACCAAAGGGAATCACCAAGTACTCATAGTGACTGTAGAAACATATGAAATCCATCTTCAGTATATCTTTAACCCTTACACACAACTGTTGATAGCCTGATCGTAGATCAACCTTCGAAAACTATCGCCCCCCTCTTAACTGGTCAAAGAGGTCATCGATCCTCAGTAGTGGATACCAGTTCTTCACGGTCACCTGATTTAAGTGCTGGTAATCCACACACAGCCTCAAGCTCCTATCTGACTTCTTGGAAAACAACATTGGGTCCACCCAGGGTGAAACACTGGGTCTCACTAAGCCCATATTCTGCATGTCTTCCAACTGCACCCTTAGATCACGAAGCTCTACAAGAGTTATCCGATATTCAAAAACTGATATCGGGGTCATCCCTGGTTGAAACTCAATGCAGAAATCTATCTCCCGATATGGAGGGAGTCTGGGAACACCCTCCGGATAGACGTCCTCGTACTAATACACTGCTGATGGAAACTAGAAACTCTTAACATGTGCTGTGCCAAGGGAAATAGTAGCCAACTGATGTGAAATCGGTTGTTCCCTCCTATGCATGTGTCCATCCTGCGCATCCTGGGTCTCCTTTTCACCAACGAAGGAGAACATTGTTCCATCACTGCGGACACACCACACCCTTAAACCTAAAACAGTCAATCTGGGCATGAACTGTGGATAGCCAATCCATGCCATGAATGACATCGTAAGGCCTCGATGCTACCACTAAGAGGTTCTAACTGAAACTCTCACCTCCAAGGGTCAGGTCACATTGTCTTCAAAGTTGTGTGACCTCTGAATCTTCTCCAGTCAGTGTTTCTAAGCATAAGGGTCGAGTCAACGACTCTATTGGAATCTCAAACTCTCAAACTAGATAATCAGCCAGAAAAAAATGACTAGCACATGTGTCTATCAGAATGGCAGCCAACGTATAAAAGACAAAGATTGTACCTCTAATAATTCCGGGGGTACCTGGGTCATATGCAGCTGCAGCCGGCAGCAGTCCTTGCCTCTGTCCACAAGCTCCCTGAGCCCGGGGTGGACCTCCCGGGGGTGGTGGTGGCAAAATGTCAAAATGCCGACCACCTCCAACTGCTCTCCCAACTCCTCTACCACGTCCACTGCCATGCGGATCTATATGCTCCACACGTTGCCTCTTCCTCAGTAGTCCATTCACTGCCCCCGTGTCAGTAGTACAGATGGTTGGACAATCTCGGGCGAGGTGTCCCCTTCCATCGCATGAGTAATATCACCTCTCTCGAGGCTAGATGGAGGCATCGTGCGAACCCTGTATAGAAGATCCCTTGTGATGGGATCTCCTCTAGAAAATTCTCCCATGCCTGGATCCCAGACATCGGCTCCATGCAGCCATGGCCTTTGCTCTAGCTCGCTCACCACTGACAACTTCCGGCTGTTTCTACTCTACCAAGAAACACTCAACCACCAAAGCCCGCTCGAGCACCCCACCATAACTAGTAATTCACATACGGATGATTCTAGCTCGAATGTCTCTATGGAATCCCTTCTCAAAAGTTCAATCTATGAAGTAATGATCTCTGCCCATATCCAATGAGTACCGTGAGAGGTCGGTAAACTTTGATGAATAGTCATCCACTATCATGGTCCCCTACTAATGCTGAAGAAGCTCTTGTATACATACTGCTCTCAGGGTAATGAGTGAAAAATCCTCTCTCAAAAGACGCTCAAACTATGAGCACGCAAGAGTCCCCTCGTCATGTGTCTAGATAACCAAACTCCACCATCGTCCTGGAGAGCCCTGTAGAAGGCTCCCTACCAGGATCACCATATGGTCTGCTGGTGTCCTGACCAAATTCTCTGGTCACTACATCAAGCCAGTCCTCTGCTTCCTGATGGTCAGGCTTGCCTCAAAACCTAAGGAGTATCTATCTCTGAAACGTGTGGAGTGTTCTCTACCTTATCTCCTCCTCTACTATTACAGCAGGCACTAAACACTGCTACATTGGTGGTGGGATAACTGGCACACCACCCGATGGTAAAAATGGGGGATCTAGTCCATGTATCAATTATTCATCACTGAGGGGGTTATCCTCGTGATCGAGCTATGGATCCTAGCAGGTGCACATCACAGAGGCATCCTGTGAAGAAACAAGATGTATCTGAGTCAGTGAGTATATCTGGAGAGATGAAACAAGAAGGACATGGAAACCAAACCCCATTAATATATGATTCATGTACCATTATTTTCCCCTTGCAACAAGTGTTCTCACATTCCTAGTCGAAATGAAATTTATCAGAGTCCCAGTGTATGGATACGTCGGCCACCCGCACTAACACTGGGGTCTCTGGCCTGCAAGCTGAACTCGAAACACATAACGTTGTGGCCCCAAAACAACACACAAAATCTCGGTCCTAAGGTAGAACCAACCTCCTCTAATACCACTCTACCATGACCCATCCCAGTGGGGGCCGAGCCGCAACTCCCCAAGCCCACCTCCAATAGGCCAGGGGCTGGTGACTTGAATCGAGTAGGCATGTCACTATCATGGGAGGCAAGGCCTATAAACCTATACATAGGAACACACACATCTCCAATCCCACAAAGGTGAAAAGTAAAAAACTACTAAAAATGGAACTATGCATTCATACACTAAAAACCCAACCAACAGAGTATGACAGGAAAGTAATGTGCAGTAATGTAAAACCCTAGGCCAAAAGTACAAGCCCTCCAAAAAAAGAGTCTGTAACAAAGTCCAGCTTGTAATGAATGGTACTGGGACTGCAATTCGTAGACGTAAGAACACACCTTAGCCTATCTAATCTAATTGAGAACCATCCAGTCCTGGTCCTCCTAGAATACTGTCAAAAGCTCGCTCATCTGTAGAAGTCACGACATGTGTGGGCAATGCCCGTGCAGGGTGAGTATAACAATACCCAGTAGGACACCCCAAAACCAAAAAGGAATAAAAGAAGGGAAATACCATAAAGGAAAGATACAGTCATCTCTACGTATTATATTTTTACAGAACATATAACAAGAATATACAGATATACTCATACGCAATTGACCATCGTGAAACCACCACTAAAATCCAACTCAAAGATTCCACTAAGCATGAAACAACGAGAACACACTCATAGGTCTGAAGAGAGAGAGAGATACGAAGTACTCATTCAGGGAGACCATACTCCACAAGTACTTGGGAATATGATTTTCAGATGAGGATCACAACCAATAGCTATGGGGTGATTCGAACAACTCAGTTTGAACTAATCCTCTAAGTAGAGGATCGGCACCTGGGTAAAGTTGGTCATGTCAATACCAAGAACTCTACTTAGGGTTACAGGAATGAATAGAGGATCCGGCTCCAAGTCTCACAGAGGGGATTCCAGCAACTCAATTCAGAAGTTCCTGCTGATGGGATCATACTCCTGTATGTAGGAAATGATGCCGGAAAACTTCAGAAGAATGACCAAGGGGACGAACCCTAAGAAAACTAGTCCAAGTCACAGAAGGAAACCGGATCAAGCCATGTAAAACAAGTTACATGGGCATGTAGTTTGGTTACATTTCGTGTTCCTTGGCTCTGTGTACTGCCCGTGTAAACGGCCTGTGTCATCCGTCCAAGCTGTATAAAACCCAACTACACAACGTGAAGAAGGATCACACGCCGTATTCCCTAACTTTGGGTACAACCCTGTGTGAATGACCCATATATGGAAACGAAGTCATGTAGGAAAGCTTATACACAGCCTGTAAGTCAAAGAACATGCCTTGTCCTGTCAACTGGTAAACACCCATATACCCTAGCCCTATGCCCGTACACGGTGTCTGTCCGTGTCACCTGCCCGTGTACCAGTAGACAAGGTATCTTGTGTATCTGTTCGGGTCTAGCCAGGGAGGGGTACACATGCCATGTCCCTGGCCATATACCCAAACCATGTCCGTGTACTCTCGGAGTACATGCCAAGTGATTCCCAATGAACACACACGGTGTAGTCCATAATACACGCCGTGTAGTCGGGGAAATTTCCAGAACACCAACTTCTTCCTTGCACTTCGGTCGATCTTTTGGATCTCAATTCTGCAGTCTTTTTGCCGCGAAACTCAAGGCATTGGTTTGTTTCATCGTCCTAACATAGAATTTGGGTGTTTCAGACCTCTAATCGACTCGATGAACAACATATGATCTTCTGATGAAAAGCGCCCAAAAATGAATATCTCCCGATCTGCTCCAAATCGTCTGCCGAAACCATTGTTGCAGCTCCATACCATCATTCCATGGTTGGATCTATGATATCGAATCGTTACGCTGCAAAAAAAAGGTGAAATCGATCATTATTCTTATCCTGTGAAGAATGCGTAGAACTGTAATGGCTTAGACCTCTCTGGTCCATTCCTTTGTGAAAATGAAGGCCACAAAGTGTTTTGGAGGGTAAAATGGACTTTTCCCACACTTTCCAGAATTTTGAAACTACACGCCATGTAGTTTGAGTACCCGTAGTGTACCCCCTTTCTGGGTATACCCCGTGTTGAAGGCTATCTCTTTGCCGTGTGAAATAAGTGGGTACACACCGTGTGTCCAGTACTACACGCCGCGTAGTCCTTCCCCACGTACGTGTTACAAGTCAACGGATGTGTGCCATGTTGGAGCCGTGTCTTTGCCGTGTGAAATAAATGGGTACACGCTATGTGTCCAGTACTACACGTTGTGTAGTCCCTCCCCATGTATGTGTTACTCTCAAACCGTGTGTTGACCAGTCAATGGCCGCGTTCCGCGTTGAAGGCCATGTTGGAAGCCGCGTGGTGACTGTGTGAAATGGTCGAGTATAATCCATGTACAATAAAATACACGCCGTGTACTTTTCATTTTCTCACCTATAAAAGGAGGGGTCCCCTCCTCCTTTTCAACTCACCCCTCTCCTCTACTTTCCTCTGAGAAGAGTTCTCCCAAGTGACTCGAGGGCTCTTTCTTCTATAAATTCTTCGTTCAAGCTCCGATTTACGATCCTTCAGCGGACACGGGATCGTAACGATGAGGTGGAACTTCCGAGCTTGGATTCGTTGTCTCTCCTTCAGCCTTTACTTTCTGAATTCTACCCGAGGAGGTTTTTCCGAGACCCGGAAGAAGTGACGGACGCCGACAGACGTCTTTTAAAGTTGATCTGGGGGAGCGTTGCAATCAAAACCTGTTTAGGTAGGGATTTTAGCTTATTCTCTCTAAGTTGAGCATCATGTGGGGTGGGTTTCCTCTTATTTACGTGAAACACTTTTGAACCGGTATAATGAATATAATAACTGGCTTATATAACGAGGATGGGAAGTTGTGAATGCAGTTACTATTTTTATATATCCTTTTTTATTATGTTGTGAATGGAATTGGCTTATGCCTACTGAAAATCACGGTCGTTCAGGGCCTTTGCTTGCACAATTAAATGTTTCCCTATATTTCTAGACCGTTTTGTGAATAGATCTTTGTTGAATGTAGAATTTGGATAATCACGTAAAGTTGGATGATTTAAAATATGGAACCCTTGTGTGATCACCCCGGTTGAACAAAATGAAATAATGAACATGTGGATGTTGGCTTGGATACGTGGCATGTGGTGGGGGTGTTTTGTGGGCTGCTGTGGATCAGGTGAGCAGCGGGGATGTGGTTGACTTGGTTGTGGTTTGGTGTGAATGTTATGTTGGTAACGGGGAGCAGGGCTCTGATAAATGGTATTAAAGAGTTAATGAATTATGGGTCATGGTAATTTATTGGGATTAATAATCAATAGGTTTTTTGGTTAATAAGAAGGACTTGGTTGTGTTTCTTGTGTTTTCTTAACTGGATTTGTGGATGGAAGAGATATGTTTTACGAACAATTGATGTGGTTGGTTGGGGATAGTTTCCCAGTAGTTAAGGAACTAATAAACTCATTCTGCTGAAACATGAAATCCTAAATGGGTTTTGGATTTCTTGTTCTATGCATGCTTCATAGTAGCAGTGCCGAGGCACGTGCCCTTTTTCTCTGTTTAGAAGCCATAGGTTGGACTGTGTGTTTGGTATACATATATTTATTTGTATCTTTTGTGTTTAATCGCACCCCACCCATGTTGAACACTTAGTGCCAAACACTCCCATTTAATGGGAGAGGGTGTTTTTCCCTTAGTTACTAGCTCCTTCCTACTCCTTCTTCCCTAGGCTATGATGGCATGAGGCGACCTTACACCTAAGACTCTTCGGGTAGGTTTTTATTGGGGTGGTTCTAGCCCAATACTCTTCAGGAAGGTTTTACTGTTTCCCAAGAATCTTCAGGATGAGGCCCAGGTGTGTGCGGGCGGGATACGTGGTTCTGAGGCACAGGTGTGTGCAGGCGGGATACGTGGCTGTGAGGCCCAGGAGTGTGTGGGCGGGATACGTGGTTGTGAGGCCCAGGTGTGTGGGGGCGGGATATGTGGTTGTGAGGCCCAGGTGTGTGCGGGCGGGATACTTGGTTTTGAGGCCCAGGTGTGTGTGGGCGGGGAGAGTGTGGCAGCGTCAGGATGTTCGTCGTTAGGAAGAGCAGGAATCTAAAGGGAAATGGTGTGGGTTACCCAATACTCTTGTTCTTATATACTACTACCTGTTGTGATTTTTCTTTTCATGAGTCTGGCTGGTGAGGTTGGGTGGATAGAATTCCTTGCTAGGTATCTTCTGTTATTCTCACGGGACATTAGGATGTATCCCCACTTATGCACGAGAACATTTGGTTTCCCTACAGAGTATACTAGTAAGTTCACCCTACGTTTACTTGCAGGTTTCCAAGAGGACTACCAGGGCTGTGCGGGACCCTACTAGTCAGACAGTTGGAGTTATTTCTTTTGGTGTACAATTGTTTATTTTGGTATTATACTTGAGATTTCTTGTACTGGGACCTTGTTATAAAATTGTTTAAACATGCATGTGGGCATGGGTTGGGTTTATTTCTATACACTTCTTCTTTTCTTTTTGGTGGTTGACTTGTCCTATTTCCCGATCATAAAATATTTAAAAGGTTAATGCCTCCCATATTTTTGAAAACTCATACCCTTGGTGCTAGTTGCCACCATGGGGACTATTGGAGGTGGGACTCGGGGGTCATTATATCCCTTTAACCATTGCCAGCTCAGGAGGGTCATCTTTGGTGGGAGGGGGTCATGAAAGAATTGTCTCAGAGGTTATGGTTGAGAGATAGGACGGAGTCTGGAGTTAGGCACAGTGAGGATTTCATGGGATGGTAGGGAAACAGTGTTAGTTAATCTTGGTGCGTGACATAGGCCACTACAGACCGGCTATGACACGGGATTTTAGGGCCCCCCGTGATCTGATGCAAGGAATCTAAGCCTACCAAACGACCATGTGAGACTACATTGATTGCAGGGTAGAGACCCTAGGGAAGGTACATGCATCATCATGATTGTGGTTTACTTGATTTGGGGGTTCTGGGAAAGAAATTGACATAAAATGTTAAAATGAATCCCTGAGAAATTTCCTTACTACTTGGGATTAGGAGATCTTTGTTTACCATATTGATATGGCACATGGACGTCATCCCCGGGTGGCTCAGACGGCCAAGGCCCAGCACATTCAGTCGGTCGATCATTTGAGGATTGACCTTGAGGAGGAAGATAGCCAGTGGCAGAAGACTATCCATTCTTTTCAGCGGCAGACCCTCAAAAGAAGTACGAGGGTAATACTTCAGATACGGATACAGAGGGGTGTCTTGAGGAGCTAGGGGTTTCTTTTACCTTGATTCGTGCTTCGAGGGATTATTGGGTTCCCATAGTAGTCAGTCAGCTAAGAGGTGCGGTGCGACAGTGGTGGAGGCTCTACCTCGGAGAGAGGATAGAGGCAGAGTTTCCATGGGATAACTTTGAGAAGCAATTCCATGTGGAATTCTTTTCTTCTATGATCAAGGAGGAGAAGCGGAAGGAGTTACTCTCCCTTCAGTAGGGGAGTATGACAGTACGAGAGATGGGGATCAAGTTCATGGATCTCCTGCGATTTGCTCCGGATCTCTTTCCGGATGAGGAGTCTCGAGTGAGACGTTTGGAGGAGGCTCTTCGTCCTTCACTCCAGTATGTTATCACCCCCTTCACCCTTCCGACATACTTGGTGGTACATAAGAAGGAAGAGGTTGTAGAGAGGATGCACTCACTGGGAGGTGCACCACGAGAGGGGATCCAGCTAGGTTCCTCGAAGGGGAAGGCAGTCAGCAGCACCAGTTGCCGGTGAGGCCCTTCCAGCAGCAGTAGGACCATGATCCTCCGAGGGAAGAATTTGCAAGAGGAGGCAGACATCAGGGTGTTCCTTAGGTACCTCGACCAGGGTGTGGTCAGGGAGGTGGATGACATCAGAGAGGTAGAGGAGCTGGGCATGGACAATTTCACATAGCATATTTGGCATCTCCAGCAGGACCAGAGGTGGTGCGAGGTATGATTTGTTTGTTCAGCACTCTCGTTTCTGCTTTGTTCGATTCGGGAGCTTTGCACTCTTTTGTTGCACCTGGTCTAGACCATACTTTGGGACTAGACGTAGAGAGACTTTCCATACCACTAGTGCTGAGTACACTAGTTGGAGGCCAGACCAGCATATCTTGTGTTTGCTGGGGATGTGGGATGAAGTTGGGACCACATCGATCTAGTGGGGATCTTCTTCTGTTACAGATGCAGCCATAGGATGTCATCCTAGGAATCTACTATTTTTTTTCTTTTAGTGTCGTTATCGACTTCTTACGGAGAATATTTGTGTTCTCCGACGTGGATGGGCGGCGCATATCTTTTGTTGGCGAGAGGTGCTATCTGGTAGGAATCCATCATGTGGAGCCTCTACTTTCCTTGTTAGGCAGGTTATCAGTGGTTCTTGCTGATACAGAGATGATGGATGACCAGGAGGTTTTTAGGGAGTTCCTCGATGTTTTTTACCAAGGAGGTTGTGACTCTTTCCCCCCCCCCCCCCGACATGATGTTGAGTTCGGGATAGACATATAGCCTGGTGACCGTCTGATTTCGATGGCCCCTTATCGGATGGCACCTTCAGAGCTGCGGGAGTTGCGAATTCAGATTGACGATCTGATGGAGAAGGTTTTTGTTCGACCCAGCGTGTCACCATGGGGTGCTCCAGTTTTGTTCGTGAAGAAGGTAGATGGTGGTCTCAGGCTATGCATAGACTACCGAAGGTTGAACCAGGTAACAGTCAAGAACTGTTAGCCCCTCCCAAGGATAGATGATCTCTTCAAACAGCTGAGGGGAGAAGGTTGGTTTTCTAAGATTGATCTACGATCAGGATATCATCAGTTGAGGGTAAAAAACAGTGACATCTCGAAGATGGCTTTTAGGTGAAATTATGGGATCTTTGAGTTTGTATTGATGCCGTTTGGAGTTACGAATGCACCAGATGTGTTCATGGGACTTATGAAATTTTTCTTCAGCGAGTTTGTAGACCGGTTCATCATTGTGTTTGTCGATGACATCCTGATCTACTCAAGATCAAAGGAGGAGCACATTGATCATCTCAGGGATGTCTTGGAAGTCATTTGACACCACCATCTTTACGGGAAATTGTCAAAGTGTAACTTCTTGACGCAAGAAGTAATATTCCTTGGGTACGTGGTGTCGCAGCTTGGAGTGTCAGTGGACCTATCGAAGGTAGAGGTAGTTGTTTCTTCAGCGGCACCTAAGAGTGTGGCGGAAGTTCGTAGTTTCCTGGGGTTATCAGGTTACTATCGGAGAATCATTTCTAACTTCTCTCAAGTTGCTGCTCCATTGAAATCTTTGACTAGGAAGAACCAGGTGTTCCTATGGAGTGAGAAGTGCCAGAAGGCTTTCGAATACCTGAAAAAAGAAGTTGGTCAGTGATCCCGTACATAGGTTTCTAGAGGAAGGATTTTTGTATGAGGTGTTTCGTGATGATTCTGGCCTTGGTCTGGGGTGTGTGCTGATGCAGAAGAAGGGGATGATCTGTTATGGGTATAGGAAGTTACACCCTCATGAGCGTAACTATGCCACTCATGACCAAGATCTTGTAGTATTAGTGTTCCCACTAATGTTGTGGCGACATTACCTCTTTGGGGGAGCGCTTTCTCGTCTTCTCAGATCACAAGATCCTATGTTATATCTTCTCTCAGCGTGACATGAACTTACGGTAGCGGTGATGGGTTGAGTTTCTCCAAGACTATGACTTTGAGACCTCTTAAACTGAAGGTAAGGGCAACGTTGTGGCTGATGCCCTGAGCAGGAAGTCGCATTAGGAAGTGGTTCGAAAATCTTCTGATGCTTGTAAGGTGATGGGAGAGTTGGCTTCCTTGCACTTGGATGCAAGGGTAAGAGGTTTGAGAGGATATTTGTTTCAGATGACGGTGCATTCCTCCATGTTGCAGTAGGTGGAAGAGTCTCAGTGGGGGGACTCCAAGGTGGAAGTGATGTGGGATCATGTCAATCAGTGGAATGCTCCAGAAGAATGGTCAGAGGATAACCAACATCAGATGCTTTTCCATGGAAGGTTGTTTGCCCTGTAGACAATGCATGGGGGAGTTCTCCGTGAGTTCCATAGCTCAGCCTTGGCGGTTCATTTAGGAATTTCAAAAATGTACCAAGGCCTGAAGGAACAATTTTGGTGGCCCGGGGTGAAACGGGCCGTGGCAGAGTTTGTGGCTAAATGCCTAGTGTGTCATCAAGTAAAGGTTGAACACCGTGTTACCAGTGATTTGTTGCATCCTATAGATGTCCTCTAGTTGAAGTAGGATGTCATCTCAATGGACTTCATCACAGGAATACCCAGAGATCGGGGTGGTTATGACACTATCTGGGTAGTGGTGGATCGACTGACGAAATCAGCTCACTTCTTTGCAATTAAGGAGTCGGTCCCGGTGAGTACCTTAGAACAGAGGTACGTGGACGAGGTGGTGTGTTTGCATGGAGTTTCGAAGACTATCATCTCAGATCGGGATACTCTGTTTACCTCATGAGTCTGGAGGGGGTTGCAGCATGCTTTTGGCACCCAGTTACGCCTCATCACTACTTTCCACCCCCAGACCGATGGGCAGACAGAGCGGACTATCCAGATGTTGGAGGACATGTTGCGAGAATGCGTTCTAGATTTCATAGGATCATGGGTATGACACTTTCCTTTAGTATAGTTTTCCTACAACAACAGCTTCCACACTACTATTGGCATGACACCGTTTGAAGCTTTGTATGGAAGACCATGTTGTTCACCCATTTGCTGGGAAGAGGTTGGTGAGACAGGTGATCTTGGGCCAGAGGTAGTGCAGAGCACCACAGAGAATGTTCATCTTGTACGTGAGAGGATGAAAGCATCTCATGACTGACAAAAGTATTATGTTGATCGTCAGAGGAGGGCCTTGGATTTTGAAGTGGGAGATCATGTGTTCTTGATGTTTTCCCCTCGATGGGGGCACCAGAGGTTCGAGAAGGGGAGTAAGCTCTCCCCTAGGTTCATCAGACCTTTCGAGGTGCTAATGTTGGTCGGTGAGGTGGAATATCAGCTAGCCCTTCCACCTCAGTTGGAGAAGGTTCATGACATCTTCCACGTCTCCCAGCTTCGTCGGTACTTACACGAAGACTCTCAAGTTATCGACTGCGGAGAGTTAGATATGGGAGACGACACGAACTTCGAGGAATGACCAGTCAGAATCAAAGATCTTAAAGAGAAGGTGCTCTGTGGAAGAAGCATTCCCCTGGTTCGTGTGTTGTGGAGGCATGGCAGACTCAAGGAGATCACATGGGAGTGGGATGCCCAGATGCGCGCTCAGTACCCGGAGTTTTTTTACTTGTGTTTTTCCTTGTTCTTCTGAACTTGTTTTTCTACTCTGTACCTTTGATATATGGAATTCTTCGCTTGTCGGTTGTGAGACCTTTTGTGTCCTTTTCCCTGGTAATGTGTAACATGTCCGGATGTGTGGGGAAAGGGAAAAACCTGATCCTTAATCGAGAAGCATTAATGAGGATGCGATTGAACCCATGCGGGCGAGTCAGTGCCGCCTAAAGTAGATAATATCTCGACATAGGAGAAGGGATTATTCCCCAGACCACATATTCATGTAGTGTGTTGGTTGTGTGGTGTTGGGGGTAGTGCAAGTTGGAAAATCCTAATATATGGAAGTGGTAAGGCCTAATCCTTAATCGAAACGCATTGATGTGGATGCGATTAAACCCATGCAGGTGAGTCCGTGCTGCCAAAAGCAGATAATATCCCAACATAGGAGGGGGAATTCCTAACTCCTATGATTAGGGTTGTTGGTTGGGTTCCTATATTACAAGAACCCTAAGAGGTATCTTTTTGGGTTCATTTGGGTTGGTTTTTGAATTCTCGGGGACGAGAATATTTTAAGATGTTTCTGATGTAATTGCCCATACCCCTCTGGACCATACCTTCTACAAAAAGAAGGCCACGAAGTGTTCTGGAGGTTAAAATGGACTTTTTCCACACTTTCCAGAATTTTGAAACTAAACGCCGTGTAGTTTGAGTACACCCCATTTACCCCCTTGTTGGATATACACCGTGTTGAAGGCCATGTCTTTATCGTGTGAAATAAGTGGGTACACTCCATGTGTCCAGTACTACAGGGCGTGTAGTCCTTCCCCGCATACGCATTACGGGTCAACGGCCATGTGCCGTGTTGGAGCCGTGTCTTTTCCGTGTGAAAAAAATTGGTACATGCCACGTGTCCAGTACTACATGTCATGTATTCCCTCCCCGCGTATGCATTACCCTCAAACCGTGTGTTGACCAGTCGACGGTCGCGTTCCGTGTTGAAAGCCATGTTGGAAGCCGCGTGGTGACCGTGTGAAACGGCCGAGTTCACGTCGTGTACCATAAAATACATGCCGTGTACTTTTTCTTTTCTCGCCTATAAAATGAGGGGTCCCATCCTCCTTTTCAACTCACCCCTCTCCTCCCCTTTCCTCAGAGCAGAGTTCTCCCAAGAGACTAGAAGGCTCTTTCTTCCATAACATCTTCGTTCGAGCTCTGATTTATGATCCTTTAGTGGCCATGGGATTGTAAAGATGAGGCTGAACTTCAGAGCTTGGATATGTTGTCTTTCCTTCGGCCATTCCTTTCTGACATCCACCTGAGTAGGTTTTGCTGGGACCCGATAGAAGTGACGGATGCCGACGGATGACTTCTAAATTTGATCCGGGGGAGCGTTGCAATCATAACCTGTTTAGGTAGGGATTTTACCTTTGTCTCTCTATGTTGTGCATTATGCGGGGTGGGTTTCCTCTTGTTTACGTGAAACACTTTTGAACCGGTTTAATGAAGACAATAACTTTCTATATAACGGGGATGGGATGTTTTGAATGAAGTTACATTTTTTATATATCCTGTGATATTATGTTGTGAATTGAATAGGATTATACCTAATGAAAATCACGGTATTTGGGGGCCTTTGCTTGTAAAATTAAATTTTTCCCTGTATTTCTAGACCATTTTGTGAATAGATCTTTGTTGAATGTGGAATTTGGATTATCACATAATGTAGGTTGATTTAAAATCTAGAACCCTTGTGTGATCACCCCGGTTGAACAGAATGAAATAATGAACATGTGGGTGTTGGCATTGATACATGGCATTTAGTGGGGGTGTTTTGTGGGTTGATGTGGATCGGGTGAGCAGAGGGGCTGCGGTTGACTTGGTTGTGGGTTGGTGTGAATGTTATGTTGTTAACGGGCAGCGAGGCTATGATAAATGTTATTAAAGAGTTAATGAATGATGGGTCATGTTAATGGAATGGGATTAATAATCAATGGGTTGGTTGGTTGATAAGAAGGACTTGGTTTTGTTGCTTGTGTTTTCCTAACTCGGTTTGTGGATGGAAGGGATATGTTTTATGAATGATTGATGTGGTTGGTTGTGGATAGTTGCCCAGTAGTTAAGGAAATAATAAACTATTTTGGCTGAAATGTGAAAACCTAAATGGGGTTGGGATTTCTTGTTGTATGCATGCTTCGTAGTAGTAGTGCCAAGGCACGTGCTCTTTTTCTCTGTTTAGAAGCTATAGGTTGGGCTCTGTGTTTAGTATACATATATATATTTGTATCATTTGTGTTTTATCTCACCCCGCCCATGTTGAGCACTTAGTGCCAAACACTCCCATATCACGGGAGAGGGTATTTTTCCCTTAGTTACAAGCTCCATCCTCCTCCTTCTTCCCTAGGCTGTGATGGCTTCAGGTGACCTTACTCCTAAGACTCTTCGGGTAGGTTTAGATTGGGGTGGTTCTAGCCCAAGACTCTTCGGGCAGGTTTTACTGTTTCCCAAGAATCTTCGGGATGATGCCCAGGTGTGTGCGGGTAGGATAGGTGGTTGTGAGGCCCAGGTGTGTGCGGGCAGGATGCGTGGTTGTGAGGCCAAGTTGTTTGCGGGCGGGATAGGTGGTTGTAAGGCCCAGGTGTGTGAGGGCGGGATAGGTGGTTGTGAGGCCCAGGTGTGTGCGGGCGGGATACGTGGTTGTGAGGCCCAGGTGTGTGTGGGCGGGATATGTGATTGTGAGGCCCAGGTGTGTGTGAGCGGGGAGAGTGTGACAGCGTCAGGACATTCTCCATTAGGAAGAGAATCTAACTAAAGGGAAATGGTGCGAGGTACCCATTACTCTTGTTCTTATATACTACTACATATTGTGATTGTGTTTTTGGTGAGTGCGGCTAGTGAGGTTGGGTGGATAGAATTCCTTGCTGGGTTTCATCTGTTGTTCTCACAGGACATTAGGATGTCTCCCCACTTGTACACAAGAACTTTTGGTTTCCCTACTGAGTATACATGTATGCTCACCCTACGTTTAAATTCAGGATTCTAGGAGGACTACCAGGGCTGTGCGGGACCCTACTAGTCGGACAGTTGGAGTTTTTGTTGTTGCTGAACACTTGTTTATTTTGGTATTGCACTTGAGCTTTCTTGTACTTTCACCTTGTTATAAAATTGTTTAAACATGCATGCGGGCTTGGTTTGGGTTTATTTCTATACACTTGTTATTTCCTTTTTGGTGGTTGACTTGTCCTATTTCCAGATCATAAAATAATAAAAAGGTTAATGCCTCCCATATTTGTGAAAACTCATACCCTTGGTGCTAGTCGCCACCCCGGGCCCTACTGGAGGCGGGACTCGGGGGTCATTATCTCCTTTTCACCATTGCTAGCTCAGGAGGGGAATCTTTGGTGGGAGGAGGTCGTGACAAGAACACACATGAAGAACGTGAGAATTCAGGGGAGAAAAACATACAAATTGAAAGGGACAAACCTCGATTGTTGTTCGTGTTGATCTTGGTTCGTCACCATTAGAAGGTTGAACGAAACCAAAAATAACTCAAGAGTCAAAAACCCCAAAATCCCTTCAAAATCGCATCCCGCAAATACGAACGATTAGCAGGATAATATGTTCATGGATTAGACTTCGTTTGTCGTAGGAATCAAGAATAGGAAAGAAATCACAAAGAGGTCAAACACCCTACCTAGATCCGTGGCACTCATCGACGAAGATCTGGTAGATGCTTCGTCATCGCCGGGGAAATCTGTCAAGAATGTTATCGCCATGTGGGAAGGTCTCCTCTAGACCTTTCCAAGATCCTACAGGGGTTTCATGTTTATGAGGGCTGTAACCCTGGACCCCTAAGAAAGACATTATTATAAAAGGATAAAACATACAGATATCACTACAACAAGGATTTTTTTTAATAAAAATACTTTTAATAAATATTTTTTTATGGCTACGTCCAACAAACCAGATCTCACCACTAACACGTTCCAGATGATGTTAGGTCTACTCTAGGGTAAACCCGCTACTCTGGACACAACGGTGCCCTCAGATTTTAGATCTGAGCACCCATTCATTAGTTATTTCACTATTTCACGAAAACAACACGTGCATGAAATTTAATTATTTTATTAAATATAAATATTTGTTCCAGGCTCACCGGGCCTCAGAACTGCGCATTGTCTCATAGTCTAGTCCCAAAATAATTATTATATAATTTTAAAATAAAAAAATAGATAAAATCTGAGACATTACAAGTTCCCATAAGAATATATGGCACTTGGATAGATGATTTTCAAGGCATATGACTGGAGATTACTTATGTTTCAAAAGCATAATCAAATTTGATGGAGGACATGTCACGTTTAATGAAAATTCAATAGGAAAAATCCTCGGTATATGCCAGATTGGTAACTCTGATTCAGTTTTAATTTCTAATGTTTTATTTTTTGACGGATTAAAATACAATTTATTAAGCATTTATCTTTTGTGTGATTATGGTTTCAATGTTATATTTGAAAAATATGCTTGTAATGTTTTTAATTCTAAAACTTTTTTAGTATTTTATGCCTTAAGAAATGAAAATGTGTATTCCATAGATTTAAAATCATTATCCAAACAAAATGTTACCTGTTTAAATGATTTTAATAAACAATCCTAGATATGGCATAGAAGATTAGGACATTGCAACATTCATTGACTTAGAAACCTGACTGGGAAGAATTTAGTTAGAGACCTACCTCAACTAAAATTACCAAATGACACAGTTTGTAATCCCTATCAAAAGGGAAAGAAACATAATGTTTCTTTTAAATCAAAGAAAGAAGATTAAAATTCTCAACCTCTCAAGTCGATTCACATGGACTTGTTTGGACCTTCTAGAGTTTCTAGTTTAAATGGGAAGAACTATGTCTAGGTCTTAGCAGATGAAATTTCTAGATACACTTGGGTATACTTTCTAGCTCAAAAAAGTGAATCTCATTCTTATTTTACTAAATACTCTGAGTCTATAGTGAACCTTAGTGGACATAAGATTAAGGCCATGAGAAGTGATCATGGACGTGAGTTTGAAAATAATGAGTTTGAATATTACTGCTCCCAGAATGGTTAGAGTCACAAACTTTTTTTCCCATAGGACACCTAAACAGAATGATTTAGTAGAAAGAAGAAATAGAACCCTTAAGGAAATTGCAAGATCTATGCTCAATGAATATGATTTACCAGTTTATTTTTGGGATGAAGCTGTGAATACATCTTGTTATATTATAAATATAGTCTTGGTTAGACATGTTTATAAAAATACTCCTTATGAACTGTGGAATAATAGGAAACCTAAAGTTAGTTATTTCATAGTTTTTGGTTTCAAAGTCTTTATTCATAATATTAAGGATAATCTTTGCACGTTTGTGTAAATAATTTATGGGAGAATATCTTTAGGTTACTCTATAACCAGTAAATCTTATATATTCTTTAACAAAAGATCCAAATGAGTGGAAGAATCTCTTCACATAAAATATGATGAAACTGATCCACATGAACCTAAATCTTCTCCTAAAAATCATGAAGAAGATCAGTTTGTTCTAGAACATAATGATAAAATCATTGAACATGTTGTAAAGATAACCAGTTCGGGACATGTTCCAGAATCTACTCCGGGTGAACCCGATCATAGAGAAGAAGCCAAAATTTCTATTCCTACCTTTACTAGATCAACTATTATTATAAAAAATCATCCATTAGATTTTTTTGTTGGTAATCTTGATAGAGGGACATAAACTAGAGCTTATCTAAGGAATCATGTTGAACATCAAGCCTTTTATAAATAGTTAGAACCAAAAAATATCAATGATGCAATCAATGATGAATTTTGGATAATGGATGTGAAAGAATAATTAAATCAATTTGAAATAAACAAAGTCTATGAATTAGTTGAGAGACCTAAGGACACATTGTCCAAAGGAACTAAATGGGTTTTTAGAAATAAAGTTGTTGAGTCTGGAAATATAGTTAGAAACAATGAAAGGATAGTGGCACAAGGGTATAGTTATGAGGAAGTAATAGATTATGAGGAATATTTTGCAGCTGTTTCTAGATTATAGGCCATTAGGATTCTACTTGCCTATACTACTCATATGAATTTTAAGTTATATCAAATGGATGTTTAGAGTGATTTTTTAAATGGTTTTATAATTAAAGATATTTTTGTTGAACAACCACCTAGATTTACTTATCCTCATTTTCCAAATCGAGTTTTTAAACATCTTATAGGATTATATGGTTTAAAACAATCTCCACGAGCTTGGTATGATAGACTTAGTAATTTTCTTATTTCAAAAGGTTCTTCTAAAGGGATTTTTTATCCATATATTTTTATAAAAAGAATATCCAAAGTTGTTTTTATAGTGAAAACCTATGTTAACGATGTTATTTTTGGATCCTCTAATAGTACTTTCTGTATTGATTTTTCAAAGAGTATGAAAAATGAATAAGAAATGGGTTTAATTGGAGAAGTCAATTATTTTCTTGGATTTCATGTTTTCCAAATTAACAATTTTATTATTTTAAATCCAGTAAAATATAAAAAGGATATTTTAATACGCTTTGGTTTAGATAGTATTAAGAAAAGTTATACACCTATGAGTACCACCTGTAAGTTGGATGCTGATAAAACTGGAATACCAGTGGATCAAACTAACTATAGAGGTATGATTGGAAGCCTACATTATCTTACTGCTAGTTGACCAGATATTATGTTTACTGTGTGTATGTGTGCAAAATTTCAAGCTAATCCAAAAGAGTCACACTTGCGTGCTGTTAAAAGAATTTTCAAAAATCTTAAACATACTGCTAACACAAGATTATATTATCCAAAAGGGAAATCATTCGATTTAATAGGTTATTCAGATTCTGACTTTTCCGATTGGAAGTTATATAGAAAGATCACTTCTAGAACATATTACATTCTAGGTAATTCCTTGCTATCTTGGTGTAGTAAAAAAGAATAATTCTATTGCATTGTCAAATGCTGATGCAGAGTACATTGCTATTGGTAGTTGTTGTGCACAAATTTGGAGGATAAAACATACATTATTGGAATAAAGATATCAGTTTAGACTTGTATCTATAATCTTTGATAACACAACTGCAATTAATATCTTAGGAATCCCGTGTCTCACTCTAGGACCAAACACATTGATGTAAGAAACCACTTTTTGAGAGATCATTACCAAAAGGGTGATATTAATCTTGAATCTATAGGTATTGAACATCAATTAACTAACATTTTCACCAAGACTTTAAGTTAAGATAGGTTATGTTAAATTAGACATGAGTTAGGAATGTAAGACTTTGTACGTTAGAAACCACACTGTTAGAAATCTCACTAATAGAAATCTCACCGTTAGAAATCTCACTGTTAGAAACCTCACCGTTATGAATCTCACTATAAAAAACCTCACCGTTAGAAACCTCACAGTTATGAACCTCACAGTTAGAAACCTCACCATTAAGAACCTCACTGTTACATACCCCAATGTTAGAAACCTCACTGTTATGAACCTCACTATTATACCTCACTGTTATGAACCTCGTTGTTATACCTCACCCTTATGAAACTCACTTTTATATCTCAAAATTATGAACCTCACCGCTATACCTCACTGGTATAGACCTCACTGATAAAAATACCTCACCGTTAGTAATCCTCATTGGCATGTCTTACCATTAGGTTGTTCTTTTTTTAATATTTTGTATCTTTAGAAGTAGGAATCTGAATTGTTTATTCTATACTTATTATGTTTTATTTTTTTATATTGTGATTCCTAAATGATAAAACATAAATCCTGACCTCATCTCAATCCACCTCAAACCCTTTACCTTCAAGCCTTAGCTCCCAAACCTATGTTTCTCTTGAACCCTAAGCCTCTCGATTCGTAGAATGGATAGAGTGAAGAGACCATCAGTCAGTGAAAATGATGATGAACCGAATTATAAGAGACTCAAAAGAGAGTCTAGTAGTGGAAGTGAAGTTAATAAACCTACAAATTCACATCTAGTTCAAATGGAAATAGTCGTTGAGAAAGAGTTGTGGGCGGAATTGTTGATGTCCAGTAAGTATTGAGTTCTGGATGTACTGGATGATCAAAAATGGGTAGAATGATTCTCGAATAACAATGGAACCTATTATCCAAAGCTGGTAAAACAGTTTTATACATCTGTGTGCTTTGATAAATCTGAAGAGGAGAATAGAATGGTCTCAGTTGTGAATGGAAAATAAATAGCTTTTTCCTCCGCTGAATGAGATGAATGCCTGAAAGTTCCATATGAAGGAGAGTTTAGATATTTCATGAAATCAGTACCTTCTATCAGTGACATCTTTTACTATGAAGCTGATTTGGAATAATTAACTGGATATGGAACACCAAGAAAGGTAGTTTCTATTGAAATGGATAGAGAGAACCGATTACTATTAATGTTTATTCAACATATGATATGTCCAAGGAGAGGATACATTGCAAATCTAAAATACAAATATATTTATTTTCTGTATCTGTTAAGACATGTTGTTAAGGTGAACCTATGTAGACTTATGATGATTTAGATTGAATATATGACTAAGAAAAAAAATCAAAAACCAATTCTTTATTCTTTGTAAAGTTAATTTCGGTTATGATCAAACTAAAGGGATTAGTTGAGTCTTAGGAAGAGACAGTAGTGGTTAGGAATGATTTTTGCATCACAAGAACAGTTTGTAAATACATGAAGATCAATTGGATGTCATGGAGAAGAGAATGGGTCAGTGATGATGATAACCTATATGATAAGTTTAATCATCTGTATCATCCTTCTAGGATTATGGATGTGAGGGATCTAGGTCTAAGACCTGAAGAAGAGAAACCTCAGTATACTGATGATACTAATGAAGAGGATACCTCTATTGCTGATGGTAGGGATTCGTACTTGCCTCCAAGTCTTTTTGCTGTTGTTGTGTCATCTGGAAAGGAAATATTATTGAAAGAAATCAATAAAGAAGCACATGAAGATGAGGAAGACTAGCCTGCCCTAGAGATTGAATAAGAAGAAGTATCTGAAATAGAAGCATATGCTTCTGTCACCTTGAGTTTGAGTCCATTGATTGGAAGTACTGTTGTGCCAGAAGCTATTCATGTGGAAGTAGATAGACCTGCGCCTATTCCTAAGGAACCTCCTGCCATTAGATAAGTAGAGATGGTTGTGGGAGATTCTTTTGAGGAAGACAGAGCTGTTGAGGGTGCTATTTCCTTACATATACATGAAAATGCACTAGTTAAGGTGGATCATCCAACTAGACTTGGCAAGGTTTCACTAGATGATGGAATTGAAGACTGGACTGAAGACCCAGGTTTTCTAGTTTTTGGGTTGTAATATCATGATTCTAAAGATGATACGTCCATGAATAGACCACAAGTTGACTATAATTTCTATTCTGAGTTGTTACCTGAGGATGTGTTAAGAAGAACTGATCTAGACCAGTTGAAGTCTAATCTTAAGACCTCGTTTGTGGAATAGATTGGAAAGATGGAAACCTATTTAATATGATCCATTCTATCTGTTATGAATGACACTGTGGCTAGTATTGTAATAGACAGAGCACCTATAGTTGTGCCTGAAAATCTGGTTACCAAGGCTGAACTTGATTGTTTAGTGGCTGAGTTGAAGGAAACATGGATTGCATCTATTTCAGATTTAAAGAGTTGTTTTATTGAAGAACTAAGAAAAATGGAATAATCTTTAGAAATATCTCTTGGGTGTATGGTGTCAGGTCCTGTGGCAGAAATTATGAATGTGATAAGAGTATGTAATTCACAGATTGAGAGCTAGACCGGAGCTGTTCCTACCTTGAAGCAGTCTGTTGCCTCTCTAACTACCTTGAGTAGTTCTCAAGCTCAAATGAGTAAGGATATCAATTTCATTAATGGTGTAGTAAGTAAATTTGTGGATCTTTTTGAGGGATTTATGAAGTCCATAGAGTAGCATGTCAGCACCCATGACTCACTTGTGAAAAATCATATCATTGGGATGACTAAATGTTTCATGGAAAGTGTGGCTTTTTCTCATGGTTATCTTGCTTCTAGACCTTCAGTGGAGTTAGCTCAAATTCTATCTTTGATGAAAGAGGATCATGGTTCAGCTTCTACAAGTGGAACCATAGACTCTGTTGCCTTGACCGAAGTGGGGACTACCCCTAGGGATATAGGGAAAATTGTTCAAAATTTTATGAGAGATGCAACTAATTCTCCGAAAGAGGTCAAATATAAAGTGGGTTACTACTTCCAAAGGGTTTATACCAAGAATCAGATCAAAAACCATTTCAAGATTATGTTAGAAAACATGAATCCCCCCCTGTCACTCAAGCTTTCAATGAACAAGTCAGAAAGCTGAGGGAGTTGACTCGCGCTTTATATAAATTCATGGTGATAGAACGATGAGGAAAAATAATAATGGGCATTAGAAATCTTTTTCTGCCATTTTTTCATGTGGACAGTACTCCAATCATTGCTCCTCCAGCTCTACCTACCTCTACTCAGTCTGCCACTATTTGTCAGATGACTCTAGTCTAATCTATTCAGAGCCTCACTACTATGATCACAGAGAGAGGTACCCCCTACAGGCCAGGAACATTCTTTGTTGCTCAACCCCCAGTAGTTCTTTATGGGATTCCTAATCCTTCTTTTCAAGATAGCCAGTCTGAATCTACCTCTGAACCCAAAGAAAAATCAAATGTGTACATTTATAAGGTGGGTTGATTAGTGTCAAGGACCTTTGATTGGAATCACTTGTATTTTTTTTCACTTCCGTATTTATATGTACTTTTGCCTCAAGTAATATATCCATGACTTTATTCTATTTTACTTTCTGTTACTTCTCTCATTACTTCTGTCCCGCTTTTTTTTAATCACAAATGGGGAGAAATAACATCTAAGGGGGATAAATAAGGGATAAATAATATAACAAGGGAGAAAACATACAAAGGGAGAAAACTAATATGAAGAAACATTATTTTTTATGATCATAATACATTTCCCTCTGGTACATTTGTTTTATATTTTTACCTTTGATACATTTATTGTATATATCACTTATAGGTTCGTTATACCTCTGATACATTTTCATCTAATAATCTATTCTCTATTAGATTTGTTTTATAATTCTAGTACATTGTTTTCTCTGATACATTTACTTTTAATAATATATCCTCTGATACATTTACAATATAATATTTGAAAATGTCATTAATCACATTGAGAAATATCAACCATTGTATTTTATACTGATACATTACTGATTATTTTGGATTATCATATCATAATTTGTGATTATCAAAAAGGGGGAGATTGTTGACCTCACCTATTATGATAATCCCAATGATTCTTTAATAGGCTATGATAATCCCAATTAATGGATAACTATATATTAAATCATTCAATCTATGAAATCCTACTATTAAGTTGATAAAAATATCAAAATATTCATTTGTATATGTTAATCAATGGTTATATATGTTTATACATACATTGAAATAATTATAACTCAATCTGCATATGTTTTTCATATATCAAATAAATGTTATGTCTACCGGTATGCACATAGCTACTAATTCAGACAAACAGATACACAACTACTTTGAAATCTAAGTTCACCATTACAGAAGTCTATCGATATGGATAAGGTCACAGATATGAATAACAACTACTGATAGAAGAAGACATACCAATAGAATAAGTCTACCGGTATGCACAAGGTCACCGCTACATAGTTACAAATACATTCTACCGATAAAAACAGACAGACAGATAGCTACCCATAAGAAGTCCACCGATACTGAAAAACAAAATCTACCAATACAAGTCTGTTGATATAGACAGATGGATACCAATACATAGTCTAACGATACAATTAAAATGACCACCAATATAGAGAGACAAAGTCTACCATTATTAAGGAGATAACAATAGAAAGAGATACCTTTATGAAAGAGCTACCAATACATAGAGCTAATGATATAAAGAGTAACATCTACCGATACATAAGAGCTACCGACACAAGCTTACTGATACTAAGATCAACCGATTGAAACTAGTCATCGTTTCTCAAAACTTTATTTCTATTTGATTATTATGAAATAATCATATTTGATGTTTTTAATTCACGTACTATTAATTAATGATAGTGGTTGGTATTTCAGGAAAAGTACCTCATACCTGTAAAAAGGTAGTCATTCCAATTGACGAAGCTGAAAGCTATAAAAGGAAAGACAAAATCCGACCATAAAAAAAGTGCTAAAAACAAGTGAAAATGTTGTGGGTGTGGTGATGTACAAATATAATCATCTGATACAAAAAGAATATATGCACCATATATTAAAGGGGGGAAGTGTATCTGAGGTACATTTCTGTGCTACAAAGACCATTAAATCCTTGAGAAAGACTTGAATACACTGGATGCCAAAAACAAAAACGACACACTTTTTTCCAGACAAAAAACCAAAGTAGGACTCAGAAGCATTTCTGTTTAATCAAAGGAGTCCAGAGCTACACTTCAAATCACTAGAACATTCTAAACTCGTATCTACTCTCTCTCAATGATTCTTTTACTTAATTTTTTATCAGTGTGTGTACTCTGTATATTCCATACACATACTAACTCATATTCTAAACTGGATGATTTAATCCTCACTCACTCTTTCCCTATACTCCTATTTCCTACTGTGGATAGTGGTAGAAGTCATGTGTGACCTAGATAGCCTGTGTGCTATTGTTTTTTTCCCACGTGGAACTGTTCTAGAGGTCTTAGTACCTGGACAGTCTGAGTGCTGTTGTTTTCCCCGATCCAGGGTGTGGATCAAAATTAATATAAATTTTTTGAGAGGACAAAGTCTCGGCTTGAGATAGAACCTTGTGGTTAAAATTGTTGTTTTATTTATTTTGTTTTAAACTAAATTGAATATTCCACTGAAAATTAATTTAAATAAAAATCTATTTTAAAGTAACTTTGATAGTTAAACTAGCAAGTGTTTTTATTTTATGTAATGTAGTAGGTTATTTTCAAAACTAATCTAATCTTCAGATTAAATTAACTGAGAACTAATCAATCTCTTGAGAACCTAACTGAACCTTTACCATATTGAAAATTCACTACAGTTTAGCTTATTATTCAATTTGGGGTATTTTTAATAAGAATATTTTTAATATAAATTTTACTTAGAACTCAATTCACCCCCCCCCTCTTGAGTATCCACTCCGACCGACACTATGATTAATGTAATCTGTCATAGATTAAAAATAATGTATCATAATTTAGAACTCTTGAATAAATTTTTAGATAATTGTATTTCTTATTATGATTATTATATCTCATACTATGAATTTTGGACTTAGTAAAAAATGAGAAAAAAAAATAATTAGACAACAGTTTAATGTGATAGATAAGTTTTAGAGGAGAAGGAAAATAGTATGACGACTTGTGCAATGGTTATTGTGATTATTCTAAATTTTTTTCCACATAATATGATTAACAATGTTTAAAATAACTGAATATCTGAATCACCATAGAATACATGGAAATAGTTTTCTATGTTTTTTGGTAGTGGGGAACATGGAAGAAATAATATTCATTTTCCTATGTGTTTATAATTTTGAAACTAACACACATGTGGATTTCATAGAGGATTGGGATCATGTTTTGACTGTTGAAAATAAGGAAAAAAGTTGTACAAATAATGAAAAAAATAAAGTGTATGATAAATTCAACTAATGACAATATTTTTCAACATTATGTATTGTTAATGGATGAATTCATTAAATATGGAATATATGAGAATTACATAAATAGGTGTCCTTGGGAAAAATGTTGTGAATTGAATCGAAAAGGTTTTATTATTAATGGTTTTTTATTGATGATTATGAGAGTAAAATTGATATGTGAAAGGAATGTAGTATTAAAGAGTATGATGATGAAGCTCAGTTAATTTTTTGATAAATATGTCGGTTATATGAAGTATTTATGTATTGTAATTCAATGATTATGTTAAAAAAACTATGTAAAATATATGTATTGTTCAGTAAAATTTTTTAGTTAATGATTTGAAAGAATATGTTGGATGGTACTTATGATTTAGAAAATTTATTTAATCACATTGTTATATTTATTGTAAAAATCATGAATATGGGAAGGTAGACCTTACTCTACTGCAAAATTTTAAAAAATGGTGTTCAATTAGGATGATTATATACTGGTTAAGAATAATGAAAATTGGATATACATTATTAACATAGAACATAATAATGATTTTATCACATTCTATTTTATAATATCATGGATAGTGTTTATGAAAATTTTCAATTTGACAAATATATCAACTAATATGTTTTTAAAAGAGTAAGGAAGAATTCATGTTTAAAAAAATTGGTAATCCATTTTATTATCATGCTTCAAGGGAAAAAATAACTAAGTTATTCATATGTTTGATGTGTGATAATTATGATCTTTTTCAAGTTGTGTTAGTGAATAATGATATGTTAATTTTGGAAATTTAATGGAATTATTTCAAAAAAATTGGAATTTATATTTTACAAAGGGGTCATAATATTAACCATTTTAGGAATTTGTTTATGATGAATATTTAATGAGAATTTAGATATTAATTTATTATTTCATAAAAATTGTGTCACAACCTACCTTCACCAAGATGAGAGAAGAGACATCAGATTGCCTGACCCATCCTTCATCTAGCTGAAGTAGATATAATGACCCCCGAGACCCGCCTTCAATATGTCCTGAAGTGGCGACTAGCACCCAGGGTATAGAATCACATACAAAATGGAAGGCATTACCCTTTTTTAGTAGGATCGGCAGATAATATTATAAATCCCAACAACACCAAAACTGAAGGTAAAAGTAAATCCAAAATAAAACAGTTCCCATATGCATGTTCCAAACTTAAGTGCAACAAAAGTAAAAGAGAACCCCAAAGTAAAGTACCAGAAAAAGAAAAATAGCAACAACAACTGTCCAAACGTCCGAGTAGTATGGTCCTGCACGATCCCTGATGTCTTCTTGGAAAGATGAATGCAGTTTATATATATAGGTTGAGTATACAGGTATACACAGTAGGGAAAACCAAAGGCTCTCATGCACAAGTGGGGAGGCATTCTAATGCCACATGAAAAGAATGAGATAACTAGAGAACCTAGAAAGGAATTTTTCTTCCCAAACCTTACCAAGGAATATTCCCCAAATAATGCAAGTCAAGTAAAGTAATATAAATAGCACATCAATATTTGGGTACACCGCGCCACATTCCCACTGGTTATTGAGGACATCCTATGCGTCAAACCA
This sequence comes from Viscum album, assembly GCA_963277665.1. NCBI lineage: Eukaryota > Viridiplantae > Streptophyta > Magnoliopsida > Santalales > Viscaceae > Viscum > Viscum album. The sequence goes on from OY728157.1 coordinate 1,997,642,356, forward strand.
CTCCCTCCATTTTCACCATAGTCCCACTGTCATCCCCCGCCCGTACACACCTGGGCTACCACAATCACACATCCCACCCGCAAACACCTGGGATATCACTACCACACATCCTGCACACACCTAGGTCTGAACAAATACTGCCATGCCCGAAGACACATGAGCCTCATTCTGACGACACTTGTGAACAACCTGCCTGCACACACCTAGTCCAACCACCACCACGTACCCTGCCTAAAAAATCTAGTTCTATAATGGACTTTAGTCTGTCGCATCCTACCCGAAGGATCTTGGGATACTTGGGAAAGGGAGAAGAAAAGGAGATAATATCCACCCACTCATAGGAGTGTTGGAAAATAACCCCTCCCCTATGAAATTTGGGTGTTCCGCACAAAGTGATTAACATGGGTGGGGTGCGAATAAGAAACATAATAACTAAAATTATATATAAAAGTAACATGAACTCATCCCAACCTATGGTTTACAAAACCAGCCTATACACATGAACCATCGTTACTATTCATTCATAAAAAGAATAACAACCACAACCCTATCCCAACTCATTTCCAGAAAACTACTCCCCATTGAACCCATTTATGTTTTCATAATCATGTAATTCCATTTATGTAAATTCTGTAGTACTGGTAATCTATCAGGTATAACCACATTCCTAATAATGGAAAATAGCCAAACAACAAATTAAGCATTCACACTCGGTTCTCTTGTAAATTCACAACAACAAAAGGTATATGCGATATCCCTCGAAGTATTGGAACCAAAACAAGACCCACCAAACATCCCCACATGACCTCATATCCAAAATCCATCAAATGTATCCCAATAGAGGATCCCATCTCTATCCACGTCGCTTCCAAAGCATCAACCGTCAACATCACCAAAATAGAGCAAGGGAGGTTTCAAATTTGAATATGCCATTAATTCAATTCTGTCATTCCATTTGGTTTACTAGGGTGATCACACAGGTATTCTTATTCACTGGGCATCCATTTAATCAACCGAGTTTATGTGATTAACCTGTTTCCATGTTACACCCATTCAATCACATAAATATCCTCAATAATAGAGGTTCATTAGTGTATAAAAAATACCACCAATGACCATGATTTTCATTGGGAATAAGAACGTAAAATTCACAACACATAATCAAGGATAAGGAATAAAACATAAACATTGAGCACGCCCCCATAATTCTTTAAAATTTCATATATTATATTCCTTAAATATTGGTTTCATCCATCCCCATAGAAACAATAGCAGACCCTCCTCGCATGAGACACACTAAGTAGAGACGAAGGAAAATCCTGACTTGAATGATCAATGATCGATGTTTTTCTCATGGCGCCAGCAACTAGGGAAGCACGACTTGCAGGGGAGGGACTTGGAATACTCTAAGAATGAGTAGGAAAGGTTCCATCATAGGCGCACTAATAGCCTTGGGAAAGGGGACTCCAAACGCACTAATGAGAAGAAGGAAATAGAGTAGCCAGGAAGAAAAGAATTCTCATGAGATAAAAAGGTGATATCCTGGAGTTTCTGGATAAGAGGATCTTGAGTGGTATTAAATGTGGATCATGGTTTCACCATGTGGTTACATAGTTACACATGATGTAATTAATTTTTTATTTAATAATTCTCATCAGAGGGGTGGCAAAAACTGATTTACATTAAAGGATTTAATTTAAGAGAGGAAAACTAGTCCATTGAGGGTCTCACCACTATTTGGGGGTTTAAAACGTTGTCTATGGTGATAAAAACGGAATCGAACAATATTAGAAAGGTTAAAATACTTAAGAGTAGTGTTATTGGAAAAAACGTGGAAGGAAATCCCATCACCCCTATGTGGCTGATTTGTGAGACTGGTAGTTGAAACCGATCGGAGGAGATGATCGGGCGAAGCTGATCCCATGAAGCTGATCCTGTGAAGCTGATCCTGTGAAGATGATCCTGTGAAGCTGGTCAATGAAACTGATCTGGGAAACTGATTTGGGTAAACAGATCTCTAAAATGGATTTGTTGAAACTGATCTATGAAACAATTTTGGGAAACCAGTATGTGAAACAGATTTGGGGAAATAGATCTGTGAAACGGATTTGGAGAAACTGTTATGTGAAACTGATTTGGTGAAACTGATATGTGAAATTGATTTGATGAAACCGATATGTGAAACCAATTTGGTGAAACCGATCACTAAAACCGATTCGGTGAAACAGATCTGTGAATCCGATTTGGTGAAACCGATCTGTGAATCCGATTTGGTGAAACCGATATGTGAAACCGATTTGGTGAAACCGATCTGTGAAACCTATTTGGTGAAACTAATTTTGTGAAAACTATCTATGAAACCGATATGGTGCAACTAATCTGTGAAACCAATTTGGTGATACCGATCTGTGAAACTGATTCGGTGAAACCGATATGTGAAACCGATTTGGTGAAACCGATTTGTGATACTGATTTGGTGAAACAGATCTGTGAAACGGATTTGCTGAAACCAATCTGTGAAACTCATTTTGTGAAACAAATATGTGAAACCAATTTAGTGAAACTGATCTGTGAAACTGATTTGGTGAAACGAATCTGTGAACTCGATTAGGTGAAACCGATCTGTGAAATAGATTTGGTGAAACCAATCTGTGAAACTAATTTGGTGAAACCACTCTGTGAAACTGATTTGGTGAAACCGATCTGTGAATCCAATTTGGTGAAACTGATCTGTGAAACTAATTGGGTGAAGTCGATATGTGAAACCGAATTGGTGAAACCAATCTATGAAACGATTCGGGGAAACCGATCTATGAAACTGAACTATGAATATGATTCTGTGAACCCGATCTGTGAGACTGATTTGGTTAAACCAATTTGTGAAATTGATTTATTGAAATAGATTTCTATAAATGAGTTGTGAAGCTGATCTGTGAAGCTGATCAGTGAAGGTGATCAGTGAAGATGATATGTTAGCAGATCAGTGGATCTGATCAGTGAAGGTGATCGGTGGAGATGATCAGTGGAGATGATCAACGGAGCTGATCAGTGGAGATGATTAGTGGAGCTAATCACTAAAGCTGATCAGTTGAGCTTATATGTGGAGTTGATCAGTGTACCTGATCTATAAAGCAAATCAGTGCATCTAATCTGTGAAGTTGATGGGTGGGACAAATCAATGAGTCCAGGACACCCCAACACATAGAATTTTGGCATAGTAATTGAATTGGAGGGTCTGGGCCATTACATCAGATACCTCTCAAAATTGTTCATGCCCTCGAGAATACAAGAGTTACCCAAAAACCCTTCCAAAAGATACCTCTCGGGGACAAGCCACCCCAAACAGCCATACAGATCCCAAGGATTGCATTGTCCTGGCACACGGATCGAGGAGTTCTTTCCTCCATGTCAAGATACTATCCGCTTTGGGTGGCACTGACTCACCCGCACAAGTTTAATCGCATCCACATTAATGCGTCTTGATTAGGGATCAGGTCCTTCCTTCCCTGCATATCAAGACATTTCATAACCATTCACAAGGTAAGGAAACAAAACTTCTCAAAAACCAACAAGGTCAGCATTACATCACAGTAGGTCACAAAAACAAGAATAAGAAGGAAGGATCTAAACAATAACTCAAAACAACTTTGGGTACTTGGCATGCATCTGAGATTATGTCTCCCAATTACTCTCCTCGAGGCCACCGTGCCTCCAAACACATGAACCAAAGGGATGGTTTGTCCATGAAGCACATTATCTATTCGATCCTCGATCCACACTAGTCACTCCACGAATGTAGTGTCATCCCCTATATCAAATTCTCCATAGTCAATGACATGGGAATCATCGTGTAGAAATCAACGAAGCAGGGAGATGTAGAAAACATTGGGATCCTTTCCAGCTGAGGTGGAAAAGCCATCTGATATTCTACCTCACCGACTCGCCCAAACACCTCAAAGGGCACGATTAACCTGGGGGAGAGCTTGATCCCCTTGCAAAACCTTTTCTGCCGAAGTCGAGGGGAAACATTTAAGAAAACATGGTCTCCAACCTTGAACTCCAAGGGCCTTCTCCTATGATCATAATTCGACTTCTTCCGATCTTGGACTTCCTTCATCCTCTCACACACAAGATGAACCTTCTCCATTATGCTCTGCACCACCTTAGGGCCAAGAACACCTGCCTCCCCAACCACGGTCCAGCACACGGGCGAGCGACACAGCCTCCCGTACAAGGCTTGAAATGGTGTCCTGCCAATAGTAGAGTGATAACTGTTATTATAGGAAAATTATACTAAGGGAAATGTCGTTCCCATATCCCCCAAAGTCCAAAACACATGATCGTAGCATATCCTCCAGTTTCTAGATGGTTCACTCTATCTTCGCATCTGTTTGGGGGTGGAAAGCAGTGCTAAGATGTAGGTGGGTGCCAAAAGCATGCTGCAATCCCCTCCAAACTCATGAGGTAAACCATGCATCCTTATCCAATACAATGGACCATATAACTCCATGAAACCGCACCACCTCATCTACATATCTCAATTCTAAGGCATCCACTGCACTCGATTCCTAGATCGCCAGAAAGTGAGCTAATTTCGTCAGCTAGTCTACCACTACCTAGACAGAATCACAGCCTCCTTGATCCCTGGGTAGTCCAGTGAATAAATACATCAATATTTCATCCCACATCCACTCGGGGACATCTAAAGGAAGCAACAATCCTCTTGGGACACGGTGTATGACCTTCACTTGCTGACACACCAAGAACCTTTCCACGAACTTCACCACTGCCTATTTCATCCTGGGCCACCAAAACTATTCCCTCGAGCCTTAGTACATTGTTGAAACTCCAGGGTGTACTTCTAAAAGGGAGTTATGGAACTCATAAAGAGATCCCTCATGCATCATATCTAGGACAAACAAGTTTCCCCGGAAAATCATCTGATTCTGACCATACTCCGATGACCCTTCAAGAGCATTTCCTTGGTTAACCCGATATCGCATCACTTCACTCTCTATGTCTCCCCACTAAGACTCCTCCACCTACTACAGTAGAGGGGAATACACTTTCTTCTAAAACAGAAAACCTCTATCGCCATCCTCCTTTACATATAGGTGTAGGGAAGCCAACTCCTCCATTTCCTTCCAAGCGTCCACATATTTTTAAACAGCTTACCTTCATGACTTCCTTCTTAAGGAATTAGCCACAACATTCCCCTTATATTCAGTTTGAGAGATCTCTAAGTTTTAGTCCCGGAGAAACTCCACCCACCTTCATTCTCGCAAGTTCATGTCCCAATGGGTAAATATATTCCACAAACTCCAGTGGTCTATGAATACCAAAATGTGCTGCCCGGTGAGGTAATGTCACCACAACGTCAATGCGAACACAACTGCTGCAAGCTCTAGGTCATGGGTGACATAGGTACACTCATGAGGACTTAACTGCCTAGACCCATAAGATATGACTCCCCTTTGCTACATCAGCACACACCCTAGGCCATGTCCATAATGATCACAAAACACCTCAAACAAAAGCCCTTCCTCTGGTAACCTTAGCACTAGGGAACAAACCAACTTCCCTTTAAGATAATTGCAGGATTCCTGACACTACTCACTCCACCCGAAGGTCTGGTCCTTTCTAGTCAACACTATCAAGGGGGATGAAACTCGAGAGATGTCGTGTAAAAATATCTGATAATAGCATGCTAGACCTAGAAAATTGTGATCCCCTATCACATTCATGGGTGCTTCGCAAGAAACAACCGCTTCCACCTTTGATGAATCAACAAAAACTCCTTTTTGAGACACCATGTGTCCAAGGAAATGCACTTCGCATGTCATGAACATACACTTTGACAATTTCCCATAGAGCTGGTGTTGTCGAAGGATTTATAAGACCATCCTAAGGTGCTTAGTATGTTCCTCCTCTGATCTTGAGTAGATAAAAATGTCATCGATGAACACAATGAAGAACCGGTCCAGAAACTCACGAAAAACAGAGTTCCTGAGGCCCATGAACACAGTAGGTGCATTTGTAACACTGAACAACAAGACTACGAACTTAATGTGGACATACCTGCACCTAAAAGAATTTTCTAGAATATCACTCTTTTTCACCCTTACCTGGTGCTACCCAGACCAGAGATCAATCATAGAGAACCAACCTTGACCCAATAGTTGTTCAAAGAGATCTTCTATCCTCAGAATAGGGTAACAGATCTTGACCGTTACTTGATTTAGTCTCTAGTATTCTATTCACATCCTGAGTCCACCATCAACCTTCTTTGAGAACATGATCGGAGCACCCCATGGCGACATGTTGGTTTATACAAAACCCTTCTTCAATATATCGTCAATCTCGATCCACAACTCACGTAGCCCAGAAGGCGCCATCTGAAATGTAGCCATGGAAATCGGATGGGCACCGGGTGTAACTCTATCCTGAACTCAATGTCATGTTCAAGGGGTAGAGTCACAACCTCCTAGGGAAAAATTTATCAGAACTCTCTAAAAACTCTCAGAACATACATCATCTTAGCATCCACTGATTCTAATAAATGATCGACCAACATATAATGAAGAGGCTCCACATGCCATCTCCCCACCTGAAAACTCCGCTCACCAACAAAAGCCACACGCAGGACATCCCCATCGGAGAACATGACTCTTCTCTGGAAGTTGTTGATAACATCATTCATAGAAAACATCCAGTCCATGCCTAGGATGACATCATATGGGTTCATATTTAGTAGAAGAAGGTCGCCAATAGACTGTTGTGACCCCAACATCAATCCTCATCCCCGACAAACATCAAAGAGACTGGTATGACCCCCAACTGGCGTACTCAGAACCAGGGGCATGGAGATTCTCTCTATGTATAGGCTCAATGAATGGGATAGATCCGGTGTATAGAAGGAGTGTGTTTCTCTTGAATCAAATAAGGTTTATGGAATAGTGCTAAATAAGCTGATCGTACCTTGAACGACTTCCAGCATTGGGGGAATTGCTACCTCTCTGGCATGAAACATCCCACGCCCAGCTCTTCTGCCTCTCAATTTCCAGCCGCCTCCCTGACCACGCCCTTGTAGAGGTCCTTGAGGATCACCACGGGGTCGGACTCCTCCTTCCATGTCTACTCTCAGAGGAGAGGGAGCTCGCTGTCCCTGCTGCTGCTTCTAAAAGGGTCTGGCTGGAAACTACTGCTGCTGAGGTGGGCGCTGAACCTACCCACCACCACTGTACTACACTCTGTCTGGGAACTAATTCTGAAGGTTACCACAACTTCCATAGATAATGCACGTTGGTCATGGGCTCGCAAGGAAAGGGGCAGGACTGGGAGATTGAAACTTGAACTGCTAGGGCCTGCTCCCCACTGGTCAAAACCTAGAAGTCCCTAACGCTGGAGGCTTGCTGCTGACGGTCTTCCCCTTTGACGAACTCCACTAACTCCCCCGTCGCGGCACACTTCCCTATTTGTGCATCCTTTATACCACTTCAGCCTTCTTCTAGACCTCCAATTACATCGGTAGGGTGAAGGAAGTAACAGGATAATGAAGAAAAGGTTAGATTGCCTCCTTGCACGTCTCGTCCAAAACTCCTCATGCAGAAAAAGGTCCTGAGAAAAACCAAGTAGATCCATGAACTTGATTACCATCTCCATCACTAACATTCTCCCATGCTGACGGGAGAGTAGCTCCTGCCTCTACTCTGCCTTTATTATGGAAGAGAGTAATTCCACTTGGAAATCCCTCTCATATTCGGTCCACGAAACTTCATCCTACCTCTTCTACCTAAGATATAGATTTCACCATTGAAAGGATTCTCCCCCATATCTGGCATACAGCCAGAGGAACCCAGTACTCTGTCGAAGCCCAAATCAAGCTTAAATCTATCACCAGCTCCTCTAGCCAGCTCTCTATCTCCACATCTGAGGTACTGCCCTCGTATTTCTCGAGGGTCTTCCATAGAAAGGCACGGAGAATCCTCTACCACAAACCATCCTCCTCCTATCAGCCAGCCCTCTGCTAATCAGCCAATCAACCTCTTGGGCCCCAATCGCCCACACTACTCATGGTCTTCATCTAAGTGCCATTGTTGAAGGTAAATAAGGAATGCCTAAGCCCGAGTAGCGTAGAAGAATGAATTAAAGTTTTACTTAGACTTATTATTCATTTTAAATCACCAAAATACACATGAAACTCATGAAAAGAATTCATTATGATGCGTTTACCTTTCCTAGGATCCCGACACTACAATCAGTGTAGCCTCAATTGGTCGTTTGGTAGGCCCAGAGTCCTTGAATCGGATCACAGGGGGCCCTAAAATCCCATGACTTAGCCAGTCTTCCCTGGCCTATTTTACATAAAATGATTTCCTAGCACTATTTCCCTACCATCCCTTGATATACTCACTATTCCTAACCCCGTTCTCTGTCTTATCTCTCAACCTCAACCTCTGATACCATTCTATCACGACCCTCCTTCACCAAGATGAGAGAAGTGACAACAGATTTCCTGACCCTTCCATCGTCTAGTTGAAGTAGAGATAATGACCCTCGAGACCCGCCTTCAATAGGTCCCGAAGTTGTGACTAAAACCAAGGGTATAAAATCACACACAAAAATGAAGGCATTAACCTTCTTTTAATAGGACCGAGAGATAAGATAGTAAATCCCAACAACACCAAAATGGAAGATAAAGTAAATCCCAAAGAAAACCATTCCCATATGCATGTTCCAAAATAAGTTCTACGAAAGTAAAAGAAAAACCTTAAAGAAAGTAAAAAAAGAAAAATAAAAACCACAACTATCCAAACGTCCGAGCTATTACGGTCCCGCACGATCGCTGATCTCCTCCTAGAAAACTTAATGCAGTTTATATACATAGAGTGATTATACATGTATACTCAGTAAGGAAAAACAAAGGCTCTCATGCACAAGTGGGGAGGCATTCTAATGCCCCATGAAAAGAAAGAGATTACCAGAGCACTTAGCAAGGAAACTATCCAACCAAACCTTACTAAGGCACACTCCCCAAATAATGTAATTCAAGTAAAGTAATAGTAATAGAAAATCGATTTTTGGGTATGTCGCACCACTTTCCCACTGGTTATTGAGGATAGCTTACATGTCAAACCTATCCCTACATCCTCACCGCAGTCCCACTGCCATCCACCGCCTGCACACACTTGGGCTAACACATTCACACATCCCACCTACAAACACTAGGGCTATCATTACCACACATCCCGCACACACCTAGGTCCGAACAACTATTGCCATGCCCGAAGACACCTGGGCCTCATCCCGAAGACACTTGGGAACTACCTGCCCACACACACCTGGTCCAACCACCACCACGTACCCAACCCGATGAATATATGGATATAATGGACCTTAGGACATCACATCCTGCCCGAAGGATCTTGGGTTACTTAAGAAATGGATTAGAAAAGGAGCTAATAACCAGCCACCCATAGGAGTGTTGAAAAAAAAACACCCTCCCCCATGAAATGTTGGTGTTCACCATGAAGTTCATAACATGGGTGGGGTATGAATAAAAAACATAAGAACTGCAATTATATATATTGGTAACATTCACTCATCCCAGCCTAGTGTTTCCAAAACTATCCCATACACAAGCACCCTCATTACTATTCATTCATAAGAAGCACAACAACCACAACCCTCTCAAAACTCATTTTTAAAAAAAAATTCCCCATTGAACCCATTCATGTTTTCAAAATCATGTAATTTCATTTAAGTAAATTCTGCACTACTAGGAAACTATCGATCATAACCACAATCCAAGGAATGAAAAATAGCCAAACCACAAATTAAGAATTCACACCCAGTTCACTTGTAAATTCACAACAACAAAAGGGATCTGTGTGATACCTAAATGTATTGGAACCAAACCAAGACCCACCATACAACCCCACATGACCTCACATCCAAAAGCCAACAATTTCACTGCAATATATTATCCTATCCCCATCCAAGTTACTTCTCAAGACTGAACCTTCAACATCCCAGAACAAAGCAACTGAGTTTTTAAATTTGAATATGCCATTAATTCAGTTCCGTCTTTTCATTTGGTTAACAGGGGTGATCACACTATGATTCTTATTCACTGGGCATCCATTTAATCATACTAGTTTTCATGATTAAATGGTTTCCATGTTACACGTATTCAATCACATAAATATCCATAAAAACATAGGTTCATTAATGCACAAAAAAGACAACCAACAACCATGATTTTCAGTGGGCATAATCCCGTACAATTCACAACACATAATGAAGGATAAGGAGAACAACATAAACACTGAGAACACTCCCTTCATTATTTAAATTTCTTTTATTATCTTCATTAAGGTTTGGTTTCATCCATCCCCACATAAACAATACCATACCCACCCCACATGATACACACTATAGAGAGATGAAGGAAAATCCCTACTTGAATGATCAAAGAATGAAGTTTTTCTCCTGGTGCCAATAACAAGGGATGTGCGAGATATTGGGGAGGAACCCAGAAGACTCTATGAAAGAGTAGGAAAGGCTCCAGCACAGGCGCACCACTCGCCTCAGGAAAGGGGACTCCAAACTCACCAAGGAGAAGGAGGAAAAGAGACAAGCTGGGAAGAAAAGAATTCATGTGCGATAAAAGATTGAGATCCTAGCATTACGGGATATGAGGATCTTCAGTGGCATTAAAGTTGGATAGTGGGTTGACCTAATAGTTAGACGGTTACACACGATGTAATTAATTGTTTATTTAATAATTCTCATCATAGGGGTGGCCAAAATAGTTGTGAATTTCATTTAAGAGAAAAAAATAGGTACATTGAAGGTCTCCCCACTCCCAGGGGATTTAAAACGTTGTATATGGTGCTAAAATGGCTTTTAACCACATTAAAATGGTAAAATTACTTAAAAGTATCATTATGTGAAAAACTGGGGAAGGAAAATCCTAACACCCCTTTGTGGCTGATTGGTGAGATTGATAGTTGAAACTGATCAGTGGAGCTGATTGGGTGAAGCTGATCCCATAAAGTTGTTCCTATGAAGATGATCTAGTAAAGCTAATCCTGTGAAGATGATTAGTGAAACTGATCTATGAATCCGATTTGGGGAAACTGATCTGTGAAACCGATGTGGTGAAACCGAACCGTGAAACCGATCTGGAGAAACCGATCTGTGAAACTGATTTGGGGAACCGATATGTGAAACCGATTTTCTGAAACTGATCTGTGAAACCGATTTGGTGAAACAGATCTATAAAACCGATTTTGTGAAACTGGTCTATGAAACCGATTTATTGAAACTGTTTTGGTGACACCGATATGTGAAATCGATTTGGTGAAACTGATCTCTGAAACCGATTTGGTGAAACCAATATGTGAAACTGATTTGGTGAAACCGATCTGTGAAACGGATTCGATAAAATCGTTATGTGGAAATGATTTGGTGAAACTGATATGTGAAACTGATTTCATGATACCAATCTGTGAAACCGATTTGGTGAAACCGATCAGTAAAACTGATTTGGTGAAACAGATCTGTGAAACCGATTGTGTGAAACCGATCTGTGAAACCGATTTGGTGAAAACCATCTGTGAAACCGATTTTGTGAAACCAATCTATGAAACTGATTTGGTGAAACTGATATGTGAAACTGATTTGGTGACACCGATCTGTGAAACTGATTTGGTGAAACCGATCTGTGATATGGATTTGGTGAAATAGCTATGTGGAACTGATTGGGTGAAATCGATCTGTGAAACCAATTCGGTGAAACCGATCCTGTGAAACTGATTCTGTGAAACCGATATGCGAAACCGATTGGGTGAAACCAACCTGTGAAACCTATTCGGTGAAACCGATATGTGAAACCGATTTAGTGAAAACAGTATGTGAAACTGATTTGGTGAAACCGATTTGTGAAACTGATCTGTTAAGCATATTTGTGAAGCTGATCAGTGAATCTGATCAGTGAAGCTGATCAGTGAAGCTGCTATGTGAAGCTGATCCGCGAAGCTGATATGTGAAGCTGAACAGTGGAGCTGATCAGTGGAGCTGATCAGTGCATCTGACCAGTGGAGCAGATCATTGGAGATGATAATTGAAGCTGATCAGTGGAGCTGATCTGTGGAGCTAATAAGAGAAGTTGATCAATGTAGCTGATCAGTGGAGCTAATCAGTGGACCTGATCAGTGGAGATGATGGGTGGGACTGAACGATGAATCCAGGACACCCCAACACTTAGAATTTTGGAAATGTAATTGACCAGGAGGGTCTAGGCCATTACAAATTAGATAATTTTCTCTAACAATTTTGTGTTGATGATGTCTAAGAATAAAAAATGACTTAAAATTATATCTATCAATATAATGATATATTAGTTGTTTATTTAAAAAAAGTCACCATTATATCTTGGCGTAAGAGATTAATTGGAAATTTATCAACACACAACTAATGGTTAGGATTTTTATAATATAATGGAATGAAATCAAGTAGGTATATATTCTATGGAAAATTATTCGTATTTTGGAAAAAGTTCCTGAAATAAAATATATCCCTATAATCATTATTTTTTATGATATTAAGGACCATTTTCATTCTGCTTTGGTTTATTGATTTTTGATCATTATATCTCTATAGACTGTGCCATTTTTCACTCTCCATCAATATTTTGTGGTTAGTTTTCTCTTTAATGCCCATGAATTTCCTTCCCAACTATGTTCACCTATTCAAATACATTTTTTGTATTATTCCAGATTACCATATCACATAAATTTATATTTTTCTATGTGATTTTTATATTACACATTTTTCAATGTTTGTTTCCATTGAAAAAACAATCAAACATTAAAATATTGACGAATGAGATGAATTTCATGGGGGGTATCAATTTTAATGGGGATTAAATTTCAATGCAATATTTTTTCAAAAAAATATATAAATAAAATAAATTTCATTGGTTTCATTCATTACATGAAACTCTAAGTTAATCATTCACTACTTACAACACTATCTTAGCTTACATTACTCACAAAAGTGAGTTTTAAAAAAATCAAGATATGTTATTAACAAAACCCTTAAAACCCACGTATAAAACATAATGATATGAATATTAATAAATATTTATCAAATATTATGTATATTGGTTTTATATAATGAAAAATATTGATAATGAAATACATAGTTTCTTATACTGTGTATATTTTTCTCAAAAATAATATTTCCCAAAATATTTTTTCCTATACCATTTAAAATAATAATAATAATAATTTTTGAGACTTTTAGATTGATAATTTGAAGAAATATGAAAATTAATTTTAAATTCAAAATGTTGAAATTATCTTACAGCGAATTGTTTTTATTTTTCTAAAAATATTCATTTTTTACGAATAGTGAAAAATACTAAATTTAAATTGAAAATATATTTTTCGTTTAGTTTATTGATAAAGTGGATTAATATTTTAAATTTGTTTTAATGTATGGGTAGTTAAATAATACGTCTATTTTTTCAATTTATGTCATTATAATAAATTTCATATTGATATTTGATGTAAAATCATTGTAATTTTGTTTTTAAAATTTTCAATTTAAAAACCTTATTTCTCAATATATCTGTGGGAATAATTTTAGATTATAATTTTATATTATGTGATTTCAATTTTTAAAAATTAAATATATATTTTCAATAATCATAATTTATAATTTACAATAATTATGATTAGGTTTTGAAAAATAAAATATTGAATGTAGATAAAATTAATAACCATAGTATAGTTAATGATGGATTTAACATGGGGTTAAACTAAGATGATAGGGGTTAAAATAACATACAAATGTTTAGAAAACACATTGAATGGAAATAGTTTTTCATGTATAACCATATTTCTTAATAGTTATATTTTTTTGGAACACTTTTCCCGAATGTGACCTATATAATATGTTAAGTAATGAAAAAATACAAAAAGGAACCTTTCTCTATTTTAGTTTTTTAAAAGATTAATGATAGGGAAAAAACGGATATTTGGTTATAGGTATTATATTAAAATATAATGTATTATATATTTCCGAACAATTTATATATAAATTTTAGATATTAAAAAGTTAGTTAAAATGCTTAAGAAATACCAACATTTTAATAATTTAGTTCATAACACATGAATTAACTGATATTAAAAATAATAAAAGTGATGTAAATTTTATAAATTGTTATGTTAAATTAGTTTTCAAGATTAATATAACATATTATATAGGTGTGATGAAAATTTATTCTAATTCCATAGTTTTCTTGATATTTATTAAATTCAAATTAAATGAATATTATCAAAATTAAAATTATTGTTATTATATAATATATGATATTTTATTAAATAATTAAAATTATGAAAACTCTTATATTAATCCATGTTATTTTTAAATTTTAATAAATAAAAAATATATACCAGTCCTGGGTCAATTTTCATTAAAAATTAATATGTTGACCCCTAAATAGATAAAAACTATGTTAGCACAGTTATCATTAAAGTGATTTTTTTCCCGTTACATGTGCCTGTGCTAAATCAATATTCGACAAATATAATTATTAATTTTTTTAAAAATGTATCATATTGAGAATCAGTGTGTAATTTTTTTCTAACAACTCCAACATTAATTTATTATCTAATTACAAATTATGTAGGTTGCAAAACTAGTCACCGTAGTGAAATCCCAAAATAGTAAATGTGGTGAAATAAAGTGGTAAAGGAAAAAAATGTTTAAAACATGTGTTTTAATGTATTTTGGAGGTATTTATGGGACACTCCTTCCATACACACCATTAATTATCAAATTTGGATCCCCATTAAGTATGATTGTCCTAAAAAAAGTGAATACTTTCTATTAATTAGAAGAATGCCACTCTTCCTTAGCTATAAATAGTAACTAACACTCCCCATATATTCACACCAATCAATCCATTTGTCTCAAACGTAATATACTCAAATAAGTTATAAAATCACTAATATTATCCTACTTGACTTATTTTTCAAATACATCTATCTTATGAATGTTTTAGTGAAAACCTAAGAAGTACACCCAAAAGAGAGGAAATGGTCTTCAACAAGAATCTTAATTTTATTTCATTATCCACCCCCATAAATTATTATTATAAGATGATTATATAATAACCAAGGAAACTACCATATACTTTGTTTTTTTATGATATGGTTATGACTTACAACCACACACACTTCCATTAAATTGGTTGTGAATTCATTGATCTTGAGTATGACATCTTTCCCTCTCATGGATTGATTAGTTAATTTTTCTATTTCCACCACTCGTGCTTTGGAATAATGATGGATTCATAGTTTATATATGATAGATATATTTTTTATTATGTTATTATCCAATTTTAACTACTATATCACTCATACCTTCACACACGCCATTTTATGGGAATGTGATAATTTTGTTCATTTGTACGACAGATTACTACATCACGAAGTAATGTGATTTGTTTACTGTTTACATATAATGTATTAATGATGGATTAAAAAAATTATTTTTTATTTATAACACTAAAATTATTCTATAATTCTAATATATATATATATATATATATCATTTTCTTTTCTTTCTTTCTAGGTGATATGAAAATGAAATCAAAATTTTTTGCGTACGGATTGCATAACATCTCTATAAATAGTGTTTTTTATTTCCCAAAAATACAAATAATGTACTATTATGAATAAATAAATAAATATTAAATAATATATTTATATATTTTTTTACATTCTGTAGATGAAGAAAAATTTATATAAGTAACAATACAAACAGATAAGTCCCAATATATACAAAAAACAAAGCGGCTATTACCTGAAACCTAATTTTAAAACGGAATTGCTAGTAATCATGTAATAAAACGTTATAATATGATCATATATTGGATGATATTTATTAATATGGTTATGAAATATATTTATAATAAACATATATTTATTATACATGATTTTTAAATGAGTACGATGCAAGTCAATCCTTGAGGTAAGGGGCGTTTTAGTCTCACTTTTATTTCTAGGAACCTCACGCCATATTCCACACTTTTTTCTATTTTGCGATGTATATATTTTCCTATGAAATGATTTATCATGAATGAAACTAATTTCATGAAAATTAATGTTTTGGATGATTTTATTCTTACGTTTTAATTACAATAAAAAAGACACTCTAGTTATGTGGGTTTCCCATCTCATTTTTTTACTAATGTGAGAAAAATCCCCTATTGACCACCTATTTATTTTATATGTTTTAAAAAATACCCATTAATATATTTTATTACTTTTTTACTCAGAATTATTTCAATTTATAGATCCCCTTTATAATCTCTATTTTGTAAGGATTATGGTTCAAAGTTTACTAATGTGGTAAGGTATTTTTTCTCAAATTTCATTTTCTAAGATATAAATTATGTTATGAATGTATATTTTTCAAAAGGTGTATGTACAATACCAATTAAATTAATATCATTATTTATTATTACTATTGATATTTTAATATTCATTTTATTTAACTAATTCCGGGGGATTATGAATCAATGTCACCAAAGTGGTAAGAATTTTTTGTTACAATCACATCGTAAATTGGGATTATTTATGACTCAATCACAAATGATGAAATATAATGATCCATATATCAATAATTATGTTGAAAATTAATATAATCTATTTATTTACGTTAATTTCATGTTTCAGTATAATTGTTTCACTCTTTTTTACTTATGCTAATTAAATTTTTTTTTATAAAATCATATATTACTTCTCTCTTCGTTCAAAAATAGTTTTTCTTTTGAAACCATGTTTTTTTAAACAAAAATCATTTTTTGCAAAATAATCTTTTTTAAAGGAGATTTTATCACATGGTTGATTTTTTAAATTTTTTAAAGGTATCTTAATTCCATTTTCTAGAAATTCATGTTTACCTTTTACTATAACTGTGAAGGGAATGTTTATTTTTATGTGTATGGTATGAAAAAAAATTCAAACATCTAGAAATAAGAATTATATGAAGAATTATTATATGGTTTCAATTTAAATTTCAAATAAAAATTATTTGAAAATAATTAATGTCTTAAAAACTATTTTTAAAATAATAAATGTAATGTCCCTTAAAAAATCTTGATAGATTTTCGAAGAAGTCATTTATATAATTTGATGTCTATTTTCAAATAAATGGGATTTAAAATTGATTTTTCTCTAAAAATGAATATTTTTAAAGATGAAATGATATTTTTCACATGAAATGATTTAAATGATCCTTTTAAACATGTTTTCAATATAATATTTAATATATTGATGTAACAGATGGCTACCTAGTGAAATGATCCAACTGTAAAATAGTTATTCTTTCTATGAATGTTTTATATTTATGATGGAACATTATTTCTGAAACCCATTATAATTCCATGGGTTATACCATGATAAAATGCTTTTGAAACTCATATCATTTCATGGGTTATGATTTGATGAAATGATTGTAAACTCTTTATGTTTCCAAAGGTTATTATACGATGAAATGTTTATGATAAAAATCTAACATAAAGGGTTATTATTTCTATCAGGGATGGTATGTGGAATGGGATTCACTCTATGGTTCAATTGTTGGGGGGTTCAAGGCCTTGATTAATCACTCACATCGAGTTTTAAATTTATTTAATTTTCCATAAAAACTCCCAAGTGTTTCCCCATCTGTCATTAGGTACAAAATAGCATTCCAAATCTAGTTAGTCTTATGGGTTTATAAGAACAATGATCTTAGGGGATCAGATAAGCTGATAGGATGGGATGTTGTGCTCAACATACCCCTTTTGGGAGAAATTTTTCCTACTATTCGACATCCTTATATATTTAAGGTTTGATTGTGAATATCTATCTAATCTCGAAACCAGACCAGTTAACCTAATAATATGTTAATGAGTTAATTCTACCACACAATGTATTTGTTAATGTTTATAGGAGGGAATTGAGCCCTTATGAGGTGCCCCACATATCTTGGATGTTGTAATAATCAAATCCCCCATATTTCATTGAACCCGTGTATTTTAACGTCTTGTGAAGTGTATTTACAGAGGTTGTTTAAGAAACTGGGTATTCATGCAAGATTCTTTGGGATACGTCTTATATATACTTATTACCATGGGAATAAAATATATTATAATTTATTCAGACCCTTGGGACTAGATCCAAGGTGGATGGCCTATTAGGGGAATGTTTTATATCATGCTTCTTGTTGGGGAATGCATACTGAAATTGTCATGGATTGTTTAGGTCAATGTTGAAAATCAAATGATTACGATAGTTCATTATTCCGACATGAGCTATGCTTAATGTGATAATGTTGCGATCAAAATGATTATAATCACTGAATTATAGTATATGACTTATGTAATGGGAGATTCTATATGAATATTTATTAATTTATTTGGCTACAAGGAGGCATCCAACATAACATATTTATAATAGTAATCATAGTCATCCTATTTCAGTTGACTTCCTAATATACTAGAATATGTGTCAGATAATCAGTCCATGGGAATTATTTGGTCGTAATAGTTATGATATTGGATTCTAGAGGGTACTTCACCATAGTGGGTGTCTATTTGATCTCTTTCACTAGAAATGCATCTTATATATCGATGTAATGGAAGGAACTAGATTTATCATAGTTCATTCATTCCCTTGGGACCGGCCTAAAAAAAGGATGCCCTCATATGGATATGAATGTAACATGCCAATGATTGGGGATTACATTCTATCATTTCCCTAGACAATATAGAGTTTTATGGTGTATATTATATGATTTTTTAAACTCCCTAACCCATGTGAGCTGTGATCATTATAAGAAACAAGGTATTTTTATTATACAATATCTTTACTTGTGGTCGTTGGACTTCATTATTGGCACTTACATTGGGAGATATATATTAACAATAGACCTCTATGAGGTGTCCAACGTATCATGGTGATGTAAGGAATTAGAGTTCTCATATTTATCGTGATCTAGGCTTACACACTAACATTCCCTTTTCCATTATATAGTCTTATGATTCGAATACAATGATTATTGAAGTTCCCTAATCCCACATGAGATATACTCGGTGTCAAAAATAGGGGATGGAAAATGATCATTATCATTGCTTAGTGGGTGAGGGACCTACATATTGGGAGGTCCCTTTTGTGCATTGAAATGGATCTTGGGTTCTAGCAATGCTTCTTATATATCCCAATTTTATAGGGAATCATAATTTTCATAGTTCATTTGATTGGGGGTTACACACTGATGCGTCCCATTGTTATAGGCTTACACACTGAGGGTGGATAATGTCATCAAAACATGGGTTTCCATTAGAGTATTTACATATAGCTAGAACCTTGGTGAGGTGTCATGTATATCTTTGATGTGGTAGGAATATGAGTCATTTGATTTCCTTTTATTGGGGATTACACAAGGATATTTACCTTATGACCTAGCACACTTTCATTCCTAACATGTGTTTATTTTCCATTCATCATGCTTTGATTTATTTCATGTAATATAGGGGCATATCTTCTTGGAATATCCAAATATAGTTAAATAATATTATTGTATTATGTAATGGAATTCAAAAACCTAGGTGGTGGGACTGAAGGTTGTTGCATAATCAAGGATGACTTGCCCATAGGACATCACAAGACCAATATAGTTTTTCCTAGAAGCCATCACATGATCCTACTGATCGGTCTTTTTGAAGATAGTTGATCCAATATACTCTCCTTACAGTGATCATAGGAGGTGGATTACACATATGTTTGGAGTTGTGAGAGTCACTGTAACATGTATCGAAGGGTCTCACGTGATGAAGGATGACTTTTCAAGAGTACATCAGAAGACATAAGTGGTTTTACAAGAATAAAAAGAATTACATGACATCTCTATATAGAGGGTGTCAGATGATACTATTGAATTTCATGGATGACTCAAAAAGGTGCCATTTCAAGAGTAAGATGACACATGTGGAGGGTGTCATGAGAGATAGTGTGACATGTCTCTGAGGGTGCCATGTGTCCTGGCCAAAATGTCAAGATCACATCATGAGACCTGGATGGCATGTAAGGAGGGCATCTCGAGAGCCACTTGGCATGATTGGGATCTACCATGACATTTAGGTGACATTATCAAGCACCATTTATTGAGTTAGAAGACATATCTATAGGACATTACAAGTCTCTCTTGGTGATTCTGGGGGTTCATGATACTAAGGTGACCTGGACAGGGGGGCATGTTACTTACTCTGACATGCCTTGATATCATTTCAGGAAACCAATGGAATACTAAAAGAGTGTTTCATGATTTGGTAAATAGTTCATGGTTTTGTCTCATTTTCTGTATAGTTCCCATGATGCTAATGAGGAAAAAGAAACATGTGTTTGTTTAATTCATCCACCTTAATTGTTTTTTCAAGGCCATAAATTGTAAATTACATGAATTTTTTTAATATTAGTTTATTTTAACTATCATTCAATCTATAATATATGTGGTATGTTCTTTTCATGTCTATATATATGGCATTCACATGACCTATGAGTTATTATGTGAAGTGCTTTATGCATGGAGCTTGATCACTCTAGCTATACTCTAGTATTTTACTAAACAAAAGACTTGTTAGTAGTGATGTAAGATACTAAAAGAAATCTTATCATGCATTGGTGTGAGGTTCTGAGGGTATCTACATTTACTTGGAGTCATATTTTTTCTTATTGCAGTGGTGGATTTATAGGCCTCTCCACTCATGTTGTTTTCTAGTTTTCATGATGCATATCATCTGGATCCAAGATGGAGTAGGTTAGAGGCTTTGGTGCCACATGTCTTCATGAATCTCTATCGAGGATAACTCTGAGGGATCCCAATATTTTTAGTGAATATCAGTTTATCCCATTTGATCCCTCATTTATTGTATTATTTCCAACTGATGGGGACTTTTTGACATAGGAAGGCATGTCAAATTACTTTCATATTATCATTTTGACATGTCCAAGGGACATAATGGGATTAAAATGTTAGCTAAAATACATTTGTGCAGTTCTATAAGCCTTGATATGTATATTTAACGATGAATGGAAAACAAATTAGGGCATTTTGGGGCCTGGTCAACTTATCAGGGTGTCCCAAGAAGGTGTGTTGTGGAAAACCATGGAATGTCGCAAGAGTTTTACAAATAGAGGGAGGTTCCCACCTTCTTTCCTTTTTTATATCGTAAGTTTATTTCCCAAAAAATGAATGTTGTGTGAAATTAGATGAGTAATTTAAATCAAATTACTCTACCTATTGATAATTCATCTCATAAAAATGATATAACGGAGATGAAAAATGTTGTATGGACAATCCCATTCATTTTTCCTTAGGAACTAATGGGGGAGTGTGAGATTTCTCGAAGATACATGATACCTTCATACGACAAAGATGGGGTGATATTAATCATTCTCAAGATGATACGAACATGTGATTAGGGTCTCAAAGTGTCTTTTAGTGTTCCTAGAGTCTGTTGTCGATCTTTTAGAACAGTGAGTGGATTCCACCTCCTAACATTTTTTTTTCATTATTCTATTTTTCAATGGTTTGTGGGTTCTTTGAGTTTCTTTAAAATTTTATGAGGATGATCATTCTCCCAATTATTGATTCATCACATGATCAAATCAAACAGAAGAGTCCTCTACCTTTTTTATATTTTCCAAAAATTTAGTAAGGATTTTCATATTGGTTGTGATTGGTCCACTGGTTGACATGTTGCTGGGCCAAGGGGAGTTTATTCGGCTACAACCTTGTGAACACCGGTTAAATGAGGAACTCTCGGAAGAGAATTTTTTTAATGATATTCACATAATACGTTATAGGTTATGAAATGTTATTGGTTTATCCTTGTGAGCTTCTGATGGTCACATGACCTGAAATATTTTGGAATCTTAAGAGATCCACAATCATCAGTCGGCTACTCCTTTTGATTTTGCTGGGAAAATATTTTCCATATACAGGTATTTCTATCATTGAGTGTTTTTTTATTCTCATTTGTAGGGCGTCACCCCCCATCATGAGTGATATTTGTAGGGAAATGGGATTGTTTGTGAGAAATTTAAATTCCCACTAGATTCAAAGGTGATGTGGTGAATAATTGTATTGTGTGACACTTGGTGTGCTGGGTGATGATAAGTATTCATCCAAATTCCCTAAATATTAGTGGAAGAGTTCCATTCATTTAATAGACTACTCAACCTTAATATCATTTGTTCCATTCCTTCATCATATACCTATTTTGGAAGATCATTCCATGAGTCCTGATCATGAAACCTATTCTAAGGTATTCATTGTGATATAATTTCTTTATAACTATTTGGTAGTATACCTTTCTCTCAAGAAACTTCTCAATCCAACAAATAACAATACTTTGGTAAATTCGGGAACATCATCCCAGAGGACTATGATTTTATTAAGGTTTTTGTAGGATCCCCTTTCAAGAAAACATGAAATATCGATTATTAGGTGATTTATATTACCATTTTTAGGTTAGAAAATCATGAATATCCAAAGGGGTCATGTGATTGTGTGATTCCATGAGGAGTTATGTAACCCACGAGACCATCAGGGGTCAGGAGATTTGTGAATCTTATGCTAATTCATTAGATCCGGACAATGATTTCGTTTATTATATATTTACTTTGAAAATATTCTCTTTCATTAACCCAATTCTATGAACTGGATGGGAAGATTTTTTATAATGGTATTAGCGTTATTGAAAAAAGGTCAAATATGATATCCATTTGAGACATGGTTCTTGAATCCATGGGGAATGAACTGATTATCTACAATACATACACTGTATATTGATTAACTCATCTATTTTTTTGTCCCCAAATCGTATCTTCTCTTCTATTTGATAGAATTATAGTAAAGATCCATCCTAGAGTAATCCATCAATTTTCGATTATACTGGATCATGAAGATACTAGGGAAAATATGATACTTATAACTACTGATGCTCATGCTTTCCAAACTTATTATTACTCCTATGCATTAGTAACATCATTCCTAGATAGTGTGCTAGGATGGCTAGTCTATCAGGTGGAAAAGAAATATCCAGAAGAATAAAATTATATGTAGAGATTACAAAGTTGATTGAATATTTGTTTGAGATGTCATGGAATCACCCTCATTCTAGAGATGACTACCTAAACAGTGGGTCGAAATTAATTTCTGAGTATAGTCATCCAGTACATTCTATTGATGATATGCCTGTCAAGAGAATAGAATATAGGTCTTCCTCTCATACATTCCAACCAGATCAACTAGTTACACCTCCTACCATTTCATCTTCATTGATCAAAGAGGCTCTGATGAATGTATGATGTTATAGTAATAGATTCATGAATTTACTTCTGAGACACCCCTAAAAATGTTTAATGACTAAGGGGACAACCACGATCTAGTCTTCACGACAAGGGGATACATGGTTTTGATCATAGACCATTGTATAATATCATGATTCCAATCATCATGACTTGATGAATTTTGGCCATGAATGAGAGGTACCTTCATGATTAGGAAAATCAAGCTCATCTCACTATGTCGATAAAGATATTGGTAGTGGAATTAGAGTAAGATCTGTAATTGATATTTGAACTTTAAGATCATGTAGATTCCAGAACTATGTAGATATGGAGATGCAATGAGATCACTACCCATCTGATTTTTTACCTTTCAATGTCAGCATCCTCTATAGATACAACTCAAAAGATGGTAGAATAGTTGACTAATTTGGCTGAGACTCTCTATCCTAAAGATGAAGCAGAAGAGGTAAGGAGGGAGATACCCGAGAGTTCAACTAATGATTTTTCAAGACTATTGCCGAGATCTCCATCATAGTAAATCAATAATTATCATAGTTCAGAACTATCAGAGAATACCATTTTTGAAATATTTTTTTTGAGAGACTCCAAGATGTTGATATTCTTCCCCTTTTACACATTGTAAAAGAATGAACATTCTAAAATTTTATAATTTATTTTCTATTTTCCTTTTTTTACATCACATGAATTCCATTTTGATTCTCTAATAATATATGGAAAGGATACACATACCTTGCATTATATAAAATAAATAGGAATATAGGGAATATGAATTTTGAAATTATAATAGATTCTATCTTGAGAACTACTTATGAAGTCCCACCCTAAGGAGATCCAACATGGACATATCTGTTCCAGCTATCTTGAAATCACCTAACCAGAATAAACATGCATGGGTAGAATACAATTATTTTAGGGGTAGGTCACTTTATTTTACAAAAATTATAAGCCTATCCAGAGTGGTTTGATGTTTTTTAAGGCCATATGGTAGGGCTTACAAGCTCTTGTTGGATCAATTTCCTCTATGTTTTAGTTTAATGTATTTGATTTTTGAATTTTTTTACATTCATTTAAGGAATTTTATCTCATACCATAGATTGATTCAGTTTAAGGACATTTAGGTCGAACCTTCTATTGATATAGTTTGTGTTCTTTTAGTAATGTCATTTTATTTTCTTAGTTTAAGGTATTTTAACTCGGACCACTTATTGATTTATTTTGGGGTCTTTTAACATAGAATGTATCTTTCTTTAGTTTTAGCTCTATTAGATTGGACCTTATATTGATTTAGTTTATGGGATTTTTGCTCATACCATTTATTTCATTTGTTTATGGTCATTTAGCTTGGATAATGTATTGTTTAGTTTATTGTATTTTTTCCCAGACATTCTATTACTTTATTTGTATTCTTTTATCCTGAACCTAATATTGTTGTTGTGTAGCGTCTTCTAGATTTTAAATGATTAGCAAACACGGGATATAGTGTAGACATGTGTGGAATAACCCAAATGACATTGAGATGTTGGGTTCTATAATGATATTTCTAAGGAAAACTCGGATATGAGTTCCTTTATTATATAAAAGATATACATTTAATTAGTTGGATAAATCCCTTATACATTGATATTAGGACAAAGAAAATTTAATAATCACTATTTTCCAAGGGTCACTGAATATTTATGGGGGGAATATGATTGAGGGAGAAATACTAGAGATACTAGGTTTTCCCAGATATTCAGAATGTGAGTGATGTATGTCATAACATAAATGATTGAGTGTGTTATTATGGTATGGGGAAAACATGTTGGGTACATCCCATAACACATTATGATTCTAGGTTCAATCATGGTGACATTGTGTCCCTTGATGATTATGAATACCTCCTTACATATCCCATATGTCACTAGTTGGTGGGTCTATGACCTTTTTCATCAATAACATGGATATACCGAGAGAGATATTTTCCATTACAATGGCTATTAAATATTTTTGAACACTTGAGAGTTTGACCAAAGAAGTTGGGTATGGAAATAAATTTATCGAGGAATAGATTTTCCAACCGAGGGGAATTTAGATCCTGATTGTGACGCTCATTCCCTATGACATGGGGTTTCAAATCATGATTTTTTGGCCATCAATGGTTCATTAATTGAATTTCAAAAGCATTCCTTAAGAAATAGAATAGTAAAAAAGTGACTTAATGTCTAGGTTGTCAAATATATTTGAGTATTATGGTATAGAGATTGGGAATCATTTCCCAAATATCATGGTTCAAGAATAATTACTTTGGGCAATCATAACAGGGACAAACCAAAACAAACTGAGGTGATGTGTTCCACCATAGCGAGTTCAAGATCACAAGAGTTTGAAATCCCATTATATTGGGCCAAAATGTCACCACTTGGTAGCCTGAGACCTTATACATCAATAGAATAGCCATTTAGAGATATCTCTTTTCATTTTCAAGGGATATTAAATGATTAAGATGACTCAAATCACATTAAATCTTGAAGTGTGACTTATGAAAAAAATATAAGATCAATGAAGATTTCATGAACCTGAAAATTTGTTTCACCACATAGAAAACATGTCCCCATAACAAGGAGAGGTGAGAAACCATTAATCTAAGTATTTTTTGGACCAGGGGTCTCGTGATTATAGCTAGTAATTGAAAAGGGCTATAATGTTTTTCCTATTATATTTATTCCTTATTTACATACACACTAAATTCTTCTTAAACTCAAGAGTGTAATAGTTTATCGAGTGAATACATGAGTATTTAATAGGTCACATTTTTATGGTTTTCAACATTATATGTTTTATATCTATTTCTCAATTAGTTTAGGGTCTTGCGGTTTGGACCATCATATGTAAGATTTTTAAGCCATACATATTTGACTAATGTGTAGGTATTTTATGTTCATGGAAATAATGGACCAAATATGGGGGATGTTACAAGAGATCCTAATAAGGATACATATGGACATGAGTCCTTTATCATCCTTATGAGTGAGAGATGAACTTACTGGGAATATTGTCTCATGTTCCTCCGATCATTAGTGGTGATATTTGATAATCATGCTAGGGTTGACACAAAAAAAACCTTTGTTTGGTGTTCCTCCATGGTGACTTTATGCTCACAAGAAATACACATCAATTTATTTTGGTCCAAAATGTATCCGGTTGGTGGGTATGGGCCCATCGTTATCGATAGAATTTTCATGTAGTGATTTCCATTTTCCATTCCATGTGTTGTTAAAGGTTGACCACCACTCGAAGAACATGAGGGATCAAGTGTGGTATGTGCATTTCAGTTTTTTAAAATCTTCAGGAAGCACCCCATACTATGGTTGACCGAGGTAACACCGTTGTGGTCATTTGATAAAGGATGATGAAGGGTGAGGTACTTCATAGTTTAACATCATGTAGTGCGGGACTATGTTCTTCGATATTGTTTATCTTCATGTTGTAAGGATATTTCTAGTGTTTATTTTAAATGTCAAGTGACAAAGACATTTTCCATGATAATTAGTGTCATGCTGTAAGGACTTACTTCCATACCTTTTATCTTCATGTGGAAAGGATGTACGGTCATGCAATTTAACATCATGTGATAATCATGTGAGAACATACATGAAATAAATTTAAAATTAATATTATATGATGAAGAAGGCAATGTATATATTTGACTCATACATATGTAGAGTTAGAATATATGACCTTGTCCATTATTTTTTTGCGGTGGATTGATTTTAATCGTTTATTTTAGATGGGACCAGTATTGATGATTCAGGCATCAATATGTATCTTGGGATTTTAGGAATAAATCCACACATAGTTCTTGAAATCCTGTGTAGTTTAATTTCATGAGGAGAGGAGTAAGATAAACCAATGTGAAAGAGAAAAAATTTTGTGGCTGGGCCTAATGGAGGAAGATCAGAAATCACTATGTATGTCATGATAATGAGAATAAACCACATGTAGTTTTGATGGGCCTTTTAGTTTAATGTTATATGGTAAGGAAATGGGTCCCCTGACGTCAAATGGTAATACTGTGTATGGGCCCATAAATGTTATCTAGGTGTCAATACATATGCCATGGTTGTGGGAATCAAGCCACACATTATTCTAAAGTGATTTATCTATGCTAGTTAGACCCATACAAAATAATTGGGATCTCCTATAATTATCTTTTTTGATTGGCCTTGATGTTTCAAATATAGGAATCAATATGTATCTTTTGAGGGAAGGAATAAAGTCACACATAGTTATTAAATGAGAAAATCTCTCTTAAATGTTTTAGCCTATATAGAGAAGCAAGAATTTGTTTCATTGGTTGTTGTAGTTAGACCAAGGTTTAGAGATCCAGGTATCACAACATATCTTTTGATGGTAGAAATAAATCAACATGTAGTTATTTAGGGACCATTTAGTTTTATGTTATAAATAATGTACATTAATCATATAGTTTGTTTTCATGTGGAAAATACTCATGGTGTACTTCTTATGGTCTTGCATTCTTGACTATGATGGAAATCTCATGTGATTTCATGCCTTTTTCATATGGGGAATGCCTTTTTACAATTCCAAAGCTCGTGTTAGATATTCTCAATGAGAGAAACGAGGAATTAAATGGTTCATTCTAATCATTCAAAATCAATCAATAAATGAATTGATAATTATTTATCATGTGGTGACTAGACCAATATATAGGATTGAGTCTTCCCAATGCATCTCATTGAAACTAAAATCAATTAATAAAAAGTTCTAGATATCATAAGCTATTTAATTTCATTAGTAATGGACCACTACCTTGTTGTTTAACATAATTTTTTATGGAAATGAGTCACCCGACGTGGAAGAAAAGAATATTATGGATTAGTGGAGTTTTACATCATACGGTTTGAATGTGGGTCACCTGATGTGAAAAATCATTACGGATGGTAAAAAAAGTAGGGTTTATATATTCACTACATATCATGTGATGGTACAAATCAAGGCACATGTAGTTCTTCATTTCTCATAATATTTAACATCATATGAAGTGTACATATCTATATAGTTTAAAATCATGTGTTTGAAAAGAATTTGAATAAATTAAAATCGTTTATATAGGATGACTAGTGTAGTTTAACATCTTTTCATCAGGATGACTGGAGGTCATGACACTGATTTGGAAGCCCATGTGATGGTATCTTTGCAAAATATTTCATTAGAAACCTCTTATTGGTGGGGTTATAACACACTCCCTGTTAATTGTGTCCAATGGGTAATCCCTATTGTGATAGACAATAGGGATAAGATATGGTCCCTCCCATTTATGTTCTAGTTATGATGATTTCATCCCTGTTATTATTAGGGTTTTGAGGGTCAAAACTAATATCCCCTTGGCGGAATGAGAATAGGGGAACATTTTTATTTATTGTCTGTGCAATATGATTCTGATGGACTTCATGGTAGTGTAGTGTGTGAAACATGTTCTTATCATACTAGTAATATTGGTTTAGCTACTTCTATGAGTTCTCATCATCTGAGAGGTATCCTCAAATGTATATTTAGTGTGAAGGAAGTAGTACCTATATGGTTAAATTTACATATATCCCATACCCTAATGATTATGGTGTTTCCTTTGTGGTAGCCTACAAGGTGGTATGGTAGGCCCATAAAGAATAGAGAATCTTGTCCCGCCAAGACTTTGTATCCCTATTCACCATATAATGGAGTACATTTTATAGTGTCATATTTATGGACTCTATTAGTCCATTTACAACTATATGACAGTGTGATGATCGATTGGACACTATATTAAACCCCTGGTACATCATATTCAACTCCGTAGAACAGATTTTATTACCATTTTCTGTTAATATTATGTGAGGGACCCCAAACATTGTGATGATATGGGACTCACGATGGTGATAATATAATTCATCCCAACATCCATTATGGTTATTACCTCTCTACATTTGGAAAATAATTTTGTAGAAGTATATATTAACTTAAACTTCATAGAGGTGGATGGGGGATACTGTCACCAAACATCCATTCCCCAAATAGAAAATGATAAGGAATAATTAGATATAGGTGTAAATTCTAAGTTTTGATGGATGAATTTTTCATTAACATGGAATGCATGAAATTTAATTTTTAATTCAACATGTTCATGTATCATATTTTTCCAATAATATCCTGACATCATTATTTGATGGCTGATCCTGGTCCCAAATTGATGGGTGATGATAGAGCCTTTATGGACTTCTTCTAAAATGGTGGAAATTTATCCATTTTATAAGCATATGATGAGGATTCCTTCAATACTTTTTTGTGGAGGAGGTTATCATCAATTTTCCATCCTTTAGACTGAATTTCACTACATTTCATAGAATCTATTCCCATACACCTCAGTCTGTTAGGAATGTCACTTTTGGGGCTCTATCCATCTAGGGGTGGGAACCAGTTCATCCTGATATGGGGCGTTGTTGTCCGGAATGATTTTTTCCATATAAGATATCAATATTGAAGAGATAGTTCTTCAATGCATGATATGGAATATTTCATCCTCGTTATCATGGTCATCCACAATGGGGGTTGTATTAGTCAATGCTTTTTCCATAGCATTATGTGATAGGGTAACATGACGCAATGTGGGATCAAAAGGGAACTCTTCCATCAATCTCGAGGCAAAGCCAGTGATAGGGGTTATTTCTCCTTTTTTATGGAATATAATACATTGATATTATTTTTCAATAATTAATAATCCATTTTTATATTTTTCTAGACTATGTACAGTTGTAGGGCTTGTTTCAACCAAGTAATGAGGTCTGGGTATTCTACCTTAGTATTTGTGTAGCCAACAGATAATGACAAATAGTACGGAAAACTTCTTTTTATATTGATTCAAATAGAATCCCTTTACCATACCAATACATCATTGGGATTTAAATACATCTTATGACAAGACTATGGGAGGATCCTTCAATGTTCATCTCCAATGACAGGGTAGTGTAATGGTTGTAGAATACATCCTCATCTAGAAGTTCATTGTCCATCAGTGTATTTTCTTGGGTAAGATCTGCTGTGAGGAAATCCACCTAGGATTTCCCTTTCACAAAATTTTATTATACGAACATAATGTCATATTTCTATAAAATGACAACCCATTCATCTATGTTCCTAGTACACATTGGGCGACCAAGTATGTACTTGAGTGGCTATATATGAGGGACATGATGATCTTCATGGTGCTTCACGTAATGCCTCATATTTGTTACTTCGAAGAGGAATGTAAGACAATTACTATAGACATCATAACATATAGTATCAGTACCTAGCTTCATTTCTCTATGGTAGTATAGACTATTCATGCTTCTCACATAATTGTTTCATGCGAGGAGGGATCATAATGTGAATTACATAGAAACCAATAACAAGATATGTGGCCTCCCTTCCATTAGAGACTTTAGAACCCATGGTGTGAGTATGTACTTCTTGAGACTTCCAATGGATTCTTACCAATAATCATCACCTTGATAGGAAATTAGTTTTTTCGTTATCCTAGTGAATGTGAGATACTTTCTGGCCAAATTTTGTATGAATCACCATATTTTTTTCAGGTTCCCTTAGTTCCCCTTTAGATCATTGTGAATTCTAGGGGTGACATTACTAAACTAACAGAAGTTATATCTAGGTTAACCTTGATCCCATGATGGAATAACACAAACCCAAGTAACATTCCTGATGTTACCCGGAATGCATTGTTCAGTGGGATCACTTATCGACTATGCTCTCATAGCTTATGAAATAATTCATTGATATCCATTATGTGATCACATCACTGTTAGGATTTAATAATGGGGTCATCAACATAACATTAAGATATTCCTCCATGTAATGGATTAAATACATTTTTCATGGATCATTGATAAGTTGGTTCATTATTCATTAATAAAAAAGGAATGAAATGATAGAAGAAGATCCCCTGAGGTGTTTTGAAGGTAGTGGATTCTTCTTCTTTTGGCGCCATCTTGATCTGATTGTACTGAGAGTATCCATCAATTAAGGAATGGTCTTCGAATCTAGAAGATTCTTCAATCAAGAGTTTTTTGATCTAAAAGTGATAAATTATTTTATAATATTTTTTTAAGGTCTCTAAAGTCAATGTAGACCATATTTATCCCATTATATTTCATTACGGGGATTGTGTTGTCAATACATCTCAGATATTTCACTTATTGGAAAAATTTTGCATTGATCAATTGTTCACCTTCTTCCTCTAAATTGGTGGAATTAAAGGGAATCATATTGGATTCCTGCATGAAGCATTGATGCTAATTTGGTAGTCTCATATGGTGTGTATCCACATTTTTATGAGTCCAGACATTTCCATTTTATTCCAACAAAACACATATCAATTTTTCGTTAGAAAAGAAATGTACTTATCATTCTCTCAAGGGGCATGGAGAAACTAATTGATGTGTTCCATGAGTCTTCTTATATTACTAGATTTATCATTCAATTCCCATCAATGGTGGTGATACACCTTTTTCAAATGTTTTTCGTTTATTCCAAAGATCATCCAGAACTTCTTCTATATCTATTTCTATGGATATTTTTTCAGGTGAAAATTGAAATATGGAGGCTTATCCATCATTATTTGGGTGAGGGAGGCCATGAGAATCTCAATTATAATATTCTACCTTCTAATTAACTATAGAGAGATGACTTATATGGTTATTTTGGGTTTAGAACTAGGGAAACGGGTCTTGTTCCTTCATGATCAAATCGATCACCTCGACTTGATATATGGGGTTAACATGGTGATTGTCGAGGATACTCCAAGGATTTGTAAGAGTGTTCCCAAAGTCGTTGGTGAAAAAAAAATTATAATCATGTTCCATTAGTTTTTTTCTTCCCTTTGTGATGAAATATGCTTCAATATATGTGGTTCTACAAGTCTCAATGGGGGAATTTTCACTAAGTAGTTTTCTGACCTTCCATCAATGGGGTCCTACAAGAACTGATGGATTGTTAAAGGTACCTCTAGATAGATATGGATCTTGGGACTTCCTGTAAGTAACATATATGTGGTTTATTGTTGGGAAACCATGAAATCAGCTTTGGATGTGAGGTCCCCAAATCGAGTATAGAGTTTGATATTACGGGCAGATCTCATATCATGCATTTCATACCATTTACAGTTCAAAATTGTAGGATATATGTCCCATTCTATATATACCAAACCTCAAAGGGTTAAAAATGGGATGTGGTTGATCCCGGAAGCATTATCTATCAAATACCATTGGAAATTGATAGTATGGAATCTAATAAAATATATAATGGAAATATGTGGCCTTGGATGATTGCTTCATAATAATGTCCATTGAAAGAGATGGTGACCAGAATTTTTAAGAACATGGTCTCCAATCAATATTCTTCAGCAATAGTAACTTATGTCTGAAACATACATGGGATAATTAGGGATTCAATGAGTACCTCCCTAATTTCTTTTGAATGATAGAACACATAAAATATTGGGAGAATAGTTGGGACCATTTTTATCTATTTTATAATTTCATAATTTTATGTTAGGGGATGGATTATCCCAGGGTGGGGTTGCCCTAGAAAATGAGAGTTAGAAAGTGAGTTATTTAAGATGGATAGGCTTGGTGTTTCTATAGATGTTGTGGGAGTATCTTCTGCAAGGGCTATAAGATAAGGAAACCTTCTCCATTGAATGATATGATCATATAATTGATCTCCTTGTAGGTGATCATTAACAGAAATAGTATCCACACGATTTCTAGATGGTTTGAGGAAACCATCATGAATATTCTTGGTTTTTTTATTTCAATGAAATTTATCTCATCAATATATTTGTCTTATGTGGGGATATGAACAAATTATTTGGTATGTCCTTGTCCAATATATCTCTTTTATCCTCTATTCAAGAACATGAAAACACTCATTCCATGGTTATATACATAGAACTCAAATTATGAGGCCTTCACATCATTGGATAAGGGGTATTCCAATTTTATAACATTGATAGAACCAATGTTTACCTATTCATCTAACGATTATTCTATTTGGTTGGTCGGTGAATGTGTTTCGGATTTTGTAGGGAAGAATTCCTCAAGGGACAGAGCTTGGGTTGGAAAATAGTTTGAATCTTCAAATTTTGTTTCTTCCTACTTCAATTGGTCATTCCCAACATTTCGAATTATATTTTATGTTCGCTATTTGGGTGGTGGAGGTGTTGTGAGATTACACAACAGTGCTCTAGGGGTGTCATGAGATCAATAATCTTTTTATGAGTCATCTAGTTTTTGAATATTTTCACTTTCATGGGTGGAAGATTCTACCAATCACCCCTTTCTTATTACTGGTAAAATGATATTAAATCCACATGTTTTGATGTGTTTTATACCCCTGAATTAGAATAATTTATGATGCACTAAAAGACATCTTTTAATGCGAACTATTATTTGATACTAAGACCCTAACTTCTATGGAAGGGGTAGTAGTCATGATGGTTGGTGAGGTTGAACTAAATGGGAGTCCATGAACATGGAAGTATGATCAGGTTATTATCCATGATTCCAAAAAAAATATTTAGGTCTTTATATTCTAAAAAGAGTTTTCATCGTTCAGCCACTCCAAAAGTCCCTAGCGACAATCATTTATCTCTG
The DNA here is from genome assembly GCA_963277665.1 of Viscum album. NCBI lineage: Eukaryota > Viridiplantae > Streptophyta > Magnoliopsida > Santalales > Viscaceae > Viscum > Viscum album. Next base: position 1,997,676,479 of record OY728157.1, read on the forward strand.
TATTTTGATGAGGGCGATTTTGTGGTTGATGAAACATGATCAAATGTGATGGTAGATCAGGAACTGTTCAGGTTCTTGGATGGACACTTTTGTTGGATTGATAGGGATAGATACAACTTATTGTTTTATTGGAATTTTCCACTATGTAGTGTTCATGAACAAAGATTTGGTTAAAGTTCCCAAAATTGAATATTTGAGATGCTGTTTCGTTTCTCCAAAATCATTAAACCCATCTGGATATTACATCCAGATTTGAGAAGTCTGAAACACATACTATAGATTTTTAGCATAGATTTTGTATTGTTATTTCTAGGACGGAGAAGTGATTACAAAATATGTTAAACCATTCTACTTTAATATGAATTGAGATAACTTTTCATTTTTAAATTTCTTAGATCTTTTTAGGTAGATGATTTTAGTTTTACATCCCATGGAGATGAAATTGTAAAGGAACTAATGATGGTGGTCTTCTCATATTATAAAAGATCATGTTTGCAATATGTTGTATGATATAATGGTTGTCCCAACCAGAGTCTATACAGAATACCTCATCTTCATCTCCTCTTTTGGATCTCAAGGGCCCATCAATATCCTGTAATAATCCTACATTTTGAAATGAAGGGTGTGAGATTTTATTTAGGATCTCTTGCATTGCTAAAAGTGGAAATGAAGGATTAACAAAATTTGGTGGAGGAAACATTTCATCCACCAGTTTTGGATATGGATTATTCTCAAGATATATGGTTGTGTTATTCCATTCCATGGAATCAATTAGAGTATCTATAGACTTGATGACGTTATGAAAATCTGAGGGGGAACTATAGGTTGAGTAGCCTCTCATCCACATGGAGGGGCTTGGGGTCAATGGGGTGGCTCCTCTTTCACCTCCTCTTAATTATAAATTATTCCAATTAATGAATTATTTCTCTGGAGAGGGAGAGGCTATCACCAGAATATTGGGACGTCATGATCATTTTCAACATCCACATTTATATTGACAGGCCTCTTAAATACAGATTCAGTTTCATGCTCAAAAAAAACTCTTTCTCATAGATTGTCTCTTAGAGGAGGATTCATATTTTCCTATTCATAAAGATGACACCCAATGGATATATTTCCCCAAAGTACATCCTTGATGAGTTTTTGGAGAGTTTGTATCACACTATCATCATGTGAAAAAATTTCATCTATGGAAGGAACCCCAAATATCTAGGTTGGTGACCATGATATTTCCATTCCATGACCTTTTTTGTAGTGTTCTGTCATGGTGGTGGAAAATCTATATTTGGAGTTCTGAGATACTGGAGCTTTCTTTGGTTCTGGGTGTGTGTATCCTCATTTTGTGAATCTAACTCACCATTCTTCAGGGGTATATTTTCCTTATTAAGGACCTCTTTTTTCATTATGTGATCTATAATGTCTACCATATTGATTCTGAAAACATTTATAGATCTATATCAGGAAGTGGTGGTGGTGCCCTTTATTTCTACACAACATGATGATCAGGTATATCCATAATTATGGTCATTCCTTGAACCATAGGGCATATTCACCTATTTCATCTTGGGACCTTTGTGGGGTATCATAGCCTTGCCCCTTACATTCCATATACTTGGCCTATAAGTAGGGTCCTTGAGGAAGTTTCTGGTCACAGATTTCAAATCCAAAATGAATAATGTATTTTTGTGTTGTGGTTAGAGGAAATGATGGAATTAGAACCATTGACCTAGTCCTCCCAACCTAAATAAGGCCGATTAACTATTTTTTCATGATGATGATACAAATTCTCCCATCTTGGAGAACGTGGGGTAATTCTTCCCACAATTTACATTGACAAATCCTTTTGATGAGGATCCAATAATTCTAGTTGAGGATTTGATGATTATAGGGATGAACATTGAGATATAATTTCCCTTATTCCAGTGTTATGGCGGTGTTATAGAATCAAAATCTTTTCCTCCTGATCCCTCTTAGGTGATTATGAAACTGGAGATGGTGATTGAGATATAAATGTCCATGTCCTAACTAGATAGGGTTTTTTGCATCTTCTATGGATATGTCATGAATCATACAAAGAATTTATGATCATAGGGAGTGAGGCGGAGGTATATATACCTCTATCCCATGGTGGATGGGTTTACTCCTAGAAAACCACTATAGATGATTCTATTGAAGTCCATTTGATGGGGCATATCTACGATTTCTAAGGATATGGGTGTGATGACAACCATTGATGAGAACCATTCATCAATGGAAAGTCACCTGGGTGGTAGAAAATTTAGTTTTGATCCTTGAAACGAATTCACATTGGTTCAATGGCCCCAGATTTATATCATTTTTCTATCCTCTATCTTTATTTGTGATGTCTAGGTATTGTTGAAGTGGGAGATTGATGTTATACGGACCAACTGTCCTGATCATTACATGGTCACCATATTTCATCGATGTCTATGAAATGGAAGGTTTCCCTATTTGAGGTCTTATGTTGTAACAGGGGTCTGGAAATGTATAATTCCTTATACTATCCTTCCCTTTGAATACATATCCATGAAATATTTTTGGAAATCATATGTCAAAGAGTTAAGATGAAACTGCGGAATGTGTGTTATAGATTTTCACTATGTTTTTTTGGTTATGGATCTCAAGTAGTAGGGATCGCAGTCAGGTCAAGATGATAACATTATATCTTGATTGTATTCGGGATAACCACATATACTAGATAAGGGGGTGTCAAGCCATGATCCTCTAATGAGTATCCCACATATTCTAATGTAGATAAGGCTTTCAATCCTTTTCTAGATCATATAAGAACGGATTGTTAGAAGTAGTGAGGGGACAGAACATAATGGGGAGGTTTTTTCGACTAACTCAATCCATATAAAAATGGCATCCTCTACTTCATCATTCTTACACACCTCAATCTAGTCAGAGTACATAGAATACTTCTGAAGGTCATCTGCTAACTGGAGTCGAGATCTAATAGAAGAATATGGGGTAACTATATGTAGTTTATCATGTTTTGTGAAGAACCTCTCAATATAAAGGCTTTATATTTTCACAAATCCCATTATTTTAATGTATTTGGGATTGTGAATGATTTCCTTTTCTGTGGGAGATATCAACCTTGGGAGGATTTCCATAGAGGATTTCATGATTGGATTCCATGTGATCCATCTTTACACTTCCAGAAGGAGAAATACCATGTTTATGATCAAATTCTATTTCAGTTGAAGTCATGATAGATAGTTTTTGAATGTGTAATGCATCATGAATGTCATTAGTTATAGTGGAATTGAGAAAATTGATTATATGGGTGTCAATCAACATTGTAGTCAGAATAGGCTGACCTAACTTTTAAAATTGTCTACAGATATGAAAATTCTATATGATTGTTTCCAGAACATTCTTATAACTATCGTGTTCTATGGTAATATTCACCCCTATAGAGAAGTTGATGGAGTAATCAATTGAATTGTATCATCATTTATATGAATATGAGCTTTTCCTGAGGCATGTGTCAATCTCTATTGTTTAGCCTCAGTCAATATGGGAGTATGAGGCTATTCATGAGCCTTGGAGATATGTCTCTAGCCTTTTTTGGCAGGGATATGATCCTTCCCCGATGCATGTGGCACTCAAACCTATTGATCCTCAGTTAAAATAGTAATATTATTTTACTGAAATATGTTTTTGCAATCTTAATATACTAACAAACATCTATAATGGGATAAGAGATATGAGCCTCCTCTTGAATTACATCAGAATGATGTTTCCATAGTTTTTCATTGGATGAAGTCAGAATATGGTCATGGATTCCATGAACTACTGGAGTTTACCTAGATGATTCATTGAAAGTAATTTTAACATGTCTTGGGGATTTTTCTATTCCCACATGGTCATCCCCAACTAGAATGGGAATGTTTTCCCCAACTAGAATGTTTTCTCATCCTGTGTTTTTTAAGATACCTCTAGAATTTTTTGTTTGGAATTTGAGACCATCTTGATACATGTGACATTATCACATGGTTATCTCTGACCAGAACAAGGATATGAGACTGATCTTAGGCCTTTCGAATATAACTACAACCTTTTATGATATGAATGTGCCCCATTCCCGAGCCATGATCCACTATCACATATTGAGCCTGAAAGGAATAGAATAATGAGTGTGGTCATACTCATTGTTCTTCATCAAAATATTTGGATAATCCTTCTATATGTGAGTAATAATTTGGTATATATCTTTTACAAAAACATGCTCATATTGATCAGAGTTTTGATATTCCCTGATTGTAAGTAATTTTTTTTCCTTTCTCTATATCTTCAATAGTGCTGGAATATTCCAGCAGAATTCTTCATCTATAGAAAAATTAAATTCTCAATTAATCAATGTGTGTGTAGGGATATAGGACTTATTTTATTTTTATCCATTATAAACTTGAATATATCTTTGATTTAAGCAAGAATATATTCACAATTCTATCCTCCTTGGGTTATCTGAATATTTTGATGGACATCATGCATAGGGAAAGAATAATCTCTTCCCCCATACCTATTTTGGAAATATTCCCATAGACTTATTATGAGTGAACATGAGTATTCCCCTTCTTGATGTTTATATCCACAATATGCCTATAAAATTCAACAGTGGGATTGGGATATGAGCCCAATCATGAGTATACATAACCTTACTCACTCTACATGTGTTCCTTTTTACCTATGCATGGGTGTCAAATGTTCTAGCATATCAGGTGGTATCGTCAGTAGGCAACTACTGGGTATCAGTGGGATGGTGATGGTGATGATAGTTGACATATTTCCTCCATGGAATCACCCAAATATGAAAGAGAGTTTTATTTAAATCCCAGGTCAACCTCCATCAAACACTATATGTGTATATTTTACAGATTTTTGGATATGCTCTTGAAGAAGTTGGTTGTGGCAAAGAGGGCCCCTATCTTAGCTACAGATTTCCATGGGAGATGCAGACATGTAATATTCCATTCATTGATAGACTCATGGGGAGATTCTAGGGTTGGTATTAAACCACATCTATCATACTACTTGACCATCTTGTTCACCACCTGATGATGGAGTTGTCGAGAAGGTGAGATCATTTTGTTCCCCACAAAGAATGCAGTCATTGGTGATTTACCAGAGTGATCACTTGATAATGAACACATTATCTTGAATTAGGGTGTTGAGAGTAGTTTCTATAATTTTGTAGTTGACATATAATTTTACCAATTAGTGCAATTTTTATTGAATAATATACTCAGTAACATATTCATGTTTAACTAATATTTTCTTTTATTCCTAATTTCTACATTCTAATTTCTTAGAATTATCAAAGTGATGATAGACATATCTCATAACAACCCCTATTTCCGAGGATTATATGTAAGATATTGTAGTTTTTACTTATTTTTGTGTGAGTAGGAAATAAAAAAATAGTGGCCTGATATATGACTATTTTTTCATTTGAGAGTCTCACATCTAGTTCACCAGTCTTGTTTTAACATAATGTGAAAACGAAATGGACTGAAGGTTAAGAACACAATAATTTTTTATTAGAGAGTTTCATGTCAGGTTGACCATTTTCATTTCATCAGTGATGGTTTGTGGATTGGGATCCACCCAATGGTTTGATTTTAATAGTTTTAATGTATTTTTTAATCGCGCTCATCCGTTTTCTAATTTTTAATATTCCCTAGAAACATTAAACAGCTCCCCCATCATTAACAGGGTACAAAGATGCTTTCCAAAGGTAGGAGGTCATCTATATTTTCAGGACCAATGTATCCTAGGGACTCTCATTGGTGGATAAAAAGGGACTTTAGTTTCATCACACCATTCTTGGGGAGAATTTTTTTATAGTTAAGGACTTTGTTATAGATTTAAGATATGTTCATTAATATCTTCCAAATCCCGATATTGTGTTGGATACCCTTACAAAACCAACATGGGATAATTCATTATTATGTTATAAATATGGGTTCTCATTAGTTAGTCCTTTTCTATGTATCCTATGATATCTACCAATTTCCATTAATGTGGGGGGGAGGTTCTTATGCGCTGATGTGGTATGACTAATAGTGTCAGATTTTTCTGCTAGTAATGTAGGCAGTTACAATTATGAGGGGGGGATTGATCCAGTATGAGATGCCCTACTTATCCTGGTTATTACAGTAATAAATTTCATATAGTTTTTTGATCCTAATATATTTAACATCATATTGAAATATCTTATATAGGTTCTCAGGGAAACCATGTAATCATGATCGATTCTTGGGACAATATCTTATGGATCCAGATTACGAAAAGAATAAAATTATTCTTAGTTTAGTCATTCCCTTAGAATCTCACCCATGGAGGATGTCCTTATATAGGGTAGGTCATTATAATTTCGCATATTGGGGTCTCTATACTATGATTTTCTTGGATAGTGTAGATCTATGGGGAAAGTGAAATAATTTATTTAATTCCCTATGCTCATGTGAAAATTTATCAGTGTGACAAACATGTGATAACATATTATTAGTATCATTACATAATGGTATAATACATATGTATTGGGATAGTGCATATAAATATTTATTATAGTTATCGAGACTGAGGGAGGTGTCCTATTAATCCTTTTTATAAAAGGAATCAGGGTCACCATGGTTTTCATGACGTCTCAATCCACTATCTTATGAGTTATGATAATCTTCCCATGGTAATTTTTGGGTCCCAATGGTTGAGATGTTGGAGGCATGAGGGTACCTACACTGAAGTGGATGTCTATTTTAGCTCAATCCCTAGAAATGAATCTTTTATATACAAATAATAGTGTTAATCAATGTTCTCATAGTTCTGTCATTCGCTTACGACTTTCCCCAAGGTGGATGAAATTGAATGGAGGTGAATGTATGAAGCCACTGAATTGGGATTACAAGATGAATTTTCCCTAAAAATTATGGAGGTTATTGGTAAAATGATATGATTATTGAAACTGCCCAATCCCTCCTGATCTATTCACATTTTGAGAAATAACAGATAATGAATAATCAATTTCATTTTCTGTGGTTGTGGGAATTATGTGTTGTGATTGGATTTGGAAGATATTTGTAGAGCTAAAACCTCTCAGAGGTGTCATGGTTATCCTAGTTATGGAAGGAATCATTTTCTTCATAGTTCTCTTGATCAAATATTACACACTGACATTCCCCATGACAATATAGAGGAATATTTTTAAAATTATATGATTATTACAGTTCCCTAAACCCACGTGAGCTATTCCCAATGTTGAAAATATGGAATGGAAAATGATCATTTTCATCACTAAGTAGGTGTGGGACTTATATATTGGGACAAACCTTTTGGGATTTGATATAGATATCAAGACTTATAAATGGGTTTCTATGTATAATAATTATTGAAAAAATCATGGCTCTCATAGATTATTCTATTAGGGCTTACACACAAAGGATTCCCTTTGGTAAGGGCTAACACACCGGGGGTGGAAAATGATATCAAGCCCTGTTATTCCCTTGGAATATTTATGTGGAACTGGAATTTCAGGGAGGTGTCCTATATATCCTAGTTATGTAAGGAATTAGATTCATTGTAATTACTTTGAGTGCAGAATACACATAGAAATTTCCCTTATGAACAAGCCTTATTGACTACCTATCATGCCATGATTTTTCAAATCCCCATGATTTGATTTCTTATTAGATATGTAATATATTATTTTCCCAATATATCCAAAGACAATAACATGATTTAGTTGTCATGTCCACAGGAATTCAACCTAACCTAGGAGGCATGGTCAATTGTTTTTATTGTTCATGGGTGACTTGTTTAGGGGACATCATAGGATCTTAATGGTTATTCCTAAAATCCATCACAGGACATGGCGAAAAATTTCAGAGAGTGTTTGATGATCAAGCTGAATATCTATGGTGTCATCACAAGAACTCACTAAAACATATGTAGGGTGTTGTGAGAGCTAGTGTGGAATATCTTGGAGGGTGTCACCAGATCAAGGATATAATTCACATCGTACATCACAATATCCAAATGGTTTTACATAGAAGATATCACATGACCTTGTTGACATGTCTAGAGAGTTCCGGATGATCTAGCTGACTCTCTTGGGTGACTCATAGTAGTTTCATCATAAGATATTACCAACTCAAATGGAGGGTGTTGCGAGTTTCAGGGTGAAATGTCTTAGAGTATGTTTCATTTCAAAGTTTACATGTCTTTAGGACATCACGAGTCCTAGTTACCTATCTTGTAGGGTGTCGCGAGAGATATTGGACATATGCAGGTGCTAATGTGACACATAACAATCATGAGCAGTCACTACTATATGATTCACAAGAAATTTTTGAAGTAAATCATAAGGATTTGATGGTGAGCCTAGGGGACTTCATGATACAAATGTGACATTCCCTTGGGGACCATGTGACTTGCTCTGGCATATCCAAAGGACTTCATTTGACCCAAATGGCATACCGAAGGAGCATTGTGAGATCTGGGTGACATGTCCTAGTGTTTTCATGTGTCTTGGACAGGTCCCATGAAGAGAATTAGGATTATAGAAGATTTTTTTATTACACATTTACTATATTTTTTATCCATTGTATTTTAAATTCAATAGGAATATTGAATGATAGTTTATTTTATGTCACAGATGAACAATTATATGTGTGTGATTTTCTTCATATATCCCTGCATAGTAACTTCATGTGATCTATGAGTGATCACCAATATGATTTATGCGCAGTTCATTATTGATCTAGTTGTTCACTAGTATATTACCTAAAAATATCCTTCCAGTACAGAGATAAACCACTCTGAGAAATCTCCTCTAGCACTGGTGTGAGGTCCTATGGTTTCATTAATTCACACAAAATCTTATTTTATCACAAACGTTTATGGGATTTATCATCTTTACCACCCCAATTGTTCTTTATATTTCTCGTCGCTTATCCTATAGATCCAAGATAGAGTCATTGAGGGGCTCTAGTGCCATTTGTCTTAATGAGTCTTTATAGTGGCTCACTCTATGGGTGTCACCCGATTTTCAGCGCACAGGAGATCACCCCGTCAACTCCACATTTATTGGATTATTTATAAATAATGAGGACTTTTTGATTCATGAAGACATGTTGGAGTACATTCACATTGTCATTTTGACATGTCCATGGGCCACCGTGAGGTGAAAATGATAGATAAAAGGCATTCAAGGGATGTTATCAGCCTTTCCATAGACGTTTTAGAGGCAATGATAGCCTGTAGTGGCATTTTTTATCCAATATTCATATTAAAGAATCTCATGAAGCCATTATATGTATATATTTCATGCATAATATGATTTTTATTACCATGATTGGTTCTAAACTTATTCCCATTTTTATTTATTATATTTATTTTATAATGGTTGAGAGCCATGTGAGATTACATGAGTAATGTCAAAGAAAATTACATTACCTCTTGATAATGAATTTCAAAAAGAATAATGTTCTTATGGAGATTCAAAAAGATTGTATGAAAATCCCATCACTTTTCCCATAGGGACCCAAAGGGGATGTGCGACGTTGCATAGACATAACCAAGGCCTTAGTGCGACGATGGTGGAATGTCAGTGGTCTTTTGTGAGATGAGGCGGGCATGTCAGAAGAGTTTCCCAATGTCCATCAGACTACTAAGGGTACGTAACATGTCGTTTTTCCCACTATTGGCATTTTTCATCATCCCCATTAATTTTAATTATTTTATTTTACAACATTTGAGGGGTTTCATGATATTGGTCATATATTTTCAAGGATGATCATTCTCCCTTTTTAGTGAAATGTCACGTGATCATTATGACCACATTTGGCCTACTATTATTAGATATTTTACTCATATTTTGGAATTATATTTCGATGAGTTTTTAGGGGTATACCAATTGAAATATCATCTTTACTTGTAGAGTAAATTCCATTGTCATCATGTGATTGTGGGTTGTCCAAGGATCCTTCTCAAGACAAGAATGGTTTGTTGAACGGTCTTTATGGGTTACTATATAGGTTCTATACTGCTCTTGGTTCATCCAATTTAGATTATTATGGGGACGTAATAACCAATATATTGGAAGCTTATATGACCTGCGAGCTTCATTCACCGTCTCCTTCCATTTCCATTGCTGGGAAAATAATACACATGTTTAGGTATTTCATTCATATTGGATTTTATTATGCTCATTTGGTGGGTGAAAATACTTATGATATGATGAATGTTTATCATCTTGTGGAACACATTTGTACAATTTTATAGTTTGATGGGTTGTACATATATCTCCCTCTATTGCATTGTGTAAAAATTTAAATATCATGTGATAGACAGAACTATAAAGAATAGTTAACTCAGTTCAATAATATATTTTTCGAAATAGAATACCCATATGAGTGAACATTGAATAATATGTTGTTTTTCATAGTGCACCCATACAAATCTTATAGAATTGAAAGTGACCCTTTACTAATATGGAAATAATTTTCTATGATTTTGTGTTTTCCAAAAATCTATTTGTTATGAATTTGTTATACATTCATACATTATGTTATTTGATTGTCTTCTATCTATGTTTGATGAATTGGAAATATTTATTCCATGACTAATATATATGATCCTTGATATATAGGGTATGGTATTAAAATTTCATGAGTATGTTCCCATACCATTATATTCATGTTATGCTTATGAATCTCCATTTTTTTTTCCTTACTAAGAAAATTTTCTCACCCATTCTTATGTTTCATTTCGTTATAAATTTATTTTTTAGGTAGGAGTACTAAATGGGAAGACAATTATAGTTGACATTTATGATATTTCACCTTGGTATAAGATTGGGTTTCCATGTTTCCAAACGAACTAAACTATTATGATATTCATGAATTTATTTATGTAATGTAAGGAATATTCATAATAAATGACAAAATATCAATGTATGAAATAACAAGGTCCCTATACCTATAATAGTTCGATCAAATCCATGATATATGGGATCTATTTTAAGTGAAGGAATTCAAATATCGGGATGATAACATTAGGTTTTTAACCCCCCCCCCATATAATAAGGTTTCTCATTATATTTTCCTTTATTCTACATTCATGTAACATCCGATTCTCATTATTTTAATTCCAGTTGCTTTATTTTTTATATTTTTCTAATTAATTCTTGTTTATTCTCTCTATAATGATTTTAAATTCATTCATTGTTTTCAGTCACCTAATGATTGTTGGCTATGTCCTGTATGTAGAGGATAATCATTTTAAATCGGTGCATAACAATTTATTTATTTATTTTTTAACTTGTGTGATTTTTTTATATTTTAATATCATGTGGATAATAATTTATTACCTATATAACTATTTTATCATGAACATAGAATATCTAGTAATGAAAAAACCCCAACATGACTAAAATAATATATTCTTTACCATTAAACAAGATTATTATTCTTATTTTTGTAATCAGATTTTAATATGCCTCCGTTATTTCAATTTTTCAGACTACCATGAGTTGGGAGGATTGTGTAGTTTGATATGGATTTATTATTTTATATATCTATATATTTGATTTATTTTTTAACTGGTGACTATTATTATTTTACAAGTGTAAATTTAATTTCCATTTATCAAGACCACCCTTGGAAATTGATTCCCTTATCTTCTTCATTTTCATTGTCTATTTCAATAACGTCAATTTTTTAGGTTAATAAAAAGGAAATTAAAATTAGAGAAAACTATACATTGGTCCAATGAATTCTATAATATTCACTACTCTCTATGATATAGATATCCTACTAATTCTATGATATTACTTTGTAGCCAGTGATGTTAGGAACAATATAAATTTTTAATTCGATCATAAAGAGAGGATTTTAAAATTTCATTGACACAAATAAAAGTTTTTCAAAATTCTTGAGGAGAATCAAAGAATTATAGATATATTGAGACAAATTTATTTTGTAAATAAATTTTCTTATGATATTTCTATTTGTTGGTTTTGGTTTTTTTATATTTTAGTAATATTATTTTACACTCATGACTGTTTCATCTGATGTGTATAATGGTTTATCATAAAAACCACCATCATTATCTTTTAGTATAGTTCAATTCATTCCATGAGTTTCAAACTAATTAGAAATCACAAAATTTATAAGGTTATATGAATCATGAATCCTTCTTAGATGATCCAAAATCTCATGAATTTTATGAATCATAACATCAACAGTTGAGAGACATCCACTATTTACCCAATGAAGTGGACACTAATTTTCAAAACTACCAATTCTTATCATTGGGTATGATTCACTAAAAAGATATACTATTCAGATTTATCACATAATACAATAATGTTATGGATAAAAGGATAGATTATTACAAGGTAAAGTCTAAGAAACTATGATAATGTACACCTAAAATTTCTCATATCATTTCAAATGTAAATTATATATTTTTAACACCATACCAATAGTCTATAGTGAAAATACAGGTTACATTAAAGAAGAGTAAGACTATATGGAAAGATTCAATATTGTTAATAGAAGGAAACCTCAAGATTAATACATTCAATAAGACTATTCCTAAAAAAATATGAATTCAATATCTTAGAAGAAATACTTGCAAAATTATTCCCAAATTAAATTCCAATAATGGAAAATAATAGAGTTAAAAGTTAGTTCCACTCATAGAATACAGAGAAATGACTACTCACTAGGCTCAAATTATTTTAAATTTCAATTCCCATATGAATAATAAACCTTTGATTTATAATATATAGATGTAAGGATTTTAATATGAATAAAAAAATTGAGGATTTCAATGTAGCTTATGAAAATAATGTAATAAATATGAATTACGATATCATGGAAGAGTGTGTAGAGAAGGTAAAATTTTTCAATCTGATGAACCTGTGAATTATGAAGGAAAAAATAAAGCCTAAGGGATATCCTATACACATGAAAAAACCCATGAATATCAATGATTATAAATTTTTCAGTAGAATAGAGAATAATAAAGATACAAGACGGAAATTATGTAATTGATGGATGAGAGGAATGCCGAGAAAGAGGTTTAATAGAAATAATTTGTAGAATCTAAAGAAGATGAAAAAAGTGAAGGAAGGGGATTTTAATCAAACATGCATCAAACTCAAAGGTATTCTTGAAATTGAAAAAGAATGATAATCCTTCTTATAATTTCAAGTATAAGTGGAGAGAAATTAGGCTCCAACTCATGAAGGTATTTATAAATTTGAACCTACTAAAGAAAAGGAATATGTTTTGGTGGCGTAGGAAAACTAAAAAATATGTCCACATTTTGATGTCATTGTATTTTATTATAATGTATCCTCAATATAAAAACCACCATATGTACAAATAAAAAATAAATAATTGATGTGGGTGATAAAGACTACCCTTGATGCCAAAATGAGTCAAAATAACCAATTCCAAGATAGTTGGAATTATACAATGTTTTTCTTGTCTAAAAAGACAATGTCCTATCGAATGGACTATAAACAAATTTATCTACTATGATACCACATGGATATTTTGATATTTTTTTCTTGGAAATATCTTTATTTTATTACATTAGTATAATAACTCTTCCCCGTGTTTTATCACTTAATTTAATTGAGCTAAATATTTTAAATTATAAATGGGTGTATTACTTCAATGCCCAATTTTTATTTTATAGGCCCATTGAATTATAGAGTATAAGTAAGATGAATTTATGAATAAATGAACAATATATTTCATTATTTCAATTCATGTCTTGAGATAAAATTTCATGTCATGGACTTGGGTCAGAGGGAACACAAACAAATCATTCAAAAAACATCAAAACAAGGGGAGTAGAGTTTTAATTTTTTATATCTTTTACATCCATATTTTTTCCTCCACATGTTTTTTAACAAATAATTTAAAATAAAAAATAAATTTAATTCTTGCATGAACGTAATTGAAAAAGATTCACCAAAAAAAGATTTTTTCTTTTAATCACTATTCAAAGAGTATTTAGAACAAAAGAGGTATATTTTGAAATGCTGTAATATTTCAAATATAATTCCCATAAATATAAATTCTATAAATAAGAATTTAAAGACTTTCTATCATACATCAATTTTTAATTTCACGAAAAAATTATTGATGTGATCTATTTACTATATATAAATACCCAGAAACATTCTATGTGTAAACTAATTATTAAGGTCTATTACTTAACCTGATCTCCCATTTTTATTTTCCCATTCCTGAGAGAATTAGAGAACAATTATTTCATATTTTTTTTATGAATGTTTCTTGAGGTAAATATGGGGAATAATGACCTACTAAAATTTACTATTATGTAGTCAATATTATGACTAAAAAATCACTTTTGAGATTATTGAGGAATTTTAATTAAGATAAATTTGTCCTAATACCACTTATTCATACATTCGTCACAACCCAAACACTTTAGGTATGACTATTTCAGGATTGAGCCACATGAAATGTTATTATTTTTCATTTCTACCATAACCTTGGTATTTTTCATGATATTGAAGTGAATTATTGTGGGGGAGGGTTTATTAATTGTGGAGATGATATGTTTTATGCTGATATGAGAATAAAGGGGACTTTATTAGGGGTTTTGGGGATTTTTATTGTTCAAATTCATTTCATTTCATTATTTATCCCTCTTAATGAAAAAATGAATGCTAAAAAAAATAAAAAAAATAAATGGTTCTAACTTTGGAGAATAAAATAAATGTATTACAAAAATGACAATTTATTTAATATGTTCTTAGGTGGTGATTGTGAGGTTAATTCGAGACATGAATTTATAATTAATAATAGTTGTAATAAATATTACTATTATTTTTTATGGGTTGTTTCTGGGGTACTTTTAAAATCACCACATCCAAAATAGTGATCTAAAATTCATATATTGTAATTTAGAGGATTGAAGACATGTCCAAGGTAAAAAATGAAAAAAATTAAAAAGGGATAAATGTGCAACCTTAGAGGGTCAATTTTAATTATGATTACATCATCATTGAGCCCTTATATTATGCTTTGGGCCGGGGGAGTTGTGAGATACTATTATATTCTTGTGAAGAACATTTAATTATGATTTTATTTTTAATATTATTTATTATAATTTATATTTTAGCCTCCTTTTTGTGATTTTCATGTATTTAAAATTAATACCACCCTCTCCCTAGTCTTAGAATAATTTCATCCTAATTTAATATCCCTGACTATTAATTATGATATTTTTATTTATGTGATGGATAAAGTAGATTCAATATAATACCATGGTTAGGGTCATGTACTTGAGTTTTGATAATAAATATATTTTTTTACGTTCAGTAATGATAAGAATAATTTAGGGTGATTTTATTCAAAAATTTCTTAGGTAATGAAGAAAAGAAAAAATATTTAAGTGAAAGGGGAAATGTATTGAGTTGAAAATTATTAATGAAGCATAATATGTGATTTGTTTCATAGGATTATTTTTTACTTTTAGAATCATTATTTTTAACTTGTTTTTTTCATAATTATTTTAATGATTTCCTAGTTTATGTATGGAAGCTTTGTGTTTCCATGTTGAAATGATTCTTGAGGATACACAAATATTTGAGTGTGGGGATGTTTGATTTCTCTATTTTATATATAATTTCCCAAGTGTTTTTATATTAATTTTAATAGAATATTAATTGTTTTAATATGAGATCCATGCATTATATTAGTGTTATCTGTATTGTAATATAATGTGTGACATTTGGAACAATATAAATGAAAAAGGAAATTATCACCGTGACCTGAAGAAACACGACTTGAAAACAAAAATTGATGATGAAGATGAGATTTTTCATTAATTCAAAAGAGGCTAACAAACATATTTAATCAATGTTTACCATGACACTATATTATCACTGGTTATTTGAATGCATCAGAACAGAAGAAATAGATCCAAATAAAGACTTAAGAGTTGAAAAAACACATTATGCATCATGTAAAAATTTACATGATATTAAATTATACAAGGCATGAACCATTCAAATTTCATGAATATGAAAAAATTTATATCCAAAAATCATATATCATTTAATAATTTATACATCATGTAACAAAAAAAAGACTAAAAATATGGCTTTAAATGCATCTTTTATGAGGGGTTCCTCTACTTGAACTAGATCGACCATTTCTTGTTAGGTTTATCCCAAAAAAACCAAGGGATAACATCCAAGATGATAAAAGTGTAACTACAACCTATAAATAGAGGATATATTTAATGAATAGGGATTCAATGACTAGGAAGCTATTGTTAGGTTTCAAACCTTCCATAGTTACTTTTTTCATTCTAAATTACTTTATTCATCCTTTCTGTAATGATTTATTCCCATTTGTTTAATTCCTATTATATTATTTTATTTATTAAATTTTTTTCTTCATTATTCTCCCTCATATGGTTTTGGGTTTATTCATCATTTTTTTATTTGCAACCTATGCATGGCTAAATATATCAGGGATACTGAATTCAGAAAAAAAAATCAAATTATTGTATTCATTTGTTCACATGTCTGATAATTTTATTGTATTGTATCATGTGGAGAAATAAATAATTACTGCATTCACCATTGGATTCTGGACCAAATGTTTCCAATGGTTAGTGAACCACAAAATTATTGATTAAAGTGATTTATTACCATTGGAATTTATTATTTTTATTATTTCAACATTTTTATCTTACTGAACCTTGGTTATATAATTATTTAAAAAAACCATGAATTGATATTCTAGGGTATTATGATATGAATTGTCCAATTATTAAATTGATATTTTTGATATCATTTATAACTAATAAATATTATTTGGGGAGTGTAGTTAGAATTTCTTTTTATCAAAACCACTAAATGAAACTAATTCCCCTAACATCTACCTTTCATATCATCATTTCAATTATTATAATTTTTTTCATTAGTTTAATAATATAAAACTAAAATTAGAGTGACCAACAAATTTAAAAAAACATTTGTACAAATTTCCCACTCTATGTAGTATTTAACTCATACTTTCTCTATGATGCCCATTTTTGTATAGTGTTCTTTATGAAAATATAAATTTTTATGTGATAACACATAGAACATTTAACAACATATTTTAGATGAATAACTACTTGATATAATACATCATGTTTCTATTTTATGTAGGTGATGGGGACTGACGGGTTCTTTCCCCATTCTAGTGTTGGATGGTCCTCAAATACTAAACACTAGTAGATATTTATGGGTAATTCATGGATAATCATGTATGATCCAAACAATTGATGAATCTTCCTAGAAATGGATTTGTACCAGATGTTGTGTAAATAGAGGGTTGTGCAATATGGGCCTTGTAAAAATCATATCATATAGTATTTGTTTCATCAACCACACAATCAAGGATTCTGCCCTATGAATTTCTCATGCTATAATGACATTTCCTCTTTTATCAGTACTATTGGATAGAGGATATGGAAGGATCAAGATTACAGGGATTGTTGTTTAGTTTAAAAAATTGATATACTAATATAATGTCCTGAAAATCATTTTTTTCATTATCAGAACCCGATTTATGGGTTCCGGTACCCCGAACCGGTTTAAGGAAAATAAGAAACCATACAAGAAAATCCAAACCTTCCAACATAATCCACAAAAATTCATATTTCAAAATCCAACAAATCACGTTCCACATTACACCACATGCCCATACTCAAGAGGTGAGCCCATCATCACATGTCACTAGCCTTTCAGGTCATCGGAGAGGGTGATAGAAACCTGAAGGTCCTCGCCGGAACAACCGGATAGACCACCATCTTCATCGCATCAACAGGATGATGAAACCACAACTAATCTCCTGGAATTTCACCATTCTAACATCACCATGTTGCGAGAATCTTTCGGAATCCCCCTCGGCGTTATCATCAGCAGCACAACCCCTCATCTGTTCATCCATTCCCAAAACCACAAAAACCACAAAAACCATACAACCACGCAGACTGGCGTGGTTAACACCTTCAATGCCTCACAAAAAGAAGTACACCCAATCCATCATAGAGAAAACATAATTAATCTCCACCTACCATGAAACGAGAGGAAAAGAGAAAAACAGTAATTCGAACTGGATGAAATCAGATCAATGAAATCAAAAGAGTTTTCACCAAAAAACCGAATCAAACCGTGCAAAAACATCACCGTAAGTAACACCCTATTTTTGTAGATCCCGCCACTACCGACCCAAACGACCACACCAGACACAACGAAACCCACATGCACTCACATGATATTATATGGTTATTATAAGGAATGAATGTGTCCATGGTAGTACTTGGTTGAATCAACCAAGCATGGATGATCCTACAGGCATGGGTTCATAACTACTAGGGTGACCAGTTAACAAACATTAATGGATCTTCAATAGAAATTGACTATTATTCCCTTATATATTAATCATTTTTGGTGGTTGAATAGACATATGAGACCTTTGTTGAAGTATATACTAGAACTAATATTCCACATTTTTTCAAATTTTATAGCCATTCCTTTAAAATGAAGCTCTCTAAGATGGTTTGTCAAGGTAGTCAATGTTAAGGAAATAGTTGAGGAGCTTATTTAATTTATCTTCATCTTGAATCCAGTTTTCCTTTAATATGAGATTTCCCTCATTATGATATTTTTGTAAAACCAAAGGTGTTTATTCATCCAAAAATAAGTATACCATTTTATTTCACTAAACATATACAACATTGTAGGTTTTTCCTAGACTAGGACCTTTGAGAACATTACAATAGCATGGTTGAGATTGACATGAAATTGCTTTAGGGGATACCTATAGCCTAAATAAATAGAGGTCTAGAACCTACATGGTGGTATATTACTATACACTAATAGTTCATTATACAAATGTAAGATAGGGGATAAGCAATGGGGATTTCCTTTTATTCGAAATCTATATTTAATCGTCTAGATTTTGAGCATCCATGGGAAATTATAATAGTGAATATTGATATTTTAGGGATATGAGAGTCCAAACAAGCTTATCATAGAAAATGTTAGTTTACATACCCACAATTTCACTAATGGGAGATGCACATCAAGGGAGTAAATCCATTTTTTCACTATGAAATGAAATAGTGATATTCCCATTTTCCAATTTCATGCACTTAATGGTACCAATGACACTTGTATTACACCATATTGAGCATAACTAATTGAGGAAATATAAATGGAGACCACCTAAAATGGTAATGGATAAATGTTAAAACTATATATATTAGATTAATGTAGGTCCTTCAATCTAATTTAGGTTTCCCAATACAAGGCCACAATATGTGAAAAAATGACAGGTTATTATACTGGATCACTGGTGGTATTGAAGGAGAAAAATACTCGGTTTCTAAAATAAATGGGTAGAGAATTATGATTAAAATATTATAGGAATATCTTTATTTTTCTGTTGAACTAAGGATATCTCCATCTCTATGACATAGTTTTGTGTATTTATAGAACTTATCTGATCATCATAGGGGGATTGGAATGCATCGTCTGAAAAACAAGTTAGTTGCCTCGTGAAGTAGAGTAGTCATGATCTAGTCATGTAAAATCATGTGGATAAAAAAATAAAGGAACCATAATGAACAATTTACTTTGAATCTGATAAGAAAATCAACCATATATAAACATTGTTGGAAGAATAGAACCAGTTGTTTTGGTTCTAGTAAATTTTCCCAAGAAAGTTTGTTTTTATTGCTGAGTTGGTAGCTCAATAGGGTTGTCTCAAATATCTTCTTAATTAGGTCAGTTTTTTCAATTGAGTTCACCGCTGATCTTATTATTATACTTAATATCTTGAGGTATAGTAACAATTCGGTAATTTTCATCGGTTCTTTTCTTAGTTGGAGGAAAATTGAAGGTCTCAAAAAAATTCATTTACAATTATCAAAATTTCAATGATTTGTAAAAAAATACTCATTAATAATTTTGAGGCCAATTTCAAACATTTTATAATGAGTGATATTATAAGAATGATATGCCACTAGATGATTTGTATCCCTGGAAGGTATATCCTCCTCCTCATGTACCTCATCACGTACTTTAATGTAACGAATCAGAATTGAATCATTAAAATTTAACATCATATAATTATTTCATACTATATAAATTGGATAAAATCACATATAGAACACAATAAAAACCTTATAAATGAATAATTAATTAAATAATTGGTATTTGTAGAAGTTAAATAACCTATGCCAATCGAATAGTAACTTGACATTTGGAACAGTAATGTGACCCTTAGGAATAATAAATCACCCAAGAGAACTGTAAACTCCCATATGAATGTATATATAAAATCATGGTGCCTTATAAATAAAAATTATATATATATTTATATATATCATGTAATAATTAAATAAATATTTCAAAAATAATAAATAAAGGATTTGTATTTTTTATAAGTCATCAATATTTATTTACAATTTTTAAATTAATATACTGATATATAAAAATATATATATTCATAAAATAGACTCAAAAATTAATATTTTGTTATATTAGGATTATAATATAATTCATATAGACCTTAATTAGTTTTTAAAAGTGTTATAAATACAATTATCATTTTAAAATCGGTATTTGTTTAATAAATGATGATTTTATTTTTTAAATTAACTTTCTCATATATATAATTTAATTCATAAAATTAATTTATTTTTTAATTATTCATATTAAAAAATTGTTCTATTGAATTTTTTATATTTTTCTAAAATACATTAATTTGTGTTGAATATTAAAATACGGTAATTTATAGTATATATACATTATAAGAAAAATAACATATTCCATGAGTCATTTCTGATATAAGAACCAAAACATCATACTAACATCATTATTTTAATATATTTTGTTATCATTTTAAATCTATTCATAGTCTTTAGGAAAATTAATAAACTAATGAATAATATAATGAGAAAACTCACATATCCTCCCCCATAAATACCCCCCTTCAACTCATATTCACTTCACACATTAAAAGAATTTTGCCTTGTCCAATTTCTATTAAATACTCTTACTAACCACCTCCCCAACATTCATAATCCCCTAGCCTCATCAAATGGCCAAACCCTTTTACCTAATTATGTTCTCAAGGAGGTGAAATTCAAGAGGCCAAATCCATTATTTTTCTTTTAATTTATTTTCATCATCTTTTCTTTTTTTTTTCATATACTCACCTAACTATCCTAAAACGACAATATATCTCTATTATATTTTATATACAATAATTTCATTGTGTTTTGAATAATCCATCATTAATTATCTTCCCTCTTATTTTTTTCTACAAATGAAACATCAACCATGATGTATTGATTTATTGTATTCTAGGAAGAAACATTTTCACCTTCCATTAGCACCTTCCAAAATGGTCATAAGACAATTTTATAGATAAAAAATATTACTATATAAGTATTAGAGTCTATGTAATGTTTTGAAATCATATTATGTACATGATTTTTATTAATAAAAGATTACTAGTTTGTGATTATTGAAAAACCACCAAAATAATGTAAATGATTACCATTAACATCTTATATAATGATTCATCATCAAAACAAATAACCAAATGACTTACCGAGTGTCTTTACCTCTGAGATTATCTCAGGTACACAATTTTTTTCACATTTCAATGTTGAGAAAGTACATGCCAGATCCATCTCATGTTTTGAGTCCAGAGGTAGTTCATCTGGAAGAGAACCTATCTTATGAGGAACAACCGGTCCAGATTCTTGACCACAGGGAGAAAGTGTTACAGAATAAGGTGATTAATCAGGTAAAGGTTTTGTGGAAAAAACACATTATGGAAGAGGCAACATGGGAATATGAAAACGCAATGAGGGATAAGTACCCCCATTTATTCGATAAGTAAATAAATTGCGGGGACGCAGTTTTCTAAAGGGGGGATGGATGTAACATCTCAAGTAAGTAATGAATAATAGATATTTTTATCTATGTCTATTAATGATTAAGATATTGTTTTAGAGGCTTAAAATGAAAATAAATACAATCTTATGCATGGAATACACTAATATTCTTAAAAGATTGTTTTACTTCCTTTTGATGGAAACCCAATTTTAAATATATCTTTTGACAATTTTATAAGCTATGTTTGTCAAAATAAACTTATTATTTTTGATTGAGACATCAAAATATACATTCTGTGAATTTTTGGTATTTTTTTGATAAAGTTCATTTCTTAATGAATAGTGAAAAATGTTGTATTTTAATTCAAAACCACTTTTTAATCTAATTTATTTATATGATTAGATTATCTTTTGAATTGGTTTTGAAGTGAAATTAGAATATAATTTTTACTATTTTATCCAATGGTGGTCATTGGAATCAATTTCACTTTGAAATTGGACTTAAACTAGTGTCAATCTTTTGATACTTATTGTTTCATAAAAACACGCTATTTGTCATGATAGCAGAAATTAGTTATTAAATTAATTAATGCAACTTAAATGTATTGAATTTTGTAAAATAGACAACATTTTTGAATTCGGAATATCAAATATTGCTTTGGGTGATGTTTTGGTATCTTTCTGAAAAACGTCAATTTTTTGCTGAATAGTGAAACCACTAAGTGGTGTTAATGAAACTGAATTTTCGTTTAAATGAATCGTTGCCACTTATGTGATTTGATTTTCAAAAATCCGACATAAATGGTTGTCATTAAGAAGTAAAATGTGGTTCAATGTGATTAAAATAATTTTTTGGTGAATAGTAACTTTTAAGTTCTTAATCGCGGTTAGTGGTAATTAGTGTAGTTTAAGGTAAAAATAATGTTTTAATAATATGAGATGAGCTTGACACATGTCCTAACCTCATTGTATGTGTCATGTCCGACCAAGAAAATCCATGGGTCAACTTGGGGACCCCATGGAGCCACTTTGGTTGGGAAATGACATAAATAATTTTTTATTTAATGTTAAAGTAAAAATGACACAAACATGAGATGTTTTACTAAAACAATTTGTACATGGGGTTATACAAGTAATATGTTTGATTATAAATAGTTATTGGAACGATAGGAAGATTTATTACATCATAGTATTTTTTTATATAATTTTTAGACATTAAATAAGTTATATTATTTATGACATCATGATGATGCAGCGATGACCTCAATATTTAACTATTTAAATAAAATGGAAAGATAATGTAATATCTAAGACCTAAAAATGTCCAAAACCTATTGGATGAGTGGATTTCGACCCATTATCACCTTATCCTTGAATTATATCAATGTGGGACCTTTTTAATCCGAAACTCATTTTAAAATAATGTAACATTTTATTACTTTCCAACAGTGCCCCTCCTCTCCTCTTATAAAAGGCCCCCACCTCTACCTCCTTACCCACACTCCCAAAGCCTTTGGATCGGCCAAAACCATCCCATTTTGTCTCTCCACATCCCTCTATTACTCCTTGAAGCCTCAATTTGGGTATAATTCTTCCCAAGAAAGCCTTTGAGCTCAAACCAAAGGGAGTTACCCGATTTTAAGGTAATGTCTTCACTTGAGTCCTTTTGTTTTATTTTGCTTCTCCAACCCCATAATCTCTTTTTATTAATTTATTTTGTAAAAACTACAGTAAACTCAATATAATAGGATTTTTTTATAAGAAGGATTCGAGATACACTTACACACACCTACATCTAATGGTTAAAGAACATACTGTTTCCGTGGATGGTGAATTTATGCCTCCCGAAATGATAATTGTTCAACATTATTTTAATACCTTCAATGGTAGACATTAAGGTGACACAATATTTCTATATGATATATAATATGTTTTTGTTTTCCTTAATCTTCTGTATTTTTCATTTTGGTCATACCTTTATGGATTCCATTATGGGTAAACGCGATATCTTTATTTAAGGAAGTGCAGACTACCGCCCCCTCAAAGTGATTTGATTCATTAAATACCATATGTGGGAAGTATGAGGGATGGAACTATGATATTATATATTATATTATACTGAAATTATAATATACCTTTATATCATTATGATCCCATTCTAAAAAATACGAAATAGAAATGAAAGTAGCGTTCATGCGTACGTACGGCTTACCGTCTCCATGAACGGTGCATTTCATTTCATACCTCTAAATGATTATGTAATATTATAAATGCATGCATGTATTGGATATATATGAAATATATGATATCTACATCATGAATAACATTCTGGATATAATGGATACATGAACAACTTGTAATTATAAAGGGCTGATTTTTGACTCAAGTACCAATGATCGTTAAAACGACCGTTATTAACTTGAATAATTACATAGTGTTCATGACATGGAAATAAGTGATATAAAAGGAATAATGAACTTGAAAAAGGTTCTTCAACAAGTAGAAATTAACTCAAGTTTATTATTCAGGATATTAAAGAACGATCGAGTCATGTCGGACCCGAGGTGTGGGACTTCGTCTCAATCTCCTTTCATTGAGGCATATTTTGTTTTATACACAACCTTCTTTTATACGATGTATAAACCACTTTGAATTTTACGTTTATTCACATGAAATCTTTTTATACGAAGCGTTTAATAAATGAGAAAAGGGAATGTTTTTGTTGTACTTATGCGGCGACAACGACTTCTCCGCCGTCGTGACCATTATTTGAGTTTCGGCTTCCTCTACAAGCCATATTTTTTTAAAAGAAAAATAAATACCATGTTTAACTTTTATTTTATTTTGGTATTGAAAATGGTTTTCATAATGTTTTTATATCAATGTGTTGTATTGATATCTTGTGATTGAAAGGTGGAAATGTTATGTTTCCTTTATACATGTTTTATGCGATATGATTATGTTGAGGTTCTTGGGCATTATTATGAAGACGGGTGGTTCCGTGATAGACTAAGGGCGGGTGAGCCCGATATAGCTCTCCAATGCATTGGGTAATGCGAAGGAGTGAAACGTTAAGGTTTCTCCGAAGTGATTTAGGGAATATACTATGATGGGTATTCCAAACATAACCAAGAGGTTTACTCCCTACATAAGAATATTATGAATGCCTCAAGTTACCTTTATGTCTTATGATTTCTATGATTTATTCATGATTTGATGATGTATGTTAAAGTGCTTATGTTTTATGGGTAAAGTATGATTTCATTCTTATGTATATATGTACCCATGTTTCCTTTCCATATTTTTATATCCCTTACTGAGCTTTTTATGCTCATCCCAAGTTTTTTTAAAATGTTTTTCACAGGTCAAGGGAAAGGTACATGATATGATGATAGTGTCAAGGAAGGGTCAAGAAAGAATCCCTGTTTTATTTTAAATATGTTTCCATTGATGGGAAAGAAGAATATTATCTTTATGTAACCACTTTGTTTATATGTGGAATGTAATGCATGTTTTTTGATCTAATTCTCTAAAACTCTAAACCCGAAAAGATCCTCAAAGTGTAATCTTGTAATAATTCATGATTAAGTAATGTTTAAGGGTGGGGACTTATATTTTGAATATAAAGAATCATTTCTATTATAATAATGAACAAGTGTCATGTGCCTCATATTGATGAATTATTTGATAAACTTCATAGAGATAAAAAAATTTCAAACATAAACCTTTGATCTGGATATTTTCAATTGCATGTGGATATGTAATATATTCCAATGATAGCATTTTTATGAAGGAATGTACATTATATGTTTACAATAATCCCATTTGGACTTACAAATACAACTTCTATTGTTGTTTATCTAATAAACAGTGTGTTGAAGGAGTATCTTGATGATTTTGTTGTGGTATTTATTGATGATATCTTGATATATTTCGAAAATATATAAAGAGCATGATAACAACTTGTGGATTGTCTTGGATACACATTGAGGAAAAGTTTTTTTTGGGATGTTGAGAAGTGTGAATTCTTGATTCAATCAATTTCTTTTCTTGGTCATATTTTCAAAAAGGGTGGAAACTCAGTTGACCCAACAGAGACTAAGGCAATCTGAGAATAGCCTACACTAATTTTCAAAATTGAGATATATTGTTTCATTGGTTTAGCAGGTTACTATCGACATTGCATTCTTTTTTATTTCTTATTTGATAACCTGAAAACCAAGCTTACATGCAAAGTGGTTAACTACATATGGACAATGGAATGTTAATATTTTTTTGAATAATTTTATATTACATTAGATAATGATATAATATTCAATATAACATCCATAAATTGAGGAATTTTTATTTATAATGATCTGTCAAAGAAATGACTTAGTTATTTCCTTATGTAGAATGATAAATTTATTTTCTGTGAATCAATGAAGTTAAAAACTCATGAAAAACCCATAAAATGCATGATCTTGATTTATCATCAGTAATATTTTATCTGATGATATAGAGAATCGATATATATGGTGAAAGATGTGTGATATATACATTTCACAAGAGCTTGAAATACGTCTTCTCACAAAAAGAAATAAATTCAAGATAAGGTGACAGATCTAGCTACTCAAGGATTATGATTATTCAATACATTACCACCCAGGGAAGGAACATAACATAGATTATGCAATAAACATGAAGTACAATGGAGTTATAAACAAAATTTTGATTGATAAGGATCATGTGTACATGGATCTTGGGAAGATGGATATGGTAATTTTCAAGGAAGGTGAAACATCATTACTTTTTCATTTGGATCCCCAACCATCTTTATTAGAATTGTTTAAAATTTCTCATTTGGATGATGAAAACATTAAAAATAATCTTAATGTTTTGAATGATGGGATGTTGACAAACATCTTGTATGAGGATGGAATTATTAAATTTGGGATGATGGTTTTTTTCCCTCTACACCAGATCCAAAAAGGGAGTTACTGGATGTTGCATATAGATGGGATTTATTTATACACCCTATTATCACTAAGATTTATAGATATTCTATGGAACATTCTGTTGGGATAATATAATGTATAATATTGACGATTAAGTGTAATTACATTTAGTCTACCAACAAGTGAAGGCTGGAAGACAACATCCCAGAGGAGCCATGTAACCTCTTCCAATTCCTACATGGAAATGGTGTGACATAACTATGTATTTTTTCATTATATTACAAAAAAAATACCTGAAATCAAGATTCAGTGTGTGTAGTTGTTGATAAAATTGCCAAACTTGTATATTTACCTACCATAAGGGAGTATTTTCCCATATATCAACTTTCACGACTCTATATTAAAAAAGTTCTAAGACTTCATGGTGTATTTCATCGAATTTTGTCTGATCGTGATCCAAAATTTACATTAGAATTCATCAAAAGTCTTCCGAATTATTGGGTCACTATGCTCAATTTGATTACTTCTTATCACCCTGAAACTAATAGGAAATCAAAAAGCAATATCCTAAATTTAGAACACAATTTGAGATCATGCTCACATTACTTTCAAGGAATGCAAGGAGAGTGTTTATCTTTTTTATATTTTTCCTAGAACAATAGTTTATATTCAAGTAATAAAATGGAACCATATGAATCACTTTTTTTAAATTTATATAAAAGACCAAATTGTTAGGATGATTATGGTGAAAGGAAACTTGTAAGACTATAGATTATAGAGGAAATACTGAAAAAGGTAAAGACAATTAATTAACAAACCAAAATAGCGCAATGTAGGAAAAACCAGAATTATGGTAATAGGTTGAATTATTGTTGTGTTTCATGTGAGAGATCGTGTTTATTTAATGTATCTCTATGGAAGGTTGTCATAAGTTTTGGTATGAATGGAAAAATGATCCACAGTTATGTCATACCATTTCAAATTCTATATAGAAATGGAGTTGGGGAATATCATTGGTAAATTCCACCTTTCATTTCAAAATTTCAGGATGTTTTCCACATATATTTGTTAGGGATGCATAAGACATAACCCCAACATATTCCCACTTCTTAAGAAATAGAATTGGAACATGATTTATCTTACTGTGAGGTGACTATTAAAAAAATTTTCACTAGAGAACAACTGTTGAAGAATGAAATGGATTGGCTAGTAAATGGATATTAAAAAATCTTAAAATTAATGTGGAAATTTGAGATCTAGAGGAAGTTATGTTAAATAACTACCCAATTCTTCTTATGGGGTGACATTCTTGAAATTTTGACAATGAAATTTTTTAGGAGGGTTGAATGTAATGAACAAAAATTATATCAATGAAATTTAACATCTTATAATTTTTTCATATATTACAAGTAACATAATATAACTTAGAGAACAAAACACAAACATTATAGCTAAAATATTAATGAAATAGTAGGTCTTTATAGAAGTCATTGAACATATACTAATTGAATTGTAACTTGGCTTTTGAAATAGTAATGTGACCATTAGGAATAGTAAATCAAAAAATATAAAATTAACCTCACCTAAGAATTTATAAGGAAAATTTGGGTATCTTAGAAATAAAATATGATATATTAATATGTTAGAATAAGTAAATAAATAACTCTAAAATAAAAAATAAAGTGTTGGTATTTTTATAAGTCATAGATTGTTTTTACAATTTTAAAATTATTATAGTGATTTATATGAAAATATTATTTTATTAGATATATTATTTAATTTTTATTTTTTTTTCATATGATTATAATATAATTTCATGAGACCATAATTAATTTTTCAATGTGTCATAAAAAGAGTTGTAATTTCAAAACTTGTATTTATGAATTAAATGATGATTTTATTTAAAACTTAAATTCATCATGTTTAATAAATTATTTTCATAAAATATAGTTCATTTTTGAATTTTTCACATTGAAAAATGGTTTGGGTAAATTTTTAATATTTTCCTAAAAACATCAATTTATTGTGAATAGTAGAATACAATAATTCTCGGTCTATATAAATTATAAGTTAATTAAAAAATTCCTTCAGTTAGGGATGATGTAAGAACCAAAATCATCAAAATACCTTCTTTATTATTTCTTATTTGGTGATAATTATCAACACATCCATATTCTTAGTCGAAAATAATATACTATGGAATAAAATATTGAGAAAAAACCTCTCTCCTACCCAATAAATAGCACCCTCACCACCTCTTCTCGTAACACCTTCTAATTATTTAACCTTGTCCAATTTTACGCTAATAATTTTTCAAATTCCGTTCCCTACATAAAATATCACTTGGTCTCATCAAATGAAAAAACCATTTTCCCTATGTAGATTGTCAAGGAGAAGAAATCCATTATGAAAACACATTTATTTTAATTTTAATTTAACTTAAAGTGATATTATTTTATTATTTTCACCTAAACTCCCAATAAAAATTTACCATAATATATCTAGTGTATTCTATATTCTATATTTTTCTTAGGTTTTCATAAAAATCCATCCTCAATTATCTTCCCTCTCATTATTTCTCTAAAAATGAAAACATTGTCCATGATGTGCTAATTTATCACATTCAAGAACCAGGAGTATTCATGTTCCATTAACACCATTAATTTTAGTCATAAAATCATATTATGGATAAAAGGTGTTATAATATATGTATCATAACCAATTTAATTTTTTTGAAAAATTATTTATATATGATGACAATTAGAAAAAATAAATCTAGTTTGCATGAACGAAAAACCACCCAAATAATATGAACAATTATCACTAATGCTATATCTAATGATCCATACTCACACAAAAATAACTAAATGACTTGTTTACACATTTAATATTTTGGATGTTAATAAATATAACATATCATCAATTTTGGATATCAAATCCCATTTTACCTAAACTTATAAACTCAAATACAGGAAAATCGATCATAAAAAACAAGGAAATGAATAATCCCAAATGTTAAAATTGTATCTTATTACTCATCAAGAAGACCATAAATAAACAAAATTAAATTTTAAAATTAAAAATAATTTACAAATTTATATTAATTAATTTATTAATGAATATAATTTCATATTGCAGTACATTAAGGTCTTGTAAATAAAACTTTTGTACATAAGGTAAGAGATTCTCCCTGAACCCCCATTTTTCATTCAGATCAATATTTTTCTCTATTTAATCCCATGTAATTATTAATTATTAATTTTTTCACCTCCTAATTTCTATGTATAATTTTTTACTAATATTTATCTAGTATAATACATCTTTATTTTAGTGGGAGTTACATGTTTTATAAGGGTATTTTCTCAATTCTTCCCTATAAACAATCCCTATTAAAGGGAACATCCAATTTTTACCCATTTTTATGTACCCACCATAACATATTTTAATAAACCATTATTTTTATAAAAATCAAATCATTTATCATGGAAAAAATAATAGTTTATTTTTAGCTGTATATAATTATTTTTCCAAAATAACTCTTCTTTTCCAAGTATACAATGGTATTTTACACAAGAATTTCCCATTGATTTTATTAGAGTATTTTTAACAATTTAGACACCCAAATTTACTATTTTTAATAATTGGGGTTAATACATTATGAAATCATCTATCATAATTTCTTTGCTGTTTTTTGATTATTTTGACTACAGTTGTACTATCTTGATAATATTCTCTATATTACCCTGGATAGTTCATGGTTATGTTTATTGATTTGGGGGATTTATTAATATTACATATTATTGTTTCAATATGAATTCATTGTTTATTAGGTTTTTGACCATTCATATTAAGAATTTATCGGACTTAGTAAATAATTTGTCTGGACTACTATAGCCCCTCTATGCATCAGTAGGTCTCCTGAGATAAACTAAAATGAGATTTTATCCATTTATGTATGGGGTATTTGATGAATCCTTGATCGTATGTTTATGATCGATTACATTATGTATTCCCTCATTATGATATTATAAATTGATATCCCATGTGATTATTCCACTTGTATAATATCCATGATTAAGATTCATTCTTATGTGATTATTTTTATAACATTATTTATTCATCTCTTTTTTCATACATTATTATGCTCACTATTATTTTTTAATGTATTGTGTTTATAGTGATTATCCATACAATATTAGTTAATTTTATTTATAATAGATTCCATGGTATCATTTACCCATACTGAGAATGTGATCTCACCCCTTTTTTATGATTAATTTTTCCCTAGGATACAAAGATCCTTATTATTAATTTCATGTAGGGATAATCCATTATTTTTTAAATAATTCCAATAGATTTTATATGTTTTTTTTCTTTTCAGGTTTCAATTTAAAAATTATTTATGTATATGGTTTTCCAAATCTACTAAAATATTCAGTAATTTGGGATGTGATCTCTTTTTTAAAATTCCTTTGTAATGAAGTAAGGCACTAGGTATGATATACTAGGCTTGGGGTCTTTACATTCACTATCATGTTTAGTAAGGGTTTTACGGTAATAATGTTCACCATTTAAATATACATCAGTGAAGAATTAATTTTATAGATAGGCGTATCATTTTGATTGACATACCATCATCATGGGAGATATTTGAATTTAAGGTAATCATACTACCTGAAGCCCCAAATTATCACATGCGGAGATTACTCTTCAGAACTCTTACGGGGAACCATAAGAAATTAAAAAAGAATCATCGAGAATATCTAGTGATTTCGATATGAATAAGGGTGTTCTACCACTAGTATCACTATGATGAAGATCTTTTGAAAAAACATGTGGAGGACCTAATGTTTCTCATGGATTCTTATGTTGTACATTTCATAGTTTAGAGATGATAACACATTGTAAAAAAGGTTGTCATAGAGATAATGTGTATGACCCTCAATAGGAAGCTATAGTTTGGAAAAGTGTTAGATCACTTATAGAAAAAACAGAAACTAGAAACGTGTTGATAGAAAATGTATCACAAAAATATCAGTCCATATATTCTTTTTCAAGAGTGTAATCCAACACTTGATAACTATAATCTCATATTCATAATAGATGAGATTTTGGTGAAGGATGCAATTTAGAAATTTTATACATTATAAACTCAGGTGGAAGATGAACCGTAAGAGTCTCACATCATTGGAATAATATAGTGTCCTATAGAGGTGGTACATGATTCTTGACCATATCCTTGTAGAATGTGTAATATATATCCCCAATAGTTGTGGTAATTGATTAAAAAATATTTTCCTGATTAAATATTTATCATCATCAAAGGGTTCCAGACTAGAATCTAATATCACCCATACATCAAAAGTAGAGTTATATAGTAGAGAGGATTACAATTTTATACTGGATGAACAAGAATTACCTTAAAGACAGAAAAGTCATGTTAATCATGCTTTTAGTTGTAATGGGATTTAGAAACCATATGATCCTGACTATAAGGGATATTCATTATCCATTGACTGACACATTCCCCTAGTGATGGTGCGGGGGGCTTGAGGATATATCTGAAATCCTCCATCCTATCATATAATACAAAATTGATGGTGTCAAAGTGTTGGTCCCCCTGATCAATCCATTATTATTGAAATGTGAGTCTGTAGATAATGATACTCTGATATTCATAGGGTGTTATTTCATATAAATCATAGCTGTATCTATGATAAGGGCCTCCGCACTAGTTCTTAGTACCATATAGTGACTTATGTAGTTGATTGGTTCATCTATGGGAGGACCTCGATAACATTTTTAAGTAGAACAATTATCAAAGAGAGTCATATTTTCATTCTAGGTGTACATATATAATGTTAACCAAACTCTATATTATACATCCTCTATTTACAAGGAATGATAGTGCTTGATTTTTATGTTGTGGGATGAGTCTTAAAGGGTTTTCAAAGTAAAATTCAGTTTTGGAAGGATTTTTAGCCTACCCCCATCATCAGTGCCCTGAACTCTAGATCAGGGAAGGGGTAGGGATGATATTAATCTTATCTTCAAAATGTTGGGGCTCCCTATGATATAAGTTATGTGAAGTGGTTGTAGTTATGTGATCTATCCTTTGAGGCCCCCTAATGGTGGTTGTTTTTGGTGTAGCCTGGTTATCCCCCACCTCATCAGAGAGGGGGAGGGAGTTGTTAAATAATTTTGGTGAGATACTATTGAAATGGTTGGTAATGTTAATGTGGGAAGGGTTATCCTTCTTACCAATTATGGATGGTGCAATGGACAATTCATTATAGCCTTGAGGTATTCACAACTATTTTATAGGTGGGAATTACTCATTCCTCCTTATACTAGTGGATAAGGGAAGTGATAAAAAAAATTAGATGAATTATGATGTGTAGATATAGTGGAAGATCCTAAAATGAATATGATAGTTTTTTATCATAGTGGTAGAATAATTTTAAGGGACTAAAAAATATTTAATCTCATCCCCCCATTCATATTCGTAGTGGGTGGGGAGCTTTTCTGACCATTAATGGTTGTTGGTGTTCTACTATCACATATGACACCATCTATCAATAAATTTCTGTTGAATGAAATGTTTTCTGTTCTTATAGTTTCTTATCCCATTCTGAATAATGGGGAATAGATTCATGTTGATGATCTACATAAAAACAAATACCAAAAATTCAACAACCACACACTTTTTAAAGAATCGAATTACACATAGGGTTTATTAGTATGTTTTCAGATGATTTTTAATAGGCATGGATTCTACATGGGATTGTATCATTAGACTAGTCATGATATGATTTTCCCACATAGTCACATTACAAATGTGGGTTTCCTTTTCCACCAGTGTTGATGATATTAATTCCTTGATCAAGAATGGATTATAGGATGTCATCTTATTCTTCCATGAATTCCTCCTTGTAGTTTTTGTTTTGTTTTATCTATCCCTTTTATATTTAACACATATTCATGAATCACTTTCATGAAATCATTTTATAGTGGACAACAATTAATTATGCCTTATTTACCAAAATTATGGATAACCTATGTGTTTGGAACTCTTAATGGTTTTGGAAATGTTAGGAATCTATAAATATATTCCCTGTTTATGTTAAGGATACATTATTCCAATTTCATATGGCATGTTTTAATGAATATCGTAGGAATCAAATAATCACCATAAGAAAACATGATTTTATTGTGTTGCACATCCAAAGCTTATCTCATAAGAAATAATGTTCTCTTATCATAAGGTTTAACACATTAAGAAATGATCAATGAAATTTACACCACACTAGAAACATTATTATATCACATAATCTATCCTTGGATTATCTCGCAGGACATACTAAGATTATCACATATTTTAAGAAGCGAAGGCTCATTAAAAAATAATAGAACAGATACATCTTATTATAGTAAATTGGTATTATGGGGCTCATTACATAATTAATATCATGACAATTCTATAATGTACAAGTCATAATTTTCATTATAATTGATGGAGAAGAGATCCTAAGATTATCACATAGGATTATTAGGCTTGTCACCAAAGGAACCCCTGCCTCAACACCAAGGGCTCCGTTTATGATGAATAAGGTGGGGTTACAGGATTCAAAATGAGTTTTGGTAGTCCCGCATAATCTTTTAACGTATGGGTTAGTTCATATTTTTAATTTCATGGAGGGTGGTATGAAATATGATCATTGTGTATTGGTTGGTTTCACATTTCGTGTTTAGTGTTGATGGTCCCACATATTCTCATCACATATGGGTTACATAAAATGTTTAATTCCATGTGAGTGGAGTAACATATACACTCTTCCTCTATGAGTCATTATCACATTTTATTTTATGTTGGGATGATCTCATGTATACTCATTACATGTGGTTCAACATAAGTTTAATGTCAAATGGGGACACATTCCATTTATACATGAAAATATTGGGATGGGTATAGGTTAGATCATATGGTGACTCCAAATTCTAGAGGTATCTTGATTTATTATGGTTAGGGATTTTGTGTAGTATATAAAAATAATCATGCTTCTAAGATTCCTCAACCCAATGGGGAGATGCAACTGTGACACTGTTGGGATTGAACTTCATTATGGTACCCTATGTATCCGGTAGAAATTAAGTGATCAAAAAATCCATTGTTTTATTATATTTTATTAAGTATTATAGTTAGATCATACAATGCATTTTAACATTTTGTAGCAAATATTATTTTATCCTGAAACATGGAATGGAATGGGATATTACAGGGCATACACATTAGGCTTCCAAGATGGCGACGTTCACATATTTAACTCATATATTATTGAGTGGAAAATGGAAACGATATGGGTAGGTCACATTAATGTTTTCTTCCAATATTATACTCATTACTATAAAATGATGTGTTAGTGTATTACATGAGTAATATTCATATTATGATGGCCATTATCTCCTTTCAATCACCTGAGTAAAATCAGTCTCATCATAGTGGGAATCCCCAAATAATCACATATAAAATCATACCATCATAAAATACTATAAGTAAATAGTTTAATGTTACTCATTAATGGAATCATCAAGAAATTTTTTTCTTTTGGCATGGAATTTTGGTTTTTTAATTTATTTGTGCAGCTCAAATGTGGTGTGTGGGGATTACATGTTAAACATCCATGTCCAAATCCGTATGGGAGGAAATAATGATATAGGGATCTTGTACAAATATATTTTTGGGGATTTATAATGAGTCTCCCACAATGATATCATGGTTGGGGAATGTGTATCAACTATACAGGAACCTTTAGAGGGACGATTGCATGGAAATTTCAAATTCTTGACATCATGTAAGAAATATGGAATGATATCACCCATGTAGAGTAATATAAATCAATTTTTTAACAAATCAAACCCGATGTAGATAGTGATTGGGAATAATTATTGATGTTACCATTTTATAATATGGTTTTTTTCTAGTAATATGGGATCAGGAAGAAGTGTAACCACTATATATTGATATTCTATGACACGATTCTTGGTAATTGAGACATGAAATGGAGGTTTCATATGATGTTTTCATAATATTTAGCAGTTTTATAAAGGTTCTAGTTACCACATACCAAGGTATCCATAATATTTATTTCCCTAGATTCCCATGGAATAAATTTAATTAAATACCGAGTCATTGTGATTCCCAAAATTTGCTGAGGCACAAGCTATAGTTCGAAATCTGGATAGTAAAATATTGTGATATAGGTGAATTAGTAATATATATTCCAATTTTATGAGTTATTACATTTTAATCAAACTTTTTTAACGTTTTAAATTTCACAATACACCATATGTTCTCTCACATCCTCGCCTCATAACCACTAGTGTTGAAATAGAGAGAATCACATATTTTTAAAAAAAGGCATAAAAGAATAATCATCATCTGGTTGGTTAGATAACACAAAGAGGATTATCTAGTATTGATAGAAGTGGATAAATCTTCTTAAAATATCCGACTACTTTTCCACATCAATTAGTTGGAAACCAAAATTTCCCTTCGTTCATGATTAGATTGACATCCCAATAATAGACCTCACGTGATTGGTTACACATCCTAGTCATATAAAAAATAATAAACGTTTATCCAAATATATAAATCCCTTCTTTCATTATATATTGTTCCACTAAAAGAAAATTCAATTAGATTTCATTATGTAAATCTTCATGATCTTTAATAGTTTTAGGAAACAAATTTTTTATTATTGAATCACTTTTATGATATAGTGAGATTTAAATTCACATTATCTTCTTTGAATACATACATCTATCACCATAAGGGGTTTTAGGATTTCAATCAAATTTCTATATCCTTGAAATATTATGTGTCATACTCTAAGAAATATTTTCTCAGTATGTGTGTGAATTATCAATTCTTTATAACATCTTATTATTTTTAATTATTTGGTATACCATATATATTTATAATCACATGTTAATATTTAATTTCTATATATATTTCATAACACCCCAAGCATAATTATGATAAATCTTCTTCCATTTTATTTTGTTAAAGGATTTACAAATTTATTCCTCATTTCAATTATTATTTAAATCATATTTTAACGATCATAATTAAATAATCATTAATATTTCACATGATATATAAATTCCAATGTCTCAAAAAACCACAAATATTATTTATTTTTAAACAACCAAATGAATTTGGATCTCATATATTACTGTCTACACATTATTTGGCTTAACAACACTTCTTCCCCTCAAATATAACTTCGGTATTACTATACATCATTTCCACATGCATGTTTTCATATATATTTGGCAGATGGATCATCCTATTTTATAAATATAAGATTTAAAAAATCTCACACAATATTGAATTATATAGTCCCAAAAAATAGTTTCAAATATCTTTTTGAATTCCATATATGGTCTGAATTCCCCTATTATTGCAATTCAACTATACAACATCATTCTCATCTATGGATCACTTTACCTGGTCAACAACAGTCCACTATGCTTCATCATTCCATTTCGTTTTTGAAATCACCTATATGTGTTCTAAATAACCATAAATATTATAATTTTTATACAAATACATTTTTACACTAGAAATTCCACTATTCAAAAAACATCACTACATGAATTAGAATATATACAGGAAGTAACAAACTGGAATATGTAGAATTCAATATTTGACTCAAACATAATAATCCCCTCATTATCCATATTATATGCCATCTCAAAAACTTAAACAATTATCAACACTATTTTAGAAAGTTCCCAATTATGTATCATTGTTTTTCTGTGATTAATTTTAATAGCATCACAATAATTATCATAGTTCATTAATTTATTTTTCCCTAGAACATTTCCATTTGAGTTATCCAATATTTATCCGCATGATTGATTTTATAAATATCATGGAAGAACCAAAATAATCACATTCACTTACATGGATGTTTATAAATAATGAAATTATTTTCATTTTCATGAACCCATAATAATTCTACATGAATCAACATCACCACAGTAAGCACATATTGAACCACTGACTTCATATTTAAAACATAGGCACAAAAATATCCCCATTTGATTTTTTTGGTCGTACCATAACTTCTAAATTTTAATATGTGGGATTTTATAGATTTATTCTTCTCCCTATTATCGAGAATAAAATTTAAAAGAATAACATAGAGGTTGTCTTATTTTGACTTTTACATTTTAAAGAATTCATACTTGCCTACCCATTTTCATTTTTCAAGAGAAGGATGGTGTCGTATGATATTCTTCAAAAATGGGACATTTATTATTCTACTCTAAACAATATGGGCATGAATATTTTATCAATAATAATATACAAAATAAAGGATATCTATTTTATCCATACTAATCATGCTTGTAATATCATTATTGGAATATCAATATTGGTTATTATTATATAATTTTTATCACAAAGAACATAAATCACTCACACACTCTAACAAAAAAAATCCTAAATCCGAAATGAAATATAAATATGTCTCCCTTTTCCTAATTATCATAAATACCTA
This sequence comes from Viscum album, assembly GCA_963277665.1. Taxonomy (NCBI): domain Eukaryota; kingdom Viridiplantae; phylum Streptophyta; class Magnoliopsida; order Santalales; family Viscaceae; genus Viscum; species Viscum album. The sequence continues at coordinate 1,997,714,973 of OY728157.1, forward strand.
AACTCCCCTTCATATATAAATTTAGCACCATAATTAACTAGGGTTTTAATTTGGATTTTCAAACATAAAAATATAGAATTTCAAATAATTATTGAAGATGAATAAATTTTAATTATAATAGGTATCCAATAAACTAATTAGTTTTTCTCTTCCAAAAGGGTGACACTTATTTCGTTCCTCTACGGATAATTTTCATTAGATGAACTCTTTGAGGGAACTTATTTTGATTGTTTCATAGAGGTGGATGCTATCAAAATTTTCTTTTATTTTCTAGCATGTTCAATAATCATTACAATATATTAATCATTACCATGATTTATTATAGATAAGAATTCATATCATAGAATATGTAGGGTGATATTTTTGCCAAAAATATAATCATTTTTATCTAGATACATCACTCAACATTTTCATTTGTTTTATTAAAATTTGAGAATGTGAATATTTTTATATCATTTTATTAAATATTGAGTCTCATTTGATTTATTATATTGGTTCCTCCCTATAAATGCTTCTTTGACTAGAATATTATATTCCACCTTATCATTATAATTATTCAAGTTTCAACTTGTAAATTAATTCTTATCAACTTTCATCCCATCTTACAAATCCACTTTTTTTCCTTTTGTATTATAAATATTCATATTAATGGTTATCTCAAACTAATATGGTTGTATTATGATGAATAATTTATTAATTTGTTCTAGGTTTTAAAAACTTTATTCTAAAAAAGTACATATTTACATGTCTTTTATTTAACACTATTCATCTTAATTTTTTTTTTCTTATTTCCGAATAAAGAATGTTTCTTTATTGTCTAGTATTGAATTACTACTCTTGGTGACCATCCTATCCACATATTCTATATATATTTACTATATATTTAAATCTATTTTGAGTGAAATGTCTTATATAGATATATTCAAAGCATTCAATTTGAGATATTTTTCCTCTCTTCTCACCAAATCCCCAACATGGTTCTTACCTTTTCCCATAAAAATATATATTGAACTAAAAATCATTGTATTTATTTCCAAAAAATAAAAAATTCTATAAAAATTCTATAAACTTTTATCTTCCATGATTATTTCAACTCTTCCTTGATTTATATTGATGTTGTTATGTTGAAATATTTTCATTTTTTCCAATATGGTAGTTTTCTTCAGGGTTTCTCCTCTTCCTAGTATTAGGAATGGTTTTTATAATAATCATTCTTAGACCATTATTTAATTGGGTTTGATTTCATAATATTAAAATATGTTGGGGATGATGTTCTTTATGATTTATTTCAACACAATTTTACTTAAATACTGGAACCATTCATCTCATAAGGTTTAAAAGATTAACCATTAACATATATTTAATTTTTGAAATATTCTCTACTGATTCTCAACTCTTGTTAAACTATGACACATTGAGAAGGTGGATTTAAGAACTAAATATATATATTAGCTATTTTTTTACTGAAATAATTATACCTATTATTCCTCATCTACATTCGGTATATTTGATACGATTCTATCAACAGTACCAACAAATTTCATGATTGTCCCTTCATTCTTTTCAAAATGCATATTTTTTTGTAAAATAATTTTTCCTTTCTTTGATGAGTTTTTGATCTCTCCAATACATAATTCCAACTCATGATTGAATATGAATTCTAGATATATTATTTTTTCTCAATAATTATTTATCATTCTCGAATCAAACCCTATTTTAAACGTTGTAAAAAATTATCTCGTTTTATAATGAGCTACATTATAATGAATTGAAAATCTCACACCTGATCATGAAATCCATATCCTTCTACTGGAATGTATCTTTTTTGAATAAAATACATTATTTATTTTTTGTAATAATATCTCAACATTATAATTTAAAAATTATTTTATATTCTCCATTGTAAAATCAATGGATAAGTGTTTGAGGCTATCGAAATTAAATCACATTATTGGTATTTTTCATTTTGCCTTCCCCATGAGATTTATGAATAATTTTTCAAATAAGAACCACAATCTTTTGGAAGATACACCCAAAATTTTCATTTTTTTAATTACATGATTCAACAGTTTTATATTATTTACCTTCAATTTTATCAATACATCTAAAGAAAAATTATATTTTTCCTTTTGCATGACTTTTTAATTTTTTATCGTATCAATAGGAATGACTATGTTGTTAAACACATCTATTATAATATCCTATATTTTTTAAGGGGGTGTATTTTTTTAATAAAATAAATATGGAAAACTCCCCATAATTTTTTAATAATTATGGTGTATCGTGAAATCTCATCCAAACACTTGAAATTTTATACAATCTCATCGACCATTACAATTTAGTCATCAATGGTCTCATCATCATCGATTTTTTGTATTCAAATTAGATCCCCAAAATAATACATTTTAAAACCTTAACATTGACATTATCTTTCTAATAGAATGTGATTTTTTCTTCATCTCCTAGTTGGTAAGGATTACCATGATCTTAGAGTAAACTTTCACTTATAGAGACCTCGATATTTTGTTTTTATCTTTTCCATAAAATACCACATTTATTGTTTACAATGAGTGTTAGAATCTCCTTAAAAATTGGTTTAAAACCCATTATATTAGTATATATCACATCCATGTTGAGTGATACGAGATATAATAGTATCTTATTCATCCAGTTTTTTAAAATATTTATCAAAATATTTGGGAAGACATCAACTATTAAAAAATTTGTGATATTATATATCTAATAATTATCATAGCATTTTAATAGAGAACATATGCTCTAATACCACATATTTTTCTAGGACTTAGAAGGATCAATGAGAGGGGAATGGGTTGAAACAGTTATCTCATATACATTTTTATAGTTTATTCCCTTTTTACACAACCACCTAAATCTGTAAAAGATATATATCTACTCAATTCTAACTATATCCACTCAATTAATTCTCAAAGCCTCACCTCATGTGTAGTATTAGTGAAATTCATATAATCATATGATACATACAAGGTTGATATAAACTCCTACATCTTTCCATGTTTTTTAAACAATCAAACTTGTATTTTCAACTATAAAAACATAAATTTATAACCAGTAAAACATCTGATCTATAGTAAATTAAAAAACATTTAGATAACTTAATTTTAATCCTTTGATTATTGGTTGGACCCCCCCCCCCAATGAAAAGACTCTGGTAACTGGTTAGATTCCCTTGACACAATAGCGTTCTTCAGAGATGATCCTGGGAAGGAAATATCATTTTATTTAGAAATCATTCCCCATAAGAAATTAAGATCACCTTATCTTTTCTTTTTATACAAGATCAAAAAAAATTCTTACAAGAAAAATTCTGTTTAGAAATACTCTTTAGTTGTAATATCATATTGATTATCCTTATCTATATAAATACTAAAATATATCATGATTTGGGGATTCTAACAGAACCTCACTATATTCAGCCCATGATATTGGATGTATCAAACTCTTAAGAATATCTTTTCACTTTGTATGTCAGTTATAAATTCGTTTTCCTTCATTAAATGTAACCATCATTCAACATATACATGTATTTTTAACCTAATTTGAATATTTAACAAGATATATATTTATAACCTCCTCAAATTTATTCATCTATGGTTTTACTCTATTGAATTCTCTCAAAATATTTCCTTATTTTCTCTAAATTTGAAATTTCATCCATGTTCTGATTAAAACGTCATGAAGAATCAATCTACATTATGTCATGTGATTTATAAATATCATCATATTCAATAGATACCAAATTTGAATTTATTTTAAATACCCAAATGACTCAATATCTAATATTTTATACTCCATGATGTATTTAATATACCCTGACATATTCTTATCAAATATCACTTCTACAAAATCATTTGACCTCTCAATATGCATAGAATCATTTATTATTGAAATGGCGATCTTCTTATTTAGAAATTTTTGATTCATCAAATATTACCCACTAAAAAATGATATAATTCGATTCATTATTCTCAAATTCCTATTTGAATTCCAAATATAGAATGCCTTCACTTACATGGTACACTTCAGCTGCACAATGACTTTACCTTCTAGATTTCACATAATCTATGTACCATTATTTAGCAATGTTGTATTATTCAATTATTTTTTCATAAAATCCCACCATATTCATGAATCCACATTCATATAATAATTTTCCTATGAATATATAGATACATTAGAAAATTTATTGTGTTGTATAATTAGATATGTGGATTTGTATATATGTTGGATGTCCATTAAGTGAATCTGTCAAATTGTAGACTTCAGTCAAGTATAATCATCCCCTATTCATATTTCAACTAGAACTAATCAATCACTTCCTGATTTATTTAATTTTTTTGTTGACAATTTTCCTTCACCAATAACCACATTTCATTTATTATTTTGATAATCGAAAAAAAATCATCGCAATTCATTAATGACATTATGTATTAAACCACTCCACATGAGTTCATCAGGTAATTTTATCATTATTTTTTTCTACATAAAATGAAAATTATTTTAGTAATCCTATAAAATTAAATAGGTTATATGTCAATAATAAAAACCAATTCATTTTCATTAATCCATAATAATCCTCCAATAGTAATTATTAGAATAAAAACAGATATTGAACCATTGAAAAAAATATATAACAATGCATTGGGAACAACACATGCTTTGAGTTTAATGAATGTTCTATATGGAAAGGATTATCATGAATATCATACCAATCACAATCCAATGCATTGAGTGTCTCACATATGGTCATTCATAAAGCATCTCATTCATTACGAATCAATATGCCATCTAGTTTGTGATTGTCGAAGATTCAAGATCTAAGCGATTCTTCTAGAAATCAAAAGTTTATATAATTATATAATAGATAGAAGATGGTATATTTCTTGGAATGGGGTTCATTATAATTACTTCTCATGTAATATTACCATATTCATCAATATTTTTTATTCTGGGTACTTTATTGTTTTTTGGAGAAACTATGGAGATTTAGAAACTCATCCCCATTTATTTGTTATTTTAAAAATTTAGCGTGGATTCATGTAGATTTGTCTTATTCAACTTTTATTTCTTCTACAACATGTTTTCCATTTTCAATAAATTTATTTTATGCATATAACTAAAATTTGTATTTGTATTTCAAACTAAAAATTTATATGTGCTTCATATCAATTAATATTATATACAATCATTCTCATGGAATCACCATTAACTAAAAATAAAATGAAAACATCATTAAATAAATTTCAAATTAACAGAATAATTTAAAACCTCATTATGTTTAATTCCAAATTAGTTTAGTATTTTAATTTTAAAAGGATTGTAATTTGAATAAACCTTCACTAGCTCATAAAATCTATCATTTGTATTATTTGAATATAGACCTCATTTTAGTGATGTTCATCATAAAACATAGAAACTTTTATTTACAGCAATCCATGAACATATTCTCATAGTCATGTATAAGTTTTATTTATTTACAAACAGTTACTAATCTTTACCTTAAATATCCAACTTCTTTAGCCATCTAAATACTATTACATATATTTCATCAAATTATTAGTGATATTTTAATTAATCCTTTAGAAAAAAGATCATAAATCCTCGACATAAAATAATTTTACCTAAAATATGATTGTTTATATATTCCAATTCACCAGTATTAAATTATTCTTAATTTCCATTGATTTATAATTTTATAAATTCTATTTCAATTTTTCATCTATATCAACATAATCTTTTATATATACAGTCAGATATTATACCATCACCCATATTCATTAGATATATATATTATATCCCTTTTTATTATTAGTAACAAATATAACCAATTAAAATCATAATTTCCATAAAATTAGGATCTTTAGTCCCCCAATGGATTTGTTTCTAAACCACTTTTTAATATTTATTTCTTATATTTATCTTCACCTAATTGATTATAAATTGTATGTTTTGATTTAATAGAATATCATTCCCATTTAATGGATTCATCATTACTTAGATATAACATGTTCTCCAATTTATTTAAAGGTATATCCTAAATCAACTATTTAGATAATAATTGTATCACAGTTTACATAGTTACTAGATATCATCCAATCAATTGTAATTCTACCTGGGATATCTCAGCGTAGAAAACAAGTTTTATTAATTAGGACAATAATGATGTCCATAAACTTTTCCACCATGTGATAATAAATACGTTATATTTATAGAGTACGTTTGAGATGTTTTAAACCTAAAAAATCATTATTTTTATTCAATATACATATTTAAATATTCATCTAAAATAATTTATTTACCTTTTCATGTTTAACATATACTCCCTATAAAAATTAGATTCTTTTCAAAAAACAATATAAATTGAATGTGATTTATGTACCTCAACTTCAACACTGTTTGAGGACTGTCTTGAAGTATAGATTCACATTGATTAAATTATTATGTAATATTACCCATATTTTAATCTCCCCATTCAAGTGAAAAATTCCTCCACATAATCATCATGGCTATTTATTTATAAAAAGGGGTTCAGAAAGATTCTTATAACAAATAAAATATTCTTGAATTGTTGTATGGAATCATGGTCCACATCCAAATATAAAAATCCAAATGTTTTATGGATATAAAAAAATTAATATCTTACACTAAATTCATCACCATGAATTTAATACATTGAAATATAGAAAATCAAATAATACAGAATATGTGGAACTCATATTCTCTTGATGATTATTCTCCATTCTCTTGTCCTTACTCTTTGCGCACGCCCCCACCTTGGGCTGGTTCCAAGGTTTCATTGGAAAATTTTGATGGTGTTTGTGGATCTGATGATGACATTTGGGATCATGGAGGATATTGAGTTTGGTTCACACTTAGCCACAAATTGATGGTATTTCATGTTTTTGTGGTGTTTTTTGATGGGTTTGGTCTATGAAAAGATTATTTTCCAAGCCTGATAATGGTTCCTTGTGATGAAATGTTGGTTCTCACTTTGCCTCAAAGTGATTTGTATAGTGGGTTCACACTTAACCAAAAAGTGTTTCAAAAATTAAAAAAATGAATTTTCAGTCATGTTTTCCTTAGTGGGAGAAATTTGGTTGAGAGTATCCTCCCAACTAAGTTCTTCCTTTTTTTCTACTCCATCGTTGGGGAAAAAAATCGTGCTTCATATTATAAATTCCATCTTGTGTGAAACCATGTTAATCATGTTTATATTTCACTTTACAATTACCTCCTCATGTGGGATATCCTTATTTACATGACCCATGAAGAAACCCGAATAACATGATATATGATATAACTTATTTTTTATTTCACCTTTTCTAGTATGATATTAAAACAATAATTTGAGTTATGTATTACCTTCATGTACCTATTCTTAAAAATATTTCATATTATCATGTTTTTATTTTATAAAAACATAATATGGAATTCTGATTCATCTTGTGAATTATCTTTTATTCAATTAGCTGATTAGCATTCATATGTTTTTAGTTTCCTTAAATTTAAAAAATATATATCATGAAAATTTATTTATTTATTTACTAACTTAATTGATAATTTCAATCTCCAACAACATGTATATTTTTTTATTAGAATTGATTTAATTTAGTATTAAAATATTTTTCTATGGTTCTCAAATATGCGATAAATATTTTTGATACAATAAAATGTATTTTTATTGAATAAACTTGTATAGTTTTTGGGGACATATTTCTTCATCCTATGTCTATTTCTCTGATTCATAGAGAAAAATCATCTCTTTATTAACATTATACCTCTTAATTAATTCTAATTTCATGTTTATGACATGATATTGTTTTTTAGTGTGATTTATTCTTAAAGGTTCCATAGAACTAATAACAACCTTATAAGATATAACATCCATAATATTGATTAGTCTATAATTGAAAATATACATGTGGTTTAGGTATTCTAGAACTTCGATTTTACCATTTCATTAAGAGCCTCTACTATTTCAATTTAACTACAAAACTCTTTGATATAAGAGAGATGTTTTCATTGCTTTATTTTAAAAATACCATTCCATTTTTTGTTGTAGATCCGTAATTGGACATAAAACTTCACATGGAAGTAAAAAATTCATTATTAAATTTATTAAGGGTAAAATAAATCTAAAGAAGAGATTAAAAATTGTAAATGATTGGGAATCCACAATGGAAGGCCAGGTTCTATATAGAATACTCACTAAAAGGACCACTTCTCCTCATGAAACCCCCCAAATTAAAAACAAATTGGCTATGGGGGTGTACGCCTCTGCTCATGAAAAAAACCGAATAATTTTCCATCCCATATATTGTTTTCCATACAGAAAAAATGATATATACCAAGAAATAATAACTCATTTTCAATATAGGATGGTTTTATCCATCCCCCACAAAATAAATCATTTGTGGGAATAGACATCATTATCTGGTTCTCGCAAACCAATTCCCCATGATCGACTATGGATGTCCAAACATCCTAGTAACTAGTTTACCCCATTCCTCTATGAATACACCATAAGGGATCCAAAGAAAATATGAAAAGTCTTCAATGATATGTGATTAATACATCAATTTCTAGTAGGTAGGTAAAATACATAATGCTAATTTATGTGAGATGAGTTTCTTGACAATCAATACACCCAACGCCCCACTATTATCACTATTTTACATAGCATTAGTGGATGTAATCTTTGTGGAAAATAACCCCATGTAGTAAAATGATTCACATTGGGATTCCTACCACATATAAGAACATGATATGTTGGGGGAACTCAAACTTACATAGAAAAGTGATACACATAAAGAATATATTATTGTCTAGAAATATGATACATAGAGGGAACCCCATTCTGCATCACAACACGCTCTACGGAATGTGCCATCCTAGGGTTTTCAGCTTTCTCGATCTCATTTTTTATCATGGCTTACTCTTTGTCCCCACTTATTTCCCTATGAAAAACAATATAATTGTAGCAGAATAAGGCCTCTAAAAAATCCACCATATATGTATAGACACATCAATGTGTCCTCTAGATCATATATATCCATGATAAATGGGGTCCCATTGGTATCCTTGTTAACATGAGGGATGATAAAAACGTTTTTGAGTGTATATACCCATGGTAACGAGGGTCTTGACCAGAGGTATAATACCAAATAGTTCCCTAGGATATGAAACTAAATTTTTTCCTCGTATTCCTTCCACCCTCATCTCGTCCACTAGTCTAATGGGGTGGTAGGGAGATATTTTTTTTGGGAATGGATCCGGGAGTAAAACCCTAGAGGAATGTTGGAATTTTTTTAACCATTGATGGGGGATAAAGATGGATCACTCCATCCACCTCATAATATTCCCAATATATGCAAAGAAGAGAAGAGAATGAAGCTAGGGTCCCTCCTTCTCTCTATTTCCCACCATCTATGACCTAAACTCATTCACTAAAGGACTTGTGTGATTATTTGGTTCCTATATATTTTAATTCATCATGTTTATAATATAGAGAATGAATCTTGTGGGATTAGGTGTTTGTAGTGACCATGACCTTTATACAATCACATGAATTTGTAATCTACCTAAGTTTAATCAACAAAAAACTCAAAATTACCCTAAGTCAAGACTTTCCTCATAGTTATAGAAATAATGGATTCCCATTAAATATAAGAAACTACCATGTTATCACAACATCAATGTGTCATTTTCCCAATGAGGTAACCCACAAGAAATCCAAGTAGGTGTAAGACCTATATTCATGTTACCATCTGCTCAGTGGTCTATGTTCAATACAAAATAATAATTGTGAATGAAATATTCTTGATGAAAAAACCAGTGGTCCTTCTCCATTTGTGTAATCCCCAAAAAATTTGGAACAATTTGGGATTTATTTCACTAACAAATAGTTTACATAGGAATCCTACCTGATGTCCCTAGTAGGATCATGCTGTTCTTGGAGGGCCACATTCCCTCTAAGTCCCCCATCGTCTTCCTGATTGGGAGATATTCCTTATAATAGAATATGCCTCCTTGGAGACCACACATATTCTTGGCTCCTTGGGACACTTATGCATAAGTCTGTCACCGATCATTGACTTTGATCCCTCATTCTAGGCACCCTTGTCACATGATTCTAGACTATAAGGTCTGATATTCATCAAAAATACTTTAAATTGTATACTGTTTCCTATTATGTGACTACCAAAACATTTGTAGCCTTATCCGTTTCATGAAGATACATAGGATGGATATCTCATGTGACTGATCTCAACATCAGAATAACTCATGTCTCCCTAGATGATAATAAACAATAGTGTACCCCACAGTGTGTCTTAGAGCACAGAACATGATAATAAATGACCATAGAATCCATTATCCATACATATAATGGAACCATCATTAGAGTACCTAAAATACATAGAAATATGTTCATTGATAAAGGACCTCAAATGTATATAGATGATTATAGGTTTCATTCATTATAATAATTCAATCTTAACCAAAGGGAACCCTATTCTATATAGGGGAATGAAAAAAGGATTCAAAAATATGTTTTAAATAAAAACTATATGATATCCTCAAAACAGGAAACAATATCCCTAAAAAGGGTGCGATGATCCCAACCTCATATACTCTTGAAAAATGCGTGCTCTTAAGTGTTTTTAGACATGTTAACTAATGAGAACAAACCCTTGGAATTTTGGTCAATGAGTCACCACAGATATGAGATCTAGTGGGTTTTTCCAAATCAATGAACAAACTCCATTAGAAACCATACCACTACAAGAATTAGTTAAAGATGAATGGTGGACCCAATATCAAGGATTGTGCTATATTCAAATCCCCAATAATCAATTATACTAAACACCATGATTTTTATTAGAAATAAATACTTAACCTAATGTGAATTCTTAACAAATATTACCACATCACCATCATTTTCCCCCTTTTTCACACAAAAATTAATGAAGTCCAAACAAAAAAATTTCATTATGAATGTGTAAATTCATAAATATGATCTATTAATGTTATTTTATTGTTTATCCTTTCACATATATTAAAGGATATTTTAAACATAACTATCTTAGATCCAAATATCATCACACCAGTTCTCACAGATATGTCAATCATCCACGACACAAGCTAGGTCGTCAATGAAAAGAAGGACTCCATTTCCAACTATACATCTTAAATGATGGGTTCTAAATGAATTTTAATGGGACTAACCTAAAAAAGGTATGCTCCCAACCTTGGAGATAGCGTGAATTTCCCTCCATCTTATAAAGCCTCACTAAACATCTATTGAATCATGTTTATAGGTATATAAGGTGATGTCCCTGATCTCCATCTCAAAATAATTCTGGAAAATATCCGCATAACATGATACTACGATCCTTCAATACATGACAGATACTATTGAAGTGGTCACCACTTACATTATACCAAATAACATAGGGGTCACTCTTGAGAGACCCTAGCATCATTCACAGTCCATAACACCACATGGATCAATATACATTCCATGAAGATGATACCACCCAAAAGTCTCTTGTAGAAGTAATTCAGACTCGGACCCCTAGGGTGACACACATAGGTCAATGGTCGAATAACCATAGAAATTCTATCGTCCAGGTCCCTTTAAAAGAATCCTACCTGTTAATTTAGGAACAACCAATGGGAATATAAAAATCCCTACTCACCCATATCGTGGCCTTTAGTCATATAAGATTATAGTCTATGAGAAATAAAAATACATGCAATATCATATTAAGACGTACCAAGATATATAGTGTAAAACCATGAGAAGATACACATGTACTCTCATTAATATCATGTATGTCATCCAAATACGTTGGAAAACCACAACGAGATGCAAATCTATGCTCACTTATATTGTAACACCCGAGAATTTTATGTTATCTAAATCATCAAAGGAATCTTTTTCAACACATAACAGTTTCTTGGCTTTCTTTACACGAAATCTCAACCTTCCTCGATAGCTTGCGTCGTACGCAATACCGAGTTTCACTAAACAACGATATGCTATTAAAATATTATTAAAACTAGCCATTATGAATAGTAATAACCTCTTTTTGAAATTTTATTAATTATATTTTTCAAAATGGACTTCATTTTTGGATTCGGGATATCGGAATTAAACTAGGGTGAAATTTTGGTATTTTTCTGAAAACTTTCAATTTTTGAGGAATAGTGAAACCCCTAAGTGGTAGTTAAAAAACTGAATTTTTCATAAAACATAATTTTACTGCTTATATGAGTGGAATTTAAAAAATCCAAGAGACACAGTTGATGTCAGTAAATAAAATGTGGTTCAATGAGATGAAAATAATTTTTGTGAATAGTAACTTTTTACCTTTATTTTCCACGGTTAAAAGTAAATTGGGTAATTAAGGGTAAAAATGATATTATTATTACCATAGCACATGTCCTAATTCTATTGGAAAAGTGTAATTAGACCAAAAACAATCTTAGGAATAAAATATGACCATTTAGGCCCACTTGGATTAGATTAGGACATTTATTATTAATTTATTTAAAGAAGGGTTAAAATAGTTAAAATCAATGTTTAATAATTAAATCATTTTTAATATGGGGTTATACATAAGATAAATTCGACTATAAATATTAATTAGAAATCTAAAAAGATTTAATACATAATGGTATTTTATTTGTAATTTTTAGACATTAAATAAGTTAATTTATTTATGACACAAAGATGATGCAGTAGTTATCTTATTAATGAATTATTGACATAATTGATGTTATAAACACCAAACTAAATGTAATTTGAAACTTTTTATGAATTACACTAATTTTATAGATTAAAATTACATTTTAGTATTGATTAAATTAACTTTTTTCTAACTAATAATTCTGTTAAGATTTTAAAAAAAAATTAATTATTAAATAGTGTCAAAATTGACATAAAATAGTTTTTAAAAACAAATATTATATTAGTAATTCTTATTTTATTCCTAAAAATATAAGGTTCAGCCAAATGACTTAGATAAAGATATATATATTAATAATAAACAACTTGGGGTTCGTTTTCCTGCTTATAGTAAGTTTATTAAAGTTATAGTATAAGAACACAAGAAGACACGGTAAAAGTAAAATTATTTAACTTAATGTTAAATCTAAATGATAAGGCTAAAATAGGAACCTAAACTTGCCTAAATTCTATAGTATGAGATTATTTCGACCCATCCACACATTAGCTTCGAAATAAATCAATTTGGAGCTATTTAAAACCGAACTTGACTTTATAATAAAATAATATTTTTAGTTTTTCCAAAGGAGCCCCCCTCCTCCCTTATAAAAGGGAACCTCCTCCCCCTCTTCCTCACACCACTTTGAGCCTTCAAGCTCGGACAACCCCTGCCAATTTATTCTTTCCACTTCCCTAGAAACATCCTAGAGGTTCGGGTCTTCTTCAAAGACAAATTTTAGTGCCCTAAAAGTAGGTCTCAAAGAAGCACTTCAAAGAAGAGGTAATGTCCGTTACCGATTCTTTTATCTTTATTTCTTCTTCCACTTATTCTTCTTTACTTGTTTCATAATGAAGTAATAAAATAAGTATCACTCATATACTGATATGTTATTATAAGTATTAAACAACCCTATTTCACCATCTATCCATCCTACAGAAAAAGAAATCATCGCGCGTGCGTACGTACGGAATACCGTCTCCACGCCGTGGTGTAATCTATTTTCCACCACCACCTTACTTGGATGGGTATAATGGTGTAAATAATGATTATATATGACTATTATAAAGTGATACTGATTCTGAAATAGTATAAACTCCAATACAATTCCACGATCATAGGAACGATATCTTCACTCGTGCGTACGTACGAAATACCGTCTCCACGATGTGATGCGACTCGTTCTACATAATCTTAATTTCATAATGATTATATAAATGAATATAATGAATGAATATGATATATATTACACTAATACCATTCTAGAAATGAGGTATCTATAACATAAAGAGAAGAATAATAATTTATTCGACAAAACACGCATAAGAACAAAAAGTTATAAACACCCGAATAACAAGTAGCAATGAAATATTACTACTAAGAAGCTACGAATATGACCATATATGTTATCATAAAAATAAGTATGATTATTTAATAAGTCAATAAAATTATTTAAATCATTATACAGGAGGTTTGGACACGTACAAAGCATATCATACCTAAGGTAAGGGAAATATCACAATCTCATTTTATCCGAGATTGTTTATACTTTGTTATTTACTGGGGTGTATTTTATCATCCACATCCATGTTTCATAAATATTTAATAATATTTTCATCCACCTACAATTTTTTAAATCCAATTTTACCCTTCGGTGAGTTTTTAGTAATAGATGTGAAAGGAATCCTTTGTTGTTTTTCGAACGAGGTACTTTTTAACTTTTCCGACAAAAGTACGAGAAGAATGTTTTTTTTACTTATACGACATGAATGGATTTTTAAAACATAATTTCCAAGAAGCTTCCTTTACAAGTTTTCAAGTTCATTTTTAATAAACTTCTTTTAATTTATAATTGTATGACATTTTAAGAAAGGAAAAATGTTTTTGAAGTAGAAAGGATATTTTCCTCAAGAATGGAGTTCAAGTGTTATATCAAAATTATTTTCCATATAAGATAATATAGGGTTCTGTTTCTATCCCTATTATTACATTGATTTGATTATTTTGTGATGGAATTATTTTTATGAATTCATTTATCTTATTTGAATTGTTTTATAATGACATGTTGTTTAGGAATCCCATTTTTATTACATGGGTTATGCTATGATGTATGGTTTATGATTTTCTGGCACACATAAGAATGGTATAATTATGAGATGGGTGGGACCTATATCTCCCTCCAATTCATTGGGTAAAGATTTTATATCTCATGAGATAGACATGGTTGGAACGGTAGGTTATACCGGTTCAGTGAAACATGACTGAAATGAGGAATGAACTCGGTTCAGAAATGGACTTTGTCCACTAAGATAGTCTTGGCAATGAGTCTTGACTAACAAGAAATGATTCTCAATGATTATGTGTGTATGCCAAAAAGTTTCATGTTTTATGTTATGATTATTGGGATTACATTTCACTACTATGATTTATCCCATGTTATGAAATTATGATCTTTTTTGCAGGTTAAGATTTCCAAAATTTATGTGCTTATGTATATGATGTGATTGATATTTCTTTTTTTACCCTTACTGAGCATTTGAGCTCACCCTTTTCTATGTTTTATTTCCCCATGTCAGGAAGAAGGTTATTAAGTAGAATATTCCAAAAAGGGACTCTAGATATGATGAAATAAATGGGAGGCAAAGTAGATGCTTTATGAACCAGTTATTTATGTTTCCCAGTTTCTAAAGACACTATACCTATACGGTCCTTTCTTGGTTTTGTTATATGTTGTAATAAGTGTGCTTCAATTCTGAAGTAATAACAATGTATGTAAATTATTGGTCGTTATAGTTGGTATCAGAGGGAGGTTATAGTCAACCTTTGAAACTAGGATGTGAAAGCCTTGTAAGAACCCTAAGGATAAGTCTAAGAACAGAACACAATATTAGTGGTTTATAAATGGCCATGAATAACCTAGGATAAGACCATAGGTGTGAAATTTTATTCTTGATTATGTGTTTTTCCTATTATAATTAGTGTTGCTCAAACTATTCTTCTTGGTTTTAGTCAATGGCTGGAACCCGAAGGAACCGTGTTAATGCGGAATGCGACGGGCAATGCAATGATTGTCCCCCTGAGCAACCAAACGTTATGGGAGCTAGAATTCAAAATCTTGTAGCCATGCTCACACAAATTTCTCAATATATGAATCATGCAGGACTTCCAAACGAGAAAAGGAAGAAGCAACATTCTGTTGAATCCTTCATGAGACAGCGTCCACCTTCATTCAGCGGGTCTACTGATCCATTAGTTTTTGAACAGTGGATTAGTACTATTGAAAAGATATTTTCAGTTCATTAATGTTCTGAGAATGATAAAGTCATATTAGCAGTTTATCATTTGGAAGGTGATGCTGATCAATGGTGGAATCTTGTTAAGAATACAAGGCAAAGGGATGAAATTGAGTCCATGGAATGGGACGAGTTCAAGAACTTATTTTTCAATAAGTACTTCCCTCGTATTCTCCGAACAGAGATGGAGAAAGAGTTTCTTGAACTGAAGCAAAAGGATGATGAATCTGTCGGTACCTATGAAGAAAATTTTACATGACTTTCAAGGTACGCTTCTGGTATTATTATCCAACCTGAGAGTAAGAGCGATATATTCTTTAGTGGCTTAATACCCAGTCTTCAAAGGGCCTTATCCATAAGGGACTTCAATAGCTACGAGGAAATCGTTTGATGTGCTCTCATAGTTGATATGGAGATTGGAGTAACCAATCAGTCATATGTGTTTGATAAGAAGAGGAAAATGGAATTCAAAGGAAAATATAAAGAGCACACTGAAAAGAATATTATCTTTCCCTTATGCTCAAAGTGTGGAAAGAAACATGGATAGAGTTGTCATAAAGGGACAATTAAATGTTTCAAATGTGTAAAGGAAGGTCCTCAGGCATTTGAATGCTGCGATGATGGGAAGAAGATTTCTAATGATGCAAATAAAGGAAGGGATATACAGAATGAACCTACTACACTTCAATGTTTCAAGTGCAAGGAGATGGGACATTATGCCAATAAATGCCCTAATCCAAGGGTTGATGATGATGGTCGATGTCAACAAACTCTTAAGGCTAAAGACAAAGGAAAGTCGCATGCAATTTCATTCATCGATGTGGAGTACGATAACGATGTGGTGAAAGGTACACGTACCATCCACTCTAAAGTAGCAAATGTTTTATTTGATTCTAGATCCCCCCACTCCTTTACTTCTGAAGAATTTTCTAAGGGTATCACCGTATTACCTCAATAATTAGATGTTTAGTTAGCTGTGACAACACCTTATGGCACAACAGTCACATCAAAAGTTTATAATTCTTCTCCAATTGAAGTTTGTGGGAAAGTACTTCCTGTAAATCTTGTGATCCTTCCTATAGTGGAATTTGATGTGATTCTTAGCATGGATTGTCTTTGTCTACATGGAGCTCATATCAATTGCCAAATAAGGGAAGTCACATTTCATAGTCCAGATCAATCTATGATCGTTTATCAATGCAAGGATGAACATAACCTTCCAGTGGAAATTTCTTCCATTTTATGGGTATTGATTCCACTAAATGAAGGTTATTTATCTCAAAAGGTTGGTGAGAAACTCACGATTAAGAATATGACCATTGTACGGGTGTTTGATGATGTCTTTCCAGAGGAATTACCGGGTCTTCCACCAAATCGTGATGTTGAGTTTTCAATAGAACTCGTACCGGGTGCTTTGCCTATTTCAAAGACACCTTATAGAATGGCCCTAATTGAGTTGTAGGAATTGTAGAAGGAACTCCAAGATAATATTGATAAGGGGTTCATACGCCCTAGTGCCTCACCTTGGGGAGAACCTGTTCTGTTTGTTAAGAATAAAGATGGATCAATGAGACTCTGTATTGATTATCGAGAACTTAACAAGATCACTATCAAGAACAAATATCCTCTCTCGCGCATTGATGACCTATTTGACCAACTACGTGGAGCTCAATACTTTTCCAAGATTGATCTCCGTTCAGGGTATCATAAATTAGGGGTCAAAATGGAGGATATACCAAAGACGGCTTTACGTACAAGGTATGGACACTATGAATTTATAGTGATGACATTTGGTCTTACTAATTCCCATGCTATCTTCATGGATCTAATGAATAGAGTCTTTAGAGACTATCTTGATCAGTTTTTGGTAGTCTTTATAGACGATATCCTTGTCTATTCAATGGGAAAGGAAGAACATGAAGATCACTTGAGAATTATATTGAAGACCCTAAGAAAGGATAAGCTTTATGCCAAATTTACCAAGTGTGAATTTTGGCTTCAAAAATTTGCATTTTTGGGTCACATAATCTCAAAAGAGGGGATATCTGTGGATCCAGCAAAAACAGAGGTTATCGAATGATGGTCGAGACCAACAACAGTAACTAAGATATGATGTTTTCTTGGATTGGCTGGATATTATTGACGTTTTGTGAAATATTTTTCATGATTATCTAATACACTCACCAAGTTGACTCGGAAAGGAGTTAAGTTTGTTTGGACGGAGGAATGTGAAGATAATTTCAAGGAGTTGAAAAGAAGGTTATCCAGTGCACCTGTGCTCACACTGCCTTGTAGTGGAGAAAGGTTGGTGATCTACAGTGATGCATCCAAGAAGGGATTGGGGTGTGTTCTTATGAAAAATTATATGGTGATATATTATGCCTCACGACAGTTGAAAATACATGAGCAAAATCACCCAACTCATGATTTGGAGTTAGCTGCGGTAATTTTTGCATTAAAGATTTGGAGGCATTACCTTTATGGTGAAAGGTGTGATATTTATACTGATCATAAAAGTTTAAAGTATATTTTCACACAAAAGGAGCTGAATATGCGCCAAAGAAGATGGTTGGAGCTGATTAAGGATTACGACTGCTCATTCCATTACCACCCTGGGAAAGAAAACAAGGTGGGAGATGCATTAAGTCGACAAGACCGTGCTACTTTATCCATGATGAGGATCACAAAAGATCCAATATTTATGGATTTACAAAGGATGGATCTTGGAATTATAATGAAATGGGGAAAATCATATCTTTCTCAAATGAATGTTCAGCCATCTATACATGTGAAGATTAAAGAGGCACAGAAAGAAGATGTTGAGTTACAGAAGAAGGTGAGAAATGTTCCTGAATTCAACCTTGATTGTGATGGGATAATAAAGTTTAGGAATCGGGTTTGTGTTCCTCCCATCCCCGAATTAAAGAAGGATATGCTGGATGAGGCTCATAGTTCTTCATTCTCTATTCATCCTGGAAGCACGAAGATGTATAGGGACCTGAAATAGTACTTCTGGTGGGATGGCATGAAAAGAGATGTTGCTGAATATGTCTCTTGATTCTTGGTTTGGCAACAAGTTAAAGCTGAGAGACAGAAGTCTAAGGGGATGTTACAACCATTACCCATACCCGAATGGAAATGGGAAAACATCACTATGGACTTTGTCACATGACTTCCTAAAACATCCAAAGGCAATAATGCCATATGGGTCATAGTTGATCGTCTTACAAAGTCTTCACACTTCATTTCTATTAGAGAGGATTTCACTCTGGATCAGCTTGCCAGGATATATGTAAAGGAAGTGGTACAATTTCATGGAGTAACACTTTCTATTATATTTGATCGGGATCCGAGATTTATCTCAAAGTTCTGGCGATGTCTTCAGCATACTCTGGATACAGAGTTGAGTTTCAGCACTGCTTATCATCCTCAGACAGATGGTCATTCTGAGAGAACAATTCAAACTCTAAAAGATATGTTGAGATCTTGATCTGTGTATTTCAAAGGTGGTTGGGATCAACACCTACCTTTGGGGGAATTTTCTTATAATAATAGCTTTCACTCTAGTATTCATATGGCTCCTTATGAAGCTCTCTATGGAAAGAAATGCAGGACTCCAACTTGCTGGATGAAGTTGGGGAAAGAAAGCTATTAGGACCCGATCACGTTGATGAAATGGCAGAAAAGGTCAGATATATTCAACAACACATAAGAGCAGCTCAGAGTCGGAAGAAAAGTTATGCCGACAACCGAAGAAAAGACCTACAGTTTGAAGTGGGTGATAAAGTGTTCTTACGAATATCACCATGGAAGAGGGTTATGAGATTTGGAATGAAGGGGATGTTGAGCCCTAAATATATCGGTCCTTTTGAAATACTGGATCGTGTTGGGAAGGTAGCTTACCGATTGGCGCTTCCACCAAATCTCTCTCAAGTACACGATGTGTTCCATGTATCTCTCCTGAGAAAGTACATACCTGATCCTTCACATGTACTCAGCTCAGAAGTTGTACCGCTGGAGCAAGATCTTTCTTATGAAGAACAACCGATAGAGATTCTGGATCGTAGAGAAAAAGTCCTACGAAACAAGACCACTCGATTGGTGAATGTTTTATGGAGGAACCACCAATTATAAGAAGCTACATGGGAGCTTGAAGATATGATGAGGGAGAGGTATCCTCATCTATTTGTTACAAAGTGATGAATTTCGAGGGCGAAATTCATTTTAAGGGAGGTAGAATGTAACACCCGAGACTTTTATGTTATATAAATCATCAAAGGAATATTTTTCTACACACAACACTTTCTTATCTTGCTTTTCACGAAATCGCAACCTTCCTCGATAACTTGTGTCGTACGCAATATCGAGTTTCACTAAACAATGAAATGCTATTAAAATATTATTAAAACTAGCCATTATGAATAGTAATAACCACATTATGAAATTTTATAAATTTTATTTTTCAAAATGGACTTCATTTTTGGATTCGGAATATCGGAATTATCCTATGGTGAAATTTTGGTATTTTTTTGAAAACTTTCAATTTTTGATGAATAGTGAAACCACTAAGTGGTAGTTAAAAAACTGAATTTTTCATAAAACATAATTTTACCGCTTCTGTGAGTGGAATTTCAAAAATCCGAGAGACATGGTTGATTTCAGTAAGTAAAATGTGGTTCAATGAGATGAAAATAATTTTTGGTGAATAGTAACTTTTTACTTTTATTTACCACGGTTAAAAGTAAATAGGGTAATTAAGGGTAAAAATGATATTATTATTATCCTTACACATGAATTAATTCTATTGGACAAGTGTAATTCGACCAAAAACAATCTTAGGAATAACATATGACCATTTAGTCCCAGTTGGATTAGATTAGGACATTTATTATTAATTTATTTAAAGAAGGGTTAAAATAGTTAAAATCAAGGTTTAATAAGTAAATCATTTTTAATATGGGGTTATACATAAGATAAATTCGACTATAAATATTCATTAGAAATCTTAAAAGATTTCCTACATAATGGTATTTTAATTTTAATTTTTAGACATTAAATAATTTAATTTATTTATGACACAAAGATGATGCAGTAATTATCTTATTAATGAAATATTGACATAATTGATGTTATAAACACCAAAATAAATGTACTTCGAAACTTTTTATGAATTCCACTAATTTTCTCGACTAATATGGCATGTCAGTATTGATTTAATTAACTTTTTTAGAACTAATCATTCTGTTATGATTTTCAAAACAAATAATTACTAAATAGTGTCAAAATTGACATAAAATAGTTTTTAAAAATAAATATTATATTCGTAATTGTTATTTTATTGCTAAAAATATAAAGTTCGGCAAAATGACATTGATAAGGTTATATATATTAATAATAAACAACTTGGGGTTCGTTTGGCTTCTTATAGTATGTTTATTAACCTCATAGTATAAGAGCACAAAAAGAAACGGTAAAAGTAAAATTATTTAACTTAATGTTAAATCTAAATGATAAGTTTAAAATATGAACCTAAACATGTCTAAATTCTATTGGATGAGAGGATTTCGACCCATCCCCACCTTATCTTCGAAATAAATCAATTTGGAGCTATTTAAAACCGAACGTGACTTTATAATAAAATAATATTTTTAGTTTTTCCAAAGGAGCCCCTCTCCTCCCTTATAAATGGGAACCTCCTCCCCCTCTTCCTCACACCACTTTGAGCCTTCATGCTCGGCCACCCCCTGAAAATTTCTTCTCTCCACTTACCTGGAAACATCCTAGAGATTCTGGTCTTCTTCAAAGACCTATTTTAGTGCCCTAAATGGAGGTCTCAAAGAAGCACTTCAAAGTAGAGGTAATGTCCGTTACCGATTCTTTCATCTTTATTTCTTCTTCCACTTCTTCTTCTTTAGTTGTTTCATTATGAATTAATGACATCTGTATCATTCATATACTGATATGTTATTATAAGTATGAAACAACCCTATTTCACCATCTATCCATCCTACGGAAAAAGTAATCACCGTGCGTGCGTACGTACGGAATACCGTCTCCACGCCATGGTGTAATCTATTTTCCACCACCACCTTACTTGTATGGGTATAATGGTGTAAATAATGACTATATATGACTATTATAAAGTGATACTGATTCTAAAATAGTATAAACTCAAATACAATTCCACGATCATAGGAATGATATCATCACTCGTGCGTACGTACGGAATATCGTCTCCACGATGTGATGCGACTTGTTCTACATGATCTTCATTTCATAATGATTATATAAATGAATTTAATGAATGAATATGATATATATTACACTAATACCATTCTGGAAATAAGGTATCTATAACCTAAAGAGAATAATAAGAATTTATTCGACAAAACACGCATAAGAACAAAAAGTTATAAACACCCGAAAAACAAGTAGCAATGAAATATTACTACTAAGAAGCTAAGAATATGACCATATATGATATCATAAAAATAAGTATGATTATTTAATAAGTCAATAACATTATTTAGATCATTATAAAGGAGTTTTGGACACGTACAAAGAATATCAGACCTAAGGTAATGGAAATATCACAATCTCATTTTTATCCGAGATTGTTTATACTTTGGTATTTACTAGGGTGTATTTTATCATCCACATCCATGTTTCCTCAATATGTAATATTATTTCCATCCACCTACAATTGATTAAATACAATTTTACCCTTCGGTGAGTTTTTAGTAAAAGATATGAAAGGAATCTTTTTTCGTTTTTCATACGATGTACTTTTTGACTTTTCCGACAAAAGTACGAGAAGAATTTTTTTAAAACTTATACGGCATGAATGAATTTTGAAAACCTTATTTCCAAGAAGCTTCCTTTACATGTTTTCAAGTTCATTTTTAATAAACTTCTTTTAATTTAATATCGTATGACATGTTATGAAAGGAAAAAAAAATTTGATGTAGAAAGGATATTTTCCACAAGAATGAAGTTCAAGTGTTTTATCAAAATTATTTTACATCTAAGATAATATAGGGTTCTGTTTCTATCCCTATTATTACATTGATTTGATTATGTTGTGATGGAATTATTTTTATGAATTCCATTATCTTGTTTGAATTGTTTTACAATGTCATTTTGTTTAAGAATCCCATTTTTATTTCATGGGTTATGCTATGATGTATGGTTTATGATTTTGTGGCACACATAATAATGGTATCATTATGAGATGGGTGGGACCTATATCCCCCTCCAATTCATTGGATAATGATTTTATATCTCACGAGATAGACATGGATGGAACGGTAGGTTATACCGGTTCAGTGAAACAGGACTGAAACGAGGAATGAACTCGGTTCAAAAAATGGACTTTGTCCACTAAGATAGTCTTGGAAATGAGTCTTGACTAACAAGAAATGATTATCTATGATTATGTGTGTATGCCACAAAGTATCATGTTTTATGTTATGATTATTGGGATTACATTTCACTACTATGATTTATCCCATGTTATGAAATTATGATCTCTTTTGCAGGTTAAGATTTCCAAAAGTTTTGTGCTTATGTATATGATGTGATTGATATTTCTTTTTTTTACCCTTACTGAGTATTTGAGCTCACCCTTTTGTATGTTTTATTTCCCCTTGTCAGGAAGAAGGTTATTAAGTAGAATATTCCAAAAAGGGACTCTAGATATGATGAAATAAATGGGAGGCAAAGTAGATTCTTTATGAACCAGTTGTTTATGTTTCCCAGTTTCTAAAGACACTATACCTATACAGTCTTTTCTTGGTTTTGTTATATGTTGTAATAAGTGTGCTTCAATTCTGAAGTAATAACAATGTATGTAAAGTATGGGTCGTTATATATATCAAGCTCATCAGCCAAATAGAAAAGAAATAAATGATTACATGTAATTCCATACTCTGGAATATCAATTCCTCCAGTCAAATATGAAAAATAAAAATTAGAAAATAAAAATACCCAATCACACATATAATTCCCGCTTGAAATACGCAATAGTATCTGAAAAAAGTAAAATTTCTTATCACTCATATCAAGCCAACCACACTAAAAATGTGATAATTGGAGGAACTATTTATTGTATATCTATTATGAAAAGAAGGAAGACTGATATTCCTACCTCAACTTCATAATGTCTAATAAATTCCCATTCCCTATAAGGATTTTTCAAAAAACATACTGGCAATGTTGGAAGGACAGAAGTCAATTCCTAAAAAAATCATATAAGCATGTCCATGTGTAATCATGTCAACAATAGTATTTATATGTCAGGATCATGACCCCGCCTCATCACGTACAGTGATTCATTTTTACAATGGGAGGATCACTAAAGAGTATAAATTGCTCCCTTCTACTATCCAGGATGGTTGTTGGCAACATTATACAATAAATGAACAATCAGATTAGGAAACAAATACTCGTTCCAACTAGAGAATAATGAAATAATTTGGGGACCACTCTATGGTAGGCATGAATATATATATATATATATATATATATATATATATATATATATCAGATGCAATTCATGATTATCATCAGGATTTTCTGACCGCAACACATGAGTCACACCAACATAATCCCAAGCATGTGGATCCCTAGTCACAATACATGGTTTCAGTTCCCCATGGTAGATCTTGGAAAAAGAAATTCTTCTTGGGAATGTGAAAAATATAAAAGCAGAATCACAAATATCCTCTATTAAAAGATGGTGTTCTTGTATCCATCAAACATCTATCAATAGTATCCCACGATCCTACCGATCCATTACCAAATTACAATGTTTGTAGTAGCAGTCATGAAGATCATCCTCATGGAAATTCTAAAAAAATACATGGAGGTACTCCTCAAATTATTTTTTATGAAATATATATTAATTGGAAATATCTTGTTGACTATGAGAGAAAATTTCCCAATGAGCACTATGAAAGCCATATTTTTGTTCATTAGAATAACCAATAATATGTTTGTCAGGTTACGTGACCAAATATAAGAAGGAATTTATATTTTTATCTTCTTAGAATGAAGGGGAAAATCATTTCTGGAACCCTATCCATGACAGGTTACATTCCATCTCAATAAAAACATTGTATATGTAAATGAAAATCAACTAAAACACCTATGAAATGTTTCTATTATAATGATACACCAATTATCCATGTTTCTTGTGAAAATATAGCCAGGAATCATCCATGGTGGGATGATCAATTGGATTAATCTATTGTGGAATAATAGAAAAATTTAAGAAGATAAATGTCTTTGGATAATATACCCATCATGTTTTGGCCATTATCCACTTCTTAGTTCGACATTACCGAGGTATTTTTTGAGGAGTGTATACACAACATATGTCTATATATATGGAAAATATTCACAATCTAAAAGAAATTTTCATAACTTATGATGGGTATAAAGTCCATGATAAAATATTGTGAGAGCTCCATAATCAAATAAACCAAGAAGCCCATCTAGCTTCTTGGAAACCATGATTAGAGAAGTGGAGGAAATATCTTCAACTGAAATTTTTCAATACATTGAACAAGTTTAATTATATAATCATTAATTTACATCATAGTGTTCTCATCTATGGATGGGGAAATCATGGGTCTTTTTAATTAACATCATTCCATGGACAAAAATTACAGCAGATGTTGGATCTTATAATGTCATCGCTCTAAGGAAGCTATAACAAAAGGCACTAATTGGGAAAGATTCCCCAATCAATAAGAATAATCCTTGAATAAGTCTCCAAATAATCAACAAAAATAAGTATATAATATTAAAAAACTCTTTAATTTAGAAAATGAGAACATTAATAATGATTCCCGCTTCATGGATACCAATCAAAATGCACTATTTATTTCCATAAAATCAATTATTTCATGAAAATTCTAAGAATTATGAGAGGATAATGCTCAAAAGAGGATGCACAATATTAAGATAGAAGTTGCAGTAGTTCTATCCACCACTTTGTATGATCATCCCCATCCTATAGGGATAGAGGAATTTTTAACACATAGTGCCCCACTGATGCTGAAACATTCATCTTGAGATATGAAAATAGATGAATGAGAGAACCCCTAGAATATAGGGATGTGGGTATTTTTCCTTGACCTAATATTCTATGAAAATCATTCTTTTCTCAAATAAGGAGTACAAAATGAAATAAGGACTCATAGTTTGTTTCGTCTCGCACCCCATTTACCTCTAAAATGAAATTTACTATACGTTTGTGTGATGGTTCCATATTATTCAATATTCACAAAGAAAAATAAAATAGAACCCCAAAAAGGAGGTAGGAGGTCCAATAAATGGTACAAACAACCCTTTTATCATCTGATGGCCAATACGAAACCTATAATGAATTATGTGTCAATTAAGATCCTCGGAATCAATCTTATGGACAATGTTCAAGATAAATCCACTACTATGGAGTAAGGAGTGGATAGTTCCCACTAGAATTCAGTCTATTCTAATACAAATAATGGTGGTTTTCACAATTGAAACTAGAGACTCTCCCTATAATTGGGGTTTTATCGAACAATCCCTCACTATCTCCCCTATGAGAATACACCAAATCAAATTGAAAATTCATGGTTCCAAATGACCCACCACTCATATAGGATGAGACCATAACACATGAATAATGGTTCCCTTAAAAGGTGTACGAGATAAACGAGTTGATAATAATTTCCAGAAACATTCCTTTTGAATATGTTTAATAGGAAGAGCATTAAATTACACAATCAAATAGTGTAACTCAAAAATGAGGTTGTGTCCCCTTGATATATGCATATTTAAGACATCCAATGAACCCTATTCCTAGTCCATTAGTTTACCTTTATCTGATCATGGATGGGTACCAATAATTTTCTCTAGTATGGAAACAACTAGAATGGATTCGAGAAGACATTAAAATTATACCTATGCCAAATGTCTACTACCGATATGTGTGGAGCCAATGTTCCAAGCCCAACTTATTTCCATAAATGTTTAACATCCTATACACCAAAAAATTTATCAATGGCTTATCAAAAAATTGAAAATTTGAAAACACAAATGGAATATATTGGGGAATGACACACAATAGTGAGACCAAAGCAGACATGTTTCCCGAAATGGGAATCCCACACATCACCCCTATTAAATTATTGGAGTCCTACATTTTCCATTATTAAATGGATCATGAAAACATGAATAAAATATGAAAAACATTGTATACTTTATTTATTAAATTATTGGAACACATTAAAAAATGTAGAAGTGAAACATCAATAAATTGTGATAACCATGCAAGGGTTAGATTTCGTATAGTACAACAATCTACCCAGTCGGTGAATTGTATGGTGGGAAAGAAATTTTATGTAGTTTTTCGTTAAATTAAGATCAAACAACAAAAGTTAGTGATGATTTATATCAATTATTTAATATAATGTGAGACTGTTAGGGTCTTATATTTCATTTCTAGATGGAAGGATCTGACCAACTCCTGTACCCTATAACATCTTATAAAGCATTGAATTATCATTGAATAGAGAACCTCCATGATGAGTTGTGAGTTCGAGTCATCCATATATGATATACAGATCTGTTTTTTGGATCACATTTCAATTTCTCGAAGAATTAAATATTCCTTAATTTGAACTATGATCAAGGCCTTAATGACTATATTAGTCAAGGGGGATGGGTGTGGAAAAGGATAGGCTATATATGTCATAATTAATGTAGTCTACATATAGTTTCTATCTCGATAAACCATATCATATCATATGTGTCACGACCTGTCTCCCAGGGCCCTTGCAGTGAATTCCCCAAGCCCGCCTTCCATAGGCTAGGGGCTAGCGACTATCACTGAAAGGCGTATTCCCTAAAATTGGGATGGCATTGCCTTTATAACCTGTAAACACACGCAACCAAGAACACAAAAAGATATGAACACAAGTCAACGGTATAGAAAAATAAGTGCTTAAAGTAAAAAGGGGAGGGAATACAAGCCCAACAGTAAAAGTACATGTACAATTAAAATACAATAGAATTCATGAAAAAGAATGTTAGCTACTGGGTCATCCTCTGAGGTTCCTACCTAAAGGGTAGGTACAGATCGCCTCCTAAGCACTCCACGTCCACCTGTCTCCTCTACCTACTGTCACATTGTATGGTCCACCTCTGGGCCTCGTCTAGCCCTGGTACCCTCAGCCTCGATCAGTATTGTCTTTCATATGCACCAAACACAACATGGTGTGGTAATACCCCATATAGGGGTGATTATAACAATACTCAGTAGGGACCCCGAGACCCACAAGGTCTCGCAAAATCCACCAAGGACAAACCACAATGAATGAAATAAATTGAAAACCCTACTTATGTTTATGCCGATAAATATAAATATGTTATTAGGTATACCCATATCAATCATGAGGATAACAAAGTGTCCAACTCAAATCCCAAAGCTACACTACTCCGTAAAGGAATACAACGAATGTTAGTACCACATAGGTGCGCCACACATAAGAATACCAAAAAGGTATTACCATGAAGGAATGTACCATAAGGTATATACTAAGCTCACACTAGGTATAACTTAGGCACAAAAGTACTAATGATTCGATGTAACTACTGAATCATCTTACTCTGTTAAGAGGCTCTGCTGATGACTCACACAGGATGTCTCGGTGCTGACCCATATAGGATCTCTAGATTCTGACCCACATAGGATCTCTAGGTTCTGAACTACATAGGATCACTCGGTGTTTATCAACACTGGATCATTCGGTGCTAACCCAGACAGGATCACTCGGTGCTGACCCACATAGGATCACTAGGTGCTAAACCACATTAGATCGCTTGGTGTTAACCCACACAGGATCGCTTTGTGCTGACCCACATAGAATCACTATTCATTCTTCACGTCACAGCCAGCTACATTATTCTAGCACTAAGCTTTCTCATCTCTTGGAGGGTCCGCTCCTCAAGCCATTGGTCGATACTTCAACTTCCATGAAGTCCCACTATGATGTATCCCAAAGGACTGCCACGTCATCTGGGTCTCAATTCAATAGAGGTTGCATCAAATAGATGCCCGATTTTTATGTTATTTTACTTTTAGTCCCAAGGGCCATGTTGGATTCGTGCTCATTCCAACCCAACTACTCCCCAACATTATCCAAATCTCAAGTGGGGTACACAAAATGGACCATCTCCCTCCAAGGTTTACAGCTCCATAGATGGTCCTTTAACTGACACGTGGTACCAAATTTAGGGATGATAGAGAGAAAATCATTTAGCTGGTCTGGGTCCGGTCTGACCTGGACCGATCCAACCTCTGCTGACCCAACTCAGTTTGGGTCGACTCGGACCACGGGGTCTAACCCAGCCCACACTGGGCAGCGCGGGGGCTGCAGAGCGGTGCGATACTTTGAGGGCAGCGCGGAGGCCACACGGGAGGCAAAGCCATGGGGGACACGAAGGGACATGGGGCAGCAAAAGCCATGGGGCCTGTGGAGGGCTGTGGGGAAGAGAGGCTATGGGGTCCACGAATGGACTCTGGGTGGTCTGGTCGCATGGGCTGCAGAGGACCGTGGGGCAGTGAGGCTTCATGGGCTGAGGAGGGATGATGGGCGGCGTGGCCATGGGGCCCACGGGGCGGCAAGGCCGTGTGGTGGAAGAGGCCGCAAACGATGTGAGGGTGGGGGGGGGAGGTTGCATGTGGCGTGAGGCAACAGGGTGGCAGTGACCACAGGGCGGTGGAGGCCACCGATGGCACCGTCGCCTTCATTGTAGTGGGCGATGGTGTTGACTTTCGTTCTTGAGTTCCACTAGTGCCAAATGCGAGAATCGGTCTCTATTACTATCGCAAAGCACACATAGAAGAACCATATGGTTAGCTGTGGGGTCGAGGCACGTTTTTTTCCATGTACCCTCCGTGTTAGGGCGGTATCAAGTGGATCAAGCATAATGATTCAATGCAAGAGGAAAAATTAACATTGATCAATTTAAAACACACCCCTACCTTTATTGCTCGATGAGGTTGGAAGTGGTGATGTCGGTGACGTCAATGTTTCCTCGATCATCAGTTCATTTTCGTCAAAGACCTCCTACGTCGGTTTCCTCCGCAAGGTGCTTCCGATCTGGCTCGGGGTCAATTTACTCATTCTTTGATCTCTGGTTGTCATTCTTCGTAGGGTGTTTTTTTTCGTTGGAGAGGATAAATGTTTTTCCAAGTGAATTTCCAACGCTTCTCTCAACAAAATAATTGAAAATGTAAATTAAATAAGTTTTTATAAATTTAATTTGAAAATGAACCATTAATCAAGAGGTGCAGGAATAATTAATGTGGAGGAAGTTCAAGATACTTCTCTACATTAGAGAGGAAGTTTAAGTGTTTCTCCCATTTTGAGGGATCAGGTGGCCCCACCTTCTAGAATACTAAACTGGGAGTTTTTGGCTCGGGTGGTACCCACCACCATAACCCATGTGGGAGGATTTAGTTTAGGTGGTCCCCACCTTAAAACCAACCACATTGGAGGGTACAAGAAAAATAAAATAAAATAAAAGATTATTTTATTTTATTTCTATTTCCAAGAAAACCCCAAATTCTTTCTTTCACCCTCGACCTACTGTTGTCTAGGTGAAAGTCCCCTTAAGAGAATACTAGTGCTATGAGTTCAAAGGTTCCCTCAGATTTCTGTTCAGAGCAACGGTTCAAAAGTTACATAAAACCACTCATAAGTAAACTGAATATACCCCAAAAAATGTTCATGAGTTCATTCCAGGTCCTCTGGGCCTCGGAATCACATGCAGTAAATTTTTTCGGACTCGTAAAATTTTAATATAAATAATAAAAAATTTACATGGAATTTCTGGGTCTTTACAATGTGGAACCCCATGGAATAATTAGAGACTACAAATTTCTCTGGAAAATAAAATGGTACCCATGAGAAATAAATTTATTTAGTGAAAGAATAACATTTATTCAATCTACACTAATCAAGCCTATGATTACTTCATAGAAGCTATGGATAATAATTTACTTTTCCTTCCATAGATGAAGAGGCCTAACCATGTATGTCATGATTCCCAACACGATTATGGTACCATTAAATGGATTTTTTGGAACATTATTTCGTATTCATTTGTTCTCAAAGACATTCTTCAAAAAAAAATTATCCACCCAAGAAAAAAAAATGTGAGAAAATGTATGAAAAAATAACATATGTTTCCACTACCACTCATGTGGAAGATGGTGAATGGAAATACATTTCTAGAAAATTAATATAGAAGTTTTTAATTTGGATAAATCAAATAAAAATCCACCAAAATCATGTCATCCACCAAGAACAGTTGAGATAACCAACAATTCTCCCAAAAACTACCTCTAAAACACAACCAATTCCATCATCACAAAAATATAATAAAAATATGTTTACCAAGATATGATATTTCTAGAAGGGTGTATTGAAAATATAGTAAAATTATCATGTACCATGGTGAATGTTTTCCTTGACAGTCATAAAATTTATGTCTTAATATATGAAACAACACGATCTACCCCCATCAAAGTGCTCCATTAGAAGTAGTCTTCAAGATATAACCCTTATGGAATGATGAAATAATATTTTTTTACATTAATTCCATTAATTTAATGGATAAATTAAGGAGTTAAGAGTATGGATATGAACCTATGTTTTCCATACCCAAATATAGAATCAGAGGATGTGACCACATGAGCCGAGTGTACATGGGAACACACTATCCAAAAAGAAACAAGACTTATAGCCACACCCTATCTCGGACTGTTAGTGCAGCAAAAACTCATTGAAGACCCTTATTTTGATTCTGATAGGATTAAGGAGTCCCACTACATATTCAAAAATATTCCTTGATATGATCATCCTAGAATAACAGTATTAAGTGCTACAAGTGTCTGATCACCCTCGACTTGAAGGAAAACCTGCCATGCCTAACCTACCATGAATAGGATCACAATCAATGGATGTTACAAGGGTCAATCAATGAACATTCAGTACTTAAATGACCATTTTACCTATAAAAAATCATACACATGCTTAGATTTGTATAACATTATCCAAGAAGTATGAAATAATGAGGAAATTAACCAGGTTATCAGCCATGTTTTTTGTCTTAGATACCATGGTTTTATCAAAAGATCCCAAGGAATCACTCTTAGAGGCTTTCCGAATCCACTAAAAGTATAAATGAGAGGTTGTTGATGATAAGTTCTACCAATAAAAAAAATCTTGAATAATTTCAGGAAGTTATATCCATTATAGATAAAGATAATGATACATTTATAAAGGGACATATTTGAACCATGGTTGAATCTAGAAGGATAAATGGTATCAATGTATAACAATCCTTCATTGATAATGTAATGGGAGGTAATCTCATTGTATTAAAAAAATCACGGTATAGGATATAGAGAGACTAACCTAGGACTCTCAGATATAACTGTTCAAGGATTTGAAATAAATGGACAAAATCCCCAAGGCTAAATCAAGATCACGACTTAGTGTGAGATATTTTATTTGAATGAATTTTTTAATTATCTACAAGATAAAACTCTTCATGATTTATTAAGAGGGTATTGGTTTCATCAGATTGTGGATATAACATCATCATACAATTAATGGATCAAGTAAAACATTTACAGAAAAATCAGGATATTACACAAAGAATAAGCCCCCTTTCGATCTGAAAATTCTCATTAACCAGATGTTGGATTCTAACACAATGGGGAAATAACCTGTATTTGATGTTGTTTCTTGTTTTACTTCCAATAATGGAATAGATATGATATTGGAATACCCCATCCAATTACTCGGTGTAGTGTACATGTTTCCAATCAATCTGGTCTAGTACATGTGACTCAATTTAGGTTCATATTGAATAAGTTTCGGGATATCATTCATGAATGCTCAGTCTATCAATGTTGAAAAGGATACTAACTATCAAGAGAGAGGTAAAAAATAATTTTAAAATACCCTCTTTCCAACCATAAATATTCAAGAAATCACTACCTCAATGATTGAATTAGAAGAGGTTTTAATTTCGCAAGGTGAGGATTAATATATTATTTCTCCATTAATCACTCTTTCTCCATCCCCTATAGATTTTAGAAAAGATCCCCCATTTATTGTTGGTCAGATGAGGAAATTTCATCTTCTGAATTTTAAAATTTCATCCCCTATCTTATCCATTGAAATATTATCACATTACTATATCCCCCTATGGAATAGGGTGACCAAGACGATGATGAGGAAGATGAGGAGGACAATAGAGACACTACTTCAGTATTTGAAGATGGAATCTCTACCACCTTTGATG
The DNA here is from genome assembly GCA_963277665.1 of Viscum album. Lineage (NCBI taxonomy): Eukaryota > Viridiplantae > Streptophyta > Magnoliopsida > Santalales > Viscaceae > Viscum > Viscum album. The sequence continues at coordinate 1,997,748,403 of OY728157.1, forward strand.
AATTCAAAGGGATAAATCTTGGCACAAAGGATGAACCAATACAGGAATTTGTTAGTACATTAATGTCTTCCAAATAACAAGATGTACATGCATAATTTCTAAAGTAGCATGAAGTAAATTCACTGATAACTAAATAGAAATTTCTTTCCTTGATAATGGTGTCTCCACTCACCAACTAAGATTGCTAAAAACAACCAAGGATATATGATGGCATCCATAAGGACAAATTTGACTCATAATAATAAAATTAAAGCTGATGTTAATAAGAAATTTAGGTGAATCTTCATTTAGGATGTCAAATATCCAAAATTACTATCCAATATAGAATCAATTAAAAATTAGAAAGCGTAAATTAGATTCTATATCAATTTAAATGATCACAATTGAATCTTTTTGAAGGATGATTTCCCAATCCCAATCATAGAGTTAATGAATTGTATAATAGTTATATATCAATACCTATATATATCAGATGGATTTTCAGGGTAAAATTAAATCCAAATATATAGAGAAGATGAATAATCCAGTAACTTTAGTTTCATTCTGGTATTATTTTTATATCTGGTAATGCCAATGGATTAGATAATTTCAAATCAATATACCAATGTTTTTGGAATAATATCATTCTACCCATCATCAGAAATTTTTTTGAATACTACCTTGATGTTATATTAGTTATATATCAAAATATTTATGGCCACTTTGATGTTATTGAAACTATATTAAAAAAATATGAAAAAATCCTGAAATGACCCCTTGAAATATTCTTTTGATGTTACATCATGTAAATTTCTTAACCTCGTTGTATGTTATCATGATAATGATGCTGACCCTAAAAAGACAATGAAAGTACTTATCATGTCACAACCTCAAAATCTACAATATATGAGTGGAAATCAAGGAAACTTATCCTATATTCCTCACTTTATAGAAAACCCTGCAGGAATATATATGTCCTTCATCTTGTTGATGAGTAAGGTTAATAAATATCAGTGTCTTTCTAAATCAGAGGAACAATATTATAGTATAAATATAGACCTCTTGAGACCAGCATTGGTGATTCCTCCTATTTAAGTAATACCAACGGTTCTTTATGAGACATCCCTAGAGTGATCACTTGGTGACTTCTTCACATAATGATATGATTTAGACAGAAAAAAATCCATTATTACATTAGTTAAACTACGATAAATGTTGAGAAATGTCATTCATTTATCTAGAAGAACTATATTGCACTAATATTTATATTCCCAAAACTGAGGCATTACATACAATGACATATATTTTGTTCGTCCTCTCAATGAAGCCCAACAAAACACTCTTGAAGCTGTCTAAAGTTGACTGATTGTCTATCACAATGGTTCGGGATCCTACTACTATTCTATATTCATTTTGTGCCTCAGAAAGGAATAAATGTCTAGGCTTTGGTTGAATTTGTAACAGAATGTCCCACAATAAAATTAAATCGCTAGATAATGAAGTACCCGATGAATATACAATACTTATTAATGAGGGGACCTATACACGAGATATTTATTTTTAGGATTCATCTAGAATCATTTGAGGGTATCGGTTGGAATACCCTAATATCAACAATGTTAGGCTTGGAGTCATGAATATTTCCCCAGTGAAGGAATTCCTACATCAATCCTTCCAACTATAAAAATGTTGTCTGAACAATGAAAACAAATATTAGGCTCTCACTGTAGGGGTAGAACTGACACAATATTTATAATTATATCGCTTAAAGATAGAGCATGATTAATAATTGGACATCACAAAGGTGAAAGATAATTATGCAATCAGAAAAGTAGAGTTGATCCCCTCAATTGGATCGTGATTGATGATTGATTATGGTATTACCCCTGAATCTAACACCATTTCTTGGACAACGTGCAAAAAGATTCTATGTCGATTCATTGATAAATGTTTCCATGACTATAGCAGAACCATACTCGGATGAAATTTTCATCAGCATTGCATACCACAAAATAGTCTGACTTATTTTTCAAGTATGTATGGATGTGATTTTTAAAGTTAGTAATTATGTAAAACCATATGGTCATACCACCAGGTATATTATATTCCTTTAGTACAACCTTCAAAATGGTTTACTCCCATCAAAAAATATTATAAAGGTAAAATACAATGATGATAAATTATCTTTGATACGATGATAAAAATAATTAAAAGGTTATATATAAGCTATGCATTTAATGGATTCTTCTTAGGTGTATTGATTTATATTTTTCATTTTATATTTTGCATGATGTGAATAATAGAGCCTAAAAATCTCACCAGTCATGGTTTATGGTTTCTCACCATATAAGATGGCTTGGGTACTATTGACACACTATGATTATATATTTTGCTAAATTTACCAATATCTTCCATTCCAATCATGTAAAGTCATCTTCATTCATCAACCCCTATATTTTAGACCTGTCTCTATATACTACGAGGCCTTTTACATATGGGGGATTGACATTGTGGGCCCATACCCACCCTCCACATCTGAGAATATAAAGTACACTATAACTGTAACCATCTTCTCGTCCATGTTGGAAAATGATGTACCCCTTAAAAATTTCTGGTATGAAAAAAAATTATGCATCATGAAATCTAACATAATTACCAGGTTTGGTGTCCATCATACAAGATGAACGAACAATGACACTAATTTTTATTTTGATATGTAAGTGAAGCTATTTCTAGAGTATAATATCTAGTCCAACCATTCATCCCAATATAACATAGTGGCTAATTTAAAGATAGAGTCTTTCAACAAGTCCTTATTGAAAATACTCCAAAAGATAGTGGATAAAGATAAAAATTATTTATTCAATAAAATATATCATATCTCTTTGGCTTACCTCACTATGTCACACACCGCCACACATGTGACCCTATAATCATTGGTATACGAGACAAATGTGGTATTTCCCATCGATGTTAAATTTACCAAGCTCCGTATTTCGATATGGGATAACCTGTCCATTTATAAGAAATCCCATATATGATGGAATGAATTATAATTACTAGATGATAATATATTTCATACCATGAATCATTTTGATGTTCACTAATACTAGAACATGCGTTCCTTCCATAAATAAGTTTTGCATTGTTCGTTCCAGGAGGGAGAGATGATGTTATTCCTTATAAATCTAATAGTACTTAGAAAGAACCCTAGAAGGATGGAGAAATTGTTGGAGGGACCTTATTCAATACAAAACGCTTGTCCAATAGAGATTATTCATTGATCATGATGGCCAGAGTGCTTACCACCTTCCCAACAGACACAAGGTTCCTTATTAAATAGTTCATGTAATTTCATGAACCTCGTCCTGGTCATAAGACAATAAAATTAATGTAACTATAATCCTCATTGTGTAATTTTAAAGTGAATAACACCATATCACCCATCTCAAAATATGATAAAATTCACGACACCATCATCATAACTATATGACATTGAACCGCACAACAACATATCATCCATGTTTCATGATGATAAAATGTACAAAAAATACCTTATCAAATAGTGTTAAACTACATAACATCTTTACCTGGACCCAAAATGTTAAAATAAATGATACATGACATAACACTAATACATTAAACTACAGAACACCATATACTCTTTATCACATGACATTATACATTATAGTAATCATCCATGGAACATTATGTTAATTTGTTAAAATTCCCTATGTAAAAATATGGGATTCCTCATGTTGAAAATGTGGTGTTTCAATGTCCTCCCCAGAAGAGACACCATCACATATATTTGGCCTCCACTATTCGAGGACTCAGAACTACATATTTCCTGATTCCCATCATCATTAGATACATAGAAATTCTTAGGTCTCTTTTTTTCATGGGCCCATCTGCAATTCCAACTTGTCACGAAATCCATTCCCTTTAACATGTTTATGGTGGCCCCTACGAAATATGGTTTCAGGAGAAATTTTTTCATATGTTGTCCCCCTGATCCCCATTTCATGAAAGATCACCTTTCATTATCTATATATGATGCAATAATTTATTAATAAATATTCACACCATCATGACCAATGACCGACATTGATAAATTGATGCATTACCCCATCAGAAAATTTTGGTTCCTCAGGCGACCATGAAAGAGAGGAATAAATAAAAAATTTCCTCAGAAACTAATGATAATTGGAATCCTAACCTCCATATAATCAATATGGGATTCCTTCCCACAGTCAAGGGTTTCCTTAATGTCCACACCAAAGAGGATTCCCCAATTCCCAATATTGTTATTCTACCCTTCCATCTTTAATAAGTTTGTCTTTTTATTTTTAAAAATAAATACTCATAATGATATTTGGAATATTTATCATAAACCATCCAAAACCAAAAAAATGTCACACTATATCAATATAATTTAGATATATTTTGGTAGGTCCAAATATTGGTTTGAGTTTTTATTGTATTCTTAGACACATTCCTTCAGCTCATCATACTGTTTTCCCTTGGAAATTGTGGATCTCCACAACATTTATTCATCTATAAGTAGTAGGATGTCAGTTTATACTGTAAATATCTACATGAATATGAATAATATTCCCTATTTGGATCTTCACAAACACCCCTCAAAAGTACTCTCAACTAGAAGAAAATTTTTTCTCAAGAGAAACATATTATATTCCCATATTCCCTGACAACATCACGCTAGAGAAAACTTCTTGATCATAATAATTTGTCATTACATGTATTTTTTCCATTTCATTTCAATTAGTCTGAGATCCCCAATAATAATGGTTTACATTTTTCATCTTCACATATAAAGAACATCATAAAATCTTGAAAAAATGTTCCTTGTGTCACCCAAGGTATCCATAACTGATATTTCTAACAATATGACCACAAACTATAAGACCCCATGTTGTTCTAGCCACTTGACATTAAGCTATATGAAAATTTTGACAAAACATAATAATACAAAAGGCTATGAAGATAGACCTGGATATTTCAAAATCCCAAGACATGTTTCGAAGAATTAAGAGGAAATCTAAAGTCTCAAAGGACATGTGTGGGAGACATGTGTGATCAACCTATGCATTAGTATACTTTATGTACCCATACATGGAAGATCTATGTAGAGGACCCATGTGGAGGACCTACGTAGACAAATTCCCTTCAACCAGGCCCCCTCCATGCTTATAAATAAGACTCATAAGCTCCCCATTTCTGAGACTAAAAAAAGTGGATGGACTTGCAGAAACTCCCATTGAGTAGATCATTCCCCAGATCCCTCCAATTGTCTCTGGTGGCTCTCTAAAATATGACAAGAGAAGAGATAATTAGATAGGATAATAATGTTTTAAACATCTTTCACAATTTGAATCTCATGTAGGTTTTGTTCCCCTATGTGAAGCACTTTTTAGTCACCATAATGGCCTAAGAGGCACACCTACGTGGTACAGCTATGTGGCCTAAATATGAGGGGTACCTACGAGAAATACATGCACAGAGTACCTGCATGGAAGAGATATTTATAAGTCCCCCATATCATCTTAGGTACCCTCATTAATACCATTCATGTCAGGGAATCTCCTTCCTTGTTTACCTTATCTGAAAAGGACCAAGATGAAGCCTCCACCAAAAATTCATGACTTATCAAACATTTGGGAATGGAAAATAAGTATGTCTCCTATTTGGGGTTGTATATCCACAGTCATAGGTTTCCCACAAGTGTTTCACAATGGGTTTATGATTCATAGAGTGTATGTGGGTTTGTATATCTGCAGTCACCTTGACCTTTCCCCCAGAAATGGTGCTGGGTAGTTCCTGGTTTGGAGGAATGGGGTTTGGGTTCTGACCTCCCCTTCTCATCTATAAGACCTAGAACCTCAGGTCTCTAGTAGGAAAGGTATGGTTCATGCATGCATTTCCGTAAAGGAAAAAAAGAAAAATCTCCCCCTACCATGATCAATTTTTTGGCATCCATCCCAGTGTAATCCAAAATTCATTCAAGTAAGAGGCTACAGTCATCCTCCTCTCTATATCCTTCAACATAAATCCTTACATTCATTAGACCATTTCCCAATGTAAATTAAAGTGAATGAAGGTTTTTCTCCTCACCTCTTCTCAGGTCAACTTGACCTCATCCACCCTTTTCCCCGTAGGCAAGTTCTCTTCCAATATAGGTGGAAAAGTTATAGGTTCTTTTTTGAATATCTAACATCCTCTTGTTTCTCAATCCGAGAATGACTCACAAATGATTAGAGATAATTCGTGATCAAAAAACCTCCACAAGGACATGAACAACAATAAAACTAATTCCTGTTCAAACCATGATACGTAGGATGATTTCTTGAAGGGTCGAGCCCAAAATGGTGCCCTTCCAAAAGGGATTACCCAATCATGTCTCTTCCAATGATCAGATATTATGTAAAATACACAAAATAATGAATGAAATACAAGAACTCATTTTCCCACCATAATTGGGTATGTAGGAAGCCTTCAACAGAGCTCAAGCTCAATGGATATCCTCTTCAGAAATTCACCCTAAATTACCTTAGTCGACGCATCCTCTTTAAAAATAAGCCCCAAATTAAACCCCCAAATCACCAAGACATCCTTTTCATGAAGTAATCCCAAACTCAATTATCTTAAAGCAATGTACTCTCCTATGAGACTCATTGATCAAGATGGGTTTTGATTCCCATCCAGATGAGATACATAAGAAATCATCCTTGATGTTCAAACCCAACACTTCAAATCGACCATGTTCTCTTTGGTCCATTTTCCAAAAGGGTCTAATCTAAATTGGAAACCCATATTTTCTCTATGTTACATGATATTTTTCATCATAAATCCCACACCAAACTTTTACTAAGAACATTTCACATAGATATCGTGAATACAAAACATTAAACTATACAATAGTTTTTTATCAGATGATATAAAAATATATAATGTGTCCCATTAAGCGACACCGAACTTCGATGGTTCGGATTCCTGTCACAAGGATACATAGGTTTCCCATTTTATGTGTACGATCCCAAATATCAAAAAAAACCATAGTCTCTCTAGATGACAATAAATATTAGAGTGCCCCACTGAGTGGATTCAAAACCAGTATCATTATAGTGATGATTAAAATAATATCTAAATAGTATATGGGAGGATACCATTAATGGAGAACCTTGAATAAATACAGATATCTCAATTAATGAAGAACCTTGAATACACAGAGTAGATTCTGAATTTTACACATGTTAAGTATTGATTGAAAATTCAAATGGAAACATATTTTATACATGGTATCTTTATATAGATTCATTAAAATATATTAAATTTATAAAGAGATTCACATAGTAGACAAAAATTCCCCCCCAAAAGGTTTTGATGATTCTGGCCTCCCATCCTCTTAACCAATGAACATTCATAAGTATCATAATGTTCATACATAACAAATTATTGCCTTTGGAAAGAAGGTCCATTTTGGATAAATAATTGTTGGGTATTTCCGGTTCCATTAATAAATCCAATGGAAACTGCCTAGAAGCAGTAATTCTTAAAACTAGAACACATGATTCCAGGAAATGCAACAAAAATTGTCGAACCAGACGTGAGTCCTTAACTAGGATGATATTTTTCCCACTGTTTAGGCCACTATCAATTGATTACGGAAGGCCAGAAAAAGGAATCAATCATGCATGTATCAATCTAAATGATGTTTCTTTAATTAATTTTGTTGGTGATTGAAATTTTTTCCCAGAAATCTGTTCACTCAAAAATGGATTCCTTAATGTTTGTACCTGTGAATTAAATGTTTGTTGCTCAAGATTGATCGTCATCCATAGGAAGGACGTCATCACCCACTCAACATCTTCAACACTAGGATTACAATGTGCTGGTAAGGGAGTAATATAACAACCCTACTCTTTATTACACACATAAATACAATGTATTACATAAAATATTCACATTATACACCATGGAAGATGAAAAGGTCTAGTATATTTAGGTCTTATGAAAATTAAATAATGACTTAAAGCATGAAGCACATTGTATTTATTGAAAACACCGTTTACATGACCACTATATTCCCTCATACTTAGTATAGCATGGGATTAACTGAGGACATGCATTAGAAAAGTGTGATTTATAATTCCTAGTAATAGAGTAAACAAGGAATAAAATGAAGAATACAATACATTTTATGTAATATGAATATCAATGGAGAATAATAGAAATAATAACATAAATACATGATATAGCATGATTCTCATACATGGAAATGTGGAAACAACACATAACATGGTATTAGAATGAGAAAAGGCTCATTGCACATGGAGCATGAGTAAGACCTAATTGATGTGAATTATAATGATTAAAATCTCATTGTACTTGACGTATCATGATAATTTCCTTTACCCAAATCATTGGAGCGCTATTAGGGCACACCCTTCTTAAACATTTCAAATCATGCATCAGTGTGCCAAATGGATCATCCAACATAAAATCATTAAAGATCATAATTTATCCCATGATAAAGGAATGTTTAATTCATACATGAAACTCTATAATCAATATTTATATGTTAATAAAGGTGAGTACCCTTGATTGAGAAATGGTCATGGTATTCACAACACCGTGAATTTGGCTTGGAAAATTACAGTTCGATTTCACCAGCATAACGGTGTGACATACAAATTCATACAAATGGTTGATGGGAGAAAAAATTGAGTATAATAATACGTAAATTAAATGGAATGTAAGGGGTTCATATAGATTTGGTTCTTATCAAATTTAATGCAATTTAGATTCAAAATACAAAAGTATTTCTTGAATTTAAATGAGGAGAAGGAAATTCATTACGGAATTTCAGCATGGTAATAGGTGTACATGAGAGGCATTAATGGGAGATAAATGGGTCTCTCATTTTTCAAAAATAAAGAGTGAATTATGGGGGAGGTTATAAATCATAACCTAAATTATTTAATTGAAAATAAAAGGGCATAACAATATTAGGAAACTTGGATAAAATGAGAGAGGAAGGAATCCCTTACATCGAAGTGTGATACCAAAGGATTGGGGGAGGCTTGAGGGAGGATTCATGGGAGGTTGGGGAACCTTTTGAGTATTCTAGAGAGATAAGGTAAGAGTTTGGACTAACTATAATGGCTTTGAGGGAAGATGAATTTGGAACATGGGTGGGTTTATATAAGAAAGGAGAGGGAATTGTCTGTTTTTTAGGTTTGGGACACCTTACATTAAACTAATAGAAAACACGAATCAACCCATGGTTTTTGCTCATGTTTTTTTCAAATGGGGAGTGGAAAACATTATTTTAGAAATCCAATGGATGAATGTCTAAAAATAATAGGGCTGCTTTTGTGGGGGGAGTCACACTCTCAAGGAAATCAATTTAAAAACATAAAATGTTTCATAAGTCTTGAAGGATCTTCTAAAGCATTGTAAAAAAATCAAAAAAAATCAAAAATCACATTATTTTATTGGTAATAAATATATTTTCCGAAAATAATGTTTAGACGATTTTATTATATCACTATTGGGTCATTATGTTTTTAAAAAACACATTATATGTTTAAACTACAGTTAATTTTCACCTAAAAATCGACTGTCTCAGAAAATTATGAAAAATTAAATATTTAATAATTTCAACATCCTGATTAAAAAAATAATATTTATTTTCTATAAAATATTTAATCAATATGATACTTGTTACTTTTAAAATAGAAACCGACAGTTATAAAAAAATCCTTATTTTTGACAAAAATCGCCTTGGGTTTTGACAAAAATAGCCTTCCCAGCCATAATAAAAATCACAATTGTATTCATAATAATTATAAAAACAATTATATTATATAAAAATTAATTTGGTAATATTATTTAAATAAATAATTATTTAATTAAAAAATCCATTAATTCATCAAAATATATTACTTAATTCAATACAAATTCTATTTTTTCATAAAAAAATATTCACCATATAACAATAATAAAATAAAAGTATATTATTTTATATATATAAAAATAATGCACATAATCATAGTTCTATTATATTGTTAAATAACCCCTTATAACACCCACATACTACCGAAGGGTAAGGTGTATGATTGTTACAGACTCTTGGGTGGCTAGGATAACATCCCTCTGCTGTTAATGTCATTCAACTTCACTTTTACCGTAAGGTGTTCTGTTTGAGCTTCACGTGTTGAATCTGTTCTTGGTCTTGTTCAAGAGATGATCCCAATTTCACCACGTCATTTTTGAGCTCCATCAAAAGGGCTTTTTATGGTGAAATTCTACTGGATAAGGTTGTCACTTCCTATGTCTTAGTAAATTGTATTTGTTAAAGCCATATATTTATACTAATCATGTGATCACTGTTCAATATCTATAATAGAAATGGTCACATTTTATAAAGGTATTTTAATATCCTAAAACATAAAACCAAAAAAGTGCATATGTAATATAACAATTCTACCTAATAATACATTTAATTAGATCAAGAGGAATTTCTATTAATGAATGTTGCAGTCGTTACAATCTCTATCCTTCATAAATTTTGCCATATAAATTTATTTTTCCCACACCGAAACATATGAGGGTAACTCTAATTCATCACTTCCTTCTATTACCACATCACTTCATCAACATGTGGTTTTTCCAAAACACCATGTTGAGGGGAATTGTATTATTTCATAGAACTTTTTCTCAATGACATAAAATATTCATTGGTTGATCCTCATAAGAAAGTTCATCCTTTAGCTCTACTACCTATAAAGAGAGTACATGTGAAGGGTCTGGTATGTACTTCCTTAAGAGGGATATATGAAAGATATATTTTACTTCGGATATGGTGGGTACAAGTGCTAGTCGATATGCTAAAGCCCTGACATGATCAAGAATCTCGAAGGGGACGATTTGCCAATGAGTTAAATTCCCTTTATTTCCAAACCTCATGACCTTATTTCATGGTGATATGCATAGAAATACCAAGTCTGTAACTTTTAACACAATGTCTCATTGATGGTTATTTGCATAACTCTTCTATCGACTTTGGGATTCCTTAATATGATGCTAAATGGTTTTCCCCGTCTCCACCATTTATTCGACCATTTCAGGTTCAAGCAGCTTACACTCACCAAATTATTCTGAAAACACTAGTGGTCTACAACATTTCCCATAAAGGGAATCATATGGTGCCATTCGGATGCTTGAGTGGAAATTCTTATTCTAATAGAATTCAACCAGGGAAAGATTTTAGTCCCATACTCCTTTGAAGTCTAAATAACATGATATTAACCTATATTCCAAGGTAAAAATATTTCACTCATATTTGCCATAATTTTGAGGATGATAGACCATACTGAAGTTCAGTTCAGTGCTTAGAGCATGGTGGAGACTATTCCAGAACATCGAGGTGAATCTCAGATCACGATCGAATATAATAAATAGTGGTAATCCATGAACCTTTACCTATTAATTGATGTAAATATGTGAAATGTGATCTAATGTTAAGTCTTATAGAATCATGATAAAGAGACATGTCTTCATAAAACAATCTACAATGACCCATATAGCAATTTTTCCCATGTTCCATGGAAGTCCCGTGACAAATTCCATGGAATGGTTGTCCCACTTCCATATTGGTAAGGGTAGTGGTTTATTATCCCCTTAGAAAACTGCCTCTCATCCTTCACTTGCTGACATACCAGTAACAATGATGTATATTTAGAAATATCCTTTTTAATATTTCCCCACCAAATGTTTTCTCAGTGATATAGATACATCTTTGTGCTCCATGGGTGAATAGATAATGTTGACATATGTGAGTCTATAAGAAGCTCATTCTTTATCTCTGAATCATATGGTAAATGTAATCGGGACACAAATATCATGATTACATCCTTTTCATCCATGAACTTTGTGGATTTCACATTTCTTATATCTTCCACCATTTTCATAATTTCTACATCATCCTTTTGGGCATCCTTTAACCATTCCAAAAGAGTTGGTTGAGAATTTTTTTTAAAGGATTGATGATGTTGGGTTTCCTCATTCAAGAGTGTTTTTAAGGACCTCCTACAAAAAATAGTAAACTCTAGAAAAGTGAAAAAGAAAAGTTCATCACCCCAACTATCATGTGTTACTACTACAAATCCAGAAGAATCATGCAAATGTCATGAAGTCAAATGAATAAGTGCATAGAAATATGATGATTTGATGATCATGAAAATGATCAACCAAACTCACGCCATTATAAAAACATAGTTGAATCAAAAAATTGTGTCATCTGCTACTCCGACAACAACCAAAACACATTTATAAAAATGTCAGACCTCTGGAGTTCAGTCCTTAAAAAAGAAAAATGATCATAAGAATAAAGTCCATTCAAAAGACGATGAATTCATGCCAAGACCAAATTTTTCCTCGAATCTGGAAGATTTCATGTCAACTATATGAAATGGATGAGAACCACGCTGCCAAATGGCACAATTATAATAGACTTGACAAGCAGAATATTCATCAGATAATGAATTGATCATTGGTTCTATTAACGTAATCCACTTAATGGATCACTATACATATGTTGATTCTGATTATAATTAGGCTAAGGTCCATGTACCTTATTGGGGAACTAGAGAAAGAATTAAAGGTTGAGAACACTACGGAATATGTGGGTATTCTAGAAGCCAGTATTTTACCTCTACCCCTGCTCGGACTGTATATGCAGTGGAAACTCGTGGGAGAGCCCTTCAGCGAGCTCAATGAGAACAATGAGATTCTTCAATGCATGAATGGTTTGTTCCTGACATGATTATTTTGGAGGACCAAATTTAAGTTACAAAATCATTCTCCTAGCAGGTAGATAGACCTAGTATGTACAATATATCAAATCCAGGAGTATTTTCAGCTGCTGGTCTGACCCATGGAACATCTATATTAATAGTATCAACATACAAGGCACCTACAAAGCAACATCTTCATGCTGGGAAACACAAACCACTGGATGAAAAGTATGATGTTTTGAATCATTTGGCCCATGTACCAGCTATGTATCCTATTTTTGAAGCATTGAATTTGTCAAAATATCATCGAGAATCACTTATTGAGGATTTGTCAAGTCCACAATAGTTTGAAACCGATGTTGATGATGCTGAGGTTTACCATAAAGAGAATGATCATGTACAATTTCATGCAGTTATATCTTGTATGGATGAAGATGATGATGTTGTTGTACATGGACCTATCAAGCCCTTTTATTTATTTGGAAGGGTCAATGACATGGACATCCAACGATCCTTAATTCATAATGTCTCAGAAGTCGACCTGATTCATGTTCGTACAGAACTTCAATTGGGCTTCACTGTGTTTGGTTTGTATCATTCCACTAAAATATTGCATGGTTATCAAATGAATGACCAATAACCATTTGGCATTATTACACCCAAAACATAGTTCGAGGATCTTGTATCTATTTCAGATTTTATAGTTGTTCATCAGGACACAATCTTTAATATTCATCTTCATTGGCCATGGCTACATCAAAATGCATCCATACCTTCTTCATACCACCAATGTCTCATGTACTATTTCAATGGTCAAACTGGAACATTGAATGGTGACAAGGCTCCTATCAAAATGTGTGAATCTCATTACATTGATGAAGAATTTTATCACATTAACGGAATGAGGTCTATGGAAAAAGGGGTAACCAAAATCAATGTTCTGAATGGCCTAGAAAAGATCCCAGCTGACCAATTCAGACATTTGAGTATTGATAATGTGATTCCTATCAATCAGAATGAAATGATAAACCAAAATATTAACACTCATCCTATGAATTCTATAATGTCAATTGCGGCAATTGATCCTGAAACTATGTGACAAAAAGTGGATTCACCATGCAGTGGTGAAAGCTTAAATGTAGATTTATTTATTTCCTCCACTGAACATCAGCAATTCCATTCTTCAACAATCATTATATAATAAGTTATAGAAATAACAGAGGAATTCAATGTTGTTGAGTCCTAACTAATTATAAAATATTCATTGCTCTAGAAAGACACGTCAACATTAGTAGGATCAGAAATCGTAACCTCTTATTGAGGATATTAAAATACAGACTCCTCTTCGAGCTCTAAAAGATTTTCATTATCTTCTACTAAGAATGTAGAAGCCGGATAAGTAAAATGTAATAATGAAGAAAAGGAAAATCTCAGGGATGCCCCTCCAGAATTTCGGGAACGTGTCTCTACCACTGTGCATGAGCTCATAGAAATAAATCTACATACATAAGAAGATCCCCACACCTATCTAATTATTACAGCCATTAATCCTGAAGAGAAAGTGGCATATACCTAATTTCCAAAGAAAAAGTGAGATATATATTCTTTGAACTATATGGAAATTCTAGGCCTTAATCCCAATATAGCCACCCATCAGTTGGGTTTTTTAGAAGAATATCGAGGATTCAAGTAGGCTTCAAGAAGAACTCACCCGACTCATACCCTTATAATTGAAGATGGTGTTGATAAGATTATAAGGGATAATTTTTCAGTGAGTTTTAATAACCAAAATTGAGAGCCAACATTTTCCCCATGAAAAATGAGAATGGTAAAATCAGAGATTGAATTTATTTCCGAGATCTTAACTGGATTTTTTACAAATATGGATTTCCAGTTCTGTTTACTGATCTTTTAATTGAAGCAAGAGGTGGCTCTTAAGCTATTTCCTTCATGGATAGATACTCTATCTACAATAAAATCTATATGTCTCTAGAATTTTAAGAGCATATGGCCTTCAGAGCCTCTCAAGTTGTGTTTTCTATCGGATAATTCTCTTTGGATTGAATAATGTAGGTGCAACATACAAATGCCCCATGTACTGTATATTCAAGCCCTTGTTGGGAAACATTATCGAATGTTATTTTGATGATTTGGTGGTCTAATATAGACATATTTCCAATCAATTGGATGATATAAAGACCATATTAAATAAACTCTAGAAACAAAATTTGAAGAGGGGACTTTGAAATGTGATTTCGGTGTAACATCATGAAAAATTCCTCAGCATCGTCATACTCCATCATGGCATCAAAGTTGATCCAGATAAAACAATATAAATACATGGAATGTCACCTCTTCGTAATATGTTATAATTAAGAGTACATTAAGGAAAATTTCCATATATTTTGGGCTTTATCTTGACTTTATCATGCATGTGTTTTCCCATCACTAGATTAATGAAGAACGGAGTCACCTATCAGTAGACTGAAGAATGTTAAGAGCAATTTGACACCATCATGAAATATCTCTCGAGTCCACCAATATTAATTATACTTGTTGAAGGAAGACCACTTATTCTCTAAGTTTCAGCTTTAGAGCAATTATTGGGTGACTTCCTTTCCAAAAAAATTGACACAAGGAATGAACAAAACCTTTATTATCTTAGTCGAACAATGCTTGATGCAGAAACTTTGTATTCATGTATTTAAAAGGGATGCATGGAATTAATCTTTGCAATTCATAAATTGAGGCATTAAGTACAACATCATGAGGTACAATTGGTGTCTCGCAATAACCTAATCAAATTTATCCCCAGTCATCCTATGCTTATATGGAATTTGGCACGGTGATCAATTATTTTGCAATAGTTCGATATCCTGTTTGTGCCTCAAAAGAAAATAAAAGATAATGCCTTTCCTGACATCCATACTAAACATCCATTGATGGAAAATACATCATTTAATACTAAACATCCTGATGAAGAGGTCATCTCTATTCATGCTCATTTAAAAACATGGGAAATGTACATTGATAGTGCCTCTAGAAGTCCGATATGGAAGAGAATAGAAAACCCTAAACTCAACAATGTTGGGTTTGGAATTGTACTTATCTCCCCAGAAAATGTAGTATTGTCTTATTAATTCCAGTTGTTAAAAGGTGGTACCTAAAGTGAATCATTATATCATGCTCTCATTGTAGGCTTGGAATTTTCACTTCAGTTACAAGTGAATCCCCTAAAAGTAAAAGGTTATTTAGTGTTGGTAATCAAACAAATCAATTGGGATTATGCCATCAGAAAATAAGAGTTAATTCCTTTATGTGATTACATTAGAGGGTTATTGGATTAAATTACCTTAGAAATGACATTTTCCTATGTCCCGCGATCAAAAAATTCCCTATATGATGCACTGGATAACACAGCTATAACCCTGAAAGATCCAAATCAGGATGAGACAATAATCAGTATTTCCAATCACCATGTGTTCTCACCTTTTGTTTGAACTAGAATAGATGAAATAAATGAAATTATACATCTTTCTAAGCCATATGGTCATACCATGGGATGAAGAAAACCCATCATGGAATACCATCAAAATGGAGTACTTCCACTAGTTAGAGATGAAAATGAATAGTTCCTAAGATGGGTGGCCAATTTTACTCTTTATGATAGTCCATACCACCAGAAGTTCCTCTATAAACATGGCTTTGATGGAATACTCTTCAGGTGTATTGGTAGAGAATAAACTATATCTATCATAAACGTAGTAAATTTTGGAGTTTGAGTTGCTCACCAGTCTGGGCATAGGCTTTCTATCAAATCAGAATGCTTGGATACTTCTGGCCTTCAATTACGCAAGATTGCATATATTTTTCCAAGAAATATCATCCCTACCAATTGCATGTCAATATCATTCATAGACCCTCAGAGTTCCTACATACAGCTAAATACTCATGGTCATTTTCCACATAGGTAATGGATGTAGTAGGGCCTTAACCACCATCTACGACTATGCGGTTCAACTATATCCTTATTTCTACTTACTTCTTCCCAAAATAGGATGAGGAAATACTTATAAAAAAATTCAAAGCCAAAATAATTTTTTTTTGTCTAAACTAACATCATCAACAAATTTTGTATCCCTCAAACTATATTGATGGACGATTGAACAAATTATTTTTATGTAATGAAGATATATCAAGATCACAATATTAAATCCAACCATTTATCTAGCTATCATGTGTTGGTCGATGGACATATTGAGGAATTAAATAATACCCTATAAAATATATTTCATATTATGGTGGATAAAGATAAAAAATCATTGTCTGATTATCCTTTTCATGCTTTATTGTCTTACTAGAATACTATATATACAACAACTCAAGAAATCCCATATTCATTATTTTATGGAAAATAATCAGTTTAACTAATTGAAATTCAATTTCCTTCACACTGAGTTGCAATCTATGACCATTTTTCTACAGACGAAAATTCGTAGAAACTATTTAATGATCTAGAATGATTAGAAAAATATTGTGTACATTGTATCATTTTTAAGTGAATCCAAAAATAATAATCTATTACTTTAACAAGAAAGATCTCCTATGTTCATTTATTCATGGAGAATTGGTATTGGTCCTCAGGACTCTAATGATACCAGAAATGAAAGCACCAAATCTTGAGCCAATGTAGGATGAACCATATTCCATACATAAGGTCCACTGAAATAGATCTTTTGAATTATTCTAAATGGATAAAGAGATTATCACAACTCCAAACAATATGAGATTCTAAAAGAAATACTATGTGTAATTGCACACAATGTCATCACTACATGACTCTAAACTACACAAAAAAAATTCATAGTTGAAAGAAATGATATTGGATAAAAATCATAATAGTCCATGTTGCATGATAATAAAATGCATAGAATCTTTTTTTTGTATCAAGATGTTAAAATAAATGGCATTATTTTTCCTCATTAACAATAATAAATTGTACAGTTAACATCTTCTCTATTTAATGTTATGAGTTTCCATATGCATGGATCAGTGAAATCATTATTTCTCCTTAGTGGAAAATGAGTACCTTTCTTCCCTATGTCTGTTTTAGATCTTCATAGGGTCCTCATTTCATGAACTACATGTGGCATGATTCTTATCTATTTGGGATACGTTGACATGCTTGGATCTCCAATCTTGGGCCCAACCACAACAATGATTTTTTTTATTTCCTTTTCTCCTCATGTAAATGAATAAGATCTATATAGAGTGTTACCTTAAAATACATGGTTTTATTTTATAAAATTCTGTGTTATAAGTTTAACTGTTCTTCCAGAACATGTCAAAAGCCCTCATCACCCTTATGATACACGATTGGGGTGGAAAATGAATGTTTAAAGAATTACATACTACTTGATTTTGATCTATATGAGATACATAGAGATTCATGGATCTCTAATATTGGGACCATCCATGATATAAAAAATGCACCACTATCCCTTACATAAGAATCAAAACCTTCATAGGGAATTTTTAAAAAACTATATATGGATTGATTATTGCCCCCATCATGATATATGTTGACACTTGGGTTTTATTCCATTGTCTTTCTAAAACATGTATTTCTTTTCAAATTATTTTATATTCATCCTTACAGCATGATGTTAAACTACACAGAAATCCAAGAAATACATTTGGATTCATTATTAATCTAATGATATGCATAGTGTGCCTGGGTCTTATGCCCTAGTTCAGCCATCCCATTATCACAATACCCCTATTATTTACTTGTGTCACGATTGTGTTACACAATAAGACTGTACTGCTCCATGTTTCTCACACTGATCATAGCTCACATAGGCATATGAATTGTGTAAAAAAATATTCTCTGTATAAATAAGTTTTCACAATTTATTATTATGTTATCAATGGTCTTCACTACATGACATAAAACTTCACATCGTAATATAGATTTAATGGAAACAATGAATGTCTCCAATTTTACATATGAGTCAGATCTATATAAATGACTAAAAACTCATGGACAACATTGATTCAAATATTTCTCATCTTCATTGACCATATCCCCTTCCATATTTCATACTCTTAATCTTGAATATTTTCATATCTTTATAATATTTCTGTTGGTTTTTTGTGACAATGTCTCTGATATCTAAGAATACTTTTTCAGGACTATGCAGTACGTGCCCTTAGGTGGCCATGAATATGTTTCCTATATAACAGGCCTATCAGTCAAAGGATACCACTATTTTTCATTGTAGCATATTCCCCAGTTGGACCTACATAATACAACCCCCATATTGAGTTTATCAAATAATGGTAATTTCATTCTTGGTTAATGTGCCTTTTTTACCCTTCAAACAATGATATCAATATACACGAATTTGTATTTTAAAGTAGTCATTAATGTATATTTGTAACATTACCTTTCTCTTAATGTAAAATTATTCAAGACCATGGTTTACAAATTTCCCTCTCCATATTTTCTAAGAAATATTAAATGACATTGGAATCACTTTGCCACATATCATATATTTTTTCCATTTCGAGTCCTAGTTGTTTGACCTGAAAACTAAAACACCATACTCCCAACATCTGGGTCAGACCTTCATAGAAATCTTATTCCATTGATTCTTTGGAGATCATTATTTGAAATATTCTATCCATATTTGGTTACCTTTCATCATAAACTAAACTATGTTATTTGTGAATTTTTAATCTCCATAAACTTTCTTAACCTTTTAGAAATAGAATGTCAAACGTTTGAGATCTCTTTTTCTAAACTATGAAGTATGTTCCCTTTGGAATCCTTGCATAAGTTGCCAAGATAATAGACCTGTTAGTCAAAATATGACACTATTTTTCTATTTAGAATATTCCCTAGTTGGACCTACAAAATACCGACCCTATAACGGTTTTGTCAAACAATGGTATATTTGTTATTTGAAAATATTTCCTCTAATTACTTTACCTCTTTTATTCCCATATCATTCTTTGAAATCATAATTTTATAAATCAATGTTTACATTTCAAACATTCTATTCTTGAATATGGTAGTATGCTTCCAAAAAAAATATCATAAAATTGGTGGAGTCTCATACCTTTGGTCAAAGATATAGACCTTAAATTAAATCCAGATTATTTCCTCACTACATGATATAAAACTTTACAGTTCAATGTTCTCACTACACAATTAAAAGTTCCACAGTACAATTTCCTCACTATATGAATTAAAACTGAAAAATGTGACATAAAAATCATCCTTTCTAACAAATGTTCACCATTCCTCATGTTTAAAATTTTTGTAGAAGTGATATTCCTATTCATGACATATGTCGGCATAAATAACCCTTTAATATCAAAATGATTTTCCTTGAAAAAAACCACCCACTGTGGTCATGTGACACCCAAATCGTATTTTCCATTGCCTATCAATAGTAAAATTTTAAATTCCTAAGAGCACTCTTGCATGATTATGCGGTATGTGCTCCCAATGGCCGTGCATAATATTTTACAACATAACACACATGGCAGTCAAATGATTCCACTATTTGTATTTGTACCATATTCCCTAGTTGGCCAAACATAATACATCCCCCATATTAGGTTTTTCAAATAACTATAACATCACACTTCTAAGAGACTTAATTTATGTATATAATTGTTTTAAATTGGGTGACCCTAAAAATAATGACTCAGCATTCACCTTTGACATATTTATTGAATATTAGAGCAATTATTAGCCAATGAGTCTTGTTTGGGATATAATTTAGAAGATTTTTTATGGTCATCATTGTTTGACATTAAACATTATTCCTTTATATTCCAACACACATGAATCTATACTGCCAAAAATAAGAGACATGGTACTCACCAGATTAGAAACCCTCAAGGGGAAATCTAGACAAACAAATCAATTCCCATCTCACTAAATGTATATTTGTGTCTATTTTAGGTAATATTGAGCAATAGAAAGTCAAAAGATATAATGTTTTTGGTGTTTTCCATATAACACTAGTAAAAAATAAAACTACAATCATGATTACTATTGGCTTAACAAGAAAATTCTTAGCACCCCCATTCTTATCATTTTAATCATGATTATCAAACATGAAGGTTTGATGTTTAAAAAAATCACAATCATCATTATCTTTATTGTTGAAATAAAAAAAAGTCAAGAATGAGGACATATATGATTGGAGACAAATTTTAATTCATTCATTTGAAATTATAGGGACAACCAAAAAATAGATCCTCTCTGTTATGTGTTAAAATAATCTCTTAATATGACTCCTCATTTGTTGAATGGCCTCATGAGCCCTATTAACTATCTGTTTTAGATGAAATAGTTTAGAAACTCTAGCCTCCTTTGCATAAAGTAGTGATTATTTATAAGTTGAAATGGCGGTTATCCCCTCTAATTCAGTTTTTCCCATTGATTGGTTTAATTTCTTGAGTTTGGTATGATCAACATCCAGTTGTGGTGGAAGAAATATAAACTTAAGAGTGGATTCCTTAATTTTTTGGATGATTTTGATTGTCTTAATGTTATGATCGGTCTCTACCTTATCTACTACTTCTTATAATCTATCAATATTAATAATCCATTTAGCCTTTTCAAAATATTTTGGAAAATTATGTTCATGTTCCTACCAGTGAATGGTCTCTTTATTTTCATCATAGACTAGTACATAATTGAATCCACTAAATTCCAATACCTAGAATAATGCAGGGAGTTTGAAAAAATGTGACACCAACTTATCCAAATTCTTTTCACCAATTATGTTCCACATATGTCGCCATGCATACTTACGTTCCATTCCAATAGAATATTACATATCTATGTCTAAATCGGAGTCACTACTCTAGAGTAAAATGTAATCTGGAAATTGATCACATAATGAGTTTCCTTGTTCTGATTCTATTTGATTAATAGAAGCTTCACCTTCTGCTGATGTCTGATCCAATGCAGAAGATTCACATTCTGATCTAACTGTGGGATTTGATATCCCTAAATGATAAATCATGATCATTTTTAGTTTTAGAAAAATGATAGAAACATAGTGTGATCTAGAAATCTGATAACATTTACCTAATAATAAGTCTACCACATGATTGGATTCATCCCTTGTAAACTCGGCTTTATTAATTTGAGCAGATGATTCTTGAATAGGGACATTCTCATAATTTTGTTCAGTTTTCATAATGGAAGGCTCTTGAATGTCTCTAAATGGGGGGTCAGGAGTAGTTTTTTCTCCAACATCAGTAGAAGAAGGATATAGTGGAATTCCACAATCCTTAACATCCTTGGAAACATTTTCTACAAAAAATGCCACATAAGGTTAACATAGATGTGAGGTTTCAATTAAAAGAAGAAAAATATTGCATGGGATGTGAAAGAATGAGAGTATACATCCATTAAATTCTTCATGAAAATCTCCAAACTCTTTGATGGAACCTGGAATATCAATATTTGGATTAAGGGCTTTCATCATTTCAGGGTTTGAGGCTTTGAATGTTGAATCATTTTTACTATTAAATGTATCAACAAAAATATGATTGATGCGAAAATTGGCTATGTTAACATTCTTTTCTGCTCATTCATCAATTCATAAAAACATCATCAGATCTATCCAGGTTTGGTTCAACATTATTATTTACATCAGATTACCTTGGGTATTCATTTCTTCCTCTTGAAGCAATAAGAATATCAATATTTATTGTTTTAGGATACATTGCAAAATACAATGGATCAAAGATATGTTTAAAAGAAGAATATTAGCTTATAATTTAATATTCAAGAGATATGTATTTGATCTTACCATGTATAGTCAATCCCTCAATAAAGCCAAGAGCAGGTGAAGATGGATATTTTAATGTTTTATCTGCTAAGGTAGTAGATCCATCTGCATGAATCTCGGTTTCTCCTGGGGTTTCTTCTCTGGTTTTGAAGAATATTCTCTTAATCCCTTGAGAGAGGAGAGAGATACAAATCCTGAAAGATGATAAATGTGATTACCAGAGTGTATCGAGAAAATTATAATTCACTTAGGACAATATAAATAATTAATACTTTGGTGAACAGTTTTGACTAATCTATTTTTTCTCATGGATTTCTTTTCATAATCTTCTAGAGAAATCGAGACACTCCTCTGGGCAGAGAAGCAAGATACGTTCTTAGTATTAACACAAATATCTCATTCCTATTCAAGGTAAATAATTATCCATTCATGTATTTCTATGTCCTTCATATGTGATAACCATTTAGAGTAAGATATTTATTCATCTTTTGTATATATAAGACTCAAACTCCATAATATACTCATGTACATCAGCCAAGCTATTATCAAGGTTATAATCAGATGGTGCTTTAATTTCACCCTCATCTAGTATTCAAATTCCATGTTGGAGGAATTACCATGTATCTCCAAGTTCATAGTTCATGCTCTCCCAGAATAGAATGGATGAAGATCACCCATTAATCGATCTCGATATGGTTGGTTGTGGAAAAGATAGAACACCTTTGGAATTGTGATCCTCTTTAGGCAATTCTTCTTCTTCAGAATGTTTAACATATGGAATAATAATCTCTTTATGATGGCGGTAGATGGATTTCCTTGGCTTTGGAGGTATTTATTATGTTCTCCTAGTCTTCCTAGTATACCTCCTACAAAGATGTTTTTATGGTTTTGAAACCTCGGAATCTTCTGCATCATCTATGGCGTTGGACTTCCTACCATGATTTCCACACACAAAAGTCATTGTAGCTTCCACTCAATATATTAATTTTTTCAAATTCCCTTGACAATATGATGAAGCTGAAGATTTAGAATATATTTCTTCTAATATGATTGATTATTCTGATGGAGGTAATATAATTGACAATTTGGATGTCTCTAGAGCCATTAGAATCCACAATTGTTTGGATACCATTGGGGTTTTCTCTTGTCTAACATATGTGGGTGGAAAAGTGATTGATTGTTGAATACATCTGAATAGAAGAGAAAACCTATAGTTGACCTAATCCTAAATAATAATTCCACCATCAATCCAAGTCGATAACAACTTATACCTATATGCTATCATATAAGAGAGAAACTCATAATTTTCTTCCTTACCATTATCAATAAAAGTTACCATTGGTGGGTTAAAAAATAGAAGGAAGTTGAATTCTCCTAAGACCTTCAATTTTTATAGCAATACATTAGATTTCAAATTATAAGGCTGAATATGAAAAAAATTCTATAAAAATGGTGTGAACAGACCATTGGTGATTCTAACTGAATTCAACAGTGAGTATAAAGAATAGTGTGCCTCAATCCATCCCCACAACACTTGGAATGACCCTAAATATATAAATGGTTCCATTCAATTGTATAAATTCAGTATAAAATAGTAAATTATTACCAATACATGAATTTCTATGCAAAAAAATCCCTTCAAACAATTTATCTGCGATGAAAAAAGTCCATGGCCTTACACTGCCTCCAGACTCACGGACTGGAAGCATGTAAACGCTTAGCCACATGGGAAGGAAGGATGGTAAGAGTATCTTTTCATCAATATCATATTTCAGATTATATACCCAAGGGTTATGGTAACATATCTCCAACTTATTCTAGTATTTTTCTATACTACCCTGGTTATCTTCAAAAGGACAAACAGTTGGATGTGCACAAGTGGGACTTCTCTCTATCGTTGGATCATAAAAGGCTTCCATCCACAACATGGCATGGATATCTTTTTTGTCTTTGGGTAATGTATTTTATATTTTGAATATTTCTAGAGCCTATGGTGGTGTTCTGGTAACATCACACCATGTTTCAGAAGGTGGATGAAAATCATCATTCATTGTTATGAGAATGGGAACCCCATCTATTTGGTAAATATCCCACAAACTAATGCCAACTTCACCATGCCTAAAATGGAAATAATCCATTTGCAGAATCCATTGGCTCAGTAATTCAATAATGAAATCATTTTTATATATATAAGATTGTCCCATCTATACATATTTTTAGATATACACATTTCATAACTCTTTCCTGAATTCTACATATGTTTAGCATACACAAAACACCCACATCCATTCAGGTTTAACACCCCCCCTATAATTAAGATCTTATTCCTCATTCCAACCATCAGATTGATTTTATTGAGATTCCCGAAAGATTTAATCATAGCAATATTTCCTTGGCTCTAAATCATGATCTTCTATATAAGGAGTACAACCCCTAGGATGCAAGATGAAACCAATAGGGGTTGTTCCCTTGTGAACTGGAATACCCCTCACAGTAACATTTATGCCGTGACAATTGGTGTAATGAAGAAATTATTTAATTAAGAATTATTTCTTAATTGATGGAATGTGGACATATAGTAGAAGCATGTACCCGTATAGGGTTAGGTAAGTACTTTTTGGGTATTTTTGTTGATATATAATTAATCCTTTCCATTGTCTAGGAAGAGTACATTCAACAATGTCATAATAATCTAGTTCGATGATATTCATCATCTCATTTTGGAGAGCCTTAGCTTCATTATTTAATGTATTCAAACAATCAATCTCCTACAAAATTACCAAACTCCCCTTATTAGTTTGGAATTTTTACTTTAGAAAATTAAAATTTCAACTTAAAGAAAATTGAAAATTTGTTAAAGGAAACTATTCAGGTAGGTCCTTCGATCCGGTATGTTGTATAGGTCCTTCGACAAGGGTCCTAGTGCAACTCCTTCAATGAAGTCCTTCAATGTATCTTCATTACCTGAATTAGTTTCACCTTAATAAAATATCATGGAAACTACTTGAGAGGACAATGCGTTGAAGTTGGATGCAAGGTCTATGCAATGAGATCCGGAAAATTTGAAAGCACATGTGAAAAAAATAGTGAAGGATCAAACCTATTTATATCTAGCCTTAGATCACTGTGACATGACTGTATGAAAAATATATGCTTCATACCTATGCGATGTAGCTCCGCGACAATCGTACACGGTTCTGTAATTAATCCAAAGTCTTTTCCCCATAATTTTTCCTCAAGCCTCGACCCTCTTTCTAATCAGATCCAATCCATAAGGGGGGATTTTTTTACACTTCATAGGAATAAAAAAAGACAATGAAGATAGCCCTGGATATTTCAAAATCTTAAGACAAGGATCAATGAATTTAATGGAAAGCCAATGTCTCAAAAGACCTACGCGGAAAACCTACATGGCATAAAAGCGTGAAAGTATAACTTTGTTCCCCTAAAATTTATTTCAACAGAGAGGATGTGTATCGAAAACATCCCATTGAATTGGCCCCCTCCATACCTACAAATATGACACTCAGGCTCCTATTATTAGAGGCTGAAAAGTGGTAGGATTTCCTAAAGCTCCCATTGTGTAACTATTTCACTTGATCCATCTGACTGTCTCAAGTAGCTCCCTAAAAAACAAGAGAAGAGATAATTTTTTGGGAAAATCATGTTTTTAAAGTATTTCATAATTTTATGCTCACATAGGCTTTGTTCCCCGATGTGACACACTTTTTAATCATCATAATGGCATGTGTGGCACACCTGCACAGTACAACTACGCGGCTTACCTACTTGGGGTACCAGAGCGACATAGTTGTGTAAAGTACCTACATGACATAGCTTTGTATAAGGCCTTCGTGTTAGCATAGGTACCCTGTTTAAGACCATTCATGGAAGGGTATCTCCTTTAGTGGTTCCCTAATTTGAAAGGAACTAATTTGAAGCCTCCAAAAAATCCCCCTGACTTATAAAACCTTTGGGAAAGACAAATTAGTGTGTCTTTTATTTGGATTTTTATTTCCACAGAGAGAGTTTTCCCACATTTTTCTACAATGGGGTTTGGTTTAGTGGAGTATCCTTGGGTTTGTATATCCACAGTCCCATTGACATTTCCCCCAGGAACAGTGCGGGGAAGTTCCCGGTTTGGAGGATTGGGTTTTGGGTTCTGACCTACCCTTATCATCTCCAAGACCCAGAACCACATCTCTCTAGTAGGGAAGGTACAGTTCACACATTCTTTTCAATTAACCAAAATGAACAATCTACCTCCCCTACCACGATAAATTGAATAGAATCCATCTTGTTTTAATCCCTTATCCTTTCATGTATGAGGTTTTAGTTTTACTCCTCTCTACTTCTTTCACCTTCACTCATTCCATTCATTGGACCCTTTTCCAATGTAAATTGAAGATATGTAGGGTTCATCGCCTCACCCTCTTCTCAGGTTTACATGACCACATCCACCCTCACCATGGAAGGTTCTCCCTCTTCCACCAAAAAAGGGGGAAACGTGTGGGTGCCTTTGTGAATCTCTGATATCCTCTTGTTTCTCAAACCGAGCATGACTCATGTGGGCTTAGAGATTCGTCATGATCACCACATTTTTTACAAGGACTTGAACTACAAGAACTCGGATTCCTATTCAAACCATGATAGGTTGGACAGTTTCATGAAGGATTTAGTTTCCAAGGGTGACCTTCCAAAAGGGTTTACCAAATCATATCCCCTCTAATGATCATCTCTAATTCTTATACCTCAACACAATGAATGAACCATGAGAACCCTGATTCCCCCCATAATTGGTTACGTAGTAATCCTTCATCATAACTTAAGATCATTGAATATCATATTCATGAATTAAACCTTAATTCCTTTAATCGGGGCATCCTCTTTAGGATTAAGCTCCAAATTAAACCCCCAAATCACCAAGGAATCATTTTAATAAAGTAAGCCCAAAATCATTTCTCTCAAAGGAATTTACTCTTGTCTATGAATCATTGATCTAGGTGGGTTTTTATTACCATCCACATGGGATATTTAAGAAATACTCCTAGAGGTTCAAACCCAACACATCAAATCAACGCTGTTCTCTTTGGTCCATTTTCCCAATAGGGTCTAATATTACTTGGGAACCCATATCCTTTCCAATTTCCTTGAGTTTCTTTGACATAATTCCCACCCCAAACATTAACTATGCACCTTTCTCTTAGATATCATTACTACATGAAATTAAATCATATGATTTGGTCCTTATCACATGACCTTAAAAGGTATGATGTGTCCCATTAAGCGGCACTGAACTACGAGGGTTCTGAATCTTTTTTCAAGGATATATAGGTATCCCAATTTATTGGTATGATACCAAATATCAAAACAATCCTTATTCTCACTGGATGACAATAAATTATAGAGTTCCCCAATATGTGGTTTCAAAATCACTATCATCATAGCAATAATTAAAAGAATATCTATATAGTATATGAGAGGATACCATTGATAGAGAACATCAAATACATAATGATATCTCCATTAATGAAGAAAATTTAATACAAATGGACGATTCTATATTTCACACATGTTAAAAAGTTAATGAAAATACCAAGTGAAACTTATTTTATACTTGGTAAATTAATAAGGATTCATGATAATATCTTAAATTTATAAATAGAGTCTCAGAGTAGACTATAATTCCCCCTAAAAGGGTGTGATGAGTTCGATCACACATCCTATCAACCAATACACATATTTATGTGTCATAATG
Source organism: Viscum album (assembly GCA_963277665.1). Lineage (NCBI taxonomy): Eukaryota > Viridiplantae > Streptophyta > Magnoliopsida > Santalales > Viscaceae > Viscum > Viscum album. The sequence continues at coordinate 1,997,776,785 of OY728157.1, forward strand.
ATCAAACATAAAAAATTCCTACCTTTGGAAATATATTACCTTTTGGATAAATAATCTGTGGGTGTTTTTAGTTCCATGAATAACTCCAATGGAAACCACCTAGAAGTAGTGATTCCTAAAACTAAAACACATGTTTCAAAGAACTAAGAAACAGAACACATTTTCGAAACCTATTGTTAAATATTAGACTTAACGAGTGTATCAATAATTATATTTCATGGGAACCATCTATAAAAGCCTTGTTTCACAAACATGAGACTACCCTCATAAAGGGGTCACCTGAAAAATTGAATAGCATTTATGGGGTTCACACCTTTTTTTCATGTAGGGGATCCTTGTACCTTTCCACATGACAATAAATGGCATGGTAAACATCCTTATTCAGTATTATAATTCATGGAATTGTTTTAGTATGATTTTGTACCCTGTAAGATATTACTTGACACCTAGATCCGTAGTTTTTGGTCACTCCACCATATTTCCATTTTCATGGAAATTTACTTATATCCTTACCACATGATGTTAAACAATGTGGAAAATGTCCTTTACATATAATTTTGAACTACATGTTTGACATCTCTTGTAAGAAAACTTCCTTGAACTACTTCTAGCATGATTTCTATTTTCAAAGGATGTATAATGGTGCATGAATTCTCTATTCTATTTCCATCCACAATATAAACATTTCACTTATGGTGTTTATGGATAAAATCAATAAAGAAAATGTTAATACAAGAGATATCTATGGATTGACTGTATCACTGTCAAGATATATAGTGACACACTTACCCTACATCATAGTCCATCCATAATTCAAATATTCACCCACAATCCAATATATGAGATAGATCCCCATAGGATGGTCTAGTATGGGTTATCTGTTTATCTCATTATGTTGTATTAAAAAAACTCCCCTATAAAAAAAATAAACATGGGGAATAATGTGGGGGGAGTCCTTCCAAACACTAGGAATGGAATGAATCTAGCCTCGAAGATATATGTATCGATACCCAAACCACATGTCCCGGTCCCATCCAAGATTTAGAAAACCCATTTCATGTGTATGGTTCATATGTGACCGAGCAGTACATTTCTACCCATTCTTGAGTAATTGTGATGTGAAATACTCCTTCAATTTTGAGGAACATTCCTAACACAAACCAAACTTTGTTTCATTGGATGTATTAATAAACATTATATTTACCTGGAAATTCAAAATGAATGATCGGTTTCATAATGAAAAATTTCATTAAATATATATTGATATTCCCTAGTGGGATTATCAAAAACCACCCTAAAAATGGCCCATAAACCAAAGGAAAATCAATCCTCTAGATAGACCTCCCTTATCAATGTAATCCTCTATAGTGACTTCATCCCATGTCACTCATAGGATTATGATGTACACATATTGTATAATTTGATTTCAACCATATTTATTGAATAACAATGAGTATTAAGTGATGTGTTACTATGAAAATGGGAAATCACTATTCTTTGGCCAATGCTATGTGACCTTAAATCATGACCACAAAATTCCCTTTCCATAAGATGTTAATATGTGGGGTCTATATCATTTCCACATGATATAAAACTAAACTATGCATTAACCATATTTATTTAATCAAAATTTCGATAGAAGGTGTTTCCAATTCATGTTCATTTCTAATACACTTTCCCCCACCAATCTCAATTTTCAACCCTTAGTAAATCACCCATCATTATCATGAAAAATACAGATCTTCATAGAGAACCCGATAATCAAAAATGGAAGGTTGATTTCCTAAAGTATCCTTTATTTCACAATTAGTTTATATGAAACAGTTGGATTTTCAGAAATTAAAAAAATGGGGACACTCTAGATAATAAAAATTCCACACCATGAGAGACATCTTCTATCTATGTAGGCCCCAGCAACATCATGCTTGGAATCAAATTTCAAACCTGATATGATGTTAAAAATAATTTACTTGTCCCATGTTTTTCCACATATCTCAACATAAAAAATAATGACTTCAAATACTCTTTATATATATATGAAAAAAAATGTTTTGGGACATTATCATCCAATAATCCATTCTAGGGACATCATTCCATAATTTATGTTGAATGATGTTTTACCTAAAATATCAGTTTCACTAGTCAGGTTTGAAAGACATTGAACTACCATTTAATGGAGACATAGTACATACTAGGAAGAAAAAAATGGAATTTTTTTGTTAATGTCATGTCTCTTTTCACTAGGCATTCAATCCACATTATTTAGAAAAAAATGGATGAATAAAAAATAAAATGCACAAAATGTCATAAGATGAAAACCCATAAAGGTACGCCTAAGAAAAAGTTGAGTCATTCCAGTTATGTTTGAATTATATAGGTGGTTCATAAAGGGATCTATTTACAAAGAGTCTTAGTAAATGAAAAATGAGTATGAACCCATATTTATAGACTTGGTTCCAATTATGGGTCCACGTGTATAATGAAAAGTGGTTAAAATTAGACAAAATTTATCATAGAAACTATCCCCACTTTATCCATATCAAAACCCATTCAAATGGGGGAATTTTTTTGGTTCTAAATTCTCTGCATGAAACGTAAAAATATCTTCATGGATTTTTTTGTGTAAAAGAATCCAATATAAGTGATTGAAAATTGTGAAATATAGTGAAGAAACAAAGGAGGGAAAAGTTCTACATAGAAAACACATGACATGAAATTCTTATCTCAATGGCATCTCATAATTTTTTATGGGATATGATGGTTTCAACGAGTACCAATGAATGAAACCATATCATTTTAGGGCCCAATGTTTGTCTCCCATACCCCGGAATTGATCATACCCTACAAATGATAAGACATTTATGGGGTTGGATGGTGTTTTTTTGTACCTAACAGAAGAAATAGTTTGTGAATGTTAGAATCCTTATCGAGTTCCAGAAAATGAATTCCCTAGGATCTACCACAAATTACCTACCAACCCAGAATCTAGTTAACTGCACTATACTATAGAAGCTGTATAGGTTAGCTGAAGAGAAGACGATGAGACCTCGAATAAAGATGAAATAATCCTCAATTTCTAGCACATAAATACACCAAATAATGATAACATTTGGGAGTGGAGTAAATTAACCATATGCAAACCGAAAAACCATGATATTTATATTATATGAATAATCCGTGTATTTCCTCTTTGTGGTTGGTTTCCCCTTGTATTAAAAGGCCATATGGAGGGATCCTTGTCCCGCATAAGAAGAAACAACATGGGAGGAACATGAACCCCTCAAACATAGCACTAATAGATGGAATCTACTCTTGTATAGTAATATGGCACACTAAGGTAACCTCATTCCAAATAGAAACCCACTATGAAGAATTGGGAATCATATAAAGTATAGCTTTCCCACACTCATTTAATTCCTCCATATTACAATTTAGCACCACTTAGGAAACTCTACGAACCATTCTAACGTTATCAGGCCAAGGCCTCTCCCAAATACACCATATATGTATGCACAACTTATCTTTTCATATTGAGTATAAATACACAAGGTAAATGGGGTCAAATTGGTAACATAATTAATAGAAGGTCCTTAGATTGTTCACTTGCATACATTCCTAGGATACCTTAGGTCTCAAACTGGTGTATGACACCAAATGGCTCCTCATGCTAGGTAACTAAATATGTGGCTCATATTCCTTCCCTCGTCGTTTCTTCTACATGTAGAAGGAAAATTAATGGAGATATTAATTAGGGAATCCCACCTATAGTTACCCACTAGTAGGATTCGGATCACACATTCTTTTCCCCTTGATGGGGAGTAGTGTTGGATCCTTCCCTCCTCATCATCAACTACCCAGCATATGAAAACAAGAGATGATAAGGATTCCAGAACCCACCTTCTCTCCCTCTATTTGGTCCCCAACCTCATACAGTAGAGTAAAAGTGATATTAAATGGTTTCTACATCTACCATTTCATCTTTTTTCCCATACTGAGCATTACTCTCTTGGGCATATAGATCACTGGAAAACGTGACATCCACGTAATCCCACATATTTGGAATCCTATTAAGTGTAATACCCAACCAAACAAGTTAATTATGATGAGTCAATACTATCCCCATGGGTCTAGATATAAGGGCCTTATATTATATATAATACCCAACCATTTTATCACCACCTCAAAGGGTCATATTCCCAATGACGCAACCCATTGATCATCCTTCTATGTGTAATCCCCAAAACCATCTTTCCATTCCTTCAAAGGTCCATATTCCCTATGATAAAATCATTTAGAGGGATATATTTCTTTGAAGAAGCATATCTACATCATAGATTGATTTAAATTCAAACACATTTTTGAATTACGTGCGATTTGATTCTAAACCAAATTGGGATACATAAGAATCTTTCCTGAGGCCTAAGGTCATCACCCAAATTCACCATACTTTATCTTAGACATATCCCCAGTAGGGATATATATGTCTTGGTCGTCCCAAATCCCAACAATCCAATATCATCATCATCATTATTGTTACATATTTATGATAAGATCATACATCAGATGTGAGACCACGCTTCATCCAGGACGCTCGGGATGATTTAGAATAAGTCCCACACCAAACATTGGCAAGTATCCATCTTTCTATGCACAATTTCCGCATGATGTTAAACAGCATTACTTGTTCCTCTTCACATAACCTTTAAAGGTATGATGTATCATGTTAGTGACTACCAAAAATATATGGGTTCTGAATCCATTCACGAGGATATATAGGAAGACTATCTTATGGGATCAATCCCAACATCAAAACCAATCATGTATACATCCATGATAATAAACTCTAAAGTTCCAAAAAAACATGGATTAAAATTAGAATCATAATAATACATTGATATAAAATAATTATCCATCCAAAGATGGGTAACATCAATGGAGAACCTCAGATACATAAAAATATCTCCATTGATGAAGCATCTCCGATATATATAGATGAGTATATGTTCCAAGAATGATGATAATTGATTTTTAACCCAAGTAAAAATGATTTTTTTATTAGTAAGGAGCAAAGGATTCAAAAAACATGTATTAAATTAAAAATATTATAGATTCCCTGAATTGGACATAATCCCCCGACAAGTGTATATAGAGCTTGACCTCTCATCCTATATAACAATGTAATTTATTAACTATCCTTTTCCATGTTTCCCAATGATCACCTTCCTTTGTAATGCATGTCCATGATTCATCATGGAAATGAGAGCCATGAGGTATTTTAAATTTCTTTTTAAAAACCCATTGGAATATGTCTTACTAAAAAGTGGGTGCAAAAAAAGAATGGTGTATCAAATATTAATGATTTCATAATATTCAAACCCTCTACAAAAAATAATAAAAATTTCCATGAATTTTCTTTATAAATAATCCTCCAATATCATATGAATCATATTTGGGTTCATTGAAATAATTATGAAAAACTTGTACCATTTTCATTGGACTGGTTAAATGGAATTTAGGGATGATTTTTCCTTAAAATCCTTATCACATTCATAATTTCCCCCACAAAATGAGAAGTGTGTTATCTAATAACCACATTTATTGGGTCCTTCTAACTATTTTTATTTTAAAATAATATTTATATGAGTATATTTATGTATTTAATTTTTTTTTGTAATTATTACAATGATAATCTTCATTTTATCAAGAAAATCAGTTTATTTATCCTCTTCAACTCCTCCCCATTTCCCATGTAGTTTTGATCTTTTAATGTGTTCAGTGTTTTGTTTGTGGAATAATAATTGGTCAACATTCAATGTATCTTCTACAGTGATTTATTCATCCTCTTCATCATTACTTGATGTAACTTTGTGTGTTATACCATAGTGGTGATGGACCTATATTTTTTATTATAATCATTATCTTTGGAATCACTAATTTGTAATGAAACATCATTATCATGTTATTTAATCTTAAAATTCATCATTTGATACTTCCTCTTATTAGAAACACCAATTCTATTTTTTTCTATTTTGTTTTTAGAGAGTTCATCATCTCCTTCAACATTCTTAAATTTGAAACTTTTCTTCTTCGCAATTTATACTATAATATTTCCAATACAACAACAACACAATAATTTCAAGGGAATGATGAATTTTTTTCACTCATCTTCTGAAAAGTTTTAAACAATGTGACATGCTATAACTAATCTCATCGAAGATTTATTTTTAATAATTTTGATTTCTAGAAAATTCTTCCTTGTTTCCATTGTTCACGAGACCCTTCATTATATTAAATTATATCTCATCATTGATATTTTTCATAAATGTTAGAGTATTCCTCATCATATTAGGAAGAATAATTTTACTAAATTTATCACTGTGAAATTTTTTTCTATATTCCAATGTAGAGACTTTAAAATAAATCCAATCAACTGAAATTCTCATTAATTATATGAAAATGGAGGAATATTAGAACATTTATAAAAGGACAATAATATTGATAAAAAAGTGAATATCTCATTTAGAGTATTCATCTATGTTATCATTAGCATAAATTAAAATATCATAAATCAATACACTAAAAATAAATACATTTTATACTTTCACTATGAAATTCCAATAAAATATATTTTCAATTTTTCCCCTATTTTTTATTAATTTATTTGTTTCATCACATTATTATATACAATATTGCACAATGACACTAGAATATCATTCATCGCTTTTCCATGAACTACTATATAACTTTTATCTACAAATTTATAGGGTGAATATTTCTCAATAAGAATAACACCCACTATAAAAACATCCATAATTACTATGCGTTGAGAGAGAATATAATTAATCATCATTTTCATTCATTAATTGTATTTCTCATCCTAGAATGGTTTGACAGTTTTCATTTTCAAGGAATTAAAATTCTATATTTTCAACTTCACCCATGATTGGATATTTTATATGAAACAATGATTTTGTGATGATAATTAAAAGACCTAGGTATTTGGTAATCTATTACAGAGAGATAGGGTGAATTGGTGATGGTTATTTTAAAAAAATTATATTGAGATTACCCTTTCTCACTGCTTAACACATTTGATTCTATCTTCTCATAAAGTCTAATCGATACACATTTGAAAAATAATGAGGAACATCAAGGTCAATAATATTATTGCTAGTTTTTTTTAAATGTGGATATATAATAGATGATGTCTTCTTTTTCCATTGATACATACATTTTCACTATAATAAAAAAGTTCAAAAAATGCAGGGTTACTCAAAAAAGCCTAAAAAAGTAAATAATATGTATGTTATATCTAAAAAATTTAGGTACATCTCATAACATTACAAAAACTCTCCAAAGCATACTATCTCTTGAGGAAATTATTTAGACTGGCTCACACAATTATTTATAGCCTCACTGTTTTACTCTTTTATTAGAAATATCTTAAGGGGACTCCTAGATGTATCCATAGAAAAGTAATATATTTCTTCTCAATAATATTTTTTGGAAAACCAGTGTTATATTAGTAAAATTAAATTCATGTCATCAATATTCATAAGATTTCATAATGATGATCATATTCATGAAAAATTTTATAGATACATTTTCTTCTTATGTGTCAACAATATGACTTTATAATATGATTCCTCACACCTTGGTGTAGCAGAAGATCAATGGTGTTATCAATCATATAAATAATAATCTTTGATATTATGATATTTTAAGACAAATTACTCTTCTTATACATCAATGGTTAAATACCTCTCATCCTGAAACTATTGATCTTCATATATGGAAACATAGAATTGTATTTTAAGGCCATCATATCACATATAAAAAAATTTAGCCACTTTATCATCTTCTATATATTAACTCTGATATGAAAATAAAAAAATACATTTTAAAAAAAAATTAATATGAAAATATTGGTTGATATTTAGTAGTGTGATCTCCTCATTAAAAAGTGGTCAATTTTTATCTCCCTCTGGTATCTCATTTAATCCTAGTAATATATTTCCATTAAATTCTCCAAAATAATGAAGATAATTATTCCTCAAATTCTACCTGAAATCCTTTTTTATTCAATCCATGTTATCATAAAATATTCTTTAATATAACCATGAGAAATGGAAAATTTCCTCATAGAATGGTTTTCTCTCATTTATCCAATGTTCCATCATCCCTAAAAATCAATATCCTATAATTTTATATTTTTCTTAATTTTATACATTTCAATATGATCTATGACTTTTTCAAAAATATTGATTCACTATTGACACTTATGTAAAAAATATTAACTTTTATTTTAATCATGCCTTTTCCAAATTCATTAATATAAACTGAGCTATATTCTTAAACACCCCATGATAATTCATACATACTTTGGAAACATCATAGGATTTTACAAATATTTGATAGTCTAAATAGATTTACATAAACATGTTTTATTAATTTATGATTTTATTTTTCACATTTTGATTGACTTTTAAATATTTCAATTGTTACATACTTATCACTCTATATATATTTACACATCTCATGATTTTTTTTATTTTCTTCGATCTTGTTTGGAAATAATTCCTATATTATATCATAAATGTTTTAATTTAACATTCATAATTATGGATGACTCTTATGAATTTATAAGTGTTGCACACATATATGATGATGCCTTTTCAAATAAAACTACTCCTTCTGATGAATTTCATTATTCATTGAATTCATTAATCAATTGAAAACTAAAAATTTAAATTTAAAATCACCATCATATCAATTCAGGATCTCTTTATAAATTTTTAGGGAATACACATACACTCTAAATAAACCCAATAACACTTTTTATAGATATGGAAATTTACAAAATCATTCATAACTACCTTCAAAATTTTTTCTAACGACATTATGAATTTAGAAACTCAAAAATAAGTATTTTAAAAAATCATCATTGCATCATAATTAGAAATAAATTATTCATTTACATTGGCCATAATCCATTTGATTATCATTATTATGTATAGTAGACATTTTTTTCACTAATATGTGAATAAATTCAAAAAAATAAACTACATTATACATTGTAAAACACTATTTTCAGTCTATTAAATAAAAATAAAGCATAATGAACCTTTGACAAATTCATAGAGATAGTGATTCTTGATTCAAATTCACTTTTTATTATTCCATTAAAAAATAAATCTGCAATCATCACATTTAAATACTTATATATAAAAATTCTCCACCAATTATTCCATAATAGAAATAGTAATACCTTCTTCCATACCATTCATTTACAATTGTATAAACCTGTTTTCATATAATATTCAATATAAATAGAATCTTATTTATCTTATTCAGGTTCATCCTTCTAAAAATATTATGTTTATTCATATTTGAATGTTTGAAGATAATACAACCAATGCATCCCTTTACCAAAATAAAATTGAGTTACCCAGTCCACCCAATATTATTTGTCGTTAATATCCATTTTTGATATTTAATAATAATATATTACTCTACCCCACTGTTAATAAATGAAAAGGATTGGTTTAAAGGTAAACTCTTCCTCACTTCATTATTCTTCCAAGATATTGTCATTACATTTCTACCATTGATATAATGGTGTAATAAAAATCATGTATTAAAATAGGGATGGTATCACAATTCATATATCAATGAAACATCAGTTAATCAAATATAATACAAGTAGATATTTCATCGCATTGAAAAAAATTGATTTACCTTGACTACAATTCTAAACAATGTTCTATCTAGTATGTGATTCCAAATTTTATTTCTCTTTCATGGGGGGTATTAATGTAGTATTTCACATTAGGACCCACACTCAACTTTATAAAAAGAATTATAATTTTTCAATTTTTATAATATTATTCTTTTTTAATATTAATAATCCATCCAATTAATTAATCATATAATATTCAAATAAAAAAGGATTGGGAAATGATATTTTTTCCTTGTCATGAAAAACAAAATAAACCTATCAAGATTTTCTTTTTTAAAATTAATTTAATCATGAAACATTCAAATATTATATGATCCCCCTCATTGGATTAGGTCCACCATATTTACATCCTGGATGGTTCAATTCAATTACATTATACAATATTATTTTTAAAATAATAAAAATATTCTTCAATTATTTCAAGAAATCATCAACCACATTATTGTGATAAATTCATCATGATTTATTCTTATAGAAAAAGATTATTTATTTTTATATATAAATCACCTTCAATTAAATAAATTCAAACAAAAAATCCAATAATATGGAATAATGTGGAACTCCATCTTTCCTTAATGAGATCAACAAGGTTTACTATTTCTTCATATAAAATATTATCCTTTTTAACTAACATTTTCTTTTGAAAAATTTTAAATGCATGGTTTTATAAATTCCATCATATATTCCTATATAGGAAGCATGTTATTTTATTTCCTCCTAGATATATCCCTTTTTGGTCTCATACATAACATGAATCATCAAGGGTCATGAATCAAATGAGGCTTATTATATTTTTTTTAGCATTTACCCTTGTTCTTGGAGGATAGTTCGACAATCCATTTAGATTTTTCCTCCATTATTTAACCTCCCACACAACACCTCAAATATTCCTAGGTTATAAATTTTCTAAAACCAATCATCAAATTCATATTCTGTATGTGAATTATATTTCCTAGCTTTATCACATTCAAATTCTGTTACATTATTTTTATTTCTTTTTTAGAAAAAAATATTCTCATACTAAACTAGCTAAGTATTATTTCTCATATTTGAGGCTTCTTATCTATATCATCAAATGGGGTTTTCTTGACTATTTTATGATGTAGATTCCAACATAGTGACCTTATTGGATAAATAATCAATATGTTATTTCTAGAAAATTAATGTTGTTTTTAGTTTATAACCTTAAAGAATATTCAATCGCTATTTTTTTCATAATGATAATTTTCCATCTAAAGCAGATTCTACATATATTTCTAAAGATTCTTCTCCATAATTAATTCCAACTATTAGAATTTTTTGTATTAGAGAAGAAATTATAGGATTTGTTCCAAAAGTCTCCCCAACACCATTATTAATATTTCACTTTTTTTACTTCATACGAATGATTATTATGCTTTTTTAATTATTCAAGCTATTTCGTGACACATAATCCACTATTTTTTCACATCCATGTCCACCAATTTCATATCAATTCAAAACATATATCCCTTTTTATAGGATTAAAATGTTGTTCAAATTATTTATTATATAATATCTATGTTTTTTCTGTATGACATACATTGTCAATTTATATAAATGTTGTATTTTGAATAAATATGATTTCCCCCATTTTCATTGGATTGGTTTTCATAGTTTCTTAGTATAATTCAACGTGTAAATTCATAGCTTTATAGTAATTTCATTTTATAATCTTCAAGGTGTTTCCATTATTAAGACACTTTTATTGTTTACCGTAGAAGTATTATTATTATATATGAAATTGTACATCAATATCAATCAAATTATATATTTTTCTAAAACTCATTTCTTGAGAATCATTATTTCTCTAGACTTATGAATTTATTTATCTTATCCATCCCTTATTCCATTCTCAAAAAAATTATAATTTTTTTTACATTTTTCTAATTTTTTCAGGACATCTTAATAGAAAAAAAATTAAATATCTATTCTTTTTTGGTTTCATTTTCCTCATAAACACTACTAGATGTTACATCATGTTTTTTTATCATGATCCTTAATGGTCATATGTTTTGAGAAGTGGCTTAGGAATATGTTAGACTTCTATATAATGATTCATTTTTACTTTCTACTTTTCTCATAATATTTCTTATATGAATATTATTCATTCCAAAAATACACATTTTAGTTTTCCCAATTTCTTTTTTGGAAAATCTCATGTTCTTAATCATGAATTGTTGAAACATATTTATTCCTATGATAGTCAAATACAGAATTTCTGATTCCACTAATCAGAATAATTTCAAGGGTAGAATATCTGTATATTTAAAACATCATATTGAGAATTTTTTTCATTTAAGAGACATCATTTTTTAAGTCTATTAATTTATATTATCATCATATTATAAATTTGAATATGACTCATAATTATTTAATTGGAACTTGGTAACCTTCATAAACTTAAATTCTATCACTTTCTTGTAGTTTTTTCATGAACAAACATGCTTTCATCATCTGAAAAAATAATATATTTCAATGTATCATGTTAATTTTTTTATTTTAAGGATAACATAGCATATCTTAAAAAAAATCTATAAATTATATCAATAATGTTTTTATAATTGTTCTATCCTTTGATGTTTCTCCATAATCCATTATTATTCCAACAAATTTATTTCACAGTTGTTAAGTAATAATTAATGGTCACATCATCATTGATTATAATATATTGAATAATTTACCTCCAGATCAATTATTATAATTATTTCTATTTTATATTCCCATCATAATGTTTTTCAAGATTATTAAATATTTTCTTGTATGTTTAAATTACCTTTCTATTATGATATACAATGTTGGATTATAACATCTGAATAACATTAATTATTTCACCGACAACATCAGTATTCGTTTTTATAAATAATTTAAAGGACCACATTTATAATTTGAATTAAATATATCGATAACTATATCAAAAACATTTAGGCCTTAATAGAGAAGGCAGGGGATCAACTTTTATTCTAACTGAGGAAATTATTTTCATTCAACATAGGAAAAACCCATGTTATAGACCTGATAAAAATTATCAATCATTAAATTATATTATGTTTGTATTCGTTATAGGGAATTTCGATTAATATGATAAAAATTGTATGGCAAGGTTTTGGATAGTGTATCTCTAAGGGGAGGGTAAACCAGTGACAAACCTTTTTATAATTTCATCTAGAGATTTACCTTGTTTCCATTTATGACCAATAATTCACTTTTAATTTAAAATCTTTTCATTACCTATATGAAATACAATAATGAAATAAATGGAACACTAGGGTTTTACAAGTATTAGGCCCTAGGTTATTAATGATTTATTTTTTTGTCTTGTTTGTACTAAGACATAAATTTTTTATATGTAAAATATGTTCTTAAAATGAATAATTTCTACCTAAAATCTGGCACACAAGTGAATAAAATGTAGGTAATACAAAAAAAAACTAGAGTTGTCTTCTAATTATTTAGTGATATTTTAACTTCTTAATATTAATAAAAATAATTATTTTAAATACCTCCGACAAGTATTTATGGTCTCTACTTCAACTTTTCTATGAACCAAATCATTAGGGCACACCTGGTTGTCTTCCATATAAAACTAAAATCATCCCCCTCTATATGAAGTCTTTATCTTTTGTGTGTTCCCAATTCCAAATCATCTGCATATAATTTCTCCCCTTTATTTTTTAACGATCAATGGCTTCAAGAGAGAAATCACACACATATCATCTTCTATGTTCTCAATAGAAATATTTCAACATCAGTAAAAAAAATTCTCAATGTACCGGTACCCATTGATTTTCTCAATATTTTCAATTATCTCATAAGATATAATGATTCCAAAAGAATATTTATTATCATTATTATACTTTGACACTCAAGTAACTCTCCTCCAAAATTTCTTCATCTTCTTCAAATAAACATCAGATGATTTTCAGAGAACATAATATCAAATCTCACAAATATCATAAATTTATTATTTTTTTACATATTTACTCAAAAAAAATTCACCATAACAAAAAAAATTAAATAATTAGAATACAAGAATCTTATTATTTTAAATATTGTGACCCTCATGAAAAATTGGTCATAAAATATTCTAAATTTTTTTATCATTTGATCCTGATCAAAATTATCCACTTAACCTTAAAAAATACATAAGATAATTTTTAATCAGACTATATATGAAACTCTTAGTTATTAAATCTATGGTGGAATGCATGTTTTCATTTTCAGTATAAAAATTTAACTCATGAAATTTCTCAATAAAATTTAACAAAATCCTTTATGACTCGATTTCATGTTTAATATTTCTTAATTATATGGTCTTCTACCCCATGGAATGTAGTCAATACTAAATCTTGAAAAAAATTACATTGAATAGTTGTGATGAATATTTCATTAAATAATAAATTTGGAAAAAAATAAATTAATTTCCTGTTCTATTCGATAGAAAATCATATTCCAAATTTTGTCTAATTGTTTAAATCTTTTACATTCAAGAATGCTTCATGCATTTCTTAAAATTGCTGTAGACTCATGGCTCTTTTGTAGGAAAAATTTATTTTTTTGGTTCTCATGATTTTTCAAAATTCTTATACATCAACTCAAATATATTCTTATTTATCCTCAAAATGAATCTTATATTCTCATGATTCTTCTACCACATTATCAAATTTTTAGAAATCATAATAATGTTACAATCACTTATGAAAAAAATATTTTTATGTGTTCTACGACTAAGTGAATTTTAGTTTTAAAATTCAAAATGACTCTTGTGTATTAAATATGTCTCTTACACAAAAATCTAGGTACTTTTAGGGATCCCTTTCCATTGTATCTTTTTCCACCATAGTACTGAAAAAAATCTGGCATATTCTCATGCATTTAACAATTTATGGTTTATATTCCTAGAGGACTCTTCAGCACTCATCAAAGATACACATTTATTCTCATTACATTTCTAAATTTCACTATTATTGTCAAATAAATTCTATTATGCTTAGAATTCCATTTTAAATTTTCATATATACCAATGAATTTTGTATCATTTTCAAATAAATAAAAACCATCATTACATTACTTAAAAATTATTGTATCTTTTAAAAACTCATGTAAAATTATTTCAATAAACCTTCATTACCTCATTACATTTATCTACATTATCAGTATACTATAAGCATAATCCAATTGATATTCATCGTTAAATGTGGTAGACATCATAATCAAGAGTACATGATGGTATTTTAAACAACACATTGATACCCAAATTCCTTATATAGTTATATAATGTTTTTCATTCAATTTCCATCAGCATCAACCGTCAAAAAACAGTTATAGATAATGGTTATATCTTCAACTATAATTAGAATGAATCCTTAATAACCCAATTTATTAATAATAACATGTAAATATTTATTCCAGGAATATATCAAGCTAAGTATTACATTATAATATTAGTTTCTATTTCATCGTTTCTATTCATTTTTAAGGAATGAAATATAGTTTCCATTACTCATCTATATGATATTCATCATCTCTAGGATTATTGAAATATTAAAACACCAGCCATCATTATAAATTATTTAATATATTAAAATTGTTGAAATATGAAGCATATAAAATAAATATATATCTTCATCACAATAAAATTGGGTTCTATAATGAATACTATCAGGATCAATGCTATGTGGAGAAATAATAATTTTTATGGTTCTATGCGAAATATTGAAGATATAATGATACAAAAGTACACTAATTTTATTATATATGTGATGAAATTTCAAGGGTGAAATTATCATAAGATGGAGGATTAAAAACAATGTATTTGTATTGTGATATTATATTTCATAAACAACATTTGTTGGATATTTATTTTAAAATAAAGTGAAATTTAAAATGAATAGTTCTTTGTATCAATGAGGGATAAATTTAACATATAAATTTAAATAGTTTAATAAATGACTATATGACTACAAATATGTAAAATTAATATTTTAACAAAACCAAAGGTAAATAAAAAATAATATATTTGATATTCTCATCATCAAAGTTTTATACAATTTATATATTACCAATTTTATATATCTAATGAGTAAGACATGTTATAAATATAAAAAAAATCTTGATAAATGAAATGAGAGGATGAGATATGTTATATAGATTATGTAACATTATATATGGTAATTTAATATTATATTTTATGCATGTTCCCTGGTTATTTTTTCATTGTAATATGGTTACTGGGCATATATGGACATCGAGATTATATCGTTGTTCGGTATATACCATTATTTTTTATACAAAATATAAATGATATATATTATAAAATTGGTGGAAAAAAATTGACACAAAATTTAAATTTCCCCATTTTAAAATAGCAATTTATGTGGTTGGAATAAATATAGGTAACCAAAAATAGGATTTCCTTAGTTGAAAAGGAAGTTATGTAATGTAATAGTAGAAGAGGATAGTTTATTTTAGTGTTGGAAGAAGGTAAAATAACTAGGGTTTTCAATTGACCCTTCCAAGGATAATCTTAAATAGGTGTGTCCTGAATGGAATATTCTGAAAGAGAAATTAAATCATGTGGAATTCACTATGTGATATGTGATTCCTAAGACTGGCAGAATACTTATCTTACCCTTAAAGATTTATTGTTTATAATAATTTGTTTTGTAAACATATGTTATAATGAAATCTATATAGATACATAACATTCATACATAGATATCATATCCTAGTAGATAAATATTAATTACACAACATAATGATCTATTCAAAAATTCGATAGGTCTAGTGACATTGGAAACATGTACATGTAAACAATTAGTCTATAAGGGAAAAAATTCATACCCCAATGAGTTATTAATATATAGAAAACTTCTTATACAAATCATTCATAATTTGTTTTCCAAATATTGGTAAAGAAAACATAAGAAAAAATGATCTCATATTCTCATTAATGGTATACATGTAATAATTCGTATTTTACAAATATTTTTTTTTATAAATTATTTTGGAAAATTATGAGACCAGGAATTGAGACGGATAGCGATTCCGAGGCCCGGTGTGCCTGGAATGATTCATTGAAAAGTGATTAGTTTTTAATATTGTGTGAGCGGTTTTCATGAAAAATTTATATATCATTTAAAAAGGTTCCCAAATCAGAAATCAGAGGGCAACATTGTGTTCAAAGTAGCTGCTTTATGGGTCTAACATTAGCAGGAACGAGTTGAATATGGGAGATAGTGTTTTTAAGAAACTATAAATAAGATATTTTAAAAAATTATTTTAGTTTTGAAATATAATAAAAAATGAATGGTAAGATGGATTGTAAATCTGATACAACCATTGGGTTCGTAATGGTGTGGTTTTCCTGGGTGTGATTTTACAATAGTCGGTGTCGATTTTTTGTGCAAAAATATGAAAAGGACGTAATCACCATTAAATAATTTAATGATAAATTATTTGTATGATGGTGTGAAGATTTTCATTCAATTAATACTTATAAATGATTCCCTAGGTTACCCACATAACCTTAGTAATGGTAAAGAATTTCTAATGAGATATTTGGAGGAACCTCTTAAAGAAACGTCAAAAAATCACAAATCGATGATCGATGGACGTCTTTCTTGAAAGATATCATTAAAAAGGAGACATAATGATTAATTTTCTCTAGAGAGTGATCCAAATCAAATTTAGGATTTTTTTATATTTTGGATTTACTTCACAATTATTTAATTTCATGATGACCGCAGATTAACCAACATTCAAGTTGAACTTTGGTTTGATCATTACATTACATGATGGGTTTTATTTCTGTGGGATTTTACTATGAATTGATCTTGTTATTATATGTTGACTAATTCAATTATAATTATAATTTTATTGGACCATGATCAACATGAAAATCAATCAAGGATTCTTCCTCCTATTTGATTTAAGAATTCCCCCACCACCATTCGTCATTCATTGCAAGCATTCTATGATTGGACCCTGACTAGATATATCATGATCAATCGATCGTTGCACACCAGATTAATTATTTCATGGTCTTATATAATATATATGGGATGGGTGTGACATGAAGGAGATGTAAATATAAAAAAAGAGTGATTCGTATGATGATGGATCGTCAAATCCCCGTTCTTCAACATTCTTCTACAGAATGAAGAAAGAGACCTTTATATCTGTTGTGAGAGCAGATAAGAAGACAAAACACATTCACTGGTTGATGGCTTGATCGAACGAGGCTATATATTGAGTTTCATGGAATGTAATAGCAATAATGGTGGAAGATTCTATGGAGGAGATGAACAAATAATGAATCAGGGATGATGGAAAATCCTACGCTATAGGGTGTGAAATCCAAAATTACAGGGCATGTGGGGCCCCTCAGTGGAAATTGGGGTTTCAAGATGCAGTAAAGTGTCACACTAAATGTGACCCATGTCACATGGTGTGTGGGCCCTTACTTGAGGCTCTGAATGTATATTGGAAGGTACACAGACACAGGGAAGAGTACGCAGCTTCCGTACAAGGCATCTACCTCACCACATAGGCAGACCTAGATTGGATACATAGGTAACCCCATGTACTAGTACACGGGTTAGTGAATAGTGGTTAAAACCTTGTACTGGCACAAGGCTAGAGTGAACGGGTGGACCTTAGATTGTAGGACATGACATCTGATTCTTTCTACACTCTGTGTATACCTATTCTAAACTAAATGTTCTGTTGAAATAGGTCGTTAAATGTGGATAGTATCCGAGGTCAAGGGACACATTGTGTTACAATAATACACATTGTGTGAATCATCTAATATGGAAATAAATCCATATACACCATATATTGGACATGATTCATTCGAGATGGTTCCCCTTACTTCTCCCCCTGATAGTATGTTGGTATTTTTTTATCCACAGTAGTATGAACCCTTCAACAAGACTTTTTGGATAAACATTTAGGATCACTCCGAGAGTTAAGTTAATAATGTGACTAATCCTATTGTCCATTATTCCTCTACCAAGAAGGTGAATCCAGATGATTCATGGAAGATTCCATGGTGCCGGTAGTGCTACTCATCCATATATTGTGATCTTCCCCACTAACAGAGTTGGTTCTCCCATAGCGATTGTATTATTGTATTCATCATATCTATCAGCATATCACTCTCATGATGGTTTCCAATGAGTATAACCTCTCATACGAAAATCAACAGTGTTATGAAAATAAGAAGTATATGCTCGAAAATGAGTGCTTCATGGAATCTTAAGACTGAATCTCTTGTGTGGTTATACGGTAGTGGCGACTAACGTCTAAACTATGGGTTTTGGTTTGAGCATTTGTGGATAAATTTTTAATATGTGTTATAGTCGCATACTTATGTATATATGGGTCTACATTTACCTTCTGTATTTATTTGTGGTTTTGGGGAGTCCTACTGAGTATGGATATACTCACCCATGCAAGGGATTTCCCCGCACATGTCAGGCCTTGTGCATACATGTGACCTTTTGATGGAGTCATTGGCATACCAAGACTAGGACCATGATCATGCGATTCTTCTTCTGTTCATAAAGAAAATGATGTCTCTATGACTATATAGAGAAGTCCCAGTACCTTTTTATTATTTTTCAGAATTCTCAGATTACAGACTTATTCTTTTAGGGGGTATATATACCAAACCACCTTAATTTAATGCACATTACTTTAACTATTGTAATATAATGGTCTGTTTTAGTGGTATGCATGAATTTTTTTCCTTTTTGGGTTTCACATTTCTCAATTTGTCATATTGGAGATATATGTCCATATAGTAACTCATGAAATGCCTCACATGTCTGTGATATACCTAATTGGTGCTCATCCCCATCCACAAGACTATTGGAGGCGGGTTTGGGGAACTGCAACATGGGTCCTAATAGTGTGGGTCATGAAATAGTGTCATCAGAGGGGGTTAATTCAGGTTTAGGACCGAGAGTCGGTGATATTGTTTCATGCAAATAGTGTAAATTGTTTCAATATTAGATTTCTACCGACAGACTCGAGTTTTAGTGTGGCGGCCGACATATCGATACACCAGGACTCTGAGAACCTACTATTTAACACAGTAAATGAGAACACTAGTATCAGGGAGATAACTGTTGTACAAGAATCATATAAGAATGGGTTGTGGTCTCCATGTACTTCTCCAATAAGCTCTATAGATATACTCATTGATTATGGTATATCTTATTATATTATGGGATGTATTCACAAAGTATACTTTCTAGGATTCATTATCTTGATCATGAGGACTACCCCCAGTGATAAGGCTTAAATGAAAGTATCAGTTCCCCAGATGTTACATCAAGTTGGTGCACCACCCATACCTTCCCCTGTAGAGTAGAAAATTTTACTCTCATTACAAACAGATGAACCTCATAGGCTGATCGTGCTTATTGAGTTTCTGTAGTACAGACCCCTCGGGTTTCAACTTGGGATAGAAAAAATGATATATGAGGACTGTATTGAGGTTTTTAATTGAGTTTTACATCTATTTACGACACTAGAAAATCAAATGGCAGTTCTAGTGAGGATCCTTCTCTTTGGATCAATATGGCGATAAAGGGGTTTAGTTACCCGATCATATTATGATGAGACACTTCCATGGGTAGAGTTTGAGGAACTTCTTAGAGAGGATTTATCACATTATAAGTTAAGGGTATTATGTATCCCAGAGAATATAAAACTGTAGTTGATTGATATGATAGTGTCTGGGTAGTCATCGATGCATACATACCTCTCCAGATACTCAATTGATATGAAACATGATCATCGATATAGGGTGTGGACCTATGAGAGAGGTCTGTGAAGTGATATTCGAGCTAGTGTATCCCCTATTTGAATTATTACACAATATGTAGTGCTAGAGTAGGATTTTTTTGGTTCAGAGTAACATTGCTGGTTAGATACAGTTGGTGGTAGTATGCAGTGGGAAGCAGGGGTAGATTCCTTGGTAGTGGGATGATGACATCATCCTCAAAAACATAAAAATTCGAGACATCACTAGAGGAAGACCCAAAACAAGTAATATACCATTAAATAATCATGGGGTTCGTCATGTGATCCAAGAGAAAGGTGGTTCTATTCTTGTGGTAGTAAGGTACATCTCACAATAGATTTTCAAATACTTTGACCTGGTGACAAGGAGACAATGAATGGGATACTGAGGAAGAGGAAAAACGGGATCACGC
Source organism: Viscum album (assembly GCA_963277665.1). NCBI lineage: Eukaryota > Viridiplantae > Streptophyta > Magnoliopsida > Santalales > Viscaceae > Viscum > Viscum album. The sequence goes on from OY728157.1 coordinate 1,997,797,770, forward strand.
ATATCCGAAAGGTTGGAAGATGTTCTATAGGAGCTAGGAGAGATGCTGGAAGTTGTATATATTTCTTCATGTTAACACCGCCACTCCTAGGTACATTGCGCCAAGCTCAAGGAGCTGGAGGATAGGGCTGGGAAAGCTTCGTGCGGTAGAGGCATCTGACCCTGAGGCTCTAAGAATGAATCATGATATTATCTATGTCTTTTATACTTTAGTTTCCTTATATAAAAAAACATATAATTGTCATTAATCACTTTTAACTAATATTTTACGAGACACTGATATTCCAATAAGACTATTGACTCGACCCTAAATCATATAGACAACTACTAGAGAAAACTTGATGATTTCCCTTATGCTGATATTGTGTCCTAAACCTTGGAGGAGTGGGTTTTGGTTGGAACCTCTTGGGGGAAGTATTGAGTCCTTATGACATCATTATTAGAATGAATTTTTTATCTTCGGTCCTTTCTCAGATTGAATGTTTTAGGAGAAATGATTGTTATGTCCACAACAATGGGATGGGGTTTTCTATTATTGTTGAAATGGAATATCAGGCTATACAAGCTGGACTCATGCATAGGAGGTTTCAACTGATCACTCCTAGTTTGGATAACCTAACCCTCAGAGTAGTAGATGTTATGAGTTTTCATTTCCTAATATTAGTGGCAGGCTATGAGTACTTCTTTGTAGAGTATGTTCCATGATTTCCTCCCCATTTGGAGTTAGAGTTCTGCAATATTTAACACCCCATGAAAACACTGATATCAGCACTAGTGTATCAAATGGATCCCACTAATCTACAAGAGATGATGGTGTACTTGATGTAATTTCAAAGTAAGGGATTAATAAGACCATGTGTTTTACCAAGGGTGGCCCCGTAGTATTTTTCATATTGGCAGATGAGAGCTTAATGTTGTGTGTAGAATTGCAACACATAAATCAAGTTACCATAGTGAATGAGTATTCACTACCAAGTATAGATGGACTCCCCAAGTATTTGTTAAGGTCATTTTGGTTCTCAAAGTTTGATCCTAGGTCAATGATTTTATATGTTAAGGTAGAGTTAGATGAGTGCTTGGATCTTGAGATTGTCAGTGAAGGGGGTAGAGTAAGTAGTGTTCTATGATACCTCAAGTACAAGACATGGTTGTTTACGGATGCATAATAAAGTGATGATTTCATATGGTTCACTCTGTTTGGTACCACATTTGTATAACTATGTAACCCATGATCTTGTGTTGGAAGTGGTGGTCTTTGCAATGATTATATGACGAGACATCCTAATGAGTGAGCGCTTTATCGTCTACTCTGATCACAAGAGTCTCAAGTGTATATTTTCTCATAAGGGTCTAAAATTGAGAAAGATGTGATTTCAAGAGTTCCTTGAAGATTATGACATTGATATTGCATATACTCCATGGATAGTGAATGTGGTGGTAGATGCTCTCACAATGAGATCTAGTTCGGAGTTGCTGAACGAGGTGCCAGAGAAGTTGGCCTCATTAACATTATCCTTCATGGATAGATATGTAGAAACATTCCTCCAATTTATGGTTTTCACCCTCAAATCCTTTATATATTTAGGGAGGTATATCTTGCTGATACCAAATGCATGATATTACATGCACATATGTCCACATGGAATTCCCCTAATCGATATTCCTAGGTTGGGGAGCACGACATTATTTTTATAGGATGTACTATTGTACCACTAGAATTGAAAGGTATAGTTTTGCGTGAGTTACATACAAAACATTTAGTTGTGCCCCCTGGAGTAGAAAAAATTTACCAAGAACTCTGATGTCAGTTTTGGTAGACATGGATGAAGAAGGTAGTTGCAGAGTTCATTTCTCAAGGCCATACATTCCAGTAGGTGAAGGTTAATCACTGAGTTCCAAGGGAGTTATCTAATCCCCATGAGCTTCGAGAATGGAAGTGGTGTGAATTATTTATGGACATCATGATGGTTTTACCACATACATATCGAGAAAATGATACTATTTGGTGGAACATTAACCGAATCACAAAATAAGTCCACTTTCGAGGTATCTGAGAGCAGAGTTATGTGTAGGGAAAGGGGCACATCTATGTTTAGATTATACTTTGACTCCATGGAGTCACATTGATGATAGTTTCTGTTCATGATGTTTGTTTCACATCCCAGTTGTGGAAGCGACTAATGGTGGTGTTTTGGACTCAGTGGAACATGTGCACAACGTTTCACACACAAATGGAAGGCCAAACGCAGAGGACCATTCAGGTACAAGAGGAAATTCTGTGCTCTTGTGTCGTGGACATCAATCACAGTTAGGAGGACCACCTACCTCTGGTGAAGTTTTCATAAAACAGTAGTTACCACTCCACTATTGATATGTCACCATTTGAGACATTATATAAGAAACCATATAGGTCAACAAAATGATAGACTGACTAAGGAGAGTCAACACTCATGGGCTTTGAGTTGGTCAGAGCTATTACCAAGAAGGTTCAGATCATCTAGGAGCATATGGAGGATACACAAAGCCATCACAAATCATGTGCTGGAAGATAGAGGAGAACCTTGGATTTTGATGAAGGAGACCATGTGTTTCTTGGGGTATCACATCGATGATATTTACATTTATTTGTCCAGGGTGGCATGTTTTCTCCATGGATTATTGGACCTTTTCAAAAACTATGTAGAGTATTTGCGGTGTCGTACCACAGAGCTGTACCCGAGATGTTGCATCAGGAACATGATGTCATCAATGTGTCGCTACTGAGGAGGTATGTGCATGACCCATCACACTTCATCAACTTTGGATAGCTATACATTGATGAGAGAGAGACCTTTGATGTGTACCCAATGGAGATCAAGTATCTACAAGAGATGATCCTTTGTGGGTGAATGATTTTCTTAGTGTCGGTCTAGTGGTAGCACGAGAATATCCAAGAGAGCACATGGGAGCGGAAGGCTTAGATTCATGTGAAGTACCCCTATATTTTTTAATACTCTGGATTTTAGCTTTTTGGGGATGCAAATATCTTAGGTGGGAAGAATATAATGACTCATATTCTTACACATATTATTTTTAGAAATTATTTAGGAATATTCCATCACCAGGCACTGAGATGGAGAGATATTCTGAAGCTCGGGTTGACTAGAATGATTCACTCAAATAATTTTATGTTATTAATAAAGTGCATAAGAATATTTCATAAAAAATGGACTAACTATTAAATGGGTGCCTGAATCAGAAATTCAAGGGTGTCATTTTGTTAAGTGTATCAGATTTACATTAAGGTGAGACCTAAAATTGGCCGAGGTGGGTTCACTTTTAAAAACATTATTTGGATGTAAATGTAGATAAGATAATTAAATTAAATTAATTTATTTTTAAATTCTAATAATTCATGAATGGTAACTCATATTTGAAATCTGAGATCCTAGTTTATTTCTAAATGGTGTGTATTCCATAGGTGTGACACAAATTCAGATGGTGTGGGTCATCTATGGAAAATCCCAAAAATGTTTTAATCATCATTAAAAAGAATATAAAGATGAATTATTTTCTTGAAACAATGATGGTTTAGTTTAATATAATCTTTATCATGAAATACCAGGGTTAACAACATAATCTTCGATGTGATGTAAAATTTCAAGGGATAAACATGGAGAAACCACCCATGGAAATGGTGATAGAATCACATATCAATGATCAACGAATGTTGTTCTTTACAGATCTCACCAAATATGATGACAGAATGATTGATCGATCTTTACCAATGAGAATTCTAAATCAACAGTAAGATGAGTTAGTTTTTATTTCCTTCCACATTCTTGAATTCTATGATGAAAACAGACCAACCAACAAATAGGATAATCTGTGGTTCATTTGTAACATTGTGGGATGGGTTTTATTGCTATGGGATTATATTGGGAGTTGATCTTGTGATTATTTTTCGATTAATTTTATTCTAGTTCTAACAGTAATGAGTCATGAACAGAAAAAAATAGATTGTGGTCCATTCCTCCTGTTTTATTTATGCCTCTCCCCCCCATTCATCATTCGTCATGGGTGTTCTTCACATGGCCCATGACGTGACAAATCTCGATCAATCGATTGTTGAAATCTATATTCTTATCACAATGATACGATATTGTAGATACAATACTGGTGTGACACAATAGAGGTGTTAAGATAGACATGGAGCGATTTAAATAGCGGTGGATCCACGAATCTGTCTTCTTCGATATTCATTGGTAGAATAAAGAACAGACCATTTTAATATGTTGTGTGATCATATCAGAAGAAGAAACACATTGTTTGGGTGATTGCATGACTGAAAAAGGATGGTTCATGTGTTTCCAAGAAGGGTGTGGTCAGAATGTTTTCAAGATTAGTAGATGACATGTCTGGAGCACAAACTAGGGATTCTTGAAAATCTCGTGCAACACTGCATTTAATCCAACATTACAGAGTATGTGGGCCCCCCACCATGGCAGCTAGGGTTTTGGGATAAAATAAAGCATCACATGACATGTGACCCACGAACATGACATGCAGCCTATTCCATAATCCACAATGTGTATATTGAGAGTTTCACGGACATGGGGCAGAGTACACGGATGGCCTGCATGCCATGTACCCCACCATACAACCATACCCAGATCGGATACACAGGTTACCATGTGTATGGGTACACGAGAATGCGAAAAAGGGTTGGAACCATGTACTAGAACATGTTTAGAGTACACCAGTGGACTTTGGATAGTAGGACCCGATCTATCAGCCTTTCTACATGCGGTGTATACCTCTTCTATATGACATGTTCTGATGAAACATGCTCTTGAACATGGGAAGTACCCTAGGTCTAGGGACATAACATGTGTCACTACTACATGCCATGTACCCCTTCCTACATGGTGTGATCTTATTGTCCAATGTATATTGGACATATTTAGTTTGGGTTGGTGCCCCTTGATTATTCCCCTGAAGGAAACTTGGAATCATTTCTGATCTAGAGGAGTATGATCCCCTTCAACTAGAGTTTATAGATAGATTCAGGAGTCCCCTCTAAGATTCTCAGATCATGATCCTAAATCCATTAGTGTTCCCTAATTAGATTAAATATGTCAATGTGACCAATCATACTGGATATCAGTCCTCTTCTTAGAAGGAAAAATATAGATGAGTCGTGGTATATGCTATGAACCTGGTAGTGATCCTCATCCATGTGTCAGGATCTCCCCACCCATGGAGTTTGTTCTCCCCATGTGAGTGTTTGTAATCTAAAATCTGATCTATCATAATATTTCTATCATGAAGGTTTCTGATGTGCATCATCTCTCAGATGGATATCATTAATGGTATCAGACTGTTGTGTTTGTTCTCTCAGACGAGTTCTTCATGGGATCATTGGACCGAATCTCATGTGTTCTTATATGGAAGTTGTGACATAACTCTATAGTATGGGTCCTGATTTGAGTATACCTAGATATATTTGTAATATGTTTTATAGACACATAGTTGTGTAGAGATAACTATACCTTTACATTTTGTATTTATTTGTGGTTTTGGGGTATCCAATTGAGTATCTTTATAAACATATTTATACAAGATTTCATGCACATGTCATGTATTGTGCAGACAAGATACCTTTTAATGGATTCCTAGGAAGACCAGGACCTGGACTAGGACCTGGCGGTTCTTCGTGAATTCCGACAGGCTAAGAAATTAATGTGGCTTCAAATATTAGTCCTAGTACATTTTTTTATAGGTTTGAATTTTTAGTATACAAAACCATTATTTTGGTAGGCTTTTATTCTGTGCTGGTTTACATTGAAACATGTTAGTTTCCCTATTTTACTTTCTTTCATTTGAATATTAGTATGCAGTCATTTTTTCCTTAGTGATTTTTCCATTTCAACATTTATGCTCCTGTAGATGGGTGCATTTTCATTGGTAGTTAGAAAATTCGTATCATGTTAGTGATATGTCTACTCGCCTATAGTCTCCTACCCCTAGACTATTAAATGTATGATTGGGGAGCCACAACATGGGCACCACTAGGATGGGTCCGGAAAAGACACTAGGATAAAAAAATTACATGAGCATGAGGGTATGAGAACACGAGGATATCATTTAAAATTCACAAAACATATCTTAGACAAAAAATATGTTATGAAATAAATCATGAAAATTCGTAAGACATGAATCATAATTTAATCAATATAATAATCCAAGAGATAATCACATTAAAAAAATACATTTTTTTAGAATAAACATAATAATAAAAAAGTATATGTCAAGGCTATAGACCAAGGCATTCATATCATGTTATTCTTGGTGTACCAACATGTAAATTTATTTTGGGATTGTGATAACCTCTCTTGTACTCAATTTTGGGATTGGGATAACTTATAAAGTAACTTCTGTTTTAAATATTTGGATAACATTCATGTACGTTGCTTTTTTAGTTATTGGGATAAACTCTCATGTACCCATGGATAACATCTTAAATTATTATTTACCAAATTCATTATATTGATATTTAATGATGGGACCACCATCAAATATTTTAAATCATAGACATGTCTTCAAAAAGATCATAAAACATTCATCATATAATAACCTACGATAAATGAACAGGTATCCTAAACATTTCATCATGGAATAACTGATTTAAATGAAACTGATTTTATAAACATTTCATCAAAACACAAATCAATGAAAATATATGGGTTTATAATCAAGTTTTCAATTTATAATAACACAACCCATAAAAAGGAATGGGTTGAATAAAAATCATGTAAAAATAACCATAAACGATCCCTAGAATGATTATGTACAATATCATTATATCATATCCCTAGTAAAAATTAGGGAAGTCACAAGATGTAATCTTGGATGAAAAATTATTTTAAATATCGCATTGAATTTTTCTTGGAAAAAGTATCCTTTTATAATGAAAAAAATTACCTCAAATATAAATAAAATACCAATTATTAAAGAAAACATTTTTTTTAAATGAAATATCAATACATAAAATTACTCCTCAATGAAACTAGTTTTCATGATGGGGGGGAATGTTGGTCAGGTAATACAAATTAAAAAATTGATTCCATTTTAATTTTTATTAAATATTATAATCTACCTACTTTGAAAAATGAAGAAAATATTCCTTTTAATTTTTTTGAGAAAGTTTACATTAGTAAAAATGACGTTAAAACATTATTTTTTTATTTTAAAAACACTTTAAAAAACAAGGAAGGGAAATGATTTTCAACTAAAGGGTGAAATAATGTAATTTTCTCTTAAAACTATTAATTTAGTTTCATCAGTAAATAAGAAGATGAAAAAGAAAAAGAAAAATGTTACCCTCTTTAAATATCTATATTTTAAGAAAATTCATGAGATTATTGAGTGATATATCATAATATTTCGTCATTGTAATCACATTGATAAATAATTCTGATTATAGTGTGATTGCAAAATTAAACCACTAACACATTAGAAAATATTCAATCACAAGACACATGAATTAAAAACCATAATTTTATATTTATATTCAAAAATGTATATTTATATTAACCATAAATTATATTCGTGGGTAGTATTTACATCACACAAAATATATAAGTGGATAATCAGTCATGTGTCCCATAAAAATAAATGATGGACACACATCTCTTACCTGGCATACGACTTCCAACATACATTTCTAAAATCTACATATAATAAATATATAGTTATTTTATATATATTATAGAACAAGAAACTTATAATACCTAAATAATATGACTTACTTATATCCTTTTAAAATCGTTTTATTAATAATTTTTAATTAAATATTTTGTTCCTAGTGATAACTGCAAATTTTTTCATTTCTGTTTTGTTTTTGTAGTTTTTGTGCATGTAAATTGGTTATCTTTCCATAATTTTTCTAATGATTAAGATAATAAAAATATAAAATATATTATTTATATAATTATTTATACTGACCCATGAATTTTAGAGATTGGAAAATGAATTACACCATTCATGGAGACTGTAGGTCGTACGTACATAGTAACATTATTTTCATTTTTCGATGAATTGAACAGAAGAATGGTAAATATGAATTAAAATTTCAACAGTATTTTTTAATCAATATATATAATATGTATTAATTAAATCAATATTTATTACCATCAATGTCAACATATAAGGTAAAATGTGTCACATCACTTTGCGGTGGCGACAGTCCACACATTCGCATGAGAGACACCATTATTTTCCATTGGCTTGTAAAGTAATATGGTATAGGTGATATAAATATAAATAAGGAATAAATATGCCATAAAATTCATATTTATAAATTTAATGAATCATTTAATCCATCTAAGAGAGGTGATTAATAAGAATGAATGATATCTTGTCATGAGGCTGTAGTCTTCCAAATGAACGATTTATGGTTTTGTTTACCATTTGATATAAGGGTATATGTATATAAGTTATGTAATTGGAATAATAGCGTATCATTATATTTTATACAATGATGTTATTATATCGAAAATTTTTATTAATATTTGAATGATGTGGAATATGATAAAAAATAATCAGTCCATTAAGAATGATTGATCTTCTTATGAAAACATATACAAGTTTTCACAAAAATCATTCTTAAGATAACTTCATAATAAAAAAAAGTCCTATAGGATGTGGAGATGGTTGTAATGAGGTTATTTTGAGTCATGGATGAAATAGGATATTTAATCATGAAGAGGATAGGGGAGGTAGTGACCCCAAAAAAAGTTGTAAAGAGAGGATATGTTTTAAATACCCAAAACAATTCATTATTAAAAATTTATTTTTAAACCATGTGCCACAAAAATTGATATATAATATTTTCTAGGGAATATATGGTTGATAAAAACCTAAATAACTAAAATGGAAAATGTTTTAGAAATCTTATTCACATAACATTTACGTTACTCACTTTTACCATTTTTGTTTTCATTATGAATCTGTTTTCTTTTATCTATGTAGTTTATCCTTTAAGACCACGAATAAAATTGGAATTATTAGATAAAATATACCCAATAATTCAAATATGAATTATAGTTTATCAAATAAAAATACAACGTCTTCAAAATAAACTGTAAAACTTATGCATGTATTTCTCAAAAACCTCTTTTAAACATAACCACCATAATTAATGTTTTTACTATTTAGGGTTCATAAAAGTTAATATAAAAATAAAAATGACCCATGAATGGATCATGATTTATATTATCAACAATTTACCCTTAAATTTTATAAATATATTTTCTATTTTAATTATAAATCATTTAATAATACCTTATTTACTATAATGTATCATTAATGTCATTTTTGAAACTATTAATTTAATTTGACTTTAAATACATCATGAATAAGGTGATGTTCAAATATTTATGTTAAAAAATTATGTTAAATATTATATTTAAATATAAATTTTATTACAAAATATTTTTATGAAAATTATGTTACTTTTAATATAATTTTATAAAAATATTTAATTATCCATTTAATTAAATAATAATAGTGTCGACGTTGTAGCATCATTTAAGGTAACGATTTAGACAATAAAAATATGAAATAACTTATCATTATAATTATAAAATTAGTTATAAATCAAAATAAAATCTGTAAATAAACCTTCATTCTTTTAATATATATGTTAAAACATATTATATTTTAAAATATAAGAGAGTGATATTTTGTCCCTTTCATTAATTTAATTATTATAATGTTCTTAGACATGGCCAGATATATTATAAATGGGAAATTTTTTAAACCTAGATGAGTCATATTATAAATAGGTATATAAAATATAAATTAGATAATATGTTATGTAATTATAACAAATAACCCACTACTTTAACCCCTAGTAGACATGTTTTAACCTAAATTGTTGAAACATATATATATAAATTTTTTTACTATTTTTTGACTAATAATTAATTTTGATCCTATTAAAAATTATTAATTATAATTATTCAAAATTATTATTCAGTTTTTTAAAATTTAATTCAAATATGTTAAGGGGTTTACTTTGAAAATAATCCGGTAAATCATGTCAAAATGTGGGTTTCAAGGAAAAAAATTTTTTGGGATAAGACTATCAAACATTAACTATAAAACTAGTGATTATGACAATATGGATTTAAATTAATATATATATATATATATATATATCATTTAAATTATTAATGACTAATGATTATTTTAATTAATTTAAATTGATAGACATTATAAATTTAAAAATAGTTTCCAATGAAAATGAACACGAGCCTCAGCCGAGTTTGTGAGGTCTCTCTAAGTTAATCGATGAGTCCTAGGTTCATAACTAGGCTGCAGAATATTTCTAGGTCACTTTAGTAGCTACTATATTATGAAATGTTGTAGTTACTATAGTAGTTACTAGAGGAGTTATTGTAGCTGTTACTCTTTAGTACTATAGAAACCAAAACCATTCACCTTGGGCAATTTGTTTAGGATTTGAGTCCTTAAGGTCTTAGAGCCTCCTAGACCTTCAATCCATAAAGGATTTTGGACCACCATAGGGCCCATAGGCCACCTCAAGGCCTTCAAGGCCACCTAAAGGCCTTCATGGCCACATAATATGCAGATGCAAAGACAGATTTTTAAAAGAACCAGCTCCATAGGGTGATTCAAGTGCAGGGAACCTTTACCAGAGTAGGGCTATTAGATTTGGAAGAATGATATGGTATTACAATTACATTAGTATCGGGATTGTGAATCAATGAACATGGATACTATCCTAACATACACGAAAAGGTGGAGAGCAAATCATAATGCAGTTGCTGGGGAGGGCCGGTTTCAAGTAGTCATATTCTGTATGATTTCTTTAAGACCTACGTGTACTATAATGTCTCCATACCTATAGTCCATGTAAAGGTTACCCCTAATCCCTTGAATTTGGGGTTATAAAATATCAATAATAAAATAAGGCCTTCAGAACATTCAGGAAATGAAAATAATATTTGTCACTATTGAAAAATCAATCAATTCAGAAAATTCCCAAAAAATCAACCTATGATATTTTTAATTTTTTGAATTAAAAAAAGGAATACATTTTTATAAAATAATTTTTAATTATTTATGAAAAATTATTTATATTATTTTCTCACAAAAAGTCTTAATATTTATTTTAAAAAAATATATATTTCTAATGGAAAAAATTAATTTACTAAAAATTGAAATATTATTTATTATGAATTTATAAATACATTTACATTGAGTAACAATGTTATATATTTAACAAAGTAGTTTATCTTTTTTATATTCACCAATTTAATGACTACGTTATAATATTCATATTTAAATAATATAATTTTATAGTCGTTTAAGCACGTTTTTTCATTTCATATGTAAAATCAAACACAATGTAATTTGTTAAAATTTTATTGGGGTATTGAATGGACACCCATCAAACACTTATTCTTATAAATTTGTACATGATCTAAAAAATTATGTTTTTTTATTTGAAAATAAATTTTTTTAAACTCCAATTTTAAAGGGTATTAATTAAACAAGAACTTGATGAGATGGAATGGGTATTATAAAGATCACTGTGAATAAAACAAAACAATGATATTGTGTAAGAAACAATAGCTCTATGTCAAAATACAGACCTGGAAGAAAATTATAATGCTCTAATAATGATGGAGAGTGATATAGGTAATTGATAAAAAGAATGTAAATTAAAATGAGAAGGTTATCATCAACAATACCATGAACCAAGGATGCATGAAAAAGATAATTAATTATTCAAAAATGAATTCAATAGAATACATTTTCATAAAACAATCATTTTTATATAGTTAATAGATTATTTTACAACAATAAAATTAAAATAATTATTAGTTTTCTAAAAGAATAATTTCATACAATGGGTGTGCTTATATAAATTTACCCAAAATTTATGTCTATAAGAAATAAATATCCTTGATGAATATTTTGTGAAAAATAAAGTAAATTTACTTTTACAACATTTCATAATCCATAAAAAGGATAAAAATGTATTCTTATTATCAATAGACATTAACCAAAACCAAAATGGTTAGCAAAAGTTAATTTCTCAAGTGAATAAAACACCATATGAAGAAATACAACATGAATCAGAAAATCCCCAAAAAATCACCAAATTATTGGCATTGATCATATGATAAATGATTAACTCTAAAATTCATCAAAATATAATAGACTAATATTGAAATCCAATGATTAGAATGATTTTACACCATATCCATTTATTAAAAATTTATCAGTTCTCTCCAAATAAAACTAATCACTATTAATGTATCATACAACAAATAAATATTCCTTAAACATAAAATCTTCCAGATATCCTAATCTTTTAATCAAATAACCTGAATCATTATAAACCCAAAAATTAAATTTTTATATTCTCCAAAAATATAATAATATCATTATTCCAAAATTTGAATCCCATAATGTTCTCTCTATCTTTATCATAAAGGGCTCCCAAAATCTTATACTTAGTACAAAATAACATTAATCAAAAAATATATTTTCAAATATTTTTGTTATCTATATGATAAGAAATTTGTTCCCAAAATCATATTAATCCTAAAAAATTATATCTTTAAAAATATTGTAATAATATAGAAACCACATAGACCGGTGGTTGGTATTTCACCCATATCTAACTTCAGTTGTGGGTTACAGTCCCACAGAATTGTCAGATGTGATAGGTTTTCATTTCTAATTAAATTTTATTAATAAAATTAAAATAATGAACCAAAAAATATGATGAACGTCATTTATGATCAAATATAATAAAATCTAAATTTACTCATTACCTTTGAACTAATGAACAGTGAATTCTCCAAAAAAATTACTTTATTTCCAATATAAGGGTTATAAATACCTATAGAAATAAAACAACTCTGTGAATTTCATTAATAAAATTAATATTCTATCACATAAAACTTTTAAAGTGGGTTTTCAACCTTTACCTTGTGAATTACCTTACTATTATAAACCCATGATGGAATTATATACCATATGTTAATATTTATAAAATAAATATATGAATAAAATATTATAAAAACACTTAGATGTTTCACAATTCTTATAACCAACATAATATTTCTGAAAATAATTGCATAATATAATTATTTTATAATAATAATTAACCACATGAATCATTCCACTTCCATTATTTTACTGGACTTGGTTCATCCTCTATCTAGGAGTTAACCCTTTGATTATGGAGTTAGTATAAATGATTTCCATATTATCCTCGCATAATACATTTAATTACATAGTAATTTGTTTCAATATTCCCTTCATTTTCAGACAAAAACAACTTCCCCTTATTTTGAGACATTCTCTAGGGTGTATCCTTCCACAATTCTGACTTGAATGAAATTTAGTCTTCATTCCTCTATTGTCTCCACTATGTGACTCTCATGAAAATATATTCTTATTCATATTTAGTGTGTCCAAGAGTTTATTATGGTAAATTTTGTCAATCAAATACAGTGATAACTGATTATATATAATCAAAAAAATATTTACCTCTAGTCATCATCCTATTTTGTAGATCACAACCAACCCATTTTTCATCACATTCATTGTAAATTGGCTAAAACCAAATTTCCTAGTACGAGCAACAATAATTGAAGTGTAAAACCACATAATCTATTATAGGATTTCCTAATCATGAATCAATAGTTGTAATATAAGATTACATAGGTGTAACATAGCTCCTTCATTGAAATAACATATTCAAATACTTCAAAATGGTACATTTATAATATTTTAATTAAAATAAGAATATTCCCTGATACTGTTAAACTGAATGAATAGTTATGGAACACTCAACATGAACCAAAATGGGTCTGAGATATACTCTACCAACTCTTTTTGTGGTTTTTACCCCAATATTTATCTTTTCCAAATCCACATACACTTTTACTATATTGATAGGTTTTCTTTTTAGGGAATACCATAATCTTTTACCTTCCATAATAATGAAAATTATCTTATACTAAGAATTCTCCCAAGGGTTAACACTAATGTTTTAATATCCAAATATAAAAAATATAACTATTCATTTATCTGACACCAACTATAGTAACCTATACATTTCATATATAGATATAACATCATGGAATTGTAATATTAATTATATTATAGAACATTATATGACAAAATAGAATATATATATTACCTTTGGAAACATATACTTGTAAAAAAATGGTTCATAATTGAACTATATAATATACTATTACATTCTTATTAACAAGAATCATAAATATAAATTTTATAAACAATACATCATTTAAAAACCTATGGGAAGAAAACCAAAGAAATGATTATCATATTTGTCAATAAAGGTAAAAAATGGTCATATCACCATAACATGAGCATAATGGTTTGAGAACATAATAATAAAATTTGAAAACCAAACCCAAAAATTAATATATCAGCAACTAGAGTCACAGCCTAAATCATAATTGTTCATAAGTCAAGATCCATAGAGAAATAAAAGGAAGCAATCCATGATTTCATAGAACATGAATAAGAACTAGATTTTTGGAATAAACATAAGAATATAAAATATTATTTCAAGGATACCCACCAAGACATTCACATATTATTTGGGTAGGGAAAACAACCCATGTTAGGCTTGGGATGACCTCCCTTATAACCAACTATTTTTTTATTTTGAGAAACTCCAATGTAACCTATTTTCATTTTTTTGTATAAACTCCTACGTACCTTTTGATATCATTGAATAATAATAATTATGAAATAAATTAATGGAATTTATAATTCTACTCCCTCACATCTCATAATTAAATTCATATATATTTTTTCAAAATGTTCATAAAAAATCATCATATCATAAACCATTAAAATTGTGTCTTATAAGAATTTAATCATGTAATAACCCCCTAATATTTAACGGTTTTCATAAAACTTTCACCATATCATAACATATGGAAATGAAAATGTTTTCATAACAATTTCATCAAATCATCGTAGAATAACCTGTGGAAAAAGAATGACCTTAATAATAATAATTCTAAAATAATCATCAATCATCCAAATAATGAATAAATATATTGTCATTGGATAATATCCCATTATAGTTTAGGAAACATCAAATGATGTTATCATAGCTATAAAAAGATGTTAAACATCACTTAGAGAATTTTTTAATAAAAATATCCTCTTTAATTTTAAATAAATTTTTTAAAATCAAGAGATTTACCAAATTTTATGACAACAGTTTCATTGAAATTAACCTTTAGAATATATAATGGAATCATTAAATAATTGGGATTTTATGACTATAAGGAGTTCTATTCATGTCACAAATGTTAGAAAATAAATACCTTTCAAATTTTTGTTAAAAAGGGAAATATGCCTCATATGAAAAATGAAAATAATATTATTTTTAAAATATTTCATAAAATCAAAAAAAGGGAAAAACTAAATTTTATCAATCCTTATATAATGTTAAAGAAATTCTATGATCAATTTTTCTGAAAAAAATGACATCTAAGAGAAATGAATTTCAACCGAGGAGAGACAAAATATCAATATTCATTAAAAAATTTCTATAATTTTAATGATAACTAAAAGAGGTGGAAATTAAAGGAAATAATTTATTATCAATTTATAACTGCATTATAAGAACATTTTTTATTTTCATTAAATTTTTAACATTAGGTTTCACCATTGGAAGCGTAATCGAAAAAAAATAATTAAATAATGAGATTTGAATATAAAACCCATATATAGTTATAACTTTTTAATAGTAATCCACATGAAAGAATGAATCTTATACGAAATTTATATCCCAAATTTTTAGTGAGGTGATTTAATGAATAAAATACTCTATATTTTATGCACAACACAAAACATGTAAGAGTATAATATGGCATGTGTCCCATGGAAATAAAAGTGAGATGAAAATCCCTTACCTATGGTGTGACTTCAAATGTATGTGTTTGAAAATAATATATTATAAATATAAATTCTTTATAAATTAAAAAATATCCATAATAATATATATCATACCATTTATTATTTACAATTAACCTTTTATCAACCATTTATAAAATATTCTTTTTAAAAATCTCTTTAGTGTGATGGTTGTTTCATTTTAAATTTATATTTGTTTCGTTAGATTGGTGACCTATAATTTTATTATGTTTCCATAATAACCATAATGTTAAATTATGATATAAATATAATATATATTAATTAAATAAATATTTATAGGCACCCTTAAAATATATATACATAAAAATGGCTTACACCATTCATAGAGACATTAGGATGTATGTATGCATGAACTGTGTTTAAATTATTTGATGGATATAACCAATGAAATATAAATATGAATCAAAATTTATCAAAAAAATTTAATATCATAGTTTTAATATATTCTAATTAAACAAATCCTTAAAATCATCCATGTAAAAATAAAATGAAATATATATCAGATCACTTCGTGACAGTGAGTAGTCTACATATTCACATGATCAATTTTAATGATTTCCATTGGATTGAAACAGAAGAAGGAATATGTAATATTATAATTATATAATAAATATAATTTAATAAATTTAATATATATATATATATATTAAATATATCATTACATCTATACATGAAAGGAATTGATGGAAAACCAATTACATTAGTTTGCGAGGCGGTTGCCCAATGTACACATGATTAATGGTTTCTTTTCCCATATCATGGATGAATAGATGGATATAGTTTAGTAAATTAACATAATAAAATATCATTATGTGTTATATACTTATAATATTATGTAATACTGATTTAATTTTACTTTAGGGGTTTTAGTATGAAATAACACAAAAACACTTGGTTCAAAATTATACTTCTTCTTCAGACAACCTCTTTACTTTTTCATAAGAAATCCAACTTATGATGATTTAATAATAATTCAGTGACCAATTGTTTTTGTGTATGGAATTCATTATGGTTTCTGGGTTAGAATTGGATTATCCAAAAGTATAATACATTGTAGATATTAAGGTATATGGTGTTCCATTTTATAATGGAACAATGATATTTTTTCAAATACTAAAGAGTTTTCAATAATGGGAATTTACCCTCAATCCAATGAACTCAATAATTGATAAATCATGTAGTTTATAGAATATAACGTCTAAAAACACCTAAAAATAAAAAAATGATTTAAACATGTAATTCCCTAATCCTCTACTATTAATCACTTTTTACATTTATTTCATGACAATACATAGTTATTTTACAAAAGTAATTTTTCATTTATACCGATAAATAAAATTGTCCTTGTTAGACAATTTGGATGAAATTATTATAAATAATAAATATAATTTATCATATTAAAAACTATGTGTGCGGACAATTATTTTTAACGCATATGAAAGTATAGTGAGAAACCCCTTTTAACCTCAACATTTATGATTAATGTTTTTATTTTAGGAGTCAATATAGCTTCTTGCAATGAAAAAACCCATAAATAAACCATGGATGATAATATAAACCAATTCTCATTCAATTTTCCTAACATAATATTTTAATTAATTGGAAGCCATTTAATAAAAAATTATTTATTATAATGTATCATTAATTTTAATATTGACATAATCCATTTACGTTTACTTCATAAACCTCATGAAAAAGGGGAAATTATTATA
This sequence comes from Viscum album, assembly GCA_963277665.1. Taxonomy (NCBI): domain Eukaryota; kingdom Viridiplantae; phylum Streptophyta; class Magnoliopsida; order Santalales; family Viscaceae; genus Viscum; species Viscum album. The sequence goes on from OY728157.1 coordinate 1,997,815,495, forward strand.
TATACCATTCAAAAATCACAAAAATGACACTTTTATGTTAAATTTTTTGGAAATAAATAATTTATTCAACATATGTTACTTTTATTATTTTTAAAATAATTTTTTACTTAATATTTAATTGAATAATTTCATTTTTGATGTTTCATATGCATTTTTGGGAATTATTTCATCATTATAAATTTAAAATAACTCTCCAAAATAAATAAAAAAATATGTATCCATCAAAATAATATTTATCACCAACCATAAATCCTTTTTATCAGTTTTTGAATTCACAATAGGGATTTAAGAAGTAAGATAATGTCATTTTCCCCTTTTCCTTATAAGAATTTTTATAGAGGTCATAATCATTCTATTATTTCATTAAAATTAGAAAATTCAGAAAAAATATATGATATATGGTCAAAATATGTCAATATTATAGAATGTAGACATGTTTTGAGGTCATTATAACTATTTTCTCTTTATTTTTACACATAGTAAACATGTTTTAACTATATCTATGGTAACAATGATTTATGGTTTTAGTATTAATTTTCAAAAAAAATTATGTTCAAAAAATTACCAATTATTAATTATTATGAATAAAAATATGGAATCAATTTTATCAAATTCAATCATATAAGTTATAGAAAAAAATTTAAAAATAATCATGTGAAATGTGTTGAAAAATAGATTTTCAATGAATAGATTTTTCGACCATAAGTGGATCATACATTATGTATATGACCATTAATATTCAATATATTGATGAAAATTAATATATTTTAATATATAATATATAAATTTATTTTAAAACATTTAATATTAAAATTTATTTTAATTAAAAAAATAGAATGTAATTTTGAATTTAAAAATAGTTTTTAAGAAAAAAAATATTTTCATAATTCATTGATCAATAACACATTTAAAAAAATTATATAATGTAACACCACCGACCAAATTATCAAATAAAAGTTACCTCAATTTAATACATTGTCATCTGATATAAGGAATTGTATCCAAATGGCCCAAATATTTTAGTATTCTTTGAAAATATAACACATACATTTAATCCACATAATACATTAAAACCTAAAATACAAAAATAATTTCATAGTGTTTCTAATTATTCACACTTTTGTCTGACCCCTCATATCAGTCAAGAAATACTTCTCAGAATACTGGGGAAAATGAAACATATGAAAGGGTTGATCCCAAATGCCTAGTATGGATATGCATATAATGAATGATATCTAGATATATGTCATAAACAATATACAAAGGTAAATAACTGGTAAACATACCATTTAAATAACCACAAGAGTATGGAAACTTCACCATGCAGATTCTAATTAATAAAGTGATGAAAATGAATAATAATAATGATAGAATGAATAATTATGGACATCATCACTATCATGATATATCTTCAAGATGGATAATATCACGACATATAGTCATGAAAATTTATGTCTAAGGGTTGAGAACAATCTGATTTGTGCCAAGATATATTCTCAGGAAAATTTAAAACTACTTGAAAATAAACACAAACCTTTTTTTCATCGAATTTCTTCTAATGTGGCCTACCATTACATTTAGGGGATATATCAATCCCCACCCATCATATAATAATTCCAATTTATTCCTCATATGAAACGTGTGAAACATAAACAACATAGACATTCATATGGAAAACCACAATCATTTTTTTGAATATATCAACCATAAATCATTTATTACATAAAAATACCACACCAATAGTTAATATAATCTAATAAAATTGATCAAATGTGATAAAATATATCATTAGAGACAAATCTAAATTAATTATAAGATTCAATAGAAGATGTTGACATAGATGAAACTACTATAATAAAATCATTAATCTTTTTTGATAGAAATACCCATTTAACATTGAAATCATTAAATTAAATAGCTAAAAAATTATATATCAAGAAAATATTATTTTAAAAGGAAAATTTTAATAATTAAAATGATTCTTCAAAATTTTATGGTGTCATGACAGCATAAAAAATTCACTCATGCTGTATAACTTAAGAAAACATTTCTTCAATGGAAAAATTCACAAAGTAGCTCATTTGGAAAATGAATAAAAGATTCCTTTCAAGCAATTTTATAAAAACTTATATGTAGGTAATGAATATATTAAAAATTTATAGGATAATAGTAAAAATACTTTGTAATTTTTTTAAAAAAATTTGGTCATGGGTGATAGATGTTCCCTGGTAAAAAACATACAAATAAACATCCTCAAATAATATTGTGATTGTGAAATAACCATTAACATGTACATTAATTTAGTTGATAACATTTTATGTTGTTGTATAATGGTTTAATAATTTTTATCAAATTATACTATGCCCATATCCACATTTTTGAAATCATATATGATGTTATTATATCAATGTGTTAATATTATTTCGTTATTACCCATGTTTCAGGTGTTACCTGTTTCATTTTCCTCTGCATGTTTTTTCATTTAAGTACTATTTATTATCTATATGATATAATTATTTCATCTCTAGAATTATATTAAGTTAATAGATATTAAATTTACCTATTATAGTAAATTTTAATATCATTAATGAATGGTTAACATGGAAAATGAATTCCATCACATCGTAGAGATGGTAGGTCGTACTTATGCACGAGTGACGATATTAGTCACTTGATAGAGAAATTGTAAGGAATTGAATGTTTTTTTAACTATAAATATTAAATATCATTAAATATTTTTTAATTAAATTCATTATACCAATAAAATATGATCAAAGAAACAAATATTACACCATGTTGTTGAGAAAATAGATTGTACGTATGCACATGTGGTGATTTAGTTTTTAATATGATGGATAAAAAGATTAATATGGTTTTACCATAATAATAACAACATCTAATCATATATAAGATAAATTAATTATTACATTAGTATGAAAACAAACACTAAATATGAATTATCAAAAGTGATGAATAAATTGGGGATGGGTAAAACAATTACCTCTTCTTTGGTGGAAAACAATTAGATCTATTCTCAAGGGATTTAGAGTTTGTATTTTTGGAATACCAAAACTTCCATAACATAATTATTGATTTTTGGGGATAAATGGGAATGATCTGGTCAAAATAGAAGTGTTAAATTAGTGTGAGTATGTTAGGGAGGAGGTTCCCTTTTATAATTGGGGTGAGGGGCACTTTTTTAGAACTCTCAACAAAATAAATTAATATACATTATTTTATAATTTCATATTGTTCATAAGTCAGTTATATTTAAACTATGATGGGTATGAGTTGAAATTATATAACCAAAAAAATTTACCCATATTGATATCAAATTCCTAACCTTAAGTTTTGGATTTATCCCTTAGTCAATCCCTTTATCTCTTACCAATAAAACTGGGCTTTTTTACTTTCTATGGGTTATTTTATTTATTAAAATGTTTCAAAATAATAATAAATTGTTCATTGATGACAAAATTAACCTTATCGAAATAATTTGGATGAAATTTATGTTTTCTTAGAATTTTATTCCATTTAAGGCAATTTTATTTATTTTAAAGAATCATTAATGAAAATTTTGATACAATTAATTTCTTTACTTTTTAAAACATATATATGTTAAAAATTATAATAAAAAACCATTACTATATCCCTATTATGAATAATTCATCTATAAATTTCGTTTATGATAATAATTTGGACAAATTATATTAATTTTAAAATTTTTATTATCATTTATTTGAAATTTCCATTAATTCAAAAATTATTACATAAATATTTTTTGACTCTTTAATGTAATTATTTATTTCATAAAAATTAATGTTAAATATACATAATAAATAAAAAAAATATATATTTAAAATACATGTTTATAGTGTAATTTATCTTATATATAACCCTATATTAAAAATTGTATAATCATTAAAATATGAGTATCATATCATTAATACATCATTAAAAAAATACAATAAATGTCTTAATATCATCCATGTAGAATAAAATGGATATAATTTCTGATCAAGGATGATTTTGGTAGAAACCAACATACCTAAATAAATTAGTACTAGTGTCATGGAAATATTCTAACATTTATAATATTATTTTTAACCTTAATTACCATATATTCTATTGACCAATGTAGTAAAATATATTACTAATATTTCAATTCATATAACAAAAATTTAAACAAAACTATGTAAATAATTATGATACAATGATTCCAAATTTGAAGTACATTTTCTAAAATTCAAAACATTTATGTTTTATTAGACAATTTAAAATTTACCTTGATGGAAGGGTGATAAAACAAGTTATTAATGATTAAATATAGAAACGATTTGAAACTTTTAATAACTAAATTTAATGTAAAATTGATTCAAATGACCTAAACTAGTAGATTCCAAAAATAATAATCTATTTAATGATTAAAATCAATAATAAAATATAAATTATCACAAAAAATTATTTTCATGAAGAATGATGTTTTCAATTAATAATAAATATTTTTATCCATTCGTGAAAACATGAAACCTGTCAGAAAAAAACCAAAAATACTACCTAAGTAAATTGTTATATTCAAATTCAAAGTATGATGTTTATTTTTTCAAATAAAATATAATAAAGTGTAAAAATTGGATTTAATACTACTTCACTATAAAAAGGTGGTAAAATTACATTTTGAATAATACATGTTTTGATGCCAAAAATTTGGTTTGTCCTTATGTTATAACTATAAAATATATTGGATAAAGATAAAAAATATATTATTGAATATATAAAAAATATATTTCATTAATATCATTTTTTAATTATAATTAATTTAATTTGTTAAGATAAAACTCTTTCGGGAGCATAAAAATAAAACTATTTCCTTTATATTCAATTGGTTTATATTTTAATTACCATTTAATTGGGAACCAAAAAATTAATCATATATTTTAATATATTATATATTTTTAAAACCTAATTAATATTATTCATAACTACTAATATAATTTCTTGGTTGTAATAGTTACATTTTAATTTTAATGTTTAGTTTTTTGTTTTGGATCATTGTTTTCGTCAATGTAAGGTATGAAAATAAATTTGAATTTAAAATGAATCATAACTAAAATATATAAAGGTGTTACATTTTCCCCCTTTCAATAAATTGTTTCCTCACAATTTTTGAATTTGGGTTCCATAACTATGGTTTCACTATTTAAAATAAATTTATTAAAATATCACATTGAAATAAGGGTAGATAAAACATGTACATTAAAATATAGGAAGGGAACTTACCCAAGATAGCACGTACTAGGATTCTGTGTAGGAAAATATGGACATGGAAGAGAAATATAACTATCATTTTCTTATGGAACATTATAGAAAACATGGTCAGGACAATGTAAAAAATCAGAATGCAATATATCTATGATTATATATGAGACCATTTGATTAATCGGAAGACAAGGTACTAGGATAAATTTTTTGGTTTCGAGATCATTTCCATAGAGTTGAAAAAATTAATTTACTATTAAGTTATGCACTAAATTTATTTATTTCCCTGTCATAACTATAATATCATACTTTGGTTATGCTTTTATCTATTTCCAATTCAACCCTTACAACTAGAAATAAATGTTCGAAATGAAATTTTTACAACTAAATCACTTTTGATAGATCATAAAGTCCCAAATTCCTTGATTCGTCCATTAAATGGTTATTAAAAACATAATTTTTAGCCCATTGTTTGTAATAAATCATTCTTTAAACGTAAAAATAATATCAAAATTTTATCTTAATCCATTCCAACCCTACAATTTATCTAATATATTTCTATGAAAATTAATATTCCAAAATAGGTCTTTACATTTAAATAATAAAATGTAACATCAAATTCCACAAATGATGTAATGTTTCTCTTATCTACACATACCAAATATTAGATGACCACAAAAATGGTAATAAAAACATTAATGGTTACAAATCTATAAAGAAGAAACACTCTATTACAATCCTCATGTATATCACCATTCTAATAATGAGAATATTACAACATGATTATTGAAACCAAAAACACAAGTACATTAATTATTCCACTTCGGCTATTGTAACAAAATATTCATGACTATGAAGCCTTTTTCTTTTTCATAGATATATTACCTTGATGCATATAAAATTTATTTGAAATATTCCCCATTTCACTATAGTTGAAACACTGAATTTCATTCTTTTATTTCGTTCATTTTCATTATTTTTCATGGTTACCATTTTATAAACACTTATTACAATCACCCACCAAATTTAAGTACATCCCAATATGATTCTTTGAACAATTATAACATGTGTGAAATTCTTTTTTCTGTTCTTATCATCATTTGTCTCTTTCTCCACAATCCTATTTTTCTATTAATTTTCCTTAAATTCGTAAAAAATAGATAATCTCTATTCTAACTTGATAGAATATTAGTCTATATATTGATACGATGAGAAATATTTGGATACCGGTTCCCTTCATTGGAATGGTTTTCACCAAGAAAAGAATAAATAATAATTCTTTTTATATTATATACGTAATTTGGTATGATGAATTACTATCCTTATAAAGTTTGAATCCTATTTACCGTCATTCCCATCCTCATTTCGCATTATATTCTAGAATTGACTCTTCATATTCACTCGTCCTTCATGAGGTAAATATTATTCCAAGAAAATTTTCATAAAATACATACATTCCAGGTCTATAAATTCTTCATATTTCTTCATGTCTTGAATCTATGCCCTCTATTTTTATTCATCTCCCAGGATGCGATAAACATCCCCAATAACCTTGTCCCTTTAATTGCTTACCAACTGAAGAAATATCTTCTATAATGAACTTTTCAAATTTTTAGCTATAAATTGATTTTTAGTTGCATTAAATGTTGGGGGATTTTTAATCATGAAGTCATCTAAAGTTTTTTCTCCGTGTTGTGGATCAGTATTCTCTATAAATGTAAGGTTATAATTCATAACTTCAGTCAACTTTCCCAGTATTATTATAAGGTGTTCAAAACTAGGTCAAGCTCTAGCTTGAACATCATTATCATTCATAGGAGGGAAAACGTACATGGATATTTTGTGTTGATATGATTTAGATTACATAAAATGGGATCCATTTCTATACATTGTCATACCTTAGAATTGGTTGTGAATAAAAATTCATGATTTTAAATTACTAAAAAAACATAACATAAATTGAAAATTTATGCATAGATAATCCCAAGATTATAAACACGGTTTATTTGGCGACATATTTACTTTTAAATACTTCATGATAGTTTATATAAAAAATATAACTTATCTCAAGTATAATCCTTTGGAGTTTCAATCCAGGTATGAAGTAAGTATCATTATCGTGTACCAAGATATGGCCTATCAAGACATAACTCCGTATAAGAGTTGTTACTCCTAGGTACTTTTTTCACATAATAACAACCACTTGTAGTATATAGATAAAACTGTATATCATGGGATACACACATTATAGTACCCTCGGATTCTGTTATGTAACCATCACATGATTATTTTCAAGGTTATAATATTAAGGGTTATGAATGGAAGATTTTGGAGAACGTTGAATGAAGTTTTGAAGCAAAAGAGGAAGTCGCCTGGGGGAACACAGTTTATCTAACCATGCGTCCAAACCGTGCGTACTTGGTCATTTTGGGGTAGAGGATTTCACATGGTTGGAGAAAGGTTAGAAAGACCATGCAAATATGTCATGCGGGGGTCTAGCTAGCCAGTGGCTAATGCATGGTTAGCACATGGTTTGCCTAACCATGCAAACAAACAGCGTAGACACTTTAGTGGGATCCAAAAAAGTAGATCACACACATTTTTGAAACTAAGTGGCTCATTTTTCCTTAAATGTGGCAATAACATGGAATTTTCTTCTCCTAAGGCCAATGAATGTGTTCCCATCGATCCAGAGGTGATACGATGGCTTCCCTAAGGGAATCGATGCCAGATTCATGAGGTATGTGATCCTTCTTCATCATTCTTGATCGGTTTAATAGATCTAGATAGAAATAAATATCTTCTTCTCTCGGTTTCGTAGATCGAAGCCCATTATGGTTATATCTGGGTTTGTGGGTGAAAAATATTATGATATTTGGTCTCGATCTTGTTAGGTGTAGAGATATAAGGCGGTTTCATGGGGAATCGACCCGACTTTCTTTTGTGTGTTTCATTAGTTGTGGATTTCATTAAAACCATTGAGGTAAGAGGATTCTCTCAAGAATACTATTACTTGAATTGATTTTATTAAATTCAAATTTTATTACATAAAAAAATTCATTGTGAAATGAATGTAAAAATGCTTCATTAGTGATAATTTATGGTTTTTTGTGAAATTGCGTGATCATGGTCAATATTTGTGCAAAGGGGGTTTAGTTTCATGAATTTAAATTGTTGATTTTAAATTATGGATTTTATGGAAATGTTATATGTTTAACTAAAAATGTGTTTTCAATATAAATGGTTTCAATGAAAATGTAATTTTATTGAAATGGTGTGTTATTGAAATGGTTTTGACGGAAATGGTTTTCAATAAAATGTGATTTTATTGAAATGGTTTTTTGGCATGATCGTTGGGCATGTGTGGTTTCTGTTCATGTACCATATTGGTGTATTGGTTGAAATATGACATATTACTAAATTCTAATGGGTTAATGGCACATGGGAAACAATTACCTTGTGATGACTTTGTAGATCAACGAGTCGATGCTCATGTGCATGGAATTATCATAACGTAGCATGCATTGTTGGTTGCATGGGTTGTGGAATAGTTCGGTATTCCAAAAAGGGGATATTGTGAAATGGTATTATAGTTTATTTACTTATTTTTCTAAAAACAACAAATTTATGGAAACTTGGTATCATTTTCACTTGTAGGAATTTTGTTATAAATGATTTTGAGAAACATCGTTATATCGTGTTATAAACTATTTTGAGAAATATTTTATATAAACTGTTCATTGTAAATGTTTATAACTATTATTTCCATGTGGATTGATTATAGAAGTCACTGAGGAAAGGCAAATATGTTTTATACTCACCCATTCTTTTGAAAATTGGTTATTTTGTTGATGTTATCATCTAGGATAAAGGAAAAGGTAATGGATCACATGTATTTAGCACAACTTTGTGACGATTGGGCTGTTCAGTGATTGTGAAGCATGGAGCGTGTGTATCATGAAGTCTTGTGGTCCCTTGAGGGTATTTAGTTTTTATACTCTGTGTAATTTGATTCTTATTTGGTTTTCTAATGTTGGGTATTTTGATGTGGTTTGAGATACATGATGTTTTTTGTTGTCTTTATTTTGATAAGGGATCATTTATTGTATGGTTTGGTTATGAGTTGTTGAATTATTGGTAGATTTTAAAAAGGGTAAATCATCCACCATTTTTACTTGAAATCCATTGGAATTAATTCCAGCCTTTTGCGTCTTGGTGATTTTTCTTATGTACAATTAATAACTCATTGTACTATCAATGAAATGAGAATTGGAAGGTCATTACAAATGGTATCATTCTAGTCATTCCTTTGTGGTGCAAGTCATTAGTGTTATGGGTCTTGGAGTTTTAATTCCTTTTTTTATATTCCTTGGGTTGGAATGTTAGATAATAGTAGGATTGTCAAAACCTAAAATTTAATGCCTAAAATGATGTAGTATACCTGTTTATGTTGAACTTCAAGTTAATGTGTTGTTGGGTACATAAGTGTTTTGGATACACTTCTAGAATGGTGGAAATCTCATAATAATGGGTTTATCCAATGATATGAGCATGTCATGAATTGTAAAGAAATCAATTCCCACTAGGATTTCATATCTCATTGTGAGGAATGATTTATGATTTTGTGCAATGATGTAAAATTCTAAAAATGAATAATTTTTTTTTCAAATAAAATATTTTGAAAAGAGGATTATTGGTGTATTTTTAAAATGGTTTGATTTTCAAAACACATAGATTATTTTATAAAATGGATGAACATGTAAAAAATTTGATTTTGGAAATCAAGGTTGTGATAGTTGATGTGATATAATTCGAAATGCTAATCCATCAGTTGCTAGAGAGTAAGAATGGTGGATTTTGTTGTTGGTTTAGAAAATAGAACCTGGTAGGCATTGTCAAAACAAACTTCAATAAGCTAAAGAGAATGTGGTTGCACCTGAACCATAGGTGAAGTAAGAGATTGTTCAAAGTACTGTCCAAGCCTCTCTAGTTGTGGATACGGGGAACCGTAGGAACGAGCAAAGGCATGTGGACCATAAAATCTAGTTCAAGATGTAGAATCCACATATCTTTCACAGTGATGCTGAGACTAAAAAAACTATGTTTGGATAATTAGGATGAATCAACTCTTTGATTTCATCGGTACACCGATGATGCTAAAGGTCAATATGAAGACATATATTCTTAAGGATATTGCATGCCCGTGGTGGGATTTAGCGGCGCTGGATAAATTTGATGAAGGCATTACATGGGTAGATTTTGGGGAATTGTTCAACAAACAATTCTATCCTTACACATTCAATATCTAGAAAATGAAGGATTTAATTATCCGGAAGCAACATAGTCTCTCTGTCACAGATAATGTGGCTAAATTCATAAATTTAGTTAGCGTTTCACCTGATGTTGTGGAAAGTGCGTCTTTTAAGGCATGTATCATTGAATCCGAGGTATGGTAGGAGATAAGATCGAAGATTGTGGTGATATATATTAAATATTATATATATATTGTGAACAAAGTGACTGTGGTTGAACATGATATCTCAGGATCGATGGGAGGACATATGATGATAACTATAAGAAATAGTGGGAACACAACTTCTAGGAACAATTGGAAAAGGGAAACCTATTTCCAAGGTGGAAGTCAAAATTAGAATCAGACATCTGTCATAGTGAACCTTCCTCCATGACCCCATACCAAATTAGGTTTCGTTCCATGTTTTTCTCTTTACCACATAAAGTGAGAGTGTATTACATAACCTAAATAATGTCATAATAACAACATGATAGGACATCTTCGGTGTTATTGTCAATGTTCTCCAAGTTCAGGTTTTCGAGACACTTCTCAGGCATCTCAAGCATCATATGCTTCAACAGGGAGAGTACTATATAATCATCCTCATCAGTAGAAAACAGATATACATTTTTATTCTATATATACCATTACTTCTCATCCAAGGAAATTGTAGCAATGAAATAAGGAGAATAGTTCTGTGATGAAGCAATTGTATGGAGCTGAGAAGATTATTGTTGATAATCAGGATGGAATATCTATGGTGAGAGGAATGATTAATTTGAATTATTCCCTTGTGCAAGTTATATTAAATATTTGTGCATCACATTATTTCATTTCTTATCTTGATTTTTACTATCTATGATTAATTTTAGAAATGATTCCTTTTATTTAGAACTGCAAACTCCTCTCTCTAAAAGTGAATTTCGAGCATTTGTGTGTTGATCATGTGATATAACTATTGATGAAGCTAACCTGAAATTGAACATCATGATGGTGGAAATGGATGTCTATGATGTAATCCAAGGTATTAATTGGTTATAAAAATTTAATGCACTCATCAAAAGTTATATGAGAGTAGTCAGTTTCACGACTTTGGATGACATCAAGAATCCCTTTAGAGGAGAGAGGATGGTAAAAAAAGGAAAAAAGTGTTTGTTAGTACCGACGGTGGGAACGATATCATACCAATTGGGTGATGACATTGGCATAAATGGAAGCAATCAAGTAAATTAGTTTTCCAGTTGTTCTGGATGAATTTTAAGTCGTATTTCATGAGAAATTATCAGGGTTACCACCTATAAGGGAAGAGGAGTTTATGATTTATCTCTTTTTGGGGACCAGTCTCACTTTCCTTCCATATTATAGTATGGAACCAACATAGTTACGGTAATTGAAAGAGTAGTTGGAGGAGCTAGAAAGAAAGGTTTTCATTAAGCCATGTACATATTAGTGGGAAGTAGCAGTTTTGTTCATTTAAAAATAATATAGAACTATTATATTGTGTGTTTGTTATCATAAGATTAACCAAGTTAGGATAAATAACAGATATCCACACCTATTCATTGATGATCTATATGATTAATTAAATGGTTCTTAGTGGTTATCCAATAGTTAATTGGGATCATGATATCTCTAATTGTGTGTTTAGAAGGATTATATTTCGGAGACAACTTTCAGAAGCAGATATGCCCACTATAAATACGTATTCATGCCTTTTGATCTAATGAATGCACCATCAGTCATCATGGCATTGATGAATCAGATATTTAAAAAATTTCTGGATTCTTTTGTTGTGGTGTTTTTGGATGATATCATGGTGTATTAAAACCAAAGGTTTTTCCATGAGGATATTCTAGAAACAGTCTTATAAATCATGAGATATCGCCATTTTTATGAAAAATTATCAATGTGTTTTTTTGGATATAGGAACTTCCTTCTCTAGAGTATTTCATTTCTGGAAAATGTCCTTCTATGGATCATATAATTATAGAAGTTGTTATCTCGTGGGAACCACTAGATAATGTCTCCATGATATGAAGTTTCCATGGTGTAGCTAGTTACTACCACCTCTTTATGCATTATTTCTCAGGACTATATTATCCAATGATAGCTTTGACATAGAATAATTCTACATAACAATGGATAGAGGAATGTCAGAAGTCTTTCCAGGAGATGAATGTTCTACTTACAACGGTAGGTATCTTGAGTTTTCCCTAATTAGGACAAGGTTATGTGGTTTTTTGTGATTCTTCATGATCAGGTTTGGGTTGTATTATCATGCAAGGATACCATGTGGTTTCTTATGGTTCAAGGTATTTTCGGGTGCATGATAAGAATTACCCAACACACTATTTGGAGTAAGATGTAGTTGTCCATGCCTTGAAAACATGGAGACATTATCTCTTTGGTGAGAAATTTACTGTGTTCATGGACCACAAAATTATGAAACACATTTTCTCACAGTGATATTTAAATATGAGGAAAAGGATATGGATGGAGTATCTCTACATTTTTGAATTTTACTTGATGTATATAGTAGGAAAATGGAATTTAGTGGTAGACGCATCGAGTCGAAAGTAATATGATCAGCTGGAAAAAGAAGAATTAGATGAATGGTAGTTGATGAAAATTCGAGCCAAAATGCACATGTAATGCGAAGATTGAGGTGATGATGCAGATTTATTTTTAGCCAGGATTATTCTTAATTTGGAAAATGTTGTCAAAGTGGCACAATGATCTGATGTGAAATGTCTGGTTATGAGTTTAGAAATCAATAGTGGGGAGAACATTGAGAGTTGGAATCATTATGGGATTCCAGTTATTTGTTTCAGAGATAAGATGATTGTACTTATTTCCTTCTAGGATCAAATCATTCATGCTAACCACCATTCATGATGGGCTATAAATCCAGGTACATATAAGATATATAAGGCACCAAAGGAACATTTTTGTGGGAGAGACATGAAGATGAAGATGTTCGAGTTTCTCACTAAGTGCATAACTTGTCAGTAGTTTAATGCATAAATCAGAAACTAGAAGGAATGTTGAATTATTTTCCTATACTAGTGTTGTATTGGGATCATATAGATATGGATTTGGATATAGTTCTTCCAGGATGGTTCATAAACAAGATTCCATATGGGTTATAGTGGTTTAGCTTACCACGTAAGCTCATTTCATCCCTATTCCTGAAAATCGTATGGTGTAGGATCTATCCAAAATCAACATACAATAAATGGTAATGAGGCATGGTTTACCAATTTCAATAGTCTTAGAAATATATTCAAGGTTCACATCTCATTTTTGTAAATCCTTACTACAAGATCTTGGGACTAAGTTGACTATGATCGCGATGTATTATCCTCAGATGGATGGCCAATTCTATCTAATGATACAAACGTTTGAAGACATGTTTCTAGCTTGTGAAATGGATTTTGGTGGCACATGGGAGGAGAATATACCCTCTGTGATGTTCTCATAAAATAACATATATCAGGCCTTAATACACATGGCTATGTTTGAAGCATTGTATGTGAATCCTTTTTTGTTCTTTAATATGATGGATGGAAACAAGTGAAAAATCAATAGTTGGCCTATGATTTGTCTAAGATACATCAAGGAAGATCCAATTGATTAGAAATATGATGGAGATGGCTCAGAGTTATCATAAGTCTTATGCAAATCGTTGTAGAAGACAATGGTCGTCTGTTATGGGTGATCATGTCTTCTTAAGGATATCTCCAGGGCTTGGAAATCATCATTTCGGGAATCAGGGCAAGATATATCAAAGATACATAGCCTATTTCAAGATACTGTAATGGTTTGAAGAGGTGGCATATTGGTTGGAATTACCACCGCTATTTAGTTCGGTGCATATTGTGTTCAATTCATCTTAGTTGAAAAAGTATTTTCCTAATCCTGACCATGTGATCAGATGGGATCACGTTGACCTAGAGCCAGATGCTTCAATGAAATATATCCCACTGGGAATTGTCAATAGGCAAGAGAAGGCCTTATGAGAAAAAAGAATCAGTCTAGAGCAGGTTTCATGGCATCATGTGCAGATTCAAAAATATACATGGGAACTTGAATGGGAAATGAAAGAGCAGTGACCATAACTCTTTTCGGGTAGTAAATGTTTTCTACATTCCATGGATGGAAAAAACAATGGGGGGAGAACAATGTACCCCTTATTTCTAGTATGTAACCCATAATTGATGATTTTTTGTATTATAATGTTAAGGGTGATTAATGGGAGAGTCGGGAGAAAATTGAATGATGTTTTGATGAAAATGGGGATGTCTTACAAGCGTCACACATTTTGTCTAACCATGCCGCCAAATTATGCATAGCTAGTCCTTTTGAGGTATTGTCTCCATAATCGTTGGAGCACAGTTAGAGTGACCATGCAAGTAAGCCATGAAATGGTCTACCTAGGAACTGGCTAACTCATGGTTTGAGCACAGTTTGCCTGACCGTGCGCACTAACCGTGTGGTCACTTAAGTGAGATCCTATAAAAGTGGATGTCACATATTATTGCCTCTAAGTGGCTATTTCTACTTCCTAAGGGGACATAAAATGGTATTTTTCATCTAATATGTCCAAATAAGGTTCTCTCATCATTTATGAGGTGATCTGAAAGTTCCTTTGGAAAATCGAATCATGATTCTTGAGGTATGCGATTAGTCTTCTTCGATCGTGTTCAGTTTTTCAGATCTACTTAGATTTACTTCCCCTCTTATCCATGTTTTTTATATATACACCTATTATAGAAATATGTAGGTGTTTGGATTCCAAATATGATGATATGTTGTCCCAGACTTGTTAAGAGAAGATACCATAGGACAATTCATGGAGAATCAAACCGACTTTGTTGACTATTCTTCATTCGTTGTGGTTTTTGTCAAAACCATTGAGGTAGGAGGCTTCTCACATGACTCCTCTTTCTTGAATAGATTATATTTTATTAAAAATGGTTCATTGAAAAGTATTTTTTTGTTAAAATCATGAAAAAAAATCTTCTTTAGTGATAATTTATGGATTTTGTTAAATTGAGTGATCTTGGTGAATAGTTGTGAAATGGGAGTTTAGATTCATGAATTTAAAATGGTGATTTTAAATTATGGATTTAATGTAATTGCTAAATGTTTTATGAAAAATGACTTTTCAATATAAATTGTTATCAATTAAAATAGAGTTTTATTGAAATGTTTTGTCAATGAAATGATTTTGTATTAAAATGGTTTGGAAGGAAGTGGTTTTTAATAAAAAGGTGTTTTTATTGAAAGGGTTGTCATGGAATGATCGTTGAGCATATGTGGTGTGTGTTAATGTTTCATATATAGGTCTTGGTTTAAATATGAACTTGTGCTCTGTGCCAAAGGGTTAATGGAACATGGGAAATAATTACCTTGTGACGACTTTGTAGATCGACGAGGAACCGCTCATGTGTATGGAACTGTCATAAAGTAGCATGAATTGTTGGTTTCATGGGTTGTGGAATAGTTGGGTATGCCAAAAAGGGGATATTGTGAAATGGTTTTAAATATTGTTTAGTTATTTGTTTTGAAAAAATAACATGCATGATTTTTTTTCCATTTCACTTGTATGTGTTTGGTTATAAATGGTTTTGGGAAACTTGGTTATATCTTGTTATAATCCATTTTGAGAAAATGTTTTATATAAACATCTCATCATAAATGATGCTAACTCTTCTATACTTGTTCTATAAGTAGGGATGTCATTGGAAAAAATAGATTGTGTTTTATACTCACCACTACTTTGGCACGTTGGTGGTTTTTAGGATGCTATCTTCCAGGATATGGGAAAAGGTAATGTTTCACACGTATTTTGCACTACCTCATGATGTTTGGGATGATTGTTGATTTTAGTACTTGGAGATTGTGGAGCACTAATTATTGTGGTCTCTTGAGGGTATTTATATGTTATCCATTGCGTACTTTGATACTTGTTTTTTCATTCATTTTTTTGTACATTGTTGGGGTTTGAGATATATGATGTTTTTTAGTTGTATTCCTTTTTATCATGCATAATTTAGAGTCTGGTTTGGTTATTGGTTGTTAGTTTATTGCTGATTTATAAAAGGGTAAATTTTCCCCAATTTGTACTTGAATGCGTTTTGAATTTTTTTCTGGCATCTGGCGTCTTGGAGATGTCGCTTAAGGCCATGTAATGACTCATTTTACTCTCAAGACAACGAGAATTGGTGAGTCATTACACACATAATCTCTAACATACCAAAATTTTATTATGTAGTTCATTGATTATCATCAAATTATATCAATGGGTTATTTTACCTAAACATTTTTTATAAATATATATCTTAAGGATTCTACGAAACATCCATTAATACCAACTACAATGACCCTGAACCTAGTATCCTAGTACCAATTCCATACACTAATAAATTGTAATATGATACAAGGAATCACATTCTATGGGAACAAATAGTATAAATATTCTTGGTAAACATTATACATACTTGTAATCCATATTATATTCTAAAGCACAAAATACTCATCAAATTTCATTGATTCTACAATTATTCCCCGTTTATGTGATCTTACATATCTGTCATGACATACTTCTCATGATCATGGGAGAAAATGATACATGTGAAAGGGGAGAGATCAAATTCTCAATAAGGGTATAATTACAGTGGAATCTATGAGTACTTATTTCATAAACAATATTACATAGTAAATAACTATTACAAATTCCATTTAAATAATCACGTGATCTGGGAAACATAGCCATGGATATTATAAATAATAAAATAATCATAAAGAATAATAATAATTAAGTAAGGCATAATATTGGACATCTCTACTACTATGGTCTATTCATATGTATCTACTGTCAAGATCTATCATCATGAAGTTTATGTATATGGGTTTAACCCCATCTTATTTGTGTCACGATATATCCTCCTAACAATTTAAAGTGATTTGAAACAAATATGATGTCTTCTTCATGAAATTATTTCATCTCATCATACCTACAGATGTATAGAGGGGCTATATCATTCTGTTCCCCTCACATTCCTAATCTATTGCATTCCTAGTATGAAAATGGTGAAACATAATGAGTATAAATATTCCTACTAAAAACTATCATACTAAATATCAATACTTACACAATAAACCATTAATGGTATGAAAATAGAACAGCCACTATCGAATAGATCAGAAACTATTCCCTGAAACAAGGTAAATGATAACGTAAGATATCATCCACATTTAAGCATAATATTCAATAAGTGTTGTTGACATATATGAAAATACTCTAATAAAATATTTGAATTGTTTGATAGAAATACAAGTTTTACTTTGAAATAATTTATTTAAAAAGCTTGGAAATTATAAATGACATATATTATATAAAATAACCTTTGAAATTTTTAAAGGATGTTTTAAAAAGAAAAGGAATGATGGAGGTGAAAAATATATTCACAAGCCATAATAGTTAAAAAATATTCTATTCAGAAAAATTTTAGAAAGTACCTCATTTGGAAAATGACTAAAAGATTAATTTATACCCTTTTTAAGAAAAAGTAGAATAGGGGTAAAAATGTCCTTAAAAATTAATATGATAATAGTAAAAATAATTGGAAATAATTCTTATGAAACCCGAATGTTGATGATAATTGTTTCCTAGTATATACTTGTATATAAACAATCCAGAATAATAAAGAGATTATTAAATAACCCTTACCATTTACATTAATTATTTTGAATGTTATTTAATGTAATATATAATGGTTAAAAACTAGTTATTAAATTATACTAGAACCATATTAGTATTTATGATATCATATATGATCTTGTTATATCATTTTGTAAAAACAAAATTGTTATTACACATGTTTTGGTTGTGAACCGCTTCATTTTACATTTGATTTTTTTAACTTATGTCATGTTTCATACACATGTGATATATTTAATTCATATAAATACTGATATTAACACCATATATATTACATAAACTCATGTTATATAGTTTTACAATCATTCTTGATTAATTACAATGTAAAATGAACCTCATCGCGTGATGGAGATGACAGGTCATACGTATGAACGATCAATGATATAATTCACTTAATGGTGAAAGGGAATTAAATTGAAATGTTTATTATTTATATATGACAAATATAATTTCATATTTATTATTTATATAAATTATACACATCATTATACTCATCCAAATAATTTAACAAGGAAAAATAGATTTCCCCATTGTATGGAGATGGTAGGTCGTACCTACACATGTGTGGTGATATATTGTTTTATTGGAATTATAGAAGGAGAAATATAGTTCTACAAAAATCATAATAATATGTCATCATATATATGAATCTACATTTATTAGTTTATCATGGAAAAAACATGAATATGATGTCAAATAAGAAATTAACGTGAATTAGTTAGTAAAAAAATTTACCGCTTCTTAGGTGGAATTCCTTTTGTTCCCTTATAAATGGATATAGATTTGATATTTTTTGATAACTAAGAACATAGAAACAAGGATACAGATGTTGGTAGGACATATAGGAAGGATTTTTCGATATATAATGACCAATTTGATGTGAGTATGTGAGGAAGGATGTTCCCTTTTATAATTTTGTTGAGGGGATCTTTTTGGAAATATCAAAATATTAAATTAATATAGGTATTTTCAATTTCAAAGGAATAAAACATGATTTCTTTAGAATATCATAAGAGTATGGGTCAATATACTATCCAAAAATTATTTTTACTAAAGTTTATGTCATATTTATAGCCATAATTTTTTTCATTAACCCATTGTTAAACTCGTTAACTCTTACCATGACCATGTGAATTTTTATTCTTTAGTTATATATATAGTTACTATAAAATTTCAAAATAAATCTAAATGTATTAATGATGAAAATTTTAAAATATTCCCAACAATTAATTTGGGTTTTATATTTTTATTAATTTTAGATAATTTAATGAAATATTATTTATTTTAAGGAATCATTTAATGTCATATTCGATTTTATTCATTTTGTGACATTTTAAAAGATATTAATACACAATATATCTTCTAAAAACCATTAAAATATCTATTATATGTTTAATTCATCAAATCAAATTTATGGAGGAAGTTACTTTGGCCAAGTAATATTTATTATGATATATCTAATAAAATTTATTGGATATTTTCATTAAATATACTATTACTACATCATCAATATTTAAGCCTTTAATGTAATTAATTATTTTCAATAAATTAAATATATTTTATCCTACTGAAAGATGAAAATTTTATTCAAAATAATTATTTATAATTGAATTTATGTTATATATAACCCTATATTAATAATTCCATAGTCGTTAAATGCAACAAACAGACCCGGGATCCCCTAAAACCCAACACATAACCCCATATGTAAAATACATGAATGGTTACCCCAATCCCCATCCGAAGGTGACAAGAACCTAGGGATCAAACAATAAAAATGAGGGAATGATTTCACCAAACCTGAAAAAATTCACAGCATATATGTAGATCAAAGGATAAAAAAATAGTAGACTGAAAAATATATATTCCATAATAGTATGGAAAATAGTGGAAAAAGAACTATTAGAACAGTAGATAAAAACTCTAACACACTTGCTTCAATGAAATGGACTAAAATCCAAAAAGATACACCATGATGGAATGGAAATACTCCAACCATCCCACCAATAACTACCCATTCCCAACTAACTTGAACCCTTCCACCACACAGTGGCACCTTTCACTTCCCTTCACTGGAAAACAAAAAAAAGGTCTACGCACCACCGGAGCAGAGCGTAGGGTGTAAGTTAATAGGATCAGTATGATCCCACACACAGGTTCCATAACTATTCTATATATGAAAATAATGAATGATATATTTGAAAAGAAAACATTCCATGATAAGTTAAAAATAAAATTTATAGAAAATATGGTAAACATTTCCCTTTTTAATAGTTGTAAACAAAACAAGGTATAATTGTTTCAATAAATATTTTTACTCAAAAATATCTACAAGAATAAACATGAATATCAAGGAAAAATCATAAAGCTAAGCAATAAAAAATATGAGGATATGTATCACAACACCATAGAATAATACATTTCTAGGAAGCTGACTACTCATTCCAAAATAATCAAGTACACAATGCAGATCCTAAAACAACAGGCCTAGGAAGTATAAGAATACCCCATGAGTACCCCCCCCCCCCAATGTCAATATCAGTCCCCTCAAACAATAGTAATGTGAAACATAGGTATGCCCAGAGACAAACCTCATTGATAAACACAAATTATTGGTTGATTTCCAAAAGATAAAAATACCACCTAAGTACCCATGGTATCCCATGTACTTTTATTGAAAACCCATTTCAATACATATAAAATCATTAGAACCCATATATAATCCATTCATCAAAATCCAGGGAAAACCATTTCTCAACACACAATAGTCATGAAAAAGTTATAAATTTATTTATAAATCCATTTTCAATGAAAAACAAGTAGGTTCATTATCATAGGCTATAGATAGAAACACCTACATTAATATTTGGGTCATACATTCCCAAAACTAAATCCAATAGCAACAGAACCCAAAAAATCCTTCAATGAAGGCGCTAGAATCAAACCCACCCCTCAACGGATTGATTCAAAATAGAAAAAATAGGGATATCAAATTGAATAAATCTCACATAACTCATGAACTAACATCCACCGCACCATAATAATGGTATATGGGTCAAGATCTCATGACATATCTAGATGGGGACAACATGTATCATCCAACATGGATCAGCAGATCTGATTAAAAAAGAATAGATCACTGTTACGATCAATCGTAAGGAAGAACTAGGAAGAATGAATTCCTAGATAGATGCACTGCAGACATAACAAAGATCCCAAGATGATCGGATCAATCTTTAAGGAGTTGTTCCCTTAAAATCACCTAGGGAGAGCTCTGGTCCGAGATACAAGGGATATAGAAAGAATATATGGGAAAAACTACTAGACGTGTGAATTTAACCAGGGTGGGGGCCAGTTCATGACATGTACCCCTTATTCATGGTAGTTAGTACATGCTAGATAAGAATGGTAGAAAAACATGTCTCCTCTGGTTATAAATCCTATATTAACCTCTACACAACATGTAGCAGCTCTTAGCATGATCTCCCCATTCACGGTATTATCTCCCAGTCCATAATAAGAATCCAACACCAAGTACATGGTGAGAACATCGGGTAGACAACATGTACCTATTCGGTAGCCAGATGTAAACCCATAAAATCAAATCTAATAATTTTTAAAATAGAGGGGAACATATAAAAAGTGAAAACAAACCTGATCGAGGTAACACCATGTTACAAACTCTCTACTGTAAAGACATTCCATCCCCAGGAAGTCTTTTGAATGATGTAACCTTTGGAAAGATATTAGACCACTGATCCCTTCTCAATTTATCGCTTTCCCAAGACTCATGAGAATAAAATACTTATTTCCACATAACTCTGAGCAGTGTTATTGACTTCCCGCACAAGTCTTTCTTGTAATATTCAACAATCTCAACAAATTTCTAAAAAATAGAAGCATCCAGTTCTAGTTTAATTTTCCCCATCATAGAACATGAGCAAGGTCAGGGTGATATTCTTATGCAGTGAAATGTTGAAACCATTAGGAATATCTATTAACTGAGCTGGTAATGCTATCCGATAAGAAAAATGAACAAGTTGTTCAGTGATATCAAACGATCCATCATTTCATAATGTCAAATTTCCTTGTTTTCTAAGCCAATGGTTACCCAAACAAGGATAAAAAATCAAGGAAATCATGTCACCAATGAAAAACTTCAAAGGGCGATGTCATCAATCTGCAAACGATTTTTTTCAACACTGGGCTATAACAAGACATCATCACACTTCCGGAATCTTTTTTGGTGTCTCCTAAACCATACATAGTCAAAAAAGGATACACCCCTACCAATACCAAAAAATATGTGATGTGCACGGGAAAACATACAATACTTTAAATGGTTCCATTCTAATCGAAGACTAATAACTATTATTGTAAACAAACTAAACATATACTAGATGGCTATTCCATGATCAATCGAATTCTATGGCCTAGGCACAAACCATATCCTCCAGTATCTGAATTACACGCTCCATTTTTCTATATGTCTGGGGATGGTATGCTATGCTCAACATTACTAGAGACCAAATTTCCTCTTGAATAATCCTCCAGAAACATGATGTAAACCATTAATACCTATCGAAAACAATAGCATAATGACTCCCATGTAACCTCACGATATCTTGCACATATATCTTACCCATATATCTAACATTAGTGGAATATTATATTAGAATAATGATAATAATTCATCAACAGATAAACAAACACCTAAATAGAATTTTTCCGTCAGGGTGTCCTTGCCATCCCGACAAAAAGTTCAATAGAAATGTCATCCAACTTTTAGACCATCACAAGAATAGGCTGATGCACAACAGAATGTTTCAAATTTTACACCTTTATATGTTGGAATGTTGTAATAATGGCATAAATAATTTTAAATCTGACACTTCATAGACATCCACCGTAACCATCATATCATGTAATAATACAACTTTTTTGAGCCTGAATTAATGACTTAGGTAGTGCTATTAAAATCAAATAAAACATAACTTCTCAGAGATGCAAGTAGAATCACTCTATTTCTAATGTGGCGTATGCTATCTAAATGAAGACACCAACCATAAACTGTCTCCCCACCGTAATGGTTTTCCTGAATCTTCTAAACATAATCATACTACTACTGACATTGTATGATAGACTATAAAAGAGATAACGATAACTAAACCCCGATCAAAACCATCCCCAAAACATTCTTCTGTGCATCCAAGTGTACCAGAGTGAAAATTACTGTAATATTCTACATCTCATTCGAATCTAGAATAGCCTATGATGGTACCATCATGCATAAAGCCTCTACAACTACAATCCATTTCCCTAGAGTTGGGGCAATGGAAAAGTCAAAATTGTGATGGTATTATACCCATCATCTCTATCTGAGATCCATGTGCTTCTATGAAAATAAATAGCTCATACTCTTATGATCAGATAATACCATGAACTTCTCCCCAAAGAGATTGTCCCTCCAGCACTTAAGCACATGCATTTCCACCGAAAGACCTAAATCATGATTGGGGTAGTTCTTCTCATGTGGTCAAAGCTGAAAATAGTCATTAGAACCACATGATCATCCTGTATAAGAATGAATCCCAATCAAGCACAACATGAATCACAAAACACCACGTACCCCTTACCCTACTAAGTAAATTTCAAAACAAGTGGCACTGTCTGAATTAGATTATGTTCATCAAAAGAAGACGAAAATCTCACATATTAATAGAATTCCACTCCCTTCGTGGTAAGAGAAGTCAAAGGAGACTCCATATTAGAGAAATACTTGAAAAACAGTCAGTAGTATCCATCATGACCGAGGAATCTTCATATCTCAAATACATGTTGTAGTTCTTTCAAGGGAAAAACCTTTTACCATCTCTATGAAAATTGATAAGCCATGCATCAAATTTTTTTCCCCAATAACTTCACTTCCCGAATCTAGATACCACATTTTGGAAGCTTTCCATAAAAACACCGATTTTTCAAAATCTTCATAACCAATCATAGATAGTTCTCATGCTCATAATTAGATAATGAATAAATAATATCATCCACGAACACTACCACACATGTCATGATATTGGTGGAATATTTGATTCATTAAATCCATGAAAACTAATAGGGAATTTGTCATAACAAATGGAATCACAAGATAATGATAATGTCTATATCTTCCCCTGAAGGGAATATTTGGAATATCATACTCTCAAACTCTGAGCTGAGGAGGACTCGATTATGATCAATTTTTAAGAAGAACTTTTCCCCCTTTAACTGTTTGAACAAATCATTCACGTAAGGCAATGAATATTTTTTATTAACCATTACCATGTTGAACATATGATAGCCCACACATAATCTAATTGAACCATCCATTTTCATGGAATAGACCACTGTGGATGGCCAAGACGAATCAGTAGGGAAAACAAAACCATTTTTTGATAGTTCATCCTACTAAATCATGAGTTCATTCAACTCTGCTGGATCCATGCAGTAAGAAGGAATTGATATTGGTGGAATTCATATCACCATGTAGATTGTAAACTCTATCTCCCACTCTAAAGGAAGACCACAGAAATCATTTGGAAAATTTCAGGAATGTCTCAGACCACAACAGTTAGATCACCAACAGAAGAATCATCATCTGGCACAAACAAAATGGTAGACAACATACTCCTAATCTTTGTGTGGCAAGGGCCAGTATGACTTGATATCGGATCCCACTCCCCTGAAACACATAGGATCTCCCATCAAAATAAAAAAATGAAACACACCAATGAAAACAATCAACCACATCTCAATGAGTGATGAGCCAATCCATGCCAATGATATCATCAAACAGATCTAGATCAAGAACAAGAAAATCCTAAACCAACTCCATGTTAGATATCATGAAAAAACAAAGACACAAGAACCCTTTCTCTTTCCTCTTTCCAATAGATTTCTCGAACTCTATTATAAAGGGAATAATTTCAGTTACATGTTTAAGTATATCAAAAAAATGAGCATATATAAATGATTTGGAGGCCTCATTATCAAACAAAGTAGTAGCTACTGTAGAAGCAATAAGGAGTGTACATCACACTATTATAAGAACTACATGAACTTCTATTGGTAACTCATCTAAAATGTGTAAATTATTAACTCTTGAGGCTTGTGGTAGGATCCCTGTAGTCATTGAAGATTTTGACAGCACTGTAGTAGCCTTCAGAGCCGACGCACCCTGGCCATAATGGAGATTCTTTATAGCCTGGTAGAAATTATAGAAATGACAACCATGTCCATAGATATTTCATGTATTCACAGGAAAAGTACAAGAACGTTAGGTCCCCCCCCCCCACCTTTCCACATTGGTAGAATGTTAGACGCACAATGCCAGCTACAATAGATGGTTTGGATAAGGCTTGCTACTGAGACCCACATCCACCACAACTGTTACTATCCCGACACTTCCTATTCTTCCCATGCATTCCACAATATCAATAACTAGTCGGAAGAGAAGAGGTTTTAAAGAAGACTTTTCCTACCATGTCTATCACTTCCATAATTAATCTATCAACTGTCTCTCTATAGGTAGAATGCTTCAATATTAACACCCATGATCTAATGTATGGTTGCAAACCCGACAACTACTTATACGCCTTTAGTGTGTCATTCCTTACAATTTCCAGAGCAAAATAGACAAGCTAAACAAACAACTTACTAAAGTTTTACACCAAATGATATCCTGTTTGCAATGATATGAACTTCATAGAATTTTTTAACATAAGAGACTCTAGAAAAAACATCCGAATGAACATGTTTTTTAAACCCATCCTATACAAGAAAACATGTCTATCTACCTGAACCACAGAGTCCCACCAACAATTTCCATAACCCACGAGTCTGAACACTGTGAACTTCAAAATAGAATTCCTAGGTATCTCCAAGAATATAATGATTTTATTGATCTAATCCAACCATTTATCGAAGTCTTGAGGTTTAGTTTTCCTTTTAAATGATGATGGCTTCATACGAATAAAATATCATGATCGATCACTTTCCCTTACATCTCTCGATTATACTTCAACCACTATGTTTAAAACTAATGGAACATCATGACAGACAGAATGAACTGACCATATGATAGTCTTGATTACAGTCTGATCCATAGGTTTATTTCCTTCAGGAACATCATCTTCACCTTCCTGAGGATTCTGTGGAAGATGTGGGAGAGGCATAAAACTTCTCAATGAAACATAAGAACGATTAGAAACTAAAAAAATCTCAGTTCATACTATAAAATTCATAAGTAATAACCGGGATTTTATAATAAAATCCAACACTTGAAACACGTATCCCAATATCCCATGGTCCCATGAGTTTCATTTGGATAAGATCTAACCATGAACATAACACAACACACCTATAAATTCCCTATAGTATTATCTCCAGTCAAATAGAAGTCCTAAGAAAATGAATCTTGAAGATAAAACAACTCTACCAGAAAAAATTAATGAACTGACCCAGTTTCCCCTAAAATTCGGCACCCGACCTAATCCTTCACATAACAGAATGGCCTTCCAGATCCTCATAGGCTGGTGACAACCACCTGGGCATCGAACGAAAAAACTGAGGGAGTAATTTCACCCAACCCGAATGACCACAAAACATATATATAGAGAATATAAGAAACAACCGAAGACTAAAAAATATTTATTTCTTAACTCTATGGAAATTATTAGAAACATATAAACATAAATATTTGCAAAACACTCCAAGATAATAGTCCAACTACAAGGGAATCAAAACCAAACAACAACTCTATGATGCAAGGGATGAACTCCAACCATTTCACCACCTACTATATATCCCAAATGACATGAACCTCACCACCTCACAGTGGAACATTGTCATTCCCTACGTTGGAAGATAAATGAAGGTCTACATACCACTAAAACATTGCAATGTGTATGACCTAACATGATCAGTAGGATCCCACCCTAGTGTTCCATAATAATCTTATGTATTACAAATCATGTAAGATCATTTCCAAAATAAAACGCATCATGATATGAACTAATGAAGTTTTATAAAAAAAAATGCAAAAAATCATCTTTTCTTTAGTTATAAACAATAGTAGGTATAATTGTTTCAAAGCAGATATTTCTATAACATTTCCCACTAGAATAAACATGCATATCAAGGCTATCTCAAAAATCCATGAAATACAAAACAATTGAACATGTATCACAGAACCATGGAATACTATAGATCTATGAAGTAGACTACTTTTAACAAATTAATTATGCGCAAAATCATATTCTAGAACAATAGGCCTAGGAAGTAGAGTAATACCCCATGATTAAACACCCGAACAATGTAAATATTGTCCCCTAGAACAACAGTACTATGAAATAGAGGTATGACCCAGGAAAAACATCCTTGATAGTAAAAAAAGAAATGGATGATGGACTCAAGATAAACCTTCAACCTAAGTACCCTAGGTTACCCATGTTCTATCTTTTACATACCTATTTAAATGATTTAAAAACTATTCAAAAACATTTATAATCCATTTATCAAAATCCACGGAAACCCATTTTTCATTAACAACCCTTTTAAGAAAATAACGAAAATTTCATAAATAAATTTATAGAGCAATTTACAAAGAAAAAAAGTTGTTTCCTTGTCATAGGATAGAGACAGAACTACCTACCTCAAAGATTGGGTCCTATACACCCACAACAGAATCCAAAACTAACAGAAACCAAAAACACCATCAACATTGGCCCTACATTCAAACCTTCACCTCATGGGATTAATTCAAAATAGATGACAAAGTGTTTGAAGATATATTAAAGCCCACATATGTCAAGAATGAATGTTCGCTAGACTACAACTACCCATGGAACGACCTTCGAGACATGATATCATGAATGATCTCGATGAAGACAATAGGAAACATCCAACTTGGATCATGGGATATAATAAAAAAATTCTAGAGTGCTATCATAATCAATTGTAAGGGGAAAAAAGGAATGAACACTTACCCGTAGAGATGCACTGGAGACGATACAAAGATCCTATGCTGATCTGATCCATATGGATAGATAGGGGCCTATAAAAATCACCCAGGGAGAGATCTAGTCCGTGATCCAAGAGACATTAAAAAATAGAGTACCAAAACTGCTATTTGGATGAATTTAACATGTTTAGGGGCTGGTTTACAATGTGGACCCCTGGTCACGACTTGTAGTCCACGCTGGATAGGATATGCTGAAAACCCAACAAATCATGTTAAAAATTTCTTATTTAGCGCCAATATGATTTTTACCTTAGGTACATTATGTGTACCAGATCACAACATGATCTCCCCATTCAAGACATGATCTCCCTATCAAGGACATGAAAAAATCACTAGGTATAGGATGTGTACCTATTATGAAGCTTTCAATAAATAAGGAAAGTCACATCTAAGTGTTTTTAAAACCAGTAAGTAAAAAAGAAAAATGGAAATCTTACCTGACCAAGGTAACATGATTTAACATTAAAATATGAGTATGACATCATTAACACTTCTTTAAATAAAATATATGAAATGAAATAATATATCCCAAGTTGATTAAATAGGGTTAATTTATTTCCCAGTGATGATTTAGTCAAAACC
Organism: Viscum album; assembly: GCA_963277665.1. Lineage (NCBI taxonomy): Eukaryota > Viridiplantae > Streptophyta > Magnoliopsida > Santalales > Viscaceae > Viscum > Viscum album. The sequence goes on from OY728157.1 coordinate 1,997,844,415, forward strand.
CACACATTCATTGAAATTAGGGAAAATTTTAGTGTAATTTTATAAAATTTACCCTATTATTTTTACCCTTATTTACCGTACTTAGCCTGGACCATAGTAATGAAAAATATAACTAATGCTACTATTAATATGCCCAAAAATAAAGGAAAAATATTTAAATAATATGGAATTACTAATTAAAAATATGGAAACCAATTTAAAATTTCTAAATATAGAATCTTTTGTAGTTAATTTAATTTTAATCATGTTGAAGGCGTGAGAAAAAAAATTATTAACCTTTAAACATGTAAAAGACTAAAATGTTATTATGTAACAATTTATGTAAATTTCGATGCAAATGACCTAACTTGGATTAAATAATAAAATAAAATATATTTATATATAAATAATCAAAAATATAATTTATCAATATAAATTATTTCAATAAAAATTCTTGTTTGCAATAAAAAATTAGTAATTTTTTTACTATTCATCAAAACATGAAACTTATCAGAAAAATAAAAAAAAATTAAACCAATGTAAATTTTTCTATTCCCCATTAAAATTAAATGCATATTTTGTTAAATAGGATATATAAAAATTTCAAATAATTGGATTTATGATAGTTTCTCCATTAAATGGTTGTAAAACATCATTTAAAATAATATAGGTTTTTAGGCATAATATTGTGTTTGTTCTTTGGTTATACATATAAAATATACTAGAGGAATACGAAAAATATATAATTGAATATATAAAAATTATATTTCATTAATATAACTTATTAATTTTAATTAAATTAATTCATTATTACCAAAAACATTTGGAAGCATAAAAGTAAAAAAATATCCTTTTTATTCATCTAGTTTATATTTTCATTTATAATTAATTGGTAACCAATGACATCATCTTATATTTTTAAAAACCATAAATTTTGATAACTTGTTTCATAATATTCATAACTACTAATATAATATCTACCTTATAATGGTTACATTTAAATTATAATATTTATTTGCTTATTGAGATCATTGTTCGGTGTAACATAAGCTTTACAAAATCGAGTTTAAAAAGAGAGGTACTATAAAAATATTGGGGTGATAAAAAATTCATTATAAGAAAATTTTCATATGATATATGTATAAATAAAGTTCATTTTATCATATAATGTCTTTAAAAGTTGAAAAACAATTTATGTTATTTTCTAACAATAATTAGTAAAAATTATTTTTTGAAGAAGGAATATTATTGATGAATAAAATGACATTACTAATAAATGAGTGATTTTTTTCTATGAATTTATCAATAAATTTATATTTATTTTGAACAATATATATATTATATAATGATTTAATCCTAGTCATACCATCTAATTTAATATCTAGTTTATAAGATTCATTATAATTTCCCGGAACTCCCCGGTCCATTTATTTGTCAAAATCAAATGTTTTGGCTGTTATGGTGGGAAACTGTAGCCAATTATAGGAGTTTTCCATAATTCCAGTTTTCATGTTGGTTTCCTATGTCAGTGTCTCAGGCTTGAGGCTTAGTGTCAATTGTTCAAAGTAGGTAGGTCGGGCACCATTAGGTTGGGTGACGATAGGTCAAGCATCGGTAGGTCAGGAATAAGTAGGTTGGGTGTCCATAGGTCAGGTGTCACATGGTTGGGAGTCGGTAGGTCAGGTGTTGGTGGATCGCGTTGCTGATTTCTGAATTGTTGGATCATGAGAGAGACTCTCTATAGGTGGGTCGAGTCAGTGACTTTTTGTCATTGAGTCTCTATCAGTGACTCTCATCAGTGACTCACCAATCAGTGAGTCATTTCCTTCTTTTTTCCAGTCTTTCTAGTTTCTCCTCTCTTACAATTTATTTTATATAAATCGAGTGTAGATCCTTGATTGAGAATTTATAAAGGCATTTCAATGTGTATTAATTATATATTTAATATCTTAATGCTCCCAATATTTTTAAATAGTCAAACCATATAATCATGACCATGATCTGATATTAATGTTCCATAAAACTGTTTCTCTTCCATTGATATAGGATCTTTCACTACATAGACAATATATTTTCTTCCCTTTGTGTTTCTATTTTTTAAACTTAGTACACTTAGAACATTTCTTCCCTATGGAGTCATGTCTTGTTGCTTTCATATTTAGTTTCCAATGGAGTCTCCTACTTCTAGAAGGACCTAATGTTCTTACAGAAGGAAGAGTTGATGATCTTTAGTTTTTTATGGAAAAAATCCATTAATCTATTTTTTTATTGTGTATCATAATTGTATGGAAAACTAATGTCTCTTTGAGAATACACTCAACTCCAAATCATAATTAATGATGTCTTGGAGATGAATGAACCTATTATGATAACGGGTTTTGAAACATTAGTAATAACTAAGGGTAATGAATGATGGTGATGATGTTCATTATATTCTATCTAATATAACAGATCCACAATTTAAATTTATTGGTTGGAATCCTTCTAAAACTATTGGTTGTCTGTGGTCTCTATTTGTTCACCGAACTCATGAATACATTATGTTAATCTTCCTTTGAATGGATGTGAACATAAAAAACTGATTAATCACTTATATCTGGTTAATTAAAAGGATTCTCCTAGAAAAAACTTATTCTGTGATAAAATATGATTTATCAAAGTGTAATTAATGAATAAGTGTGTTAAATCTGAATACACCTTTCCTTATTTTATGTGGATGTGTATGGTGTGTGGATCTTGTCTCTCTAGTGCTTTGTATGGGTTGTGTGGTGATATTGAATGTTTTTTTTGTGATATCTTTGAGAGAGTGGGTGGAGTGTGTGAATGGTTTATTGGCGAATTGGTATCTCATGTTGAAATATGGATTCATTGTTGAATGATTGAACTTGTTGAATAGTGTTCTGCATCTGGGTTGTGTTACGGTTGTTGATCATGGTATGTTTGTGCAGTGGGACTACAACCTAGTTTTTTTTGTTTTTTCTTGGATAGGGTGATTTCTATGTAGTGGAACTACCAAGGATTGTTTGGGAGGTATGATTTTGAAAATGGATGGTGTTACCTTACATATACGTTTAACCTAGACTTTTCAAATAATTTTATAATGTATGTGTGGGTGATGAAGGTACATGTGGTTTGATGTGTTGGGTAGTGAATAGGTAGAGATGGAATTATTAATTAAATCAATTTTCTGGTGAAAATAAATAATTGGCAAAATGAATTAGTTGGGGTTTGGAATTATTTTTGTGGCTGGTTTCATGGTTATGTGTTAGAGGTGGCATAAAAGGAAATTTTGTGTGGATGACTATTATTTATAAGAAACCATAGGTTGGGTGTAGTGTTTAGTACCTATATATATACATGTAGTTCCTTGTGATTTTTTATATTCACCCGACCTATGATGATCACTACATGTCGAACACCCCCAATATTATGGGGGAGGGTGTCCGTTCCCAACATCCTGGTGGAAGGATAAATGAGTAAATATTAGATATTCTATTCTCGATCTTATAGTCATTGGTAGAAATAGACTCCTAGGGTAGGTTGTGGTGTGGTTTTAGGACCATGTGTCAATGGGGTGGTGTTTCTCCCTTTTGTCTTCGGGATGAGATGTGTTGTGCTTTAAAAGGATTCTTCAGTATGTGGTTGTGGTTTTGTGGCACAAGATTCTATAGGCAGGATTTGATTTAGTTGTGTCCTAGTTGTTTTTTAGTGAGATTCGGTATTTTTCCCAGGTGTGTGCAGATAGGATATTATAGTGGTTCTTGTGGGAGATCATGGTAGCTTCAAGATGTTCACCATTAGGGATGATACCTTAACTAGTGGGATGATGTTTGAGGTTCCAAAATATTGATGCCATTACTACTTTACATAACATAAATTTATTTATTTTTTGAGAATTCCATGATGAGTTTGGGGTGGATAGTATTCCGGGTTAGGTGATTTTTAGTTTATACTATATTGTCATAAGGTATTTAGTTTGTTTCTCCCACTTGTTCATGAGTGACTATAGATTTTCTTACTGAGTATACTTGTATACTCACCCTACATATAAAAAAATATTTTCAGGTTTCCAAAGAGATTATGCAGACCATGATGGACCCTACTTGATTGGGCATCTCGATAGATATTTTTTCACTACATAGCTTTTCTTTTTGTATATTACTTTAGAGACTCTTGATTTTGTATTAGTTACATTTTGAAACAAGCATGTGGGTGGTTTTAGTTTTCTTTTATACAAATATTTATTTCATGGAGCCTTTTGGGACATACAATCTTATCTCAGGATTTAGATTCTTTAAAAAGGGTTATACCTTTCATTTTTTATATTGTACACCTTTGGGGAATGTCACTACCTCGTGGCATACATAAGGCGGGACTCAGAGGTCATTATCACCCATTCTTCATTTTTAGTCTAGGAGGGTTATCTTTGGAAGGTGGGTGATATGAAATAATGGTATTAGATGTCATGATTGATAGATAGGATGGATTTCAGTTTTATTAATAGTGTAGATTGAATGAGATGGTAGGGAAAAAATGTTAAGCGATCTTAGTGCATGACATAGGTCAAAGAAGACCGGTTAGGACACCATATTTTAGGGTTCCTCGTGATCTGATGAAAGAAATATGAGAAAACCGAATGACCTAGTGAGGATACACTCTCTATGGGGTAGAGATAATAGGGATGGTAAATTCATCATGATGACATGTGTTCTAGTTATTTTTTGTAATTTTTTGAAAAATAAAAAAATTGTGTTAAAATGAATCCTAAATAAATCCCATACTACTCAGGAGTAGGAGTTCCATGTTTACTTTTTTAGCTACAGAACCTGGTCATCATTCGTCTGTGGTACGAGCAGTAGAGGATTAATAGGTTGACTCACGGAAGATTGACCTGATGGGTGAGGATGATCAATGTTAGATGAAACTTCATTCATACAAATGAAAGACACTAAAATTGAATAAAGGAATTGATTGATATATAGAGAAGGAGAGATTTATTGAGGAACTGGTGATCCCTATCATCTTGATCTGGGATATTATTGTGTAATGGGATTTTTGGTGGTGAGATAGATGTGGGGTGATGTGTGTTTGTTGCTGAAACTCTACATAGGGAGAGGATGAAGACTGATGTTTTTTTTGGTCAATTTTGAGAATGTGTTCTTGGTAGAAATCCATTATTTGACCATGAAGGCTGATAAGAGGAAAGAGTTACTCTCCCACCAGTAGAGATGTATGTAAGTATTAGAGTTGGGGATCATGTTCAAGGATCTCATTCTCTTTTATCCAGATCTCTTTCAAGATGAGGAGTCTCAGGCCAGACGCTTAGAGAACGCACTTTGTCCTTCCCTCCAGTATGTGGTTACTCCCTTCCCCATTCTGACATACCAAGAGGTCAATAAGAAGGTGTAAGTGTTTTAGAGGATTCAATCACAAGGAGTTCTACCATGAGAGGGGATCCAACATGGTTCTACGATGGGAAAGTCTTCTAGTAGCAGATCTCAGACACGAGGTCCATAGAGGTTTGGCCAATGGGGATTCGACCTCACCTGTATCATTTTTTACCTTCTGGTCCACATAAAATTTCTATAGTCTTGGGAATGAGGTATTTACCATGTGGAATTAATTGAAAACATCATATTTTGTGCCCAATTTGAGTTCAGTATAGTGGTGGTGGGTAGGATTAACACCTGCCTCTATAGTATTTGTCGGCTGACCATTTTAGTAGTAGGGAAAATAGGTTCTGACAACATAAAGGGGAGAAAAACTTGGTAGATGTTGACCTTAGGGTGTTTCTCAGTGTCCTCTACCATGACATGGTTGAGGAGGAAGTCAACATCATTGGGGAAGATGAGCTGGGTGTGTTAGGTTTCACACCACATAGGTTGCAGTTTTAGTAGGGCCAGATATCGTTCGAGGTATGATTAATGTGTTTAGTACTCTTGATTGTTATTTATTTTATTAGGTATGCTTTCAATGCTTTATTACACCCACTCTATCGCCTTTTTTGGGACTATACATATAGATTCTATCCATTCCTTTGGTGTTGAGTACCTATAACGGAGGATAGATCTACTTGTTTGATGTCTTCCTGTGATGTAGACTAATGTTGGAGCCACATCAGTCCTATTGGTATCCTTACCTTTTTCAGGTGAAAACTTATTATTTCATCCTTGGAATAAACTTGTTATACTTTGTGCATGTTTTTATAAACTAATTCTAGAGAAAATTCATGTTTTCAGATGGGATGAAAAATGTGTTGCTTTTGTTCGTGAGAAGCGTTGTCTAATGGGAAGTCGGACTGTGGTGCCTATCATTACCTTTTTGGTTGAGACATTAATGTAATAGGTGGAAAATGAGATTATGGGGTTACATTATTTTATGGGGAGTTCTTGTATGTCTTTTTTGAGGAGGTTTTTACTGTACCCCTTGAACAAGAACTTGAGTCATGGATACACGTGAATCCTGGTGCTTTTTTGATTTCAAGGGCTCATTATTCATTAGAACGTTATGAGATATGGGAGCTAAGGATTCAGATTAACCACATGATAATGAAGGCATTTATCCTTCCTACTATGTCACCATGGGGTGCTCCAATTTTATTCACAAAGAAAAATGATTTCTGTCTGAGGTTGGGAATATATTACATGAGTTTGGATCTGGTGATAGTCAAGAACTGTTACCCTCTCCAAAGGTTAAACTATCTGTTCGACCTGATGGGGGTAGAATAAAAGTTTTATTTGATCGATCTATGGTCTGGGTATCACAAGTTGAATATGAAGGAGGGAGACATCCCGAAGACTTCTTTCAGTTCTTGGAATGGGAACATCGAGTTTGTGGTTATGCCATTTGGTGTTACGAATCAACAAGTTGTATTCATGGTACCTATAAAATATATCATTCATGAGTTTCTGGACCTGTTGATCATCATATTCGTCAATAAAATTCTGATCTACTCAATGCGAGAGGAGGAGCAGACCGAGCATCTCAAGACTATCAACGATTTTTTTTTCACCAGATCTATGTGATATTTTCCATGTGAAATTTATTGAAAAAAGTGGTACACTTCCTTGGATATGTGGTGTCTCGGTAGGATATAGTAGTTGACTATTCAATGGTCGAGGTAGTTGTTTCTTGGGGAGAACCAAAGAATGTGGTAGTGGTTCACATTTTTCATTGTCCAGTAGGCTATTACATGATATTTTTACCAAATATATATCATTTTTATCTCGATTGATAGATTTTACCCGAAAGTCCATGGACATTATGTGGAATGAGCAGTTTCAGGTATCTTTCATCTTTGTGAGGGGGAATTTTGTATGTGATGTGGTGTTCTGGTTTCCAGAGGAAGGGGTGATGTTCAATGTGTTTTGTGATGCTTTCCTTCAAGGCTTGGAAAGTGTACTAATGTAGAAATAGAGAGTGATATCTTATTGGTATCTCCAGTTATTTCTACATGAACATAACTATTCCACCAAAACCCATGTGTTACTAGCTGTCATGTCTGTGCTGATGTTGTGGTGGATTTTCCTCATTGGGGAGAGCTTTGTGGCCTTCAGGGACCACATGAGAATGAGGTATATCTTTACCCATTGAAATATGAACATGTAACAATGGAGGTATATTTATTTTCTCAAATACTATGACTTTCAAATATCTTAAGAATTATGAATTGGAAACTTTATTGTTGATTCCTTGAGCAAGAATTTGTAGAAGGAGGTAGTTCGAGAATCCTTGGATGCATGGAAGGAGATGGAGGAGCTAGATGCCATTCACATAGATATAGGAATAGATAGTGGTAGAGTCTTTTAGTTTCAGATGATAGTGTAGTCATTTATGAGTTAGTAGGTGGAGGAGTCTCAGTGGGGAGACTCATAGGTAGAGGTGATGCGTGATCGCATTGAATAGGGTTATTCTAAGGAGGGATGATTGAATCATGGTCAGAATTTGATGTTGTTCCTTGAGAAGGAGTTTCTTCTTGAGGTTATTTGCAAGGTTGTTTTACACGAGTTTCATAGATCTACCTAGAGGTGAACTTTATAGTTTTCATGATGTACCGTGGGTTGAGGGAATTGTTCATGTGTCCTAGGATGAAGCGGGTCGTGGAAGATGTTTTGGAAAAGTTCCTAGTGTGCTAACAAGTGAAGGTTAAAAACCGAGTTCTCGATAATTATTTGAAACCCCTAGATGTCCCTAAGTTTACATGGGATTACATCTCACTGGATTTCATAATAGGAATACATAGGTATCAGGTGTGATTTGATGAAATATGGGTAGTATTTGATCAACTGCTGAAATCGGCTCACTCCTTAGAAATCAAGGAATCTAGTGTAGTGGAAGCCTTACCGAGGATGTATATGGATGAGGATGTGTGGATGGATAAAATTAAATGATTCATCATCACATATTAGGAAGTATGTTTTACATCACATGTCTGGAGGGGATTGAAGCATGATTTTGACACTCAATTACGCCTCATCACTACTCTCCACCCTCAGACATATGGGATGAAAGAGTGGACCATCCAGACATTGGAGGACATTCTATGAGCTTGCGTATTGAACATTAGTGGGTCTTGGTTTCAACTCTTCTCCATGGTAGAGTTTCTTTACTATAATAGCTTTCACTCTTCAATTGTAATGGCTACATTCAAATCCTTGTATGGGAGACCATGTCGTTCACCTTTTTGTTGGATAGAAGTTCTGGAGGCAGCTTTTATTTGGTCTGGACATGGTGGAGTATGACTGAGAAGGATAATATAGTGAAAATATGGATAAATGCAGATCAGGACTGGTATATTTCATATGATGATCATAGAAGAAGGCATTTGGAGTTCTATGTTAGAGAACACATGTTCTTGATGGATTCCCCTCAACGTGGGTAGAAGAGGTTCGACTGAGGTAGTATGATTTATCCCAGGTTCGTCAGACCACTTGACATTTTGGAAAAGTATGTGGGGTTTCAAATCAACAGGTGTTTCCTTTATAGTTATAAAGGGTTGATGATATCATTCACATATCCTAGCTTCTTTGGTATCTTCACGCTGACTCCCACATAATTGACTGGGGAGAGTTGGATATCGAGGACAACGCCATGTTCATGGAGTAAAAATTGAAGATCGAGGATCATCAGGAGAACGTGATGCAAATATGGACTATTCCTTTAGTTCATGTGTCATGTAGGTATGTGGTCATGGGGAAGAGTACTTGGGAGCGAGAATCCTAGATTCATTCCCAGTACCTAGAGTTGTTTTGATTTTATATTTTATATTTTTCTGTATATTTAATGCTCGAACCATTTTTATTAAATGAGTTGTTTCGTTGTTCAATAATTTGTGATAAAGTATTGAATTTTAGTAAGGGGATGAATTGAATTTAAATCTGTATGTATTAATTGACAAGGTATTAAATCCATGCAGGTGAGTTGGTGATGCCTAGAGTTGATAGTATAGTGACATGGGGGAAGAAGTTAACTAATCTATTTTTATTGATAGTTGGTTCTTATGTGGGGATATCATGTGGTTGTTTGGTTTATTATGTGTGGTAGGAGGTGTTACTAGTTTTTGAGGTTTCACTCTATCTTTCAAACAACACATGATAGTTTATCCTTGAGAGGAATATTATGTGGTGGTTGTTCAGACCCCTCTTTCATCTAGGATTGGTTTTGAATTCTCAGGGGAGAGAATAGTTTTAGATGAATATTATTTAGTATATTAGGCCACCCTAGTCCATTATTTTATCCAAATATAGTGTTTGGGGTTTTCCGGGAGGCAATGATAGCACATTTCAAGAGTTTTCCAAAATCACAGTTTATTCATTAGTAGCATTTTTCTGTAGCTCGTGTCGATGGCTCAGCCTTTATGCCATAGTGTAAGTAGGTTATGCCTCAGTATACCCATCATCGTTATTACTAGCATCGATTGGTGGGGAATATGTAGGTTATTTGTTGGTGTGATAGGCTTTAGTGGCTCGTGTTAGTGAGTCAGGTGTCAGTGGGTCATGTTAGTGACTCACAATCGGTGGGTCGTGTTGGTGACTCGCTTCCAGAGACACATTGTCGGTGAGTCACTATTGGAGAGTCATTTTTAGTGACTCAATTAGCTGACTCACCCATCAATGATTCATTCCCATCATTTTTCCAACCACTCCAGTTTCGCCCCTCGTACAATTTATTTAATGTAAATAGAGTTTAAAACCAAGTTTGAGAATTTATAAAGGAATTTCAATGAATAATAATTATATCATTAATATAATAAATCTCTTGGGACTTTGAAATAGTAAAACCACATATTCTTGAAAATGATATGACTCTAAACACCCTTGAAACTCTTTCACTTCTCTTGATATGGGATATGGCTATTCCATTCCAAGATCTTCTCTTCCCCATGAGTTTCCATTTTTACATGGTGCATATCGTATCCACCCAGCTACCAATTACCCAATTTCGGTGCCATACGGAGGATCAAATTCGGTTCCGTCTCTGAGAAACCAGCTGCTACTGAAATGTTTCTTCTGCTAAAAGCTGATACCTGAAAGATTTATATTAAAAACATAGGGTGAGCATGAGATTTCCCAGTAAGGGGTTTTAAAATAACATACAATATCAAAATATAACTTTTTAAAACATTCATAAAAACCTTCTATAAAATATTTCTCTTCAAGAAAAGTTAAAACACATGTAATGCATTATAAAACTACTCAAATAAAACATGCTAACAAAATTATAAGCATGCATGATTCAGTAATAGGCATGCTCAATTGGAGTAATAAGTAAAAGACGTTATAAACATGTATGTCATATTCATATGAGAGCACAAATTAAATAGTCAAGAGTAGTGAATAATCAATGATGTGCATAAAGTTAATAACATCTATTTCAAACATCAAATACTAAATCACCGAGTCCTATACAAATGTCATTCCATGAGCTTAAATTTTTCTAATACTCATAACTACTAGCTCTTATCGATGGATATTCTACTAGATGGATATCCATTTGGTTAATTAATTATCATACACATAATGAGGGAAATGAATATACCGTACATTATGAAACATTTTTTTAAGGCATTTCCCAAGATATCTAATGATTAAGGCCTCGTTCAAAATCCATAATCTCTTTATCCAAAATATTCTACTCGTAGAATATTTTACATGTTAATTAAATTAAATAATATTAATGGGGAAAGTGCATATGCTAGACTGTGTTATGGCCTCGGCCAACACCTAGGGGCTAATGGTAACCAGACCCACACCCGGAGAGCCTCTGTAACCGGACTCCAACCAGGAGTGCCTCTATAACCGGACCACAACCCGGAGTGCCTATGTAACCGGTCACCAACCCAGAGTGCCTCTGTTACCAGACACCAACCCAGAGGGTCTGCTATAACCGTACCCCAACCCAGAGGGCTTACATTTAATGATCCCTATCCCCGAACATACAAGTCTAATGCATTCCTCATTTCTCAAAATCAATGTGCACATTTCACATTGATTTATTAAATCACTTATCATTCCAAATACACATATTACATGGTTTCTTAATTCAAATTATTCAAAGTGTCCCATACCACCTTGAATAATTAAATTCTTATCTCATAAATTACTAATAACAATAAATTGTTTGATTATCACATAAAATAATAACTTTAAAACTCGTCCACAATAATAAACTTTTAATTCATTATAATACAAGTTCATTGTTCTTGCTCAATTCATGCACTGATAAAAGGTATTGGAAATAGACTAAATCTTAATATTCCAATTATTAGTTCGAAAATCAGTTTGTCAATGACATTCATAAATTAGTATACATTCATTTTGCATGTGATACTGATTTAACGAAAACAATTAATGATTGGATGGGGTTACCACATGAAATTATATTTCCTTAATTTTCAAAATCCTTGTTCGTGGAAATGAACATTAAATGTTTAAAATTCCTATTTTAATTAAGATAGAAGTCATTTGTACACAAAGCATGCACTGGTAAATAGTCATGTCTTATTAAAAGGCGATGCCTTTTGTTGTATAGCTTATAAGGCCAACTGATTTGCAGCATATCATTTGTTTTATGTAATGCATGTATTAAATTAAACATATCAAAAACATACCTTAACACCAAAGTTTATTTAGGGCCATGTTAATTCGGACTATGATTAAAACATATAGGTCAATACACATATCCATATGTATATATATATAAAACATGTACATGTCCAACCCAAGTCTTTATTTAAAATTGTAAATCATCATTAATATCATAAAATAGAAATATATTGAATTATGTGTGTATGTCCGAATATACCCTAAGTGTATAAAAATAATAATTATAAATTAAAATACCCTTAAAATATATACATACATATAACTACCGTAAATTGTTAAAAATAATTAAACTCTTAAAAAATATAAATTTAATGGAAAATGATAAAACGTAACCCATATAAGTAACAAGAACATAAAATAAATATTCGAGACAAATTATAATGAACCATTAAAAAAATGACTCAATGCATTTTATAGTTCTTCGTTAACTTATGAAACTCATGTTTTTATTAAATCATACTTCCATACATACAGTTTTATGAAAAACCATAGGGTTGTGCATATTATACTAATATATTTCCATTTACATATGTATATATATAACAGATTATGTATTTAAGGCATAAAATGAATTTTTTTGAGGTTTCCATACTTAGGGAGAGTTAATACCTTGTAACTGAAGATCTTGAAACTCTTAAAGAAGAATTATCCTCAAACCGTAAGATGATGTATACATATATTGCATGTGTATATGTATTTATATATATACACAACTTAAAACCCAACAATCAATACAAAGATTAATCCCCTACAAACATAAAGTCGTAAAGCAATTAAACATTCGAGACAAAGTATAATGAGCCCTTACACCACCTTAGATGATACATGACCTGTATAAATTAAAATAAATAAGATAAATTTTATAATTCTAAGCTCTTTCCCAATTTAAAATTCAAATACCATAATTGAAAATAATTTTCACCCATCTCATTCAAAAACATCATTGCTAAGAATAACCTAGAATATTTAGAACTGGGTGAAATAAAACTATATAAATGTATATATGATATATATGCTAGTGTATATTAATGTTTTAAAAAGAAAGAAAAAGTATATTAAACCATTAAAGTATAGAAAATACATACATTATTTTAATGAAAATAAATATATTTACTGAAGAAAATAATCCCTTACAAAAATAACCAACATCTTGAATATAATTGACTCCTTGAATTGAAAAAAATAGAACTATTTTGAAAATACTAATTTTTCCCTTACCAGCAGAGCTGAAATAAAATGAGGGTTGAAGAAGTTTACTCTGTACACATGACCAACACCAACAACCTAGCAAACAAATACAAGGGTCTAGCCTTGCTAGACTTTTATAGCCATAACTGGGACCCTCCCAAAATGAGTAGAGTAACCAAGATATTTAAAACCTCTAAAATACCAAATGGATGAGCTTGTTGTGGAATCTTTGAATACAATGGCTTAAAAATTAAATAATAATAATAACTGTGACCCACAAGACATTTAGGGACCAAAACTATTTACCCACATAACAAATACAAAACAACAAAGAATTTGTGAAACATGGTATTCTGTGGATAGCGACAAACATACTAGAAATTAAAACCAATCCATAAACAAGAATTCAGATGGGATTGATGTATCAACTATTCAAAAATTGACAAGAGGGTTGAAGTCAGATTGATTATGACTCAAAAACAAAGATTCAGATGAAAAAATAAAATAAACTAATCTTATTATGGATTTGGTAAAATCAAACTATCATGGAACCCTATCCCGTGGCCCAAAACATCAGCGCCCATGACCTCGCTTCATCCACGACTTGAAAAACCGGCTCCCCGTGAAGACTCATCCACGAACGCACGACCTCAGATTCGATTCCTTCATCGCACACCCCAACTCCCAGACGATTCTCGCGATTAGTGAACCCCCTTTTCTTCACTACCTCATGTCAGCTTGCAGCTCTCTGGCCTTGGGTCCTCAGCCTCCCTTGACATGTCTCCCCTCTCAAACCCAAAATAATTTTACCAAATATGAAACCCTAAAGATCGTGTGACCTCCTCCCTTTTGCTTTATTATTATTAATTTATTTATCATTTTATTACCTTTATTATCAATATGATTATATTATTAAAAAATCCAAAAGTTATATTTAAAATAACATGTTATTATTTTATCAATTCCATTAAAATACTCAAATGTTCTGTATATAATAATAATAATAATTTAATCTGAACTTTTAATATGTAAAAGTTATTTATTGTTAAATTCATTTATAGAACATATATTTTTACATTTTTATTATATACCTTATAATGTTAAAATAAATTGAACTAATAATCGACAAATGAAAATTTATTATTTAAATATTAATTATAATAATTGGTAATAATTAATTGAAACATATTAAAAAAACTTTTAATATGACATTATTATAATTTTATTCCATGTCATATCAATACTTATTATTATATTTTTTTAACATTACATTTTGCGTTTACTTGATGTCAACTCTTTTATATCTTACAAGTTTGCTACCCATCTTCACATTTGTCTATTATACCACGTTTTCCAAAGTCATCATTACAAATATATATATTATTATTTCTTTGTTTTTTTCTCATGGTTTAATTTTACATTTTTTTGTCAATCATGTTTTTGTACTCTTTTTTGTTTTTTATTTCACGCTTTTCCTATAAGGCATCATTACCACTTTAGAATTTGTTTTTTTATTTTACTATCATTACCTCATTATAATTATATAATTAATTATTTTAAAATAATTTATATAATGTTTAATAAAAAACACTTATTACAAGATTAAATTTTAATATTAATATAGTTATACAATTATAAAAATAAAAATATTAATAATTTTATAAAAATTAATCCAATCTAAATTTATAATTTAAAACTAATAATTACTACTTTATATATATATATATATATTGATACTATATATATTAAATTAAAATTATCATATTTAATACTAATATATTTTTAAAAAGGATTCAGGAAATGATATATTAAAAAATTATAATTTGAATCATTTCTTATACATATAGATATAAATCAAGATTATTTTTTAAAAATATGTGTATATTCTCAACATCTAATTAAAATATAAATATAATGATAATTAAAATAGAAATAATTTTGTAAATCTAGTATTGATTCATAAAAATAATTGTAACAATATATATACATATATATATTATTTCGAAAAATAAAAAATTTTAATTCCAAATATATTCAATGTGTAGTAAATTTTTTTATCATAGAGAGTGTAATTGCAATAATCAATATATATATATATATTTATTTATTTAAAATATTTTATCAAAAACCCATTTTGATAAATTTTATTATTTATTAATAAATATATTCATGTTAAAATATAGAGATATAAAATTAGTTTGAACACTACAATTATCATTAAAAATTATTATATAATTAGCTTATAATTAATTTAATAAAAATTATTATTTTAAATGATAATTTTATGAAAGTAAATACAAATAATAATACACATTTAAATTTAGAATATTATGGGGTATTACATTATCCCCCTGTTAGAGAATTGTGTCCTCACAATGTTAAAAATTCTCATACACAACCATGGAAACACTAGACAAACGTCACTCATGAGGTCTCTTTACTGGGAATGCCACTGATGGTCGGGTGCTGACGACCTCAGGTGGATTCCTAATGTAGTATTCAGTAGCTCGATCTCATTGGCCCAGACACATTGTGAACAAATGGGGTCGTAACTATGCCTAAAGCACTCAACCTTCCATAAAGAGGCATGAGAAGTGTGGAGGTCATAAATTTCAGAGTGGACTAAATCCTTTTATGTCCCTTATATCACGTAAATATAGAATATATTAATGTCGTAGATTTCACCGTACATACTAAAACTCAAGACCAAAAATATGTAGGTTGTTCAATGGTCACCTTCCAAAGTAGCTTCTAGAAATTTACCTACAGCTCGGTAGTTATCAGCCAAAGTGAAACATTGAAAAAGGGATTCAAGAATCTTTCCACTTTTCTTATATGCTGCAAATTGTAAAAATTTGATACTGTAGTAGACCAGATTGCTTCCTTAGAAAAGATGGAGGATTTTAGGGCTGTTCGACACCTGATGTAGTTGTTTACAAAACAACCTACGGTATTCAAAAGACTTATAGTACCCAAAACATGAATTTACAACTATAGTTTCTACTATCTCTATTGGAAGATATAGAAGGCATGATGCATCATCCATCCAAACATTTAAGGAAACTACAAGTTAGTAACACATAACCAAATATTTAGTATTTTTATAATTTTATCGGATGTCTCCAAACATACATAATACTAATATTTTTTTTTTCAGGAAACATCATACTTAATAATGCTTAAATAAATTTTTATTTATTCAGTTATGGTTTTCCAAAGATAACTAAACTGAATCCTCTAATACCAACAGTAACGCCCCAGCTCCTGAGTACCCGGAGCCAGTTCCATATAAAGGAACGAATTCGGTTCGGTCTATGTGAAACCAGTTGTTTCTGAAATATTTCTTCTACTAAAAGCTGATACATGAAAAATTTATTTCAATAACATAGGGTGTTCATGTGAATTCCCAGTAATGGGTTTTAAAATAACATACTATACAAAAATATAACTTTTGAAAACATTCTTTAAAACCTTCCATAAAAAATTTTTCTTCTTGAAAAGTTATAACACATGTAACACATTATAATAGTTCTCAAATATAACATGCTAACACAATTATAAGGAAGCATGATTACAATGTAGGCATGATCATTTGGAATAATAAGTAAAAGACATTCTAAACATGTATGTCATATGAATATGAGAGAACAAATTAAATATTCATGAGTAGTGAATAAAAATAGTTGAAAATAAAGGTAATAACTTCAATTTCATACATCGAAAACTAAATCACCGATTACTATACAAATTTCATGCCATAAGATTTTATTTTTCTAATACTCATAAGTACGGGATCTTAACCATGGATATTATACTAGTCGAATATCCATTTGGTTAATTAATTATCATACACATAATGAGGGAAATGAATATGTTGGACATTATGAAAAAATTTATCTAGGCCTTGGACAAGACGTCTAATGATTAAGGCCTCTTCCAAAATCCATAAGATCTTTAACCAAAATATTTTACTTGTCGAATATTTTCCAGGTCAATTAAATGAGATAAACATAATGAGGAAAGTTCATATGTCGGACTATTTCAAGGCCTCGACCAACACCTAGGGGCTAATTGTAACCGGACCCAAACCTAGAGAGCCTCTATAACTGGACTCCAACCCGGAATGCCTCTGTAACCGGACACCAACCCGGTGTGCCTCTATAAATGAACACCATCTTGGAGTGCCTCTGTAAACGGACAACAACCTAGAGGGTCAGCTGTAATCTGACCCCAACCCTAAGGGATTACTTTTTCTAGTTCTAAACCCTGAACATACTAGTCCAATGAATTCCCCATATTTCTAAATCAAAGTTCACATTTGAATTTGATTTATTAAATCACTTATCATTCCAAATACACATATTACTTGGTTTCATAATTCACATTATTCAAAGTGTCTCGTACCACCTCGAATAATTAAATTCTTATCTTATAAATTAGTAATAACAATAAATTGTTGGATTATCACATAAAATAATGACTTTACAACTTTTCCATAGTAATAAAATTTAAATGCATTAAAATACAAATTCATTGTTCACGCTCAATTGATGCACTGATAAAAGGTATTGGAAACCGACTAAATCATAATATTCCAATTATTAGTTTGAAAACCATTTTCTCAAAGACATCCATAAATTAGTGTACATTCATTGTGCATGTGATACTGATTAAGAGAACACATGTAATGATTTTATGGGGTCACCACATGAATTGATAGTTCCTCAATTTTAAAAATCCTTGTCCGTGGAAATGAACATTTAATGTTTAAAATGACTGTTTGAATTAATACATAAGTCGTTTGTACACAAAGCATGCTCTGATAAATAGTCATATCTTATTAAATGGCCATGCCTGTTGTTATATAGCATATAAGGCCATTTGATTTACAGCACATCATTTGTTTTACGTAATGAATATATTAAATTAAACATATCAAAAACATACTTTAACCACCAAAGTTTATTTAGGGCCAAGTTAATTCAGAATATGATTAAAACATATAGATGCATACATATATCCATATGTATATATCTATAAAATATGTACATGTCAAACCTAAGTCTTTATTTAATGATTTTAAATCAAATTTAATATCATATATTAGAAATATATTTAATTATGTGTGTATGTATGAATATACCCTATGTGTATAAAAGAAAATAATTATAAATTAAAATACCCTTAACTTATGTACACATAATATAACAACTTATATAAGTGTACATATATATATGTGTATATATACACATATAACTATAGTAATTTTATAAAAATAATTAAACTCTTAAAAAAAGGCATTTAATGGAAAATGTTTAAACATAACGCATAAAAATCATTAGATCATAAAAAAATATTCAAGAAACAATTATAATAAACCCTTAAAAATGACTCCCTGCATTTTATAGTTCAATGTTATCTTTTGAAACTCATGTTTTTAGTAAAACATAATTCTGGACGAAAAGTTTTATGAAAAACCATAGGGTTGTGCATATTATACTTATATATTTCCATTTACACACACACACACACACACATATATATATATATATATAAAACCAATTATGTATTTATGGAAAAAATGAATTGGCTAGAGGTGTCCATACTTAGGTACTATTAATACTATGTAACTCAATATCTTACAACTCTTAAATAAAGAATTAACCTCAAACAGTAAGATGATGTATACTTATTTTACAAGGGAATATGTATTTATATATATATACTACTTAAAACCCAACAAGAAATACAATGATTAATCCCCTAAAAACAAAACATCGTAAAACAAACAAACATTCAAGACAAAGTATAATGAGCCCTTACACCACCTTAAATGAGATATTAATTTTATAAATTAAAATAAATAAGATAAATTTGATAATTCTCAGATCTTTCCCAATTGGAAAACTAAATACTGTAATTGAAAATAATTTCCACCCATCTCATTCTAAAACATCATTTCAAATCATCACCTAGAAGATTTACAACTGGGTGAAATAAAACTATATAAATGTATATATTATATACATACTAGAGTATATTAATGTTTGAAAAAGAAAAACAAATTATATTAAACCCTTAAAGTAGAGAAAATTCAAACATTGTTTTAATGAAAATAAATATATATACTGCAGAAAATAATCCCTTAAAAAATAACCAACATCTTGAAAATAATTGAATCCTTGAATTAAAAATAAATAGAACTATTTTAAAATTAATAATTTTTCTCTTACTTACAGAGCTAAAATTAAAGGAAGGTTAAAGCAATTTTCTCCGCACACATGACCAACACCAACAGCCTACCAAAAACATACAATGGTATGGCTTTTTTGGACTTTTATTACCATAATTGAGACTATCCCAAACTTAGTAGAGTAACCATGTAATTTAAAACCTCTAAAATCCGAAACGGATGAGCTTGTTGTGCAAGTTGTGAACAATGTTTCTTAAAAATAATAATAATAATAATAACAGTGACCCACAAAACATTCATGGACCCAAACTGTTTACCCACTTAACAAAGAACAAATAATAAAGAATTGCTACAACATGGTCTTTAGTAGACAACAAAAAACATTATTCAATTTAAAACTAAACCATAAATAAGAGGTTGAATGTGATTAATGTATCAAATTTTCAGAAATTGACAAGAGGTATGAAATCAGGTTCGTATGACTCAATACCAAAGATTCAGAAAACAAAATAAAATACAATAATCTTATTGTGGATTTGGTAAACTCAAACCAAGATGGAACCCTAACAAGGGGCTCGAACCCTCGATGGACGTGACCTCACTTCGGCCACAAATTGTAACACCGGCTCTCCATGATGACTCAGCCTCGAACGCATGACCTCGGCATCGAATCCTTTGTCGCGCACACCAACTCCCAGACGAGTCCCATGACTGGCGAACCCCCTTGCCTTCACTAAATCATGGAAGCTCGCACCTCTCTGACCTCAGGTCCTCAGTCGCCCTCGACATGCCACCCCTCTCAAACTGAAATTGATTTTCCCCAATATGAAACCCTAAACATCCTGTGACCTCCTCCCTTTTTATTTATTATTATTTATTCTTTTTTCATTTTATTACCTTTTTTATCAATATTATTATCTTATTAAAAAGAAAATTCATAAGTTATACATAAAATAACATATTTTTATTTTACCAATTCCGTTATAATTCTCAAAAGTTATATATATATTAATAATAATAATTTTATCTATACTTTTAAAAAGTAAAAGTCGTTTATTTTTAAGTTTATTTATAAAACATATATTTTTATATTTTTATTATATACAATATAATGTTATTATAAATTAAATTAATAATCATTAAATGAAAATATATTATTAAAATAACAATTATCATAATTGGTAAAATTATTTGTAACTTGTTAAAACAAGTGTTAATATGACATTATTATAATTTTATTCCATTTTATATCAATACTTATTATTATATTTTTTTTAACATTACGTTGTGTGATTTTTTAAAGTCAACTCTTTTATATCTTCCACATTTTCTACCCTTCCTCACATTTGTCTATTATCCCACATTTTCCAAATTCATCATTGGAAATATATATATTATTATATATATGTTTTTTTTCATGGTTTATTTTTACATTTTTTTGTCTGTCGCATTTTTTTACCCTTTCTTTGTTTTTCATGTCACACATTTCATATAAGTCATCATTACCACTTTAGAATTTGTTTTCTTTTTTTATTTTACTATTATTACTCCATTATGATTATATAATTATTTCTTTTAATATAATTTATATAAAGTTTAATATATAACATGTATTACAAGTTTTAAATTTAATATTAAAATAGTTATACCATTATAAAAATCCTAATATAAATAAATTTATAAAAATTAATCAAATCAAAATTTATAATTTAAAACTAACAAATATTACTTTATATATATATATATTCATTCTATAAATATTAAATTAATATATAATATTTAATAATAATTTATTTTTCAAATGGTTTCAAGAAATGATATATTCAAAATTTATAAGTTAAATCATTTCAAATATATGTTGTTATAAATATGGTTTTTAAAAAAAATACATGTATTTTTTCAAAATCTAATTAAAATGTAAATATAAATATAATTAAAATAGAAATAATTTTGTAAATTCAATTTAATTCGTAACAAATAATTGTAACAATATATATATATATAAATATATATATTAATTCGAAAAATGAAAATTTGTAATTCCAAAAATATTCAATGTGTAGTAATAATTTTTATCATAGTTAGTGTAATTTCAATAGTTAATATATATATATATATATTTAATTTAGAAATTTATTTATTTAAAATATTTTATCAAAAACCCATTTCGATAAATATTATTATTTATTAATAAATATATTAATGTTAAAATACAATGATATAAAATTAGTTTGAACACTATAAAATTATCATTAATTTTTTTTGTATAATTATCTTATAATCAGTTTATTAAAAATTATTATTTTAAATTATAATTTTTTTAAGGAAATTAACTTAATAAAACACATTTAAATTTAGAAAATTCTAGGGTATTAAAAATTTAGAGCCTTTTTTCCCCCACAGTGTCATCTGTTGGGTTATGGCCTTCAGATTCAGTTACCTTTGGAGTCTCCTGCTACTTGCATGACCCTCTCTTTTGGTGCGAGGAGGAGTCGTTGATCATCTATTTTTCTAGGTTAGAATTATGTCGTATTTCTTTTAATTGTGTATCATGCGGGTTTTGTAAAATCATGTCTATTTTTGAATACGGTCAAATCCAAATCTTAATTAAGGGTTATATGAATATGAATGGCCCATTTATTATAGAGGGTTTAAAAATTATAGTAATACATTAAGGGATGGAATGATAATGATGATTTTTTGTTTATTTAATCTTTTATCTTTGATCCAAATGTTGAATTATGTTGGTTGTATGCCTTCAAAAAATCATGGCCATTTGTGGTCCATGTTTGTGCTCCAGACTCGTGAATAATAATTGATAATCTATTATTGAATGGATTTGAACATGAAAATTTTATTAAGAACATATATCTAGTTATTTAAATTTATCCTCTAAAAACAAATGATTTCTATTATAAACCCTATTTTATCAATGTGTAATTATTAAATGAGTGTCTCAAATTTGAATACACATAACCTTATATGGTGTGGTTGTGTGATGTTTGTGGATGTTGTCTCTCTAGTGCATCGTACATGTTGTGTGGTGCACTATGGGTTTTATGGTGTTGATGTTGTCATCATGACAGTCTCTGAGAATGGTTTGAGGGTTAAATAGTATATTTGGTTAATAGATTGATTTATTTTTTAATGGATGAACTTGAGGAATAGTGGGTCTGCATATAGGTTGTGTTATGGTTATTGATCATCGTCTGTTTTTCCAGTGGGACAACAACTTGGTTGAGTTTTTGTGTTTCATTTTTATATATGTAGTTATTTTCATGTACTAGGGCTACCGAAGATTGTTTGGGAGAGATAATTTTTAAGACGGATGTTGCTAGCCTGTGTTGGCATTTTTCAAGAGTTTCCAAATACTTTTATGAAGTTTTTGTGGGTATCGATGTTACATTTATTATGTTGTGTTGGTAGTTTCCAAACTGGGGATAGAATAAATAATTACATTAATTGTTTAATACAGAGTGATAATTGTTGAAATAAATTGGATGAGGTTATGAATTAAATTTGTGGATTGTTGGGTGGTTACACATTAGTGGTGAAAGAAATGGTAGTTTTGTGTGGTATAGTTATTTGTTTTGAGAACATATAGGTATGGATTATTTATTGGTACCTATATATATACATTTACTCCCTTGTGATTTTATATACACACCCCACCCATATTTAGCACAATTTTCCAAACACACCCATTATTATGGGGGAGGGTTTTCTTTCCCAACAATGTGGTGGGAGGATGGATGGCTGGTTATTTTCTCTTATCTGATCTCTCTTCTAGGCATTGGTATCCCTATAAAATTTGGTAGGTACTAGTGTGGTTTGAGGCCTCGGTGTCTGCAGGTGAGGTGTGTATCCCCGGTGTCTTCGAGATGAGTTGTGTTGTGCTTTCATAGGTGTCATTGGAAAAAGGTTTTTGTTTTGTGGCCATGGTGACTATGGGTTGGATGTGATGTGGTTGTTTCTGAGGTGTTTGTGGGATTGATGTGGTATTTATCCTAGGTGTCTATGGGAAGGTTGTGGTTTTGTGGCATTTGGAAAAGTGTTGTAGCTTCAGGACATTAACCATTATGGATGAGTAGATTACTATTGGGGAGAGGTTCGGGGAACCCAAATATCATTATTCTCGCAAAATTACTTTACATTATTTGCGTTATTTTGTGAACAATCCTTGGTGATATTTGGGTGGATAGTATACCTTGTTTGGTGTTTTTTAGTTTTTGTTGTTTTTATCACAAGGGGATTAGTATGCTTATCCCACTTGTGAATGAGTGACTTCAGCATTTCCTATTTTGTATACATAAATTCTCACCCAACATATATAACACCAATTTCGAGTTTCCATAATGATTACATAGACCATTCTAGACCCTACTATCTCAACAGTCAGGATAGTAATTATGTCAATGATTAGGTTTTCATTTGGAATTTTGATTTTTATACTCTTTCTTTTGTATTAGTTTTATTTTAAAATAAGCATGAGGGATGGTTTTAGCTTCCATTTAAATATATGTTTAGTGATTAGATTTATTTGGGATATACCATCTTATCTCCTAGTATTTTTGAAAACCCAAAGGGTAAATCCTTCCATTTGTTAGATTGTACACCCTTGGTTCCATTCATCACCTTAGGCTATACTGAATGTGGGAATTGGGGGCCATTATTTCCATTTCTATATTGTCATCCCAAGAGTAGTATGTTTGGATAGAGGTTTTCGTGAAGGACATATATAAATAATATGATTTACTATTCATTTATTCTCTATGTTTCATATCATATACTCTATCACACATAATATTAATCATTTAAAATCATTAGAAATTACAATATCATCATGTAATTATTTATATAATATATAATAATTCTAAAATATATGCATGTTTTTGAATGTGTTTTTATTATTAGTTTAATTATATGTGATTTTATACATCGTTAAACTTTTTATATTTATAAATTTATAAAATGAATTAAAATATTTTTGAAAACTAAAATTATTATTTTAATACAAATGGGTTTATTAAATTTAATTATTTATTTCTCAAAAAATAAGAATGAAATTATAATAGAATCATTTAAGGTTAAAATGCGACATTTCCTTAATAAATGTTTTCTTATGTATTATATATTTTCTTTTAACTAAAATTAATTGATCAATATAGTAATACAATATTAATTTTCTATAAAAATTACTTATTAATTATTGTTTTTTTTAAATAATAATAAAATAATTTTCTGGGGAACTATTTGTGTAGTGGATCACTAGAGATAATAGGATTATAAAATATTTAATTATTAATTACCTAGGATTTCACTCACTAATAATACAAATACCCAACCCTTCATTCTAAGTGTTATTTATAATTAATCAATTTTCATTATCTTCAATATCCATCTAGTCTTAAATATATGTTATCACAAAAATAAAATTTTATTAAAAACATTACTAAAACATTAAGTGATATTATCAAAATACTTTAACAATTTATTACTCATTTATTCATTAAAACATTATCGGGGTTAATACCCTTTTACGACCTACATGAACGTTGTTACAACACATTTATAATGAATGGTTATAAAAACATAAATACATGAAATATATTTTAATAATAACTAATTTAATATATTGTAATATTTTAATAATGCTAATATGAAAGATTTTATTCATCCGTAAATTAAATTATTATTTATAAATTCAATATTCACAAGAATGAATAATTTGTAATTATTTTTTTCTTAAAAAATACTTGTAATATACCAAAAATATTTAGAGAGCTCTATAAATTACTAAAATACATATTTTATAATCTCTATGAATATTCATTATGTAAGGAACATGTGTCAAGAAAGAAAAAATGGAAACCTATATTCCAAATATTTCCTAGAACAAACTGATGATTTAACAGGTAAATATAAATTTTAACAATTTATTGGTAATAAATGGTAAATAAAAACTATAAATGATTTTTATAAAGAAAAATATATTACAATACGGTTGTTTTATAGTTTAGTTATAAATCTAAATAGATAGTATATGTTTTTTACGGCATTCAATACAGTGGAGATATGAGTTGTGGGTTTCAATCGACTAAATATACTTTCCATGATTCACAATCATACTTAATTTATATTATATTTATAGTTTGGATACATCCCATCCATTCTCAAATCATAATATTTTTCTCTATTTTTGGGTGAATTACATTTTTAATGAAAAATATTATTTATGTTTAATTTCATACATAATAAAAATATGAAATTGTATATATTAATTATCATCCACTATATAAAATTTTTCTCATGCATATCTATTCCCATTTTTACATGAAATATTTTATTTTATTATGTTGAAAGTTAAAAAATTAATTTCATTTATAACACATTAATTTTTTCTGTTAATTATATTAAATTATATATTTTATATCTCTTTATCCATTATGGTTTTTTTGAAACTCTAAATGTTCTTAAAATGTATTCCATTCCATTCCAATGATAAATTATCTATTTTACTCAATATTTCATCTAGAATACCATTATATATTATAAAGGATTCATTACTGGGACATTTAATTTTTATAATAATGGTTTATCTTTGAAACCACCCATCACCAGTAATAAACTTTTTGGGGTCATTCTACTATATTTGTACATGATACAAGATATTGAATCCCGAAATATTTAATTGTTTATTATTATTAAGAGACTAATTGCAAATATGATTCTGAAATCACATTATAAAACATGAAATAAAACATTATATTGTATTGAAACATTTTTCATTTCACGAATTATATCCCTGAAATCATTCATAAATCCCTTTTTGATATCCAAGGAAAATAAAATCATTAGAAAGGGTTATCCCAAGTGTTTTGTAATGGAAACCATACAATTGAAGTCATCATAGAATAAATAAAGAATGAAAAATATTTTGTAGAATAACAATATTAAAATATTCCATAAATAAATATCATAAAAGGGGACTAAATCCAATGATGAAATTAAAACGTAAATAATCATATTTATACTAAAAAATGGACTAATAATGATAGAATGTATAATTTTGGGCATCATAATATTTTCATCATGACCTTGTAGTCAGAATGAATAGTTAAGTAGGTGAGGAATACTCTATGTTCCAAAAATAGTTTGTATCCTGAGACTTAATGATGGACCGAGGTTTTATAATTATCCTATCCAATCACTTAATATGTTTTCTCCATTCAAGAAATGAAAACTAGTGAATAAAAAAGTTGAAATATTCAACATAAAAATCCATTTTAGAAGAGTAGAATTTAAAAAATCAATATGATTCTGTAGTAGAAAATAGAACCTCATGATCATAATCTATCTATATTAATATAGTGGATGGTATCAATATATTATTTCCACCATAATTTATTATGTTGATAAAAATATGTTAACATAGAGGAAAACACTTTTCAAATGATATTCAAACCTTTCTCTAAAAATTAATAAAAAATATATATATTTTTACAATTTTAAAACTCCATTATAAAATATTCTTAAAATTAAATTATTTGAAAATAAATAAATGATTTTTTAAATTAATATTCAATTCATGGAACTCTTAGTCTATTAGGAAATTCAATTCATGCGTTAAACATTAACAAGTAGTTTTGTTCACAACATTTGTCAAAAGAACATCCTTTGGGAAATAAAATGAAGATTCATTTAATTTTTTTTATTGAAATTAAAACAAGGTTAAAATATAATAAATATATCATTTTATGATACTATTAATTTTATTGAAATCGCCTCAATGCATATAAGGATATGGAAAAAATATTCTTGACCGAATAGAATAAAAATTCAGTTTTGTATGGAAAATTTATTTTTGAAATTTTAGAATTTAATGAGTGGAAAATTTATGGGAAAATTTTAATATAAATAATTCAAATTAATTGAATACAAACAGATGATATTTTGTGGACAGATCATATAATTTCATTATTGGCACCAAAATTTGGGAGGAACAAGAACAAATGGATAGAATTAGGAGATTCTTTGCGAAGCCTGATCGTGGATCCCATGTGGCCTTGTGTTGGTGAATAGCCCCTCCATCGCGTAGCCGCCATGGAGTAAAGTGGCAGGATGCTCTGCGAAACCATTTGACATTCGTGAACCCACCACGGTGTGATGAGACGTGATTCCCCACGAACCGATTTGACATTCGTGAACCCACCATGGAGCGACGAGGCATAATACTCTATAAAGCCCTGTGATGTTCATGAACCAATCGTTGAGCAACGATGCGAGATGCTTCACGATCCAATTTAATTTCCACGAACTCACAGTGTAGCGATTAGGTGATATTCTCTACGAACAAATTTGAATTTCACAAACTCGCCACGGAGCAATCTCTTTCATTGCATCGAGCGGGCTATGCTTCATGACAACTCTTGACTATAAATACCAGGCTCCCTTCGATCCCAAAGTACAGATCCTCCGAAATTTTTCCCTCTTATCTCCCACATCACGAAGCCATTTCTGCTCTATGAACCATGAGATTTTCATTGTAATTTTGCAACGCGAAGTGACTCCCATTTGGCATAAATTTAACCCTTCTTCAAAGATGGATTCCATTCACGAAGCCCATGGGACACCACGAAGGAAGTGGATACCCAATGGGACTTTGGTATTTGCGGAGCACTTATGCTTCGTGAAGTACCCTCCACGCACATGTCACCCCAATGCTAAGGCAGGGTCACTGTGCTTTTCAAAGCACATTGCTTCACAATTCTATGCTTCGCAAGGCACCCTTTCATTATGAAGAACTGCTCCACGAATGACATTTTACTTTGCGATGAACCTTCCATATGCACCTATTATTTTGGCGTAGGCTAGGCCACTTCACTTCATGAAGCACACCCCTTCACAAAGCCCCTCCACATTTTGGAGAAAATGTGCATCACAAGGCTTCTAACTATTAACCCATTTTCTCTAAAAATCCTTTTCCCATACAACCCTCCAGGTTTTCATGAAGTGATTTCAAAGATCCCTGGCTGGTTCTTCCCAATGCATTGCCACACCTCATGATTCTTCGCGTGGGCATGCTAACAGACATTTCTTCTTCACATAGCCACCCTAATGTGGATCCCTCAATGGATCACTCCGTAACACCCCTTCACTATGGAATTTCTGATGCCTTCCCTTCCCGAAGGGGTGAGAGGTCATAGTTATGTATGTCCTAAGGGGTGTTGAGTGAACCCACCTCATCTGAGCTACAGGACGTTAAACTGCCAAGCACCGTCATACTCTGGACATAATGATAAAATGTGACCCTGTCCTGTGGGTCTAATGTCGGGTCCCCCACCATGGATATTTATCATGCCCACTGGTATCCATTTGAGTGAAATCATTCCACAAATGGAATGAGATCATCTTCATCCAAGTGGAATCTATCTGTGGGGAAAGGGAAACCACCTTTTTGTATGCCCATAGCCGTTCATGTTGGAGGCATCACCCCTGCTCCTCCAATCTTCTTCCTGGCCAAAGAACATAGGGGGTGATGTGCAACAGAGCCCTCGTTTCATCGGTTCCAAATCACTCTCCCTCTGATATTTCTCGCCACTAGGCCTCCACCTAGGAGTAAGTCCCAATCTCCATCTCCCTAGGCTGATAACCACCCGTAAGCCCTTGTATCCTCTTTGGGCCACTAACCATGCATAAGCCCCCATTTCACATCGCATAGATGCACCTTCTATGACGTGAACTTCGTGCCTTTTTGTCAACTTGTTTCTCACATCGAGCATGAATCACGTGCGCTTAGAGAAAGCACCGACCAGAAATCCTATCTGGGCAGCCTAGAGTTTAAGCACAAAACACCAACCCCATACAATCAATGTGGAATTTGACCCATTCCAAGCCAAGATACGTAGAATGCCTCAGTAAGGTTCAAACCCAACACCCGTTGGTCCCGAACATCTTCACATCTGTTCCCACTACTTCTAAACTAGGTAGACTTTGATTATTTACAAGGGAAGGTATGTAGGAAGCCTCCCAGTGGTTCAAGACCAACAACCACAAGTTACAACCCCCTTTATGTCAGACCACCTTTGTCACTGATGACGTTAAACTGCATGGCCCATTTTCATCTTGCATGATGTTAAATTGAATCCACCATCACGAAGTACATGGGCTTTGATCCGAGTCTTCTAGATGTGGTACGTAGGATGCCTCCATGAGGTTCAACCCCATGCAGCGGTAAACCGTTGTGCCCCCATCCAGCGGTAAGCTGTTGTGCCCCCCATCCATCAGTAAGCTGTTGTGCCCCTATCAAATGGTATGACATTTTTCCTCCATCTAGCAGTAAGAAA
This sequence comes from Viscum album, assembly GCA_963277665.1. Lineage (NCBI taxonomy): Eukaryota > Viridiplantae > Streptophyta > Magnoliopsida > Santalales > Viscaceae > Viscum > Viscum album. The sequence continues at coordinate 1,997,874,225 of OY728157.1, forward strand.
TTGTTCCCCCACATCCAGTGGTAAGACTTGTGCCCCCATCCAGTGGTAGGACATTGCAATCCCGATCAAGAGGTAATACTTTGTGCCCCAATCCAGTGGTAAGCCGTTGAAAACCCCAGCCAATGGTAAGATGATGTTAACCCCATTCATTGGTAATCCATTGTCAACCCAAACCCAATGGTTAGCCATTGTTGTCCCTTCTGTTGGGACCCATATCTTTGGTTGGTCCTAGTGGCGTAAGTCCTACATCGGGCTGCTAACCACATGTAAGCCCTAGTACATCAATGGGTCATTGTCCTCTGTGCACACACCGATCCTATACCCTCATCATGAACTATGTGGACCCTGATTCTCTTTAACAAGGATACGTTGGAGGTCTCTTCAAGGATCAAGCCCAACATCACCATCTCCCTCAAGTCAAATCCATCTGATTCTCTATCCACATCACTTAACCATCCATTATCCATCTTGATTCGTACCCTGGCCCCCACATCTCAGTGACATAATGGAAATTCATCTCTTTGCTGCTCCTTGTAGTTATCGGGTAACTAACCATGTGTTATATCCGACATCAGTGTTTCCTCCAGGGGTTTCACCCATCTGTTCCACACTAGTCAGTTTTTTGATCAGTTTGATCCATCTCCACTTCAGGTTAAATAGGCGACATACCTATTGTTAAACATGGTAATATGAGGAAATCCTCAGATACATGATTATAACATTTATTTCCCCGCATTCATCATGGGATTCTAGTGTTCTAGTGTCCAGACATTCTAGTGATGTCCAACGTGAATACTCCCCCGAGAGAAGGATAGTGCCCTGACCGTACCCCTTGGAATGTCCCGATAGAAGTAGTGTAATTAACCAGTGTCCATGAAGAAATGGCATTGGTATGAGTTTCATAAACAACGTCATATTCTATAAGGGAGACCTAGATTATGGGACATGTTCTTAGGAGTAATCCACAAAATAAATAACTAATATCCCATAATCTTGTTTCAATTATAAATAAAACATCCCTGAATAAGCGACATATGTCACCCGACTTTAGAGAGTTGGAATGCGGGGTAACAGCCACGCATCCTCCACAGATGGTTACGCATGACCCATCGAATGAATCGGAAACAAAAATGGTGAGAACAATGTGAATTTATTCTTTATAATGTGGAGATTAGTATACTTAGATAAATCAGTGGATTTATTGTCACCAGATCTTGTTTTCTAGCACTGGGTCCCGTCATGAAAATAGAGGGCCTAGCGGGAAACTCACCAGATGTTGGGGCAGTAAAAATTTTGGACATCTTAGTCATTGATGTTTTCAAAGTTTATCTTTCTTACCATCCATGGAAGACATAATTATGCTAGGGTACTCGACGTAGATTTCTTTGTTTCAGCACTAATTGCTTAACCTCCATGCTTGTCGAGAACCAAGATGCTACACCAGAAACCTGATTGCCACCTTCCCACCGATATAGAGGTAGGGGAAATGACAATGCTGGAAATCATTCATGGATCAACTTATTTTGTGACTGCTTCCACGCCCAAAGTTGCTGGGTTCCCATGCCCCATCTCCACATCTAAATTTTTACAATGAGGGTGATAAGTGAGCTCATATACCGATATTAGGAGGAGGGGATTATCCTGACTCGGGATATGGCCCACTAGGATTCAGAGTCGTCTACACCTCATTGCCACTTCCACTGCCAAGGGTCGCGCAGGGATCCACAGATCCCCACCCCCAACGTCCAGTCGTTTTTAGAGCCTTTCCCCATAACTTCATGACGAGTCCCTCCCCAATGCCAATGAGGTAAGAGATGTATAGGCCAGCCTGACTGGGATCATGTTCCATGGGCTCACAAGGAGATCCCCCACTAGGTCGCGCTAGTGCGACCACCCAGTCCCATAGGCTGAAGAGCATGTAAGATATGTACTTTCACAACCATCCCTGGTCTAGCTGACCCAATGCTAGTGTCGGCCGTAGGCTGAGGAGGACGCCCACCAAGGGGCATCAACGTCATCAACTACTGTGGCCAAGGCCACCCTCAATGTGTATCACCAGCCTCTTGTGCACATTGTGCAGCGGCACTTATATACCCAGCCCGGATCGAGGAAACAACTTCCCCACTCGAAAGGTGGGACGACTCTCACAACATCTGATGAAGGGAGGACCTTTCGCAGACCGACCCGCGACAATGAAACCCTGTATGGAAGTCCACCTCGTACATCCACTATATATAATATGGGTCCTCCCTGCTTCCATGCTTGACAAGGAGGTACACCCCTTGCTACCATCAATCTGAATGAGGGTCCTACCCATGGAAGTGCACTCAGAACGGAAGCCTCTCATGCACTCATTACATTGTGTATGGGGTCATTCTTCATACCACAGACTGCCGATCTAGAGTTGTAATGCATCCATCAAATCCCTGGTTTGGTAGGCTTCCCCATGTCATTAAAAATAATAGAGACGGTCCTTCCAGACTGAGCAATTAGTGGAGTAAAGCTCAGCTTCACTTCACTATCACCCAACATGTAGGTCCTACCAATGTTCGGTTAGACCAGTAAGAGGAACCTCCTCACACTGATTCCACAAGGGAAGAAATAATGGTGGTCCTACATGTGCTCCTATCATCTCCATTAGAAGTCCTACCCACTCTATCATTTCCTGCAATGGTCCCCTCTGCACATCCACTGGTGGACACAGAGGTCCTCCATGTGTTCCCTTTGATATTTTTCTAGGTGGTCCTCACACCCAATCTCACTCAAGCATAAGTCACCCCTTCCCTAGCATGAGTACGGCCAAAAGAACTAACCATGCCAGAAATATAACCTATCCGGAAGAACCATCTGGTGGTAGGGTGCGGGTCTTCTCCTCCATAAAAAAAATTCTGAGAATATTCAGACTGAGAACAAACCATTCTTTTCTCAGATTCTAAGGACAAATAATATTCAATGATGGAACCCTCACCTAGACCCTCCGTGTTAAGGTACGGGGTAAGAACAAGGTTCATAAGCCACATACTTCTAGAATGTAAGGTCTACCAGATCCCCACCTCCCTACGTAGGTATATCTGTGAGGATGAAGATTTATAAACTCCACAAGTTATGGTTGTTCAATCATCACCGTCATCACCAGAAGCACCCTCTACATCAACTAGTGATTACAGAGTGATATTCTAGGGATCAATGGTGGACAAAGAGTAGCATTTCCCATATCCAGCAACCATAGATTATTTTCTAGAAACTATGGTCATTATCTCGTCTTACTGTGATGTGGTGTCCAAGTCACTACACTCTTCGGAAGATATCCCATGATGTGGAAGCTTGTTGGCTTGTTCGTTGTATTCTCCACCGGCCGACCTTCCAGCTTAGCTGTCTGCATCAGTACCACTACTGGTTCCCTATCCACCTCCCGTAGATGAGTGGGGAAATGAAGGGACATACCCTAAATCTAGACCATGGAGCTTGTGTGATATCCTCATTATGGACCAATTCCCTGAGATGTTTTGGCTAGTTTTAGTGAAAAATTTTAGTGCCCCAGATGTACTCACCCAGAAGGAGATTGGATGCTTTCTCCAGACACTATGGATGACTCATTTCTGCCTTCTGCATTGATGAGTGACCTACCCCAAGAGTCATGCTCACTTTGAATAAATCATCCAGAATTGTCGTTTGGTCGATTTGGCCGCACACCCCATGGCCCAACACCCTAAAGTCACCAGGCCTCCAAAAGACCCTCCAACAACGATGCATCTAGAGCATTAAATTGCTCCTCAGGATAATCTAGGAGGCTTCTCCCCATGTTCAAATTCATGGTTGGGGGTAGTACGCAACCCTCCATTTCAGTTACATCTAGCACCATCCCAATTTTCTAAGTGTCATAGAGGATATGCCTCAAGGAAGGGTTGGGGTTAACATGGTTGGCCTATCAGAGGGAGAGAATGAAATGGAGCTCCTTAATGGGGATATACACCTTTAGGGAGTGCCACAACTATTGGATTCATTGAGAAGGGTCACTCACCAGTAGAGAAATATACTAGGTCTTAATGTGCCAACCGAGGAACTAGTCCTTAGTAGGAATCCCAAAAAGGGCAAGGAACTCCTCAGAACCATAAAACCCTCTGGCGAATCTATCTTAGTACAGAAGGTGGATGATAACCCCGAAAAAGCCGCATTGTGTCAACAACTCACCGAACACATGAAGCTGGTCAACGAACTCCTGATTGAACGCTCTGTAGAGTGGTGTCCAGACTACATCGATCCTCGACTATGGAAACAAGAGAAGGAACAACATCCCCTTTATGAACTACGCACATGTGACCTGACTGTCCCACCCACATAGGTATGTTTGAGGCTAGAACATATGGAAGTATGGCACAGTATGTGTCGCCAAACCCTCCTGAATGGAGTGACAATCCTTGAGACCCAGCTTGGATTCCAACAGCCGTGCCATATGTCATTACACCAGCAAATCTGTGATCCACTGATCATGTTTATCTTGTGGATGAACCCACCAATGCATTAGTGGCTAGGGATCCCCATCAAGACAGGAATCCCAAACCATATGTTCATATAGTACTACTCATCGCCCCCCTCGATGCTATAGAGACTCGATAGGTGGCAATACTTCATGATGGCCAGCCATAACTTGCAAGGGTGGATGATATGGAAGCACCCTGGGGTTTTTGGGAATCCCACCTTTCACCCTTGAATGGGATAGGGGACCTGCCACAGCACCTGGACCACTTTATCACAAGGTGTGGCCCCTTGCTGGGAAATCGATTGTAGACGGAAGGTGCGAAACTCTAGTGTTTCGTACATACACTAGAAGGGTCGACATTCATATGGTACATCCAACTACCCATTGGTTCAGTGGCTGGCCGAAATGACCTCCATAGGCAATTCCTCTACTAGTTCAGTTCCACCACCCGAATGACGAGTATCGCGGACCTATTCACGTGCAAGAAGAGGCCTGATTAGCATGATTCTGACTTTGTCACCTAGTGGAAAGGACTCACATACTCTCTTGACATGACATTGACTCAATAGAAATTGCTGACGATGTGCGTAGAGAATGTCAAAATGAATCTGGTCCCCTATCTGGTCACCCAGAACTACCCTGGGGGATTCTAAGACTTCTCTAATAAGGCTCATCGCCTTGAGGAAGCCTTATAGTAGGCTATGTTGGTACGTCATTTTCCGCCTACAATCCCTGCGAGATTGTCCGCCATGGCCGATCATGCCTCAGTGTCTTAAATAGAGGCCCCCAATCAGCTAGATTTGTTAATAGTAGAGCCACCTTCACAGCCTCGCAGAGGACCTCCACCTTAGGTGCATTCTCCAACCCAGCATCAACCACCTCAGAATAGGCAGGTTCCCCTGCGCAATGTGCTGCCACCACCTAGGAGAGATAACCAAGCCCCACCTCCTTGGTAGGCTATTCCATCCCCTCATCAGGGTCATGCTCCAAGGACCACCTTTCCAGAGAGGAGGAACCAGACCTACTTGTTCAATGAGGTACAAGTACCTAGTTATTTTTTAAGTTCCCTAGTGTAGGGGATTGTACATTTGCCAGAGTGTCTGATGCCAGACGAGGAAAACGACGTTGATCACCCTAATAACTGCCCCGACCACCGGATCCTGGGGAACATTATCAAATGGTGATATGTTTTTAAATAGTGGCTTCAAGATCATGTGGATAATAGAATTGTCTTGTAAGGTCTAGCTCTGAAACATGTGGCATGCATCTTCGTGAGGCCAGACAATAGCAACGATAGCAAAGGCGAGTGACATCAAGTTTCTAGCAGCGGGTCCCAAAAGTATGATGACTGTATGGCTCATAAAATAGTCTCTCGTACCCATGGTGTTATCTATGCATTCCTTGATTGGCCGGAGCCTTCAAAAGCCATAACTACTACATTTTCATCATCATCTCAATAGTCCCCTTCTCAGAAATGTAATCACCAGTATCGTAAGAGAAAGAAAGTCCCCCACCAATTCCATCATCATCCCATACTCTCTGTGAAATATTTCCCCCATAGATGGAGATCCCTCCCAGAATCTGTCTAGCAGTGGACGAATCTTTGAGTGACGGTCAAGGGTATGCCATGGTTAATACCCTAGAGTTGGTAAACCCCTACATGATTATTGACGATGAGTAGCGCCAAGCGGATCCTCTGAATGTCCCCAACTTTCGTTAGCATTGACAGAGACACGACAATAGGGGACGTCAGAGTTCCTTGGTCAGTACTTCCATCAAGTCTATACACGCATCCAAAAGAAGGTTGCAGTCATAGCATAGAGCACATTCTACACTACCTTTTCGTCTTGTGACATCTGTTCCACATTCACCGTCGTTCGTGTTGTTGGATTAGGAAGATCCACCTCAACCATGCCGCGGCCAGCCACACCTTTCGACAAAACAGTTTCAGTCATCTATCCCTCATATGATAATCACTTCGCAGGCTTCGATTTGTGAGCAGCAGGATATTCCTAGCACAAGTCAGTCGCCAGCCCCAGCCGGTAGGGCACACCATACCTCAGATCATAGAACAACCTCCGGTAAGATGTAGTTCATTCCTGGAATGAAAGTATGATGTTATGAAACACATTTCCAGCATTCCAGCAATTCTCTCCATCTTGGTGGCCCTTCTCCTATCATCAGATATGCGTGAGGCCCTCGCCAAGGCTTTAAGAAACCCCCTCCAATATGAGACGAAGGTAGTAGTCGCAAAATACTTTCATGCTGAGGTGGTCAAGAATTCTGAATTCTAGGCCACCATCTCGTTCTTTGGAGAAGATTAAGGCCCTCCCATATTGAGTCACATTATCACACTATACATCACCATCCAGTTCAATGGCTTAGTGGCTCATCAATGTCTTGTCGACACAGTGTTTGGAATCAACCTAATCTTTACTAGGACACTATGAATGCTCGTATTGTCTATGGATGATATGATTCCATCTAACCTAAGAATCCATGGTTAAGACAGGAAAAAGAAAAAACCTCTCAGAATGATCCATTTGAAGGCCTATTTTGGTGGCCTAATTTCTAGAACTGAGTTTATGGTTGTCTCCCTCCACACTGTCTACAATGCGTTGATGGGTAGGTCATGGATCTACCTTCATGCTGTTGTTCCTTCATCATAATGACAGTGTCTTAAGTACACCCCTAATAGTAATGTGGGTGTGCTTCAAGGTGAAACATCCCCCTTTTCCTCTTGTGAAGCTTGATATCTGGCTTCCAACTACTACAAGTGCATGGACAAGAAGATTCAAACTAACGAGGTCGAAAATGATACAACTGCGATCAACCAGTGGGAAGATATGGATGATGCATACGTCTTTCTAGTCCATCGATTGGATGTTAAATATATATACATGGGACAATACTTTATTGTTTTTGTAATGTGGGGGGTGGACATTACCATGTCTAAAAAAGTTCAGATGATCACCTCATAATCCTACACAGACCAGACTCAAGTGATCTCAGAGCCTCCTACTCCTATAAGGTATCAGGATGTCTGCCCCATGGTAATGGAAATGTGTCATACTTTCTTGTTTTTCATGATAGAATTAAATGGAACAAGAAGAAATTCCAATATTACTTTGATATCATCAAACATGGCCCCTTAGTCTAAACACCAGATGGTATTGGATCAAAAACCATTATTGCTTTGGTTGCGGCAGCACTAGAGTTCCCCGATGCAGTGTACATTGCTGCTCTTGCTGGGACCAGCCTCCAATCGGGATCTACTGAGTTAGAGGAAACTCCTACCGCTGATGATCTCCACTCCATATTTGAGGAAGAATATTTTGAGGATTCTCCCCCCACCTATGAGGATGACATCTCCACCACGGTTGACGAGTTGGTACAGGTGAACCTCGATAGCGAGGGAGACCCGAAACCCACATTGATCAATGCCTCCATGCCTCTCAAGGATCAAAAGTAGTACATATACTTCCTTAAACAACACATTGATTCATTCCCCTAGATTTTTGATGAGATTCCAGGACTAGATCCTCTGGTAGGCATACACTACCTCAGTCTCCCGACAAATCATCGTGGGTTCAAGCAGCCTTTGAGAAAGATGCAGCCATCTCATGGTATCATGGTCGAGGTAGAAGTTGATAGGATCATCAGAGCCAATTTCATTAAGGAGGTCCAGTTCCCCAAGTGGATGTCCAAAAATTCTCCAGTAAGAATTAATAACAAATATATTAGAGTTTTCATTGACTTCTGGGATCTCAACTATCACTGTCCGATGGACGATTTTACCCTTCCAGTGACAAAATTGTTGATTAATGCTACATGTAGCTTCCAATCCCTCTCCTTCATGGATGGGTACTCCAGGTATAACTAGATTTCAATGGTCCCCAAGGTTGAGGAGTCTATAGACATCAGGGAACCACAAGGTACATTTAGTAACCATGTCATGCCATTCAGTTTAATGAATGTGGGTGCCAACTTTCAGCGGGCTACACATCGCATATTTGAGCCAATACTCGGAATGTTGGTGCAATGTTACATAGATGACCTGGTGGTCAAATATCTATAGCATTAGGACCATCTCAAAGACCTTGATAAGTTTTAGGATTCTTCCATTCTCGTCACCTAAAGATGAGCCCATTGAAGTGTGCCTTTAGGGTAGCCTCTGGAAAGTATCTTGGCAAAGTTGTCAGATACAGTGGAATTGAGAATGACCTAGAGAAGATCAAGGCCATTAGCCGGATGTATCCTCTAACCAACATTCAGGATATTCAAGGTTTCCAAGGCCACATAGCCTACATATGATGATTTATCATGAATATGTCTGGAATGTGTTAGCCCTTTTATTAGATCACAATGAAAGGCACCATATATGAGTGGGACGAAGAGTGTCTGATTGATTTCGGCAAAATCATGCAGTATCTTCTCCTCCCTCCAATCTTAATGCCTCCCGTGTCTAGAAATCCACCGGTCCATTACGTGACCTCCTTGGAGAAATCTCTCAGCACCCTTATCACCATGAAGAACACTGAGGGAACGAATAATAGCCTCTACTAACTCAGTCGCATGCTCCTTGATACATAGACCAGATAATCCTCTATCAAGAAGAGATTCCTTGTGCTAATATTCACAGTATTGAAGTTGTGACATCACATGTAGCACCTCAGGGTACTTCTGGTGTCCCATGTAGATCCGCTGAAGTATATCCTAAACGAGTCTATGTCGATAGGCTATCTATCTCGGTGGGAAGTGATTCTCTAGTAGTTTGACATTAGGTTTTTTCCATAGAGGGATATTAAATGGAAAGCATTGGAAGACTTACTTTATGCCCATCCAGCTTCGGCGGACTAGTCGCTGGACCTTGATTTTCCTGATGAGGGAATCTTCTCGATAGACCAAGCTATACCGTGTTGGAAAATGCACTTCGATGGTGCTTCCCGGAGCCCCACTGGTAGAAGGATTAATGAACCTAGGGTAAATAGAGTAGGCCTAGGTATTTACTTCATTACCCCAGCACAATTTGTTCTGACATACTCATTCCAATTTTCAGATGACTTCGCCAACATTGAGGCAGAGTATTAAGTTCTCATTATTTTCCTTGACCTGGCCCATGAGATTGATGTTCCCAATTTTCATGTGAATGGGGAATTTGAACAGGTCATCAAGAATATCAATAGTCACTATGTCGTCAGAATTCCAATGCTTGTTTCATTGTTGGAACACACACTATTGCTAATGGCCCAATTCCCATCTCATCCAGACATTACTCATGTCCCTCGATCTCAAAACTGTTGAGCTGATGCCTTAGCCGACCTAGCTATCACTTACAAATCCTGAAGATGATGAGCTGATTATCCACATGGCACAACAAAAGATTCATTTCTTATGTCCCTCTAGGAAATGATGACAACCTATAGGTAATCCACCTTACCACCAGCACCTCAACATCAAAACCCCCAGGACCCAAGGATGTAGTGATTGAAGTGACATTAGACTAGAGAACATCCACTATCAAGTACCTCCAAAACGGTAATCTCCTAGCATATTGGGCAGAGGGAAATAAAATCCGATGCCACAAATTAAAATTTTCCCTCTAGGATGGCTCTTGTAATGAGAATATCCTCTTTAAGTGAGGATTTGATGGGGTCATCCTCCATTGCATTCACAACACTGATATTTCCCAAGTCATTCAGGAGGATCATGATGGTTCATATGGGGCTCATTAGATTGAGCCGAAGCTATCTCACTAGATCCAGACTGGGGTATTATATTTCCCTCCATGATCCATGACCGCATTGAGTTCTCCAAATGGTAATACTCCTTCCATATTCATTCTAAATTCATGCATAAACCACAAGAGCCTCTCATCTCCACCAAGTACTCTTTGCCCTTTGTGGTATGGGGACTCGAAGTCCTGGGATCATATCCACCAGTGATAGCTTGCCAATACTTATTCAACCTGACTTCTACATATTTCTTCTCCAAGTGGGCAGAGGAAGATCCACTCAAAGTGGTCATGGCTCATTCCATCATTGACTTTGGGAGCTCCAACATCATCTACCAATTTGGAGTCCATAACATCGTTCTCGCCAATGATGGTATGGATATCTAAGAAGATGAGCTGAAAAAATTGTACGCTATGTACCACATCCCTTTAACCATGCCTCCCGCTATCATGTGCATGAAAATGGACAGACTGAGGCATTCAACAAAACCCTTTCTAACATTCTGCAGAAAATGGTTGGTTAGAATAAGAAGAGTTGGCCAAACTAACTCCTCAATGCCCTCTGGTATTACTAGATAACGGCTCATAATTCCACCCAAGTGATCCCATAATACCAGGTGTATGAAACAAATGTTGTCCTACCCATCGAGATTCAATTTCCCTCACCACACACAACTGTACATGATCAGAAAGCACCATATAAAGTATCAGAAATCCATTTAGAGGAGTTGGAAGAACTCAAATAGAATAGGTTTTGTTCCCTACAAAAATTGGAATGGCGTCAGAGCAAGATAGCTAGAGATTTAAACAAAAAGTTTCCTCCACTGGTTTTTTCAAGGGGAACTAGTATTAGCCTTGAGGGAACCAATGATACCAAGCAAGAAACCACCCATGTTGGAGCCCAAATGGGAAGGACCTTACATCATTCAAATTTCTTACTCCAATGGCGCATACTCACTAGTTACCATAGATAGTGAGTGTATAACTCCTCACACCAAGGCCAACTTCCTCAAGAAATACTTTTCATGAGTCCCCTAGTCCTAAATGACCTCAAACTGTATGGTCATGCATGACCCCACACAGAAAAATGGTCCCGAATGACCCTGAACTGCATCAGGGTCCTACATGACCATAAAGTGTTCGGTCCTACATGACCTTAAACTGTGAAATGTACCGCAAGACATTAAACTGTATGTCGTCCTGTAAGATGTTAAACCACACCTTTAGAACTATGTATGGCTTGATTCCCACCCTCGTGGGATACGTAGGAATGCTTAGGCACCTCGTCTTGTGTCCAACCCCACTCTATTCTCATTTGGATACCCCTCATGGGTGTTGTTCCCACTTAGGATCTCATATGACGCAGTCTAAGCATCATTGGCCCCAATTTTGGAAAGATTAGTAAGGTTGTGCCATGTTCCCCTCCTCATTCATAAAATCCTCCCACGACCTTACTGACTGATGTTGAATATCATGTTCCTTTATAAACTATGTATGGATTGATTCCCATCCTCATGGGATACATATGAATTCCTAGAAATTTTCTCCACAGGCCCAGACCCAAACACAGGGAGCTTCCCTTGAGTCTCTTCTTGCACAGGCTACACGATGTAGATGTTGTGTTTTGAACTAGGTCAACAGATATCCATTGTTGTTGTCACCACATCCCATTTTTTCCAAACATAGTGTATATTGGTTCATTCTACCCTGATGTCTCTCCAAACATCGGTCTTCCTCGAGCCGTAGTGTAATTCCAGCTGCCAGACCATTATGTGATGGGGAGTGACAAGTCCTTCTCTTTGTTTCCAACACCGAGCCTTTCTCATGTGGGACTATGGGCTATGATGAGGCAATGCCCGCATGAGAGGTCATATAGATATAGATGGCTGGGGATCCCTGCATTAGGTCCTTTGACCCCTTCTTCACCCTAGATCGAGTTTTCCTTTGGGATTGTGCGGTATAGAGTAGACACACGTCCTTTTTCACGTTGGGATATTTTTTCATCCCATACATATCCGCTTGAGACATCCCTCCCATAATTTTTCATCTCTCCCTCGAGCACCATCCCTTCAATGCTTCATGAGCCCCATTATTTGGGTTTCCATCACCTTCTATATCCAAAAGGACCCTTGGATTGCATAAATGGTTGGCCCAAGGACTCTCCTACCATTATGGGCTAACATCCTCTAAGATTTAAAGAAGAAAAATTGATACAAGTCCCGTGTTGAAAATATAGTCAACGATTGATGCTCAATTGTTTTCCCCGAACTCGGGTCACACAAGGGTGGATACTTTGTTTCTAACATGGTCAATAGTTGTCCTCTATCATCGTTTTCGCTTTGTGGTCTTCCATAGGCACGATGATTCTCCCACTCTATCCCACGCATATGACATTAAACAAGGAATCTATGGTCTGAGCTCTATGACCTTAAATTAAGGTCACCATAATCCTCACTACAATATGTTAAACTACAAGCTAGTATTGACAATCTATCCTTGTCCTAGCCTCAGGGCCCCTGGATCAAGTTCACACATAGTAATGTATGGTGAGGTATGGAATTATGTAATCATTCACATCAGGTTACTCATCATGTCGTGCATTTCCCCCATTAGGGTATCCAACCCTTATTTGCATCCTTGCTGCGTTATGATAAATTGCATGCCATCCTTACCTAGAAATACATGTGGATTGATTCCTATCCTTCTGGGATATGTAGGACCACCCGAATGTCTGGTCTTCATGTCCATCCCCAGAACATAGAAACCTCCCTGTCATCTCAGCCTCTTGGCCTGCGTTCTTCTATGAGAGGGGTATACGATGTGCTATGGGCTCACCTCCTTATTCACGTAGGGTTTATAACAACCACACCACATACCACTATCCTTTGAGTGGCATTACCTCACTTTCCCTACAATCATCTCCTCATGTCAGCTGCCCTTATGTCGGGTCCGCTAACCCTCTTTGGCGATTAACCAATGTGACCAAGCGTACTCTAGTGCCTGGAGTGTCAAATTCTTCCTGGAAATGCTTTCACCCATTTTTCAGGCTTCATGTTCCCCTTTATTTTGGAATTGAAAATCATTCACATCTGAAGGGACCCTCGAATGGCATGTATACTCGACCTAATGGATCTCCTACCACTACGGGCTATCATCCTCTAATCAATGTATATATTAAATTTAACTTATTATTATTAAAATAAAAATCCATATTCATACGTATAATATTATATACAATCCAATTATAACTTCTTAACACTAATTGATTAATAATTATTTGGTATATCAATGCTTTGTGCGATTACTATTTAATTTTTCATTCTTATTTCTGCTGGGTAATTTAGATTTTTTACATTGATCATGGTTTAAGAATATATTGAATTAAAATAATTTCATTAATATCCTATTATTACCAAATATTTTCATTATTAATATTTCAGTAACCATTCATTCCATAAACATGATAACATCACTCATGTATGCGATTCAACCAACATAAAAATGATTTTTTAATAAAATTGAATGACTAAGAAAAGGACAATATATAACATTAATATTAAATTAAAATCATATTATTGACATCATAAGTAATATATATTAATTATATTAATTTTTTAACCTTTTATTAAATAAATATTAAAAAAAAAATATATCACTCAAGGATATGATAGTTTTTACATATGTAAGAACAATACATTAAAATCACACATAATGGAAATGAGATTTAGAATTCCTGTAAAATAAGAATACTAATATAATATAATTATATTTAGGAAACTATTTAATCATTTTAATATATATAAAATATATAAATTGGAATTATAAGAAGAAATAATGTTTGGAAGATTCGAAAAAGATGATTTCATCCTTTTTGAAAGTCCTCCTTTGGTTTGAATCACATGACTTAATAAAATGGTTCATGGAGAACAATAGAATATTAATAACATATTGAATTAATCTATATAAATTTTTTGATAGTGATTGGTTGATATATAAAAATAATTTTTTTTCGAATATGGTATGATAAATGGTTCCCTTTAATAAGATAGGGGATGATCACACATGGAATTAAATAAAATATATAAATACAGTAATTCTATTTTCTTATGAATGTGAAAAAAATTTTTGATGAATTAACCGTTAAGATAATATATTTTTTACCTATATCTATAAAATTTTATCTATACTAGTTTATGTAACATTTTACCCTTATCTCTTATTTTATGTACCCATTATCTCATTTTTTTGATTACCGTGATAATAATTTTATCATTCCTTAAGTGTCAATAATATAACATTAATATTAAAAAGTCTTAAATACATGAAAAATTCATGATATCCTCCATAATTTTCCATTAATTTAATTCATTATCTAAATTTTATTACATTATAATGATTTAGAATTATTTTTTATACATTAAATACCATTTAATATATATTTTAGGACTATTCAAAAAGTAATAATTATAAGATATCAAGATGACTAAAAAATGTATATATAAATACATAAACTATAAATGATATGTTATAAAGATAAATTATATTATTTAAACCCCATTATTAATTTAATTTTTGTAACAGTAAAATTTTCAATCTCATTTACTTGATTTTATTAAGCTTTCTAAAGAATTCTGTTAACATTGTCCAAGTATTATATGTAAATATGTGATCACTAAAATGAAAAAAAACCATTATATAATTAAAATACATAATTAATATTATAAATAACCATTTACAAAAAATTCTGACCACATTTTTTCTTATGATAATATGATAGTTATTTTATGATAAGGATATAAATAACTTTTATTTATTTTATAATTAAAATAATATTAAGGTCATTATCATTGAAAAATTTACCCCAATAACCATATATTTGAACATTGAAAAATGTTATTTATACCAAACTTATATAATTGAATAAATTGAATATCATGTATAATTTTAAATTATTATAACATTATTATAATTATTAATTACAATTCTTATACTTTACCATTGTGTAAAATATTTTCAACAATTATATTAGGAATGAAAAAAATGAAATTTTCATTATTATGAAATTTGAACATGAGGATTTCTAAAATGTTATATAGTTTAGGTATTCTCTTCATATAAATGAATGAAATTAAATTTAATATAAATTCCAAAATCACATTTAAAATTATATTTTAGAAAATTAAGTTTTTAGAAATAATGAACACATATAAAAATAAAATAAAATATTGATATATTTGTAAATATTTATATTTTGGTTAGTTAAATGGGAATTATTTTACCTTATAAGTTAATGTAAAATGATATGGATCATTTAAATTAAATTATATAATGAAATGAAAGGACATTTTTGTAATCATCCTTATTTTTCATTTATTCATTTAATAATAAATATTTTCAGAAAAATCCAAAACATTCACTCGAATATAAGTTTTAAATGTTTTTAAAGAAATTATGTTCATTTATTTAAATAAAATATATAAAATTGATAGAAATTAATTACAATATTCTTGAAAAAATTCAATAAAAACATTTTTGATTAAAATTTATTTTGTTTTATAAATGAATTTATTCTTATTTCTATACCAAATGACCAATATTAAATTAATTTTAACAGATTTAATTATATATACTTATATTATATAATTTTATTTATTAGAATAATTTATAAATAAGTATTAATATAATCAATAAAATTACATTTACTTATATAAAAATAGTTTTATGAAAAAAAATATTTTTATATTAAAAAGATTCTATATTCATTCATAACCAATTGATAAATAATATATGATGGATTATTTAATTAATTATTTAATTCCATCAAACATATATTTTATAAATCTATTATTCTTATTTATTATCCCAAAATAAATTTCTCTCTTATACCGGGCATTATAATTTTTCATTCCCATCATGTTTAAGATTAGTGTTTAGTATACTGCATGCTTTAAAATATATTATTCAAATAAAATACATTATACAATCTTTCTATGTTACAAAAATTATTTTGGAAAAATTTTCAAAGTGATTTTGGATGTTAATATTTGAAAAATTTCTTTTTACAATATTTAAAAACTTACAAAAATTCATTTCTTGTTTTCTCAAAAATTTTCACTTTAAAAATAGAAAATATGCGATCAATTTGATCAGGTTCCTTGTATCACCCTCTAAATTTTTTAATGTAATGGTTATTTTGGTTGATTTAAATTTAGGTATTATCAAATCTAATTCATCTTTAATTCTAAATTGATTCTACAAAAAAATTGTATAAAATAATATATTTTCATCGGATTTTCAGGCGATGATGTTTGATTGTTTTCATGTGAAGCACATATATATAGTTCATGATTTTATAATTTTTAAGTGTTAAATTATATAATCCATTAATATTTTTTATGGATTAATATCAAATTATATAATTCTTGTTAGTGAGTATTCATGTTCAATTCACTTTGGTACATGGGTATGGATTATAAATCCATTATGTTAAAAGAGGTAGGTAAGGATTTCAAATCCACAATGTTACAATTCTGTTGGAAGAAAACCATCACATATGTTTTGAATTTTCTTGATTATGTATGTTATACATGCCTATATTATATCACCATGCCTGATTATTTGATATTTGATTTCAGAATATTATGCCTTGGGGTTCTTTATCCTTTCATGATTGTCCTTTTTTGATACTATGTTCATATTTTATGATCTATTACCCTATTATTGTGTTTTATAATAATTTATCATTATTCCATGAATTATAATCTACCTTTTTATTATGATTCCCTTTTCCTTAGTAATTTAAGTGGTGTATTATGTGTAATCTATCAAAATGGGTATCATGTGTGATTGTGTGTGGGGGGGGGGTGATGTTAAAGAACTAATATGTAATAAAATATTTATATAACTAATATCTAATGAAATTAAAACATTGGGTTATGTAATATTGATTATTAATCATATGTAATGTTTATTTATGAGAATTGTTTTATTATATAAGTAATTTAAGCATAGGTCACTGCATTTTCACTAATAGATATGGAATTATTTATTCTACACCAAAATTTCTTCATAATCAAATTTACAACACTAATAATTTTCCACATAATTTTATTGGATCTTCCAAGTCAATAAATTATCTAAATAACATGACATAATATGAGAATAATTAAAATTCACGTCTTAAAAAAATATAAACAGATAAATTTCCCATCACAACCAAATTATACTTTAAAAAAATCAGAAATAAATATGTACCTAGTCAAAAAAATATCCCCCATTATATATAAAACTATCTTAGTCAGAGAAAAGTTTATTGAGATGATTTATCAGATAGATACACAGATATATAGCTGGAATTGCATTGTGATATAATGAGTTTAATGAATCATTAAAAATTCAATAATGTTAAAGTCATTTTAGAAATATATATATATATGATATTGATTAGATATGATCATAGGTATGAATTAATTATTATACATCAAGTACATTGATAATAGATCTTTTTTGAGATTATATGATTTGTAGTCTAAAATTTATTAGTTTCTTGTGTAGGGTATATATTATACGAATGAAAATGATAATTAAGTCAACAATGTATGACTATGATTTATGATTATGTAATGGCCATCATGGTGTTTTACATTTTCTTGTGCCATAAGATGATTTAAATGTGTTATGTTTCTTATTAAGACATGAAATTTTATTATAAAAAACAAAAATAGTTTTTATGTACATAATGAAACACTATGTATACGCATGGAGTATTAGACACTATAAATTTTAGATTTATTTTTCACATTGAATATCCATTACCAGGGATAGAAAAGATATTTAGAATTAATACCATTATAATTTTATTCCATTTTAATAATAACCCTAAGGATTATCTAATCAGATTTATTTAGCTAGGTTAATTTAATTAAAAATTTCATGTTTAAAAATGATTATATTTTACATATAATGTTATTATTATAAGGCCCCGGCCTTAAACCTTACTTAAAATTGAATTAAATGAATAATTCACATTGAGGATATTTTCATGGTTTAGAGTTTTAGAGAAATAGGACATAACTATTACCTCTCAAAATATTACAAAGCAGAAACTTCTACTAAGTTTCCATAATATAAAAAACACTTAAAAGGAAACATGTCTAGTTCCATGTTTTAGATAGCATGAATTTCCCTTGATCCCATACTTGACCATATTCCACATTAATTCATATGAAAAACATTTCAAAAAACATTAGGTGAGCATAAAAATCACAGTAAGGGATACACAATGAATGAAAACTATTAGTTTTTCAAAAGAACAAGTAAACCATGTATACTTTATCAAAGTAATACTTTTCACCATTATGAAGTAGTAAAAACCATTCAATGAATAAAAGATCATTACTTACCCTTTTGTAACCCAAAGATTACCATAAAACCTATATAAAGATCACAAAACATATAAAGGTAACTTGGGACATAAACATACTTAAATGGAATTACCATACGGTCGACTTCCACACATATCACTTAATGGAATAGCCATATGGCCGACTGCCATACCCAATGCATTGGAGTTTATAACGTAACCACTCGTCCGGGTATTCATGGCACCACTCTTCATATGGTTTATCATGTAACCACCCGTCAAATGTCCAAGTACCATTATAAAATCATAAAACATAAAACAAATATAATGGAAAGAAAACATTTCCACACTTTGATCACAATATATCACATAAATATATTGACATAAAAAATCCATTATAAAAACCATTTTCAATACCAAAATACATAAAAGAGTATATGGTATTTTTTTCACTTTAGAAACATTACGGCTTGTTGAGGAAGCAAAAGACCAAATAATACTCGTGGCGGCAAAAAAGGTCTATGACACCGCGTACGTTAAAAGAAAAATCACTTTTTGTCATTTAGTAAAATGATTTGTAGAAAAAGATTCCTTTTGTATAAAGGTAAAATTAAAAAGGGTTTTATACACCATATAAAAGTATGTTTTGTATAAAACAAAATATGGCTCAATGAACGGAGATTGAGACGAAGTCCCTTATATCGGGCCCGACTTGATTCGATCATTCTTTAACGTCCTGAATAATAAACTTGAGCTAATATATACTTTCCTAAGAACCTTTTTAAAGTTTATTATTACTTTTATATCACTTATTACCCTGTTATAAACATTATGTAATCATTTAGGTTAATAATGTTTGTTCGGTCGATATTTGGTTCTTAAGTCGAAAGTGGACTTCTTAAAATTACATGTTGTTCGTGTGGTCAAAGGTTCATTTTATCCAGAATGATATTCATGATTTGGATATCATATATATCATATATATCCAGAAAATACATGTATTTATAATATTAAATAATCATTTATAGGTAAGAAATGAAATGCACCGTTCATGGAGACGGTAAGCCGTACGTACGCATGAACACTACTTTCATTTCTATGTCATATTAATGGAATTAAAACTAAATGAGAGGTATGTATATTTTAATTAAAGAATTATATTCATAACTTATATGTAACATACATCATATATATCCATTATATATTTGTTCTTATAATAGTACATTACATTTGGGGATAAGAAATGAAATGCACCGTTCACGGAGATGTTAAGCCGTACGTACCAATAAATGCTACTTTCATTTCTATCTCACACTTTAATGGAATGAAATATTAATGATATAAATGTATATTATAATACCAGTATAACATAATATATAATAACTTTAAATCCATCCTTTATACGTCCCACATATGGCATTAACGAATCAAATCACTTTGAGGGGGCGGTAGTCCGCACTTCCTAAAATGAAATTATCGTGTATACCCATAATGAAATCCATAAAGGTATACCACAAATGAAAAATAAAGAAGCATAAGGAAAACATAAACATAATATATATCATATATAAATAGAGTGACATCTTAATGGACACCATTAAAGTTGTTAAAAGAAGATTGGACAATCATCGTTTCGTGAGGCATAAATTCGCCAACCACATAAACAGTATGTTCTTTAACAATTAGATGTAGGTGTGTGTAAGTGTAGCTATATTTATTCTTATAACAACAACCTAGTATATTTAATATAATGGATACGTCACAAAATAAATGAATAAAAAGATTTTAGGGGGTTGGAGAAGAAAAATAAAACAAAAGAACACAAGAGAAAATACTACCTTTAAAACGAGTAACTCTTTTTGATTTGAGTTCAAAGGATCCTTGGGAAGACTTATGCCCAAATTGAGGCTTCTAGGAGTATGAGAGGGATGTGGAGAGATAAAATGTCCAGATCTTGGCCGAACCAAAGGCATGAGAGGTGTGGGTAAGGTGGTAGAGGTGGGGGCCTTTTATAAGCGGAGAGGAGGGGCAATCTTGGAATGTTATAAAAGTTTAATTTATTATAAAATGAGCTTCGGATTTTAAAGGTCCCACATTGATATAATTAGAGGATAAGGTGATAAGGGTTCTAAATATACTCATACAATAGGTCTTTGACAAGTGTATGTCGTAGATTTTACATTATCTTTTCATTTTATTTAAATCGTTAATTAATGAGGTAATCGCTCTATCATCATGATGTCATAAATAATTTAATTTATTTAATGTCTAAATATTATAAAAAAATATCATGATGTAGGAAATAATTTTATATTTATAATGAATATTTATAGTCAAAAATATGACTTGTATAATTCCATTTAAGAATTGTTTTAGTAAAACAACTCATGTTTGTGACATTTTAATTTTAACATTAAATAAAAAGTTTTTAATGACATTTTCCTACCAATGTGGCTCTATGGGGTCCCCAAGATGACCCATGGATTGTCTTGGTCGTCCATGACACATAAAATTAGGGTAGGACATGATTCTCGGTCATTTCATAATATTAAAACATTATTTTTACCTTAAACTACACTAATTACCTCTAATCGCGATTAAAAAGATAAAAGTTACTATTCACCAAAATATTATTATAATCTCATTGAACCACATTTTAATTCTTAATGAAACCATGTATGTCAGATTTTTGAAATTCAAAACCCAGAGGTGGTAAAATTTCATTTAAATGAAAAATCAGTTTTTTAAGTACCACTTAGTGGTTTCACTATTCATCAAAAATTGATGTTTTTCAGAAAAAATACCAAAACATCACCCTAAGCTATATTTGGTATTCCGAATTCAGAAAATGAAGTCTATTTTACAATATTAAAAACATATAATTTTCATTAATTAATTTAATAACTAATTCCCACTGTCAGAGTAAATAGCGTGCTTTTATGAAACAATAAGTATCAAAAGATTGACAATAGTTTTTGTCCGATTTCAAAGTGAAATTAATTCCAACGACCTCTATTGGATTTAATGGTAAAAGTATATTCTAATTTCACTTTAAAACCAATTCAAAAGATAATCTAATCATATAAATAAATTAGATTAAAAAGAGTTTTTGAATTAAAATACAACATTTTTCATTATTCATTAATAAAATGATCTTTATCGGAAATATACCAAAAATTTACACAAAGTAAATTTTGATGTCCCGATTCTAAAGAAGAATTTTATTTGGTCCAATAGAATGTATAAGAGTGACCAAAACTATATTTAAAGAAGGTTCGCCATGAAATGGCGATAAGTGGACCATTAGTGAATATTAGAGTATCTATGCCTAACATTGAATTCTTTTCTTATTTTAAGCCTTTATCTTTTATTGTATAAATGAAAAAACGACTAAAAACATATATAATCATATTTTAGTTATTTCTATTCATTCCCGCCAATACAACGGCTACGTGTTTACTACCATTTAAAATAATATTATTTTATTACTAGTGTGCAACGTAAGATTTCAAAGAAAATAATTGTTGAGTATTGGGTATGCTATCGAACATATAAACACCTTTAAAGTAAAATTAATATTCAGTACTCAAATATTAATAAATATGAAAATGTATTTTTCATTATTTATCTGGGATGTTACATCCTTCCCCCCTTTTGGGAATTGCGTCCTCGCAATTTTATTCAGTTATCAAAATAAGTGGGGGTATTTATCCCTCATAGAATTTTCAGATTCCCATGTTGCCTCTTCAACCATATGGTTTTTCCACAAAACCTTTACCTGGTGAATTACCTTATTTTTCAACACTTGCTCTCTTCAGTCAAGAATCTGTACTGGTTGTTCTTCATAAGAGAGATTCTCTTCCAACTGAACTACCTATGGGCTCAAAACATGAGATGAATCTGGCATATACATTCTTAACATCAAAACATGAAGAAAATTGTGTACCTGAGATAAACTTGGAGGTAAAGACACTCTGTATGAAACTGATCCAACTCTCTCTAGAATTTCATATGGTCCAATGAACCTTGGACTCAACTTTCCTTTCTTACCAAATCACATCACACTTTTCCATGGAGAAACCATGAGAAAAACATGATCACCTACCTCGAAAGATAGATCCTTCCTCCCGTTATCCTCATAACTTTTCTATCCGCTCTGAGCTATTCTCATGTGTTTCTGAATCAACTGAACTTTTTCTACCATCTCTTCTACCAATTCTGGACCCATCAGCTTCTTTTCACCCACTTCATCCCAAAAAGCTGGAGTTCGACACCACTTCCTATATAATGCCTCAAATGGTTCCATCTGTATACTGGAATGAAAACTGTTATTATAAGAAAACTCAACCAAAGAAAGATGTTGGTCCCAACTTCCCGGATAATCTATAGAACAAGCTCGTAGCATATCCTCCATGGTCTGAATTGTTCGTTCTAACTACCCATCTGATTGCTGATGAAAAGCTGTACTAAAATTAAATTCAGTACCCAACGACTTCTGAAAGCCTTTCCAAAAGTTAGAAGTAAAACTGGGATCACGATCAGATACAATGGAGAGGGGAACTTCATTAAACCTGAATATCTCTTTATGATACAATCGATAAAGTTGATCTAGAGAGAATGTATCTCGAATAGGAAGGAAATGAGAAGATTTAGTCAATCGATCAACAATAATCTAGATTTCATTATTACCTCGAGATTTCCTCGGTAATCCCACAACAAAGTCCAGGGATATATGTTCCCATTTCCACTCCGGCACTGGTAATGGATGAAGCATCCCTTTCGGTAACTGCCGCTCTGCGTTAACCTGCTGACAAGTCAAACACATCACAGTAAAATCAGAAATATCTCTTTTCATTCCATTCCACCAGTAATACTCCCGTAGATCTCTATACATCTTAGTACTGCCAGGATAGACTGAAAACGGGGAACTATGAGCCTCACATAACAACTCATTCTTCATTTTTGAATCACCAGGAACACATAATCTCTTCCCAAACCTCAAAACAGAATCATTATCATTGTTAAATTCAGGAAAATTACCCTTCTGAACCAGCTCTACCTTTTTCTGCAACTCGTTGTCTTGATTCTGTTCTTGCTTAATTCTATCTAATAGAGAAGATTTCATTGATACCTGAAACCAAACATAAGGACTTCCTACACAAAGAACTTCTATGCCAAAGCTCATCAAATCCTTAAAAAATGGATCTCATTCCAAATGTAGCATGGTTAATGAAGCATTACTTTTTCGACTCAAAGCATCAGCCACTTTATTTGCTTTTCCCGTATGGTAATGAATTGTACAATCATAATCCTTGATTAATTCTCGCCAACTCTTCCATCTCATGTTCAATTCCTTCTGAGTGAATTTATACATTAAACATTTGGGATCAATATATATTTCACACTTTACTCCATACAAATGATGCCTCCAAATTTTTAAATCAAAAACAACAGCAGCTAATTCCAAGTCATGTATAGGGTAATTTACCTCATGAATTTTCAGCTGGCGTGAAGCATAATCAATTACCTGATCTTTCTGCATAAGGACACAACCAAGTCCTTTTAATGAAGCATCACTATAGATAACAAACTCACCATTCTTGGAAGGAAGTGTCGAAACTAGAGCATTCACCAATCTTCTTTTCATCTCCAGAAAACAATCATCACATTCTTTTGTCCAGATAAACATAACACCCTTCCGAGTTAGCTTAGTCATTGGACTAGATAACCGTGAAAATTTTTCAACAAACCTTCGGTAGTAACCTGCCAAACCATGAAAACTACGGATCTCGGTTACATTTGTGGGTCTTGGCCATTCTTCAACAACTTTTGTTTTAGCAGGATCAACAGTTATTCAATTTTTTGAAACAATGTGACCAAGTAATGAAATTTGTTGTAACCAAAACTCACACTTGATGAATTTTCCATATAGTTTCTTTTCTTTTAAGGTTTGCAAGATAACCCATAAATGACATTAATTATCCTCTTTACTTTTAGAAAACACCAAAATATCATCAATAAAAACAACCAATATTTTTCACCTGAGTCAACTGAGCCATCACTACAACAAATTGTTTAGTTCTGATTCTGACCATCCTAGGATACTGATTTGAAAGGTCATTTCCCTCTGTATGCCTTCCCAGAAAATCTGTTCTGTTTCCTCTATGAAACACCATTATTAACACAAGAATATCTTAGGATAAGAAACATGGTAATCTTAAAATTCTATATCATTTCAACCATACCATAAATTAACTTATAATTTATCAATTTTCTCACTCCTAAACTTCTCTAAACCGACCTCTGATACCAACTATAAGGCCCCAACCTTAAACCTTACTTAATATTGAATTAAAGGAATAATTCACATTGAGTATCTTTTCACGGTTTAGAGTTTTAGAGAATTAGGACATACCTATTACATCTCAAAAGATTAAAAAGTATAAACTTCTACTAAGTTTCCATAAAATAAAAAACTATTAAAAGGAAACATGTCTAGTTCCATGTTTTTTATAGCATGACTTTCCCTCGATCCCATCCTTGACCCTATTCCACATTAATTCCTGTGAAAAACATTTCAAAAAAATTGGGGTGAGCATAAAAAGCTCAGTAAGGGATACACAATGAATGAAAACTGTTAGTTTTTCAAAAGAACATGTAAACCATGTATACATTATCAATTTAATACTTTTCACCTTTATTAAGTAGTAAAAATCTTCAATGAATAAAAGATCATTACTTACCATTTTGTAACCCAAATATTACCATAAAACCCATATAAAGATGACATAACATATAAAGGTAACATGGGACATAAACATACATATATGGAATAACCATACGGTCGACTTTCACACATATCACTTAATGGAATAGTTATACGGCTAACTTCCACACCCAATTCATTGGAGGTTATAACGTAACCACCCATCTTGGTATTCATGGCACCACCCGTCATATGTTTTATCATGTAACCACCCATCAAATGTCCAAGTACCATTATAAAATCATAAGACCTAAAACAAATATAAATCAACGAGAACATTTCCAGACTTTGATCACAATATATCACATAAATATATTGACATAAAAAATCCTTTATAAAAACCATTTTCAATACCAAAATACATAAAAGTGTATATGGCATTTATTTCACTTTAAAAACATTATGGCTTGTTGACGAAGCCAAAGACCAAATAATACTCGCGGCGGCGAAAAAGGTCGTTGTCACTGCGTACGTTAAAAGAAACATTCATTTTATTCATTTAGTAAAACGCTTCATAGAAAGATATTGATTTTTTATAAAAGTAAAA
The DNA here is from genome assembly GCA_963277665.1 of Viscum album. Classification (NCBI taxonomy): domain Eukaryota; kingdom Viridiplantae; phylum Streptophyta; class Magnoliopsida; order Santalales; family Viscaceae; genus Viscum; species Viscum album. Next base: position 1,997,900,114 of record OY728157.1, read on the forward strand.
TTAAAAGGGGTTTATACACCGTATAAAAGAAAATTGTGTATAAAACGAAATATGCCTCAATGAAAGGAGATTGAGACGAAGTCCCTTACCTTGGGTCTGACTTGACTCGATTGTTTTTTAACGTCCTGAATAATAAACTTGAGTTACTATATACTTTCTTAAGAACATTTTCAAAGTTCATTATTACTTTTATATCACTTATTACCATGTTATAAACATTATATAATCATTTAAGTTAATAATGTTTGCTCTGTCGATATTTGGTTCTTAAGTCGAAAGTGAACTTCTTACAATTACATGTTGTTCGTGTGGTCAAAGGTTCATTATATCCAGAATGATATTCATGATTTGGATATCATATATATCATATATATCTAGAATATACATGTATTTATAATATTACATAATCATTTAGAGGTATGAAATGAAATGAACCGTTCATGGAGATGGTAAGCCGTACGTACGCATGAACGCTACTTTCATTTCTATGTCATATTAATGGAATTAAAACTAAATGAGAGGTATGTATATTTTAATTCCAGAATTATATTAATCACTTATATGTAACATACATCATATATATCCATTATATATATGTACTTATAATAGTATATTACATTTGGGGATAAGAAATGAAATGCACCGTTCATGGAGACGGTAAGTCGTATGTACACTTGAACGTTACTTTCATTTCAATCTCATACTTTAATGGTGTGAAATATTAATTATATAAAGGTATAATATAATTCCAGTATAACATCATATATAATAACTTTAAATCCATCCTTCATACGTCCCACATATGGCATTAACGAATCAAATCACTTTGAGGGGGCTGTAGTCCACACTTCCTAAAATAAAGATATCGCGTATACCCATAATGGAAGCCATAAAGGTATATCACAAATGAAAAATATATAAGCATAAGTAAAACATTAACATAATTTATATCATATATAAATATAGTTACATCTTAATGGACACCATTAAAGGTGTTAAAAGAAGATTGAACAATCATCGTTTCGTGAGGCAGAAATTCACCAACCACAGAAATTGTATGTTCATTAACCATTAGACGTAGGTGTGTGTAAGTGTAGCTCGAATTATTCTTATAAAAACATACTAGTATATTGAAAATACTGGATTTGTTACAAAAGAAATGAATAAAAAGAGTTTAGGGGGTTGTAGAAGAAAAATAAAACAAAAGAACACAAGATAAAACACTACCTTTAAAACAGGTAACTCATTTTGATTTGAGTTCAAAAAATTATTTGGGAAGACTTCTACCCAAATTGAGGCTTCTAGGAGTAAGAGAGGGATGTGGAGCGAAAAACTGGGCAGAGCTTGTCCGAACCAAAGGCTTGAGAGGTGTGGGTAAGGTTGCAGATGTGGGGGCCTTTTATAAGAGGTGAGGAGATGCACTCTTGGAAAGTTATAAAAGGTTACTTTATTATAAAATGATTTTCGGATTTTAAAGGTCCCACATTGATATAATTCGAGGATATGGTGATACAGGTTCGAAATATACTCATACAATAATTCTTTTACAAGTTTATGTCTTAGATTTTACATTATCTTTTCATTTTTTATAAATCGTTCATTAATGAGATAATCACTGCATCATCATGATGTCATAAATAATTTAATTTATTTAATGTCTAAAAATTATAAAAAAATATCATGGTGTAGGAAATATTTTTAGATTTCTAATTAATATTTATAGTCAAAAATATGACTTGTATAATTCCATTTAAGAATTGTTTTAGTAAAACAACTCATGTTTGTGACATTTTAATTTTAACATTAAATAAAAAGTTTTTAATGTCATTTTCCTACCAAGGTGGCTCCATGGGGTCCCCAAGTTGACCCATGTATTTTCATGGTCGTCCATGACATATAAAATGAGGGTAGGACATGTGTCTAGGTCATTTCATAATATTAAAACATTATTTTTACCTTAAACTACACTAATTACCTCTAATGGCGATTAAAAAATTAAAAGTAACTATTCACCAAAAAATTATTTTAATCCCATTGAACCAAATTTTACTTCTTAATAAAATACATGTATTTCTGATTTTTGAAATTCAAAACACAGAGGTTGTAAAATTTCATTTAAACGAAAAATCAGTTTTTTAAGTACCACTTAGTGGTTTCACTATTCATCAAAAATTGTGGTTTTTCAGAAAAAATACCAAAACATTACACTAAGATATATTTGATATTCCGAATTCAAAAATGAAGTCTATTTTACAAAATTCAAAACCTATAAGTTGCATTAATTAATTTAATATATAATTCCCGCTGTCAGAGCAAATAGCGTGTTTTTATGAAACAATAAGTATCAAAAGATATACACTAGTTTAAGTCTGATTTCAAAGTGAAATTATTTCCAACGACCATTATTGGTTTTAATGGTAAAAATATATTCTAATTTCACTTTAAAACCAATTCAAAAGATAATCTAATCATATAAATAAATTATATTAAAAAGAGGTTTTGAATTAAAATACAACATTTTTCACCATTCATTAAAAAATGAACTTTATCGGAAAAATACCACAAAATTACACAAAGTAAATTTTGATGTCCCGATTCTAAAGAACAATTTTATTTGGTATAATAGAAAGTATAAGAGTGACCAAAAATATATTTAAAGAAGTTTCACAACGAAAAGGTGATAAGTGGACCTTTAGTGAATATTAGAGTATCTATGCCTAAAATTGAACTCTTTTCTTATTTTAAGACTTTATATTTTATTGGATAAATATAAAAAAAATAAAAAAATATATAATCATAGTTTAGTTATTTCTATTCATTCCCGCCAATACAACAGATACGTATTAACTAAAATTTAAAATAATATTATTTTATTACTAGTGTGCAACATATGATTTCAAAGTAACTCTTTTTTGCGTATCAGGTACGCTATAGAACATAGAAACCACATTAAAGTAAAATTAATATTAAATTCTCAAATATTAATAAATATTTAAATGTATTATTCTTTAATTACCTGGGATGTTACAATTATTATGACATATAGTACCACATTAAGTATAAATTGAGTTAGGGAATATCAATATCTATATATGATGACAACATTTGTTATAATGTATCTTTGTGAGGGGCTAGTGACATGAGGGGACCCAATCATTAATTATATATATATTACATACTTTAAGATGAATATTAAATATATCTTGTAATGATACATTCCCTAGAACCATTATAATTTATTTTATTTAGACACTAGATGTATAATACACTTATTTTATTGAATATCATTAATATATATAATAATGTTCCTCTCACATAGAAACATTCATATAAATATCATAGGTAAATCCATTCCTCCAATCATGGGGAAACGAAAAAATTAAATGGTGATCTTGCATTACTAGTAAGTATAAAAAAATAGTGATATCGAAAAGTGAGTATTAGATGATTATAATGGTATGATAGCACAATCAAGTACATGTTCTTAATTTACATGATTAATACTACGAAAGGAAAATTGCATTGCTAAAAAATAATGGCATATTCTGTATAATGATTCATAAGGCTATTAATGCATAAATCATCAATGCATATTCTTAACATAAGTGTGTGACATCATAAGCATGGAAAATAATAATCTTTTGAATATTATTATTATCATTCATATACACTAATAATGTTATGAGAATAACTAGTAGAAATTAGAATCACCCATCATGATTTTAACATATATATTAAAAATAATATCCAAGAATAATCTTGTGATCTTCGTAGAAACAATCATACTCATACAAAATGATTTAAATATAACTATAAGCAATCACTTATATTCGTATCACCAACATCTCATGGGATATCAATATCATGTTATCCAATTTATTATGAGGATATGTAATTCATGGTATAACCATCTCATAATTATAAACATTGGTAAGTCTTCCACATGATCATAAAAGAACCTATTATTTTATCATAGAATATTCTATAAAAAAGAAACATTTTTCATGATGATCAAATCCTTAGTAAACTAACCCATTTGAATGAAACGTGGTTTATAGAGTCATCCATAAAACATATTCATCATAATCCATCTAGATAAAAAGAGTATATTTTAACATAAAATCATATTCCTTTTGAAGCATATGAATCTTTAAAGATGATGACATATATGTAAATCACTTTTAAAAAAACTATTAAACATTTATTTGAAAATATGAAAATATGATTTTCTTTTTGTGTTTTTAAAAGAATAAAATTACAATAATATTTATAAAACTATTTTATAAATAAATATCCATGGGAAAATGTAAAGGAATAATAAAAACCAATACCTATCATTATGGTGCGAAAATTAATTTCTTCAGTACATGCTAAAATTAATATGTCTTCATAATTTTTGTAAATATTATTGGATTAACTATTTTCAACCAAAAAAGAAGAATAATTTAAATAAATTGAAAGTAATTTTAAATATGGTTTAATAGGTTATTAATTATAGAAAATAAATACCTGGAAAATTGTTTAAAAATATTTACAAGGATAAAAAAATAGGTTGACCAAATAAGAGATATGGTCGACTTTTCTTAAGATATTTTTTTCTCATTTCCAAAACCCAAGAAAGGTTAATGAAATAAAAAATTAAAAACCCAAAAATAACCATAGGAGATTATAATATATTTGGTTTAATAAAAAATATCATTTAATTCTCAAAAATTTGATTGAAGAATAAAAATTACACAGTAATAATTAGATTATAATGATATGAAATGAAATACATCACTTTATCGGGACAAAAGTCTGTAAAAACACATGAGTGATTTTTTGAATTTTTGATTCTGGGAAAAAATAATGTTAATAATAATTCATATGTAAGAATAATAATAATATTATAAATATCATATATATTCATTAAATATATATCATTACTACCAATACATAAAAGTGTAAATGAAAAATGAATCACATTGATTCGTGGTGGTTGTAGTCTACATGAATGCATGAATGACATTATCATTCTATCACTGGATTGGGCGGAGATAAAAATTACTATAAAATTAGCATAAAAACATCTATGTATTTTCAATATAATTATTTCATCATTTTAATAACATTATAAAAAAATTGGATCTGATTATTGAAGACATAAACACAAAAAATTATGGTACAATCATATACCTCTTCTTTGCGTATCCTTTATTGAAAATATAGGTAAAGATTATGGGTCTTATAGAAATACCAGAAACTAATAGAATTGGATAATTATTATACGAGAGTATATCATTTGATAATGGTTGATATAAAGGTATTATGTTCTCTTCAAAATATATAAGGGTGGGTTCCATTATATTAGTGAGGAAAGTGGAACAGTTGTAATTATTGAGATTATTAAAATACAACAATGTCGATATTATTTGAATTTGGATCATGAATTCAATTTTTTTAAATATAATTAGGATAATATCATCATACTTTGAACCTATAAAGTTATATAAATAATAATTTTTTGATATTTTAAACATTATCTCTTAGATTAACACATATTTTAACTGTTTTAATAATTAGAGTCATAATAAGGTTTTGTCCATAGATACTATTCAATATGACCTACCAATATATTGATCTTCTAACCCAATATAAACTATAATTATTATTATTCTCGAAAGTATTTTTTAAAATTATATTCATATGAGTGGAAGAAAATACTTTTATAGTATGTCTGTAAAACAAAAAAGAATTAAAAACACGCATTTTTATTCATAAAAAAGGAAATTTATTTTTATTTTCCTATTAAAAAAACCATTGAATGTTAGTATATAAAATTGAATATATAAGCCCAAAATTTCATTAAAATTATTCATAATTATCAATTAATTTTATTTTTTATGATTAAATATTTTAAGTTCAATAAATATGATTTTCATGATGAAAATATCTTTTTTCCCATTTAAATTATTTTATATTAATTTATAATAAATTAAAAATAAAAAAATTAATCATAAATCACATTTTCATATTAAATCTAAAATATTTCATCAAAAACTTATTTTATTTTCTATCAAGAGAAATAATATATAGAAAAATTCAATATAGTGAAAAATATGACGCTTTGACATAAAATGATATTATTTTTAGAATTTAAAATTGAGTAATTTTTTAATATGAATTAATAAATATGTCTTCTTTATGTAAATATTTAATACATAATTTTTATAATTCAGATATGTATATTTATAGTTTCTAATCCAATGTATCTGTGATAACTATCATATTTAATTATAATATTTTTGAAGTCTATCATGCTTCGCCTAAGCATGTTTTTTCCTTTACAGAGTGGTATAAAAACACAAAATTTATATATAAAGAAATATATCATAAAATATCATGTTGTTAAATTATAAAACCTTATAAGTATATTACCCCCAAAAAATTACATTTCTCTGGTACAAATAAATAAGGATAGTTCTACCACATCAATCCACCAGGTTCCTACTTTGCTTCCTTAAATTTAGGACTCCTCCAAAGAACATTATCCTACTAAGTAGTATTTTTTTGTAGAACATTATATATATATAGTAAAATATTTCCATTGATTTTTACATATATTAAAGATCATTCTCCAATGGTATATCCTTTGAGTATAATACCTTTTAAGGATAATTATTATAGTTCCTTAACAAAAATACATGGAACACAACATGAACATGATATTGGTTTTTTGGATGAACCTGATGATAAAATAAATTCCTAATATAATCTAGAATTCCAAAGGGACATATATATCTATGTATCTGCATTACTTTCTTTCTGAATATCATAAGCTTATTCTATAGAAATAATCATAGGAATACTCTATCACCAAATTTTACTTCTAGATATCATTGATGATTATCAACATAATAGATTCTATACAATGAGCTACCCAAATGTGTTTTTGAATATATATAACCTTATCTACCAACTAATTAGCTAGATCTAGTCTAAATAATTTTTTTTTCAAAATTCAACACAACACATTAGATTTTTCACTTCCTACCATTGGAGAATTCATAATGAAGAATCTAAATGCTCAATTGAAAGATATTGATTTTAAAATCTAAACAAAATAAATGTGTTTATCCAAACCACCTTTGTGAAAGAACCAGATATGAAAACATATTCTTAATTATGAACTATCCTCTCAGACTAACAATTTTTCTAATGGTGATATTATATTCTAAAGATTAAATATATATTCATTTATTCTAGAATACTTTTATAAAACATTGTGGTAAGCCTCATATTCTAATAAGATAAAATGGACCTTAATTATCTATGACACATTATAACTTTCATAATTTATACAATGGAATGATGTTAGAAAGATAAATATTTATTTATTACTGTGTAAGGTGTTGTATTCATAAGGCTATTGGCTATAAAATAATTAGAATTATGACTTTTATATGTTTTATAGAGTTTATTGATGAAATCTATGTTGTTATTTTTTCTAAATTACATTCTAGTATGGGTAATTATTTTTATACCATTATACTGACATCTCTTTTCATTACTGTACTAGTATATTAAGAGTAAAATACCAACTCTTCTTTGTCCCTTATCATGTTTTCCCACAACAAAGTCTCTTTAAAATCATTATACATCATCATTCACCAAGGATGAGTAGAGAATGATGAACTTTATAATTCATACAATGGTTAATTCTTAAAATATGGTATTGGATAGACACAAACATGATTCATAAAACTCATAATTCTATTACACTCATATTTGATCCAAGGAACATTCCTTAATAAATTTTTTAATCTCTTATATTAATTCTAGTACTGTTTAGTCCTCACATAGATGGATAATTGAACATTCACCTAATAAAGATATGGTATATATATTTCCCTCATGTTTTATATATTTTTAAAATCTAGAAGTCCAATATCACATTTAACTCTCAATATAGAAAAACTAATATTGTCCTTCTAGTTGAAATCATTATCCACCTTTTTCACCTTCTTAGGGTGGTAATGTATGGAGGTGTCAAAATCTAAACTCAAATTCAACCATACCATTTGGTGATATTCAACTCATTCAATGTAGCTATATATTCCAATATTTAATGACCAATATATATATCACACCGCTGCCTATATTTATTTTCATTCTATAAAATTAATGAATAAACTTTTAATGTATTCTCCAAATCATGTGTAGGGTAGTTGTTTGCAAGGATTGAAATTTCCTAGTGGCATATTTTGTACCTATATAATTATAAATAAGGAATCATCTATGTCCATTTATAGATTCATAACTATAGATTCGAAATAAATTCCCAATACATGGTAGTGAGAGAGGTTCACTAAACAACCATATTTTCATCTCTATGAAATTTATCACACATTAAATTTTCTATAGGATCATGGATCCTTTCTGTTTCATCTTGGTTATTAGATTTTAGAGCCATGGAAATTTTTTCAAAAAATATTTTTAGTATCCATATAACCATAGAAAATAATGGACCACATTCCCAATGGGTTTTCTCTGCTATTTCCCAATAACATTATTCTTGGAATGATCAACTGATATACCCTCTCTTGAGATTATAAATCCCAATAAACGAATCCTTGGGTTTCTTAAATTCAATAATAAAAAATTTTACATACATAACCTTCTTCCTCATGGTCAATAGAAAAAATACTAAATGATTTTTATTTGATTACATTATCCAGAAATTTATGTGAATATCATATTGAAAGATAACCCCAAAGTGATAAAAGAAATCTGTAAATTATTTATTCAATAAATTCATGAATATAATTGTGAAATTCAACAGTTCAAATGGAAATACAATAAAAATATAATGTATGATTCTTTTAATTAATTATATATAGGTTATATCCTATTTTTTACCTAGAATTAATGTTATCCAAAATGAAGGCCAACCATGGAAAATAATCATTCTCCGCAATATTGATCCAATAGATCATCGATATGATTTTAAGGATTTTTTTTCTTAATAATAATGTTTTTATGTTATATATAATCAATTAAATGATCCTTTAACCGATCATTCTTCTTAATAAATTCAATAGGTTCACCCCATAGTAATGTACTAGGTAATATGAATCCTTTATCATGATTCTCAAATATTTTATTCTTGGACTCCTATAATTTGATTAGGGAATTTTTTTTGGAGTATTGGGATTAGAATTAGTAAAATTTATTACTTCTATTGAGAAATAAACTTCATTATTAAGGTAAATACTCAGAATTTCTTCCAGATATACATTGAAACATTCATGAATACTAGTAATAAATGAAAATGTGAATTTCTTCCCAAACATTTTAGATAAACAAACCTTCTGAATAAGTAGTAAGATCCATTCAAGAGAAGTAATATCCATTTAATGTTCATAATCATCCTCACATTAGTATAAGACCATATGATGAATTTGAATACCAAATGTGACTTCCCTTCCATGGAAATTGATATGGGATCTATAAAAAGAGAGATAATAAATGATTAAAATTACCTTAAATTCTACTAGAGGAAAAATAATAATATTTTCAAAGGGAGTAATATTGTTAACATAAAAAAACCTCTAAAACACATGAGTATAGAGTAATTGTGTCATAACTATCATGATCCACATGAACTATTTAAATAAAATATTCCCTTACTTTTTTATAAGATATTGTCTTGATTATTATATTAACTCGGATAAATACCAAGTTCCCCATATATAAGACATTGAACTATTAGTTGTTTCTTATAATGAAAATTATTTATTTCTATTTAAAGCTTTAGTTTTTTCATAGAAATTATATTGTATTTGACCTTATTTATGACACATAAAACAACATCTCATGACATTGAGACATTTCTACGGTTTATTATTATACTATAAATTAAAATTAGGATGTTAAATAAAAATTAAGTCATGGTATTTATCAAAAAAACTCCATAAAAATATATTTTTATATTTTTATGTGTGTAGGGAAACACACCTTGGTTCAAGTTTTTAATTAGAAATTGACATAGCTAGTTATGAGTTACCATTATATTTTTCACAATATTTTCTATCCCAACTAGTTACTAATTCAGATAATAACTTCATTGTGATTCATATCCTTTTTAACTGGGTTCCTCCATTATTTATTCCTTTAATATTAAAAAATTATTAGTGTGAGTTTTGAACCTAAATAAATGGGTATGAAATAAAATAATTTTGAAAATAATTCTTATGGTCACCTAAATTATAAATCTTTATTATATCCCATTAAACCTTGATTTCATGAAATATCATTAATGTAAAGTGACAAAACAAAAGTATTTAAATGGTTCAGTTCGACGACATACTCCATGCTATGATGGTTATTCTCTATAACACAAACTCTCCACTGTAATCAAATGATTAATTTCAATTGTCGCAAAAAGTAACATTATATCTATCTTTATTCTCACATGAGGTTCTTTATACTGTGTCCCACATTGTTACTAGATTCCCACTGGCCTACATCAGAGTTCCACTAAATACTTCTTCTCCTCCATGAATCTCACAGGTGTCTTCTATATCTCAAATCAAAAAAGAAGCTTCTTTTTTATGTTCTTTATTGATTCACTACAGATGATCTTTAATGATATACACACAGGCTTGCTAAATCACACTTTCTTGTACATCTCTTAAATAATCTGCAATAACCTATGGTAAGGTCTGTTGGCATTGCTCAATAATTATGATCACTTCTCTAATCAATCCTCAGTCTAAAAAAATGCTCAATAAATTCTTTCTTCTTCTGATGAATACATGGACTCACGTAGATTTTCTCTAGTGGTGCACACAACCTCTTTAATAATTAAAGTGTTATTATTTAAAATATCAGCACAGTTTTCCTTCTTGGATTCTCAATCACTGTAAACAATGATGAAAGATCTTCTTTAACTTTGTCTAGATGCAGTCTCAAAATTCATATTCACTTCATACATAGATTACATAGAATTTATTCTTCTTGTTTAAACACGTTCATTCACTTTATTGATTCTTATTTTATGTATATTCACATGTGTATGTTCATGTAAGCATTCATTCATAATCCCCTTCTTCTCTCTTACTTGTGTGAAAATCCTATTGGGTATAATTCTTTAAGCACACAAATGTACTCTTTCTTGTCCCCACATAATATCACACACACTTTCTTATCTTAGGTAGTTTTTCTACAACCAGTTTTTATTTAATTTAGTTACAATATAAGTGTGTGTTTATTAAAAGTTGACTAGGTTTAGTTAATGTGTTTCATCTCCACCTTTCTTTCTCCTTCTTCAAATGTGTACACACAATCCTTTCAAGATTTGTGCTCTTTTTCAAACCAGAATGGTTGTGTTAAATATTTGGATTTTTCATGCACAAATAGGTCTCTAAATTAATGAATATTAATGAATTTTAATCATCCATTCATTCTCCTATATCTTTTTTGAAATCAAGTGGAATTAGAATTCTTTAAATGAAGCACATGTGGGCTTATGTTCAAAGCATGGACACACAAGCTTCTATCATCAGGTGATCTCCATTTCATTCATGAACAAACCCCTTCAACCCACAAACAACATATATATATATATATATTAACATAAGTTTGTTCTTCATATTTGTGAACAAAGAGGACACACAGGGTCTTCTTCTTCGTGCAAGGAGTCCGTGTGGTCTGTCTTCAGAAAACTCAATAGGGTTCTTGGTTCTTTCCTTACAAGTTTGTATCAAGGGTGACTAGCACTGGTTATTTACTCATGAGGTTACAACCATAATGATGTGGTGTGGTATTAAAGAACCTATCATGTGCTTGTGTGTATCTTCTTATAGAGTATTCATATCTCATCTTTTGCGGGAAAATATGGTCTACAGTTCTCCATCGAGCAAGGGAAGAGCAGAACTCTTTCACATAGCTAGGCTACATGGAAACCCATTTTATAGTTCTCTGTTTCTCATAAATTATAGATTTGTTAATGTTTTAAAAAATATAGCATTAGTCAAGTGATATTTATTTATAGGAATGACACATTGTGAATCTACACGTTCAAATAAATGGGGTTGAAGGCTTCAGAAGCCTGTGATCTTCAACATTTAATTTTTCAAACATGGGATAGAGATATGGAACATATCTCAGTTGTTTCCATTCGATGAGGGACTTCTTCCCCACAGTTTTGTCCTCATTTTCATGCTTATTCAAACATATGAAAATCATTATAACAACGAAACCTCGATCGAGGAGCTTTCTTCCTTGCCTCGAAAACATTATGTTTCATATTCCTCATTCAAACGCTTCATATCAATTCATGCAAGAAACATTTAACGAATGCATGAGTTCAGTTCTTCCGATCAATCACCAAGCATGAAATTTGTGCAACAACAATGGCTGGGAACTCATTCTCGGGAGAGGCGACTCATATCTGGCGAGCTACGACATTTGGTGGATCAAATGTTCAATACGATGGTCTAGTTTCACCGTGACCAATGGATCATCTAAAGTTAGATGCAGATGATAGTGATTAGATCATGGGATGTGGGATGGACCGTGCGTCTAATATCTCACACGAGATCAGATGAGTGGCCAAGATTACCTATGTGTTTTTAAACCTGTCCCACATCAAAACAGAGACATGTGACACAAATCATTTATAATACATGTCGATGAATCCTTAACACAAAATTCGCCTCCTTCTTCCATGGTATAGCCCCGTACCATGTTCACCATGTGGGAACACTCTTAGCTCCAACTTTACCTCCTCTGGGCACGCTCCTAGAACCAATGATGCCCTTACAACTTGGGTTCACCACTGTGCACACTCTTGAGTGCTTATATACCACCAGTGCTCTACCTCATTTGAGGCTAGCATTGAGGGATTCCCTTAGGCACGGTGGACCCTCAGGTACCACATGTTCTTGAGGATGATGCCCCCATCTGGCCTCTATGGTTGGCTTATTTTTTTAGAAAAGTCACACAACAAATATAATTTGTCAAAAACAAAGTATAACCAAGAAGATATGCTATATTTAAATACCAAAAACCTACTTTGTTATCATTATAATTCTTAACCACCATCCTTTTTATCTTCTTCTTATATTATTTAAGGAATGAATATTTCAATGATCTTCTCCAAAAAAAATCATCACTATTTTCATAAGATCATGATTCCCAATGATCTTCAATACATTCCTTTGATTAAATAAAAGATTATTCATGGACCATTTATTAATTCCTTGTGCATTTAAATCATAATATGTGGTAATATTTGATTCAAAATATTGATCAAATTATAATTCATTGGATGGATCTTCAACACTTCATCCACTTAGTGACTATGGATGGATATCCATTCTCCTCATGAAATTGAGTATTACATGGTCTCCTTTATGATGACAGAAACATGTATCACTTTGATACAAGCCTTTGGAACTTTGGATCAGCTCAAAAATTGAAATAATTGTTTTCTCAATCATAATTGACAATCAAAGAGGGATCTTTACTGAATTAATAACCTGTCACACACGGTTTTTTTCTGTCTTTGTATTGATCAGCCCATTGGAAATCCTGATCATTATCATGGGAATTTGGTGAGTTGAATCCTGAGTTTTGAAGTTTCACATATGTCTAACCACCCAAATTTGGGGATCCTCATTATTTGTTTAGTAGTTTTTGAAGAATGGGTGGTTACTTCTTGAATTGGGCCAACCGTGCGCCCATTCCCAGTTTTAAAAACTGAATTTGTTTCTTTTATAACTCTATTTTTCATCATTTTCACCCATTAAACTTCCCACTTGTCCTATACTGATATATTAAAATTTATTTATCCTTTTGGACCCATTAGAAATTCATAAGTCAGGTGAATTTGGGTTACTCATTTAGGTATTGGGCTAGCCAATGGGCCCATTTCCTTTTTTAAAAAATAAAATAGTTTCATTTATATATTTTTTATTTTTTAATATTTTTTGGTGATTACACCTCCCCCTAAAATAAAATAACCCTATACGAACCATAATAATTTATTTTACCTCTTTGGAGCTCATATGGGTCGCGGATTAGGGAGAAACTTCTCAGGAAACCCCAAATCGTCCAGAATTGACAAGGTAAATTGTATCATTAATAAATAAATCAATTCTTAATATTTTTCCCACCAATATTCTTTCCCTGGTTCGGGAAGACCATAGGAGTCTCTCCAAGAATTTTCAATCCATTACCTTCTCTATAGGGTTGCATATCTAATGGAATACGAAGAGTTTTCTAGGGTAAAAGGTGAGGTTCCTTATCCTTTCTCCTTCATCTTCCCCCTCCATTCATTATTTATTTGATTTATCTTGTCCCCTAGTATTTATTGACCTAGGGTTTTGTTATGACATGTTTTTTATGGGGTTTCTGTTTGTTTAGGTCTGGTATTTATAGTATTAGGGTTTATAAACCCGCGGCGGGTGATTTCGGGTGTGCGTTTCAATTACGCCAAAGATTTGAGGTAGGATATCACTTTCACATGCCTTTATAATTAAAGTTTAATCATTTTTATATTTTCCTAAACGGATATAAATATTTATCATTGTTTTTAAGTCTTTGGATAATTTTCTTGGTGTGAAAAGTGGTTGTTTAATCATTGTTTTGTGAAAGGTAGTGTTGTTTTGTCATGAAAGTGCTCAACAAGTGTTTGTTTAAATGTTCCGTTATCTTTTGAAAATATTTTCTGAGGTTTATAATCTGGTTTATGGTATTTTTAACGTGTTACAGTATCTTGAATGAAAATATGGCATTCAATTGGTGTTTTATTCCTTTTCATGTACTTAAAATAAATTGTTTTGTTTGAAAAGGGCATGTCATGTGTTCGGTAAATTGCCCAGTTGGATTTTATGTGTGATGTGTGATTTAAAAGTTATTTGTTTGGATTTATAAAGGAATTGGAAGAATTATAAATGGTATTTTTGGGTACTTATATGGATTTCCTATTTGGATTTGTTTTTACAAACAAGTGGGTTTTGATTTACAACATATTTTGGCCCGAGTTTCCCAAAAATGGACCGTTTCACATCTTTATGAAAATGGTTGTGTTTTGAATATGTAACCTGAGTATTATAAGAGATTTATGAATGTGGTTTACTACTGTAAATGGTTTTTATGCTGATCCTTAATAATATTAAAATTCATACCTTCGTCAAAGGTTAGTTTTGAGAAAATGTTTAAAGGCCCGTTTGGCATTTCCTAGAAATGAAGGAGTGTTTTACTTGTATATAACAAGTTGTACAATTGGGATTGTTTTATCGTCCATTAAATGATTTTATTAAATGTTAATTGGGTTGAAAACTATGATTTGGTTTGGTTTTGATGTGTTTTTATAATTTAAAGAGTTTTTTTGAAACAGATTTATGTGCAAAGCCTCAATACACTTCATGAAATTGTTATACCAAAATATTTAGAGGGTTGTTGATTAGTGTAAGAAACGTGAAGAAATATTATGGGATGTTTGTGTTGTTATGGTTTTGGAATGTAATTTGGATGTGAAATGTGTATTTGATAATATGTGTAACTTGATTGAGCAGTAAGGGGAATCCTGGGTATCTAGGTGGCCGGACGTGTACTAGTATGCTAGTGATTCTATGGGGGTTGGCCTCTATTTCACGTAGCAAGTTTGACGATTACAACACTAACTAAACTATGATGATGATGATGATTGGGGGCCACTAGGTTATGGGTATGTTCCCTACTATTGGCTCATGCACGAGAACGAATATTTATTATGGTTACTTTCACCGAGATATGAGGTACCTGAGACTCAAAACTAACTAGTCCCTAGGAGTTTTCCCGTGACTAGTGCTCATTGGCTATTTTGTACTCACCGTCGGTATATGGTGTCTTTGGTTGGTGAATTCAGTAGTATGTGTTATTTATTTAGAAGTTAAAATTATTTAAAGCAGCCCTCTTGAAAACTATTTTCATTATGAAGTTGTACCACTTTGAAAAAAAATTGTTACTTTGATTTTTGTTTATTAAACATGCTTGTTTTTGTCTGATAATTATTATAGCATGGAACCTCATTTGAAAACCTAAATTTCATATCTTGAATTTAAAACTATAAATTGGTGTTTCTTTTATTTTAAAGGAATGTGCACTGGGAATAGAATATCAGGCTAACCTACTGAGTTTTAATACTCACGCCGTCTTCTTATTTTTTTAGCCTTTCTGCAGGTTTCATCTTTAGTTCGATCACCTTGGGAGACATTTGATCATTTTGTTGGAGAGTGACCAGAAGTTTCACATGGATTTAGTTGGTCATCAGGATTTTTCAGTTGATTTTCTGGTTTTTTTCTACTTTTAGTTTTTTGTACAAATAATATTTAGTTTAATTATTATATAAATTCATTTTGGGTTGTCCGTTTATTTCTGTTGTTTGTTTAATTGTTTGTATATGAGATAAATCATTCCCTTGTGTGTTCTATTGATGCCCTTGGTTCTTGTCACCATCTCGGGAGGATCGGGAACGCCTCTCGGGACTTGTTGCGGGCTGGCCTGGGTGACCGGTTCAGGGTCGACTCGGGCTGGTTCATGACAAAATGGTATCAGAGGAGGTCGGCTCTTAGTAGACCTTTCTTTTTAGAGCACCCTTGTTATTTTGGGGATGTCAAGGTATATGGATTAGGATTTTTGTGACTTGAGGGGTAAGTGGAAGAAGAGTGTCGCGAACTCTTTCATGTTCTAATCCCCAGGTTTCTATGAGAAGTCCAGTTTTATTAGTGTCCTTTGTTCTGGTTGATTTGTTGGTGTTGGGATATGACAAGGGGAGTCTGACTAAGGGCCTCCGTGAGCTCTCAGGGCCTGGCAAGCCATGTGGAGCTGTGGAATGGTCCTAATAAGTCTCTCTGAGTTGGTGTTGTGTTTGGAATATGGATTCCAACCATATGGTCAAGTCACACACCGACACTAGTCCCCCTTTTTGGGTTACTTGAACCTTTCTTGAATTCTGAATATTTGTTTTTAAAATCCTTATGTGGGAATTTTGGAAATGAGTTTTAAAGTAAGGATTAGATTTTGAAAAGTGAAAATTTGGGTTTTCAAAAATTAAATATAATAATGGTCTTGGAAGGTTGTGTTTTTGTAAAAAAAATGTAGGGAAGTGAAAATGATTTAAATGGATTGGATTATGCATGATCTAAACTTGTGGTTTGTTGAAATAAAATGTTTTGAAATTTTAAATCATTTTATGGTGGTTCTGGATCATTGTTTTAAATGGGGTATTTTGGGATGTTAAAAAGTTTTGGAATTGGATAATTTTTTTTTGGAAGTTGGTTTTGATCGGTGTGTGTTTTACTAGAAATAGTATTGGTCTAAATGGACCTCGTATTATTAAAATATACATTGATGATTTTTTTAAAAATAATGGGAAGGGGTTGTTTGGAGTGGCTTGGTTATTTAAAAAAAATAAAAATGAAAAGGGGTGGGTTTTTAAGAAAATGGTTCTTAATTAATTGTGGTTTTATTTGTGAAATATGAAAAATCTTTTTTGACTTGGTGGTTGGTGTTCCTTATGAAGGTAATATTTTTTTGGAATGATGTTGTTTTGTTTTAGCCTTTGGTGTTTTCATGGGTGGTCACATGCATGGTTTTATTTATATCGAGAAGGATGGCCTATATGGTATGGTGGTCGGGTTCCTGGGGTGGCATGGTAATGTGCATGTGGGTGAGACTTGATGAAACACCATTGGTGATTGTGGAAACCCACCAAGTTAGTTTGTTTTTTCAAAATTGATTTGAGCTGAAAATTGTGGCCTTTTTAAAAACCAATGGTAATGTGGCTTGATTTTTTTAGAATACTTTTTTTATTTGGTTAGCTTATATGTGATATATAATTCATACCCTTGTTCTATATATAGATGAGATCTTGTTGTTGGCTTGTTTTTGGAGTAATTTTCATTGGGTTTCTAAAGAAGTGATTGATGTTGTGATGTAGCCATGGATAATTCTCTTTTGGAAGTATTTCCTGCTGATCAACCTAAGGATTCCATTAAAATTTTAAATCCACCTCTTTTGATGATGCCTCAACCTTTTTGTTGGAATAGAGAGCTGTTTGGGATCTATTAAAAGTGCTTCTAGGTCGTGATAATTCTTTTGGACGGAGGAGTTGTGTTTGGTGATGTTGATGTGTTTCGTCGTATTCCATGTCCATTCTGCCCCTCGTTTGGAGCGAGATAGAATTTTGATATGTATATATGAGTTCCTATTTAGATGAAGGTTTTATTGTGATAAAGTGAGGTTTTTTTTGTGTGGTGTGATCCTTATCACCTGACTACGGTGTATAAAATGATTCAAGAATTAGGGCTCCAGCCATAGGCCTTGGTGTGATGCTTTTCACGCAGTCAAAAAAATCGACATAGGTGTGGAGTGCTAGATTAGGATCCTTACTCCACTGTTTTGGTAAGTTAGTTTCTATTTCAGTGTTTTGGTTCCTCATTTCTGTGAATTTCCCTTTTTCGCAACAAGGGTGGTGGACTTAACCCCTCACACAGTGTCTATGGTTATTCCTTCATGGATGTAGGTTTTCAATCAATGTCCCTGTGTGGACCGCCTGTAACAATTAGGTGCATTATTGCTATTACCTATTCATAGGTGGAGTTTTTTTGTTAGTTTTTTTGTTTCTTTTTTTGTCTCAGTGAAAAAAATTAATGGGTCCCCTTCCCTCCCATCCCCAAGTGGCGGGGGTCCAGATTTGTGCTGAATGTGTTGGCCAAGTTCTTGTCTCCTCCGTTCGGGAGTGGGTGGTTTATATGTTAATATTGTAACCCTATTGACTTGGTATAGTAGGTTTTTTAGGAGGGTTTTTTGGGCTTGTGTTAGTGAGGCCCAATTCTAGCTCATCTTGAATTCTTATCTGTTCGTTTCTAGTTAGTTTCTAATGGTGGGGAGACCCACCATGGGTCTCCTGGATTTTCATCCTAAAAACATTTCTAGTTCTAGTTGATTCATAATGGTGGGGAGTAAATTATGTAATCCCCTTGACTATTTGGTTTTTGTGAGTTCTATTTGGTTTGGGAGATAGTTGGGTTCAGTGAGAGAAGGCCCAACAATCAGGTTCTTGGCTTGGTTGTGGAGGTGGTGGCTTCATCTTTCTGTTGATTCTCCAGATGTGGTTGTGAGTTGTGTTTTGTGTGGGAAAGAGTATTAAGTTTATTTTTTTGGTGATTTATATTTCCTTATCTTTAGAGGCTGGATTATGTTGTTATGGAATCCTTAGGTGTTGTTTTTTTTCAGCCGGAATGCGTTATGGCTTTCTGGGGGCGGAAAGCGTTAAGGGTGGGGAGAATTGTCACACACGGTTTTTTTTTCTGTCTTTGTATTGATCCGGCCCATTGGAAATCCTGGTCATTGTCATGGGTATTTGGTGAGATGAATCCTGAGTTTTGAAGTTTCATATATTTCTAACCACCCTAATTTGGGGATCTGCATTGTTTGTTTAGTATTTTTTAAAGAAAGGGTGGTCACTTCATGAATTGGGCCAACCGTGATCCCATTCCCAGTTTTAAAAACTGAATTTGTTTCATTTATAACTCTTTTGTTTTTCATCCTTTTTCACCCATTAAACTTTTCACTTGTCATATACTGATATATTAAAATTTATTTATCCTTTTGGACCCATTATAAATTCATAATCCGGGTGAATTTGGGTTACTCATTTAGGTATTGGGCCAGCCAATGGCCCCATTTCCTATTTTAAAAAATAAATAGTTTCATTTATATCTTTTTCATTTTTAATCTTTTTCAGTTCTTCAACTTCCCCCTAGAATACAATAACCCTATAATAACCCTCATAATTGATTTTACCTTTTTTGAGATCATATGGGTCGCGGATTAGGGCGAAAATGCGCAAGAAACCTCAAATCGTCCAGAATTGACAAGGTAAATTGTATCATTCATAAATCAATAAATTCGTAATCGTTTGGCCACCAATTTTTTTTCCCTGGTTCTTCCAGACCTTAGGAGTCTCTCCATGAATTTTCAATCTATTCCCTTCTCTCTAGGGTTGCAGATCTAATGGAATACAAAGAGTTTTCTAGGGTGAAATGTGAGATTCCTTCTCCTTTCTCCTTCATCTTCCCCCTCCTTTCATTATTTCTTTGATTTATATTGTCCCCTAGTATTTATAGACATAGGGTTTTGTTATACCATGTTTTTTATAGGGTTTATGTTTTTTTAGGTGTGGTCTTTATATTTTTAGGGTTTATAAACCCACAATGGGTGATTTCGGGTGTGCGTTTCAATTACGCCAAAGATTTGAGGTAGGATATCACTTACACATGTCTTTATAATTCAAGTTTCATCATTTTAATATTTTCCTAAACTGATATAAATGATTATTATTCTTTTTAAGCCTTTGGATAATTTTCTTGGTGTGCAAAGTGGTTGTTTAATCATTGTTGTGTGAAAGGTAGTGTTGTTTTGTCATGAAAGTGCTCAACAAGTGTTTGTTTAAATGTTCTGTTATCTTTTGAAAATATTTTGTGAGGTTTATAATCTGGTTTATGGTATTTTTAACATGTTACAGTATATTGAAAGAAAATAGGGCATTAAATTGGTGTTTTATTCATTTTCATGTACTTAAAATAAATTGTTTTGTTTAAAAAGGGCATGCCATGTGTTCGGTAAATTGCCCGGTTGGCTTTTATGTGTGATGTGTGATTTAAAAGTTATTTTTTTGGATTTATAAAGGAATTTGAAGAATGATAAATGGTATTTTGGGTACTTATATGGATTTCCAATTTGGATTTGTTTTTACAAACAAGTGGGTTTTGATTTACAACATATTTTGGCCCGAGTTGCCCAAAAATGGACTGTTTCACATCTTTATGAAAATGGTTGTGTTTTGAATATGTAACCTGAGAATTATAAGAGATTTATGAATGTGGTTTGATTCTGTAAATTGTTTTTATACAGATCCTTAATAAAATTAAAATGCATACATTCGTCAAAGGTTAGTTTTGAGAAAATGTTTAAAGGCCCGTTTGGCATTTCCTAGAAATGAAGGAGTGTTTTACTTGTATATAACAAGTTGTGAAATTGGGATTGTTTTATGGTCCATTAAATGATTTTATTAAATGTTAATTGGGATTCCAAATATGATTTTTTTTGGTTTTGATGTTTTTTTATAATTGAATGTGTTTTTTTTTGAAAGAGTTTTATGTGCAAAGCCTCAATACACTTCATGAAATTGTTTTACAAAAATATTTAGCGGGTTGGTGATTAGTATAAGAAATGTGAAGAAAGATTATGGGATGTTTGTGTTGTTATGGTTTTGTAATGGAATTTTTATGTGAAATGTGTATTTTATAATATGTGTAACTTGATTGAGCACTAAAGGGAATCCCGGGTATCTAGGTGGGCGGACGTGTACTAGTATGCTAGTGATTCTGTAGGGGTTGGCCTCTGTTTCACGTAGCAAGTTTGATGATGACAACAATAACTAAACTATGATTATGATGATGATTGGGGACCACTAGGTTATGGGTATGTTCCCTACTAGTGGCTCATGCACGAGAACAGATATTTATTATGGTTACTTTCACCGAGATACGAGGTACCTGGGGCCCACAACTAACTAGTGCCTAGTAGTTTTCCTGTGACTAGTGCTCATTGGCTATTTTGTACTCACTGTCGGCATACGATGTCTTTGGTTGAAGAATTAAGTAGTATGTGTTATTTATTTAAAATATAAAATTCTTTAAAGCAGCCCTCTTGAAAACTATTTTCATTATGAAGTTGCGCCTCTTTGAAAAAAAATTGTTACTTGCATTTTTTTATTAAACAAGCTTGTTTTTGTCTGATAATTATTATAGCATGTAACCTCATTTGAAAACCATAATTTCATATCATTAATTTAAAACTATAAATTGGTGTTTCTTTTATTTTAAAGGAATGTGCACTGGGAATAGAATATCAGGCTAACCTACTGAGTTTTAATACTCATGCCTATAGTCTTCTTCTTTTTTGTGCCCTTGTGCAGGTTTCATCTTTAGTTAAATAACCTTGGGAGACATTTGATCATTGTGTTGGATAGTGACTAGAAGTTTCACATGGATTTAGTTGGTCATCTGCATTTTTCAGTTGAGTTGTTGGTTTTTTTTCTACTTTTAGTTTCTTGTACAAATAATATTTAGCTTAATTTTTATATAAATTCATTTTGGGATGTCCATTTATTTCCGTTGATTGTTTAATTGTTTATATATGGGAGAAATCATTCCCTTATGTACTCTATTGATGCCATCGGTGCTTGTCACCATCCCGGGAGGATCGGGAACGCCTCTCGGGACTTGTCGTGGGATGGCCTGGGTGACCGGTTCAGGGTTGACTCGGGCTGGTTCGTAACATAACCTCACATTAAGCATTACCACATCAATCAATGGTACTACTTCCATCATCACCTTGCTATACACATATTGACATTTTATTGTCACTTGAATCATTATTAGAAACAAATTCAACACCATACTCTACAATCTCCCCCTTTTTATTTTTATTTTTAATATTACTTTATGATACATTTAATGGGTCAATATGTGTGCCAATCATTTCCCCCCTTATTGGAAACCAAATGCAATGGTGTAGTGGTGTCTGTTCAAAACAAGTTCTCCTCCCTTTGAATAATATCTTCATGAATTTTTTTGAGAGAGGGATGATGTCACATGGTTCACATAACAACGATCCTTTATTTGGTCAAATCTAAGTCTTCTTAGGCAAACCCAGTGTAGAAAACAAGTGAGATTTGGACAAGGTATTCAATGATGTCTATAGACAACCATACATGTGAAATCAAGATTAAAATGTATCAATTCTCAACCATGGGGTTGTAAATAATCATATTTAACTATAAAATGATAACTTCATTTCATACTTCACCAAATATATTAAAAAGAACAATTGAAAAAAATAAATTTCCACCTTTCATCCAATACTTCCATCAATCAATTAATCACCATTAAATGACATGATAAATACAATTAAGATCAATGGATGATAGTACGATTGAAATACTTCATGTTTCAATGACTTGATATGATAGGAATTTCAAGGGTTTTCATGAAATAATCTATTGATACATCTCATTCTTCCCCGCCCCCCTCAAGGTGTGCACTTAATGTGAATTATCGTGCTAGAGAATATCATCATATAAGCTTGAAGATGTGCATGTTGATAATATTGAATTGTTGGTCATGTTATGTAATTATCAAATCATTAATAATGAGTCCAACTTTAGTTCTCCACATTTCTCATCCAATTATAAACATGAGGATGACCTTCACCATTAATTACCTAAATTGAATGCACGTGCATATAACAAAAAAATAATGGAATAATAAGTAACACTTTTGAAATTCTTAATAAAAGCATCACAAAAGATAATTTTCTCTCAACAAAAGAACTCCTTTCCATGTAGCACTAAAGATTCTGGTACTCTTCATGCTAATTCTTCCTATTCATTTGAAACTTCTATGTTTTATTTTCAGCATGGAGTCTTTAATTCCATTCACCTTCAACTAGTGTGGAATGTTTGTATTCACTTCTATACATGGTGAAGTAGATTTTACTGGTATATGTAGTTCAATATCTTTTATTTCCCCTAGTAAAATAGTTAAACGTTTGTTTACAGAATTTCCATCCTTTTTTATCCTTCCAAAAAGTACTTGTGAGACACTTGGGTTTTCATTTTCTGACAACCTCACATGAAATTTGAATTATACTTTAGGTGGAATGACTTATTTTCCTTTTCACATAGCATTATCTAGTAATTCATTTTCAAAATTTTTTAGTTCTCAAGAAATATAAAATTTATTAGGCCACATTACTAAACACTGTTTCATGGAATTTTCTATCTTGGAGATTCCACATGGATTCTTCAATGCTTTCATGTTACCTTTCATAGGAAATTTATTGAAATTATCTTCAAGAATGTGTTCAATCATTCCGGTCTTCTTCAAGATTGATTATCATTTCAATTTGAGATTTCATCCATTTATTTCCATGGATTATTTGTGGTGATCCATTGTATGGCCTTTCATTCCATAGTAAAACTATATTTTAATAGGTAAGATGAAATTTTTTGAAGCAGGCTTATACTTCTTCTGTGGAATATTTTGTTTTACTATTTTCTTAACTTCATTGTATTTCATATTCCCAATGTATGACTTTTCGACACTTTTTTCATTATCTCACCATATATGTGGAATGTGAATCTTATCAACATATATACGAGGCATGTTAGGAGTAAACCGGATCTCATCTTAACGTTGACCACTTATGTTGAATTTATCACAAAATTATTCAAGAAACTCAAATATTTTCTTGATAGAAAAATTCTTCTTCATTCGTGTTTTCTAACATTGCATTACAGGTTACTTCATTTTTCTACATCTACATTCCTTGAATGCATGCCTTTAACAATTTTTATATGCTGACATATTATACCAGAAATCATTTTAATGATTCCCAAATGTCCAACAACACCAAAAATAGCTATCAAATATCCTAATTTTACTTCTAGTATTATTGTGGCTAGATTTACTTCATGTTTCTTTCTGGAATTGTATTTATTTATTTGGAGAATCCTTTTGGGAATTTCTGTTCATAATTATTCAAGTATCCACCCTTGATGTTTTGATGGATGTATTGACATTTTTATCAATCCACATCTTCCCAGATTTTGTCTTTGAACATATACTTTTAGATGAAACTACATCAGTAGAAACAATAATAACTAGGTTATGGGATACATTCTTCTTCAAGGATGTTTCCAATTCATTAGAGGATGATCTAGTAATTTTTTTTGAATCATTTTCCTCAATTAATGCTTGACTGGTAGCATCTATTCTTCTAGCTTGATGGGGTGTTTTAACTCAGGGTGATTGCTTATTTTTCAAACTCACCTCTAATTCTAAACATTTCATGTTGAAATAGTTCTTCGCATCCTCAACTGATCACAAATTACTTTCCAAAATTTTCCATCAGATTTATTATTTTTGCCTCATGAACATTTCTTAATTGTTGAAAATATTTTTCAAGCACCATTTCTTAATGGAATTGCCTTTTTGTTGAGAATATTTGACAACCATAGAAACTTTGTGAAACTTTTCAAGAGCATGGAATGACTCCACAACCACAATATCAAGTAATTCCTTCTTCGAAATACATCCTAGGAATTATTTAGTGACTTCTTAATATCAAGGATAAATTGTTTCTTCCACTTCCGTAACATGATTTGTGAGTGTGTTGGATAGACCAGCTCTTTTAGCCAATTCCTCTTCCATAACACAAGATTCTTCGTCCAACTATAATTTTTCTTCATGAAGATCACTAATTATTTTAGAAATGTTTCTTGACACTTGACTAGGGACGTTATTAAGATGATAATTGAGTGAATTCTAAACATCACTACATGATATATCATCATCATAGCTTGAATAGACTTCATTAGAATAATCAAAATAATAATAAAAATTATCACATGTTTTACCTTTTATATTACATTAAGTTGATTGTGTCTCCCTAACAGCTATAATATTCTTCTTCTTCTTCATTTCATATTTCATATTTCTATTTTTCAGAGTCCTAGAAGAAATACCCCTTTGAGTTTTCTCACCCATCTCCTCTAATGTTCACTTCATAATGACTCGGATATTTTCGAGGTGACCTTACCTATGATACCAATTGATGTTTCTAGATCATTGTGAATTAGTGAGAGGGGTTGTGGGTGAATCATTGATCCCTTTAAATCATTTTACTAATTGATACAATGATATTAAAATTCCTTAGATGGATAAATCCTCGATCTACTCTTTTTGGTCTCTAAGAATTACCACGAATAATGCTGTAAATGTAATGGAACTGAACACATTGATTTAAAAGGATTAGTTCCAAGACTTACCCCTTGTTGTGTTGGTTATTCTCCCCAACATAGATTCTCCATTATAGTCAGATGAGTAAATACATTGGTCAATACATATTCACAATTTATCTATTATTT
The DNA here is from genome assembly GCA_963277665.1 of Viscum album. Classification (NCBI taxonomy): domain Eukaryota; kingdom Viridiplantae; phylum Streptophyta; class Magnoliopsida; order Santalales; family Viscaceae; genus Viscum; species Viscum album. The sequence goes on from OY728157.1 coordinate 1,997,926,140, forward strand.
GTTTCACTAGATGTTCTTTATACAACATCCCACTATGTTACTAGAGTCTCATTGGCCTACTTCAAAGCTCCACTGATGACTTCTTCTCCACCAAAAATCTCATATAGGTCTTCTAGCTCTTAAGTCACGTGAGTGGTTTCCTTTTTTATGTTCAATATTTAAACACTATATATAATCTTCTACTCTCTCCACACAGGCTTGAATAATCAAACTTTCTTATGTATCTCTCCAAGAATCTTCAACAACATTTGGTAAGGTCTTTTGGCCTTGATAAATAATTCTGATCACTTATTTGATCAGTCCTCAGTCTCGACAATGATCAAGGAACTCTTTCTTCTTCTTATGAATACTTGTCCTCGCTCAGATGTGTGATAGTGGAGCACACAACTTCTTTAAGAATTCTAGAGTATTCATTACAATATAAGCAAGATTTTCCTTCTTAGATTCTCAAGCACTATAAACATAGATGAAAGATATTAATTAATCTTTTCTAGCTTCTGTATCAAAACTCTTATTCACTTCATGCATAGATTGCATGTAATTTATTCTTCTTATTTACACTCAAGCACAGAAAAACATCATTCATATTTTATATATCTTCACGTGTCCTTGTCCATGCATGCATTCATGCGGAATCCACTTATTCTCTCTTTATTGTGTAAAAACCAACTGGGTATAATTTAACAAGCACACAAACTTACTCTTTCATTTACTCAATTAATACCACACACAAATTTTTGTTTTTGGTTATTTGAACACACACTCTTATTATTTAATTTGGGTTCCATATTAGTGTGTGTTTATTCAAACCTTAATGGCTCTAGTTCATGTGTGTGATCATCCAATTTCTTCCTCCATCAAATTTTTACACACAATCCATTCTTGATTTGTGCTCTTTTTTCATACCCGAATGGGTGTGTTCAATATATGGATTGTTGTTTAACACTTAGGTGTATAAATTCAAGAATATGAATTAATGTACATCATTCATGAATTCTATTATCTCTTTTTTGATAGCATGTAGCCTTGGATTTCTTTAAATGAAGCATATGGGTGCCTCTATTCATATCATGAACACACGAGTTCTTGCAGTAATTTGATCCCTTTATCCTTCAAGAATAAAACCCCACATAAAAAACACTATATATATATAAATACATTATAATGGTGTTATTTTACTTCATAAAAGTGGGAGGAAATGTGGGGTCTTATTCTTCACACAAGGAGTACGTGTGGTCCGTCTTCACATAACTAAATATAGTTATTGGTTTTGACTTCGCAAGGCTGCAACAATGGTGGCCAGTAGTAATTGTTTACCATCATGTTTAATTCCACAAAGACTCAGTGAGGGTTCAAAAACCTATTGCGTACTGGTGGGAAGCTTCACACAGAGGGTGTAAATATCCTCTTTCATGATTAAGAGGTTCACAATTCTCATTCGCGCAATGGATGCGCATAACTCCTTTTCATATCTAGAATGTGTGGAAAAAAGTAGTTCAGTACTATGTTTCTAGTAAAAAAGAGGTTCTTTAATGTTTTCGACATTAGAGACTTGGCTGAGGGATATTTATTTATAGGTAAGAATCACTGTGTATCTATGTATTTAAATCCATGGGATTTAATTCTTTTAAATCCCGTGATCTTCATATTTGAATTATACAAACACGGGATCGAGATATAGTGCATATCTCGGTTTTCTCGATTCAATGAGGTCCTTTTAATTCGTGGTTTCATCCTCACGTGTATGAATTTTTTAACACATGAGAATCATCTTCACCATGAGTGATCAGTCAATGATATTTCACCCTAGCTTAGGCAGCTTTGCGTGGCCTCGACCTCATTCGAACTTTTAATCTCAATGCATGCCTGCAACTTTTAAGGAATGCATGAGTTTAAATCTTTGGGATGATCACCAAGCACTAAAATTTAGCTTCAACGGTGGTTGGGATCTCATTATCATTGGATGCACCTTCACCTCTAGAATGTTGCGGCGTCAGGTGGATTGGATGTTGTAGAAAATGTCTAGGTTTCACTATGATCGTTGGATCATCTCAAGTCATATGTGTATGGTGGTGATTAGATTATGGGACGAGGTTTGGATTGTGATAGTAATATGTCACATAAGATCATATGAGTGGTCAGTATTACCTCCGAATTTTAAGACCCATCCCATGATGAAATGGAGATACAGGACACAAATCATATATAATACAAGTTGCTGCATCTTCAACTCATAATTCTCCCCCTACATCCAAAATAATTCCTTATAATATGTTCACCCTACAGGTGCACTCTTAGCGTGTACTCTTCCTCCTCTGAGCACTCTCATAGTGCCCACAATTCACTCGCTATAAAGGTTAACCACCACGAGCTTACTTGTGGGATTATAAACGACCTACACTATGCCCCATGCAGGGATTTCCTTGAGGGATTCCCTCAGGAACGGTTGGCCTTCAAGTCAAACATCTTCTTGTGGATGAGTCCCGCGGATGGCCTCAATGATTGGATTATTTTTTTGTAAAGTCTCACAACAAATATACATTGTTATAAAGATATATAAACTTGATGGTATTCCATCTTTAAATACAAAGTCCCTTCTTAATTATCACTGGAATTCCAAACCACTAACCTTCTTCTCTTATTCTTCAATTCATTCTAGAATGATAATTCTAAATATCTTCTCCAAAATAGCATCACACTTTTCTTGAGTACAAGGATCCCAATGAGCTTAAATATGTTACTTTGATCCAATCATGGATGATTCTTTGACCATTAGTTTTTCCCTCATGCATTCAATGCATTATGAATGGTAATCTTTGATTCAAAACCATCATCCAATTATAATTCATTAGATGGATCTTCAACACTTCATTCACATAGTGTCTATGGATGGATGTTATTTCTCATCATGTAATTGAGCATTTCGTGGTATTTTCTATGATGGTGTAAACATGTATCACTTGGATACAAGTCTTTGAACTTTGGTTCAACTCCACAATTGTCAGAATTGTTTCATCAATCATAATCCATAATTAATGATGCATCGTCACTGAATTAATAACATCACATTAAGCATTACCACTTCAATCATTAGAAAAACTTCAATCATCACCTTGCTATACACATATTGAAAAATTATTGCCACTTTAATTCTTATAGACAACAAATGAGACACCACTCTTAAAAATCATTATAGATTTTCATATTTGGTTTTATATTTTATCTAAAAATTATATCATAAATTATTATAAATATAGTTTTTTAAACATTATCCCATGTTTTTTTCAAACTATGCATGTAGGTGTGTCTCTTATTCTTGCACCATGTTAAGATCGATTTGACACCAAACAAAAATTTCCCTTTCTATTACCCATACATTCATATATTCCATGATAATAAAACAACTTGTTCGTAACTAGATACGTATTTAATTTCTAGGATAACACATCATTTCTACATTGGAAAACATTGGGATGTTAGTCTAATCTCAATATTCTCCCCAATGTTTTCATTAAAGATTCATAACCACATTCACCATTACAAAAAACTAAAAAATGTTATGATACCAAATGAGGATACCCAAGAATGGAATTCATCAATATTACATCATTTTAGATAATTATTATATTCATCTCATTGTAATAAATTATCTATAATTGTAAAGGTGTAGTGTCTTTGGGGAGTCTATACATAATCAAAATATTTCATTCAACATCTTCAATATATCCCATAATGTTATTCTTATACATACCCTACATAAATAATTCATCAAAATATATGAAAAATAAACATAACAATAGGAGGGATTTGATGTTCAATAAGGGTAAAAAAGGAAGATATCAATAATAAATAATAATAACATGATCATAATGTCATGAAAACATAATCTAGTCCGTTTTATGAATATATAACAAAACTATATAGAGAATAATATATATTTACCAAAAACAAGTGCGTATTTAAAATCATAATTCACGTGAGTGTGAAATCATAAATCATCATTATTTATTAATAACATATGAATGATGGATCATATTCATAGGAAATTGTAATATTTTACACATATATATTTTCAATAATGACATTACATAATATTTTTACCATGGCTATGTATATTCATACCCACACATAAAGATGTTAAAATTTATATTTAAAATCATATAGATGAAGAATCTTGGAATCATATCTTGCAGCTGGTGTACTCACACATCAGGATGTGACCATAATTATTGTCAATCATGTTTGTTAATAACAAAATCAGTTAATAGGATATCTATATCATATTAAATAATGATTTTAATATTATATATTCATGTTCTACCCATATTAGAATGATATCCCTAAAAAATATCATAAAAATCAATCATCATTACATCATAGTATAAAAAATGAAAAAGAAAAATATTTCATAATAATATCACATAACATAATTATTCCTTAAGAAAGAATTATAGATCTTACAAGAATCTTTAAAACATTATTATTATAATCCATGAAATAAATAATGTGTATTTTTTCATAATATAATGTAATCATTGGATCAATAAAATTCATAATAAAGGATGATATTAATAAAAAATACTGTTAAAAGAACATTTGAACATTCTACTTAAAACAATAATATGTACTTTACTTTTGATATATTCTAAAACACTAAAAATTTCATCAATATTGAGATTTTTTTTGTAAAACAAATTAGAAACATAGAATTTAATCATCAAATAAAATGATGGTTATGATTATGGGAAAATCCATTCATTCTGTAAATGATAAAACAAATGTGTGTTTAATACTTTTAATAAATATTATTAAATTAAAATATTTCGAAAATGAAAATAAGATTACATAAAAAATTATGAATATAAAGAAAAATATGGTTTAAAAGTAAGTTAAATGATACTTTTAATATGAAATAAAATTCATGAAAACATTTCTTAATACTTGATCACAGAATAAAAAGATTATTGACCAAAGATAAAATAAGGTTGGATTTTACTAAAAACCATTTTCTCATTAATTTTTACTGAAAAAATATGAGAATATCAAGAAAACATACAAACCATATATGAAAAAATAATAAAAGAATATTTTTAATTGATAAATAGAATATAATTTCCATAAAGTGTATTCATAAATAAACAAACATGATTTAAAATGATATTACAACAAAATAGTTACATCAAGTCCTATCAAGATTTAAATATATTAAACCTCCCTATATTATATATATTTATTTATTATTCATATTTTCTGAATAAAATTATTATAAATCATAATATATATTATTCCCTTATTAATTATAATAACTCTTTTGTTAGATATTATTTATTAGAATCATTATTCGGGCGAAAAATGATTTTTCCGTTGAACCTTTCTATGGTACTTTTTTCCATGCACATTGTTTATGGATTCATTATCTATATAATCATAATAATCATTTTTATTAATTATCAAAAAATTTATGTTAGTTTATATAAGGTGTTGTTAACAAATTAATTACACCACTTCATTAAGATGAATATTTTTACATATGCATGGGTGATGTTTGCACATTTCAATGGATGTTTGAATGAATGTTAAATATTAATTCAACATTAATAACTCATACTTATATGTTAGATATCATATATATTCATTAAATATTTATATATATATATATATATTACCTTATATTTGTATATTAAATGTAAAATGAACCACATCACTTAATGGAAGTGGTGGTCCACATGTATGCACGAGTGACCTTATCACCTACCAAAGAATGGGACTAGGATATAAAATAAAAATAGAATTTATATAAAAACATATTATCATAGTAATTAAACTGATTCTATCATGTTAATATGGTTATTAAACTTTTTTATTAGGTAATAGAAGGAGTATACATTTAAATTAACAATAATAACATATATTTCTTCTTCGATTACCCTCCATTGAAAAAAACATAAGGCTTCTTGGATGGGTATTTTTCAAAAACCTAGAAACACAAGGTTGTTGGTAATGAGTTGGGATATTATTATTTAACATCTTGTGCTTGATAAATGGAAAATTATTATATATAATAGATACAAGGAGGTAACATTTTAAAATTTAGTAGATTAAGACACATTTTATTATTAAAAGCATTAAAATACAATAATGTCACTACCATTCTAAAGTGGAACCATAATGAAAAAAATAATATATTTTATATTTATAGTATAAATACCATAAAAAATAAAATTATTTAATTTTTTTTTGATTATTTGAAACTAATCTCTTAGATTTTCTCCTATTTTTAAACTTGTTACCCATTTCATGTTAACCTGACTTTTCCATGGTTATTATTAATTATAAAACAAATTTAACATTAAATTATAAAATAATTTTAATTTTGATTATTTCTAATAAGGATTTTATTTAAAATGATCCATTTACAATAATTGTTAAAAAATAATTCTAAAATATGTATACCAAAGGAAATAAATACCGTTTTAGATAAATATGATTTATGCATAAAAATGTAAATTTTCTACTAACTCTCTCTGTAATAGACATTAGATTTTTTGGTTTGTATATTTTAATGGATATTATATAAACATATTTCAATAATTTTATTCATCAATAATGATAAATTAATTTTAATAATATTAAATAAATTATACCTAGAAAAACTATTTTTCTTGAAAAAATATATATTTTCCATTTAAATTCATTTTTCTTCATTTATATCAAATTTATAATTAATGTATGGATGATTATTCATTTTTACACAATAACTAAAAATGATTTTCATCAAAAGTTTAAATAATTATTTATCATGAGACCTAATTCATAGAAAAGAAAATACTTTGAAAAAAATTATCTTTGTAATTAAAATGATAGCATTTTTTTCATTGAAAATTGTTCATATATTTCATAGTAACTAATAAATTATGTTTCATTGAGTTAAAAATTATAAATACATCTGGTAATTTAGTTGGTCCTATTAATACCATAGAATCCAATGGATAAGAGATTATAGTCATATTTAATAACAATATTTCAGTACAATATCATGATTCATTTTAGAGTGGTGTTTCAGTACATGAAAGAGATTAAACAAACCAAATATATTTAAAGATAAATTTATCTTAATAAATTGTGGTTTTGCATGATGTGATCATTTTTATGGACAATGTTTTTAATTTTCATCCATATAGTTCTTTTATACCTATATAATTAAGAGTCTAATAAATAGTTAGACAGGATGGAAATAAGATATTCATCCTCGTTAATCAGTGTCTTATAAAAAGAGATTATAAAATAAGAAATCTCATTATACCTTGATAAAAATTTGTTTATTCTATAGGAGACAATTTCCTTATAATTGTGGGAAAAATCCTATTTATTTTCTACATCATAAAGGCATGTGGGGGCACATAAAGTTGTTGGGAGAATAATATCTTTTATTTATAATAAAAATCTATTAATTATTGTGATATGATTTTAAATTGTATCATATTATATCCATATGTATATATATATATATATATAATTATAATATCTTATATAACATATGTTGTAGATAATTAATAATTTCAATAAAATGATTATTTGAGGATATCCAAAGGGTTTTTTTGACACTATTTATAAATTCATTACATATGATATGACATAAACAGAATGTGCATAAAGACCATGATGATTTATTAAAAGTAGTATATTGATAGAAATATTCACTAATTCTTTACAATGGAATGATATTATTATCCTCATCAATGTTTTACCAAACCCAATCAAATTCATTCTCAAGCACTATATATTATATTTTTTTACATGGCAGTTCCTGTGTTGTAATATAACACATAGCTCTGATTATTTTGACAAAAGTTTATATCATATATTAGGAATGAAAATTATTGTGACCTATAATGTGTTTGAAACATCTAAATTAAAAATGTAATGGTTAAAAAATCAACTCAATATAGAACTTCATGATATAAGGAGTTTAAAAATTTGGAATTATTTTTGAAATACTTTTAATGATAGAAAATGTTTATAAAAACATTGTATATATATTTATCATACTTATAGAAAATATAAATTGATTAAATTATATATAAATGTGCTTCATGTGAAAACAATTTTAATATGTGTGAAAATAAATGATTTGGGTCTCTCACTTGTCTCCATCCATTATTGAGAGTTGTTAAAGTGAATTTCATAAGTGAGGATATGATCATATAACATCCATATATAAATACTAATTTATTTAAAATAATATAAATGTAGCCAATTTATTTGTATAAATAAATATCACAGTGTAAAATTCTGATATACCTCTAATGGGGACACAAATCAGTATTTTGTACTGATTATTATTCTAATATATCTTTTTATTGCTATATATATGGGTTTCTATGTTGGGATAATTACAATCATTTTTATATATTAAAAGAGTAATATCACATAGTAAATTTTAATGTAAAACATGGAAATTATTTATGAATATAAAGATTAATGTTTTATAGATATAGCATTTACTTTAATTGAGAATTCATGTGACTTATTCCATGAATTATGTTTAGTTTCTTATAAAATTTATATATTGTAAGAATATTGGGATAAACATACATGGTGATTGAGTATAGTAAGGGGTATTAAGGTTAATGAATTGAAAATTGATAAATTAAAAATCATAGACTATAATTTGGTAAAAAAATATCCAAAAATAGATATATTGAATGGCCTGGGAAAAAATTATATTGGATGATTCAATCCTGGATTTATTGAATTGAAATCAATTATATAACATTCAGTGGAATTTTTATGATTATGAAATATTCATAAGATATAAAATATAATAGAAAAAATGATATGTGTAAATTGTAAGTGAATTTAAAAAAGAATTATTCATATAGATGAGGGTCATTAGAGAAGATATTTTAGGATAAATTACATATTTGAGGTCACGTGATTGGTGAATCGAATTCTAGGAAAGAGAATAATCATTCGATATTTATCTTAAATAAATGAAGTTAGTTGGGCTCAGAATATATTAATGATATTCAATTACATAATTTATTTAATAATTGAAAATTTAATTATTTATATTTCCTAAAATTTAAAAGATGATGGAGATCCAGAAAGTGTAATATCAAAATATACAAGAATTTAAAAGATACATATATATAGAGAGAGCCAATGAAAATGGTAAAGAGATATAGATATTTTTTTATATTATCATACAACTAATTATGAGTGTTAGGGGAGGAAAATCATCATTACTAATATATATATATTATTCTAGAATATGAGGGAGAATTAAATCATTTTCAGAATTTTGGAATATCGTCTAGGAGAAACAATTGGAATTGATTGATTCATGATAAATTCTACTAATATTATTACTTATAATATACATGCATGTTTTTTAATTTAATAATGATTTAGGAGATCTCAATAATTTATAGTGGGAGTGACCCACATAAAGTTTTTAACCTAGAGATTAATTGAAAATCCTAAACATTTTTATAAATAGTAATGGTTTTAGAGATTTTGGATAGAAGAAGTGACATCCCTAAGACCTTTTATCTCGATAAAATTGTGTAAGATGAGTAAATAATGAATTAATTTATTTTTTATCAATTTGAAGATGTAGTTTCTTATTATTAAAAACATTTTAATATTAATATAAAATTAATAAAATAAAATTGAAACTATTAACACAATTATTCATGATTATTACAGCTATTAAGGATATGTGGAAAGGTAGGGTAGATAATAATAAATGGAATATTTCACAAATAAATTGTGTAATTCCTCACCCCCTGAATACCGGAGCTGGTGAATTATTTTAATACATTTCAATGATTAAAAAGAATCAAATCCCGAATGACTGGTCAGTTTTATAGTCCTAGAAAATAGATTACATATGTGAAATTTACATTTCAATAAAAAACATAAAATAAAACATTGATAATCCTTTGATAAACCCATTACACTACTATCATAACTCGGCATATAAATCATACTATACTTTTTGGCATCCTAAAAAAATAAAACATAACAAATGGGTGATCTCAGTTCCTCAGTAAGGTTAAACAATTCAACATATGCATTCATAAATATTCATAAAATTTTATGGTGAGGTATAAAATTAAAAAAGTATATCCATTATCTTCAGTATAATATTGCAAGAAAAAATAAAATATTTCCTTTTAAATATTTACATGGATATTCTTCTAGTTAAATAATCACATGTAAAATCAATAACTAATCTCATAATGAGGGAATTCATAATGACAATCATCATAAACATACTATCAAGTCCTCTTGCCAGGACTATTTCCATACCATCATGGTATTTTTTCAAAGACACTTGTTTGTCTCATGAGACTTACCAATACATCAAGGTGCTATAGAGGGCCTAGCCAGTAACTGAATAATTCTATTTCATTCCTCTTATGAAATGGGTGAAACATAACAAAACATTTGTATTAAAACTAGAACAAGAAATGTAAATACATTAAGAATAAACCATGAAAGGAATAAACATACAAAATCCATAGTCAAATATATCATAAAAACTTCAATAAAATATTGGAGATTGTATCATAATATATCAACCTCAATTCAGCGCAGTATCTAACATAGGATGATGACATAGATAAAAGTAATCTAATAAAATCATTAAAACTTTTTGAAAAAAATCTCCAAATTTTACTTTTCTTCATTTATGAGTAGTTCAATTATAAAATTAAAAATATATTTTGAAAATAACATTTTAATATGGTAAAGAAATCTTCAAAATGTTGAGGCTCCATTGTGGTTGAATATACCACTCCTGCTATATGTGTTAAAAACATTTATTCCTTAAACCTGTCAAAAAGGTTATAAAGTACCTTGTTGGGAATGCAACAGAAAGATTCCTTTCAAAATGTTTTTTATAAATTCAAATATGTGTGAAAATGACTTCAAACAGTTGTCTATATTATTTTTAATTACATTTTAAGAAACATTAACATAGATGATAAAGATGTACCAGTATATACATACGAATATGAAATCATTGATAACAAGATATTGTGTAATTAAACATTAAATAAAACCACTAAAATATTTATTTTTTTAAAACAATTTAATTAACATAAAATGAGAATACAATATACATTATAGTCCTTTTATATCCATATAATTTGATATGTAAAACAATATCATGAATATTTATGTAGTGAATGGATTAATTCTTTGAACATACAAAGTGTCCCATACTACATTGAACATTTAAATAATAAACCCAATATCATAAAATTAATATCTAAATACTATAATGTTAATTTTTTTCAGGATATGAAATACAATAGAGGTTGTACATACACTACACAGAAGAAATAACTTGTGGACAATGCTTATATCTCATGAAAATTAAATGTTAGACAAAATTTCCTTTACTTAAGTACGATACTCTATATATGTTTCCAAAAAATTAATATAATGGTTATAAATATATTATTAAATTCTAAAAAATAATATGATATCATATATGATTCATTCAAAACATTATATTACTATTTTACTAATAATGTCTAAGTTAATGCAACATTTCAGGTAATAATCAATTTCTTTATCATACGTATTTTCACTTATTAGTCATGGCCGTATTACATATATTATTATGTAATTTATTATAAAATTAATATAATGATTTATATATGATATATATTAAGGATATACATATATATAATAGATAGATATATAAAATGTAAAACATTTTTCATGAAGTGGGTAGGTCGTACGTTTGCATGAAAGATGTTTCCATTTTCTTATAGTATTGAATTGAATTATGTGAATGAAATATCTATATATATATATATTAAATTATTATTATTATTTCATGTATTATATACTAATTAATAATATATATATTTTTATAATCCTTCATGAACGGTGATAGTGGAATATGAATCTCATTGCATCGTGGAGACGGGAACATATACGTACGAATGAGAAACCTTATCATTTCATTAATTGTTAAATGGTATGAAATTGGTTAGAATATTAATTTAACAGAAAAATATCATGTTATATTTTTTATTTACATACTTCATCTTTAACATTGTACTCATAGAAATTAAGTGTACCTGAAAAATAGTTTACAACATAATGTGGAGACGGTAAGCCATACCTATGCACGCATGGTTATTTTTTTATAGGATAGTTAATATGAGGAATATGTTTGTACCATAATTATAATAGATTACCATCAAGTGTAAGGTACTTGATTTTTTTATTTTAGTATTTAAAAAATTGATAAATAGGATGTATAAGAAGAAATGAACTTTGAAAGAGGTAATAAAACAATAACCTTTTTCAGGTGTCTCCTTTTGATTTGAAAAAAAGGACTCCATATGAATCATTTCATCACAATTTATAGCCTATAAGATGACTTGAGAGATGTTGCAAGAGTAAATGTATAGGGTTTGGTTGATAAAAATTGCTTTTATGGTGTTAATTAATTAGAAGAATATGTTCCTTTTTATAAGAGGGGTGAGGGGAACATCATAAAAATCATAAAATATTAATTTATAATAAATTGGTTTTCAGTATAAAATATAGAAAATGTCATTTATTTAGAATATATGTTAATTAATAGTCTAAATAATCTCACCCAATATATTTTAGATATATTTAGGGTATAAAATTAACTGAATCTTTTATAAATAACCCTTAGTAAAAGAGTTCAACCCTTACCATGTCATCATGTATTTTCAAAATATAAGGATAACATTGTTACTATAAAATGTACAGAGAAACCCAATTTCATAATTAATGAAATATTTTAAATTTGCCACTTTATTTTCACGAACCTTAGATTTTTATTTCTTTTTTATCATTTAATAAAATAGTATATTTTTTATATAGTATTTTTTTCAATTTTAATACTAATCTCTATTTACATTTTTGAAAACATCCATCCAACATGATAACATCGAATCCATACTAAAAATATTTCACTAACATATCTATGTTATCTGTAAAATATGTGTATGTCATTAATAAAATAGTATCTTTTTTACCACGTCATCACTGTATCAGAATCAAATTTAATTATGTAAGCTTAAAAATAATAGATAAACAATCATGAAGTAGATAAATTTCACATTATTAATGAATATTTATAGAATAATTTCTCTTATATATAACCTAATATTAAAAATGATTTATTTATTAAAATTTGAATATTACACTTTAAACTCATTTTGAATAAAATATAATAAATTTATCAATCTAAAAAAGTGGATTAAAAAGTATCTTATTTTTCCTAAATGGTTTATGTTTTTTGAAATATACTTATCCAATGAAATTATGACATGACTTAAGGAAATTTTATATTATTATAATATTATTTTTACCTTTAATTTCTCTATTTACCTATAATTGTGGTAAATAAAATTCAAAAGTTACTATTCAAAATAATTAGTTTTGATCCTATTAGACCACATTTTTAATAGTTATTTCAAACCTGTATGTTGGATTCTCAAATTTCAATTCATAGAATCACTAAAATTATGTTTAATGCTAATCATCTTCTGTGTCTAGAAGGTGGGTAAAAAGACGTTAAAAAATATTCAATACAATTTTATAACTAATTCTATTATAAAAATGATTTAAATGATCTAAATGAGGATCATATATTTATTATACTTCTATATTTATTTTAAACCAATTAAAATAAAAATAATTATTAAAATGAAAATATTTCCAATTAAACAATAATGTAGTGTTTTCCAATATTCATCAAAAATTAAATGTTTTAAAAATAATTCAAAAAATTCACACTAAAAGAATTTTGATATTTTAAATTAAAAAATGAATTCTATTGAAAAAAAATTAAATTTATATGTTTGTTTAAAATTAATTTTATTTTTATTCACAAAAGGACAATAAAGTAGTTCGTTTATGAAAACATGTTTTTGAAACATATAACTATTTTACCGAAATATATAAATTTCATTAGAAAAATGTTTTATTTACCTGAGAATATTATTAGTTAAATTTTAAATTTATTTATTAATATTTATATTACTATATGTAATGAATATGTTATAAATATATCATTTAAATAATTACAACTCTAAATTATTGTTTCACAGAAACTCAAGATTGCATGTTACGCAAGCTAAGTCAGTGTTCTGTGAAAAAATGGTTATTAATGATAGTGTACCAAGAAATATTGTAGTGTTACACATAGACCTATCTCCTTGGGTAACAACAGTTATTTGGATGGAAAGCGAGTTGGGTCAATATGTGGTTATTAAAATTTATTAAACTCATTTAATGTATGAATATTAGATATTTGTTAAGAGTCATTATGATCCAATGATATATTATTCTATTATTAATTATTTTGATTATGATTAGTGAATAAATTATAATTTTAATACTAATAAATATTCCATTAAAATTTAATCTTCCATGAAATTTTTAGATGTTCTATGTAAACAAAATTGACCCCATGTACAAAAATAAAATTCTAAACATGGTAAATATTTATAAAAAGTTATGATGGGAAGTTTTTATGTGGGTTTTATAAAAAAAATTTACATGTATTATATATTTTATAAATATAATGATATCTTTATGTTTAAGGAATATAAAAATAAATTCATATTATTATTCTTAGAGAAACCATTTTCACATTGAGCCATGAAAAAGTCACTATGAATCTTACATATTCTAAATACATTATATTATAAATAAATATAAAAATTGAATATCAAAACAACATTTTAATGGAAATTTTATCAAATAATTGTCAGTGATATTGTTCAATGGTTTTTATAACATGATTTCACTAGTATACTTTAAAAAATTACATGATTTATTTATGAATTGAAGTACGATTTTTTTATTTAGAATATCTATTTTTATGTGGTAATTAGTAAGTATGGTTTCATAAAAAACATAGCTGAATCTCTTATATAAAACCTCAATAGTTGGTGAAAAACTAGATTTACAATGTTTTTGGTAGACAATAGAATATTCATTGATAATGATTACAATATTTAAAATTTCTATAAAGTCCTATTGGGAGAATTATTTATTAGAAAAACACATGATTTATCTTATATTGATGAAAATTATATGATTAATTATATCAAATCGAAGACACAAATTTACTTCCCTTGTGTTTGGGTCTGCGTTTCTATACATACATTAATTGAAATATTAAATGGAATTTCTTTCATGGAATATTTTTGTATACAAGTGGCTCCACAGTAGGTAAATTACATAGTATTATAATGTTTGGAGTTTTCTAAACATCCCTTGATTCTACCTTTAGGGTCTCATAATGGTATGATCTCTAATATAATATATTGTTACCAACCAAATATGTACATCATTAAACCTCTGAAGGTTTTTACCTTTCACTGATACGGTAGTGTTTGAATGAATTTGAAGTATACCTATAATGGTGAAGTTAGAGAATTGTTGGACTCTCATATTTAACAGTCTATTTCTGTATGTGGTAAGAGGGTTATAGGCTGTGTAACTAGATTACACAATGTTTAATGGTTGGTGGGTTTGTACTATAAAAGGCTCACACAATTAAAGTAACACACCGTGACCAGTCATTACATGTTATGATTTAATCAATTTTTAGATTCTAATTTGAAGAGAATCATTTCATGGTGGTTTTGGAAATTAACTCTTTCACTACCTGTAATGGAGTTACACATCGTGTAACAGGGTTACATGACATATAACAGGGTAACATGCCGTGTAATACTCCGACTGCAGTTTTTAAACAAGAAACACATCTGAGATCATCTTTTCTACTCTCCTATAGTTTTTTTCTCCCAACCTAAAGCCTTTAATAGTAAATATTAGGTCCCTCCCACCCATATTAGTTCCTTAATTTAGAATTCAATCATCGTAGAATTGGTGGTGCGATTCCCAAGTAAGCTTTCTACCTCAATATTCATATTAATCTCTTCCTCCCCACATGGGATTTAATATATAATACTAAAGTTGATGGATCTATGATTCATGATGTTGGATCTTGTTTCCATGTGGAGTTTTGAGGACTTCATTGGATTCGTTCTTATAGGAGGGTTTCAATGTTAGTGTTTATTTTCACGCAAAAAGACGTTGGTTTTATTCTATTTGGACAATTTTATTAAACTTGCATTTCATGATAAGGTTCAATTTTTCATTTAAATTTAGTTTCATAAAATTCATTTCAATTGATTTAGTAAATACCTATTATGATGAATAGGTTGATTTAAAATGGTTTTGGAATAAAAATTGGGAGAAGCTACCTTTCCATTCAATTAGGGTGTCTTTATAGAAATCAATTCATTAAAGTTGACTAATTTCAATCATTGATTTAATGGAAAAAATTTAAATTTAAATATGGAATTTAATTCTGGAAACTAATTTTGAAATTGATGGAATTTATTTTTTAATTGATTTTGAAATTTGTCAAAATGGATTAATGTTTTTTGATATAAACCAAGTGGTTTGTCTTATTTGAAAGGAATTTTTTTTATTAAATTATGTCATTGTTTTAAATGAAAAAATTGTATTTGAAATTCAGGAATGTGACTTAATATTATTTTAACCAGGATTAAAATTAATTTCATATAATTGATTGTATAAGAGAACAACAAATCCATAGGTATATTATGAGTTATTTGGACACACTCTACGATTATAAAATGTTTCAAAACAAAAATTGTTTCAGATCAGATCCTTGATTATATGGTGATGAGTACTATCTGGCCATGGTTATAGGGACGTGTGTATACACATATTTCAAAAATCACTTTTACTATGAAAAATAATATAGCCTGGAATATTCATACCTATTTGGTATATGACCATGTTGCTTGTTTGATTTATATTAGAGATATACTGGTATTCCAATGTTATTAAACTTCTTTACAACCCTTTTGAATTTATATAAGAAATTTTATATATAAAAATTATTTAATACATTTTTATACATATTTAATAACTTTTTATCATTTTATGAAAGTATTGTCCATAATTTTAACTTTATAAACTAATTTTTTTAAATGTTATTTAAAATGAAAAATTATTTATTATAAAATTGAAATAATTCCATATGTTAATCTATTGTTGGAATATGTTAGGTAATCCATGGTGAGACCATTTTGGGATTTCTACCTCACACCCTAATTGTGCCTTTGGGTGATTTTGGATTATCTCATGGTAGATTTGATTAATGGGAAATGGTCTCTTTGAGGTGGACCTAGTTGTTGAACATTGAACTTGGTGATTTGTGCCCTTATGAAATTTTATTGTTATTCAATTTTTAGTATTTTTCTTGTAGTTATTTTGGATTTAATAAATTTTTGACTTCTGGTATAGTACCCCCAGTGGGTTTTCTTTTGTATGTGTATTGACTTTCCTATCATTTTTAGGTTGTCTTTTATGGAAAATAATTTCCTGCATTCATTTTTTATGGTTCTAATTAAAAGCCTCAGACTAGGGGGGATCAGGAATTCCCTTCGGTCTATGTTAGGACCGTCTTGTTTATCATGATACATGGGTACTCGAGTAGTGTCTCATGTCTTTTAAGGAGAATTTCACCCATGGTCGAGTAGGGATTTAAATTATTATCTTGGGTTGGAGAAGGTAATATCAGTTTTTTATTTTTCTTCAGTATAGGAATATTTCAATATTAATCTCCCTTAATTAATCATTCAGTTTCCCAATGTTTTTCCTTTTTATTTCTTTAGTTTTCACCAATAAGGGAGGATGAGTTATCCCTTTACTTATTTTCTAGTACTCAACCAGTTTTTATTCCCTCTTACCATATAAATTCAACTTAAATAATGGAGTTTATATCCCAATTGGATGATATTTTTATGAAAGGATTTATATGCGAGACTATGCCACCTTAGGTAGTTCCCATTCTCTTTTCTAAGATGTCCAATATTTCCTTTCCCTTGTGTGTTTATTACCAAAATCTCAATAAAGTTAAAGTAAATAACAATTATTTATTTACATATATTGATTAACCATTTTATCAGTTGAAAGGGGTGTATTGGTTATCTAAGATCTAAATGTGTTCTGGTTACTATCAGCTCAGAAGAAAAGAATTTGATATCCAAAAAACCTCCTTCCATGCGTTAGTAAATCATTATGAGCACTATGTTACATCATTTGGTTTAAACATTCTTCATGTTTTTTTCATTGATTTGATAAATATGATTTTCTATATTTATATGGATACCATTTGTGGTATTGTTGGTGGAAAAAATCCCCATTTACTCTATGTCCATGGAGGATCATGTACTTTATCTTTGAAAAATTCAATGATTTATGAGAAATCACTAACACTATAATAAGATTTTGATATGTGATTTCAAGATCCAGGAAGTGAAATTATTTGGAAGCGAGGGGTCATAAAAAGAAATATTTGTTGATCCTATGAAGTAAAAGGACGTTTTGACTTGGGATAAACCATGTAATGTTTTTAATATTCATAGCTTCTTGTTCATATCTAGATATTATAATCCATTCATAAAGTACTTCTCAAAGTTGAATTCTCTGGGGAATGTTCTAACTCATAAGGACGTGATGATTTCATGGGATAATATATGTCAAAATTATTTTGGATAGATGAAATTTATTTTTACTACTGCGTTGGTGTTGACTCTTCTGGTGGGTGGGAAAGTCTCTGTGGGCTTTTTTGATTCATCAGGTTCAGGCTTGGGTTGTGTTCTTATGCAGGAAGATCATGTAGTTTCTTATGGAACTCTGTATCATAGTCTAAAGATGATGAATTTTCCAACCCAAAACCTTAATCATGCAGCTGTAATGCATATTCTTATGATTTTGAAAAAAATACATTTATAGATAAATGATTATTTTTAATTCCTACCACAATAGCATGAGTTATATCTTGTATCAAAAATATTTAATCCTTTTCCTGATATATTGTGCAGATTACCTATAATATTTTGACAGTGATAATGAATATACACAAGACAATTTGAATTTCATTACAATTATTTGAGAAGGAAACTTCTGGCCTGAGAAGACAAAGAATCATTCAAATAGTAGAATATGATGGACCAATTTATATAGTTTCATCTAAGAGGTTAGGAATCATGGGATGATGTATCTCTAGGAATCATTCAGTTATCATCCAATATTATAGGTAATATTCTTATGGATAAATATATTTATGATGAATTACATATCATTAAAGACTCTCTTTATGGTGGGGATACAATTACCAAATGGCCATTCCCCAAATAGGGTGTTCTATGTTGTCAAAATCTTTGGGTTTTACCATTAGTGGTGAGGTAAGTAATGATGACATAAAATTATAACTCCCAATGGATTGTGCAACCAGGAACCACTAAGGTGTTTTATGACATTCAGCAGCAGTTTTGGTGTCCATGTGTGTGATGGGGAATTTTTGGGTTAGTTTCTTAATATTATACTTGCCAACAGGTAGAGCACTAAAGACCTCTGGGTTTACTTCATCCACTTCATGTCCCTTACTGGAATTGGGGTAAATATATATATTTAATTTTTGGTAATATTTACTCATACCTAGATAAAGAAGTGAAATATGGGATGTTATGGATAGACTGACCATGTCTGCTTACTTGATACATATTTGGGATATAACAAAAGTTGAGGGGATGGTAAATCTCTATGTAATTGAGATTATATATTTTTATTGAGTTCTATCTATTATAGTTTTGATAAGGATCCATGGATCACTTCTCACTATTTGAGAGTACTTCATGAGGCACTACAATCCCAGGTCTGTTTGAGTTTGGCCTACCATCTACAGTCATATGGAAAGAAAGATAGAGATATATAGAATCTTAAATATATTCATCATACATGTGTTCTCAATTTAGGTGGGGATTGGGATGATCACTTGGGGTAGGATGAGTTTTATTATAAAAATAGTAACCAATCCATGATCATAATGGATTATTTTGAGGACTTTTTTTGGCCTTGTAAATCTCTATTATGTTGGTTGTAGATTGGTGAAAGTTACCCAGTTGGACCAAGAATGGTTCATGATATGATGAAAAAGACTCAATTAATTCATTAGATTATGTTAAAATCCAAAATCTGATAACTGTATTATATTAATAGTCACCACATAACTTTGGATTTTATAGTTGGCGACCCGGTGAACATAAATGTTTCACCCTGGTTTGGTCATCCGGGGTTGTGGAGACATGTGATGTTTTATCCCCATTTTGTGTTACAATTAGTGGTTATTGAGAAGGTGGGAATAATTTTATACAATTTTTCACTTCCACTACAACTGAAATATATACATAACGTATTCCATATATCTTAGTTGATGACGTATCTCTCTGATTCATGTCACAGTTTGAGTTGGAATGATCTTCATATTTAACCATACTTATCTTTTACTGAGCGGCCAATCAAGATAGTCGATTTTAATTCCAAGTTACATCATGGGAGAATGAAAAAAAAATCTGTGTTCTATGGAACATTATTTTGATAATATTGAGACATTGAAATGTGATGCACTAATGAGAGAGTATTCACAATATCTTTTTAAAATGAAATATTTTTCATAGGCTTTCAAGGGATATATAGTTTTTATGGTGGGGAGGTCGAAACACCCTTTTACCAAACTAATTGGAATACATTATGGAAATTCATTGATTTTACTTTTTGTTGAATAGGTGGGTTGGGAATGAATTGGGAGGATAACTATTATAGTGAAATTAGAGAGTTTTTGGACTCTATGATTTCGCTATCCATTTTTTCAGGTGATGAAACTGTTACAATCTTTGTAACATGGTTATAAGACACGTAATGGTTGATAGGTTCATACCATTAAAGGAACACACCATTAAATTTACTTGAAATGTTGATTCATTGCACATAATTAGTGAATTGATGATCAATTATGAATTTAAAGCGATGTTATTTTGCGGCGGTTTCGGAAATTAACTATTTCCTGACATGTAATGGGGTTACATGAAATATAATACCCAAACTATGGCTTTCAAAAAGATATCATGATTGTGATTCTCTTTTTTCCTCCTCCTATATTTTTTTTCTCTCAACCTAAAGGCTTCCCCATGCAATCTCAGAGCCATCTAACCATTATGGGTCCCCATTATTTGTGTTTGATCATAAATTCATTGGCAGTGTGATTCTTATATACTATTTCTCTATCATTCTTCGTATTTCATTCTTTTTCATCCTATATAATTTCAATATATCATGTTGATGTTTATGGATCAATGAATCTTGATGTTGGATATCATTTTTAGGTTGAGTTAAAGGTCTTTTGAAACATTGTTCTAATCGGAGGACCCCTTTGTGAGTGCTGAGTTTCAGGAAAAAGGTAGTTGAATTCATCCCGTTTGGTTGAACTGTTAAAAATCAAATATATTTATTTTTCCTTTGTTTATTATATTAAAATTTCTCAATCATTATTTCAATTGATTTAATAAAACCCAATTAAATTTATTTTGGATATTTGAAATGGATTTTGTATTATAATTGGAAAAATAATATATTCCATTGAATTTGTGCATGTTTATCGAATTTGGTTGATTTTAATTGTTTAATTTATATTTTATATTTAATAGAAACTATTTTGATTAAATCACTAAATTTAATTGTGGAAATTAATTGTGAAATAGATCGAATCAGTAATGAAATGATTTAAAACATGGGAAACTATATTAAAACGTTTTAATAGAAACCTAGTAGTTTATCTTGCTGTAAAGGCATGATTTTTAATAAATATATTTTGGTTTTAAATGGAAAATTGGAATTTCAAATGGGGAAATGGGGTGTAATTTTATTTTATGTAGTCCAAAAATAAATTACACATCATTCATTGTCTAATTGAACACACAAGCCTTAGGTTAGTTATGAGTTAATTTGACACACATTAAAATTATACAACGTTCAAGAACATAAATACAATAGATCAAATCTATGATGGAATGGTGATGAGTCCCCATTGGAAGTGTTATAGGGATGTGTGTATAAACATATTTACGTGACCACTTAGAGATTCTGTAGTCATGTATCCTAGAATAGTCAATCCTATTTGGAAGATTACTGTGTTTCTCATTTTGTTTATATTTTTACATAAATGTTTTCCAATGTTGTTAAACTTTTTTACATGTTTTATGAATTTATATAAACTGTTTCATTTAAAATATCTTATTTAAGACACTATTTACGAAATATTCCATCACTAGGATGCCTTTTCTTGATGTATTTTCCATCATTCGAACTATAGAGTATGATTTTATTAAATATTACTTCAAATTGAAAACCTGTTTATTTTAAAACTGAAATAATTACTTTTCTAAATCTATTATTTTCACAATTTATGGAATATGTGGAGATACCCTACTGAGATTGTTGGCTCACACCCTACTGGTTCCTCTGAATTTTTGTAGATTATATCTTTCCATGTTTGAGTATGGGGAAAGGATCTCTTATAAGAGGACCCGAAAATTCAACCATTAATATGGTGAGTAGTTCCCTTAGGGAATTGGGTTATTAATCCATGTTTTGTTACATGGGTTGTATTACTTTGGGAGTTAATTCCTTGTTCACTTATAGTGCATTAATTCTAGTGGAGTTTTTTTTATAAATATGGATTTGTTTATCATGATTCTGATATGTTTTTTGGAGAATTCATTCCCACTTGAATGTTTCATGATGCTAGTTACAAGTCACTGAGCATTGTGGATCAAAAATTCCCTTCACATTATGTCCGGATTGGCTTTTTTATCGGGTTACCTGGGTACCCGGGGTGGTTCATGATATCTATTGGGAATCCCTATTCATAATGCACATATGTGATATGAAGATATCTACAATTGGAAAATATTATAGAATTGATGCAATCTATGTGAAAGATGGTAGAGTGATAATAATATATGGATTCAAACAACTAATAATATTGCGAATTATTTATAATTTAAAAAAAAATTAAAAATGTATTCCATGTTATTTATTCAACTTCTGGTCTCTAATGATTTTATTAATCATAGTCATTACCAGTCTAGTCACATTGATATTTTTTTGATTGATGTTAAAAATATACTAATGTACTTTAGATACACATAGTATGTATTCTTTTTTTCTTCTGGAAAAATTTTGTTTTTTATATGATTACACCATTATACCATCATAAAATAATAAATATCATTATATATCTCAATATACATTTTTATTATACCTACACGGTTGATAATATAGATTTAATATTAATAAAAAATCCAGAGTAGTGGATTATACAATAAGAAAAAAACATCACTGCATTTTTATAATAATGGTTTTTTTAGATAAATATGGTCCTTAAAAAATTTGGTGTAATTATTAACATTATAAACTAGATATTTATTATTAATGAAAATAAAATATTATCATTTATGTTATGGAACCCCAATTACATAATTATCAGACAAATTTTTTATATACCATCTAATTATATAAAATATTATTAAATTTAATCTATATGTATTCGAGTTCCTTTATAAGTCAATTTATAAGATCGTTTGAAAAAATTATCATCACATTAACAACACTAAAATTAAAAAATTTTGATGTTTATTCGAAATATCAAGGACTTTAATTAAAATATTTTTGTTTCCTCAAAAATATTTTATTTGATTTGGTAATTTATATTATATAAATTCTCATGTTGTCACTACAAATATTGATTACCATATTATCATTTATTCAGGTGTGTTTAATTTAATAAAGGATATTTGAATAATGAAAAACCCCCCAGTAGTAAAAATTGATTTTTCCCTAATAATTAATTATCATGAAATTTTAGGTGTTTTGATCATATTATAAGATTAGTATAAATAGTGTATTTTATAAACATACACAGTTCAATCATGAGATCGCCATTCAAATTTTATTATAGATAAATATACTTATAGTATACTTTATATAATGTCATAAATATATATATCTTTTGTATACATTGATTTGTACATAATATTCATTAGTAATACATAATATTTGAAAACTAAGATACATGTCAACCATCATGAATTGATGAAATTCTAATTCTAGTTTTTAATATTTAATTTATCATGGGGTCGTTGACTGTGTTTTTAATAATGAAAATTCGTTTTCTTAATCGAGATCATAGTTATCATTTTTATAATGGGTATGAAAATTTGACCCTTGATTCTATTTGTATGGGAATTTGTATTCTATAGCCTAGTAAAATGTTACTTAATAATTCAATAAGATGAATATAATGTGATGCATTTCTCTTGATTGGTATATATACTTCAAGTAGTTCAGATTATATAATTCATTATACATTTGACTAATGTGGTCTGTATAATTATTTCACATTATGTGTTCGATAAAGAGAAGGTGTAAGTATGTATTCAATATATTCATATTATTTTGGATGTTATATTGTTATAATGATACAGTTTCAGGAAATGATCTTGTAAAATACTATCCATGATTTTTAAAAACATATTCTTTTTTAGTGTCCTCAGTTTTCATATATATTTAATTTAGTTATTCATGATCACTATTTAGTTATGTCTGATTATGTCACACAAAAGAATATATGAATACATTTCTTATTTCATTTTATTGTGTTTATCTAACATATTAAAGATCTTAGAAGAATATTTTACTTATATAAGATATAATATGATATAATATTTTACTATAAAATGTAGCAACCTTCATTTTAGAAGTCAAAATTTCCAGAATAATAATAAAATGTTATTTTTATTTAATAGAGGTGAGGTAAAATTATCTTTTTATGGTTGAGTTAGAATGGATTAATTTAGGGGTTTTATGGAGGATATTATTTAGATGGTTGACTATTCCTTGATGATGTTATTTGATTACTGAAATTATGGTGTGAATAAAAATGATGGTTTATGGTAGCATTATAGAGAGTGTTTATAGTGATAAACAATACATTCTCTTAAATTAATTATATCCCCATAATAAAATTAAAAGATAAGTATACCCACTCCCTCTATTTCCAACTGGTGGAAGAAACTCCTTATAGTACTTCAGCACCCCATCTTTACATAATGAAAAATGAATCATTTTTTTCTATATGATTTTCAATTTTATGGTTGTGATGAACACATATCAATGATAAATCACCAAGTAAATGGACATTGAATAATTTGGAAGGTAATATATTATTTATTCTCCACTATTTTTCTATATTCTAGTAACTTATGCAGGAATTCATTTATTTCTATCATGAAACATGATGAATATGATCATAAATGGATATGTCAACTTTTTAACAAATATTTATATTTAAATTTCATTAAAATAGTAAATTTCATATTGTAAAGTTATAATTTTTATAATTTTTTAACTTATTATTGTATTTTATATTACTCATTTATCACTATTGATATAGAATTTCGATTATGATGAACATACATGGGGACAATTTTTGGAATTTTATTTGTTTTATGGATTTATTAGAATTAATTTTTTTATTTAGTTGTAGAATAATGGTCTCTCTTTGTTGAATTTATATTTAATTTTAGAAATATATAAAAATTTTAATCATTGAGAATTAATAGCGAATAAAATTATTCTCTTACTCTAATTAACTAGATTATGCCTCTAATATAAACATAAACCTTACTTTTGTTCTTATACCTTAAATATGAAATTATTAATAACATATTCATCCCTTACCTCATGATTTTGGGTCATTCATTGATATAGGTTAGATAAATAATTTTATAAAGGTGGTATGGTTTTTCTTATTATGATGTAATATATATAACATCCCACTAATAAGGATTTAAGAATAACCTTTTCAAAGAGGACGAAATTAACACATGCTGGTCATAATGGATGGTTATAAATTATTCTAGAAAAGAGTGATAGAGAATCCTGGGTAAAATGGGTCAAATGAAAATAGTATAGTTTCTATAGGTGGAGGTCACAGTGTCAATCATAAAAGAAGAATAATTGTACATCAATAATTCAGACTAAACTAATAGGTTATATTTCCTTGAACTTACTAGTGTGGCCATCTAAACTAACACCCAACTAGATATATTTAAATAACCTAAGGTCTTTCATGATCCCCATGAAATGGTAATTTGTTCCTAGGAATTAGAGAAATCATCTGGGAATGGTTTATACAATGATAACCAAAAAAATCAACATTATATAAAATAAAAAATACATATATTATTAAATATAAAAAATCATTACACATCATAAGTAACTAAATAATCATTATTTAAAAAGGTAGAATATAAAATAGTGACATATAGAAGTTATATACACAATTAAAATTATAACCAATATTCCAAAAAAAATAGGAATCCATGAATATTTAAAAATTATCCTCCTGACATTAGGACGATAATCCACCACCACCATCATCCAACAAAAAAAATTAATGGAACCAAGTAGGACCACCAAACTCCACTAAATGAGGCATTTACATTGCTTGGATTAGAAAAATCAAGGTCTATGTACTCTTAAAGGGGTGTATTTTGGGTTTGAACTCACTTTCCTAGAAGGACCTAACCATTTTCTCCATGCGAAGAAATTATAATATAATTAAACGTGTTGTTTTTAGTGGGATGTAAACAATTTAGTTAAAAATATGTTTCTTCTTTTAATGAAAAGATGAAAATACTATAAAGTGAAAACAAATGAAGGAACTAAATTAGTACTATGGAATAATTAATGTATCTTGGGAAGTGGGAATGAAATATTTCAAATCTGAAGGTGAGAACCTGGCAATTTTAGGAATGATCCATTGGAGGGGACATACCTTTGGTCCAATTGTAATAATCCTCAAAATATTGTTTAGTTATCATTGTATCATAACACTGCTAAGGAGATCAAGGCCAATGACAACTTATCTCTCATAGAAAATAGTATTATCCTTCCCTTCAATGTACCTATGGTTGTTATAAGAATTATTTAATTTTATATGAAAATCCATTACCCATTTGACCATAATCCATTTTACCTCAGGCCAATATAACATTTCCTAGAATTTTAAAAAGAAGATAAATATTTAAAATGCTTCACACACACAACCTCCCCCAAAAAAACCGATTTTGGTTCATGAATTTTTTTATAAACCATTTTATATTTTGTATATGACATTTAAATAATCCAATAATGAAACAAAATGGAGCCACATTCCTCTATTTTAAAAATCAGCAAAATCTGGTTGGAATCCACAGTCTAATGCTACAAGAGATCCTATAGAAAAATGGACCAATCAAAAAAAAACTATTTACAATGAAATTATTTAGACTAAAAAAACTTTTGGTTATTAAAACATAAAAATAAAAGGAAAAAAATAAAGCGATGAAGTTACACAAGGAGGAAGTTAATAGGGCCCTACTTGGAAGAATCTTGATGAACCAAACCAGAATTACTCACGTATTTGAGCCTTGAGGGACCTACCAGAAATAAATCAACATAAACTACCCCTAAATAACAATATTTCAATGAACCAAATGTGGCATCACATTAAAAACACATGATCACCCATTGGTAACTCAATATATCATTTTTCGTTATTATAATAGGACTTATGATTTCTTTGAGCTTTTAAAAATCATAAAATAATCATCCAAACCTTACCAGTTATCTCCTATACAATTCCAAATCCAACTACATAAGTCTCACCCTCATTTTTCAATCATAGGGGATGTAGACATGGCGAACCTTATAACACATGAAAAGGGTCGATAATGTTTGGTTATTGATAACTATTATGGAAAAAAATATATAAAAATATCAATTAATTTCATAAGATCATCCAATATCAAATACACATGCGTGGATCGTGTCTTCCTAGATCTGGGTTGCCTATTTTTTATGATCATAGATTTTTGGATTGCAAATCTTGAAAATCCTAACATGTAATCCAGTTTCCATTTTAATTACATACTTTAATAAAGATGTAAAACTGGGGACCCTTTATATATGATAAAGGGTGGAACCCCATGCAGCTTTACTATCTCATCAACAGACAACCTACCAAATTATTCAAATTAAGTGGATAACATAATTAGGATTAAATTATTGGACTTATTTAGATGATCAATAATGGCCAAAATTACGTTACATCCCCAAGCTCTATGAGTTAATCATATAATGAAATCCATAGATAACTAATCCAACTAAAAAGTCACAAATGCGAGAGGATAAATCAATCATGAGGGATTTTGGTTCTCGCCTTTGACATATATACATATATAACATCATGATACAAATTATATTATTTCAAACCTCATACATGGACAGAAAAACTAATGATTCATATCATATAACATCATATTAGAACAATGAATGATGGGCCATTAAAACCGCTGATTTTCATGTATCATGAACTTCCTCAGAAATGAAAACACAACAAAAAGACCCATGATGTTCAGAACACCCTTATAAGTCAAGGAGAATTTATGGAGGACCTCCCCTCCATTTAGATGGTAGGCAAATTGTAGAAATAACTCATTTTTAAACTTCTCATTATGAATGATTTTGATTATTGAGGGATTCAATTGCATATTTTTTGAGAAAATACCACCACTCTGTTCTAGGGTCACTAGTTTCATCCATGAAAATTGCCCCATAAAATCAAATTCATGATTAGACACAATCAGATCCTTGGTTGCAATTTTCCATCATAAATAATTGACAAAAATATTTAATTTTCCTGGAGTATAGAAAATATTGTATTCAAGTCACTAAAAGTACTTAGTGAATCATCGCTTTCTAAAGTGTAAATATTTTTTAGAAAATATGTAGCTCAACCATTTTGGGTGTTAGTAGAAAATTAATATCTCTTAAAATATATATTGAAGACTAGAATTATGTTATTTCATAATTTCTATGAGATCACGTTCATGGGTTGGGTAATTCTTCTCATGTGATTATAGTTAGGGGGTGACATATGCTGCCACATGGTCACCTTACATTTTAAGAAACCCAAAATTTTTACATGAATCATCCTAGTTGACTACATAACACAATATAGAATTTTTTGAAATCAAGATAGGTGTGGTTGTCAACCACCACTTGAGCTCCTAAAAGGAACCGTTGAATTTTGGAATCTAAATGAATTTCACCACCCAAAGATGATAGCCTCTATCATTGAATTAATACAAGAATATTCTATAAAAAATTGAATGTGGTACACTAATATGTCTAGAATAATCTTAATCTCAAAGTAATTCCTTGGATTTACCCCTTACATCAAAATTATTATCTTTTAAAAAATAACTGAAACACAATGTTTTGAGATCATATGTCAAAAAAAATAACATGCCATATCCATAAATTGAACATTGGTATTTTTTCATAATTATGATGGTCTCACGACATTCATAGAATAACTCTTAGATACTAACCATTATCCTTGTCCAATCCCAATCAATCAAAAATTCCATCTAAAGAAACTATAAAGAAGGATCCATAATATTAACGGATGACTCGGTTTATCAGATCCAATATGGCATCAGAATAATTTATCAATATGAATGTCATTAAAACATACTCCAAATGGTGGAACCATATTTTTAAGGCCATTATGGGAACATTTTCATCACTTAATATGACTAGGTGATACCTGGAGTAGAGTTTGATGATTGAAAACAACCTTTCCCCTTTGAGTTTAAAAATATATAATCAATGTTGTGCCAGAGTTATTATTTCTTGATGGTGAATCTATTCCACATTTGGTAGTCATTTCACAAAAATATAGACCCATATAAAATCTTAACAAAAATAATTATTGTGTCCCAAAGAGATACATTAATTTTAATAATCCCTTTAGATTCCAAATCTCCTAGTAGAATATTTATCTTCATAAAATTATTCGAGGACATATGGTATGATAACAGAAATACCAATTGTTTCACATGTTTCTGAATCAATGGTGAACTCCACATCCCATTTTAGAGGAAACCCAGAAAATAGTTTAGAAACACCATAGGTAACACTTCCATTATTGGAAAAAACCCACCCTCTATGAATTTCCAAATTTCCTCGAGCATGATAGAATACACGTGATAAGAATATTTTCATATCTCTTGAAGTGTATGTCAACCCATGTAGATCATATATCCCATTCTCTATGGAAAATTCAGGTTCCATTATATGTGTCTATAAAAATCACATATTGATTATAAAATTTAGTATGATCTTTGAAACACATCATCCATTACATTAAAATTATTATATATAATACCATTTCTAAAAAAAGAAAATATCATTTTATATTGACTCTTGAAAGTGTGATAAAACAAAATTTCCTTCTAAATCCTTTATCCTTCCTCTTAGTAAGGAATGTAAAAGAAAATATATAATATGAAATAAGTTCGATAATAAGATTCAATAAATCTAAAATAGGATTAAAAAATGAGTAAATTATGATTACCTATATAAAAAATCATTATCATATATTATGTAATAATAATTGTGCCGGATGTGTTTCACAACCTGCATTGGATTTCACTGGTTCCATGTCCATATAGTGAATAATCTTCATCTCTATCAAGGAAAGTCATTAGCTACATGCTTGATAATCTTCTCTAATGTGACTCTGAATATATTAAGATTCATCATTTCTACCCCATTCACTTAAATTATATCCCATGTAACTAGATTCATCCTAATTTTCTACTAATCACTATGGTGTTATAAAACATACTCCTTTCTGAGAAGGTGGTGAAACCCTGAAAATACATTAAAAATTTCCAATAAATACATAAAGATTACATAAAATATATAGAGTTGGGGGTATAGACTACATGTTTCATTGTTTCCTGCACTTGTGGATCAAAAAATACCAGTATCCAATAGATACTAATAAAGTTTGTTTTGATAGATATCTATAACTACTACCACCCTTCCTTCCCTATTTACCATGGTTTGTATTCTTTTAAAATAATCCACTACCACTATAAACTAGATATGGATGTGTCCCAAAGAAACTATACATACCTTCATGGCTAATCTCTGTACTCAATACACATTCAGAAAACCATAGCATACATCTTTATCCTAAATGGGAAAATGTGATATTGAATTTCCAGCCACAACCACATTTCAAAAGTTTTACATTCATCTTTACATTATTAACCACTTTGGGAGAGAAAAATTATAAATTTTTGATGTGGTTGTAATATTAAAACACTAAATGATCTATTTGATAAAGTTCTAGGAAATTATAGTTCATAGTTTGTCGAAATGTCTCTGTGCATTAATGATGAATGATGAAAACCTTGAATTATTTTTAACCCATCTTATCATGATTTGTTTCATGGACCACTAACACCCACCACCATTGTAATGGCTATTATAATCGTAACATAACTCCTTTAATCATAACAACATAAGGAGTATCATGGAACTCAATGATCGTCCCATCCCTATCCATCGATTCCTAGACTTGCTGTTGATTTTTTCATCCTATGAAGGAAGGGGTTTCTACATTATAATGCCCTGATATCAATACATTTCTACTAACATTTAGGATTATATAGCCTGTGAAAAACAAAATCCCTCTTGCTAATATAAATTTTATATAACCAGAACCCCTGATGAATTTAATATTTTATCAATTTGTGATGTATAACTCACCTCAACCACCTCTTATGGATATACATGAGGTCTACTAGAAGAAATAATGGTACACAATCCAAAACACCTGTTAGAGATCATTTATATGTCATCCCATGGATGATAAAATCAACACTATTCAATTATCACAAAATATACTAAAGTCATTACACCATAGTCAATAACCTTACCACTCCACCCAAACCCACTAATCATTCCCAATATCTATCCATGGAATCACACCTAAAAAATATGTTATGCTAATTCTCATATATCCTATAGTAATCCATGGCCTATCATGGGGTGTGTCATCCATGAACCTGACTCAAAACTAGAACATAAATCCCCAATAACCTTATATAGTATATATTATTGAAATTCTATAATAATAATTCTCAATATTGGTGGAAATGACCTGATGCCATTTTTTTAATGAACCGAACAAGTCATTAATCTTACTTGACAACCATCAAGATCTGTGATACAACACAAGAGTCATTCCCAATCTCCAAGGGGTAGAAATAACTTCACATGATGTAAATGACTACATTCGGAATGTTTTAACCCTTGGAAATCAATAAACATATACACTACATATCATATCATATTTACATAATCATTACAACCTACTAAAAAAATATACTTAACAAAGGAAGAATATAGAAGAGATACAAGTACAAGTTATATTTATATTTAAAATTATATAAATAACTTAAAAAGAATAAAAAAAATGAAGGACCATAAATATAAACAAATCCTCCTCATATCATGAGATCCACCCTAAACCATTTGACCTCAATCATCCAAATCAGAAAGTAATTCATCCATGTAAGAGTATCCACATCCTCACAATATGGAACATCATATCTATATATTAGATGAAACAAGGGTTATATACACTCTAATTGGTGTATATAGTGTGTGATATCTCATTCCCAGTTGGATATCACCATATATTCCTTTCATATAAATTATAAGTTAATTAAAAGTATTGGTTTTAGATGAAATTAAAAAATTAGTCTAAAAATGTTTATAATCATTTAGATAAATAATTAGAAATGATACAAAATAAGAAAAAGTGAGATCATGAAATAAGAATTATGGGAAACCTCAAAGTATCTAGGTTATTTGGAAATAGGTATATTGTATTTAATTTATTGGACATATCCATCCCTAGTCATGTTATTTTAGATTTGGTGAACCAAAGTTCCATCAATAAGAATCCACACTAAATATTTTAGTTACTATTATATAATAATCTTTCTAAGGAGGCTTAGTCCCCCAACCAGAATTATCTCTTGTATACCAGTTGTAGCCTTCCATAATAGGTACCTAGGATTCACATGTTTTCATATTCATTTAATAATAAAAAACACTAACTTTTTTCACAAACACTTTTACGGAATTCCAACATATTATTTCCAAACATTTCAAAATGCGATGAAAATTTCCAAATAATTTTACAAAAAACCACCATGGAAGTTACCCATTTATATTCATCAAAATTTTTAGAAAACAGTTATAAATTATGACAATCACATTTATATCCTTAAATATTCTCAAAACCTTGAACCCCTATGTCTCTTCTTAAGACCACCAAAATCATGTTAGAAACATCATTCCAAAGTGATTATATATCATATGGAAGAGAAAACACAAAAAATTTACATGATCCATGAGAAATATATAAACATTACCTCACTTTAGGTCCTTACAACTATTAATAATAGTAAACCCAAGAAAGAAGGACAAAGAGACCCAAGGAAGAACAGAATAGAGACTTACATGATAGAATACACGTGATAATAATATGAGGATGTATTTATGATTACTAGTTTATAGGTAAATGAATACCATATATCTTATATTCCTTATTATTGCTTGTTCTCATCACTTGACTTATTATAGGTAATATTGGGGTCACAATTTTAGATTAATTGTATCCCATGAGGGATCCTAATGGTATGGGTTATTTTATAATGGAGTCAGATTAGTAAATGTATTTGGTATAGAGTGTAGATTTTGTAGTCCGGTGAGGATTTATTTGGGATTCATATGGAAATGGTGATAAGGGGTCTTGACTTTTCTTAAAAGAACAAGGAACATAGTGATTTTTGTGGGCTATTGATATATCCTTTCAGTATGACAATGGTAATAGGATAGTTTACTATTAACAATAAATAATTGGTTATAGATTTTATTGGGATAATATTAACATAATTTAGAAAGGAAATTGTGGATTTATTCATGCTTTCCCTGAGTTATTTCTTTTTGATGGGATATATTAACCAATTTTTTATCATTTAAAATGTAAGATCCCACCCCATATAAATATATAATATTATCAGAGGTTGGGTCATGTTAATCCCATTCTATTGATTCAATATGAATTCTTTTTTTAGTGGTGATGTTTATGTACAAAGACTCATTATAGGGGTGTTTCGCCCACATGTGGAGCATAGGGTTGATCTCGCAATAGTTGAGGTGAGAGATGAGCAACCCTAAAGGTATATTATATTCCCTATAAATATGTATAAGACATCTTATGGGATGAGTTCAGCTAACGAGTTAGAGATAAATATGACTTATAGGTTTTAGGGAGTGTTAGATCCCAAGGCCCTTAAGGATTGGATATAATCCATTTCTCAAAAAATTTACATCATTTGTACAACCATAAAATAGGTTAAAATATATATTATTAGTCTTTTTTAGGAAGCATTAGGGAACTAGTGGTTGTTGATATGAAAATTCATGAGGATTCAATATTAACAATTTCATAGTTTGAGACTTAATTCAAAGAGGAGTTTTATCGAGAAACATTGTGGATGGTTTGTGTAATGACCTAATATTTTAATATATTTTTTCACTAATTATTTAATATTTTTTTGATATCTTTCTACACATGAAAAAAATCAACAAAAAGGAAACTACAGTATATATACATTTATATAGTAAATATTATATATGGCTTCTAATACTATCGAACAAATTAATATATCTGAATTAGGGTAACATAATTATGAAATATATTTATATATATTTATATATAAAGGTTATTTTATATAAATTTCCATAATTAATTATTGTTTTTATAAATATATTTT
The DNA here is from genome assembly GCA_963277665.1 of Viscum album. Lineage (NCBI taxonomy): Eukaryota > Viridiplantae > Streptophyta > Magnoliopsida > Santalales > Viscaceae > Viscum > Viscum album. The sequence continues at coordinate 1,997,960,852 of OY728157.1, forward strand.
ATTAGACCATGCAATTGTTGTAAAATAAAAATTACTATATTATTGATAAATGATCGTGTTAATCAAAATTGATATTTATTCATTAATTATATCTTTATTAGTGTTATATATATATTAATAATATTGATATCTTTTATTTTAAAAATCAATTTTCAATTTTTTATTCAATATTCTTCTTACTTTAGTGTAAAATTTGAAATTATATACATTAGACATATATGTTTTAAAAATAAAATACATTTTTGTATTCAAAATAACAATATTTAGTTATAATATTTTTTCTATATTCATTGATTTTAAGGTGCGTTGTGAAATTTAATGTTTTAATAGATATAGTGCATTTTAAAAAATTATATTTTTGTAATTAAAATTTAGAACACAATAGAAGAATTTTATTGAAAAATTACATATTTTATAAGTGGAATTATTTTTGTAAACATATTGAATTTGGGTTCAGACGTTATAATACACACTTTAGTACATCATTAATATATTTTATGAATTATTTTAATTCATTTTTCATTTAATATTATATAATATTTATTCAAAATGAGTTTTATAAAACTAATATTATTAAATATATTTTAAATGTTAAATAATTTGTTCCAAATTATTTAATAATAGAAAATTTATTTTCAATCATAAATGATAAATTACTTTGGAAAAACTAGTAACCTTGGTAATAATTTAAAGGGTTAAAAATTGTTTAACATAGTTAGAATGGAAAAAAAATATTTAATAATTAATAAGAATGGGTGTTTTATTCCTTTCATATTATTATAACTTACATTGTACATTATTTATCAAATTTTGGGCCAATTTAATTCAATGAAACTTTATATCATTGAAATGTTTATGGTATTTAAAAAAAATATCATCCCTTTTCACTTATAAAAGGGGAAACCCATTACTTAGTTCCCCTCACACCATAACCCTTATATATTGGGTAAAATACAATCCTCTCCCATTAATTTTAAATAACCTTTAATAGGTTCGTTTATACTAAAATCTCATCTATTAAATTATTAACTCCCTTTGCAATGTAGATAATTAAAGACGTGAGGTATAAATTTCGAACACCTCGTTTATCTATTTATATTTCATTATCTAAACATCATCTCCCTAAAACACATTTATGAAATATTATAATAATATAATAATTATCACTAGTATAAATTTATTTTATTATAATGATGGTCAAATCATTTATCATATTTCCTTTTTATATAAATAAAAAATAATTATTATTCAAAGGGTCTGTAAAATACTTCCTCCATGATGAAACATTTCTTCCATCAACACCATAGGATGATGGTAATAATATGTATTTTATTGTATATTCAAAATATGTAGGATATATATTTTATATTTAAATTATAATACATATTACATATTTCACCACCCTTTAGAAAATTAAATCATCTTCTATACATATATTTGGACTACTGCCTCTATGGAAGGATTGATTAAATTTTTTTCCATTCATCAGCACATTACATGGATAGTAATGATATTATGTTCGATTAATAAATTTTATTCTACTTAAATAAATTTTATTTGGGAAATATAATTTTTAAAAACAATAATGAATATAAGTAGTAAACTAAAATGGAAAATTAATCATTATAAAAGAGCATTTTATTAAGAAAAAATAATTTCCACATATATTGAAATATCATCATATAGGTTATATTATTCATAAAATTATATAAAATTTTCATATATAACCATAATAAACACTAAATAATATATTTATTAATATTTTATAATTATATTACAATACAATCATATCATAACCATCCAACAATTATGGTATATTTTTGTTGGGCCGTTTTTATAATACTTGAACAACGAAATAGGTTTATATATTGGATCATTATGGGAAGTTGATTTCTGGTAACATAATATATTATAATATTAAATATCTTTTGGTCATAAAATTTTATTATTAATATTAATTTCATTTATTAATATATCAACAATTATTTCTATGAATCATCAAAACATGAACATCGCCAAATTCATTATTAATTATCATAACCAAAACAAAAAATAGAATACATTATAAGAATATAAATAATTTTAATGACGAAGTTATAGTACATTTATGATCTAGTAATAATTATATTTTAGGAAAAAATTCTGAAAAAAAACTCTTTTATGAATCTAGTTCAGAACTATCAAGATTACTCATGCCTAATTTATGAAATATATAATAATTAACTAATATTTGTGTATTGAATATTTATAAGTTAATTTTTTAAATGGATATGTATATAATTAATCCTCTAAAATGGGAAATATTGATATTAATATATTTTTTCGGTACATTTAGTGAATTGGAGTTAGAGGGGTAATAATGCATGTGATATTTGTTTCAAATTTTAATTCCAAAAGACATAGTTATGATATACATTGAATTTTATTTTTAAAGGTAAAATTACTTCTCCATCGTCATTTTATATCATGATATTCATGTATTATATGATATTAAATGTTCATGTGTAATGATATACCTCACAAGGACTTTTTATTAATTGTTATAAAGGCTGTAATGGTTTTATTGGCCTTAATATAAATTCATTGAGAGAAATTACATTTTTTGCAATATGTATTCCAGATATGGTGTATTTAAATCATATGGATATATTTTTATAAAAAATTATTTATTAATATGTATATACTATGAAAAAAAATTATATTATTTGAATGGTAACAGATTCAATTGATACCTCAATATTAAATATTTTTTGTCAGTCAACTTTCAATCCTTTAGTTATGGTTATTAAATTAAATATTTTATGTATAATATAGGGACATTATATTATTTATTTTATTGCATGGTAAAATTTCATAGTATAATCTTTTTTCACATAAAACCATATTAAAATATTTCATTCTTCCTTATGCTTTTTCCATTAGGATTATTGATAAATGAAATGTATTTTATTTATGTTATTAATTATTAAATCAATACTTGTTCTTCTATAACTATGTCCTCCCATATAAATAATTTATTATATGGTATTTTATTATTTTATTTAGTAATACGAGTTTTTCATAAAAATATTTTTTTACTACTGTTATTGAAATTTTGGTTTTCGAAAATGTTATTTAAATATAATAAAAAAGTTTATTTCATAATGATATATTTTATCATTCTATATATATTTTCTGTAGAAAATATTTATGTCATTTTATAAGATTCAATATGATATATTCTTTTTAAAATTATTTTATCAAATAAATTCACATCACATTTTCAATTGTTAATTTTGATAGTTGCATATACATTTTAACTTTACATAAATATTAAAAATATTTTCCAAACTTTATTTTATGTTTTCACCAGAATTTTCTTTTTTATATTAAAAAATATTTACACTCATGGGATTAATGTAACATGAATTAGGCAATAATTAATATATATATATATATTATTGAGTGTATTGAACTCATAGAGTGAAACAATTCGATTTTTAATCCTTTTCTATGGGATATCATACTAACAATTCATTTCTAATGATGATTTTCTTCAACGTATTCATTCTCCTACCTATCCTCAGTTAGAATGGAGAAATTTTATTTTGAAACAATATACATTATTTCTTTACATGACGAATGTAATGTTATTTGTGATCAAATATATGATCCATAATGTAATTTTTCTTACAAAACCATCTAGTATGAATATGAATAATATTTCATCTAGTGACATTATTGGTGAATTGCTAGTTTAGAATTACAATTATTAAAAGGTGTTCACCATTATGTCATTGATTGATAGATTGTGGAAATCCATTTCACAAACATATACCCTCTATCTATCCATTTTATATGCATTACACTCTATTATCTTGAGTAAATTATATTTATCAACAAATTTAGTGAATATAATTGGATCACCATTTATTTTTTGTGGGTATGATATCTATCAATTTATTATGGAGTTATAATGATTTATTTATGTGAATATATTTTAAAATGATATTAATATCATCTTCATTCTATGGGTTCTTTATAGTTGGTAGAATAAAACACATATTCTTTTTATAGGTTCTTTGTGCTATACAATGTGACTGATTTGTGTTTAAATATTTTATGAATCCCATTCGTATCCCAGGTTTTAATTTTATTATTGTTAGATGGTTTAATATGGAGAAAAAGTGAACAGTTAATATTAATTTGATATTTGGGCTTGAAATTTTCCCAAAATGTAATGACCTCGACCACAATAACCTAATTATAATTTCATTTTTATTATATTGTTATAATATTCCAGGAAATCATCTTGAAGGATCTAATAGTTTAGTAGTCATGTTAAAATTGATATATACATGATTCCAAAATTAAATTTCAAAAAATAAAACATATCTTTTTTTATAATAACTTTATTCCATATAGTATATCCTTTCATATCAATCATTGTACACTTCTATGATACATGGGATGAGAAATAAATGAGGTAAGTTCAAATGATCAGTAAGGGTTATGTACATCGAAAGCTATCACGAATCAATAATTGTAATAAACATGAAAAGTTAAATTAATAAAAACAAATTAAATTTAAATATCATTAATATCATGTTAATATAATACATAATTAGTATTAAATGGTAATAAACAGAACACTAATTCAATTAAAAAAACATTACCATCATGAAAAGATAATAAATAATTAATATGTGAGGGTAAATAACTGAACATAAATTCCATTTATACAACATTTATATCACAAGAAGATGATATTTAATAACTATGTAAAGTTTTATAATTGAAAACTCAATCAATTTAATCGATAACATGACTATCAAAAATGCATATGCAATACTCTATATGATAATTATAAGAAATTAAAATACATTCAATTTAACCAATAAATTGAGTGTGAAATGAATCCATAGATAATTTCCAGGAGAAAATTTCATGAAATATTACATTATAATTCTCAATGATTGAAATTACTAAATATTAGATATCATGATCATAGGGAATATGATACGTCTACTATTAAGACCGTTCATCAAATAGTTCAAAAATGATGGGTAAATATACAACGGAAATGTACTCAACAATGGCTAGCCAACTAATTCATATCATGTTACTACTGATGAATTGTGGGGATATCTATAAATGGGTTCCACCATTATTTTTATGTCCAACTAATTATTCATATATTTAGTGATCAATTTAATTCATGAAATGTTTTCTTTATGAACAAATTTCCATTTTGAGTATGGAGTAAAAAGTAAAAATAATTTCAAATATAAATCAAATAACATTGATTGTAAAATAACATATGTATGAAATATATATGTTTTGTGAAATAAGTATACCACTGATAAATAATATATATATGTTTTGGAAATGTAATTTCTAATGATAACAATAAAGTGATTATTTCAAGTGAATATAATAAATTACAAATTTTAACCATGAAATTGAATGGAACTACATCCCAGTGTCACACTAATAAAAAAATAGAATAATAATAAGGATTTTATCATTAAATTTTTTTCTCAATATATAATATGTATAATAAAATGTGTATGTCACTACAGAATTGAAATACTATAAAAATTTCATAAAACCATTCTAGAGAGAAATAAAATATTCACATTGAAAATATCATTTTAAAATGAGTAGTTTGTATATAGATTTCATAATAATATTTAATTTAAGTAAATAGTTAATTCATTTAATAAAAACATTAAAAATTTTAATTTTTAGGAAGGAGATAAATTCAATGCATGTCATACATGTTAAATCAATGATTATTTTAACATTTTCGTTAATAAGAAATCGTGACTTGATTGAAAAATAACAAGAATATAACATAAAAAGTTTTTTAAAATTATTTTTATATGTGTAATAATTTATTTAATAATTAATTTAAATAATGTTATAACATTTCTTTAATTTTCTTTTAAAATGTGTATTTAGGTTAAAAGGGAGTTTTGACCGATGTGAGAAATGAGGATGGGTTTTATTAAAAACATTTAATAAATAATTGTAAGTTACAAGGAGAACAAAAAAGGTAATATTACTTGAAAAAATCATGAATAAATAGGGAAAAAGTAAATTAAAGGATTTTATTATCCAATGATCAAATAATTTCCTTCAATTGTTATTCATTCAAAAACAATCCTAATAAAAATGATATTGTTAGGTAAACCACCACAATGAACATAACATTGAACTGAGAATTTATCAATTAATCAATTATGTATATTAATGAAAAATACATGTTAATAAATTATAAAAAAACATATTATAATAAAAAGTCATTGTAGACAAAATATTATAATGTTAAAGAAAAAAATAAGTAATAAAACCCAATAAAAAGAAATTGAATTATGAAATTCTTTATCACATAATTTCTTTCATGTCGAATACAAATGGAAGAAATAAATAAAAACGAGACATAAAAATAAGAAATTATTATGGAATAAAGATATTTAATTTAATATGGGTATCATATTTAATGTATAAAATAAATTAGGTTCTCAACATTACATAATGAATTAGTGAATTAAAATGAAGAAAAGATCAATTACATCAAACTTCCTTTTTGATGAACATGATAAAAAAAATTATAATAGATATAATAATGTTAGTAATTTATACTCGATCTATTTTAATATTTATAATATCATATATTATACACTTATTACATTTTACCACCATATTGTTAATAATATTTCATTGTTTCTGGTGTTAGTTAGATTGTTTTCTCATTTTTGATTTATCCTGAATGTTTTGGTTCTTAATCATATTATATAGTTCAATAATTAATATAGTTATATTAATTCTATAAATATTGTTGTTTATTATACACATATTTGAAATAATTATTAAAATTCAACTGAGAGAATATATCACATCACTTCCTGGAGACGGTAGGTCATAAATTTGCAGGAGTGAAATTATCATTTATTTTAAGAGTGAAAGGGTAAATAATTAAGTCAAATATTATTTTTAATATTACTTATAATGATATATATCACTTATATTCATTAATTTGTAATTATTATATTCCATGTAAATAAAATTAAAAAAAATCACATCACTTCATGGAGAGGTAGTCCATCGTAGAAAAGAGAGATAATATCATAATTTAAATAGAATGAATCATCAGAAAGATTATATGATATAAAAAATTACAAATGTATAATAATATATTAAATATAATATACTTTTTTTAATTCCACTAATATATCCATCTTTTAATGGTTGTGATGGAAAATAAATTAAAACAGTTTGTGAGTTTGTAGCTAGCCATAAACATGATCAACAGTTTTGTTACCCATTTGATGGAAGAGAAGATGGATATTGTATAGGCCCATAACATAAAAAAAAATACATGGAATATACTTATAGTAGTATTTAAACATTTAATAATAAAATTTTAATTGTTTGAATAAGAATAAAATTAAAAATGATTGTATAATAATTTTACAGCATTTTAGGATAACTTCTTGAGGATTGAACAAAAAGAATTCAAAAGTTGTTCTTATGAAAAAAATGGGTTCTAATATGTTTTTAGGGAATTAAAAAAGTTATTTGGTTAGTTACTATCCATTGAAAAATGTTATTAATGTTTCATGAAGAGTGTAGAGGAAATGTATTTTATAAACGATGGTGGTGGAACACTTATAGTCTACCAAAATGAAAGTGTATACACATGTTTTTCAAAATTAACACTGTTTAAAATTAAACACTACAATATAAATTTTGTCATGAATTAAAAAAATTTATAGGTACTCTTTTTCGGGGTCTTGATTAATTTTTTTATGGGTTTTACCTGGTGGTGTTGTTGGGTGAAATTTGAGAATATTTTTAGAAGTAGAGGTAGTGCACATGTGGCACATGGTTTTCCCAATCTATGTTCCCGACCTTGATATCCATGAAAACCCAAACATAGAGGATTTGAATGATTGGTTTATATTTTGTAAAATTATTTTCCCTCTTTTGTATAACTGTGAACCCCCCCATAAGATGAACAAGGTTAGGGAAATAGTGTGAAATTTCCCAATATATCTTTTACGCTATTTTATTTAACCAGAAAATAGATTTAAAATATAAGAACACATGTATTGAACCATAAAATCATCCCTAACTCTGACATAAAATAATTATTTAATTTTTTGAGGCCCCTATATGGATTCCAGGACTTTATAGCCACTATTCATGATGATTTGAAGGATATATTGAAGATTTTCACCACTCCTAGTAAGAGAATCACATCATAAATAATTTCTACTCTCACTCTTATCCTTATCTAACTATATGATGGGATATTTTGTTTTTTTTATGATGGATTTATATCTTGGGATTTTTGAATATGATTTTTTATCATGGATATAGGTTTTTGATATAGATCTCATTCTTCATTGTGATCATGGTTGTTTCTTTTCAATTGCGGATTTCCATTCGTGAGTGTTTCTCATCGATCTTAAGGTTTGTAGATTGAATGAAATTCCCACATTCTAAATCCCTAGTATCTTCAGGCATTATTAGATTTCAATTTTTATGTTGGGAAATTTAATGATGAATTTATTACTAAGTAAATTATTTTACGAAAATTTGAATATTTATTGGAATGTTTGAAAGGGGAATGGTTAGGATATTGGGATTTGAAAAATCAGATTTATTAATTGTTAAATTAATTAATATTATTTTATATTTGTGAAATTTAAGGTAAATTGATTCTATTAAATTTTATTAATTATTTGGATATTTAATTAATCAAATATTATTGTTTTTGAATAGTTGAGATATGGATATAATAAAATTCAATTAATTAGTTGAATAATTAATTAGTGAAATATTTGGATTATAGAATAGGAATAATTAATTAGAAAATTAAATAATGGGATTTTAGATTTTTTAATTGAATTAATTAATTCTTTATGTGGTTAAATGTTGCTAAATTGATCAATAATGTTTTTTACATATAATTCATGTTGATGAAACTGAAGAACCATGTTTATTGTAAAAATCAAGATGGTATACCATGATGTTAAATATTGTTCTAATGGGACAATGTTGATTAATCTAGAATGATATGATATATGTAAAATATTTTTTTACATGTGATATTCATGTGTTGATCATTGACTAAGAATTTTCAAGCCCATAGTGTTATGTGAGTGTGGGATAAGAACAAATTCTCTAAATACCCATGTGTTATAAAGAATTTGGGGGACATATATTGATTCATGAAATACTAATACGATATTATGAGTATGGGATAGGGAATGAGGCTTCAAATAACTATGTCATTAATGTGGTCTGGGAGAGGGGTTGGGGCTCTAAATACCGATAGGGTGTTATACATGACATTCTATTCCCATGAGTTGGAATTTTATTAGGCCTCCAATTGGTCGTGACATGATGTGAAGTAGAATGATAAATGAATACCTTGAAATTATTATATGTTTCAGACACTAGAATCAGTAGAATAAGTTATTGAGTGTTCATGTGTCCTCTAGAACCCATGGTTTGGGGTCTTAAGTTAATGAATGATGAATTGTGACAACTATTTACTTATACATTGTAATTTATTCTTTATACAACATCATCTCCTATTATAGACTGGGTTTTGTTTTAGAAATAATTTGTGGTGGAATACTATGTTGTACTCACAAAATACTTGTGATTACTGATCAGCAATACAATAGATTTTGAGGTTTTGGTATAACAGAATGGAAATATCCATAAGAAATGTTTGATTCAAGATGGAGCATGGCTGAGGGAACTAGATGTGATTTGAGACCCTCTAGGGAGTTCCCAATGGCTTTATTTATTTTTAGTATTTCATATTGACAAGATAAATTTATTTTTCACAACATATATATGTGTCTTGTTTTGATTGATCATGTACACTTGTTGGGTCACATCATCTAAGAGGAAGGTTTATTTGTGGATCCAAAGATAGTCCACACCGTGATTTCATGGGAGTCTCCCATGAATTATTTTTTATTCAAATTTTTTTGGGGTTCACAGGTTATTATCATAGATTCATCAATGAAATTAATCATTTGGTACCACACATTTCAGGCCTGTAAAACTAGGTGATATTGTTTGAATGATAGGAAGATTTTGAGAAAACCTTATATGAGTCAAAGAAGAACATCACATCGACAACAATCTTGATCCTACCTTATCCATATAAGGAGTATTAGGTGTTTTGTGACTATTATGGAATCTAACATGGAGTAGTGTTGATGTAGGTAGATTAGGTTGTGTGGTATGGGTATCATAAGGCAAGGACACATGAATAGATCTACCCTATGAATGACCTTCTGATAGATGAATTTTTCCTTGAAATATTGTTAGAATTATCTTTTGAGAAAAAAGATTAATGTGTATACTATTTATAAGGTCATACAAAATATCTTTTCACAACGATAAATGAATTTAGAGAATTTGATATGGGATGAGTATATTTTATCAATCGACGTTGAGATGGAATATACACATAGGAAGGTAACAGTGATGTTGAAACTTAGAGTACGAAAACTCAGACTTGGGCAGTTTAGGAATGTAGCTCTATGTTGAAGATGATGACATTAATCAATGAGAATCATTTTGTGGATAAGGATTATTAATATTATACGAATCTCATAAAAATTTTAGTAGATAATACACATTTGAAACCTATTATATAGATGTGGTAAAAAGATATGGAATGCTTGTCTTTAAGGGAAAGCTTTGAATGTGTAAATCCACCTTCAGATTAAACCGCAAATGAGGATTAGATCATTTAGTTAAGGAATATTGTTATTGTACCTACAATAATGAGGTAGGAGTTGGTGTATTGATTTTTTGAATTTACACGGGAGTTATATCCTTGTTTGACCAAAATATACCATGACCTAAGATGGACATTTTGGTGGCCGACAATAAAAATGCTGATAAAAGAGTATGAGACAAGATTCTACACTTTTCAACTGGTGAAAGTAAAACAATAATGACATAGTTTATTCCTATATTTGTTTCCCATTTTGTAATGTAAATGAGAATAAATTATAATATAACTTTTGGTACATCTCCCAAGGATTCCTCAAGAATAATTATGCTATTTTGGTGGTTTTGGGAAAAGTGAAAAAATGAGCACATTTCCTTCTAATATGAGCAGATTTCATAGTGTAGAAGTAATGAGACTTGTATATTTGAGAAATATTTGTACTATAAGGGGGAAAAAGTTATTGTTTCAGTCTATGAATTATGTTTTACATTGTTCTTATAGAATGGATTGTTGAAGGAGTATGGTATATCAACATTACTAATTATGATATTCCACCAAGAAATATACAGGCATTGAGAATATAATATTCTTGTGCATTTGGATATGTGGAGGGAATGTTTTTTCGAATTTTTTTTCATCTTGGGAGAATCACCTTGCATCATTTGAGGTATCCTATAAATAACTGCTCAGGATATTATATAGATGTAACCATATATGGCTCTCTATGTTATGCAATCTAGATAACCTCTATGATGGATGGAGGTAGGTGAGTTAGAGTTGTTGGGACTAATTCTTATATAGGATACATCATAGGACATCTAATGGATTTTAAAGTGTATGTATATGTATTAGATTTATGATAATTAATGTGAGGATAGATGTCATTAACCCCTAGATTTTGAAGAGGGTGATCATTTATTCCCTCAGGTATTTCTTATATTGGATCACCTTTTTATAAAACATCTTGTAATGCTGGCCCCCATGCTTATTGGATCATTCATCGGTGTAGATAGAATCAATCTTTCAGGGTCCTAATTGATTATTCCATAGAAATAAACTGTTATGTTTGATTTTTTTCATGTTTCACAACTTTGTCAGTATGAACATAACCATTATCATGCAATCTATGTGTATTATGTTGAGCTTGTGACCAGTGTGTTCTTTGGGGACCATCAGATACATGTATTGAATTACATCAATAATTTTTTTTAGGGAAATAATATTCTGATAGATCATATATTATGCCAACATGGGAATGTTCTGGAAGAAACATGGGAGATTGATGGGGACATGTATGTTTTGTTTCACATTATTTTTTAACTCGTATTCTTAGAGAGGCTTGGGATAATAAGTCAAGAATGAGATGTAGTTAGGTGGGGAGATCGTAATATCCTGACCTTTTTTTGGAGAGGTATCTAAACATCATTCAATAACTATTAATGCTTGTTTTTGGTAATTATCTAATTGATTTTACCATGGAGTATTTTTAGGTGAAATTGTAGAAAATTGGATAGAGGTTAGATAATTTATATTTGGTGAATATTTTTCTCAAACTGTCCACCCATCCCAGAAAATATTCAAAGAAAAAAAGTTGGCATTCAAACAGTTGGCACAATGTCTATTAAACCATGTTCCCTCTTAGTAGTAACCATGAACCCCCCAGAATATATACATCTTCAAGGTGGTTTAGAAAACTGTGTTCCCCTTCTTAGGAAAAAGTGCACACAATTTTAATTAAATCAAAAATTACATTTAAAATGTTGTAACGCCAAAAATATATCCATAATAGACCCTAAAATAGAACTAAAAAAATTTATTGTTTTTGGAGGCTTCTAAATGGATTCCAAGTCATGTAGGTCACCATTCGTGAATATTCTATTCTGAGATTGTGGATTTTCACCTCTCTTGGTATGATAATCTCATCCCATTTAGTTTCCTCTTTATCACATATCATTCTCTCACCCTTTGAAGGGTTGTTTTCATCTAATTGTGATGGATATAGATATTGGATTCTTGAATCTTGATTTTATTTGTCTTGGATATAGTTTTTTCATCATGATTTCTTTCTTCATCATGATCATGTTGTTCCACTTCAATTGTGAATTTTTGTTGGGCAGTGATCATCATCAATCACAAATATGGTGGTTTCAATTTGATTTAAAAAATATTTATCCCTATTTTTTCTTTCCATATATTGAATTAAATGAAAAATTATGGAAATTAAATCTGAAATTGATTAAATATGTTTGTTAATTAATTTATGGAATCATGTAACTAGATTAGTTAATTTTTGTATTAATATATTAAACATGAGAATGGGGAATTGATGTGAAATTGGTTTTACTGAAATTTGATTGATTAATTGATGAATTAACTAATGGAATATTAATATTGGGAAATATATGGGAAATTATTATTGTGAAATAAAATAAATTAATTTGAGAAATAATTAATGGAATCTGGTGCTTGTGTAATTGATAAGATATTGGGATTTTTAAATTAGAATAATTAATTGGTGAATTAATTATGAAATTTTTGTATGGTGGAATATGATTAGTTAATTTCTGGGATACTAGGATTGTTGATTTGTGTAAATTAATTGGATAATTAATTAATTTATTATACAGTTAATGATTATAAATGTATTAATGGTGACTATTTTATATTATTCTCTGTGATGAAATTAAAGAAGAATTATTTGTTGTGAACATTATAATGGTGTGCCATGATGTGAAATGTTTTCAAAAAGGTTCTATTTCGATTATCCTTGATTGATTTGATATATATATTATATGTGTGATTTATATAATATTTATGCATGGGACATTGACTTATTATTCAAAAGCCCATAGTGATAAATGAGAGTGGGACATGGACTAATGCTATAAATAGATATGTGTGATAAATGAGGTCACAAAAAGGGAATAATTCTCCAAACACATGTATGAGATGATGAGTATGTTTCATGGACAGATTGTCCAAATACCAATTTGATTAATGTAGTGTGGGATGGAGACTGAGGCTCCAAATATGCATATGGTGTTAGACATGAAATATTATATCAATGTGTTAGCATTTGGAATATAGTCCCAATTGGTCATGAAATGATGTGATGTTGAATGATAAATGATATATATGATATTCTGATATGGTTAAGGATCCATCACTAGAGAGAGAAGTAATTCATAGTTCGGTTGTGCTTATGAACCCAAGTGATTATGTGGTTAATTAATAAATTATGAAATGCGATAAATATTTATTTATGACATGTACACTATTCTTTATAAACATTCATTAAATTGTATTGACTAGATATTATTTTTGACACAATTTTATTGTGGCCATCTAAGTTATCTTCACACCTAATTCCATGTTCCTAATCAATACCTAAATATATTTCATTATTGCACTACTATATAAGGGAAAGGGATATATGTTAGACTGTGGAGTTATGATGGACCTCTGATTAGGGAATTGCACATGAATTGTGTCCCTCTTGAGGTCTTTTAGTGTCATTATTGACATTGGGCTACTGAAATTGATAGCTGAAAAGTATTTTCCATGATATATCTAGGGTCTAGTTTCGAATTTCTTATTTAATACTTCATTCACCTTGTGATAATGGGTTGATTTGGTTATAGGTTGTATCTTTGGGCTATTACATATTGGTTTCCACAATTTTGATACATTGATAAAGGGGTATTGTCTCACCATGATTAGCATTAGACCATTATTACTAATCAGCTGCCTCCGGCATGCGAGGAGGCATGATTGACCTGATGTGATAGAAAAGATTGGGGCACCAATTGGTGGAACTTAGGTTGAGAAATGAAAATAAAATGGCCATTACAGACCCAAGAATATATAAGGTCAAAATATGAATAGAAAATGTTGTTTGGAGAAGATTTTGGTAATTATTAACGCTTATCTTTTTAGTTTATCCTCTTAGTAAACCCATTTATACCTTAAACAGAATACATATTTTTCTTTTTTTCTATAAATTATGGTAAAATATTAAGATGAAATAATTTGATAACATCAACTATTCTAATTGAAAATATGGAATCCATTTTTTCAAATTCGACTCACAAAATAAGTATACATTAATTTAAAATTATACCTTGAGATATGATAAGAGATTGGGTTTTCAAATACAAAATGTTCAATAATTCGAAACATTTATCTGTCAAAATTCAATATTAATTTTATTACAATAAAATAAATTTGATTAATTGATATAAAATTTTACAAATAATTCTTTAAAAACCTTAAATACATTTTTTTTGTTTTGAGATTCTTTAAAAAATAATTTATTTTAAAAACCAATATTTTTACAAATTATAAAATAATTTATCAATTAATAAAATTATTAAAATGTCACTCAACGAAAATTGTAAATTTATTATTACTAAAATTATGTCTACATTTGAAGATAATATTTGTAAAATATTAACTATTAAATTTAAAATAATATTCTTAAATGTCAAAAAATGTGCATTCATTGAAAATTATAATTTTTCATAAAAAAAATATCCTTTTCATGGGAATGATTCTTATTGTATTTCTTATAAACATATATCCATTTAATTTATATTATAAATTTTTATAAAATATAAATGCCATATTTTATTTAGTATTATTCAGACCTGCCAATTTAACAATGATTTTATGATGGTATATTATATTACAATCCATTTTAAATCACTATTTCATGTTCCAGATGCTATTGAAGAGATCAAATTTGTTTAAAGAGAAATATATCATATAGTATATACATGTTAAATTAGTTTCTAATCTTACTTTTTCATTTTATAAATGATTTTGAACATAGTATTATTCTTTCAAAATATTGGTGTGTTAAATTCTCCCCGCAATAAATAAATTACATCATCCCAACATAAACAAAATCTCTTTAATAAATTGGATTATAGTTTAATTTTCCCTTGTTGAAAAATGGATATCATAAAATATTAAATAGAATCACCTATTTATAATATAGATATGGAAGTATGATGGTCATGATGAATAACATGCAACAATCCTTCCTTGGAGGTGAACATATGTGGAAATTGAATATATAAACATTGAATGTTAGGAAACTAAAAACCATAATTATTTAATGATTAAATAGAAAATTTTATTCACAACATATTAACGAAATATGGGAACAATTGTATTTTTCGATCCTTTTAATAATGTTGAAGAATGGATTTACTATCTAAAATATAAGGAAATATAATTACTTTATATCTTTATATTTTATTAGTACCATTTCTACTATTGGTTTTTCATTAAACAATTTTTACATCATATTAAACTCCATTAAATGAATATTAAATAATTAATATTTTATTCCCAAAGAACTAAATTTTAATTTTAACTAAATGAAGGATATATATATGAGTGAGAATTCATTCCTTCAATCTATAAATATTATTTTAAAAAATGTTGTTCAGAACATGTTGTGAAATGTAATACAATAATATGAAAACCTCAAAAATAACACCAATAGTTCAATATTAATATTTATTTTTCAAATAATTTACATAAGAACAATTTCATAATAAAAAATATATCATATAGGCTAATAGTAGACACTAAACCCTTATCATTATACTATTGTGGGTTCAAATCATATGGCCTTTGACATATGCAATGGTTTTTATCTCATTATGTGAGCTGTCCATTTTCTTTATCAATATTAATATAATATAATAAAATTCAAAAACAATAACAAACAATAGTTATCTCTAAATAAAAGATAAGATAAAACCTATAGGTTAACAATACCATTATTCTTATACCCACATAAGGTAATGGAATTAGTCTTTAAATATCATTTTCACCAAAAAAATATAATATACCAAGGGGATTTGTTTTCATAAATTATTCTCAAAACACCATTAGGCTTAGTACTCTCACATAAAAAAACATAACAAAGGGTTGTTTAATACCCTGATCTTTTTTTCAATCTTATTCCCATAATCCTATGATGAACTATATAATTATTATGTTAATGATGACAAATATGATTATAAAATTTTACACAATCTTTAGATGTTTCATTATTATTATAACCTACGTAACATTATGAAAAAATACACCAACAATTTAAATCATGAATCACAATACATAATTACTTCATCTATTTTATTTCAACATAGGACCTTATTTTTTATTGTGGTTAACATAATGAAGAGGTAATTGACTTAGATAATTCCCAATATCCCCAGATATATGTGTAACATCCTAGCTAAATAAAGAATATGTCATTTTCAAATTAATTATTATTTATGAATTAAATATTAATTTTACTTTCAAAGGGATTCTATGCCTGATAGCATACTCGACATGTAACAAACGGATTCCTTGTAATCATACATTGCACAAAACATTGAGTAATACCAAAAAATAATATAATAATAATATTAATTTAAATGGTATTCAAAGCCTAGCCATTATATTAGAGGGAATGAATAGTACTAACGGATATATGATTAATCATGTTTGTTAAATGTTTTTTAGTTTTATCCAATAAAATTTAGAGGCTTAAAATAAGAATGAATCTAATTTTATGCATGTAATACTCTAACATTCTTTAAAATGAAGACATACCGCCTTTTGATAGAGAACCAATTTTAAACCCAATTTTTGTCACTTTTATATATTCCATTTGAAAAATTAACTTTCTTTTTTAGAAGTGGGAAATAAAAATTTACATTGGGTAATATTTTGTTATTTTTCTGATAAAGTTCAATTTTTTTAATAGTGAAAAAGACAACATTTTTATTTTAAACTACCTTTTAATCAAATTTATATATATGAATAGACTATATTTATAATTGTTTTTAAAGTCTAACGGGCTTATATTTTTTCCATTTAATACAACTTGGGTAATTGGATGTAATTTAACATTTAAATTAAACACAATCAAGTGTCAATATTTTGTTAGTTATTATTTCATAAAAACACGCTTTTTGGTTTTTACAACGGGAATTTATTTTAAATTAATTTTAGAAACTTCTTTGTTTTGAATATGAAAAAATGGATTCCAAATTTAGAATCAGGAGGTCCAAACTGTTTAAATAGGATACTTTTATTTTTATACAATATCAATAGTAACACCAGTAAATAATTTGAATACCATGGTAAAAGGGTAAATCTGGTAAATAAGGTTAAAACAAGATGTTATAATAATATTAAAGTACCCGAACACGTGTTCTAATCCTATTAGATGATACATTTCTGACCATTGGCATCCTTGGGTTAATTTTGGTACCCTGTGGAGAAACGTGAATGTGAAAATAACATTTAATAAAATTTAATTCAATGTTAAGGGAAATTTAACATAAACATATATATTTAATATGAAAATTTTAATATGGGATTATATAAGTGATATATTTTAATATTAATAGTAATTCAGAATATAAAATAATTTCCTACATCATGGTATTTTATTTATTATTTTTACACATGAAATAAATAAATTTATGTATGACACAATGATGATGTATTGATTACCTTTTTAATGAATATTTCAAATAAATTAGATTATAAATATTAAAATTGATTTATTTTAAAACTTTTAATTCCATACACTAATTTTATGGATGATTATAACTTGCTATATTTTAATAAATATAGTTTTTTTAAATAATCAAGTGGTTGTAGTTTTTTTAAAATTCTTGATATGAATAGATTATAAACTGACATAAATGAGTTTATAAAATACATACTATTTTACTAAATGATAAAATAATCCTAATAATTTATGATTTAGCCAACTGAAAAATATGATATTAAAATTTTTATTAATTATACATTTTGCTATCTCTTGAAAATTTATTGTAAGTATATTAACCATATAATATGAATATAAAAAAATACATGGTCAAAGTTATATTATTTAACTAAGGGATACATCTAAAAGATAAGGTGAATTTAATGACAAAAACATTTCTAAAAAATATTGGTTGAGGTTATATCAATTCATAATAATCTTAAATTAGACTTAAATATCTTTGGTGCCTTTAGAAACCGAAAATTAAATAATAATAAAGTAATATTTCTAGACTGTTCTAAATAGTACCTCCTCCATCTTTTAAACGGGCCTCAAACCATCCTATTTAATAACACCTCTAAATCTCCCTAGACCATAGAAACAGTGATCCAATAATCTAATAACATCCCCATATTCTTCCTTTAAATAGTTATATACGAAGAAGGTAATTCAAGGAAGCCTTTTGAATCAAACCAAATAAGTTACCCAATTTAAAGGTAATGTCTTCTCTGAAGTTAATTTCGTTTATTTTCATTCTCCATCACCTATGATGTTATTATTAATTATTTAAAAAAACATTATCCCTAATATACTATGTTGTTTTTAAGAGAAGGTTTCAAACTGCATTTACACAAACAATCGTCTAATGGATATGAACGAACTGTTTCTCTAGACAACGAACTACTACCTCCCGAAACGATGATTGTTCGATTTTACCCTACCACCTATCATGGTGGAAATTATGATGAAATTGTAATTATATAATATATTCATGATATTTATTTTATCTATATTCTTATTTAATTTTCATTTATAACATACCTTTATGTTTTTCATGTTGTATATATATGATAATTTCATTTGTGGAAGTGAGGACTACCGCCCCCTCAAAGTGATATGACTCATCCATACAATAAATGGAACACATAATTGATCCTGTTAATAAAATTATATAACGAATATAAAATATGATATGATACTATAAATATAATATATTTTTGTATGATTTATTTTTAATTCCACTAAATACTAAAAAAGAAATGAAAGTAGCGTTTATGCCTACGTACGACTTTATATCTCCATGAATGGTACATTTCATTTTCTATATATCAAAATGATATAGACTACTAAAAATAAATATACATCGGATATAAATACATATATATTGGACAATATTATTTTTAAATCATGAATACAAATTTGGAGATAATGGAATTTTGACCATATTGATAATTTGTAATTATAACCAGTACAATTTTTACTCATGTTCTGAACGTTGACAAAATGTCCGATATGAACTCAAATAAATAACTAACTTTTTTATAAAGGTAATAAGTTTTATAATATGAATAATAAAATTTAAAAAATTTCTTAATGAAGTAGAAATTAACTTATGGTTATTATTCGTGAAGAACAAGGACCATACGAGACAAGTCAGACTCAAGGTAAGGGAACTTCTTAACCCAATTTCTATTATTTAGGTTAATCTTCTACTTCTTGATTAGGGAATGATATGAATATGTGGGAAATGAATTTTAGAAGAGTATATTTTATTTATAATTTATTTATGTGTATTTATAGTGAATACACATAATCATTCTATTTTATTTACAAAATGATCTTTGTAAGAGATCCTTTCACCCTCCTCTTTTAGTCAATGTCTTATTTTATGTTATGTCTTTTAATTTCAATTTTCTTACATTGAGATATGGCCTTATATATTCTTATTTCTGTATATTTTATTTCCAAGTTATAAGAGTTCATTTTCTCCCCATCAAATCATTTAATGAATTTTAATGTAACGTCGTTAGGCTACCGAATTTTTGTAATGGATCTTCTTAACCCAATTTCCATTCAATGGGTTAATTTTATACTTCTTGATTATGTAATAATATTAATATGTGTGGAATAAATTTTGATATCCTATATTGTATTTATACATTATTTATTTTTACTTCAAGTGAATTCACATAATACAACTATTTTATTCACAAAATTATCCTTATAATGGAATCGTTCACACTCATCTTTATGTAAAAGGCTTCTTTTATGTCATGTATTTAATTTATATTTTCATAAGATAGAATATTTTCTTCTATATACTTATTTTTGTACATTTTGTTCGATGTTATGGGGCCCATTTTCTCTAATCAACTCATATTCTGATTTTTTAACTGATGTTGTTAGGCTGCCGAATTTTTGTAAGGGAACTTCCTTACCCAATTTAAATTCTTTAGGTAAAACTTACAATTCATGATTATGGAATTTATGAATATGTGTGAATGAACACATATTTCATTACACATAATATCCACTTATATTGGGTCTATTTATTTTTATCAATCATAATTATGTCATTGGCTTATTCTAAATCTGATGATATAATATTTGTAAGGGACTTCTTATAAATCTCTTTTCATTGAGGCATATATTGATTTATATATGACTTGATTTATATGGTGTATAAACCCCTTTAACATTTAAATTTATTCAAAGGTAATGTTTTATCTAGGAAGCGTTTTACTAAATGACAAAAAGAATGATACTATTTAACATATGTGGTGACTAACACTTTCTTCCGCCTAGTGCATTATTTAATATTTGGCTTCCTTAACAATCCAAAATGTTTTTAAAAGGAAAATAAATTCCATATACACTTTTTACGTATATTAGTATTGAAAATTGTTTTGATAATACATTCATTATTTCAATATCTTAAAATGTTATATTATGTTTTCAATGTGGAGATTTTATCTTTCCTTTATTCTTGTTGTAGGTGTTATGAATATGTTCTGCTTCTTCGGAATTGTTTACATATACAGGTGGTTCCCAGATAGACCTATTATGGGTGAGCCCGAGATAAATCTCTAATTCATTGGGTAATGTGATAGACATAAACGTTAGTGTTTCTCATAAGAGATTTGGGGAATATACAGTAATGGGTATTGAAAACATAACTCTATATGTAGCTTTGAATGATATATTGTAATTATGATATGGATGCCACAAGATACCATGATGATTTTTTATTTATGTGTTATTCATAAATTTTATTATTTCATGATGTATGTTAAAGAATATATTTTTTATGTATTTATGTAATAATGTTTTCTTTTTTATTTTATAACCCTTACAAATCTTTTATGCTTATCCCATGTTATTGAAATGGTTCTAAAGGGTACATGAATGGGTAAGGGAATGGAATAATTATAGAATACTTATATATAGAAAAAAATTCATGTTTTATTTTTTGAATATTTATTTTATGAAAAAATGGATAGGGTGTAGAAGTGTCTACATTATAATATTTGTGATTAAATGTAATATTTATGATCGAATTCTATAAAAAAACTAGAACCGAAAACATCCTCAGTGAATTATTATCTTAAGTCATGATTATGTAATGTTTAAGGCTGGGGATTTATAGTTGGTATAAGAGGTCAGTTTAGATATCTTTAGAAGTTATGGATTTATTTAAGCATAAGTGACATCACCATAATGGTTATCATATTAGAATAATAATAGTTATTTTAGATAAATTTAACGAGTTTAAGATAACCAATTTAAGAATGTCTTAGTATTTACCATCCTCATAAAAGTTTATATTATTATTTTAGTGATATACTCACACTAAATTTTTTGGTTTTACTAAATAGCTGGATCTAGTAGGCAACAAATTAATAATGTATATGAAGAAAAATGAAATAGTTTTCTAAATGAGAAAACGAATGAAATAAATGCTACAATGAAAACTCTTTTTGTAAATCTCAACCAACAATTTGGATTCATTATTGACCACCTGAACTGTGGTGATTTTTATAAGGCATCATATATACGAGAAACGAACCAAAATTGGATTTCAGTTAATAACCATTAAGGGACGTATATTAGAAAACCTATGTGTCATGGTTTTGGAAAGAAACACCTAATAAAATACTTCAAAGGGATGTTAAGATGTTTCAAATGTGGTAATAAAGGATATAAAGAAATATCCTTCCATGGAAAAATGAAACATCCAGTTGAATCCAGGAAAGGTCAGAGAAGTTCTTTTTTCGAAGAATCAATTTAATATTTTAAATGTTGTGTGCAAGTTAATTATACATATATATTTACTATGAAGAAGGTTCAGGAATGGGATATTCATGACGATAAAAATTTAGTTATTACTAATACCTAATTTCATTCTAATTGAGAATGAGGAATCTTACAATGACCAATGAAAGGTATTGAATTTTTCTTAGATATTTTTTAACATTATTTATTCATAGGACATGATTAATCATATAGTTTGTTGGAAAAATTATTAAAGAATAAGTTGGAATAGAATGGTTAATGAATCATGTAGAACGTTGAATGAGTACAATGTCTACAAATAAAGGATTCAAGATTTATGGTAGATTTTAGGATGATGAAATGCTTAAATTTATTAAGGATATTTTGATGATGGGATTATATTGGAAGACCTTTTCTAGTACGTGTAACCCTGAATTTTGATATCTGAAAATTTTATTCAGGGAAGAATTATCTTTTCATCTGTGGATATAGTTATAGAGAACCCTTTGGGTTTATATGATCCTTGAATTTTAGGCAATTACATTTTATTACTTTTTGGGATGAAAATGTGAGGTATAAGATAACATTTGTGGTTAAAATATGTCATGGTTATTTTTAAGAAATTTATCACTTTTTTGGGAATGTTATAAAATTATATATATTTTTTGAAAAAGGACATCATACAGACTGTGTTAAAACATGTCATGTCAGAAACATTTGTGGGAATCAAACCCATAACCATAGTGCAATTGTATTTACAACCTACCACTGGACTACGTGATGTCCCTGGTGAGTATGCCTTACATTTTTTAATTAAATTACATTATTCATCAAGAATAAGTTGATTTGGGATAATATTTTTTACAAAACATATATCCATAGTATAGTAAAATGATTTGATGATTAAGTGATAGAAGTTATTTTGTAAGACGTTTTCTTTTTTGGGAACACTATATGCTGAAGGAAAATAGAATACTATGATATTTTATATAAGGATTAATGGTTAAAATTTTATTTTGGAAGAATATATATTTTACTATGAACTTATATTGATTTGGGTTATTTGTGTAATATAATAACCTATCATAGATAATATGTGATTAGGTTAATTACTTTTTATTGTTAGACATTAAGAGTATTTAATGCTATTTATAGATAAATAATCTGATTTACTATGGAATACAGTGTGATTAAATTATTCTATGTGATGGGTTTAAATCTATGTTTGGATTATATTGAGGTATTATACTGGGAATTGTTTATTGAATAGTATTTTTTGAACTTTGGGTATTTTTTGTTCAATTTTGTAGATTATGTGTAGTATTTATTTTTATAAAAGATTATCCTTTTTGGGGATTATCTAATCATGTAATAACCATTTTGGTTTTTGTAAATGTATAAGGATAGGGAAAATATATATTTAATCTTTTGTGGATTATGTGATTCTATTGGAGTTGGTTCTAGTGCTTCCGAGGTGACGAAGTCATCTTTAATACTCATCGTTTAGAGAAAAGATGATTTTTTGTAGAAAATTATTAAAGGATGAAATTAAAATTGAAAAGTAAGTATATTTCCTTATGTTCATAATCAATATCATAAATAAAATCTCCAATTTTTATAAAGGGAACTTAAAACAAAAAACATTGACTATATACGTTTCCTACTAGGGAACTGAAGATCCTATAACCTATCACAGGTTTGTGGTTTTCTTAATGTAAACATTCTCCTAGTCATGTTTTCTATAACTCTCCATAAGAACATAACACTTAGTTACTCATCTAAATCCATGTTTTAATACATGGATTCCTAGTATTTCTTATCTCATGTGACCATGATACTTCTCTTTCATTTTTTTAAAGGTATAGTTTTGTTGACTCATTTTCTGATGTGGGACTTTTAATAATGTTTCTAATCCAAATGCTAAAATTGCAAGGAAACAATTCTAAAAAGGGGAGAAGGATGTAACAACCCTGGTAAATAAAGAAGATGAAATTTTCTTTTTTAGTAATATTCATGATTTAAATATTAATTTTACATCAATTGGGATGTCGTTCCTTATAGCATAATCAACATGCAACAACAAGTTTCCTTTAAATATTATGTTTCACACAACATTGAGTTATAGCAAAAAATAATATAACAAGAATTTTATTTTAAATGGTAGTTAATTTTTAGACATAGTATTGGTGGGAATGAATAGAACTAACTACTATATGATTACTGATGTTTTTTAATTTTTTTAATGGTATTCAATAAATTTTAAATTCTTAATATAAGAATGAATCTGATTTTAATTATGAAATATTGTAAAATTATTTAAATGGTTGATTTGATTATTTTTGATGGAGAACCCTTTCTAAATATAGATTGTCACTTTTATATGTTCCATTTGACACAAATAAACTTTCTTTATTAGAAGCAGGATATCAAAATTTACTCTGGCTAAACTTTGGTTATTTTGTTGATAAAGTTTAATTTTTACGAACAGTGAGAAATAATTCATATTAATTCAAAATTTATTTTCAATCTAAATTATTTATATGATTTTACTGTATTTTTAATTGGGTTTAATGTATAATTGGGTTATAATTTTACCATTTAATCCAATTTTGGTCAATGGATGTAATTTCACTTTAAAACTGAACATAAGCTAGTGTCAATCTTTTGATAGTTATTGTTTCTTAAAAACACACATTTTGGCTTTGAAAATGGGAATTAATTTTCAATTGATTTTAACATTTTTTTGAGTTTTTTAATTCAGAAAAATGGATTCCATTTTTATAATCATGAATTAAAAATTATGTAAATGGGTAACTATTATTTTTAGCCATTATGAATACTAACTTCTGTAAATATTTTATTTACAATGGTTAAAGGGAAAATCTGATTAATAACGGTAAAAATTAATATTAAATTAATATTAAATTAACCTAACTCATTTCTTAGTCCTATTGGATGATACATGTCTGACCATGGGCATCCTTGGGTCGATTTTGGGACCCCATGAAGCCACTTGTATGTGAAAATGACATTTCTTAAAAATTAATTAAAAATTATTGAAATTGTAATATAAACATTTATCTTTTAGTAATACAATTTTTATATGGGATTATAATAGTGATATTTTATAATATAAATATTAAATAAAATGATAAAATTATTTTCTATATAATGGTATTATATATATATTTTGTAGACATAAAAAAAATAAATTTATCTTTGACACAATGATGATGTATTAATTGTATTTTAAATGAATGTTTTAAATATATGTGATTATAAATATTAATATAAATTTATATTCATACTTTTTATACCATACATGATTTTATTGGATGATTATATCTAGATATATTTGAATTAATTTTGTTTTCTCTAAATAATGATGTTGTTTTATTTTTTAAGTGTCTTTATATGAAATGTTTATAAATTGACATAAAGAAGTTTTAAAAATAAATACTATTTAATTAAATAATAATATAATCCTACAATTCTAATATTAGGAAAACATCCCTATATGATAATATAATTTTCCTTAATGATCCATTTTTGTGACTCTAGCATTTTATAGTAAGTATATTAACCATATATTTTAAATATACAAAAATAGATGGTAAAAGTAAAATTAGTTAACTAAGGGTCAAGGAAAAAATATAAGGATAATTCGATGAACTAATCATGTCTAAAACCTTTTGGTTGATAACATTTGAATTCATCATAATCATAAATTTGACATAAATTATGTTTGAGCCTTTATAAAATGAAAATTAAATTCTAATCAAGTAATATTTCTAGACTCATCTAAATAGTACATCCTCCCACATGTAAAAGGGAATCAAACCAACCAATTTAATCACACCTCTAAATCACATTGTATCATTAAAAAACATATCCAATAAGCTCCAAAAATGTTTTTACTCGTCCATGAATCCTTAACTTAGGAAGAAGGCAACTCAATTAAGCCTTTTTGGTTCAAACTAATGAGAGTTACCCGATTTAAAGGTAACATCTTCTATCATGTTCTTTTCTTTTATTTTACTCACCCACTCTCAATACTCGTATTATTCATTTTTTACATAACAAAAACAATATAAAATATATACTAGGTTTTTTTCTGATAAGTATTCTAACTATACTTCCACACACCTCCATCTAATGGAAACGAACTTGTGGTTTCTGTGGATGGTGAACTACTGCCTCACGAAACGATGAAGGTTCGATTTTCCCCTACCACCTTTCATGGTAGCCATTATTATTTAAAATTAATTATAAATGATATTTAGTTTATATTTATGATTTTTTATTTCCAATTTATAACATACCTTTATTCTTTTCAAATTGTATATATATGAAAATTTCATTTGAGGAAGTGGAGACTGCCGCTCCACAATGTGATATGACTCATTCATACCTTACATGTTACGTATAAAGGATGGTGATAATGAAATTATGTAACATATGTAAAATATGATATTATAATGGAAATATAATATACCTATGTATCATTTAGTTTTAATTCCCTTAAATACGGAAGATATATGAAAGTACCATTCAAGCGTACGTATGACTTACTGTCTCCATGAACTGTGCATTTCATTTTCTATATATCCAAATGTTATGGACTATTATAAATACATATATAATGGATATAAATAAATATATACTAGAAAATATGATATTTAAATCATTAATAAAAATATGGAGATAATGGACTTTTGACCACATTAACTATTTGTAATTATAACAAGTTAATTTTTTACACAAGTTACAAACTGTGAAAACATGTCTGATATAAACTCAAATAATTAATAATTGTTGTATAAAGGTAATAAGTGATATAAAAGGAATATTAAAATTTAAAATCATTGTGAATAAATTAGCAACATACTTAATTTTATTATTCAATAAGTATAAGGAATATACAAGACAAGTCAGACTCTAGGAAAGCGAACATCGTAGCCCAATTTCAATTCTTTGGGTTAATATTCATCTTCTAGATTGTGTAGTTCTAAGATTATTTTGGAAATATCTATTGATATCCTATATTGTATATAAAATTTATTTTTTTGTATTTTTAGTGAATACACATAATCGATCAATTTTATTTAGAAAATGACCTTTGTAAGGGATCTTTTCCCCCTCCACGTTTGGTCAAAGACATATTTTATGTTATGTCATTTAATTTCCCTTTTATTTTGTTGAGATATGTTCTTATATATTCTTATTTCTGTACATTTTATATCCATGTGATGAGAGACCCTTTTCTCTCAGATCAACTCATTTTCTGAATTTAAAAGTGACACTGTTAGGCTACTGAATATTTTAATGGGAACTTCATAACCCGATTTCCATTTTTTGGATTAATTTTATACTTCTTGATTATTTCATTATATGAATATGTGTGGAATAAAATTTTATATAATATATTATATTTATACTTTTTTATGTGTACATATAGTGAATACACATAATGAAACTATTTTATTCACAATATAATCCTTATAAGTGAACCTTTCACCCTCCTCTTTTAGAAAAAGTATTATATTATGTCTTGTATTTTAATTTAAATTTTTTTATGATGGGATATGTTATTATATATCCTTATTTCTATATATTTTATTTCCAATTGATGAGATACCATGTTTCTCTCATCCACTAAAATTCTTAATTTTAAACTGACGTCGTTAGGCTACAGAATTTTTATAAGGGAACTTCTAAAACCAATTTCAATTGTTTATGATAAACTTTTACTTATTTATTATGTTATGTTATAAACATATGTGGATGACCTCAGAATGTTTTAAACATAAAATCAACTTATATTGGGTGAATTTATATTTTTTAAACATAATTGTTTCGTTGATTTATCCTTAATTTAATGATACAATATTTGTAAGGGACTTCATCTCAATCTCCTTTCATTGAGGCCTATTTTGATTTATACATGACCTACACTTATATGGTGTATATATCCCTTTAAAAATTAATTTAATTCAAATGAAATCTTCTCTCTATGAAGAATTTTACTAAATTACAGAAATAATGTTCCTTTTTAATGTATGTGTGGACAACAACCTTTCCCCCGCCATAGGCCTTATTTCATATTAGTCTTATTTAATAAGAAAAAAATGTTTTGAAAATGAAAATAAATACCATATTCTCTTTTAAATATTTATGTATTGAAAATGGTTTTGAGAATAAATTGATTATTTCAATATATTGAAATGTTATATAATGGTTTCAATGTTGAAATTTTACGTTTCCATTATTCTTGTTTTATGCATTATGATAATATTATTTTTCTTAGGAATTGTTTACGTATATAGCTGGTTCCATGATAAACCAAGGGCGGGTGAGCCTGAGATATCTCTCCAATTAATTGGGTAACATGAATGAGGTAAACATTAATGTTTCTCCTACGTGATTTAGGTAATATACTATGATGGGTATTCCAAACATAACTCCCAATGTAGTTGCAAAAGATACAATTTAAGTATGATATGCATTCCACAAGTTACTGTTATGTTTTATGATTTCTACGTCTAATTCAAAATTCTTATGATTTCATGAGGTCTTTTAAATAGATAATGTATATTATGTATTGATCGAATAGTGTTTTCATTAATTATTTTATAACCCTTACTAAGTTTTTTATTCTCATCCCATGTTTCTGAAATTTTATTCACATGGTATAAGGAAGTGTAAGGGAAATGAATAATTCGAGAATATTTATAAGTGGAAAATAATTCATGTTTTCCTTTTAGTGTTTTTATTTATTGAAAAAATAGAAACTTAGTGGAAGTATATACTTTATAATATTTGAGATGTAATGTAATAGTTATGGATGAATTTTATAAAACACATAACCATAACAGATCCTCAATGTTAATTATTAACATCATTCAAGATTATGTAATTTTTATAGCTGGGGCCTTATAGATGGAATGAGAGGTCGGTTTAGATTACTATAGAGGTTGGGGTGTTATTTAATAATATGTGACACAACTATAATGGTTAGCATATTATAATTAGTCTTATTTATTTTAGATAAATTGAATGAGTTTAAGATAACCAGAATAAATATATATTAATATTTACCCTCCTCATGAGATATTATATGATGTTCTTTGTTAATAGTCACAGATAACATTTTCGTTTTTGTAAATGGATAGATCTAGCAGGGACCCATGTAATTATGGATTTGAAGAAAACTGTGATAGTTTTCTAAATGAGAAACCAAATGAAATGAGAGCAATAATAAAAACTCTTTTGGATATTCTCAACACTCTATATGGATTCATGATTGACCACATGATCCTTGGTGATTTTTATAAGGCATCATATTCATGAGAAACGAATCCCAATGGGAGTTTAGGTAATAACCCTTAAGGTAAGTATATTGAAAACCTATATATCGTGGATGTGGAAAGAAACACATAGGAAATTCATCAATGTGGTGGGAAGATGTTTTATATGTGGTAATGAAGGTAATAAATAAATAACCTTCCATGAAAAAATGAATCCTCTAGTTGAATCTAAGAATGGGACAGAAGTTATTTCTGAACAATCAATTGAATATTTTAAATTTGCTGTGCAAGGTCATTATACATATATATGTCCAACAATGAAGGTTCTATAATGGGATCCACATGAGAGTACAATGTATTTTTACTTATACATAATTATATTCTAACTGAGTATGAGTAAAGAGACAATGACCAATGAATGGTATGGTTTATTTCGTAGTTGATGTTTTGACAATATTTAATCATATGATATGATTCATGATTTTGTTTTTAGGAATGATTATTATGTAATATGTCATAAAATAATGTTTAATGGATAATGAATAACATTTAATGTGTAATAAGTCTATATACAAGGGATTCATGAGTTGTAATAGATTTTAGGATGATGAAATGCTTAAAAGTATTAAGGCTCTTTTGGTGATGAGATTACATTGGGAGACCTTTTCTAGTATGTGTAACGTTGAATTTTCATTTGTGAGATTGTTATTTAAGGAAGAATTATCTTTTCTTCTATGGATATAGTTATAGAGGACCATTTGGGGTTATATTATCCTTGAATTTGAGGCAATTATAGGTTATCACATTTGGGGATTAATATGAGAGGTGTGAGATAATATTTGTGGTTAAAATACGTTATGGTTATTTTTGAGGAATTTATCTCATTTATTGGAATCTTAAAAAATTATATAGTTTTTGAAATTGGACAACACAGAGACTATGTGAAAACCCATCGCATGGGACCATGCAGTTGGAATCGAACAAAAAACCATAGTAATGTTGGGATTTATCACCTACCACTAGACTATTGGGTGTCCCTAGTTTGTATGACTTTTTCATTTTAGATAAATGATACTATTTATAATGAAGAAGTTTATTTGGGATATTATTTTTTATCATATGGATATCCTTAGTACAGGAATGTGATTCGGTTTTTAAGCGATAATGGTTATTTTGGAAGTTTTTTTCTCATTTGGGAACACTATATGCCTACGAGAAATAGAATTCTATTGGATTTCATTTGAGGAGTAATGGATCTAATTTTATTTTTATAGAATATACTTTATACTATGAACTTATTGAAATTTGTGTTATTTATGAAAATGATTAACCTATTATAGATAATATGTGATTTGGTTAATTACATTTCAGTGTGAGACTTTAAGATTAGTTGATGTTATTTGGAGATAAATGTTAATATTTATGAAGGAATAAAATGTTATTAAATTCTATTAAGATTGGGGATTCAATATTAGTTTGGATTATATTGAATTATTTTAAGGAAAATTGATTATTGAATAGTCTTTGTTGAACATTGTGTATTGTTTGTTCAATTATGGAGACTAAGTGTAGTATTTCTTTTTATAAAATATTATCATTAATGGGGATTATCTGATATTTTACTAAAAAAATTCTTTTTGGTTAATGTATAATCATAGGTAAAATATATAGTCCAACTTTTTCGAATTATTTAATTTTCAGGGATTTTATTCTAGCACTTCAGGTGTGACCATGTAATCTTGAATACTCATCATTTGGATAAAAGATGAGTTTTTAGTAGAAACTTATTAAAGGATGAAATTATAATGGAAAAGTACCTATATTTCATTATGTTCTTAATCAATATAATAAATAATATATCAATCATCATGAAAGGTAAAAAATCCAAAAAAATTGACTGTTTACTTTTATTTCTAAGGAATGAAAGACTTTTTAACCTATCACATGTTTGTGGTTCTCTTGTTGTAAACATTCTCCATGTCCTATTTTCAATAACTCTCCATCAGAACATGAAAATTAGTTTCTCCTCCAAATCCTCATTTGCATACATGGAATCCTAGTATGTGTCATCTTGAGTGACCTTTTTTCCTATTACTTTATTTTAAGGAAATAATTTTTATTGACTTTTGTTCTAATGTATGACTTTTAATAATGTTCCCAAGCCCAATTTTAAAATTGTGATGACATAATTCCCAAAACGATTGAAGGGTGTAACATTCCTGGTAAATAATGAATATGACATTTTAATACTTATTAATATTTTTGTATTAAATATTAATTTTAATTTTAATTGGATGTTATTTCTGATAGCATACTCAACACAAAACAACAAGTTTCATTGATATCTCATGTTGCACTCAACATTGAATTATACCGAAAAATAATACAATAATAATAATATTTCAAATGGTAGTTAACGCATAGCCATTGTATTACTGGAAAGAAACATAACTAACTACAATATTATTACACATGTTTGTTAAATGTTTTTACTTTTGTCTAATAAATTTTAGATACATAAAATTATAATGAATCTTATTTTAAGCGTAAAATACTCTAATATTATTTATATGGTTGATGTAACCTATTTTAATGGCAAACCCTTTTTAAATATAGTTTTTGTCACTTTTTGATGTTCCACTGGTAAAAATAAACTTATTATTTTGAATCTAGGCTTCAAATTTTTCTTTGGGTAATTTTTTTTATTTTTCTGATAAAGTTCAATTTGTTATGAATAGTGAAAAATACTATAATTTAATTGAAAAATACATTTTATTCTAATTTCTTTATATTGTTAGAATTTATTTTTAATTGGATTTAAAGATTAATTGTGTTATATTTTTACCACTTAATCAAATTTTGGTAAATGTATTTTATTTCATATTGAAATATAATAAAAATAAGTGTCAATCTTTTAATAGTTATTATTTCAAAAAAACAAGCTTTTTGGATTTGAAAATGCTAAATAATTTTAAATTAATTTTTTCAAATTCTATGTTTTGATGTTGGAAAACTGGATTTCATTTTTTGAATTCGGAGGTCCAAATTTTATTAATAGGTATCTTTTATTTGTAGACATTATGAATAGTAACTTCAATAAATATTTTATTTAACGTGGTTAAATGATAAATCTAGAAAATAAGGTTAAAAAATAATATGATAATAATATTAAATTACCTTAACATGTGTCCAGATCCTCTTTTCTAATAAATTTTTGGTCTTGGGCATCCTTGGGTCAATTTTGGGACCCAATGGATCTACTTGTAAGTGGAAATGACATTTAATAAAAATTAATTTAAAGTTAAGGAAAATGTAACAGAAACATATATCTTTTAGTAAGGAAATTTTTATATGGGGTTATATAAGTTATATTTTCGACTATAAATAATCATTTAAAATATGAAATGATATACTATATCATCGTATTTTATATATAATTTTAAACATCAAATAAATAAATTTATGTTTGACAGAATAATGATGTAGTGATTACCTTTTTAATTGATGTATTAAATTAATGAGATTATGAATATAAAAATAAATTTATTTTGAAACATTATATTCTTTACATGAATTTTATTAATGATTATAACATTTTTTATTTGAATAAATTTTAGTTTTTCGAAATAATAAAGTTTCTATAGTTTTTTTAAAAGCCTTGATATGAATTGATTATAAATTGACATAAATGAGTTTTTAAATAAATACAATTTTATTAAATAATAAAATAATCGTAAAAATATAATATTTAGAGAACTGAAATATATGATATTAAAAATGTCAGTATTGATCAATTTTGGGTCTCTTAGCATTTTATATTAAGTATATTGACCATATAATATAAATATACAAAGAGACATAGTAAAAGTTATATTAGTTAAAAAGGGTTAATGCTAAATGATAAAGATAATTTAATGACCTAAAAATATATAAAACATATTTTTCAGTGGATTTCAATCCATCATCATTTTATTTTTTAATTAAGTAATTTTTAATCCTTTAATAACTAAAATAAAAAATATAATAAAATAATATTTCTAGACGCTTCTAAATAGTACATCCTCCCTCTTATAAAAGGGAATCAACCCAACCCATTTAATAACACCTATCAAGCTCCTTTTATAGTCCAAAATCTAATAAAATAATCTCCCAACATCCCTATCTTCCTTCTAGAAGCCTTAACTATGGCCGAAGGCAATTCAAGAAAACCATTTGGTTCAACCCAAATGGAGTTACTATGTTTAAAGGTAACTTCTTCTCTAAAGTTCTTTCTTTTATTTTTTTCTCCACTACCTATGCTCTTATTATTAGTTTTTAACTTAAAAGAATCAGTAAACTCAATATACTAGGTGGTTTTTATGAGAGTTATTATCACTACACTTCCACACAGCTCCATCTAATGGAAATGAATATACTGTTTCTTTGGATGGAGAACTATTGCAAGACGAAATGATGATTGTTCGATTTTTCCCTACCACCTCTTGTGGTGGCCATTACAATTGAACTGTAATTATATAAGATATTTATGAAATTTATTTTATGTATATTCTTCTATAATTATCATTTATAACACACCGTTATGTTTTTAATGTTGTATACATACGATAATTTCATTTGAGGAAGTGTGAACTATAGCCCCCTCAAAATGATATGAATCGTTCATACCATACATAAAACATATAAATGATATTGTTAATGAAATTAGAAAACATTTATAAAATATGTTATTTAATTTTATTATAATATAATTGGGAATCATTTTTTTATTCCTTGAAATATAAAAATGAAATGAAAGTGGTGTTCACGTGTACGTATAGTGTACCGTGTCCATGAACTGTGTATTTAATTTTTTATATATTAAAATGTTATGGAATATTTTAAATACATATATAATAGATATAAATAAATATATAATTTATATATATGATATTTAAATAATGAATAAAATATGGAGAAAATGGAATTTTGACCTCATGTTCAATTGGTAATTATAACAATTCCATTTTTTACTCATGTTCTAAACATCGAAAAAATGTCCAATATGATCTCAAATAATTAACTAATTGTTGTAGCAAGATAATAGGTGACATAAAAGGTATAATAATAATTAAAAATTTTCTCAAGAAAGTATAAATTAACCTAACTTTATTAATTTGGAAAAACAAGGAACATACGAGACAAGTGGGACTCGATGTAAGGGAACTTCTTAACCCAATTTTCTTTATTTGGGTTAATCGTATACTTCATGATTATGTCGTGCTATGATTATGTGTGAAAATTATTTTTTGAGATCCGTTATTCTTTTTATACTTTATTTATGTTTAATTATAGTGAATACACATAATCAATGTATTTTATTTCCAAAATGATCTTTGTAAGGGAACCTTTCACCATCTTCTTTTATTCAAAGAAATATTTTATGTTATGTATTTTAATTTCAATTTTATAATGATGTGATGTGTTATTATATATCTGTATTTCTAAACATTTTATTTCCATGTGATTATAGACCTTTTTCAATCCTATCATCTTGTTTTTTAAATTTTAATGTGACGCTGTAAGGTAATAGAGTTTTACTAAGAGAACTTCTCATCCCAATTTCTGTTCTATGGGATAATATTATAATTTATAATTTTGTAGTTATATGAATATGTGTGGAATAAATTTTTATATATTATATTTTTTTAATATTTATTTCTGTGTACTTATAGAGAATACACATAATCAGACAATTAAATTAAAAAATTGATACTTATAAGGGAACCATTCACCCTTTTCTTTTAGTAAAATACTTCTTTTATGTCATGTATTTTAATTTCCATTTTCATATGATGGGATATTTTCTTCTATATCCTTATTACTGTACGTTTTATTTCTAAAGGATGAGATTCAAATTTTCTCTCATCAACTCTTATTATAGATTTTTAATTGAGGCTTTTAGGCTATAAATTTTTTGTAAGAGGACATCTTATTCCAATTTCAATTCTTTGGTTTAAACACCTACTTCTTGATTATGTCGTGCTATGAATATGTGTGAATGAACTATGATTGTTTTATATATAATATCCACTGATATTGAGTGTATTTATATTTTCACACATAATTATGTCATTGAATAATCCTTAATATAATGATACAATCAATGTAAGGGACTTCGTCTTAATCACCTTTCATTAAGGAATATTTTGATTTGTACAAGACTTACTTTTATTCAGACTATAAAACCATTTTATATTTATTTCAATTCAAATGGAATATTTTCCCTACAATTTTTTTAATACTTGCAAAAAAGAATGCTTTTTTAATTTATGCGAAGACAACATAATTTCCACCACCACGACATTATTTCATATTTGGTTTCCTTAAAAACCCAAAATGTTTTTAAAAGGATAATAAATATGATATTCTCTTTTTAGGTATTTTGGTAATGAAATTTTTTTTTGAGAAGACATTGATTATTTCAATATCTTGAAATGCTATATTATGTTTTCAATGTGGAAATTTTATCATTACATTATTCTTATTTTATGTGTTATTAATATGTTATGGTTATTGGAAATTGATTATATATATAGGTGGTAAGGTTATAAACCTAGGGCGGGTGAGCCCAATATAGCTCTCCAATGGATTAGGTAGCATGTTGGAGGTAAAAGTTAATGTTTCTCCTAAGAGATTTTGGGAATATACTATGATATGTAATCCAAACGTAACTCCATGTGCTGTTGTGAAAGATATAATGTAAGTATGATATTGATTCCACAAGTTATCTTTATGATTTATTATTTTTATGTGTTATTCAAATATCTTATGATTTCATGTGTTATGTTAAAGTGCTTATGTTTTTTATGTATAGATAGAATAATGCTTTAATTTTTTATTTTATAAAAATTATAGTGATTTTTATGCTCATCCCATGTTTTTTAAATGATTTTCACAAGGTATAAGGAAAGGTAAGAGAAATTAAGAGTTCAAGAAGATTTATATCAAGAAAATATTTCCTTTTTCTTTAAAAAATGATTAATTTATGAAAAAAGGACACTGAGTAGATGTGTATACTTAGTAATATTTTATATGTAATGTAATTTTTATGGCCTATTTCTCTAAAACATTAAACATGAAAAGATCCCCAATGTGAATTATTAACATAAATCAAGATTATGTAATTTTTAAGGATGTGGCATTATAAGAAGGAAATGAACTATAAATGGATCCCTATGATGAAATTTATTTCCTCTATCATACTATTCATTTTTCAATAGAAATTATTTTCTTTATGACATTCATATCCACAAATAACAAATTACCCTATTCCTAAAAGGACTATTCCTGTAACTCTCATATGAATATCTGACATAAATTAAATCAAGGCATCATTACACAATGGTCTCTACCACTCATGCTCTTAGAGAAATCAGTATTTGTATTATTTAGTGATTCATGGAGCTAGTTAATTTATAGGTTGTTCATCATATTTTAGGATAACATATTACACATAATCATAATATCCTTCAATTTAGTCAAAACCCATTTTTTCTCCATAGTCACCACATTCCGCATCATGTTCAATGTTAAAACAACTCATTTGGTTCCCAACTATGGATCAAAACCAAAAAACATAGTGTGAGGAACAATAATAATAGTGGGATAACTATATAATCATTTATTATATAAATATATAAACAATGATAACTTATTTATAATATAAAAATAATAGTTTTGACCTATTAAAATCATTTTTACCATATTTTATAATCCTAAATAATGGTTTTACGAAAATGTGAGTAATATAAATCATATTACATAGTAGTGGAAAAATAAGTGGGCAGTAAGAACCATTTTTATGTACTAGGTAACCCTGATGTCAAACCTAAAATGAAGATTTTAAATTTATTACCCCTAGGAACAACTATTCCAGAACAACATACATATTTATTATATTGAGAAATATGTATTTCATTGAAAGTGAACATAATATCATCCTTAATGAAATTTTATGATTTTATTCCCTATATATCCCTAATGTTCATCACATGGTTATGTTCCAAAATTTTTATCTTCCCAAATCTACTTCCCCAAGATTCTACTAAGCTTCTTATAATACCAGCAACAACAACCCTAACCTTTGTAACCCATAGCAAGTTTCATCTATAATACATCAGTTGAAGATACAAGGAATTGAATCACAAAGGACCTCATAGTTTTTTGGCCCTGGTAAGATACATACATACATGATTCCCATATCATATATGAAAAAATAAATTACAACAAAATTTTTTCATGAATAATATTATTCCCTCTAGTATTTCCAAGAATTTCAATCATAGTACCTTTTATGGATTCATGGTAAATGAGAAAAAAGAAGTTTGAGCTCAAATTCTTAGTTATATTTTATTATAATAGAAGCTATCAAAAATAAATACGAATAATCAAAATGTAATCATAAAAAAATGAATAAACCTGAAATTTAAATATCTAGAATATCATAATATAATAAAACATAGTCAATTTACAAATATAAATAACTATACAAACATTTCATTTAATCAACTTGAATATCATCATAATATAATAGATAATCAATATAGAATGATAAATGACTAAAAACACCTTCCATTTAAAAATCATGAAAATAATGATAAAATAACTCATAATCAATGTTTAAATGTAATTAATTGGAAAAAAAATTCCATTTGATATATAACGCGACTATCATCATAAAATAATATTAAATCAATATGGTAAGGTGAGTAATATAAAATGCATTCCACTTATTAAAAAAACTGAGAATGAAATGTATCCAGGTTAAAAATCATTGTGAAAATATCATCGATAATAGTAAATAAATTCCAAAGGAATAAAATGCTTAATTATTTGACATCGTTATTTCAAGTATCCTAATACACATAATCCAAAAATCATTCTCAACACAATTTTAAATTGTTAGGTAGGTAGACACCAAAAGCATGTTTACTAAGTCTAGCCATCTAATTCACCAAATGATAATACCTATGAATTGGGGGTATATCTATAACCATGAACCACCCATAACTACATGTCCAAACAATTAAACATATTTCTAATGATGGAATTAAATCATCAATAATAATTCTTATCAAAAAAAATTACAAATAGAGTAATGAATATAAATTAACAATATGTTATATAGGAAATCATGTAACTTTCAATGTATAAAACCATATCTATAAATGATATAAAATGTATGTAATAATTACTTACATGACATATAATATGTATATTTATTGTAAAAATAATTTCCAATGATAACAGGAATGTGAATATTTAAATAAAATGTTTATTATGACAAAAAATAATCAAGAAATGTAATGTTACTACTTTCCTCGGTCAAAATGAACATAAAATATATAGACAAAAATAAGGATGTTTTAAATAAAAAATTACCCTATTAGATCATAATTCTGATTATTTGGTTTTACTATTTATTAATTTGTATAACATAAAAATGTCAATGAGATAATTAATGAGGAAAATATTCATTTCACATTAAAAATAAATTTTTTAGGAATACCATCTCACAATATATTGTCAATAAAAAATTCATTTAAAA
Source organism: Viscum album (assembly GCA_963277665.1). Taxonomy (NCBI): domain Eukaryota; kingdom Viridiplantae; phylum Streptophyta; class Magnoliopsida; order Santalales; family Viscaceae; genus Viscum; species Viscum album. Next base: position 1,998,000,334 of record OY728157.1, read on the forward strand.
TACAATACAAAAATAGAAAATAATATTTAAGACATTCAGAGGTCATGATGGTGGGAAATTTCATACATGTCATACCAATTAAAAAAATTGTCTCTGTAATGCCCCGACACCAGACGCATAGAGTCAGTGCATTATTACCTATCATTGAAATTACCACAAAAAATCAAGTCTCAAATTACCGATTAGTTTAGTAGCCTTGGAAGTACTAGATACATTCATAAGGTTTACATTACATCATAAAATGAAAAACTAAAAAATCATTGTTTCCATAGAAAACACTGAGATCCCATAGACTATCCCTATAGTTCAGTCATAATATACTTCTTCGAATCCTGGGAGAAATAAAACATAGAAAGGGGTGAGCTTAGATGCGCAGTAAGGATAACAATATAGCAGAAACATTCATAAATAAGAATAAAAATTTAAGGCAATGTATAAAACAAAAACCAAAGAATTTTCAACATAATATTCAACCTAATTTGGAAAATATAAATCAAAATAATGCAGTTTACTTACACACATTGATATTCTATTAGTCGAATAATCACATGCAATATCAATAGCAACTTTTATAATGATGGAATTCAAAATGCAAGACTTCATAACCACATAGTCAAGGCCATGTGCCAAGACTAAAAATAATATTTTTCCAAGGCCTTGTGTCAAGACACTAGTTTATCTCATGGGATCTACCGATGCATCTAGGATCTATAGTAGGATCCACCTGTCACTCACTAAGCCAAATGCATTCCACATATGAAAATTTTTAAACATAACATAAACATTTGTATTAAAACATTCTTAATAAATGCCAATATTTTTTCCATAATCTATGAATGGTAGAAAAATATCAAATTCATAGTCAAACATATCCCAAAAAATTCAATACAAAAGGGATTATTTTTATCATAATAAATCAACATTGAACAATATTAAAATTTATTAAAGGATGTTGACACAGATGAAATGAAAACTGTTTGAGAGAAATATCTCATTCTTTTTTTTAAATCATTTTAAGTTACATAATTAAAAAGGAGGAAAATTATTTTTAAAATATTCCTATATTCATGTAAGGGAATCTTCGACGATGTTATAATAGTGGAATATGGCCGCACCCGCGGTATAAGTTAAAAAAACACAGTTACCTTTATTTTGTCGAAAAGGTCATAAAGTAACTTGTTTGGAAAACGACGAAAAGATTCCATTCAGAACGTATAATGTCAAATAATGGTATAAATGTCTTTAACCCGTATTCTATTAGGTAGTAAAAATTCTTTGGAATAAATTTTTAGGGAAACATGGATATGGATTATAAAGAGGTCTCAGTAGATAATTTCTTATAAACAACCCCGAATAATGATGAGGTTGTAGAATTAACCCTTACCTTGTACTTTTATTTGGTAGAGGTTAGGTTAAACTCTTTTATATTGGTGAAATAATTGTTATTAAATTATAAATAAACCATGTAGATTATTATGATATCATATATGATCTTCCAATATTGATTTGTAAATGATATTTTAGTAGTATCCTCGTTTCGGTTGTTAACTGATTTGTTTTCCTTTATATTCTTAGTTACATAAGCCATGATTTTTATAGATAGAGTGTATTTGATTCATATCTATAATGATATTATGTTCATTAAATATCAATTTTAATCATCACATGAAAATTAATCTAGAATGATTACGATGGGGAATGATTCTCATCATGTTCGTGGAGACGGTAATCTGTACGTACATACGAGCAAAAATTTCATTCTTTTGTAATTAAAATCATATGTAAATGGATGGTAGATCATATATAAATAATCCTTAACATATTATATCTATTATTTACATAAATTATACATCATTATTATACCAATCAAAATAATAATGTATTAAATAACAACTACACCACAACGTGGTGACGGTAAGCCGTAGGTAAGCACGTATTGTGACATGTTATTCATAAGATGGATAACATAATGAATATGGTTGTACCATTTTTATAATAACATAATTGTATATAGAAGATACTGGAGTTCATATTTTTTAATTTAATCAACAAAGAATGAGTATGTGGACGAAGAAAATAACTTGAAATAGGGGGTGAGATATTTACCTCTTGTTCTGATTATTCCTTTTTATTTGATCAAAAGGGCTCTTTAGGTGGTCTTTATGATCAAACTTTGGCATCTAGGATGAAGGTAGGATATTTGGGAGGATATATGGGCAGGTTTTGGCCAATCCAAATGGCATTAATGGTTTGGATTTGAGAGAAGGGTAAGTGTCCTTTTATAAGAGGGGTGAGGGGCACCTTAAGAAAAATTGAAATATTATTTTATAATAAAAACGTGTTCATTTTATAATGGATCCAAAATGAATTATTTAATGGATAATGTGGGAATGAGTCTAAAAATACTCAACCAATTGGTTTTTGATAGGTTTGGGTAAATATATTAACAATATCTTTTAGATTTAACCCTTAGTTAAATTGTGTGACATTTACCATGTCTCTTTGTATTTTTATATTATATGGTTAATAAATATACAATAAACGTCCAAGAGAACCCCAAGTGGTTCATCAATGACATATATAATAGTATTTAATCCTTTTGACCAAACCTTACATTTCTTAGGAATATAATACCAATTAATAATATACCATTTGTTTTAAAAATTTGTTTATGTAAATTTTGACACTATTTTGTATTTTCTTTTTTCTAAATTTATAACTGCATTATTAGTTTAAAAAAAATTCAGTTAATAAACCCTAACATGTCATATTAACTGATAAACGTAGTTTAATTCATAAAAAACCCAAAATAACAAATATTAGTGTATTAATAATATTAATTATTTTAATATTTCATTAATAATAAAATTACTCCATCATCATTGTGTCATAAATAAATTTAATTATATAATTTTTAAAAATTATAAACAAAAAATACTATTATGTAGGAAATATTCTTATATTTCTAATTAATATTTATGGTCTCATTTATCTTATGTATAAACTTATATTAAAAATGGTTTTGTTATTAAACTTTTATTTTAACACTTTTAACCCTTCGTTGAATTAAATAGTAATAAATGTACTAATCTAATCCAAGTTGACCTAAAGGATCATATTTTATTGATAAAGTTGTTTTTGGTCCAATTACACTTATCCAATAGAATTATGACAAGTTTTATGGTAATTATAATATCATTTTTACCCTTAATTACCCTATTTACTTTTAACTCTGATAAATAAATGTAAAAAGATAATATTCACTAGAAATTATTTTCTTCTTATTGAACCACATTTTACATACTGATATCAACCACGTCTCTCAGATTTTCTACATTCAACTAATAGAAGTGGTAAAATTAAATTTAATGTAAATTATCAAATTCTCATAAGAGATGGGTAAAAGACGATAAAAAGTTCAATAAAATTTTGACATATCATAAATTATTATAAACTGACTCTAATGATTTAAATTTACCTTATATATGTATTATGTGTTTATTTTGACCTAAAATAAATTGAAACAAAATAAATATTTATTTAAATAAAAATTCAATTTTAAATAAGAACTTTGTGTTTTTCAATATTCATAAAAAATGGAACGTTTTCAGAAAAATACAAAAAATTCATCCTAATAAAATTTCGATATTCCAAATCCAAAATTGAATCCCATTTTAAAAGATAATATTTATAAAAAATTCAAAAAGTGGGTATTAATATTCATAATGGCTGGTTTGATCGGTTGTGGTGTGTTAGAACTCGAAGTTGCGTACAACACATGGTATTGTATTATTCAAAGAGAATCATAACATATAATCATGGGTTATTACATTCTCCCCTCATTAAAATAATTTCTCCCGTGAAATTTCTAGAATATTACTACATAAAAATATTCGGGAGGTTCTTCATCATAGGTTCCTCGATTTCCCATGTTGCCTCTTCAATCCAATGGTTTCTCTATATAACTTTTATCAAACGAGTCATCCGGTTTCTCAGCACTTGTCCACTTTTATCAAGAACTCTGAAAGGCTTTTCGCAATAAGATATATCGGGTTCGAGTTCTAATTTCTCTTATGTGAATACATGTGTTGGGTCCGAAATGTATTTTCTCAACAGTTATACGTGGAACACATTGTGAACTCTGGAGAGACTTGGTGGAATTTCCAAATGATAGGCTACAACCACAATTCGTTCTAGAATTTCGAAAGGTATGATGTACCATGGAATTAATTTTCCCTTCATAACAAATATTATAACAACCTTAAATAGAGATACCTTCAAGAAAACTTGATCTCATACCTTAAATTAAAAATCCTTCTTTTAGTTATCATCATAGTTCTTTTGCCTACTTTGAGCAGCATTAATGTGGGTTTGGATTACCTTCACCTTTTCCATGGTATCCTTCACATGTTCTAGGCGTACGAGTTTTCTTTCACAAACATCATCCCAACAGGTTGGTGTGAGACATCTCTTTCCATATAACACTTCATATGGTGCCATCTGATTATTTGAATTGAAGCTATTGTTATTGAAAAATTACACTGGAGGTAAATATTGACCCCACATACCTTGAAATTCATGTGATCATGATCTCAATTTGTCTTATAAGGTTTGAGTAGTCCGTTCAGATTGTCCATCTGTTTGGGGGTGGTAGGTAGTGCTCAAACAAAGTTTAGTATCTATGTCTTTTTGAATACTCTCTCGAATCATGATGTAAAACATGGATCACAATTATAAAAAATCAATAGTGGTACTCCATGAAGTCTCACAGCTTCATTAATATATAGTCTTTCTAGAAGTTCAAATGGTAAATCTTCTCTTATAGCTAGAAAATGTGCTGACTTGGTAAGACGATCAACAATGACCCATATTGAATCGTTCCTTCTAGGACTCATTGGTAGTCCCATGACGAAGTCCATAGTAAAATTATCCCATTTCCACTAAGGTATGGGAAAAGTTTGCATGACTCCTCTAGGCTATTGCCTTCCAGCTTTCACTTGTTGACAAACCATACATCTAGACAAAAAATCAGAAATCTCCCTCATCATGTTGTCCCATCAATATTTTAACTTCAAATCTCTATACATCTTATTGCTACCATTGTGTATAGGGAAATTAGAGTTGTGAGAATCATTTAACAATTACATTTTCAGATCAAGTATATTGGAAACATAGAGTATCTTCCCAAATTAATAAATCCCATCTTCATATGTTAAGTAATTCACTCTCCCATCATTCACATCTTTAATCTTCTTTTGAAATTCTTCCTCATCGGTCTGAGAACTCCTTATCCTTTCTAGTTGAGATGGTTTGGCAACAATTTTAAAAAGTATTGATGTTTCACCTTCCACGGTTATCCCCATGTCCAAATTAACTTGATCCTTGTATATAGGATCCTTTTCAACTCTCATCTTGTTCAATACTCCATGACCATTTCTTCTCAAAGCATCTTCCACCTTATCTTCCTTCCCCGTGTGGTAGTGTATGGTGAAATCATAGTCATTGAGTAGTTCAAGACATCTACTTTGCCTCATGTTGAGTTCTTTCTATGAGAAAATATACTTCAAACTCTTTTGATCAGTATATATCTCACATTTTTCCAATAGAGACAATTAATCCATAACATCAATGAAAATATTATAGCTTCTAACTCAAGATCATCAGTAGGATAGTTTTTCTCGTGAATTTTTAGCTTTCGTGATGCATAGGAAATAACCCTATCATGCTTCATAATGACACAACCATGTTATTTCTTTGACACATCACTATAAATAAAAAACCCATCATTCCCCGATTGTAGAGCCAAGATAAGAGAATTGTCTGGTCTTCTCATAAATTGTTCAAAACATTCTTCACACTCTTTTGTCTGAACAAATTTAACCTCTCTATGTGTGAGCTTCGTCAATGGGTTAGCCAATCGAGCAGAATTTTGGACAAACTGCTGAAAATAACCAGCTAAACCAATAAAACTATGTACCTCTGGTATACTCATTGGTGCTAGCTATTCATATATATCCTTTGTCATAGAAGGATCAATAGAGATCCCATCCATAGAGACAATTTGTTCAAGAAATGAAATCTCATGAAGCTATAATTCACACATGCTAAACTTCCCATATGATTCTTATCTTTTAAGAGTCTTTAAAATAATGCTCAAGTGATTTTCATGATCATGGTAGATTTTAGAGTATACCAAAATATCGAAAATAAATACCACTACAAAGTCATCAGGATATTCCTTGAAAACTCTATCCATTAGTTCCAAAAAGACATATGGTGCAATAGTCAATCCAAAAGGCATTACTGTAAACTCGTATTGCCCATACCTAGTTTGAAATTGTTTTTGGAAGGTTTTCCTTATTCACACACAACTGATGATATCCAAATCGAAAGTCAATATTTGAAAAGTATTAAGCACCATGAAGTTGGTGAATTAAATATTCAATGTAAGATAGGGGAGAACTGTTTTTTATTGTTATAGCATTGAATCCCTGTAGTCAATCCACAACCTAACAAATCCATCTTTGTTCTTAAGATAAAAGAACATGGGATCCCAATGGAGAAACATTAGGGAGAATTAATCCCTTATTACTAAATTATTCTAGTTGTTTCTTCAGTTCCACTAATTCCATAGTGTCCCTTCTACATGGGGTCTTTGATATGGGACATGAACATGGAATTAAGTCAATGGAAAACTCAATTACTCGTTCTATAGGATGTCCAGGTAAACATTCTAGAAACTTGTAAAAATATTATTGCACAATAGGTAAATCTTCTATTTGAACATTCTTTTACTCACCCAAAGTTATTTCATTCTCTTCCTCCCCAATAATTGAATTTAATTGAGCTACTGGTGGTGGATACAGATAAGAATTAGGTGGTGTCATTTCTGTTATAAAGATAAGGTACTCGTTACCATCATCCAGAACGGTAGCCTCCTTCGTCTTACAATATATTATCTCATCATGTTATGAAATATAGTCCATAACAAAGATTATATCAAATTAAATCATGAGTATGATAATTATATCAGTAGATAAAAAACTTTTATATTCCATAATGGGGACTGATTCACAAAACTTTGTGGAAATGATACATCCCTTTGGAGTTTTTACCGAAAACTCCAATGTTAATTGAAATTGGAAATATCTAATTTTCATAGAAAACTAAGAAGATATGAAACAATTCAATGATCCAGAATAAAATAATTCATTGTCTTAACTTAAAGAAACCATTAAATTACATGTCACTACGTCTTTCGGAGCTTCAACCTCAATAGTAGTGAAAGCATAAGCTTGGCCTTGATCCCTTGTCTATTTCTAAGGTATGTTCCTCTGACTCTTAGGGCATTCATTGTCATAATGTACCTTTTCTCTACAATTGCAACATTCACCATTTACAGCGTCTCTCTACCCCTTTCAATCATGAGCTTGGTGGCCTCTTTCACCACACTTGTAACAGACTCCCAATCACTATAGACAAGTATCATGGTGTTTCTTCCAACATTAACTACTAGATGGATATTCAACTTTTCCATTCTTCCCCTTATTTACATTTCTAGAGTGTTCAAAAAATTTCTTCTTCTCTTTATTTTCTTTAAAGTCTTAATACTTAGAGAATTATTTTTATATATTGATTATAGATGGGAAAATATCTTCATATGATGAGAAGGATTGTGACACTAATTCTCGATGGAGAAATGGTTTTAACCCATGAAAGAAATGATCTATCTTACTTCTTGTGTTACGTATACATCCTGCATCATGCCTCACTAACCATGTAATGTTAGCATCATTATTTGTGACATTATCATCCTCCTTTTACCTCAGATTCATAAATTGCCTTTCCATATCCGCTCGATGGCCATGAGGAAAGTATTTTTCTAAGAATAGCTCTTTAAACTCCATCCATTCCATATTTGATACTTCATCATCTTCCTTTGTGTTTGGAATCAATGAACACCATGGATCAGTATCTCTAGTGAGGCGGTAAACTACCATGACAACATTTTCCCTTTCGCTACTCCCTAAGGCATGAAATATTTTCTCTAAGGAATTTTTCCATTTCTCAGATACTAATGGATTTGTACCTCCATTGAATTTTGTTGGTTATTTCCTCATGAAGTGATCAAACATTGACCCCCCACGCTGTGGATCAGGGTGCTCTATGCAGGTAAGATTATTATTCATAACTTGAGTGAGTTGTCCCAATGTAGTGATAAGCTGATCAGCAATGTTTGTATCATCAGCTCCACTATAATTATCTATAGAAGGATGGAAATCCCTACATAGAGTGTGTGCGTTGATATGGTTTCCATTCCTTCCCCTAGGCTCCATTTCTAAATAATGGCATACATTAGATTATTTTATGAATTAGAAAATGTAATTCCATTCTTATAACACAGTTAACTTATATTGAAAATTTTATGGATATAATCCATAATCATAAAAAACAATTTTCATTGAGGAGGTATATACTTATAAATCCATTATAATGGTTTTTAATGAAAATGTGGATTATCTTAAGCATATCCTCTAAGAGTTTCGTAACCAAGAGTGTAGCAAGGCCCGTTGTCGTGCACCAGTTCTGATGTGAGTCTAGCTCAAAGAGGTGTTTTCAGGTTTTACCCCTAGGTACATCTATGCCAGAGTCTCCTCTACCATCTCGTATCTAGACATGGATTTATTTCATGGAAAAATCACAAAATATCATCAATACAAAAAATCCGGGATGTTCTTCAATACTAATCCTCAAAGTCTATCTTTGGATAGTGTGCTCTAATCATAGTTTTTCTAAATATAGTTTCCATGGTTTGTACTAAACATCCTCTTATACCAACTATAACGCCCCAACCCAAGAATCCCAGATTCAGTGCATTACTACATATCGTTGGCGTGATCACAAAATATGATGTCTCAAATGTCAGATTAGTTTTGTAGACTTGGATGTACTAGATACATTCATAAGGATTACATTACATCATAAAATGGAAAACTACAAAAACATTTATTCAATATACAACACTGAGATCCCATAGACAATCCCTGCAGGTTAATCATAATGTTCTCTTTTGTATCCTGGGAAAAATAAAACATAGAAAGGGGTGAGATCAGATTCTTAGTAAGGATAACAATATAGCAGAAACTTTCATAAATAAGCATAAACATTAAAGGAAATCTATAAAAATAAAACAAAATCCACTTTAACATTAACATATTCATAATATAAAAAATATAAATAAAAATAATTCCATTTACTTACTCACATGGAAATTATAATATTCGAATAATCACATGAAATGTTAATAGCCACTTTATTAATGATGGAATGCATAATTCCAGACTTCATAACCACATAGTCAAGGCCTTGTTCCATAACTACAAACAAAATTTTATCAAAGCCTTGTGCCAAGACACTATTTGGTCTCATTAGACCTACCGATGCATCTTGGATCTATAGCGGTCTCCACCCATCACTTACTAATTCCAATGCGTTCCTCATATAAAAAGTTTTAAAAATATCATCAACACTTATATTAAAACTAACATATGAAATGCCTATACATTATCCATAAACCATGAATGTTTGAAAAATAACACATTAACAATCAAACATATCACAAAAACATCAATACAAAATGGAAGATTTGTATCATAATAAATCAACTTCAAACAATATTAAAATCCATTAAAGGATGTTGATATAGATAAAATCTAAATTTTTTCAGAGAAATATCTCATTATTTAATTTGAAATAATTTAAAGTTTTCATAATTATAAAAGAAAATATTTTTTTTCAAAATATTATTTTAAGCTTGTAAGAGAAGCTTCGATGATGTTATAACGACAGAATATGGCCTCACCCACCGTAGAAGTTAAAAAACATTCTTACCTTAATTTTGTTGAAAATGTCATAAAGTAACATGTTTGGAAAATGACGGAAAGATAACTTTCAAAGATTATAAGGTCAAATAAAGGTATAAATTACTTTAACAAATTGTCTAGTAAGTAGTAAAAATGTTTTGGAATACATTTTTTGGAAAACATGGATGTTGATGATAAAGAGGTCTCAGTAGATAATTACATATAAACAACCTTGACTAATGACAAAGTAGTAGAATTAACCCTTACCTTTTACTTTTGCTTGGTTGAGGGTAGGTTAACATCATTTATAATGGTTAAATAATTTTATTAAATTATACAAGAACCATATACATTAATATGATATCATATATGATCTTACAATATAGTTTTGTTAGTGATATTTTAGTAGTGTCATCATTTCGTTTATTAACTGATTTGTTTTCAATTATATGCTTAGTTACGTAAGCCATGATTGTTATAGATAGATTGTATTTGATTAATATCTATAATTATATTATATTCATTAAATATTATTTTTAATCATCACATGAAAATTAATCTTTAATGATTATGATAGGGAATGAATCTCATCGCGTTTATGAAGATGGTATTCTGTACGTATGCATGAGAAATAATATCATTCTTTTGTAATTAATATAATATGGAAATGGATGTTATATCATATACACAGAATCATTAAAATGTTATATATATTTTTTACATCAATTATACATCATTATTATACCCATCCAAATAATAATGTGTTTAATAACAACTGCACCACGACGTGGAAATGGTAAGTCGTACGTACACATGTATGGTGACATGTTATTCATAGGATGTATAACATAATTATTATGGTTATACCATTTTTATAATAACATCACATTATATAAAATATAATGGAGTTATTATTATGTAATAAAAACAACAGTGAAATAGGAAGCGGAAGAAGAAAATAACTTGAAAGAGGTGGTGAGATATTTACCTCTTCTTCGGGTTCTTCCTTTTGATTTGATCAAAAGGGCTCCATATGTTGGATTTATAATAAATATATAGCATCTATAATAAAGGGAAGATATTTGGGAGGATATTTGGGCCATGGATGGCAGATCCAAATGCCATTGAAGGTGTGAATTTAGGATAAGGGTAAGTGCCCTTTTATAAGAGGGGTGAGGGGCACCTTTGGAAAAGATTGAAATATTATTTTATAATTAAATTATTTTAGGTTTTTAATTGCTCCAAAATGAATTATTTAAAGTCTATGGTTGGGATGGGTCGAAAAACACTCAACCAATATGTTTTAGATAGGGTTTGGTCACAATATTAACCTTATCGTTTATATTTAACTCTTAGATAAATAGTTTGAAAATTACAATATCTCTTTGTATTTCTATATTATATGGTTAATAAACATACTATAAAATTATAATATAACCCAAAGTGGTTCATTAATGACATATATAATAGTATTTAATCCCTGTGTCCAATATTTATATTTTTAGGATTAGAATACCAATCAATAATATAGTATTTGTTTTAAAAAATCTTTTATATCAATTTTGACACTATTTGGTATTTTGTTTTTTCAAAATTCATTAAATCATTATTACTTCTAAAAAATTACATTTAATCAACCCTAAAATGTAATATTAACCTATAAAATAACTGTAATTCATAAAAAGTCTAAAATTACATTTATTTGGGTCTTTATAATATCAATAATTTTAATATTTCATTAATAAGGTAATTACTGCATCCTCATTGTGTCATAAATATATTAAATTATATAATGTATAAAAACTATAAATAAAATACCATTATGTAGTAAATATTTGTATCATTCTAATGTATATTTATAGTAGAATTTTTCTTATGTATATCCTTATATTAAAAATGGTTTAGTTATTAATCTTTGATTTTAACACTTTTGACTCTTCTTTTAATTAAATAATAATAAATGTACTAATCAAGTTCAAGTGGACCTAAATTATCATATTTTATTACTAAGATTTTCCTTCATCAAATTAAAGTTTTCCAATAGAATTAGGACATGTGTTAGAGAAATTATAATATCATTTTTACCCTTAATTACCCTATCTACTTTTAATAGTGGTAAATAAATGTAAAAACTTATTATTCACCGAAAATTATTTTAATCTTATTGATCCAAATTTTACATACTGGTATCAATGATGTCTCTCATATTTTCAAAATTTAACTCACAGAGGTATTTAAATTACGTTTTACGTAAATTTTTAAATGCTCCTAGGAGGTGGGTAAAAGACTGTAAAAAATGAAATAAATTTTTTATATATCTACAACTCTTATAAACTGACTACAATGAATTAAATTGATCATATATAGGTATTATGTATCTATTTTGATGTAAAGTAAATTTAAATAAAATAAATAATTATTTAAAAAAATTAGTTTTAAACTTAACTCAGTGTTTTTCACTATTCAAAAAAAATTTAATGTTTTTAGAAAAATACCAAAAATTCACCCTAAGATAATTTTGATATTACGAATCCCAAAATAAATTCCATTTTGAATGATAAAATTAATAACATTTCAAAAAGTGGGTATTACTATTCATAATGGCTAATTTGATTTGATGTGGTATGTTAGAAATCGATGTTGCGTACAACCCATGCTATTGTCTTATTAAAAGAGAAGCATACTATGGAATTTTGGGGTGACAATGTTTCCAAATTTTTGGTAAAATAAAAATGAACCTTGTTTCGAAAATAACTAAAATATTCATCTTAAAACATGTTCTAAATGTTAATCAGGTGTAAATATTTCATTAATATCTATTTTTAAAAAATTTAACTCATTTTTTAATAATTTTATGAAAACATTGATTTGGAAAAACAGTTTCTGAATGATGAATAAAATAAAGACGTATTTTGTTAGATTTTTTTAATAACATTATTTATAAAAAGTAGGATGTTAATAGTATTGTTACATAAAAATTCATGAATTACTAAAGGATAAGAAAATTAATGTGGTTTATTATCCGATTATAATATATTTTCCATAAATCATAATTAAATCAGAAGAAATCCCCCCTAAAATGAGATTGTCAAATAAACCCTCTCAAATATCATAACATTGAAGTCAGAATTAAAGAATGAATAGATTATGGGCATAAAAAGTAAATTCACATTATACAAGTGTAAATAAAACATAAAATAATAAAAATTTATTACACAAATAGTCATATATTATCAAAGAGAACTAATAAGTAACATAACCTAATGAACAGAAATTGAGGTTATAATTTCATCAAAACATGGTAATTTAAATGTAAAATATAGTTGGATGAAATAATTAAAATTCAAAAATTAATATTCAATTAATTATGAAATATTCATGATATTACATGTAAAATTGAATGTATATGAACTGTATAAAAACATAGTCTCCTAAAAATTTAATATGGCCTAATGAATGGAAGTTGAGATGAAATCTCTTACCTCTAGTTCATTTTTCAATAAAAATGATTCAACACCATTTATAATGTTCCTAATCAGGTTATAAATTTATAAAAGTACCATATTGATAATTATAAAATAATATATTATCATCTTATAACATTTTTCCTCCCAATTATTAATAATATTTCAGTATTCTTATTGTCTCGACTATCAATTGTCTTGTCATAGCTTTAGTGTTTTCTAAAAAATGATCTAGTTCATAAGAAATTATAATGTTACATAATAACCATATTGATATTTATTCACAAATTATAATTTTAATCATTAGATAAAATTTTGAATCATTATTGATATATAACTTTATATATATATCACATCAATATGGGGAGATATTTGGTCATACGTATGCACACGTGCCGATATCATTTCATTCATGAGTTAATGGGTGAAGATGTAAGTGATATATTAATATTAAATATTCAATATCATGACATATATATAATATATATTCATTAAACTTATCATTATTACATTCTATTTGAAGATAATGTGAAAATAGATTACATTGGTTGGCGACGTGGTCATTTGATGTACACACGAATGAAGTTATCTAAATTAAAATAAATTTTTAATGCAAGAATGGTATATGTGATAATAAAATTAAATAAATATAATAATATAATTAATATCATATAAGTTTTTTATTTCAATCATTATATCCATCCTTTAAATGTGGGGATAAAAAAAATTACATCAGTTTTCAAGGAGGTAGTTTGTTGTACACAGGATCTAGGGTTTCGATTCCTATTTTATGGAAGAGGATATAAGTATTGGTCATTAATGTAACATAATAAAATATTAATATATTAATTTAATATTATATTTTATAATAATGGTTTAATATTTTCTTAATAGGTGTAACAAAAAACCATATAAAACTCCCATCTAAGAACGTCACCTCATTTTTGGAAAACTTCTGTAGGTTTAACCCAAATGACTTACATTGTTATATTTATAATAAAAAGAGACTCATGTTATTTTTTTTGAAAATATATATGTGATTTGGGTAATATCTGGTGAAATCAAATGGCAATGTGTGTGGGAGGAGGAGAGGCGTGTGGGTGGCCTTTAATAATTGAGGTGGGTGGTACACTTGTAATTTATTAGAAAAAATATTATACACACATTCTTCACATTGCATAAAAAATGTAAATTATCTAAAATGAGACTATATAATGTTGATATACATCCAACAAATTGGTTTCAAATTTTTTTATTTTTTACCCTTATCATTTATGTGTTTTCCCAGTAAGCCCATTTTTACAATCACTAAAGTAAATAAGATTTAATATTTTTATCATTAATTATAGTGTAAAATAAATAAAAAATTATTATATAATATATATATTTATTTTAAAAAATAAATTCCTTTTTTCTAGATTAAAAACCATAATGTGGAAGAATTTAATTTAAAATTAATTCCAGAGATGCGACGACAAAAACAATATTTCATAGTGAAAATGGTTAAAAGTTTAAAAAATTATTATATCAATATTAAATAAAAAACTCATTATTATGACATTAATTATAATAATATATATCATTCTTTTAATTTTAAATTACAACTATATTCTATGTATTTTTATTTTATTATATAATTTAAAATAAATGATAGTTCTAATTTAAAACTACTATTTTTCTATATACATTAAATAATTATTTTTTAGGAATATTATTAAAAATTCATCGCAAGATTATTTTTACCTGATGATGTGAATACATTAATACTTTTTTGCAAATAAATTTTAAAAAACTGAAAAAAAATTAATTTTAAAATATATACACAAAAGATAACAAAATGTTTTACTTTTGAAAATGTATTTTTTTTTGAAAAAATTACATTATCCCTTAAAATAATTATTTTTATATTTTTAAGTGGTATATATCTATATAATTTATATAATAAATTTAAAAATTGAATAATTTTAATAAGGTTTTCGGTATTATTCATACACACTAATTCAACAGATAAGTTATAACGATATACGACAATAATGTCTATTTAGACTCGGGGTTACATATTTTGAAAGCTATCGAAGATATCATTTTGTCTTAAATATAAATATACCATAATGTGTTATGGTGTTATATTCCCTTCTATAATCAATTATACATTTCATAAACATTGTCAACCCCAATTTTCTACTTTAAAAACACTAGGTGTTACATCATACTCCTTGGGTAATGCTTTACATCTTAGAGGATAATGGTGTAACATGTGGTGATGCTTTATATATAATGGTAACTACCTACGATGCCTAATACTATATATAAAATAGTTGATTAAAGCCTAATATTCTAATTGAATCGTGTGGGGGGATCCTTATTGTATTGACCCAAACATTTATTAATGAAAATTTCTCTTTATCTAATTAAATGTATTATTATGTTAAATGGTATTAAATAACATATGAATTTATTTTATTTTATGTTTTTAGATTTGAAAATACTATTAAGAATTGTTTTCTTTGTTAATATAGCCATTGATTAGTGATGAAATGATTATTATAAATATAGGGCTTTAGAAAATCCATGTTACTAAAAAAAGTGATGGCCTCATCCGGTAAAATTTTTCTATACAAAGCCCATTTTTAGAAGCTCATAATGTTGGTGGGGTCACTGAGATTCTCTCTTGACCTAGCCCAAGGCATGATACAACACATTATTCTTGAACGAAACCATCTACGGGAGAAGTGGATCATATATAGATTACCAACCGAGCGATGTTATCTGAGCCACCCCAGGGTTCTGTTAGCATCACACACCTTACCCTTAGGTCTTATGCAGGTTTTATAATGGGTTATGTAAAAAGAACCAAGGAATATTATTATGTGCATTATTTTTTTATAGAATAATGAATACACATTCATTTTATTATTATTACCTTGTAAATAGTTTTTAAATCCAAATAATATTTTTAGTTAATATTATATTAAGAAATCTATTTTAAACAAATAATAGGTAGTTTAATTAAATAATATTTTAAAAAAATATTATTACTTAATTATGTGTTATTAGATATAAATAATAATATTATTTTTATTAATTCCATTAAAATTTTTGTTAATGTTTGAATGTTGTTTATGCCAAAACCCATTAATTTTCGAGGAATGGCAGTATTTATTTTAATAGTAAAAAAATCACATATTTTGAAATTTTTATAAATAAATGGAATATTATATCTAGAATCAAGACATTGAAATTATCCAACAGTAAATTTTTCATAATTTTTTGAGACAATTTGAATGATTGGGAAGAAATTAAATATCATTTAAATATATAATGCATTTTAGGAGATCATAATGACCTAATAATGATATAATAAAATACTATAAATTCTATTTTGGGCCAATAAATGTATTACCTTTTAAATAATGTGATTTTAGGTTTGTTTGATTTATTATACAAAGGCTTAGTGTACCCTCCAATACATTTAAACCATTTAAACTTATAAAATTATTTCCTTGAGAGTGTGACTCAGATCAACATAAAAAAGCCTTATATTTTAATAATTTAGAAATTTTTCCTTATAAAATAATTTTTTTCCAATCCCATTTGGAAAAAAAATTGTCGAAAATCATTGGATGGTTTGTGGTTTTGATTAGTTTAATGTGTAATGTCTAAAACCGAAATAATAAATAATTCCCTCTATTTTCCAACAAAACCCCCACCCAAGCTCCCACTTCCTCATAAATAATAACCATTGAAGCTCTACAAATCCTTATACAACACTCTCTATAATCCTCCCACGACACCCCAATCTCCCAATAATCCACTCTCAATCCTTTCCCAAGCCTTTGGGATCACACTTCCATGTAAGGTATTTCTTCCATTCATATTTTTTCCAAATTTATTTATGTTGTTAAACAATTTGTTATTCAATTAAAAATAGCGGGGTATGATTGCACACCTCTTACATACTACCCTATTTATTTCTTATTTAAGAGAGACATCTTTCACTATCATTATTTCCTCCCATGTACACCTGTTACCATGTTAAAATATTTTAATGAATTTCTCACTTCTCATTTACATTCTTGAAATTATTTTATATTATGAATCTAAATTCCATTACACAAGTTTTGATATTATGTTACATGACCCCTTCCAGTCCATTTCATGTCTAAATTAGGATATACTCATCTCTATCTCTCTCATAACCCATATTACAATTTCTATTTGAAGTTGTAATGCGGTCGAAGTTACAGGAAAACTTCCCATTCAAAAATAATCATGTAAGTGAATACCATACCCATTTATCTATCAGGGGTATTTACCTTTGTAAACATGTAATTGTTGATTTAGGGCATATATTTATTTATTCTGCATATCTTATTTATGGAAAAAATATTTTTTTTAATGATTCTATGTTGTATGATCCATGTGATAAACTTATACATTAAATGAAATGTTTATAAAGGGTGCACCCTGACAGTGATCCAATGTATTGGGTAAAGATTAGTATCATGATACATCAAGTGCAATGATGGTTTACTCATTATAATTATTGTGAAATGAGGGTTTACTCATTCAAATTAAGTTTCAATGAGGATTTACTCATGCTCCATGTGTAATGAGCCTTGGATCATGCTAATATCATATTAAGTATTGTTTCCACATTTCCATGTTATAATAATCATATTATATCATTCCTTTATATTCATGTTTCACGTATGCTACATTGATATGACTACTTCATAACATGTATTATATTGTTCATGTTATTACTTTTTAACTCCCGCACTAGGATTTATATCTCACCCTTTTCACATGTATTTCCATACGTTATCCCATGGAATTCTAGATACGTGGAATTTTGTGGTCATGTAATGAAATTTTTCAATAAAGACATTGTATTTTTATGTCTTAAGTTTTCCTGTAATGTGCATAATTTTACAATACATGAGACCTATCTATCCTCAGAGTTTTCTTAAGTGAAATTTTATGTAATATATCATATTTATGTGTGTACTAATGAGAAGGGTTTTTATAGTTGGAAATACAGTATAGGATTAGTTATTTTAGGGATTTGGATTAGAAAACCCTACTGAATTCCTCAGGGATAAGAAAAATTATAATAATAAAATCCCTAAATATTAGTCAATATTGAGTAATTGGTTTATCATGAAAGCAAATACTTGTATGGATATGAGCTTATAGAGGCGGCTCTGGCATAGATGTATCTAGGGGTAAAACCTGAAAACACCACTTTGAGCTATACTCGAATGGAAAAAGGTGCATGAAAATAGTCATTTCTTCACTATTGGATATGACTCTCATTGGGGATATGCTATGGTAAATTCATAAGCTTAGAATGAAATATTGTCAAGCGAATTTAAAAAAATTCTCTTATAATATATGTTGGGAATTAGATCATGGATAACATAGATAAGTTATGGAAATAAATTTATATTATAAGATATCCATTTTATTCATTGGATTCCCCTTTATGTGTTACAACTAACATTACTTTTATTCTAAACAGTGTTCGGTAATATGAGTACTCATGCTATGAAATTATTCAAAGATCAATGTGATGACTATTCTAATGATTTTCTAAATCTGATGAGAGTAGGAATAACAAAAATGGCTGTGATACTCTCTCAGTTAACTCATGTTTTGAATAGAAACATAGGTCAACATGAACGTTCAACCCCCCCAGAATGAACAAGTTGCAATCAAGAGCTTCAAGAGACAAAGTCCTTCTACTTTTAATGGATCGTCTAATCCCTCAATTTCTACACAATGGATCAAATCCACTGAAATGATATTCTCCATACTACAACATTCTGAAAAAGAGATGGTATTCATGGATACTTATCATATGGAGGGTGAAGATGATCAATAGTTGACATTGATTAGAAATACAAATCATGGGGATCAGATCGATGTGTTGCAATGGAAGGATTTCTAGAAAATGTTTTTGGATAAATATTTTCCATGCACCCCCTTAGAAAAGATGGAAAGGGACTTCCTTTACCTTCTGAAAAAAGATGACAAATACATTGTGTCATACATGGAATACTTCACAAGTCTTGCATGATATGCCTTTGTCCTTTTCGTTACACCTGAATACAAGGTTACAGCTTCTTTGGTGGGATTAAACATATCCTACAAAAATCCCTAGTGATCCGTGACTTTGATAGCTATGATTTATTTGTCTGATGTGCCCTCAAAGTCGAAATGGATATTAGAGAGTTTCTAGTGTATCATGGTTATAAAAATAAGAAGGTCTAATTTAATTCGGGCAGTCTGATAGATAAATCCCAATGTGCTAAGAAATTATATCACCCCACATGCTAATGGTGCGGAAACAAAACCTTGGAAATTTCCGGAAGGGTATGATGAAATGATTTATGTGTGGAAAAGAAGGGCACCTGGTTATTAATTTCCAACAAAAAAATCAGTTATTTTTATAGAGGAGAGTAACACTCTGTTTGATTATCAATTGGCTGTTCTTTGTATCAACTACAAAGAACCAGCGAACTTCGAAAACCAATTCCCTAAGACAAGGGTTTTGGGAGAAAAAAATAACCTCTAAGGTATGAAGGGAGAGCTTTTTCAATCCCTACCACCGAAGTGAGCCTCGACAACGACGTGGTGATTACTATGGTAGTTATTTTATCAAGAATAGTAAAAATTATATATTATTCTTGTTCTAGGAATCCTTTTATATCCTAAATGTTTTATAGAAAAATCCCAACACCAACACAAATCAAGGAAGTATAGATATTAGTGAGAACTCAAAATGTGAAAGTCATTGCATCCTAGGAATATAAATCCTCCATTTTCACAATTTCATGTTGGAACTTCCTATAGATCCTCATCATACTACCTATAGTTGAATTTGATGCAATTCATGTAATGGATTGGATTTCCCTATATATAGCCAACATATCCATTAGTGGGAAAAAACTATCAATATGGTGAATCGACCTTGGATTCTATACAATTGCAAGGAGGGGGAAGAATTATCTTTAGCACTATTATCTCAAGAATTTATATTACTTCTTTATGATAATTTATTTCTTGCTCATATTATTGAGTAAAATGAAATAACCATCCTTGAATACATTCCTATTTTGAGGGAATCTTCTGATGTGTTTCCCAAGAAATTTATTTATCTTACTCCTAGAAGAGATGTTGAATTATCAATTGATGTTATACCTGGGGAATGGAAAATATCCAAGACTCTATATAAATTAGTTTTTGAGGATCTTGAGTAGATAATGAAATAACTATAGGAGAATATGGATAGAAGGTTTATATTCTCATGTGCTTCACCATGTGGTGCACCAGTCCTCTTTGTCAAGAAGATGGATGGGTCAATGAGCCTTTACATTGATTATAGTAAGCTCAACAAAATCAAAATAATGAACAAGTATCCTCTACCCCAAATTGATGAATTGTTCAATTAGGTACATGGAGCACCAAAATTTTCAATGTTGGATCTATAGTTGGGATATTACCAAATAATGGTGAAGATGGAGGATATCCCCCAGAGAGTTTTTTGTACAATGTTCGACCACTATGAATTCATAGTATTTTCGTTCAGACTCACTAATTATACAGAAATATTCTTGGACATGATGAATAGAGTATTTAGAGATTACCTCGACAAACATGTGGTGGTCTTTATATATGATATTCTAATATACTAAAAACCCAATGAGGAGTATGGGGAGAATCTATAAACTATAGTAGAGACCTTGCGAAATAAAAAGATCTATGAAAATTAAATCAATTGTGTGTTATGGTTGATGGATGTCTCATTGTTTTATCATATCATCATAAGCAATAAGATATCTCTGGATCCCTCCATGATAGCCGTAATTGAGGGATGGATGAGGCCAACATCAGTGAGAGATATCCAAAGCATTCTTGGTTTTCTGGATATTATCACCGATTTTTTAGAAATTTATCATTATTTTCAAACCATATTACTAAGAAAACTTTTCAATGAGTCATGTTTTCAAGGAGTGATGAATGCAAAGGGGCATTAAGGATTTGAAAATGAGGCATATCACTTCACGCATTCTTACAATACCCACATGTGGTTAACTTTTTTGGTAATTAATGACGCTTAAAATAAGAACATGGGATGTGTGTTAATGGAAAATGACAACATAATTTTTTATTATTGAAGGAAATTAAATTTTCATGAGAAAAACTATCCCACACATTTTCTGGAGTTGGTTTTAGTAATCATCACATTTAAAATTTGGCGACATTACCACTTTGGTGAGAAGTTTAAAATATATACAGATAAGAAAATCCTCAAGTATATATTCACAAATAAAGAGTTGAACAAGAACCAACGAAGATGGTTAGGGATGATCATAGAATATGACTGCTCCATCCATTACCCCCCCCCCCCACAACATGGAAAGTGTACAAGGTGGCATATGCTTTAAGAAAGAAGGACCCAATGATTCTATCGATGATGTGAATTTGTAAGGATACAATATTCATAGATTTGATATATATCTACATTGTAATCATAAATAAGGGAACATCATCAATAATTTCACAAATGGTTTCAGAACTATCACTTTGGTTAAGGTTAAATGATTCTCAACAGATGATGTGGGAATTCAGAATAAAATAGAAACTATTAGAAATGGGAAATCCATGGAGTTCAATTCTAATAAATAATGAATTGATTTATTTTGGTCAATACTATGTGTTCCATCAAGTCCGGAGTTAATGAACGAACATTTGGATGATGCACATAGTTGGAATTTCTCCATTAAACATGGAAACACAAATATGTATCGAGATATCCAAGTAAATTATTTTTGGGATAACATTGTGAATGATATCACTGAGTACACATAAAATTACATAGTATGTCATGAAGAGAAGGATAAGTGGAAGATGTCTAGGGCATGATGCAACCATTACCCATACTAATATGGAAATGGTAAAACATTACCGTGGACTTTGTCACCTGACATCCAAAGAACTTAAAAGGAAACAATTCTATATGGGTTGTCGTTGAAAATCATACAATGAAAGCATACTTCATTTCAATTTTAGAGGATTTTTCATTGGATCATCTGGAACATATATACATTAGATAAGAGGTGATGATACATGTAGTAACACTATCAATTGTATTCGATCGAGATCCAAGATTCACCTCTATGTTCTAGAAGGGTCTTTAACATGATCTGAATACTGCTGTGACCTTCAGTATGGCTTATCTTCCTCAAATTGATGGACAATCAGAGTGTACTATCAAAACACATGAGAAAATGTTGAGAGAAATCTCAATGTACTTCAAAAGAGGATGGGATCAACATATTTATATGGTTGAGTTCTCTTACAATAATATTTTCCACTCAAGAATCCAGATGGATACTTACGAAGCCCTATATTGGAAGAGGTACAGAACATCGGTATGTTGGGACGAAGTTGGGGAGAGAAAACATCTTTATCCATAAATGGTAGATGATATGGGGGGAACGTTAAGACCATCCAACATCAAATTAAAGCTACTTGGATTCAAAAAAAGTGTAATGATGGTAATCATCGACGAGACCTAGAATTTGATGTCAAAGAAAGGGTATTCCTCCGAATAACACTATGAGAGAGGGTTTTGATATTTGGTAAGAAGGGAAAGCTTACTCCAAGGTACATCGACCCTTTTGAGATCCTTGATCGCATTGGAGTATTGGCCTATTTAATAGCAGTCTACCCAAACCTATATCATGTACATGATGTATTCCATGTATCAATCTTGAAGAAGTACATACCTGAATCATCACATGTACTCAATATAGAAGTGGTACCATTGTATAATGACCTCTCCTATAATGATAATCCAGTGAAGATATTAGATCATAAGAAAAAAGTTCTACAAAATAAGACAATGACCTTCATCAAGGTGTTGTAGAGAAACCACATGTTTGATGAAACTACATGGGAATTAGAGGATGTTATGAAGAAGATTGACCCTCATCAATTATATTGTGGGAAAATTAAATTCATAGGGTGAAATTTCATAAGGGGAAAACATTATAACAAACCCAAACATTTATTAATGAAAACTTATCTTGATCTAATTTTATTTATTAGGTAAAATGGGTATAAAAAACATATGATCTTCTTTGATTTTATGTTTTGGGATTTAAAAATAATGTTATGAATTGTTACCATTTCTAATATATCTGTCGAATAATGATCATGTGATTAGAATAAATATAGGGCTTTAACAAATCCCATTTCCTCAGATAAAGGATATGATTGCATTATATAGTATAATTTCTCACTACGAAGCCCATTTTTTAGATCATGGAAATGAGGTGGGGTCATTGGGCTTATCAATGACCATGACCAATCCGGGCATCAAAATGTTCATATTAAACGGAACCGCCTATAGGAGAATTGGAAGTTAATTGAGATTACCACCCCAGAAATGTTATCCGAGCCACCCCAGGAGTCTATCACCATCACACACCTTAACCTTATTTATTATGTGGGTGTTATAAGGGGTTATGTAATAAGACACTATCACTATGATTATGAGCATTATTATTGTATAGAATAAATAATATACATTCATTTTATTATTGTTACTTGGTTAGTAGTTTTTAAAGTAGAAAGTGTTTTTTAATAAATATTAAATTAATAAATCTTTTTTGATGAATTAATGAGTTTTTTAATTAAATAATATTTTAGGAAAATATTATTAATAAATTTATTTTTATTAAATATAAATGATCTTATAATTTTTATGAATAAAATTGTAATTTTTTTATGGTTTTAAAGCTGTTTTTTTTCAAAACCGATGAATTTTTGAAAATTATCAATTTTTATTTTTAAAGTAGAAATTCAAATATCTAGATCATTATTTGGATAACATTTATATTATTTTTTAATTTTTGATTTCTAAATTATCCAATGATAAATTTTCATAATTTTCTAAGATAGCTTTATTTTTTATGTAAAAAATAAATACCAATTAAATATATATTTTGTTTTTTGACATCATAATGACCCAACAGTGATGTATTAAATAATATAATTGGTATGTTCAGAAAATATATGTTTTACATTTAAAACAATGTGATTTTAGTTTTGTTATAAAAAATTTACAATGGCTTAAGGGACCCTTCATGACTAATAAAATATTTAAACTTTTAAAATGATTTCCTTAAGATTGTGACTCCACTCCACATATGAAAGCCTAAAATAATAATAATTACAAAAATTATAATTATAAAATAATTTTTTCCACTCCCTTTGGAGATTTATGGGAAAAACCATGGGATGGATTGTGGATTTGATTATTTTTATGTATAGTGTTTAGAACCTAAATAATAATGAATCCCCTCTATTTTTCTATATAAAACCACCCATGCACCCACATTCTCTACACTCAATACCATTATAGATCGACCAATCCTGGACCTTTTCTCTCAATAATCCTCCCAATGATCCCCAATCTCTCATGAAGCCTCTCTCAAACCTATCCCAATCCTTTGAGATCACATTTCCATGCAATGGATTTCTTCATTTCTAAATTTTTTTCCAAATTAATTTTTAATGGTAAACCCTTTTATATGAAATTAAAAATGTTGGGGTATGATTCAACAACTCCCCAATACATCCCTTTTTATGTTTTAATTTTGAGATACCTCTTTATCTCTCGTTAATTCCATCTATATACACATATTTCCAGGATTAAATTTAGTAAGTAATTTGTCTTTTCTGATTTACATTCAACAAATAATTTTATATTATGTATCTTAATTACATTATACATGTAGGTATTTTATGTTCCATGACCCCCTTACAATCCATTTCATGTATACAGGATTAGAGGCTCCTTTCTCTCTCATCAACCCATTTTATGATTTCTATTTGATGTCATTATGATGTCCAAGATACACCAAAATTTCTCATGACAAAATCATCGTGAAAGTGAATATCATACCCATTTCTATGTCAATCGTATGCACATTTTTGAACGTGTACTTATTGATTAAGGAAGTAAATTTATGTATTCCACATATCTTATTCTTGGAATAAATGTAGATCTTAATAAATACATGTTATATGATCCATTTGGCACACTTATGCATGAAATGAAATGTTTATAAAGGGTGTGCCCTCATATTGCTCCAATGCATTCTATGAACATTAGTATAATTATACATCAATTTTAATGAATTTTTACTTGATAATTCATGTGAAATGAGGGTTTATTCATGCCGATTCAAGTGTGATTAGGGTTTACATAGGCTCTATGTGCAATGAGCCTTGGCTCATGCTAATATCATGCCGAGCATTGTTTCCACATTTCCATATTATGATAATCATGGCTTAATTTTCATGTTTCTCTAATGATCCATTGATATGACCATTTCATAACATGTATTGTATTGTTCATGTTATCTCTTTTTTACTCCCTTGCTAGGATTTATAGCTCACTCTTTTCACATGTATGTCATATGGTTAACGCATGAAATGCTAGGTACAAGGAAATATTGTGGTCATGTATATAAATTTTTCAATAAAAATGTTGTATTTTTATGTCTTCAGTTGTCATGTAATGTACCTAATTTTATGAGACACAATTCCTATTGATCCTCAAAGTAGGATTAAGGTCAATTTTATTTAATAAATCAGGTTTAAGTGTGCAAAAAACTGAAGGGTTGTTAAACTTATCCAGTATTAAAAACATTTATGATAATAATGATCCCCTATGTATATAATTTATTGGAGCCCAATCCACCATGGGAAATAGGTGAGTGGATCCTGATACACTAAAGGAAACTTGTTTTGGATTTTGATCCACAATTTTAGGATTATTATTATAAAGTTTATATTATATTTTTATGTTTTGAAAGATAATATTTTTATTTTTTCATCATCTATTATGATCTATATTTTATTTTTGCATGTAATCCTGTAGTTATGTTCATGAATATTGCATATTATATCATACCCATATACCTATATTTTTCTCACTTATAATCATCGTAGGTTATCTCATAAGTTTCACTTAATCTGAATCTAATATCAAACATTTATTATGTTTTTATTTACAAGGATATACAGATATGTAATACATGTGAGATGATTCAACAGGGGTTTAGAATTAAGTGGTTTAGATTAAATGTTAAAGAGTGATCAATATTTTAATGAGTCTAATAATCCAAAATACTAATCCTTTGTTTCATTAATTTATTTTACTATTTGTGAGATGAAATGATTATTAATTAAAAATAATTATATTAAATTATTTATTTATCTTTTCTAAACATTAGTGTGAGTACTGGAGATATTGGCCTAATGTAGGGAAGTTTGATGGTATCTTAAAATTCAATGAGGTTTATAAAACCTATGAGTTTTTTCCAAGATATAACTAATTTGGGATATCTTCAAGATCAATATTTTCTATTAGGTCATTTATGTGAGATTATATATTATATTTTTTATTTTTTATTCCCACAATATCAGATTTATGGAGGGTATAGTAGTGATATATATTTTTCTAGCTATGTCATAGTCACGTGATATTATAAAAACATTTATAAAGTATGTTGATGGCAGATGATATGATTGTGTCACTATAAAATTATTATTTTTTATCATAGACTCTACTAAAGTAGCTAATGAACTCCAGGTATGGTTTACTCAGTCGAGATAGAAATATTTTTATTCTTTTGGAGGAAGAGGATCCCTGGAATGTGTTTTCCCTAGAATGTGGTTATTAGATGATAACTTAAGCGGTAAGGTAGAAAGACCTCCCTAATAGAGATAGAATAATTTATGGGGAAAAAGTGGTGGATAGTTGTCCCTACTATAGGTTGATATGTAATTTGATCATGCAATGTGGGAGTAGTTATTGGTGGATTATAAATTGATCCACTTCAACGAACATCTTCCAAAAAACAATAAAAACATCATAGTACACGTTTTTAGGGGAAAGGATAGATGTGAGATATGTATTTATTTATGTTGGGGAGTGATGATATTGTTTCAGGTAGAAATTTTAACAACCCTAACTTGACACTCAAACTAATAAATACTACAACTAGTAATTCATTTCAGGTTGTACCATTTTTATGATCTAGATGTACAAATAGATATCATAGACTAAGAGGATTTTTTAAAGATAGCCAATAAGGCTAATAATTCACTCAAATCATATTTTCAAGTAGTGTGATTTAAATATTTGAAGATATATATTTTTAAGGATGTAATCATCATTAGGATGAGGCCTTATAATGTTATACTCTTCATGGACTAGCGTCTACAAAATAGTCTTTGTTATATATAAATATCAATAGTGACATAAATTTCACAGCATAGAGGAGTAGAAGTACACCATCACTAGTGAATCTGACCCTCATTGGGGATGAGTAGGGTTAACCAGAAATATAATGTAGTTTATTACCCATAATATTTATAACATGGAGTTATGTGACATTTATTTTGTGGAGGGTATATCTCCATTAGTATACAATATGTATGTTTACATCTTCATAGAATAAATTACATGTCATACAACTAAAATAGATTTTTGTTTGGATATTCAATTACACATATAGAGGTCGCTTAGGAAAAAACTATTTCTTCTATAAGAAATTAAATAAGGGTCTACATATTATTATCATCTATAATCGCATAAATTGTGGGATTTTTATGAAACAATTCCCTATTTTATGATTCAATTATCACTTTAACAAGATGAAAGGAGAAGATTTATTGTTGAATATTGATCTGTGGTATAGTTATCACCAGCTATTGGCTCATGACGAGTACATGACAACGAAATTATTTAGGTGAATCTATATTCACTATGAGTTTTAGAAAAATTTGGTTGGCATGAATAAATCCACAAAATCATTCACAAGAATTATAAATTAGATACTCTTTCCATAATCATATTGGTTTTTGGTGTTTTTCATGGATAACATTCACATTTTTCTATAAAAAGATATAGATCAGCCATATAATTTTTGGTTTATTCTAGAATTACACTGAGAGAATAAAATTTATGGATTTCTATGGATGTTATAGTTTTGAATTCTAGAAAATTATTTATATGGTTATTTTATTATAGTTGTTTTATTTGATGTCAATATTGTAAATATTGATGATGTAATGGATCGATATGAACTAAAGTGGAAGATTAATGTGAATAATTTCCTATGATTAGACTGATATTACTAGAGATTCATGGAATACTTATCTCAGGGTATATCTCCTATGAAAACTTTTACCATAAAATGGAGTCAAATTCATTAGGTCATATGATTGGAAGTGATATTTTTACAAGGTAAGAATAGTAAAACTTATGCATTGGTTTTTAGTTTCCTAAAAATGTAGTGGTGTAAACTATCAATTATGATGACTTTAAGTTTGGGATTATTTTTCCATTATGTATAAATAGACTATGTTTTTTATGTATGTCACAACCTGTCACTATAGGATCAGATTTACATGAATTGTTACTTGAACCTCAAAATTTTTTTCCATCGAATATTTGGATACAATATTTTCACAGAAAATGACTTTTGGTCTTCACATATAAAAAGATTTTCAAAAATTTATTTTCATATGGGTATCAATTTTTTGTATGGATCGTGGATAGAGATATTAAAACACTATGAATTAAAAATGATCCATATTTCATAGAATGGAAATGTTATAAAGGATTTAGTTAGTAATACATCCCATGAGTGGTTAATATAAGATGATTTTATGTAGTTTTGTCTTCTACAGATGTATTACAAGGATGAAAGAAATTTTTTAAAACATTATTTGATATTTTTTACCCCTATAAATCATCACTAGGTGAAAAAATATATTATATTGTAAATATAAATTGTGATTTTTTTAGTATAACACATTTTATTTTTAGAGATCAACTCTATAGACTATATGAATTAGGGATATTATCTTGATCTTTTATGGTTTCAAAGTGATTTCTTATTCTAGTTTGAAGGAGGTTTTTAGAGAAACATGTACCTTCACTCTCATTTTACATTCTAGAATGTTCATGGTATAACATAATAAAATGCATCAATTTTAGTTCCCAGACATGAATATGGATTTTTATTTTATTTCACGGTGTCTGACCTTCCAGGTTGTAGAGGATGAACACCATGTTTTAGTGGGTTGATCCATCCCATCTAGAAAATATGTTAGTAATATATATATATATATATATATATATATTTCATTGTCTGTGTGGGGGATCATACAATCTTATCAGGTACCCTTGATGATTTTCTTTGGCCCTGAGGCACAATTCATATCTCATTTGTGAAGAAAACCTATGGGGAAAATTGGGTACTATTTTTTTAGTATAGAATCGGTCCACTTGAAAGACGGTTAAACTAAAAGGACTATCTTGAGTTTTAAGGATAATTTTAGAATACTATATTTTCTTGAGAAATATTTTTTCATTATGTGTATTAGGATTATTGAGATAACGATGTCAAATAATTAAGCATTTTATTCCTTGGGAATTTAGTTACTATTATCGATGATATTTTCACAATGATTTTTAACCTGGATACATTTCGTTCTCAGTTTTTTTGAATAAGTGGAATGTGTTTTATGTTACTCACCTTAAAATATTGATTTAACATTATTTTATTATGATATTCGCGTTATATATCAAATGGAATTTTTTCCAATTAATTACATTTAAAGATTGATTAAGAGTTATTTTATCATTATTTTCAAGATTTTTAAATGGAAGGTGTTATTAGTTATTTATCATTCCATATTGATTATCTATTATACTATGTTTTAATATTGTGCTTCTTGATTATGGAATGATATGAATATGTGGGAAATAAATTTTAGAATACTATATTTTATTTATAATTTCTTTATGTGTATTTATAGTGAATACACAAAATCATTCTATTTTATTTACAAAATGATCTTCGCAGGGGATCCTTTCACCCTCCTCTTTTAATCAAAGTCTTATTTTATGTTATGTCTTTTAATTTCAATTTTCTTATGTTGATATATGTTCTTATATATTCTTATTTCTTTAAATTTTATTTCCAAGTTATAAGAGTTCATTTTCTCTCCCATCAAATCATTTTATTAATTTTAATGTGACGTTGTTAGGATAAATTTTTTTTGTAATGGATCTTATTAACCAAATTTCCATTCATCGGGTTAATTTTATACTTCTTGATTATGGCATTATATTAATATGTGTGGAATAAATTTTGATATCCAATATTTTATTTATACATTATTTATGTGTACTTCAAGTGAATTCACTTAATACAACTATTTTATTCACAAAATTATCATTATAATGGAATCGTTCACCCTCCTCTTTAAGTAAAAGGCTTCTTTTATGTCATGTATTTAATTTATATTTTCTTAGGATGGGATAATTTCTTCTATATACTTATTTCTATACATTTGTTTCGATGTGATGGGGCCCTTTTTCTCTAATCAACTCATATTCTTATTTTTTAACTGATGTTGTTATGCTACCAAATTTTCGTATGGGAACTTCTTAACCCAATTTAAATTCTTTGGGTAAAACATATAATTCAAGATTATTTCATTTATGAATATGAGTGAATGATCTCATATTTCATTACACATAATATCCACCTATATTGGCTATATTTATTTTTATCACACATAATTATGTCATTGACTTATTCTAAATCTGATGATATAAACTTTGTTAGGGACTTATTCTAAATATCTTTTCATCGAGGCATATATTGATTTATATAGGAATGGATTTATATGGTGTATAAACCCCTTTAACATTTAATTTCATTAAAAGGCAATGTTTTCTCTACGAAGCGTTTTACTAAATGAAAAAAATAATGATCTTTTTTATCATATGTGGTGACAAACACATTCTTCCGCCTCGATCATTATTTCATATTTGTATTCCATTACACTCCAAAATGTTTTTAAAAGGAATATAAATTCCATATACTCTTTTTACATATATTAGTTTTGAAATTGGTTATCATAATACATTGATTATTTCAATATCTTAAAATGTTATTTTATGTTATCAATGTGGAGATTTTATCATTCCTTTATTCTTGATTTTGGTGTTATGAAAATGTTCTTCTTATTCGGAATTGTTTACAGATATAGGTGGTTCACAGATAAACCTATGGTGGGTGAGCCCGAGATAGCTCTCTAATTCAATGGGTAAAGTGATAGACGTAAACTTTAGTGTTTCTCTTAAATGATTTGGGGAATATACAGTAATGGGTATTCCCAACTTAACTCCATATGTAGCTTTGAAAGATATATTGTAATTATGATATGGATGCCAAAAGTTACCGTTATTATTTTTTAATTATATGTGTTATCCATAAATTTTATTATTTCATGAGGTATGTTAAAGAATATATTTTTTATGTATTTATAGAATAATTTTTTCTTTCTTTATTTTATAACCCTTACAAATCTTTTATTCTTATACCATATTATTGAAATGTTTTTACAGGGTATTAGAATTGGTAAGGGAATAGAATAATTATCGAATAATTATATATAGAAAATAATTCATGTTTTATTTTTGGAGTATTTATTTTATGAAAAAATGGATAGGGTGTAGAAGTGACTACATTATAATATTTGTGATTAAATGTAATCTATATGACTGTATTCAATAAAAAAATAGACCAGAGAAAATCCTCAGTGAATTATTATCTTACGTCATGATTATGAAATGTTTAAGGCCGGGGCATTATAGTCGGTATCAGAGGTTAGTTTAGATATCATTAGAGGTTAGGGAGTTATTTAAGCATAAGTGACATCACCAAAATGGTTATAATATTAGAATAAGTAATAGTTATTTTAGATAAATTTAAAGAGTCTAAGATAACCAATATAATCATATCATAGTATTTACCATCCTCATAAGATTTTATATAATGATTTTTGTGATACACTCAAACTAAAATTTTTGTTTTACTAAATAGCTAGATCCAGTAGGCAACCAATTAACAATTTATATGAAGAAAAATGTGACGGGTTTCTAAATGAGAAAATGAATGAAATAAAAGCTATAATGAAAACTCTTTTGGAAATTATCAACCAAAAATTTGGATTCATGATTGACCACATGAACTGTGGTGATTTTTATAAGGAATCATATATGCGAGAAACGAACCAAAATGGGAGTTCAGATAATAACCATTAAGGGACGTATATTATAAAACCTATGTGTCATGGTTGTGGAAAGAAAAACCTATGAAAATAATTCAAAGGGATGGGAAGTTGTTTCATATGTGGTAATGAAGCTTATAAAGAAATAACCTTCCATAGAAAAATGAAACATCCAGTTGAATCCAGGAAAGGGAAAGAAGTTATTTTGTGAAGAATCAATTTAATATGTTAAATGTGGTGTGCAAGGTCATTATACATATATATGTCTTATGAAGAAGGTTCAGGAATGGAATCTTCATGACGATATAAATTTAGTTTTTACTAATACCGAATGCCATTCTAATTGAGAATGAGTAATCTTACAATAACAATGATAGGTATGGATTTTTTCTAAGATATTATTTTGACATTATGTATTCATAGGATTTGATTAATCATATAGTTTGTAGGAAAAAGTATTAAATAATAAGTTGGAATAGAATGGTTAATGAATCATTTAGAACGTTGAATGAGTACATTGTCTACAAATAAAAGATTCAACATTTATGGTAGATTTTAGGATGATGAAATGATTAAAATTATTAAGGATATTTTGATGATGATATTATATTGGAAGTCCTTTTCTAGTACGTGTAACCCTGAATTTTGATATCTGAAAATTTTATTCAAGGAAGAATTATCTTTTAATCTGTGGATATAGTTATAGATAAGCCTTTGGGTTTATATGATCCTTGAATTTGAGGTAATTACATTTTATTAATTTTTTGGATGAAAATGTGAGGTATAAGATAACATTTGTGGTTAAAATATGTCACAGTTATTTTTGAGGAATTTATCTCTTTTTTGGGAATGTTGTAGAATTATATATTTTTTTGAAAAAGGAAAACATACACACTATGTGACAACATGTCATGTCAGAAAGAGTTGTGGTAATCAAACCCACAACCATAGTGCGATTGTATTTTACAGCCTACCACTGGACTACGTGATGTCCCTAGTGAGTATGATTTACTTTATTTAATTAAATGACAGTATTGATCAAGAATAAGTTAATTTTGGATAATATTTTTTACCAAATATATATCCATATTATAGGAAAATGATTTCGTGATTAAGTGATAAAGTTTATTTTGTAAGATGTTTTCTCTTTTGGGAACACTATATGCTGAAGGAAAATAGAATACTATGCGATTTTATATAAGGATTAATAGTTAAAATTTTATTTTGGAATAATATATGTTTTACTATGAGCTTATATTGATTTGGGTTATTTGTGTAATAGATTAACCTATCATAGATAATATGTGATTACGTTATTTACTTTTCAGTGTGAGACTTTAAGAGTATTCAATGTTATTTATAGATAAATCATCTGATACACTATGTAATATAGTGTGATTAAATTATTCAAAGTGTTGGGTTTCAATCGTCTTTTGGATTATATTAACGTATTGCAAAGGTGATTGTTTATTTAATAGTATTTGTTGAACATTGGGTATTGTTTGTTTAATTTTGTATATTAAGTGTAGTATTTATTTTTATAAAACATTATACTTTTGGGGATTATCTAATAATTTAATAACCATTATGGTTTTTATAAATGTATAAGGATAGGTTAAATATATATTTAATATTTTGTAGATTATGTGATTCTATAGGAGTTGATTCTAGCACTTCTGGGGTGACTAAGTCGTCTTTAATACTCATCATTTAGAGAAAAGATGATTTTTTTGTAGAAAATTATTAAAGGATGAAATTCAAATTGAAAAGTAAGTATATATCCTTATGTTCGTTATCAATATTATAAATAAAGTCTCCAATTTTAATAAGGGGAACTTAAAACAAAAAAACATTGACTATATAATTTTCCTACTAGGGAACTGAAGATCCTATAACCTATCACGGGTTTGTGGTTTTCTTATTATTAAATTTCACCTATTCATGTTTTATATAACTCTCCATAAGAACATGAAAAATATTTACTCATCTAAATCCATGTTTTAATACATGGAATCCTTGTATGTCTTATCTTATGTGACCATGGTACTTATTTTTCATTTTTTTAATGGTATATTTTTGTTGACTCATTCTCTGATGTGGGACTTTTAATAATGATTCTAATCCAAATGCTAAAATTGCAAGGACGGAATTCTAAAAACGGGGGAAGGATGTAACAACTCTAGTAAATAAAGAACATGAAATTTTCATGTTTAGTAATATTCATGAATTAAATATTAATTTTACTTCAAATGGGATGTCATTCCTTATAGCATAATCAACATGCAATAACAAGTTTCCATGAAATATTATGTTGCTCACAACATTGAGTTATACCAAAAAATAATATAAAAATAATTTTATTTTAAATGGTAGTTAATGACTAGACACTGTGTTAGTGGGAATGAATATAAATAACTACTATATGATTACTGATGTTTTTTTTAAAAAATTTACTTTTATTCAATAAATTTTAAATTCTTAATATAAAAATGAATCTGATTTTAAGCATGAAATGTTTTAAAATTATTTAAATGGTTGATTTACTTCTTTTTAATGGAGAACCCTTTTTAAATATAGATTTTCATTTTTATATATTCCATGTGAAAAAAATAAACTTTCTTCATTAGAAGAAGGAAATCAAAATTTACTTTGGCTAAACTTTGGTTATTTTTCTGATAAAGTTTATTTTTTATGATCAATGAGAAATACTTCATTTTAAATCAAAATTTATTTTTAATCTAATTTATTTATATGATTAAACAGTATTTTTATTGGGTTTAATGTATAATTGGGTTATAATTTTACCATTTAATCCATTTTTGGTCATTGGATGTAATTTCACTTTGAAACTGAACAAAAGAAATTTTCAATCTTTTGATAGTTATTGTTTCTTAAAAACACACTTTTTGGATTTGAAAATGGGAATTAATTTTCAATTAATATTCGCATTTTTTGTGTTTTTTAATTTGTAAAAATGTATTCCATTATTATAATCATGAATTAAAAATTTTGTAAATGGGTAACTATTATTTTTAGTCATTATGAATAATAACATCCGTAAATATTGTATATACAATGATTAATGGGTAAATCTGGTAAATAAGAGTAAAAAATAATATTAAAATAATATTAAATTAACCTAAATCATTTCTTAGTCCTATTGGATGATACATGTCTGACCATGGGCATCCTTGGGTCAATTTTGGGACCCCATGGAGCCACTTGTATGTGAAATGACATTTATTAAAAATTAATTTAAAGTTATGGAAACTGTAATACAAACATATATCTTTCAGTAATCCAATTTTTATATGGGGATATATAAGTGATATTTTCGAATATAAATATTAAATAAAAAGATAAAATTATTTCCTACATAATGATATTTTATATATAATTTTTAGATATCAAATAAATAAATTTATCTTTGACACAATTATGATGTATTGATAGCATTTTTAATGAATGTTTTTAAAAAATGTGATTATAAATATTAATATAAATTTATTTTGATACTTTTTATTCCGTACATGATTTTAATGGTTGATTATATCTATATATATTTAAATTAATTTTTTTTCTCCAAATAATGATGTTGTTTTATTTTTTTAAATGTATTTATATGAATTGTTTATAAATTGACATAAAGGAGTTTTAAAAATAAATACTATTTAATTAAATAATAATATATTCTTAAAATTCTAAGATTAAGAAAACATACCTATATTAAAATAAAATTTTCCATAATGATACATTTTTGTGTCTATAGCATTTTATAGTAAGTATATTAACCATATATTTTAAATATACAAAAATTGATGGTAAAAGTAAAATTAGTTAGCTAAGGGTCAAGGCTAAAAGATAAGGATAATTTGATGAACTAATCATGTCTAGAACCTTTTGGTTGATAACATTTGAATTCATCATTGTCTTAAATTTGACATAAATTATGTTTGAGCCTTCATAAAATAAAAAATATATTCTAATAAAATAATATTTCTAGACTCTTCTAAATAGTACATCCTCTCTCATGTAAAAGGGAATCAAACCAACCCATTTAATCACACCTTTCAATCCCCTTGCATCATTAAAAAACTGATCCAATAAGCTCCAAAAATCTTTTTACTCATCCATGAATCCTTAACTTAGGCAGAAGGAAATTCAATTAATCCTTTTGGTTCAAACTAATGAGCGTTACCCAATTTAAAGGTAACATTTTCTATCAAGTTCTTTTCTTTTATTTTACTCACCCACTCTGAATAAAATTATTATTCATTTTTTACCTAAAAAAACAATATCAAATATATATTAGGTTTTTTTCTGATAATTATTCTAACTATACTTCCACACACCTCCATCTATTGGAAACGAGCTTGTGGTTTCTATGGATGGTGAACTACTGCCTCACAAAACGATGATGGTTTGATTTTCCCCTACCACCATTCATGGTGGCCATTATGATAGAACATTAATTATAAATGATATTTATTTTATATTTATGATTTTTTAATTACCATTTATAACATACCTTTATTTTTTTCAGGTTTTATATATATGAAAATTTCATTTGAAACAGTGGAGACTACCGCTCCACAATTTGATATGACTCAGTCATACCTTACATGGAACGTATAAAGGATGGTGTTAATTAAATTATGTAACATATGTAAAATATGATATTATAATGGAAATATAATATCCTATGTATCATTTAGTTTTCATTCCTTTAAATACGAAAGAAAAAATGAAAGTACCATTCAAGCGTACGTACGTCATACCGTCTCCACGAACTGTGCATTTCATTTTCTATAGATCCAAATGTTACAGACTATTATAAAGAAATATATAATGGATAAAAATACATATATACTAGAAAATATTATATTTATATCATGAATAAAAATATGGAGATAATGGACTTTTGACCACATTGAATATTTGTAATTATGACAAGTTAATTCTTTACACAAGTTCTAAGCATCGACAAAATGTCTTTTATAAACTCAAATAATTACCTAATTATTATAGAAAGGTAATAAGTGATATAAAAAGAATAATAAAATTTAAAATCATTATGAATAAATTAGTTACTCACTTAATTTTATTATTGAGGAAGAACAAGGAATATACAAGACAAGTCAGACTCTAGGTAAGTGAACAACTTAACCCAATTTCCATTCTTTGGGTTAATATTCAACTTCATGATTATGTAGTTCTAAGATTATGTGGGAAATAACTATTGATATCCTATATTATATTTAAGATTTATTTGTTTTTTATTTATAGTTAATACACATAATCAATCAATTTTATTTACAAAATGATCTTTCTAAGGGATCCTTTCACCCTCCATGTTTGGTCAAAGACGTCTTTTATGTTATGTCATTTAATTTCCATTTTATTTTGTTGAGATATGTTCTTACATATTATTATTTCTGTACATTTTATATCCATGTGATGAGAGATCTCATTCTCTCCGATCAACTCATTTTCTGAATTTTAAAGTGACACTATTAGGCTACCGAATATTTCTATGGGAACTTCATAACTCAATTTCCATTTTTGGATTAATTTTATACTTCTTGATTATTTCATTATATGAATATGTGTGGATTAAATTTTTATATCCTATATTATATTTATACTTTTTTTAGGTGTACATATAGTGAATACACATAATCAAACTATTTTATTCACAATATAATCCTTGTAAGTGAACCTTTCACCCTCCTCTTTTAGAAAAAGTCTTATATTATGTCTTGTATTTTAATTTAAATTTTATTATGATGGGATATGTTATAATATATCCTTATATCTATATATTTTATTTCCAATAGATGAGATACCCTTTTTCTCTCATCCACTAATATTCTTAATTTTTATGTGATATCGTTAGACTACTGAATTTTTATATGGGAACTTCTAAATCCAATTTCAATTCTTTAGGTTAAACTTATTTTTATTTATTATATTATGTTATGAACATATGTGGATGGCCTCAGAATGTTTTAAACATAAAATCAAATTATATTGGGTGATTTTATATATTTAAAACATAATTATTTCATTTATTTATCTTTAATCAAATGTTACAATATTTCTAAGGGACTTCATATCAATCTCCTTTCATTGAGGCCTATTTTGATTTATACATGACCTGCACTTGTATGGTGTATATATCCCTTTAACATTTAATTTAATTCAAATTAAATATTCCCTCTATGAAGCATTTTACTAAATGATAGAAATAATGTTCATTTTTAATGTAAGTGTGGACAACAACCTTTCGACCACCACGGGCCTTATTTTATATTTGGATTCCTTAGTAAGACAAAATGTTTTGAAAAGGAAAATAAATACCATATTCTCTTTTTACATATTTATGTATTTAAAATGGTTTTGAGAATAAATTGATTATTTCAATATCTTGAAATGTTATATAATGTTTTCAATGTTGAAATTTTACCTTTTCATTATGATTGTTTTATGAATTATGATGATATTATGTTTCTTGGTAATTGTTTACGTATATAGCTGGTTCCATGATAAACCTAGGGTGGGTGATCCTGAGATAGCTCTCCAATTCATTGGGTAACATGAATGAGGTAAACATTAATGTTTCACCTAAGTGATTTAGGGAATATAATATGATGGGTATTCAAAACATAACTCCCAATGTAGTTGCGAAAGATAAAATGTAGGTATGATATGAATTCCACAAGTTACCATTATGTTAAATGATTTCTATGTGTTATTCAAAATTATTATCATTTCATGAGGTATTTTAAAGATATTATGTATATTTTTTATTGATAATATAGTGTTTTCATTCATTATTTTATAACCCTTTCTGAGATTTTTATTCTCATCCCATGTTTTTTAAATTTTATTCACAGGGTATAAGGAAGGGTAAGGTAAATGAAGAATTCAAGAATATTTAAAACTGGAAAATAATTCATGTTTTCCTTTTATATTTTTTATTTAACGTGAAAACAAAAAATTAGTAGAATGATCTACCTTATAATATTTGAGATGTAATATAATATTTATGGATGAATTTTCTAAAACACTTAACCATAACAGATCCTCAATGTTAATTATTAACATCATTCAAGATTATGTAATTTTTATGGCTGGGGCCTTATAGATTGAATGAGAGGTCAGTTTAGATAACTTTAGAGGTTGGGGTGTTATTTAAGAATATGTGACATAACTATAATGGTTAGCATATTAGAATGAGTCTTAGTTATTTTAGATAAATATAATGATTTTAAGATAACCTTAATAAAAATATCTTAATATTTACCCTCCTCATGAGATGTTATATGATGATATTTTTTAACACTCACACATAAAATTTTGGTTTTTGTAAATTGATAGATCTTATAAGGACCCATGTAATAATGGATTTGAAGAAAACTCTGATAGTTTTCTAAATGAGAAACCAAATGAAATGGGATCAATAATGAAAACTCTTGTGGATATTCTCAACAAGCTATATGGATTAATGATTGACAACATGAACCTTGGTGATTTTTATAAGGCATCGTATTCATGAGAAACGAATTCCAATGGGAGTTCAGGTAATAACCATTAAGGTAAGTATATTGAAAACCTATGTATCATGGATGTGGAAAGAAACACATAGGAAATTATTCACAGTTGTGGGAAAATATTTAAAATGTGGTAATTAAGTTAATAAATATATAACATTCCATGAAAAAATGAAGCATCCAGTTGAATATATGAATGGGAAAGAAGTTATTTCCGAATAATCAATTGAATATTTTAAATTTGGTGTGAAAAGTCATTATACATATATATGTCAACAATGAAGGTTCTATAATGGGATCTATAGGACCGTACAATGTATTTTTACTTCTACATAATTATAATCTAATTGAGTATGAGTAAACTGACAATGACCAATGAATGATAAGGTTTATTTTGTTATGATGTTTTGACATTATTTAATCATATGATATGAATCATGATTTCGTTTGTAGGAATGAATTATTATGGAATATGTCGTAAAATAATGTTTACTGGATAATGAATAACATTTAATGTGTAATAAGTCTATATATAAGGGATTCAGGAGTTATAGTATTTTTTTAGGATAATGAAATTCTTAAAAGTATTAAGGATCTTTTGATGATGGAATTACATTGGAAGACATTTTCTGGTATTTGTAACCTTGAATTTTCATTTGTG
Source organism: Viscum album (assembly GCA_963277665.1). Classification (NCBI taxonomy): domain Eukaryota; kingdom Viridiplantae; phylum Streptophyta; class Magnoliopsida; order Santalales; family Viscaceae; genus Viscum; species Viscum album. The sequence continues at coordinate 1,998,041,054 of OY728157.1, forward strand.
AAATTGTTATTTAAGGAAGAATTATCTTTTCTTCTATGGATATAGTTATAGAGAACCATTTGGGTGTATATTATCCTTGAATTTGAGGCAATTATAGGTTATCACATTTTGGTATTAATATACGAGGTATGAGATAATATTTGTGGTTAAAATATGTTATGGTTAATTTAGAGGAATTTATCTCATTTTTAGGAATCTTATAAAATTATATAGTTTTTGAAAATGGACAACATGCAGACTGTGTGAAAACCCGTCACATAGGACCAAGATGTGGGAATCGAACCGACAACCATAGTGCTGTTGGGATTTATCACCTACCACTGGACTATGTGGTGTCCCTAGTTTGTATGACATATTCATTTTAGATAAATGATTTTATTGATAAAGAAGAAGTTTATTTGGGATATTATTTTTTATCAAATGGATATCCTTAGTACAAGAAAGTGATTTGCTGATTATGTGATAATGGTAATTTTGGAAGATGTTTTCTCATTTGGGAACACTATATGCCTATAGAAAATAGAATACTATGGGATTTAATTTGTGGAGTAATGGTTGTAATTTTATTTTAGTAGAATATATTATATACTATGAACATATTTCAATTTGTGTTATTAATGAAAATGGTTAAACTATCATAGATAAAATGTGATTTGGTTAATTATAGTTCAGGGTGAGACTTTAATAGTAGTTGATGTTATTTAGACATAAATGTTAATATTTATGATTGAAGACAATGTTATTAAATTCTATTAATATTGGGGTTTCAAAATTAGTTTGGATTATATTGAAGTATTTTAAGGAAAATTGATTATCGAATAGTCTTTGTTGAACTTTGTGTATTGTTTGTTCAATTTTGGAGACAATGTGTAGTATTTCTTTTTATAAAATATCATCTTTAATAGGGATTATCTATTCTTTTACTAAAAAATTCGTTTTGGTTAATTTATAATTATATGTAAAATATGTAGTTCATCTTTTGTGAATTATTTAATTTTCATGGATTTGATTCTAGCACTTTATGTGTGACCATGTCATATCGAATACTCATCATGGGGAGAAAAGATGCGTTTTTAGTAGAAACATATTAAAGGAAGAAATTATAATTGAAAAGTACTTATATTTCCTTATGTTCTTAATCAATAGAATAAATAATATCTCCATCATTATGAAAGGTAAAAAAACCAATAAAATTTTATTGTTTACTTTTATTTCCAGGGAATCAAAGACTGTTTAACCTATCACAAGTTTGTGGTTCTCTTGTTGAAACCTTTCTCCAAGTCATGTTTTCTTTTACTCTCCATCAGAACATGAAAATTATTTTCTCCTCAAAATCCTTGTTTTCATACATGGAATCCTAGTATGTGTTATCTTGGGTTACCATTGTACTCCTATTACTTTATTTTAAAGATATAATTTTATTGACTTTTGTTCTAATGTGGGACTGTTAATAATGTTCCCGAGCCCAATTTTAAAATTGCGAGGACATAATTCACAAAATGGTTGAATGGTGTAAGATTCCTGGTAAATAATGAATATGACATTTTCATACATGTTAATATTTTTGAATTAAATATTAATTTTACGTTTAATTGGATGTTATTACTGATAGTGTACTCAACACACAACAATAGGTTTCCTTGATATCTTATGTTGCACACAACATTGAATTATACAAAAAAATAATACAATAATAATTATATTTCAAATGGTAGTTAACGCCTAGTCATTGTATAAGTGGGAATTAACATAACTAACTACAATATTATTACACATGTTTATGAAATGTTTTTACTTTAATCCAATAAATTTTAGATACTTAAAATTATAATAAATCTTATTTTAAGCGTGAAATACTCTAATATTTTTTATAGGGTTGATGTAACCTCTTTTGATGGAGAACCCTTTTTAAATATAGTTTTTTCCACTTTTTTATGTTACATTGGTAAAAATAAATTTATTATTTTGAATCTTGACTTCAAAAGTTTCTTTGGGTAACATTGTTTATTTTTCTGATAATGTTCAATTTTTTATGTATAATGAATAATACTATAATTTAATTAAAAAATATATTTTAATCTAATTTATTTATATTGAATAGACTTTATTTTTATTTGGTTTTAAAGTTTAATTGTAATATATTTTTTCCACTTAATCCAATTTTGGTAAATGTATTTTATTTCACATTGAAATATAATAAAAACAAGTGTCAATCTTTTAATAGTTATTAAAAAACATTCTTTTTGGATTTGACAATGGGAATTAATTTTAAATTAATTTTTTCAAATTCTATGTTTTGAATTTGGAAAACTTGATTTCATTTTTTGAATTAGGAGGTTCAAATTTTATAAATAGGTATCTTTTATTTGTATACCGTATGAATAATAACTTCAATAAATATTTTATTTACCATGGTTAAATGATAAATCTTGAAAATAAGGTTAAAAAAATATTTAAATAATATTAAATTACCTTAATATGTGTCCAAATCCTCTTTTCTGATACATTTCTGGTCGTGGGAATCCATGGATCAATTTTGGGACCCAATGGATCCACTTGTAAGTGAAAATGACATTTAATAAAAATTAATTTAAAGTTAAGGAAAATTTAACATAAACATATATCTTTTAGTAAGACAATTTTTATATGGGGTTATATAAGTTATATTTTCAAATATAAATTATAATTTAAAAGATTAAATGATTTCCTATATCATCGTATTTTATATATAATTTTAAACAACAAATAAATAAATTTATGATTGACAGAATAATGATGTAGTGATTACCTTTTTAATCGATGTCTTAAATTAATGAAATTATAAATATTAAAATAAATTTATTTTGAAACATTATATTCATTACATGAATTTTATTAATGATTATAACTTTTTTTATTTGAATTGATTTCCTTTTTTAGTAATAATCATGTTTCAATATTTTTTTAAAAGCCTTGATATGAATTGATTATAAATTGACATAAATGATTTTTTAAATAAATAAAATTTTATTAAATAATAAAATAATTATAAAAATATAATATTTATAGAACTGAAATATATGATATTAGAAATGTTAGTAATGAAAAATTTTGGGTCTCTTAGAATTTTATATTAAGTATATTGGCCATATAATATGAATACACAAAGAGACATGGTAAAAGTTATATTGGTTAAAAAAGGGTTAAAGCTAATTGATAAACATAATTTAATGACCTAAAAATATAAAAAACCTGTTTTTTAGAGGATTTAAATCCATCCTAATTTTATTTTTTACTTAAGTAATTTTTAATCCTTTATGAACTGAAAATAAAAATATAATAAAATAATATTTCTAGACTCTTATAAATAGTACATCATCCCTCTTATAAAAGTGAATCAACCCAACCCCTTTAATAACACATCTCAAGCACCTTTTATAGTCCAAAATATAATAAAATAATCTCCTAACATCCCTATCTTCCTTCTAGAAGCCTTAGCTTTGTCCGAATGCAATTCAATAAATCCATTTGGTTCAACCCAAATGGAGTTATCCGGTTTAAAGGTAACATCTTCTCTCAAGTTCTTTCTTTTTAATTTTTTTCACCACTCCCTATGCTCTTATTATTCATTTTTAACATAAAAAATCAGTAACCTCAATATAATAGGTGGATTTTCTGAGTATTATTATCACTACACTTCCACATAGCTCCATCTACTGGAAATGAACATACTGTTTCTTTGGACAGAGAACTATTGCCTGACGAAACGATGATTGTTCGATTTTCCCCTACCACCTCTCATGGTGGCCATTACAATGGAACTATAATTATATAAGATATTTTTGAAATTTATTTTATGTGTATTCTTCTATAATTCTCATTTATAACACACCGTTATGTTTTTCATGTCGTATAAATACAATAATATCATTTGAGGAAGTACGAACTACCGTCCTGTCAAAATGATATGAATCGTTCATACCATACATAAAACATATAAATGATAATGTTAATGAAATTATAAAACATTTATAAAATATGATATTATAATTTATTATAATATAATTGGGTTTCATTTTGTTTTCATTCCTTGAAATATAAAAATGAAATGAAAGTGGTGTTCACGTGTACGTATAGTGTACCATGTCCATGAACTGTGTCTTTCATTTTTTATATATTCAAATGTTATGTAATATTATAAATACATATATACTAGATATAAATAAATACATAATTTATATATATGATATTTAAATCATGAATAAAAATATGGAGAAAGTGGAATTTTGACCTCATGTGCAATTGGTAATTATAACAATGCCATTTTTTACTCACGTTCTGAACATCGAAAAAATGTCCAATATGATCTCAAATAATTATCTAATTGTTTTATAAACATAATAGGTGACATAAGAGGTATAATAATCATTAAAAATTTCTCAAGAAAGTACAAATTAACTTATGTTTATTAATTTGGAAAACAAGGAACATACAAGACAAGTGGAACTCAATGTAATGGAACTTCGTAACCCAATTTTCATTATTTGGGTAAATCGTATACTCCATGATTATGTCATACTATGATTATGTGGGAAAATTATTTTTTGACATCCATTATTAGTTTTATACTTTATTTATGTTTAATTATAGTGAATACACATAATCAATCTATTTTATTTCCAAAATGATCTTTTTAAGGGAACATTTCACCATCTTCTTTTAGTCAAAGAAATATTTTATGTTATGTATTTTAATTTACATTTTATAATGTTTTGATGTGTTATTATATATCCATATTTCTAAACATTTTATTTCCATGTGATGATAGAACTTTTTCAATCCCAATAACTTGTTTTCTAAATTTTAATGTGAAACTGTTAGGCAATAGAGTTTTTCTAAGAGAAATTCTCATCCCAATTTCTATTCTATGGGATAATATTATAATTTATAATTTTGTAGTTCTATGAATATGTGTGGAATAAAATTTTATATCTTATATTTTTTTAATATTGATTTATGGGTACTTATAGTGAATACACATAATCAAACAATTTAATTCAAAAAATGATCCTTATAAGGGAACCTTTCACCCTTTTCTTTTAGTAAAATAGTTCTTTTATGTCACATATTTTAATTTCCATTTTCATATGATGGGATATGTTCTTCTATATCCTTGTTTCTTTATGTTTTATTTCTAAGGGATGAGATTCAATTTTTCTCTCATCAACTCTAATTGTGAATTTTTTCGTGATTCTTTTAGGCTATAAACTTTTTGTAAGAGAAAAACTTAATCCAGTTTTAATTCTTTGGTTTAAACAGATACTTTTTGATTATTTCGTGCTATGAATATGTGTGAATGAACTATGATTGTTTTAAATATAATATCCACTTATATTGAGTGTATTTATATTTTTTACACATAATTATGTCATTGATTAATCCTTAATCTAATGATACAATCAATGTAAGGGACATCGTCTTAATCACCATTCATTGAGGACAATTTTGATTTGTACAAGACTTACTTTTATACAGAGTATAAAACCATTTTATATTTATTTCCATTCAAATGGAATCTTTTCCCTAAAATTTGTTTTAATAAATTGCAAAAAAATAATCTTTTTTAACCAATGCGAAGACAACAAAATATCCACCACCAGGAAATTATTTCATATTTGGTTTCCTTAACAAACAGAAATGTTTTTAAAAGGATAATAAATATCATATTCTCTTTTTATGGATTTTGGTAATGAAAATGTTTTCTAGAAGACATTGATTATTTTAATATATTGAAATGTTTTATTATGTTTGCAATGTGGAAATTTTATCATTAATTTATTCTTATTTAATGTGTTATTAATATGTTATGGTTTATGGTAATTGATTATATATATAGGTGGTTAGGTTATAAACTTAGGGCGGGTGATCCCAATATAGCTCTCTGATGGATTGGGTAGAATGTTGGATGTAAAAGTTAATATTTCTCCTAATAGATTTTGGGAATATACTATGATATGTAATGCAAACGTAACTCCATGTACAGTTGTGAAAGCTATAATGTAAGTATGATATTGATGCCCCAAGTTACCTTTATGATTTATGATTTTTATGTTTCATTCATATATCTTATGATTTCATGAGGTATGTTAAAGTGCTTATGTTTTTTCTGTATAGATAGACTAATGTTTTAATATTTTATTTTATAAAAATTACATAGATTTTTATACTCATACAAAGTTTTTTATATGATATTCACAATGTATAAGGAAAGGTAAGATAAAGGATGTGTTCAAGAAGATTTATATCAAGAAAAGTTTCTTTTCTTCATTTAAAAATATTTACTTAATGAAAAAATGAAACTGAGAAGATGTGTCTACTTAGTAATATTTGAGATGTAATATAATAGTAATGGCCTATTTCTCTAAAACATTAAACATGAAAAGATCCTCAATGTGAATTATTAACATAATTAAAGATTATGAAATGTTTAAGGATGGGGCCTTATAAGAAGGCAATGAACTATAAATGGATCCCTATGATGATATTTATTTCTTCTATCATACTATTCATTTTTCATTAGAAATTCTTTGCTTTATGCCATTCATATCCACAAATAACAAATTATTCTATTCCTATTTGGATTATTCCGGGAACTCCCATTTGAATATCTGACATAAATTAAATCAATGCATCATTACAAAATGGTCTCTACCACTTATGCTCTTAGAGAAATCGATAATTGTTTTCTTTAGTGATTCATGTAGATAGTTAATTTATAGGTTTTTGATCATATTTTAGGATAACATATTACACATAATCCTAATATCTTTAACTTAAGTCAAAAACTATATTTTTTCTCATATTCACCACATTTCGCATCATGTTCAATGTTAAAACAATTCATATGGTTCCCAACTATGGATTAAAACCAAAAAACATAGTTCGAGGAACAATAATAATAGTGGGATAACCATATGATCATTTATTATATATATATACAATGATAACTTATTTTTAATATAAAAATCATAGTTTTGACCTATTTAAATCATTTTACCATATTTTATAATCCTAAAGAATGGTTTTTATGAAAATGTGAGTAATATAAATCATAATACATAGTAGTGGAAAAATAAGTGGGTATTAAGAAACATTTTTATGTACTAGGTAACCCTGATGTCAAACCTAAAACGAAAATTTTAAATTTATTACCACTAAGAACAACTATTCCAGAGACACATACATATTTAGTATATAGAGAAATATGTATTTCATTTAAAGTGAACATAATATCATCCTTAATGAAATTTTATAATTTTATTCCCTATATATCCTTAATGTTCATCACATGGTTATGTTCCAAAATTTTTATTTTCCCAAATCTAGTTCCCAATGATTCTACTAAGATTCTTATAATACCAGCAACAACAACCCTAAACTTTGTAACCCATAGAAAGTTTCATCTATAATACATCATTAGAAGATACAAGGAATTGAATCACAAAGGACCTAATAGTTTTTTGGTCCTGGTAAGATACATTCATACATGATTCCCATATCGTATTTGAAAAATAAATTACAACATATTTTTTTCATGAATAAAATTATTCCCTCTAGTATATCCATGAATTTAAATCATAACACTTTTTATAGATTCCTGGTAAATGAGAAAAAACTAAGGATGAGCTCAAATTCTTAGTTATAATTTATTATAATAAAAGCTAACAAAAAGAAATAAGAATAATTAAAATGTAATCATAAATAAATGAATAGACATGAAATTTAAATATCTAGAATATCATAATATAATAAAACATAATCAATTTATATATGTAAATAACTATACAAACATTTCATTTAATAAACATTAATATCATCATAATATGATAGATAATCAATATAGAATTATAAATAACTAATAACACCATACATTTAAAAATCATGAAAATAATGATAAAATAACTCAAAATCAATGTTTAAATGTAATTAATTGGAGAAATTCCATTTGATATAAAACGCGACTATCATAATAAAATAATGGTAAATCAATAGGGTAAGGTTAGTAACATAAAACACATTCCACTTATTCAAAGAAACTGAGAATTAAATGTATCTAGGTTAAAAATCATTGTGAAAATATCATCGAAAATAGTAACTAAATTCCCAAGGAATAAAATGCTTAATTATTTGTCAAAGTTTTCTCAAGAATCCTGATACACATAATGAAAACATCGTTCTCAACACAATTTTAAATTGTTAGGTAGGTAGACACCAAAATCATTTTTACTAAGGATTGCGATCTAATTCACCAAATGAGAATACCTATGAATTGGGGGTATATCTATAACCATGAACCACCCATAACTACGTGTCCAAACAATTAAACATATTTATAATGGTGGAATTAAATCATCAACAATATTCGTTATCAAAAAAATTTACAAATAGAGTAATGAATATAAATTAACAATATGTTATATAGGCAATCTTGTAACTTTCCAAGTATAAAACCATATCTATAAATGATACACAGTGCATGTAATAATTACTTACATGACATATAATATGTATATTTAGTGTAAAAATAATATCCAATGATAACAGGAATGTGAATATTTAAATAAAATGTTTATTATGACAAAAAATAATCAATAATTGGAATGTTAATACTTTCCTTAGTCAAAATGAACATAAAATATATAGACAAAAATAAGGATGTTTTGAATAAAAAATTACCCTATTAGATCATAATTCTTGATATTTTGGTTTTAATATTTATTAATTTGAATTACATAAAAATGTCAACGAGATAATTAATGAGGAAAATATTCATTTTACATTAAAAATCAATTTTTAGGAATAACAGCTCATAATATATTTTCAATTAAAAATTCATTGAAAATACAATAAAAATGGAAAATAATATTTAAGACATTCATAGCTTATGATGGTGGGAAATTTCATACAAGTCGTAAAAATTAAAAAAAAAATTCTCTGTAATGCCCTGACCCCAGACACATAGAGTCGGTTCATTATTACGTATCATTGGGATTATCCCAAAAGATCAAGTCTCAAAATACCGATTAGTTTGGTAGCCTTTGAAGTACTAGAAACATTCATATGGATTACATTACATCATAAATGGAAAACTACAACATCATTTTTTCCATAGACAACACCGAGATCCCATAGACTATCCCTGCAGGTCAATCATAGTATACTTCTTCGCATCCTAGGAAAAATAAAACATAGAAATGGGTGAGCTTAGACGATTAGTAACGATAACAATATAGCAGAAACATTCATAAATAAGAATAAAAATTTAAGGCAATGTATAAAACAAAAACCAAAGAATTTTCAACGTAAAATTCATCCTAATGTGGAAAATATAAATCAAAATAATGCAATTTACATGCACACATTGATATTAAATTAGAAGAATAATTACATTCAATATCAATAGAAACTTTCATAATGATGGAATTCAAAATGAAAGACTTCATAACCACATAGTCAAGGCCATGTGCCGAGACTAAAAATAATATTTTTCCAAGAACATGTGTCAAGACACTAGTTTATCTCATGGGATCTACTAATGCATCTAGGAGCTATAGTAGGCTCCACCCGTCACTCACTAAGCCCAATGCATTCCTCATATGAAATGTTTTAAACATAACATAAACATTTATATTAAAACTAGTATAGGAAATGTCAATACTTTTTCCATAATCCATGAATGGTAGAAAAATAACACATTCATAGTCAAACATATCCAAAAAATTTAAATACAAAATGGGTGATTTGTATCATAATAAATCAACTTCAAACAATATTAAAATTTATTAAAGGATGTTGACACAGATGAAATCAAAACTGTTTTAGAAAAATATCTCATTCTTTATTTTATATCATTTTAAGTTACATAATTAAAAAAGGAAATAATTATTTTGAAAATATTCTTATATGCTTGTAAGGGAAGCTTCGACGATGTTATAACAGCGGAATATGGCCACACCCGTGGTATAAGTTGAAAAACATAGTTACCTTAATTTTGTCGAAAAGGTCATTAAGTAACTTGTTTGGAAAACGAAGAAAATATTCCATTAAAAACGTATAATGTAAAATAATGGTATAAATGAATTTAACCCATATTCTAGAAGGTAATAAAAATGTTTTGGAATAAATTTTCAGGGAAACATGGATATGGATTATAAAGAGGTCTCAGTAGATAATTTCATATAAACAACCTTGAATAATGATGAGGTTGTAGAATTTAACCTTACCTTGTAATTTTCATTGGTAGAGGTTAGGTTAACCTGCTATATAATGGTGAAATAATTGTTAATAAAATATAATAGAACCATGTATATTAATATGATATCATATATGATCTTCCAATATTGATTTGTAAATGATATTTTAGTAGTATCCTCGTTTCGGTTGTTAACTGATTTGTTTCCCTTTATATGCTTAGTTACATAAGCCATGATTTTTATGGCTAGAGTGTATTTGATTCATATCCATAATTATATTAAGTTCAGTAGATATTATTTTTAGTCATCACATGAAAATTAATCTTGAATGATTACGATGGGGAATGAATCTCATCGTGTTCGTGGAGACGGTAATCTGTATGTACAAACGAGCAACAATTTCATTCTTTTGTTATTAAAATCATATGTAAATGGATGGTAGATCATATATAAATAATTCTTAACATATTATATCTATTATTTAAATCAATTATACATCATTGTTATACCCATCAAAATAATAATGTATTAAATAACAACTACACCACAAAGTGGAGATGGTAAGCCATAGGTAAGCACGTATTGTGACATGTTATTCATAGGATGGATAACATAATGAATATGGTTGTACCATTGTTATAATAACATCAATTTATATAGAAGATACCGGAGTTCATATTTTTTAGTTTAAACAACAAATAAAGAGAATGTGGAAGAAGAAAATAACATGAAAGAGGGGGTGAGATATTTACCTCTTCTTTTGACTATTCCTTTTGATTTGATCAAAAGGGCTCTTTAGGTGGTCTTTCTGATCAAACTAAGGCATATAGGATAAAGGGAGGATGTTTTGGAGGATATATGTTCAGGGTTCGGCAAAGAAAAATGGAATTAATGGTGTGGATTTGGGAGAATGGTAAGTGTCCTTTTATAAGAGGGGTGAGGGGCACCTTAGGAAAAATTGAAATATTATTTTATAATAAAATCATTATCATTTTATAATGGATCCAAAATGAATTATTTAATGGATAATGTGAGAATGAGTCTAAAAATACTCAACCAATTGGTTTTTGATAGGTTTGGGTAAATATATTAACAACATCTTTTAGATTTTACCCTTAGATAAATTGTTTGACATTTAACATGTCTCTTTGTATTTCTATATTATATGGTTCATAAATTTACAATAAACTTCCAAGGGAAACCCAAGTGGTTCTTCAATGACATATATAATAGTATTTAATCCTTTTGGCCGATCCTTAGTTTTTTAGGAATTGAATACCAATTAATAATATACTATTTGTTTTAAAAATTCTTTTATGTAAATTTCAACACTATTTTGAATTTTGTTTTTGATAAATTCATAACAGCATTATTACATTCAAATTTTTTTTTAATAAACCCTAACATGTCATATTAACTGATATAATTAGTTTAATTCATAAAAAGTCCCATATTTCCTTTAATTGTGTATTTATAATATCAATTATTTTAATATTATATTAATAATGAAATTACTCCATCATCATTGTGTCAGAAATAAATTAAATTATATAATTTTTAAAAATTATAAACAAAATACCAATATGTAGGAAACATTCTTATTTCTAATTAATATTTCTAGAGGAATTTATCTTATGTATATCCTTATATTAGAAATTATTTAGTTATTATACTTTTACTTTAACACTTTTAAGTCTTCGTTGAATTAAAATATAACAAATGTCCTAATCTAATCCAAGTTGTCCTAAAGGATCATATTTTGTTGATAAAGTAGTTTTTTGTTGTATTACACTTATCCAATAGAAATCAGGACATGTGTTATGGTAATTATAATATCATTTTTACCCTTAATTACCCTATTTACTTTTAACTATCGTAAAAAACTGTAAAAAGTTACTTTTTACTAAAAACTATTTTCTTCTTATTGAACCACATTTTACTTACTGATATCAACCATGTCTCTCTTATTTTCTAAATTCAACTAAGAGAAGTGGAAAATTTAACTTTTATGTAAATTTTCAAATGCTCATAGGAGATGCGTAAATGACGGTAAAAAGTTCAATAAAATTTTGACATATCTAAAATTATTATAAACTGACATCAATGAATTAAATTTAACATATATAGGTATTAGGCGTTTATTTTGACCTAAAATAAATTTAAGTAAAATAAATATTTATTTAAATAAAAATTCGGTTTTAAACTATAACTCGGTGTTTTCACTATTCATAAAAAATTGAACGTTTTCAGAAAAATACAAAAAATTCCCCCTAAGCTATTTTCGATATTCCAAATCCAAAAATGAAGTCCATTTTAAAAGATAAAATTTTTAAAAATATTAAAAAGTGGGTATTAATATTCATAATGGCTAGTTTTATTGGTTGTGATGTATTAGAACTCGAAGTTGCGTACATCACATGGTATTGTATTATTCAAATATAAGAATAACGTAGAATCTTGGGTTGTTATATTCTCCCCTCCTTCAAATAATTTCTCCCTTAAAATTTCTAGAATATTACTACATAAAAATACTTGGGTAGTTCTTCATCATAGGTTCCTCGGGTTCCCACATTGCCTATTCAATCCAATGGTTTCTCCATTGAACTTTTACCAAATGAGTTTTCAGTTTCTCAGCAATTGTGAACTTTTATCAAGAACATTGAAAGGTTTTCACAATAATATAGATCGGGGTCCAGTTCTAATTTCTCATAGGTGAATACATGCGTTGGGTCCGAAATGTATTTTCTCAACAGTGATACATGGAACACATTGTGAACTTTGGATGGACTTGGTGGAATTTCCAAACGGTAGGCTACAACCACAATTCGTTCTAGAATTTCGAAAGGTCTGATGTACCAGGGACTTAATTTTCCCGTTATACCGAATCATATAACACCCTTCCATAGAGATACCTTCATGAAAACATGATATCCTACCTTAAATTCCAAATCCTTATATCAGTTATCAGCATAGTTCTTTAGCCTACTTTAAGCTACTTTAATGTATGGTTGGATTACCTTCACATTTTCTATTGTATCATCTACATGTTCTAGGCGTACGAGTTTTCTTTCACAAACAAAATCCCAAAAGGTTGGTGTGAGACATCTCTTTCCGTATAACGCTTCATATGGTGCCATATGATTATTTGAATTGAAGCTATTTTTATTGGAAAATTAAACTGGAGGTAAATATTTACCCCACATACCTTGAAATTCATGTGAGCATGATCTCAATATGTCTTATAATGTTTGAGTAGTATGTTCTGATTGTCGGTCTGTTTGGGGGTGGTAGGTAGTGCTCAAACGAAGTTCGGTATCCATGTATTTTTGAATACCCTTCCAGAATCTTGATGTAAAACATAGATCACAATTATAAACAATCAATAGTGGTACTCCGTGAATTCTTACAACTTCTTTAATACATAGTCTTGCTAGAAGTTAAAATGGTAAATCATCTCTTATAGCTAGAAAATGTGCTGACTTGGTAAGATGATCAACAATGACCCATATTGCAACGTTCCTTCAAAGACTCATTGGTAGTCCAATGACAATTTTCATCATAAAATTATCCCATTTCCACTCTGGTATGGGAAGAGGTTGCATGACTCCTCTAGTCTATTGCCTTCCAGCTTTCACTTGTTGAAAAACCATACATCTAGGCACAAAATCAGGAATATCCCTCATCATGTTGTCCCACCAAAAATGTAACATGAAATCTCTATACATCTTAGTGCTACCATGGTTTATAAAGAAATTAGAGCTATGAGCATCATTTAAAAATTCCCATTTCATATCAGTTATATTGGAAACACAGAGTATCTTCCCAAATTACAAAATCCCATCATCATATATGAAGTCATTCATTCTCCCATCATTCACAACATTAATCTTCTTTTGAAATTTTTCATCATCGGTCTGAGAACTCTTTATCCTATCTCGTAGAGATGGTTTGGAAACAATTTCAAAAAAAATTGATGTTTCACCTTCCATGGTTGTCCCCATGTGCAAATTTATGAGATCCGTGTATATAGGATCCTTTTCAACTCTCATCTTCTTCAGAACTCCATGATCCTTTCTTCTCAAAGCATCTTCCACCATATTTTCCTTCCCCGGGTGGTAGTGTATGGTGAAATCAAAGTCCTTGAGTAGTTCAATCCATATCCTTTTCCTCATGTTGAGTTCTTTCTGTGATAAAATATACTTCAAACTCTTGTGATCAGTAAATATCTCACATTTTTCCCATAGAGATAATGACTCCATATCTTTAAATAAAATATTATAGATTCTAACTCGAGATCATGAGTAGGATAGTTTTTCTCGTGAATTTTTAGCTTTCATGATGCATAAGAAATAACCCTATCATGTTGCATAATGACACAACCACGTTCTTCCTTTGAAACATCACTATAAATAACAAACCCATCATTCCCCGATTGTAGATCCAAGATAAGAGAATTGACTTGACTTCTCATAAATTCTTCAAAACATTATTCACACTCTTTTTTCCAAACAAATTTAACCTCTCTATGTGTTAGCTTCATCAATGGGTTATCCAATCGAGAAAAATTCTGGACGAACCGCCTAAAATAACCAGCTAAACCAATAAAACAATGTACCTCTGGAATACTCTTTGGTGCTAGCCATTCATAGATTGCCTTGGACATAGAAGGATCAACATAGATTACATCCATAGAGACAATTTTTTCAAGAAAATAAATCTCATGAAGCTAGAATTCACACATGCTAAACATCCCTTATAATTCCTGTCTTCTAAGAGTTTTTAAAACAATGCACAAGTGATTTTCATGATTATAGTAACTTTTAGAGTATACCAAAATATCAAAAACAAATACCACTACAAAGTCATCAGGATATTCCTTGAAAAATCTATTCATTAGTTCCATAAAGACATATGGTACATTATTCAATCCAAAAGGCATTAGTGTAAACTCGTAATGCCCATGCCTAGTTCAAAATGTTGTTTTTAGAAGGTATTCCTTCTTCACACACAACTGATGATATCCAGATCGAAGGTCAATCTTTGAAAAGTATTAAGCTCCATGAAGTTTGTGAATTAAATCTTCAATGCAAGATAGGGGATAACTATTCTTTATTTTTATATCATGTAATCCCTGTAGTCAATCCACAACCTCATAGATCCATCATTCTTCATAACAAAAAAGAACAGGGCCTCCCCAAGGATAAACACTAGTAGAATTAATCCCCTATTACTCAATTCGTCTAGTTGTTTCTTTAGTTCCACTAATTCCATAGTGGCCATTCTACATGGGGTCTTTGATATGGGACTTGAACCTCGAATTAAGTCAATGGAAAACTCAATAACTCGTTCTGGAGGATGTCCAAGTAAATCTTATTGAAACATGTCAACATATTATTGCAGAATAGGTATATCCTCTATTTGAACATTCTTTTCCTCACCCAATGTCATTTCAATCTCGTGCTCCCCAATAATTGAATTTAGTTGAGCTACTGGTGGTGGATATAGATAAGAATTAGGTGGTGACATTTCTATTCTAAAGATAAGGTACTCCTTACCATCATCCAGAATTGTATCCTCCTTCTTACAAATAAATTATATCATCATGATATGAAATATAATACATACCAAGGATTCTATCAAATTAAATAATGGGTATGTTAATGATATTAGTAGATAAAAATCTTTTATATAACCTAATGGGGACTGATTCACAAAACCTTGTGGAAATGATACTTCCCTTTGAAGTTTTTACTGAAAAATCCCATGATAATTCAAATAGGAAATATCTAATTTTCATAGAAAACTAGGAAGATATGAAACAATTCAATGATCCAGAATCAAATAATTCATTGTCTAAACTTGAAGAAACCATTAAATTACATGCCACTATGTCTTTCGGAGCTTCAACCTCAGCAGTAGTGATAGAATAAGTTTGGCCTTGATCCCTTGGCCATTTCTGAGGTATGTTCCTTTGACTCTCAGGACATTGATTGGAAAAATTTACTCTTTCTCTACAATTGTAGCATTCAACATTTACAGCGTCTCTCTACCCCTTTCAATCATGAGCTTGGTGGCCTCTTTCACCACACTTGTAAGAGACTCCCAATCACTTCATACAAGTACCGGGGTGTTTCTTCCCACATTAACTACTGGATGGATATTAAAATTTTCCCTTCTTCCCCTTATTTCCATTTCTAGAGTGTTGAGAAAATCTCTCCTTCTCTTTCTTTTCTTTAAATTCGTAAGACATAGAGAATTCTTTTTATGTCTTGATTATAGACGAGAAAATATCTTCGTATGAAGAGAAGGATTGTGACCCTAATTCTCTATGGAGAAATTGTTTTAACCCATAAAAGAAATGATCTATTATACTTCTTGTGTTACGTATAAAATATGCGTCATGCCTCACTAACCTTGTAATGTTATCATCATACTTTGTTACATTATCATCCTCCTTTTACCTCAGACTCTGAAATTGACTTTCCATATCCACTCGATAGTCATGAGGAAAGTATTTTTATAAGAATTGCTCTTTGAAATCCCTCTATTCCATATTTGATACTTCATCATCTTCCTCTGTGTTTGGAATCAATGACCACCATGGTTCAACATCTCCAGTGAGGCGGTAAACTGCCATTACAACTTTTTCTATTTCGCTACTACCTAAGGCGTGAAATATTTTCTCTAAGTAATTTTTCCACTTCTCATATTCTAAAGGATTGGTAACTCCAAGGAATGTTGTTGGTTGTTTCCTCATGAAGTGATCAAACATTGATCTCCCACACTGCAGATCAGGGTGCTCTATACAGGTAAGGTTATTATTCATAACCTGAGTGAGTTGTCCCAATGTAGTGATAAGTTGATCAACACCATTTGTATCATCAGCTCCACTATAATTATCTATAGAAGGATGGAAATCCCTATATAGAGTGTGTTCATTGATATGGTTTGCATTCCTTCCCCTAGGATCCATTTTTAAACAATCTCATACACAAGATTTTTTTATGAATCATAATATGTAATTCCAAACTTATAACACACTTAACTTAAATTTAAAATTTTATGGATATAATCCATAATCATAAAACAAAATTTCATTGAGGATGTATATAAATATAAATCATTAATAATGATTTGTAAAGAAAATGTGGATTATCCTAAGCATATCCCCTAGGAGTTTCGTAACCAAGAGTGAAGCAAGGCCCATTGTCGTGCACTAGTTCTGGTTCGAGTCTAGCTCAAAGAGGTGTTTTCAAGTTTTACCCCTAGGTACATCTGTGCCAGAGTCACCTCTACCAGATCGTATCTAGACATGGATTTATTTCTTGGAAATCTCACAAAATATCTACAATACAAATATTATAGGAAGTTCTTCTATATTAATCCTCAAAGTCTATCTTTGGATAGAGTGATCTAATCATATTTTTTTTAAATATAGTTTCCAAGTGTGTACTAAACATCCTATGATATCAACTATAACGCCCCAACCCCATAATCCCTGAGTCAGTGCATTACTACGTATCATTGGAATGATCAAAAAATATGAAGTCTCGAATGACAGATTAGTTTTGTAGCCTTGGAAGTACTAGATACATTCATAAGGTTTACATTACATCATAAAATGGAAAACTAAAACAACATTAATTAAATATACAACACTGAGATCTCATAGACTATCCCTGCAGGTTAGTCATAATATACTCTTGTGCATCCTGGGAAAAATAAAACATAGAAAGGGGTGAGATCAAATGATTAGTAAGGATAACAATATAGCATAAAATTTCATAAATAAGTATAAACATTAATGAAATTATATAAAAATAAAACAAAATCCACATCAACATAATATTCTTCACAATATAGAAAATATAAATCAACATAATGCCATTTACTTACTCACAAGGAAATTATACTAGTTGAATAATCACATGCAATGTTAATAGCCACTTTCTTAATAATGGAATTCATAATTCAGACTTCATAACCACATATCCAAGGCCTTGTTCCATGACTAAAAATAATATTTTATCAAGGACTTGTTCCAATACACTATTTTGTCTCATGAGACCCACCGATGCATCGTGGAGCTATAGCGGGCTCCACCCATCACTTACTAAGTCCATTGCGTTCCTCATATGATATGTTTTAAACATAACATAAACACTTATATTAAAACTAGCATATGAAATGTGTATACTTTATCCATAAACCCTGAATGGTTGAAAAATAACACATTCACTACCAAAAATATCACAAAACCTTCAATACAAAATATAAGATTTGTATCATAATAAATCAACTTCAAACAATATTAAAATCCATTAAAGGATGCTGATATTGATAAAATCTAAATTTTTTGAGAGAAATATCTCATTATTTTTTTCGAAATAATTTAATGTTACACAATTATAAAAGAAAATATTTATTTTGAAAATATTATTATAAGCTTGTAAGAGAGATTCGACGATGTTATAACATCAGAATATGGCCTCACCCACTGTACAAGTTAAAATAACATTCTTACCTTAATTTTGTCGAAAAGGTCATTAAGTAACATGTTTGGAAAATGACGGAAAGATTACTTTCAAATATTTTAAGGTCAAATAAGGGTATAAATGACTTTAAACAATTGTATAGTAATTAGTAAAAATGTTTTGGAATACATTTTTAGGAAAACATGGATGTTGATGATAACGAGGTCTCATTAGATAATTACATATAAACAACCTTGACTAATGATGAAGTCGTAGAATTAACCCTTAACTTTTACTTTTCCTTGGTTGAGGGTATGTTAAAATCATTCATAATGGTTAAATAATTTTTATTAAATTATACCAGAACCATATACATTAATATGATATCATATATGATCTTCCAATATAGTTTTGTTAATGATATTTTAGTAGTATCATCGTTTCGGTTATTAACTAATTTGTTTTCATTTATATTCATAGTTATGTAAGCAATGATGGTTATGGATAGAATGTATTTGATTAATATCTATAATTATATTATGTTCTTTAAATATTATTTTTAATCATCACATTAAAATTAATCTTCAATGATTACGATGAGGAATGAATCTCATCGCATTCATGGAGACAGTATTATGTAGGTATGCACGAGAAATAATATCATTCTTTTGTAATTAAAATAACATTTAAATGGATGTTATATCATATAAACACAATCATTAAAATTTCATATATATTATTTACGTCATTTATACATCATTATTATACCCATCCAAATAATAATGTGTTGAATAACAACTACACCACGACGTGGAAATGGTTAGTCGTACGTACACATGTTTGGTGACATGTTATTCATAGGATGTATAACATAATGAATATGATTGTAACATTTTTATAATGACATCAAATTATATAAAATATAATGGATTTATTATTTTATAATGAAAACAACAAAAAATAGGATGTAGAAGAAGAAAATAACAAGAAAGAGGTGGTGAGAAATTTATCTCTTCTTCGGGTTCTTCCTTTTGATTTGATCAAAAGGGCTCCATTGGTTAGATTTATGATCAATATATAGTATCTATAATGAAGGTAGGATAGTTGGGAGGATATTTGGGCAGTGGATGGCCGATCCAAATGGCATTGAAGGTGTGAATTTAAGATATGGGTAAGTTCCCTTTTATAAGAGGGGTGAGGGGAACCTTTGGAAAAGATTCAAATACTATTTTATAATTAAATCATGTTCGGTTTATAATTGCTCAAAAATGAATTATTTATAGTCTAAGGTTGGGATGGGTCGAAAACCACTCAACCAATATGTTTTAGACATGTTTCAGTCACTATTTTAACCTTATCTTTTAGATTTATCTCTTAGATAAATAGTTTGACATTTACAATATCTCTTTGTATTTTTATATTATATGGTTAATAAACATACTATAAACTTATAATAGAACCCAAAGTGGTTCATTAATGACATATATAATAGTATTTAATCCCTTTGGCTAATCGTTATATTTTTAGTATTAGAATACCAATCAATAATAAAGTATAAGGTTTAAAAACTCTTTTATGTAAATTTTGATACTATTTGACATTATGTTTTTCCAAATTCATAAAAGCATTTTTATTTCTAAAAAAAATACATTTAGTCAACCCTAAAATGTCATATTAACATATAAAATAATTATAATTCATATAAAATATAAAATTATATTTATTTGTGTCTTTATAATATCAATTATTTTAACATTTCATTAATAAGGTAATTACTGCATCATCATTGTGTCATAAATAAATTAAATTATATAATATATAAAAACAGTAAATAAAATACAATTATGTATGAAATATTTGTATCTTTCTAATGAATATTTATAGTATAATTTTTCTTATGTATAACCTTATATTAAAAATGGTTTAGTTATTAATCTTTGATTTTAACACTTTTGACTCTTCTTTTAATTAAATAATAATAAAAGTCCTAATCTAGTTAAAGTGGACCTAAATTGTCATATTTTATTACTAATGTTGTTTTTGGTCGAATTAAAGTTATTCAATAGAATTAGTACATGTGTTAGGGAAATTATGATATCATTTTTATCATTAATTACCCTATTTACTTTTAATAGTGGTAAATAAATGTAAAATGTTACTATTCACCGAAAATTATTTTAATATTATTGATCCACATTTTACATAATGGTATTAATTATGTCTCTTAGATTTTCAAAATTTAACTCACAGAGGTAATAAAATTATGTTTTACGTAAATTTTCAAAGGCTCCTAGGGGGTGGGTAAAAGACGGTAAAAAATTAAGTAAATTTTTTATTTATCTACAATTCTTGTAAACTGACTCCAATTAATTACATTGAACATATATAGGTATTATGTATCTATTTTGATGTAAAATAAATTTGAATAAAATAAATAATTATTTATAAAAAAATCGGTTTTAAACTATAACTTAGTGTTTTTCACTATTCATCAAAAAATGAATGTTTTTAGAAAAATACCAAAAATTTAGCCTAAGATAATTTAGATATTCTAAAGCCCAAAATGAATTCCATTTTGAATGATAAAATTTATAAAATTTTAAAAATTTGGTATTACTATTCATAATAGCTAATTTGATTGGCTGTGGTGTGTTAGAAATCGATGTTGCGTACAACCCATGCTATTGTATTATTAAAAGAAAAGCATACTGTAGATGTATGGGGTGATAAAGTTTCCATATTTTTGGTAAAATAAAAATGAAACTTGTTTAAAAAATAACTAAAATATTCATCTTAAAACATTATGTAAAAGTTAATCATGTGTAAATATTTCATTAATATCAATTTTTAAAATTTTTAACTCATTTTTTAAATAATTTTATGAAAACATTGATTTGGAAAAATGGTTTTTTCATGACGAAATAAATGAAGACATATTTTTTTATATTTTATTAATAATTTTATTTATAAAATGGTGTATTTTAATAGTATTGTTACATAAAAAATCATGAATTACTAAATGATAAGAAAATTAATGTGATTTATTATTCGATGATAATATAATTTCCATAAATCATAATTAAATCAGAAGAAATCCCACTTAAAATGAGATTGTGATATAAACCCTATAAAATATCATAACATTGAAGTGAGAATTAACTAATGAATAGATTATGGGCATAAAAAGTAAATTTACATTATACAAGGGTAAATAAAATAAAAAATAATCAAAATTTATTGCACACATAATCAAATATTATCAAATAGAACAAATACGTAACATAACCTAATGAACAGAAATTGAGTTTATAATTTCATCACCAAATGGTAATTTTCATATACAATAAATTTTGATGAAAAAATAAAAAATAAAAAATTATTATACAGTTAATTATAAAATATTCATGATATTACACGAAAAATGGGATGTATATGAACCGTATAAAAAATTAGTCTCCTAAAATTTTAATATGGCTCAATGAATGGAAATTGAGATTAAATCTCTTACCTCTAGTTCATTTTTCAATAAACATGATTCAACACCATGTATACTATTCCTAATCAGGTTATAAATTTATAAAATAACCATATTGATAATTATAAAATAATATATTATCATATTATAACATTTTTCCTCCCAATTATAAATAATATTTCAGTATTATCATTGTCTTGACTGTCAATTGTCTTGTCTTAGCTTTAGTGTTTTCTAAAAAATGATCTAATTCATAAGAAATTATAATTTTACATAATAACCATATTGATATTTATGCACTAATTATAATTTTTTTCATTAGATAAAATTTTGAATCATTACTGATATATAACTTTATATATATATCACATCAATATGGAGAGATATTTGGTCATACGTATACATGTGTGCCGATATCATTTCATTCACGAGTGAATGGGTAAAGATGTAAGTAATATATTAATCTCGTATTTTCAATATCATGACATATATAAAATATATATTCATTAAATTTTTCTTTATTACATTCCATTTGAAGATAAAGTGAAAATAGATTACATTGGTTGGCGATTTGGTTGTTTGATGTACACACGAATGAGGTTATCTAAATTAAAATAAATGTTTAATGCAAGAATGGTATATGTGATAATAAAATTAAATAAATATAATAATATAATTAATATCATATAAATTTTTTATTTCAATAATTATATCCATCCTTTAAACATGGGGATAGAAAAAAAATTACATCAGTTTTCAAGGAGGTAGTTTGCTGTACACATGATCCAGGGTTTCGATTCCCATTTTATGGAAGAGGATATAAGTATTGGTCATTAATTTAACATAATAAAATATTAATATATTAATATAAATAGTATATTTTATAATAATGGTTTAATATTTTTTTAATAGGTGTAACAAAAAACCATATCAAACTCCCATTTAAGAACGCCACCTCATTTTTGCAAAACTTCTGTAGGTTTACCCCAAATGACTCACTTTGTTATATTTATATTAAAAAAAGACTCATATTATTGTTTTTGAAACTATACATGTGGTTTGGGTATGATCTTGTGAAAACAAATGGCAATGTGTGTGGGAGGAGGAGAGGCGTGTGGGTGGCCATTAAAAATTGAGGTGGGCCTTACACTTGTAATTTATTAGAAGAAAATAGTATACACACATTCTTCACATTGCATAAAAAATGTAAATTCTCTAATCTGAGAATATATAATGTTAATATACATCCAACCAATTGGTTTCAAGGTTCTTTTTATTTGTTACCCTTATCATTTATGTGTTCCCCTGCTAAGCCCATTTTTACAATCACTAATGTAAATAAGATTTAATATGTTTATCATTAATTATAGTATAAAATAATTCAAAAATCATTATATAATATATTTATTTATTTTACAAAAAAAATTAAATCCCTTTTTCTGGATTAAAACCCATAATGTGGAAGAATTTAATTTAAAATTAATCTTAGAGATGTGACGACAAGAACAATCTTTCATAGTGGAAATGGTTAAATGTTTAAAAAATTATTATATCAACAAATAAAAAATTCATTATTATGACTTTAATGATAATAATACATATCATTCTTTGAATTTTAAATTATAACTATATTATATGTATTTTTATTTTATTTTATTATTTCAAATAAATGATAGTTCTAATTTAAAACTAGTATTTTTCACTATTCATTAAAAAAATTATATTTTATGAATATTATTAAAAATTCAGAGAAAGATTATTTTTACATGATGATATGAAAACATTAATACTTTTTTTCCCAATCAATTATAAAAAACTGAATTTTTTTTAAAATATTTGCACCAAAGATAACATAATGTTTTACATTCGAAAATGAATTTTTTTTGAAAAAAATTATATTCTTCCTTCAAAATATTATTATTTTATTTTTAAGTGATAGATATCTATATAATTTATATAATAAATTGAAAAATTAAATAATTTTAATAATGTTTTCTGTATTATTCATACACACTAATTCAACAGATAAGTTATAACGAGATACAACAATATAGTCTATTTAGACTCGATGTTGCATATTTAACAAGCTATCAAAGATATAAATTTTTCTTAAATATAAATATATGATAATGTGTCATAGTGTTATATTCCCTTCTATAATCAATTCAACATTTCATAAACATTTTCAAACACAATTTTCTACTTTAAAAACACGTGGTGTTACATCATACTCCTTGGGTAATGCTTTACATATTAGGGGATAATGGTGAAACATGTGGTGATGCTTTATATATAATGGTAACTACCTACGATGCCTAATAATATATATAAAATAGTTTAGTAAAGACTCATATGATAATGTAATCATGTGTGGGAATCCTTATTGTATTGACCCAAACATTTATTAATGAAAATTTCCCTTTATCTAATTAAATGTCTTATTATGTTAAATGGTTAAATATAACAAATGAATTTATTTGATTTTATGTTTTTAGATTTGAAAATACTATTAAGAATTGTTTTATTTGTTAATATAGACATTGATTAGTGATCAAATTATTATTATAAATAAAGGGCTTTTACAAATCCAATTTACTAAAAAAAAGATGGCCTCATCTGGTAAAATTTCTCTATACAAAGCCCATTTTTAGAATCCCATAAAGTCGGTGGGGTCACTAGGATTCTGTCTTGACCAAGCCCAAGCGGAGCTGCAATACATTATACTTGAACGAAACCAGTTACGTGAGAAGTGGAACATATAGATATTACAACCTGAGTGATGTTATCTGAGCCACCTCGGGATTCTGTTAGTATCGCACACCTTACCCTTAGGTCTTATGCAGGTTTTGTAATGGGTTATGTAACACGAAAAAATCAATATTATTGTGTGCATTATTTTTTTATAGAATAAAAAATACACATTCATTTTATTTTTGTTACCTTGTAAATAGTTTTAAAATCCAAATAATATTTTCAGTTAATATTAAATTAAGAAATCTATTTTAAACAATTAATTTGTAGTTTAATTATATAATAGTTTAATAAAATATTATTACTTACTTCTGTGTTATTATATATAAATAATAATATTATTTTTATGAATTCAATTAAATTTTTTTGTTAATGTTTGAATGTTGTTAATGCTAAAACCCATTAATTTTTTTAGGAATGCTAGTATTTATTTTAATAGTAAAAAATCACATATTTAGAAAAAAAAATTATATAAAAGGAATATCATTTCTAGAATATAGACATTTAAATTATGCAACAGTAAATTTTTCATAATTTTCTTATACATTTGAATGTTTGGTTAGAAATTAAATATCATTTAAATATGTAATGAATTTTAGGACATCATAATAACCTATCCATGATATAATAAAATACTATAAATTTTATTTTGGGCCTATATATGTATTACCTTTAAAATAATGTGATTTTAGGTTTGTTTGATTTATTATACAAAGACTTAGTGGACCCTACAAGACTTTTAAACCATTTTAACTTATAAAATGATTTCCTTGAGAGTGTGACTTAGATCCACATAAGAAAGCCTTATATTTTAATAATTTAGAAATTCTTCCTTATACAATAATTTTTTTCCAATCCCATTGGAAAAATAATTGTCGAAAATCATTGGATGGTTTGTGGTTTTGATTAGTTTAATGTGTAATGTCCAAAAGATAAATAATAAAAAATTCCATCAATTTTCCTACAAGACCCCCCACCCAAGATCCCACTTCCTCATAAATAATAACCATTGAAGCTCTAAAAATCCTAATATAACACTCTCTATAATCCTCTCACGACACCCCAATCTCCCAATAATCCACTCTCAATCCTCTCCCAAGCCTTTGGGATCACAATTGCAAGTAAGGTATTTCTTCCATTCATAATTTTTTCCAAATTTATTTATGTTGATAAACAATTTTATGTTCAATTAAAAATAGCAGGGTATGATTGCACACCTCTTACATACTACACTATTTATTTTTGATTTACGAGAGGAATCTTTCTCTATCATTAATTCCTCCCATGTACAGCTGTTACCATGTTAAAATATTGTAAAGAATTTCTCACTTCTCATTTACATTCATGAAATTATATTATATTATGAATCTAAATTCCATTACACAATTTTTGATATTATGTTACATGACCCCTTCTAGTCCATTTCATGTATAAATTACGATATACTCATCTCTCTCTCATAACCCATATTACAATATCTATTTGAAGTCGTAATGCTGCAGAAGAAACATGAAAAATTCCATTTCCAAAATCATCATGTAAGTGAATACCATACCTATTTATCTATAAGGGGTATTTACCTTTGTAAAAAATGTAATTTTTGATTTAGGGATTATATTTATTTATTCTAAATATCTTATTTATGGAATAAATTATTATTTTTAATGAATCTATGTTGTATGATCCATGTGGTATACTTATGCATGAAATGAAATGTTTATAAAGGGTGCACCCTGACAGCACTCCAATGTATTGGGTAAAGATTAGTATCATGATACGTCAAGTGCAATGATGGTTTACTCATGATATTTAATGTGAAATGAGGGTTCACTCATTCTAATTAAGGTTTAATGATTGCTTACTCATTATCCATGTGTAATGATCCTTGGATCATGCTAATATCATATTAAGTGTTGTTTACACATTTCCATTTTATGATAATCATACTATATCATTCCTTTATATTCATGTTTCACTTATGCTACATTGATATGACTATTTCATAACATGTATTATATTGTTCATGTTATTACTTTTTAACTCCCGCACTAGGATTTATATCTCACCCTTTTCACATGTATGTCCTTAGGTTATCCCATGGAATTCTAGGTACGATGAATGTTGTGGTCATGTAATTAAATTTTACAATAAAGACATTGTATTTTTATGTCTTTAGTTGTCCTGTAATGTGCCTATTTTCAAAAGACATGAGACCTATTTATCCGCAGAGTTTTCATAATTGAAATTGTATGTAATATATCATATTTATGTTTGTAATAATGAGAAGGGTTGTTATATTTGGTAATAGAGGATAGGCTTAGTTATTTTAGGGATTATAATTAGAAAACCCTACAGAATTCCTTAGGGATAAGACAAATTATAATAACCACATTCATAACTTTTAGTCAATATTGATTAATTGGTTTATCATAAAAGCATATACTTGTTTGGATATGAGCTTATAGAGGTGGCTCTGGCATAGATGTATCTAGGGGTAAAACCCGAAAACACCACTTTGAGTTATACTCGAATGGAAAATGGTGCATGAAAATTGTCTTTTCTTCACTCTTGGATATGAAACTCATGGGGGATCTGATTTGGTAATTTCATAAACTTAGAATGAAATATTATAAAGGGAATTTAAAAAAATTATCTTAGAATATATGTTAGGAATTAGAGCATGGATAACATAGATAAGTTAAGGAAATAAATTTAAATTTTATGTTATCCATTTTTTCATTGTATTCCCCTTTATGTGTTACAACTAACATTAATTTTATTCTAAACAATGTTCGGTAATAAGAGTACTCAGGCTATGAAATTATTCGAAGATCAAGGTGATGACTATTCTAATGATTTTACAAATCTGATGGGAGTAGGAATAACAATAATGGCCATGATACTCTCTTAGTTAACTCATGTTTTGAATAGAAACATGGGTCAACAAGAACGTTCACCCCCACCCTAGAATGAACAAGTTTAAATCGAGAGCTTCAAAAGACAAATTCCTCCTACTTTTAATGGATCTTATAATCCCTCAATTTCTACTTAGAGGATCAAATCCATTTAAATGATCTTATCCATCTAACAATGTTCTAAATAAGAGATATTTTAATGGCTACTTATCATATGGAGGGTGAATATGATCAATAGTTTACATTGATAAGAAATACGAATCATGGGGATCAGATCGATGTGTTTGAATGTAAGGATTTCTAGAAAAAAAAATTGGATAAATATTTTCCATGCACCCCCTTACATAAGATGAAAGGGACTTCCTTTAACTTATGAAAAAAGAAGAAAAATACATCGTAGAATACATGGAAGACTTCACAAGTCTTGTATGATATGCCTTTGGCTTTGTCGTTACACCTGAATACAAGGTTGACATCTTCTATGGTGGGATTAAACCTATCCTACATAAATCCCTAGTGATCTGTGACTTCGATAGCTATGATTAATTTGTCTGATGTGCCCTCAATGTCGAAATGGGGAACAAAGAGTTTCTAGTGTATCATGGTGATTAGAAGAATAAGGAGGAATTTAATTCGGGTAGTCTGATAGATAAATCCAAGAGTGATAAGATATTCTATCACCCCACTTGCTAATGGTTCAGAAATAAAACCCTGGAAATTGCTTGAAGGGTATGATGAAATTCTTTAGGTGAGGAAGAGAAGGGCACCTGGTCATTAATTTCTGACAAGAAAAATCCCCTGTTGTGATAGAGGAGAGGAACACTCTATTTGATTCTAAATTTACTATTCTTTGTATCAACTACAATGAACCAGAGAACTTTTCAAACCAATTCCCTAATCCAAGGGTTATAGGAGAAAAAAATAACCTCTAAGGAAGAAAGGGAGAGATTTTTCTATCCCTACCACTGAAGTGATCCTCGACAATGACGTGGTGATTACTATGATAGTTATTCTTTCAAGAATAGCAAACATTATATTTTATTCTTTTTCTAGGCATACTTTTATATCCTGAATGTTTTATAGAAAAATCCCAACACCAACACAAATCATGGAAGTATAGATGTTAGTGAGAACTCAAAATGGGAAAGTCATTGAATCCAAGGAATATAACTCCTCCCTTATCACAATTTCATGTTTGAACTTCCTGTAGATCCTCATCATACTACCTATAGTTGAATTTGATGCAATTCATGTAATGGATTGGATTTCCCTATATACAGCTAACATAGCCATTAGAGGGAAAAAACTCTCCATATGGTGAATCGACCTTGGATTCTATACAATTTCAAGGAGGGAGACGAATAATCATTAGCACTATTATCTCATGAATTTATATTACTTATTTATGATCATGTGTATCTTGCTCATATTACTGAGTCAATGGAAGTAACCATCCTTGAAGACATGCCTATTTTGAGGGAATTTTCTGATGTGTTTCCCAAGAAATTTATTTATCTTCCTCCAAGAAGAGATGTTGAATTATCAATTGATCTTATACCTGGGGAATTGAAAATATCCAAGACTCTATATAAAATAGTTTTTGGGGATCTTGAGGAGATAATGAAATAACTACATGAGAATATGGATAGAGGGTTTATAAGCTAATGTGCTTCACCATGTGGTTCACCAGTCCTCTTTGTCAAGAAGATGGATGGGTCAATGCACCTTTACATTGATTATCATGAGCTCAGCAAAATCAGAATAATGAAGAAGAATCATCTACCCCAAATTTATGAATTGTTCAATTGGGTACATGGAGAACCAAACTTCTCAAAGTTGGATCGGCGGTTAGGATATTACAAAATAAGGGTGAAGAAGGAGGATATCCCCAAGAGTTCTTTTTGTACAATGTTCGAACACTATGAATTCATAGTAATTTATTTCAAACTAACAAATTATACAAAATATTCTTGGACATGATGATCATAGTATTTTGAGATTACCTCTACAAACATGTGGTGGTCTTTATAGATGACATTTTAATATACTAAAAACCCAATGAGGAGTATGGGGAGCATCTATGAACTATAGTAGAGACCTTGTGAAGTGAAAAGTTCAATGGAAATTATATCCAGTGTGTATTATGGTTGATGGATGTCTCATTATTATATCATATCAATATAAGAAATTGGATATCTCTGAGTCCCTCCATGATAGCCGTAATTAAGGGATGGACGAGACCAACATCAGTGAGAGATATGCAAAGCTTTCTGGGGTTATCTGGATATTATCACCAATTTTTTAGAAATTTATCATGATTTTCAAGCGATATTACTAAGAAAACTTTTCAATGAGTCGTGTTTTCTAATAGTGATGAATGCAAAGAGAGCATCATGGATTTGAAAAGGAGGCATATCACTTCACCCAGTCTTACACTACCCACATGTGGATAACTTTTTTTGGTAATTAATGACGCTTAAAATAAGAACATGGGATGTGTGTTAATGAAAAATAACAATGTAATTGCTATTATTCAATGAAATTGACTGTTCATGAGAAAAACTATCCCACACATTTTCTGGAGTTTGTTTTAGTAATATTCACTTTGAAAATTTGGCGACATTACCACTTTGGTGAGATGTTTAAAATATATGTGGATAAAAAAATCATCAAGTATATATTCACAAATAAAGAGTTGAACAAGAAAAAACAAAGATGGTTAGGGCTGATCAAAGACTATGACTGCTCCATCCATTACCCTCCCACACTTGGAAAGTGAACAAGGTGGCAGATGCTCTATGAAAAAAGGACCCAATGATTCTATCGATGATGAGAATTGGTAAGGATAAAATATTCATAGATTTGATTTAGATATACATGGTAATAATAAACAATGGAACATCATCAATACATTCAAAAATGATTGCACAACCATCTCTTTTGTAGAGGTTATATTATTATCAACAGATGATGTGGGAATTCAGAAGAAAATAGAAACTATCAGAAATGTGAAATCCATGGAGATAAATGCTAATTAATAATGAATTGTTTGATTTGGGTCAATACTGTTTGTTCCATCAAGTCCGTAGTTAATGAACAAACATTCGGATGATGCACATTGTTGGAATTTCTCCATTAAACATGGAAACACAAAGATGTATCGAGATATCCAAGAGAGTTATTTGTGGGATAACATGATGAACAAGATCAATGAGTACACATAAAAGTACATGGTATGTCATGAAGAGAAGGATAAGTGGAAGATGTATAGTGGTGATGCAACCATTACCCATACCAGAATGGAAATGGGAAAACATCACCATGGACTTTGTCAACATACTTCCAAAGAACTAAAAAAAGAAATTCTAGATTCGTTGTTATTGATAATCATAAAAAGAAAGCGTACTTCATTTCAATTTTAGAGGATTTCTCATTGGATCAACTGGAACATATATACATTAGATAAAAGGTAAGGCTACATGTAGTACCACTATCAATTATATCCGATCGAGATCCAAGATTCACCTCTAAGTTCTAGAAGGGTCTTTAATATGATCTGAATAGTACTTTGACCTTCAGTATGACTTATCTTCCTCAAATTGATGGCCAATCAGAGTGTACAGTCAAAACACATGAGGACATGTTGAGAGAAATCTCAATGGACTTCAAAAGAGGATGGGATCAACATCTTTATCTGGTTGAGTTCTCTTACAATAATAATTCCCACTCAAGAATCTAGATGGATACTTAAGAAGCCCTGTTTGGGAAGAGGTGAAGAACATCTGTATGTTTGGACAATGTTGGGGAGAGAAAACATCTTTGTCCAGAAATGGTCGAGGAAATGGGGGGAACGTTAAGACCATCCAACATCAAATTAAAGATATTTGGATTTGAAAAAAGCGTAATGATGGTAATAATCGACGAGACCTAGAGTTTGATGTTTGAGAGAGGGTATTCCTCTGAATAACACTATGAGAGAGGGTTTTGATATTTGGGAACAAGGGAAATCTTACTCCAAGGTACATCGACCCTTTTGAGATCCTTGATCGCATTGGAGTATTGGCCTATTGACTAGCAGTTTAACCAAACCTATATCATGTACATGATGTATTCCATGTATCACTCTTGAAGAAGTACATACCTGAATCATCACATGTACTCAATATAGAGGTGGTACCATTGTAGAATGACCTCTCCTATAAAGACAAGCCAATTAATATATTAGATCATAAGAAAAAAGTTTTACAAAATATGACAATTCCCTCTGTCAAGGGTTGTAGAAAAACCACATGTTTGATGAAGCTACATGGGAATTAGATGATGTTATGAAGAAGAGTTACCCTCATCTGTTATAGTGTGGGAAAATTAAATTTATAGGGTGAAATTTCATAATGGGAAAACATTGTAACAACCCCAAACTTTTATTAATTAAAACTCCTCTTGATCTAATTATTTTTTTATTAGGTAAAATGGTTATATAAAATATATGAACTTCATTGATTTTATATTTTGGGATATAAAAATAATTTTATGAATTATTACAATTTCTAATATATACATCGAATAATGATCACGTGATTAATATAAATATAAGGCTTTGTCAAATCTCATTTCCGCAAATAAAGGATTTGATGGCCTCATCTAGTAGAATTTCTCTCTACGAAGACCATTTTTTAGAGCTCAGAAATGAGGTGGGGTCATTGGGCTTATCAATAACCATGACCA
This sequence comes from Viscum album, assembly GCA_963277665.1. Taxonomy (NCBI): domain Eukaryota; kingdom Viridiplantae; phylum Streptophyta; class Magnoliopsida; order Santalales; family Viscaceae; genus Viscum; species Viscum album. Next base: position 1,998,073,626 of record OY728157.1, read on the forward strand.
AGCTGACCTTCAAAATGTTCAGATTAAACTGAACTACCTATAGGAGAAGTGGAAGTTAATAGAGATTACCACCCCAACAATGTTATCTGAGCCACCCAGGATTCTATCACCATCACTCACCTTACCCTTATTTATTATGCGGGTTTTATAAGGGGTTATGTAATAAGACACTATCAATGTGATTATTAGCATTATTATTGTATAGAATAAATAATATACATTCATTTTATTATAGTTACTTGGATAGTAGTTTTTAATGTAGAATGTTTTTTTAAATAAATATTAAATTAATAAATCTATTTTGATGAATTAATGGGTTTTTTAATTAAATAATATTTTAGTAAAATATTATTAATAAATTTATTTTTATTAAAAATAAATGATTTTATAATTTTTATGAATTCAATTGTAATTTTTTTATGGTTTTAAAGTTGTTTTTTTCATAACCGATGAATTTTTGAAAAATATCAATTTTATTTTTAAAGTAAAAATTAAAATATCTAGAACATTATTTGGATAAAATTAATATTATTTTTTAATTTAGGATTTCTAAATTATCCAATGATAAATTTTCATAATTTTCTAAGACATCATAATTTTTGGGTAAAAAATAAATACCAATTAAATATATATTTTGTTTTTTGACATCATAATGACCCAACAGTAATGTATTAAATTATATAATTGGTATGTTCAGAAAATATATGTTTTACATTTAAAATAAAGTGATTTTAGGTTTGTTATAAAAAATTTCTAATGGATTAGGGGACCCTCCATGACTTATAAAATATTTTAACTTTTAAAATTATTTCCTTAAGATTGTGACACAACTCCACATATAAAAGCCTAAAATAATAATAATTTCAGAAATTAGAATTATAAAATAATTTTTCCCATCCCTTCAGAAAACTCTATTGGAAAATACCATGGGATGGTTTGTGGTTTTGATTATTTTAATGTATAGTGTTTAAAACCTAAATAATAATGAATCCCCTCTATTTTTATATATAAACCCACCCAAGCACCCACATTCTCTCCACTCAATACCATTAGAGATCAGCCACCCCCAGACCTTTTCTCTCTCTAATCCTCCCAAGGATCCCCGAGCTCTCATGAATCCTCTCTCAAACCTCTCCCAATCCTTTGAGATCACACTTCCATGTAATGGATTTCTTCATTTCTAATTTTTTTTCAAATTTATTTTTAATGGAAAACTATTTTATATTCAATTAAAAATGTTGGGGTATGATTTAATAACTCCCCAATACATCCATTTTTATGTTTTAATTATGAGATACATCTTTTTATCTCATTAATTCCATCTATGTAGACCTGTTTCCATGATGAAATTTAGTAAGTAATTTGTTGTTTCTCATTTACCTTTATGAAATTATTTTATATTATGTATCTTAATTCCTTTATACATATAGGTATTTTATGTTCCATGACACCCTTACTATCCATTTCATTTATACATGATTATAGACTCCTTTCTCTCTCATCAACCCATTTTATGATATCTATTTGATGTAATTATGATGTCGAAGATACACCATAATTTCCCATACCAAAATCATCGTGAAAGTGAATACCATACCCATTTTAATGTCAATGGTATGCACCTTTATACACATTTACTTGTTGATTGAGGAAGTACATTTATGTATTCCACATATCTTATTCTTGGAATAAATGTAGATGTTAATAAATACATGTTATATGATCCATGTGGCACACTTATGCATGAAATGAAATGTTTATAGAGGGTGTGCCTCATATTGCTCCAATGCATTCGATTAACATTAGTATAATGATACATAAATTTTAATGATGGATTACTCAATCTAATTCATTTGAAATGATGGTTTACTCATGCCAATTCAAGTGCGATTAGGGTTTACTCAGGCTCTATGTGCAATGAGCCTTGGCTCATGCTAATATCATGCCAAGCATTGTTTCCACATTTCCATGTTATGATAATCATTACTTAATGTTCATGTTTCTCTTATGATCCATTGATATGACTATTTCATAACATGTATTGTATTGTTCATTTTATCTCTTTTTTACTCCCTTGATGGGATTTATAGCTCACTCTTTTCATGTGTATATCATATTTTTAACGCATGCAATGCTAGGTACAAGGTAATACTGTGGTCATGTAAATAAATTTTTCAATAAAAATTTTGTATTTTTATGTCTTCAGTTGTCATGTAATGTCTCTAATTTTCCAAGACACAATACATCATGATCTACAAAGTGGTATCAAGTGAAATTTTATTTAATAAATCGGGTTTAAGTGTGCAAAAAAACTGAAGGGTTGTTATACTTATCCATTATTGAAAACATGTATGTTAATAATGATCCCCCTATGTATATAAGTGATTGGAGCCTAATCCACCATGGGAAATAGGTGAGTGGATCCTGATCCACTAAAGGAAACATGTTTTGGATTTTGATCCACAATGTTAGGATTATTATTATAAAGTTTATATTATATTTTTATTTTTTGAAACAGACTATTTTTATTTTTTTCTCATCAGTTATGATCTATGTTTTATCTTAGCATGTCATCCTAAAGTTATGTTCATGAATCTTGATTATTCTATCATACACATATAACTATATTTTTCTCAGTTATAATCATCATAGGTTATCTCATTAGTTTCAATTAATCAGAATCTAATATCAAACATTTATTATGTTTTTATTCACAAGGATATACCGATATGCAATACATGTGAGATGATTCAATGGGGGTTTAGAATTGAGTGGTTTAGATGAAATGTTAAAGAGTGATCAATTTTTTTATGAGTCTAATCATCCAAAATACTAAACCATTTTTTCATTAATTTATTTTACTATTTGTGATATGGAATGATTATTAAATAAAAATAATTAAATTAAATTATTTATTTATCTTTTTTAAACATTAGTGTGAGTATAGGGGATATTGGCCTTAAGTAGGGAACTTTGATGGTATCTTAAAATTCAATGATCTTTATAAAACCTATGAGTTCTTTCCAAGATATAACTAATTGAGGATATCTTCAAGATCAATATTTTTTATTATGTCATTTCTGTGAGATTATATATCATATATTATATTTTTTATTCCCACAATATCAGAGTTATGGAGAGTATAGTAGTGATAAATATTTTTCTAGCTATGTCATATTCATGTGATATTATAGAAACATTTATATAGTATATCGATGGAAGATGTTATGATTGTGTCACTATAAAATTACTATTATTTATCATAGACTCTACTAAAGTAGGTAATTAATTCCAGGTATAGTTTACTCATTTGAGATATAGAGGTTTCTATTCTTTTGGAGGAATAGGATCCATGGAATGGGTTTTCCCCAAAAGGTTGTTATTAGACGATATCCTAAGATGTAAGGTAGAAAAACCTCCCTAATAGAGATATAATAATTAATGGGGAAAAAGTGGTGGATAGTTGTCCCTACTATAGGATGATATGTAATTTGATCATGTGATTTGGGAGTAGTGATTAGTAGATTATACATTGATCCGATTCAATGACCATCTTCCAAAAAACAATAAAAACATCATAGTACACGTTTTTAGGGGAAAGGATAGATGTGAGATATGTATTTATTTATGTTTGGGATTGATGATATTTTTTCAGGTATAAATTTTAACATCCCTAACATGACACTCAAACTAATAGATACTACTACTAGTAATTCATTTCATGTTGTATCATTTTTATGATCGACATATACAAATAGAGATCATAGACTAAGAGGATTTTCTATAGATAGCCAATAAGGCTAATAATTCACTCAAATCATATATTCATGTAGTGTGATTTAAATATTTGATGATATATATTTTTTAAGGACCTAATAATCATTAGGATGAGGCCTTATAATGTTATAATCTTCATGAACTAGCGTCTACAAACTAGTCGTGGTTATATATATATATCAATAGTGACATAAATTTCACAGCATATAAGAGTATAAGTACACCCTCACTAGTGAATCCAACCCTCATTGGGGATGAGTATGGTTAACCAGCAATATAATGTAGTTTATTACCAATTATATTTATAACATAGAGTTATGTGACATTTATTTTGTAGAAGACTTGTCTCTATTAGTATAAAATATGTATGTTTACGTCTTCATAGAAGAAATTACAAGTCATACACCTAAAATATATTTTTGTTTTGATATTAAATTACACCTATAGATGTCACATGGGAATACACTATTTCTTCTCTAAGAAATTAAATAAGGGTATATATACTATTATTGGCTATCATCGCATAAATTATGTGATTGTTATGAAACAATTCCCTATTTTATGATTCAATTATCACTTTAACTATATTAAAGGAGAATATTTATTCTTGAATATTGATCTATGGTATAGTTATCACCAGCTATTGGCTCATGATGAGTACATGACAATGAAATTATTTAGGTGAATCTATATTAACTCTGAGTTTTGGAAAAATTTGGTTGGCATGAATAAATCCCCAAAATCATTCAAAGGAATTATAAATTAGATACTCTTTCCATACTCATATAGGTTTGTGGTGTTTTCATGGATACCATTCACATTTTTCTATCAAAATATATGGATCAGCCAGAGAATTTTTGGTTTATTCAATAATTACACTAAGAGAATCAAATTTATGGAATTCTATTGATCATATAGTTTTGGATTTTAGAAAATTATTTATATGGGTATTTTATCATATTTGTTTTATTTGATGTCAATATTGTAAATATTGAGGATGTGATGGATCGATATGAACAAAAGTGGAAAATTAATGTGAATAATTTCCTATGACTAGACTGATATTACTAGAGATTCATGGAATAATTATCTCATGTTATATCTCCTATGAATACTTTTACCATAAAGTGGAGTCAAATTCATTAGGTCATATGATTGGAAGTGTTATTTTTACAAGGTATGTAATATTCAAAATTATGAATTGGATTTTAGTTTCCTACAATAGTAGTGGTGTAAACTATCACTTATGATGACTTTAGGTCTGGGCTTATTTTTCCATTATGTATAAATAGACTATGTTTTTGATGTATGTCACAACCTGTCACTGTAGGATCAGATTTACATGAATCGTTACATGAACCTCATAATTTTTTTCCATCAAAAATTTGGATACAATATTTTCAAAAATAATGACTTTTGGTCTTTACATATAAAAATATTTTCAACAATTGATTTTCATATGGGTCTCGATTTTTTTATAGATCATGGATAGAGATATTAAAACACTATGAATTAAAAATGATCCATATTTCAAAGAAAGGAAATGTTATAAAGGATTTAGTTAGTAAGACATCCCATGGGTGGTTAATATAAGATGTTTTTATGTAGTTTTATCTTCTAAAGATGTATTACATGGAGACTGAAATTTTTTAAAACATTATTTGATATTTTCAACCCCTATAAATCATCACTAGGTGAAAAAATAAATTATATTGTAAATATAAAATGTGATTATTTTAGGGTAACACATTTTGTTTTTAGAGATTATCTCTATAGACTATATTAAATAGGGGATATTATCTTGATCTTTTATGGTTTCCAAGTGATTTCTTATTCTAGATGGAAGGAGGTTTTCAGAGACACATATACCTTTACTCTAGTTTTAAATTCTATAATTTTGATGATATAACATGATCTAATGCATCAATTTTAGTTTCCACTCATGAATATGGATTTTTAGTTTATTTCATTGTGTCTCACCTTTCAGGTTGTAGAGGATGAACACCATGTATTAGTGGGTTGATCCATCCCATCTTGAATATATGTTATGAATATATATATATATATATATATATATTTGTATGTGTGGGGGATCATAAAATTTTATCAAGTACCCTTGATGATTTTCTTTGGCCTTGAGTAAAAAATCATATCTAATTTGTGAAGAAAACCTATGGGGAAAATTGGGTACTATTTTTTTAGTATAGAATCGCTCAACTTGAAGGACAGTTAAACTAACAGGACTATCTTGAGTTTTAAGGATAATTTTATTTGTTTTATATGAAATTTTATAATGTTTTGTGTTAATTGGTTACCTGAAATAGAGTTTTATGAAAATTAAACATACCACTACACTATTGGCCTATAACATTTCAATGATTTTTATGGATGACCATTTCAATAATAAAATTACTAGATATAGATTTTTTTTCACTCTTTTATGAGTCCAAATATGGTGTGGTTAAGAATTGAGAAGGTTTATGTGATATTTAAGTGTATGAGGATAGAATATAATTCATGTATTTCCATTAAAAAAATTTATATACCACCATTGGAGTTCTAAAAGGGATACCATTGATTTTTTAAGGGTCTCCCCTTTGAATGGACATATGTGGTTTAGATAGGGTGTAATTTAAACCTGGTTTTTTAGGACCATTGTTTATTATTTTCTAGATAGGAATGGATTCTTATAACCTAAAATCACCACTATAGATGAATTGGGAGAAAAAAAATTTCCATGTTTTATAGATAAGGTAATATGTGCATGCTCTATCACACATTGTTGACTGGTCTTTTCTTAATATTGATTTTGGAATAACTAATATATTGTATTTAGTGGAAATTAAGGATCGGTATGAAAATATCCTTCATCAATTTGGGATTTGTATGTTTCGTGTCATATGTAATCAATGGTATATCCAAGAGAGGATATAGGAAAGTCACAACTATATGTGAGAAGATTACCCTCACCTCTTTACTGGGTTTTTAATTTTTTTTAAATTACAACATTTAAATGTGCAGTGGATATAGTAAAATAGTTATTCAAAACAATTACATTAATGGTATTTAATAATTTTTATAAAGGCGGTCATGATTACTATTTTATTGTTTTTCTCACGATATTTGGAAATATATAATAAATATATAATATTACACTTCCCCAAATACAAAAATTTACTTAATAACTCTTCAAGAGAGTATTGAATTAATATATTATAGATATATATATTCATGGAATAGTGTTTTACTTAGGAGTGGAATAAATTTTATATATATGCCTTGAATAGTAGAATTAAAAATAATAAGCATTTATTTAAACAATCATATTTATCCAAATAAATATAACACTTTTTTATTCGTAGGTATGTGTTAAGTATTATAGGTCATTATGGCAATGATATGGATTTATAAATGTTTTTGTGGGGTGATATTTATAGGATGGTTTTTAATCCCTCATGATGGTGTGTTATTATTTAATTTATATGGGGATGTAAATTGGGGGTTTACAGTGGTTGTATGGTTAGAGTCTATATAGAGAAATAATTCACCCCACCCTATAACATATTTTACACCCATTAGAAAATCTATTTTCAAATCTCCCATTGCTATCTCTATACCAGTAGCATGTGAAACTCCTTTTAGATATTTATCTCTCACTTTTTTTATTTAGGGAAAAAATTTCTTTGTGCTCATTTAATAATTGTGGTCTCAGTTGAGATAAACATAGATCATGGTAGGATCCTTGAATTAAATATTTTTTTCTATTAAATTTGGTTATTAATTTTTTATCCTCTACATATTTTTATATATTTTAAAATTTTAATTAACAATTAATCTATATAATGCGGGAATGTAATAAAAATTATTGAAATATGATAAAAAAGTTTTATAAAAAATAATATTATACTTTCCATGAAAGAGATTCTTTTACATTATAAATTTAAATGCATGATCAATACTTAATTAAATTATAAATTTTTTATTATTCATTAATCACTTTTAGTATGAAATTTATACGTGGGTGAATCCTTAATGTTGGTCAAAATTTTAAATTAATTTATTTTTCTATATTTCTTATGATATAGATTTTATATCCATATTTTTTACTACTATTCATGTAATAATAAATTATAATTTAATTATTAATACATTTTTATAAAAACGTGTATTTGTTATTAGTGAATAAAATTATTCTCCCTCTACAATGAACCAAATTTTAAATTGGATGTGAATGTGTACTATATTTGGATTATATGGAATTCTAAAGTCCATCAGAAATTATGTATCAGCCTATAAATTATGTTTATTATTAAAGATACGGGACATTAAAAATTTTCAAATTTTTGCATGGGCTTTCTCAACATGGAATAAGAATGATGATGGAATACTAAAAAGGATCATGATGTAGCCAAAAAAAGGTGGATGGTAGTAATCTATGATGTTGATAAATTATATTTATAAATAATTATAGTAATTTATGATGGTGAGGCTAGGGATGTTACAGTTGAGAGACACATAAGGAAACACATGGGGTAAATTAGTGGCTTTAATCATAGAAGAGGATGTAATGTATATCTAGAACACATAAAAAAATGAAATGTAATACAAAATGTTAAATATCACACCATTTATGATTTTTGATGCTAGATTTAGGTGGTTTTATGAATATCTCAAACCATGTATTGATAATTGACTTCCTAACCATATACTCTCATACATTCTAGGTTGAAAAGATAAACCCACTCTATTTGTATCTCAACAAAGGAATGCCATTGTATACTACTATTATAAGATTAATTTTTGTCTAAACCTATATGTCATTGTCTTTTAGAGATATTTTATACTACTATAGAGGCGGATCAGTGTGTTCCTTGAGTAAATGACAATTTTAGTGCAAGGTTCTATCATCCATGTAATTTATTTATACTACATGTACTCAGTTACGTGACAATGAAAGCCACTAATAATCGTGTTTAGTTTCCTGAGTGGTAGCGTAGGTCACATACCATACAATGGAAAGTCAAGATATATATTCTAAAAGAAAAGGACTATATCACTATGTAAATTTCCATTTTTTGGCCTTGAAATTTTTTAGAAGAAAGATTATGTTGTGTACATGATATATTATTTTTACTTGTATATTTTTATCATTGGTGTTAATTTTAGACATTTAAGCAATCAATTTTAAGGTGTTTTCCCCATATTACTTGATGGTATACATCTTTATATTCTCTGAGGAATTTATCGAAGAAAATCAAGTAATTATGACTTCTTATATTCATTTATATGATTATTAGTGTGGGAGGGTGATTAGATAAGGTATAATATAGATAAACATCATATTTTCATATCATCTCTCGGGTTCAAGTGCACCATATATATAGGGGAGGTCATAACCCTCCCACAGTACAGAGCTATGGTTCCTTAACTAATGGTGTAGGTAACCATTTGTAATGATGAAAATTACACACAAAGATACATAGTTACACTATGAGGTGTGGTGGTAAACAAATTACAAAAGGAGGTGTGATTTGTTTTTAAAAAAAAAATCAATTTCCATTATCTTTAATTATTATGTTTACTTTTTTATAATCAAATTAGTTATTTGGGAAATATAAATATAGTGTATTTGAATTAATTTTGGTAAAATAGAAATAAAATTATATTTATTATACAATACAGATAACAAACATGAATTAGTGTATTTTTATGCTATTTGAAATACAATGAATGAAAAAGGAAATAACCAAACTATAATAAAATAATGATTAGAAAAATTGATTAAAAAAACATAGAATATTTTTTGGAATAAAAAAACTCATTAAAATTAAAATTATTAGAATATCAATTTTAAACCAAATTGGGAGGTTGATATGTAGATTTTATCTAAGGAATCAAGGACATTAAATATATCATATGTTATACCTATATTAAACCCGTTGTATGTTATGCCTCCATATCCCTATAATCCCTTGAATGAGATTGTCTATAGAACCATACTTCTACACACTGAATGTATATAATCTCAATAATTCATGTTATGTATTCTCTTGATCAGATGATTATATATTCCTCTATATTATTATCCCTAGAATTTTCTTAACGTGTAATATAATACATAAATGATTAGAAAAGAAATTCTATGATATTAAAAAGTAAAGGATCACACAACGACACCTCTTAGTAGAAACTTTTTGAAATAAATTTATTACATTGAACAAAATCACTACTAATATTAAGAAATATTTAAAAAACTATAAAATAAATAAATAAAATTATAATTATGGATTCTATTGTATCGTTTTCTCATCTTACATTTGAGGTGTGACTTTATTCATAGTAAATATTGTAACAATATTCCATAGTGGTATTCCAAAAAATGTGGAGTTAATTTTAATTATATCGATGTATAATCATAAATCTAATGATGAATTCAACATGTTACCTCATCCACTAATGGTATGGATAATTTTTTGTTTAGTACTCAGAAATATGATCAACTTATTCCACCATGAACCCTCAAACTACATGTATATTGAAGAATAATTTTAGGGATATACTATTTCAGTTACACAAAATTATTTATACATAAACATAAAATTATAAAAAAACATATGTTAGATAATATTAGTATTAATAGCATTAATTTATTTAAAATAATGAACAATGTGTATTATTTTATAAATAATATCCACAAAAATATACTCTTTTTTAGATTAAAAATGTTATGAAAGCATTTTAAATGAGATTGAGTGATTAATAAAAAATTCACAATATAGTCTTAAGGATACAAAATTGATTTACCTTAATATTGAGAAACAAATTAAATGAATTTATATGAGAAAAAATACACCTCTTAAAATTATTTAATATCCAACCTTTAATTAATAAAAAAATAAGACAATGAATTGAAAAATAATTTATATTTCCCACCATTAAATCATAAAATATAAAATTAATTCTTATATTTGTACCTTTAAAATTATATTAGATAAATAAGAGTGAACTATTACTAAATATCTCTACATTTTTTAGTTTGAAAAACCAATACATAAGAGAAAAAATAATCTAGAAAATTAGAAACATAAATATTTTTTTAGAATTTTCAATAAATAAAATTTGATTGTTATTGTGACATATGAAACACTTATGTTCTTAAAAAACGGGCATAGTTGATATTGTGAAATATATCTACATAAATTGAATTCCATCCGTGGTTTCTTATATGAAAAGATCATTTTAAAATGTTATGTAATAGTGAAAACAACATTCTTACCTAGTTTTATGGATATTATAAATTATCTATAACTAATAGAAGACACAATTAACATTATCAAACATTGAGATTTTCTTTCTTTACTAATAAACATAGAAGGATATTCAGGTACATATAATGATATTACTATATTATCAAAGAAGACATTAATCATCTTGGTTGGTCATCAAATATTATTCAGTAAAAATAATTGAAAAATTCAGCCTATGATAACAATTTTAGTATATAGAATAAACGATTAAAAGGAGACATAATTTTAAAAATCAATAGGATTACAATCCTTATATATGTATTTTATATTAATATTGTATAAAATGTTATCCTTTGAAGTGTGAGTGGTTTTCAAGGACATATACAGAAAATGAAATTCAAAAAAAATCTAATATATTTTCTTAAGAATTGTTTTTTTACATTCATCAATATGAAAATAAAAATTTTACCTTTTGATAAATAATAACCCCCCTTAATAAGAAATTGAATAGAATTATTAAATTTTAAAAACTCACCCAATAGTGATTGATTATTACATATGAATAGTAAAAAATATACCAAAACCCATCTTGGAGTTATCATCTAGAAATAATGGATGACCATCATATTTTAATGGTATTTTTTGAGAATATTTAAGAAAAATATACATTTTTATGAAGAAAAAAACGATACGGATTTACATGTTTTGAAAAAATAGTTTCTTTTAAAAAAATAATATAATTACTGATATATCTTGGATGGAAAAAAATATATGTTTGAAATATATAAATGTTCTAAATATAGTTAAAATTTATATAATATTATGTTTTCAATATAGATAATTTTCTAATACGCATTTTTTCAAATAATGATATGTTTTTAATACAGATAAATTTTTAAAAAATTTATCTTCAAATGTATTCATTAATATATGGAGATATATTAAACATGAAGTGGATTTAATATCATTTAATGATGAATATTCATGAATTATATTTATTGAATTCAAAAATATTTCATGTAAAATGTTTGAGGAAAATATTTGTAGGCACGCATTCCATTCTTATAAAATAATTAATAATACCTCTTTTCTACCTATCATATCGATGTAAACAGTGTCTTAAATATATGTTTGTTAATTTTGGGTGATATTCTATATTCATATAAAAATAAACAATAATAGTATTGTCCCATATAATTCATATTTTATTAAAACTAAATAATAAACTTTAGAGTGTGTGTTCCATTTATATTACAACACTACTACAACTTGTGGCTTCAATATACTAATATTCAGTGCTAAATTGTTATACCAAATGATTTTTTCATAGATAACCTAGGGAATAAACATTTACAATACAAATAAATGTTAAAAAGTTGGCATCTTATATAAATTATAACCAATAATGTCAATATTCAGGTGTTTTTTTAGAACAACGTAATTTATAGAATAATAGAATATTATATGTTATAAGGGAACATTAAGTCATATAAAAATGTATTTTACCACATTATAATGAAATTATTTTATATTACATTGATATATCATAGAATAAAATACAGTAAAAAATTTTTTTGATCAAAAGTAGTAAAATAAGTAAACATACTATCATAATTATAAAATGTATTTGATCTAAAGATTCACAACTTTCAACTAGATCATGTTTGATTGATGTTTATATCATTGTAATTATGTTTGATGCATTATCAAAACCAAAACATCTGAGTAAATATAATATATATATATATATAATAAGTTAATATATTTTCAATAGGGATTTGACAAAATGTAAACTATTTATAAATTTGAATTCTCCTATCATTGTCATTTTAAAATAATGTCAAATATGTTTTCAAAAACTATAAAAACATAATACATTCTATGAACCACAAATAATTTTGATAATATATATTTATATTAAAAAAGAGGATTTGAAGAAAAAAATCAATTGATTTGGATCTGTACCTACTTTAAAAATTTATTTGTTAATTAAATATCTATTATGTATATCGTACCATACACTTGGGGCTTAAATAAGTCTGTAATTCAGGTTTGTAAGATTAAATAGTTTTATCATAAATTTAATAACTTCAAAACCAAGTGGTTTATCAAAAAATACATCCTCTTGAATAAAAAATATTATGAAATGAAATTTTCACTTAGATTTTTTAAAGTAAAATTTAGAAGGATTTTAAAACATAATATGATTTTGATAATTTTTAATCTATATAATTGAACAAATATTTAATCATAATATATTCCATATTCACGAAACTAACATTATTCTAAAATATTTTACCTTTTGGTAATAATGATTCTATTTGATTAATTTTTTTATTGAAACCCTATTTTACATCAATTATATAGATATGTATATGATGATCAACTGGGGTGAAAACATGGTCTTATTCGAACTGAATTATCTCTTCTTGCATTAGCCTGATTCAAATATTCTCCCCTAACTAATCATGATATATTTTAGGAGCATATTTCTATAGAATTTAATTTATCCCACAATGATTCTATAAAGAACATATAGTTTGACATACTTAACATAAATCTCCAATAATAAAATTGGATTGATGATTCCTTAAGGTCTATTGATTTTTCATTATAGTGGTAAGATGATATTCAATATTATAAAATTAATATTTTATTTATTATGCTTCTATATATTTATAATGTGATCATCATTGTTTGAGGGGATTTAAAATTCATATATGTAAAGTATTAAATGGTAATGTTATAGATGTTTTTTAACATTTCATCGATATTATGAATTTCTAATAGTTTTTAAAAAGGATCGATGTCCTCAGACATTAAGTGAATAATTTCTTTAAAAATAATGATTCTATTATAAAAAAAACAATAACAATATATAGTGTTATAATAAAAATATATATTAATTCATCATTTTGAAAAGAAAATTAATGGAATTGGTATTTTTCATTTATGATTAATAATATACAAATAAAAACTCAGATGTAATAATGTATTAGTTTTAATCAATTGCACCTCTCAATAAGATTTTTAATAACAAACAAACTATTTTAAATTCTGTTTATAGTATAAAAAGTAGTACTTATATCCTCTAGAAAAAATATTCACTTAACTGGATACTCACATAATGATTTTTGAGTAACATAGTGAAGAATTATATTTCATCATTCAACTATGATATATAGATTTTGTGTTTTTAGTATAGAAAAATAATAAGTAATAACACATGTTTACTAAAAAAAGTTTCTAGAACATTGTTAACAAACTCACCACCAAGACCACTGTTGATAGTAACAAATGGTAGGGTTTTATTTTTTTAGCTGGAGATTGAAATTATATAAAACAAATAAAAGAATCAAATTTAGGAATGAGAAAATATAACAAGGTAAATCTAGTGTAGTCCCCAAAAAATAAATGTACATTGAATTTTCCCCCAATGCTTCCAATCTAATTTTTCTAAATAATTCCTTGTGCACTTACTGTAAGGATTAGATGTTGATACATCACTTTTAGAATGAAATCATTAATTATGTTTCTTAATAAATTGAAAATGATTATATATTATAAGTGTAACACCCCAGGTAAATAAAGAATATGACATTTTCATATTTATCCATAATTGTGAATAAAATATTAATACGAATTTAAAGGGAACGCTATGCTCGATGGCGTACCCAACACGCAACAACGAGTTTCTTGGGAATCTTACGTTGCACTCTAATAATAAAATAATATTATTTTAAATGGAAGTTAACATGTAGCCGTTGTATTGGCGGGAATGGATAGAAATAACTAAAATATGATTATATATGTTTTTAAATGTTTTTACTTTTATCCAATAAAAGATAAAGGCTTAAAATACGGAAAGAATTCAATTTTAGGCGTATATGCCCTAGTTTTCACTAAAGGTTCTCTTATCGCCTTTTGATGGTGAACCATCATTAAATATAGTTTTTTTCACTCTTATACATCCTTTTGGACCAAATAAATCTCTTCTTTAGAATCGGGACATCAAAATTTACTTTGTATAAATTTTTGGTGTCTTTCCGATAAAGTTCATTTTTTTAATGAATAGTGTAAAATGTTGTATTTTAATTCAAAACCACTATTTAATCTAATTTATTTATATTATTAGATTATCTTTTTAATTGGTTTTAAATTGAAATTAGAATATATTTTTACCATTAAATCCAATAGTGGTCGTTGGAATTAATTTCACATTGAAATCGGACTTAAACAAGTGTCAATCTTTTGATACTTATTGTTTCATAAAAACACGCTATTTGCTATGACCACGGGAATTAATTATTAAATAAATTAATGTGACTTATATGATTTGAATTTCTTAAAATAGACTTCATTTTTGAATTCGGAATATCAAATATAGATTAGGGTGAATTTTTGGGATTTTTCTGAAAAACTTCAATTTTTGATGAATAGTGAAACCACTAAGTGGTACTTATAAAAACTGATTTTTCCGTTTAAATGAAATTTTTCCATCTTTGTGTTTTTAATTTCAAAAATCCAACATAAATGGTTGTAATTAAGAAGTAAAATGTTGTTCAATGGGATAAAAATAATTTTTTGGTGAATAGTAACTTATTATGTTTTTAATCACGATTAGAGGTAATTAGTGTAGTTTAAGGTAAAAATAATGTTATAATAATATGAAATGAACTTGACACCTGTCCTAACCTCATTGGATGTGTCATGGCCGACCAAGACAACCCATGTGTCAACTTGGGGACCCCATTAAGCCACTTTGGTTGGAAAATGACATTAATATCTTTTTATTTAAAGTTAAAGTAAAAATGAGACAAACATGAAATGTTTTACTAAAAAAAACATTACATGGGGATATGAAAATCATATTTTTGTCTATAAATATTAATTGGAAAGATAACAAGATTTCCAACATCATAGTATTTTTTTTATAATTTTTAGACTTTAAATAAGTTAAATTATTTATGACATCATGATGATGCAGCGATTACCTCATTAATAAAGGATTTAAATAAAATGGAAATATAATGTAACATCTAAGGCCTACACATGGACAAAACCAATTGGATGAGTGTATTTCGAACCCTTATCACCTTATCCTATAATTATATCAATGTGGGACCTTTTGAATCTGAAACTAATTTTAAAATAATGTAACTTATCTTTACTTTCCAAGAGTGCCCCTCCTCTCCTCTTATAAAAGGCCCCCACCTCTACCTCCTTACCCACACTCCCAAAGACTTTTGCTCGGCCAAACCCTGCCCATTTTGTCTCTCCACTTCCCTATCGTAGTCCTTGAAGCCTCACTTTGGGCAGAAGTTTTTCCAAGGAATCCTTTGAGCTCAAACCAAAGGAAGTTACCCGATTTTAAGGTAATGTCTTCTTTTGAGTCCTTTTGTTTTATTTTGCTTCTCCAACCCCCTAAACTCTTTTTATTATTTTCTTTTGTAACAACTCCAGTATCCTAAATATACTAGGATGTTTTTATAGTAAGTATTCGAGCTACACTTACACACACCTACATCTAATGGTTAACGAACATACTGTTTCCGTGAATGGCGAATTTATGCCTCCCGAAACGATGATTGTTCAACATTCTTTTAACACCTTCAAAGGTGGCCATTAAGATGTCACTATATTTATATATGATATATAATATGTTTATGTTTTACTTAAGATTCTGTTTTTTTCATTTGTGTCTTACCTTTATTGCTTCCATTATGGGTATACGCGATATCCTCATTTTAGGAAGTGCAGACTACCGCCCCCTCAAATTGATGTGATTCGTTAATTCCATACGTGGTACGTATAAAGAATGGATTTAATGTTATTATATATGAAGTTATACTGAAATTATTATATACCTCTATATCATTATTATTTTATTCCATTAAAGTATGAGATAGAAATGAATGTAGCGTTCATGCGTACGCACGACTTACCGTCTCCATGAACGGTGCATTTCATTTCTTATCCCCAAATCTAATGTACTATTATAAGTACATGTATATAATTGATATATATGATTAATGATACATATAAATGATTAATATTATTCAGGAATTAAAATATAAATACCTCTCATTTAGTTTTAATTCCATTTATATGTCAAAGAAATGAAAGTAGCGTTCATGCGTACGTACGGCTTACCGTCTCCATGAACGGTGCATTTCATTTCATACCTCTAAATGATTATGTAATTTTATAAATACATGTATATTCTAGATATATATGATATATATGATATCCAAATCATGAATATAATTCTGGATATAATGAACATTTGACCACACGAACAACATGTAATTGTAAGAAGTCAACTTTTGACTTAAGAACCAAATATCGACAAAATGAACATTATTAACTTAAATGATTAAATAATGTTTATAACATTGAAATAAGTGATATAAAAGGAATAATGAACTAGAAAAAGGTTCTTAATAAAGTGTAAATTAAATCAAGTTTATTATTCAGGACGTTAAAGAACGATCGAGTCAAGTCGGGCCCGAGGTAAGGGGTCCTACTCCTCTCTTTCTTTTTAAGTACACTCTTTTATGTCATTCCTTCTAAGCTCGTATTTCTTGTTATTGGGATGTTATTTTATATTAATCTTACTTTAATTTTTATCTTCATATTATGAGAGACCCTATTCTCTCTCATAAATCCATATTGTATGTTTTGAGTGGCGTCGTTAGGCTGCCGAATTTTCGTAAGAGATCTAACCTCTCTCTTTCTCTTTATGTACTCTCCTTTATGTCGCTTCTTTTAAGCTCCACTTTGTTATGTTTGGGGATGTTATTTTATATTACTCTTTCTGTACATTTTATTTTAATGTGATGAGATACCCTATTTGATCTCATCAATCCATTTTTGGAAGTTTTAAGTTGCGCCGTTAGGCTGCCGAGTTTTCGTAATGGATTTTTCATCTCACTTTTATTCTCGCGAGATTTATGCTACATTTTCCACAATTTCCTTTGAGTGGTGTATGTACTGCCTATTATTATACACTTTGTGTAGTATAATTCTATTTATGGGTACTCACATATTCATTGTATGAACCTTCTTCTATGGGGTGTACATTTCAAAAGTTACCCAACTCGGTAAGGGGACCTTTCACCCTATAATATTTAAAAGACTTCTTTTGTTATGTATTTTAATTCACATACTATTCTGTTGGGATATGTTCTTTTATATCCTTATTGATGTAAATTTTACATCAAAGTGATGATATTCCCTTTTTATCTCTCATCAACTCATTTTCTGAATTTTGATGTGATGTCGTTAGGCTGGCGAATTTTACCAAGGGAACTTTTTAACCCAATTTCGATTTCTTTGGGTTCAACATGTAGTTATTTAATATGTCATCCTTTGAATATGTGTGAATGACATTTTATTTTTTTAAACTTAATATCCACTTATATTGGGTGTATTTATATTTTTCACACATAATTTTGAGATTGATTTATCCTTAATTTAAGGATACCTTCTTTATAAGGGATTTCATCACATTTTACGTCTCTATTGAGACTTCATTGTTGTTATGAACCAATTCATTCTTATATGGTGTATATACTGTCCTTTGGAATATTATATCATGAAACCATTTATTCTCATGATATTATAAAGTTCTGATTAAATGTTATTCCTCAATTTTTGTATTCAAGTGTCTCTAATTTTGGTAAAAACCCTTTAACCAAAAAATCACTTTAAATGTTTTAATGATTTGTTCTTATTAATATACATGTTTTCAAAATGGTTTTAAGGATTTATTTATATGGATATTAATGGTTTAAAATGTTAAAATCTTCAAGGTGGTAAGGGACACTTTGATTCAAAAATCTCTTTATTAAATGTTTTAAATGGTTTTGAAAAAGGTTTTTTTAATGGATTAATTATTTCAATATCCTAAAATGTTATATTGTGATTGAAATGTGGAAATGTTATATTTCCTTTATGCATTTTTTATGTGATACATTTATGTTATGGTTCTTGGGCATTGTTATGAAAACGGGTGGATCCGTGATAAACTAAGGGCGGGTGAGCCCGATGTAGCTCTCCAATGCATTGGGTAATGCGAAGGAGTGAAACGTTAAGGTTTCTCCGAAGAGATTTAGGGAATATACTGTGATGGGTATTCCAAACGTAACCAAGAGGGTTACTCCCTATGTAAGGATGTTATGAATGCCTCAAGTTACATTTATGTCTTATTATTTCTATGATTTATTCATGGTTTGATGAGGTATGTTAAAGTGCCTATGTTTTATGGGTAAAGTATGATTTCATTCTTATGTATATATGAACTCATGTTTCCTTTCCATATTTTTTTATAACCCTTACTGAGCTTGTTATGCTCATCCCATGTTTTTGAAATGTTTTTCACAGGTCAAGGGAAAGGTACGTGATGTGATGATAGTGTCAAAGATGTGTCAAGAAATAATCCATGTTTTATTTTAAATATGTTTCCGTTGATGGGAAGAATGAATATTGTCTTTTATGTAACCACTTTGTTTAAATGTGGAATGTAATGAAAGTTTCATGATCTAATTCTCTAAAACTCTAAACCTGAAAAGATCCTCAATGTGTAATCTCGTAATAACTCAAGATTCAATAAGGTTTAAGGTTGGGGCCTTATAGTTGGTATCAGAGGTCGGTATAGATAACTTTAGAGGTTAGGGTATTCTTTAAGCATATGTGACATTACCATAATGGTTAGGATTTCCGAAAGATTCCTAGTTTTAGATAAAGTGAATGAATAAGTATATCTTAGTGTTTACCTTCCTCATTAGTACATGATGGTTTTGTTGATATACTCACACTGAAATTTCTGTTTTTAGTGAATGGATGGATCTAGCAGGCACCAAAGAGACAACAGGTTTGAAGGAAATTGTGGTGGTTCTCTGATTAAGATACTAGAAAAAATGGAGGATTCAATGAGGAAACTCATGGTTGTTCTAAACCAAATATCAAGGAGTCATTATGAACCACTTGAACCTTGGTATGTTCTGTAATGCATCATGTACGAGATGACCAATCGATGTGGAAGTTCAGGTAATAATTATAAAGGTAACCATTAGAGTTTATATGATCCTTACTTTTGAGGTAATTATGGGTTATTATATGTTATGATGGAAGTGAAAGTCATGAGATAAAATTGAGGTTAAATTAAGTTATGGTTATTTTTGATGATTTTATCCCTTTTTGGGGAATGATTTGAGAATTATATAGTTTTGGAAAAAGGACAACACACAGACCGTGTGACAACCCGTCGCGTCGGACAAAGCTTTGGGAATCGAACCCACAACCAAAGTGCGACTGATATTTATCGCCTACCACTGGACTACGTGAATTCCCTGGTTAGTTTGACTGATTATTTTAGTTATATGATTTTATGAATTAAGATTAAGTTGATTTTGGGTTATTTATGAAAATGATTAACCTATCATGGAGGATATGTGATTAGGTTAATTACTTTTCAATACAAGGCTTTAGGAGCAACTGATGTTGTTTGGAGATAAATGTTACGATTTAACATGGAAGACTATGTGAATAAATACTACAAATATTTGGGTTTCAATCTTAGTTTGGTTTACATTGAATAATTTTATGGACAAATTGTTTATCGAATGGTCTTCGTTGAACTTTCAGTTTTGTTGGACAAATTTTGGAGATTAAGAATAGATTTTCTTTTTATAAAGGGTTATCCTTTTCTGG
The DNA here is from genome assembly GCA_963277665.1 of Viscum album. Classification (NCBI taxonomy): domain Eukaryota; kingdom Viridiplantae; phylum Streptophyta; class Magnoliopsida; order Santalales; family Viscaceae; genus Viscum; species Viscum album. Next base: position 1,998,094,364 of record OY728157.1, read on the forward strand.
ATTATCTGATTATGTACTAACCTTTTTGGTTTTGGTTTTGGTTAGAGTCTAAAGACATGGGAAGTATATAGTTCTCTTTTGTGGATTAGGTGACTCTCTAGAAGTTGATTATAGTACTCTTAATGCGAACAAGTCTTCCTAAATACTCGTCTTTTGGAGAAAATATGAGTTTGATTAAGGAATCTAGTAAAAGTTGAAAGTCAACATGATAAGTGATTATGTTTCCTTATGAATAAATTACTCAATAAAATGTAACTTAAAACAAAAATGTTGTCTATTAACTTTTCCTACTGGGGAATCGAATACCGTTTAACCCATCACAAGTTTGTGATTTTCTTGTGGTTAACTCTCTACTAAACATGTTTTCTATCACTCCCCATCAAAACATGACCCTATGTTTTCTCCTCCATGTCCATATTTTTCTACATGGAATCCTAGTATGGGTTAACTCGGGTGACCTTTGTACTTATCTTTCTTTATTTAAAAGTGATTGTTTTATCGACTCTTGTTCCGATGTGGGACGTTCAAGGATGTTTCCAAGCTCAATTTTTAAAATTGCGAGGACGCAATTCCCAAAAGGGGGGAAGGGTGTAACACCCCAGGTAAATAAAGAATATGAAATTTTCATATTTATCCATAATTGTGAATAAAATATTAATATGACTTTAAAGGGGACGCTATGCTCGATGGCGTACCCAACACACAACAACGAGTTTCTTAGGAATCTTACGTTGCACTCTAATAATAAAATAATATTATTTTAAATGGAAGTTAACATGTAGCCTTTGTATTGGCGGTAATGGATAGAAATAACTAAAATATGATTATATATGTTTTTAAATGTTTTTACTTTTATCCAATAAAAGATAAAGGCTTAAAATACGGAAAGAATTCAATTTTAGGTGTATATGCCCCAATTTTCACTAAAGGTTCACTTATCGCCTTTTGATGGCGAACCGTCATTAAATATAGTTTTTTTAACTCTTATACATCATTTCGGACCAAATAAAACTCTTATTTAGAATCGGGACATCAAAATTTACTTTGTGTAAATTTCTGGTATCTTTCCGATAAAGTTCATTTTTTTAATGAATAGTGTAAAATGTTGTATTTTAATTCAAAACCGCTTTTTAATCAAATTAATTTATATGATTAGATTATATTTTGAATTGGTTTTAAAGTGAAATTAGAATATATTTTTACCATTAAATCCAATAGTGGTCATTGGAATTAATTTCACTTTGATATCAGACATAAACTAGTGTCAATCTTTTGATACTTATTGTTTCATAAAAACACGCTATTTGTTATGACAGCGGGAATTAATTATTAAATAAATTATTGTGACTTATATGATTTGAATTTTTTAAAATAGACTTCATTTTTTAATTCGGAATATCAAATATAGCTGAGGGTGAATTTTTGGGATTTTTCTGAAAAACTTCAATTTTTGATGAATAGTGAAACCACTATGTGGTACTTATAAAAACTGATTTTTCCGTTTAAATGAAATTTTTCCATCATTGTGTTTTGAATTTCAAAATTCTGACATACATGGTTGTCATTAAGAAGTAAAATGTGGTTCAATGGGATAAAAATAATTTTTTGGTGAATAGTAACTTATTAAGTTTTTAATCGCGATTAGAGGTAATTAGTGTAGTTTAAGGTAAAAATAATGTTTTAATAATATGAAATGAACTTTACACATGTTCTAACCTCATTGGATGTGTCAGGGCCGACCAAGACAACCCATGGGTCAACTTGGGGCCCCCAGGAAGCCACTTTGGTTGGAAAATGACATTAACATCTTTTTATTTAAAGTTAAAGTAAAAATGAGACAAACATGAAATGTTTTACTAAAACAATTCGTACATGGGGTTATACAAATCAGATTTTTGACTATAAAAATTAATTGGAAAGCTAAAAATATTTCCTAAATCATAGTATTTTTTTATAATTTTTAGACTTCAAATAAATTATGTTATTTATGGCATCATGATGATGCAGCGATTACCTCATTAATAAAGGAGTTAAATAAAATGGAAAGATAATGTAAAATCTAAGACATACACATGGAAAAAACCAATTTATTGCGTGTATTTCGAACCCTTATCACCTTATCCTAAAATTATATCAATTTGGGACCTTTTGAATCTGAAAATCATTTAAAAATAAAGTAATTTATCTTTACTTTCCAAGAGTGCCCCTCCTCTGCTCTTATAAAAGGCCCCCACCTCTACCTCCATACCCACACTCCCAAAGCCTTTTGCTCGGCCAAAACCTGCCCATTTTGTCTCTCCACTTATCTCTATTACTCCTTGAAGCCTCACTTTGGGCAGAAGTCTTTCCAAGTAATCCTTTGAGCTCAAACCAACGGGAGTTACCCGATTTTAAGGTAATGTCTTCTTTTGAGTCCTTTTGTTTTAGTTTGCTTATCCAACCCCCTAAACTCTTTTTAATATATTTTTTTGTAACAACTCCAGTATCCTAAATATACTAGGATGTTGTTATAATAAGGATTCGAGCTACACTTACACACACCTACATCTAATGGTTAATTAACTTACTGTTTCCGTGAATGGAGAATTTATGCCTCCCGAAATGATGATTGTTCAACATTCGTTTAACACCTTCAAAGGTGGCCATTAAGATGTCACTATATTTATATATGATATATAATATTTTTATGTTTTACTTAAGCTTCTGTATATTTCATTTGTGTCTTACCTTTATGGATTCCATTATGGGTATACGCGATATCTTCATTTTAGGAAGTGCGGACTACCACCCCCTCAAAGTGATGTGATTCGTTAATGCCATACATGGGACGTATAAAGGATGGATTTAATGTTATTATATATTATGTTATACTGGAATTATTATATACCTCCATATCATTATTATTTCTTTCCATTAAAGTATGAGATAGAAATGAAAGTAGCGTTCATGCGTACGTACGGCTTACCGTCTCCATGAACGGTGCATTTCATTTCTTACCCCCAAATGTAATGTACTATTATAAGTACATGTATATAATCGATATATATGATGAATGATACATATAAATGATGAATATAATTCTGTAATTAAAATATAAATACCTCTAATTTAGTTTTCTTTCCATTAATATGACAAAGAAATGAAAGTAGCATTCATGCGTACGTACGGCTTACCGTCTCCATGAACGGTGCATTTCATTTCTTACCTCTAAATGATTATGTAATATTATAAATACATGTATATTCTGGATATATATGATATATATGATATCCAAATCATTAATATAATTCTGGATATAATGATCATTTGACCACACGAACAACATGTAATTGTAAGAAGTCCACTTTCGACTTAAGAACCAAATATCGACAAAACAAACATTGTTAACTTAAATGATTAAATAATGTTTATAACATTGAAATAAGTTATATAAAAGGAATAATGAACTATAAAAAAGTTCATAATAAAGTGGAAATTAACTCAAGTTTTTTATTCAGGACGTTAAAGAATGATCGAGTCAAGTCGGACCCGAGGTAAGGGATCCTACTCCTCTCTTTCTTTTTAAGTACACTCTTTTATGTCATTCCTTCTAAGCTCATATTTCTTGTTATTGGGATGTTATTATATATTACTCTTACTGTAATTTTTATGTTCATATGATGAGAGAACCTATTCTCTCTCATCAATCCATTTTGTAAGTTTTGAGTGGCGCCGTTAGGCAGCCGAATTTTCGTAAGAGATCTAACCTCTCTCTTTCCCTTTAAGTACTCTCCTTTATGTCACTTATTTTAAGCTCCTCTTTGTTATGATGAGGGATGTTATTTTATATTATACTTTCTGTACATTTTATTATAATGTGATGAGATACCCTATTTGATCTCATCAATCCATTTTCGGAAGTTTTATGTGGCACCGTTAGGCTTCCGAGTTTTCGTAAGGGATTTTTCATCTCACTTTTATTCCCATGAGATTTATGCTACATTTGCCACAATTTACTTTGAGTGGTGTATGTACTGCCCATTATTATACACTTTGTGTAGTATAATTTCATTTATGGGTACTCACATTTTCATTGTATGACCCTTCTTCCATGGGGTGTACATTTCGAAAGTTACCCAACTCGGTAAGGGGACCTTTCACCCTTTACTTTTTAAAAGACTTCTTTTGTTATGTATTTTAATTCACATACTATTATGTTTGGATATGTTCTTTTATATACTTATTGATGTAAATTTTATGTCCAAGTGATGATATGCCCTTTTTATCTCTCATCAACTCATTTTCCGAATTTTGAAGTGATGCCGTTAGCCTGTCGAATTTTACCAAGGGAACTTTTTAACCCAATTTCGATTTCTTTGGGTTCAACATGTAGTTATTGAATATGTAATCCTTTCAATATGTGTGAATGACATTTTATTTTTTTACACTTAATATCCACTTATATTGGGTGTATTTATATTTGTCACACATAATTTTGAGATTGATTTATCCTTAATTTAAGGATACCTTTTTTATAAGCGATTTCATCACATTTTACATCTCTATTGAGACTTCATTTTTGTTATGCACCAATTCACTATTATATGGTGTATATACAATACTTTGGAATATTATATCATGAAACCATTTATTCTCATGATATTATAAAGTTATGATTAAATGTTATTCCTCAATTTTTGTATTCAAGTGTCTCTAATTTTGGTAAAAACCCTTTAACCAAAATATCGCTTTAAATGTTTTAATGATTTGTTATAATTAATATCCATGTTTTCAAAATGGTTTTAAGGATTTATTTATATGGATATTAATGGTTTAAAATGATAAAAGCTTCAAGGTGGTATGGGACACTGTGATTCAAAAATCTCTTTATTAAATGATTTAAATGGTTTTGAAAAAGGTTTTTTAATGGATTCATTATTTCAATATCATAAAATGTTATATTGTGATTGAAATGTGGAAATGTTATATTTCCTTTATGCATGTTTTATGTGATACATTTATGTTATGGTTCTTGGGCATTGTTATGAAAACATGTGTTTCCGTGATAAACTAAGGGCGGGTGAGCCCGATATAGCCCTCCAATGCATTGGGTAACCTGAAGGAGTGAAACGTTAAGGTTTATCCGAAGATATTTAGGGAATATAATGTGATGGGTATTACAAACGTAACCAAGAGGGTTACTCCCTATGTAAGGATGTTATGAATGCCTCAAGTTACCTTTATGTCTTTTGATTTCTATTATTTAATCATGGTTTGATGAGGTATGTTAAAGTGCCTATGTTTTATGGGTAAAGTATGATTTCATTCTTATGTATATATGAACTCATGTTTCCATTCCATAATTTTTTTATAACCCTTACTGAGCTTGTTATGCTCATCCCAAGTTTTTGAAATGTTTTTCACAGGTCAAGGGAAAGGTACGTGATGTGATTATAGTGTCAAGGATGTGTTAAGAAAGAATCCATGTTTTATTTTAAATATGTTTCCATTGATGGGAAGAATGAATAATGTCTTTTATGTAACCACTTTGTTTAAATGTGGAATGTAATGCATGTTTCATGATTTAATTCTCTAAAACTCTAAACCTGAAAAGATCCTCAATGTGTAATCTTGTAATAACTCAAGATTAAGTAAGGTTTAAGGATGGGGCCTTATAATAAGTGGATTGAATTTATGTTTCGGTAGATCCCTAAGATTTCTTTTAATTAAAAATTTACATATGATTAAAAAACTATATTTTCTTACAATTATATCCAAATGGAATGACAATTCATCGGTTTTACTTATACAAGTCAAATTCATTTTAATTTGATCACATTATTTTATTTTTTAATCATTTCCATGGTTATATTATAACATTATGAAATAAACTTCTCATATTATAAACAATAAATTTCTCATTATTGAAGTTTTTACATTAACAAATAATACTGATAAGGGTTTTATTAAGTCCTAATATGAATAAATTTTAAATTGAATTTAAATTTTTACAAGAAAATTTTATCCATCATTATACTTTTTTCAATTGATATATTATCTCAAAAATTTACAATTCATCCTTCCCATTTTTTTTATATTTATCTTTTTTCAATTAATATTTCTTAACCTCCAAGGATTATATAAAAAATATCTGCAACTCATACTCTTCATCATTTATAGTTAGAGATAAAATTATGATCTTCATACCCATAGAAGTTGATATTGAGTTGGGTTATCAAATACTACATTTGGTACCCATTTCAATAATATCATTTTATTTTGGAAAATTTATTATTTTACTATGTTAAATTATTGGTGGAAACCAAAAGACTAAACATTTATTAATGAATAATAGTTACATGAGTTACATCTTTTCTATTATATAGTGAAAATTGATCACATTTTAGAAAAAAGATGTATGATTCAAAATAAGGGTTATTTCAAGTATAAGCAGTTATATTTGAAGTAATAGAATGTCTTATTAGTTTTTTCATTTTACCCCATAATTATTATTCTAATGTAATGTATGATCAAAGAATCATTGAATTGCCTCAATTTAATTTAATTTAAACCAAACAATTTAATTCTTTTCTTTAGGTTTATGATCAGATAAATTTCAATCAACATAATATATATAAAAATTAGTTTTTTTATAGAATTTAATTGAACATTTTAAATTTTAAAATGTTAAAAATGAAATTATTTTATTATCATTAGTAAGTGTTTCATCAGTATACACATAATAACTATTTAATTAATTTTTTTTTTGATATGGGTAACATATCATATCATTTAATTTATAGTAATTTAAAATTATTTATATTTTGATAAAGTTACATTATAATGATCAAATGGAAATTAATTTTCCTATATTGATAATGTTTATTAATCATCAATAATAACTTTTCTAAATTTAGTACTATGAAGTAAATTTTCAAGGGATTTTATAGTTACCCATTCCTGGTATGATTTTTCTTTCATTATAGTGTTTGAATTTATTCCAACTATTTCATTTTTTTTGTTCCAGTTTCATCTGATGAATTGTATATTGAGTCATCGCATTCCCATTTTATCTATGTATATATGGCTCTCATGTTATTTAGTCAACTTCCTTTAGAATACCATCATGGATTTTTTTTTTTTTTGTATTGGTTAATAAGGTATATAATGACTTTTATTCTCACTATAATAGAAAATCTATTATGAACATTCCTTTTATCATTCATATCATTATCATACTTACAAAGAACATTTCAGAAATTTAAATATTCAAAAAAAAAACTATTCATTCATATTTCAATTACTGAATGTTGTTTTTTATTCTATTCTATGTCAAATTCATTTGACTACATATATTTTATCATTGAAAAAAGAGAGTGAGAAGTGTTAGAAAATGTATTAATGGTTGTGGGATTAAGATTCCAGAAAGTAGAAATAAATTCTACTCCATTTTTCCTTAACAAATTTTTAGAATCTTTTTTGAGTCTACTTAATTAACTCATTAATGTTCCAATTAAGTCATTATGTTATAACATTGGAAAAATATTGGTGTCATAAATTATTATCCCTATGGAACCAAATTAAATATAAATAATTTCATTATTGTTCTCCATTTTATTTTCTTAGTATAAATTTTTTTCACTAAATGATTTTCAGCTACTTAATATTCTTATGAAGAGTTCATGTTATTGTGTTACATTTTCTCATGATAAAAAATAAAAAATTGGATAGTATTCTCATAGAAAATCTATATGAGTTTATAAAACATCAGATATTCAAATACTTATTATCTTAAAATTATTCTAAATTAAAAAGAAAAAAATTACACATTACATAAATATTTATTCCTATAGGAATTCTTGTTCACTACACACATTATAGTATAATGAACATTATGGGATTCATAGTATTCTAATTATTCATATACAGATAATTGAATGATATCCTTATTAAAAACATAATATATTCCTATTAGAAGGAAAATGTTATCACCCATATATTTATTATATTGTATTTAATATAATAATTATAGTCATAAACATCATCAGAATCAATAAAATTTATTCTAGTGTGAATTATATTTATGAGTGTTCAAACTAGTATACTTTCCATCACAGATAAAAACTATATCCAATACTGGCATTGTTAGTGTATTGAAACTAGGTTGAAAATACGAGAAACTAAATGAAATGAAAATAGAAATAAACATTCACAAATCATAAAATCATGGTCAAGAATAATCTAACACCAACTATTTGTTGGATGTGTGATCATAAAAAAAGAAATGGGAGTGAATCAACGTCTTAATAGAATGCATACAATTTTCATTCTCATTTAGTATTAAGTTTTATAGTTTTTATAATATATAATTTAATTAATCAACATTGTAAAAAATATAAACATTATAGATTAATGTTTATAAAAATGTAATAAAAGGAATACTACTCTACATCATAGATGAAAAGCTTACAGATGTTTAATTTTAGACTAACTAAATGAATAATAATTAAAAAATTAATTATCAAAACCATAATTATTGAATGATTAAAATGATTGTATAGGAGAAAAGAAAAGAGTATTGGTTCATAATCCAAATTGTCCTTTCAAAATATTGATTACAAAAATAAATTGTAAACTATAGTGAACAATAGATAAGTAAAAATTAAATAATGTTTCAAATACATTAATCATATTGTATAGTGTCATGAAAATATTCCTATTATGTTGTGTGTATTATTATATATGTAATTCCTTAACTAAACATGTCAGTATTGGATCACCTACATGGATTGAAAATTCTATTCTTTGACTCCCTATTAATGGAAGACCTAGACTAGATGATTTTATTCACCATTATATTCCTATAAAAAGAAGACCTCAACCATTAAGGATTGGTAAAAAATGATTATAACTAAAATAAAATTATATTTACATTTAAACACTCACAAAATGGTATCTCAGGGGATGAATACTCAGAACAAAAAATAATACAATGATCCAGAGATATCTTATCAATACAAAATTGAAAAGGGTCAAAATAATTAATAACCTTTTGAATTATGGATTCCGGTATATCTATTATTCCATCATATTCGATGTGTAAAATTAATTATATGAAACATTATAAAAAAAATTAATTATCTAATTCCACAAAACTTAGAGATAGTTATAAATACATCAACATCATCTTTCTAATCTACTAATGAACTCATCAAATTTATTTACATACTAATGTATCAGATCATATCCCCCTAAAATTCATCTAAATATAATGGTTGAATTATTATATGAATCTATGCATTACAATTTTCTCATAAAATAGTTTTAGATATATGGTATTTCAGTTACATGGTTTTTATTCTATATAAACATAAAAATTTAAAAAATCATAGGTCATATTAAATTTTGATGATGTGTATATTGATTTATTAAATAACGAAATTTTTGTGTCATTAACACAATAATATCCTGAACACATAGTTCATCTATAGTGTTTAATATTATCATAACTAATATTCTCTCTAGAGATAGGATTGGGTCCCCACACTACATATGATATTGAGGGATGATATCAAAGTTGTGGATGTGAGATAGTTATGGCCTTTTGGTCCTTTTACTGCATTGGATTTTTGATTTCCCTTCTTGATTAATAATGTTTTCAACCTGAGTTATAACATATGGTGATCATACTGGAAATTATTACCTACTTCCATTAATTATATATTTTTTATCTAATTCAGATGACTTTCTAATATTCCATTTTCATTTTTAGGTGTCATATTAAGTACATTTTTACACATCTCATTATAGGATCATTCCCACCCTATTTATATTGGTGAAAATATGAATTGTTTAATGGAATTCTAGAAGGATATGAGCTAGTGGGGTTGGTACGTATAGGAGATTAATGATTTATACTACTAGTTCCATTCATTTCATTATCAATGTGTCATAGAGTGAAATTGTGTTGAACCATCCTCATGATGGTTTTTATTTATTTTCAATATATCTTAATTTGGATGACAAGTGAACTTATATTTATATAAAAGACATGTACAAATTATTTTTACATGATTTATGTAATAGATTAAATTTTTTATGGTTCCATGAATATTGAATAGATATCTGAGACATGTTTTCTCCAACCATGAGATCACCATGTCATAGATAGTGTGAACAAATTGTGAAGTTCTATTGGATAAAATGTTCAGGGGTTTGAATAATACAAAAATGAAGTGATGTAAATTAGATATACATTTAAAAAACTATGAATTTCTTAATTTAGTGAACTAGTAGTAAATAATTTTAATTCCATAATCCTCCATAGGCTACATATCACCTCGTATTGATTTTAATAAGACTCATGAAAAATAATTTAACCTCACATTAGTTTTTAAATGAAATAAAAAAATGTACATATTTAATTGTGGGTTTTTAAATTAAATTCATTATGGAATGAGAAAATAGATTTCATATTCAATTTCGATCCATTGTGATAGTCATTTCATATATATCTACCCAACGTTGATCCTCACTATTAGTATGTTGTGTAGGCAATTAATCTAGACCAATTCATTTTGTATATTAGCATAGTTAGTATTTTTTAAATGTAGTTAATATCTTATAATTGTGGTAAATCAAGATCAAGGAATACTTTTTATCATCATGGCCTATTAGTTCTCAATTTGTGTCTGATTTATTATCACTATCACATCATACTTATCAAATTTTATGATAGTTTCTACTAGATAAAAATTTATGATTCAGTAAATTATATTTTGTGGAAAAATATGTCGAATCATCTCAGGTGATTTATGAGCACTAAAAGTTCATAATATTCATTTTATATAAAATAATATTCATGTTTTTAGTTGTTCAAAAACACAATTTGGAGTTCATTTTGACAAATGGATATTATTTCACATTATGATTGTAATTATCACTTAATGTTTCCAATAATTTGGTTTATTTGGAATCACCTACTAAAATAACTAATGGGAATGATTTTATTTTATATTTCATATTCAGGCATCCAATTATATAAGGAACATTAAATGATTATATATCTATTAGTGATTTAATTTGGAGGTTGACTAGTGAGGGCCTTGAACCTAAAACATTCTGCATGAAGTGAATTGGAAAGAAGCCCAATAAAATAACTGCATCTACCAGAATACGTATCCAATAAAGATAAAATTTGATCATAAGATAGATTAAATAATATGGAATATTTTATTAGATAGTTTTCATATATAAATTTTATACTTTAAAGGTGTTATATGTTTCCTATGTTGAAGATGAAATTTTGCACCAGATACTGTGGCTATGAATTTCATCCCACAAATTCGATCATATCATTGAAACCAAAAATAATATTGTGATGAGATTTTACATCTTAATATGGTATATCCATGTATTCAATTTATTATTCTATATACCACTCAATTTATTCCACCCTAATTCTCATTTGAACACATCTGTAGTATGCATGCAAGTCGGCTCCCTTTTTGGGTGAATGGTGAAAGAGTCCACATTACATGAACATTCTTCCACAATAGGCTAACCAGAATCATTTTTGAAGTCTTAAAATATTTAGGGATCAACAAAATCCTCCAAAAATTCTATTTTTTGTATTTTTGGTAATGTAGTTTTAGAAAAAACTATTATGTTTTCATTGTAATGTTATGATTCAATTTTGATGTTGTTATTTAATTTATTTAATGGTAAGTTACTCAAATGACCATAGTTTATTAATAAAACTTCAAATTATATTTATTTTATTTTATTTATGATAACACATTGATACCATCTTATTATTGTGTGAATATATTGAAAAGTCAAATAGATAAATCCTTCACAAGATGATGTAGTGTTCATTATTTCATACTTTTTACTTCATCATTTATTCTATAATGAGTATACACCCATATTACATCAAAATAAATGAATTAATGAATAGAAATCCCTTACAATGTTTTATCACCACCATTTTTAGGTACCAATATGATTATTTAAAATGGATTTATAATTAAAATTATTTTCCCAATGTATAAGTAATTAGAATATGTATTTCAAGATGTCAAATAATTAAGTAATGAGGTTAGTCTGATTTCATAGAGGGTGTGCTACTTTATTTAATGGAATAAAATCATTAAAAAATAACTTCATCCAATGAATACCTTTTAATAACCTACATTAGACCATTTTCCATAATTTGAATTCACTTAGGTATCACAATTTGTATTTAAATAATATAAAAAATAGAGGTTTGCCCTTCATAAAAAATCCCCCCTCTTAGAATTTTTTTTCTTTTTTCTTCTTATTAGGTCTATAAGTACATGAAAACCCAATATATTCTTCATGAACCAACATCAACTCTAAAAAAGTAGGGAAATTTTCGTGACACCAAATATTTGTGTTGTTTCTAGTGAAATAATTAAGTAATATCCACACTTATTCTATTAGCATAACTTTCTCTTTTCTCATGTAAATTTTTCTAAATTTTTCCCAGTTATTTTTTCACTTTTCTTAGGTTATGTCCACTAATACCTGTGAATAATAAAATCATATATTTAGAGTGGATATTACTATGCTTAGGAATACAATAACACCCAACATTCATATTCTATTGGATCATAATATTTTTAAGTCTCCATTTTCAAAAATTGAACCCATTAAAATGTAGGGCCATCAACCAAATGAACTCATAAAACCAGGTGAGGCCCAAAATCCCAATCCAAAAGAGGCATCCCCTAAAATTTGTAATTTAGTTGATCAAACAATTAATGACTACATCACACCAACCTTTACCAATGATACATATTTAATTAAACATGACTACCTTTGGCGAATCACACTATGTCTTCAAACATCATTTCCTAAACCACATTTAATCCTATCCTGGGAAGGATTCAAAAACTCCAGACCTTCATGTCATAGAATTAAATGAAACCATTGAACCCATTCCCACCACATCATCTTAAGTCAACATAGATGAGAATATTTCCATTCTCACTATATTATCGATCCATGATTTAGATAGAAAATATGAGACCGGTATCAATCCATCAATGGGGTCAATAAAAATTTGAAATATATAGAAGATAATTCCCCCAATAGAAAATATCTTTTCCTAAAACATGTATTGAAATATTTTTTGAAAAAAGGGTGTCATTTTATGAAACGTGGGATTGTTTTAGTGACATAATCAACATGGTTCCTAGCCATGGATTTTCAGTCCCAGAATTAATGTGAATCTTTTATGAATTTTTTTCTTGAGGAAACCAACAATTTTAAGAAATTTTGTGAAATATAAAATTCAAAAAATGGAAATAATTGATATATATGAGTATTTGGAAAACACATCTAAAAAATAATCATAGAGAAAATAACATTACAATGAGGAGCCACCCAGATCTAGTCAAACGTACATTCATAGGGATGGATAATGTATCATGGGAAAACATTCCATACTCACTAGGAATGCTAAGGAGATAAATTTAAATAATCTAAATAAAATATGAACTATAGACCATGATTTCCCATTTTATGAAAAAACATGACCGCAAGACCGACATCTACCCCAAAATAACTTCTATAATGGATGTTCATTCATGAGAACAACCACCACATGTCAATGATTTGATAATTCCAAATCTATCATACCAAAAACATTAAATACATGGTACAATTATCATTCTATATTACATTGGAATGATAATTAATAACCCATACAATAATATAGTTATAAAAAATGAAAACCCCCTACCATATAAAGCCATGAGCAAATAAAAATATGTTAAACTACAACTATTCAAATACCAAAAACCCCAATACAAATAATATTTCTATAACCTATCTAATATCCTTAATATACACATTGGATAAACCAACAAAATAAAAACCCTTCCCAGGAAGTCCCTCTCTCATTACATAATTTTTTAATTAATGAAAAAACATAATTTTGATGTTTCATCACTTAATCATGAATTAAAATCCAAAAATAATTGCAACAAGCACATTCCTACTCAGGTAGTACCGTTCTCTTCTATAAGGGTATAGTCTATTTATTCACAAAAATCTCATGATAAATTAAAATAATGAAACTCTTACGAAGTGGTAAATCGATTGAGAACCCTAACAAAAAAAATTAGAAACATTAAAACATTGAATATCACATGAAAATGTCTAACAAATAGCCTGATAATATGAAAACTAAAATATGACTGTGAACGAACCCCAACCATACCATAAAATCAAAAAAATATTCTCCCTTCCATCAATGAATGAGATTAAAATCTAAAATTAAACTAAATGAATCATTGAGTCAGATCTTATCACAGGTTAAGTAGAATATACAAATTATCAATGCAATAAAAAAATACATATTGAATCCATGTACCTAGAATAACTATGTACATTTAAAAGTATTTTATCACACAAAAATAAAGTCCTTTGTATTTTAATGAGAGTACCACAATTTAGGGAAAATTTCCTATTTTAGTGGAAGATGTTGGTTGTCTATAAAAAAAATAGACTAAGATAAAACAATGTTTGAAAATCCCTTTTGATCATGGATCCACTATTAATATTATTCCACATGTTATGTGTTTTCAATTAGGTCTTGAAGTGACCTTTAAAACTTTTATCACAATATAATCATCTAATCATAGTGTTAGAGTTCTTAAGGGGAACTTAGTGTATTTTCCTATAAAATATGAAAACATCATATACCCATTTGACTTCATTGTTCTATAATATCATCCCAATATATAAACTTAAGAAGAAATTACAATCATCCTTGGTTACCCATTCATATCAATAATAAATTCAACCATCCTAGTAAGTAATTGAAATATGATAATATACTTTGGAAATATGACCATAGATAGAAAAATCTACAATTAAAACCCTTGAATTGGGTATTTTAAAGAATGCTCATTGTCTAAATTTTATAGGAATTGTTGAACATAAACTAGAAGAATATCGAAGAATTTTTTAATGATTATTATGTTATGATTAGATTAATCTACTTTGTTCACATGAGTGAAATTTTCTCCTTCTATTGAATCTATTTGAGATGGATCCATTGAGGACTGATAAGATCACTAACCAATTGAACCATTGGCGAAAAAAAATTGATTCAGAAAACATTACATGCAAAACTAAAAAACATGGTGAAATGGATCAAATACATTTAAATTTTTTTTAATAGAAACTTAGTTTTATGTAAAGTATCAATATTACATTGAATCTATTTTCCAACATGATCTTCAAATCAAGTTATTACCTTTCTCACATAATTATTAATATTAAGAGAAATAATAAAACTAATTGTTTTTTTCTCTTCCTCTTTCAAAACCAATCAATATTGGATGATTTTGGATGTCCCAGGAAAGCATAAGAATAAAATTTGAGGGACCATACCTGATATTCATGTCTTTATCCCACAAACTCAAACCCATAATATTATTCTAGATCTAATACCTATACATTTCAATAGCCTTAGTGGAGAATCAATCCCATTGTCATAGAATCTCTTATGGAAGAACATCTAATGATATTGAAATCAGTTATCATCTTCATAATTACTTTGAGTTTTTGGTTAATCCAAATTAAAGTGTTCCAAAATATAGATATAATTATCATGATTTACAATGAGTATCTTTATCTTCTCCCCATAAGGTTCATTAGTTAATGGAAAGTGTCCATTCACTATAGGAAGTTAAACTGAAATACCCAAAAAGGAAATATTCCATTTGCCTTTATGTATTATGTCCTTTAATGTTTGGTGTAATGCCCCGCCCCCAATTACTCAGAGTCAGTGCATTATTTTAATACATTGACATGATTACTAAGAATCAATCCCCGAAGGACCGATTGACATAGCAGTCTTGGAAAATAGATCACATACATGAATGTTACATTACACTTTATAACATACAAAAAACATAAATAATCCTTTATGAAGGAAATTATTTTCTTGTCTTAACCCTGCATATAAATCACAATACACTTCATGGAATCCTGGGAAAAATAAATCATAGAAAGGGGTGAGCTCAGATGCTCAGTAAGGATAACAATACAACGACATCTTTCATTAATAAGAATAAACATTTAAGGCAATGTATAACTAATAGAAATGCCTTATAAACTTAAAATTCAGCATAATATGGAAAACATAAAAGAAAGTAATGCCATTTACATATTCACATGGATATTCTACTAGTCGAATAATCACATGAAAAATCACTAACCAATTTTATAATGATGGAATTGATAATGCCAAATTATCATAACCACATAGTCAAGGACTTGTTCCAAGACTACCAATAATATTTTATCAAGGCCTTGTTCCAAGACACTAATTTGTCTCATGAGACCTACACATGCATCGAGGAGCTATAGCAAGCTCCACCCGCCACTTACTATGTCCAATGCAATCCTCATAGGAAATGGTTTAAACATAACCTAAATATTCGTATTAAAACTAGTATACAAAATGTCAATACATTATCCCTAAACCATGAATGGTATAAAAATAACACAACCATAGTCAAACATATCAAAAAACCTTAAATACAGAATGAAAGATTTTTATCAGAATAAATAATCTTCAAAGAGGTTTAGAATCTATCAAAGGATGTTGACATATATTAAAATGATTTGTAAATATCTTTGAGAGAAATAGCCCTTTTTCATGAAAATATTTTAAAGTCAGACCATTTATAAAAGAGGATATTTAAATATATTTTTGAATCAAAGTGTCCCATACCTTTGTGAAACTTCTGAATGTAATTAACATTTTAAAACATTCATGTCTATTTAAATAAATCCGTAAAACCATTTTGAAAACATGGGCATTAATCAGAATGGTTTAGAAGAATAAATCATTAAAACATTTAAAATGATGTTTTAGTAAAAAGTAACTTAAAATAATCCCATTTAAAACAATTTTATGAAACATGGACATGGATTATAAATATTTCCCAGTAGATACTTATGTAAAAACAACCTCATATAATAAAGAAATTGTGAAATTAACCCTTACCAATTTGGAAACTTATGAAACATACACCCCATGAAAGAGGTATCATAAAATGAATGTGTAAATACACATAAATTAAATTTTATTACACAAATAATACAATTATGTGCAGTCCATACACCATACAAAAGGTAATAGTGGGAATATGGCACGAATCTCGTGGGAATAAGGAGTGAGATTAAAACCCCTTACCTTGCACGTTCCTTTAGTCGAGGGTACGTTTAACCTCCTGCATGAAGACATTAGTATGTTATTAAATTATACCAGAACCATTTTAATATTTATGATATCAAACATTATTCATTTATGACTTTATACTACCCATTTAATAATAATTTATATATTAAATTAACATTTCGTGTAATAATCGCTTTCTTTAATGTACATGTTTTAACTTGTTACTCTCGATTGTAACACTTAGATCATGATTTAAATACATCCAGAACATAGAACATGATTTATTTATACAATATATTTAGAATACAAATATGTGTAATAGACATATATATCAAATGAAAAACACCATTTTGGGAGACGATAGTCCGTACGTACGCATAAATGTTGTTTCCGTTTTCATAATGTATTGAACAGAACTAAGTGAATAAAATATAAGTAAGTACACACATATATATAAATATATATATCTACAGTAGTAGTATTTTTATTTCATATATTAAAAACATATTAGTTATATTTATTTTTATAATCGATGATTAATGGTGAATGTGGAAATGAATCTCATCGTGTCGTAGAGACGGTAATCTGTAGGTACGCACGAGCGACAATATCATTTCCTTAAAGGTGTGGAATTGGATGGCATATTAATTTTATAGAGAAATTATCATGTTATTATCATTATTTATATACATATTACTCATCATTATATCCATCCAAATAACAAAGTGTTGAATAACAAATTACACCACGGTGTCGACACGGTACGTCGTACTTACGCACGCATGGTGACATTATCATTCATAAGATGTATAGAATAATGAATATAGTTATGAAATATTTATAATATCCTCACAGTATATTTAATATACTGGAGTTATTATTTTAGAATGGAAAAAACAAATAAAGAAGAAGTGGAAGAAGAAAGGAATTTGAAAGAGGGTGGTGAAATCATTACCTCTTCTATGTGTTCTTCCTTTTGATTTGATAATAATGGATCCACAGGATGGCTTTATCATCAAACTAAGTCCTATAGGTTGAATTGAGGGAATTTTTTAGTATATTTGGTCAGGGGTTTGCAGAGACAAATGGCTTTGAAGGTGTGATTTTGAGAGAAGGGGAAGTGCCCTTTTATAAGTGGGGTGAGGGTCACTTTAGAAAAACATTACAGTATTAATTTATTATACAATCATATACAGTTTATAATGGATCAAAATGAATTTATTTCGACCCTTATGTGCTTATGGGTCTAAATCCTCTCATCAAATACGTTTTAGACAAGTTTAGGTTACCATTTTAACCTTATCCTGTAGATTTAACTCATAGTTAAATAGTTTAACTTTTACCATGTCTTCTTGTATTCTTACTATATATGGTTAATAAACATACTAATAAATTCCAAGAGAACATAAAGTGTCTCATTAATGACATATATTATATTATTTAAGCCCTTTGGAGGAACCTTAACTTTTTTATAATATTATATCAACAAATAATATAGTATTTGTTTTAAAAATTAATTTATGTCAATTTTGATACTATTTGGTAATTTGATTTTGTGAAAGCCATCACAACATTATTACTTATAAAAAGATACATTGAATCAGCCCTAGAATGTCATAGTCACCTATAAAATTAGATTATGTCATAAAAACTTTGAAATTTTATTATTTTTAATATTTATAATACCATTTATTTGATTCATTCATTAATAAGGTAATTAATGCACCATCATTGTTTCATAAATAAATTTAACTATTTAATGTCTAAAAATTATAAATAAAATAACATGATGTAGGAAATAGTTTTATATTTCTAATGATTATTTATAGTCGAATTTATCTTTTTTATAACCATATATTAAAAATGGTTTAGTTAATAAACTTTGAATTTAACACTTTTAACTCTTCTTTAAATTAAATAATAATAAATGTCCAAATCTAATACAAGTGGACCTAAACCGTCATATATTATTCCTCAGGTTATTTTTGGTCGAATTACACTTATCCAGTAGAATTGGGACATGTTTTCGTGTAATAATAATATCATTTTTACCCTTAAGGACCCTATTTATGTTTAATCGTGGTAAATAAAAGTAAAAAGTTACTTTTCACCAAAAATTATTTTTATCTTATTGAACCACATTTACTCATTAATATTAATTTTTTCTCTCTTATTTTCATAATTCAACTCAAAAAAGCTGTAAAATTATGTTTTATGTGAATTTACAAATTCTGCGTGGAGGTGGGTAAAAGATGGTGAAAATTTCAATAAAATCTTTATATATCTAAAATTATTATAAACTGACTCCAATGAATTACATTGAATATATATATTAATTAGGTATCTATTTTTACCTAACATAAATTTAAATAAAATTAATAATTATTTAAATAAAAATTCGATTTTAAACTATAACTCAGTGTTTTTCACTATTCAACAAAAATTATGTCTTCCGAAAAATACCATAAATTTACCCTAAGATAATTTTGATATTTCAAATTCAATAATGATTTATATTTTAAAAAATTCAAAACATAAATGTTACATTTATAAATTTAAAATTAATTCCCACTGTCCAAACCAAAAGTCGTATTTTTATGAAATAATAACTATCAAAAGTTTGACACTTGTTTATATCCAATTTCAATGTGAAATTACATAAAATGACCATCATTTGATTAAATGGTATAAATATAATCTATTTATACTTCCAACCCATTATAATGTATAATTTAACACTATAATTTATTTTGATTAAAAAGTTGTTTTCAGTTAAAATATAGTAATTTTCACTATTCACCCAAACATGAACGTTATTAGAAAAACACCAAAACATTATTGAAACTAAATTCTTATGTCCTTATTCTAATTAAGAATTTCATTTTGTAAAATTAAATATATAAAAGCTTCAAATATTGGATTTAAGAAGGCTTTTCCATTAAAGGGTGGTAAAATTGCTTTTTTGAAAAATACTTCTTTTTTCTAAAAAAATGTGTTTGTTCTTCCATTATTTCTAAGAAACTCATAATATGGATTATAAAATTATAAAGATTATTTTAAGTTCAAAATTTAGTTAATACTACTCATAATATCCTTTGAACGGCTAGTTTGATAAGTCATGGTGCGCTAGAACTCGGTGTTGTGTGTAGTGCAAGTTATTGAATTACTTTGAAGAAATGAAGTACTTTGAAATCTTGGGGTGTTACATTCTTCCCTCCTTCAATAAATTGCATCCTCACAATTTGAAATTATTTTTCGAAAGTAAAAGTTTAATAACAGAAAATATATCTGGGAAAACCCACATCAGAAATTAGGTTAATAAAATTTAGTCTTAATAATAGGAAAAGGGAAATGAAAGGGGCACCACCAAATTATGATCTCAATTAGGAGAAAATTGGTGGAAATTAGAGACATAAAATTATAGAAAAATTCAAATATTGTTAGGTACTGATTGAGGTCATCAATAACAAACAAGTATAAAATTGAGGACCCTAAATTCATCAATCTATGATGATTTAAAATATTATCAGTTCAACAAAACATATAGTATTTGAATAAACATTTTTGGTTTTAAGATCGTTTCACTAAATTATATGAATTAATTTCTTCATAGAATAAGAGAAGAAGAAGAATATATACATGAGAAGTAGAGTCCCATCCATTATCTTACTTCTACCAAAAATTCATCTTCCACTCTAAAAGATAATAGAACATAAAAATAATATTCTATTTTTCATATTCATATAGGGATAAAAAAATTTAATTATTAATTCTTCTACCAGAATTTATTTAAAAAAGACTACATTATTGAATCCAAGATATCACATGGTCCAGTGGTAGGTGATACACCATCGTCACCCTTCGGTTGTGGGTTCAAGTCTCGCAGCCTTGCCAGATGTGACTGGTTGCCACCCGACCACTAAGTTATCCTTTTATAACAATCCAAAAATAATCTCAAAATAGAATTATCCAAAATACTTTTGTCCAAACTCACAGTCCAAAATTTATAAGGAAGGTAAAGGCAAAAAATATCATTTTTCCGTGTAATAACATGTGAACACCTTCATCATATATTATTTTAAAACACTTCAACATCCTGAATTACCATAAAACCTTATTGATTACATTCATGATCCTTTATTCCTTATAGTATACTGGATATACTCCTTCTGTTCAAAAAATGTTGTAAACTCCAAAAATGATGTAATATACAAATCATTAATCAATTTCAAGTTAGTCAACAATATCCAATACAATTTATCCAAATAAATCATTTGTTATACCAAAATCACTACCTTGGTATCAGAACTATATTATGGTTTATCCTTCTCTCAACCATATATTTTCCAAAAATATAACCTTCTATTGAGTCACTTTTCTTGGTTCCAAACAATCTCAAGTCCTTAATGAAATAGTACTTCAATGCAATCCATATATAATCCATAATTATTATAACCAGTACATTATTTATACAACAATCAAATGACATAATTATCTAACAACAATATAAGAACTATAATCATTAATCCTCATCTGTGGTAGTATCATAACTGGATTATTATTCAATAGCATCATTGGGGGACTACTTAGATGATTTCTGTATTAGTTCATGTAGTGTCCCGACTCTTTGTAGAAAATGAATTGTACATTTGAAACATTTTTCTTACCATTAGAGTCACGTACATGGTTTCCTTTTTCTACACACTTATAACAAACTCACATTCCCTTCAGGCAAGTTCCAGGGTGTTTCTTCCCACTGTTATCACATATGGGAAAATTATTCTTTTCCCTCTTCCCCTTATCCATCTTTATATCTTCCATCATTTTCTTCTCTTGTTTCCCTTCAAAGCCATAGGACATAGATAATTATTTACTTATCTTATTAACACATGATGTTATTTCTTTATATGTTGAGAATACATGGGAGACTATTTCCCTTCTAAATGTTGGCTTAATACTGTGAAAGATGTGATCTTTATTACTCTTTGGATCATACGTATTGCTGGAGTTCACATTTCTTCTACTGGGCGCCATTTATATACACAAAAATAAACTAGGTCAGTTTATGAATTTCAATGAATAAATCCAAAATTTCAAAATACCTAACATAATTTGAATTGTTTATGGATATAATCTATAATCATAAGGATTTTTTCATTGAGAAATTATATACTCATAAACCCTTCATAATGATTTGTAATGAAAATGAGAATTATCCTAAGCATATCCCTTGGGAGTGTCGTAACCAAGAGTGAATCAAGTCCCATTGTTGTGCACTAGTTCATGTTCGAGTCTAGATCAAAGTGGTGTTTTTAGGTTTTACCCCTAGGTACATATATTCCAGAGCTGCCTCTACCTGCTCGTATCCAGACAGGGACGTATTTTCTTGGAGAACTCAAAAAATATATACATTACCAAAATTCTAGGAATTTATTCTATAAAAATCCTCAAAGTCTATCTTAGGTCTATGTGCTCTATTCAGAGTTTATCTAAATCTAACTTCCAATGATATTGATAAACTTATTATGATACCAGCGGTAATGCCCCAACCCCAATTATCCAGAGTCGGTGAACTATTTTAATACATTGGCATGATTACATGGAATCAAGTCCTGAAGGACTGATCGGTTTATCAGTCTAGGAAAATAGATTACACACATGAATGTTACATTACACTTTATAACATAAAAAACAAAATAAATAATATTTTATGAATGCAATTATTCCCTTGTCATAACCCTTAATATCAATCACAATACTCTTCTTGCAATAGTGTGAAAAATAAAAACATAGAAAGGGGTGAGCTCAGATGCTCAGTAAGGATTACAATACAACGGAAACTTTCATAAATAATAATAAACATTTAAGGAAATGTATAACAAAAAAATCCATTTAAACTTGAAATAAGAATATTATGGAAAAAATATAAGGATGTAATTCCATTTACTTATTCACATGGTTATTCTACTAGAATAATAATCACATGCAATATCACTATCCACTTTCATAATAATGGAATGCATAATGCTAGACTATCATAACCACATAGTCAAGGCCTTGTGCCAAGACTACAAATAATATTTTGTCAAGGCCTTGTGCCAAGACACTAGTTTGTCTCATGAGACATACCGATGTATCGAGGAGATATATCAGGATCCACCCGTCACTTACTATGTCCAATGGATTCCTCATATGAAAAGGTTTAAACATAACATAAAAGTTCTTATTAAAACTACCATATGAAATGTCAATAAATTATCCCTAAACCATGAATGGTATGAAAATAACACATCCATAATCAATCATATCAAAAAACCTTCAATACAACATGGAATATTTTTATCATAATAAATCATCCACAAACAGGTTTAAAATGCATCAAAGGATGTTGAAATAGATGAAAATTATTTGTAAAATTCTTTGAGAGAAATATCCCTTTTTCATGGAAAAATTTAAAAGCCACACAATTTATAAAGGAAGATTTTTAAATATATTTTTTAATCATAGTGTCCCATACCACTTTAAATCTTTTTAAAGTAATTAACATTTTAAAACATTCATGTCCATTTAAATAAATCCTTAAAAACATTTTGAAAACATGGACATTAATTAGAATGGTTTAGAAGTATAAATCTTTCAAACATTTAAAATGATGTTTTAGTAAAATTTACCTTAATGGAATCAATTTGATAAAAATTTTATGAATCATGGACATGGATAATAAATATTTCCCAGCAGATACTTATGTAAAAACAACCTCGAATATTAAAGAGATTGTGAAATTAACCCTTACCGATTTGGTAACCAACGAAACACGCACCCCATGAAATTGGTGTCATAAAATGAATATTAAATACCCATATCATAAATTATATTACACAAAGAATAAAATTATGGGCTGTAAATATACCACACAAAATGTAATAGTGGCAATATAGCATGAATCTCACGGGAATAAAAAGTGAGATGAAAACCCCTTACCTTGCACTTTCTTTTAGTCGAGGGTACATTTAACCTCATTTATGAAGACCATAGTATGTTATTAAATTATACCAGAACCAAATTAATATTTATGATATCATAAATTATTCATTTATGACTTTATAATACCCATTTAATAATAATTTTCATGTTAAATTAACATTTCGGGTAATAATCGCTTTCTTTATCGTACGGGTATTAACTTGTTACTCATGATTGTATCACTTAGATCATGATTTAAATACTTCCAGAATATAAAAAATGATTTTTATATCATATATATTTATAATATAAATATGTATATAGATATATATATGAAATGGAAAACACTGTTTATGGAGACGATAGTCCGTACGAATGCATAAACACTGTTTCCGTTTTCATAACGTATTGAACGGAACTAAGTGAATAAAATATATGTAAGTACATATATATATATATCTATCTACAGAAGAATTATTATTTCATATATTACAAACATATTAGTAATATATATTTTTATAATTTTCAATGAATGTTGAATGTGGAAATGAATTTCATCGCGTTGTGGAGACGGTAATCCGTACGTACGTACGAGGGACAATATCATTTCCTTAAAGGTGTGGAATTGGATGGTATATTAATTTTATAGATACATTATCATGTTATTTTCAATATTTATATACATAATTCTCATCATTATATCCAACCAAATAAAATAGTGTTGAATAACAAATTACACCATGGCGTGGAGACAGTAAGCCGTACAAACACACGCATGGTGACATTACCATTCATAATATGGATACAAAAATGAATATAGATGTGAAATATTTATAATATAATCACATTATATATAAGATACTGGGGTTATTATTTTAGAATGTAAATAAAAAATAAAGATGAAGTGGATGATGAAAGGAACTCGAAAGAGGGTGGTGAAATCATTACCTCTTCTTCGGGTTCTTCCTTTTGATTTAATCTAAAGGGATCCATGAGTTGGATTTCTGATCCAAATAAGGCATCTAGGTTGATGTGAGGGATGTTTGGAGGATATATGGGCTGGGTATGTCCGATCCACATGGCATTAGAGGTTTGATTATGAGAGAAGGGGATATTCTCTTT
The DNA here is from genome assembly GCA_963277665.1 of Viscum album. Lineage (NCBI taxonomy): Eukaryota > Viridiplantae > Streptophyta > Magnoliopsida > Santalales > Viscaceae > Viscum > Viscum album. Next base: position 1,998,119,652 of record OY728157.1, read on the forward strand.
TATAAGAGGGGTGAAGTTTACTTTAGGAAAAGATTAAAGTTTTAATTTATTATACAATCATAATCAATTTATAATCATTCAAAATGAAATTATTTGGAGCCTTAGGAGCTTATGGGTCGAAAACCATTCAACAAATATGTTTTAGACAAGTTTAGGTTACCATTTAGCCTTATCATTTTGATTTAACTCTTAGTTAAATATTTTAACTTGTACCGTGTCTTCTTGTATTCTAACTATATATGGTTAATAAAAATACTATAAACATTCAAGGGAAGCTAAATTTTCTCATTAATGACATATATAATATTATTTAATCTCTTTTTCAGAACCTTACATTTTTAGAAATATTATATCAACCAATAATATAGTATTTGTTTTAAATATTTATTTATGTCAATTTTGAAACTATTTGGTATTTTGTTTTTGTGAAGGTCATCACAACATGATTAATTCAACAAAGAAACATTGAATCATACCTAACATGTCATAGTCACATAGAAAATTCGTGGATTTCATAAAAACTTGGAAATTATATTTATTTTAATATTAATAATACCATTTATTTGATTCTTTCATTACTAAGGTAATTACTACATCATCATTGTGTCATAAATAAATTTGATTATTTAATGTCTAAAAATTATAAATAAAATACCATGATTTATTAAATATTCTTATCTTTCTAATGAATTTATATAGTCGAATGTATCTTATCTATAACCCTATATTAAAAATGGTTTAGTTAATAAACATTGAATTTAACACTTTTAACTCTCCTTTAAATTAAATAATAATAAATGTCCTAATCTAATCCATGTGGATCTAAAGGGTAATATTTTATTCCTAATGTTTTTTTTGGTCGAATTAAACTTATCCAATAGAATTAGGATATGTTTTAGTGTAATAATAATATCCTTTCTACCCTTAATTACCCTATTTACTTTTAACCATGTTTATTAAAAGTAAAAAGTTACTATTCCCACAAAAATTAATTTAATCTTATTGAACCACATTTTACTAGTTGATATTATCCATGTCTCTCTGATTTGTAAAATTAAACTCATAGAAGTGGTAAAATTATGTTTTATGTGAATTTACAAATTCTCCTTGGAGGTGGGTAAAAGATGGTGAAAAGTTCAATAAAATTTTTATATATATATAATTACAATAAACTGACTCCCAAGAATTAAATTTAACTTATATAGGTAATATTTATATATTTTGACCTAAAATAAATTTAAATAATATAAATAATTATTTAAATAAAAATTTGTTTTTAAACTATAACTCAGTGTTTTCACTATTCATCAAAGATAAAAAGTTTTTTGAAAAATACCAAAAATTTACCCTAATATAATTTTGATATTTCAAATTCAATAATGTAGTATATTTTACCAAAATCAAAACATAGAATTTATATTTATTAATTTAAAATTAATTCCCGCTGTCAAAACCAAAAGGCGTATTTTTAAGAAATATTAACTATCCAATGTTTGACACATGTTAATGTCCAATTTAAAAGTGAAATTACATACAATGACCATCATTGGATTAAAAGGTAAAAATATAATCTATTTTTACTTCCAACCCATTATTATGTATAATTTAACACTATAAATTATTTTGATTAAATAATCGTTTTTAGTTAAAATATAGTATATTTCAATATTCACCCAAATATGAAAGTTATCAGAAAAACACCAAAACATTATTGAAACTAAATTTTTATGTCCTGATTCTAAAAAAGAATTTTATTTTGTCAAATTTAATATATAAATGTTTCAAATATTGGATTTAAAAAATCTTCGCCATTAAAAGCCGGTAAAATTGCTTTTTTTGAAAAATACTTCTTTTATCTTAAGAAAATGTATTTGTTCTCACATTATGTCTAAGGAATTCATAATATGGATTCTAAAATTATAAGGATTATATAATGTTAAAAAACCAGTTAATACTATTCATAATCTCTTTTGAACGACTTGTTTAGTATGTCATGGTGCGCTAGAACTTAGTGTTGTGTGTAGTGCATGCTATTGAATTACATTGAAGAAATAACATACTATGAAGTATTGGGGTGTTACATGTGGTAGGTCATGATCTATACTATATTCTAGATTGATACTTGGGTATAATGAATTTTAGGTCTCCATATATGATCAATGAAAAAAAGAGTAGTTATCCATACGGAACATTATCCTTCAAGAACATGCCATTCGGGTTTTGTAATTCCCATGGTAGCTTCCTGTGGTGCATAATGAGAATCTTATCTGCAATTATGTTGGAGTATTTAGAGGTTTGTATGGATTAATTCTCTATATCTTCTGATATATTTAAGGTATTCATTGTAAATATGAAAATTTGGTCTTCTATAAGTGAGGATATGAAAATAAACTTAAACTAGGGAAAAATCCCTTTACAGATAAATAAAATACTTTTCATGGTTCATCAATTCTATGGTAAAGTGATTGAACATGAAAAGGCCAAGGATGATATAATGATTCACTATTAATATATAATAACTATCTATTAAATGATGTAATTTTTAGTATTGTTTGGTTTCTATATAAGGTTAATTTGAAATTTCAACTCCATTTAATGACCACTTTGTACTCTACTATTAAAATACATTCCATTTTTGTTGAAAAAAAGATGTGAAGAATCATTATTAACACTAATGTCAAATATTATCAGTATAACTATCAATAAATATCCCTATTGAAATTATCAATTTGATCCCTTTTACAATGTGAGTGAATTTAATGTAAGAGTAGTCTTCCGAAAATGATTTTACATAACACAATGTGTCATTTCTAATAGAAGAAAATAGTTTAATAAAACCATAATTAACTACAAATCCAATGTGAAATTGTTTGATTATAATGTATAATCAATTGAATAATTTAGGTCCTACATCTTAGTACCCTTCATCCTTGTTTTCATTGGACATTTAAATCTAAAAACAATTTCTTAAAAATGATGCCAAAGATAGATTGATATTGTGGTACATCCATCTTCAACAGTTTGATATAAACCATAATGATAAAAATGGTGATGAAAATATTGAGGATGATCGTCACTCTAGTATTACATTCAAAGAAAACTCATATCACTATTCTATGTCTAATTCATTTCATGATGACAACCTCTATTCTATGTGCGATTTCCCATGTTATGTTTACATGGAAAACAACATGGTTATGGGTGTCATTGAAAAATTATTTGGTAAACTAGCTTATAGTAAATCAATTTTTTATTTGCAACAATATGTTTTTGATGATCCATACATCTTTATGTTCTCTCCTAATAAATTCATTTTTAGATGTGTTCGTGAGTCTGAGAAAGAGTCCATTTTTAAAATCATTCAGGGAGAGGAATATAAAGAACACTTTTCAATATTGAAAACAACATAAAATTAATAACAAAGTAGTTTCTTTTTCACTAACCTCGTTAATGATTTTTACTCATTCTTCCATAGTTTTCCTTAGTTTTGAAAAACATTCATCCATTAAAAAGGGGAATATAATATACCATAATCCCATTCTACTCCACGAAATATTTGACTATTTTAGAATTCATTTCTTGATAAACTTCCAAAAATATAGTGGAAAGATCGCGATCCTCTTAGATATTCATTATGTTTTAAAATGGGTATATTTTATTCCCACAAATTCTTATGGCCATCATTTTAGGCTATTATTTTTGAAAGAAAACATATTTTCTAGAATGGAAATTCCCAGGGTTATCATTAGTTGTTAAAGAACCCAATCCAATAATTGTACTTTATCGGTACTCATGTCTATGTATGGAATTTCAAAAAAAGGTTCCACTTCCATCCATCCACAAACTAATGGTCATTTTGAGTTTAAAAATAGGCAAATAATGCTAATTATTGACGAATTATATAAATCCATATATGAATTATTGGTCTAAAAAAACACTAGGATTCCCTTTGGTTATATCATACTACATTTGAAACCACCATAGGAATGTCACTATATAGTTTTGACTATGGAAATGCGTACCATTTACGTCTTATAATTGAATGTAATCCATTTTAGGAAATGAGAAAAATAAATTAAAATTTGTAGGTTTTTATCAAATCCATGATAAAAACATACCTTAATAGAACATGAGAAACTTATGATAGGGGATTATAAAAATTCAAGGATCAATAAAGTTGGAATTCAAGAGTTCTAATTTATGAATCTCAATGTTAAAAACCTTTAACCAGGAAAAATTATGCCCCTAGGTAGTTCCAAATATCATTTAAACCTATGAATGTTAAGGTCTATATTGATAGGGCCATATATAGAGCACCATGTGTACCCACATAGGGTTTTAAAAATTCAATATCAAACTAGTGGTGATGTCATCATTGTTTTTTTCATGTGTTAAAACAATTCATTAAACTATCAATGAATAAGTAAAAAAGGAGGAGTTAACTAATCCAACATTTGTACTAGAAGAATGTTGATATATTTAGGGTATAGGTTGAGATAACTTTTTTTAACAATTCACATTTTTTCTGTAAAAATAAGCTTGTATCTATACATTAACTGAGTTTTTTGGGTTTTAAAATAAATATGTATGTATTTATCATATTATTTTATACTTTTCTGTATTTAGGTAAGGGATAAAAATGGGTCTTCCATTGTGTTATAATTAGGTTAGAGAGTATGATTCTAAGGATTCTGAGGTTGATTTATTTTTGGGCGAGTAATTTTTATTCTATGTTTTCAAACAGAATCATTTGTAATTAATGGTGTGTCTATAAGTGACATGGAAATCAATGTTTTAGTTGGTTTTAGTATGAAATTATTCTTTATGATATCATGTTACCTAATTCTATGATTCACATTTCCATATTTTATTTTTAAATTTTTCTACTATACCTCAAACCCATTCTGAATTTTCTATACCTCAAATACTATTGAAAACGTTTTTTTGTGAGTTAAATAAAAAAAGAACTTCATGTGAAAAAAACCAACAAAATTATTTAAAAAAATTGAAATGAAAAGAATAAGAGTTAGTGGTTGGAAAATATTATTTAATTTTTATCAAGATAATATAAATTTAAACCTTGATACATAATATAAAATAATTATTCCTTCCATGAATCATATTTTCAACCATGTTTAATTTCACGAGAATAAATTTGGAATGTGTGGCTATGTAATGTGATTTTTGAATATTTACATTTTCATCCCTTTAATAAAAAATTCACAGTATAGGTCCTTTGGAATTTAGTGTATTCATCTGAGTTCTTGGGGTCCCATAATAAATTGCATAGTTTTGATGATCATTTTAGTGTTAAAATCCTTATTTTAAGAAAAAAAGAAATACAAATAAATATAATTATAAACATTCATATTGATCAATGTATTACCCAAATGTGTGGATTTCAATAATTGGGGATCATGATGATAAATTTTTCTAGAATTGAGATAGAAAATATATCTCTATTTTTGTGTTTTTAATTTTATTATTGATGTTTTGTACTCGTTATGATTCACATGTATGGGTGATTCACTAGGTTCCCTAATGTATTTGAGTTTGCTAGTAATATAAAAAGTATAACAATTTGGAGTGACTCAATTGAGTGTAGTTTTAAATAGAATGAAAATTTTGAAAATAGAAATAAAAAAAGATAAAAAAATTAAATCATAATCATCTTAAGGATAGAATTTGGTTCCATCTACTTCTTCCATCTCTTCCCCCATGAATAAAAATGACTCTCTATAACTATTATTGTTCACTAAACAACATTATAATTAATTGTAATATGATGAATGTTTGGCCATGAATTTGAATAATGGAATGGTCTTGGTCTTGGGATATTCTTCAAAAAGTATATTTGGATAAATTATATTCATAGGATTCATGGTTGATTGTAATGAGCTATTTAAGAGATAATTATATATTAAAATGTCCATATATTAGGGAATTCAATTCTAATTTTTTTTCTGAGATGCATTTTTACCCAGTACATCGAAAAATAATATTAGGGTGTGATTATCCCCATAAAAAGGAAAATATTAATTTTATGTTATTAATATTCATGTTCATTGTTATTTATAATCACCATTTGTGAAAATTTTACTATATGATCATTATTTTAAATTGTGATTGTAATTTATTCTTAAACTAAACTACTACATGTGATATATTTGAACACCACCCGAAATACTAAATTTCCTTGATTTAATTTTAATATTATATTTCAATGTCTCCAATTATATGTGTAAAATTCTATTATTATTGAGTTATTGATGATTAAATGGGGATGATGACCAAAGTGGGCCTTGAACATGGAACATTCTAGGTGATGTGAACTGGAAAACTTCCCAATAAAAAATTATAGCTAACATGATACTGGAAAAAATGCTAAAATTTGATAAATATATATAGTAAATATAGGTTAATATTTCATTATATAGTATATAGATCTAATTATTAGTTTTTAATGGAGTTCAAGAACACCAATATGAAGACGAAATTCAGGGACAGATTTTTTGGCCCTAAATTACAAACCACCATTTTGATCATAACTATGAAAAAAAATAAAACTGGGATGAAGCTTTATATAATTTTTTTGTAAATAATGGGATTAATTTTTTTTATATTTCCATCTTAAATTTGGGTTCCCATATGCCTGTTTGTATACATCTTTCAATGAAATAAAATATGGATCCCATTTCACGTTAAGGGTTTACAATTTCACATTTCAAAAAAATTCCACCGCCCTTGGAGTATAAAAATAAATTGGTAATAATTAAACTATTTGGGGTAGAACTAACCGTCATTAAATTTATATTTAAGGTATTATTGGTGATGGGTTTTGATAGAGATTCATATGATTTCATTATACTGTAATGCTGCTAATTTGATGTTGTAATTTCATTTCCTCGATTTTATGTTACACAAATCACCTTAGTCTTTTAATAAAAAAAACTTATTTTTTTCATATTTGGATTTTTAAAATATTGATATTTTTAATTAATCTATTAATTTATTCACATGGTGAAGAGTTAAATCATTCACACAATGGTTTAGTGACTTCTATTTCATTGTTACATCTTCTTCAATTCCACCCTCATGAATTAACTATCATATTCCATTGAATGATTTTAATCAATTGACATCTAACTATCTCATGGATTATTATAATGGAATATCTAGGGTATAGATTTTATATTATCTACCACCCTCTAAATTTTTCAATTATTTTATTTTAGTTTTTCATTTAATGATTTTTTTATTTCCATTCCTTATTGAATTTTTCATCACAGTTTTCTTCTGCTAATAAGATCATTTAATTTTGAGTGATTATGAAAATGATTCTCCAATGGTACATGTGGCTAGAATTTTAATTTTAATGTTTTAAACTATTAACCTATTAGTTTATTTATATTTTATAGATTTAATATTTATCAAATTAATGAAATTTTTATTTGTTAAATAATTTCATATAATCCATCCATTTTAATGACCTTGGATAAACACCTTCTCATAAATTGAATTAGTTTTTGTCTCATTGTATTCATTTATACTTTTTAAAAACTAAAGAAATTTTTCCATCACTAAAAATACCTCTTATAATATATGTGTCTATATGTTTCTTCTTAGGTCTATATGGATTCGATAACCCAATATATATTAAAATAGACCATGAGAATCCTAAAAGTGTGGTTTAATTTAGGTGACACCGATGATCAATGTGAGGTGTCAGTAAAGGATCATAAATCGAAATCAAACAAATAATCATGATCCTTATGGATATAAAATTGGATCAACCAAACGAATGTAATGAATCTGGTGTTGATATATTTCAATGCCATATAATTAGATTCCAAATCTACATGAATAAATTAAAATTTCAAATCAATTGAATATGATTTTTTTATAGAGAATTTAGATAAAGGATTATTATGATGAACCATATATCATGGGAAGGAAAGAAATGAGTTATTTAGATTATTATGTATATTTTTTATTATTATATTAATTGAAAATTTTGAGGTGTGAAGAAGAAATTTCATGCCAATTATATATTAGGTTGTTTCAAAAAAGAATATGGATATAAGGGTCATGAAACTTTTAGGGAGTATTAGTAATAATAAGTAATGAAATTGATCAGTTAATAGTTATTAGAATTATAAATATTTTTTTGTATATTAAATAAGAACAAATATAAAAGCTACTATAGGAGTTTGATGTTCATGTAAGGGGAATAAGATCATCATCTAAATTCATGTGGAGGATTATAAACTCATAAATATTCATTATCTATAAGGGGTTGTTTGTTATGATAGTGGGATATAGTATTTTTTTATAATATTTGTATAAGTTGAGGTCTATAACCCTTTTCAAGTACCATTTGATAAAAATTAGTTAATTATTTATGTGGGATAGTAACCATGTCACATAAATAAATTATTAATCCTTAAAAAGGTGAAAGTCATTAACAAACAATTTTTGATCATTTATTTTGGAATTAGTGATAATATGGATATATAATTACTCAATAATAATTAGATTAAAATGGTATTTAGATAAACAATAACATTGATTCACCTCACCCCATTTTAGTTAGTATCAATAATTGAGTGATCCATAAATTGGTATGAAATCCTAGATTACTCTCTTATTTCCCTCATGCTCCTACTATAGATCATCATAATTTTCCAAAATAAAAGTCATCACAATATTTTCGATAAATGGGTTTCATTTTCAGAATTGTAGGTTACAACCCGAAATTAATTCTCTAGGACTTGATTATATTTATTCTATTTAATGTAGATTAATTATGACAGTTCAATCCTCATCATAGAAAACAAAAAAATGAAATATTGAAAATGATGAGAATGCGAGGAATTATTTATTCGTAGGTTTATCCGAAAATTATATTAAAAATCATATGGGTTTTATAATTATTAAAGATATTTGGATAAAGTATTATTCCATTTATAAATTAAAAAAATTATTATTTAATGCTACAGATTAATCGAAAAGAGTTTAATGATTTTAGTGAGAAAGATATTGAAATTTTTGATGAATTGTCTACCAATGTAAATCTGATTATTAGCAATATCAAAGTGTATGGAGAAAATCTCCAATTATACACTTTGGGGAAAAATCTAATGAGGACACTTTAAGATGAATTCGATTTCAATATCTATTTCTTAGAAGATATAGATCTTGATCATGTCACCACAGGCAAACTCTATGGTACTCTATTTATTTATAACACTATAATAGAACCTAAAAATAAAATAAAAGGCTACCAATAAAAATAATTTTTTTAATTAATTAGTAATATGATGATTGAAGAATAACATGACTATTTTTAAGGAAAAAATGAGTAATATTATACATAAATTTTTTCAAACATGGCATGAAATTTCACAAGTTGTAGAGGGGGTAAGAATATATGTAAACTACCATTATAATTATTTAATTGAAGAAGGGTTGTCCATTATTTTCTTACTATAATATAAATTGTTAAAGAGAAAATGATTGAGCATAATATTCCTATAAAACCACCACTAGAGATTCATTATATTCTCAATCAAGAATAATTATTAATATTTCAACGATTTCATCTGAGAAGAACCATCTATTACTTGAAAATTTTATTCCAAAAAATTAATATGGTGTTGATGATGATATTTATGTATGTGATTATAAAATAATGATAATGAAACAAATGTAACATGTAAAGAACAAATTATAAGATGAATCCCAATAAAATGATGATTTTTAACTATAGGAGGTAAAGATTTGTAAGGAATATGTTATTAATATTTATGTCCTAATGTTCTTTGAGGAAATTAAAAGGATAATGAACAAAAAAATAAAAATAAAAAATGATTAGTAATATAAGTCCTCTTGTAGATGAAAAATCATGTCAATGAAATTGAGATATTGAATATTAATATTAAAAAAATCATTGAAGACATGACTTCCACTATTATCCTAGTGAAATGGAAATGGAAAGTCATAGAATACATGATGTTGAATACATATTGTTGGATAATAAAATTAAATTAAATTGGTAAAATTACATTTGAAATAAAAGATAATTTTACATGAAACCAACATAATGTATCTACTCCAAAATAGATATAAGTTGTGAAAATGGTAGTTATAAAAAGTATATTTTCCCAAGTTCATTTTTTTTCTAAAAACACCAATGACATACTACAATATTGTAATGAAAATAATATTTAAGAAATTATCAAATATACTCAATTATGAAAATTCAAAAAAAAACTCAAATTGCCAAAATATTTATGTAATATTCCAAAAAATGGTATTTAAAATATATAATATTTATAGGGCTGAAAATAAAATAGTATAGTAACCCATTCAGTTTTATTTATTTTTCATAATTATGATTTCGAATGATATTTTTGGTTTTATGGATTGTTTTAAAATAAGGAATTCAACTGTTGTTACAAATTAAAATGTTACAAAACGAATAATGTGGGATAAATAAATGGGGATAAAATAATAAAATATGAAAACTTTTAAAATTTAAAAATATATTAGGCAGAATTTGGACATTTAAAATAGATTTCAAATCCTATTTGAAATATATATAATTTCATGATCAATAATTTCACATCACATATGTATGCATTTATTTTATTCTAGATTGAATAAATATATCTCAGAGTCTAGGGAAAATGAACGATAAAAATCATATTGAGAAATTGGTGAATCATGTTCAAGTTTTTTTAAATCATGTTCATCAATGAATTCCTGGATCACAGACCATGTATGAATATATGAAATATTATATAATTTAATAAATATTATGAATTTTGAGAAATATGGTGGTAAAAATGTTACATTTTTTAATGACATATCTATAAAGAACAAATGAGTTTGAAATACTAACACTGGTAACAAAAAAATCAATTAATATAATATTTTTATAATTAATTATTTTATGCACAACATGTTTATAGTGGAATAATTTTTTGATTCTATAAATTATATCATTTCAAAGAAAAAATAAATGTATATTGAAAATAATAAAAATATTGTAATTTTTTCCTTGTGTTTGATAACCCCATAAATTTTTTTAAGTTGGAGAAGGAAATGATGTATTTTATTAAAGATAAAAAAAATAAAATTATGTAAGGAATTTTAGGATTTTCATCAGGAAAGCCTAATATGAAAATTATTTTTAAATATGTATATGTGAGGTATATTCCCTAACATAAATGAGGTACTACTAATGTTTAAAAAATGGGTATAAATGGTAGGATACAGAATAAAATTCCTAAGGGAGGTGACATCCAAACATCAAGAAATCTTAAAATAATTCATTTTGATGTGTTTGGTCCTATGACAATGAGGTAATAAATGGATAATGATATTTAATTAATTTTATATATTAATTTAAAATAAATAAATACATAATTTTTATAAAATAAAAACCATTGTCCTCTAATAGATTTAATAATATTATAATACATATAGAGAATAGTACTGGTCGATATTCAAATAAACAATATTCAAACAATAGGGGTAAATATTTCTATAAATAGATTACTAAATATATAAACAATCATAACATTGGTCAAGAATTAAATGATCCATATACTCGTTAGAGAAAACTGTGGTTTAGATGATAAAAATAGTTTTTTTGATATGGATAAAACTATATTGACAGAGAATGACTCCCAAATTTATTAATGAATATTGAGAATAAAAGTAAACAGAATTTTTCAAAATTAATGGCCAATAAATCTAGACTCACATATGACTCCCTATGAGATATGGGTAATTAAGAAAGAAAATTTTAATCATTTTAGAGAGTTTAAAAGAACATGTTTCATTAAGGGAAAGAACTCTAGGAAAGTATGGTTTGTTTAAAAGTATTAAGATGTAATTTTTTTTGGATTTACACTATTAGTAATATATAAATAGTTTTATAATAAGAAAATAAAAATATTGTGAAAGTGATGTTTTATTAGTAACTTGAAAATTAGGATGAAATAGATATTATAACATTGTTAATAAATAGGTCTATCTTTCATGTTTTGAACATATCAATGAATATTCATTAAAAAGATAGACTAAGACATTATATAAATAGAAGAAGCAGAATAGAGAAAATTAATGGCTAAGAAAAATGATTATTTTGAAAAACAAATTGTGATAAAAATCAAGGTGTGAAAACAAGATGAAAAATCATACAAACTACTTCCATTTTATAGTTATCATGAGTTGAGTGAAATTATATTAAATAAAATTTTGAACATAAGGAATGACTTCAAGCTATGAATGAAGTTCTCAAATTTATTGAAAATAATGGCACTTAAGAGCATAATCCCAAACCGACTAAAACAATTTATTTGAGAAATATGTGTCCTTAAAAACATAATGAGATTGTTGAAGTGACTAGTAATAAATCCTTTCTATAATGAAAGACGAATTAATAAATTTAATGGGTTGACATTGATTAAACATTTTTTCTAGTTTCTACACATGATCCCATTATAGTAATATCCATTATATTTTAAATGGATGTTCAATCATTTTTTATGAATGGTGATATTAATGAGGAATTGTACATGAAAATCCTAAAGGTGTCTATTATTTAGAAGATTTAATATTAAACAATATAAAGAATTATATTTACATTTATAAGTAGGCTCTCCGATCTTTGTATGTTGAACATTGTAAGAATAAAAAAAGTATAAAATTATGATTTGGATTGGTGGGAGAAAATAAATATGTGAATATGTTTTACACAACACCGGATTTTATGAATGTTTATACTGATAAAATAATTTTATCAGAAATGAAAAAAGATCTATGATAAGTCATCAATTCACATTAAAAAATATTCATGTAGTCCATACATGGATAAATGTTGTTTTTTGGATTATAGATATCCATGCTGATGGGAAACTAATTATTTTAAAAGATAAATATACTAATGTAATATTGATGAATATTTACATGATTGAATATGAAGAATTATACACACCAATTCATGTAGGAAAAATTCTTTGTAAGGATGATTAAGGATATAGTGTAAATGGGAAGTAGTTCCAAATATTTATTGAATGTATTGTGTATCTTATAGCCACTACACATGATATAGTATCTTTTCACACATTGTGAAAATTGTCAATCCAATCCTAAGGAACAAAATCTATTGGAAGCGAAGACAATATAGGGTTACATCAGAAATAAATTTAATTTCAGGATGATGGGCAACAATAAATACGAACTAAATCTAAGAGGGTTCACTAATGCTAAATGTGTAGGGCCACAAGATGATTGTAAGTCTATATCAGGTGGAGTGTTTTTTATTTAAAGTATATGTGTTTACTTGTATCTAAAGAAGAAAATTTTAATTATATTAAGATCAATTATATCTGAGTACGTGTTAGAATAACTGGATGTAAATGATATGAGGATAAACACAAAAATATATGAAATTATTTTTTATTGTGAGCACCCTGCAGTTCATTATTGAAAAAAATATAGTGTCCTCACACTATAAAAAATCATAAAAATCATTTTTAGTATTAGAACATTGAAATTAGGTATCATTAAATAATTGAAGAAGTAGAAAAATGCATCATATAACTATCCTCAAATCATCATATATATTCAATATGAACTGTAGGGAATCCATTTTATGATTAACTACCTTATATTCAATTTGGTTTTATTGTTAATAGGGAGGGATATGAGTTTTATTTATTCATAATCAATATAATGGGGGTGATTATTGAGTCCTTTTGAGGATGATATTATATGTGTTTCCAATATATGAAATTATAACAATTGAAGAACATCCCATTATTTTAAACACATATAATAATGAAATGGTAGTTTATTTATGAAAAACATTATTGATATTTGATGTTTCCACAAATTTGAAGCTTGAAGTCATGGTGTGATGTTTGAATCCATCAGATCACTATGTTAAATCATTCATGAATAGGTATTTATGACCTATTAGATGAATTTATGATATGTTTAAATAATTATTCATAGAATTGAAGTATTTTCTGTATTATTTTTTCAGACTCATGACAATAAAATGAAATTTATAAGAACTTGAAATGGTTATGTTTAGAATTCAACTATTGTTTCATGTGACTTTAGATTTATTTCATATGATTTTGGAAAATTATTATAACTTCACTCCTATTAAAGTGAAATTTATAAAAAATATGACATAAAATAGTGTTTCATATGAAATAAATCTAATAAAATAATGACGAAATGAATTTCATTGACATAATTAATCAAATGAGAAAATATCAAAACACTAGAACATTGAATTGTAAATCTACATGTTTAATAAGGTTTATAAATGTTCGATCCAAAATGAGACACACTATTGATTTATAGAGTCAGTGTGTTTTTTATTCAGTCAATGTATACATAAAAATTTTGTCAATAAATACTCAGACACACAGTCAAATTTTATGGTTGATCAGATCTCCACATGTGGTTGATTAAAAGGCATGATCACATCATAAGTATTGATGTTTTTATTGTTTATTGTAGATGAGAATTTATGATTATAGAATTTATAAACTAAGAAAAATAAGTAGAATTTAAACAATTTTTTTTATAATTTCAAATATAGAACAATCATTATGTTTTAACCCATGATCATGATCATTGTTAATATCAAATTGGATAAACAATATTAGGGATATAAATATGATATAGAAAGAGTTCTATGCCATATAATGAGATTCCTTGTAACTATGATAACATGGAAATGTAAAACAATAAATAATTATAGATTCTATAGTCTATTTAAATAAAGTATTCTTGTGATAATTGTTGTATCACATAATGAAAAGAATCAACTTTTTAATTAGTTTTATGTTGGGGAGAATATGAATAGTAATTTAACATGAATATTAATATTTTGGAATGATTCATTTAATTCCACGAATCTTGATAGATATTTTCATAGTTATTATTAAAAAAATATTCAAGAAATATTTTTTGATTATAAATAATAATCATAATTTCTGAAAGTGATTTTTTGATAATTTTATGAATTAAAAAATTAATATGTGGTATTTGTGAAGAATAAGATACACTAAAAACTACTAAATGATATTCTTGTTCAAGGATGGGGAAAAATACCATTTTCTGGGGGCTATATTAAAGATGAAATAATCATTAATGATCATTATTATTATTTATTTTTCAATTAAATTGTCAAATATTGAATCTATTTGTTTCATAAAGATTTAAAACATTGAGTTAATACCCTTTAAGGAGCTAGTTTTGATGAAAAGAAGGAGACTATGTATGTGGGACAATAACAATGGCACATCAAATATCTAACCATCCTTAAAATAGGATAAATTCATAAAAACCCATATTATGTGCTTTTATTTTTTAATAAGATAAAAAATGGAGAGTGTTGTTAAATAATCATAAGAAATCACTAGGATTCAAATAACTATACAAATTGATTCACCTCGCCCCCACTTGGTCTATATCAACCAATGAATAATCCTAATTTGTTTTCATAGAGATTAAAGTAGGCTTCCATGATAGGATATTAGAAATTTTATGTCAAATGTTTTACAATAAATTAGATTATCTTTCAATGTTAGGTAAATTGTATTATTCTTATGGATTTTGTATTTTTATAGATTCATTAATATAGAAGTATTTAATTTTCATACCACATATGATGGATATTTATTGGTATTTATATACCTATAAGATATTTCCTAACATATATTTGATATTACTGCATGATTTTTGTCATCTATACTTGTGATTTTGGATGTGGTATTTGGGAGGTATACATGTCTTACTACTATCCTAAGTTGGGAGCTCGTGTGTCAGGTCATATCACATTTTATAAAAAATTCTTATAAATATATGAATCTTTTGATATTTTTTCAATAATAAAAAATGGATCACTAAAAATATATAAATATATAATCATTATCAAAATACTAGTATTCGAGATGAAATTTCCCCTAATACAATCACTCTTGGTCAACATCATATGATATATCTATTCAGATAGAGGGGTAAAGAACCATTAAGATAATGATCTCTTACCAAAATTCTCTCAAGAAACAACTTAATGATATAGGGAATTTCGGTTTTATAATTTAGAACACAAAAAATTATTCTCATGATTTTATAAGGGCATCCTATGATAATGAGGGTAAAATTTGGATAATATGGATTTAGAAATTCTAATCATTGAACTATTTCAAAAATATTCAATTTTAGGAATAGTATAGAGATTTATGTTCTTATCCATGAAATTAACCTTGTTATAAATCTTTCAGACACAAAATTGGGCTTCTTTGTTTAACAGACCATGAACCTTACCATTGACATGAATTTTTCCCCCAAACCACAAAATCAATTACCTAAATTTACACAAAAATTAAGCTAAATATACAAAAAAATGTTTTATAATAGATATTTTAGTGATTCATCCAATAACAATAATTATTTCCTATGAAATATGAATGTATTTATATTGAGAAAAATAGATTTATAAAAAGTTAACTATATCTCTATGTTTTTAACTTCTCATTTGTGAAATTTGTATCATTAGAAAGAACTATATTTTTTTTTAAAAAAAAATTGAGTTTCAAATTAAAACAGGAGTATTTAATAGTGGATATCTAAATTGGTATTCCATGATTACTATATAATTTTGTTGTTATCTAGGATATTATGGGTCAAGTCAAACAATTATCCCACTTCTTACAAATTTTTTATATATTAATTTTAGAATGAAATGACACCATGCATAAAAATGGAGGGGATAAAATTAATTATGTTTCTTAAAAAGAAGTGTTAGATAGGGAAATTTGGTTTAATTTGTAGTTTCAGATTTAGAGTTCTGTATGTGTTAGGAACTATCTGAATATAATTATATCAATTTAACCTCTGATAGATGGGAATTCAGAATAAACTGTGAAAAAAATTGATTGAAATTATCATGATTCTATGTTGGGATTAAAGAGGTCATTGAAAGTTCAAGTAAAGTTTTTTTCATTTTCTTCAATAACAAGTATCAACTATTTATTTGGTCTGATCCTTTTGAAACACAATAGAGATGACTTTATCAATCATCCATATATTGGAAAAAGAGGGTGAATAGTTTATCTTGTAACGTGTTTTTGTGAATGATATGAATTATTATGGTCATTTAATCAAGATTATAATAGTTATATATTATAACTAAAACAATTTTCATGGAGACCATTAATGGTGGCCATTAATTTTCATCCTTTCGGAATATGGCCTCTTTGAGTGTCATTATGGATGATATATCGATGTATTGTAAAAAAAAATAAATGTTCTTTGTGCCTATATTTGGCTTAATTAAATAATACTGATTAGATTGGAGTTATATGTTATAATGTAGATTTCACACTAATGTGTGATGTCCCATACTTGTTTCACTCAATAGTAAATGAACCCAATTGTCACCATGGATTCATGTGTGCCTCTCCATAGGAAAAGGGCTTCTAAATATCAGTGAGGCCCTAGGGTGTGTTTGTGGGTAGATTATGACCTATCGTAAACGTGGAATATAGAATATTAATATGTGGAAAAATTAAAAATAGATAACAATAAATATCTAGATAAACAAAAAATATAAATATCTAAATATGATAAATAGACTAAATAATAACAATCAATATTCTGTATAATAAAATGTCAATGCATGTTTTTTTACAAAATATATACTATTGAATAGTATTAGGAATAAATAAATATATCAAAATTATATAAACATGATAATTATCTCTAATTTCATCACTATACTATTCGTTATCATGTTCCCCAAACTCCCATTGTATATGCCAATCCAAAATCCATGACCATACTATTTCCCTTAACTGTACCTAC
The DNA here is from genome assembly GCA_963277665.1 of Viscum album. Classification (NCBI taxonomy): domain Eukaryota; kingdom Viridiplantae; phylum Streptophyta; class Magnoliopsida; order Santalales; family Viscaceae; genus Viscum; species Viscum album. The sequence continues at coordinate 1,998,137,553 of OY728157.1, forward strand.
ATCAATGATGTCTACCCAAGTACCAATTTGAAGAATAATTACGGTGTGATATATAGTCAGTAGAGCACCAAAAATAGTTTCTACAAGATCTCTAGTTATTGAGTATAAATGTAATTGTGTGCTGGTATAAGAATAATTAGTGCAATAAAATGTGTGAAAAAATAACAATGTAGTAGTCAAAATCCTCATGAGTTTTCCAACTAGACATACATACTATTTCCAAAGATGGATATATCTAAATATTTTACCTGTATGTTATAAGAGCCTATAGAATATATCCTAGGTGATCTAGTAAAAACAGTAGTAATGTGGGACCCATGGTGTGACCCAGGCATCTTATCACTAATAATAGGAATATATCACCCCAGATGAAACCATGGAATCCTTGAACATTGAATTTCATTCCATCTCCCAGAAAATAAACTATCCAACCAATATATGGGTTTCTATGTATTATCTATGGGGTAAAACAAAGTAATTCATTTTTAAATTTCTCTAACTGAGTCCATGGGTCATGCCCACAGTATATCCCACGAAAAGCGTGACTAGGTCCCAATGAATGAATCTTTGGATCCATATAGCTAAGAAAATATAGATTAATCCATGGATTATATACAAGTAATTTTGATTTAAATATTCAAAAAATGAATCATCGCTACTACGCCAAGTCATGCATGTAATCATAAGGTAATGACCGAATTCTAAGATAGGTTTCTCCCTTGGAAACATGCTAAATGAATCAAGAATTCATCCTCTGAGTGTTTTTGAAATTCCATTAGGAATTAAAGGCAGAATTTAGTTTGACCACACCATAATAACAAAATGTTCCATAGAAAAAGTATTCCATGTTAATTTATTATATAATATTTAGACCTATAATAACAATCCATGTTTAACCACATTATTTTATTCAAGTTGATATCCTCTTCATTTATTAATGAAAATGGTTTATATGAAGTATCACACCGTTAAAGGAATCATTCAAATTTAATAATATAGGTGAAAATTATTTCTATATCAAAATGAAATTGTTCATCTATTAATATTAATTAAATTCTATAGTGTAATGAAATAATAACATTCCATATGTCGTTCTAGTTAATAATATGAATATGGCTATATAAGCATACGCATGGGAAACCCCCTTGGTGGCTCATATTATCATCATTGATCTCCACTGATAGAAGGAGGTTTATTTCGGGTTTTATGTCCCAAATAATGTAATTAAAATAAGGATGACTGATTATTGGGGCAATAAAATGGTAATTCTGGCATGTGGAATAGTGAAAATATTATAAATGGCTTGACTTGAATGATAATTATAGATAGAATACCATGTGGAACTATAATAATAGTCATCCTATATCAGCCTCAGATCTGGGATATAATTATGAAAAATAGAGAAATATGAAAATTCCCTAAAAATGTTAAATACTAGATTTCATACAAATAAAACTAAATATGAGGAGCTAAACTGATAAATGGAGTTGATGGATTGAAGAACACCCTATTGGAATACTAATTTAATGAAAATTTTCTTCCAAAATCTCATATAACTGTGATAATTGAATTCCTATTAAATGTAGTATGAGATATCACACCCTGAATCAATTTTGGTGAAAAAAGAAAAAGGATAAGGGTTTTAATTTTATGTTGAAAGAAGGTAAACTTATTATTTTTCAAAATTTAAATGGTGTGTACATTATAGCTGCATGGTTTTTCCAAATTAAGCTCCGACCATGCAGTGGTAATGCCTTTGTGGAAAAAATCATGTGGACCATTCCCACAATTTGAAAAATAGTGTATAACCCATCTGTTTACCCTCCCAAATTTATTTTCAATTTAATGCATGGCCTTGTAGCCTCCCATTAATGGTTTATTAAACCATGCTTGATTATATATGTGTTTCAAGGTTTAGCCTCATATTTACTACTAACCTTGCCAAACCTATGAACCTCATACCAATTATCTAAAAAAATAAAGTTATAATATCTAAACAACCATACATTCACCAAAATCATTTTTAAAATAATTAATCACATACATTAAAAGTAAAAAAATTGATTTATAATGAAATTTATGTTTCTTCACTCATAAGAATGGTTGGGGTCTTACAACCTTCCCCCAATAAATAATCCTCAACCATGAATATTTTTTTTTGATGGTGGAAAAGCATCATCTTAGAATAACTCTATCCACTAAGAATGTATATAGACCACCATATCCTAAGTCTCAACCTATATATGGTCAGGTATCTATAACACTCAGACTAATGAATATAACCTACCTCAGAGATCCACTATACAATGACCAATTATACATACAGGATACTACTGAAATGAAGCACCATTTTCATATTCCACTTCATGGGGATAAAAATAGCGATACTAGTTGAATTGTTTATAATGAAATGTTGATAAAAGGAAGAAATTATTCATGGATTCGTACCACCAGAGGTAAATAAAACATATCGGCAACTGACCCGACTCTCCAAAATATATTGTTAATCATGAAAAATATAGGTTCTATAATTACTTGTATCCAAATCCTTATGTTCCCCATCATAGTGGAAACACGTAAGAAAATCCAATCCCCACCCACAAAACATAAATTTTCATTTATGGTGATTAAAATAAGACATATGTCTAGAAAGAGATGATTTCATTCAAATCCTAGAAATATATACCTAAAATGATGTCCCCTGAGTGACACAAGGACCCAATAGCACTCCCTATATCACCTTTAACAGAAAAATGGTTAATATAAAGAAATGTGATATAGGGATCCATTTGAATCCATATGTATCATAGAATGAATGATATTACTATAAATGAACATAGATATAGGAATATTATTTTCAAAAAACCTCTATAATCATGTATTAAATATATGAGAATGTATAATTATACATGACTTAAATTCCCAATTTTCACATCAAACTATAGGTTATAGGAAATACTCTGATTTACTTATTTACATAGTTACCTCCGTAACACCTACCACAATTATGATATGATCTAATCACCTAATTCCAATATGATATTACATGGAACTCCATGAATGTGTTTAGTCTCAAATACATATATACTTCCAACATTATCCACTAGAATATTATCTTACATATATAGAAACTGAGTGACCTTTTTTATCATGTAGACTATCACCCATACTCTATAATTACCTATAATGGATCTTAACAATATAGTCAAAAAATCTATAGTGACATCATCTAACATCAACTCCAGAATGGCTAATGAATTTAATATCTCTTATTGACAAGGGTGTTATGACTACACTGACTGATAGGTGGAACAATGAGTAACAAGTCCAATTATTTTTTTCATCCCATACTACCAATAACAGTGGTGTAAGTCACACTACATCTTTTTAATAATTGGGAATACCACTCAACTAGAAGCGTGATAATATCACATTAATTATTCTCACATGTCCTTAGGAACCCGAATTAATATATTTTTGTGCAATATCTCCTCATCACCCTGAATGATCCATCCCCATGGAAGATATTCTCCTAAAAAACACTCTTGGGACTAAGACATTAGGGTTTGAATGTTGTCTAATATTAACACTATCTTGATTTGATGTGTAAAATGGAAAATATATAAGGACATGATATCCACTAAATTCGTTTTCCTCCTTATATATCATTTAAATGAGAAGCTTCAACTTCCATTCACTACTATCATCAGAAAATTCCTAGGTCGGACTCTTTTTATTGAAAGCCTAAACACCAATATTAATCTTTACAATCATATAAGAAAGAATAAAAACTAAAGGAACACCAATATTCAATCAATCATGGATACCAAAGACCCAAATTATTCTAGTTATATATATAATTATTGATCTGGTGCTCTGTACACACCACAATGAATTCTCCAAGTAAGGAGTGACTCTGACAACACACAAAATGTATTATAGCTACTAGCTTGAGATTGTGAGTAGGGTAATTCCACTTATGGGTCCTCTGGTGACAATAAATATACAACAAAACTCGATCGTCCTCTATCATGAAAACTCTTATCTTTATACCTAATGAATTATAATAAACTTTTTATCTTTTTCCATGATTTTGTTGAATTATGATTGGAACTAAAGTTGATTATCCCTTCAACTCTGTAAATACCCTCTTACATGATTCGTAATATACAAATTTGATACAATTATTAATCAATACTATATGTTATGATGATAGGTGTTAAAATTAAAAAAAGAAGTAGCTATAATATCTAGATAACCCTAAGAATATCTTCCCTCAAAAAAATATTATTAGGAATCTCATAAGAAAACATGGCTCTCACCTTCTCTTGGTCAATATATTTTCTACATTCTGGATAATGTTACCATGGAAGCACACCATATCAATCCAAAAGTGAAATTTGGGGATATTAGAAGATAAAATGTACTCTCTTTTTATTCACAAAATGATATAATGTTTTTTTAAATATCATGTAGAGTGTGTGAGTATATAAATATGTCATCTATGATGACTATGAAAAAATAATCTAAAATATTCTAATAGGTATGTCTGATGTTCAAACTCATACCTAAAGATATGCAGACCTCAAATCAAATTTATTGGAAATGTGTGCACTTTAGAGCCAGTCAATGTTTTCATCTATACAAGATAAGGGATTATATCTTTATTTTTATTATTATTTAATTTCAATAAATCAAAACCAACTTGTAGGGTCGCATATGAATTCTTTGATAAATCAATGAGATAACCCCAATGTGATGTATCAGGTCATATTAAACTATTCTCTTGTAGGTCCCCTAGTTACCTATTAAGCTCATTAAAATAAATAATATTCATATTATAAGGATTAATTGATACTAATTATTCTCATAGAACATGATTAATAGTAAATTCTACCCCTCTCAATGTAGGTATCATGGAAAATTCATCTGGGAAGAAATACCTGAAATGATCTACTATAGGAGGGAAATAAAACGAACATGTTCCTTGATCATCAAAATATTTGTTTACAGTATGGACTATCACATTACCTAGCCCATGATGGTATGGTACAACACCACATTCATAGATATACCTTAACCCTTATACACATAGATACCATATTTGGTTGATGAGAAGGATACCATAAACTAATAATTGTTTATATGTAATGATAGGTAACCAAAAATTCCATCCTGATAATGTTATCAAATCCCATGATATCAAAGACAAATATTCCCCATATAAAATTGTACCCACCATCCTAAAGGAGTAATTCCCTATAATGGAATAAAATTTTTAACAATTATTCCAATAGATTATCTAATGTGATCACTCCAAATCCATATAGAAATTCAAGCCTGAGAATATCCATTATATTAATAGGTATAAAATAATGTGAAACACTTATATAAAAGTGGAAAGGCACAAAAGAAGAGGCTATAAAAACTTATCCTCATACTATTGATAAGAAAATACCCTTCTCCTCAGGTATATTCTATAATAGACATATTTTTTCAAATCCCCATCCCTAACCTGAAAGCTGAATAAATAGTATAGGTCCACTCATCTGTAACTACATATCCTATTTTGGCCTCCTCATCCTTATCCATTTTCTCAACCTATAAGACTTGTGGTATTGCAGCTTCCATCTTGTGATGGAGCTACCAATCTTGCTTGGAAGGTAGACTGGGTATAGATCCCATTCTCCTATGAACAAATAAAATGGTCCTACAAAAACTATGATGATTCCCTATTCTTCTGTAGGATTAGCACTCAATTGGTTATCATTAAAACTGAGGATTTCAGTGAGTTTTTATTCCACATTGATGTTATATCACTGAACTTTATGTGCAAATACTTTTGCTGAAACTACATATCAATAACCATAGAAACCAAATTTCAAATCATTAGATGAACAAATACATTATCCTGGTGCTAAAAATCATTCCATGTATTATTACACTCACTCAAATTATGCTCAGTGACCAGTTCCTAGTTTAAAATCAGTAATATTTTAGTGAAACATATGTTGTTTACCTATTACTACATTATATGTCAGATCCCATCCATAGGTAAACACGCTCTCGAAATCATGTCAATAATGAAGGATGGAATAAAACATTGAGTATCAATAAAAAGAGTTAAATAATCCCAAAAATTATAGGGATCCTTGATTTATGTGAATAAAATATCTATCATCATTGCCCTTAGTGTCTCATAAATGAATTATTCATAGAAGTAATCATGGAATTATCTACAAAACATATATTATTGGTGGTCTACCTATGTAATAATGAACAACCCAAACAATATAGAACCTAAATAATATAATCTCCAACCTTGAACCTCATTTCTAGAGGCACCACCAGATTCTAGAAGATGGATAGGGTGGCATCTAGATATGTCTCTTCAACCTATGGGACCCCATCTACCAAACATGTCTGTGGGTACTACTACTTGAATTATAACATCAACACTCTCAAAGTAGGGGTTAGTCATAGGTCTCCCTGCATGGTCTTCATAATCTATAGTACATCCTTATGATAATAGGTATTAATTTCCATGTCAGAAAAAATAGTATGTGTCACTACTGGTGATTTATGTATCACCACCATAGAATTCTGGTAATCCTCACCTTCCTCATGCTCAACCTGATGCCATCGTGGAGGCATATTTCTATGATTCTCGACCACATATATCATAAATAAGAACCAATTGAAAGGAAGATTTCCTGGTATATGGATAACCATTAAGTCTCATTAAAAATGAAATAATATCCCAACTACATAAGATATAAGTCAAGGGTATTGTTGATATTATATGTTTCAATAACAAGGGTCCAATATATAAATTATTAATTACATTTTACAGAGTGAATTCCCCTTTCACCAGTAATTTGTATCCATATTTAATGGTAACCAATTGAAATGAATTTTTTTACTCAATAGTTCATATGTTTATCTGTGTTTATATCATTGAGGGTCCAATAAGATTCATATATCATTCCCAAGTAATAATGTCTTGTTCTTCAAAAGATTAATTTGGATCAACTTATAACATCCCATAGTAATTTAAAATGATTTAGTCATATGTATCACCATTCCATATATATAGGGGAACAAAAACTCATTAAATTAAAATTTGTATTGATGTAATTTTAACCAACTAAAATTTCATCTCATGTGAGAAATGGTCCATAGATCAAACATTATATAAGTCGAGAACTATGATTCCACAACCAAGATATAGTTGAAAAAAATTATTATGTTGATGTATACATGTAAATTAATCAAATAAGTTATCTCATTTATCAGGTAGAAACATTATTAGAAGAAAATATATAATAATACAAGTACTTAAAAAAGTTCCAATAAATACACATTCTAAAAATATTTATGTTATTTGTTGTCATAAAATTTCAATCGTCATGGGCCTATAATGATGCATGGGACACTACCTCATTTCAATTCCAACCATGGTTAATGATAAAATCCATAATAATAATAAATTATATTAATCATGTGCATATAAAAATGGTTATATTGTTATAAAGATAACATGAAAAATTTTGAACCACAATTCCAACCAAGGAAATTTGGCTTTTCCCCAGTACATGGGTTATCTACTTCTAGTCACAAGAATGTTAAAAAATTCCAACACATCTATAACCACTTTATGTATTCATGTATGATGATAACTCACCAATAATCAGATTAGGATGGCCACAAGGCCTCAAGCACACCACCTTGTATTCCATAGGATACTGACTAGTAGTGAGGGCCTTGGGTGTTTCTATATGCTTGACTATTCCATCTTTTCATTATGGAACATAGATAAATTATTTGTGAATAGATAGCAAAATTATATAACAAAGAACATACAGAGCCACAAAAATGATAAAAATTCAAATATGATAAATATAATGAGAAGTTATAATTATTATTCTATACAAAAATCAGTCAACATCATTATTCTATAAAATATAAATTAAAATCTAATGAAGAAGGTTTACTTGTAACATATAATAATTCCAAAAAAATAATCTCCAATATCATCTCAAGACTAAGATCAATATTATTATAAATAATCATATACTATAAGAAAATAATACATCCATTAATGACCACCTTACCTTTTCCCTACAAATATCAATGAATCTTTTCCTCGTTGAAATTGGTGGATCGAACCTGGTTTGAGATATACATTGTAGGGAACCAAAAAAATGGTCTATAACAAGTAACATTTGTGAGTATAAATGTAAAATTTTGTAGTTATATGAATACCCAATGGCGGAAAATTCATGAAATAGTTACCATGTCATTCTTGGACTCTTCACAGTACTTATAGACAACCATACCTATATAATTCTAAACCGAATGTGTCTGAAATTTTCCATGTAATGGGTCTTGGAATGAAATATAATCAAGTTTTTAAGTAAAAAATATATTATTGTGGTACCCATGGTGTTATCAAGGGATTTGAGAAGTAATGATATTAATATAGGTCCCAAGACATAAAAATGATTCCTTGACCATGTATGGTTGAGAATGTTCAGAAAAACAAAATATATATCCTATATATAGGGGCTATGGGAAATCTATGGTTTAAACCTAAATAATATCACTAGAACAAATTATAACTATTTCCATGGAACACGTCCATAGTATAAACTGGGCTACAAAAAACTGGGGACCAATTGAATAATTGAAGGCACCTCATTTATGAGGATGTCAAGTTGAACCCAATGAGTATCCAATGTAATATAATTTTATGATATAAATTGAATGAATCATCAGTACTAAATAGATTAGTTTTTATAATAGCAATAATAAAATGGAATTCAATTGTGGGTATCTCCTTTTCCAATAAGCTCAATGAATAGTGGTGGAAACCTTTGACATCAAATGCGTTGGTCGGAGTGGACACTCAAGAGGGTGGTGAATTGAGTTCCAATTAAAAATTTCTGTTAAAATCTTTAAGATTAAATCCCCCAATATTGAAAAACAGCCCAGTCAATTAAGGCAGTAGAGATATAGGTGACTTATTGTTCAACAGGATTCTCTAAGGTTGATTAATCCTCAGTAAGGTTAGTTTGATGACTAACTTTACTTTTGAAACAAGTTTACTAAACAAATATCTTATACACACTAACCAAAATTGACTATCAGAGTATTTGCAAAAACAGATTTATTGTTTACAAAAAAAAGGAGCACAGAGGAAAAGGGAAAGCAAAGTAAAGAAAAGAATAACAAGCTATTTCAAACAAGAGGTTCAGTCTTAAGCTAAGACTTAGTCCTCTTCCACTTGGTGATCACCTGCCACCAAGCAATTTTATAAAAAGGATTGATACACAGCCTGTATCGGGCTTTACAACAGTTTTCACAAACTGTCCAGGTTTGACAACCTCTGCCACAGTTATACGTGGGAAAACAAATGACAAGCCACACCAGGCTTCTTCCACAGTTATACGTGGGTAACAAATGTAAAAAGGTTTGGGATAGGGATTTTCAGTATCCCTCAGTTTAAGCACAGGAGACAGTGTGTGTAATACTAACACACTGCTCACAAATGTAAAACACTTAAACACAGTAGAGCAAGAGATATAAAGAAGAAGGTTTAGAGTGCTCTATAGTGTTGGAAGATCAGTTCTGGACTCGAAGGAATGAGTGACTTGAAGCTTTGGTCCTTTTTCTGTAAGTTGACACTAAAACAGAGTGTCGTGATTTCCAGACTTCCAGATGTTCAAGTGATCAGCTTCTTTGAGTTTGAGTGCTTCACAGCATGGCTTTTAGGAGACGGTTCTTTCAGTTGGTTCACTTGAGACTCTTTTGCTCGAGAGTTCTTCTTTTTGTGTATATGCGTATCTCCTTCTCAGTTGTAGATGTTAGACTCTGTGTGTCTTCGTGTATGTCACTGTTTTTTTGTTCCATTCGTTCTTTTTCTTGAATGCTTCTCTCTTCTTTTTATACTCCTCCATATATGCCCTTTTTGTTCACCCGAGGCCGACAAGATAAATAGTCTTGAGTTACACGTGCAATCTTCCTCGTAAATTGTATTATTTCTTGATATGTCTGAAAATATCAATAAATAATGTTAGGTGTATTAATTTGTCTAGACATGACCGTTAGATTAGTATTAATCAAATTGGTAAAGAAAAAAGTAGAAATATAATAATAATAGACTGGTCGAGAATGTATGTCACTGTGGACTTCAACTGTGGTCTTCCAACTGTGGACTTCCTTCTGACTGCTGACTTCAACAAAAGGCTTGTTGTCTGTAGGCTTGCAATGGTAGCTTTTACTCCATGTAACTGTAGCCTCTCTAACTGTAGACTTGTAATATCAAATTTGTAGAACTGTAACCTTTGTCAACTGTATACCTCGATCATCAGTAGACTTAGTCGACAGAAGCTGTCTAACTGTAACCTTGACTGTAGACTTATGACTGTAGGCTTGTTCGACTGTGAACTTGATCCAACTGTAGACTTGTTCGACTGTGAACATGAGCAGAGAAAACTTTGAACAGAAGTCTTGTAACTGTGACCTTCGTCTGTGAGCTTGGACAATAGATAGCGGTAGACTCGTGACTGTAAGCTTGTATTAGTCTTCGACTGTAACCTTGTAACTGTGAACCTATTGCAACAGTAACTTAAGGTGACAGTTAGCTGTAACTGTGACTTTGAAAAGAAAACTATGACTGTTAGCTAACAATACTAAACTTATGGAAATACTACTGTAAGCTGTTACAGTAAAGTTATGAGAGTAAGAATATGAACTGTTTAGAATAAAATACGTTTAAGCATAGAATAATAAGATTAATGCAAGGTTTTAATGCATCATCATCAACGTTTAAGCATGATTTGGGATTATCAAAACAGGTGATTCCAACAATCTCCCCCTTTTTGATAATCACAAATTATGTCAGTATGGAATGAAATATAGATGTATCAGAGCGAAGTGTGCAAAACACAGTATTAGCAATATGAGCACAAAAATTAGGTATAATCCTCAAGGATTTCTCCCTCTTTGTATAGGTTCATTTCTCCTCCGATTTTTCCCTATTTCTCCCTATTTCTCCCCCTTTGTGATTAACAAAAAGAAAGACAGAGAGAGAGAAAATAAACATTGTATTAATAATGAGTACATTACATGACCCAAAACGTGAATACATGATCCCTATCAAAAAAAACATAAACAGACTCAATCCTCTTCATATGTAGGTAAGGGATCTTTTCCTTTGGAGGAAGAAGATGGAGCAGTAGGTGAAAGATCAACAGGCTTAGGAATTGTAACAGGAATGTCTGGAGGGGCAGCAACAGATGCTCCTGAAGGCCTGTAGTGAGTAGCTTGCTGAGGTATCAGTGGTCTAAGGCTTCTGAGGGCATCAGCAGGAGACATTACCGAAGAAGCACTGGGGTTGGAGACAGGTAGGGCAGGAGGAACTATAACAGGTGTGCAGTCCACATGAAGAAAAGGTAGGAGCAGATTCCTGAAATCCATGATGATGTTTCCTCCTCTGTCCATGGCAGATAAGAAGTCATTTTTGTTTTCCAAGAATTTATCCAAAGCCGGGGTCAACTCTCGTAGCTTGCTAACTTGTTCTTTGAAAGCTTGAGTTACAGGAGGCAGCTTCATAGTTTCTAGAATGAGCTTGAAGTGATGGTTCAACTGATGCTTGGTGAAAATCCGATCAAATTAATGATCCACTTTAAATTTGATGGCCTCCTGAGAAGTAGTAGCAGCCTGCAGGTGCTCACGAACAAAGCCACTGACTTCTCTTGTAGTAGCAAGGATCTGTAGGTCTGATGTGTCATTTTCACGGGCCTGAGTAATCTCTTCTCTGAGCAGGCTTCTAAACTGCTCAAGGTCTACAGGAGAGCTAGATGAAGGAAGGGACTTGACTGAGAATGCCACTGTCTCCTTGAAAGACTGAGTCAGATTTCCAATCACTTTCTGAATGACAGCATCCTGATTGCTAAAGTGTTCTTTTACTGATTTTGTGAAAGCCTCAAATACTTCCACAAACTGCTTGACCACTTCTTTTATGTATCGAATCTCACTGGCCACTTGTGTCTGAGAACTGCTCAGGGCAGTTAAAGAAGCAACTGATTGTCTGAGGGCCACTACTGCTCCAGTCCAGCTTTCAATTTGAGTGTGGCACACTTTCATTTCATCCATCACTTCGTTGATTGGACTTCCCACAACACATCCTAGAGATAATTATAAGTATTGTTCTACATTTTTCAGCTCATCAAAAAGACTGGTTTTCAATTCAGCAACAGACTGTCTGATGGTCGCCTTCATTTCATTCTTTAAGGATTAAAGGTCTTCCTTGGTGGCCAATCTTTCAGTTTCTAACACTGGAGAGCTGTTAGTTAGGATAACTGAATTTCTTGGTGGTTGGTTTTCCTCATCTGAATCCTCATAATTGAGTCCTAACACCATGTATCCTGGATCTGAGGTCCATCCTTCTATATCATATTGTACAGAGACTGAACCAAAACGCTCCCCCTCACTTGGAGCTCCTTCCTGAACATTTTCTACTATCTGCTCGACTCTGGGTAACTATAAGTTCTCTTCTGTAGCTCTAGCAGGTTCCATACTTGCTTCCTCTGTAGGTTCAGCAGTGAGGTTAGCCTCCCTCTCTGTTGAGTCATCAACCACTTCCATGACAACAGTAGTAGAGACCACTCCTGCTTCCTGGTCATACACTGACTTGTCTGTATACCCTATCAGAGGGCTCATACTAAGTTCTTCTGTTTCTTCACCACGGATCTCCTCTTCATCTTCTGCAACAGTTTCTTGATTTTCATTTGAAGCTCCAGCCTCTTCTGCTTCGACTGTATCATCCTCTTCATGGGTTTCCTTGACAAAATATTGAGATTCTTCTTCTTCTTCTTCTGTAGACTCAGTCTCATTGTCTCTTAGAACAGGTTCTCTACTAGGTAGTTTTTTTGGAGGGCTTGCTGCTCCAAACGTCACTGTCCTGACAGGACTGTGAGTAGTCTCAGGATCACTTCTTTCATCAATTGGGGTGTTCTCTCTTGCAGAGTCACCAACTACTGCAGTCTGTTCATTATCTGAGTATACAGGTTCAGGCTCATCAGGCTTTAAGCCAGGATCTCTTCTATCTCTCGGTCTAGAGGGATGAGTAGAAGGGCTAAATTTCTCATAGAATCTCTCCTCATCATTCACCCATGATTTCTTCCAGGGATTCCAACTGATCCTCATGAATTTGCAGATTACTTTCGAGATACATACACTGTTCTTTTCCACTATCAACTCTTCCTGAATTCCAGATGCACCTTTCACTTTCAACATTACCAAAATGAGTTTAGCATGAAACAAGGCACTTGATTTTGAGCTTGCCTTTATCATGTCCTCCATCTGAGTCATCAGCAACCTACAAAGGTTGACCTTCCTTCCATGTTTTAATAAGTACATCAAGTAAATATCCTGGTGCTTCAGAGTTGCAAAATCTCCTCTTCTAGGACTCAGTACATGCTGAATAAACTTAAACAGAAGCCTGTCCTCTCCACTCATTTCAGCAGCAATAATCTTTCTTACTGTGCCATTGCCTGTCAGTTCTTCCAGAGCCGTCTCATGATCAAAGATTCCACTATTTGGAGGAGACGCTCCAGAATAGTAGTTGTAAATACCCTCATGAGGAACTCTTAAACATGCAGCCCATTCAACGGATGAAAAACTGACTTTATTGCCGTTTACTCTGGATACCAGTCTATGCAGATCATCCTCTTCCTCGAACTGTAGATATTCATAGAATTCCTTCACTAGCTTCGGGTAGTACGGTCCATTATTGTTTGCGAAGCATTAGGTCCATCCTTGCTAATTAAGCACTGCCAGTACTAATGATCTGCTCGATAAAATCCACTTTTCACTTAGCTCCTTCTCAGCAACTATTTCTCTCTTAGTCAGATGTGGATTAACAGGTCTTATCGAGACGTTCCTGGTGCCACTGGATTCGACTCGAGTCCTCTTCGGCATTGGTGCATCTTCTTTGACAATCGGGGGTCGCTTTGTTCTGGCCATTGGAACTGAATGAGGTTTCGAGGATCGGTTGAAGGTTTAGGGTTTAGGACATGAGAGAGCAAGGGTCGAGATGAGTGGATTGAGATATGTTCGATGTTCTAGATTTTATCATTTAGGGATTTAGAAATAAAAGTATAAAGAAAATAAACGGTTCGAATTCCCGCAAAAATAAAATAAGGTTAAACAGTGAAACGGCCTACAGAGAGATGTAACAGTGAGGTACACCGGTGAGGTCTAACTGTGAGGTTTCAACTGTGAGGTTTCAACTGTGAGGTTTCAACTGTGAGGTTTCAACTGTGAGGTTTCAACTGTGCTATAATTAATCATACCTAACTAATGTTTGATGTAACTTAATCTCTCAGTATTCAAAGGCTTTGTAAAAATATCAGCTAACTGATGTTCAGTGCCAATGAACTCAAGAGTGATATCACCTTTTTGATAATGATCCCTCAGAAAGTGATGTCTCACATCAATATGTTGTGTCCTAGCATGGGATACTGGATTTTTAGAAATGTTAATAGCACTTGTATTGTCACACCTTATAGAGACATGTTTGAATTTATATCCATAGTCTAGTAAAGTGTGTTTCATCCACAAGATTTGTGCACAACAGCTACCAGCAGCTATATACTCAGCTTCGGTAGTAGACAATGCAACAGAATTCTGCTTCTTACTACACCAAGATACTAGTGACTTGCCTAAAATGTGACATGTTCCAGAGGTGCTCTTTCTATCTAACTTGCAGCCAGCAAAATCAGCATCAGAATAACTTAATAAATCAAATGATTGTCCTTTTGGATAAGATAATCCCAAATTGAGAGTATGTTTTAGATATTTGAAAATCCTTTTAACAGCAGTCAAATGAGACTCTTTTGGATTGGCTTGAAACCGAGCACACATGCATACACTGAACATGATGTCAGGTCTACTGGCAGTAAGGTACAATAGACTACCTATCATACCTCTGTAATTGGTTTGATCCACTGGTTCACCAGTTTCATCACTGTCCAACTTGCAAGTGGTGCTCATAGGTGTGTCACTGCCTTTGGTGCCATCCAAAGAAAAACGTTTTAGAAGATCTTTAATATATTTAATTTGGTTCAAAATAATACCATTTTTATTTTGAAAGATCTGAAACCCAAGGAAAAATTTGAGTTCTCCCATTAGACTCATTTCAAACTCATTTTGCATTATTTTTGAAAAATCAACACATAAAGAATATTTAGAAGATCCAAAAATAATATCATCCACATAAATTTGTACTATTAAGACATCTTTAGAAATCAATTTAATAAAAAGAGTAGGATCAGCTATCCCTTTAGTAAATCCTTTCGAAATAAGAAAAGAGCTGAGCCTATCATACCAAGATCTTGGAGCTGGCTTTAAACCATATAAAGCTTTAGATTGTTTAAAAACATGATTAGAAAAATGGGGATTTGTAAAACCAGGAGGTTGTTCCACAAATACATCCTCAATTATATATCCATTTAGAAAAGCACTTTTAACATCCATTTGATATAGTTTGAAATTCAGATGAGCAGCATAAGCAAGTAATATCCTAATAGCCTCTAGTCTAGCCACGGGTGCAAAGGTTTCCTCATAGTCTATTTCTTCTTCCTGACTATACCCTTGTGCAACTAGCCTAGCTTTGTTTCTGATTATATTACCAAACTCATCAACTTTGTTTCTAAACACCCATTTAGTGCCTATGGTAAGAATGTCTTTAGGTCTTTCCACTAATTCCCAAACATTGTTTCCTTCAAACTGATTTAGTTCTTCTTGCATAGCCATTACCCAGAATTCATCACTGATAGAATCATTGACATTTTTGGGTTCAAGCTGTGAAAGAAAAGCTTGATGTTCAACCTGATTTCTTAGAGAAGCTCTAGTTTGTGTTCCTCTATCAAGATTACCAACAACAGCATCTAAAGGATGATTCTTTATAATCCTAGTTGATTTGGTAAATGTTGAACTAGAGATTTCAGGTTCATTTATAGGTTCGGGTTCCACAGAGGAAGATTCTGGAAAAAGTCCAGAACTGGATGTTTTTATTACAGGTTCTTTAGATTTGTCATTTAGGTGCAGAACAGATAAGTCTTCTTCAACATCTTCAAGAGAAGTTTTAGACTCATGTGGATCAGTCTCATCAAACTTGATGTGAACAGATTCTTCCACACATTTGGTTTTCTTATTGAACACTCTATAGGCTTTACTAGACATGGAGTAACCAGGAAAATTCCTTCATCACTTTTTGAGGCAAATTTATCAAGATTATCTTTAGTATTCAGAATAAAGACTTTGCAACCAAAAACTCTAAAGTAATTAACCTTAGGCTTCCTATTATTCCACAACTCATAAGGGGTTTTATTATGAACCGGTCTAATCAAAACTCTATTAATAACATAGCAGGCTGTATTTACAGCTTCAGCCCAAAAGTAAACAGGCAGGTCATATTCATTAAGCATAGTCCTTGCAATTTCTTGCAGGGTTCGGTTTCTTCTTTCCACTACACCATTCTGTTGAGGTGTCCTAGGAGCAGAAAAATTGTGATCATAGCCATTGTGTGAGCAGTAATATTCAAATTCCTGATTCTCAAACTCACGGCCATGATCACTCCTCAAGGTCTTAATCTTAAGTCCACTAAGATTTTCTACAGACGTAGAGTATTTAACAAAGGAAGAGCAGGCTTCACTTTTGTGAGCTAGAAAGTATACCCAAGTATATCTAGAAAAGTCATCTACAAGAACATAAACATAGTGCTTCCCATTTAGACTTGAAATTCGTGATGGTCCAAACAAATCCATGTGAACCAGTTCAAGTGGTTGAGAAGTTGAAACTTATTTCTTTGGTTTAAAAGAAACTTTGTGTTGTTTT
The DNA here is from genome assembly GCA_963277665.1 of Viscum album. Classification (NCBI taxonomy): domain Eukaryota; kingdom Viridiplantae; phylum Streptophyta; class Magnoliopsida; order Santalales; family Viscaceae; genus Viscum; species Viscum album. Next base: position 1,998,154,458 of record OY728157.1, read on the forward strand.
CCCTTTTGACAGGGATTACACACTTTGTCATTTGGGAATTCAAGCTTAGGTAGGTCTCTAACTAGGTGTTTCTTAGAGAGTTTTCTAAGTGAGTGAATGTTGCAGTGTCCTAGTCTCCTATGCCACAGCCAAGACTCTTTATGAAAAGCATTTAAGCATGTAACATTATGTTTAGCTAAAGTGTTTAAGTCAACAGCGTAAACATTTTCATTTCTTAAGGCAGAAAATATTAAAGCATTTTTGGAATTATAAACATCACAAGAATTGTTTTCAAACTTGAAATTAAAACCATCATCACACAATTGAGAAATGCTAAGTAGGTTGTACTTAAGTCCATCAACAAATAAAACTTTGGAAATTAATACTGAGTCAGTGTTACCAATCTGGCCTAAGCCGATGATTTTTCCTTTTGAGTTATCACCAAAAGTGACATATCCTCCATCAACCTTTATTAAGCTTTTGAAGCACGAATAGTCCCCAGACATGTGTCTTGAACATCCACTGTCTAAGTACCATACCATCTTGTAATTGCTTTTCAAAAAGATTTCCTACAAAACCGATTAGACAGGAAATGACTTTGGTACCCAGATTTTCTTGGGTCCAGATATGTTAGCAATCAAGGATTAGGTACCCAGATTTGTTTTATGGGTCCCATACAATTAATAGATGCAACAGATTTAGAGAGATATACTTTATTTGATCTACAACTATTTAAATAACCAGTTCAGGCATACGAATTTCCAAAACTGGAACTAGCAGGATTTTTTCCAGACTTGGGAATAAATCGGGTTTTAGTAAACTGTCTTTGTCCAGGTTGGTATCCCAAGCCAGTAGCATACTTAGGTGCAACTTGCTTTCCTAGTAGTTGGGTTAGAGTATCTTTTCCATTTGTAAATGTTTCTAAGTCCTTTCTAAGTTGTTCATTAGATAGTTTCAGTTCTGTATTCTCCTTTAATAATTGAACATTTTTCTCTTTTCTACATCAAGTGCAGACTTAACACTTGCAGTAAGAGCATGCTGTTTCTTTAAAGACTTATATTTATCCTTTAGTTCATTACACGTTTCTTCCAGCATATTACAGTATTCAATCAATTCATCTTTAGACATATTTTCAGAATCAGAACTAGATTCTGCTTCACCTTTAGAATAATAAGAGATTAAAGTGGGAGTGTCTAAGGTTACCTCAGTTGTGTTTGTCATGAAACATATATTAGAACGATTTCTTTCAGAATCACTGGATTCTGATTCACTTGTGCTGTCTTCTGAAGCACTCCAGGTGGCCTTCATAGCTTTCTTATAATTCTTGTCCTTGTACTCATATTTCTTCTTGAATTTTAACTTAGGTCAGTCAGCTTTGATATGTCCTTTCCTTTTACATTCATAGCAAACTATTTCTTCTTCTTTATCAGTTTTCTTCCAATCCTTCTTCCACTTACCTTGTCTATCATACTTACCCTTGTAGTTTGGTTTTCTGAAGAACTTCTTCTTCCTATAGAACTTCTTGAATCTCCTTGCTATTTGTGCCATCTCAGCATCACTGTCAGAATCTAAGTCTTCACTAGATGAGCTTTCAGTTGGTATATGCACTTTCTCATTGTCTTTTCTCTTTGATGCAGTAGACTTAAAAGCTACAGATTTTTGTTTTGGTTCCTCATCTTCCTCTTTATTTACCTTGAGCTCTTCTTCATACATCATCAGCTTACCAATTAACTCCTTGACAGGCAAAGTTCCAATATCACAGGATTCTCTAATTGAAACGGATGTGCCTCTCCATCTGTCAGGCAGACATCTCAATAATCTCATGATTTGCTCCTTTGCTGGAACAATCATTCCGAGTGAGCTCATTGTGTTGACTATCTCATTAAACCTGAGATACATATCAGAAATAGGTTCATCAGCTTTCATCTTAAAGATATCATATTTGATAGTATAAGTATTTAACCGCATTTCCTTGACATTAGTTGTTCCTTCATGAGAAACAGCTAAGGTGTCCCAGATTTCAAAAGCAGTTTTACATGCAGAAATTCTATTGAATTCCTCATCTCCTAGAGCACAGTAGAGAGCATTCACAGCCTTACAATTATTATTGTAAGCTACCTTAGTAGGTTCATCCCAAGTTATTCTTTCAGTTTCTTGAATCTTGTATTGAGACTCTATATCAGTCCAAATATCAAAACCCATACTTTCCAAATGAATTTTCATTTTGAGCTTCCATTGGGCATAATTCACACCATTAAAGAAGGGTGGCCTGTTAGTAGCAGCACCTTCTAGTCTATTATCCATAAGGAAATTTTAGAAAATGTTTTAAAGAGATAAAATTTAGAACTAACAGAAATTTAAGATCTTTTAGATAAAACTATAATCACAGTTTAAAAACAGAGAGTTAAAATAAAACTTTAAGCAAGTATAACAGAGATAAACAGAACCTCTGATACCAAATGTTGGTCGGAGTGGACACTCAAGAGGGGGTGAATTGAGTTCCAATTAAAAATTTCTGTTAAAATCTTTAAGATTAAATCCCCCAATATTGAAAAACAGCCCAGTCAATTAAGGCAGTAGAGATATAGGTGACTTATTGTTCAACAGGTTTCTCTAAGGTTGATTAATCCTCAGTAAGGTTAGTTTGATGACTAACTTTACTTTTGAAACAAGTTTACTAAACAAATCTCTTATACACACTAACCAAAATTGACTATCAGAGTATTTGCAAAAACAGATTTATTGTTTACAAAAAAAAGGAGCACAGCGGAAAAGGGAAAGCAAAGCAAAGAAAAGAATAACAAGCTATTTCAAACAAGAGGTTCAGTCTTAAGCTAAGACTTAGTCCTCTTCCACTTGGTGATCACCTGCCACCAAGCAATTTTATAAAAAGGATTGATACACAGCCTGTATCGGGCTTTACAACAGTTTTCACAAACTGTCCAGGTTTGACAACCTCTGCCACAGTTATACGTGGGAAAACAAATGACCAAGCCACACCATGCTTCTTCCACAGTTATATGTGGGTAACAAATGTAAAAAGGTTTGGGATAGGGATTTCCAGTATCCCTCAGTTTAAGCACAGGAGACAGTGTGTGTAATACTAACACACTGCTCACAAATGTAAAACACTTAAACACAGTAGAGCAAGAGATAGAAAGAAGAAGGTTTAGAGTGCTCTATAGTGTTGGCAGATCAGTTCTGGACTCGTAGGAATGAGTGACTTGAATCTTTGGTCCTTTTTCTGTAAGTTGACACTAAAACAGAGTGTCGTGATTTCCAGACTTCCAGATGTTCAAGTGATCAGCTTATTTGAGTTTGAGTGCTTCACAGCATGGCTTTTAGGAGACGGTTCTTTCAGTCGGTTCGCTTGAGACTCTTTTGCTCGAGAGTTCTTCTTTTTGTGTATATGCGTATCTCCTTCTCAGTTGTAGATGTTAGACTCTGTGTGTCTTCGTGTATGTCACTTTTCTTTTTGTTCCATTCGTTCTTTTTCTTGAATGCTTCTCTCTTCTTTTTATACTCCTCCATATATGCCCTTTTTGTTCACCCGAGGCCGACAAGATAAATAGTCTTGAGTTACACGTGCAATCTTCCTCGTACATTGTATTATTTCTTGATATGTCTGCAAATATCAATAAATAATGTTAGGTCTATTAATTTGTCTAGACATGACCGTTAGATTAGTATGAATCAAATTGGTAAAGAAAAAAGTAGAAATATAATAATAATAGACTGGTCGAGAATGTATGTCACTATGGACTTCAACTGTGGTCTTCCAACTGTGGACTTCCTTCTGACTACTGACTTCAACAAAAGGCTTGCTGTCTGTAGGCTTGCAATGGTAGCTTTTACTCCATGTAACTGTAGCCTCTCTAACTGTAGACTTGTAATATCAAATTTGTAGAATTGTAACCTTTGTCAACTGTAGACCTCGATCATCAGTAGACTTAGTCGACAGAAGCTGTCTAACTGTAACCTTGACTGTAGACTTATGACTGTAGGCTTGTTCGACTGTGAACTTGATCTAACTGTAGACTTGTTCGACTGTGAACTTGAGCAGAGAAAAATTTGAACAGAAGTCTTGTAACTGTGACCTTCGTCTGTGAGATTTGACAATAGATAGCGGTAGACTCGTGACTGTAAGCTTGTATTAGTCTTCGACTGTAACCTTGTAACTGTGAACCTATTGCAACAGTAACTTAAGGTGACAGTTAGCTGTAACTGTGACTTTGAAAAGAAAACTCTGACTGTTAGCTAACAATACTAAACTTATGGAAATACTACTGTAAGCTGTTACAGTAAAGTTATGAGAGTAAGAATATGAACTGTTTAGAATAAAATACGTTTAAGCATTGAATAATAAGATTAATGCAAGGTTTTAATACATCATCATCAACGTTTAAGCATGATTTGGGATTATCAAAACAGGTGATTCCAACAAAAAGAAATTCCATTGGGAACTTAAGGAGGTCTCAAGAATACGAAGTCCTTAATATTGTGAAGGTTAATAAAAATTATATGCACATTGAATTTATTACATACTCTCTATTCATGTAAAACAAAGACAATTTAATCACATTATTAAATTCAATCCATTTACAATTTAATTTATATATGAAAATAAATTATATGAGGTGCATACAATTAAAATTTAATTCAAATTTAGTAATCCAAGTGAAAATTCATTCAAAATCACATGAAATATTTTATTTATTTAGATTAATTAAATTTATTAGTTTATATTAAAGAAAACACACACATTAATTTTTTGGATAATATCATGAAAAGGGTCAACTTGGTTTATCCGTGGCACCCCTATTACGTGTCTTATGTTATGATCAATGATCTCCATGGATTGAATGGGAATATATTATTGCATTTAGGTCATAAATTAGGAAATTTATAAAAGGTAGATTGATTTTAAGGGGAATTCATTGGTAATTTTGATGTGTTGAATAATGAAAATAAATTTGAATACTAAGACTTGTGGAAAATTATTGATAAAAAACGTAATAGTGGTAACTGATCACTCATATAATATCATCCTTAAATATTGGATGGAATTAGAGAATGAAAGTAAATATATAATAGACCTAAAAAGTATTTATTAGATTACTTAGATATATTTCTAAAAATAGGGATATAAATTTAAAAATAATAATAATATATGAAAGATGAAATAGTTTTCTAACAAAGAGAATGAACAATATTCAAAATATACCACAGATTTGGGAGAGTATTCAATGATTGGGAAAAGGAGGAAGGCATATCTCAAAGAAGAAATATTGTATAGAATTAAGGAAAATAAGAAGGGTTTTAGATTTAATAATGAAGGTAGGAAATGATTAATATTTTTCCATTTTTATAAGAGGTTCTTGGATTTCTCCAAGAATTTTCTAATTGGGGCGCCAATAATATGGCTCCATATCCATAATGGCACTATGCATGTATACATGGCATATGTTTTGTAAAACCATGAGCATCATGTGTGTGTCTCCTATACAATTACTCTTATTTTTCATGAATTTCCATGTCATATACAATTATATCTCAATTAAATTATAGTCCATTATATTTGGTTTCTTGGTTGAGAAACATAGTTAATAATAACCAAGAACGAACCTTGGGGCACATATTCATTCAAAAAAATTGGTATCCTATCTCTGAACAAGCGTCTAATTCTTTTGAACACTTCATTAAACCATTAAAAAAATCCATCATAATAAAAAAGAGATTTATACCAAAAATTATGCATTCATAAATTAATAGTAATGTTTATATCATAAAAAATATTCATTAATGCATGGTGTGGTTCAAATGTCATAGATAGGAATGTATCAACTAAATATAACTCTTGGTCTCATCTATGATGATTTCGAATTGAAGTATTCCATAAAATGTTATGAGAGTTATGTATCAATTATTTATAAGTAATATACTATTTGGAGTGGATAGTGTAATATATTAATAATTGGGAAATTGTTACGTGGCATGATTTATTAAGAGGATTTATGGGGGAAATATGGTAGAAATGGATTTATTTAATAATGTATAAAAAATAAATGTGACTTTCGATGGTTGAAAATTACTCTAGTGGTGTGTATTGTAAAACCTATATATTAAAAAATTTGTATCAAAGTAATATATTGAAGCATTTTGGATGATAATTTAGTATTACTAATAGACCTGTAAATGTACATGGTTATTTAAAGGGTATGTTTGAAAATGTAGATTAATCATGCATTCTAGTACATGGTATATTGATGTTTATATACGATAGAGAATGGGTTTCCATACCATCGGACCAATTATAATTTTTTTGGATTCCAATAAAATGATTTTTAAAAAATATTTTTATGATACTTTTAGCATCATTTTTCCAATAAAATAAAAAAAGATGAACCTATTAATTATTAGGATAAATATTAGATTTTTATCTTTATTAAATATTATTTTATTTATTAATAATGTGTGAATGATTGGATTAAGGCTATATATCTAGATCTTATCAGTTCTCATAGTATCTCTCTTTCTCTCACAATATTTCTCTGTCTAGATAGATTTATTCGGTTAAATTTAAACTCAACAGATTGAATTATGAATAATTATAACATAAAAGGCAGATTAATGGGAATTATATTACATTGTTTTTTATATGGGTTATATCATTATCATATTCAAGAAGAATTCTGTTTTTAATATTTATAGGAATTTATTTTCTAATACAGGTGGCTTCAAGTCATTTAATTGAGTATATCAATTCATGGTTTTAGGATTGATATAATTTCCTAGTGGTTGATTAAAATGGGGTTATTAAATACTTATATAAAATACAGTGGGTAAAATTTGGTATTTTCTATATTTTATGAAAATAAATATTTTGGAAATTTTAAAACCGCATAAGATTTTTTTAATTTGGGTTTTATGTAAAATAAAATAAATTTATGGATTTTTATAAAAAAATTAAAATGAAAATGATTTGGTTAAACTAAAGAATATTAAAATGATAAATGATCATGATGTTTTATAAAAAAATGGATTATAAGGTTAATTATATGTATTGATTAAATTTAATTTATAAGTGACATTCCATTTCTTATGCTATGGATTGGTGAGGGATATCATTTTTAGAAATACTATAATATATGAATTTATATAGTGTTTTAATTATATTATCTTAGGAAAATTTTTTAGGAAAATTCATTTTTTTTGATTCTCTTGATTATATAAAAGTTTATGTCTTAAAGCCTTCTTTAAATATTTATGTACACTAGTTATGTTAATCTTATAATTAACAAACTATGGTGTAAGTTATTTTCATGTGATAAAATGGATTGATATGAACTATTGGGAAAAATAATTGTTTTTTCTTAAATGAAATTAAATCTTTTCCATCGAATTTTTTAGATGGTTTAAATAGATCATACATGGGAATCGATACGTGTGATATGGGAAATTATTCTAATTAGTTGTCTACACAAACATGTATTCACAAATTAGTGAAAATATAGACTTATTTGTGAAATTAGAAAGAAAAAAAAGTTACATTTTTAATTAGTGATCTATAATAGATTTTCCATTCAAACATATATATAAATATATGTTCATAAAACATATTTTTGGGTGTAATATACATGATGGATAGGTGTAAAATATTTTAGTTCATTTATTTCATGACAACCATTTGATAGTTTTGTTTTTCATTTCATTAATTGGGTTTATTGTTAACCTAAAAAAATTATTTCAATGTTAGATTCCATTTTATGAAAATAAAAATTTTAATCTAATATAAATATTGTTTTCTTTGCTGGAAAATTATAAGACATTCCATTTTGTGAAATCCCAAGACACATGGTTCTATCCTAAAGATATTGGAAAATATACATTATCCCATTGGATATTTCATCTTAATATCAAGACTCGCGAATCTAGTTCATGTTATTATGTATATTTATATTTTATATCATTTTCTCATGGTTTAATTATATCTCTTATTTTCCACATTAACATTATGGGTTTCAATTTAAACAACATCTGATTATACTGATTGAACATGTTTTGATGATAATATAATAATTAAAAAAAATTCAGGGATTGTTAAAGTCATATATTATCACATATAAAATATAACTTTTATATGAATATATATGGTTTATGAGAATTATAAATTGATTCAGAACCAATAAGTTTAATATTTTAATGAAAAATGTCTTTATTGAGGGGTTTTACCATATTACAACAAATACATCACTTTTATTCTATAAATTTAAAGCTCTCTGATTTTCTCACACTTCTATTACATTATATATTCTAGTATAATTTTATGAAGAGAGGATACATTATAATTTTATGGTGATTTACTATTTTTAATGGATCAGCTAATGAGGAAATAAGAAATTCATTTTTTTCATGGTTATCATCACCAATTGCACTATTTAGAAACAGATCAATACATGTTGATGAGGAATTTCTTTATTTTATATACAAAGAAGTATTTATTTTTCATTGGGTAATACATTTTTATTTATTTTTATTTTACTATATTCTTATAAATTATGATATCATTCAAATACATGAAGGCCCACTACTCCCATTTTAATAAGATTATACATAATAACCTTCTTTTTATTACATTTACTACAATTAGTTCCTCATCAATGATGAATATTAATGAAAATTTCTGGTTCATATATAACGATATTATAACAATCACATTGGAATATTATTAAAATAAGTTACAAGTATAATCATTATTTATAAGTCAGTGATGTCATTATTTGTTAATTTATTAGGTAATTCAAACCCACATTCTATAGATATAATAAAATCCACATATTACATCATATAATATATCAAAACAATGGACTTCATGACATTACATACCACAATGATATGTCATTATTTACATAATTCTAATAAAATCACATTTTCAAAACTTTAATTCACATTCTCTATATTAACAATCTCCAAAAATAAGTATCAAAATAATGGTGTGTCTACATTTTATTCATCATTTATCCTTTCATCTTATTTCACATTCATATCCCAAATTTTCATTTACGTGATCATGTAAATTTAATTATTGATAAATGTTTTTGAAATGGTAACTATATAATCAATTTGATTTTTTTTAATATTCAACCCACCATTTTCCAGATACTTAACATGTATTAAAATTTATATATTTATCTTAGAACCGATATATCACCAATTTTTAAAAATTATTTAGAATTTAATTCTATGTAATCTAACAAAATATTGATTGATTTTCAGAATCATATTTTATATATAAAAATTTATAGGATATTTAATGCATGTTGTTCTTAAAAATGACATTTAATTTCATTTTAGTAATCTAAAGTGAAATTCATGACAATAATATAGGTTTGTTATGAATTAGATACAATGTGACGTCATCTATAATTTAAATTGTTTAATAATATCCCCATCCTGTGATAAATTAGAATTTGAAATATTTTTAATATACCTAAAATACATATATAACAATTCATTAACAATTGATTATCCTAAATGTCACGAACCAACCCGGGTCAGCCCTAAACATGTCACCTGAGCTATTCCGCGACATGGCCTGAAGGGTGTTCTAGATCCAATGGGAAGTAAACTAGTTTCGGAAGGTGGTTCTGATCTGAGTGTATCTACGGATCTTCTAGGGATGTTTTGGATCATCGATGGTTATCAATTATAATACTTGTTTACTTCTTATTGTACTATTTACCAATTAATTTTTTCACAAAACTAGAATTCTATGTTTTTTTAGTTTTAGTGGAAAATGGAAATTTGTTTGACATAAAATCTTGGGTGTGTGTTGTTTAGTATATTCTCATAACCCCAATTTTTATATATGTATTTCAAACAATTGTTGAAATAATATTTTGTAAAATTAGACACTTATATTCTTTGGTTAATCATTGGAATTACTACTGAGCATCTCGGTGTTAAAAACTGTCATATATTTTCAGTTTCAGGTTGAACTTCTTATTCAGGTTCCTGGTTATTCTACTTGATGACGGAGTAGGTTTTTTCTTATGGTTGGAGGTGACTAGGAGGTCACATATAGTTCATGATTGCGTGGTTGAGTTTTATGTCGATTCGTTAGTGTTATGTTTGAGTTGTGGAGTTTATTAGAGGTATTTCTATTCCGTTTTCTAATTATGGGCGCCTTTCTGTGTGTTTTCCTCTAGTGTTGAGAGGTAGGTCATAGTGAATATTTCTATATTCTGGTAGTGTTTTTGTTCATCATTGTGTTGAGGGTTTCAGTTCTTGATGGAATATTTCTTTATTCCTGAACTTTATTATGTGGGGCTACTTTTTAGTATGTTATCTATTTTAATCCTTATTTTGGGATTGTTTTGATGGAGCCAAGGCAGTTGATTTATCTTGGTTTGATAATTCCTTGGCTTCTAGTTTTGTTAGGTATGTTTTTTCATTATTCTCATAATTTTTGAATATTTGGCTTTGGAGTTCCCACATCCCCCGCCCCTAATGTGGTGTGTTTGACTTTTGATGGTTTTTTTATAGTTATGTTATTTTGGAGAGGAGAACCCTCTCATGTTCTCTCCATGAGTTATGTTCCAGTTTCTACATGAATTAGATTAGTGTGACCTAGGGAGATTATGTTCTTCCCATGATTCATGGTTTTCTGTGTATTTGTGTGGGCATGGACTTGAGTCTTGGTTAAAAATAATGTTGGTGACTTTCAGGGGGAATAATGTTTCTGTAGTGGGTATAATTTTCACACCTCGACCTCAGATACTTCATTATTTCAACTTTTTATTAGTATTGGGACATTAGGATAAGGATTAGGTGGGAGAATTGGATGATGGTTTGGGATTTTTTTGCGTTTTTTGGTATTTTTCTAGGTGGATCATAGTTAATGCATGGTTAGGAGTAACCATACGGCTCATTTGTGTAGCCGGTGCATGATGGAGAGAACTGAATACACAATTGGTGCATGGTTATACTGTCATTACCAGGTTACTATGTTCCATTTTTTCTTTTTCCAGAGATTTCATCATGGTTACCAAATTTTTTGGAAATCCTGTTGTCATGTCAGGTCATTAGAAATATTTTATCCCTCTCTCCTATTTTAGATCATTTTTAGGATCCTCCTCCCTCCCCTGACCTAACTGCACCTGGGGTCCTCCCACACCTATCTCCCAAGCTCTCTATCCTCCATGGAACATTTTTAATGGTTTCAAGGTTAGTTTTTTTAATTATTGGAAGTTTTCATACCTGTTTTACTTTTCCTCTTGGATTCTTGGATCTTCCTTTGTGTAATTCCCACTTGGACATACCCTAGGGTTAGGGTTGGCTAAGTTTGGGGTGATTTCTTGTGTCTATGGTATTTATATTTTCCACATGGATAATTTATTCCTCTTTTCAGAGTTCTATCCCATCTGTACATGCTTGATGTAGGCATTTCCAACTCTCCCTTTCCAAAACACTCTATGGGAACTTCTGTGTCTTCAATTTATTTTAAAATGTCATTCACACCACTAATATATGCATGGATGGATTAAAATAGATATATTATGTAGTTATAGTGTACTAAAAATAGGTTCTCAAGGATATTTATGTGTAATTCCTATGGTTTCACCACTGAGAGTATTATTTTTAAATGATTTTATTCTTCTAATGTTAAATTGGTGGTTTTCATGAAATTTATAGCATTAATTTTTTATGATTGTATTGATTATTTATGGATTCAGTTTTGTACGTATATTTTGGTGATAATATAGCATAACATTTGTATCAACACGTTCTAGAATAGTTTTTAGGGTTCTAATGACATGACTTGTGTTTATTAAATAATGTGGGTGGGTGGATATAGTTATAATAAAATAATTGATTTTTTTTAAATGGTTTTTATGGGTCCTCTTGGACATTTTGTGTCCCACTAGATGTTGGTTAATACATGGGTGTACTAGGGGAAAACATTTATTCTTCTGCAAATGAATATAGAGTTTTAAATTGGTGTTTTCATAAAACCTTGGTTTCCATAATGGTTAATATTTTATAAAAGTTATTGGGTCCTTTTTATGTCTCTAAATATGGATATAAATGTGTTCCTCAAAATTTGTCCTATTTGGACTTGAAATGTGTTTTTTGTATTTTTGATAAGGTTAATGTAACGATTGGTAGTTGTGATGTTTTTTGGTGTGTTCTTGGAACTTAAGGGACCATTAGAAATTGTAAATATAAAACCAGTGTTTCAGTATTTTTTTGAAATGATTTTTTTTTTGGAGATAAATGCAGTTTTTTCACTTCCACTCAAAGGTGATGTTTTTGTTAACCTTTTGAAAGTATTATGTTATGGAAAATTTTTATGTTCCCATTTAGAATCCTCAAGTGTTTTTTAAAGTGATTTTAATGTTTATTGGTATTGTTTCCAGGTTGGAACCTTGTATGATGTGAAATTTATATTAGTGTATGTGGGGTACCTTTATATGAGATATTTCCCTTCATGGGATATTATATATTGGTGTCTATGTTTGAGGTAGGCAATTGCGGTGGTGGTAGGTTAGATGAGTCAAAAAATAATTGACCTCCAACATACATAGTATAATTATTACCATAGGTTCCTCATTTTATTTTAGATAATTGAGTGATAGTTTAAATCTATACCTGAATAGATTGGTTAGAACCCTCTTAGAGTTGTAGACAGACCAACAGAGATATGCCACTAGTGAGCCCAGGTTAGGGAAACTAGTTGGTTAAAGACCTAGGGTCTTCACCATAACATGGAAGGTGGTTCTAAACTGAGTATGTCAATGGGCCTTCTATGGATGTTTCGGATCCCCTGTGGCTATAATTTATATATCTTGTTTACTTATTGTTACACTGTTTGCATATTTATTTTTATCTCAACCCTTGATTTCTTGGTTTCTTGAACTAAAAAATGGGAATTTTTATTGGGGATAATACGTGTCATGTGTTTTTTAGTAAAATTTGAAAATCTATTTTTATAACTATATTTCATACTAGATTCAATAGACTATTTTTGGAAAGGAGACCCTTTGATTCATTGGCTGATCATTGTCATTCAAACTAAGCATCTCATTGCTCAAACTTATACTATCGTATTAGTTTTAGGTACCATTTCTTATTCGGGATCTTCGTTCATCTAATAAATATTGTACAAGGTAAGGTCTTGTGGATGGAGGCGACTAGGAGGTCACACTAAGATCATGGTAGCATGGTTTAGATTGTAGTCTTGTATTTTAATTCTACTAGTTCTATTGTGTTATTTTCCTGGAACATTTATTTAATTTTTTATTTTTAGTTGTAAGCTCTTGTGGATTTTAATGTCCATTTTATATTGATCTTGGTTTTAATTATTTAGTGTAATGTTTTTCTCATTGTTGTGGTATGTGATTCTCGTCACTAGTTTTCATCCCATGGGGATCAGGAACACCCTTTGGTCCATGTCGCAGACATTCTCGTGTGTCTGGTTCGGGGTTGACTCAGGTCGGTTCGTGACACTAAACACCCTTCCCTCCACCTCAAACCTATATTTATCAATACACTCAATCATATAGGTCCCAATTAAATAGAATTTATAATAAAACCATCCTATATAAATATTACATATCCTCCTTTGGAATATCATGTTACATAACTTCCATAACATCCATCAATATAACTATAATTTGAGTTCATTAGAAAATTGAACCACTACAGATTAAAATTTCTATTTAACTAATGTGTTATTTTGAAAAAAATATATAATGGGATAATACTTTTAACAAGTGAGATAAAACTGATGTTAAAATGATCAACTTATTTTTGGACACCCATTTAGTTATCCAAATATAAAGATCACAGATCATTTTTTTAAATTCTGTCCAAACATAGAATGCACTTCAGTACAATTTCTATTATATTTTTTTTGTTATTTTTTTGAAAATTTATTATATCAATATAAAACAATTTAAAAAATAAAAGGAAAATAATAGAACTTACTATTTTATTTTTTCAATATATTTATAAAATTATTATTAGTTACTATAATATTTAATTAATTTCAATCAATTTTACAAAATAAACATTAATAATTTTTTGAATATTTTTAAAAATGAAAACATAAATTTTTATTTAATATATATTTATTTGAGAAATATAAGTGATATAATAACATCAAACTGCAGATATATATCAATTATTCCAACCAACAATACATTTGTCAACTAGATGATTAAAAATTCAATATTGTGGGAAAGTTATTGGGAACAAAATTAAACATTAATTATACACTTTTAAGAACATTTTTATAAGAGTATTATTATTTTTTTTATAATATTTAGTGTTACATAATTAATATATTTTTATAGAAAACATAATTTTTTGAGTAATTATTATATGTATAGACACCTAAAAATTATGGATCATGAATCAACACAATTCCATGAACATTAAACACTATCACACAATCACAACTTCTCACAATGTAGAACCTTGTCACACTATTGCAACATGTCACATGATACTTAGCGAGTGACCCAAAATTTAGTTCCCTTGAATGTTCATTTGTGTTATAGAATTTACAACACTCAAATGTTGTAAAATGACATCTCAACAAATATGTGCATTGGATGTGTCCTAAAACAATAATTTCCCAATTCATGTGTCATTGTTATGATAAATAACATGTAGAATATATGTTTCTAGAATTTGAATGAAGTCTAACTATAGGTGTCATGAAATTTTTTCATTCTTGTATAGAAAATAATTTACTAAAATAATTCATAAAATATACTAAACAATGAATTCACTAGTTAAATTTTAACTGTTAGGAAAAATAGCTCCTAAAAATATCCAATTCTATAATTTAAACTAATACATAATTTAGGTGTCCTGAGAAACATATATGGAATGAACAATACTCAGTAACTATATATGATTTATTTATATAATGAACATATAATATGTTTCATAATTCTTGAGTTATTATTATTATTATAGGAAACATGAAATAAAAATTTTATTTCATGATTTTTCTTAGTATGATACTTTTTTCTTAGTTTTGGGTTCCATTGTATTTTAAAAATTTTCTAGCCTCCCGTTACCACGTATCCATGGTTATTATATTGTTATTATATTTTTTATCAATGTACATAATCCCATGGATATTGATGGTATAAAATTTTCAAATGGAAAGAAAAAAACTTGTTATAATTAGATTTATTATCTATACTTTGTTTTCTATTTGGGATTTCAGAATAAAAATGTATCTTTTTTTAGCATCAATCTTATTTTGAAATTATTGGGTTTTAATATATATAAATATTATATATATATATATATATGTCAGTGATTAAATTTTTATTCATTTCTGTATAATTCGTTTTTTACTAATCAGATTTCTTATTATCATACCTAAAACTACATTCATGATATCTCAAAATGTTTACATAAACTCTATTATTTATCATTTAGTATAGTTTTTGTTGATATGATATTGGTGATAATATTATGAATGAAATAAAATTATCATTAAAGAGAAAATTCTAGATGGTACAATAAAGGTAACAAACAATTATTTATATTAGTACTGATATATCTGGAAGAATAATGATATTATTATCATTTGGACCAGTCAAATTAAATTCAACCATGTATCTATATAGATATGATTAATCTAAATAATTTATTCTTCATTTAGGAATTAAATAATTATTTTAAAACAATATTTTCTAGTACTAGGACTATGTGATAATTACTTAGATCTTGTATGACCATATGATTTTTGAGATCATAGTCTAGATTATACAATAATAATTATATTTTTTGTTATTAAATAGTTTGATTTTATTTATTTATATATTAAATTAATTATAAAAATTTTATTTTTAAAATATGCATTCTATAAATTTCATAATGGATATTCAATTACATAAAAATTTTGGGCCCAAATGCTCAATGCAGTTATCCTTTTTATTATTATATATTCCTTGGTTTTTAGATAATTAAAATAAAATGTCCTTGAGTTGTTATTGAAATAACATGGAAGGATCCTTTCAAAAATTGTTCTTTTAAAACTAAGTAGATGTCCATGTGACGTAAGTGTAAAAAGATAGAAAATTATAGATTATTTACACCAACTATCCTACTCCCTCCTGACTGACTACCAAATCAAGATACACACTGTCAAAATAAATTAATTGTATTATTATTAATCAACTCAATCATTAGATAACTTCCCTTGAGGTTGTGTTCCCACATAAATTTTGGACTTTATTTTACATACTATAATTGAAATTGTTATCTGTAATATTTATTTTATTATGGATCAACTTCTCTTTCAAAATGACTCATTCAATGAATTCAAATAAATTTGATATGGTTAGTCATGAATCTATGTTGTAATTTATAATATCCAATGTATGTTATTATTTTAGGGATATTTTTTTAGATTCAAAATTTATGATTATCTAATATTTGATTTGTTCTTTGTTATCGAAGATAGGTTAACTAACATAGTAACAATTTTTTTCCATTAAATTTAAAATTGATTTTTTTTCATATACACATTTTGTAATATAAATTATGTACATCCATTCCATGAACATTGATGATAAAATTAGTAATTATAATATTTATTTTTTAAGCCAATCATAATTGAGTGTCAGATTAATTGATTGAACTATATTTTATATCAACACATGAAAAATAATGTCACAAATAGATCATATATTTAAATAATTTTATAATGTTTTGAGTAAAATATCATTCTTAATGGTTGTAAATAGATGAATTATATTTTACTGGGATTTTTTTTAATTTTTTAGAAATCAATTAAACCTTCTGTTGTTTTTGTCATAACATAATGTTCATGTTTTTAAAAATTAAATTTCATCCATGTGTTTTATTCAAATACATTATATAGTAAATTAAATATTCTAATTCTTTACAAATAAAATTAAATCCATGAATTTTATTGAAATTTTATGTATGTTAAATTAATTTAATTTTTAAATTTGAGAAACATTACATAAAAATTCACTTCATCTATTTATTTTACAGGATTAAGTATGAAACTACTCTAACTGTATAATTTTGAGGATATATATAAATTAACCTAAATTCCTATATTAAGGGGTTTTATACATTACAATCCCTCTATGTTTTTACATAATAGTCTTTACACATTAAATTTATTACAACTATTGAATTTCATTAATTTTAAAATTAAAATATCTTTATGTTTTTAATTGTGTTATTTTAAAAACTAAAAACATACTAATGTAATTATATAAGAGATACAATATTTGTTCACTTGTTTTTTGACCTAAAATGGTAATTAAAAATGGATGTAAATGATTTTTTAAAATTTATGACATATTGTATTTATTATGTTTTTTCATGTTAACAATAAAAAATATAGGGGTTTTTTGTATCAATTGGTTGACAATACAATTTTCAAAATATAAAATTTATCTATGAACTAACTCCTTACATGAAAAATATTTTCTGGGTAATCACATAAATTAATATATATTATTTTTCATCAAGATAGATGAAAATTTATTTCTCATTAATAGATTTTTGTTTTATCTAGGTGAACATAAAAGATTTATATTGGACCATAAGCATGGTTATTCGTAAACACTTTTTCTTTTTTCTCACCTTGTTATATGTTTTTATATATTAATTTCTTTGGTCAAATTTTCGAAATTAAATAATCATTTCAAATTTTTTTTAAAATTTTATATATCTAATGATGTTTTTATATGTATGTTGTAATTTTTTAAAATATTTAAATTCTCCTACGAATAAAATAAATTTTTTCGGTGCATAGGTGGAAATTTTATATATTTTCATTTAGATGAGGGTACCAAATTTATATTATCTACATTTTATTAAGGAAATATTTATACTAAAAAATGATATTTGATGACGTTTAGAAATTCAAGGAATTTTTCGGTGACTTTTATGTTTAGCCTGATATATTAAATTTAGGAATACTTTACATATGACCAATTTTCTCTCATATTGATGCTTTAATTCATCAGTAGTTAAGATACAGAATATGTTTAAAATTAATCTATAATATCAATAATTTTATATGTTTTTATTTTTTAATTCATCATGATTCCATTGAAAAAATTTATTATAATTTAAATAATGTTTAAATTGTTGATATTATAATTTTTAATTACTACTATATATAAGAATATATTTAATTTTATTATCCCTACTTGATTTATTTATATTTAATTTTTTAGATTTTTCTTTGTCCCTATGTGTTGTTTTCTTTTTCCATCATTTTTTATTTAATATTTATCTATCATAATTGGTAATTCTAAAACTAATTTAAATAATCCAACAACTCGTAAAATAAATTTTAGTGGTTTGTTATTTAAAATTAAAATACACATTAAAATATAGTAATATTAATTTTATACATGTATAATATTAGAAAAATCAATATCTTAATATTTTAAATATTCGTATATTTTTTAAAGTGAAATAATATGAGATGGATGAAAATACCATAAAATATAGGAATCAATGACATTTTGGGTATGAGTATTAATATTTTGGGGTAATTTTTCTTAAAACATTCTCTTATTATCGTTACGAAACTAACACACCCAATACACATGATATAAGTATTTTAATTCTATTTTGTAGAAATATGGGTGGAAAATGGATGTTCGAAAGAATAAATTATAATATTATATTATTTTTTAATATCTGATATTAAGAAATGACATTGTAAAACTAATTACACATCTCGAGAAGCATCAATATCATATTGATCTAATTAACTATGTGTTATGTATCATTTTTGTAATTCCTATAGTCATTATTCTATTGAATTTTTTGACTGGGGGAGTTCTCTTCAACTATTGATTTACTAAAAATATGTTGATGTTTTTCTAGAAAGTTTTAATAGTGAAACATAGGTTATTAATGATTAAATATAAGGAATAATAGTTTTATAAAAGATTAAAATGATATTTAATGGTTATAATATGATTGGGCTTGTAGGGAAATGAATTGAAAGGTAGAAATGAGGTTATTAGAGAAAGTATATTTTTAGAAACAAATACTGAAAGGGGATGTGATTTTATTAATGATAGGAATATAAATCTATAAGATACAGAAATATGTCATAGTTTTCATAAAAATTCCTGGTTAAAAATGTTTTGGTGGTATTTTTTAGTGAAATTATTCAATACAAGAAAATTTACTACTAAGGGAAACAATGATGAGATATAAACATTTGTGTCCCCAAAATAATGTAAAAATTAAAAAAACCACTATTTGGATGAGATCTGTAATTAATATGTTGGTCTTAAAATTTACCGTGACATCATGGTTTGGATTTTCCTTATCATCAATATCATCATTCTTGGGAATAGTATTATGGAGTTTCCATGGTGTGTGACAATGAAATGGTAAGCGTTTAGCAGGATGGTTGAACAACCAATGTATCAAGAAAAAAATTCATGGATTACAAATGGTTTCCCGGTGTGTTTTGTTAAATAAATGTCCGTAAAAACATGTGAAGCAATTTTTGGTATTTAGAATTCCATTTTAGTGAAAAATTATATGAGTGGCCATGGTGAAGGGTATAATAATAAATTTTTTCCTTGAGAAACTAGTGGGGGTATTTAGAGTGATGAGGGTCAAACCACATTGTAGTTTAGAGATAACCATGTCATGATTTATTTTAGTTGGCGCATTTAAATTAATAAAATTAATTATATTTAATGTGTATATTTTTTTTACTGGATTATAAAATTTAGGTGAAAAATTTACTAAGAATAAAATGTACGCTCTAATTAGAAATGCTATGTTTTTAACAAGTTTAAATGACTGTTTATAATTTAATTTATTTGAAAAAATTGGATGATTTATTAACTTTTTCAATTTATATAATTCGTTAATGATAATATTGTGATTATATGATGGATATAAAAATAGATATCTTTGACGATGTTAATTGAAATGGATCAATGATGATTTTAAAACTAAAAGGATAACACACCAAATATATAGAAAAATATTTATATTTAGGGATATTAATTTTGGGAAGATAAATTTTAGAATAAATTTATCATTTTTGATGAAAGAATATTATTCTTGACGAAATAGATGAAGATATAGACCACCTCTGAAATGTTTTAGTTATTGTTTATTAAAACCTTTATCAAGAATAACCTCTGATCTCTATATTTATATCTACATCAAGATGTAGAGAGTTAATTTATATAATGATTATGGGATACATAGTGTTGGTATTGAACCAATATAAATGTATGTAATGATGAAAAAGTATTAGTTATTTCTTAGTACAATGAGATATCACCAAAGTATTCTCTTTAGATAAATCCCATTTTTTTTCAACAAAGTACAATCATCATTGTACTAAATTTTATATTTCATCTTTTGATACTTTACATTGTTTTATTTTATTAATAGTTTCATGTGTTCTTGTTCATATGAGAACAATATATGTATGAAAAAGAAATTGGACATCATGACCCCCCTCATAAGATATTTTCAACCATGTGATTACAAAAAGTAGTATTATAATAAAATATTATAATAATTAGATACTATCTCAAGATGGTATTTCACATAAAGAAACCCATTAATGGAAATTATGCTTCACTCTTTGATGGATGAAATAAAAATTTCAATATGAATCATATGAGCACACATGTATGTTCTTTTAGTCTTCATCATTTCCCTATTTCAATTCATGTAATTCAAATATTGGTATCCCACTAATATGTGTTCAAAGAAGAGGGATAATAATATAATTAATAATTTTATGTCACAAAATTAATTTATTAGGCTGTAATAAAACATAATATACAAGATAATGATTATTTAAAAAACTAAATAAGTTATTAGAGTGTAAGATAAAATTTTAAATATAATCTTTGTTTTCGGGTTTTTCTATTTTTTTTATAGGACAATATAATAAAGTCATTGAGTTTATTTTATTGAAAATTTACAATTATTGAAAAAACACCCTATTATGGGTTGTGTTTTATTTAAATTAATTTCTTTGTTAAATATTTTTCATATGTTTTATACCTAGAAAATGAGTGTCAGTACCAGTCATTTTAGCATTTCAATTATGATATGGTTTCTATCATCATAATGTCATTGAATAAAATAAATAATAAAATGAAGTGGGTAGTGAATTAATATTTAGGGGTGGGCATTGTATGGGGATGATTAATCTATGGTTCTGTGAAATTATTTTCCTTTGTTTTGTTTATTGTTTTATTTAATTTTTCCTCTTTTGAGAATTATTTATTTATGAATAAAATTATAAAAGGGAATTAGATATTACTATTTTAATATTCTATATGATTCACTATAAATACTAGATTGACCCTTTAAATAGGTGATTTATGAAAAAATTATAGGTATTATCCCATAATAATCCCAGAAATAATTGATTTTGAATGTTGTGTGGATAATATATATTAGGTGGATAAGTAGGTTATGCTATTATATTCAAATTTATATATGATGAAAACTAGTTGCATCATGATTTTGTTCATAAAATGATTTTATCCAACACTTTTATTTATACATTTGAATTTCCACCCTCTTCATATTAATATTATTCTTTTCATTACAACCCTTTGATACAACATGATTTTCATAGTTTACATGGACTTATTGTTCAATGAATATGAATTTATCATCATCAAGAATTAATAATTTAATGAAATTAAGCAATAATTTCTTAATTACTTCACATTATATTCCTCTCCTATTTTCATGGATATCTTTTAATGTGTTAGATAGATGACTGGAATAGTTTTAACAAGTCTTAAATACTTTTTGTATTTTTAAGGGGATTATGAAATTTGAGTACTAAATTTATCCTTTATGCAATTGAATGATTTGACTATTGGTTTTTGGTATTTGACTCAAAATATATATTATTTTATTTATATTAAAACTGAACTATCATTCATTATGATGGTTGAGTTGATATGTTGGATTGAACTAATTAAATTAAACAAATTGAATGTTTGTGGGATATGAAGTCATGGAGGTATATATAATTTATTAATGTTTCAATTTTACGATTTCAAGGATGCATGAAATTATTATAGATATATAGTGATATTTATTTTTTAATAATATAATTAGGTTTTTTAGTATGTTTTATGTTTTTAATGATATATAATGTTTTTTAAAAAATAAAAACAAACAAAATGGTAAATAATAAGTAATTTATTGTGTAAATAAATTGATGATTACTTGAATTAATGTTTTATGTGGTTGGTGGATCTAGATGAAATTGATATAATGGGTAGGAATTAGATATAAAATGTATTACTCATTGATTTATTTTAATAGAAAAAATAATCTATTATATTTGGAAATTTTATTTAATAAAAACCAATAAAATTATTTTACATGTAGAATTAACTAGTGGAATATTTTGGGAAATATATTATAACATTAATCATTAAATTAAAAAATAAATGAAGTATACGGAAATTAATATATGTGTTATGTTGGAAAAAATTCAAAAATTGTAGTGTAGTATTGTTATATATGGTTTTCATATGATGATGTGGTATGTGGTTATGATATGAAGTTTGGGTATTTGGATTTCATATGATTTTATGGTGCTAGGTTAGGGTATGAGGATAGGTTTTCTGAAATAAAAATGTATGAAAGTTTAAAAAAATCATTCGGATTTGAAGGATACCAGAGAAAGTATGAAATAATTTAGGGTTATATTTTATCCTATAATTTTCTAATTACTATATTGTATATGCAGATTTGCTGATTGATCTCATTTTGAGATAGGTTAGTAGATGGATTAGGATGATATATGATTCAACCTCATTATTTAATAACAAAATATTTAGTATCCTAATTCCACATTGTTGTGGTAGTCCCACGGGTGAAAGTTATAAAGAATTCATGTATTTTCACACCTACCTATATATACTATTTTTAAATATTTGTTTTTAGTTTCATTGAGTGTGATTGGAATTACTCGATTATGTCTTTTTTAAAAAATAGAAATTATTAGAGTTGTTGTAATCTTATGATATTTTCCATTTTTTTATTAATGTTTTCTGGTTATATGAAATAAATTGGATATTTATATTTTTGATGATATTGGTTATTTCATTTATGGTTTTTGGAATTTATTTTTTGTTTAATTTAAATTAATGTGATTAAATAGGGAAATGAAAACAATTTTTTATATTAATTACCATCGATAATATTCACAAACCTATAGACTACTAATGAAATTAGTTTGGTTTCTTTCTATACTTCACAAATAATCCAAGAAGGGTTATAATAGAGTCATTTCATGAATATCTAGTATTAAATACTATTATTCTTTTTATAATGGGTATTTTATTAGTCACTGGATATGACTACATTGGTTTGGTTGAACAATATTACCATTTGAGCTAAGCCTGTAACATAGGCCTGTAAGACTGAAAATCATTTCCCACAACACCTGTGGTATAATAAATGTTTTTGGAAATCCCATTGAACGTGCATAATTAATATTCTACTAATTATGGGGTCGAATTAAAAATATTTTACATGCATCATGGTTGATTTCACATGGGTTTGAAATTTTGGGTTTTATTTAGTTTTATTGATTCTAACTATTATTGATTCTGTGGAAGACAGTATGTATATAATATTGATATAATTGGGTTGATTTATGATATGTAAAAATTATTTTATCTTGATGCTATAAAAACTGATATATATGTTTTAAATATTTATCCCATACAAGTAAAATAGGTATTTTTTATCTTTCTATATCATCTTATTAAATTATTATTTGGAACATATAGATAATTAATAACTATTTTCCATTCCAAAATATAAATACTATTATTTCATATAATTTTATCAAAATTAAATATCCTTTTATTTTAGAAAATAATATATTGACTATATTATAAAAATAATTTAATTATAACTATTGGAAGGAAAATAATAATATTATTACAATATAAATTTGTTTTAAAAAATATTACAAAATAAAGTATATATGAATAATTTTCAGTATATAATTAATATAAAATAGTAGAAATTATGTATAAAATTAATCCTGGGATTTTTATTTTTACATGGGAAATGTTTTATATTGTTTAGATATTTTTTATGTAATAATGAATCAAAAATTAAATTGTTTTATTTGATGAAATGGACATAAAACTTATATAGAGTTAAAATTAGTATAAATCCTTGAAAATGAGATTTTTATGAGAATCATGAAAATAATTTAATTGATATATATATATATATATATATTCCCATTCCATGCTCACTCATATGTAACCAAACCTAGTTGACCACATGTCCTCAATAATGAATCCTTGTATGTTAGAGGCATCCAACTAGATTCAAGGATTTGAAATATTTTGGTAAGATACCATTACCACTATTATAAGAATAGATAAAATCGATATATTATTGATATAAATAATTAGAAGAAGTAATAATGGATATAAAATAAGTAAACCATATGATTTAACAAAAATATCGGCATAAACCATAAGTAGAACCATATCTTGTAATATGTAAAAAATGATGTCATGTATTGATACTATAAAAAATGATAAATTCATGGATAAAATAAGACAATAGGTATATACCAAGTCTAAAAAGTCTAAAATATATCTCTAATAGTATCATAAAGACTAGTTATATCCTCAACTCCCAAATTCCAAATCCATTAAAAAAATCCATCTATAGCAAGACACATTACCTTACACTACATTCTTTTATAAAGTCTTTCTTGGTTCTAATTTTCAGTATGGATAGGGTGTGAGTTATACTCATTATTAAAATACCAAATATGTGTAGTGATTTCCAGTATGTTAATATATAATGAGGAAGTTTACATGAAATAAATCATAATAACAAAAAAATGAATAAAAGTCACGTCATTTTGTCTTCCTTACAAAAATATCATCCAATACTACCTTCATTGGGATAACCTAGAATGTATCTAAAAAAATATTGTTATACAATAATAATCTCAATCATGTACATTTAATAGTCTTATACAATATTGAATTCCATATCACTTAATGAAAATAATGAAATGTGGAACATCATGTTCATTAACTATAATTTTTCAACATGGAATGTCATTTCCATCAATTATGAATAAATAATAATGAAATTAATTTCTATTAATTCCCATATAAAAAATATGTAACATCATGTCCATTACATATAATAATTAATATGGATATTTCTTTTATCTCCAACTGAATAATATGGGATGTCATTTCCATGAATTTCAAATTATAATGTGGAACATAATTTCCAATTATTGAGGATAATCCTGAAGAAACCATATCTAGGTCAAATTAAACTCATGGCTATAGACTTAAACTACTTCCATTATTCATTTACATAAATTTATCTATATTACTGGTATGTAATAATAAGGGGTTAAGTTGTGTGATGCATTCCAATACACTATTTCTTTATCTCATCTTATAACATTTCAGTTGCCAATGCCAGGATAAACACCATAGTGTTCTTTTTTCAAATTGGAATCATAATGAATTACATCATATAACATAGTGTTTCAATTTATAGTCCAGGTATTCAACTTAAGATATTATATAATTTGGGAGAACACATTAAAATTTTTGATGTGTTTCACAATATAAATGTGATTTGAAATCCCAACATTCTAGAGAAATGTATAAGACCTATGAACTTATACCAATATTATACTCCTACTCAATAATTGGACAATAAATTGGTATATAACAGGATATATCATAGGAGTATGATAATACCTTGAAAATAGGTAATGTTATGTCACAAGGAAACATAATTCAATACAGATAGAGGAACTAAAAAAAGGAGTAACAATCATTTACAAACCGTGGGATATCTAACATTACTAATTGGGGTTGAATCAATCACCTAATGGAATAGATGGCTCATGGCCCAAGATAGAAGTAAATATGTATAAATCCTTAACTGCAATTTTTATTCAAACAATGTGGAAATAAGAATAAGAGATAAACAATATAAGGTGGAAATGATTAAATTACCCTTTCCACTATATTAGTGGAATAAAAATGTATTTTATGGTATAAATTACAAATTTATATCATAATTTGTCAACAGAGAGGTTAAATAGGTATAGCCAACCTATAGAGTCTTCTAAAGAAAAATTTATAGGTATTAAATAAAAATTTATGATTTAAATTCCCAATTTACATGAAAATTGTTTCTAAAGGAATATATCTAATCCATTATATTGTAGAAGAATTTATGTTTTCAATATCAAACAACATTTCCCAGACATTACATAATAATACACTTAGTGAAGATTGGATCTTACAACCTCCGCACCATGAAACAAGTCATCCATGAGTTTTCTTAATAGTGGTTGAGAATATTCTAATAATAATTTCATCCACTAAACTTGTACATCATCCTTTCATACACAGGTCTCATCATGTTCAAGGTCTTTTAAAATAGAACCTATATATGAGGAACTAAATTACCTCAAAGATATATCATGTTATGTCAAACTATATTACCTAGATACTTCTCCAATGAAGATTCAATATCGAACTTATCCCCATCAGTATGAAGAGTTTGGGATGGGTCAAAATAATAAATTTTAATCTATGAAGAATTGAATATGTTTGGCATGGAATGGTACCTCTATGGTAAAACATACTTACAGGATACTAGAAAGACTCTCTGCATGATCTCAAAATGGCCCAAAAACTAGGGTTCATGTATTCATGCATCTGAATCTTTTGATTCCCCAAATATATGGAAATACCCAAGAAGAGTTTATCTCCAACTTCTAAGTCAATAGGTCAATGGTTATAATTGATGTGAGACTTCTTCCAAGACTGATGAATGGAAAAATGTTTCCTAATAGATTTTACCTACTCTTATGTCTCTTGATCTAGGATATGAACAAGTTGGGTTGCCTCACGTACCTCTAATCAGCATGGAGGTTAATTGATCCACCTACTGTATAGGTCCCAATGAAAGTTAATTTTAATAGTATCATGGATGATATAATTATATGAGAAATAGAAATTGATACATAAATGCCCCCATAATCTCTATTAATCAGGGCCACATTCTTATTGAATTTCTTCCACAACCATTATATTGTCCTCATATTGACCGAAATTCATAGTGTGATATGATGTAATCAGAAGAACCTATAAAACCTGTTCATTCTACAACCCTAACTGGAACCTTATTTTTAACTAAGCAACCCTGCCTGATATGATGGTTCATGGGACTCCATATAGGTGCTTGACCACATTGACAAATATCATTCAACAATCATCCATTGAAAATTTATATCTGATTAGTAATAACTAAGGAAGATTCATTAACTTATCCATGATCACCCTTAGGGAATCACTTTGCTGAAGTGATCAAGATAATCCCAATACAAAATAAATTGTGATGCCATCCCATTTTCTCTACAGAACGGGTATAGGCTATAAAATCCCTTTTGGGTGATGGTGTTCTTCCTTAACCTATTTACTAGTGGAATATTTAGTAATAAAATATGATTATCCTACTCATATCATTCCATCATTACCAGTTGTTTAAATTATAGTATATCGTTATGATACTAATATCTACGTCCGAAATAGTTGCATCAGATTCTCACATCAACTCCTCTCAAGCATCCATAGGATCCCATAAGTTCCCATGAATGTGTAGGATCTCATACATTTCTATGACCCAACCAAGTTGTGGGTCCATTACTAAAACCCTATCCATTAGTATTAAGACCTCAAGGTTAGAATGTAGCCTCATATTTACTATATCCTGTAGTGAGGAGGTCACTACCCAATATATAAGAATCATATGGTCATTATTATCTTCAATATCAAGATTACTCTTATAAAATAAAACCATCAACTAACATTTACAACTAGCCTAATGAAATTATGTGATCGAAGTCTCTAGAATCAAGGAATCACCAAAATCATTACCCTTCCCAAGAATATCAACAAACATGATGTTAAATGATTGGTGGTATTCAACCCACCTTCATTTATAATGATTCATTTCATGATATTTTAAAATATATTTGGGAATTTTCAGATCCTGGTATACAATGAATCCCTATCCCAAAAAATAAAAAATCCAAAAACATAAGCAATGAACCACAAAATCTAGATCAAGAAAAGTGTTGGTTAATTCTAATCATGAGGTCTTAATTGCTGAGGCCCATATTCCGTGACTCAATCTCTTTATATCAGGATAGTAGTAAGCATAATTCCGGACACATCACAATAAATAGTATATCATCTTCTAAGATCAAGTAAAACTAGGATTAGTTCTCAAAGAATATGTTATTTCAACTCCTTACATTATTCATTATAAGATTCATTATTTATGAATTTGATTCCATTATTTGAAAATACCATAATAGGTGATTCAATGTGAAAAAACATCCTGAATAAAATTACTATAAGATCTAGCTAACCCAAAAAAACTATATATGTCAAAGAGATTCATATGTATATCCCAAAAACCATGTTTCTCACCTTCTCGAGGTCTACGTATACTCCTAACATTTAGTTAATATGATCTGGATATATGAATTAAGTACCAATAAATGATATTTAATGATATTATCATATAGTTTATGCTATATTGAAATAATCATCACGGTATAAAGGTTTATGAAATTTTCATATTGAGTATGTGATTAATCCATGTTGTTTTTCATGAAAAATGTGACATAGTAGAAAAAATACATGTGAAGAATCTAGTTCATAAAATACATGAAAAATGTTTTCATACTCCTCCGATCGAATAGAATGACCAAATAATCATACAAGCTATATCTACAAAAGAATGTTGTTTGCGGTATATCATATTTCCTTAATCATTCCTGATTATATAATGACCTCAAATCAGTATTAGAGAAAAATCAAGCTTCAATAGTTTTTATAATATGTCATATATATGAATTATTTAATATAAATTCCTCATGGTATATGGATTTAATTTTTATTTAATAACATATAACCTAAGGGTCACATCTGCCTTCTAGGGGAAAATCACACATGAACCCCATGATGATAAATCGGTTCATATAAACCCAAACATACTAAATACTAAATCTACCTCATGAGATTTGGAATCATAGTAGGTTCCAACATGTATGAAGTTATAGGTGTTGGTGCTACACCTTGAATTATATCAATAGTAACTCTTCCACTATCTCAAGAGGTATCTTGTAAAATTAATTAAGAAAAAAATCCATGAAATGATCCACCAAAGGATGGTTATCTATAAAGTATACCTTATAAACATAAAAGATATTAGAAATATTGGTTTTCATTATTCTCAACCCAAGATTCCCATCACTATATCAACTCTCATAGACATTCAATTACCCTTTATGAGCATCGTTTCTCGTATCGGGTTATCTGAATAACAACGGTCAGTGATGGAAATAATCATGAATGTGATATGGTATAAAAAATATATATTATGATTGTTATTATTGTGTCTCATATTGAGGAGAAAATGATCCAATATAAATGATTATTTCATGTCTTAAGGTTCCACTCCCAACATTGGTGTACACATTCTGGTTGTACTATGAAATGGGTATCAAGAGACTCAAACAATATAGGTATTCATTATCAAGGATAATAAATTCAATTATAGTCAAGGATATGAATGACTATAAATCACCCATTTCAAATAAGTTAGATATTAAATTTGATGGCACTACAATTATAACTCGTACTATAGACAGACTGACACAATTCACCTTGGTAATAGTGGTTTTTGAATAAATATATCATGATTAATGGACTTAAGATACCACATGATTACCCTATGTAGGTATACTCAACTAGATCTATTTGTACTATTAATTTCACCATTATCCAGGAGGACCTATTATGCTAATATGGCCATTAGGACTCCCACTACCTTCCCAATAAGGAGAACTTCTAAGACTATTAATGGAATTGTTGGTTCAGATCATCTCCCACTATGGACACATGTAATGGTACTAGGAAACCATATAATTATTCTCTTTCTTTCCATATGCTCGACACCTAATGAGTCCTATTTACCATTGATCCATTGTGTGTCATAGATTTCCACAATGATGGAACGACACCTAAATATTAGTCCAGATACTCTAACCGTCACTACCTAGAATAGAACCCTTTGGGTGAATCTTTCTCTCATTGGTCAGAGAACTATCTCGTAAAGGTTTTGAACATCCATATCTGAAACGTAAAACATAACTTTAATTTTTCCTTTTTATAAAGACGTTTTTCACTATTCAAGACTCATAGATCAACTAGATGATGTTCACCTAGGATAAGAATTCATCTATAAGACATCCTAAAAATTTCATGATCTGGGTAGCTCGTCTCCAAAATCATTTGTTGTAAAAAACTAAATATCCATAAAATTGATGAATATTTCATAAAAGATAAAATAATGTACTATAGGAGCATAATATCTTTGGATATAGAATCCCTCAATGTATCTAGATTGAAGTATTTATATAATGTAATATTAAAATCCTTCCAAACCAAAACATTATGAAAATCTACTTGTGTGATAAAATCCCAAAACCTATTATGAATTTCATAAAACATGTTTTCTTAGAGAATAAAAAATGTGTGAGGATGTGTCTCAAGATTATATAAATTATATGAAATTTCTTCAATCCATGATGATGTATCTAGGGGACCATCATCCCTAGAACAAGTAAGAGGGTACTACTACTGGAACTAGCTAGTCAACGCTTCCA
This sequence comes from Viscum album, assembly GCA_963277665.1. Classification (NCBI taxonomy): domain Eukaryota; kingdom Viridiplantae; phylum Streptophyta; class Magnoliopsida; order Santalales; family Viscaceae; genus Viscum; species Viscum album. The sequence continues at coordinate 1,998,185,248 of OY728157.1, forward strand.
TAAGAGCATTAGATCATAAAGCTCCATAAATAGATTGTAATAGCCATATAAAAACCTCTTAAAATTGATAATTGTCCCCAAGATTAGAAATAGTTTTTGGATACACATGGAACATTGTAAGAGGTAGTACCAATGGATCTTATCCCACCACCTGTATATTATGGTAATCACCACCTTCTTAGTGTTAATCCCTTGGATTTCATTGAGGAATTCATATATCATTCCAAACGCATGCCTCAAAATGTTATTTTATAATAGAATAGAACATATTTAAAATTAATTGGGGTGGAAAGGCACCATCCTACCAATGATTGACTCCCAATAACCAACTACAAAGAGTGTGTTTTGATCGATGATTGGGTGTCACATTATGGGTCTCAGTATATGCATTATCAATTAAATTTTATACGGGGAAACCCTTTTAGATGATATGGGAATCACCATTTAATGAACACCATTTTTTTAAGAATAATGAATTTAAAATTTCAATATATCATAATCAAGATATATGACTTATCATTCCCAAATTAAAAATACTTATGCTCTAAAAGATACAATTGACATTTCATGGGACTAGAACTGGATATTTTCATCAATTAAAAAATGTAATAGGTCCATATATGATGGTTAGGTCATATGATTCACCATTCCTAATTTATAAAAGTACAAGCCTTATATATTAATATCAGAATCCATTTAATCATAACCAAATAATGTTTCTATCCCTATTCCTCAAACTACAAGGCCCAAACATGTGATACTTATTTTGGTAATGTTGCATCATCATAATACACAGGAAAACACCATATAGGATGATTCATAAACATTAAATAAACAATTTTTTTCACCTTAATACATGAAATTTTAGTAAAATTACAAGTATATAAATCAATAAAAAAACAAAATGATATAGTAAATTCATACATTAAAAAATATAGCATTGTAAATACATGACATGTCAATCCTCTGGTGTCTATTGGTATTTATGTGGGAATACTTCCCTTCCATACTGGGCTATGCTTAAGAAGGAAAACTATAATGATAGTAATCACCAAAAATAATATGTGTCACCTAATGGTGAAATCAATGCAGCTTAATTAGTAATAATGTTTAATAACAAGTATTATCCATTGGAACATGGGTTTTCCATGTACCTAGGTTAGTTATTCTGGGAACATGTTCAATAAAAAATTCTAACACATTCCACGTATCATTTCTACCAATCCAAAAATAATAAAAATAAAGTAAGTCATCTTTAATACCACATGTAACATCACATAGACTATTTACTCTTTTGTGACTAAAATTGATATTCTACTTATTCAAAAGTGAGACTCCCCATAAAAAAAACGTTACTGACTAGTAGGGAGGTCCTATAATGGTATAGTGAGAAGAATATAACCGATTTTATCATAGAATATCTCAGTGGTGAAATATAGATATAAATTAATGGATAAATTCACAATATAAATAACATGAGTGAATCACCATGATGTAATTTAATGAAAGACATAAACCATAAGAAAAAATATATCCAATAACATTTAAAATATGGTGTCATGTCATGATGCTATTAAAAATTATTGATTATTTCGGAGAATTAGGTAGTATGAATATAACAAAAACACAAACACATACAAATTTCTTTAATATAATCACGGTCATTTCCTTGGTCCTTTCCCCCGTACTCCATCAATAAATGAAAATCAAGAATACATAGTTGGGAACAATTCATTGTCACTACATGTATCTATGAGGTATGTCCTAGTACCAAACAATGACATGAAATGGTTGTGGGTAAAAATATATTGGTTACCACTAATGGTGTCTATCACCATCTGTTATACAAATAAATTGTGACTTAGTGTGTATGTAATAAAAGATAGTAATTATAAATAAACTAATTAAAACCCATGTCACATCATGTTCCCCACTAGACATCCATTCAACACTACGAGCATAAGAACGATCTATATTTTATATGAATAATTATTATATTAAAACAATAATAGGAATAATTTACATTTATTCTCCTTATAAAATATTAAATTCTAGGTTCTATTTACTACAAATCGATTTGTAAAATAAACCCCATTTACTATAATTAGTTACCATGGATCATCTTTTCCATTAAATATAAATGAACAATAAGGAAGATTGTGTCAATTAATTTCCCATTAAACAATATTAAATTATATTTCTATTAACTCAAATCATTAATAAGTAAAATCATTTCCCGAATCTATATGCAAAAAATGGAACATCATCAATGAATTTTTAATAATAATGTTGAATTTCATGAAAAATTATAGATGATGGGAAAGAAACTCTCATCTATGTAAAATTACACTTAAGGATAATGAATATCACTCTTTTGAATAATTAAATTTATTACATAATATAATCCAAATGATTTATTTCTTATAATATGGGGCCTAATGTGTTTGATTCATGACACGACACAATTTAATTATCTCAATATACAACTTTCACTAGCCAATTACATGACAAACAACTTACTGGTGTTTTGGTCATAAGTTAAACATAATCTGTTATGACATATAATCGAACCCAACTAAGGGGAGGTGGAGGGTACAGACTAAGGATGTCAACATATATCCGATTATAAATATCCCATGGTGTGTCCATTCATATTCTAGGTTTTCAACATTTGATATTAAATAATTTAGTAGAAATTCATGGAATATATCATGTGTGGCAAAGTTATAACAACATATTAACACTCAAACATCTAGTAAAAATTATTATACCACCTACCTTATAGTGGTCATGAAAATCCTCTTCAATTGTTGATATTTTTCCAATATATAATGGAATAAATTAGGGGGGGAAATAAAAAATACAGGGAAAATCTGTCATTTTAGGAGTAATTGTAATAACACTCAATATATTGAGAGAAACCCAGAAATGAAGGAATGGGAGTCAAAGAATAGCCTGTTGATATCCAATTTGATGAAATATTCCTAGATTAAAAACTATATAGAAGCAGTGGATCATGTACAATGTTGATATGAAAAAGGGAGAAATCTTACACATCATATACAGTTTATAGAGAATATAATGGAAGAATACGAGTAAGTTTATTTAAGGGAAAATTAAAAAATTATTCTACCCATTGTATTTATGGTTCAAAAGGGGTTTCATTGTTTTTATTCCTTATTCAAATCATAATATATCAATGTACTGCGTAAATGTGATACCCACAATATAAGGTCCTCTTGGAGATAATTTATAATGAAAAATAAAAAAATACATTTTAAATTCCTATCTTACCATGTACTATATTCATTCATAAAACATGTCCTTCATTCTTATACAAAACCAGTTAAAATGTCTAAATTAAACAACCATATAACAAAATTAATGAATAATATACACTAAAATATGGGATCATGCAATATATATATATATATATATACATTTTTAAATTTAATCACTATAATTAGTTTTGGGATTCAGAAATGATGAAATCATTAAAAGTAACTTCCATAATAGAGTCACTATATAATAGAATTCTATAGCATAATTTTTATAGGTAATAAATATTTTAAAATTGTAATATATTTGTTATATGTTGTAAATATTATGAAATACATATATAATTAATTAACTATTAATCATATAAAAAATATGAAATAATAATAAATATAAATCTATTAAATAAATTGTAATAATATTTATAAATATTTTTCCAATGTACTATATGTTTTCATAAGTATGATTTATAATATTTATAATTTAATACAACAAAATTAGTTATAAAAATTGATCCAGTACATAGAAATTCAATAAGGGTGTATTTTTGGTACTTTCCAAAAAATATGAATTTTTGGTGAAGATGAAAAATATAAAATTTTGCTATATAAAATATGTTTTATATAGTCATTCTGAGGTGAAAATGACTAAAATATTTATAAGAAAAATTTATGACCTTAAATTCATTTACGAAGTCTTATAATATACTTATAAAAAAACCATAATTTACAAAAACTTATAACTATTAAAAATTACTAAATATTATTCTTTTCTAATAAAATAATATTCTATTATTTATTCATTATTAAATATTCCAACAATTGTATTAAATTTTATATTTGTTTAAATATAAATGAAATATATATAATTATTTAAAATCTACTAATTATTATAAGATACTATACTATTTGTTGTCATATTAAAAAAAATTAAATATTTTATTTCAGGATAAGACACTCCATTGAAAATAAAACACCCCTAAAAATATTAATAATCACTTTAAAATATTACAACATTGATAAATATTTACCAAAAATCTTGTATAAAAACACAAATACATATACTTGAAGCTCATTTATAATGAGAAACCTTCCTCGTAATGATTAATCCATAGTCAAATATAGGCTTCTAAAAAATCATGGTAAGGGTTTTTAAACCCATTCATAATTTTACATTATCCTCTTACATTATTCATTATACAATTAACCTATTAAAAAATATATAAATATTATAATCATTCAAATAAAATTAATTTATTAAAATATTATATTGATTTTCTTCACTTCATTTAAACTCTCTTACAAAAAGTGTTCACATATGGTAGTTTTATAATATCTATGTTAGTAAAGATGTTTTATTTTAACTTATTTCAGGAATATAAAATCTAAAAAAATATTAAATTATTATAAATAATAGTAATAAAAAATTAAAAAAATAGTTATAATTATGTGTTGATAAAATAAATGTGAAAGTAATTATACAAAATGTTAATAATTTTAGTCTTTGACCCATCTGAAAAAATCTTGTGATGATATTATTATTGGTTCTGTACTATTTTTTAGAATATATATTTGTATTAGAAATAATTAATTTATAAAATAGAATCTTTCATCTACCTTGAATCATATTTATCATCTTAAACCATTGTATCATTTTTATTGATCATTAATATAACTTTTAATGTGTTATAGATCAATAGACAAAACATTTCTAAACGCTTAACAAAATAAATATTAATCTAATATTTGAATAATTAATGAACAAATATTAACAATTAAAATATGAATAATGTTTCAAAATTTGTTATTAATATATATAATTGGATTATTCTAGAGTTCATAGTATATATGAAGTACATCGGGACTCGAGGTAAATGGATCTACTGAAAATCCTATTTCATTTCTTGTATCATATCAAAATTTCATGTCATATCATATAAATATTATATCAAATATATTTATAGTAGTGAATAATATTTTCATTTTATATATGTTGTATTAAAAATCTTTATCCTATCTTATATATTCATAATTGATGCTTCACATTTTAATTCAGTGGCTTTCTTCCAAATCCTCGTTTATTTAATGTATTGTTTAACTAATTTCTATTTGTTGTTATATATCTTATATAAAATTTATTGAATGAATCAAAGAATGATTTTTATTTATTTTAATGCATTTAACATCTACATACTTCTCTTATCAATTTATATTCCATAGAAAACGTTGATAATAAGGGGTTCCCATCCTATTCTTCATTATTTTCATGTAAAATTTCCAAATTTTTTATCAGTTTTTATTTTAATTATATTAAAAACCATGAATGTATACATTACTATTTTATATTTTTTTTATTTTTCAATTTTATCTTTACTTATATTATATATTCCTAATTCATAAAAAACATTTTCTCTATGGGGTTCTCTCTCAATCGTTTACCATAGGATTTTATCCCTATCCTCCACTATGAGATTATATATTTTACAAATACCCTTTAATATTTATTATATATAGTGTCTACTCTAATTCTCATATATATTTTCTCATTGAAAAGTTTCTATAAATTTATACTCCTTTTCATTATGATCTCAACTGGTTAATCTGTAGTGGTTCCTTGTAATGTTTTCATGGGGATATCATGCCTCATACTCCATTAATTCAGTCTAAATATTTATTTATTAAATTTAATATTTTATGTTGTATATATTCTATCATTTTATTTTTTTCCTTTTTTTTAATAGATATCAGTTAATCCTTTTTTGGTTTGATTGTCATCTTATAAAATTTAACCTTATAAATGGTAAATTCCACTATCTATTGCGGTTATTTCACTAAAATTCATATATTATTTATTTTAAATAATATTTATAATTATTATTTGAGAATATTAATTCGTCTGTTATTTTGAGCCAGAAAAATTTCTCCATAATTATTTTTAAAATAAAATTTTATTATAATTTCATCTATGTGGGCTACATAAAGCCTTTAAAAGATTCTAAAATATATTTCTTCAATCATTTTTAATATTTTTATCATGCTATAAATGTTTATTTTAATTTAAATTTTTATATATTTATAGTTACACTATATAAATTTTTTATTTAATTTTCTTTAAATTATTTAATTCAATACATAATACTATTTTTTAAATTTATTTTAATATTTTTTATTATAAAAAATTATTAAATATTTAGAAAACACCTTCTATTTTTTCTCTCCAATTTTTTTAATTATTATTTTGATACTTCTTTAAAGACATTAATTGTGTTACATGTTTTAATCCTTGTTGGTTATTTTTTAAATATTATTATTTTTTTAAATATTTTATTGATGTATTTCTCTAAAAATTTGATTATCATTATATAATCATTTTTTAAAAACTAATGATAGTTTTTTTTAAATCTTTCCAATAAATCTTCTTCTAAATAATATTTCAAATAATGGAATACTTTGAAAAATTCCAATTGTTTTTCATTTCTTATATAGAATTTCCTCCTTTGAGATCTTTATTATAAATGGTTACTAGTTCAATGTAATCATATAATTAGTTAAATATATATATATATATATATATATATATATATATATATTTGTGTGTGTGTGTTTTCCTAGAAAAAAAATCTATATCATAAGATTAATCCAACATAACATTTCTCTTAACTTTTAGTAAACAACAAATAAATATAACCATTGAACCAATATATTTCTTGTTTTAGAACCCAATATTTCATTATTCTAACTAATTTATTATACTAGGTATGTAATAAAATATTTCTTATTGGGGAGCGCTATTTACATTACAAAAATTCCCTTTATTCTATTGGTTGTTAATATAATGTACTAAATTACTAAAATGGAACTGTAATTAAATATATACCCACTTTATTTCATTTGATTTTATTTTACATTCATGGGTTAAAAATCATTTTATTTGGATGGATCTATGATTTTATTATTCATGTGGAACCTATTTATTTTATATCATAATATGGTGAGTGTGACTTACATTATATAACCATATACTACATTGCATAATGTTTTATATCTCAAGATATTACAATTTCATACTTTTATGTGGTATAGTTATATAAGTTAATGTTTTGTACATGGACATAATTTAATAAAATTAATCTATTATTTTATTTGTAGAATGATACAATTAAGTTAGTTCACATTATTATTATGGTGTTTCCTTATAGTCTTCATATATGTTATTATTTTATTTTCTTTTCCATGTTATTCATTTAAATTTTATATCACTATAGGTATTGAATATTTCTTTATAGTTTCTCCTTCATACCTCATGGTATATATTCTGCTATTGGGATTTTTTTATTGATTTTTTTTCATAAAAGTATTATTTTTATGTCATTCCCCATGATTAATTATTTTGATTTATTTATTTCATACCCCCAAATAATCTATTTTTTTAATCATATATTCTCTCAATAATTTATGATTTATTGATAACAAATCTCTGTCTCATTTTTAATTTTTTACACCTTACTGATCTTTTATACGGATAACTTTTTTATGATTCATCATTTCCAAAAAAATCATTATATGGATAAGTATAAGGTAGATTCATGCTAGGATAAACTTTTATGAAGGCCTTCATGTTGTGTTATGAATTATGATTTATATATATTAAATGTATAATTATACATGACCCTAAGGATCTGGAAATATATTTTCCTACTGAGATGATATGTCTAACCATGTAAAATGATGTTTGTAATTTGTAATCATCTTAGTCGATATTAGAGAAAGTGTGTAAATTAAATATAAATACCACTGTCACATGAATTGTAGGTATGGGGATGCATTACCTTATATAAAACAAGGGTTCATTGAATTTAAGTTATTAGGTAAACCATAATTCGAGGATAAAATATTTTGAGACATATGTTGATATAATGGTGTTATATGTTAAATAAGTTATTTTAATATATAAACAAATCATTTCGTAGGTGTGACGTCTGAAATAAATTCATGGTCATGATTCGCGAAGGAATTCGAACTATTTTCTTAGTGAAGTTTTCTTTTAGAGAATAATCACTCAAAAAGGTGGTCCATGTTTTTTGTGATCATAAAATGATGTTATGGGTTGGGAATTAAGCCCCAGGTAGTATGCAGAGGTCTCAATGTTATTTTAGATAAATGGTTTGTGGTTTGGATAATGATAGATAGTAGATACATTCCATTCAAACTGTGAATGAATCATTCAACCATTTAATTTCATTTAGGGGTGAATATTGGATGTTCAATTATGGTCGGTTAAAGGGGGATATATACAAAAATGTTCTTTTTGTGAATTATATATCACACCATGAACCTTCTCGGTTTTGTGTTAAATGGACTAAGGGGGAATAAAAAATTAGAAACCACTCCATGTTTTCATCTTGTATGACTTATTACATAGGGGATGGTCATACCCTCATCTCTACTTCCTTCCCCTTGATCTAGATGAGTTCACAGAGGATCATTACACAATATCATTGTAAGATCTCGTACACATTTTTTTACACCATCCTTACCTATGATTTATTATTTGTTTGGATAAAAAGGTTTAAAAAAGTACAATTTATTAGGATCACATAAAACTTACATCACATGATTGGGAATTTTTTAATTTTCTACACGAGAAGTTATGAGAGGTGTAAATCAAGATAATGTTTTATATTTATCATGATTAAGTTGTATTGGATGTTTCACTCTATTTTTGGTGATTTTTTGGAAAAATTACCAGCCATTTCTGTTTTCAATTATTTATCTTTTGTTTATTAGAATTGGGGATACATCAAGAGTGGTTGCACCCATTTTATTGTAGATTTGAGGTTGTCGGGTTGCCTGATGAGTTTTCCACGTATGATTCCACAATAATTTTTTTTAAATAATTTAATTAATATAATATAATATATTTAACGTATTATATAGGATATATTCAATTAAATTAAATGTGGTATGAGCCTGAGTGGAATTTTCAAAATTTTAATTTAGGTAGGAATTCCTTGAGATTAATTGAGTCTCTTTAGTTGACTGGTCATTTTTTGTTTTTGTTCCATCATTAGTAGTACATGAATTTATTTTTCTAGTATTGTGTAAATTTCCCCATAATGTTTTTCTGTTCTATGGAGATCCTAATATTCAAAATGTACCATATATCTTGATATAAGTATTAGTGTTTTCTCCAAGGTTGATTAAGATCCAATGCACCTCCTTTTCTTTAGTTCAGTGAAAGGGGTTTGTTTTCAAAAAATAACATTTGATTCTACTATAATATTTATTTTATAGTTTCTTGAAGATAAATTTAATTCAATTAGATGATTATTATTTGGGAATGGGTTTTGAATTTAATCCAACACAGGTTTGGAATTACTGTAAATATATCCAAGGGACTCACATGAGTATAGTGGCATGTTATGGGTTTTAAAATAATTTACTGGTGTATTTTATATGATTTTAAAAATGGATATATAAGATAATAACATGATTAGTTTTTTTCCTTTTTTACTTCATGTGGTTGTTTCTGATGCTTTTACGCTGGGGCGCATGCGTGCGTCCGTCACACATGGGAGGATGCGCGGCTTGTTTCCCCGCATTCCTGCTTTCCAAAGGCGGGCGGCATCCGTTCCTTGTTCAGGGATGTCTACTCCTTGATCGAAACTGGGATGATGGGATGTCGATTCATCCTTCCATTGATTCCTCCTCGGAGCTCGTCACCTAGTCCGGGTCTCCCTCATTGATTTAAGAAGGGTTCTTGAAGCTCGTTCCCGGCGCCATATCTGCATGGACGCCTGTTAATTGCACAGCTTCTGTCAAGACGCTCTTGGGGGTCTTGTCGGGGCAGCAACCTTCGATTAGAAGAACAGTAATGTTGGGGTGTCGTTGGAATGTCTTGATGCTAGGGATTGGCATGTCTGTCTTCTGTCCCTTATCATAGGGCTTCTTGAGGGCACGGAATCCCGACGCATCCCACATCGAACACGGGGATTGTGTACCATCTGAGGTTTTCCTCATCTTCCCATGTTTAACACAGGGTATGCCATGAGTTTAACATCTTGTGGAGATGGGTCAGACTGATCGAAACACTAATAGTGCATCAGATTGAATGACCCCCTAGGGGGAACACCGATTTTGGGGCCAGCATGTGGGCGGCTTCCCGGATACCATTGAGTGGGATGGGGGGACATGATCTCACCGGGATGTGGCGGCCCGGGTATGGATCAGTATGGATGTTGGAGTGATGGGATTGAACCTCGTGGAGGCTTCCTACATATCCCCATGTCATGGAATCAATGTCCGTGTAGTTCGGTGGTACAGTGGGACACATGAAGAGGCGACTCGTGAGAATTAACTCATGGATTTGAGCCTGGAGGAAGTAAAATCTCCAGGCTAGGGCATGAGCTTCCCAAGGCAGGTGGGCTTTATGGGAAATTCATGATGATACGTGGGTGTGAGACATGGGTCTTACACTCTAAGGTGGCCCAAGAGGGGGAATACGGGGCTTATGCTCGGAGGCAGCCCATAATGGTGCTGGTGAACCGACGCGAAGGGGTCGGAACAACTAAGCGATGGGCTTGAACCTCGTGGAGGCTTGCTACATACCATGTGTTGGCATAGATGAAAGTCCACGTAGTCTAGGGCATACAGTTTAACGTCATGTCGGACGGGGGCATCTAGGGCATACGCTTGGAGGCGTCCCAGAGTGGATATGGGGATTACACTCTGAGGCGGCCCATGGTGGTTGGGGAACCGACGTGGAGAGGTCAGAATGACCGGGTGGTGGGCTTACACCACGTTGATGCTTCCTACGTACCATGTGTTAGCACTAATCAATGTCCACGTAGTTCTCTGGGATAAGGAATATGCTGTGAGGCAGCCCATGGTGGATGTCATGGTCGATGCGCGCTCTAAGCCCACATGAGTCATGCTCGGTGTGGGAAACAAGAGGCAGAAGGGACCAGACGATCATGTCGCAAAGGGTGCGTCCGTGAGAAGCGGAAAGGGGCTTATGGATTTAGTGAACCAAAGAGGAAACATGGGCTTACACGTGGTTAGCGGCCCTTGGTGTCGGGGCTTACTCAAGGATGGAGGCCCGTGGTTCGACAAAGCGCAGTGTGAAAGGGACTCTACTTGCCTTGGCAGGGGGAAGTATGGAGGTGCATGGGTGCAACCTTCCGCAAGAGAGGCTAGGGGCTTACGCTCTAAGGTAGCCCTTCCCTCGTGGACAAACGCCACTCTGACAATGAGGATCTCATTACATGTGAGGAAGAATCCATTCTTTTGGAGATGAGTGAGCGTAAATAATATCCGAGCTGGGGGGACCCTGCGTGCGAAGCATGGGGTCGGACCACATTTTAACGTCATGTGTTAAATACGAGGTTCTAAGCAGTTTAAAATCCTGTATCTTGGATGAGGTGGGTTCGCTCCACACCCCTAGGGATTACATGCCCAATTCCCTCTACACGTTGTGGGAGGGAGGGCATCGGTAAGGCTGTAGTGAAGGGGGGCCGCAGGGCGATCCATCGAGGGATCCACGTTAGCGTGGCTATGCGAAGAAGAAATAGCCGTTAGCGTGCCTATGCGAAGAAGCATAAGGCAAATCAACACAACAGAAAACACCACCCAAGGGACGTTGAGGTTACTTCGTACGAGCCTGGAAGTCCATACGGGAAAAAACGCATTGCGCACATGCCCGGCAGGGAAGACATCAGGTGTCGGCGCTGAGGGGCAGCCAAGGGGCATCAAGGTAATGGGTCCTAGGTGTTGTACGCAAAGAGGTTGTTTGCATGCAAAACTCTGGGATGGAGTGCAATAGGACCAGAGTATTGCGCGGATAGGTGATTGCATGCAACGTTTTGGGATTGTGCGCACAGGAGGGTATTGCGCGCAAAGGATTGGGATTGCGCGCACAAAAGGGGATTGCGCGCATGGGGTAAGGATTGCGCGCAAGGGAAGATCCTGGAGGAGTGTGCGAATTCACTTAATCCAGTGGAGTTGCGTGCAAAGGAGATCCCCGGGGTAAGGTTTCTCCAAAAGAGGAATTACGAGGAAGTCAGCTTGCACGCGAGGTAGTCCGAATTGTGCACACGAGAGCCGTTCAAAATTCTGCAACCCCAAACTATTTGGGGTCCCCTTCTATTTATAGGCATCAGCCGCCACAGAATCTAGGCGGCGCGTGAAATCATCCACACCGGGAACCATCGGCACGCAAATCTTCACCACGAGGAACCGGGGCGTGCAAAATGGTCCGCCTCAGCGGCTCGATTACACGCATTCCGGGGATGCTTCACGTGCATGTATTTATTTCGGGAAAGGCCTCCTTTATTTCGTGCATCACTTCCTGAGCCTCCGGAACGGGCCTCAGATTCCGAATATGACTTCTCTTTGTCATTTCAAATCTTCTTCTGGGAGTTTCATACTTTTTTGGCGTCTACAAATTCCCCCCATTGAAATTGGATCGGCGAGTGGTCACACCGGTCGGATTCTGAGGGAAACGCCGAAACACCGAAGCAGGACCACTCCTGGGCACTGAGCGTGCAAACAACTAACACGGCGTGAAAAACGACAAATCCACGATGAATTTTCATTCCACGCGGCACAGAACCCTGGACTTGCCTATAAAAAGGGGTGTTGGGCCCCGAATCCAAACTCATGATTTTCCGCACGATAGGCTTACTGCTCTCGTGCATGAAATTGCTCTCGCGGCTACGCGTAAAAATGCTCTGGCAGCGTGTAATTCCTTCCGAATTTTGGTCATCCCTGCATGCCTACTCGGGATATTCCTCTCCTAGAATGCCGATTACATGCACACCTCCTGGATTTCGCACCGCCAATTCAGATTTCGCGCATCACTCACCGATTCTGCACACTACATCCTGATTTCGTGAAACTCTCGAGATATTCGAGATGGCCGCAAACCTAGTTGATGACGTGGATGCTGCCGCTCGTAGGACCGAAATGGTAGCGAACGAGGGGTTTTATGGTGCCAAGGTGATCGTTTCCACAACCTGACCTTGTTCAATCTGCTGACACCAACCCAGAAGACGTATCCCCTATCTGAAAACCTCCCTCTCTGGAATTTTGGCATCCTGGTGGAGGTGCCCCTGCTGGGCTTCGGGGTGGACACACCGCGGTCATGGGTGACCTGGGAGGACGAGCTTCTTCACTACAACATCACCAAAAACGGCCATCCTGCTAGGGAAACCAGACATATGGATGTATATGTACTGAACTCTAGGACCATGACCATTACCAGGGACGAGGCTGTCATAGAGAATTCTCCAACCCTCTACGCGAGCATGTTCCGTCAGAGCGACGTGGATGACACGAAGGGATGGCTGAAGGATTGGGACCTACGGTCCAGGGAAAACTTCACCAGCAAGTGGGCCTGGGAGTTCTGGGTTTTCCATACTTGCGACCAGTTCGGGGATGAACTACGGCATATTGGCTTGTTCGAGGCGGTGTGGATGTCACAGTTCCACTTCCACCGAAAACCTGAGGAGGGCCTGAGCAATTCACCCAGTGGTCTACTGATACCAACACATTCAACCTTCACCATAGGGAAGTTGGAATCAGTCTCTGGGATGCTAACTGCATCAGAGTTATCCCACTAGAGGGATACCAATACGACGAGTTCGTTCCTCCAAAGAACACCTTGGACGACAGGTCACAGACGCCCATGCTGACGTGGAACCTTTTGGAGCTGGCCAAAGAGAGGATGGGGGTCACGGACTTCCTGAAGGACATTGCCTACAAGGTCTAGTTCATCCTATTCCCTGAGAAGGATCTGGCCATCAAGATGCTAGGACTGGGTAAATGGTTCCCAACCGCGGCTCAGAGGAGCAGGAATGAGTCATACCGGAGGACCCTGGAGGCGGGACAATACCAATAATGGGGCTATCACGTCATTGAGTCCCAGGACCTGAACGTCCAGTAAGCCGTGTTCCTCGCCGCCTTCTTGAGTTGGTGGCTCTTGCTGGTGCAGGACGCGAGGATGGGCATCTGTCTAGCAACACTGGTGATGGCAGGCACCATTGCTGCCAATAAACGGTTCAACGTAGGGGTCCCCATTCTCGCCAAGCTGTATTCCATCCTAGGACGCATCTCACGAGGTGGGTCGCCTCGGAGAGTATGTGGCTCCTTCCAGATCTTCCACGGCTGGGTGGCGGCTCATCTCAGCGGGTACACTTTCCCAAACGCCATCCGTCCTCCGGGAAATGGCATGCGACCGTCCCTGCTGAACATTGACGGGGTGGCGCGGATGACGCTCAATGAGGAGGGAGTGAGAATCCGCCTTGGTAGCCACACCATATTCTACTTCAGCCCATTCCCCACCCTGGTCGTCCAGATGGTGGACAATGGGAAAAGCTCTCTGGAACAGTAAGAGTATTTCCAGAGCATCCGGGGTGGGGTGCTTGTGGCTCGAATCGAAGGGAAGGTGATCTGTGAGCCTTACATGCCATCCTGATTCTCCAGGCAATTCGGGTGCCTCCAATGAATGCCGATGAAGGTATTCATGGCTGTCTAGAAGGAGAAGGATCCTTGGATTCTATGCCAAATGTTGTTGATGTTTACCACTTTCGGCTCCGGCGATGTCATTACTCTTCCTCCCACTGGGGTTGATGCTGGCCTGGAAATCGAGTATGCCGAGCACTGGACCATCGTGTACCCTGAGTGGATTTTTCGCAAGCGAGTCTGGAAACTCGAGGCTACTCGCGCAAAAACCGGGTGACGGGGGAGAAGGAGAGGTGCATCTGGAAGGGGGGAACCAGGGGTGCATCAGGCTGCGAGGCCCGCGCAAGCCGAGACTTCAGCAGCGGGAACATCATACACCGCTGTCGCGACCTCGTTGCTCGTAGGGGGGTCACATGAGGTAGCTAGGGAGCCGCCCAGGAAGAAGATAAGATACCTACTCGAACCTTCCCAAGATGCAATTCTCCCGGCACTGTGGTCAGCCTGGATGACCCTGTGGCAATCGCTGAGCATTGAATCCATATGCCAGAAGATAATGCAAAATGGGATCCAGCTTCCAGAGTTCGGGCTCGTTCGAGTTACCGACCGGGTAAACTTCCATCGGAGGAATACTTATCTGACGGCCATGGACACATACACATTCCAAAGAGGTGAGTGTGCGGAGCCACCTTTCCTAGTGAAAGTGATGCTCGGCCAGGAGCATGATCCGGAAGTGATGTCACCGGGAGAAGGAGACAGTGACGAGGAGTCGGAGGGGGAGGAGGAGATCGGAGCATACGAAGGAAAAGGAGAAGATGAAGAAGAAAGAGAACCCTAAGGCGAGGGGTCACAGGGGGAGACCTACAAATGGATTCTCTAAGAGAGTGGCGAGATTGTCGGCGCTGATCTCAATATAACCGAGATACTTGAGGTCTGTCTCTATCTTCATTCATTTTCCTTCTTCATACATTCTCTTTTTCAATTTCCAAACCATCTCTCTACCTCACTCAGGAGAGTCTATGTGTTGGTCGGGAATCCCCACTAGAGGAGGGAGGAGAGGAACCGGTGTGACATGACGGGGATTTGACGCCCATCATTGAATTGACAAGGGCAAAGGGGTCTCCCATCCCGGTGACTCCTGCAGAGGCCGAAACACTAGAGGATGATGCTCTGAATTCCCATAAGTCTCGTGCTTCACTATTGGAGCTTGGTATTTAATAATCCCAACTAATCATCATACACATTGCGCAGTGATATCAACATTGGAGGCTCGTCAGGATGCGGAGCCTGGGCCATCCGTCAGTGGACCAGTGGTAGACATACCACCTCATTTAGAACAAGATCCCTACACTGAGTCGGCCCTGAATATTGTTGAGCATGGGGCAGCGGACATCAGTGGTGTTGTTCTTGAGGCAAGGCCAGAAGCTGAAGGAGGCACGATCACTGTTGGGGCAAGAGAGGAAGGTCACCCGGATGTCGAGGATCTTATTCCTCACAAAGACATCCCTGAGGTAGATCCTGCTGCCGATCTGCTAGCTGCCTTCCCTATGTACCGAACTGCTGACCCTGAGGAGATAGATGACTAAGACTCAGAGGTAGCCGAGGAGAGCCAGATGACACAGTGAAATGTGTGGAAGTGTATCCAGTGCTTTCTCAGACAGCACCAGTAGGATTGGCTGAGGCAGATGGGATCACTCTAGACCTGGCTGCGCTTCCTATTCACTGGAGGGGCTGACTATCAGCGCCTTCATCTGATGGTCTGTGATTACATGGCCGAGAAGATACAAGAGTGCAGTCGGCGCACCAACGTTGCCTAGTGTCGGGAAAGATCAATGAGCACCCGAGCGTTGCTGAGGGCGGAGCGGGAGGTCCGACACCTCGAAGGGAAGGTGACAGATAAGGAGGCATTCATTTCAACATGCTATAGGCTTTTGGAGCAACTGACAGCCCAGTTGGCTGATGCGCAGGAACAACTGATGGAGGTGAGTCACCAGATGACTGTACATAAAACCGAGTGGGTGCAGGAATATGCAAGGGATGGCGAGCTGCGGTCTGCGGCGGTTGATGAGGAGAGAGTCTTCATGTAGCTAGAAGCGGTCCTGGACGCTACCAACCAAAGGGTAGAAGCACTGGAAAGATCAATTCAGCATGTTGATCCTTAAGGGCTTTGTTTTGGCCATCTCATGAACTTCTTGCTTATACTGCTCATCATCTAAATCCAATGCATGGAAAAATCCATTTATTTGTACCTTTGGTTTAATGTGCTCAACCATAATTCTGAAATAAATAACAAATCACCCATATGCTCTTGTGGGTCTCACCCAATGCGAGAAGCAAAGGATACTTATGCTATCATTTCGTCCAACTGTGGGGTATTAACCAAGCTTCATGCATCCGAAATTGGGCCTGGATTTCTAAGGCGAATACCTCAGACCAATTGATATATCTCCTTCTCAATGTGCTCTGACACACGAGTGGGGCAATGCCAGGGGCATTGAAATCCATCCGAATATAGGGAGATGGAAAGGAAAGGTGAGTCACGCTACCCGAATTCAGAACACTCTGGGGCGCGACGATGGAGGATAACTGTTAACCGTGACGGAAACGCAACATCCATATCTTTTTGGACCGGAATGGGGAAAATTAATTATGGCTGACCGCTGACCATGTTCGCAACACGGGGCCTAACTCAAATATTGTCGGTCAGTATTTTGGAATGTTGTCCCTGGAAAGTAGGCGGACTCTAGGTCTATCATCCATATTTCTACAATAGGCAGACCAAAGTTCTATCATCCATATTGTGGCAGCAGGCGGACCAAAGCCTATTATCCATACTATAAGGGGGTCCCGTCAAACATGACCAGTCCTCCGGAATGTTGGCCCAGGACAGTAGGCGGACCGTAGGTCTATCATCCATACCGTTAGGGGGTCCCATCGAACATGAAAGAGAATGAGGATCTGAATAAAAGGGGCATGAAAAGAACGGAAAGTGGAGTGGTGGTTTGTTCGAACTGAGTCCGACACTACCGAAATTGTGCCACCGTGGCGGAGGCACATTAGGCAGACGTACCAAACTGATCACGGATCATCCCAATTTTCAGGCAGGACCTCTCTGGCGAGAGAACTGCCGCTTCCCATTATTATTATGGGGAGTCTAAAACTTATTCGGGGTAGATGTCACGATTACACCACTTCCCAAGAATTCAGGCTGAGGGGCCGACAATAAGGAGGGACGGGTTTTCGTAATCCCTAGGGATGGACCCAAGATGAAATGTTCAGGCATTCCTACGTATCTCATTAGGATGAGAATCAAGACACACATAGTTCTATAAGCATAGTTTAACGTCATGTAGGACGAAATACAGTTTAATGTCGTGTGGGATGGGGGACACATCTCATCTGGGGATAGGTATGACACGACGAGTAACCTTATGTGAATGAGGATATAATCTCACACCACACCATACAATCCCACAAGGGAGACCGAGTCATGGAAAGCCAAGGAAATGATCTTAGTTTTAGGTCTTAGAACTAAGACAAAGGATAAGGGGAATGGGAGACACATGGTAAAGCGGTTGAAAAACCCAACGTGAATGGGGAAAAGCCCTGCTTACTTTGTGATCCTCGAGACGCGTTTAGGCTGAGAGACCGAACATGAAATGTTAGGCTTGGACCTGGCGGCACAGTTTATGGTCATATGTCTTGGACCTGGCAGCAGAGTTTAAGGTCATATGGCTTGGACCTGGCAGCACAGTTTAAGGTCGTACGGTTGGGACATGGCAGCACAGTTTAAGGTCATATGGATTGGACCTGACAGCACAGTTTAAGGTCATATGGCTAGGACCTGGGGGAACATGCACGATGCGATAAAGCATACCTGATGCGGGTGAGGGTGTAATCCCATACCATCACTGCGCGCGATTCCGAGAGAGGACCCTCGGGCCAAAGGGGCCTACGAGGGTTCAACAATCAGGGGAGGGAAGGAGATGCTAGCTCCCAGCTATGCTGGGCCCGAAACGTAATCTCTAGGAGACTCCTCATTCCCCATGGGGATGAGGGTCAAGCTGCACGCAACATGTAAAGAAGAAACCCAAGCAAAGACTCTAGCGCTCAGATCGCGGGAGCCCCGAGAGACACCATTACATATCTTGGTCTGTCTGACGTGTGGTGGTGTACTAAGGGATAATACAAGGAGTGTAGAGATTCCACCTTGACACAGTGAGGCAGAACATAATGTGAATCATGCAGCCAATATTCAGGGCCCGAGGAAGCCAGCGTGACGACTGGGGATTACTGCCGACCATGTTCGCAACACATCATCCTGTCGCGTTTTCCTGGAGGTAGGGTGAAACAAATGAGAATCAACTGCTGACCACATTCGCAACATGGAATTTGTACCAATTTGTTGCCCGAAACACTCGGGGGTGTTGGCCCATGACGGTAGGAGATCCCTTAGGAGTTGTATCCATGCCGGTCTTTGGGGGCCCCTCCGAGTGTGAATGTAACGCCCCGACCCCAGCTACCCAGAGTCAGTGCATTACTTCGTAACATTGGCATGATCACAAAAGATCAAGTCTCGAAAGACCGATTAGTTTAGTAGCCTTGGAAACACTAGATACATTCATAAATGTTACATTGCATCATAAAGTGAAAATCTACAATAACAATGTCTCCATAGTCCACACTCATATCCTCTTCTGACTATCCCTGCAGGTCATTCATAAAATACTTCTTCACATCCTAGAAAATATTAAAACAATGAAAGGGGTGAGCTCAGATGCTCAGTAAGGATAACAATATTGCGGAAGCTTTCATAAATAAACATTAGCATTTAAGGAAATGTATAACAAAAACAAAAGCTTTTTAAACTTGAACATAAACATAATATGGCAAAAGTAAAATGAGATAATGCCATTTACTTCTTCACATGGATATTCTACTGGTCGAATAATCACATGCAATATCAAAAACCACTTTCATATTGATTGAATGCATAATGTCAGACTATCATAACCACGTAGTCAAGGCCTCGTGCCAAGACCACAAATAAGATTTTGTCAAGGCCTCGTGCCAAGACACTAGTTTGTCTCATGAGACCTACCGATGCATCGAGGAGCTATAGCGGGCTCCACCCGTCACTTATTAAGTCCAATGCATTCCTCATATGAATAGGTTTAAACATATCATAAAACATAACATAATCGTATCACATAATACATGCATAAAGGAAACATAACATTTCCAAATTTCAATCACAACATATCAATACAACACATTGATATAATAAAAACTCTTTCAAAACCATTTTCAATACCAAAATAAAAGAATGTTAAAACTTTGTATTTATTTTTCATTAAAAAAAGTGATGGCTTGTAGTGGAAGCCAAAACTCAAATAATGGTCACGGCGGCGGAGAAGTCGTTGTCGCCGCATATGTACGGAAAGAAAAACATTCCCTTTTTTTCGTTTAGTAAAACGCTTCGTATAAAAAAGATTCCTTTTGAATAAACGTAAAATTCAAAGGGGTTTATACACCGTATAAAAGAAATTTGTGTATAAAACAAAATATGCCTCAATGAATGGAGATTGAGACAAAGTGCCTTACAAAGATAATTTTTAAATAGAATAGATATATTATGTGTATTCACTATATGTACACATAATGAAAGTATGAATACAAGATAGGACATAATAATATCATGACATAATTTTAAAGTAGGAGATTAACCCAAAGAATGGAAATTGGGTTAAGAAGTTCCCTTACCTCATTTCCGACTTGCCTCAACCGTTCTTTAACCTCCTGAATAATAAACTCTAGTTAATATCTACTTTATTAAGAACCATTTTCAATTTCATTATCCATTTTATATCACTTATTATGATGTTATGAACATTACGTAATTATTTAAGTTAATAACGGTCGTTTTGTCGATCTTTGGTACTTGAGTCAACAATAAACTTCTTATAATTACAAGTTGTTTATGTGGTAGAATATCCATTATCTACAGAATTATATTCATGATTTAGATGTCATATATATCATATATATCCAGTATATACATTCATTCCTAATATTACGTAACATTTATAGGTAAGAAATGAAATGCACCGTTCATGGAGATGGTAAGCCATACGTACGCATGAACGCTACTTTCATTTATATTTCGTATTTAATGGAATGAAATCATAATGATATAAATGTATAATATAATTCCAGTATAATATAGCATATAATACAATTTACTCCATCCTTTATACATCCCACATATGGTATTAACGATTCAAATCACATTGAGGGGGCGGTAGTCCGCACTTCCTAAAATGAAAATATCGCGTTTACCCATAATGGAAACCATAATGGTATTCCATAAATGAAAATAAAAAATCATAAGGAAAACAAAAACATAATATATATCATATATAAAAATAGTGTCATCATAATGGCCAGTATTAGAAGTGTAATATGAGTGTTGAACAATCATTGTTTCGTAAGGCAAAAAATCACCATCCACAGAAACATTATGTTCTTTAACCATTAGATGTAGGTGTGTGTGAGTGTAGCTAGAATACTTATTATAACAACATCCTAGTATATTGAGGATACTGGTGTTGTTACAAATGAAATGAATAAAAAGAGTTTATGGGGTTGGAGAAGCAAAATAAAACAAAATAACATAAGAGAAGACATTACCTTAAAATCGGGTAACTATTTTGATTTGAGCCAAAGGCTTCCTTGGGAAACATTCTTCCCAAAGTGAGGCTTCTAGGAGTAAGTGAGGGAAGTTTGGAGAGTATTTGGTCAGAGTTTGGCCATGCCAAATGGCTTGAAAGTGTGAATGAGGTGGTAGAGGTGGGGGGCCTTTTATAAGTGGAGAGGAGGGGCACTCTTGGCAAGTAAAGAAAAGTCACTTTATTATAAATTGAGTTTCAGATTTTAGAGGTCCCACACTTATATAATTATAGGATAAGGTGATAAGGGTTCTAAATCTACTCATCCAATAGGTTTTTGACAAGTGTAAGCCTTGGATTTTACATTATCTTTTTATTTTATTCAAATCGTTAAATAATGAGGTCATCGCTGCATCATCAAGATGCCATAAATAATTTAATTTATTTAATTTATAAAAATTATAAAAAAAATACTATGATGTAAGAAATCTTTTTATATTTACAATTACTATTTATAGTAAAAAATATGACTTGTATAACCCCATGTAAAAATTGTTTTAGTAAAACATTTCATGTTTGTGTCATTTTTTACTTTAACATTAAATAAAAGGTATTTATGTCATTTTCCAACTAAAGTGGCTCCATGGGGTCCCCAAGTTGACCCATGGATTTTCTTGATCGTCCATGGCACATCCAATGAGGGTAGGACATGTTTCAAGCTCATCTCATATTATTAAAACATTATTTTTACCTTAAACTACACTAGTTACCTCTAATCGCGATTAAGAACTTAAAAGTTACAATTCACCAAAAAAATCATTTAATCTCATTGAACAACATTTTACTTCTTAATGAAAACCATGTATGTCAGATTTTTGAAATTCAAATCAAAAATGTGGTAATATTTCATTTAAATGAAAAATCCGTTTTTATAAGTACCACTTAGTGGTTTCACTATTCATCAAAAATTGAAGTTTTTCAGAAAAATCCCAAAAAATTACCCTAAGCTATATTTGATATTTCGATTTCAAAAATGATGTCTATTTTACAAAATTCCAAAAATATATGTTGCATTAATTAATTTTATAATTAATTCCCGCTGTTACAACAAATAGCGTGTTTTTAAGAAACAATTTATATCAAAAGATTGGTAATTGTTTATGTCCAATTTCAATCTTAAATTAATTCTAATGACCACAATTGGATAAAATGGTAATAAAATATTATAATTATACTTTAAAACCACTAAATAGTATAATTTATCACTATAAAATATTTTTATTAAAAAAGTATTTAATGTATTTTTCACTATTCATTAAAATTTAGAAGTTCTCAGAAAAATACCAAAAATTCAACATAGGCTAATTTCGATATTCCGAATCCAAAAATGATGTCCATTTTGAAATATAAAATATATATAGTTTCAAAAAGTGGGTATTACTATTCATAATGGCTACTTTGATTGGTTGTGGTGTGTGTTAGAACTCAAAGTTGCGTACAACACACGTTATTATATTATTCAAAGCGAAGAGTACCGAGGAAGCTTGGGGTGTTACATTCTCCCCTCCTTCAATAAATTACATCCTCACAATTTGAAATTTTTCTTTAAAAATAAAAGGTTGAAAATAGAAAATACCTTTGTGGAAAACCACATCGGAAATAAGGTCAATAAAAATATAACATTAAAAGAAAGAAAGATAAGTACAAAGGTCACCCGAGATAGCCCATACTAGGATTCTATGAAAATTGGATATGGAAGAAAAACAAACCATCAAGGTCTGATGGAGAGTTGTAGAAAACTGGATTAGGAGAAAGTTAACAATAAGAAAATCACAAACTTGTGATTGGTTAAACTATCATTGAATCCCCAGTTGGAAATGTTAACCGACAACGTTTTTGTTTTAAGTTACCTTTTATAAATTTGAGGAATTTATATAGGATATTTATTAAGAACGTAAGGAAATATACATACTTGTCATGTATACTTTCATTCTTTAATAAATTTTTACCACAAACCCATCTTTCACTCTAAAAGGGAATAGAACTCAAAAATATTCTATTTATCCTAATTGTATAAGGTTCCAAATATTATCACATACCATTTATATTAGTAAAACTATTTTTTAATAACCAGGGACATCCTGTAGGCTAGTGGTAGGTAATAAAGGCCTGTCGCACTATGGTTGTGGGTTTGATTCCTGTAGCTTTGTCCGACGCGACAGGTTATGCCCCACCCTGCAGGTTGTCCTTTTCCTAAAACTATAGTATTATAATATTCCAAAAATAATCTTCAGAAATGTTTTAACCTTAAACAATACTATCCAAAGATCAACATAATCCATTCCAACCTTTATAGTTATCCAAAATACCTCCGTCCAGACTTTCTCTAAAATGTCCTTAAATTCCAAGATCAATTTCAACATTATATTCCCTCAAAAAATTTATGGTTTTTCTTATTGTCACATACTGAAAATATGATTACTTTCATCATATTAAAGCCTTAATTAAATCAACAAGTACTGTAGTACAATCCTTATATATATATCACATTATTCTTATAACCAGATTATAATCCTTGTTTCTAAAAGCACCAATAAATTAATTATTCCACTTCAACTGTAGTAACAGCATAAGATTTTCCTTGATCCCTTGGCCTTTTCTGAGGTATGTTTCCCTGACGCTTAGGACATTCATTTGCATAAAGCCCCATTTCTATACAATTGTAGCATTCAACATTGATAGCCTCTTTCTTTCCCTTGCAATCACGCGCCTGGTGACCTTTTTCTCCACATTTATAACAAACTCCCATTCCTTTTAGGCAAGTACCAGGGTGATTCTTCCCACAATTATCACATAATGGAAAATACTTCTTTCCATTTTTCCCATTATCTGTCTCTTATTCCACCGTTCTCTTCTTCTCTTGATATACTTTGTTGTCATAAGACTTAGAAAATTCATTTTCTGTCTTGATATCACATGAGACTATATCCTCATATGTTGAGAAAGATTGTGATACTAAAGCATGATGGAGAAAAGGTTTTAACCCGTCAAAGAAACGATCAATCTTAATTATTGGGTTACATATATAATTTGCAGCATGCCTCGCTATCCTTGTAAAGTTAGCCTCATACTTTGCGAAATTCTCATCCTCCTTCTGCCTCAGACTTAGAAATTTCCTTTCCATATCTGCTCGATGGTCACGAGGAAAGTATTTTTCTAAGAAAATATCATTGAACTCCCTCCATTCCATATTCGATACATCATCATCTTCCTTTGTGTTTTGAATCAGCGACCACCACTGATCGGCATCTCTAGTGAGGCGGTAAACTACCATGACAACCTTCTCCCTTTCGCTACTCTCCAAGGCATGGAATATTTTTTTCTAAGATGTTTATCCATTGCTCAGCTACTAATAGATTTCTACCCCCATTAAATGGTGGCGGTTGTTTCCTCATGAAGCGGTCTAACATTGATCCTCCACGTTGCGGATCAGGGTGCTCCATACGAGTAAGGTTATTATTCATAATCTGAGTGAGCTATCCCAGTATGGTAATAAGTTGATCAGCACCAGTTGTATCTCTAGATCCACAATAATTATCTTGAGCAGGAGGGAAATCCCTACATGGAGTGCGTGCATTGATACAGTTTCCATTCCTTCCACTAGGCTCCATTTCTAAACAATGGCATAAACTAGATTAGTTTATGAATCAAAATACATAATTCGATACTAGTAAAACACTTAACATAAATTGAACTATTTATGGACATAATCCATAATCATAAAAATGTTTTCTTTAAGGAAGTATATACTCATAACCCTTTATAGTGGTTTATAAAGAAAACGAGAATTGTCCTAAGCATATCCCCCGGGAGTGTTGTAACCCAGAGTGCAGCAAGGCCCGTTGTCGTGCACCAGTTCCCGTTCGAGTCTAGCTCAATGTGGTGTTTTCGGGTTTTACCCCTAGGTACATCTGTGCCAGAGCCGCCTCTACCTGCTCGTATCCAGACATGGATGTATTTCTCGGAAAACTCACAAAATCTCTATAATTCCAAAATTCAAGGAAGTTCTTCTATACTAATCCTCAAAGTCTATCTTCGGGCTATATGCACTAATTAGAGTTTATCTAAATCTAGCTTCCAAGGTTAGTACTAAACTGCCTCTGATACCATCTTTAAAACCCTGACCCCAGCTACCCAGAGTCGGTGCATTACATCGTAACATTGGCATGATCACAAAAGATCAAGTCTCGAAAGACCGATTAGTTTAGTATCCTTGGAAACACTAGATACATTCATTAATGTTACATTACATCATAAAGTGAAAATCTACAATAACAATGTATCCATAGTCCACACTCATATCCTCTTCTGACTATCCATTCAGGTCATTCATAAAATACATCTTCACAACCTGGAAAATATTAAAACATTGAAAGGGGTGAGCTCAGATGTTCACTAAGGATAACAATATTGCGGAAGCTTTCATAAATAAACATTAACATTTAAGGAAATGTATAACTAAAACAAAAGACTTTTAAACTTGAACATCAACATAATATGGAAAAAGTAAAATGAGATAATGCCATTTACTTCTTCAAATGGATATTCTACTGGTCGAATAATCACATGCAATATCAATAACGACTTTCATATTGTTGGAATGCATAATGCCAGACTATCATAACCACGTAGTCAAGGTCTCAGGCCAAGACCACAAATAAGATTTTGTCAAGGCCTCGTGCCAAGACACTAGTTTGTCTCATGAGACCTACCGATGCATCGAGGAGCTATAGCGGGCTCCACCCATCACTTATTAAGTCCAATGCATTCCTCATATGAATAGGTTTAAATATATCATAAACCATAACATAATCGTATCACATAAAACATGCATAAAGGAAACATAACATTCCCACATTTCAATCACAACATATCAATACAACACATTTATATAATAAAAACACTTTCAAAACCATTTTCAATACCAAAATAAAAGAAAGTTAAAACTTTGTATTTATTTTTCATTAAAAAAAAGTGATGGCTTGTAGAGGAAGCCGAAACTCAAATAATGGTCACGGCGGTGGAGAAGTTGTTGTCGCCGCATATGTACGGAAAGAAAAACATTCCCATTTTGTCGTTTAGTAAAAAGCTTTGTATAAAAAATATTCCTTTTGAATAAACGTAAAAGTCAAAGGGGTTTATACGCCGTATAAAAGAAATTTGTGTATAAAACAAAATATGTCTCAATGAATGGAGATTGAGACAAAGTGCCTTACAAAGATCATTTTAAAATAGAATATATATATTATGTGTATTCACTATATGTACACATAAAGAAAGTATGAATACAAGATAGCACATAATATTTTCATGACATAATTTTAAAGTAGGAGATTAACCCAAAGAATGGAAATTGGGTTAAGAAGTTCCCTTACCTCGTGTCCGACTTGCCTCAACCGTTATTTAACCTCCTGAATAATAAACTAGAGTTAAAATATACTTTATTAAGAACCATTTTCAAATTCATTATCCTTTTTATATCACTTATTACAATGTTATGAACATTATGTAATTATTTAAGTTAATAACGGTCGTTTTTTCGATCTTTGGTACTTGAGTCAACAATAAACTTATTATAATTACAATTTTTTTATGTGGTAGAATATCCATTATATCCAGAATTATATTCATGATTTAGATGTCATATATATCATATATATCAAGTATATACATTCATTCATAATATTACGTAACATTTAGAGGTAAGAAATGATATGCACCGTTCATGGAGACGGTAAGCCGTACGTACGCATGAACGCTACTTTCATTTCTATTTCGCATTTAATTGAATGAAATAATAATGATATAAATTTATAATATAATTCCAGTGTAATATATCATATAATACCATTTACTCCATCCTTTATACATCCCACATATGGTATTAACGATTCAAATCACTTTGAGGGGGCGGTAGTCCGCACTTCCTAAAATGAAAATATCGCGTTTACAAATAATGGAATCCATAAAGGTATGCCATAAATGAAAATACAAAATCATATGAAAAAAAAACATAATATATATCATATATAAAAATATTGTCATCATAATGTCCACCATTAGAGGTGTTACATGAGTGTTGAAAAATCATCGTTTCATGAGGCAAAAATTCGCCATCGACCGAAACAATATGTTCTTTAACCATTAGATGTAGGTGTGTGTAAGTGTAGCTCGAATACTTCTTATAACAAAATCCTAGTATATTTATGATACTGGTGTTGTTACAAAAGAAATGAATAAAAAGAGTTTATGGGGTTGGAGAAGCAAAAAAAACAAAATAACATAAGAGAAGACATTACCTTAAAATCAGGTAACTCTTTTGATTTGAGCCAAAGGAATCCATGGGAAGAATTATGCCCAAAGTGAAGCTTATAGGAGTAAGGGATGTAAGTTTGGAGAGTATTTGGGCAGAGTTTGGACGATCCAAATGGATTGAAAGTGTGAATGAGGTGGTAGAGGTGGGGGCCTTTTATAAGTGGAGAGGAGGGGCACTCTTGGAAAGTAAAGAAAAGTCACTTTATTATAAAATGAGTTTCAGATTTTAGAGGTCCCAAACTTATATAATTTGAGGCTAAGGTGATAAGGGTTCTAAATCTACTCATCCAATAGGTTTTTCACAAGTGTAAGACTTGGATTTTACATTATCTTTTTATTTAATTTAAATCGTTAAATAATGAGGTCCTCACTGCATCATCATGATGTCATAAATAATTTAATTTATTTAATGTCTAAAAATTATAAAAAAAATATTATGATGTAAGAAATATTTTTAGATTTCCAATTACTATTTATAGTCAAAAATATGACTTGTATAACCCCATGTAAAAATTGTTTTCTTAAAACATTTCATGTTTGTGTCATTTTTTACTTTAACATTAAATAAAAGGTATTTATGTCATTTTCCAACTAAAGTGGCTCCATGGGGTCCCCAAGATGACCCATGTATTTTCTTGGTCGGACATGGCACATACCATGTGGGTAGGACTTGTGTCAAGCTCATCTCATATTATTAGAACATTATTTTTACCTTAAACTACACTAATTACCTCTAATCGCGATTAAGAACTGAAAAATTACTATTCACCAAAAAAAAATTTTAATCTCATTGAACCACATTTTCCTTCTTAATGACAACCATGTATGTCGTATTTTTGAAATTCAAATCACAGAAGTGGTAAGATTTCATTTAAATGGAAAATCCGTTTTTATAAGTACCACTTAGTGGTTTCACTATTCATCAAAAATTGATGTTTTTCAGAAAAATCCCAAAATTCACCCTAAGCTATATTTGATATTTAGATTTCAAAAATGATGTCTATTTTAAAAAATTCCAAAAATATATACTGCATTAATTAATTTTATAATTAATTCCCGCTGTTACAACAAATAGCGTGTTTTTAAGAAACAATTTATATCAAAATATTGGAAATTGTTTATGTCCAATTACAATGTTAAATTAATTCTAATGACCACCATTGGATAAAATGGTAAAAAAATATTCTAATTATACTTTAAAACCATGAAATAGTATAATTTATCACTATAAAATATTTTGATTAAAAAAGTTTTTTTAAAGTATTTTTCACTATTCATAAAAATTTAGAAGTTCTCAGAAAAATACAAAAAATTCAACATAGGCTAATTTCGATATTCCAAATCCAAAAATGATGCCCATTTGGAAATATAAAATATATATAGTTTCAAAAAGTGGGTATTACTATTCATAACGGCTACTTTGATTGGTTGTGGTGTGTGTTAGAACACGAAGTTGCGTACAACACACGCTATTGTATTATTCAAAGAGAAGAGTACCGAGGAAGCTTGGGGTGTTACAGTGAAAGATGGTGGGGCCTAAATGAAGGGGAACACAAAACTTGAAAATCGGAAGAAAACTTTCCTAAGTCGAATCTGACACTCCAGGTCCAAGACCATAGTAGTCTGGACACATTAGTAGACCACTGGAAAGGGTCGAAGGGCTCAGTCTGAGAGCGGCCAAAAGATGGAAGATTCCCGAGGGAAGGGCAGGCCAAAAGACTGAGGCAACTGGGAGATCGTGGGATCTCCTAAGAGACGGGGATGGACCTAAAATCAAAGTGTTCAGGCAGTCCTATGTATCCCATAAATATGGGAATCAAGCCACACGTAGTTCTAGAAGCACAATTTAACGTCATGTAGGAAGAAGTAAGGATCTTTGTTTTAGGTCTTAGAACTCGGACCAAGATGCAGTTTAGGGTCGTGAGGGACCATACAGTTTAAGGTCATGTAGGACCAAGGAGCCGAGATGTAGGAAAAATGTAGTTTAATGACATGTTGGACCATGTAAGGATCTCAGTATTAGGTCTTAGAACTCGGACCAAGCTGCAGTTTAGGGTCGTGCGGGACCGTATAGTTTAAGGTCATGCAGGACCAGGGAGCCCAGATGTAGGTCAAAATGTAGTTTAAGGTCATGTTGGACAGTGTAAGGATATTAGTTTTAGGTCTTAGAACTCGGACCAAGGTGCATTTTAGGGTTGTGCGGGACCGTACAGTTTAAGTTCATGAAGGACCAAGGAGCATAGGAAATGTATTGCATGAGGAACATGGCGTTGGTGGGAGGAGATACACACTCACCATCCATAGTCTCTAGGGAATACGTGCCATTAGGATAGACCTTATGGACAATGAAAGGCCCCCCCATTTTGGCTCCAACATGGGTGGTTTCCTGTCGGGAATCATTGGCGCTCTGAGAGCCAGCACCAGGTCACCTTGCAGGAAGGAGTGGAGGCGAACCTTCTTATTGAAATCTCGAGCCATCCAACTCTGATGCCTTTCCAAGTTATGTAAAGCGTGAAGCCTAATTTCGTCCAATGCTTCCAATTCATCTAGATGAATTTTGGGAACTCTATCCGACGATTTCTGGTTGTAGTACACCGTACGCAATGAGGGAAACTGAATCTCGATGGGCAGGACGACCTCAGCTCTGTATACTTGGGAATACAGAGTCACCTGGGAGGAGTTACGAGTCGTCGTCCTATAAGCCCAAAGGGCATTAGGGAGCTTGTCTGGCCAACTTTTCTTGTTCTGACCAACCATCTTTTTTAGAATGTTAGAGAGGGTTTAGTTAAACGCCTCGATCTGTCCATTCGCATCCGCATGATAGCGGGAGGTGTGGTTAGAGAGAATGTTGTACTTTGCGTACAATTTCTTCAGCTCGGCTGCCTGGAAGTTGGTTCCGATATCCGTTAGGGTAGAGTTAGGTACTCCAAACCGATAGATGATATAGGAGCTCATGAATTCAGTGATAGAACATGCCTTGACTTCCCTGAGCGGGATTGCCTCTGCCCACTTCGAGGAGAAATCTGTATCGGTCAAGATGAACCGACACTGGCAGGTCGTCGCCGGTGGGTAAGGCCCTACAACATTTAACCCCCAGACTGCAAAGTGCCAAGAGTACTTGGTAGTATGGAGAGGCTCTGGTGGCTGATACACAAAGTTAGCATGAACTTGGCACAGATGACACCTCTTGGCATACTCGATGCAGTCGTAGATCATGGAGGGCCAGAAGTATCCAATCCTCCAAATATGGTGGGATAACTTCGACCCGGCCCGGTGGGTTCCACAGGAACCAGCTTGCACTTCTTGCATGACCTATGGGATCTCGACTCCTTGAAGGCAATAGAGGAGAAAACCATCAAATCTATGCCTGTAAAGGAGCATCTCAAGGCTGGGAACACTTTGAATGGGGAACTGTGGCGCGCGACGTCGGATTCGCTCTCGCTCGACTCGGTCCTATAGAAGATTGTCGTGATGGAGATATTCAACCAAGGGTGTCCTCTAGTCAGGAACTGTCTCTATTACCGCACATCAAGCCCCTGGGGATCCTGATGTAGGGGCACCAGTGGTGAGATGGTTCACTTCCGGTCCATGATCGCCCTCTGGAATAACAGGTTCAATGACTCTCCGGTGCACCACGTGGATAATAAGGTCATCCTGTTTGGGCTCTGCAAGTGATGTGGCCAGGCTGGCCAAAGCATCTGCTCGACTGTTCTACGACTGGAGAATGTGAACGACCTCTGGCCGGGAGGGGAACTTAGCCATTAGACGGAGGGTGCACTCCAGCAATGGAACGAGTTCTGGCTTTCTGACAGCATAGTCACCATTGACCTTCTTGATGACTAGCTCAGAGTCCCCTTTTACATATAGATGGGGTACATCAATATCAAGAGACAACTCGAGGCCAGTGATGAGTGCATGATACTCTGCCTCATTGTTGGTGAAGCCTTACGACAACAGGAATGAATACGGCAGAATGGCTTCCTCCAGGGGGATGAAGACGATACCCAGGCCCACTTTGTTGAGACTAGGATCGTTGAGCCTTCTACCAGTGGGGATTCGGGAGGCACCGTCAAAGTGCATCTGCCAGCATTGGGTGGCATGATCGACTGAAAGGATTGCTTCATCAAGAAAGCCTAGATTCAGTGGCTGGTCCTTGGAGGTTGGGTGGGCAGCTAAGAAGTCTGCCAATACCTATCCTTTGACGTCTTTCTGAGGTATGAACCTGATGTCAAACTGCGGGAGGATCACCGCCCAGCACGCCAATCGGCCGGTCAACACAAGTCAGTTGAGGATGTATTTCAACGAGTCTACCCGAGTGACCAGCTGTACCTCGTGGTGCTGCAAGTAGTTCAGCAATTTCTTCATGGAAAATATGAGCACCATACATCTCTTCTAGATTGGAGAATATCTAATTTCCGCATTGAGGAGCATGCAGATGAGGTAGTATAGGATATTCTTTGTTCCCTCATTGCTCTTCTGGGCGAGAAGTGCACTGAGGGATCTCTCTAGGGCGGTCACGTAAAGGACCATCGACTTTCCAGAAACTGCTGGCATCAAGACCGGAGGATGGAGTAGATACTGATTGATTTCCTCAAAAGAGATCTGACACTCTTCATCCCATTCATAGGCGGCACCTTTCTTCATGATCCGAGAAAAGGGCGTACACTTGCCGTCTAGATTCGCAATGAATCAGCATATATAGGCTAAGTGGCTTTGGAGGCCTCGAAGCTCCCGAATATTATTCGGGGGAGGCATCTGACTGATGGACATGATCTTCTCTGGGTCGATCTCGATGCCTCGATACCTAACAATGATGCCAAGAAACATTCCGAAGGTTACCCTGATGGTACACTTCAACGAGGTTCATCATCAAGTGGTGAGAACCGAGGAAGCCGAACACTTCCTCTTGGTCTTTGAAATGTTCCTAGTGCTGATGAGATTTAACCACCAGGTCATCCACGTAGCACTCTACCAATGTCCCGAGGATCAGCTTGAATCTACGATGCATAGCCCGTTGATAGGTGGCACCCGCATTCTTCAAGCCGAAGCGCATAACCTGGTAGCAGAGAGTACCCTGGGGGCCCTGAAGGCAGTGAACTCTTCATCCCCGGGGGCCATCTGGATCTGGTTGTACCTGGAGTACCCATCCATGAAGGTGAGGGCTTGGAACTCGGTCGTGGCATCGATCAACAACTCTATCACAGGAAGGGGAAAATCATCCTTCGGACAGTGGCGATTGAGATCGCGGAAGTCGATACAAACCCTGATCTGCTCATTCTTCTTCAAGACTGGAACAATGTTGGCTAGACACCTGGGGTACTCGACTGCCTTGACGAAGTTGGCTTTGATGAGCTTATCAACTTTGGCCTCATCCATGGCACCGTGCGAAGGGTGCATCTTTCTGGGAGGCTGCTTGAACCCATGATGGTTTGTTGGAAGGCCAAGGCGGTGGACGGCTACCTGGGGATCTAGTCATGGCATCTCGTCATAACTCCAGGTGAACACATCACAGTGCTGTTTGAGGAAGTCTACGTACCATTTTCATTCCTTGGGGGGCATAGCTGTAACACCCGAGATTTTCATGAGTAATATTTTGTTCAAAGGAATCTTTCACTACACACTTGCTTGGCTTACTTTACACGCAATCGCGACCTTCCTCGATAGCTTGCGTCGTACGCAATACCGAGTTTCACTAAACAACGATATGCTATTAAAATATTATTAAAACTAGCCGTTATTAATAGTAATAACCACTTTTAGAAATTTTATAAATTTTATTTTTCAAAATGGACTTCATTTTTGGATTCTGAATACCGAAATTAGCCTAGGGTGAAATTTTGGTATTTTTCTGAAAACTTTCAATTTTTGATTAATAGTGAAACCACTAAGTGGTAGGTTAAAAACTGAATTTTGCATAAAACATAATTTTACCACTTCTGTGAATGGAATTTCGAAAATCCGACAGACACGGTTGATATCAGTAAGTAAAATGTGGTTCAATGAGATAAAAATAATTTTTTGGTGAATAGTAACTTTTTACTTTTTTTTTACCGCGGTTAATACTAAATAGGGTAACTAAGGGTAAATATGATATTACTATTACCCTAACACATGTACTAATTCTATTGGATAAGTGTAATTCGACCAAAAACAATCTTAGGAATAAAATATGACCATTTAGGCCCACTTGGGTTAGAATAGGACATTTATTATTAATTTATTTAAAGAAGGGTTAAAATAGTTAAAATCAACGTTTAATAAGTAAATCATTTTTAATATGGGGTTACACATAAGATAAATTAGACTATAAATATTCAATAGAAAGATAAAAAGGTTTCCTACATAATGGTATTTTATTTATAATTTTTAGACATTAAATAATTTAATTTAATTATGACACAACAATGATGCATTAATTATCTTATTAATAAACTATTGACATAATTGATGTTAAAACACAAAAATAAATGTAATTTGATACTTTTTATGAATTCCACTAATTTTATAAGTTACTATGATATATTAGTGTTGATTTAATCAACTTGTTTCTAACATATAATTCTTTTATGTCTTTCACAAAAATCATATATCAAATAGTGTCAAAATTGACACAAAATAGTTTTTAAATCAAATATTATATTATTAATTGTTATTTTATTCCTAAAAATCTAAGGTTCGGCCAAATGACTTAGATAAGGATATATATATTAATAATAAACAATTTTGGGTTCGTTTGGCATGTTATAGTAAGTGTATTAACCATATAGTGAAAGAAAACAAAAAGACATGGTAAAAGTTAAATTATTTAACTTAGAGTTAAATCTAATTGATAAGGTTAAAATAATACCCTAAAATTGTCTAAATCCTATTGGTTGATAGGATTTAGACCCATCCCCACTCTAGCTTCGAAATAAGACCCTTTGGAACCATTATAATCCGATTTTGACTTTAATATAAAATAATATTTTGAGATATTCCTAAGGTGCCCCTCTCCTCCCTTATAAAATGGCACCTCCTCCCCCTCCTCCTCACACCAATTTGAGCACTCAAGCTCGGCCAAACCCTGAAATTTTCTCCTCTCCACTTCACTAGAATAATTCTAGAGGTCCTAGTCTTCTTCAAAGACCAATCTTAGTTCCCTAAGTGGAGGATTCAAAGAAGCGTTCCCAAGAAGAGGTAATATCCATTACCGATCTTTTCAATTTCTTTCTTCTTCAACTTCTTCTTCTTTAGTTGTTTCATGATAAAGTAATAACATAAGTATTACTTACATACTGATATGTTATTATAAATATGAAACAACCCTAATTCACCTTCTATCCATCCTACGGAAAAATGAAATCACCGCGCGTGCGTACGTACGGAATACCGTCTCCACGCCGTGGTGTAATATATTTTCCACCATCACTTTACAAAGATGGGTATAATGGTGATGAGTAACTATTTATGATTATTATTAAGTAATATTGATACTTAAATAATATATATATACTCCAATACAATTCCACGATCATAGGAACGATATCATCACTCGTGCGTACGTACGGAATACCGTCTCCACGATGTGATGCGACTCGTTCTACATGATCATCATTACATAGTAATTATATAAATGAATTGAATGAATAAATATGATATATGTTACACTAATACCATTCTGGATATAAGGTATCTATAACCTTAAAAGAAGAATAAGAATTTATTCGACAAAACACGCATAAGAACAAAAGGCAATAAAGACCCGAGTAACAAGTAACAATGAAATATTACTAATAAGAAGCTAAGAATATGACCATATATGATATAATATCAATATGTATGATTCTGGAATAAGTCAATAACATTATTTAAACCATTATACAGGAGCTTCGGACACGTACAAAGCAAATCGGACCTAAGGTAAGGGAAATATCACAATCTCATTTTTATCCGAGATTGTTTATACTTTAGTATTTACTGGGGTGTATTTTATCATCCACATCCATATTTCCTCAATATGTAATATTATTTAAATCCACCTACAATTGTTTAAATCCAATTTTACCCTTCGGTGAGTTTTTTGTAAAAGATATGAAAGGAATCTTTTGTCGTTTTTCGTACGAGGTACTTTTTTGACTTTTCCGACAAAAGTACGAGAAGAATGTTTTTTTAACTTATACGACATGAATGGATTTTTTAAAAATTATTTCCAAGAATATTCCTTTACAAGTTTTCAAGTTTATTTTTAATCAACTTCTTTTAGTTTTAAATTGTATGACATGTTAAGAAAGGAAAATGTTTTTGAAGTAGAAAGGATATTTTCCTCAAGAATGGATTTCAAGTGTTTTATCAAAATTATTTTCCATCTAAGATAATAAAGGGTTCTGTTTCTATCCCTATTATTACATGGATTTGATTATGTTGTGATAGAAATATTTTTATGAATTCCTTTATCTTATATGAATTGTTTTATGATGTCATGTTGTTTAAGAATTCCATTTTTATTACATGGGTTATGCTATGATGTATGGTTTATGATTATGTGGCACACATATGAAAAGATTCATTATAAGATGGGTGGGACCTATATCTCCCTCCAATGCATTGGGTAAAGATTTTATATCTCATGAGATAGACATGGCTGGAACGGTAGGTTATACCGGTTCAGTGAAACAGGACTGGAACGAGGGTGACTCGGTTCAGAAAGGGACTTTGTCCACTAAGATAGTCTTGGAAATGAGTCATGACTAACAAGAAATGATTTTCCATGATTATGTGTGCATGACACAAAGTTTCAAGTTTCATGATATGATTATGGGGATCTCATTTTCACTTCTATGATTTATTCCATGTTAAGTTATTATTATCTCTTTTGCAGGTTATGATTTTCAAAAAGATATGACATGATTTTTATTTTCTTTATTTGCCCTTGCCGAGCATTTGAGCTCACCCTTTTATGTTTTCTTTTCCCCAGGTCGGGAAGATGGATATTAAGTAGAATATGCTAAAAGGGACCCTAGATATGATGAAATAAATGGGAGACACTGTAGAAGATTTATGAACCAGTTATTTATGTTTCCCAGTTTCTAAAGACACTATACCTATACGGTCCTTTGTGGTTTTGTCATATGTTGTAATAAGTGTGCTTCAATTTTGTAGTATTAACAATGTATGTAAAGTATGGGTCGTTATAGTTGGTATTAGAGGAAAGGTATAGTCAACCTTTGGAAACTAGGATGTGAAAGTCTTAGTAAGAACCCTAAGGATAAGTCTAAGCATAGAACACAATCTTAGTGTTTTAGAAATGGCCATGAATACCCTAGGATAAGACCTTAAGTGTGAAATTTTATTCTTGATTATGTGGTTTTCCTATTATAATTAGTGTTTCTCACACTATTCTTCTTGGTTTTAGTCAATGGCTGGAACCCGAAGGAACCGTGTTAATACGGAATGCGATGGGCAATGCAATGATTGTCCCCCTGAGCAACCAAACGATATGGGAGCTGGAATGGAAAATCTTGTAGCCATGCTCACACAACTTTCTCAAGCTATGAATCATGCAGGACTTCCAAAAGAGTAAATGAAGGAGCAACATTCTGTTGAATCCTTCATGAGGCAGCATCCACCTTCTTTCAGTGGGTCTACTGATCTATTAGTTGCTGAACAATGGATTAGTACTACTGAAAAGATATTTTCAGTTCTTCAATGTTCTAAACATGATAAATTCATCCTAGCAGTGTATCGTTTGGAAGGAGATGCTGATCAATGGTGGAATCTTATTAATAATACGAGGCAAATGGATGAAATTGAGTCTATGGAATGGGACGAGTTCAAGAACTTATTTTTTAATAAGTACTTCCCTCGTATTCTCCGAACAAAGATGGAGAAAGAGTTTCTTGAACTGAAGCAGAGGGATGATGAATCTGTTGGTACCTATGAAGAAAATTTTATAAGACTTGCAAGGTACGCTTCTGGTATTATTATCCAACCTGAGAGTAAGATCGATCGATTCTTTAGTGGCTTAAAACCAAGTCTTCGAAGGGCGTTATCCATAAGGGACTTCAATAGCTACGAGGAAATCGTTCGATGTGCTCTCAAAGTCGAGATGGAGATTGGAGTAACCCATCAGTCACATGGGTTTGATAAGAAGACGAAGATGGAATTCAAAGGAAAATCTAAAGAGCACACTGAAAAGAAGATGAGCTTTCTCTTATGCTCAAAGTGTGGAAAGAAACATGGAGGGAGTTGTCTTAAAGGGACAAGTAAATGTTTCAAATGTGGAAAGGAAGGTCATCGGGCATTTGAATGCCGAGACAATGGGAAAAAGATGTCTAATGATGCAAACAAAGGAAGGGATACACAGAATGAACCTACTACACTTCAATGTTTCAAGTGCAAGGAGATGGGGAATTATGCCAATCAATGCCCAAATCCAAGGGTTGATGATGATGGTCGATGTTAACAAAATCTTAAGGCTAAAGACAAAGGAAAGTCACATGCAATTTCTATCAGCGTTGTGGAGTACGATAACGAAGTGGTGAAAGGTACACTTACCATCCACTCTAAAGTAACAAATGTTTTATTTGATTCGGGATCCACCCACTCTTTTATTTCTGAAAAATTTTATAAGGGTATCACCGTACTACCTCGACAATTAGATGTTGAGTTAGCTGTGACAACACCTAATGGCACAACAGTCACATCAAAAGTTTATAATTCTTCTCCGATCAAAGTTTGTGGGAAAGTGCTTCCTGCAAATCTTGTGATCCATCCTTTAGTGGAATTTTATGTGATTCTTGGCATGGATTGGCTTTCTCTACATGGAGCTCATATCAATTGCCAAAGAAGGGAAGTCACATTTCATATTCCAGATCAATCTACGATCGTCTATCAATGCAAGGATGAACATAACCTTCCAGTGGAAATTTCTTCCATCTTATGGGTATTGATTCCACTAAATGAAGGTTATTTATCTCAAATGGTTGGTGAGAAACTCATGATTAAGAACATTCCCATTGTACGGGAGTTTGATGATGTATTTCCGGAGGAATTACCGGGTCTTCCACCAAATCGTGAAGTTGAGTTTTCAATAGAACTCGTACCGGGTGCTTTGCCTATTTCAATGACACCTTATAGAATGGCCCCAATTCAGTTGCAGTAATTGAAGAAGCAACTCCAAGAGAATCTTGATAAGGGATTCATATGCCCTAGTGCGTCACCTTGGGGAGAACCTGTTCTATTTGTTAAGAAGAAAGATGGATCAATGAGACTCTGCATTGATTATCGAGAACTTAACAAGATCAATATCAAGAACAAATATCCTCTCCCACGCATTGATGACTTATTTGACCAACTACGCGGAGCTCAATACTTTTCAAAGATTGATCTTCGTTCAGGGTATCATCAATTAAGGGTCAAAAGGGAGGATATACCAAAGACGACTTTCCGTACAAGGTATGGACACTATGAATTTATAGTGATGCCATTTGGTCTTACTAATTCCCCTGATATATTCATGGATCTAATGAATAGAGTCTTTAGAGACTATCTTGATAAATTTGTGGTAGTCTTTATAGACGATATTCTTGTCTATTCAAAGAGCAAGGAAGAGCATGAAGATCACTTGAGAATTATATTGAAGACCCTGAGAAAGGAGAAGCTTTATGCCAAATTTACCAAGTGTGAATTTTGGCTTCAAAAAGTTGCATTTTTGGGTCACATAATCTCAAAAGAGGGGATATCTGTGGATCCAGCAAAAACAGAGGTTATCGAAAGATGGTCAAGACCAACAACAGTAACTGAGATCCGAAGTTTTCTTGGTTTGGCTGGATATTATCGATGTTTTGTAAAGGATTTTTCACGATTATCTAATCCACTCACCAAGTTGATTCGGAAAGGAGTTAAGTTTGTCTGGACGGAAGAATGTGAAGAGAATTTCAAGGAGTTGAAAAGAAGGTTATCCAGTGCACCTGTGCTCACACTACCTTGTAGTGGAGAAAGGTTTGTGATATACAGTGATGCATCCAAGAAGGGATTGGGGTGTGTTCTTATGGAAAATGATATGGTGATAGCTTATGCCTCACGACAGTTGAAAATCCATGAGCAAAATTATCCAACACATGATTTGGAGTTGGCTGCGGTAATCTTTGCATTAAAGATTTGGAGGCATTACCTTTATGGTGAAAGGTGTGATATTTATACTGATCGTAAAAGTTTAAAGTATATTTTCACACAAAATGAGTTGAATATGCGTCAAAGAAGATGGTTGGAGATGATTAAGGATTACGACTGCTCAATCCATTACCACCCTGGGAAAGCAAACAAGGTGGCAGATGCATTAAGTCGACAAGACCATGCTAGTTTATCCATGATGAGGATCACAAAAGATCCAATATATATGGATTTAAAAAGGATGGATCTTGGAATTATAATGGAAGAGGAAAAATCTTATCTTTCTCAAATGAATGTTCAACCATCTATACATGTGAAGATTAAAGAGGCACATAAAGAAGATGTCGAGTTACAAAAGAAGGTGAGAAATGTTCCTGAATTTAACCTTGATTGTGATGGGATAATAAAGTTCAGGAATCGGGTTTGTGTTCCTCCCATCCCCGAATTAAAGAAGGAGCTGCTGGATGAGGCTCATAGTTCATCATTCTCTATTCATCATGGAAGCACGAAGATGTATAGGGACCTGAAAGAGTACTTCTGGTGGGATGGCATGAAAAGAGATGTTGCTGAATATGTCTCTCGATGCTTGGTTTGTCAACAAGTTAAAGCTGAGAGACAAAAGTCTAAGGGGATGTTACAACCATTACCCATACCCGAATGGAAATGGGAAAACATCACTATGGACTTTGTCACAGGACTTCCTAAAACATCCAAAGGCAATAATGGTATTTGGGACATAGTTGATCGTCTTACAAAGTCTGTACACTTCATTGCTATTAGAGAGGATTTCTCTCTAGATCAGCTTGCCAGGATATATGTAAAGGAAGTGGTAAGATTGCATGGAGTACCACTTTCTATTATATCTGATCGGGATCCGAGATTTACCTCGATGTTCTGGCGAAGTCTTCAGCATACTCTGGATACAGAGTTGAGTTTCAGCACTGCTTATCATCCTCAGACAGACGGTCAGTCTGAGAGAACAATTCAAATCCTAGAAGATATGTTGAGAGCTTGCTCTATGGATTTCAAAGGAGGTTGGGATCAACACCTACCTTTGGTATAATTTTCTTATAATAATAGCTTTCACTCCAGTATTCAGATGGCTCCTTATGAAGCTCTCTATGGAAAGAAATGCAGGACTCCAACTTGCTGGGATGAAGTTGGGGAAAGAAATCTATTAGGACCTGATCTCGATGATGAAATGGCAGAAAAGGTCAGATCTATTCAACAACACATAAGAGTAGCTCAGAGTCGACAGAAAAGTTATGCCAACAACCAAAGAAAAGACCTAGAGTTTGAAGTGGGTGATAAAGTGTTCTTACGAATATCTCCCTGGAAGAGGGTTATGAGATTTGGAAAGAAGGGGAAGTTGATCCCTAGATATATCGGTCCTTTCGAAATATTGGATCGTGTTGGAAAGGTAGCTTACCGATTGGCGCTTCCACCAAATCTCTCTCAAGTTCACGATGTGTTCCATGTATCTCTCCTGAGAAAGTACATACCAGATCCTTCACATGTACTCAGCTCAGAAGTTGTACCGCTGGAGCAAAATCTTTCTTATGAAGAACAACCGATAGAGATTCTGGATCGTAGCGAAAAAGTCCTACGAAACAAGACCACTCGCTTGGTGAAAGTTTTATGGAGGAACCACAAATTAGAAGAAGCTACATGGGAGCTTGAGGATATGATGAGGGAGAAGTATCCTCATCTGTTTGTTACAAAGTGACGAATTTCGAGGGCAAAATTCTTTCTAAGGGGGGTAGAATGTAACACACGAGATTTTCATGAGTAATATTTTGTTCAAAGCAATCTTTCACTACACACTTGCTTGGCTTACTTTACACGCAATCGCGACCTTCCTCGATAGCTTGCGTCGTACGCAATACCGAGTTTCACTAAACAATGATATGCTATTAAAATATTATTAAAACTAGCCGTTATGAATAGTAATAACCACTTTTTGAAATTTTATAAATTTTATTTTTCAAAATGGACTTCATTTTTGGATTCGGAATACCGAAATTAGCCTAGGGTGAAATTTTGGTATTTTTCTGAAAACTTTCAATTTTTGATGAATAGTGAAACCACTAAGTGGTAGGTTAAAAACTGAATTTTGCATAAAACTTAATTTTACCACTTCTGTGAATGGAATTTCGAAAATCCGACAGATACGGTTGATATCAGTAAGTAAAATGTGGTTCAATGAGATAAAAATAATTTTTTGGTGAATAGTAACTTTTTACTTTTTTTTACAGCGGTTAATAGTAAATAGGGTAACTAAGGGTAAATATGATATTACTATCACCCTAACACATTTCCTAATTCTATTGGATAAGTTTAATTCGACCAAAAACAAATTTAGGAATAACATATGACCATTTAGGCCCACTTGGGTTAGATTAGGACATTTATTATTAATTTATTTAAAGAAGGGTTAAAATAGTTAAAATCAAAGTTTAATAAGTAAATCATTTTTAATATGCGGTTATACATAAGATAAATTCGACTATAAATATTCATTAGAAAGCTAAAAAGATTTCCTACATAATGGTATTTTATTTATAATTTTTAGACATTAAATAATTTAATTTAATTATGACACAACTATGATGCAGTAATTATCTTATTAATAAAATATTGACATAATTGATGTTATAAACACCAAAATAAATGTAATTTGAGACTTTTTATGAATTCCAATAATTTTCTAAGTTACTATGATATATTAGTGTTGATTTAATCAACTTGGTTCGAACATATAATTCTGTTATGACTTTCACAAAAATCATATATCAAATAGTGTTAAAATTGACACAAAATAGTTTTTAAATCAAATATTATATTATTAATTGTTATTTTATTCCTAAAAATCTAAGGTTCGGCCAAATGACTTATATAAGGATATAT
Source organism: Viscum album (assembly GCA_963277665.1). Taxonomy (NCBI): domain Eukaryota; kingdom Viridiplantae; phylum Streptophyta; class Magnoliopsida; order Santalales; family Viscaceae; genus Viscum; species Viscum album. Next base: position 1,998,228,080 of record OY728157.1, read on the forward strand.
ATATTAATAATAAGCAATTTGGGGTTCTTTTGGCATGTTATAGTAAGTGTATTAACCATATAGTGAAAGAAAACAAAAAGACATGGTAAAAGTTAAATTATTTAACTTAGAGTTAAATCTAATTGATAAGGTTAAAATAATACAATAAACTTGTCTAAATCCTATTGGTTGATATGATTTCGACCCATCCCCACTTTAGCTTCGAAATAAGACCCTTTGGAACCATTATAAACCGATTTTGACTTTAATATAAAATAATATTTTGAGATATTCCAAAGGTGCCCCTCTCCTCCCTTATAAAAGGGCACCTCCTCCCCCTCCTCCTCACACCAATTTAAGCACTCAAGCTCGGCCAAACCCTGCCATTTTCTCCTCTCCACTTCCCTATAATAATTCTAGAGGTCCTGGTCTTCTTCAAAGACCAGTCTTAGTTCCCTAATTGGAGGATTCAAAGAAGCGTTCCAAAGAAGAGGTAATATCCATTACCGATCATTTCAATTTCTTTCTTCTTCAACTTCTTCTTCTTTAGTTGTTTCATGATAAAGTAATAACATCAGTATTACTTACATACTGATATGTTATTATAAATATGAAACAACCCTAATTCACCTTCTATCCATCCTACGGAAAAATGAAATCATCGCGCGTGCGTACGTACGAAATACCGTCTCCACGCCGTGGTGTAATCTATTTTCCACCATAACTTTGTAGGATCGAAATATAATATGAGATGCTCAATATACAAGAGGGGGGGGGGTGAATTGTATACTTTAAAAAATTCCTTTGGAACCTTTAAAGTTAGTTAAGAAACTATAGTTTCCTTAAGAAAAGGAAAGGGCTATGTTTAACAAAGTTAAACTAAGTAAATTCACAACACCTCTAACACCGAACTGAACTTGGAAAGTGATTCCAAAAGTAGGTTCCAGAAATATGGTTCCGGAAATTGAAACTTAACAAAAGTTACAATATGAGATTCTACCTTAAAGCGTATATAATCTAAATGAATCAGAGTCAGTAAGGAAGTATAAGAAAGTTATACTTTCCTTAAGATACAAATTACAGCGGAATAAAAACAAGTAGTAAAACTACTAGTAACAAGATAATAGTCTTTTAACCCAAAGTGAAGGGTATCCAACAACCTTGGATAAATGTCCCTTGATTTATAATTTCAAGCAAGTCTGCCTTACCCACACCAGGGTAAGCCCTCGATACGAAGATCGGAGTCTCTGTCTTGCTATCCCCGCAAGCCCTCAACTTCAAGGTAGTTGGCAACCTCTGTCTTTCTCAGCAAGAAAGCCCTCGATCTTTAAGGTAGTCGGCACCTCTGTCTTCCTATCCCCGTAAGCCCTCGAATGTAATCACTAACATTCGGAGTCGCACGAAGCTTTGAGAGTTAATAAGAGACTCTCTCTCTAGAAATCACTTCAACAGCATGTAAGCACTTTTTCAGCAATCAGCTATTAGCCATCAGCACCGAGCTCTTTCAAATGAGCTCCTATTTATAGGTAAGGTCGGCTCCTCTCCAACGGTCATATTTTCCTTAAAGATCGGAGGGACCTGTACACGTGTCACTTAGAAAACGGTTAGTTTATAACAAAATGGACGAAATCGTTTTATAACAAAGTGAGTGTAACTGAATGTACGACATCGTTTTAAACTCTAACATAAAGGTTCGGAATAGAAACTTCAGAGTGAAGGTTTGGAATGAATAAATTCAGAGTGTATAAAACAATGATATTCAGATTCTGTTTAATGGGTGAATTCGGAATGAGAATTCGGAATAGGAATTCGTCATCATAAATCGTAATGAGAATTCATAATCAGAATTCGTAATGAGAATTCATCATCAGAATTCGTAATGAGAATTCATCATCAGAATTCGTAATGAGAATTCATCATCAGAATTCGTAATGAGAATTCATCATCAGAATTCGTAATGAGAATTCGGAATGAGATTTCTTCATTAGAATTCATAATGGGAATTCTTCATTAGAATTCGTAATGAGAATTCTTCTTCAGAATTCGTATCCTGAATCTGGAATAGAACTTAGTCAGAGTTCATATCCGGAATTCGGAATGAAACTTCCTTATAGTTCTTGTCCAGAATCCGAACCCTAAAATAGAATGCTTTATATCAAAGTTTCAATGATTCAGAGAAAATGAATCTGAAACTCATACTTAAAAAAAATATGGATGAAAATATGATAAGGATAATTTTTCTTATAAAAGCGATTTTCCTTAAGAAAGCAATTTTCCTTATAAAAGCAATTTTCCTTAAGAAAGCAATTTTCCTTAAAGATAAGGTGTTTGTGATTTTCAAAACAAGAAGGAATGGAAAAGTCATAAGGAAAACCTTATTGACTCAACAATCTCCCCCTTTTTGGAAAGCACAAACATCCTTACGAAAAATATATTCCAAGAAGAAAGAAACATATTAAAGCTTATCTCCCTTGGTTTAAGGATATAGATGAATACGACTAACTCCCCCTTAGGCTTTGAAACTCTAAGGATCGTATTCATATTTCCGGAGTGATGTTTCATAAGAAGGTCTTCTTTAAGAAAAACTCCCCCTTAAACAAACTCTTATTAGAGTTCTTCTTTTTCTTAAGGATCTTTTCCTTCTCCCCCTTTGTGATTTTCAAAAAGAATTGGAGGGAATGGAAAAACTAAACAAAGTACCTGAAAAATTAGTAATGACAACAATAGAAACAACAAGTACAACCTTCATTAAAATTTGAATCTCGACAACAAAGGAAAAAAAATACAACAAAAAGATCGGATTGGTTATTTCGGATCTTTCTCCTTCGACATTAGCCCCTTAAGAATCGTCTTGATCTTCTTTAAGTCTTTGTGATCTTCCTCTGCTTTCTTCTCTAAGACGACTATTCTTGCTTACTGAGATTCAATTATTTCTTCCTGAGCCTTCAACTTTTCTTCCTGAGCTTTCATCTTCTCTTCCTGAGCCTTCATCCTTTCTTCAAACTCGATCCGATAATCCCTTTCAAATTTCCAACTTTGATTAACGGAATTGAGCTTTCCATTCAGATCTCTCACTTCCTGAATCCGAAAGTTCTTTTCCTCTGTCAATTTCTCTTCGAAGGATGCAGTCAGCTCATTAATCTTCTTGTCTTCGGTCTCAAAGGAATCCTTAACATTATCTTGAAACTCATCAAGCAACCTCATCTCTTCCACATTCTTCTTCGACCAGCTTGTCATCCTCTTACAAGATCTTTTATGAGCTTCGTAACCAACAAAGAATGTTTTGAACTGAGCTTCAATATCAACACACTTATCCATAACCATCGATACGGAGTCGGTTTTCTGATTCAACGCATGTTGGAGCATCTGGCATCTAGAGTCAATACTAGAGAAGGTTGGAATGGTTCCTACCAACTTCTTTAAGGACTGAACAACAATGTCATGCCCCAACGAGGATGACTCCGAATCCGAAACCTTGCTAGGAGAATTTTCTTCCTCAATAAGCTCCAACTTCCTCTTAGAAGAACTACCAGCTTCCTTCCACTTTCTTACTACTGAGCTCGGAGTCTCGGTAAGAATTTTCTTTCCCTTAACTTTTTCCGGAATAGAATCATGTTCCGGAGTTTTCTTTTCACTATCAGAAACTTGAACAACCAAATCTTCCTCATCAGCAACTTCTTGAACACCAACCTCTACGCTTCCCATCTGAGCAATATCATGTAAAAGTTGTTCTTCTTCTCCATGATAGGCAACTTCTTCTTCTCCTTTCTCTTCTTCCATCGCAGGAGTAAGTAACTTCGAAGATTCAGCTTCTGAAGTCCGGAGTGATAAGTGTTCTGAAGGAGTTCCCTTGTACTCATCTACCTGTTTTAGCACATCTCATGTCTCACCACTTCCTTCAGCAGCCTCTTCAACTTGTTCCACTTGTTCTACATCCTCAGTATTTGTGGCAACAGCCTCTTCCGAGGCAACAAGATTTCTTCCTGGAGTCTCAGGTAGAGATTTACAGGGAAAAAGTTCTCGGAACTGGAATTGTTGCTGAAACCATTTCATTGAACTTCAACAACGCTTGGACTGCCTCAGCTTCTGACATTTTCTTCTTAAGCTTCTTTTCCTTAGCTTGTTTCTCAAGCTCATCAGCAGCTTTCTCCTTCAATGCTTTAGCTTCCGCAGGGTCCAATCCGAACTGCGGATCCCCTTCTTTCCTCTTCTCTTTGTCAGCTCTCCACTTTGTAACAACCTCATCAGGATAGTTCTTCTTCTTCTTAGGCTTTGGCGGTGCGGAGTGGACTTCCTTAGACTTGGGATTTTCTCCTTGTTCTTCCACTTCTTTCAGCTTTCTCTTCCTTGCTGGCTTGGATGATTCTGGATCAGCAGATTTCGGAGCTACTTCTTCTTGTGGACGTAGATCAATAAACTTCCCAGACATCTTGTCAAAAGATATATTCATTCTTTTAAGCGTGCCATCATTAAGCAGCATGATCTTGCAAACTCTCGGCTTAGAAATGCAAGGTACCTTGAAAGACTCTAGGCACTGAAATACGAGCTTTGATAATATTGCTGGGTACATTACGATCTGAGCTCTCAGATTCCCCTTCTTCAAATTCTCAATATTAAGAAGAATATGCTTCATCAGGTTAAACTTCCTTAGATTTATCAGGAAATCTAAGATATATATCTCACTCTTCTTCAAGCTATCCTTATCACCTTTTCTTGGTACAATAAGCCCTTGCACCCATAACTCCAGAATCCAGAAGTTTGTAGATAGGCTTGCAATTTTCGGAGCCTTGTCATCATCCAATCCGAGAGTTTCTAAGGCTTTTTCCTTGTTGAAGCTACCCTTGGAGTCCGACAATACGTGAGAAATAAATTCAGCTTCACCTTCATAAGATAACCTTACCAAGCTTGCAGCCTTGGTGTAAGAAAGCTTATATGTCTTGCCATACGATTTGAACGAAAATTTATCTCTATTATCATCCTCGAAGAAAGCAACTGACTCATAAAACTCAACAAGCAAATCAGAATAATCTTCATCTTGATTCCCGGTTTTAGATACCGCAACATCCTCCCATCCATTTAACTTGATATTCTTTGAGATGACAGAATCGTAGTTGCTGAAGAAAGTCGGATGAACTAACCTTTCTCTGTATACTAACCACTGTGATATAGGCTTGGTTGAAGACATTTCTTGAGATGCTAACTCTGCAGACATTCGGATCTGAAGTTCTCTGGGAAATTTGGAACGGAGAAGACTGAAGTTCGGATCGGAGAAAACTGTGGTTCGGAACGGCCTTAAATCGGAGAGTTAGAGCTTCAGGACGCAAGAGCTTGAAACCGATGTGGGACAAGAAATTGGGTCCCCTTTATATAGGCAATGGGATGACCGTTCACCTTCCACGATTGATCTAACGGTTTAGAATGAACTGAGATCAAATCTGACGGTTGAGAGCTCGAATCCGATCTTTTTGAGGTTTTATTAAAACAAAGAATTAAGAAATCTAAAATCTGAAAACAAAATATAAGAAACTTCCAGCAAGTAAAATATGATTACGAATACTTCAGTAAGGAAATCATACCTTTCGGATTAGCTTAGGAAAGTTATTCGTAATGGGTAATATAAAGATGACTACGAAAAACTCGATACGAAAAAGTAAATACGAAAAACTCAATACGAAAAACTCAATACGAAAAACTCAATATGAAAAACTCAATATGAAAAACTCAATAAGAAAAACTAAATACGAAAAACTAAATACGAAAAAGTAAATACGAAAAAGTAAATACGAAAAAGTAAATAAAAGACTTGTTATGGAAGATTCAGTACAAAAGTTCCGTTATGAAAATACCAGTACGAAAGTTTTTCATTCCGGAAATTTTCAATACGAATACTTCCATTCCAGAAGTATTCTGTACGAAAATATCCATTCTGGAAAAGTTTCATTCCTGAAATTTTCATTCCGGAAATCTTCGTTCCAAAAAGTTTGAAAACAAATTTTGAAAAACTTTGTTAAACAAACAATCATATGTACTCCCCCTATGAAAAGGAGTTTATTACTGTAAGGAGATTTTTTCAACAGAAAGTTAATTAAGAAAGATTACTTTACGGTTATCATTCCTAACTTCTGTTTAATATATTCAAATCTATCAGAAGGCAAAGATTTTGTGAATATATCAGAAAGTTGATCTTGCGTTCCGATAAACTGAAGAATAATATCTCCTTTGAGTGTGTGATCCCTAAGAAAGTGATGCCTAATATCTATGTGTTTTGCACGAGAGTGATGTGCAGGGTTTTTACTTAGGGAAATGGCACTTGTGTTATCACACAAAATTTGAGTTTTAGTAAAACTCAAGCCATAGTCTGTGAGTGTGTGTTGCATCCACAACACTTGTGCACAACAACTTCCAGCTGCTACATATTCAGCTTCAGCAGTGGAGAGTGCAACTGAATGTTGCTTCTTGCAGGACCATGAAACTAATGAATCTCCTAAGAAATGACAAGTTCCGGATGTACTTTTTCTATCCATTCTACATCCACCAAAGTCAGCATCGTAAAAGATTTTTAGAACAAAATCATTTCCAGAAGTATAAAATAATCCTAGATCCATGGTTCCCTTAAGGTAGCGAAAACTTCTTTTTACTGCCTTTAGGTGAGATTCCTTAGGATTGGATTGATATCTTGCACATAAGCATACTGAAAACATTAAGTCTGGTCGACTAGCTGTTAAGTAAAGTAAACTTCCAATCATACCTCTAAAAGATGTTTGATCTACTGGTTTCCCAGCTTCATCAAGATCTAAAGAGTTTGAGGTACCAATAGGAGTACTTATACTCTTAGTGTTGTCATAACCATACTTTTTAAGAAGATCTTTAATATACTTATGTTGAGATATGTAGGTTCCTTCTGGTTTTTGAGAAATTTGAAAACCAAGGAAAAATGTTAACTCACCCATCATACTCATTTCAAACTCAGATTTCATTAGACTAGCAAAAGATTCAGTCAAATATTGCTGAGTTGAACCAAATATAATGTCATCAACATAAATTTGAACAGTCAAAACAATTTTCTTACCTTTATTTATAAAAAGGGTTGGATCTGAATTTCCCTTAACATAGTTATTTTGAAGCCAAAATCCAGTGAGTCTATCATACCATGCTCGTGGGGCTTGTTTAAGGCCATACAAAGCATTGGTAAGTCTAAAAACATGATCAGGATGTTTTGTATCATCAAAGCCAGGAGGTTGTTCAACAAAGACTTCCTCTTGAACATAACCGTTAAGAAAAGCACATTTCACATCCATTTGGAAAAGTTTGAAATTAAAGAATGCTGCAAAGGCAAGTAGAATACAGATAGATTCAAGTCTAGCTACTGGAGGATAGGTTTCTTCATAGTCTATTCCTTCTTGCTGATTATAGCCTTTAGCAACAAGTCTAGCTTTATTTCTAACAATGATTCCATTTTCATCACATTTATTTCTGAAAAACCATTTTACTCCAATAACAGAAGTTTCCTTAGGTCTTTCAACCATGGTCCGGACTTTATTCCTTTCGAATTCATTTAGTTCATCTTGCATTGCTTTGATCCAATCATCATCACCTAAAGCTTCGTCAGTGTTTTTAGGTTCTAATTGGGAAAGAAATGCTAGATGTTCTACTTCATTTCTTAAGGAACTTCTAGTCCTTACAGGTTGATTTACATTACCAATGATACTATCACTGGGATGATTCTTAAGAAACACCTGATTTGGGTTTTGTAAAACCTGTTCATCAACATAGGGTAGAAAGTCTTCTGGGGTAAATGTTTCAGAAGTATCTTCTAGAACAATTTCCTTATCAGAAGGTTCTTCTATCAAAGGTTGATAATCAGTTTTTGAAAACACATCCGAAGATGTAAGTTGGGATGGTTTAAAAACAAAAGGATCTGACTCATCAAATTTTAAATGTACTGTTTCCTCAACAGTACAAGTGTTTTTATTAAAAACTTTATAAGCCTTAGAGGTTGTGGAATATCCTAAGAAAATTCCTTCATCAGACATTGGTGCGAATTTATGTAAGTTATCTTTAGTATTCAAAATGAATACTTTGCAACCAAAAACCTTGAAGTAGGAAAGTCTAGGTTTTCTACCATTCCATAACTCATAAGGAGTTTTATTAAGAAAAGGTCTAATCAAAACCCGATTTATAGTATAACAAGCAGTACTTACAGCTTCAGCCCAGAAATGTCTAGCAATAGAATATTCACTCAACATGGTTCTAGTTATCTCTTGAAGAATTCTATTTCTTCTTTCAACTACACCATTTTGTTGAGGAGTTCTAGGTGCTGAAAAATTGTGAGTAATACCTTTCTTACTACAAAAAGTTTCAAAATCAGAATTTTGAAATTCTCCTCCATGATCACTATGAATAGTTTTCAATGGAAGGTTTTTCTCTATTTTAACTTGAGCTCTAAAACTTTTGAAATAAGAAAAATCTTCATATTTCTTTGCTAGAAAATAGACCCAAGTAAATCTAGTGTAATCGTCAACTAGAACAAACACATAGTATTTGCCTCCAATACTTCCAGTTTTTGTTGGACCAAAAAGATCCATGTGCACTAACTGTAATGCATCGGTTGTTGAGACTTCACCGATTGACTTAAAACTAGATTTATGTTGCCTGCCATATTGATAAGGATCACAAACTTTAGAAGAATCAAATCTAAGCTCAGGTAGATCCTTAACAAGTTTCTTCTTAGAGAGTTTACATAGGTTCCTAAGATTACAGTGTCCTAATCTTCTATGCCATAACCAAGAATGATCTTCCATTGCACTTAGGCAAGGTAAATCTTGGCTTCTTAGGTCTTCTAAGTTTAAGGTGTAAACATTCTCTTGCCTGTTGGCTGAGAGAATAAATTCTTCCTTGTAATTGTGAACTAAGCATTTATCATTCCTAAAATTCAAAAGGTAACCTTCATCACATAACTGACTTATGCTAATGAGGTTGTGCTTAAGACCTTTAACAAAAAGAACATTTGAAATCAAAGTTTTACCCAAAAGAACTATATTACCAATACCAACAATTTCTCCCTTAGCATTGTCTCCGAAAGTTACCTTTCCTCCTTTCGTTTTGATAATCTTTTCAAAAAAGCTTTTGTTACCAGTCATGTGCCGGGAACATCCACTATCCATGTACCATGTATTGTTGCTGGAACTTTCTTTATTTTCCTGAAATCAAGATGAAAATTAGACTTTCGGAATCCAAACTTGTTTGGATCCGAGATTTCCAGACAATAAAATTTTTGGAACCCACATTTTCTTAGAAAAATAAGCTTTATGAAAACCTAAGGATTGGGTTTTGTTTAAGGAACAATTCTTTGCCCAGTGACCACCACATTGACATTTAGTACAAAATGGGGTACTTTGAGGAACAAAATAATTGTTACTGAAAATAGGTTTTGCATGGGTATAACCAAATCCGGATTTATTTCTTAAAGGTCGTATTTGGGAATACATCTTATCAAAATTTTCCTTACCATGGGTAAAGTTTGATAGACACTTCTTTAAGGAAAAAATTTCGGACTTGAGTTTTACAATCAAGTTTCTATCTTCAAAATCATTAGTTTTTGATCTAGAGTTAGGCTCGAAAACATTTTTCTTAGAAATTACTTTTTCTAATTCTTTAGAAAGTTTATTCTTATCACAACTTACTTCCTCAAGATTTTTTGAAATATTTTCAAAATCATCATTTTTCTTATCAATATCTTTAGAAAGATCCGATATCTCTTTAGTAAGAATAGAATTCCTAGAATTTGCCTTGTCAAGTTTCTTGTTGAGTTTGGAATTCTCAATCTCAAGAAGTTCAGCAAATCTAGAGACTTCTTCATAAGTAGGTAAAGTATTTTCATCATCAGAAGATGATTCATCATCAGAAGAGTTATAATACTTATTATCATTAGGATTTAAGGAAACATTGGTCAATGATTCATCATTTCGTACCTTATCCATAAGACAATGATTACCAATAGGTAATCTGGCTATAAGACCAACATTCTTCTGTCCTAAAGATTCATATTCAGAAGATTCATCTGAAGAGTCACCACCACTGGCACTCCAGGTGTCATTATCTTTCAGAACTTTCTTACCTTTGGCTTTATAATACTTCTTCCTGTTCCTGTCTGAATGTCTTTCCTTCCTTTCTTTCTTTTTGAGCATAGGGCAATCTGGTCTAATATGCCTAGCTCTTTTGCATTCATAACATGTTACTTCTCCATCTTTCTTATCTTTCCTGTCCTTTTTCTTATACTTGGATTGAAAGTTTCTCTGTCCAGATATCTTGTTCATCCTTCGAGCAAGATTGGCTAATTCATTTTCTGAGACTTCACTCTCACAAGATTCGGATTGGAAAATAACTTTCTTAGACTTGGATCTGGTTACTCTTTTAGGAGTCATAGCTTTCATCTGATTTGAAGTTGTAGTAAAAGCAACAGTACCATTTCCATTCTTCTTCTTGATGTTGTCAGCATCTCTCTTCATTCTTGTTTCATGTTGTAGAAGAGTTCCAAAAAGCTCATGAAGAGTAATTTGAGTGACCTTCCTGTTCTCATCTATAGCTGTTCTCTTGGATTCCCACTCATTGGGCATAATGTCAATTATATTGTCCACAAGAGCTTCATCATATAAACCTTTCTCTCCCATAGATTGTAGACTGTTTACGATAGTCATAAATCTTTGTTGAAATTTACAGATAGGTTCTCCATAAGGAAAATTGAAGCCATGATATTCATCTCTAAGCATAGCTCTTCTAGTCTCAATCACCTTAGAAGTCCCAAAGTGTGTAACCTCTAACTTCTTCCATATACAATTAGCTGCTTCACAAGAAGAAATTTGGCTATATATTATTCTGGTCATTGAACATAGTAAAGTATTGAGTACCTTATAGTTGAGTTGATATTCTTGCTTCTCCTGGTTAGTAAAGGTTCTGACTTCCTTGTCAGGAATTTTATAATCACCAGTAAGCATCACAAAGTTGTCTACTCCAGTATTGATAACAAATGTCTTCATACGATCTCTCCAGTATTCATAATCATTACCATCAAATATAGGTGGTCTTGTAGGATTCAGATTGTCAATCAATCCAACATTAATTCATGTCATACTAAAAATAACTTTGCACACAAACTTGTTAGTAGCTAAGAATCGTAATAACAAAGTTCGGAATGAGAAAAGTTCGGAATGGATAAATCGGAATGAAAAAGTTCGGAATGAAAATGTGAGCAAGAAAAACTTGTATGTGAGTACAAGTATTTCAGTAACCAGCTCTGATACCAAATGTAAGATTGGTATAGAGTAAGAGGTTTCCAACCTCTGATACCAATTGTAGGATCGAAATATAATATGAGATGCTCAATATACAAGAGGGGGGGTGAATTGTATACTTTAAAAAATTCCTTTGGAACCTTTAAAGTTAGTTAAGAAACTATAGTTTCCTTAAGAAAAGGAAAGGGCTAAGTTTAACAAAGTTAAACTAAGTAAATTCACAACACCTCTAACACCGAACTGAACTTGGAAAGTGATTCCAAAAGTAGGTTCCGGAAATATGGTTCTAGAAATTGAAACTTAACAAAAGTTACAATATGAGATTCTACCTTAAAGCGTATAGAATCTAAATGAATCAGAGTCAGTAAGGAAGTATAAGAAAGTTATACTTTCCTTAAGATACAAATTACAGCGGAATAAAAACAAGTAGTAAAACTACTAGTAACAAGATAATAGTCTTTTAACCCAAAGTGAAGGGTATCCAACAACCTTGGATAAAGGTCCCTTGATTTATACTTTCAAGCAAATCTGTCTTACCCACACCAGGGTAAGCCCTCGATACGAAGATCGGAGTCTCTGTCTTGCTATCCCCGCAAGACCTCAACTTCAAGGTAGTTGGCAACCTCTGTCTTTCTCAGCAAGAAAGCCCTCGATCTTTAAGGTAGTCGGCACCTCTGTCTTCCTATCCCCAGAATCCCTCGAATGTAATCACTAACATTCGGAGTCGCATGAAGCTTTGAGAGTTAATAAGAGACTCTCTCTCTAGAAATCACTTCAACAGCATGTAAGCACTTTTTCAGTGATCAGCTATTAGCCATCAGCACCGAGCTCTTTCAAATGAGCTCCTATTTATAGGTAAGGTCGGCTCCTCTCCAACGGTCATATTTTCCTTAAAGATTAGAGGGACCTGTACACATGTCACTTAGACAACGGTTAGTTTATAACAAAATGGACGACATCGTTTTATAACAAAGTGAGTGTAACTGAATGTACGACATCGTTTTAAACTCTAACATAAAGGTTCGGAATAGAAACTTCGGAGTGAAGGTTTGGAATGAATAAATTCAGAGTGTATAAAACAATGATAATCAGATTCTGTTTAATAGGTGAATTCAGAATGTGAATTCGGAATAGGAATTCGTCATCAGAAATCGTAATGAGAATTCATCATCAGAATTTGTAATGAGAATTCATCATCAGAATTCGTAATGAGAATTCATCATCAGAATTCGTAATGAGAATTCATAATCAGAATTCGTAATGAGAATTCATCATCAGAATTCGTAATGAGAATTCTTTATCAGAATTCGTAATGAGATTTCGGAATGAGATTTCTTCATTAGAATTCATAATGGGAATTCTTCATTAGAATTCGTAATGAGAATTCTTCTTCAGAATTCGTATCCTGAATCTGGTATAGAACTTAGTCAGAGTTCATATCCGGAATTCGGAATGAAACTTCCTTATAGTTCTTGTCCAGAATCCGAACCCTAAAACAGAATGCTTTATATCAAAGTTTCAATGATTCCGAGAAAATGAATCCGAAACTCATACTTAAGAAAAATATGGATGAAAATATGATAAGGATAATTTTTCTTATAAAAGCGATTTTCCTTAAGAAAGCAATTTTCCTTATAAAAGAAATTTTCCTTAAGAAAGCAATTTTCCTTAAAGATAAGGTGTTTGTGATTTTCAAAACAAGAAGGAATGGAAATGTCATAAGGAAAACCTTATTGACTCAACAAACTTTACAAGGATGGGTATAATGGTGTAATGAGTAACTATTTATGATTATTATTAAGTAATATTGATACTGAAATAATATATATATACTCCAATACAATTCCACGATCATAGGAACAATATCATCACTTGTGCGTACGTACGGAATACCGTCTCCACGATGTGATGCGACTCGTTCTACATGATCATCATTACATAGTAATTATATAAATGAATTGAATGAATAAATATGATATATGTTACACTAATACCATTCTGGATATAAGGTATCTATAACCTTAAAAGAAGAATAAGAATTTATTCGACAAAACACGCATAAGAACAAAAGGCAATAAAGACCCAAGTAACAAGTAACAATGAAATATTACTAATAAGAAGCTAAGAATATGACCATATATGATATCATATCAATATTTATTATTCTGTAATAAGTCAATAACATTATTTAAATTATTATACAGGAGCTTCGGACTCGTACAACGCAAATTGGACCTAAGGTAAGGGAAATATCACAATCTCATTTTTATCTGAGATTGTTTATACTTTAGTATTTACTGGGGTGTATTTTATCGTCCACATCCATATTTACTCAATATGTAATATTATTTCAATCCACCTACAATTGTTTAAATCCAATTTTACCCTTCGGTGTGTTTTTAGTAAAAGATATGAAAGGAAACTTTTTTCGTTTTTCGTACGAGGTACTTTTTTGACTTTTCCGACAAAAGTACGAGAAGAATGTTTTTTTAACCTATACGGCATGAATGGATTTTTAAAACATTATTTCCAAGAAGCTTCCTTTACAAGTTTTCAAGTTTATTTTTAATCAAATTCTTTTAGTTTTAAATTGTAAGACATGTTAAGAAAGGAAAATGTTTTTGAAGTAGAAAGGATATTTTCCTCAAGAATGGATTTCAAGTGTTTTATCAAAATTATTTTCCATCTAAGATAATAGAGGGTTCTGTTTCTATCCCTATTATTACATGGATTTGATTATGTTGTGATGGAAATATTTTTATGAATTCCTTTATCTTATATGAATTGTTTTATGATGTCATGTTGTTTAAGAATTCCATTTTTATTACATGGGTTACGCTATGATGTATGGTTTATGATTATGTGGCACACATAAGAAAGGATTCATTATAATATGGGTGAGACCTATATTTCCCTCCAATGCATTGGGTAAAGATTTTATATCTCATGAGATATACATGGCTGGAATGGTAGGTTATACCGGTTCAATGAAACAGGACTGGAACGATGGTGACTCGGTTCAGAAAGGGACTTTGTCCACTAAGATAGTCTTGGCAATGAGTCATGACTAACAAGAAATGATTTTCCATGATTATGTGTGCATGCCAAAAAGTTTCAAGTTTCATTATATGATTATGGGGATCTCATTTTCACTTCTATGATTTATTCCATGTTAAGTTATTATGATCTCTTTTGCAGGTTATGATTTTCAAAAAGATATGATATGATTTTTATTTCCTTTATTTGCCCTTGCTGAGCATTTGAGCTCACCCTTTTATGTTTTCTTTTCCCCAGGTCAGGAAGATGGATATTAAGTAGAATATGCTAAAAGGGACCCTATATATGATGAAATAAATGGGAGACACTGTAGAAGATTTATGAACCAGTTTTTTATGTTTCCCAGTTTCTAAAGACATTATACCTATACGGTCCTTTGTGGTTTTGTCATATGTTGTAATAAGTGTGCTTCAATTTTGAAGAATTAACAATGTATGTAAACTATGGGTCGTTATAATAGCGGCGCTGACCAATGTGGGTCTTGGGTCCGCCTTGATATCGAGGTTCACCTGCACTAACTTGTCGACTGTGGTGGGGAATCCCTCCTCAATGGATGGAGGAGCATCTTCGATGTCCTCCTCTCCAATTTTGGAGGGATCATCCATGGGGGGAGCCGTTTCAGGGCTCCCAGACCCTTATAGGAAGCTGGTGCAGGCTTGGGCGGCAGAGGTCGTCACGTCAGGAGACTCATGCACTGCGGAGACCATGGCGACAAAGGGGCTTGATCCAATCCCATATGGCCTTCGGCCTAAGGGGCCACACTTTATGACATCAAAGAAGTAGTGGCGCGTTGTCTTGAGACGGTCGATTCCGGCCTGGAAAACCAGACAAGTATGACATACTGTCGTTGCCATTAGCCTAACGTCCCAATATCATATAGGGGTAAGAGGCACGGGGATCACCTGAGCCTGGTTGGTGTTAGAGTACGAGCTGATTTCCCACCGTCACTTGGACCCAGAAATATGCCTTCCACTGGTACCTGAAACAACAAAGCACTGCCCCATGTCGGGGGTCGTGGCCTCCAACCGATGGATTGGGAAGACATATGCCTTGTCCAAACCTACCCAGGGATCACTCATGACAGTGGCGGGCTCAACCTCACCTACCATGATCTGCTTGTCCTTGCTCTTGTAATAGTCTGTGTCCAGATAACGGGCCTCACAAGAGGAAAAAGGAGATGCATCTCCTTGGAGCATGCCCACTCGACCCTTAAGGGGGTATTTGAGGCACTGGTGATACGATGAGGGGACTGTTGCGTGAAGGTGGATACACGGCCTTCCCATCAACGCATTATAGGCGGTGTCCTGAGAGACAACCATGAATTCGGTATTGGCAATTAGGCTGCTGAACTGGGTCTTCAAATGAATCTTGCCGACTGGAGTTTGCTTGTTCCTATCATACCCCAGGATCCTGAGGTCGGAGGGAGTTTGATCATCCTTAGACAGGCTCATCTTCCGCAGCATCCGAGTTCAGATTAGGTTAATCTCGGAACCCGTGTTAGTAAGACACTGGCGTAATTCCATGCCATTAAACTGGCCGGTGATATACAGTGGGTGAATGTGCCCCTGTATGGGAAGGTCTTCATCTTCACCAGAAAATGAGATAACTTCCTGATATTCGGCATCCTCAATCGCCTCGGTGTGGAAGGATTCTGTGGCCGCCACCTCCGTCTCAAACTGGAAGGGGCTCCTTAGAGCCTCGGCAAGCACCTCACACATTTCAGACGATAGGAGAAGGGACTCAAGGATATAATTCCTTGCCAGAATGCCGGCCAGGTGCTTCAGAACCTCATACTTTTGATCCAAACATGAGCTTCTGCATAAAGGAGGCCGCTCTGTGATTGGAGGCAAGACATGCCCTACCAGCGGGACCGGTGACTGACTGGAAGTAGGCACGTCTCGCTGTTCACTAGTCGAATCCCATGAGGTGGATGACGTGTTAGGACCGGAAGGTTGTAGTCGGTCGGTGACAGGTCAATCCTAGTTGTGGCATGGCCGAGGTGGTCCCGCCTGATCCAGCAACACAAATGGTGGTGGAGGCGAACCTGTCGACACCAGCTGAGGGGGTCGCGTGTGCTGATCTCTGTATAGGGTTTGCTTCCTGGTCTCAGTAGCATGCACATCCTGACTGAAGGTGACGACTATTGTGCCCCGGCGATTTACGTAGCCACGGCTCTATCGACATTGGTGACAGTTGGGGACATTGGGGTGGTCCACCTGGCGTTCCTCATCATGGGAAGTATAAAAAAGGGATTTACGAACTCTACGGTGTTAACCGAAGCGTACTGCAGGCTTTCACTCGAGGAGTCATCCACTACCGGACAGATTCTCGGAGGGATCCCCATCACTGGGGGAATAAAATCTCCAAGAATGTGGGATGATGACGACATTGGCAGGGCGCTTTCTTTCTTCTTTCACTTCCCCTTGCTCTTCTGGGAAGAGGTAGGCTGGGACGACAATGTGAAAGCGGCGCTCGCAGATTCTGAGGGCTCTGGTTGACTCAGGTGGGCATGAATGATTCCATGGGCACAGGCGACTATCCTGTGGGCCATCCAATTGTTATACTTCTAGGATCCACAGTTGGAATCTTATTCCCACTCATCCTCGTTGCCACTACTTCTATCTAATCTCACGAAGACACCTGCCACTTACGTCGGGGTCGGGCCCAAAATGACTATGTTTTTGTCAATCTGGTCTTGGAACCAGTACATGAACACATAGAATTTCAGGATGGTGTTCCCCAGGATCTGGTGATAAGGGTTGTAGTTAGAGTGATCAGTGAGATGTGCCTCTTCTGGCTTCCAACACTCAGGCAGCCACACAATCTTCTACTCCAAGGTGCTACGGAAATAACCGAGGACCTAGGCCTCGTCAAACGGGTATGTTTGATTCCTTCTGTCAGAAAATGGGGCCCTTGGAGGATGACCATAATCAGGGGCCGGAGGAGCATGTCGAGGAGGCAGAATCTGATTATCTTGCCTGGGTGGTGGCGGTGCATTACGCGGAGGCGCCTGCCCATTTTGAGGCTGCCACTGCTAGGCCGGAGGCTGGGCCCATGGGGGTGGACCCCTATGGGGCTACTAATATGGCCTTACTGGTAGCAACTCTAGATATATGGGGGCCTCTATCTAGGACACAACAGTGGGATCGGCTCTGACGGCTCTCCTTTCTGGGATTACAAGAGGCAGCAGGCGTGCCTGACTGGCCTATTGTAGGGCTTCTTCGAGGCGCTGAGCCTTGTCTGAGAAGTCCCGGAACCCTCCGGGGTAATTCTGAGTGATCATAGAAGGAACCAAATATGCCTTGACATTCCCTACACATATTTTCAGTAATTTCTCCTGATTTAGTGGCATGTCAAGTGAGTACATGAGACCCTTCCACCGAGCGATGAAATCAACGACTCTCTCATCGGGCCTTTGTTTGCACCTGAAGAGGTCTGCGATGTTCATCTTCTGGGTTGTGGAACTGAACTGGTAGAGGAATTTCCGGTGAAGGTCCTCCCAGCTAGTCACAGATCCAATAGGGAGTAGACTGTACCAGACGAATGTTGGTCCTTCCAATGTCTGAACAAAGCAACGGATCTTGGCAGCCTCCAACTACGTCGGATTCCCTAACATGGGACCCCACCTCAAGTTGAAGTGGTCCAGTTGTTGTGGCGGGTCTCCGGTCCCATTAAAGGGGGAAAAAGTGGGGTTCCGAAATCCTGGCGGGGCCGTCATCTCATCCACCGATGCTGGGTATGGCTTTCCATCCGGTTGGATTGCCACCTACCGAGTTTCAAGGGCCTCTAGGCGGGCGATGAGTACTTCCATTAGATCATCCGAACGCGGATTCCTGTCCTGATGGGGATCTCTAACTACAAGCGCATTTTCAGGCTCTTCAATCAGGTAGTCAAGCTTAGCAGCTCGCGGGGCGACTGGCGGAGCGACTCTCGGGGAAGCGGGGGGAAACCGAGCAGGGTCCCCCAGGTGATTACGCCGCTCAGGAGGGTCCGATGAAACATATCACTCCTCTTTCCATGGTCTCCAGCCTCTCCCCTGTCGGCGCACACAACATGGTCGTGGTTTCCCGAGGGAATCTCGTCAAGGGGTAGGTGCTCCTGCCCCTGCTGTCCTGGCCTAAGGTTACCGTAGTCAGGACACCGCTCTGCAATGCATTTGGCCAAGAGCTCATCAACCAGCCTCTTTTTCTCAGAAAGCTGTTGTCGTAGCGTGGCCTTCTCGGGGTCTTCCTCTGCCTTCTCCACCGAGGCAGATGGGTCAATAATCTTGACATACCCGACGTGCTCTTTAACTGTGCCGATGTTTCGGATCAGTGTTAGTGCCTCAGTGGGTGCAGAGAGACCTAGGAGGCTCCTCTATTGGCGAGTAATCCTCCCAGATGGGTCCAGTATCGGCTTGTCCTCAGGGTGTGAGTCCCTATCAAGGAGGTCCACACCGTTTCCCTCTTCTGAAAGGTCAACCATGTTGACCGCCACTACCTTTGGCGACATTCCCTCAGGGCCGCCCAGTGAATCGGGTTGTCGGCAGATCCCACAGAAAAGAAGGTAAGTATACTGCCCCCATCCGCGGACGTGCGCGTGGGAGGTGGCTTCCTCGATATCCTTGTGGAGTAATTGAAAACTCTAGACGCATTGTTGTTGGAGGGCCCTATGGTGGCAAATTGACACGGGGTGCAAAACCGCGAGGAGTGCAGCCAGGTCGACCCGACGGAACTGATCACTGATATCCTCAAGATGTGCTTGACTCCCAGGATAGGGTGCTAGCTGATGGAAAAGATGGGAGTGAGTCACCCAAATAGTCTAGCGGAAACATTCAAACTCTCCTGGGGTGAGTGACTCTGGCATATCAAAATATGATCCTGTGACTATCCAAAACTTCTTGCAGAAGTGGCCCGTTGCGAGGACGGTCCAGAAGCTCCATGACTCTGGTTCGGGGTCCAGACCTTGCTGCCCCTGCTCATCAATCGAGAAGGGACGGGGAGATGGAAACAGAGTCGAGGTAGGCCGCCAGGCCGGTGGGCTGGCCGGCAGGGAATACAACGAACAAGCTGATTGGCCACTGATCCCTCAGTCGTCCTCCAAGGGTTTCAGTACCCTCGCTGCCACGTCACGATAGGATAGTCCAGCGAATGGGCCTCCTATTACATCATCAGTGCTCTCCGAGGGTGTGTCACGTTGTGACTCTTCCGTCGGTCCCCAGAAAATTTTCCCACCCTCCCTGACTGAGGTGGATGGTGCTTCCGGGGAGGCCAGTGGTAACTGCGAGTTTGACCCTAGGGGTATGCCAAGTCCTCGTCCTCCTGGATATACCGTCGGAGGGAGGAGGGAATCATAATGATCTCGCATTCAGGGAGTACGAGACTGACAAGCCGCGTCCACATCCCTGCCCTCGACTCAAAGGGTTGGGGGGAAGGTTCCATCGTCGAGTCGTATTCCGCCTCAGAGTCCGAGAAACAGACTGGTCTAATTTCCATCTGGACTCCCCTGACATTCCTCTTACAGCGAAAATTTCCCAACTTCCTTCCCCAGGGTGGATCCTCAGGGTAAGGATGATTTCCGTCAAGGAGTCCCCTGGATGCAATAGCACTAGGGAAGAGGGGACTGAAGGCCAGGGTGTGAGAAGCACCGAGACAGATGTCGAAAGGGACATGGAGAGGACCTCCACGTGAGTGAGCGACCGGATACACAACAACTCAATACTCGTGGCCATCGGTAGGGGTAGTGACCTCATACCCAGTGCAGTGGACACTGGAAAGAGTCATATCCGGAGCGTAGCTATTGTGAAGAAGCCTTCAGCCTTCCAGATCAGTGGCATGGAATGAGCCTTCATGGTGGGTGGAACTACCACAGATTGGTCTGTGGTGGCCATTGCCTGTGCACGCGACCGGGAGAGTCGACCCAACCTGCCTGCAGAGCGGTCGGGGACTCAATCCTAGTCAGGAATGTGACTGCCCCTGCTCAACGTGTGCGGGGGTCTGGTAGTAGGAGTCAGTAGTGGCTCGGGCCATAGTGGTTTCAGATGTTAATTCCCCAGGACGGGCATTGTCTTCCGCTCATGCCCAACGCTGGAGTCAGGTAAGATGGGTTGGAGCCGGTGGTGCGGGCACGAAGATTGTCTGCTCCTCGGCCTGGGGAGTCAGGCGGTGGTGTGGACGCAGCCTGGCAGGGGTTCTTGTCATTAACCCCTGGGACGTGTCTCCGATCGGGCATACCTGGACATCCCCCGCCTCATTGGCGTAGGGGAGGGATGTGTCATGGCACTCTGGGGATAGGCTCCCGAAGCGGTTGAACGTCGGAGTGGGGAGCAGCAGCTCCCAGCACTGCCCTCGGGGGCAGCGATGATGGTGAGGTGCAGCCGCCTCTAGATCCAAATGGGCCATGTCCCTGGTGGGGATGATCCCTTATTCCTCATACCTACGAACAAGGTCATTGATCACCCTTCGATAGATGATTTATGATAGGGATAGGGGGCGTGAGAGCCCGACATCTATGGTGGTCGGAGCTGAAGCAATTGTGGAAAAGGTGGGACCATGCGGAGTTGCCTCGTTGGTATTTCCACTACCCCTACGCCGGTGGGCAGGTGGCCATCGAGCTTTGGATGCAGTGATCTGATTCCTGGAAGCAGGGACATAAATCCATTATTTTTAAAAGGAAAAGAAACCGACAACCAATAGCCCAGCGTCATTCAGTCTTTTGTGGTCGGAAGAGGGATCCACGCCGACGACGTCATAGAACGAAGTGATCAACATCCTCACTGCCTCAACCCCTGGTGGGTTTCATGTCCCGGTGATAGGTACCCGGACCTTGTGATGTGCTAATCGTTCGACACCCCGAATAATACCCGTCTCCATATTATGGAGAATAGATTCACATCAGGTTCACCATTTTTTGTTTCCAGGGATTTTATGTCGGGGTGCGTGCGTGCATCTGTCACGCATGGGAGGATGCACGGCTTGTTACCCCGCATTCCTGCTTTCCAAAGGCGGGCGACATCTGTTCCTTGTTCAAGGGCGTCTGCTCCATGATCGAAACCGGGATGATGGGATGTCGGTTCTTCCTTCCGTGGATTCCTCCTCGGAGCTCGTCACCTAGTCTGGGTCTCCATCATAGATTTAATACGGGCTCGTGAAGCTCGTTCCTAGCTCCATATCGGCATGGACTCCCGTTAATTACGCTACTTCCGTCGAGACGCTCCAAGGGGTCTTGTCAGGACAGCAACCTTCGGTGAGGAGAATGGTCATGTTGGGGTGTCGTTGGCATGTCTTGACGCTATGGATTGGAATGTCTGTCTTCATTCCCTTATCACAGGGCTTCTCGAGGGCGTGGAAGCCCGAGGCATCCCACATCGAACACGGGGATTGTGTACCATCTGATGTTTTCCTCGGCTTCCCATGTTTAACACAGGGTATGTCCCGTGTTTAACATCTTGTGGAGATGGATCGGACTGATCGAAACACTGAGAGTGGATCATATTGAAGGACCCCCTATGGGGAACACCGATGTTGGGGCCATCACATGGGAAACTTCCCGGATACCATAGAGTGGGATGGGGTGACATGATCTCACCGGGATATGGCAGCCTGTGTAAGGATCAGGATGGATGATGGAGTGACAGACTTGAACCTCATGGATGCTTTCTACGTATCCCCATGGCAGGGAATCAAAGTCCGCGTAGTTCGGTGGTACGGTGGGACACCTGAAGAGGCGACCCATGAGAATGAACGCATTGATTGGATCCTGGAGGAAGTAAGATCTACGGGCTTGGGCATGAGCTTCCCAAGGCACGTGGGCTTGAGGGGGAAGTCAGGATGAGACGTGGGTGTGTGACATGGGGCTTACACTCTGAGGTGGCCCAAGAGGGGGAATACAGGGCTTACACTCTAAGGAGACCCATAATGGTGCTGGTGAA
Source organism: Viscum album (assembly GCA_963277665.1). Lineage (NCBI taxonomy): Eukaryota > Viridiplantae > Streptophyta > Magnoliopsida > Santalales > Viscaceae > Viscum > Viscum album. The sequence continues at coordinate 1,998,250,316 of OY728157.1, forward strand.
CCGACGTGAAGGGGTCGGAACAACTGAGTGATGGGCATAAACCTCGTGGAGGCTTCTTACGTACCATGCGTTGGCACGGATCAAAGTACATGTAGTCCAGGGTATACATTTTAAAATCATGTAGGATGAGGGAATTTGGGGCTTACACTCTGAGGAGGCCCAGAGTGGATATGGGGTTTGCACTCGGAGGCGGCCCTTGGTGGTTGGGGAACCGATGTGGAGAGGTCAGAACGACCATGTGGGGGGCTTGATCCTCGTGGAGGATTCCTACATACCATGATTTAGCACGGATAAATGTCCACGTAGTTCGTTGGGATGGGGATTACGTTGTGAGGTGTCCCATGGTGGATTTCATGGTTGATGCGCGATCTAAGCCCATGTGATTCATGCTCAGTGTGAGAAACAAGAGGCAGCATAGACCAGACGCTCACGTCGCAAAGGGTGAATCCGTGAGAAGCGGAAAGGGGCTTTCATGTTAAGCGGACCAAATAGGAAACAGGGGCTTCCGTGTGGTTAGCGGCCCTTGGTATTGAGGCTTACTCTAGGATAGAGGCCCGTGGTGCGACAAACCGCAGTGGGAAAGGGACTCCACTGGCCTTGGCAGGGGGATGTATGGAGGTGCATGGGTGAAGCATTCTGCAAGAGAGGCTAGGGGCATATGCTCTAAGGTAGCCATTCCCCCGTGAAAAAACGACCCTCTGATTAGGAGGATCTAATTACATGTGAGAAAGATTCCATTCTCGTGGAGACGAGTGAGCGTAAATAATTTCCAAGCTGGAGGGACCCTGCGTGCGAAGCACGGGTTCAGAACACAGTTTAACGTCATGTGTTAAGGACGAGGTGCTTAGCAGTTTAACGTCCTGCAGCTTCGACGAGGTGGGTTCTCTCCACACCCCTAGGGCTTACATGCCCAATTCCCTCTACCTCTTGTGGGAGGGAAGGCATCGGCAAGGTCGTAGTGAAGGGGGTCGTAGGGCGAACCATCGAGGGATCCACGTTATAGTTGCTATGTGATGGAGAAATGGATGTTAGTGTGCCTATGTGGAGAAGCATAAGGCAAAGCAACGCAATGGGAAACACCACCCAAGGGTCCTTGAGGTTACTTCATACGAGCCTGGAAGGCCATATGGGAAAACAACGCTTGGTGCGCATGCCCGGCCGGGAAGACATAAGGTGCCGGCGCAGAGGGGCAGCCAAGGGGCGTCAAGGTAAAGGGTCTTGGGGGTTGTGATCAAAGAGGATGTTTGCACGCAAAAAAAAACAGGATGGCATGCAATAGGACCAGAGGATTACATGGATAGGTGATTGCGCGCAATGTTTTGGGATTGCCCGCACAGGAGGGGATTGCGCGCAAAGGATTGGGATTGCACACACAGAAGGGGATTGCGCGCATGGGGCAAGGATTGTGCGCAAGGGACGAACTTGGAGGAGTGGGAGAATTCACTTAAGCCAGTGGAGTTGCGCGCAAAGGCGAACCCCTGGGAAAGGTTTCTTGAAAAGAGGAATTACCTAGAAGTCATCTTGCATGCGGGGTAGTCCGAATTGCGCGCACAAGAGTAATTCCGAATTCTACAACCCCAAACCGTTTGGGGTCGCCTTCTAATTATAGGCATCGGTAAGGGCGGAATCCAGGCGGTGCACGAAAGCTTCCACGCTTGGAACCGTCGGTGCACAAAGCTTCACCGCGAGGAACCAGGGCATGAAAAATTGCGCGCCTCACCGGCTCGATTACGTGCATCCCGGGGATGCTTCGCGCGCACGGCTTTATTTCGCGCAAGGCCTCTTTTATTTCACACATCACTTCCCGGGCCTCTAATTCCGAATATGACTTTGCTTTTTCATTTCGAAACTTCATCTTAGAGTTACAGAATTTTTTCGGCGTCTATAGTGGGTGATTCCATTCTTAAAAAATATCATGTTCTTGTGGATCTTACCCTTATGAATGCCTATTAACTATTCACGGTTTTTCATGAAAATTAATGAATGTTGTCTGGGTATCCTAGTTGTACTTTTCATGTGGTATCAAATTGGTGGTTTCCCTATATTTTCAATTATACCACTTCTATGTTTTATATGGGGATTAAATTTATTGTGTCATGGAAGTCAATCTATGGGAAAACAAGTATTCTTCTGAGTTAGTGAGATCTGAGTTAAGATATATTTCTTTATTGTTGATATATGTTATTTCATCAAGTGGAATTCAAAGATACCATGAGTAATGGATGGTGGGATTTATGAGGACCCCCTATAGTTCTCAATGATGAATTGCCGTGCTTGATATTACCCCCTAGAGTCTTTCGGGAAGGAACAATGTTCCTGATAACCACCCAATAATCCATACTGATGGTCTGATGTTCCATATGGGTTACCCTAAAGTATGTATGGATTGGTTAGTGTTATTTATGTGACCAATAATTTAATTTGGGGATTGGTTGGTTTTCTTATTGGATATATTCATATGAGGTTTGGGTCAAAGATGACCCTAGTGGCTATGTCATGGTTTTCCTTGATGTATTCATGATAGATCTCTATGAATTGATGTGGGATAGGTCAAGGAAATTGTGTTTTTGACCATGTTATTTTCCATCAAATAGTAGGTCATGATTTGGAATAATATTCACCTTGATTCTTGGGGTGTGGGCTAGACATTGTTGGTTGGAACCGTGCCCATAATATTGGAGTATGGTATGGGTTTTTTCTAGTCAATTATAGGATTCTAATATCGTGTTGAAGAATGTATTTTTATGTTCTGTGGTGGCTTTGGTTTATCATGATGGCGTCACTTATTTAATTTTATATTAACTATGTTTTGTTTCTTGGTAGGCATATTGAAATAACACGACTATTCCTTATATATATATTCAATTAATGTTATATTTTCCACAGTGATACATAGTTTCCTTGAGTCTATAGGGATACCTCATGGGTCATTGGGCTCCCACCCAAACCATGTACCTAAAATTGGTATTAATTAATGTCGGTATATATTTAAGATTTATCTCAATACAATGTTATTGTATGAAGTTGGACACATGGTTCAGTCATCTGGTCGATGGTTGAATTTATACATCGAGATGGAATGTGAGTTATGATGAATTCCATGTATTTATTTTTTAGTTATGTTTAGAATGTCTTATCCAGTGTGGAAAATTATTTATATATGATTCATTTTATTTCATTCTTTATTATTGATACTCTATTATATCATGATTTATTATAATATACTACTTTCTACCTTCTATTATGGATTGTGGGGACCATGTTGGCCTTATAGTTATGTGTACAGGTGTTTGGGATGTCCAATGTATATACATGTCCATCTAAATTTTAAATAGAATTTTTGATTGGAATATTTGTATTATTTAGAGGTAGTAGTCTCCCCATGACTATCTTAAATCATCACCACTATTTGGATTTCTCTAGCATAGTGGGAGTCATTCTAGAGGGGTTATAGGGTCCCTGTGAGGGAATCATTCTAGCAACAAGGTCTAGGGCCTTAAACAGTGGTACCAATGCTTGTCTTACGACCCAATTGTGCACCAATAGATGAAAATATATTTTCATGAATCATTTGGTGTAGGATGTAAATATATATAAAGATTCTCAATTTCAAGAGGGGGTGAATTGTAGGATTCAAAATGTTTATTTTTATCCTTAAGAAAATCTATGTGTAACAAAGTTAGACAAGATAGATTCACAAACCCTATTAAGTTATTGACAAAGAATCTAACTTTATTCAGATCTAAATAACGAATTGGATAAAGAAACTTCATATAGGACTACTTGGGGATTGATTCTACATTAAAGCATATAAAATATTGTTTATATTAGAGTTTACAAGTATAATAAATAATAAGAAAGTTATAAATAATTTCATAAAAATGCTGTGGATTTTAAATTTGTATCAAAATAGAACAAATAAATGAAATATTTTAACCCAGAACGAATGGTAATGGTCAAACTCAGATAAAAATTACTTGAATTTTAATTTCAAAAAAGTATATCTTACCCACACTTGGGTAACCCCTCGATAAGGATATAGGAATCTGTTTTGATATCCCCATGATAACTAGATCTACAAGGTGATTGAAACCTCTATCTTCCTATCCTCAGAAGCCCACAATTGATCAAAAACAATCATAATTTCACTATACAGATTGGATATTATTTTCATAGCTTGAACAAGTTGTTCATAGCAATCATAAGAGGAAAATCTGAGTAGATCTTTTTTGCATCTTAAATTATCTCTAGAATTCATCACATCTAGTACTTCTCAACATGAATCAATGTATCTCAACATATAATGAAATAATAAAATGGCCGGGGTATTTATAGGAAAGATTTCCACTTGTTGGAACCCCCCTCCAACTGTCATATTTTGCCTTAAATTTTAGGGGGACCTATACACGTGTCACTCATCCAACAGTTAGTTACAAATAGATTTTATGACATCATTTTATGTAATAAAACATTTTGAAACATTATCATTCGTAAGAAACATTATCACATTTAAGAAACATAATTTAGGTTTTTATAAAATGAGATTTTATATTATGAAAATGAGGGATCTATAAGAAAAGAATTTAATCAGATTCTTGTGAAAGTGAGAATTGGAGTCTAAAAATATGAACACTCAGAATCTAAAATAATAAATAATCAAAGTACAAATTTAGAGAAATTTTAGAATATTATTGAAGTAGAATTCGAAATCAAATTTCAAAATAATTCAGAATTTAATTTCAGAAAAAATCGATGAATAAATTCCGAATAAATATGAGTTTGATTTTACACGAAACTAGAGTCTTATTTTAGAATAAATCAGTGTATAATTTCATGTGATATCAAATTATGGTTTAATTAAAAATTGGAGTCTAATTTCAGCAGAAATCAGTGTCTGATTTTAAGAGAAATTGGATTCAGATTTCATAAAAAAATGGAGACTGATTTCAAAAGAAACTAGAGTTCAATATTAGGATAAATTTTATTCTGTTTTTAGAAGAAATTAGAGTCTGATATCAAAATAAAGCGGAGTCTGATTTTAGGTGAAATTGTCTTATGATTTTAGAAGAAATAAGATTATTATTTAATAAGAAATTAGAGTTTAATTTAGAATAAATTGGTGTCACATTTTTGGAGAAATCAGTTTCTATGAAACATTATGGATCAATGTTAAGAGAGGATCCAATTTTTTTATTAATAAATGGAAATTTTTGGTAAAGTAAAGCAATATATAAGACAATTAATACCATAGGTAAAGTCAAATACATTTTCAGATAATGTAAATTCTTCTGATAAAAATATTTCATAGTGAAATATAATTTTCCTTAAGATAATGTATCTGTGATTTTCAAATAATAAAGTAATAGAAATTCTATAAGGGAACTTATTGATTAAATAATATCCACTATTTCAGAATGATCGAAAAAAAATATTAAATTAATATACAAAATTAAGGTTTTCATTTTATGAAATATATAAACACTTATCTCTCTTTGTTTATGGTCTATGATGATTTTGACTAACTCCCCTCAGATTTTTAAATACATCATATTTTTATTCTTCAATAATAAATAAATAACTCTTCCTTACTTAAGAATTTATTCTTTAAGTATTCTCTCCCTTCCATGAGGAATATTTTTCATAAAACTATTTTATCATTCATTCCTTATCCTTTGTGATTTTCAAAAAAGGAATGGAATGAATGAAAAAAAATTGTAACTGAATGGTTGGGAATATAAAAAACAAACAAATGGAATGATAATAAAATTTTATTATGATGGAAAAATGTATTACAAGGAAAACTACAACAAATTATTGGATTTAAGAAATCATTCATCCTTATTCTACATCATTATGAGCTTTTTTTCATGGTAGCCTGAAACTTCATCCACTCTTTATGATCATATTAAAAATTATTGATCAACCGATCATGACCCAAATTTTCCTTTTTAAGAACTTTGATTCCTTATTCTTGAGATTTATGAATTTCACCTCGATAAATTATAACCTATTCATTCTCTTTGAATTATTTTTCCATCTCTTCCCTGAGTTCCCATTCCCTTTTCCAATCGAGGGGAACTGTATTCATCTTTCCTTTTAGTTCTTTGTCCTTTTCGAAATGAGGATATTTCTCTTGATTAAGTTTCTATGAAATACATTTTGAAACATTCTTTATTGTTTCATCTAAATTATCAATGGAATCCATGAATGAATCATTGAAATCATTCATGGTTTCTAGATCTAAATTGATTGACTTTGACAACATGGTTATCTCTCTTCAAGATCTCTTATGAGCATCATAACCAATTTGAAATGCGTTAAAACAAATTCTAGTTTGAAAAACGTTTCTATGATAATTATTATGGAGTCTAATATCTAATTGTTTGTTTTTTGGAGAATCTGACATCTGGAATCAATACTTGGATATAAGGGAATCATATACACAAGCTTATTTATGGACTGAACAAAAAAATCATGTCCTATAGAAGATGAGGGTTTTTAAGATGATTATTTTGTTAGAGAGGGAACTTTACCATGCCCATAAACGTTTCCCTTAGATGTTATAAAAAAAATCTTATATTTTGCATGTACTTCTTCATTTGGTGAATCAATAACCACTTTCTTACCATTCTTAGCTTTAGAGAATGCCTTCTCAATTTTTTGAGACTCATTATCACTTTCAGAAATTTGAACTATTTTAGCATCATCTACTTATTATTTATCAGTATCTTTTTCACCAATTTTAACAACATCATCATGATGAATAAAATCATGATTACTACTATCATCAACTTAAGGTTTATCAACCTCATCATGAACATCATCATTATTTGGAAAAGATTGACCTTCATAGAATATCATTGTTTATTCTTCTTGGGTAATCCTAACATCCATATGTCCTAAGCTCTCTCCTTCATTTTGTATTCTTCCACCATCATTATCACATCGTCGATTTCCAATTACACTTCTTATTCATCTTGCTACACTTTTTATCTTAAATGGGTTCTAGAATTTAAATTTTCTTTATCTTAACTTCAATGGGAGTTTTAATTTTAACTGACTCTTGTAAGATGTATTCAGGTACCTAAACTTGTTTAGTTGAATTCTATAATCTCTAATAAAATCTTGATCAATTTTATCATCTTAAATCTTCTTCTTTAACTTCACTTCTTTTTCTTGCTTCTCCATCTATTCAGCTGCTTGAATCTTTAAAACCTTAGACTTCATAGGGTCTAACCCAAAAACTATAACTCCTTACATATTTTTATTATTTATCTCTCTCTATAGAAGGATACCACATTATAAAAAAATATGTTTCTTTTTTTCCTAGGTGGAGGAGACACTTACTTTGGTACTAGAGTTATCTCTGTTAGGTCTGGTTATTTTTCATTTCTTTTCTTTGGGGATTGCTTGGAAAATTCTCATACATATCTTTTCTTACTGATAAAATTATCATCCTTATCTGAAATATCAAAAAACTATCCCATCTTAATACTAAAACCAATTTTCATCCTTCATAGAGTATCATCACTCAACAATATTATCCTGAAAACTCTGTCCTTTGAGATGAAGGAAATTTATAAGGATTATAAACACATTAAAATATACATTGTCAAGAACACATGATACATGATTATATGAGAGTTGATTTTTCCATTCATGATACATATTATTGTCATGATAATGTAATTTATGAGGTTTATCTTCTATATATTCACTAAGATATCCATCATAATGATATATCACATCTTAAGGGAATCTTTATCTCCCGTTCTCAGAATGATAAAACCATGAATATATAGATCTAGGAATCTATTATTTGATGAAATATGAGAAATAATCAGTGACATGAATCCATTATGTCCAAGAAACTAATTTTCATTATCCTTCTCAAAATAACCTTTCCTTCTCTAGAAATTTATGTGATAAAAACAATGCTTCACTTTAATAAGTTATATCAAAGATACTAGCTGCCTGGTTAAATGATATAGAATAATTATTCCCATGACTTTTTAATGATAACATATCTCTTCCACCTTGTTCATAAAATTGAAATGAATCATAAAATAATATAATAATTTTAGGATAAACTAGATCCTAATTCTTCAATTTTTCTGGGAATAGAATTTTTCGACTATTTCTCTTTATGATTTTTTAAATCATAGAATCATACTTCATTATGAAATTTTTGTCCACCTAACAATCTAAATAAAATTTCAAAGACTTAATTTCCTTGTTGGAGGACATCATAGTTTATGAGGAAACTTTATGAACATATAGATATTAAGGAAAACATGGAAAACTGATTGGTGACTTTGAAGGGATGTATAAATTTGGCCGAGAAATTATAAAATAACTGATTTTGAACTCGAAATGAGTTGTCCTTTTTATTGGCCTTTTGAAGATGGTTAATATTCCCAAATCAATCCAACTATTGATATTCTCTTGATATGATCTTGACATTTGATAACATTGATGAAGGATTTAAAGGATTCAAGAATTTGGGGTTTTAAGAAAAAAAATGGATTTAAGGAAAGTCAATTCGAAAAGGTTTTCTTCAAAAAATCATCAAAATACTAACAAAAAATTTACATTATGATGATTTAATGAAGGAAATATTACATCCAAATTTCATTTAAGTTTTTTTAAATATAGATAATATTCTTCAGGAAGAACACTGGGTCATTAAATTTTTATTATTTAATGAAAATAAAAATTATGTTCCAAAACTTTTATGTTATGAATATTTTTAGTTCATAAAATAAATTTTGAAAATAAATAATATAGAAAAATGTACTATTCCTATGAAAAAAGAGTATCTTAATGTTAGGAGTTTTTTTTAACAAAATGTACATATTGATTATTAACTTATGTTTATCATTCTTAACATTTTTTAATGTATTAAAATCTATCAAAGGGTAATGAATTTGTAAAATTTTTATCAATTTGATCATGCATTATAATAAATTGAAAAATTATCTCTCCTTTATGTTTGTGGTCCCTTAGAAATATATTACTAATATATATGTGTTTTTCAAGAGAGTGATGTGAATGGATTTTCAATAAGGAAATTAAAGTAGTTTTATCACACATTATCTATTTTTTGTTAAACTCATTCCATAATCTATGACTGTGTGTTGTATCACCAACAGTTGAGCCCAAAAACTTCCAAATAATACATATTCAGTTTTAGTAGTGCAAAGTGCAATAGAGTGTTTCTTCCTTTATTATGATGAAACTAATGAATCATCTAATAAATTTAAAGTTACAGATGTAATTTTCTTATCCATTCTACATCCACCAAAATCACCATATGAAAACATTTTAAAACAAAATCATTTCCAAAAGAATAGAAAAGTCCTAAATCCATGCTTCCCTTTAAATAGTGAAAAAATGGTCACCTATTTTTAATGAGATTCATTTTGATCAGAATTATATCTTTCACAGAAGCATACTAAAAACATCAATTCCAGGAGACAAGATATAGTTTATAATATACTTCCTGTAACACATTTAAAAGATGTTTTATCTACTGGTTTCCCAGCTTCATCAAGATCAAGAGTGTTTTAAGTACGAATTGGAGTACTTGTACTTTTAGTGTTGTCATATTCATACTTCTTAATAAGTTATTTGATATAATTAGTTTGAGATATATATGTTTTTTCTAGTTTTGTATTAAATTAAAAACCGTGTAAATTTTTTTAACAAACCCATTATACTCTTTTCAACAATATATTATAGAAGATTCACAAATGAATCATTTGAGGATTGCTGATTTGATCTGAATATAATGTCATCAATATAAATTTAAAAAATAAAATTTATTTTCTAATATTTCTTTACAAAAAATTATGTATCACAAGTTCCCATAACATATGTGTTTCATAACAAAAATATTGTAAGTATGTCATACCAAGCTCCAGGGGATTTTTTATGTCTATATAATGCATTGGTATGTTTAAACACGCGTTTAATATGTTTTGTGTCTTGAAATCCAAGATGTTGTTCAACGTAAATTTCCTCTTGAACATATCCATTATTTGAATAATACATCACATCTATTTGAAAAAGCTTGAAATTAATGAATTTTTTAAATGCTATGAGAATTCAAATAGATTCAAGTCTAACTATTGGAGCTTATGTTTCTTCATAGTCTATTCATTCTTATAGATTATAACATTTAGCAATTGATATTTCTTTATTTTTTACAATGATTACATTTTCATCATATTTATTTATAAAGACCAACTTGAAACAAGTTATAGAAGTTTCTTTAGGACTTTCAACCTAGATTATAGACATTCTTCTATTCAAAATCATTTAGTTCATCCAACATAGCACAAATTTAATCATCATCACCTAAAGCATCATTAATGATTTTTGTTTCTAATAAGGAAATTAATTAAAGATATTCTAATTCATTTCTTAATGAACTTATAGGCCTCAAAGGTTGGTTTACATCACAAATGATACTATAAATGGGATGATTCTTTAGAAACCACTGACTTGGGTTATGAAAAACATGTTCATCAACATAGGGTAGAAAATTTTCTTGGGTAAATTATGTAGAAAAACATTCATGGGTATTTTCCTTATTAAGAGAATCTTCTGTAAACGTTTGAGAATTTTTTTTAAAAAAAAACACTGAATATGTAGGTTGGGGTTGCTTAAAATTAAAAGAATCATTTTCATCTGATTTTATATTTATTTTTTCATAAGCTATATATGAATTTTTTGTAAAAAATATCTATATGCCTTAGAAGTTGTGGAATATCCTAAAAAAATTATTTCATTGAATTTGGGTGAGAATTTATGTTATTTTTCTTTTATAGTCAAGATGAATACTTTTCATCCAATTACATTGAAGAACGAAACATTAGGTTTTTGACCAATCCATAATTCATAAGGTGTTTTATTAAGGAAATGTCTGATTAAAATTAGATTTATAGTATAACAAGTAATTCTAACAACTCCATCCCAAAAGTTTTAAGAAATATAATATTCACTCAAAATGGTTCTTATTATCTCATGAGGAATTCAATCTCATCTTTCAACAACAACATATTATTGAGGTGTTCTTAGAGTTGAGATATTATGAGTAATTACTTTCTTACTACACAAAGATTCATAATTTGTGATTTGAAATTATCTCCCACGGTCACTATGAGTATTTTAAAATGGAAGGTTTTTCACATTACAAAATTTTCATAAAAAATTATTTATTATAAGAAAAGGATTCAGATTTCATTTCTACAAAATAAACCCATCCAAATAATGTGTAATCCCCATCTAAAAAATAAATAGTATTTGCCTCTAGTATTTATAGTTTTTGTTGGATCTAGAAGATCCATTTGAACAAGATATAATGCATTTGATGTTTAGAATTCACTAATTGATTTTAATCATTACTTAGTTTTCATTGCATATTTAAAAGGGTCCAAACCATTCAAGAATCAAATATATGATCTGGTATATCCTTAAAATCCTTATATTTGAGATTTTTCATATATTCGTATGATTAATGTGTCCTAGAATTATTTTCCATTACTATGATTGATATTCTATTTAAATAATGCAATATAGTTCATCGATATTATGGTCATTAATGTTCGGTTTAGAAACATTATCATTCCTCTACACAGAGAGAATAAACTCTTTCATGGAAATATGTCCTAGAAATTTATAATTCCTAAAATTCTATATGAAACCTTCATTACATAATTGGAATATTATTATAAGGTTGTTCTTAATACCTTTAACAAAAAAACAATTGAAATTAAAGATTTTCCAAGATTAAATATGTTACAAATACCAACATTTTCTCCCTAATAATTATCTCTAAATGTTACATTCCCACCTTTCTTATTAATAATAAATTCAACTATTTTTTGTTACCAGTCATGTGCTGAGAACATCCATTATCCATGTATTGTGTATTTTTGTTAGTACTTCCATTTTTTCCTAAATATAAAATATTTTTACATTCAGATTCCAAAGTTGTTTATATCAATGATTGTTAGAAAGTTTTATCTTAGGTTTCCAAAATTTCTTTTAAAATTAATCTTTATGAATACATAAGGATTGGATTTTTTTTAAAGAACAATTTTTTTTCTAATTTCCACCACAATGAAACTTAGTGAAAAAAAAAGTACACTTTGGGGAACAAAATAATTGTGTCCAAAAACAGGTTTTGATTTAGTATAACCAAATCCAGAACATGTTTCAAGAGGACGAGGTTTTCAATACATTTTATTTAATTATTTACTACTTGAAGTAAAATTTGGTAAATGTTTCTTTAATAAAAATATTTCAGATTTTATTCTGATGACTAATTTTTTTTCCCTCATAGTCATTTTTCTTATAATATAGTTAGTCTCTGAAACATTTTTCCTTGTTATAACATTTTATAAATACTTAGAAATTATATCCTTCTTAGAATTAACCTCCCCAAGGGTATTTGAAATATTTTCGAAATCAAGATATTACTGATCAGTATCTCTTTAAAAAGCTAATACATATTTTTTAAATATAGATTCGTTAATTTGACTTCTCATGTTTCATATTAATCATACTATATATATTCTCAAGAAACATGGGAAACCATGATAATTTTTCAAATAAGGATAAAGTTTTACCTTATGATGAAGAAGATTCTTCATCTAAAGATTTATAATATTATTTATTGGGATGATTTTCATTTCATGAAATAGAGTTAAAGGATTTAGTAGTATTTTCTTTATCCATTACACATTGATTTTCATTAGGAAATATGCATATATGACCAATATTCTTATATTTAGAAGATACAACATCAGATGATTTATTAGTAGAATTACCACCACTAGCACTCTAGTTTTCGTTTGATTTTGGTACTTTATAAGCTGTATAATTGAAGTACTTATTCTTATTTATTTCTTAATTTCTATCATTTCGTTCATTTCTCATGAGAATGGGACAATATGGTCTAGTGACATTCCCACTCACATTCATAACAAGTCACATCTAAATCTTTCTTATCAATTATGGCTTTATTATTGTGTCTGTATTGGGAATATTTCATTCTTCAATCTTGCTCATCCTTCAAGCAAGATTTTCTAGTTCATTATCAGAATGATCACTATCAATTTATTTATAAATAACAGTAGCCTTCTTATCTTTTGATCTAGTGACCTTTTTAGGAGTCTTGTCACTCATATGATTTGATGGGGAAGATAAGGAAACACTACTATTACCAATATTCTTCTTGTTGACATCCACATATCTCTTTAATCTGGTTTCATGTAGTAGATGAGTCCCAAATAAATCATCAAGAGTAATTTTTGGAACATTCCTATTCTCATCAATAGTAGTTATTTTAGATTCCCACTCATTGGGTGTGATGTCTATTATATAATCCACTAAAATTTTATCATCAAGTCAATTATCACCAACATAATGAAGATGGTTGATAAAAGTCATTAATTATTGTTTAATCCAACAAATTCGTTCTCCATAAGGAAATAAAAATCCATGATATTCACCTCTAAGAATAGCTCTTATTGTTTCTATCACTTTTGAATTCCAAAGTGTGTAACATCAATTTTCTTCCATAGGGTATTTGTAGCTTCACAAATGGATATTTTACTGTTGATGTTCCTAGACATGGAATAAAAAATCGTATTACATACCTTGTAGTTTAGTTGGTATTAAGGGTTTTCTAGATTTTTGAATTTTATGATTTCGTTGTCAGGAATCTTGTTGTCTCCAGTTAACATAATAATGTCATCAAAACTAATTTTGATATTAAAAGTCTTCTTCATATCTCTCTAGTGTTTATAGTCATTTCCATCAAAGATTGGGGGTCTTGTAGGATTTAGGTTATCTATAGAAACAATTTTCATTCCTAGCTTTATATTATAAAATAAAAAATATCTTATCCACAAAACGTGTTATTAGTAAAAGATTATAAACAAAGAAAATATTTATGACAAACTTTAAAAGGTAATTTTATTATAGAAATGATTAGAAAGATAACATATATGAAATTATACTTATCTCAAAATCCACCTTTGATATCAATTTTAGTATTAAAATATAGATGTAGATTCTCAATTAAAAGAGGGTGTGAATGTTAGTATTAAAAACGTACATATTTATCCTTAAAAAGTTTATTTTTAGCAAAGTTAAAGAAGATGAATTCACAAACCCTCTATAGTTATTAACTTAGAAACTAACTTTTTTAGTACTGAAACAATGAATATGAAAAAGAAACATAATACAAGTTTACATAGGGAAGGATTATATCTTAAATCATATAGAGTCTTCTTTATATCATAGGATACAAGAATATGAAAGTATAAAAAAGTTATACATTATTTGATTAATAAAATAATACGGAATTAAACATGTAAAAAAGGATAAGTGAAAGAAATCATTTAAACCAAGTGAATGGTATCCAAATACGTTGGATAGAGGTCACCTGATTTATACATTCATGAATGTTTGTCTAACACATACCAGGATAAGCCCTCGATAAGAATATAAGAATATATCTTTCTATCCCCATAAACCCTTGATTCTTATGGTGATCAGAACCTCTACTTCTTGTCCCCGAAATCACTTCATTGATCAAATATAATTATAATTTCACTAAGGATACTAAACAATATGTTCACATCTTGAACAAGTTGTTTATAGAAATCGCACAAGGCAAATCTATGAAGAGCTCTTTACATCAAAAATCATCTATCATTAATTCAAAACATCTAGAAATTTTCAACTTGTATCAATGTATCTAAATGTATATCAAAATCATTTCGTGGTTTTGGTATTAACAGAAAACAGTTTCAACGGTCAGCTCCCCCTCCCATGATTGTTTTTTTCTTTAATTTTTAGAAGGATCTGGACACACTTCACTCAAACAATATTTAGTAAGAAAAAGATTGTATGACATCATTTCATTTAAGAAAATATGAGAAAAATTATCATTCTTAAGAAACATTATCAAATTTAGGAAACATTATTTATGATCAGATAAAAAGAACCGTTACAATAGGAAAATGAGGTCATTGTATGAAAAACTTTTAATCAGATTTTTAAAAAAGTGATAATTAGAGTCTAAAACATGAACAATCGTATTTTGAAATAAAAATTATTTAGAGTCTGAATACTGAAGAATTTGGAATCTGGTTTCTGAATAATTGAAAATATAATTTTTGAATGATTCAGAATTTGATTTTAGATGAAATCCGACAATAACTTTAGATGAAATCAGAGTCTGATATTAGAATAAACCACAGTCTAATTTTAGAAGAAATTAGAGTCTGATTTCAGGAGAAATTAGAATCAGTTTCTAGAATAAATAGAAGTCTGATTGCAGGTGAAATTGGGGTCTAATTTTTGAAAAATCAAAATATGATTTTCTGAGAAATCATAGTTTAATTTAAGGATAAATAAGATACTGATTTAAAAATATATCAAATTATGATTTCTGAGGAAATCAGAGTATGATGATTGGAGAAATCAGAGTCTTGTTTCAGTATAAATTAGTTTCTGACTTCAGAAGAAATAGAATTATGATTTTAGAATAGACCACAACCACAATTATATGGGAATTGGATTCTAAAAAACTGTAATGTTCAATGATAGGTAAGAATATGAATTTTTTTCTTCAGAAAAATGGTTACTCTTGGGTTAAAAAATCACTAGATAATACAATGAAAACTATACGTAAAGTCAAAATCATTTTTAGAGAATGTAAATTTTCCATAAGAAAATATTTTATAGAGAAAGATTACTATCATTAATAAAATGTGCTTTTATTTTTCAAAACATAAATTAATAGAAAATTCATAAGGAATATATTGATCCAACAATATGTTGATTGAGAAAATTTATGTATACTATGAAATTTATTATAACTAAAGCTATTGTGGGTTATCCAATTTTGTGAAAATACCCTATTAGATGAGTGATATATTATGTTGGACTAATAATCCAAAATTGGGAGGAGTGTGGAATGGGATTAGTCATATGTATTTTTTGGGGCGTAGTAGGTTTTACAATCATCATGATTATATCATTATAGGGCGATGATACACAATCCTATGGAAAGTTTTGTTTGTCCTAACTACTCATTGGAATCTATACTAATTAAATCAAACATTATGATAAATGATGATTTATCACATATATTATACAGAGTGATTAGATTAATATTGATATAATGTTATTTTTTTGTTGATTTTTATTTGTAATATTTTCCTCCCTGGGGAAAATACATTGTGATAGGTAGTTTTTGAGAAAATTTTATTCTAAGATGACTACCCGGTTTGAAAACAAAATTGATGTAGTGGCACAAGGTTTCTGTGAATTGGGTTTCAATGATGGTTTTTATATGAAATATATCATGTGTATAGTAAAATTAAAATATTTTCACATTTTTTGTTTTGTGGAATTGTCAATAATTGTTTTCAAAAATAAATTTAAAATGGATTCATAAATAGGAACAATTTTCTATAATCTAACTAGAATAACTAGTTATGATCATGGATTACCTTTTGTGGAAATATATTTGATTCCAAATGTTATTTGGATTTTTTTTGTGTTTTCATGTGTGTATAATTATTTTAATATTTTTCAACAATAAAAAAATGTTTTAATTAAACTAATATACTGGATTTATAGGCATTTTTATCTAGGTTACCATGATATTTGAATTGTTTTCTTGGAATTATTTGCATTGTTTATTGGAAACTGATAATATAAATTTTTATTTAGTGTGTGTCATGGGTATTGTGGTCCATAGAGAGAAAATAGTGTCTTTTTATAACCGACGTATAACTCTCCGATGCTTTATCAGGAGAGACCCATGTTTTTATTCATTCTTCCAATATGTATTCTATGGTTGTTTAGGTGAGTAGTGTGCTATGTAATCATGATGGATACCTATGGGAGATTATTCTTGTTTGATAATGGGTTTATTTTTTGGAACATGTATATTGATGGGTGTCTGAGGATGGATTTATTGGACCCCTAAAGTGAATTTTGATGTTTTTTGGGTTGGGTCACTTGTTGTGAGTTTTTATAGGTCAGTAATTGAGGCTGATTAATTTATTTTATATGGAAAATTCCTATTGGGGGGGTAAATATTAACTCGAATATTACATTGGTAACAAAGTACTATATCATGGAGAACCATAAGCATTTAAAAGAATAATTTATGATACCTTGGTGTCTTCAAGATCTGTAGGTGTGCTTGAATTCCATTATGATGTATAGAAACATTTTCTTATTGTTTGGAGCCTTGGTGTGAGATAATTTGATATATGGCATTATGAATGGGGTGAACCATGATTCATGACATTTTTTAGGGGAAATACATAGATTGGGTTGTGATTTAAGGGTTGAATTATTTGAAGAACCCAAGTGAAGTATTTTTTGGAGTGTCCAATGCATGTTTTGGACACAACTGAGAAATGATATATAAGGTAGGGTATTCAATCTTGATTGATAGTTTTGACAATATGGATATCATTAAGAGGAATCTCAGGAGTTAGAGTTTGATATTTCAATATAATGGTGGATTATATTTCTCATATTCTATAGAGAATAATATCATTGTCTTTTATATGTGGTGTTTTATAATATATATATTGTTAAATAATTATGCTTCTAGTTATAGTGAGTGCTCATTCATAAGGCTTCAGGTTGGAGTTGATGTGATCTGAGGGTTAGTCAGATATGCACTATTTTAGTGCTTGGGGGAGGGGGTATGTGACTATTTATGAAATAGTTCGATGGACTACATACTTTTGGGGGAAATAACCTGTTTATGTGTTTTAATAATTTGGTTCTACCTACTGACAAAGGGCACCATGGATGTGAAATGTGATGATGTGTCAGCAGTTTAGGCTGTGAACATTATGGAAAAGATATCTAGGAAAGGAATTATTAGAATTTTTTCTAGAATTAGACATGCTTTTTTGGAAACCAAATCAACATAATAATTTTGTGCAAGGTTGATATGGTACAATGGTTATCTATGAATTGTAAAAAGTAGATTATTTTTTGGTTTGGTGTTTGGAGTTGTGAAACAAAAATGTGTTAGGAAATTAGAGATTAAATGATGAGAATTATCACAACGATAATGTGTAAGGTGGTTATGTGTTCACAGTGAGAGGATTATTATGTAGTCTTTTGGATTATTTGTTTCATGGTGAGTATTTTTAAATGACCTATATTGTTATGGGTTGGTGATTACTAAGTTATTTAATATTTTAATATTATAATTCGTATATTTTAATGACCCAGACTGTAATAGGTGTTCCATGTATTTGGTAATCATAAAAAAATATTTTTGGATATTTATTAATGTTTGGATTATTTCCTTGGGTTTTGGGGGATATTGTGGACGAACCAAGTATCCAGGCTGCTAAATTTTACCATTTTCATGTGTTATTGATTGGAAAATGTGCTTCACATGACCTAATTATGTTCTATAGGGATGTGATAGTTCTCTTCATTCCTACCCTTGAGTCAAAGGTTATCAGTTGGCGTAATTTAAAGCCTCTCTAGAGTCTTCTATAGTGGTTTGGTTTTCTTGATATATCACCCCATTGTTTTCAAGGATGGTTCAGTGTGATTGATATGACCCCCTTATTGTTTATGGGGTTTGGTCTATATGCTTTTTGGAACATTTTATACGAGGATTCAAAAAAGGATCATCATAGGGTCTTGGTTTTAGTTTGAAATGATTAATGGACAATTGAACTCCATTAGTTTATGAGGGATGTTTTAATTCATAGTGATTTGTGATTATTCCTTATTTTATTGGGAAGGGGAGAGGGTTTGGGCAATAACCCAACCATATTCATTGGGTGTGGGTAATACATTATCAGTTGGAATCATACCCAATGTCTTATGGTTTGGGTTGGGTTGGGATATGGTATACAATGATTTATATCCATATTGGTGTCAACGAATGGAGGTTAATGTGTCATGGTGGACTATTTACTATGTAATGACTTTGATTGGGTCATTACATGAGTGATGTTTCAACGTGGGCGTTTCATATGGAAATTATTATAAGTATATATGTATTTTATGGACATCCACTTGATCACACATGCCTAAAATGTTTTCAATGCATTGGGGATACCTACTGGGTCATTTTAATCACTCATACCTCTATAAATGACATGGGTTTCAATATACATGTGTACATATTCCCCTTTTATATCAGACCATATATTCTTTATGGAGGTGGACACATGATTCAATCATCATGTCTTGGAGGATATTAATACAATAAGATGTTATGTGAGTTGGTTTAGAGGTTGTGTGTTTATATTTCCACTATATTCCACATGTACTGGACAATGTGGAATTATAATTATATATATATATTTCTTATAATGAAATGTTTATATGGTGTTACTCTATTTTATTTTGATGTGTCATATATAATATTTTCAAAATTATATACTAGACAATGGGGGACCTTTTGGATCACTATTTACATATAATGTTTTTGGAATGTTTTATAAATGGATGGGCAATGGAAGAGTTTTTGTACAATTTGGGCATGAACCCTTGGGATTATTTTGGGGGAATAGTATCCACATGTCTCTATTAGTCCCTCACTAATTTTATGAAGTAGAAGGCATATGAGGAGGTTATATTGATGAGATATTTCATTTTTTGGCATTTTTAGCTTAAGGAATAAAAATATCTTCTATAATAATAAGATAAAATTTTCATATTATGGACTCATTGATTTTTCTTGATATTATCATTATTCACACTAGATATTTTTTTGGTATTTAGTTGGATGATATATGAATAAAATAATTGTGAATGGTATAGATTTAAAAACATACTAAAAATTATGGGACATATACCCTATTAAAGAATTATCCATGGTATGAATTATTGAGATTCATAAAATTTCCAAACCTATTCTAATTTTGTTGAAATGGATGCCTTGTTGGGAGAATACATTTGAGAGAAATATTGAGTTATAAATTGAAATAAAATTTATAGTAATTCCCACTATAGTGATACAATAAAATATTATTTGGTGGCAGTAAATTAAAATTTCAATGTTGAAATTTAATTAGTCTGGGACCAAGTAACATCCAAAAATTTAACTAAAATTTTTTCTTTGACATATCTAGAATAAATATTTGTTCCATTTTTTCATTTCCAATTTAATATAATAATTATCATATATATATATATATATATATTACACAATACTATATTGAATATCTAAAAATAAGTGTGATTATTTCATATAAGTGTTTTAGAATTAGTTGGTATTTTTATTTTATAAATCAAGACACTAATTATTTAATAAAAAACTTATATAATCATTATGAACCCATTATAGAAAAATATTGACACTATTTTTATCCTAATAATATATATAAATAATAATGTATAATTAAATTTATATTTATTAAATGTATTAATGAATCAATAGAGAATGTTAAACTTTCACATTACATTTAATATTTAAATTTTAATTTAATCTAGAGAAAATGTAAAAAATATCCTTATATTTTTTTTTAAAATTTTAAAATAAATGTAATAATTTATTTCATGAAAAAACATCTTACATTTATAGAGTGACGAGTCTTGTAAATCATGGTATATATATGTTTTTTGAGAATTTGGATATTTGTTTAATGGGAACATTCAAACACACACACACTCAAACACACACACACACACACACAAACACACACATATATATATATATATATATACTGATCAATGTGATCAGTTATGATATTATTAAATATATTAATCCATATATGAGGTCTCCATAATATAGTCATTATAGAATAATTACTGTATTATATAATTTTCTTAAGTAAAAAAATTAAAAAATAGAAGATATATTATATACTAGAAATATTGGGATTGAAATGTATAAATAAGTTTTTATTAGAATGAAAATATTTAAATTATAATAAATAATATATAAACAAAATCACACATTTAAAATGATATTTTTTATGAAATCATTTTCTATGTATTATATATATTCATCTAAAAAGAATAATTCTCATATTTAGATTAGAAATATTACAATTGGATTCCAAATTTGAAAAATCATTATGAATTTATCTAAGAGAAAAAATTTGAATTTTATTCACATGTTTTTTCATTAAATATTATAATTATAGAATATTTTTATAGACAATATTTTTTGTAAAATTAATTTGGTGTAAAAACAAATTCATAATTTATAACATTATTTTCACTACCTAAACTGTATATAAAGAGTGAAATAAAATCATATAAATTAATAAACAATTGTTCTAAACCAATAATATAATCATCAATTCCTAAAGAATATTTATTCTAACATAATGTTTTATTTGATTCATTACCTTGAATAAAATAATTCAAGTATTCAATTCAGTCTGGGACATATTAAAATGTCATATAAATATTTAAATTTTAATTACACACTATGGATAGTCACAAGAGTCATAATTATTAATAATATTAAGAAAAAAATGTAAAATATTGAATCTTTTATTCCAAAAAACCACTCCCCATTGTCTATCAAAGCTCTCCCCATCCACGAATTTCATACACATACAAGACTTATAATTTAACCAAATTTCTTCACTAATACCAATATAAACCCTCTAAGTCTTGTCATTGAGGCCAAATCTTGGTCAAAATATGCATCTCTACAGGATTTCGGCAAACATTAATGCATGGGTATGAAATATTATATTAAGGGTTTCAAAATCGGTGTCTTATTTTTTTCTCCCATTAAACCTTCCTTTACACAAGTAATACTCAATATAATATTTTTATGTATCTTTAATTCTACTCTAATCTATTCATCAATATCAAACATTAATAGTTTTTATCTTCTATTAAAGTCACGTAAAAAATATTCAACCATGTTACATTTATTTTTATCTTTTTCATTTTTAAACATTCATAATGATTGATTTATTTTGTAAATATAAAATTAGTATTGAATTAATTTATTTTTTATGATTCTTGAATGATAACGTATTAATGATAATTGAGATATTTAATATAAACAATCACACTATTTTTAGCAACCTATAATATTATTATAAAGACTTTCTTGTTTATTTGTTATTATTTTAGATAAAATTAAACTATTTGACTCTATTAAATTTTTTTTGACATAAACCATATACCCTATCACTTTTATAGCTTGTGGTACCATTGGTGGAGACCATTGACTATTACCATTACACTAGATTTATTTTAGAACTATGACCTGAACATCTTCAAATATTCAATTCGAACAACATAAAGCTAATTTATTTCCAATAAATATATATAAATTAATAAATATAATAACATAAACATGAATAGTTTTCAAAATCAAATAATTAATTTATATAATTTTTCTATTAATTAGGTTTGGGTAGATATGAAGCAAGCATGGACTATAGGTAACTGTATCTCTTCAAAATCCTAGTTCCTTTCAAATAATGTATCTATAATATATATAATCTATAATATATTTTATCTAGAATGTATTAAAATAATATATTACAATTTTAATTTATTTTTTAGTTCTAAATTGTATCTGTACCTATTATGTTGTTACATTGGGAATCTCATCCAATTCGTCATTCTTTGTATATACTATTTCTCTATTATCTAGCTTCGCTGGCTATATTATATGTAATTTATTAAAATTGTAACATACAATATTCAAATTAATTATTTAGTATAACATGTATTATTACCTCTAACATGTATTCATTATCCATAACGTATATATTTTTCATTATTTAGGTTCTATATCCTCATTGAAAACCTGAATGTTTCAATAGTGATTATATATAATTATATTTATTTTACAAAAATACATTAATGTGTATATTAATATTTTATAGTTCTTTTAGGGTATTAATTTACTCCAAAATTTTATTTTATCATCAAGAATCATAAATTATGTTTTTATTAATAGGAACTCTCTCACTCTTTATTTAGGGTTTTTCTTGATTATTCGCATTCTGTTTATATCTCTTTATATAATTCCCCTTACATCATTTATGTATAATTTCATCTCAAATTATCATATTTTATATCTTATTAACCATTTAATTGTGATTTTAATAAATTTCACTGTGATATCAATTATTTATTCTTATTATATACCATCCAATGTTAATAAGGGGATTTAATGACTTAATCTCTTTTTATGGATTTGTACTCCTTATTTTGTTAATATAGTGTCATATGTGAATTATATTCCCCAAAATTATTGTTATTTATTTTATTTCCACAATATTATAAGGAATTATGAATCCTTCTCATAAACAACCATTGATTGATTCAAATCATATATAATATATTGAAATAATATATAAATTTCACTCTATACTATTTGTATTTCTCTCCCCTATTTATATATTTTTTTACAAAAAATATCAATTTTCATTAATTTTATTGTAACATATATCGTTTATTTTAACCCCTCATACTTTCATTTATTTGATTTAGAATCATATTTTATTACTCTTTCGTTGATGTGGGTCGCATTAGGACATTAAATGATGAAAAAAAATATTAATTCAATTTTTATTCCTTATATTACCTATCTTCAAATTTTAATTTGACCATACCATTTTTTCATTTCAATTTATTAGTACTAAAATGTATATTAGTTGAATAAATATTTTAATTTAATTATATTACTTTTAAAAACTAAATTTTAAATTGAACTAAATCATTTTTTGGAGGAAAACATTACTAAAACATTAAGAAATTTATTCACATCATTTCTCCTCAAATTACACTCTATTGGTATCATGAACATTTATCAAATAAATTATTTATATTTATTCAAAAATAATTTACATTGAAAATATAATTATTCATGAAAATAATTTTTAAATTATATTATTACTTTGAAATTACATTTTTGATATTTAAAAATTGTTTAAAAACTATGAAATTATTTTTCTTATAACTAATACTATTCTCAACCTTCCTATAAAAAATTCATTAATATAATAATAGTATTTTATATACCACTCTCAAACATTTTATTATACTTTATTTATTCTCAGGATATATATATCATATTCATTGACTATGATGAAATAATCCCTGGGTACATTTTCTAAATTCCATTCTATAAATCACTTCCTTTATCATTGATTATCATAAAATAAACACTAATCTAAACATTCCACAAATACCATTACATATTTAATTCTAAATAAATCATTTTTCTAATTTATGTTTTTTCAATAGGATAGCCATACTGTTCAATTGTGTGATAAAAATAATAATTTTATGATATAACCAATTATTTGATATAATGTGATAACCCAATACATTTTTATTAGATGGTAAGCCCTAAAGAATGAAACTCTAACGGATTAAAAAATAAAAATCATATTTTTAAAATTGGGTTATATGGGTTTTAGTTCAATCCAAATATAATTAAATAAAAATAACAATTAGAATGTTAATAAGGGTAGTGAACCGTTTTATTCAGCTCCAATATTATTAATAGGTTCGTACATTTTATTATCCTCGAGATTAACATGTCAAATAACCAAATTTATACTTCCTTGAAAAATTAAACATTCTTCACACATCACAAGGATAAACCATGAGGAAACTAGGATCTTGAATAAAATTTGGATAACCTAGGACAATAAATCATGTTCAATATAAATATAATTCATCATCAATGATTTTATAAAAGAATAACCACGTTTTATTCCAAAAACAAAACCCATACAGATAATTCCATAAAAACACTTGAAATAACATTACAAAACTACTTAAACTGCATCCCAAATAGATCCACTACACTTGGATAATATATGATTTATTTAAGTATCCCTACCATTGTTTGTATTCAACCAAAAAATATGATGAGGCCTCCATTGATAAATAAAAACTTTTATATATGGTCAATAATTCCCTAAATTCATAGATACTGAGTAACTAAGAGGTCGTGTTCCATGGTAATCAAAATAGCCTTATAAATAATGTTTATCCCCCATAATGGATCTAGAATATGTGACTAGGTAGTTAAAAGGCCCACCACTGATGACCTTAAAGTATCACAATTATATTATTTCACATAATTATATTTATATAATCTAAGATAGAAAAGGGAATTTATTTAAAAATTTATGTAGATAAACACAAATTCATTAAATATAAAATTAAATCTAAGATTAATCAATCATTTCAATGATAAATATCCAATATAACATATATAAAATTTGAATGTTATTTAGAAAAATTGTATTGATCGAAATTTTGATCAGATAATTAATTTTCAAACTTATTTTAAAATGAAAAAATTAGAAAGGTAAATGCAAATTTTTTTCATATTACATTCTATAGGGAGTCTCTCATGAAGGGTTTCACAAATCCTGACTTATAATAATGGGTGAAATAATTTCAAACAGAATAGTTTCATAATCATTTCATTCAAAGTGGGACTTCCATTAACCAAGAGATAATACGCTGTATAATTTAGGATAAAATGTCACATTGAATCCCTTATCATTGAATCAATAATACTTATAAACTGATATCCATTAATAAAATCCATTATGAATATATTTTTTAAATTAATTGTATATTCTAACGTATCATTGATTAAGAAATCAATTATTGGGATATTAGAGGAATTTGGCATAAATTCAATTAGATTAGTGCATGTCCAATTAGTTTTCAATAAAAAATAAAAGACTATTAGAGAAGAAAAAATATATATTACACCATAATAGAGTTACAAATACTAATAAATGTGGGTAATATATATGAATCCATGTAAAAAAATAAAACCCATGATGATCCATTCAATATATTTATTTATAAATGAAATAGTGTATTCTCATTTTCATTTCATGAAATTACACATAAAATGATCTTAATGAACATTAATAATGTACCTCAGGGTTTTGACTCACATGTTTTGAGCCTCAAAAATATTATGAAAGGAATACCACTTCATAGTGATGAAATTTTTCTCAAGGACACGACCACTCTAGAAACTATTTTTCTGTGTAGTATTTATTTTTTCATAAGTTTAAAAGGATCTTTATAAAATATGAATGACTAAAAAAACATTAAGAAAATAAACGAGTAAAAAGAAAAAAACAAACATTGGAAATAACCATTACATTATAGGTTGAGATATGACATCTAATATAAAAATATCTCAATGATATGAGCGGTATTGGGAATAAACCAAAACATGGGGACCCTGAGATACATGAATAGAAATTTCCATTATTTAATAACTATGATATTTAGAAGCTAATTCCTCCTGAATAATGATATTTATTTCTCGAAAAATATCACATATTGATTATAGTGGGTATAATGAAAAGAAAAACATCCTTATATATGAAAAAAATCAAATATTCTGGATACTCTAACTGCCCTCTTTCAAGTGTAAGATAATATTATGAGAATATATATAATATGAGTGATTTTTAAGTCCCCTAGATAATCTAATATGTTATATTATCCCATTATAAACTTTATTTGTGACAAATCTACTAATTTAGTCAATAACAAAAAAATGAGGGGGTGAAAAGGGGCCTCACTATCTAAACCCTATACTAAAATAGAATAAATATTCAAAGTAGAAATTAACTAATATTGATATTTAAACTGATTCAAAATATCCCCTAAATCGTTAAATCAAACCTATTGTGTCAGTGGATTTCAAGATGTCATGATTTAAATAAAAGTTCCCTTATAATGTACTTTTCCAAATCATATTGAAAATTTCATAGGTATATATACAAAGCATTTAAACCTACTACCATGATTGAAAGCAGTTTATTTTATAAAATTATTCTTTAAAAAGTATGATTTAATATAAGAGCCACATTTTGGTGACAATATAGTATATAGAATTTTCTATTTAAATTGGTTTATGTTTAGAGATGTCCTAGAATTGGTATTTTATGAATGAAAACATAAAAATAAGATTAAATACTATGTAACATTTTGTAACTATTTGCAAGTACACCTTCACACCAATTTTATATCATTTCATGGTTTGGATTTGTTTCAGGTTATTCCAAGAAGAAATTTAATTTTTGTAAATTTATGGGTTGCGCATTTTTGGAATAGTATAATCCCAAATGTTGATCCCACCAAGTGGAAAACATTATAATGTAGTTAGTTGTGGTTTCTACAGTTATCACCTGGTTAGAAAAACTATCCGCTAACATAGTAGAAAAATTTCATCCCATTTGAGGGTCCCGCAGTCTAAAAACGCATGTGGCCCTACCTTGTAGATTTTTCAGATGATATTTATTTATTCTGAAAACATTTTAAAATTTAATAAACCCCTATTTATTCCCTTCATCAACCCTAACTCATGATTGGATGAATTATTTGGTATTTTTTTCCCTCTTTAACAACTTTTCCTCTTTAAAAACTATTCTGAATATGATCATAGCATGGAGAACATTATTTTATGCCTCTCATGTAAGAGAAATTTTTTCTTTATATCTCTCCGGATGTCTCTTTCATTCCTCTATAGGGTTATGTTATTCCAAGATTATGATGATAAAGACAAAGACACTAGAGGTGGTAAATTGTTCTCAAAAAAATTGATAGATTATAAGAACCACTCTTGTTATGTAGAAAACCATTCCATATCTGTTAAATATGAGGGACCAATGGAATTAAATAATGGGAAATACCAAATCTATGTATAGTGGTTTAGGGAACCAAAATCCATTAGTCCACTTCACCAAAATTCTCTTAGTGGGTTTGGTGATCTCACTAGATATGTCCTCCTATCACAAGACCCAAACAATTGAGTACAAGAATTCAATACTATTGAAATTATTTTATAGGGACTCCTGGTTCTTTTAAATGGATCTTAACTTCCACATATTTTAATAAGAAGCTAAAATATTACCATGAATATGGATGAGTAGTTCATACTCCACTATGACAGAGTCTAATGATTAAACTCTAATAAATAAAAATATCCTTATTTTATATAAAACATACATTTTAATTCACAATTTCATTAGAATTATGTTTATTTTTTTCATCATCAATAATGTAAAAGAGCAAGTAGATATTAAACATTTGACATGCTACTTCAAATAGGTGGAATGGGAACACTAGATAGATGATAAAACATGTATGTGTGCTATGTTTTTTACCATCCAATTCCACATCAGTTTTATAGAATAATATGCAACAATAATATGCATTATGATTTACATAAACAATATTTAGTTGATTAGATGAATCAAAACATATATGTATCCAAAGTGTATATTTGAAGGCAACGAAACACTTGTTTTATTTCCAACACAGGTTTTTCTTCATGTATATATATCTTCAATCACCTATCATTTTTTCAATGAATAATGTCCAAATATATATACTCTAGATAAATAATCACAAAACCAATCCCTCTATTGAATATTGTAAACCAAATGGTGAATATTGGAATTCAGAATCATTTAAGAGCGTTGTATATTCACATAGAAAAATGAACCATCTACTCTATTGAATATGAGCCTTTAAAACAATCATAGTGAGACTTTGAATCAGTCGTAAAATCTTTTTGTATAGAAAATTTCTTCCATTGAATCTATTTCATAATTCTCAGATAATTTCATTGATTTAAAAACTCCATCTTTGAATAGTTTTGTTTAGGATTCCTTTATGTGATGTTAGAATATCAAACATAGTGTTGGTATAATACAATTTATTTGAATGCTATGTTGATACACAATACATTTCATTATACATACATCAGATCCAATAAAAATTTAGGATTATTTATCAATACATTTCCAATAGAATATTGTACATGATCTATATGTGTTATTTAAAATTTAGGGTTTCTAAACTATACATTATGTTTTCAGACAAAGTGTTTGAATAGTGTTTACAAAATATAGTTTAGCATGTCCATAATACATAGTCAAATATTTCACATAGATCAATTACTTGAATAAAATTACAAAATACATATTTTGATGAATATTATCTTACTCAAATTCACTTAATGTAAAATTCATTATTACAATAATTTTTTTCATTTGTGAGCATCAAAATTTTTTTTTTTGAATTTTTTGAAACAACACATGCTCAACAATATCGACCTTTAGATGATCACAAATACATAAAAAATAAATAATATTTTAAAAAATTACAAAATAAATTTTCATAACCATAAATAAATTAAACGCATTTATCGATTAACAAAATTGTTCATATTCACATAAATGTATCCTATAAATATTTCAAATTGTTAAAATTTTTCATTTATCAATAATCCTCTCCCATTTTTCATAAACAAAACCTCTCCCATGTTAGGAGGATATAAATTTATAAGGTTATAAATTGATAAGGATAAATAATTACATATATATAAATATTATTAACTTCTCACCCATGATTATAAAACATGAACACTAAAACTATTGAATTCTCCCACTTCTATTTTATCCAAAAGTGTAGAGTTAAAATGTGGTAAAATAAACTCCCCCTAAATTCATCCTCATAGTTAAAGATATGGTTTTTTAATGAAGGATAATATAAATTTTTTAATGAATAAAATGATCATTTTGGAATAGTTCCCATTAATCCATATCATATAGTATATTAAATTAATTGAATCATTTTAAAAAGAGTAAAATTCTTATATATAATTTTTACATAGGTAATATTTAAAAAAATATTTATTACGTAATTGTATATAAGAATTAATATAAATATATAATAGATTATATTGTACAGGGTCTGTGTAATATATCTAATAAAATATTACAAGTAAATTAAAAAATAACTTACAAAACACATTTTTACTAAACAGTACATAATAAAAAGTACATATAATACGGACATCAAATAATTATATTGAGAGTGTTTAGAAAGAATATATGTTTAAAATAAACATTTATAACATAGAACTATTTCAATAAAAAATGATAGAACACATTATAGTTAGTGTAATATGAGTTTAACTATTTTTTATTTTGAGATGAAGAATATGAAAAATGTTCAACCAAGAATAATATTTGTTTATCGTGAACTGTATTAGTAACAACTTCTCTTATGAGTAACTCATCCTGAAAAATAATTTCTATTTTAAAATCATCAATGTATTCTCCTGAGATTTACCTATATTTGAATATATTTTATTCCCTTTCCAGTGAATAAAAATCTATTTTCAACAAATATTTTTAATGTAGTTCTTAAAACGTCTTTCTAGACACATCAAAAAATATTTTAGCTTCTTATATTCATTATTCGTGTTGTTCAATTTGAATCGAATATTTTCATAAGAAATTTTAGGCGATGATACTTTTAGTTCATCAAGACTATGAACATCATTATTTATTCTAGAAGTATTTTCAAATGAATATTTTAAATATGTAACTGGTAGATCATTTAACAAATTAAAAACATTCGGGTTTTAGTTTTATGAGAATCAATATCTTATAAACTTGATGTACTTGGCTGCATCATCCTATTGTTATTGGTTTTCATAATATTTTCCAAAATATATTTCGAAAAATAACAATAAATAAAAAATTTCAACTATAGGATACTACATTTTTTCTGATAGTTTTCAGACAATGTATCATATTACTCTTCGAAACATGTTGAAAAATACTTATGGTTATTAATTATTTTTAATATAAATGTAACATAATAAATATTTCTAGATATGTAATTGAACAAAAACATTTATATACATATGAGAAATATTGAAATATGTTTAAACTAATAAAATATAGAGACTTCTAAAATTTAAACAAATATTGTATTATATAATGATATAAATTAGTGTTTTAAAGATAATTGAACTTTTAGCACATTCATTATATAATAATTATAGACTAATAATTGATTCAATGATTAAAATAGATTATTTATCAAATTATAAAAGTTATACCACTCCACATGTATAAAATAGTTAATCCAGATGAAACATATAGATATATATAAATGAAATATTTCAAACAATAAAGACTTTATTATTGAATATTTTTTGATAATGAACTATTTCAAAGTTGATCATTCCTTTTCTTAAGAATTTATTATTTAATTCAATCAACCACAAAAATATTTTACAATGAAACTCTTTGGTATATTTTTAATGAAAATCAAATACACGTTCTTTTGGGCACCCATATACTTTTGGGTCTAGCAATGTAAGAACCTAAATATTAAGGTAACAAAATTGATTATTTTTATTATAGATTCTACTATTAAAATTAAGAAAAAAAATTCATAAAAAAATTATTAAAATCCAAAAATTGAGTATTTATAAAATAATAGTCCATTTTTTGTTTCCATTAATTCTAAAATAAATTATATAATTCTAGACTTTTTTATTAATTATTAGCCAGGAAGAAAAAAAATCTTATGTAATTTTTTTCTTTAAGAAGTAATTCATATTCCTTGTTTTCCTTTCTGAATTTTATTTTTATATAGTTTTTCATTTATATATTTTTCTCCAACTATCTATATACTATAATCTTGATTTAAAATATCAACATTAGAAAATAATTCATTAATCTTAGTTTCATGACGATCATAATAACATTAAGTAGTAATATATTTTAAATCTATAATGGGTTTTGAAAAATTTTATTTATACAATATAACAATATCATATTATTTTATATTTTTTCAATGGTATTTCCTTAGGGATTCATATTTTTCATGCAGAATAAAACAACACCTTTTTTATTCATCATAAGAATTTTTTTCACAACTAGAGTTATGTGACTATGATGATTTTATCTCTTTTGTATGATTTATAAGACATAACATTTGTTTTTAATGCTCAGTATATGAATCTGTGAAATATTCATTATGAGAACCACAAAAATTAATCTTGGTTCTCATAGAAATTTCTATTCCATATCACTCATAACTATCTTTCCTTTGAGATTTATGTAAAGGAAATTTATCCTTTATATTCATTCATTCTCTACATTAAAAAATTATATTTTCTTAAATCCCTTAATTTTAGTTTTTATACAGTTTTTCAAATGATTGGATAGGATCTGATAAATATTGGTCCAAAGCATGATAAAATGAATCATTTTATTCAACCATTTTAGTTTTGGTATAATATTATCTATGTTTTATATTCTTTTTATATTATTCATGCATCTTAGTTGTATACATCATTAAAGTCCAAATAAATTCCTTCATATAAAATTTTTTTACTTGGGAAGATTGAAGTATAGATGTTGATATTCCATTCCAATTATAGAACAATACTCGGAGTACTTTTAACACTTGACCTAATTCTGAAATTGGATTTCTTAATGTAACAACATTATTGAAAACCCCAATAAAAAATTTATCCATTTCAGTGATATTTTTTCACAAATACATTATTAAAGTATCACAAAATATTTTTATTATATCATATAATAATTTTATGATGACTTCCGTTCCATCATAGGTTGTATAATTTGTCTACCACATCGTATTTTTAGTATTACATTGAGATACGCGAT
This sequence comes from Viscum album, assembly GCA_963277665.1. Taxonomy (NCBI): domain Eukaryota; kingdom Viridiplantae; phylum Streptophyta; class Magnoliopsida; order Santalales; family Viscaceae; genus Viscum; species Viscum album. The sequence goes on from OY728157.1 coordinate 1,998,282,820, forward strand.
TGAATTTATCAGTTCCTAATTCGAAGAACACAATATACATTTCATTTCAATTGTGTAAATTTTATCATTCTTGATAGCCATTATAATTTTTAAAACCATATATAGGGATCTTATAATTCTTAACAATTAATTAATGATCCTATATTCCAATAATTTTTAAATAAATAATCATACATAATTTCCACAATCAATAATTATCACCATTAAAATAATGACCATGATTCATCGACACTCTTTCACACGAATAACCCATTTTATGATGTCATCATCTAAATATTTATCTTAGGCTTGTTAAATCTAGAAAATATTCTTTATTATGCCATGTTTAACTACCTTTTATATTTATTATGGATAATTTGGTTGATCCATGCCTTTCATACATCTTTAAAGGTCAATATAGAGATAACGATGATAATGACACTAGAGGGGGTTTAATTATGATCTTCAAAAACATTAATAGATTTAAATGACCACTCGTATTATGAACTAAACCTTTTCATCTGTCGTAAATATTAGTGAGCCTTATAATTCAATAATGGAAAAGAACAGAATGATATATAGTGGTTCAGGGTACAATGATCCCTTAGTCTACTAACCCAATACTCTCTCAAAAAGTTTTATAATATCACTATAAATGTTATCCTATCATAATAGAATAATACTTTTTATAGGAATTTGATACAATTACAATGGTTTTGAATTGAATTTTTTATTTACAAGGAAAAAATTTCCACATGTTAGTACAAGAAGATTCCACTTTACCAAGACTATGTCAGTACAGTTGAAACTCTACCATGATTGAGTCCAATTAGATGAAACACATATTAATAAAAAGAGTATGATTTGACTAAAAATTTATGTTAAACTTCACAGTGGAATCGGAAAATGATATATATAATTGATCATCAATAACACATAGTATTAAATAGATCATCAATGTTGAATAATATTTTGTTAAATAGAAACACTAAAAACACCATAAATATTTTTTAAAATGTATGTCTCTAATGTTTTTATCCAAATAGAAGAACATAATTCTTACAGATGGATATCTACTAATATGATGCAATAGCTCAGATAAAACATTAGTGATTTGATCAGATAGATCTAAACCATTATGTCACCATAGTGTAGCTCTGAAGGAAATGACACACTTGTTGTCTTTTAAGCATATTATTTTCATTTTTATATATATATTTTGTACCTCCGCTATTTTTTGATAATGAGCATCTAAATATTTATACTATAGGTCGATAATATCCATGTTAAAACATCTCTAGAAATAGGTCATAAAAACTAATGGATTTTGGAATTCAGAAACATTTATGAGTCATAAATTCCCATAGATATAAGAATGATTTAAACCATTTAATATTTCCCATTAAAAATCATAATGAGTCTTTTAATTGGTTATAAAAATTTATTGAATACATTTTTTCCTTCCATTGAAACCATTGCATAATTTATGGAAAGAATCCTAGATTTTAACTCTATCATTGAATAGTCAAACACCGGTTTCTTTTATGTCCAAAGAATAATTTAAATGTAGTGTTGAAAACATACCGTTGATTAACAATGTAGGGTTGATGTACCATACATTTTCTCCTTCAAATACATATTTCCTTAAAAATAAATGGTATGTTTTTAATAATTTTCCATTAGTGTAGGGTACATGAACCATGCATTCAATTTCCAACATACAGTCTCTGAACCAAATGTAATGTTTAAAAATGTATTCCATAAAAACAATTTACATAATACTTTTAATCACATCTAAAATACTTCATAAAATATTTCCCATAGTATATTTACTTCAATATATTTCCTAAATAAATATTCTGTTGAATATTATCTTCAAAAATTTAAACAAAAAAATTCATTAGTAACAAAAATTTGTTGAATATTATGATCTTAAAATCCAAAAATAAATTAATGAAATTTTGAATCAAAACATAATCAATAGGTTTATTATAACATTATATTTTCAAAGATTCTAAACACCAATTTTTTATCTAAAATATAGGTTTGATTCCTTGATCTCCATGGTCGATGTCCTTTATTAAAAATTTCTTATTTTGGGTGTCATTTAATGGAATATTTATGGGAATGGTTGGTGGTTCCATATAATATCATCCAATTTAAGAACACTATAAATTTTTTATTATATCAAATTTTTTTAATTAAAAGTTGTAACCCCAATTTAACATTAATTGGAATTTTATTTGACTTTTTTAGCAATTTGGGAAAGACTCCTATTTCTAAAGGAATTGGATATTAGGTTATAATTAGAAATAGGTAAAATTTGTGAAATTAATTGAAAGAATTGATTAAATTGATTTATAATTAATGTATATATTGTTTTATTTTATAAATGTATGAATATATTAAAGATATATGTTTTTTTTAAAGAGAAGTTGGCATATTTGAATTTGAAATGGGGAAATTCTATTTTAAACTCGGTAAAATTAATATAATAATTATTGATTGATTTATTGATAACATGAAATCATTGGAAGTTAGTGAGTGATTTGTGATAAAAATTATAGGATCATAGTTTCATAAAAATGAATTAATTATTTACAAATTAAAAAAAACATAGTTTGGTATATCTTACCTCTATATGGATGTGAATGTGTCCTCTTTGGATTGTGCCGAGAGATGTGTCATCAAATTTCAAGATCACAGATCGAGAGTGTGATGATATCATAACCTAGAAATATCTTACCATAGTGTAGATGAACATTTTTCTCATTGACATTAAAATGACATATATATGCCATTAAATTGGAACAACTTTATTCATTAATGTTTTTTATATGATTACATGAATTAAAATAAAAATTATGTTCTTTTTTAAAAATTAAATTGTACTTACATGACTTTTATTATTTGATATTAAATGTTTGATTTTATTTAATTATTATAGAACATTATTAGGGAACACATGGTGAGACCCTGCAAGGATTTTAGCTCACATACTACCTTTTTCTTTGAGTGTTAGTAGATTTCATTATAAAATATTTGAGAAAGGGGAATTCTCCTCTTGGAGGTGATTGTTGTTGATGATAATTTTTATTTGAGTGTTGATTCTCTTGGGACTTGGGTTATTTTTATTTCTATTCTCGTTCATTGATGATTAATTTTTTGCGGTATTTATACCAGAATGACTTTCTAATACAACCTTTTTTGGGTGTTCTATTTAATTATACTGACATTTTTATATTTCTTATTTTTCTATTTTGGAAAAACTATTAGAATATTTATATTTTAATATATTTTGTTCTAGTATCCATATCATGGGGATTATGAATTCCCTAATGGTCATGTTAGTGAAGGATGAGGTGTCAAGGTACCAGGGTATCTAGGCTAGTTAGTGACAAAGTGGTATCAAAGTATAAGGTTTTGCATCTTTCCTTGATGTCAGTATAGAGTTATGAAATCTCATCAGGACTAGCGATGTGCCTTCCAGGGGGTACTTGACCATATCTTATAGTGATGACACTTTAGTCACTAGGGGTGGTCTGGGAAAGGTGTCTTGAAAATTACTTCCAGTCTTTTCCCTACTTTTCATTTGGAATGGTTGAAATCGAAATCATGTTTATCTATATGAGGAGTTTAATTTCCATTGTTTCTCTTGTTTTAATATTTTTCTGAGTAACCTTATAAATTATTATGTTCTTTCTAATAATTTTTGGATTAATCGTGCCTCTATGTAGACATATAAATCGGATCTAGGAGGAAGGTTTGGAAGAACCCCAATAAAAATTATTCCCATAGACCAAATTTTTTTGAGGTTATTGTATGTGTTTTCTGTGATCTGGGATAGAAACCTACACACACTCACATTCATGAACATAATAAGAAACATGAAAGGGATATTTTATATAATTTTTCATAGGAGTTCCTTCACTGGAATCCACTAACATTACATGACTCAAATGATCCTCGATAAGGGGATGATTGGTTCAGAATAAATGATTTTTTTTTATTTCTTGCAGATCCGTGATGAAATCAGGGTTAAATATACCACTATAATGATTTAATAACATAGTAGGAGATATTGGTACATGATGAAAATGAAGAAAAATCATGAGGGTATACAATAGAAGGACTTTAAATTCTATTTTACACAATAATTTTTATTCAGTGTTTATGATGCCAGCTAAGGTAATAGAAGTACTCAAACATAAGAGGGATAATAGGACCATGACAGAGTATAAAAATCATATTTTTGTTCTTGTGAATTTATCACCTGAGATTGTATAGAATGAGAAGATTTAGATTAGATATATTGAGATGGGACTTTAATATGATACATTTTCTCGGGTTTCCTTACTAAAATTGTGTTCTTATAATAACATGCTTGATCGAGTGATGATGGATGAGCTATACCTATCTTGTAAGTCAAATATAATGTGGTATTATTATCATAGTGAATCTCAAAAATAGGGTCCTTCTAGACATACTGAAGTGCTAGTCATATGCCATTACATTTACTATTAGTGTAGAATGACTGGTCACTCGAAGCTAGTTTTTCCTAAGGCTCCAAAAATATATAGTTGTAGAGGATTATGTGGTCACATTCAGAATTTTTTTTCACATAAATTGTTCCATATGTAATTTAATGGTATAATAAAGTCCTATTTTTACAATGGGGAAATTATATGCTTCACATTATAAGGAGTTTTGGACACCTGAATCTAGAATGAAGCATCTTCATGCAGTGGAGAGTCTTCAGAGGATGTGGATACTGGTCTAGTGACTATAAGGGGGATAATCAATATTGACTCATCTTTATTAAAAACATCATTTTATTATAAGGAATCTGATTCTTTTAATTCAACTCATATTTTGATTCATCTAAATATTCTTATGGATATTTTATCTTACATGATGGATATTTCTACACCCATTGGAAAGAATAGAGAGTGGGGTCTTTATTGTTATTAATGTGTTTTCTTATGATCAAATATCAATCATACATTGGATTTTCTAGTTATTGACATAGAAAATCTTGATTCCATATTTAGGTTGTATTAGACCTTTACTAATAAATTGTAAAATGAGTTTTATCTTCGATGGGTCCGGTTTATTGAGCCCGATGGGGTGAGCCATATCCTTCATGGAAAATGCGACTTGAGGTCATGTATATATGGATGTTTTTTCATGGAGTTGGGGAATGTAGTATCTATAATTTTTTTGATTTCGATAAGGAATATTTCAGTGATGATCTCACTCCTATTGTTTCCATATACCCGGATGTTTTTCATTCTGACTTCTCTAGTTTTCCACCAGTAAGGGATGCATAGTTTTCTATTTATTTTGTGTTGATTACTCTCCCAATATGTATTACATCATTCTCAATGGAACAAGCTGAAATAAAATTATTAATGACTCGGGTTGATGATATTTTAGAGAATGGTTTTATATTCGTTAGTGTTTCACCTTGGGTGGCTGTTATTATAATTTATAAGAAATATGATGAGTCACTTCTCATTTGTGTTGATTTAGGAAAACGTAATTGAGTTGTTGAAAAGAAAAATTATCTATTATCATGGGTTGATAATCTATTTGACCAATTGATGGGGGGAAGTGGTTCTCAATGATTGATCTTCAATCTGGTTAGCATCAATTGATAATAAATGATCATGACATTTATAAAACAAGATTTCCTATAAGGTATATCCATTATGAATACATATTCCATCCATTTGGTCTAAGAAATACTACTGAAATCATTATGAAACTGATAAAAAATATTTTTAATGAGTATATTGATACCTTCATGGTGGACTTTGTGGAGAAAATATTTGTTTCCTCTAGGTCTGAGGATGATCATGTGCATCCTTTAGGATATTTTTTTGGATTGTGGAGAAATATACTTTTTATTACCAAACTATATGAATTTAGCATCTGGATTAAAGAAGTGAAGTTATTGGGACACAAGGCGTCAGAACAAGGTATATTAGTTGATCCTGAGAATGTGAATACAGTTATAACATGAGAAAAATAGTTATGTTTTTTTAATATTTGGAGATTCATGGTTTTAGATGGATAATATCACTGGTTCATAAAAAATATTAATTTTGGATTCTCTAATGACTACCTTAACCGGGAAGTCAGTGATGTTTTTTTGGGATGAAAAATTTCAGAGTTGTTTCCTTTAGATAATGTTTATTTTTATTAATATTATAATGTTAAATCTTCCAGATACCAATTAAGGCTATATGTTATTCTACTATGCAACAACTTCATGTTTTTTTTGTGTTCTTTTTTTGTGTGATCATTTCATTTCATAAGGAACTTGGTAGATTTTTCCACGTGAGAAGAAGTATTGGAACAATGAACATGAACATGAAATTGTGATATATGTTCTTAAGATATGGTTACATTATATTTTTGGATAATGTTTTTCTACGTTCTCTGACTAAAAAATCATGAGTTATTTGTTCTTTCAAAATGATTTGAACCACCTATAATGGTGATGGGGGAAGTGTCTACATTATTCTAATTTTTATATTACATATACTCTAGGGAAAATAAAATTTTGTTTTCTAATGCATTAAGTTGGAAACTTCTCACTCAATCCATTAAAGTGTCATCGTAAGAGTTGAAATTTAAGGATTTTATCTATATTTGAATATTTGTTTTTGGTAAATAGAGGATGAGGTAGTTTTTCATAATGTTCATTTTTCCTATACTCTTCTCTAGATGATTCGATTGGAATATCATATTGATGATGAGTTACATATATATATAGACTGTCATTATGGTGTGAAGACTATTTTTAACAATTCATTATCTGGGGAGGGTATGCTATGTTTTCAGAATAATTTTGTTGAGTAATTTTATGTAAGAAAATATGTGATGTGGGATTTTAATAATTTCCAGTGGGTTTTTCACCTTGGAACAAAAAATATTTTATATGATATACAATGATGACTCTTGTGGCCTGGTATGAGATCAGACAATCTTGATTTTCTTTCTCATTGTTATACAATCCATCATGATAATGATGATCACCAATGACCTTAATGATTTTTTAGAAACATATAGTTTCGACATGAATGTTGGATGATATCTCTATGGACCTTATGGTTGGGTATTGATATACTCAGATAAAGCAAAATTTGATATGTGTTTTGATTAATAAGATTAAAAAATCATCTCACACTATACCCATTCATGATATAACCAATGATGAGGAAATAAAAAATATCAATGTGATGGATCCAACTATTTTTCATAGAGTTCCATCTGTTATAATTTATGATATAGTACCCCCATTTTATTTGTGACCTTTAGAGAGGCCTCAAGGGGGGACTAGGATATTTGGATTGTTAGAGTAATTTATATAATTTGCAGATAAATGGCCTGAAAGAGAGGGTTAAATAGATTCTTGAGGATATAATTACAACATTTCCCATTGACTTTGGTGGAGATTGGTACGAACATTGGGATCCATTTTATATTTCTCCGTTAGAGGAATTTTATGTCTAGTCTTGTAGATTTTTTTTATTGGAAATAGATAAGTGAAGATTCCATTGTATGATTGAGCCTGGTTTAAGAGATGACATAAAATATTTAGTTCATTCATTATATAATGTTTATAGTATAAATCATGTATAAATATGATAGTGATTTTCACTTTAGACCATTATAATTCTCATATGTTCCTAAGATGTTCTTGAAAGATGGACCCCATATGGGTCACTGGATTCTTGGGATGAAAATGAATATTCATCCTCATTTTGTGGGACCACTTGTGGTATATTATCACGTGGGGAAATTTTCGAACCTCGTAAAACTACTACCATAATTGAGATAATACATAACATGTTCCTTGTATCGTAGCTATGAATATATCTTTCTGATCCACCTAATACTCCGATTTGGCATGATCATGATGTTGAACATTATTTATTCATGAATGAGATTAAAATTAGTATTTTTGATTATGAAACAATGTTCATTCATGGTTGGATGATATGTTGGGTTTGGGTACTATTATAGCATGGTTCAGATACTCATGATACATTGGAATGATATGCATAGATGAGAGAGAAATGGAATTATCTTGTATACATGAAATATTTATGAGAAGATTTTTTGGGACATAATGATTCTATGGTGGAGAGGTTGTAACAATTTATTTTTATTTTTGGGTAATCCTTCACCCCATTTTTCGATCATTCATTGCTTGGTGTCCAACTAGGGTTGTTTTGGGAAGGATGTTTAAATTCTTGAAAACTTTTTGGAATTAATTGGTTGTCCCACTTCATTCACAAACCATAAACCACCATATTAGAAACCACTAATTCCATCAATGGTGCAATTGGTTTGGGAGAATGGTTTGAAAAACCAGGAGTCCCTTCTATGGTAATCCTTTATGAAATTATTTTTTATTTCATATAATGTTTTATACGGTTTGAAAAACAATGAGTCCCTTCTATGGTAATCCTTTATGAAATTATTTTTTATTTCATATAATGTTTTAAACATTCCCAATAACCTTTTAATTCAACAACACGACCCTAAATAAAGAATGGATGAATTATTATGTCATTATTTCTATTGATAAATATTTCTGGATCCCCTAAAACAATTATGATGTGAATCTAAGCTTGAGGCACATCATTTGATTCATAAATGGTAAGAAATAATCTCTACTAATTTCTCCCCCACTAACTATTTATTTCCTCCATGGGGATTATTATATAATATTATTATAATTGGATTTAATGTCCTTTGTTTTAGATCATGAATCGTGGTTTGATTATGACTCTAAAATGACTCTAAAAATTACTCTAAAAAATGACTCTAAAAAAACTAAACATTATTATATTTTTCAATTACATCTATACTCATCTAAAATATGGTTTTATGTAATTTTCTATATATTGTATGAGATTATATGTTTTTTAATATTTTATTTCACAATAAGTCATACATGTCACGCTCAAGTTTTTTTTACTGTAATTTTTTATATGGTGTAATAAAGATAATATCACTGGTAATTAATATAATTTCCCGTTTTAAATTATTTATGTCCTTTGTAGAAAATTAAGTAATATTTCTTTGGAATAAATAATTATAGTAAATTCTTACTAAACCCAAATCATATAAATAATCAATTAATCAAAAATTCAGATAAATGATATACAAAATAGAAGAGTAAATATAATTTGGTCAAAATATTGTGAAAAACTAAGTTATAGATGAAAATTATTTGTTAGGGATATTCCAATTATATATATATATATATATATCTTGATTTCATTAAATTCAATGTGGTGAATATTTTTAAAAATGGAATAATTGATATCTTATCAATATAATTATTGATTAAATTATTAAAAAAACATATAAAACACAAAATAAGAAAATTGGATATTTTATGGTCTAATATTTAATTAATTTTTCACTTATTGTTTAATTGATACCATATTAGTTAACATTGAAACAATTAATATTAAAAATGATCTCTGTATAGTTAAAATGAAACTTTTTTAATTAATGGTTACTAAAAATAAAATGGTTTAAAATGAAACAAAAACATTTTTAATATATATTTTTGATTGGATTAAACCCCTACCCCAATTTATATTAAAATAAAATTTTATTTCATGGTATTTTTCTTGAAATAGAATTTATTATAATTTTATCTTTTGGGAAATTAAAAAAACACCCCTCACCTTAATTATAAAAACAGACCATCATCCCTTAATTCATCAAACTTCATCGATCCTTAAATATATAACATAATATGAAAAATTATCTTCTAAATTTCTCTAGAATCATTGTGGAGGTTTATTTATTCCCAAAATGATAACACTACAACACATTTAATGGAATTCTAAATGAGTCATTTCGAAGAAGGTGCAATCACCTTAAATGATCACTTTAATATTTCAATTAATATTAACATCTTAATAATAATTAAATTTATAATAAAATAACAATGTAGGTGTCCATAATATTCTGAAATGTAGTTATGATTATTGAAACACCATTATACATCTGATTTCAAATTAAACAAGATTTCAATGTACATATCATCTGCACATATGGTTGACCATATCCTTGTAGGGATACATTTAATTTTTCAATATCATATTTTAGGTATTAGTATTATGATATGTTTAATGATTATATATGATATTGAGGGTATAATAAAACTTTTTTAATGATAATATCATGTCTACCTATATACCATCAATCCCAATTGGAAATGATAACGTCTCTCATGTGTAGGTTTGGACTACGATTTCCAAAATGTGATTTGATTTTCCTTTATTTTTCACATGGATATTAATAAAGATGAATTTTAATAATATATAGGATATTTATATTATTTAATAATTTTTCTAAAAATTTGAATTATAATTTTCTTTTTTTATTATATCATTTGAAAAATGGTTATAATGGTAATACGTACATATGACATATTGTCTCAATGAATAGTGTAATTGATTTTTCAATATCTATATTTTATGAATGTTAAATAATATGTATGTAACCAGAATATATTATTTTTAAACTATTATTATCATTCTATAATGCATGGTACCATTATCAAATTATTTAAATTAGGATTATTGAACTCAAACATGCTCTGAAAAAGTTTCAATTATCACCAAAAATAGTGATTTTAATAAAACATTATTATTGAATTAGTGATAGTTTTTCATAAATAAGTCATAAATGTTATGATATACATAAATCTTATTATGGAATACATGTATAATAAATTAATATTTTTTATATAGTGGGTTTTAATGTGAATTACGAAAGTAGATACTTTTGTTAGGGGTTTATTTCACAAATACATCATTATTAAAGACTGTTTTTGTTTAAGTCTCCATCGGGGAATATTACTCTTCCAGGAAATTTTTTTCTAAATATTTTGTCAAAAAGGGTTTTACTATCCACCAAAAAAATTTTAAAATCATTTTTACCCATGTTTTTTTAAATATTTTTAATGGAATATTTTTTTAAACAAGAAACATTGAGACTTTTTTTATAAAAATATAGAATGGTTTTTTTATCTTATATAGGATGAATGAATTTTCACACCATTATAGCCAATATTTTAATTGAATATTCATTTCAAATTTTTTGTGATTATTTTCAATGAATGATTTTTTATATATGCACAAATTTTATTAAAAATAACTTTTATCCATAATCTAAATTTTATTCTCCCTATAGATGTTTTTAGAAAACTCTTATGGTATTTTCATCCATTAATGGAGAAAAATTTATGTTCATGATACATTAAGATCGATATGATCTTAAAATACCATCCATATTTTTTATTTGAATGTTTTATGAACTTAATGGCATGATTTTTGTGAAACCATTTTTCTTTTATATGTTTTGATATGAGGAATGTCTTATGATACTTTGTCACACTTGTATATGATTTTCATTATGTGATGGGTGGAATATATATCCCCCTATAATTAAATTGTCAATTGTTACTGTTCTCTGAGATCCAAGGCTACCTTGGAGGTTACCCTAATACCCGATGTGGGTACACATTATGATATCCCAATCTATAATCATGAATAAGGGTGGTTAAACCAAAACTAACATGTTATGAATATATTGGTAGTTATTCTTGATGTAAGGTTTTATATGATTATGTTTATTGAAAAATCAATTTATTATGAATAATGATATTATTTAATGGATAATTTTATTTTATTTAATTATGATTTATGCCCTATTAACTTCCATTATTTATTCCATAACACTAGTTTATGATATATGATATTTAGGCTGTGGTTTTAAATGGTTAAATGGAATACCCATATACTCATGCTATTATTTATTGATAGTTTATATTTTCCTATTTACCCATAATAAGCATCTAATCTCACCCATTATTTTTTTTTCCAAAAAAAGGATATGAATAAAAGTTTTATGTATGTCTTTTTAAAGAAGGGTTATAGATATGAAGAGCGTTGTAGGAGATTATATAGTTCACCTATGTACAAATTATTTATGTTTCAATTTTTTCAATAGAACTAGACATAAAAAGGTTTTGTTTGGATCAATATATTATGTAGTGAATATTCATATTTCAAATATGTAATATCTATTTATAAAAAGTATGGGTCACTATAGTGGGTATCTAAACAAGGTTTAGTTATCATTTGGAAACTAGTATGATCAAACAATTATAAGAACCCCAAGGATAATTCTATATTTTGGACAAAATCATACAATTTTACTTATTCACTTTAATTATCATGGATAGATCTAGAATTTCATATATGGATTGATGATGTTAGAAATTTTAAATATGTTTTTTATTTTTTACTTATAATAATTATATTTTTTAACACTATTTTGATTTTCTTTATTAAATGGATGGAACTATGTAGAATACGATTATTGTTGAATTCAATTTACAATGCAATTCTTTTACACCTAAAAATCCAAGTTTTATGGGATATGGAATGATAAATAATTATTCTATGATCATATAAAATTTGTATTCTTTGAATCAAGTCAAGATACCAAATGATCAAGGAAGGGAACAATTTTCTATACATTCCTTCATGAGGTAACATCTATCTTCCTTTATTGGGTATATTAATCCACTAGTCTCTAAGAAATGGATTTGTTGCATTGAAAGGATATTTTATTTTCTACACTATTTTGAACCTGATAATTTTTTATAGATAATTATCATTTGGATGGTGAAGTCGATCAGTATTAGAATATAATAAAAATTATTAAAGAATAATATGTAATTGAATCTATATAATGGGACGAGTTTAAAATATTATTTTCTAATAAGAAAATTCCTCTTATACATCATATGAAAATATATTAGGAATTAATAGATATGAAATAGATTTATAATGGATATATTGGAACCAATGAGTAAAATTTTACAATACATGTTATGTATTATTATAATATTATCTTCCTACTTGAATCTAAGATAGGTTGATTCTATAGTAGTGTAAAAACATTCCTCTAAATGGACATAGACAAATATAACATCAATAGAAATGAAGAAATCATGAAATTTTCTATAAAATAAGAAATAGAAATTACAGTTATCCAATAATTACATGGATTTCCTAAGAAAATAAAGATATATTTCAAAGGAAATTCTAAAAATTAAAACTAAATAAAGGCAATAAATCCTTTATTCTCAGAGTGTTGAAAGAAACATGGTTGAAATTGTATCTAGTGGAAAAAATATAAGTGTCAACACTATGGAAATCACCCAACTAAATGTTGATGTAATGGGAATAACTTATCAAATAATTTAAATATAAAAAATATGTGCGTAATGCACCATCCAAAATATATTGTTTAAATTTCCATCGGTGTGTTAATAATGCTAATGGGTTCCCAAATAAGAAGTTTAATGACTGTGATTTTCATCAAAACACTCTTAAACCGATAGAAAAAAGAAAAAAACATTTAATTAATCCTTATGATGAAGGGTGTTATAATGACGTGCTGAATGTTAAAAATATCATCCACTATAGAACTACTAATGTCTTATTTGATTATGGATCTAACAAATTTTTATTTCTATATAACATTCTAAGGGTATAAGAGTATCTCCTAAAATATTATATATCGAATTAGCATTAAAAACCCCTAATGTTATGATGATTTCATCCAATAACTATAATTATTCTTTTATTAATTTTTGTGGGAATTTTATTTTTGAAAATATTATTATTCACCATCTGGTTGAGTTCAATGTTATTTTGGGAATGGATTTCTTTTAATTTCATAAAACCATAATCTATTTCTAATGAATGGAACTCATGTTTGATTTTATAAACCAACATATGATCATATAAAACTGTGATGATAAATATGATCTTCCAATGGAAATCAAATCCATTTTATAGTTATTGATTCCTATTAGAAATTTAAAATTATCAAAAATGGTTGGGGAGAAACTCAAAATTGAATATATTAAAATTGTGATTGATTTTTCTGATGTCTTTATAGAATTATTTTCTCTTCTTCCTTTGATATGCAAAGGTGAGTATTTGATAAAACTTCTACTTGGTGATTCACTTATTTCCAAGACTCCATATATAATGGTCATGATTGAATGTATATAATTAAAGAAGAAGCTATAGGATAATCTTAAAAATTGATTCATTCACCCATTCTCATCTCCTTGTGGTGAACTAGTTATGTTTGGTAAGAATAAATATGGGTCAATTTTACTATGCCTATATTTTCATGAACATAACAGGATCCATATCATGAAAAATTATCCTCTATCCCATAATTATGACTGGTTTTTTCAAATATGATGAGATAAATACATTTCTAATATTGATCTTCACTGATGATGTTATAAAATTAATGTCTAGAAGGTGGATATATCCAGGAAATAATTTTATACAAGATATGTAAAAAATAAATTTATAGTAATTCATTTTGGACTTACTAATTCCCCAGATATATTCTTGTATTTAATTAACTGATTATTTAGATATTACCATGATCTGGTTGTGGTAGTATTTACAGATCATCTTCAGTTATATTCAACGAGTATGGTAGAATATAAATACAATAAGAGGATTATGTTGAGGACCCTTTGGAAGTAAATATTTTTATAATATTTACCTTCTGTGAATTTTGGATTCATAATTTCTCATTCATGATTTATATAACCTCATTAGATGGTATATCCATAGAAACATAAAATATATAACTTATTAATCATTGGAACGATCCATGAACTATGACAGATATTTGAGGTCTTCTTGGTAAGGATTGGTATTATTTGTTATTTATTGATACTTTTTCAGGGATTTCAAATCCCATTATTATTTTAACTCTAAAGGGATTCTTGTTCATTTATAAAAAATAATTTTAGGAATATTTTATTGAACTAAAGATAAGTCTAGTTAGCACACCTATTATTAAAAATCATTATAGTGGATATGGTTTTGAAATATATTGTGATGCATCAAATATGGGACAATGATGTGTCCAGATGTATAATGATATTGTTATATATTATGAATCATAGAAACAGAATGCCTGTGAGAAAAATTACCCAACGCCTTTTTTTGAGTTAGCTATGGTAAGTATTACATTAAATATGTGAAGGAGTTTTTTCTTCAGATAATGGTGTGGTATATATAATCAACAAAAAATGTTAATGAACTTTTTCATTAAAAATAGATGATATTGGGACAAATAATTTGGTTAGAGAGTATTTATTATTATGATTTCCCAATACATTAACTTCCTAGGAATGGAAAAAGGGAAGATGATGCTCTAATATTAAATGATAAAGAAAGAATATATTTGATGATGAATATAAAATAACCCATATTTTTTTATTTTAGAATAGTGGAGAAAGAAAAAATAATCTATTGGGTGATGTCTATTATGTCTCAAATAAGTTTTAATCTATCTATCTATGTGAATAATGCTGCACATGTGGAAGACTAAGAGTTATAGAAGAAGGAGAGAAATGTTCTTAAGTTCAACCTAGATTATAATGGAATAATAATATTTAGAAACCATTTATATTTCTCTTCGGTACCATATATTTAGAATTATATGTTGGATAAAGCTCATATTTCATCATTCGTAATTGATTCTAGAAGTACAAAGACATATAGAGATTAGAAATCATGTTTCGAGTGGGGTGGAATGAAGAGAGATATTATAGAGTATGTTTCTCAGTGCATGGTATGTTATAAAATTAAGGAAGAGATATATATGTATTAGGTGATGTTACAACCGTTACCAAAAACACAATGAAAATTGGAAACATCGCCCTGCATTTTTTCATTAGATGCCCAAATCAAGCAAATGACACAATTATATTTGGGTTATGTCAGATTTACTTAAAATTTTGGTACACCTCATTTCTCTAAAATAATATTTTCATATTTATTTTAATTCATTAATCTATATTATGGAAGTCGAAATAATACATTGATAACCAGTTATCATTTTTTCGGATTGGGATCCAAGGGATTATCTCCAGGTTCTTGTTAATTTTTTAGAAGGGTTTTATTACATAGTTACATTATAAAACAACTATTCATCCTCAAATATAAGGTCCATATGATAAGAACCATAATACCATGTAATACATGTTAATATCTTTCTATATTGACCTAAAAATGATTGGTATGAAGTCCTAACTTTTGTAAAATGTTCATACATAAATGTATTTCAATCCATTATTTAGATAGATCCTTACGAATTCCGATATAGTTGGAAGTGTATCACTCAAATATGATTGAATGAAGTTGGAGAAAGAAATATATTTTGGGCTTATCTAAATGACCAAATTTTATATAAGTAATTATCTATTTAAAATCACATAGGAACATATTAGTGTTGAGAAAAAGTTATTTTGTAAATCATCATAAATATCTAGAGTATGAAGTGGGTGATAAGTTATTCCAACTAATATCTCACTATAAGATGGTGATGATGTATGTAAAAAGTAAATTCTATAACCTAGTTATATTTTTCCTTTTTAAACTCTTACTCATATCAGGATAGTATCATATCAATTTGAACCTCTAATGAATCACTCTTGAGTTCTTGTTGTGTTCTATATATATGTTCTATGTACTTAACTTGTCCAAAAAATGTACTAATGTCATGGTAGATATCATTGGATAATGATATTTTTTATTAATTAAAATAATTAGTGATTGTGGATCATATTAAAAATGTTAACCAAAACAGGACCACTCACTTTATTAATTTTTTTGATGAAACCATGAATTTAAGGAAGCTACTTGAGAACCAATGTCTGTGATGAGGCATAAGTGTCCTCAACTATTTGAATTCGAGGGATAAATTTAAAGAGATAAATTATTTTTAATGTGGTATAATGTTATTCATATAGATTTTTAAGAAATAGTTATCTTTATAATATTTTCATATCTTTGATATCTTGTGTTACATGTCACAACGATTTTAAACAAACTACAATACACAATAATATATTATCACTTAAATATAGTCTTTAAAACATTGTTGTTAAATTTTATGATTTGTATAATATTATCCAAATTATGGAAAATATATAAAGTTATTTAATAATAAAAAACATTGATTAATGTTTATGAAATTACAACCCAATTTTTAGTAAATATGATATATTCTTTAAAAATATATATTTTTTTAAAAGGTTTTCTGTTATTTTTTGATTAAATATTATAATTATATTTTGAAAATTTTAGCAAATTTATTTGAAAAAAATTAATTTATTTTTTAAATCAAAATTTAAAAATTATCTTATGTTGATATTTGGAGAAATGTATAAAATGATTAGTTTTTAATTCAATAGTAAAAGATATTAATTTTCATAAAACTGTCAATTTAATTATATTAAAAAGTAGAATTATTATCTGAATATTATATAAAATAAAAATTATCCAACCTAATTTATATATATTATAATTAGTTATTTTTTAATAATACTTATACTTTCTTTAAATATATGTTCATTTCTACGCTTTAGAACACTTTTTTTCAAGGGAACTATTTTTCATTTCATTTTGTGGGATTAATTTTAAATTATATTATTCGACAACTATGAGTTGAATGATAAAAAATTTAATCCATGTTTTGAATCAGTCTATCCACATTTCGTAAAATGGCCCCTTTATTTTTGGTCAATATTAAAAGGGTCTACTAATTTTATTACATTACTATGTGTAAATATGGTAATTTAGTTAATAAGATAAAATAATATGGAATATAAAATTACTCTAACACATTAATTAACAATATTTTATGAGTCCAATTCATTTATTATCATACAATAGTTAGTTATATGTCGTTTTCTATCGATTTGGATGAGATTGTGAATTTTATTGAATTTTATTTCAAAAAAAATCCAAATTTGTCACTCTCGTTTTTAATAACATTAGTATTTATAATATGGGAATATATAGTGGAATTTTTTTGGTTATAAATATAATTTTAAAATATAAAATCTTAATGGTAATTAAATAATTATTTTTAGTGATGAAATAGTTATGTTAAATGCTAACACAAAGCTGACATAGTAATTTTTCAATTAATACAAAAATCAAATAAATAATGAAATAATGTTAAAATTAATATAATATCATATACCTATTTTGATCCATAAAATTTATAGATGATTATAAACTATTATTTTTTTAATAATGTATTTTTAATTTAATTTTTTTACAGGTTATTAATGTCAAAGTAATGAATAGTAAATAAATTGTAATATTGATAATATATCAAAATAATATTTCTTTTAATTACTACAATGTCATAAAAAATAAAATAATAATACATAGTTATTATATTTTATATAATTTAATAAATTTTCTATTCATTATCTAATTTTAAAATTATATTTAAAAATAATACTTTTTAATATTAAAAAACAATTCATTCTAGTGAAAATTTTTATTAGTAAACTAAAGGTTAAAAAAATAATAAGGTGTATACTGATTAAAAGGAAGGACTAAAATATGTTGTGTAATGGTATCAAAATTATATCCCAAATTATATTTTAACCCATTATTTTTTCAATTTACTTTTCATGATATTGAATTTATTATAATTTAATCTTTTGAGATAGAAAAAGGGTGCATCCCACGTCAACTATAAAAGGGTGAGTCCACCCTCACATTATTATCCCCACATTTATCCTTCACTTTATATCATAATCTACCAAATTCAATTTCTTAAATTTATAGATACATTATATAGTTGATGGTCATTCAAAAAAAACCGTATAGCCCTTTGATGGAGAACGGGAGGGGTCATTTTATAATAGAGGCAATCTTTGAAACTGGTCACTTTCTTTTTTCTACTCATCATTACCTCCTATAAATCAATGATATATATTTTAAAACAATAAATTAAATATCCAAAATATTTTTAATTTTTATTATTACGATTAAAACACAGTTACACACCCTTTTTACCTTCAAACTAGAAGTGAATGCACGGGTCTTATGTACTTACGGCTTATCGTCTCTAAGTAGCGATACAATTCACTTTTCATCTCCATAATTATTAGATGGGTATTATTATGGATTAATATATTTTTTTTGTGAAATAATTATATTTATTGATGGATAATATCATTTATACCTTCATATCAACTAATCCTTTGGACAATTATAATGTTGTTGGTGCGTACATATGGATTTCCATTTCAATGATGCGTTGTAATTTTTTTAGTTATATTTCAAATGTATTGTAATTAGGATTAATTTAAATACTATATTTGATATATAGGATATAATATTTATTCTTTAATTTATAATTTTAATTCCCCTTTCTTTCATCCCACTAGTCAAAAAATGGAACCAATTTTCTTGCATACGTTTGGAATATTGTTCCCATGAAAGGTTTAATTAATTTTTATATCTATAATTTTTATGAATGATTATAAATATTTATATAATTAAATTATATTATTTTTTACCTTTATCAAAATGTTGGTAATTATGGAGCCATGGTCAATGTAAAATTACTAGTACAACCAAATTGAATCATGTTTGGAAAACAAAGAAGATATCACTCAAAATAGTGATTTTAATAACAAATTATTAATAAAGGTGTGATAATATGTTATAAATAAATAATAAATTTTTTCAAAAATATTAATTATAATAATTAATACATATATATAACCCATATATATTTTAGAGGTTGTAACACCCAAAGCTTCCATGGTACGCTTCTCTTTGAATAATACAGTAGCATGTGTTGTATGCAAATTCGAGTTCTAACACACACCACAACCAATCAAACTAGCCATTATGAATAGTAATACCAACTTTTTGAAATTTTATACATTTTATCATTCAAAATGGAAATCTTTTTTGGATTCGGAATATTGAAATTAGCATAGGGTGATTTTTTGGTACTTTTCTGATAACTTTCATAATTTGATGAATAATGAAAATTACTAAATTTTAGTTAAAAACATCTTTTTTTAATCGAAATAATTAATAGTGAGAAATTATGAATTTGAGTGGTTTTGAATTATATTTAGAATATAGTTTTACCATTTAATAAAGTTTTGGTCATTGGACATAATTTCACATTTAAACCAGACCTAAACAACTGTCAATCTTTTGATACTTATTATCTCTTAAAAACATGCTTTTTGTTTTAACAACGAGAATTAATTTTACATTAATTTCTTCCACTTTTTTGTTTTGAATTTATAAATATGGATTCCATATTTGGAATCAGGAGTTTCAAATTGTGTAAATGGGTAACTATTATTTTTAGAAAATTTGAATAATTACATCGGTAAATATTTTATTTACCATTGTTAAATGGTAAATCCAGTAAATAAGGGTAAACAAATAATATTATAATAATATTAATCTACACTCAAACGAGTCCTAACCCTATTGGTTGATACATGTCGAACCATGGGAATCTTCGAGTCAATTTTGGGACCCCATGGATCCACTTTTAAGTGATAATGAAACTTTATATTAATTAAGTTAAAGTAAATACAAAAATGACATAAGCATATATCTTTTAGAAAAAAAAAATTTACATAGGGTTATATATATTATATTTTCGAATATAAATATTCATTATAAATATAAAAATATTTCCTACATCATAGTATTTTATTTATAAATTTTAGACATTGAATAATTAATATTATTTATGACACAATAATGATGTCGTATTTTCCTTATTAATGAATGAGTCAAATAATTGGTATTATAAATATTAAAATAAATATAATTTGAACTTTTTTATGAAATAAACTCATTTTATGGAATAATATGACATGTTATTATTGCTTAAATTAATTTTTTTTGAATTTATAATTTTGTTAAGACTTTAACTAAAATCAATTATGAAATAGTGTCTAAATTGACATAAAAGAGTTTTTAAAAAAATCTTATATTATTAATTGAAATTCTATTCCTAAAAATCTATGTTTCGGCCAAATAACATATATCATGATATTAGTATCATTAATAGATCACTTGGGGGGATCTTGGATATATATAGTATGTTTATTAACTATATAATATAAAAATACAAAGTGACATGGTAAATGTCAAACTAATTAACTAAGAGTCAAAACTAAAAGATAAGGTTAATATAATTACCCAAACCTGTCTAAAATATATTTTATTAAATTATTTAGACCCATACCCACCATAAAATTTAAATAATACACTTTAGAGCCATTTTAAACCAAATATGAATTTATTATAAAAACATATTTCAAGCTTTTCCGAAGGTGCCCCCCACCCCTCCTATAAAAGGGCACTCACCCTTCTCACTAACTCACACATTCAAAGACTTTTGTCTCAGCCAAAACCTGACCAAATACTCTCTCAAAATCCATCACTTCAACCTAGAGGCCTTGTTTTGATCATAAATCCAACTTAAGGAGCCCATTTGATCAAATCAAAATGAAGAACCCAATTAAGAGGTAATGTTTTCACCACCCTCTTTCAAATTCCTTTCTTCATAGACTTCTTATATCTTTGTTATTTCCATTATAGAATAATAAATCCAATATATTCTATATACTGTGATGTTATTATAAATATGTTACAACCATATTCAGTATTCTATCCATCCTTTTAATGACATGTCACCTTGTGTGCGTACATACGGCATACCGTCTCCACGTCGTGGTGTAATTGTTATTCAATATATTATTATTTGGATGGATATTATAATGATGTTTAATTCATTTAAATAATAAATATAACATGATAATGATTCTGTATATATGATATAACATCCAATTATATATTATTTTAATATCAAAAGAATGATATTGTCGCTCGTGCGTATGTACTGACTATCGTCTCCATAAACGTGATGAGATTAATTCCCCATTGTATCCATTAAAGACAAATTATCATTTTATGATTAAAAGTAATGATTAAGAACTTTATATCATTATGGATATGAATAAGATACATCCTATCCATAAAAAACACGACTTATGTATCAAAACATATAAAAAAATGACTAAGTTAACACCGAAAACGACGATAATACTAAAATATTATTAACAAATCATTACTAGAAGATCATATATGATATCATAATTATGGATATGGTTATTTTATAATTTAATAACAATGTTTTAACTATTATAAGAGAGGTTAACATACCATCGACTATGGAAAAGTACAAGGTAAGGGTTTATTTCACAATCACTTCATTATCCGAGGTTGTTTATGCGCAATTATCTTCTGGGACCTCTTTATCATCCACATCAGTGTTCCTAAAAAAGTATTTCAATACATTCTTAATATTTTACAAAATATGGGTTAAAGTCATTTATACCCTAATTTGACATTTTATATGATGTTTATAAAGGAATCTTTACGTCATTTTCCAAACAAGGACCTTTTTATACTTTCTGACAAATTAAGGTAAGAATGTATTTTTTTAACTTATACGGTGGGTGCGGCTATTTTAAACCATTGAAAATATTTGAAGCTTTCCTTACAAGCTTATAAGAATATTTTAATAGTAAATGTTTTCTTTTAAAATTATGTAACTTTTAAATGTTTTAATGATTTATCTTTCTAAATATTTTTAAATAATGTAAATGTTTTCAAAATGATTTTAAGGATTTATTTATATGGACATGAATGTTTTGAAATGATAATTATTTTCAAACGTTTCATAGTGGTATGGGAAACTTTGATTCGAAAATCTCCTTTAAATTACTTTCTTTATAAATGTGTTACTTTTTAATGATTTCAGAAAAGAGATATTTCTCTCAAAAAGTTTTCATTTCATCTCTATCAACATCCTTTTATGGATTTTATGCTTATTTGAAATTGATTTATTATGATACAAAACTTATATATTGTATTGAAGGTTTTTTGATATGTTTGACTGTGGATGTGTTATTTTTATACAATTCTTGGTTTATAGAGAATGTATTGACATTTTGTATGCTAGTTTTAATATGAATGTTTATGTTATGTTTAAACCTATTCATATGAGGAATTCATTGGACTTAGTATGTGATGGGTGGAGCCCATTATAGCTCCTCGATGCATCGGTAGGTCTCATGATACAAACTAGTGTCTTGGCATAAGGCCTAGGAAAAATCGTATTTGAATTCTTGGCACGAGGCCATGACTATGTGGTTATGGTAGTCTGGCATTATGCACTCCATCATTATGAAAGTTGTTATTGATATTTCATGTGATTATTCAACTAGATGAATATCCATAAGAATAAGTAAATGGAATTATTTCATTTTATTTTTTCCATATTATGATGAATTTCATGTTTTAAAGGCTTTTGTTTTAGTTATACATTTCCTTAAATGTTTATGCTTATTTATGAAATTTTCTACTATATTGTTATCCTTACTGAGCATCTGAGCTCACCCCTTTCTATGTTTTTATTTTCCCAGGATGTGAAGAAGTAATTTATGAATGACCTGAAATAATAGTATGAGAGGATCTGAAGACAAGCTGTTGTTGTAGTTTTTTTAACTTATGATTTAATTTAAGACTTATGAATATATCCAGTGTTTCCAAGACTACTAAACAAATCAGTTTTTCGAGACATGATCTTTTGTGATCAGGACAATGTTATGTAATAATGCACCAACTCTGGGTAACTGGGGTCAGGGCGTTAAATTTGGTATCAGAGGATGTTTTGTACAAACCTTAGAAGCTAGATTTAGATAAAATATGATTATAGCACATATCCCTAAGATAAACTTTGAGGATTAGTATAGAAGAACTTTCTAGAATTTTGGAATTGTAGAGATTTTGTGAATTTTCCATGCAATTCTTTCATGTATGGATACGAGCAGGTAGAGGTAGCTCTGGAACAGATGTACATAGGGGTAAAACCCGAAAACACCACTTTGAGCTAGACTCGAACGAGAACTGGTGCACGACAACGGGCCTTGCTGCACTCTTGGTTACAACACTCCTGGGGGATATGCTTAGGATAATTCTCATTTTCTTTACAAACAATTATGAAGGGTTTATGAGTATATACGTCCTCAAAGAAGATATTTTATGATTATGGATTATATCAATAAACTATTTAATTTATGTTAAGTGTTTTACAAGTTTGGGATTAGGTATTTCTATTCATAAAATAATATATTGTATGCCATTGTTTAGAAATGGTGCCCAGTAG
This sequence comes from Viscum album, assembly GCA_963277665.1. NCBI lineage: Eukaryota > Viridiplantae > Streptophyta > Magnoliopsida > Santalales > Viscaceae > Viscum > Viscum album. The sequence goes on from OY728157.1 coordinate 1,998,306,976, forward strand.
AGGGAATGAGAACTCTAGTATTGCACATGATCCAAAGAGAAAGAAGGATCATATCTTTCATGGTCATAAGACATAATTTATAACGGAAATAGTCTCCCATGTATTACCATCATATGAAGAAATAATATCATGTGTTGATAAGATAAGTAAAGAGTTTTCAGAGTCCTATGGATTTGAAGGGAAGCTAGAGAAGAAAAGGATGGTAAAGAGAAAGACAGATAAAGGGAAGAAGGTAAAGAAGGATTTTACCATATGTAATATCTGTGGAAAGAATCACCTTGGAAAATTCTTAAACGAAATGGGAGTATGTTATAAGTGTGGATAAAAAGGACACCACATTCGTGATTGTGAGAGTAAGAAAAAGGTTTCAAATGTACAATGCTTCATCTGTAAGGAGTGGGGACACTACGTGAATCGATGTTCAAATCATTAGAGTTTACTACAAATGATGATAATCGATAATAATCAAGTTATGATACTACCCCAGATGAGGAGGAATGATTAGAGTTCTTATGTTGTTATTAAATAATTATTTCATTTGAGTGATGTATCAACAATGTACTAGTCATAATAATTATTGATTATATAAGGATTGTATTGTAGTACTATTTCATAGAGGATTTGAGATTTTATGGTACTATGAAAAGTGAATCTACAACGAGTTAAACATTTTGGAAATTACATGGTTGATGGAACGATAAACCTTAATATGGTCCTAATATTGAGGTACTGATTTTAGAATAAGATATGGTGGATTTGGGTAAATTATATTGGATATTCTTGAATAACATGAAACTGATTAATGATTTTTCATCGTTGGAGTTTACAACATTTTTTATAAAAGGAGTATATCCAGTATTATATAATGAATAACGGAGCATGAATGTAATCAATAAGGTTTTATGGTAATTCAGGATGTTATCATGTTTTAAAATAATAAATGGTGACGGTGTTCACATGTTATTTCATATAAAAAAGGATCTTCATTGTGTTTAGCTTCGTTATAAATTTTGGACTGTGACTTTGGATAGTATTATTTTGGATAAGTCTAAATGTTGGAATGGATTAAGTTTGAAAGGTTATTTTTGGAGTTATTATAAAAGGACAACAAACAAACCTTGTGACAACCCGTCATGTCAGACAAAGCTGCAGGAATCGAACCCACAACCATAGTGCGATTAAGATTTATCACCTAACACTGGACTAAGTGAAGTCCCTGGATTGTATTATCTAGTTTCTTTTTTTAATGGGTTTGATATGTGATTTATACATTCATTATATTTGGAACTCTATATGATTAGGATAAATAGAGTATTTTTGAGTTGTGTTATGTTTTGTAGTGAAAGATGAGTTTGTGGTAGAATTTTATTAATGGATAAAACTCTAATTATAAAGTAAGTATATCTCATTAAGATTTTTTCTAATCTCATAAATAAATTCTTCAATATTAAGAAAATGAACTTAGAACAAAAATGTTTCCCTAGATGGTACCTTAGATCATCACAAATTTATGGCTTTGGGATTATTGGCGTTTTCATATCCATGTTCTCTACCACTATCCATTAGATATTGATAGATAGATTTGTCTTCCATATCCATATTTTCCTACATGGAACCCTAGTATGTGTTATTTTTGGTAACCTTCATACTTACCACTCTTTAGTTTAAATAGAGGCCTCATTAATCCTTTTTTCGATGTGGGATTTCAACTGAGATATTTTGAAATTTCAACCCCATGTTTCCAATACTGAGCATAAATTGCAAGGTCACAATTCATTGAAGGAGGGTAGAATGTAAAACCCCAAGAATCCACGGTATGCTTCTCTTTGAATAATACAGTAGCGTGTGTTGTATGCAACTTCGAGTTCTAACACACACCACAACCAATCAAACTATCCGTTATGAATATTAATATCCACTTTTTAAAATTTTATACATTTTTACTTTCAAATTGGACTTCATTTTTTGATTTGAAATATCAAAATTAGAATAGGATGAATTTTTGGTACTTTTCTGATAACTTTCAATATTTTGATGAATAGAGAAAATTATTAAATTTTAATTAAAAACAACTTTTTTAATCGAAATAATTAATAGTGATAAATTGTTAATTTGAGTGGTTTTAAAGTATATTTAGAATATATTATTACCATTGAATACAATGTTGTTCATTGGACATAATTTCACATTTAAACCGGACATAAACAACTTTCAATCTTTTGGTAGTTATTATCTCTTAAAAACACGCTTTTTGTTTTAACATTGGGAATTAATTTTAAATTAATTTCTACCACTTATGTATTTTGAATTTAGAAATATGGATTCTATATTTGGAATCAGGAGGTCCAAATTTGGTAAATATGTAACTTTTATTTTTAGACATTTTGAATAATTACTTCGGTAAATATTTTATTTACCATGGTTAAAGGGTAAATACAGTAAAGAAGGGTAAAAAATAATATTATAATAATATAAATTTACCATAAAACTTGTCATAACCCTATTGGTTGATACATTTCCAACCATGGGAATCTTTGGGGCGATTTTGGGACCCCATGGATCCACTTGTAAGTGATAATGACACTTTATATTAATTAAGTTAAAGTAAATACAAAAATGACATAAGCATATATATCTTTTAGAAAAACAATTTTTACATAGGGTTATATATATTATATTTCTGACTATAAATATTCATTATAAATCTAATAATATTTCTTACATCGTAGTATTTTATTTAAAAATTTTATACTTTGAATAACTAAATTTATTTATGACACAATAATGATGTAGTATTTTCTTTATTAATGAAAGAATCAAATAATTGGTATTATAATTATTAAAATAAATGTAATTTGAAAGTTTTGATGACATCCACGAATTTTATTGAATAATATTAAATTTCATTATTTCTTAAATGAATTTTCTTCGAATTAATAATGTTGTTAATACTTTAAAAAAAATCAATTATTAAACAGTGTCAAAATTGACATAAAAGAGTTTTTAAAACAAATATTATATTATTAATTGATATTCTATTCTTAAAATCTACGTTTCAGAAAAAGGACATATATCATGATAGGTGTATCATTAAAGGACCACTTGGGGGTCTATTGGATGTATATAGTATGTTTATTAACTATATATTATAAAAATACAAAGTTACATGGTAAATGTCAAACTAATTAACTACGAGTTAAAACTAAAAGATAAGGTTAATATAATGACCAAATCCTATCTAAAATCTATTTGTTGAAAGGATTTAGACCCATACCCACCTTAAAATTTAAATAATCCTCTTTGGAGCCATTATAAGCCGAATATAAATTTATTATCAAAACATATTTCTAGCTTTTCCAATGGTGCCTCTCACCCCTCTTATAAAAGGGAACTCCCCCTTCTCACTAATTCCAACATTCAAAGCCTTTTGGCTCGGCCAAACCCATACCAAATACTCTCTAAACTTCCCTCACTTAATCTTATTGGACATAGTTTTATCATAAAGACATATTAAGGATCCCTTTTGATCAGATCAAAAGGAAGAACCCGATTAAGAGGTAATGTTTTCTCCATCCTCTTTCACGTTCGTTTCTTCTTCAACTTCTTCTTTCGTTGTTATTTCCATTATAAAATAATAACTCCAGTATATTATATATACATTAATGTTATTATGAATATGGTACAACTATATTCAGTATTCTATCCATCCTTTTAATGACATGTCACCATACGTGCGTACGTCCGGCTTACCGTCTCCACATTCTGGTGTAATTGTTATGAAATATATTATTATTTGGATAGGTATAATAATGATGTCTAATTCATGTAAATAATAAATATAACATGATAATTATTCATGTATATATGGTATACCATCCAATTATATATAATTTTAATATCAAAAAAAATTATATTGTCGCTCGCGCGTACGTACGGACTACCGTCTCCATGAACACGATGAGATTCATTTCCCATCGTATCCATTCAAGACTAATTCTCATTTTATGATTAAAAGTAAGGTTTAAGAACTTTATATCATTATGGATATGAATAAGATACAACCTATTCATAACAAACATGAATTATTTAACAAAACATATAAAAGAAAATGAGGAAGTTAACACCCGAAACAACGATAATTCTAAAATATTATTAACAAAGCATTATTAGAAGATAATATATGATATCATAATTCTGTATCTTGTTCTCATATAATTTAATAACAATGTTTTAACTATTATACATGAGTTTAACATACCATAAACTAAGGAAAAGTACAAGGTAAGGATTTGTTTCAGAATCTCTTCATTATCCGAGGTTGTTTATACGTAATTATCTACAGGGACCTCTTTATCATCCACATCCATGTTTCTTAAAAATGAATTTCAAAATATTCTTAATATTTTACATAATATGGGTTAAATTCATTTATATTCTTGTTTTAATTTTTATAATAAGTTTACAAAGGAATCGTTACATCATTTTCCAAACAAGGACCTTTTTAACCTTTTCGAAAAATTAAGGTAAGAATGTCTTTTTTTAACTTATATGGTGGATGCAGTTATTTTCCACCATTGGTAAATCTTAGAAGCTTCACATACAATCTTATAAGAATATTTTCATAGTAAATGTTTTCTTTAAAAATTATGTAACTTTTAAATGTTTTAAAAATTTATCTTTCTAAATATTTTTAATTAATGTCCATGTTTTCAAAATGATTTTAAGGATTTATTTACATGGACATGAATGTTTTGAAATGATAATTATTTTCAAAAATTTCAGAGTGGTATGTGACTCTTTTATTCAAAAATCCCTTTTAAATTACTTCTTTTATAAATGTGTGACTTTTCAATGATTTCAAAAAATAGATATTTCAATCAAATAGTTTTCATTTCATCTATGTCAACATCCTTATATGGATTTTAAGCTTATTTGAAGTTGATTTATTATGGTACAAATCTTCCATATTGTATTTAAGTTTTTGTGATATGTTTGACTATGGATGTGTTATTTTTATACCATTCATGGTTTATGGTTAATGTATTGACATTTCGTATGCTAGTTTTAATACGAATGTTTATGTTATGTTTAAATCTATTCATATGAGAAATGCATTGGACTTAGTAAGTGACGGGTGGAGCCCACTATTTCTCCTCGATGCATCGGTATGTCTCATGAGACATACTAGTGTCTTGGAATAATGCCTTGACAAAATCTTATTTGTGGTTTTGGAACGAGGCCTTGACTATGTGGTTATGATATTTAGGCATTATGCATTCCATCATTATGAAAGTGGTTATTGATATTTCATGTGATTATTAAACTAGTAAAATATCCATGTGAACAAGTAAATGGTATTATTTCATTTTATTTTTTCCATATTATGATTAATTTCATGTTTAAAAGGATTTTTTTAGTTATAAATTGCCTTAAGTTTTTATTCTTTTTTATGAAAGTTTGTGCTACATTGTTATCCTTACTGAGCATCTGAGCTCACCCCTTTCTATGTTTAATTTTTCCCAGGATGTGAAGAAGTAATTTATGAACGACCTGTAGGAATAGTATGAGGGGATATGAAGACAAGATGTTGTTGTAGTTTTTTTACCTTATTATGTAATGTAAGACTTATGAATATATCTGGTGTTTCCAAGACTACTATACTAATAAGTCTTTAGAGAGTTGATCTTTTTTGATCATGCCATTGTTATGTAATAATGCACCAACTCTAGTTAACTGGGGTCGGGGTGTTACAAATGGTTTTTGAACAAGAATAAGGAAAAAGAGACTTGTGGTTAGGGTTTATTTCATAATCTCAATATTATTTATGAATATTTATTTTTATATATCCATTGGGGAATATTTATTTTCCACAGTATTTTTTATAAAAATGTTTTAAAAAATGTTTTTCATATTCACCTATAGTTTTTAGGATAAATTTTACTACTTTTTTATTTTTATACTACCTTCACAATTTTTTAAATAGATTTTTGGAAAAGAGGATAGTTTTTTTCATAGGAATTGTTTTTAGGATTTTTTATAATTTTTCAATTCATTAATGACAATGAACATTGATATTAATTTTTCATACTAGGGATATGGTCCATGAATTATATATCAATTTTTTCACTATTTGGTTTATGATTAAGATGGAATGATGTTTATAAAACCCATTTCTTTTCATGGGTTCTGATTTGTGGAATATTTTATGATCTTATGGCACACATATATATGATTTTCATTTTATTCATTGTGGGACCCATATCCCCCACAAATTAATTGGGTAATGATTAATGATATATGATATCAAGGGGTACATAGGAGGTTATCATAATCCCAAAAGAGGGTACATGGGAGGTTATCCCTATCCTAAAGCAACTACATGGGTGGTTAAACTAATAATATAATGTTATGAATGTTTTGAAGGGTAGACTTGATATAAGGTTTTATATGGATATGTCTATCCTAAAATTTATGCCTTCATCAAGGTCTATGATATCAAGATTTTTGTTTTTTATTTCATTATTATTGATGCCTTATAAAAATATTTTATTTATGTCCTGACCCATGTATATGATCAATGATATGCAAGATTTGGTTTTTAAATGTTATTCTCATTCTATTCTTCCCATGTTATTCTTATATAATTATTTTTATCTCTACTTTATACCCGTACTAACCATTTATTCCCACCCTTTATCTTTTATTATTCCCAAGGTTATTAATAAAAGTATTATTTCTGATAATTCTTACATGGTTACAAGATATGAATAACGTAAAGGGATAATAAGTAATTCACTAATGAACCAGTTATTTATGTGTCACTATTTTCAAAGTCACTAGACCTAAATGGTTATTATATATTTCATTAGGTTATTTAATTAATTTTTATATGTTATTATTTAAAATATGTTTATGAAATATGTGGGTTCTATATGAGGCCTTGTCTTGTCTAAGGGGAAACACATATTCCTTAATTTATATAAAATTTGGTACAACATTCAATATAATAGTATATTAAAGGGAAAATAATCTTATGATGACATCCCCCTAATCAGTTTTTATATTTGGTGTTATATTATTGAAGTGTTCTTTATAGTAATTAAATACCTAGGTAAATGTTTTATGGATTTTAGATATAATACAATCAAACATAATAAGAAAACATAGGTGTCTATTCAAATTTATAAAGTTTCAGTAACATGAAAAAATGAAGTATTTTTCAATCCTTTGACTACGTAACCCTATATATCTCAATCAATATTTCCCCATTGTATCTGACAAAAATATTAATTTTAGAATTCTAAAATTCATATCTCTATACCTAGGTTAATTTCATTACAATACTAAGTGTGAAATATGAAGGTCATCAAACTATTTCTCATACTCTCTAATCCATTATTTAATTTTATAAAAAGCGTATTTAATATAAGAAATAGGATTATAAATGGGAATATTTAAATTATTATATTAAGAAAACAATTCTTTATTATTGTTAATGGAATACCATGTTCCCTTGACTACATTTATCTGATACTCATTAGTATGGAAAGCATTAAAAAATGTAAAAGGATCAGTAATTTATTTTGTATTATTATAGAAAGTAAGGAATAATGGATTATGATCATAAATAGTCCTACGGAGAGTCATATAAGTGATTATATATAGAAACTATCCTTTTAAATACATCATTACAAGATTTTAATAATAATTATACATCAAAGTACAAGCCATGGATCATATTGTCTAGTGTCTTGGAACACTAGATACATAGTCAACCATTACAAAAAGTAATTCTTATTTAATCTCTATAATGAGATTCAATATTACATTAGGCTCATACATCATTATATGATATCCTATAGATAACATTAACCAAGCGATGATATAAAATCCCATTAAGGGATTAACTATAGGAACAAAGAATTAACACATGGGATAGAAGGCATGACATGATGATATAAAACGAAATTTAACATATGGAACCATAAAATATAATAAAGGAATCATATAAACATGGAGTCATAATAAAGAGGAAGAAAAATAAAACATGAACATATTCAGGGTCAAGGATAACTACCAAGACTATTTCCCATTGTAGCACAAGGCACGACTAACTGCCAAAACTATTGCAGATTATAGCACAAGCCGCTGTTAACCACTAAAACCGCCCCACATAAAGTATCATGGGGCTCAACATTACCCAATGAATTAGATATCTATGTCAGTGCACTCTCCTTAACATTCCAGGAATATGTTTTCTACATAATGAATCATACATAATAAATCTTATGTAACCATAAGGGTTACCCATGGAATGAATTGGGTACCATAATCATGACATAAAGAATAAACAATGGAAGTATCATAATAGTGTCCATGAATGAAAGGATGTAAAATATATATGTAAATTAATAATGTTATATAGGCATATATCATGGGAAGTGATTTTATGTATATGTGACAACATGCAAGAAAAGTTTTTATGATGTTTTTCATTAAAACTTTTTTGAGTGGTTTTAAGGAAAATATTAGAGCCTTTAAAATAGAAAAAGGAAAATACATTATAAAAAATCATAACGGAAAATTTATGGTTTTCATAATAAAAATTAATGGTTTAATAAAGATGATTCTAGCTTAAAATAGAAGATACGGTGCACTTGAAATTTTGAAAGAATTTGGCATGTTCCCAAAATATAGGTTTTCTTATCGGGAAGTATTGAGGATGGAGTCACTTAAAAACATGTGGATCATAATAATAAAATTATGTACGGTTATTGATAAATTAATTTTCTAAATTTTAATGTAATTTATAATATGCATATATATATATATATATGATAATTTCATTTTGGTAGAAAGAAATATAAGGAAACCTGAATGTATAATGGAGATTCGGGTAGAATTCATTACGGATTATCCGCAAGGTATCAGGTGTAGTTAATCAGGATTAACGAGATAAAAAGGGGTTTCTTATCACTTATACATCATGATATAAGAATTTTGGTGTTGAAAAATCAAACCCCTTCATTAGGGACTACACAGAAAATGGCATAGCATAAAGGACATTCTTGAATAAACGTGAAATGGAGAGGATCCCTTACCTTATGTCTATAGGTGTACTTTCTGGGTTATTAATGAACTGAATTAAAAAATTATGATTATTAATTAATAATTATGGAACCTATTATCTATTTATATGATTTATTATACCATTTAAAATATCATTTGGGTCCTTTTTAATAGATTAGGTGGTTCAGTTTCACTTTTTGGGAACATTTTTTTGTAGTTTTCTTGAACGATTCACTTGTATTCATGAATTGAAGTTTAATTAAAACAATGAAAAGAATACATAATTGTAATTATATGTTATTTATGATGTTACCAAACTTTTAATTTTTTTATAATTATGTTTTTTATATACCATGAAAATGAATCATTATATACGAATATAATGATTATCGTTTGGGTTAATTTGGGGGGTGGAGGGGGTTCGGCCACAACGAAATTGTTTTGTTTAATAATTTTAGTAATATGTACACAAGTTAGTTACATAACCATAAATATGATATTATAAATATAATAAAATCAGATTCAACCACAAAAATGGTATCATGACCAGATCTGAAGGTGGTAAAGGAGAATGAAAATAGGTCATTCTAAAAGGTGGTAAATTAGCACCTCAGGAACAACGCTTTCCTTTCAAAAATTAATAGAAGGGGAGAGGGGATTTATATGATATATTCTACAATTAGTATCATAAATTTATATTATATGTATGATACTAGAGTTACCATACCATTATGATGTGGATAAGTGGGGATTTTTTTAAGAAAAGAACTTTAAATTGAAATAAAAGTTAATGAAAAGAGAGGGAGGGGAATTAACTCTTGAATCCTCTTTAGGGAACCCTGGATTGGTATTTGGATGACACAAGATGCTCTTGGACATGGTTATGGGAAATAGAAGATGTGTGGTAAGAGTTCATATAAGGATTGAAGCTTTAGAGTTGTCATGTAATGATGGTGTGAAGGATGGTATTAATAGTGGAGGGGAGAGGGGTTTCCACAATACTATATTCATTAATTTATAATTTCTCAAAAAGATAATAAATAGAGATTCTTCCATGTCCAAAGATAGTAATAAGTTAATGTGAGTTCAAAAAAATAGACAATTACATCATCCATGACTCATGAATGATGCATAAATTCATTTATTTAACATATTTTGTATATTATTGGATTTCACTATTCATAAAAAATTCATGTATTTTAGAAAAATCCCAAAAATTAACTGTAACCATTTTTCAACATTTAGAATCAAAAAATGAAATCCATTTTTCTAAAATAATTTTTAAATATAATTAATTTAATTTTTAATTAAAATATTTATTTACTCAAAAACATATAATTTTAAAACATTTATTTTCTTATTCCAAAATATAGGTATATCGTACATCCACTTGAATCTTATTTATATACTGTCAAAGAAAAAGTTACTATTCATTAGGGTATTTCACTATTCATAATGGTAAAATTACTATTCATAAGGGTATGTAACTATTCACCAAAAATTAATTTGGTCATATAAGACTCCAAATATCATACTGATTGCAACCGTGTATGTCGGATTTTAGATATTCGAGTCATAGAAGTAAAAAAATTATGTTTATATGTCACATAGCACATATCAGTTCTTTATGTTGTGATTTAATGTGATTATATGACATCATTATAACACGGAACTTTCCATTAAAAACATTCGGCCTTTACATTATCCCCCATATATGAAATTTCACCCTCAAAATTTCATTTTACATTCTAATCTATAAATATGTGGGGTTACATATCCTTAATTTTCACCTCCAGTACACATTTTTTTTAAAGAAATTAGTGCCTTGGTCAAAGACCAAAGGACAATTATTTTAATAATAAAGTACCAAAGTTAGAAAAGACAAAAAGATTGGATTATCGTAAAATATCTATCAAAAAGATGAAATAAATCAGTTGGAAGGGAACCTTGCCAAGTCACGTTCTGATGAACACCTTTGTTGGAAAGGGCATCAGCAACAGAATTCACTTCACGAAATGCATGAGTAGCAATGTAGTCAATCCCACGAAATGAATTCAGGAAATTCATCCAAAGAGTGGTAAGCGGTTAGGCTAGATGAATCAAACCATTCCAAATATCTTGGAAAATGGTTTCAGAATCACTTTCAATCAAAATATTTCTCCATCCTATTTAGAGAGAAAAATCAACAGCATGGATGACCCCCAACATTTTTGGTTCCAAAGATAAAGAAAAAGCACATCCACCATATAAACATCCATGGCACTGACCAGAAGAGTCTCTATAAATCACTCCACAACTAGAAGGACTGGGATTGACCTTTAAGGCACCATCAGCATTCACTTTGATCCACCATGGCACCAGGGATTGCTAGAATACATCAACGGTACATCTGGGCTAAGGATATATAACTGCAACACGAATATGGCGAAGAACCTCCAAATCACCAACAGAATTGTTGCAGCAGTCTTTTTGGAATGAAGCTGCCTCTTGAATCTCTATAGGAATTCGAGATTTTCCGGCACTGTCACTTAATGAGTGATTATTATAAATAATATCATTTCTGACATTCCATATCTCATGTAAGAGCACCACCACAGCCGCAAGAATGATGTTTTTAATTTTTTGTGAGGCTTCATGGGTAATACACTTTTTCAAAATCATACATATCCTGTTAGAAGAGGGCCATCTATAGATAAATAAGTCAAAAATGTAATTCCATAAATAAGAGGTCGTAGCACATGACAATAAAACATGATCAGAATCCTCCCTGGGTTGATTGCACAGTTGGAATTTATAATTGAGTTGAATGCCAAAAGTTTGTAGACAAACTTCAATGGGTAATCTATTATGCGCGATACGCCAAATAGGAGTGATCCTTAATGGTTCGATCCAGGATTATTAAAAGAGCTCACCCATTAAAAATTGGAGTCTATTCTAGAGAAATTATGATTATAAATTTTTTTTGAATCAATAATTCCATTTGGAGCGGGTTCCCAAATAAGTAAATCCACATAATTATAAAAGGGGTACTTGTCAATGATCTGTGTGATGTTGTCAGGATTATCTTTCCTATGAAGTTGAAAAACGTCTTTGATAGAGTGACTAGTATCCTCAGGGGTATTATTTGGAGGTAACATAGTTATCAAGGGGGTACCAGTCAAATTATCAAGACAGAAGTTAATGCAAGAATCAGCGCTAACCATCCATCTAGAGTTTTCCATAATCTTATGATTAGAGTTCCTGATTGATGGAAAAATCGAGGAATTGATCAAATTAAAATTCCCCTTAAAATTTTCATTATGGAATCTATGTTTTAGAAAATCAGTATCGTTAGAGGTATTGTTGATTAAACGCCAAGTGTGTTTATCTTGAATGTCATCATGAAAGAATTTTAAAATTTTAATACCAATACCTCCTTTGTCAAGAGGTTTACAGCAGGTCATCCAATGAATAGTAACGCGTTTCTTTTCAAAAATACTTCCCGTCCAAATGAAATTATTTATAAGGTTATTAATTTTCTTTAAGATACATATCAGCCACTTTTAAATCATTTGGGAATAGACAATTTTAGAGACAATGGTTTACTTGTCAAGGCAAATTCTACCATCCAAGGAAGGGTATTTTACCTTCCACGTAGAGAGTTGATTTATAATTTGATCAATTATATTAGAGAAGAAACTAGATTTAGGTCTCCCCTAAAATATTGGAACACCCAGATAAGAGAAAGGGAACCAACTATCTTTAATTCCAAGATTATTGGAAATAATAGATTCTCTTCGAGCGGAGAAGTTTTTGCAAAGAAAATATGAGATTTGTTCCAAGAAATGGCTTGACCTGAGATATCCTCATAATGAGCAATAGATTTCATGAGGACTTGAATATTTCTTTGATCCCCTTTAATAAAAAAGATGATATCATCCACAAATAGAAGGTGATTGGGGACATTAAGGTTTTTGGTATCCTGGATAGGACTGAGCTTATTTTGATCAACTAGGGCAGTAAAAAAAATGCTTAAGTAATCTTCAGCAATAACAAAGAGGACGACTGAAAGAGGGTCTCCCTACCTTACTTATTTAGTGCATTTGAAATAGCCCCTAGGAGTACCATTCATCAAGATAGAGATAGAGGCATATTGAAAAAAAGTTTTAATTCTCCTGACAAAAGTCTCATTGAAACCAATGTTTTTTAAAAGTTCTAAAATGAATGTCCAATCAATAGTATCTAATGATTTTCTTATATCATTTTTAGTTGAAACACTACCTCCCCTTTTACTCTTGTTTAAGATATTGGTACATTCAGTGGTGAGACAAATATAATCTTGAATAGACCTTCCTTTAATGAAACGAAACCGATTCCACGAAACAATTTTATTATATATAAGAACAAGCCTATTAGCTATAATTTTAGGGATAATCATAAAAAGGGTAGTTAGCAGGGCAATAGGTTGAAATTGATGAATCCCTGAAGCATTATAAACTTTAGGAATTAAAGTATGGAATTGATCGTTAATTCCATAAGGGAGAAATCCATTGGAAAAAAGGACCTCATCAGATTGAAAATATCAAAATTTATGACATCCCAGTGCATTTGGATGAAATCCTTGTTGAAACCCTCCGGACCAAGAGCACTATCCGGTTTTAGAATAAAAACCATGTCTCTAATTTCATGATCTAGAGGAATGGTTAATATAGATTCATTATATTTTTAATTAACCATCAATGGTATAATATAATATCTAAGATCTACATTTATATCAGGACCATAAAAATGTTATGAAAGTAAGAGACAACATGGCTCTAGATGGCCTCTTTAGTGTCAATGATCATATAATTGTGTAAAAGTTTAGTAAGAGGTCGAGTGGATTTCCAAAATAATTTTAGGGAGTTATAAAATTAATTATTTTTATCACCATCAATAAGACATTTCTTAATAAATATTTGTTTACGCATATTATCAATGAAGGTGAGCAAAGATTTATGTTTTAAAGAGAGATTATCCTCATCTTGAGGGTCAACATTAAAATATGAGTTTGTATTGAGTGTTTGAGTTTGGATCATCTCTTTTTAAAGAGCCGAAATATCCAAGTCCATTTGTGAACATCTAAATTTACACCAACCTTTGAGCGCATGCTTTAATGTTTTCAACTTGAAAATACAGGCAAATGGGTCATGTTGATGTTTCATGGAATCCCAAATGTTCTTAATAAAGGTGACACAATTGGGATTCGTAGACAAAGAATTATTGAATCTGAATGGAAAGATAGGTTTACGCTTCTTAATGAAGGAACTGGCCAATATGGGATGGTGGTCAGAGTTAAGTCTTGGAAGTGTAATACTACATACATTGTCCCAAATGTCAAGATCTTTCATGTTGAAAAAGGCTCTACCAAGTTTACTGGAAAAAATTTTATTATAATTCCTTCTATACCAAGTATATTTAGCACCAATGAGAGTAACTTCAACAAGATTGCAATCCATAATGGAGGATCTAAATTCTCTTGAAGATATAGAGAGATGTGAGGGACCCATTTTTTCAGAAGAATTAAGAATGGCATTAAATTCTCCCAAAAATATCCAAGGTTCATGAATAGAATCTTCCATAAAAAATAGGTCTTTCCAAAGAGACCTTCTATCTTGATATCTATTATTGGAATATATCATCATACAATAAGTATGTTTTCCATCCCAGGAGAAGTCATAGGTAAATTTATGTTCAGAGGTTTTAAAAATTTTGATGTTTTGGAGAGAATTGTGATAGAAATGCCACATAGAGTCAGTCTAGAGACAATTCTTACTGGAACCTAAGAAACTATATTTGAGAGATCCTATTCTCATGATATTAAAATTAATGTTGACTTCACGGTCAAAAATAGAAAATTTATGGGGTTTATGAGTGGTCAAAAACCTCCTGAGAATGGTGTATGTTTCATTATTTGCAATACCTTGACAATTCCAAAAAAAACTATTTGTGATTGGGGTTAGAACCCCCTTTTTGGGTTTCCCAGAACCTTTCTTCCTATGGGATCTCCTAACATTTTTAGAGGAATTAGATTTGGATTTATCCTCCAAATATTTGACATTAGAGCTAAGATAAATAGAACTAGTCTTTGCAATATCTAAAATCTGAACAGAAATAGTAGTAGTTCTAGAAGTTGAGGGCAAGGTGATGCTGCCCTATGACTGATCCACAGCTAAACCCAATACATGTGGCTGTGCAGGTGAGGTCTGAACAGAATTTTTTATCAAAACATAGGTGGGAATCATATATAGATTTATCAGATGCACATGCAGAATTTTCAGAGGAATTATACTTTGAGGAAAAAACCTTCCACACAATAGAAGAGAGGGGTACAACAAGTATGGAAGATGTAATGACTGGGGGACTGTCCTCAAGTTTAACAACATGGGATCACTGTCCCGTGGTAGTATCAGTATTTGGAGGGAAAAAATCACAGAATTATCAAAAGAAATCTGAGCAGTGATGTTCGGATGAATATGTGAAGAAGGGTCAGCAGAAATATTACCATTAAGTGCCTTCTTGCGAAGTTCAACAAAATCAGGCATAATAGAAATTCCAGAATCAAGATCAGAACTATATTCAGCAACCTTTTGAAGAAGGTGTACCGAGTTACCTGGTTCTGAGATTTCATTTTTTTTACCTTGAATGTTAACATGATCAGTAGTAGGAATTCCCTCCAATCCGAGGAAGGGGGACTCAATCTATGGGCCCAATGTACTATTCAGTGGACCATGAAAGGATCCTGATCCTTCCAAAGTAGCAGTAGGGTTTTTTCTCCCCTTGTTCCTAAGCTCAAACTCATTGTTAGCTGGTTTACATGGAATAGATCCAGTAATAGACAAAGGGGGAGTAGTGGAGAGGTTGTTGTTGCCCACTGCAATTCCATGAGCTTGAATACTATGGAAGATTCAAGCAACCATATCTTCAATTTTTAATGGCTAATTTTCCTTCCATGAGAAGGGATTCTTCCTCATCAACAATTTCCTCCCATGATTTTCTATCAAGGGGGGAAAAGTTAGATTTCATTACCCAAAAATATTTCTTTTTCTAGGGGGCTCATGTTTTTCAAGTGCACCCTATCCTTTCTTTTTATGATTAACCTCCTTCTAATCATTAGTAATTGGAGGAACAACCTACGTTCTAACCACTCTACAATGAGAGAGGTTATGCCCTATTAATTTGAAAACCTCGCAAAATGAAGGGTTCTTCTTATATTCAACTCCGGTCTCAGTTCTATAATCATGGGCATTGATGTTAATAATAGATGGGATTTCTATGGCAAGTTCAACTTCAACCATGATTTTATAAAATAGTCATAGGTCACCATTTAAGGTTCTATTAACAATATTTATAGGAATTCCAATATAGTAAGCCACATAATTTACGATTTTTGGATACCAATAGAACCAATTCAGTCCATGGAGTCTCACACATACTTGTGCCATAGAATTTCTGTGTGTGTGTGGGTCAACAGACACATCCCTGTCTAAAATTATAAGAAAATCAGGTTTAAGATGGATGTTACCAAATTTCCAGACCTGTTCGAGATCTTCCTACGAGTTCAAGAGCATGTGATAGTAACCATTTCCAATAGGAACCATCTTCCACCTTACCATTGCCCAGAAATGTGATATTCTTGTTTTGAGTTCCATCAGAGGCCAAGGGAGATCTCCCGAGTTGTAAGAAACATGGCCAAGAACCGAGTATTTACAAATTTATGCCCTTTGTCGTAGTGCATCTGGATCCACATCCACTATAAATCCACCATCATCATTCTTTTTGAATATTGTAGGTTTGTTTTCCTTCACGCCGCTCAGATCTGACCCTTGGAGTGCGTCATGGAAGGAGACAGGAAATGCCTGATTTTGTGTTTTATGATGGCATGCATCTATTTTTGAAGATCCAACATCCAAAGGTGAAGGAGTTGCATGAGGAACAAATTCCCACTACAGATCAAATCCAGCAATAGATGAAACTTAGGAAAAATCCAGGAGACAATATAGAGTTTGGTGTGGTCGCCGAGTCGCCTCACAGGCCGCTATCGAGGAACCCATCTCCACCTCCAGTACCCAAGATGCCTCAAAAAACATGTGGTTCTTCTATAGTACATTAAACAGGAGAGTAGTTCTACTACGTAAATATTTTTCTCTACAATACAAGATATTCACTGGATTCTCCTCTTAATAATGACCATTCTTTAACAATACCACCTCTAAAGAGAGTGCATGTGAAGGATCTGGTATGTACTACCTTTAGAGGTGTACATGGAAGACATCATGCACATTGGACATGGTAGGAGGAAGTTCTAGTCGATAGACCAAAGCCCCATCAAGATCAAGAATCTTGAAGGGGGAGATATAATTAAGACATAACATTCCTTTCTTCCAAAAAATGATGACTGTCTTCCATGGAGATATACATAGAAATTACATGTCTCTATATTTAAACTCAAGGTCATGTGTATGATTATCTACATAACCATTTTTTTTGACATGGGAATCATTTATGTGATGTTGTATTTTTTCACCTTCTCCACCATTTCATTGACCATTTCATTTCCTTGTAGCTTACTCTCACTAACTTTATCCAATCATTCATCTATTATGCACCTTTCCCTATAAAGGGATTTGTATGGCGCCATTCAGATTCTCAAGTGAAAACAATTGTTATAGAAGAATTCGACTAGTAGAATATGATGGTCACATCTTCCTTTGATGTCCATAGAACACGCATTCAACATATCTTCCAATGTCTGAATTTTCTTCTCAGATTGGCCATTAGTTTGTGGATTAAAGGTTTAACTGAAGTTCAGTTCATTACTTAAAGTGTATTGGATACTTTTCCAGAACATCAACTTGAATCTAGGATCTTGATCAGATAGCATAAATAGTTTTACTCCATGTAGCCTTACCACTTAATTTATATATATCCATGAAAGTTTATCCAATTAGAAGTCATCTCGAATC
Organism: Viscum album; assembly: GCA_963277665.1. NCBI lineage: Eukaryota > Viridiplantae > Streptophyta > Magnoliopsida > Santalales > Viscaceae > Viscum > Viscum album. Next base: position 1,998,325,029 of record OY728157.1, read on the forward strand.
ATGATAAAGTGAGAAGTCTTTGTAAGATGATCTATAATGACCCATATAAAATTGTTTTCCCTAGATGCCTTGTGACGTCTAGTGAAAAATTCCATTGTGACTTTCTTCCACTTCCATGTGTGTATGGGTAGTGGATTCATCATCCCCTTATACTTTAGTCTTTCATCTTTCACTTGTTGATATACCATGAAATTTGATGTATATTCATCAATATCCTTCTTCTTATTATACCTCCAAAAGTTCTCTCAGGGATCTTCATACATCTTTGTGCTCCATAGAAGAATAGTGAAGGCTGAGCTATGTGATTCATTCAAAATATCCTTCTTTTTCTCTGAATTGGATGGTACACCCAATCGTGATCCAAATCATACAACTCTTTCCTCATCAATTCTGAACTCATTGTATTTTTCATTTTTCATATATTGCACCACTTTTTGAATGTACACATCTTTTCTTTGAGAATCCAATATTTTCTCCAAGAGAAATGATTGAGTGATAATTTTAGGAAGGACTAATGATGTTCCTCCATTAATTATTCCCATGTCCATCCTCTACAGATCAGAGAATATTCGATCATTTTCAACTCTCATCATTGATAATGATGCATGATCTTTTCTACTTATAGAATCCACCACCATATTTTCATTTCTGAGATGGTAGTGGATGGATAATTCAAAATCCTTGATGATATCTATCCATATTTGTTGGTGCATATTAATCTATTTATTTTTTAATATATATTTGAGACTCTTGTGATCAGTATTATCTCACACTTCTCTCAATAGATTTAATACTTCAAGATATTCAACATAATGATCACCACTGCCAACTACAAATCATGTGTGGGATACTTTAACTCATAAATATTTAGCTTCCTTGATGTGTAGGATGTCACTTTATCATTTTTCACCATCACACAACCTAAGACCTTTTGGGATTCATCATTGTACACACTAAATAGTTCCCCCCTTTTGGTATTATGAGTTATTCTTCTGTGATAATTCTCAATTTAAAATCCTTAAAATAGTCAACACATTCTTGAATCTAGAAAAACATCACCCCCTTCCATTAAATCATGGTAATTGGTTAGGAGAATCATGAAAAGTTCTTCACAAATCATCGATAACACCTAGCTAGACTCAAAAAGCTATGGATCTCTGTTACCAATGTTGGACAGGGTCACTCTTCAATCACCATTGTCTTGGAAGGTTCCACATTTATTCCTTTACTGGTGATAACATTCCACAAGAATTATAATACCTCCATAAAAAACTCTCATTTATAGTACTTTACATAAACCATCACCTTTCGCTGAGTTTTTAACAAGGTTATTCAAATGCTCCACCTGTTACTCCATGAACCTGGAGTATATCTGAATATCATTAATAAAGACTACAATAAATTTGTTGAGGGAATATCTAAACACTATATTCATCAAATCCATTTAAGTTGATAGAGAATTAGTGATCTTATGGGGATCACTATGAAATAATAGTGTCCATGCCTTGTTTAAAAGAATGACGTATTAATATATTCCTTCCATACCTTTAATTGGATATATCTTGATAGATGGTTAACCTTAGAGAAATAAATGGACCCATAAATCTGATCGAAAAAGGAATCTATCTATGGAAGGGGATACATCTTCTTTACCGTGATTTTATTGAGATCATGATAATCAATGTAGAGGAACATTAAACCATATTTCGTCATGAAGAAGAGGACTAGATCATCCCATGGTGAAGCAGTCAGGAATACACTTCTCCAAATTCACCTATAACTACTTCTTTAGCTCATCCAGCTCTATATTGGCCATTATATAAGGTTTCTTTGATATTGGTATAGATCGAGGAATTATTTAAATTGAGAAATAAACCTCTCAATTATGAGGAAGGCCCGATCATTCTTTAAGGAATACATCAATGTAATCCCACACAATGAGCATGTCTTCAAACTTGATTCTCTTCTTTGTCTCCATCATTTAATTTAGAAATTATTTTTGAGAAGGAATTAATATCCACACATGTGAAACTGATTCTATTGGATATTCATCTTCCTCCTTACACTTGTGATGAATTCGAAGATACATTGGGATGTGAAGAGTGATATCCCTTTCATGATAGTTGACGTTGTATTTTTAAAAATACATCCAATCCATTCCCTGGATAGCGTCGATCTACACTAAAAGAAGTATGAGGCAATTTTCTAGAAGGTTCAGTCCACAAACATTAACTGTGGAGGAGTTATAAACCATGGACCTAATAGTTTCCCCATTCATAATTCTCACAAATAACATATCCTCCAATTTTTGAGGTGGTATTTTAATAGTTCTAAAAAACATGCATGATATGAAATAATGTATAGAACCAGAATAAAATAGAATTTTTTCTTTACATGAATGAATAACAAGAGTACACATCACCACATCGTTGTCCGACTCCACATCATTTGTAGTGAAATCATAAGTCCTTTCATGTTTCCTTAGATGTTGTTGTGGATTTCCTTTGACAACCCTTGGATTTGGGAAATTGTTTTCATAATTCCGATGATCTATGTAGTTGTAATACTACATCACTAGCTTAGTGTGGATCTAAACCTTCCATTCTTCTTCCACATTTGCAGGATTCATCATATACATTCAGAGGTTCTTGTCTAAATGTCACATTCTTCCACATTTGAGGAAATTATGGGATCCCTTTATATATTTCTTAAGATGTTTCTTCCCATAAATTTTACCAATGGTATATTCAAGCTTCATTATATCATTGAATTTCATTGATGAACCACCCATGTTGTTCTAATTTTCTGCTTCTTATCAACGGGCCCTCGAGACCACCAAGAGTCTCTAATATTCATTTCAAACATGGTGGCACAACAAATAATCTCCTTATAATTTTTTATGTCATGGATTTTGCATCAAAATCTGTATACTCATATTTAGCCCTCTAAAAAAGTGATCCACATTGATTTCAGTGTTCATGAGTGTAATAACCCTGATCTTCTTTTCTATTTTGGATCTTGATTTCAGAGGTTTTTTAGGAAAGGGGTGTTTTTGGAAATTTTTTATGTACATGTTGTGTACTTATTTGTATATCTCATGTATTGAGTTACCTCGTACAACCGTGTCTTTGTCATGTAATGGCTAAGACATGGAAGTCTGGAGTGATGTGGTAGACCATTAATGTTGGGGGCCAGTTGAGGAAAATACACAACGTCTTTATTAATTGTACACACAATTTTTTTTATAATTGACTAATCAGACCAGGGTTGAGTCAAGCCTTCATATTAGTCTTCTTCTAACTGTGCCTCATAACGGAGTGTATAGAATCATTGATTCCTCTCTAAGACACCAATCCATCATATGTTCTCCAAATCAAACTTTGCTGATTTCATTGGGATCTCCTCGATTTTTTCTTCCTTCTTCAAGAACCTCTCCCCCTAATTCCACTAATTTATTAATTTATTCAAGTTGAAATTTTTTACCCTTTTGGTAGATCTATATCATTCTTGGTCTATTCAATGTTCCTTATTTGAGATTTTTCTTCATAAAACATCAAGGTAGGTTGTTTTTTGCCTTTAAAAGTTTGTATTTACATTTAATATGCCAACGTGTAGATTACCCATGCGTTCAGTATTTCAGGATAAGAAAATTTTACCATGTTTTATCTGACTTAGAAATATTGTGGGATTAAATATTTTTTTGTGAGATTATATGAAATTGTATGTTAAAGGAACACCTCATGGGAACGTTTCCTTGTTTGAATGTTTAGGTTCATTTGATCTCGGTTGCCTATGAAGGAGTCCATGTTTCATTTCATTTCTTGACAGATATAACTAATTGTATTTTGGAGTTTGTTAAATTCTTTTGGTATGTATTGGAATTATTTAGCCATGTATTAGTGATATCAATTTGTGCTGATTGATATCGTATATGCACATTTGAATTAGACAGGGCTATGATATCCTGGTGTAGTTAGACCATAGGTGGAATTGATATTGAGTTGTCCCTCAGAGTGTCTATTCTATTTCATGCAATGAGACAACATGTGGGATTGATGTTGAGTTATCCCATAGAGTGTCTATAGTTTATGTTATGAGACCACAATGGGAATTGAACATGAAGGATTCACTATAGAGTATGTAGTTATTATTGGGTCCACTTTCTGTATGAAGATTATATTTGTTGTCAACAGTTGTCAATACTCATCAAAATGATGAAGGATATGAAGAATGACTAAAAAGAAAGTGTATATTGGCTGAAGTGAGGTTTCCTAGATAATTGATATTGAATCATAGCATTAGATGTCATACATGAGAAATTATCTAAGAAGATAAATTCAAAAGATTGTTGAACTCATACTAAGTTCTAATAACATGTGTCAAAGGTGAAACAATGATTGCAACAATGAAGAATGGTGAAATATCATCCATCTAAAGATGACTGAAAAAGAATGAGTAATTTATAGAATACCATGTAATGCTTCACGATTTCATGAGAACCATGAAAAATCTTACTTGAAGAAAATAATCATATGATTTCAATGATGTAGAGAATGATGGATGAACAAGAAGAGAGATTTTGGAAGGACTTGGCATTCTAAGAAGGTCATGAACTACACATTTCCTTGAAATCAGATGATTGGTGTGTTGTTCTTAAAGTTCAAAATACATGTATCAAAGGTGATACATTATCTGCAACATTGAATATATTTGAATAATCTTCAAGCCTTCAGTTTTAGATGCAAAGGGATTATTGGAGTTCTTTGTAATTAACACTCCAAAAGGAATTGAGGATTTGATGTGAGGATTAAATATGTACTTTGGAAATAATATTCCAAAAAGAATGGACAAAACTATGAAGTTTCTTTGCTACTTTGTATTTCAAAAATATCATAAGTTTGGAGAACATGTGATGAAATCCTTATGAAGATTAGAGAGAGTAAGGAATAGATTTTTGGAAAAGGAAATAATGTGGTTCGCAATTCAATAGTGGAGCACAAGTATTGGCGTGCATGTTTAAGTGGCGCAAAATTCATATTTCAAGATCATCACATAAAAATTTGACAGTAGAAAGAAAATGGTGTGCAAGTTAAAGATTGGCACACAATTCAAAATGTGGTGCAGAAGTGTAAGTGGCACACAAGTATAAGTGGTGCGCAAGTGAATGTTGCGCGCAAGTCATATTCCAACATCATCATATAAAAATAGGACAATGTAAATAAAGTGTCGCGCTAGTGATGGAAGGGCGTGGAATTGATGGAGTGGTGCGCAAGTAGGAATGACACGCAAGTTTATATGGTGCGCAAGTCACCAAAATTCCTATAAATAGACGACTGGCCTCCTCATTTTTCAATTCTCAACAATTAAGAGAAAATTAGAGCTCTGATCGCGCAAGTTGTATAAGGTGCTATGATCGTGCAAGTAGTAGAGGGAGGCATGCAAGATGAATTGGTGTGCAAGATTAGCATTATTTATAAGGCGCGCAAGTACGGTGTCGCAGAATTTTTTTTGCACAAGTTTTGTCGCGCAAGTTACAGAGGCATGCAAGCAAGGAGTTTCTTTCAAGAATTGGGATATCTATAAGCCAAAGGTGGCACACAAATTGTGAGTTTGGGTCAATGTTGGAGTGCAAGTAATGAGTAGGTGTGCAAGTATGTGGTGCGCAAGCAGGGAGGCGCGCAAGCATGGAGGTGTGAAATCTGAGTGGCATGCATGCAGGTGGCATGCAAGCTAGGTGGTGAACAAATAGTGGCATGCAAGAAGGGATGAGTGCAAGGAGGGTGGAGTGCAAGTAAGTATTGGTGTGCAAGATAAAGAAGAAGAATAATAAGAGCTTGGTGCAGTTGGTTTTTCACTAAACAAAAATGTGTGATGAAGAGTACGTTTCAGTGCACCTAGATTTTCATTGAAGAAGAAAATGATGAAGAGAAGTGTGCAGAATACAGGTTTTCTATATAGATATAAGATAGGAGGAAGAATAAGAACATAGTATTCCCAATTGAAACCTACAATTCTTTAGAGTAGTTTAATTCAGATGATTCTATGTGAGATTATCCTCAGTTTCTGAATAGTCACATTAAAATATGTGGTTCTGGACAAGAAGAGAGAAGAAGATTTAGTGCAGTTGGTTATTACACTAAGAAGAAGAGAGAATAAGATTTAGTGATTTTGGTTATTGCACTAAGAATTATAAAGAAGAAGTCTAGTGCAGTTGGTGTTTCACTAGAGAAGAAGAGAAAGAATGAATGAAGAAATGTTTTCCTACTACTTTGCAAGTAATCAAGTGAAGATCACTAAAGAAGACCAAGAGCTGAACTTACCTTATCAAGAATGAAGGGGACTGTCTCTATATGCAGTATATAGAACCAGCGAGAGGCTGCAAGTTGGACTAGACTATCACTATTCTAGGGAAGAGGATTGTTTCCCACCCCCCACTTAATGTGTAGGGACTTACACTGGCAATAGGATTGTTTTTCTAGCCACTCCATTTGTAGAATCTTATTACATTATATTGGAGAATCCATGCACTGGTCATTCCCATGCATGGAAAGGACGTAGCTACTCTTATTAAGTGGTGAACCTTGTAAAAATATCGTGTGTATATTTTTACTTCTTTCTATTATTGCATGCGACATGGAAAAGGGAATAAGATAATCAAGATCCTAAAAGGTCAAGAGGTACAGGGATAAAAGCAGGTATTGGTTTAAAAAGTCCTCAACACTGATTCACTCCCCCTCTTAGTGTTAGCTATATCCCAAAATGGTTCTCTCGGTTATTGTGTAATGACCATTGGGGGAATTGAAGGTGGGTTCTACCTCAGAGCGTCTTTTCCTATATTGCATTACTTGGCCAGAGGGAATAGACTGTGTGAGCTACCTAGAGAGTAAATGTTATATTGAGTGTTTGTGATAAGTCAGGCAATCCAAAGCACAAAAATAGATTCGATGTTATTCAATAGTCTTTTGAGATACCAATTTGTGATGCTTACTTGATTAAATGATAAAAATTAAATGGTATTGAATGTAAATGGAAATTTGAGGATTGGTTACTTTTGTGTACTCTTAGTTTCTTTGATGCATTTCCATTATTACCGGTTATATATACTCACTGACAGTTTGGCACATATCTTGTGGTGGGTTCCTTCTAGAATTCATCAAACACCCTTTTTGGGTCGTAATTTTTGGACCCAAACCAATTATATGGATGCAGGTATAGGTAAGGGAAAGCTCCCTTCATCCTAAAGTACTTGATTTTTGTGGAGTATGAGAGATTGGGACCAAGATGAGGCTTGTTATGCTACTGGAGTTTACTTGTTTTCTTTTTTACTTTGGTTTAGTACTATATTTCTAGCATCATTACTAGTTTGGTTCCTTTCTAGAAATATTTGACATTCGTCATTCGTATATGTTCTCTAGTTGTTTATTTACATTCATTATTCATTTGTTTACTTGATATATGTTATTAATGATTCCACTACTACTTATTATTTGTTATTCGACTGTGAAAAAAATTCCAATAAGAGAATAGTTTCCCCATTATCACACCAAATTCCCTCACTACTAGTCACCAGCCTCTTGTGTTCGGGGAAATGTGTTTGAGGACATGTGACCAACCAGGTATGGAGAACCTTTTCGTGGAACCAGGATCCAAGAGGATACAATGAAAAATCCTGAGGCATACCTTGCATGACATGTAATGTTTTTTTATAAGCCCAGTTGGACACATATCATTCTTCTTGAAACTGAGGAACTCTCTTTCCATATTGAGATAGAGTGTTCGAGGAAAATAATAATTGAAAAACATCCCCTTTATTTCCTCCCAATCCATAGAAAAAAATTTCTTCTTGGGACTTTGTATTCTTGTTCAGTGTTCACCACTGATCAGCTTCCCCATAAAAATGATAGATTTCTAGCATAACTTTCTCTTTTTTTGTGAACTATAGGATGGATATTATCATTTCAATGGATGAAATCCAGTATTCTAAAAAGAGGAGATTAGAAGATCTGCAAAACATGGGAGGCCTTTTCCACATGAAGGATTCTACGACAACATTCTCATTCCTATTAGGAGGAGTGAATTCCACATAATTCAATTTATTATTCATAACTAGTTTACCTATGGAAGTACTATCATGGAGTTTTTAGCACCCATTCCAATCATATTTGGAATATCATTAGGGATATATTCACATTTACTATCACATTGGTTATTGGAATGTGTTTTCTATTTCCCACCATTATGTAGGAAAAAGAACATACAATTATAGGGCTTTAATTCTTAATTATTTTAAATAAAAATGAATCTTATGAACATAAAGGATAAAAATATAAACGAGAAGTATATATCAACATGTGATTCCTTAGCATTCTATCTTGTCTATCTATGAACTATTTCTTAACCTATTTTATTTTGGGATTTAATTTATTCCCATATTAATGGTTTTTACTAATCTCATGAATTTACCAAAGCATATCCCCCTGGTCTGTCAAACTAAGAGTGGAGTCTGGCACATTGTTGTGTACACGGATAACTCGAGTCAAGCCCGAAGCTCCTACTCGGAGCCTTCACTCCTTGGTAAATCTATGCCAGATCCACCTCTACAAGTTTGTTTCTAGACATCGATGTTTTTAATTTATGAACCAATTACTCAATACTTACCAACAAATTGGGATATTATCTTATAGTTAGCCTCATCCTTAAGATTCTCACGAATGCTATCTATTCTTAATTCCCACAAATAACTATAACATCCTATGATACCAACTATAAAGACCATATCCTTAAACATTCAATATTAAATGATTATATGAATAATTATACATTAAAGTACTAGTGAAGGATCGTAAATTCTAGTGTCTTGGAGGACTAGGTAAATAATGTAACATTATAAATACAACGTTTTATTTATTCCATATAATGATCATATGTATTCCATTGTCCTCATACATCTTATTAGGTTAACCTAGGGATAAAATGATCAATGGGGTGAGCTAATATCACAGTAAGGGAATATCCATAGGAACAATGAATTATCACATGGGATAGAAGGCATTCAATAGGGATATAAAAGGAATTTAAACTATGGAACCACAACATATAAATAAGGAATCACATAATATCATGGAGTCATAAAAATTTGGACGAAACATAAAACATGAACATAGTATGATTCAAGGATAACTTCCAAGACTGTTTACCATAGTATCAAAAGAAAAGGCTAACAGCCCAGACCATTGCACATAGTAGAACAAGACTAGGCTAACCACCAAGGCAATCACATATAACGTCTCAGGAGACTCAGCATTACCCACAAAAATTGGAGGTTAATCAGGGAACACCCATATTAAATTTCAATGAATTTTATTGCAACATAATAATTCATATATAATCAATCATATATAAACAAAAGGGTTACCAATGGAAACGATTAGGAACCATAATCAGGACATAAAGCATAATAAATTGGAGGATCATAAAATTGTCCATGAATGGAAGGAACTAAAATATACATGGATATTCATACGGTAAAATAGGCATGTATCATGGGAAGTGATATCAAGTATAAGTGACAACATGTAAGACAATTATTTATGATTTTCTCTAATTAAAACATTTTTAAAGCTTTTAAGGAAAATAATGTAGATTAATTAAAATAGAAAAGGGAACAATACATTATAAAAACATAGAACTGAACACATAAGGTTTTCATAAAAAAAATACTAGTTTTATAAATATATATGTGGCTTAAAAAAGAATATAGAGTGCAGCTAAAACAATTTAGGAATTTAGGATGTTTCCCTAAAATAAGTTTGCCTATCATGAAGTATTGAGGATGAAATCACATAGAAACACATATATCCCAAAAAATGATATAAGGGTCATGATAAATTAATTTTTCTATGTACATGTAATTTTTAATATGCACATAAATAGATATTATAATTTAATTTTCATATAAGTAAAGATAAGGCAACCTGAATGAATAAAATAGATTCGGTTAGAATTCCTTACGGATTATCGTCACGGTATCAGGTGTGCATAAGAGGGATTCATGAAGGATAAAGGAGTTTCTCATCACTTATAAATAATTAGGGTAGAATGGGGGACATTATAAATCATACCCCATCATTAGGGATTGCACGTAAAATGGCATAGAATATAGAACATTCTTGAATAAAATGGAAATATAGAGGATCCCTTACCGTATGTTCAAAACTTATATTACCTGGTAATTAATAACCTGAATTAAAAAATTAAGTTTATTAATTAATAATTACATAACCAATAATATATTTAATTTATTTATTCTACCCTTTATATGTACATTCATGGCCTTTTTAATAGGTTAAGTTGTCCAATTTCATTGTATAAAATGTTCGTATTTATAGTTTTCTTGAATGGTTCACTTGTATTCAAGAATGGAAGTTCATTTAAAATGTGGATAAACATACAAAATTGTAAATATATGTTATTTATGATGATACATAACATTAAATAATCATATAAATAATTTTTCATATACCATGAGAATGAATCTTTTGATAAGAATTTAATGTTGATCGTTAAGGTTAATTTGGGAGGTTTTTCATTCACAACGAACAAGTTTTGATTAATAATTTACTAATCAATACATAAGGTTGATCCCGATCATTAAATAGGATATAATAAATATACAATAATCTAGTTCAACCCTATAAATGGTTTAATGACCATATCTAAAGGTGGTAAAAGAAAATGAAAACATGTCGTTCTTGTAGAGGATAAATTAACACCCCACAAACAAGGTTTTCCTTTCTAAAAAAAAGTGGGGAATGAGGTTGAATGATATATTATTCCATTATTATCATAACATTCTAATATATTTAAGGTAATTTACTTACCTAACCATGTATATGAGGATTTGTGGGGAGAGATTTAAGAAAAGAACTTGATATTGAAAGGAAATTAAAAGAATGGAGAGAGGGGTAATTACTTATTGAATCCTCATTAAGGAACCATGGCTTTGCATTTTGATGACAATAGATGCTCTTGGACGTGATGTAAAATCTAGGAATGATTTTTGGGCATAGTATAGACAAGGATTTATGATTGATAAGTGTCATGAAATTTTGGTTTTAAGGGTGGTATTTATAGTGGAGGGGAGAGGGGTTTTCAAAATACTATATTCATTATTTTATTATTTCTCTAAAATATAAGAAATAATGATGATTCCTGGACCAATAATACTAATAAGTTCATGTGATTTCTAACTAATGTCTATTCACTACTGGAAATTTGTGGTTTCCCAACACTTTTATCCCAATGGATTACAAAAACCATTGGGAAAGGGAGACTATACCAAAGGTTTAACAAAACTGTTGGTATTGACCTGTTTGGAAGACCCATTACCAAAGGTTCTCTAGAACCGTTAGGAAAGTATTCCTTGGAGTAGGATTTACCAACAGTTCTACAGAATCATTGGGAAAAACCTGTTTTTTAGAGGATTTTACCAACGGTTCCATATGAACCGTTGGTAATGTAAATCTTTCCCAATGGTCTTTAAAAACTATTGGGAAAAGATTTCCCCAATTCAGTAGACCCTCCTCATTCTCAAACATAAGTGAATGTGCAGTAGCGGACGCCCAACTCGCTTGACTTCCCCCATTCGAACTAATAATCTAGATCAGATCCATCTCAAATCAGGTATTTGTTTTCTTTCTACACTTAAAATCTTTAAGTGTTGCGTTATTATTGTTTTTATTCATCTAATAGTTTAGTCTTATGTTCTTATTTTGTTGTGTATATTTCTTTTCAGTTTTGATTTAACCTAGATTTTCTCCGTCCTATCGGATCCATTTAATTTATTAATTGTTTAACCCTCCGATGGAGGTGAACCATCATAGATTCTTTGTGGTTGGATTCCATATTTTCTATGTATGTTTTTTTATGAATTTTCTTCATCTTTTAATTAATTGTTACTTTCGAATTAATTTATATGTGTCTATTAATTTTTTATCAATGTTTCTAGGGGTTGGGGGGTTGTTCGGGGGTGGGGGAGCTGTCTAGGGGTCAGGGGGGGTGTCCGGAGGTTGGGGGTTGTCCGGGGGGATGGGGGGATATCCGGGGGGTTGGGGGGCTCTCTTGGGGTGGGTGGTTTTCGGGGTGGGGGGGGGGGGGGGGGCTGTTCGGGGGTTTGGGGGGATGTCCGGGGGTTGGGGGTTTTTCGGGGTGAGGGGGGGTTATCTGGGATGGGGGGGCTGTCCGGGGGGTTGGGTCGTTGTCTGGGGGTTGGGGTGCTGTCCTGGCTGGGGGGGGGGGGGGGCTATAAGGGTTATGCGGGGGGGGGGGGGGGCTGTATGGGTGTTGTGCGGGGCTGTCCGGGGGATGGGGGGCATTTTGGGGGTGTGGGTTGTCTAAGGTGGATGCAGGGGCTGTCTGGAGTGGGGGGGATCTCCGGGGGTGGGGGCTGTCTGGGGTGAGGGGGGATGTCCGAGTGGTCAGGGGGGTTGTTTGGGGGTGGGGGTTGTCTGGGGGTTGGGAGCCTTTCGGGATGAGGGTGGGGGGGGGGATCTCCGGGGTCAGAGGGGGTTTGTCCGGGGGGGAGGTCAGGGGGGTTTGTTTGGGGGTGGGGGGGTTTTCCGGGTTTAGGGATGGCTTCCCGGGGGTGTTTTGGCTATTCGGGTTGTGTGAGGGGTTGTCTGGGTGGTTCGGGGGTTGTCTGGGTGGTGCAGGGGACTGTGTGTATGTATATTTTTTAATTCAGTATAACTCTTTATTTTTTACGAAATATGGAAGCCTAATGATGTTATAATGGTTTGGAGGTGAGTGATGCTATATGAGATTTTATGGGTTATTATGAGAAGATTCATTCCATTTAATTGATTGGTTCATAAAACATAAGTTGGGGCTGCATAAATTATGTAATTGGAATTGGTAAAGTAAAATGTTGGTCTCAGATTTCTGAATCAAGAGTTTGTTTCTTATAACATAAGATCAGTTTCTATAATGTGAAGTACAACTACATAGGATTTATTGGGAATCCTAGATGGAAGATGTTTCCCCGCGGATGTCGCTGGACCAGGCCAACATGATGTGGTCACGCCGCAGTCACACCGTGGTCATGCCGCGATCACTCCGCAGTAATGCCGTGATTTGTCCCTACTCTAGAACGACACACTACGGTGGTTCAAAGTCCTGTCGTAATTCAATGTATGATACCTAGAAAGAGTTTTAGATACATTACCCACCCACCTTCCTAGATATCCCCCCCCCCAGACAGCCCCCCACCCGCCTCAATTTGAGGCACGATGTGGCTAGTAACACTCAAAGTGTGTTTCTTTTGTATAAAATGGACACTCTTTTATGTAAAACCAACTGGCATACAGAAAACCAACCAAACACCTTCGGATTGTGTTGATATTTTAGGAAAACAATCCATGGGTCATTTGTGACGTGTATGAGTCAACCCTGCCTCAATCTGAGGCCCGATGTTTCCAGCACCACTCAAAGTGTCTCACTTTTATTTGAAATGGACAACATTTTATGTGAAAACAATCACTGGAAGATGGAAAACCACATTCGGATTGTGCTGATACTTCAACACAACAATACATGGGTGAATTGTGAAATGGTCGGCTAGACAGCACGTCAATCAGAGGTCTCGTGTGAACGCACTGACCAAAAATGCACTCCGCATGTCGTAAATGGCCATAACATGGGTTTTACGTTCAAATGCATGTCCAACAACATCGTAATGACTTGAAATCACATGAAAACACCCTAATTACTATTATTGAGGTGTACGAGGAGATGACACATACTTCTGACGTGCAATTTGCGTGACACGGCTGAATATTTGTTTTTAGGTGTTTGGCGAGTTTTAAAAGCACGTGAAGTATGGTTGAAACCAACAGAACGACCTCGGAATGCCATGAAATTAGACGAAAATAAAAGGTGGGAGAATTGTGAAATAGTCGGCTAGACGGCACGTCAATCGGAGGTGTCGTGTGACCGCACTGGCCAAAAACGCACTCTACGTGTCTTAAATTGCCAAAACATGCATTTAACGGTCAAATGCATGCCGAACAACATGAGAATAACTTGAAATCACACGAAAACACCCCAATTATTATTCTTGAGGTGTAAGAGGAGGCGACATGTCATTAGGATAGGCAGTTTGTATACCATGACTGAATATGTGTTTTTAGGTGTTTGACGCGCTTAAAAAACGCACATGGGGTGGTTGAAACTGGCCAAACGACCTCGGAATGCCCTAAAATCGGATGACAACAAAGGGTGTGTTAATTGTGAAATGGTTGGCAAGACGACACGACAATCAGAGGTGTCGTGTGACCGCACTGGCCGAAAACACACTCTGCATGTCGTAAATGGCCAAAACATGTGTTTAACGGTAAAATGCATTCCCAACGACATCAGAATGACTTTAAATGACACTAAAATAGCCTAATTATTAATCGTGAAGTGTAAGAGGAGACAGAACGTCATTAGAACATGTGGTTTTCTCAGCACGACTGAATATGTGTTTTTTAGGTGTACGACGCGCATGAAAAGTGTGCGTGGGGTGGTTGAAACCGGCCGAACAACGTCGTATTTCCATGAAACCGAAATATAACAAAGGGTGGGTGATTTTTGAAATGGTCGGCCAGACGGCACGTCAATCAGAGTTGTCATGTGACCACGCTGGCCGAAAACGCACTCTACGTGTCGTAAATGCCAAAACATTTGTTTAACAGTCAAATGCATGCCGAAAGACTTCATAATAACCTGAAATCACAGGAAAACACCTTAATTATTATTCATGAGGTGTACGAGGAGACCACACGTCATTCGGATGAGCGGTTTGCAAGGCACTGCTGAATATGTGTTTTTTAGGTGTTTTGCGCGCTTGAAAAGTGCACGTGCGGTGGGCGAAACCGGCCTGAATGACCTCAGAATTCCATGAAATTGGATGACAACAAAGATTGGGTGAATTGTGAAATGGTCATCTAGACAGAACGTCAATCGGAGGTGTCGTGTGACCACGCTGGCCGAAAACGAACTCCGCGTGTTGTAAATGGCCAAAACATGCGTTTAACGGTCAAATGTATTCCGAACGACATCAGACTGACTTGAAATCACACAAAAACATCCTAATTATTATTCATGAGGTGTACGAGGAGATAAAACATCATTCGGTCACATGGTTTGTGCAGCACGACGAAATATGTGTTTTTTAGGTGTTTGGCGTGCTTGAATAGCAAGCGTGGGGTGGTCAAAACCTGTCGAAGGACCTCGGAATGACATTAAATCGGACGACAACAAAGGGCTGGTGGTTTTTGAAATGTTCGGTGAGAAGTCACATCAATCAGAGGTGTCGTGGGAATGTGCTGGCCGAAAACGCACTATGTGTGTCGTAAATGGCCAAAACATGCGTTTAACGGTCAAATGCATTCCGAACAACATTAGAATGACTTAAAATCACACAAAAACACCCTAATTATAACTCGTGAGTTGTGAGAGGAGAAGATAGGTCATTCGGATGTGCGGTTTGCACGACACGGCTGAGTATGCATTTTTAGGTGGTTGGCACGCTTGAAAAGCGCGCGTTGGGTGGTCGAGACCGGTCGAAAGACCACATAATTGCAAGAAATCGGACGACAACAAAGGGTGGGTGAATTCTGAAATGGTCAGCTAGATGGAAAATCAATCGAAGGTGGCGTGTGACCGTGTTGGACGAAAACACACTCCGCATGTTGTAAATGGCCAAAACAGGCATTCAACGGTCAAATGCATTCCGAATGACATCAGAATGACTTGAAATCACACTAAAACACCCTAATTATTATTTGTGGGGTGTTTGAGGAGACGTCACATCATTCAGATGCATGGTTTGCGCGGCATGGCTGAATATGTGTTTTTTAGGTGTTTGGAGCACTTGAAAAGCGCGCATGGGGTGGTCGAAACAGGCCGAACGACCTCGGAATTCCATGAAATTGGATGAAAAAAAAGGTGGGTAAATTGTGAAATGGTTGGCTAGACGGCACGTCAATTAGAGGTGTCGTGTGACCACACTGGCCTAAAACACATTCCACGTGTTGTAAATGGACAAAACATGCGTTTAATGGTCAAATTAATGTTGAACGACATCGTAATGACTTGAAATCACACAAAAACACCCTAATTATTATTTTGGTGGTGAACGAGGATATGACACTTCATTCGGACACGCGGTTTGCACGACACGACTGAATATGTGTTTTTTAGGTGTTTGGCGTGATTGAAAAGCGCGCGTGGGGTGGTCGAAACCGGCCAAGCGACCTCCGAATTCCATGAAATTGTACGGCAACAAAGGGAGGGTGAATTGTGAAATTTCCGGATAGCCGGAACATCAATCGGTGGTTCCGTGTGACCGCGCTGGCCGAAAATGCACTTCACCTGTCGTAAATGACCAAAACATGCGTTTAATGGTCAAATTCATGCCTAACGACATCAGAATGACTTGAAATCATATGAAACACCATAATTACTATTATTGAGGTGTATAAAAAGAGGACACGTCATTTGGATTAGCGGTTTACGTGGCACGGCTGAATATGTGTTTTTTAGGTGTTCTGGGCGCTTCAAAAGCACGCGTGGGGTGGTCGAAGCCGGCCAAACGACCTCGGAATGCCATGAAATTTGAAAACAACAAAGGTTGGGTGAATTGTGAAATGGTCAGCTAGAAGGCACATCGATTGGAGGTGTCGTGTGACCACGCTGGCTGAAAATGCATTATGCGTCTCGTAAATGGACAAAACATGCATTTATTGGTCAAATGCATGCCGAACGACATCGGAATGACTTGAAATCAAACGAAAACACCCTAATTATTATTCTTGAGGTGTAGGAGGAGACAACACATCATTCGAATGTGTGATTTGCATGGCATGATTGAATATGTGTTTTTTAGGTGTTTGACGCGATTGAAAATCACGCGTGGGGTGGTCGAAACCAGCCGAACAACCACGAAATGCCATGAAATAGAAACACAACAAAGGGTGGGCGAATTGTGAAATGGTCGGCCATACGGCACATCAATCGAAGGTGTCATGTGACTGCACTGGTCGAAAACTCACTCCACATGTCGTAAATGGCCAAAACATGCGTTTAACGGTCAAATGCATTCCGAACAACATCAGAATGACTTGAAATCAGACAAAAACACCCTAAATATTATTAGTGAGGTGTAAGAGGATACAAAGCGTCATTCGGACACACGGTTTGCGCGGCATGACTGAATATGATTTTTTAGGTGTTTGGCACGATAGGAAAGCATGTGTGGGGTTGTCGAAACCAGACGAACGTCGTCGGAATGCCATGAAATCGGACAAAAACAAAGGGTGGGTGAATTTTAAAATGGTTGGCCATATGGAATGTCAAACAGAGGTTTCGTGTGACTGCGCTGGCCGAAAACGCACTCTACCTGTCGTAAATGGAAGAAACTTGTGTTTAACGGTCAAATTCATGCCGAATGACATCATAATGACATGAAATCACACGTAAAAACCGTAATTATTATTCTTGTGGTGTATGAGTAGATTACACGTCATTCGGACATGCTGTTTGTGCGGCATTGCTGAATATGTGTTTTTAGGTGTTTGGTGGGTTTGAAAAGCACACGTGGGGTGGTCGAAATAGGCCGAATGACCTCAGAATTCCATGAAATTGGAAGAAAACAAAGGGTGGGTGAATTTTGAAATGGTCGGCAAGACGGCAGATCAATCTGATGTGTCCTGTGACCGCGCTAGCCGAAAATGCAATCCGTCTCTCGTAAATGGCCAAAACATGCGTTTAACAGTCAAATGAATGCCGAACGACATCAGAATGACTTGAAATCCCTCAAAAACACCCTAATTATTATTCAGGAGGTGTACCGTGATACAGAACAGCTTTCGAATGTGCGGTTTTCATGGCACGACTGAATATGTGTTTTTAGGTGTTTGGCGCGATTGAAAAGCGTGTGTGGGGTGGTCGAAACTGGCCGAACGACCTCGGAATTCCATTAAATCGGATGAAAACCATGGGTGGGTGAATTGTGAAATGTTTGGCTAGACGGAACGTCAATTGGAGGTGTCTTGTGACCGCGCAGGCCGAAAACACACTCTGCCTATTGTAAATGGCCAAAACATGCATTTTACGGTCAAATGCATGCCGAACAACATTGTAATGATGTGAAATCACATGATTACACCATAATTATTATTCTTGAGGTGTAAGAGGAGATGGGATGTCATTCAGACGCGCGGTTTGTGTAGCACAACTGAATATGTGTTTTTTAGATGTTTTGCATGCTTGAAAAGCACGCGTGGGGTGGTCGAAACTAGCCGAACGGCCTCGGAATGCCATGAAATTAAGAGACAACAAATGGTGGGTGAATTGTGAAATAGTCGGACAGACGGCACACCAATAAGAGGTGTCATGTGACCGCGCTGGCCGAAAAGTACATCTCGTGTTGTAAATGGCCAAAACATGCATTTAACAGTCAAATGCATGTCGAACGATATCAGAATGACTTGAAATCCCATAAAACACCCTAATTATTATTAATGAGGGGTACGAGGATATGGAACGTCATTCGGACGCGCGGTTTGCACGACACAGCTGAAAATTTGTTTTTTAGGTGTTTGGCTCGCTTGAAAAGTGTGTGTGGTGTTGTCGAAACCGGTCGAACGACCTCAGAATTCCATGAAATCAGACGAAAACAAAGGGTGGGTCAATTGTGAAATGGTCAGATAGACGGCACGTCATTCAGAGGTCTCGTGTGACCACGCTGGCCAAAAACGCACTCTGTGTCTCATAAATGGCCAAAACATGCGTTTAACGGTCAAATGCATGCCGAACGATAACAAAATGACTTAAAATCACATGAAAACTCCCTAATTATTATTCTTGAGGTGTATGAGGATACATCACATCATTCGAACGTGCGGTTTGAGCAGCACGACTAAATATGTTTTTTTAGCTGTTTGGTGCAATTTAAAAGTGTGCGTGGGGTGGTCGAAACTAGCCGAATGACCTTGGAATGCCATGAAATCGAATGAAAACAAAGGGTGGGTGAATTGTGAAATAGTCAGCCAGACAGAACGTCAATCGGAGGTGCAGTGTGACTACGTTGTCCAAAAACGCACTCCACCTATCGTAAATGGCCAAAACATGCATTTAACAGTTAAATTCAAGCTGAACGACATTAGAATGACTTTAAATCACACAAAACACCCTAATTATTATTCTTGAGGTTTACAAGGGGACGAAACGTCATTCAAGAATGCGGTCTGCGCGGCATGGCTGAATATGTGTTTTTTAGGTGATTGGCGCGCTTGAAAAATGCACGTGGGTCGGTCGAAACTGGCTGAACGACTTCAGAATGCCAGGAAATCGGAAAAAACAATGTGTGGGTGAATTTTTAAATGGTCCGCTAGACAGAACGTCAATCGGAGGTGTTGTGTGACCACGCTGGCCGAAAACGTAATCTGCGTGTCGTAAATTTCCAAAACATGCATTTAACCATCAAATGCATGCCGAAGGACATAAGAATGACTTGAAATCACACGAAAACACCGTAATTATTATTCTTGAGGTGTACGAGGATATGGCATGTCATTCAGACACGTGGTTTGCACAATATGACTGAATTTGTGTTTTTTAGGGGTTTGGTGCGCTTGAAAAGCACGCGTGGGGAGGTCGAAACTAGCCGAACGACCTCGGAATTCCATGAAATCGGACAACAAAAAAGGGTGGGTGAATTGTGAAATTGTCGGCCCGACGGCACATTAATCGGAGGTGTCGTGTGACAGCGCTGCCCGAAAACGCACTACGTGTTTCGTAAATGTCCAAACCATGCATTTAACGGTCCAATGCATGTCGAACAACATCGTACTGACTTGTAATAACATTAGAACACCCTAATTATTATTCGTGAGGTGTACAAGGAGACGAAACATCATTCATATGCACTGTTTGTGCAGCACGACTGAATATGTGTTTTTTAGGTGTTTGGAGCACTTGAAAAGCGCGCGTGTGGTGGTCGAAACCAGCCAAATGACCTCATAATTCCATTAAATCAGATGTCTACAAAGGGTGGGTTAATTGTGAAATGGTCGGCCAGACACGCCGTCAATCAAAGGTGTCATTTGACCGCGCTTGCCGAAAATGCACTTCGCCTGTCATTAATGGCCAAAAGAAGCAATTAATGGTCAAATCCATGCCAAATGAATTCAGAATGACTTGAAATCACACAAAAACACCCTAATTATTATTCGTGAGGTGTACAAGGAGACATAACATCATTTGGATGCAAGGTTTGTGTGACACGGCTGAATATGTATTTTTAGGTCTTTGGCGTGCTTGAAAAGCGTGCGTGGGGTTGTCGAAACTGTCCGAACGACCTCAGAATGCCATGAAATTGACAACAACAAAGGGTGGGTGAATTTTGAAATGGTCGTCTAGACGACACGTCAATCGGAGGTGTCATGTGACCGCGTTGGCCGAAAACGAACTCCGCGTGTTGTAAATGGCCAAAACATGCGTCTAATGGTCAAATGCATTCTGAACAACATCAGAATTACTTTAAATCACACAAAACACCCTAATTATTATTCTTGGGGTGGAATAGAGGAAAACACATCATTCGAACATGCGGTTTGCGTAGCACGGATGAATATGTGTTTTTTGGTGTTTTGCGCACTTGAAAAGTGTGTGTGGGGTAGTCGAAACCAGACGAACGCAATCATATTGTGTTGATACTTTAGGAAAACGATCCATGGGACATTTGTGATGTGTAAGAGTCTAACCCGCCTTAATATTAGGTGATTTGTGGCTGACACCACTCAAACTCTCTCTCTTTTGTTTCAAAAGGACATCATTTTATGTGAATACAACAACTGATATACGAAAAACCTACCAAATGCGTTTAGATTATGTTGAAACTTTAGGAAAATTATCCATGGGTCTTATGTGACGTGTACGAGTCAACCCCCCCTCGATCCGAGGGCCAGTGTGGTCAAATACACCCAAACTGTTTCTCTTTTGTTTTAAATGAACAAGATATTAAGTGAAAACAACAATTGGCATACTTAAAATTGACCAAACACATTCATATTGTGTTCATGTTTTAGGATAATGACCAATGGGTCATTTTTTATGTGTACGAGTCAACTCTGCCTAAATCTGAGGCGCGGTGTGGCCAGCACCAGTCAAAGTGTCTCTCTTTTGTTTCAAAAGGACATCATTTTAAGTGAAAACATCAAATGGCATACAGAAAACTGACCAAATGCCTTAGGATTGAGTTGATACTTCAGGAAGATGATCCATGGGTCATTTGAGACGTGTATGAGTCAACCCCATCTAAATCTGAGGTGTGGTGTGGCCGGTAACACTCTACCTATGTCTCTTTTATTTAAAATGGATAGGATTATAAGTTAAAAGAAAAACTAGCATACGAAAAACCGACCAAAGGCATTCAGAATCTGTTGAAACTTTGTGAAAATTATCCATGGGTGATATGTGACATGTACAAGTCAACCGTGCCACAATCTGAGTCGCGGTGTGTCTGGAACCACCCGAAGTGTCTCTCTTATGTTTAAAATGGACAACATTTTAAGTACATGCAGAAATCCAACCAGACAAATTCTGATTGTGTTGATACATTAGAACAACGTTTCATGGGTTATTTGTGATGTGTACGAGTCAACCACACGTCAATCCGAGGCGTGGTGTGGCCGGCACCACTCAATGTGTCTCTCTTTTATTTAAAAAGCACTTCATTTTAAGTGAAAACAATAACTGACAAACAGAAAACTGACCAAACACTTTAGGAATATGTTGATACATTTTGAA
Organism: Viscum album; assembly: GCA_963277665.1. NCBI lineage: Eukaryota > Viridiplantae > Streptophyta > Magnoliopsida > Santalales > Viscaceae > Viscum > Viscum album. The sequence goes on from OY728157.1 coordinate 1,998,346,881, forward strand.
AATGATCCATGGGTCATTTGTGACGTGTATGAGTTAACCTCATCTCAATCTGTGGCACGGTGTGGCTAGTATCACTCCAGGTGTGTGTATTTGGTATAAAATGGACATCATTTCTAGTAAAAACATCTGGTATACGAAAAACCGATCAAATTATGGATTGAATTCCGGATTCCACATATAATTTTCATCTAAATTATAATGGGAATTCTAAATGAATTATGTATGTTTATAATTATGTTATTAAATCTGATTAAATTCTGGATGTGTATAGTTCCAAGATGAATTATATGTTAAATGTGTATGAATATCTTCAGTATATGTATGTGTTACTCAGTTATTGCAGGAACAGTGATTTTATATGTATGTTTTTGTTGATTTTTGCAGGTATAATAATTGTAAATGAGAGGGAATTGGAAAGGAGAGGTAATGGACACCCTGCTCTGTGCCTGCTGTGCAAATTGCAGGGTGTTGTGCAATTTGCACAGCATAGGATATGTCAACTGTTTCAAACCCTTGGTATAGTATTCTCAGTATTTTTTCCCAATGGTTATTTATGAACCATTGGTAATAATACTTCCCCAACGGTATAGAAACTGTTGGGAAAGAAGTCATATGGTTGGTTGTCCCAACGGTTCCAGGCAAACCATTGAAAAAAACTATCCCAACAGTTGTGCCAAACCGTTGGGATAGGTTCATTTTTCATACCTATCCCAACGTTTCAGTGTAAACTATTGGGAAAATATTTCCCAACAGCTTACTTACCAACAGTTTTCAGAACCATTGGTATAATATGTAGTTCTGCAGGCTTTCCCAACGGTTCGGAACCATTGGGAAATTGTCCATTTCTAGTAGTGTTAGCATACGAGAAACCGAAAAAACATATTCATATTGTATTTATAAATTATCAAAATGATCCATGGGTAATTTTTCCCGTGTATTAGTGAATATCGCATCAATTCGAGGCTCGGTGTGTCCGCCACCACTCAAAGTGTCTCACTATTATTTGAAATTGAAAAAAATTTAAGTGGAAACAACAACTGAAATACAGAAAACTGACCAAATGATTTTGGATTGTATTTAAACATTAAGAAAACGTTCCATGGTTCATTTGTGATGTGTATGAGTCAACCTCGCCTCAATCCTAGGCACGGTGTGGCCGACACCACTCAAAGTTTGTCTCTTTAGTTTAAAATGGACTTCATTATATGTGTAAACAACAACTGACATATGGAAAATCGACCAAACACATTTGGATTCTGTTGAACCTTTAGTACAATGATCCATGGGTAATTTGTGATGTGTACGAGTCAACCACGCCTCAATCTGAGGCACGGTGTGGCTGAAAAAACTCAAAGTGTCTCTATTTCTTTTAAAATGGACTTCATTCTAAGAGAAAACAACAAATGACATACGGAAAAAAAACCAAATGCATTCCAATTTCATTAAAACGTTATTAAAACGATCCATGGGTCATATGTGACATGTACGAGTCATCCTCGCCTCAGTCTGAGGCCTGGTGTGGCCGGAACCACTCAAAGTGTCCCACATTTATTTGAAATGGACAACATTTTAATTGAAAACAACTACTAGAATATGGAAAACCAACAAAGTGCATTTGGAATGTGTTGAAAGTTTAGAACATTGATCAATGAGATATATGTGACTTGTACGAGTCAACCCTTCCTTAATATGAGAAATGGTGTGACCGGCACCACTCAAAGTGTGTCATTTTTTTTAAATGAACAATATTTTAATTGAAAACAACAACTGACATATGGAATACCGACCAAACACATTCTGAATGTTTTTATGATTTATTAAAACAATACATGGGTCATAGGTGACATGTAAAATCCAAACCCACCTCAATCCAAGGTGCGGTGTGGCCGACACCACTCAAAGTGTCTCTCTTTTGTTTAAAATGGACATCATTTTAATTGAAAATAAGAACTGATATACGGAAAACCATCCAAACGCATTCGGATTACATTAAAACATTAGTACAATGATACATGGGTCATATTTGATGTTTATGAGTCAACCCCGCATAAATCCAAGGTGCAGTGTGGCCGGCACAACTCGAAGCGTCTCAGTTTTATTTGAAATGAACAACATTTTAAGTGAAAAGTAAAAATGGCATACAGAAAACCAACCAAATGCATTCTTATTCTGTTGAAATATTAGGAAAACGAACCATGGGTCATATGTGATGTGTATGAGTCAACCATTCCTCAATCTGAGGTGTGGTGTGGCCAGAACCACTCAGTGTGTCTCTCTTTTGTTTCAAAAGGACATCATTTTATGTGAAAAGAACAACTGACATACGGAAACTGAACAAACAGATTCAGATTCTATTGAAACATTAGAACAACGATCCATGAGACATATGTGATATTTAATATTCAACCCTACCTCAATTTGAGGCATAGTGTGGCGACACCACTCAATGTGTCTCACATTTATTTTAAATGGAAAACATTTTAATTGAAAAAAACTACTGGCATACGGGAAACTGACCAAACACATTCTGATTTTTGTGAAACATTATCACAATGATCAAAGAGTCATCTGTGACGTGTATGAGTTAACCCTGCCATAATATAAGGCATGGTGTGGCTGACACCACTCAAAGTGTCAGATTTATTTTGAACTGAACAACATTTTAAGTGAAAACAATAACTGGAATACAAAAAACTATCCAAATGCTTTCACAATATGTTGATACTTTAGGAAAATGATCCATGGGTCATATGTAATGTGTACAAGTCAATCTATCCTCAATTAAAGGCATAATGTGGACGGAATCACTCCAAGTGTACGTATTTTGTTTAAAATGGACATTATTTTTAGTAAAAACAACTGGTAAGCGAAAAACCGAACCAACGTATTCGGATTTTGTTGATACTTTTTTAGTATTTTATGTATTTTATAGATAATTGATAAATAAATTTTTATGTATTCAATTATGAATTGAATTCTATATTCCTCATATAAATTTCATCTAAATTTTAAATTGAATTCTAAATCAATTATGTATTTTTATAATTACGTTATGAAGTATGATTTAATTCTGGATGTGTATAGTTCAAGAATGCATTATATATAAAATGTGTATGAATTTGTTCTCTATCTGTATATCTATGTTTGTTATTGCAGGTATAGTAATTTTAAAGTAGTAGAATGGACATCATTAGAGGCTGTTGTGAAAATTGCAGGCTACTGTGCAATTTGCACAGCATAGCCTATGCCAACGGTTTCAAACTGTTGGAACAGGCTTCTGACCATTGGTAAAAAATCTTTCCTAACAGTTTACTAACCTTTGGGAAATGATTCTAGATTTTTTTTCCAACAGTTCAATGAGAACCATTGGAAAAAACCATTCCCAACGTTTTTAAAACTGTTGGGAACGAGTTGATTTGCTTAGTTTTACCAACGGTTTACACAAAACCGTTGGTAAAACATATTCCAATGGTTGGCCAAACCATTGGCATAGATTAATTTTACTAACATATTCCAACAGTTCTTTGTAAACCGTTGGGATAAGTTTTCCCAACGGCTTACTTCCCTATGGTTTGCAAAACCGTTGGTATAACATATACCAACGGTTCTGCAGGCCTTCCCAATAGTTCAGAACTATTGGTAAATACACCATTTCCAGTAGTGATTTACATCATCCATGACTCAATCATGGTGCAATAATTCCTTTATTTTCAAAATTTTGTAAATTATTGAATTTTATTATTCACAAAAAATTCATGTATTTCCAAAAAAATCCCAAAAATTTACCCAAAACATTTTTCAACGTGTAAAATCCAAAAATGATATATATTTTTAAAAAATAATTTTATAAATATGATTAATTTATTATTTAATTTAAATAATAATTTAATTGAAAAATAACAGTTTTAAATCATTTATTTTCTAATTCCCAGATATAGGTATATAATACATCCACATGAAATGTGTTTATAAACTATCATAGGTAAGGTTTATATTCATTATGGCATGTCACTATTCATAAAGATAACATTACAATTCATAATGGAATGTTACTATTTACCCAAAATAAAGTTGGTCATATTACACTATAAATAACTTATTGATTGTAACTGCCTTTGTCATATTTTCAAAATTCAAATCACAGAACTGACAAACATATGTATAAAGATCACATAGAACTATTTATTTCTTTATGATATGATTTCATGTGATTATATGAAATAATTATAATAAGGAAATTTCCATTGAAAACTATCAGTTGTTAAAGATTAGATCCCATAAATCTAGAGTACTAGAATTAAAAAAATGATTTACTAATACTAATAGTAGTCTATCTATTTATAATTTTTTTATTTTATGTATATTCAGTCCCCATCATATTTACGTAAGAAAATTGATTAATTTTTTTATAATTGAAACTCTCAATATTATGGGAATAATGACTCATTACAATAAATTCATGAATGTTTAAAATTTAATTGATGTCTCTAGGGATAAAACATGGATCAATAATTTTTTTCATGTGAAAATACGCTTCCACATGCGAATAAAGTTTCTATGAATGTTAGTTAATCTATTAAAAAATTCAAAATTACATGAATTGATCCTAAAAAATATATATACACCTTTACAATTAATATCATGATTTTATAGACTATAAAATTAGACATCTTATGGGACCCATATATATTGTATTATAGGGAACCTAGGGAAAGATTTAATCATCAATTATCTATCATTGTTACTTTTTATAATTGACATATTTGAGAATAATATTATTGGTTATAAAATTATAATAATAAAGGGATTAATATTAATAGTCAAATTAAACTAGTGACTATTTATTTTAGAGTTACCTAGACATCATCAGTTCTACAAGTGGACATTAATTCATTTCCATGTTTTTATTTATATTTTATGAAAACTTGAGTGTTGAATTTTACAAGATTTAGAGTCTAATAAAATCTTCAATTTTTTTGTTTTGATACAAAATTTTATGCGTGTCAACTACATAATCATTTTTATATTATGACTTCCCTATGTATCTATGAGCCTCGTAGCATGGTTTGAAACCCTCTAATTTTGAGTCCTATGGTATATTTGAATCTTCGTAAGATGTGGTCCATAAATATAATTTTCAAACCCCATTATATATATCATGGGAGGAGGTATATTTTCTTTATTCTTATCCTATATATTCTTTTAAGGGATTGGATATTTTTGTTCATCACTACCTCTACAAATGTGTTGATTTTTCATTTATTGTGTCGATAAGGATTATTATAAGAATTATATATTTAATATAATGAAATATAGATTTTGTTCATTAAATTTTTCATTCCCTAGGAAACTATGTTCTCCTCTCCCCTCATTTTATGACCCATAATATCTCTCTACATGTGTACCAACATCATTATCCACCACATTATCCTCCACCATTTCACTCCAAAAATTATATGTTCCCAAATTCTATTTCTGGTGAGAATTATTCCCATCATATGTTTCATTATTATATGTTTCAAAATATTCATTCTTTCTCTTCAATGTATCTCCCTTCCATCACTTTTTAGCAGCTTACATTATATGTACTTTCATTACTAACCTAAAATTGGAAATTCCAGAACCGAAAACCATGAATTAATTAATTAATTGAGTTTTAAATTCACATTCAATATATAAAAACCTTATTCCTCTTTTATTAGAAGGTTAACCTCTTCATATAGAGATTATATTAAATTAAAATCAATAAGTATTCAATAATAATACATGAACATTCCATCAATTTCATAATCATCCATATTTATTATATTTCTAATGAAATTAAAAATAACACACAAGGATTGAGGATTAAAATAGAAAAAACTAATCCCATGAATCATGAAGAAAATCCATGCATTATTTTACCTCTATTGATAAGGGTTGATATGAATATCTCACTCAATGATCCATAATAAACTAACAATGTGGTTATTTTTTTTAAAAGATCTAGTATCATTAAGGTTTGAAATAAGATTTTAGGATTTGATCATAATACTCTGTATAATTTTCGGTCAAACCCCACATTAATTTTAGTTCATCTTAGAACAAAAATTTATCTCCCACAACTAGAATAATATTCCTTACCATGGATCTATGTCCTATGTTTAATATCCTTCATTTTATGCTCAGCGAAAACACCTGTATCATTATATTTGGAAGTGAAGAATGTTTGTAACCCTCCTTATCCAACATATTGTCGATTTAGTATACCCATATTGGTATTTCCTTGATGAGAACCATACACATGGGTTTCTCAATATTCACCCCGTGAGAGTGGAAATGTATATATTTCATCTATTGTGAACCACAATGAAGGTATTGGAGAAGCTAACCTCATACTTATATCCATCACCAAATGAACTCGGGAATATCATATAATTTCATATCATAACTATAATTAATTTTAATAGATAACCACAAAATTTCATTAGGTTCCCATATTATTTCAATAGGTCATTTTTTATATAATTTTTAGGGATTTATATTCCCATTCCATTTTATATTGACTGAATATGTATATATGTGTCATTATTTAATATGAGTTTCTATAAATATATATTCAAATAATGTATTGGATAAATGTTGATAGGTTATTAGATCCCTGTTTTTTCTATAACCATGAAAGGGATATATTTCTTCAAAATTTTATACATGGATTTATGCTATATGAAATGGCCCTTATGTTATGGATAAATGTCGTATGATTATGTTTTTTCATTATATCACAATCATCATGGTAGATATCCTTTAATTGTGATTTTTTTATATTATTATGCATTTTTAATAATCATATTTCATTTCACCATGGTTTAGGGTTATATTATTTTGATTTGGAATACTTACACTTATAATAATTTATTATATTAATATTATCCTTATGAGGAGTTTATGCCATGATCGAAAAATATTCTATCATTAATTATGATCATTTCCTTTCATTTAATCATATCAATCCATAAATCATGTTAATTCTCTCACGACCATTCACTATATTATTTTTTATATATTAATAACTCTTTTTTGACTCATGGATAATTTATTACTGCTTACTGAGCATTTGATCTCATTTCTTTTCTACAATTACCCATTTCCAAAATATATTTTATACAATGATATATATAGTAATGATAAATTTGTGGAGAAATTTATATGTTTGAAATGTATAATATGTTATGAATTATTTTTTATATCTTTATAATAACAAAATACAATAAACCTTTGGGTTTTTAGAGTGTGTTTAATAATGAGATGAAATTTATAGATATGGAAAATGATGTAGGTTATTTTGGGCCATCAATATTGGTATCAATTGTTTTTTGTAAATAAAATTTTAATAGAACATAATCTCAATATATTGGAATGGGGAGATTTATGATCCATATATGTTAATATTTAAAATTAATGTATAATTAATTATAATTACAAAAATACATATGGTTATAGAAATTGACATTATTATGGGGACTATAATTTTAAATTTATTATCAAAATTCATTGATTATCTATTACATTTTGACATCCTAATGATTGATGATATGTTGTTAAACCATTAAATTCTATAATATTGTTAATTAATGCTAGTTTTTTTGTTTTTATCTCTAACTAAAATATATCACGACATGAGGTTAATTAATTTTATTTTAATTAATTTAACTTTTTATGAATTAATATTATTATGATAGTTATATTATATACGAATTAATAATAAATACATGTTTAAATTAAACAACATGGGCCAACAGGAACCCTATGTATTTTTTTTAAGTAAAATTTTCCTCCCAATGTATTCCTCCAATAGATCAAGGGATGGTGTGGAGAACTGAGTATAAAAAACACTTGATGTGAGGCATTAGCCTAATTAACCTATATAAAAAAAAGCTTTCCTCCACATAGGAAACCAAAATAATAAATGGATAAATAAAATCAAATTCAAATGGGTATTACGAATGTGAAAAAATATAATATCCATAATATATTTGATAATATATAAACATTATGTAAAGGGGAATGATAAATTCCCCATAGTCAATGGAAAAGACTAAAACATAACAATTAAAGTGAAGTCAATCTAGTAAGATAGATCCAAATAAGAGAATCTCCCGTTACTGTAAACTCCTACCACAAATATTCCATTCCAACACTATAAAAACATGAGACACTGCCATATTTCTACTCTGAACAATACATACTTTCTCCATGACAACCATTTCTAACATAAATATCAATGTCAAAAACCCAACACTATTTGGAAGAAGTATAGGACAGGTAGAACTCAAAATACTCTTAATGATTCTTTAAAACAACATTGGAAAGATAAATAAAAATGTTTTCATAATGAAACTAATTCTAGGGAGAATATAATAGCTGAAAAAAATTAGTAGTATGCCCTATAATAATAAATAGTGAGTCTAATAGGTCTTGATTGAATCATCCCCATCACATGATATTTAATCCGGACCTTCTCATAAGCATGTAGGAATTCTTCATGTACCAAAAATCCCACTCATTCTAATGTTGAAAGTGTAATAATAAGTCACACCTCAAAGAAAGATTCAAGGATAATAAAGATTTACAAGTATTGATGTATCCAATCATCATATCCCCCCTTTCACACAACCATTTTAATCCACATAGGATAATAAACTCTTTGTGGAATTATTAGGGTTGGTCAAAGGGTTATAATGAAATACCATCCACATACAAATATACGTTTATCATTTTAGAAAACCTTCAGGGAGGCCACATTATGAATAGATGTATTCTGTGGGAGAATAAGACCCTAATACCAAAACTATAGTGACTGAGACTTAAAATACATGGATATTACACCATTATTAATGAACATTTAGTACGTTAAAATAATAAATTCCCAAGGACCTTAATAGTTTAGAGTCTTTGGAATCATGGAAACAGAATCTCTAATCTAAGTGGAAGATCTTCAACATCTCTAATAAATATATTCACATTTATTAATGCTAAATAATACCTTTCTTCAGAACCTCAAGATAAGAAATCTTAATATGGGTGGAACTTAGATGCTTAGTAAAGGTAAATAAAGGAAATTTATAACAACAACATGAATATTGGGTAATGAACATGAGATTAACTTTTGAAGATAATACCCTAAATATTAGAGGTCATAATATAGATCGGAAATTCACAATACATGGATCATAATATAATTAAAATCATAAGTAATTAATAAAAAAATAGTAATAAAATATAGAAATGTGGTGGATACATAAGCAAACACAATTATAAAACACCCGATTAACACCACTGACAGTTATCATTGTTACTAACAATTACTGATAAAATCCAAATTTATCAGTGCTAAACTCAACACTGAAAAAATAATCCCTTAATAAAAACTAAAGAAAGCATTAATGAAACTCCATATTTATCAACACTTTTCTTTAGTACTGATAGAAGGTAACGTTTTCCAACACGTTATTTTTGCACTGATAAATGAATCTTTTATCACCACATTATTTTGAGTGCTAAAAAGGGATCACGTTATTTGTGTATTTTTTGCACTAAAAAATAGTCCCTTTATAATCAAATTTTTAGAAATGATAGAGTTCTACAAAAAAATAAAAATAAAATAAATAAAAATAAAATGATTAAATTATGGAAAATAATAATCATTTTATTAATTAAATAATTATTGATAAAAATGAATAAATTTAATATACATATATACATATATACATTATAAATACTAAAAGATATAATACATTAAATATTGATATATAAAATGAATAAGAATATAAAATATAAAATTTTAATTAAAAACATATTAATGATTTATTTATTTATTTTCATTAGATTTTTCAATTTAACTGACATCAAAAAACATCTGTTGATTTTATTTCACATATATATATATATATGATAAAGTATTAGTATATAAATGAACACATAAATATATTTAGTTAATATACTGAAACACATACACTTAATATTTATGTAATTGTTTCAATTTTTTGTATTTATTAGAATTTCATTATAACACGATACATTTAATATTTATTATTCTTTCAATCAGTAAATTATATTTATTTGTTCACAATACTATAGTTTCATTTATAATGAAGTTAGTTTTTTATGTTATTTTTAAATTTGATCATTTCCTATTATCTATTTATATATATATTTACTGTGTTTTAGAATTTTCTATATGTATTCATCAAAATCCATGTATAGATATATATCCTTATTATTTAATAAAATATATTTTGTTGGACTCACCTGTTTTGATAATCCCAAATCATTTTTAAATATTGACAATGATATATTAAGCCATTTGGTAAAAAATTTTAATCTGTATTTATATTGTTTATCCTGAACAATTTATATTTTTAGTCTCATAATTTAGTTGCATCATCTTACAGTTTACATTTATCTAAATATAAGATCACTGTTAAAGGATACTGGTATGAGCCTTCTATTCAATGTCACCATTACAACATACTGTCACTAATAAAAGCTACCAGTACAAGGTCACAATCACAAGCCTACTGTTGATCTGCTTATCAAAGCTCACAGACAAAGAGTTATCGTCACAAGGTCACTACTGTGACAAGGATTTTGTTAGAAGTTCACTGTTAGACTCTTTCTCATGTCTTATGTTATGAGCATCACTGTTCAAGTCTACAGTTGGACTTGTCTACTGTTAGTAGAAGGATATGGCTAGACAACTCCTTCTGTTGAGATAGTCGACTTTTGTTCAAAGTCTACTGATGGACATATTCCACTCTAAATGAAATTACCTGTGGAGATAAGTCTACCAGTGGAAAGGTCACTGTTGAAGTTGTCTGATGTTACAAAGCTACCGTTAGAAGCTTAATGTTGATGTCTACCATCGATCATGCCTAATGATGAAGCTCACGGTTGAATAGCATATCGATGATGTTCATAGTTGAAGAGACTACCATTGAAGTCTTCCATGTGACATGAATCTGCTACTAGTCTAATGATTTTCTATTCTATTCTTTACCAATTTTATTAATACTATCATAACGGTCATGTATGGAAAAATTAATTCATCTGACATTATTTAATGATATTTGCAGGCATATCAGGAAATAGTACGATGTACGAAGAAGACCACACATGGTTGAAACATTTCTCTTCTCGGCCCATGGTGAACCAAATGAGAAATAGCTCAGCTAGAAAAGTGTATATATATGTGTGTGTGTAGAGACAGAAAAAAGAGACAAGTGTTCACATAATGGATATACACACATAAGAAAGAAAAATCTAAAGAAAAACACTCAATCACTCATTATGAATAACACAGAGCTCCATGAAGATCTATTGAAAGAACCTTTTTCAAGCTGTAGTGGTGTGCTACAAAGAGCTTTAAACCCAAGAAGTTGATCGTCTCTACATCTAGAAGTCAGAACCTGGAAGTTGCGACACTCTGTTTTGGAGGCAACTTGGAGAGAAGGACCAAAACTTCATTTCCTTCATTCCAATGAGTCCAGAGATGATCTTCCAACATATAGAGCTTTCTAAACTTCTTTCAAATATCTATCACTCTATTATATTTTATCATCTTACATTTGTGAGCAGTGTGTCTGTGTTACACACACTAACACTTGTGCTTGAACTGAGGGATACTCAAAATCCTCATACCAAACTCTCTTTACGTTTGTTTCCCACGTATAACTGTGGATGAATCATTCTGTGGCTTGGTAGTTTATTTTTTCCCATATATAACTGTGGTAAAGGTTGAAAAACCTAGACAGTTCGTTAAAACTATTGTAAAGACTGATACAATCTCTGTATCACTTTTTAATATAATTTCTTGGTTGAAGGTGATCACCAAGTGGAGAGGACTAGGTCTTGACTTAAGACTAAAAATATTGTTTAATTTGTTGTGTTCATCTTCCACTTACTCTATTTTATACTTATCTGCTGTGCTTATATTAGAAAAAACAGAAATCTGTTTTTACAATCACTTTGATAGTTAGTTCTAGTTAGTGTGTATAAGTGATTCATTTAGTAAACTTGTTTCAAAAGTTGAATTAATTCTCATACTAATTCAACTAAGCAGTAATCAACCTTTGAGAAACCTGTTAAACAATAAGTCACTTATATCTCTACTGCCTTAATTGATTGGGCTATTTTAATTTGGGGGATTTTAATCGTAAATGTTTTTAACAGAAATTTTAATTAGAACCCAATTCACCCCCTCTTGAGTATCCACTCCGAAAAACTTTTGGTATCATAGGGAGGATGCATTTTTTTATTTATAAAATGTTTTCAAACCCTCTGTTTTTTAAACTGAGATTTTAGTTTTATCTTATAGTTCTTAAATTTCTATTAGTTCTAAATTTTATATATTTAACACATTTTCTAAAATCTAGTTATGGACAATAGACTTGAATTTTCTACTACTAACAGGACGCATTTCTTTAATGGTGTGAATTACGCTCAATGGAAAATTAAAATGAAAATTCATTTGGAATGTATTGGTTTTGATATTTGGTCTGCTATAGAATTAGAATATGAGATCCATAAAACTTCTAGATCTACCTGGGATGATGGTACAATGTTTTACTATAACAATAACTGTAATTATATGAATGCCCTTTACTTCTCTTTAGGAGATGAGGAATTTAACCGAATTTCTGTATGTAAAACAACTCATGAAATCTGGGACACCTTGGTTGTTTCTCATGAAGGAACAACCAATGTGAAGGAAATGAGATTAAATAATTATATTATTAAATATGAATATTTTAATATGAGACCTGATGAAGACATTTCTGACATGTACCTCAGGTTTAATGAGATTTTCAACACCATGAGTTCACCAGGAAAAACTATTCCAAATAAGGAGAAGAAGATGAGAATATTGAGATGTTTTCCAGACAAATGGAGAGGCACTCATGTGTCTATCCGAGAGCCATGTGACATCAGCAAGCTACCTATTAAAGAGTTGATTGGTAAACTTGTGATGTGTGAAGAAGAACTGAAGGTGAACAAATAAGAAGATGATGAACCCAAGAGAAAATCAATGGCATTCAAGTCTACTGCTTCAAAGAGAAACGACAAGGAGACAATACATATACCCACTGAAAGATCAACCAATGAAGATTCAGATTCAGAAAGTGATAAAGAAATGGATCAAATAGCTAGGAGATTTAAGAAGTTCTATAGGAAGAAGATGTTTTTCAGAAAATGAAACTACAAGGGTAAGTATGATCAACAAGGTAAGTGGAAGAATGATTGGATGAAATCTGATAAGGAAGATAATATAGTCTTCTATGAATGCAAGAGGAAAGGAAAAATTAATTATGATTTCCCGAAGGTAAAATTCAAAAATAAATCTAATTATAAGGGCAAGAAGTACAAGAAATCCATGAAAGAAACATGGAGTGCTTCGGAAAACAACAAAAGTGAATCAAAGGCTATTTATTATGAAAAGAATCATGTCAACATGTGCTTCATGACTAACATATCCAAGGTACCTATATCCCCTATTCTAAATGATTATTATTCTAGAAATAACATTGATTCAGATAATGATGAAAATATGTCTACGACTGAACAGTTTGAATATTGAAATATGTTGGAAGATACCTTTAATGAACTAAAAGATAAGTATAAATCTTTGAAGAAACAACATGCCTTGACTAGTAATGTTAAAACAGATCTAAGTATAGAAAAAGAAAAGAATTCTCAATTATTGAATGATAACACTCAACTTAAATTATCTAATGAAAATTTAAGAAAGGATATAGAGAAGTTCACTACTGGTAGGGATACCTTGACATAGTTACTAGGAAAACATATTTCACTTAAATATACAACTGGTCTAGGATATCAGCCTGGACAGAGACAAATTAGCAAAAAAAAATTGTTCCAAAATCTATATAGTTCACTACTAATTCTGGACCATCTTTTGAAAAACTATTTTCTAAAGGACCTAACAAAGTATTTATGTCTCCAAATATGTTTTTTGATATTAGAAAACCTATAAAGCAAATATGGGTTCCCAACGTTTTACTAGCTGACCTCTCTGGACCCAACAAGATCTGGGTACCAATATTACCCCATGTTTAATCTATTTTGCAGGAAAGTTGCTTAAAGAGTTCATGTAGGACCATATGGCACTTGGACAGTGGATGTTCAAGAAATATGATAGGAGACTACTATTTCTATAAGAGTCTAATTAATGTTTATGTTGGGCATGTCACCTTTGGTAAAAATGTAAAAGGAAAAATTATCGGCTTAGGCCAGATTGGTAACCCTGATACAATATTAATCTCTAAAGTAATTTTTGTTGATGGATTAATGTAAAATTTACTTAGTATATCTCAGTTATGTGATGATGGCTTTAATGATAAATTTTAAAATGATTCATGCAATGTTTTTAATTCAAATAATAATTTAGTTGTCACTACATGTATAAATGAGAATGTATACACTGTTGATTTAAATTATTTAGCCAAAACAAATGTCTCCTGCTTACATGCTTTTCATAAAGAGTCTTGGATGTGGCACAGAAGGTTAGGATGCTGTAATGTTCACTCACTTAGGAAGTTATCTATGAAATTTTTAGTTAGAGACTTACATAAATTACAATTCCAAATTTATAAAGTGTGTAATCCATGTCAAAAGGGAAAACAACACAAAGCTTCTTTCAATCCAAAGAAATAAGTTTCAACATCCCAAACACTTGAGTTGGATCACATGTATTTGTTTGGACCATTAAGAGTTTCAAGTTTAAATGGGAAGTACTATGTTTATGTTCTTGTAGATGACTTTTCTAGGTATACTTGGGTATACTTTCTAGATCACAGAAGTGAAGCTTGTTCCTATTTTTTCAAATATTCCAAGTCTGTAGAAAACCTTAGTGGACTTAAGATTAAGACCCTAAGAAGTGATCTTGGCCGTGAGTTTGAGAATCCTTAGTTTGAATCTTACTACTCACACAATGTCTATAGTCACAATTTCTCGGCCCCAAGGACACCTCAAAAAAATAGAGTTATAGAAAGAAGAAATAGTACCCTTCGAGAAATTGTAAGGACTATGCTTAATGACTATGATCTACCTGTTTATTTTTGGGATGAAGCTGTAAATACAGTTTGCTATTTTATCAATAGAGCTTTAATTAGACCTGTTCTAAAAAGGTCCCCTTATGAGTTTTGGAATAATAGGAAGCCTAAGGTTAATTACTTTAGAGTTTTTGGTTGAAAAGTCTTTATTCTTAATACTAAAGATAATCTTGAAAAATTTGCTCCCAAAAGTGATGAAGGAATTTTACTAGGTTACTCTGTCTCAAGTAAAACTTATAGAGTGTTCAATAAGAAAACCAAATTTGTGGAAGAATTAGTTCATGTGAAATTCTGTGAGACTGATCCACATGAGACTAAAATCTCTCTTGAAAATCTTGAGGAAGATTTGTCAAATCTGAAATTTAATGATAAGTATAGTGAATCCCCTGTAAAAGTATCCAGTTCTGGAAATTTTCCAGAATCTACTCCTACCGATTCTGAACCAACAGATAACAATGAAGAATCTATTTCATCCCTTCCTAGAGGTGTTAGGACTCTCATGAATCATCGTCTAGATTCTGTTGTAGGTGATTTAAATAGAGGAACACAAACTAGAGCTTCTCTAAGAAACCAGGTTGAAAATCAATCTTTTCTTTCACAGCTTTAACCCAAAAATATAAATAATTCTATCAATGATGAATTTTGGGTAATGGCTATGCAAGAAGAACTAAATCAGTTCGAAAGAAACAATGTCTGGGAATTAGTGGAAAGACCTAAGGACACATCGACCATAAGCACTAAATGGGTGTTTAGGAATAAAGTTGATGAGTCTGGGAATATAGTTAGAAAGAAGGCTAGGCTAGTTGCACTAGGATATAGTAAAGAGGAAGGAATATACTATGAGGAAACCTTTGCACCTTTATCTAGACTAGAAGTAATTAGGATTCTAATTGCCTATGCAGCTCATATAAATTTCAAGCTTTATCAAATGGATATTAAATGTGATTTTCTAAATGGGTATATAGTTGAGGATGTATTTTTTAAACAACCTCCTGGTTTTACAAATCCCAATTTTTTCAATCATGTTTTCAAACTTTCTAATGCTTTATATGGTTTAAAACAAGCTCCAAGAGAATGCTATGATAGGTTCAGCCCTTTTCTTATTTCAAAAGGTTTTACCAAAGGTATAACTGATCCTACTCATTTCATTGAATGGATTCCTAAATATATTTTGATAGTAAATATTTATGTGGATGATATTATTTTTGGATTTTCTAAAAATTCATTATGTAATGAGTTTTCAAAAATGATGAAAAATGAGTTTGAAATGAGTCTAATGGGAGAACTCAAATTTTTCTTTGGATTTCAGATCATTCAAAATAGAAAAGGAATTGTTTTGAATCAAAATAAATATATTAAGAATATTTTAAAACGTTTTTCTTTGGATGGTAGTAAAGGTAGTGATACAACTTTGAGTACCACTTGTATGTTGGATACTGATGAAGCAGGAGAACCAGTGGATCAGACCAACTTCAGAGTTATGATAGAGAGTCTACTCTATATTATAGCTAGAAGACCTAACATTACGTTTAATGTATGTATTGGTGCTCCCTTTCAAGACAATCCAAAAGAGTATAATTTAACTTATGTTAAAAGGATTTTCAGATATCTCAATCATACTTTTAACTTAGGATTATTATATCCAAAAGGATAATCATTCGATCTGTTGAGTTATTCTGAATCTGATTTTTCCAGTTGTAACATAGATAAAAAAATAACCTCTGGGACATGTCACATTTTAGGGAAGTCACTATTATCTTGGTGTAGTATGAAGAAGAACTATGTTGCATTATCTTCTACCAAAGATGAGAAAATAGCTGCTGCTAGTTGTTGTGCTGAAATTATGTGGATGAAACACACTTTACTAAACTATGGAAATTAGTTCAAACATGTCCCTATAAAGTGTGACAATACAAGTGCTATTAACATTTTCAAAAATCCAGTATCTCATGCTATGACGAAGCATATTAATGTGAGAAGTAACTTTTTGAGGGATCATTATCAAAATGGGGATATCACTCTTGAAGTCATTGGCACTGAACATCAATTGGCTGATATATTCACAAAGTCTTTGAATTATGAGAGGTTAAATTACATCAAAAATGATTTAGGTATGACTAACTTTAACATATGATACCTAATTATTAGACCTCACTATTAGAACTCATTGTTATACCTCACTGTTAGACCTCACTGTTAGACCTCACTGTTAGAGCTCACTGTTAGAGCTAACTATTAGACCCCACTTTTAGACCTCACTGTTAGACCTCACCATTGGAACTCAGTGTTAGACCTCATAGTTGGACCTCACTGATAAACCTAACTGTTACACCTCACCGTTTCACCTCACTGTCGTACCTCACTGGTACATCTCACTGTTGGATACCTTACTATTTGTCTTTATTTTTGCGGGAATTTGAACGGTTTTTATTCCTATTTATTATTTCAATTTTATTTTGTTTTAATTCCTAAATGATAAAACCAAAGGCAATGAACATATATCAATCCACCTTCCTCTCTTAATCTCGAACCTTGCTCTAGAAATTCCTAAACCCTAACTCTTCATTTGATCCCTCAAACCTCTCTTAATCTCTATGGCTAGAACCAAGTGACCCTCGACTGTCAACGAGGATGTACCAAGGCCAAAGAGAACTCGAGCTGAATCCAATGGCACCAGTAATACCCATATGGGACCTGTCAATCCACATCTGACCAAGAGATAAGTCCTTGCTGAGAAGTAGTAAAGCGAAGAATGGATGATGTCGAGAAACTCATTAGTTCTGGAAGCACTTGATGCCCATGGATTGACCAAATGTTTTTCCAACAAAAATGGACCATACTACCCTAAGCTTGTGAAATAATTCTATGAATATATGATGTTCGAAGCAGAAGATGATGTGAATAGGATAATATCCAGAGTCAATGGGAATGAAGTCAGCTTCTCATCTACTGAGTGGGCTACCTATTTGAGAGTTCCTCATGCAGGATTATATGATTACTACTCTAGAGTGGCTCCTCCAGACAGTGATGTTTTTGAGTATGAAAAAACCCTGGTAGAACTGAATGGAAATGGAAGATCATGGAAGATCATTGCAGCTGAGATGAATGTACAAGATAAGATTTTGTACAAATACATTCAGCATGTAAATAGCCCTAGGAAAGGAGATTTTTTAGAGCTGAAGCACCAGGACATATTCCTGAAGTAATTACTGAAGCATGGAAACAAGATTAACCTATTTAGGTTACTGATGGAACAATTTTAGGATATAACTAAGGAAAGATCAAAATATAATGCCTTATTCCATACCAAAATAATTTCAATAATGGTAAATGTAAATGGTGTGGCTGAAAATCATCAAGAGATGATAGTGGGAAAGAACAGGGTTTGTATCTCCAAGGATATTTTCAAATTCATGAAAATTAGTTGGAATCCCCAGAAGAAGGCATGGGTTAATGATGAAGGAATGATATATGAAAAGTCTGACCATACTACTCACCCCTCTAGGCCAATAGATGAGGGAGATACAGGCCTAAAGCCTAATGAGACAGAACCGGATTATTTAGATGAGGAGGAGGAAGAAAAAGTACATATGGACCCTGAAAGAGAGAACACCCCCATTGATGATGGGAGTGATCCTGATTTTCCAATCAGTCCTATAAGGACAGTAGATTTTGGAGCAGCTACCCCTCCAAAAGAACTGCCAAGAAGAGAGACTGTTCTGAAGGACAGTGATATTGAGACCATTGATGAAGAAGAAGCATATCAGAATATATTCAAGGACACCTCTAAAGAGGATGAGGCTACCGAGTCAGCCCATTCTGCTCGTGAGGTAGAGGAGGCTTGTGATAAGGATGAAGGAAAGTAGTTTGTTTCTAAAGCTGATGATGAGGACATTGAATAAGTGGAACTCAGTTTGAGCCCTCTGATAGATAATACATACAAGACAGTGTCTGGTCAGGAAGCAGGAGTGAAATCTACTACCATTGATATGGAAGTTATTGATGACTCAGTGAAGGATGAGACTCACTCCACTGGTGAACCAATAGAGAAAGCTGTTGTTGAATATGCTTGAGTTGTAGTGGAGATTGTGTATTTACCTGAAGAAAAACAGATAGAGGAGATTTCTCATGAGAGAGCTCTAAGTGAGGGGGAGCAACCTATTTCCCTTGGTTCAGTTTCTGTGTTGCATGACATAGAGGGTTGGTCATCATATACGGGGTACTTGGTACTTGGACTCAATTATGGAGATTTTGATGAGGAAGACCAACCTTAAAGGGATTCTGTTATCCTACATGAAAGTATTCCAGTAGTTGTGGCTGAAAACATGGCAACCAAGGAGGACCTTGAGTCCTTAAAGGTAGAAATGGAAGAGGCCCTGAGAGAATTAGTGGAAGATTTGAAGAATAGCCTTGTTGAAGATATGAGGAGTGTGAATCAATTCTTGGAGATATCCCTGGGATGTGCTGTGTCTAGTCCAGTGAAAGAAATGCTGAATGAGATTAAATTGTTCCATACTAAAATTGAAAGCTGGACAGGAGCTGTGGTTGCTCTGAGACAATTGGTTGCTTCATTGACCACTATGAGCAGTTCTCAAAATCAAGTGAATGATGAGATTAGATACATCAAAGAGGTATTCAAGCAGTTTGTGGAAGTTTTTGAGGCTTTTCAGACATCATTCAAAGAACACATGAACATTCAGAATACACTTGTTCAGAAGGTGATTGGTAATTTGATGCATTCTTTCAAAGAGATAGTAGCATTCTCGGTCAAACCCATTCCATAATCTATCACCTATGTGAACATTGAACAGATTAGAAATGTGATCCTTGAAGAGCTTGATAAGGCCAGTACCAGTGGCACCTCTGATTCTCAGGTAATTAATACCACTAGGGAAGTCAACAGTTATGTTCGTGAACACTTGCGAGAAGCTACATCAATTCCTAAAACTGCTGATTCACCAGATCATCCCCCATCTTCTTCTTCCACAGGGAATGGACTAATAATGATGTGGATTGAGTGTGTTTATGTCTTTTCATAGGGACTATTTATTATTTTTGGGTCAGGTAATGGACATTCATTAATAAAAGCTTTCTCTATTCTCTCTATTTGTGTTTCTTTTTGCTAATCACAAAGGGGGAGAAATATTGTGCTCATTCTAGACTAATCATGTGATTGGGGAGAAATGTGCTAATATTCTAATATGATCCTATGATTGAATCTTTTCTGCCATTCTCTATGATACCATGTCCAATATTTTCTGGTTTTACACTCTAATTAATCTCTGATACTTGAGACATTTTTTATCTATGTTTAGTAACTGTATTATATGTGATATCTATCTTTCATACATACTAGCATAATTTGTGATTATCAAAAATGGGGAGATTGTTGGACTCACCTATTTTGATAATCCCAAATCATGTTTAAATATTGACAATGATATATTAATCCATTTGCTAACCCTGTTTAATCTATATTTGTATTGTTTATCCTAATCAATTAATATTTTTAGTCTCATAATTTAGTTGCATCAGCTTACAATTTACATTTATCTAAATATAATTTCACTGTTAAACGCTACTGGTAAGAGCCTTCTGTTCAAGGTCACCATTAAAAATTACTGTCACTGATATAATCCACTGATACAAGGTCACTGTCACAAGCCTACTGTTGATCTGCTTATAAATGTTCACAGACAAAGAGTCTCCATTACAAGGTCACTGATATGACAAGGCTTCTGTCAGAAGTTCACTATCAGACTGTTTCTCAAGATTTCTATTGAGATCATCATTGTTCAAGACTACAGTTGGAAATATCTACCATTAGTAGAAGGATACTGCTAGACAACTCCTACTGTTGAGATAGTCGACTGTTGTTCAATGTCTACTGATGGACATATTCCACTATTAATGAAATTAACAGTTGAGATAAGTATATCGGTGGAAATTTCACTATTTAAGTGGTATGATTTTACAAAGCTATCGTTAGATGCTTACTGTTGAAGACTACCGATGATCAAGCCTACTGGTGAAGCTCAATGTTGAATAGCCAACCGATGACATTCACAGTTGAAGAGACTACCATTGAGGACTACCGTGTGACATGCATCTGCTACCAGTCTAATGATATTATATTCTATTCTTTACCAATTTTATTAATACTATCATAACAATAATGTATAAAAAAATTAATTCATCTGACATTATTTAGTGATATTTGCAGGCATATCAAGAAACAGTACGATGTACGAGGAAGACCGCGAGTGGTTGAAACATTTCTCTTGTTGGCCCCTACTGAACCCAATGAGGAAAATCTTAGCTACAAAGGTGTATATATATATATTTGTGTGTAGAGATAGACAAAAGAGACAAGTGTGGACATATTGAATATACACACATAAGAAAGAAACATTTAAAGAAGGACACTCAATCACTCATTCTGAAGAACACAGAGCATCATGAAGATCTATTGAATGAACCTTTTTCAAGCTATATTGGTGTGCTACAATGAGCTTTAAAACCAAGAAGTTGATCATCTATACATCTCGAATTCAAAACCTAGAAGTTGTGACACTTTGTTTTGGAGGAAACTTACAGAGAAGGACCACGACATCATTTCCTTCATTCCAACGAGTCTAGAGCTGATCTTCCAACATATAGATCATTCTAAACTTCTTTCATATTTCTATCGATCTATTGTATTTTAGTATTTTACATTTGTGAATAGTGTGTCTTTGTTACACAGACTGACTCTTTTGCTTTAACTGAGGGATACTAAAAATCCTCATACTAAGATCTCTTTACATTTGTTTCACACATATAACTATGGAAGAAGCCTTGTGTGGCTTGGTAGTTTATTTTTTACCACGTATAACTGTGGTAGAGTTTTCAAAACCTAGACAGTTCGTGAAAACTGTTATAAAGCCCGATATAGGCTGTGTATCGCTTATTAATATAATTGCTTGGTGGTAGGTGATCACCAATTGGAGAGGACTAGGTCTTGACTTAATACTGAACCTCTTGTTTAATTTGTTGTGTTCATATTTCACTTACTCTGTTTTATACTTATCTGATGTGCTTATATTAGAAAAAACAAGAAATCTGTTTTTACATTCACTCTGATAGTTAGTTCTGGTTAGTGTGTATATGTGATTTGTTTAGTAAACATGTTTCAAAAGTCGAATTAGTTCTCATACTAATTCAACTGAGGAGTAATCAACCTTTGAGAAACCTATTAAACAATAAGTCACTTATATCACTACTTCCTTAATTGACTGGGCTGTTTTAATTTCGGGGATTTTAATCCTAAATGTTTTTAACAGAAATTTTAATTGGAACTCAATTCACCCCCCTCCTCTTGAGAATCCACTCTGACCAACATATTTAATTAATAAAACATATCCATTTTTTGAATATTTTTGAACTGTATTTATTTTGATTTATTTTATTTCACTCATTTTTAAGATGCTTGTATTTAAGATTATATATCCATTAATAATGTTAAAAATATATTTTTTGATATATTTTAATAAATAAATATATCTATAAATGTATATTTACTATATTATTAATTATTATAAATAATTATCTTTTATTAATAAATAATTTTTACTTTTTACATAATTATTTTTATAATTATAAATAAATAATTACTTATATTTAAAAAATTATAAATTTTTAAAAAATTTATTTATATAGTTCAAAATGTATAATATTTTTATTCAAATTATAATAATTATAAAAAAAATTATCAGTGCTAAAAACACTTTTAAAAATATATTTATCAGTGCAAAAACAGTATTGCTGATAAATATGTCTTTTATCAATACATTTTTATCATTAAAAAACTAGTTTTATCAGTGATTACCAATTTATTGCTGATAAAAGAGATATTTATCAGCAGTTATCCAAATTATTTGTTAAAAGTTTCCTCGATCTATTTAAAAAACACTGACAAAAACTCAATCGTTTGTGATCTTCTAGCTCTCGCGGATCTCCCCTTATACAGGTGTGACTCCTCTATGTTCCCTTTCAATAATCAAGGATACAATCCAATGTATGTTATTTTTTACTCTTACTTTTTCATTATTTGATGTTTTTTGGTTCTACATTTTGTGTTTTTTCATTGTTATAGAGCATGACGAACCCTACATCCATTCTCGTCATTACTGAAATTTAAATAGCATAGTTATATTTCTTCTTCTCATTTCATATGTATTTGGGTTTCTATCTCATTTTTTCCTACAAGAAAACATAGATGTTTTACTCAATACATGATATTAATAAGTAGACCAATCACCCCATTGGGTTTCTCTTAATTTGAATAATATTGGGTACCAAAATCTAGGTAGTTTCATAAAATTAATTCATCTTATATACAATATTATTGATTTTAATTGCTTAATTATAAGGGTTTTTATGGATTTGGGGATACCAAGTTTTGGCCCACATTTGTGGGTGATGAATATATTAGGACTAAGCTAATTGTAAAAACCATTAAAACATGTTTTTTAGATTTTAGTTATTACTTTAAATTGATAAACCATTAAATGGGTTATTTAGATTTATTATTTTTATGAATAGATTTTTTTTGAATTCAAAAAAAATATAGAATTATGTAGTCACATTATTAAAATTATTTTATTATTCATGTTGTGAGAGTTTTTTAAATTAATTTAAAATTATTATTAAATATTAACCATGGTGTACAAAGAGTGATAGATAATTTCCATGGTGAGAAATGTATGCTTAATAAATTCTTCAAAAATTTCCTAGATTGGATAGAGATTAGAAATCATTGGGTAAATAAATATAAAAATAAGCAACAACATATAAAGAGTGTATTTTTCAAAAGTTAGTTATCTAGCGTTGGATAGATGATCAAGAAAACAATGATATATAATTTTTTAATAGATTTACTAATAAAATTATAGACCTATATAATTTTTTTGATGAAAAAATAATTTAAAAATCCATCTAACGTGGTGAATAATCATAGAGAGAACAGAAATTGATTAAAATATACATTTTATGGTTTTTATTTCTATGTCTGATAGGTCATTTAATTTTTTATCCATGTACAAAATTACAAACATAGGGTTTTGATCCCCCTATTATAAGTTACCATTGGTTTCATTGCATAGAAAAACCTCTCTTCTTCTTAGAATAATATTTATTACTATGTTAATGTGCTAGTACTTAATTTATGATCATAGGATGATACCATAAAACTTATTATTTGTATCAGAGACTTGTTCTTTAAGGACACAATGTATTAATCTATTAATACTTTTGAATAAATAAATGTCATATTTTATTAGGTCAATATCATATACTATGATATGAAGTATTTCTTTGTTCATACATAGTGTATGACTATTATATATCATACATAATGGAATATATAAGATCTATGGATTTGAACTATGCTTTATCATACAATTTAAAATATCAAAAAAAATTGACTCTATCCCTGGTCTTGGTGAAAATAGAGGTTCAACACACAAATAAAATATCACATCAATTGTTAAATATTATAGAAGAAATACAATATCTCCTATCATATTTTTTAGAGAATTCACAGAGTATAATTAACGTGTCATCATAGAATATGATTTATTTAAGGAAATACCTCTCCCCAACATTATAATTTACCATAGATAATATCATTAGCAGTCGTAAAGTAGGACATTACTATTGGTAATTGAATATATAATTCAATATATGTGGTATAATTTTCAATTACAGGAAGTATATATGGGTTTTCTTAAATTTTATGGTAATATTTATTAATAGAAAATTTATAATTGCATTTAATAGATTCATTACAATTATAAGAGGGAAAATATTCCAGATCAATACAAAGTGTAAGTTGAAAGAATAACCCATTAAAGGGATGTATGTTATTGGATGGATCTTATACTGGATTAAAAGATCCAAAATAGGAAGTTAAGGAATCCTTGAGTAGACAGAGGTGGTGTCCAATGTTGGTGGGGTGAGATTCATTTCTTCAAGACCATTAGTGTGTATATTGTCCAATTCCTCTATAATTGAGGAGACTTTTTAGTGATTTAATTATTTTAGATTCCTAGGACACTTTAATACTGTCATGTTTTATTATATTACATCTCTTGATGATGGAGTGGAATCCCTCATACAAACTAGACATCCTCCCATTATCAAGAAATGAAAGGAAATAAAGCATCTGAGGATGGATTAAATAAAGGTATTTCAGGTCAGATGTACTGTAGTTTTGATTTATTATATCTATGTTCAAAATAGTAACAATTTTAATGAAATAAGGAAGTGAATAAGTAATTTTATGCATATAGTGTATTGCATTTATGTTATTTAATAAAAATTAAATGTTTTACTACTCATGTAGACAATTGCTTCTAAACAAGATGATATTTCTAATCTTGAGAATGAATAGAGAGTTGATGAAGATAATGTATATTTTATATGGGATCAAATTAATGTTGATGAAAAAATGAAAAAAATAATAACGACACATCATTATATATTTGAATAAAATTATCAATTCAATAAGTCAAGGTATAAAATTTTAGGTTGGTTGGAAATAACGCGACATACCTATTAACCACAAAAATTCAACATTTAGTATTTATATTAGGGTCATAATGAGAATGAGTTTATTTATTGATATCGACTCATGGAGTTATGCCTAATCGATAATGATGGAAATCCAACAGAAATATTTAATAGTAATTTTTTTATAAACTTTATTTATTTTACTAAAAAATAATATTTCAAAATATTGATCTAGTTCTCATTATTCCTTTGATATGTATTTTATTTTAGAATCTTTCCATAATAAATTTGTCTTAATAACTGCTAGAAAAATTCCATATCGTCCTCCGACTCTTCTGATAAAGCTACATCTTATGGATGGTGAGGGTGAAATAATGCCTTCCCACCACAAAGTTATGGAGACATTATAAAGATGAAAACATAGAGTACTTTCTACAAATGTCATAATGATAAATAATTCTAGGTGCATTATATTCAATACTATATTATTTGAAATTATTTATTTTATCCTACATGAATAAAAATTTAAATTTATGAGACCTAAAAAGAGTGTTGAAAACAAAGAACGTGAATTAAAACCAACATACAACTTTTTGAATGGAAGGATATGGTACAATAAAATTTGGAAGAAATTGGTATATACTTTAAATAAAAAATAAAAGTTTAATTTTTGGATATGAAACTGTATTTTTTCTTGGGATTATATATTGATTGATGAATCTAAATCTGAATTCACTTTCATCCCATGTCATGTGATATGGATGGAGCCTCATGTAAATAAGTATGGTATTTTAGTTGATGAAAATACAAAAGATATATGGTAAGCTTGTGTAAGTATGATATAAATGTAATTTTTATGATTTATAAATCTATCACATAAGAATAAATTTGTTCACATTTTTTTATCTGGTTTAGTCACAAGATTAGGAAATAGTAAAACCAAAAGAAAACATAGTTTCAGTTGCATTGATGCTGCCAGAACGATATGGTTGTATTAGAGGATTACGTATTGGAGTCTCCCCTCTATCATATTTAGAGAAGATAAAACCACATTAAGATACATATAATATGGTGAGACGAATGCATGCCCAAATAAACTCACTGCAATACATTTTTCTACGGTTTGGTATAGTATATTAATGTATAAGCAAGGATGAAAGAGAACCAACTGCGGGGAAAATATATAAACATGAATGAAATGATCCCACTGGCTTTTAGGTTCTTCATTCCCACAACAACATATCTTACCTTTGAAAATAAATTTTTTCATTACTCATTCTTCTAAATGTGAATCAAACATATTCCAATAACTTTAATTGTAAATATATTCACGGTATATTAACATTTTTTTAACTATCAACACCCACAAACCACTGTGTTGCGATGGGTATAATGAATAATATCACAAGAGACATGATACACAATAAATCCCTCTCAAAAAATAACATGAGATTCATGATAAAGTACCATATGAATAATTTTTTAGTTTCATGTTCTACTCGATGGTCAAGATATTACAATGGTCGAAACAGCTATTGGATTTTTAATAGTGTGGTCGTCTAATCTCAAAATGATACATGAGGTATGTCCTTAAAATAAATTTTTATATAAAAACAAGTGATAGTTTATTATAAAATGTTTGAGGTGAGGTATGATATTATATATAAATAAATATTTGGACTAACAAAAGGTCAAATTCGAAAAATCTAGTGAATCATCCATGAAAACAAAATGACGTTTCTAGAGTACCATCTCCTCACCAGATCAAAATAAATATTAATTATCATTAAAAAAATATTTAAGATGACAAATTTAAAATAAAACTGGGTATTACATTTATTATCATGAAAAAGAATATGGAAAATCCTTCACAGATGTAATTGGTCTTCAGACTCGAACAAATATTCTCATGCATGAATGGTAGGGCATCTCAGTTGGGAATATTACTTAAGGTACATTTTCATAATACGTCAATCCAAATAGTAAGAAAAATATTTTTATTGAAGTTAGTAACTATTATTATTATTTACATGAATTTATATTATGACTATATAAATTAAATATCATGTAAATCATGATTTGGAACCATTGTTCCATATATCAATTCACAGCCAAAAATTACTTCGTGTAAGAAAGAAATTCTGATGAAAATAGATGATTTACTCAATGAATTTAATATAAAACTATGAAATGGTAGACTTTTTTGTATAAAAAAAATAAAAATGTAGCATTCTATAACCTAATTTAAAAAAATAAATTTTTACTTGTTTCATTAGTTAATTGTTTTTAAGAACCATTGGATGTTGGTAGAAATAAAAATAGACACCCAAAAAATTTATTTATTAGATTTAGTGCTTGTGTTTCCAACTAAACGACCACAATTGATGTTTATTGTGAATATGCAGTAGACTATAATCAATATTTTATAGATAAACTAATAAGTATATGTTCAGTTTTTGTTTAGATGATAATTATTTAGGATAAAAAGTTTTTCAATATTGGATTGATCCAGACAAGAATTTGATGTCTAAAAATATAAATCTTGTTTATTAATCAAACTGTAAAAAAAGTATATATATAAATATTTAACTATCAAAACATTTCAATACAATTTACATATTTTGGTCAATGTTTCTATATCTTCCAAAACAGGATAATGATATCGATGGTTGATATTATGTTTGAAAATTTATGAGAGAATCAATAAAGAATGAATTGACCAACATCCCCCACATGGTAATTTCAATAAATAATTAAAATTTCTTTAAATATATTTCTTAATCATTTTTCCTATTTTTTTATTTCAGTACTATCAGGATTAATGACAATGAATTTACTAAAAATAAGAAATCAATTTGTTTAGTGATTTTTGGGAAGCATTATTTTTGTAAGAATGAATGCTAATAACAAATTTAGGCAATTATATAATATTTTTATGATCTAGTACAGTTTTCGACCATTGAAAAATATTTGAGGTGTGAATAATTACTTTTATTATGCTTATATTTTATTTTTGATCTATATCTGAAGAATTTGACAAATGGATGTTTCAATTTGTATTGAAGCATTGAACTGCAGTAAATAAATTTTTTGGCAAATCATGGAGGAGAAGGTAGAGGAGAAGGTGGAGGTAGAGGTTATGTAGGACACTGAGGTAGAGTTGGAGATGAATATTGACGTGGAGGAGGGATATGAAAAGATTGAGTTGGAGATCAAGGAATAGGAGTATAATAAACACTATCTTGAAAGCAATAAAATAAATTTGCACTGAAGTAGAAGAAGGATCATATCATGATTTTGTTCAAGAAAAATTATTTTATATTGAATACAACACATGCCACTTAAGATAAGAGTCATTGTGCATATTTCCAATTTAAAATGAAATTTTATTAAAAAAAATAGAAGTGGGATAGTCAAAATATAGAAAACTCTTATAGATTGTTTTGCTACTATTAAAA
The DNA here is from genome assembly GCA_963277665.1 of Viscum album. Classification (NCBI taxonomy): domain Eukaryota; kingdom Viridiplantae; phylum Streptophyta; class Magnoliopsida; order Santalales; family Viscaceae; genus Viscum; species Viscum album. The sequence continues at coordinate 1,998,376,000 of OY728157.1, forward strand.
AATGATCCATACATAATTTTGTTGTGTATAGATCAAACACACCTCAATTTTATGAATAGTGTGACTGGTGTGAGCCCGAGTGTCTACTCTTAGTTTAAAATTGATATTTTAATACAAAAAAGTGTCACTCACTAAAAAATGATAAAATGAACTCTAATTGAATTGAAAATTTTGGGTAAAAATTAATAATTCATTTGTGATGTGTATGAATTAGTATTATATCAAACCAACACATGTTTCCACCTTTATTTCTCAAGGTGCATGTTTCCAAGTTAAAATGATATTTTAGTAAAAAAACACATGTGGTGTACTCAAAACTCAGAAAACTTATTTGGACATTGATGTTACATTAGAAAACTGATCCATATGTCACTTTTGATGTTTAAGGAATTGCTGCACCTAAATCTGAAGTGTGACCATAATCCCACTAAGTGCATCTTTTTATTTAAAAGTGACCCTAATTTAAAAAAAACATCTGAGATACTCAATACTAAGAAAACACATTCCCATTGTTTTGGAACATTAGTAAAATAATACATACGTCATTTGTTCCATTTAAGAATTAGTAACACCTCAATTTTACTCACGAGGTGATCACGAAGACTCCATGCACACCATTTTATTATAATTTTACATCAATTTTAGTAAAAACAACTTATATACTCTATAGTAGTGTTTTATTTTTCTTTTAGTTTCTTTATAAATTTTATTCCATTTAAATTCAATATTTTTATCTAATTGTTGTCATTTATTTGTTTTTTGAACTGATTCATTGTGTTTTTGTAGTACACTACACCTGTTTCTAGTGATGCAGTTTGTGGTAGAATCTTAGTGCAGTTTCATCATTATAAATTATAATAAGTGCACTGATAAAAGGATTATTTATCAACACTAAATATAATCCCTAATAATTTGGTAATTTTAGCTACTCTAAGGTTGAAATAACTTTTATAGGGATGTTAAAGTTTGATTCTAGAATTGTTAAAAGTGTGTTTTGTAGTAGTCATATAATATTATTTCTATAGTTTCCAAGGAATTTTTGTGAAGACCATATCGGTTATATGGGCTCTCTCGCCATACATTCTTGGTAGTCGGGGTTCACTCCCATTTCCATCATTATAGAATGATTTCAATCCTCATACTATCATGGTAATAATGGTTCAATCAATGGAAATATTATTATTCAAGGTCCATTCCTAAGACAATATTAGTCTATCTAATGAGATATAAATCTTTATCCATTTCATTAGAGAGAGAGATATAGGTCCCACCCATCTCATAATGAAATCATCCATAAATGTGACACATGATCATAAATAATAAAATCGCAACCTAAAAAATTAAATAAGTATTATAAACATATAATCATATCATAACCTATTTAAAATGACAGGTTTTATAATCATTTCATTAGAATCATAACACGTTAAAGGGAAATCAGTTTTAAAAACATATAACTCATTAAATAGAAATGAGTTTATTAAACCTCATGCCATCAAAACATAATCCATTTAAAAAAACTTATAAATGGAAATATTTAATAATTTCCCCATTAAGAAATGAGTGACATCAACCGATGTTATATTAGATGATAATTAATTTTTAATGATATTTTAGAAACATATAGTGAGGAAAATATTCTTTGTATATTGAAACCCCAATTTTAAAAACATAAATTCATTTTTAAAAGAATTTTTATGGAAAATAGATTTCAAAAAATTAGAAAGAATCACTGAAACCCATAAAACCACATTTGAAAAATCTATTTTCCGTTAAATAGGATTCAAATATCATTTTAAAACATATTTTATTTTTTTGAAAACAACATTTTTGAATACAATATATTACTTACCAAAGAGAGAGAGATAGTCATATTTTCAATAAAAAACATTTTAATAATTAAAAAATAGTGAAAATAGAACAAATACCTGAGGGTATATTGAATAACCAATGGTTATGAAAATTAATGCGGGTTCATGAGAGATTAAGCATGATCTTTCATTAATTTATGCTAAATCATAAACAATTTTGAAAAGTAATGATATTGTTTCAATGAACACATATCACCTGGTAACTTGTGATCATTCACTCCATATAATAAAAGTAAATTACATGATTCTTAAAATATCATGAAAAGATTTATATTCATGATATAGCATATAAAATTGAATTATATACCCCTAAAAAATATTTTAGGTGCATTACAAAAAAAGAGTCTCCATGAAAGAAAATTGAGATATATGTATTTTACCGATTTGATATCTTTTGAAACTTAAACCCCATGTGAGAATGATAGTTAAATGGAAATTTGAATACACATAAATTTAATTATAAGAGACATATAATATATTCATGGTTAATATATACATCACACAAAAGAAGTGATTAGTTAATATGGCATGTATCTCATAGAAAAAAAGTGAGATAAGATTCCCTTTCCTGGGGTATGGCCTCTCATCAAACTCATTCAAACCACCATTATAATAATTATAAATTTTTTATAAATTTTTTACAAAACCATATTATAATATCTAATATCATATATGTTTTGATGACAACCCCGTATTACATGTTGTTTAACCATCCTATGTTAAGGATTCACATTCGGTAATATTCACTCTATTCTGCACATGTATCTTAATTTGTTATTTCATTGGTCTGCGTATATATATCATCATTCCAGAATTTAATCCATGATATAAATATCATTTATGATTTTAAAATATTTTTATCTAAAAAATCTATTTAATATTTTTGTAGAAAATCGAAAACATCGTCCATGGAGATGGTAATCTGTACGTACACATGAACACAATATCTATTTTTCTTGATTATAATAAAATAATGAAATAAAATTACTTATATATAAACATACAATATCATATAATAGAATTATAATGGTTCATATATCATATATATTTACTAAACCCATCCTCAGAACATTATATGTAGTGTGTGAATGAATCACATCATTTTGAGGGGTCGTAGTCCACATTTACTCAAACTAAATTATAATATTTATACCAAATAGAAAGTAAAAAAATTCTGATGATGTGAAAAAGGAATAAATAAATAACGAATATTATATATATTTTATATAAACATATTTTGGATCATAATTTCAACCATGATAGGTAGTAATGAAATTGAACAATCATCATTTTGTGAGGTGGAAGTTCACCGTACACATAAACTTTATGTTCGTTACCAGTTAGATTGAGGTGTGCGTAAGATTTAGTAGGACCCTTAGAATAAAAAAAATACAAGTTTGTTGATGATACTAGTGTTTCTATATAATCTTGGAATAAATATAGTTGATGGGGGTGGATAATGAAAAATAAAATAATCAATCTTGAGAGAAGGTGTTACCTCTAAATCGGGTAACTCCTTTTGGTTTGTTCCAAAAGGCATCATTTTAAGACTTTAATCATTAACAGATACTTTAATGGCGAGGATATGTATCTTTAAATGTGTATTGGGAACATATTGGATGTGCCTAAGTGGTTTTTGGGGTGTAAAGAAGGGGTATAGGTGGTTTCAGTTTATAGGGATGGGAAATTATACAATTTGAATTTTTGAAAACAAGGTAGGTATACCCTTGTTTTTACATAACAAAAGTCATAAAAACTAAAATAAGAAATATAAGTTTAGTGTAGAAATCATGGATATATAATGGGTTATGTAAGAGTGTCTAGGTCATTTTCACCCTTAAATTTAACGGTTAGTCCTTTGTTAAGCTTAATTTTACCTTACCCGATGTAATTAATTTCAATAAATTTAACTAATCATTTTGGTCAAAAACTATGTTTAGAATATTATAAATTAGAAATTATTCGTAATCCCAATATAAGGGCCATATTTCCAAATTCCAATCATTAGAGTGGAAAAAGTAATTTAAAATTAATCCCACTAATGAGACGAATCTACATGGTTTTAAAGTAAAAAATGATCAACATATTCATAAGTTTTTACATAAAATTTCAAAGTGATATTTTATTAAATGGACTAAATTAAATTAATTGATAAAAATATTATCAAATTAAATTGCTAACCAATTTAAAATGAAATTTTACAATGTAATGAAATTTGATGAAAATGTTGTTTTAAATTAAAATCTAGTATTTCTAATTGTTCATTAAATAATCAAACCTTACACAAAAATTTAAAAAATTTAACCTAACCTAAATTTTTATATCTCTACCAAATAAAAAGTTTATATTGAAATATTAAGTCTATAAAAGTTAAAAAAATATATTTAAAATGGGTTCTCTATTAAATGGCATTAAAACTACCTTTTTTAAAGAAATTTTTTTTTATTCATAAAAAAATGTTTTCTTCTTTTATGTCTATCCAATATATTTAATGAATATAAAAACTGTTTTATTTAATATATTACATATATATTAATTTATTAACACTTAAAAATTGAAATTATTTTAATTTAGTAGTATTAAGCGACCTTTCTACCAAAAAAATATTAATATTTTTCATTTATATTCAATTAGTTTTCATATTCATTTATAATTAATTGATAACCAATGAATTCATCATATATTTGTGAACACATTATATTTGTATAAATTAGTCAATTTTTTAAAAAACTGCTAATTTAATATCTAGTTTATTTCTTAGTAGGTTATATAATAATATTTTAATAATATATTATTCAATGGAAAAGCTCGAACATGTGTGTTATGTAAACCATTGAGGAAATTCATTTTTGCATGTAATGCAAGCTAACCTCGATGTTCTATGCAGAGGAAGATAATATTTATGATGTGTGTATTACACACTTAACTAGGGGTTTCCTACATTTAAATCCAAAGGTAATGGGTTAATATAAAATAAACAGTTTTCTATGTTATGTGGAATTAAAAATGTTTCCAATGTAAAATTAATTCCAAAAAATTCATGAAATCCTTGGGTGTAACATTTTTTCCCATAAAATGAATGTCTCCCTCAAAATTCTTCTAGGTTATCATAGTTTTAATACATGAAAATTTCATTCCTATAATCCCACATAAAAATTATATATAATAGAACTTTCCTTAAAATGGAATATTAGAACGATATTGGATACCCAACAGAAAATATAACAAGGTTTACACACAAGAGAATATATATTGTGAGTGAAGATAGGATATATGGAAAACTATAAAAAAATTTAGGTATTTATTGAGGTCATCAATCACAAACAAGTGAATGATCAATTAAATGTCGAGGACCTAAAATTCCTAAATCTGTAAAGATTTAAAAGGCCATCGGTTATACCTAATTACTATAATAGTACAAATTTTCATGATCATTGTCCTAACATTGATTAATTATTTTATTGACCTATAATAAAGGTAAATATAATTACATGTTATATTTCTATAATAATATTCTCATTTTTACTTTTTCTTTTACCAATTTCTATTTCATCCATTACTTCATGTAATGGATGTCCTGAAATTATATTTGACTCCTAAAGTGAATGAAATACACATTTTGTGGATCTTAAGGCCCATAATAGAATGTAATATATAACTATTTATCTATATGTATTCATAAAAACATAATATGGTTAATATAATAATCACTAAAAATATAATTATCACAAATGTTTCATTATAAATGGTTATTCATAAAAAATAATAATATATTAACCAGGTCATCACATAGTCCTGTGGTAGGTGTGAAAACCTTATCGTCCATCAGTCATGGGTTCAAGACATGAATACATACATAACATGATTTTTTATCTACCTACATACATGATTTATTTCTATAAAACCACACTAATATAATTTACAATATAAATAAGATGGAAATCATTGAAATAAGGTTAATCATTAAGTATCATTTTAACCATGGGTTTCATTATAAAATAAGGGCACAAATACCTCCTCCAAAGTTTAATATAAACATTTCATGAATGATTAACATTATAACCCTTCTCAAAAATATATATCCGATACTTTTGAAGGATGGTCACAAAATCAGTTTATCATTGATCCCCCACATATCATAGAGTGTCTCTTGGATGACACATTCCAAACGTCTGAATACCCTCAGGGTAAATTATCATGGTACATGGTAACATCCTGAGATACCATAACTAATTTTTCAAAACAAGAATTCTACTTTATTCTGTAGATTATAAGATATATTCATGAAATCCAAGACATTGTTAACATCATCCAATATATCATAAACTACTTATCAACCAGTCCTTAATTAGTTCCAATGTAATAAGTACTATCAAATTTACTTTTTCATATCCTACATATATTTATCCATAAAATTCAAAACACAAGGAACCTATTATGGGATATCTTTCGCTTAATAATGTATTTTTCATTTATATCACATTTCCATTATATCGCATTTTTATTCCATCAGAACCCTTCAACATGTTCTTGTAAATTCGTATTGAAAAACAAAAAAAATCATCCTAATATGTTTTAGCTTACATATAAAATACTTCTTGATTCCAAAAACAAAAAATATTTTATTATTCTACTTTAACCTTATTTAATTAGAAAAAATACCTCATCTTATTGCACAATACCTTTTTCCTTTCACATTTCATCTATAGTATATTTGTCATCTATATTGTAACCATTATGCATATCACCTTATTGATCCTCTTCAGTAGATTTCATATTGGGGAATTGACTTGAGTAATGACCATTTATTCCACACTTGAAACACATAATCTTATATTATTTCTCTGGGGTGCCAATATTATAATATATTTTTTTTAACCAAACTCTACATTTTCCCCGTATAATAATTTTTGTGTGTCATTATTTACTACAATATAAAAATATTATTGTTCCTATAATATATTAAATTTAGAGTATATTTCAATATTCATGTCACAAAGTAAACGTAATCTTGATTCCTCCAACCTCTCCATTACTCAAAATCTTAGAAAAATCCTTCTTTCTCTTACTTAGTGATTTTGGTCATTGGTTAAGGTAAAAATTGTCAATCATGTTATCTAAAAACTGATTAGGCATGATCACAATATCTTACACTCTAGTGATCATCTCACATGACATATAATCATAAAATATTCAGTCACAATAAATGTTAATCCACCTACTTCAAATTACTATCATTTAATGAAACTAGAAGCATAATGTGAGCCTTATATATCATAGTATAAAAATACGTAATAATAAAAATAATTACTTAACAGATTTATAAATCATGAAACCATCATTAATATATGACAACATATGTTAAAACATTGTTATTAATTGCTAGGTCATATTTGAATCCTTCTTTGTGGTTCGTGAAGAGTTTTTGAATTCATAAAACATATCCCTAGAGCATGTCAAACTAATTGTGGAACAATGCCTGTTTTCATCTACCAGATTACTGAAAGTCGGGCCTGAAACAACTTGTCTATGTTTAACCCCTAGGATCATATATTCCATATACACATCGAATTTTAGTATCTAGATCAAGATTAATTTCTAGGAAACTTATCACTCAATACTTTAACAAAATTCCCTGATATTTTCCTAAGCACTGACTCATCCTTATACATATCCTTAGAGACATTCATATTCATGTACTTAGAAATATTCTAAGGGATATCACTAAAGTTTTGTCATTACAGCTTCAAATATTGACTAAACTGTTACATTTATACCAACAATAGAGACCTAGGGTTAAGATACAAATATATTACACCATTTTATATGAATATTCAGCACACTATAATATTACGTGAATGAGGCCCGTAATAGATTTGTGTATTTGGAAACATGAAAACAAATCATTGATCCATTTGGAAGATCTTAAACATCACCCATAAAATTCTCCACATTTATTATTTCTACCTTAAATATTTCTTTATATCATAGGGAATGAAAATATAAGAAGGGGCTAGCTCAGATGATCCATAAGGGTAAATAATTGAAATATGTAAATGTAACATGAACAAGGGGTATTGAACATGAGAATAACATTTAAAGATCATACCATAAATATAATAGATCATAATAAAGATTTTATGTTAATAATACATGGAGTAAATTATAATTAAGATAATAAGTCTTTAAAATCACAAAACTGAAATAAAACATGGAATTACGGGGGACACAAAATCATATAATATTATTTCTATAGTATCCAAGGAAATATTTCCAAGACCAACATGGCAGTATGGGTACACTCCCCATACCATTGTTATAGACATGGTTTACTCCCATCTCCATAATAGTAGTCAACATTCATTCCCAAAACTATATTAGTATATCTCATGAGATATAAAAAATTACACAATGCATTGTGAGAAGATATAGGTCAAAACCTATCTCATAATGAAATCATACATATATGTTCCAGAAGATCATAAATAATCATATCATAATCCATGAGATTAAATGGGTATTATAAGTATGTAATCATATCATAAATTATGGAAAAATAAATATTTTATAATCATATAATTTAAAGAAACACCCATGAAAGAGAAATAGTTTTAAAAAACATATAACTTGGGAAAGAGAAACAAGTTTCATAAGCATCATGCCATAAAAACATAATACATTCAGAGAAGGAATATGAATGGAAATAGTAAATAATTTCCCTATAAGGGAATGAGCAACACCAATGGGTGTTATCATAGATTATAAATAATTTAGAAGGATATTTTAAAAATATTTCATTACTATAATATCCTTTTTTTCATTGAAATTAGTTTTTAAAACATATAACCTTTTTCGAAAAATTATTCTTTGAAATTAGATTTCAAAACCTATAAAAAGAATTAAAAACCATAAAAAGTTTTTAAAAATCCATTTTCCATGAAAAATGGCTTCAAGTATCTTTTTAAAACATGTTCAAAAACATTTTTGAGAACATTGTTTTTAGATACAGAATGTTTCCAACCTCAAAGAGAGAGATATGATAATATTGTAGATACAAACATTATCTTAAGTACCAATGAGTTGGAAAATGGTACTAATACATGAAGATGACTTGAATAATATGATAATATAATTCATGAATGTCCTTGAGATATGGATCATGGGATTTCATTAATTGAACTATAATTATAAACAATCCTCGAATACGATGAGATTGTTTCAATAAAATATTATTACTTGTTGAAATGGGATCATACTATCCATGTAAGAAAATAATATTACATGGATCTTAAAATATCATTAAATTAATCAGAATTATTATATAAAATGAAAAATTGAAGTATATATTCCTCGATAATAATTTAGGTGCATAAAAAATGAATATCAAAAAAACAATTGAGACCAAACTATTTTATAGGTTTGGTAACTGTTGAGCCATAAAAACCATCAGATAAATACCATAAAATGGATATATTAATAACCATAAATTTATTTATAAAATAAATTTAATACATTCATGGGATGTAAATACGCCACAAAAAAGTATTGAGTGGTGATTAAGGCATGAATATCACGAAAATGAATGTGATATTAGATTCACTTATCTTGTGTCTTGACTCCCATTGTACTCATTCAGACCACCTATAAAATCAATTTAAAATTATTTTAACTCTATTATAGAACCATATTATTATATCTAGTACCGTATATGGTTTTCTTTGAACTTATATTACTCTCTTGTTGACCATATTATGTTAAAGTTTCACTTCAGATAATATTTACTTTTTCTTCGCATGTGTCATAATTTATTATATGGTCGGTCATTTTACTTATATCATGATTCAAAAACATAAAACATGATATGAATATAATATATATTCATTATATTAATATTATAATAATCTATATAATATAATATTTTGATAAAAATCATTTTTCATTGAGATTGTAAGCCATACGTACGCCAGAATTCTATTTCTGTTTTTATAGTCTTATTGAAAGAAAGAAAAGACAATTTATATATATATATATATCATTAATATACCCTTTATATATTACATATATCATATAATTTCACTAAACCCATCTTTAATACATTCCATTTAGTTGTGAACGAACCACATCACTTAGAGGTGTGGTAGTCTACACTTACTCAAAAGAAATTATCATATTTAAACCCAATGGAAAGTAAACAGATATGTGTTTTAAAAGTAATAAAAAATATTATATTCATAATAAATATAATATATAATATATATAAATATATTTTTTATCGTAATTTTCACTATAAGAGTTGGTAAGTATAATTGAACTATCAACATTTTCTAAGGATCATGTTCACCATACACATAAATTGTATATTCGTTGCCCGTTAGATGGATGTGTGTCTATGTGTATGTTGAACCCTTAGAATAAAAAATCATATTATATTAAACATACATTGGTTATTATAAAATCCTGGAATAAATATACTCGATGGGGTAGATAATGGAAATTACAAAAAGGATCTTGAGAGAAGGTGTCACCTCTTAATCGGTTAAGTCATTGTTTTTTCTGAAAAAATTCTTCCTTGGAATACTTTCATCCCAATTGGATGATTATAATAGGAATATAAAATTTTTGGAACATTTATTGGTTACAATTTTTACTAAATCTAGTTGGTTTTATAGGTTTGATGAAGTGGTGGAGGTGGTGGTCTCTTATAGGGAATAAAAGGGACACACTTAGAATTTTAGAAAACATGTTAGTTGTTGTTAGGTTTTTTATTCTAAAAGTAAAAACAAACCCAACCATACTAAATAATAGATGATAAATTTTACAATAATTCATATAAAAATGGTTTTGGACATGTGTATAGCTCTTTTTGGATCTTAAATATAAGGATTAATCCTTAGTTATGCTTAATTTTACCTAAACTGATGTAATTATTTATAATTAATTTCACTAATAATTATTGTCAAAGACTAATATGAAATTATTATACGTGATAAAATATTTTAATTCGTAAAATATAATACATTTATTCAAATAAAAATCATACTTGTGCCATAAATTAATTTAAAATTAATCCCACTGACAAGATGATACTCTTGATTTTAAAAGTAAAACATGATCAAAATTTTGATAACATTTTATATTCAATTTCAATAAAATAAATTGTTTTATTCATAAAAATATTATCTAATAAATCATTGAACCCAATTTAAAATATAATTTATCCTTATAAATAAATTAGATGAAAAAGTAGTTCTGAATTAAAATCATGTATATTGAACTATTTATTAAAAAATGAAACCTTATCGAGAATACCAAAAAATTATCCTAACCAATTTTTTATGTTATTATTCAAAATATAAATTATATTTTGATAGATTAAATCTAAAAAATTTCATGAAATACGGTTTAATTAGGTTTCTTTTTTAAAAAGAAGGAAAACTACCTTTATAAAATAAATATAGGTTTTTATGCATAAAAATATGTTTTTTATTATCTTATGTCAATCTAATTATTCGTATTAATAATAACAATATTATATTGAATATATAGCATATATATTAAATTAATATTCTCACTAATTTTACGTAAATGAATTTATTATAGTAAAACATCATTGTGACCAAAAAGATATTAATATTTTCCTTTCTGTTCAATTTAACTTCATATTCATTTCTATTAAATTGCTAACTTGTGAATTCATATTATAATTTTTTAAATAATATAGTAAAATAAATTTTTTAGTAATATTTATAGTTTATAATTTAACTCCTAGGTACTATATTATTTTATTAAATTATAATATTTTAATAATATATTATTTACTGGTAAAACACGGTAATTCATATACACAAGCCATCAAGGAGTGTAATTGTTGTGAGTAATGAAGAATAAACTCGATGTTATGTGTAGATAAAAATAAAATTTATGTTGTATGTAGGGCGTTATTAGCTTGTTTTTGCATATAATTTAATCCAATCATTGTGATTTATTATAAAATAAAGTATTTTTAGTGTTATGTGAAATGAAAAATATTGCAAAGGATAATTTAATTCAAAAAATTAAAAAATTCTCGGGGTCTTACAATAACCACTGATGTTATGAGTAATTGAATATCAACCCCTAGAGAACCATAGTTAGGGAAATAATCATTTATGATGGAAAAGTGTATAATTCATAGTAACATACAACCTCATTATAAGTCTGACACTGAAATTAGTACATAGCTAGTACACAACACATGGGGGTAGCACACTATATGTTGATGGGATAATACCTGAGTCTCTTTCTCAAGTACTATTCATGACCCTTTATGAAAAAATATTATATAAAGGGAAAAAATATGACTCAAATAATTTAAAGACTATCGTGCACAAACTCTTTCATTATTCCCATTGATCCTATTCAGAATCTACTTATATGTCCCATTTAATGGTCCAATAAGGTTGAATAGACTACACCAATTTGGTTTTCAGGGAGAAATATTTGGGATATGATATTTATTTATTAGAATGTTCTTCTGATGAAAAATACACATTTCATGACAATATAGATGAGTGGAATAATTTAATAGGATATGAGTATTGTTTCACAAGATTTAATTATTTCTAATATATTATAATCATGTATTTCACCTCAATTTCAATATTATGATATTGTAGAAAGAATAAAAATATTATTTTATATTAAAAAGAATCAAATGAAATAATAAATATTAGTAAAACTTATATTACTATTATTATTATTTTTAATACTACTAATATTATTATTTATATTATATATGAAATGAAAAGGGGAGAATTTTATGTAGCCTCCCCCCAACGCATACTTCTTGAATATTGGACTCTCCCCTAAGACACAACTCTTTGTTGAAATTTTTTATTAATATTTTTTTTATATTCTATAACATCGTGGAATTAGTAGTGCTCCCACAGATTTTCCCCAAAATTTTTATTGAAAAATTGGGAATTTTCTTTGAACCCATAATCCACTAACATTACTGGGAACCATATTGACTTCAATACATGCCTCATTAACTATTTCCTCAAATTTACCAGCCTGATACTTGTCACCCAACTCCAACCGTCCCTTGTCATCCACCTTATATCGCCCACATTGAGTTACCCAAGTTAACTATCATCATACGAACTCATTGGTAGCATGGTGACCCTCGCAATCAAGAGAGTCCATCAACACGATCATTAATTTCCAACCATCGGGCTTTCATACTCCACCCAATAGCGGGTGAAAAGGAGTTGGTGGAGGGACATATTAGAGATAGAGATAGGAAGATATAGAACATAGAATAATATTAGGTCCTTGTTCATAATTAGTACACCGTAAAAAATACGCTAACTCATTTTATAAAATGATAAAATAATTAGTGTATCATGAATATGTCCATGGAATGAGATTAAGACATACTGATCATGAATTTAAGGCAGACAGTAATTATTATTGATAGTCGACCTGAATTTAAACATGGCTATCAATGAATAATATTTTATAAATATTACACAAATTTGAGAAATAAATCAAGGTATTTTGAAACTACAAACCCATACCTTGAGTCTAATTATTCATTAGAGTAATATTTATCCATGTAATTTTTCATTAACAACGGAGACGATTTCATTATCTAATTTCATGATTTCCCTATATATTATTGATGATATCATTATTGATTACTATATGGGGTTGTTTTTTATTAACCTCCCTATATAATTTCATATTTACGAACTATAAAAATAAATATCCAAGTCCATAAAAATAACTCACTAATATAATTAATTAATCCCTCGGTGTCTGCCTAACTTCAGGATCTCTATTGATAAATAACATTATACTACCAATTTTGAAAATATTGTGCTCTTGAACCAACCATAATTTCATTTTATTCCATCTCACCCTCTATTAAGAATACATATTCATTTTAAAAAAAATACAAGTATACAGACAAAAAATATTATTGTAATAATTTAGTTAATTTAATAAAGGCTCAAATACACCCGAAATTCCATTTTTAATTAGCATTACAGTAAAGCCCATATCATTGAGTCAACAATACAATCTGATAATTTTTTTGAGGTCATTTTTATTGGTAAATTTCATATTTTATCACTATAATGGTTTCAAGACTCTCCAAATCAAAAATTATATATGTCTCCCCCAAGAAAAACCATGCTTTATATATTCTTCCAACATAAATTTATTATTAATAAATATAAATCAAATTATTGGAACGTGGAATGAAAGCTCAAAAATCATATTTATGTGAATATAAACATAACACCCACATCCTTTTCATCACATGTTTGAGATCTAAAAGAAATTGATGTAGAACTATCTAGGAAGTAAATATCATATTTAATTGAAAAAAAATTTCCATATTATCTTAGATAATGTATATTAACTGAAACACACATCCTCTCGATGGATAGACTCCCCAATACCATAAACATAATTAATTTAATCATTTCAAGGTCATCTATACACATGGTATTAATAAATTCCACAAAACATTGGCATATATATAAAATTATTCACCAACAAGGTCCCCACAAGTGAGAGTGCTTCACTCCCCATATTTAATGAGTGTTTCTATTGAAAGTTATATAAAAATGGAAAATCAATCATGAACTCCTAAAACTATGAACTTATACATTACAACTTAATAAAACATAAAGAGTTTCTTGGAAGCATTATCCTCTTAACCAATTTGAGCACATGTGAAGTGGCATACCAATAAAGAACTTACATTACTATCACCCACACAATAAGAAATATAGGTGTTATACTTAATTCTGAATCTATATAAAACACATGTAATAATACTCCATTAGAATCTAAATATCTAATCGAAATCACATCCACTGATGAGGTATTTCGGTTTTTCTATCACATCACATTCATAAAATCCACTAAAAATAACCTATATAAGCATGAAAAAATTCATCTAACTACATACCTTTAAAATACTTCCCATTGGTTTACCCTTTACCAAAAAAATATGATTTGGATTTTATTATAAATTAAGTTGACCCTACTCTGTTGTTTCCAAAACCCAAGATAACACATTCTAAATAAATCAGAACTCATAACCTCTCAATGAAGACTCCACCTTCAATGCATATAAAATAATTTTAGGTGGGGGTTCAATACATAATTCACTAATTGTTTCAATAAAAAAGTCGGTATTTACATTAGACGTCCATCCTGATATTTAATAATATAACAAAAAATTTCACTATTCCCCAGGTAATGTGGGTGATATGCTCCCCACCATTATGTGAAAACCCTCTATGTAAATTACCTAAGACCATCTATTCAAATCGGTTAAATAATGAAATATCACAATTAAATATGTCTCATTAATAATGAAAGTGTGGGAATACCACTTTAAAACTCCAGAATTCCACGTACATTTTTTGTAAATTAAATGATATTATTTTGAGACCCAAAACTGAGATGACATGTGATTTCAGTTCCTCAGGTTTTTGAAAATTATTTTCGAACTATTTTTATTGTTCATTAAAAAATCATGCGAGTGGGATATTCTAGTGTCCATATCAAAAGTTTTAGGGCACCATTGAACTTATATTTTCGTGATTCTCCAAGGAAGTTAATAATAATGATAGGAATGGGTCTACCGATAATGATTGGTTTTAGAAAATTGGGAAGAAAAATAAGTTAATTTAAATAATCGATTTTTTTATGTTCCCTTTATCATTATGAAATGACTTGAAGTGTTGAAGTAAAACGATGAGGCAATGCTGAATCCATTAATGAACATCATTAATGAATCACTGTTGAGTTATTGAAATGTGTAACACTTCTTCCTTCATTAGTTAAACAGGGATTCAGGGCTTAAGAACACCCCTATAATTCCTCTGAAAAATGATGAAGGAAACCTCTACAATGACTAAACCTATAGAATACCAAAGTGTTAATGATAGAATTTGAGAGAGAATCAGAAGCAGAGATCAGAAGATGGCAACCAGGAACATTCCATGACTGATCTCCATTTCCCCAGTTGAGGATTAAATCATAGTGATTTATTTTCCCATGTTCTACTCTATAAATGAAAAAATTGATCAGCTCTATAATGAGGTGATCCACTGATGGATTTTCTTTACGGGACTGGGAAATATTTAATATGGGATTGGTTATGAGGATTAAATCATTATGATTTAAATTTGTGCTTCTGGATCCCACTGAAGGGAACAATTCTGGGCTGTCATGAACAAAAAAGGGTTTTTTCATTGGATTTTCTCTATGATCCCATATCCTTAAATTGTTTCTGTTAGAAGATGGACCCAAAACCTCATATAGGACCTTTTATATGCGATTCCAAATGTGTTCGGACCCCCAGAGTGAGGGAAAGAGGGATATGAGTGTGGGGTTGTTACAGTGATGCCCCACTATGCTCGGAAACACAGACGGATCCGGAAACAGACCACTATATCAAGTTCAATGGCCCATGGAGGAGACCGCAAGTGCCAGAGGCCAACAGAGGTGGCTACGAGTGGGAGGTGGAACACCGTTACAGCGGAGGCCATGACCAGAAGGGACATGACGATAAAGGGTGGCGGCTTTGGATGGTAAGTATGCGACGTACACTGGCACACAATCCAAAATGGATCGCATAAAAAGGGAGGCGGTTGGGCTCAGCTAGTAATGTGGCTATGAGAATCGGATGCCAACAGGAATTTGAGCTATACCCATGCCAGACCACCGATGTGGGCCAGGAAAATGGAGTAAAACAGGCCACATGGCAGCCTAGGCTAGAGAAGAACCGACAGGCTAAATAGTGATCCAGAATGGATGGAAAACTAGGCCATTGGGTGACCCAGCTCATGAGAACAGGTTCAACTATGTTGGAATAGACCAGATGAGAATCAAATAACATTGTGACCTAGCATGCTGGATCCACGGACGAATCATGTTGGGTATAGGAAGGCCCAATGGGCCTAGCCGGACTAGGTTGGCCAAGACCCAACCACAACAAGTCGGTTAGGTCGAACAGGGTCAAGTCATGTGTGACCCTGGGGTTGTGTTTTTCAGGTTGGTGCAGCCATGTTGGACTAGACCCAGATGCAACTACCCACTGTTTAGTAAAATGCCAATATCGTTCTGACTGGCCATCTGATTGACATGAAATTTTCTATGTTGGCACCCTTGCAACCGGATGGTCATTTTAGAAAACTATAATGGAATTTTTGTGGTAGTTGATATGTTACCAATGGCTTGAGGACTATATACACCCTAAACCAACTACACTAGAGAGTGGGAATCCTACAGTTTCTTGTGAAATTAATGATATGACAAGCTGACCTCAGTGGTCCAGTAGCTAAGCAGACGCCTTTGGTCGGCTAGCTGAGGGGACGTCAATGTTCTAGTAGATGAGTAGTCCTCAGTGTTCTAGTATACAATCAAACCTTATTCACTCATTAGGGGTGATTCCCTTAGCATTAAAAGATGATTTAGCTTTAGAAACTGACAATATTACATTCTATAATTTGAGTTATACTTGGTGTGAGACATCTTTGCTTTGTGGTCTTTTCTTGGTGGTTTGGGGTCCCTATTGAGTTTTTTTACTCACCCATTCACGTTCACTGCCCACTTATGTCACGTCTCCAATAGGTGATTGACAGTTTGATGAAGACCTTGGTGTCCCAGAACCAAGTTTTTCTTAGTGAGACAGGACATACATGCATCCATCTAATGCTATAGGCAACTACCCTTCACCTACCCTTCAAGAAGGGTCTTGAGAAGATGGATTTTGGTTGTTGTAAATTTCATTATGGTATCAGACAGGTATTTTGGCCTTTTTTTACTTTATGTTTTTATTATACATTCAATAGTTGTCTTAGTGATAGTTGTGGATTATATTTGTGTTAACATTCCGTAGTTTGAGCTTTGTGTGCATGTACAGGTTTAATGGAAATGCATTCCCTTTTTTGGATATTCCTAACCTTGGTGTTACTCTACATCCCATGTCCTATGAATGGTGGTCTTGGGGTAGTCAGGGCATGGGCCCTGGGGGACGGGTCGTGACAACCCCAAATTTCCTAAGGGGATAAGTTTATATCTCCCAATATATAGATCATTTCACAAATTCTAGTGGCTCATATTCCTACTTCCTCATTATGAACACTGATTTCTATGATGTTATCATAAAATACCATGGTTTCCACTCCACTAAGATCTGATGAACTATTATAACATTGAACACAAAAATACCAACACAACAACATTAATATAAATTTCTCAATTACGTTATTATCACATAGCCGATAATCTCAAGTTGCAGTCATGGAATTTACAAGAACATGTAGTTGGATCTACCATGAACCAATTACAAGAAAGATAATTTAAATTCATTATATAATTGAGTTTATCATTTATGCTAGTAATATTTGAACGTCATACCTAGAATTCACATTAATAAAAAAACGAGCTTATGGATAAGGGTCTACATTGTGGTCAAATTTGAATTACCATATCCTAAAAATATGATGGAAAAAGAGAACAACTCTCACATGATCCAAAAATTCTGAGAATCCTTGAAATAAATAATTCAATTGTATCCACATTTACACTATAAATTTTCAAAAAATAAGCTTTCTCTATATGGGTTATCATGTACTGTGACTATCAACCCTCTTCGCTAAATAGAAACATACCAACTGTGAATATTTTTGGATTGGATCAATGAACTATCAATTTCTCATACAACAAAAAAAATATTAAATAGACCCTAGTTCAAATAATGTGGTTACCACTCTAATCACCATTTCAAATGTGGAGGTCTTCCCACAACACCGCTTTGACCACCATCCTTTGAAAACCTATCCTTGTCCCACCCCCATGATGAAATGATGACATGGGATTAAATATTATGAAAATCCCACCAAATGGACTTCGATTTTGAATCCCTTAGATTAAATCATCACCAAAGCACAAAATTTATTCCCCTATAATCTACAAAAATTCATGTAAAATCAAAATATGCTACTATAAAACATGAAAAAAACATCTCATAAATTCATTGACATGTAATTGAACATAGAAATGTTGTATTAAATAAATACCAACAACTTTTAATGAAAAGTCGTCCCAGAAGAAGGTTCAAAATCCTTCCATAATAGTATGTTCCTTAGCGAGTTCAAAAATAAATGTATCTCTATCCACTCACAATTCCACGCAAGAAAGATGATTCAATAATCCTCATCATGTTACTAAAATTCAGAGCCTGATAAATATATGTTTTTCAAAATATAGCTATACCTCGACCACTCTAGGATCAGGATCATCTCATAAAATCATGAGTCCTATTTATTTAGAATTCAAATAACATACTCAATCTATAGGTAGTCTCATATAACATAGTGAATACCATTTTTCCCTCTTAAATAATGTTCCACACTCAATACAATCCAAAGAAGAAATGTATTAGATGATAATAGATAGTGTCCCTCAACTATGTCTAGAGAAATTCTTCATCGCCAAGGTGGAATAGTAAAAGGGATCCCATAACTCATCGAATATCAAAACAATGATATAAGAACATGAAAATAAGGTTTAATTCATTGCATATGAAATATGACTTATGCTTAATTGATTGATACCCAGTTTATGGGAGTGTAACACAACAATCATGTGTTTCACAGATCTGATAAGAGATGACCCACACATTGTCTCATGGTTTAATAATGCTGAGATTGTAACATAACAATTTGTTGTACCACATAGAATATAATTGATGTATTTATTATAAGAGAGTGAGGTACAAGACCCCTAAATTGAAGCCTTATCTATTATATATGAATTGATATGAGGGTCAATCCATAGTACATGTATATTGTGAACCAGCCTGAAAATTATATTTGTATGTCTGCATGGTGACATCCAACAATTAATAATATGAACCATGATAAGAAAAATTATATCTTTAAAGATGATGTATGTAAGACATGGAAATATATAAACCATTATTCTAATATGAATGTTTCATTATTTTTCACCACACATGGTGTCTCAATGTATCTAGTCAACGAGCAGGTTATTGAAGTTCTAGTAAATGGACATGTTGGTCATCGCAGCATCAGATAGTTCCATATCATGAAATACGAAGTAACTATTCCCTAACTAAATTTATAAAAAAAATTCATTCATCCTCACTTGACACCTTACTTCTGAATTTCATCCATAGGGACAAGCATCTCTAATACCACATTGAAATGCACTATATGAATGCAGGTTATAATATGAGGTATGTATACATTTTTAGTATGAATTTTTAATTAAAGCATCATGTGAGTATCCTTTTTGGTCTGGTGTTTATCAGGGGTGTATCAGGCCTTTTCGGAGCATGCTATAGAACCTTTGGTTCAAAAAAGGATTGTTTTAACATTAGTTGTAATTATACAAGGAAGGTCACAGATTTAATTCTAAATATGTGAGGCTGGAAATTAGTGTCCTAGAGGCTGTACGGTTATATAAGCCATGTGATTTGTGGTGCAGAATCATGTGCCGCCCTTTTCAATTTTTCAAAGTGTGATGAGATAGGGCTTTTTTCATGGTTTTTCAAATATTACGTAGAAGCAATGTGTGGTAACCCTTCCCTATAAAAAATTCATATAGCTGGCTCACGGTTATCCAACTATGAATCCCAATCATGAGACCTAATAAATTGGTTGAAATAACTAAATTTCACTTAATTAATCTATTTTTTCAATCTATATTTCTTTTCAACTCTCATTTCACATCCATGAACATTGAGATCTCCACATTAAAGCATAAATGTAACATTTGATCTCATTTCTCCATTTTATATCATATTTTAGTGCCAAATTTCTCATTGTGAATACATCAATAAGTAAAAAATTATTTTTTGTAAATTCTTATTTTTTCTTGGTATCTGCTACGCTATATTGGTGCAAGCTAATATGCCCTAATTTTAGGTCCATCCTATGTTCTCCAATTTTCATATAATATTTGTTTACCCAAAAGTTGATACTATATGAGCACTCTAAAACTGAGTTATAGTATGTCATATATAACTTTATTATTGGGTTTGGTTATTTATAGATCAAGATACCATTACATCACCCTCCAGACATTCTAGAACTGCCAAAAAATTGAATTAAACAATTGAAATAAATGAAATGAAACCTATTTGGGATACCAATTAGTTCCATTGAGTTAGTTAAAAGTTTTCTCACATTGAAGGCCATCCATGGGGTGTTCCCTTAAACTTTCACAATTATTAAACCACTTGTGGGGTGAGATAGTGAATTCCTAGTTAATAAGAGTCCTATTTATCATTGATTTGAACATAATTTATTAATTTTGAGATATTTTTATACCATTTTCATGTGATAACTTGATATGCCCTATCGAATTGATCGAATGGATAATATGAATTTTTTTAATTGATTGGGTATAAATGTTGGATGAATTTGTATATAAATGGTTGAATGTGTTGGTATACTTATATTTTAATCAAATTTTAATTGTTCAATTGATGAGGATGTGAATTGAAATGGTAGTGGATGGATTGATTTCTATACCAAGGGTCATGATTAAATTAAGATCCCATGGTCACTTCACCAATTGATCTTGTTTTATGGTATAATATATCCCATGGGATTTTATGCTCATGGGATCTTGATTCCATAGGTTTATAGTGGAATTTATACCCCTTTGACTTTTCTTGTTGGACTCACATTGGACATTATCTATTGAGATGGTCCTTGGACTCTACATGTTCTAATATGGATTTCCCATTGAGATACTCGAAAAACATTAAAAATATTCCTTGGTATTTTATATCCTTGATATGGTTCTAAGGGGTTTGACATCTGATTATCTAGACTGACAATGGGAAATTTGATATGTTTGATTATATGGCATGGCTATGATTGTTCAATCTATTATAGTTATATGTAATGTCCATTATTTTCATGATATGTGTATATGTACGATGAGTCGATGTTACTTATTCTAAGTTTTATGTATCTAAATTGTTATAGGAGAAAGACACATGCTATTTTGGGAGCCTTTCTAAGATGCACATGATCACTGGTCTAGTAGAAGTTATTCCATGGGCACATTGTATTTATTTTTTTCATATATATATTACATTTTTATCTACATTAGCTTTTTATATTTTACAACCAATATTTTTTATAGATCATTTGATATTTAACTGCTATCATTGTATCACACTTCCTATTTAGGCCACCGTTGGGTACCCAGATAGAATTTCTTTAAGACGGTAGTGAAATGAGAAGGTCCCCCAAGTTAGATGATTGATTTTATTAAATTTTTAGGAGTAAGGGAGAATAATACTGTTCTAAGGTTCTTAATATTATCATAAGATAGTGAATTTTTGTCTTTTTGGCCTTCTGTTACATATATTTCTTTGTAATACTATGTACTGGTTCTTTATTCTTTGCAGTGACAAGATCTATTAACATTTATATGTGTGATTACTAATGTAATTTATTATATATTCCAATATTATTAACTTATGTTTTTTAGGTTGTTGAATTTTCATTCCATATTCATTAGTATTGATATTTTTGATGCGTTACACCATAGAAATGAGAACAAAATATCTCCACAAACCCACCCAAATCCATCTCTACATGTAAAAATCCTCTGGGGTTCACAGAGATGCACCATGTGGCGAACCAAACTCGAGGCACTATTCAGTGGCATTAGGTCCTGGGATTAAAAAGTTGTATGAAATCATTATTTTCTTGACATATATACTATTTGGTGATAATATATAGGTATAAGAAGGAATCTGAATTTGGTAATGATTTTTTCCTATATATCTAGCCCACATATAGAAAAAAATCCAAATTGCCTCAAATGGAAATTTTGGTATTGTAGATCTTTTCTGTCATAGTTAATTTAAGGCCACATTTGGGTGATGTAATTGAATTTTGGTTTTATTAAACATGTTATTAAGGGTCTTTTATTGTTTAAAAATAATGACATTATGTTATTCCGTCTCATGAATCATTTTTTTTAACTTTACTAGATTTTCTTGTCATGCCACTTAAAATGAATTTCTTGTTTATATGATGTTTTGATTGGAATCATTATAGATATACATATTTTTGTGATAAACTTCTGTGTAGTGTATTAGAAAACATGGTTTGTACTCAGAGTTCATGTCATTACCTAATAATTTATTTTTCCGATTAGGATACACCAAACACTCCAAGAACACAATTGTGGCATGTGGAGTCATTGATCATGAGTCACATGGGATTGAACTTGTAATGTTGTCGATTATGTGGAATCCATATTTCAGTTCATAACAAGTATGGTCCCTTCTATATTGGGGAGTGACACACAATATGATTCAACAATTTAATGTGAATGTAAAATTAATATGAAATTTAATTGTAAAATTGAAATGATAAATTGAGAACTTGACATGGACCCCACATTTGAGTGGGAAAGAGGAAGTGTCTCTTAAGAAATTTCGCGATTGTTAATTTTATACAGTCCAAGATTTATGAGGTGGTTGTGTCTTTTGATCCATTTTTAGGAATATTTATACCTTTCAGATACTTTTGAGGTACTGTATTTTATATATTTCTTTTCTCAGGTGTGTGCTTTGACATTGTATTGGAATGCTACCATGACGTCATACAATCATATGCCCAGAGGGTGGTGATGATCATGTTCTAAAGGTAGTAGTCTGTGGCCTAAAATTGGATCCTCCTTTATTTCCAGGTGCACCATAGTATATTTTTCCAATCATATGTTCTGAGGCACAGTCCTTTGAGGGGTTCTATCACATCATGGAGTCATTCTAGGGAGCACTACAGGCTGATTGGTCATTGGATTTTTTATGTGACTGTTCTAGTCGCAGTATTCGACCATTTTTTTATTAGATGGAAATACATAGGCTACTAATCTGTGTCTTTAGACAATACCATCAATATTTGAGCATCTGTGTAACCACCTTAGAGGATAGTGAATGTAGAAAAGTACATACTTTGGCGACAAGAAAAAAAATTGTGGGATGTTTTAAAGTAGGATGATTAACTACATGATATGGTCTGTAAATATATTCAGACTATATTCTATGACTACTTTTTAACTATGACTCTTAGGGAAGAGTGGGATAGTGAGTTCATTCATTGGGATAAGTGAATGATAACTGATAATAAGTACTTGATATTCTCTATAGACCTATAGAAATATTCACTAATGTACCATACTGATGAGTTGTAGAGGGAGAGAAAATTCATAGAAGGTCTCTAACATTATGATCGATATTAGGATAACTTTTTTAGATAAACCTATATTAATGAGATAGTAAATAGATTGTTAAGTACATAGAGTAACTTTTTGGAATCTAGGGTCATAGAGAAGAGTATTACAGTATGTCAACATAGTTGTTTAGTATCTTTAGGTTGGAAGAACTATTTTGAGGCTTCCCCTATGATTATTACTAGTCAAGCTATGAGAACAGATAGATCAATGTTCTATCACTAGGTTGGTTGATGGGGAAAAATGAGGAACTAGTGTGGTCATTACCCTGTCGAGTGTCAAGCTTGTACCATGATTGGACACAAGAAGTATTTTGGCAGGACTTTCACACCAATTGTCCATGGTAGAGGGAAAATCTATATTACAAGGATTAGGAAAAAGAATTATCACTACCATGCCAGGAGGGGAGATATATTTGAAATATTTTATTAGGACGAGGTGGTGGTGTTCATGGATGAGATATCTATACACCAGTTACAACGATATATTATATTGGGCCTACACTATATAGTGAGGTTGTGTCATAAGGCCACAGCTCTGGCCAAAATTATATTGTTCAGCTTTCCCCCTAGGAGTAGGGTTCCAAACTATCTATGGTGAGCGGTAGGATCCAAGAAACCTAAACTACTGTATATTATCTATTGGGAAGTAGTGTATCCATTAGTTTTATATGTGTACCCATGGTAGAACTCCATGAGCTTTTGATTCAGTTTTATGATTGTGTTATGATGCTTGACACTATGTTGGGGATCAGAAGAGAGTATGTATGCTAATTGAGGTATTTCCCACTTGATACTGCTGGATTTCACTTATTCTAGAATATTTTTGTCCTCAATAAAACTTATTTCGATGTCAAACTCATAATGGACAAGTCAGTTTCATATATAACCTACGTTGACTGTTATACTCTGATGGTAACTTTCACATCACCAGAGTGTTCAATTATTACTCAAAAGGATTAATGGGATGTCCTGGTAGGCCGAGCTAGACCACAACATCATGGTAATGGTGGGATAACATCACATATCACTAGTTTTTAACTTAATAACCAATGAGCACCTCAAGAACACATTCACCTAATGGTTGATTATTTCAAGGACGTGTTCCAGGATGAAATTTTGAGGTTACCTCTAAAGAGGGTGGTTAATTTCTCTATTAAGATAATTCTAATAGTTCAACATGTATCCATTACTCCTTACAGGATGGTTATGACATAGTTTTAGGAGATTAAAAGATATCTAGATTATTGGAGGCAAATGGGGTTTTCTGACCTAGTTTTCTTTGTGGGTTTGATGGTCTTTTTTTTCAAATGCTCGATGGTACCCATAGGCTATGTGTGGATTATTATAAATTGATCCAATTCGTGGTTATGTTACAGTATCCCTTGGCATGGATATATGGCCTATTTTATTAGATTCAAGGATATTATAATTTATCCAAAATATATTTTACGTTTGGATGTCACCATATACCTGTTCGACCTACAAAAATACCGCATACAACCATTTGTGGAAGTTATGGTCTATTAGAGTATCTGGTTATGTCTTTCAATCTCACAAATGTATACTAGTTATCACTGAGCTGGTTAACTTAGTGTTGAGTAGATATTTGTATATTTTCATAGTTCTTTTAGTGGATGATATCTTCGTGTATTATAAAAATACACATATTTAGGTCAAATATCTTGAGATCATTTTTAAACACAAATAGAGGACCGATTACATTCGACACTCAAAAAGTAAGTCTTTTTCAGAGATAAAATGAAATTTTTAGGTCATATTATCTAAAAGATAAGAGTATCTGTAGACCTAGAGAAGTTGAGGGCTATAGTTTCCTAGGTAAATAATAAGAAAATATTTTATATATCGGTGTATGGTAAGATTCCTACGAGAAAACCATTCATGAGATGAAAGGGATATTGACTTCTACACCGGACCTTATTCTTCCAAAACAAGGTATAAGATAAAATTTATAATGTGACACATCTGGTATAATTCTAGGAGTAGTGATGATGTAGGAATCATAGTGATGCAACATGGATCCTAGAATTTGAGGCCACATGGGAGGAATTACATGGAGAATGATCTCAAGTTAGGTGCATTTGTTCATGATTTTCACTCTAGGATTTGTTACTTATTGGGAGAGCGGTGTTTGTGGTTAATAGACCACAAAATCATCAATTGTATATTTACAAAGTGTTATATGAGTTTGATTAATCAATATATGGTTCATTACCTAAAATATTTTGAAATTTATCTTGCCCACATGCTTGGAAATAGAAATGTACTTGTTTGTGTACTTAGTAGGAGTACTCATATACCTAGATTTTAGTATGCTATTAGTATGTTTAAACTTTTAAATATATTCTTAGAGATGTACTTATATGTGAAGGATTGTCAGGGGATGACTTATAATTCATTCTTAGTGTGATATCTACCATACTGGATGGGGTGAGGATGAAGACACTATTAGATACTGAGGTCCTAGTCATATGGGGGAGTATGGTATGTGAGGACCCACATCCTGTTTGGATGCTAGGTGATGATGGAATCTTATGTATCCATGAATGTGTATGGGTTCTAGTGTACATATGTAAGGATAAGATGTAGGAGTATCATGCCTCAGCTTCAGTAGTGCACCCTAGTGTAACAAATATGTAATATGATTTGTGTCATCAGTACTGTTGGTTGGGTGTGAGAAGAGATTCAACTAGTGTTGTCATGGGGGGTTCCACCTAGCAGTAGGATAAGGAATAACATTAGTGATAATCCAAACATTTATAGATGTCACCTATTCTGGAGTGGATATGGGAGTACTTCATGATGTATTTAATAACGAGTTTTACAAGGTATCCTCGTGGTAGTGATGTTGTGTGTGTTGTTGTTAGAAACTCACAATTGTTACTCATTTAATTATAATCAAAAAGTCTTTCTGTGTAGATGAGTTTGGTAGGTTGCATATCTATGAGATAGTATGACTTTACATGGTCATGTGAACTATAGTGTAATATTGGGATGCCTGATTTAGAACTCATTTCCTGAATACCATACAAAGGGAACTAGGTAAATTTGTGATTTAGAGCACAACATACCACCACTAGATGGATACCCAGTTAGTGTGTCTGATAAAGGTGCATCAGATCATTTTTTTAGCACGTGTCCTTGATTTTTTGGGCTCTTAAGATGGGTGGTTACTCCTTGTTGAGTTTTAAAACAATTGTAGCTCTCATGAAACTATATATAAGGAACCTTTTCAAGATATATTTGGTTTTCACTTCTATCACTATTATGTTGGATAGATGCAAGGGAGGCATCTTTCATGGAATCACATCTCATGTTGGAGACTTCAGAGCATGTCCAATCAATTAAGAAGTGTTTGGATACTACACAGTCTCACTAGAAATCATACCAAAATCACCACCTATGAAATTTAGAGTTTGAGGACACGGATTAGGTCCTTTAAATTGTTTCATTGGGGCTCAAACATATACAGATCCAAAGATAGGGTTATATTTCAATACGATATGTTAGACTATTCGAGATTCAAGCGAGAGTCAGGGTGATATACATTTTGTTTTAGTTACCTCTATGGTACAGATCCAGGAATGATGTGTTCCATGTATCTATCCTACTCCACTATCATTCAAAAATGGATCATTCATTCCATTCATAAGAGGCTGAGCTACCATTAGATGTTCCCTTTGAGGAGCATGTGATACATATCATTGATATGAGAATGAGGGAAGTTCCTCTAGTACTAGTAATCTTATAGCACAATAGTTTATATGATGATACATGGGAGGGGGATCCCGATGTATGTTCTCCGTGGATGGAGTTGTTGAAAAAAGTATATTGACTACCTTTGAGAGGGAAAGATGTGGACATATTAATTTTAGGGATAAAATTTGTAAGAACCTGAGTTTTCTTATGTGGTACAGATCTATTTTATTTATGTTTAAATGTTTAATTACATCCTAATGTGAGTAAAATTTGAGTTCACTAGTGTATTGAGGGTGTCTGAGGCATTTTTTGATCCTCAATTCTAGCATTTGATGTGAATTATGACTCTATCACGATTCTTATTAACCATACGATGCGGGTCCCAAAGTTATAACTGACCATTGATCCCATAGAGTCTAGTCATATAAGATACATGGTTAGACAAACTGTGCGTTTTTTGGTGCACACCCATGGGGAATCCTCTAATGTTTTTGAGAGTTTTATGTGGCACTATTTATGTTGGGTTAGTCAAACCATGAATGTTTCCATTTTCCTTTAGAAAATGGTGCATGGATGGCGCATGGTTTGTCCAACCATGCATGAAAAACCATGTAACATAGTAAATATGTTAAAATAAACAAATTTCTCCACATCATTCAATTTCTTTAAGCCTTATTTATATTCTCCTCCCATTGCACATCCAGGATCATTGATAAATCCTCCTTAAAAAAAGGATGATATTGATCATGTTCCCTCCTCTGATCTTGGATTCAAGTGTAACATATTTTCAGATCTACATCAGTGAGTAATAAATTCCTTTCTAGTTGTTCTTTATTTTTATTGGTGTCAACTTCTCTATTTAGGTGCACTCTTATATGCACATATTTATTGTTCTTTGTCTGGTCCTTAATTTTCATCTAATATGAGTTTAATCATAAGTTGATATTAGATGAGAACTCTAATACAAAGATAAAGTATGTGGTCTATACATTTCATTTATGTTTTTGTTCTTTATTGTTCTAGTTTCTATTGTTCCACCCACTAAACAATCTGGTGCTTCTCGTAATGGAATTAATGAATTTAATTAGATGAAATTTATAAAATTTGGGATTCCCATTAGTTTAATTGAGTTATTTGGTGGTTTTTATCCCATACAAGTTTACCCACAAGGTGTTCCTTTTACCATTTCATTTTATTAAAACAGACGTGGTGTGAGTTGGTGCCCTCCTAGTTATGAGGAGTCCTATTAATAATTCAGTGGAACCAAATTTCATAATACAGAGAAGGTACTTATCACATTCCATGTGTTACCTTGATATTCCATGTTGAATTGATTAAATGGATTATCTGGTTTTCTAGAAATGAGTGTGTATACTCATTGATTGAATTTAAATGTCAATGGTTGAATGAGTGGGTATAATCAATGTTTGAATCGAATTAGAATTTTTTAATGGAATGGAATGTGAATTGAAATGGTTGTGGAATCCTTTTCTGTTATAACAAGTTCCTTGATTCTATTTCGATTCCACAGTTGCTTCAGCCATAGATATTTTGTTACGGTAGAACATAACATGGACCTGTATGCTACTTGGATCATGATTATATAGGATACTAATTGAATTTATACCCCATTTATCTATATTTTTGTACTCATATTGGACATTCTATGTTCAGAAGATCCTTGGATTCCACCTGTACCATTATTGATTTTCCATTGAGATTCTCCAAGAACATGAAAATGATGCATTGGCCTTCAATACATTTGAACTTTCCATGACTGGTCTGACATATAATTATATATAACAACCATGGGAAATGTGATATGTGTGATTATATGTCTTAGCTCTGGTAGTTTTGAATCTTCTAGTTATACGGAAAGTCCTTGGATGACGTGATATTTATATATGTATGGCATGTCCATGTTACTTATTCTTAATTATACTTAGTTTCCTTGTTATAGGATCTTAACCAATACTTTTTAAGGAGAATTTTTGGGATGTACAAGAGAATTTTTAGGGTAGTATGTATTCTAAAGGAACATTACATTTATTTACTTTTTAACTGTTTTACTTTTCAGTATCCTTTAGCTTGTTAAATTTAATATCCATGAAATATTACTGATCAACAGGTTGTTACCAAATAGGATTATATCTCAAACTCTATTCAAGCCATCTTTTGGTACCCTAAAATACGTTTTGGATTCATGTTGGGATAGGAGAAAGAACCCATTGTTCGATGCATAATTTTGTGCAACAATTAGTTTGAGGTTAAGAGAGGACCGATATGAGAATTGTGATGCAATTGGAAGATAGTGCTTTTTGGACTTTTTGGTATTTTAATACATTTACTTAATTATACTATTTTGTACCAGTTTTGGTAGTTTTTTAGAGACATATAACATCATCAATTAAATATGATATTATGTATGGAATTATTTATATATTCCTATAAATATTAAATATTAGTTTTCTAGTTTTTTTTAATTTTATTTTACTTTTTATTGTTATTAATATTCTATGGTGATACAAACTGATACTAAAGTTATAGTCTCCCCATACACACACCTTGGTCCCTTGGTGTCGTGTATCTATTTATGGAATATTTATTGATATATTTAATATCATCATATATAATTGTTGGTGATTTGTTGGTAAAACAATAAATTCCAAAAGGTGGTTAATTTATGGAGGATTTATCCATTTTTATTTCCTACTAAAATAAATTAGGAAATTTGATTAATTTATTTCATTTTAATGAATAAAATTTTGAAGCATTCATATTATGATTAGAATTATATTGTGTATTAATTAATGAAAAAACTCATTTAAATGAAACAAACTAACCCACAATGACCCCTATGTAGTTTTTTTAAGCTGAGTATGCTTCCCTATGTTTTCCTCCATATTCCATGTGATGGTGACTATCACTGACTAGGAAAAAAACATGATGGGTGGCCATATTCTAATGGAAAAATATGCAATGAATTCCTCTAATATGAGATCAAAAAATGAAAAAAAAATTAATGTATTTAATGAATGTGAAGAAGCTACTATCAATAAAGGATAATAACATATATAAACTTAATGTAAACGAGAATGTTATATTTTTATTTGAAAAAGAAAATACTAAAATAAAACAAGGGAAGTGAAGTCAATGTAGTAAGATGGATCCAAATATAAAAATATTCACGTACTATCAACACCAAGATAAAAATACACTTCCAACACTATATCTACTTGGGAATCTACCATATTTTAGCCCTTGAAAATCTATACCTTCTCCATGGAATCCATATGCAATATAAGCGTTAATGGAGAGAACAAAAAACCATTCAAAAAAAATACTTGGGTATGTGTGAGTATAAGAAAAATCTAAGGGATTATATAAAAAATGGATATAAAAATAAAAATTCCATATAATGAATCTAGTTCATCAAATAATACAAAGAAAAAAACATCTAGGTAGGCTCTATAATTAGAAATAGGTACTAATATTTTACATTATTTTCTCAGTCCCATAACATTATAGTTCACTCATACTATCTCATAAGCACATAGGTATGCTCCATGTAACAAAAATCCCAATGTGACTAAAGTTAAAATTGTTGTATTAAATCCCACATCAATGGAACCTTAATAGATCCTAAATTTTTTAACATCTTGGAGTATCCATTATTCCCATCCTTCCTTCACACAACTATTAGAAACCAAAACAAATGATAAAATACTAATTGAAGTATTAGTTTTATTTAAAGGGGTATCATTAATAGTCATCCAAAACAAATTATTATTTAATCAATCTAGAAACCCTTTAGCGAAGCCACATTATGAATATATTTCTCCCAAAGGAGAATAGAACCCTACTAACATAACCCTATAATTTTTTTGTAAATTTATATCGCCACATAAAATTTTTTGTGGGGGAATATATAAATCTTCATGGAAATGGTTATAAGTCATGGAGACAAACTAACTCATAGTATGACTCAAACTCAAATTACTACATAGATAAAACAAAACATTAGTGGGTATCACACCATAAGTAAAAGTAAATGTACATAAATTTATTTGTAAATATGGGTATATATCCCTTGTTGAACAACATATAGTATTTGAGGGGAATTATATAACCCAACTAGTTCTGTGATTGTAATGCCTAAAATATTTTATTTTTCAAATTGAGAAATTTCCAAATCTACCTATATAACCTCTTAAATAGACATGTATGGATGAATATAACAAACCACTTCCTCTTTTGTGAAAAAATTCGTTTCATATGGTGTTTTTTTATTATAATGTGTTTCAGAGGAAAAATAATCTTTTCTTAATAACATGTATGAGATAATTTAATTTAAATGGTATGATGCCTATTCCAGAAGATAATATTACATATCATATAGTGGAATCATGTCTTTAATACCAATTTATATCTTATGTTATTATATACAGAACTAAAATTGTATTTCATAGTAAAATTAAACAACCAATGTAATAAATATATGTAAAAAATAGTTTTTTTTTTGTTATTACTATAAAAAAATAATTATATAATTATTAATATATATGAAAAACATAGGGGGTATTTTATGAAGCCTTCCCATTACCATGGTTTTAAACATTTCTCACTCCCCCAAGCAACTAATAGTACTGAAAATTTAATATTAATGTTTTTAAAATTCTATTACATAGTTAGGAAACCCTAGAACACCCCACCCCTTTTCACCCCTACAATTTGGTGTCCCATATAGAATTTTCCTTGAACCCATCGACAATATTCTTGGATGACCACCATATTAACTTCGTCCCCATTGAATCTTTCCTCTTACTGATCATCCATTTACTTTTCACCTCACACCAAACTTCTCATTTCATCAACCTCACATCACCCACCTTGATTTACCCCAGTCCGCAATCATCATATATGCTCATTGGCCTCATGGTGACCCTCACTATCGAGTGCATCTTTCCACACTATCATTTAATCCTGACCATTATGATGTCAGAATCCCCTCAATTATGAGTAAATATATGGTGAAAGGATATAAATATGAAGGATAGAGATATAAAGTGAAAAATATACAAAATAGGAAAAATTTAGTTCCTTATTATTTACTAGAACACCATAAAAACTACTTTCACTATTTTATGAAATTATAATTAATAAATCTATCTTGATGAAGTCCCTGGAATGAGGTTATGAATTCCATAACATGAGTTTGGGTTAACAAATAATTGAACTCTATAGTCAACCATAATTTATACATAAATATCAAAGAAACAAATTCAATAAATTTAACCCAAAATTCCTAAATAATCAAGGCTGTGAGAACCCAAAAATCCTTACTGTGAGTCTGATTACTCAATGTAGAAGTATGAAACTAGGCTAGTTTTCATTAGCAATTTGAATGATTATATTCTATAATTCTTTGATATCCCATTATTTTCTTGATGACCATAGTATAGTTTACCCATGAGGTTTTTTGCTTCTATACAACCCCACTATAATTCAATATTATGAAACTAAAAAAATATTGATCCCTGGTTAGAAAAATAACTTACTAACATAATTAATTAATCTATATGTGTCGATATGGATTCATAGGATCTCTAGATAATTGAAATAATTCCACCAATTAGTAAAATAATATGTTATAGAAATAACCATAGTGTTGGTTTTTATATCTTGTACGATGTTTATAATATAAAATCATTTTATCAAAAATAAAATTGGGAAAACTAATAAATATTATTTTTTATCTTTTTATATTTCAATAAAGGCTCCACTACACCTACTACCCCATTTTTTATTTTCATAGGTGAAACCTCATATCTCTAAGTCAAAAATACTACCCGGTAATTATTATGAGGCCGTCTACTAGGGTAAATTTACAATTTTACCCAAAAGAATATTTCAGGACTTCTAATCACAAAAAAAAATGATTTATGTATCCATTAGAGAAAAAGAAGGCCAATATATGATTCCCATTGCAATCCTTTATTCTACCACAAAAATTATACTATTTGTTCTTATAATGAATGCTCAAAAATCAAATTTACGTAAAAATAAACACCATAAAAACATCTTTTTCTTCATAAGTCTGAGATAAAAAGGAACTAGTTGTAAAATTATATAAGAAAAAAATATAATAATTAATACACAAAAAATAATTTCAATATCATGTCATAGCAAGATTAATAACTAACATAAATATCCTCACAAAGGAATGTATCCCCAACCCCATTCACATAATTCCATTCATCATTTATAGGACATGTATTCACATGGGATAAATAATGTCCATATAACATTTTCATATATATCTAAATTATCCACCACTACTGTCCTAACTGAAGTGAGTCCCTTACTCCAAAAATTTAATGAGTGTTTCTATATGTTATTATATAGAAATAAATGATCAATTATGTACTAGAAAAACTAATTAATTCACCATGATAATCTAGTCACACATAAAGAGTTTATTGGATGCATTATCCTCCCACACAGTATTAGTATCTCTAACATCTCCTACCAGAAATGAACATACAATAATTTCACCCATGATAGAAGAAATAAAGACATGAGAATTAATTCTGAATCCCTACAAAAACACTTGTAGTAATACCAAATTATTATCCAATTCCCCAGTAGGTCTTTCATCAACTATAGAGGTAATCTGGTGTTTAAGCCCCTTTCATTTCATATAATCTACTAACAATAACATATATAAACAACCCAACATTCCTAAAACACATTAACTTCACACAATTTCACATTGGCTTACCCATTCTTCAAATATCTGATGTTGATTGTACTAACTATTCACGCAAACATAATATCATGGCTACAGAACCCAAGATAACAAATTTCAAAATTATCCAAACTCATAACCTCTCAATGAAGACTCCACCTACAATGCATTGGAAAATATTTCAGGCGATGGAGACTTCTCCAAAGGGGTTACTTGATATACTTCATTAAGTGTAGCATTGAGCAAGGGAGTCTCCACCCTGGACCTCCATCATGATATTTAATAAAATCCCACAAAACCCCACAATTATGCTACGAATGTGGGAGATGTAATTCCCAACTTTAGGGGAAATCCCACAAAGTATATTTCCTAAAAATCTATAGTAACAAATATTTTATAATTAAATATCAAATTTTTGTCCCACTCACACAAAAAAGAATGTATGGGGACCCCCCCCCCCCCATTGACCTAAAGTTTGAAATATCTCTCTTCCTATACAATTATTACTTTCCAAATTCCAATATCAAATATTGCTTCTCCATCAATTAGAAAACTGCATTATATGGTAGAATTATAAAATACATTCTCTTTTCTTATCGAAAAATATTGCATCAATTTTAAAAAAATTGAAGATAAGAAGACCCACACCACTACATGAATCCAAATCCATTATTACGAGAGGGTTTTACATTTTCAATAATCTCAGGGTATGAAAAATGAATTTCCAAGAACACATAGTGGGATGTACCGTAAACTGATAGTAGGAAAGAGATTCTTCATTAAATATAAAAGTAATTTTATCATTTATCTTAGTAATATTTTAATATTATCCTAGAATGAAATTAAATTCAAAAAATAACTTTTCAATAAAGGCAAACCTTGAGTCACCCATTGAATGAATCTATGCATTCCTCAATATTCACAACAAACTAATTTTGGGTCCCCATAGTCCACACATAAAATACAAGAATAAAATTTTATAGGTAGTGGTTTATCACTTTTTGAATGTTTTATTTTCTTACCTTACCCCAAAAATTCTCATCTACTACTAGGGTAGAACCTCACCTCATTTACTCATCTACACATTAATGTGAAATTTTATTAATTTTTATAATTCTAACTAATGTTGGTACCTTTGAATAGAATATTTTACAATATATGATTTCATGAAATACATTGTTCTCCTCTATGTATAAACATAGTTCATTAAAATAAGTCAGTGAATGGTGATCAAAATCCCAAGAAAATATCTACTGAATGATGTTCTACATTTGGGTAATCATGAATTTAAAACTCCTGTGTATATGATTCAAAATGAATAAATCTCACTTGATCAAAAAAATGAGGTTCCTTGAAATTTGTTCATGAAATTTATCCTAATTTTCACAAGTAGTATCCAAAACATTGGAATCACCTATATATGTTATCATGTACATTAACAATCAGAACTCTTCACTATATAAGAATGAATCATCATCCATGTAGAAAAGATAAAAGGTACCCTATCCTCATATAATGTAATGCCTCATATTTTATGTATTATATGGAATTAATATGAGACCAGGCATAGAGACGACACATCATTTTGAGGCCCGATGATCCCAGAATGGTGGTTTGAACTTTTTTTAGGTATGTGCATCGACACATGTGCGCTGTTTTGGAAGTCTCCAAATGAATACCCGAATTAAAAAACTAATTGCACCATTGATTCCAGGACGAGGACTTTACCTATGAATGGTTCTAACCATGACTGACATGGGTCAAAGGGAAAAAGTTAATTTTCAAATGTTTTCAGTAAAATAAAATAAAATAAATGGAAAATTTTATTTTATTTTTATTTGGAAACATTAACAATAGTTCAATGACTGTGCAACCATTTAATATTTAATGCCATGTCATTAAGAGTCAGAAATGACAACTTGACTCATTAATGCCGCAGCGTGATGGAATTCCAAAACATTCTTCCCCTTTTTAATGGGTTAATCCAATGAGTGTCGTTGATAGAAAATTGAGAGAAAACTATCGAGAATCCATAGAGCCTTAGAGAAAACTCTCAGCAACGAATAATGATGAATCAAACCTGAGAATCAATATTCCAATGAGTTGAAGGATCTAGATGATGATAGAAGCACAAACTCTTCATCAGAAATTGATCCCTTTTGAGGAATGGGTTTGTTTTTTAAATTCTTTTTTTCCATTTGGTTTTAAATGACTAATGCGGATCAACCACGAACAAGTTGATCAGAAAATGTTTGCATTCTTGCTGGAGGGTTTCTGCTGTGATGTTTTTGGGGATTGATCCATGATTATTGTTTATCATTTTGGTACCGCTTTATTTGATCCTACTAACGGGAGCGGATCAATTCCATTAAAAACATTGGTGGAGGTTCATTCCTCAATTTCTTTCTAGATTTCCTCCCCCTTTCGTCTCTCACGTGTTCTTCATGTTTTTCATGTTCTTCATGTGGTGATGAACAATAGATTGTTGCATGTCTATTTTGCAATGAAACAATCCCAAATTGGATATCCGTAATCACGATGACCTAGCAGAGGTGCGACAGTTATGGGGGAAGATGAATCGGCAAGGTTCAGGAATTACCATTCTTCGACTGTTCTTCATGCGGGTGGATCAAAATGCGATTTAGGGCCGATCGGAGGCCCAAAAATGACGAAAAGTACTTTGGGATGATGGGGTGACCTAGATTATGGAGTTTCATGGAAATATGATAGTTGGATCGGTGAACGAGGTTGCACGGGAGGTGCGCCGGAGAAGAGAATCGTTTTTGGAAAATTCCAAGATACATGGAATGTATTTTTGAAGAACATGTCATGTAGTACCGGTGGAGGTAGCTAGGGATTAGGGGGTCAGAGTGGAATCACATGACGTGCGATCCTGGTCCCATGGTGTTTGGGAATTTTCCCAAAGCTCGACGTGTATTATATAAAGTACACAAGAACGGGATGGACTACACGGCTTTGAAACACAACATGTACTCTCTATGCAGCATGGAAGAGGTGGCTACGTGGGACTCAACATGTATCTAGGGGATACACGAACATTGTGTGTAGTACACGTCCATGTACTACACCACACATCCAGGTGAGGCCAGCAGTGCTGGTCACCCCATCTATGGGTCTAACCTCGACCAGTGCGGGTAGAGGGAAAAAGTTATTTTTTGTATTTTTTAGTAAAATAAAACAAAATAAATTGAAAAGTTTATTTTATTTATATTTGGAATCATTCATTTCAGCCCAACAACAGGGCAGAATTTTAATAATTAATGTCGTGTAATAATGACTCTGAAAAGACAACTTGACTCATTAATATTGTAGCATGATGGAATTACAAGACGAGCTTCCCATTTTTAATGGGTTAATAAAATGAGTGTTGTTGATGGAATATTGAGAGAAAACTTTGAAGAATCCATAGAGCCTTAGAGAAAACTCTCAATGTTGATATATGACGAATCAAAGCTGAGAATCATTGCGCCAATTAGTTGTAGGATCTCAAAGATGATGGAAACATGACCACTTAATCATGAATTGATCCCTTTTGAGGTAGTGGTATGTTATTTAAATTATTTTTCACCGTTTCTGTTTTAAACAATGAACTTGAATCAACCATGAACAAGTTGATTCACAGATTCGTACACTCTTGCAGGAGGTTTTCTGTTGGGATGTTTTTTGGGAATGATCCATTATTGTTGTTTATCATTTAGATCCCACTTTGTTTGATCCTACTAATGGGAGCGGTTCAACACCGTGATGAATGAAAGAGGAGGTTAATTCCTCAATTTCTTTCTGGATTTCCTCCCCTTTCTTCTCTTGTGCGTTCATCATGTTCTTCGTGAGCGATGAAATTTTTTGTGTGTGTGTTAGTTTTTCAACCCAACAGTACCAAATTGGAGATCCTACATTGTGATAACCTAGTAGAGGTGAAACGAGGATGGCTACAGACGTATCAACATGGTTCGGGAATTACCATTCATAGACTATTCTTCATGCGGGAGGATGAAAATGAAATGTAGGGCCTATCGGAGGCACAAAAACAACAGAAAAGACTTTGGGATGTAGGGGAGACCGATATTCTAGAATTTCATGGAAATAAGATGGCCGAATCGAAGAATAGGGCTGTATGGGGGGAACACCGGTGAAGATCTTCATTTCTGGAAAATTCCAGGATACACAGTGTGTACTTCCTAAGAACATGGTGTGTACTACCAGCGGCAATGTCTATGGTTTTGAGGGTCATAGAGGAATCACATGGTGTGTTACCCTAGTCCCATGGTGCTTTGGAATTTCCCTAGAGCTCAGCATGTATTTTGGAATGTACACAGGCACGGTATAGACTACACGACTTCGGAACACGGCGTGTACTTTCTACGCAGCATGGTAGAGGCGGCTACGTGGGACTCGGTGTGTATCCAGAGGATACACGGACACATGGTGTAGTACATGACCGTGTACTACACCACACGTCTAGGTGAGGCCAGTAGTGTAGGTCACCCTATATACTGATTACAGAAGTTGGAATACACGGGTTGAGTATGTGTACGGGAACATGGACAACGTAAACAGAGCAGACCCCAAATACTCGGACACAGTGTCTAATCCATACCACATGCTGTGTACTGACTTTTTCTACATGACCTACCTTACGACACGGGCTATTGTACACAGGAAGTACCCAGGGTCAGAAGACACGGCATGTGACTTTACTACATGACGTTTACTTTTTTGGAAAATTTCTTGTTCCTCTTGTACACCTTGTCTTGGACATGTATCGTTTGGGTTAGTGCCCCTTATTATAGTTCCGCTAAAGTTCAAGCATTGTTTCATTTTAGAGGAGTATGATCCCTTCAGCATTACTTTCTGTGATATAGTCAGGCATCCCTATGAGAGTCCCGGAGCGAGATCCTCTATACTTTCTTGACCCTAGGTAGAGTCATGCATCAACGTGACCAACACTAATGAGTGTTGATACTCTACCTAGCTGGTGAATCCAGATGAGTTGTGGTATCCTCCATGGGACTGAAAATGATCCCCATATGTGTATCGTGATCCTTCCCACTCAGGAGTGTATCTTTCTATCATGATCTTCCAACCCAACAGTGCGTCTCTTGTAATGAGTGTAACTACCTCTCAGGATGTTTCCCGATGAACAGTACTTTTCGGACAGACATCATCAGAGCTACTAGACTCGTGGATTGTGTTCTCCCAGAATGAGTCTGTCGTGTAAATCTTTGAACTAAATCCCTAGATAGGGGAATTCAGTATTGTGACTTTTCTATCAACTATAGGACTAGGTTTTGAATATATCTGGTCTGTGTTTCTCTGCAATATGTTCTATAGACTTATATTGTATAGAGATGACTATAAATTTACTTCATGTATTGCTTTGTGGTTTTTCAGGGTCCTATATTGAGTATTTTTATACTCACCCCTACACGGGATTTTCCCACACGTGTCATGTCTTGTTCAGAGCAACAGCCTTTTGACAGGGTCTATGGTGGACCAGGACAGGACCGAGCTTTCTGTGTTCTCTATAGGCCGAGGTGTTCCTATAGTTATGAGCAGTACTCCTAGTACCTTTTTGGGTTTACAAGTTATACTTTTCACTTTTGAATCTCTTGATTTGGTGGGCTTGTATTCTGGCCCAATTTATATTCAGCAATTTACTTTCTATTGTACTCAGTTGGTTGGGTTTAGTTATATTCATGCATTTTGTTCATTAGTGGTTGTTTTTACATTTCATCATTTCTGGGCTTGGAGATTTGTACGTGTGTACCGGTTCTTAGGCAATGCCTCCCATGATAGTTATATGCCTACTCAGTGCTAGTCACTAGCCCTTGGCCTAGTGGGGGTAGGATTGGGGAGTCACAGAGCGGGCCCTAGTGGTATGGGTTGTGAAAGAGTGGTATGATAGCTAGTCGGTTGTACC
Source organism: Viscum album (assembly GCA_963277665.1). NCBI lineage: Eukaryota > Viridiplantae > Streptophyta > Magnoliopsida > Santalales > Viscaceae > Viscum > Viscum album. The sequence goes on from OY728157.1 coordinate 1,998,416,575, forward strand.
ATAGGACCGAGATTTGATGAGATTGGGTTTGGGAAAACACTGTTTACTATTTTAAGAACGTCTTTCATGATAGAGACTCCAATGTTGGTGTGGGTGGCCAATGTATCCATGCACCCTGACTCTGATAACCTGCTTTTCAACTCGGTACAAGAAAAAACTGGTTGAGGGGATATAAAAGAATGATACATGCATCATATAAAAATGGGTTGTGTTTTCCATGTCCTTTGAGTTAGCTATCATAATATACTCATGGTATATCTTGTTTCTTTATAGGATGCCTCCATAATGCATACCCACTAGGATTCAGAAGAACGATCATGAGGATGACCCCCTCAGCGATGAGCCTTTGATACAAGGACTAGTTCCCCTGGTGTTGCCACCAGGTGGTGCACCAGCTATACCACCACCAGTGGAGCAGGCCGTGGTACCTACTGTACCGACCAATGAGGAGGGTAGGCTTAGCGTGCTCCATGAGTTCCAGAGATAGAGACCCATTATGTTCCGATGTGAGCCTAACCCTCGGGTGGATGAGGATTTCCTTGAGGCGGTGGATAGAGGTTTCCACATAGTGTGGACATCGAAAGACTAGATGGTGATCCTAGGAGCAAGCATTCATTAGGGTTCAGTGGGAAGATGGTGGATTCTGACCACACAGACTCACGATGAGGAGACTCTTTTGTGGATGAAGTTCGAGAGACACTTTAGGGAGGAGTTCTCCCCGATTATGCTGAGAGCGGTATGCATCCAGGAGCCTCTTTAGCTCTAGCAGGGTAGTATGACGGTACCAAACTATTCATTGAGGTTCACCAACCTTGCCAGGTACTCGATGGATATGTTCAGAGATCAGTACTTCAGAGCTCAGACCTTTGAGTGAGATCTACGATGAGACAACTGAGCTGGTGTCCTGAATCTATGCATTTTGACTTATTCTGGAGTGCTTGTGAGGGCCTTGGTGATCGAGAGATTCTTGGCAGAGTATAGACAGCTGACGACAGTCAGTTGCAGGCAAACGGGCCCGGAGACCCCAGCAGTAGGGAGCCGAAATCGGACACAAGGAATGGGACATGAGAGACGTTACAAGGGGACCCAAGACAGGGGATCGACAGTGTAGGGATATCAAGCTAGATCCAATCATCCCAGGGAGAAGCTGAGCTACACGTGTGACGGTAGGGGACATCTCGCTAGAGATTGTCCGACCCATCGAGCTGATGACAATGAAGAGGTGGATGAACCACCAAGGCAGAGGTAGAGAGTGGAGCAGTCAGACCCTCTAGGTGGAGGATGTGGAAGAGGAGCAGAGAGAGCTACAGGTGGTGGCAGACGCTTTGACTTACTTCTATCATCACCCCGAGGAGGTCTACACCAGGCTCAGGGAGCTGGGGGACAAGGTTGGGGATAGCTGCAAGCGGCCGAGGTGTATGACAAAGGGTCTTCAGGGATGATATGAGGTACGATATGTGTCTTATCTACCTTAGTTTTTGTACATATAGACATAGGTACCATTCATTCCTTCAAATCCACATGTATTGTGCGAGACCTTGAGATTCCAGTAGAACCGTTGACTCAATCCTTACGCTTGGAGACACCTATGGTAGGAGAATCAAATATCACACACCATTGTCGTCAGTTTGATATTTCCCTTGGAGGCAAGAGTTTCGGTTGGAACTTATTTTTGTTAGCGTCAAGTACTTATGATTTCATTCTCTGTATGGATTGGTTATCATCGGTCCATGACCAAATTAACTATTTTAGGCTAATAGTGTGGTGTGTCCATAGTAATGGGACAATGTTTTCCTTTATTGGGTAAAAGGAGACACAGGCAGCATAGAATGGGCTCATGCAGAGGAGGGTGCAGCCGGTCACTCATGAGTCGGCTAGCATTGACCTCGGAGCTGTAGATGTGATGATTTCTCAGTTCCGAGTAGTAGTGGCGGAATATAAGGATGTCGTTCCCGAAGATGTTCTAGGACAACATCCCCACCGGGAAATTTATTTCTGCATCTACTTACACACCAGGATTGTGCTGATTTTTTCATAATCATATTTTATGGCTCCCGCAGAGCTTCACATGATGAGGGTGTAGTTGGAGGATTTTTAGAGCAAGGGTATTGTTAGACCATGTGTTTCACCCTGGGCGGCCCCAGTCTTGTTTTCCAAGAAGGCATACAGAAGTTTGAGGTTGTGCATGGATTACAGGTAAAGGTAAAGAACAAGTAACCACTACTGAGAATTGATGACCTCTTTGATCGTCTAAGATGATCACATTGGTTATTGAAGTTTGAACTTCGATCAGGTTATCACCAGTTAGGAGTACAGGATCAGTATATACCGAAGACGGCTATTAGATGCCGCTACAATCACCATGAGTACTTACTTATGCATTTCTATGTGACAAACTCCCCTACAATGTTCATGGGATTGATAAACCCGATCTTCCAGTCATAATTGGACCGGTTCCTAGTGGTATTCAACAACGACATCCTTTTGTACTTGGTTTCAGAGGAGGAGCACGTGAGACACATGTAGATAGATCTATATGTACTCTAAGAGCACCAGCATTATGGGAAGCTCTAGATGTGCCAGTTATGGATAGGCATGTCATCTCAGCAGATGGAGTGGTTGTGGACCTGGCAAAGGTGGAGGCAGTGTTAGAATGAGAGCCCCCTCGGAGCGTGATCGAGGTGTAGAGCTTCCTTGGGATGGAAAGATATTACCAGACATTCATTTATGATTTCTCCTAAATATCATCAGCGATGAAATCCTTGACCAGGAAGGGGAAACCATTTTATGGAAGGAGAATTTCCACCAGAATTTCGAGTTGTTGAGATAGAGTTTGAAGAGCACCCCAATCTTAAAATTTCTAAAGGAGGGTGTCAAGTACATAGTTTTCTATGATGCATCAGAGCTTTGTTGTGTCCTGATGTAAAGGAAAGAAGTGATTGTTTATGGTTCATGCCAACATAGGACACAAGAGTAGAACTATGCAACCCATGATCTCGTGTTGGCTACGGTAGAAATCGCATTGAAGATCTGGCGACACAACCTTATGGGCGAGAGGTTCATCATCTACTCTGACCACTACAGCCTAAAGTACATATTCTCATAGAAGGATCTGAATATGAGGCAGAGGTGTTGGAAAGATTTCCTCCAGGATTATGGTTTGAAGATCATCTATACTATTGGGAAGGGGAATAAGGTGGCAGATTCTCTTAGCAGTAGGTCGAGCTTGCAGCTGTTGAGTGAGGTGACAGAGGAGTTTGTCACATTTCAGTTATACTACATGGATGGAGAGGATGCAGCTTACCTTTAGTCAATGTATGTTACCCCTACTCTATTACAATGAGTTAGGGAATTGCAGCTTGGGGATGTCGAATGTGAGGCTTTACATACTCATTTATCCATATGACATTCTCCTGATGAATAATCGCAAGGTGGGGAGGATGTACTTCTTTTTATAGGATGCACTTTTTTACCAGTATAGTTGCAGGAAGAGGTCCTGAGGGAGTTTCATACATCCGCATTGGAAGTAAATTATGGAGTGTAAAAGATGTGGAAGGATCTCTGATGACAGTTATGGTGGTCAGGAATGAAGAATGCAGTAGCAAAGTTTGTTTCTCGATGCCTCACATGCCAGCAGGTGAAGGCTGAGCACTAGGTTCCCACGAGATTAGCTCACCCCGGGATGCACCCGAGTGGATGTGGGATAAAATATCGACAGACTTCATGATAGGATTATAACAGACGTCTATGGGACATGATTCCATCTGGGTGATTGTTGACTGACTCACCACGTCATCCCACTTCCAAGCTATCAGGGAGAAGAGTTCTGTAGAGAGCTTTGGACACCTCTACATGCAGAAGAAAGTTCAACTTAATGGCATCCCTTCGATGATAGTCTCATACCGAGACACCCGTTTTACATCCCGATAGTGGAAGGGATTGTAGGAGGCCTTTTGGACTCAACTACGCTTGAGGACGACATTCCATACCCTGATCGATAGTCCGATGGAGAGGACCATTCAAGTTCTAGAGGATATGTTGCGAGCCTGTATCTTGGACTTTGGACCCTATTGGGAGGACCAGCTACCACTGGTGGAGTTTTCATACAATAATAGGTACCACTCCACCATTGGTATGGAAGCTTTTGAGGCTTTTTATGGGAGACAATACTGTTCTTCGCTTTGCAGGACTGACCCCGGAGAGTCATCCCTCGTGGGTCTAGTGTTTGTGTGAGATACTACTGGGAAGGTGAAAATCATCTGGGTGGGATGAGGACTTCATACATCCAGATAAATTATTATGCCGACAGGCGACAGGGGCCCCTGGAGTTTGAGGAGGGAGACCATGACTTTCTTCAGGTCTCACCTCGATGAGGTTTATAGAGATTTGGTTGAGGTGGAAATATATCTCCGAGGTTCATCGGACCATTCTAGATACCGTGTATAGTTGGTGAGGTGGAGTAATTCTTGGCTCTACCACTACAGTTGCATTGGGTACATGATGTCTTCCGCGTGTCATAGATGAGGAGTTACAAGCATGACCTATCATATGTCATCGACTAGGGAGAGCTGGATATCGAGGATGGAGTGACCTTCGCTAAGTACCCAATGGAGATCGAGGATCATCAAGAGAGGATCTTTCGTGGGTGATCAATTCCCTTGGTGCGCGTTTGGTGGAAGCACGGTAATTTTCAAGAGAGCACGTGGGAGCTGGAGGCTTAGATTTGTGCCCAATACACACATCTTTCTATGTAGTCTTGTTTTGTATTTTTAGGGATGAAAAGCCCCAATATGGGGAGAATGAAATGTCTTATATTTTCCGTGTATAATTTCTAAATATTCTAGGGAATTATTACGAGACCATGTGTAGAGACGGGACATCATTCCGGGGCCCGGTGATTCCAGAATGGTGGTTTGAACTTTTTTTATTAAGTGAGTTGGCACTTGTGCATAGTTGTGGCAGTCACCAAATGGATGACCGAATTAAAAATATAAGGGCACCATTTCTTCTGGTATGAGGACATTAACTAAGAATGGGTCTAACGTCTACCTATGCGGGTTGAAGGAAAAAGTTAATTTTTGGATGTTTTCAGTAAAATAAAATAAAATAAATGGCAATGTTTATTTTCTTTTTATTTTTAAACATTCGCTGTAGCACAACGACGGTGTTTCTTTTAAATAATTAATGCCATGACGTTATGACTCAAAAAAAACTTTAATACTTAATGCTACAGCGTGATGGAATACCAAAACATGCTTTCCCTTATGAATTGGTTAATCGAACGAGGGTCATTGATGGAAAATTGATAGAAAACTATCGAGAATCTATGGAACCTGGGAAAAAACTCTCAGAGATGAACGATGAAGAATAAAATATTAGAATCACTATGCCAATGAGTTGAAGGATCTCGATGACGATGGTAGCATGATCTCTTCATCATCAATCAATCCCTTTTGAGGTATGGGTTTGTTATTTAAATTTTTTTCACCATTTTTGTTTTAAATGATGAACTTGGATCAACCATGAACAAGTTGATCAGCAGATTCGTGCATTCTTGCAAGAGGGTTTCTATTGGGATGCTTTTAGGGATTGATACATGATTATTGTATATCATTTTGATCATGTTCCATTTGATCCTAACAACGGGAGCAGATCAACGTCGCGACGAACGAAGGTGGAGGTTCATCCCTCAATTTTCTTTTCTGGATTTCTTCCCCTTTGTTCTCTCGCGTGTTCTTCGGATTCTTCATCGGGCGATGAACAACAGATTATTTCACGTCTTTTTTGCGATGAAACATTCCCAAATTGGTTATCTGACATCACGACGACCTAGCCAAGGTGTGATAGTGACAGTGGTAGACGAATCGACACGGTTTAGAAATTACCGTTCTTTGACCGTTCTTCATGAGTGTGGATCAAAATGCGTTTTAGGGCAGATTAGAGGCCCAAAAACAACGGAAATGACTTTGGGATGTTGTGGTGACCTAGATTCTAGTGTTTTGTGGTGATTGGATGGCCGGATTGATGAACTGGGTAGCACAGGAGGTGCACTGTCAAAGAGCATCATTTTTGGAAGATTCAGGGATACACGATGTGTACTTACGAAGAACATGTTTTGCAGTACCGGTGGCAGTGGCTAGGGTTTTGGATGTCATATAGTAATCACATGAAGTGTGACCCTGGTCCTAGGGTGTGTTGGACTTTCCCCAATGCTCAGGGTGTATTATGGAAAATACACGGGCACATGATGGACTACACAGCTTCGGAACACAATGTATACTCTCTATGCATCAAGGAAGAGGCTGCTACATCGGACTCGATGTGTATCTAGGAAATACATGAACACGGGGTGTAGTACATTTCAGTGTACTACTATAGAAGTCCATGTGAGGCCAGTAGCATGGGTCACCCCATGTTTTGATTACACGGGTTGGAATACACGGGTTGAGGCCGTGTACGGGCACAAGGCCAGCGTACATGGAGCCGACGCCAGATACTCAGACACGGCATGTAATCCATACCACATGCCATGTATTGACTTTTTCTATACGATCATCCTTATGACTTGGGCCGTTGTACCCGGGCAGTACCCGGGGTCAGAAGACACAGCATGTGACATTGCTACACGCCATGCACTTTTTGGAAAATGGCTTGGTCCTCTTGTCCATCGCGTCTTGGACATGTTTTGTTAAGGTTAGTGAAACTTCTTCTCATTCCGCTAAAGGTCAGGCATCGTTTTCTTTTACAGGAGTATGATCCCTTCGGCAGGAATTTCTGTGATACAGTCATGAACCCCTCCGAGAGGCCCGGAGCATGATCATCTATCCGTTCCATACCCTTGGTAAAGTCAAGCATCGATGTGACCAACTCTACTCAGATTTGATCCTCTACCTAGATGGTGAATCAGGATGAGTCATGGTATCTTCCATGGCCCTAGTAGTGATCATTTTCTATGTATCTTGATCTTTCCCACTCAGTTGTGTGTCTCCCGTAATGAGTGTATCTTTCTTTCGTGATCTTCCCACTCATGAGTGTGTCTCCCGTAATGAGTGTAACTACCTCTCGTGACGTTTCCCAATGAATATTAATTCATGGACATACATCATTAGAGATACCATACTCTTGGAGTGTGTTCTCCCAGAACGAGTCCTTCATGGAAATCATCGAATGGAATCCCTAGACAGGGGTATGCAGTTGTGTGACTTGTCTCTAGACTACGGGTCAGGGTTTTGAGTATATCTGGTGTGTGTTTCTCCGCTATATGTTCTGTAGACATATACTCTATACAGTTGAATGTACCTTTACTCAATGTATTTCATTTTGTTTTTTCGAGGTCCTCTACTGAGTATTTTTATACTCACCCCTGCACGGGCTGTGCCCGCACATGTCATTTCTTGTACAGACAATCATCCGTTTGAAAAAGTCCAGGGAAGACCAGGATTGGACTGAGCATTTTGAGTTCCCTACAGACCGAGGAATTCCTATGACTATAAGTAGCAATCCCAGAACCTTTTTGTGTTAACAGGTTGGACTTTTATCTTTTCAGACTCTTGATTTGGGGGGATTGTATTCTGGAACAGTTAACTTTGAGCACTATACTTTCCGTCAAACTCTATTGGTTGGGTTTAGTTTTATGCATGAATTTTGTTCGTTAGTGGTTGTTTTTACATTTTTGCATTTGTGGGCATATAAATGTGTGTTTGTGTGTAGTGGTTATTAGGAAATTCATCCCATGTTAGTGATATACCTACTCGGTGCTAGTCACCATCCCCTGGCCTATTGGGGGCGGGCTTGGGGAGTCACGACACAGACCCCACTAGGACGGGTCAATACATATTATATAAAAAATGATTTTGGAACAAGAAAATCATGTGTAGCACATTTTATATGATAGAAAACTTTTTCTCCATCTAATGATGCAAATATAAAGAGGGTGGTACACACCAATCAGGTGTTACACAGATCATATGATAGGGAACACACCTTCACATAGGACATAATAGTTCTCAAATTATAAAAACCAAAATTAAATATATATAATACATTCTAGAAAAGAATAAAATGATAGGACAATAAATATTCATAATGGAATGAAAGTAAGATACATTCTCAATAGAGAATAATCACGCAATACAAAAAAAAATCAATGTGAAGTCTTAAAATTTTTTTTCTATAATAATTAACACAACTGGATTTAATAAACTCTAAACACCACTAACTCTATGAAATCCACATAGACAAGGGAAACCGTTATAAAAGATTTCAAAACAAACTAAACCAGCTCCATGTCTATTGAAAACATATCTGATAAGTTTTTCAAAGGAACAAACACACCACATATAGGAAGAAGTCCACTGTAATGATAGTATAAACAAACTAAATTTGATTCCAAGAAACCATAAAGGAAATTTACACATTAAATTCAGATCAATCCCTTGGTATTAGGACTTAACCATAGATAATAAAATTGAAAGAATCACTCACATTATCTATAATTAGACATAGGTGCCCATATATGTCCTTATATTCATAGTTACGTTCCATAAAGGATCATTTACATCATCCCACAAACATATAAGTACACTATTTGTACCAACCATCCCTAATATATTGATGTCTATATCCCAGCTATACATCATGCCTTAAAGGAATACCTTGAGTTACTAAGGAGTCACAAGTCTTAAGTTATCTGTCCTACAAAACATTCTTTTCTCACATCCACACAAACGTACAAATGAGGACACACTCATCGTTAAAGTATGATCATCCATTGATGGGGTATCTTACCCATGACACATGAAACTACCAATAATGTTGTCATTATAGAAACTCTTAGGGGATCGAAGAAAAAGAATCTATATTTTTTCAATATAGAACTAACCCCTAATACAATAATCACAAAGGCTATGTATAAATTCACATCATATAACAAAGAACTATATTGGAAGGCCCATTCCCTAAGATGTGAAATGTGTATAATATGATGAGATGTTCGACCCTTTTGAATGATCCAATCCCTATGTAGTAAAAAATATATATCTTAATAGCACACTATAAGTGGTTTCAAGGGTATCTAACTCTATTATTAATGTAGGGGACAAAATCCCCATTTAATAATGGAAAGGAGATGAGGGGATAGTACGTGACCCCATGCATGATTTGATCATAATGCCCAAAATCCATTATGGTTCTCATGTATCAAAAATAAAAATCTTCCACGATCACCTCTTAAAAGGGTCCATATTTCCAAATGGACAACAGTAATGTGATCTATATGTAAAAATTAAAAGGATATGAAAATTATTGGTTAAAAACATATACCAAATGAAATAATAAAATTTACTAATGACATCAATGAGATACATTATTTTATTAGAACTAGGAAATAGGTCATTAGATAATAGTTTGCAACACATATTACTCTCATATCTATCACCTCAATTTTTAACTTTTGATGGAATATATTGATCATCAATTTGATGTCTTATTAAAAATATTCCACTAAGACAATTATTATTACTGTTTTTATTATTAGGCTTTTAGTTGAGACTGAATATCTCATACTATGGTTACCTCTTGTGGGAGATGAAAATGGTAATGTGGTGACTTCAAACATATCCTATTTAGATTTTTTCACTAGGGTAAAAAAATGCATAATTATGTTGTTTCTTCATTGGTCTATCACCGTAAGGTATTACCTGGTATTTTTTTAAATGTTACTATTGAAAATCATACTGTGAAATTCCTCTTTAAAGAAATTGGAAAATTTCCCTTTCAAAAACCCCCTTGGTTTATATTTTTAAATCTTGTGAATCTATTTTTTTCAACTACAAACTATTAATTTTTAAATGATTTCAAATTTTTATTCGATTCAAATTTAAGGATGGTAACTATTGATGTTATTATAGGGGATTTTTTCCATTTACTATGATTTTGATTTATTTTCTAAAAATTCCACTCTAATTTTTTGGTGATATTTTACATTATGATTTCCCATCCGAGATTGGGTTTGAAGGAAGTAATATCCATTTTTTTCATTAATCATCTCTTTTACCCATATCTGATATCATTGGCTGACAATTATGTTTGAAATATTCAATAAAGAGACACATGTGGACCGCAATTTCAAGGATATATGTTGATGTATATCTCTTGATAAAATTTCCATCTAGTATATGGTTCAAAAATAGTGAAAATTCCTTTTGTGTAAATTTTCACAAATTATTTTTATTATTTCAACAATCATGGACATAATTCTAAATCATGTGGATCTATGGTGAATATTTCAGAATATATTCTTCAAACATATACATATTTTTTGATGAAAAGGATCATGGTATTCATTTTTTTCCCTAAAAATGATAAATTTCAAGTGGAATAGGGACCTCCAGTTCTTGATGACGATGGATAACATAAATCTCATTATACTCCAATTGTACATAAATAAAACATAGATATGACGACAATATGGTCATAACTAGTCCTAAAGATAAATCATAGACTCTAAGTAGTCATGATGAAATTTTCTATGGTTTTATGGATATGGTTAATAATGAAAATCCAATTACTATAACATTAGGAATTTGTCCCTCCCTATAGAAGGAGTGATTTGAAGTTATATCTTACTATGTTGAGTCCAATAAAGATTCACATGAACCAGCAAACCAAATTTCGTATGATTTATTACTCTTAATTAATAAAATGAGTTAGAAGATAACTATTAACATGGATGAATGCAGTACATTTCATCATAGAAAGACCCAAATGGAATAGATTATCCTAATTTAATAAAAAAATATCTAGATCCTCAAGGTTTTTCTTAGTGAGAACCATCCCTTCACATCCTGATGTTTTTGTGGTTCCTTCCATATCATATGATATGTAAGGCCTATATGGTGTCAATGAGCTCATGAACTGCACTTCTATTATTAGGGGTGATTTTGATGAAAAAATATATCCATGTGTTGAGGAATAATAAATCTGTTCATTTACATATATCTAAATGGGGAGATAATATTAGATGATGTCATAAAATTAGATATGATATACTTAATAGATTTACAGAAGAACAAAAACGAAATCTATATTTTTAATGTCTTCACCTATATTTGGAATCTATCCCTTGGTTTTAACAATTTGTATAGTTATTTATTAAGATGATGAGGTTTATTTGTCATATTATTACAATATTGAATACCAATGTTCTTTAATCTTGCTATTGTGTCTTTCCAATTAGATCTATAACAATGGTATTAATTTGAATCTAGGGCCTTTGATATCACATAAATAACTCTATATTTAAAATAATATATGGCACGGAGTACATGTGGATTTGTATAATTCCTCTTATACTTTTCCATTTTTATTGTATGCTTTTGGGTTTTCAGGTGTGAATATAGAAACTTAATGGTATAGTGACATTGAGAATATTGTGATTGGTGGATGATGTTTTTTGGAAGAATATTCTAATAGATGAGTCCAGAAAGTATGATTTTTAATGACTTAGATTCGATATAAATTTTAGTGTGATACTGGGATCACAATTCTATCAATATTCCTTAATGATTTTTAGTGTCTTTACATGCTTGTAATAGCCTTCATGGATATTTCTTCATCATGGAGGATACAGACCATAGAGAAATGAATCTCGATTTTCTATTGAACATCTAAATTTTTTATTTATTCATAGATCCTTTTTATATTTAAGCCTATATAAGATGGTATATTGTGGCTTTTAGTATGATGATTTCCAGTGAAAACATTGTATCATTGAAACTGATGTAGATGGATCTTAATAAGAATGTGGTACAAAAAAAATTGAATTATTATCAAGGTGAATACATTTTATTAGTGATAGAACTAATTTATGGATGATAAAAAAATTCATCATGGGGTTTTCCCAATTAGTGATACAAAATTTGTTGAATACTGAGATACAAGAGTATCCCCCTACGTTTTCCTAAAATTTTAGCTTTTGATGTGATGACATGACATCAATTGGTGATTCTATAGTCCATAATGAATTTTTAATTTCTATTATATATTAGAACATTGTGATAAAAATTCTTATATACTTACCACGATTCATATTTAAGAGTTCATGGCTCATATAAATCAAATCATTCACCTCTCATTCTTTGATTGAGGATAGATGCTCTTCTAAATTACTACCAATTAGTCAATAAACATAGAGACGATGATCTTATATAATGTTATTATATTGTTCCATTTAATGGAATTATATACGTGTTTATTTTTTATTTGGTGGATTATTTATTTGGATATGATTATATATTTTTAATAAGATAATGACAATGATTATAAAAGCATTGAGTGAAGCCTAATTTTCAATAACCTTTTGATGGTGGTTTTTATTCAATAGATATATTTAAATTTTTTATATATATTACTAAAAATAGAGAAATATGATTTTAAGATGGTTTTAGGCTGATTCCAAAATGGGGTGGGGTTTCTGAACTTCAAAATTAGAATCTATTACAATTGATATTTGATGATGACACAGTCTGGAATCTTGAAATCTTTAATTGTTATCCCTTTTCAATTTCATGTTTGTGATATCATGTTTCACCTAATTTATTAATTGAAAATTTATTTAATAAATTTTGGGAAACATGTTTTTTTTCAAATAATGTATTATGTATTTATTTATTATCAATATAAATACATATACTCACTGAATTAGTGAGGGTGGTTGGTTTTGGTGTATGTATCAAGATCAAATCAGAGAATGGGTGTATTTTATACATTTTTACGATTATAGAACTGGTTTCATTAATATATGTATATAAATATATTAATTAATGGATGAGGGTTTTACATTACCTCCACCCTACTCACACTATCCATATATTGACCCTTCCCGCTTTTCCAATACTCCTTTTGCATTTTAATTTTCATTTGTTTTTAAAACATTGTAACATAATGTATGAAGAAACCATATAATTTCCCATCCTATTTTTCCTAATAATTTATAAAATAGTTTATAAAACACCTCAAACTTTTTTTCCAAATATTTACTTAGAAAAAACCATGAAACCAATCTACACTCTGTTACCTCTTTCCTCACACTAATGATTATTGCACCGACCACCTCACGCTAGACTTCTCATGTCATTCTCCTCACAGTAGTCACCAAACACTACCTCAATCCTTTATAACTATTTGATATTATCTCCCTTATACATATCCTCATTATTGAGCATGTCCAATCATTCCATCACTAATTTCTCCCCTTGGGTTTTCAAACTCCGCCCAGTTGCAATTGAATAAGAAGACAAGGGATAGAGGGTGGAGAAATAAAAACTTGTAGGTCCCCATTATTCATTGATATTCCAAAATAAATATTTAACAATACAAAAAATTAAAATTCAATAAATCTACCCTAAATAAATCCATAGAATGATATTACTATTTCATGAATGAGAAATTTTGGTAGAAATTAATTCTATCCTACAATCCAACAAATTCGAACATAAAAATTATAGAATCCAATTATACAAACTTCCAGTAAATGTTTGATGAATCTAGGTTATGAATTATCATAAATCCCTAAATTTATTGGGATCAATCAATCCATATGTACACATATATATCATCTTCATTATCGATCACAGTGATTCTATTATCTTATATTGTGATTCTTCTAGACATTATTTAAGAAATAATTCTAGAACTCTCTACAGATTTTTCTAAATGATTGTATTATTTTTAAATCTCACCTATGAAATGGAGATTATATGATTATAAATAGGGATATCCTAAATTAGGATTAATTATTTCATAATTTTTTTTAATTTATTAGTTATATATATTAATTAATTCAATTGATCTATCCCTGACAATTTGACTTCAGGGACTGTACTATGAAATGAAATTATACCACCTCTTGTGAAAAGAAAATTTTTAGAATGTAAAACATTGTTGATTATCTGACCTAACACTTCATATTAATGATACAATAAATGTCTCAAAAATATGATTTTATAGTCCAAAAATATTATTTTTACACTTTTTTTATTTTATTCATAGAATTTCCATGATGGTAATTTTATGTTAGCTTATATCGTTGATAAACACGACACCCAAAATTTAACTGGACCACCCGATAACTATAATAGTTCACATGTGAAAGAAAAATTTATTATATTTCTCCAAAAGAAGATAAAATACTCAGAAACTCAATGTTTATTTACGTGATTATCTAGAACAAAATAAGTCTTCATTACAAAAAATAAAACATCTAATTATAGTTATGTAAATTTTGTAAAAATAAAAAAAATTATTTTATTTTATGACATATGAAATTTAAATCATGAGATAATTTTTTTTTAATGGTGAACCTTAAACATGATATATTATATTATTTTAATAATATTACAAAATATTTATTAACATAGATAACAAATCAAAGAAGGTATAAAGGCATTAATACTTTCCACCTTGAGAAAATATTTGTGTAAATATATTTCCAATACAAGTAATAGCTGAGGATGATAAAATATAATATTGTATTGAAACATAATTAAAAAAAATATTTTTTAAGATCTGGATAAAAAACATTGAAAATTTATTTGAAAACATGTAAACTATCCGAAAATTAATTTGTTGAAATAATAATTTTTGTATTTTATGATTTTCTAACTAAAAAAAAATTTGTTACATTTTCTATCAAATTATAATTATTTTAAAATTTTATTTAAGTGTGTCTTGTATTATATTCCTTAGTATAATTAAATATTATTAATTTATGTCAATAACATGTTCTATTAAAAGTGAAAAATATATATACTAAAAATATTTAAATTAATATAATGTTTCATGTGTGATTCTGTGTCTATGATTGAAAAATATAATTGTTTGCACATCATAAATATAATTAAAAATTTTAACATTGAATGTAATTTTTTAATGACTTATTTTACTAGATTTAAATGGATTTTAATTTTTTTATTTCTAAGCTACTATGTGTTTTCAATTATATTCTTACCTGATAAAGTTTTTAAGAATTTATCAAAAAATGACTATTTTTAAAAATATAATATTGAATGGAGTTTAGTTACATGATAAATTGAAATTTCATTTAGAAGATGTATTTTTAGGAAAATACTAATTCTAAAAAAAATAGAAAAGAATTACTTAAAAATAATTTTTCATTGATAATAATATTACTATCTATTAAAATGTTTTTACAGAAAATGTTAATGAGTAAATATAGAGATCATTGTTGATGAGTATAGGATAATTTATTTTTAATTCATTTTTGGGTGAGTTTTTTTTATTCTTAGTTGGGAGTTGATGATGTTTCTATAATGAGAAAAGAATATTTTCTACTATAATGGTTTTAATAGGTGCAGAATTTTATTGTGAGGATTCGAGTTGGTTTAGTAGAATATTTTTATGATTAAATGGTACTTATCTGTTTTTTTGTAATGGAAATATTTTGTATATTATTTTATGTGTATTGATTATTTATTGGTATTTTTTTTGTTTTTTAAATTATATACATTTAACATAATCATCATTAAAACATAAAACTCAATGAAATGGGTGATTATTCTTTCAATAGAGTGATAATTAATTTCTAATATTAAGGAATACTAATGTTTATTTAAAGGTAATCAAATTAAAATGTAGGGAAATGGATAGAATATGTCAATTTTCACATAAAATTAGGTAATAAACTATACTATTATTTAGTTACCTTATCGGTTTTTTGTATGTTGATACTTGGCATGAATTTAGTGGATAATGGATCATAATTTCATAGATGACATATCATGGTTTATATTTTGGGAATCATTAAAAAATTAGTTTATATCAAATTCATATAATTAAGAACACAAAACATAGTTTCAAATTATTTGTCATGAATAATCTAGTGTGTCTGAAATTATAATTCTCTTTCAAATATTGATTAATCATTTTTCAAAATTCCTAACTAAAAATAATTGTTCAGACAGAAATGTAGATTTTTTAAAAAATAATATATTCAATTATCAAAACATATAAATAGCATAATACATATAAATATATATGAGATTTAAAGGAACCAAAAGGATGGATATTTTTCTTAAACATGGATATAAACATGAATAATCTTTGAGGACCCATAAGATGAGTGGTGAATGGTGTGAGTTGTTAAGAGATTTTATCATGATGGAAAAATGTATGGAAAGAATTAATTAAACTTTTTTTATTCTGATCACTATATATGATTTTTAGGATTCATTGAATTGGGATCAATAATTTATTTCCATTACAATTTCAGAATACATAGATACTATTTGTGATATTTGATTCATGGTCTTCCTTATCAATATGTGATTTCATAATTTTTTATAGTAGTGTAATTATAATATTATGGTCTAAAATTATTGTATAGTAATTTAGTTTTGACAATTACAATTTTTGGTAGATCATTTTCTTTATTAATTTTATCAGTAAAATTTTAAATTGATCTTATAAAAATGATTTAATGTTGACGGATTTTTTAATGTGTTGTATCTTCAAAATCTATTTTTTAAAGAGGTCATGTGGTTTTGAAATCACAAATTTATTTTTTTAATTTGATAAAATCATGTTAAATTATTTTCAAAAAAAATAAATAATTGTAAAGTGTATTTTTACCTATCCCATGATTTAAATATTATTAAATCATAAAATAAATTTTAAATTTTTCAAATATTAGAAATTAATCATTAATAATAGAAATCATGTTTTTGAAGTTGAAGAAATATTCATGAAGTATTTCATACCACATTTTTTGAAAAAATTTCTAATATTTTGGTTAATATATGTTTTATGTTATGAACATTTTAATAACATAAAATGATTATAGTAATGGCTCATGATTTGTGTTTGTGTACAATTTTTTTTAATTGTTCTTTGTTAGAGTCGTATTGTTTTTACATAAGTAATAATACATTAGGTCTATTTTTTGTATAGTATTAGATAATTATATTTAGTGTGAATTTCATTGATATTTGGAGTTTATTAGTTTGGGAAGGCAACTAATTTTTAATAGTTATGATTCACATCGATATAGTGTGTGATTCAGGATTATAAGATGATTTTTATAGTATATTAATATTATGGGACATTGTTTTCACTATGATTTGTGGGGTGCATGTGACATGTGCATAGTAAGAATGTATTGTGTGGTGTTGGTATCAAAGATCATACATTTTTTCTAAATTATTTGATTTTTATTTTTTACGTCCTTGATGGAAATATTTATCTTTAAGATTTGTCTCATGGGGTTGTTAATTTTGAGGTTTTAGGCTATGTTTATCTAATTTTTTTCAATAAATGAATAATATGCTAGGTATATAAAAAATTCATCTAATTTTAATACCTTCTTTCTTTTGAGTGTTTGGGGATTTCTTTAGTGTTTAGGATTGAGGGAAAATGAGGAGCTCAATTTTTGGTGATTTTTTTCAAGAAGTATAAAACACACTGATGTGGCCTTATTTTTACTCATTTTGCCACATCTTTTTATTACATTTTATACAATTTATTTAATTATTTTAACACTTTTTAATAAATAAATGCACTTTTGTATTTATATAAATAAATTTGTCAATTATTCACTTTTTATAACATTTTATGTACTTTTGGACCATAAAATAATTGATTTATTCTTGATGTGTTTTTAATATAACTAATTTTCAATTTGTTTAGTTAAATCTTTATTTGTTTATTTTATTTAACTTATCATTATTGTTAATCATTGAGTTTGCTAATTAATTTACTTTTAATTTTTAAAGTTATCTATAACTTAGCCCGGCTTTCCAGACTACCGGTAGCTTAGCTACCGATAGCAGGTTACCGGTACACTCTATCGGTGACTCTGCCTCTATCGGTGACTCTGCCTCTATCGGTGACCCTTGTCACCGATACTCATTTCTATCAGTAAGCACATTAATTTTATAAGCAACGGTGAGTTTTTAGTTAGGTTAATTTAATTCTGCTTAACTTTATAATAGTTAATATCTATTAAAACAATCATTTAATTAACATAATTATAATTAATTAATTTAGACTTTATTTTATTAATTATTCTCTCAATTAAGTTACATTAAAATAGGTTAATTCTATTATTTTATGTGTTTAATCACCTGCTAGTCATTTAAGTAAATAATATGTGTTTTTAAATTAATAAAATTGGTTCGCCCTTAATTTTATTAGTTCAATTAGTTAATTAAATAATTAATTAATAGTTTTTAAACATTAATTATATTATTTTATGTATGCAGATTGAGTTTTAATTAATTTTTATTTTATTTTAGTCTACCGGTAAGGTAGACGAGCTCTAACGGTGACCCTTTATTAGTATCGGTAAGCTTGCTTGTACCGGTGACGTTATCACCATTACCTTTTCCAAACTCTAATTGCATTGTTATAATTTAGTTAATTATTTAATTTTATTTTCATCCATTAATATAAATTAACTTCAATAATTTAATATTATAATTTTATGCTTAAAAGATTTAGGTTAGTCGCTAACATAACATTTATTTTTTATCAGTGATATCTAATTAATTAACTTTGTTCATTTAAACTTTTAAAATAAATTAAGTTTTATACAGTTTAATTTCTTATTTCAATTAATTATTTTTAATTATTTTGTTTAAATTAATTCTTTAATTTTGTATTATTTAATCTTACTAATAAATTAATTAGTTAATATTTTAGTTTGTTTTAGTTTTTTTCGAAATTCTATTGTTTTAAATAAATTAATGATTTAACCATTTAATTATTAGTTTAATTAATTCTTTATTTGAGTTTTAGTTCAATTTATGCCTCGTGGTGTTCTGGGTATTTGCAGCTACCGGTAGCTCAACCAGTTGCATCCTATCTGTAGCCTACCTACCAATAGATGACCCCACTGGCCTTTTTTTTTACTATCGGTAGCTGAAGCTACTGATACCCCTCACCGATACACCTCTTGTCACTTTTCCTCAATGATACCCTCTGCTTCTATCGGTAGCTGCCCTCACTGATATTTTCTTGTTTTTTTTCATCTAACGGTAGCTACAGCCACTGATACCCTTCCTCACCCATACCCAATTTTTCACCCATGCCTCTTCTACGCTCTCAATGCGCAGGCCATTTGAACCGCCACAGTGAAGGAGGCCCACCGCGCTGCTTGAGGAGAGCTGCCACACTACGTTGCTGGAAGAGAGGAGGCCCTGCTTCGCACCGCAAATGGGATGTCGCTGGAGCTGTTGCGCTGGGGTCAAGTGGTAGAGCCAAGGCCGCTGCTGGTTGAGGCTGAGAGTAGTGCTGGAGCGAGGAACCGTCGGATCCATGCTGTCTGAGGCCTGCGCCGGAGCCACGGGATGTTGTGTGCCGCTGTTGGTGAATCCTGAAGCCGTCGCACCTCATGCCGCGCTGGTTGGAGTCCGCCGCTGCTGAAAGCCGTCACCGCCACAAGGGGACCCGTAGAGGAGGATGTCGCCGCTGAAGATGAGAACTTTTGCGAACCGTGAAGGAGGCTGAAGCCGGGTTTCCACGCCACCTTATGAAGCTTCCAATCTACTCCAGAGTCGAGGGAGACTGCCACACCTCACTGAAGTGTCGCCGAGAAGCCTCCCCTGTTGCGCTGATGATAGAGGTGGTTGTGGTGTCGTGGGAGTCTGCTGGAGAAGAAGATATCCGCGACCTACCGCTATAAGTCGCATCATCTGCTGAAGCTTCCGCCAGCCGAGTGAAGAGCCGCTATGCCGATGGCCGCTGTGAGCATGAGGATGCCGCGCCACCGGCTTCCTGGAAAAAAGAACCCTCCCCCTCCCTTGCTGCCCCAATTTGGGGGAGGAAGGGAAGTAAATTAAAAATAAATAAATAAAGACAAAAAGTATACAAAATATAATAATAAAATTATGTCAAAAGACAAAAAAAAGAAAAGAGAAAAGAAAAAGTTAAAGTAAAGTAAACTTTAAATAAAATTTACTTTACATAAAAGTTAATTTTACAAATTCAAATTAATATAGAATTAAATTTATAAAATTAATAAACTTAAACAATTATAATATTAATAACTAAATAAATTATAAATTAAATTACAAAATCAAATTTATAAAAAATTGTTAAAAAAATAATTAATATACTGATTATATTAAATATATAACCTATAATAATTATAAATAAACTATAAAATATAATTTTTAAATTATTTAAAACTTAAGATTCAATTCTAATTACTGAATGAGAATTAACTCAATAATAAATTAAACGAGCAACTTTTTTTTAGTAATAATAAAGTTTACTAATAAAATCTATGTTATAAATTTATTACTTTTATACTTATAATGTCACTTTTTAATGATTTAGTTAAAATATGATAAACTAAAATAATTTGGTTTTTAGTATTTATATTTATTAATTTAATTAAATTAGTAGCGTTTTGATGAACTTTTTAAAAATTAACTCTGATTACATTTAATTAGTATATAACAGTAAACTTAAATAATAACTTTAAAATTTTAGTTAACACTCGTTGTGTTTAATTTATTTCATTTTATTTAAAGCATGACAGGTTCATTTAGGAGTCAAGTTTACGTCCAGGTACGTGAAACTAACTCATCCGGAGTTATTTACGAAGGAAAAACTCGCACGGCGTGCCTGTCGGGGAAAAACGCACGTGTGCGGTGCGTGAGTAAAGAACTCTGGAAGTCGGTGGAAGTAGTGGCGGTGACATGCAGCAGATGACAGATTGTATTTTAAGCAGAGAAAGCAGCAAAATTGAGGGGACTCTCATTCGATAATCCACGACAACACCAATTCGAGAGCGGAGACTCCCGGGAGCAGTACTGGAAACGAGCAGGAGACCAAGGAGCCCGAGTTCAGAGCAGTACATGGGGAGTACATCTTCCCTCTTTCATTATTTGTACTATGTTCTTGGATTTTTTACACCTCTTGAATCAATATGATCATAGATTGAACTTTCTAAACTCAGGAGTTTTAAAACCTTCTAGTTATGATTTTTAAATCTTCGTATGCTTATCTTTATACGAAATTAGAATCAGTTGGCGAGATTGATTCTGTTTCTAATCTTTGATCGTTCACACTTCAATTTTTTCAATTTCATTATTCAATTTCAACTGGCGAGGTTGTTTTTGAATGTTTTTTTTCTGAACTTTAATTTCATTAACTTTGGAGATTTATGGTGAGTTTATTTCCAAAAGTTACGTTTTAAAACTACTTTGCAGTTCGATTAAGATTTGGTGTGGTGAATTCCAAATCCTATCGCCTACCTGTTGAGTTTCCTGGCGAGGGAAGTTCTTCAGTATTTCTAGAAGTGTGATTAGGTTGTAAGCTAGGGAGAGAATATCCATTCGAACTAGTTGTTTAGAATTCCTAAGTACTTTGTTGATCTCACTTCCTTGTCTTGCTGCTTTATATTAGTATTTATAGTTCTATAGTTTATCATACTTAGTGGTAGTTTTAGTTTCTATAAAAAAACTTGTTTGGTCTCCCTGTTTCAACTTCATTTCAATAAAAAAAGTAAAAAAAGATGTCTTCCCCACTGTTGACAACAATGGGGGTTTAATGTTATAAAACCTTAGAAATCACTCGTCTGCCTTCTCTGTGGATCGACCCTACACTGTTGTACTAGTGTAGGAGTATAAATGTAATTTTGAGGGCCGTGACGACCTCCAGCAACTTCAAAATTTGGCTCCGTTTCCGGGGAAGGCATGCACCGAGAGTCTAGGGTTTAAAAAAAACACAAAAAAACAAAAAAAAAACTGATTTAAAAAAAACTACTTTGAACTGTATCTTCTACTTTTGTTGTTTTGAAAAGAAAAAAATCTGCTTCATATAGAACTGTTGTGTGTTTAAGCTCATTAAATTTTTAATTAAAAATGGATTTTAATCAGAATTAGAATCAACCGGGACTTAACTGTGTTTGTTGTGGTGATTATGGACATACTGTTTGGCAGTGTGTCTATAACCAGCCACAACAAGATGTTTACACAGATGAAAATGAACAGTGTGAGTTTAGTCCTATCACCCTAGCTAAAATTGAATTAATTGATTCCAAACTAGATGCTAGGGTGGAACAAATTAATAATTTGTTAACTCAAACCCATGAGATTCAACTTAGATATTCTCATGAGTGAGATCAAAGAATGAAAAGAATAGAAACCATCCTCTTGGAATTGAAACAAAGGGTTAAAGAACAAGAAGTATTTGAAGAAAAGGTAAAATAAAATGTTTACAAAATATTTGAAAATCAAGTGGAAGAAGAAAGTGATAATGAAACTGGAAAAGAACCCATTCACTTTGAAAAATATGACTCTGTTGAACTAAATCTGGAAATAACCAACTCTCTAAATAAAGAACACATCATTGAAAATCCAATAAAGAACTTTAATGGAATCGAGTTAGACAATTTTGAAGATGAATTGACAAAGATTGAAAAAGATAACCCAGTTCTTTTCATAATTCCTACACTTGAGAAAAATCACTGTTTTAGAAGCTTTGAGAATGAAGTCACTCGGGTTGAAGATATACTTGAAACTAGAAACTTGAATGTTAAAAAATCTTCACCCAATCTTTCTGAAATTCTGAACAATGAGCTTGAAATTGAAATTGGGAACACTTTGGAAGAGAACCTTAAGCTGGATAACATAGAATATAAATTTTTTGAACCTCAACTGAAAACTTCTCTTCCATGTTTTGAAACTGTAAACCCAATTAATTCTGAAATGATGTTTGATGATGAGAATGAGGGAATAATATTTGAAGAAAGACTAATTGATGAGTTTTCATTTCCTTATTCTCATAGTAATCACTTTTCTGAATCAGTGTGCAATGAAATGTAAATCAGTGTTGATCAACTTGAGGAGAATTGTCTTAACATGAACATTTTGGAAAGTGATTTTATTGAAACTGAATTGTACAATTCTTCTCCTGAAATTGAATTGCAACACTCAAATGACATGGTTTTAGAAAGTGAGCCTTTTGAACTTGAACTTGAAAGAGAAGTTGAACGCACATTATATGATGGTTGCAAAACTGATTTGATAGAAGTAGTGGATGTTCAATGTGAGTTAACAGATGAGGATCTTTTGGAAGAGATTTATAACATTGTTAGAGCTGAACAACTTAGTGATAAAATAAATTCTCTTTCTTGTTTTTCACTTCCATCCTCACCTATGAAGGGTTCTAAGCTTTTTCATGATACTGATAGTAGTCCAGAGGGGGAATTAGACTTGAGTTCCAATGTTCATGATTCTATTCAGAACTTTATTGAATCCCCTTTTGAATCTACTATTCAGTATTCACCCACAAGCACCCTTGTATTTGAACCTATGAGTGTTGAAGTTGATAGAGAAAGCCATGAAAATAATTCCACACCCTTTGAAGAATCTAATACTATGGTTTCCCTTCATGTGAACTCAAATCTTGATAAATCTGAAACAAAACTGGAAGTGGACAACACCATGTCCATTAATGTTAAAGGGTGCTAATTAGGGGTTAATTCAGGCTATGAGAATTCCATTTTCATCTTCTTATGTTTTGGTGCCCACAATCTTTACTGTTCTGTTAAAAATAAATGGTCCAAACACATGTGGTGGTTCTTGTTAAGAAAACCACATCCACCTAGTGACTACGGTTAGTTTCTAGGTGAGTCCGGCTGGGGACTATAAAACTAGCGCTGCATGGGAGGCAACCCATGATCTTTTCTTTTGTTAATAAATAATTTTTTTGGGTTATATAATGTCTAACTGAATACTTAAAAATCAGTGATTCATGGGATTCAACCCATGCTTCTTCTTTGTTTTCATTTATATACTCCTTAGTGTTGAATAAAGTGCTACTTTGATTGTCTTCCTTATGCTCTATATCTGCTGGAAGTTTTTTATTGGCCTACATTCTCTGTTTTTTAGGAATGCTTCTTCTGTCATCTAAAGAGTGGAATTCCCATGGTCATTTTTGGACAAGAGCTTAGTCAGGGAAGTACTTCAACTTGTTGAACTTATTTTTATGCTCCTATTTTTTTTTATAAAAAAAAATTTCTGCTTCCTTAAAACTCTGTTTGTATTATAAAAATTCTGTTGCATGTCTTGTAACTAATGAATTAAAAATCTGCATGAGCCTCCTTGCTTAAAAAACAGAATTACATTGTGAAAAAACGTTTTCACTGCATGAAACTATGTTGGGGGGAGAGTACATGCTGCTGGTCATTTGAATCTGCTTGTTTCGTTGAGGTGTTTAGCATGAACTTTGTCTACTGTATAGAACATATTATTGATTTTTTTTGTTTAAAATGCATACACCCAGTTAATTGTGTACCCACACATTGTATACGTTTTTTGAGCATTAATGGAAATCTTTGTAACTTTAATGTGTACTTGGATATGAACCTGCTTTTATTTATTCATTGTGAAAAAAACACTATCTTTGAACTTCATTGAGACCTTTATACATGTCATATATCTACTTAATTAAAAATCTGTTTTGAACCATAATTGATTAACTGTTCTTCTCCATATTTAGAAGTCAACATTGGGGACAAAGTTGGATTTTAAGTGTGGGGGAGGGGGTCAATTCTTGACTGTGCTAAACTATGTTTAATTGTAATTCTCATCAATTCCCACTTCTTTTTAAACTTTTTGTCAAAAAAATGGTCAAATTTTTTCAAAAATTCTTTCACAATTTTAGGCTTTACACTACACTCAAATGAGTCTTCCCTTAGGATGGTGCTTGATTGATGGTTGAGTCTTGATTTGAGTCTGAAATGAGTGTTGGTGGATGATTGTTGAGTGGAACTGTTTAGTGGTTTAACGAATTTTGGTTAGGAACTTCTTTTGAGAGTGATATGGGAAACCTTTTAGTGGATTTAAGATCATAATTTTAGGTACTGGAAGTTTGAATTTTATCCGAGGAGCCTTTTCATTCTTTTAATTTATAAAAATGATCATTTTTATTGAGTCAATGTAAATGGTTTTTATATAAATCCTTTGTAACTGGAGTAATAATGGGCATCTGGGATCCCACGGTGAATCTCTGAGACCTTAGATGTTGGGTGCGTTTCTGTTAACTATAAGCCCTTTGTACACTATGAATAAGTGCATTGCACAGTGCTTGGCACAAATTACATGGCTTGGGAAAAATAAATAAAGTATCTAGGGTCAAAAATTAATTCATTAAGGTGAGGGGAATGATGAACTCCAGATGAAGAAGGGGACAACTGGTTTATATGGGAGTCATTTGGGTTGTATCAATAAAGTGATTTCAAAAAAAATTATCTATGTTTTAATTTTGGAACCAAGGGGATTAGTCAAAGTACAAAGTTTCTTTTGATAAGGTTTTGATTCCACTTTCATTTTACCTTTTATCACTCTTTAATTTAGAAATTGAGCTTGAATTGATGTGAGTCACTAGGAAAAGTCATATATGAAGCAGGACACCTTCATTTATGGATGATTCGTGGTTTACTTGAGTTCCCTTTGAGTAGTGGTTCTAGGCGAGACATTATTTGAGGCTACGTTTTTAATAGCCTAAGCACACTTTTTGGGTCCTCTGTTGAAACTTCTCTAAACATAGCTGATTTGTATAATTCACTTTTTTTTCAAAGATGATAAAGCATGGGATTGTTTGAGGACAAACAATGTTTAAGTGTGGGGGAATTTAATGTGGCCTTATTTTTACTCAGTTTGCCACATCTTTTTATTACATTTTATACAATATATTTAATTATTTTAACACTTTTTAATAAATAAATTCACTTTTGTATTTATATAAATAAATTTGTCAATTATTCACTTTTTATAACATTTTATGTACCTTTGGACCTTAAAATAATTGATTTATTCTTGACGTGTTTTTAATATAACTAATTTTCAATTTGTTTAGTTAAATCTTTATTTGTTTATTTTATTTAACTTATCATTATTGTTAATCATTGAGTTTGATAATTAATTTACTTTTAATTTTCAAAGTTATCTACAACTTAGCTTGGCTTTCCAGACTACTGGTAGCTTAGCTACCGATAGCAGGTTACCGGTACACTCTATCGGTGACTCTGCCTCTATCGGTGACTCTGCCTCTATCGGTGACCCTTGTCACCGATACTCATTTCTATCAGTAAGAGATTTAATTTTATAAGAAACGGTGAGTTTTTAGTTAGGTTAATTTAATTCTGCTTAACATTATAATAGTAAATATCTTTTAAAACAATCATTTAATTAACATAATTCTAATTAATTAATTTAGACATTATTTTATTAATTATTCTCTCAATTAAGTTACATTAAAATAGGTTAATTATATTATTTTATGTGTTTAATCACCTGCTAGTCATTTAAGTAAATAATATGTGTTTTTAAATTAATTAAATTGGTTCGCCCTTAATTTTATTAGTTCAATTAGTTAAATAAATAATTAATCAATAGTTTTTAAACATTAATTATATTATTTTATGTATGTAGATTGAGTTTTAATTCATTTTTATTTTATTTTAGTCTATCGGTAAGGTAGACGAGCTCTAACGGTGACCCTTTATTAGTATCGGTAACCTTGCTTGTACCGGTGACCTTGTCACCATTACCTTTTCCAAACTCTAATTGCATTGTTATAATTTAGTTAATTATTTAATTTTATTTTCATCCATTAATATAAATTAACTTCAATAATTTAATAGTATAATTTTATGCTTAAAATATTTAGGTTAGTCGCTAACATAAAACTTATTTTTTATCAGTGCTATCTAAGTAATTAACTTTGTTCTTTTAAACTTTTAAAATAAATTAAGTTTTATACAGTTTAATTTCTTATTTAAATTAATTATTTTTATTTCTTTTGTTTAAATTAATTATTTAATTCTGTATTATTTAATCTTGCAAATAAATTATTTACTTAATATTTTAGTTTGTTTTATTTTTTTTTTAAATTATATTGTTTTAAATAAATTAATGATTTAACCATTTTATTATTAGTTTAATTAATTCTTTACATGAGTTTTAGTTCAATTTATGCCTCGTGGTGTTCTGGGTATTTGCAGCTACCAGTTGCTCAACCAGTTGCATCCTATCGGTAGCCTATCTACCGATAGATGACCCCACTGGCCTTTTTTTACTATCGGTAGCTTCAGCTACCGATACCCCTCACCGATACACCTCTTGTCACTTTTCCTCACTGATACCCTCTGCTTCTATCGGTAGCTACCCTCACCGATATTTGCTTGTTTTTTTTTCATCTACCGGTAGCTACAGCCACTAATACCCTTCCTCACCCATACCCAATTTTTCACCCATGCCTCGTCAACGCTCTCAATGCGCATGCCATTTGAACCGCCACAGTGAAGGAGGCCCGCCGCGCTGCTTGATGAGAGATGCCACACTACGTTGCTGGAAGAGAGGAGGCCCTACTTCGTGCCGCAAAGGGGATGTCGCTGGAGCTGTTGCGCTGGGGTCAAGTGGTAGAGCCAAGGCCGCTACTGGTTGAGGCCGAGATTAGTGCTGGAGCGAGGAACCGTCGGATCGATGCTGTCTGAGGGCCGCGCCGGAGCCACGGGATGTTGTGCGCCGATGTTGGTGAATCCTGAAGCCGTCGCACCTTATGCCGCGCTGGTTGGAGTCCGCCGCTGCTGAAAGCCGTCACCGCCACAAGGGGACCCGCAGAGGAGGATGTCGCCGCTGAAGATGAGAACTTTTGCGAACCGTGAAGGAGGCTGAAGCCGGGTTTCCACGCCACCTTCTGAAGCTGCCAATCTACGCCAGAGTCGAGGGAGACCGCCACACCTCGCTGAAGTGTCGCCGAGAAGCCTCCCCTGTTGCGCTGATGATAGAGGAGGTTGGGGTGTCGTGGGAGTCTGCTGGAGAAGAAGATATCCGCGCCCTACCGCAATAACTCGCATCATCTGCTGAAGCTTCCGCCAGCCGAGTGAAGAGCCGCTATGCCGATGTACGGTGTGAGAATGAGGATGCCGCGCCACCGGTTCCCTGGAAACAAGAACCCTCCCCCTCCCTTGCTGCGCCAATTTGGGGGAGGACGGGAAGTAAATTAAAAAAAATAAATAAAGACAAAAAGTATACAAAATAGAATAATAAAATTAAGTCAAAAGACAAAAAAAGAAAAGGGAAAAGCAAAAGTTAAAGTAGAGTAATCTTTAAATAAAATTTACTTTATATAAAAGTTAATTTTACAAATTCAAATTAATATAGAATTTAATTTATAAAATTAATAAACTTAAGCAATTATAATATTAATAACTAAATAAATTATAAATTAAATTACAAAATCAAATTTATAAAAAATTGTTAAAAAAATAATTAATATACTAATTATATTAAATATATAACCTATAATAATTATAAATAAACTATAAAATATACTTTTTAAATTATTTAAAACTTAAGATTTAATTCTAACTACTGAATGAGAATTAACTCAATAATAAATTAAACGAGCAACTTTTTTTAGTAATAATAAAGTTTTCTAATAAAATCTATGTTATAAATTTATTACTTTTATACTTATAATGTCACTTTTTAATGATTTAGTTAAAATATGATAAACTAAAATAATTTAGTTTTTAGTATTTATATTTATTAATTTAATTAAATTAGTAGAGTTTTGATGAAATTTTTAAAAATTAACTCTGATTACATTTAATTAGTATATAACAGTAAACTTAAATAATAAGTTTAAAATTTTTGTTGACACTCGTTGTGTTTAATTTATTTCATTTTATTTAAAGCATGACAGGTTCATTCAGGAGTCATGTTTACGTCCAGGTACGTGCAACTAACTTATCCGGAGTTAGTTACGAAGGAAAAACTCGCACGACGTGCCTGTCGGGGAAAAACGCACGTGTGCGGTGCGTGAGTAAAGAACTCTGGAAGTCGGTGGAAGTAGTGGCGGTGACATACAGCAGATGACAGATTGTATTTTAAGCAGAGCAAGCAGCAAAATTGAGGGGACTCTCATTCGACAATCCACGACAACACCAATTCGAGAGCGGAGACTCCCGGGAGCAGTACTGGAAACGAGCAGGAGACCAAGGAGCCCGAGTTCAGAGCAGTACTTGGGGGGTACATCTTCCCTCTGTCATTATTTGTACTATGTTCTTGGATGTTTTACACCTCTTGAATCAATATGATCATAGATGGAACTTTCTAAACTCGGGAGTTTTAAAACCTTCTGGTTATGATTTTTAAATCTTCGTATGCTTATCTTTTTACGAAATTAGAATCAGTTGGCGAGATTGATTCTGTTTCTAATCTTTGATCGTTCACACTTCAATTTTTTCAATTTCATTATTCAATTTCAACTGGAGAGGTTGTTTTTGAATGTTTTTTTCAGAACTTTAATGTCATTAACTTTGGAGATTTATGGTGAGTTTATTTCCAAAAGTTATGTTTTAAAACTACTTTGCAGTTCGATTAAGTTTTGGTGTTGTGACTTCCAAAACCTATCCCATGCCTGTTAAGTTTTCTGGCGAGGGAAGTTCTTCAGTCTTTCTAGAAGTGTGATTAGGTTGTAAGCTGGTGAGAGCACATCCATTCGAACTAGTTGTTTAGAATTCCTGAGTACTTTGTTGATCTCACTTCTTTGTCTTGCTGCTTTATATTAGTATTTATAGTTCTATAGTTTATCATACTTAGTGTTAGTTTTAGTTTCTATAAAAAAACTTGTTTGGTCGCCCTGTTTCAACTTCATTTCAATAAAAAAAAAGTAAAAAAAGATGTTTTCCCCACTGCTGACAACAGTGGGGGTTTGAAGTTTTAAAACCTTAGAAATCACTCGTCTACCTTCTCTGTGGATCGACCCTACACTGCTGTACTAGTGTATGAGTATAAATGTAATTTTGAGGGCCATGACGACCTTCGGCCGCTTCACACACCATAATAAGTTTCATTTGAATAATATTCATTTTAAAGTTATATATTTTTCATATTTTTTTGGATTTATAGTAGGAGTGACAGTTTATTCCTTTGGAACATGTTCATTTCATCATGGGTTGTACAATTATTATTTGATGGATAATAGTGTGTAATAATGTAATTTTGGGAAGTATTTCGATTTCACGATTAGGAATTATAAGTTTCAGAGCATGATGTCTGTCTAGGACATATTTGTATTAGATTTTGTTATTTTCACTATAGTATCTTCACTATATAGATTTTATTTCTAGAAAAATTATTTTGAAGGGGAAAAGGATAGTAAAATGTTATTATATATTTTTTGGTGTTAATGTTTAGTTAATCCATCGAATGAGTTAATTAAAGTCAAATGTTATATATTACACAATAATAAGAAACCGGATCATATAATTTTAATGTTTGGTGTCTGTGGTACTTTAGGAATGATTACTTGGACTTCATTTTGATTTCATGGACTATAGATAACTAACACCCATTAATCCGTAATGATGGTCATTACACATTTTTGTAAACACCCCTTTATATTTATAAATATATCTGGTTTTTTCTCAATACTCAGTTACTTATTCTTATTTATAATTCATAGACATTCTAGGGTTTTCTTAGAAATATTTATGTGATTCATTGTGGACATTTTATTTTTTTTCCTGATATTTCAAATCAGTATGGATCAAGATTTTTTATTCAAGATTCCATCTTCTCAAATATCTCATTCATTTCCGTAGAGGATAGTGAGTGTAGTTTATAGAGGAATGAATTGTTTATTGATGTATTATATATTATTTGGGTATTGTTTATTAGGGAAATTACATCTAATTAATAGATGCATTATAATGACCTAGACATTTTGATTGATAATATTTTCCTAAAACTGTGTGTTATATTATTTTATACAAATGAAACCTATATATATTTAATAATGATGTGACTATAAATTGAAATTTGACAATTGGAATTCTACTTTTATATGATCATTTGTAAATTATGTCCATTTTTTAACTATTATAATTGTAAACTACATTCTTGTTAATAATTTTTTACATTATAATTATTGTTTTCAAATAGAAATGAAAAAAGAATAATCAATACAAAAACAAGAAATGATGCCCTAAACTAGTATAATTTTTCCCAACGAATGACATTTTTAGGATCTTGGGGGGGAGATAGCATCATTAGTATTCAATATTGACCAATACTAAAGTGAGATTCAAAAAGTGTGTCATGAACGAAATTTCTTATAGTAAAAATTCAAATTAGTTCAAATTACCACTCGTGTGATGTTAGTTGAGCCACACCATGAATATATAACCTTCTAAAACCCTAATCTTATGTCATATGATGGTTTTATAATGGGTTATTAATCATTTATTTTGTAATGTAATGTATAATCCATTTATGTAAATAAATTTTTTATTCGATCAATTATATTTTGAGATTAGTTTTTCATACAAATATGATGAATCTGATAATTTTATTTTTCAGAGAGAAATTATAATTTTTGGAAAAGTTAAAATTATTATAATAATTTAAGGTATTATCAATAATGTCTTTTATATTGAAATTTTATTATAAAAACACACTTCGTTAAATATAAATGGTAAAAAAAATCTAGTGTCAGAAATTTCACTATCAATTTTTGATCTACTAGTATTTTTAATAATAATTATTTTTGTTTTTAAAAGTTAAAATTATTATATTTATAGAACTAATATGACAAATTAAATTAAATTTTTTAATTCATCACATTGAAATTAGTTTATGGATAATTTATGATCATTTTCTAAAATATTTTGTTTTTCTGTGGGAAGTAACAAATACAATTTGATTTTTTGGGTATGTATAATAAAATAATAATTAAGACATATTGATGTAATAATTATTTAAAAATAATATATTTAAAAAATTATGTTATCTTATTAATATCAATTATTATATTATATTTTAAAAAATTTGGAAATATATAATTTACTTACTAAATTTTAACCTGGATACTTTAACATTAAAAAATGATATTTTGTTGAAACATTACTTTCCATTCCAAAATATGTAACATAAAATTATGTTACAATTTTTTTGGATACAATTAAATTAAATATTCTTAAATTTTCCAATACCATGGGAAAAATTCCATGGGAAAGCCTGTGTTTTTTTTATTTGCCACTATATATGTGTCAAGTTACTTTGCATGGAAATTAATAAACAAGTTCCACTATTTTTCTATAAATACCCATTCATTTATCTAATTTCATAAATTCCCAATTCACCTTCCCTGAATATATGATATTTTTTCATCTTTAGGGGTCCTCAAGGCCCCAATGGTCTCAATCATTGAGTACTAGGAGTTATTTTTCATATTAAAGGAAATCTCAACTTCTCTTTTCCTTTCAGGTTCCCATTTAGTGTGGTATGTAATTAATGTTTCGAAACTGTGTTATTAATTCTTTTTACTATATCCCTTTACAATAATTATAGTCTCTTATTGATGGTTTACCCTTTCTTGCTTAATTTTTACCATTTTCTAAAAAAAATCTTTCATACCATTATTCAATCTATTTTTTAAAAAAATTACCTCTTTCTCTTATGAAAATTCAATTTTTTTCTTTTTATAAATACCCAAAACGATTTATTTTCCATATGTATTATTATAGATGTGAAAAAATATGCATTTCTTCAAGGATTACCATATATGAGAACCTATTTCCCTTTCTAGGTGTTAAAATATACATAATGATCTTGTCTTGAATAACTTCTTAGAAACTTCATAATTTCGATATGAAAATCACCTATTTTATTATCCACATGCTAGTTGGGATATTATTTATTATGATATAGGTGGTCCACATTAATTAATACATATAATGGGTCTGATATAAGAGTGATCCATTTAATTGGGTAACAAATTTAATCTCTATATATGACATGTTTTATGATGTATTATTGGATGACCTTGGTAATTTTTATAACACCATGGAAAAAACCTTATTAATATGATTCTGAATGACTCAGATAAATGTTTAATCTATACTTACATGTTATTTTTCATGTTATTTTTAATATTAGTTGTCACGTTTTCTTTATTTTATGATTATATTCATCAATTTCTTATTGATATTTTTCTTAATGATCTAAGATAAACTATTTCACATTATTTACCTTACTTCTCCTCATACTCGTCCTTTTGACTAATATATGTCCCCATATTATGAGAGTAATTATACATACATAGGATGAACATATTATTAAGACATTTAAGTGGATTAGACGAATTTTTTATGTTTGTAGTCATTATGTACCTTATTTCCAGGAAGTAAACATTAAAAGATCTCTTATCTATTCAACGCAATGTAAATTTTGGTAATAAAATGGCAGGATTCCATAGATGGTTTTAAAGGGATGTTTAGTTATTTTTGTAAATTAGGATTTTAAAATTTTAGGAAAAACGCTATGTACAATTTTATTATCCCAATGTTTTCTTAAAATGTTATGTATGTGGTTTCCAAGAAAAGAAATCCCTCTCTAGAAACAAATATGTGAAAATATTCCTGGAACAAATGTATCTATGGACTAAAAATCTAAAAAGGATTGTCAGGCCAAACTTGAATAAACATGGTACAAAAAAAATTCCTTACTTCACACTTTATTCGACACTGTTGAGGGATTTTTTTGTAAATTAAATGATTTTTATGAACCATTATGAATGATATGTATATAATATAATTGTTATTAATGAATATCATACTAATTTTTTAAGAAGTAAAATTATTATTGAAATATATGACTATTAAATGAAAAACATATGTTATTGGGGATTTATTATTCTAGAAAATGTTTGGAATGGGGTGTAACCACATAAATTTTTAGTGCAATGGACCTCGAGCTAGTGACCCATCAATGGAAGACATAATAGAAAACTTCCAGATAATGATGAATCAAAGGTCATGTGTTATGAATAATAACCTGAATCCAGCTAAGAGAATATATTCTCCTTCAAGGGGAAAACATTCCATTGAGTCCTTTATGGGTAAAAGGAACTTTATTTTACTTTATCTAGAAACCTGTTTATTTATAAAAAATGATATTCTCAATATAAATTATCTTTTATATTCTATGAATATCAGATCAAGAGAAATTCACCATAACTGTGTACCACATAGAGGGTGAAGAAAATATGTGGTATAAAATGATTACAAATATGAATGTAATAAGGGATATTTATGCAATAGTGTTTTAAGAGTTCATGGGAACCTTTAAAAAAATATTTTCCCCATTCGATGTGAAATAAAATAGAGAATGAATTCCTAGAGATGATGTTGAAGGAAATTAAATCATGGGGATGCTATGAGATGAAATTTAGAGGGCTTCCTTGAAACACCTATAACTTTTTCATGGTTCTTAGTGGAACAACTAATAGATTTTTTTGTGGCCTATGACCATATATATGGAATAATTCACCCAATTGAGAATATGATAATTACGAGGAGATAGTGTGTAGTGCAAATAAGGTTGAACTAGAGTTTGGCGAGACACAGTGGTCTCACAAATCAAATGAAAAGAATAGTTCATTGGATCAAAGCTTTGGGATTAAAATTTATCATGGATGAGTAATGAAAGTGTAAATTTCCACATTAATAAAATGTAGTTATAAGAATTCAAGTAACTTCTTTCTTGAGAGCGCAACATGTGAAATCATATAAGAGATGGACATATTTTTTAGAACAATCATAGTGAGATGAATCCTTAAATTCTCAACATTAATGAAAAAAGGTATTGTGGTAAACGCCTTACATTAATATCAATGCTCCATGTTTGGATATATTTTCCACGTCTCCAATCATTGTCTGAATCCAATGTTAATGGAGGGTAATTAACAAACAATCTCAACATATTCCAAGGGAGGAATTGTGGGAGTTGATTTCCTAGAACCAACTACATTGTACATCTTTAAATAAAAAATACCTTATCAAATATTGATTGTTCTTCTGCAAAAAAAATTCATGTGATATAGTCCTAAGGATGGCTATTACACTAAAGGATCATAGAGGATCCCTACTGTAATGAGAACCCATAAGTTCCACAACAATGTTCTTGAATATGTGTTATATGTTCGGATGATGATATTTGAGGGACACAAATAATATAGGCTATTAGGGTTGAGGAATCATAAAACATTTATGCACCTCTTCATGGTGGGTTCCCTTTGTACTATCTAGGATGATATTATGAGACTGAGACCCGCTCGTAGGAAATCCACATTTCATAGTGTCATTGGATTTTCCTGTCAACAGACATGTGTATGGGTCCTTAGACATTATTATTATTAATCTGTATTACAACTAATGCACATAGATTTATTGACAAAATCTATGATGACACACTTTTCACAGCGAGGCAGGATATGTTGGGTGTTTCATGATTAATAATGAATTAAAAGATAATGCGAGAAATGATTTATCCCTTCTATTCCATAATGGAAGTAGATATATTAGTCCATTTGATAGAATTGATATAGCTTAAATAAATATATGGACATGGTGAGGAATGGAAATGTTACGTTCTCATTATTTAATGAAAGAGTAATCGAGCACATGGGTTGATGGCACCATCATGCAATCAGCTTAATTCAAGATATCAAGACAATGGGATTACATTACACAGTAAGCATTCGTATGAGGTAACACATCATTGAGTCATTAACGTATTACTATATGGATTCCTTGGCATGTTTCAAGAAACTCACAATGAAATTTAGGTGGTCTCTACCTAATTCCACTGAGAAAAAATAATAGAGGCACACACTAAGTGTGTCCAAGTATCATTGTTAAATATTCATTTAACAAGTTGAATAAATATTATTCCATATTATGGGTTAATAATTATTCAATGATTCCTGATAGCATTTTTTTAAAAACTAGTTATTTGAGGGAATACATTTTAAGAAAAAATAATATATTTAATAGAGAGTAATGAAGTGACAATTATTTAAAAAATAAATAGGCATTACCCAAGTTCTCATAAATGTCGTGGAGGATGTAATGAAAATCCAAAATCAATAGAACATGTAACACCCCGAGCTTCCACGGTACGCTTCTCATTCAATAATACAATAGCTTGCATTGTACGCAACTTCGAGTTCTAAAACACCGCGACTAATCAAAGTAGCCGTTATGAATAGTAATAACCACTTTTTAAAATTATAGAAATTTTATATTTCAAAACGGACTTCGTTTTTGGATTCGGAATATCGAAATTAGCTTATGTTGAATTTTTTGTATTTTTCTGAGAACTTCTAATTTTTATGAATAGTGAAAAATACTTTAAAACAACTTTTTAATCAAAATAATTTATTGTGATAAATTATACTATTTAGTGGTTTTAAAGTATAAGTATAATATATTTTTACCATTTTATCCAATGGTGGTCATTAGAATTAATTTATCATTGAAATTGGACATAAACAATTGACAATCTTTTGATATAAATTGTTTCTTAAAAACACGCTATTTGTCGTAACAGCGGGAATTAATTATAAAATTAATTAATGAAACTTATATGTTTCGAATTTTGTAAAATAGACATCATTTTTAAGTTCGGAATATCAATTATAGCTTGGGGTGAAATTTTGGCCTTGTTCTGAAAAACTTCAATTTTTGATGAATAGTGAAACCACTAAGTGGTAGTTAAATAACTGATTTTTCGTTTAAATGAAATATTATTACTTCT
The DNA here is from genome assembly GCA_963277665.1 of Viscum album. Taxonomy (NCBI): domain Eukaryota; kingdom Viridiplantae; phylum Streptophyta; class Magnoliopsida; order Santalales; family Viscaceae; genus Viscum; species Viscum album. Next base: position 1,998,453,210 of record OY728157.1, read on the forward strand.
GTGATTTTATTTTAAAAAATATGACATACATGGTTGTCATTAAGAAGTAAAATATGGTTCAATGAGATTAAAATAATTTTTTGGTGAATAGTAACTTTTAAGTTCTTAATCGCGATTAGAGGTAATTAGTGTAGTTTAAGGTACAAATAATGTTTAAATAATATGAGATGAGCATGACACTTGTCCTACTCCTATTGGATGAGTCATGGCCGACCAAGACAACCCATGGGTCAACTTGGGGACCCCATGGAGCCACTTTAGTTGGAAAATGACATTAATATATATTTATTTAATGTTAAAATTAAATTGACACAAACATGAGTTATTTTACTAAAACAGTTTTTAAGTGGGGTTAGACAAGTCCAAATTTTGACTATAAATATTCATTAGAAAGATAAAAATATTTCCTACATCATAGTATTTTTTTTATAATTTTTAGACATTAAATAAATTAAATTATTTATGACATCATTATGATGCAGCGATGACCTCATTATTTAACGATTTAAATAAAATGAGATGATAATGAAAAATACAAAACTTACACTTGTCCAAAGCCTATTGGATGAAGGAATTTCGAAACCTTATCACCTTAGCCTCAAATTATATAAGTGTGGGACCTTTATAATCCGAAAAGCATTGTGAAATAATGTAACATTTCAATATTTTCAAAAGAGCCCCTCCTCTCCACTTATAAAAGGCCCCCACCTCTCCCACCTTATTCACACCTTCAAGCCATTTGGCTCGGCCAACCTCTGCCCAAATACTCTCCCAACATCCCTCTCTTACTCCTAGAAGCCTCACATTGGGCAGAACTCTTCCCAAGGAAGCCTTTGGCTCAAATCAAAAAGAGTTACCCGATTTTGAGGTAATGTCTTCTCTAATGTTGTTTTGTTTTATTTTTCTTCTCCAACCCATTAAACTCTTTTTATTCATTTCTTTTGTAACAACACAAGTATCCTCAATATACTAGGATGTTGTTATAATAATTATTCGTGCTACACTTACACACACCTACATCTAATGGTTAAAGAACATACGGTTTCTGTGGATGGCGAATTTCTGCCTCACGAAACGATGATTGTTCAACACTCCTATAACACCTTCAAATGTGGCCATTAAGATGTCACTATTTTTATATATGATATATAATATGTTTATGTTTTACTTATGCTTCTGTATTTCTCATTTATGGAATACTTTATGATTTCCATTATGGGTAAAACGCGATAATTTCATTTTAGGAAGTGCGGACTACCGCCCCCTCAAAGTGATGTGAATCGTTAATGCCATATGTGGGATGTATAAAGGATGGAGTAAATGATATTATATATGATATTATACTGGAACTATATTATACCTTTATATAATTATGATTTCATTCCATTAAATATGAAATAGAAATGAAAGTAGCGTTCATGCGTACATACGGCTTACCGTCTCCTTGAACGGTGCATTTCATTTCTTACCTCTAAATGTTACGTAATATTATAAATGAATGTATATACTGGATATATATGACATATATGACATCTAAATCATGAATATAATTCTGGAGATAATGTATATTCTACCACATAAACAACTTGTAATTATAAGAAGTTTATTGTTGACTCAAGTACCAAAGATCGACAAAACGACCGTTATTAACTTAAATAATTACATAATGTTCATATCATTGTAATAAGTGATATAAAAAGGGTAATGAAATTGAAAATGGTTCTTAATAAGGTAGATATTAACTCTAGTTTATTATTCAGGAGGTTAAAGAACGGTTGAGTCAAGTCAGACACAAGGTAAGGGAACTTCTTAACCCAACTTCCATTCTTTGGGTTAATCTCATACTTTCCAATTATGTCATGATATTATTATGTATTATTTTGTATTTTTACTTTCTTTATGTGTACCTATAGTGAATACACATAATAGATCTATTTTATTTTAAAAATGATCTTTTTAAGGACTTCGTCTCAATCTCTTTTCATTGAGTCATATTTGGTTTTATACACAACTTTCTTTTATACGGTGTATAAACCCCTTTGAATTTTACGTTTATTCAAAAGAAATCTTTTTTATACGAAGCGTTTTACTAAACGACAAAAAGGGAATGTTTTTCTTTCCGTACTTATGCAGCGACAACGACTTCTCCACCACCGTGACCATTATTTGAGTTTCGGCTTCCTCTACAAGCCATCATTTTTTTAATGAAAAATAAATAAAAAGTTTTAACTTTCTTTTATTTTGGTATTGAAAATGGTTTTGAAAGCGTTTTTATTATATCAATGTGTTGTATTTATATCTAGTGATTAAAATGTGGAACTATTATGTTTCCTTTACGCATGTTTTATGTGATACGATTATGTTATGGTTTATGATATGTTTAAACCTATTCGTATGAGGAATGCATTGGAATTAATAAGTGACGGGTGGAGCCCGCTATAGCTCCTCGATGTATCGGCAGGTCTCATGAGACAAACTAGTGTCTTGGCACGAGGCCTTGACAAAATCTTATTTGTGGTCTTGGCACGAGGGCTTGACTACGTGGTTATGATAGTCTGGCATTATGCATTCCATCATTATGAAAGTGGTTATTGATATTGCATGTGATTATTCGACCAGTAGAATATCCATGTGAGTAAGTAATGGCATTATTTTATTTTACTTTTGCCATATTATGCTGAAGTTCAAGTTCAATAAGGCTTTTGTTTTAGTTATACATTGCCTTAAATGCTTATGTTTTCTTATAAAAGCTTCCGCAATACTGTTATCCTTACTGAGCATCTGAGCTCACCCCTTTCAATGTTTTAATATTTTCCAGGATGTGAAGAAATATTTTATGAATGACCTGCAGGGATTGTGAGAAGAGGATATGAGGGTGGACTGTGGAGACTTTGTTATTGTAGTTTTTTACTTTATGATGTAATGTAACGTTTACGAATGTATCTAGTGTTTCCATGGCTACTAAACTAATCGGTCTTTCGAGACTTGATCTTTTGTGATCATGCCAATGTTATGAAGTAACGCACCGGCTCTGGGTAGCTGGGTTCGGGGCGTTACAGTTGGTATCAGAGGCAGTTTAGTACTAACCTTGGAAGCTAGATTTAGATAAACTCTGATTAGAGCACATAGCCCAAAGATAGACTTTGAGGATTAGTATAGAAGAACTTCCTAGAATTTTGTTATTGTAGAGATTTTGTGAGTTTTACGACCAATAAATCCCTGTCTGGATACGAGCAAGTAGAGGCGGCTCTGGCACAGATGTACCTAGGGGTAAAACCCGAAAACACCGCTTTGAGCTAGACTCGAACGGGAACTGGTGCACGACAACGGGCCTTGCTGCACTCTTGGTTACGACACTCCCGGGGGATATGATTTGGATAATTCTCATTTTCTTTATAAACCACTATGAAGGGTTATGAGTATATACTACCTCAAAGAAAACATTTTTATGGATTATATCCATAAATAGTTCAATTTATGTTAAGTATCTTACAAGTATGGAATTATGTATTTTGATTTATAAACTAATATAGTTTATGCCATTGTTTAGAAATGGCGCCTAGTGGAAGGAATGGAAACCGTATCAATGCACGCACTCCGTTTAGGGATTTCCCTCCTTCTCAAGATAATTATTGTGGAGCTGGAGATACAACTGGTTCTGATCAACTTATTACCATACTGGGAAAACTCACTCAGGTTATAAATAATAACCTTACTCGTATGGAGTACCCTGATCCGCAATGTGGAGGATCAATGTTAGACCGCTTCATGAGGCAAAAACCACCAACCTTCAATGGAAGTACAAATCCTATAGTAGATGAGCAATGGATAAATTCCTTAGAGAAAATATTCCATGCCTTGGGGAGTAGTGAAAGGGAGAAGGTTGTCATGGCAGTTTACCGCCTCACGGGAGATGCCGATCAGTGGTGGTCGCTGATTCAAAACACAAAGGAAGATGATGACGTATCGAATATGGAATGGAGGGAGTTCAAAGAGCTTTTCTTAGAAAAATTCTTTCCTCGTGACAATCGAGCAGATATGGAAAGGCAATTTCTGAGTCTGAGGCAGAAGGAGGATGAGAATGTCGCAAAGTATGAGGTTAACTTTCCAAGGTTAGAGAGACATGCTGCCGATTATATACGTAACCCAAGGAATAAGATTGATCGTTTCATTGATGGGTTAAAACCATTTCTCCGTAGAGAATTAGTATCACAATCCTTCTCATCATACGAAGATATTGTCTAATGTGCTATCAAGACGGAAAATGAATTCTCTAAGTCTTATGACAACAAAGTAAAGCAAGAGAAGAAGAGAACGGTGGAACAAGAGACAGATAACGAGAAAAAGGGAAAGAAGGATTTTCCATTATGTGATAATTGTGGGAAGAATCACCCTAGTACTTGCCTAAAAGGAATGGGAGTTTGTTATAAATGTGGAGAAAAGTGTCACCAGGCTCGTGATTGCAAGGGAAAGAAAGAGGCTATCAAAGTTGAATGCTACAATTGTAGGGAAATGGGGCATTATGCAAATGAATGTCCTAAGCGTCAAGGAAACATACCTCAGAAAAGGCCAAGGGATCAAGGACTATCTTATGCTGTTACTACAGTTGAAGCAGAATAACTAATGTAATGGTGCTTTTGGACTCATGGATTATATTCTGGTTATTAGAATAATGAGATATATATATATATATGGATTGTACTGCAGTACTTGTTGATTTCAGTAAGGTTTTAATATGATTAAGGTAATCATATTTTTAGTATGTGACAATAATAGAAACTTTACTTTGTTTGGGGAATCTGATAAATTGATTTTGGAATTAAGAGACCTTTTAGAGAATGTCTGGACAGACGTATTTTGGATAACTATAATGGTTGGAGTGGATTAAGTTGAACCATGGATAGTATCGATTAAGGTTAAAGAATTTGTAAAGATTGTTTTTGAATATTATAATACTATAGTTTTAGGAAAAGGACAACCTGCAGGGTGGGGCATAACCCGTCGCGTCGGACAAAGCTGCAGGAATCGAACCCACAATCATAGTGTGACATGCCTTTATTTCCTACCACTAGCCTACAGGAAGTCCCTGGTTATTACAAAATAGATTTACTAATCTAAATGGTATGTGTTAACATTTTGAACCTTCTACAATTAGGATAAATAGAATATTTTTGAGTTCCATTACCATTTGGAGTAAAAGTTGGGTTTGTGGTAAAACTTTATTAACGAATGAAAGTATACATAACAAGTATGTATATTCCCTTGCGTTCTTAGTAAATCTCCTAAATAAATTCCTCAACTTTATAAAAGTTAACTCAAAACAAAAATTTTGTCGGTTAACTTTTCCTACTGGGGAATCAATGATCGTTTAACCAATCACAAGTTTGTGATTTTATTGTAGTTAAACTTTCTCCTAGTCCTGTTTTCTATAACTCTCCATCAGACCTTGATGGTTTGTTTCTCCTCCATATCCATATTTTCATAGAATCCTAGAATGGGCTATCTCGGGTGACCTTTGTACTTATCTTGCTTTCTTTTAATGTTATATATTTATTAACCTTATTTCCGATGTGGGTTTTCCTCAAAGGTATTTTCTCTTTTCAACCTTTTATTTTCAAAGAAAAATTTCAAATTGCGAGGACGCAATTTATTTAAGGAGGGGAGAATGTAACACCCCGAGCTTCCACGGTACGCTTCTCATTCAATAATGAAATAGCTTGCATTGTACGCAACTTCGAGTTCTAAAACACCGCGACTAATCAAAGTAGCCGTTATGAATATTAATAACCACCTTTTAAAATTATAGAAATTTTATATTTCAAAATGGACTTCATTTTTGGATTCGGAATATCGAAATTAGCCTATGTTCAATTTTTTGTATTTTTCTGAGAACTTCTAATTTTTATGAATAGTGAAAAATACTTTAAAACAACTTTTTAATCAAAATAATTTATTGTGATAAATTATACTATTTAGTGGTATTAATGTATAAGTATAATTTATTTTTACCATTTTATCCAATGGTGGTCATTAAAATTAATTTAACATTGAAATTTGACATAAACAATTGCCAATCTTTTGATATAAATTGTTTCTTAAAAACACGCTATTTTTCATAACAGCGGGAATTAATTATTAAATTAATTAATGAAACATATATGTTTGGAATTTTTTAAAATAGACATCTTTTTTAAATTCGGAATATCAATTATAGCTTAGGGTGAAATTTTGGCCTTGTTCTGAAAAACTTCAATTTTTGATGAATAGTGAAACCACTAAGTGGTAGTTAAATAACTGATTTTTCGTTTAAATGAAATATTACCACTTCTGTGATTTGATTTTCAAAAATCCTACATACATGGTTGTCATTAAGAAGTAAATTTGGTTCAATTAGATTAAAATAATTTTTTGGTGAATAGTAACTTTTAAGTTCTTAATCGCGATTAGAGGTTATTAGTGTAGTTTAAGGTACAAATAATGTTTTAATAATATGAAATGAGCATGACACTTGTCCTACTCCTATTGGATGAGTCATGGCCGACCAAGACAACCCATGGGTCAACTTGGGGACCCCATTGAGCCACTTTAATTGGAAAATGACATTAATATATATTTATTTAATGTTAAAATTAAATTGACACAAACATGAGTTATTTTACTAAAACAGTTTTTAAGTGGGGTTACGCAAGTCCAAATTTTGACTATAAATATTAATTAGAAAGATAAAAATATTTACTACATAATAGTAGTTTTTTTATAATTTTTAGACATTAAATAAATTAAATTATTTATGACATCATTATGATGCAGCGATGACCTCATTATTTAACGATTTAAATAAAATGAGAAGATAATGCAAAATACAAGGCTTACACTTGTACAAAGCCTATTGGATGAGGAGATTTCGAAACCTTATCACCTTAGCCTAGAATTATATAAGTGTGGGACCTTTAGAATCCGAAAAGCATTGTGAAATAATGTAACAGTTCAATCATTCCAAAAGCGCCCCTCCTCTCCACTTATAAAAGGCCCCCACCTCTCCCACCTTATTCACACCATCAATCCATTTGGCTCGGCCAACCTCTGCCCAAATACTCTCCCAACATTCCTCTTTTACTCCTATTAGCCTCACTTTGGGCATAACTCTTCCCAAGGAAGCCTTTGGCTCAAATCAAAAAGAGTTACCCGATTTTGAGGTAATGTCTTCTCTAATGTTGTTTTGTTTTATTTTTCTTCTCCAACCCCATAAACTCTTTTTATTCATTTCTTTTGTAACAACACCAGTATCCTCAATATACTAGGATGTTTTTATAAGAAGTATTCTAGCTACACTTACACACACCTATATCTAATGTTTAAAGAACATACGGTTTCTGTGGATGGCGAATTTCTACCTCACGAAACGATGATTGTTCAACACTCCTATAACACCTTCAAAGGTGGCCATTAAGATGTCACTATTTTTATATATGATATATAATATGTTTATGTTTTAATTATGCTTCTGTATTTCTCATTTATGGCATACTTTATGATTTCCATTATGGGTAAAAGGCGATAATTTCATTTTAGGAAGTGCGGACTACCGCCCCCTCAAAGTGATGTGAATCGTTAATGTCATATGTGGGATGTATAAAGGATGGAGTAAATGATATTATATATGATATTATACTGGAACTATATTATACCTTTATATAATTATGATTTCATTCCATTAAATATGAAATATAAATGAAAGTAGCGTTCATGCGTATGTACGGCTTACCGTCTCCATGAACGGTGCATTTCATTTCTTACCTCTAAATGTTACGTAATATTATAAATGAATGTATACACTAGATATATATGAGATATATGACATCTAAATCATGAATATAATTCTGGAGATAATGTATATTCTACCACATAAACAAATTGTAATTATAAGATGTTTATTATTGACTCAAGTACCAAAGATCGACAAAACGACCGTTATTAACTTAAATAATTACATAATGTTCATAACATTGTAATAAGTGATATAAAAAGGATAATGAAATTGAAAATGGTTCTTAATAAGGTAGATATTAACTCTAGTTTATTATTCAGGAGGTTAAATAACGGTTGAGTCAAGTCAGACACAAGGTAAGGGAACTTCTTAACCCAACTTCCATTCTTTGGGTTAATCTCATACTTTCCAATTATGTCATGATATTATTATGTATTATTTTGTATTTTTACTTTCTTTATGTCTACCTATAGTGAATACACATAATAGATCTATTTTATCTTAAAAATGATCTTTTTAAGGACTTCATCTCAATCTCCTTTCATTGAGTCATATTTGGTTTTATACATAACTTTCTTTTATACGGTGTATAAACCCCTTTGACTTTTACGTTTATTCAAAAGGAATCTTTTTTATACGAAGCGTTTTACTAAACGACAAAATGGGAATGATTTTCTTTCCATACTTATGCGGCGACAACGACTTCTCCACCGCCGTGACCATTATTTGAGTTTCGGCTTCCTCTACAAGCCATCATTTTTTTAATGAAAAATAAATAAAAAGTTTTAACTTTCTTTTATTTTGGTATTGAAAATGGTTTTGAAAGAGTTTTTATTATATCAATGTGTTGTATTTATATCTTGTGATTGAAATGTGGAATTGTTATGTTTCCTTTATGCATGTTTTATGTGATACGATTATGTTATGGTTTATGATATGTTTAAACCTATTCGTATGAGGAATGCATTGGACTTAATAAGTGACGGGTGGAGCCCGCTATAGCTCCTCGATGCATCGGCAGGTCTCATGAGACAAACTAGTGTCTTGACACGAGGCCTTGACAAAATCTTATTTCTGGTCTTGGCATGAGGCCTTGACTACGTGGTTATGATAGTCTGTCATTATGCATTCCATCATTATGAAAGTGGTTATTGATATTGCATGTGATTATTCGACCAGTAGAATATCCATGTGAGTAAGTAATGGAATTATTTTATTTTACTTTTTCCATATTATGCTGAAGTTCAAGTTCAATAAGGCTTTTGTTTTAGTTATACATTTCCTTAAATGCTTATGTTTTCTTATAAAAGCTTCCGCAATATTGTTATCCTTACTGAGCATCTGAGCTCACCCCTTTCAATGTTTTAATATTTTCCAAGATGTGAAGAAGTATTTTATGAATGACCTGCAGGGATTGTGAGAAGAGGATATGAGGGTGGACTATGCAGACTTTGTTATTGTAGTTTTTCACTTTATGATGTAATGTAACGTTTACGAATGTATCTAGTTTTTCCAAGGCTACTAAACTAATCGGTCTTTCGAGACTTGATCTTTTGTGATCTTGCCAATGTTACGAAGTAACGCACCGACTCTGGGTAGCTGGGGTCGGGGCGTTACAGAACATGCCGTGTATATTAATATATATGTACTGTAGTTTTTTTGGGGATTTGTGACAAATAATAATATTAATTTAATTTAATATTATTATGTGTAATTCATTGGATGCATGTAAACTAATAATAATAGTTACCTGTTATTATTAGATATGGGGTTTCACTATTAATTAAATGAATTGAATAAATGATTTCGGGTAATTAATTCATTTTATTGTTCCAAATAATTAAAATCCCAATTATATTATTGACATTGTCCTAGGAATTATTTTTGGTTGTGTACAATGGATCAATAAAAAGATCTCAAGATAAGAGATAATTCATTTCCTCTAAGAACACCCTCATGTAACGATATATATTCTCCTCCACCGGATCAAGGAGATCACTTTTAAAGTTACTCTCGAGGATATCAAAGGAAGACATCCCAAGTAATGGATCTTCTATTATAGCACCCAAATATCACTTCAGAGACATTTAGAGATACGTGGAGCATGTTTGGATCACCACTGGAGGAAGCCTACACTTGGATTCTACGATGCAATGATGGATTACATGGGAAGATGACCAGATACATCAACGAAGAGAGAATTCCATCAAGGTAATAATTATATTTTTGTTAAATTAAATGTAGTCAATATATGATTATCCTATCTATGGATTTAGGAATCAACTATTTTATTTCATTCATTATTTTATTTTGAGGATCTTGTGTTTTATCATCTCGACAAATCTCTGATTGATAGTTGTTAATGGAAAAAATTAAAGTTGGTTACACCCACCCACACCCATCCACTACGCCTGAAACCTAGAAGTGATATCAGAGGGATTATATTTATTATTATAATTATTTAGTTTTTCGTTGATTATTTACTCATTTAAAAATTTAGTTGTTTCAATTCTTGTTAATCGTTATGAAAATATGAATTTCGAGATCTATTCCTCATCTTTTGTTTCACTTTCCCCTTATAGAGATAATAATTTCTTTTAATTTGGATTAATATAAAATAGTGGATCTCATCTAGAGGTTCCAAAGATTCCTGGTTGTACAACACTATAACACATGGCGTTTATTCAGTAATACGTGATGTGTAGTCAAGATTCAATGCCTTAGACCAGTCTGCCAAACAAATCCATGTATTGGTGTCTTTCTAAGCCTTAAATGACTCCATGTCTTAATTAGGAATATGAGGCATGTGGTTTCCAAATTACACATCGTGTGGCCCACTCGACATGACATGTAGTCCCATCCTGTTACGGTTTGACCATGTACCTCATACATATCTTGTCCAGCTAGAGATATTATAACGCAGTCACAAAATGGTGTGTGTCACATAAGACACATCGTGTACTTCGAATATTTCTAAAGTACTTCTACATGCTATGTCCCCATATGTGTACTTTGGATGGATTGTGAACAATAATCTTGCTATGTAGTCGAAATTAAACACTATGTACTCATACAAATTACACATATTTTTCAAAATTTATTATTATATTATTCAAACCCTAGAGGCATGTACCGTGGTGTGGGTGTAATGTTGAGGCACAACATTTAATAGGTGTTTTATATGTGTGTGTTTAATTTAACATCTGTCTAATTTCAATTCCTAATCATTTGGTAGTTATAAATAAGAATCTAGTGGGTTTTACCCATGGTATAAGTTATGTACAAAGTTAATTTTAAATTAATTTATTTATTTATAATAATGATGGATAAGAATCTCAAATAAATTCATAAAATAGTTTATGATAAAAGGATTGATTAATTAAAGATAATTAATTGATTCGAGTGTGATTTATCTTGAACAAGAATTATTTATTAATTGAATGCTAGTTTTATTAATTTGTAAACAACATTTCATGCATATATAATCATGATCTAGTCCATAAACTTTGTATTTGTATTGTTTCGTTTAAATAGTTTATTTAAATTAATTTTTTTATCATGAACTCCTTCCCCTCACTAAAATGTACAGCCTACGTTCCCAATGTTTCTGTTTATAAAACCTCATTTTACACCTAACTTGTGAGTGATATAAAAGAATATGTAATGGATGGATCTCCTAAGATAGTGGAGGAAACTCAAGTTAGGAGCCAATGTGAAACCAATCCAAGGAGATACAATGGTGTACTGGTGGAAAGTTGTAAACACGAACCCAAAAGGTTCAAAGTGTTTCTCCCCTAGGTCTTAGGTTAGTTTATCAACCTCTAGATAAAATAACCAATATATTAATCTCATTATCAGAACATTTATTTTATTTCTATCAATTTCATGGTTTATTTATTGTCGGAGTGTGGTCAAGATCACACAATTAATGAATTAAATAAGCATGCAAGATAGAACAAAAATAAGACTAGCTTATGCGTAAATATTATCTAAGACATGGTTAATCATGTAAGTATATACCACGTTATATTAAAAATAATTTAATAAAATATAATAAAATGGAAATTTACATATAAGTATAAAATCCCTCTTATAAAAATTAAGTCGGTATAGCCTTATATAATCATGGTTAGAATCGTACAATAGTTCAAAGTGTTTGACCAACCTTATTTGAGGTCCTTTAAATTATTGGGGTATTCAAATTCAAGGTTTGGGGTTGAATTTAATTATTTCACATAAAGGGATGACTTCAAAAAATAGTATTCTTGTGACCAAGAGGATATGGTTGAGTAATTCAAAAATAAAATGGTTTTAGGATTAAGGAGTCACTCAGTGGATCAAGGAACTGCGTGTTAATGAAGTTGGCATTTTGAATGCAGACCTGAAACCATTTTAATTGAATGAACAACCCTAGATGGGGTAATGGAAAGTGAAAAATGGATCCTTACAACTATAATTTTCCAGAAATGTAATATTCTGAAGTTATTGGTTAGGGCTATTCGATTTTGATAAAATAATGGGAGATTAATAAGTATAAATTTATTTTTTTTGTCTCTGTTTTATCATAATAATGTACTAAATAATTGATCATCATAATTTATAGAAATGAAATGAAAAATGAAATCAAACATATCATTATGAACCCTACTTGACAAGGAAAACCTTCTCACAAGCACCAATTTCAAGGAATGACAGAGCCGTTTATGAATCATCCTTCACCACGAGAGGAAATTGTATGGGGAGGAAGAGCTGTCAAAGTTGCACCTAGAAAAGAGGCCGGTGATGGGGAATTATTTCCTTATTAAAAACATATGTATGATGCCACATATGTCTAATGTTTCATGCTATTGACCATGTCTAATGATCTCTTGAAGCAACATGAAAACATGAATGTGTATAGCATGATGTCTTACATTATGGATCTCTGTCAAGAGAAGAAGATATAGGAGAGATATGGGATATCTAATGCTTTTTTACAACTATTCTGGGAGATTCTATGCTAGCTGGGCCTCATTTAGTCATGCTTATTGGCTACATTGAATGCCTAGACATCTTATGGATCATGTTACCGGATGATTTTCATACAGATCTCGTCCAATTATCACATCCCAAAAACCTTCTCTACCTTTATTTCGAACTATATCATGAGGAACAATGGGAAGAGTCTATTAGATCTTCTAACCATAATTCTATAGGTATATAATGACATGGGGTATGACAAACCTGCAATCCTTATGTTGAATAAGAAAAGGAAGGACAATGAAAATGGGCCAAGGACTTATAATCATTTGGAAACACCCTAGCAACATCCTTCCAAGAAGGGGAAGATCCAGAGGTAGAGAATGTAATGGGGGTAGTATGTTTTTCATGTTGAAATCTAGTCCATAGGAAGAGGAACTACACCAAGAAGTGTGGGGACACTCAAGGTTCATTCATTACGAGTAATATCGTTCCATTTCTACCTATTGAGTATTAAATACAACATGTGGGGCTCACATCTAATTCCAAATGCATGAACTAAGTACATTTAGAAATATTTACAAAGGATAAGTGGATCCTAGAGCTACCAATGGTGTGCAGATGTATGCACTGTCCATTGGAAATTACCATTTCTCATTTCCAACAGGGATGCTTTTGGCTTTACATAACTATTATTATGTGGCTACTATTACCAAGACCAAAATTTTCGTATCACTTTTAATATAGATGGATTTATTTTCATATTTGGTAATATTTTTTTTTGTTTTATTAGATCAACATGTGTTTTGGTATGGAAAACTTAAATAATGTTTTTTATGTATTAAATTACGAAAACCATGTATTATAAATCGATAATGAAACATACACACAGGACTAATAAAACACCCATTTGTGGAATCACCGTCTTGGTTGGGTAAATGAGAAACACTTGATAAAGTTCTACCAATATGGTTTTTTATACACTACAATGATAAAACCACTCGATATTTTTTACTCATATTTATAAGGTAAAATGACCAAGCCTTCATTCAGTGGATAGGGTGAATGGGCTGCCGAGCTTCTAGGATTAGTACACATTAATGTTTGTGGACCATTTCCAGTAGAATCTAGAAGTGGATATTCTTACATAATTACTTTTAGTAATGATTTGAGTAGATATGGTTAAATCTACTTAATGAGGTATAAGTCATAGTGTATATAGAAATTTATTTAATTCAATAATAAACTAGATAATCATCTTGGAAAGAATATATAGTAGCTTTGATCAGATAGATATGGAGAATATTTGAACCAATAGTTTATCAACCATTTATGGGATTCTGGGATTCTATCTCAAATAAATCTTATATATACACCACAATGGAATGGTGATAGTGAAAGGTGGAACCACACATTATTGGACATGGTAAGGTCGATAATGAGTCATGTAGATCTTCCATTTTCCTTTTGGGGATATGCATTACAAATCGGATCAAACACATTACATAGAGTACCAAATAAGGTAGAAAATAGAATTTCTTATGAGTTAAGGAATGGAAAGAACCCCATTTTGTTTCAAACATGTGTATGGGGATGTGAGGGATTTCATAAGGCCTTGTCAGGTAACAAAATAGAACCCTGGTGCACATGGTTTATCTTTTTAGGATATCCAAAGGAAATTATATGTTATTACCTGTATAACCCATCACACAAGACTCTTACTATCTCCAGACAAGCTGTCTTTCTTGAGAGGAAGAACATTCTCAAAAAGGATAGTGGGAGAAATATTGAATTTGATGAAGATGATGCTCAAGATACACTAGAGTTTGTAGAGGAATAATTTTTTCAGGTCTCTAGGGAAGTGGTTCTAAAAACACAAGTACTATGTTGGAGCTCAAGATAGGTAAGGGAACAAGAGAGATTTAGTTTCCCTATAATTGAGGATTGTGAATCAATATTGTTTTAAAATGATGAAACTCTCTCCTAAAAGAAATTTGTAGAGAGCTCCGAAGCTGGAAGATGTCAAGATGCTATAAAATTTCAGATAGATTCCATGTATCAAAACCAAGTCTAGGTTTTGGTCGATGATCCAGTTGATGTAAATCTTGTTGGATGCAAATGATTATTCAAGGGAAAGCTGGAAATGGAAGGCCATGTAATTACATATAAAGCAAGGATTGTGGCTAAAGGATTCTGTGAACGTTAAGGAATTGGCTATGATGATACCTTGTGGAAAATTTCTATGTTTACATTTATAATAGTCACACATGCCATCACAACATTTCATGACTATGAGGTTTGGAAAATGGATGTTAAAACATCATTCCTTAATGGGAACCATTAGAAAGATGTCTATATGACACAACCACGAGGCTTTGTGACACTAGGTGAAGCCAAACGTGTTTTCAAGTAGCAGAAATCCATTTATGGATTCAATAAAGCATCCAAGTCATAGAACATTTGATTTGATGAAGCCATAAAGGTATTTGGTTTCCTTAAGAATGAATGTGATCCATGTGTTTATAAATGATTTAATGGGAATTCCGTCATTATCCTAGTAGTATATGTTGATGACATATTACATATTGCAAATGATATACCAGTCTTATAGTTAGTTAAGGGCTGGTTGAACAAGTGTTTCTATATAAAATACATTGGAAAAGTAGCCTACATTCTAGGGATCAATATCATTCGGGATAGATACAAGAGGCATCATGCACTATGTCAGGGTACAAACATTGACCAGATATAAAGAGATTTAGTACCGACCAATCCAAGAGTGGATTGGTTCCAGTGTCACATGGCCTATATATATTTATGAAAAAGTGTTCTCAGATTCAATAGGATAATGATAGGTTGAGTAAGATCCCATACGCTTCAGCTTTAGGATCCATCATGTATGCCATGTTATGTACCAGGCTTTGTGTTTCCTATGCACTGAGATTGGTAGGTAGATATCAATCAGATATAGGAGAACAACATTGGAGTGTTTCTAATACTATCATTATGTATCTAAGAATAATTAATGAAATGGTATAGTATTTTAGAGGAGAGTAAAAGCTTGTCATTAGAGGGTATGTTGATGATGGTTTTCAGACAAATTTGAATGATCTGAAGTCGCAATCAGGATATGTTTTTTTGTCTCTACAGAAGACATATGAGCCGGAAGAGTTCAAAGCATCCAGGTTTTACTGATTCTACAAAAAATGTTAATATATAGCATCTTCTAATGCATCCAATGACTCCATATAGAATTAAAAAATTTCCTAGGAGCTTGAAGTGGTACCTGTTAGTGGAGACCCTATCACATTATATTGTGATAATACTTCATCGATGGATCTTGAAAAATAGCCATGGTCACATCAACAGAAAAAGAATATACATTGAACGTATCGCATCTTGATGGATTTCTATCAAAGGGGTGAAGTTGCAGTGATCAGAGTGTCTATAGAATAGAACTTGGCTGATCCCACGACTAAAGGCCTATCTCAGTCGAATCATGAATATCCTACGAGAGCTAGTGGGTGAAAGGCTGTTAGTAGATGGCTCTAGTCCAATTTGGATCCTATTGGAGTTCGTGGCCTATAACCAACTAACTTTTACCATATTCATTAATAAATACCTTATAACATCTTGATAGTTATTTTGCATGAAAATACATGTGATAATTTCCTAAGGATAACTGTTGCACAAAAGGCTCATATCGGATCGATACAATGATGAGAACCTGGAAGTGCCATAACAATATTCATGAATATCATTTCTATGGATGGATGATGTAATTTGAGGGACACAAATAATATAGGCCATTAGGGGTGAGGAATTGTTAAAAAGTGAGGCACCTTCTCATGGTGTGCGCCCTTGTTAATATCCAGTAGGATATTATGAGAATGAGACCCAGCAGTAAGAAATACACATTTGATAGTGTCATTGGAGGTTCCAATCTATAGACATGTGGATTGGTCCTTAGAATTTAAGATTATTATTAATCGGTATTACAATACACACATATATTTATTGAGGAAAACTGTGAATACACACTATTCGTAGAGAAGTATGATATGTTGGGTGCATCACAAGTAATACTGCATTAATAGATAATGTAAGAAAAGATTTTTCCCTTCGGGTGCATAATGAGATTAGAAATCTTAGGCCCATTGGCGGAATTGAAAGATCCTAAATAAATCAATTGACATAGTGAGGAATGGGATAGTTCAATTATGGGAAGTCAAAGAAAAAATAATCGAGCACATGGGTTGATGGAACCAGTATACAACCCACCTGATTCGAGATATAGTGTCAAATGGATTACATTAACCCATAAGAATTAATAGGAAGTGACACATCATTGTGTCATTAACTTTTTTCTCTACGGACTACTTGGCATGTTGATAGATGCAAACCTTGGTCTTTATGAACGCTCTGCATAATTTCATTGAGAAAGAGACCTAGAGGGTCACAAAATAAGTGTGTCCATGTATCTCAGTTAAATATACATATAATAATTTGAACAAATATTATTCCAAATTGTGGTTTAATAATTATTCAAAGATGCATGATCTCATTTTTTTTGACACTAGTTATTTGAGAGAATATATTGTGTGCTAAATAATATATTTATTAGCAGGTAATTGTAACACCCCAAGCATCCATGGTACGTTTCCCTTTGAATAATTCAATATCTTGCGTTGTATGCTACTTCGAGATTCTAACACATCACGACCAATCAAACTAGCTGTTATGAATAGTAATACCCACTTTTTGAAATTTTAAATTTTTTTTAAAATGGACTTAGTTTTTGGATTCAAAATATCAAAATTATCTAAGGGTGAATTTTTGTTACTCTTCTAAAAACATTCAATTTTTTATGAATAGTGAATGATACTAAATTTTATTTAAAATAAACATTATTAATTTACATAATTTATAGCTTTCATTTATAAATTTGAATGATTTTTAATTATAATTAGACTATATTTTTATCATTTAATATAATTTATATCATTGGATGAAATTTCACATTTAAACTGAAAATAAAGAAGTGTCAATCTTTGGATAGTTATTATTTCTTAAAAACGCGATTCTTGTTTTGACAACAATAATTAATTTTAAATTAATTTCTACAACTAATGTGTTTTGAATTTGGAAAAATTAATTCAATATTAGGAATCAGGAGATCCAAATTTTTTAAATAAGTAACTTTTATTTTTAGAAATTATGAATAATTATTTCGGTAAATATTTTATTTACCACTGTTGAAAGAGTAAAACATGTAAATAAGGGTAACAAATAATATTATAATAATATTAAATTACCCTAACATGTAGTATAACCCTATTGAAAGATACATGTCTGACCATGGGCATCCATGGGTCGATTTTGAGACCCCATGAAGCCAGTTGAGAATGAAAATGACACTTTATATTAATTAATTTAATGTAAAGACAAAAATGACATAAACCCATATAATTTAGCAATAAACTTTTTGCATGGGAATATGTAAGTTATATCTTCAACTATAAATATTAATTTGAAAAAAGAACTATTCCCTACATCATGGTAATTTTTTTTAATTTTTATATATCAAATAAATAAATTATTTTTGACATAATAATGATGTAGTGTTTACCTCATTATTGAATGATTTAAATAAATGAGATTATAAAAATTAAAGAAATATCCAAAACTCGTAAACATATTATTGGATAATTATATTTTGAACAAGAGTCAAATAATCTGGTACTTTAATGAATTTTTTACCTTTAGAAACTGAAAATCATAATATAATAAAATAATATTTTCAAACATTCCTAAAGAGCCACTCCTCCCCCTGATAAAAACTCATCAACTCTAAATCATTTCTCACACTTCTAAAGCCCCTTCGATCATCCAAATACTACCCAATTATTCTCCTTAAATTCTTATCTTCCTCCAAGATGCCTTACCTTAGGAATAAGGCACTTCAATGAATCCTTTTGGTTCAACCCAAAGGGAGTTACCCAATTTAAAGGCAACATCTCCTCTTACGTTATTTTCTTTTACTTTACTTGTCCAACCCCCTAAACTCTATTTATTAATTTCTTTAATAAAAACACTAGTATCCTCAATATACTATATTTTTGTGATGAGATTTATTTTAACAAAACTTACAAAAAACCTATATCTAATGGGTATAGAACATAATGTTTCTGTGGATGATGAACTATTGCCTCACGAAATGATGAATGTTCAATCATATACTAACATATATTATGGTGGCCATATGATAGAACAATAATTATATATTATATTTATTTTATCTATAATATTTTTTAATTCTGTTTTATAATTTAACTTTATTCATTTCATGTTGTATACATACGATAATTTTATTTGATGAAGTGCGGACTATCACCCCCTCAAAGTGATATGACTCGTTCATTCGAAACATGGAACGTATAAGGGATGGTTTTAATGATCATATGTAATATATATATATATATATATAATATTATATTATATAAGAATAATAATATAACTATGTATCATTTTTTATTTCCTTTTAAAATAAAAAAAATGAAATGGAAGTAGCGTTCGTGCGTATATACGGATTACCGTCTCCATGACCTCAATGAGATTCATTCCTCATAAAAACCATTTAAAAATAATTTTAATTTGATTATTAAAAACCATATTTATGAACATAATATAAATCTGGATATGAATCAAATATATCCTATCCATAACAAACATGACTTACGTAACAAAATATATAAGGAAAAACGAATTAGTTAACACCAGAAGTAATGATACTACTAAAATATTATTAACAAAGCAATATTAGAAGATCATATATGATATCATATTTATGTATATAGTTATTTTAAAATTTAATAACAATTATTTAACTATTATACAAGAGGTTAACATACCCTAGACTAAGGAAAATTACAAGGTAAAGGTTAATTTCACAATCTCTTTATTATCTGAGTTATTTTTTTACATAAGTATCTACTGGGAGCTCTTTATCATCCACATCCATGTTTGGTTGAAATTTATTTCAAAAAAATTTCACTATTTACTATACAATGGGTTAAATTATTTTATACGCTTCTTTTACATTCTATTAAATGGTTTGGAAAGGAATATTTCTATCATTTTCCAAACAAGGTACTTATTGTCCATTTCAACAAATTTTGGTAATAATGTTGCCTTAAACGTATATGGAGGGTGTGGTTATTCTCCACCATTATAACACCTTTGAAACTACCCTTATAGAAAGATTATATTATTTTTAAATGAAATTTTTTCTTTTATACTTACATGACTTTTAAATGATTTCAAAATAGAAAGAGATATTCCTCTTAAATAATTTTTATTTCATCTATATCAACATCCATTAATGGATTTTATACTTTTTTGAAGTTTATTTGTTATGATATAAATATTCCATATTTTATTGATGGCTTTGTGATATGTTTGACTGTGGTTGTATTATTTTTATACCATTCATGGTTTTTGGTTAACTTATTATCATTTCATATTCTAGTTTTAATATGAATTTTTATATTATTTTCAAGCTTTTCATATGAGGAATGCATTGGATTTAGTAAGTGATGGGTTGAGCCCACTATTGATCTTCGATGCATCGGTAGTTTTCATGAGACAAAATATTGTCTTGGCATAAGGCTTTGAAAAAAAATTATTTGTTTTCTTTTCATGAGGACTTGACTATGTGGTTATGAAGTTCATAATTAAGCTTTCTATCATTATGAAATTGGCTATTGATATTGCATGTGATTATTCGACTAGTAGAATATCAATGTGAATAATTAAATGGAATTATTCGATTTATATTTTCCATATTATGCTGATGTTTATGTTTAAATGGATTATGTTTTAATCTTATACATACCCTAAAATGTTTATGCTTATTTATAAAGTTTTCGTTTTTTAGATATCTTTACTGAGCATCTAAGCTCAACCCTTTCTATTTTTTATTTTTTCCAGAATGTGAAGAAGTATATTATGGTTGACCTATAGGGATAGGCAAAGGGATATATTCATGTTCAAAGGGGACAAAATGTTGTTGTTGTTTTTATCTGATGATGTAATGTAAAACATAGATATGTATCTAGTACTTCCAAGGCTACTAAACTAATCGGCCATCTGGGACATGATTCCTTGTATCATGCCAATGTTATGTAATAATGCCCCGAATCTTGGTATCTAGGGTAGGGTATTTAAAGTTGGATTCATTGAATGTTTAGTAGAAACCTTGGAAACTACATTTAGTTAAACACTGATTAGAGCACATTACCCTAAGATAGACTTTGAGAATTAGTATAGAAGAAATTCCTAGAATTTTGGAAATTTATAGATTTTGTGTACTTTCCATGAAATAAATCCCTATATGGATATGAGAAGATAGAGACAGCTCTAGATCAGATGTACCGAGGCATGAAAACTCTGACATGGAGTTTCAGGATTGACTATGGGTATCCTGGTACACGACAACATACCTTACTGCACTCTTGGTTACAACACTACAGGGGGATATGATTAGGATAATTCACATTTTCATTAGAACAATTATAAAGGATTTTTTAGTATATACCTCTTCAATGAATACATTATTTATGATAGTATATTATATGCATAAACTATTCAATTTATGTTATGAGTTTTAAAATTTTGGATTTATGTATTGGGATTCATAAAATAATCTATTGTATACCATTATTTAGAAATGGCACCTAGTGGAAGGAATGGAAACTGTATCAATGCACATAATCCATATAGGTATTTCCCTCCAACTCAAGATAATTATAGTGGAAGTGGTGATGCAACTAGTACTGATCAAATTATTACCAAAATGGGACAAATCACTAAGGTTATGAATAATAACTTTACCTTTATGGAGAACCCTCATCCACAATAATGAGGGTCACTGTTAGAGTGATTCATGATGCAACAACCACCAACATTCAATTTAACTACAAATATATTTCTAACAGAGAAACCGATAAGTTCCTTAGAGAGAATAATTAATGCTTTGGGAGTAGCAATAGGAAAAAATTTGTTATGACAGTTTATCAACTCACTGGAGATGCATATCAATGGTGGTCATTAATTAAAAAATCATAGGAGTATAAAGAAGTATTGAATATGGAATGGAGGGATTTTGAAGAGCTTTTCTTAGAAAAATACTTTCTTCATGACCATCGAGCGGATATGGAAAGGCAATTTCTATGTCTGAGGAAAAAGGAAGATGAGAATGTCACAAATTATAAGTTTAACTTTACAATGCTACCAAGGAATATTGTATATTATATAAATAACCCATGGATTAAGAATGATCGATTCATTGATGGGTTAAAACCATTTCTCCATTGAGCATTAGTCTCACAATCCTTCTTATCCTATGAAGATATTGTCTCATGTTCTATATGGATAGAAATGTAATTCCCCTTGTCTTATGAATTTAATGTAAAGTAAGAGAATAAAAGATCTACTGAACACTCTGGAAATTGAAATACGGGGAAGAAGGAAAAATTTTAATATTCAAACTATGGTAAATGTAGGAATAATCACCCAAGTACTTGCCTGAAGTGAATGACAATTTGTTACATGTGTGGTGAAAAAGGTCACCAAGCTCATGATTGTAGTGGAAATAAAAAGGCTATCAATGATAAATGCTACAATTGTAGAGAAATAGAAAATTATTCAGATGAGTGTCCTAAGAACCAAGAAAATTTACCTCAAAAAAGGCCAAGGAAGCAATTCCAAGAATATATGATCACTACAGCTGAGGTTGATGCTCCGAAAGAGGTGGTGGAAGGTAATTTAACTGTTTCTTCTTGTTTAGAAAATAATTTATTTGATTCGGGTTAATCACATTATTTCATATCTTCCTAGTTTGATTAGAATATTAGATACTTTCAATTTGATTTAACAATGGAGTTATCAATCAAAAATATTTAAGGAAGTATCATTTCAATAATGTTTTCTGAATCAGTCCCCATTAGGGCATATAAGTGTTCTTTATCTGCTGATCTCATCATCATACCCATGATAGAATTTTATATAATCCTTAGCATGGATTGGCTTTTATACCATGATGGAAATATTTATTGTAATAAGAAGGAGGTTACAATTTTTTATGACGATAAGATATACCTTATCTTTAGAGTAGAAACCTCACCATATGATTCTTATATAGATCCACCCCTATTGCTCTAATAAATTCAATTATTGGGGAGGAAGAGAGTGAAATAACTATGGGTGAGGAAAGGAATGTTCATATAGAGGATGTACAAATTTTATAATAATATGTTGATGTATTTCCAGAGGATTTGACTGGAAATCCTCTAGAAAAAGAAAATGAGTTTTCCAATGATTTAATTCACGGTTGAAGGCTCATATCGAAGCACCCTTATATAATGACCACTGTGGAATTAGTGGAGCTAAAAAACAACTAGAGGTGTTGAATAATAAAAGATTTATTCACCCTTGTGCTTCTCCATGGGGATCCCATGTTATTTTTGTTAAGAAGAAAGATGGATCTATGAGGTTGTGTATTGATTATAGGGAGATCAATGCTATAAAAATAAAGAACAGGTATCCCCTACCTCACATTGATGATTTATTTGATAAACTTCATAGAGATCAATATTTTTCAAAGATTAACCTTAGATCTTGATATCATCAATTGTGTGTAAATAAGGAATACATTCCAAAGACATCATTTCGAACCAGGTACGAGCATTATGAGATTATAGTAATGCCTTTTGGATTGACTAATGCTCCCTCTGTCTTCATGGATCCAATGAACATATTTTTCATGGAATATCATGATGAATTTGCTATGGTATTTATTGATGATAACTCGGTATACTCTAAAATCTGTGAATATCATGAAAATAACTTGCGCACTATTCTAATGACTCTTAGAAGAAATGAATTATAAGGGTAGTTCAGCAGGTGTATATTCTAGCTTTAGGAGATTTAATTTCATGGCCATATTGGCTCTAGGGATGAAATCTTTGTTTATCCTTCAAATACCAAGGCAATCAAGGAATTTCCAGAACTGACAAGTATAACTAAGGAATGCAGTTTTATTGTATTAGCATGATATTATCAGTGTTTTTTCCAAAATTTTTTCTTATTGGATAACCCATTTACTAAGCTCGCACGTAAAGGGGTTAAGTTTGGTCAGAAAAAGGAGTCTGAAGAATGTTTTGAAGAACTGAAGTGAATATTAGTCCACGATCTAATATTGAGTCTACCATCGGGTAATGATGGCTTTTTTATTTATAGTGACACGTCAATGAAAGGAGATGGTTGTGTCCTTATACAGAATGATAGTGTTATTGAATACTCATCATGATGACAAAAAATTCATGAAAAAATATCTAACTCATGATATTTTGTTTTCATCAGTAATCTATTCTCAGAATATATGGAGACACTATATCTATTCTGAAAAATGTGAGATTTGTACTGATCACAAGGGTTTGAAGTATATTTTATCACAAAAATAACTAAATAGGAGGAAAATGAGTTGTTTTGAACTAATCTAGGAATATGATTTGACTATAAACTACAACTTTGGAAAGGGAAATAAGGTGGAAGATGTTTTGAGGAGAAATAATCATGGAGTTTTGAAAAATATGAGAGTTTAAAGGGATCCTATGTTCATGGATCTAGTAAATATGGATATGGAAATATTCATTGAAGTTGATACATCAATACTTATTTAAATGGTTGATAAACCATCATTACTATACAGGATAAAAAGTTCTCAAACTGTTGATGAGGCATTTCAAAAGAAAATTAAATCTGTTAATGAGGGGAGGTTGATTGACTTCATATATGATGATGGGATATAGAAAATTGGTAAGTTACTTTTTGTTCCTGACAGACCTAATATAAAAAGTGAATTTTTGTATGATTCTCATTGATCCATTTTCTCTATACTGCCTGTATCACTAAAATGTATAGATATTTGAAGGAACATTTATTGTGGGACAAAATGAAGAGAGAGATTGTTGATTATGTGTCAATATGTATGGTTTATCAACAACTAAAAGCTAGAAGACAACATCCTAGAGAATTCATGAAACCTATTTCCATACCATAGTGGAAATGGGATGATATTACAATGGACTTTTTCATGGGGATACCAAAGACTCCTAGAAGGAATGATGAAATATGAGTCATTTTTGATCCTATTACCATGTCAGCTCATTTTTCTTTAATAAGAGAAGATTTACCACTTGAACGTCTTACAAGACTATATATTAATGATGTTTTAAGACTTCATGGAGTAACCCTATAGATTTTTTATTATCAAGATCCTTGTTTTACATCAAGATTCTAGAAAATTATTCAAAATTCCATGGATACTAAACATTCTTTGAGCTCTGCCTACAACCCTCAAACTGATGGGAAATCAGAACGGACTATTAAAACATTATAATAAATGTTTAAATCTTTATCACTTGACATTTAATGTATGCGGGATTAATATTTACCAATGGTAGACTTTTCCTATAACAATAGTTTCCACTCAAGTATTCAGATGCACAATATGAAGTGTTATATGGAATGAGATGTCACACACTAACTTGTTTGGATGATGTTGGTGTGAGAAAAATCATTGGCCCAGAACATGTGGAGGAAATAAGAGAAAAGGTGATGGTTATCTAAACCCACATCAAAGGATCTCAATGTAGGAAAAATAGCTATACCAAAAACCAAATAAAAGATTTTCAATTTCAATTAGGAGATCAGGTGTCCTTGATGGTATCTTTATGAAAGGGTGTTATATGATTCAGTGAGAAAGGAAAATTAAGTCCCAGGTACATCTGACCTATCAAAATTCTTGAATGAATTGGAGTTGTAACTTATCATTTGGAAATGACCCCAAGTCTCTCCAAAGTTCATGATGTGTTCAACGTATCACTATTGAGAAAATACATGCCTGGGAAAATTCATGAAATCACCTATGAAGAAGTATAACTTGAACCCAATTTGTCTTATTGGGAAGATCTTATCTGAATTCTTGATACAGAGAACAATTTTTGAGAAACCATATGACTCGTCTGGTAAATGTTCTAAGGAGAAATCATAAGATGGAAGAGGCAACCGGGGAACCCGAGGAACTTATGATTAATAACCAACTGAATCCTTTAATTTAGTAGTATTCTAGAAATTAAGAAGACAAAATTATTTGAAAGAGGAAATAATATATCACCCTGAGCTTCCATAGTATGTTTCTCTTTGAATAATGCAATAGCTTGCGTTGTACGCAACTTCGAGATTCTCACACCACGACCAATCAAAAAAGCTTTTATGAATAGTAATACCCAATTTTTTAAATTTTAGAATTTTTTTCAAAATGGACATCATTTTTGGATTTAGAATATCAAAATTATCTCAGTGTGAAGTTTTCGTCCTCTTTTAAAAACATTCAATTTTTTATGAATAGTGAAAAATACTAAATTTTAATTAAAAACACAATTTTTAATCGAAATAATTTATTTATTTAACTTATAAATTTTAATGGTTTTTAAGTAACATTATATTATATTTTATTCATTCAATATAATTTAGGTCATTTGATGTAATTTCACATTAAAACTTGACAAAAACTACTTTCAATCTGTTGATAGTTATTATTTTATAAAAACACACTTTTTATTTTGAAAGCAAGAATTAATTTTAAATTAATTTCTGCAACTTATCTGTTTTGAATTTGAAAAATTATATTCCATATTTGGAATCATTAGGTATAAATTGGGTTAATAGGTAACATTTATTTTTAGATATTATAAATAATTACTTCGGAAATTATTATTTTTACCATGGTTAAAGGGGTAAATTTGATAAATAAGGGTAGAAAAACAATATTATAATAATATAAAATTATCATAACATGTGTCCTAACCCTATTTAATGATACATTTCCAACCATTTGCATCCTTGGGTCTATTTTGGGATGCCGTGGAGCCATTTTATAGTGATAATGACACTTTATATTAATTTCTTTAAACTAAAGTCAAAAATGACATAAACATAAATCATTTAGTAAAACAATTTTTACTTGGGGTTATATACGTTATATCTTTTACTATAAATAATTATTTGAAATATAAAAATATTTCCAACATCATGGTATTATTTAATAATCTTTAGATATCAAATAAATAACATTATTTATGAAAGAATAATGATGCATTATTTACCTAATTAATGAATGATTTAAATAATTGAGATTATAAAAATTAAAACAAAATCCAAAAACATAAAATTCTGATTGGATGTTTTATTTGGAACATGAGTAATCTTATCTTCTACTTTAATGATTTTTGGACCAATAGAAACCAAAAATCATTATATAATAAAATAATATTTTCAGACATTCCTTAAGAGCCACTCCTCCCCCTTATAAAAATCCCTCACCTCTAACCCATTTATCACAACTCTCAAGCCCATTGGCTCAACCAACCTCTACCCAATTAAGCTCCATACATCCCTTTATTCTTCCTAGAAGCCTTACCTTTGGCATAACGAACTTCAAGGATGTCTTTTGGTTCAAACCAAATGGAGTTACCCAATTAAAAGGTAGCATCTCCTCTTGAGTTCTTTTCTTTTATTTTACTTCTCCAACCCCATAAACTCATTGAATTCCTTTAATTGATAAGAACAATAGTATCCTCAATATACTAGGACTATTTTAATAGAATTATTTTAAATACACTTACACACACCTCTATCTAATTTGTATTGAACCTAATGTTTCTATGGACATCGAACTACTGCCTCATGAAACGATGATTGTTCAATATTATAATACCACCCCTTATGGTGGCCATTAGGATGGAACTCTAATTATATATTATATTTATTTTATCTATAAGCTTCTGTAATTATCTTTTATAGCATTCCATTATTCTTTTCAAGTTGTATATATAAGATAATTTCATTTGAGGAAGTGCGGACTATCACCCCCTCAAAGTGATATTACTCATTCATATCATACATGGAACATATAAAGGATGGTGTTAATGAAAATAAGTAACATATATATAATATTATATTACACTAGAATAATTATATACATATTTATCATTTTTTCATTCCTATTAAAATGAAAAAAATGAAATGGAAGTAGCATTCGTGTGTACTTACGGATTAACGTCTCCACAAACGTGATGAGATTCATTCCCCATCGTAATTATTCAAGAATAATTTTTATTTTATTATTAAAAATAATATTTAAGAACATTATATCCTTCTTGATATGAATCGAAAACATCCTATCCATAATAAACATGCCTTATGTAGCATAAATTATAATGGAAAAAAGAATCAGTTAACATCCAAAATAATGATTCTAATAAAATATTATTAACAAAGCAATATTTGAAGATCATATATGATATAGTATTTATTTATGTAGTTATTGTATAATTTAACAAAAATGATTTAACTATTATAAAATAGGATAATGTACCGTTGACCTATGAAATGTACAAGGTAAGGGATAATTTCACTATCTCTTTATTATCCGACAGTGTTTTTACGTAAGTATCTACTGGGACCTCTCTGTCATCCACATTCATGTTTCTTAAGAATGTATTTCAAAACATTTTTTACATTTACTAAGCTATGTTTTAAAGTCATTTATACCCTTTTTGACTTTTTATAAATTTTTTTTGAAATGAATCGTTCTGTTGTTTTCCAAAGAAGGTAATTTATGACCTTTTCAACAAATTAAGGATAAAATGTTTTTTAACTTATATAGTGGGTGCGGTTATTCTCTGCCATTATAACACCTTTAAAACATACCTGAAAATCTTAAAATAATATTCTAAAAATAAATGAAATCTTTTATAATTACATGACTTTTAAAATATTTTATAATAGAAAGAGATACTACTCTCATATAATTTTGATTTCATCTATGTCAGTATCCATTACTAGATTTTATACATGTTTGAAGTTGATTTATTATGATACAAATAATTGATATTATAATGTATTATTTGCGATTTTTTTTATTTTTGATGTGTTATTTATATAACATTCATGGTTTATGGTTAACATATTAAAATTTTTTATCCTTTTTTAATTCGAATGTTTATGTTTATGTTTCAACATTTCAATATGAGGAATGCATTGGTAATAGTATGTGATGGGTGGAGCCCATTATAGCTTCTCAATGAATCAGTAGGTCCCACGAGACAAACTATTGTCTTGGAACAAGTCCTGGACAAAATCTTATTTGTAGTCTAGGCACGAGGCCTTGACTATGTGGTTAAGATGTCCAATATTATGCATTCCATCATTATGAAATTTTCTATTGATATTGCATGAGATTATTCGACTAGTAGAATATACATGTGAATAAGTTAAAGGAATTATTTGATTAATATTTTCCATATTATACTAAAGTTTAAGATTAAAAGGATTATGTATTAGTCTTATACATTGCATTAAATAATTATGATTATTTGTGATGTTTCCACTATATTATTATCCTTACAGATCATCTGAGATCACACGTTTCTAGGTTTTATTTTTCCCAAGAAGTGAAGAAGTATTTTATGGTTGACTTTCAGGGATAGGCTAAGGATATAAGTTTGTTCAAAGGGGAAAAATGTTGTTTTTTATCTCATGATGTAATGTAAAACATATGTATGTATGTTGTACTTACAGGGTTATTTAACTAATCTGTCATTTGGGACAAGATTCATTATATCATTCCAATGTTATATAATAATGCTCAGAATCTGGGTAACTAGGGTAGGGGAGTTACTATAATGCAGTGATATTTTTATAATAAATGTGGTGGGGGAAATAAATAGTATGTCCATTATTATATAACATTGGAATGATAAATGTGATGGAGGAAATAAAGAAAATTGAAAAACAAAAGTACATGAAATGTATGTAAACATAAAATCCATATAGGTTTTTATGGATTTGTGAGAAATAATATTATTTAATTAGTTAAATAATATTATGTTTAATTCTCTTGGTGAATGTTAATTAATAATAATAATTAACGGTTATTATTGGACATAGGGTTTTACAAAGAATTAAATGAAATGAATAAATGGTTTCGGGAAATTAATTAATTTCATTATTCTATGTAATTAAAATACAAATTATATTATTACCATTGGCCTATCCATTCATTGGGGTTGTGAAAAACATATCAAGAGAAATATATCAAGATAGCAGAGTATTATTTTCATCCAAGAATGCTCTCAATTTATGAGAGATATCCTCCTCCAATGGATCAAGGAGAGCGCTTTGGATTCAGCTCTCAAGGTGATGAAAGACAGACATTACAAGTGAAGGACCTTCCTTTCTAGAACCTGGAGATCACTTTGGATATGTCCAGTGAAACGTGGAGCACGTGAGGATCACCACTAGAGGAAGCCTACACTTGGATTCTATTACGCTACTGATTGATCACATTATATAATAACCGAAAACATCAACGAAGAGATAATTTCATTATGTTAATTATTGTCTTTTTATTAAATTAATTATAACGAACAAATGATGATCCTCTATATGGTTTTGGGACTCCCCTATTTAATTTTTTTTCTTCTTTCTATTCGATTGATCCTGTGTTTTATTGCTGTAAAGAACATTAGATTTATCGTTGTTAATGAAAAAAATGTAAATTTGGGTACATCCACAATGCGCTTTCACTGTGCCCGGAACCTAGAGGAAGGTTGAGATTTTTCTATCACAACAGCAAATGTTATAGCTCCAAATGATGTGGTGGTAGGAACTATTGTTTTTCTCCCAAAGATATGAAGACTTTGTTTGATTCCAGTTATTGAATTATTTTCTCCAAGTTTAAAATGTATATATAGTCAACTGCAAAACTATTAGACGTAGAGTTATAAATCAATATTCATATAGGTATTATCCAACCATCAACATTGTATAGAAACTATTGTATTCAATTTTGAAACCACAATCTCATCTCCAGTCTATATTTCTTTCCCCTGATGTAATTCAGCATTATACTACGGATGGACTGGATTTCATTGTATAATGATAATATCAAATATAGAAGTAAGGAAATTTTATTTGTATTGAATGGAAAACATATTGGTGTTTTCAAAGCAGATTTATCAAAACATAAATTTTGTCTAAAATAACCTCTTGTAACCTTATTTATGAATATGATCAATGAATTAGAACAGAGAAATAAAAGTCTATGAATTGAATGTGCCCCATAGTTTAAGAATATATGGACATATTTCATAAAGAGTTACCTAGAACTCCACTACGAATGAATGTATATTTATCCATTGAACTCATGCATGGATCCATGACGATATCAATGACCCCATATATAATGGAAAATACAAAACAGGATGAATTAATGAAACAAATCCAAGATCTATTGGAGATGGAAATTATCTAACAATATTCATCTCATAAGTGACCATGTGTCCTATTTGTAAATAATAATGATGGATCAATGCAGATATGCATTGATTATAGAGAACATTATTAGATAACAATGAATAACAATGTACCCTCTTCCAAGGATTTATGATTTATTTGATCATCTTCATAGGGCTCAACTCTTCTCAAAGATTTATCTTTGATCTGATTATCATCAATTGAGTGTTATGAAAGATAATATTTCAATGTTTTCCTTCCATTCAGCATATATGCATTAGGAGTTTCTTTTATTCCCTTTAGCTTTACTAATTGTCTTGTTATTTTCATGTATGTGAAGAATATGATATTTAGAAACTACTTTGATAACTTTTTGGTTGTTTTGATTGATTATTTTATAATATATTATAAATTCTGTGGGGAGAATGAAGATTATCTGTAGGTTATATTTTAAACTTATAGGATATTGAGTGTAATTGGAATGATCATAAAATGTGAATTTTTGTTACAAAAAGTTTTTTTCATGGATCAAATTTTACCTAATGATGTAATCCCAGTTGACCTTTCCAAGAAAAAGGTTGTTGATGAGTTTCATCATCCTAAAAATATAACAAAGATTCCTAGTTTCCTTAGTTTATCATGATATTATAAGTGGTTAGTGAGAAACATTTCATAAATTTCTCATCCACTAATAATGAAAACTCAAAATGGGGTAAAATTCATCTACACCAAGGAGTGTCCAAAATTTATCCAAGATTTGAAGAGAATATTGGTTACATAAACCATATTAACTCTACCCTATATCTGAAATTGATTTATTAAATTTTTCAATGTATCTCTAAAAGGGATCAGGTGAGTCCTCCGGAAAAAAGTCAAGATGGTTATTTATGAATCTCGACAGTTGATGACTAATAAAAAAATTTATCATATGCATGACCTAGAGATAGTTATGCTTATTATTTCTATGAATACCTAGAGTAACTATCATTATTGGGAGAAATGTGATATATACAAATACTGTGACACCCGTCATCTTTAAATAATTTTTTTTATTAATTTTATTTTTATCGAGGAGTCTGGGTGAAACCTGAATAAATGTGTTGATTTCTTATTTAGAAATACACTTTTTGGCCTTGACGGCGTTAGTGAGCCGCTGTCGAAGCCAGGCGACCTCACATGTGTCACTGTGCGGCCTCGCGTGGTTCTCCGTATGACTTCTTGACATGCAACTAATTAAATAAATAGAATTATTGATAAAGAAATAAAATTTGAAAGGAGGATAAAATGAAAATAAATTAATACAAGAATTTTATAGAAATTTAATGGATTGATTTAATATTTAAGGATATTTTTATCATTATAATTGTTAGTTCTAAGGATAATAATTTATTTAAGTAATTATTATTATTCCAATTAGTTATATTATTATTACTATTATTAAAATGTTAATTATTATTATTCGTATGAATATTTTTTTTAGTTTTAATTTCTTTAGTTTTCTTTTTATTATTTTTTTATTCTTTCTCTTTTTTCCCTCCCCCGTACTCTTGGAATCGTGACCCAGCTCCCCCTCCTCATTTTTATTTCTTCCCCATTGAAACCCCCCACTATCCTCACCTGGATCACACCACCCCCCTACTGGTCTCCTCGCTACGTCTCCTGCCTGCCCCCTATCCATGATGTC
The DNA here is from genome assembly GCA_963277665.1 of Viscum album. Lineage (NCBI taxonomy): Eukaryota > Viridiplantae > Streptophyta > Magnoliopsida > Santalales > Viscaceae > Viscum > Viscum album. The sequence continues at coordinate 1,998,486,041 of OY728157.1, forward strand.
TTCCAGCTTCCCCAGCTCATGCCATCATGTGAATTTCCCTGAATACATGACGTAACACCTCTGCTTTTGGCAAGCCAGCTCGCACAGCTGCCCGGACCCTTGCGTGCACCTCCTGCATTGGTCAGCATTCCAGTGACCGGACCTCTCACCCAAAATCCCATTATGCTGCCACATCTCCCTTTTCCTCTGGTTAATCCCTTCAACAGATCATAGGTGTAACACCCCAAGCTTCTACGGTACGCTTCTCTTTGAATAATGTGATAGCATGTGTTGTACGCAACATCGAGTTCTAACACACCACAACCAATCAAACTAGCCGTTATGAATAGTGATACATACTTTTTGAAATTTAATAAATTTTATCTCTCAAAATAGACTTCATTTTTGGATTAGGAATATTGAATTTATCCTAGGGGAAATTTTGGACCTTTTCTGATAACATTTATATTTTGATGAATAGTGAAAATTACTAGATTTTAATTAAAAACTAATTTTTGAATCGAAATAATTTATATTGATAAATTATGAATTTGAGTGGTTTAATAGTATATTTATAATAATTTTTTACCATTTAATACAATGTTGGTCATTGTACATAATTTTACAATTAAACTGGACATAAACAAGTGTCAATATTTTGATAATTATTATCTCTTAAAAACATGCTTTTTGTTTTAACAACGGGAATTAATTTTAAATTAATTTCTGCCACTTCTGTGTTTTGAATTTAGAAAAATGGAATCAATATTCGGAATAAGTATTTTCATATTTTTTAAATAGGTAACTTTTATTTTTAGACATTTTGAATAATTACATCGGTAAATATTTTATTTAGCATGGTTAAGGGTAAATCTGGTAAATAAGGGTTAAAAAAACATATTAATAATAAATAATTACCCTAAAACGTGTCATAAACTTATTGGTTGATACATGACCGACCATGGGAATCTTTGGGTCGATTTTTGGACCCCATGGAGCCACTTGTAAGTGATAATGACACTTTATATTAATTAAGTTAAAACAAATTAAAAAATGACATAAGCATATATCTTTTAGAAAAACAATTTTTACATAGGGTTATATATGTTGGATTTTCGACTATAAATATTCATTATAAATCTATAAATATTTCCTACATAATTATTTTTTATTTATAATTTTTGGACATTAAATAATTTAATTTATTTGTGACACAATGATGATGCAGTAATTACCTAATTAATGAAAAATTAGAATAATTGATATTATAAATTCCCAAATAAATATAATTTGAGAGTTTTTATGAATTAAAATAATTTTATAGGTTAATATGACTTGTTAGGTATGATTTAATTATCGTTTTTCGAAGTAATAATTCTGTTATGATTTTTAAAACAATCAATTATTGATTATTTTCAAAATTGACATAAAAAAGTTTTTAAAAAAATATTATATTATTAATTGATATTAAATTCCTAAAAATCTAAGGATCATACATGAAACTTATATCATGATAGGTTTATCATTAATGGACCGATTGGGGGTCTCTTGGATGTATATAGTAAGTTTATTAACAATATAATATTTTATACAAAGAGACATTGTAAAAGTGAAACTAATTAACTAAGAGTTAATACTTAAAGATAAGGTTAATATAGTAACCCAAACCTGTCTAAATTATAATAGTTGAGTGGTTTTCGAACCGTACCCACATTAAACTCTAAATAATCCACTTCTTATCCATTAGTAACCGAATATAAATTTATTATAAAATAATATTTCTAACTTTTTCAAAGGTGCCCCTCACCCCTCTTATAAAAGAGCACTCTCCCTTCTCCTTAAATCACAACTTCAAAGCCTTTTGGTTTGGCCACCCTCTGACCAAATACTCTCTAAAATTCCCTCACATCATCCAATAGTGATTCCTTTAGTCAGAAAGCCAACTTAAGGAGCCCTTTTGATCAAATCAAAAGGAAGAACCCGAAGAAGATGTAATGATTTCACCACCATTTTTCAAGTTCCTTTCCTCTTCCACTTCTTCTTTCTTTGTTATTACCATTATAAAATAATAAATCCAGTATATTATATATACTTTTATGTTATTATAAACATTTTACAACCATATTTCAGTATTCTTTTCATCCTTTGAATAACTTGTCACCATACGTGCGTATGTACGGCTTCCCTTATCCACATCGTGGTGTAATTGTTATTCAATAAATTATTATTTGGATGGGTATAATAATGATGTGTAATTCATATAAATAATAAATATAACATGATAGTGATTCTGTATATATAATATACAATCCAATTATATATTATTTTAATATCAAAAGAATGATATTGTCGCTCGTGCGTACGTACGGACTATCGTCTCCACGAACGCGATGAGATTCATTCTCCATCGTATCCATTCAAGTATAAATCTCATTTGATGAATAATAATAGTATCTAAGGACTGGATATAATTATGGATATGAATAATATACAACCTATCCAATACAAACATGTCTTACGTAAGAAAACATATAAAAGAAAATGAGTATATTAACAACCGAAACAATGATAATACTAAGATATTATTAACAAATCAATGTTAAAAGATCATATATGATATCATATTTATGTATATGATTCTTTTATAATTAAATAACAATAATTTCACTATTATACAGGAGGTTAACCTACCCCCAACCAAGGAAAAGAACAAGGTAAGGGGTTTCTTATCTCACTTTCAATTCCGTGAGATTTCTATTGTTCACCACATATTTATTGCATGCAGTGTATTGTGTACTGCCATTTGATATGTATTATCATGATCCTCTTTATATTCATGATATAATATGAGTTATTTGGTGGTTATTGACTATTTTTCGTGCAACTCGATTGATTACAATGAGGTAAGGGTTTTCATCTCACTCCTTATTCCCGTGAGATTCATGCCATATTGCCACTATTACCTTTTGTGTGGTGTATGTACTGCACATAATTGTATTCTTTGTGTAATAAACATTAATTTATGTGTATTTACATATTCATTGAATTATACCTCTTTCATGGGTTGTATGTTTCGTATGTTACCAAATTGGTAAGGGTTTATTTCACAATATCTTCATTATCTGAGGATGTTTATATGTAATAATCTACTGGGATTTCTTTATCATCCACATCCATGTTTCGTAAAAATGTATTTCAAAATAGCTTTACAATTTCCAAGAATATGGGTTAAAGTCATTTATACCCTTTTTTGACTTTTTATAAGAGGTTTATAAAGGAATCTTTCTGTCATTTTCTAAACAAGGTGCTTTGTAACCTTTTCGACAGAATTAAGGTAAGAATGTTTTTCTTAACTTATACGGAGGGTGAAACTATTTTCCGCCATTATAAAATATTAAAATCTTCCATTACAATTTTATAAGAATATTTTCGAAGTAAAGTTTTTATTTCATAATTATGTTACTCTTAAATGATTTCAAAAAAAGATATATTTCTCTCAAATACCTGAAAAATCAGTGCAAATGTATACATATTTAATGCAAGCTTAAAAATGTTTTCAGATAGCCAGACTCTCGAGTGTGGTAGACAAGAAGGGATTGGGAGAGGACCCATTATGGCCTGTAATTAGTCATACAGTCTGAGAATTAGTTATTTTGTTTTCATAAGCTTGAATAATGTTTTCAGAAAAACACTGGATTATATTTGAGAAATTTTAAACGTAAGTATCTTCAAAAAAATTACATCGGTTGGTCTCATGAGACAAACTAGTGACCTGACACAAGGTCTTGACAAAATCATATTTTTAGTCGTGGCTCGAGGCCTTGGCTATGTGGTTATGATAGTCTGGCAATATGCATTCCATCATTATGAAAGTGATTACTGATATTGGATGTGATTATTTGATTAGTATAATATCCATGTGAATAAGTAAATGGCATTATTTAATTTTATTTTTTCCATACTATGTTGAAGTTCATTTGTAAAAGGATTTTGTTTTAGTTATACATTGCCTTAAATGTTTATTCTTATTTATAAATGTTTCCGCTATATTGTTATCCTTACTGGGCATTTGAGCTCACCCATAATCTATTTTTTATTTTTCCCAGGATGTGAAGAAGTAAATTATGAATGACCTCCAGGGATAGTATGAGGGGATAAGAGTGTGGAATATGGACACTATGTTGTTGTGGTTTTCATTTTTATTATGTAATGTAAAACCTTATGAATATATCTAGTGTTTCCAAGGCTACTAAACTAATCGGTCTTTCGAGATTTGATCTTTCTTGTGATCATTCCAATGTTATGTAATAATGCACCGACTCTGGGTAACTGGGGTCAGGGCGTTATAGTTGGTATCAGAGGAAGATTAGTACAAACCATAGAAGCTAGATTTAGATAAACTCTGATTAGAGAACATAGATTTAATATGTACTTTGAGGATTAGTATAGAATAACTTCCTAGAATTTTGGTACTGTAGAGATTTTGTGATTTTTCCAAGAAATACATCCATGTCTAGATACGAGCATGTAGAGATGGCTCTGGCACAGATGTACCTATAGGTAAACCCCGAAAACACTGCTTTGAGCTAGACTCGAATGGGAACTGGTGCACGAAAACGGGCCTTGCTGCACTCTTCGTTACAACACTCCCGGGGGATATTCTTAGGATAACTCTCATTTGCATTACAAATCATTATGAAAGGTTAATGAGTATATACTTCCTCAAAGATATCATTTTTTTGATTATGGATTATATCCATTAATAGTTCAATTTATGTTAACTGTATTATAAGTATGGAATTATGTATTTTGATTCATTAACTGATCTAGTTTATGACATTGTTTATAAATGGCGCCTAGTGGAAGAAATGGAAACTGTAACAATGCACGCACTCCATGTAAGGATTTCCCTCATGTTCAAGATAATTATAGTGGATATGGTGATGAAACTAGTGCTGATCAGCTAATCACCATACTGGGACAACTCACTCAGGTTATGAATAATAACATTACCCGTATGGAGCACCCAGATCTGCAGCGTGGAGGATCAATGTTAGATCACTTTATGAGGAAACAACCACCAATGTTCAATGGGAGTACAAATCCCTTAGTAGCTGAGCAATGGATAAATTTCCTAGAGAAAATATTTCAGGCTTTGGGAGGAGTAAAAGGGAAAAAGTTATCATGGTAGTTTACCACCTCACTGGAGATGCTGATCAATGGTGGTCATTGATTCAAAACACGAAGGAAGATGATGAAGTATCAAATATTGAATGGAGGGAGTTAAAAGATCTATTTTTAGAAAAATATTGTCCTCGTGACCATCGAGCAGATATGGAAAGGAAATTTTTGAGTCTGAGACAAAATGAGGATGAGAATGTCAAAAAGTATGAGGCTAACATTACAAGGTTAGCAAGGTATGCTGGAGATTATATAAATAACCCCAGAAGTAATATTGATCGTTTCATTGATGGGTTAAAACCATTTCTCTGTCGAGAATTAGTCTCACACTCCTTTTCATCGTACGAAGACATTGTCTCATGTGCTATCCTGACAGAAAAGGAATTCACTAAGTCTTATGACTTTAAATCAAAGCAAGAGAAGAAGAGATCTTCTGATCAATATGGGAATGGAAATAAGGGGAAGAATAGAAAGGTTGAATATCCATCCATTGGTAAATGTGGTAAGAAACTCCCCGGTACTTGCTTAAAGGGAATGGGTGTCTGTTACAAGTGTGGTTAAAAAGGCCACCAAGCTCGTGATTGAAAAGGGAAGAAGGAAGCTACCAATGTTTAGTGCTACAATTGCAGGGAGATGGGACATTATCCAAATGAATGTCCCAAGCATCAAGGGAACATACCTTAGTAAAGGCCAAGGGATCAAGGCCAAGCTTATGCTATCACTACTGCTGAAGTATAAGCTCCGAAAGACGTGGTGGCAGGTAATTTAATGGTTTCCTCAAGGTGAGCAAATGCATTATTTGATTCTGGATCATCGCATTGTTTCATATATTCCCAGTTTGCTAAGAAAATTAGATATTTCCAATTTCACTTAACAAGGTAGTTGTCAGTTAAAACTCCTAAGGGAAGTATCATTGCAACAATGTTTTGTGAATCAGTATCCATTAGAGCACATAAATGTTCTTTATATGCTGATCTCATCGTTATACCTATGATTGGGTTTGATATAATCCTCTATATGGATTGGCTTTCAGACTATGATGCGATGATTTATTGTAAGAAGAAGGAGGTTACAATTTTTGATGATGATGATAAGGAACACCTTATCTTTAGAGCAGAATCGTCACCACCTAATACTTCTCCAGACCCACCTCCAGTAGCTCAACTAAATTCAATTATTGGGGAGGAAGAGAATGAAATGACTATGGGTGAGGAAAGGAATTTTAAAATAGAACATGTACCTATTGTGAATGAATATGTAGATGTATTTCCGGAAGATTTACCTGGACATCCTCTAGAATGAAAAGTTGAGTTTTCCATTGATTTAATTCCTGGATAAAGGCCTATATCGAAGACCCCTAATAGAATGGCCAATGTAGAATTAGTCAAACTAAAGAAAAAACTAGAGGAATTGAGTAATAAGGGATTTATCTGACCTAGTGTTTCTCCATAGGGATACCCTGTTATTTTTGTTAAAAAGAAAGATGGATCTATGAGGTTATATATCGACTACTGGGAGATCAATGCTATAAAAATAAAGAACAAGTATCCCCTACCTCGCATTGATGATTTATTTGACCAACTGCATGGAGCTAAATATTTTTCAAATGTTGAACTTCGATCTGGATACCATCATTTGTGTGTGAAGAAGGAAGACATTCCAAAGACTGCATTTCGAACCAGGTACGGGGATTACGAGTTTACAGTGATGCCTTTTGGATTGACTAATTTACCTTTTGTATTCATGGATCTGATGAATAGAGTTTTCAAGGAATATATTGATGAATTTTTGGTGGTATTTATTGATGATATCTTGGTATACTAAAAAAGCTTCGAAGATCATGAAAATCACTTGTGCATTATCCAGAAGTCTCTGAGAAGACATGAATTATATGGGAAGTTTAGCATGTGTGAATTCGGGCTTCAAGAGATTTTTTTTCTTGACCATATTGTCTCTAAAGATGGAATCTCTGTTGATCCTTATAAGAACAAGGAAATCCACGAATGTCTAGCACCTATGAGTATAACTGAGGCACGTAGTTTTATTGGTTTAGCAGTTTATTATTGACGTTTCGTCCAGAATTTTGCCTGATTGGCTAACCCATTATCGAAGCTCACACGTAAAGGGGTTATGATTGTTTGAACAAAAGAGTGTGAATAATGTTTCGAAGAACTAATAAGAATATTAGTCAATACTCCTATATTGACTCTACCATCAGGGAATGATCGATTCATTATTTATAGTGATGCATCAAAGAAAGGACTTGGTTGTGTCCTTATGCAGAATGATAGGGTTATTGCCTATGCATCACGACAGTTGAAATATCGTGAACAAATCTATCCTACTCATGATCTCGAGTTAGCAGTTGTGATCTTTGATTTGAAGATATGGATGCACTACCTCTATGGTAATAAATGTGATATTTATACTAATCACAAGAGTTTGAAGTATATTTTCTCACAAAAAGAACTCCACATGAGGCAAAGGAGATGGCTTTAATTACTCAAGGATTATGATTGTACGATACACTACCAACCGGGGAAAGGAAACAATGTGGAAGATGATTTGAGAAGAAAATATCATGGAGTTTTGAACAACAAGAGAATTGAAAGGGATCCAATTTTCATCGATCTAGTGAAGATGGACATGGGAATAACCAGGGAAGGTGAAACATCAATGCTTTTTCAAATGGTTTCCAAACCGTCTTTACTAGAAAGGATTAAGAGTTCTCGGACTGATGCTGAAGAATTTCAAAAGAAGATTAAATCTGTGAATGATGGTAGATTGAGAGAAATTGTGTATGAAGAAGGAATTTTGAAATTCAGGAAGAGACTTTGTGTTCCTGATATACCTGATCTAAAGAAAGAATTGTTGGATGATGCTCATTGTTCCAATTTCTCTATACACCCTGGGAGCACAAAAATGTATAGAGATTTGAAGGAACATTTTTGGTGGGACAACATGAAGAGGGAAATTTCTGATTTTGTGTCAAGATGTATGGTTTGTCAACAAGTGAAAGCTGGAAGGAAACAGCCTGGAGGAGTCATGAAACCTCTTCCCATACCAGAGTGGAAATGGGGCAATATTACGATGGACTTTGTCCTAGGGATACCAAAGACTCCTAGAAAGAATGAAGAAATATGGGTTATTATTGATCGTCTTACCAAGTCAGCACATTTTCATGCTCTAAGAGAAGATCTACCACTGGAACGTCTAGAAAGACTATATATTAATGAATTTGTGAGACTTTAGGGAGTACCCCTATCGATTGTTTCTGATCATGATCCCTATTTTACTTAAAGATTCTGGAAGAGTCTTCAGAAATCCCTAGATACTGAACTTCATTTGAGCAGTGCCTACCACCCTCAGATAGACAGACAATCAGAATGGACTATTCAAACCTTAGAATACATGTTGAGATCTTTCTCACTTGACTTTCAGGGTATGTGGGATCAATATTTACCTTTGGTAGAATTTTCCTATAACATGAGCCTCCATTCGAGTATTCAGATGGCCCCATATGAAGTGTTATATGGAAAGAGATGTCGCACACCAACCTGTTGGGATGACGTTGGTGAAAGAAAACTTGTAGGTCTAGAACTGGTGGAGGAAACGATGGAAAAGGTGGAGGTAATCCAAAATCACATCAAAAGCAGCTCAAAGTAGGCAGAAGATCTATGCCGATAATCGAAGGAAGGATTTGGAATTTCAAGTTGGTGATCATATTTTCCTGAAGGTATCTCCAGGGAAGGGAGTCATACTTTTTGGTAAGAAATGTAAATTTAGTCCCAGGTACATCCGACCTTTCGAAATTATATAACGAATTGGGGATGTAGCTTACCGATTGGCAATGCCACCAAGTCTCTCAAAAGTTCACGATGTGTTCCACGTATCTCTGTTGAGGAAATACATGTCTGACCCAACGCATGTACTCACATATGAAGAATTAGAACTCGAACCTGATCTTTCTTATCGTGAAGAGCCCGTCAGGATTCTTAATACGAGAGAACAAGTACTGAGAAATCAGACAACTCGTCTGGTAAAAGTCTTGTGGAGAAACCATAAGATGGAAGAGGCAACGTGGGAACCCGAGGAACTTATGATGAAGAACCACCCGAGTCTTTTCATGCGGTAGTATTCTATAAATTTCTAGGATGAAATTCTTTGAAAGAGGGGAGAATGTAACAGCCCAAGCTTTTACAGTATGCTTCTCTTTGAATAATGTGATAGTGTGTGTTGTACGCAACATCGAGTTCTAACACACCACAACCAATCAAATTAGCCGTTATAAATAGTAATACCTACTTTTTGAAATTTTATAAATTTATTATCTCAAAATGGACTTCATTTTTGGATTCGGAATATCGAATTTTGCCTAGGGTGAAATTTTGGAACTTTTCGGATAACATTTATATTTTGAAGAATAGTGAAAAATAGTAAATTTTAATTAAAAACAACTTTTTCAATCGAAATAATTTATATTGATAAATTATGAATTTGAGTAGTTTTAGAGTATATTTAGAATATATTTTTACCATTTAATACAATTTTGGTCATTGTACATAATTATACAATTAAACCAGACATAAACAAGTGTCAATCTTTTGATAATTATTATCTCTTAGAAACACGCTTTTTGTTTTAACAATGAGAATTAATTTTAAATTAATTTCTGCCACTTATGTGTTTTAAATTTGGAAAAATGGATTCCATATTTTTAATCAGGATTTTCATATTGGGTAAATAGGTAACTTTTATTTTTAGACATTTTGAATAATTAATTCAGTAAATATTTTATTTACCATGGTTAAGGGTAAATCCGGAAAATAAGGGTTAAAAAATTATAATAATAACAAATTACCCTAAAACGTGTCCTAACCTTATTGGTTGGTACATTTCTGACCATGGGCATCTTTATGTGGATTTTTGGACCCCATGGAGCCACTTGTAAGTGATAATGACACTTTATATTAATTAAGTTAAAATAAATACAAAAATGACATAAGAATATATCTTTTAGAAAAACAATTTTTACATAGGGTTATATATGTTGGATTTTCGACTATAAATATTAATTAGAAAGATAAAAATATTTAATACATAATTGTAGTTTATTTATAATTTTTATACATTAAATAATTTAATATATTTATGACACAATGATTATGAAGTAATCACCTAATTAATGAAAAATTAGAATAATTGATATTATAAATACCCAAATAAATATAATTTGAGACTTTTTATGAATTAAAATAATTTTATAGGTTAATATGAAATGTTAGGATTTATTTATTTAAATTTTTTCGAAGTAATCATTCTGTTATGAGTTTTACAAAAATCAATTATTGAATAGTGTAAAAAATTACATAAAAGAGTTTTTAAAACAAATATTATATTATTAATTGATATTAAATTCCAAAAAATATAAGTTTCGGCCAAGAGACATATACCATGATATTTGTATCATTAATAGAACGATTATGGGTCTATTGGATTTATATAGTACGTTTATTAACCATATAATAAAAAAATACAAAGAGACATTGTAAAAGTGAAACTAATTAACTAACAGTTAATACTTAATGATAAGGTTAATATAGTAACCCAAAACTATATAAATTCTATTGGTTGAGTGGTTTTCGACCCATCCCCACCTTAAACTTTAAATAATCCACTTTGGAGCCATTAGAAACTGAATATTAATTTATTATAAAATAATATTTCTAGCTTTTCCAAAGGTGCCCCTCACCCCTCTTATAAAAGGGCACTCTCCCTTCTCATTAACTCACACCTTCAAATCCTTTTGGGTCCACCAAAATCTTCCCAAATACTCTCTCATCTTCACTCAATTCATCCTAGAGGGCTTCGTTTAGTCAGAAAGACATCTTATGGAGCCCTTTTGATCAAATCAAAAGGAAGAACCCGAAGAAGAGGTAATGATTTCACCACCCTTTTTCAAGTTCCTTTCTTCTTCCACTTCTTCTTTCTTTGTTATTAACATTATAAAATAATAAATATAGTATTTTATATATACTTTGATGTTATTATAAAAATTTTACAACCATATTTCATTTTCTATCCATCCTTTGAAAAACATGTCACCATACGTGCATACGTACGGCTTACCGTCTCCACGCCGTGGTGTAATGTTATTCAATAAATTATTATTTGAATGGGTATAATAATGATGTGTAATTAATTTAAATAGTAAATATAACATGATAATGATTCTGTATATATGATATACCATCCAATTATATATTATTTTAATATCAAAAGAATTATATTGTCGCTCATGCGTACGTATGGACTACCGTCTCCACGAACGCGATGAGATTCATTTTCCATTGTATCCATTCAAGTCTACATCTCATTTGATGATTAATAATAGTATCTGAGGACTTGATATCAGTCTAGATATGAATACGATACAACATATCAATGACAAACACGTCTTACGTAACAAAACATATAAAAGAAAACGAGTAAGTTAACACCCAAAACAATGATAATACAAATATATTATTAACAAATCAATGTTAAAAGATCATATATGATATCATATTTATGTATATGATTCTTGTATAATTTAATAACAATTATTTAACCATTATATATGTAGTTAACCTACCCCCAACCAAGGAAAAGTACAAGGTAAGGGGTTTCTTATCTCACTTTTAATTCCGTGAGATTTCAATTGTTCACCACTTTTTTATTGCATGTGGTGTATTGTGTACATCCATTTGTTATGTATTATCATGATCCTATTTATATTCATGATATTATATGATTAATTTGGTGGTTATTGAGTATTGTTCATGCAACTCGATTGATTACAATGAGGTAAGGGTTTTCATCTCACTCCTTATTCCCGTGAGATTCATGCCATATTGCTACTATTACCTTTTGTGTGGTGTATGTACTGCCCATAATTGTATTCTTTGTGTAATGCACTTTAATTTATGTTTATTTACATATTCATTGTATGATAACTCTTTCATGGGTTGTATGTTTCGTAAGTTACCAAATTGGTAAGGGTTTATTTCGTAATATCTTCATTATCCGAGGTTGTTTATACGTAATAATCTACTAGTATTTCTTTATCATCCACATCCATGTTTCTTAAAAATGTATTTCAAAACATTTTTTCTTTTACAAGAATATGGGTTAATGTAATTTATACCCTTGTTTTACTTTTTATAAGAGGCTTATAAAATAATCTTTCTGTCGTTTTCCGTACAAGGTGCTTTTTAACCTTTTAGACAGAATTAAGGGAAGAATGTTTTTTTAACTTATACAGCGGGTACAACTATTTTCCACCGTTATAAAATCTTCAAAGCGTCCCTTACAATCTTATAAGAATATTTTCAAAGTAAATGTTTTATTTTATAATTATGTTACTCTTAAATGATTTCATAAAAATATATATTTCTCTCAAATACTTGAAAATCCAGTGCAAATGTATACGTATTTAACACAATCTTAAAAATGTTTTCATAAAACCAGATTATCAAGTGTGGTAGACAAGAAGGGATTGGGTGAGGACCTATCATGGCTTGTAATTAGTCGAGCAGTCTCAGAATTAGTTATTTTGTTTTCATAATCTTGCATAATGTTTTCAGAAAAACACTGGAGTATATTTGAGCAATTTTAAATGTAAGTATCTTCAAAAAAAATTCATCGGTAGGTCTCATGAGACAAACTAGTGTCTTGGAACAAGGCCTTGAAAAACCCATATTTGTAGTCTTGGCATGATGCCTTGGCTATGTGGTTATGATTGTCTAGAATTATGCATTCCATCATTATGAAAGTGGTTACTGATATTGTATGTGATTATTCAATTAGTAGAATATCCATGTGAATAAATAAATGGCATTATTTCATTTTATTTTTGCCATACTTTGTTGAAGATAAAGTTTAAAAGGATTTTGTTTTAGTTATACATTTCCTTAAATGTTTATTATTATTTATGAAAGTTTCCTCTATATTTTTATCCTTACTGGGAATTTGAGCTCATCCCTTTACTATGTTTTATTTTTCCCAGGATGTGAAGAAGTAAATTATGAATGACCTGCAGGGATAGTATGAGGGGATAAGAGTGTGGAATATGGAAACTATGTTGGTGTAGTTTTCATTTTTATGATGTAATGTCAAACCTTATGAATATATCTAGTGTTTACAAGGCTACTAAACTAATCGGTCTTTCGAGATTTGATCTTTCTTGTGATCATGACAATGTTATTTAATAATGCACCGAATCTGGGTAACTGCGGTTGGGGTGTTACAATAGGGTTTCAGTTTCTGGTTTATGAGTTGTTGAGGTCCGATATTGATAGCTTCTTTTTGTTCCTCTATTTTAGGGTTCAATTGTGATTTTTTTGGTTCAAATTATTGTTTTAGAATCCAATTCAATCCCCATGTTGTGCGTTTTGGAGCAATTGGAGATTCTAACATGTTTTTAATGTTTTCCCTACACTGAGGTTGGTGTGTCCAAGCCTTAGCATCCTTAGACTAATTTAATATGTTTTTTTAAATTGAGTAATGTATTTATTGGTGTTATTATGTGATGCATTTAGTGTTTTTGAATTGGTTTGTGTTTAAATGTTGAAGTCGGATTTCTAATATAGTGATTGTCTAGGTTTTGGTGTGAGCTTTGGTGCAATGTTTTTAAAAAAATGGGTTTTAGGAGTTGTTTGGGTTGCGTGAAATGTCTATAGAAATATTTTTGACATGAACATGTGTTATTGAGTCTACCCATCATATGACACTTGTTGCGAGAGTTATTAGAAAAATGAAATTAATTATTTTAGGTGTGGAAAATATAATTTTGTAATAGTTTATTACATAACTGAGTATGAAATGTTTTTTTCTTGAAAAAAAGGGTTGCATGTCATGCGTATCATATTGTATTGATTCTTGAAAAAGGTTTTTGGGTACGATCTTAAAAGTGAGAAATATTTTCTAAATCACATAATGTGGGAGTGTATAATAAAAAGGTGTTTAAAGGAAAAATTATTTATTATGGCACGTTGAACTTATTGTGCACCTTTTTGTTTAAATTTTAAATCTTTGGATTAGATGAAAACATGTTTTGGAACGTTCATCCTGCACATTCAATTTTTAACTGGTGTTTTGGGATGAGATCATTTATTTTTTTGGTTTACATTATATTGGGATAATTTTAAATGTTTTATAAATTGTTTACTTGAAGTTATTTAATTAGATGTGAGTGTGGATGTGGTGTTTGATATAGTTAAGCATGTGGTAAATTTTAAGTGTCGTTAATGTGTGAAAATTAGTCATTTTTCATGTGAAACCCGAAGTGTAAATTAGAAACTTTCTATTAATAGTTTAAATAATTTATTATTTCATGCATGGGATGTGAATTCTGATGTGAAATAGTTTGGGTGTGCATTTGGTCTAGAAATGGTGATTTTGGAACATGAATTCGGGTAAAATAAAATTGGTTCCTTTTCAAATTGTTTTGGATTTTTTATGTACAATCAAATTGCATAAGTGGTGTGAGGCATGCTTATCAAATGGTATAGTATGTTTGTTTTTAGAGTGGGGTTTGGGTGTGTAAGTGGTGGCACACTATGTACCATGTTTGTCTTGACTTTTGGGTGTAAATGTGTTGTGTTAGTGATTTGTAAATGTGAAACTTGATTTAGTACAAGGGGAAACCCCAAATAGCTTTGAGGGGGCGAGTCTAGAGGGCTAGTGTTCTGAAGGTGAGTCGACCCGGTTTCACTAGCAGGACTAACAATTGAAACAATAACTAAACATATGATTTTTTGAATTTCGTGGCCTTCTAAGCCATGTTTTCTGAGGGTCGTGGTTTCTAAGACACATTTCACTGAGACATGATGTTCTAGGATCCCACTCAAGCAGGATAAACATTACGGGATTTACCCATAGTGCTCTATTTTTCAGGATGTGGTGCCTTCCGTCGGCATATGGAGGTCTAGTTGAGTTTTTGCATGTTATTTATAAATTTTTTCCTTCCATTTGAAATTAGTATTGTGAAATGGTTTTTCTTTCAGCACTCTTCCCTTTTAATTTTCAATTTTTAAATGTTTCCCTTAAAAGTGTTTTAAAATTATTGTTTAAAATAAGAATGTTAAATTATCTTTTTGATGTTGTGAAATGGAACCTTTTTATTGGGTGACGTCCAACTGGGCCTTTGGCTCACACTGTAAATACAACTATGGTTGTATATAGCCCTTGATTCTTGTGTATTCCAGGTTGCGACGTCATGATTAATGATGGTGGTTCTCAATGCTGTTGGTCTTAACATACAGGATGATGTTGGTAGCTTGCCGGTGAGGCTTCTTGTGTCACTTGAGGTTGGTATTAGAGTTTTTGTTATCTGTATTTCTTGTTATTCACTTTGGTTTTTTAGTTTAATAGTAGACTTAAACATGTTTATGGTTTAAATGTGTGTTTGGTTGTTTGTTTCTAGTCTCAGTTTATTTAGCTTGTTAGTTGTTTTTTTCTATCTCTTGTTTTGGGTAAATTGTTCCCACGTATTATTTCGATACGCGGGCACTTGTTCTAGCCCATGGGGATCGGTAATGCCCCTTGGGCCATGTCATAGACTGGGCCAGACGCCGGGTCGGATGGCGACCCAACCTGGTTCATGAAAAAAGGGTATCAGATGAGTTTTATCCTCTTGGGTCGCATTCTTTCGGGATATAGTCATAGTAGACCAAAATGAAGGTTTTCAGAACTCGATGTTCTAGCTACGAGCAATGTGCCTAGCTAGCAAACCTCGTGGTAGGAATCGAGTTAACAAAGTATGTTGAGGTTTGTCTGAGTCATTTGTTCTTGTGGTTAATATTGTTTAGGGGAAATGAAAAGAGAGTAGGGTCAATCGTCCCAGTGTCTTCATAGGGATTGGCAAGCCATGTGGAGCCAGGGATACTATCCTAGAATACGCTCAGTGGTGGTGGACTGATTGGCATATGACCACAAACCATATGTTCTAGTCACCCGCTGATAATAGTCTCCTCTTGGATCGCTCCACGCCTCATTGTTTTGGATTCATGGAAATCTGTTTTTTAAGTAAACATGATTTTATTTGGAGAAAAAAATGTTTTGAAATGAAGTGATTTAAAAATAAAATGATGAATGAGGTTTGAAAGGTGTGGTCTGAATGTTTTGGTTTTGAAAAATGGAAAAGCCTGGTTTTCAACTTTGGGGTTCTTGTGGGAAACCACATGCATGAGCGTATATGGAAAGAGAAATGGTTAATGGCATGAGAGGATGAGTTCCTGATTGAATATGAGGTGAGTGCCTGTGTGACACGAAAACATGCATGTGCGAGGCCCATGGGACCCCATTAGGGTTTTTGAAACCCACCAGCTTTTCTTATATACAAAAAGTCTTTTTAAATGAGAATTTGGGGTGTTAATAACTGGTTATTGAATGGTGTGTATTTATGTTTTGGAAATGTTGGATGTGAGTTGTTTTGAATCATGGATCCTATCTAATTGATTTTTGCCCTGAGTTTCAATTCTTATTTGTATGTTGCTATGCAAGCGTGTAGTTAGTGAATTATTTTGGAATGTGCTTTGGGAAGCCCTTGTTGTGGTTCCCTTAGCACGTTTAGTGTTCAATTGTGGCATGTATTGACCATTGGACTAGTTTGGGTGGGTCCATGGTTTTCATTCTTGACTAGTGTATGCCCCCTATAAAGCATTGTCATGTGATTGAAGTGTGGCCACAGGAAACTCGCCATTGGTCGGCCCTCCAGTTGATTAGAGGACTCTCTTCTTGAATTCTAGAACCACTCCTTTTTACATCCAAACAGATCCTCTCACAGTGGGATGACATATGTGAGGGGTTTTGAAAGGAGTTTTTGTTTCTTTGAGTTGTGTGAGTTGTCAGGTACGAAGTTTGACATTGTTGTGTTTGAATGTTCCCCTGGAAACGGTGAAAGGAATTCCAGCAGGGAAGGGTGAAGGTGGTTTAGAATTATCTGTGTTGACAGTTGTCCTGAAAGTTTTTTAGTGATCCCATCGGCCATAAGGGTCATGTTTGGAGATATTTTCATAGGGAGTTCTCCTTAAGAGAAAAGGTGGATTTCGTGGAACCCTTCAAGAATCCTTATTTACATTGGAGTGCATCCTCCTCTGGGAGAGTTTTGTTTTTTCTATCGAAAGGGGAGTGTTTGTTGTGCATCTTTCATTCTTAAGATTCTTAGTTAAGGTGAAGAGTTAGATGCATGTGCATCATCTAAACCATGGTTTTCGTGAATTTGTTGTGATCTAGTAGTTGGAGGTCGTGGTGTGTTGTGTTTTCTCGTGTGTTCTCGGTTTTGGTATGGCTGCGTGTGCCACCAAAAGGAAAATCTCCGTTCGGGGGTCATCAACAATTGATCGTGAGGCAGAAGATGTTTCAATAATCAGGGCTCCATCCATAGGCCTCAAAGTAAAGCTGGCAGGTGGTTATGAACCCCAGGAGTGTATGCGACCCCAAATTTATTTCTGTCATCAGTGTTGAATGTAACGTAATTTTATAATTTTTCTTTTGGTTCCATTCCAAACGACCCATTTGGGTGTTGGGGGGATTCTCGTGGCTATGAGGCAGTGTGCCCATCTTGTTACCTTAATGTCCTGGGGGTTGTGTCCCACCAGATGTAGTCGCTTTTAGTAGTCCTTATGGGGTCTGTTTGGGAAACATAGTCTAAAAGTTGAATGATGTTCATCCAGGGATGTTGAGATGTTCGATTGTCTTCGGATGTGGTATTGACGCCTGATGGTTAGGCCCCGCCCTCCCCTTCCTATTGGTGAGTGTTGGGTCAATACTGGGAAGCCTCTGAGGTTGTGTGTTGTCGTTGGTTCAAATGGTTGTGAGACCCATTAGGGGCCTTGTTGAAATTCCCCATAAATAAACCGATATTACCCTATTCTTCTGGTGGGGAGTCCATCAGGGCCTCCCCATGCCAGTTTTCCAATCTTGTCTCGAGAGTTAGTAAGTTTCTAATGGTGGGGAGCCCTTCAGGATTTCCCATGATGTCCTTTACGTTATGTTCCTAGTAATTACTTTGTAGAAGGGGATCAGAGTGTTCCTTGGATCTACATGGTCTTGTTTGTTTTTTATTGTCAAACAGCGTGGGTTTCGTTCAATGGTTCTCAAGGTGTTCCAATTTTTAGAGATGGTTTTTGTGGGTGCATGTTTTCCTTTGCTTGATCAGTCAATTGGAGGCGTTCTAGCTCTTTGGGGTGGACAACACAAATCAAAAAGTCTTTTTATGAGTTTTCTGGGGTTTTCATTTAAGTCACCTTCTATGATCATGATGTGTTTTCCTCCATTTGTTTTTATATGGATCCTCTTGAAGATTAAGGGGGTGTTGATTCCTACTTTGGGTCTCAGCCTCAGTTGTGTATTTCTCGGGACGGAAAGCTTTATAGTGGGGAGAATTGTCACACTTGTCATCTTTAAATAATTTTTTGTATTAATTTTCTCAGTATCAGGGAGTCTGTGTGAAACATGACATAATGTTTTAAATTTTTATTTAGAAACACACTTTTTGGCCCTGAGGGCATTCAGTGCACTGCTATCGAAGCCACACGACCTCACATGGGTCACCTCATGGCCTCTCTCGGTTCTTCACATGCCTTCCTGATGTGCAACTAATTAAATAAAAAAAATTATTGGTAATGAAATACAATTTAAAAGGGGGATAAACTAAAAATAAAATAAAACAAGATGTTGAAAAAATTTAATGGATTGTTTTAATATTTAAGGATATTATTATCATTATTGTTGTTAGTTATAATGATAATAATTTATTTATGTTATTATTATTATTCCAATAATTATTATTATTACTATTATTTTTAATATGTTAATTATTATAATTAGTATGACTATGATTAATAGATTTGTTTTTGTTTTTAGTTTTAATTTCATTATTTTTCCTTTTATTTTATTTTTTATTCTTTCTCTTCCCCCCACACTCTTGGCATCGAGACCTAGCTCCCCCCTCTTTTTTCTTTCTTCCCTATCAAAACCCCAAAATATCCTCACTTGGATCCCCCCCCCCCCCCCCGCCGGTCTCCTCGCTACGCCTCTAGCTAGCCCCCTCGTCCGTGTTGTTCACCGGCCTCCCCAACTCGTGTCGTCGCATGACTTCTGCAAAGACCAGGCATCACACCTCTGCTTCTAGCCAGCCTGCTCGCACAGCCGTCCGGACCCCTTCGCATGCCTCCTGCACTGGTCAGCCTTCCTCTGACAAGACCTCTCAGCCACACTCCCATTGCGTTGCCGCCTCTCCCTATTTTTCCAGGTAATCCCTTCCACATATCATAGGGTTTCAGTTTGGGTTTTTTGTGTTGTTGAGGTCTGATATTGATAGCTTCAGTTCGGTCCTCTGTTTTAGTGTTCAATTTTTATTTTTTTGGTTCGAGTTATTATTTTAGGATCCAATTCAATCCACATGTGGTTCATTTTCGTTCAATTGAAGATTCTCCCAAGTTTTTGGAGTTTTCCCCACACCGATTTAGGTGTTTCCAGTCCATAGAATCATTAGATTAATTATATCTGTTTGTTTAAATTCATTAATGCATTACATCATTTTATTATGTGATGTGGTTGTTGTTTTTGAATTGGTTTGTGTTTAAATATTGATGTCAGATTTCTAATATAGTGATTTTCTAGGTTTTGGTGCGTGCTTTGATGTAATGTTTTTTTAAAAAATGGGTTTTAGAAATTGTTTGGGTTCTGCAAAATGTCCTCGGAAATATTTTTTACAAGCATTGTGATATTGGGTCTACCCATCATATGAGTCTTGTTGTGAGAGTTATTATAAACATTAAATTAATTATTTTAGGTGTGTAAAATATAATTTGGTAACCGTTTAATATGTATCTAATTTAGAAATGTAATTTTTCTTGAAAAAAAATTGGTTCTGTGTTGTGCGTATCATATTGTGGTGTTTCTTGAAAAAGGTTTTCGGGTCTGATCATAATAGGGCGAAATATTTTCTAAATAACTTAAGGTGAGAGTGTATAAAGAAAGGGGTTTAAAGGAAAAATTATTTATTATGGTAGGTTGAACTTATTACTCACCTTTTTTTAAATATTAAATAGTTAGATTATCAGAAAACATGTTTTGGAACGATTGGGCTACACATTCAGTATTTAAGTGGTGTTTTGGCATGAGATCAAGTATGTTTTTGGAGTGAATTATCATGTGTTAATATTAAATGTTTTATAAATTGTTTACATGACTTTATTTAGTTGAATGTGATGTGTGAACACGGTGTTTGATAGATTTAAGCATGTATTAAATTTTAGGTGTCGTTATTGTGTGAAAATTAGTCATTTTTCATGTGAAACCCGATGTGCAAATTAAAAACTTTGTATAGTTATTTAAATAATTTATGAAGTCATTCATGGGCTATGATTTATGATGTGAAACAGTTTTTGTGTGCATTTGGTCTAAAAAGGGGCATTTTGGAACATGTATTCTGGTGTAATGTTATGTGGTTCCTTTGCAAACTATTTAGCGATTTTTTTTAATGAATAACAATATTGCATAAGTGGTGTGAGGCATGTATATCAAATGGTTTTTATGTGTTTTTTAGAGTGGGGCTTGGATGTGTAAGTGGTGGCACACTATGTACCTTGTTTGGATTGAATTTGGGGTGTAAATGTGTTGTGTTAGTGATTTGTAAATTTGAATCTTGATTGAGAACAACGGGAAACCCTGTGTAGCTAGGAGGGGGACTAGACTAGTGGGCTTGTGTTCCAGAGGCGACTTGACCCGGTATCATGGGTAACACTGACTATTGGAACACTAAGTAAATATATGTTTTTCTAAGGGTCTCGGCCTTCGAAAACAAATTTTCTAAGGGTCATGGACTTCTAAGCGACGTTTTCTGGGGGTTGTGGTTTCTAAGACACGTTTCACCGAGACACAAGGTTTTAGGTTTCCACTCTATGTAGATAATCCTTAGGGGATTTACCGGCAGTGCTCTACTATTCATGACATGGTGCCTTCAGTCGGCATACAGAGGACCACTTGAGTTCATGCATGTTCTATATAAATGATTCCCTTCTATTTTAAAGTAGTATTATGAAATGATTTTTCTTTCAGTACTCATCCCTTTTCAATTTCAGTTTTTAAATGTTTTCCTTAAAAGTGTTTTAAAATTATGGTTTTAAATAAACTTGTTAAATTATTTTTTTGATGTTGTGGCATGTAACCTTTTTATTGGGTGACGTCCTACTAGGGATTTGGCTCACACCCTACTTACACCTATGGGTGTATGTAGACCTTGTTTCTTGTGTATTCCAGGTTACGACATCATGCTTAGTGATAGTGGTTCTCTATGTTGTTGGTCTTCACGTACAGGTTGGTATTGTTAGCTTGGGGGGCACGGCTTCTCCTGTCTCTTGAGATTGGTATTAGATGTTTTAGTTATCTATAATTGTTTTTGTTAACATTTGGTTTTTGTTGAATTTTAGACATAAACCTGTTTATTGTTTAAAGGCATGTTTGGTTGTTTGTTTCCAGTCTCAGTTTATTTAACTTGGTAGTTGTTTTTTTCTGTCTATTATTTTGGGTAAATCGTTCCCACATATAAATTTGATACCCGGGCACTTGTGCCAGCCCTAGAGGATTAGGAACGCCCTTCGGCCCATGTCGCGGACTGAGTCGGACGTTGGGTCGGATTGCGACCCTGCCTGGTTCATAACAAAGATCACTAATGTTGGGGTATATTGTCAATCAAAAATAATTGAACTTGAGACAAAGGATATGGTTGGACTTATAAAATATTATGATTATTCATTCCATTATCATCCAAAATAGAAAAACAATTCACTGATGAATTAATAATAAATAATCATATTGTGCTGGAAATGTTAAGGATTCATGGAGATCCATTCACCAAAGACCTAGTAAAACTGGAAATGGGAATCATAAGGGAAGGGACTTCATCAACCATATCCCAAATGATTTCTCAACAATCAATACTAGATAAGATAAAAAATATCGAAGAGATGGTCCTTTGGAATAAAAGAAGATAGAGGAATTGAAAAACATGGTGTTTCATGATATCAACATAGGTCATAAAGGTGTACTGAAATTTTGTAGCTATTTATGTGATCTATCTACTTTGGAAACAATGAAGGAGATGATTGATAAAAATCGTATCACAACATTTTCAATACATACTAGAACACGAAAAATTTATAGGGACCTTTGTGATAATTTTTTGGGGACGACATGAATAGGGAGATTTTCAACTACAATACAAGGTGATTTTCTTGTCAAAATGATAATGTATAGGCACAACTTCCTAAAGGGGTATTACAACCACTACCCCTACCAACATGGAAGTGGAACAATATTACTATGGAATTTGTCACTAGTCTCTCATGAACATCCAAATAACACTATGTGATACATGTTATAATGGACCATATCACTAATGATACCTATTTAATCACTACCCAAGAAGTCATATCTCTTAATCAACATTCCATGACATATGTTTAGTGTTAAGGCATCATGAAGTTCCACTTTCTATCATTTAATATTGTTACACAAGCTTCACATAAATACTCTAGAGAAGTCTTAATCTTGAACTAAAAATGAATTGAATTTCAATATAGACTATCACACAAAAAATGATTTCCAGTCTGAGTGGAATATTAAATATTCAAGTAAAATATGAGAACATAATTTGATAATTTAAATGTGTAAGGGATCATAATCTCTCATTAGTTGAGTTATCATACAACAACAAAATCCATTCAATTACTCCACTATACCCCTTTGAAGCTCCATATAAAATGTCCTTTAGAACTAAAACTTGTTGGGATGAAGTTGGTGGGATAATTATTCATAAGCCTAATCTTCTATAATCGATGACCAAAATGGTTTATGCCAACCAACAATACAAGAAGGGTTTTGAATGTCAGTAAAAGAGATATGTTTTAAAACATTGAAGGGACTTGGAGTTTGATGTTGTTGATAAATTATTCCTTCAAATTTCACCTAGAAAAAGATTCACGAGGATTGTAAGAAATGGACTCTCATCCCCATGTATTTTGGCCGCTATGAAATCCTATATTGTAAAGGAGTAGTGTCCTAATGACTGGCACATCCACCATGTTGGGTCGTAGAGGATGGAAAGAGGGGGGGTGAATTGCCTTTTCAAAAATAATTAACAATTTAAAACAATTATCAATGCAGCGGAAATAAAAAAAGGCAAGACACAATTTGATAATGATGTTCGGCTTAATTCCCAAGCCTACGTCTCCGCTCCCAACAAGAACCGTTGAGAGATTAATACGTCAGATTTCTTTTTAATGTTTGTAGCAAGAAACCCACTAGCCGTTTTAAGGTAGGCTAGAACACCTTCGTACAACTTGCTTTTTTATTATGGTTGTAGCAAGAAACCCACTAGCCGTTTTAAGGTAGGCTAGAACACCTTCGTACAACTTTCTTTTTTATTATGGTTGTAGCAAGAAACCCAATTGAAAGAATGAATGGAAATGAGAGGTTTGTTTTAATCCAAACCCAATGAAGAACTAAACAAAAATAATACAAACACACAGAAGCCTTGAGCGCCAAAAGTGTGAGAGCAGCTGATGGAGAGGGAGCTCAAGCTTCAAGGATGGAAATGGATCACAAGAGGCCTTGGAGATTTGTCGTTAGAGCGTCAAGACATCAAAATATCACTTGGGTGTGTTCCCGGCATCTATGGTTTCTTATTTATAGGAGAAATACCCATAAACACTTCAATATGGCCGTTGGATGGCTTCCGGAGCCGTTGGGGGTCAAAAGTACAAGTCTGGTCAAAGCCCAACGGCTAGTTTGACTGGGCACACCGGCTGGCCGGTGGTGTCTCACCAGCAGGCCGGTGGTCCACCGGCTGGCCGGTGGTGTCTCACCGGCTGGCTGGTGGTCCACCGGCTGGCCGGTGCTGAGCTCCCGGCCGGTTGGTGGTCCAGACAGAGCAGGCTTTCTGTCTGGGTTCCACCGGCTGGCCGGTGGTCATCCACCGGTTGGCCGGTGTCACCAGGCAGTGGGCAAGCCTACTGCCTGGGTCCTCCGGCTGGCCGGTGGGAAAGAACCGGTTGGACGGTGCCCATACCGGCGGGCCGGTGCGCTAACACCGGCTGACCGGTGGCTCTGGCAGAAAGCAATGCTTCTGCCAGAGACCACCGGCTGGCCGGTGGGAATCCACCGGTTGGCCGGTGGACTCAGTGAGTCCACTATCAGCCTTCTTGGGCCAACTCCTAGTCAACCTTTTTCCTAGCATCAAAACACTTGAAAACAAGTTAGAACACGATGAGAGTGATTGTGATCATTAAAATCCAAGAGAGAGGGGTACAACAATCTCCCCCTATTTTGATGATCACAATCACAAAATAGAAAGCTTTAAAAAGGATATTCCAATTGAAAACTTAAATAAACAATTTTGGACATAATAATATATTAGAGATCATTTAAAAAAAATAAATTGAAGAGATGTACCATGTATTGAAAATGATCTTAATCTAAAGAGAATGAGTCATTTTGAAATTGTAACCATAGGTCATTTTTTTTAAAGGAACAAAATCAATAACTTGCCAGTTTAAAAAAAAATTGAACTTTTAAAAAGAGCACTTTAGTCAATTGAAATATGAAACTAGTAAACAGAGAAATTTCTCCCCCTTTGGGATTATCAAAATAGGAGGAAAAAAGAAAAAAAAAGAGAAGATATTAGATAAACAAAAAAAAGAGGTAAGTAATGACAAAAAAAATTTAATTAAAATAAAAAAGAGTTAAATATTTAATAGTGCTCATTGACGAATCATTCCTAACTCCCCCTTAATAAAATCAAAACGTTCAACCGGGAGTGGTTTGGTAAAAATATCAGCTAATTGAAAATCAGTAGAAATGAAGTCCAAAGTGATATCCCCATATTGAAAATGGTCACAAAAGAAATGATGCCTTAAGTCTATATGCTTTGTTCTAGAGTGTTGTATTGGATTCTTAGAAATACTAATGGCACTAGTGTTGTCACACCGAATAGGGACATGATCGTAGGAAAAGCCATAATCCAAGAGAGTGTGCTGCATCCAAATAATTTGGGAACAACAATTCCCAGTGGCTACGTACTCGGCCTCGGCAGTAGAAAGAGAAACACAGTTTTGCTTCTTGCTACTCCACGATACAAGGGACTTGCCTAGCAAATGACAGGTTCCACTAGTACTCTTTCAATCTAATTGACATCCGCCAAAATCAGCATCCGAATATGAAGAAAGTTCTAAATAAGTATTAGATTGATAAAACAAACCAATGTTTTTGGATCCTCTTAAACACCTAAAAATCCTTTTGACCGATTTAAAATGAGATTCTTTGGGATTGGCTTGAAAACGAGCACAAAGGCAAACACTGAACATGATGTCAGGACGGGTCGCAGTTAGGTAAAGTAGACTCCCGATCATACTCCTATAAAGCTTGGTATCAACCGGTTTCCTGACTTCATCTGAAGTAAGCTTACAGGAAGTAATCATGGGGGTACTAATTTCCTTTACTTGATCCATACCAAAACGACTTAAGAGCTCGTTTGTGTATTTTCCTTGGCTTAGAAAAATACCTTTTGAATTTTGAAAGATTTGAAAACCGTGAAAAATTTTCAATTCCCCCATAAAGCTAATTTCAAATTCATTTCTCATTCAATCTGAAAAATCAGTAAAAAGTGATTCTTTGGTAGAACCAAAGATAACATCATCGACGTAGATTTGGACGATTAAAAGATCTTTTGAAGTGTGTTTTAAAAAGATGGTACAATCAGCTTGACCCATTTTAAAATAATTTTCTAAAAGGAATTTTGTTAACTGCTCATACTAATCCCGAGGGGCTTGCGTTAAGCCATATAGAGCCTTGGTTAATTTAAAAACATGATTTGGAAATTTTGGATCTTCAAAACCGGGAGGTTGTTCAACAATGATTTTTTCTGAAATAAAACAATTTAAAAAGGCGCTTTTAACATCCATTTGAAAAAGTTTGAAATTTAAGTGGGCGGCGAAAGCCAACAAGATCCTAATGGATTCCAATCTAGAAACGGGCGCAAAGGTTTCACCATAATCAATTCCTTCTTCTTGATTATAGCCCTTAGCTACTAGGCAAGCCTTGTTCCAGGTTATATTTCCTTGATCATCAAGTTTGTTCCTAAAAACCCATTTAGTGCCAATAATTGGATGATCATTGGGTCTTTCAACAAGAGTCCAAACATCATTTCTAGAGAATTGATTTAGTTCATCTTGCATTGCAAGAACCCAATTCTCATCATTAATGGCATCATTAATGGTTTGAGGATCTAGGTGAGAAATGAAGGCTTGATGTTCAACCTCGTTGAGGATTGATCTTCTAGTTTGAGTACCGGCTTGAAGATCACCTATAACATTTTCTAATGGATGGTCTCTAGAAGGTTTCCAAACATTAGTCAAGGTGGAAGGCAAAGAAGGTGAAGAAGGTTCATGATCATCATCCTCCTTGATATGAGAAGAGGAATCATTTAATTCAAGTTTATCAATCTTATCTTCAACATCTTCAATGACCGGATGGGGTTTTGGAATATTTTCATCAAACTTGACATGAGATGATTCTTCGATGGTTTTTGAACGTTTGTTGAAGACACGATAGGCTTTTCTTGAGTTAGAGTACCCAAGAAAAATACCTTCATCGGATTTGACATCAAATTTCCCAAGGTTATCTTTTGTGTTAAGGATAAAGCATTTACAACCAAACACTTTAAAATAACCAACTTTGGGAAATTTGCCTTTCCAAAGTTCATAGGGGGTTTTCTTAAGAAGGGGTCTTACAAGGACTCTATTGATAGTATAACAAGCAGTGTTAACTGCCTCGGCCCAGAAAAATTGAGGGAGGTTGAATTCACTAAGGATGGTTCGAGCAATTTCTTGGAGAGTTCGGTTTCTCCTTTCAACCACTCCATTTTGTTGTGGAGTCCTAGGGGCAGAGAAGGTGTGATTGTATCCTTGAGAGGAACACAATTCATCGAATTCTTTGTTGTCGAATTCACCTCCATGGTCACTACGAAGCGATATAATTTTATATCCTTTTTCGTTTTCTACTTTCCTAGAGAATTTCAAAAAGTTTCTACAAGCATCATTTTTATGAGCTAAAAAGAAAACCCAAGTGAAACGAGAAAAGTCGTCTACTAGGACAAAGGTATAGGATTTTCCACCTAGACTTGCTACAGGGGTAGGACCAAAAAGATCAAGATGTAGGAGCTCAAGAGATTTTGAAGAAGAAAATTCCTTCTTATATTTGAAAGAAGACATGTGTTTCTTGCCAAGTTGGCATGGCTCACAAATCAAATCTTTCTTAAACTTAAGTTTAGGAAGGTCACAGATGAGCTTGTTCTTATTAAGCTTTAGAAGTGAATGAGAGCTACAATGCCCCAACCTTCTATGCCAAAGCCAAGACTCATTGTCAAGAGCACTTAAATATTTAACATTTTGGCTATCTAAAGACTTTAAATCAATAATGTAAACATTTTGAAAATGGGAAGTAGAAAATATCAATTTGTTTTGAAAATCAAACACATTGCATAAATCATTTTGAAAATTCACCGAAAAACCACTATCACAAAGTTGACTAATGCCAATTATATTATGTTTTAAACATTTAAAAAATAAAACATCTTTAATTAAAGAGGTGCTACCAAATCCAATGGTACCTATTCCGACGATCTTTCTTTTTGAATTGTCATCGAAGGTGACGTATCCTCCATTGAATTCTTCAAGGGAGTTGAACTCGGAGGGATCGCCACACATGTGCCTCGAGCATCCGCTGTCGAGATACCACGAGCCTTTATAAGTCCTAATTCTTTGGCGTTTATCCTACAAAATCAAGAGAGAATAGATTTTGGTACCCATATAAGTTTGGGTCCGGAAAGATTAGCTAAAAGAGACTTTTGAACCCATATTTTTCTAGAGGGTTGCCATCTAAAATAATCATCTGAGTAGGTAATGGTTTTGGGGCTTCCATACCTTGCATTTTTACAATCACATTCATAAATCATGTGCCTGGTCTTTTTACAATAATTACAAAATTTATATTGAGAGCTACCCCTTACAAAAGTAGTGGGTGCTCTAGAAGAAGTGGCTTGTTTGTTAAAGCCAAGTCCATGTGTTGTTCTAGCCGAACGCTGAGAACCTAGTAATTTGGTAAAAAAAAATTCACCTTGGGTGAACATGGAAAGAGACTCCCTTAGATATTTAATGGTTGAATTCAAATAATCAACATTTGGAATATCTTGGATCTTAAGGGTAAGTTCCTCATTCTTTTTGAGAAGTTGTTCTTTTTCAGAAATGAGAATTTTATTTTTCGTTTTCAAAGCCATAAATTTAGAGGTAAGTTCGTAAAAACCTTCCTCTAATTGATCTCACGCATTTTGGAGATCTTCATAGGACATGTCATTATTGAAAGAGGAAGATGAGGAAGAGGAGTCGGAAGAAGATACCTCATCAAATTCCATTAGGCATTGTTCACCTTCATCGCTTGAGTCGCTTGAAGACATGGAGTCATCACTTGCACTCCATGTGGATGCTTTGAAAGCCTTCTTGTTTTTTTTCTTTTACCCTTTTCTTGAAAATGGAGCACTCCGGTTTGATGTGTCCTTTCTTTCCACATTCAAAGCATGTAACTTCATTCTCCGCTTTGGGCTCTTCCTTTCGTGCCCTTCAAAAGTTCTTCTTTTTCTTCATGAATTTGCTCATTTTTCTTGCTAGTTGAGCAATCTCGGATTCGCTATCAGTGGAGGAACTTTCTTCCTTTGCTTTGAAAGCAATGTTCTTTTTCTCCTTGAAGGTTTTACCTTCTTTATCGGCTTGCCTCTTCATGGTGATCTCGTAGGTCATGAGTGATCCAATGAGCTCTTCAACCAGCATTTTCTTGACATCTTTTTCTTCTTGAATTGCGGTCACCTTTGGTGCCCATGAGATTGGTAGGACCCAAAGAATCTTCTTGACCATCATTTCTGCAGAAACATCCTCACCAAGAGATTTTCTTCCATTTCAAATGTCAGTAAAACGAGTAAACATTTCAGTAATTGATTCATGTGGGTGCATGGTGAAACTTTCAAAATCCTGGCGATACATGTCTAATCTAGTGTCTTTGACTTTGTTAGTGCCCTCATGGGTTACTTCTAAAAGTTTCCAAATTTCATAAGAAGAGGAGCAAGTAGAAACACGGTTGAATTCATTACGGTCTAGCCCACAATGAAGAGCATTCATGGCTTTGCCATCAAGCTCAAAATTGGAAATGTCTTCGGGGGTCTATTTGGACTCATACTTGTTAGATAAAGTATAGCCTTGCATTACAATCCTATAGATAGGATAACCAATGCTTCTAAGAAAAGTAATCATGCGAGTTTTCCAATAAGTGTAATCGGTTCCATCAAAAAATAGAGCCCGAGTCATAGAATACCCTTCGGGAGCATGCGAGGAATTAGCCATCACTAAGGATCTTAAGTTTGTAACCGGTTAAGGTATTACACAAACGCTTCCTCTGATACCAAATGTTGGGTCGTAGAGGATGGCAAGAGGGGAGGTGAATTGCCTTTTCAAAAATAATTAACAATTTAAAGCAATTATCAATGCAGCGGAAATAAAAAAAGGAAAGACACAATTTGATACGAAGTTCGGCTTAATTCCCAAGCCTACGTCTCCGCTCCCAACAAGAACCGTTGAGAGATTAATACGTCATCTTGCTTTTTAATGGTTGTAGCAAGAAACCCACTAGACGTGTTATGGTAGGCTAGAACACCTTCGTACAGCTTGCTTTTATATTATGGTTGTAGAAAGAAATCCACTATCCGTTTTAAGGTAGGCTAGAACACCTTCTTACAACTTGCTTTTTTATTATGGTTGTAGCAAGAAACCCAATTGAAAGAAAGAATGGAAATGAGAGGTTTATTTTAATCCAAACCCAATGAAGAACTAAACAAAAATAATACAAACACACGAAAGCCTTGAGCACCAAAAGTGTGAGAACAGCTGATGGAGAGGGAGCTCAAGCTTCAAGGATGGTAATGGATCATAAGAGGCCTTGGAGATTTGTCGTTAGAGCGTCAAGACATCAAAATATCATTCGGGTCTGTTCCCGGCATCTATGGTTTCTTATTTATAGGAGAAATACCCATAAACACTTCAATATGGCCGTTGGAGGGCTTCCGGAGCCGTTGGGGGTCAAAAGTACAAGTCTGGTCAAAGCCCAACGGCTAGTTTTACTGGGCACACCGGCTGGCCGGTGGTGTCTCACCGGCTGGCTGGTGGTCCACCGGCTGGCCGGTGCTGAGCTCCCGGCTGGCCGGTGGTCCAGACAGAGCAGGCTTTCTGTCTGGGTTCCACCGGTTGGCCGGTGTCACCAGGTAGTGGGAAAGCCTACTGCCTGGGTCCTCCGGTTGGCCGGTGGGCAAGAACCGGTTGGCCGGTGCCCATACCGGCTGGCCGGTGGGAATCCACTGGTTGGCCGGTGGACTCAGAGAGTCCATTATCAGCCTTCTTGGGCCAACTTCTGGGCCACCTTTTTCCTAGCATCAAAACACTTGAAAACAAGTTAGAACACGATGAGAGTGATTGTGATCATTAAAATCCAAGAGAGAGGGGTACAACACACCAAACCTATCTCAAGTTCATGATGTATTCAACATATCTCTCTTGAGGAGGTACGTACCTGACCCTTCACATGTACTAAATACAGAACTGATAAACTAGAACATGAACAGTCTTATGAGGAGTATATAGTTGAGATCTTGCAATGTAGAGAGAAGGTTCTACACCGCCAGAGTACACACCTTATAAAAGTGTTCTTGAGGAACAAAAATTATGACGTAGTGATGTGGGAACTAAAGGAATCAATGATTCAGATGTACCAACACCTTTTTTCAACTAATGGAATGAGTTAAAACTTATGGGAAAAAATTTCTTAAGGGGGAATAATGTAATGAACCGATTTTTTAGAATGATAATCTCTTCTTGAATATATGGGTTATATTATTTTATACCCTACAAAACTATATGTTTTTAATAACGAAGAGATTATAAATTGAAATGTGACCTTAGGGTTTTGACAATTTTATTACCATTGGACAATATGAACATTTGAAACTATAATCTTGATAATAATATTAATTTTAAGACTACTATATATAAGTAGAAATAAAGAGAGATAATTAATTTAGAAAAGAGAAATGATGGCCTCATCTAGTAGTGTCCTTCCATACAAAGCCCATTTTTCAACGAATAGGAAGGATTCCATTTAATTACGATTACCTATCGATAAATCCCAAGATGAGCTTCAACATTTAAATCTTTAATGAAATCTATATTGAGGGAAGTTCATATTAGTGGAAATTACCACATAGACGATGTAAGTCAAGCAGTCCCTTGAATCTATCAAAATCTAACACCTTACTGATAAGTTATATGGATTTTTTATATGGGTTTATAATTTAAATTCATTGTTAATTAATGTATAATCACTTTGTATAAATAAAATTGATGTTACATAAATTTCGATTTGATATTAGTTTCTCTTAAAATTTTGATTTACATGATAAATGAATTTTTATTATAGAAATTTAAATTTTTAGAAAATATATATTTATTATAATAAACTAAGTGAATAATAATTATTATTTTTATTTATTAGTATTATAAAAATCTCATCTATAAAAAATAAAAAACTAATTTTAATTTTTACAAGTGTCCGAAATTTCACAATGCATTTTCTATCCACCAATATTTTTAATAATAATGATTTTTATTTAAATATTAAAATAATAATATTTATAAAATTAATATTATATAATAAGTATCATTTTTATATCAGTATGTTAAAATTATGTTAGGGTTAATTTATAATAATTTTCTTAATTATTAATTTTTCTAGTTAATAGTAAAAAATCATTTTGAGATTTTCGGTAAGTCTAATGACACTATATTTATAAAATATTGATGAAATAATTAGTTAACCACAATATAAGAATAAAATTATTTTACTATATTAATATAAATTATTTTAATTTATTTTAATCAATTTCAAAATATAGAATTTACTTTCAAAATATTAAAATGGAAACATTAACACTAAAAAATGATATTTTGTTGAAAAAATTACATTTCCATGCCAAAATAAGGATTATATAATTATGGTAGACTATTTTGGGATAAATTTAACTAAAAATGATTCAAATTTCCAATACCATGGGAAAATAACATAGTCAATTCCATGGTTTTTTATCTACCACTACCTAGGTGTCCAATACCTTTATTTGGAAATTAATAAAAATCCCCCTCTTTTTCTACAAATACCCACCCATTCCTGCATTATTTATTTCATTACAGAATCATCCTAAAAAAATATCTGATATTTTTACATCCAATGGAGTCCTACCAAGGTGTCATTAGTCCCCCTAGGTCCCAATATTTGAGTATTAGGAGTTACTCTTCAATAGAAGGGAAATCATAACTTATCTTTTCCTTTATAGGAAACTTTTTATATGGTATGTCTTTTATGATTTGAAAATATGTTCTTATGTCCATTGAATTATATATATTTACTACAATATGTATCTTATATGAATTTTGGAATCTTGTCCCCTCTCTTTTTATCATTTTACATAACCTAGTTCTATACCATTATACTGCAAAATTTTCTAAATAAAATAGATCGCTTTTTTCTTAAGAAAAACACTTATTGTTTTAATTTTGTGAATCCCAAACCTCTTTATTTTCAAGGGGTATTCATGTATATGTAAAAAATATATATATTATCAGTGAATTGACATACTTCAATCCCTTTTTCACTTTCCATGGGTATAAAAAGACATAATGATCTTGACTTTATGTACTTCATAAAAACATCAGGGTTTTAATATTAAACCCATTTTTCTAATTATCAATAGGATATTTTTGAAATATTTTACAATGGTAAATTTCACTCAAAATACTAATTAGATTTCAAGGGTTCACCTTGATAGTGATCCATTGCATTGGGTAAAAAATTTAATCTCATGAGATGAAAATTTTACGATACCTTGTTGAATATCCCTAGTAGTTTCTATGAATCCTCATCAGAATATTGTAATAACCTGAGTATTAAATGATGTGTGTATTTTTTACCTAATGTTATTCATCCCATATCCTTATAACACAATAAACACCACCATTAATTATTCATGAATTACAAATAACATGTGATAACACTGGACCCAATTATACATGGACTCCATTAATTCAAAATATCATATATCACTGAATATTATGCCATTTTCCCAAAGAATTATTTCTTTATCTGAATAATCAATTGACCACCAAGGACCAATGAAAACTAAAATTGGGATATACCTCGAAAAATATGGAAACCTACAACCTCCCCTATAATGAAATATCTCATCACCATGGATCTCTGAGCATCGATATTGGGTCTCAACGAAGAAGTCTAGACATTGTGATCACATATCAGCGTCCTTATCCAAGGTATCTAATTGAACTCATATATCCAAAAACTGTACTCAAACAAATTCTATTGTCTAGCACCAGAGATACATCTCACTATAGGACAGTATCATTATTGTATTCTTCTCAAAGAACACATCGTCATTAATATCTATGTCTTATATTTCTATCACATGATAAGGTTCTTGATAATATATCTAACATTGTGACACATGGAACACATCAATCATTGAACTATAACATTTTGGAAGTAATAAATGGTATAAAATTGGATCTCTATCTTCGACTATCTATAATGTTCAGAAAAATATAATCAATATCATTCTATGCTTCCTATTATGTCTTTTCCCTATCCTAGGTGACACCTGAAGTAAAACAAAATGATACACATGGAACTATAGAGGTCATATATAATAGCCATCATAGTATTTATGCATTCTCTATGTGGTCACAAAATTTTCCCATATAATTTTTACCTTCTTAGATGTCTCTTCATTATAATAGACCCAAGAAGTAGTGACTAAACTCCATAAATTCAATAAAGAGTAAAACAATACAATCTACTTTATAAAGCCTCAAAAGGATACATTTTGTTTGTTTACTAGAGGAATTAATTATAATCAAAAACCATGATTTCTATATGAAGCTCCCACAAACCTCTAAAACCCAGAACATAGGCCAACAACATATCCTCTATAACCTGAATAGTCAAATTTGAATAAACATTAGTCAGATGATGATATATTTTATTCAATAAATCCTTCTATACCATGAACATTGTTGAGTCAATAAGGTTTTCCTTATGACTTTTCCATTCCTTCTTGTTTTGAAAATCACAAACACCTTATCTTTAAGGAAAATCGTTTTTGTAAGGAAAAATGCTTTCTTAAGGAAAATTGCTTTTATAAGGAAAAATGCTTTCTTAAGGAAAAACTCTTTTATAAGAAAAATTTATCCTTATCATATTTTCATTAATATTTTTCTTAAGTATGAAATTCGGATTCACTTTCTCGGAATCATAAAAACTTTGATATAAAAGTATTCTGTTTTTAGGATTCGGTTCTGGACAAGAACTATAAGGAAGTTTCATTCCAAATTCCGGATATGAATTCTGACCTAGTTCTATTCCAGATTCAGGATACGAATTCTGAAGAAGAATTCTCATTACGAATTCTAATGAAGAAATCCCATTCCGAATTCTCATTACGAATTCTGAAGAAGAATTCTCATTACGAATTCCAATGAAGAATTCTCATTACGAATTCTAATGAAGAAATCTCATTCCGAATTCTCATTACGAATTCTGATAAAGAATTCTCATTACGAATTCTGATGACGATTTCTCATTACGAATTCTGATGATGAAATCTCATTACGAATTCTGATGATGAAATCTCATTACGAAATCTGATGATGAATTCTCATTACTAATTCTGATGATGAATTCTCATTACGAATTCTAATGACGAATTCTCATTACGATTTCTGATGACGAATTCCTATTCCGAATTCCTATTCCGAATTCTCATTCCGAATTCACCTATTAAACAGAATCTGATTATCATTGTTTTATACACTCTGAATTTATTCACTCCGAACTTTCACTCCGAAATTTCTATTCCGAACTTTTATGTTAAAGTTTAAAACGATGTCGTGCTTTCTGTTACACTTGTTTTGTTATAAAACGATGTCGTCCATTTTGTTATAAACTAACCGTTGTCTAAGTGACACGTGTACAGGTCCCTCCGAACTTTAAGGGAAATATGACCGTTGGAGAAGGAGCCGACCTCACCTATAAATAGGAGCTCATTTGAAAGAGCTCGCTGCTGATGGATGATGCATATGCTGATTGCTGAAAAAGTGCTTACATGCTGTTGAAGTGATTTCTAGAGAGAGAGTCTCTTATTAACTCTCAAAGCTTCGTGCGACTCCGAATGTTGGTGATTACATTCGAGGGCTTCCGGGGATAGGAAGACAGAGGTGCCGACTACCTTAAAGATCGAGGGCTTTCTTGCTGAGAAAGACAGAGGTGCCGACTACCTTAAAGATCGAGGGATTTCTTGCTGAGAAAGACAGAGGTTGCCAACTACCTTGAAGTTGAGGGCTTGCGGGGATAGCAAGACAGAGACACCGATCTTCGTATCGAGGGCTTACCCTGGTGTGGGTAAGACAGACTTGATTGAAAGTATAAATCAAGGGACCTTTATCCAAGGTTGTTGGATACCCTTCTCTTTGGGTTAAAAGACTATTATCTTGTTACTAGTAGTTTTACTACTTGTCTTTATTCCGCTGAAATTTGTATCTTAAGGAAAGTATAACTTTCTTATACTTCCTTACTTACTCTGATTAGTTTAGATTCTATACGCTTTAAGGTAGAATCTCATATTGTAACTTTTGTTAAGTTTCAATTTCCGGAACCATATTTCCAGAACCTACTTTTGGAATCTCTTTCCAAGTTTAGTTCGGTGTTAGAGGTGTTGTGAATCTACTTAGTTTAACTTTGTTAAACTTAGTCCTTTCCTTTTCTTAAGGAAACTTTAGTTGTTCATAACTAACTTTAAAGGTTCCAAAGGAATTTTTAAAGTATACAATTCACCCCCCCCCTCTTGTATATTGAGCATCTCATATTATATTTCGATCCTACAATTGGTATCAGAGGTTGGAAACCTCTTACTCTATACCATTCTTACATTTGGTATCAGAGCCAAGGTTACTGAAATACTTGTACTCACATACAAGTTTTTCTTGCTCACGTTCTATTCCGAAATTTTCTCATTCCGAACTTTTTGATTACGAACTTTTGCTACTAACTAGTTTGTATCCAAGTTATTTTTAGTATGGCAGGAATGAACGTTGGATCTATTGACAATCTGAATCCTACAAGACCACCTATCTTTGATGGTAATGATTATGAATACTGGAGAGATCGTATGAAGACTTTTTTTATCAATACTGGAGTAGATAACTTTGTCATGCTTACTGGTGATTATAAAATTCCTGACAAGGAAGTCAGAACCTTTACTAACCAGGAAAAGCAAGAATATCAACTCAACTATAAGGTACGCAATACTTTATTATGTTCAATGACTAGAAATATATATAGCCAAATTTCTTCTTGTGAAGCAGCTAACTGTATATGGAAGAAGTTAGAGGTTACACACTTTGGGACTTCTAAGGTGATTGAGACTAGAAGAGCTATGCTTAGAGCTGAATATCATGGCTTCAATTTTCCTTATGGAGAACCTATCTGTAAAGTTCAACAAAGATTCATGACAATTGTCAACAGTCTACAATCTATGGGAGAGAAAGGTTTAGATGATGAAGCTCTTGTGGACAAGATAATTGACATTATGCCCAATGAGTGGGAATCCAAGAGAACAGCTATAGATGAGAACAGGAAGGTTACTCAAATTACTCTTGATGAATTATTTGGAACTCTTCTACAACATGAGACAAGAATGAAGAGAGATGCTAACAACATCAAGAAGAAGAATGGAAATGGAACAGTTTCTTTTACTACAACTTCTAATCAGATGAAAGCTAAGACTCCTGAGAGAGTAACCAGATCCAAATCTAAGAAAGTCATTTTCCAATCCGAATCTAGTGAGAGTGAAGTTTCAGAAAATGAATTAGCCAATCTTGCTCGAAGGATGAACAAGATAGCTGGGCAAAGAAACTTTCAATCCAAGTATAAGAAAAAGGATAGGAAAGATAAGAAATATGGAGAAGTAACTTGTTATGAATATAAAAGAGCTGGACATATTAGACCTGATTGCCCTATGCTCAGAAAGAAAGAAAGGAAGGAAAGGCATTCAGAAAAGAACAGGAAGAAGTATTACAAAGCCAAAGCTAAGAAAGTTCTGAAAGCTAATGACACCTGGAGTGCCAGTGGTGGTGACTCTTCAGATGAATCTTCTGAATATGAATCTTCAGGACAGAAGAATCTTGGTCTTATAGCCAGATTACCCATTGAAAATCATTGTCTTATGGCTAAGGTACGAAATGCTGAATCATTGACCAATGTTTCTTTAAATTCGAATGATAGTAAGTATTATAACTCTTCTGATGAAGAATCATCTTCTGATGAGGAAAATACTTTACCTACTTATGAAGAAGTCTCTAGGTTTGCTGAACTTCTTGAGATTGAGAATTCCAAACTCAACAAGAAACTTGATAAGGCAAATTCTAGGAATTCTATTCTTACTAAAGAGATATCAGATCTTTCTAAAGATCTTGATAAGAAAAATGCTGATTTTGAAAGTATTTCAAAAAATCTTGAGGAAGTAAGTTCTGAGAAGAACAAACTTGCTAAAGAATTAGAAAAAGTAATTTCTAATAAAAATGTTTTCGAGCCTAACTCTAGTTCAAAAACTAATGATTTTGAGGATAAAAATTTGGTTGTAAAACTCAAGTCCGAAATTTTTTCCTTAAAGAAGTGTTTATCAAACTTTACCCATGGTAAGGAAAATTTTGATAAAATGTATTCTCAAATACGACCTTTAAGAAATAAATTCGGATTTGGTTATACCCAAGAAAAACCTGTTTTCAGCAACAATTATTTTGTTCCTCAAAGTGCCCCATTTTGCACTAAATGTCAATGTGGTGGTCACTGGGCAAGAAATTGTTCCTTAAACAAAACCCAATCCTTAGGTTTTCATAAAGCTTATTTTTCTAAGAAAATGTGGATACCTAAAATTTTATTGTCTGGAAATCTCGGTTCCAAACAAGTTTGGATTCCGAAAGTCTAACTGTGTTCTTAATTTCAGGAAAATAAAGAAAGTTCCAGCAACAATATTTGGTACATGGATAGTGGATGTTCCCGGCATATGACTGGTAACAAAAGCTTTTTTGAAAAGATTATCAAAACGAAAGGAGACATTATTCTTCAGTTTATCGGAACGCAAGATCAACTTGCTGATATTTTCACAAAATCTTTACCTTCTGATAGATTTGAATATATTAAACAGAAGTTAGGAATGATAACCGTAAGGTAATATTCCTCAATTAACTTTCTGTTGAAAAATCTCCTTACAGTAATAAACTCCTTTTCATAGGGGGAGTACATTTGTTTGTTTATCTAACAAAGTTTTTTCAAATTTTGTTTTCAAACTTTTCGGAACGAAAATTTCCGGAATGGAATTTCCGAAACAACAATTTACCAGAAAGGATATTTTCGCACAGAATACTTCTGGAATGGAAGTATTCGTATTGAAAATTTCCGGAATGGAAAACTTTCGTACTGGTATTTTCATAACGGAACTTTCGTACTGAGTCTTTTGTATTGACTTTTTCGTATTGATTTTTTTTTCGTATTAAAGTTTTCGTACTTAGTTTTTCGTATTGAATTTTTCGTAGTCGTCTTTATATTACCCATTACGAATAACTTTCCTAAGCTAATCCGAAAGGTATGATTTCCTTACTGAAGTTTTCGTAATCATATTTTACTTTCTGGCAATTTCTTATAGTTTGTTTTTGATTTTTGAATTTCTTAATTCTTTATTTTAATAAAACCTCAAAAAGATCGGATTCAAGCTTTCAACCGTTAGATCTGATCTCAGATCATTCTAAACCGTCAGATCAACCGAGGAAGTTGAACCGTCATCCCAATGCCTATATAAAGGGGATCCTATTTTCTCGTCCCACATCGATTTCAAGCTTTTGCGTGCTGAAGCTCTGACTCTCCGATTTAAGGCCGTTCCGAACCACAGTTTTCTCAGTTCCGAACTTCAGTCTTTTCCGTTCTGAACTTCTCAGAGATTTCAGATCCGAATGTCTGCAGAGTTAGCTTCTCAAGAGATATCTTCAACTAAGCCCATTTCTCAGTGGTTAGTCTACAGAGAGCGGTTAGTTCATCCGAATTTCTTCAGCAACTATGATTCTATCATTTCGAAGAATATCAAGTTGAATGGCTGGGAGGATGTTGCGATATCAAAAACTGGCAACCAAGATGAAGTCTACTCTGACTTGCTTGTCGAGTTTTATGAGACAGTTGCTTTCTTCGTGGAGGATAATAGAGAGAAGTTTTCCTTCAAATCGTATGGAAAGACATATAAGCTATCTTACACCAAGGCTGCAAGCTTGGTAGGGCTGAGTTATGAAGGGGAAGCTGAGTTTATCTCGCACGTTCTGCCAGACTCCTTGGGTAGTTTCAACAAGTAGAAAGCCTTAGAAATTCTTGGATTGGATGATGATAAGGCTCCGAAAATTGCAACCCTATCTACAAACTTCCAGATTCTGGAGTTATGGGTGCAAGGGCTTATCGTACCAAGAAAAGGAGACAAGGACAGCTTGAAGAAGAGTGAGATATACATCTTGGATTTTCTGATAAATCTAAGAAAGTTCAACCTGATGAAGCATATTCTTCTCAACATTGATAATTTGAAGAAGGGAAATCTGAGAGCTCAGATAGTGATGTACCCGGCAATTTTGTCGAAGCTGATTGTTCGGTGCCTAGAATCCTTCAAGGTTGCTTGTAGTTCTAAGCCGAAAGTTTGCAAGATCATGTTGCTCAGTGATGCAACTCTTAAAAGGATGAATATAGCTTTTAACAAGGAGTCAGGGAAATTCATTGATCTACCGCCTCAAGCAGAAGTGACTCCGAAAGTGGCTGATCCGGAATCATCAAAGCCGGTAAGGAAGAGGAAACAGAAAGAAGTGGTAAGTGAAGCTGAGGAACCCAAGTCTAAGGAAGTCCATTCCGCACCTCCTAAGCCTAAGAAGAAGAAGACATATACTGATGAGGTTGCAGCGAAATGGAGAGCTGACAAGGAAAAGAGGAAGGAAGGAGATCCGCAGTTCGGATTGGATCCTGCAGAGGCTAAAGCTCTGAAAGAAAAGGCTGCTGATGAGCTTGAGAAGCAAGCTAAGGAAAAGAAGCCGAAGAAGAAGTTGTCAGAAGCTGAGGTTGTGCAAGCTTTGTTGAAGTTTAATGAAATGGTTTCAGCAACCATTCCCGTTCCGAGATCTTTTTCTCTGGAATCTCTACCTGAGACTCCAGGAAGAAATCTTGTAACTCCGGAAAAGGCTGTTACTACTGAGGAAGTAGAGCAAGTGGAAGAGGTTGAAGAAGCGGCTGAAGGAAGTGGTGAGACAGGAGATGTGCTCAAACAAGTAGATGAATATAAGGGAACTCCTTCGGATCACCTCTCGCTCCGAACATCTGAAGCTCAATCTTCCAAGCTTGCTACTCCTGCAATGGAAGAAGAAAAGGGAGAAGAAGAAGTTACTTGTCAAGAACATATTTTACTTGATGCTGCTCAGATGGGAAACGTGGAAGCCATTGTTCAAGAAGTTGCTGATGAGGAAGATAAAATAGTTCAAGTCTGTGATAGTGAGAACAGATCTCCGGAACAGGTTTCAATTCCGGAAAAACAAAAGGGAAAGAAAATTCTTGCTGATACCCCGAGTTCAGGAAAAAGTTTGGGGAAGGAAGCTGATAGCTCTTCTAAGAGGAAGTTGGAGCTTATTGAGGAAGAAAATTCTCCTAGCAAGATTTCTGATTCGGAGTCATCATCGTTGGGGCACGATTTTGTTGTTCAGTCCTTGAAGAAGTTGGTGGGAACTATTCCAACCTTCTCCAGTATTGACTCTCGGTGCCAGATGCTCCAACATACAATGAATCAGAAAACCGACTCCGTATCCATGGTTATGGATAAATGTGTTGAGATAGAAGCCCAGTTCAAAAATTTCTTTATTGGTTACGAAGCCCATAAAAGATCGTGCAAAAGGATGACTAGCTGGTCGAAGAAGAATGTGGAAGAGATGAGGTTGCTGGATGAGTTTCAGGAGAATGTTAAGGATGCATTTCAAACCGAGGACAAGAAGTTTCATGAGATGTCTGCATCATTCGATGAGAAATTGACAGAATAAAATAACATTCGGAGTCAGGAAGTAAGAGATCTGAATGGAAAGATCAACTCTGTTAATCAAAGTTGGAAATTTGAAAGGGATCATCGGATCAATTTTCTAGAAAGGATAAAGTCTCAGGAAGAGAAAATGGAAGCTCAGGAAGAGAAAATGGAAGCTCAGGAAGAAAAGTTGAAGGCTCAGGAAGAAATCATTCAAGCTCAGTCAGCAAGAATAGTTGCCTTAGAAAAGCAAGCAGAGGAAGATCATAAGGATCTCAAGAAGATCAAGACAATTCTCAAGGGGCTCATGTCGTAGGAGAAAGATCCGAAATGACCAATCCGATCTTTTTGTTGTAATCTGTTGTTGTTGCTGACATTTCAAATATAATGAAAATTGTGCTTGTTGTTTCTATTGCTGTCGTTACTAATCTTTTCAGGTACTTTGTTATTTTTTCCATTCCCTCCAATTCTTTTTGAAAATCACAAAGGGGGAGAAGGAAAAGATCCTTAAGAAAAAGAGGAAATCTAATAAGTGCTTATCAAAGGGGGAGAAAGAAAAATACCCAAGGAGATAGAACTCTAATAAGAGTTTGTTTAAGGGGGAGTTTTTCTTAAAGAAACATCACTCCGGAAATATGAATACGATCCTTAGAGTTTCAAAGCCTAAGGGGGAGTTAGTCGTATTCATCTATATTCTTAAACCAAGGGAGATAAGCTTTAATATGTTTCTTTCTTCTTAGAATAGATTTTTCATAAGGATGTTTGTGCTTTCCAAAAAGGGGGAGATTGTTGAGTCAATAAGGTTTTCCTTATGACTTTTCCATTCCTTCTTGTTTTGAAAATCACAAACACCTTATCTTTAAGGAAAATCGTTTTTGTAAGGAAAAATGCTTTCTTAAGGAAAATTGATTTTATAAGGAAAAATGCTTTGTTAAGGAAAAACGCTTTTATAAGAAAAATTTATCCTTATCATATTTTCATTAATATTTTTCTTAAGTATGAAATTCGGATTCACTTTCTCGGAATCATAAAAACTTTGATATAAAAGTATTCTGTTTTTAGGATTCGGTTCTGGACAAGAACTATAAGGAAGTTTCATTCCGAATTCCGGATATGAATTCTGACCTAGTTCTATTCCAGATTCAGGATACGAATTCTGAAGAAGAATTCTCATTACGAATTCTAATGAAGAAATCCCATTCCGAATTCTCATTACGAATTCTGAAGAAGAATTCTCATTACGAATTCCAATGAAGAATTCTCATTACGAATTCTAATGAAGAAATCTCATTCTGAATTCTCATTACGAATTCTGATAAAGAATTCTCATTACGAATTCTGATGACGATTTCTCATTACGAATTCTGATGATGAAATCTCATTATGAATTCTGATGATGAAATCTCATTACGAAATCTGATGATGAATTCTCATTACTAATTCTGATGATGAATTCTCATTACGAATTCTAATGACGAATTCTCATTACGATTTCTGATGACGAATTCCTATTCCGAATTCCTATTCCGAATTCTCATTCCGAATTCACCTATTAAACAGAATCCGATTATCATTGTTTTATACACTCTGAATTTATTCACTCCGAACTTTCACTCCGAAATTTCTATTCCGAACTTTTATGTTAAAGTTTAAAACGATGTCGTGCTTTCTGTTACACTTGTTTTGTTATAAAACGATGTCGTCCATTTTGTTATAAACTAACCGTTGTCTAAGTGACACGTGTACAGGTCCCTCCGAACTTTAAGGGAAATATGACCGTTGGAGAAGGAGCCGACCTCACCTATAAATAGGAGCTCATTTGAAAGAGCTCGCTGCTGATGGATGATGCATATGCTGATTGCTGAAAAAGTGCTTACATGCTGTTGAAGTGATTTCTAGAGAGAGAGTCTCTTATTAACTCTCAAAGCTTCGTGCGACTCCGAATGTTGGTGATTACATTCGAGGGCTTCCGGGGATAGGAAGACAGAGGTGCCGACTACCTTAAAGATCGAGGGCTTTCTTGCTGAGAAATACAGAGGTGCCGACTACCTTAAAGATCGAGGGCTTTCTTGCTGAGAAAGACAGAGGTTGCCAACTACCTTGAAGTTGAGGGCTTGCGGGGATAGCAAGACAGAGACACCGATCTTCGTATCGAGGGCTTACCCTGGTGTGGGTAAGACAGACTTGCTTGAAAGTATAAATCAAGGGACCTTTATCCAAGGTTGTTGGATACCCTTCTCTTTGGGTTAAAAGACTATTATCTTGTTACTAGTAGTTTTACTACTTGTCTTTATTCCGCTGAAATTTGTATCTTAAAGAAAGTATAACTTTCTTATACTTCCTTACTTACTCTGATTAGTTTAGATTCTATACGCTTTAAGGTAGAATCTCATATTGTAACTTTTGTTAAGTTCCAATTTCCGGAACCATATTTCCAGAACCTACTTTTGGAATCTCTTTCCAAGTTTAGTTCGGTGTTAGAGGTGTTGTGAATCTACTTAGTTTAACTTTGTTAAACTTAGTCCTTTTCTTTTCTTAAGGAAACTTTAGTTGTTCATAACTAACTTTAAAGGTTCCAAAAGAATTT
Source organism: Viscum album (assembly GCA_963277665.1). Lineage (NCBI taxonomy): Eukaryota > Viridiplantae > Streptophyta > Magnoliopsida > Santalales > Viscaceae > Viscum > Viscum album. Next base: position 1,998,530,134 of record OY728157.1, read on the forward strand.
TTAAAGTATACAATTCACCCCCCCTCTTGTATATTGAGCATCTCATATTATATTTCGATCCTACAAACATCATTAGACCTTTCTAGAAATGCCATATCAAAACAAGGATCTCTATCTGAGATTATAATCCTTAGAACACTTTCCAACCGAACTACATTGTGCACATAATAAAAACCAATATCATCAACTACAGTGGTCTACCTGATAGGAAAGAAGTTGGATACATTTGTCAGTTGATTCACAACCACCCAAAAACATCATTCAAATGGGTTTTCTTGGGTAACCCAATCAGAAAATCCAGAGTGCAATCATCAAATTTCAAATTAAGAATTTGAAAATGTTGAAAAATACTAGATAGCCTCTAGAATTTATCATTAACCTATTTAAAAGGGAAACATATTTCCTCAAATCTAGATACCTCCTTATGCATTCTTATAAACCAGTACTATCTACCGAGATCATGATTCAAGATTTTTAAACTAGGATGTATCACCCCCCGAGATGTAAGATTCCCAGTCATCGTCTCCTCCCGCAATCCCCTAGGAACCCATACTCTTCCATGTAAAAGATGATATTTTCCACTTCTAAGAGACCACCTTCTTGGAATATCCCCATCATAAATGTTCTCTCTCAAAACTAATCCCTCTAGATTAGATAACTGCCCAACCTTTATCCGGGAAAAATAATGGGTATAATGGACGTTTTGGGCATGAATACTAGTCCCTATGTATTTAAGACATCTATATGAATGTCTATAAATAGATATATTACATGAAATTCATATCAAAACTCTTGTAATTCTTCAAAAAATTTCATTCATCTCAATAAATTTGAAATAACATTGACTTTTATAAGTATATAATAGAACATGTTTTCAAAAGGTTGTAGATTCAAGACTCCATTTCTCTACTAATGTATCAAGTCATGTGAATAAATGATTTACCTGAGGCTCTTGTTGTATTTTCCTACCAAAAACCTCCATCCCTTGAGATAATTTATCTTTCATCGCAAGGCATGCACAACAACAAATTATTCTAGGTCCTGAGTAGGATAATTCTTCTCGTGATATATCAACATTCTAATGCTATAACCAAAAATTAGATCATCCTATATTAGAGAATATCTGAGTCCAACTCAGAACAAATCAATGTACACGAAATATATATTACTTATCACATGTAATGTGATGACTGGTCCTGGGGTCATGCTAACTTTCAACTCCTAAAAATCAATATCACAATCATCCAACCAAACAAATTTCACTACATTTTTGTTAATACCAGTCATTTGTGCTGTCATATGGGGTAATTATAAGATAAATCACTGATAATAATCAAATAAACCTATAAATATCCAAATATCAAAGAAACATTTGGCTTGTTCCAAAGATACCACATATGAAACTATCTCTATGTCCAATGGCACTCTTGCCTCTGAGATGACACGGCCCAATAAGTGCACTTTATCAATCCAAAATATTTATTAGGGTACACATTAAAAAACACTTTTCTCTCAATGTAGTAAATATGATTGCAACATGATTGTCTTGTTTTTATACGAATTGGGATAATATTAATATTTTATAAAAAACCCACCATAAACTGATTCATAAAGGGAAGAACGATCATATTAATCTAGGCCATTAGTACATCAAGTGCATTAGTCAAACCAAATGATATCACTATGAACACATAAAGCCACATATGATCCGAAAATAAGTCTGGTATATGTTTAATGGTCACACCGAGGACAAATGGTATCTTGATCTCAAATGTATCTTGGAGAAGATCTTAGAACCTCTCAACTGATCAAATAGATAATCACTACACAAAAAGAAAAACTAGTTACTAACTGACATGTAGTTTAGTCTTTCATAATAATAAAAAGTGAAACGGCATGTTATCCTTATTGGAGAAGATAACTTGATAACCCTAAAGAGTCGTACTCATATATATGAAACTTTTATCTTCATGATAATCCAACTGGACTCTAAACTCCCTATGCTCTGATTATGCCATTCTATAACGTGGGATAGAAAATATATTTTATCTCATAATAAAATAGATCAAAAAATCAATATATAACTTAGGAGGTAATCCATAAAACTCATTGGGAATGAAATCATTAAAACAGTCTAAAAATATATTAAATTAATCCTGACATATTCCACCATCATCTAGAAAAAGATTTGATATTTCAGCCATAAGACAATCCTAAAATAATTGAGTTTTTCCTACATTACCATCATGAAGATCCCAAACACCTTGTTGAGAATAGATACCTCATTATGAAGATAGAAAAGTTTACTCACATCTGGTGACATTCAACATGATCATGGAATATAACTATCAAATCCATACCCAGAATCAAATTGAAGCATTTCATTTTCAGCATCAACAATTCCCAAGAGAAATGGTAACCACCATTCTCTTAAGAATAGTCTTTAAAATGTTTGTTATTATCTTATAAAACTCCCAAATTTGTGTCAAGGTTCAAAATTCCATAAATGATATTCACATCCAAGCCAATAACGTTTATATGAATAAATAATAAAAAGAAAGGAAATCCACTAATATTAAACAAAACACACAAAATTGTAGATGATACAAGAATTGTATCATTGGATGTAGATGTTCTAGAATCCACACATTCAATATTTCTTTACATAATTTGCCTTTGTCCATCCCCTATTCCATGGGACCATTCCAAAATCCCCTAACATACATTTTCTGTCTCATAATGACATTGCTACATTAGGGTACCAGGTCCTATTCTGCAACCAGAACATCCCATTGAACTCCAGCTTTATATCTCTTTTGGAGTAGCTGATTCAATCCTTGAATCGGATACCTACTTTGTTCCCCTTCAAACATTTCTATACTATATTCCTCAAAAATAATTCTTTACATGTTCAAACCTTCCAGAATCATGGAACTCCAATGTGGGATACTGACACTGATTTTGTTTGTGAAATGACTTTCCACACTTAAACACAACAACATGATATAGTCCGGAGATAGCTACCCACTTCCCAAAATATTATAACTGTTGTTTCCCTAGTGAAAAAAAATCACAGGTTGGCTTCTTTCAAATAGAATAAGTGTTCGCATTTTTACCTTCCAAAACACCATAGCCGCTACTCAGGGCCTCTCTCATATTTCCATCCATGATGAGTTATTGATTTATCAAATTCCAAAAACTACTCATATAAAATATGATAACCTCTAACCATATCTCATTGAAAATATCATCATGAAAATTTCTTTCTGAAAGAGTCGCATTGCATACCAAAGACGACGCAAAGTGATTCTAGTGGGTGAAACAACCAGCATAGTCAAGAAAAAATACAACCTTCTATGTTTGGTTCATTAACTCGCAAGCTTTATCATCCCTCAGCCTATTGGTGTTGAAATGTATCAAGAACATCATATCAATGTCCTTATAGGATAAACACTCTTTTTTCCCAAACAACTCCATAATGTCCCACAAACACTTGATTTTGTACATGAATCATGTACAAACCAAACATCACCATTCTATATATTGGTGTCTCAAGATTCTTAAATATCATATAGATTGACTCGATTCAAAACTCAACTTTTTGGCATCCTCCATCACTAATAATAATAGATAGATATTGTAGATGAATCTTTTTTGTCATCTCAAACATCGAAGGCATGATGAAAATTGTATCTCCTTATAGGGATCTTATAACCCTCAAGAAGATACCATGAATATGAACATCCATCTAATCCTATGGAATTGTAGGATGATTAGATTTATCAGTGTTAGAAACATGCTGATTGAAAAAATCCTTACACTCACCTTGATGAAAATGAAGATGAATTTTCTCTAGATCACAAACACACTCTTAAGAACAATGGTAATAGAGAAGAAAATATTAGTATGTGATAAAAATAGAAAACCACTGACCCATGGGTTCTCTTAATAAGTCTTAAAAGTGTTATCTACTAACATATAATTTCAATTATTTAATTCATTAGTAAAAATAAATATCTTCGATCATAGTTCAACATGAATCTATATATGACATGTAAAATAACTATGTCCCTATTATGAAAAATCCATGTCAATATGATTCACCATGTGACTATTATGAGGCATGAATACTCATCTCAAACCATATCAGGCCTTGAGTTTAATTCTCAAAAACCAATGAAATCCTAAAAATATAATGTCACTCAACATGTGAATCAACCAAAGATAAATAACATAAACTGTAACAAGAACACAACATGACTAGTAATCCATCCCCAGGCCCTCAAATTTTCCATGGATGATGAAGTAGGTACAATTATAAAAAAATATCATTATTAAGTCCCCACACATCATGGTCTCCATTATTCCATTCCCAAATAGTACAAAAAATATAATAGAAAATTGGTGTGCTCTAATATCACATTGTAACATCCCTCGATCTGTCAATTTATCAAGTGTCCAAAATGGTAGGTTATGAGACCATAAGAGTTCATCCCTATTTTCTAGAGGATTCCAAATAGTATAGGGTTGTGATAAGTATATTACCGATAAATACCCATTGGATTTAGAGTTTCTACATAGTGTAATAATCCAGTAATGATAAATAAATAAATATTAGTGTGAAAAAGTAATGGAAAAAATACAATATAGTTGAAAACCAAATATAAAATAAAACTAAATAAGTAAATGAATTATAAAGAATAAAGTAATTATTTGATGGAATTGAACTAAATTTCATCTTTGATAGAGTACATGAAAAAGTTTAATAAACTTAAATAAAGACTAAAGATTCCTTGATATGGAACCCCAATGTCGGTCCAGCCTCCAAACTCCATACCATCCAACAAGAAAATAATCAACAAAAAAGTATTTTTCTCTTGTATAGTCTTAAATACCTTAAATATTTTCTGGTACCATGATTTGGGCCAAATATTTTTTTACTACAACTCAGTATGTCGATAGAAGAATGTCTATATATAACCATTTTTATAAAAAGTGTATAGAATAATACAGTATACACATGTATTATTTTCCTGAACAATTAATTTAATACCACATGAACCTTCTTTGTACATATGATATAATATCCCTAAACATGTATCATGAAGATACCAAAATTTATTTAAACATGGAATATAATAATCTCCCTCTATTCCAATCTAGAATATCTCTTAGCATTTCTTAAAACCATTAAAATCATAACATTATAAATGATGTATAGATAACAACAATCTGGGTCAAAATCATTATATAATCATTTCATAATTTAATCAAGTATGAGCCTGCAATATAAGACTTTTATCATGTTTCCCTAGGAATACCATACTATATAATCATTTCGTCATGTCAACTGGGCCTATACAGCTATATAATGAATTCAATAATGAAACTAGGCATAGACCTATATATAAGAATTTAGAAATGTCAATTTGGCCTATCCCACTTTATAATAATTTAAACACGTTACCTAGGACCAAAACCCATTATAATAATTACAAAATTTAATTACATCACAATTAATTAAAAAAAGGATATCCCAACAATACATCATGTAGCTCAGTCTTTAATTATGTGAATTACAAGTTAACATTCACTTACAAATTTTATATATCAATTGTCATTAACCAATAAGAATATTTTTATTTAAAAAGGAGAAATCCATTGTGAATTTATATCTAAAAACACCCATATTCTGTATCATATTAAAAAAACTTTAATCAAATAATAATTCATTTATATTCGAGGGTTCCCTCACCCAAACAGTACCCAAAAGCCTAGTGAAAACCAATTGGATCAAAGGGATTCCAATAAATGGTTCAACACCTTAATTCAATTTTTTTAGTGTACAATATGTTGTTGAAAATTTTGATCATACTTGATATTTATCAAGTCACGGATTGATGTATTAGACTCCCTACCTCTAAATGCAGATCAATCAATGATTTTAATGAAAATTTCTTATAAGGAAAATTTTGCAGATGATCACAGGAAGGATCCAAGACCAAAACTGCTCATGATTAAAACAGATCATGATCAAAACTGAAACGAAATTGGGTCATGATGTTACACCGCAATGTTTAAAAAAATAAGGGAGAGAAAGGAAAACTGCAAAAAACTACACATAAGGGGTCATATGTGTTATCGGGATGTTTGAATGTGGTATTTTCACTCCAAAATTTCATGGAGGGTCACCCGAGTCTACAGGGGGAAAATCAATTTTGGTAAATAGAAAAATTATTCACACATCATATATAAAAATAGCTAGACAGGTAATTACATGAAATGTAAAATAGTTACATGTGGTGTAATAATTTTTAATTGGATACTATAGAAAACCTATTCTTTTAGATGAATATTTAAATCTAGAAGACATTAAACAATGTGTAAATGTTCTACAAATGGGGTTTCCGTCAATTTCCTCATAAAAATCATGGAACCCAATTAATGATTCTCAACATCACATGAATCTTTGGTAACCGTTTCCCTATTTATACCTAGATGTTATTAATTCTAACAAATTTGTATCCCAAAAATTTAAGACATTTTCCCAAACAAGGTTATCCATATATGAACAATATTCAACCAGCAATATTTAATAAAAACACAATGAGGGATGTTCCTAGAAAAATATGGGATACTACTTTGAATGGGGTATTATTATGAGGTTATAGTATATTATTTTGTAATAAGGTTTATGTAAGTGGATGAGGTGTGAGGAAATGATATATTTAATATTAAGGGTTGAAAGTTCTATGACATATTTTATTGGTATGTGAGGGTGATTATATCAATAAGAATGTAGGTTTGGTGTACCTCCTTTAATATAGTTTACTGATTTATTATATTTATAATTTATTTATATTTGGAGAGTAATATTTCAAGGATATGAGTTTATAAATGTAAAGGGAAGGGATACATGATAAATATGTTGTTTATTTAGTTATTTTTTGTTATACTTCTTCCTGATTGACATGGGTGTATCTAGTGAGGAAACTTCGACGTATATATGTTTTCCTACCCGCATAATAAGGAAATGACCATAAACATAATAAAATATTGATTTTTATTCAATAATTTACTTTCTTTCACACTGGGGATCTTTTTATGTTTATAGATTTAGATAATTATGTTATAAGTAATAAATTATAGAGCTATAAAATTAAAAGTGGACACTTCTGATCAGGATTCATTTTTTCTATCATATAAAAAACTTAAGCTAAAACATGATTTATTTTCATGTGAAATGTTTATGAATTTAAAATTGACTTCTTACACTCTCTAAAAGGTTCTTAAAGATTGTGAATAACATTTTAAAATGAGGTACGAGCACAAAAATCTTACTAAGGGACATAAAATGAATGAAAACTATTAGTCTAATGAAAAAAATGAAAACCCATGAATTTTTTTATTTATATAAATGTTTTTGAGTGAAAAAATAAATAATTTTTATAAAAAAAATACAAAAAATATCTCAAATAGAATCATTAAAACCCATAGAAATTAATTAAGAACCCTTTCTAGAAACTTATATCCCAATATTCAAAAGAGACTTTTAATTGTAGTAATCATATTTCAGACATCCTCTATTATCATTATGAAATGAATTAGAGATATATTATGGGAATAACCCTTCTTATAATCTAAATAGGGTTCACCAATGAGCTATAATGAGGATCAAATGATTGTATATTCTTTATCGGGGTCACCTATTTTTTGTGATCTCTAATGGGGATCAAACCTTCCAATTAGCTATATTGGGATACTCCGTGAACGATAAGGGTTAAACCCCCTAATATGAAGATATATTATTCAAAAAAATTATTTATATAATTCTAAAATACCATATAAATAATAAAATATTTTATTATATCATATTTTTTCCATAAAAGACATTTAAATACACTTTTGAACCCATATGAAAAATATTTTGGTTTTTCAAACTACCATTTTATTTAAAAAAATTAATCCAAAATTACCATGGATGGTAAATTGTATTTTTTATTCTGGAAAACATGAAACCATAAAAAATTTATCTCATTATCAAACAAGAACCACAATAGTGGAAAAATTAATTGTCTCTATATATATTAAAAATAGTACATTCATTTTGTTTTGGTTTTCCAGAACATTCAATATAAATCATGTAAAACGATTCATTTTATAAATACATTCAAATAAATATAAAAATAAAAAAATATGTATGTCATAAATATTATTTATCCATATAAAACTATTCATAAAATAATTTTAAAACATCGATATGGAGGATAATGAGTTCGAAGGAAAACATTAAAAAAAGCTTTTTAAGAAAGCCCCAACCACTTTAATAAAATTTGAATAATAAATAAAATGAATGAATAAATAAAATTTTAATATAACGATAAAAAATCATTTCATGAGATATCAAATCCAATGTATATTTATATACATCTCATAAAATTATATAGGTTCATAACATCAAAATGTTCCTCAAAGATAAGAAATTGTGACGAAGACCCATATCATGAGCCTAAATTATCATGACCATTATTTACCTTCAAAAATAATAGTTTTATTTTGATTATATACATTCTTGATAAAAAATTCTTGTTAATTATTTTATTTATTTCACTTATTAAAATTTTATATACAATTATTTTATCAATTACATTTATGTGACATGTTTTGAAAATAATTAGCTTATGTGTCAAATAACCTTGGTAGGTTGGTATTGGTATAAGTGTAATTATTTTAACATAAATATAATAATAATAATGAGATAATTATTATATTTATAAATCAATAATACGTGTAAAAATAATCATAAAATAGGTTTCTGAAAAAATATATGTGTTACAATCATTGAGAGAGTAGGTCACACGTATGCACGAGCAACATTTTTTACATTTTTTATCGAATATTGTGGGAAGATGTAAAGAAATTATTTGTCCTAAGATAATGTTAATAAAATCATATATACCACATATTTTCAATAAATATACTTATATTAATCATTTATGTTATGTGGTGATGTAAAAAATAATCACATTGTTTCATGTAGGCGGTAGACCACATATCTACAATCAATATTATCATTTATTAGTGTAAAAAATGATATATTATATTTTTAGAATGGTAACAATGTAATTAATATAATTATGATAACATTTATACCACATATATTGATAAAATTAAATCTTATTACTTACCATGTAACGAGTTAATAAAAAACTAATCACAGCATATTGTGAGAATGTTACCTACGGTACACACAAGATATGTTATTGAATCCACCAAAAAATAGAAATTAAGAATTTATATGTGATATCATAACTCCATAATAAAAAATATTTTAAAAATATCATATAGTTTCTTTAAATCTATCATTATAACATGTAATAATTGGTGATGTTTGAAAATGATTGTTAGTCCTCCATACACACGAATGATGATTTTGTATCCCTTTTGATGGAATAGTATATCAATTTTGGTAATTAATTTATCATAATAAAATATAAATATGTGGTATATAAAATTTTCATTATATAATATTAATTTCAGTATACTTTATGGACTTTTATGTAGAAATAATATATTGACGATCAATTAATCTTGATACCTATTATGCGGGCAACCTCTTTAGGTAAGTAACAAAATCCATATTATGATGGATTTATGATCAATCCAAGGATTATATGATATTTTTACGTATATGAGGAAGCATTTTTGGTTGGTTTTGGATGTTATAATAGGATTTTAATGATTGATGTGGATATGAGTGGGGTTGACTTTTATATGACAGGTGAGTGTCATAATAGAAAATTTTAAATAGAATAAGGTATACCAATGATTAAAAAATGAATAAGAGATCCATAATAGACAATTATCTGAAATTATATATTATAACATTCAAATAGGTCCATAAAAATTATTTTGGAAAATTTAATATGTAATTTTTACACTTATCATTTTTATTTTAATCACCCGTTGAATAACTTTTTATCGTAACATGGTAATTAATTTTAAATTAATTCAATATTCATTATGGTCAACAATTAATTTAACCTTGTTTGATAACATAAATTATTCATATTAAAAATATCAAATAATTTTTAACAAATTCAATTTAAATATGTGAAAAAAATTTATTTCAAATTGATCCTACAGATGAGATGACTAAATTGGTTTTTAAGAAGAGTGTTTTCCCGAGAAAAGATAATTTTATATTAACTCTATTAATAGTAAAAATAATTTCTTAATATAAAATAATATTTACAACTATATATTCTATAAATTTCATTTGAAATATTTCTCATTAGCTATTATTTTAATTAATTGATATGGATAATCATAATGCACATTAAAATAGTTTTTAGAATAAATCCTATTTTTAAAGCCAATATCAAAAAAAATACTAAAATATAGTTGAAATTTTTTTACAAAGTAACTAAGTGGATTAAATAAAAAAAATTAATTATTTTAATTTAAATAAAATTTACTTTTTTAAAATTAATTAATTTATTAATTGGAAATTACATTTTCATAAAATCAATATTTTTTACTATTCCCTGAAAAAATAAATATATTTTGTCAAATACCAAATTTTCACCCCATGTACATTTTAACTTTGTAAACTCAAAAACTATGTTTATGTTTGAAAATAATGGTTCTAATATTTCCAAAAAAAAATTATCATATCTTTCCAAAAAGAAAAAAAATAAATTTTGATGAAACCATATTTTTCAAGATTAATATTACAATACAAAAAATTGATTATTATTTACTATGAATTTATCAATGTTTTATATTGATTAAGTAATATATATATATATAATTCATAAATTATTCAATATTATTCATAGTTAATGATTTAATATCTTGGTTCTAATGGTTATATATCTCATGATTTTTAAGCTCGATGATTCATGTTGAACATGCTATCAAACATAGTTTTACTTTTTAAAATCAATAAGGCTTACATATTCAAAACATAAATAAATTGATTCCTCATATTTTTAACATTATCTTGGTAATTATAGGATTATATTTCCAAAATACATATTTTGGGAAGTTACATGATAAAAAGGGTCAATAAAATATCCATTTAATAAAAGAGAAATGGAATTAAATGGATCATCTAGAATTACACATAACTAGGACTCCATGTAAATAAATATAATTGGAATGTGAATATGCGTACATGTATGAAAGGTGTAATGTCAAAAAAAGAGAGAGAGAGATATATATATATATATATATTATCACTCTAAAGAGAATGATCAATATAATGTCAAAGACCTCAAATCCATTAATTTTTCATCACTTAATTGATGATTGAATCATAAAAATAACTGTAATAAGGTAATTTCTTTTGAATGTATTTTAATTAGAGTTCATGAATTCTATTAAAATTATTATTACTAAAACAAGGATATGTAGTTTCATTCTAATAAAGATCCAAACTTGGGAATAATATTTTTTTTCTGAATATGTCTGTTTTACAATGTGAAAATCAATAAAAATGTATAATTATAAATGAAATTGTACCATTGATTTTTCACCATTATATAACCCTTGTTTAATATGAACGTTTCACATGAGGCTCAACCTAGTTGGTGAGGACTCTTTATATGCATCCTGGAGATCCGAGATCAAATCAAGGCATAGGCTAATTTCCTAGTACTATAGAAGGTACTGTAGTAGTACTGTAGCAGGTACTATAGCAGGAACTGTATAGAACAATAGCAGGTACTGTAGAGGGAACAGTAATAGGTACTATTTGGAAATGTAGCAGCTGGGAATATTCCCCTGTTTGGGCCTTCAAGCAACCGATTTGGTCCTCGATCCTTTTAAGGACTTTGGGTCAGTAAGGCCTTTGGGCCACCCGAAGGCCTTCGGGGCACCTTAAGTGCAGATGCAAACTAGACAACCTACAAAGAAACAATCCTCAGAAGGAGGAGGAGCAAGGATCTACCACTATAGTAGATACTAAATTTATTGCAAGAATTGAAGAGTATAGAACCTACCATCAGTAAATGCCTGTGCATGCATGAAAAAGCCTTGCCGAACAGCCATGCAAAGGTGGAGAGCTGATTTCACGATGAAGATGCTGGGAAGGATAAGTTCCATGTAGTTAGTCTGGTTTGTATGTAATTTTTAAAGCCTACAAGAAATGTATTTTTCTAAGGCCTATAAGACATGTAATACTTATGCATACGGACCTTGTAAGGTTTCCACCTCACCCCTTAAAATCTATATTATCAAAAATCAATTAAAAATGAAGGCCTTCGGGCCATTAGAGGGCGTTTAATATGACCTTTGGAAAAAAAATAATTTTTTACGTTATAATTATTGTTTATAAATAAAATGAGTGTGGACAATTAATTTTTTAAAATAATTGTTGGCCTCATCCAATAGGATCAGGCTATAATAATCCCATTTATGGGAGCTTTGGAAGGAGGTAATGTCAAAAGGCTTTTCTTTTGACCAAGCCCATTCTATGATCCAACATGTTAATATGGAATGAAATTTCCTATGAGAGAAGTTAAATTTAGTGCATATTACCACTTTTGTGATGTTATCTGAGCTGAACCATGATTCTATCACCATCACCGATGTTACCATTTAGTCGTATGTGGGTGTTTTAAGGGGTTACGTGTCGAGGCCCTGGATACTTAAAATGTAATCCCTTTGGTATAATATAATGGTTAATTTTTAATTTTCATTTTATGAATAGGTTTTCTGAATAATATATATCTTTAATTTATACATTTTAGATAAATTAATTTTAGAAGTAAAAAAAATCTAGTTTTTAGAGATTTATCATAATTAGAGAAATATTGTGGTAAAATAAAAATCATTATTTAATTTCAAATTTTAAAATTAATATAGTGTGAATGTTTAGTAGTGTTCTAAAAAGATTTAATTGTTTAATGACTAGTATTTTACGAATAGTAATTTTTGATGAATAGTATCTCATGAATAGTTGTATTTTTATGAAGAGTAAAAAAATATTTTTTTTAATTTATTAAATAATTTATTCTGTGAAATGATTTTCAATAAGCGAACATACACGAGTGAGATCAGTAAGATATTTACTGTCTAAAAAGATCAATTTAATTTTTTAGTGAATAGAAAATTGACCTTTTAGAATATTAATTTTACCCTTATGAATAAAAATTTGACTAATGGAATAGAAACCTCACCTAAGGAAGTATAAATATATTTTAGTCAGCTTAAATAGTAATGGGCTATATTTATAACACATTGTATGTAAATAAATGTTTTTAAAGTTTTTAGTTAAGTAATATTATTTTATTTATAGAATTTAATTTAAAATTAAATTAATTTTTATAATATGGATTTAATTTTTTGAATTTTTCACATCTGAAAGTGGGTAAGCTGATTTTTTTGAATTTTTCTGAAATAATTGAATTTTTGATGAATAGTAAAAAAAATACCGTTTTGAGTTTTCGATATGTTTAATGACATAATAAATATGAAATTTTGATTTAATTAGTATGATAATATTTTTGTTGAATCTTATGGATTAAAATTTTATATGAGCTGTCCCATGTGGCCAATAACGTGGGAAAATACCATAGTCTAGCCCATGGTTTAGCAAATACCACTAATGAGGTGTCCTTTGAAATTAATAAAAAACTGCAACTCTTTTTTCTATAAATACCCACCCATTTTATTTGATTCCAAAAAACTTACCCTCGATTCTCTTATAGTATTACCTCCCAATGAGTCCACCCAAGGTGTCCCCAATCCTTCTTGTTCCTGATCATATATTTTTAGAGGCTACTCTTCCAGGTAAGTGAATTTTAAACTTCTCTTTTCCTTTCCAGTTCTCTTTAATGTTGTATATATTTTAAATTTTCATACCATATTCATATTTCCTTTTTATTCTATCCCTATAATTTATTATGAGTTGTTTATAAATGGTTTAACCCTATCCCATAAATGTTTAATGTTTTATAGAACCATGTTTCATACCCCTTATGCTGTTTAATTTAGACATCAAAATCTCTGTCTTTTTTTTTTCAAGAAATTATTTTATTTTCATAATGTCAATACCAAACCTCTTTCATTTATAAAATAATTAATCAAGACATAAAAATTTTATATTTTATTCTTAAATTTGCATATGTATAACCCTCATTACCATTCTATGGGTGGTAAATGAAAAATTGATCATGTTTTTAACCACTTTTTAAAACAAATTCATTCTCTTATTAAACCAATTTCATTTTTTTCTATATGGGTTATTTATGAAATTTTTAATTGTGATCAATGTGGCTCAAATGAAAATAAATTCATATTAATGGTGATCCCTAATATATATTCAAGGCATTGGGTAATGAAATTAATCTCTAGAATTGAAATGGTTTATGATTCCTTTTTTAATAGCCATGGTAATTTTTATGAAACCTTGGTAATGGTCCTTGGTGATATTCTTATGAATGTATAAATTAAATGTTGTATCCATATTTTCATGTAATTATTCATGTAATGAATGTTATTATACATCCCTTTATATTTTCTTTATGAAATTCTTCTTTTTCTTATTGATGTCGCCAAAGTACACATGTAAACAATTTCACATGTTTCCCCTCATTGGGCCTTCTGCTCACACATTCCATTGATGTATATACCTAGTTTATGTGTTTCAAAAAATTTACTTTGGATAAACCTTGAATAATCCATTTATGTTTAATACAATAATTTTTTTTTTCATTTTCATGTATTATTTACCTTATTTTGAAGACAATAGACTTTTTAATATTATCTTTTGTAAAATGTCATGAAATGATATATAATAAAAATGTTGAATGCCCTAGTTCTAATTAAAATTTACAAAATTAATAAATTTCATCCAAACTCTCTTATTTTTTCCAATGATTAGTATCCAAGATTATTTTTTCATTTTTGTTTCACAAATATATACTTATAATGGATCATATAATCCTTAAAAGGATAAATATATGTTTATCATATCATTAGAAATTGACTACAACCAAAGTGGTTCATATATGGTATAATTTTTACCAAAATTATAGTTATCCTCTTAAAAGAAACCATTTATCACCTAATCACCAAATAACTCTTTATTCACTTGGTTTTCTATAAGATAAAAATTATGTTCTATAAATGTAATTTATCGTTGTTATTTAATATTCTTAATTTACAATAACAATTTCATACTAAAAATTATATCACATAGTCTGGTAGTATGTGTTTCACCATTTTCATCCTTTAGTTGTGTGTTGAAGCTCAATGACATTTTATATTGCGATAGGGTATCTCTTAGCATTAAAAATATCCTTATTCATAAAATCTCATCCTTATAACATTCATTGAAATATGATGGACATTCTTAAAACTAACCTTAATCATCAATGGTCATATAAGCCCTAATGGATATCAATACTTTCATACTCATTTTAAAAAGTGTAAATGAATACATTATATTAAAACAACTATTTATATATACAAAATCATTAAAAATGTCTCTGAAAAAATTCATTAATCACTATAATATCATATCATTTAAAACCTAAAACGAGTTTCTAGAATATTGAAATCATTTTTAACCATTGAAAAATAGTGGGATCCAAGGAGATTCCACCACCTTACAAGATGGCCCAATATCAACTTGAGTAGTAAAAAAATATTTTTCAATATATTTCAGTTTCTAATAACTATTATTTCTTAACTAGTTAATAATATTCATATATACATTACAATAATATTCTAAATAATTTAAACCGAAACATCTCATTTTTGTTGGATAACTGTTATCAAATTATTTTATTATTGAGGACTCTTTTTGTATCATTCCCAAAAAAATTAACCAATATTATCAAACATATCACACTTTATAGATCCTAAAATATCCCCCCAAATGTATTTTACCACCCATTGAAATTGTTTTTGTCTTACCAACAAACATCTTAGTGGGAGGATTCTCCATTTTCATCCACCATTAAAGTTTCATAATCTTTTAATTTCATGGAAAATAAGTGTCAGTAAAATCCAACTCAAGATTCTCATTACATTTAAATAATTCAAATAATCATAAAATGATTATGGGGTAATATATATTATTTAAAATTATTTCAATATTGAGAAAGATTGATTTATTATAATATTAGTGTACTAAATATAATTTAGCACATACCTAGCCATTCTTGTGAAGCTTTATTCATAGACATCCTCTGAATATTTATCATTTTTCATAAATTCAAGTATTTTTTATCCATCCAAATATATATAAACATAAGGAAATAATTCTCAAAAATATATTCTTAAATTTTTCTTATTATGTAGAATAATGATTATCTTTATCTGTGGTATTCTAAACAAAGTACCACCATTTATCAATTTAACCTTGAAAACAATATATGAAAAGTGATACCTTTTCATGAAAAGAAAATCCCATTACATAAAAAAATATTATTTAGGGAAGTTACACATACTTGGGCTACCAATAGGTTAAATGAACCTCCATATTTGGGGGTTGATTCCCGGTGAAATGTTCCACTATATAATTATTCATTTTCATTAGATAAGGTTCCTCTCTATCATAAATACCACAATCATAAATATCAAATTTCAATTCATCCATCACTATAACAAACAATTTAGTTCTAATTCTAAACCTCATGGGATTTTAATTTAGAATGATATTTTCTTCACAGTGTCTTCCAACTATAGATTCCGTGTTTTTCTATGGATAACCATTCCAAATAGGCATAGTTTAAAAAATTCTAGAAGGAATGTTAAAATTTAATATCAATTTAACTTAACAATATGTTATAATATTTAAATTTAATTCAATTATCATTGTAATATTCTATAATGTTATATAAATGACATGTGATACAAACTATATTGAATTAAACTAAAAAATGATATAAGCTTTTGTGTTAGTCAAGAATCATGTTTCTCTTTCATAGAAAATAATTTTAGTTTTAGAGTTCTAAAAAAATCATAACACACACAATAAAAGACCAAGTAATAAAAAGTGGGGACTTTAAACTAGTATCCAATTTTCATGTATTATAAAAAATATTTAATGAAAAAAATGATTATATTTCATGGAAAATATTCATGATAAAAAAATTCAATTCTTCTACTACTATACACATCCGTGAACCCTATGAAACAAATTTTAAAACATGGGATGAGCACAAAAAACATAGTAAGGTACAAAAAAAATATAGAAACCCACTAAAACATTTAAAAAAGACATCCAATTAAATTCTTTACCTTTATATAATTTTTTTAATAAATTGAAATAAATCTTTTTCACATAACAATACAAAAATTATTCTCATTTAATTTTTTTAAAACCCATTGTAAGAAAATAAAAATATTTTTTGAAACATAGAGAATAATTATCAAAAATGTAATTAAATATCCTTTTTTATTTGACGAATCATAGGAATACATATAATATAATCATTACCTAATGAATTAGAGAGTTAATATGGGTCTCACCATTTATATAAGAAATATTTATCACACTCATGAGCTATAATGGGGCTTAACCCATCGTATAATATGTATCAGTCACTCCAATTTTCCATGTTATATAATGGGGATCAAAACATCATATAAGATACCCCAGGCTCACCCATTAGCTATTATGGGGCCCAACCAATCGTATAAGATGAATCATGTTTACCAATTTTTCATATATTTCCCATGTATCATAGCATGAATAAAAATTATTACAGTTGTATCATTTTATCATAAATTAATTTTAGAAAACCCTTATCCGCCCATATAAAAAATATTTTCGATTATTAAAATACTATTTTCATAAAAAAAATATTACCACATTTCAAAATCAATTATAGTGGGATTCCCATTGAAAAGAAATGAAAATTTGACATGGATGCAACAAATAAAATAAAAAAAATGGTGGAATGTTTCATTATCAACACGTATAATAAAAATAGAACATTTCATTTTTGTTTTTGAAAATTATCCATATAAAACATGTTAAAATATTCCTTCTAAAAACATTTATTTATTTTATAAATATACATAAAATGTAAATTTAAATCAATAATACCCATATAAATACTTTCAGGAACTCATTTTAAAATTAATAACATATAAGAGAAAGAGTTGGATGGAAACCATTGAGATATGACCTTTTTCATGAAACTCCCTTACTATAAAAACTAACTCTTCTCATACATTAACATTACATCATTTTTATCATAATACATAACATATTACATAAATAGATACCCAATGACAATATTAGAATAGTGATTTTAGTATTATGGAAACATAAACACTTTACAGAAGATAGAAATATTATATCACAATAAGATTTTCATGAATATCACCCTTCTTAGACACATCAAACATAACACATATTTTCATAAATAATGGAAAGGGAACATAAAAAAAGATGATGTCAATTTATATGTAAGAGTAAACAAGGGATATATTTATACATAATCATGAGTATAAGGGTATGAGAATGTGATCATAACATTTTAAGATCATACCCTACATATCAGTTATCATAAACTTGAATCCTGGATTTACGATTGGTAGCACATAGGATATGAATCATAAGGAAATTAATAGAATATTCCATAAATCATAACATAAGAATAACAAATGGAATTTTGGAAGACATCATATCATATAAAATGATTCCCACATTAGTCAAGGAATCACTGCCAAGGCCATATTGGTGTTATGGTTTCACTTCCCAAACAATATTGGTTGCCATGGTTCACTCCCATTACCGTCATAGTAGTCAATGTTATCACAAAGAACATCTTAGAAGATAATTTCTTTTATTAGATAAAGATAAATCCTCATTTTATCAATATCTTTATAAATAGATATAAGTCATTACCCAATGAAGTTATGGCACATATAGGTCCCACCCATCTCAAAATGATATCATACATACTGGTCCCACATGATCATAAATATTCATATTAAAACACATGAAATTAAATGGGTACCATAAACATGTCAGGATATCATATTCAGTTTAAAAGAGATAGTTTTCATAATAATTTAATCAAACCATAACCCATTAAAATAAGTTGTTTTAATATTTATATATCTAGTGAAAGAGAAATGGGTTTTATAAACATATAACTCATGAAAGAGACAAGTGTTTCACAAACATAATTCCCATAAAACATAAATAATTAAAGGAACGAATATGAATGATATTTTTGGATTATTTCCTATAAATTCATTGGTAATAATAATGGATTTAATATTAGATTGAAGGTAGATTATAAATATATTTAAAATATTTAATTAGGAAGTTATCCATTGTTCTTTATAAACACTTTTTTAACAAAAATGAAAACTCTTTTTTTTATAAATAGATTTGAAATAATATAGTGGAATTATTTAAAAAAAACATGTTTTTAAGATAATTTTTCCTATAAAATTTTCTTCATATATCAATTTTTAAAAAATTGAAAACATTTTTGAATACATGATTTTTGAAGAAAACAGATTTTTTCCTGAAGAGATATATAAGGTTAGATTTACATAAAAAATGTTTTATGATAATATTAATTAAAAAATATTGGAAGAAGGTATTAATACATGAATATATCCAGAATAAAAATATTAAAATCAAATTCATGGGAGTTCTTGATAGATAGATAATAATATTTCATCAATGGAATCATAATCATAAACAATACTAATAATGGATGAGAGTGTGGTAATAAACTGTTACCACATAGTCACATTGACTCATACTCCACATGTAATAAAATGACATTAAAAGAAGATTAAAATATACTAAAAATAATTATTTTTTGATATCACATGTAAAATGAAAGTATATAGACCTCTTGAAGGAACATGGGTGCACAATGAATCTTAGGCCTCAAAGAATGAAAATTGAGACAAAACTACCATAATGATTTAGAATCCTTCAAACTTTAATAAACACATGAAATATATATAATAATTGAGTTATTCTAATAAAAATTAATTAATTTATAATAATAATAGAATATATTAATGGGAAATTCAAATAACACACAAAATAATTGAATGGTGAATACAACATATGTTTTTCATAAATAAAAGGCAGACTGGAAATAATATTACATTTTGTATTGGACGTCATCATGTTTATTTAAAACTCATATATATAAAAAAGATTTTCATACATATAAAACAGAACCATATTATTCTATTTAATATCATATATGATATTTTCTTGACTTTATATTACCCATTTAATAAGAATATTATAAAATCAAATAGGCCATTATTCGAGATGGTATGTTGTACATATGCATTAACGATGCTTCCATTTTATTGTCATTTTGAAAGAAAGTATGTAAATGAAATATATGTATATATAATGTAGTTACATAATAAATATTATGTATTATTTTTCATATAATTTTATTAAACCTATCCTTAATACTTTCCATGTAAATAGTGATTTAATCACATCACTTTGAGAAGGCGGTAGTCCAGAAGTCCACAAACAAAGTTATTGTATTTCCCCAAAATTGAAAAAATTAATGTAAGTGTTATATGGTAATTTCAGTAGATTATGTACTTAATAAATATCATATATATCATTTAAAAATAGCATATGCATCATAATTAATGACCACAAGAGGTGATAAGGAATAATGAGTGACATCATTTCATGTGGTAGTAGTCTTTCGTACACATGAACAGCATACGCAATACCAATTAGATGAGAGTGTGTGTGAGTATAGATATAAAACATAGAATAATATAATATAGATATATTTTTAATAATGATATTATTATTTAATAATGGAATAAGAATACATGATGTGGAAGATAAAGAAAATAAAACAGAAGACCATGTGGAAGGATGTAACAACTTATTCGGGTAACTCCTCTTGGTTTCCAACAATTCCATTACTTGGATAGATTTCTACCGAAATTGAGGCTTTAACGATGATTTGGTGGAATTTTGGAGGATAAATAAGTAGGTTTAGTCTGATAAAAATGGCTTGGGATGTGTGAATAATTGTGGTGGTGGGAACACTTTTCTAGTGGAGGAATAGTGAAAATCTTGTAAATTTGAAAAGAAAAACACTACATAGTGGTACCACTTACATAATGTGCCTCCAATAATTTTCAAAATAATATAAAAGAGAATACATGGTCTATATATTTCGTGATAATGTATTTTTTATATGTTTCAATTCTATTTTCACCTTAAATTCAATATTATCCATTAAGTAATCTAATTTTTACCTTATTCGTCGTGATAAACTAAAATAACATTCACTAATAAAAAAAAAATCAAGATTTAACTTATTCTAAATTATAAATTATGGTTATTCTAAATATGTAATCAATTTTACAAAATTTAAATCACATAAGTGGAAAACATTAATTTAAAATTACTCCCATAGAGGTGTTATGATAATAGGTTTTCTAAGAGAAAATATTTAAATGATTGAAATGTTTTCATATAAAATTTCAATTTTAAATAGGATAAAATAACTTAAATTTTGTTAATTGATGTAAAATTTATCTTATTATAATTTTAATCGAAATAGAAATACCATTTTACCACATAAATAAATTTGATGAGAAAGTGGTTTTGAATTAAAATTATGTATTTTTTACCAATTACCAAAAACATGATGTTTAAGAAAACCTAGAACATCACCATATGAACATTTTAAAATTTTAAAATAAAAAAAATAATTTCATCAAATTAAATTTATATATCTATCTAAAATTAATTTTAATTTTTTATTGGAGGTCATATAAATCAGTACATTGGAGAAAATAATTTTTCCAAATATTTAAATACTTTACCAAAATTATATTTTTTATTATAAGTATGTTATATATAAAAAAATAATATAAAAAATATTTAAAAATTAGTTATTAATATTAATATTACTATTTTTAATGTCTGTGTGATAAATATCTTGTTTAAGTAATTATAATAAGAAAATTTTAATTCATAGAAACTCGGTGTTTTGTGTCATGCAAGCCAAGTCGGTGTTTCATGTAAAAAAATATCATCTTTTTGTAGTGTATAAAAAAGGTTTAATTAGTATAGTATTCAATGAAATAAATCAAATAAAATTAATTTATTTGAGAAAATGGGTCATACAAGTAAGGTGTGTTGCATTCTACCTCCCTTAAATGGAAATTTTCACATGAAATTCGTCATTCACTTATAAATAAATGAAGATACATATATCTCATAATATCAAGTAGCTCCATCATAGATTACACTACTGGTTAATTTATACATATAAATTTTACTAGGTAAGTGGTATTATTTTATAGATGATTCACTACATGATCTTGAATTTTAATTGGTTATTCTTTGTTAAAAAGATCTTTCTTTAGTAGAATGGCCTCTGAGTTCGATAAATTTGAAGGATCAGATTTGTAATTCCATGGGAGAGATACATGGAACGCCTCATGGACATTATAGATATTTAGATATTATTTCAAGTGATAGTTTTACATTCCTATAGGATCAATAACTTCAAAGTGACTAATATACCTTGGTCTTAGTTTCCCTTTCTTCCTAAATCTCATAACCTTCTTCCAATGATTGATTCCTAGAAACAACTTCTTTCCAACTTAAATTTCTAGATCACAACGATGGTTATCAGCGTGAATTTTCTTCTGAAATTTTACTTCCTTGATATGATGTTTAATGGATCTAACATTCTCAACCATTTTTTTAGTGACCTCAGGTCCCAACATCATTTTTTCTTCAACTTTATCCTAGTTTTTATAAACTCTATATTTAAATTGATATGGATATTAATAAAGATCCATCTTAATTATTGATTGAAATATATTGTTGTTTGAAATATCTAAAATAAGAATTGTCTATCCCAACCACCTTTTAAAATGGAGAACAAGTTATCAACATATCCTTTAAAGTATTAATTTTTTAATAGACTCACCATCAGTTTGAGGATGATAAGTAGTAATGAAAATGAATTATGTATCATGTTCTTATTGAATACAACACAAGAACATTATGGTAAACCTCAAAATAGAATAAGGTACAATTTAATGCCATAATCAATGAAACCGGAAATCATCCTTAATGTATATAAAATAAATATTATATAGATAGAAGCCTTCTCTCACAACAATTACATGTGCTGACATTGTATAGTAATCAATTACAACCCATATAACATTGATCCCTTTAGATCTTTTGGGGAGTCCAAAGAAAAAATCCATAAGGATGTTCCCTTATTTCCATTTTAGTAAAGGTAATGTATGAAACATCCCTTAGAATTTTTTTCTTTCAAACATAACATATCGCAATACCAAACACCAAGATACAATACAATAGCTCATTTCATTCCATCACACCAAAATTATTCCATACAATCTATATACATATTCATACTCTAAATATAAATAGAGAATGATGAAATATGAGATTCTTCTAGTAGCCCATTCCTCAAATCTTGTATGGAAAGAAAAACTAAACTATTCTTGAACCTTATCATTCAATCATGATCATGGATGATGTTTATGATATTTGATCCCATCTTTTCGAGCTCCACATCTTCTTTATACACATATTTAGTCATTATATGGATAGATATTTGAAAAAATAAATTGATCCAGATAACATTTTTTCCCTGAATTCAAGGTTTCTAGATCTATCTTTTGAAAATATAGAAATATTCGATGTTTTGGATCATCATCTTGTAGAATCTTCCATGATCTGTTTGACTCAAATCATCAACCACCAAGTTCTTTTTCCCATTATTGTAATGTGTTGAGATTTCATATTACTTTATTATCTCAAACCATATTCTGATATACATGTTCGAATCCATCTATATGAATATAATTTTTATAATTTTTTGATCAGTATATATATCAATCATTTATCCATGAAGATAATTCTTCTATATTATTAATGAAATAATTAGCATTACAATGTCCAAATCAGTATTTTGGTTAATTTGATCATGAATATTCAACTATCACAACGAATAGTCTGTAACCAAGTTATTCATAATAAGAAAACATCCCAATACCTTCATATATACATCACTGTATATTACAAATCATTTTTCACTGTAGGGTAATGTATGAATAGGTGCAATGACTAACCATCTCTTCAGTTCCTTGAAATTTTCCTCATATTCATCTCTCCAAATGAATGTGGCACCCTTCCGAGTGAATATATTCAGAAGAATATAAATTCATGAGAAATTATCTATTAACTATTTATAACATCCATCTAAACCAAGAAAAATATGGATCTCTACCACCGTGTTTAGTTGAGGCCAACATTCAATAGCCTTTTTCATTGGCAGGTCTACTATTATACTCTCTCTGAAGATTATATGACCCAAAATTGAAATCCTTTGATTCTAAATCCAACACTTACTAATTTATCATCTGTTTTATTGTTCCTCATGGACTTTTTTAAAATTTTCAAGTGGTATTCATGCTCTTTATTTCTCTTTAAATATATAATAATATCATCTATAATGACTATAACCAACTCTTAAATGTAATCTCTAATGTCTATATTTATCAAATCCATGAATATAGTAGAAGAATTAGTAAGAAAAAAATAAATCTCTATATATTTATAGTTTCGAATCCTTTTATGGAATGTCATCTTGGATATATCCTACTTATTGGTGCTCAATTGAAGTTATCTAGATCAAAGTTCAATATGGATAATTAATGAGATCTGCAAAATTGATAAAAAAGTTATCAATATGTGGAATATGACACATATCCATTGTTATAATCTTTTTCAGATTTCGATAATCAATTAAAAGTATCATTGAGCCATCATTATTTTTTAAAAAATTATCACGTACATCCCCGGGTGACACACATGGTTTAATTAATCCGTTTTCAATTTTTTTGTATTTTATTCTTAAATTACTATAACTCTATTAGGGATATTTTATTGGGAGTCTTGGAAACTAGTGTGGAACTATGTATGAGTTCTATCGAGTACTCAAATTCACATGTTGGTTGAGGGTTGGGAAAAACATTTGGAAATACATCCACAAATTCCAGAATAATAGTCATTTCATCAATATATATCCCCCCATCCTTTTGAGATAATAATCCATTTTGAATACAAATTAACACCCATACAATGTATGTTCTTTACACATGATGTTCATATATACCGTCATATTGATATACAATCATTGTATGGTTTGAAATATCAAAAATGAATTCGTTTCTACAATAATAGATGTGGTATTTATGTAGAGAATTCCAATTAGTTTATAATATGCCATAAATTTCAACTATAGGATGAATGAAAAGTTTTTTATGAAAAATATTCCAACAAATATTAACTAGAGAAGAATAATAGACATTATATGAAAACATCCTAAAATTAAGGGGTTTTACAACTAATTCCATAACAAATCATATGTATGGAATTATAATTTCCATAGAAATTAATTTTGATACAAAAGAGTGGGTAGATTTAGAATAAAATAAGAAATTTGAAGTTCTAGAGTGGATTTTTAGTGTAACTTTATCTATGTCATTATCACACCCCTCAAACAAAATAGTGATTGCATGATATTTCCCCTTATCCTTCAATTTAAGAGGTTTTTTATATGAATCAACATCATTAATCTTTTTGTATGGATATTGGTTAGTATAATTTCTAGTCTGCTAACACAATTAGTAGGGGGTGCATTATTTGCAAATTTTTCTCCATTTGTGAATAAAGATAAATCCATCCCATAAATGCATACATAAAATATTAGAATACATTCCATTTGTCATTTAAAAAAAATTAATCCTCTACATACAAATTAATCCATGCTTTATTCCAAACATAGGTCATGAAGGAAATACCTTCTTATTCGCTTCATGGTTTTTAGATTTTCCTTTGAACATAATATTTATTCTCTTCCCAAACTAAGATATTGATATGTAATTCCAACCACTATTTCAGCCTTTATTGGAAAACACACAATCTTCTCATATAAACTACAGTATCATATGAAAAACACTCTTCCAAGACATTGATTTAATCTCCTTGAGATCAAATAATCATTAATTTTAGGTTGGATTATAATACTAGTTGCATACCATGAAAGTCCATTAAAATTATCCACTAGTGTCCCTATGGATTCATCATCTATTTTATTTAACTAGAGAAAATCATTCAACATATTCATATAAAGAATATGTTGAATGTACTTACTAAAAAAGCTCTTGAAATAATCATTGTCTGTGGATTCAATTTCATCATAATGACTTGTATTCATGATTAGAGTTCACCCCTGGTCTTCTTTTCCTTCTAACTGATAAATTATCAAAATAAATTTCTCACGTACTAAACACTAGATAATTTAGAATATGATTTATGTGGTACTGATAAATTTTTCAACAACTAGTGTATCAGAAGAACCACTAATTGAAGGTGGAAATTTCGTCATGATGGACTCAATAAAATTTTTTCCCTCATTTTATCATTAGGATGTTTGGCTAAATTCATAGCATCAGAAAGTTATGTGAGCATAAAATCTTATTTTTCATTCCAACTCATGTATCATTATAATACTCAGGTGAGAAACTATTTCACTTTTTCTCACACTCAATAATGATGTTTTTCTTTCCGGTTGTATCCATTGACTAAAACACTAAATCATAGAGTAAGAAATAAAAATCCTTAGAGGGAAACACATAATCCTAGAAAACCACTTATATGAATTCTAAATAATGGAACCTTATTTAATTTACTACCCCATTGTTTTATTCTAGGTTATTCATAGATAACACTTATTTAAATCATTCATTATGTTTCATGTTTTTTTGAATATTTCAATGAATATCTGCTGAGAGTGTCAAAACAAATATAAAGAAAGGCCCATTCTTATGCTCCTATTCTCGATCAATTATCGATCAATGTGGTGTTTCAGGGGTTTTTACCCCTATAAAAATTTCAACCAGGGAAACATCCACCTGTATAATCTATACAAGGATGTATTTTTATGAAACCACTCACTCTATCCATCACCAATATTGTAGGATATTTTCCTCTTCATTTATTCATCCATATAATTATCCTTAGAAATATACTTAAGTTTATCACTAAGGTTTTAAAATCATAGTTTCTGATGTGTAAATAATATTTTTCTATGATATAAACTACTTCGTGCATCTCTTATTGAAATTAACATTAAATATTTTTTAGAATACTTAACACATTACAAAAAAACACCCAAACACCCTATTAGTTTAGTAACTTTGGAAACAGAGAAATATAAAAACTAGTTCCTAAGAGAGATACATTATATCCAAAAAGTTTATTCATGACTTTAACCATTAATAAAAACATTAATCATAATAAATGTCTTCAAAACAATGGTAATAGAAACATTAAAATGGGTGACCTGAGATACTTAGTAAGGGTAAACACAGAAATAATCATGAGCATCGGGGAATTAAAATGTGATCATAACAATAGAAGAGAATAACATATATACCAAAGATCATATACATGAATAATTACGTAAATATTTGGTATTTTATAATATACGATTCATAAAGGAATCATGAGCATAATCTAAGAAATCATATCAGAGGATTAAGACATGGAATTGTTGTGTTCACATAATCATATAAAATTATTTCCATAATAGTCGTGGTATCAATTACAAATATATATTTCTTGTATAGGTACACTCCCCAAACTATATTGGTTCATTATTTACTCTCAATAACATCTTAGTAGTTATGTGTCAATTCCAAGACCATATTATCACATAATGTTCTTTAATGGACTGAGTTCACTCCATGTTCCAACTATGTATATGCCATATGATATATATCTTTACCCAATTTATTGGAGGGATATATAGTTCCCACCCATATCATAATGAAATCATACATATGTGTCCAATAATATAATAAATAATCATATAATAACCCATGAAATGAAATTGGTGTCTAAAAATGTCATAATTTTATAACCTAAAAAAAGAGACAGGTTTCATTGTAATTTAAACAAATAATAACCCCTAAATATAAGAGTGTTTCAAAAACATATAACCCATTAATATGAAATGGATTTCATAATAAATTACTTCTGATAGAGGAATAGGTTTCAAAAACATCATACCATTAGAACATAGAACATTTTGAGAGAGAATATGAATGGTACATTTGGATCATTTATAAAAAAAGTCATGACTATTAAAAATCGATTTCATATTAAATGGAAAATAATTGGGAAGGATCTTTTAAAACCATTTCTTCGAGAAAAAATCCTTTCTTTTTTTGAAAAATCATTTTAAACCATCAAACTTCTTTTAAAAAAAATTATTTTAAAATATAACTTAAAACTGATAAAAGAATATTTGAAAAGAATAAAAAATTAATATACTTATTCCTTGAAATACATATTGATATATATTTCTAAAAAAATTATATAAAACGTATTTTTATAAATAAAACATCTTTCTTATAGAAGAGATTATTATGGTCATATTTTCTTAAAAACATTTTCTTAATAATGTTAAGTACCAAATAGTGGTAATAATTTATTAAAATGTGATGATCTATAGAATAAAAAAAGGGATAAATTTTTTTGTGTTTCCATAAGAGACATATGATAATATTTCATCAATTTATGAATAATCCTAAACAATATCCATAATCTATGTGACTATTGAAATAAAATCTTATCACATGGTAACATTGAATCTTACACCCTATGTAAGAAAATAACATTACATGGGCATTAAAATGTCATAGAAATAATGATATTTGTGATATAAATTTCCAAATTGAATTATATAAACATCATAAAGCAATATAGAAGCACAAAAAACCATGTATCACAAAGAAGGAAAATTGAGACAAAACTATATTACTAATTTTTTCTTTTGATCCATAATCCCCCATGAAATAAATATCCTAAAATTGATATTTAACTATACATAAATTTCATAATAACAGTAATATAATAAATTCATGGGAATTATATAATTAAAAAAATAAAGAAAATGAGTGCTGAATAAGGTATAAGTATCATAGAAATAAATGTGAGACAAGAAACCCCTTACCTTTTGTCATGACTCTGAATGTACACATTAAAACCTAATGTATAATAAATATATGTTTAATATACATATACCACTAAACTTTATTATTATTTATAATAATATTTATAATTTTATTTATAATTTTTTATTACCCATTGATTAAAAATCTATTTAAATGTTACTTTTTATATAATATATCCATTGTTTTTTGTATAGGTTTCGACTTTTGTTCTTTGTCACATTACATAGATAATGAATTCCTTATTTCCATTATTTAAACCATGATATAAATTTCATATATATTCATTGCATGTTTATAAATTATAATCTTTAAAAATTAAAAAAAAATTAAATACACTATTCTTGGATCTAGTAGGTTGTTTGAAGAATTGAACATTGTTGCTATTTTATGGTTGTTTTGAAAGAAATAAAGTAAATAAAATATATGTAAATAATTAAATATACAATAGTTAAATTATAATTCATATTTCATTTTTGTAATGTAATATTAATAACCCTATCCATAATACATTCCATGTAATGTGCGAAGAAATCACATCACTTTGATGAGGGAGTAGTCCACACATCCACAAAACAAGTTATCATCTTATTGAAAAATAGAGTCCACGATGGTATGTGGTATATGATAATTGAATAAGAATAAATACATAATAAATACAATATATATCATGTAAATATTTCATTTCAATTATAATTCCCAACCATGAGAGGTGGTAAAGGGAAAATGAATGACATCATTTAGTGAGGTAGTTGTCCATCATACACATGAACGTAAGTCCATTACGCATTTGATGGTAATGCGTGCCATTTTAGGTATAACCTTCGTATTTAAAACATATACTTATATTGAGTATATAGAGTTAATTATATAATAATGTAATAATAATTATTGAGGTGGTTGTTCAAGAAAATAAAACAATTGTACTTGTGTATAGATTTTACCTCATCTATGGAAAAATATTCTTGGTTTTCACCAAAGGGATTATATGATTGGATTTAAGCCCAAAGGGAGGCTTATTACAAGATGTTAGGGATTTTGTACAGTTATTTGAGTAGGTTTTCGCCAAGAAAAATGTATTTAGTGGTGTGAAGAAATGATGATGTGACATCCCTTTTATAGTGGAGGAGGAGTAGAATTCTTGTAAATATAAAAAAGGGAAACACTATTGAGAGGTTCCTCGTATATCATCTACTTCCAAAATATTGGAAAATTTAGACCCAAAAAGGAAAATGGTTGATATATATCTATATAGTATCTTTTTAATAGGTTTCAATTTTATTTTTACACATGAATTAAATTTTAACCTCTTTGTAAACTAATTTTTAACTTAATGGGTGTAATTAATTTTAATAAATTTCACTAATACATTGGGTCACAATCTAATTTTACCTCATTATAAAATATATATTATTTTTAATCTAGATATAGAATCCATTTTTCCAAATTCTAATAATATAAAGGTAAGAAATACATTTAAAAACTTATCCTCCATATATGTTGTGATGTGAGGTTTTTTAAAATAAAATATTTAAAAGTGTTAAATGATTTATAACCAATTTAAATTAGATATTTTTAAAATGAAATAAATTAAATTCATTTAGGTAAAATTTATCTAATTATAAATTATATCCCAATTAAAATATAATTTATAATTATAAATAAATTTGATGAAAAACAGTTTTTTATTTAAATTCCTTATTTTAAATTATTAATTAAAAATTTATTTTTTCTATAAAAATACAAAAGAATCACCTTAATAAAAAATTTATATTCTGAAATAAAAAATACTTTTTATGTAATCAAATTATATAAATAAAACTATCTCAAATTAATTTTATTATTACTAGTTTAGGGACATAAAAATAGTTTATATAAGAATTTTTTTTCAATAATATAGTGATATTACCAGAAATTATTATTATTTATAATAAATATGTTTTATTTATATAAAACCATTATAAATAGTCTTTTAAAGTTATTATTTCTTATTAATATTACTATGTTTAATGGACATGTTCTAAATACATTGTATATGTATTAATAATAAGGAAATCATAAAATCATAGTGTTTCATGTAATAAAAGAGAAGTATGTGTTGTGTGTAGTGAAAATCGTGGTATATATTATAATAAAAGTATTAATTAGTTTATTTTTTAACGCACAACACCAAAAAAATTTAATTAATTCAAAAAATGTTCAAAAAAACAAGGGGATTCACTCTTTCCACATTAACATAATTTTAATCGTAGACACCATTAAAGAATAAAATTAAATAAAAAAGTAACATAAAAATAGAATTATGTAATTTTTCTCATTGAATTTCATAGGGTTAAGATTTATGACACATAAAAGAATATTGGTTCATTATTTAAAAAATTTCCTAAATAGAAGGATATTGAGATGATGTCCCATTCTGAGAGTCTAACATGTCACTTATATTATATATATTTCAGAATAATAGACTACTATTTATTATTTACATCATTGTGAAAAATTTCATTCTTATTTTTTCTTTCTGTTTCACTTATTTCCATTCTATATTTAATTACTTTATCAATTAATTTTAAATTAGATTTTTCAATTAAATTTGTATTATGTGTCAATATGACATTTTTTGGTTGAATATTGTTCTGAGAAGTATTATTTCAACATCCATGGACTAATAATCAAGGAAAAATTTTAATATTTATATATTACATATAAATTAAAGACCAATAATAAATTATTTTTCCAAAAAAATAAACTCGGTTAAAACCGTAGAGAAGGTTGACCGTACCTACTCTTGAATAAATTTTTGAATTTTTAAAGACCATTTTAGAAAGAAGTAATGAAAAATATTATAATTCAAGAATTATAAAAATAATATAAATACCATTTTATTTAATTTATTATAATTGTATGTACCATTAGTGAGTTTTGGGGATGAAATAAGGAATCAAATGTCATTGTTGAGGCGGTAGTCCACATGTCCATAAATGTTGTTATAATTTTTCATTGTATAAAAGAAAATTGAAAGTATTATTTTAAAAATTATAAATATATCATGAATAAAAATATTATAAAATTTCTATCACATATGTTCAATAAATTTATCCTTATTAAATTCCATGTAATGTGTTTGTGAAAAACAAATCGCATTACTTCGTGAGGTTGTAGTCCACCATACATATGGCAGACATTATCATATCCTACCCGAAATAAAATGTTTGAAGGGATATGTAATTTAATTAATAAATAAGTTTTACTATATCAAAAATTATATATATATAAATATATATATAATTTAAATCCGTAATTAAAT
This sequence comes from Viscum album, assembly GCA_963277665.1. Taxonomy (NCBI): domain Eukaryota; kingdom Viridiplantae; phylum Streptophyta; class Magnoliopsida; order Santalales; family Viscaceae; genus Viscum; species Viscum album. The sequence continues at coordinate 1,998,562,502 of OY728157.1, forward strand.
CTTTCATTGAGAGGGGGTCATTGAAAAAAATGACATCAATCAGTGTGGCGGTAGTCGGTCGTACACATGATTGATGATTTTGTATCCCATTTCATGGAATATGAGTTGTATTTAGTTTATTAGAATTACATAATAACTTATATGTACATGGGTATAATTTTTTATATATAACAATAATTGGATAATATTCTACGGAGGTGGAAGAAGAAATACAATAAAGATTCAATGGTAAGAGAAAAACTATTCCTTATATATCCTCCTTAATTGAGAACCAAAAAGCATCATATGTTGGATTTATCATCAATAAATAGATTCTAGGACATGGGGAGGTAATTTGGTAATATATTTATTTATTTATTGGAAGATGTGGAGTTTTTTATTATGTGAATAAGAGATGAGAGGGGGTGGACTTTTATAAGTGAAGTGATTAGAAGATATGAAATTTTATTATTGAGAATGGGTTTCACACATTTTTTACAATCCAAAATAGTAAAAAATAGAAAATTATCAAGAATAATAAATTATATTTATGATATATTTCCATAAAATATATCATAAAGAATTTTTTAAGACATTTTTAACCTTATATGATGACTTTAACCCCATAAAAACCCATTTTTATATTAACCATGGTATTTAAATTTTATTAATACCAATATTTAGTTTGGTAAAAAATTATGTTGAAATTATAATATAATATATATTATTATGATTATAAATATATAATATTTTTTACAAAATTTATTTCATATAAGTGTAATATTTATATTTTAAATGAAACCCGTAAAGGCGATAAAAATGGATATTTAGTAAGTGTATTTTTCATGAAACATATAATGTTATATCAACTATTTGATTAGTAATAATCATTATATAAATATTAATAAATATATATTTTTATGTGATCTATAAAATTAATTTAAAACATTTTTCATTAACTATTGTGTTAATTAATTAAAATCTAGAAAGATTATGTCCTGTAAAAGGGTTTTAGTAAAATCTCATATTTAAAACAAAAAACAAACTTATAATGAAATCCAATATAATATTGTGAGAAAATTTATTAGGTTGATTAGATATTAATATATAATACATATTTTCCATTTAATCATATTAAAAACAAAATATTACATTAAATTACAAAAATTATTAATAAGAAAATGATTTTTAAAAAGAATTGGTATTTTTCCCAATTCACAAAAAAGATCCATATTTTTCAAATGATATAGAAAATCACCAAATTAAATTCTAAAATTGTTATTTGAAAAACCAATTAATCTTATAAAAAAAGTTCCCAAAAAAATTTGAATAATTAAATATAATATTTCAATAAAAAATAGATATAAAATCATAGAAGAAGAAATACTATTCTTGAAGAATAAAATTAAATTACTACAAATTAATTGGTTATTCAAAAATAATGTTTCTATAATTTATATTGTTTGGAATATATATATATATATATTAAATTATTTAATACCATATATACCCACCAATTTGATGACTTGGTTATAATGGTTATATTTTCCCAGGACGTTTAATCTTGCTATTGTATGTCGAATAAGGTATTGAACATGGTTTTATTTTCTAAAACATCATGTTTTGAAAAAAAAATTATATATTATTTTAAATTTACATTTTGGATGATATTATATAATGGTCTTGAGATACTACATCATGGCATTATTGATCATTGGACACTGGAGAATTAATTTTCCATCAATGATTTATTCTATTTTTTATTGTTCCTAAGGTTTGTTAAGACAATATATTCATTTTAATATCATTTAGGAATATTATTCTATTACATCATTGGTATATTGTTATTATATATAGTTTCCATTAAATTGTTTTTGTTTATATAGGGTAATTCATCCATGTTCTCAAGTTATTTACATACGGTTCTTATCAGCATGCTATAGATTATTAAATATGGGAGTTGGGGGTCACCCTCGATATCCTTATTAGAATTAAGTATGCAAATGGATTTTTATAATTTTATTTTCTTTCGATAAGTATTTTTTTTCTATATGTGTTGGTTGGTGATAAAGATATCCCTTAAATTATAAGATATATCTTGGTGCTCCTTTTATTTTTTTAAGTGTGGGTTTCTATTGGATACATGTTTATAGTACATTTATATGTTGGTAAATTAATTTCATTTCATTAAATTATGAAATTGTAAATGACTAAAGAGATGATGTTTTTAAATGAAGATTTAAGATATTCAGATTCAATGAAGCATAGGCAAAATCCTTTGATAATTACGTTAAGAATTAATGAATTCTTCACAATACTAATTGGATGAGAATTGAATAATCATAAATTTATTCATGATATGTTTGTTATGTTTTCCATTATTGATTGATACTATATATATTAGGATGAAAGTAAAAGTTATATTGAAAATTGGGGAAATATATTTCGATTATAATCTATAATGGATACTATAATAACGAATAATATCACTTGGATGGTTGTTATTGAATGATAATGATAATTATGAGGAAGGAGACAGACTAAGTGATCTATGATTAATGAACTATTTTTGAACCATTAGAGAATTCTGAAATAGATAATAGTTTGAATTAGTGAGGATACATAATAGAATTCATTATCAATTATTTAATAAATTACTTTTTTTTGAATTGTTGTAAATACTTTTCTAAAGGATGCTAAATTCACAAACTCAATTATGGTATTTTTACTTCACTTAGAGTTAATGTAAAATCTTGAATAATATTTTGACACATTTTGTGATGTTCTAAAAACATTTATGAATTTTTAGTTTATTTTTTTTAAAAAATCCTGGAATACTAAAGGTTACTCTTAATTATAAAATAAAATGGTACATCAGAAATGATAGATTAGAATTTCATTAATAGTTGTATGTATACTATCCTATGTAAGGGTACCCAATTTTTGTTGAATGGGATTCCATAATCCTCACTAGGATATACATAAGTCAGTTAGAAAACATTCTTGATATATAAAATAATTCAAAGAGAGAAATTGGAAAAATAATCTTAAGTATACACTATGATTCACATGGTTTACTCTTATTATCATATAAATTTCAATGCATAAGTTTTTCTAATGTATATAGAAATTTCAATAAGTATGTTTTGATATATAAGGGTGTCATGAAAATCCAACGTTATCATATATTCATATCATAAAAAATGACACTCTAATTAAAATATATCATTTCATAGATGTGAAAGATATTTTACCGTATAGATTATATTCAAAAAATTTAACATCATATTGATTGAAAACAATATTTTGATTCAATTTATGTTTATATGACTAGATCATAACATCACCAAGAATAATATTTAATTTTGATGTAATATGTAGTGAACAATAGGTTAAAGATACCTCTATTAGGATATCTACTGCCATGTCACAATAAGACATATATTTTTTAGAATGTCATTGTGTATGGCCTATGTGGAATGTTTATGTATCAGTTATAAGAAATTATATCCATCTTAAATGGCAGTTTTGGATTAATGATGAAATTATTCAAAAAATGAGTCTCACCAAAACAATGAAGCACTAATAAAATCATATTTTTTTATCTCATTATGTGTAGATAATCATCTTATTAAATGGATAATTTTGAGGTAAACATGATTTCAAGTGTATTGTTGTAGTTTTTGTGATGAAAAAATCTTGAGTATCATGAATGATTAAATGAAGATACAATTTATTGGGATTTAATGATAATAATGATATTACTATCGCATTTATTATCATGGAATATATTTGTTCAAAATATAAAAATATCCCCACATGATTCGGTGAATATATAAAAAAGTATAGACTTAGAGTTGAGAATTGAGAATAACTGAATGCTATATTCCCATGAACATTATATGTATTAATGAGAGATATAAATACATGATATTCTAAAGAAAATATAATTTTTGTTGAGTAAGGAGGAAGAGGATGAGATTTTGGAGTGATGTTCTACTATATAATATCCATATATCATAGAATCTATCAAAATTTAATTAAGGGTGTTTTTGAGAAAATACAAAACTGTTATTATAGAGATTCAAATTTTTTATAGATACAGTTGACCTAGAAAAAGATATTTTATTTTCCAAAGAAAGTGACCAAAATAAAAAATAATATCTAAATATTAGGATACTCAAGAAAACAAGGATGATTCAAATCTTATCATGGTTGTAGAAAAAGTTTTAGTTGAATACTTATTATTATGGAATATTATGGTATTATTATGATGATATGACACATAGATTAGCTTAAATATCATTTTTATTAATGTATTAGGAATAATGATTATATGATAAATATATATATAATAAAAAAATTTATAAATATTATAATATTCTATTTAGTATAAAACTATTGAGATAAAACAAAATCATTACTGAAGATATCCATTTATACTATGTGAAATAATATAGTTGATATTTGTGTATCGTTTTCATCATTAACATAATGAGAAGTATCCAGATAGTGATCAATACATCTAAAAATATGAGGTCATTATTCTTGTGATATATTTACAACATTTCATCTAGTAACTATGTGTAGGAAAATCCTAATAATATCTACATATCTTGACAAATATTATTGTTTGAATATTAAAGTGGGAATTAAAATGTGAAATACAATTCCATAAAATAATTTTTCACATATTCACCACACTCCAATCTTAGGGTCACTATATGATCCTACTAGGTAAATTTACGTGATGTCAGAGCTAATTTTGATTCTATATGATTGAATAGATTAACTTTTATAGTTGTTATTATATTTCATTTACTATTTGTACATTTTTATAATAATATGGATTTATATAGAAATAAATAAATCTATCATCCATGTTTTTTTCAATCTATAGTTTTAAGCATAAACCATAGATAATATATAGAAACATGAGGAAATTATATTATGAAATATATTAATGGTTATATATTGTAAAAAACTAATTGAAATTAATAAAATTTGATTTTATCAATTAAATCTAATTATATTGATCCCATTGATGATTGAAAATCATTACATGAAGAGTATTTAGATAATATGTCACATATTAAATATTAATTTATAGTGAATAATACATGAAAAATATTTATATTGATGTCATGGTATTTTAAAATGCATACATTAAGTATCTACTAGATGAAAATTCATTTCTAATATTAATGAATATTCCCAACAAAATTGGTTAATATAGAAGCTGAAAAATTAAAAACCATTAAGCAAATATCGAAAATCCCTTAAAAATCCATAGTGATTCATAAAAAAATCTCTCTAGAAGATGAATTAAAAAAAATAATCATTTATGTAAAACATAAAAAAGTAAACATTTATAAATAGAATATCCACAAAATGAAAGCTATTATTGTTGTTTATGATCCTTGGTTTGTGGTTATGAAAAAAAGAGTAAATTATCTTGAAAATGATTTAAAAGAAACAACTAAATGTAATGAATATTGTATTATGATGATGAAGAATGAATGTGATTGTGAACTGAAATTTACCAGATTATGATAAAAATATCCTCTTTAAGAAATTTTTAATTCTTCATATAAAATTTGAATTTTTTTAGTGGTTCATGTTATATCGTATCAACAAGATAATAGATGATTCTTTACCATAAACAAATCAAGAAGTATTCTTATGATAAATTATATATATCTTATTGAATTAATATCGTGGGAACATAGAATAAAAAATATACTATATGATCATAGTAAAAGGTTTCTCAAGTTAAATAAATCATAATTTTTTCTAATAAATTTCAGTTTCTAGTACATTTTACCACACAAAATGTGAAAAATATGTGTAGAAAAATTTTACAAGAAACTCAAAGATTTATTAATAATATTTGTAACAATGATCATGTTTTTTTTTGTTATGTCGTTTTTCTAAAAATAAGGTCAATTTTTTTGAAACAGCTGTAAGGAAATACATCTACACATACTGAGTTAAAAATAAAATAACTATGTTTTATTATTATTTATTAGTGATGTGGATGTCTAAGAAAGCAGGAAACAAATGTTGGAAAAATAATCAATTCCTGAAGATTATAAATGTAAAACATTAAGGGGGATATAATTTTATGTTAATATAATACCTTCTGAGTAGTACTAAAGAACAAAAAAATGGGTAAATATAGCCATTGAGAACATATTTAATTATCTTTATAGATTATATGGAAATTATTATATTGTAGGTTATTATGATGATGAGTGTTAGTATAATCCTACGAATAAAAGATCTAATGATTTTGAAAAAAAAATACCATAATATAAATGTAATAAAAATTATGAATTATCCATGGGGTTGTAAAAAGAAAATTGATTTAAGAATGACACACTAAAGAATAATCCTGTGAATAATGTTTCACAAATGTGGAGAAACTTCTATCGATAGAGAAAATTAAACACCATAGATCATTGAAATTTCGACTTGAATATCATACTTTTATGGAGAATGATAAATCTATAAATTAAATCAATACAAAGGTGAAATAAAGGATTTAATCAGTGGAAGACATCAATAATGAATAACTTTAGAGGTTATAGAAATAGGGCTTCTAAAATACTAGTGATATTCTAAGGGGATGATGTAAAAAGACTATTCAAACTAATAAAAAACTCCTTAAAGAAGTATTTAATTAGTACAAATGGAATTGAACAATTTAGACATGTGGAATAAAAATTCAATATGAAAATATTATAAGTTCATTTAAGACTATATTTCCCTCCCAACCGGATGTGAAAATAATGATATACCATGTTTGTGAAAATTTATATGCCTTTTTAGATAAGTTAAATAAATTATTTCATATAATAAAAAATAAGAAAAAAATTATAATTCCATATTTTCTATGAATTATATGGTATGAAAAATAAAACTGTGAGAAATCAATAATATTCAAAATAAAGGTATAGCTACATATGAGGGGCCTTTATGTTGAAACTCAATTATAAACCTATTTCCCATCATTAATAAAAAAAGAAAATCTATCACATTTCTATATACATATTTTTGTTAGCATAATATTTATAGAATTAAAGCTGATATATAAAAAAGGTAGAAAAATAATTTAATGGAAGGAGTTCCAAAATAATTATTTTATATGATAGAGTGCTTAAATTTTTTTGTCATAACAACATTTAAAATAATATATGTATATATATATATTATCTAATTTATTTTTAATGAAAACTAGAAATAATGAATAATGATGGAGTGAATAACATGAGGGTAATTTGAGAATATGAGAATGATTATATAAGGTGTCTTTTAATTTTAATCTGATATATAAATTGTTCATAGACAAAGGTAAGAATGAGGAATGACATTCCTTTTCTCTTCCACATTTTTATTAAATCCATTATAATTAGTAGTGTTGAGAGATTATTGAATTTTTAAACAAATTGAACGGGGTATGGTTATTTTAAATTAATTTTTATAATATATTTTTTCATGTTATTTATTGGAGTGTGTTTTTTAAATATTCTTGAATATCCCCTAGAAATAGAAATCTTTTTTACATGATTTTTAGCATATATATAGAATTGTTACATTGGTTCATCAATCTTGTTTTTTAAACTAATTTAGATTACATAAAATAAGATTTGGTTTATTTTTAGCTCATTTATTATAGAAATTTAATGGCACCCTCCTCTCATGTGGTTAATTATTTATTGGGGGGATAAGATGAAATTTCAATAAATGATGAAGCCTAAGATGAGTACGAATTTCCCTTACAACTACACATATTTTCAATAACAACATAAATAAAAGAGATGATAATTACGTTTTGAAAAATTTATATTTAATTATATTAAAAAAATAAAATTTAGTATATTTAAAATCCCAATCTATTGTGATGATTTAATTTTTTTCATTACATAATATTCCATTTAATATATATTCAGTGATTAATAATTACTCACTTAATTTATGAAATTAATCATGGATTCCAATTGATTATTAAAGGATTAATGTTTATGATCTATTCATTTACAGGAAAATTAATTTTAGTTGATATTACTATGAATAATACAAAATGGGAGGGTGATTAAAAATTTTATACAATATCCAGATTTTGTGAAAAATATTTTATATCCAATTATTATTGTTTATTATTTTAATGGACTCGTGAAAAGAGTTATTATATGAAGACATTTTTCTCTAAAAATATTGTTTAGAAGTTTAAGAATTATATTTTTGTTGATGAGAATATTTTTTTTTGATTTGAAGAGAAAATATGGCATCTAGATTGAGAAACCATCAGTTGATAATCAAGAATTAATGTAGTTTAATTAAATATAGAATAAAACAGAGTTTATGGTTTGAGATTTATAACTAAAATGATTTATAAAATGTTGTAATAAGTGATCCATGATGAATGAACTAAGCTTGACGAATTAATGAAGTCAAAAATGGATTTGATTATTATGTATTGAAAATACATTAATGATTTGATTAATAATTCATATATACTATAACATTTTTTGGGAATATAAGGATATTTTCAATTCTTTGATATAATAATAATTAAATTTATTTTTCTTTTATATGATCTAATGTTAATGTAGAATCCCTGAGGAGATTTGAATATTTATGATATGTTATAAAAAGGTTTTGAAATTTTATTGGACCTAAAATTATGAAATGGATTGGAAAACATATTTGTACTCTAGAATGTACATTATACAATTATGTGAGGTCATGAGCATACATAATATAATGTAGATAAGCCTTGTATATTTAGTTTGGTGTGATAGAGTACATTATAGGAAATGTAAGGGTTTCCAATATCCCTACCATGATTGGAACGAGTTTACCTGAACATATTAATGCTATATAATGGTAATCAAAGGGAAAACATTGAAAATTTAACTTCAATCTAAATGGAGATAAATATCGGTTCATTTAGTTAATATATAATGTCCAATACTATAGTTGTTATAGAAAATTTGAAATGATAATCGGTAATAAATTGAAATATGATGGTTTTTAGAAGAAAATATTGTATGATACATCCCTTTCATTCTATATAATTTTCCCTTATAAATAAATATTATCATTGAGAAAAAAAATTTCCATGTTGAATCCATTATTAAATTAATTGAAAATCATAATGATTAAATATTTTATTTTGATTAATGATTAATGTAGATAACATTATAAAATCACCACATAGAAATCCTTTCAAATAAATTAAATTTCTAGGGAATAATTCCCTAGATATTATTCTATTAAGGTAAAAATATATATTCCCCAAATATAAATCCATGCCTCATCCAATGTTGGAAGATTTTTTTGGGATCTCTTTCATATAAATTATAATCAATGCATGTTTTTCTCATGTTCATTTTTGATGAATCAAAAAATAATACCATAAATTTAGTGACATATAACAACTCTGTGTGTCCGAGAAAATCATAATGTTTTGGTCACTTTGTGGAGAGAGGTTTCATGCAATAATGATATTTCAGCAAGAAAACATGAATTTATATTTTCATTAAATACATATAAATTTTGAAGATTTTTTCAAGAAGAAAAATCCCGAGCCTCTTGGAAGATTAAGTATAGATATATTTGAGTGGGTTGAGTGATAATAATTCAATGATTACAGTGTCGATAATTATGGAATAGTTGTATTAAAAATAATAAAATATATATTAACATGATTCATTGAAAGTAATGAAATATATATTTAGAGTGGGCAATTATGAAAATTTTTTGTTTTATTCTTGTGAAAATTCTAAGTATCAAAGAGAGAGAGAAGGAAAGGTTTATGATATTTTATAGAGTTAATCTTATGTGTGATGAAACAAAAAAATCAATGTAGGAACATGAGTGATGAAGAAACCAATAATATCCCTATATTATGGAATCCAATGATAAGGATGAATGAAGGAAATATTTTATCTTGGAAGAAACTATTTTAATACATATTGTAATATTTTTTGTGAAAATGTTTATATTAAAAGAGTAATAATATTAATTTGTTAGAAAGCTTAGTGGAATTCATGATGAATAATGTCTAGACATTAAGATAAATTAGACAACAATGATATCATGCTTGCGGTTGTAGAAGAATATATAGTGGTTATTTTAAGTCCCATTAATGATGTATGATATCTTATTTCTATGATGAGGTGAAATTTCGAGTATCTTGAAGATTTTTTTTAATGGTGAGTATGTTAGGAACAATTTTAAACTTGTGTGAGCCAATATATATTCTAAAATCCAGAAAAAGTAAAATAAAATCACTTAAAAGACTATAAATCATCCAAATATATTTAATTATTTTTGGAAATATCCTTTTGTAATAACATAAGTAAAATGATTGTGACATATTCCCCAATTTTCTAGAACAAATGAAGGAGTGGATACCCACATTGAGATCAAAACCAAGAAAAATATAAGGTTATAGTTCTCTTAATTTGTTTACATCATTAGATATATAAATCTTGTTCAATGTAATCATAAGAAGATCCACATATCTTAGATGATAAAAAGGATTTAATATTTAGGGTTAATTGAAAAACGAAAGAGAATTTTATAAAAATATGATCTCATAGATTGACGCCCCAACCCAACCTATCAATGTTACTATATTATCATGGTGGGGAATTTCATTCCAAGAAATTGTTTTTTTTCAGTCAGATCAGGATACTTTTTACCTTTATAAAAATATATATAATGTTTACAATATTTTTAAGTGGGGAATAAGTATTTATAAAATAGTTTTATGACATGAATATGTATCTAAATGAAATCATTGATGACTTCATTGATCACATCATATTATTAATCTAGTATATTCATGGTTATGGATATAAAATTAAGGATGCATGGATCATTAATTATACTATAATTAGTAAAAAGTCATTTAATAATATAATGATTTTGATACCTGAAAAATTTTATTAGGATAATCCTCAACATGAAAATGTTAATATTAGTTTGGTGACCAACGATTTATGTGTAAAACTATAATAGAATTTGTGGGATTAATCTATGTAAATTGTCTTCAATGAAATGAAAATTTTAAAAATCAATCATTTTCAAGATGAATAAGATGTGAGTGATGAGTTTCATTCATTAGTTGAAACATAGTCTAATAATAATAATAGACTATTTATGTTAAAGATATTGTTAGCTTATTGGAATTGTGGATAGGTAAGGAACATTGTAGTATAGTTTACAAGGAAAAAATAATGATGATGTTGAGATATATTGAAAAAAAGGGTTATTCTTCAAAAATGAATGTAAAATTTAGAAATTAATCTATAAATATTTTTTTATCAATTGATCATGGTACGATTGATTGAGATCAATGATGATATATGTATTGGATAAGGTGAAAATATTTTAAAATTAAACTCATGGTATACTATGATTGATATATATTAATAACCATATTTTAAAAATAATTTTTTTATTAATTGGAAAGAGTTTTAATTTAATGACCAAACATAATGTTGTGCTTAACGAATTTGTAAGACCTTTTCCAGAAATATCAGACAGTGAAATTTTTTGTAGAAACATGTTAACTCAAAAATGTATCCACATATTAAAATGTATTTAAACTACTATTATGGGCCTAAAAAATAATAGGGTTAATATTCCATCAAATATATTGTGCATGTGTAATGCGTGAATCAACTGAAAATTCATCATGACTTTATTGTAAAACAAATTAAACCTAAACCATTAATAATACAATTGGGAACCAAAATGGTGGCTTTTTTTCTGAAATATAAAACTAAAAAGTATACATGGAGAACCAATATATAATATAATAACATCAAAAATATAAAAAAACTAACACAATAAAAAAAATACATAAGATAGACCCCCAATCGATATAAATGTATTTCAATACTCTATAATAAGTATAAATTTTTCTTTATCCTAACTCACTAGTAAACAAATATGGAATCATAAGCATCAATAACATTACTCACTCTAACATTTAACAAATGTTATAATATAATTTCCAATTACTAAAAATAAAACTAAATGGTTTATCCAATTATATTAAAAAACATTCTGAGTATGTAGGTAAGCGATGATTCTAATGAACAATAAGGATCCCCCCACTCACATCAGTACTCTATGTTATAGAGATTGAGTTGTCCACGTTCAATCATAACATTTATGAATTTATTGTATTATTGTAACTAAACCCATGAGTAAAAATTACCTACACATTCAGATTCATGGTTACACATTTATCCCGTCATGCCTAGAAGACACACAAAACACAATGACTCATAGTGTTACTACCTCTCTCATGAAATGAAAATTCATCATATTAATTATTAATCATATAACCTCATATCCCAATGAGTTATAACCCATAATCCCTCTCATATCACATGACCTACCAGTCATATATCTTCCTATTGATATACGAATAATTGAAATATCCTAAAAAATGACATTCACATGAAAAAAATAAAATGTGTGTAAATCAAGAAGATATAACCATTAATATCAATCATAATACAATAATGAATATAAAAAGAGGTTTAAATGAGGTCCCAAATAAAAATATATAATCTGAATAAGAATCCCATGATAAAAAAGTAACAAATAAATACAGGGTATTATTCAACTAAAAGAGAAATCCCAATACTCACACCATGATCTATCTCACCTTAATGATCCTCATAGAATCTATCATTCAGACTACACATATATGACACATGGATATGTCCCATATATTATAATTATTCATAATATAGGGATCCTAATACACTTCCTTATAGTTCTACATTTGAATTTTTATCCCACAGTTTCCATATCAATGTCCCCAGAATCCAACATGTGTTTAATGAGCATTGATTTACTGTAAGTGGGTTCATGTAAAAACAAATTCTCCTCAAAATAGTTTGAATATATAAATCTCTCTGATGTATCTATAACAATATCTCACAAAGTATCATCTACAATTTCTCTATGTTTGAAAACACATATATGAGAACCATAATTAAGTGATTGGAAATCCTAACTTATAAAATTTATCAATCTACCCAACCTCTCCCAAGTAAAAAGAAAATAAACATTCTTAATCATGATCCCATATATATAGTAGATGTTCTAATACTATCTAGTATAAATTATAATCAGTATGAATTTCCAAAATACAACCACCCTGGCTATGGTATACTTATATAAAAAATAGTTTTTTGTAGGCTATAAGCCTAATAACTTTATCTCAAACTGGAAATATAAATAACGATGAAAATTGTATATTACATTCACACCCATTAAATTATCCTAGACCATAATGACTATTATCCCATCACATGACCTATTATCCTACACGTTTTCATTATCTATCAGTCAAAACAAATGTACTGACTATATACTACCTCAGCCATTATGGTTAATCAAAATGGAATACCTAAAATAACTATGGTGGTCAAAAAAATCATCATGAATGAAACCCTATTCCCAAAGTCCATTGTTGAACTCCAATACAATATATAAATAGAGTCAAACAATTCTTACACTATCCCAAATTCATCACATGACTATATCACAATTTCTATGTGATCACATGGTTAATGTTGAACTATACCACGAATTCAATAAATTGTGAGGGTTATTAATGGGTCATGGACTCAATCGCATCATATACAATATCCTATTTTTCAACAATTAAAATGTGTAACAAACATTACTGTATCACATATAATTAATACATAATCAACAATTTCACATAATCACATAATAATGAGAAAACATTCCATCAACTCCTGATACTTAATAAAACAAAATTAAAAACCAAAACAAACCATCATTATTTCACTATAAAAAATTAATCAAAGCCTATTTTAGTTATCAATTTATAATGGCATCACATACCGGTTTTACACAAAATATTATTTTGGATAGAACTGATATAAATATCTCTTAGAAAATAGACACATTTTTCTATTAAAATAGGAACATTTCAAATGTAATGGTTTTCTAAAAATACATTTCTATCAAAATCACAGTCACAATGAAATATTATTTTCCATTAGGATAACTGAGTTAGTAAATACTCAAGAGACTAGAAAAAAATATATATTTTACCAACAATACAAGTTTTATCAATGCATCACAAATAAACCATTTACCATGATATAGTATCTTTCATGAACGGTAGGTCAATATAAGACTTATTTTTTTTAGAAATTCAGTGACATGTGATCATGTAATCAATACTAACAATAATCACACAAACATAAGGTTTCATTATCGAAAAAAATAACTAATAAATTATTATTCTCAATATATTGAAGACCCCAACCTCTATCTATGACACAAAAGCAGAGTCCAAGAACATGTTATTCTTTGTTACCCCTAAATAATACATATCTCATAAAAACTCAACAATATTTAATAAAATATTCCTTATAATACGAACCCTTAAATAGTATTACTAATTCCAAACACCCAAAGTAGAGATATGATTTCAAAATAATTAGAAATAATGTCTAGTCCAATTCTATTGAAAACCATATGATACAACATCAAAATAAATAATATATAAATCACATATGAATATAAATTTTAATAAAAAATCAAAAAATAACCCATATAAATTCATTGATGATAATTTAGAAATACAAATATATTGAAATATATATATATCATTTATCAATTTACACTTCTATAAACCAAGTATTATAGTATAATCAAGAAATATTATTCCACCAAGTATTTTTGGAATATTTCATTGAATTCATTTTCATACCACACTAATTTATTGTAGAAAAAAATAGTGGAATTGATTATTATATAAGAAAACTACCTCAAATTAGCATAAAAAATTAATCCAAAATAATATGTTCTAAGGTATTAATGGGGGGAATGACTATATGGAGTGGTGGATCCCTCTTCTACCTCAACTAAATAGGAAGTCCCCATGAGTGGGGGAGTAAAATTTATATGGATTGTTTATTTTTTTACACCCCTTCCCTCTTATAAAATATATTATAGGGGTTTTAAAATTTTGATGTCCCTCACTATACTCTCAAAGGGTCCATCAGGATCCCAAGGGATACCACCAAGGTCTTAGTTGGATCATTTGAGAGATAGAAATAATTTTTGGTCCACTAGATTTCATGTGATTTGTCACCAAAAAGTTAATCTATCAAATAGTCACCCCCATATAACACATTATTCTATAAAAATCGTACCATATAAGTGAAATAACATAATTCCTTATGAACCCTCACTGATCTCTACTTGTTATTATGTAGTTTTGATGGCATTAGGATATCACTTGGGGTGTCACAAAACCCCAAAAATTACATCACATAAAAAAATAACAACCCAATAAAAATATTTAAAGGAACTAAAAAATAACATATTAAAAAATTTAAGGTAATACCCCATAGATGACCACATTATTTACTTGTATGAACAAAACCATAATTTATTTCTTAGGTACTATTGTAGAAACAATAAAAATAAAATGAATAATCCATTCTTTAAAAAACCTTTCCACATAACTCCAACTATATAAGTGAATGGTTAAAAAGTGCATTGTGATTTGATGTATTAGTTACCAAATCCTATATTATTTATCTTCATCATCACTCATAAAATATAGTCACACATGATATGTTTTTATACATATTTTTAGAAAGCAATCCTTATAAGAAACCAAAAAAATTTATCCTTTAGATTTTAATCTGATTGTGTATAAACTGTTTTACGTACTTAAAATGATTTAAACATATAATTTTCCTAATGGAAATTAAATTTTAATGGAGTAAAAATTAACCTAAATTTTATGATTCTTTCTTCAACCAATGCAGGCATAGTCTCTCATATTAATCATTGAATAAGATATCTAAATACATGGACTATATTAATCTAATTATAAAGTACAATTATTTAAACAATTTCATAGAATTATGATAGAAACTATAAAAAACATGGTATTTTTATCAATATCTTATGTCCCAACGAAACCCAAGCCTCCTTATATGTACCTTACATTATCACACTTTTCATAAAAAACGATTAAGTTGAAAAGTAAACAACCTATATTCCAGTAACCTATGCATATTACATACTTTTATATACTATTAAAAAGGGTAACACATCTAATCGGTCATATTATTTTAGTATTATTAGGAGACTTGATAGATATATGATTATAACATTAAAATTGAAAATATGAAATAAAACATAAATCTAATTTCAAAAATTATTATTCCTTCTTATATATCATAAAAATAATTCAAATTTCACTTATTAGTAGCTTATATAATTGAAAATAAAGTGAAATCATATACGTAAATGTTTATAATCGAATATATCATTGTATAAATAGGGTATTGATAAAATTAATGAGAAAAAATAATATAATATTACAAAAAAGGTAATATAATGAAAGGAAAATATATCGATTGGTGGAATAAAAAAATCACATGGATAATGATAACTAGTTTCATAATTTTATAATTAATAAAATTAGATATCATAGTCTTACTGTCAAGGCCTCATACTAAGACATCATATAAAAATAGGTAACTCATATGCCAAATACACTAGATAGTTTATCTGATAAGACCTATTAATTCATCTAGGTGCTATAGAATATCACGTCACACCCATCACTTACTATGTCCAATTAATTTACCATATTTAAAGAGTTAATAAATAATACAACAAAAAAGGAAAAAATTCTTCATATTTGTAATATATAATTCAGAACATCAATACTTTACCCATTCAAAAATAGAATGTGATGATCATAAACCATCCCAATAAAGAAGGTGGATAATATCATTAGATAATATCCCTAGTGAAGTATACAAAAAATTTAGATATTTTCCTGGATGAAATAAATATTTATAAAGACAGTGGAAAGATTATTTGAGAAAAATATACATTTTATTAACAAAATTAAAACAAAAAAATGATCTGAATAAGTGGAAAATTTTACAGTAATAATTTTAAGGAATATTTTTTATGAATATAAGAAGAGGAAATCATGCATAAATGTTTTTAAACATTATCATTAAACATTTTTAAATATTTAAAAATGACTTTATTGGAACATGTTAATAATTTTATAAAAACAATTTGAATATAAATTAGTATTAAAATAAAATTGGGAATAATAAATCATGGAATTTTAGAAAAACTCAAATGAAAAATGATAAAAAAAAATATAGATATGTGAGAGAAAATTCAAGATCAAAACTGAAAAAATGGGGTTAAATTTTCATAAAAAATTGTCTCAATTGTTTTGAGTATTAAAAAGAGATACAAAAAATTCAAAATAAGAATTAAACTCTAGAATAAATTAATACCTTTCATTTCCACTTGAGCAGACACCTTCCAACCTACTGTATAATAAATTTATATTTATAAATCAAGGATATCAAAAAAAATTATATCAATATTTCATAATAGCATTTATTGAAATATTATTTCTACCCATTTACACACAATTCATTGTTATAATAAACTATACATGTGTAAATTGTTCTATTAATATTTCAAGTTTTGATTGTTGGTTTTGGTCGTTATAACTTGGTTAGTGTTTATTTGTCTAAAAAATCACTAAATTTAAATACTTATCATGTGTTTATAGTAAAAATAATTTTAAAAAAATCCATGTATGGTGGTCATGCATAATTAATTATATCATTTCATGGAGGTTATATTTTGTACACTCACATGAATGACATACAAGTTTTTCTATGTTAGTAAACGATTAAATTTATAAAATAATAATAATATTTGAAAAATTATTTATATTAATTTAATCCATCTTTGTGTTCATTTATTTATGTTGGAAAAAAACATGTTTCTTCATGGAGGAGGTGGTCCACATGTGCAAACAAGAGATGTTGTACTATTCTAATCAATGAGAAGATATAAAAGTACATAATGTTTAATATTTTTAGAATCCTAATAATTTCAAATATATATTTTATATTATTTAATTCCCTATTTATGACTATCCTTGTGAGTTGGTGATGAAAAATGAAACACAATAATTCCTAGTGGAGGTTCATTGCACGTACGCTTGAGGGATGTTTCCTTCATGAATGGGATGTAAAGAATGTTGGAAAATTATTATAACAAAATAATAAAAATATTTTATTTTTGTTATGATATTGTTTTAATTATATCATATATATTAATTTTATAGAGATATGTAGTGTGATATATATTGTTAGTGATATAAAATTAATTACATTCGTCACAGAGATGGTTGGTAGTATGTCAGCTTGAACACATTTTTCATTTTTTTATAGATGGAACATATGATAGGTAAAGAAATTTTCACCTTTCAGGAAAAATTATTAGGTCATATATATCTTCTATATTTAAAAAAACCATTTCTATAAAGTCTATTTAAAATAGAAATGAAAAAAAATCACATTGCTTCATTGAGGTGGATGTCCACAAGTACACACAAGCGGTGTTATAGTATTCCAATGGTTTTGAAGGAAAAATGTAAATATGATATTATCATTTAAGAAGTAAATTTTAGATATAAATTTAATATATAATCAGTATACCCATAATAATTCCAATATATAATGTATGGTAGTGAAAAATGAATTATATCACTATGTGGAGATGGTAAGCTGGATGTTTTAATGAGTGATAATTTCACTTCACATTTGATTATAAAGAAGGTAGATAATGGTCATTTTATAATACTGATAACATTTATGTATACCTAGGAAAAATAACTATCCATTTCATGATAAAAACCATATAATTATAAAAGTAATAATAATAAATAAATTTAATGGGATCAGGTAGGATGATTATCTCCTCATTATAAGACCTCCATTATATTCTTCCTTAAGGACCGTAAAGATGGTTTTTTATGTAGAAAAACATCTTGATAAAATTTAAAAAGGCGTTTATAAGTGTAATATTAAGGTTTTATACCTATATGGCCCAAATATTTGTAATGAATTGAGGTAGGAGGTTAACTTTTAAAATTTAGGTGAGGGGAACATTAAAAATTTCCTAAAATATCAAATTAATATAAATTATTACACATGGAAAAAAAATATAACTTTTTAATATTCATATATGAAAGGAATATAATTGTTAATTATTTTATCCAATAAAATTTGGACAATTTATAGATCTGTTTTCAACGATATATTTTAGTTTCAATACCCCATTAACTCTTTGGAAAATTATCATACTATTAATTTTTTCTACCCTCTAAGGGTATATAATGTAACTATAAAATGAAAAATAAAAAATAAATGGACCATATTATATTTAATTAATTTTATACAATTAATTCTTTCTCATATTTATTTTAAGGAATTATAAATCATTTAACAACAAATAATTTTGTTAAAATATTAATAGTGTCCATTATAAAAATACTCATTTAGGTTGATGCTAATATCATTAATATAACAAAATAATTATAATTAAATTTATAAAACCCACTTTAATTAGAATTTTTATCTTTAAAGTTCATTGTACCAATAAACTATTTTAATTAATGCTATATTTGGTTATTTTAATTTCATTGATTTTATTTTTTATTAATTAAATACATACTCTGTCAGCATTGTGTACGAATTTCACATAAATATTTCATCACCATAAATTGATAACAAATTACCATGTTGAATATAAATCAATTTTATTTTAATATTATATTTATAAAATAATCCTATCATCATGTTTAAAATATTATATTAATTTAAAATAAGAGTGTCAGATAGTGTATTTTTCTTAAAATTAAATACAATGAAGGTGATAACAACATAAAAATTTCAAAAATGAAATATAACATAACATATGATTCATAACAATGTAATTTACCACCAAATAAGATTAAGGTAAGTGTTAGATTCATTATCTAGTCCTAAATTACCTGATTTACCCTTACCATGGCAGTAAATTTACTAAAATGATTATTTATAATGAAAAAAATGCGAACTATTTAAAAAAATCACCCAATAAATCCTGATATGGAATCCAATTTTCAATATTGAACTCATATAGGTGGTAGAATATTATTTAAAATTAATCCCAAAAAATGAAACAAAATACAGTTTCATTGAAAAATGTGTTTGACGAGAAAAATTATACTTATACCAATATAGATTTTAGTGATGATTGGAATAAAATTAATTATATTACGTCATACTAAAGAGTAATGAAGTTAATTTAGATAAAATTAAAATACATAAGAGCCTTTTTAAATTACTTAAAATGAAAATTTTATAAAAATTGTTTTTTTTGACTATTCACTAGAAAATTAATCTTTTCATAACATTATCAAACAATCATCCATGTATAATTTCAGAAAATCTGAATTCAAAAACCAAATTTATTTCATCAAATACATTTTATAAATATTCATTAGATTAATTATAATATTTTTTGTAACACCCCAAGAATTTGGAATATTTTCATTTTTTACTAAATTTAATGTAGTTTTTACCTTGTTTTATATGAAAAATAATATTAAGCTTATACCAATAGTATTAACTATTTTATGAAAATATATGTTTTAATTCATTGGTTTTAAATTATTTAGAAATTAATATAAGAACCAATTGAATGTAGGGGGGTGTTTTTTTATAAAACGGTTTTTATGATCACCAAGTTGTTTTACCCTAATAAATTATTCTAATTACAATTATTGAGTAATATTAATGTAATATATATATTCTCTATTAAATAATTTTTGTTAAATTCATCCAATAGATCTGATAAGCGTATGATAAGAAAAAACCAATAATTTCACATAAAAATAAAAAAATTTATGGAGGCACATTCACTTTCTTTCAATAGATTATTTATTTTAAATACACTTTTTGGCACTTTTCATAAATGTTTTTTGAAAAAATAAAATTTATTCTACTAAATATATATATAAAAATTTACCTTGGATTATATTTTGTTATTTTTCTATGATGTTTCATTTTTTTTATGAAAATTGAAAAATTCCATATTTTAGTTCAAAACATAATTTTCATCTAATTTATTTATATAGTTAAATAATATTTTTATTTGTTTATAAATTCTAATTAGAAAATTTTCATATCATTTAAATATTTTTTTTAATTTTAATAAATTTCAAATTAAATTTAAATACCAAAGCATAGATATCTTTTTAACGTGTTTACTTTGAAAACATGCTTTAACATCCCAACTGTGAGATTAGCATTAAATATAATTTTCCTACATCGATGAAATTTATTTTCAAACACATACATACAAGGTTGTAATAATTATGATATTTTTATCTTAATTAGATTGAATTATATATTAGAAAAAGGATAAGTAAAAGTAAACTAATTTGTTTACAATAATTAAGGGATAATTGGGAAATAAGGATAAAAATAATATTTTTAGATTTATTTAATTACCTTAAAAAATGTCCAAATTTTATAGGATGATTTATTTTCTATAAAATCCAAATTTAGGTTGATGTGGGGAGTTTTGGAGCCTCTGGGATTACTTTAAGGATTTTGATTGTGTTTCATTCTATGAAAATTCAAATATGTCTTACTCATGTGTCTAATTAGTGTTACATTATATATATATTAATAAAGAATATATCAAAGAAAATAAATATTATTTTGAATGATAAAATTCTTATCAACATCATTATTATTTTTTAATCTTTAGTGAAAAAATAATTAAATTAAAGGCTAGCACAATGATGATGTGGTAATTGATTAATTAATGGACATATCAAAAATATGTTATTAAAAATATAAAAATATAAATAATTTGATACACTTGATGCAGCCAAAAAATTATATATTACCTAGAAACATTAGTGGTGTAATAATGGGTTTTTATAAGTTATCTTGTGTATGTATTTTTAATAAAAATAAACAAATGAAAACTCTAAAAATTGATATTAATGATACTTAAAAATATGTAATATTTTATTAAATAATATATAATTCATAAAAATATATAATTTGTCAAAATAATTTTTATAAAGATAAAAATTTCATCCATCACATAATTATGATTATTATTACATTTTATTGTTACAATATTAATATTTAATGATAAAAAATCATAGTTTCCAAGGTAATAGTTAAAGGTTTTATAAAAGAGATAATTACAAAATATAAGAGTAATAATGTGAAAGAAACTTGTCTAAATAATATTTTTTTATTTTATTTCATCCAACCCACATCTTATATTTTGAATAACTCACTTTAAATCAAATTGGAATATAAAATTATTTTATATTAATTTAATAGTTTGAGAATTTCAAAAATTACCGCAAACATCAATTATAAAAGGGGACATCATCTATTACTTCCTCACATCAATTTGAGAATTCAATCTCGACTAAACCCTACCCAAATATTCTCCCAAATTCCCTCCTTGTTCTATAATCCTATATTTTATTTAAAAAGTCATTACATGGATGTGTTTTCATTTAAACCAAAATGAGTTATGAAAAAAAGTGGTAAAATTCTTCAATGATCACATTAGTTTTTTTTATTTTCCCACTCTTCAATTTATTATTATTAAATGTGAATAATGTAAAATACCTCTCCTATATATACTCAGTTTTTATTATTTTATGTAATTTACCAACACTTAAATACAGTTTTATCTAATGGGTAATCAATATATTTTTCTTGTATACAGTGAGCTACCGCCTCATGACACGATGTTGTTCATTTTTATATTACCATAATTCATTGTTGGGAATTATGATGAAAACACTATTTCTATATGATATATATGATACTTATTATTTCATTTTTCTTCTTTAATTATTTTATAACACGAAACATTATATTTTCAATTTTGTGAAAATAAGAAAATAATTTTTCTGGAAGAGTGGACTATAGCCTCCTCAAAGGGAGGTGATATGTTCACACCATACAAGGAACATACTTAGGATGGTATTAGTTAAAACATAATTACATAAATGATATATATATATATAAATGATATTAGTTAAATATTTACCTTTCTGGAAATATAATAAGACATTTTCTTTATTACCTTTTTCAATCACAAAAAAGTGATAACTTCTTTTGTCGATGTGTGGTTTACTGCCTCCTCGATGCAATGTGATTTCTTTTATAGAAATAGAATACAATATATATTAATATATGATTAAATAAAATTTTATTATTTATATAGTTATCATTATAAAAACATATAATGTTAATTACAATCTTTCCATAACGATCATTGAAAAATGGGAACATTACTCATGTGTATGTATGGCCTACAATCTCAATGATTGAAAAATTGGTCAATTATTCATAACAATCATGCATGATTGGTTTTAAAATTGTAATTGATATATTGTATGGTAATTATCTCATGATTAATATTCAATATATGTTTATATAATTATCCCATTGTCCAAATTTGACCTACCAAATGCATTTTTGACATGTGAATCGAATTTCATCGAAACACTCGCCGTAAAAATAGTTGATTAATTATTTGTTTAAATTATTTAATTAAGTGAGTTAAAAGTAATGATAAACATGAAAAAGTATTAAAATTAAGTAAACAATTAACATATTTTTATTATTAAATAATATAAAGACACATGTAACAAACCAGACTCAAGGTAAGGGATTTATCTCAATTCACATTACATTGAGACTTATTTGTTTTTACGCACAAATTAAATTTTATTTGGTGAACATACATCCCTTTGAAATTTCATATAATGAATATACTAATTCATGTGATATTATATGTTTCATTTAATGTTATACCTTCATGGGTATTATGGCTCAAATATTTAAATGTGGTGTGAGATACTTTTGAGTGTTTAGTTTTTATTTTCCTCAAGATTGGTTTAATGAAATTTAAATGGTATTTCTCATTCATCAACATAAAAAACCCTTTTTTAAATTATCTTCTCTTGGGGAAATATTGATAATACCTTATTATTTATTAAATAAGGATGTTTTTTATAATACGATTTTTTATTAAATAGATCGATTATTCTACATATGATGAATGAATTCGATTTCATTTGTGATGGGTGGGTCCCACTATTTCACCCCAATGCATCAGCATGATTCATTGGAAGAATGAAATTTTTGGCTAATGCCTTACCCAAATATTAGATTCCTAGTAGGAGGCCATGACAATATAATGTTCTTTTCTTAATTCCTCGGATATATATTTTAAATATTCATCATTATGTTTTCAATAATTTTTTATTCAATTATTTTTATTCTATGTGTTTATTCAATTTCCTATAATATAGATTATTATGTTTCATTCTCAGATTATTGGTTAAATGGAATGTGTCTCATTTCTCTACCTTTCAATTTTTATTATTCCCTATAGAGGCATTTTAATGGCATGTGTTATTATATATTTACCATGGAATATTAATTTACTCTCATTAATTCATTATTTATTCCACTTTACATACCCTTAAAACCATTTTAGCTCACCCTTATTATTTTTATTTTCCCTCCATTTTAATGAATAATTCTTTGTATAATCTTTCAATGAGGTAGTTGATTTAATTTTATTATGTATCTTGTTTTCTTCTCTAGTTCCCAATGTAAAATGGGTATCATATATGTATCCTAGCTTTTCTATACTGCTGAACCAATCGGTCCTTTCGAATTTGATTCCTTATAATCATGAAAATCTAATAAAATAATGCACCAACTATGGGATTTTTGGGTCACGTCATTATAGTTTTTATTAATAGAATTTTATTATAATCATTGAAAAATAGATCTAGATAACGTACATATGGGAAAAAAACCCTAAGATATTCTTTGATTATAAGTAAAAAAGATCATCTTATAATTTTGGTAAGGTATAGATTTTATGGGTATTCCTAGAAATACATCCCATCCATGATACTACATGTGGATGTAGATATAACAAATATATAACTAGGGAAATCCACTCTTACAAGTTTAATTCGTCCTTGTCATAACTTGACACATGAAAATAGGCCTTACTATGAACACGTTCTAACACTCCTAGGGGATATGCTTAGGATAATTCTCATTTTACTTATAAGCTATTTCAAGGGATTTAAAATAAAATATGTAGTCAATGAAAAAACAACATTATTCTATTATTGGAGATACAGAACCATTAAATTTAGTTTTTTTATTATACCATGTTTGGAATTATACATTATTATTCACGCTTTTATGAGCTAATGATGTATTATCCATTATTTAGAAATATATCCTTGAAATAAGGATGAATGGTATCAATACTCATGGAAAATGTAGAGATTTACTTATTAAAGAGACCAATAAAACATTTATTGGAATGGATAAAATCAATGAAATATTTGGAAAACATAATTAGGTTATAGAAAATAACAATTAATTCATAGAGAAACATATTCTACAATGATATTCTTCAATGATGGATTGCTTTGTATGATAGAGGCCAACATAGTTTTGGTGGAATACTGGCGTAATGGAGTCTAAGTTCTGTGTAATATATTTGTACAATATATTTATGTCATTGATATTTGGCGAAAAGGAAAATGTTTCCCTCACAATGTATTGTCTCAATGGATATGTGGATAAATGGTGGTCATTGATCCAAAATACTGGGGAGAAGAAGAAATTGAAATCATGGAATGGAGAAATTTTAAGGATAAATTCTTTGATAAATAATTCCTTTGTGATACAAAACTAATATAAATAGAATATTCCATTGTTTAACGATAAATGAGGAAGAATGTTTTGTCGAATGTGAAGCTATATTTACCAGGGTAGCAATGTATGTTATGAATTACATATGAAACACACAATATAAGACAATTCATTTATTTGAAGGACTTAAGTTGTGTCTCTCTAGGGAACTAGTGTCTGAAACCATTTATTCATATGATTAAATAAGTTTATATTCTTATAAGTTATAGAACTAATTCAAGATGTTATACAGATTTAAAGGGAATAATGGGAAAATGTAAATAGAAAATAGCAGATAAATAGAAGTTGAGAAAGAAATACTTCTCCACATGTAATAACTATGTAAATAATTGCCCTGGTAAATGTTTTAATAGATTCAGAGAATGTTATAAGTGTGGAGAGATATATCACAATAAAAAAATAAATCAAGTTGAACAAGTAAAATGATGAAATTCAATTTTACAATCACAAGGATATGATGATCTACAAAAACCAATCCCCCAAGAATCAAGGGAACATATGTTAAAAGAATATATAGGATCAAGGTCAATCTTATTCTAATGATATATCTAAAATAGAAGGATTAATTTTCTCCTTTATTTTAACCCTCTAATAATATTGTAAATGTTTTTTGTTAATGGTATCACAGTTATAAATATTATGGAATGTATAATTATTTTACTGTATTAATATTTCATCACAGATTTAAGAGATTTTGTTTATTGTTACTGATAACCAAAAAAAATTATTTTGTAACATGTCGAAAATTTTGGGAAACACATGGTTAACGAAATAGTAATCATTAATATATTCTATATTTCTAGATAATGATGTTGGACAAAGAGATGATTTATATGGATAAAGTAACTTTTATTATACTAACTTTATTGTAACATATTGTAATGTTTTGGAGAATAATACTTGGAAGGTCATAATAAAACCTTTTATGAAAGGGTTTAAGTTGAGAATTGGGTAAGGATTTAGATAATATGGTTTGACATCGCCTAGTGGTAAATATAGTGTCAATAAAATAAGTATAATTGGTTCAAAGAACAAGGATAATATTGTTCTTATAAAAATGTATCAAGTGTTCATATTTACATTTATACATAGAAAGTGAAATTATTTCTAAACTCTAGTAAAAAGGTCATTATCACGATCCAATCATGGGTCGAACCAGAACCGGTCACCCAAGCTGGTCTGCAACATGTCCTAAGAGGAGTTCCCGGCCCCCCTGGGATATAAACTAGTGTTAGGAATCAAAATTTATCTATTGTGAATGATTTTTACAATGATAAAAAGATAGAAAGATAAATAAAACCCGAAAATAAGAAGCTATCTGCAGAAAGAAAATAAGATGCATATACCTCCATGTGTCCTTATAGGTCACCACCAAATTCATAACCATGTTCACTCAAAGAGAGATCCATAACTAATGAAACCTGAAACAGAAAAGATAACGTAGGGTTCAGAACCTAAATGATTAGTAGGAAGACACCATAGAATATATACCTTTTTCCACGGAACAATCCATTAATGCAATTTTGAAATATAGATATAAAAATAAGGGATTTCAAATTTTTATAAAACAAAAATCATGTCATCATTTTGATGTTCAACAGAGTGATAAATCATTTTCCAAAACAAACAATCATTTATAAATGGAAATAAAAATTGGTGATACCAAATCAATTCTAAAATTAAATTGGTAAACAATGAAATATATAAATTAACTAATGAAAAAAGGTAAACAAGATAAGTAATTATTAAGTGACCATGGGTGATATTAAACATCCCTATAATACT
This sequence comes from Viscum album, assembly GCA_963277665.1. Lineage (NCBI taxonomy): Eukaryota > Viridiplantae > Streptophyta > Magnoliopsida > Santalales > Viscaceae > Viscum > Viscum album. Next base: position 1,998,589,972 of record OY728157.1, read on the forward strand.
CCTGGACGTTATCGATTTGGAACCACTAGCCGTTGTATGGTAAATATCATAACACTATAACCAACTGCCCTCCCTAAAACAGAACATATCTAGTGAAAAAATCCACCTGGACTAACAACCGATCCAGGGGGTACCCACCCTTCAAATAGGCATTGATTAGCAACCGTCACCCAATCATTTAAATAATTCCTAGGAACCCATGGTGGTAGAAATACAATATTAGTACAAGGACCCTGCATGTGCGACTCAACTCACAGTTCATCACTACAATTGCATACTGCCAACACAGACACGTCTTATTCATTCATCCTTAAAGGGTTTCCCTAGATAAATGTTCCCCATATACTTAAATAAATATATATATATATATATACATTTCAAACATACAAAGTTCAAACTAGGCCATCACTTCATGTACATGTCGAACCCAACTTCTAAAAAACATTTAAATCATTGAAATGGAACACTCAATTTGCAAAGTCAAACCATTATAAAAGATAACACAACTACACTCATAATTTGGATGATTCATATGGGCCTTTAAATCTAAATTCCCCAATGTACATTTAGTAAAACCATTCATACTCTTAAAGAAAAATGCAAAATCTTATGGAATGACCAAATGACCCCTTGAGTAGAAAATTCATCGAAACACACACTAATGGCCAAAAGATCACATCCTTTATATGTACATTTCAAACCATTAATAAAATTCACACAAAGGAATAAATCTTATTTAGGAAAAATATCTATTTATAAAACCAATGTTTTAAGAAAAAATTATTTTGAAGGTTCCATCTTAATTTGAGGGCACACCCAAGTGTGCGCCTTGTGCACCAATTGATGTGACAACATCCAATTTCTCAACAGTAACAATGATAATATTTCAAAATGATTTCCACAAGGCATCCAATTTCATTGAAATCAAGACCATCCATTAATAGTATTAGGATAACACAAAAAAATCCCCCTAAATCCATAAAACCCTTTTCCCAAATCATTTTTAACACAATTTCTAAGATACAACGTTGTGAAATCTAACACACCAAACCAAAATACATTTGTTAAGAATATTCCAAATTTCCCCATTTCTAAAAAAAGTAACTAGAAAAACATACTAAATAATTTATCAACTATTATATTAAAAGAGAGAAACAATTTATAAAAAATTATACAATAAATCCAACCAGTTTAGAAACCCTTTTATAAAAAATCAAACCAGTTTCTGAACAATTTCTATATGTAGTCCAAATAATGAATATATAATTTTAAAAAAACCCCAACTGTTTTCAAGAATTTTATATACCAATCAAATAGTTTATAAAAAATCCATAAAAGTCTACAAAATAATTCACAAACTAGAACACACCATGATAAACTACTGAAGAGTATCATGAAGGTATGTGTCATGTTTACAACATTACCAACACAACTCTTGACATCTAAAGAACTCAATTTCCATAATCACATAAAAACATAATCAGGGGGCATACTTCAAAACTATTTTTAACAAAACCATTATGATTGGAAACACTATAGAAAATTATCTAAATATATTTCGAGGGTGTTAATCTCATTAAATATTTAATTAAAATGATTAAAAATTAAATTCTCTTAATCAAAAGATAAAATGTGGATTTTCCTACCTCATCCTAACGAAAATGTGATGTCTCTTTAGCGAAATGAAGAGCAACCTCATGTTCACCAATTATACACCAAAAATAAATAGAAAAACATGGTAATCAACACCCTAGATGTTGGGGTTTGACCAGTTTAAAAAAATTCTCCAATTATGAAAAGAGACATACTAGAGGTGATGTCTCCGGGCTAGAGAACATGCACCCGTAAGCTGGAGGGTTCGAGAAAGGGAAGAGATGGGGATGTTCGGATAGCCAAAATAAGGGAGAGGAAGGGGCTAGGGAAGTTGGCTCAGGTTCAGTTGCATTGGCTGCAGAGAAATGAGTATGGGAGCTTGTGGAAGTGGGCTGGCCAAAGACCAATTGTGGGTTGGGTGCACCATTTTTCAGTGTAAGGAGGAGGGTGAGGCCGAGTGGTCAGAATGGCGGGGGAGAGGGTTGCGGTGTGGAGTCAGTTGAAGCATGCCGGTGAGGGAGGGAAGCGAGGGGAGGAGGGTCGGATGGATGAAGGCACATACCAGGACGGCGGGGTAGAGCAGTGAGCACAACAAGTGATGAGGGGTGAGGCTGAAGTGGACTGGGGGAAGGGGTTCTCGTAGCTGTGCAACAACAAGGGAGGGACGAGGATGCCACACGCCTAGAAGGAGAAGGAAGAGACACCCCCACCCCAAGGGTTCCAACCCTTTTTTTCTTATAATAATAATAATATTATACTAATAATAATAATAAAATAGTAATAATAATTAAAATAGTAATAATGTTATTATTATTAGTAATAATTTATTTATTATTTTATTAACAACAATTCGTAAATAATGAATATATTATTAACAATTCTTAATAATAACAATATTATTATCTACATAATCAATTTATTATTTTTATGATTTGAAAATTAATAATTTTATTAATATATATATATAACATTAATTATTTTAAATGTTAGACATTTTAGAGGGTACTTTGGTCGACCGTGCGGCTACCGCCCAATTTTCGGTGACTGCACATAGGTCTAAAACCCACAGAAATTATTAAAAATCAAAAAATTTAAACCAGGAACCAACCAGAACCTTGGCATGAGAACCCCAAGAAAAGAAATAATAAAATAAAAATTAATTTAAAAATTCAGTGTGACACAATTCTCCACACAACAGGCACTTTTTGACCCAAAAAAGTCACACAGCCGAACGGTAGACAAAACAAGAATGAATGCCCGATTGAAACCAAAATAAATTAGAAAACAAGAGACCAGAAGAACATGATATGGTTCTCCCCATCACATAGACTCAACTAGTGTGGAAATTTAACACCCTAACATACCACCCTAGGATGGTTGGGTTGATAAAGGAACTCCCAATAGGTCAGAACTAACTTCTATAGTACGTGTGAACCAACACCTCCATTGAATCATGGAATACTCGACCCAAACCAAAACCACCCAACACTAGAGAAAAACTTTAGAGTAGAAAATACACAAAGAAGTAAACCCAAGCATAACCATAAACATCAATTATTCCACCGGCACATACATCTCCAAATGAAAACAGCCAAACCGAGATTAACCCATAAAAGGGCCAAACACACTTTTAAGAAAAATGCCACATCCAGAAAACCATTATTAGATAAATAAAACTCTTTAGATTACAATTTAACATTTCCATCGTAACTTCATGATTAAACAATGAACCTAAAACAAAATCAGAACATTAACTGTAGAAAAACAAGAATTAAAATACATTAAATGTTCCACCACTAACACGGAAATGAAAACCCAAAATGAGGCTTCACACCACCTGAAACTCTCAAATGTGTGTGAGATTCACCCAAAAACTAGTGGATGTGGCTCTGACTGCTGAATCTTCTCTTGCCTCACAATTTGACACTATAATCCTCAAGTCATAGTTTCTTATTTATATGAATATTCCTGCCAAACATGTCTAGATGACCTAGACAACCACAACAATGGCACGTCATTAGAGGGATGTGACATGATGGCTTCGTCTGACCTAAATATCCACACTAATGGAACAACATTCAACGGATCAATGAACTGGAATCCAAAAACACTATAGATAACACATTAGAAATAGGTCCCTTTGGTACACACTACCCATTAGATGGGGAACCATCACGAGAAACTAGATACGTTGGATTTCCAACCATCTATGCTCTGGAGACCAATTCAAATAGGAACACCTCATCCACCAGCATTTTAAAGACCGGGAAATTTCAAGGGAAATTTTTTCTTAAATACTTTGGAATTTTACGAGTCTGTGGCTTCTAAAGGAACTTGATTCTGAGGCCCAGTGTGCTCGGAATCAATTTTTGATGTTTAGCTCAGGTAAGTTCAGTGAACGAATGAGTGGGTTTTCCTAAAATTTGAACAAGTGATTGGAATTGAAATCTGAGGGCACCAATGAACTCAGAACCATGGTAATTTCTTATGGGGACCTTTTATCGTAGTTGCGTTTGTGCGGGAGGAGAAGTTAAAATTTGTGCATTAAATAAGAAGTGAACAAAAATTTGGAACAATTTTTATTATATATCTAAGTGGATATATCCTACATGGGGGAGTTTGGGTGGGCCCCTAACTACCCATGTGAGGATATTTGTGAGGTGGGACCCACATGAGTGCCAACCCTTCATGTTCCCTAAAACTCCTTCATCATATCCCTTTAAACTTGTTAACTCCTCTTTAATGAGGACTTTTCCTCTCCCTCTCTCAATTCATTAAGACTTGCCAACTTATCCATTAATTAAATAGACAAATAATGGTTTAATTAATTAAGTGAATTGGGTTTTGAATTTTGTAAATTTGAATTCATGGCTTGTTTAATTAAAATATGGAGAAGCCTTATTTTATTTTTGGGGTTGGCTTGTTGTGTTGATATTTTGGGGAGAGAGCTCTTGAGTTTCAAAGAATGCTTCATCTCATTTGTTCAAGAAAGCTAACTCTCTAATGAAGAATATCGACTCGGTGACCTCAGATTCTCTATTCACTTCTTCCTCCGTGACAAGGGAGGAGACACTGACTTGGGATCTCACCAATGACATCTTTCCTTATAATCTTCTCTCCGTGACAAAAGGGGAGATGTCGCTTCCTCCTCAAGTGCACTCCGTTGTCGCTTATGGAACCTCACCCAGTGACGTCGTCTTCCATGATGCCCGACATTCGAAATCATTTATTGAGGTAGGGTTGTGTTATGATTGAAGATTCTTTCCTTCTTGTTTTCTTCTCTTAAACCTCCTGCTACCGAACTAATGCGGAGAGACCGGGCCAAACTGACACGGTCCGAATCCTCCTTCAATTTTGTGATTGTTGGCAGTTCTTCATGTTCTTCATGGGTGATGAGCAATGGATCATTAGGAGTTTTTTAAGCGATACAACGATCCCAAATTTAAGACTAATCATCATGAAAACCTAGCGTAGGTGCGATGACAATAGTAGCCGACTTTTCGGACCAGAACGGGCTGGACCGTTCCTCGACCATTCTTCGAGCGAGAATTCAAAACATTTTTTCGGAGCCGAACGGAAGCCCGAGAACACGGGAATCAACAGCGGGACAACGGGGCGACCTAGAGTCTGAAGTTTCATGACGAACAAACGATCTGAATGAAGAACCGACATCATGTGAGGTGCGATGGCCAGAGGAATCGTTTTGGGAAAATTCCAGACTACACGACGTGTACACCTGGAGAACATGCCATGTAGTGCAAGCATTCTTTGGCTAGGGTTTCGGACGTCAGATGACTAACACATGGCGTATGACCTCTGTCACACGGTGTGTACTCGACACATAGCAAGGAGTTGGTGGCTACGTGAGACTCGGCATGTAACCCAGGAATACATGGACATGGTGTGGAGTACACAGGCATGTACTCTTCCACACTGATAGACATGGCCAATGGTGCGGGCTAACTCATGTACAAATTACATGGGTTAGAGAACATGGGTTGAGGCCGTTTACGGGCACATGTCCAGCGTACACGGAGCTAACCCCATATGTTTGGACACAGAGTGTAACCATACCACACACAGTGTACATACTTTTTACATGAACAACCCTTCGACACAGGATGTGGAACATAGACAGTACCCGGAGACTGAAGACATGGCGTGTAACCATCCCACATGCCATGTACATACTTTTTACATGAACATCCCTTCGTCATGGGTCGTGGTACATGACCAGTACCTAAGGTCTGAAGACACGTTGTGTAAACATACCAACATGCCATGTAATTTTGGAAAATGTCTTGGTTATCTTGTACTCAGTTTCTTGGAAATGTTTGTTTGGTTTATCCCCCTATGACGTAGTGGACCATTAGGATACATCAACTCTCGACTTCGTGAAAGTTGATGTATCGACCCCCCTTGGCTCGTGGAGCGGACCCTCTTGGAATCAAGCGTGTTGTGTACGGGAACCCTAGAGCTGGCTGTGACTATGAAGACTACCGTGCTGAGAACCTATTTGGTTTCAACGACGAAGACGACTATTCTTGGATCCTACGTGGGTTCGGCAGTGAGGATGACTGTACTTGGATCCTCTGTGGGATTGGCAGTGATGACAATTGAACTTGGATCCTATGTGGGTCCGGCAACGATGGTTACTGTACTTGGATCCTACGTGGGTTCGGCAGTGATGACTTCTGTAATTGGATCCTATGTGGGTTCGGTAGAGGAGATGATTCAGAGGCTATATCTAATCATCTCCACCCCTCTTCATGTGTAGTATTCCTGTGTGAGCTAAGTCATGACTTTTAGTCATTATCATCGATGTGATTGACTTGCATTCCTATGTGGAATGGGTTGTGCTTTCCTATGTGGACTGGGTTGTACTTGGTCTTGTGAGTCGGAGCAAATTTAGAAATAATTACTTAGGTATGTGTATGGGAATATACCTAATTAGAGTTGGATGATACTTCGTGTTTGTTTCTTTCCATTTTGGTTTATCCATTGTGGATTCCGGGAGACCTTCAGGGGTCTTGGAGACCCTATTGAGTATCATATACTCACCCCTTCATGGGCTATGGCCGCACTACATTGTGTTGGATGTAGAAAATGGACAACACTGATCGAGGTAGAGGCTTGGGGATCTGTACGATACCTGGAGGTGGATCACGTGGCGGGACATACACGGAGCAGACGGCCGGACCTGAGGAACCGAGGAGACTATCTTTACCCACCCTTCAGGTGGGATTTCCGGAGGACGACTCGATGTTTCTATTTTACTTTACTGTTGTTGTACTTTCTTTTCAGTTGTACTGTACTTTATGTTGGGTTTGTATATTGGACTATTTATTTTTTAGCATATACATTTGTACTCATCTTACTTAGTGTTTACTTCAGCTTGTGTACTCTGTTGTGTTTGTTTACTTATATAAAGGCAATGCCTTTCTTTTTTATTACGATTTATTCCTTTATTGCAAGTCAGCAGCCCTTGGCCTATGGGAGGCGGGCTTGGGGTAGTCACAACACGGGCTCAGAGGCCGGGTCTTGAAAAATTGTTATCAGAGAGAGGTTCTAATGCAGAACTCTGGACTCTGATGATTTCTTCTCTGTGAAACAATAGTCTTAAGAGTATTGAGTGTGGTTATCAGTCTAGGGAGTCTAGTGTTGTTACGGTGGCCGACGTATCCATGCACTAGGATCCCAACTTCTGATTTCAGACTCAGTGCATGAAAAAATTTATTGCATATGTGTTTCAAAAGTTTTCATTGCGATTACATTGTGTTAGCTCACCATGTATACTGTACAAACCTTGGAGCACCTATTTCTTCTCAGGATAGCCCCACGATGTCAACCAGCTAGGGTTATGAGCTTTGTGCGAGATGGTAGCCCACCGAGAGATGATGCCTCGGTGCAAGGCCCCATTACAGCAGAGGCACAATCGGTACCACTATTCACCGGACCACCGATACCTGCAGCCCCAACAGTAGAGAGTGAACGCCTCTTGAGTGTGTTGCATGAGTTTCAGCGACAGAGGCCACCCAGGTTCCGTGGAGATACCGATCCTCAGGCATCCGAGGATTGGATGGAGGCTATCGTCCCAGTCTTCAGATTGGTATGGACACTAAAAGATCTTATGGTGATCCTTGCAACGAGTCTACGACATGTAGCAATAGGTAGATGGTGGAGCTTGATGCTCCAGGTGCACGATGAGGAATCTATTCTTTGGACGGACTTCGAGAGCCTCTTCCACTCGGAGTTTGTTCTAGCCACCCTCTGTGCAGTGCGCATCCAGGAGTTACTACCGCTATGGTTGGGCATCATTAGAGTAGCCCAGTACTCGGTGAGGTTCACTGACCTCTCACGCTACTCCACAGACTAGGTATGGGACCAATTCTTCCAGGCCCGGTCATTTGAGTAGGAACTGAGCCATAATATCAGGGCTTCGATGATCTCTATTTTTAATCAGACGGAGGTAGGAGTTCTGGAGTGAGACCTTCATGTCGAGATATTCCTTGGTAAGCCGACGCCAGCAGTGAGGCCTACCGCAGGGCGACACGTAGCAGAGTCTTCTGTAGCCGGTAATTGAAAGATGTCAAAGAGGTCCAACCGGACTAGGCCATCAGTTGGGAGACCACAAGATACTGGTTCGGATATGTGGGTTACATGCAGTAGAGCCAGCCATACGAGAGGTAGGAAGTTCTATGCATGCGGTGGGTAGGGCCACATGGATCGTGATTGCCCAACCCGCCATGCAGAAGAGCATCAGATGGATGAGGGACCACCCAGGCAGAGGCAGAGGTTCGATCGTGGCGGTCCGCAGGGAGAAGGTGGACGAGGCAGAGGAGCTGGCTGAGAAACAGGTGGTGGATGATGCTTTGAGGCTCTACCACCACCACCACTAAGAGGACTACCCCGACCTCAGGGAGCTGGAAGACCGGGGAAGCCTCAGCTCCAAGAAGACGAGGCCTACGACCACGACGCACCTAAGATGATTTGAGGTACTATGTTTGTCTACTCTACCCTTTCTGTAGTTCTTATAGACACGGGAGAGAGTCATTATTTTATTGTCGCTGCCCTCATTCGGAGCTCGGAGATTCCGACGGAGCTGTTGGCTCGATCCTTACAGCTAGAGACTCTTATGTGGTCACTCATGATGAATACGCACTGGTGCCGGTAGTTTGAGCTTATTCTAGGAGGAGATAGATTCAGCTAGGATCTTCTTGTAGCAGCGTTGAGGTCTTACGAAGTCATCTTGAGTATGGACTGGTTATCTACAGTCCATGCTTAGATCGACTACATTAGGCATGAAGTGCGGTGTATCCACATGGATGGGACCAGTTTTATATTCACCGGTGAGAAGGAAGCCTTTGCAACACATGATGGACTAACACAGAAGAGGAGGCTTCCGATCACACATAAGATGTCTACTCTCGTCCTCAGAGCGGTTGATGCGTGGAGTCCGAGTTTTCTTGTTGTGGTGGATCAGTACGCGGATGTTTTCTCTGACGATGTTCCAGGAATACCTCCTCATAGATAGGATGACTTACACATTGACATGTACACTAAGACAACACCGATATCCACTCTAGCATATCGTATGGCTCCCGCCGAGATTTGTGAGTTGCGGGTGCCGCTGGAGGATTTGCAGGGAAATGGATTCATCTGACCCAGTGTTTCACCCTAGGTTTCTCTGATTTTATTCGCCATGAAGGTGGTTGGGAGCTTATTACTATGTGTCGGCTACCGTCACCAGAATCAGGTTACCGTAAAGAACAAGTGTACACTCCCGAGGATTGAATACCTCTTTGATCAGCTCAAGGGAGCACGATGGTTCTCGAAGATAGACCTCAGTTCAGGCTATCATCACCTTAGATTTCGAGATGAGGATGTGCAGAAGATGAACTTCAGGTGTCGGTATGGCCACTATGAGTTCTTGGTTATTCCCTTCGGCGTATCCAATGCACGACCAGTGTTCATGAGTCTCATAAATAGGATCTTACAGCCTTACCTTGATCGCTTTTTCATAGTCTTCATTGAATACATATTTATTTACTCGACTACTAAGGAGGAGCATGCCTACCACTTGTTGGTTGTCTTGGATACACTCTGAGAGCACCATTATGATATGCTCTCGAAGTACCAGTTCTAGATTCGAGAGGTTCACTTCTTGGGGCACATCATCTCGGAGGCGGGAGTTTCTATGGATCCTATAAAGATCGAGGAAATACTTGCTCGGGAGCCACCCAAGAGCATGATGGAGGTGCAGAGTTTCCTAGGTCTGGATGGTTACTATCGAAGATTTTTTTCGGACTTCTCCGGAGTTGCAGCACCACTTTCAGCTTTGAAGAAGAAGGGGAAACCCTTCGTGTGGTCAGATGGATGTCATCAGAGCTTTCAGGAGCTGAGATAGAGATTGACCAGTGCACCCAACTTCAGGCTACCAGAGGAGGGCGTAGGGTATGTAGTTTACTGTGATGCATTAGGGATCAGACTCGGGTGTGTCCTGATGCAGGATTGGGCCATGATTGCTTATAGTTCATGACATTTGATACAGCACGAGTAGAACTACGATACCCATGACCTAGAGTCAGCAGTAGTGGTCTTCACCTTGAAGATGTGGCGGCACTATCTGATGGGCGAGCGATTTACAGTCTACTCTGACCACCAGTGTCTCTGGTACATCTTCTTGCAGAAGGACCAGATGCTAAGATAGCGGTGATGGCTTGAGTTCCTCAAAGAATATGACTTTGAGATAGCCTATACTCCTGGTAAGGGGAATATTGTGGCTAATTCTCTCAGTTGGAGATTGGGTATTCATATACATGGAGAGGCAACGGAGCAGTTAGCCAGTTTACAGATATCCATTGTGGATAGAGATGGGGAAGCCCTTCTACAGTCACTCACGGTCACTCCTCCACTGCTTCAGCAGGTCATAGAGGCATAGCGTGAAGACGTTGAGTGTGAGACGCGACGTGCTCAGATTTCTATAGGGCAGGCGCTTGATGGATTTTATGAATGAGAGCACATCATCCTCTTTAGGGGACGTACCATGGTACCATTTGCACTGCAAGAGGAAGTGCTGAGGGAGTTTTACACATCCCATCTAGTGGTACATCCTGGAGCGGTGAAGATGTACCGGGACCTCAGAAAACAGCACTGGTGGCCAGGTATGAAGAAAGTTGTAGCAGAGTTCATTTAATGATTCCTCACTTTCCAGAAAGTGAAGGCAGATTACCAAGTACTAGCAGGATTGGTACAACCCTTAGAGGTCCCAGAGTAGAAGTGGGATGTGATATCTAAGTATGTCATGACGGGGCTCCCTCATACTTCTAGAGTACATGACTCCATCTCGGTAATTGTCGACCGACTCACCAAGTCGGCCCACTTACTACCTATTAGAGAGAAGGTCTCAGTTGAGAGCTTTGGATGCCTCTACATTCCGGAGATCATACAACGTCATGGTGTGCCATCGTCTATTATCTCCGATCAAGATGATCTCTTTTCTTCTAAGCTTTGGAAGGGTTTGTAGGAGGCTTTATGGATGCAAATACACCTAAGCCCTGCCTTTTATCCTCAGACAGATGGCCAGAAGGAGAGAACCATTCAGAATCTTGAGGACATGTTACGTGCATGTGTCATCGACTTTGGTCGCATCAGGGAGGATAATCTACCCTTTGTAGAGTTTTCGTACAAAAACAGCTACCACTCCACCATCAGGATGGCACTATAAGTAGCATTGTACGTCTGACCTTGCAAATTACCTCTATGCTAGAATGACACTGGAGAGTCAGTACTCATTGGATCAGAGATGGTTCAGACTACTACGAAGAAGGTGGTGATCATCCAGGAGTTTATGAGGACAACATAGATCAGATAGAAGTCCTATGCTGATAGGAGGTGGAGACCACTGGAGTTCGAGGATGGTGACCACGTTTTCTTACGGGTCTCACCTCGGCGTGGATTACACAGATTTTGTCGGGCCGACAAGAAATATCCACGCTTCATCGGACTTTTCCTGGTCCTCAACAGGGTAGGCGAGGTGGATTACTACCCGGCCCTTTCACCTCAGTTGCACCGGGTGCACGACGTCTTCCACGTATCTCAGCTGAGAAGATACTTGCACGACCCGACACATATCATTGTTCACTGTGAGCTGGACATCGATAACGAAGCGACTTTTGTGGAGGTCCATGTGGAGATCGAGGATCAACAGGAGCAGGTCCTACATGGATGATTGATTCCTCTTGTGTGCATTCATTGGCAGCACGGGAACCTCCAGGAGAGCACATGGGAGCGGGAGACTCAGATGCGTGCACAATACCCTCATTTGTTTCCCTAGTTTATGATTTAGCTTTACGGGGAGGTAAAGCCCTGTGGTGGGAATAATGTAAAGACCTGGAAATTTCAAGGGAAATTGTTTCTTAAATAATTTAGAATTTTACGAGTCTATGGATTTTGACGGAACTTGATTCTGAGGTCCATTTTGATCGGAATCAATTTTCAATGTTTAGCTCGGGTATGTTCAGTGAACGAACATGAATATTTTTCTATCTTTTGAACCATTGCTCAGAATTGAAATCTGAGGGCACCGATGAACTCACAATGCCGGTAATTGTTTAATTGGACCTTTACCGTATTTTTGATTGTGTGGGAGAATAAGTTAAAATTTATGGATTAAATAAGAAGTGAATAAAAATGTGGAACAATTTTTATTCTATATCTAAGTGGTTATATCCTACATGGTGGAGTTGGGGTGAGCCCCTAACTACCCATGTAAGGATACTTGTGAGGTGGGGACCACACAAGCCCCAACCATTCACATTCCCTAAAACTCTTTAATCCTTCCCTTTTAAACTTTTTAACACCTCTTTAATGAGTAATATTCCTCTCCCTCTCTCACTTCATTAAAACTTGCCAACCTATAACTTAATTAATTAGACAACTCATGGATTATTTAATTAAGTGAATTGGATTTTGAATTTTGTAAATGTGAATTCAAGGCTTCTTTAATTAAAATAAGGAGAAGGCTTATTTTATTTTTGGGGTTGGTTGGTTGTGTTGAGATTTTGTGGAGAGAGCTCTTGAGTTTTGAAGAACACTTTATCTCTTTTTTTGAAGAACGCTAACTCTCTGAAGAAGAACATCGACTCGGTGACCCTGAACTCTCTATTCCCTTATTCCTCCGCGACAAGGGAGGAGACACCAACGTGGTATATCTCCAATGACATCTCTCCTTATAACATTCTCTCTGAGAAAAAAGGGGAGATTCCGCTTCCACCTCGGTCACACTCTGTCGTCGCTTACGGAACCTCACCCTACGACGCCATCTTCTACGATGCTCGACGTTGGACATCATTTGTTGAGGTAGGGGTGTGTTATGATTGAATCTTCTCTCCTTCTTTTTTTGCTCTCTTAAAACACCTGCTACTAAACTAATGCGAAGAGACCAGGCCAAAATAACACGGTCCGAATCCTCCTCCAATTTTGTGATTATTGGCGGTTCTTTGTGTTCTTCATGGGTGATTAACAACGGATCTTTACGAGTTCATTAAGTGACTCAATGATCCCAAATTGAAGACTCATCATCACGGAAACCAATAATAGGTACGAAGATAGTAGCGGGTGACGGTTCGAACCAGAACGGGATGGACCGTTCCTCAACCATTCTTCGAGCGAGAATTCCAAACGTGTTTTCGGAGCTGAACAGAAGCCCGAGATCATCAGAATCGACTTCGGGACAATGGGGTGACCTAGATTTTTAAATTTTCGTGATGAACGAATAATTGGAATGAAGAACCGGCATCAAGGGAGGTTTGCTGGCCAGAGGCATCATTTCTTGGAAATTCCAGACTACACGGCGTCTACTCCTAGAGAACACGTCGTGTAGTGAATGCATTCTGTGGATAGGGTTTCGAACGTCAGATGACTGACTGACGATGTGTGACTTCTATCACACTATGTGTACTCGCCACATATTAAGGAGTTGGTGGCTACGTGAGACTCGACATGTAGCCCAGGAATACACGGACACGGTGTGGAGTACACGAGCATGTACGCTTCCACACGGCCATACATGGCCAATGGTGCGGGCTATCCCGTGTACCAATTACACGGGTTGAGTCCATGTACGGGAACATGGACAGTGTACATGGAGCCAACCCAAGAAGTTTGGACACGACGTGTAACCATACCACATGCCGTGTATATACCTTTTACATGAATAGCCCTTCGACACGGGTTCTGGTACACGGAAAATACCTGGGGACTGACGACACGACGTGTAACCATACCGCAAGATGTGTACATACGTTTTACCCGAAAAACCCTTCGACATGGGCCATGGTACACGGGCAGTACCCGAGGTCTGAAGACACGGAATGTAAACATACCAACAGGCCGTGTACTTTTAGAAAATGGCATGGTCATCTTGTAATCAGTGTCTTGTACACGTTTGTTTGGTTTAGCCCCTTTGATGTGGCTGAACTTTGGGATACATCAACTCTGGACATCAGGATAGTTGATGTATCAACCCCCCTTGGCTCGTGGAACGGACCCTCCCAGAATCGAGCGTGCTGTGTGCGAGAACCCTAGAGCTGGCTGCGACTGTGATGACTACACTGCCGGGATCCTCTGTGGGTTCGTTGATGAAGACGACTGTACTTGGATCCTATGTGAGTTTGGCAGCGAGGATGACTATACTTGGATCCTTCGTGGGTTCGGCAGCGATGACGAGTTTACTTGGATCCTACGTTGTTTCGGCAGCGATGGTTACTGTACTTGGATCCTACGTGGGTTTAGTAGTGATGACTTATGTACTCGGATCCTATGTGGGATCAGTAAAGAAGATGATTCAGAGGCTACATCTAATCATATCCACCCCTCTTCGTGTTATTATACCTGTGTGAGCTAAGTATTGACTTTCAGTCATTATCATTGATGTGATTGACTTGCTTTCCTTTATGGATTGGGCTGTGCTTTCCTGTGTGGACTGGGTTGTACATGGGCTAGTGAGTCGGAGCCGATGTTTAATTGATGACTTAGGTATATGTATGGATATATACCTTAGTAGAGTTGGTTGATACATCGTGTTTGTATCTTTCCTTTGTGGTTTATCCTTTGTGAATTCTGGGAGACCTTAGGGGGTCTCAGGGACCCTATTGAGTATCGTATACTCACCCATGCATGGTCTATGCCCACAATACGTTGTGTTGGATGCAGACGACGGACACCACTGATCGAGGTGGAGGCTTGTGGAGGTGGACGGTACCCGGATGTGGATCAATTGGTGGGACTTACACGGAGCGGACGACCGGACCCTTGGAGCCGAGGAGACTATCTGTACCCACCCTTTAGGTGGGATTTCCGAAGGATGACTTGATGTTGCTATTTTATATTACTGTTTCTATAATTTTTTCAGTTGTACTGTACTTTCAGTTGGGTTTGTATACTGGCCCATTTATTTTTCAGCACTTACATTTGTACTCAGTTTACTTAGTGTGTACTTTATCTTGCATACTCTGTTCTGTTTGTTTACTTATATAAAGGCAATGCTTTCCTTTTTTTATCGGGATTTAGGCCTTTGGTGCTACTCACAAGCCCCTCTCCTATAGAAGGTGGGCTTGGGGTAGTCACGACATGGGCCCCGAGGATGGGTCATGACAAGCATCTCGAAACGATGGTCCTTTTAAGGGATGATCCACTCTTTGATCTCTAGACAACGACCCCTGATGAATAGATAATTCTCCATTATATCCTATGATGCTACCTCCAGAGAAAAGTATACATGTTCCTTGAAATGCTGAACAGATGCTTTCATCATCCCTTGTCCTTATTGAATACACATGATCACTTCCCTTTTCTTCATCTTCACCTCTTTAGGTATAAACCATCAGACAAAGATAAATTTAAATACATCCCACATCATCCCAAATTGCATTGATAGAAGGGTGAACAACTCCCATTAGTCTAGTGTTGGATCTCTGAATAAACACAAATCGGAACACACTCTAACAACTTTAGGGGTTCCCAATACCATTAAGACATGCTCGGCCTTTTCAAGCCACTCTGCGGCCAATAATGAACCCCGATCACCGTGAAGGACATGAAACTTCTGAGAAGGACCAAAAACAGGGCATGAATTATCAAAAACCTTGGGGACCATTCTGGGCGACATTTTCTGAACAACATATTAATCACAAATCCAAAACTAATATCAAATAAATGAATATTTAAATGTAACATCTTGAACCAAAATTTCATGCTCAAAAACCAAACAAATACAAACAAAACCCAAAATTACCTTTTCAAAATCCAATGTTCATTTTAGATTTCAAAACCACCTTCTTTCAAGGACACATTCCAAATACCAATCCCAATTTTCATACCAAATTCAATTTCCAAAATAATTTTTCATTTTAAAATAACTTTGGAAAAATAGGTTTGAGCCTTTAATCCCAAGTATACACCCATGTAATCCTAGGAAAGTTTTCACATGTATTCATTTTCTTTCATACATATTCACCAACACACACTTTCCATGTATCCCCTCACAAGTTAAAATGTTCATATATAATACATGAGGTTTCACCCATACAATTTCCCAACTAATTCTACGAAAACACCAAATTTTTTGAAAAAGATAATTTAGTTTTAAAAACCCATTTCATAAATGTAAGGCCATTTAAAAGAAATCATCCACATTTCAAAAACCCCTTTTCCCTTTCAAAATCATACTTAAACCAACCTGAACCAAGATAGTGCTCAATTTGCATCAAACTACCATAGTGATGGACTAGTAGTCTTATTTAACCTAGATACAAAGTAGTGGTCCATTGCCCAAGTAATAGTCAACAAATATGAAGAACATAAACTATGTAATCGGACACCACATGGGTCACCACTCCATGAGAAATGATAATTTATCATAATCTTGGACTTATTTTCATCCTTAAATTAGAAGCAATATCGAACAAGACAAGGATTCAATTCTTATTCAACCTGTGGAGACTCGAGCTTTGGAACAAGTGAGGGTTCATGATGCCCTTTCTATACCTACATCCCATGTCCTGACAGTCCCAAAATCCATCTATCGGACACCTAAAATTAGAACGACTATTCTAATACCAGTTTTTCGTAAACCAATACTTGGTAGACTCTAAACCGGTCACCGGAGCCAGTCTAGAACATGTCTTGAGGGGTGTTACCAATCCCCCTGGGATGGAAATATAGAATCCATTCCTTTCATTACATGAAACTTTCAAATAATAATATTTTGAAATATATATATATAATAAGGTTTTTCATATTTTTATAAACAAAATCATTCCTCCATTTTAAATTTCAAGAAAATGATAAATCAATTTCCAAAAAAAACATCCATTTGAAAACAAAAACCAAAAAAGGTGATAATAGAGGCATGTTAAAATAAAATAATTAAATACAGAAAAATAGAAATAAATTAGTGTAACATAAACATAACAGGAAAGGTAAATGATTGTGTAACCAATTGTGATCCTAAATATCCTTAGAATCCTCATGGACACACTCAGTTTGAAACCACCTTCTAACATATGGTGAAGTTCCCATGTATATAACCAATTAGTCACCCTAAAATTGACCAAATCTAGTGGCAAAGCCCTCCTGGACTAACAAACAATCCAGAGGTACCAACCAGTCTAATCGAGGTTGATCAGAAATCATCACTCAATCATATAAAATATTCCCAAGAACCCATCGTTGTAGTAATACTATATAGGTAGGAGGCCCTCACACATGTGAATCAACTCATAGGTCATCATCACACATACCTACCCCAAAAACAGATGCTTCCTATAAATTCACCCATAAAGGGATACCCTATATAATAGTTACCCATATACTTATATATATATATATGCCAAACATACAAAGTGACAACTGGATTGTTGCATCATGTCCATGTCGAAAATATTTTCTATGAAAACATTTAAAATTTTGACCTGGGACGCTCAATTTCCAAAAAACAAACCATACTAAAAGTAAACACCACTATACCGATAAGTTGGAAGATCCAAATGTGCATTTATATCCAATTTCCGAAATGAAATTTTAGTAAAACCTTTCAAACTCTTAATGAAAAACACACAACCTTATTGAATAGCCAAACATCCCCTTGAGCATAACAGTCATCGGAACACACACTAAAGGCCAAACATAAACACCATTTGATAGTACATTTCAATAATTTGTTAAAATCCACAATAAGAACAAAACCATATTGTGGAAACAAAATATATTTAAAAAACCAATGTATGTAGAAGTAATATTTTGAATGTATAATTTTCATTTGAGAGAACATTCATATGTGCTCTCAGTGCACCCATGGTTATGATAATATCCTATAACTCAACAATAACCAAGAAGAAATTTCAAAACCTTTTTCATAAGGACTCCAATTGCTTTGATATAAAGACCAACCATTCAAATTATTAGTAGAACACAAAAAAATCCCCTTTAATCCACAAAAACCCTTTTCTAAATCATTTTTAACACAATTTCCATGTTACAACATTGTCAAAATGAACGCACCAAACCAAAATACATTTTTCATCAATATTCCAAATTTCCAAATTTCCAAAAAACCAGAAACTAGTAAAACATACTAAATAGTTTATAAAAAATTATACAATAATACCAAACTATTTATAAAAATTTATAAATAAAAAAATCAGTCTACAAACACTTTTATAAACAAGATAACTAAATTCTAATCAATTTTTATATGCAGGCCAAACAATGCCTAAAATGTTTTATAAAAACCCAAGAGTTTTCTAGAAATTTTTTATTCCAATCAAACAGTTAATAAACATCTCCATAAATAGATCAATAAAATTGAAAAAACTAGAAGAAAATGTGATAATCTATTGAAGGGTATCACGATGGTGCATTTCATGTTTCAAAAATTTCTAATAAAACATCTCACAACTAAAGAAAACAATTTACACAAATACATAAAAACATAATCAGGAATATTACCTCAAAATTATTTTTAACAGAACCAATAGTATTGAAAACACTATAGATGATTCATTAATATATAGCGAATGTGTGAATCACATTAAAGATTTAATTAATACACTCAATCACTAAATTGGATAAATTGGAAAAGAAAATGTGAATTCACCTGCCTCAAATAGAATTTGATTGTAAGACTGCTTCAGTAGAAGGAAGAAAAACCTCCTGCACACCAATTGCACTCCAAAAAAAAAAGGAAAACGCACCAATAAACACTAGAGATGTTGGGTTTTGTCTAGTTTAAATAAAATCACTAAATATAAAAAGATACATACCGGAGATTTGGTCACCGAATATAATAACTTGTCCCTGTGAGTTGGAGGTCACCGAAAATAGAAGAGAGGGGGAGGTTCATCATGTCGTAACCAGGGAGAGAAGGTTGCAAGGGAAGTGGAATGGGGGTTGGGTTGCGCTATCTAGAGAACATTTAGTAGGGGAGCTCTCTAGAGTGGGCTGGACAGAGGCACACTAGGGGTCAGGTGCGCCGTTGGATGGTGGAAAGCGGAGGGTAAGGTCGGGTGGCCGGAATAGATGGGGGGAGATGACAGCAGTCAGGAGCCAGCCGGAGTGTGCTGGTGAGGGAGGGAAGGGAGGGGAGGTTGTCTGGTTGGATAAAGGTGTGGATTATGAGTATCAAGCAATGAGACTAGTGCTAGGATCAGCAAGGTGTGAGGCCTAAGCGAACCGGGGGAAGGGGTCGTCGCAGCTGCATAGCAATAAGGGAGGGTATAGGTGGGACTCACGCTTAGAAAGAGAAGGGGGAATTTTCCCCCAGGGATCCAACATTTTTTTCCTTATAATAATAATAGTATTACAAAAATAATAAAGATACAATGATAATAATAATAATAATAATTAAATTAATAATTATTATAAGAATATTAGTAATAATTTATTAATAATTATATTTACAATAAATTTTAAATAATAAAAATATTATTAACAATTCTTAAAAATAAAAATATTATTATCTATACTATAATTATATTTTTATTATGATTTAAACAATAAACTCATTTTATTTACATAAATCATTATTTATTTTAAACATCAGACATTTTTGTGGCACTTTGTCTGACTGTGAAACTACCACCCCCTGTGTGGTGATGACAGATGAGTCCAAAAAAAACTAAAATTGGTATGCATCAAAAAATTTACACTGGGATCCAACCCAAACCTTGGCGTGAAAACCCAGAGTCAAGAAATAACCTAATAAAAATTTTAAAAAGATGGGTGTGAGAGTCATAAAAAATTTTCTAAAATTTTCATCAATTTTTTATGATATCAATGAATGTTTTTCACACCACTAGTTTATGGTTTTGTGGTTATCACATTTCTCATTAATGTATTCTCTATCACTCTTCAACAAACCATAATGGTTATACTTCTCTTCCATCTCTAGGATTATGCTAATGTTCTTCGATTCAAAAGCCCTATGTTGTGGTGACCTTAACATTTCCTTTTCTATCATATTTTGAAGATGTTTTATCAACCCTATTTGTGATGTGTGTTTCTCAATAATTGTATATTTTCAATTATCAATCCCTACACTATCGAGAACAAGTTTAAATTGTAAAGAATCAATTTAATTACTATGAGGAGAATAAAACAACCAAAGGGATTACAATATTTTCATTTTTGAATGAATTTCATTTCATTCTTGGATTCCATTTTAAGCAATTCCATGTATAGATTGTGATACAAAAAAACAATGAGTTAGTATGCATTACATGCAAGGATAAGTTTTACTGAACAACAATATATTATTAAAATATTTATATTTAACATAATAAGATATAATCTAGCCATTAAGTTCGTTCTCATGAATATAATTGACGAACACATTAAAATATATGGTTGAATTCATGAATTAAAATTTAATTTGAAATGAATATAAGTTTTAATTGAATATAAATGAAGTTTTATTATAAAAAAAATTATTAATACTCACAAACTTTTTTTCCTAATAAATTATATTAATTAAAATTTTCATTTGATATTAGTGTACCATATATAATCTATATTCAATAAAATATTTTTATATTAATCTAATGGATTTGATAAGAGTATGATAAGAATAAACCCAATATGATGCATAAAATTCAATAATTTAATAAAGGCCCTTTTTCTACCTCTTAAAAGAAAACCAATTTTAAATAAAAAATTTGACACATTTATATATGTTATTTGAAAAAAATAAAATTTTCATAATTATATTAATATAAAAAATTATTTTGGTTGAATTTTTCACATTTTTCATAAAAGTTTCATGTTTTGATGAATAATGAAAAATACAAAATTTTAGTTCAAAACAACATTTTCATTTAATTTTTTTATACTGTAAAATTATTTTTTTTTTTAGTTTTAAATTATAATTAAACGAATTTTATATCATTCCTTTTAATTTAGGAAATTCCTAATAATTTCACATTAAATTGATATGCAAAAAATTATCAATCATTTAGATGTTTTTACTTTAAAAAGTCATTTTGGCATCCCATATGTGAGATTGACAATAAAATCAATTCTTCTACATTTGTGAATTGAAATTTGAAAAATAGACATACATAGTTGTAATTCCTATGATATTTTTTTCATTATATGATCAACATATATTTTTACCGAAAATACTAGTAAAAGTAATTAAAATATTTTACAGCAATTAATGGTAAATCATGTAATTAATTCTATAAAGAGTATTATAATATTTATTAAATTAACTAAATTTTTTTATTAATGTTATAAGATGATTTATTGTCATTCAAAACCATATTTGGGCAGAATTGTTTATCTTTTAATGCCACATGGATGAATTCAAGGTTTTTTTTGTATTTTATTATAATGAATGTCCAATATGTTTTACTCACCTTTCTAATAATTATTACATTTATATGTATGGTGATTAAGAAAATATCATCAAATATAAGTATAAAATGGTAAGATAAAATTTTTATATTCACTATAAAAATAAATATTTACTTTTTCGTAAAAAAATAATTAATTTAAATTATAATAGAATGATGATGCAATAATTGTTTTAATATTGCACATATCAACTAAATGTTAGTAAAAATATTAAAAAAATAGTTTGATATAATTTATGTCATAAAATAATTTCTAATATTAACTTGATATATTCTGGGTGTATAAAAGGTTATGTAACAAATTTATCTTATATATTGATATTTTTTAAGAAGATTATAACTCAATTGTGTCCATATTGACCTTAATGAAATTTTAAATTAAAAAAATTAGTAATTGATATAAAACTCATTAAAATATAAAAATAGACCCAATTATTTGGATAATGATTAAAATTTTATTCCTAACTCATTTATGTATTTTTTCCATTTTATTGTAACTGTATCTTCCCTTAAATAGTAAAAAATAAAAGTTGTCATGATATGATATAAATGGATTTAAAAAGGGCTAATTCCAAAATATAAGAGTAATAGCTTGACCAAAACTTCTCTAAATATTATTTTTTTAATATTATGTCAATCGATCCTAAAATTATCTGTGAAATGAATCACATTTTACTAATTAATAATTGAAAATATATTTATATAAACATAATAGTTTGAGAGTTTCCAAAAGTAACTCTAACTCAATTTTAAAAGCTAACCTCCACCCTTACTTCATCACACAACATTAAGAATTCTATTATTACAAAAATCTACCAAAATAATTCCTATATTTCTCTCCCTTCATCCTAGAATCCTCAATTTGGGAAAAAAATAAAACCAAGTAAGGCATTCAATAAAAACATTAAATAGTTTCCAAATTAGAAGGAAACGTTCTTAAATGATCACATTAGTTTTATTTCTTTCCCTGATTCTTAATTTTAAATTATTAAATTATTATATAATACAATAATTATCCAAAATATAAAGATTTTTTAATTTAACCTTTCTAACTACACTAAAATACACTTCTATCTAATTGGTAGTGAACTTACTATTCTTCTGTATGGTTAACTACTTCCTCACATAACAAAGTTGTTCTTCTTTCCTTTACCACCTTTAATGTTTTGGAATTATAATGGAAAACCTATTTATATGTTATAAATATATGATACATATGATGTATTTATATTATTTAATTCTCTTTAACAAATTTTCTTATACTTTCCATTTTGTGTAATCACGATAACATCATCTGTGGATGTGTGGATTACCGCTTCCACAATTCAGTGTGATGAGTTCACACCATCCATGGAGTGTACTACAGATTTTATTATTTGAACCAAATTTTACATGAATATAATATTTATGATAATCAATAAATAAAAATCTTTATGTAAATATAATACATCATTTTCTTTATTACCGTGTTCACACACTAAAATGTGTCAATGTCATTCATGGATATGTAGACTACCAACATCCCCACATTATGTGATTCCTTTTACATCACCTTAATTCTAAACGTAATTATATATGATTAAATAAAATTTTATTAATTATATAATGATATTTATAAAAATATATAATGCTAATTACCTTCTATCCGTAATGTTTTTTGAAAATGGGAATTTTACTCATTCTTACGTATGGCCTACCGTCTCCATAACTGAAACATTGGTCCATTTTTCACTACCATATTTCATGATTTGTATTAAAATTATATTTCATGTATAACTAATATAATTATTCCATGACTAATAATCTCTATATGTCTATAGAATTACCGCTTTTACCATAGTTGACCCAAAAAAAGTTTTTTTTAACAAGTGAACCGAATTTGGTCAAAACACCTAACGTAAACATAATTCTTAACTAGTGTTTTAAAAAAATGAAATAGGTGAAATTAAAGTAAAGATAAAATTTAAAGGATTATGAATCAATTAAATAATTAACATATGTTTATTATTCAGTAATATAAAGACACACATGGCATGTTAGACTCATGGTAAAGGATTTAGTCTCTATTTTTATTCCATTAAGAGTTATTTATTATTATGCACTAATTCACTTTTATATGGTTTATATGAATTATTTTTACAAGATATATCATGAATATACTTATTCTCATGATATTAAATGTTTAATTTATTATTATTCAATCATGGAGATTATGATTCAAATGTATCAAAGTAGTGCGGGGCACATAGGAATTTCTAATGAAAATTTTCCTCAATAATGTTAGAATGATATTTAAATGGTATATCTCATTCATCACCATTATCAAAACTTGTTTTTATATATCCCCTAGTAGGTAATTAATTATAAATATTTAGTATGTATTTAATTAGGACATTTTCTAATAAGGCACATTGTTAATTAATTAAATAGATTATATTACATATGAGGAATTCATTTGATTTAATATGTGATTGGTGAGTCCTATTATATCCCCTCAAAGAATATATTGGATTTAAGGGAAAAACAAGGTATTTTTTGACAATGCCTTTCCCATTTATTAGATTCTTGTGCTGAATTCAAGACTGTATTAGATCACTGGCATGAATCCTTGATGATATGTTTTAGATATCTATCGTTATTCGTTCCATCATTATGTATTCTATTATTATTATTCAATTTGATTACTAAATTAGTTATCATATGTGGGGTTAAGTTTCATTGGTAGATTATTGATTAAATGAAATGTGTTTTAGTTATTTATATTTCTCTATTGATTATTATATATCCAGATATTTAAATTGAATGCATTTTCAGATATTTACCTTTCGATGTTAATTTATTATCCTTGATTCATTATTAATTTCTATTTGCATAACCATACTGATAATTTCATCCCATCATTAATATTTTTTATTTCCCTGGGATATAAATATTATTTCATTTAATACTCATTCAAAGAGTGGTCTCATTTAATTGTATTATTTGTTATCTTTTATTATCTAATTCACAATTTAGAATGTGTAACATTAATGTAATATGGCATTCTAAAACTGCTAAATGGGTCAGTCCTCTAATATTTGATTCCATGTAATCGCTATAATTTAGTTATATAATTCAAAAACTTTGGGCATCTGGATTTGGGGTGTTATAATTTCTCATCAATGAGAAAAAATATTTAAGAAGACAACTAATTTTTGAAGCATAAAAACAATTTTCGAATAATTTAGTGATTATTTTATTATAAATTATAAATACATTTATAAAGTGTAGTAACATTATACATATTTCCTAATCTATTTAATCATATTCATACCCACCAATTTTATTTCTTGGTTTTGATGATCACATCTAAATATTGTTGTATTTCATTTGAGATATATGCTTCATTCCATATATTTTATTTAACATGATGTTATTATTTTAAAATGTTAGTGTGTTAAATTATCTCTCCAAAATAAACCGCATCGTCAGAATTTATACCTGTGTTCAAAAATATGTTTTTTGATATTTGATTATTTCACTGGGAAAAAATCATATCGTAAATAATGAATAATAAAACATCTTATAAAAAATAGGGATTAGTAAAAGTGATGGTCACCAAAAAAACATGGTTTTCAAATATGATAACATTATTCGAAGGTGACAACATGGATATGGAAGTGAAAAAGAACTCCAAGGGACTGATAGAGAGTGATGGAGAACATGATCAATATAAAGTCAGTAACTAGAAATCCATAAATATGCAAGTAGTTATAAGGATATCAATTAATTGGAATTAATAGATATATAAGAACATTATTTTTCATAAAATCATATCAATAAAGTTGACTAATTCATTGATAATAAGTAAATATACATGAATGAAAAGTATAATTTCCTTTTATAGTCAATTTCCTCAATAACCTCGTATTTTTTTCAAAAAATGGGTGTTAATGTAAAAATTATCATGCCTAATACATTAAGATAATCATATAATAGATCAAATAATCAAGGTTTTCAGTCAATCTATTTGTGTTATCCAAAACCAAATTAAGTATAAAGGGTGATATATTTCTTAGAAATGATATTCCTTCATATAATAACATATTATTTAATCTTCAAAACTCAATAGTCATAATGAATATTAATCCAAGATGAATTGTAAAATAACAATCCATAAAATTCCTCTGAATTTTCCCAAGTAAGTTAAAAACAAAAAACTACATTATATCTTATACCAATATTAATGTAACATTTTTAAAAAAAATATCATTTAATCTTAATTGATCATTCTAAAATTTAAATGATCTGATCATATAATCTATAATCTATGAATTTTTTTTATAAATAATCATAATTCCAAAATATAATCATATATTTTTTCAAATGATAATTTTGAATTTTATTTATCAAATAAAATCCCATTATATTTTCATTAAAATAATTATATAATTTTTTAGAATAGTTTTTTTAAAAATAACATAATCAAAAAATCATATTTCAATCTATAGTCCTTGATAAGATAAAAACATATGTTTCCAGAATAAAATTATTCTTCATCCATAAAATCATTAAAAATCATACTATCTAGGACTTCACATAGGGATGTGGTAGTCACAACACCCTTTTCCACCATTAATCTATGCATTCAAGCCCTCCTACATTTCCAAACATTAAAATTTTTAATCCAACTTGTGGGATGTAATTTTACTAATAATGTATTAATTTAATTCATATAACATTTCTATAAATATGATGAATATTTTCAAAATAACATCAAAATTAATGGATTATTCTTCCTCAAAGTCAATATCATACGTTTTGGTGTACATCCCAAAAATTTGACAATAATTAATCATTTTAATCATCAAATATCATATAAACATTGAAGGTTATTAATACTTTATGACAAGATAATGAAAAATCAATATAAATCTAATAATTTTTTAACTATAACACATACAACACCCCATTGATGTTTTACCATTAATGTCTCCAAAAATAACTTTTAATCATCTTAGACTCTCTACACATAAATCCTCAAAAAGGTGTTGTCTATACAATTGAACAAATGATCAACCTTATACTTATAAACAGATGATGGTGTTCATAACTCTTATATTAATATTAAATAAAAACATATATGGACCCAAATATTTACACATTCATTATTCTTAAAATAAGTTCACATGTTATTAGATATATACCATGGATCCAAAAATTAAATTAACTTCATCAGAAATCATTTTAAATTCAAATCACTAACCTATTTCAATTTCATCATTACTATCCAATTTATTTCAAGAAACATAATAATATATTTATCCAAACTAAATATTAATAATTAAAAATTTTGAACATATTATTTGTTATATTATCTTTAATCATGTTTTATTCAAAATATCACCATACCACTATATAAATTTTCTTCATTATCTTTACAATTCACCATACGTTCTTTAATCATTAATTAAAAACTATAAGAGAAAAATCTATAGATATTTAATACTATCTTTTAACAGGAATACCATAGATAAAAATAATAATTAAAAATACCAACACATAAAACATCAATAATTTTACTTTAATAATTTCAATAGAATATGTTATTCTTTAGTCTGTGGGATAACCCTTAGTTTATGGAATTGTCTCACATAATTTCCACATTCCTAGCATATATGACATCGAATTTCTAGAAAATTATTAATTTATGAAGAATATTTCTATATATAAAACATCTTACCCTCTATTAGATATATTCTTCTAGATTTTTCTTCCCACATTTATGACAAAAATAAAATTTTATTTTATTGACTCTAAGATCATTTCCACCGGAACATGCACAAAAGTAATCTTTCCTCGTATTTTTTGTGATTGGAGTGTAACTGAACATAATGTTGTAAACCAGGTATTATGATATCTAATTAAGAATAATTACAATATCCTTCTTTATAGACATAATAAAATATTGTTTCCCATAAAAACTAAAATTTTCATCATTTTTAGTGAAAACTAGTTCTTCCTCATTACATTGATTAACTAAAACCAAAAATAAATATCTCTGTAACATAAATCATAGTGATAAACCACATAATCAGAAAAAATCAATTATATTATGATTTAAGTAGGATTCATTCTTCAATTAATCCTTAGGAATAACCTATTTCATTCATTAAAATTAAAAAAAACTAGGATTTTATCATATACATGGACTTACTCTAATGGTTTGTCTAAAATGTTCTCATCAGATATTCTAATAGTTAACTAATACTCTCTATAATATAAACTTATATGAACCATTCTTTGTATGCATAAATATGATATCTTAATATATAGATATTAATTACATATGATAACAATCCATGCTAGAATCATATTATTTTGGTTCATTTGAATACTTGAAAACATATACTTCTGATTCATAAGTGTTGAACAAAATCTCCAACTTAGTTCTTCCAAACTGTAACCCCACATAGAGATATCATACATCATACCATCCTATATATAATTTTAAAAGGAAACATAAGAATGGGTGAGCTCTAATTCTTAATAAAGGTCAGAAAATAAATTACCCAGGATTACATAATCAAAACATTAGAATAAGGGTTTGCAAATATGAGTGGAACATTTGAAAACCATAACTAACATATCATTGATCATAATTTTGGTTCATGGAATAAAACATGGCAGTTCATATTACGTTAATCATAATGTAGTGTAATAATAATATTAAACATGGAATTGTGGAATAAAAAAGACCATACATAACCTTATGTCAATAATACCTATCAATACAATCAAAACATGCTTATCTTGGTCTAACCACCATTCTACCTTCATTAGACATAATATAACCTACCATTCTCCTTATTTTATAGTTTTTAGTACATAATGTGTATCCATTGAGCTCATAGAGAATTAATAATTACACAAATAATTTGAGATGTATATAGGTCTCACCAATCATGTTAAGGAAAAATATATGTGTGTGTGAAACAACGTCATACAAATTTCAGCATAATAAAAACTAATAAAGTATATTGGTTTCATTTGTGTGCGAGAACATCATAAAATATTCATTATAAAATAACCCAAGAGAATAAATTGGTTTCACAAACATTTCATTATATAGTAACTCATATAAAATAAAAGTGTCTCATAAAAATATTTTCATCATAAAAATAAACCATTAATAGAAATAATAAATATGGTATAATTGTAAACTATACCCAAAAAATATTATCTATCATTATAGGATTTCATCTTTAATGGAATATTATTTTTCAATATCACTTAGTTCTTATCCGATGGAAAACACACAATTTATTTGGAAATATATTATTTATAAAACTTGTGAACATACAAATGAAAATTAATTCATTAAAATAACAAGTAAACTTTTAATGTATGACTAAAACTTAAAATTATTCATGATTGTGGGAAAATTCAATCATTTCATATAAGTTAAAAAACATTTCTATCACATTTTCATGTAAAATTCAATATATAACCTCCTTTAAAAAAAATAAAAGTTTCCTTTTAAACCATTTTGTAAAATGTAAAATCCTGTTAAAATAATATTATAATTCCATTTTAATGTAGTAAAATATTTATAATAACTAAGACAAAATTATATTAAATATAAATATTCTTCAGTGGAGATTTAATTATAAACAATCCAAAATTTTTATGAGATATTGAAATAAACCCCGAATGTTTTCCTATATTTTGAATCATAA
Organism: Viscum album; assembly: GCA_963277665.1. Taxonomy (NCBI): domain Eukaryota; kingdom Viridiplantae; phylum Streptophyta; class Magnoliopsida; order Santalales; family Viscaceae; genus Viscum; species Viscum album. The sequence continues at coordinate 1,998,619,196 of OY728157.1, forward strand.
TTCTCAAGAAATAAGTAACCCCGCATGGATAATAAAATACCCAAATTTCCATGAGAATTATAAAAAATTTAATTAATTAATAATATATAAATTATATGAAATAAACTACTCGTAGATATAACATGTATCCCATAAAAGTTAAAGTGAGAAGGAAACATCAGACCATGAGTTCCACATTGAAATCATTCCATCCTCATATGTAAAAAATATTTAAATTTATAATAATTATATTCCAGGATCCGTAACGTGGATTATATATCAAATAAATGAATTATATATATATAGTTATAAAAGAGTATATATATAGAAAAATAATTACAATTTTTATGGAGATGGTTGGTTATACGTACTCATGAACACAATTTTCATTTTTTGATAGATGAAACAAAATAAAGGTAAAAAATAATTAAACATTATATAGAATATTTAATATATCATATACATAATATATATTCATAAAATATATCCTTATTAATGTCCAATTAAAATAAAAGTGAAAAAAATAACATTGCTTCGTGGAGGTGGTAGTCCACACTTATAAACGAGCGATGTTATCATTTTCCAACAGTTTTAAAGGATATTATATAGAATGGAATTTATATTATAATAACTATAATTAGGATATAAATATAATATATAAAAATTATACACATAATTATTCTCATCCAGATACCTCTTTAAATAATTTAAGAATTTATAGTTTGTATTTTATGCATATTGGATCATGTAAAACAAGAATAATATTGTTTTTAATTGGAATGGGTTGTTTTTGGTAAATCTAGAAGGACCAATGTGATGTCAATATTTAAGGGAGGTTATTTCCTTTTATAATTGAGGTGTGGGGAATATTTGTAATTTCATAAAATATTTAACTATCTAAATTTTTAATCATTGCCAAATTTTCCCAATTTTTCAATAATCTAATGTATCAAATATATAATTATAAATACTTTAATCAAAGAAATGTTTCAAAAAATTTGGATTTTTTTCACCAATATCTTCTAGTTATAAGGCCATATTAGCAATTTTTACAATTTAAAATTCAATTAAAATTTCAATAATGACATTATAAAAGGACCCATAAAATGACCCAATGGATCATGGTAGAATTCATTAACGATATTTAATTCATTTCTCCAAAACAATGTTATTTATGAATTTTAACACATTTAACATCATATCGTTTTCCTAAAATATTAATAATTTAAATTTTTGAACAATTCATTTATGTTGAATTTAATATCCTCATAAAAAAACTATCCAAATTCAAAGCATTCAAACCTCTCTAATATGTCATGATTGTCTAGAAAAATCTTCGCTCACATTAATTCTTTAAAATTATACTACTTCTAATGATTTTAATAAAATTTATTTTATTTTTCCATTTAGTTATATAATTTTTTCATAATCATTGTGTAATAATTTATGTTAAATATTTATAAACAAAAAATTAAAAAATAATTAAAATGGTCAAGATAAATCTATCTATAATTTAACAAATATTGTTTTTAATCTTCATAAGAAAAATAATCTACTAATTAAAAATAAGTTTGTCACATGATTGATTTTGTTTGAATTAAACTAATATAAGTGTCATTATATCGACAAAATTTCCATAATAACTACATATTATTGAATCTAGGATCACTATGGATTATAATTACTAATCCATTATAATTTAGGCAACTGTTATGGTTATTTTCTAGTCTAAATCTTACAAATGTTTACTTATTTTGGTAGTAAAATTAATATAGTTACTAATAATAATGCTAAATAAATATACTTTTCACCAAATTTGGAGTTAATTATTTAAAATATGAAATCCATTTTTCAATATTCATCTCACAAAATTGTTAGAAATAAATTTATAATTACTCCTCCAAAACTAATGGAAAAATAAATTCCTTTAAAAAATGATTGTTTCATCACAAAATTGTACTTATATCAAAACAAGGCATACAGATGATTAAAATAAATTTATTTATATTATATCAAACTAAAGAGTAAATAATTTACATTGAAATAAAATTTAAATCATAAAGGAACTTATTAATTTAAATAAATACAATGTTTTATAAAAAAATATGTTTCACTATTTACTGAAAAATTGTTCTTTTCTAAAAATTATAAAAAAACATCCTATGATATGTTTTTTATTACTAAATTCAACAATGACATAAAAATATTCTCATAAATTTTATAATATTTTTAGAAACTAATTCTGATAGATTCTCATAAATATATTGATAAATCATTTTTGAAGAGAATAAATTTTTAATGAATAAAAAAACATTACAAATAACATGTTATTATTTTTGAATAATTTATCAAAACATTTTAATTGAGTAATATGTTTATAAATATTTCATAATTCATTTAATACTATTCATACATTCCAATTTAATGATTGTTTTATAATGATAATATTTAAATATATTTTGGTTCTTGTAATCTCGGTGTTTTGTGTCGCATACGCCATTGAATATAAAGGAATTCATTTAGAATATTTTGGGTTACATTATCATCCATAAAAAATCCCTCACAATTTGTACTAGTCATCAAGTATCATTGTTTTGATAATTTTAATATTTATTTTTGAAACTCAGACATCATAAAAAGGTTAAAAACAAATCCTCTAAAAATATAGAAAGATAAATATGATAGACACCCCAAAACTAGGTTTATAAATATGAGACCACTAGTAGGAAGTTAAAACAAAGAAATAGAAGATAAAAATAAATTATACAGATTGATATACAGTGATAGAGAACATAAAAAATAGAATAGCCAATTACCAAAATATTGATAAATCTATGAGGAGTTATAAGACTATCAATTTCATTGAATTAAAGGAAATAAAAAAAATCCCTTTAATGAATTTTCATAGTATTGAGTAATTAATTTCCCAAAATGAAATATAAATTATTTATCATTAAACTTTCATCACATAAACAATTATTCTAGAGCCTCATATATTCTTCTAATGATGAGTGTTCAGGAAGAATTTTTCATGCATGAATATGTAAGATAGACCTCTAATGTATCACAAGATATATGAATTCCTACCATTTATAGACAATAACCAAATCCAATATGGATAGAACATAGTATGAAAATACTATAAAATGTAAAATATTTATATAAATAAAAATACATCAATTTGTAAATAAGAATAGTAATATGCAATGTTAAGCTTAAATAATTCAGTAATTAATTGTCTATAAAATTAATCAAAATATTCCCAATAAATTTCAAATCCAATAATAAATTGCATATTATTTAGATATTACTTTAAAATTATTTCTAATAATATCAATAACTCTTAAGGTCTCAAAAAATTTATATCTTCCAATCATATATTTTTATAGATATGAATTTTTTTTAAGAATCGCTATAAAGAAATAAAAAAATCCTAAATTCTATTAAATGATAATTTATCATTTATTCATTAAATAAAATACCATTATAATTATTTACCTCAGTCATATATGGTTCTCAAAATAGTGTTCTTCATCAAAAAAACAAAAATCATATAGTCACAAAATAATATCTCTTTCTATGGTTCTCTATATGATAAAAAATATTTTTCCAAAATATACGTATTATTTATCCATAAAATCATGACAAATAATACTTACTAGAAAATCACAGGAGCTAGTGGTAAGAGCTGCATCAATTATCACCCTTCTGTTGTGGGATTAATCCTTGTGGCCTTATTGGATGTGACAGTTTGTTAAATGACCTACATTTTTTCCATTTTCTATGAATGTATTAATATAATTCCACTAACGTTCCGCAAAAATATGAAAAATGTCCTCAAAATAACATCAAATTTATTTAATTATTTGATACAAAAATTTATCTCACACCTTTAAATATACATCCCAAAAATATAATAGCACATAACTACCCCAATAATCAGATATTGTATAAACCCTAAAGCTTATTAACAATATATGACCACATGATGTAATGACATTCTTTCTCAAATAAATTATTCAATAAAACCGATACTTATCCCAAGGTTTTTATTGGTATAACTATCTCCATAAATAAATTTATATCATCTTAGTCTCTCTCCAAATAAAACCCCAAAAGGGGGTGTCAATATTATTTAACTTATGACGAACTTTACACTTATAAACTCATAATTATATTTGTAACTATTATGTTAAGCTTACAAAAAATCTTTTTTTATTACCAATATTAACCCAATACTTATTCATCAAAAAAATTCATATGAAAATGAATATGTTCCCTTTATATAATAATTTAATTAACATCATCAAAAATCATATTACATTAAAATAACTAACTAATTTAATACTCCCCAATACTATATAGGTAACTTCACCAATGTTAATCTTCTCATTATCCCAAATAAATATAATTAACTTAATGTTAGGAACATATTATTTTTTATCATTCTGTAAATCATGTGATCTTAATAATATGACCTTATGACTAAATAGTGTTTATTGAATTTTAGTACTATTCATTATATATTTTAAAATATTTAAGAGAAAACTACCATGGAACAATTCATAGATATTTCATGTTATGTTATAACTATAATACCATTTATAATCGAATAATTCTCAAATCTCAAAACCTAAACACTCCATACTTTTTCCTATACAAATTTTTATAGTATAGGTGTTTATTTAGTCTAGATGATGACTTTTATTTTAGTCAATTGACTTATATAATATCTATGTTCCCCAAATGTGTGATATCAAATTAATTTTTAATTTATAACTATATTCCTTATAATTACACATAAAAACATATTTCCCTCCATTTGATATATTCTTTGTGGTGTTTCATCCCACGTTATTAATAAGTATAAAATATAATTTTCTTTCTTATATGATCAATTCCACCTTAAATTTCATAATATTCAATTTTTCTCAAAAAATATGCATTAGAAATCTCACCATGGTTCATGTTCTTAATCATATATTATGAAAGATGATTAGAACTAAACAAAATATCCTTCTCCTCAATCATCATCCTATTTGGTCACTTGTAGCCCCTGAATTGTCAATCAAAATTTTTGAAAACATATTTTCTCTTCATTCAATCCATTTAGTAAAACCAAATAGAAAATGTGACTAACAATCATCACTGTGAGAAGCCACGTAATCTTGAGAAATCACTTATATAATTTATAATGATGAAATATTATTTTGTGACACCATAGGGATAACATAATTTATTTAAGATCATTACTGAAACATTAGGATATTATCCTGCATGTATATTTATCCCACAGTTTCAAACTATATTATTTTTCATCATAGTATCCAAAGTATATAATTTCCATAATTTAATTCCAACTATAACTAACTATACATTTCATATATAAATATGACATCATCTCGCACTTTTATCTTTATAAATATCCCCCTTATTTAAAAAATCACCATAATACCCTTCTTTAAAATTCTGGAAAAGGAAATATAAGAAAGGGAGAGCTTCAATGATCATTAATTGTAATTAAGGATTCAACTGTGATCATATAGTAGTATGAGGTGAATGAGGCTATGAGAACCTAAGAATGAATTTTGAAAACCATAACCTTCATGTAATTGTTCGTAATATTGAGTCATGTCATAAATAAAGTTGTTCATAATACATGAATAATAAAGAAACATAATCATAGTATAAGACAAGGAATTCTGTCACACACATAATCATTGATTTAATGTTAACAAGGATAACCACCAAGACATTCATAACATGTTAATACTAAAACTAACACATGTGTACCTCATTTGGGAATAGGATAACCTGTAGTACACCCTCTTTTAATAATGGGATAACCACCTATATACAGCTTTAGTTCACATAACATTAATAATCACCCAATTAATTAGAGGGAAATATATTCCTCACACATCAAAATATGATAATAATAAATATTATTTCTAAAATGTCATAAATTAGTCATCATAATAGAACCCATGGAAACTATTATGTTTCATTTTTTCCACAACATCATAAAATACTAATCATAATGAAACCAATGAAAAGGAATGGGTTTCATAAACATCATATCATCATAAACATGAACAATACAGAGTGTGAATAAGGATATTATTATTCATTCTTACACATATTAACGCTTAAATAACATCAAAGGATTTCATATTTGTTAGAAAACATATTTTTTATGATCATAAAGAATTCTTCTTGTAGAAAATACAATCTCAATTTTAAAATTAATTATATAAATAAATTTCAAAAATAAGAAGTAAAAAAATTTCATTGAAAATAAAAATGTATCCTTTAATGTAATCATCAAATAAAAAACTAGTCTGGGTGGTAGAACTAAATTTCCTATTCTATAGGTTAAAAAGGATTCATTTCGTAGTGTTGAGTTAAATGCTAAGAATTATCTCCTTTGTAAAATGAAAAATATATTCCATTGAAACCATTTTGTAAAATATAATACATTAGTAAAAGGAATTTAAAAAGTCATTTAAGAAATGTAAAATAATATTTTAAAATAAATTTTAAAAAATCATTATATTAAATACAAATATTTCTAATTTGAGACAAAAACAAAAACTATCTTGTATGTTTATCTGATTTGTAAATAAATTATTTTTTATTTGGTATCTTCTCAATAATAAGCCCCATGAACAAAAATGATCATGGATGATTAAATCCAAACCATTTACTAAGAATCATTAAAAAATACATTCATGAGTAGAATATACATCAGATAATTGAAAAAACATATGAATATTACATGTATCACATAGAATTCAATGTGAGATGAAAAAATCTTAGTTTATGTTCCACTTGATTTGAAATCATTCAAAAATATGGTATAATAAATTGAAATTATTAAAAAGTATATTACTAAATCATGTATATAATATTAATATCATTTATATTTGTTTATATATATATTTATTATCATCAATGATTGGAGATATAGATAATGAATTACATTATTAATGGGGGCGAGAAGGAGGTCACAAAGCGCAACCCTACTATAGAAAAAAACATACAAGAGACTGATCCTACAATTTTCAGTGGTGTATGGACAAGCAATGGGGTGTTGAGGGGGAGGCTATGGAGTAGTACCCATTAGTGGAGTGGAACTCAACCATGCACCGAATCCCCCATTGGCAATGATGGATGGGAACCGTGCTAGATCATGACGTTGGAGAAGATGGTGACACTACCTACAGGGTGAGGGATTGGCCGAAGATCTCCCTACTCTTATTTTATTTGGATCTACTACTTCCCCCCCTCTCCAATTTCTATTCTCTAATTCATCCAATAATTTTCATCCCCCCAATTCCAATGCCACAAAAGAACCCCTCTTTAGTTTAGGGCTCCCCATACTTTTGTCTTTCCCCAACTGAGTTTCTAGATATTGAATCCTTCGGTACTCGGACACTGGTGGCTAGATTCGGTGTAGATCGACCTTCACCAGATTTTTTTTATGGATTCATCAACATGAGATTAGGTATTCATTACGATGATGAATTTGAGGATATTGATCAATGGATCCTACGAATTAACCTATTTTTGACAATGATTTTTCATATTCATGGTCTTAAGAGTTGCTCCTCTATGATAACAGATTCTTCCTTCTCATCTATCAGACAGTCAATATTGATTTTGTCATAAATCTAGGCATACGACGGTGTCGATTCATCTTCCATGTCATCCACTGCCTTTTGATAATCCATCTACTCACAAAGGTATAGTTGACAGAATCAGTTGTATTCATAATATTGATCAAAATTCATTTTTCATGATGTAACTCAGCTTTGTTCTCTTATGTAACAAGGTATACCTCTAATAGCCTCTCTTGAAATGTGTTACTCTCCAGGTGAAAGGTATTAAAAGTTTTTGGTAATGCATTCTTCATGAGGAAACATTTGGATATTGTTCAACTTGTTATCGACAAGGACACTGACCTTCATTCTTCTCTCAACATGGGAGGACAGATCATATGGGATCAGTGTCTCGGCCTATTGAAACCCTTACTCCTACAGTTTCCAAGGTTACTATTAGATCACCTTACACTTCTTCTAGGATGATTCCACATTCCGGTGGTCATCACTCCCCTTAGAGAATCCAATGGGACACAACCACATTGAGCCCAGGAAAACCCTCCACATCTGATTCTAGACTTCCATGTTAAGCCCTTCAAGATCCTCCCTTTATTCTGAGGGATTCCGATGACGGTAGGAAGGGTAAGGGCATCGCTATTGTGGTTTCCATGGGATTTGGAACATCTTATTCCATTTTTTTACATGGTGTGTTGAATGGACCCACCGGGAGAAACGACCCAACATTTCATAGTTTCCAAACAGTCAATGGAAACATAGGTATCATCTCTACTATTGTTGGTTCACTAGGGGAAAATACTTTAGCTTTATGAACATCACCCTAAAATGCACCTGTGGTTATCCATATTCAGTTTGTAATCCTTGGGAGATAAATTCATCCAAAAAGACATCCAAATTTGTGAGGGAAAGAAACTGATTTGTCAAAAATTGGTTTTTATTATATTTTCATTAACAGACATGATGTTTTAAATTAGATGGGTAGGGTGCACACTCACTCCATCAGTCGCTAGTTGGGTGTCATGTTTGAGGATTCAATTCTCGATTTTGAGAGGGATCGTGATGTTTCTGAAGGAATGTATCAGGATGATTTTTGGGTGAATCATGGGGTTATAACTCATTAAAAAAGTGATTTATGTGAAATTAAGAATATTTACAGTAAAAAATGACATTGTTATTGGATGTGGTCGATCAAACTTATGCATGAAATCATATTTCATTTAAAAAAAATGAAACAAAAGAGTTGTAAATAATAATTAAATTTTATATTATCATTATTATATTCTATATATCATACATATTCATTAAATTTATCAACCATATTTTCCAATTCAAATTGAATTAAAAAAAATCACAAATATTTTTGTATGTGGTATTTCACAAATATGCCCCAAAGGAATTATCATTTTACAACAGTTTAAAGGGTAAAAATTTAGATATTATATTATCATTTAATTAATATTATTAGGATATAATATCAGATATAAAAATTATACCCATCATAATTCTACACCATAAAATATAGTAAATAAAAAATAAATATTCCAGTATATAGAGTAGTAAGTCATACATGTGCATGATCGATACATTCATGTCTCATTTCCTGAAAAAGTTAGAGTATAATGGTGGATTTTTTATCATTATTACATTTTAGTATACTAACGATACTGAATTTACCATTTTACATTAAATACCATATATTTAAAAATCTTTTAATGAAATAATTTGAAAGAGGTCGGGTATGAAAATTAAATATTCTTTGGTAGACCGCCTTTGGATACCTCTATAAGGATAGTAAGGTTGGAATTTTAGTAAACCATATTTTGTGACTTGACCCCATAATATTAGAGATTTTACCTTCAACCATCACATTTTCATGATTATAATGAATCAAAATCTAAAAGGATTAATGTTTTTAGTTTTATTGGAAAATCATACACATACATGAGTCATACATTTAAACTAAATATAATAATTACATCAAAAATTTATTTTTTTCTTCATTGAGAATAACTTTAGTGAATAAAATTATTCTATATAATTTTTTCATTAATATCTTCTATAGTTGATTCAATGGAATCACAGGGAAAGGAAATTGAAGAAGGGTGATATTAAATAATCAGTAAAGGTAAAATACAATGGAAGTAATATGGAATAAATGAGAAGAGTAAATATAGAATGTTAATAAATGAAGACACATACCTTGTAATAAATAAACTAAGTAGGGAGTTTGTAAGTAATATGGGGTGGAAAATAGCTAAAAAACATTCCATTTTAATTACTGGATAATAAATAATAAATATTGAATAGTAAAAAACTTAAAACATATTATATTTAATCATTAAAATGAAAATTGAATATATCAATATATTTTTTCATAGTCAAAATCACATGGATAATATATATTGAATATGAATTAAATTAATTCTTAATTATTGGACATCATGTATCGGTTATAAGAACTATTATACCATCAAAATAATTGCTCATGGAAGTTTATTTTTTGGTATAGAAACACATCTGGTTCTTCATAGAAACAAACAGAAATTTTCTTCCAACAACTAATTTTGTCTCATGATACTACTGATGCATCAAGGGGATTATTTCCAATGATCCCCAACACATGTAGTTCAGGTCCAGTGCATTCCTCTTATATCAAATAATAGATTAAATTAATGGAAATTATTAATTATCAAATGCCTATATTGGGTAAAAAATATAGATTTATCAATATCTCTTATATAATAAAATGACTATCCAAATAATTACCAGATGTAAAAATGATATAAATATTAGGAAATGAAAATATCTATGGAAAATGATAGGAATAATTTGGGGTAACATAATGTCCAATGATCAGAGTAATAAGAATATTTCAGAGGGACTAGAAAAATGAATAATGTAAGTGAATTTTAATATTATCGTTAGAAAAATAAATCAAAACCCATCCATATGAAGAAATGGATGGAATTAATACAACATATCCTAAATAGAGAAAAAATATATTAATTTTGTCGTTGATGAATAGAAATAACAGAAAAAGATATTTTAATAACATTCATGAAGATAATATAATTTATATTCTAAAAAAACATTTTGAATATATTTCTATTTGAATATCACTACTAAAATCATATTTTTTTTAAATATAGCATTTCCAACATTCTATGGAAGCATTGAATTAATGACGGATGGTAAATCCGTACATGTTGTACATTGTATAAAAGAAATTATTTTTCATTATAAAAATGATAGAAAGGTGAATTATTTGGAAAATTAAAAGAGTAATTATTTTTAATATTTAAAAAAAAATCATTTAATATATAATTTTTAAAACATTAAACCAAAAATTGAATACATTTTTTGAAAACTTTTTATAAAATAGAAATGATTTTTTGGTGAAAAGAGAAATTAAGTCAAAATATCTAAAAAATCATAAAACATTTTATGTACTATAGAGAGGAAAATTGTACTATTTTTTGAAAATGATCATGAATTAATAGATTTGTAGAAAATGAATAGTTTTATTAAACAATGATAAAAAAAATTTGTAAAATTGATATTCAAGTGTAAATAATCCCCAAAAATGGGATTGTGATGTAAACCCTTGAAAAGAACATAATGTTGATGTTAGAATCAACCAATAATACCATTAGGTGTATGAACAATAAATCCACATAAAATAGTAGTAAAACACTAAAATATGTAGTAAAAATTGACTAAATATATAATAAATGAATATTAACGACAATGAGCTAGTGATATATCCCACTGGAATGGAATTGAGTTATGCAATTAATTTCCAATTTGTAACATATAATTCAAATACAATTAAATGAAATAAATAAAATTTAAACTTAAAATAAATTGAATAATGAATGAATATTAATAGTAAATGTAAAATTTAATATACGCACAACATAAAAAATGAATTTGTGCATAATAAAAAATAAGTCTAAATGAAATGTATATTGATACGAAATGATTTACTAATTGATAATATTTTAAATATATAAATACATGAACGAATAACATAAATTCAAACATTTAATATCATTAAACAATCAAAATTTATGATATAACATTTCATTTGATATTATATACACCACACAAAAGAAACAAGTGGTGACTATGAAATATGTCTCACAGAAAGTAAAAGTGAGACTAGAAAATTTATTTCCTCACACTTTATATAGGATTCATGATCATTAAACACGTGTATAATGGTTTAGAACATGTTTAAAACTTTTTTATTAGGCATATTAATATTTATTATATCACATATTATCTATTTATATCATGTTCATATATGTTCCTTAATAATCATTGATTATTTTCATTATTTTGTGTATTAATTTCCTTTTCTTTCAAGTATGATTTCCATTTTTCTTTTTTTCTTTCATTTAAAATTATTTTACCATATATAGAATTTATAACATGGTGTAGATATTATTTATATTCAGTATATATTTATTTATATTAATCTATAAAATTTAAAGATATGAAATTAAATGCATCCTTAATGGATATAGTAGGTCGTACATACACATGAACGTTGCATCCTTTTTAATATTTTATTAGAAAATAATATATATATATACATATATTATAATAGTATAATATATATTTTAGATAAAAGTAAATTTTTTTAAAACCATTCTGAATACATTCCATGAAATGTAAGAATGAATCACATCGCTTGGATGAGGTGGTAGTCCACACGTTGACATATGATGTTATCATATTCCTAAAAAATGGAAATCATGAAGGATTGTGTTACATAAAAATTAAAGAAGCTTAAAGACATTAAAAATATCATTTATATATATATATAAGATAAAATATAAATTCATCCTTATTCCAAACCATCAAAGGTGTTAATATAAGAACAAAGGAAATTTGTTCATGAGGCGGTTGTCTTCCATAAAAATGAATGATGATTCTGTATCCTGTTTGATGAAAGTGTGTGTACATATAATTCATAAACATGAAATAAAGACATCTTAGTATATTAAAGTCATTAATGTAATTATATATTCAATATATAATAATAATTGATATGGTGTAGGAAGAAATAAAAAAAGTTTCTTATGGACGAATGTTGCCTCTTTTTTGGGAAATTTTTCTAGTTCATACCAAACATCTTCCTTCGGTTATTTATGGAAAAATTGAGGATTATATGATAAGGGTTGGTATTTTGGTCAGGTTTTTCATGATAAAAAGAGCCAGATATGTGTGAATATTTGGAAGGTTTGACTGCATTTTATAGGGAATGAGGAGTGGTATTCTTGAAAATATAAAAAGGTAATCACTTTGTAGAAGTCTCCATTACATCATGTACCTCGAATAATTAAAAACAAATTTGATTAAGGGGATGATAGGTACAATATATGGGTAGAAAAGTTGTTTTTTTTAATGTTTTAGGTACATTTTTTACTTGTATGATGATTGTTAAATCCTTTGTTATGCTAGTTTTTCTCTTTATCGTACTAATTAATTTTTTATTATTTCAATAAAAATTTTGATCGAAAAATGTTAGTGATGCTAGAAATTATAAATTAAAATTATTCAAAATATAAGATCCATTTTTTCAAATTCATACCAAAGAGATGGAAATAATTAATATAAATTAATCACGCAAAATGGATGAGAAAAAGAGTTTTCAAAATAAAAATATTCACAAGTTGGAAATATTTTTATTTCCAATGTCAATGTAAAAATTATAATAATTAACTTAATGGTATTAATTAATTTATAAGTTATGTAATTTTAAATTAAACCCAAATTTAAATTCAATTTTATAATTAAAATTATTTATATGTAAATTTATCTTTCAATTAAAATTCAGTATTGTTTAATATTCATCAAAAAATCAAATTTATTCAAAAAATAAAAAAATTAAACATAAGATAATTTTGGAAATTAAACATTAAAAATTGATGTTTATTTTTTCAACCAAATGGTTTGAAATTTATATATTTAATATTTAAAATAAATGTTCCATTAAAAGGCGGGAGAAATACCATTATAAGAAAAATAGATTTTAGGCGTAATATTGGGGTTGTTATTATCTTATGCCCATAAAATAGATTGGATGAATGTTAAAATACTATATTTAATATATAATATATAAATTTATTTAATATCATTAAAAAATATTTATTATTATAACTTCTTAAGATAAAACACATTTACGAGCATAAAAATAGTTTTCTAAAATAAAAAAATTCCATATATGTTTAATTGGTTTCTATTTTCTTTTATAAATAATTTATAAAAAATGAATTCATTTTACGTGTCTTTAATGAATAATTTTTATAATATATTTAATCATACTCATAATAACTAATTTATCAACTATGATAAAATTTTTAATTCAAAATAAAAATATTAATAATATTTAGTAAAACTCGGTCTTTCATATAATGTAAGATATCGAAGAGGCTAGTTATTGTGTGTGACATAATCTCACTCTGTTTTTCATTGATTATACCTTGTATCCAATATTTTATATATTAAATATATATTAATGTATTTTAGTGTTATCTTGTAATATAATCTTGGTGTTTCTTATCCCTCTTTTTTAATAGAAGTTAATCGTTTATATTTTAAGAGTGTTACACTATCCCCGCATTATATATTTTTGATCCAAGAAATTTAAATTTTATATTTTTAATAAGTTATATAGTATTTGGAAATTCATTGTTTTGAATCCCACATAGTAAGAATAATCAGTAAAATATCATCTTAATAACACATAATTTTGGGTATAGTGGTCACATAAAAAGGTTCCCAAATAAGAGAATATATTTAGAATGTGAAGATATTGACATGGAGGAAAAGGCTAGATATTTGTAGAGAGTTATTTAGGTAATTTATCACAATCAAGGGAATTATAAATTTAATGTCAAGGGCCTATCATTTAATAATATACTAGGTGTGGAATGGTTATTGATATTATCATAAATGATGTTAATATGATAATAAATTATTTTAACATCATTTATCCTAATTTTGAGTAATTATTTTATCATAGAAGCATATAATCAATTATAATTAATCGATACGTTTATATTTTATAATTATAATATCATCTTTTATTTCTGATTCTATCAGTTTCTAATTTATCCCCCTATTCCAAGAATTGTATACCCAAAAAATAAATTTTTTTTATGCCTAAATAACAAAAATTATCTTTTAGTAGATCATAATATCCCCAAACAAGTCATTATATTTTTTTATAACTATTTTCCAAAATTAATATGTTTACTAACATATACATTAAACTATAAAAGAGATACTACAAGTTCATTATTAATATTTACTCTTCAAATGGTTTAGCTAAAAGCAATGATATATTAACCATGACATCACATAATCTAGTGGTAGGTGTGAAACCAATATCGTCCTTCATTATTGGGTTCAATCCCCACAACCTTATATATTGTACATATAATATACTATATTAGTATAATTTCTACAATTTTCCGCAAAATTATATTCACATCCCGGAAATTCCATCATTAAATAATCACTTCTCTTTGGTTTTCAATACTACAGATTTTTCCAAAACCAAATAATATTATTTGACTATTATTTTAATTTCATTAAAGATAATAACACTAATCGTTATCAAGACCTCTGAAATAATTTCTCTAAAATGTCATGGATTTATTCCTCAAATAATATTTCAACTAAAATAAATACCAAAACTAATGAATTTTATTGCCACAAATTTCTTCCAAAATATCATTTTTCTTGGTAAACTACCAACACATAAGACATAAAAGGGATGTTTATCAATTACAACATATGATAAAATTAAATATCATAATCAAGTGATAATATCTATAACTCTTAAATTAATAAAGATATATTCACTTCTAAGAATATAAGAATCTCTAGATTATGGTCATGTTATCTAATTTATGTTTTCCAAAATCGGGTTCCCATGTTAGAACTAAACTTCCTCTGATACCAACTGTAACAACCCAGTCCCAAAAACCCAGAGCTGGTGATTACTACCACTACATTGTCAGGATTAAGAGGAATAAAAATTTTAAATAATCAATGATTTTAGTACTCATGGAAAAAAATATATACACGAGTCTTACCTTAAAACTAAATACACTAATTATACAATATGTTTTTATTCCTTGAGAATAACATTCAAGAATAACATTATTCAATGTATTTTATCACTAAATATATATAATTGTAATTATTATTGAATCATAAAGAAATAAAAAATAATTATCATATGAAATTATTTGTAAGGGTAAAATAAAACATAATTAATAATGAATTAATGATAATAATAAATATATATAGGTAATCGATCAATACACATTCAATGAAATAAAAAAATGATAATGAAGTGTATAAAAAATTAAGATTTTTAAATCAGTAAAAAAATCCATTTAAATTTCCATATAAGTCATTGTCAATTTGGAAAGGTAAGAAACTAAAAATACACGCCATTTAATTAAAAAATGGATTATTAAATGCATACATAGAAATTATCATAGTGAAAATATCATGGATAATAAATATTAAATCTAAATGAAGGAAATTCTTAATTACCAGATGTCATGTATCTGTTGGATGACCCACTATATGGTCAAGTTCTATCATCAACATAGTATAATTCTGTGGGTAGAAACCCATATTACTCTTTATTGAAAAAACACAAAGGGTTTTCCACCAACTGATTTCATCTCATGATACTAAATATGCATCTAAAGGATTATTTCCAATTATTTTCAACCATGGTAGTGGATATCCAAATAATTCTTCATATATCAACTAATTGATTAAATTTATGAAAACTTTCCCATAAGAAATATCTATATTGGTTAAAAAATATTGATTTATCAATATTTCCTTACATATTAAAATAATAATAAAAATAATTAATTTATTAAAAAATTGATTTCAGTTTAGGAAATAAATACATTAATGATAAATGATATGGATAATTATGCGAAATTTAATGTCCAATGATTGAAGGAAAGTGAATATTTCAAGGGGACTTCCAAAAATTAATCAACAAAGTTAATGTCCATTCAATGAATGGATAAATCAATCAAAAACCATCTATATTAAGAATAATGATGGTATCAATATAAAATATCCAATGTGAAATATAAATAATATTTTTTTGTTAATAAATTTAAATTCAACAAAAAGATCTCATAAAAATAATCTTGAGTAAAATTTCCTTTTTATTTTCAGAAATATTGAAAAAAAATTTCATTGATAATCACATTTAAAATAATTTTCATTAAAAATTGACACCTTATTCTTAAAAAGATCTTTAGATAAAATGATGGTGGGTAAATTCATACATGTATTACAAGGTAAAAAGGTTATTCCTTTTGCACTGTAAAAATGTTAGAAAGATACCTAGTTTGGAAAATGAAAATAAGATTCCATTTATTTATTTGTTGTTAAAAATACCAAAATAAATATTTTTTAAGATTTTGATACTATTTTTGATAAAACAAATTAAGAAAAAACGTGGTATTAAAAGAAAACATTGTTTTAAAAGGAATTAGATTTGAAACCACAGAGTAAAATAAAGTGTAGTTTTCTTAATATATTATTATAATGAAATTTAAGTAAAAAAGAATATAAATGGTACTATTAAATTAAATCTATCATGTATAAAAATATGAGAGAAAAATTAAAGTGTTTATGAAAAAATGATCAAATAATTTCATTCAATGGAAATACAACTGTAAACAATCTTGAATAAAATTGAATTGTGAAGTAAACCCTCACAAAAACTATAATATTGAATTGTGAATAATACAATGATTTCATTTTTGTGTATAAATAATTCATATTAAAAAGAAGTTTGAATACAAAAATAGATAGTGTAATGTGATTACACAGATAATCAAACAATATTAACTACAATGATGAAGTGATATAACCCAATGAAAAGAAATTGTGTTATTAAATTTATTTTTACTTTGTAAATTAAAATTCAAATCCCATTATATTAAATTACTAAAATGGGAACACAAAATACCATTAATACTGAATTATCCATTATATTACTTGTAAAATTAATTATATACGACACATAAAAGTGAATTGGTCTATAATAATAAATAAGACTCCTTGAAATGTGAATTGAGAAAAAATTCATTACTACTATAGTAACATTACATTGTGAGATAGGTGAAAGAATAAAATCATAAGAAACAATAAATTTAATAAAATAAATTTAATTCATGATTTAACATATCATTATAGAGTATATACTACACATAAAATAAATTAGTGGTGAGTTTGTCATAACTCTCATATAAAATAAAAGTGAGACTAGAAATCCCCTAACCTTAAGAATAATTTTATTTTTATTCATTAAAACAATTGTATAGTGGCATAAAGCATGTTAATAACTTATTCTAGAACCATATTAATTATTATTATTTCATATATCATACATTTATAGTTTATCATTAGCCATTAATTTGTAGTCATTCATTGTTTTCACCATTTCATGTGTTAATTTCCATGTCTTCATGGACTTGTTATTTTCTGTTCCCTATATTATATCATAATTTAATAATATATATAATTTTATCCTTGATGAAAATATTATACATATTCAGTATATATGTATTTATAGTAATCCATAAAAGTTGGATATCTTAAATGAAATGCACCATTCATTGAGACGGTAGGTCATACGTATGCATGAATATTGCTTCAATTTTATTATCATATTTAAAAAGAATGTGATACATATATGTCTATATTATCATCAATGTATTATATTAATTTTATATATATAACTTATTTTTATTAAATCCATCAATAATACATTCGATGTAATATATGAATGAACCACCTTGCTTTGAGGAGGCGGTAGTCAAGATGTCCACAAACAATGTTATAATATTCCAAAAAAATGGAAAGAACAAAGATATGTGGTGTATTAAAATTCCAAAAGAATAATTAAATTATAAGTATAATATATATCAGATATATATTTTATATACATCAATATTCATAACCTTTAAATGTTGTAATGGAAGAACAAGAAAAATCAGATCGGGAGGCTATAGTTTGTAGTATACAAGAATGATGATTGTGAATCCTATTTACTGGAAGTGTGTATGAGTGTAGTTAATACACATGAAATAATAGAATATCAGTATATTGAAGATACAGAGATTATTATATAAGAAATATATATGAATAATTTATTTGGTGGAGATTGAAACAAAACAGGTGTGCTCATTGAAGAACTTCGCCTCTTTTACATGAAACTCCTTTGGGTTTAAACCAAAAGTCATATATGGTTTAAATATTCAAAAACAAATGATACTAAGATTAGGGGAGGTATTTTGGTATCTATCAGTTAAATTTTTTGTTGATACAATGTGTAATCACCCGAACTATTATAAATAAAATTCCCTTCTTTGATTTATTTAAAGGTCTAATTATATATTATGATTATAGAAATGAAAAAAAACATTAAACCTTATTATATCCTATTTGAAATACCATTAAGAATAATTATCATTGATATTATATCCATTAAACAATGACCACATGATCTGTGTAAATATAGGTTTTTACTAAATCCAATTGAGAGATACAAAGGAAGTGACGGCCTCAACCAATAAGATCTTACCTTATAAAGAACATTTATCAAAGATTCCAATGGAGATTACATCATTAGTATTTCCCCCTAAAATATCCCAAGATTATATCCCATAAAATAACCATGAGTGAAACCATTTATGGAATTATTTCAAGCTTATTAAGATCATGGACAAAACCATATTTGTCGAACCACATCATGAAAGTCTCATTGTCACCCACCTTAATCATGGATATTTTCATGTGTATTAAAATTTTATGTATCAAGACCCAGGATATAAGATTTTATACATTATTTTTTTAGAATACAAATATATTTTCATTCTATTATTGTCACTCTATAATTGATTATTTATACAATAAAATAGAAATAATTATTTTGGTAATATTAAAATTTAACTACAGAATTTATTTTGATAAATTAATGGATTTTGAAGATAACTTATATTCATATAAAATATTTTAACTGAATAATATTAATTAAATATAAATGATCATTTAAATTATATGAAGTCAAATGTAATTTTTTAACAAGGTTCAAAAATTGGTACTCTAAAAAACCATCATTTCATGATAAATGTCAATTTTATTTAAAAAGAAAAATTAAAAATATTTATAAAACTATTTATATAAAATTATTATTATTATTTTGAATAAAAATTTGAAAATTATACAATTGTACATTTTAAAAAATTTCGGATACAATGGAATTTTTGTGTAAATATTAAATACCGTATAAATATACTTTGTGTATTATGATATCATAATGAAAAAAAAGTGATGTAATAAATGTTATCAAGGTTATAAAAGAATAAAAAGGCGTTTTCCGTTTAAAATAATGTGAGTTTAAGTTCATTTTATTAATTTTATAAGGCCATTATGAATCCTCCAAAACCATTAATATATTTTATTGTTTTAAAATCATTCCATTAAGAGTATGACACACCTCCACATAAGAAAACAAAATTATTTATTTTCTTCCATTTAACTTATAAAATTATTAGAATAACACTTATTTTGTATAAAACATGGTTAGAAACCAATGAAATGTTAGTTTTATGGTTATTTTATTATTTTGTGTCTAAAACCTCTGATTGAAAAATTTAAAAAAATCCCCACTCTTTTCTTATACAAGAAAACCCAATCTAACAATTATCTTCAATCAAGATATTTATCTCACATAATTACTATTCTCTACCATATATATATTCCACAAAAGGAATTCCCTTTCTCTCAAGAATCACCTCCCAAGCATTTTCATTCACACACTCATGTAAGGGATCATCACATTCTCTTATTTATTCGTCTTTATTTATAATCTTATACATTCAATTTCGAATTCCCAGTTTTGAGACATGAGTTTACGTGTCCATATTACATTCCATTTTATGTCCATATTATGAGATACCCATTTTTCTCTCATCAACCCATTTTATGAATTTTAATGTGAAAATGACATGCTCACAAAATTTTACCATTATTTTACATTTCCAAATAATTAAGTAGTGAATACCATTTCCATTTTGTTAGAACTAAAAGGGGGACTAGATGCCCTGATGGAGGGTTGAATTAGGGTATGGATATTCTTTTTCAATGTTCTTCCTACCCCATTGGATCTTGACCTCTTTATTACAAGGGTAAGTTTGTTTTCACTTGTGTGTTTATTAAGATCACTTATTTTCTTCTTTATCTGATGATGATGCTTTAAATCTAATGTAGGGAAGTAACCAGGCAGATGCAATGATTTTTACTTGATTTACCCTCACTAGGCTACGTCCAAGGAGCATACGTCAAAAAGTTTCCGGTCGTACCAAATTCCACTATTCTTCACTAGATGTTGATACAAAGGTTCGGGAACAGTCACTCTGTCCCAAGCTCATTGCCATTACAAGGTTTGGGGTCAGCTCACTACTTTCCCAAGGGTTACTCCCAATTTCTCTCTCTCTCTCTAGCTCATTGTCGATGGAGAGGATCACCTTCATCCTCATCCTTTGTTCACTACTATGGAAAGGATCCACTGACAGTTTATAGACCTATAGGTCTCTTTATTATCTCTAACGGATACTTACTCTGTTGTAAGTAGATGCTCTTTTGAAGTCCAGCTTTCAACTATTGATGAAATTCACTTTTCACCGAGGGTATTGGGCAATTTTCCAGCTTTCACATAGCCCTAAATCACTACCGAGAATTAACCTTACTTGGAACGCAAGTCTAATCCGGCGCGCAAGTCACAACTGGCGCGCAAGTCTACCTCAATCACTTGCGCGACACAACCTTCTGCAACTGCAAACTTGCACAATTCAACCCCTATTATGCCCAAGACAATATTGGCATGCAACTACAAACTGGCGCGCAACTTCAAACATTGGCGCGCAAGTCCACCTGTTTGACCACATACCACTTGCGCGACCACCACATCTGCCTGACCGATGCTCTAATTTTTCTAAGTGTTCAACTCCCTTAAAATTGAGGAGGGGATGTCCTGTATTTATAGGAATTTGGTCAACCAATGCAGTGGCGTGAAAGTCTCCCCTAGGCGCGCAAGTATTGGCGCGCAAGTTTATTCCCCTACAAGACACATGCGTGACCCTATTTCCTTCACCATATTTCGAAGATCTGATCTTGAAAAACATATGGCGTGCATCTTTCCAACCCTCCTAGGCATCAGTGTGCAGATCCTTTCACAGCGCGCAAGTCACCTGTGTAACCACACCCATACCTGCGCGACCCTCTTTCTTTTTCCATATTTAGACCTTCTGATATTGAAAAACATAAGGTGCACAAGTTCCCTTTCCTTCATGTACATGGTGCATAGGTCCCTTTTCCAAAAACCATTTGTCAATTTTCAGGCCCAAAAATTTGGCAAGAACTGCAAAACAACACCACCTTGAATCTGTTCTTTTTATACCGCCTCCAACTCATCCATTCCTTTATCAACATTCTTGAATAAAACATGGATCATTGACCACATCTCTTGAACTCAACCATCCACCATGAAATCCCATTTTTCAACAAATTTTTATGTCATGACTTGCTTTGTCAACAAGCACAACACAGATGTCCACTTTTTCAAAAAACACAATCACCTAAAAAATGCTTCAATGATACCTTGAGGTATTTTTTCACAATAATCTCCCCCATTGGGTTTTTTGACAACTCTTCCATAAAAAGATACATCATTAATTCTCAGCCACCATTAGCCTATTATGATTCCTGATAGAGATCAAGGATTTACTCAACACATACTCTAAGCCCACATGAGAAATACTCGGTGTGAGAAACAAGAGTAAATGAAAATTTCATCAATGAAACACTTCATCTCTGATATCCACTATTGACACCAAACTGATGCCAATTTGTTTTACCAAACTGATACCAATTTTTGAAAATTTATTACCACATTCCAACATCACTCGTCTGCTTTCATCACGATCCTCACCGGTCATGATATCTATTCTTTGATCAATCACTTCTTGCATTGTCAGATATAGTACTTTTCCTTTTTCTGCTAACAACATCAACTCTTGTCTGCTTTAAAACCACTTTAGCCCTATTTCATGTGTTGTCCAAGAAAAGATCTAGCTAAAAACGTTTAACTCCCCCTATCTAGATGCTCCACCTATCAGCTTCTCCCTATATCAATCATGATGTATCAAATTACCACACTGTCTCCCCCTTGAACAATCACTATTTTCTCTCCCCCTTTATCAACGAAACCAATGGTTGCTCTTTTGCAGTATGTAACAGCGTAGAGAACACATATCAGCACATTAGGGAAAAACACATCCTACCTCGGGGAGAGGGGGGGTTCCACATCCACACTCTTTTATGTTTGGGGAGTCGACTGAACTACTAGAGCAAGTCAATGCTTTTCAAACGCTTCCTTGGGTAAGGCATTTGTCAGAATATCTACAACCTGTAGCTTTGTAGGCACATATTCTAACTTCACAAGCCCTTGGTCCACTTTATCCTTGACGAAATGATACTTTATCTCAATATGCTTTGTCCTTGACTGGTGGATGAGATTTTTCTGAGATTTATAGAACTTGAGATTTCACAATTGACCCCGATCAGAGACTTCAATTCAACTCCCATATCTTCAAGCTGTTACTTTATCCACAATAACTATGTGCATGCTTGAGTGGTCACAATATACTCAACTTCTACGGTGTTCAATGAAATGCAATCTTTTTATCTAAGATATACACAGTCCACCAAGATAAAACACACCTCCGGACATTGATTTCTTGTCATCTGTTGAACCGGTCCAATCTGCATCTGTGTAACCCAATAACACTTTTTGAGATTTTTCCTTATACATCAGACCGAAATCCATGGTTCCTTTGATATACCTAATTATTCTCTTCACTGTGAGCATGTGGCTTTCCTTGGAATTATTCAGATATCTCGATTCTTAGCATGTGGCGAATACAATGCCAGGCCTTGTTGCGGTCAAGTACAACAAACTTCCAATAATTTGCATGTATTCTGTGATATTAACTACCTTTCCATCCTCATCTTTTGATAATTTCATCCCATTAGAATCTGAAGACTTAATCTCCTTGAATTCTCCATTCCAACCCTTCTCAGAACCTCCTTGGCACATGTGGATTGAGAAATGAAAGTGTCATTACTTCCTTGTGTCACTAAATATTATGTCATCGACATAAACCAGCACCATCATCCTTTGATTACTATCGTTGCTGAACTAGAGATTTTAATCAAATACCCTATGCTGAAAACCAAATTTCATTATGTACTGAACATGCCTTGAGTACAATGATTTTAGTGCTTGATTCAGCCCATAGAATTCCTTCTTCAGTCTGCAAACCATGTTCTGATCCTCATGAATTAGAAAACCATCTGGTTCCTCAATATACACTTCCTCCTCCAGAACACCATTCAAGAGTGAAGATTTGACATCTATTTGGAACACTTTGAGCTTCTATTGTATTGTAATGGCTCAGAATAATCTGATTGTCTCCAGCTTTGCAACCTGTTCAAATGTCATATCGACATAAATTTCTTATATTTGGGAGTATCCATTGCAAACAAGTCGTTATTTGTTCTGTATCATTGTTCCATCTTCATTCATCTTTTTGCGAAAGACCCATTTAGTAATTATGACGTTCTTATCTTATAGACTTGAAACAATCTCCCACGTATGATTATCTTCTAAATCTGTATCAACCACTATTACTCCCCTTGATTCTCTTACCACTTCATCACTTTCAACAGAAAACATGTCACTATGTCATTTTTCAATGAAATCATTTCATTCAACTAATTTTCTGATTTTCTTGTTGAAACATTATTGATACTCTCTCAAAGCTTCTTGGTATCATGAAAATTGATTTGACACAATCAAAACTCAGAAGCATATCACTTCTCCACTTTTCATCTTTAGATGCCAATTCCCCTTGGATAATATCTCCCTAAAACCTAAAACACTTTAATCATCAGTTAAAAACATTTATATACATAGGGAGAGGGGTATTTTCTGGAATCCTCAGGATAAGGATTGTGGTTGATCCTCATGGGTCAACCCTGTGATTATTTCTTGTAGACCATCACACTATTTCCTAGCTTCTTCTATCTGCTGAGCCAACATCAACTACTCTGGCCATATGACTAAGAATTCATTACATAAATGCTAAGAATTTTACTAATATGATGATTCTCTAGGCCTGGACTTTAGCGTCATTTGGGGTTTAACCCCACTAGTACACATTTCTGTCATTGATATTCCACAAAAATTTCATTTCTGTTGATTTCTTCTCTGAGCCGGTATATTTATTCTTTTCATCATCCCGGGATCCTTCCTCCATTATAGGGATATTCCTCTATCCTCCATTTCTTGTTGTGGCACACAAATTGAAAATTTTTCAATGCATTATTTGTTCATCATACTTTTATCAGATATATGAGTCACCAGACACTTTTTCACTGGTGATGAGTCCTCCACTAAACCTACATTCTTATTAATCACAGGTGAAGCATTTCCTCCCTTTTTATTCCAGATTTGTTCATGTTATTTCTTAGAGGATGGTTGTGAGTGTAACTGATACAACATTCGTTCAGCTTCATGTGATTCCCCTCAGGCTCTAAGCCTATTCTCCAACATACCACTTTTTTTCCAAATGTATGATTCCTCTTTATACATCACTGGATTCAAGAATTGATTTCAGGGATCCTTTTCCGTTCTTGCATTCTTCTTTCTGTAATATCTTTCCAAATTACCTTGAGTAGAACATATGAAAAATATTCAATTAAAGGCATAACTTATTTTATCTTCAGTTAGCCGAGATGTTGATGCAGCTTGAGTTCTTCCTCTGACATTGATCTAGTGAGATTTCTGATACAAATTCATGGTGTGTCCCATTCTTCCAAAGTAGTAGCATCTAATGAATGCTTTCCATTGAGAGACTCTTTTCTATGATTTCTCATGAATCTTCTTCTTATTCTCATATTTGAAATAGTTTCTATTTTCATAACATGAAAGGTATTCCAGTGCCTCTAAATAGAAGCTTGATTTGTGGCCATGAATCCTGTAGAAATAGAATATGTCGTCACTACTTCTTGTACCTGCCCTCTTAGGCCTATCTCCAGCACCTACAAGAGTTTCTCCACATCTGGAACTGTTCACAACTCTTTTTCTATCATGCATGGGAGGCGATTCATCAAATCCAATACATGTTTTTCCCAAACTGTTTGGTATTTGAGCTAAGAAAATTCGTTCTTTCCTCTTTTCAGAAATAGAAAAAAAAATTCATTTCATCATCACCTGCTAAAGTATAATCAAATTGTAAGTTCATGTCATCCTTCATTTTTGGCTTTCCTCTAGCATTGAATTTCTTCACTTCCTTCTTTACTGATCCTAGATCTTCTTCCAACTTCTGAATTATCATATCACTTAATTCAAGTTGGAAATTGAACTCTCTTCTAAGATTCGTTCCACAACTCATCTCATCTGCTAGTTCTTATGTGATCTTTTCTACCATACCACTTTTCTCCTTCACTTTCAATTTTTCTTGAGAAAAACATTCAGAGACAGATTTATTCTCTTATTTTAGACATTGATTCTTCAGAACTTCATCAGACAATTGTGTGACTAGATCATCATTTCTAGAAATTAGATTCTGAACTTCATTTTACATTTGATTCTCTTCATAATCATCAGCCTTTTTTTTCCTTTAATTTTAGCCATCTTTTGTAGTTCTTCACCTTGAGAGTCATTCTTCTCCCTTAGGTTAGTTTCCACGTAAACAAGCCTTTGATTTAAATCTCTTAGCTTGTTGACCTCAATTTCTAATACTTGGATCCAGATATCTTTAGATTTAACTACTTCATCGAATTTCCGATCCAATTTCTTTTCCATGTTGACAATGTCTACTAATGGCCTCCTTCGTAAAACATCTTCACATCAGTTGTTTCAGTATCACATGGAATATCAGGTTCTTCACTCATTCCTACATCATGATTGAGTGAATCAATCTTTTCCCTATCGGATTCATCCAGGCCTTCCTTTAGTATTTTGTATGATTCTTTTAGTTGAATCATACATTTTCCATAAACACATCCACACTGAGGGATACCTCACTTCTGATTCTTCATTGATGTTTTTCCCTTTTCCATGGTACCCTGAGATATGAGCAGACTGATTTAGCCACAAAAATAAACTACACGAGGTTATAGTAAATAAATATGATAAAAGAAACCTCCCTCTGACTAGAAATTTTAGAACCAAAATGGTACCTAGATACCATGAGAGGGGGGTGAATCAAGTTATGGATATTCTTTTTCAAATTTCTTCCTACCCCACTAAATCATGACCTCTTTATTATAAGTGTCACTTTGTTTTCACTTGTGTGTTTATTATGATCACTTATATTCTTCTTTATCTGATGATGATGCTTTAAATGCAATCCAGGGAAGTAAGTAGGTAGACACAAATATTTTTATTTGGTTCAACCTCACAGGGATACATCTATGGAGAATACGCTGACAATTTTCCGGCCATACCAAATTCAACTATTCTTCACTAAATGTGGATACAAAGGTTCGGGAACAATCACTCTGTCCCAGGTTTACTGCCTTTACATGTTTTAGGGTCAGCTCACTACTTTCCCAAAGGTCACTCCTTGTTTCCCTCTCTCTGGCTCACTACTTGTAGAGAGGATCACCTTCTTCCCATTCTTTTTCCCACTGCTCCGAAAAGGATCCACTCGAGGTTTATAGACCTGTAGGTGTCTTCATTATCTCTAATTAATACATCCTCTTTTTTAAGTAGATGCTCCATTAAAGTCCAACTTTCACCTGTATATGAAATTCACTTTTCACCGAGGGTATCGGGAAAATTTTCCAGCTTCCATGCATCCCTGTATCATTGTCATTAATTAACCTTACTTAGCGCGCAAGTGTAATCCGACGTGTAATTATCGGCACGCAAGAAACAACTAGCGTGAAAGTCTACCTCAATCACTTGCGCGTCAAAACCTTCTGCAACTCCAAATTTGCGCGACTCAACCCCTATTATGCCCTAGGAAATATTGGTGCGCAACTACCAACCGGCACACAACATCAAACACTGGCATGCAAGTCCACCTGCGCGACCACACACCACTTGTGCGACCACCACATCTACGCAACGGGAGCTCTGTTTTTTCTAAGTGTTGAACTCCATTAAAAATGATTAGGTGTGGTCCTATATTTATAGGCATTTGGTCAACCTACGCGTCGGCGTGCAAGTCTCCCCTTAGCGCGCAAGTCCCGGCACGCAGGTTTCCTCCCCTGAAAAACACTTACGCGACCCTATTTCATTTTCCATATTTCGAAGATCTGATCTTGAAAGATATATGGCATGTATCTTTCCAACCCTCCTAGGAATCGGCGCGCATGTCCATTCATGGCGCGCAAGTCACCTGCGCGACCACACCCATACCTGCGCGACCCTATTTCCTTTTCATATTATGATATTATAATCTTGAAAAACATTAGGGATGCAAGTTTCCTTTCCTTCAAGTACACGTTGCGCATGTCCCTTTTCCAAAAACCATTTTTTGATTTTCAGGCCCAAAAATTTGGCAAGAATTGTAAAACAACACCACCTTGTATCTGTTATTTTTATACCGCCTCCTGATCATCCATTCCTTTATCGATGTTCTTAAATCAAACATAGATGTTCACTTTTTCAAAAAACACAATCACCTCAAAAATGATTCAATGATACCTTGAGGTATTTTTGCACAACAATCTCCCCCATTGGGTTTGTTGACAACTCTTCCATAAAAAGAAATATCATTAATTCTCAGCCACTATTCTCCTATTATGATTCCTGATAGAGATCAAGGATTTACTCAACACATACTCTAAGCCAACATGAGAAATTCTCATCATGAGAAACAAGAGTAAATAAAAATTTCATCAATGAATCACTTCATCTATGATATCCACTGTTGATACCAAACTGATGCCAATTTTTTTTACCAAACTGATACCAACTTTTGGAAAAATTATTACCACCTTCCAACATCACTCTTCTTATTTCATTATGATCCTCAGCTATCATGATATCTATTCATTGATCAATCACTTATATCATATTCATATTTAATACTCTTCCCCTTTCTTCTCACAACATCAACTCTTGTCAACTTTAAAACCTCTTTATACCTATTTCTTGTGCTGTCCAAGACAATATCTAGCTAAGCACATTCAACTCCCCCTATCTGGCTTCTCCACCTGTCAGCTTCTCCCTATATCAATCATGATGTATCAAATTAACACATTGTCTCCCCCTTGAACAATCCCTATTTTCTCTCCCCTTTGTCATTGAAACCAAAGTTCACTCATTTGCAGTCTGTAAAAGAGTAGAGAACACATATCAGCACATTAGGGAAAAACACATCATACCTCAGGGAGAGAGGGGTCCCACATCCCCACTCATTTAAGTGTGGGGAGTCGATTGAACTCCCAGAGCTAGTCGATGCTTTTCAAATGCTTCCTGGGGTAAGGCCTTTGTCAGAATATCTTCAACCTGTAGCTCTGTAATCACATTATCCAACTTCACAAGCCCTTTCTCCACTTTATCCTTGATGAAATGATACTTTATCTCAATGTTCTTTTTCCTTGAGTGATGGTTGAGATTTTTGCTGAGATTTATAGAACTTGAGTTATCACACTGGATTCCAATCAGAGACTTCAATTCAACTTCCATATCTTCAAGCTGCTGCTTCATCGACAATAATTATGTGCATGCTTGAGTGGCCGCAATATACTCAGCTTCTGTGGTTCTCAATGAAATGCAATCTTTCTTATCTAAGATATACACAGTCCACCAAGATAGAACACACGTCCTGACATTGATTTCCAGTCATCCACTGAACCGGCCTAATCTGCATCTGTGTAACCCAGTAACACTATTTGAGATTTTTTCTTATACATCAGACCGAAATCCATGGTTCCATTGATATATCAAATTATTCTTTTCACTGTGATCATGTCACTTTCCTTGGAATTAATCTGATATCTCGGTGCTTGGAATGTGGCGAATACAATGTTAGGCCTTTTTGTGGTCAAGTAAAACAAACTTCCTATGATTTTATTTTATTTTGTGATATTAACTGCCTTGCCATCCTCATCTTTTGATAATTTCATCCCGGTATTAGTCGGAGTCTTCATCCCTTTTAATTCTCCATTCTAAACATTCTCAGAACCTTTTTGGCGCATGTGGATTGAGAATTGAAAGTTCCATTACTTCCTTGTGTCACCAAATATTATTTTATCGACATAAACCGACACCATCATCCTTTGATTACTATCATTGATGAAATAGATATTGTAATCAACTCCCCTATGCTGGAAACCAAGCTTTTTTAAGTATTGATCAAGCCTTGAGTACTATGATCTAGGTGCTTGTTTCAGCCCATACAATGCCTTATTCAGTCTTGAAACCTTGTTCTCATCATCATGAATGAGAAAACCATATAGTTCCTCAATATACACTTCCTCCTCTAGAAATCCATTCAAGAGTGAATATTTGACATCTATCTGGAACACTTTGAACTTTTGTTGTACAGCCATGGCTCAGAATAATCTGATTGTCTCCAGCTTTGAAACCTTCTCAAAAGTCATATTGACATCAATTTCCTCTATTTGGGAGTATCCTTTTC
The DNA here is from genome assembly GCA_963277665.1 of Viscum album. NCBI lineage: Eukaryota > Viridiplantae > Streptophyta > Magnoliopsida > Santalales > Viscaceae > Viscum > Viscum album. The sequence continues at coordinate 1,998,649,584 of OY728157.1, forward strand.
ACACTAGTTGTTCTTTTTTCTGTATCACTATTCCAACTTCATTCATCTTTTTGCAAAATACCCATTTAGTCATGATGACGCTCTTATCTGCTAGCCTCGAAACAATCTCCAACATATGTTTATATTATGAATCAGTATCAACCACTTTTACTCCCATTGAGTCTCTTACCACTTCATCACTTTCAACAGACAACATGTCACTGTGTCACTGTTCAATGAAGTCATTTCTTTCAACTAATTTTCAGATTTTCTTGTTGAAACATTATTGATACTCTCTTGCAGATTCTTGGTATCCAAAAAACTGATTTGAGACAATCGAAACTCTAAAGCATATCACTTATCCTCTTTTCATATATAGATGCCACTTCCCCTTGGATCGTATATCCCTAAAACTTGAAACACTTGAATGATCAGTTAAAAAAATTTATATAAATAGGGAGAGGGGTATTTTATGGAATCCTCAGAATGAGGATTGTGGATGATCCTCATGGGTCAACCTAGTGATTATTTATTGTAGAGCATCACACTATTTTCTGGCTTCTTCTAGATACTGAGCCAACATCAACTGCTCTGGCCGTATGACTAAGCATTCATTACCTGCATGCTGAGTCTTTTTCTAATATGATGATTCTTCAGGCCTGGCCTTTGTTTCCATTTGGGGTTTAACCCCAGTAGTACACATCTCTGTCTTTGATATTCTACCAAAATTCCATTTCCCATGATTTCTTCTCTGAGTAGGAATATTTCTTATTTTCATCATCCCTGGCTCCTTCCTCAATTGTAGGGATCTTCCTCTTTCCTACAATTCTTGTTGTGGCACACAACTTTCAAATTTTCCAATGCATTCTTTGTTCATCTTACTTTTTTCAGATATCTGAGTCACCACACACTTTTTCACTGGTGATGAGTCCTCCACTAAACCATCATTTTTATTACTCATAGCAGAAGCATTTCCTCCCTTTTTCTTCCAGATTTTTTCATGTTATTTCTTAGAGGGCGGTTGTGAGTGTGATTGATACAACATTCGTTCACCTTCATGTGATTCTCCTGAGGCTCTAAGCCTATTCTCCAACTTACCACTTTGTCTCCAAATGTATGACTTCTCTTTTCACATCACTGGATTCAAGAATTGATTTCTGGGATCCTTTTCCTTTCTTGCATTCTTCTTGCTATAATATCTTTCCAAATTCCCATGATTAGAACATAAGAAAAATCTTCAATTAAAGGCATACATTATTTTATCATCGTTTTGCCGAGATGTTGATATAGCTTGAGTTCTTACTCTAACATTGATCTCCTAAGCTTTTTTACACATATTCATGGTGTGTACCATTATTACAAAGTAATAGAATCTAATGAATTCTTTCCCTTAAAAGACTCTTCTCTCTGATTTCTCATGAATCTTCTTATTATTCTCATATTTGAAAAAGTTTCTATTTTCATAGCATGAAATGTATTCCAGAGCCTCTAAACAGAAGCTTGCTGTGTGTTCATGAATCCCGCATAAATAGAATATGTCATCACTACTTATTGTAGCTATGCTATTAGGCCTATATCTAGTACCTACAGAAGTTTTTCCACATCTGGAACTATTTACAGCTATTTTTATATCTTGCATGGGAGGTGATTCATCAAATACAATACCAGTTTTTCCCAAACTGTTTGGTCTTTGAGCTGAGAAAATTTGTTCTTTCCTGTTTTCAGAAATAGAAAATTTTCTTTTCATTTCATGATCACCTTCTAAAGGATAATCAAATAGTACGTTCAAGTCATCCTTAATTTTTGGATTTCCTCTAGCATTGAATTTCTCCATTTCCTTCTTTACTGATTCTAGCTCTTCTTCCAACTTCTGATTTATCATATCACTTTATTCAAGTTGGAAACTGAATTCTCTTCTAAGATTCATTCCACAACTCATCTCATCTGCCAGTTCTTATGTGAGCTTTTCTACCATACCACTTTTCTCTTTTACTTTCAATTTTTCTTGAGAAAAAGATTCAGAGAAAGATTCATTCTCTTGATATAGCCTTTGATTCTTCTGAACTTCTTCAGACAAATATGTGACTAGATCATCATTTCTAGATTTCAGATTCTAAACATCATTTTACATTTGATTCTCTTCATATTCATCAACCTTTTGTTTTCCTTTCATTTTATCAATATTTTGTAGTTCCTCACCTAGAGAATCATTCTTCTCCCTTAGTTCAATTGCCACATAAATAAGCCTTTGATTTAAACCTCTTAGCTTGTTGACCTCAATTTCCAATACATGGATCTAGATATCATTATATTTAACTTCTTCATCCAATTTCTGATCCAATTTCTTTGCCACGTTGACAACGTCTACTGATTTCCTCCTTCTTAAAACTTCTTCATCATTAGTTTTTTCAGTATCACTTGGAATATCAGGTTCTTCACTCATTCCTACATCACGATTGATTGAATCAATCTTTTCCATATCGGATTCATCCAGGCCATCCTTTAGTAAGTTGTTTGATTCTTTTAATTGAATAATACTTTTTCTATAAACACATCCACACTGAAGGATACCTGACTTCTGATTCTTCTTTGATGTTTTTACCTTTTCCATGGTACACTGAGTTAAGAGCAGACTGATTTAACCACACAAATAAACTACAACAGGATGTAGCAAACAAATATGATAAAAGAAACCTCCCTTTGATATGAATTTTTAGAACCAAAAGGGTGCCTATATACCCTGGGAGGGGGGGGTGAATCAGGGTATGGATATTATATTTCAAATTTCTTCATACCCCACTAGATCTTGGACTCTTTATTACAAGTGTAACATTGTTTTCACTTGTGTGTTTATTATGATCACTTATTTTCTTCTTTATCTGTTGATGATGCTATTAATACAATCCAGGGATGTAAGTAGGTAGAAACAAAGATTTTTACTTGGTTCACCCTCACTGGGATATGTCTAAGGAGCATACGCTGACAAGTTTCTGGTCATACCAAATTACTCTATTCTTCACTAGATGTAGATACAAAGGTTTGGGAACAATCACCCTATCCCAGGCTCACTGCCTTTACACATTTTAGGGTCATCTCACTGCTTTCCAAAGGGTCACTCCTTGTTTCTCTCTCTCTGGCTCACTGCCAGTGGAGAGGATTACCTTCTTCCCCTTCCTTTGCCCACTGCTCTGAAAAGGATCCACTCAAAGTTTATAGACCTATAGGTATCTTCATTATCTCTAATGAATACATCCTCTATTTTAAGTAGATGCTTTTTTTAAGTCCAGCTTTCACTTATATATGAAATTCACTTTGCACCGAGGGTATCGTGCAATCTTCCACATTCCACGCAACCCTGAATCACTGTCGGGAAATAACCTTACTTGGCGTGAAAGTGTAATCCGGTGCATAATTATCATCACGCAAGTCACAACTAGTGTGCAAGTCTACCTCAATCACTTCCACGTCTCAGCCTTCTGCAACTCCAAACTTGCGCGAATCAACCAGTTTTACACCTTAGGCAATATTGGCATGCAACTACCAATTGGCATGAAACTTCAAACACTGGCGTGCAAGTCCACCTGTGCGACCACACTCCACTTGCACAACCACCACATATATGCAATGGGAGATATAATTTTTCTAAGTGTTAAACTCCATTAAAAATGAGGAGGGGTGGTCCAATATTTATAATCATTTGGTCAACCTATGTGGCGGCGTGCAAGTCTCCCATCGACACGCATGTCTCGGAATGTAGGTTTCTTCCCCTACAAGACACCTACGCGACCCTATTTCTTTTGGAATATTTTGAAGATATGATCTTGAATGACATATAGCATGTAACTTTCCAACCCTCCTAGGCATCAGCGTGCATGTCCTTTCACGGCGCGCAAGTCACCTCCGCGACCACACCCATACCTGCGTGACCCTCTTTTCTTTTCATATTTTGACATTCTAATTTTGAAAAAAATAGGCACGCAAGTTCCCTTTCCTTCAAGTACACGGCGCGCATGTCCCATTTCCAAAAACCATTGGTCGATTTTCAGGCCCAAAAATTTGTCAAACACTGGAAAACGGTGCCACCTTGTGTCTTTTCTTTTTATACCGCCTCCAAATCCTACATTCCTTTGTCGACGTTCTTGAATCAGACATGGATCGTTGACCACCGCTCTTGAACTTGACATTCCACCATGAAATCCCCTTTTTCAACAAATTTTGATGTCATGATTTGCTTTGTCAACAATCACAACACAGATGTCCACTTTGTCAACAATCACAATCACCTCAAAAATGCTTCAATGATACCTTGAGGGATTTTTTCCCCAACACATTTCCTTTTGATTGTGTTCATATTAATATAGGTATAATGATATTAGTCGGTACGTATATGTATTTATTCCACTTTACATGATCATGGAATAAAATATGATGTTGAATGAATCCATGTTGTCTTATATATGTGGAAAACCTAATCATTATAATGTAATGAAAGCGATGGATGTGACCATAATTATATATCACTCCAACGCATTGGATAATGTTTCATATCATAAGACATAATTTTTGGACAGGGATTTAATATGATTATATTATTATAAATTTTCCATAATGATTAATTTGAATATTTCCTTGACCTATGTTTATGAATAATTGATTTATATTGTTGCCACATTTCCCATGTTATGCTTTCATGACATATAAAACCTTCTTATTCATGTTTGTGATTCTCACACCTTTTATTCTAAATTGATATGCATATTATCTAACATGTATCACCTTATTCGTTATTCCCCCTTACTATGATTTATAGCTCACCAATTTCTTATGTATGTCCCCATGTTATCCCATGTAGATTTAAAAGTAGTTGAAATTTTATATTCATGTAATGAATGTTTTCAATTATATTCTTGTGTCACATGTGCAAGATGTTATGCTATGTATCTAATTCCTAAATACACTAGACTTATCATTCATCTGAGTTGTATTATGTTTTCAATTATTTAATAAATCATATAGTAATTTTAAATAAAGTGATGGATTGATAAATATGGTATAAAAATAAATGTTTTGTTATTTTTTGGATTACGATTAGAAAACTCTAGAGAAAGAAATTGGGATATGTGTATGTATAAGTTAAAATCCCTAAATTTTTTAACATATATATTAATCGGTATATTAATAAAATAATATTTTTCTAGATACTATAAGTGGGAATGGTTCAGGAATAGATGTAACAAGGGGTAACAAGTCCATCAAGTTGTGTCGATCTCAACACATCGTAACCTAGTACATGAAAACATACCTTATTGTTTACATAGTTTGACACTCTTTGGGGATATTTTTTGGTAAATTCATTAGATCATTATGAACCATTATTGAGGGAATCAAAATTTCCCTAATGAATATATGTTATAAAATAGATAATGGAAAAAATATATTAAGGCCCATAAATTCATAAGTTATGAATTAAATGTAATTTATAAAGTATCCCCGTAATGTAATCAAACTCTCGTTTATGTGTATAATAGTGTATAAATATTGATCTACAATTTTCCCTTTTTTCTAGCCAATGGATAAAAATAGGAAGAACTCTATAAACAATAAATGTGGTGAGTAATGTTATTATTACCCCAATAAGATGACCATCCTCAAGGGAGAAAGACTCGAAATTTTTTTGATGGTACTCTCTCAACTGAATCAGTATCTGAATAGAATCCAAGAGAAATAGAAATACCCAGATCCACCTAGGAAATAATAGGATACAACCGAGTGCCTCTTGTGATAAAGGAATATTAAATTAAATGGATCATATGATCAAATTTTCATGGAATAATGGATCAACTTCTTTGATAAGATATTGTTTATCATTCAATGTTTTGGGAAAGAGGAGGTTCTATTAAAAGATTATCATATGGAGGAAAAAGCTAATAAATGGTGTACGTTGATCAATAATATGAATCCTAAGTAAGAGATGAATGTCATGGGATGGAAGTAATTTCCTAAAATTATTATCGATATATATCTCCCTACAGTCTCCATCTTAAATTAGAAATGTGTATTCTTGACCTCTACTAAAAAGATGATGAATCTATAACGGCATATGAGAAAAAATTCAACTCCCTTCCATGATATGCCTGATGATTTGACACTACCTTTGAATTCATGATTTACTAGTTCTTTGGTTGGATAAAACCTAGGCTATGAAAATTCCTAATGATTTGGGACATTGATTTCTAGGAGAAAATTGATTGATGTACTCTCAATGTCGAAATAGGGATCGGATAATCTCAAGGATATCATGGAGATAGGACTGTAAAGTGGATATTAATTATTGTGGTCCTATAGAGAAATATATTGGGTCTATGATATTTCAATATCCTATTTTCCTAGGTGTTGAAGGAAGGACCCAAAAAATGGAGTAATGGGGATGAGTATATTCTTTAGTTGAGGGAAAAAGGGATAACTAGTAAATGACTGCCAGTAGAAGATACCCATTAATGTGACCGCAGAAAGGAATTATCTTTTCAATCCTTAGTGTATTTCACATTGATTCGACTCTATATAACCAGGGAACTAGTCAAACCAATGATCTAACCCATGTATTTTTAGAGACAACCATCAACCACCAAGTTAGTAAGGGGAATATTTTTCCATCATAACTATAGAGAATGATCCTAATAATGAAGTGGTGATAGGTACACAATTTATTCAATCATGAATGGCTAATTTACATTTTGATTGCTGTTCAACACATTCCATTATATCATAAACTTTTAGTAGAACTATTCAAACACCATCATAAGAAATGGAAGTAGATTTAGTACTGAAAATAGAAAATGGAAAATTATTGCTTCCCATATATATAACTCCTCCCTAATTAGAATTTTTCATATAAATATCCCTATAAAGATTTTAATACTATCATTGGATTAATTTTATAAAATTATGCACATGGATTGGCATTCCATATAATGAACCAAAATAAATTTCGTTGAGAAAGAAAGCACTCTGTATATCCTGAATCGATCCAATATTCTATAAAAATGAAAGTTCGAGGATGAATATTCTCTAGAACCAATGTCCCAAGAATTGATATTATTTCCCAAAGTGAAATAAGATCAAGATCAATTGATTGAGTTAAGGAATGAATCATCATCCAAGAAATTTCTATTTTGAGGGAATATGTTGATGGGTTTCTTAAGGAATTTCTTGATCTTCCTCGTAGTAAAGAGGTTTATCTAATACTCCATATAGAATGGACTTTGTGGAAGTTGAGGAACTGAAGAAACAATTACAGTATAATGTGTAATTTGTTTTTATACACCCATGTGATTCACAATATGGTGAACTAGTCTTAATTATCAATAATAAGGATGGTAAAATTATCTAATGCATTTATTTTCCAGATATAAACAATATCACAATAATGAAAAAGTATCCTCTACCGTGGATTAATGACATCTGAAATCATATTTGTGGAGCACAGTACTTCCCTCAAGGTGGATTTATATCCCGAATATTACCAAATGAGGGGGAACATTTAGAATATCCCCAAGACTACATTTCCTACATGGTACTAGCACTTTGAGTTCATATTAATTCTATTTAGGACCAATAATCCAACAGTAATATTCATGGACTGTATAAATATTGTCTTTACAGATTCCCATTAAAAATTTTGTAGACTTTATATATGATATTATAATATACTCTAAAATCAATGAGGAGCTTGAAGAGCATTTGATAATTATGTTAATAACCTTCCAAAATTAGAATATTTATGTAAATTATAACAAATGTGAGTTCTATTTGTAGGATGTCCCATTCATGGGACATATCATCACAGGAAATGGTATATAAGTAGACACATAAAATACAAATCCAATTAACGGATGAGTGAGGCCAACATATTTCGCATATCTCTAAACATTCCATTGATTATGTATCCATTATCCTTGATTTGTTAAAAATTTCCTATTATTTTCAAACACTCTAACCTATATAACTCAAAAGGTAATCATGATTTCTGGTAATGTTGAATGTGAAGAGAGCTTCATAGAGCATAAAAATAGGCTTATCAATTTACATATGCTCATACTATCCACAAGTGGAGAACATTTCATTTTATTCGATGATGCATTGAAGAATGGATAAGGGTCTATGTTAATGAATAATGATAAATTCATAGCCTATGATTCAAGGTAGTTGTATGTTCATGAATTGAACTACCTAACTCATGATCAAGATTTTTATTCAGTGATCTCCACATTAAAATATAGTGATATTATAACATTGAGGATAATTTTGAAATATATTTGGATCAAAAAAGACCTAATTTATATTCACACCAAAATAACTAAATATGTAGCAATGAAGATGGTTCAAGATGATAAAATACTATGACTACTCAATCCACTATCATCTTGTAAAAGAAAATAAACTGAAAATTCTCTAAATAAAAAGGATACAAAAATTCTATAAATGATGCTAATTGATTGTGATTTTATCTTCCTAGATTTTGAACGGATTGATATTGGAATCACAAAGGAAGGAACATCATCAATCCATTCAAAAATGATTTATTAACCTTCCATTCTAGAGAGAATATAGGATTCACAATCAAATGATGTTGGTATTTAGAATAAAGTGGATACAATAATAAATGTAAAATCATTGGAGTTAAATGTTAATGAATAAGTCTTTTGGACTTTTTGGTCAAGATAGTGTATACCCTAGAATCCTGATTCAATGATGGAGCTGTTGGATGATACACATAGATTTACCTTCTCTATATATCATAGAAAAAAATGATGTATTGATATCTCCAAGTGAACAACTTTTTGAAAAATATGAAAAAGGATATTGTGGGGTATACATTAATATGTCTTGTTTTTCAGCAAGTAAAAGTTGAAAATAAAAAAATACAAGGGGGTGATGCAACAATTACACTTACCTACATGAAAATTTGAAAATACCAGCATAAACATTAACATTGGTATCCTAAATAAATCAAGGGAGTATAATGATATATGGGTTGGGGTGGAACATATTATATATACATTATAAATTTCATGGACATACATTAGATAAGTGGTAAGGCTATATGGAGTTCCACTATCGATTTTATTTGATCGAGAGTTGATATTCCCCACCATGTTCTGGAAAAATATCTAACATGACCTAAACACGTAGTTGAACATCAATATCTCCTATAATCCTCAAACTGATGTCCAATGTATGTGCACTATATAGACACTTGGAGACATGTTTTGAGCATGATGAATTGACATAAAATGTGGACGGGACCAACATCTTCCTCCGGTGTGGTTCATTTACAACAACAATTTCCAGTCAAGTATACAAATAGCTCCCTATGAAGCCCTTTATAGTAATATGTGCAGATCACCTACATTCCAGAATGATACTGGGGAATAAAAACTACTAGATCCTGAAATAGTTGAGGAAATGGATTAATTTTTATGACTTTTCATCATCACATCAAGCCTACTCATGGTTGAGTGAAGAGTAGTGTTGATAACCATCGATGAGACATAGAGTTTGATGTTGGAAATATATTTTTCTTCCAAATCATACCATGGATGATATTGATGAGATTTTGGTAATATTGGAATACTTATACTATGATAAATCTTCTCCTTTGAGATCCTTGATCACAACAGAGTGGTGTTCAATCAACTAGAACTCCCACCAAACCTATCTAAATCTCATGACATACTATTTGTATGCCTATTGAAGAAATAAATACAAGAACCCTCTCATTTATTCAATCCATTGGTGGGACCATTGGAAAATTTATTTTACGACAAGTTTCATCTGGTGAAAATCAAAGATCATTGAGAAAAATATATATATAATAAGATAATTCACCTGGTCAATGTGTTTTGGAGAAACCATAATTTTGAAGAATAACTATGGGAATAAAAGGATGTGATGAAGTAGTGTTACCCAAAACTATTTTAATTTGTGAAACGAAACCATTGAGGGTATAATTTTTTAATGGGGGAACACTATATTGGCCTAAAATATTACTAATAAAAGTCCCATTTTTTGATTTATTTAAATGTGTTAATATTCTGGTTATAAAAAATACATGCACTTATTTGGTCATATTATATCTTATTTAAAATACTTTTAATAATAATTAAAAAATTTAGTATATCTATTTAATATTGATCACATGATTAAAATAAATATATGGTTTAAAAAAACAAATGACACATAAAAAAGAAGTGATGGACTCTACCAGTATGATATTACCCTATGAAGCCCATTTATCAGAGTATATAAGGTAGATAACATCACTAGAAAATGATCTTGACCATGCCTAAGATGATATCCAACAACATAACCATCAAAGAAACTATTTATGTGATATGTTCATGTTCATCAAGTTCAAAAACCAAACCATGTTTACCGAACCACCCCATAAATGACTCACTGTCGTGCACTTTACTCTTAGGGAATTTTTTTAGTGTATTAAAGGGTTATTTATCAATGTTGAAGATATAAGATTATGTACATTATTATTTAAATAATACATATATATTTACATTTTATTGGTGTTAATTAAAAAATTATTTTTATTTTGATATAATAAAAATATATTTTTTTATGGTAATAATCAAATTAAATTAGATAAATTATTATAATGATTTAATTAATTTTCTGAATAACTAATATTTTCATAAAATATTCTTAATAAATAATTTTTATTAAACATAAATTATCATATAATTTTTGAGAAGTTAAAAGAATTTTTTTATAAGGGTTCAATAACCGTTATTGTCAAAAAACCCAGCATTTCATAGTTAATGTACATTTTCTTAAAAACTAAAAATTCAACTATTTATAAAATTAATTATATAAGATTAATAATATTTTTTGGAATCAAAATGTTGAAATTATCAAATGGTAAATTATTCATAATTTTTTATGAAACTTGAATTTTTCTATAAAAATTAAATACCTTATAAATATACTTTGTGAAATATGACATTATAATGACCTAAAATAGAGATAATAAAACTATAAAGGGAATCCATGAAAAATATATGTTTTTATGTTAAAATATTTATTTTATTTTAAATTTATTATTTTTATAAATCTGTTATGAATCCCCAAAAACCATTAATATGTTTTTAGGTTTTTGAATCATTTCATTAAGCCTACGACTCACCTCTACCTAAGAAAAGGAATTAGATTATTGATTTCATCCATTAGACATATAAAATATTTTAAACCAGTACTATTTCTCAGAAACCAGGGAAACCCCTAAGATAGTTTGTGGTTTTGGTTATTTTGTTATATAGTGTCCAAAATCACAGTTTGAGAAATAATACAGAAATACCCACTATTTTTCTATATAAACCAACAAAAGCTCGCATTTACCATAACTAAATATCCTTTTCGACTTTCCTTACTCTATCCTTACCTATTTAGAGTCATAACATGGATCCCCAAAGCTATCAAGAATTCCCTCACATGCACTTTGAGTCACACAGTCAAGTAAGGGGTCCTCATGTTATATTCTTTATTCAAGATTCGTTATTATCTTATGCCTTCTATTTCCAACACCTAATTTTGAGGCATGTATTCCCATGTACCAATTACTGAACATTTATTTTAAAAATTATTATATAACCCTTTATCTCCCACAACCACATTTTCAGAATTTTAATGTGATTTCGTTATGTTATAGAAATTTCTATGTGATTTTCCATTCAAAATGAATTATGTAGTGAATACCATACTCAATTCCTATCAAGGGTGTTCAAATTTATAAAAATACACTAATTTTAATTTTAACATACATATATTTATTACACAATACATGATAATGGAGAAAAATAATGATGAATGCATTAATTTTTTATGATTAATGTGGAACAATTAGCATAAGAATAAAACAAAGGTGACATGATTGTATGGAATTGTATAGTGCTCCAATGAATTCAGTAATGTATAGTCTTAAGAGGTGTCTTGTTGGGATTAAGAGTAAATCTGATTCCTTTTTGGGAATTTTTCTATCATGATATATGAGATGTTGGCCTTTAACTATGTTTATGATGTAGTGTTTTATGTTGTTGGTATAATTTCCATGTTATTATTTTCATAATATAGAATTCCTTATTATTCATGTCTATGATTATTAGACATTTTATTCCCCATTCATATTTACATATTCTAACATGTATCACCTTATTCCATGTTTATTACCTTACAGTCCTTTATAGATCATCCCTTTCTTGTGAATGTCCCCCATGTTATCCAATGTAGTTTTATTATCAATGGAATCTTAAAATCATGTTAAGTAATTTTTCAATAATGTTTTTTTTATCCCATGTTAAATATATTATTCTATATACCTAATTCCCAAATACACAAGAATTGTCAATATTTTGTGTTGTATTATGTGTCATGTTATGTAATAAATAATTTATTAGTAATAAATAATGTGATGGGTTATTATACAAAGGGCTTTAGATCAATAAATAAATGGGAGGGTTGAGTTCTATTTTATAATGGAGGAGTAGTCCCATTCATGTAAGTAAAAACTGGAAAAACTATTAAGAGGTCTCTATAAAATAATGTTCCATTAATAATATAGATAATGTTATGAAGTGGAGTATATAATCTAAATAATCCAATAAAATAGGTTTTGGAAATGTTTATAGGTAATTTTATCATTTAATATTAACGTTTAGTGCTTTACTATTCTAGACTTTTATCTTAATAGATATAATTTATTTTAATTTATTTCAAAAATATTTTTGTAAAAAAATTGAAAATATACAAAATTATATATTATTATTATTCAATATATCAATTCAATTTTTCCAATTTTAAACCATTGAAGTGGTAGGAATTAGCTATGAATTAATCACACATAATGGATAGGAATGTGGGGTTTTAAAGTAAAAATGTTTAAAATGTTCAAAAAAATTATATTGATTGTCAAGGTAAATTTTATCCTAATGTCATAAATTGGATTAATGGTTGTACAATTAATCTAATGAGTCTTTAATACCAATTTTAAATAAAAAAAATATATAAATTATTATGATTAATATACAATTTTTAATTAGAATTTTGTATTTTTCACTATTCTTCAAAATGACCATTCATATAAAAATACCAAATTACAACCTAAGATAATTTTTATGTTTCAATATAAGAAATGAATTTTATTTTCTCAAATAAAATTTACAAATATTCGAAATTTAATATGAAAATAGGCATGTCATTCAATGTCGGAAAAACTACCTTTACAAAAATATAGCTTTTAATGTGTAATATTATGTTTCCTATTATTGTATTCCTATAAAATAAATTACATGAATGAAAAAAATGTTTTATTGAATATATATTAAAAGAATATAATTAATATCTTCCAAAAATATCAAATAATATTATTTATTAACATAAAATTCATTTTCATGCATAAAAATAGTTTTCAAACATAAATATTTCATTTATGTTTAGTTACTTTATAATTTCATATATAATTTATTTATACCCAATAAATCAATTTTATATTTTTGTGTCCCATGTATTTTATTGATATATTTAATCATATTCATAACCTATAATTCAATGTCTAAGAGATTATTTTCATCTCAAATAAAAATATTAATATTATTAGGTAAAACCTAGTCTTATATGTCACATAATATATCGATGAAATAACTATTTGTGTGCGACACAACATAACTCAATATTTCATTCATTTAATTTTATATTATATATTTGAAAAAGTTAATAAATTATACATTTTTGGGGTGTTGTCTTGTCTTATATGCTAAGGATTACTTGTCACGTACCCTTTCCCATAGAGGTTACCTTTTATAATTTATGGGGTATAATAACATTACCCGTAGAACATATATTCTAATATTTATAAGAGTAATGAGTAGTTTTTGGTTGATATATATAGATCAAGGTGATTTATATAAGTAAGGTAAGAGGTCCCCTTATATATTTGGGGTGATAGTAATTTCTGAATTTCCTAAAATGTTAAATTAATATAAATTATATCACTTATCAATGTGGACCAAAGTAGAAAATATTTTAATATAATATAAATATTTGTATAAATAAATCTATCCAATAAATTTTTGACAACTTTTGAATATGTTTTCATCCTTATCATTTAGTTTGAATCCCTTATTATCCATTTGGAGAATTATAGTAATATAAATTTTTCTACCCTCTAAGTGTCATTAATTTGACTATAAAACTCCAAATCCAATATATGGACCATGGTATATTTATTTATTATTATAAAAATAATATATATAAAACTACGACTTTTATTAATTTTAACTCATTTAATAAAAATATATTTTCATAAAATATTAAAAATGTCAATTTTAGAACTACCCATTTTGGTTGACATAAAATCATGAAAACAAATGAATTATAAATAAATAAACACAATCATATATCATATTTCATTCAAATCATGTAAATTCACGGTTTACATTAACTATTATGAATTATAATACATTTAATTATTTTAATATTTTTTATTATATTTTTCTATTAATTAAATAATTGCTTCATTTGTATTTTTTTAGAACTAAGATAATTATTTTTTCACCAAAAAACAAAATTAAATTTTTTATTATAAATAAATTGTATTTAAAAAACTACTAATTAATGAACATATATTATTTATATCCCCATGTTAAAAATATTGTAGTTATTTAAAATAAGAGTGTGATATGTTTTTCGTTTCATGAAATATAATAATATAATGGTCAAAATATCATTTAAATAGCCATAAAATGACATATAACATAATAATAGTTTATATTAGAAGAAATTTACATGTATATTTAGATTAATACATGTTTTTGGGATATTTTATAGTGCTGAAGTACCTGATTTACCCTTATAATTGTAGTAAAATTTATATAGTTACTATTTATAATGACCAAAAATAAAAGAGAATTTTTTTCCAAATTTGGACCCAACAATGAAATTTTTTTAATACATTTTAATGATTCAACTCGCAAAAGATGTATAATTTATTTTAAACTCTATCATACTGAATGCCTTGAATAATTGTTTCCTTAAAAATGTCTTTTTAATCCCAAAAAGGTACACATACCAAATTATGGTATAAGGGTGATAAAAATTTAATTAATTAGATTAAAATTAATATTATTTTGGTAAAATTGAGATCAAATTAAAATCATGAAGGTACATATTAATATAAATAAAATGATTGTTTTATAAAAATAAAAATTTATGAGTATTCATTGAAAATTTAATCATTTAAAAAAATGAAAAAATAATCCTAAGATAATTATTAGAATAATAAATTCAAAAATGAAATTTATTTTTTCAAATATATTTTATGAAATTTAATGAAATTAATTATAATATTTTTCCATAAAATCATGAAATAATTTTTTTTGGAAAACATAATTTTAAAGAATAAAACGAATACAGTAATGAGTTATTGATTATTTAAAAATATTTTATTAATATATTTATATTGAGGTATAAACTTATATATATTTAAAATTTTAGATAATCATATTCATACAACCTAATTTAACAGCTATGTTACAATAGTCATATTAAAAAAATTGTTTTATTGAGCTTGGTGTTGTCTGTCACATATGATATTGAACATAAAATTATTCTATTAAAATATTATAGTGCTACATTCTAAAAGTCTTAAAAAGTTGTTTCCAATTTTTTTATTTTTTGGACAAAATAAAGGGTTACATATTTTAATTCATTATTATGGAAAATCAACCTTGGAAAAGGATTCATAAAATTGACTCTTAAAAAGAGTGATAAGGAAATATGAAGTTCACCAAAAAAATAAGGTTTTTGTATAGTGTAAAATTAGATGGAATTTAAAACATGGTTTTTTAAGAACATAATAACACCCATGGACTAATAGAGAGTCATATATAACATGATCAAGAGAGTCTCAATGACAAAAAAACCAAAAATCGTTGAGGCATTAAAATACAATCATTTTTTAGTCTTTATAACTATATTTTTTCCATTATGATCATTTTCCAATAGTTGAGTAATTATGCACCATAATGAAATAAACATACATAAAATGTATAATTTTATAAATTAATAAATTTATTTCACTAAATCCGCTTCCTTATATGTGATGAGTGTTCAAGATGAATTTTTCTTGGCAGAATCACAAATATAATCTTCTAATGGATCACATAATCAAGTTTATCCTCTTATTAATAGAAATTAACAAAAACAAAATGATTATAAAATTGTATAATAATCCCCAAGAACGAATATCGTATTTGTGAAGAAAAATACATTAGTCCCAAAACGTCAATAACAATCCACAAGTATTATATTAAATAATTTTTAAAAAACATCCGTAAAATTCATCAAAATACTCCCAACCAAGTTAAGAACAAAAAATTTGACTACAAATTCATCTAATAATAATTCAATATTTAACTAAAAATGATATCAGTCCCTCTTAATGCATATCTCAAATATTTATAATATCTAGTCATATAGTCTCCAAGATATGATATAATTTTATTGAATAATAAAATCTATAGTGAAATAAGAAGTTCATTTAAATGATAATTAACCATTTTTTCATCAAATAAAATCCCATAATATTTTATTGCCTTAATAATATAAATTTCCAAAATAGTGGTCGACTTCTAAATGAACTTAATCACCAAATTTCCATTCATATTTCAATCCATTGTCCTCTATATGATAATAAATATATTCCCAAAATCTACTTGATTTTAATCCATAAAATTATAAAACAAATATCATACTAACTAGAACATCCTATAGACAAGAGATAACAGGTACAACCATTTTATCCTTTGGTTGTGGGTTTATGCCCCACATTCTTTTCAAACAAGATAGGTTTTCACTGGTCATATAGGTTTCCAATTTAATAATCATGTCTCAAAATATTTCATATGATGTCTCTTGAAATATGATATTCTTCTAAAAAATACCATCAAAATTAATAAATTATATTACATAAATATTTATCTCATACACTTTAGTATGCATCCCAAAAATTTAAAAATATTTTGTTACTTTAATCGTGAAATATTATATAAGTTATGATGGTTATTAATACATTATTTCCACATAATGGAAAGCCAATCTTCCTAAAATAAAATTTTCAATATAACCCATACAAAACCGTATGGTTCTTTTTCTATAATTATCTAGATAAATAAATATTATTGATCTTAGACATTCTCGACTTAAAAACACGTAGTGGTTTGTATTTACATTTTAAATTATGATCAAACATAGACTTAAAAACTCATAATGGAATTTGTAACACTTAATTTTAACTTACATAAAAACATATATGATTTCCAAAATTTAAACAATCCTTATTAATCAAAAAAATTTATAGGTTACTGAATCTATTTCTTATACCCAAAAATGAAATTAACATCATCCTAAATCACTTCACCAATAAATCACTAACCAATATTATGGAAACCAATTCTATCCCATGTACATAATTAATGGTAATAAATTATTTATCCAAATTAATATTATTAAATCAACATTAGAAACTTATTATGGGATATCTATCCCTTAATTATGTGTTTTTAAAAATATCACCTTACCACTAAATCACTTTTCATTATTATCATTAACAATTAACATATGCTTTCAACCCTTATGTAAAAACATACACTGAACAATCCTCGTGTGTTTCATGTTATCATTTAAATATAATTCCATTGATAAATAAATAGTTATAAAATCCAAACACCTAAACACTTATATCATTTTACATAAAAAATTATTATAACATTGGTACTTTTTTAGTCATGGGGCTAACCCATATTTTAGGTAACTAAATCAGAGAATTCCCATGTTCCCCATATATAATACATAATATTCATTGGAAATTTAATATTCTATTCTCTTTATTTCAACATAAAAAACTAATTCCACTAAATTTTATATATTCATCTAGGTGTTTATTCCCCATTTGTTGTCAAAAATAAAATTTCAATTTCTTACCTCTATGACTATTTCTATGAGAAAATCCATGAAATTCAATTTTCCTCATATTATATTTGTTAAGAATCTCACCAAATTTCAAATTATTTAAAATATATCAAAATAGTTGATTAGTTATAATTAAAATATGTTTCTCTCCAATTATTATCCAATTTACTTACTAATAATCATGAAACATCCCTTCACATTAATGAAAACATGATTTCTCATTGCTTCATCCATTCAAAAAACTAAAAAGAAACATGTGAGTAGCAACAATCATAGTGGGAAACCACATAATCTTGTTAAATCACTTCTGTTATGTCTAAATCATTAAAATTTATTTAATAAAACCATATATTTAAATTAGGTCATTCATGATTATTACCAAAAATTAACCATTTTATCCAATACATAGATTTATTCCTAGTGTCTTCACAAATGCTTTCACATACTAGATTCCAAAGGGTTATTGAAACTTACTCTCAAACCCACTAGAATGACCCATACATTTCAAAAATTAATATCACTTATTAATATATGAATATTTACTACACAACATAATAATCTACACAATAATCATAATGGTATTGTTCCGTTCAAAAAATATAAGAATAAAAAACTTATTCCTAAGATATGTACATCATCTCCCACTTAATTCTTCTTAACATACACCCTTCATAGACATATCATACATAATTATTAATTTAATATCCTGAATAAAAAGGAAATATAATGAATGTTGAGTTCTAATTCTCACTAATGGTAGTAAGGGAATTATCCATGAACACATATGCGTGAAAAGATAATAAATTAATGAGAAAATGAGTATACTATTTGAATATCATAACCTAAATATAATGGATCATAATCTATTTTAAGGAAAGAAAACATGGATCCATATAATTAAAGAATCATAAAGGATCCTAAAAATAGTTTAAGAGATGGAATTGTAGCCTAGACATAAGTAAATACATCATTATGTTAGGGATACTTTAAAAAACATTATTAACACGTTAGTTTTAGGACGACCACTCATTTACCAACATCAGGCTTGGGATAACCTCTATTACCCAATACACTAGAGGGTGATATAAGTACCACATTTGACACAGTGTAAATAATATATATATGTTTCACAATATAATATACAATCCATGAAAATAGAACCCTTGAAAAAAAATGGGATTCATTTGTGTTACATAACATCATATTACATTCATCATATTGAACCCATCAAAATAAATAGATTTCAAAAAAACTATATCATAGACTAACCCATGGAAAAGAAATGGGATTCATAAAAATTTTGTTATAGTAAAAATTAAACTTATTGAAATATAAAATTTCATATATTTGGATTATAAAACTAGTAAATCTTTAGTAGGATAAAAGTATGTAATATTAGATTAAAATTTTATTTTTTAATATATCATGGAACATTCATACTAGAAAATTCCTTATAAATTCTAAAATTACTTATTTGAAAATATTACGCACATATAAAGAAAATAATTTTCATTAAAAATAACAATATAAAAAAGTAAAATAATCCGTAAAGTAAACATTATTTATTATGGAAGGAAAATTAGTTCATTCCACCTAATATAAAAATCATTCCTTCCACTCTATTGAGAAAAATTATAAAAAACCTCCTTTAAAAATATATTAATATTGCATTCAAAATTTTTTGTAAAATTTAATACATAGATAAAATAACTTTTAAAATCATCGAATAATAGTAAAAATAAATAAATTTTTTTTTAGAAAACATATATATGGAAGATAATTATTCACTAATGGAGAGTTAAAAATAATAAATCCCTAGTGGTGATTATATTGTGAAATGAACCCCCATAGCTTCGGTATATTTTAAATCATTTTCCTGAAAAAATAAATAACATTGGAAAGATAATTAAATAAAATATTTATCATGATAATAATTGAAAAATATATTATTAAATATAATATATAACATATAAAAGAAACAATTAGGGATTAAAACATGCATCTCATATAAGTGAAAGTGATATGAAGACCGTATAACTAGAGTTCCAGTTGCATCGAAATAATTCTAACCACTTGTATAATAAATTAAAATTTATGATAATAATATTCCAAAAAAATTGAAAGGATTTTTATATCACATATATTATTCTTATAGATATATTTTGATCCATCCGTAATGTTGGAGGTATAAAATGAATTAAACCATTCTTGGAGATGGTAGACCACAAGTACCCATGAACATAGTTTTCATTTTATGACAGATGGAGTTAATGTAAGGTATATAATAATTAAACATCATATATTAATTTATATATCATATATATCATCTATATCAAATATATTTATAAAGTATATATAAATTAATGTCCATGAGAAAAAAAGAAAACCAATTGCATCGCTCTACGGGGGTGGTAGTCCACATGTACTCACGTGTGAGGTTGTCAATTTCCAATGGTTTTCAAGGAAGAAGGTAGATAAGATATTATTATTAATGAACAATAATTTGGATATAAATATATTGTATAAAAATTATACCCATCATAATTCCTATCAAAAAACATGGTAATGAAAAATTAATTATATTACCACGTGGAGACTCTATGTCGTACCAACACATGAGAGATACATGAAGATAGAAATAAATGAGAAATAGGATTAATAATGATGTTTTTTAATCATGATAAAATGTTAGTATATCGAGGATAGAAAATTTATAATTTTATGATAAATACTATAGATTTTTAAGAGGCGAAATACGAAGTAATTTGAAGCAGGCCTGGTAAGATTATTACCGCTTCATCTGGAGACCTCCCTTAGAATATTCCTTATGGAAAATAAGGTTGTTTTTTTTCTCATCATAACATATAATACATGGATTAAGATATTTAGAATAGTAATGGGTTTGGTTTTGGGTGTTCTATATGACTCAATGTGACGTAGAAAATTATTGTTGGTGGCTCCATTTTACAACTGAGATTAGGGGTACTTTTGAAATTTCATAAAATTTTAAATTAATATAAATTATATTACTCATCCAAGTGCAATAAAATATTCAAAATTATTATATAATAATGTGAAAATTTTAAATAAATTTGTCCATTAAAAGTTTGACCATTTCGGGATATATTTCACCATTATCTTTTAGTTTTAAGCCCCTATTAACCCTCTTGAAAATTATGAAACAATTAATATTTTATAGCCTATAAGGATCAATGATGATACTATAAAATTAAAAATTCCACAAAAATTCATCGAGGTGCTTTTAGTTGACCACATAAAAATATTGTTTCCTAATATAAAATTTTAATGTATTTTAAATCATTTCTTATCACATATGTTTTTTAAAATATTAATAATTTCAGTTGTAGAATTATCTATTTTTTTGAATGTAATAACATCACTAAAGTGATGGAATTAAAATTAAAATTATAAAAAGCTATATTATATTTCACATGTGTCTAAAACATTCCTATAACACATTATTTATTTTTTATTAAAATATGTTAAATTATTTTAATAACATTTATATTATTTTTCAACTAATTATATAATTACGGTGTTAGTGTTATGCAATACTTTAATGTAATTATTTATTCACAAAAAATTCATAATGAATTACCATTATAAAAAAAAATCAAAAAAATATTTATAACTAAACATTTATTCAAGTTTTAAATATCACACCCTAACAAATCTATTTTTTTTTATTTTTTATGGGATACATCTGTTGGGTGTTAGATCAGTGCGTAGGCACCACATGGTTAGCAAAGTCCATTTGGAAAGTCTGGTCCCCAGTGCGATAACTTCTAGTCTAGACAAAGTTCATGCTCGGTGTGCACAAAGTCACTAGAGTCGCGCATGGACTGCGCAATTACGTTAGTCAAATAAAATTATTACTAATAAAATGAAATTATTATTATTAGTTACTACCGGTATTGTTACTAAAATTATTAATGAAACTTCTTATGTAAAAACTAAAATTGTTAAAATTATTATTATGATCATTATGATTACTGGTATTATTTATTATTCTTATTCTTATTCTTATTTTAATTAAAGTTATTTTATTGCTAAAAGAATTGTTTAATCAATATTTTGTTTTTATTATTGTTATTATTATTATTTTTATCATTATGAGTATTAATAATAATATTATTTTTATTTTTATTTAATATTTATTTTTATTACTATTATTATATCTATATTTAATATTTTATTAGGGTTAATTTTTTTATCTTATCTTCTACTATTTTGTTTTCTTTATTTCATTCGTCCTTTTTCTTTTTCCACCCTTCCATGCGGGTGTCGCCACTTTTTTTTTCCTTCTCACTCCCATAGCAGTACCTTCCTTCTCCCTCATTGTAGTGCCCCCAACCCCTATTTCTAGCTCAGCTACACCAATGCCTCCATCATTCTCCCTTGCAGCGTGCCAGCACCCCATCCTCCCATGCTCATGCCCTGCGACGATGCCCTCTAGTTGTAGCTTGCCTCCCTCAGCCCTGACGCACCTACAACATGACCCTTTGTTGTCCCTTGGCCTTCCTCACTCTTCACACTACCACCCTACCCTCAACAGCATATGTCGTCGCTGCTTCCCCCTACCAGCGTGAGACGCCACTGATCTTCAGCACCCCATCCATGGTGGTCCCCTCGTCGTACACCCTCTAAATCTACGCCTAGCACGCTAC
This sequence comes from Viscum album, assembly GCA_963277665.1. Classification (NCBI taxonomy): domain Eukaryota; kingdom Viridiplantae; phylum Streptophyta; class Magnoliopsida; order Santalales; family Viscaceae; genus Viscum; species Viscum album. The sequence goes on from OY728157.1 coordinate 1,998,672,284, forward strand.
ACCTCTTGCACACTCTAGGTCCTGCTCCTCATGTTCATCTCTCCCACGCAACGCCCCAGGTCACCTTCTCCCACACCGCCCTGACCACGCATCGGCAGTCCGACCTACCTATAGAGTCCCCTCAAGGTCTCCGGCCAGCTCCCTACTCAGTGCATCTGACTAGCATGCTCCCCATGTTCCGGCTGACCAAACATCACCTTCCAGTTAGCTTTGGAATTCCGTGAAACCTCCCCCTGCTGGTCAGGCCTCCTCGCCGACCCCAGTTCTGTTGCTCCCTATTCCCTGAACCAGTGCCTTCTCTCCGGCTATCCCCAACTCTGCCTACCTCATCCAAGAAATTCCCCTGCACCCACGGACTCATGTTTCTCCCTTGTTTCAATGCAAGAAAGACCACCACAAGCCCTCTATCCAACAACCCGGTGCCTTCCATATTCTGACCCGCCTCATGCCGGCACCCGCTGTCTGGCCGCTACCCTGTCTTTGGCTGGACCTCCTCCACCGGTGACCCTCCGGCCAGCTCGTGGCCTCCTCCTATCACTATTCTGTATGCATATCGTGCCTCTTGTATGATGGTCATGTGACCTCCCAACTAGACTGAGCCCACTTCTGGCATCCTCACTACCCCTTCTTGATTGTCACATGACTCTGATGATCAAGTGCACCCCGCACCGACCTCTGTCTATTTAAATTTAGAGGTATTTTAATTCTTTTATGACTAAATTTCATTTAATATTAATTATTTATTATTATTTTGAGTATATTTATTTTATAATAGATTATGTGGAATTGTAGATAATTTTGTTTGGTTAATTGTTTCGTATAAATTATTGATTCTTGACGTATTTTGTGAAGAGTTAGTTTGGTGATAATTCTGTTTTGAAAAACTTATCAAGATGGTTATTACGCATTGTTAGTTTGTTTAGATCGTTTTAATTTTGTTTTTATGTATTTTTGTTATCTTTTCACTTGCAATTCAATGGAATTATTTTTCCATTGTCTAGCGATCGTTAGCTTGCACAAGCTTATGCACCCGTTGAAGGTGTGTCACGTCATCATTCTTGGATTGCGAGTCTAGGAAGATCCCTCATTTCACTCGCCTTTAAATTTATAATTTTTTAATTAAATTATATTTTATTAATTTTAATAAATGGGAAATAGTGTTCTATAATTAGTTTTTAAATAGTTATGCAATGTAAAAAAGAGTATTTTTTATACATGACACTAGAAATATTTTCTTGATGAACAGACGTACAATAGTAAAAGAATTTCAGTTTGTTCTTTGAACATAATTCACATAATTTCAAGCGTATTTCTAGTTTAATGATAAAGGATTTATACTAAAACATGATCAAGTATTTTGGTTCTCTTCAGAAATGAGGGTTTTCTTTAAATTTGGGGAAGGATTATTTTCCACATTAATAAAATAAATCATTTTGGAAAACTTTTATTGAGGTGACTCAGGTGAAATCTTTTTCTATATGTCGATTACGAGAGTTTTTTGTGATGCTCGTGCATCATGAATTGTTGATTTACATTGTGGAGTCACCCCTTTTTATTTCTTATGTTGATATGGGAACTTGGAAGAGTAGGTGAATCTTCTGAGAATGATTGATACACTAGTTTAGACTATGCACTGGTGAGTGGCCCATAGCATAGAAGTGTTCTCTTATCAATTCTATGGGATGGGGCCCCTTGTTTAGGGCATGTTTGGTGACACCGTGTATTAGGGTGTTTTGACATAATTGAGTAGAGAATGCCTTCAGAAAGAGTTGGATGTATAGTATGTTCTGGATTATTCATGATCTCCTACATTCAACAAATGTTTTCTTCAGTGTTTATTTGTATGTGGTGGATGATTGAGATGTCGAGTTCAGTTTTTGGCACATGTGTGCCACTTTTTCCATTACCCTTAGTGTGTGGTGTGTTGTGTGTGGTTTTCCTTTTGACTAAAAACATAAAATTGGATTTCTAAATGGTTCTCAAAAAATATTTTTAAAATTAAATGCACCTGTTTCTATCAAACATTAAACTTTGTTTTTAAAATTAAAAAGTGAAATGGACAATTAAATGTTTTAGAAATGAATATGTGTGTGTAGAAACCATATTTTATATAATTTATTTTAAACCTGTAATTAGTATATTCTTTATTTAAGGGTAGTGAATTTGGATTAGTTTGTTGGGCATGCCTACTGAGATTTAATACTCACACCTATAGTGTTTTCCTTTTTTTAGTTTTTTCGCATGTTTTACTAGATCTTGGTTTGTTGTGAGTGATACTTGGTTGTAGTTTAGAGAGAAAATCTCAAGGTCATTAGGAGTTTTTTTCATGGTCTGGTTATTTTTGTTGTTGGTCGTTCATTGTTTTTCATTTTTTTATTCACATTATGTTATTCCTCTTTTCTGCTACTTTATTTATTTTCACTAGGTGAAATCATTCCCAACTATCCTCTATTAATGCCCTTGAACGTTTTGCATACCTAGGAGGATCAGGAACGCCTCTTAGGTGATGTCGTGGACCGGCTCGGGTGATTGGTCTAGGGTTGACCTGTAACACCCGAGACTTTTTAAATCATCAAAGGAATCTTTTTCTACACAACACTTACTTAGCTTGCTTTACACGCAATCGCGACCTTCCTCGATAGCTTGCGTCGTACGCAATACCGAGATTCACTAAACAACAATATGCTATTAAAACTAGCCGTTATGAATAGTAATAACCACTTTTTGAAATTTTATAAATTTTATTTTTCAAAATGGACTTCATTTTTGGACTCAGAATATCGAAATTAGCCTAGGGTGAAATTTTGGTATTTTTCTGAAAACTTTCAATTTTTGATAAATAGTGAAACCACTAAGTGGTAGGTTAAAAACTAAATTTTGCATAAAACTTAATTTTACCACTTCTGTGAATGGAATTTCGAAAATCCGAGAGACACGGTTAATATCAAGGACTAAAATGTGGTTCAATGAGATGAAAATAATTTTTTGGTGAATAGTAACTTTTTACTTTTTTTACCGCGGTTAATAGTAAATAGGGTAACTAAGGGTAAATATGATATTACTATTACCCTAACACATGTCCTAATTCTATTGGACAAGTGTAATTCGACCAAAAACAAACTTAGGAATAAAATATGACCATTTAGGCCCACTTGGATTAGATTAGGACATTTATTATTAATTTATTTAAAGAAGGGTTAAAATAGTTAAAATCAAAGTTTAATAAGTAAATCATTTTTAATATGGGGTTATAAATAAGATAAATTAGATTGTAAATATTCATTAGAAAGCTAAAAAGATTTCCTACATGATGGTATTTTATTTGTAATTTTTAGACATCAAATAATTTAATTTATTTATGACACAAAGATGATGCAGTAATTATCTTATTAATGAAATATTGACAAAATTTATAATATAAATACCAAAATAAATGTAATTTAAGACTTTTTATGAATTACACTAATTTTCTAGGTTACTATGATATATTATTGTTGATTTAATCAACTTGGTTCGAACATATAATTCTGTTATGACTTTCACAAAAATCATATATCAAATAGTGTCAAAATTGACACAAAATAGTTTTTAAATCAAATATTATATTATTAATTGTTATTTTATTCCTAAAAATCTACGGTTCGGCCAAATGACTTAGATAAGGATATATATATTAATAATAAACAATTTGGGGTTCGTTTGGCATGTTATAGTAAGTGTATTAACCATATAGTGAAAGAAAACAAAAAGACATGGTAAAAGTTAAATTATTTAACTTAGAGTTAAATTTAATTGATAAGGTTAAAATAATATCCTAAACTTGTCTAAATTCTATTGGTTGATAGGATTTCGACCCATCCCCACTTTAGCTTCGAAATAAGACCCTTTGGAACCATTATAAACCGATTTTGACTTTAATATAAAATAATATTTTGAGATATTCCTAAGGTGCCCCTCTCCTCCCTTATAAAAGGGCACCTCCTCCCCCTCCTCCTCACACCAATTTGAGCACTCATACTCGGCCAAACCCTGCCATTTTCCCTTCTCCACTTCCCTAGAATAATCCTAGAGGTCCTGGTCTTCTCCAAAGACCAATCTTAGTTCCTTAAGTGGAGGATTCAAAAAGGCGTTCCAAAGAAGAGGTAATATTCATTACCGATCTTTTCAATTTCTTTCTTCTTCAACTTCTTCTTCTTTAGTTGTTTCATGATAAAGTAATAACATCAGTATTACTTACATAATGATATGTTATTATAAATATGAAACAACCCTAATTCACCTTCTATCCATCCTACGGAAAAATGAAATCACCGCGCGTGCGTACGTACGGAATACCGTCTCCACGCCGTGGTGTAATCTATTTTCCACCATCACCTTACAAGGATGGGTATAATGGTGTAATGAGTAACTATATATGATTATTATGAAGTAATATTGATACTGAAATAATATATATATATACTCCAATACAATTCCACGATCATAGGAATGATATCATCACTCGTGCGTACGTACGGAATACCGTCTCCACGATGTGATGCGACTCATTCTACATGATCTTCATTTAATAATGATTATATAAATGAATTGAATGAATGAATATGGTATATACTACACTAATACCATTCTGGAAATGAATTATCTATAACCTAAATATAAGAATAAGAATTTACTCGACAAAACACGCATAAGAACAAAAAGTTATAAAGACCCGAGTAACAAGTAACAATGAAATATTACTAACAAGAAGCTAATAATATGACCATATATGATATCATATAAATATTTATGATTCTGGAATAAGTCAATAACATTATTTAAACCATTATACAGGAGCTTCGGACACGTACAAAGCTAATCGGACCTAAGGTAAGGGAAATATCACAATCTCATTTTTATCCGAGATTGTTTATTCGTAAGTATTTACTGGGGTGTATTTTATCATCCACATCCATGTTCCCTCAATATGTAATATTGTTTCCATCCACTTGAAATAGTTTAAATCCAATTTTACCCTTAGGTGAGTTTTTTGTAAAGAATATGAAAGGAATCTTTTGTCGTTTTTCCGTACGAGGTACTTTTTGACTTTTCCGACAAAAGTACGAAGAATGTTTTTTTTAACTTATACGGCATGAATGGATGTTTAAAACATTACTTCAAAGAAGCTTCCTTTACAAGTTTTCAAGTTTATTTTTAATCAACTTCTTTTATTTTAAAGTCGTATGACATGTTATGAAAGGAAAAATGTTTTTGAAGAAGAAAGGATATTTTCCTCAAGAATTCAATTCAAGTGTTTTATCAAAATTATTTTCCATCTAAGATAATAAAGGGTTCTGTTTCTATCCATATTTTTACATTGGTTTGACTATGTTGTGATGGAATTATGTTTATGAATTCCTTTATCATATATGAATTGATTTATGATGTCATGATGTTTCAAGAATCCCATTTTTGTTACATGTGTTATGCGATGATGCATGTTTTATGATTATGTGGCACACATAAGAAAGGATTCATTATAAGATGGGTGGGACCTATATCTCCCTCCAATGCATTGGGTAATGATTTTATATCTCATGAGATAGACATGGCTGGAACGGAAGGTTATTTCGGTTCAGTGATACAGGACTGAAACGAGGAGTGAACTCGGTTCAGAAAGGGACTTTGTCCACTAAGATAGTCTTGGCAATGAGTCATGACTAAAAAGAAATGATTTTCCATGATTATGTGTGCATGCCACAAAGTTTCAAGTTTTATGTTATGGGGATCTCATTTTCACTTCTATGATTTATTCCATGTTAAGATATTATGATCTCTTTTGCAGGTTTTGATTTTCAAAAAGATATGATATGATTTTTATTTCCTTTATTTGCCCTTGCTGAGCATTTGAGCTCACCCTTTTATGTTTTCTTTTCCCCAGGTCAGGAAGATGGATATTAAGTAGAATATGCTAAAAGGGACCCTAGATATGATGAAATAAATGGGAGACACTGTAGAAGATTTATGAACCAGTTGTTTATGTTTCCCAGTTTCTAAAGACACTATACCTATAGGGTCCTTTGTGGTTTTGTCATATGATGTAATAAGTATGCTTCAATTTTGAAGTATTAACAATGTATGTAATGTATGGGTCGTTATAGTTGGTATCAGAGGCAAAGGAGGTAGGAATGTATCCGATCCTTGGGAACTCTCACATGTGAGCGTTGGACGAAGCATGGCTCTCCGCCCAAGGGCTTCATGAGGAAATGGCTGCCACTGGGGATGGTGGTGTGTCCCGCCCAGGGGGTGTAGCCGCCCATGGAGTGCCCTGATAGGTATCAATTGTAGTCCACTGGAAGTAATTCTAGACCGCTATAGTTGGTATCAGAGGAAAGGTATAGTCAACCTTTGGAAACTAGGATGTGAAAGCCTTAGTAAGAACCCTAAGGATAAGTCTAAGCATAGAACACAATCTTAGTGTTTTAGAAATGGCCTTGAATAACCTAGGATAAGACCTTAAGCATGAAAATTTTATTCTTGAATTATGTGGTTTCCTATTATAATTAGTGTTGCTCACACTATTCTTCTTGGTTTTAGTCAATGGCTGGAACCCGAAGGAACCGTGTTAATGCGGAATGCGATGGGCAATGCAATGATTGTCCCCCTGAGCAACCAAACGATATGGGAGCTGGAATTAAAAATCTTGTAGCCATGCTCACACAACTTTCTCAAGCTATGAATCATGCAGGATTTCCAAACGAACAAAGAAGGGAGCAACATTCTGTTGAATCCTTCATGAGGCAGCGTCCACCATCTTTCAGCGGGTCTACTGATCCATTAGTTGCTGAACAATGGATTAGTACTACTGAAAAGATATTTTCAGTTCTTCAATGTTCTGAGCATGATAAAGTCATCCTAGCAGTGTATCGTTTGGAAGGAGATGCGGATCAATGGTGGAATCTTGTTAAGAATACGAGGCAAAGGGATGAAATTGAGTCTATGGAATGGGACGAGTTCAAGAACTTATTTTTCAATAAGTACTTCCCTCGTATTCTCCGAACAAAGATGGAGAAAGAGTTCCTTGAACTAAAGAAAAGGGATGATGAATCTGTTAGTACCTATGAAGCAAATTTTACAAGACTTGCAAGGTACGCTTCTGGTATTATTATCCAACCTGAGAGTAAGATCGATCGATTCTTTAGTGGCTTAAAACCAAGTCTTCGAAGGGCGTTAGCCATAAGGGACTTCAATAGCTATGAGGAAATCGTTTGATGTGCTATCAAAGTCGAGAAGGAGATTGGAGTAACCCATCAGTCACATGGGTTTGATAAGAAGAGGAAGATGGAATTCAAAGAAAAATATAAAGAGCACACGGAAAAGAAGATGAACTTTCCCTTATGCTCAAAGTGTGGAAAGAAACATGGAGGGAGTTGTCTTAAAGGGACAAGTAAATGTTTTAAATGTGGAAAGGAAGGTCATCGGGCATTTGAATGCCGTGATAATGGGAAGAAGATGTCTAATGATGCAAACAAAGGAAGGGATACACAGAATGAACCTGCTACACTTCAATGTTTCAAGTGCAAGGAGATGGGGCATTATGCCAATCAATGCCCAAATCCAAGGGTTGATGATGATGGTCGACGTCAACAAACTCTTAAGGCTAAAGAAAAAGGAAATTCACATGCAATTTCTATCAGCGATGTGGAGTACGATAACGATGTGGTGAAAGGTAAACTTACCATCCACTCTAAAGTAGCAAATGTTTTATTTGATTCTGGATCCACCCACTCTTTTATTTCTGAAATATTTTCTAAGGGTATCACCGTATTACCTCAACAATTAGATGTTGAGTTAGCTGTGACAACACCTAATGGAACATCAATCGCATCAGAAGTTTATAATTCTTCTCCGATCGAAGTTTGTGGGAAAGTGCTTCCTGCAAATCTTGTGATCCTTCCTTTAGTGGAATTTGATGTGATTCTTGGCATGGATTGGCTTTCTCTACATGGAGCTCATATCAATTGCCAAAGAAGGGAAGTCACATTTCATACTCCAGATCAACCTACGATCGTCTATCAATGCAAGGATGAACATAACCTTCCAGTGGAAATTTCTTCCATCTTATGGGTATTGATTCCACTAAATGAAGGTTATTTATCTCAAATGGTTGGTGAGAAACTCACGATTAAGAATATGCCCATTGTACGGGAGTTTGATGATGTCTTTCCGGAGGAATTTCCGGGTCTTCCACCAAATCGTGAAGTTGAGTTTTCAATAGAACTCGTACCGGGTGCTTTGCCTATTTCAAAGACACCTTATAGAATGTCCCCAATTGAGTTGCAGGAATTGAAGAAGCAACTCCAAGAGAATCTTGATAAGGGATTCATACGCCCTTGTGCGTCACCTTGGGGAGCACCTGTTCTATTTGTTAAGAAGAAAGATGGATCAATGAGACTCTGCATTGATTATCGAGAACTTAACAAGATCACTATCAAGAACAAATATCCTCTCCCACGCATTGATGACTTATTTGACCAACTACGCGGAGCTCAATACTTTTCCAAGATTGATCTTCGTTCAGGGTATCATCAATTAAGGGTCAAAAGGGAGGATATACCAAAGACGGCTTTCCGTACAAGGTATGGACACTATGAATTTATAGTGATGCCATTTGGTCTTACTAATGCCCCTGCTATCTTCATGGATCTAATGAATAGAGTCTTTAGAGACTATCTTGATCAATTTGTGGTAGTCTTTATAGACGATATTCTTGTCTATTCAAAGAGCAAGGAAGAGCATGAAGATCACTTGAGAATTATATTGAAGACCCTGAGAAAAGAGAAGCTTTATGCCAAATTTACCAAATGTGAATTTTGGCTTCAAAAAGTTGCATTTTTGGGTCATATAATCTCAAAAGAGGGGATATCTGTGGATCCAGCAAAAACAGAGGTTATCGAAAGATGGTCAAGACCAACAACAGTAACTGAGATCCGAAGTTTTCTTGGTTTGGCTGGATATTATCGACGTTTTGTAAAAGATTTTTCACGGTTATCTAATCCAATCACCAAGTTGACTCGGAAAGGAGTTAAGTTTGTCTGGACAGAGGAATGTGAAGAGAATTTCAAGGAGTTGAAAAGAAGGTTATCCAGTGCACCTGTGCTCACACTGCCTTGTAGTGGAGAAAGGTTTGTGATCTACAGTGATGCATCCAAGAAGGGATTGGGGTGTGTTCTTATGCAAAATGATATGGTGATAGCTTATGCCTCACGACAGTTGAAAATCCATGAGCAAAATTACCCAACACATGATTTGGAGTTGGCTGCGGTAATCTTTGCATTAATGATTTGGAGGCATTACCTTTATGGTGAAAGGTGTGATATTTATACTGATCATAAAAGTTTAAAGTATATTTTCACACAAAAGGAATTGAATATGCGCCAAAGAAGATGGTTGGAGCTGATTAAGGATTATGACTGCTCAATCCATTACCACCCTGGGAAAGCAAACAAGGTGGCAGATGCATTAAGTCGACAAGACCATGCTAGTTTATCCATGATGAGGATCACAAAAGATCCAATATTTATGGATTTACAAAGGATGGATCTTGGAATTATAATGGAAGGGGAAAAATCTTATCTTTCTCAAATTAATGTTCAACCATCTATACATGTGAAGATTAAAGAGGCACAGAAAGAAGATGTCGAGTTACAAAAGAAGGTGAGAAATGTTCCTGAATTCAACCTTGATTGTGATGGGATAATAAAGTTCAGGAATCGGGTTTGTGTTCCTCCCATCCCCGAATTAAAGAAAGAGCTGCTGGATGAGGCTCATAGTTCTTCATTCTCTATTCATCCTGGAAGCACGAAGATGTATAGGGACCTGAAAGAGTACTTCTGGTGGGATGGCATGAAAAGAGATGTTGCTGAATATGTCTCTCGATGCTTGGTTTTTCAACAAGTTAAAGCTGAGAGACAGAAGTCTAAGGGGATATTACAACCATTACCCATACCCGAATGGAAATGGGAAAACATCACTATGGACTTTGTCACAGGACTTCCTAAAACATCCAAAGGCAATAATGCTATCTGGGTCATAGTTGATCGTCTTACAAAGTTTGCACACTTCATTGCTATTAGAGAGGATTTATCTCTAGATCAGCTTGCCAGGATATATGTAAAGGAAGTGGTAAGATTGCATGGAGTACCACTTTCTATTATATCTGATCGGGATCCGAGATTTACCTAGAAGTTCTGGTGAAGTCTTCAGCATACTCTGGATACAGAGTTGAGTTTCAGCACTGCTTATCATCCCCAGACAGACGGTCAGTCTGAGAGAACAATTCAAACCCTAGAAGATATGTTGAGAGCTTGCTCTATGGATTTCAAAGGAGGTTGGGATCAACACATACCTTTGGTGGAATTTTCTTATAATAATAGCTTTCACTCCAGTATTCAGATGGCTCCTTATGAAGCTCTCTATGGAAAGAAATGCAGGACTCCAACTTGCTGGGATGAAGTTGGGGAAAGAAAGCTATTAGGACCTGATCTCGTTGATGAAATGGCAGAAAAGGTCAGATCTATTCAACAACACATAAGAGCAGCTCAGAGTCGACAGAAAAGTTATGCCGACAACCGAAGAAAAGACCTAGAGTTTGAAGTGGGTGATAAAGTGTTCTTACGAATATCTCCCTGGAAGAGGGTTATGAGATTTGGAAAGAAGGGGAAGTTGAGCCCTAGATATATCGGTCCTTTTGAAATACTGGATCGTGTTGGGAAGGTAGCTTACCGATTGGCGCTTCCACCGAATCTCTCTCAAGTTCACGATGTGTTCCATGTATCTCTCCTGAGAAAGTACATACCAGATCCTTCACATGTACTCAGCTCAGAAGTTGTACCGCTGGAGCAAGATCTTTCTTATGAAGAACAGCCGATAGAGATTCTGGATCATAGCGAAAATGTCCTACGAAACAAGACCACTCGTTTGGTGAAAGTTTTATGGAGGAACCACCAACTTGAAGAAGCTACATGGGAGCTTGAGGATATGATGAGGGAGAAGTATCCTCATCTGTTTGTTACAAAGTGACGAATTTCGAGGGCGAAATTCTTTTTAAGGGGGGTAGAATGTAACACCCGAGACTTTTTAAATCATCAAAGGAATCTTTTTCTACACAACACTTACTTAGCTTTCTTTACACGCAATCGTGACCTTCCTCGATAGCTTGCGTCGTACGCAATACCGAGTTTCACTAAACAACAATATGCTATTAAAACTAGCCGTTATGAATAGTAATAACCACTTTTTGAAATTTTATAAATTTTATTTTTCAAAATGGACTTCATTTTTGGACTCAGAATATCGAAAATAGCCTAGGGTGAAATTTTGGTATTTTTTTGAAAACTTTCAATTTTTGATGAATAGTGAAACCACTAAGTGGTAGGTTAAAAACTGAATTTTGCATAAAACTTAATTTTACCGCTTCTGTGAATGGAATTTCGAAAATCCGAGAGACACGGTTAATATCAAGGACTAAAATGTGGTTCAATGAGATGAAAATAATTTTTTGGTGAATAGTAACTTTTTACTTTTTTTACCGCGGTTAATAGTAAATAGGGTAACTAAGGGTAAATATGATATTACTATTACCCTAACACATGTCCTAATTCTATTGGACAAGTGTAATTCGACCAAAAACAAACTTAGGAATAAAATATGACCATTTAGGCCCACTTGGATTAGATTAGGACATTTATTATTAATTTATTTAAAGAAGGGTTAAAATAGTTAAAATCAATGTTTAATAAGTAAATAATTTTTAATATGGGGTTATAAATAAGATAAATTCGATTGTAAATATTCATTAGAAAGCTAAAAAGATTTCCTACATGATGGTATTTTATTTGTAATTTTTAGACATCAAATAATTTAATTTATTTATGACACAAAGATGATGGAGTAATTATCTTATTAATGAAATATTGACAAAATTGATAATATAAATACCAAAATAAATGTAATTTAAGACTTTTTATGAATTAAACTAATTTTCTAGGTTACTATGATATATTATTATTGATTTAATCAACTTGGTTCGAACATATAATTCTGTTATGACTTTCACAAAAATCATATATCAAATAGTGTCAAAATTGACACAAAATAGTTTTTAAATCAAATATTATATTATTAATTGTTATTGTATTCCTAAAAATCTAAGGTTCGGCCAAATGACATAGATAAGGATATATATATTAATAATAAACAATTTGGGGTTCGTTTGGCATGTTATAGTAAGTGTATTAACCATATAGTGAAAGAAAACAAAAAGACATGGTAAAAGTTAAATTATTTAACTTAGAGTTAAATTTAATTGATAAGGTTAAAATAATATCCTAAACTTGTCTAAATTCTATTGGTTGATAGGATTTCGACCCATCCCCACTTTAGCTTAGAAATAAGACCCTTTGTAACCATTATAAACCGATTTTGACTTTAATATAAAATAATATTTTGAGATATTCCTAAGGTGCCCCTCTCCTCCCTTATAAAAGGGCACCTCCTCCCCCTCCTCCTCACACCAATTTGAGCACTCAAGCTCGGCCAACCCCTGCCATTTTCCCTTCTCCACTTCCCTAGAATAATCCTAGAGGTCCTGGTCTTCTCCAAAGACCAATCTTAGTTCCTTAAGTGGAGGATTCAAAAAGGCGTTCCAAAGAAGAGGTAATATCCATTACCGATCTTTTCAATTTCTTTCTTCTTCAACTTCTTCTTCTTTAGTTGTTTCATGATAAAGTAATAACATCAGTATTACTTACATACTGATATGTTATTATAAATATGAAACAACCCTAATTCACCTTCTATCCATCCTACGGAAAAATGAAATCACCGCGCGTGCGTACGTACGGAATACCGTCTCCACGCCGTGGTGTAATCTATTTTCCACCATCACCTTACAAGGATGGGTATAATGGTGTAATGAGTAACTATATATGATTATTATGAAGTAATATTGATACTGAAATAATATATATATATACTCCAATACAATTCCACGATCATAGGAACGATATCATCACTCGTGCGTACGTACGGAATACCGTCTCCACGATGTGATGCGACTCGTTCTACATGATCTTCATTTAATAATGATTATATAAATGAATTGAATGAATGAATATGGTATATACTACACTAATACCATTCTGTAAATGAATTATCTATAACCTAAAGATAAGAATAAGAATTTACTCGACAAAACACGCATAAGAACAAAAAGTTATAAAGACCCGAGTAACAAGTAACAATGAAATATTACTAACAAGAAGCTAATAATATGACCATATATGATATCATATAAATATGTATGATTCTGGAATAAGTCAATAACATTATTTAAACCATTATACAGGAGCTTCGGACACGTACAAAGCTAATCGGACCTAAGGTAAGGGAAATATCACAATCTCATTTTTATCCGAGATTGTTTATTCGTAAGTATTTACTGGGGTGTATTTTATCATCCACATCCATGTTCCCTCAATATGTAATATTGTTTCCATCCACTTGAAATATTTTAAATCCAATTTTACCCTTAGGTGAGTTTTTTGTAAAGAATATGAAAGGAATCTTTTGTCGTTTTTCCGTACGAGGTACTTTTTGACTTTTCCGAAAAAAGTACGAAGAATGTTTTTTTTAACTTATACGGCATGAATGGATGTTTAAAACATTACTTCAAAGAAGCTTCCTTTACAAGTTTTCAATTTTATTTTTAATCAACTTCTTTTATTTTAAAGTCGTATGACATGTTATGAAAGGAAAAATGTTTTTGAAGAAGAAAGGATATTTTCCTCAAGAATTCAATTCAAGTGTTTTATCAAAATTATTTTCCATCTAAGATAATAAAGGGTTCTGTTTCTATCCATATTTTTACATTGGTTTGACTATGTTGTGATGAAATTATGTTTATGAATTCCTTTATCATATATGAATTGATTTATGATGTCATGATGTTTCAAGAATCCCATTTTTGTTACATGTGTTATGCGATGATGCATGTTTTATGATTATGTGGAACACATAAGAAAGGATTCATTATAAGATGGGTGGGACCTATATCTCCCTCCAATGCATTGGGTAATGATTTTATATCTCATGATATAGACATGGCTGGAACGGAAGGTTATTTCGGTTCAGTGATACAGGACTGAAACGAGGAGTGAACTCGGTTCAGAAAGGGACTTTGTCCACTAAGATAGTCTTGGCAATGAGTCATGACTAACAAGAAATGATTTTCCATGATTATGTGTGCATGCCACAAAGTTTCAAGTTTTATGTTATGGGGATCTCATTTTCACTTCTATGATTTATTCCATGTTAAGATATTATGATCTCTTTTGCAGGTTTTGATTTTCAAAAAGATATGATATGATTTTTATTTCCTTTATTTGCCCTTGCTGAGCATTTGAGCTCACCCTTTTATGTTTTCTTTTCCCCAGGTCAGGAAGATGGATATTAAGTAGAATATGCTAAAAGGGACCCTAGATATGATGAAATAAATGGGAGACACTGTAGAAGATTTATGAACTAGTTGTTTATGTTTCCCAGTTTCTAAAGACACTATACCTATACGGTCCTTTGTGGTTTTGTCATATGATGTAATAAGTGTGCTTCAATTTTGAAGTATTATCAATGTATGTAATGTATGGGTCGTTATATGACCCGGGTTGGTTCATGACAAAATATTATCAGAGCAGGTCAGATCTTGAGCGGACCTTGATTTTCAGAGTTCCCATTGTTATTTGGGGTTATCATGGTAGAAGGATTAGAATTGATGGAACTCAGGGAATAATAACGGGATGGTTGTCATGAACCATTTTCTGTTCTGAACCTTGTGTTAGCATGGGATGTGTGGGTTGTTGATGACTTTTGATTCTTATGGTTTTTTTGGTACTTGGAAATGAAATTGGAGTTGAGAAAGTATCATCCATGAGCTCACATGGTCTAGCAATCCATGTGAAGTTGGGGACATTACCCCAGAGTGCTCCTTGTAATGGTGGCATGACAGAAGTATGGCCGCCGACCATATGTCTGAGTGATCCATTAGCATTAGTTTCTCCATGTGGATCATTTTTATATTATTTACTTTTAAGAATTGTTTTATAATATTTTATTTTGGAAATTGTGAAAGGTTGAATTTAAAATGACAATAACCATGTTTTGATCTCACACCTTGTTTTGTTGTTCCTTAGTGTTCTTACCCATACGCAGGTTCGATGGATGCCCAAGGTAATGCTTTTTGTGGTGAATCCTTAGAAAATCATCTAGTTGATCAGCCCAAGGACTACATCCTTCGGTTTTTTAAGTTGAACCCTACCCTAATTTATGGGAAACAGATCCTCTTGAGGCAGAGGAGTGCTTATGGATGATAGAGAAGAACATATGTTCTCTCACGGAACCTGAGTCATTGAAGGTGAAGTTGGCTACCTATAAGCTTGAAGGTCCAACCTGGAAGTGGTGGAAGTCTGTTTCTTGAAGAAATCCTCGAGAAGATCTCACATGGGAGGTCATTAAGTCATCGTTAATCCTAAAATATTTCGCTGAGTTGACGAAGCAAAGGAAGATGATGGATTTGTATAGTCTTCAGCAAGAAGTCAAGTCTGTTTTGTAATTATCCAGTCATTTCTTGGGATTAGCTACATATAAACCAAGGTATGTTGGAAATGATTGCATGAAAGCTAGTTATTTTGAAATTGGATTACATCCTGAGGAATAGTCAAAGGTGGAAGAGTTTAACTTAATCACCTTCCCTGACATGGGGAGACAAGCATTCCTCTACGAAGTTGAATTAGCATGAGGACTTCAGGTGGAAAATGCTCATCTGGGCTTGGGATTCAGTGTAGAAGATAGCAATATGAAGAATAGGAAGTAGCCTGATGCCGGTGGTACTGGTAGAGGAATCAATTGGTATTCAGATCATCAGTCATCTTCCTCACATGACCATGCCTTGATTAGTCACCAATGTGGTAAGCGGGGTAACAAGAGGTTGATGTGCTCAAATGATCCAAGACCCTACCACACATGTGGGTGCTTGGTTTACGTGGAGTGATTCTGTCGAGGTTTTTCCAAGAAGCGCGTTGAAGTGAGACCTGGCTCGTCAAAGGACACCTCATCCCGTCAGCAGGTGTACGGTGATGTTTAGGGATCAGTTTGGAGTTTTTCTGTATTTAGTGTTCCATGGATGTAGTGGTAGTCTCTTGTATCATTCTTCGTTGTTTTGTTTCCTTTAGTTGTAAGAATGGTTCTTATAAAACATCTTTGAAACCTTAATTCTAATGGATATCCCTTTGGTAAAATTCTGATTCATGTGTTATGATTGGGAATTTTTGAATCCTCACAGTGAGGTAAGAGAAGCTTCAATCATCAAAACTCCATCCATAGGTCTCGGAGTGAAGCTGGCGCGTTGTTAGGAGAACCCCATTGGTGTAAAAAGACCATGGTATAATCTTTGTCTTTAGTGTAGCGTGGTTTGTGTTCTTATGGGGGTGGGAAATTGTTGATATGATGATGTCGGTAGTTTTGATATTTTATTAGTTGGGCCCTTCAATTCTCCCCCTTGTGGTGTGGGGTTTTAGATATGTGAAGAATTTTTTCATGTTTGGCTAATATCGTCAGTCCTTGTAGGTGGGAGACCCATCGCGAGTCTTACTGAATTCAGTTTGGATTTTTTCTTATAGTGGGGAGTCTGTTCGGGCCTCCCCATGTTAGTATAAGAGTTCCTTTACGGTTTCTTTTTTGTTTTGTTTAATGTGATGGTGTTTTGAGTACAAGTTGCATGTCATGGGATTTCGGTGTTCATTTGGATCGATCAAATGAACGCACTTAAACATTTGGGGGGTGAGTGACACTTAAATCGTTTCTCCTCTGGGTCTTCATCTTGTTATGGCTTTGCAGTGGCAGAAAGTGTTATGGTGGGGAGAATTGTTACACCAAAACCCATCTAATTTTTTATTTTATAATTTTTATGGGATTTTTGTGTTGTGTCATAGACCCGTGCGTAGGAATTGAGTTGTCTGCCGAGACATTGCTGACAGCCCGGGCACTGGTGCGATAGCATCTAGATCAGACAAAAGTTCACACTCGGTTCGCACAAAGTCACTAGAGGTGTGTGCGAACCACACTATTGAGTTATTCAAATAAAATTAATATTAATAATATAAATGTATTATTATTTGTTATTACCAGAACTGTTATTAATATTATTAATGAAATTATTTATATAAAAACTAAAATTGAGAAATTTATTATTATGATCATTATGATTACTAGTATTATTAATTATTATTATTATTATTGTTATTTTTATTAATGAAATATAATTAGTTAAATAATTGTTTTATCAATATTATATTTTTATTAATGTTATTATTATTATTTTTATTATTATGAGTAATAATAATAATAATATTATTATTATTATTATTTAATTTTATTATTATTATTATTCTTATCTTTATTATTTTTTTAAGTTTTCTTTTTTTATCTTATCTCTTTCTTCTTTTTTGTTATTTCTTTATTTCTTTCTCCCTTTTTCTTTTTCCTCCATTCCACATAGGTGTCCCCTCTTTTTTTCCTTTCTCCCACCCATAGAAGAAACCTCATTCTCCCATGTTGGAGTGCCCCATCCCTTGTTTCGGGCTCACCCGCACCAAGGCCTCCCTCATTCTACCTTGCAGTGTGCTAGCACCCCAGCCTCCTGTGATCCTACCCTGCGACGATGCCCACCAGCTGCAGCCAGCCTCCCTCGTCCCTTCTGCACCTGCAGCGCGACCCCTTACAGTCCCTTGGCCTCCTTCATCCTTTATACAACCACCATATCCTCTCTAGCACAGGCTGTCGCCGCTTCCCCCAACAAGCACAATCCACCACTGATCTGCAACACCCCTTCCCAGTAGGCCCCATTTTCACTCACCCTCTAACGCTACACCCAACCCATTGCACCTCTTTCGCACTATAGGAATATATCCTCTCATCAGGATTTCCCGTGTGAAACCCCTTCTCACCATCTTCCGCACCGCACTGACCACACACCAGCAGGCTGACCTACCTCCAACAGCCCCTCAAGGTCTCCAAATAGCTCCCTTCTTAACGTGCTCGACCATCACGCCCCCCATTTTCTGGATGACCAAGAAAAACCTTCCAGACAGCTTTGGCATTCTGTGATACCTTCCCTTGTGGGCCAGGCTTCCTCGTCGACCCTGGTTCCACTGCTCCCTCTTCCTTAAGCCAGCGCCTTCTCTCCAGTTGTCACTGATGCTGCCTCCCCATCGGAGCAGATCCCCTGCACCAATGGCCTCATATTTCTCCCTTTCTGTAGTGAGAAAAGTACTATCTCTAGCCCTTTTTAAAGCTTCCCCATGCATTACCAGCTTCTAACCCACCTCCCTCTAGCACCCGTTGTCCAACTGCTACCCTATCCATGGTCGGACCTCCTCCACGGGAAACCCTTCGATTAGCTCACAGACTCTTCTTATTTATCTTCTACATGCATCTCTGGCTCAATGAGCCTCTTGTCTAATGATCATGCAACCTCCCCAATAGACCGATCCCACATTCGGTGTCCTTGCCACCCCATTTTGACTATCACTCGACTCTGTTGATTGAGCGCACCTCACGTCATCCTCAGTCCCTTTAAATCTAGAGGTACTTGAATTCTTGTATGACTTAATTTCATTTAATTTTTTTTAATTTTTTTTAGTTTGAGAATATTTATTTTAGAATATATTATGTGATATTGTAGATAATTTTGTTTGGTGAATAATTTCACCTAAATTATTGGTTCTTGGAATGTTTTGTGAAGAGTTAGTTTGTTGCGAATTATGTTTTGTAAAACCTGTTGAGCTGGTTATTTTTTATTGTTTGTTCGCTTGAGTCATTTTATGTTCATGTTTATGTTTTTTAGTTAACTTTTTAGTCGCAGCGCATATACAGGATTTTTCCATAGTCATGGGATCATTAGCTTGCACGTGATTGTGCGCCCGCACAAGGAGTGTCGTGTCATCGTGTTTGGACTGCGAGTCGAGGTAGGTCCCCCATGACACTCAGCTTTAAATTTAGAATTTATTAATTATATGATATTTTATTTATTTGAATAAATGGGAAATAATATTATATATTTAATTTTTAAATCATTACTCAATGTAAAAATTGAGCTTTTTATTTTATTCACGACACTTGAAATATTTTCTTGATGAATAAACACACAATAGTAAAAGAATTCATTTTTTCATATGAATATAATTCAGGGAATTTCATTTTTATTTTATGTTTATTGATAAATGATTTCTTCTGAAGCATTATCAAGTGTTTTGGTTTTCCTAATAAATGATGTTTTTCATTAAAGTTGTTGATGTCCCATTTGGAACCTTAATAAAATAAATTATTTTTGGAAAATTTCTTTAAGGTGACTTAGGGGAGATCTTATTGTGTATGTTGATTGCATGAGTTGTCTATGATGTTTGTGAATCGTGACTGGTTGATTTATATTGTTAAATCTTCCTTTTTATTGCTTGTGTTGACATTGGAACCAGGAATAGTAAGTGAATATTCTAGGAATGATAGTTGCACTAGTTTAGACTATACACTGGCTAGTGGCCCATAACAGAGAGGTGTTCTATTATCAGTGCGATGAAATTGGGCCACATGGTTAAGCCATATAAAGAAACAATGGGCATTAGGGAATTATGACGTCACATAGTAGGGCATGCCTTCAGGATGAGTCATATGTATAGTATGTTCTGTATTGTTCACGAGATCATATGTTCGATCCATGTTTTCTTTAGTGTTTATTTGTATCTGGTGGACAATTGAGAGGTCTAGTTCGGTAGTTGGCCCTTGTGTGCCACTTTTTCTATTTCCCTTAGTATGTGGTTTTGTTGTGTGTGGTTTTACTTTAAACTAACTACTAAAATTTTGATTTCTAAACTGTTTGAAAATATGTTTTTAAAATGAAATGCATCTCTTTATTTCAAACAGTAATCTTTTTTTTAAATTAAAAAGGGAAATGGACTGTTACTTTTTTTTTTATAAATGTAAGTGTGTGTGTTGAAACCCATAATTTATATAATTTAGTTCAAATATGGAATTAATAAATTATTTATTTAATGTTAGTGAATTGGGAATAGTTTTTTTGGCACACGAACTGAATTATAATACTCGCACCTATAGTGTTTTCTGGTTTTTAGTTTTGTTGCAGGTTTGAGTCGAGCATGTTTTGTCTTTGTAGAGACTTGTTTGTGGTTTGGATAGTGACACTCAAAGTCATGGGGAGTTTTGGTCATGGTCAGGGTAGTTTGTTGTTATCGGCCGTTCTTTCTTTATCGTGTTGTTTATTTACATTGCGTTATTCCTCTTTTCTGATGCTTTATTTATTTTCACTGGGAGAAATTATTACCAACTGTCCTCTATTGATGCCCTGGTGCTTATTTCCCACCCAAGAGGATCAAGAAAACCTCTCGGTCTATGTCACAGACTATCTTAGGTGATCAGTTTAGGGTAGACCCAGGTTGGTTCGTGACAACAAACATGTTAAAAATTAAATATTTATTAAATTTATGAGTATGACATGTTTCTCTTTAGTTCAAAAAATTAATGGCCATATAATCATAAAAATGAATATAATATTACATAAAACTGAATATATGGTGTGTATATATTAAATTTAATCATAAAATGTGATTTTAGAGTTTTTTTAGGGTTATTTTCTGGTCCCTAATTACCTGATATACCCATACCATGGTAGTAAAATTAAAGATATTTTTTGAAATGTGAAATTCATAATTTATGTAATATTTCTCAAAACCAAATATTTTCAAATTTTGAAGAAATTAATTATTAAATTTTATCATAAATAAAAAAAATTATTTTTAAATGAAATGTTTTATTAGAGAATGAAATAACATTACTAATAATGCAGTGATTATTTTTAAATTATTGATCAATCAATGTATACTGAGTACTGAATTTATATATATATATACATATATATTATAATGTCGTTAATCCTATTCATTCCCACAAATTTAACAACTATGTTATAATGGTCGTATTGAAATAATTTTTGGTTCATTTGAGCTTAGTTTTTCATGTCGCAAACACTATCAAACAAAATTTTTTTCCTTTAAAATATTTGGGTGTTACAGAACATTTATATAGTGATCACATAATCATGGAATTTCCCCACTATAATTTTCTACGGTAAATTCTTCAAATTCACGGTCCTTCATTCAAGTAGTTCCCCGTATCCATATAGTTTAAGCATTTCTAGTATCTATACATTCATAACAAATTTTCTGATAATAAATTAATGGTATTTTCATTTAAAAATTATTATTATATGAATTTTAATTGTTATTTACTTCATTTTATAAAAGTATACATTCGAATATGTTCTATATTAAAATTAATTAAAGGAAATAATCAATGTTTGTGCACAACAAACATTTCTATGCCACAAAGGGTCATGTTGCTACACCATAATGTTGAAGTTTGTACAAAATAAGTAATTTGGGAATTTCACTATTGATGGAATGAATTAATGAATCAAAATTAGAGTATATCAAAAAATACACTCATGTATTAAATTTAATTGATTCCTGTAATGAATAACATTGATGAATGGTGACAAAAATGATTTGTGTCGTGAATCTCAATTCAATATGTTAATATATTCATACAAACATTCACCAAAAATTTATAAAGATCCTTAATGTTTTTTGTTCCATTCAATTCATGTTTCATGGAATTAATCCCTTATCACATTAATACATTTCCGGATAACATTTTTTTAATAGGAATCTAAAAAATGAATTATGTGAGACATTAATTCATTTTATGCACATAGATTCAAAAATAAAACTCAATTTGTGATGTTTAAATATTTTCATCGGATCATCAGGGTGTACCACTGTGACATGGTTGAAGAATCTCTAAATTCATAAGGGATTAATTCAACTCTAATTTTTCACCCAAATTAATATACATGGGTTTTGATGCCTATAAATAGATACTTAAGATGTTGTATCATATGATGTGATGTTGTAAAGTTGTATATTGGTGTTTGGTTTTTGTAGATTATGCCATTTGGATTACTCTAATAAATTCATTTAAACCTTTAATTTCTTTATTTTATTTACCCGCTCATGGATAAAATGAAATGGTGGTTTTAAATTCATTAAAACATGTGATTTTATTTTCAATTATATTAAGGTATGCTATGTTTTACTCTTTAATTTATCTTGGTCATTTTCTTTAAAAATATATTACTTCTATTTTTATCTTATATTCATATCATGATATTTTCATGTTAACAAAGGAGATGTTTTTTGTAACAAATATCTATAGAGAGCATTTCTCTAAGACCATTGTGTGGGTTGAACTATATGTATAATAATAGATTTATTTTGTCTCATTAATGAATAAGGAAAAAATGTTTACCATTTGAATGTTTAATTCATGAGAGAGAGAGATAGATTAATTACCATGACCATTGGAATTTCATTTAACTATTTTTGAAAATATTGAGATTAATTAATTTTACTTTTCAACAATGACAAATTATCAAGGAAATCATATTTTATGTAAATTTTTCCCTTTTTTCATCCCCCTATATTCTCAAAAATAAATATTCTTGGAAGTTTAGACATATTTCAAAAAAAATTCATTTATAGTTTCAGTTTTTTATTTAATAAATTATAAATCTTTAACCTCAAAAATTTAGATCAACCTAAAATATTAAAATTAGTTACTAAATAAATGTTGAGTTAGCTATTTTGGTGTGGTGATTTATTAGTTTCCTAATTTGGTATTCACATTAGAATTAATGATACAATTTTTCTGTATCAATTTGACATTACAGGAATCCTTCTTCACATTAAATTCTAGATTCTCATCATCATTATATCAATGATTGATTCATAATATAATTACAATTAAGAATGATTCATTTTATTTCCTTCTATAACTATTATATGGTGGAAATTCCACCCTTCCATTCTTCCATTTTTATCATATTTCAATATATAGAATGACGACCTACTAATTAGTCTTCACAATTTCACAAGAAAACATAAGATCTGAAAAATTATTAATATATTTTGATAGATATTTATATTATATACTCATATTATGAAAATATTTAAGACACTAATTCCATCATGTGGATAGGTTGTAGCCCATGAATTTAGTTATAAATCGTACTTCATGGATTACATATACAATATGTATCATGAGTTGTTATCCCTGTAATGTTTTGTTTCAATTGATTAAAATTTTTCTCTTCCTTTATCCTGCGGTTATGGAATTGATATTCCATATTGGTTAATTTCTTATAATTAGTGTATTATTTAAGGTATATCATCTAAAAAGTCATTAATTCCATACTACATATCTCCACTAACTCCATAGTGTTTTCAGTTAATGGAAACCATTAATTAGTATCTTTATTTAGATGATTAACTATTGTAATAACTTACTACATTTTATTACATCCCAAAGCAAGAAATATATTCTCTATAGACAAAATATATTTATGTGTTAAAAATTGATTGGTATTAATATTGAATTATTGAGGTATTTTTCACTTTAAATGGATCAACATTGTTTCAAAATGTTAGGGATCAGTTGGATTCTATATATGGGAAATATTCTTTGCTACAAACCTAGTAAAATGACCATATTTCATTATAATTCTCTCAAATCTGGCACTAGACACCTTGAATTCATTGATTTGATCCCTTGTAAAATCCCTATATAGTTTACGAGTTTTGGAAAGGTTTTTATTCCCTCGAATAGTTTCCATTTATATATGATTTCATATACTACATTAACACATAAAATTAGTAATATTTAACCATAAAATATTTATCCTATTTAAATTATATAGGATACAAGTTATTATTGAATATTTTAATTACTTATCATCATATTCTCATAATGGTCAACTATGTTCTTCTAAGTATAATTCCCCTGGTTTCGACTAAGCATATTTTTAATACAAACTGTAACAACATCAACTGTATTAACACATACCCGGTGGTTACATTACAAAATTGGTAAAAAAAATTGATATCTCATATCATATAATCTATGAGTTGGTTTTCTCAAGAGAATAGTAACAACAATATTAGAATGTACTATCACATGAAACATAAAAAATTTTATTTCCTATAGGTGGTTATATTATAATAATATACAATCTTAAAGATTACCATGTGTAAACATCCTGAGATGATGTATAATCCACTTACAAGTACTTTCAAAATAATGTCAACATATTATGTGTCCCATAATAGGATTTCATCTAATTTGACTGAAATATATCAATGGATGACACAGATATAAAATTAGTTACATGGATTGAAATAACTATATTAGTAATGATATAGTGCACAATTAGTTGGATTTAGTGACATTGTACCAATATTCAATACTCTATATTTCAGTTATATTCTAAGAGGTCAATAATAATAAAATATATTATTTTATATTTTACATTTTTTACATGAATTTATTGCATTAATTTCTTAGAGTATATGTTGTATTGAGACGTTCATAATAGTTAAACCCTTTGATGATAAACATTAATTTTCATAATGATTTTCGTAAATATTGTTCTTCAATTAGATGAAATTGTATAATGGGACACATAATATGTTGACATTCTGGTGAAATTACTTGTAAGTGTATAATACATCATCCTAGGATGTTCACAAGTGGTAATCTTTAAGATTGTATATTATTATAATATAACCACCTATAGGAAAGCCAAATTTTTATGTTTCATTTGATAGTACTTTCTAATATTGTTGTTACAAATCCTTAGACTATGAGATTATTATTAATGTGGGTCATTACCTACAAACTTGAATGTATATTCCAATATAATTATGATAAATGACAATGATGGCGTTGGTACGTTGGGTGTTTTATGAATTAAATTAATTTAATGGATATGTCGATGAACGATTTCCCCTTCCATCTTTATGGAAGATGAAATATGTTTCCTATTGATTAAAAGAGAACCATAAAATTTAATTCTTCTTACATTGTATAAATATTACATCATTTCAAAGAGTTAAAGAAGGATGTGTCAAGATTATAGGTTGATGACACATGTGTTAAACTAACATGATGATTTTTTATACCAAGGGATTATATGATATATTTATTATTCCAATGTGGTGGTTTTTGTTCAAAAATATAATCATCCTATGTTAATTAGTTGACCTATAACTAGATTGAAATCATATACTTTAGTTCATCCTCTCTAATTCCATTGAGGAATATTCCTTCAGGTTCACATAGAAGATATGTTCTTTGATCTCAGTTAAATATTGTTATTATTTGATGGGGTAATAAACATTATCCTAAAGAATGTGATATAATATTTATTCCATATATATTAATTATTATTAAATAGTATAAACCATATATTCATAATATAATTTTTTTATTATGTAAACATATAGTATTTAATTATGTCATGTTATTCACAACATAATAAATAATTATTTATTAATCTGATTTTTATATTTATGAAAATTTTAAATGAAGAATTATTCTCTAGGATGTGAATAGACTTTTTATTTATTTATTTATTTTAAGAATAATATTAGAAATATATTACTATAAATTTGATAAATGTCAATGAGGAGTAGGCCAAATATTGTACAGTGATAATTATTTATTCTCAATATTGTAAAACAAATATTTATCATTCTATGGGTTATAGAACTAAATGAAAAAATAAATAAAAAAATTATTAAATGGAATGCAGTTCCTTTTTCATTTAATATCATTTTATGTTTATTTGTGTAATTAATTAAATATTACACTCTAACTTTATGCCTGTAAAAAATCATCTATATCATTTTGGAAGAGTTTAATCATTTTTCACCAAATTCCTCTAAATTTCATGCTCCATAAATCATCCAATCAAGAATTATAATGACAAGGGAGATTCCGTCGTTATTGAATGAACGTTAAGTAGTGAAGGTGAATATGGAATACAATTGATTATCCATAATAGGAACTGATGTTTTATTAGAGTTGTTACAAATTAAAAGATTGCAAATATATCACAACTATAGAGGGTTTACTTTGGGTAGTCATGATGTAGTAATGGTACACTGATCATGTTATAACGATCAACACAGTCAATGAATAAATATATTAAGACTGAGGTAAAAATTTGTCTTATGAAACAATTTAAATTTTAAAATAATTTGAAAATTTCTTCTCTTGGATTTGGAAATACATTTCCCAAACTTATTGTAAAAAAAATTAGTCATGGAATTCATAATCAGGTACATTGATAATGGTATGTTAAATCTGAAAAAAGATAATTTATCCATACTACCAATATGAACTTTTACCATATCATGATCCATAGAATTTAATAATATCAATAAAATTAAATTTATAATTTTTCATTGAATATTCATCATTAATGAATTTAAAATTTAATTTTCATTATAAGAAATTCATTATTTTAGTCTAAGTATCAATATCTATTCTTCTTCCCTTTGTTTATCACTCATAAAAACTAGATCTACTTTATAATATATTATAATCAAATGAAAATACTTAGAGGTTCCATGGTTTCTGACTAGATAGAACAAGATTACATGGAATCTAGGCTTAGGGTAAATGGTTTGTACCAATGTTCAATACACAATGATAACTCTTGATTTAATTTAGAGCACCAAGCATTAACTACATAATGTGTGAATTAAATTTCCATAGCATGTTAATCAGGCAACCCTAACATAGATATAGCCAAACTACATGTCATGTAACTCAACTACATGTCATGTAACTCAAATACATGTTGTTTCGTGTATCTATTTTTATGTTAGATAATCTTGGGTCTTTCCGATTTTAGGTAATTTTTACATGATTAATGACTAAAAACCATGTAATATTAAGGAAACATGGAACGTAACAAGAAAACATATCATGTACCCCAAAAATTTCTAGGTAAAAATAAACTAATATTATATTTTCAAGTTTCAAATACATACAAAATAATGGATACATAGTATGTAAGTAGATCTATATGCCATGTACTGTACATTTATACACAAGAAAACTAAAATTTAATATTTTACTCCATTAAACAACATCAACATGTGGTCTATGTGTCATTTATTAACTCATACATATTTTGTGAGAGGATATATATATAAATATATATATATATATATAATTTCCAATTAATTTATATTTAAAATAATAAATTATATATCATTTATAATTAAAATAAATCAACTACACAATGAAAATTAATAGCATTATATGCTACATTAAAGATGATTTGTGTTCTGTGTTATTTATTTACTCGTTCAATCCATGCATTTACCTGAAAAACATATTTCTAGATCCGTATATGTAAACTATATATGATCTCAATACATATCATGTAATTCAAATATTTACTTACTGAGTCACATATAAGTAAAAAGATTTAGTTTTCTATTAAATTTAAATAAACAAAATTTATTCAAATAATTTAAAAATATAGTGGATTGATATGTCAATGTTATATTGGATCAAGATTAATATAAAATTAATGATTTGATTAATCAGAAAGTTAATCAGATTAATTCATTTATATATGTTCTTAATTTATAAAACAATTAAAATGAATACAAGCTAGTTATATTAAAAATGTATTCATTGCATAAGTGAATGATCAAGTGGTTAGACCAACTTTTATTTGTGAATATTTCTCTAAATTTAATTATTTAATTGTATTTTTTAGTTTATTTTAGTAAATTAAATTAGTGTCATGTGATTCATACAGACCTCATTAATATATATTGTATTAAATTCCCATAGGTTCTTTTATGTAAAACTCATTTATAGTTCCCGTCGTATTTGAGTGATGATCAAGAATTGTAATGATCAAGATCCCATGTGTGAGGAGTTTGTTTAAGATAGATTGGAGGTGAAACCCTACAAAGGAGATACACATGATAATGGTGGAATTATTTTACTTGATCTGAGACCTGTTCATGGGGATTTCACATTGTGTCAATGTTTTTTATTGATAACCCAATAAAAACAAGTTGGATTAATCTCAATCACATTCCATTATTTATTTATTTTATATATCTATAATTTAAAATTATCAATAGATATAGTTACATTGTCACATAAATAAATTTCTTAATATTAAAATATTGAATATAAATAAATTTAATTTGGAAAAATATTTTATCACCAAATTGTCAATAACTTAAGTAAAATCCATTTAATATTAATAGGACAACTAAAATATAAAATAATAACATTACAAAATAATCCATCATGTTATTATTCATAAATTACATTCAATAGTATTAATTTTATGAAAAGACATTGTTGAAGTGTTGGTTCAGGCAATATTTAGGGGTACTATTAAACATTGGAGACTCTTAAGTAAGATGTTGGGTTGACCTAACTAAACATCTTTTCAATTTATGGTGCATTGTTTGCTCAACACACATTTAATTGATAGTGTAAAGGAAATATCAAAGAGGATTTTATGTCTTGGGATTAAACTTAATAGAATAAGCAATTTATATCTTGTAATTGTTAATGCTACCTACCAAATCATCATATTATGGGTTTCATAACTACAGTCCAGGTTTTACGAAGGGGAATATAAATCCTTTCCTCTACAATTTCTATGAGATGGGATATTCTGAGTTCAATAGTGAGGGATAGTGAGATTTGATAAAATAGTGGGATAGTTAATGAAATTATTTTTATTAGGTTTCATACATATTTTTAATCATGTAATGTTGGGATAGATGAATTTTTATTGCTTCATATTAGAGAAATATTTTTTAATTACATTATCCCAAAGATCAATTATATGGAAAACCCATATCTTAATTGGTAGCTTCATCAAGGAATGGTTTATACACTTATGAGTTGTGTTCTGATAAGAGTGGTAGGCTTACAGGCTACATTACTCAATCACAGATCATCCTACTCTAGAGGAGAGTGATGATTAATTTTATGTTTATTGAAAATAACAAAATGATTTTCTATATTTATACCATTTTATGTTATTATACATGACTAGTCAACTCATGTATTCTCTTGAGAACATGTATTCCTATAGATTTACCTTGAATATATATGATATTTATCAAGAGATACCTATATAATAATTGTATGAGGTATCCATTAAATGTTTCGTAATAAATCATGGATATGTTTTAAAAACAAGGCCTAAATAGTTGAACATATTGGATACATTGAGCTCCTAGTGGTTATATGGTTTAAGACACTCGATTAATAATGCACTAATCTCATTTGTTCATCACTCTGTAAAATAAAATCAGGGTTTTTGAAAAAATTACTATAAAAACATACATAAGAACCCTATAGATCTTCTCACTCTACTTTACAATGCAGATAAGAATATGATGTGTGTATCCTTTTATCCTTATGATGAATATGAAGAAGTAGTAAGAAAATAGCTCTATGACTAACCTAAAGTCTAAATTCACATCAAAATTCCATTCCAGGAAGAGGAGGATATATAGGAAAATAATGGAGAATTGTGTTATTTGATTATTATCTTGCATGAAGCTCAATTGGAATAAAAACTGCACCAATATAGAAAAGAAATTGTAATATTTAAGTGTGTCTATTAAAGAGTAAAATATATCATTTTTTAATAATTACGTATTAGATAGAGAATTTTATTCTCATGAATATATTAAAATAAAAGACCCATGTAGTATCATGATGACTTTCCATAATGAGGTGGATATTATAGTAGTTTTAACACCCCAAAATTCTAAAGTACGAACATTTTATTTGATAGCGTGTATAACATGTAACATAAGTGTTAAATGGAATATAATATATCCATACAATAGAATTAATTTAAAATATTAATTAAATTAAATATATGGTATAGTATGAAATGAATAAAACACAATGTGTATTTTTCCCTACATAGAACACTTAATTTTACTCGTGTTACATGCAAAGATAACATACATTGATGGCTTGTGGTACAAGAAAAACCGATTTTTACCAAACAACAATATATTATGAAAATATGTTTATTTAAAATAATGAGATATAACATCATAGTAAAATTAATTATTATGATTAATAATATCTAAAATATGAAATTATAATTTTTACACTAATATAAAATGAATTCATTTGTTACTAAATAATTATAAAGGAATTCAAAAACCAATTGAATATAAATTAATTGTTTTTATGCTCGCAATGATGTTTTATCCAAATAAACCAAATTATATGTAATTATTGAATGATGTTAATTATTTTTAAATATTATATATAATAAATAAAATATTTTTACATTCATCAAGCATATTTGATAAGCATAATATAAGAATAAACCTAATATTACCCATAAAAACGATGTTTTTTATAAGGGGGGTTATCTAACTTTTAATAGTGCACCAAATTTATAACAAATGTTTTTCAATTTTATTAATTTTACCCAAAAAAAAATAAACTTCATTTTTAAATTTTATAATAATAAATATAATTGGTTTAATTTTTAAAATTTTTCTACGAAGTTTCATTTTTTAATGAATTGTGAAAAAAGAAATAATTTTCATTTGAAATTGTCTTTTAATGTAAATAATTAATAATGTAAAATTGTATTTTTAATTAGATTAAATGTTTATTTATTTAAATAATTCAACAAGAAATCCAATTTATATCATTTTAATTATCTTTAAGTTCAAATTGGATATAAAAACATTTCAATATTTTTCATATTTTCACATTAAAATTTACTTTCTCTTCCCATCTATAGGATTAAATTTAAATTAATGTGTATATAATATGTGATACGAATTTTTAAAAATGGATTATATATTTGGAATCAGATTAATATATAATTTTTGGTAAGGTAAAATTATTTCATTACCAAAACCTTTTGTGGGCTAAATTAAAATTAATTACATTGATTAAGGAAAAAAGAAAATTTACAAGGGAGTAATCCTTTAACATAAAATAGAAAATTACATAGAGGAATAACCGAAACATATATTTTCACCACACATAAAAAATATAATCCTTTCCTATAATTTTATTTATTTATTAAGGAACATGATGTTGGGGATACCTCTCAATACAGTTTCTGATTTTATATTTACTTGAATCACACTATTCCTCCCCTATAAAAAGGAACTCAGCCCACCACCTTATTCACACCCTGAAAAAACATTTTCTTATCTAAAATATGCCCAAAACCACCCAAAAATACCTATATTATTTATATAATACTCACTTTGTGAATAATGAAAACCTACCATGTCATTTGGTATATTCCAAAACAAGTTATCCGAAAAAAAAGTGGTAATGTTCTTCAATGATCACTTTTCTTTAATTTCTATATAAAACATTTAAATACATATTATATACTTTCTTTATAATAAAATAAGAATCCAAAATATACTATAATATTTTTTGGCCATTTTTATGACAAACATTCACACACACTTCCATCAAAGGGGATACACAATCATCGTTCATGTTTACAATCGACTACCAACCCGTGAACTAATTATGTTTGTTCTTCTTTTAGCACCTTTTGAAGGTTGGGAATAATGATGGATTTATAGTATATATATGATATATATTTTAATTAAAATTTCATTATGATTATGTAATTTTTTCATAACACATACGTTAATTAATTTAATTTTTTGAAAATATGATAACATTGTTTATCAACGCGTGGACTACCGCCTCCTCAAAACAATGTTATCTATTCCAACATTACATGTAATGTATTATGGACGGTTTTAATAAAAATATATTTTTATTCATAACATTAATATGATAAAATAATGAAAATATATATGCATTTATATATATCACTTCGTTTTAAAATATGATAAGGAAATGGATGTAGCGTTCAGGTGTACGTAAGACCTTTTGTCTCTAAAAAACGTTTCACTTAATTACCATTATCTAAATAATTTGTATGACTCTAAATAAATATATAATTTATATATATCATATTTAAATCACGTTTTACATCATTTATATGAAAAAATCATTATCTACATAATAAAAAAAATAACAAGAGAAAACATACTTGAAAAATAAACCGATTAACACCCAAAATTGTGAAAATAATGAATGATTTTGTAAAAATATGTAATAATTATTTATAATAAGATAATATATGATATTATGAATATTATTCTGGTATTATACATAAGGATTAAGTATGTTCAACCTTAATTAAAAGCAAACTTATATATTTTCATCTCACATTCTACAATTGTGAGATAAATGTCATATTCCTCGCTATATTATTTATTGTAATGTATCTACTAAAAAGTTTGATATATTATATCATTAATTGTATTATATTAATGATATATATTTTTTTGGTTTTTTATGAATACTTTTGGGGTTTCCAATTCAGATGATACCATTGTTCTAAAATATTTTATCTCAATTTACATTCTATTAAGACTTGATAGTAATTATGTAGATAATTTATTTTTTATGGTGTATATAATAAAACATTATGTGTATTATCAAGAATACTTCATTTTTTATTCTATTTTAAATTTCAATATGAATTATTTCTTTAAAGAGGCTTTGAATTAAAAGTTACCTAGTGGTAAACATTTTTATAAGTCGATTCATTTTCATTGGGTTACATCTCTACCTTGTTATCATAGTAATTATAAGAATATGCGTGTATTATCATTTTAATATAAATTTTTACATTTACACTTTTATGTAGATTTATAATTGATTAGAATAAAATATTCATTTTTTTAATCACTACTATATATTTTTTTATTTTCAAGTGTTTACTCCATAATATTTTTTTATTCTCAATTTTTTACACATGAATTTAAATTAATGAAAATTATCTATAAATTTTTTAATAAACCCTTTAATTTTCAAATACTATGTTTATTCATTATATTTTTCAATTAATAGTAAAACTTCATCACGCTTTGGAACTTAATATAATTACAATAATGTTTTTTTATTAAAACCTATCTTCATATCTCTCTTCGGCCAGGAAATATCTTCCTCTCAAAACTAAATTTTATAAAAATGGATTGAAGAATGTTTTCAACCCTTAAAAAATTTATTTAAAAAATTTTTACCCATTTTTTAGAGGAATATTCTTGTATATTTTCAAACAAGTAATGTTTATCACATTTTTACCGTACAAAAGGAATATTCCATTTTATATTTCATGACATGTATGAAATTAATACCCATAATTTCCTTGAAGATTCCTTTTTAATTTTCAAATATTCTTTTAGATAATTTTTTTAAAAAATTATTTAATAGAAACTAATTTTTAAAATGAAAAGGATATTTTCCACACTGTCTTTTTAAAATATATTTTTATGGAAATTTTTCATCATCATTGATAAAACCCCATATTATTCCTTCATTGGGTATATTTAATATTTATAACATCCTTATAATTTATTTGGATTAATTATTATTATTTTGATCATGTATAGCTTTGAAATTTACTTCCATGAATCATTGTTTTCATCATTAACTTCCCCTAGAATTATTCACCTTCTAGTGATCATTAAAATTTTAATCTCCACTAGATATCCGTATAATTTATCACGGACATTATATTTTACAAAACCATATATAATTTTTATATATAGTTATACCTTGATAGTTATTTTTTAAATGAGTCAAATATTGATAAATTCATATCTTTTACTCAATATAGATATTTTATAAGGAACATTGTTCATGAATTAAATCAATTATTCGATATATGAGGAATGTTTTGGACATGTGTGACATGGGTGGGGCCTAGTAATAAATATACCATTTATACATAAATAGTCTAATTGGATGTGTCATTTGGATAGAAATTTTTGGTTTGTAACCCAATATGTTTTAAAACATCATGTGAAAGGCCTTCATAGTAAAGGTATCATGTAAAGAGGAAACATGACATCAAATAATTTAGCATTTCTTTATTTATATTTATTTTTCATTATCCATGATATTTTAACTATGAATATAATATATGGATGAGTTTCCTTCTTAGATTATTTATGAAATGGCATGGGTTTTATAAATTTACCATTCTATACTGATTATTTATTATCTAGTAATTTAAATGTAATTTCAATTCACTTATTTATCTAACCTATGATAATATACTTCTTCTCGGTTTACTTATTACATGAATTTTTTTTCATTTATTTGCCTTTACATTTTTTTATGAACCCTCCCTTAGTTTTTTTGTTACAATTATTTTGTGGCCATATATTTACCATTCCCTATTGTTTATGTTCATTTAATTATTATTATTTCCACTTTACTAAACACTTTTTGTTCATTTGGTCTCACCCTTATTTTGTTATCCTTCCCCAGTATTCAATGAAGTTTACTTAGAATGATATGTAGGGATATGATATATGGAATAAATTTATTTTTAACAGAAAAAATATGTTCTAATTACTTTTTCTTAATATTTGACTCATGTATGTATCAGGTTTACGAAGAAAACTCAACTGATTAGTCCTTTAGGATTTGATACCTTGTAATCAGGTCAATGTAATGATAGTAGGCACTGGATCTAGGATTCCTAGGGTTGGGTCTCAAAATTTGGTATTAAAGGAATCTTAGTAGCAACATTGGAAACTAGATCCAGGAAAATAAATATTAGGGGACATAACCCAAATATAGTTATTAACAATTAGAATAGAATTACATACATCTTTATTAAAATAAGTGTTATTGATATCATCATAGAATTAAAATAATGAGGTTGATCATATTTTCTAAGTCGTAAACATGAATTCATATGTTTTAAATAAGGGAGACTACCAATATTAAGTAAATTTTCTAGAAACTCCTGGAAAGTTCATGTTTTATTTGAAAACCCTATGTCAATATCATTTCCTTAACATTTTATAGATATAAATTTAAATTTATCGACAAAAATTATGGTTTAAATTATCAGTAATAACATCATATTTATAGTAAAAATATTTTGTTAGACATTTTAATAAATATAAAAAAATAGGGTGTATTGAAATTTATATAAAAAATGTTATTTAATTATTAAATTTCAAGGATGGACCCAAATATTTCATAATTTCTTAGGAATTATATTAATATAGTTTATAAAATGGACAATCTGAAAGAAGGGTGTCATCCTATTGCATCTGGTGTAGTTGTGGGGCTTGAACCCATGACCAAGAGATAATAAAGGGTTCATGCCTACCACTGGCCTACAAAATGACCTAGTTAATATGCCATTTTTTAATGAAAACATTTCATGAATAAATATTAATTATGAACAAGAATTATTACGTTTAAGGTTTATAGATTAATTTATTAATGAGTTTGGTGTGGGAAATAGTTAGAGGAAAATTTAAGGGATTATTTTTTAGATCATGAAATCTATTAAATGTGGATTGCAGTTCTTGAGAAAAAAGTCATTTTGGATGTTAATTTCTTGAATTAAAGTGATAAATATGAAATTTATTAACGAACAACCATGGGATGATTTTTTTATGAAAAAGTGAAATGTAAATTAAAAATACTTCTATATATTCTGGTGTTGTAAAATAAATACTCAACATTATGAATATTAAAATAAAAATGGGAAAAACCCTTATCTATCAATCGAGATCATACCATTTTAATTATGTAGTCATGAAATGGAGTGTGTATCTACGAACAATACTATCATTTTAACTCGTTGTTCTACTTATATAATTTTCCTATGTGGAGTTATTAGAATCATCATGACTAACTCTATGTGGTATTAGATTCTCTACTTAGTGAGTTTTTCCAGAGTTCAGTTGTGGGGTGATATCCTATTTGTATAACTTGTTTCAGATAGGGTTCATAATTTCACCCAGTGGTCTATAAGTGATCCCATAACTAGGTTTGGTTATCTACTATTTCACTCTCTGATAGTTACCACCAATGATAAATGTTTTTTCCATTGGTTAGGAAATACCAGATGAGTGATCAGATGAGTTCTATCTAGGATAGAGGAGGTATAACTAAGGAATTGGATTCTATCGGTTGATATCCATATGGGATTTTAATTATGTTACAATGGATTCAGGATTCCTAATATGTGATATCTCATAGTTGTGTTCCATCTAGGATGGTGGGTCTCATGGAGTGAGAACTCCTAGATGAGCGAAATGCTAGAGCCTAGATTTAGTGGTTGTGGTTAGCATTATAGTTTTAGAACATGATACATGGAGTGTGTTGTGAGTATATCTATGATATTATTGGATACGTTTATGTACGTGTCTTAATTATTGACATATGAGGGGTGATGAGTAGGCAAGCCTTATGTAGAAGAGGAGTGATCGAGATGGATTACTCTCTTTTGCAAAGGTTTTCTCATTCTTCGTGGGGTCGAGATAACTAATTATTGAAAGATTATACTTTTTTTTTGTTTTTTGGGATAACTATTGTATATTATTATACACACCCCTCTAGGGGGTCTTCTTACATAGGTTGTGTCTTGTGCAGACCAATAATTTTCTAACACAGTTCTGAGGGGACTTGGAGTTGGTGGTGAACAGTTTTAAGTTTTTTAGACCGAGGAGTTTACCAGTCATTGATTTGGTTGTAGTCCCCTCCTTCTAAGATGGTCAAACTCTTCTATAGTTTTCATTTTGTGGGGTTGTATTTTTCTTTTTCATCACATTCAAGTACGATCGTACTCTGTTTATGGGATAGAGATCTATATAATGATTTTTGTATCAGGTTTATTATTATCTCTTCTCTATCTAATGGTGATGGATGTGGGTGAATTCCAACTAGTACATTTTTAATGCATACCATGTGTGTGATATGTATACCCAGTACTTGTCATCATCCCCTCGCATATTAGAGTAAGGCTTGCGGTAATAACGACTTGAACTCTTGCCGGCTAGGTGGGCCCCAGTGGGTCATTCCCTTATAGGAAGAATCACTAGATGAATATAAAATATAATTATATTGACTATTAACTAATTAAATTTCAATAATAAAATCATCAATATTGATGAATTTAATTTAACTATAAAAATTACATTGTGTGAATAAAATTGATTTTTTAGAAAATAATCTCTATTACTTCCAAATATTGGGTTTCATTTATAAACAATTAATAATCAATGAATGTATTTTTACATGTGTAAATAATAATTTTTTATAATTTAGTTACTCCTATTTATACTCACCAATCAAATGGAAATAATATTATTTTCCCATTAAATAATAATATTTTAACAAATTATCACAGCTCGATAAACACATTATTTTGTGTAAAGATTACAATCAATGAAATATTAATTTATTTAAAGAGATATATATGATATATTATTAGGGTGTTACATTGTATGACGAATTTAATAATTATTCCATGGAAATTTTTTCACTATGATATAAAAAACAAAATATACTTTTACCTCATCATGTCCTCTGGTTCCGAAATAGTTTCCCCTATTTTATGATCCCCCATCAAACATTGACTATTTGAGTAGTCCCATCTCATAAAACATTCTATTGATGATCTTAAATCACCACCTGTTGTTCATAATAATGATTATCATTCCCTATTTGTATAACCTTCAAGTTTATTACATGTGAAGGATCTAGTAGATACTTCCTTATGAGTGATGCATAGAACACATCACGAACTTGATAGACATTTGGTTAAAGATATAAATGATAATATATTATCCCAATATGTTATATTATATTTAAAGGAATGATATATCATGGGATCAACCATACCTTTATTCAAAATCTCATACCCTTCTTCCATTAATATATTCGTTTGAGTACATTGTCAAAAACTTCAAACTCTTGGTCTTTCTAGTGATTTTTAACATAACTTATCTATTAACTATGAGTGTAACTCATGTGTTACAGAAAAGTGATAACCTTATCTACTATCTCCTAATCTAGAAAATGTATCTATATCATTATTTACCCATATTCACTCGAACAAATTGTCATTATGAACTTCCTATTATATATTAATTTATAATTACCCATCTAAATTATTTGGTGAAATATATGGTTGTAAAATAATCCCTACATACACTATTCTGATCCCATCCAAATTTAAAATCCATATAAAATGATCCCAATATTAATTGTAATGTTTGAATGGTCCTCTCAGAGTGACCATATTTCTGTGGAATATATATAGTATTAAACAATTACCCTAAATCCAAACACTACTAAATACATCTCTATAACATTTACTTAAACATAATATCCTTATATGACCGAATTGATAGTTTTAATCCCTGAAATCTCATCACTTTTTAATAAGTATCCTCAAATGTGGTGAAAATATAAATTTTTCTAGATGTCAATAATGTGAACATTCATAGAAAGTAAATACACATCATCCCAAATAACAATATTCCCTTTAGATGTTTTTGGATGTAAGATAATGAAATCTATGGTATCATTTTCCCATTTACATATAGGTATGGATAATGGTTGTATAATGCCCTTATACTTATGTTTCTCAGCCAAAACTTGATATTATACTTGTCATCAAGATACATACTCTAAAATATTCATTTTCATTTTTTCCCACTCGAAATATTATTTCAATATCTAAAAATATATAGAGATATATTATGAATAATGAAGGGAGAAATATAAGCTTCATATAATAGCTACATATTAAAATATTTTATTAATGGGAAATATACTCTACCCCTAAACCATATCATTCCTCCAAAATCATGGTCATACTCATGAACATTTCTCACTTTCTTCAATAGTTCTTCATCTTCCTTCTATTACTCTATAATTTTCACATATAGGGATAGTTGAAGCATCATCAAAGAAACAAAGGATATATACCATTTTCTTATTATTTCAGGTCTATAAACCCTTTAGTATTTGATCTATTTCAATACTCATCAAAGAAAAACTACCATGATACTTATATCTTAGAGCATTATCTATTTTCTTCCCCTTCACCTGATATTATTTCATTGAGTAGCCATAATCATTAATCAACACCTACCGTATATTTTGGTGAGTATTAAACTATTTCCATGTGAATATATATTTCATGATTTTAAGATTAGTATATCTAACATACCACTAATGATACAATTATGGATTAATATTTTTTGCTAAAAATTTACATCATCTAACTCCAAAGCATATTTTAGGTACATTGTCTCATATATTTAAAATTATCATGAGGCTTAAGGCATCACCATATTATATTCCATAATGATGAAACCAAATCTCTTATTTTATACATCACCAAATACCACAAATCCATATCGACTATAGGGTAGTGTAATAATTGGATCACTGACCAACCTTCTATTCAAATCCTTTAATTTCTCATCACATTCCATTATCTACTAGAACATAAATCCCAAAAAAATAAAATTGGTGAGTTTTTTATATTTTAAAGAGTAATATCTCATAGGAAATGTTTAGTATCCACCCATCCAAGAAAATATAGTTATCAGTAATAGTGTTTTGTCTAATATTTTTTTAGTAACTTCAACATTTGAAGGATCAATCAATGTACCCACAAATGATATTATATAACCCAATGAATTGATTCTGTTGTAATAATTTACACATTGTAAATCTAATATATAGAATCACGTTCCTCAATATGTTTATTACATCCTCCAAAGGTTCTTCATGATCAACCTTTATCTATAAATATATACTAATATATTCTATAATGACTACTACAACCTGATAAAGGTAACCCATAAAGACTATATTCATTAATTCCAGGAATATAGAGGGTGTATTAATAAGTAAAAATGAAATCAAAAGAAATTCATAATGCACAAATCATGAATTAAAGGATTTCATTTTTATATAGTCCTTCTAAACCCTTAATTAATGATATCATTAATGAATGAAAATCAAGGATATGTAATGAGATGATTATAATTGAATAACAATTCATCCATATTGGGAAGATGGTTCATTTTCTTATAATTGGAATTGTTATATACTCTATAATCAATGAAAATATGCATTTTACCATCGTGCTTTTTAATAATAAGAATATGTGCTCCCCATGGAAACACAATAAACTATTGTAATCCTCTATAAAGATTCTTCAGGAATTCTTTTTTCAATTCTAGAGTTCTAATTAGGGCTATCCTAAAAGGAATATTTGAAATAATTAGAGAACAATCTATGAGTTATATTAAAAAAACAATATTACAATTTAGAGTAAGTCTAGTAAACTTGTTTAGAAACTCAACAAAAAGTATAGTATAATAAGAATATTCTCAATATTGATTTCATCCCCAACTCTGTAAGTTTGACAAACATTATGGATAGTACATAAAACCCACATGATATATGTAATTTTAATTATAATCTTATATTTATCCTTACACCTATAAATGATAATAGGTTAATCAATAATATGATTTTTTTAAATTCCTTACTGGATAATTGATCAGATATTGATATTAAGAAAGTTCACTATAAAATAAATTTCTAATGATTGAGGTGATAATAAAATACCAATAGAAAATTACTTAGACATAAATTATTGGGATGATTCAAGATATAATATGATATTAGTTTTCATATACTAGATGGCATGTGTACATTTCACCCAGAAAATATTATACCCCACTTCAGTAGTTTTTATCGCATGAGTTTTCCCTTTCTCATTAGGATTAATAGGCCATTGATGTCAATTTTCATTGTAAAACATTGAATTCTATCACTGTTATACATAATTACAATACATCATTAATTTTAAGAATTAGTTTTTGGGTGGTTCTTTAGATGGTGTCATCTATTTTTCTACACTATCAATTGGACTATTAATCGCTAATTGAAATTCATGGTATTTATGATCATCTATACCAGATTTAATGAACCTGCAATTTTTATTCAATAAATTCCCCAATGGTTTACTCCCACATTTGTAAAAAAATTAACTAATATTTCATTCCACCGGGTGATTTATATTATTTCATTAGAGAAACCATCAACATGTTATTATTAAAACTAAAGGAGTAATGGGAATATACAATTTACATTTTTACCTTGAGATCGCTTATAATTTTTTCTTCAGGTCTACTAAATTCTCTTTGAGTTCACTAATTTTTTATGAAAACCCATATTTTAATACACATTAAATCATAATTTATTATATGTTGGTAAACATAATACATTCCAAAATTACATGATGCCGAGTTCAATTATAATGTTGTATGAATATCATAATTAAATAAAATATGAATATGATTAAAATATTGAAAATTTTCTAAACACGCAACTAAAATTACTTCATTCTTCTAAAACTGAATGGGATTTGCTAGGCGCATGCATATGGAAGGAGTGAGATATAAATCCTACTACGGGGTTAAGAATATAATCTAATTAGGTAAAAGAAATCATGTGAGCCAAGAGGAATATCATGTTATTATAAGAGGGGTGAGGATCCATATCATGAATAATGAGGCAAGATATTCCATTATAACATAATGAAAAAAGAGGAATGTGGGAAAAACATAAAACAAAGAATCATAAACTTATGTCATGGAAAAAATCTTATATAATATAAAATCATGTGATTTTAGTAACATTCCACACACTATATATTGAAACTCGTGAAATTTAAACATTTCCAAATGCATTTTGGGGCTATATAATTCTCATCCCACCCTTAACATTCATATCCTGTACATGTATAAGTGTGCCATATAGATCAAAAAATAACAGGATTTTATTCATCATTTGTATCTCTGTAATTGAAGAATTTTGGATAAATTCATATAAGTAAAAAATATATAGCGGATAGGCATTACTAATTGAAGATTATTTAGTTAAAATGAGACTCTTTTTCAAAAAAATGATTGACATATAAAATAAAAATATCATTTCGAGAGCATAATATGTGTACATAAGAGTTTATAGAAGGGATTAATGAGAGAAAAGTGTGTCTCTAATTACATAGGAATCATATGTATAGTAATACAGATATATATAAATCATATTAGAACATAAAAAAGTTGAAAAAGGCATAATATAAACATGGTTCTTAAAAATTGGAGAAGGAGAGGATCTTATTCCTAGAGAGGGTTCCTCTAAAAGAATTGGAGGAGCTTCTTTAGAGGTTGGGGGACCCTGGGAGCACTCTAGAGATAAAAATATAGTATAATTACCTACTAAAAGGGCTTTTAGTGGTGAGGAATAATATTTTTTAGGGTTTAAATGGAAAAAGGTTGGATATTTATTAATGAATTTATGACCATAGGTATTTGACACTATATGATTATGTAATCCAACACAAAATCCATCGCATGGTTTGACCACTTATTTCTTATAATGTGTAGTTATTTAGGTTATTTTAAAAATTAAATGAATGGTCTTGTTAAAATAATACCCTTGGTGATCTGCAATTGAGTTATATATTCAAAGAATTTATTTTAATTCATTAAACTATAATAGAGGTTTTTTAGAATTCATTAAGTGTTTATAAAATTAAATAAATATCATAATTGAAATTTTTTAAAACAGTAAATATATATTTGGTTTTAGATAACTTTTATGGAATATATTACATCATTTTGGGTCATTATGATTTCATAATAAACAACATATATTTATACCATATTTAATTATGGACCAACAGTTTGTCTATCCCCAATATTTTTGAAAAATCAGCATTTAAAATCATCATCTTTCCAACATGAAATGTAATATTAATTTTATCCAAATAATACTTCTTTGTATGAAAATTTATATATATTAATATAAAATCCATACATACTAATAAAATGTTTTTTCAATAACAATGTTATATCCCTTATATAAAGTATATTTTATATCATAATACTATTTTTTAATTTATATTTAATAAAAATTCTTTAATGAAAATATTTCATACAAATTTTATTTATTTAAATAATTCAATAATTCATTAAAATTTATTGTTTTGATTAAATCTATACATTTTCCAAAAATAAAATTTGTTTTTTATCATATCAATATCTAATTTTTATCTAAATCATTTTCTAACCATTTTAAAAATAATAATAATATCGGAAAAGAATAAATATTATTTTATTTGAATAAAAAATATACACATTTATATTTTTATAGTATAGACACAAATCCTTTTATTACTCTAAAAATTCCATAATGGTATGGTGTGTGATTGTGATATTTTCTTTGGGCGATTCGATAATCATCATTTTGGATGTCATCTCAACATAATTGAAATTCACCCATATATAGTTTTTCTCATTATTTGGTCATTTAATCCCAATATAGATATGGTCGAGGGAAAATCCCTATGGTGTTATCTCTATCAGAAACTCCAATAAATGGGCTATATAAGGTATGTTCCTACTAATCAAGGAAATATCTTTTTTTATGCCAATGGGAGTTTATCAAAACCCTTTTCATATTCTTATCATACAATCTCTAATAAATTTCTATATTTTAAAAATTTATAATTCTTAACAGTCTTCTAAATATGAAAATATACAACGTTCTAAACTAACCAATGTAGTGCATGTATTTTTTATAAATTTATTATTTAATAAATTATTATTTTTAACAAAAATAATAAAAGATAATTTATACAATGTCATGTCATTTCATTATTCCTGCCTTAAGAAATTAATCAATAGATATTTTAAATTGATATATCAAAATAAATGAGGCATATTATTTTTCACCATCTCTTTCAGTTCATATGTTTCTTCCTCAAACTTGTGATTCTGCCACCACACTTTGACCTGGTGAGTTGTATTTTTTCACATAACATTTTCAATATGATATAACATTTTCACCCTAAGATCCTTTTATGAATGGTATTTGTCTAATAGTACCACATCTGGATTGAGTTTATGTGAGGGATCCTGTATTTACTTACTCTAGCTATATTAACAGAACACCTCATGTATATGAGATGGGATAGGTGGGTGTTATAGTTAATATTCCACCCCTATGATATGATCAAGGATCACAAAGGAGTCATTTTATCTTGGGATATGATTTACCTTGTTCCCAAACATCATGAAATTTTTTGAGATCCTCATAATGTGTCATTT
Organism: Viscum album; assembly: GCA_963277665.1. NCBI lineage: Eukaryota > Viridiplantae > Streptophyta > Magnoliopsida > Santalales > Viscaceae > Viscum > Viscum album. The sequence goes on from OY728157.1 coordinate 1,998,716,383, forward strand.
GAATTTCAAAAATGAAATTTTTGTTATATGAGAACTCCAATAGGTAATGGTGTTAGTCTAAATATCCTTTGAGATCCATTTAACATGATCTCAGCATATCCCCTAAGGATTGAATGTTCCTTCTAAAATGACCATTTGTATAAGGGTGATATGTAGGGATAAAACTAAGTTCAATATCCAATACTTTCCAAAAACATCTCTAAAACCAATAGGTAAACATTAGATCTCGATATAACATAATATATAGTCTAACTCCTATTATTCTTACCACTTTTCTTATATATATCATGGATAATTGGTCAAGAGATATGTACTCCTTAATATAAATGAAATGCATTAATTTTATAGGTGATAGAATACCACTCAGATGTAATGATTTTATTTAGGTTTTTGGGGGGTTATATAATGAAATCTGTGGTAATGTTTTCCCTTTTACATACTGGTATGAAAATTTATTTCATTATTCCCTTAGATGCATGTCATTCTCCCATAACTTGTTGTAATACCATGAATCGATATGCAAACCCCACATTATTTTTATTTATATTATCCCACGATATTTTTGGCTTCATATCTCTATACATCTTTCTATTTATTGGATGAATAGAGAATTATAAGTTGTCTGATTCATCCAAAAGTTCCATATTAACTTATAGTTTTGGGGGGCATATATTTTGGCTCAAAACATTATGACTTCATATTCATGAAATTGGAACTCTATTATATTTACTATATTATTATGTAGGGACTAATCATATTTATATACCTCCTTAATCCTCTCAAAAATAGATGGTTGGTTAGTTATTTTAGCTAGGTAAGATATGGGTACTTTTATTATTCCCATGTCTATTATTTACATTCCCATAAATATTGGATCCCTTGAAATCCTCATCATGAATATGGTTGTGAGATCATTTATACTTATAAATTATACCACATTGTTTTCCATCCCAATATGGTAAGGTATTGAACATTGATAATACCCAATCATCTCTAAAATCATTGTTTGGTGAATATTTATCTCCTTTTTTATGAACATATAATTGAGGGTTTTATGATTCGTATATAAATCACTCATCTCCCTATAGTCATAATGATTCTAAATATTCATTTTGATGATCATTATAGAATATTATATATCATGTCTTAGGAATGTAACAACCCAAGATTCCACGATATGCTTCTCTTAGAATAATATAGTAGCGTGTGTTGTACCCAACTTCGAGTTCTAACACACACCACATCCAATCAAACTAGACGTTTTGAACAGTAATAACCACTTTTTGAAATTTTATCTCTCAAAATGAACTTCATTTCGAATTATGAATATTGAAATTAGCCTATGGTAAAATTTTGGAAGGTTTCGGATAACATTTATATTTTGATTAATAGTGAAAATTATTAAATTTTAATTAAAAACAACATTTTTAATCAAATTAATTAATAGTGATAAATTATTAATTTTAGTGTTTTTAAATTATTTTTGAATATATATTCACCATTTAATCCAATGTTGGTCATTAGACATAATCTCACAATTAAACCAGACATAAACAAGTGTCAATCTTTTTATAGTTATTATCTCTTAAAAACATGCTTTTTGTTTTAACAACGAAAATTAATTTTAAATTATTTTCTACCACTTATGTGTCTTGAATTTGAAAAAATTAATTCCATATTTGGATTCATGATCTTCAAATTGTGTAAATAGGTCACTTTTATTTTTAGACATTTTGAATAATTACTTCGGTAAATATTTTATTTACCATGGTTAAAGGGTAAATCCGGTAAATAAGGGTAAAAAGGTAATATTATAATAATAATAAATTACAAAAAACGTGTCCTAATCTTATTGGTTGATACATGTCCGACCATTGGCATCTTTGGGTCGATTTTGGGACCCCATGGAGCCACTTTTATGTGATAATGACACTGTATATTAATTAAATTAAAATAAATACAAAATTGACATAAGCATATATCTTTTAGTAAAAAAATTTTTAAATATGGTTAGATATGTTGTATTTTAGACTATTAATATTCATTAGAAAGAAAAAATTATTTCCTACATAATTATAATTTATTTATAATTTTTAGACATTTAATAATTAATATTATTTATGACACAGTAATGATGCATTATTTTCTTTATTAATGAAAGAATCAAATATTTGGAATTATAAATGATAAAATTAATATAATTTGAATGTTTTGATGACATCCATGAATTTTATTGCTTAATATTAAATTATAGGATTTATTAAATGAATTTTTTTCGAATACATAATGTTTTTAAGAATTTCACAAAAATAAATTATTGAATAGTGTCAAAATTGACATAAAAGAGTTTTTAAAAATATATTATATAATTAATTGGTATTAAATTCCTAAAAATCTATGGTTCGGCCAAGAGACTTAAATTATGATAGGTGTATCATTAATGGGCCACTTGGGGGTCTCCTAGATGTATATATTCTGTTTATTAACTATATAATTTAAAAATACAAAGTGAGATGGTAAATGTTAAACTAATTAACTAAAAGTTAAAACTAAAAGATAAGGCTAATATAGTGACCCAAACCTGTCTAAAACCTATTGGTTGAGTGTTTTTAGACATATACCCACCTTAAAATCTATATAATCCACTTTGGATCCATTAGAAACTGAATATGAATTTATTATAAAATAATATTTCTAGCATTTCCAAAGGTGCCCCTCACCCCTCTTATAAAAGGGCACTCCCCCTTCTCAGTAATTCACACATTTAGATCCTTTTGGCTCAGACGTCCCGTGACCAAAATACTCTCTCAACATCCATCAATTCAACCTAGGGGCATTATTTTGATTAGAAATCCATCCCAAGGAGCCCTTTTTATGAAATCAAAAGGAAGAACCCGAAGAAGAGGTAATGTTTTCCCCACCCTTTTTCAAGTTCCTTTCTTCTTACACTTCTTCTTTATTTGTTATTACAACTACAAAATAATAACTCCCATATATTATATATAAAGTGACGTTATTATAAACATGGTACAACCATATTCAGTATTATATCCATCCTTTGAATGACATGTCACCATACGTGCGTACGTAAGGCTTACCGTCTCCATGTCGTGGTGTAATTGTTATTCAAAACATTATTATTTGGATGGGTATAAGAATGATGTGTAATTCATGTAAATAATAAATATAACAAGATAATGACACTGTATATATGATATAACATAAAATTATATATTATTTTAATATAAAAAGAATGATATTGTCGCTCGGGCGTACGAACGGTCTATCGTCTCCACGAACGCGATGAGATTCATTCCCCATCGTATCCATTCAAGTCTAATTATCATTTAATGATTAAAAATAATTTTTAGATAAATGATATAATTCTGGATATGAATAATACACATCCCATCCATAACAAATATGACTCATGTAACAAATAATATAAAGTAAAACGAATCTATTAACACCCGAAACAATGATAATACTAAGATATAATTTACAAATCAATGTCAAAAGATCATATATGATATCATATTAATGTATATGATTTGTGTATAATTTAATAACAATTATTTCACCATTATACAGGACTTTAACCAACCCTCAACCAACGAAAAGTTCAAGGTAAGGGTTTATTTCGCAATCTCTTCATTATCTGAGGTTGTTTATACGTAATAATCTACCGGGACTTCTTTATCATCCACATCCATGTTTCTTAAAAATGTATTTCAAAACCTTTTTACTATTTACTAGAATATGGGTTAAAGTCATTTATACCCTTGTTTGACTTTTTATAAGAGGTTTATAAAGGATTCTTTCTTTCATTTTCCAAACAAGGTCCTTTTTAACGTTTTCGACATAATTAAAGTAAGAATGTCTTTTTTATCTTATATGGTGGGTGGAGATATTTTCATCCATTATAAAATATTAGAAGCTTCCCTTACATGATTATAAGATAATTTTCAAAGTAAATGTTTTATTTTATAATTATTTTACTTTTAAAATCTTTATAAAAAAGAGATATTTCTATCAAATAGTTTTGATTTCATCTATGTCAACATCCTTTGATGGATTTTAAGATTATTTAAAGTTGATTTATTATGATAAAAAACATCCATATTGTATTTAATGTTTTGTGATATGTTTGAATGTGGATGTTTTATTTTTATACCATTCATGGTTTATGGACAATGTATTGACATTTCGTATGCTAGCTTTAATACAAATGTTTATGTTATGTTTAAACCTGTTCATATGAGTAATGCATTGGACTTAATTAGTGACGAGAGGAGCCCGCTATAGCTCCTCGATGCATCAGTAGGACTCATGAGACAAACTAGTGTCCTCGCAGAAGGCCTTCACAAAATATTATTTATAGTCTTTGCACGAGAGCTTGACTATGTGGTTATGATAGTCTGGCATTATGAATTCCATCATTATGAAATTGGTTATTGATATTGCATGTGATTATTCGACTAGTATAATATCCATGTGAATAATTATATGGCATTATTTAATTTTATTTCTGCCAAATTATGCTAAAGTTCAAGTTTAAAAGGATCTTGTTTTTGTTATACATTGCCTTAAATGGTTATGCTTATTTATCAAAGTTTCCGCTATATTGTTATCCTTAATGGGCATTTGAGCTCACCCTTTATATGTTTTATTTTTCCCAGGATGTGGAGAATTATTTTATGAATGACCTGCAGGGATAGTATGAGGGGATAAGATTTTGGACTATGGAGACTATATTGTTGTATTTTTCATTTTATTATGCAATGTAACTTTATGAATGCATCTAGTTATTCCAAGGCTACTAAACTAATTGGTCTTTCGAGACTTGATCTTTTGTGATCATGCCAATATTTTTTAATAATTCACCGACTCTAGTAAACTGGGTTCAACACGTTATAGTTGGTATCAGAGGATGTTTAGTACAAACCTTGGAAACTAGATTTAGATAAACTCGGATTATATCACATAGACCTAAGATGGACTTTGAGGATTAGTATAGAAGAACTTCCTAGAATTTTGGTGTTGTAGAGATTTTGTGTGTTTTCTAAGAAATATATCCCTATCTGGATATGATCAGGTAGAGGCGGCTCTGGCACAGATGTACCTAGGGATAAAACCCGAAAACATTGCTTTGAGCTAGACTCAAACGGGAACTGGTGTACGAGAACGGGCCGTACTGCACTCTTGGTTTCGACACTCCCGGGAGATATTCTTACAATAACTCTCATTTCCTTTACAAATTATTATGAAGGGTTTATGAATATATATGTCCTCAAAGAAGACATATTTATGATTATGGATTATATCTATAAAAAGTTCAATTTATGTTAAGTGTTTTATAAGTATGGAATTATGTAGTTTGATTCATAAATTGATCTAGTTTATGCCATTTTTAGAAATGGTGCATAGTGGAAGAAATGGAAAATGTATCAATGCCCGAACTCCATGTAGGGATTTCCCTCTTGCTCAAGATAATTATAGTGGAGCTGGTGATGCAACTGGTGCTGATCAGCTAATCACCATACTCGGACAACTCACTCAGGTTATGAATAATAACCTTACCCGTATGGAGCACCCTTATCCACAATGTGGAGGATCAATGTTAGATCACTTCATGAGGAAAAAACCACCAACGTTCCATGGGAGTAAAAATACCTTAGTAGCTGAGCAATGGATAAATTCCCATATAAAATATTTTAGGATTAGGGGAGTAATGAAAAAGAAACATTTATAATGGCAGTTTACCGCCTCACTCGATATACTGAGCAATGGTGGTCATTGATTCAAAACACAAAGGAAGATGATGAAGTATCAAATATGGAATGGTGGGAGTTCAAAGATCATTTTTAGAAAAATACATTCCTCGTGACCATCAAGAAGACATGGAAAGCCCATTTCTAAGTCTGAGACAAACGGAGGATGAGAATGTCACAATGTATGAGGCTAACTTTACAAGGTTAGCAAGGTATTCTAGAGATTATATACGTAACCCAAGAAGTAAGATTGATCATTTCTTTGATGGGTTAAAACCATTTCTCCATCGATCATTAGTCTCACAATCCTTCTCACCGTACGAAGACATTGTCTCATGTGTTATCAAGACAGAAAAGGAATTATATAAGTCTTGTGACTATAAAGCAAAGAAAGAGAAGAAGAGATCTATTGATGAATCTGGGAATGGATATAAGGGGAATAAGGGAAAGGTTGAATATCTATCCTGTAATAAATGTGGGAAGAAACACCCCAGTACTTGCATAAAATGAATGGGAGTCTGTTACAAGTGTTGTGAAAAAGGCCACCCGACTCATGATTACAAGGGGAAGAAGGAATCTATCGATGTCCAATGCTACAATTGCAGGGATATGAGACATTATGCAAATGAATTTCCTAAGCGCCAGGGGAACTTACCTCAGAAAAGGCCAGACCAAGCTTATGCTATCACTACTATTGAGGTAGAAGCTCCGAAAGACATAGTGGTATGTAATTTAATGGTTTCCTCAAGTTTAGCAAATACATTGTCTGATTATGGATCATCACATTGTTTCATATCTTCCTAGTTATCTAAGAAAATTAGATATTTTCAATTTTATTTAACAAGGGAGTTGTCAGTTAAAACTCCTAAGGGAAGTATCATTGCAACAAAGTTTTGTGAATCAGTCCCCATTAGAGCACATAAATGTTCTTTATCTGCTGATCTCATCGGCATACCTATGATTGAGTTTGATATAATCCTCGGTATGGATTGGATTTCGAACCATGATGCTAATATTTATTTTAAGAAGAAGGAGGTTATGATTTTTGATGATGATGATAAAAAATACCTTATATTTAGAGCAGAATCATCACCACCTAATTCCTGTCTAGATCAACCCCTGGTAGCTCAACTAAATTCAATCATTGGGGAGGAAGAGAATGAAATGACTGTTGGTGAGGAAAGGAATGTTCATATAGAGGATGTACCTATTTTAAAAGAATATGTAGATGTGTTTCTGAAAGATTTATTTGGACATTCTCTAGAATGAGAAGTTGAGTTTTACATTGATTTAATTCCTAGATCAAGGCCTATATTGAAGACCCCCTATAGAATGGCCACTGTGGAATAAGTTTAACTAATGAAACAACTAGAGGAATTGAGTAATAAGGGATTTATTCACCCTAGTGTTTCTCCATAGGGAGCCCCTGATCATTTTGTTAAAAAGAAAGATGGATCTATGAGGTTATGTATCGACTATAGGGAGATCAACGATATAAAAATAAAGAACAAGTATCCCCTACCAAGAATTGATGATTTATTTGACCAACTTCATGGAGCTAAATACTTTTCAAATATTGACCATTGATCTAGATACCATTAGTTGCGTGTGAAGAAGGAATACATTCCGAAGACAGCATTTCAAACCAGGTATGGGCATTACGAGTTTACAGTATTGCCTTTTAGGCTGACTAATTCACCCTTTGTATTAATGGATCTAATGAATATAGTTTTCAAATAATATCGCGATGATTTTGTGGTGGTATTTATTGATGATATCTTGGTATACTCTAAAAGCTATGAAGATCATGAACATCACTTGCGCATTATCCTGAAGACTCTTAGAAGACATGAATTATATGGGAAGTTTAGCAAGTATGAATTCTGGAATCAGTAGATTTCTTTTCTTGGCCATATTGTCTCTAAAGATGGAATCCATGTTGGTCCTTCTAAGACCAAGGCAATCCAAGAATGGCCATCACTGATGATTATAACTGAGGTATGAATTTTTATTGGTTTAGCAGGTTATTATCGACGTTTTGTCCAGAATTTTTCTTTGTTGGTTAACCCATTAACAAAGCTCACACGAAAAGGGGTTAAATTTGTTTGAAAAAAAAGAGTGTGAATAATGTTTTGAAGAACTGAAGAGAAGATTAGTCAATGCTCCAACATTGACTCTACCATCGGGGAATGATGGGTTCATTATTTATAGTGATGCATCATAGAATGTACTTGGTTGTGTCCTTATGCAATATGATAGGGTTATTGCCTATGCATCACGATAGTTGAAAATTCATGAACAAAAATATCCTACTCATGATCTCAAGTTAGCAGCTATGATCTTTGCTTTGATGATATGGAGACACTACCTCTATGGTGAAAATGTGAGATTTATATTATTAACAAGAGTTTGAAGTATATTTTCACACATTAATAACTCAAGATGAGGCAAAGGTGATGGCTTGAACTACTGAACGAATATAATTTCACAATACACTACCACTCGGGGAAGGAAAATAGGGTGGAAGATGATTTGAGCAGAAAACATCATGGAGTTTTGAACATGATCAGAACTGAAATGGATCCTATTTTTATGGATCTAGTAATGTTGGATATGGGAATCATTATAAGAAGGTGAAACATCCATGCTTTTTCAAATGGTTTCCAAACCATCCTTACTATAAATGATAAAGAGTTCTTAGACCGATGATGAAGAGTTTCAAAATAAGATTAAAGTTGTGAATGATGGGAGATTGAGAGATTTTGTGTATGAAGAAGGAATATTAAAATTTGGGAAGAGAATTTGTGTTCACAATATACCTGATCTAAAAAGGGAATTGTTGGATGATGCTCATAGTTCCAATTTCTCTATACACCCTCGGAGCACCAAAATGTATAGATATTTGAAGGAACATTTTTGGTGGGACAACATGAAGAGGGAGATTGCTGATTTTGTGTCAAGATGTATGGTCTGTCAACAAGTGAAAGCTAGAAGGAAACAACCTCAAGGATTCATGCAACCTCTTCTAATACCAGAGTGGAAATGGGACAATATTACGATGGACTTTGTCATGGGGCTACCAAAGACTCTTAGAAGGAACAATGCAATATGGGTTATTGTTGATCGTCTTACCAAGTCAGCACATTTTCTTGCTATAAGAGAATATCTACAACTGGAACATCTAGCAAGACTATATATTAATGAAGTTTTAATACTTCATGGAGTACCACTATCGATTGTTTCAGAACGTGATCCCCATTTTACTTCAAGATTCTGGAAGAGTCTTTAGAAGGACTTGGATACTGAACTTCATTTGAGCACTACCTACCACCCTCAAACAGATGGACAATCAAAACGGACTATTCAAACCTTAGAAGACATGTTGATATCATGCTCACTTGACTTTCAGGGTATGTAGGATCAATATTTACCTCAGGTATAATTTTCCTATAACAATATCTTCCATTAGACTATTTAGATGGCACCAAATGAAGCGATATACAAAAAGAGATGTCGCACACCAACCAATTGAGATTACGTTGGTGAATGAAAACTTGTAGGCCCAGAACTGGTGGAGGAAACGATGGAAAATGTGAAGGAAATCCAAAACCACATCAAAATAGCTCAAAGTATGCAAAAGAGCTATGCCGATCACCGAAGGAAGGATTTGGAATTTCAGGTAGGAGAACATGTTTCCTTGAAGGAATATCCATGGATGGGAGTTATACATTTCGGTAAGAAGGGTAAATTGAGTCCCAGGTACATCGTACCTTTTGAAATTCTAGAACGAATTGGGGTTGTAGCTTACTGTTTGGAAATGCCGCCAAGTCTCTCCAAAGTTCACGAAGTGTTCCACATATCACTATTGAAGAAATACATTCCTGACCCAATGCATGTACTCACCTATGAGGAATTAGAACTGGAACCCGATCTATCTTATTGCAAAGAGCCCATTAGGATTCTTGATACAAGAAAACAAGTGCTGAGAAACTGGACGACTAGTCTGGTAAAAGTTCAATGGAGAACCCATAAGATGGAATAGGCAACTTGGGATCCCGAGGAACATATGATAAAGAACCACCTGAGACATTCTATGAAATATTATTATAGAAATTTTGAGGATGAAATTATTTGAAGGAGGAAAGAATGTAACACCCCAATCTTCCACGGTATGCTTCTCTTTGAATAATACAGTAGCGTGTGTTGTACGCAACTTCAAGTTCTAACACACAGCACAACCAATCAAACTAGCTGTTATGAATAGTAATACCCACTTATTGAAATTTTATCTCTCAAAATGGACTTTATTTTAGATTCATATTATCGAAATTATCCTAGGTTAAAATTTTGGAACTTTTCGGATAACATTTATATTTTGATGAATAGTGAAAATTGCTAAATTTTAATTAAAAAAAAAATTTAATTAAAATAATCAATACTGATAAATTATGAATTTGAATGGTTTTTAAGTATATTTATAATATATTTTTACAATTTAATACAATTTTGTTCATTGGAAATAATTTCAAAATTAAACTGGACATAAACAAGTGTCTATCGTTTGATAGTTATTATCTCTTAAAAACACGCTTTTTGTTTTAAAAAAAGAAATTAATTTTAAATTTATTTCATCCACTTCTATGTTTTGAATTTGGAAAAATGGATTCCATATTTGGAATCAGGATTTCCAAATTCTGGAAATAGGTAACTTTTATTTTTAGACATTTTGAATAATTACTTCGGGAAATATTTTATTTACCATGGTTAAAGGGTAAATTCGGTAAATAAGGGTAAAAATAATATTATAATAGTAATAAATTACCATAAAATGGGTCCTAACCTTATTGGTTGATACATTTCCGACCATGGGAATCTTTGGGTCTATTTTGGGACCCCATGGAGCCACGTGTACGTGATAATTACACTTTATATTAATTAAGTTAAAATAAATACAAAAATGACATAAGCATATATCTTTAAGAAAAATAATTTTCACATTGGGTTATATATGTTGGATTTTCAACTATAAATATTCATTAGAAATATAAAACGATTTCCTACATAATGGTAATTTATTTATAATTTTTAGACATTTAATAATTAATATTATTTATGACACAGTAATGATGCAGTATTTTCCATATTAATGAAAGAATCAAATAATTAGTATTATAAATAATAAAATTAATATAATTTGAAAGTTTTGATGACATCCATGAATTTTATTTCTTAACATGACATTATAGTTTTTCTTAAATTAATTTTTTTCTAATTAATAATGTTTTAAGACTTTAACAAAAAAACAATTACTAAATAGTGTCAAAATTTACATAAAAGAGTTTTAAAAAAATATTATATTATTAATTATTATTAAATTCTAAAAATATAAGGTTCATACAAGAGACTTATATAATGATAGGTGTATCATTAATGGACCACTTTAGGGTTTGTTGGATGTATATAGTTTTTTATTAACTACATAATATAAAAATACAAAGTGACATAGTAAATGTTAAACTAATTAACTAAGAGTTAAAACTAAAAAATAAGGTTAATATAGTGACACAGACCTATCTAAAACCTATTGGTTGAGTGGTTTTCGAACTATACCCACCTTAACCTTTAAATAATCCACTTTGGAGCCATTATAAACCCAATATGAATTTATTATAAAATAATATTTCTAGCTTTTCCAAAGGTGCCCCTCAACCCTCTTATAAAAGGGCACTCCCCCTTCTCACTAATTTACACATTCAAAGCCTTTCGGCTCAGAAAAACCCTGCAAAATACTCTCTAAAATTCCCTCAATTCATCCTAGAGGCCTTAGTTTAATCATAATTCCATCATAAGGAACCCTTTTGATCAAATCAAAAGGATGAACCCGAAGAAGATGTAATGTTTTCACCACCCTTTTTCAAGTTCCTTTCTTCTTCCAGTGCTTAATTATTTGTTATTACCATTATAAAATAATAACACCAGTATATTATATATAATTTGATGTTATTATAAACATGGTACAACCATATTCAGTATTCAATCCATCCTTTCAATGATATGTCACCATACGTGTGTACGTACGGCTTACCGTCTCCACATCGTGGTGTAATTGTTATTCAAAACATTATAATTTTGATGGGTATAATAATGATGTGTAATTCATTTAAATAATAAATATAACATGATAGATATTCTGTATATATGATATACCATCCAATTATATATTATTTTAATATCAAAAGAATGATATTGTCGCATGTGCGTACGAACGGACTACCGTCTCCACGAACGCGATGAGATTCATTCCCCATCGTATACATTCAAGTCTAATTCTAATTTTATGATTAAAAAATAATTTTTTGAGACATGATATATTTATGGATATGAATAATATACATCCCATCCATAAAAAATATTTCACACAGAACAAATAATATAAATGAAAATGAATCTTTTAACACCCGAAACGATGATAATACTAAGATATTATTAACAAATCATGGTTAAAAGATCATATATGATATCATATTAATGTATATGATTCTAGTTTAATTTAATAACAATTATTTCACCATTATACATGAGGTTAACCTACCCTCAACAAAGTAAAATTAAAAGGTAAGGGTTTATTTCCCAATCTCTTCATTATCCAAGGTTGTTTATAGGTATTAATCTACTAGGACTTCTTTATCATCCACATCCATGTTTCTTAAAAATGTATTTAAAAACATTTTTACTATTTACTAGAACATGAGTTAAAGTCATTTATACCATGGTTTTACTTTTCATAAGTTGTTTATAAAGTAATCTTTCCATCGTTTTCCAAACAAGGTCCTTTTTAACCTCTTCAACAGAATTGAGGTAAGAATGTCTTTTTTAACTTATATGACAGGTACGGCTATTTTCCACCATTATAAAATCTTCAAGCTTCCCTTACAATCTTATAAAAAATTTTAAAAGTGATTGTTTTATATTATAATTATGTTACTTTTAAATGATTAAAAAAAGATATATTTCTATCAAATAGTTTTAATTTCATCTATATCAACATTCTTTGATGGATTTTATGATTATATGAAGTTTATTTGTTATGATACAAAACATCCATATTGTATTGAAGGTTTTTTGATATGTTTCATTGGGGATGTGTGATTTTTATACCATTCATGGTTTATGGAGAATGTATTGACATTTCATAAGATAGTTTTAATACGAATGTTTATGTTATGTTTAAACCTGTTCATATGAGGAATGCATTGGACTTAATAAGTGATGGGTGGATCACGCTATAGCTCATCGATGTACTGGTAGGTCTCAAGAGACAAACTAGTGTCTTGGCACAAGGACTTGACAAAATATTATTTTTAGTCTTGGCATGAGGCCTTGACTATGTGGTTATGATAGTCCGACATTATGCATTAAATAATTATAAATGTTATTATTTATATTGCATGTGATTATTCGACTAGTAGAATATCCATGTGAATAATTATATGGCATTATTTCATTTTATTTCTTCCATATTTTTCTGATGTGCATGTTTAAAAGGCTTTTGTTTTAGTTATACATTACCTTGAATGTTTATACTTATTTATGAAAGTTTCCACTATATTGTTATCCTTACTGGGTATTTGAGCTCACCCATTTCTGTGTTTTATTTTTCCCAGGATGTGAATAAGTATTTAATGAATGACCTGAAGGGATTGTATGAGGGGATAAGAGTGTGGACTATGGGGACTATGTTGTTGTAGTTTTCATTTTATGATGTAATGTAACTTTTTGAATGTATCTAGTTATACCAAGGCTAATAAACTAATATGTCTTTAGAGACTTGATATTTTGTGATCATGACAATATTATGTAATAATGCACCAACTCTGGGTTACTGGGGTCAGGGCGTTACAAGGTATCTCTTCTATAAGATCATTAATTTGAAATAAAAATATGATATAACTTCATAATATAGTGTAAGGAAAAAACTCAATATCTCTTTGGATGAAGCATTATAAATCAAAAATCCTTCCCCACTTTTGGGTAATGTGAGAACCTGTGTTGTTATTATACTCTTCATTAGCTCTTTCATTTCTTATTCAAATTCAACTATCCATGAAAAGATGTCTCATTTTCTAGTATGATTTATTAGTGAAATTGGAAATCCTGAGAATATATTCATAAATTGATGATTGTACCCAGATAATCCATGGTAACACGAAATTTATATAATAGATATTGGATGTCAAAAACCATTAATTTACAATGTTTTTAAAGGATCAAAATATATCATTTTATTATTGATAATGGGTCCCAATAATGTTACTTTCTCTAATCAAAACACAAATTTATTTTACATCACAAATAGTTTTTCCATTAACAAAGTATATAGTACAGAATTTAAATTCTCATCATGTTCCTCCTTGCATTATATTAGATAATAATATCATTAATAATTACTACAAAACATTTTTTATGGTAATCTAGAGAGACTATAATCCTTAATTCCATGAAAATTCCTAGAGCATTGGTGAGTCCAATTGGAATCCCTATGTACACTTTGTTCTCATACCTTGTATAAAAAAGATCTTAGGGATTTCCTCCCTATTTACCATTACTTGATAGTATCAAAACCAATGATCCATCTTATATTAAATCTAGTATTTTTCTATTTGATCAATCAAGTCATCAATCACTGGAAAGTAATCAAGGATTATCCATTAATTAGCCTTAATAATTTCTTCCAGGTATGCTTTCTCATAAGTTGATAATATCCATTCATGAGATATTGATACCAAATTATATTCATCATCCTCATTGAACTTCTATAGAATTTGAGTTAAATTCAATATATAAAATTGATTTCGTTATATCTACAATTTATATTAACTATGTATAATTAAATCCAACATATACAATGAATTTCTACAAATTCCAATGAATGTTATAAGGCCCCGCCCTTAAACATTACTTAATATTTTATTAAATGAAAAATTCACATTGAGTATCTTTTCAGGTTTAGAGTTTTAGAGAATTAACACATAACTATTATATCTCAAAAGATTAAAAAGTAGAAACTTATACTAAGTTTCCATGAAATTAACAAAAAACTTAAAAAGAAACATGTCTAGTTCCATGTTTTAGTTAGCATGTCTTCCCTTGATCCCATCCTTGACCCTATTCATCATTAAGTCCTGTGGAAAACATTTCAAAAACATGGGATGAGAATAAAAAGTGCAGTAAAGGATACAAAAAGAAGGAAAACTGTTTGTTTTTTCAAAACAACAATTAAACCATGAATACTTTACCAAAGTAATACTTTTCGCCTTTATCAAGTAGTAAAAACTCTTCACTGAATAAAAGACCATTACGTACCCTTTTGTAACCAAAAGATTACCATAAAACCCATATAAAGAACACATAACATAAAAAGGTAACTTGGGACATAAACATACTTAAATAGAATAACCATACGGTCGACTTCCACCCATACTTAATGGAATATCCATACGGACGACTTCTATACCCAATGCATTGGAGGTTATAATGTAACCACCCGTCCTGGTATTCACGGCACCACCCGTTATATGGTTTATCACGTAACCACCTGAAAAATGTCCAAGTACCATCATTACACATAAAATATTGAAAATATAAACATTTCAATAACAACATTTCATTTGCAATCAAAATAAGTAATTCCAAGATATTTAATTAATCAATCCATTTTCAAAAATCATTTAAAAGAGATTTTTGAATCAAAGTGTTCCATACCACTTTGAAGATTTTATTGGAATTTAAATTTTACAAAATTAATGTCCATATAAATAAATACTGAAAACCATTTTTAAAACATGGAGAATAAAGATAAATATTTACTATAATAAATCTTTAAAACATTTAAAACGATATTTTTTTTAATGAGTTTTTAACAAAATGAGAGACTCTTGAATACAAATAATTGCGGAATAACATTTAATCCGAACTTTATAATATCATGAGAATAAATGGATTCATGATATAATATTTCAAAGGACAGTATACACACCATATAAGAGTGAATTGGTGCATAATAAGAATGAAGTCTCAATAGAAATGTAAAATGAGATGAAATCCATTACAAAGAAGGTATCCTTAAATTAAGGATAAATAAATCTCATAATTATGTGTGAAAATATAAATACACCCAATATAAGTGGATATTAAGTGTAAAACAATCAAAGTTCATTCAAAAATATTCAAAAGATGAAATATTCAATAACTACATGTTGAACCCAAAGAAATCGAAATTGGGTTAAGACGTTCCCTTGGTAAAATTCGACAGCCTAACGGCGTCACATAAAATTTTACAAAAAGGGTTGATGAGGGAGATAAAGGGTATCTCATCACTTGGACATAAAATTTACATAAATAAGTATATAGAAGAACATGTATCAACATAATAGTATGTGAATTAAAATAAATAACAAAAGAAGTCTTTTAAAAATAGGAGGGTGAATGGTCCCCTTACCGAGTTGGGTAACTTTCGAAACGTACACCCCATGGAAGAACGGTCATACAATGAAGATGTAAATACCCATAAATGAAATTATATTACACAAAGAGTATAATAATGGGAAGTAAATACACCACTCAAAGGAAATAGTGGGAAACGTAGCATAAATGTCACTGTAATAAAAGTGAGATGAAGAATCCCTTATGAAAACTCGGCAGCCTAACGGCGCCACTTAAAACTTCCAAAAATAGATTTATGAGATAAAATAGGGTCTCTCATAATATTAACATAAAAAGTACAGTATGATGAATATAAAATAACATCCCCAAACATAATAAAGATGAGCTAAAAAGTAATGACATAAAAGAGAGTACTTAAAAAGAAAGAGAGACGTAGGATCCCTTACCTCCAGTCTGACTTGTCTTGTTAGTTTCTTTATATTCCTGAATAATAAACTTTGGTCAATTTATAATTGCTTAAGGACCTGTTTTAAAGATTATTATTCAGTTTATATCAAATATTGTAATTTTATAATAATTTGTTAATAATGTGAGTTCATATCAGGCGTTTTTGTCGATGTTTGGTACATGAGTCTAAAATGAACATGTTTGAAAATGATTGTCCATGTAGTTATGAGTAAATCATCTGAAGAATAGTATTAATGATTTAAATATCATATATATCCAGTACATATTCATTTTATACTGCTCCATAACATTTGGAGACAAAAAAATTAAAAGCACCGTTCATGGAGACGGTAGGCCGTACGTACGCATGAATGCTACTTTCATTTTTTTGTCATATCAATGGAATTAAAAAAAATGAGAGATATATATATCATAATTCCAGAATTATATCCTTCATTTTTATGTAATATATTACATATATATCCATTATATATATGTACTTATAATAGTACATAACATTTGGAGATAAGAAATGAAATGTACCGTTCATGGAGACGGTAAGCCATATGTACGCATGAACACTACTTTCATTTCATTTTATTTTTTATTAAATAGAATTAAATAATAATGATATAAAGTTATATTATAATTCCAGTAGGATATCATATGTAATACCATTAATTTCATCCTTTATACGTCCCACATATTGCATTAACGAATCAAATCACTTTGAGGGGGCGGTAGTCCGCACTTCCTAAAATGAAGATATCGCGTTTACCCATAATAGAAACCATAAAGGTATGACATAAATGAAAAATACAGAAGATCAAGGAAAATATAAACATATTATATATCATATATAAATATAGTGACATCTTAATGGCCACCTTTGAAGGTGTTAAAATAATATTGAACAATCATCGTTTCGTGAGACATTAATTCACTATCCACAGAAACAGTATGTTCTTTAACCATTATATCCTTCTTATAACAACATCCTAGTATATTTAAGATACTTTTTTTGTTACAAAAAAAGTAATAAAAAGAGTTTAGGGGTTTGAGAAGAAAAATAAAACAAAAGAACACAAGGGAAGACATTACCTTAAAATCAGGTAACTCTTCTTGATTTGAGCTCAAAGGATTCATTGGAAAGGATTCTGCCCAAAGTTGAGGCTTCAATGATGAAGGGAGGGATGTGGAGAAATGGAATGTTCAGGTTTTGGCCGAGACAAAGGCTTGAGAGGTGTGGGTAAGGTGGTAGAGGTGGGGGCCTTTTATAAGAGAAAAGGAGGGGAACTCTTGGAAAGTTATAAAATATTACATTATTATAAAATGATTTTCGGATTTTAAAGGTCCCAACAGGATATATTTCGAGGATATGGTGATATGGTTATGAAATCCACCCATACAATAGGTTTTTGAAAAGTGTAGGTCTTAGATTTTACATTATCTTTTCATTTTATTTAAATCGTTAAATAATGAGGTAATCGCTGCATCATCATGGTGTCATAAATAATTTAATTTATTTAGTGTCTAAAAATTATAAAAAAAATATCATGATGTAGGAAATATCTTTATATTTCTAATTAATATTTATAGTCAAAAATATTACTTGTATAAACCCATATAAAAATTGTTTTAGTAAAACAACACATGTTTGTGACATTTTAATTTTAACATTAAATAAAAAGGTATTAATGTCATTTTTCAACCAAAGTGGCTCCATGGGGTCCCCAAGTTGACCCATGGATTGTCTTGGTCTGCCATGACACATCCAATGAGGGTAGGACATATTTATAGGTCATTTCATATTATTAAAACATTATTTTACCTTAAATTACACTAATTACCTCTAATCGCGATAAAAAAACTTAAATGTTACTATTCACAGAAAAATTATTTTATTCCCATTAAAGAAAATTTTACATCTTAATGACAACCATGTATGTTGGATTTTTGAAATTAAAATCACAGAAGTGGTAAAGTGTCATTTAAATGAAAAATCTGTTTTTTAACTACCAGTTAGTGGTTTCACTATTCATCAAAAATTGAAGTTTTTCAGAAAATTACCAAAAATTCACCCGAGGATATATTTGATATTTCGAATTAAAAAATGATGTCTATTTTAAAAAATTCAAAACATATAATTTAAATTAATTAATGTAATAATTAATTCCCCCTGTCAGAGCAAATAGCGTGTTTTTATGAAACAATAAGTATCAAAAGATTGACAATAGTTTAAGCCCAATTTCAAGATGAAATTAATTCCAACGACCACTATTGGATTAAATATGAAAAATATATTCTAATTTCACGTTGAAACCAATTAAAAATACAATCTAATCATATAAATAAATTATATTAAAAAGAGGTTTTGAATTAAAATACAACATTTTTCACTATTTATTAAAAAATGAACATTATCGGAAAAATAACAAAAATTTACACAAAGTAAATTTTGATGTCCCGATTCTAAAGAAGAATTTTGTTTTGTCAAATATAACACATAAAATTGTCAAAAAAGTGGATTTAAAAGAGGTTTGTCATCAAAAGGTGGTTAATCAGACTTTTAAAGAATATTAGAATATTTTCGCTTAAAATTGGATTCATTCGCATTTTTAATCCTCTAACAGTTATTGTAAAAATTAAAAATATTTGAAAAACATATATAATCATTTTGTAGTTAGTTATGTTCATTACAGCCATTACAACGGCTAGGCGTTAACTACAAATTAAAATAATATTATTTTATTATTAGAGTGCAACGTAAGATTCCCAAGACACTAATTGTTGTGTATTGGGTATGCCATCGAGCATAGCATCTCCTTTAAAGTTATATTAATATTTTATTCACAAATATGGATAAATGTGAAAATATCATATTCTTTATTTACCTGGGGTGTTACATCCTTCCCCCCCTTTTGGGAATTGCGTCCTTGCAATTTTAAAATTGGGCTTGGAAACATCATTGAAAACCCCACATCGGAACAAGAGTCATTAAAAACATCACTTTAAAATAAATAAAGAGAAGTACAAATGTCACCTGAGTTAACCCATAATAGGATTCCATGTGTGAAAATATGGACATGGAGGAAAAAACAAAGGGTCATGTTCTGATGGAGACTGATAGTAAACATGTCTAGGAGAAAGTTAACCATAAGAAAATCAAAAACATGTGATGGGTTAAACGGTATTCGATTCCCCAGTAGGAAAAGTTAACAGACAACATTTTTGGTTCTAAGTTACTCTTCATTGAGGAATTTATTTTTGAGCTTAACTAAATCATAATGAAATATACTTACTTGTCACGTAGACTTTCAACTTTTACTAGATTCCTTAATCAAACTCATATTTTCTCCAAAAGACGGGTATTTAGGAAGACTTGTTCGCATTAAGAGTACTATAATCAACTTATTGAGAATCACCTAATCCACAAAAGAGAACTATATATTTCCCATGTCTTTAAACAAAATCCAAAACCAAAATTGTTAGTAAGAGATCAGATAATCCAAAAAAGTATAATCCTTTATAAAATGAAAATCCATTCTTAATATCCAAAATTTGTCCAAAAAACCCCAAAGTTCAACGTAGACCATTTAATAAACAATTTTCCATAAAATTCTTCAAAGTAAACCAAACTAACATTGAAACCCAATTATTTGAAGGATTTAATCACATAGTCTTCCAAGTTAAAAATTGACTTTAATCTCCAAATAACATCAGTATCTCTTAAATTCTCATATTTAAAACTAATTAACCTATTCACATATCCTCCATGATAGGTTAATCATTTCCATAGATAACCCAAAATAAACTTACTCTTGATTCCTAAAATTATCTAACTAAAAATAATTAGTCAAACTAACCAGGGGCTTCACGTAGTCTAGTGGTAGGCTATAAATACCAGTCTCACTTTTATTGTGGGTTTGATTCCCACAGCTTTGTCCGACACGACAGGATGTGACACGGTCTGCGTGTTGTCCCTTTTTCCAAAACTATATAATTCTTAAAACATTCCCCAAAACGAGATAAAATCTTCAAAAAATAATCATAACATATTTTAACCTCAAGTTTATCTCATGCCTTTCATTTTCCATCATTATATATAACAACCCATTAATACCTCAAAAGTAAGGATCATATAAACCATAATGGTTACCTTTATAATTATTACCTGAACTTCCACATGGATTGGTCATCTCGTACAAGATGCATTAAAAAACATTCCAAGGTACAAGTGGTTGATCATGACTCCTTGATAGTTGGTTTAGAACAGCCACGAGTTTCCTCATTGAATCCCCCATTTCATCCAGTCTCTTTATCCGAGAACCACCATAGTTTACTTTAAACCTATTATCACTTTGGTTCCTGCTAGATCCATCCATTCACTAAAAACAGAATTGTAAGTGTGAGTATATCAACAAAACCATCATGTACTAATGAGGTAGATAAACACTAAGATATACTTACTCATTCACTTTATCTAAAACTAGGACTATTTCTGAAATCCTAACCATTATGGTAATGTCACTTATGCTTAAAGAATACCCTAACCTCTAAAGTTATATAAACCGACCTCTGATACCAACTATAAGGCCCTGTCCATAAACCTTACTTAATATTGAATTAAATGAATAATTCACATTGAGGATCTTTTCAGGTTTAGTTTTTTAGAGAATTAGGAAATAACTATTACATCTCAAAAGATCACAAATTAGAAACTTCTACTAAGTTTCCATAAAATAAAAAAACACTTAAAAAGAAACATGTCTAGTTCCATGTTTTAGATAGCATTTCTTTCCTTGATCCCATCCTTAACCCTATTAATCATTAAGTCCTGTGGAAAACATTTCAAAAACATAGGATGAGCATTAAAAGACCAGTAAAGGATACACAAATAAGGAAAACTATTAGTTTTTTCAAAACAACAAGTAAACCATCAATACTTTACCAAAGTAATAATTTTCACCTTTATGAAGTAGTAAAAAATCTTCACTGAATAAAAGACCATTACTTACCCTTTTGTAACCAAAATATTACCATAAAACCCATATAAAGAACACATAACATAAAAAGGTAACTTGGGACATAAACATTGTAACATCCCAAGTAAGTAATGAATAATAGATATTTTTATCTATGTCTATTAATGATTAAGATAGTGTTTTAGAGGCTTAAAATGAAAATAAATCCAATCTTAAGCATGGAATACACTAATATTCTTAAAAGATTGTTTTACTGCCTTATGATGGAAAACCCTTATTAAATATATCTTTTGAGAATTTTATAAACTATTTTTGTCAAAATAAACTTATTCTTCATTATTGGGACATCAAAATTTACTTTGTCTAAATTTTTGGTATTTTTCTGACAACGTTCATTTTTTAATGAATAGTGAAAAATACTGCATTTTACATCAAAACTGCTTTTTAATCTAATTTATTTATATGATTATATTATCTTTTTAATTGGTTTTGAAGTTAAATTAAAATATATTTTTACCATTTAATCCAATGGTGGTCATTGGAATCAATTTCACTTTGAAATTAGACTTAAACCGGTGTCAATCTTTTGATACTTATTGTTTTATAAAAACACCCTATTTGCTCTGACAGCGGGAATTAATTATTAAATTAATTAATGTGACTTATATGCTTTTAATTTTGTAAAATAGACTTCATTTTTGAATTCGGAATATCAAATATAGCTTCGGGTGAATTTTTGGTAATTTTCTGAAAAACTTCAATTTTTGATGAATAGTGAAACCACTAAGTGGTACTTATAAAAATTGATTTTTTGTTTAAATAAAATTTTGCCATCATTGTGTTTTTAATTTCAAAAATCCGACATACATGGTTGTCAATAAGAAGTAAAATGTGGTTCAATGAGATTAAAATAATTTTCTGGTGAATAGTAACTTATTAAGTTTTAATCGCGATTAGTGGTAATTAGTGTAGTTTAAGGTAAAAATAACGCTTTAATAAAATAAGATGAGCTCGACTCATGTCCTAACCTCATTGGTTGTGTCATGGCCGACCAATAAAAGCCATGGGTCAACTTGGGGACCCCATGGATCCACTTTTGTTGGGAAATGACATAAATAACTTTTTATTTAATGTAAAAGTAAAAATGACACAATCATAATATGTTTTACGAAAACAATTTTTACATGGGGTTATAAAGATCATATTTTTGATTATAAATAATAATTGGAAATCTAAAACTATTTCCTACACCATAGTATTTTTTTTATAATTTTTAGACTTTAAATAAATTAAATTATTTATGACATCATGATGATGCAGCGATGACCTCATTATTTAACGATTTAAATAAAATGGAAAGATAATGTAAAATCTATAAACTACACATGTACAAAACTTATTGGATGGGTGGATTTAAAACCCTTATCACCTTATCCACGAATTATATCAATGTGGGACCTTTTAAAACCGAAACACATTTTCAAATAAAGTAATATTTCTTTACTTTCCAAAAGTGCCTCTCCTCTCCTCTTATAAAAGGCCCCCACCTCTACCTCATTTCACACACTCCTCAAGCCTTTGGCTCGGCCAACCCCTGCCCATTTACTCTCTCCACATCCCTCTCCTCATCCTAGAGGATTCCCTTTGGGCAGAATCCTTTCAAAGGAAGCCTTTAGGCTCAAATCAAAAGGAGTTACACTTTTAAAGGTAATTCATTCTCTCTTGTTCATTTGTTTTATTTTTCTTCTCCAACCCTCTAAACTCTTTTTATTTACTTCTTTTGTAACAACACCAGTATCTTCAATGTACTAGGATGTTGTTATAATATTTATTCGAGCTAAACTCTCACACAACTACATCAATTGGTTAAAGAACATATGGTTTCCGTGGATGGCGAAATTCTGCCTCCCGAAACGATGATTGTTCAATACTCATTTAACACCTTCAAAGGTGGCCATTATGATGTCACTATTTTTATATATGATATATAATATGTTTATTTTTTCTTTAAGCTTCTGTATTTTTCATTTTGGGCATTCATTTATGGTTTCCATTATGGGTAAACACGATATCTTCATTTAAGGAAGTGCGGACTACCACCCCCTCAAAGTGATGTGATTCGTTAATGCCATACGTGGGACATGTAAAGGATGGATTTAAAGTTATTATATATGATGTTATACTGGAATTATAGTATACCTCTATATCATTATTATTTCTTTCCATTAAAGTATGAGATAGAAATGAAAGTAGCGTTCATGCGTACGTACGGCTTACCGTCTCCATGAACGGTGCATTTCATTTCTTATCCCCAAATGTAATGTACTATTAAAATTACATGTATATAATGGATATATATAATTAATGATATATCTAAATTATGAATATAATTCTGGAATTAAAATATACATACCTCTCATTTAGTTTTAATTCCATTAATATGACAAAGAAATGAAAGTAGCGTTCATGCGTACGTACGGCTTACCATCTCCATGAACGGTGCATTTCATTTCTTACCCCTAAATGATTATGTAATATTATAAATACATGTATATTCTGGATATATATGATACATATTATATCCAAATCGGGAATTTCATTCTGGATATAAAGAACCTTTGACCACACGAACAACATGTAATTGTAAGAAGTCCACTTTCGACTTAAGAACCAAATATTGAGAAAACAAACATTATTAACTTAAATGGTTACATAATGTTTATAACATGGAAATAAGTGATATAAAAGGAATAATGAACTTTAAAAAGGATCCTAATCAAGTATAAATTAACTCAAGTTTATTATTCAGGACGTTAAAAAACGATCGAGTCAAGTCGGACCTGAGGTAAGGGACTTCGTCTCAATCTCCATTCATTGAGTCATATTTCGTTTTATACACAACTTTCTTTTATACGTTGTATAAACCCATTTGAATTTTACTTTTATACAAAATGAATCTTTTTCTACGAAGCGTTTTACAAAATGACAAAAAGGAATGTTTCTTTTAACGTACGAGGGCGACAACGACCATTTCCGCCGCCGTGAGTATTATTCAGTCTTTGGCTTTCTCAACAAGCCATAATGTTTTTAGAATAAAATAAATACCATATACTCTTTTATGTATTTTGGTATTGAAAATGGTTTTGAAAAAGGATTCTATTATGTCAATATATTTATGATATATTGTGATTGAAATGTGGAAATGTTATCATTCCTTTATATTGGTTTTATGTTTTATGATTTTATATTGGTACTTGGACATTTTAACGGGTGGTTACGTTATAAACCATATGACGGGTGGTGCCGTGAATACCAAGACGGGTGGTTTCATTATAACCTCCAATGCATTGGGTATGGAAGTCAGCCGTATGGCTATTCCATTAAGTATGTATGGAAATTGGCCGTATGGCTATTCCATTAAGTGATATGTGTGGAAGGCGACCGTATGGTTATTCCACTTAAGTATGTTTATGTCCCAAGTGACCTTTATATATGTTATGTGTTATTTTTATGGGTTTTATGGTAATCCTTTGGTTACAAAAAGGTAAGTAATGATACTTTATTCAGTGAAGTGTTTTTACTACTTCATGATGGTGAAGGTATTACTTTGATAGAGTATATATGGTTTACTTGATGTTTGAAAAACTAACAGTTTTCATTCTTTTTGTATCCCTTACTGAGCTTTTTATGCTCACCCCAAGTTTTTTTTTGAAATGTTTTCACAGGACTTAATGTGGAATAAGGTCAAGGATGGGATCAAGGGAATGTCATCCTATATAAAACATGGAACTAGACACGTTTCTTTTTAAGAGTTTTTTTATTATTGAAACTTAGTAGAAGTGACTACTTTGTAATCTTTTGAGATGTAATAGTTA
Source organism: Viscum album (assembly GCA_963277665.1). Lineage (NCBI taxonomy): Eukaryota > Viridiplantae > Streptophyta > Magnoliopsida > Santalales > Viscaceae > Viscum > Viscum album. The sequence continues at coordinate 1,998,741,904 of OY728157.1, forward strand.
TGTTCTAATTCTCTAAAACTCTAAACCTGAAATGATCCTCGACGTGAATTATTCATTTAATTCAATATTAAGTAAGGTTTAAGGCTGGGGCCTTATAGTTGGTATCAAAGGTCGGTTTAGACAACTTTAGGAGTTTGAAAAGTGTTAAATTATAATATGATTGAAATGATATAGAATTTACGGATTACCATGTTGCTTCGCCTAAGATATTTCTGTGTTCAGAATGGTTTTCCGCAGAGGAAACAAAGCAGCTATGTTGGGATGACATCAGGAGGAAGATAACCTTCCAAATCAGCAACCTAAGATGGTCAGAATCGGAACTGAACCGTTTGTTGCAGTGATGGGATAGTTGACTCAGGCTATAAATGGTGGTGGTATCCATGCAAAAGATCAGCCAGATCAACCGTAGAGGAACATGTCAGTGGTGGAACATTTCATTAGGCAACATCCCCCATCATTCAGAGGATCATCTGACCCCGTGCAAGCTGAAGGGTGGATTAAAGCACTGGAGAAGATTTTTTATGTCATGGGGTGTTCAGAACATCAAAAGGTTAGTCTTGATGTTTACCATTTTGAAGGTGAAGCTGATCAGTGGTGGTCGATGGTGAAAAATATAAGGGATAGTGATGAGATTGAGGATCTTCACTGGGACGAATTCAAAGGTATGTTTCTTGAGAAATATTTTCCTATGTTGGTTCATCTTAGGATGGAAAAACAGTTCCTAGATTTGAGGCAGGAGGATGATTCAGTGGCTGCTTATGAAGAAAAGTTTACTCGATTGGCAAGGTATGATCCAAACTTCATATGAGATCTTGATAGTAAAATAAATCGTTTTTACTCAGGGTTAAAGCCAAAGTATCGATGGGCTTTAGCTTCTCGTGAGTTCAAATGTTATGAAAAACTTGTTCGATGTGTAGAGAAGGTGGAAATGGAGTTTGCCGATGATCAGGTGTTCTATGATAAACAACAGAATAAGAGGTCTAGTTGGCAGGCAAAGGGGAAGAATTCATCAAATAAGAAAGGAGGTAAGAAAACCAAATATCCATCCTGTGAGAAGTGTGGTAAAATGCATCCTGGAGAATGTTTATCCAAGTCTGGTAAGTGCTTTCGGTGTGGTAAGTCTGGTCATATTGCTCGTAACTGTAAGGAAGATGATCAAGCAGGAAATGAAAATCCAACGGTAAGATGTTTTAAGTGTAATGAAATGGGTCATTATGAAAATGAGTGTCCAACGAAGAACTCAACTGGGGGAATGCAGCCAGACTACAAGCAGAAAGGGGTGGTGAAATCCTTTGCAACAACTTCAGCAGATGTTGGGCCATCGAATGAAGTGGTATCAACCCCAGGGAGCTCAGTATTTTTCGAAGATTGACTTGAGGTCGGGGTACCATCAGTTGAAAGTAAAAGAAACAGATGTTCCGAAGACTGCGTTCTGTACTAGATATGGCCATTATGAATTTGTAGTTATGCGTTTTGGGTTAACCAATGCACCTGCTGTATTCATGGACCTTATGAATAAAATTTTCCATGAGTTCTTGGATAAGTTTGTGTTTGTGTTTTGAGGTTTGGGAAGAGGTTATGTGTGCCTTGTGACTCACAGTTGAAGAATGAGTTGTTATGTGAGGCTCAAAGTTCCCCGTTTTCAGTTCATCCTGGCAGTACTAAGATGTACAGAGATCTGTGGGAGTATTACGGGTGGGATGGAATGAAAAGAGACATTGCTGATTTTACTGTGAAGTGTTTGACATGTCAACAGGTTAAAGAAGAGCGGCAGGGATGCGTCAGCCTTTACCAGTGCCAGAGTAGAAATGGGAAAACATATTCATGGACTTTGTTGTGGGATTACCGAGGATATCTCGAGGTAATAATGCAATCTGGGTTATTGTTGATCGCTTGACCAAATCTGCTCATTTCCTTTCTATACGAGATACTTTCTCTCTTGATCAACTTTCCCATTTGTATCTTAAAGAGATAGTCAGGTTGCATGGAGTTCCTCTCTCCATTGTATCTGATCGTGATCCCAGGTTCACATCTAACTTTTGGAAAGGCCTTCAGAAGTCGTTGGGTACAGAATTAAATTTTAGTACAGTTTTTCATCCTCAATCATATGGGCAGTCAGAACGAACAATCCAGACATTGGAGGATATGCTACGAGCTTGTTCTATGGATTATCAGGGAAGTTGGGACCAACATATTTATTTGGTTGAGTTTTCTTATAATAACAGCTTTCATTCCAGTATACACATGGCACCATTTGAGGCATTATATGGGAAGCGGTGTCGAACTCCAGCTTTCTAGGATGAAGTGGGTGAAAGGAAGTTGATGGGACCAGAATTGGTAGAAGAGATGGCAGAAAAAGTTCAGCTGATTCAGAAACAAATGAGAACAGCTCAGAGCAGGCAGAAGAGTTATGCGGATAACCGGAGGAAGGATCTATCTTTTGAGGTAGGTGATCATGTTTTTCTCAAGGTTTCTCCTTGGAAAAGTGTGATGAGATTTGGTAAGAAAGGAAAGCTGAGTCCAAGGTTTATTGGACCATATGAAATTCTGGAGAGAGTTGGATCAGTTGCATACCGAGTGGCTTTACCTCCAAGTTTATCTCAGGTACACAATGTTTTTCATGTTTCAATGTTGAGAAAGTATATGCCAGATCCATCTCATGTTTTGAGTCCAGAAGTAGTTCAGCTGGAAGAAAACCTATCTTATGAGGAACAACCAGTCCAGATTTTTGACCACAGGGAGCAAGTGTTACGGAATAAGTTGATTCACCAGGTAAAGGTTTTGTGGAAAAACCACATGATTGAAGAGGCAACATGGGAATCTGAAAATGCAATGAGGGATAAGTACCCCCATTTATTCGATAAGTAAATAAATTGCGGGGACACAATTTTCTAAAGGGGGGAAGGATGTAACATCCCAAGTAAGTAATTAATAATAGATATTTTTATCTATGTCTATTAATGATTAAGATAGTGTTTTAGAAGCTTAAAATAAAAATAAATCCAATCTTAAGCATGGAATACACTAATATTCATAAAAGATTGTTTTACTGCCTTATGATGGAAAACCCTTTTTAAATCTATATTTTGAGAATTTTATAAACTATTTTTGTCAAAATAAACTCATTCTTTATTATTGGGACATCAAAATTTACTTTGTGTGAATTTTTGATATTTTTCTGACAATGATCATTTTTTAATAAATAGTGAAAAATACTGCATTTTACATCAAAACTGCTTTTTAATCTAATTTATTTATATAATTAGATTATCTTTTGAATTGGTTTTGAAGTGAAATTAGAATATATTTTCACCATTTAATCCAATGGTGGTCATTGGAATAAATTTCACTTTGAAATTAGACTTAAACTAGTGTCAATCTTTTGATAGTTATTGTTTTATAAAAACATGCTATTTGCTCTGACAGCGGGAATTAATTATTAAATAAATTAATGTGACTTATATGATTTGAATCTTGTAAAATAGACTTCATTTTTGATTTCGGAATATCAAATATAGCTTCGGGTGAATTTTTGGTAATTTTCTGAAAAACATCAATTTTGGATGAATAGTGAAACCACTAAGTGGTACTTATAAAAATTGATTTTTCGTTTAAATGAAATTTTGCCATCATTGTGTTTTGAATTTCAAAAATCCGACATACATGGTTGTTATTAAGAATTAAAATGTGGTTCAATGAGATTAAAATAAATTTTTGGTGAATAGTAACTTATTAAGTTTTAATTGCGATTAGTGGTAATTAGAGTAGTTTAAGGTAAAAATAATGCTTTAATAAAATTAGATGAGCTTGACTCATGTCCTAACCTCATTGGTTGTGTCATGGCCGACCAAGACAAGCCATGGGTCAACTTGGGGACCCCATGTATCCACTTTTGTTGGGAAATGACATAAATAACTTTTTATTTAATGTAAAAGTAAAAATGACACAAACATAATATGTTTTACAAAAACAATTTTTACATGGGGTTATAAAGATACGATTTTTGATTATAAATAGTAATTAGAAATCTAAAACAATTTCCTACATCATAGTATTTTTTTATAATTTCTAGACTTTAAATAAATTAAATTATTTATGACATCATGATGATGCAGCAATGAACTCATTATTTAATGATTTAAATAAAATGGAATGATAATGTAAAATATATAAACTACACATGTACAAAACTTATTGGATGGGTGGATTTCGAACCCTTATCACCTTATCCACGAATTATATCAATGCGGGGACTTTTAAAACCGAAACACATTTTCAAATAAAGTAATATTTCTTTACTTTCCAAAAGTGCCCCTCCTCTCCTCTTATAAAAATCCCCCACCTCTACCTCATTTCACACACTCCTCAAGCCTTTGGCTCGGCCAACCCCTGCCCATTTACTCTCTCAACATCCCTCTCCTCATCCTAGAGGATTCCCTTTGGGCATAATCCTTTCAAAGGAAGCCTTTAGGCTCAAATCAAAAGGAGTTACACTTTTAAAGGTAATTCATTCTCTCTTGTTCATTTGTTTTTTTTTTGCTTCTCCAACCCTCTAAACTCTTTTTATTTACTTCTTTTGTAACAACACCAGTATCTTCAATATACTAGGATGTTGTTATAAGATTTATTCAAGCTACACTCTCACACAACTACATCAAATGGTTAAATAACACACAGTTTCCGTGGATGGCGAAATTCTGCCTCCCGAAACGATGATTGTTCAATACTCATTTAACACCTTCAAAGGTGGCCATTATGATGTCACTATTTTTATATATGATATATAATATGTTTATATTTTCTTTAAGCTTCTGTATTTTTCATTTTGGTCATACCTTTATGGTTTCCATTATGGGTAAACACGATATCTTCATTTAAGGAAGTGCGGACTACCGCCCCCTCAAAGTGATGTGATTCGTTAATCCAATATGTGGGACGTGTAAAGGATGGATTTAAAGTTATTATATATGATGTTATACTGGAATTATAATATACCTCTATATCATTATTATTTATTTCCATTAAAGTATGAGATAGAAATGAAAGTAGCGTTTATGCGTACGTACGGCTTACCGTCTCCATGAACGGTGCATTTCATTTCTTATCCCCAAATGTAATGTACTATTAAAAGTACATGTATATAATGGATATATATAATTAATGATATATATAAATGATGAATATAATTCTGGAATTAAAATATACATACCTCTCATTTAGTTTTAATTCCATTAATATGACAAAGAAATGAAAGTAGCGTTCATGCGTACGTACGGCTTACCGTCTCCATGAACGGTGCATTTCATTTCTTACCCCTAAATGATTATGTAATATTATAAATACATGTATATGCTGGATATATATGATACATATTATATCCAAATCGGGTATTTCATTCTGGATATAAAGAAACTTTGACCACACGAACAACATGTAATTGTAAGAAGTCCACTTTCGACTTAAGAACCAAATATTGAGAAAACAAACATTATTAACTTAAATGGTTACATAATGTTTATAACATGGAAATAAGTGATATAAAAGGAATAATGAACTTTTAAAAGGTTCTTAATCAAATATAAATTAACTCAAGTTTATTATTCAGGACGTTATAGAACGATCGAGTCAAGTCGGACCCGAGGTAAGGGACTTCATCTCAATCTCCTTTCATTGAGGCATATTTCGTTTTATACACAACTTTCTTTTATACGGTGTATAAACCCCTTTTACTTTTACTTTTATACAAAATGAATCCTTTTCTACGAAGCTTTTTACAAAACGACAAAAAGGAATGTTTCTTTTAACATACGCGGCGACAACGACCTTTTCCGCCGCCGCGAGTATTATTCAGTCTTTGGCTTTCTCAACAAGCCGTAATGTTTTTAGAATAAAATAAATACCATATACTCTTTTATGTATTTTGGTATTGAAAATGGTTTTGAAAAAGGATTCTATTATGTCAATATATTTATGATATATTGTGATTGAAATGTGGAAATTTTATCATTCCTTTATATTGGTTTTATGTTTTATGATTTTATATTAGTACTTGGACATTTTAACGGGTGGTTACGTTATAAACCATATGACGGGTGGTGCCGTGAATACCAGGACGGGTGGTTACGTTATAACCTCCAATGCACTGGGTATGGAAGTCGGTCGTATGGCTATTCCATTAAGTATGTATGGAAATTGGTCGTATGTCTATTCCATTAAGTGATATGTGTGGAAGTCGACCGTATGGTTATTCCACTTAAGTATTTTTATGTCCCAAGATACCTTTATATATGTTATGTGTTCTTTTTATGGGTTTTATGGTAATCCTTTGGTTACAAAAAGGTAAGTAATGATACTTTATTCAGGGAAGAGTTTTTACTACTTCATGAAGGTGAAGGTATTACTTTGATAGAGTATATATGGTTTACTTGATGTTTGAAAAAATAACAGTTTTCATTCTTTCTGTATCCCTTACTGAGCTTTTTATGCTCACCCCAAGTTTTTTTTTTGAAATGTTTTCACAGGACTTAAGGTGGAATAAGGTCAAGGATGGGATCAAGGGAATGTCATCATATATAAAACATGGAACTAGACACGTTTCTTTTTAAGAGTTTTTTTATTATGGAAACTTACTAGAAGTGACTACTTTGTTAGCTTTTGAGATGTAATAGTTATGTTCTAATTCTCTAAAACTCTAAACCTGAAAAGATCCACGTGAATTATTCATTTAATTCAATATTAAGTAAGGTTTAAGGCCGGGGCCTTATAAACATACTTAAATGGAATAACCATACAGTCGACATCCACACATACTTAATGGAATATCCATACGGCCGACTTCCATACCCAATGCATTGGAGGTTATAACGTAACCACCCGTCCTGGTATTCATGGCACCACCCATCATATGGTTTATCACGTAAGCACCCATAAAATGTCCAAGTACCATCATTACACATAAAATATTGAAAATATAAACATTTCAATAACAACATTTCATTTCCAATCAAAATAAGTAATTCCAAGATATTGAATTAATCAATCCATTTTCAAAAATCATTTGAAAGAGATTTTTGAATCAAAGTGTCCCATACCACTTTGAAGCTTTTATTGGAATTATAATTTTAAAACATTAATGTCCATATAAATAAATACTGAAAACCATTTTGAAAATATGGAAATTAAAGAAAAATATTTAGAATAACAAATAATTAAATCATTTAAAACTATATTTTTGTTAAAGAGTTTTTTACAAAATGAGAGACTCTTGAATACAAATAATTGCAGAATAAAATTTAATCCGAACATTATAATATAATAAGAATAATGGGATTCATGATTTAATATGTCAAAGGACAGTATACACACCATATAAGAGTGAATTGGAGCATAACAACAATGAAGTCTCAATATAAATGTAAAATGAGATGAAATACATTATAAAGAAGGTATCCATAAATTAAGGATAAATCAATCTCATAATCATGTGTGAAAAATATAAATACAACCAATATAAGTGGATATTAAATGTAAAAAAATCAAAGGTCATTCACACATATTCAAAGGATGACATATTCAATAACTACATGTTGAATCCAAAGAAATCGAAATTGGGTTAAGAAGTTCCCTTGGTTAAATTCGACAGCCTAACGGTGTCACAAAACATTTTACAAAAAGGGTTGATGAGAGAGATAAAGGGTATCTCATCAGATGGACATAAAATTTACATAAATAAGTATATATAAGAACATATATCAACATAATAGTATGTGAATTAAAAGACATAACAAAATAAGTCTTTTAGAAAGAGGAGGGTGAAAGGTCCCCTTACCGAGTTGGGTAACTTTTGAAACGTACACCCCATGGAAGAAGGGTCATACAATGAAGATGTAAATACCAAAAAATGATATTATATTACACAAAGAGTATAATAATGGGCATTACATACACCACTCAAAGGAAATAGTGGAAAACGTAGCATAAATGTCACTGGAATAAAAGTGAGATGAAAAATCCCTTATGAAAACTCGGCAGCCTAACAGCGCCACTTAAAACTTCCAAAATTGGATTTATGAGATAAAATATGGTCTCTCATAATATTAAAATAAAAATTACAGTAATATTAATATAAAATAACATCCACAAACATAATAAATATGATCTTAAAATAAATGACATAAAAGAGAGTACTTAAAAAGAAAGAGGGAGGTAGGATCCCTTACCTCAAGTTCGACTTGTCTTGTTCGTTTCTTTATATTCCTGAATAATAAACATTGGTCAATTTATAATTTCTTAGGACCTATTTTAAATATTATTATTCAGTTTATATCACATATTATAATGTTATAATAATTGGTTAATAATGTGAGTTCATATCAGACGTTTTTGTCGATGTTTGGTACATAAGTCAAAAATGAACTTGTTTGAAAATGATTGTCCATGTAGTTATGAGTAAATCATCTCCAGAATAGTATTAATGATTTAAATATAATATATATCCAATAAATAATCATTTTATTCTACTCTATAAAATTTGGAGAAAAAAAATTAAAAGCACCGTTCATGGAGACGGTAGGCCGTACGTACGCATGAACGCTACTTTCATTTTTTTTGTCATATTAATGGAATTAAAACAAAATGAGAGATATATATATTATAATTCCAGAATTATATCCTTCATTTAGATGTAATATATTACTTATATATCCATTATATATATTTACTTATAATAGTACATAACATTTGGAGATAAGAATTGAAATGTACCGTTCATGGAGACGGTAAGCCGTACGTATGCATGAACGCTACGTTCATTTCTTTTTCTTTTGTATTCAATGGAATTAAATAATAATGATATAAAGGTATATTATAATTACAGTAGGATATCATATGTAATACCATTAATTCCATCCTTTATACTTCCCACAAATGGCATTAACGAATCTAATCACTTTGAGGGGGTGGTAGTCCGCACTTCCTAAAATGAAGATATCGCGTTTACCCATAATGGAAACCATAAAGGTATGAAATAAATGAAAAATACCGAAGATTAAGGAGAAAATGAAAATATTATATATCATATATAAATATAGTGACATCTTAATGGCCACCTTTGAAGGTGTTAAAATAATATTGAACAATCATCATTTCGTGAGGCAGTAATTCGCCATCCACAGAAATAGTATGTTCTTTAACCATTAGACAGAGGTGTGTGAAAGTGTAGCTCGAATACTTCTTATAACAAAATCATAGTATATTAAAGATACTGGTTTTGTTACAAAAAAAGTAATAAAAAGAGTTTAGGGGTTTCAGGAGAAAATTAAAACAAAAGAACACAAGGGAAGACATTACATTAAAATCGGGTAACTCTTCTTGATTTGAGCTCAAAGGCTTCCTTGGAAAAGAATATTCTCAAAGGTGAGGCTTCAATGATGAATAGAGGGATGTGTAGAGATGAAATGCTCAGGGTTTGTCCGAGAAAAAGGCTTGAGAGGTGTGGGTAAGGTGGTAGAGTTGGGGGCCTTTTATAAGAGAAAAGGAGGGCCACTCTTGGAAAGTTATAAATTATTACTTTATTATAAGATTATTTTCGAATTTTAAAGGTTACAAAAGGATATATTTAAAGGTTAATGTGATAAGGTTTCGAAATCCACCCATCCAATAGGTTTGTGACAAGTTTAGGTCTTAGATTTTACATTATCTTTTCATTTTATTTAAATCGTTAAATAATGAGGTAATCTGTGCATCATCATGGTGTCATAAATAATTTAATTTATTTCGTGTCTAAGAATTATAAAAAAATATAATTATGTAGTAAACCTTTTTATCTTTCTAATGAATATTTATAGTGAAAAATATTACTTTTATAACCCCATATAATAATTGTTTTAGTAAAACAACACATGTTTGTGACATTTTAATTTTAACATTAAATAAAAACGTATTAATGTCATTTTCCAACCAAAGTTGATCCATGGGGTCCCCAAGTTGACCCAAGGATTGTCTTGGTCGGCCATGAAACATTAAATGAGGGTAGTACATGTGTCTAGGTCATTTCATATTATTAAAACTTTATTTTTACCTTAAATTACACTAATTACCTCTATTCGCAATTAATAAACTTAAAAGTTAATATTCACAAAAAAAAATTATTTTAATCCCATTGAACCACATTTTACTTCTTAATAACAACCATGTATGTCAGATTTTTGAAATTCAAATCACAGAAGTGGTAAAGTGTCATTTAAACGAAAAATCAGTTTCTTTAACTACCACTTAGTGGTTTCACTATTCATCAAAAAATGAAGTTTTTCATAAAATTACCAAACATTCACCCTAGGAGATATTTGATATTTCGAATTCAAAAATGATATCTATTTTAAAAAATTCAAAACATATAAGTTACATTAATTAATTTAATAATTAATTCCCGCTGTCATAGCAAATAACATGTTTTTATGAAACAATAAGTATCAAAAGATTGACACTAGTTTAAGTCCAATTTCAAGATGAAATTTATTTCAACAACCACTATTGGATTAAATGGTAAAAATATATTCTAATTTTACTTTGAAACTAATTCAAAAGATAATCTAATCATATAAATAAATTATATTAAAAAGAGGTTTTGAATTTAAATACAACATTTTTCAATATTCATTAAAAAATGAACATTATCGAAAAAATACCAAAAATTTACACAAAGTAAATTTTGATGTCCTGATTCTATAGAAGAATTTTATTTTATCAAATATAACACATAATATTGTCAAAAGAGGATTCAAAATTGGATCGTCATCAAAAGGTTGTTAATCGTCCTTTTAAAGAATATTAGAATGTTTACGCTTAAAATTGGATTCATTCGCATTTTTAAACCTCTAACATTTTTTGTAAAAAGTAAAAATATTTTACAAACATATATAATCATTTTGTAGTTAGTTCTGTTCATTCCCACCATTACAACGGCTATGCGTTAACTACAAATTAAAATAATATTATTTTATTATTAGAGTGCACCCTAAGATTCCCACGAAACACATTTTTGTGTATTGGGTACGCCATCGAGCATAGAATCCCCTTTAAAGTTATGTTAATATTTTATTCACAAATATGGATAAATTTGAAAATTTCATATTATTTATTTACCTGGGGTGTTACAAATGTAGATACACAAGTTTCTCTAGGATTTTCATTCTACATATATGCACTAAGGATCGGTTATATGCTTGGGATAGAAGAATTGATCCATTTACCATATTTAGTGATTACTCAACATCTTTGTTTTGAGGTAGTGCTTGTGTAGTTCAAATAAAAAATTCATGGTATGAAATAATTTATAGAATAATAATTAAATATTATGTAGTATATTATTTAATGAATAAAAGGATACCTATAAATAATTCACTGTCTATATCCACCTTATAAGTTTTTATTACCTAATCTATCCATTTCAATCTAGGTCGTGGAGATTGTTTTCATCGACTGCAATAAAAATCCCTTATAAAAGAGTATTGATTTGGATAGTGTCCTCCTTTCTTGTTTATGAAACATTATACAATATGATGATGGTTGACTGGATAAATCTTTTCTTCTACAACATTGGTGGATTTCTCCCCTCGTTAATCGCTAGCAAGGTGACCTTTTTTACCTCACAAAAATTGTTTCATTTTCCAATTTAAAGAATTTTTGGGATTATTTTCACAATAATTTTTTCATGTGGGATGATGTACATTATTAACCCATATGTTTTTTTCTATAACACCATGAATATTCAAATCCATTTTTGAGTCATTCCTTCCAACTTGAGAGAACCGTGAGATTTTATTACCTCTATTTTGACGTTGAGGACAAATTGGAAAATTTCCTTATAGTTGTCATTGTTTTGACTAGATAATCCATTTCATTTATTTGGATGTATCACACTATGAAATTTATATTCTTTTAATTTTGGATAAATTAAAATTATAGAGGAATGTCATGAACATCTTGTGAAGTTTTCCTCATACACCCGAGGGATTCATCATCCATTTTCAATAGTCTAATGAAATAACTTCCTTTTTATATCAAATATTTATAGTAATATATTAATTCCAAAACATAATAAAGAATTCATACCACTATATAGTTTAGATCTCCACCTCATGATTTTTATTTTTTACAATTGTCCATCATCGATCAATTTATCCCTCCATATGAAAAACAAAAAGTATGTCATTCTTTACACATATCCTTGAAGTATAGATTAAATATTATCATTGGAGTTCATCCATTTATTTTTTATCATAGGATCAAAATATCTATTAAATAGTTGTTTCTTTTATCACATAAAAGTATCAATTTCAACAAGATCTTTCTTTAGGGTTTTTAGTTATTCCTCTTGATTCGGGATTTGGTTAAAAATTAATTCAATTGAGAAACTATTATGAAAGTGTTTTTATTCAAGATCCAATTGGGTTGGAAATTAAATTTGGGTAGTAATTACGTTTATAATAATATTTTTCAAAAACTCAGTTCCTAATATTCTTATCTGTTGACTTAAAATAAATAGAAAACTATGGATGATTATTTTCATACACTTAATCACATAAATGAAAGATCATGATAATTAAAGGGATAACTCATAAATATAAGGTATTCTTTAACTTATGGATTCTATATTTAATTATATGTTATCCATAATCTATTTCCTATAATAAAATTTTGTATATTTGTTTCCCATAATAATAGTTTTTTAAGGAGATTTTAAATTTCATAATGTATGCCCACCAAGAGTTTTGGACTAGGTGTTCCACATAGACTATTGTCATAAATAATGTACTGATCCAGTCAATCTCAGTGGTCCATTTTTAAGTTTATTACCCTAGTGTACATGTATTTTAAAGAAATATCCACTTGTAGTATTCAATATATGAAGTATTTAAAAAAACATACTCTATATATTTAAAAAAATAGCGTTTTTCCTATATTTATTCTTATCCTAAATAATTTCACTATATTTTTTCAATCCTTATACAAAAAATTACTAGTCTTTACTTTAATTCCTATAATGACAACCCATAATTTAATGAACATTAATTCATGATTTATTTCATAAAGGTAGATATAATACAATAAAAAAGATCATGAAGTATAGTGTATTTAGGAAATTAGTTACATAGAAGAATTATATGTAACAAAAATATAATGAAATTATTGATAACTTCATTAACATGATCTTTAAATAAAATCAATCTTCTAAAACTGTATGTGATAAACTAGAAATGTACATAATAAAGGGGAATGATATAAATCCAAAAAATGTGAATGAATATATCATATCATAAGATAAAATATTATATGTGGGAAAAAAGACATAATAATGCAATATAATATGTGTAATAATCATAATCATGAATAATATTGCATTTCATAACATGATAATATAAATTAAGCCAAGGAATGTGGAAACAACAAAAAATAAGGAACCACAAACAGAATTTAAGGATAACCACCAAGAAAACATAAAATAATATTCTAATGACAATCTCTCATTCACCGTACATGGAATATCATGAAACTCAAACATTAATGAATACATTATTGGATATATAATTAATGTCCAACACATCACATACATATCATTTACATGAAAAAGTATTCCACATAAATCACACAACATATGAATGTATTCAATAACTTTTAACCCAATGATTATGGAGTGTGAGTTACATGTATATAAATATCCATTTAATTATGTATATGTATAACCAGGTGACTACACTTGAGAGGAAATAGAGATACACTTGAGAGGAAATGGAGATGTGTATTTACAATACTAACATTTCAAATGGAATGTTGAAAGATATTTTCAATAGCAAAACTTATGTACAAAAAGATTTATAAAATGAGTGAGTGGGGGATAAAAGGGTAAATACTTATTTTGGAATCCTAAGGAATGTAATATGGATTTATAAAAAATATATCCCGACATGAAAATGTGAGAAATTTCATAATATATGGGACTTACTTGAAAAGAGGTGATGGAGAGGATCACATACTTTGAGTTGGCACTTCTAAAATCATGGGGGAGCTTATTTTAACATAAGGGAACCATGGGAGGATTATAGAGAGGGAATATAAGATTAATTAAATTATCTATGTGTATTTATTAATGAATAATGGGAGTTTGGATTGGTTTATAAATAAATTGTTCGTAAAACTCTATATAAATTATAATTGTTAGTTTTCAACTCTATATGGAAAATTAATCAATGTAAAAAAAAGTGACATTGTTTTTTTCACATTTTATTATAATTTGAACTGTTTTTAATATTTTACAAGTTTATAAACCTATATAATTAATATAATACACTATCTGATATGAAAGAGAGTCATGTTTTCAAATAATTAATCTTAAATTAATAAATAACAATTAATATTTTGGAGGATTAGATAATGGTTTATAAAATTTATCAAATAACCTCAAATACACATTATTTTAAAGGAAAAACATATATTTTTCATGGAAAACTTTTATGTCAAATATTATATCACTTTTGGTTAATTAAAATGTTATAATAAAAGAGTATTTTTCCATAGAGTTTTATTTTTTTCCAAAACTTTTACTCTATCCGTAAATTATTTAAAAGAAATTGGATAATTTTGAAATGAGGATTTTAAAATTAATATTTATTTTATACAAATACGTCAATATTTAAGTTAATTTACTCTTTTAAATTATGAGTCTAAATATATAGAAAAATTCGAGTTTTTCTACAATAATAGTCTTCTGACCCTTATAAAAATAATCTAAGAATTCAAAAAATATATATTATCATTTATATTAATAAATTTATTTATTAATAAAATTTTATTGAAATATTATTTATTTTAAAAATACATGATTTCAATAAAATTGACACTCTTTATTGAAACATTAAATTTCCCAATAATGTAATTTGTGTTTCATCATATGAAATTTTAATTTTTATCGAACTCGTTATCTATTAATTTTAAAGGTAGAAACAAAAATAAGTGATAAATAAAATAATTATTATATTATTAATAAAAAATATAAAAATTAATACTGGTAGGTTATATATACATTCACTTTTATTAAGCCAACAAAATCCTTAAATGTATGGTTTGTGATGTTGATATTTTATTAGGGTGGTTAACGAACATGGTTATTGGTCTTGAACTTGATAACATTGATAATATGCTAAATATAGTTTTATTTATGCTACAGTTATTGAATCATATCATATGATTTGTCAAGGGAAAATCCTAGTGTTGTTATCTCCCTCATATGCTCTGATAAATTGGAATGATACAGTGTAATCCTACTGGTCGAGGTAATTGATTTTTCTATTTGTGTCGATTTGACTTTATTAAAAACTCTTTTATATATAATAGTCATTCAACAATTATTAAATATATATATTATTAATGGTCTTGATTATTAATACCCAATTAAATATTATTAGACATATCATTTCAAAATAATCAAATTAGTTCCTATGTTTGTTTATAAGATTATTAATTAACAGTGTAGTTATTTATTCAAAAATATGGAATTTTTTATATTGATGGTTGGGTTATAAAATTTCATGTAGTTATTTTTATTCAATCAATGAATTGATCAAATTTACATTCATGGATGATTATTAAAATGGAATTTTATATTTAATACCTTATAAAATTGTTTCCATAGGTACTAAAGAATTTATCATCCTTCTATATATTCACATGGTATACCTTCTCTATTTTTTTCTGTAGAATACGGGGGAAGTACATACTAGAATATATCCTCTTAAAAAATGACATTCTATAGAGTCTATCTATTTCTATTTCCATGTATAATTAATATATTTGGTACATTTATCCACTTTACCTTATAAATAATAAATGTACATGAATTAATTTCATGTTTAGAAAAATATTGAACAGAAAATCTTTTCTCAATGGTACTGATCAATTTATTAGAAACTAAATGACCAGAAGACCCACTAAAAGAAGGTGGATGTTTACCCATGAAAAAATCAATATTACATTATACTATTATTTTAATATTTTTAAGTTTTACATGACTTAATCCCTATGAAATTTAAGTGATAATAGAAACAAGATTATATATTTCATCTCTTATAGAATTTGGTTTCTTGGGTACAATGTCTTTGAATTATCTATCACATTCCTTCTTAGCACAATTCCTTCTTGTTCAATCCTTTGAATAAAACAAAAAAATATAGAGCATTCATTAAAGTAAAATAATATGATTTATAAATAATATAATAATTAAAATTAATTCATAGGAATTATAAATCAAGTAAACTACTATATGAAACCTTATTTTTTACAATGCTTATTTATGGTCATTATCTATTCAAACCTTTCATTGATTTTTTTACCATGTCATCATTTTTTCTCTCAATGATGGTTTGTCCAATGGTGATGGCAATCATAAAAAGAACTCAACCTCTATATTATGGAGGGTCCCCGACAGTCTCTCACCTATATTACCCTTGGGATTTCACCCCATTCAAGGTCGAGGAATCCCTTCCTTACTTCTGAAGAAACATCCATTTCCATAAGGTGATTTCACATATAGATGAATTAATTAAGAATCCAATGTCTCTCTAGAAGTTCACTAATTAATTGGACTTCCTCCTCCTTCACTGGTGTCATAGTTTTGCTAGTGATATCCACTATAGGAGTCTATTTAGATATTTTCCAAAAATTCTTTTGGACTTAAGTATCATGTACTAGTTATCTTACTTGAATCTCATCATATTTTTCATCTCTTCACTAATGAATACAATTTATCTTAATTTTGGTCTCGTTATAATCATTTTTTCTATAGTCATCAATCCTACCTCACCATATGGAAATATGACTTTTATATGAATCATGGTTCTCTATATTTAGTATTCTGGTAAAGGTTCCCTCAACTGCCTTTTCCATTTCCAAACCCAATAATTTATCAACTAAATGTATCCATGGGCTGTAGATTTATTTTATTTGATAGTTGGTCCAAGGACATGTGTCATCCAATTTATCAATGAATGTATATTGAATTTTTATTTTTAAACATCTTTTTAAGGCACAATAGATCAATATAGAAGTGAATTGTCAACACATTCAATTAGTGTATTTATAGATGTGGTATAATTTATTTTCATTATGTTTTTTTTCAGGAATAATAATAAAATTATTCAACATAGTCTAATAAGGAATGACTATCACTTTTTATTTGATGGTGAACATGCTTCATCTTCTATGGATAAGGAAATACTATGGACCCTTCCCACAAATATGTTTGTATCTATCTCCTCCTGTGAAAATTTTATTATCTTGAAATCATGAAAGGAATTTTCTATTATAAGAGGTGACATATATTCTATACTTTTTAAAATGTAAACGATATTGAGACTATCGATCTAATTATAGTGAACACCATCCTTAACCCTCAATTTTGGATCTACTGGAAACCAAATGGACCGATGCAAGGAGGGTCATACAGGTGAAATTATTTATAATTGTATCCAATATGGGTATATAATATGTCTCTCTTAGAGGACATATTTATAAAAGAAACATTGTTGAATTTAACCAAAGTACCAATAAGTTATTTTGTCTTGAATATCGATGATAGAAAAGACAATTTTGGTTCCCAAAAACATCCTCATGGAGAGGGATCCCACTAAAGTCATAGACTATAATATGTTTTTAAAACATTGAATGATATTTCTCAATATATATTAATGGAAAGCTAGGAGAGAGTGGTGTACAGGAATCAAAGTTCCTTATCTGATCACATATTTTTGATGGGCTCCGAACACCATGGTGGAGCTATTATAGGTCTATAAATCACCATAGAATATTGGTCAAAATAATTGATTGAATTTGAGGATGATTTATTTAAAAATGGACCAATGTAACATACTTTTTGAATGAACCAAGGAAAGAGTATATAATACTTTTCTAGAAACATCAGTATTTCTATAGTAGATATTGAAATGTGGTTTCATTCTCCGAGAATATTAAAGAGGCCTAACTAGTATATGTAATACTTATAACTATTTAAACCCTTACTATCAATGGAATCTAAGAAGGTGCCTGGCTCTATTTACCATGATAATTAACCCTCTATGGAATATGATAATGTTAATAACTATATCTCCCTTATAGGGCCTTTGAAATATTGACTTAAAAGGGAGGTATATACCAAAAATTTGTTAGAATAACATATATTTTTATGGTAGCATCAATATGGATTTATAGGATGAGGTTAAAAAAGAAATCTAATTGAATCTAAGATGTCCTTGAATGATATAATATTTTTGATGGAGCCAGTGGTCGAAGAGTTCTTGAATGAAACCAATAAACATTGGTTGTTTATCCTTGTGGACTAGTAGTTTCTAGGTGTCGGTTGTAACTAAATAACTATTCATTATTTTTTTGGACATTCAACTATTATTTATGTCCACATATGTTCATGATTACATATATCTTACTCTCAAAAATAATGATCATTCATTGAAGTATGAGTACATCCCATGAATGATAAATAGTGAATAACACACCACATAAATAGGTTTTTTACTTTTGAACCATTTATTTTTTTTATTTGGGGGGTTATAGTGTTATTTGCCTCATATTCTATGATTGATTTGTGGTTTCCCACTATACCCCAAATAGTACATTGTCTAATAATTAATAATTTTATTTATAAGTAAGTATATTTATAAAGAAAATCTGAATTAGGAAAATTATATTCCATAATTTTTTCAAATAAGGTGCATGGAAAGTTCCCAATCATTGATCTCTATTATAATTGACAAGATGTACTCCAAGAATCCTTTTTTGTTATTACCCATATATTAATCTATTTCATTGATGAATCTAATTGTTTGTATCTTAACAGGGATTTACTTTCTAGTAAACCATAAAATATCCATGTTACCAAAGAATCAAGATGTAATATTATACATAGATTTTCCACTAGAGCATTCACTACTGTTTTATAACCCTGATCTCAGAATAGTAATTAATTCTTATTATGATACCAACCATAGAGACCCATAGTTTTGGTATAAAATTATTTAATATTTTGATATTAATATTCATTATATGACATTATCATCAACACAAAAACAGTAAATATTTAGTGTATTTATAGCCTAGATTAATAAAAAAAATTCATGAAAAAATTCAAAATGTCTAATAAATTTCTTCTCACATTATGACCTAATTTGAAAAACCATACATAAAATACATATTTAAATCATGTAAAAAATTAAGAAATGTTGAGAGAATATTCTTAGTGTGGTTAAAAATGGATGATATCAAACAAGAATCATATGAAAGTATAAGATAAGTATAAATGTATGAGATAATTATAGTTACATACAATTTTTATACCTAATATTTCAAATATCATAAAAATTAGTCATGTCATTAGTCATTATCCTTTATAAAAAAATTAATCATAACCATAAAGAAAAATTATAAATCAATCCTGAACAACAAGTTAAAATCATATTAATAAAAACATTTCATATATGTTGGTTACATCACAAGAATATAAACCATATAAAATTTCTTTGTTATCTACAAATACCCTCATATAATATCATATTACACATTAGTAGTTGTTTCTCATGTCATAGTGGACCAGTAATCACCGCATGTTTCACATATCATAGTGGATCATGAATTAACAATTATTTAAAATAAAATAATTGATTTATCAACCCTACATGTTTCCCATAGTGCATTGAAAACATTCCCCATTTTTAAAAACTGATATATGAGGAATTATTCAATACATTAGAGGTTTATAATGGAACCACCCACCACATAACGAAAACGTATACATGTGAACTATAATATCATAAAACATTCATTGATTCATCTTATCATTGACCATATAAAGAAAATGAGTTTAATAATCATTCTCCATGGAATAAATACTAAAAAATATATGTGTGTCATAAGGATTTCATCCTACTACATTTAACCCACGGTAAATAAATGGGTTTTACAAATTTATCCTTAAAGAATAATCATTATAATCAATACTAAGAAAGGAAGTGGATGGTATCATAATATTATATCCATACTGAAGTATAAAGATCCATAAATTATATTGACATTGATGAAAAAATGTTTCAATATATCTTTAATGTATTCATTTGAAAACCAAATAAAATAAACTTTCCCATTAATATACATTTAAATATTAATTACATTAATATTGAGAAAACAATTTTATCTAAAAATTACCACGGAAACAACTACTATAATATTATGATTAAAATAATTTCTATGATGGTCTTAAAATCAGTTCTTGTTGCCAAATATAATCCAACATTCAATTAATCTTTTTATAAATATTCAAAAATGAATTTTCTATAAAAAAACTTCTTTTAATGGAATACATTTTAAATTAATTCAATGATTGTAAAAAAATAAAATTTAAAAACATTTTATCTATATATATTAACATTTATAATATAATGTTGTGGAGATTGAACATAAAGGAAATGGTTTTTTGTCCAAATAAAAAATTAGGTCATATTTCCATTCAAACAAATATAACGACCATTTTAAGAATCAAAGTGAGAAAAAAGAAATAAAAATTAATAGCTATATATATAATAAATTTTTAATAATAGATATCATTTTAAATAATAATTTCCTTTTAATTTCCCTAAAATTAAATTTAGCAAAAATAATATTGAAAATAAATGATATTGTAACATAAACACCTTACCAGTTTATTGTCTTCTCGATCATAACACCCATGAAAAAAATTACGTAAAATGAAATTTTAATTACCTTGAATATAAATTAAATCATGAAATATCATATAAAATGATATATATAAACACCACCTTAAATAAATAAGTTTTTAAGTTTTCTTATGTCTCATGGAAGGAAAAGTGAGACCTGAAACCCATACCTAATGTTCTATCTTCCATCATATGTGTTCAAAATCATGAGAAATAAATATAGTATTTAATAATAATATACATTGTACCATATATTATTTACATAAAACATCTTATCACCCATTTATTAACAATTTTTGTTATTAAAATCAATGTTTCATGTGATAAAAAAGTCATTTTTATTCATGTTTCAATTCAAAAATCCTAAAAATTATACATTTATCAAGGTTATATAACCCTTATAAATTTAATCAATTACTTTTTATAGTTTTTAATAATAATATAAAATTTTATAACTATTAATATATTATAGTTATGAGGATGGAACTGTATAATTTCATAGATATGGCAGTCCATATGCACACAGAAGTGATGTTTCCATTTTTTATGGATAGAATAAAATAAGATTAAAAATAATTCACATATCCAGAACCATAATAATATCATCTATATCAAGTATATTAGTTCAATACATCATCATATTCATCAACATTAAGTGATGATGAAAATAAAAATGCATTTCTTCATAGAGGTGGTAGTATAAATATATGTACGCGTGATGCTATCATTTCTCATTTAATGGAATATTAGTGAATAATGGGTTTTCAATCAAAATAATAACCATTATATTTTTTTAATATAATGAAGTAAATATTTCATAATGGATTCCATAAATTTAGAATAGTAAATATAATAAAATAATGTAATGTACTATGTTAAGAGTTATACCACTTTATTAGGAAAGATCCTTTATCATACACCTTATTTATTGAAACTATTTTCTTTTGGAAATAATATTATCTCTAGAATGCAATGAATAAATATTATATGGTATTAGGGTAGGATTTATCCATGCTAGAAGGTTCATGCTTTGTGAATAATGATTAAGAAGATGTTCCCTTTAATAAGTGTGGTAGTGGACAGATTTGAAAGTATATACATGATTAAATAATATATATAAAAAAATCATGTGATGTTGAATAGATAACTAAAATTTTATTGATAATATATTATAAGGTTTAAAAAACAATATATTACATTTTTGATTTTTCGGGTAATTTTTATGCATTATCTTCTAATAAAATGACATTAATCCCATTTTAACCATAGTCGTGATAACATATCTTTTTACCATGAAAAATTAGTTATATTACGAAAAATAAAGGGGCATTTATAATAAAAATTGCATGTTTATTCAAAATTTGGTATCTATTTTATCGAAGGAAATTTATATAGATGGAAAAAAAATTATAGTTATATAAGGGTAAAAAACACATGAGAAACCATTTTTAATAAAATACCTTATTTAAGAATAAACAAATTTTTTATTGAAATAATGTAAAATTGTATGTTTACTCAACTATTTTGGTTAAATAAATTAATAAATAAAGATTTTAAAATTATTTTCCTATGAAAAAACTGAATTTAATCTTCCAACCATTCTATTAAATTCAATTATAAAAAAAATTTATTCCAATAAATTATACATTTTCTTCACAAAAGTCAATATTATATTACCAGTTTCAAAATAATGCTTTGTAATAAATTATTTACCTCCATAGAAATATATTTTTTCAAATACCAGTCAAAAAATGAGATAATGGAATGTTTTATAGATATTTAAAATCTTTAAACCATTGATTCTATCTAGTTTTACCTCTTTTTCTGAGGTGACGAATCATTACCATGGTTACTATTAATAAAAACCAAAATTAAGTTGAACCTATTTAATTATGGTATTTATGTTGATTAGAAATATAGAATATATTTTTAAATTTTTAATTTCAATAAATTTTTGAAAATAAATTTAATATAATTGCATCAAACCCAAAAAAAAGATTTTGTGTATTTTAAACCATAAAACTCAATTTATTCTTCTTGCATGACTACTAATAACATTATATGATTATTAAGAAAAATTTTTAATGTATAATATCAAATTTTCATAAAAAATATTCATACATATATATTAAATAAATTTATTATGTAAAATCACATATTGTAAATAAAACATGATTCCCACAAAATCACCCCTTTCACATTTTAATTAGTAAATTTTCATTCCTAATATTTTAATATTTAGTGAATAGATTTTATGAATAAATAAGTAATTTATTTCCATAATTTATTTTTTCTAATTCATTCCCTCTAATATAACAGCTAGGTGATTACTACCATAGTAAATTAATAAATTTTAATAGAATATCATTGTTATTTTCAATATGAGGTCACATGTAAAGAAATATATTATTGAAATTGAATATAATTAAATATAAATATATCATAAAATTTTATAGTGTTAATTAAGATTACCATTGAATAATAATAATCGTATTTTTTCATTAAATAAATCATTTAGACCATACATTTAAAGTGTAAATTCTTGAAAATCACATTGTCTCAGGAAGGATTTAGTCTACACCTATGCAAAATTGATGTTATCATTTTCCAATGGATGAGAGGGTAATAATATAGAAAATATATTAGGTTTATAAAATCATAATAATATAAAAAAAGTATCATATACATATTCATTAATTCCATTATATAACCAATCATGTGAAGTGGTGATGTAAATTGAAACACATCACATCAGGGATGTTGTAGTCCACAAATGTGCACAATCGATGTTTTTATATTCCTTATAATATAAAATAGGTGGTAAATTACATTAATTAATCATAATAACATATTATTATAGAAAATGTACTGATGAAATAAATTTATGATGGTTATAATAGATTGGATTTATTTTTAGTATGAATTATTATTAAATGAATTTGATTACGAATTAATCCTCCTCTTATGATATATCCTTTGGCGTAATCCATAAGCCCTATAGGACATGTATTTTTTTAGACCAGATATTCTAAGATTTTTTTGTATATTTGAGATGTTATGTTGGTGGATAATTCTTGAGTAATATTCTCAAATTGTGTTCATAAGTGAGTAGAGGAGGTTCTCTTTTATAATTGATAGGATATACACTGTTATATATAATAAGAAATTATAAATATTATAAATTAGTTATCTTGGATAACATGAAACAAGGCATATTAATTTAAATGATATGATAGGTTATGGTTGAAATGCACTCAACTAGTCATATTTGGAAATGCTTTTGGGATATTTTAAGTTATATTTGATAGTTTAGCACCCTCGTTATCCCTTATTAACCATACAATAGTGTCAAACATTTACCATTGTAACTATTCCTTGGGAATAAAATAATGTTAACCTCATTAAAAAATATAATGATCATAATTTTAAATGTTGAATCTAATTTTTAAGAGTTAATTCCAAGAACATAGTGAAATTAATTCTAATAAAAATGTAAAAGTCATTAAAGAACATTTTTTGATGAAAAAAATAGTTTTATGTCAAAAAATTTATGTCATACATATTTTGGCCAATGAAACATAAATAGTGGAAGTAAAATGAATTTATTGTCTTATAATTAAAAAAAGTAAGAATTTTTTCATTATAAACATCTCAAAATTTAATTTCACCATCAATCCAACCTATTAAATGTAAATATCCCAAGTAGTTTATTAATAATAAGAAAATATATATTAGGTTTGAAAATGTTAATAATGTTTTAAAAAATTAAAAATAATGTTTTTAAAATAATTATTATACTCATTATATAAATATTTGGTTATGGAAATGGTATTAAAATTTATTAATCCATTCTTACATCATCATGATTTAGGGAATGATAAAAAATATGTAAAAATGGTATTTTACTTTATTCACCAAAAATCAACCTTTTCCTGAAAATTCCAACAAAATATCTCTGTGATAATTTTAACCTAATGAACTCAAAAATGATATTTGTCTCATCAAATTTAAATTAAAAAATTTATATCTTTTACATTTAATAATAATCATATATATTTATATTATAATAAAAATATAATAGGATGTCTATTGGTGACGTGGTTATATATATTGTTCATACATGATATAGTATGGTATCATGTCTTATAGAATAATTAAAAATTGTTATATATTCTAATTTCAAAACATTATAATTTTGACCAAATTTATCCAACCTGATAATATCATTTAATTTTAAAAATAACATAAAATCACTATTAATTCCAAAAACACTCTTGGGAATTCATTATTATTTTCACTAAAAAATAAAACTTTATATCATATTATATTCATTATAAATATTTTCAGTACACACAGGAATTTAATTTACCATATTAATATGTATTTTCACACTTTCAAAATGTATTCTCAAAATAAAATATTTCTATTTTGATGGTTAACCCCAACCGAACCACTCATAACATGTATTACTAAAACTAAAACAATTCTCTAGAATTCATTAATTCAATAAAGAAGTTATATAAAAGTAAACAAATACATTGATATACATCAATTTCTAATTAAAAATACAAATTATTAACCTCTTATTCAATTATTTATTTCCCGCCGTACTTATTATATAAATTCCAAGATTTATGTAACGATTTTCTTCAATAAGATATCACAAAATACATGAAATTCTGTGATTTCAATGTTTAAACCCATGTTTTAGTTAGTCACAAAACATAGATATTCATTAGAATAAATTAATCCTAATTTTTAATTAATAATTTCTCATTACACTTAACATTCAAAAATCATTAAATTTAAATATCATTAAATACCTGAATTAAATTCTCCCAAGTATATCAAATTTTGTAAAAGGAATCCTACCTCACGCTGGGAATATAATCCGTACCATGTGAGAAGCCATAGTTTTTTATAAAAGGACATCAATAAAAAAATATAAAGATTCAATAAAAGAGATAAAATTATAATTTTATTGAGACTAAACCTTGATACCAACAAAAAAATATTTGGAAAAATAACATCATATCAAGACAAAACCAACATTAGCAACAGATCAGGTTTGTAGTGGAAAACAAAGGAAAAACACATAACAAAATGATATATTTAAATAAAGAGATTGTTAAAATTAAATTTCAACTAAATCAGGTCATTGGAATAATAATTGGAGAACAAAATATCATCCTATGATATCACCATAAATAAAATTCACTTATTTAAAAAAAATGGATATAGAACACATAGGGTACATAATGATTAGAATCAGCAACATAAAGTATCATCAAGAATCTATTACCCCACCAATGGCCACCAGGTGTATAGTCCCAAAATATATCCACATAATATAATCGACCATGTACCTTGAAGTCATCCATCTTATACCTAGTATCCTCTATTACATGTTTCTACAAAATTCCATTATAAATTTACACTTTAAATTTCATTCAATATCCACAACCCTGAAACCTATCTTAGAATATAATTAATTAAATTCATCAATATAAAAAATTAAATTTAAATATATCATAAAAACATCAAGTCATTATATTCAAGAACATTAGATTGGCCCATATATTTTATGAACTGAAGAAAATGAATAAAATTATGTATAGAGAAATACTTTTGTTGTAGTGTCAAATAATTAGAAACCTCCATGAACCTCACTAAAATATGAAATGTTAAAATAAACTATAGATAAAAATATCAATTCTTATCAATTTAGTGATGTACCAACTAAGGAGAGATAGGATGAAAGATATAATTTATAACATCAATCTTAAGAATAAAATGTCCATGACAACTTCCAATTAGTTACAAAAAATATGGAGTGGGCCATTCTATTTGGAGGTGACTATATCTTCCATGGTTTTGTAAAAGAGTTAATTTTAGGCTAATCACATAATAAAAGGATATATGGGTCAATATTATCCTCTTATCATTACATGATGGAATATTTTTCCCTTCAACTATATAAGGATGGGTCTTCCAATGATCATCACATAGGGAATATTATTTTCATAACATAAGGATCAATGGTTCATCATACGCTTGTCACATATACTATATTTTTCATATATACTACCCGAAAATATATTATCCTATGATTATTTCAAAATTCATATTTTTCACTCACATAAGGTGTTTGGTTTGTTATTTTTCTCACATAAGAATAATGGTTATGTTTTACAAATACTAACTCTCAAGGGGTAGATGGGATCGTAATGGTGTTGGGATTGAAAATTATGGAAGTATTTTATATATCCTACAGGAATGATAATCGAAATATTTATATTTAGAGTCACACATATTTATGTTATTTGATAGAAACAATCCATTCAGTGTGACATCATGTGGTATGTACTATATGTTAGGCAACTTAATGTCATCCAACATAGAGTACTATGTGGATTTTACCTTACATAAAGTTAGTGTGGGTCTTATGGATAATTATTCTTTTCTATAATATTATGGAAAATGGTCTTAAAATATTGGAATTTTTGGAAAAAATTTGGAGGCTCATGAATAATTGAATTTAAGGAAACCAATAGGATAATAATGAATCTTTTCATGTAAGGAAATCAAGATAAGAATCTCAATATAAGGTATCTGAGGAAATCAAGAGAACTATCTAAACTCAAGAGATATTACAAAGCAAATATGATTATCTCAACTCATGCTTTTTATGGTAACAAAGAGGAATATCTCGACTCAAGGTGCTTAAAAACCAAGAGGATAATCTCATCTAGACACACTAATTTGGGGCATAATAAAGTACTTCCCAAATAAGGAATATTTTACTGAAGGGGTTACTCTAAATAAAATCAAACATGATGGTTATATTTTAAAAATATAGATACAAGTATGAGATTATTCTAGATTCCCATGAAATATATTGTTCATTAGAAATGATGGTTCTCTATAAAAGGGGTCTTAAATGCATTAATAATTATTCTTTCATGAAGTGTGGCACACTATGTTAAATATCACCTGGATTTTGATAATTGTAAATAAAGAAACCTAAACCACAAGAAGATACAATTATGAATAATAATGGGGCTCTATTTCTATTGGATAATATTTATAAATCAATAGTGTTTGAATGATCATTTTTTATGAATACTTACTTGAATGATGTTCCATGAATGAATTTCATTGGAGTATTTCACAAACCATCTTATGAACCAGACCCCAAGAACATCATATATAGGGAATTCATTATCACAAATATATTCTATGGTACCATAACCCTATATCCATCTTAAAATTTGGAGTAACTTGGGAGATCTATTTTATGTATCAAACAAAGATAACGATTGAAAATATATGTGGTCACTCTCTCATATATTATGATATAGAAAAAAATCCCTCCTCAATGATTAAGCCACTGTTCTCCTCCTCAAAGTATGTGTATAATATTTATAAGTGATTATTTTAAAAAAATTAAAATAATTAATTGAACTTCAATATCAATTGAATCATGTGGATTCATAATACTCGCACTTCGAAGAAACAAATGACATTATTCCATGAGAATGTTATGTGGACCCAAATAATTACATCTAAGCATTGATAGTGTAATATCTAACCCTTAAAACCTTATTGATTTATAAAGGTTAATCCAAAAAATAAAAAGAAAATATTACATTTTTGTAAATTTTAGAATCCAAAAAATTATAAAATACATCACTTTATGATTTTAATCATCATAAAATTTTTAATTAATTTTAAATAAAAATGATTCTTTTTAACTGAACCATTTTTCTTATAAGGTTTTATTTAAATGTTTAATATATAAATTATATATTTTTAATTTCAAAAAAAATTTAGAATAATTTCTTAAATATTCATATCAAAATTAACTTAGCATTAAGTTTTTGGATTTTTCCTAAAAATATTGAATTTAACATGAATAGTAAAAAATACAAAATTTTTGCAAACAATATTCTTTTTTAATAAATAAATTAATATAAAAGTACCAATATATTTATAATATAAATGAATTTAGTATATTTATTATTTATATATATTTAATCCACTTGGTTAATTTTAAATTCAATTATATTATATTACTGTATGTTTTTCTGGGATTGAAAACAAGACTTTTCAGAATAAACTAGTCAAAATTGGATAATGTTTCCCCATTTAAAATAAATAAAATAATTCACAATTTAAAATAATAATAATTAGATTTATATATTATATAAAAATAAAAATTACTTTTAATTATATTATTATTATTATTATTTAAGTTTTTAATAAAAGTTAATGTTATTTGTTAAAAATTAATCTTCATGAAAACCCACATTTTGTCACGTCTGCATGTTTTTATTTATATTAATTTTTTTAGCTATATAATATAAATTCGAAAAATATTATTCCATAATTAAAATAAAAAAAAATTATGTTATCTAAATAGGCTCAACTAAATTTTCACCAAAATTAATATTGAAAGAAGAAAAAGTTAATTATCACGGTTAATGTAAAATTATTTTTACAAGGGGTTAAACTAAATTGAAAAGCATTAAAATAAAATTAAAACAATTATAAAATATATTGTATCAATATTTTTTCATATTATAATATCATAGTCTCAATAAAAACCCATTTTTACCCTTTTGGTGTGTGATAATTGTGGGTACACCTTTTTATTTTCAAAAATTATTAGTGTGCCACTCCCCTCACATATAAATGGTCACCCGTTATCCTCATTTCTTCACAGTATAAAAAAATGTTGTACCAAATTTTGCAAATAACATATAAAATTAATTACTCTCATTATATAATCAATATGTTTTCATTAATACATTATATAAATTATTTTAGAATTATCATAAAGAGGTAGTCTTAGAATACATAAAATTTTAGACTATGTCTTCTTGCCTTATTTATTCATTCACCTACTCAAAATATTAATTGTTTAGGATTATATAATAAATATATATATATTTTATACCTATAGGTTATTATGTTACAGTAATTAACTATATCCATTTCCTATTCCGTCAAAATGGAAATGATCCCCTCATGTGTACGGAGTACTAGCGCCTCTTGAACCGATGGGAGATGTCTTCTATAAAAAACTCTCATACATGGGTATGATCATTGATATGAGGTGTATATATTATATTGATAACATTATTATACCTATTTAGTGATTATTTAATATATATACCTTTTATACCTTCCTTTTCATAGGGGATACAAAAATGTTCCTCATGTGTAAAGTGGATTACCGCCTCACGAAGCGCTATGATGAGTTTTTCGATAACACTTTATATGGAAGGTAATAAAGATAAATTTAATTAATATATGTGAAATAAATGAAATTATTTTTATATCAATGAAATATTTAACATTATTAAAACAAAATATATCATTCATTTCTTACCATTTCACTCATTAAAATGATATTTTTTTCTGGTACGTGTTGAAAACCAACATTTCAAAGTTATGTTACTCTCTTTTCATCACCAAAACACATGAAATAGTATCTATATGTATATTTAATGAAATAATATTTTATACACGGTTTTATAATAATTATGTAATGAAAAAATATTAATTACCTCATTTCAATAAAGATCTTTGAATAATGGAAACTTTACTTATGTCTGTGTATGTCTTACGGTCTCCATAAAGGAAACGTAAATAATTTATCGATAACAACTTAAATGATTTTTCATAAAGGTATCATTTATGAGTAAATATGAATAATATTTTATTATTATTACACTAAATTTATTTCAATAATGACCTCTTTGACTATTTCTATCCTACCAAAGTCATTTTCAAACAACTTACATAAAATTAATTGATTATGTAATATTATATAACATCATCATAAGGAAAATAAAAGGAATAATAAACTTGAAAACAATTTTCAAGAAAATAATTATATTCCATATTTCTATTATTCAAAATGATAATGAACGTATGTGATAAATCAAACTCATGGTAAGTGACTTCATCTTAATCACCTTTCATTGTGGAATATTTTAATGTTTTGAACCTATATTATTTTATAAAAGATATATAAAAGACATTTCACATGTTATGTCATAAATTTCACTATTATCAGGTAACGTGATGTTTTTTAAGGTTACTCATTCACGGTTCTTATGATTCAAATATTTCTGATATGATAGGGAGTTTTATTTTCAAAAATATATTTTAATATTTTATTTATCAGTATATTTTTCTTTCATTTCCATGTTTTTAAAATGATTTAATTATGCAAATGAGAGTTTTAAGATGGTAATTTTTTATTTCTTTAAATTTTATTCAAAAATATTAAATAATTTTAAGTAATGTGTGACATTAATTTAAAATTAAAAAATGAATATTCTATTTTCACATACACAGTGAAGAATAATTTTCCACCATCATAACCATTATTTGGAATTTGGATTATTTCCAAAGATAACATGTTTTATTAAAATAAAAAGCCGCACTCCATTCTCTAGGATATTTCATTATTTTAAAATAGGGGTTTTAATAGATGTATTTTTAATATAAAAAACATTTATTATGGGTGAAGAGATTATGTTATGGGTGTGGAAATTAAAATTGAAATATTTTATGTGAAATATTTATGTTACGGTTCATGAGATTTATTTACTTTGGTTGTTGGTTATTTATAAGACAAATAAAATTATTTATGTCATAAACCAAGGATGGATGGAAACATTATAAACAAATGAAGGGTGGTTATTTTATAAACCATGTATGGGTTGGTCATGATGTCTCTCCAATGCATTTGGTATAAAAGATGATTGTATGTGTATTCCATTATTAAAAGATATTTTGTTAATTATATCCCATGATACCAAAATTATATATTTATGATTTATATGGGATTTAATTATTTACATTGGGTAAAAAATGTTTCCTTAATGTGAAAATGGTTTATTTATTTCTCTCAAATAAAATTTATATATAGTTAAATGTTACATTTTTATGTGGTCATAGTACCAATGGTTTTTATTCTTTCTATATCCATTAATGATCCTTTTGTTCTCATATCACATTTAATGACATTTTTTCACATGGTTTATGGATGGGTAAGGTAAATGATTAAGTTATAATTAAATTCATGAATATTTTTATTATAATGAAATCATGTTTTATCTCAAATAGTTCATATTTTTAATGAATGGATAATGATAAGATGTTTCCAATTTGTATTATGTGGTTATGTAATATACAGGTTTTGGCCTAATTCTCTAATAATTTAAACCTTAATAGATCCTAAATTTTAATATAATTTATTCTTAACAATAAACTCAATATTATGAAATGTTTATGGCTGGGATATTATATTTATTATTTTATGTCTGTTTATATAATTTTAGAGTTTAAGTCAATGATAATAGAATACCCTTGAAGGATTTTAATTTATAGTTATGTTTAAATGATGTATAATTTGTAGATTACCATGTATCCCCATCTAAAATTGATTATTCAGAATGGTTTCCACTATGAGACATGGAATCTACATGGGATACCCCCAAGTGGAAATTATACTTCCAAATCATCATCTTAATGTGGTAGGAGTTTGAATAGAACATTTTTTTTACAATGAATTTGTTGAAATATGCTATAACTTTTAGTTTAATACTTTCTAGGGAGACTATAGATCTACAATAGTGGAGCATGTCATTAATGTATAATATTATTAGACTACGTCCACTATCATTCAGCGTATCATCTGACCCTATGATAGGTGAAATAAGGATTAAAATCATTTGAATTATATTTAATGTCCTTATATGTTTATATCATCAAACGTTAAGTCACATTGTTTACCATTTTGATGGTAAGGCTGAAAAGTAGTGGTTAATTATTAATATATAATATAATGGGAAGAGGAAAATTCCATTTGATTTGAATATATTAAGAATATTATCCTTGATAAACATTTTTGCATGGATACTTGACATAGTATAGAAAACATAACTCCTTGAATTGAGACAAATGTAGGAATTTTCTATAACATTATGTGAAGAAATCTTTTATAAGTTCCCAATGAGGATGATTTTGTCATTGAGAGGGGGAGAGGTTGAATCAGTGATAAAAAAATTTCATTTATTTTTCTTTTCAATTGAAACAACCTTCACCTCCTATTAGATATTTCAATTCGTTGCTGAAAATAAATCCAACACACATCTACAAGAATAAAAGAGTTGACAAGGATTACTATTCAATATGAGTATCTATATCCTTGGTGTGGTTTGGAGACAATCTAAAATAATACAATACACTATAAAACAATCCTTGAATTACTACCTGTAGGATATTACTTTAAACTCATATTGAACTTTTATGATAGTCTAAAAGTTCATGGGAAACCTTTTCGAAAGAATTGGGTAATTCAATTTTTATATACCAACTCGTGTCAAATGAGAATCTTTTTAATTAAACAAATTTATTCAATTAAAAAACAATTATTCAATTCCTTATCTAGAAGAATGGTCCGAACAACCTAGAAATTATTGTAAAAAAACTTAGTCTGATTTCTTTGGGTTTGATTTTCCCAGTCTGATTCTTTTGAGTTTGATTCTTCCTAACACAATTCTCTTAGTCTGGTCATATAATTGAATAAAATAGAAATTAATTGGCACTAATACAATTTATAATATGATAAAAAATCAGTATGATTATTCTTCCTTAGTCTGGAAATTCTCTATATGGTAAAACCCAAAATAGAAATCTCGAACTCAATTTATCTAGCCGGATATGATGATCAGTCGAATAAAAATTAACTTCATCGCATAGAAATGTCTTCAATAAAAAACAAAAAAATTATCAAATTTTCTCATCTAAAAACATGTATCTTCTATCCCTAATGTGATTAATAGTGCACAATTCTCAGTCATGGGCAATGTACTTTTTTGCCTCTTAATGGTGACCAAAAACAGGTTTTGGTGGGAATCCCAAAATCATTCCTAAACAAAAAAATTCACCCAAAATTAATTTTCTTTTAAAATATTAGAGAAATAATGAATTATTAAATTATTCTCTATTCATATTTAAATTTCTACAATATGCCAGCTTTTTCTCTAGATGTCGATTTATAATATTAGTATGATTTTAATTGTTGGGTCTGATTTTAATTACTAAGACCGATTACAATGGTTGAGACAGATTTGAATCCAAATCATGTATTAGAAAGTTAAGCATACCCTTGAAAAACCATTTATAAATATATATTATATACATAATTCATGACACATTTTAAATTCAAAGCATCTTCTTCAGCTCTTATCTTGACCCTCTTGGAATACAATGCATCTTCTTCTCCTCATCTCTTGACCCACAGGAAAAGAACATTTGAGATTAAATCAGTGAACACTTTTCGGTCACTTCATAAATTCACACAACCATTTAACCCTGTCTGATTATGATATGAAGAGTATGATCTTTCAGAGTACAATTTCCCATGGTATGATAATTTATAGGTATGAGTAGTTTTTATATCATCCGATGTAAAACCATAATGCTACCATAAATCAGTACCACCTTTTCAGTCAATAGTACCTTTTCAATCACTATCACATTTTAAATCAATCGATGTTTAAACATCTTGATGATGATCTTTTAGAATGTGGTTTATGGAAACAAAATTCCTATAGTAAATTGGAACCACTATTGAATTAGTATCACCTTTTCAATCTACCTAGAATCTAATCATTTTGAACAACAATAGATATCACTTTTTTATATTTTACACCTAGATATGATTACCCCAGATACAATCCATTTCAAATTAGAATCATCACATTCACTCCACTTTCTTCCATCTAGATTTCATCCCATGTTCTCAATTAAACTCGTGATCTATATGAAATACCAATCATCAAATCATCATGAGATTTATTCCATAGTCAGTCTAATTCTTTTCAAATCACATGTCCGATTTTTTCCAATACCATGACTCTGTTTTTTTACCAATACCATGAGTAGTACAATTTTTTAGAAACAAAGTGATGGTATTTCCTTCCATAAAATCATTCCTAGATAAAAACAACAAAAAAAAATTCTTTATTAACTTGGTCGTAAAAATATCCACCTTTGGATTTTTCTATCAACCAAGTTTTTGTAAACCACTAAAATTTGTATCCTCATGAAATGGATTACTTATAAACCATTATAAGCCAACACGAGCTAACTCATTGTAGGAAACAAGAATCAATGATATCAATACCATTCTGTCCAAAAGTATTAATTATGAAAACATCTTCATCATTCCTCATCAGCTCTTCGTCCATCTCCCAGTAATATAAAGAAATTATTTCCTACAACCAATCCATCACAAAGATCAAATATTTCATGCACTAAACAATGCTGAATTAATAGCTTATACACAACTCTCTCTTGTATAGAATAGATTTATGAAAAATTCAAAATTTTCCCCTTAAAAAAATCCAATGGTAATATGACAGAGGAGATTGAAACCAATACCTCAGCCTTGATGAGAAAGAGGATAGATAGGCATGTTCAACCTAAATTTAGAAAATTATTCCTTTAGTAGAGGTTTTGAGAAAATATCATCCATTTGTTTTGATGTGGGAATATATTCCAACTTCAAATCATTCTTCTCCACATATCTATTTAATGAAATTATATTTGATATTAATTTGTTTTGAAGGATGATGTTTGATTAGATTACCTGTGAGATTGATTGGTCATTGATTTTTACATCCCAAGAGCAAGGGTAAATTAACATCAACAGGTATATCTTCTAATTGATTTTTCATCCACAAGAGTTTAGTAGAGGCCTGAGTGGTAGAACATAATTTCCTTCATCCATACTAAGAGTTACTAAATTCTATTTTGTTGAATTCCACATAACAATATTCTTTCCCATAAAAAACACTCTACCATATTTGGATCCTTTATGATCAACATTTCCTACCCAATCTGAATCTGAATACCCTAACATGTCAATACTATATTAGCTACAATACCTGATTCTGAATTCTATTGTTCATTTTATGTATCTAATAATTACGTTTCCAACAATAAGATGTTATTCTTTTGGATTAATATAAAATATTTCACATAATGAAACAACATACACAATGTTAGGTCTTAAGGTAGTAAAATACAATAGGCTTCTAATTAGCATTTGATGCTCTTTCTAATCATCTTTATTTCGATCTCCAAATTTTCTCAATATAGTTCCTATTATCATAGGTGCAGAAATAGATTTTGAATTTTCCATGCCAAACCACTTTTGATGTTCTTTAGCTTAATTTTATTGGGATAGAGAACTTTATTCTTTCTTTTTCATGATTTGTAACCCAAGAAAGTATTCCATTTCCCACAACATGGACATTTCAAATACCTTTTTCATTTCTATATAAAATATTTTACAACATCTTTGGTAATTATCAATAAAGTTAAAATCATAAACAAAAAAATTACAGTAAGGGAATTATCTTCACTTTATATGATATGCATATTACTATATACTCTTCAATTATTGAAATGCATCATCATTAAGAAAGTATTCAATTTGGAAAGTCATGTCCTCATATATTATTTTAGACCATACTAGGATTTCTTCAATCTCTACACTTATCTTTCCTATTTCCAAACAATAATACCATACAGTTTTCCAAAAATAAACCTCTTCTTTAAAATCACAATTTAGGATTGTAGATTTACCATCTATTTGAAATTTCTTATATCCATATTGTGCATCAATAGAAAAAATGATTCAAATTTTTTTCAATATGGAAACCAGACCAAAGTTTTCATCAAAATCAATTTGTTCAATCTATGTATATGTCACGACCCGTACCACGGGGACCATGCTGTAACTACCCCAAGCCCTCCTTCCATAGGCCAGGGGCAGGTGACTAGCACCAAAGGCATAATTCCCAAAAAAATTGGAAGGAATTTCCTTTATAACCTATAAACACACATAGTAGATATGATCACAAGTAAATTGAATAACCAACAAGTGAGTACAGTAAGTAAAAAGGGGCCAGAATACAAGCCCAACTATAAAGTACAAGGAAATTAAAAGTACAACTAAAGGAAAGAAAAATTGACACTGGGTCATCCTCTGAGATTCCTACCTGAAGGGTAGATATAGATAGCCTCCTTAGAAATCCATGTTTGTCAGTATCCTCTGTTTACTGACTCGCCGTAAGGTCCACCTTCGGGTACCGTCAAATCCTGGTATACTCTGCCTCGAACAGCGATATTCGTCGTCTGCATCCAACGCAATGAGGTTCCGACTCAGCCCATGTAGGGTGAGTATAATGATACTTAGTAAGGACCCCGAGACCCTCAATGTCTCATAAAATCGTACAAGGATAAACCACAATGTATGAAATCAACATATGACCACACTTAGGTATATTCCCATTCATATACCTAAGTTATCAAGTAATACATCTCAATCATGATGAAAACACAAAATTTAATAACTCGGCTCACACATGTATACAACATTTTTTGGAGATAAAGATGATTAGATGTAGCCACAAAAATTTCTGTTCTGTCGAACCCACATTGGATCCTGGTAATGAAATCAGAACTATCAAACCCACACTAGATCAAAGAACTGTATTCAGAACTGTCGAAACCACACAGGATCCAAGAACAGTCGTCAGAGCTGTTGAACCCAAATAGGATCTAGGAATAGTAATCAGAGCTGTCGAACCCACACAGGTTCCAGGAAATGTCGTCAGAGTTGTCCAATCCACACAGGATCCAGGAATATTACTCAGAGCGCAGCCAGCCACATTGTTTCCGCACAAGAAAGCTTGATTTCTAGAGGGTCCACTCCTCAAGCAAAGTTTCGACACATAAACTACCATAAAGTCCCAAGATGCTGGATCCAAAAGATTTATCTCACCAAAAGAAACCCAACGCGACATACGGTGCATCAATCAAATGCCCGGTCTGAGATTTATTGGAATTTCCGTTTCGAGGGCCCAGTTGGATTTATGTTCGATCCAACCTGGCCATACCCCAACTATGTCCAAAACTCAAGTGGGGTATAAAAAATGAACTGTATCCCTCCAAGGTTTCCATCACCATAGATGGTTCATGAATTGGATGCTCATAGATCATGTTATAGGAAAAAGATTGAGAACATTTCAAATGGGGCTGAGTCCGGTCCGGCCCAGTTGGACCGACCCAGCCCGACCCGGGTCCGAATTGGGGTCTGAACCAGTCTTCGGGTATGAACCGGCCCGCATTGGGTCCGGCCTGCACTGGGACCAGCCCACACTGGGCTCGAACCGCGTGAGGCCCACGTCTGGGGGCCTGTGGGGTCCTCCCTACCTGCGTCCAGGGGGAGGCCACACCCCCTGGATTCCAGAACGGCCTAGCCATTTGAGGGGTGTTCAAAACTAGCACCACGTGGTGCTAGTCCATGTCATGTGGGACCCACATGACGGGTCCTACTCCTCCCAACATTCCAAACGGCCAGCCACCTTTCATGCGGCGCAATTGAGCCGCACCTCCTATAATGACCGGTAGAACTGACCGCTCGTCCCGCGACGCCGCGACCATGGCCGCACCCTGTACCTCCGCCGCACGGCCCGCCCTGTGCCGCACCTTCCTCGATAACCCGATAGATCGGGCCACCAGTTATTCTCAAGGAAGGACTTGCGTCAGCTGTTGCTGCACCGCCACAACCCGTAGGCCGCACCCTACTCCTCTGATGGCATTGTTGTGCCACCGCCGTCTACGCGGTGATGTTCGTCAGTTCCAAACATCGAAAAACTTTCCTCGGGTCACCGGATGGGTTCTGGTGGCTAGATTCTCATTCCGGAATTAGCCCACTCTCCTCGGGATGTGATCTTCGATCCACAATAATAGTTGATGAAAATCACTCGACTCGGACTCATGCTGTGATTAGCATAAAAATCCACGAAGTAAGGAAGAGGGGTCAGGACGTGTTCGTTCAGCACGCACCCTCTATGTTAGAGTGATAAAATGGAGCTTTGAATCTTAATCCTTGATTCAAAACGAAGAACGTGCAACAATTTACAATTCTTGTACCCCAACCTTTGTCTGTTGTTCGTTTAAAGTGTCACAGGGAAGAAGACGGTGTTGCCGTAATTCATCACGTTCACCATTCACTTCCAATCCAAGCTCATTCGTAACTTCGTTAACGACGATGAGGAGGGACGATCAGTCAAATATGTCCCACATCGAAGGGGGTTCTGAGGAATAAAGTTAAAGGCACTCCACGCCGACATTCTTCTTTGGATGAACATGTTCTTCGTTCTTCGTTGGCGAGAGAGTTTGTCCGTAAGTGTCCTCCTTTCTCCCAAGATCCACAAAAAGAAAAATGCCAACCCAACATAATGGATTAAGTTAATCTATTATTTAATTGTTTGCACTAAATTCAAAATGGGAGGATTAATTAAATGTGATGTTTTTGGCACATTAAGTGTTAGGGGAGTTGAAGAGGATCTCCTACATTTAATGGAAGCTGGAGGGTTTCTCCCCTATTAAAGGGGAGTTTCAAGGGGGTTTAACCCCGAGTGGTCCCCACAACAATAAACAATAAGGGGAGGTTTAGACCTCAAGAGGGCCCCTCTTTCATAACCTCTCATGGGAGGTTAAGGTGTTGTGGTCCCCACCTCAAACTTCCACATGGAGACTTCAAACAACATATAAAATTAAAGCTACAACATTTTTTTTATTTAGTTCATTCAATAAAAACCCAAAAACTATCTTTTAATCTCAACCCACTGTCGTCGAGGTGAAAGTCTTCTTAAGAGAATATTGGTGCTGTGATTTCAACGGTGCCCTCGGATTTCCATTCCAAGCATCGGTTCAAAAGCTATAAAAACCCACTCTTATGTTTACTGAACATAACCGAACCGAACTTCATAAATTGATTTCGGGAACACCGGGCCTCAGAATCATGCACCGTCAATTTTCATAGACTCGTAAAATTCCCATGTATTTAAAACAAATCCAAAAAAATTCCAGGTCTTTATATTCTCCCCACCCATGGGCATTACTTCCTCATAATCCATAACTCGAACTAAGGGAACTACAGGGGGTACTGAGCACACATCTAAGCCTCTCACTCTTATGTGCTCTCCTGGAGGTTCCCGTGCTGCCAACGAATGCTCACTAGAGGTTTCAACATTCCATGAAGGACACACCCCTATCGATCCTCAATCTCCACTAGGACCTCCATAAAAGTCACCCCATCGTCGATGTCCAACACTCCATGGTTGATGATGTGAGAAGGGTCACACGCGTATCTCCTCAGTTGGGATACATGGAAGACATTGTGCACCCGGTGCAACTGAGGTCGAAGAGCTATGCGGTAAGCCACCTTTCCAAATCTACTGAGGACCTAAAAAGTTCCCTTGAATCTTAGAGATAATTTGTCGCCTTGACCAAATCTCTATAAACAACGTCGAGGTGAGACCCATAGAAAGATGTGGTCACTATCCTTGAACTCCAGAGGACTCTGTCTCCTATCATCATATGACTTCTGCCTACTCTGTGCAGTCTTCATCCACTCTTGGATGATCTGCACCTTCTATGCGGTTTCTCGTACCATCTCTAGTCCCACTAGTGGTGACTCTTCATGTTCAGTCCAGCAAAATGGTGTTCTGCAAGGTTGCTCGTATATTGGCTCAAAAGTTTCCATCCCAATGGTGAAGAGATAGATGTTGTTGTATGCAAACTCCAACACAGGTAAGTGATCATCCCAGTTGTGACTGAAGTCGAGGACACAAGCAGGCAGAATATCCTCAAGGGTTTGGATGGTCTACTCAGTCTGGAAAACTGTCTGATGATGGAAGGTGGTTCTCAGACGAACATGCATCCCAAAATCCCCCTACAATCCCTTCAATTTCTTGGAAGTAAACTGTGCGTCATGATCATACACAATAGAATAAGGTAATCCGTGTATCCGTACAATCTCCTACAATTAAGGGTATCCCAAGAATTCTACTGAAACCTGCTCTCTAATGGGTAGGAAGTGGGCCGACTTGGTCAGTCTGTTGATGATCTCCCAAATCGAGTCGTGGCACCTGGATGTATGTGAACGTTCTACCACAAAATCCACGGATATCCCATCCCACTTCTACTCTGGGACCTCGAAAGGATGAACCAAGCCTGCAGGTACCTAGTGCTCTACCTACACCTGTTGACAAGTGAGGCACCGAGAGACAAACTCTACAACTACCTTCTTCAACCCCGACCACCAGTGCTATCACCAGAGATCCTGGTATATATTCGCCACTCCGGGATGTACCTCTAGAGGGGATGTGTGGAACCACCTCAACACTTCCTCCTGATGTGACACAGGTACCATGGTACATCTTCTTAAAAAGATGACATTCTCCCCATCTTCAGAAAATCCATTAGGTGCCTGCCCTGTGGAGATCTGAGCACGTCCTGTCTCGCAGTCAGCTTCCTCACACTGCGCCTCCCTGACTTGCTGATGGAGTGGGGGTGTGACTGTGAGAGACTGTAGGAATGCTGCTCCATCTCTATGCACAATGGATATCTGCAAAGTGGATAGATTCTCTATCTCTTCACCTAACAATTGTATACCAGATCTTCTACTGAGTGCATCTGCTACAATGTTCCCCTTCCAAGGAGCATGGACTATCTCAAAGTCATAGTCCTAGAGGAACTCAATCCATTGTCACTGTCTCAGGTTCAGGTCTTTCTGAGAGAAGATATACATGAGACACTGGTGGTAAGAGTAGACTATGAAACTCTCACCCATTAGATAGTGTCGCCACATCTTCAAGGCGAAGACCAGTGCTTCTAACTCCAGGTCATGGGTGGCGTAGTTATGCTCATACTATCTCAGCTGACAAGAACCATAAGTGATCACTACTCTCTCCTGCATGAGAACACATCCGAGTCATGTCCTGGATGCATCTCAGTAAACTACGTATGATATGCCCTCCTTTGGAAGCCTCGAGATGGGGGCACTAGTCAGCCTCTACCTCAGCTCCTGAAAGCTCTGTTGGCGTCACTTCGACCACACGAAGGGTTGCTCCTTCTTCGTCATGGATGATAGTGGTCATGCAACTCTGTAGAAGTATGGAATGAATCTCTAATAGTAACCAGACAAAACCAAGAAACACCGCACCTCCATCACACTCATGGGTGTCTCCCATGCATGTATCACCTCAATCATCACTAGATCTACTTCAAATCCAGCCTCCGAGTTGACATGTCCCTAAAAGTGAACCTCTGGGATCCAAAACTATCACTTCAATAGATTACTATAAAGCTGTTTCTCTCGGAGTGTATCCCGTACTACCTGCAAAATGCAGGCAGGCTCCTCCTCAGTAGTCATGTAGATCAGAATTTCGTTGATGAAGAATACGATAAATAAATTGTGTTATGGCTGGAAAATCATGTTCATGAGTCCCATGAACACTTCTGGTGAATTTGTTATGCCGAATGGTATAACCAAGAACTCGTAGTGGTCGTACCGATATCTAAAGGTCATCTTCTACACATCCTCATCTCGAACATGGGGCTGGTGATAGCCTGATATGAGGTCTCTCTTCGACAACCATCATGCTCCCTTCAACTGATCAGAGAGGTCGTCAATCCTCATGTGTGGGTACTTGTTCTTCACAGTCACCTGGTTCAGGTGATAGTATTTGACACAAAGCCTCAAGCTCCCATCCGCCTTCTTGTCGAACAGAAACGGGGATTCCCCAGGAGAAACACTAGGCCAGATGAATCCCTTCCCATGGAAGTCCTCTAGCTGTACCTGCAGCTCGCGAAGTCCTACAGGAGCCATCCGATACGCTGGTGTAGATATCGATGTCATCTCGGGGCACATGTCAATGTATAAGTCCACCTATCTGTGAGGAGGTAGACCTGAGACATCATCAGGGAAAACATCCATGTACTAGTCCACCACTACAGGATATCTTGGACTATCCACATCAACTGCTCTGAGGGTAAGGCAGTACAATAGATGAGTGATTGGCTGAACCATCCCCCAAGTAAATCTGTCATGTGATGCAAAGTCTACCTTCTCGTTGGTGAAGGTAAACCTGGTCCCATCCATGGGGACACACTACACTTTGCACCTAATACAGTCAATCTGAGTATTGACTGTAGATAACTAGTCCATACCCAACATGACATCGTATGGCCTCGATTCCGCTACTAGGATATCCTAGCCGAAGATCTCACCTCATAGAGTATTCTCACACTGCCGACACCCGTGTGTAATCGTGGAATCTTCTCCCATTGGAGTC
Organism: Viscum album; assembly: GCA_963277665.1. Taxonomy (NCBI): domain Eukaryota; kingdom Viridiplantae; phylum Streptophyta; class Magnoliopsida; order Santalales; family Viscaceae; genus Viscum; species Viscum album. Next base: position 1,998,784,916 of record OY728157.1, read on the forward strand.
TCTCGATGTAAGTATCAAGCCAATGGATCCGACGGAATCTTCGAGATCTGAATGAGGGCAGTGGCAATGAAAGAGTTACTGGCACCTATGTCTATAATAACTGCAACTATAGTGCAATAGACAGAGATCATACATTGAATAATCTCCAGAGTACCATGATCATAAGCCTCAGCTGCGTGGAGCTGGGTTCTCGCATGTCCACCTGCTCCCTACGGTCGGGGTGGACCTCATGGTTGTGGTGGTGGTAACACCTCATAACATCTTCCACCACCAGTTGTATGGCCAGCTCCTCTACCACATCCTCATGTGCCCTACAGATCGCCCCGATCGAACCTCTGCCTCTGCCTGGGAGGTCCCTCAAATGTATGTTGATCATCCAAACATCAATTCGGATAGTCACGATCCATGGGACCCTTCCTGCCGCATGTGAAACACTACCTATTCCTCATATGACTGGCTCTATCTCATGTGCCTCATACCACAAAACTTGAGTCCTATGGAATCCACTGGATTGTTTGGTCCGCTTAGATCTCTGCGACATCTTTCTACTGCCTGCTGTAGAAGACTTCGCTACGTGACGCCCAGTGCCGGGTCTCACTGATGGTGACTTCTCAGAAAGGAAACTCTCCACTAAGAGGGCTCACTCCAACACCCCCTCCTACGTTGAGATGATGAGGGAGATTATCGAAGCCCTGATCTCTCACCTGATCCCCTGCTCAAGGGTCTGGGCCCTGAAGAATGGGTCTTGAACCATATTTGTGGAGTAGTGTGAAAGGTCGGTGAACCTCGCTAAGTATGTTTCAAACTTCTTGATACCCTATTGTTGATGTAGTATCTCATGTATCTGCACTACAAGTAGGTTGGATGGGACAAACTCTGCCCGAAATATGCTCTCTAAGACTACCCAGAGTAGTATCTCATCATCGTGCACCTTGAGAATCAAGCACCACCATCTGCCTGCTGCTTCCTGAAGGAGACTCACCGCAAGGATCACCATAAGGTCGGCTGGTGTCCCTACCAGTCTAAAGACTATCACCACAACCTCAAACCAATCCTTAGATGCGTATGGGTCTGCCTTTCACCTGAACCTGGGAGGCCTCTGGCATTGGAACTCATGCAATGCGCTCAGGCGGTGTGAAATCTCTACTACTAGGGATGGTGTAATTGGTGGTCCAACGGGTAGTGGTACCGCTAGTGCCTCCGCTATGATAGGGCCATGCACCGAGGCCTCTTCGCTCAGTGGGATGCCATCTCATACAAATCCTGAAACCCTGGTCGGCTATCTGTGTGGAGGCATCCTGAAAAGAAACTGGTGAACCATGGTAAAAAAGTTATACCTGGTGAGCTGACTCAAAGAGATCACAAATAAAACTTTTCAAAATACATACGCAAATAGTGTTTTCATGCACTTAGTTAGAAATCATAAGTCAGGGTCTTGGTTTATGGATACGTCAGCCACTGCACCAACACTAGACTCCCGGAACTGAAAACCACACTCAGTACCCTTAAAACTATTTCTTCACATAAAAAATCAGAGTCTTATGTTCTGCTGTAGGACTCACTCCTTGGATTCCAATTTATCATGACCCGTCCCCCAGGGCACGTGCCGTGACTACCCCAAACCTTACTTCTATTGGACAGGGGCTGGAAACTAGCACTAAAGGCGTAATTCCCTAAAAATGGGAAGGAATTTCCTTTATAACCTATAGACACACATAGTAGATACGATCACGAGTAAACTGAATAACCAAAAAGTGAGTTGAGTAAAAAAAGGGGGCCAGAATATAAGCCCAACTATAAAGTACAAGGAAACGTAAAGTAAAACTGAAGGAAAGAAAAAATAAAGATGGGTCATCCTCCAGGATTCCTACCTAAAGGATAGGTACAGATAGCTTCCTCAACAATCCACATCTATCTCCTTCGTGTACCGAATCGTCGTAAGGTCCACCTATGGGTACCACCCAATCCTCTTATACTCATCCTCAGTCAATGATGTTCATTGTCTACATCCAACACAATGTGGTGCGAGCATTGCCCGTGTAGGGGTGAGTATAACGATACTCAAAAGGGACCCCGAGACCCTCATGGTATCACAAAATCCAACAAGGATAAACCAAAAATTATGAAATCAACAGATAACCCCACTTAGGTATATGACCATACAAATACCTATGTTATCAATTAATCCATCTCAATCATGAGGGAAACACAAAAGTTACTAACCCAGCTCACACATGTATACAACTTTTGATGAGAGATAGAGATGATTAGATTTAGCCACTAAATCATATATTCTGTCGATCCCACAAAGGATCCTAGTATAGAAATCAAAACTGTCAAACCCACACAGGATCTAGGAACAGAATTAAGAACTGTCAAACCCACACAGTATCCTAGAATAGTCGTCAGAGCTGTCGAACCCACACAGGATCCAAGAATAGTGGTCAGAGCTTTCGAACCCACACAGCATCCAGGAATAGTCGTCAGAGCTGTCAAACCCACAAAGGATCCAGGAATAGTAGTCAGAGCGCAGCCAGCCATAGGGTTTACGCACAAGCACACTTGATTCTAGTAGGGTCTGTTCCTCAAGCCACGTTTTTATAAATCAACATCCATGAAGTCCCATGTTGATGTATCAAAAAGATCCATCTTTCCAAAATAAACCCAACACAAAAAATGGTGCATCAATCAGACACCGAGTCTGAGAGTTATTGGCATTTCCATTCCGAGGGCCCGATTGGATTTACGTTCGATCAAACCCAGCCATACCTCAACTATGTCCAAACATCAAGTGGGGTATACCAAAAGAACCTTATCCCTACAAGGTTTTTGTCACCATAGACGGTTCATCAATCGGACACACGTATCTCAAGTTACAGGCAAAAGAGTGGAAACGGGTCAAATAGGTCTGTGTCCGGTCCGGCCCTGTCGGACCAACCTAATATGCAGGTCTGACCCAGATCCTTGGGGTGGCCCGACCCGTGGGGGAATCCCATCTTGCACTGGGTCTGGCCCACACTAGGGTCAGCCCGCATGCGGCCCGCTACTGGAGGCCCGTTGGGTCCACCCTCGCTCCATCCAGTGGGAGACTACACCCCATGGATTCACGAACGGCTTAGCCATTTGGGGGGTGTTCAAAACTGGCGCCACATAGCACCGGTCTGTGTGACGCAGGACCCACGTGACAGGACCCTGTCCTCCCAGCTGGTCGAGTGGCCAACCACCTTTCATGTGGTGGAGTTGCGTCGTGCCTTCTCCGGCGATCGGCAGAGCCGGCCGCCCGTCCCGGAACGTTGCGACCTACTCCTCCACCACGTGGCGCGCCCTACATCGCGCCTTCCTTGGAAACCTAGTGGGTCAGGCCACCGATTATTCTAGCAGTCGGCCTTGCGTCGGCCTCCGCTGCACCACCGCAGCCCGTCGGCCACGACCTACTCCTATAGTAGCACGTTTGCGCCGCCGCCGTCTAAGCGGTGACATTCATCAGTTCTAACCATCGAGGAACTTTCCACATGTCACAGGACTAGTTTTAGTGTCCCAATTCTCATTCCGGTAGTTTCTGCACTCTCTTCAAGACGTCCTCTTTGATCTGCAATCATTGTTGACGAAAATCGCTCAATAAAAGTCAACATAGTAAGGCAGAGTCATTGGGACATGTTCATTCTGGCTGCACCCTCCATGTTATAGTGATAGCATGCGGCTTCGATTCTTAATCCTTGAAGTGAAATAGAGTTCATGCATCAATTAAAAAATCTTGAAACATTACCTTTGTTCGTTGTTCATTGACGAGGTCGCAGGGAAGAAGATGGTTTTTTCATCTTTCATCGCGTCTGCCAGGCACATCCAATCAAAGCTTGTGCATCTGTTCCTTGAAGACAATGAGGAGAGAAGATTGGTCGAAGACATCCCATGTTGAAGGGTGTTCTGAGGAAGATATTCGAAGGTGTTGAATTTCAGCATTCGTCATTGGAAGAACGCTTTCTTAATTCTTCATTGGAAAGAGATTTTCTCCCTAATCTCACTTCTTTCTCCCTAGCTCTACCAAAAGACAAATGCCAACCCAGCATAACAGAGTAAGTTATTATATTATTTAATCATTGGCACTATATTCAAAATGGGTGGATTATTTAAATGTGATGGTTTTTTCACAATAAGTGTTAGGATATTTGAAGAGGCTCCCCTACATTCAATGGAAGATGGAGGGTTTCTCCCCATTAAAGGGGAGTTTCATGGGTGTTTAACCCCAAGGGCTCCCCACCATAATAAAAAAGAAGAGAAGTTTTAGACCTCGGGTGGACCTTACCTCCATTACTTCTCATGGGAGGTTAATGTGTGGTGGTCCCCAACTCCAAGTTCCATAAGGAGGTTTCAAACGACCATATAAAAATAAAGCTACAACTTTTTTTTATTTAATTATTTCAATAAAAACCCAAAAACTATCTTTTAATCTCAAACAACTGCTGTCAAGGTAAAAGTATTCCTAAGCAAATATCGGCGCTACGAGTTCAACGGTGCCATCCGATTTCAATTATGAGAACCGGTTCAAAAGTTATAAAAACCTACTCATACATTTAATGAACATACCATAACAAAACTTTAGAAATTTATTCTTGGCACAGCAGTCCTCAGAATCATGCACCATTAATTTTCACAGACTCGTAAAATTTCCTTGTATTTAAAATAATTCCTCAAAAATTACAGGTCTTTTCAGAATAACTTTTGAAAACCAATAATTTTAATATTATAACCTCACATTCTTCTTTCATCATTTTTTGGAAGACATTTTTTTTCTTATGAAACTTTTATTTTCAATATTAGTTATGAGTTTTGATGTATTTTGTTTCAATCTAATCAAATTATTCATTCATGTATTGAACCCATTCTGGAATCCAAAAATCATCATTGATATCATTTGACTATATTATTGAATACAGAGAAGTAAGAGTAATTTCAATTGTTTTTTTCTTTTTTGAACCTTCGGTTGTTGATCACCAATTATATTCTGAGCTTCCACTTATTTCCTCATTTTAGGATGAGTCTTTCGAATTTCTTCATCATCCCTAGAAATAGATGAGTCTGTTTCTTCTTCATGAGAAGGAATACAATTATATATATCCTTATCATAGTTTTATTCTTCATCTTTATCAATCTCCTTGACTACCTAATCACGTTTCTCATGATTTTCCTTTTCAATTAATTTCACATCAATTGAATGAAAAAAATTTGTTTCGATATTTAAGTATCTATAGCCTCTTACTTTCAAATCATAGCTATGATAGATTTCAAATTAACCTTTCTACTCAAACATTTCCTATTGTACACCTTTCTTCTTTATAACCCATGGAAGCCCTAAAACCATATACTATTTTAAACGTGGAGTTTTACTATAAAACAATTCATATAGAGTAATGTCTGAATTGGTCCTGTATAAACATCAATTATGAATTTAAACAACGGTTCTAATGGATTTCTTCCAAATTTAATGTGAAATTCCATGCTCAAGTAACATAGTTATTCCCTTTTCAACCAAGATTCTATTATTTCTTTTAGAAACCATGTTTTTTAGGAGTATATAGGGAACTATACACTTGATAAATTCAATCCGTCATCACGTAAAATTTGAATTCTTCACTTAAATACTCACCTCCATTTTCTATTATCAACTTATTCAAAAAAGAACTCACATTATTTCTCATCATTCCTTATAAAACTTTTATACATTTTCAGTGATTTTGACTTATGTTTCATATACAAAACACAACTACTATGAGTAATGTAATCAATGAAAGTATTTAAATAATTATCTCTACTTTTTCACTGGTTTCTCATTGGACCCAAAATATTATAATGAATCAGTTCCAATGTATGTCTTAAAAAAACAACAACATTATTATGAAAAATATTTTTAATCTTTCGTTTCTTGTAAATAGTGAAACGACCATCTCTTCTTCTTGAAAATCAGAAATGTCCCGATTAATGTTTCTAATAGATAACATTATAATGTTTCTCTTCCCTATGTGACCTAGAAGTTTATTACACAATTGATTATCTTCTATCATAATCTTGTAACAAGAGTTTTTTATTTCACCAACCTAAAACAGGATTCCCCTTGTACGTTGGCCTCTTGTAAAAATATTTCCATCTTCCTCACTTTTCAAAAAAATGTACCTTTTCTAAATAAAACTTCATTATTCATGTCACACAATTGTGAAACACTTATCATATTGTGTTCTAGGACCTCAATGTACACAATATTCATGGATTTTATTTTTTTCATTTCTAGTGATGTATGATCCAACACCTCTGATTTTCATGGAATCATCATTTGAAATGGTCACCTTGTCTTCTTAAAAATATTTCAAAATATTCAAATATTTAAAATCTCTTTTCAAGGGAGACCCCACTATTTAGTATCTAGGGTTATTTTTCCTTTGAGGTTTTCAATATAGTTTCCACACCATGAGCTTTCTCCTTTTCTTTTACCTTCCTCAATTTTAGCTTCTGAGAAGTAAGAATCATTCTATAAATCAAAAATATGACAAAAAAACCATTTTCAAGATTTCCATGTTTCTCACACCTTTCAAAAATATTTTCCAGGGGTTGGAATGTGTTTTCAATATTCACTTAATTATTTTCATATTTCTTCCCATCAAACATATCAGACTTGTTTCTTTGGGGAGATTTAATCCTCCTCAATCTCTACCTTCCATATCCATTGCGATAATAGAAATGTATTTGGTCAAATCATCACATGCTTGTTGTGTGTCCAAATACCCCACAATACAATAAATACCCATAAAAGGAGTATTTGCCTCTGAAACCTCTATATTATTTAGAAATGTGAGTATGTTTCTCATCCATATTCATTTTATATCAATGGGATTCTTCTTATAAAATTTATATTTTATAGAATCTTTAGTATTTGAATCTTTTCACGATCAAAAAAAAGTTTTTTGGACTCAGGATATTTTATATCTTCTTGATTCTTCACTTTGTCCACATATATAACATTTCGTACATTCTTCTTTTCAAAAACAACTCCATTATTCTTCTCACCCTTTAAAGGTAACTTTTTTTGAACCTTATCTAATTTTTCATTTCAAAAACATTCACCAACTTCTTTGATAGAGTTTTGTAATCATATATATCTCAATAAAACATTGGAATGTTTTTTTGGAAAATCTTTATCTCTTATTCTTTTACTTTCACCATGACCTCCAGATTCTCATTACTATTATTTTCATCAACAAGATAATTCTTCGAATCATCAATCTCTTTCACCAACAACACATTCTCATAAACCTCATATTCTAGTTTTCATAAGAATTAACCTTCTATTCTTTTTTGTTTCCTCCTCCAGTATGATGATCTTTCTTAGAAATTAGTTCAACTCTTATTCCAAATGTATTTCAAGTCCAGTTTCTTCTTCTTTAGAACTACTGCATTCGAATTCTTCATCATTCACTGTTGAATGAAATTATTTTCAATACCACAGTCAATTGATTTTACAGATTAATCATCACTTCCTTATTTTTCTTCTTTATATTTTGATAAGAAATGTTTTCTTTTTTATTTGAATAATATTGTTTTTTTTTCTTTATGGATTTCAACTTTTTTTATCTCCCTGTTTCTTCCAAGAACTTATTATATTTCTTTCTTCATCATTATTATCCTCTTCATTCTTTCTTCAATGATAATAAAGTGAAAATTTACCAATGTCTCCACGTTTGAAACATTTTACGGGAAGTTTCCCTTTTTATTTCCATGTACATCATTTCACATTTTTAATAAACAATTATAAAATATCACTGAGGTTTTACATGCCTCATTTTTTGAGTCAAAATCACCATCATATTCATCAAATAGAAAGAAAAACTTTTATTTATTCATATCTCTAAAATATATTTCTCTATCAAATTTTTTTCTTTTCATATCATTCTCTCTTCTTATTTCATAAGTAATAAAAGTTCTATGCAAATCATCAGGATATAATGTTTCAGGATCCGTGTATTCCAATGAGGAAACTTTTTCATCAAAATTTTAGGTAGGATTATCAATATATTTTCAAAAACTAAAGAGTAAACTATATTTTCATCAAGACATATGATAGTACTAACTATATCATTCACCCTGGTAAAGAAGTCCCCAACAGTTTCATGCTCACCCATATTCAATTCGTCATACATCAATATCCAAATTTTACGTTCCTTCTTGAGTTTTTCATTTCCATCATCTATGTTTCCAATTTTTCTCATATTCCTTTGGTTGTGGAAAAAAATTTTACTATTAATAAACCACTTTAGGAAAGTGATGAAAATATATTAGTATTTTCCCTTCCATCATTCTCAAGATTCTTTTTATCAAGAATTGTGAGTGGAGAATTATAATCAATGGGTAGAAACCCAACTATTGCTGCTTCAAAAACATAATAACTGATAAAAAAAGATAAGGAATAATTATATCATTCCGTATATTATAATTATTTCCATAAAAGAACAGAATACCTTTACTAATCACATAGATCAAATTCTCCATAAATAAATAATAACAAAGGTAATTAACACTCTGATACCACTGGTTAGTGCCAAGTGAGGATGATTGTATAACTCGTAGGGGTGATTTAGTGATACTCTTTATTTTATGTTTCTTTTCAATTGAAAAAACCTTCACCTGACGTAAGATATTTCAATTCCTTACTATCAAATCCAACACACATCCACAAGAACAGAAAAATATACAAGGTTCACTATTCAATATGAATAGATACATCCTTGGTATTTTTTAGAGACAATATAATACCATAAAATTGACCTGAAAACAATCCTTGGATGAAAATAAGTAGGATATTCCGATAAACTACTGTATAAAATATAAGACAATCCAGAATAGTGTCTTCACCCTCTTATCACAAATAGGGTAATACAATTGTTTAGTACGAACTCTTGTTATGTAGGAATCTTTTCAATTCGAAAGATTTATTCAATTGAAAACAATTCTTCAATTCCTTACCCAGAATATATGTATGAACCTCTTGGACATTGTATTGGAAACCCCATTATGATTTTCAGGGTTCGATTTTCCCAGTTCAATTCCTCTGAGACTGATTCTTCTTAATACAATTCTCCCAGAATCATTTTCTAATAGAATATAATAGAAATGAATCAGAAAAACATCAATTTAGAATACAATAATAAATAAGTAAGATTCTTATTCCATAGTCCTGAAATTTTTTTTACGATAAAACCCAATACAAAAATCCCAAAGATGACTAATTCACCCTGATACGATGATCAGAGGAATAAAAATTCACTTCTTGCTGCCAAAATGTATTCAATACAAAAAAAAACAATATCCGTTTTCTCAATAAAAAACTCTGAGCTTCTCTCTCTACTCTGATGAAAATTAAACCATCGAAAGTCAAAGACAATATACATTTTCTCCTTTTATATGTGACAAAAAATAGGTTTGGGTGGGAGTCTCAAAACCATTCCTTCACACCTAAATTCACCCAAAATGCAATTTCTCCTAAAATATCAGAGAAATTTTTACTTCATCAACACTTCTAAATTCTTCTCACAATTTAAACAATATTTACCAATTCTTCTCTAAAATTCCATTCCAAAGTTCATTATTATTCCAATTTTATTATCCAATTTCAATTAATAAATCTAATTACAATTTATAAGGCCAATTTGAATCAAATATTTTATTTTAAATTTAATCTCCCATTTGAAAAATCTTTTAGAAATATTTTTTCTTCAAACTAATCTTGACCCAGTTGAAATACAAAGCATATAGTTCTCCTAATTTTTTTACCCACTTGAAATGAAAATCATCTCCTTTTCACTTCACATAACCCACCTGAAAAGAACATTTTAGATTAAACTAGTGTTCTCCGGTCGCTTCCATCTACAATTCACACAACCATTTAACTCATACAAAATATGATATGTAGTGTACATTATTTCTGATTATTATTTTCCTAGGTGTGATCATTCCTAGTTACGATCATATATAGGTATGAAAATATTTTATACCATCTGATAAAAAACCTGGATGCTACAATAAATTAGTAAATCCTTTTCAAGGAATACAACCTTTTCAATAAATATAACTTTTTAAACTAACACCCAAGTTTCAATCAATATCACATTTTCAATCAATTTGGGTATGATCTTTTGAATTTATATTAATAAGTATGTGTTTTATAAAATAAATTATACTAAATTGGCACCACTGCTTCAATCAACATCACCTTTTCAATCAATCTAGAATCTGATCATTTTGAAAAAACAATCAATATCACTTAATTCTCTTTTCCACCTAGATAAAATTATCCTGGAAATGATTCTTTTTTATTTGGTTTCATCTCTTTACCTTAAAATGTAATCCCTTAATCTTTCATCATATGTTGTTAATTCAAATAATGATCTATATAAAATACAAATCACAAGAGAATCATCACATTCAATTCATTAGAGTCATAATGACTCTTAATCTCCACAGAAACAACTACATCCCCAACATTATGTCTAATGTGAGACCGAATACCATTTACATCTAAGAATATGTATTCACTATTCACCTCACCCCAAGTGATGTCCGATAAGAACCACATATTCCAAATAGCCTCTTCTCATTATGATGGACTATCATTGAGAGTCCAATTCTTTTCAAATCGTGAGTGAGATCTTTATCAATATCATGATTCCATTTTTTCTCAATACCATGATTAGTATTATTGTTACCATAAATCAAGTTAAGTGGTTTTATTCCATCAAATAATACCTTTACAACAACAAAATATATGAAATCCATCATCACCATCTTGGCCCTAACAACTTTACTCAATTGGAATGGTTTGAACTAATTTTTATTTGGTATCATCAGTGTTTGATTAATTGGATTCAGTTATGATTAAAACCAAGATATCATATGGAACTTTTTTCCCATAAATTCAAAATCTATGTGAAAAATTATTAATGTGATGAGAAGGATTAAATGATGTTTTTATGATCATGTATTCTATGAAATCAAGCGTAAGAATAGGTCTCGGTAGTAGGTAATTTGGAATCATTGTTCAAAGATGTTTGAATGTAATGAAATCAAGTTCCCATATTTTGAAAAGTGAGGAGAAAATAATCATGTGCAAAGTGTTACAAGGTGTGGAAGATTCTTTAAATGTGTTAAGCTCTATCATATGGCTCGTCAATGCTATGAAAAATACCATACAATTAAAGTAAATCATATTGTAAGATGTTTTAATTGAAATGATTTGGGTCACGAGGACAATTTGTGTCCGAAGTTGCTTAAATAGTGTGGTAATCAAAATAATCGATAACATGGAGTGGAAAATATTTTTCTATTATTATTGTTGATGATGATCCATCAAATAAAGTGATGAAAAGTAGGTATCTAGTCTTTTAATATTATAAAACTACCTTTTTAAAATCTAGATCTTCCCAACCATTTGTTTCTAGGTAATTTTCATGTAAATTTAGAATTTCACCATATGAAGGTATTATATAACATTTAGTCAAAACACTGGGTTGAAATATTAATGAAACAAATATTTATTGGAATATTTCTATTTTTACCATTGGGATGGCATTTCCAGTAAATAATGTTGAATCTTCCATAGTAGAGTTTGATATCATTATTGGTATGGATTAACCATTAGTTTATCAGGTTTTGATAGATTGAAGTGATAATAATGTTTTGTTCAATGATTTTTTCCCTTTGATAATATACCATGAATATGAGAAATTTATTAGAGGTTTTATTGAAAGTTACCAAGATCATAATTTTGAAAATAATGACTCTATTTAAATTAGTAATATTCTAATATTAAATCAATACATGGATGTATTTCCAGATAATTATTTCTAGATTAATTCCATATCGGAAGGTTTTGTTTGTTATTATCTTATTCTATGATGTTAATCATATTTCTAAACACCGTTATAAAATTTATCAAGTTGAAATATCTAAATTTATATATAAATTGCATGAATTTTTATATTTAAGATTCATCCATCATATCACTTCAGAGTGGTGAGATCCTACTTTTTTTAAAAAAAATATGGTTCTATGATACTTTACATTGATAATTTACACATTCAAAACATCAATATTCGAAAAAAGTATGATTTTCCTCATATAGATTATTTTTTTATTATCTCCAAGAAATATAGTATGTTTTGAAGGTTGAACTGAGGTCAAGATAACTTCAATTAAAGAGGGAGGATGATATTTTGAATAATGTATTATATATTGTATATAGGAACTTTGAGTCTTTATCTATTGGATTTTTTTCATTCCAATGCAAATGTTTTATTTATAGACCTTATTGATAGAGTTTTCCATGAGTTATTAGATATGTTTTTGATCATGTTTATTGATGACAATTCAGTGTATTATAAAAGTAATAAACTGCATGAAATATCCTAAAGGTTTATTTTTAAAACCTTAAATTAAAAGAAAATATATGGGAAATTTATTTATTGTGAAATTTGGTTGCAAAAAACTTTTTTCCTTTGACATATTGTTTTTAAATAAACAATAAAGATTAACCCTTAACGTTTTTAAAAAAAATTTATTGGACCCCACAATATCAAAAAGAACCATGGTTTTCTTGGATCATGGGGTTACTAATAGAAGTTTTTTTAAATGAATTCTTGGATCTCGAGACCACTAAAAAATATAACTAAAAAATGAGTTAAATTATTCTTTACAAAGTACTGTGATGATTTTTTTTATAAATTAAAAAGAAGTTTGGGGAATGCTCTAGTTTTGGATCTACCTTTTATAAATTGATAATTTTTCATCTACAATGTTTCCTCGTTGAAATGAGTTTAGGTATCCTAATAAAAATGTTCAGGTGATTTATTATCCTTTAGGTAATTTTAATCTTCAAAATATAAATTACTGTACACATGATCTCAAATTATATGATATCATTTTTACTTAAAAAAAATTATAAGCATCGTTTTTATAGAGTAATGGTGAAATATAATTTGATCAAAAAATTTTGAAGTATGTATACACTCAATAAATAAATGGAAATGAGAAATAGAAGATGTATTGAACTAATAAAGTATTATGACTTCTTGATTTATATCCATGCTACAAAAGAAAACAATGTTGTTTCCACATTGAGTTTTAAAATTAATGCCACATTAACCATGATACATTTTTAACAAGACCCTTATTTTATGATTTGATGAATTTCTTACCAAAATTTCTTTATGTAGGGATATCCCCTATTTATTTAGGTTTCATTGAATGTAGACATATATGAAATAATTGAGAAGTCTCAAAATAAGAATAAATCGTTATGGGAAAATGAATAATCTATTAAGAAGGAAAAGTTTTTGGATTTTAAAATTGATGAATTAGTAATTTTTATAATTTTGAGAATGATTATTTTTTCCTAAGGATTGAAAATGAAAGGATACATTAGTTTAAGCTCATAGTTCTCAATTTTATGTTTGTATGGGAAAAACTAAGATATACTGAGTCTATTAGAAGTATCAATGGTGGGATGGAATAAAAAGATATTTTACAGACATTACTATAAAGTGTTTGACTAGTAAGTAGGGTAAATTATAATGATAATTACAAATGGTAATTATTAAACATTATTTAGTTCCATAGTGTAAATGTAAGTGTATATCGATTGATTTTATTGTGGTCTTACTAAAGTCTCTAAGATGTAATAATGAAATTTATGTTACTATTGATTGATCAACAAAACATATACATTTGCTTCCAATTAGAAGTTAATATGTTTCCATATCAACATTATAAACTATATTTAATGGATAGAGTTTGGTGACATGTAGTTCCTCTCTTTATTATGTCAGACCATTATCTCAGATTCACATAAATTTTTTGAAAATGACATTAAAAAACATCGGGTAACGAATAGAACATAAGTATAACTTTTCATTACCAAAATAAAGGTGAATTTGTGCGGATGAATAGTACCATGTAATTTATTCTTCGTTCTTATTCAACGAATTAATAGAGATTTTAAAATCAACACCATTCTACAGATGTGTTTTCTTATAATAATATTTTCCAATCTAGTTTATTGATGGAACCATTTAAGTAATTATGTGGAAAATAGTTTTTGGAACTATATTATTGGGATACTCTTTAATAAAGGAAGTTGATGAGACTAGAGTTAGTAAGGAAAATGGATAATAATGTTCATTTGATTCAGAAAAATATAAAAATGTCTTAGGGAAGGAATAAAATTTATTCTGAGAACCCAATGAAATATCATTATTTTGAGGAAGTTTGTCATGTTTTTTCATGTATCTCCCTGTAAATCTGTTATGTGTTTTGCTAAAAATGGAAAAATAATTCCACATTTAAATAGACTATAAAATATCATTTATAAATTCAAATCAACTTCCTACTTATTGTCTTTTCATCTATGTTTATCCCAGATACACACTATTTTTTATGTTTCATTGTTAAGGGAATATTTTCTGACATAATCTCATATTTTCAGACCTAATGTTTATTTCATTAAAGATAATATTTTATATATTAAATATCCATTTAATATTATTGACCATATATATAAAGTGTTCTTAAATAAGGTTATTCACTATTAATGGTTTTATGGAAAATTATATAGTTGAAGAGGCAATATGAGGATGTAATAATGCTATGTGGGAATGATATTCCCACTAGGTCAATAATTGAATAAAATTTTGAGAAGTAAATTTTAAATATGGGGAATAATTTTAAAACCTATATAATGATATAATTAATCTCTTTCTTGTTTTTATTCATCAATATACATATATGTATTGAATAAATAAAAAAATATTTAATTAAACTATTTTATTATATAGTTTTATTTTATTGATTTTTTACTAAATTGGGTATTTTTTGTTTCACAAAATTACTATAGTTGTTTTAATTAGCATATGAAAACCATCATAGGGGAAATTTAGAGATCTTTCAATAAATATTTATTTTTCAACAAATAGGGAAAATACTATTTTTAAAAAAGGAATTCTCTTTTAAATAAATTAAGTAATTTATATATGCCAATAATTTTGCAATATGATTTCTGTTAAAAACATTATTATTTATTTAAATTAATTAAACTTCATTAATATTTAATCAAAATTATATTGGATGTTAATATAAATATTTTGGGTATAGAAATCGGATTTTTCGAAAAAAAATTTAAAATGCTTAATCTTTAACTATTTTTATTAATTAAAATAATAAAAAATTTGAAATTTGTTAAAATAAATTTATACATTATATATCAACAAATATAAATTTATATTCCTATATTTATTTTTATAATTCATAGAGATAATATAATATCATCTTTTTCTTTAAAAATACACTTCCTGAACACCCTCTTTTTCCTTACATTTGGGGGCTCTATTTTTGTTTTATTTTTTTAAATATATGATTTTAATTTTGTAAAATGGAATATATATTTTGAATAATAATTATTTACATTTCCAATAAGGTCTTATTCACTTTGAACAAAATTAATTGTGTAAACTATAAAAATTAATTAATGTGGTTAAGGTAAAATGGATTTATTTTGTGTTTAAACTAATAAGATATGTGTTAAAATGACATAAATAGTTTCATAAAATCTATTTTCCATCAATATTTAGAAATTTACATGTATAATTATTATTTTTAATCCACTTTTTATCATTATTATTATTTTACAAACTTGGGTACACTTTTTTACGATCAAAATTTATAAGTTTTCCACTAACAAAATATATAAAAGGCCACCCCCTCTCCGTTCATATTCAATTCATAAAACACCATTAGTTTTGAAATACAAATCCCAAATAATGATTAAAATTACATCCCATAATCCTAGAATAATTTTTTAGTAATAAATCAATTCAATGAATACATCAGATATTATCCTAATGAAGTTGTCTCGTATGAAGTAAAATTTATAACTATGCATTTTTTATTAATTTTCCAAAATCCGTAAAATATTATTATTTTATGAATATATAAAAATGCCTATATATCCAATAAAATCTATTGTTTTTATTTTATTTTATTTACCTATATTTATATTTTTATCCCTGTAATTGGAAATGATAATGTCCCTCTGTTAGGTCCACAAGGCTGAATACCCTGAAAGGGGGGGGGTGAATCAGGGTATGACTAATTTAAAATTAATGCATGTTCTGATCTTGTTTCGCTGTTGAGAAAAACTCTCTTCTCTCTTTTTCCTGTTGCAAAAAGTAAATATAAAGCGAAGTATGGACATGACACAACAATTTTACTTGGTTCACCGCAAAGGGCTACGTCCAAGGAGCATACACCGACAAGTTGTCGGTCATACCAAATTCCACTAATCTTCACTAGCTGTGGATAACAATGTTCGGGCTATATCACTTCTAAACCCAGGCTCACTGCCTTTACAAGTTTAGGGTCAGCTCACTGCTTTCCCAAGGGTCACTCCCTGTTTCTCTCTCTCTCTGGCTCACTGCCGGTGGAGAGGATCACCTTATTCCTCTTACTAAGCTCACTGCTCTTGGAAAGAATCCACTCACAGTTTATAGACTTGTAGGTCTCTTCATTTGCATGAATGAATGCATCTTCCTCTGTGTGTAGATGCTCTGTTGAAATACAACTTTCACCCGTAGATGAATATCTCTTTTCACCGAAGGTATCGGGCAACGTACCAGCTTCCACGCAGTCCGAGAAGCACCGCTGGAACAAAACCATACTTGGCGCGCAAGTCAATCTCGGCGCGCAAGTATCGGCGCACAAGTCACAACGGGCGCGCAAGTCCTCCTCAGACACTTGTGCGACTCAAGCTTCCTCAACTCCAAACTTGCGCGACTCTCTTCCTTTTACGCCCAAACCAATATTGTCGTGCAACTGCCAACCGGCGCGCAACTTCTAACATCGGCGCACAACTTCAACTACTAGCGTGCAAATTCACCTGCGCGACCCACACTCACCACTTGCAGGACCACCACACCTGCACGAAGGGAGATCTGATTTCTCAAAGTGTTGAACTCCGTAAAAAATGAGGAGGGGTGGTCCAGTATTTATAGGCAATGTGACCACCCTACGCGACGGCGCGCAAGTCACCTGCGCGACCCGGTTTCGGCGCGCAAGTCCCCTGTCATTTTAGACACTTGCGCGACCAACTCCAAAACTTGCGAGAACCTCTTTAATTTTCCATATTTTGATCTTCTGATCTTGAAAAACATATGGCATGCAAGTTTCCTATACTCCAAGTCCTCGGCGCGCAAGTCCCTTTGCCAAAAACACTTTTCTTCATATGTTGATTTTTAGGCCCAAAAATTTGGCAAACACTAGAAAACGGCGCCACCTTGTATCTGTTATTTTATACCGCCTCCAGATCATCCATTCCTTTTGTCGATGTTCCTGAATCAAACATGGATTGTTGAACTCAGCTCTTGAACTCGACATTCCATCAGGAAATCCTCTTTGTCAACAAATTTATATGGCATTGTTTTTCTTTGTCAACAATCACCATTCAGATGTCCACTTTGTCAACAAACACAATCACCTCAAAAATGCTTCAATGATACCTTGAGGGATTTTTGCCCAACAATCTCCCCCTTTGGGTTTGTTGACAACTCTTCCAAAACAAAGATACATCATTGATTCTTCAGCCTCCATTCGCCTCATTGTGATTCTGATAGAGATCAAGGATTTACTCAACACATACTCTAAGCCCACATGAGCAATGCTCGGCGTGAGAAACAAGAGTAAATGAAAAGTTCATCAATGAATCACTTTATCTCTGACATCCACTGTTGACACCAAACTGATACCAATTTGTACTAAACTGATACCAATTGTTGATGGATTTGTTGGAAGACCAATGTTTGGTTTGGAAATAGTCTTACCACTTTCCAACACCACTCTTCTACTTTTATCACGTTCCCCAGCTGTCATGATTTCTATTCTTTGATCGATCACTTCTAGCATCATCAGATTTAATACACTCCCCCTTTTTCATTGCTCCCCCTTTCTGGCTACTCCACCTATCAGCTTCTCCCCGTATCAATTATGATTTATAAAATCTATTCACTGTCTCCCCCTTGAACAATCACTATTTTCTCCTCCTTTAACAAACACTTTTCTCCCCCTTTGTCAACGAACCCAAAGGACACTCCTTTTTAGTCTGTAACATAGTAGAGAACACATATCAGCATATTAGGGAAAAAACACATCATACCTCGGGGAGAGGGGGGGTCCCACATCCACACTATTTCAAGTTCGTGGAATCGACTGAACTCCCAGAGCCAGTCGATGCCTCTCAAATGATTCCTTAGGTAAGGCCTTTGTCAGAATGTCTGCAACCTATAGCTCTGTAGGCACATACTCCAACTTCACGATGCCCTTCTCAACCTTCTCCTTGATGAAATGATACTTGATCTCAATGTGCTTTGTCCTGGAATAATGGAAATGATTTTTTCTAAGATTTATAGCACTTGATTTGTCACACTGGATTCCGATCGGAGACTTCACTTCAACTCCCATATCTTCAAGCTGCTGCTTCATCCACAATAACTGTGTGCATGCTTGAGTGGCTGCAATGTACTCAGCTTCTGCGGTGCTCAATGAAATGCAATCTTTCTTCTTGCTAAGCCAAGAAATACACAAGTCACCAAGATAGAAGGCACCACCTGACGTTTATTTCCTATCATCCGCTGAACCGGCCCAGTCTGCATCAGTATAGCCCAATAACTATGTCTGAGATTTATCAGTATATGTCAAGACGAAATCCACTATGCCCTAGATATACCGAAGTATTCTTTTCACTTCAAGCCTATGGATTTCCTTGGTATTGCTCTGATATCTCACTTCTTGGCATGTGGCGAAAACAATATCAGGCCTTGTTGCGGTTAAGTACAACAGACTTCCAATTATTTGCCTGTATTCTGTAATATTAACTGCCTTGCCATCCTCATCTTTTGATAATTTCATCCGGGTAGCCACCGGAGTCTTCATCTCCATGGAATTTTCCATTCCAAACCTTCTCAGGACCTCCTTGGAATATTTAGATTGAGAAATGAATGTTCCATTCCTTCCTTGTGTCACCTGTAGACCAAGGAAAAATGTTAGCTCTCCAATGATTGACATTTCAAACTCATTTTTCATGAATTCGGAAAACTGTCTGCACTGAGCTTCATCTGATCCACCAAATATTATGTCATCGACATAAACCATCACCATCATCCGTTGATTACATTCATTACAAAAATAGAGATTGTAATCAACTCCTCCACGCTGAAAACCAAGCTTCTTCAAATACTGATCAAGCCTTGAGTACCATGCTCGTGGTGCTTGTTTCAGCCCATACAATGCCTTCTTCAGCCTGCAAACTTTTTTCTCATCCTCATGAATAAGAAAACCATCTGGCTTCTCAATGTACACCTCTTCTTCCAGAACCCCATTCAAGAACGCGGATTTGACATCCATCTGGAACACTTTAAACTTTCTTTGCACTGCTATGGCCAAGAATAATCTGATTGTCTCCAGCCTTGCAACTGGTGCAAATGTCTCATCAACATCTATTCCTTCGATCTGGGAGTACCCCTTGCACACTAGTCGTTCTTTTTTTCGAATCACAGTTCCATATTCATTCATTTTGTTGCGATAGACCCATTTAGTCCCAATGAAATTCTTGTCTTCTAGTCTCGAAACAATCTCCCATGTCTGGTTCTTCTCAATCTGATCAAGCTCTTCATTCATAGCTTGAACCCAGTTTTCATCTTCAGCTGCATCGGAAAAAAATTTCGGCTCCACCTGAGATAAAAACGATGTCTGCTGTAATGACTTCATTCTTCGAGTCTGAACTGGTGCTGTCTGGTCACCAATGATATTCTGCCTATCAATTTCAGCTCGACTCTTTGGCTTCCTTGCAGATATAGACTTGACACTTTCCTGTTCATCATCAGCATCTTCTTCTAAGTTAGCCTCTGCAACTTCTTCCCCCTGTGTTGCTTACCTCATCATCACTTTCATCCAGAAACTGTTCACTGGGTCGTTGAGCAGTCTGTTCATTTTCGACTATAGTGACATCATTGCTCTCAACAATTATTCCCAGCCACTTGTTGAAGCATTTAGATGCTTTGCTTTTCCCTGAATATCCAAGTAATATCCCTTCATCTCCTCGTGCCCCAAACTTCCTATGATGTTATTTGTTGAGAATGAAACACTTACTTCCAAAGATTCGAAATAATTTCAACGTTGGATTCTTTCTGTACCACAGTTCATATGGAGTCTTCCCTTGCTTCGGACATAACAGGGACCTGTTTGAAACATAGACTGATGTCAAAACTGCTTCCTTCCAAAATTTCTCTGGTAGGTCCTTATCGATAAGCATTGTTCTGGCCATGTTGTTGATGATCCGATTTCTCCTTTCAACCACTCCATTCTATTGGGGAGTTCTTACTGATTAAACTTGATTCCTTATCCCATGTTTCTCGAGATAGTTTTCAACCTGACTGTTTGTAAATTCCCTACCGTTATCAGTATGGAACATCAAAATTTTCTGCCCAAGCATCTTTTCTGATTCCCTCCTGTACTACTTTATGCAACTGAACACCTCTTTCTTATGGGTAATGATGAATACCCAGGCCATTCTACTATAGTCATCAATGAAAAGAACATAGTACCTTTTCCCATCTATAGCTTGAGGTGAGATAGTTCCACATACATCAGCATGCACCAATTCAAGCACTCAAGTTTCTTTTTGTTCCTTTGGCCTGTATGTCTTCCTGATGATCTTCCCTTTTTGACACGAATCACACGTATGAGTGCGATCACATGATAGTTTGGGAAGGTCTCTAGCAGCATCACACTTTACCAGATCTTCCATAGATGGTTGACATAGATGACCAAGTCGCTTATGCCATAGCTGATTTTCTTCTTCTCTGGATAGAAGGCATGAATCTTCTTTCCCCACCTACAAGGTAAAGATTCCCCTTTTTTCGTTTTCCCTGAAGAATGACTATTACATATTTTCCTTTAACAAAACCCATCTTCTTGTTAAATAGTATAGAGTACCCAGAGTCGCATAGTTGACTGACGCTAGGAAAATTATGACTGAGACCCTCTACCACCAAGACATCAGCATTCTCATTTCTTTGCCCCCAAACATGGATTTTCCTGAGCCAACAATCTTCAGGCCTTCATCATTTCCAAATTTTACAACTCCTTCTTTGTCATATTTTATGCCTGTAACCAGATCCTTATTACCCGTCATATGGGATGTGCAACCACTGTCAAGGATGCAAACACCAGAATGATCTGATGCTTTAAGGGAAATTTCAACAACTATGGCCTTCTCAATTTTCTTCTTCCTGGTCTATACCTTTTCTTTCATACTCGGCATGGATTGAGGCTTCTGTTCTTTCTCAGAGTATGATGGACCAGCTTCATCTTGCAAAACTTCAAATCTATTCTGAACTTTTAACTCACTTGTCGGTTTACTGGTCTGCTGCTTGCGAACATTCTGATTCTGCTTTGGCACATTTTTCAGAATGGTCGGAGTGCAGTACCTAGCCATGTGTCCAAATCCTCCGCAACAAAAACTGTTTCCTTCAAAATATGTTCTGGAAAACCGTTCTCTGTTTGGTTGCCATCTCTTTTCTTGTTCCCTTCGATATCTTTTTTGCTATGGAACACACATACTATAAATGTCTCATCTTTCCACAACAATAACACCTGATATAAGGTGCATTCCTTCGTGTTACTTCAGCACTACGAGTTTCCCCTTTGGATCTCTGAGTATTATGATTCTTCTTTGTACTCAAATCCCCTTTCAATTTCGGGACAGGTGCTTGCGGTCTGACTTCAACTGCCACAGATTTTTGTTTCTGATTATGCCATGAATCAGCCTTAACTTCTGAGTTCAATTGTTGCTTCTTTTCTGCTGAACTACCGGGCTCTTCTTTCTTCTTTTCAGTCTTTGTAACGACCTGATTTCCCCAGAATGTGTTGGGATTCAAAGGATCTTCCTGTTCTTTAACTTTTATCCGCAGACCGACAACTTCCTCTTCAAGCTCTTCAATACTCTTGACGTGATCTTTCACTTTTCGACTCAAACAATCGATCTCCCTTTTCTACTCTTCAAGCTTGAGCTTATGCTCATCAACCTTTTCTGTGCGCTCTGGCCTGGAAGACATAAGATTTTCAATTTATTTCTCAAGCTCAGACTTCTCTTCTTCTTGTTGTTTCATGTAGAGTTTGGAATCATGTACTATCTTGTTGGATTTCTTTGTTTTTCCTCTCCAAACATCTATCTCTTCAAGAGCTGCTTCTAATTCAGCTTCCATGTCAACCATCCCTACAATTTCTTCTTCTTCTTCATCAGTTTCAGTTTCTTTCTTTTCTAGATCACTACTGGCAACATCCACCATCGCATTTTGTCCACGGTCTTTGCAGTTTTCTATCTCTTCAACATCTTCACCCTCAGACTCAGCTGAACTATCTATTTCTTGGGAAAGAAGATTCCTCTTCTTAAAGAAATTTCTCTTGAACTGCTTCTTCCCTTTCACAGAGGCTGAAGATTTTTTCATGGGAATCTCAACTTCATCTTCATCTCTTTCTTGTTGATACTTTTTGGGGCATCTTGCAGCAAGATGACCAACCTTTCCGCATCGGAAGCATGCTAGTGGAAGTTTCCGTTTAAACTTTACTTTTCATCTTTTCAGATTTGAAGAAAGGAATGAAATCACCTCATATGACTCTTTTTCCTCCTGAGAATCTTCAATAGTGAGCCTCCTCATGGCCTTAAATTCCACCTCTTTGGATTTCCCCTTTTCCACAACATCGTTGTCATCATTTCTCATTTCATATGCAACAAGAGTGTTGTGTAGGCTATCCAATGTCAGCTCTTTCGGATCTTTATCTTCCAAGACAGAAACTTTCGGATTGAACCGAGGTGGAAGCTTTCTCAAGATGCGTTTTACGATTTTAATGTCTTCGATAATTTCTCCAAGACCCCGCATGTCTTCTACCACAGCATTTACCCTGTCAAAGAATTAATCAATAGACTCATTCGAGTTCATTCTGAGATCTTCATACTTGTTCCACAACACTTGCAGCTTTGCCTCTCTGACTTTTGAATCCCCTTCATAAATATTCAAAA
The DNA here is from genome assembly GCA_963277665.1 of Viscum album. Taxonomy (NCBI): domain Eukaryota; kingdom Viridiplantae; phylum Streptophyta; class Magnoliopsida; order Santalales; family Viscaceae; genus Viscum; species Viscum album. The sequence continues at coordinate 1,998,808,077 of OY728157.1, forward strand.
GCTTTTCCCACATGGCATGTGACGTTTTGCATGACATCACCTTTGTATATATGGGATTAGAGAGGGATCCCCCTAAGGCATTGATTGCTTTGGAATCAGCATACAACTCTTTGTACTCAGCTTCTGATAATGAACTACTAGTAATATTAGCTGTGATACCATGCATAGCTGCTGAAAACACATCCATTCCCAAAGATCAGAAATAGTGTTGCATTCGATTCTTCCATATCTGAAAATTACATCCGTCGAAGATCGGAATCCCTCTATGATTAGTGACCTCCATTTGAGAGAATAACAACGGTCAACCTTTCCCTCTGATACCAATTGTTAGGTCCACAAGGCTGAATACCCTGAGAGGGGGGGTAAATCAGGGTATGACTAATTTAAAATTAATGCATGTTCTGATCTTTTTTCGCTGTTGAGAAAAACTATCTTCTCTCTTTTTCATGTTGCACAAAGTAAATAGAAAGTGAAGTATGCACAGGACACAACAATTTTACTTGGTTCACCGCAAAGGGCTACGTCCAAGGAGAATACGCCGACAAGTTGTCGGTCGTACCAAATTCCACTAATCTTCACTAGCTGTGGATAACAAGGTTCGGGCTAGATCACTTCTAAGCCCAGGCTCACTGCCTTTACAAGTTTAGGGTCAGCTCACTTCTTTCCCAAGGGTCACTCCCTGTTTCTCTCTCTCTCTGGCTCACTGCCGGTGGAGAGGATCACCTTCTTCCTCTTCCTAAGCTCACTACTCTTGGAAGGAATCCACTCACAGTTTATAGACCTGTAGGTCTCTTCATTTGCATGAATGAATGCATCTTCCTCTGTGTGTAGATGCTCTGTTGAAGCACAACTTTCACCTGTAGATGAATATCTCTTTGCACCGAAGGTATCGGGCAACGTACCAGCTTCCATGCAGTCCGAGAAGCACCGCTGGAACAAAACCTTACTTGGCGTGCAAGTCAATCTCGGCGCGCAAGTATCGGCGCACACGTCACAACAGGCGCGCAAGTCCTCCTCAGACACTTGCGCGACTCCAGATTCCTCAACTCCAAACTTGCGTGAATCTCTTCCATTTACGCCCAAACCAATATTGGCGCGCAACTGCCAACCGACGCACAACTTCTAACACCGGCGCACAACTTCAACTACTGGCGCGCAAATTCACCTACGCGACCCACACTCACCACTTGCGCGACCACCACACCTGCGCGACGGGAGCTCTAATTTCTCAAAGTGTTGAACTCCGTTAAAAATTAGGAGGGGTGGTCCAGTATTTATAGGCAATCTGACCACCCTGCGCGACGGCGCGCAAGTCACCTGCGCGACCCAGTTTCGGCACGCAAGTCCCCTGTCATTTTAGACACTTGCGCGACCAACTCCCAAACTTGCGCGAACCTCTTTACTTTGCCATATTTTGATCTTCTGATCTTGAAAATCATATGTCGAGAAAGTTTCCTATACTCCAAGTCCCCGGTGCGCATGTCCCTTTTCCAAAAACACTTTTCTTCATATGTCGATTTTCAGGCCAAAAAATTTGGCAAACACTGGAAAACAGCGCCACCTTGTATCTGTTATTTTGTACCACCTCCAGATCATCCATTCCTTTTGTCGATGTTCCTGAATCAAACATGGATCGTTGAACTCAGCTCTTGAACTCGACATTCCATCATGAAATCCTCTTTGTCAACAAATTTGTATGGCATTGTTTTTCTTTGTCAACAATCACCATTTAGATGTCCACTTTGTCAACAAACACAATCACCTCAAAAATTCTTCAATGATACCTTGAGGGATTTTTGCCCAACACACTCAAGTGTATAGAAGACTACAACCTCATAAATTGGTGTAATATATTTCAAATCAATGCGTATCGTGGTTGGGTGCGATGATGGATATAAATTATATAAATGATATTCATTACAAAAATATACCTCTATAATCAATATATCAAATATAAATTTTTTTAATTTCTATTTCACAGGAGATAAAACAATGTCACTGGTTTTTTTGGCAGACGACCACCCCCAAAACATTGTGATTTATTATTTTATAAAAGTGTACATTGAAGGTAATTAGGTTAAATTACTTGAATATATGTGATATAAAAGAAATAATAATTTTATTAATTTTATTTTAATAATTTATAAAAGATAAAATACTATTTTCATTCTCCAAATTTCACACATCGATAAATTATAACGTTATTTCAGTATGTATAGACTATGGCCTTCACGAAGTGATGTGACTCTCTTTCCATCCCCAAAACACAAGGAAGATATATATATATATATATAAGTATATTTAATGAATTAATATGGTATATATGACATTATTATAATTCTATAAAGACAAAATATTACTTACCTCATTTTCTTAAGGATCATTGAAAATGTAAATATTACTCTTGTGTATGTATAGATTATCATCTCCATGATTGTTTTGTACTTTATTCCTCAAAACCCTAATACATGAATGGTTATAAATTTATAATTGATGTAAAAATATTATAATTATTGTAATGGCACGGACCTCTTTGGTCCATTACATCGTGAAAATGTGGTGTTGGAGGTGTTCTGGGAGGTCAATGTGACTTATCCACCAACACATTTCCAAATTTCCAGTTCTGTGAACAGTGTTTCTAGTTTTATGAACAGTTTCGGTAGGTGAATAGTGCTTCTATCGGTGAGGTCTATCAGTGAGGTCTATCGGTAGAATTGTATAGTTTTTCCAGATCGGTAGACATGTACAGTGTTTCTATCGGTGAGGTCTCACTACCACAAAAACAGTTTTTCGCAGCGCCCCCCTTTATCAGTGCTTGCTTAGTAGCGCTGATAAAGGGCCCCCCTTTATCAGCGCTTGCTTAGTAGCGCTGATAAAGGGTCACCTTAAAAAAAATTAGAAATATATTAATATATAAATATAGTTATATTGTTATATAAATATAATATATAATCTTTAAATATATTTTAGATAAGTATAAATGAACATTTACACTTATTATACTTAATATTTAAGATATTTAGTGAAAATGGCTTCTTAAAAAATTAAAACAATATTTTTAATTAATATTTTGATAATCATTATGGAGTAATAGTCATTTAATAACAATTTGAGGATTAAAAAAACTAAAAAAATTTAAAAAAGATCCAAAATATGTTGAAAACGCAACTCAAACTTCAAACGGCCATAACTTTTGATCCGGGTGTCCGTATGAGCTCTACCACATATCAAATCGAAGCCTGCGACGAGCTCTACGTCGTTGTGACTCAGGGGTACCCCAGTCAAGCGTTTTTCGAGGCCAAAAGAGGCCCAGAAGGCCTCCAAAACTGAGTTTTTTGTCGGGGTACACAGATTTTTTAACATTTTGTGGATTTTCAAACTCGTTTAAGGGGATATTGTTGGTTTTCTTGGTGGGGACTAAATTTATTCTAAGGTATTACATTCATATTGATATTATGTCTTTGAAATTTCATCCTTTTTTATAATGAACTGCTATTTATAATCAAATATATAACTATATGTACATATTTTTTATATATTCGCACCTAAAAATTAATTTTTTCAAATAAATAATTAAACATATTTTCATATAAAATATATTAGCTTTATCTAAATAATAACTAATATCCATTTTTTTTAAAATACCAATATATGAATATTTATATACCTATATATTAATCAATCTATATATATATATATTAATCTAACTATATATATATTAATCTAATAACTATATATATATTAATATAATGACATATATATATATATTAGTATTACTATAAATATATATATTAATATCACCATAAATATATATATTAATATCACTATATATATATTAATATAACTATATAAATATATATTCATATAACTATATATATGTTAATATAACTATATATATGTTAATATAACTATATATATGTTAATATAACTATATATTTATATAAATATATATTACTATACGAATAAATATAACTAAATATATATATATAGATATAGATATATATTAATACCACTATATATATATTAATATTACTATATATATTATAATATAACTATATATATATATTAATATAAATATATATTACTATACGAAGAAATATAACTAAATATATAAATATATATATAGAGAGATATCATGAATTGGCAAGAAAATCAAAATAGAGTAGTGGTAAGGGCTTAGGCGCGCAGGGGGGAGGTCTCGAGTTCAAATCCTGGTGGAGGCAGGGGTGCGGGCGCATGGGGAATATTGGAGCAAGCGCTGTTAAAGGGTGGAGGGGGTGCGTGGGGTGTGTGGGGTGTTGTATAGGGGCCGAAAAGCGCTCTAAAAGGGGGGGGGGGGTTCAAGCGCTATAAATCCCCCCCCGATTGTCAGTATTTTTTAAATTTTTTTAAAATTTTTTACATTTTTTTTAATTTTTTTTAACTTTTATCAGCGCTAAAACGAGAGCACTGATAAAGGAAGCGCTGATATAGGACCCCTTTATCAGCGCTAAAACAAAGCGCTGATAAAGGGGTACTTTTATCAGCGCTTTTTTTTAGCGCTGATAAAGGGGTCCTATATCAGCTCTTTTCGGAGCGCTGATAAAGGGCCCACCCCCCTTTATCTACGCTGGCTTTATCAGCGCTTTTCTAGCGCTGATAAAGGCCATTTTTAGCGCTGATAAAGGCCGTGTTTGTAGTAGTGTCTATCGGTAGACTTGTACAGTGTTTCCAGATCTGTAAAATTGTACAGTGTTTCTATCAGGGATGTCTATCGGTGAAGTCTATCAGTAGACTTGTACAGTGTTTCCAGATAGGTAGACTTGTACAGTGTTTCCAGATCGGTAGAATTTTACAGTGTTTCTAGAACAGTGAAGTCAATCAGTAACCTCTAATGGTGAGCTCTATCTGTAACCTCTAACGGTGAGGTGTATCAGTAGACCCTAACGGTGAGTTCTATTGGTAACCTCTAACGGTGAGGTCTATCGGTAACCTCTAATGTTGAGGTCTGTCGGTAACCTCTAACGGTGATGTCTAAATGTGACCTTTTCATTCCTTTGCCAAATTTTGATTATGTGAACAATTTTTCCAGCTTCCTATAGTTTTTCCCCTTTGAAATTTCCTTTGATGTAAATTGCATTTAAAGCCTTATTTTAAAAACTCTTAAGGCCGATTCAAATTACATAAATCATATATTAATTATCCCTATAGTTCGGAATGTTTATACTTCTTCAAACCATGTGGGATAATGCGATCCACTTTTAATGGAGAATTAAGTGTATCATAAATCGTTGCCCCATTAAATCTTAAAAAGGGACACGATATCATCCTCCCTTGCTCTTCCTTCTTGTTCTCGAATATGAAATGCTAGAACCATTCAATCCTGACCATAGTAGTTTCACAATCAAACCCTAATCCTCTGATTGGTTCTGCTCTATTTTGGATGCAACCGAGCTATGTCGGTCAATCTTCCATATAAGGTATGTTTTATCATCATTCCTTTGGGGATCATCTTCTCCTATTTCTCCCTTCCATATTATACCATGTAATCTACATGATTATATATGGATTTTTCATGGGGTTTGGTTGGTGTTTTTGTACCGTGGTATCCTCTGGTGGATGTAGTTGTTGCGAGAGGAAGATTGTGACATGTTGTGTGGATAAAGAATGCAATGAATTGTTGAGGTAGGGGATTCATTATTTCTCTTTTCACTTATGTGAAACTATATTGTTAGCATATTTTAACCCAGGGGATCACAATGGAATTGAAAAAATAAATATTTAAACATGATAAATAAATTGATATCTATCGTATGTTATTGCTTCTTGTGTTACTTGATAGTGTGATATCTATGCCTGCTTTGTTTAGCTATTTGTTCTTGAAGGGAATCAGTAAAGAATGTATACCAGGATTAATTAGTAACTGTTGGCTAAAGATAAAGAGGCATGAAAAAGAATCTAGTTCTTATTGTAATTTTATGTTAATCAAATTAGTACAGTAAGAATGATTAATTATTTTTGATAGCTTACTGATTAGGTTTCCCAAATTTAGAACCTATGTTTAACAAATCTGTTAATTCAAGATGTATTAAAGAACATCTTGTTTGATAATTTCTAAAAGGGCTCTAAGTTACCCTCTTTATTGTTCAAGTGACAAGATCCCATTGATGTGATTGTTGTTTTCCTAATACTTGTGCAGTGATGTGAGGCTGGATGGCTATTGAGATATGTGGAGGCATGTATACTTTTGGTGGTGGCAGCAGATAATGCCTAGAGTGGAGAGATGCATCTGTTTATGCATGTGGGTGTCGGGGAGGATGCCAGAGATGATGGAATGGGATTGATGTGATTGTTGGATGCTTAATTATTCTTTGTTTTATTATCTACTATACTTTTCCCCACTTCTCAACGAAGCTAGTCTTGCTTACCCTTCTTCTGAAAGAGGTGAAGACAAGCGGGGTATGCCACTTGCTTTCCGTGTTTAGCCTCTTAAGGGAGAATGGGTCTACAATCTTGTTATAGGCGGAAAAGACTCGACGGGTAGTACATCTACTCATTTTGTTGAGCCCTTTTTGTTTAGTAGCATAGAATGCTTTTCTTGAATTCTTGGGAATATGGGAAAGTAATTTTGTAATGAATAATTGAATAAATGGTGTTAACTCATGGGGTTGGAGTTGCTTGAACATAATTACAAGGTTGTAATTTGGATGGTACAGTGGATATTGGGTGTGATTTTAATGAAGTTTAATGTTAAATTAGTCATGGTTAATTAATATTTAATGAATTAATAAACATATATTGGAAGTGATAAAAAGGTAATTAAGTAATCTAATAAATATCTTCAAATCATTGTGTGCTTATAGGATACCTAGTCTTAGAAGTAGCAGCCCAGAGTCTGAGAGATGTTAGCTGCAGTTGTGTATAAGACTAGGTAATTCCAATAGTGTGGTTATTAGATATAATATATTCTGTAATTTTTATGTTTCTATACGATACTCCACCCTATCAGTGAGGTCAACTAACACCCCATGGATTCTGAGCCCTGTGGGGGGGGGGGGGGGGGGGGGGTATTTTCCCCAACATTCCTGTGGGAGGATGAATGGCTGACTAACCCCTTTGGCCTCGCTCTCTTCTCTTGGTAGTTACTTGTGCTCATAGGAACATTGGTTAGTTTTACCCATATATGTGTGTAGAGGGCTGTAATGGCTAGTGTTTATTCACACATATATATTCTGGATATAGTATCATATGGACTACTATAGGTGTAACGTGTATAGGTTGTGATGGATTGAGGATCCTTACTCGGTGTATGGGCTGTAATGGCTTGAGGCATAATACCCAACGTATGATACACGTTATGCGAGATATGGTGGCTCCCGAAAACTACCTGGTTGCTTTTGGTTGTGTGGATGGAGTGGTGCTTTGCCCAAGTGTCTGCGGGAAAGCCTTTGTGGTGCACAAGGTGCAGATTGTGGTGCTTCACCCATGTGTCTGTGGGAAAGCCTTTTTGGAGAGAGATTCTTAGGACGAGCGACATTGGGGCAATGCGGAAAACCTATGGGGAAGTAGTAGCAGGTTACCCTTGATATTATTTACTATATGATATATTTTAGTATGTATTACTTGGTGAGGGTGTCCATGGTGAGGTTGGGAACTTAGTATACCTGTTTAGGTGACGAGTTAGTTTCACTTGTTGTTCACTGTCATTGAGTATTCTTTGTTTACTTTTTCACGAGAGGCTTCAGGGAGGATCCTACTGAGTATACTGTTATACTCACCCTATATATATAAAAACTGTTTTCAAGTCACTTGTAACAGGTTGGAGATGAAGCTGGTTTCTACTAGCTTGGGTTTGCAGGAGCTGTTCGGGCTTCTGGTTGCTGCTGTTTTACTTACTTTTGGCTACGTGCAGTTTTTCCCTTCCAGTTGTAGAACTTTTTCATAAAATTTAATTTGTGTACTTGGGTTTATTTTATATTCTAGTTCTTATTTGGAGTTGATTGGTGTCTATCTTATCTCTCGCTTCCACATGTGTTCTCATAGAGGGTAATGCCTTCCATTTGTGTGTTTACTATACCCTCGGTGCTAGTCATCAACTCGGGCCCTACATGAGGCGGGACTCAGGGGTCATTACCTCCCTTCTCACATTTTCAGCCCAGGAGGGGTACACGTTGTGTGGGGGGGTCATGATAGAGTGCTATCAATGAGTGGTTGAGGGATATGATGGAGTTTGGAGTTTGGAACAGGTGAGGCTGCATGGTTTGGTAGGGCAACAATGTCATTCATGTTTAGGAAGTGAGGTAACCACTGGGGACCGGCTGGGACATAGATGTTTAGGGCCCCATATGATCTGATGTATGGACCTTTATGTTTACAATGGCTATTAAACAAGGTAATACTAGTTGCAGGTTAGAGACCTAGGAAAGGATCATGCATCATTCTTCTTGTTCCTGTGTTTAAATGGGTAGATCATGGGATATGTTAACATAAAATTAATGAATGAAAACAATAAATTAATTAATTTTTAGTCTTCCATATTCAAGGATTAGGAGCTATATCGGTTATTTTATTTTACAGGTATGGCTCCAGGTCGACGTCCTTGTTAGGATTGCACAGAAAATGTCCAACAGGCTGTTCCATCCGAATGCCGCAGGGTAGAGGTTGATGATGATGACACTTGGAGGAAGACACTTTGGGAGTTTCAGCACTAGATTCTATAGAAGAATGAAGTATCTGTTTCAGATGCAGTCATAGAATACTGGTTAGAGGAGGTCATGATCAGCTTCAGTTCGATTCTTGCTCGTAAGAAGCACTGGGTGTCCTTGGTTGTGACAATTCTGTATGGAGCTGCAAGGCAGTGGTGGCTCTTGTTCCTTGGGGATCGTGAGGAGTAAGCGGTCTCATGGGAGGAGTTATGAGACAGGTTTAGAGTCAATTTTCTTTCTTTGACTCTGAAGGCATCCAGTCACCATGAGCTTGTTACCCTTCGATAGGGGAGCTCCAGTGTTTGAGAGTTTGGAATCCATTTCAGGAACCTTCGATGATATGCTTCAGACCTACTGCTAGATGAGGAGGCCAGAGCGAGGCATTTTGTGGAGGATTTTCATCCAGATATCCAGCGCCAGGTCACCCCATTTATGCTACAGACATATCATGAGGTGCTGGCGAGGGTAGAGGTTGTCGAGAGGACATTGGAGAGAACCATATCATCCCGATAGAGGAATCAGCATGATTCCTCATGAAGTAGGGCGGTTGTCCAAGGTTCTCGGTTTTCAGGGATGATGAGTGTACATTCACCCAGGGGTAGGTCCCGGCCCTTCACATCTCGTTTCACTAGTGGAAACAACTCCCAGGCCTATTCCAAGGGATTAGGCACTTTTTTCCTTATGGTGGTCGTGGTCATCAGCAGCGGGAGTGCCCGACCATTCCGAGCAGCCATCGTGCACCAGGAACTACGCTCCAGGTTCATCCGTTGAGGAAGTTCCAACCGAGGTAGAACCAGCTACTTGCACCAGCTTTAGATCAGTAGAGGGTAGATGGGGCGGGCAGGGGACAACCCCATGACACTCCTCCTCCTCAGAGAGCAGATCGCGACCATGGTGGTTGTCGACATCTGGGTTAGAGAGGCTGTGGATGAGGTTGTGGTCAGCTTCATGCTCTAGCATTGCCAGCTCTAGGAGATCCAAACATCGTACGAGGTACCCTTTTCTTGTTTTCTACCTCGGTGTATGTCTTGTTTGATTCAGGAGCGACACACTCCTATAAATCACCTGCCCTTGTCCATGCTTTGGGACATGAGGTAGAGATGATTCCAGTTCCCTTGGCGTAGAATACGCCGGTTGGAGGTCGAGCTGACATGTTTGATGTATGTAGAGATTGTGAGCTAGTGTTGGGGCAGCACTGCTCATGGGGAGATTTCTGATGTTTAAAAATACAACCATATGAATTCATCCTTGGCATGGATTAGTTGTGTTTGGTGTAGGCTATCGTGGATTACATCAGGAAGAAGGTCATCAACATCGGTGTGGATGGAGAGAAGGTGGTGTTTCTTGGGGAGCGAGATCCTCAGATGGGTCATAGGCGCATTCCATCCTTATCATCCATGATGGTTGAGTTGATGCTGAGTTCTTCAGAGGTTCAGCAGTTGGTGTTTAATAGGGTCATAGTGGAGTACCCTGATGTCTTTCTCGAAGAGATTGTAGCAATACCCCCTCGACGAGAGATTGAGTTTGGGATCGAGCTACAGCGAGGAGCGTCTCCTATTTCTATGTCTCCATATAGGATGCCCCCTTATGAGTTATGAGAACTACATATGCAGCTTGATGGTCTATTAGAGTGTGGTTTTGTTTGGCCAACTGTGTCACCGTGGGGTGCACCAGTTTTGTTCGTAAATATGGCTGATGACAGTTTGCAGTTGTGTGTCGATTATCAACAATTAAACAAAGTGACAATAAATAATTGATATCCTCTTACAAGGATTGATGATTTATTTCATAAACTGAAGGGTTCTAGTTGGTTCTCAGAGATTAACTTGCGGTCAGGATATCATCATATGTGTGTAAAGGATGAGGATATCCAGAAGAATCCTTTCTATTGTTGTCATGGGCATTATGAGTTTGTTGTAATGCCATTCTTCATGAAGAATGCTCCGGCTGTGTTAGTGGGATTGATGAATGCTGTGTTCCGTGAGTTCATGGACAAGTATTTGGTGGTCTTCATCGACGACATCCTTATGTACTCCACATCTGAAGAGGAGCATGTTGAGCATCTACGAGCCATTCTGGGAGTTCTTCTCCAACATCAGCTATTCAGGAAGTTGTTGAAGTGTGAGTTTTGGGCTCGAGATTTCCGTTTCTTGGGGAATGTTGTGTCCCAACAGGGAGTAGCTGTGGATCCATCAATGATAGAAGCAGTTGTGTCTTGGGAATCCCCCTAAAAAGTTTCAGAGGTGCAAAGTTTCCTTGGGCTCGCAGGATACTAAAGGTGGTTCGTAGCCAATTTCTCACGAGTTTTGACTCCTCTGAATTCTTTGATTAGAAAGGATCGAGAACTCATATAGAATGATCAGTGTCAGGCAGCTCTCGATTATCTAAAGGAGATGTTAGTAAGTGCTCAAATTCATTGTCTTCCTGTTGAGGGAGTTCAGTTTGATGTTTTATGTAACGCTTTGCAGCTGGGGTTAGGGTGTATCCTCATGCAGTACAGGTCAGTTGTTTTATATCGGTCTCAACAGTTACATCCCCATGAATGTAACTATGCCACCCATGATCTTGAGCTCACAACCATCGTGTTTGTGCTGAAGTTGTGGAGACATTACCTCATTAGTGAGCACTTTTTGGTTTTAACTAATCATAAGAGTTAGAGTTATGTTTTCTCCCAGCGTGAATTGAACTTACGACAACATCAGTGGATGGAGTTCTTACAGTAATACAACTTCGAAATATCATATACACATAAAAGGGGGATGTTGTAGATGATGCGCTGAGCCGAAAGTCACAGAGTGATGCTATGCGTGAATCTGGTGATTCCTGGATAGTAATGGAATAACTATCAGCATTACATCTTGATATGGGAGAAGTTGGGGGCAGAGGCTGTCTATTTCGGAAAATGGTACAGTCATCCCTGGTGCCGAAGGTGGAAGAGTCCCAGTTAGGAGATCTTGAGGTGGAGTTCTGGAGAGACAGATTTTTTTTGTGGTGAGACCCATGATGGTTTGTCTGAGGATGAACAACACTGAGTGTTTTACCAAGGAAGGATTTCCATTCCCTTGAAGATGTGTGATATGGTTCTTAGAGAGTTCCACAGTTTTCCTTTAGCAGTACATCGGGTTGTGACAAAGATGTAACGATCCTTGAGGAGTCAGTTTTGGTGGCCTGAGCTGAAGCGTACGGTTGCAGAGTTTGTGTCTCGATGTTTAGTTTTCCAGCAGGTGAAGGCCTAAAAACTTGTTCCTGGTGTTCTTCTCCAGCCCTTAGAAATTCCTCAGTGGATGTGGGAGGACACCTCAATGGACTTTGTTACAGGTTTACCTTGAGCTCCGGGGGGACATGAAGCTATATGGGTTGTAGTGGATTGTTTAACAAAATAGTCCCACTTCATAGGGATCAAGGAGTTGATCTTAGTGGAATGTTTGTCGAGGCAGTATCTGGAGGAGGTGGTCAGACTTCATGGAGTACCTAGGAAGATCATTTCTGATCGTGATCCTCATTTTACCTCTAGGGTGTGAAGGGGTCCCCAACATGCGTTCGGTTCTCAATTATTCCTTAGCACTGCCTTTCATCCACAAACAGATGGTCAAACAGAGCAAACCATCCAGACACTTGAAGACATGTTGTGCTATTGTGTTCTGGACTTTGGAGGTTCATGGATGAGGCAATTACCCTTGGTGGAGTTTTCTTACACTAATAGTTTTCACTCCACCATTGGTATGGTACTGTTTGAAGGCTTGTATGGCCGGCCTTTCCGTTCTCTGTTGTGCTGGACTTGGGTGGGAGAGTAAGCAATTCTCATACTCGAACTAGTGCAGAATAAAACAGAGATGGTTCAGGAGATTCGTGAGAGGATAGAGATAGCACAAGATCATCAAAAATCATGTTCTGATCAAATACGTAGACCCTTATAGTATAATGTTGTGAATCGTGTGTTTTTGAAGGTGACTCCCCATCGTGGGCAGCGAAGGTTTGGTCGTGGAAGTAAGCTTTATCCCCGGTTTGTTGGGCCTTTCGAGGTGTTAGCTCGTGTTGGAGCTGTGGCGTATCGAGTAGCACTTCCACCCCATATGATTCAGATACATGATGTATTCCATGTATCTCAGCTCCATCTTTATCCTCATTATGACTCTCACGTTATCGATTGGGGAGGTATTGATTTTGATGATGATGCAACCTTTGAAGAGCGACCTGTGGAGATCCAAGACCGTAAGGAGAAGGTGTTACATTGGTGTTCTATCTTTTTAGTTCGTGTCTTGTGGAGACACGGTGGCATGGAGGAGAGTACATGGGAACGTGAGTCATAGATACGTGCTCATTACCTAGATTTTTTTACTGTTTAACTCTTTTCATGTAATTATGTTTCCATTGTGGTTAGACCGTTCATGTTTTACTTTTGAACTTCTTTTCTTCCTTTTGTGGCTTGATCTCTTTTTGAGAGGTATCTCGATGGGTGGTTATTCAGACCCCGTTTCTATTTTTTGTCTCTTAAGGTTGGTTTTGAATTCTCGAGGATGAGAATGTTTTGAAAGGAATCTGATGTAATGGCTCGAACCTCTCTGGTCCATTACTTTGTAAAAATGTGGTTTTGGAGGTCTTCCGAGAGGTCAAGGTGACTTATCTTCAACAATTTTCCAAATTTCAAGTTCTGTGAATAGTGTTTCCAGTTTTACGAATAGTATCGATAGGTGAACAGTGTTCTTATTGGTGAGGTTCAGTGAACAATGTTTCTATCGGTGAGGTCTATCGGTAGACTTGTACAGTGTTTACAGATTGGTAGACTTGTACAGTGTTTCTATCGTTGAGGTCTATCGGTATACTTATACAGTGTTTCCAAATTGGAAGACTTCTATAGTGTTTCCAGATTGGTAGACTTGTATAGTGTTTCTATTGGTGAGGTCTATTGGTGAAGTCTATTGGTATACTTGTATAGTTTTTCCAGATCGGTAGACTTGTACAGTGTTTCTAGAACGGTGAAGTCTATCGGTAACCTCTAACAGTGAGCTCTATCGGTATCCTATAATAGTGAGGTGTATCAGTAGTCCCTAATGGCGAGGTCTATTGGTAACCTCTAACGGTGAGGTTTATCGGTAACCATTAATAGTGAGGTCTATTGGTAAACTCTAACGGTGTGGTCTAAAGGTGACCTTTTCTTTCCTTTGCCAAATTTTGAGTATGTAAACAGTGTTTCCAGCTTCCTACAGTTTCTCCCCTTTTTACATTTCCTTTGACGTAAAATACATTTAAAGCATTATTTTAAGGACTCTTAAGGATGATTCAAATGACATAAATCCAATATTAATTATCCCTATAACGCGGGATGTTTTACTTGGTCAAACCACGTGGGATAATGTGATCCGTTTTTAATGGAGAATTAAGCGTATCTTAAACCGTCGCCCCCTTAAATCTTGAAAATGGAAAAGATATCATCCTCTCTTGTTAATCCTCTTTGTTCTCAGATATGAGATGCTAGATCCTTTTAATACTTCCTGTAGTAGATTTACAATCAAACCCTACTCCTCAGATTAGTTCTGCTCTATTTTGGATGCAACCGAGCTGTTTCGGTCAATCTTCCATATAAGGTATTTTTTATTGTCATTCCTTTGGGGATCATCTTTTCATGTTTATCCCTTAGATATTATACCATGTAATCTATATCATTCTAATGGGTTTTTTATGGGGTTTGGTTGGTTCTGTCGTACCATGGCATCCTCTGGTGGATGCAGTTGTCGCGAGAGGAGGATTGTGATTCGTTGTGTGGATAAAGAACATCACGAATTGTTGAGGTAGGGGATTCGTTTCTTCTCATTTATTTTATGTGAAACTTTATCATTAGAACATTTTATCCTAGGGGATCACAATGTAATTGACATAATAAATATTTGAACTAGATAAATAAATTTATATCTATGGTATGTTATTGCTTCTTGTTTTGCTTGATAGTGTGATATCTATGCCTGCTTTGTTTATCTGTTTGTTCTCTATGGAAATCGGTAAAGATTGTAAACCGGTATTAATTAGTAATTGTTGGCTAAAGGTAAAGAGTCATGAAAAAGAATCTGATTCTTATTGTTATTTGATGTTAATAAAATTAGTACAGTAAGCATTATTAATTATTTGTGATAGCTTACTGATTAGGTTTCCCAAATTTGAAAGATACGTTTAAGAAATCTGTTAATTCAAGATGGATTAAAGAACTTCTTGTTTGATAATTTCTAAAAGGGTTCTGAGTTACCCTCTTTATTGTTCAAGGTCCAAGAGCCCATTGATGTGATTTTTGTTTTCATGCTGCTTGTGTTGTGATGTGAGCATGGATGGCTATTGAGATACATGTAGACATGGAGACTTTGGTGGTGGAAGAATATGATGCCTAGAGTGGAAAGATGCATCGGTTTATGCATGTGGGGGTCGGGGAGGGCACCAGAGCTGATGTAATGGGATGGCTGTGATTTTTGGATGCTTGATGATTCTTTGGTTGATTATTTGCCTTAAGTTTCCCCATGGACCAAGGCAGCTAGTCATGCTTACCCTTCTTCTGAAATAGGCAATGACACGCGGGGTATGCCACGTGCTTTCTGTGTTTAGCCTCTCAATGGAGAATGGGTCTACACTCTTTCTATATGCGGCAATGACTTGACGGGTAGAACATCTACTCCCTGTGTTGATACCTTTGTGTTTAGTAGCCTAGAATGCTTTTCCAGAATGCTTGGGAATATGGGAAAGTAATTCTGTAATGATAAATTTAATAAATGGTGTTAACTCATGGGGTTGGAGTTGCTGGAACATAATTAAACGGTTATAATTTGGACGGTAATGTGGATATTGGGTGTGATGCTAGTGATGTTTAATGTTAAATTGTTTAGGTTTAATTAATGATTAATGAATTTATTATCATACATTGGAAATGATAAAAAGGTAATGAGTTAATATAATAATGCTCATGAAATGGTTGTGTTCTTATAGGATACCTAGTCTTAGAAGTAGCATCCCGAAGTCTGAGAGACATTAGCTGCAGTTGTGTCTAAAACTAGGTAATGCCCATAGTGTGGTTGTGAGATATAATATATTCTATACTTTTTATGTTTCTATACGCTACTCCACCCTGTCAGTAAGGGAAAATAAAACCGCGAGGATTCTGATCCCTGGGGTGGTGTTTTCCCCATCATTCCAGTGGGAGGATAAATGGATGACTACCCCCTTTGACCCCACTCTCATCTCTTGGTAATTACTTGTGCTAATAGGCACATTGGTTAGTTTTCCCCATATATGTGTGTAGAGGGCTGTAATGGCTTGTGGTTATTCACACACATATATTCTGGATATAGTATCCTATGGACTACTATAGCTGTAACGTGTATAGGATGTGATGGATTGAGGATCCTTACTCGGTGTAGGGGCTGTAATGGCTTATGGTATAATACTCGACGTATGATACACATTATGTGAGCTATGGTGGATCTCAGAAACTACATGGTTACTTTTGGTTTTGAGGATGGTGTGGTGATTCGCTCAGGTGTCTGCGGGCAAGCCTTTATGGTGCACAAGGTGCAGAATGTGGTTCTTCAGCTAGGTGGCTGCTGAAAATCCTTTTTGGAGAGAGAGTCTTAGGACATGCGACGTTGGGGAAAAGTGGAAAACAAGTGGGGAAGTAGTAGCGGGGTACCCTTGATATATTTAACTATTTTCTATATTCTTGTATGTGTTACTTGGTGAGAGTGGTCATGGTGAGGTTGGGAACTTAGTATACCTGTTTAGGTGACGTGTTTGTTTCACTTGTTATTCACTGTGCTTTAGTATGCTGTCTTTAATTTTGAAGGAGAGGATTCGGGGAGGATCCTACTGAGTATACTGTTATACTCACCCTATATATATATATAAACTATTTTTCAGGTCACTTGGATCAGGTTGGAGATCAATCTAGTTTTTACTAGCTTAGGGTTCCATGAGCTGTTCGGGCTTGTGGTTGCTGCAGTTTTACTTACTTTTGGGTACTTGCAGTTTTTACTTTCCAATTGTAGTACTTTTTCATGACATTTCATATGTGTACTTTGGATTCTTTTATATTACTTTTCTGATTTGTATTTTATTGGTTTCTATCTTATCTCTCCCTTCAGCATGTGTTCTCTTAGAGGGTAATGCCTCCCATTTGTGTGTTTATTATACCCTTGGTGCTAGTCACCCTCCCGGGGCCTACTGGTGGCAGGACTTGGGGGTCATTATCTCCCTTCTCACATTGCTGGCCCAGGAGGGGTACACTTTGTGGGGAGGGGGTCGTGACAATTATTTCCTTATTATTAGTCTAGTTATTTTAAAATGGTGACCTATATTACTATAATCATCCTACAAAACTAATTTTTGACACACAATCCAAATATCATTTAAACATCAGACATCACATTAATTTATTTTGTAATACTACATTACATGGTAAAAAGAAAAATAAAATTAAAAATAACCAGAAAAATTTCTAAATAATGTAAATAAATTAACATAAGTATGTTATTCAAGATAATAAACAAGGTACATGACATGTGAGAATCAAGGTAATGGAACACATATCAATCTACCTTTATTGTGGAATATTTTGATGTTGTGAACCTATATTATTTTTTTAGGTTCACATACAGCCCCATTGAAATTTTATATCATGCATTTCATTATTTTCTTTTTATATAATTTTTTTAATGTTACTCTTTCTTTGGGGATATTATTCAAATTTTTCAATTTGATAAGGGACTACTTCACTTAAAAGTATTTTCTTTTACTATTTGATTTCAAAGTTAATTTTTCTTTCATGTCCATTTTCTAGAATGATCATACTTACTAAATGATATATTTAAAAATTTAATTTTTTCTTTATTTCAATTTTTTATAAAAATTAATCTTTTTATAAAAGCTGTTATATTCCTTAAAAATGATAGAAGGAACATTATATTTTATCTTATACGGTGGAAATTAATTTTCTGACAGTATAACCATTATTTTATATTTGGATTCCATTTCAATCATTACTATTTTATTCAAATATTAGACCTTATCCCATTTTCTATTTATTTTTTATTGTAAATCGGTTTTTAATGACATAGATGTTTTAATATCAGAATATTATTTCTTATTTGTGAAGAAAATATTTTATTGGTGTGATGTTGAAAATTTAAATCTTTTATCTGTAATTATAATGTTATGGTCCTTCGAAAATATTTATCTCAAAATTTGGTTATGTTTCAAACCAAGGATTGGTGGTCATATTATTAATCATTGATGGTTGGTAACATTATACACCATAAACGAGTGGTTATATTATAAAGTCAGGATATTTAGGGCCGTAATGATTTAGATTTGGAAGTCGACCATATTGTTATTCCATTTGTATGAGTTATATATATATTAATGTCCCAACATACATATATGATTTAACTATTAATTATATGGGATTTGAGGATTTTCATTGTAAATAAAGTGTGATAATTTTATATTAAAATTATTTATTTCTATCGCTTTATTTTTTTAGATAAATACAATCATTTCTGGAGATTTTATATTTTCATAGGAATACCAGTTTTTTATCATTTTAAATACCTTACTATGATTTTTTGGGCCTTCCCATCAATTTTAAAAAAAATTTCATAGGTTTTAAGGATGTTTAAGGGAATGGAAGAAGTCAATTTTAAATAGGTGATGATTTTTCCAGAAACAAAATCCTGATTTGGCTTAAAATATTTGTATTGTGAAAAAATTATACTGATCGAAAATGTCTACTTTGTATTTTATGGTTATGTTATTTTCATGTTATGGACTAATGTTATAAAACTCAAAACCTGAAAATAAAATCAATTGTATGAGACTGGATTCTTAATTTAAAACAAAATATTATATAATGTTTATGGTTATGTCATTATGTACATGTTATATAAACACATTAGATTACTACTTCATAGTGGAAAAATGTTGGATTTTCATAATTTAATTGGGTTTCTTTATAAATGATTAAATTTCATGGGGGTAAAATAACACTTTTCTATTTTTCTTCATAAAAAAATGAATACCATATTAAAAAATACATAGGTTTTTTATATGTCTGTTTTTGGATCTATCATCATCATAATTTCAATATTTATTCAAGAAACATTTACAAAAATGACAGTGATAAGGAGGCCGAAAATAATGCAGACCAAGGGCATCACCAAGAATCAGATTCACTCCCTTAGGATTCAATTGAGAACCATTAAAAAAAAGTTGACCGAGAGGTCATTGCTCGCAAGGGATGTCGAATGATTGGCCACTTTGTTTTCCTCTCTCCAAGTATGTGTAACTCATCTGTTCCTGGTCATTAAGGATTTTCATTACCTAATCATATAAATTATTGTCTATGGGCAATTACCTTTACTTAGGAGCACATCGTGAGTGACCCGAGAGTCCGTCTCCACCTGTGATAAATAGATTCCTCTCTGGCTACATAAGGTGAGGCCAGTAAGCATCGCTCTCACCTCCTACTATAGGGAGCTCCAAGAACCAAAATTCGCAGAGAATACCAGCACCATGCTCCCAGACCCGTCTCAGACAACCCCTCCCCCTCACATCATCCCATGCTGACATGACCCATCAACATTTAACATCAATCCCTCCTCCGATGGGTCCCACCACACCCAATTCCCCCCCACTTATGAGACCTGAAGCCTTGTCCAACCCTTGAGCCCCGTACAGCACCTGCATCACCGATGCATTCTTCTAGTTACCTGCAAGATACAACCAGTCCTCCAAGGTGATGCATATCCTAGCGATGATCACCCAACCCGAGTATAGTGCCTCCTTAAACCTCACCCAGTTCCTGGCCTGCCACACCGCCCAACTCCCAGTGCTGAGAGTAACAACCCACACCCCCTTCTCCTTCCCAGTCACATCCACTTCCTGGAACCAGCTAGATAGTAAATCCTCAAGCCTCTCCGCCTGGAAGGAAAGCCTGAAGAAACAACCACGGAAACCCCACACCGAACAGGCCCAATCCCCTGATGCAAAAATGTGAGACAACGTCTCCTCCTGAAATCCTTCACAACAATAGCAGCGAGATGCCATAATAATCCCCAGTCGCTTGATATTATCATCAGCCGACAGCCTACAATTCTGTATCCTCCACGTGAGGATGTTGAACTTAGTTGGAAGGGAATTACCCCAAAGCCAACCACTCCACCCAACTTGTTGTCCATGGGGGTCACTGCTCCTATAGAACTCTTTCAACGTAAACTTCCCCTTGGAGGCA
The DNA here is from genome assembly GCA_963277665.1 of Viscum album. Lineage (NCBI taxonomy): Eukaryota > Viridiplantae > Streptophyta > Magnoliopsida > Santalales > Viscaceae > Viscum > Viscum album. The sequence goes on from OY728157.1 coordinate 1,998,828,021, forward strand.
TGAGTGAAGACACATCGATCTCGCTCCACACTGATGAGGATAGAATGAAAAATATCATGATGGTCGACATCAAGAATGGCTCAAAAGAGGGATGGATACTATGCCACCTCCTTGAAAGTGATCATGGGAACAGGAAATCCCAGATACCTGAGGAGGCTACCCAACCAGTTATGATGCCAAAACAAGAAGTTCCCCTCCCCAACGATCCACCGAGATAGCTGAAAAATTTATGGAATTATGGTACTGACCACCGACCACAAAGCCGATCCACTCACCGAAGAAAACCCAGCATTGTCCCACTACCTGAACGACATGAGACTCCCCCACAAATACTGTTCTTCAACGACCTCACATGCCATAATCGCATGCATAAAATGAATTGTGACATCTATGCTCTTCACATTAAACCCGCCCTCCTAGATGGGCCATTCCATCTTCCTCTAAGAGACCCAATGCCTTTTCCCCTCCGAAGCTGCATCTTAGATAAACCGAGCCAAAATATTATCAATGGATCTAACAACCCTCTTTGGAACATTGGTCGCCAATAGCACATGGACAGGAATGGATGAAAGAACACTGTTCACAAGTGATATGCGACCTCCAAAAGATAAAAATCGGTTTTTCCTTTTCAGGATATGCCCCGAAATCCGACTCACCACCCGATCAAAATCCCTTATCCACATCCTACCAGCTGACACTTGAGTCTCAAGATACTCAAATAGAAACGAACCCTTCCTCATTCCAAACCAATTAGCCAAAGTCGTCACCCTACTCCTAGTGCAAGTCTTGGACACAAAGAACTCACTCTTCTCCCTGTTGATAATTTTACCACTCCATTGACAATACTTATCAAGAATCTTGATAATACCATGCAACGATTCCCTCCCACCGTTTCTAAAAATAATGTTGTCTTCCAGAAACATCAGGTGTGATATCGATGGTAAGACTATATTCCTTTTAAAAGGATGTATATCACTTTTAGAAAGACCCCTATTGATCAACCTACTTAGTGTATCCTACAGGAGAATAAAAATGCTCGGGGATAGAGGGTCGCCCTGACGAAGACCACGCACCGACTTGATGAAACCATGATTTCGCCCCATAAAATAAATATCCAGACAAACAGAGCTGAAACAGTGAAAAATGATATTAGTGGCCCAATTGTAAAACCGAAGTTATTTAGGACCCTGTTAATAAAGCCCCATTCAACTCTGTCATACGCCTTATTCATATCCAATTTGATGACCATATTATTCCCACGAACTTTTTTTAATGTCTATCAACATCTCTTGAGCCAAAGCAATAGCTCCCTGAATCATGATATCCTTTACAAACCCATGATACTCCAGAGATATCCACTGGGGAATAAGGCCTGACAGTCGCCTATTGATGATGCTCACTATAATTTAGTAAGGGATGCTACACATACTCACCGGTCGGTAATGAAGAAGGGAAATAGGGTTCTTGACCTTTGGGAAGAGCACTAGATTTGTGGTAGCCACAATCCTAGGCAAGCTACCATCTTTGAAAAAATCCTTAATAGAAATGTAAATATCCCCCTTAACCACCTCCCATGAGCTTCTATAAAAGGACCCGAGGAAACAATTGGGACCTAGTGCACTTTCATGATTAAGGTTCATCATAGCTGCATAGATCTCCACCTTCTTTTGGATTCCCTCCATCATTTCATTGTCCTAGTTCAATACCCGAGGCATAATTACCTCCAAGAACTCCACATCCCCATGATGGTAACCTTGGCTCATGTTAGGATTCAGACCAGCAAGAATATAATTATAAGAAGGAAACCACTAGCCCCCCCGACCACTTCCCGGTCATCCGTGAAGGTACCATCATCAAGCTCCAGGTTCAGAGTTGAAAAGCACCGCCTCTCCCTTATGCATGCAAGAAAAAACCTGTATTTTTATCACCCTACTTGAGCCATTTTATTCTCGAGTGATCTCTCACCCTACGTTCATGGGAAAGTATCATGACAACTAAAGCACATTTCTTCTCATAAAGTTCCCCGAAGGCTCTCTCATCCCATTCCTCCTCAATGCTAGCCTCAAGTTGATCAATGTCTCGATTAAGTGTCTCCAGCTCCTGGTCCAAGGGGGGAATACTCACAGCCCATGTATGAAGGTCTTCTTTAAGGCCTCTCAATTACATATGCATGGCCATCCAATAGTGTCCTTGAATTGGACCCTCTCAACACGACTTCACCATTTGCTGATAGCCAGAAATACTCAGCCAATGAATCATGTACCTGAAACTATCTTGTGCCTAGGCCTTCCTGTTCATGGTTAGAATCAACAAAGAGTGGTCATAGATGTTTTGATTCAAATTAACTACCATAGAAAGAGTTAAAAATGGTCTTTAAAAAAATTCTTGAAATACTTAAAAATGGTCTTTATTTTTTTTACTATTTATTCACTAGCAATAGATGAAATAAAAGGCGTAGTCAAAAAATGAGGTTCCCAAAACCTAGTCACTAGTCTGAATTTTTTTATATAATATCCATCATACATTAATAGTATAATATTATTTGAATAATTATACCATTTTTGTCTTTTTTTTTAAATTTTTTTTGTCATTTCATTTTACTAGTGTTATCTGAGTTATGAATATATCATGAATTGAATGAAATAGTTAGTGAAATACATTTTCATATTCCAGAAAAATACCAACCATAAAATAGAATTTTTTTGGATTGAAATTAATCTGATTCAAATGTGTTATAGGTATATTTTTTATATTACATGAACATTTGGTTATTTTCTAAGAATAACCCTCCAATCAAAAGATGTTCACCCATAGAAGGATCTCAAAAAAATTATTTTTTTGGACCTAATATAATAATTTTTAATCAGAGTTTTGGAAATATATGATGAGGATCAAGGCCTAAAAAATATTTATTACAAAATTTAATATATCAACTCAAGTATTTTTGAACCAATAGGATGACCATCACTCAAGGTGTTTGTATTTCCATTATGAAAGATTGGATTAAATATTTTATGTCCTAGAGCATGGATAATGGAATAAAAACCATCTTTAATTTATTAAACCAAATACTATAATAATAAAGGGAATGGAATGAAAGTTGTATTTTCATATAGATTCAAGATATGAGGTCTATATGTCACAATGTATCCTATGAGAATAAGAATAAAAATACAGGTAGGTTTTTTATGTAGGGATTTTCATTAGGTTATTTTATTGGAACCAGAAGAAGCATTGGGGTTATTTCGAGGATATGAGATTTATATTCCTATATATAGGGTACTAGTTTATAAGAGATGAAGAGAAATAAACTTGAATAAAAAGACTATACATTATGAAAACTCAAATGAAACTTAAATTTTGGTTCTGGTTTGGGGTAAGTTATGCAGGCATCACTACTTTTCCAACAATGATAAGAATCAAGCCACTTGTATCCCTTCTATAAAGTCTATTTGATGATCCAAATTATGAATATGAGATAATAAAATGTTGTAGTATTATAATATGTTCATTTTTAAAAACATGATGTGAACAAATAAACCCATACAAGAGGAACTCTTATAAAAATATGGCTCACATATAACTAAACTAGTTCATATAAAATAGAGCACTCAAATTCTATTAAAATCATATAGGGTGGACCATTGAGTAATGTAGTATACAATCATTGATGTCAACCATTTACCCATTAATAACATCTCCAGAGGAGAATCTCAACTGGAGGAGTTTGGGTTTCTTTGGGAACTATATCAACTCATGTAATTTTTACTACACAAAGGCGTTCCCTAGAATCATATAATTTTGTTCTCTATAAAAAATATATAACAACATATGAAAGGGAGTGGAATTAGGATATAATAATATTACTTTGATATGGCCTTATTACAAATGATGATATATCCATGGCATAGCATAATCCCCAAAGTAGATGAAAAACAAATTTATTCTTCATTTTTTTTATAGTATAGTGGTTCTATCATGAAAATCCTGACCCTTTTGATTTATGAATGGTGTTCTCTATAAGATTTATGTATTTTCTTACTTTATCCCTAATTATTTCATAATACCTGGAATAAATGATTATTTTGTAGGAACATATAATTTTCATAGGATTTCTTTTTCAGGTATTCAACTAAATAATTTATGTGCCTAATTCTATTCTATGATAAAAATTCATTCTAATCTACATATGGTGAATGAATAGTGATTAGATAATTCCCTTTTTCACGGGATTCTTTTTGCGAGTTTCCATTCTAAAAATTTATATTTATCATCCCCATTGTATTTTAGGGAATTGATAAATAGTCCCTAGAAGGATTCTATATAAGGATGAACGTCTATGACTAATTGTTATTGAGGTTTAAGATCATACAGTTTTGAGAATGTGTTTAAGTAGCCTATATAGAAAAATAGTGAATGGAAAAACTAATGTTAATAGAGATCTTGATAATAATATATATAGCCTAAATGATTTGTGCATGCAGTTTATGGTAAATTTTCTTGGACAGATCACCCCTACGATATGGTATCATAGGTTATATCCAAGATTAGTTTTTAGAATAATGAACCTAGGAGGAGATTATAATATAATCAGATTAAAATTTATATGTGGACTTAATAAAAAGATCCATACATCTCTATATATCATTAGGAAATATTTTCAAGATATATATTGTTATTAATTATGATTATATGTGTATAACTATCTTGTTTAAGGAAGATAAGGTAGTGAAATGGTCGATTTTCCTTATATGAGGAGGAACCCAATGTGGATGAGGTGGCAAAATGAAGATAAACATAAATGGATTCATCTTAATGCATGGAAGTGTAGAGACTCTGGCTAGGAACTGGAATCTATGGATGGGCCTATGATAGGAAAGATCATCATCAATATATATTTCATGAACAAAAGATTCAGTAGATATATATTTTTTAAAATGGCGTATTTTTTTCATAGGTTTGGGGAACCATCACATTAGTGTATGAAGGTTTTTTGATATCCATAAAATCATTGATGAATGTAAACTCTAACTTTTATAAATCACAAATATAAGAGGCTATTTTTTAATTTATGTTAAAATGTAATAAAACTCTCTACAAATTTTATGGTCATTTAAGATAGACCATGTATAATAAATATTATATTAATGTGGTAAATTACTCAGCTCATTCAGTTTATGATCATATGGTATGGTCCTTATATCCTACAAATTATGAACATAAGATGGTGACCTCATATATGATGGGGATTTTCATACATAATATTGTTCAATCAGTATGAGATTGAATAAATTAATTTCAAATTATTCTCAATACTTTCTAACTATATTGTTACTTTTTTTTCTACATTATTATTCAATGTTTAGTGAAAAATCATATTGTGATCATGTGTATGTAAATATGGTGGTAAGTAAAATAATATTGATAGTCCTTCATAATTTCTTCATCAAGCCTCTTGATCATTGGATTCTCAAGAAGGTTATGCCAAAATGAAAAAATAAAAAATGTGTCCAAATGGATAGGCTTAGATGAATATTTTTTATTTCTTCTATTTCTAAGAGATGTTAATTTATGATTCTTATTTACAAATTGTCTGTTATGCTTAGGGTGTTCACGTATATGAATTAGATAATTGGGTGCAACTCCACTATCCCGACATCTATAAATTATTGCTTAAAATACATAATGATGAAGAACCTCTTAATTATACACCCTAACAATTAATGTATTGGGATATAATTTTAATGGTATCAAAAATATACCTCTTTAGGTACCTTGATCATTGAGAGCTCAATCAAATTATTCTCGAATGTAAGGATAAAGAACATGGAAACTTTCTCTGAATTAAATGAATATACCCTGTTTTTTATACAACTTTTAGGTTGAAAACATTTTTTCCCACAAATACCACATAATCCTTGATTAGTGGGTTAAAATGTTTGAATTTTATACGTGGGTGGTAGTTCCATAATATCTATCAATTGTTGGGATGATATTGAATCTATTGATATTTGAATCATTGATGGTTCCACTGTTATGATTCAAACCCCAATTTGTATTGGTGGATAATTGATGACCATTGAGGTCAAATAATGCCCAAAATTTATCAGATAAAGGTCTATATATTATATATATTCCCTGGTATCTGTGGACTATGGTACATCAAAATAAGGAGAGATATGATAGAAGGAGAATAAAATTACACAATAGGTGTTACCATAACTATGATAAACACCCTAAGATGGGGGGTTAATTAGAGTATGAAAGATTAAAAAATGTCCCCTTTGGATCATGATTCATCTATAAGAAAAACATTATTCTCTCCCTTTCCCATAGAAATATATTATTAAAAATAAAAGAATATGTGAGACACATCAATTTCAGTTGGTTCACCAAAAACGGGCTACCTAGATGGAGCATACAAAATAAATGTTCCAATGTACCAAATCCACAAAACAAAACATCTATTAAAAAATTTAGAGAAGACTCACAGTCTGTCTTGGCTTAGAACCAATCAAAAAATTAAATCTCACTGCTCTCTAAATTGATGTGTGCTCACTGATTCTTCATAAGATCTTCCATTAATTACATGATTCAATATTATTTACACCTAATTTAGTGTATCATTTATTTTCACTTTCATCAATGTGATGGATACTAAATTACAACTGATTTACTGAGTAATCCCTTCAGGTTCACACATTGTCTTTTGTGCAGCATTTTAGCATCTTGTGTGAAATTTTATCATCTTTCACAAAACATTTAGCTTTAGAGTAGATGTCCAATTAGTTAATGACATTAATAATTTAGGTGAAAATCCCTCGGTAATGTATAGAATAGTTCCTTTTTTCACAATAAATTTTTTATTAATTTATTTTCATAAATATACATGTGCACAATTTTGATGCCTTACATGAAAATCTTACACAGTTTAGAGCCCTAATATTCTATAAAGGATAATCTACCAAAATTAGGGGGTAACAATCTATTTTTAGACATTGTTGAACATTGCATGAAAAATCCATACACACATTCTTCTATGTGTTTAATATTTCCCAAAAAATGGATGTTCTTTATTTGATGTCACATAGTGTGCATAAAATAATTTTTAAAATAATTTCCATTTCTATTTCATAGATGAGTTAAACTCTACTTTTTTTAGGCAATAACATTGTTTTGGCACAGTAATATATTTTGTGATATTCCAAAGTATCCATTAATATCACTTGGTTCTTTATGAACATACCTTGTCAACACTCTCTTTGTAACTCCATAACAAACCATGGAAACCTTCTTTGTCAATATACACAATAAACCCCAAAAAAACAATGTTACTATAAAGGACTTTTTCCTAACAGTCTTCCTCTTTTGGTTGGTTGAAAACTTGTAATGCCCCGACCCTAGTTACCCACAGTCGGTGCATTATTGCGTAACATTGGCATGATCACAAAAGATTACGTCTCAAAATACTGATTAGTTTAGTTGCCTTGGAAATACTAGATACATTCATAAACGTTACATTACATCATAAAGTGAAAAATCACAATAACATAGTCTCCATAGTCCACACTTCTATCACCTTCAGACTATCCCTGTAGGTCATTAATAAAATATTTCTTCATTTCCTTGGAAAAATAAAACATTGAAAGGGGAGAGCTCAGATGCTCAGTTAGGGTAACAATGTAGCGTAAGTTTTCATAAATAAACATAAACATTTAAGGCAATGTATAACTAAAACAAAATCCTTTTAAACTTGAACTTCAGTATAATATGGAAAAAATAAAACGAAATAATTCCATTTACTTATTCAAATGAATATTCTACTAGTCGAATAATCACATGAAATATCAATATCCACTTTCATAATGTTGGAATGCATAATACCAGACTATCATAACCACGTAGCCAAGGCCTCGTGCCAAAACTACAAATAAGATTTTTTCAAGGCCTCATGCCAAGACACTAGTTTGTCTCATGAGACCTACCGATGCATCAAGGATCTATAGCGGTCTCCACACATCACATATTAAGTCCAATGCATTCCTTATATGAAAAGGTTTAAACATATCATAAAACATAACATAATTGTATCACATAAAACATGCATAAAGGAAGCATAAAATTTCCACATTTCAATCACAAGATATCAATACAACACATTGATATAATAAAAACTTTATCAAAACCATTTTGAATACCAAAATTAAAGAAAAGTAAAACATGGTATTTATGTTTCTTTTAAACAAAGTTATGGCTTGTAGAGGAAGTCGAAGCTCAAATAATGGTCATGGCGGCAGAGAAGTCATTGATGCCGCCTACGTACGACAAGAAAAACATTCCTATTTGACGTTTAGTAAAAAGCTTTGTATAAAAATATTCTTTTTGAATAAACATAAAAGTCAAAGGGGTTTATACACCATATAAAAGAAAGTTGTGTATAAAAAAAATATGCCTCAATGAAAGGATATTGAGACGAAGTCCTTACAAAGATCATTTTTTAAATAAAATAGATCTATTATGTGTATTCACTATAAGTACACATAAATAAAGTAAAAATACAAGATAGGATATAATAATATCATGACATAATTTGAATGTAAGAGATTAACCCAAAGAACATAAATTGGGTTAAGAAGTTCCCTTACCTCGTGTCCGAATTGACTCGACCGTTCTTTAACCTCCTGAATAATAAACTAGAGTTAATTTATAATTTTTTAAGAACCTTTATCAAGTTTATTATTCCTTTTATATCACTTATTACCATGTTATGAATATTGTGTAATTATTTAAGTTAATAACGGTCGTTTTGTCGATCTTTGGTACTTGAGTCAAAAATAAACTTCTTATAATTACAAGTTGTTCATGTGGTAAAATATCCATTACATCTAGAGTTAGATTCATAATGTAGATATCATATATATCATATATATATCTAGTATATATATTAATTTGTAATATTAAATAACATTTAGAGGTAAGAAATGAAATGCACCGTTCATGGAAATGGTAACTCGTACGTACGCATGAACGCTACTTTAATTATTGTTTCATATTTAATGGAATGAAATCATAATTATATAATGTTATATTATAATTCTAGTATAATATAATATATAATATCATTTACTCCATCCTTTATACATCCCACATATGGAATTAATGATTCAAATAACTTTGAGTATGACATCCCGCCATTTTATATCATAAACTTTCATTTCATTACACAAAACTGAGGATCTTTAAGGTCTAGTGTCTTGGAAACCAGGAACATAATACATGAAAACAACATAAAACATTCTTCTTAAACACTTGAAAGGCGTCTCATTAAGTTCATTCTAGGTTCATTACTGCATCTCATAACCTGGGGACATACATCAAACGAAAGGGTGAGCAGAAGGCCCAGTAAGGGAAACAAGAGGAACATTTTTCATGTGAACTTGAGATACTTCAATAAGGACATGAAAAGAACTTTAAGGCATGAGAAAGAAATCATGAGGCATTTCATAATAAAAATAACATTTTTCATAACTTGAATATGTGGCTACATCATTTAACATAGACAATCATGAACATATCACCAAGGTCCATCCCCAAGGTTTCATTTGAAAATTACCAAGGTTATTCAGCAAGGTATCGTGAAAATTGTAATCTCTAGTGGTTACATCATTACCCAATGCATTAGAGCGCTATCAGGGCGCACCCTTAAATTTGCCTTTATTATCATGTGAGCCACATATATCATCATCAAACATTTCAAAAATAACCCATATAGCATAAAATAAATGGGTTTCATTTCATAATCATAACGTTTTAAAAACTGCTTTAAAGACATGATCTTTACGACACTTTAAAACCCACAAAAAAGGAAGGTGGGTCTCATGTATGTAAATCCCAGAATTTAAAATGGAACATTTTGATATATATGTGAATACCCTTGTAGAAATAACAGCTTTGAGTATTCACTTTATAACATAAAATAATTTTTGAGAAAAGAGAGAGGCATTTTGAGGGGAAAATTCTGCAGCATAACGGCTAAGTTTCGGGGTTTTAGAAAACATTGAAATGAGAGGGGAAATGGGTCACCCACTCATAAATGATCCATAAAACAGTAGGGTGAAAGAATAAGAAGGACATATGGACATGGTAATGAAATTTTAGGGACATACCATTTGAAATGAAAAACATGGAAAAAAAGATTAGATTTCTCTTATGAAAATTCGGTAGCCTTACGGCGTCACTTAACTTCAAAAGAAAATGATTTGACAAGATCAAATAGGGTCCCTAATCATATGATAATAATAGATCAGTATGATAGATATAGAGATCATACCCCAACATAATAAAAAGGAACTTGAAAGACTTGACATGAAAATCAAACTTGAAAAATGAGAAGGGTGAAAGAATCCCTTAAAAATTCGGCAGCCTAACGGCGTCACTTAAACTTTCATAAAACGAAATGATTTGAGTAAGAGGGGATATCTCATCATATAAACATGAAAGGGCAGTAAGAGGAATCTAAAAGAACATCCTCTCAAATAAAAACATGGAGCATAATAGGAATGACATAAAAGAGATTACATGAAAAGAAAGAGAGGGGGCAGATCCCTTACCTTAAAAGGTGACTCTTGAAACTCAAAGGATTGGACCTTGAGGGCTTGGGGGCACCTTGGGAGGACTCTATGGAAGGTAAGAAGACCAGAACTTAGTTGGGGGAGAGTTGGGAGTGAAAACTAAAGGAGGAAAGGGTGGGTATTTATAGGGAAAGTGGGGGGACAAAGCATTAATGGCCAAGGGACACCTCACATGTGCTTTTCTCAAACCCATGTGCTCTCCCTTGGCATTTATCATGGAGTTAGGCCACATGGGGCCCCAAAACAATAATTCATCACTCTTGGCCGGCCAACCCTCAAAAGATTTCATGACATCATCATGACACCGTTATGATGTCATTAAACATACCGAAACCCTAAAACTGTATTTTTACTATTCACTGAAAATTCTACTTTCTCAGAAAAATCCCAAAATTTCACATTAACAAAATATCAATGCTATGATTTCAAAAATGAACTCCATTTTATAAAAATATTTTTCGAAATATTTTTAATTTTATTTTTAAATAAATACACTATTCACCGAAAATTCATTTTTTTAGAAAAATCCCCAAAATTTACCATAACATAATATCGATGCTCTGAGTTGAAAAATAAAGTCATTTTTATAAAAATAATTTTCTAATTATTTTTAATTAAATTTTTAATTAAAACACACTATTCATCCGAAAAAACTAATACTTGAATAATAATTTATGTAACCGTTATTTAACCATTTTATTGAATCACATTACTTAATCAAGTTGTCTAAATTATATTAAAACTTTCTTTGAGTGAAAATTACTAATCCATTTGGTCACATTACTAATCCTAAGCGTAAAATCACTATTCATAATTTACTATTCATCAAAAATTAAGTTGATCTTATTAGACTCCAAATTCCTTAATGAACACTTTTGTAGAAGACCATTTTTTGAAAATCATTACACATCATTAGTTATTTAGGGTTTACATAAATATTTCAAAATATCCCTTTTTCAAAATTCATCAATAAAATACATTCTAAAATTATCTAGACATTTGAAATTTCACAAACATCACTAAAGGAAGAAATCTCAATTTATTCACCCGAAAGGATTACACAAGGAAACTAGGGTCTCATCACATAGCCCCTTATAACACTGGCATAAGACCTAAGTGTAAGGTGTGCTATGGTGAGAGAATTTGAGGGAGGCTCAGATAACATTTCCCTAGTAGCAATCTCCACTAACTTGAACTTCTCCTGCAAGCGTTTTCGTTCAAGCTTGACACGCTGGAGCTCGCCTTGGGCTTGGTCCAAAGCGAAGCCCACAGATGCTACCTCCTTCCCAAGCTCTGATAAGTGGGCTTCGTAAGGGTTGAGTCTACTGGATGAAGCCATCAACTCCCCTTTCTGCATTAACCATTAACATCTTATTAAATCATTAAGAGTAAGTTAATATACTACTCAAAAATATTGGGTCGTTACATTCTTCCCCCCTTTAGAAATTTCGTCCCCGAAATTTATACTTGAGGCCTAGCTGAAAAGGTGAGGGTACTTTTGCTTCATCGTTTCCTCGGGCTCCCAAGTCGCTTCTTTGTACTTATGATTCCTCTACAACACTTTCACAAGGTGGGTATTCTTGTTTCGTAGAACCTTGTCTCTACGGTCTAAGATCTCCACTGGCTGCTCTTCATAAGAGAGGTCATGTTCAAGTTGTACCACCTCTGGGTTCAGTACATGCGAAGGGTCGGGTATGTACTTCCTCAAGAGAGATACATGGAAGACATCATGAACTTGAGATAGGTTCGGTGGAAGTGCTAGACGATAGGCCACTGCTCCTATGTGATCAAGGATTTCATAGGGGCCAATGTACCTAGGGCTGAGCTTCCCTTTCTTCCCAAACCGCATGACTCTCTTCCATGGAGAGATTCGAAGGAAGACTTTGTCACCAACCCCAAACTCCAAGTCTCTTCGTCGATTGTCAGCATAGCTCTTCTGCCGACTCTGAGCAGCTTTTATGTGTTGCTGGATGGCATGAACCTGTTCCGTCATCTCTTGCACGAGATCAGGCCCAAGAAGCTTCCTCTCACTAGTTTCATCCCAACAAGTAGGAGTTCTACACCGCTTTCCATACAGAGCTTCGTAGGGTGCCATCTGAATACTCACATGGAAGCTGTTGTTATAGGAGAACTCAACTAATGGGAGGTGTTGATCCCATCCACCTTTAAATTCCATTGAGCATAATCTCAACATGTCTTCGAGTGTCTGAATAGTCCTTTCAGATTGGCCATCAGTTTGAGGATGATAGGCCGTACTAAAATTCAATTCAGTGTTTAGAGCATGCTGAAGACTTCTCCAGAATTTTGATGTGAATCTTGGGTCACGATCAGATACGATGGATAGTGGTACCCCATCCAGCCTTACCACTTCCTTCACGTATATCTTGGCAAGCTGATCCAGAGAGAAATCTTCCCGAATAGTGATAAAATGGGCTGTCTTGGTGAGACAGTCCACAATAACCCATATCGCATTGTTTCCCTTGGATGTTTTTGGGAGACCAGTTACAAACTCCATGGTGATATTATCCCACTTCCATACTGGTATGGGTAGCGGTTGTAATACCCCCTTAGGAAGTTGTCTTTCTGCCTTTACTTGCTGACACACCAGGCACCTTGTAGTGTAATCGGCAATCTCCCTCTTCATGTTATCCCACCAATAATGATCACGAAGGTCTCTATACATCTTAGTGCTTCCCGGATGTATAGAGAAAGTAGAGCTATGAGCTTCATCCATCAGTTCTTTCTTTATCTCCGGAATAGATGGAACACATACTCTTGTACGAAATTTCAATACACCTTCTTGATCAATATTGAAATCAGGGAACTTCCCATCCTTTACAGCCTCAAACTTCTCCTGCAGCAAAGGATCTTCTTTTTGAGCCTTCTTGATCTTCTCTAGTAATGAAGGTTGAGAAATCATTTGGTATAGGGTTAATGATGTCCCTTTCCTTATAATTCCCATGTCCAGTTTTACTAGATCTTTAATCAAGGGATCTCCCAGGATCCTCGTTGTTGCCAGAACAACAGGATCTTTCCTGCTTAACACATCCGCGACTTTTTTTGCTCTTCCAGGGTGATAATGAATTGAACAATCATAGTCTTTAATAAGCTCCAACCATATCCTTTGTCTCATGTTCAATTCTTTTTGAGTGAAAAAATACTTTAGACTTTGGTGGTCAGTGTATATATCACATTTCTCCCCATAAAGATAGTGCCTCCATATCTTTAGAGCAAAAACAACTGCCGCCAGCTCTAGATCATGCGTAGGATAATTCTGCTCATGAATCTTCAACTGTCGAGATGCATAAGCAATTACTTTGTCATTTTGCATGAGGACGCACCCAAGCCCTTTCAGAGATGCATCGCTAAAAATAACGAATCCTTCTCCGATAGAGGGTAGTGTTAACACAGGTGTAGTAACCAATCTCTTCTTCAGCTCTTGGAAACTTTCCTCGCATTCCTTTGTCCAGATGAACTTAACCCCTTTTCGAGTCAACTTGGTTAGTGGATTAGAAAGCCGTGAATAGTTTTTCACAAACCTCCTATAATATCCCGCTAAACCAAGGAAACTACGAATCTCAGTTACTGTTGTGGGTTGAGGCCACTCCTCCACAACCATTATCTTTGCAGGGTCAACCGAGATGCCTTTATTGGTTACGATGTGCCCCAAGAAAGCAACTTGTTATAACCAAAACTCACACTTGCTGAACTTCCCAAAGAGCCTCTCCTTCCGTAGAGTTTTCAAAATAACCCTCAGATGATTTTCATGCTCCTCGTGACTTTTTGAATATATCAAAATATCATCAATAAAAACTACCACAAAGTTATCAAGGTAGTCCTTAAAGACTCTATTCATCAAATCCATGAAAATAACAGGAGCATTAGTCAAGCCGAAGGGCATAACAGTAAACTCATAATGCCCTTAACTTGATCGGAAGGCAGTCATTGGAATATCTTCCTTCTTCACCCTCAATTGATGATAACCAGATCGATGGTCAATCTTAGAGAAGAATTGAGCCCCACGAAGTTGGTCAAATAAATCATCAATTCTTGGAAGAGGGTATCTATTCTTCACTGTGATCCCGTTCAGTTCTCTATAATCAATGCATAGCCGCATTGATCCATCCTTCTTCTTCACAAAGAGAACTGGTGCTCCCCAAGGAGACACACTCGGTCGGATAAACCCCTTCTCCAACAAGTCTTGGAGTTGTTTCTTTAGCTCCTCTAGCTCCACATTTTCCATTCTATACGGAGTCTTTGATATCGGTTGAGACCCAGGTACGAGTTCAATGGAGAACTCTACCTCTCTTTCTGGGGGAGGTCCAGGTAACTCCTCAGGAAATACATCCATGTATTCCTGAACAATCGGAACATCTTCAATTTGTATGCTCCCTTTCCCTTCTTCCTCATCACCGATTAACTCCATAAAGAAAGCTATAGGAGGTGCTTCTAGATAGGGATCAGTTTGGGATATCTCTCCTCGGAAGATAATTGTAGGTCGTTCATTCAAGACTACTGAGATTTCCTTACTTCTGCATTTGATCTTAGCGTTATACTTTGAGAGCCAGTCCATCCCTAGTATAATGTCAACTTCCATCATGGGAATGACTACTAGATTTGCGATAAGATTGTGCTCACCAAAGTAAACACTAGAGTCTCTAAACACTGTTGATGCATGGATAATCCCACTTGGGGTCTTGACTGACAACTCTACCTCAAGCAATTCAGGGATTGATTCTATATTCTTTGAAAACTTGGAAGAAATAAAGGAATGCGTAGAACCAGAATCAAATAAAGCACTTGCTAGTTTTGAGAGGACAACAAGAGTACCTGCTACCACATCGTTCGGAACTTCAACTTCAGTTGTTGTGATAGCGAAAGCACGACCTTTCTCCCTTGGCCTCTGCTGAGGTTGATGGTGATTCCCCTCCACCGCCCTCGGATTTGGACATTGATTAGCAAAGTGCCCAAGCTGTCCACACTTGAAGCATGTGACTTCGGGTAGGGCCAGAACCATCTTTCCTCTGTCGTTAGTGTTGGGAAGTTGAGGCATCACATCACCACGACAATTCCAAGAAATATGGCCTTCTTTTCCACACCTATAGCGCTTGCCACTTCCGATCAAGCAGTTCCCCGGATGCTTCTTCCCACATTTATTGCATGTGGCATGTTGCATATGCTTTCCACCTCTTTCCTGATCAAAACTTCTTCCCAGGCTTGGTTATAGAGTTCTCTTCTTCTCATTAGATTTGTGAGACCATTGTGTCTCCCCAAACTCTAGTTCAACTTTCATAGCACTTCGAACTATTTCTTCATAGCTATCGTAGTCCCTGTTGGCTAGATTCTTCCACAGATGTGGTCGTAGTCCGCCAAATAATCTATAAACCTTCCCATTAGGGTCCATGACAAAGCTTGAGGTATAACGGGAAAGCCTTGTGAAGTTCATCTCATAGCTTCTGACAGATTCGTTCTCCTTCTGCTGCATCTCGAGAAACTCTTTCTCCATTTTCGTTCTCATGGAATGAGGGAAATACTTGTTAAAGAAAATCCCCCAAAATTCCTCCCACTCCATAGCTTCCATCTCTCCTCGTGGCTTCGTGTTTTTGATCAGTGACCACCACTGATCAGCTTCTCCCTCTAGGCGGTAAACAGCAAGGGTGACTTTTTCTTGTTCCGAACAATGAAGTACAGAAAAGAGCTTTTCAATGGAGCTTATCCATTGTTCCGCAACCAATGGGTCAGTAGATCCACTAAATGTTGGCGGTCGTTGACGCATGAAGGACTCAATAGAAAGTTGTTCCCTTCGTGGTGAGGTCGGCCTCTCAGCTTGATTCAAGTTATTACTCATAACTTGAGTCAGTTGATTCATCATTCGCATGAATGTTTCCATTCCGGCTTCCATCGGAGGGCCGTCAGCACATGGTGCATTGCAGTCACCATCGGCACGGTTTCTCCTATTGCCCGCCATTTTCTAAAGGAATAAAACCTTAGTGAGATACTTATTTCATTTATGAATCTTTTAACTAAGACTTCGTGCTTAGACAATTATAGTTCTCTATAATTCCTTCATAATGATTCATAAAAATCATGTGATTAACCAAACATATCCCCCGGGAGTGTCGTAACCAAGAGTGCAGCAAGGCCCGTTATCGTGCACCAGTTCCCGTTCGAGTCTAGCTCAAAGCGGTGTTTTCGGGTTTCACCCCTATGTACATCTGTGCCAGAGCTGCCTCTACCTGCTTGTATCCAGACAAGGATGTATTTGTTTGATAAACCACTTACTCAATACTTACCAAAATACCAGGAAGTTTTCCTATATTTAAACTTTTCTATAGGGTTCTTCCTAAAGTTTTTATATCCTAATTTCCACAAATAACTAAACCATCCTTTGATACCAACTATGACATCCTGCCATTTTATAACATAAACTTTCATTTCATTACACAAAACTGAGGATCTTTAAGGTCTAGTGTCTTGGAAACCAGGAACATAATACATGAAAACAACATAAAACATTCTTCTTAAACACTTGAAAGGCGTCTCCTTAAGTTCATTATAGGTTCATTACTGCATCTCATAACCTGGGGACATACATCAAAAGAAAGGGTGAGCAGAAGGCCCAGTAAGGGAAACAAGAGGAACATTTTACATGTGAACTTGAGATACTTCAATAAGGACATGAAAAGAACTTTAAGGCATGAGAAAGAAATCATGAGGCATTTCATAATAATAATAACATTTTTCATAACTTGAAGATGTGGCTACATCATTTAACATAGACAATCATGAACATATCACCAAGGTCCATCCCCAAGGTGTCATTTGAAAATTACCAAGGTTATTCAGCAAGGTATCGTGAAAATTGTAATCTCTAGTGGTTACATCATTACCCAATGCATTGGAGCGCTATCAGGGCGCACCCTTAAATTTTCCTTTATTATCATGTGAGCCACATATATCATCATCAAACATTTCATAAATAACCCATATAGCATAAAATAAATGGGTTTTATTTCATAATCATAACGTTTTAAAAACTGCTTTAAAGACATGATCTTTACGACACTTTAAAACCCACAAAAATGGAAGGTGGGTCTCATGTATGTAAATCCCAGAATTTAAAATGGAACATTTTGATATATATGTGAATAACCTTGTAGAAATAAGTGCTTTGAGTATTCAGTTTATAACATAAAATAATTTTTGAGAAAAGAGAGAGGCATTTTGAGGGGAAAATTTTGCAGCATAACGGCTAAGTTTCGGGGTTTTAGAAAACGTTGAAATGAGAGGGGACATTGGGCACCCACTCATAAATGATCCATAAAACAGTAGGGTGAAATAATAAGAAGGACATATGGACATGGTAATGAAATTTTAGGGACATACCATTTGAAATGAAAAACATGAAAAAAAAAGATTAGATTTCTCTTATGAAAATTCGGCAGCCTTACGGCGTCACTTAACTTCAAAAGAAAATGATTTGTCAAGATCAAATAGGGTCCCTCATCATATTATCATAATAGATCATTATGATAGATATAGATATCATACCCCAACATAATAAAAAGGAACTTGAAAGACTTGACATGAAAATCGAACTTGAAAAATGAGAAGGGTGAAAGGATCCCTTAAAAATTCGGCAGCCTAACGGCGTCACTTAAACTTTCATAAAACGAAATGATGAGAGTAAGAGGGGATCTCTCATCATATAAACATGAAAGGGAAGTAAGAGGAATATAAAAAAACATCCTCTCACATAAAAAAATGGATCATAATAGGAATGACATAAAAGAGATTACATGAAAAGAAAGAGAGGGGTCGGATCCCTTACCTTAAAACGTGACTCTTGAAACTCAAAGGATTGGACCTTGAGGGCTTGGGGGCACCTTGGGAGGACTCTTTGGAAGGTAAGAAGACCATAACTTCGTTGGGGGAGAGTTGGGAGTGAAAAATAAAGGAGGAAAGGGTGGGTATTTATAGGGAAAGTGAGGGGATAAAGCATTAATGGCCAAGGGACACCCCACATGTGCTTTTCTCAAACCCATGTGCTCTCCCTTGGCATTTATCATGGAGTTAGGCCACATGGGGCCCCCAAAACAATAATTCATCACCCTTGGCCGGCCAACCCTCAAAAGATTTCATGACATCATCATGACACCGTTATGATGTCATTAAACATACCGAAACCCTAAAACTGTATTTTTACTATTCACTGAAAATTCAACTTTCTCAGAAAAATCCCAAAATTTCACATTAACCAAATATCAATGTTATGATTTCAAAAATGAACTCCATTTTATAAAAATAATTTTCTAAATATTTTTAATTTTATTTTTAAATAAATACACTATTCACCGAAAATTCATTTTTTTAGAAAAATCCCCAAAATTTACCATAACATAATATCGATGCTCTGAGTTCAAAAATAAAGTCAATTTTATAAAAGTAATTTTCTAATTATTTGTAATTAAATTTTTAATTAAAAACACTATTCATCCGAAAAAACTAATACTTGAATAATAATTTATGAAACCGTTATTTAACCATTTTATTGAATCACATTACTTAATCAAGGTGTCTAAATTATATTAAAACTTTCTTTGAGTGAAATTTACTAATCCATTTGGTCACATTACTAATCCTAAGCGTAAAATCACTATTCATAATTTACTATTCATCAAAAATTAAGTTGATCTTATTAGACTCCAAATTCCTTAATGAACACTTTTGTAGAAGACCATTTTTTGAAAATCATTACATATCATTAGTTATTTAGGGTTTTCATAAATATTTAAAAATATCCCTTTTTCAAAATTCATCAATAAAATACATTCTAAAATTATCTAGACATTTGAAATTTCACAAACATCACGAAAGGAAGAAATCTCAATTTATTCACCCAAAAGGATTACACAAGGAAACTAGGGTCTCATCACATATCCCCTTATAACACTGGCATAAGACTTAAGTGTAAGGTGTGCTATGGTGAGAGAATCTAAGGGAGGATCAGATAACATTGCCCTAGTAGCAATCTCCACTAACTTGAACTTCTCCTGCAAGCGTTTTCGTTCAAGCTTGACACGCTCGGCTTGGGCTTGGTCCAAAGCGAAGCCCATAGATGCTACCTCCTTCCCAAGCTCTGATAAGTGGGCTTCGTAAGGGTTGAGTCTACTGGATGAAGCCATCAACTCCCCTTTCTGCATTAACCATTAACATCTTATTAAATCATTAAGAGTAAGTTAATATACTACTCAAAAAGATTGGGTCGTTACATTGAGGGTGCGGTAGTCCACACTTCCTCAAATGAAATTATCGCATTTGCACAACATGAAAATCATAAAGATATGTTTTAAATGTAAAATACAGAAGCATAGAGAGGAAATAAATATAATATATATCATAAATAAATATATTTCTATCATAATGGCCACCATGAGAGGTGGTAGGAGAAGATAGAACAATCACCGTTTCGTGAGGCAGTAATTCCCCATACACGGAAACAGTATGTTCTTTAACCATTTTACGGAGGTGTGTGCAAGTGTAGCTCTAATAATTATTATACCAACATCCTAGTATATTGAATATACTGGTGTTGTTACAAAATATTGGAATAAAAAAAGTTTATGGGGTTGGAGAAACAAAATAAAACATAAGAACCCAAGTGAAGACATTACCTTTAAAATCGGGTAACTATTTTTGATTTGAGCCAAAGGTTTACTTGGGAAGACTTCTGCCCAATGTGAGGCTTCTAGGAGTAATAGAGGGTTGTTGGTAGATTATTTGGGCAGAGTTTGGCCGATCCAAATGTCTTTATGGTGTGAATAAGGTCGTAGTGGTGGGGGCCTTTTATAGGAGGAGAGGAGGGGCACTTTTGAAAAGTCATGAAATGTTACATTATTATGAAATGATTTTCAGATTTTAGAGGTCCCAAAATTATATATTTCGAGTATAAGGTGATATGGGTTCGACATATACTCATACAATAGGTTTTTTACAAGTTTAATTCTTATATTTTATATTATCTTTTCATTTTTTTAATCATTAATTAATGAGGTAATCGCTGCATCATCATGGTGTCATAAAAAATTTAATTTATTTAATGTCTAAATATTATAGAGAAACTACCATGATGTAGGAAATCGTTTTATCTTTCCAATTCATATTTAGAGTAAAAAATTTAACTTATATAACCCCATGTAATAATTGTTTTAGTAAAACAACACATGTTTGTGACAATTTTATTTTTACTTTAAATAAACAGTTATTAATGTCATTTTCTTACCCATGTGGCTCCATGGGGTCCCCAAGTTGACCCATGGATTGTCTTGGTCACCCATGACTCATCCAATATGGGTAGGACAAGTGTCAATATATTTTCGTATTTTTATAATATCATTTTTACCTTAAATTTCACTAATTATCTTTAATCGTGATTAATAAAACGTAAAAGTTACTATTCACCAATAAATTATTTTAATCCCATTGAGCCAAATTTTACTTCCTAATGATAACCATTTATGTCAGATTATCTAATATAAAATCAGAGAAGTGGTAATTTTTCATTTACATGAAAAACTAGTTTTTAAACTACCACTTAGTTGTTTCACTATTCATCCAAAATTGAAGTTTTTTAGAAAAATACAAAAAATTCACCCTAACCTATAATTGATATTCTGAATTAAAAAATGGTGTCTATTTTACAAAATTCCAAACATATAAGTTTAATTAATTAATTTTATAATTAATTTCCGTTTTCAAACCAAATACCGTGTTTTTAAGAAACAATATCAATCAAAAGATTGACAATTGTTTATGTCTAAATTTAAAGTGAAATTAATTCTAATGACCACCATTGCATAAATTGGTAAAATTATATTCTAATTATACAATAAACCACTCAATAGTATAATTTATCACTATAAATTATTTTTATTAAAAAAGTTGTTTTTAAGTATTTTTTCACTATTCATAGAAAATTGGAAGTTATCAGAAAATTACAAAAAATTCAACTTAGTATAATTTCGATATTCCAGATATAAAAATGAAGTCCATTTTGAAATATAAAATTTATATAATTTCAGAAAGTGAGTATTACTATTCATAACGGCTACTTTGATTGGTCACGGTGTGTTAGAACTTGAGGTTGTGTACAACACACGCTGCTCTATAATTCAAAGAGAAGCGTACCATGGAAGCTTGGGGTGTTATAAAACTCGTCACATTTTGTTACCTCGGTGAAGATTCTTACATCTTCTACCAATCATTTCTTTTTGAAATTAAAATATAATTAAATTATTTACTCAACACACACTCTAATCCCATATTATCTATGTTCAGCATTAGAAATAAGTGTAGTATAAAAAGAACATCAATGAATCACGTCATTAAAAAATAACCAACTATCATTAACATAGACCTCATATTTCATTATATATGTCCTTGGATAAATCAGCATTAGTATCAAAATATTTTAAACTACAATTAATTTAATGCTTGGGTACCCATGTTATGGAAGTCTTAACGATGTCTAAACTAAGCTCTAATATCCATGAACTATTTCCACATAGAACGTAACTATCATTATGTCATAGAATCATTCCATGTTTTTTCAAAAACCTAAAACCTTTAAAATGTTGAACCCAACCTAATTGACCTCACCCCATATCATCTTATATGATATATTCATAAATATATTTTCTCCCCTTTAATAAACACACAAATACTCCCCATTTATCAGTAAACCTGAAGGTCGCCTCACTATTTTCTGCAATAGTGTAAATAAAATAGATAAAATCATTAGGGAAAAACAACCATACAATAAGGATAAGGCATCCCATGTTAAAAAAAATTCATGTGTGGGGTGTTGTCTAAACTCCCAAATCCATTTGATGCAGTTTAAATGTTTCTATAGGAAAGTCCTTCATCATAATTTCTATAACTAGTAGTTATGTACAGATATACTCCCACTTCAAAATCCCTTAATAAAACTTATCCTTGAAAATATGATAATTCTTTTCAATGTGATTCATCCTTGAGTGATGTGAAATATTTTTTCTAATATTTATAGAAATTTAATTATAATAATGTATTCTAATCAGAGACTTTACTTGTACTCACATATCTTCATTGTGCTTCTTCATCCCCAATAATAGTGTGCACGCTTGATTTTTTTATATTGTACTCAGATTCTACAATGATCAAGAAAATTCCATCCTATTTAATTTTTACACAATAAATAATCAATACTTAGAGATAGAATACACCACCATATGTGGATTTCATATCATCAACTTATTCAGCCCAATCATCGTCTGTATAGCCCATTAAATAATGATGATATTTTTCATTATACAGAAAACCAAATCCATTGTGCCCTTGATATGTTGACGTATTATTTTCAATGCATTCAAGTGAAAATTTATTGGATTTTATTGATCTTGAGTTTCTTAGAATGTGGAAAAATCAATATTAGGTCTTTTCATTATCAAGTATAGTAGACTTTCAATGATTTTCCTATATTCTATTACATTAACTTCACTACCTTCATTATCCCGTGATAGTTACATTTAGGTAGCCGCAAGACTCTTTATATCCACTAAATTATCGAATAAGGATCTTCTAAATTCCACTTTTGAATATTTATAGTGATATACTAATGTGTTTGCATTCCTTGTATCACCTATAAACCCTAGAAAACATCATTTCACCAATCATTGACATTTCAAATTCACTTTTCATGAATTCTGTGAACTGAGTACACTACGATTTATCTAATCCATGAAATATTATTTCATTGACATATACCAAAACCATCATCCATTGATTATTGAATTATTTTCATAGGTATTGTAATAATCTCCACTATGATGAAAACCATGATTCGTCATAAACTAGTCTCTCCTTGAATATTGTGATCATGGTGTTTACTTCAACCCATATAGAACCTTCTTCATCTGATAACTTTGTTCTCATTTTCATGATTTTGAAAACCATATAACTACAAAATATAATCATATTCTTCTAGAAATCCATTATGAAATGTTGACTTGACATCCATCTACAAAACATTGATCTCTCTTTTCACTATTATGGTTATGGCTACTCTGATTTTATCTATCCTTCAAATAGGTTGAATTTTTTATCAGTATTAGTACCCTCTATATGGAATATACCTTCTCACACTAATCATGACTTTTTTGAATCAATGTGACGCCTTTAACCATATTGTTTCGACACAGCCATTTAGTCTTAATGATGTTCTTATTTGCTGGCCCCAAAAAATCTCCCATATCTGGTTCTTCTAATATTGGCCTAGCTCTTCATTTATAGCCTGATCCTAGTTTTCATCACCGAAATCATGTGAAAATTTTTTTGGCTCTCCCTGAGATATGAATGATTTCTGTTTAAATGATATAATTATCCATGATTGAACTATCACTACCTAATCACTAATGATATTTTTCATATCAATTATAGCTGGACTCATTATATTTTTCATAGATACAGATTTGACATCCTCAGGCTCATCATAGAATATCTCTTGTAGGATGTTTTCAATAAACATTTTTATGTCCATGTTGTTGATAATACGATTTCCCTTATCATCCACTCCATTTCGTTGAGGAGTTCTCAAAATAGAAACATGATTCATTTTCTCATGTTTCTCAGGATATTCCTCCACCTGATTGTTTGTAAACTCAATACCACTATGAGTACGAAACATCATAATTTTTTATCCATGAATCCATTTAGATTACCACCGATATTGTTTTATGATACTGAACACATTAGTCTTATGGGAAACAAAAAATTCCAATGACATCCTACAAGAATAGAAAATTAAAATAATATAATTCCTCTTCTCATCAATGACCTTTATTAAGGTATGTCAACGTACATCTACATGCAGAAATTAAAACGATATGGTTTACTCTTGTTATTTTTTCCTTATAAATATTTATTTATGGCACCTTATTGAAAACCATGACAAATATAAGTATGATCATGTCATAGATTAAAGAGGTATCAAGTTTCACCGCATTTGACAAAATTTTCTATGGATCGTTGGAATATATGGCCAATATTTTTAGGCCACAAACTATTTTCCACCTCTATGGATTAAAATAACATATCTTCTCTTCCGGTTAGAAAGTAGAGATTCCCCAATTATCTTTTCCCTATATAACAAATTCACTATGTCTTCAATTGAAAATACAAAAATTCTTATTAAATCTTATATCATGCCATGAGTTACATAGTTCAGTAACTCCACGAAAGTTGTGATTGATACTTTCAATGACTAATACATCATCTTGTCTCAATTCCTTTTCCTCAAACATGGATTTTCCCAAGCAAATTATCATTAGATCATCATATTTCAAAATTTGACAACACCTTCATTATCATATTTAATGATTTTAATAAGATCATTATTTCCTTTCATATGTGATGTTCATTTACTATCAAGGATCTATATGCCAAAACAATCTGATGCATTATGTGAAATTTCCACAACCACTTCCTTTTCAGCTATTTTAATTTTTTTTTTGTATTTTACTTAATACTCAGTATAGATTTGAAATCGTAATCTACCACATAGTGTGATGGAATAACTTTGTTTTGAAGATTTTTAAATTTAATTTTTGTTTTCATGTCACTATATGAATCATTAAGGCGCTACTTATGATCAATGTGGGTTTTCATCATCACATTCCTCTATGCGTTTAATGTATAATATATAGTCGTGTTTCTAAATCCACCACACCAAATACTATTACACTAGAATGATATTGATGATTATTTATCATTTTTGGATATCATTTTTTGTTATTTTTCCCTTTGATATCTCTTGGATATAGAAAACACATTTTATGAGTGTCCCATATTTCCATAATAATAACACCTGGTGTGGGGTGCATTCCTGCAGGTCGCTTATCTGCTAATGGTTCTCTATAAGTGTCTATGAATTCTCTTCTATAGATTTATACCCAAATAAATCATTAATTTTTTGGATGGTGTTTGAGGTGTGACATCAATCATCATAACCTTCATTCAGTCATTCCCTATACCATCTATATTATTAGAACTAAATTGTTTTTTATGTTGGACCTCCACGCTCCATTTATGTCTCTTCTATCAATTGAATGCTCTTATTTCCTAAAAACATATTACGAAACTAGATTTGTTCTATAACCTTAACTTTTTATCACATGCCAATGACTTCTTCTTTATTCCCTTGGAAGAATTTTTTTAATTAGTTGTTTCATTCATACCATTGATTACCCATTTCCTTTTATCATCATCGATTTTATGCTCACTAACTATTTCTGAGTCCTATGGAAATGAAGATTGGATTTTTTCATTTTCTTCCATTATCTCATACATATTTCTTTATACTATTTTATATATAATCTGGAATCACCAACCAAATTGTTTGATTTATTATTTTAGCACTCCAAACATCTATCTCTTCAATAGAGGCTTCTAATTCTTCCTGCATATCAACTATTCATTTAACCTCTTCTTTAGAAATTTCCATTTATTCATTTTCTACAGAGTTACCTATAACTTCAACAATAACATTCTCTCTAGTTTATTTGTAGTTCTGCACCTCTACATCCTCTGATTCATCAGAATTTACATTTTCTTATAAAAGAATATTCTCATTTTTATGACATTTATCTTAATCATTTTCCTGACATTCAAATTTGATGAATACTTCTTCATGGGATATTGATCTTCATCATCCTCAACATTTTGAAACATCTTGGAAAACCCTACTACATTATTTCTAACATTTGCACATCAAAATCATGATATTTTGAGTTTCCCTTTGAACATTCCATTTCTTCTTTAATTATTTGTGGAAAATAATTTCATTAACAAATCAGAATCTACTTCTTCCAATCCATATTCAATGGAGAGCTTCTTCAATGAATTGAAATTAAATTAATTGGAATTCAATTTTTATAAAATTCAATATCTTCATTTCTCATCTCGTATGCAAAAAAAGGGTACTATATAAGTTTTATAGTGTCACCTCTATTAGAAAATTATCATCCAAAACAAAAACATTCAGATTGAAACCTTGCGAAAGTCTTCTCAAGATGTGTTTAATAACAATTACATCTTAAATAAACTATCCAATAACATGAATTTATTCCACAACAAAATTTACTATGTCAATGAATGCATGAAAAGAATCATTGGAGTTCTTTCTTAGGTCCTCATATTTTTTCAACTGAATCTTCATTTTTTCTTATCTGTTATTTGAATCACCTTCAAATATATTTAAAAACTTTTCTGAAATAGAAATATTTAGGTTACAGGAAATCACCTTTCTATACATTTCATTTGGTAAACCACCCATAATGCATTAATTCCTCTAGAATTAGAATCCAATTCCCTTTTTTCATCTTCTGATAAAGCACCACTATCCACACTGTCTGTTATACCATGTGTTTCTACTTTATTAACATATATACCTAAGGATCAGAAATAGTATTGCGTCTAAGTCCATTATAGTTGAAAATTGATCCCATCAAATTTCATAATTACATTTCAATTTTCATCCTCCATTGAAACACTTGAGAGATTATTCCTGAAATTAACAATTCTTATGATACCAAATATTAGCCCAACTAGAAGAAACACCCAGATATGGGTTCAATTAGGGTATGAAAGATTAAAATAATTTCCCCTTCAGATCCTGTTTCTTTGATAGGAAAACATTATTATGTCCCTTTCTCATGGAAATATATTAATATAAATGAAATTATACCCGATATATAAAAATTTTACGTGGTTTTCCTAAACAAGTCAACGTCTAAAGAGTATAAAAATTAAATATTCATATTTACCAAAACCACTAAATTGAACTTCTTTTACAATGTTTACAGTGGAATCACTATCCCACCTAGTTTATAACCAATAACCAAATGAAATCTCACTAATCTCTTAACTGATGTGTGCTCACTTCTCCTCATAATGCCCTCTATTGAATATATTAATCAATATTATTTTCACCACATTAATTATATAATTTAGTTCCACTTTTATGCACAAAATGAATACCTCCTTACAAAATATTTACAAGGAAATACCTTATGGTTCACACAATTTCATTTACATAACATTTGAATGTATTACACACAACATTATCTTCTAGAAATCAACATTTTACTTTGGTACAAATTTTTAACTCAAACACAAATTTTAGAATTTATGTGAAAGTACCTTAGTAATTTATACACAAGTTCATTTTGGTATAAAATAAATATTTTATTCATTAATTTTTACAAATATCATTATTTGTAACCTTGATGACTTATCGGAAACTCTTGCATGATTCATATCCATGATATTCTCTAACTGATGAGCTACTGAAATGAGGGAGGTTATTTTCAATTTATATACCCGACAGACCATTTTGTGTAAAATAGTTACACACCTTCCTCTAAGAGTGTAGTATTTCCATGAGTGCGGAACTTCTTGATTTGAAATCACACTGAAAGTGTAAAATATTTTTAATAATAATCTTTATCTTTATTTAATGGATGATTACAACTCTAGTTTCTTCATGAAATACCATATTTCGCACACATTCAAATAATTAACGCACTTCCGACCTTTAAAAAAATTTCATGTGATGATCCCAAGTCATGACTTATATACAAAATTGAATACCACCATCACTCATATGGGCAACTGTTTCCATTTATGCAAAGAAAATTCCTTTCCCAATAACAACTTTTTCCATCCTCCAAATTTTGGACTCTAAATTTTTTGGAAAACATTATGAAATAGTGTCACCTTATATAAGCAAATTTCTATAACACCTCTAGAGAATCTATTAATTTTTAATTGATCATTTTCAACAAAATATATCAATAATGCCTCAATATCTCCACAACATACCATGTAATCCTACTTTTTCATGAAACATAATCTACCCAAAAACAATAAAATGTTACCTTGATAAATTTTTCACAATGCAAGGTAAAATATCTCCAAATAAACTATGTGATTACATTATGAAGACTAATAATCTCTCACTATAAATAATATATTTTATATTTTTTGTAGTTTTCTCAGATAATATCAATATCAAATTGAAAAAAGACACGAGTACAACCATTCCACTCCCAATGAAAACACTTTTGTCTATTGATGGGATTCCATGTTTAGACAAAAGTGGTGGGATCTAAAACATTCCTCATGCATATAATCTGTTACAGTTTTATACTAAAATATAAATAGGGTGTATATAACCTTGTTTAAAGGTATTTGGGATATCATTCATCTCTTCTTCACTAATTTTAGGAGTAGAGGAAGAAAAAACTTATTGATCCTTATAGGAGTGTATAAGTGAGTGATCATCTCTTTCAATGGTTCTATAATCATTATCTAGTTATAAATATTTATGCTCAACTATTACCATGGTGATAGAAATAGAATATTTCATTTTCTAAATTTTTTATTTTATAGTATGCTTGTTCATCATGTGAATAGAATTACCTGAGGAGAACTTGTGCTCCATATTAAAAGTGTATCTCTATTAGTGTGATTGTTCTTGTGGTCTAATTGTGTAGGATGATTCCAATTGTCTTGTCTAGTGGGACACTTCCCATTAGATCATTTGGTGGGAATATTTACATGGTTTCATTTATTGGGATGGCTTCCATGGTTTAATATTGATGTTTGAAACCTGTTGTATTATTTTTTGGGGTGGTTCATGTGGTCTCATTTATTGGGATGGTTTATGTTGTCTTATTTTACAGTAAGGTTCTTGTGTTCTTGTTTTGAAAGATAATTCCCATAGTCTTATTTGGTGGGATAGTTCCCATTATCCAATATAAGGGGTCACAAAGTACAATAGATTTTTGGATAGTTTTAGAATCCTTATAGACTATTGTTATACAATATCTGTCCTAAATTGATTGTATTAGATCCTATGAGGATTTGAATTTGAGGTTGTTGTAGTCAAAGTTATGGAGGGAATTGGATTAATGAATGGTTTATTCATTTAGTGCCTAATGATGTAACTTGAATGAGCCATTATATTCTAGGTTATCCATACATCAATTTTTTGGGAATTTTTATATGGTTCATTTTCCCATTACTATTATACTTCAATATTAAACAATAACAGACATGTCAACATATCTATGGGATTGTCCCATTGTTCTTTAATGTCATCAAAAATCATTTTTAGTATGTCAATAAATAATAATGGACTTTTTATCATATAACCTAGCATATAATGGTAAGGTAAATAAATCAGATGATAATTCATCCCTGCTATATTTGGAATCATCACTTCTAAAATATTATCTGTATAATCCCTTAATTAGAGGTGGGGTACCCTAAAACGTAATCATTATGGATACAGTAAACAATATTCATCCAATATTTAATGTCTCATAACCTCATCCTAATCATCATGAGGGTGAAAATAATTTTTATTCACTCCAAAGCATCATTATGAATTATCGTGATATATGATGATATATTTCTTCTATATGAATAATATAAAACACTAAATGTTATATAATAGTTTTAAATTCAAAAAAACCAATATTCTATTTTAGTTGGATATGTGTGGTTGAAAACATTTCATGTAGGTTGTCATTAATAAATTTTATTAATTATTCCTTGGGAAGGTGTATTTTGATGGATTATGTCAATCCCATTAATATTTAAATAAAATATCACACTCTCTCACTCTCAGACATCTTTAAATTTGAGTGGTAGATGGATTTTTCTCATTATTATATAATGAAATTAGTTGAAGAATTTTTGAATGAGATGTTACCTTCATATAATAGTCTTATCTAGAATATTATTATAATTAAAAAATTTTGGAACATCTAATGTATGTATAAATAATCTCCTCTTGAAAATCACCTATCATTATAGGGTTCCCAAAATTAGACCATTTCAATAAGAAAAATGTCTGAGATGATAATATAGATCCCCTTTTTAATCAAATTTCATGATGTTTTGATTCATGATGTTGGATGGTGGAGGAATAAAATCCATCCACTCAGGATAAAAATTCATCTTTTTTTGGTACAAGTGAAAAAAGACCATCAATTAAACCATTTGAGTAGTAACAACATGCATTAATTCATGGGATATCACTTCCTATATATGATTTGTGTTAATATCCTAAACTATTAATCAATGCTTCCCTAGTGGAAGAACTATTTATAATAAATTGGGGATATTTTCAAAAAACATGTTTAATGTAGTCAAAAATTAATGGGTTGGCATAACTGTATATTTTTGGGGTTTATGAATATTTTCCAAGTGAGGAGGGTAAGATGAAGGAAGCATGGTGGATTCAACCTAATGATCATACTCTTTTACTATGTTTCTCTAGGGAAATTTATCATTGTACTTCTCAAACTTCTCTGGCATTTCTATGAACCAAGTAATAGTTTCTTCCACTACATTGGTTTCAAAATCACTGGATGGTTCCTGGGACGTGGATATAACAACCCATTTTACCTTTTCTTGAATACTATCTTAATATTCATTTATCATGAGCCATAAATATTTATATAATCATTTACTACATAACACAGACACATTAATGATTATGGTCAAACCCACATGGATGGTGTGTGAGAAATTCTTTGAAAATGACTCATAAAAAGAAAATAAAAAACACACTAACAAGAAAATTTAATGATTAGATAATGATAATGTTTGAGTGGAATGTTAATTTATATAAAGATAAAAATGGTGATGTATATACTTCAATCCATGAAATAAGAAAGCTACATAAATAATAGAACCAATTTTTGAGTTAGGGGAAACCATGATTAAATAAAATTAAAATGGTATTATTTCACACTCACAAATTAAAATAATATGGGAACAAATTTTCATAAAATTTTTCTTGAAACTACTAATGATGGAACTAGCTCCCAACTGGGTGCTCTCAATGGATATCAACTATTTAGTCCACAAAATAGTGTAAAATTGATGAAATGATTTCTTCCAAAATAAAATTAGCATTAAATTTTTTAAAAAATATAAAAACCTCTGAATTCTTATTATTATATAATTTTTAAAAAATAAGTTCCATTTTATATTGAAAAATATGAAAAATAAAAACAATAAATCATACTAAATGGTTTTGAATATTGAATTTTTTTAAGATAAAATGAAATGAGAAATAATTAAATTAAAATGATGAAATGAGAATGAAGATATGAATTAATGATAAGAAATATTAATTTACCAAATTTATTTTAAGCCAAAAACTATGTATTTAAAATCAAAATAAAATTATGAGTTCAAAATATACAATATGGATAAAGGATTCAAAATATGGGAGGGATAATTCGTCCTTATCAAAGGGTTCAAGATTCTCTATGGAAAAGATATTTTAATCTACAAGAATCTTCTCATGTAGCCTCTCAATCTTCTAGTGCATGAATATTGGATTTTAAATGATATATGATTAAATTAATCCACCTTCTAGAGGTTGAATCCTCATCTTTTAACAATAATCATTCATGAAATAATAATTCATTGCTCACATTGATCACTTTCATTCTAATAGGTTGTCTATACATGAAGTATATTATTGTAGATCATCTTATACCTTAGGTGAATCGACATAAAAAATATGCTAAAATTTGATAACCCCATGAGAATCATGTCCTATATTATCTTCATCATTCAAGAATACTCTATAAATATCATATGGTTTCATCAAAGGACATGATCATCCCTTTGATTTCAAATTCCCGAATGAGAAATTTTAGGAACCATGCTTTTTTATATTCATAAATGAAACATTATCTATATCAATTGACGTTTTGAGGTACCCTAATTCAATAAGTGCTGCATTGATGTAAGATCATCTATGTGGAATTTTCCATGATGTATCAATTTAGAATTACTGAGGAACCATTATGAATTTGGGGTCCACTTTATAGTTCCCCTAAAAAATTATCTTGTAAAATAATCTACCTTTACATGACCACATGAGTTACCATTATGTTGGTATTTAGTTATACATGATACCCTTACATAGGTAATCATGTACCACGAAATATCTATCATCACCATAGGATAACCCTTATACCAAAATTTCATGGATAACCTTTTGGGGGATGCAGAACTGATAATTACATTAACATTGCACATGATAATCATGAGTCCCTTTACATATCCATATTTATGCATGTGTAATCCTTTACAATGTTTTGGCTATACTGATGTTTTCTTAAGACCCTTGGATATACTCTATCATGAGAGCTTAGTTAACATTATTTATCACTTCAAACCATATAGTTACCATTAACAAGCCTTTAGAAGTAAACATTGATCTTTACATAGTTCAATGTATTTTTGGATGACATTAACATGATAACCAAACAACCTTTATCCAAACCTTATCACCTCTGGATAACAATAATGTAACCTCACACTATCCCTTAGGTTAGTCTTATGAAAATTATTTTCTTTAGGAAAGGTTTCCAACAACCACTATAAAGCCTCATTAGTGTGTAATTACATTTAATTAAGCTTCCATAAAAATTTATTCTATGGTTGAGGTACCTTGGAATTACCCTCCTATTGCCACAGGATGACCTTCATGTTCTATTAACATTACCTCAATTCATGGAATCAAATACATTCTTATTTAAAAAACATTGAATAATCAATATTTTTTCATTCACTGACATAATATCGTCTCATTCAATACAATTAGAAATGATCCATCATGATGAAGAATATTCTATTTTATTTCATTAAGGCATTTGGTAAATCATCTCATAGGAACCCATTTACTTCACTTGTACTATAGCCCTTAGAAGTGTTTAATTTTCATCAATATGCTTCCATTAGTCCAACAAATTTCTTTCAACGAATTGATAAAGGTTATTTACTAACTTTAATATTATCTCTAAGGCATTATATTCATATTCTTCAACAGATCTATTTTTTATATCTTTAACTCACAATCATATTTGATCATTTTGTTGGATCATTTATTGTTTTTTCTTCTTTTAATGACAATGATCCATCAAACATCAAGGGACCATAGTGAAATTTCTTATTACCTTCAATCATTTTAATTTTCTGGTATACAAAGTCTTAATATTGAATCAAATAGGATTCTACGATGCTAATAGTTCAAATAAAAAAAACTAGCCAACAATGTCATACAAGAAACCATTAAATATCTAATGAGGAAATTAATAAGAAACTTAAAGTCATTTGGGAAATGGAAAATTCATACAAAATAAAAATACTTATAAAACTGAGAGAGTCTTACAATATTTATAAATATATTTTAATGATGGAATAATTATAGAAAAGTAATAGGGCACACATGACTTACACAAAGTGATATGAAATGATGTCTTAAAAAACATGACTTTGATAAATCATGATTCATCATTAATTTCCATGATTCACCAATGTATATAATAATACATTATTCAACAAAATATATTCTATAATAGAATTCCTAAACCATAAATATTAAAATTCCAAACTCTAAACACTTAATTGTTTTTTGAGAAATATAATTTTATGATTTTCCCACCAAAAGTAATGAAATTTTATGATCCTTAGATATGAGAAAATTAAACCAATAATCACTTAATTTATTTGGAAAATAACACACACAAAAATTTCGTGGTATTATAAGAATAAAAATTTCATCATAGAGTAACCATAAATAATAAATTCTAATTCTAAAGATCAATTTGAAATTAAAAATAAATTAATTCCTATAATACATAAGGAAAACATGTATCAAATTATGTCCACAAAAAATTCTCCCAAACTGTTATGATTTATTTTCCTCATGACATAAATTTATCTCTTTTAGGGAATTTAAATTAATATCATACAAGAAATATTCTTTATTAAAATAATGATATATTTTAGAGATATTTTTTACCACCAAGGATATTCTCATGTAAAAAATGGATGGTTTCTCTAATTAAAATAAAATGTTCACAAACTATTTAGATTTAATTTTTAAAAATGTGACTCTTTTTGAAAAAAATTAAAAACCTATAATAAATCATCACCATAAATTTAATTGTTTTTTTATCAAATTTTACTCTTTTATCCACCATCAACATACACACATAATTAAAAATAAATAATTAAACAAATATATTGAATGAGTGAGATTAATAATTAAA
The DNA here is from genome assembly GCA_963277665.1 of Viscum album. Lineage (NCBI taxonomy): Eukaryota > Viridiplantae > Streptophyta > Magnoliopsida > Santalales > Viscaceae > Viscum > Viscum album. Next base: position 1,998,862,834 of record OY728157.1, read on the forward strand.
TAGAGGTATTATAAAATCCTCCCCATGAATAAACATCAATAATAAAAAGTACATAAGTATTTAGAGTTTATTTTGTAGCTTATTTAAATTCATAGGTTATGCCTATAAGATCAAATCAAAATGTTAAACCCCATTTATGTTTTCAAATATCACTCTTAGTGTCTAAAAATAATAAATAATTTTAATATATCAGTGAAAATTATGTCACGATATCATATCCCTTGGAAGAAAATAAATATTAATAAATGAATGTAGTAAAATAAATACCAAATTGATGAAAAACTAACAACTAATGAAACTGAAAATTTATTGTTAAAAAAATGAAATTTTAAGAAACATATTTGAATATTGATATATTAAAATATAATACAATAATTTCACATTTAAATAACCTTATCTCCTAATTTAAAAACAAAGTTCTTAATGTTAACTCTAATGGGGGAAAAACAAATCAGAATAATTCTGCTCATAATGATTTTCAAAATATAAGCTTCTAAATCATGTTTAGGGGCCAAAAAGAATTTCAAAATATCATTCATTTCAAATTTTCGTAGAAGACTTCCAAAATATTTTTTTATGAATAAGTATTATCTCAATAGTCAAAAAACTTATTTTTCAATTCAAATCATGATGTAGTAAGTTTTTCAATTATTCTACTAGTAGATGCTATAATGTCTGAGCATTTTGGATCCTTTAAAATACATACTATCCTCTATAACATATGTCACATTATAAAGCCAAAATAAAATGACGACAAAATGTTAAAAAAATTATTAATAAACCTACAATAAAAACATACATGGTAAACCATTAATAGTCAATACATTGTGAATAAAAATAACTAATTCATGTTAATATTAAAAAGGTTATTTCTAATGAAGATTGTTTTTTCTTTATGATAAATTTTTATGAAAAATATAAATTTATAAATTATATAATTGAAATTTAATAATAAAATTTAATTCTTGAATAAATCACAACAAATTTACCTATCATTAATTTTTGATATATTTAAAAAATAATTGATATTCAGATAAGGAGTTAAAATACCAATTTTTATAATACCAACACTATTATGAAATTATTTTTTATATTTATATATTTGAACATTTTCCTATATTTTCATAACAAAATTATAAATTATAATTTAAGATAAGCCATTTATAAACACTGTTTTTAATTTATAAGCATATTATCGCTATTTTGAATGTTTATAGAGTTTTAATGAAAATTTATTTTCGATTACGTTGTTTAATTAATTTAAACAGGATGAAATGAAGTTTTCAATTTATTTTATTGAAAAATAAATACATTTATGAATACTAATTATTATTTTCAACTTTTTTTCCATTTTACTCATAATTCAATCTTAATTAAAAAATTTCTTTTTAATTTAAACGTTAAAAACAATAGATTTTTTCATGTTAGATGATCTAGCATTAAGATTAGCTTCCATATACATAAATAATTAATTATATAAAATTATTATTATTATTATTAATGAAATATTATTTTCTATATTATTTAATATATAAAATAACATATTTATTTGTAAAACATTTTTTATTGTGTTTAATGTTCATTATCATTATAATTAATTAATTTTTTTCAAAATTATTTTCTCATTATTATCCTTAAATTTATTAAAAATCAAGTAAAAATTTTATATAATGTATCTAATATAGTGAATAAATTCAAAACATAAAAATATTAACACACATTTAATTGATTATCAATACTCAATATGTTTAAGATTTAATAAAGGTCAAAATTCTTTTTTTCTAAAAAATTAGTTTCTCGACACATTATATTTCTTGATTTAAAAATTAATTTTATAATATATAAAATTATAATTGTTGTAAATAGATATAATTTTTTTTTAATATCACCAAAAGTTATTTTTGTGGGCTATGATATATTTTTAATGAAACATAAAAACCCATAGTTATAAACTAGTTACATATTTGGAAAGTAAATGTTTAATGTGAAAGTATAACCGTGAAGGCATAATAACAATTTTAAAATATTTTCATTAATACATATTTGAGTATTTATAAACCCAAATAAATAAAAATATCAATAATTTATTATATTATTATCTATTAACCTTGGAATACTGTGATGGAATTAGAAAAATAAAATATGTGATTCCAAAAGTCCCATTTCCTCTATTTTAAATGGGGATCACTTACACCATTTAAAACACACAACTACCATTAGAATTACTCATTAAAACTCTCGTCGTTTACACCCTATTACTCCATACCAAAAACATATTCCCCTATGAAATCATATTCATCTTAATACATTTAATTTCAAGGGACCTTCCATGGAAAAATGATGTCTCCAACATAAGTTTTATCTCCTATTATTATTTTATTATAAATATTACTCTTAAAAATGTCATATATTCCTAGTAATATAATGACTTATGTATAATTAGTAAAATAATAATTTGTTATATAATATTTGAAACCATTATTTATAAATTTTAATAACCTTAGACAAAATAGAACATCGCTAGTGCGTTGCGAGGAATACCACGTCCACGGAGTGACAATCCTTATATTCCATTTCTTTCATTCATGGATGGTATTATTATTTATAATGATGAGTGAATATAATAGATATAGTATAATTATTTTTATAATGTTTCATGTTAATATCCACCTTCAAAACAACTCATATGTTCCAAAACATAACCGCTTATCTTGTGTACATGCTAACTACCACCATGATAACGAAACATTGTTATTTTTTCATTCAGATTTTCATAAATTATATTTACTTCCTAATATATCATCCACCATTATAATACATAAAAAAATATCATTATGATTATTTTATAATGATATGATTTCAAAAGAAACATCTACTTAACCATACTCTCCAATCGAGATAAAGCGTGTTAATATTTTGATTGGTTTAACCACCTACCTGAAAAATGTGTTAAAATGATTTTATACATCACTAGGGGTACATTAAAGATAATATAATTATAATATATTAACAAAATTATTATTATTATGTGGCTATGGAAATATTATATTAAGTATTTAACATATAATAAAAGCAACATTTTTGTTCACTAAAACCGTGGATATAAGATGTTATCAATTTTCTTTTCACATAATTTAACCAAAACACATATGGAATGAAATGAGGAATTTTTTAAAAAATATATGCTTTAAATTATATAACATTAAATTATATATAAACTATGAAATTGGAATAAATTATGGTTAGTGGTATCAAAATTATTAAGCATGTACAAAACATTTAATATTATTTACACCCATTGGTCATAATAAGATTTAAGTAATTAATGAACTCATTACAAGGAATTATAAAGAGGATTATATAATAAGAAAATATAAGAGTAACATTATTAATTTTTTTTTATAAATTTAGATATATTTATTTGGCATGAGACCTGATATTTATCAATTATGTGAGGAAAAAAGTCAAGGGATTCCTTCTCTATTTCCATTAATTGAGACATGTTTATGTTATACACCATGTTTACATATGTTATGGTGTACTTAAAACTAAATTATTATTATAATTTCATGATTATATATTATTTTAGTATATCAAATGTAAAATTTCATGTTAAATTTCTTTTGGAACTTTTATTACAATGTACCAAAGGTAGTAAGGGTTTTTAGTTTTCAAGTAATCTTCATTGAGACATATTTGAATATTTTTCACCAATTCACTATAATTAGGATGTATATACTTCCATGGTCTGTATTTTGGAATGCACCAATATTTACATGTTGGGATATATATAACCAAATGATATTTTATATTCACATGACATTATATTTAAAATATTCTTTAACCATATGGGGTTTTCATGACTTAATTATCTTCTATGGTTCATAATTACTATTATTTGTATATTATCATTCATGAATGATGTATTATAATATAATATTATTCTAGAAACTATTTACTCCTTCTTTTCTGATTAAATAAATGTTTACCATAAATATATTCATCCATTATTATTCTAATATTTCCTTGAAAATAATTTTTGGTAAGAATAATTTTTATTTCAATTAATGGAGTTTTCCTCCATATCCTTTTTTACGTTACAATAAATTTCTACTTAATTTAGGATAATTTAAAATTTATTATACCTCCAATGGTATTTTTCTCACTTTTATTTATTGAAAAATTATTTTTTCAACATCCATTTAATTATGTGGGATTTAAATAAGGTAATTTCAGAATGTTCATAAGGTGTGTACATCCATTCAAAAATCAATATAGTTTTTCAAAATCTCTAATATTTATTTGGTAAAAAATTTATTATTTTAAATGATAAATTATAAAATATTTAATTTTTATCAAATTATTTTCAATTTCCCATTTTGATAACATTATATATTTCTCATATATCCTTTATTGAATATTATTTTTTGGTTTTAAGTTTTCAATGTATTTTAAAATCCATTTGTTATAACATTTATGTCATTTCAAGCATGTTTTATTTGGAAAATTTTATATTAATATTTTAATAAGTATTCTGCATCCATTAAATAATGTATCTTCTATAATTTTATTCATACTTTAATATTTTAAAAGGTGTTGTGAAAACATATATTGACACTTATATTTAATCTCAAATGTTTATATTTCATGAAGTGATTATTGATTAATATATATATATATATATATTATATGATAATATTTCATCTAGAAAATAATATTTTTGTTATTCAATGATTTTTTTAGTTCATCTAATGTTTTTATGTATAATGTTTTAATAAAGGTATTATTTTTTTCCTGGATTCTTTATGAGATGATTAGTGTTTTAATTTCAAGTGTCACATGTATGTATGGATTTTGAGAGAGGTCCGACCTATATCTCTATCCAATGAATGATGTAAAATATTTTATTTCATGAGTAAAAAATGTTATATGAATGGGTTTTTAAGCTACTACCTTAACAAAGATTTATTGTGATGGTGTTGAGATCTACTCATAATTGTATGTGTGAACTTGTTTTTGTAATTTATTATGTTCACAAAGGATGAGAATGATTGGAAGAGTATGTAATCCATATTTATGTTTGAATAAGTAATTATATATATATATATATATTAATAAATCCCAAGTATTATAGAGAAAATAAAAACTCAGATTTTTATTTGTGAAAAAGTTATTTAGATGATAGGTTCTCAAAGGGTGAGTGGTATAACATTATGTTCTATTCATAATTTTAGGTGTGAAATGTTTTTCATGACAGTAGGTTCATAAAGGGGGAGTGTGATGGTATTAAGTTGTAATCACAATTTTACATGTGAACATGTTAGTATGTCACTTGGTTCCCAAATAGGTGAGGGATGAAAACAATTTTATAATTAATTATAATGTTTTTAATCATTTTTTCCATTGAATTGATTTATTTATTTAATGGTATCTGATTTTTATTTCAATAATTATTATGGAGAAAAAGGTAATTATAAATATTTAATTTCGAACATTTTATTTTCATTTTGGAAAATTTTGATCTTCATATTTAACCTTACACATGTCCTAGGGGGTCTGTAAGGGAAACAATCTCTCAAAATTATATAGGGGAGCTTTCTAGTGATATATAAGGTATTCTAAATAGTCATACAATTTACATAATGGTATGTAGCCATTATGTAATTGTAGGTAGTTCTTGTGTAATGGTAACTAGTGGATTTAAATGGTCACATTATGGTTGGGACATGTTGGGTAAAGGTTAAAAGATGATATATATATGGAATACACAATAAATAAAGGTAGATATATATTTATAAAGGTAAACTAATGTGAGGTAAAGGATCCTAAATCTTTTCTATAGTTTTGTAAAGGTGAAATTATATTTCATAAGGCTACCTAAATGTAATTATGGGATAAAATTAGGTACATAAGTATCCTCCAAAAACCACTACAACATTGTTTCTACAACTCTTATTCAATATAGACCTCTATTAATGATGAAATGAGAGCTAGGGGATACTGGAGAATTAACACAATCAATGTCGTAGATCATCATTTCTTTATTGAATCCAATGGAATATGCACCGATAAAGAATACAGAGTGTGTGTCTTAGGATAACCTATTTCACCATAGATCATGGGGATGAATATGAGGATTTATTTTATAGTTATCATTTTATTTGGTGGAAGAATAAAATTTAGAAGTTTATTTTATAAAAAGTGAATGAGTATGAATCGTCACTTAAAAACTATGTTTTAAAAAATTTCTATGTCAGTCATCACATAAATGTATTTCATACAAATAAAATATATTTCCATGTATAGGAGTCATGAAATTTTAATTTAGGTCACATACTCACTATATGATAGAAAAATATAAAAATAAATCTATGTGTAGTAACTAAAATCAGAAACATTGATCAACTAAAATGGATAAAGTTTTAAATATTTTAAGTGAATATTTTTGTGATTTGAATACCCAAGAAAAGAGAATTAGATTCTCATAAATAAATAGGTTACATTCTTTTTAAGGGGATAATCTACTAAAATAAGAATCTATTCAGGGTTTTTGTTCCATTTACTAATTTTCGTTAACTTTTCATTCATTATTGAATAAAAAATATTCTTATTTTAGTCCAAAATTACAATCTGTTAAATATATCTATCTCATTATCGACCATGAACTCTTGTACTCGCAATGATGAGTAATTTTCCTGAGGAATATAGGTGTAAACAGCTTTTATGACTAGAATCACGTTTGGTTTTTCATTGGGTTAATAAACATATGATTTACAGTGGGTCTAATACATGGTTTGGTAATGTAACTCTTCATTTCTAAATATAAATAAATTATCCCACTATTGAGGAGTTGGATGTGTAGGGTACTTGGTAATTGTTATATTCTTTAAATATTCCCATCTAATGTAGAGCATGGTGTGCATAGAAATTATGGGTGTGATCACAAAGTGTATTTAAAATAGAATAATTAATCTTATACCTAGAAAACCTTATCAAGAGAAAATCTTTTATTTCTAATCATGAATCCATTCTATTATCCATGAAATTTAAATGTTAGGATATATTCTCATTGAATTCTCATTCAGCCCATATTTTTAATTTCTTTCATAAATTAAGGAAATACAAAAATAATAATAAGTGAACTATGAACAGTATTTTATTGATTATAATGCTCCACAAGTGGGACGAACCTAGATGAACACTATACTACAAATGGGGAAAATATAATATTTTTAATCACCCATGAACATGAATATAAAAACATGGATTCATTCTTTAGGATGTTAGTGGAATTACAAGAGGAAACCAATAAAAAGTCTTCTTAAAAAAGGTGGACATTTTTATATTGAATATCTATGATATAATTTAGTTTAAATAATAATAAGTTACAAAATTAGCATTTATTTCTCATTGAAAATTTTTAACTTAAGAATGAATTTTTGAAGGAAAACGATTTTGTGGAAGTGAAAAGAAATAAAGAGTACAACCAATATTTTATCATACCCCGATTATGTAAGTTGTGTCCCATATTCATTGGGGTGGACTTGTTATCATCCATATATGGAATCCAATACCAAAATGAATAAAAAGGTTTGGATAGAATGAAAAAGTGCTAGTGGTGGAAATCAAATAAACTACACCAACCATCACACTTTGGAGGATAGATAGTACTATCCTTCTAAATGTAGTTATATCCCAGAGGACCATTGGGGGATCAATCCAATAATTATTATTGTTTATATTTATTTTTCTTTTTTGAGATGCCAGATTTCAATTATATTATTAGTATTTTCTTTTAATAACGCATTAGAATGAATATTAATCCCCCCATAAATATTTTTAAATATACTATGAGATGTATTCAATTTGGGGATTATGTATTTTCTTTTATAGGTCTATGAAGATTGAATAAGGTAGCCAGAAATCCTAGTCAAGATGAATTAATAGGATTAAAAATTCATTCAAAAGAGGATGAGTGTATTTTTAAATTCATTATCATTTAACTCACTATAATTTTCTAATTTATGTTTTCATCATTAAAATTTTGTTCATATGCACTCACTTATAATTTTTTCTTAACTCCACCGAACTAAGATGCATAATTTTCTTTAGAATCCCATGATTCCACATTTTTGTATTTAATTATTAGTGATAATGAGTAAGTAATATGTATAATTGAATGATTATTGTTAATCATATGTATTAATATTTTAAATCATGATTTATGGTAATTAGTTTTATCATTTAAATGAAATTTCCTTATAATTTTTCATAGCATGATGTTCTGACATTCTTCTAGATTGGTTTGTTATTATTATCAATGACATGAGGGATTATCCAATTTCATATGATTAATTCCCAATAGGATTTATTGACCTAATATTTTTTTTATTCTATCTTTAGAATATTTCTTATGTGATCTTGGAGTATTAAACCGTCTAAAAAATTCCTAAATACCTATAGAAGCAATCAATAAACAAAGTAACATATCTTGTGATTGAATAAATTTTATTGATTTTTTTCTTATCCTTGAGAAAAAACATTATATTAATTTTTCTTTAGAATATTGATTCCCTTAATGACATAATTATATATTAGCCACATTATTAGAAAAATTTATCCATTTTTACCATCCTATTGTTGTATTTATTGGTATTTTAATGTTGAAATATATTTGTCAGGGAATTCAGGGTGGATGTGATGTACAATATCATAAGGAATAATTGTTGGGGTGAATCTAATTGGGATTTGGGAAGGGTTTTTGATTCATTCATTGTAATTTTATTGATTTACATTATTAAAAAAGTGAAAAAATAATAAAAATAATAATAATAAGTAGTGATTTGGAATGATTAAAAAACACCATCATCAGAATCATGATTTAATCAAATTGGTTTAGGTGGTATATGTGAGGGTTTTCCCAAGTATACATTTAAAAATATAAAATATTATAAAAAAATATGAAATTAAAAAAAAATGAAAAAAATAGCGAAAATTTTATAGGGTTTGAATATTTAATTACATTTTACATTGTTCATAACATTACATTGAGCTTCCGAAGTGGGTTTTGTTATTATTATATGTAGATATATCCTTTGAGATTTTATTTTTTATATGATGAATTATTCATTAGATATGAACACCCTCTTTAAGACATAATGTTTTGAACATCAATCTATACCACCATTAAGCCTCGGAACCATAATAACCTTACTGAAAATGTCCTCATGATTTCTTGATATTTTTTTACACATAAATGGGTGAAGTTAGTTCCTTTGAAATATTATAAAAAAGGATCATGTACTCATGGTTTGAATATTACTCTACCTAATTTTTACATTATCAATGAGAGATGATATTAATTCAATGTGAGTTAGATCACATAATGGAATGTTTTATAATGATAAATAATGAAGAATTAATTTAATGAAAGATAATACCCATTATTTATTATCGATAAAAAGTAAAATAATTGGGTTTATTGTTTATTTCCTAAAATGTTATGTTTAATTAATATTCATTATAGGGCATAAATATTTACATTACAATTAATAATTAATTGATTTAATTTTTTATAAAAAATGAAATATTGGAATTATTGTTGCCCACATAGATTTTTTGTGTATTTGAATGCTTGAGGAAAAGAATAGTTAAATTTTCCCAATATTTCTCATTAAAAAAAATTAAAATTTTAATAAGGAATTTTAATGTTTTTTAAAAAATTTTATGAGTGTTATTAATTGATTTTTTAAAATTTTGGGTGATTTTCAGTTGTATAATCTATTTATAGGAAAATAAATGTAAAATGATTATTTTTTTACATTAATATTAATTCTGTAATAAATCAAAGTTTAGGGATACACTTATGTGTGGAATATGAGCCATGTAACAATATAAAGTCTCTTAATTATATTCTATAGAGATTTTAAGTGATTCATATGGGTATATAAAAAATCATACAAGTTACATTAACAAAGAAAGCTACTATGTAATGGTATCCATGGGCTAAATTAAGGTACATGTGGAAATTAATGAACTATCGAAAGGTAATAATGAATTAATTTAAGTATAACATAGAAAATTCAAAGGATTTACAAAACTATTGATAGGCTCGATAAAGGTAAGAAGATGTTCCACAATGGAAACACATGATACATAATGGTAGATAGAGCAATGTAAAGATAAAATATAGTTTTATAAATGCATCATCGGGTTTTTTAGAGTTTCATAAAGGATAGAATTTTTTCCTTAAGTCAACATAAGGTTATCCCAGGGATAAAAAAAAGACTATTTGATGGTTAATGGAACCCTACTAAAACATCATTTCTGTTACGAATGTGTTGTATGGATCTATATGAATGATGAAATGGGAGATATGTACTACTAAATAATTCATAATAGAAATTACAGTGACTAGGATTGTTTCCTTGAATCCAGTGAAGGATGAAATAATGAAGATGAGGGAGGTTGTATCATGGGTTGAGCTACTATAGCACGGATTGAGATGATGATGATAAAGATATTCTATAGGAGTTTCATTGATAATGGATATTCCTAAATTGATAGTGGAATGTTTTGGATAAAGAGAATGATTTTGGGTTATCACTAAACAATTATAAAAGAGAAAATAATTACATTTCACATCGGCAATTTTGATTTCATATGTAGAAAAATAAGATGAATGGATCAACTACATATACATTTCATTTAATTCACATAAACTCTGTTCATTTGGTAAATTAAAAATGTAATCCTTATGTGTAAATTAAATGAGGAAACATTGACCAACTAAAGGGGAGAAATAATCAATTATTTGAGAAGACAATTATTGAGAATTTAATACTTGACCAATGATATTTTTATACAAATAATACAATGGTTCCATGCTTTCGAATTGTATTTTCTACTTTATTTGGATTCTGGTCAAATTTCAATATAGTTTTCTATTGTATATTATTTTTATTTTCCTCTTCTATAATTCAAGTACATATTTTATTTAATTTATCTTTTCATTCCAATATCTCTCTCACACACATTCACCACTATGAAATATTTTACTCGTGATGATGAGTATATTAACAGAATAATATTCTAGGGTAGTAATCTGTTTCATGTACTCAATGGATATTTTATTTCTACATTGGGATAATCTAAGGATGAATTACTATGTTTGTGACCATCACCGTAGTTATATATAGCTTAAATTAACATTCTATATAAATCCTTCCATGATTGGGGAGGTGGGTGTGATGTGTTCTTAGTGATTATTGATTGAAATATTCATTATCAATTGGTAATAAAGATGGTGTGAATGTACAAGATGGTGTGTGTTCACTATGTGGATTTAAAACAAGATAATAATGGTTCATCCTGGAAAACACTCAGATGAGAAAATTATTTAATTCATAATAAGATTTAATTTTTTTCACATCATATACATGTTAGGTAACCTTTTTATTTCATTCTCATTATAACTATATTTTCATTACTTATCTAAAATAAAAAAAATAAAAAAATGAATTAGTAAACTTGAAATATTATTTGATAGAAGGTGAAGCTCCTCAAGTGATCTAATCCTTGTTATCCCCTATGTCCTACGAAGAAAACAAATTTAAAATTTTACCACCATAAGATCAGTTTGTTAGTGAGTATGATAGCCTTAAAATCTACTCTTTATTTTGCGTATGAATAGGTTTGCAAGAAGCCATGTTCAGAAGGATAAGATATTCCATGTCTATTACTATTCCACAATTTGAAATATTTTATCTTAGTATTCCATATTTCAATGATTATGCAGTATTTTTAAATTATTCCACCTCTCTGTATCTTTCTCACATGTTTTTTCATTGTTGATATTTTTTATCACGGTCATTTTTTGGGGTTCTGTAATGAACTTCTTATAAGCGTATATTGTTCTTATCATTCTTATTCAAGTTATTTTTTTCATCTATTATATTATATATATCATTTATAAATTATTATTCATGTTTATGATCTAATCTGTTATGATATGTATTTTACCTTACAAAGTGTTTGAGTTCACTCTTTTCTTATATTCCTAATCCCTAGGTTATGAAGCAGATTGTATCATGAAACAGGTATCTAAATGGTATGGACAAGCATAATTATGAATAAATGTTCACAAATATAGTAAATTTTTATCTTTATGTATCTAATATCTAATACATTACACCATTCATTTTTTGGGTTGTGAGATAATTTGTGTCATGTATTTTTTAAACCATTATATTAATGTATTATTTAATCCAGGTTTAGCTTGGGCCATTTTAGTTGGTATGATAATAAGGTTTAGTAATTTTGTATATTAGTTTAGTTATTTAAATATATTAGTTTATATAACATTAGTTAAATATCCTAGAGTTGATTCTTAGAAGTGGATGGTATTCGGAATTTTTGGTCAAGTCCTGAGTAAGTGGTTTCAACAAAAAAATGCATCATTTTTGGGATTCAATAAATTGGATCTAATAGTGGTGTAGATTTACCTTCGATTAATCACATAGAAAAGTGTTTGTTGAGAATTCAATCAGTCATCACCCTGTTGCATCATAACTGTTCCAAATACTACACACTTGGCTAGATACTCCTAGTAGATATGGTTTAGATGATTTGAGACACTTTACAAATAGTTATGAGGGATTTACAAAGTATGACAGAAATTAAATTAACATAACCTAGGAATATCCAGTAAAGTTATTAGATTGACCATGTAGGTAAATTTTGAAATAAAAGTATTATTGGTTTTAATGAAGGTTTCATTGGAAAATACACCTTCTTATTGATATTTCATATTAATATACATGGGTTTTATATGATATAATCATAACAATTATAATTTTAGTTTTTAGTTTAAATAAGATTATTATAATGAAGTTGAAAAATGTATATACACAAAAAACACTATTCCTAATTACCAAATAAGGAAGAATGCATTAATATATGAGACTTATTGTATGACCATTTGGATTTAAAGGTGTTTTTTCTAGTCTTAACTAATGTAATGAGGTTGATATCAAAATCAAAGTTAAATATAGTTGCAATTAGATATTAAAATTATTAAATTTATATGAATCAATGATATTTGGTTTTGTTAGAATTGTAATTGAGGGTTATGTGGGATATTTATGGATTGTTCTTCAGTAGTTCTTCATGAATGTTTTGAAATCATATAATAAATGGTATTAATTTTCTTGATAAATGATCTTGTGGAAAATTTATGTTTTTCAGATATAACTACTATAAACATATGTTTAAGTTGTTTATATTTTTTAGGATTAGTATATGATTAATTTCCCCATAATAAAGGTTTTATATATTTTGAAAATGTATGTTATGTAGAATCATTTCCCTTGTAATTAGAGATAATTTATTTTCAATGAATCTTTTCACATTTTTTGTATTATGTTTTATATTTTCTAGTGTTTTATTTTATGAAATATTTTTCTATACAATTTTACAATTAGAGATATAATTAATTTTTCAGAAGAATGTAAAATTTTACAATTGCTTTATGTTAAAGAGTCTTTGGTAGTTTCGGTATGGTATAATCTATAAAATATATGATTAGGGTATATATAATAATTTTTTTAGGAATTTTAATTATGTTAATAAATAATAATAGATTAAGATTCATTTTTTTATATGTTTCTGAAATAACCAATTTTTAGGTGATAGTTAAAACTTTCATTTTATTAATGTGTTCAATTTTATAAAATAATTATATTATATGATGGTATTAAAATCTTTTGAAACCATTTACTATAAAAAAAGTTATAAATTATTATAAAATATTTAAAAATATACTGATAAATTTTTTAATCCTATTATCAATATTTTCAAAAATTTATATAAAAATTTAATAAAACCAATTTTTTAACCATTTTGTTTATTTTTTTAAAATTATAAAATGATTTTTTGTTTCCTTTATTATTAAGTAAATAGTTTTTAAATAACAATTATGATAATTTTAAACATAGTGGATTCAATCTAATATATAATGTTATCATAATCAAAATTCTTTTCTTTTAATAATAATCCTTTTAAAAATAATTATGCTTCAAATCACTAACATTAAGATTATTTTCCATAAACATAGATTTTTAATTTCATTAAATTATTATAATATTATAAATAACAATTTTTATATTATTTAATATGCACAATTTCTTTTTTATGAAATAAAATATATTATTTTGATTAATGTTAATTACAATGATATTAGTGAAAAAACTTATTGTAAAATTAATGTTTTTTATTCAGATCATAGAATTTATATCATATAAATGAAGTTGAAATCCTTTAAATAATGATATTTACATAATTCATAAAGGCAGATGTCATGAACTAAGTCTGGATGCCTTCCAACAAGACATCCAACCCGGTCTGAGACATGACCCACAGAGCGTTCTCGATCCTTCAGGGCTGGAAAATAGTGTTTGACATAAAAATAATCCACTAGGAATGATTTGGCATAATGAAAATGCCAGATCAATTGAACAAACTAAATGCTTAAAAATTACCACAAAACTGAATCTCAATAAATATAAAACTGATCAAGATATAACAATATCTAAATAACAAAAATGAATTCAAATATGAGATCAGACCATACTAAAATGATATTTTTGTCTCCTCTTGGTATACACTAACCCCAAGACCAACCTTATCCAAATATAATAACATGAACAAGAAAACTAAACATGAAAACAGCTTCAATCTACCCACACTAAATGATACAATTAGGGTGCAATCATCTAACAAATCAGTAGGCAACCACCATAGAATCCATACATTTTCTTTTTCCAAAACATGTCTAATTTTTTTTAAATACCCATATGAAAATAAGTTTTTTTTTTCATTTTAAAAAACCACAAACAAATGTACCTGTTTCAAAAAAAAACACAACACATTCCCATTTTCAATATAGATTCCCATTTTTAAAACCAAGTCTCACACATTAATCCAATTACAGTAAAATAAGGATAATCTGATAATGAAATAAAGTGATACAAAATAATAAACTAAGTGTGATAGGAAAAATGAAAAACACATACTGGTATTAAACAATGTAAATTTCCTAAACATCCCTAGAGGGTTCACTAGATGCACTCGGGTTGGGATAAACTAGAGGAATATGGTACATCTCCATAGTCAATAACCAACTGACCTTTCAAACCTCCAACCTAGTGGAATATACCACCATGTCATATAATGTCAAGGTGGTATCAACCCATTTTTTTGGATTGAGAAGAAACTATCCCCCGACCCTCTAAAATATTCCTAGGAACCCAATGGTAATAGTACATGGGAAAATATGAGGCCCTTGCAAGAATGACTCACCTTACCTACAACCTTGACCAACCCAAATAATTACACCACACACATAATAACCTACATTGTGAAATCCTTCACATGGGTTCTCATCCTGCAAAAAATCTTTCACAAGTGCCAATCGGGCCATCATATCATATGATCTTTCAAACCATTTATCAAAACATGGTACGATTCCATCCATGCATTTGTACATTCGAAATATTATTTCATTTCCAAAATATTATATCGTACAAACCAGGTATTAAAAATTATAAATTTCAATACATTTCAAAGATGTTCCAAATTGTTTTCTACAGAAACATTAATCACAAACATTTTATGTCAACATTTCCAAACGGTCCTTTACGTCCCAAATCAAATTCCACATCTATCAACATTCCAAAACCATAATTAAAAAAACTAAATTACAAAAAATTAAAAATGGGATTTTATACCATTTAAAATTCATCTATTTATCAAAGTGTCAAATGGGACTCGTTTTCAAAAATAGTTTGTAAACGATTTTATGTCATTTGGGATGCAAGGGACCATTTAGTAAACCATCATGTTTTTAAATAAGTAAAGAAGAAGGAGGAATAAGTGTTTTGAAATATTTTTTAGGTTGTGAGTGTTTATCCAAGAACATTATCATTTGTGTGCCCATCCATGTGTACATCTAGTGAAAAAATGTATGTTCCCATGTCCAATTCTATACAACAACTATCCATGAAGTTACCCAATTTTTTTAAAGAAACCACATAAGTTCTATCACTAACAAAATATGTTATAGATAAGTGTCAAATATTAAAAGTCACTGAAAGACACACATAAGGATCATATCACAATCAACCCAAGAAATCTAAATGTAATAAAGCCAAAAACATGAAAAAATCCCCACATTCATAAAAAATGCTATTTTGAATTTTATAAAACACAATGTGTGCATATATGAATAAGTATATTTAAATAATCTCTTTGAAACCAATTTTTTTAACAAATTCTACCAACACATAGAACCACAAAACCCCAAAAAACACATCACAAGTATGAGAAATGCATCTATAAATTATTTAATAACACCTAAGAAACGAATAGAATGTACCTAAAAGGAAACTGACGAAAATAACTATCTCATCAGTGTGCGCACATAAAAACATCAAGGGAATAAATAATAATACCCCAATAAACAATATTCACACCCTAGATCCATAGAAAACCAACCCAACACATCAATGATAATCTCTAGTGTTCATCCAAAAGGGAAACCCCATCCAGAGAGAACAATAAATAAATAAGGGAGGGTTAATAGAAGAGAAAAAAACAAAAAATCCAAATATGTGACCTAAGGGGCCTTCAAGGAGAATCAAAGAAGGTTAGGGAGAAAGGGAGATGGTTTAAAGGAATCCCATTGTAAAACATGGGCAGAGGAGTGGTGTAAAACTCTAATCGAGTTTAAAATGGATGGTAAAACAAGGAATTTCAAAATTTTAAGAAACTAGGAAGCACACAAGGTTAGTCCCCATGGTTGGAAAAACCATGAAAAAATTGTGAGGTAGGCACTGTCCATATAGATAGAACTTGTTGCTATGTTGACAAATGGTTTTCCAAACCGTGTCTAACCTATGTGCCTTACCCTTGGAACCCAGAACCAACCACACTCTTACTTGGGTAAAGATGCTTGGTTTACCAAAATGGTGAATTATCCATGATCATCAAAAATACACAACAGAGACATCCAATCGCCAAATATTTAAAATGTGCCTCCACCAAAAACTCAAAAAAAAGTTCCAATTCCAAATGAATAAAAAAATAAAAGAATTTTTAAGGTATTAGTGTGAAAATTCTCCCCACCAAAAATGCTTTCTTCCCTAAAAATTCACCTAGAAGAACGATAAACAAAACATTTCCCCAAAACCGAAACAAGCCTAAAAAACCCTCAACATCATGGTTACCTATTGTCTCACAAGTCAGACTTGACTTATTATAGAGGAAAACAAACCATGAGAAATAAGGGAGGGCATGAGAGGGTACTCTTTACCACAATAACTTAACTATCTGTATGGGAGGAATTTGGATCGGCCCAATCAGGGAACTCCCAAAACAACTAATCCAAAGTTATTTTCATGGGATGAAAAACAATGCCACCATAACATAAAATTTCCCACACCAACCAAAACCCCCAAATGGGGAAACCCATGGAAACAAATCAAACCAAATGAGAAACCCAAACACCTACAACAAACAATTATTTCCATAAAAATAGATATCATCAAAAGAGGGAAACAAGAAAATAAAAACATAACTAAAAAACATAAGGTTTGATCACACCTAAGAAACAAAAACAAATTCGGGATCCACATTATGATAAATATAACCACTCTGATTAAGATATAAAAACTCCCTAAAACTTTTAAAATAATAATATGATATCCTAACAGTGAAAAACTATAAAAATGAAGCTTTAAACATCCCCACCCCCATCACAGGATACAAAAACTAACACATGGTTCCTTACTCCCATGGAGATTCTTGACTACATGTGATCTTCACTCTAAGGCCTGTAGATGGAGCCACGATGACTAAAACAAACACTACCTCATATTCAAGAACTAGAAATTAATTATCAAGACTTATTCTTTAGGAAATTTTTCTTGAAAAAAAATTCTTGATGACCTAGACAACAATAAAGATGATAGGTCTATGTAGGATTGTGAGATGATGGTTTGGAATTCCTAAACTGAATACACTTAAAACCCATGAGTGAACATTGTGACATATTGGAATCCAACAAAAATGAATGATACTTTTCATAACTAGATTCCTCTGACACAACCCTCCCACTAGATGGAGAACCTTTACGGGGTCCAACCACCACTAACTGCACCACAAGAACCAACTCGGCTAAAAAAATATGAATTTTTCCCATAAGAGATGATTTTTCCCTAATATCTTGATGAATAACCCAAACAAAAAATAGGATCTTTGAATGGATCCTCTAACATTGCCTCTAGAGAGATGGAATCTAACTCTTTGAAGTGTAAAACATAACCATTCAATGAATCTCTAACAATGTCAAACATTCTGTAGCTATTCCACCCTCCTCTTCTTCATCTACTATAGTATGAAACATTGGAAAAAATTGGTCATAAATATTTACCAATTCATCGCAACATTAAATAATGATTGGGAAATAATCTTACATTGATATTAGGTTGGACCTGTAATCACACCTAGAAAAACATATACTCTCACAGCCTTGATAGTTCTTAATGACCTAAAGACACATTGAACTCCCTAAATCTATTCCACATCCTCTAGATAACCTCAATCACCATGATTGATGTAAAAAAATAAGATGAACCAGAAATTAGGCATGCCAAAAAGAAATATTGGCGACCTTTCTGCGAGGCATATTCAGAATAACACAAAGATCACAAAATGAGGTTCAACATCAACAAAAAAACATATCCAAAATTAACATCTTGAGTGAAATAATGGACTAACATTATAAGAATCAAAACCAAAACTAAAAAAATATCTTTTACAAAAACAACCATTTTCATTTCAATTTTCAGAACCACCTTTTTCCAAGGGAACTTCCCAATCCCCAAATCCACTTTTCGGGAAATAAAACCCACTTTTTCATGAATATACAATTCCTAAAATCATTTTCCCCTCAGAAATAATTTTTAGGAAATTGTTCCAATACTTTTTTTAAGTACTCTCCCATCATATCCTATGAACCATCATATATGATCCACCCACTCCTCCTTGAATCATCCATGAATAAATGAGAAGATGAAATTTTTGTACAACCCCACACATATGTGAACATCCATAAGGAATACTAAGGTTTACATAGACCATTTGATTTTCAGAACACTAGAATTTACCAAATATTCAATCCAAAACACTCTTTTAAAAACCACTTATATCAATTTCAAAACCACTTGAATTATGTAAATTACATTTTAAACCACACATTCAATTTAAAATCATACTAATGTTAACCGAGACAAAAAACACATAATCATGTGAAACTGCGATAGTGATGAACTAGAAGACATGAATAACCTATAGAAATGGTTAGTGGGAAATGTCCCATGTAAGAATCAAAGACTAAGAGGATCTTGGACCATGTACTTGTAATACACATGGTTCACTACTCAATGCGAGATCATGACATAACATTGGATTTCTTCCACTGTCATTCCTCACACAAAATAATCAAAAACCTAAAACAAAGACTCAAAACTCAGAATACCCTTGGAAACATTTGGATTAGAATGAGCAAGAGTTCACAAAGATCTTCCAAAACATACCTCTCATGTCAATAAATATATAATATCAAATCTACATGATACCCCACGTAACAAAGGGCCTGATTTGATACTATTTATTTCATGAACTAGGCTTGGATTTAATCTAACATGACATCTAACCCAGTATGAGACATAGCCCTAAGGGCGATCCAAATCCCCATGGGATGGAAAGTAGTGTTTTAAATAAAAATAATCCAATGGGAATGATTTAGACCAATGAAAACTATGATCAATTAAACATACTAAACACAAGGAAGAAACCACAAAACTGAATCTCAATAAATATAAAACTAATTCAGATTCAAACACGTTTAAAAAAATAAACATAATACAATACAATGACCAAACCACACTGACCTGATCTCCATGTTACCTCTTGGTAACCCCGAACCACATGACCAATCTACTCCAAAGATGATCACACAAACCAAAAACCTAAATCTATGAAACAAATATTGTATACTAACACTAAATGGTATAAGTAGGGTTTCAACAGATAACAGCTCACTTGGAAACCACCATAGAATCCATACATTCTCATTCCTGAAATAGTGAAAAAAGTTAGTTTGAAATACCCATATGAAAATAGGTTTTTCTTATAATAATAAAAAAACACATCTTTCAATTTTTTCATATAAACTTTCCACTTTTTCAATTTTGATGAAGATATCCATTTTTAAAACCATGTTAAATATATAATTCTAGAGAATGTAATAAAATGATAAATTGAAAATGAAATAAAGAGATGCCAAATTGGAAACCATGTTCAATATGTAAAATAAACAAGAACATTCCAATAGTAAACCATGTAAATTTCATTAAAATATCTTGATAAATCCATGGATGCAGTCAGGTCAGACTCACCTATTGGCACATAGTGCAGATCCACAATCAATAACCAATTGTTAGTTCTAAATACTAGTATATTAGAACATCCCAAAAAGACCAATATATTCAATGGGGTATCAGACCATATAACTATATTTGAAAACAAACCATCAAACGATCATCAAAAATATTCCCATGAAACATATGGTAATTGTGAATACTGAATGGATGAGGCCCTCACACACATGACTCACTATACCTACCACCACCTCACTTCTCTACCCCATACACAAACACCACCCACATGACAAGACCCATTGGGAAAGATACTATAGGGGTTACTATCTCAAAATAATTCTTCCAAAAGTTACAATTGATATTTCATATCATGTGATCTTTCAAACCCTTTATCAAAACATTCTATGATTCCGACCAGGCATTTATACTTTTGAAATCTAATTTCATACCAAAAAAATTATGAATAGTCAAATGAGAATTCAAAAATCGCAATTATAATACATTAAAATGTTTTTAAAACCATTTTCAAAAATAAAATTAATCACCACCTTTTTATGTGAACAATTGAAAACTAGACTGAATGTTTTAAATCAAATTCAACTTCCAACACCATTTCAAAAGCAAGATGAAAACACAAGAAATAAAAAAAGATTCCAGGCAGGATTTTGTACCATTTAAAATACATTAATTTATAAAATATCCAAATTGACTCAATTTATATTATAGTTTGAAATTACTTCCATGTTATTTGGTCACCAATGGATCATTAGTGAATTATATTGAGTTTAAAGAAGAAGGAAGGTGGAGGGATTGGTGTTTTTGAAATCTGGTTTTAATGTTGATATTGTTTGTCCCCAACCATTGTCATTTGTGTTCCCATCTATGGGTCCATATAATGCACTCATGTATGTTCCTCTATCCAATGGTGCAACATAATTCTCTAAGATGTTTCTGAAAACCATTTTTGATGAAACTCTACATGCTCTTTCGCCAACACGATAAGCCATAGATGAGTTCTAAATCATAAAGGTCACCAAAATTGACACATAAGGTTCATATCATAGTCAACCCATTCCATAAAAACACAATCATTACAAACACATGATTAAAATTCCCAATTTAATCTAAAATTTCAACTTTTCATTTTATCAAACATGTTGAGTTCATATATACATAAGCATATTTAAATAATAGAATTGAAACCCATTTTTTCCAAATTCCACCAACACTAAATCACAAAAAACATACGAAAAAAACATTTAAAAATAATTTTAAATACAAATATATATTATTTACTATCATCTAATCATCAAATGGAATGAATTAGAAAGGAAAAATATGGAAGCACCAACCTCAATGGAGTTCGTACGCAACAAAACAATAAGGGACGAATGAATATACCCCATGGAACAATCCACACACCCTAGATCTAAATAAAAACAACCATACACATCAACATGAATATCTAGGGTTTTTTTCAATAGATAAACCCCCTTAATAGAGACCATGAACTCAAGAGAGGAGGTAGACAATATGAGAAAAATGATCAATAATCCAAATAACTCGCCCTAGGAACCTTCGAGGAGAATCAATGGAGGTTGGGGAGAATGAGAGAGGGGTTTCTTGATGCCCTATAGCATGAATAGGTTGGAGGAGGGAATGTAAACTAGAAATTGGTTTAAATATATGGATAGGATAAAATTTAATTAGAAAATGTTATGAAATTGGGAAGCTCGAATGGTGAATTTTCATGATTTGAAAAACCGTGAACAAAATGTTCAGTAGCCACTATCCAAATGGAAATAATCTCTCACATGATTGATGTAAAGTTTCCCAAACCCTATTTGACACAAACACCTTACTCCTAGACCCCAAAATAGATGCACATTTACCTACAGAAATCTTCATGGTTTACCAAAACTGTGTGCTAATCGTTCAAATTCCAAAAACTCAATCGAGACTTCCATAATACAAAAATTTAAACTGGGCCTCTACCCAATTCTAAAAAAAAGATAAAGATCTAATAATAGAATAAAATAAAATAATTTCAACTGATAGAGAGTGAATACCTAAATATAAATATTAACATGCATTTAATAGGTAATCAATACTGAATTAGATAAAGAATTCATAATGGTGAAAATGTAATTTTTATATTAATATATTTTTTCTATAAATTATTATTTTAATTTAAAAGTAATTTCTTATATTAATAATTATTTTAATTTGGTTAAATAGTTAATAATTTTAGTTTTATAATACTCAAATTTGGTTTATGGGATATCTTACATATTAATAAAACATAAACTCAATTAGTTAAAAACATTTTTGATTTCTTAAAAGTAAAATAGTAAAATGTAAAATCCTACTGGTAAAAACCTTATATTATGATTATAAAATGTGTAGAAAACAATTGTTTATTCTAAATTGATATAAATAAACCCCACAGTCAATAGTTATGAATATTTGGTGAAATTTACATTGGAATAGTGTCATTAAATTATTATACTATAAGGGTTGTTTCCAAAAGTCACATTTTCCTCACATATAAATGGGTATACCATACAACCTTTAAAAACACATAAATTTAGAATTAATCCATGGAACACATCCACTTTTCACCACCTAGAACCCCCACAAACAATCATAATATCCTAGTGTAACATCTTGTTACCATTTTTATAGGTACGCCTTAAAATTTTTCGTTACCTTTATTTTTTATAGGGTAGGGTGGAGTATGGATTGGGAGGATACCTATAATGTTGAAGTCCGAGATATTTTGGATTCTCACCTTGAAATCAACATATCATTTTAACTACTATAGAATGACATGTCATGTAACAAGATTACATATCGGGTTATGGTCATGAAAATAGGTCATGATTGGATTCATATTGTGAGGGGTACACATCATGTGTTTTCACTACATGACAAGGTGGAACTAACTATTATAATTTAATTCAGAGCAATTTTTTCGTTGATTATGAAATTTAAAGTGTACAAGACATGTATTAGGATTATACATCTTGTAATAGCCTGACTAGGTTTTTAAACAAGAATTATGGCTAGATGTTTATTTTCCATCATATACATACTCATATTCCTTGACCTAAGTCATTCCCCAAGTGATCATGAACCTATAAACCCTTCAAAATACATTCATTTGGCTTTGTATCCTCATTATTCTTTCAGTTTGTTTTCCAGGTATGTTTTACCCCACCATTATTTAAGTTTTTCTCTTTCTCTTCTCTTGGGTTCTTAATAGATTGTCTTGAAATTAATAGATCTAGTTCCTTTGGTTTTGGATCTTGATTCCAGGCTGAGATTCAAGGTCTTCATCAACTTCACTCCCATTGGCGGGTTCCATGAGTTTTGGGTTTCAGAAATAGGTAGGTGGTTCAGTCCCTATTATCCAAATAGGTTATTCTTAAATTGCCTAATTTATTTCCACTTTTTAAGTAAATTAGAGTGATCACATTTTTAGTCAACTAAATTGACAAAATTTGATTCCATTGAATCATTATATTTGAAATGGTTTTTGGCATGAATATTTTGAAAACCCCCATTTCCATTGAATTGGGGTGTGTTTATTGAAGTTGTCTTATCTAAATTGTTGAATTTAAATTTTGGAATAGATGGAAATGATTTCAAAAAAATTGGGGAATTTAATTTTGGAAAATTAATTTTGGAAAGGATGGAATTGGTTTTTAAATGATTTCAATCTTTAAAAAATAGATTAAAATTGTTTTATTGAAACACATTAGATTTATCTTGTTAAAAGGGATTGTTTTTACTAAAAACTATTTCGGTTTTAAATGGAAAAATTTAAATTTTTATATAGAATAATGGGATTTGATTTTACTGTATGAAATATTAAAATAAATTTCACATCATGTAAGAGAACAAGCAAGCATTAATTAGTTGGTATATTATTTGCATACAATCTATTCTATTATAATGTTATAAAACATACCTATGGGAGGTCACATCCCCAATGGTAAGGTGATGAGTCGCCTCTGTACAATGTTTTGGGGACATGAGTATACTCATTTTTTTGAGACCACATAGAGAGTTAAGAATCATATATATATATATATATATTTAATATTATCATACCTACAATGAATATTTCCATGTTTCTCGTTTATTTATTTATAAATGACATATAAATGTTTGTCAATGTTAAAGAACATCTTTACATGCCATTCAATGATTTACAAAAACTATTTTATATATCTATTTTATTTACCCATTGATATAGGAAAATTCAATCTCTTGTAAAGAAAATCATTTTCTTTATGTATATTTTCCATTATTTTGAAACTACATAGCATGATTTTGTTAAATATTATCTTGAATTTCCATGTATTTTTATTTTGAAAATTGAAATACATTCTTTGGGAAATCTGTATTTGGATTCTGTTATGTAATATTTAGTGGTATCTTATTGGGCATATGCTCACACCAATAATATTCCTTTAGGTTTTTGTAGAATTTATTCACCAAGATTCAAACAAAGGGAAGGGATCTCTTTGAGGTGGATCCAGTTGATGAGCTTTGAACATAATGTTTTGTATCCTTAGGGACCATGGGTCTATTTTCCCTATTTTGGTACATGGATTGTATTACATTGGTCATTTTATAACCTGTTTAAATCTGGTACTTTACTCCCAGTTGTGCTTCTTTTATATGCATGTTGACTAGCGTGTCTTACTTACACTGTGTCCGGTGGAAAAATTATTCCCACTTTCGTGTTATATGATAAAAGGTTCTATTTGTAAACCCGTTGGGATTGGGAATTCCCTTTAGGTTATGCCATGGTCGGATCGGTTATCAGGATAACAGGTTTCCCTGAATGGTTCGTGACAAAGTGGTATCAGAGGAGGCTCTTGAGCATTTTTCATTAAGGCAGTATGCATTTTTTAAAATCATGTTGGGACAGAGGAGGTAGTTATGATTAAGTATCTGGATAGATCTCACCATAATGAACCTATTGTTTACAGGGGTGGTCAGGGAAGGAAATCTTATGTAATAGTTCTAATCCTCTACCTTTTCTGATTTCGATAGAGTGGGATCCAAATCATTTTATTCCATCTATTGGAAATATGTTTCCCTTGTTTCTCTATTTAAGTGTTAATCTAATGTTTTCCTTCAATCTTCTGATGTGGTGTAGCATTGATCATTTGAGAAGATGTGAAAATAAGATCCAAGTGGAATCTAATGATGAACAACATTGAGAAGATTTTCTAGTGGACCCAAATATAGATGATGTAATTGTATGCACTGTCTATGCACTGGGACATGAAGCACCTCCAGTTCCAATTCAGTGTCTAACTATAGATCTTTGGGGGATATATCCCTTTCAATTTTTTTCAAGATATCCTTATCTTGAAGCCACACTTTTTCAAAGGCTCCACTGATCCTGAACATTTTGATAAATGGTTGAGAAAGATATCATGTTGGTTTGAGTTCTTAGAAACACCAAATGCAATTAATGGTAATGTGTTCCACCATTGTGTTGGAAGGACCAAGAAAAATATTATGGTAAATGATGGTGATGTTAGGTAAGCATGAGGTCTTATATTAGAAGGTCCTAAAGTTTATTTTCACTGACCAGTTCTATACAGAAAAAATGGTGTTGACCAAGGCTATGGAGTTTTTAAAGCTTGAGAAAGCTGAAAAAACTAAGACAAACTATTCAAATCTATTTGTTGAGTTGGGGAAATTTTTTCATGAGATAGTATATAATGAACATATTAAGTCTTGACACTATGTGTTATGACATGGATCAAATATCCATTATTAGGTTTTCTTACACAATATTCCTACTTATGATGATGTTTTTGGTAGGTAGATACTGGTTAAAATGGACCTAGTTGGAATGTTAGGGTTATCAAGAGTATCTTTCTCACTCATTGATAGTGTTGGTTCCATAAATTAAAAATATGAATGTGATGATTCTCATGGAAACTCTCGACGGTAAAGTCATTCAAGCCTCTTACAATACCAGGTGTTAGTTCCTTTCCTTACTATCAATTTTGTTAAAAAGGACTTCTTAGAGGGTTAGCACTAAGGATCACAATAACTGCTACTCCCGTGGACATTCATGGAACATACATAGATTCTTCAATCACTTGTCTACTCCTCATAGTAGAATATGATCATCATATCCTCCTAAAATCTTGGGTAAAATAATAATTGACGTACAAAAGGGTTTCATCCACAATAATCTGGAACCAAACTTATTCATTTGGTGGAAGAGTGTCGAGAGGAAGAGGACGTGGGTCCAATGACCCTGCTAGGTAACATTACTATAGAATCGTCATTAGTGACATCTCTATTTGATATGGGTGAATCTCATTCATTTATTTCAATCCGTATTTTTAATCTGCCTAATCATCTTATGGAGTAACTATATGGTTCAATGAATATTACAACACCAATCAGTATGAAGATAGAGCAGGGCCTTTATAATCTTTCATGTGTCTTCTATATTTCAGATGTAAAGTTTTTTTAGAGTTTTCTAGTTCTCTACATGAAATATCTTTACGTCATATTCTGTATTGATTAGCTCATTGCCTATGAATCCCAAGTCAATTTTTATCTTCGATGGGTCTAATTTACTAACCTAGTGGTGCATCTCTTTTCATTCATGGAGAATGGGACCCACAGTCAAGTATATCTAGACCTTCTTATCCAAGGTTGGAAAAGGTGATATTAGTTTTTTTATGTAGAGTGATATTTGATGAGTCGTGATGTCCCTCCCATCATTATCATGTTTTCCGACGTGTTTCCTATAGATCTCTATCTTCTTCCACCAGTGAGAGAGTTTGAGATCTCTATTTACATAATTTCTGGTACACAACCATTCCATATCCCCTCTTACCACAAAAATCTAGCTATGCTAAAAAATATGATCTCGTAGTTGGATGATCTTCTAGATAAATTTAATGTTCTCCCAAGTGTGTCACCTTGGGTAGTGCCATTTCTCTTCACCAAGAAAGGTGATGGTTCTTCTCTCTTATGTGTCAATTATTGAAATCTCAATATAGTTATAATAAATAATAAATATCCATTACCACATATTGATGATCTTTTTCATCATATGAAATGGGTGAAGTGGTTTTTGGATATTGACCATTGATATGGTTACCATAAATTAAGGATAAAAGAATATGACATTCAGTAATCCACCTGTTGAAGAAGGTACGGGAACGATGAGTATATTTTATGAAATTTCGTCTAAATAAAGGGTACAATGGTTTTCATGGAATTAATAAAAAATATTTTCTATAAATATACTTACACCTTTTTGTAGTCTTTGTAGATGGAATTGTTTTCTACTCCATGTCTGAGTAGGATCATGTGTATCATCTATGAACAGTTGTGAGTTTGTTGAGAAATCATCCACACTATGTAAACAATAAAAAGAGTGATTTCAGTATTCATTAAGTGAAATTATTTGGACATATGGTGTTGGAAAAGGGTATATCAACTTATTCTAAAAATGTTAAGGCTATTATGACTTGGTAGTGGAAATGGAATTTCCTCTATATTCATATCTTCTTGGTCTGATTCGGATATTACCGCATGTTTATTATGGACTTCTTAAATTTTGATTCTTCGATGATTTATATAACCAATAAGGGGTGATGTTTGTTAGGGATAATAAATGTCATAATTATTTCCTTAGATGAAACATCATTTGACTACTACATTGGTGCTGACTCTTCCAGTGGTCGGGCAAGACTATGTGGTCTTTTGGGCTGAATCGGGTTCATGTGTGGGTTCTATTCTTATGTAGGGAGACTATATAGTTTCGTATAGATCATTTCATCTTAAGAAAAATGAGAATAATTACCCTACCAATGACATTGAACATGTATATTTATTTCACACACTTAATAGTTAGTGACATTACCATTGTCGTGAATGTTTTGTTGTGTTTTCAAACCAAAAAATCATGAGTGACATCTTCTCTAAAAAATACATGAATCTTTGGTAGAGGCATTGGGTAGAGTATCTGAAATCTTTCGACATTTGCATCACCTATACCTCGATGAAAGGGAATGTCATCGAATATGTGTTATGCAGGAAACATCCAACCCAGATAGTGAAAGAATATTCAAAAGAGTGGAAGTTGATGGATCTCATCACACAGTTTCATATCAGAGTTCAGGTGAAAGGGGATAAAGTTTTATTAGCCAACATTTAGTTATCATCCACTCTTATCGAGATGATTCTTCAACATTAACAGCTTGATGATGAATTCCGTAGCATTGGGGACTCTCATTATGGTGGGGAGACAAAATCCAAGTGGTAATTCTACAAAGAGGGTGTTTTATGCTACCAAAATAACATATTTGTGCCTCTAGTGGAAAAAAGGATGTGATGGGGGATTATCATAATTCCCATTGGACAGTTAACCCATGAACCACAGAAAATGTTCTATGATAGGCGGTGATAGTTTTGGTGTTTTTTGATTAGGTGAGACATTTCTATGTTTGTCTCTCATTATTATACATGCCAGTAGGATAAGGTCGTCCACTAGAAACCTCTATGTTTTCTTCAACCACTTACAATTCCTACTTGGATGAGGGATGAAATCTCTATGGATAGTGTGGTTGGGTTTCTTCATACCCATATAAAGAAGAATGTGATATGGGTTGGGATTGACAGGCTGACCAAGTCAGATCACATTATGTCCATTCATGATACTACCAACGTTGAGGAGTTGGGATGTCTCCATGTGATAGAGATTGGTTGTTTTCACTGAGTTTTATATGACATAGTCTCTAATATAGATCCTCAGTTTACTTATTTCTTTTGGAGAGGCCTTCATGAGTCACTAGAATCATAGGTTCATTTGAGCACAACCTAACATCTATAGTCATAGGGCAAGACTAAGATATCCATATAGATTCTTGAGGATATGAATCATGCATGTTTCCTTTACATAGGCAGGGCATGGGATGATCACATGGGTTTTTCTGAGTTCTCTTATTACAATAATTACTAATATGTGACCAGGATGGCTCCTCTTGATTCCATGTATAGTTGGCCTTATAGATATTTGTTCTACAGGTTTGAGGTTGGTGATAGTTTGTTGGTTGGTCCAAGATTGGTGCATGAGATGATAATTAAGATTCATCTGACTTCTTCAAGACCATTGATAGCAATGATATTATATAAGTCTTATGTTGATCAATGTTATAGACCTTTGTAGTTTTCATTTGGTGATCAAGTGTTCTTGAATTTTTTTTCCCGGTTAGGTCATTGAAATCTTGGAATAAAAATGATGGGTTTTTCTCATTTTTTGGGACCTTTTGAGGTCATTGAGCATGTGGGAACGTTTCTTAAAATTTCCCATTTCCACCATAGATGATTTCGATACATAACATAATCCAGGTATCACAGCTGGGAATGTTTCTCTTTGATCCATCTCACATTTTGAGCTCTAGTTTTCTCGATATTGAACCTGATTTATCAATGAATGAGCTGTAAGTCGGGCTTGTCGATTCTAAGACAATGGCACTTTTTGGGAGGAAGATACATTTGTTTCATGTGATATAAAAGTATGGTTCTTATAATCACTACATGATTGAATGTGAGGAACTGATGAGAGAACATTGGAATCATCTTTTTTGGAATGGATGCTTCTTTATAGGCTTTCTAGGGACAAAAAGATCTTATAGTGGGAAGGTTGTAACATCTAATTATAGTTGTAAAAGTTTCTTCTTATACTTTGTATTACTTTTCCATACACACTAATGGGATACGATGGATTTTGTATTGGGAGGATACATATAAAGGCGAATTCAATTTTTTTTTGGATTCTTACCTTCAAATCAACTTTTTATGTTGATATCCAAAATACTACACGCCATGTAATAGGATAACACATCATGTAATAGTCTTGCAAACATGTCTTGATTAACTTCACACTTTGATGGGTACACATCATGAGTTATCACTACATTTCATGATGGAATTAATTATTGGTTATTATTTTGCAGTGTCAGAATTTTAGTTGAGGTGAGGTATTTTTCAGTGGTAATGAAATTTAATGGGTAATCGACATGTATTGGGATTACACATAATTTCATATAATGACTTTATTTTTTAAATAGGAAGTGTGTTTGGTTATTAATTTTCACTTTTCTCCAGACTCAACTTCCTCGACCTAAGTCATTCCCTAGGAAATCTCAAACTTTTCAATCCCTTATGAATCCTTTAATTTGGCATTAGATCATCATTGTTCATGGAGTTTTTTTTTGTGTAGGTGTTATCCCTCTTTTATTGGCTTTCTCTCTTTCTCCTCTATTCATTTTTGCATGGAGCAACATGGATTTGAGGTATCTATGACCTTCGGAATTGGATCATGCTTCAAGGTTGAGTTTTGAGGTGTTTTAACCTTCATTCTCATTAATAGGTTTCATTTTGAGTTTTGGGTTTATTGAAGAGGTAGGTGGTTCCATCCTGATTATCCAAATAGATTACTTTTAAGTTACATGATTTATTTCAATTTAATATTTAAATTCAAATTAACATATTTTGTTTCAATTAAATTGGTAAAACCTAATTCTAGTTAAATAAGAGATTTAAAAAAAAAATTGGTCCAAAAATTTTGTAAACCCCCAATATCATTGAATTAGGGTGGGTTTATGGATGTTGGATGATTCAAATTGTTGAATTTAAATAATGGGTTTGATAGAAATTATTTCAATTAAATTGTTGAGTTAAATTGTGGAAAATCAATCTTGAAAAGGAATGAATTTTGTTCGAATGGAATTTAAACTTGTGAAAATGTCGTAAAATTGTTTTAAAGAAACCTAATGGTTTTATCTTATGAAAATGACAAGTTTCTGATTAAAATACATTCTAGTTTAAAATTATAAAATTTACATTTTGAAATGGATAAAAGGTATTTAATTGTATTTTATGTAGTCTTAAAATAAATTTCCCATCGTGTAAGTTCATATTCAATCCTTAGGTAGTTGGTGAGTTATTTGGATACACTCTACGCTATTACAACGGTCTAATACATACATATAGAGGTTCAAATCCCTGATGGGATGGTGAAGAGTCGCCTTTGGATAGTGTCTGGGATATGTGAGTATAATCATTTTGTTGATATCACATAAAGAGTTTGGAATCAATTTATGGTTAATAATATCATACCATCATGGAATATGGCCATGTTTCTCACTAGTTTATTTATATATAAGATATAAATGATTTCCAATGTTGTAGAACTACTTTACATTATTTTCCTAGATTTATATATATTTTTGTTTAGATATTATATTTAATCCATAATTTTTGAAATATTATATCTCTTGTAAAGTAAATATTATTCTTTAAAAGTATATTACATCATTTAGAAACAATATATCATGTTTTTTTAAATATTCACTTCAATTTCCAAACATATTTATTTTGGAAATTGCAATATTTTCTTTAGATAGTCTATATTTAGAAGCTGTTATGAAATATTTATTGGTATTCAAATAGGAATAAGCTCACACCCTACTTTTTCCTTCAGGTGTTTGTAGAATTTCTTTTTCCAAGTTCAAGAAAAGGGAAGGCGTCTCTTATTGGTTGATCCACCTGTTGATCTTTGGACTTAGTGGGTTGTGTCCAAAGAGACCTCGGGCTAGTTTTTAAATTTTGATACATTGGTGGTAGTACATTTGGCTTTTATATGTTGTTCTATTCCTATACATTTCTCATAGTGGGGTTTCTTTTATGTGAATATTGACTTTCTTTTCTTAATTCCTCTATGTATTGTGGAAAAATCATTCCTACTTGTACATTATATGATGCTAGCTGCTGGTCACCAACCCGTGGGGATTAGGAATTACCATTGGGAAATGTCAGAACTAGCTCGGTAATCAGGTTAAAAGGTAACTTGAGTAGGTTTGTGACACCTAGTCCATCATCTATAGCCTAATATATTAAATTTTAGGGGAATTTCCAAGGTAAAATTATAGTCTCTAATGTAAGTTTCATCATCAATTAATATTTTCTTCGAAATATTATTCTCTTAAATAAATTATCAACATAACAATATGGTGACTTAATTATAATTATTATAGTGATATGTTGTTATAATAGTTTTATAAATGTTATTTATTTAATTTCATCTATTTATAAAAATAAAATAACATCATTAAAGTGTTGCATGGTCTACCACCTTCAGAAAGAGATGTCATTTATTTTTCGTTACCTCCTTTCAATAAAATTCATAAGAATAGAAATTATGAATGAATATAATAAATCACATATAATTTCGATTATAAAATATCTATTTAATATTTACCTTCAACCTCTCTCAAAAGTTATGAAATGGGAACTCCAATGATGTGTACATGTGGACTACCACCTCTATATTGAATTTGTTTTCCTTTTTTTATTTCCTTATATTATCAAAAAATCATAAAATATGGTTCACTATCATAGAAACCTATTATTATATCATTATTTTTTTTATTATAATGAAATTAAATCAAAAGAAATAATAAATTTATCGTACTTACTAATCAAGTTAAAGAATGTTCAAGTTTGGGTGTGTAAAACCTCTTATGTGAAAAACATTTTCAAATTGGATTATAGATTAATATAGGAACATTAAAACTAACAATATTATTAAATAATAAGATAATAATGATAATAAAATGGTTTTGGAGATACTATATTATTTATTTATCTAATTATTAATGTAACTTCTTTTTTCACTAAAATTATTGAAATAAATTGTTGTAAATTTGGTTTTAAAAAAATGTAACAAAAACAAATAAGGGATGAAATACAAAAAAAATTTAAAAATATAAATTAGCGATAATAGAATAAAAAACTATTTATCAATATTATTATAGTATCAAATATTGGTTAATGAAATAAAAATTACTACATATTCATAAAATAATTAAATTAATAAACACCTGATGGTTATAATATGAGATTAAAAATTAATGTAAAAATGATTGGGAATTATAATAAGTATTATAAAATTGTTATATTTTTGTATAAATTTTTGAAAGATTATATTATTTTATCTATTCAATTTTAACATGAGGTTAGCATGTGATCAGCTAATCGAGGACACAATGTAAGTGTTTCTATCTCAATAATATTTAATTATGATATGCTTATATTATAAAACATTTTTACATTTTTATGGTGTAATTATAGACCTATTTCAATTTTTAAATCTTGATTATCTTTTATTTTAGGATATTAAACATCCCATATCTTATAAACATTCTCATGGTTGATTTATTAGATTATGAATAATTTATTTATAAGTGCCACATAAATGTATGGATTTTGATAAAGGTGGGACAAATATATCCATCAAATGCATGGTTAAATCTATTATATCTCATGGAATATAAATTTTATGTTAATAGATCATCATGTTTCAATATTCACAAAGGGTGGGTGTAATTTGTTTAAAATCTACTCCAGATTTTACATGTGAGGTGTTTAGAAAATAACATGGTTAAAAGGGTTATTGTGATGGAATTACAATTCATTTACAATTTTAAATGTCAATAGATTATAAATTTATGAGGTTCACAATAGGGGAGTGTTATGAAATTAAAATATACACATTATTTTACATGAAAATAGTTTAGAACATTAGTGGGTTCAAAAAGTTTGAAAGTGATTTCATTAATCACAACTAACAATTTAATATGTGAATGGAATAGAATGTCCTTATTTTTAAAAAGTGTGAGTGTAAAGGTGTCAAAATCTTATAAAAAATATTTTTATTAATATTTTTATGAGTATCCATATTCATACTATTGAGAAATCCTATTTTCATAATTGTATAACATTTTCTTGTTTTTATCATGTTATACCATGTTTTTATGATTATTCATCATTTTTAATGTATTATTCACATTTATATAATGATTAAATGATCTATGATTATTAATAATTATCTTTAATACAACTTAATATTATTATGGCTAATTAATGATATTGTTATGGCCATATGTTTCTCAATCAAATTTTATGATTATTATTTATGACATGTTGAGCATTAACTATGTTATCTATATCCTTAACATAATCTACATCATGTTACTCATCTAATGATTCGTAAAATATCTTTTCATATATGGATTGTTTGATCTCAAATCATTTTTTTGTTTCTAATCCCCAATTTATAAAGATTATTGTATCATTTTAGATGTCTAAAATGGGGTTCTAGGTGCATAATTATTATGTAAATGTTCCCAAATTGAGGAAATTAATATGTATATATATAGATAATCTTTAGGAAACTAATCCTTTTATTCTTTAGGTTGTGAGACTTTTTGAATGATATATTATTTAAAGACTGGGATTAATCTATTACTTAATTTTGGTTTATATTATCTCACTTTAGATAAATTTATAATATTTTCCAAAGTCAATGAATTTTATGGAAGATATGAAAATATAATAAATACTAATTTGATAATATTATCATTAAAATTGACATAGAAAATATTAACACCACTTCAGTTTTTAGCTCTGAAAATAAAAGTTATTATTTTTAAAATAGAGAAGAATTACCCTCAACCATAATTTCATAAGGTATACAGATTTAAAAAATATCCAACACTCATTCCCAGAACAAGGAGACTAATGGTGGTAATAAAATAGTTAAAAATAGTGATATGAGAAAAATTTAGTGCATTATTTTAAGATAACACTCCTAATATAAAATCGTTTATCTTTTAAGTCCATCCAAAGAAAACTTCCCAATATTCATTGAGTCAAATCCCATTGGTTTTTCATCTTCTTATTCATAATAGTTGTAACAAGATAACATTTCATTAAAAATTATTTCACATCAAATAGAAAAAGTCATCAGGTTGGATTTCATGAATATTTTGTTTGTGAGCGATCATCATGTAACTATTTTGAATTTGAAACAACTAAAATATTATCCATGTGAATTGAAAATAAGGTTTAAATTTTATTTAATTTAGGAGGACCTAATTATAAGTTAAAAATAAATTTTTATTTATTTATATTTAAAAAATGAAATAAAAATTTACCATGGTTTGACACTAATGAAGAATTGAGTTTCAATTCATCAGTAATACTCAATGATTGCCCAATTTTCAATGATAGATATGGTAGAAAAGTTCTTGTGTGCCCTTTGAATTTAATGTTTATCCCTTCTCCTAATAATTAAGAATGGTATATTTTACTCTCCTGAAATCTCCAAAGATTCATTGGATAAAAATATAAGGACTATGAAAGGACTATATCACATATTATAAGATTTAATGTGAATAAATTTGGTTCGAAATTAAAAGTTATCACCTGTTGATCAATATTAAAATGTATATATTGACTGATACATGGAACGGTTTATTTTTTTGTATATCCTAAAATTATTTTAATACTCACTTATAATAGAATTTGGATCAATCTATTTCAGTATCATTCTCTATCTTGTAGATTTGAAGTTATTATTTAATTAATCATCAACCCGATAATAGTTATATTAAAGATCAATAAGAAAATAACTAGATTTACCCAAAAAAATCCTATTATGACACATTCCAATGGTATTTTTAGAGTATGTTCATTGGACCCAAAAGGTATTAGTTAATATTTAATACAATAATTTCCTTCAATAATAAATCTTTTCTTCATGACTTATTTTATTTCCCTATTTGAGACATCTTCTTTTCCACTATATTTGTGATGGTATGTACATCCAGTTCATTGTATACATCCATATTTTTCCATTGTGTATTTTAAAAAAACATTCTTAAGGTGAGAACTATTTTTTGTATACAGGCTTTGGGAACCCCAAATCTATAAATTTTCATCTTCATGCTGAATTTTATGTCATTATCTGTCTGGTTTTTTGGATGTTCCACATCCTAAACCCATCATGAGGCATAATCTATATCCACTAAAATATATTCAACCAATGAGAAAATATAAATGGTCTAATAGAATCCTACCCCAATAAATTAAATATCTTAGTATCAAAAACTCCCTTTTCATGGAGTTCTTCTTTTCTATAAATGTTTACAATTTTTTAGAATTTTTCATAATCCAATACTAATATCATGGAATCCCGGAAATGTGTAGGATTGTAAAATATATCATGAATACCATTTTAGATTTTTTTTTACCCCTATAGTTTCACCACAAATGTTGAATAGGATAATCCCTCTAAAATAGATAATGTCTCTTCGTTGGCCACACACCACTTAAGTATTCCATTGCCCCACCTTCTAAAAATCATTAGATAATCCCATACATACTATTTAAAATATAAAATGAATTTAATTCTCTAATTATCATATAGATTCACTTTAACAACTCATGTGTCAATGAAATCTTGAAATTAATCATGTAGTGGAGTTTTTCTAACTAAACCGATATGCGGGTTTTCATCATGAAACCGAGAATTGATCTATATTAGGTCATCATTTAAGTATGTAGTAGCATAGATAAGTGGTTATCAATTATGATTGAAACATATTATATTTCTATAATCTTCAATAAAAATTATTAAAATAAAATGATACAAAGCATCCTTCATGGTTTTTACTCATTCTTTTGCAACAAGTACTTTAATGAAAATGATGAGTAAATAAAATAACCACACAACCAATTAAGTATTTGATGAATGTTTCAAGAGATTTTTTTTAAAAACTCATTATAATTTTTTTTGTAATTTATATAGTCATCATATAGAAACATACTTGAATATTACACCACTTGAAGACTATTTTACTTACTTTTTCCTAAAATGGCCCCTATAAAAATTTCACTATCATGACACATTAACTTAAAGGGTTCATTCTAATAAATGGGTTGTGATGGATGAATAAATGAGTTTAATATTGAAAACATTAAATTATTATAAAAATATATCAAATTTAAATGGTGTATACAAAACCAATATATTTAATTTAGGACTTCTAATCATGAAAAAATATTAAATAAACCTCAATTTGGAACTTGCATTCCCTACAACGCTTCTATAACCCTTGAAATTTTTTAGAGGATGTAGTATTAAAATAACATTTATCATAACATTATCCATCTATATACCCCTCCAAGAGGCCATATGTATAATAATAATACCCTCAGTGACCATAAACTGACAATTTTCCCAATTTAAAACATGTTTGGCGTCTTTCAACATTTCTAATATAAGTTTTAGGTTTATAAGATCGTTCTCAATTGTGCCACGTATAACCAACTGGAATGGGATACCATCCAACCCAGTACTCGACCAAACATGATTTCATTCTTTTATTATGTTCAGAATCCCCATGGGATGAAATATATTGACTATAAATCACAAAAATACCATGTCGGAATAATTTTTCCAAAACCATAGTAAAATTAAAATGAAAAATGAATGAATACAGGATCCAAAATAAAATACATGCCAAACATTTTATTACCAATGAGAATGGCCCCAGCCATTTTATCATATAAATATACTACTAAAAATAGACATTTAATAACACTATCCTTTACCAGTGCAAGGAAAAAGCACTGATAAAGTTTCCAAATATCAGCGTTAAAAAATTGACGATAATGATTACCTTTTATCAGTGTTAAAAAACACTAGTAAAATGTAATCCATATTAGAACTTATTTTAGTTGTGATAATGGGTCACCATTAATTGTAGTTTTCTATAGCACTAATAAAAATTTCCCTTTATCAGTGCTCTATTTTTAGCATTGATAAAGGGTACCATTAATCAATGCATTATTTTGAGCATTGATGCAGGGTATCTTTTATGAACTCATTTTTCCACTAATAAAGGTCCCAAATAAAATCAAATAATTAAACAAAGAAAAATAAAAAATGAGTAAATTAAAACAAAATTAACATTTTTTTAAATTAAATATTTATTGATAAAAATAAATAAATTTAATATACATATATAATTATTATAATTATTAATAAATAGTATATATTAATGATATAGACATATAAAATCAATGAAATAACATATTTAAATAGATAAAATTAAAAAATTGGTAAATTAAGAAAAATAATATTAATTTTAATAATTAAATTGTTATTCGTAAAAATAAATCAATTTATAATACATATATATAGATTATAAATTTTAATAAATATTATATATGTATATAAAATTAATCAATTGTAATAAATAAACAAAAAATTAAAAATGAATAAGTTATAATAATTATACAACAAAATTAAAAAATTATTGAAAAAATTATTAATGAAATAATTATTTAGAAAAAATGAATAAGTATAATATATATATATATATATATTGATTATAAATAGTAATAAATTTTTTATATTAAATATTAAAAAATAAAATGAAAAATATGTAATAATTAGAAACATATTAATACCTTATTCGTTTTTAATGGGTTGTAAAAAAATTAATCATTCATACATTTAATATATAGATATATTCTTATATATATATATATATTTAATATTTCCTAAAATATGATTTATATGATATAAAAAATTTATTTATATGTATTAAATAAGTCAAATATTTAGTGAAGACTTGTTTATAATTTACAATTAATATTAAATAAAAAATGACTAATTACATCAACAAATGAACAAAATTTAATGTCGTTTGTTTTTTTTAATTTAGCATATATCATATGTGTGTTTCATTGATTTCACATGCATATACATAATTAATTCATTTTTATATATGGTGCACACACACAAATATTTGCGTAATTAATGAAATTATATATATATATAAACACATACACCTAATATATATGAAATTTAATCAAATTTTATTATTCATTTTATAATTTCATATTAACATGATACATTTAGTATATTATGTTTTTTATTTGTAAAATTTATTTATTTATTTTTAATACTATTAAATTTAGGTATTATTTTATTTTCAAAAAATTTTATTTTTTATTTATTATTTTTTTGGAAATCAAATCATTTTCTATTATTTATTAATGTAAATTTATTTACTATTTTTTTATACTTTTTATATGTATTCAACTTAATATCAACATATAACTATAATTTTCTAATAATTTATCTTAAATTAATCAACTTATCCTTTTTTCAATATTTTTAATATGTAATCATTTTAACTATTCAATTTCAATCATTATTAACACACATAAATTTATAATTATATATTCATTAATAATATTATAATTATACTTGAAAATAAATAATTACAAATAAAAATATTTTTAAAAGTATATCTACTATATTTATATGTTTACATATTAATTAATTTTTAATTATAAATAAACAATTACAATTTTTTCAGATGTATTTATATAATATTAAGTAATTAATTATATATATGTTTTAATAATTATAAAATTATACTATAAAATTATAAATAATTATTATATTTATTATATTCAAATTTATATTTACATTTATATTTATAATTATAATTATATTTGTATTTATATTTATATTTATATTTATATTTATATTTATATTTATATTTATATATATATATATATATTATATATAAATATATATAAATACATAAATTGATATATATAATGATATAAATATATAAATATTATTTTTTAAAACCAAATCTATAATTATAAATAATTAATTATATATTTTATTAATTATACAATTATTAAAAAATTTATTTAAATAATGAATATGTATTTACATTCTTCATAGTTATATTAATATTTAGTTTAAAAATACATTTATGCATAATTATATAATTATATATAATGATATAAATGTATTTATAATTATAAAATTCTAATAAATATATTAAAATACAAAATATACTTACTATATTAATATTGATTTATGTTTATTAAATATATATAGTTATATGAATATATATAATAATAAATATATATATATATACATTTATAAATAAATAATTATAAATATATTTTCCAAAATATTTATTAATGTATAATTATTATATATATCAAATTATATTTTTTAAAATATAAATAATAATATATAATTTTTTAATAATATTCTTCATAGAATAATAAATAAGTAATTTTTTATTTCAATAACTATACATGTGTTATAAATAAATTTATAAATTTTTTATTTATAATTATTATTATAAATTATTTATCATTGTCAAGGTTTTATTACTGATAATGATGGATTTTTTTAGAACATTTTTTGTGCTAATAATGTTCTATCATTATCTGTAAAAAACACTTATAAACATAGATTTTGTCATCGCTTAATAATATTGCACTGACAAAATATTTCTTTATCATCATTTTTTTAGAAGCAATGATAAAAGTCTCCAAAACTATTTAAAGAACCCTATCGAGTATGATTTGAGTTGTGATATCTACATATTTTTAAGGAAGACACCTACTATCATTGCTCCTCCTTGAGTCCAGGATCAAATCTAAGCACGAATCAAGTCTCAAATGTATCTACAGCACAAATTTGATTCTGAAACGAACCAACTATCCATCAAATCCAAGGTTTTAACAAATCCAAGGTTTCTCATGTAATATATATTCTTTATCTCATATGAATCGAAGCTCAAATCCAATGTATGCTATTTTCCCCTCCTCCGCACTCATTGATTTCATGTTTTTGTTTTGCATAATGTGCTTTTGACTATATATCTTCCAGTAACTAGGTGATTTTGGTGATTCACATTTTTTATTTCTTTTTTCATTTTTTTCTCTATCTCTCGTTATTCATAGCCTCTTATCCAATTTTGTTCCATCACTACTTTTTCTGCTCCATTTTTTTTAAATTCATGGATCATTTAAGATATCCCAAGGTATGTTTATTTATGATTTTACAATTCCCCATATTTTTAATGTTCTTTGGTGTTTGAAATTTTTTTCCTGAAAATTATAATTGTTACTTGGTTTTTATTGGATTTGAATATACTTATTTTTCAAGGTTTTTAATGGATTATAATTGATTTCCAATTGGGTTATTGAGGATTTGGCCTTGTTTTTTATGTATTCAAGTGATAAAATAAATTTTTGTCTGATTTAATATTTTTAATGGTTTTCATTATGTAATTTGATGTTTCAAAATTATTTGGGGTTGTTTATGAAATCTATTTTGTTAATGCATGTCCTCATGACATTGATTATTTGGGTTTTCCATGTTTGAGACATTTTGTTATGTTTTATCCTATTCTTGTTACATTTATTTGTGTCCAATGTTATGGATTCCTCTTTTCATGTTTAATTATTATACACTTATATATATGGGGTGTGTGTGTGT
This sequence comes from Viscum album, assembly GCA_963277665.1. Classification (NCBI taxonomy): domain Eukaryota; kingdom Viridiplantae; phylum Streptophyta; class Magnoliopsida; order Santalales; family Viscaceae; genus Viscum; species Viscum album. The sequence goes on from OY728157.1 coordinate 1,998,904,567, forward strand.
TTATATATATAAATATATTAGACACATGAATGTATTCACCTGATAATATGTTAATGTTTGTATTGATAGAAATTTAGACATGTATGTGTGTAATTTCATATGTTTATAATATATAAAGATAATATTTCAAATTTTAACATGTTTATTAAATTTGGATTTCTTATATAGGTTTTTAAATTGGATTCTTACATGGGTTTTTTCTCATTCCAAAACAATTTTTAGTTTAGAATTTTTTTTAAAATTGACTCCTGAAAAAATATTTCTTTTCTAGTGAGCTTTCAAATGGGTTTTCTCTATAAGACATGGTTTCATTTATCTTATTAAATTTCGAGTGTTATTGTTAATGGAATGGGTGATTTTTATGTGAATTGTTTGGTGGTTTTCACATGGGATATTGTAGATATGATGGTAAAAGGTTGAGAGCTACTCTAGAAAAATTGAGTTATTATCCGAGGGTTATTTTTGTCTCCCTCAAGAGACCTAAGTTATGTTACATTTTTTGGTCACCTAGTTATTATTTTATGATTGAGTCAGTTAACATTATAACCTATTGTTCAGTGATACACCCTATTTGTTATGGATTATACTTATTCTATTATATATATTTTTTAGTACCCACTTTAACTTTTATGGAAGGTTTTCATAATCAACCTTATTTAATTTAATTTTTTACGTATTATACACTTTAGTTTCTTTTTTTAATTTTTAATTTTTATTATTTATTTTTTGTTATATTTCATTATAATGTGTTTTACTTTATGTTTCAATTTCTCTAAAAAATCAAAAATAAATTTATAAATGTGTCTGTTTAAAAAAATAATAATCAGGGCAAGGAAAATGATTTTCATGAGATTATTTTCATTTAAAATGAAAAAAATAAATAGTTTAAAAACATATCCTAAATTACTTCTTAGAAAATTATTCATTTTTAAAGATCACTGTCACAAAAATATCATGGTTGGATTTTTTTTATGTAATAAAAACATATTATACCTAAGTATTGAAAACTGAAATTATTGGTAATTGATAATTTGTATCCATATTTTTCAACAAGGATTGTTTTGTAACAAAATTTTTACCCATCAAGTTATTAGATGTCTATGGTCACTTTATTAAAAGAAATCATTAAGATTTTACCATCATTATTAGGAAACCCTTAGGTTACTATTTTCTATAGGCTATTTCCCATCTATGGGATGTGTATTGATTATTTTAATATGGTTCATGAAAGATGTGATATGTGGATATTTGGTGAATTAGTATTAGTCATGTTTAGCTCACACCTACATACACACTGATATGGTAATATATTGTTTTTATGTTTTCATATCTGTTCTGAGGTTATCACTTCATTTTATAGAACAGAATACTTAACAAATAATATTCATACAATTTAAACATGTGATTTAAAACTAAATTTGGGTTTACTAAATGTATTTGAGATATATGAACCGATATATGTACTAAATATTTATTCCTTTTTTTCAAAAAAATCTATAAGACATGTTAATATATAGGATACATTATCAAAATAATGTGAGGTGAAATAACCCAGACATATTATTGCTCCATTACATTGAGGAACATAAACTTATTTTGATAATATAGAATTTATAATCATAACTATATATATAAAAGAATATAAATAATTAAAGGACATGAGGGAAAACATTAATTTCATATAATGAATAATTTAAAACAATCATGTTTAATAGAACTTACACAATAAACCAAACATAAAAAAACACTCTGAAAAGAAAAACATATGATGTGGTTCCCAACCCACCACACCAAATCCCTTGCAATAAAATTAATCAGTAATCCACTGGATAAATTTTCACTGTAAATTCTTAGTTTTACCCATCAATGTGCTATCTTGTGTAGTGTTTGACGAAATATGGTTTTGATGAATGAATCTTCCCATGATTGAATTTTGAATAAATCCCATGGGAATCATGGTACTTAGGTGAGTAGTAATAGAAAATAATTTTATTATTTAAATAGTTGATTTAAAATAGAATTCTAAAAATTGTTCTATGGATATTTATATTATAATTATTTTATAAATTTTTTAAAAATGATGATTTTCTTTAGACTGGGTGGTGACCTATTATACATTTTAGTGGCGATGCATAATTTTAAATATATATTCGAAAAATGGAAACATGGTTTTAAATGATAATGTGTGTTTTGAAATGAAAAAAAGGGTTCCATTAAAATAAAATAAAATGTGTTTGGGGTTTGTAAAATCATGAAGTTATTTCAAAGTGAACTAGTAAAGTTATGAAAATTTCGAATTTTTCATATTTCTAGGGAAGAAGTTTTGTCATGACCCGTCCTCGGGGCCTGTTTCGTGACTACCCCAAGCCACCCTTTCATTGGCTAGGGGCTGGCGACTAGCCCCAAAGGCATAAATCCCTAAGATGGGAAGGAATTGCCTTTATAGAAGTAACAGACACACAAACCGAGTAAGTTGGATGAAAATCACTAAGTGAATACTGAATACAAAAAGTAGAGCTGAAAGTAAAGGGGATGGAAATACATGCCCAATAGTAAAGTACTGGTACAACGGAAAGCAAGTACAACTAAAAAAGGGACAATATTTAAAAAGGGAAGCTCATGGAACGTCCGTCGAGTATCCTAACTGATGTGTAGGTACAGATTCCCACATCAGCACTCCACATCTATCGGTCTACTCCACGTACCGTCTCACAGTGTGGTCCACCTCTGGGTACCATCCGGTCCTGGCTCGCTGTCGGCCTCCGTCAACGCTGTCTGTCGTTTGCATCCCAAAAAATGAGGTGCGTGAATATTTCATGTAGGGTTGAGTATATCGATACTCAGTAGGGACCCCGAGACCCCCGAAGGTCTCCCAAGATCCACGAATGATAATTCACAGAAGAAAGATACAACCACGAATTATCTACTAACCCTACTTAGGTATATGCCCATACATATACCTAATATTTCAATCTCAGATCATCTCCAAATCTCAATCCCAAGAACAACCCAGTCCATACAGAATGTAAAGTCAATCACATCAATGATAATGATTGAAAGTCAGGACTAATCTCACACAGGTATACATCTCTTGTATAGAGTTAGAGATGATCAAATATAGTCACTGATTCATCTAACCTGTCGAACCCACATAGGATCCGAGTACATAAGTTGTCACTACTGAACCCACATAGGATCTAAGTATAGTAGTCATCACTGTCGAACCAATGTAGGATCCATGTACAGTAGTCGTCACTGATGAACCCACGTAGGATCCAGGTACAGTAGTCATCGCTGCTGAACCCACGTAGGATCCATGTATAGTAGTTGTCACTGCCGAACCCACGTAGGATCCAAGTACAGTAGTCTTCCCTGCCGAACCCACTTAGGATCCATGTACAGTAGTCATCGCTGCCAAACCCACGTAGGATCCAATTACAGTAGTCGTCATAGTCGTAGCCAGCTCAAGGGTTCCCGCACACATCACGCTCGATTCTAGGAGGGTCCACTCCTCAAGCAAAGGTGGTTGATACATCATATATCATGAAGTCCATATTTGATTTATCTTGAAGTTCCGTCTAATTAAAAGGAACCCAACACGATAGACAACACATCAATCAGATGCATGTTCTGAGAGTTATTGGATTATCTATTCGAGGGGCCCAGTTGAAATTACGCTCGTTCCAAATCGGCCATTTTCCAAAGATGTTAAAAACCCACTTAGAATATCGCAAAAGGACCAACTCATCGCAAGGATCCCAGTGCCGCAGAAGGCGCGTTGATGAGATGCGCGGTCCAGAAGATATTCACATTTAAGCAAAACGAGCCCAGCCAGTCCGGCCTAGTGGGATGGCGGGTCGGCCCGACCCAGTTCGGTGGGACCAACCCGGCCGGGGGTTTCCCAGGCCTGGTGGGGCACGGCCCAGCCTGACGGCTGTGGCCCGACCAGTGTGAGGGCAGCTCGGTCTGTGGCTATCCGCAGCTCGGCCAGCTGGACGAGGGGAGTGGAGGGGCGTGGCCCCCTGGTTTCGTACAACGACAGCACTGAGTGGCGTCCCCTCTCCTTTTCGACCGGCCGAAGCTGGACTGCTTTTTCGGCACGAGAGGCCAGCACTACGGACCGCTGTCTTCACACAGTGTGGCACAGACCAGTCATCACGGTTTTCCCACAGTGGGGTGCCCACATGGCATTGTAGTCACCTACCCGGCCAGCTGTAGCCGGTCGGGTTTCCCAGCAAGTGGGTTGCGGGTGCAGGCCATACCTCCTTCGTGCGACACTTGCGGGTGCCACGGTTCACCAGCCTGGCTAGCTACGGTCGTCTGGTTTGATTTGACTGAGCGTCCCGCGGATACGGGCCCCTGTTCTTCTCTATGCGGCCAGCGCACAACCACCGGTTCTTCCGTCCACTGCGGCCCACATGGCCGTAGCCCCTTCCTTCCTCCAGTGTGGTGCGACGAAACAATGCCCTACTGATTCTGCCACCGTCATCAACTCAAGATAATCAACAGAGGGTTTTGAGGATGTGTTTGTTCAGCACGCACACTCCGCATAAGGCCGTAACAAAAGGCCAATGTCGAACCATATAAAAACAAGGAATGATGATTTAATTTAATCAATACAAACCCCTATGTAGAATCAAGGTTTGTTCTTCGTAGTCATGGAAAATGGCATCGTGGAAGATGGTGTCATTTCATCAATGTCGTAGGAAGAGACATTGGTGATGTTCTTCGCTGGTGACGTCTTCTCCCTTGGCACGGAGTAAGAAGAAAGAAGATGGGCATTCTTCATAGGCATCACAATTCTTCGTGGGTGTCACCGCTCTTCGTCGAGAGAAGAAGTTTTTCTTCGTTGGATGAAGGTCCTCTCTAATCTATAAAACTCCACCAACACAACATGTGCCAACCCAAAAATAATATCATGGATATTTTTTTTATTCGTGACATAAATTTTAAATAATTAAAAATTTAGAGGAGCCAATTAATTAATAGCTCATTAATTGAGAGTGTTGGAAACATTATGAGGGAGGGTGGAATGTGGAGAGTTTTATAAAAAAGAGGAGAGGTGCAGAGTATAGGAGCTGAAAGGGGGGTTTCAAGGGGATTTAAAGAGTCTAAACTTGTGGAGCCCCCCCCCCCATAGTTATATCCTCCCAAGGGAAGTAATGTAGGGGTGGGCCCCACCATCAACCTCCCTTGGGAGATAATAGCCACCAACTAAATAAAATGTGTAACACTACAATTTATTTAATTTATTATGAATCCCAAAAATTATAACTTCTACTCTCCACCGAACGCAACTGCGTTAAAGCTATCCTTATGCGAATATCGGTGCTGTCAGTTCATCGGTGTCTATAGAATTAAATTCCGAGCACTGGTTCAAAAGATATAAAAACCCACACGTATTTTTACTGAATGTACCTGAACAAAACATCAGAAATTAATTCCAGGCACACTGGGCCTTGGAATCAGGCTCCGTTAGAAACTATGGACTCATAAATTCCAAAGAAATTATGAAAAAAAAATCATTAAAATTTATGGGACTATACGTTAACCCCACATCAAGGATTTACTTCCCTGTAAAGATACAACACACACCAGGGAAACAACTGAGGGTACTGAGCACACATTTGAGCCTACAACTCCCAAGTTCACTCCTGGAGGTTCTCGTGCTTCCAAAGAATTTGAACCAGAGGAATCGACCGTCCACGTAGGACCCACTCCTATCAATCCTCGATCTCCCAAGGGATCTTCATGAATTTCACCCCATCATCGATGTCCAGCTCCTCATTTTTGATGATGTGTGACAGGTCATGCATGTATCTCCTCATCTGAGATATGTGAAAGATGTCGTGCACCCGGTGCAACTGAGGTGGAAGGGCCAGGCGGTAAGCCATATCGCCTACCCAAATGAGGACCAGAAAAGGCCCAATGAATTGTGGAGATAACTTATCGCCCCGTCCAAATACCCATAGACCTCATCGAGGTGAGACCCGTAAGAAGACGTGGTCACCATCCCCAAACTCCAGTGGTCTTCGTCTCCTATCAGCATAGGTCTTCTGTCTGCTCTGTGCAGTCGTCATCTGCTCCTGGATGATCTGCACCTTCCCTATCATTGCTTGAAACATCTCTAGTCCTACAAGTGCTGACTCCCCTGGGTCAGTCCAACACAGAGGTGATCTGCAAGGTTGGTCGTACAGTGCCTCGTAGGGTGCCATCCCGGTGGTGGAGTGGTAGCTGTTGTTGTACGCAAAATCCACTAAGGTTAGATGGTCCACCCAGCTGTGACCAATGTCAAGTACACATGCATAGAGAATGTCCTCGAGAGTTTGAATGGTCCTCTCAGTCTGACCATCCGTTTGAGGATGGATGGAAGTTCTCAAACAAAGTTGCATCCCAAAATCCTCATGTTACCCCTTCTATAGTCAGGATGTGAAACGAGCATCTTGAATGGAGATGATAGTCGATGGAATACCATGAAGTCGTATGATATTCCAAACATAGAGGTTTCACATGCTCTCCACTGATCCCTACTCTCTAATCGTTAGTTAGTGGGATGACTTGGTGAGTCGGCCTACGATTACCTAGATAGAGTCGTGTCCTTTGGATGTACGTGGAAGTCTCGACATGAAATCCATGGATATACCATCCCACTTCCACTCCGGAACCTCTAAGGGTTGTACCAAGACTGTTGGTACCTTGTGATCGGCCTTCACTTGTAGACAAGTGAGGCATTTAGAGACAAAATCTACTACTGCATTCTTCATACCCAGCCACCAGCGTTGTTATCTGAGGTCCTGATACATCTTCGCCACTCATGGATGTACCTCTAGAGGGGAAGTTTTAAAATTCCTCAACACCTCCTCTTGTAGTGCAATTTGTACCATGGTATGTCCTCTGAAGAGGATGACATGCTCCACACCTTCTAAAAACCCATCAGGTTCCTTTCCTGAGGATATCTGAGCACATATCATCTCACAGTCAACATCCCCTCATTATGCCTCTCTGACATGCTGAAGAAGTGGAGGAGTGACAATGAGAGATTGAAGAAAGTATTCTCCATCTCTATCCACAAAGGATATCTACAATGCAGCTAGCTACTCTTTCGCCTCTCCTAGAAGCTGAATTCATGATCCCCTTCTGAGAGAATCTGCTACAATGTTCCCCATCCTAGGAGTATATACTATCTTGAAGTCATCGTCCTAGAGGAACTCAAGCCATTGCTAATGTCTCAGGTTCAGGTCCTTCTGCGAGATGATATACCTGAGTCTATATTGGTCAGAGTATACTGTAATGCGCTCGCCCATCAGATAGTGCGCCACATATTCAAGGCGAAGACCACTGCTACTTACTCTAGGGCATGGGAAGCGTAGTTCTTCTCATGATGTCTCAACTACCGTGAACCATACACGATCACTTCTCACTCCTACATCAGGACTGACCCACGTCTGGTCCCTGATGCGTCGCAGTAAACTACGTACCCTACGCCCTCCTCTGGTAGCCTCAAGATGGATACAATGGCCATCCTCTACCTCAACTCCGGAATGATCTTCTGGAATCTCACTAACCACAAGAAGTGTTTCCCCTTCTTTGTCAACGATGAAAGAGGTGTTGAATCTCTAGATAAGTCTGGAACAAATCTCTTATAGTACCCAGCCAGACCTAGAAAACATTGAACCTCTGTCACACACCTGGGTTGATCCCAAGCAAGTACTGACTTCATCTTCACTGGATCAACTGCTACTCTAGCCTACGAGATGACGTGTCTGATGAGATGAACCTCTTGAATCCAGAACTGGCACATTGAGAGCTTACCAAAATACTGGTGCTCTCCGAGTGTTTCCAGTACTACCCGCAAATTCTAGGCGTGCTCCTCCTCAGTAGTCGAGTAAATTAGTATTTCATCGATGAATATTACAAAAAATCATTTGAGGTAAGGCTGGAAGATCATGTTCATGAGACTCATAAACACTGCTGGAGTGTTGGTTATGCCGAAGGGCATAACCAAGAACTTGTAGTGGCCATACTGACACCTGAAGGTCATCTTCTAGACATCCGCATCTCAAATTCTGAGTTGGTGATAGCCTGACCTGAGGTCTATCTTCGAGAACAATAGTGCTCCCTTGGGCTGATCAAAGAGGTCGTCAATCCTCAGATGTGGGTACTTGTTCTTCATGGTCACCTGATTCAGGAGACGTTAATCGATAGACAGTTCCAAGCTCTCATCCGCCTTCTTGGCGAAAAAAATCATAGATTCCCAGGGTGAAACCATGGGTCTGATAAATCTCTTTCCTTGTAAGTCCTCCAGCTATACCCACAGTGCCCAAATCTTGGATGGAGCCATCTGATATTCTAGAGAAGATATCGTTGTTCTCCCAGGGTATAGATCAATATAGAAGTCTACCTCTCTGTGAGGAGTTTGTTCTGGAATGTCTTCGGGTAAAACATCCACGTACTGATCCCCCACAACCAGAAAACTCGTACACCACACATCAACCGCTCCAAATATGAGACTAGCCAACTTATGTGTGATCGGATGTCCCCTCCTCAGTGTATGTCCACCCCGTGCTTCAAAGGCTCCCTTCTCGCCAGTGAAGGTGAACCTGGTCCCATCCTTACGGACACACCGTACTCTGCGGCTAATATAGTCAATGTGAGAAAGAACTGTGGATAACCAGTCCATACCATAGATGACGTCGTAATTACTCAATGACTCTATTAAAAGATCATAGCTGAATTTCTCACCTCCTATAGTATGCTCACACTACTGAAAACAGTGTGTAATCATCGAGTTTGCTCTTGTAGGAGTCTCTAGCTGTAAAGATCGAGCCAACGACTCTGTCGGAATCTCTGAGCTCCGAACAAGGGCAGCGAAAATAAAAGAATGACTCGCACCTGAGTCAATAAGTACTACAACAAGGTTGGAGTGGATAAAGATAGTACCTAGAATCATCTCAGGTGAATCGTGGTCGTAGGCCTCGACAACCTCGATCTAAGCCCACCTCTATATGCCAGCTCCCTGTGGTGGGGGTGGACCTCCTAGTGGTGGTGGTGGTAGAACCTCAAAATGTCGTCTACCACCCGATGCTCGGCCAGCTCCTCTGCCACATCCTCCCACTCCTGGAAGACCACCATGGTCAAACCACAACACTTCCTGGGAGGTCCCTGTACTATCTACTGCTCGTCCGCATGGCGGGTCGGGTAGTCTCGAGCCATGTGACCTGGCCTGCCACATGCATAGCACCGCCTGCCCCTCGCATGACTGGATCTGTATTGTGTGCCCTACAAAACCAAACCTGTATCCTGAGGTCTCCCACCTAATGGACAAGTCCGCTTGGACCTCTATGTCAACTTTCTACTGCTAGCTATAGAAGATTCTACTACGTGTCGTCCTGTGGAGCGTCTCGCCGCTACTGACTGCTCAGTAAGAAAACTCTCCACTAGAAGGGCTCTGTCCAACACCCCTGCCTGCATTGGGATGCTGAGGGAAATCATCGAAGCAGTGATCTCATTCATGAGTCCATGCTCGAAGGTCTGGGCCCTGAAGAAAGGGTCCCATACCATATCTGTGGATAGCGTGAGAGGTCAGTAAACCTCACTGAGTACTGAGCTACTGTCATGCTGCCCTACTGTAGATGAAGTAACTCTTGAATCTGCACCACACGAAGTGTGGACGGAACAAACTATGAGTAGAAGAGACTCTCAAAGCCTATCCAAAGTAAATAAGTCTCATCATGAACCTAGAGCATCAGGATCCACCATCTACCTACTTCTCTATGTTGGATACATTTGGTAAGGATCACCATAAGGTCGGCTGGTGTGCCAAACAATCTGAAAACTCTCTTGATAGCCTCGAGCCAATCCTCAACTTCCTGTGGGTCCATAACTCCCTGGAAAATGGTTGACCTCTATCACTGGAAATCATGCAATACAATCATGTGGAGGGCACTCACTGCTTTTAGGGATGGTGGTATCAGTGGTCTAGTGGGTAGAGGTGCCGCTGTTACCTCCACTGTGATGGGGCCCTGCACCGAGGCCTTGTCGCCCGATGGGCTACCATCTCGTACATAACTTGGAACCCTAGCTGGCTGCCTTCGTGGGGCCATCCTGAAAATAAACAGGTGTGCCACAGTAAAATAGTATTCCTAGTGATCTGACACAAAGTAATCACAATGAAACCTTTTCAAAGGAAACACGCATGCAATTAGTGTTATTGTGCACTGAGTTGGAAATCATCGGTCAGGGTCCTGGTGTATGGATACGTCGGCCACCGCACCAACACTAGCCTCCATAGACTGAGAACCACCCTCAATACTCTTAACACTATTGCATCATAGAACATAATGATCAGAGTCCTGATTTCTGCGGTAGAACCGACTCCTTTGATACCAATTTTTCACGACCCATCCTCAGGGCCCATGCCGTGATTATCCCAAGCTCGCCTTCCATAGGCCAGGGGATGGAGACCAGCACCAAAGCCGTAAATCCCTAATATAGGAAGGCATTGCCTTTATAAATGTAACAAACACACAAAAAAAGTAAGTTAGATGTAAAGAAATCAGTGAATACAGAATAAAAAAAGTAGAGCTGAATGTAAAGGGGTCGGAAATACAAGCCCAACAGTAAAGTACAGGTACAACAGAAAGAAAGTACAACATAAAAACGGACAATAGCTAAAAAGGGTAGCTCCTGGAACGTCCGCCGAGTATCCTACCTGAAGGGTAGGTATAGATGTCCACCTTAGCTCTCCACATCTATCGGTCTGCTTCGCATACTGTCTTGTCGTGTGGTCCACCTCCGGGTACCATCAGGTCGAGGCTCGCTCTCGGCCTCCATCAACGTTGTCTGTCATATGCATCCAACACAACCAGATTCGGGAATAGACCGTGTAGGGTTGAGTATATCGATACTCATTGGGGACCCTGATACCCCCTAAGGTCTCCCAGAATCCACGAAGGACAATCCACAGAATAAAGATACAACCACGAAGTATCAATCAACCCTACTTAGGTATATTTCCATACATATACCAAAGTTGTCGATCTCATGTCAGCTCCATCTCTCGATCCCAAACACAACCCAGTCCACACAAGAAGTAATTTCAATCACATTGTTGATAATGATTGAAAGTCAAGAATCATCTCACACAGGTATACATATCTTTTATAGCGAAAGAGATCATCAGATGTAGTCACTATTTCATCTAAGCTGTCGAACCCATGTAGCATCCTAGTATAGAAGTTGTCACTACTGAACCCACATAGGATCCATGTAAAGTAGTCGTCACTGCTGAACCCATGTAGGATCCATGTACAGTAGTCCTCACTTTCGAACCCATGTAGGATCCATGTACAGTAGTCATCTTTGCCGAACCCACATAGGATCCAAGCATAGTAGTCATCACTACCGAACCCACATAGGATCCAAGTACAGTACTCATCAATGCCAAACCCACGTAGGATCCAAGTATAGTTGTCTTCTTTGTCGAACCCACGTAGGATCCAAGTACAGTAGTCATCGCTGTCGCAACCAGCTCTAGGGTTCCCGCTCACAGCACGCTCGATTCCAGGAGGGTCCACTCCTCGAGAAAAGGCGGTCAATACATCAACTATCACGAAGTTGAATGTTGATGTATTCTGAAGTTCTGTATCATAAAAAGGATCCCAACGCGACAGATGGCGCGTCAATCAGACGCCTGGTCTGAGAGTTATTGGCTTTTCCGTTCCAGGTGCCCAGTTGAAATTATGCTCATTCCAAACCGCCCATTTTCCAAAGTTGTCCAAAACACACATAGTGTATCTCAAAAGGACCTCCTCTTTAGAAGGATCCCAGTGATGTAGATGGTGCGTCAATCGAACACACAGTCTAGAAGATATTTGCGTTTAACCGAAACGGGCCCAGCCAGTCAGGCCCAATGTGATGGTGGGTCGGCCTGACCCAGTTCGGTGGGTCTGACACAGCCGGGGATTGGCAAGGACTGGTAGGGCGTAGCCCATCCCAACGGCTGGGGCCCAGCCCATGCAGGGGTGGCCCATCCTGCGGCTGGTTGCGGCTCGGCCACCTGGCTGAGCGGAGCGGGGGGGGGGGGGAGCGGCCCCCCAATTTCTTGCAACGGCGGCACCGAGGGGCGCCCCCTCTCTTGCCTGATCGACTATTATGGCGTGAGCGCCCCATACATAAGTCCGCTGTCTTCCCACAGTGGGGCACCCACGAGGCGTCGCGGTCTACTACCCGGCCGACTATAGCCACCATGTTTGTCATGCAGGTGGCCTGCAGGTGTGGGGCACACCTCCTCCACGCGGCACCTGCGGGTGCCCGGCTTCACCAGCCCGGCCGACTACGGCCGGCCCGTTTAGTTCATCTGAGTGGTCCACAGATGTGGGCCACATTTCTTCTCTACGTGGCCAGTGCAAGACCGTCACTTCTTCCATCCACCGTGGCCCGCATGGTCGCGACCCCTTCCTTCCTCCGGCGTGGTGGGACGGCACCGTGCCCTATCGATTCTGCCACCGTCATCAACTCAAGAGAATCAATGGAGGGTTTTCAAGTCGTGTTTTTTCAGCCCACGCACCTCTGCATAAGGTGGTAAAAATGTCCAATTTTGAACCATATAAAAACAAGGAATGATGATTTAATTTAAACAATACAAACCCCTACCTCTAATCAAGGTTTGTTTGTCGTAGTCGTGGAAAACGGTGTCATGGAAGATGGTATCATTTCATCAACATCGGAGGAAGAGAATTTGGCGATGTTTTTCACAAGCGACGTCTTCTCCCTTGGAACGAAGGAAGAAGAAAGAAGATGGGAATTCTTCCTAGGCGTTGTCATTCTTCGTGGGAATCACCGCTCTTCATCGAGAGAGTGAATTGTTCTTCGTTGGAAGAAGGTCCTCTCTAATCTCCAAAACTCCACCAACACAAAAAGTGCCAACCCAAAAATAATAACATGGCTATTATTTTTATTCTTGACAAAAATTTTAAAATAATTCAATATTTTGGGGAGCAAATTAAATAATTTCTCATTAATTGATAGTGTTGAAAACTTTATGAGGGAGAGTGGAATGTGGAGAGTTTAAAAAAAAGAGGAGTGGTGGATAGTTTATGATTTAAAGGGGGGGTTTCAAGGGGAGTTGAAGAGTCTAAACTCATGTGGGCCCCACCCTTAGTTATATCCTCCCAAGGGAAGTTATGTGGGCGTGGGCCCCACCATCAACCTCTATTTGGAGATAATAACCACCAACTAAATAAATTGTGTAACACAACAATTTATTTAATTTATTAAGAATCCCCAAAATTATAACTTCTACTCTCTACCAAATACAACTGTGGTAAAGATATCCTTAAGCGAATATCGGTGTTGCGAGTTCATCGGTGTCCTCATATTTCAATTCCGAGCACCGGTTCAAAAGATAGAAAGACATGCACATACGTTTACTGAATGTACCCAAAAAAACTTGAGAAGTTGATTCCGGGCACATCAGGCCTTAGAATCTGGCACCGTCAGAAACTGTGGACATGTAAAATTCCAAAGAAATTAAGGAATAAAATTTCCTTGAAATATCCAGGTCATTACAGGCCATAAAATAATAATTTATTGTTAAAGGTTTTGGAATATGATTTTCAAATTTTTCATATATTGATGACTAATTTTTAAGAAAATATAGTTTTCATTCCATTTAGTTTTTCAAAAAAATTAGTCGATTTTGAGGTTGAATTTTATAAAAAATAATTTGAAGAGGTGTTTTAAAATTTCCAAAAGAAGCATTTTTTAATTTAAAAAATGTTTTGGGATGACATATAAATTTTTAATTTAATATGCATAAATTTAAAAAAATAGGAAAATAATTTCATCCTCTTCAAAATAATATCCTTAAAAGTTATTATTTAATTTTTTTACTTGATTCTAATACCCCATATATTTTTTGTTTCTTGAACTACTATGATTAGTAATCATTCAAAATGATCACTCGTGCCTGGTATGGGATGGTTACTGCTCAGTGTATTCCCAGAAACATATGTGCCAGTAATAAAGAGATTAGTGATTATTCTGAAGAAAAAATGATATAATAACTATTAGGGAGATAAATATGATAAGGATAAGAGTTTTCTGTAATATTCACCTATGGATGAATTCATATGACAAAACCTACCATAGTAGATTATGTAATTTATTTATTTAAATTACCCATTTCATTCAAAGTATAATAAAATTAGTTGAAACACTCAAAATTTGGGTTCCCCTGAAAATAATTATCTATAAATTTCATCTTTGATAATGAATATCTTATGTATATCTACTTGTTTATTGTAAAACGAAATGGGACACACTACAAAATAAGAAAAAATGCTTGTATTATCTTAATAGTTTTTTATAAGTATTTATAATTCATTTTTTACATATATTTATCAGTCTCACATCCAACTTACACACGATGTGACTCGTATGACTCAATATGAATGTTTCTTTTTAAAATGACATTTTAGTGAAAAATACGAGTTGTGTAATTAAAACTAGAAAAATTATTTCATATTTTTTTGATAAATTTATAAAATTATCCATAAGTCATGTGGGATGTGTAGGAATCATTCGCACCACAATCTGATGCATGGTGTGAATGGTATGACTCCAAATGCACCATTATTTAAAATTGACAAAAATTTTAGTAAAAAATAAAACACACACACTCAAACCATAAAAACATCATTTGGAGTGTATTTATACATAATTAAAATGATCCATAAGTCATTATTTCTCTATAGAAATTATTTTCACCTCATTAAAATACACGATGTTCCAGGTAAAACTCAAAAAGTATGTTGTCGGACTAAAATCGATCTTTTATTTAAAAAAGTGTCAATCACTATAAAGTAAGACAATATGAAAATATTTTCTTGATACATTAATAAAATTATTCATTAATATTTTTTAACATGTTGGAATTAAACTCACATAAAAGTAACACACGATGTGACTAGACTACTCAAATGTGTGTTTCAAGTTTATAATGACATTTTATTCAAAACCATAAGTGGCATACTCAAAACTGAAAAAATTACTTTATATTGTTTTAATATTTTATTAAAATGATAAATATTTCATTTTTTAGTGTAATAATCGTCCTCATCTCAATCTTAAGGACAATGTGACTAGTATGACTCCAAGTGCATCTTTTTATTTAAAATTGACATCAATTGTATTTAAAATGATAGCTAACATACTCAAAACCAAGAAAATGTGTGTATGTAATTCTAATAAGTTAATAAAATGATCCATAGTTCATTTTTCATGTTTAGGACTTATCCAAAAATCAATCAAAAACACGATGTTCCTAGTATTACTCAAAGTGTCTGTTATCAGTTTAAAATTGACATTTTAGTTCAAAAATTTCCACTCAATAAAAACTAATGAAACCCACATTGATTTATCTGGTAATTTCAAATAATTATTCTTATTTCTTATTTGATGACTAAGAATTAGTCTCATGTCAATCTAACGCACTATGTGACTATTACAGCTTATAATGCGTGTTTCCAGTTTAAAATGACATTTTAGTAAATAAAACTAGTAACATTCTCAAAATCATGAAAGAATATTTGGCTTTTTTATAATTTATTCCAAAGATACTTATGTAATTTAGGACATTTATTAATCATCCACATCTCAATAGGATGTAAAATGTGACCGATATGACTTTGTATGCATCTTTTTCCTAAAAATTGACATTAATTTTACTAAAATAGAAATTGACGTTCTCAAAACCTAGAAAACATACTATAAAAATTTTGATATTTTTTTAAAAAAAATAAATAAGTTATTTTTGATTGGTAAGAATCATCCTCACCTCAATATGATACACAATGTGCTTTATATGACTCAGACTCTCTATTATTAGTTTAAATTTCATATTGTACTACATAAATTGTCACTCATTGAAAACTAATAAAACATGATAGGATCATATTTATATTTTGTAAAAATGATCTATAATTAATTTTTTTGTATAGGAATAATTCTTTATCCATACAGACAAACTATGTGACCAATATAACAAAAAGTTTTTGTTTCAATTTTAGTAGACATCTTAATAAAAAAGTGATTTTCTCAAAACTAAGAAAACACATTTAGATTATTTTGATACTTAAAGAAAACAATACATTTTTGAATTGGGGCATGTAAGAATTAAATCTTCATCAATCTAATGCACACTGTGAATGTTAAGAATCCAAGTGGATCTTTTTATTTAAAAAAACATTAATTTTTATAAAAAAAACTTCCATACTTAAAACAAAACTAACCCATCCATATTATTTTGACACATTAGTAAATTTATTTATATGAAAATTTTAATTTATATGACTCAGACTCACCTTATTATGATCTACGATGTTCCTGGTATAACTCAAAGTTTTTGTTATCAATTTAAAATTAATATTTATGTTAAAAATAATCACGCACTAAAATCAAAAACAAACAAACTTTGAGTGTATTGATAATTTAATACAATGATTAAAAATAAATTTTTGTATTTTAGGATTCATTCTCATATAAAATTGTCACACAATGTGACTGGTATGACTCAAACTAGTTGTTTCCAATTTAAAATATAAATTTATTAAAATAACTCCTATGACAAACTCAAAACTATGAAAAGGAATTCATATTGTTTTTATACTTTAAAAAAACGATCCCTAAGACATTTGGGACGAGTAGAAATTAGTCGAACCTCAATATAACTTATGGTGTGACTAATATGATTCTAAAGAGTCTTTTTTTAAAATTGAAATTAATTTAATTAAAAAATAAAACTTACATTC
Source organism: Viscum album (assembly GCA_963277665.1). NCBI lineage: Eukaryota > Viridiplantae > Streptophyta > Magnoliopsida > Santalales > Viscaceae > Viscum > Viscum album. The sequence continues at coordinate 1,998,921,378 of OY728157.1, forward strand.
TCAGAACAAATCAAATGAATTGGGATTATTTCGATTCTTCCGGAAAATGATCCATAAGTCATTTTTGACACTCACGAATAAGAATCATGTCAATTTTATACACGATGTTCCTATTATGACTCAATGTTCCCATTATCAATTTAAAATTTCCATTTTATTTGAGAAATCTTCACTCACAAAAAATTAAGAATACAAAGTAATATTTTATTTACAATTTAAGAAAATGAATCATATTTCATTATTTATGTGTATGAATCATTCTCACATTAAATAGAATGATGTGACTCGTATGAATCAGTGTTTGTGTTTCCAATAGAAATTATAATTTTTTAAAATAACACAAGTAATGTATTCAACACTAATAAAACACATTAGTATAGTTTTGATACATTAGTAAAATGACCCATAAGTCATTTTCTGTGTAGGAATCATCCTTACCTTAGTCCAATTAAAAGTGTGAATGGAATTAATCTCAATGCATGTTTTCAATATATATGTGTCCTTTTAGTTTAAAACATGCAGTACATATCCAAACCCAATAAAACAAGGCTAGATTATTTTATCATTATTTTATATGTTATTATGTAATTAATTACAATATAAATTTTATCATATAATTATTCCTCTAATTTTCACTAAGAAAATTCATTCAGACAACAAGATATGGTTTGATGGGAAACAATCCACCAAAACTTAATTCGATACACAATGTTCCTTGTCTAAATCAAAGAGTTTTTTTAAAAATAAAACATTATATTAAATTTATATTTTTATATTATTATTAACATAATAATTTTTTTCATATAATGGTGTATTATTTTTATTGAGTATGTGTTTATTTTCTTCAATAGCATGAGTCAGGGACAACAGAAAAAGGAAAAGGAACATTTATACTTTTGAATGTATGTTATAATTTGTACACACTCATGTAAATGTATACAAATTTTTTTTAAATGAATTCAATATATAGTTTTTTTTCTTTTATTTGTGTTATAAATTTTATTTAATTTATATTTGGTATTTTTACCTAATGTTTCTCTTTTCTAGTGATGTTTCTGGTGTGATAGTGTTCATTCTATTTCTAGTGCTACATTGTGCTATTACAGCACACTACAGTATTCCCCTTTATCAAGGATACTAAATGTTCTGATAAATTTATTTTTTATTATTTCTTCTAAAGGTTTTCATAAAGGACCCCATTGTTAGTTCTTTTAGAAGCGTGGAAAAGGGTGAGATTTTCATTGCATGTAGTCGAGATGATAAAGTGTACCTTTATCCATTAGAAATATAAAAAAACAAATAAAATGTGTATTTTATCTATTCTTATGAAAGAACATATAATGTATTCCCTTCTCAGTACATTTCTAGAACTGATAAAATCCTCGTGATTTTAATAACTCAATAGTTGTCAATGATTTTTAAGAAATAATGAAAGCAAATCTGTGCACTATTATATGGATATTTTTTAGTAGGGATAAGAAAAACACAAAAATTGTAAGATACATGAATGAAGATGATATACAACCCAAAATAAAACAAAACTACTACTAAACAACTAGATCCAACATTGAACCATCTCTATGAAACATTCAATTACTCACCACAACCAAACTCACCCCATGTCAACCATGAATATTAAAAGAGAATCCCAGTGAAACCGAAATTATATAAGTGTGAGATAAAAGTACTAGTAGTTTATCATAGCCCCCAAAACAATTAAATTGTTTTCGAATGTAAATTCATAAATTCCAGTTTGAAAATAGACCAAAAATTGGTATTTATAACATACCATATATAAAAATGAACAAGTCCATCATCACCTTTGAAAACATTGATATTTCATTAAAATACCAAAAAATTCATATTGAAAATAATTCTCTAGGATAAATCTATTTCCCAAATCACACACACCATTATCATTCCCCATAAAACCCAATTCGTTTTATTCGTGGTAAAAAAAGATTATTTTAAAAATGAATCACTGGATAAATCTACCTGAATAATTAAAAAAATTTAAAAAACCACTTTAAATACCCACATAGGATTCCTTAATTACAAAATAAGTTATTTACATCTTTTAAAATTTATTTTCCATACCAAAAAAACCAACAAACCCAAATTAGTAAATCTCAATAAGTAGGTACCAACCAATGAATAATATAGTAGACATAAAAATTAATAGTTTTATAACAATTAAATCATAGAAATAATATAGAAAAAATCAAAAATGTACCCTAAATAACTATCCATGAATTGAGTAATGAAATATTTCATGGGTCACTAAGGTCCAAATAGTGAGAGGATCTTGTACTCTTATAAAATAGACCAACTTATGGATTAAATTGCATCCTAAAACCATCCCATACAAGTATCTATGACCAATATAATTAAATTAGAACACCCCATCTTCCATTTTTTAATCTAGAGAATCAACTAGTACATTGAAGATCCTTTGTGTATAAGATATCTTGAATCTCACTAAGTATCATAGTTCTCATGAACAACAAAGTGAAAGTGTTCCATAAGATCAAATGAGATAATTTTAACTCCCAAAGAATAACCATATCTACCCACGCCCCTAACACCTAATGATTAATATCCATATATTGTAAATCACCGAATTTATAACATGCACATTCCCACTTCAAGAGGGGAATCAAGCATTATATAGAGATAGAAAACCCTTACAATGGGATAACAAATAGGGGTTATCAATGGGGTTTCCTTTATAAAAAACCATTTAATACCCAAAGTCCTAACCTGGAATCCAACACTAAAACATATATATGAAGTTCATGACCCATTCATATTTCATGTCTCACCATTGAAAACATTTCCTTAAAATGATAGAAAAACATACACTATTAAAAAAAATTCAAATCCACCCATTCTAAATCTTCCTCACCCATTGAAAACAAAAACATGTATAATGGCTCTCATTTAAATCAAAATGATTTCCAAATATTAACCATAGTTTTTTCCTAAGGGGGTAAACAACAAAACCATTTCAAATAATGATTTCACTACTGGAAAAACGGCCTATACCCACGGTTCAAAACCGTGGGTATAGCCCCCAAAACCGTGGGTATAGCCTATACCCACGGTTTTGGGAACCGTGGGCTGGAACGCCGTCGGTATAGGTCCCCAGCCTATACCCACGGTTTTGGAAAACCGTGGGTATAGGTGTCCTGCCACCGTGTCACCAAAACATAGATAATTTCCACTGTGTCAACGACCTATACCCACGGTTTCAAAACCGTGGGTATAGGTCCTAAAAAAAATGCAGGCGCCGAGTTTCGATCCCGCAACCTCTTCGCTGTAAACACCGCGTCTAACCACTACCCTAACTTCACGTATATGTATATATATATATATTTAGTTAAATATAGTTATAAAAACCGTGGGTATAGAGGGAAGAACCGTGGGTATAGGGTTCCCGCCAAAAAAAATTCCTTCCCGCGGGAAAACAAATTTCCCGCGCACTACAAAATTGACCTATACCCACGGTTTTTCATAACCGTGGGTATAGGTATTTTATCCCAGACCTATCCCCAAGGTTTTCACCAAAACCATGGGGATAGACCCCCCCTATACCCACGGTTTTGGGAAACTGTGGGTATAGGTGACTTTTCAGGACCTATCCCCACGGTTTGCAAAAACCGTGGGGATAGAGCCCCCTATACCCACGGTTTTGGAAAACCGTGGGTATAGGTCATGAAAATTCACCTATACCCACGGTTTTCCAAAACCGTGGGTATAGGGGGGGGTCTATCCCCACGGTTTTGGTGAAAACCGTGGGGATAGGTACATTTTCCAGTAGTGTTTTAAATTTAGTAAAGAACCCCTTTTATAAATCACTCAGACGTCCACACCTTCCCTCAAACCCAAATTCCCTTTAAAAAATTGTTTTCCCGAAAAAAAAAATTAATTAAAAAGACATTGAAAACATGAAAACAAAATTCAAAAATCTATGTGTCATTACATAAACTATTAACACCAAGAAAAATTCCACACAAAACATTTATCCCTTGAAATTTCATGAAAATATATCCATGATAATATCAAAACATAATGAAATGATTTCTTATTACCAATGAGATATTTCATATATTGATACATACATAAAATTGAAATTTAAAAAGCATAATACCATATTAAATTCATTAATTAAATAATTTCATAGTAACACTTACCTTAAAGATATGAAATCCATGCCAAAAAGTGTTTCCTTCAATGGAGAGCACACCAAAAAAGAAAGAGGACCACTTCTATATGACATAAAAGGACAAAGACCTATTTTGAACCGTCTCATATCTAATCCATGTGTTTGATTGTGTATTAGGGTCCCAATAGAAAGGGGAAATATAATATAGATAAAATTAGGATTAGTTTTTTATAATGATAAGATGAAATATTTTGGACTTTCTAGGAAAAAACTATAGAGGAGCCTATAATCTAGATGATGAGGAAGAAGAAGCTCCTCCCATGAACTCAAGGGTTGACCTATATAAATACATGGTACATTGGGTGTACCCCCCTTAATATCAAAATTGGTAAAATGAAAAATCCCCAAAAATATTATCACTTAGGGGGGGCGAATTGTTTGGCTACATTATTTGGTTAACCATGCACCTACCATATAGTAGATATGATCCCTAAAAATTTTAAGCCTTGATGTTTCCCCATGGGTTCCACATAGTTAAGAAGAACCAAGAACCACACACTAGAAAGGCACAAGATCTTGTATGATCATGGAAAATCTTTCCACATCTTGAAAACACAATAAGAAGGCATGTAAAATGGATTTTCCAATATAATAGGCCCACGTACAAGGGAACTGCATGGTTAGACTAATCATGATGGCTAACCATGATCCTCCCAAAAGGCCTCCAAACATGAATTTATGGCCCATAACCAACCGAAATTCAAAAACACTAATGGCTAGATAAAATAACACAATATAAAACACAATTTGACATGGGGGTGTCAGAACTCTAGCTATAAGAAAATCATCATCGAACTCTTCAATAATACTCTTAATAAAGTATGAAAAATAGACACCATATATCATTTAAAGGTATTCAAGACACCACATTATCAAAACGTAAATTTATGGTAAGGAAATATCCTAAAGATGAATGTGAATTTAGACTTATCCATTTCATCTTAGACTATAAGAATTTATTTGTTACCTAAGTATGATTATAGAATACCAAAAAACATATTTCAATATATCATACCATGAATTTTTTACAACAATGGAATATGAAAATGGATATTTCTAGTGGATGAATTTATTCTCATAATTTCAACAAATAATTTCTATTTCGTTATATTCCTAACCAAAATTTTTCCATCCTTTTTTCATATTTATAACCTTGACCCTACTTTTTAGTGAACATGTAGACCAGGATAACGCGAATGGTCATAGAAATGGAAAAAAAATAATTTTATAATAAGGAAATATTATCAATACTTCTCAAAACAAATATTTAGGAATTTATTCCCATTAGAACATAACCCTTATCTTGTAATCAGGATAATTTGGGATCATGGGCATGGGGAATGAAGGGATAATCCCTTTAATATTAAGAATAGAAAATCATTTGATTTTTTTATCCTTTCAACACATCCAAAATTGTTTATTCTTTAATTTTATGTATCTTAATGGGTATTATAAGTTGGTGTGTTGAATGATCATAGTCGAATGCGTATTTTAGGTGGGATAAATGTAGATAAGCCTTTAATAGTTATTTTTCCTGGATAGATGCTAAAATATTCTAACTATGTGGCTTATGATATTCAATGTGTTTCTTAAAAAATATATGGGAGATAAATAAATCCTCATATTGACAACTCTCTATATTGGGTCATTCATGAAATCTATTTTCTAGTTTTTTTACATTTTCCTATTCCAATTTATCATGATATTAGAAAATCTCGACCTCATAAGAATTACAAAGAGAAACCTCATTACTAGAGCTAATTCCTGATTATGTTACAACATGTGTTTTTATATTGTTGAACTCATCAACCACTCTAAAAAATTTTATGGATTCATCATCAAAATGATCATAAAATTTGAATATATAATCTCTTGAATGGTTTTTTTTAGTGTGAATTAGCTGGTATTTCTATTGCAATTACATTCATTATTTGTGATTTATTTCATTGTGTAAGTATTGAAGGTAATTAAAACGTCCATTAAAAATAAAAACAAATGACCATGATTAATATAAATATTTATTCCTTATAAATACAATTTATGCTATAAAATGGCTTCTAGATGACCACATATTAAAAAGGTTATTATTACAAAAAACCATAGTGTGACAAGTTTGACTTTTCCTAAAATGAAATACTATAATTGAATTAATGTAAACCTAGTGAGTCCAAGAGGTCATAATTCTAACCCATGGATATTTTTTGGTATAAAATTACTCATATAATAAAATTGGGGCAATTTTTAATGTAATCGGATAATATTTAGAAAATAAATTTTATCCTTAATTACATGACTAACCCTTAACCCTGCCAATAAAAAATCTAAAGCTAACTACTAAAATTTGTTAAATCTAAAAGGGAACTGTTTACAAAATATGGAACTTATTATTCAAAATATGGAATACATTTGTCAAAAATCATACCACAACATTGGTAGAAATTATTATAAAATTAAACTATAAAAATGAAATGGAAACCAGTTTTTTTGAAATATTCCATTTTTTAATTTAAAATGAATTTATACTAAATTTAAGTATAAAATCCAATTCAAAATACCTATCTTGATTATTTTAAATTAATATTAACTAATTTTATTTTAAAAAAATATTTTAACCTTGTAAATAAAATATAGTTTTTGAAATAAAACATGTATTTTTCATTATTCATTGAAAAATTATTATATTCATAAAATAATCAAAAAGTAGTCAAAATATAATTTTTTCATGATTATAATAGAAATGTAATTAATTTTCTCAAAATTATTTTATAAAAAAATCCATAAATTCATTTTAATATTCAATCAAGAAAAGAAAAAAACCCCATTTTTTAAGAAAACATATTTCTAGAGATTAAAATGTATATATTATATTATTATTTTATATTAATTTAATAATATATTAACATTGAGTTGTAAAATTATTTTTATTTCATAAATCAATATTTTATATTCATACCCACATATTTAACAGATAGATTATAATGGTCACATTAGAATAATAATATTTATTTTCTATTTTAAGAATGATGTGGCATATCTTGTATACTATCAAAAATTGTGTTTCATTTTAAAAACGTAGTATGTTACATTAACCCCCCCCCCCCCCCCCCCCCCGCAATAAATTTCATCCTCACAATTTGAACAGCAGATCAAAAACATTATTTTTTGAATATTCAATGTACCTTTATTGAAATTCCAAATCATGAAAAGTATAAATAAAACATTGTTTTTGAAAAGAGAGTAAGGGAAATGAAGAGGTCACCTAATATATCCCAAACTATGTTTCAATATAGGATAACATAAGCTATAATTGAGAACATATATATATAAGATAAAAAAACTCCCAAATGACGATGGATAGTGATAGAGGGCTTGGTCATGGGAATATTAATCATCACAAAACCATAATTCTAAGATAGGTCATATGTTATTTGATGATTAGGTAAGAAGAGTAAACTGGTAACATTTAATATTTCAATGTTACATTACTTCCTAGTTTATGAACTTGATGAAATATACATTCTTGACAAGAATAAATTCACCCATTAATCCATTTTTACAAGAACACATCTTTTTCACCAAATGATGAGTATGAATTTTTCATTCCTGAAGCACTATAATCAAATTATACATATCACAATATCAATAAAAAAATGAAAATTATATTCTTCACATATTTATACATTAAATAAAAAAATAATTATTACAAGATAATATAATTCCAATAAAAAAATTAATCTCCAAAATTCAACTAATAATTATCCTTAAATATCTTCTAAAATATATTAATCTAAGATTGAAATCGAAAAATCATACTTATTTGATCACATAGTCTCCAACAGTAAGTTTTCCTCCAAATAACATAAAAATATCTTAAATTATCATACCAATAATTTAATTTCATATGCCACATAATCTCTATGACATCTAAATAATTTTCATATATAAACTGAATAACCATAAGAAATATTAAAATCATATCTGCCTTAAAAACTAATTCAACCATAATTCATCTAATAAAATATCATACTATTTTATTTACCATAATCATATAGAGTTCTATATATAGTGAACATTTTCCAAAATAACAACAATCACTTAATCACCAAATCAATTTCTAATCACTTTGTTATCAATTATATAGAACATATGTTCCCAATATATTCTTAACTTTTATCTGTCATATTGTTTAAAGAAAAAGAAAATTTTATACTAAATAAGACTTCACATAGGCCTGTGGTAGGTGATTCACCCTTTCCACCTTTCTGTTATGGGTTCATAACTCAAGGCCTTGCTGGACACGGTGGGTTATCAATCTTCTTATGGGTACTCATTTTCATAAAACTATACTAATATAATCCCTATAAAATTCTAAAAACCTCCTAAAATTTAGAATATATTAATTAATAAAGAAAAGTGATAACCTCCATGGATATCTAAAAACTTTTTTTTCAATCTCAAAATGTAAGAATTAAAAATTACATCAAAAATGAATTTATTAAAAAACCCATCAGTCACCTTAAAATTTCATAATATAAATATTCTAAATGGGTTTCTATGGAATTAATCTTATGATCAACCATAAAATTATAAAGCTATTATAATGTTTATAACTATTAAAAATATATCATATTCTCTAAATTTGCCTTAACCCTCCTTTAATACAATCTATAATAACTTGGACCTAAACATTACATAATCTTGATTGTTGATTGAAGAAATCATTATCTTACATTTGGGGATATTTTTAGGTACAGTGTTTTAGAGAATGAGAATCAGAATCATTAATTAATATCCCATATATTATAAGTGTATTATTATAATTTATATCCATATTTTAGAAATGATTTTTTTAAACATGGTTTCTATTTATGAAAAATCATTTCAATTTTCCTATTGACCCCATCGTTCTCCCTAATTTTCCATAAAACCTGTAAAAGAAATTTCAAAACATGGGATGACAATATAATATCAGTAAGTCACACAAAATAAATTAAATCATTAGCCTAGTTAAAACCATGAATACTAATCACAAAAATTCTTTAAAAAATATATTTTCATCCAAAAAGTGAACAATTATTCATTTATGAAATATCATCATCTTACCTTTTTTATGTAAAATTATTTCAATTAAAAATAATTAAAATTCATAGAAAATTCATGTATGTGTCCTGTGAAAAAATCAATGTAAAACCCTTATATAACCCTTAAAAATGTAAAATCCATATAGCTGACTTCTGTCTCCGGAGTACCCACTGCATTAGAGATCTATCAAGGTGCACCCACGGTATAATCTATAAAAAGCTCACACAATGCTATATGGATCGTATAAGTTATAAAGGACTCACCAAACACTATCTAAGGGAACCAATACTAAATAATGTCCAAGGACCAAATCGTGAATACATTCCAATAAAATTATTTTAAAATCATGTGTAAAATACTATTGTATCTCAAACTACCATTTTATTGTAAAAATGACATTAAAATTCAAAAAAACCGAACACAAAATAAGGAACCTCTTTTCATTGAAAACGTTTATATGGAAAATTAAATCACTAAAGTATCATTAATGTAGGAAATTATGTTCATTGCATATATTTTAAAAACCATTTATTTTTACCATTGTAAAAATAGTTGTAATAGGATCATTAAAGGAGGATTTTTTTAATAAATTCATCTATATAAAATTTTAAAATGATTCTTTTGGGATATTATTTGAGATAAATTATATAATTACCTTTTAAAAAAATTATATATATATATATATATATTCATAAAAAATAATTTAAAATCATGTAAATGAAATAGAAATATTTTAAAATAAATCATTAAAATATTTAAAATGTGGTTTTTTAGTTTAATATTCCCTAAAATTATTTTTGAATGTGAAATAACCTTGGTTTAATGTCCTAAAAATAAAATTTTATTAATAAATAAGATAATTAATAACATATTAAACTTATTTTTTATTTATAAAATTTATTAAAAGGCATTTTGATGAGTTATTAAGAACAATTTCTTTGTTCTGGGAGTATTCATTTCATGGTTTCATGGTTGGTTAACCGATGTATTTTTATGGATTTTCATTTCAAAATACATTTGTACTCCAAAAATAAAATAATATGCTATTATAGATAATTAAAATGATTAAACTATATAATAAATCATTTTTGTTTCTTACATGATGATGATTGAATTGATAAAATGTTTATTATAATTTTTTTTATTATTTTGGAAGTTTTTATGATGTACATGAATTAGTTTCATTTTGATAAATATCATGTCTATATATTATATTAATGACATGAAATAATTTATAATATACATATTAATATATTACATGACCGTAATAATAGTTTTATTTTTTTCATGATGTTTGTATTCATAAACAAGAACCCATTATACATGGAGACGTTTAATGGCCATAATTTGAACAATGGTTTTTCATTATTTGAATAATGGGATATGAGAAAAAGTAATTAAATACAATATTTAACAATAAATATATCATACCATTATATTTATGATACTGTAGTTATTATTCCTTTATATAAGAATGATGTGAACATAAGGTATTATAAGCAAAGAAATTAATATAGGTGTTTTAAGAAAGTTACCTCTAGAATATTACCTCCTTGAAGGAGCCCATAATGAACATGGAATATATATTTTTTTGAGACTAGAATCTCTAAAATATGTAAAATAAAGTGTATAATATTATTTGGAAGGGTATGGCTGATCTAAAATAATCATGGTGGTGAAAGTAATTTAAGTGAGTGGTTCCCTTTTATAATTAAAGTGATGACCAATTTAGGAATTTCTCAAAATATTAAAAAATAATAAAACTATTCTTGAAAAATATAATTCCAAAATTCAATAAAATCTATAGTTAATGGTTTATTGGACAATATATTATCCTTTATGTCATTATTTAATATTTTTAGGTATTTTTAAATAATTTAATAAAATATTTTATTCATGAAGTAGCATTGATATAAAATTTGATACTATTCTTTACTATGACATTAAAAACATTAAATTGGAGATTTAAATTCAATAAAAATATTTTTTTATATCATATACATGTCAAATATATATATAATTCATTCTTGTATCACCCTGAGTGTCTAAAATTATATTTATTTTAATATTTTTAGTATTATTTATTTGATTTATCGATTAATTTAAAAATTAATGCATCATGGTTTTGAAAGACATTAAGGTAATTATATCATCCCTAAAAAATTAAAAATAACTTACCATAATGATTCTAAATATTTTCTATTTAAATAATATTTATGGTCAAACATAGTTTTTAGATGACCACAAATCAAAAAAATATTCTTATTAAAAACCACAGGGTGACAAGATTGAGTTTTCTTAAAAATAAAATACTATAAGAGACTCAATGTAATCATAGTGGATTCATAGGGAAAAAAATTATTCCCATGGATGATCTTGGTTGAAAAATACAAATAAAATAAAACTTTTACTACTATTAATTTAATTTTATTATATTTGTACTATTATTTTTACCCTTAATTTATTGATTTACCTTTAACTAAGGTTTAAAAATTATTAATTTTATTATTCATATGGTCTACAAAAAATAGGGAAAACTTTAATAAATTTTTTATTTTGATTATAAATATTTAACCTATTTCTCAAAATTAAAAACATTGAATTAGAATAATTTAATTTAAAATTATACCGAAAATTTATAATGAAAATCAGTTTTCTGGAAAAATTCCATTTTTAAATATAAATCTTTTTATACTAAATTTAATTATTAATTCAGTTATAAAAACACAATTCTAATATATTAAATTAAAATAAACTATTAAAATTTTAATAATAATCCAAAAAATAACTTTACAATGTAAATAAAATACATTTTTCAAAATAAAACTAGTATTTTTCACTATTTATTCAAAAAATACTTTTTCCCGAATATTCTCAAAAATGCATCCAAATATAATTTTGACATGATAAAACCAAAAAAATAAATTATTTTTTCAATTATATTTTCTAAAACATCTATATATTATTTAAAATTTTCATTAAATAAATGAAATAAAAAATATTTTCCAAGAAAACATATTTAAAATGATTAAAATTAATATATTATACTATTATTTTACAATCATTTACCAATAAAATAATATGATGTTGGGTACTTATGTTTACTTCAAAAATCTGTTATTCCTGATCATTACCCGCCAATATTATGGTTAGGTTATAAAAATAACATTTAAATAACAATATTTTGTTGTTTATTTAATCTCAAAGTGGCCTATCTTGTATGATTCCAAACAAAGTGTTTCCTTGTAAAAACTAGGGATGTTACAGTAACTATCCAATAAGTCATTGGCCTCCTATGAAATAAGGAATGATGTTTTGTTTAGTTTGTAATATGACCATAAAATGGTCTTTGTAAATATTATCATTAAGGAAATCATCACACACGTAGTTTGGTTCCACTTAATTAATTTCATATCATTTTAGGTCATATGTCAATGACTACATTGGTTCAATTTAGGGCCTTGCATTTATTCCTACTTCTAATTTTATTTATTATAGTGTATAATATTATCTTTAGAAATTGATTTATCATTCTCATTTTACAATGTGAGCGAATATTTTTCTCAATAATTAAGGAATAGAGAGGTGTGACTATATATTCTTTATTTCAGGCTTTGAGGGTGTATTATGATTGTAATGTAAGGAATGATCTATCATAATATTCTCATCGCATGGGGAATATTTTACTAATCAAAAAAGTTTGAGGGAATCATCCAATTCTCATTCTATATGTAGTATTATTCTTTTAATATAACGAATAATGGGATATTATATTCACATTACATTGGGTATCTTAGGCATATCACATAATTTGATTGGTTTCAGATGATCATCATAATAGAAGGATACTCAAACATAGAAGATACTACATCCTGAAGAGAAGATGAAATAATAATGATGTTGGGATTAAACATAAATGAGATATCATATTTATCTTATTAGAATAATTATAAAAACTCATGTGGCATAAGTTGAATAGTTCAAGGTTGTATGATAGGACCATCCATGAATTTTAAAATAATGTGATAATGATTTATTATTATATATTTTGAATACATGTAGTTATGATTATGAGGTGAAAGTTACCTAGAAATGGCGTGGATGGTAAAATATGCATGAGAGTACATTTCAGTTTATTCGGGTAGAATATTATTGTGATTTTTTTTGAATAATCATAGACAGTATCTCAAATGGTGGAATTCAAGGAAACCAATAATTAAATATTCACTCAAGGGATATATGAAATAAATAGTTCAATCTCAACACGAGTCATATAGTTAAACTAAGATGTGTTTCTCAACTCTTGGTGCTTTAAGAAACCAAGAGGAGTATCTCAAATCAATACATTTAAAGAAACCAATTTGAGTATCTCAACTTAAGAAAATTCCAAAAACTAAGGGATGTATCCAAACATAATGAATCTTTGTGGGTATTAAACATGAATAACCTATATGAGAAAGATTTCGTTGAATTTTTTACCTTAGACACACTCATACATGGTTTTGAAATTTTTAAGAATGGGAATCATGTGCAACATGATTATAGATTCCCACGTGATATTTGTTTCATGCAATATTAATATTCTTAAAAAAATATTAGACACATTAAATGAATATTTTGTGGTGTTAGTCAACATGGGTCAAATATTATATGATAGTAGACCATTGTAATGAGGAAAGTAAACACTTTACTAAGAACCAATTTCATATATTAATTGGGCTCTATCTATGAGGTTAAAGTTCCCTAGACCCATGATTTTAAAATATTCATGTTCTCAATATTCATATAAATCAACCCTATATTAAATACATTCATCATATATATTTATAGAGGAGCTAGTGCAGAGACTATGTGATGATATTATGTGGGGAAAGAATTATTGTGACGATATTTCTCAGTCCCCCCCCCCACTCCATATATTAAAATTCTAGGGTTACATAAATGGGTTTTAAGGAGTCTTATAGAATGTAAATACTCCACAACTTGTAGACCACTTCTCTCAATATTCGTGTCATTGAAGAAATTTTGTTCTAAATGTTTGTGCCTCACATTTTCCTACTCAATGAGTGTGTTGAGTAATTCTATTTATTTTTTGTAAATAACTGCCAGGAATCATTGTAATTTACGTCATAAATGAATCATTTGGTAATATAAGACTCATGATTCAAATCTATAATTGATTTTAGGATTCAATAATGATATAAAACCACGACTAGTTACTATTACCCCGCTATCAAATTATATCCATCCATTAGAACCTTAAGTGGTCTTGAAGGATTACCACTCTACATATGAAAAGGAAACCCTTTCATGATCATGTCACAGGATTTAAATTTATTAAAAAAATTAGATTATTGAAACCTTCTTCTCAGAAATGAATATGTTATCATTGTGATTGATGACATTTATTTTCAAATAAAATCCAAATATCATTTTTCTTCATGAAAAAATGAGGCCTAATTTAAATCAGCCAAATATATTCATATATATGTTCATTTTGGCATCATGATCGATTAAATAAAGTCATATATATGAAATATTCTAATAGATATATAGAATACCCCTTAATATGTCTTTATTGGTTCCAAAAAGTTTCCATATGACCCCTTAATATGGGATTTATTATTTGGATAACATTTTCATCGTAAATGGATGAAGTATATTGCCTATATCTTATGGGAGGTTCACACTACAACATCATCTAAAAAGAAAACATATATATTTAACCAATATCCCTTTGAAACTAGGAATTCATATAGTTAATGGGGGTCTAATTTTTATATTCTTCACATATAGATGTACATTTCTACCAACACTTTAATTCATTAGCTTGGGTGAAAACCAAATCATGGATTTCCTAGAATAATGCGTGGTATATATTTTTCACTGAAAACTATTATAATCAAATTGTTTCAAGTCTTCATAATATTATCATATAACCCCAAAATGTAGAATATGTGCAATATTTATAACTATACAATTATGAATAGTACATTACAATTCACTATCCCTCTATAAATGGTAAGTTGTTCTCAACTTTACATGAAAACCCAAAAATTTCTAATGAAAATTCTATAATGGATATATGAATCTTATAAAATGATTAGATATAATATTATTGGATTTTAAGATAATTCTTATATATTTAATAATAGTAATTCAACCAAGATATTTAGGTATTTGAGACTCTCTAATTAGAGGAAAAAGTTATGATTTAGTAAACAAATCAACAGAAACCGTGATTGTATCCTTAATTTTCTATGATCTTATGAATGGTATGAGGAAAATATAGTAAAATCATTCAATTTAAATTATAAAATACGCAATGACTAAAAATTTACCTATATCCATTAATATTCACCATTCACCCATGGATAGGTTAAGCATATCAATATACAGACCATCAATTTCGTGCTTCATATTTGTACCCAAAATAGCTTTCAAACACAATAGTACATTTTTATCAGACTAAGATGAACTAACTAGAATGATATATAAAAATATCACATTTCATCATATCTTTAAACCATCCGAAAAATAATTCAACAATGTAAACACAATAGAGAATCAGTATCTACTTTCAACTCAGGTATCTACTCTCCCCCAAGGATTTCATCCTTTGAAATCCAGCACTCATAAATTAAAATTTTACCCACTCTTACTCACTCCAAAATGATTGATTTTGTTATCAAATTTACTACAAAACACGTACTTCCTTCCCTGAAACACTATTTCTAATTCACCCCAATTTTTTATCCTTTTCACGTTTAGAAATCTTATTTTCTAATGGAATGTTGTCACTATAATAATCTAGTAAAAGTTTGGGTAACACATTTTTTGAGAGGATTATATGGTGAATCATATATAAATGGGTATTAATTCCAATGTTGGGACTTTATAATAAATATAAGGCATGTTCATTGATCCATTACAGTAATAATATTAATACAAGTTACCTTAATATGGTTGATTAATCAAAACCATGAATCGATGTAAACATATGTATGCATCAAAGGTTCTATGTTATTAATTTTCTATTGATTATGATATGATTAGAAATTTTATAGGTGGTTTCTCTATATTTTATCACCATATAGGGAGGTAGATGGTTATTTGGAGTCAGTATCATGCTAATGAGAGGGGGATCCTATGTAAACCTATGATTGGAATTAAAACCCATGTAGTTTAGAGGTACTTATAGGAAAAAATAAAAACTTTTAAGATCATTATATAAGGATAATGTTGTTCCTTTTAAGGTCATGAAAAAAAACCAAATGGGTATTTTTTTAGGTTCATGAGTTTAAGAAAAATTTTAGTCATTTTATCATTTTGTAGAATGTGATATATTTCATGTATTCTAACCTAATTTCACAAAAACAATATGATATTAAATTTAAATTCATACCATAAGGGCTACTAAGTGAAATTTTACTAGCTACGGTTTTAATGGGAGTTACTCATGTGTGTCCCTTTCTAGTTTATCATGTCCATTAATATACAAATAAGAATTTGTGTGGTTAGAATCATAGAGGTTATATACACTTGGTGTAGAGGGGATCATGGAGGATATGTAACATTGAATAATGTTTTGGGGCTTATTGAAGTTTGTGGCCTATATTCTTATAGATCATTGTTAATGAAATGAGGATGAAATCATGAATTAGAATGTTCATGACGATTAAACCAAAGTTAGTGGACTATAAGACTATATATTTATTGTAAATTTGTAGCTAGATATGTAATAATTATCTTATAGGGGATATGTTGTGGTGATCGAATCTACAGATCTACTAGAGGATACACCATTAAAACTTACATGAAATTGAAACAAGAATTAATACCTCCCGGAATGGGAGGACCCGCCAAATACCAAGTTCCATATTATAGGAACATAATACACCTAAATCCCCATAATGATTCTAACTATGAACACACTTGATATAGTCTCACACATTTATACAATTTGAAATAATTTATTTAAAGAATGAATTATTACATGGATCAACTAATGATTCAAACATCAATTGGATAACACTAATACACTTTTTCATTTATCAAAAGTTAAAATTTATTTAATTCAATTTAAATAATTATCTAGGTTGATCACTAATATTAAATTTATTTCTATCCATGGGTATAATGAGTCAACCCCACCGTAATATTGGTCTTCGTCTGTTCAATCAATTTGACCGACATTTTATCATCATTAATGTCCCTTCATTGATCATGGTAATGTCTAATTTTCTATATGAATTCACTTATAACTTCTAAAATCTAGTGAACAACACAATTCACTCTTACATATCATCTTATGATCTTTATGTATAATTCTATTACTGTAAAACCATGAGGATTGACCTATACACATCATTATAAAAATTCCTAAAATAAAACTAGGTATAAATTCCATTACCACATTTTGGAAAAACATATATAGCCATCATCTAATACATGAATATTAGGACACCCTCTTTTAGAATTTATCAACGAAACTATCTATATCTACTTAATTTTTTCTACTTTTATATTACTTATCAGGCTAAGTCATATCTAATAATGTTTTCCTTATAGATAGATACACAGAACATGAAATTGGAAAACACAATTCTTAGTAACATCTCACATGAATAATATTTTAATAGAATAAATGAATACCACAAAAACATATCTAAAAAACCAATATACATCCTAAATATAATAAATAGTAAATCCACCACCTTCTGATTCCCGTAGTCCCACTAAGGCATGATATCTATTTAGAATTTATTGGACTGAAAAGTAGTGAAAAAGTTGAAAACAAAATTTCTACCAAATATCTCCCAGAGGATCATACTCTATATCATATGTAATCATCTAGATGAATAGATATTTTGGATGTTATTTTTCTTCCACGAATTAAACAATTAATTCTTAACAAAATGGATTACATTTTCCCAGTTGTATAATTTAAAACCATTTGCATATCCCCTTCTAGGACCCCCATTAGATTCCTCAATCATATCAATTCATTTTGTTCCTATATTACCATAATATATTATTCTTCCCGTATATAAAATTATATGAATTTTTTAATACAATAACTCTTCTTAGTATCTAAATCCCTAACAAGGTATTCATCCACACAACCCTATAACGTATCATCAGTTCTGAAAACAGAGCTACATATTTTGATCCTTGTAGATATCAGATGATCCATTTTACAATTTCCCTTTGTTATTTTCCAATAATTTGTATGAATTTACTAGAATAATCTATTATAAGTACTATTTTATAGATACTTCACAACATAGAATAAATCTGACTACCTACAACTATTTAAAAAAATCACCATATACTTCAACACATCCATCATTTTTTGTGTTTCCCCTTGGATAGTTTGAAGTTTCTAATAAATAAAGTGGCGATAAAATTATATCCAACCACAAAAAATCTTTACATAATCTTCTAAATTTATTTCTCCTATTTTAAAAAAATATTCATGTATTTATATATCTCTAAATCTTCATTCCCAATATTTTCTTTTCCATCATGGAGATCTTTCAACTATAATTTTATGGGAAAAAACTTTGTTAATTCCAAAATTATTCTAATTTCCAAACTATTCAGGTACATTTCATAATCATTAAAAAAAATAATGATAAATAATCCATCTATAAACACCTTCACGTAGAAATAATAATCCATGTTACTTCACATGAAATATTTCTCATTCAAGAAAATATCAAACTTATAATTTCACTTTCTTAGTTCATTTTTCAATCTATGAAGATACATCTTTATCTTAAGACACATGTATTTATTTTCATTATCTGCGAAAATAATTGGTTTCCACATGTAGATTTCCCCCAATTATACCTGTGGCAGGAATTTCATTTTCACATCCATATACTCTGGCTGTAATCTACTGAACTAAAAAAATATAATCAAAATTTTTTGGATGGAATTGTGTATATAAAATATTGAAGCTATTTAAGAGAGTTCTATAGTCTGTATTTCATAAATAAATTCATCAATACACATTTTTTATAACATTCCTTACCTCCAACATCATATTTTAATCAAAATACCAATTTTTCTCGAGCACATTTTTTGATCATGGAAATTTTGTTAACATATAGGCATCATTAAATTATAGTGAATCCCACACATCTATCCTAGATGACTCACAAATACATGAATTGTTAATACTAAATTCTTATATGAAGCTCTTAGGTTCACCTTCATTCAAGAAAAATTAATTATCGCAAGTTAGATTCAATCCTTTGTAATAGAAAACTCACTTTGGTAAATCATCGCAATTATATTTGTGACACTGCACTTTATATAAGTAAAAATTATATGTATGAACCTTTTTGTACTCTGAATCAAGACTATATATTACAATAGATTTTACTTATATCTTTTTTTACAGTGGATTCTGAAAATTCCATGCTCCCTAAATATTTGATAACATTTATCCTTCTAAAACTCACATTCAGATCTACTTGTACATGGTATTTTGATTCTTTTTTCTAAACATAATATTCTAACATTATCCGTTATTTCAAAAATACCATCTCATGGAAGAGAAAATTTCATACTGAAATTAATTTTCCCTTTTCATCATCCAAAATTCAAAATCTAGGTTCTTCATCACCATATCCCAAAAAATCATGTAGTGGACTTGGATTCAAGTTTTTCAAACTGAATGGAATCGATATTTAAATTGGATAAATATAAAATAATAATGAGTTTGGTTAAATTACACTAGTTTACTAAAAAATATTTTTTCATGAATATCCTAACCTATTAGATTCAATAGACTTATATTATCCAAGGATATATTTTGATTAAATACTTCTTATTAAATTTCTTGGTAAATTCATGAATGTTCCCTCAATGAATGTTCCTTCTGCATTAATATATAATTCACCCACTCAACCAAAGCATTATTTTATGGTTATTAGGTATATTATTTTCCATCCATGTTATTTTATTATATAGATGATTCAAAAATACCCAATGTTTTATTTACTACTATTATTCGAACTTATTGATTTTATATTAATATATGTCTCCCTTTTAACCGTGGAATTTTATTAAATAGATGCATTGTACATCAATGATTTCTATTTTAGGAAAAAAAAATTTAATAAAAAAAATTCTAATTTGGGAAAGTAAAATTATCCTCTTATATGACATGATGTGGAACACCCCAAAATATCCATGTGAACAATCTCTAACTTCCTAGATCTAGGATTTCATATTTTCAAGTTAAATATAACCTTTCTATGATTTTCAAGTCCAAATCTCTAACAGATTCAAAATAATTTGTTATAAATATTATTTATAACAATTTATTCTGTAGCATTCATATTATTCTTACTACGGTTCCCATGATGACCATGCTATAATTTTGAAAAGTCAAAATTTGATTTTATAGAAAAAAAATTATCAATTTAACATTCCCATAGAATTCATCATCAAATATATTAAGTATCATTCTAGGACCACGAATCCATAATTAATCATCTGCACTATAATTTTTACCTATTTATAAATCCTTCTTCTTCTTATCTATGAAAAAAATGAAGTTATTTTTAGAGCTAGAATGTTCTATATAACCTTCTAGTTACGGTAACATCCATTTGATATCTTAACAATAATGTATTTATTTCATTTTCTTTATTAGATTCACAATTTTCCAGGAGATTCTTAAAAAAAATTATGTATAATTAAACATGGATAAAACCTTGAGATTTTAAAAAAAATCAGAAAATATAATTTCATTGATAGCCCGTGTTACACGCAACACCGAGTTTAAATTATCAGTTATATACTATTAAAATATTTTTTTTATTTGATATATATAAACTAGATGTTAATATATAAGGCTTGAATAAGAAATTATAAATTATTAACATTATATGATTTACAAATTAATCAAATAAATTTATTTTTTTTCAATTTATTAGAAATGTAAATAAAAATCATTTGAGGTTAAAATAAATGATTTTTTGAAAACCTATTTTAATTAACACCAGGTAATTGTTTCTCAATAAATATATCAAATATCTATTTATTAATTATTTTATTTAAATATATATAATATATATTCAATAAAATGGATTATCCTTCAACTATTATTTTTTATAAGAATGGGATAAGAATATATCCAATCTTATGCATAACAACTTTAATTTTCAAAAGGCGTTCCATCTTAATCATATTTAAAAAGTATTTTCAAATATTTTAGAAACAATTTATAAATAAATGATATTTATTTTAGGAATCACCATTTCATAGTTATTAGAGAATATTTTTTCAAATTTTTTGAAAATATTAATTTTTTGATGAATACTGAAAATTTTGTATTTTATTAAAAAAAATTCATTTTCGATTAAATTATTTACAAAGTTTAAACTTTTTAAAAACTGGTTTAAATTTTAAACATGGTAAATTTTATTATTTTTAAATTAATTTTGTAATTGGAATCAATTTTAAGTTGACTTTTTAGATAAAAAATTTCATACTTTTATATAAATTTTATTTGGAAATTGTTCTATCACCACGACTGCGGGTTTAATTTTAAATTAAATTCATAAATTATTATAAATTATCTCTATAAAATTTGATTCCATTTTTAATAATAAATATAAATTTTATATAATAATTTCATCTTCATTTATTATCATAATTAATTGAAAAATTAGAAATAAATGATTACCAAGGGTAATGTTATAACATGTTTACTTGAGGGTTAAAATAAAACTTTAATGGTTAAAATAACATAAAAACATGTAAAATTTCTATTTCATGGAACAATTTAGACAATATATAATATTACATTCAATAATGTAAAAAATTTAGATCATTTTTTCATCTGTGAAACATGGTTACATATGTTTCATCTCAAAAATCCCATGTCTATCATCTCCCCCACTTATAAATGGCCACCCCCTATACTATACTCTACACACATTAAAAGGATTTTGGATCAGAATATTAAAGACCAAGTATATTTATTACATTAATTCTCACAAAAATTATGAAATATTTCTTTTATAAAACCCTCTTATTAAATATTTCAGTGCAAACTTAAAGAGGTAGTCTAAAGAAGAGGTATCATACCTAACTGAGTGTCTTTATTTGTTTTTTACTCCAAATCCACCATATATTCATCAAATATGGTGATATAATAATGTATACACATCGTATATAAATATATTTTTTTTATTTTTATGTAATAATATATATATATATATTCTTTTCTGTCAGATGGGAAACGAAACTATGGATTGTGTGTACGGCAGACAACCACCTCGTGAACCGATGTATTTAATTTTCTATAATCAACTCTTATATGAGTATATAATTATTTAATTACAGAATATATGTGATATTTATGACATGATTCGGGTATTATTATTATAATATCACATCAATTTCTTACCATCTAATTCATTGGAAAATCATAACGTCACTCGTGCGTACGTGTGGGCAACCACCTCTATGAAGTGATGTGATAGATTTATCATTTTATTTTAACATCGATAGTAATAAGGATATATTTAATGAATATATATTCTATAAAAATAATTTTGATAAAATAAATTCATTTTTATTATTCTTTCATTTCATTTATTAAGAAAAATTAAAACACAATTCATTTGTACACGCGGCCAACCATCTCCCTGAACAGTGTAATATAAATTTTATCTCTAACTATTATGGATCGCTATAAATACATACATAATAAATTTAATTGATAATTGTGTGGTAATTATCATATATGATATAGTGGAACCATAATCAATGTATAATTGATAAAACTATTAAACTGTAACATATATTAAAAAACAAACAATTATCACTAAAAACAGGATTTATTACAATGAATTATAGATTGACATAAGATAAAATGGTATAATTAAATCATATAAATAATTATATTTATAATTATGGATTTATAAAATATTTATTATAAATTATTATTTATTATATAGTGGTTTAGAACATGCATGAAGAAATAATAGACTTACAGTGGGGGTTTTCTCATGAAACATTTCTTTTTGTGAGCCACAAGCCATATTAACCAATTGTTTCTTCTGGGTATTGTATATATATTACCCCTGAATTTTAATTTTGGTAAAAATCATAAAAACTATGTGATATTAATATCCATATAAGGTTATTTCATTTATAGGTCCTCTAATTCTGATGTTACCAATGTGCTAAGGGTTTATTTTTAAATCTCATTGTTTATTAGGATTGGTTATGATAATGCTTCTGATGATTAAACATTATGATGTATCAATAATTAAACTCATGAATGTTCTCATCTTATATTTATTTCTAGATAAAAGATTTTTTGGTTCATTTTCCTCTCTTTAATAAATAGATACTGAAATAGTTTTTCTGTTAAAATTGAATTTCTCGGTCTCTCCGGTTGAACATTATTTCTCACCAATGTCTAGGTTTTCAAATAATGTTTTAAAGAACTTTTTTACTATTATAATAATATAAATTATATTAATTTATACTACTTTTTGAATTCTTGTAAATTAGTTTATAAGGAATATATTAAATGTTTTCTAAAATTAGGTTCTTTTTACTTTTTCAAAAAATTTGATACTAATATTTGTTTTTATGTATACGCCATGAAGGTTATTTTCCACCATCATGAAAAATAAATGATTTAAATGTTCCTTTAGAAGTTACAAATGATATTTTCAAAAAGATTTTTTTTCTTTATTATTTAGGATATTTTAATATTTCAATTAAGTGACTATTAAAATGGATGGTATAATTTCTTGATGAATGTTTTAATGGTATTTTTATATAATTTATATTTTTAAACAAGAACAACCACTTATTTTGATCATGTTTTAAAGGGTATATTATCAAATTGTACAATCCAAATTCTTTATCAATATGTTTTATTATTAATAAGATAATATTTCGTTGAAACAAATTTATTTTCATGGGTTTTCCAATAATGAGTTTCTTAATTATTTATGAAAATTATCTTTGTTTCATGGTTTATGATATAATTATATGATGATTTTTTTATGATCATATGGAACTCATATGTGTGGTGTTCAAGATCTGATGGATAGTTCTCTTATAAACCAAATATTATTGATTCCACAATAATTTATGGATGGGTGATTCCATTATAAAACATGGAGGGGTGGTTCCACATTAAAAAGAGTTTGTGTAGTTCCGTTACAAATTGATGATGGGTGAGAAAAATATATCTAATCATTACATTAAATAAAGATGGATATCTCATGAGATAAACAAGACCAAAATATGGAATGAACCGAGTTCATTATTGGAATTTGTCCTATTTGATAGACATATGAGTGAGTATTAAATACTATGATGGTTTTTAGATGGAACACATTCCACAATAAAATTCATTGAAAAAACATAAACTATTAGTGAAATGATTTTATAAGCTTATATTTATTCCACAAATCTGTGTCGTATTCCAATGTTATTCCCTCATGTATTATATTTTATGATTTATTTTATATCAACTACAAATAAGCAATTAATAAAACCTTTTTATGATATATGATATGAATGGTATGGTTTTAAAATGTTATGTTTATGTTCGTATACACTTTTACACTTATAATTCTTTTGTGATCATTAATATGTCACTTTTTACCCTTACTGGTCAACATATCACAAACTTTATTATATTTGTTTACCACATGTTATGAGAAATATAATATTTTAGATCTGTATGATAACATTTTTAGTTCTTATAAACATAGGGGGTCATGTAGTTAACTTTTGAACATTGTGTTTACGTATCAAAATTTCCAAAGATACTAGACCTATTCAATTTCAGAATGCATATTCATTTATAAGAATAAATATTATACTATTATAATGGGATATCTATATATGAAAGGTATGTTTCATTATATTTAGCATTATAAGAAGTTTTGGTTAACCTCTAGAAAGTAGGATGAGATATCTTTAGTGAGAACTGTTAAGATATGTTAATTTATAGGAAAATTTCCTAGAATTATACTTAGGGATAGAGAGAATTTTTATAAATTACATCCATGTTTTGGATATTATATATGGGTGAGCCTCTAGAACAATTGTACCTAGGTGTAATATCTCAAAAATTGGTTAATTTTTCTATGACTCAATCATTGCATGTCGCACAATAATAGGCCTTTTTCTCACCTATTTCCAAACTCACATGGAATATGTTTTATAAATTAAAAAACACATTAAAAAACATCAAGAAGGATTTGAATAGATCATGACTATATAAGATCTAGGTTAAATATAATTTTAAATATATTTTAAATAATGTTTCATTATTTATCCATTATATAAATGATTTTTCATGATTATGTTGTTTACTACTATAATTAATATTTCTCATGCTGTTATTTTTTGTTTTAATTAATGTCTGAAATCAGAAGAAATAATGTGAAAAATTAATTTCATGACCAATGAAATAGTTGTCTTCAAAATAAATCAATTGGAATATAATTTAGGATGAAATATATTTTGAATAATCCCACTGAACTATCTCAAGATATAAGTGGTAACATAGATCTTAAAATTATTAATTTACCATAGTGGGAGAAAATTTCTACTAATTATTTTATGAACTAATAAATACCCTCCGTTTATGAAACTTATAATCCATTGGATGCTGAGAAATGGATCAATATTATGGTAAAGATATTTTTTTCATAAATTTCCAAATAATAATATGTTACCCTATTCATTTATCATTAGGAATGTCCAGAAAATATGTGGGTGGGTTTATTAAGATTAAGAAAAAAGGGGATGAAATTGAAATTATGGAATGACATGAGTTTAATGGGATATTTTTCAATAAGTACATTATTTTTATTATATATAAAAAATAATGGAATTCACTAAGCTTTAGTAGAACCGGGATTAATCCATTGCTTCCTATGAGGAAAATTTTACTAGACATCTAATGTATACTTTAGGTTTAATCATCATCCCTGAAATACAAAATTATAAATTATTTAGATGTTTTAAAGAATTTAACCAAAATTAGTTAACCATAAAGGATTTTTGAATCTATCAATAAATCATTTTTTGTGTAGTCGCAGTGGAAATGGAATCTGGAAGCTGTCATTGTTCTGGTGATAAGAAAAGAAAAATTGAGTTTCATTAAAGCACCAGTGGTATATCACATGTAGGGAAGAAAAAGGTTCAACCTTATAGTTTCTAGGAATATGGTAATGATCACTTAGTAGAATACCTAAAATGAACATGAAGAAATTTAATGTGTGGGAATACTATCCATTAACTAAAAGATAGTACAAGTAATGTTATGAATTATATCATTTAGAGTATTAAAGAGTTGTTTTTAAAGAATACACTACCTACAATTCAGTGTTATAGATATAATGAGTTTTGGAATTATGTGAATCAATTCCCTAATTAAAGTACTAGTAAGGGTAATAATAAACAACATATTATGATGAAAAGGGAAAAGTAAAATGTTAATGCAATAAAAATAGCTAAAGTGATCATGATAATTTAGGAAAATGTATCCTCCACTCTAGTTTTTCAGATTTCATATTGGATTTTATATGAATTATATCTATGAAAATATTTTTTTTCTTCCTTTAGTGGTAGTTTATGTAATTATGAGCATATATTATCTCTCTCTACATTGATTTCTGAATAATATAATCACATTTGATATTTTGAATCATCCTAGGATCATATATCGGTGAAGAATGAACTCAAGATTCTAATGTAAATGTTTTTTTTCTAATATAGGATATTATTTAATAAATAATGGGAGAATTATCTTCTTGGAGTATATATAATTTTATTTTGAAAAATTATTAGGGTGTGCACATTTGGGTATGAGAAATTATGGGTTATTAAAATGATCGCAATATAATTGTTATGTTGGACCTAGAAAAATGTGAGATAAAATAATTCAAGTATTTTTCAATCAATTTTAATCAGATATATTTTAGTGGATACTACAAGTTATCTATTTATGAAATGGGTTATTTATACCTTTGGGTGTTATTTCTAAAGTTTGTGAACATGATTCTATATATAAATCCATATTGGATAACATGTGATAACTATTTTTGTTTTGGTAAACATGTAGAGACATATGGAATGAATTTTCACACTTTTCTAGATAATAAGATCCAATAAAAGTTTATTTTAGTTCTTTTGAAAGAAAAACCCATCATGTGTATTCATTTGTTGGAGTAACAAATGAATTAAAATGTTTTCTACGCATAACTAAATGATGAAATTGCACCTATGATATACAAATAAGTCAAGAAATTATATTTTTTATTATTCACTATATTTATAGTAAAATTAACCCTCAATATTAGGAAAAAACATTTAAATGAAAATTATATACATGTATATTCATTTTTGATGAACTAATAGACTTTTAACCCATCAGTTATTAATGGAATTTTAGTGGAAAACGTTTTCCTGGACATGATATCTATAAGTCGTTATTACTTTATAGGTGTTATTTTTTTACCCCATGTCTATATATTCATTTCCCATTACTGTTCACCAATTTAAAATCATCTTTTTTCAATATATACTTCATATTTCCTATTCCCTATTTCTAAATAGAAGGGTTATATACCCCTTTTATATTGTATGTTTTCCACAAATGTATTTTGAAATGTCAAACCCCTAATTACCATGGACACATTAAAATCTCAAGGATTAAATTTTTAATGGGGGAGAATGTAACACATCGACATTTTAAGAAATATTTTTTAAAAAATAAATATATTTATTTGGTAACAAAATTTGATTTCCACAACGAGTTTAAAAGAACCATGATATAATATTAAAATACTCTTTAATATAATAGTTATAAACATTCCATTAAAATAAAGGTTATTAATTAGGAGGAAGGTATTATAAAATGAATTTTTTTACACGTGAATCACATAAATTCAGTGATTATTAACCGATTATATATGAAAATAAAATTCATTAGAAAGTTAAATAAATGCTTTTTGAAAAAAAAATTATGCGAAAAATGTGTTTTTATATTAATAAATTTAATTTATTACAATTTATGAATTATTTTAATTAAATTTATAATTTATATATTCAATATAATGTCTTTAAAAATTATATAATATTTTTTCTAATCATGGGATATGAATAAATCCATTTTATGTATAAAAATATCATTATTCTAAAAAGTGAATTTGTTGAGAAACTATTTTAAAATTAATTTTCAAAAAATTTATATAATATATTTTAAAATTATTGAAATAATTTTTGGACTCCCATGTTAAATTATCTTAGGGTTAATTTTATATAATTTTCCGAAAAGAATAATTATCCAATGAATTGTGAGAAATATGTGTTTTAATTAAATACAATATTTTCATTAAAAGAATTTAATAATTTACAAATTTTTATAAAATGTATTATATGCAACATTAGTTTAATTATATAAGTATTATTAATCCAATTTATTTGAGAGGAACTATTTTCATATATAATTTTAGATACAATCTTTTTAGACTTATGAACGATTTTTGCTTTTGAAATTTTCTTTATCATTACGTCTGTGGGTTTAATTAAAAATATAAACTTTACACATATATTAATATAATTTATCCAAATGGGTTGCATATTTTGAAGAAATATAATTAGTGTTATATAATATGTTCAACTTAATTTTTTATCTTAATTAATACTAATAATAGTAAAAATTAATTAATGTGGTTAAGGTTAAATAAGTTTAACGAATGGTTAAAAAGCGATAAGGGTTAAAGTGACATAGAAAATTGTCAAATTCTTAGTATATTGATATATTTTATCATTATTTCATCTAATTTCCCTGAATGATAAACTTTGGATTCTTGTAACATGTGTAAAACTTAGCAATATCGTTTTCTTTTCAAAAATTCCAAATGTGTCCCCTACCCCACTTATAAAAGCGAATCAATCTCCTATCTACCTCACATATCCAATGCCATTTATTTATGAAATTAAATTCCCAAATATCTATCATAAATCCAACATAACTTCTTATAGGCCTTCTGTTTATTATTAGACCTCCCATATGAAAAAAAAAATTTGTGCAAACCTGAAGAGGTTGTTCGAAGAAAAGGTATCATTCCCAACTAAAAGTATTTGTTCAATTTTTTCATACAACTCCTTAAAATAATCTTAAAATATCATTATGTAATTACATAAAAATCTCTAATATACAGTTATGATCTTATATTAAAGGTAAAATGTATATACATATCACTTTCCATCTAATGGGAAATGAAATTGTCGAACGTGTGAATGGCGTACTACCACCTTCCAAACCGATATAATGCATTTTTCATTAATGAATCTCAAAGATGGATATAATAATTGATTTAAATCATCTATGTGACATGTATTAAATAATAATTCTTTGGTATTATAATATCACATCCACCTTCTTACCTTTTAGTCTATCAGAAAATGATAATGTTGCTCATTCATATGTGTGGAATACTGCATCCACAGTGAGATATGATATGTTTTCCAATCATATTAATGTAGATGGTAATAATAATATATTTAATAAATTTATTTGATATAGATTATATAAATATTAATTATTAATTATTAATTCATTTGTATCATATTTTTGTTCCATCCATTGAAAGAATGAATACAACGTTCACGTGTATGTACAACCCACTTTCTCCTCAAAAGTTATAATTCGTTTTCTATCTATAAATTTTATGGATTACTATATATAGATATTTAATGACTTTTTATTTTATTTATATCATTATATAAATTCTTCAGAATAATTTACTGTAACAAAACCACACGGACAAAAATTATCAACCAAAACATACATGAAAATGAAATAGTTTTCACCCTGAACGACGATTTTATTAAACAATATTTAATAATGTTATGCTAAAACGTTATAAGTAAATATCATATGGTATTTTATTTATGATAATTATTATAGAATATATTTATAAGAAACAAATATTTATTATATTTTATTTTATAAATTGTATGAGGAAATTTAGTACTTGATATAATTGATTTTCATCTTACATTATTTGTTTTGAAACACATTCCATATTCACCACTTGTTTCATTTTTGTGGTGTACATATTTCTTATGAATGGATTTTATTATTATTATATTAAAAATTTCTTGATATTCATATCCATAAAAGGCTATTTCATTCATTGACCATATAACTCAAGTGTACCTTAATTGGTAACACTATTATGTTAAAAAAAATTTATTAGAATTGTTTAAATTTAAAATTTTAATAATTAAATATTTAAATTTAACTAACATTAAACTCAATAATTTTATTTTATATATTTATTTCTATAGAATAAATTTTTCCCATTCATTTTCCCATATTTATGAACTAATGGGACCAAAGGAATATTTTTATTGAAAATTAACGTTATGCCTCTCTTTGATCAAAAATCATTTTACTCACATATATTTATATTCTAAATATATTTTAAATAAATTTCATAATATTAGTATTTGATTTTTAATATAATTTTTACCGTTTTTACTTTTTACTAACTATTTTAAATTTCATTTTCTTATCTATTCAAGAAATGAGATACTTTTAAATTTTTACCGAGAATGTGAAAGGAATTTGTATTTTAACATATACTACATGAATGGTATTTTCTATCATTATAACATCTTAATGATTTTAAGAATACATTATATGTTTCCAAGGCTATTTTTAGAGAAAATATTTTCTTTATTATTTAGGATTTTTTATGATTTTAAAGATATTAATTTAATATTTAAAGGAGATTTTCCTCATTAATGATTTAATGATATTTTATGGAATTTTTATTTCTAAAAGACAAGAAACATTGGTATTGATTATGTTTTACAGGGGATTAAATCTGATGGTACTATCATTATTATTTCTATGCATGTTTTATGATTATTTTGAGGATATGTTTATGAAACCCATTTATCTACATGGGTTATTTTCTAATGAGTTGATGCTATGATTCTTAATCTTTATTTATTTCCATGTGTTGTGATGTGATGATATGATGATAGTTTTATGATATTTTGGACCACATATGTGTGGTTTGATTAATGTGATGGATGGTTACATTATAATATAAGGGCATGTGGTTCCATTATAAAATGATGATGGGTGGTTCTTTTACAAACCATGGAGTTGTGGTTCTATTAATAATCTAGGTAGGATTGTTCTATTATAATTTCTTGAAAGGTGATCAGATTATAGTTATCCAATTCATTGGATAAATATGGACATCCCATGAGAGAATATAAATCAAATGGAAACTAAACCCCAATCAGTAAAATAATTTTTCCACTATGATTTCATGGGAGTGAACCTCGACTACTATGATTATTTGAGTAGTGAACTAATTACACTCTGATATTCTTGGTAAGAGACATAAATATAAAGGATTTGAGTTTCTAATATTTTTTGTACATAAAAAATATATATCTTATGAAAGTAATATCCCCTCTTTAATTTTGTTCTTTGATTACTCTTGAATCATGTATAATGAACATCCAATATTTATTCTATGAATACATTTTATGATCAATGATATAAAGGTTATGGTATAAAAGTGTTATGTTTAGGTTTTCATTCTCTTATGTACATGTTATGCTTATGTGATCATTGATATATCCATTTTTTACTCTTAATGAGTATCAGAGATCACCCATTAATTTGATTCTGTTATCTTGTTTATAATGAAATTTATTGTGTATTTTATTTATAAGAAAGGTGTTAGTTATGAAGAGAATTGTGGGTGAGGATTTAATTCAATTATGAAGGAATTGTTTATGTATGATGGTTTCCAATGATACTAGACCTAATTATTCTAGCATGAATTAGCATGAAATGCTATGAATATTCCTCTATTAAGATGAGGTATCTATATATGAGATGTATGGTTCATTACACCTTGCAGCCCCTAAAATACATTGAGTGAAAAAAAACCTATTGATAATGATCCATGATTACAATAGAATATTGATTCTTAGTAGTATAAAAATACTAACATTAGTAATTAAATTAATAGAAAATGATCTTCTGGAAGTTAGCATTCTAGTTTTCACCCTACAATGCCATCAATCATTCTTGAGATGCCCTTTATCATCATAGTTTAATTATATGGTTATGGGACTAGTCATTTTATCTCAAATCCTATATTTGGAAATAACTTATGATTTAAACTCACATTCCAACAAAGGTGAACACTCTCCATCTTCCAGTTATAGTGTAGTTTCCATAAGATCTCAGACATCCCTCCATTATTATTATTAATTCTAAATCAGATATCCCACAATGAAAAATATCATATTGAATTACCTGGAAGAGTTTCTTATGGTCCTTACTATCACATCCCATTATTCTAAAAGTGATGATAGAAACACCACTTCTCTTACATATTTTAGAAACATTAACCGATTCACGCTAACATTGAATTTTGTTATATCCATATACAATATCAATTTCTCATCTCCATTTAGAAAATCTCATATTTAATATCCCTCACTTAATGAAAAATTTGATAAAAACTATAGCCTTCTCACACATGTCTGTTATATATTTCTATATCTCTCATGTCATAAACACTTTATATATGATAAAAATTAATTTTTATCTAGTTATATATAATCCAATCTAAGTGGATTTCTGTGAAGGCATTTCCATTCCTTATTCCCTACTTACTTAAATCTAACTCCACTCAATTTAACATATAGGTTCATATGAATCCAATAGGCTTCTATTTCAATCCTCAAGAAGTCAAAATCCTTCCTAGAAAAAATTTCTATCTTTTTATTTCCTTCTTCCAATTCCATACCTTTTTATATAATGATTTCCATTGAATTGAAATAATTTGATGAAAATGGTGTATGTTTTTCTTGAGTCTACTACCAATTTGGTATTACAAATCCCTATATCATGCTTGGATACAACTTGTTAGGATCTAATCAATTGATCTACGAAAAGATACACCACTAAAACATACATGTCGAGGAAATAATAATCAAAATAGACTTGAATGAAAGGTCACCTCAAATGTGATATTTTATAACATAGGTTTTAATATACCACCAAAGTCACTAAAACAGGTCCAACATCAAACACACATAAGAAACACTATAAAAGATTCAAACTCTTGGATATAAATCTTTTAAAAGACAAAATCATTACACAGATCAGATAATGAGTCATATACCAGTGGTGTTATAGAAGAGGGTCTTGTTTATATATAATTGATTATAAAACCATAAAATATATTATAGGTATTCTAGGATTTATTAAATGATTAAAAAGGTTAAAAAAACTTCAAAACATGATTAGTACAAAGAGAAAATATATATTTGTTCATGGATGCCTTTCCTAGAATTTATAAAATCACTTTTGTGCTATTATGATGTAATAATCCATCTCGTATACTTCTACAATATTTAATATTTAGCGCAAAATTTTATTTTCTCATAAAATTAGACAAAATTAACTATTTTATATTTTTTACATGATTATTTCAAAAATAATATTTATTTTATCCAATACAAATTTGAAAATTTTCAAATTTAAATTAAAATTTCTAGTTGCTATAAAATAGTAGTATTTATGATGTTAAACACATTCTGGCCCTAATAAAGAGTAAATTATAGTTTATTAAATTAAAATATTATTTATATTTAGATATTAATAATACAATAAGAAAATATTATTAAAATATTATTTAATTAAAAATTTATTGAATTAATTAAATGTGTTTCCTAATTAAAATTTATTTTTTCAAAAATACCATTTTTGATTTCATCATGTCAACATATAAATTTTAATGAAACTCATTGTCTAATCATAGATATAGTAATAATAAATGTATATTGATAAAATAATTAAATTATTGAAATTCAAAAAATATAGATTTTGAAACTATTAGGGTCTACATACATTACCATTTATTAAACCACTTTATTCCCTAAGGGTATGGTGTATGATGGTGATAATTTTATAGTGTGGTTTAGTGAACATGGTTTAAAATGTGAAATCGATAAGCTTAAGATTTTCCCATAAATGGTTTGGTTCATGATTTAGTTGTTTAATCTTGGAATGTTCTTTGTGATGTGTAATTTAATGTGATTCCATCTCTCTTAGATGCTATGATAAATAGGAATCATAGGGTATGATTCTACTGGTTGAGGCCGTCACTTTTTCCCTCTATGTAAGTTAGAATTTATCATGACCATTAATATATAATAACCATGATGGTAATTGTACAATACATATATTATCAACTGTAATTATTCTTAATAATATTAAAAATTTGAAAATCTATAATAGTTTAGAATAACCAATGTAGAACACATATTTTTTGTAATTATATTACTTGATGTGTAATTTATTCATTTAAAATGGTAATTTCATTTATAAAAGTATAGGCCATTATATACACTATAACTAATACATTACCATTTTTTTAATTGATCTCAAAGTAGAAGATTCAAAGAATGTATTAATGGTTAATGGACTATGGGTGAAGCATTACTATGAATATCTTTGGTAATAATCAATGGAGGATCCTAGGATCATCCTTTCTTCCATTACATAATGTACTTCTAGGTTGGATCATTCAATTATTTTTTTAAATTTCATTATTTAAATATATTTTCATTGAAAATTTCATTCTATAATAAATTACAAGGATATATAAGTTTTGAGTTTGGGATTGATACAAGTAAAGTCACAAACATACTTTTGAAATAATTTTTTTATTTTTATCTGGATTTTAGATATATTGACGGGGTGTTGGCTGAGACTGATTAAAATTTTTCATCTTGCTAATAAATAAACATTTTTGTCATGGCGGCCTTGGGGGGACAGAACAAGTAGAGTTTGCGACATCCACATGGCTGCACCTAGTTTACCATGCAGCCTACACAATATTCTAAATAAATAAATAAATAAAATGAAAATGAGAACAAAATAGAAATAAAATGATTTAAAATGATAATAATAATTTTATTATAATTATTAATTTGATTTTTATAAATTATATTATTATTTATTTTATTAATTTTATTATTATATTTCTATTATTATTGTTATTAGAACTATAGTTATTATTATTATCATTCACATTATTTATTTTATTACTTATATATTTTTACATTATTGTTTTATTTTAGATTGGGACCCCACCCCCACCCCCATCCCGAAACCCATTCTACATTGTGCATCACCCCTCCCCTATCACGCCACGAAGCCCTCATCCCCTCCTCCTAATCACCTAAGACCTCCCCACCAATTGTTTAGATCTCATCCTATGACCTTCATTGTGTCGCCCAACCTGCATCATACCACCCTGCTCACCCCAGCGCTGCCCTTCAGCAGGATTCCCCACTAACGGAGGACACCTTCGATAAACCACCATTGATAGGCCTCTGTCCAGCACAACAGTCCTGTGTCACAATTTTCATTGCACCACCTACTGGCATTTGGTTTTTTGGCACACCGCCTGGTGGCCGGTCCTATTTCGTGTACCCCACCATTGTTGTTGGCAGCTCTCCTGCTATTGTGACCCCCTTTGGTGCCACACTACCCTTCCATGTTCATGAGTCTCCTTCGGTTATACCCCCCCTTATTCTAGGGGTTTTCCATAAAATTCAATTTAGTTCAGTTAGTGTTTAATGCTATTTTTGGGTAAAATTATCCTTGTTATAGTTCAATTAATCCTACTTGTTCCATGGTCAAGATGTGATTGTTATTTCACACCATATTCCAGATGCTTCTTTGTTCAAGGTAGGTGGTTCAATGTCCTAAAGTTATTTTATGAATTTAATATGTTTATCTGAATTTATAATTATGTTTTATGATTTAATTATTGAGGTGCAAGGATAGATTTTAAAAGTATTAAATATGTGTTTAATATTTAAGTATCATTTTTATATGATGTGGGGGTGGAGAATTTTTGGGGAGAGAGCTTATAGTGTTACATATATTCTTTGTTAGTTTATTTAAGTGGTTTATTTTAATCATATAAAATGAGAGAACCATGTTTCAAAAACACTTTTGTGTGTTTTGTGTTTTAAAGGAAATAATTTGAGTGTAATTTTATGCAAAGACCTATTGTTCACCATAAAAATGTTTCACCTAGTGTTTATGTGATTTATCAAATTGTATGAGTGGTGTGAATCACAATTTGGTTTGATTTTATGGTTAATTAGATTTAAAGTGGAATACTTTCATATGAAATCTATGTTTTTTGTTGTAAAATTGTGTTGTACTAATTTGGAGACTCTGATAAATTATTTAACTAATATGTTAAATTATATAAGATGTGAAAATTTAGTTCATGGATAGAATAGATATTCAATTTATTTTTATACATTCATTACATATGAAATTGTTGTTTTCTTTATGTAAGCCCTTGTTTTGTAGTGTCCTGGACTATTCTTTGGGGTTTCGGGTTGTTGTTGCCTCTCTAGTAAGTTTTGTAAACATTAAAGGAGTGTGAAAACATGTAAAAAGGTACAAAGATATATATATATATATATATATATATCCGATGGGTATGTGTTCTCTCATGGAACAGGATATACATGGGTCAGTTCAGGGGCATATATATATTTATGCAGGTATGTTCCTGCCAGTAGAAACCTCTTCTTAGAAAAAACCATGATATGAATGTTCAGTTTGGTTCTACCCTGAGGTATGTCCCTTATTAATATACCTTTAAATTGAATTCCTAAATTTCCTGAGTGATTTAAAAATTATTTTTTATATTAATAAGTATATCCATACTATACAATGTGATGGTGATGCTTGATGTTGGTATTTTCATTGTTTTCTGGTTCACTGTAAGTGTTTTCATGTGTATTTTTCATTAAAATTAGATCCCAAGACTGTTTTAGAATTCATAAAAGTTTAAATTCATAATAGTAGTTTTTAAGATGTTTTGTGGTGTATTGAAGGTATTTCGTAAAAATGTAGCTCTGTATATTATTTAAGAAACATGATTTAAATTAATATGAATTCTTGTGTGATTATAATAAAGGAAAAATACATGATTTGGTAAGTTAAGAAAAGTGAGTGGTATTTGATGTGAATTAAATGTTAAATAGTTTATTACCATTCTTAAATGGGTTTCTTGTATTTAAGCTTGGTTTCATGTAGTTTTAAAATGTGTGAATACTTTATTGTAATTTAGAATTTTAAATCCCTTTAAAACCTGAAATTTTTGGGTGATGGTATTTTCTAAATAGTTGTTATTCTTTGTGAAGTAATGAGGCCCCTTTGGAACCATGAAAATGATCTGTAAATGTGACAATCCCCTCTTCAAGCATGCCCCATTATTTTAGAAACATGATGAGTATTTTAAATATGTGTTTTTTGATATGTTCCTACTGAAGAGGTTTGTCCTTTGTTGAGTGACATATAAAGGGGGTGCACTCAAGGAGGGAGATTGGTAGTGAGAGAATGGATGTGTTTCTGAATAATGAAAATGAAAATTTTATATATATTTTTTATAAAAACTCACCTCTACTTGAAATGTATGACATTTGAATCATGGGTATTTATGTGGGAGGACTAGGAATAGTGCGCTAGATGATACGAAAGTCTGTCATCCCAGTTTCTTCTAGCATGATTGACGCTTACAAGACAAACTAAACTTAATGATTATTGATTATATAATGTCCCGGTTCCGGAAGCCACCCAGAGGCACCCCGTACCCAGTAGGTCACATGGCCTCAATGACATTTCCCCGAATTCCAGAGGTTTCCAACTAGAAGAGAGGGCCTTGGATGTGTTAGTGTGGAAACTATGCCCCCATTAGCAGAGTACACATTGGAAGTAAACAACACATACAATAGAGGATGGAGTAAATATCCAACAACAGTAAACAGAGAAATACTAAAACAATAAAAAACCGGAGCACACACATATATATGAAGTGAAGCAAGATACATATGTCTAGGAAAGTAGCCAAACATTTCCAAATGCTGAATACAATACTAAACCAAAGTACTAAAGAAAAATAAATAATAAACTCCTCATCATCGCAAGCCTCATCTTGGTCCCATGCTCTCATGCTCCAATGCAATCAAGTTCATGAAGTCGAAGGGCACTTGTCCTAGTCTATACTTGCATCAATATAATCTGTTTGGTCCCAAAATTATGACCCAAATAGGGTGTGAGACTAAATCCTAGTAGGCAAACACCCAAATATCTGTGCCTAACATTCAGTGAGTATATGGAAGGTAATAGTACAGTAAACAGTAAATAGTAAGCAGTAAACATGATGATACACAACAGTAAACAATTCATAGATCAACAAGAAGCAGTGAAGAAAATAGCTAACCACAAACATGAATCCCTCTGGTATTTACTCATAGCCATCCCCTCTGGTCATATCCAAGAGGTACCAATAACCCTCTGTGTAGTAAACTAATCCTAACCCCAATGATTTGTTCATACGAAATTATAAGACTCTCTGAGGAAGCATGCTCAGTCAATTCCCCTTATAGTCTACTGTAGTTACCGAATCTCTAAGGATGATCATGTGGTCAATTATTCTTATAGCCCCAAGGTTTAGAGACTCTCTGAGGAAGCTCACCTGGTCAGTTACTCTTATAGCCTCATGTCAATCACAAACTCTCTGAGGAATCTCACTCGGTCAATTCCTCATATAGAATGGAATGGTTTATGGAAATTCAAAAAAACAAAGACTCTTAAAGGAAGTTCACTCAGTCAATCCCCATATATTCTATAAATCTCAATACTATGTGAGGAATATCACTCGGTATATCCTCCTTTAGTCAATAATTTCCATGACTCTCTGGAAAGCTCACTCGGTATACCCCCTATAGTCTATAATGTCTAAGACTCTCTGAGGAATCTCACTCGGTCTATCCCCTTATAGTCTACAGCACCAGGTTCTCATGGCCACATGCTAGTCCAAGCATAGTAATGCTATAATTACAAAGTAAAACTATAGAGAAACTTAGCTAACCAGTCTACAACATAACAAGCATGTCAAAGAATAACACTCCATCCTACGATCACAAGGCATGGAAAACAGGTATAACGGACAAACTATGAACAAGACCAAAAGGTTGTAAATTGAACAAGGCATGGAAAAACATCCAAACATAAGAATTAACCTCATACATAGAAAAATTACCTCTAAAAACATACAAGCCTGGTAGGAAAACAACAGAGGAAAATAGTAAACACACAATACCCCGTTCAAGGTTATTGGTGGAATTTGCACATAATACTCAAAGAATTTAAACATAACGGCACAAACCACCTACCTGGATGCTAGGAGATAAATATAGTTGAACCACGATACATTAATCTCCTTAGAACGTCGCAGATCTACAAAAACTCACAAAATGTTCAACCCATGATAACATGTAAAATAGAAGGAATTGGAAAATGATGCTCAAGAAGAATGAAGATCTTACCACTACGGTTCCAACGAAATCGAAGTTGGTCGATTCGAAGAACAGATGGAGGATTGGGGGCTCAGAGAAGTTCTAACACTCTACGGCTTCTCTCGGTTGAATAGGACCTAGAAGAAGATAATTATGGTCGTCCGACGCGAGCCCGGTCTGTTTAATGAAAAAAAGAAACTACATGGTGTGTACTTTTGGAGTACATGGAGTGTACTAGTCTTTCCTGTACTCCGCTTTAAGCATCCTCCACATCACCCCACACAACGGTCTATGTGGCTCGGACATGGTCAGCACACAACCCCATATGTCATCGAAGTACACGGCGTGTACTTATAATGTACATGGTGTCTACATCCAAAATTTCTAGAAACTCCTATTTTCTCAAAGACTCCAGAAAAAGGAAAAACTCACCTAAACATAAGGTCTGGGTTCTTAATACTTTCCTCCTTAAGGAAATTCGTCCTCGAATTTCCCTTGCGAGGCATTGATGAAGAACCCCCGAACAACTCTGGCCACTACGATCATACATCAGCCTACCTCTCCCACGATTCGTTCTGTACTCATATATGTTTCCATAGCACCCATACAAGTGGAATAGACCGGCCACAAAGAAACTTCATACTGAGATGGACAATCCGGATAGGATGATCCTCAAAAGATGCAACTGCATCGAGCTCAACCTCCTCAGGTTGAAGGACATGAGATGGGTCTGAAAAGTTACATCGGAGCTGAGAAACGATGATGACATCATGCATAGCCCGGTAACTCTGAGGTAACTACAACCGATAGGCAACCTGCCCCACTCTCTCCAACACCTCAAGCAGCCCGATGTACCTCGGTGAAAGCATAACCTATCTCGGAAACCTCTTGTGTCCCAACCTCAGTGCAACATGCGGGAAAACCTGATCCCCAATCCCTAAATCTATAGGTCATCTCTACTTATCATCATAAGACTTATGTTGAGAATGTACTGTAACCATCCTCTTCTGAATCAACTCTATCTACTCTGAGTTATCCTGAACAAGACGAGGTCCAAGCAAAGAGGCCTCTCCTGCCTCCAGCCAGTATAAAGGTGATCGGCATGGGCAACCATACAAATACTCTTAGGGTGACATATGAATAGTTTCTTAAAAACTATTGTTGTATGAAAACTCCACAATAGGTTTATGATTCTCCTAAGAACCTCCAAAATCCATGATACATGCTCGGAGCATATCTTCAAGCACCTGAATTGTATGCTAGGACTGGCCATCTGTCTAGGGATGGTATGCTATACTCAAAAGTACCTATGTACCAAAAGCCTTCTGAATCCCCTACCAAAACTAAGAATTTAAACTAGCATCCGTATCTGAAACAATGGAGTGTGTAACTCCATGCAGACGTACAATCTATCAGATGTACCCCCTGCTCATCAACACTGAAGGTCTTCTTGATCAGTAAGAAGTGAGCAACCATCGGGAGACTATCAATGACAATCCATAATGCATCATTCCCTTGAGGAGACCTCGGCAACCTAGTCATGAAATATATAGTGACGCCATTCCCCTTCCACTCAGGAATGGGTAATCACTGTAAAAGACCTGTGAGTCGCTGATGCTCCGCCTTCACCTGGTGACAAGTGGAACACCTCATGAAGAAACCAGCAATGCCCCACTTCATACCTGGACACTAACACTGACGGTGTAAGTCACGATACATCTAGGTGATGCCAAGATAAACTGCCAAAACTGAAGAATAAAAGTCTCACATCATCTCCATGTGTGTGTCTGTCGGTACACATACGTGTCCCTAGAAACACAAGATCTCATCCTTGCCTACTGTCCATCCAGGAAGATGGTCCAATATTGACATGTTTTCCTGTAGGACTAGGCCTTCAGAATCTGATAGTTGCCTTATCCATACCCGATCTAGAAGAGTAGAGGTAACAGATATAGAAGATGGGAAAGTCTTCCCATGTCTATCGTGCACCTCTAAATGCATCTCAGAGAACAGTGTCACAAACTACCACTCACTACTGGCCTTCTGAACTACCTGTATCTAAGTCCTCATTCTTAGTGCATCAGCCACATCATTGCCTTTCCCAGGCGTATAGGCATGCTCAGAGTTGAAGGACTTAAGATACATGACCCACCTATGCTATCTCAAATTCAGATCACGCTAAGTGAAGATGTACATGAGACTCTTGTGGTTGGTAAACACCACAAAGTGCTCTACCAGAAGATAATGTCTCCAACAGGGTAGGTCATGAACAATAGTTGTCTACTCTAGATCGTGTGTTGGGTAATTCCTCTCATGTGTCCTTAACTACCAAGACTCGTATGCAATGTCTACATCTCTCTGCATAAGCACATCTCCCAGCCTAATACCTGAAGCATCACAATAAACAGTATATCTCTTGCCCGGCTCTGGAAAGACTAGTATCGGTGTTGAAGTCAACCTCCCTTTCAGCACCTGAAAGGCTGACTCACAAGAATTTGAAAATATGAACTTCACCGCTTTCTTGGTCATACCAGTCAGTGGTGCTGCTAGGCGTGAAAATTCCTATATGAAACATCTGTAGTATCCATCCACCCCTAAAAAACTCTGCACCTCAAAGACATTCTTCGGCTGCCCCCAGGAATCTACCGCTCTCAGTTTCTCTGGGTCTACTGATACTCTTTCCTCTGAGATAAAATGACCCAAGAAGGGAATATGGTCCATCCAAATGTGGAATTTTGAGAGCTTATCATATAAATGATGCCCCCTCAGTGTAATCAAGATGATCTCAAGATGGGTATCATGGTCTTGTCGAGTGTGAGAGTACACCAATATGTCATCCACGAAAACCACCATGAAGGAATCTATATATTGGTGGAACACTTGATTCATCAGTGCCATGAAAACTGCAGGTGTGTTCATGAGACCAAACAACGTAACCATATACTCGTATAGATCATACCTCCTCTTGAAGGCCGTAAAAGATATATCAGATTGTCTAATGTGCAACTGATGATAACCGGATCTCAAATCAATCTTCAAGAACAACCGGGTACCTCGAATCTGATTGAAGAGATCATCAATCCTCAGTAAGGGATATCAGTTCTTAACCGTCATTTGGTTCAACTTCTGATAGTCCACATAAAGCCTGAGGGTGATGTCTGCCTTCTTCACAAATAGGACAGGTGAACCCCTAGGATAATTACTGGGTCATATGAAACCCTTCATCTACAACTCGTCAAACAACTTCTTGAGCTCTTCCAACTCAGGTGTAGTCATCCTATAAGGATGAATGGACACTAGTGTCGCTCCTGGAATGAGCTCAATCGAGAAGTCTACCTCGTGATTTAGAGGAAAACCTAAAAAGTACTTTGGAAAGACATCTCTGATATGATCCACCACTAGAGGTAAAGTCTAACTGTGAAGTTCCCTGGTCATCTAAAAAAAGACTAGTGATCTGGTCCATAACTCCTCCCAACACATGATGCTCTGCACCCGCTCTTCTCATCTAGACATCCCACTCACCACTATGAAGAAAGTATCCACCCTCTACTGATACGAAACTCACCATATGGTGATAACAGTCAATGAATTCCTGGAAGGGAACTAGCCAGCCCATTCGGATAATGACATCATAGCTCATCATATCTAAGACATAGAGGTCCAATAAAAATTTACACCCTAATACCTCAAGAGGGAACTCTCTTCACTAACATATACTAACCGCTCTAGTCCCCAATGGATTGTCTAGAGTCAAAGTATCGGCAGAGGAAAAGATGCAGAGCCTAAGGATCTCCACAATAGAAATAGAGATAAAACTATGCGTTTCACCAGTATAAAAAAGAGATGAAGATAAAACTGAGGCTATTAAGATCGTACCTCGAACTGTAGAAGGGTCGGGATT
The DNA here is from genome assembly GCA_963277665.1 of Viscum album. Lineage (NCBI taxonomy): Eukaryota > Viridiplantae > Streptophyta > Magnoliopsida > Santalales > Viscaceae > Viscum > Viscum album. The sequence continues at coordinate 1,998,965,042 of OY728157.1, forward strand.
CTACGCCTGATGGGTCTGCTCCACTACAAAGGTCAATCATGTACCGCGACCTTATGCCCCTACCTGACGACTCTGAGCTGATCCACTCTACTTTCATTGGTAGCCTTGTGACTGACCACCATGGTCACAACCTCCACCTCGGCCTAAAAGGACAGATGAACTCCAGTTCTCAGATTGGTGAGAAACTGGTCATGCATCTCTTGTACGTGGGGTCATAGAAGAACCCCTACCACCAACTGTAGGTGAGAAGAACTAACAGAAATGCTGACAATGGCACATCTTGCCGCAATATCGGCACTCCATCCGATCTCTCTGGCACTGAGTCCTAGTATGCCCACTCCTCCCCCACTGGTTGCACACCACGTGGCTACTAGAAGGTGCATCCCACCTACATTGATCGTCTCAAGAATGATACTTGCAGTGCTTCCTACTATCAGTAGGAGGAACACTAACTCTGGATGTCGAACCGCCCTGGATCACAACTATAGAATACATCATATTGCGCTCTGTGATCATCGCCTAGTTGACGATAGAGGATATCGAAGTCAACATGAAGATGTTCACATGGGAACAGATCTCATATCTGAGATCTACCTCAAACTTCCTAGCCAAGAATAACTCATCTCCTTCTAGGATAGGAGTGAAACACTACAGCTCTGTGAAACAAGAGGAATAATCCATCACATAAAGAGTACACTGCTCTTAACTCAAGAACATCCAGGCTTAGTCATCCCTCAAGGTCTCCGGGTAGAATAAATCGTAGAAGATGCGCTGAAATAATCCCATGTAATACTATGTTGGAGCCCTAACTATGAGATAACCTCCCACCACCTCCTGGTGGAGTCTCCGAGCATATAGGTAGCAATATTCACACTCTTCTCTGAAGATATCTCAAAATGCTTGACAATTGTCAGTATGGCCTCTAGCCACGACTCTGCAGCCTGAGGTCCTCCATCCCATGACAAAGTAGGGGGATGAAGGTGTTGGAAAACCCACGTCAACTATACAATCGATGGGGAATGAGGCGGCGCTCCCTAGAAGGTATGCATTATCCTTATAAAATCTTCCGTAAACTGCAATCAGCGCCTCCATCTGGTATAACTGGTGGTGCCAAGGCTGGCACAGTAGGAGGATCTATAGAAGGACACTGATTGGCCATATTCTGTGTCTGATTACTATCTGACAGCTGACGTCCAACCAAAGGACGTCTCGATGACCTAGCTCGGAAAGGTCAAATGCACACCTTAGATCAGGATTACCAAAGACTAAGAACACAAGATTACATGAGGGGAACAGGAGAAAGAAACAATCAAGTCTCACAAAACATGACTACATGGCATGTATAAAAACTACATGGCGTGTTCAGTTTATCCATTCAGATGGGCGTGTACTTCTTCCACTACTGTTCATGTAACACCCCAACCACACGGCGTGTTGTCCCCACACACGACGTGAACTTGAAATCTATTCCCCTTCTGGAGTCTCCTTACATGGATAACCCACATGTTCCATTTAATCCTAGTCTACACGGCATGTTCACGAAGGACACGACATGTACTGGACAAGGTTTCAGCAACCCGTGTTGTTAGTTACATGGACAGCTACACAGTTCACTCTACATGGCGTGCTCCCTGTGCACACAGCATGTACTTGAAGGCTTTCCCCGACCTGTTTTGTTTGTGACATAGTCGTGTACTTAGGTTGCCTGGAATGTCATGTAAAAACAGGACACGACATGTATAGTCGATGTTTCATCCATCCGTGTCGTTAGTCACATGGGTAGACACACAGTCACTACAACACAGAGTGTACTTACCATACACAGTGTGTTCTGAAATATATTTTTTTCACAACCCCGTGTTTCTTACCACACAGTCAGTGACACTATTTAAAAACTACACGGCGTGTATTAATAATGAACACTCCGTCCATTCTTGGTCTTTCCGGGCAGTAGGTCAGAAACTGCTCTGGAGCCTAAGAAACACATAAAACAAGAGTTAAGGTTCCAAATTCCGATCTCTGAGGGTCCATAGTCCCTGAGAATCAAAGCTTGGCATCTTATACTAGTTATAACAAGGCAACCAGTTAATGATCCACCAAATTCCAGTCCATGAGGGCCCATAACACCTCAATAACGACATTTTGGCATCTATCTAAGCAAGTAATATATAAACAAATTCTCTATCAAACAACATAGATTCTATCAAAGGATCTATCACAACAACATGGATTATCTACACAATGTCTATCACAACAACATGCAATTGCAAATGAATTCTAGATGGCATGAAATGGATACATGCCATGCGATTTCTAACATGTTTCTATATGATGTATGAGATGGCATACCCTCATCTAATCAGGTTGCGACAGAAATAGAACTGCAATAACAACAACGGTAACACCCAAGCATGTGAATCACCCAACATTGAAATTAAATCTTCTGTAAAAGTGAAAACTAGTAAAACTACAATAAACGAGGTAGTATGGATTTTTTTTATATAGGGGTTAGCTACTTTCCGGAAAAACATATTACCAAGTACCTATTCTGTCCTATCCCTGGCTATAGACTCCAAATGGTAAGTCAAGAAAAAATAATTCCTCTGATACCACATTGTAACATCTCGATTCTGAAAGCCACCGAGAGGCGCCCCATACCCAGTTGGTCACATAGCCTCAGTCACATTTCCCCAAATGCCAGAGGCTCATAACTAGTAGAGAGGGCCTTGGGTGTGTTAATGGGAAAACTATGCCTTCATTGGAAGAGTACATAGTGGAAGTAAAAAAACACATACAATAGAGGAAGTAGTAAATATCCAACAATAGTAAACAACGGAAGACTAGAACAATAAACAACTAGAGCACACACATATATATGAAATGATGCACGATACATATGTCTAGGAAAGCATCCAAACATATCAGAATGCTGAATACAATACTAGACCAAAGTACTAAAGAAAAACAGATAAGCAACTACTTAGCATCACAAGCCTCACCTTGGTCCCATTCTCTCTTACACCAATGAAATCGAGTTCCTAAAGTCAAAGGGCGCTTTCCCTTGTCTATACCTACAACAATATAATCTTTTTGGGCACAAAAGAATGACCCAATCATGGTGTGAGACTAAATCCCAGTAGGAAACCACCCAAATATTTGTGGCTAACAGTAAGTGAGTTTATGGTAGGTGATATTACAGTAAGTAGTAAACATGATGATACACAACAGTAAACAATCCAGAGATGAGAAAGCAGTAGTGAAGCAAACAGCTAACCACAAATATGAATCCCTCTGGGAAGTACTCATAGCCATCCCCTCCGGTCCTATCTAATAATTATCAACAACCCTCTTAGAAGTACACTAATCCTAACCCCTCCAGTTTGGTCATATGAAATTATAAGACTCTCTAAGTAAGAATGCTTAGTCAATTCCCCTTATAGTCTAATGTAGTCAGGGACTCTCTGAGGAAGATCACACGGTCAAATACCCTTATAGCCCCATGTTCTAGAGACACTCAGAGGAATCTCACCTAGTCAATTCCTCTTATAGCGTCAGGTTGATCACATACTCTCTAAGGAAGCTCGCTCAGTCAATTCCTCCTATAGCCTAGAATGGTTTAAGGAAATTTAACAAAACAAAGACTCTCTGATGAATCTCACTCAGTATATCACCGTATAGTCTATAAAGCTCAAGAAAATATGAGTAAGCTCACTCAGTCTATCCTCCTATAGTCTATAATGTCCAAGACTCTTTGGGAAGCTCACTCAGTCTATCCCCTATAATCTATATTGTCTAAGACTCTCTGAGGAAGCTCACTCGGTCTATCCCCTTATATTCTATAGCACTAGGTTCTCATTGCCCCGTGCAAGTTAGAGCATAATAATGCTATAAGGCCAAAGTATAACTACATAGCTACTTGGCTAACCAGTCAACAACATAACAAGAATGTCAGGGGACATCACTCCATCCTACGGTCACAAGGCATGGAAAACGGGTACAACGGCCAATAGATGAACAAGACCAAAAGGTCGTAAACAGAACAAGGCATGGAAAAACATCCAAACATAGCAATTATCCACATACATATCCAAATTACCTCTACAAAATCATACAAGCGTGGCAAAAAAACAATAGGGGAAAAATAGTAAACATGCAATACCTCGTTCAAGGGTATTGGTGGAATATGCACATAATACTCAAAGACATTAAATGGAAATGCACAAACCACCTACCATGATTCTAGGAGATCAATATACTTGAACAATGAGACTTGAATATCCTTAAAACATCATAGATCTATGAAAATGTAGAAAATATTCAACACACAATAACATGGAAAAGAGGAGGAATTGGAAAATGATTCTCTAGAAGAAGGAAGAGCTTACCACTACGGTTCCAACGTAATTGATGACAATCGATTCGGAGAACGAATGGAGGCTCGGAGGCTCATCGAAATTCTGACGTCGTACGACTTCTCTCGGTCGAACAACACATAGGAAAAGAAGATTCTGGTGGTAAGATGGGAGCCTGGTCAATTTAATGAAAAAAAAAGATAGTACACGACATGTACTTTTTGAGTACACGACATGAACTAGGATTTTCTGTACTCCACATTAAGCGGCCTCCACATCGCCCCACAAAATAGTGTATGTGGCCCGGACAGGACCAACACACGGCCACACAAGGAATCAATGTACACGGCGTGTACTTATAAAGTACACAGTGTGTACTTCAAAAATTTCCAGAAACTCCTCTTTTCTCAAAGACTCCAGAAAAAAGGAAAAACATACCTGAAAAGAAGGTACGGGTACTTATAGATTAGACACCAATATGTTATGGGTGTGTTCTCTAATAGTGACTCAAACATGAGAACTTAGTTCATTGTGGATTCTATACCTTGTTTCACTGAGGATCAAGGATCCTAGGACCCAAATTAACACTAATATCTTAGGGATTTCCATGGTCCTTGTGACATGATTTTGAATTATGTTGTTGCATGCTTGTTACCTATTTTTTGAAAACTATATTTTTTTAATCTAAATTGATCTCATCTTATTTTGAAATGTAAATTATTCCCTAGAACCTATTTTGAAAATTATGTGGAACTAGAATGCATTTCTTTAAAATGACTGCTTCTTACATAAATTTGAAAATAATAATTAACATTATTTCATTATGTCTTATTTTAAAACTATCACGTTTTGGGTTTCTTTTTAAAGGATAAGGAATTGGGCATTGTTGTACACCAGAATTCCCACTAAGCTTCTCGGTTCTCACACCTAAATTATCTTTTATGTATTTAGGTCTAGTTTTTTTTGTTCTTACAGTGAGTGTAGTTTATATTTTGTGGTGACCCATGAGGTCACTTGGGGAATGTCTCGTTACATAGTTGATTCCTTTTTTTCCACTGTCATTTTTTAATTAATCTTATTTTATTTAGTTGTCATTCATCTATCCGGTAAATCATTCTCAAACTATCATCTGATACCCAGGAACTTGTGCCAGCCCATGGGGATCGGGAATGCCCCTCAAGCCTTGTTGCAGGCCAACTCGGGTTTCTAGTTCTGGGTTTCCCCAAGTTGGTTCAGGAAAAAATTGTATCAGTGTTAGGTTGGGATCTTTTAGGTATTCATCATTAGGGTATAATCTAGGTATATAGGAGCAAGGAGTGTTGGGACTTGATGTACTTGTTATGATTGGGGTGCCTATCTAGCACACCTCATGGAAGGAAATGAGTTACCATGTGAATTCGAGTTCCATCTGAATTCTTTGGCCCTTTTGGTCTCTTGTTTTTTGGGAGATGAAATGGGAGATGATTCAATGGTATTTGTGAGACCACAAGGCATGGAAAGCCCCATGTATCTCAAGACATGGTCTTAGAAGACTCTATATGACGGTGGTGTGACTGAAATATGGCCGCCAACCATATGTCTAAGTTGCCTATTTTCACCAGCATCCACTTGAATCATCTTATTGATTATTCAGATTCAATTTTTTTCTCAAAACTATTTTTGAAAAGTATTCGAATTTAATTTCAAAACATGAATGGTTTGTTTGTGTTCTTGGGTATCCTAGTGATCTAGTGTATGCACAAACAAATAGTTAGTTCATAGTTGAATTGCGGCTATAGGTGACTCTCTGTGGGAGGATCATCTAGTTGATTACTGTAATAACCTTCTTCTTCTTGGACATCGAAATATGAATACATATCTCTTTCGGGGGTTAGTGGATCCTCTCACAACAGGAAAGCAGGTGCAGGAGGTGTTGTAAGAAACTTTAGCCCCTTGGGTCACATGGGTTGTTGACTGTGGATTTAGATATCATTATGTATACAGGCCCTTCCTGGAAGTAGTGAATGAAATTTTGGTGAGGAATTATTGAATCATTCTAGAGAAGTAGGTTATGTTTGTTGTTTCATAGGGACTTTGGGTCTTTTGTATGTTTTGTCTAAGTAAGAGATTACATTAAGACACCCATGTGGGGAAGTGATATATCAGAGGTTGTTTTGGCCAGTTTTAGAAATATCAGGTTTTCAGGGACTCAGTTCAATGACCCTCTTTTTATAATATCTCTGTAAGTTTCAAGGGACATGTTCGGTGACACTTTTTTAGCTCGACATCATGGGTGAGGGTGGTGAAATCTCTGATAATCTCTGTTTTAGAAATACGGGTGTTTTCCTTGGGGAATCATTGAAATTATTTGTTCCGGGTGAAGGTTCCTTCCATGTGTTATGTTTTATATTGTTTCTCATTAAGTGTTAAAAAGGATGATGCATGGGATTCATCAAAGCCCTTGTCTTGGTGAGTTTCCATGTTGAGGAAAATTTGGTTATAGGTTGTGTCTTGTTCTATTGATACTATTGGATAGTTGTGTGGTTTTTTGTACCACTAGTATGGAGGAGTTTCAATCATGGGTTTTCAGTGCCTTGTTGTGAGACAGAAGATGATTCTATCATTAGAGCTCTATCCATAGGTCTTGGAGTGAAGCTAACGCGTAGTCAGGAACCCAAGGTTGTAATTAACCTTGGTCAAATGTAAGTCTTTAGTATGGGAAATGAATATAGTTTGACCATCTTATGTATCTATATCATTATAAACAACCATTATTGGTGAAAAGATACATGTGGACTCTGTTTATTCATTATGTGTCGTGTGGGTAGGAGAGTTCCTAATTGGTTATAAGGAGGTGTTGTTTTCTCATTTTCATAAGTCTTAATTCTTGTACCCTTGTGGATGAGAGATTCTGTGTGGTTTCCCATATAAGTTCAGCCTTGCTAATCTATCTAGGTTTTGGTTAGGCTCATATAGGGTTGGTAATTCCCATGGGAGTGGTAAACCGTGTAATGTATTCTATTTTATTTGTAGTTTCTTTTGATAGGCCCTTAATTCTAGAGGATTTGGTCTATGCAAGAAGTTCCCAAGCTGGGCCAGGTTGTACTTTCTGAGTCAATCTATACTCCGTTGTTAAGATGGTTGGTTCTTATAGTGGGGGACCCTCCATGGGTCTCACTTAATTACTTATGATTAATCTGATGTTAGTCTATTTTAATGGTGGGAAGTTCATTCAGGCCTCCCTGTAAGGCGTACTCAATAGTTTCGTTGAATTAATTTTGGAGGAGTATTCTTCGGAATGTGGTTTTATTCTGTTCTATTGTTTTATGAAAGTGGTGTGCCTTCTTTTTGTTAGTTTTTGATGTGAATTATCTTAATAAATTTGATTTTACACCATGGGAAATCACTTTTCCTTTGACTGATCAACTAGATATGTTTAAACTCTTGGGGGTGGGTGTATCGTAATGGGGAGTCCATTATGGCCTCCTGAGTTTGACTTGTAAACCACTTTTCTTTCTAGGAGTGTTCTTTTCATCTTTTTGTTTGTCGTTTTTTAGGAATCTCTTTTTGTTGTAATGGATTACCAATTCAATATTTTGAATAAATCTTCAGAAGTATTTCTGGTGGCTGAAAGCATTATTGTGGGAAGAATTGTCACACTTGGACATTAAAATAATTTTATTTTATTTTTTTCTTTGGATTTGTGATATTTTGTCGAGGTGTGGGCCGATCCTGATTAAAATTTTCTGTCTTGCTGATAAATAAATGCTCTGGGCATGACAACCTCAGATACATGATCAGAGCATAGTCTAGGAAAACCGCACGACTTTCCCTAGGTGACCGTGCGGCCTACCCAATGTTCAAAATAAGTAAATAAATAAAATGAAAATGAGAACAAAAAAATAAAACAAGTTAAGAAGGATGATAAAAATTATATTATTATTATTATTATTTTAATTATTATAATGGTGATTATTATTTAGTATATTTAGTTTATTATTATCTAGTTATTATTTTTATTTTTAAAATTAATATCATTATTATTATCATTCACATTATTTATATATTTATTTATTTATTTTTATGTTTTCTTAGATAGGGTTTTCACCCTCATCCTCTAACCCACTTTTCACGAAGTGCATGACCCCTCCCTTATCATGTCACAAAACCCTCATACCCTCCTCCTACCCATGTCAGGCCACCCTACCCCTTGGCCAGATCCCATCTGACGATCTACATCATGCCGCACCGACCTGCATCACACCTCCTGAACTGCATCGCGCTGCCCCGCTCACCAGGACACTGCCCACTGGTATAATTCCCACTACCAAACACTTTTAGCGAACCTCCCATTGACAGCATGTCTCTAGTTCGGTAGTCCTCCGATGGGATTTCTGGCGCACCGCTTGCTGTCCTGCAGATTTCCATTACGCCTCCTGTTGGCCGGTATTATTCGGCATGCCCCACCTTTACTATTATGTGTGGTGTGAAACACGCATTGGTTTGGTTTTTATTGTGCATTGTTTTTTAAGTGTAATTTTTTCAAATTAAATACGGGGTGTTTTGGGTATACATGTGTTTACTAATTTGGAGTGTTTTATAAATTATTGTATTGGTTTTTTAAATTATATAAGAGGTGTGAAAGTAGTTTTTGAGATATTTGATATGCAGTTGATTTTGAAACAAACTTTACATATGTAATGGGTGTTTCAATTATTTATGACCATATTGTGTAGTGCTTTGGACTGTTCTACGTGGTTTTGGGTTTTCGTCACCTCTCTAGTGAGTTTGGTAAACTTGAATAGATCTTGTATGCAGTTTCATAGATATAAAGAAATATATATACTCTGGGTATGTATTCCATACTGGGATGGGGAATACGTACATCATGTCAAGGTTTTATATATATATGTATGTTCATGCCAGTATAATCTTCTTGTTAGAAAGTGCCAAGAGATGATGGTTCAGTTATGTTCCACCCTGAGGTATCTCCACTATTCCAATACCATTAAATTGAATTCCATAATTTATTGAGTATTTTAAAAATTATTTTTTTATATTTTATATAATATTCATGATATGAAAAGTGATGGTGATGCTTATTGTTGGTATTTCCATTGTTTTCAAGTTCTCATTAAGTGCGGACATTTTTATTTTTCATTAAAATATGATCTTAAGCATCTTTTAGAATTGCTAACATTTTAAATTTTTAATATTATTCTATAGAATTGTTTCGGTTCATATAGGGGATTTCACAAAAATATCGGTGTGTATAATAGTTGTGAATGTTTATTTAAATGAATATGTATTCTTGTGTAATTTTAAAATGGTGAAATACCATGATTTGATAAGTTACGAAAAGTGTATGATATTTGATTTGAATTCATGGTTAAAAAGTATTTACCTTTCTTAAATGGGTTTCTTGAATTTTGGCATGTTTTTTAAGTGTTTTAAAATGTTTGAAGCCTTTGTTGTTAATTAAAATTTCATATGTCTTTAGAACATGAAAGTGTTGGGTGATCGTGTTTTCTAATGAAATGTTATTCCTTGTGATGTAATAAGGCATGTTTAACACATTAAAATGATTTCTAAATGTAAAAAACCCCTCTTGAGGCATGCACATGTTTTTAGAAACATCATCTGTATGTTAAATGTTTGATTTGTGATATGTGCCGAGTGAAGAGGCTTGTGATTAGTTTTTTGACTTATAAATGGTAATGTGCTCAAGGATGAAGATTGGTTTTTAGAGGATGGATTTATTTTTTAGTAATGAAAATAAAAAGTTCATATATGTTTTCATGATATAAACTCACCACCACTTGAAATGGTGAACATAGTAAAATTGGGTATCCGGGTAGGAAGACTTGGACCAGTACGCTAGATGATATAGAAGTGGTTCATCCATGTTTTTTCTAACAGGATTAATTCTTAAAAAACTAACTAAACATAATGATGATTGGTTAGAGACCACTATGTTATGGGTGGTTTCCCTACAAGTGTTTTGGGCATGATAACATAGTTCATTGTGGTTTCTATACCATGTTTCACTGAGGTACGAGGATCGTATGTACCCAAATAACACTGGCTACTTAGTGATTTCTCATGGTGCTAGTGATATGTATTTCAATAAATTTTTTCAAGCTTGATCCCTCTTTTGTGAAAACCATGTTTTCATCTAAATTGGTATCCTTTCATTTTCAAATGTTAATGCATGCCTGAAAAAAAAAAGTGGAAGATAAATGCTTTTTCGGAAAAAGTAAGCTTAAAAATTGAATTTTATAAGAATGAAATACATTATTCTATTATCTACTATTTTTAAACTTGCAGGTTTTGGGTTTTTTTTAAATGTATGGGAATATGGAGTTGTTGTACTCTTCCTTTCCTTTTAAGCATCTTAGTCCTCATGCCTAATAATCTTTTCGTTTTTAGAGTCTAGTTTTGGATCTCTCTTGTAATGATTTTTGTTTAAGTTCCACAGTGACCCATGACGTCACGTGAGGTATGTCATGTTACTTAGTTTATTCATTTGTTTTGTTCCTAGTTTTTTTGTTTTATATTATTTTATTTACATGTCTGTCATTTATCAAGTAAACATTACCAAATGTTCATTTGATACTTAGACACGTCTTCTATCCCATGGGGACTGAGAACACCCATCTGACCCTGTCACAAGATGACTCGGGTTTCCAATTTAGGGTTGACCTATTTTGATTTGTTAAAAGTAAAATAGAGTTTATAGACATTAAATATTTTTATTTGGATATTTATAGGGGTCTATATTATTATATAAAATAAAAAAATAGTGTGTAAAACATTCATTCAATGAGTGTATATAAATTCTGATTTTTTTTGTTTTTTAAAATCTAGAGTTCTTTTTGGATATGAAAACATGATCTAAATGTCTTCATTCTTGTAAAAATACCATGATAGACATCGAAGGATTTAATTGGTTCTAAAATTTATAGAGTTAGCTTATTGTTGAATAAAATTTCCATGATTTCATGGATTTTTTTTCTCTATATATAGAAATAAAATTTTAAACAAAATAACATATTGTGAAAAAAACATATCTTGAGGGAACTAGAATAATAAAACATTACCTTTGTCACTAGACCATAGTGATAAAGTAGAACCTCATGTTGCCTACCAAAAAAAATTACATATCTTATAGGGACAATGTTAAAGGGGTAGATGGGAAGTGGCATCAAATTCATCCTACTTTAACATAACCACATATGTGTGTTCATGTGTAAGCCATACAATATTAGATAGTGTTACCTAAGAATGGATTATAAAATAATTGGTTATACTCCTTACATACTATAATCAGTCCCTATAGAGACCATTTTTCTTGGGCTTGAATGGTTTTCTGTTTATCTACACTCATTCAATATGTTCCTTGTATATATGTGGTTCGTAAAAATTAAATGAGTGTTAATTGAGAAATGGGATGAACAGGTTTTGTGAATTTTAAACATAAATTATGAATGGGAATAAGATATATCAAAATTTTATTTAAGATTTGTCAAGTATGTGTGGAAATAAACCCCAAAAAAAGAGATATGGGATAATTTATTTATGTGCTTTCAAAATATTAAAATATTTATTCCATTGGGATCCCTTACATTTACAATTTGAAAAAAGAACATGTTTTTGAAATGATGTGAGACAATGGAGAAATTCATAAAGGAGGGAAGATAATTAAAAAAGTTAAAGAACCAATGATATTCTTCAAATCATCCATGTGTACTTAAGTCTTGGTAGGACTATATCATTATATAATTGAATTCACTTTATTTCTTATGAGTGAGAAAACTGACCATAAATGAGTAATGAAATTATATTCTACTGAAAATTTAAATCAAAATTAATTATTAAAATTCCATTAATAAATTTCAAACCCAAACTAAAATTCACATTTTTCAATCATCATTTTTTCCCAGAGAAATAATTATAAATAAACAGAATTTTTGGTATTAAGTAAATTTGTTTCATTGTCACATTAATTTTTTATAATCATTCTTGAAATTACATGTAATTTAATTTTACATATGAGTTTTTTTATGAAAAAATTTAATCTATTTTATAACTATTATTTTATAATATTGAAAGGACAATTTCGAAATATATATTTGATCTTAAATGATCAATTAATATTTACTATGTGGTTATAAAAACCTAAAATAATTATAGATTTATTAATTAAATATAATTTTTTAAAAATTTATGAATATTATATAATTTTAGAGAAAATTACATCATAATAATTTAAATGATTTTATTTTGTAATTATTTTTCATCAATCAATATTTCATTATTTCAAATGTTTGATGAAATGTAAAAATCACACTGATTGTGTTCGATTCAATTACTATTCCTAGAGTGACAATGCATGAAATTTATGATAAGATCATATTTTAATGTATGAAAAACATCTAACTAGCCGCATATCATCATTTCATGGAAGCATAATCTGTTGTTCATTTCACAAACTACCACATGAAGGAGGTGTTGTCACTTGGGAAACCTTTTCCAATCACCCATAATCCTGAGTATCAAAACCTACTAGATGTAAAAAAAATGATTTCACATCAATACTATGTGTAAGAACACATGTGGAACTACTGTACTTTGAATTCCAACTAACCATCTACATTCAAGTAACCACAAAATGAAAGATGTCCCATAGTATGAAGATTCAAAACCCACCACATGAAGATATTTTATATTTTCTCACTGCATCTCCAACATCAGTAAGCTTACTATGTGAAGACTCACCTTATTGACCACATGGATATATTCCATATATACCAAACATTTTCTCTTTATCCTACTAAGAATATCTATTAAACCTACCATGAATACAATTAATAAATAACTATGAATCCATCAATCCTCTTCCATGTATAATCCAGCTAAAAAATGAATTAATATATACGGCACCATGCTCTGGACTCCACTACATGTTAGACCATGTATGATAAAACCATATATTTTGGGTCTCATTATTGAGGATTTGTAACTTCAAAATCAAAAAATCAATGATCATTGAGGTTACCATTAGATAGAATATATCTAGTTGTATAAAGAATAATAGCCCCCAACATTAACATCTTCTATGTTCTCACACTAGATCTCCACAGTCAGTAAGCTGACCATGTGTAGCCTCACCCAACCTACCACATATAAAGCTTCCCAAATGGAAATATATTTTTTCGTTAACCTTCCTTATACACCTCTTTTACCCATCATGTGTTAATTATTATTAAAAACGTCTAAAAAGACCACCTCTTCCATGGTGAATCCAGTTACCATGAAAATTAAATACAATATACCATTCCCTGATTTCCCCACCAATCCATAGTTGACTGAATTTAAATCAATTACACAATCTAGATCACCTATTGACTGCAGATCCACTCGATATTGACTCCATTGTGCATAAGTCTTTATGTAAAAATGATCACAACTGACATTGATTTTCACCACTTAATTGACATGAACCATCAACCTACCATGAGAAATATATAAGGAAATTATATAATTTTTTTCTTTAAAATATCACACCTAATCAACCACACACCCTTGAATATTTTGAGAAATTGGAATACTGAACATATGGGATCCAATCAATCAACCTCGAATTGAACGATTTTTGTTGAAGGGACACATTTTCAAGATGTGATATGATATTAGAAGACACCTTCAACATAACTTCACATAGGTGATAATAATTTGTAATCACGTTTTCTAGGTTGTTTTCAGAAGAATTGTTCATACATATTGAAACAAGAAAAAAAATTAATTCATCCCCGGAACATTCCATTTATGAAGATGATTCAACTAAATGAATAATTCACATTAAAATTGAATTCATAGTCCAACATATTGATCTAAGGACATATCAACACACAATAATAACCCAAAAATGATGAGATAACAAAGCTTGTTCACAGTGAAGCTTGATATGAGAGTGAAGGAAGACGAGACTAAAAGTCAAAAGCACATGATGAATTATTGGTAAATTAATATTTCTGGAGTGTTCATGATTGAAAATGAATTAATAATTTTATTTTTTGACTAAATAAGAGGATATTATAAGATTTTATGAAATTAATATAAGATATCAAAGCTATTAAGGATTAATATTTGTGTCCTTTGGTTATAATTTCCAATTATGTGTGCTCTCTTGAAAATGATAATGGAATTTAGATAATTCAAATATTTAATGTGGGAAGATCATTAAAATATGAACATAGTCTATTTGGAAAAATAACAAATTGATTTCCAAATTAGTGGTCATGTAGTTAGGCAGCAAATATGATCTTGTAGAGTTTGATCGATTTGAGGTTGATCTAGGTAATTTTGATGATGAAGGTAATTTCATGTTTGGATAATGTGAATTTACCAAAATTCATCTGTTAAAAAAGAATATTGTCGATGTTTGATGTTGAATAGTGATAAATTGTAGATGTAATTCTACTTCTAGACTCACCCAATAGTATTTAATGAATCAAATTGGAATCTAATTGATTTTTTAAGGAAAGATCATGCTCTAAAGAGGACTAATGGAGGTTTAGTAAACTATTACTGATGCATATGTGTTATTACTATTTGAGATTAAACCATGTTCAATGATCAATAAGGGACACTGAGTACGGATCATAACTTTTGTTCTTTCACATTTGGTCCTTTTGTCACATCGAATTGGTGTAAAAGATAAGGATTTGGTCATATTTCTTTATGGATTCATATAAATATTTTTGTACACACCCAGAGTTGGTTGTTTCATGTTTAATATTTGGGATGGGATCTTAATTAACCATGATTTCTAGGCTTGTTTTAAGAAATACATCCCAAGATTTCTTAATTGGAGACCAACTATGGACATAGGTATCTCGATGTAACTTGAACTCATTTACTGAAACTAACTATTATTCCATTATTGGAACTCTGATTAATGAAATAAAGAGGTATCATGGATCTATATTTCTATAGCCATGATTTTTTATTGCAGTCCATGGACCGTTCTTGTGGAATTTTTGGGGAGAGTTAACATTCTACGAGGCCCCTCATGGATCCCTTGTTTTAGTTCAAAATTTGACTCCACTTCAAAAACTATCCATCATGACAATCCGATAAACCTTAACACTCTATTAATCCAAATGTGAGAATCCTATAATAATTTCCATTGCACCTATTCCAAAATATTTCAATCCAATATTCATTTATGTTTCAATATATGTGAATCTAGACTAATATTATGACCCAAGATCACCCTTGATGTGCGAAATAGGGTAATATGTAGGCCTAAATGTATCAATATTGTCCCAGAACAATTTTTAATCCACTCTTATTCCCCTTTAAAAAACTATGAACAAATATATTAGACAATACCAATCCTACCAAGAACAATCATAATTTTACATATGATAGGGCCACACCAGGTAGAACGTTTCTTCCACACCACACCGACATAGTTGAACATTTCACTAAAACTTCACCTAAAATTATAATGCAGTGTGATTATTGGATGGGAATAATTTTAACCAAAACATTAAAATGATGGTCATTTTGAGATATCTGAACCCTTGGTCTTCACACATAGAAAAAGGGGTAATTTTGAAACTAATTTCCATAAACAAATTTTAGGACTATGGATACAGTGAAGGGGAAGAGTCGATGTGACTCACTTTTAATTTTGATCTACTCCATGTGAGTTATCAAATTTTGTTTATTTATAGTTCAATTTTTAACTGAAAAGAATATTGATAATAAAATTTTTTGATCAATAGTTTTGTTATTTCCCTTTAATTTTTTCTCTTCATTTATTTATACTACTATAACTCTAATGATGTCACACTAATACCCTTGGGGATTATATGATCGTATTATATTACATCCTATTAAAACATTACATAATTAAATTTTTTATCTATTCTATTTTTCTCTTTATTTTTATTTGAAAAATTTATAAATTAGGAGATTTACTTATTAATTTTTATTTTGAATTCATCTTCCATCATTCATTTGAATTAGCACATTTAAAACATGGGCTTCCTACATTACTTGTGATTGTGAGTAGTGGGTTGAAAGAAAGGTGATTAGATATCTCTAATTAGTTAGATAGGTGGGATCAGTGGTTCCATAGAGTTTTTCATCTCTTTGATTAATGCAAAACATCTAGGTGATGATAATGAAGTTAGGATTCACTTAATTAGAGAGTGAACAAGAGAGTATTAAATTGTAATAATGATTTACTGACCATGGTTAGTGGATCTGTAAGGTTCGACTACTTCAATTTTATTTAATTGAAAAACCAACCTACATTATCTAATTAATTCACATACCAACACATTATATATGATAAAAACACACCCAAAAACTCTACTCCAAAGAGACAGCTCAAATACACTATTATAAAATTTATTTTGGGTAAAAAAATTCACTAGTTAGAAGCCCCACAATAGGTAGTTAAATGGAGTTAATACAATATTCATATCAAAAATAGAAATTTGATATTTGATATTTAGTTTCTTATTAAAAAATTTATGAAAACTAATTTTATGAAGAAACTAATTTTTAAGAGTTAAATTATATTGATTTTTTTTTAAAAATTACTAAATAAACATTATTTTTCAATAAATGTCAGAATTTAAAATTTACAAAAATAGTAGTCATAAATAATATATTACATTTGTGATTACATGTATATATCATCTTAATTTCTAGATACATAAAACCTTGGGATCTCCATGTATTATCTAATCATAAGGTAAGAATTGGTAGTAGTCGGGGGAGGTAAATCCATTAGCATGAATCTCATAGAAATCTCCATGAGCATGAACTTGTCTCCTATTTAGTTATTCCCATTCTATAATTTCTGGAGTTTTTATTAGGATTTTTCTCAGTAAAAAAATAATTTAGCCACCCCCTTTGCAATCCAATACAAACAATATTCATAAAGGAATCTTCCAATACTTAATGTCATTTCTTCTATTTTTCTTCATATATTTCATTGTAGTTAATTATTTCTATACCCACTAATTTAAAACCAATATTATAATGGTTGAATTTTATTTTAATATATCATTGATTTTTTTGGTGTTTTTTGCGTAAAAAATTAACATGATATTTATTTTAGTAAAATATATGGTGAAATTTTGGGTTATTTCTTATAAAGGGTTTTTGGTGATCCAAACACTAGGAGCATGAATTGTGGAATATGGGAAGAAGATGTATTAGAGGAGGTTAATGAACAAAATTCCAAGGATGGCTAAGGTTGGGTAATAGTATAACATTGAGAGGGAGTAAATTGGATGATGGCCTAATCTAGGTTCCAAGATATATGTCTCATATATCACTATATATCTTATAGTCAATGGAATGAAGAGGGAGATTGATATTGAAATATTCCAAGAGATGATTCATGACTATTGTATTTTTTATCTTAAAAAATTAATATATAGATATTATGGGGGTACAAACATAGGATTCCATAATCTCCCTTTGATGATGGGTATAATACGCAAGTGTATTGCATCGAGGATATTTGAATCCATATGAATAATTTTGTAATGTAAATCTTAATATGAGATGTTATAATTGTAAAATATTGTGATATAATAGGTATGATGAGGAGGATCCCTGAGAAAATTCAAGTAATTGGTTCCATGAGATCATTTTTAGAGTGTATTGGGATAGAGGACATTTTCATCGAGATAAAACACGCCTTAGGTTGTTAGGATAGATATGGAAGCACATATATTATTGACAAGTAGAGGATTATTTTTGGTGTTGGATACACTAATTTCCAACATCAATGAAATATTAATAATGATTCCAATTATTATGAAATGAACTAGGTTTTATTAGAAAAAGGATATTCATGAATGGTTTGAGAACCCTCAAGGTCACACCAATTAGTATTGAACATAATCAAAAGAAAAAGGTGTAGTTTGGAAGATAGATTTAACTTATGAAAAATTCAATGGGAAAATATAATTCATATAAATAGACAAACATTATTTAATGAAAATAAAAATATAAAATAGATTAATCTCACTAGAATGGGATGTCAAGATCTACACTATTTTTTTCCAAACTAGTCGGTCCAACCAGTATAAATTCACTTTTTTATGAGTATGTTTTGTTCCCAAAAATAATTAAAACATTTTCATTTTTTACTCTATAATTTTCCTAATCTATGTAGGGATATTTATTAGTTATTAGAGACTCTAATGTTTATTTGGACAACCTATATGGGTTTTAAACCATATGATCCTTTTTTTATATTTTATTTTTCATTATAATTTCTACCTCATAAATGAAAGGTAATGTATTATCGAGTGAAGACATGAATTTTATAGGAATACATTTATGGGATTTCATCTGGATGACACTTTGTGTCACGTTTATTTTTTAACTCAATCTTTTCCCATTTCTATAAAAGGAAATTGATTAGCGAATAGAAACTTAAATTTATCTTATGAAATCCGTTACTGATTTTCAAGATAACAATCAATTTTGTGTATTTTACTTCATAGTTTATGGTCATGAAATTTAGGCCATCAATATATAGAGTTTATGGTTAAGTAGATTTTGAAAATAGTTGAATAAATTTAGGGTCAAACATATCTGACTAGCAGTGGTTTATGGTTAATGTTAATAATATTCCTCCAAATATGATGTGACATTCCTTGAGAGAAGGTAGAAACTCAATCAAAGTGATTGGGGACTCCCATGATGGACATGAAACCGAGATAAAGGGTAATATATAACCTTATTAGATTTTATACCTCATTCTAGTATGGGTAGAGCTAATTGTCTTGGATTTTATGTGTAATATGGTAAAAAAAAATCCTTTAGTAGTACTAGGAAAATATATATTATCCCAGCATATAACCCTATATAGAATGTCCTAACAATAACAAGAAGACCCTATACTAGCATTGGGATTTGAAATTGTTTGAAATTTCTCGATGGTCCTAATATGAGAAATTCAGGCATCACTAAATATCATTAGATAATATGAATCAATCAATAAGTAGTCCTTGTAATGTTTAATTTATCAACTCTAATTTAAGGTCCAAACTAGAGGTAATCCCAATGTTTTTGCCAAATGAAGGAGGTTTTAGTATCATTATATTGAAATTTCAGTGTAATTATAGTATAAATAATTTGGCAAAAATGAGAGGCTTCCACACACTAAGAACATATAAGAATGTGAACTTTATATCTTATTACTAGATTGGTAATCTAGACATCAATAAATATCCCAAAACAATTGGAATCATGCCATATGTAACTCTTGGGGAAGAAATATTTGGAGAGGTATAAATCATATCTAGTGGAGTGGTATATTGATTTTATCCCTATATTGAGAAATACAAGGGAAATTCCTGGTACGGATTATAAATACCCAAAAATTGTGGCACATTTCTTAAAGATGGGTAAATTGTATCATACCATAATCATATAAGCAGTGAACCATATGTCGAGGAGTCATATATAGATTTGGATCTCATGTTTTTAAATTAGGTCATAAAAAGAAATATAATCTGAGTAGTTTAAGGACAGAATAAGAGGATTGTAAGCTAATATTTTTAATATTATGAGGATAGGAATCTGAATTTATGTAGTTTAAGGTTGTATAATGAGGGCCTTTATGTAGAGGCCTTCATACATACATGGCTCTTGTGAGAAAAATTAAATGACTCTATATCGGTGTTGAACCATAGGAGAAACCCCAACATAAATGAGAGGTACAACACACCTTGATGAATTTGGGGATTAAGTTGGTTTAAATTTTTAGTTACTCCCATCGTAGGTAATATTGTTTTCATGATCTATCTTGTAAAAACAAGTATCAATCCATATTTAGTTCCTTAAAATTATAAGTATACGGGACATAAATGAAATACCAATGTGAATTGGAGATAAAATATAAAATATAAATGATATTAGTGTTATATGACAATTAGATATTATTCTCTGTCCTAGGATAAGAGATCTGGGCATCAATATAAATCCTATGATAACAAGACTCGGGAAATCAATTGTTCAGGATAATAAGTCTCTGTTAATATCGGGTTCATGCTTAGGATATAGTGAAGTGGCTTCACTCCAGTGTCTATATTTTGAGATAAACTAAATTTTAAATAGTAAGATCCTATGTCAAATGAATAAATATGATTAGATTTTTGGGTAAACTAGAAGGAAGAAGACAGAGTGTCTCTACATTTCCTGAGTTAATAGGAATAATAAAATATTTAATTCTTATAATGTATATGGAAAAATTTCACTCATGTGTATGGAAAATGGAAATAAAATTTATTTTATCCTAGAGGGAGACCATAAGTACAATGCCCCGACACCATTTACCCAAAGTCGGTGCATTAATATATAACTTTTACAAGATACAAGGAATCATGTCCCAAAAAAACAATCTGTTTAGTAGCCTAAGAAGTACTAGATACATACATAAGTTTTACGTTACATCATGAAATAAAAAAACATTATTTCCCCTTTGAACAGTCTTATATACCTTAGCCTATTCTTGCAGGTTAATCATAATATAATTCTTCACATCCTAGGAAAAATAAAACGTTTGAAAGGGATGAGCTCAGATGCTTAGTTAGGATAACTATGACAACCCTGCTTTTTATTACAACTTAAAGAAGATTTATTACATAAAACATCACCTGATACAAAAATGCTGATTGAGAGGATTAGTGTCTCTGGGGCTTAGGATCATTACATAAAAACTTGAAACATGAAATACAACATCTTTATTGAAAACTTCCTTTACATGACCACTACATTCCTTCGTACTTAGCATTGCATGGGATAACCTGAGGACATACTTATGACAAGGGTGAGCTATAAAGCCCTGTAAGGGAGTACACATGGAATAACATGAGGAATATAAAACATTTTATACAATAGGCATATCAATAGAGAATAATAAAATCATTAACATAAAGTCATGATAATGCATGATAATCATAACATCGAAATGTTGCAACAAAACTTAACATGGAATTAGCATGAGCCAAGGCTCATTGCACATGGAGCATGAGTAAATCCTCATTGCACATAAATCATGAGTAAAACCTCTTTTCAATTTAATTATAATGAGTCAACACTCATTTCACATGACATATCATGATACTATACATTACCCAATGCATTGGAGCGCTATTAGTGCGCACCCTTCTTAAACATTTCATTTCATGCATAAGTGTGCCACATTGATCATAAAACATGGATTCATAAAACATAACCATTTATTCCACGATAAAGGAATGTGTAATTCATACATGAAACATTACAATAATTAAGTAAATGTGAAAAAAGGTGAATACCCTTGATGGAAAAATGGGCATGGTATTCACTACACAATGACATTGGCTTAAAAAATCGTTGCGATTTCGGCAGCGTAACGGCGTGACATAAGAATTCATAAAAATGGTTGATGAGGGAGAAATGGGTTACTCATCATATTTACATGTAAAGGATAGTAATGAGGTTATATAGATATATTTCCCAACAATTTTAATGGAATTTAGATTCATGATACATAAGTATTTCATGAATGTAAAAGAGGAGAGAGAAGTTCCTTTCAGAATTTCGGCATAGTAACAGGTGTACATGGGAGGCATTTAATGAGAGGGAAAGGGTATCCCATCATTCAAACATAAATAGGGAAGTATTAGGGAGGTGAAAAACCATACCCCAACATTTATAATTGAAAATAAAAGGGAAAAAACTTAAAGAAAATTGGACAAAAATGAGAAAGGAAGAAAAAACCCTTACTTGGAAGTGTGCTTCCAAAGGCTAGAGAGAGGCTTGTGAGAGGCTTCTTGGGAGCTTGGGGAACCTTGGGATGATTATGGAGAGTGTAGGGCAGGGTTTTGACGAACTCAAATGGCTTTGAGTGAGGAGGAAGTGGGAGATTGGGTGGGTTTATATATGAAAGGTGAGGGAATTCTTTATTATTTAGGTTTGGGACCCCTTATATTAAATTAATCCAAACCACAAACCAACCCATGGTTTTTGCCCATGGTTTTTGGAAAAGGGAATAGAAATATAATATTTTATAAGTCCAAGGTCCGAACCTCTTAAAATATTAGGGTTGCTTATGTGGAGGTGAGTCACACTCCCATGAAAATTAATTTAAAAAGACAAGGTGTTTTATAAGTCTTGAGGGGTCCATTAATGCATTGAAAAGTAATCCAAAAAAACACAAAATCACATTATTTTATTGGTAAAACATATATTGGATGAAAATAAATATTATAGTATTTTATTACACCACTAGTGAGTCATTATGATGTCATAAAACACATTATATATTTAAATGGTATTTAATTTTTACTCAAAACATTGACTGTCTCAGAAAATTATGAAAAATTCACCTTTGGATAATTTCGATGTCCTGATTCCAAAAATAACATTTATTTTATCTAAATAATTTTTTACATATGTTAATTTTCACTTTTAAAATAAAAATCGACATTTATCAAAAATTTACGGGTTTTGACAAAAATGGCTTTCAAACCATAATAAAAATTATATTTGCATTCATACATTTACATGATCATTTATATATAATAAAATTAATATAATAACAATAATAATATTTTTTTAAATATTATTTATTTCAAAAATCCCTTAATTTAATAAAATATATTTCTTAATTAAATAATAACTAAAAACACCATTTGTACTTTAAAAACTATTTGCAATGTATCAATAATGACATGAAATTATATTCATTATTATATAAAAAAATAATGTACAAGAACATAGTACTATATATTAGTTCCATAACCCCTTAAAACAGCAACGTAAGACCTAAGGGTAAGGTGTGCGATGGTGACAGACTCTTGGGGTGGCTCGGATAACAACGCCTAAGTGGTAATTTCTATCAACTTCCACTTCTTCCGTAGACGGTCTCGTTCGAGCTTGACATGGTGAAGCTCAGCTTGGGCTTGGTCAAGAGAGAATCCCAAGGACACCACCTCTTTTCCGATCTCTGATAAATTGGATTTGGATGGGGAAATTCTACTGGATGAGGCCATTTCTTCATTTGTCTAAGTAAAATTGGATGAGTTGAAGCCCTATATTTATACTAATCATGTGATCACTGTTCAACATCTATAAAATTAACGGTCACAAGTCATATCATAAAACCAATGAAGTTGACATTTTATAAAAACATTTTATATCAAGAGACATTTAATAAGATCAAGAGTGATTTTCCATTAATGAAACTTTGGTTCGTTACAATATTCCCCCCTTAAGAAATTTCGCCCTTGAAATTTTCCTTTTCCCACACTAAACCAGATGTGGGTAACTCAGCTTCATCATTTCCTCCAATTCCCAAGTCACTTCTTCAAACATGTGGTTTCTAAACAACACATTGACGAGGGGCATTGTCTTATTTTGTAGAACTTTTTCTCTACGATCTAAGATCTTCACTGGTTTCTCCACAAACGAGAGATCGTCTTCAAATTGTACCACCTCAGAAGAGTGTACATGTGAAGGGTCAGGTATGTGCTTCCTTAAGAGGGATACATGAAATACATCATGTACTTTGGCCATAGTAGGCGGAAGTGCTAGTCGATAGGCCACAGCCCCGACGCGATCAAGAATCTCAAGGTGGCTGATGTACCTTGGACTTAACTTCCCTTTCTTTCCAAAGCTCATGACCTTCTTCCATAGAGATATGCGTAGAAAAACCATGTCTCCAACTTTAAACTCATGGTCTCATCGACGATTATCTGCATAACTCTTCTATCGACTATGGACTACCTTGATATGCTTCTGAATGGTTTTCACCTTCTCCACCATTTCCTCAACCATTTCTGGTCTGACCAGCTTACGTTCACTGTCCTCATCCCAACATGCTAGTGTTTTGCACCTTTTCCCATACAGGGCTTTATATGGTGCCATTTGGATGCTCGAGTGGAAACTGTTATTATAAGAGAACTCAACCAGAGGAAGATGTTGATCCCATCCTCCTTTAAAGTCCATTGAGTAGGCTCTCAACATATCCTCAAGTGTTTGGATAGTCCGCTCGGATTGGCCATCAGTTTGAGGATGATAGGCTGCACTAAAGTTTAGTTCAGTATTCAGAGCATGTTGAAGACTCTTCCAAAACATAGAGGTGAATATTGGATCTCGGTCAGACACAATAGACAGTGGTACTCAATGAAACCTTACCACATCCCTGATATATATCTGTGCCAGTTGATCCAATGAGAAATCCTCCTGAAAAAAATGAAGTGTGTAGTCTTTGTAAGACGATCCACAACACCCCAGATTGCATTGTTGCCTTTGAATGTCCTCGGAAGTCT
The DNA here is from genome assembly GCA_963277665.1 of Viscum album. Taxonomy (NCBI): domain Eukaryota; kingdom Viridiplantae; phylum Streptophyta; class Magnoliopsida; order Santalales; family Viscaceae; genus Viscum; species Viscum album. The sequence continues at coordinate 1,998,989,736 of OY728157.1, forward strand.
GGTGATAAAGTCCATGGTGATGTTTTTCCATTTCCATTCTGGTATGGGAAATGGTTGCATCATCCCCTTAGACTTCTGCCTCTCTGCCTTCACTTGCTGACACACTAGGCACATTGATGTATATTTAGAAATCTCCTTCTTCATATTATCCCACCAAAAGCTTCCTCGGAGATCTCGATACGTCTTTGTGCTCCCTGGGTTAATAGAGAAATTTGAACTATCTTCATCATCCAAAAGTTCCTTCTTCAGCTCCGAATTTGATGGATCACATATTATTTTCCCAAACCACACAATTCCTTCTTCATTAACATTAAACTTTGAGGATTTCCCTTTTTCGATGGCTCCCTATTTTTCTTGAATTCACACATCATCCATCTGAGAATCCTTTAACCTTTCCAAAAGAGACGTTTGAGAAATCATTTGTGAAAGGATTGATTATTTTCCCTTATCTATGATTCCCATGTCCATCTTCATGAAGTCTAAGAAGATTGGATCCCTCTCAATTCTCATCATTAATAGAATCACTGGATCCTTTCTACTTAGGGCATCTGCCACCTTGTTCGCTTTCCCAGGGTGGTAATGGATTGAACAGTCATAATACTTGATGAGATCTATCCATCTTCTCTGGCACATTTAAGCTCTTTCTGTGTGAATATGTATTTTAGACTCTTGTGGTCAGTATATATCTCACATTTCTCCCCATATAGATAATGCCTCCATATTTTCAAGGTAATGATCATCGCTGCCAACTCTATATTATGCGTTGGATAGTTTTGCTCATGAATTTTCAACTTCCTTGAGGCATAGAATATAACTTTATAATTTTTTGTCAGCACACAACCTAAGACCTTCTTTGAATCATCACTGAATACCACAAAAAGTTCCCCACTTGTGGGTAAAGTGAGAACGAACGCAGCGATAAGCCTCCTATTCAACTCCTTGAAGCATTCTTCACATTCATCACTCCAAGAAAACATTACTCCCTTTTGAGTTATCTTGGTAAGAGGGTTCGACAATCGTGAGAAATTTCTCACAAATCATCGATAATATCTAGCTAACCCCAAGAAGCTACGGATATCCATTACCGATGTTGGCCTCAACCATCCCTCAATTTCATCTGTTTTGGAGGGATCCATAGATATCCCATTTCTTGTAATGATATGGACCAGGAATGATACCTCCTTCAACCAGAACTCACACTTTCTGTACTTTTCATAGAGCTTCTCCTTGCGCAAAGTCTCTAGTACAGTTCTTAAATGCTCCTCATGATCCTCCTTGGTTTTGGAGTATATTAGAATATCATCAATAAAGACTACAACAAATTTGTATAGGTAATCTCTAAAGACACTATTCATCAAGTCCATGAAGATTTCTGGAGCATTGTTGAGTCCGAAAGGCATTACTATGAATTCATAGTGCCCGTATCTTGTTCGAAAAGCAGTCTTGAGGACATCTTCCTTCATCACCCTTACTTGATAATGTCCCGACCGCAAATCTACCTTGGAGAAGAATTGTGCTCCACGCATCTGATCAAAAAACTCATCAATTCTTGGGAGAGGATACTTGTTCTTTATCGTGATTTTTTAAGTTCACGATAATCGATGCAAATCCGCATTGACCCATCCTTCTTCTTGACGAAGAGGACTGGTGCACCCCATGGTGAAGCACTTGGGCATATAAACCCTTTATCCAAAGTCTCATGTAGCTATTTCTTCATATCTTCAATCTCTAAAACAACCATTCTATATGGAGACTTAGATATTGGTAATGCCCCAGGTATATGTTCAATTGAGAATTCAACATCTCTTCTAGGAGGAAGACCAGACAATTACTCGGGAAACACTTCAGAGAATTCCCTCACAATAGGCATTTCTTCAAGGATGGTTTCTTCCTTGGAATCAGTCATCTGAGCCAAATATGCATGCTCATAAGGCAGTAATATCCATGCTTGAGATAATGGAGCTAAAGGAGATTCATCATCCTCCTTACACTTGTAAAGAATCGGGGGTTGAATCTCCATATGGAGTGTGATTTCCCTCTCCCGACAATTTATGTTGGCTCTATATAAGGAAAGCCAATCCATGCCAAGAATTGCATAAAATTCCACCAGAGGGAGTATGACAAGGTTCTCCAGGAAATTCAATACACATATTATAACAGAGGAGGACTTATATTCATGGGATGCAATCATTTCCCCATTTTTTGTAATCACTGACATCTTCACTTCCATGATCTGTGGTGGTACTGGGATTGTTCTACAAGACTTTCGAGATACAAAAGAATGTGTAGAACCTGAATCAAAAAGTAAGTTAACTAATCTTGAATGAATAACTATCGTACCTGTCACCACTTCATTGCCGAGGTTCACTTCGGCAGAAGTGATGGAAAAAGAACTTCTTTGCTTCCTTGGACGTTGTTGGTTGTCTCCGAAAACCCTTGGATTAGGTCACTGATTTGAAAAATGACCCAGTTCTTTGCATTTGTAGCATTGAACAATGCGTTGAGGTTCGAACAGTGTTTTCCCCTCCTCTGTCGCAGCCGAGGGTCTTTCTTACCGACATTTAACAGCTTGGTTCCCTTCCCTTCCACACCTGAAGCATTTCCTTGTCCCCTTAAGGCAATTTACAGGGTGCTTCTTTCCGCACTTTTGGCAAGTGGGGTGCTGGATCTTCTGAGCACCATTTTATTTATCCATCGGACCTCTAGCATTGAAGTCCACCTTACGCTTCTTATCCCCATGATACCCCTGTGATTCTCCGATCTCCATTTTGACCTTGAGAGAAAATCAGACAATTTTCTCATAGTTTTCGAAGTCACGGATCGCCAATGCTTTCCACAGGCTAGGCTTTAGCCCACCAAAGAAGAGGTCAACATTGAATTCTGGGGTAACGTCAAAGCCGAAAGCGTATCGTGCAAGCCTTGTGAAGTTTTCCTCGTACGCTCCAACAGATTCTTCATCTTTTTTCTTGAGGTAAAGGAAGTCCCTTTCCATCTTAAGCCAGAGGGTGCGCGGAAAATATTTATCGAAAAACATATTCCGGAAATCCTTCCATTCCAACGCCTCAATCTCCTCCTCAGGCATCATATTTTTTTTATCAATGTCCACCATTGATCAGCTTCACACCCCATATGATAATCTTCCAGGAGAAATTTCTCTTGTTCAGAACATTGAAGGATGGAGAAGATCTTTTCAATGGAGTCGATCCATTGTTCAGCGATCGTGGGATCAGATGATCCACTAAAAGTAGGAGGCCTTTGTCTCATGAAGCTCTCTATAGTTAATTGTTCTTTCTTAGGGGGGGTTGAATGTTCCTCTTGACCCATGTTTCTATTCAGAACTTGATTTATCTGAGAGAGAAGCGTGACAAAGTTCGTGATTCCCGCTCCCATTGGATTGAGTATCTCATTAGTACAGTCATCACACTGATCAACACAACGGTTGTTAGACAGAGTCCTCCAATTACCGGCCATTGGCTGGAATAAAAGGAATGTTAGGGGTAACACATAAAGGTTAATCCAAAGACAAAATTTGATAACTTATAAATAAACATTCATTTCCTTAACTCATGAGTCTATAGGCTTCAATCTAGGACTTTCATGATCTACATTCTATCATATATTCTTAGGGGAATTTTTTAATTCCCTTAATAAGGGTTCATACTAAGCTTGTGAATTTACCAAAGCATATCCCCCGAGAGTGTCATATCCAAGAGTGAAGCAAGTCCTGTTGTCGTGCAACAGTTCCTGTTCGAGTCTAGCTCAAAGCGGTGTTTTGGGTTTTACCCCTAGGATACATCTGTGCCATAGCTGGCTCTACCTGCTCGTATCCATATAGAGATGTATTTTCTTGATAAACCACTTTCTCAATACTCACCAAAACGTAGGGATGTTTATATTGTACTTAGTCTTGTATCTAAGGCTTTACTAGGGTTTTCTAATCCAAATCCCAAAAATAACCAAACCTATCCTTTGATACCAACTATGAAAACCCTGCTTTTTATTACAACTTAAACATGATTTATTACATACAACTTCACTGGATACAACAAAGAAGTTTGAGAGGTTTAGTGTCTTTGGGGATTAGGATCATTACATAAAAACTTAAAACAAGAAATACAACATCTTTATTGAAAACATCTTTTACATGACCACTACATTCGTTCGTACATAGTATTGCATGGGATAACCTAAGTCCATTCATAAGAAAAGGGTGAGCTATAAAGACCTGAAAGGGAGTACACATGGAATAACATGAGGAGTACAACACATGTTAAAAAATAGGAATGCCAATATAGCATAAGAAAAACATTAACATAAAGGCCTCATAAATCATGATAATCATAACATGGAAATGTGGAAACAACACTTAAATTGGAATTAGCATGAGCCAAGGATCATTGCACATGGAGCATGAGTAAATCCTCATTGCACATATAGCATGAGTAAACCCTTTTTTCACTTGAATTATCATGACTCAACACTCATTGCATAGGACGAAACATGATACTATACTTTACCCAATGCATTCGAGCGCTATAAGGGTGCACCCTTCTTAAACATTTCATTTCATGCATAAGCGTACCACGTGGATCATAAAACATGGATTCATAAAACATAATCATTTATTCCATCATAAAGGAATGTGTAATTCATACATGAAACATTAAAATCAATAAGTAAATGTGTATAGAGGTGAATACCCTTGATGGAGAAATGGGCATGGTATTCACTACACAATGACATTGTCATAGAAAATCTGTGAGATTTCGGCAATGTAACGACATGACATAAGAATTCATAAAAATGGTTGATGAGAAATAAAGGGGTTCCTCATCATTTTTACATGTAATGGACAGTAAGGAGGCCATATAGATACATGTCTCAACAATTGTAATGGAATTTAGATTCATGATACAAAAGTATTTCTTGAATGTAAAAGTGGAGAGAGAAGTTCCTTTCGGAATTTCGGCATTGTAACGGGTGTACATGGGAGGCATTTAATGAGAGAGAAAGGGTATATCATCATTCAAACATAAAGAGGGCAGTATGAGGGAGGTGAAAACCCATACCCCAACATTTTAAATTGAAATTAAAAGGGAAAAACAACTTAAAAAAATTGGAAAAAACTGAGAAAGGAAGGAAAAAAACTGTTACTTGGAAGTGTTCATCCAAAGGATAGAGAGAGGCTTGTGAGAGGATTCTAGGGAGCTTGGGTAACATTGGGAGGATTATATAGAGATTAGGTAAGAGGTTGGACGAACTCTAAAGGCTTTGAGTGAGGAAGAAGTGGGAGCTTGGGTGGGTTTATATAGGAAAGGTGAGGGAAATCTTTATTATATAGGTTTGGGACCCCTTATATTAAATTAATCCAAACCACAAACCATCCCATGGTTTTTGCCCATGGTTTTTTTGACTATCTCAGAGAATTAAGAAAAATTCCCGTTGGATAATTTCGACATCCTAATTCCAAAAATAACATTTATTTTATCTAAATAATTTTCTAAATATGTTAATTTTCACTTATAAAATAAAAACCGACATTTATAAAAAATTCACGGGTTTTGACAAAAATAGCTTTCAAACCTTAATAAAAATTATAATTGCATTCATATAATTACATGATCATTTATATATAACAAAATTAATCTAATATTAATAATAATAATAATTTATTAAAATATTATTTAATTCAAAAATCCCTTAATTTAATAATATATAATTCTTAATTAAATAATAACTAAAAACACAATTTGTACTTTAAAAACTATTTACAATGTATCAATGATGACAAGAAAATATATTCATTATTATATAAAAAAATTAATGTACATGAACATAGTACTATCGATTAGTTACATAACCCCTTAAAACAGCCGCATATGACCTAAGGGTAAGGTGTGTGATGGTGATAGACTCTTGGGGTGGCTCAGATAACATCACTCGAGTGGTAATTTCTATCAACTTCCACTTCTCCCGTAGACGGTCCCATTCGAGCTTGACATGGTGAAGCTCAGCTTGGGCTTGGTCAAGAGTGAATCCCAAGGACGCCACCTCTTTTCCGAGCTCTGATAAATGGGCTTCGTATGGGGTAATTTTACTGGATGAGGCCATCGCTTCCTTTGTCTATGAAAAATTGGATGAGTTAAAGCCCTATATTTATACTAATCATGTGATCACTGTTCAACGGCTATAAAAGTAACGGTCACAATTCATATCATTAAACCAATTAATTTTACATTTTATAAAAACATTTTATATAAAGACACATTTAATAAGATCAAGAGGGATTTTCCATTAATGAAACTTTGTGTTGTTACAATAACAATATAGCAGAAACTTTCATAAATAAGCATAAACATTTAAGAAAATTTATAAGAATGAAACAGAAGACTTTTAATCATTTAATTAAGCATAATATTGAAAAGAGGAATCAAATAATTCCATTTATTTATATAAGGCCCCAGTCATAAACCTTACTTAATATTGAATTAAATGAATAATTCACATTGAGGATCCTTTCAGGTTTAGAGTTTTAGAGAATTAGGACATAACTATTACATCTCAAAAGATTACAAAGTAGAAACTTCCACTAAGTTTCCATAAAATAAAAACACTAAATAAGAAACATGTCTAGTTCCATGTTTTAGATAGCATGACTTTCCCTTGATCCCATCCTTGACCCTATTCCACATTAAGTCCTGTGAAAAACATTTCAAAAAAAACATGGGATAGGCATAAAAAGCTCAGTAAGGGATACACAAAGAATGAAAACTGTTAGTTATTCAAAACAACAAGTAAACCATGTATACTTTATCAAATTAATACCTTCCCCTTCATGAAGTACTAAAAACTCTTCACTGAATAAAATATCATTACTTACCCTTTTGTAACCAAAGGATTACCATAAACACATATAAGGAACACATAACATATAAAGGTAACTTGGAAAATAAACTTACATAATTGGAATAACCATACGGTCGACTTCCAAACATATCACTTAATGGAATAGCCATACGGCCAACTTCCATACATACTTAATGGAATGGCCATACGACCGACTTCCATACCCAATGCATTGGAGGTTATAACGTAACCACTCATCCTGGTATTCACGGCACCACCCATCATATGGTTTATCACGTAACCACCCAGAAAATGTCCAAGTACCATCCTTACACATAAAATATTGAAAATATAAACATTTCAATAACAACATTTCATTTTTAATCACAATAAGTATTTTCCAGATATTGAATTAATCAATCCATTTTAAAAAACCCATTTAAAAGAGATTTTTGAATCAATGTTTCCCATACCACTTTGAAGCTTTTAATGGAATTATAATTTTAAAACATTAATGTACATATAAATAAATACTGAAAACCATTTTGAAAACATGGACATTAATGATAATGATTTAGAATAATAAATCTTTAAAACATTTAAAACGATATTTTTGTTAAATAGTTTTTAACAAAATGAGAGACTCTTGAATAAAAATAATAGTGGAATAACATTTAATCCGAACTTTATAATATCATGAGAATAAAGGTATTAATGATATAATATGTCATAGGACAGCATACACACCATATAAGAGTGAATTGGTGCATAACAACAATGAAGTATCAAATGAAATGAAAAATGAGATGAAATCCATTATAAAGAAGGTATCCTTAAATTAAGGATAAATCAATATCTTAATTATGTGTGAAAAATATAAATACACCCAATATAAGTGGATATTAAGTGTAAAATAATCAATGTTTATTCACACATATTCAATGGATGACATATTCAATAACTACATGTTGAACCCAAAGAAATCGAAATTGGGTTAAGAAGTTCCCTTGGTAAAATTCGACAGCCTAACGGCATCGCATAAAATTTTACAAAAAGGGTTGATGATAGAGATAAAGGGGATCTCATCACTTGGACATAAAATTTATATAAATAAGTTTATTGAAGAACATATCCCAACATAATTGTATGTGAATTAAGAGACATTACAAAAGAAGTTTTTTAAAAAAAAAGAGGGTGAAAGGTCCCCTTACCAAGTTGGGTAACTTTCGAAAAGTACACCCCATGGAAGAAGGGTCATACAATGAAGATGTAAATAACCACAAATGAAATTATACAACACAAAGTGTATAATAATGTGAATTACATACACCACTCAAAGTAAATAGTGGCAAACGTAGCATAAATGTCACGGGAATAAAAGTGAGATGAAAAATCCCTTACGAAAACTCGGCAGCCTAACGACGCCACTTAAAACTTCCAAAAATGGATTTATGAGATCAAGTAGGGTCTCCAATAATATGAACATAAAATGTAAAGTATTAGGAATATAAAATAACAACCCCAAACATAAGAAATATTGGCTTCAAAGAAATGACATAAATGAGAGTACTTAAAATGAAATAGAGAGGCTGGATCCCTTACCTCAAGTCCAACTTGTCTAGTTCGTTTCTTTATATTTCAGAATAATAAACTTTGGTCAATTTATAATTTCTTAAGGAACTCCTATAAATATTATTATTCAGTTCATATCACATATTTTAATGTTATAATAATTGGTTAATAATATGAGTTCATATCATACGTTTTTGTCGATGTTTGGTACATGACTCAAAAATTGAACTTGTTGGAAAATAATTTTCCATGTAGTTATAGGTACATCATATCCAGAATAGTATTGATGTTTTAAATATCATATATATCCAGTATAACTTCATTTTATACTATTACATAGCATTTGGAGATAAAAATTAAAAGCACCATTCATGGAGACGGTAGGCCGTACGTACGCATGAACGCTACTTTCATTTTTTTGTCATATTAATGGAATTAAAACAAAATGAGATATATATATATATATAGGTTATAATTCCAGAATTATATCCATCATTTAGATTTAATATATTACATATATATCCATTATATATATGTACATATAATAGTACATAACATTTTGAGATAAGAAATGAAATGTACCGTTCATGGAGACGGTAAGCCGTACGTACGCATGAACGCTACTTCCATTTCTATTTCATATTTAATGGAATTAAAACATAATGATACAAAATAGTATTTTAATTCCAGTATGGTATCATATATAATATCATCAAATATATCCTTTATAGGTACCACATATGGTATTAATGAATCAAATCACTTTGAGGGGGCGGTAGTCCGCACTTCCTTAAATGAAGATATCGCGTTTACCCATAATGGAAACCATAAACGTATGACATAAATGAAAAATACATAAGCATAAGTAAAACATAAAAGTATTATATATCATATATAAATATAGAGTCATCTTAATGGCCACCTTTTAAGGTGTTAGAATAATGTTGAACAATCATCTTTTCATGAGGCAGAAATTCACCATCCACAGAAACAGTATGTTCATTAACCATTAGATGTAGGTGTGTGTAAGTGTAACTATAATACTTCTTATAAAAACATAATAGTATATTTAAGATACTGGATTTGTTACAAAATAAATTAATAAAAAGAGTTTAGGTGGTTGGAGAAGCAAAATAAAACAAAAGGACACAAGTGAATACATTACCTTAAAATCAGGAAACTCCCTTTGGTTTGAGCTCAAAGGCTTCCTTGGGAAGACTTCTGCCCAAATTGAGGCTTCAAGGAGTTAGGGAGGGATGTGGAGAGACAAAATGGGCAGGTTTTGGTAGATCCAAAGGCTTTGAAAGTGTGGGTAAGGAGGTAGAGGTGGAGGCCTTTTATCAGAGGAGAGGAGGGGCACTCTTGGAAAGTAAAGAAATGTTACATTATTTTAGAATGAGTTTCTGATTTTAATGGTCCCACATTGATGTTTTTCGAGGCTAAGGTGATAAAGGTTCGAAATCCACCCATCCAATAGGTTTAGGACCTGTGTAGGTTTTAGAGTTTACATTATAATTCCATTTTATTTAAATCGTTAAATAGTGAGGTCATTGATGCATCATCATGATGTCATAAATAATTTAATTTATTTAATGTCTCAAAATTATAAAAAAACTACTATGATGTAGGAACTCTTTTTAGATTTCCAATTACTATTTATAGTCAAAAATATGTCTTGTATAACCCCTTGTATAAATTTAATTAGTAAAACAACTCATGTTTGTGTCATTTTTATTTTAACATTAAATAAAAAGGTATTTATGTCATTTTCCAACCAAAGTGGCTCCATGGGGTCCCCAAGATGACCAATGGATTTTATTGGTCGGCCATGACTCATACAATGATGTTAGGACATGTGTCTAGGTCATTTCATATTATTAAAACATTATTTTTACCTTAAACTACAGTAATTACCTCTAATCGCGATTAAAAACTTAATAAGTTACTATTCACCAAAAAATTATTTTAATCACATTGAACCACATTTTACTTCTTAATGAAAACCATGTATGTCAGATTTTTGAAATTCAAAACACAAATATGGGAAAATTTCATTTAAACGGAAAATCAGTTTTTATAAGTACCACTTAGTGGTTTCACTATTAATCAAAAATTGAAATTTTTCATAAAATTACCAAAAATTCACCCTAAGTTATATTTGATATTCCAAATTAAAAAATGATTTCTATTTTAAAAAATTCAAAGCACATAAGTTTAAGTAATTAATTTAATAATTAATTCCCGTTGTCAAAACAAATAGCGTGTTTTTATGAAACAAAATGTATCAAAAGATTGACACTAGTTTAAGTTCGATTTCAAAGTGAAATTAATTCCAAAGACCACAATTGGATTAGATGGTAAAAATATATTCTAATTTCACTTTAAAACCAATTCAAAAGATAATCTAATCATATAAATAAATTAGATTAAAAAGTGGTTTTGAATTCAAATACAACATTTTCACTATTCATTAAAAATTGAACTTTTTCGGAAAAATACCAAAAATTTACACAAAGTAAATTTTTTTTTCTTGATTCTAAATAAGAATTTTATTTTTTCAAATATAACACATAAAATTGGAAAAATGTTGATTTAAAAGAGGCTCTCCATCAAAAGGCGGTTAATCGACCTTTTAAAGAATATTAGAATATTTACGCTTAAAATTGGATTCATTCGCATTTTTAATCCTCTAACATTTATTGTAAAAAGTAAAAATATTTGACAAACATATATAATCTTTTTGTAGATAGTCCTATTCATTCCCTCCATCACAATAGCTAGCCGTTAACTACCATTTAAAATAATATTATTTTATTATTAGAGTGCAACGTAATATTCCCAAGAAACTCGTTGTTGCGTGTTGGGTACTCCATCGAGCATAGAATCCACTTTAAAGTAATATTAATATTTTATTAACAAATATGTATAAATATAAAAATGTCATATTTTTTATTTACCTGGGGTGTTACATCCTTCCCCCCTTTTGGGAATTGCATCCTAGCAATTTTAAAATTGGGCTCGGAAACATCCTTGAAAGTCCCACATCGGAACAAGAGTCGGTAAAAAAATCACTTTAAAATAAAGGGAGAGAAGTACAGAGGTCACCCAAGTTAACCCATACGATGATTCCAAGTAGGAAAATATGTAAATGGAAGAAAAAAAAGGTTCATGTTCTAATGGAGAGTGATAGTAAACATGTCTTGGAGAAAGTTAACCATAACAAAATCACAAACTTGTGATGGGTTATACAGTATTCGATTCCCCAGTACGAAAATTTAATAGATTACATTTTTTGTTTTAATTTAATTTTTATTGAGGAATTTATTCATAAGGAAACATAATCACTTATCATGTTGACTTTCAACTTTTACTCGATTTCTTACACGAATTCATATTTTCTCCAAAAGACGAGTATTTAGGAAGACTTGTTCACATTAAGAGTACTATAATCAACTTATAGAGAATCACCTAATCCACAAAAGAGAACTATATATTTTCCATGTCTTTAGAAAAAATCCAAAACCAAAACCAAAAAGGTTAGTACAAGATCAGATAATCCAGAAAAGGATAACCCTTTATAAAAAGAAAATCTATTCTTAATCTCCAAAATTTGTCCAACAAAACCCAAAGTTCAACGAGGACGATTCGATAAACAACTTGTCCATAAAATTCTTCAAAGTAAACCAATCTAAGATTGAAACCCAAATATTTGAAGGATTTAGTCACATAGTCTTCCAAGTTAAATCATAACATTTATCTCCAAAAAACATCAGTTGCTCCTAAAGTCTCGTATTGAAAAGTAATTAACCTAATCACATATCCTCCATGATAGGTTAATCATTTTCATAAATAATCCAAAATAAACTTACTGTTAATTCATAAAATCATCTAACTAAAAAGAATCAGTCAAACTAACCAGGGACTTCACGTAGTCCAGTGGTAGGTGATAAATACTAGTTGCACTTTGGTTGTGGGTTCGATTCTCGCTGCTTTGTCCGACGCGACGGGTTGTCACACGGTCTGTGTGTTGTCCTTTTTCCAAAACTATATAATTCTTAAAACATTCCCTAAAACGAGATAAAATATTCAAAAACAATCATAACATATTTTAACCTCAAGTTTATCTCATGCCTTTCATTTTCCATCATATCATATAATAACCCATAATTACCTTAAATGTAAGGATCATATAAACTCTAATGGTTACCTTTATAATTATTACCTGAACTTCCACATCGATTGGTAATCTCATACATGATGCATTACAGAACATACCAAGGTTCATGTGGTTGATCATGACTCCTTGATAGTTGGTTTAGAACAACCATGAGTTTCCTCATTGAAACCCCCATTTTATCTAGTATCTTAATCAGAGAACCACCACAGTTTCCTTCAAACCTGTTGTCTCTTTGGTGCCTGCTAGATCCATCCATTCACTAAAAACAGAAATGCCAGTGTGAGTATATCAACAAAACCATAATGTACTAATGAGGACTGTAAACACTAAGATATACTTACTCATTCACTTTATCTAAAACTAGGTCTCTTTCTGAAATCCTAACCATTATGGTACTGTCACTTATTCTTAGAGAATACCCTAATATCTAAAGTTATCTAAACAGACCTTTGATACCAACTATAAGGCCCCGGCCTTAAACCTTTCTTAATATTGAATTAAATGAATAATTCACATTGAGGATCTTTTTAGGTTTAGAGTTTTAGAGAATTAGGACATAACTATTACATCTCAAAAGATTACAAAGTAGACACTTCCACTAATTTTCCATAAAATAAAAACTCTTAATAACAAACATGTCTAGTTACATGTTTTAGATAGCATGACTTTCCCTTGATCCCATCCTTGACCCTATTCCACATTAAGTCCTGTGAAAAACATTTCAAAAAAAAACTTGGGGTGAGCATAAAAAAGCTCAGTAAGGGATACACAATGAATGAAAACTGTTAGTTATTCAAAACAACAAGTAAACCATGTATACTTTAACAAAGTAATACCTTCACCTTCATGAAGTATTAAAAACTCGTCACTGAATAAAATATCATAACATACCATTTTGTAACCAAAGGATTACCATAAAACCCATATAAGGAACACATAACATATAAAGGTAACTTGGACATAAACATACTCTAGTGGAATAACCATATGGTCGACTTCCACAAATATCACTTAATGGAATAGCCATACGGCCAACTTCCATACATACTTAATGGAATAGCCATATGGCCGACTTCCATACCCAATGCATTGGAGGTTATAACGTAACCACCCGTCCTGGTATTCACGGCACCACCCGTCATATGGTTTATCACGTAACCACCCGTAAAATGTCCAAGTACCATCCTTACATATAAAATATTGAAAATATAAACATTTAAACAACAACATTTCATTTTCAATCACAATAAGTAATTCCCAGATATTGAATTAATCAATCCATTTTAAAAAACCATTTTAAAGAGATTTTTGAATCAAAGTGTCCCATACCACTTTGAAGCTTTTAATGGAATTATAATTTTAAAACATTAATGTCCATATAAATAAATATTGAAAACCATTTTGATAACATGGACATTAAAGTTAAATATTTAGAATAATAAATCTTTAAAACATTAAAATGATATTTTTGGTAAATAGTTTTTAACAAAATGAGAGACTCTTGAATACAAATAATAGTGGAATAACATTTAATCAGAACTTTATAATATCATGAGAATAAAGGGATTCATGATATTATATGCCAAAGGACAGTGTACACACCATATAAGAGTGAATTGGTTCATAACAACAATGAAGTCTCAAAAGAAATGTAAAATGAGATGAAATCCATTATAAAGAAGGTATCCTTAAATTAAGGATAAATCAATCTCATAATCATGTGTGACAAATATAAATACACCCAATATAAGTGGATATTAAGTGTAAAAAAATCAATGGTTATTCACACATATTTAAAGGATGTCATATTCAATATCTGCATGTTGAACCCAAAGAAATCGAAATTGGGTTAAGAAGTTCCCTTGGTAAAATTCAACAGCCTAACAACGTCACATAAAATTTTACAAAAAGGGTTGATGAGAGAGATAAAGGGGATATCATCACTTGGACATAAAATTTATATAAATAAGGATATAGAAGAACATATTCCAACATAATAGTATGTGAATTAAAAGACATAACAAAAGAAGCCTTTTAAAAAAAGGAGGGTGAAAGGTCCCCTTACCGAGTTGGGTAACATTCGAAAAGTACACCCCATGGAAGAAGGGTCATAAAATGAAGATGTAAATACCCATAAATGAAATTATACTACACAAGTGTATTATAATGGTCAGTACATACACCACTCAAAGGAAATAGTGGCAAACGTAGCATAAATGTCACGGGAATAAAAGTGAGATGAAAAATCACTTACGAAAACTTGGCAGCCTAACAGCGCCACTTAAAACTTCCAAAAAAGGATTTATGAGATAAAATAGGGTCTCCCATAATATGAACATAAAAAGTAAAGTATGAGGAATATAAAAGATCATCCCCAAACATAAGAAATATGGGCTTAAAATAAATGACATAAATGAGAGTACTTAAAAAGAAATAGAGAGGTTGTATCCCTTACCTAAAGTCCAACTTGTCTTGTTCGTTTCATTATATTCCCGAATAATAAAATTTGGTCAATTTATAATTTCTTAAGGACCTCCTATAAATATTATTATTCAGTTCATATCACATATTTTAATTTTATAATAATAGGTTAATAATATGAGTTCATATCATACGTTTTTTTGATGTTTGGTACATGAGTCAAAAATTGAACTAGTTGGAAAATAATTTTCCATGTAGTTATAGGTACATCGTATCAATAATAGTATTGATGTTTTAAATATCATATATATAAATTATATATTAATTTTATGCTATTCCATAGAATTTGGAGAAAAAAAATTAAAAGCACCGTTCATGGAGACGGTAGGCCGTACGTACGCATGAACGCTACTTTCATTTTTTTTTGTCATATTAATGGAATTAAAAAAAATGAGATATATATATATTTGTGTGTTATAATTACAGAATTATATCCATCATTTATATGTAATATATTACATAAATATCCATTATATATATGTACTTATAATAGTACATAACATTTTGAAATAAGAAATGAAATGTACCGTTCATGGAGACGGTAAGCCATATGTACGCATGAACACTACTTCCATTTCTATTTCATATTTAATGGAATTAAAACATAATGATACATATTAGTATTTTAATTCCAATATGGTATCATATATAATATCATTAAATATATCCTTTATACATACCACATATGGTATTAACGAATCAAATCACTTTGAGGGGGCGGTAGTCCACACTTCCTTAAATGAAGATATCACGTTTACCCATAATGGAAACCATAAAGGTATGCCATAAATGAAAAATACAGAAGATTAAGTAAAACCTAAACATATTATATATCATATATAAATATAGTGTCATCTTAATGGCCACCTTTGAAGGTGTTAGAAGAATGTTGAACAATCATCGTTTCGTGAGGCAGAAATTCGCCATCCACAGAAACAGTATGTTCTTTAACCATTAGATGTAGGTGTGTGTAAGTTTAACTCGAATCCTTCTTATAACAACATCCTAGTATATTGAAGATAATTTATTTGTTACAAAATAAATTAATAAAAAGAGTTCAGGGGGTTGCAGAATAAAAATAAAACAAAAGGACACAAGTGAAGACATTACCTTAAAATCGGGTAACTCCCTTTGGTTTGAGCTCAAAGGCTTTCTTGGGAAGACTTCTGCCCAAAGTGAGGCTTCAAGGAGTTAGTTAGGGATGTGGAGAGACAAAATGGGAAGGGTTTTCCAGAGCCAAAGGCTTTGGAAGTGTGGTTAAGGAGGTAGAGGTGGGGGCCTTTTATAAGAGGAGAGGAGGGGCACTCTTGGAAAGTAAAGAAATGTTACATTATTTTAGAATGAGTTTCGGATTTTAATGGTCCAAAATTGATTTGTTTCGAGGATAAGGTGATAAGGTTTCTTAATCCACCCATCCAATTGGTTCTGGACTTGTGCAGGTTTTAGATTTTACATTATCATTCCATTTTATTTAAATCATTAAATAGTGAGGTCATCGTCGCGTCATCATGATGTCATAAATAATTTAATTTATTTAATGTCTAAAAATTATAAAAAAATACTATGATGTAGGAAATAATTTTATATTTCCAATTACTATTTATAGTAAAAAATATGACTTGTATAACCCCATGGAAAAATTGTTTTAGTAAAACAACTCATGTTTGTGTCGTTTTAATTTTAACATTAAATAAAAAGGTATTTATGTCGTTTTCCAACCAAAGTGGCTCCATGGGGTCCCAAAGATGACCCATGGATTTTCTTGGTAGGCCATGACTCATCCCATGAGTGTAGGACATGTGTCTAGGTCATTTCATATTATTAAAACATTATTTTTACCTTAAACTACACTAATTACCTCTAATTACGATTAAAAACTTAACAAATTACTATTCACCAAAAAATTATTTTAATCCCATTGAACCAAAGTTTATTTCTTAATGAAAACCATGTATGTCGGATTTTTGAAATTCAAAACACAAAATGGAAAATTTTCATTTAAACGGAAAATCAGTTTTTATAAGTACCACTTAGTGGTTTCACTATTCATCAAAAATTGAAGTTTTTCATAAAATTACCAAAAATTCACCCTAAGCTATATTTGATATTCCAAATTCAAAAATGATTTATATTTTAAAAAATTCAAAACACATAAGTTTCATTGATTAATTTAATAATTAATTCCCACTGTCAAAACAAATTGCGTGTTTTTATGAAACAAAATGTATCAAAAGATTAACACTAGTTTAAGTCTGATTTCAAAGTGAAATTAATTACAAAGACTACAATTGGATTAGATGGTAAAAATATATTCTAATTTCAATTTAAAAACAATTAAAAAGATAATCTAATCATATGAATAAATTAGATTAAAAAGAGGTTTTGAATTAAAATACAACATTTTTCACTATTCA
Source organism: Viscum album (assembly GCA_963277665.1). Taxonomy (NCBI): domain Eukaryota; kingdom Viridiplantae; phylum Streptophyta; class Magnoliopsida; order Santalales; family Viscaceae; genus Viscum; species Viscum album. The sequence goes on from OY728157.1 coordinate 1,999,007,226, forward strand.
TTAAAAATTGAACTTTTTCGGAAAAATACCAAAAATTTACACAAAGTAAATTTTGATGTCCTTATTCTAAAGAAGAATTTTATTTTGTCAAATATAACACATAAAATTGTCAAAATGTTGATTTAAAATAGGTTCTCCATCAAAAGGCGGTTAATTGACCTTTTTAAGAATATTAGAATGTTTACGCTTAAAATTGGATTCATTCGCATTTTTAATCCTCTAACATTTATTGTAAAAAGTAAAAAAAATTGAAGAAAATATATAATCATTTTGTAGTTATTTCTATTCATTCCCGCCATCATAACATCTAGGCGTTAACTACCATTAAAATAATATTATTTTATTATTAGAGTGCAATGTAAGATTCCCAAGAAACTCGGTGTGGCGTGTTGGGTACACCATCGAGCATAGCATCCCCTTTAAAGTAATTTTAATATTTTATTCACAAATATGGATAAATATAAAAATTTCATATTCTTTATTTACCTGGGGTGTTACAATTTATTCACATAGATATTTTACTAGTCGAATAATCACATTTAATATCAATTGTCAATTTCATAATGATGTAATGCATAATTCTGGACAACATAACCACATGGTCAAGGACTCATGCCAAAACTAAAAATATGATTTTTTTCATGGCCTTATTCCAAGACAATAGTTTGCCTCATGAGACATATCGATTCATCGAGGAGCTATAGCAGGCTCCACCCCTCACTTACGAAGTCCAATGCATTCCTCATATAAAAAGGATGAAACATAACATAAACATTCATATTAAAACTAGAATAGGAAATGTTAATAATTTGTCTATAAACCATGAATGGTATAAAAATAACACATCCACAGTCAAACATATCACAAAAACATCAATACAATATGGAAGATTGTATCATAACAAATCAACTTCAAACAAGTGTCAAATCCACCAAAGAATGTTGACATAGATGAAATCAAAACTATTTGTTAGGAATATCTCTTTCTATTTTGAAATCATTAAAATTCATGTAATTATAAAAGATAAAATTTATTTTTAAAATATTTTTATAAGATTGTAAGGGATGACTCAAAGTTTATATAATAGCATAAAATAGTTGCACACTTTGTATAAATTAAAAAAAATCTTTCCTTAATGTTGTTGAAAAGGTCATAAGAGACCTTGTTTGGAAAACGACGGAACGATTAATTTTTAATTCTTTTATAAAAAGTAAATAAAGGGTAAAAAATCTTTAAACCATAGTCTTGGAAATAAATAAAATGTCTTTAAATATATTTTTAATAATCACAGATGTGGATGATAAAGAGGTCCCCGTAGATACTCACGTATAAACAACCTCAGATAATGAAGAGATTGTAGAATTAACACTTAACTTTTACTTTACCTTGATTTTGGGTACTTTAACCTATTTTAAAATCATTAAATAATTGTTATTAAATTATAAAAGAACCTAATATATAAATATGATGTCATATATGATCTTCTAATATTACTTTGTTTATAATATTTTAGTAGTATCATTGTTTTGAGTGTTAACAGATTCATTTTCCATTATATTCTTGGTTATGAAAGCCATGTTTGTTATTGATAGAATGTATTTTATACCTATTCAGAATGATATTAATTTCTTACACATTATTTTTAATCATAAAATTAGAAATATTCTTTAATGGTTATGATGGGGAATGAATTTCATCGCATTCGTGGAGATGGTAATCCGTACCTATGTACGAGGGATGATATCATTATATTAATGGTGAAATCATATGTAATTGGATGGTATATCATATATAAAGAATAATTAAATTGTTATATTTATTAATTACATTAGTTATAATCATTATTATACCCATCCTAATAGTTTTGTGCTGAATAACAACTACACCACGACGTGGAGAGGGTAAGTCGTACATACACACATATGGTGACTTTTCATTCATAAGATGGATAGAATAATGAATATGGTTCTCCAATATTCATAATAACATCACAGTATGTATAAGGTACAAGATTTCTTATTTTGGTATGGAAACAACAGTGAAAGAGGAAGTTGATGAAGAAAAGATCTTTGAAAGAGGTGGTAAAATTATTATCTCTTCTTCGGGTGTTTCCTTTTGAGTTGATCAAAATGGCTCTTTAGGATGACTTTCTGATCAAAGTAAGGACTCTTGGTCTATGTGAGGGTAGTTGGGAGGATATTTGAGTGGGGTTTGGCTGAGCCAAATGCATTTTGAGGTGTGATTTTGATAGAAGGGGAAGTACCCTTTTATAAGAGAGGTGAGAGTCACTTCAGAAAAAGATAGAAATATTATATTATTATACAGTCATATTTGGTTTATAATGGCTCCAAAATTATTTATTTCATGTCTAAGGTGATTCTACATCAAAAACCTCCCAACAAATAGGTTTTAGACAGGTTTAGGTTACCATATTAACTTTATCTTTTATATTTAACTCTTAGTTAAATAGTTTAACTTTTACCATGTATTCTTGTATTATTATAATAAATGGTTAATAAAATTAATATAAAAAGATAAAAAACACCAAGTGGGTCATTATTGATATATATAAACTTATATAAGTCCTTTTTCTGAACCTTAGATTTTATGAATAATATCTCTATTAATAATATATTATTTTTTGAAAAAACTCATTTATGTCAATTTTGACACTATTTGTTATTTTTTTTAAAAATCATAAAAACATTATATATTTAAAAAAAATTTGTATTTAAACTACCATAAATTGTATTATAAACCAAAAAAATTAGATTAATTCATTACAAGTCTCAATTTTCATTTATTTGGATATTTATAATATCAATTATTTTAATCTTTCATTAATAAGGTAATTACTGCATCATCATTGTGTCATAAAAAATTAATTATTTAATGTCTAAATTTTTTAAATAAAATACCATTATGTAGGAAATATTTTTATATTTCTAATGAATATTTATAGTTGAATTTATCTTTTATATAATCATAAATTAATTATGGTTTATTTATTAAACATTGAATTTTACACTTTTAACTATTCTTTAAATAAAGTAATAATAAATGTCCTAATCTAATCCAAGTGGACCAAAAGGATCATATTTTTTTCTTAAGGCTGATTTTGGTAGAAATAAACTTATCCAATAGAATTAGGATATGAGTTAGAGTAATTATAATATCATTTGTTATCTTTAATTACACTATTTACTTTTAACTGTGGTAAATAAAAGTAAAAAGTTACTATTCACAAAAAACTATTTTCATCTAATTGAACCACATTTTACATACTGTTGTAAACCATGTGTCTCAGAATTTTGAAATTCAATTAGCAGGTGCGGTAAAATTATGTTTTATTCAAATTTCCAAATGCACCTAGAAGGTGGGTAAAAGACGGTAAAAAGTTCAATATAATTTTATATTCCTAATACTACTATAAAATGAATTCAATAAATTACATTGAACATTTATAGGTTTTTTGTATCTATTTTTAACAAGAATAAATTTAAATAGAATAACTAATTATTTAAATAAAAATTCTGTTTTAAACAATAACGCAGTGTCTTTCACTATTCATCAAAAATTGAATGTTTTCAGAAAAATACCAAAAATTAACCATAAGCTAATTTTGATATTCCAAATCCAAAAATGATGTCTATTTTGAAAAAATAAAATTTTAAAATTTTAAAAAGTGGATATTACTATTCATAATGACTAATTTGAATGGTCATGGTGTGCTAAAACTCGAAGGTGCGTACAATGCAAGCTATAGTATTATTTAAAGAGAAGCATGTCGTGGAAGATTGGGTTGTTAAATTATTACCTCATTCAAAAAATTTATTCTTTGAAATTTCTAGAATATTACTGCATAAAAAGATTCGGGTGGTTCTTCATCATCGGTTCCTTGGGTTCCCACGTTGCCTCTTCTATATTATGGTTTCTCCATAGAAATTTTACCAGAAAAGTCCTCTGGTTTCTCAACACTTGTTCTCTGGTATCAAAAATCATAACAGGATCTTCACAATAAGATGGATTCGGTTCCAATTCTATTTCTTTATAGGTGAGTACATGTGTTGGGTTAGGCATGTATTTTCTCAACAGTGATACGTGGAACACATCATGTACTTTGGAGAGATTTGGTAGCATTGCCAAACGGTAAGCTAAGACTCCAATTCATTCTAGAATTTCCAAAGGCCTGATGTACCTTGGACTTAATTTTACCTTCTTACTGAATCATATAACACCCTTCCATTAAGATAGCATCATGAAAACATGTTCTCGTACTTCAAATTCCAAATCCTTCCTTCGATTATCGGTATATCTATTTTTCATAATTTGAGATAATTTGATATGGGTTTGGATAATCTTCACCTTTTCTATTGTTTCTTCAACATGTTCTAGTCCTACAAGTTTTCTTTCACCAATATCATCCTTAGATGTTGGTGTGAGACATCTCTTTCCGTATAACTCTTCATATTGTGCCATTTGAATACTAGAATGGAAGCTATTGTTATGGTAAAATTATACCAAAGGTAAATATTGATCCCACATACCTTAAAAGCCAAGTGTGAAAGATCTCATCATGTATTTTAAGGTTTGAATAGTCTATTCTGATTTTCCATCAGTTTGAGGGTTCTAGGCCATTCTCAAATGAAGTTCACTAACTCAGGCCTTCTAAAGACCTTTCCATAATCTTGATGTAACACGAGAATCATGGTTAGAAACAATTGATAGGGGTACTCCTTAAAGTCTTACAACTTCATTAACATATAGTCTTGCTAAATTTTCAAGTGGTAAATCTTCTCTTATAGTATGAAAATGTGATGAATTGGAAATTTGATCAATAATGACCCATATTTCATTATTCCTTCTAAGAGTCATTGGTAGCCCCATGAAAATGTCGATCGTAATATAATCCCATTTCCACTCAGGTATGGAAATAGGATTCATGAATCCTCCATTATGTTGTCTTCCAACCTTAATATGTTGACAAACCATACATCTTGACACATAATCAGCAATCTTTCTCTTCATGTTGTCCCACCAAAAATGTGCATTCAAATATCTAGACATATTACTACTACCAGGGTGTACAGAGAAATTGGAGCTATGATCATCATCCAACAATTCCCTTTTTAGATCAGGTATGTGAGGAACACAAAGGCTCTTCCCAAATTTCAAAATTCCATCTTCATATATGAAGTCAATCAATCTCCCATCGTTCACATAATTAATTTTCTTTTGAAACTCTTAATCATCAGTTTGAGATAATTTTATCCATTCTAGTAAGGATGGTTTGGAAACCATTTGAAAAAGTATTGATGTTTCACCTTCTATGATTATTCCCATATCCATCTTTACTAGATCCATGAACATAGGATCCCTTTCAACTCTCATCTCATTTAAAACTCCATGATCATTTCCGATCAAAGTATATTCCACCTAATTTTCCTTCCCCATGTGGTATTTTATACTGAAATCCTAATCTTTGAGTAGTTCAAGCCATCATCATTGCCTCATGTTGAGTTCTTTTTGTGATAAAATATACCTCAAACTCTTTTGATCGGTATATATCTCACATTTTTCACCATAAAGATAATGTCCCTATATCTTCAAAGAAAAAGTTATAGCTTCTAACTCATGAAAATTAATATTTTAGTTTTGTTCATGAATTTTTAGCTTTCGTGATGCATAGGAAATAACCCTATTATTCTGTAGAAGGACGGAACCAAGTCCTTTCTTTAAAGCATCACTATAAATAACAAACCCATCATTCTCTCATGGTAGAGTTAAGATCAGATAATTGACTAATATTATATTCAATTATTCAAAAAATTCTTTACACACTTTTTTACAAATAAATATAACCCCTTTACATGTGACCTTGGTTAATGGGTTAGCCAATTGGGAAAAATTCAGGACGAAACGCCAATATTAACCTACTAAACCAATAAAACAGCATACCTCAGTTATAGTCTTCAGATCTAGCCATTCATGGATTGCCTTTTTCTATAGAGGATCTATAGATATTCCAACCTTAGTGAAAATATAGCCAAGAAAAGAAATCTCCTGAAACTGGAATTAACACTTGATAAACTACCCATATAATTCATTTCTTTTAATTGTCTTTTGAATAGTGTGCAAGTTATTTTAATAACCTTCAATGATTTTGTAGTAAACCAATATGTAATCAAAAAATACCATGAAAATGTAATCAATATATTCCATGAAAACACTATTCATTAAATCCATGAAAATAGAGGGTGCATTAGTCAGTCCAAAAGGAATTACTATAAAATCATAATTCCCATACATGGTATAAAATTTTTTCTTCAGACTGTCTCCTTTCTTAACACACAACTGAAGATATCCATATCAAAGGTCAATATTTGAAAAATATTGTGCTCCATGAAGTTGATCGAATAAATCATTAATGCATGGTAGGGGATACTTGTTATTTATTGTTATAGCATTGATTTCCCTGTAGTCAATGTAAAACCTCATAGATCCATCATTATTCGGAACAAAAATATTAGGGGATCTCTATTGAGAAACAACAGGAAGAATAAATCCTTTATTACTCAATTCCTCTAGTTGTTTCATTTTTTCTACTAATTCCACAGTGACCATTCTATAAGGGGTCTTAGATATGGGCCTTGAACAAGGAATTAAATCAATGGAAAACTCAATTTCTCATTCTGGAGGATGTCTAGGTAAATCCTCTAAAAACACATCAACATATTCTTGAAAAATTGGTACATCATCTATTTGAACATTCCTTTCTTCACCCATTGTTATTTCACTCTATTCGTTCCCAATAATTGAATTTAGTAGAGATATACGGGGTGAATCTAGATAAGAATCAGATAGTAATGTTTCAACTCCAAATATAAGGTACTCCTTATCATCAACAAAAATTGTAACCTCCTTATTCTTAAAATAAATTTTCACATCTTGGTACGAAATCCAATCCACACTGCAGATTATATCAAATTCAACCATGGGTATAACAATGAGATCAGCAGGTGAAGTATATTTAAACACCCAAATGGGAAATGATTCACAAAACATTGTTACAATGATACATCCCTTAGGTTTTTTTACTGAAAAATCCATTGTTAAATCAACTTGAAAATGTCTAATTTTCTTAGCAAACTGGGAATATATGAAACAATGTGATGATCCAAAATCAAATAAATCATTGGCTAAACTTGAGAAAACCATTAAATTACCTTCAACCATGTCATTAGGAGTTTCAAACTTTGCAGTAGTGGTCGCATAATCTTGTCCTTTCTCCCTTTGTCTTTTCTGAGTTATGTTTCCTTGGCACTTAGGCTATTCATTTGCATAATACCCTATTTCTCTACAATTGTAGCATTTAGCATTGGTAGCCTCTTTCTATTCCTTACAATCACAAGCCTGATGGCCTTTTTCACCACACTTGTAATAGACTCCCATTCCATTTAGGCATGTAACTATATGTTTCTTCCCACATTTACCATTGAATAGAAATTCAACTCTTCCCTTCATCCCCTTATTTCCATTTCTAGAGTGTTCCCCAGATACCTTATTCTCTTTATTTTCTTTAAAGTCGTAAGACTTAGAGAATTTCTTTTCAATATTGATAGCACATGTGGAAAAATCTATGTATGATGAGAATGATTGGGAGACTAAAAATCGATGGAGAAATTATTTTAACCCTTCAAATAATCTATCAATCATTCTCCTTGGGTTACATATATAATATGTTGCATGCCTTTATAACCATGTAAAGTTACCCTTATACATTGTGAAATTATCATCCTCCTTTCTCCTCAGACCCAGAAATTATTTTACATTTCTGTATGATGGTCACAAGGAAAGTATTTTTCTACTAAAATCTCATTGATCTCCCTCCATTCCATATTTGATACTTGTTCATCTTCCTTTGTGTTTTTACTTAATGACCACCATTGATCAGTATCTCCCGTGAGGCCGTAAACCTCAATAAAATCTTTTTCCCTTTGGATACTCCCCATATCATGAAAAATTATCTCTAAAAAACATATCCATTGCTCAAATAAAAATAGATTTATAGTCCCATTTAATGTTGGTGGTTACTGACTCATGAAGCGCTCTAACTTTGATCCTCTACGTTGTGGATTAGGGTGCTTCATATAGGTAAGGTTATTATTCATAACTTGAGTGAGTTGTCCAAGTATGGTCATAAGCTGATCAGAACCAGTTGCATCACCAACAACACTATAATTATCTTTAGTAAGAGGGAAATCCCAACATGGATTTTGTTCATTTATACGGTTTCAATTCCTTCCACTAATAACCATTTCTAAACAATGGCATACACTAAATTTGTTTATGAATCGTAATACATAATTCCAAACATGTAAAACACTTGACATAAAGTGAACAGTTTATAGATATAATCCATAATCATAAAAATGTTTTCTTTGAGAAGGTATATACTCCTAAATCCTTCATAATGGTTTGGAAAGAATATGTGATTTATCCTAATAATATCCTCTGGGATTGCCGTAACCATGAGTGCAGCAAGGCTCGTTGTCATGTTCCAGGATACCCCTAGTCAAGTCCAAAACTCTTTGTTAGAGTTTTCACTCCTAGGTATATCTATTCTAGAGCCACCTCTACCTTATCGTATCTAGACAGGGATGTATTTCATGGAAAATATAAAAAATCTCTACATTACCAAAATTCTAGGAAGTTGTTCTATACTAATCCTCAATGTCTATCTTAGGGAAATGTTCTCTATTCAGATTTTTTATAAATCTAGTTTCCATGGTTTATAATAATCATCTTCTAATACCAACTATAATGTCATGACCTCAGTTACCAAGAGTCAGTGCATTATTATATAACATTGGCATGATAAAAGGAATCACGTCCTGAAAGACTGATCAGTTTAGTATCCTTGGAAGTACTAGATATATACAAAATTTTAGCATTACGTCATGAAATATAAAACAACAAAATTGTTTCCCCTTTTAACACTCTTATATCTCTTAGCCTATTCTTGATGGTTAATCATAATATACTTCTTCATATCCTAGAAAAAATGAAACATAAGAATGGGCTGAGCACTGTTTCTCATTTAAGATAACAATATAGTGGAAAATTTAATAAACAAGAATAAACATTTAAGGCAATGTATAAGACTAAAACACAAAACATTTAAACATGAACATTAGAATATTATGGAATAGATAAATCAAATAAATCCATTTACTTATTCACATGGATATTCTACTAGTCTAATTATCACATGTAATATCAATAACCAATTTTATAATGATGGAATGCATAATGTCGGACATCATAACCACAAAGTCAAGGCCTCGTTCCAAGACTAAAAATAGGATTTTGTGAAGGCCTTGTTCAAATACACTAGTTTCTCTCAGGATAGCAACCAATGAATCGAGGAGCTATAGTAGGATACCCCATCACATAATAAGTCCAATGAATTCCTTATATGAAATGGATGAAACCTAACATAAACATTTGTATTAAAACTAGCATACGAAATATTAGTACATTATCTATAAACCATGAATGGAATAAAAATAACACATCCACTATCAAATATATCACAAAACCCTCAACACAATATATCAAATTTTATCATAATAAATCAACTTCAAACAAGTTTAAAATCCATCAAAGGATGCTGACATCGATGAAATCAAAATTGTTTGACAAATATATCTATATCTATTTCGAAATCATTTAAATGTCACTTAATTATAAAAGAAAATATTTATTTTGATAATATTTTTATAACATTGTAAGGGAATGTTAGAAGGGGTTATAATGGCGGAAAATAGCCCCACTTTCCGTATAAGTGGAAAAACATTATTTCATTAATTTTGTCGAAAAGGTTGTAAAGGACCTTGTTCGGAAAATGATGGAAAAATTCCTTTATAAATTTTTAAAAAAAATTAAAACAAGGGTATAAATTAATTTAACCAATAGTCTTGGAAATTGTAAAAATTTCTTGAAATACGTTTTTATGAATCAGGTATTTGGATGACAAAGAGGTCCCAGTAGATACTGACATATAAACGACCTTGGATAATGAAGAGATTATAGAATTTACCCCTACCTTGTAATTATTCCTTGATAGAGGGTATTTTAACCTCTTGTATAATAGTTAAATCATTGTTAGTACACTGTACAATAACCACATACATAAATATGATATCATACATGATCATCTAATATTGTTTTGTTAATAATATTTGAGTAGTATCATTGTTTCAGGTGTTTACTGATTCGTTTTCCTTTATATGAATGGTTATGTAAGCCATGTTTGTTATGGATAGGATGTCTTTGATTCATATACAGAATGATATTATATTAGTAAACATAATTTTTAATCCTAAAATGAAAGTTATTCTTGAATTTTTATGATAAGGAATGAATTTCATTACGTTCGTGGAGACGATAATCTGTACGTACTCCCAGGCAACAATATCACTATATTGATGGTGAAATCATTTGTAATTGGGTTTTATATCATATAAATAGTATAATTAATATGTTATATTTATTATTTACATTATTTATAATCATTATTATACCAATATAAATAATGAAGATTCGAATAACAAACTACACCATGACGTGGAGATGGTAAGTCGTACGTATGCACATATAATGACTTTTCATTCATAGGATATATAGAATAATAGATATGGTTGTGCCATATTTATAATAACATCACAGTATGTATAATGTGATGGATATATTATTTTGTTATAGAGACAACAATGAAAGAGGAAGTGGAAGAAGAAAACGACTTTGAAAGAGGTGGTGATATTATTACCTCTTCTTCGGGTGTTTAGTTTTGAGTTAATCAAAAGGGGTCCACAGGTTGGGTTTATGGTCAAAATAATGCCTATAGGTCTAATTGAAGGTAGTTGGGAGGATATTTTAGTAGGATTTGGCCGAGCCAAATATATTTTGAGGTGTAATTTTTAGAGAAGGGTATGTACCCTTTTATAAGATAGGTGACGGACACTTTAGGAAAAGCATGAAATATTATTTTATTATACAATCATATTTGGTGTATAATGGATCCAAATGTATTTATTTTGAGTATAAGGCAGGGATGTGTCACAAACCTCTCAACCAATAGGTTTTACACAGGTATAGTTCACCATATTAACCTTATCATTTACATTTAACTCTTAGTTAAATAGTTTAACTTTTTCCTTTTATTTCTGTATTATTATAATAAATGGTTAATAAACATACTATAAAAAGACAAGATAACCCCAAGTGGTTAATTATTGATATATTAAACCTTATCTACGTCCAATAGACTAACCTTATATTTTTAGGAATGTTATATCAATTAATAATATAGTATTTTTTTTAAACTCATTTATTTCAATTTTGACACTATTTGGTATTTTCTGTTTGTGAAAATCATAACCACATTATCATTTTAAAAAATATATTTAATCAGCCCTAACATGTCAAATTAACCTATAAAATTATTTTAATTCATCAAAATTAACAGTTTACATTTTTTTTTGATATTTATAATATCAATTATTTTAATCTTTCATTAATAAGGTAATTACAGCATTGTCATTGTGTTATAAATAAATTTAATTATTTAATGTCTAAAAATTATAAATAATATACCATTACTTAGGAACGTTTTTTATATTTCTAATGAAATTTTATAGTCAAATTTACCTTATTTATAACCCTATATTAAAAATGGTTTATTTATTAAACATTGAATTTAACACTTTTAACTCTTCTATAAATAAAATAATAATAAATATCATAATCTCATCCATGTTGAAAAAAGGGATCATATTTTACTCCTAAGCTTGATTTCGGTCGAAATACATATATCCAATAGAATTAGGACACGTTCTAGGGTAATTATAATATAATTTTTTACCTTTAATTACCCTATTTTCTTTTAACTGTGGAAAATAAAAGGCAAAAGTTATTATTCATAAAAAATTATTTTCATCTTATTCAACCAAATTTCACATACTAATTTCAACATTGTCTCTCATATTTTTGATATTCAATTCACAGAAGTGGTAAAATTACATTTTATTCACATTTTATAAATGCACCTAGAAGGTGGTAAAAGACGGTATAAAGTTCAATTAAATTTTATATATATAATATTATTAATAAATGACTCTAATGAATTACATTGAACAAGTATAAGTATTTGTGTCTACTTTTACCAAAAAGAATTAAATAAAATAAATGATTTCTTAAATAAGAATTTTCTTCTTAACAATAACGCAATATTTTTCACTATTAATCATAAATTGAATGTTTTCAGAAAAATACCAAAAATTCACCCTAATCTTATTTTGATATTTCAAATCCAAATATGAAGTCCATTTTGAAATAGATAATTTATAAAATATCTAAAAGTGTGTATTACTATTCATAACAGCTAGTTTAATTGGTCGTGGTGTTCTAGATCTCGAAGTTTCATACAGTGCATGATATTGTATTATTAAAAGAGAAGCGTATTGTGGAATATTGAGGTGTTACAAAAAAACTCAACATTGAAAAAATCACAACACCAAGAAAACGTGAGACTTTGTTAAATGTGAAATTTTTAGTTATTTATGAAATAGAAAATTAAAATTTCACTTTGTATCTTATGATAATATGAATCAAACCATACTTATTTATTAATTCAGATGAATCTATCCTATTGTAGGGCCATATAGGGGCATGAAGGTAATGATAATACCTAAATGCTTTGATGGAGGGGGTATTAAGCTGATGGGATTCGTTTATGGACTCGTTACAGACCATCATAAATCACATTACATCCAGAGGTAAGAGTAATCAAACAACCTGTACTTTTTAAAATGATATTTTTTATTCCACTATTGGATTGGGATTAGTAGAATCTATAGAGCTACACCTATGATAAGAGATTTGGGTTTTTTTATAGTTTTATAGTCTCTGGTTGACGGATAAAACCCACTATTAATGGAAAAACCATACAGTAAGAGAATTATGAACATAGTAATATTTATAGTTAGGTTTGGGATAATTTATCCAAACGTCACTAAATATGTTGTATGAATAGGAATGAAATATATTGAATTTCTAGTAAGGATATGTTTTTTTAAATGTTAAGTGAACCGTGAAATTATGGTCATCCATTGTAGGCATACACACCAAATCACCTAAGAATAAAAACCCTCATGTATATCATGCTCTTAAATGGTAGTATTTTATTACTTGAGGTCTCATGAAATAAACCACTTTAAGTAGTATAGGACCATGTATTATGGAAAACTCTGAATAGTTTAGTGTCATCCGGAATGGAATATTATTTAATGTAGTTCAACATCATGAGATAAGGACTAATGTGATATATAGTTTATATTCATGTAGATTGGAAATAGTTGTAATATATTTTATTGTTATAGTATGAGGACTAATTATAATAAATTTATATCTATTTAGAGTAGACTTCATGATCTATAGTTTAAGTTCTTTCAAAAATTGAATTTTTGAGCATATCATTATATAATGAAAAATATTTTTTAATAAATATTTCATTATTTGAAGGTGTGATATACTCTCCAAAAATTTAGATCAAGGAATATGAATTATTAGAGAAGACATTATGTATAGTATAATGATGATCCTATTTCAACTCTTCTTTTGTAGGTTTCTTCTTAAGTGTAATATGAGTTATGAGGGAAAAAAAAAATTTCCTTGATTGAATAAATATGGTTTAATATTATTGTAAAATTCTTATGTGATTCAATTATGATATATTTCAAAGATTACTTTTTTGGGAATCATTTTTTCATCGATATGTTCTAATGCATCATTTTATATTTTATACAATTAATCTTCATAAAATTTATTAAATATGAAAATTTTAAGAGAATGAAGTTAGATCTTGATAGGTAGTACATCATTATCCAATATTAAATAAAGTATGCAGTCGCTTGTTTGTTAATACAGTTTTTGGTTTGATAGTCCCACAGTTCACCAAGAACATTTTCCATCCAAAATGTATTATCTTTGTCCACATTCCTCTAAATTGTATTACAAATATTTATTTTGATGTCATTTTTCCATCGGTTCACAACTACATACTAACATGATGAGTGGTCTAACTAAATATTATAGTCTTTATGAAGAATTTTCAATTCCAAAGCATATAAATTAGTGTCATTGTTCATTAATACTTTTTGAGGGACCCAAAATTTACTAATTATATTGGATATCACGCAATTGCGGATAAAATCTGTTAGGAATTATATAAATGATGTAGGCTTGGTCCACATAGAGAATTAATAGGTTGTAGGAAGGATGAATTTGAATAATCTTATTGTAAATTCATGTTATTGCTCCATGATTTATATTCTCAATATAGAAAATTCCCAAGAGTATTTGGCAGTGTGAAAAAACATTGAGTTACTATGGATAAAATTAGAAAACACACAACTGCAAAATGGAGCAAGGGCAGCGCCACCCCTTTAACAGTACTAGTTAAAAAACACTGATAAAGGGGTACCTTTATCAGTGCTAAGAAAAGATCTGATAAAGGAGAGCCTTTATCAGCTCTAAAAATTCTCTCATAAACTTGCCCCTTATCAGTTCTTTTTTAGCAATGATAAAGGTCCCCTTTATCACCTCTTTTTTACTAGCATTGTTAAAGGTGACCCCTCCTTATCAGCGCTTTTATAATAGCACTGATAACAGGTAAATTTCCAAAAATAAGACATTAAAAATCATATATAAATCTATAAATCTATAAATATATTTTATTTTGATGTAAATATAATATATATTTTTTAAATATGTATTAGATGAGGATAAATGGAAATCTAAATTTAATTCATAATATATTTTGTAAAAGAGGATTATAAATTATTTTTATTAATATTTTTAATTAATAATTTTTTAATTTTTATCTAGTAGTTTTCTATTAATAACAGTTTGAATAAAAAAAATCAAAGATAAAAAATAAGTGGAAAATTAAACTCGAACTTCAAACAGCCATAACTATTGTTCTATGTGACAGTTTGAGTTATACAACATAACAAATCAAAGCCTATGATGATATCTACATGATAGAGACTGAATGGAACCTTCTGTCACAATTTTCGTGGCCAAAAAAGGCCCTTAAGTCCTCCAAATAGAGTTTTTAGTTGGGATACATCAATTTTTTTTAACATTCAAACAACCATGACTTCTGATTTGGAAGATTTTTAGGCCTGAACCACATATCATTTCAAATATCATTTCATGTTCTTCAATTTTACAAGTTCTGGAGTTGAAATGGACTTCTCAATTTGAAGTTATGTTCATTTTAACATTCTATGGCTTTAGAGATACACATATATATTCATTTATTCGTAAATATGTGTGTGTGTCTGTGTGTTGTATATATTAATGTATGTACGTATGATTTATTTATTTATTTATCTATAAACACAGAAAAGAATACTTATTTTATGAATGTATTTAAAACTAATATTATAAATATATATTAGCATAAAAATAAATATATGGTTAAAAATTTATAACTAACAATATATAAATATATATTAATATAAGAATATATATTTATATTAATGTATTAATATATATATATATATATTAGTATAACTAAATATATTTATATTAATATGATCCTATATTAATATATGAATAAATATAACTATATATATATCATTAAATGAAAAAAAATAAATGGATTAGTGGTAAAGGTGCACATGTGCAAGGGGGGTCTGGGGTTTAAGTTCTATTGGAAGTAGGGTTGAGCATGGTCGGGGGATGTCGATGATAAATGGAGGGAATTTTTTGGGCAAACTAGAGTGTGTAGTGAGAGGGTGGGGCTCCCTGCAGCGTTAATAAAATGGGGGAAAGCACTGATAAAAGCATGGGCAATCACTGATAAAAGATCCCCAGATTATATATTCTTTTTTTGACTTTTTCATCGCTTTTTTAGCACAGATAAAATGGTTATTTTTCAGTGCTGATAAAGGGGACCCCCTATCTTCACTGCGATTAAATACACTTTTCTACACAGTTAAAAGCGATTTATCACACTGAAAGAACCCTTTTTTGTAGTAGTGGTGTCTGCTAAGAATGTAACATCTTTGAGAACAATATATAGTCATAAAAAATAGTGAGGATCTATCATTATTTAATTATTCTATGAAGGAATCTATAAAATTCTCATTTATAGATGAATTTATAATAATTTTGGAAAATACAGAGGATCATATACTTCTCAATTTAGGATTTACTCCTTCTTGGCTTGACCTAAAGGGTAGGGAATGCTTAGGAGGGTGTATATTATTTGAGACATCCATCCAATTTTTTTATAAATTTTTGAGGGTATTGGTTCACCTTAATTATGAGAAATTTAAACCCTATTGATCTCTTCCATATCAATATCGATAAATGGGGACACCACTCTATGATTTTCATTGTCAATGACCATTTCATCCTATTCTAGATCCACATGGGATATAGTTTCTTTTTCCAAAAAATCCTCTTGAGAATTATTCGATTGTGGTATGAGAGACATTGTTGACTATTAGGAGAATTTGGTTATTAAACCAAATGCATAATATTGAAAGGGAGTCAATTATTCCTTTTTAATGGAATAGTTTCAATTGATTTATATGATTTTGAACATTAAAAAACCATTGACACTCAATTCGTCCACTGGTATGTACAAGGCTTCCTCTAAGACTAAAATGAGGGAGTGGTATTTTATCACATTGTTGGTGTATTCTTCTAATCATATGAATGATTATGTAAAAATTTATTTTTGGGAAGATGAATACAATCCCCAAAATTAACCAGTTGGATTTTTTCCATTCATCCACTGGTTGGGATCCTTTGGAAACCATCAAAATACATATCCTAGGTATATGTGGTTTCATAGACGGGTAATACCTATTCATAAGGGATTTTTGTATCTAATAGTTAATTTTTTTAGGATTGGGGAAACCATGAGGAATGTTATAAATATTTTCATAATTATAGAATTTTTGTACACAAATCTAATATCAAACTACTTTAGATTAAATACCCACTATAATAGATTCTTTGTTTACATTGGATAAATAATGATAAATCTAAATAGATCAAAATAAGAAGCTATTATTAACTCCTGGTACTTCAAATATATTTCTCAGATTCTTCACATTGAATAGTAGTGCATGTAAATTTTTCTTGATGGTATAATACCTATTATTGGTATCAATCATCATACTAGTGAGTTTGTATAGTTTTATTTCTTGTTCGTGTCATTAATTTAAGAGAGGATGACACCAAGTGATATCACTAGGGTTAGTATATATATTATGGGCCTCTTTACTTCCATGAGTTAAATCAAGACTAGTGGATAAAAAAGTTAGCTCTTGATATTGTTAAATTATTTTTGAAAATATTCATCTCATTTATAGGTAAAACATTATCCATCATCTTTTTAAAGGGAATATACTTTCTATTGAGGTTGGATATAAGGTTTTTGGTATCAAAAATATTTTTTGGGAGTCCACTAAACTATTTATGGATTCAAGGTGGGTGAATTTTAAGTATCACTGTAGCCCCTCCAAGGTTAACATTGATGTTTTAGTGGAAAAAATGAACCCAAACAAATTCCTTGATGTTACCCCAAAAGTGCATTTCATGGGATTTATCAACCTAATGTATTAATATATTTTTCTGAAAAATACATCAATACCAGAACATGTATCACTACATTATTTGGATTTTACCTGTAGATCATCCAGATAACACACTCTGGTCTTCCCTGGAATGGACATCAAGATATGGTGCATTAAATATTGGTAGGTTAGACTAGATTTCTTCAAGACAAATGGAATTAGATAATAATGGTATGCCCTTTTAGGTTCTCATTTGGATATGGAATATTAATATTCATTGTATATTCAGATATGGTTATAGCTCAAATATCCATCTAAAACGGAGAGGGATTAGAATCTAATTGTGGCATCAATCAAAAATTCAGTTATGGGGGCTCGAAAATAATGTTTTATAAAATGATTATTGAGGAACTTGAACATAATAAAGACTATAATTTTATATTATTGTTCTATATGGGAATGAAATAGGTGATCCATTTTTGATATTGGAATTCTGATATTTTTTTTACATAATTAGTTTATTATCTTTGTCTTGAAATTTGGTAACATGGGTCAGAAGCATATTCATTTTTTATTTATAAACATAGAAGAACTTCTAAAGACCCAACTGATTGGTTTCAAAATCAGGATCCATTCCAGGAATGTTAATATAATTCTATGTGAACATATTTTATATTTTCTTGAATTAGGATATGTATTTATCATATTCTATTGGGTTTATTTTTCTTCTAATTGATGTGTTTTGTGGTTCTTAATCCAATCATAGATTAACCTATTATTGTTCATAAATGATGGTTAAAGAAAATTCATTGAATATAAAAAGGTAATATTTGATTTCTTCATATACTTATTCAATGCCATCTAGAGAAGAACACTGAATAAAATCTTGAGAACTAGAGGATGATACTAGTATATTTTCATTCCAATTATAATAAAATCATTATTATGAATGTATGGGTTTGTATGATTAAAATTATAGAAAGATAATAGGACCAAATATGCCTAACCCTTGGGTTATTATTTTTCATATTGGAATCATATATAGTTTTTCAAAGATCCTTAAATGATCTATCTAAATATTTGTAATCACTAAATCGAGGTAGATATTTTTTGGGGGAATATTGAACTGTATGAACTATTGGGAATCGTTTTCGTTTGTTTCTAGTGGTTGATTAATGGAAGAATCCTCTTGAACAAAATATGAGGAACAAAAATTATAGGGATCACTTATTTTAACCTTGTGACCCATGTAACCCATTTATTTCCCAAATACAGGGTTTTCAAAAACATTTGTTGATAGGAAGCATAATGTATTCACTAAGTTAACTCTATAGATAGAAATAATTAATCTCACAAACATTGGGGCAGTAATTTGAATGGAATTATTTTTGATCACTTACATCACATCAAATTTCTAAGACCCAAAATCTATATATTAATATTTTTATGAATCAAATTTGTAATTATCACCATACAACACACTGAATATAACATGAATAGATTATTTGAGAGGAATTTAATATGGTGAGTAAACTTTTATGTTCCTATAATGCCATGGATTTCCGAGAAAGACATTGAATATTTCCTCTTAATGGGAAACCCTAAACAATGAGTTGAAAATGAGGTCTCTAAACTATGTTATGAAATTGTTCCTTATTAGAGGATTTAATTTAATCTTATCTTATAACTAAAATTTTAGGCTAGTAGGTGTCATATTAGCTTCATTATACCACAATTTTCAGAGATTTCGAATCAGGATGAGAATGAATGTCAAAACATTATCAATTAGGTATTGGAATATATATATGTCCTCAACATTTCTAAATATATATAGTCTCTTGATATTTACCTATATAGAAATTTAAATGTCTTATTTTTTGAATGAAGTGAGTGTTTTACATTATAATTATATGGTCTTTTTATGATATCCTTTAGAAACTCAACATTAATTTCAAACACTTATGGCCTTAAAAGAGAATCAAAAAGAGCTTCAGTATGATCATGTGATAGGATAAGGGAATCCTATTTATAGATCCTAACAATAATGACATTAAAAGGTTTCGTAACATTTTTATGTTGATCAAAATGCCTATGTTTCTTCCTTGAGGCTTCTCTCTTCCTCAGGGATAAGAGACTAGTGTAGACTGCGATGATGACACCTCCACTTGACTATATTTTCGGTTGGTATTTCTGGTATATGGAGTTGGATGAATTAGCCTTGATTATTTTTTATATCAGTTGGGAAATTTTTTTCCCTTGTCAGTGTGATGGTATAATTGGGTATGAATGATTCATTTATAATTTAATATTAGATTGATGTTTTCATTGAGCCTTATATATTAAATTTATTTCTATTTGGGATCAATATGTGGAACAAAAGAAATTGATATCTCCTTTTTAGAGAGTACTATAGTTTTATATTACACTATCACTATAGCCTATTTCTGACTAATAGATAACGAAAATAGGTTCATGTGAATTTTATACAATAGTGAATGGGTATATCAAGTGGATAACACGATATATTTATATCATGCCTCTTCATTTGATGAGAATCCCATTTAATAGCATGGTTTCTCTCCTCTAATTTATGGGAATATAATCCAAATTTTTTGGACAAGTATGGGTATTTATAGGGGTTCTTCTTCCGAATTCTAGTTTCACTAGCTCTAACTCATCAAAAACATGGAAGGATATAATATTGATGAAATCACCTCAAGTACCATGTGGGAATCTAGGGTCCCAAATTGTTGATTTAATTGTACCATGATTATTTAATATTTTCAATTGACAAATTTTCATATCATTCAGTCATAAAATTTTAGTTTTCATTTATTTGGTACTTATTTCCACTCTGCAACTTTCTTTCTAGGGAATTAATGTCAAAGGACTCTTAATCCAGGGGCTTACACTGCTATACCTATGTATAGTGTACCATATTCAAGAGTATATCCTTAAAGATTATTCATTCATGCATATTGTTCCCCTAGCATTCATTGGATGGATAAATTATTAGAGAGGTTATTTAGCTCATATTCATTATTCCCTCCAACCTCTACTAACATGAACTAATTTCCCTCTAAGGATGTGATAAAAACATCTAAATGTGTTCCCTTTTCATGGAATAAACAATATTCTTTTGATCATTGATATTTTGGATATTCTACTCGTTATTTCCCTCTAATTGAGGGTGTTTTAGTTGTATTTATTGATTAAGAGGAGTAACCATTTGATATTGAGTGTATTTGGGTAATGGAGTTATCATTGGAACTATTTTAATCATTCCATATATTGTTTCTACCCTACTAGGTTTCTTACATTATGTTGGTGGTGGTGTGGGGGACATTTTAACAAATAATAAAATTATATAGGAATTTTTCCATGGCTATTAAATCCAAAAAACTAGTGAGGTGATTCAATGTATTGAGGGGAATCTCAACCTCAACCTGGATATCCTATATAAAAATATCTAAAAGATACTCTTGAAGAATAATCATGTTTAGAGAATATTTAAGGCCAATCAACATCGAAGTGATATTTTAGACTCTCTCATTATCACATTGTTTTCAATTCAAGATATTATGGTCCATCTTATTTATCTATGTAACTCTAAAATGATAATGGAACTACCTCTAAATAACATCCATTTAACAAAACTACTCAGCTAGTAGATTGTCATACTAGATGAATGTAGGTACTTCCAATGTTTAAAAAAACCATTGGGTCTTTGATGATTAATGATGATCTTGTGTTCCCATTATGGGGTCATAATGAGTTACAAAATGTATAATATATCACATTAAACCTAACTTCCCATTGATTATCTATAATTTAGAATTCCAATAATTGGGGGGAAGAGGAGTGAAGTCCACCAATCTGGGGTAATCATTCCACTTTAGTTGTACTAGTTTGCTTATCCTATATATGTCTTCCATTCAAGTTATAAGGGACTTTATAGAGTTAAGGAGTAATGGGTGACTAGAAATTAATTCAAAAATCATGTAGTGGAAGAAGGAGAGGCCTGCTATATCTGGCTCACCAATGTCTTCTATTGATATCGGTCTTAAATTTTCCTATGATATATCACTTGAACTAATGATGTTTTCATCCCCACAGGATGATATTATTTATACTCCTTGTTCATCGGTGTTTAGTAAACTATTTTTCTATTACCCATGTTAGTAAAATGACTTGAATCTAACCTCATTGGGGAAGTGATTCACTCTTATTGAGGTTGATTCACCAGAGGAATATATATTTTACTTAGACAGGTATTTTCATTTCATAGTAATATGTCCTTAGAATATCACGACATGGAGTCTCTTCCACTTCTCTATTTTGAATTCAAATTGATAAATCCTATCATTGGTAGAGAGAGGCCTTTCTTATTTGGGTATTGGGTGGTATATATCTAAAATTATTCTATTATCTTTTGTAGAGTATCATCGAGAAGGTGGTATTAGGATATTCTTAGGATCATGAATATTATGTTTCTGTCTCTAATTCTGGTTATGCATTCCTTCACCATTTGTATCAGTTTAAACGATATTCAGAATAGTGCCTCCTAATCATGTTTTTATATGCTAATGTTGTAATAATTTTTTTATGTGACATTGATACCAATGAAATTCACCCAAACAAACATGTTAGTGGGAATCATGTCATAGTAGTAAGGGTATTTTCTCCCTCTCAATACAATAAAAAGATTAATTACATGTTTTTTTCATTTTGAGGCAGATATAACCCCATATTAATAATTATGAAGATTTTATACAAAAGCTTCACTAATATTTCCACTCAAACCTATTAGATTTTGTTTTGTGTAAGTATTGTTATGTTAAAAACATTTAGTGGAAGTAATTTTAATGGTGGTTTAAAATCCCACTAATTTTATTTCAAAAAAAATTTACCGCCCCAAAATTGTTGCTAGGATTTAATTATAAAAAATAAAAATCCATTTAGATTAGTTGTGAACTACCACAAACTAAATGTTTTTTATTTTAAAAAAAAGGTTTTATAATTTGGGGTGGTTCACAACCACCCCAAATTGTCACTGATTTTTTTATAAAGAAGCTACAATATTATGAATTCCATATCTACTGACCACAACCCACCCCACTATCATGAAGACACCACCGACATCACCCAACACACTATCCAGGACCCTCATTCCTACATTCGAACCTCCCCACTACCTCCTGAAATGAATATACGCACCAAAAGGTTTTTGAACCGCTTTTTCATAGAAGAATCCCTATTATAATTCCACTACGCCATGCTAAATTTAGAAAACAAATATGCATTGGTTTATAATAATATATACCAAGAAATTTCAAAACTATATTTATATTGAATATTTATATAAATTTAAATATGTAACCTTATATATAATTAAATGTATTTATATCTATATTATAGATACTTTTATGTTTTATAACATTATTTTATATATAAAGTACATTTTACTAATATATGCAGAAATATAAATATGGAATATTATAAAATATAAAATATATATATAAATATATTATACAATTATATACATTAATGTTTTCATATTCTTATTATATATATATTAATATTTTATACATGTGTATTATTTATTAAAACCAATAATATTAATTATTTACACAAATATAAATATGGTATATAATTATAAATAAGATAATATAATATAATTAATTTATTCATATTTCTAAAATGTATATATTTATATTATATACATTTTTGTTATAAAATAATAAAATAGATTATACAAATATAAATGTATACTCGATTAATATATGTTATGAAAAAATATTTTATAAAAATATAAATATCATATATATAAAGACCTAGAAATTCCATATAATAAAATTTTAAATTATTTGGGATTATTACAAGTTTGTGAAAATTGACGGCGCTTGATTTCGAGGCCTAGTGTGCCTAAAATGGAATTTTGAACTATTTTTAAGGTACGTTCATTAAATGCATGGGAGACGTTTCCATCCATTTGAACCGATGTTCAGATTAAAAATCTGAGGGCATCATTGAATCTATTGTGTTGAGATTTTCTTAAGGGGGATTAACACTTACCGTAGTAGGTTGGGTGAAAAAGTTAGTTTTGTGGAATTTTAAAAGAATAATAAAATAACATAAAATTTTTATTTTATTATTAAACCAATGGTTGAGTGGCGGTGGAAAGACCGGTGAGTTGTTAAGACATTTAGTGGCATGAATCTTTGTTTTTGTAACCACACCATTGAGATATTATGAGGTTCATTTATTAATGCACCTCATTATTCTCACACTGAGTTAACCACCTTTCCCCCTCTATTTAAGTGAGACTCAAGTTTGGGTTTTTGATACGAAAGTGGGGAACCTCTGAAGAAGTGTCACGACATCTTCCACCAACGAAGAACTATAGATTGGAAATCAACGTCCAAGGAATCTAATTGGAAGAGACAAACGTCGATGGCTTCTTCAAGCGTGGATCCTTCTTCCATAATCGTGACATCTTCTCCAAATCTGGGGTAGGGGATTTGTTTAAATTCAAGGGAGTGGTTTCATTTACTCGTTCTTGAAAATAACCACAAATCATGGAATTATTGAACGGGTTATAGTTTATCTATGATAAATTTATTGCGACATGTTTTTTATGATGCTAACACAGAGGGTGCAGGCCAGAAAACAAATTCTAGACCCTCTGCATTTTCAATTTCTCCACGTTCTATGTGGGAGAAGTTTATACTCAATGGAAATTTGAATTCAGGAGCCACATAGTGACAGAAGCAAAATGGGAGGCCTGTAGGCATGTTCAGAATGGAAAACGGACCACTACATCTCATTCGGTGGCCCACAGGTGATGGTGATGGTTGGCCGCAGTGGAAGAAGGAAGCGTGTCGTCGCACGCTATAGATGAGATTCGTGACATCGAGCCACAATGGTAGGGTCGATCGGATCTCGACCAGCTGTGTTGGTGGAAGGTGGCACACTGTTGTTCACCATAGAGGGGAGTCGCGCCATCGATCTGTGGGGGTAGGAGAAGGTTTCTCTCATCCATCCACGTTGGCAGAAGGTGGCATGCTATTGTGTGCTACGGTGAGGAGGACACATGATTGATGCTGCGATAGAGGCTAAGGGGACCTGCACCCCGAGGGTCCCACTAACAGGGAGGTGTTGCCACATGGCACTTCCACTGTGAAGCCAAATGGCTTTCACCCATTCAGGAAGGGGGACTAGCCTTCCCCACATGGTCTACCCAGCTGAGTGTCGTGCCAACTAGCAGGTTGGGCCACCTGATGGGCCACGCTCATCCAATGTGGGTCGGTCCTTTCTGTGGCCCAGCGGGCCAGTCCGTAGTCCTGTGGGCCGAGACAATGGTTTAGCCAGTTCTGGTCAGGCCGGATGTAGGTTAGACTTAGACTTGGGTGGGTCGACCTGAATCGGGTTGGGTCAGCCAAGGTAGGGGTAGGTTGGGTCGGTCTTATTGGGTCAAACCAGACTCGGACCCTTTTTGGCCCAGTTACGCTGAAAAGGCTGTATCTCACAAACCAAACATCAATTTGACAAACCATTTGTGGAACTGAAATCCTTGGAACGATACATTCCATTTGAGATAATCCACTTGAGTTTTTTGGAATGTTGTAGTACATCTGGGTTGGATCGAATCTGAATCCAACCGGGCCCTCGACACTAAAATGCATATAACTCATATACCAGTTGTCTAATTGACACGCCATATATCGCGTTGGAACCCATACGACATGGAGATCCTTATGGATAGTAATTTTTTTCTTTTTGGGGATGTTGAGGTAGTAATGATATCTCAGGGAGCAGATACTATATAACTCAAGTGCACCAGGTGCGGGGAATCATGTGGATGGATGTCAACAGAAGAGCGATCTTGTGTGGATTAGCATCATAGAGACCATGAGTGTATCAACATCATAGAGACCCCATGTGGATCAGCAATATAGTGACCCTGTGTGGATCAACATCATAGAGACCCTATCTGGATCATAATCATAGAGACTCCATGTCAATAAACATCATAGATACCCTCTGTGGATTCGCATTATAACAACCCTGTGTGGATCAGCATTATAGAGACCCTGTGTGGATCAACAGTGTGCTACCCGATGAGGACCATCCTTAGAGCTGCCCATCATGGATCAACAACATACTACCCTTTGTGGATCGAAAATGGCACAAATTATTTGTGTTTTAGTTTTGGAAACTTTCTAATGAAATAAAATGATAAACCTAAGACTAATAATCTTTATTCCCAAACTCTAATTTGTATACCTGGTTTGAGCTGAGTCTTTTTCTTTGTTCTTTTTGATTGAGATCATGCATTTTGGTTTTACTTTGTGGAATTATGAGAGACTGATGGGGGTATTGGGGTCCCTACTGCGTATTGTTATACTCACCTCTGCATGACATTCACCTACACCTTGTTTTTCCTTATGCAGATGACGAGAAGATTGGTTGAGACAACAGGAGTCTAGACAAGGCAGTGTACAAAGGTGACTAGTCGATGTGGAGAGCTGCGAACACGAGCTTTACCTACCCTTCAGGTAGGAATCCTTAGTGGAAGATCTATGTAGTTATTTTCTATTTTCTATTGTATTGTATCTTCCAGTTGGGCTTGTATTCCGAACCCTTTTCTTTCAGTACACAATTTCAATACTGTAGCTTTACTTCATTATTACATATTATTATGTTCTGGGATTGAGTGTACACATAAGTTTGATGCAATTCCTTTTTTAGGGATACACCTTTCCGATGCTAGTCTCCAACCACAGGCCTATGGAAGGAGGGCAGGGGTAGTCACTAGTTTGGCCCTTGGGGATGGGTTGTGACAAAGTTGTATTAGAGGAGTCAGTTCTTCCAAAGAACAAGGACTCTGATCTTTCCAATAAAGAAATAGTGTTTAGTGTTTTGTCTTTGGTTTTCAGTTTGGGGAGTATAGTGTTTGGGTGGCAGCTGATGTACCCATACACTAAGCCCCTGAATTCTAATTTCCAACATGGTGCATGAAAAAATTGATTGTGTTTGTTTTGGAAATATTTTACTTTTGATCTATTCTGATTCAGCTCATGAGGTATAACTTATAGATTGTGGCACACCTATTTACTTTTAGGTTTCCACCATGTAGACAGCCAACCAGGATCCCATAGGGAGTTCACAGGGACGGACCACCGAGATATGAGGCTTCGGTGTTGGGCCCTCTTACTACGACATCGCCATCGGGTGGTGCACCCATAGTAGCAGCACCCGTTGGGAAGTAGTTTCCACCAGCCCCACTGGTGGATGGTTCATGAAAATTGAGCGCATTGTACGATTTCCATCGATAAAGGAATCCATGGTTTTGAGGTGATACAGGTCCCCAGGAAGCTGAGGACTGGCTGGAGGAAGTTCCTAGAGTTTTATGCCCAGTTGGGTCACCAACTGATCAGATGCCAATCCTAGCTGCTAGAATTTTCCATGGTAGAGTAGGGAGATGGTGTTGCCTATCACTCCAGTTACAGGAAGAGGAAACCCTCACATGGATGGACTTTGAGAGCCACTTCAAGGTGAAGTTTATTCTAGTGAACCTACACTATGTATGTGTTCAATAAATTCTACACTTACAGATGGGTATCTTGATAGTATCCCAGTACTCCGTGAGATTCACTAACTTCTCACGCTACTCCAATGTCATGGTATGAGACCCTTTCATCAGGGGCCAGACCTTTGTGAAGAGTATCTGGTGGGAAATCATAGCATCGATGATATTTTTCAACATCTCGACGTAAGCTGGAGTGCTCGAGTGAGCGTTTTTGGTGGAGAGCTTCTTAGCTGAATAGGTACTGATAGTGACAGCCAACACCGAGCGACAGGTAGAAAAATCATCTATAGCAGGCAGTACACAAATGAAGAAAAGGTCCCAATAGGCTAGTCCTTCTGGAGTAAGAACCAATACACAAAATCATAGGTATGATGCTCACAAGGTAGAGTAGGCCAGAAGATGAGCAGACTGTGATTCATGTGCGGCGGGCAGGGCCAAATGGCTTGTGGCTGCCCGACCCGCCATACCGATGATCATAAGATTATCAAGGGACCGCCAAGGTAGAGGTATATATTTGAGTGAGGAGGTCCGTAGGGTGGAGTATGTGGAAGAGGATCTGGTCATGTCAGAGGAGGTGGCCGGTGATTTCAGGTTCTACCGCCACCAACTCTGGGTGGTCCACTCTAACCTTAGGTAGCATGTGTATAGGGACAAGCTCATCTTCAGGTAGCTAAGGCCTACAACTACGGTGCTCCGGAGATGATTTGTGTTATTATCTGTGTCTACTTTACCCTAGATACAGTACATATAGACACAAGTTCCAGGCACTCATTCCTTGCCTCAGCTCTCGTTCGGAGCAAAGATAATCTGGTAGAGCCATTGGCTCGATCCTTACGTTTAGAGACTCCTACAGGAGAGGGTTTGATGATTGAACACTGGTTCCAGCATTTTCAACTTACTCTAGGAGGTAAGAGCTTTGGCTGGGGTCTCCTAGTAGCAGTGTCGAGGCCTTATGATGTCACTTGGGTATGCACTACTTATCCATGGTCCATAATCAGCTTGACTTTTTTATGCCCAAATTATGGTGTGTCCTTGAGTATGGGGACATGTTTTCCTTCACTGGTGAGATGGGAACATTTGCAGAATAAGATGGACTTACTCGGAGGAGGGTGGAACAAACCACACATCAGTTGGCTATACTTACTGTAATTCCCCAACCCTAATTACCCAGAGTCAGTGCATTTTTACATAACATTGGAATGATACAAGGAATCGTGTCCCAAAAGACAGGTCATTATAATAGCCTAGGATTTACTAGATACATACATAAGTTTTACATTACATCATGAAAATAAATTGTTCTCTTTGAACACTCTTATATCCTTTAGTCTATTCCCGCATGTTAATCGTAATATATCTCTTTACAACCAAGATCTTTGGTATTTTTCTTTTTTGATGATGTTGATCGTATGGAATGACCCTTACAGATTATCTTTTTATTATTGTAAGGATCCAAACTAGAAAACCTCTAGAGGTGATCCACACATGATCTGATGGCCTCCAATCAACACGACTCGTTCTCCAGGTGCTAGCACGGCAGATCGATTGTCTTCTGTTTGTCGTTCTTGACTATTTGTTATTCATCCTTGAAGAACATCTCTCGTACTTAAGAGGGGAGAGATAAGGAATCAAGAGATAAATTGTTTGGATCAACAATTTTCAATTCACCGGGTGTGTGGTGTGGTGTATGGCACAATAGCTGTACATGCCTATTTGTATACATGGAAAGTATGTTACAATATTTAATTTCATAGAAAAAATTAAATACATTCAAAAACATAGAGAAAACCCATTAAATTAATAATAATACCATGTCATTATTTATGGTGCCCCAACATTCAAAAAACAGAATTATAAATAAAATTCCACGTCACAAAATAATAGTAGTGTTATTTTAATTTGTGCCAACTAGTTAAATAATTATTTACCATCTTGAAAATAATTATTTTACTACCAGACTGACCTTGATCTATTTGATCTCCACTTCCATTTATTGAACACCCGAATAAAAAAATAAATAATTTATTTATTCTCACAAAAAAAATATTTTATTTTCAAACTAGTGAATAAATGTTTATTAAATGTTCAATAAAGTAAATAAATATATTTAATTTAATTTATGTGATCATTTTAACATGAATAAAATTTATCCATGGTCTTGAGAATAATATTTATTTTATTAATTAAATTCAAATTGAATTTAACAGATACCACCAAAAACACTGAGTGTGTGACCCACTAGGATTCTTTCTCATTGGCAATAGGCGGGCTTTCCTAAAGTCCAAGAGTACTATCTAGCAACCGTTCAAGGAACCCAAGAGAAAGAACATAAATTCACAACAACAAGATCCACATATGAATGGTTACTATGTAATATAATCCCTTTCTTGCAATATCTCATCAAGCATGTTTCATGACTATGTCATCAAATTTTATGCTTGATACATCACTCTTTGACTACATGAAATAAACTCATTGTTACACCATGGATATAAAATTTCACGTGACAATTATATTTCAATCAAACTGTCAAGATATCAACTTCTATAAATGGAAGGGACTAATCCCTCCTTCACTTATCCATTAATAACATGCCACTCATGATGCACCCAACATACCTTACTTCCCACAAACTATTTGTGTGATGGATTTCATTAGTAAATCAAAGTGCATAAGTCGCAACATGTATTAATGGTAATCTTAAAATCTACGGATCATTAAACACGCTTGTAGACAGAAATATAAAATGACACCAAAACATACAGAATTCATATTAGTGGGTCTGTTCTCATAATCTCTTATCATAGAGATTACCAAGTGTGATCTTGATGAGAGTAATCTCATCTGCTTATGAGTACTCACACTTAGCGGTTTGGATGCTATGTGTCATATCATACCATGTCATCCAACCAAAAAACTATATTTAACAATATTGTTATAGCATTTCAAGATTCTCATCATAGAGGGGAACTTCCATGACCTTATCAATGAAAAAAATACTCTAGGACAATATCACATCATAATCATGTAGAACAATAGAAATATGTAATAAAATATTAAATATACATGTAATCAAAGAAAAACTAGTTGGTTCTAGGATACTAACTCTAACGAAATACCACTTGGAATAGAGCCAACTACCTATGACTTTTAGTTTGCTTGACCTCACATGATGATCATGTTTCTACAGAGTCAAGGATTTAGTCAAGGGGTTCACCACGTTGTCTTCAATGGAAGTACTACTCACAACAAATTCACATCTCTGAGAAAAATCCCTCAAGAGATGATACTTCCAAAGTATGTGTATCCTCTGCTAATGTGACCATGATTGTTTTGAGAGATCCACCGCTGCAGTATTATCACAGTAGAGTGTGATGGGATCTATACTACTAGGTATCACATCTAGCTACTAGATGAAGAATCCCATCCAAACTACTTCATAAGCTGCCTTAGAAGCTACGATATACTCGGACTCTGATGTATAATCTACGACCACACTCTTCTTTGAGCTCTTCCAGCTCATTACACCTCCATTCAAAGTGAAGATGTATCCTCTTTTTGACTTCATGTCATCTTGATCAGTCTGAAAACAAGCATTTGTATATCCACTAATGACTAGATCCTCATATCCTCCTTAAACTAGGAACATACCCTTAGTACACCTCAGATACTTTAGGATAGTCTTGATTCCATCCAATGGCGGTCACCTGGGTCATCTTGATATCAACCTACCACACTCAATGCGTAGGTGAAATCTAGCCAGTACATAACATGTCATACTAAACTGACCCAATCACTGATGCGTATGGATTCCTTGCCATTATCTTTCATTCCTCGTGTGTCTGAGGACATATTTTCTTGGATAGAAGAATTCAATGTGACACTGCCAACAATCCCCTATTGGATTGTTCCATACTGAATCTATTCAGTATGTTATCATTTTATGTAGTTTGAATTAAGCCCAAATATCTCATGGATCTATCATGATTTATCTTGATCCCAGAAATATAGGATTCCTAGCCCAAGTCTTTCATGGAGAAGCATTGATTCCACCATGCCTTGACAGGCTGTAAGACTGTCATCTCGTTTCTAATAAGTAATATGTCATCAACATATACTATATAGAAAATGAATGCCCTTGAACTAAACCATTTATAGACACAAGGATCACATTCATTCTTGTTAAACCCCTTTTCTTTTATGGCTTCATCAAAACGAATTTTCCATTACCTGGATGCTTGATTTAATCCATAAATAGATTTTTGTGACTTCCATACCTTATTGGAATCCTTTGGAGTCACAAACCCTGCAGGTTGTGTCATGTAAACATCTTCTTCAAGGTTCCCATTAAGGAATTCTATTTTTACATCCTTTTTCCAAATCTTATAGTCATGGTAAGCCATAATGGCAAGTATAATTCTATTGGATTTCTGTATTGCAACTTGTGATAAGGTTTAAATCCTTGATGTTATTTAAAACCTTTTATAACATTTTGTTCCTTATAGATACTGACTTTCCCTTCCATGTCCAATCTCTTCTTGAATACCCATTTGCAACCTACGGGACTTACATCAACTAGAGGATCTACCAAAATAAAGACTTGGTTTTGGTACATGGAATCCATTTCAGAATTCACGGCTTCCTGCCACTTGGTAACATCTGTACCACTTACTACTTCTTTGTAGGTTAGAGGATCATTCTTATCAACTAATAAGGAGTCACCATCCTCAGTAACTAGAAAGTTGTACCGTTATTGTTCTCTAACCATTCTTGTACTCCTACGCATTACTTGTGTATCTGGAATAGATTCTTCTTCCATGGGGCTTTGTGGAATCTCTTCCAATACCAACTCTTGTATACCTTAATCCTCGACTTCATTGAAGTCTATCTCTCTACCACTATCTATTTTGTATATATATGATCCCTCTCAATGAATTTGACCTGTCATTCCACTATAACATTTTTTCCAAGGGTTTGTATAGGTAATATCCCCTTGTTTCCATGGGGTATCCTATAAAGGCACACATTGTGCCTTGGGGTGACAGATTGTTTCCAGAAGAGGCCTTAACAAATTATTCAATACCCCCACACATGTAAATTCGATAACATAGATTTTCTTCCACTACATAACTCATATGGAATACCATTTATCAATTTAGTTGGTACATGGTTTAGTATGTGTGCCACTGTTTGTAACGCATATCCCCAAAAGGATAATGGAATACTCACACGACTCATCATTGATCTCACCATGTCCAACGGGGTGCAGTTTCTCCTTTTTCTCAAACCATTCCACTGGGACGTGTTTAGAGGATTGAGTTGGTATAGGATCCCAAATTCTCGTAAGTAATCAATGAAGACTTGATTAAGATATTCTCCACCTCAGACTGAGCGGAGATTCTTAATCTTCTTACCAAGCTGGTTCTCAACTTCATTCTTGTATTCTTTAAACACATCAAAAGAATCCAACTTATACCTCAATAAGTAGATATATCCATATCTAATAAAATATACAGTAAATGTTATGAACTATGAGTACCCTCCCCTTTCTTCAACAAGATATGGTCCAAACACATCAGTATGAACCAATTCAAGAAGTTATTTATCCCTTTAACCTTTCCCACTAAATGGGGATTTCGTTATTTTTCCTTGTAAACATGAATGACATACAGAAAGTGGTTTTAGTTTGAAAGAATTTAAATATCTAACGTGAAGTAACTTTTTCAAACATTTCACATTTACATGATCTAGCTGGTGATGCCAAATTTGGTTGTGTTATGAGTTATGGGAAGTATATTTGTTATAAATTGCTATTACATGGTTTGTGTAATCCAAAACGTAATGTTCTTTGTATAGATGTTCCCTACCATAAACAATTATATCTTTCTAAAATAATCAACATTCATTTCCAAACGTGAAACAAAATCCATATGTATCCCATTTGGATACATGAAATTATATTTTTAGTAACACAAGGCACATAATAAAAACCCTTTAATACCTATATCATCCCTGTTGGCAACGTCATATGGTAGTCCCTAACAGCTACAACAGCATGTCTGGATCCGTTGGCAGCTCGTAGATCTACCTCCCCTCGATCAATCTTCGTGAATCTACTTGGTTTATGTATTTGGATACATATGTGAGCACTAAAGGATGTATCTAATACCTAATTTTTCGAAATAGATATATTGAATTTGATAAAAAATGCACCAAAATCTTCCCCTTACTTCTTAGGCTGGGTGTAGTTTTTTTTATAGTAGCCCTTCTTCTCACATGCAAAACAAACAACCTCTTGTTCTCTTTCCTCCCCTTTGATCATCCTTTTCTAGGAAGCTGTAAAAAAGATTTTGGAGTAAGGATCTTCACCGTACCTTTCCTCTTATTCACCATAAGGACAGAGGGTTTTTTTTCACTTCATACCTTTGTCCACATGAAGAATGAGGATAAGAAGATCAGATAGAGACTTCTCAATGTTTTTCATATTGAAATCAACATTAGGGAAGCTCTGAGGGAGTGATGTGATAATGAGATCAGTGCCTAGTTATTCACGGAATTTAAAACATTGAACCTCTAGGCCCTCAATGTAGCTAATGAGCTTGAATACATGAGGCCCATATGGGGAACCTTCCCGAAGCTTACTCAAAAATAGTTCCTTAGAGATCTCAAACCGTTCCTATCTTGTAATATCCTGATAAAGACCACGATGGTTCTCGATCAGGGTATAAGCATCCATATTTTCATGAGACTTCATGTGTTCGCTAGACATTAAGGATAACATCAAACATTGAACTTCTTCTGAGTCATTCATATGTTTCACATAGACAAGGAAATCCTCATCACTCTCCTCTTTTGCAGGCGGATCAGGTGATGCTAACTCCAGCACTTAAGACTTCCATTTAAGGAATAGGATAATCCGAAGATGTCAAAACCATTCTTGGAATTTACTGTCGGTGTAGATGTTGTCTTTATCCAAAATTGATCGTACGGATAATGTGGTTGTCGAGTTAGTCACTTTTATTATATAATTAAAAGAGTAGATCACTATTACTTTCTTGATTACATTTTACAGGAAATAATAAATTTTATTATGTCTCCCACAATTTTATCATGTCCCAATAGCCATCACAATTCAACTCATAATTTCCAGTTTCAATGCCATTCTAGTGGCAAGGATCCATATTCCCCTTCGCATAACCCGAAACAAGGGTTGGTTTATCTATTTGAGGGTATTTAAGTAGGCATGTATTTTCCAACTTTAGGCTTGAAACTCCTTGATATATTTAGTGGACTGCCCAATCTTGAAATCATGACTTTGGATTTCCTCAACTCTTGCCTCCAATATTACACCAAGTCTAGTAAGGTATACTCCTCTTGATGTAATGTGGTTATGTCAACCTGAAATCTTTCGTAAGGTCTTCCGGTATACAAGTAAGTGTCCATACAAGGGCTGGTCAAACACATAGTTTTATTTAGTTTTTCCCTTAATCAAGTAATAGAGGGCTTGTTCTAACATAATATTTTATTTGAGGGAATTATTATCTCTTATGTGTGAATTTATTATTATCATTATCACATTATTGTTAATACTATGTGGAACAACCATTAGTGATTAACCATGTCTTGATAATATTTATGCATAAGTCGAGTTTATTTTAGTTCCATCTTGAATGGTTGTTTAATTCAATAATTATGTGATCGTGAAAACACATCCATAATAATAAACCATTAAACTAACAGAAATAAAATAAATTAAATGGCATGATCATGAGATTTTCTAATTGTTAGTTTATCTAGTGGTTGATAAAATATCCCGAACCTAGGGTAGAAACACCTTGAACCTTCTAGGTTCTGGATTACAGCTTCCACCTGTCCACCTCTGTATCCGCCAAGATTGGTTTCATATTGGCTCCAGCTTGTTCTGCCTCCACTAGCATGGGAGTTCCATCGATTACATATGCCGTTTTTTAACTCACATTTAGGTGAGGGGTAAAAAGGGGTTTTACATAAATGTAACCTTGGGCACGAAGGACCTATATATTAATGAGGAGAAGGCTCACAGGCCAATAAATTTAATTCAAATAAATAAATTAAAAGAAACCATCCATATACAATGGTCTTGGCCTAGCTCATGATCATCCATACAAGTAAAAATATTTACACATAAATAAAACTAGAAATCAATTCTTTAATCATTATTGTTTAAGATAAATCATGCTCGAATCAAATAATTATCATCTTTAATTAATCAATCCTTTTATCTTAAAAATTTTTATGAATTTCATTGAAATTCTCAACCATCATAATTTTTAACAAATAAATTCATTTAAAATTATCTTTGTATGTAACTTGCACCTTGGAGGAAACCCGATGAATTCCTATTCATAACTACCCATTGAGTAGAAATAAACTTTTCACATATGTTAAATTAAACACATATATATAAAACAAAAATCACATGTTCTTCCTCAGATTTATTCCCACACAATGGTACATGTGTCAAGGGTTATTATAATATAATAATAAATTTTAATAAATTTCTGTAATTTGGAAGAGTATACGATGTGTAGTTCCAACTACACGGTGTGTATTATTTTTCACTGTCTATCTGAAGTACATGCCTGTGGAAATGATGTGAGAGTATACTTCAGAAATCTTCAGAGTACACGGAAATTCCAGTGGGTCACACACCGTGTAGTTCCTCGTTACATGGTCTCCAACTGGGCAAGCCATGTACGGGGTACATGGTCTAACCCTAACTCGAAGGGAGTACACATCGTGTCCATTGGGCCACACGATGTGTAATCCGGAAACTATGTGCCACATTTTCCTGGTCAACACATGGAGTCATTTAGGACATAAAAAGACCCCAACAATTGACTTGGTTTGGCGGACCTGTCCAATGCATTGAATATTGACTACACGTCGTGTACTACCGAATACACGTCGTCTGTTCTACTGTTGTACGACCAGGATGTTTTTGCACCTCTGGATGAGATCTGTTATTTTATTTTAATGAAAATTAAAAGAAAAGATCATTTCTTTAAGGTGAACGAGAAATGAAAGAGTTGGAATAGATCTCATGTTTCAGATTTGCAGAACGATTAAATTTAATTGAAACATATAAATTATTAAATGTGTACTTCATCAAGAAAATATATAAATAATTATAAACTATGATATAACCCCTATGATACCACTTCAACGTTTCAGGCGCAGTGGAAGCATGGTTGGGTCAGGACCCAATTTGATTTTTAACATTATCAATTATTCTTCTGAGATCAATATGAAGATGAATTACAGTCTCCACAGAATATAATCAAAGATTTTGATAAAGAAGAAAGAGGCCCAAAACCATTAGAGAGGATCTTTCACATCATGTTTATAATTAATTTAATCAATTTCATAAAGAAAAACAATACCTGGATATTTTGTATTTTTCTTCATTGATGACATTGATCATCTAGAATGACCATTCTGGATTATCTCATTTCGCTTTTAAGGATCCAAACTAGAATCTCTCTAGTAGTGATCCACACATGATTTTATAGCTTCTGATCAACAATGCTCGTTCTTCGGGTGCTAGCGTGGAGAATCGAGTGTCTTGTGTCTGTCGTTATTGATTGCCTATTCTTTGGCCTTGAATAATGTCTCCCATTCTTGAGAGGGGAGAGAAGAGGATTTGAGAGAGAAATTGTGTGGCTAAACAATTCTCAATTCACCAGATGTGTTGTGTGGTGTATGGAACAATAGGCATACATGTATATTTATATACATGGAATTTTAGTGAAAATATTTAATTTCTTAGAAAAAATTAAATACATTCATAAACATAGAGAAAATTATTGCATTCAATAAAAATATTGTGTCATTATTTATAGTGTCCAACTTGCGCAAAAAAAATTAAAAATAAAATTCCATGTCACAAAATAATAGCAGCATTATATTAATTTGTATCAACTAGTTAAATAATTATTTACCATCTTGGAAATAATTATTTTACTACCAGATCGACCTTGGTTCGCTCGAACTCAAATCCCATTTATTGAATACCAAAATAAATAAATAAATAATTTATTCTCTTAAATAAATATGTTATTTACAAACTAGTAAATAAATATTTATCAAATGTTCAATAAAATAAAAATATATATTTTATTTAATTTATGAGATCATTTTAACATTAATAAAAAATTTCCATGGTCTTGAGAATAATATATATTCAATTAATTAAATTCAAATAGACTTTAACCGAGACCACCAAAAACCCTTAGTGTGTGACCCTATAGGATTATTTCCCATTGGCATCAAGCCAGGCTTGCTTAAAGTCCAAGAGTATAGTCTAGAAATGGTTCAAGGGACCTAAGAGAAAGAACATAAAGTTGCAACAATGATATCCACATATTAACGCTCACTGTGTAAAATAATCCCTTTGTCACAATATCTCATCAAGTAGGTTGCATGACTATGTCATCAACTTTTATGGTTGATACGTCGTTCTTTGACTACCTGAAATAAACCTGTCATTACACCATGGCCATGGAATTTCATGTTACGGTTCTATTTAAATCAAAGGGATTAGATATCAACTTTCATAAATGAAATAGACAAATCCTTCCTCAACAAATCCATTAATAACATGCCACTCATGACGCACCCAATATACCCTACGTCCTCCAAACTATCTCCGTGATGTTTTTTGTCAGTAAATCAATGTGTGTCAGTCATGACATGTATTAATGATAATAATAAAGTCTAAGTATCATTACACACGCTCGTAGATAGAAATATCTGAGGATAACAAAATATATGGAATTCTTACTGGCGGGTTTGTTCTTAAAATCTCTTATCTTAGAGATTACCAAGTGTGAACTTTATGAGAGGAAGTCTAATCTTCTTATGAGTACTCGCACCTGATTGTCTGCATGTTATGTGTCACATCAAATCATGTAATCCAACCGCAGAACTATATTTTACAATATTTTTATAGCTTTCAAGGTTCTCATCATAGCGGGGAGCTATCATGACCTTTTCAATGCAGCAAATACTATAAGACATTATTACATTATAATCATGAAAAAAAATGAAAAATATGTAATAAGACATTAAAAATACTTGTAATCAAAGTAAAATCTGTGGGTTCATGGACACCGACTCTAAAAATAGATATATACATAAGTTTTACATTACATCATGAAATAAAAAAAGGTTCCCCCTTGAAAACTCTTATATACCTTATCCTATTCCTGTAGGTTTATCGTAATATACTTCTTCACATACTGAGAAACATAATACCTAAGAAAGGGGTGAGCTCAAATGATCAGTAAGGATAAAAATATAACAGAAACTTTATTAAATAAGTATAAACATTTAAGGGAATGTGTAAGACTAAGACACAAGACTTTTAAAATTAAACTTCAACATAATATAAAAAATAAATATAAAATAAATCCATTTACATATTCACATTGATATTTTAATAGTCTAATAATACCTTGTAATGTCAATAACCAATTTCATAATGATGGAATTAATAATGCTAGACATCATAACCACATAGTCAGGGGATCATGCCAAGACTACAAATAAGATTTTGTCAAGTTCTCATTCCAAGACACTTGTTTGCCTCATGAGACCTACTGATGCATCTAAGAGCTATAACGATCTCCTCACATCACTTACTGAGTCCAATGCATTATTCATATGAAAATGATGAAACATAACAAAAACATTTGTATTAAAACTAGCATACGAAATGTTAATACTTTATCAATAAACCTTGAATGATATAAAAATAACACATCCATATTCAAACATCTCAAATTTTTTTTTATTAAAATATGGAATACTGTATCATAATAAATCATCTTCAAACAAGTTTAAATCCATCAAAGGATGTTGACATAGATGAAATCAAAACTATTTGAGACAAGTATTTCTTTATTTTTAGAAATCATTCAAAAGTCACATAATTATAAAGGAAAACATTTATTTTGAAAATATTCTTATAAAATTATAAGGGAATCATCAAAGGTGTTATAACGGTAGAAAATAGCCACACTCACCGTATAAGTTAAAAACAATCTTTCCTTAATTTTGTCGAAAAGGTCCTAAAGGACCTTGTTTTGGAAAAAGATAGAAGGATTCCTTTATAAAAATATTATAAAATGTAAAAAAATGGTATAAATGAATTTAAACCATAGTCTAGTAAATTGTAAAAATGTTTTGCAATACTTTTTTAAGAAAAACGTATGTGGATGATAAAGAGGTCCTAGAAGATACTCACGTATAAACAACCTCGGATAATGAAAAAATTGTAGAATTAACCCTTAACTTGTAATTTTTGTTGATAGAGGGTACGATAACCTCAGGTATAATAGTTAAATAATTGATATTAAATTATACAAGAACCACATACATAAATATGATTTCATATATTTTATCAAATATTGCTTTGTTAATAATAATTCAGTAGTATCATTGTTTTGGGTGTTAACTGGTTCATTTTCCTTTATATGATTCATTATGTAAGCCATTTTTGTTATGGATGGGATGTATTTGATTCATATCCAGGATGATATTAATTTCTTAAACATTATTTATAATCATAAAATTAAAACTATTCTTGAATGGTTATGATGGAGAATGAATTTTATCTCGTTTGTGGAGATGGTAATCTGTACATACGCATGAGCGAAAATATCATTATGTTTATGATGAAATCATATGTAATTGGATGTTATATCATATATTTATAATTATTAATATTTTATATTTATTATTTACAAAATTTATACTCATTATTATACCCATCCCAATCCTGAAGTGTTGAATAACAAACTACACCACGACATGGAGACGATAAGTTATGTGTACGCACATACGATGACTTTTCATTAATAGTATGGATTGAATAATTAATATGGTTTTATTGTAATTATAATAACATCATAGGATGTACAAGTTACATGATTCAATATTTTGGTATGGAAACAACATTGAAAAAGGAAGTTGAAGAAGAAAAGGACTTTGAATGAGCTGGCAAAATTATTACCTCTTCTTTGGTTATTTCCTTTTGAGTTGATCAAAATGGGTCATTAGGTTGTCTTTATGATCAAAGTAAGGCCTCTAGGTTGAAGTGAGGGTAGTTGGGAATATTGATGAGTTGGTTTTGGTAGAGCCAAATGGCTTTGGAGGTGTGACTTTGAGAGAAGGGGAAGTACACTTTTATATGAGAGGGGAGGGTCAGTTTAAAAAAATATTCAAATATTATTTTATTATACAATATTATTCAATTTATAATGGCCCCAAAAAGATTTATTTCTAGGATAAGGTGGGGATGGGTTTAGAACCTCTAAAATAATATGATTTAGACTGGTTTAGGTCATCATATTAACCTTATCAATTAGATTTAACTCTTAATTTAATAGTTTAAATGTTACCATGTGTTGTTTTATTATTCTAATAAATAGTTAATAGACATACTATAAAAATCCAAGATAACATATAGTGGTTAATTATTGATATATATTACCTTATCTAAGTCAATTGGTTAAACCATCTATTTTTAGGAATATTATATCAATTAATAAAATATTATTTCTTTTAAAAACTCAATTATGTCAATTTTGACACTATTTGGTATTTTGTTTTTTTAAAAATCATAACAACTTTATCACTTTAATAAAATGTTATCTAATCAACCCTAACATGTAATATTAACCTAGAATTTTTTTTTCAATTCATTAATAATCTCAATTTACATTTATTTGGGTATTTATAATATCAGTTATTTTAATCATTCATTAATAAGGTAATTATTCCATCATCATTGTGTCATAAATGAATTTACTTATTTAATATATAAAAACTATAAAACAAATATCATTATTTGGTAAATACTTATTTCTTTCTAATGAATATTAATAGTTAAATTTATCATATTTATTACCCTATATTAAAAATGGTTTAGTTATTGGACTTTGAATTTAACACTTCTAACTATTCTATAAATAAAATTATAATAAATGTCCTAATCTAATTAAAGTGGTCCAAAATGATCATATTTTATTCCTAAGGATGATTTTAGTGTAAATACACTTATCTAATAGAATTATGACATGTTTAAGGATAATTATCATATCATTTATTGGCTTTAATTACCCTATTTACTTTTAACTATGGTAACGAAAAGTCAAAAGTTACTATTCCCGAAAAAATTATTTTCATCTTATTGAACCACATTTTACTTACTGATTTAAACCATGTCTCTCAGATTTTTTAAATTCAATTCACAGAAGCTATAAAATTACCTTTTATGCAAAATTTTAAATGCCCCTAGAGGGTGGGTAAAAGATGGAAAAAAGTTCACTAAAATTTATATATCTAATATTATTATAAAATGACTCTGATGAATTTCATTGAATATATATAGGTTTTATTTATCTATTTTTTTTGAAAATAAATTTAAATAAAACAACCAATTATATAAAAAAAATTCAATTATAAACAATCACGCATATTTTTTCACTATTCATCAAAAATTGAATGTTTTTAGAAAAATAAAAAAAATTCACCCTAATCTAATTTTTATATTCAGATTCCAAAAATGAAGTCCATTTTAAAATATAAAGTTTATAAAATTTTAAAAAAATTGTATTACAATTCATAACAGCAAGTTTGATTGGTCGTGGTGTGCTAGAACTTGAAGTTTCATACAACGCAAGCTATTGTATTTTTAAAAGTGAAGTATACCATAGAATCATGGGGTGGTACACATACCCTCGGAGTAGCTAACATGAAGATTTTGAGTTATCATGTAGTGGTGGGAATGTATGCTGATGTCTTTCTTAATGAGGTTCCATGACTACCTCCTCGTAGAGAGGTATACTTCTATATTGACTTGTACCCCGGGAGGACACCGATATCTACTCCAGAATATCAGATGATTATTAAAGAGCTTCATGAGTTGTAGGTACATTTGGAGGAATTACAGAAGAAGGGGTTCATAAGGCCCAATGTTTCTCCATGGTCATCCTTGATTTTGTCCTCCAAGAAGGAATATGGGAGTCTGAGGAATTGTGTGGACAATCGGCTCCTAAACCCAGTGACTGTGAAGAACAATTATCCACTATCGGGGATTGATGATCTCTTGGACCAGCTCATGGGATTTTGATGGTTTATGAAGATAGAACTCAAATTATGCTATCATCAGCTAAGAGTACAGGATGAGGATGTACCAAAGACAAACTTAAAATGTTGGTATGGCCATTATGATTTCTTTGTGACCCCCTTCGGCATAACCATTGATCTGAAAGTGTTCATCAAGATCATGAATAGGATCTTCCAGTCCTACCTTGATCGCTTCGCCGTAGTCTTTATTGACGACATCTTGATATACTCGGCGTCGGAGGAGGAGCACGACATGCACCTACTGATAGTTCTGGATAAACATCGAGAGCACTAGCTTTATGGAATTATCTTGAGTTCCCAGTTATGGATATGGGAAGTCCACTTCTTATACCATGTTATCTCAGAGGCTATAGTTGGATTGGATCTGACAATGATAGAGGCAGTGCATGCTTTGGAGCCTCCAAGGAGTGTGAATGAGGTGTGGAGTTTCCTCAGATTGGATGGATACTACCAGAGATTCATACCCATATTTTCTAGTGTTGAAACACCCTTATCAGACTTGAAAAAGAAGGGACAACCCTTTGTGTGGATGGATAGATTCCAATATAGTTTTCATGAGTTGTGGCAGAGATTAATGAGTTCCCTCATCATGAGGCTACCAGAAGAGGGAATTGGGAAATAGTTCATTGCAACACATCATCGATCAGACTATGTTTTTTCCTAATGGAGGATCGAGCGGTGATCTCATATGGCTCATGACATTTGAGGCAGCACGAGTAGAACAATGCTACCCATAATGTAGAGTTAGAATCAATGGTCATTGCACTGAAGATGTGGGGACAATACTTGATGGGTGAACGCTTTACAGTCTATTCTAATCACAAGAGTCTGAGGTATATATTCTCCCCGATGTACCTAAACCTGAGATAACTATGGTGGCTAGAGTTCCTCTAGGACTACTACTTTGAAATAGACTACATTTTTGGGAAGGGGAATGTAGTAGCAGACACACTCATCCGGAGGTCTGGTCTACAGTTGTTGAGTGAGGCGATAGAGTAGTTGGTGGTGTTATAGATATCCTTCATGGATAGTGATGGGGAAAATTTCCTCTAGTCTATAATAGTTACTCCCCCCACTCCTTCAGTGAGTCAGAGAGGCATAGCTTGGGGACATTGACTGTG
Source organism: Viscum album (assembly GCA_963277665.1). Taxonomy (NCBI): domain Eukaryota; kingdom Viridiplantae; phylum Streptophyta; class Magnoliopsida; order Santalales; family Viscaceae; genus Viscum; species Viscum album. Next base: position 1,999,050,791 of record OY728157.1, read on the forward strand.
AGGCCCGACATGCTCAGATATCCTCCATACAAGCTCTTGATGAATTTTTTTAAGGTGGGGAGCACGTCATCCTCTGAAGAGGACACACTATGGTACCAGTGACATTACTATGGGATGTGTTGAGGGAGTTCCATATATCCATTTTTGAGGTACATCTTGGAATGGATAAGATATAACAAGACCTTTGACGTCAGTACTAGTGGCCAGGGATGAAGAAAGCGGTGGCAGAATTCATATGAAAATACAAAACATTTCATCAAGTGAAGGATGGGCATCAGGTACCAGAAGGATTAGCTCATCCACTTGAGGTATCGGAGTTTAAGCTAGATTGTATAACCCTAGACCTCGTGACAAGTATACCACATATGTCCAGGGACCTTGATTCCATCTTGGTGTTCGTTGAACAACTCACCATGTCGGCCCACTTCCTACCCATCTGAGAGTAGGTATCAGAAGAGAGTTTGGGAAATCTCTACGTACAGGAGATTGTATGGCTTCACGGGGAGTCATCAATGATTGTCTCATATACCGATGATCATTTTCACCCCACTTGTGGAAGGGATTACAAGAGGCATTTGGGAATAAACTATTCTTGATCACCGCCTTTCATCCTTATACAAATGGTCAGACAGAGCAGACCATATAGACACTCGAGGAAAAGATTTGTGCTTTTGTCATTAATTTTGGCAGCAGTTGGGAGGACTACCTTCCACTGATGGAGTTTACATACAAAAACAGTTATCAATCCACCATCAACATGGCTCTGTTTGAGGCCATGTATGGGCGACCATGCAAATCACAAATATGCTGGACAAACCCAGGTGATTTGGTAATTATTGATCCAGAGTTGGTATAGGATACCATGGATAAGGTTGATATCATCTAAGAAATGATGAAGACTACACAAAGAAGGAAAAATATCTTTTTCCGACAGGATATGGAGACGCTTAGAGTTTGAGGAGGGAGACCATGTCTTCCTACAGGTCTCACAGTGACGAGGATTACAGAGGTTTGGCTGGGGCATAAAGCTATCTCTAAGGTTCATCAGACCTTTCTAGATCCTCAAAAGAGTAGGAGAGTTGGTGTACCATCTATCTCTTCCCCTATAGATGCACTAGGTGGATGATTTTTTCCATAGGAGGTATGTTCATGATCCATCACACGTTATTGACTGGGGCAAGTTGGATATTGATGATGGAGAGATGTTTTCAAAATTCTTGGGGGAGATAGAGGATCGATAGGAGCATGTCCTTCGTGTGTAGTCGATTCATCTAGTACGAGTTTGTTGGATTTACATGAATCTCAAGGAGAGCACATGGGAGCTGGAGGCTCAGATATGTTCTCAGTACCCCCATTTTTTCTCTTAGTTTTGTTGTAGCTTTTGGGGATTAAAATCCGTAATGTGGGGAGAATGTAATGACCCAAAAATTATATATATATATATATTAAATTATTTGGGATTATTACGAGTCAGAAAAAATTTACAGTGCTTGATTCCAAAGCCGGGTGTGCCCAAAATAGAAGTTTGAACGTTTTTAATGTACATTAAGTAAACACATCGGTAGTGTTTTCTACCTTTAGAACCAGTGCTCAGATTAAAAATACGAGGGCACTGTTGAATCTGCAGTGTCGATATTCGCTTAGGGGAGGATTAACATAGACCGTAGTAGGTCGGGTTGAAAATTTAGTGTGGGGGACTTTTAGAATAATAATAAAATAATATAAAATTGTAATTTTATTATTCTACCAACGGTTGTGTAGTGGTGGTGAGACCAATGAGTTGTAAATCCATTTAATGGATTGACTCTTTGTTTTTGTAACCGCACTGTTGAGAAATTATGTGGTTCATTCATTAATGAACCTCATTAATCTCACATTTCATCAACTTCTTTTCCCCCTCTATTTAAGTGAGGATCAGGTTTGTGTTTTTGACCTGGAAGTGATGATTCTCTCACAAAGTGCCTCAACATATTCCACCAATGAAGAACGGAAGCTTAGATGACAACATTGGAGGAATCTTACAAGAAGTGACAAACATTGACTACATCAACAAATGGGGATCCTTCTTCCACAACTGCGATGACTTCTTTGAATCATAGGTTAGTGATTTGTTTAAATTCAAGTGAATCATTTCTTTTCATCATTCATGAAAAAATGACAAATCGCGGAAGTATTGAATGGGTTATATATTATCTATGATAAATCAGTTGCTATCCATTTGTTATGATGCTAAAGTGGAGGGCACGAGCCAAAAAAAATAAGGCCAGGACCCTCCTCTTCTTTGGTTTTGTTGCATTCTACGTGGGAAATTTTTTTAACTCGATGGAAATTTGAATATGGGATCCGTGCAGTGATGGAAGTAACCCGAGAGGCCCGTAGGCGCGTTCAGAAGGTAAAATGGACAATTGTAGCTCACCTAGTAGCCGGTAAAAGATCCATTGGCATGGTGGCGCATTGTCACATGCCGTGGAGGGGAGCCATGACATCGAGATGTGGCGGCCGGAACTCGGCTGACCGTATTAGCGGAAGGCGGCACGCCTCCTCGCACTGCGGTGAAGATGTTACAGCATCAAAGTCGCGACAGAGGTGAAAGGGACATGTGTACTTTCAGTCCTACAGAGTGGGAGGTGGTTCCACATGGCGCTACTGCTATGAATCTAAATAACTTCTAGCCATTTGGGAAGGTAGGAGTGGCCTCCCTTGTGCATGCCACCCTGCTGGGTGCCACACCAACTAGCGTGCTGGGACGGTCCATGGCCCAGCGGTCCTGTCCGCAGTCCGACATGATGGTCCGCGGCCCAACCCCCTCGGGTTGGCCCATCCTGTTCGTGAAAGGGTGGGTCAGACCTGGACAGGGTTGGGTCGACCCAAACTTGGTCAGATTAGCCCAATATGGGGCGGGTCGGGTTGGTCTGACCGGGTCAGCCCAGACCCAGACCCTTTTTGGCCGAGTCACACTTAAAATACCATATCTCGGAAACCAGATGTTTGTTTGATAAACCTTCTAGGGAAATTTAATCCTTGGAATGAGATAGTCCTTTTGAGATACGCCACCAAATATTTGGAGATAGTTGGAGTATGTCTAAGTTGGATTGAACCTGAATCAAACTGGGCCCTCGGTACTAAAATGCATATAACTCAAAGACCGGGCATCTGATTCACGCACTGTCTATCGTGATACAACCCTTATGGAACAGCGGTACTTTGGGTCACTACTTTGTGGTACTTAGTGGTTTTTGAGTCCTGAATGATATCTTGAGAATCAGATATTATTGAACTAAAGTGCACCGGGTGTGGGGAATCATGTGGCTGACTGTGAACTAAAGAGTGTCCCTTTGTGGATCAGCATCCGAGGGACTGTGTGTAGATCATTAGCATAGTGACCTTGTGTGCATCCCCATCATAAATAACCTATGTGGATCAGCATGATAGAAACCCTGTGTGTATGAGCATCATAACGACCATATGTGGATCAACATTCTAGCGACCCTGTGTGGATCGGTAGTGCGCGGCCCAACAAGAACCAGCCTAAGAGTGGCCCCTTGTGAATCAGTGACATACGAACCTATGTGGATCGACAGTGGAACAACTTATTCATGGTTCATTTTTGGATATATTCTAATGGAATAAAATAATATAGCTTAATAATAATCATCTTTATTCTCGAACTCTGAATTGTATAACTGGTTTGAGATGAGTCTTTTACTCTGTGATTTGTGATTGAGATCATGGTTTTTGTTTTTCTATTGTGGTATTCTGAGAGACCTATTAGGATCTTGGTGTCCCTACTGGATATTGTTATACTCACCCATGCATGGGCTTCGCACACACCATGTTGTGTTTTATGCAGACAACGATCAGATTGGTTGATACTTTAGGAGCCGGGACCAGGCGGTGCACGGAGGTGACTGGTTAACGTGGAGAGCTGCAGAGATGATGTGTAACTACCCTTTAGGTATGAATCCTTGGTGGATGATCTCATGAGATATTTTTTTTCTTTTATATTTTATCTTTCTGTTGGGATTCTATTCTATCCCCTTTACATTCAGTACAAACTTTTACTACTACAGTTTTACTTTGTGGTTGCATCTATTTGTGTTTTTTGATTGTGTGTTTTATAGGTTTGAGGTAATGTCTTCCCATTTTAGGGAAACAAATTTCTGGTTCTAGTCTCCAACCCATGGCCAATGGAAGGTGGGTGTGGGGTAGTCACAGCACTATCCCCAGGAGATGGGTCGTGACAATACAAAGACATATTATATTATAAAAATATATTATACACAAACAAATATATATATTTATATTATATTTTTATGCATACATAAATATATATTTTATATTATATATTTTATATTTTATATTTTATGTTATTAAAATATACTATTCAAATATATATGCACATGTAAGATATATATTACATTATAAAAAAACACAAAACTCAATTTTGTATTATACAAATACAAATATATATTATATTATAACGATCAATGAAAATATAGATATTTATATATTTTATATTTATATTTATAAATATATATATACATTTATATATCACGTATTTTATATTTATGTATTACCCAAATATATCATTCAAAAGTATATATATAATATTTAGAAAATAAAAAAAAATTACATATATTTTTATATATATAAATATCATATCATATTAAAAAGAGATAAATTATATATATATTTATATATAAACAGATTTTCTATATATAAATATACTTATACATATATTTAAACTAATAAATATTGATAGTTATATTATGTATAAAAAATTTATTTCATATTTTAATATAAATACATATTTTTATCTCAATATATATTTATATATTTATTATTTATTATATAACATAACATAATATTTCTAAAATATATTGTTATTATAGAAAATTAATTCTTATATGAATATACATATACATATAGTTATAAATAAATTTATATCAAACATAGATATTTTATATATACATACATACACACATATACATATATTAAAAAAAACATTTCCTTGCACCCAGATGAATGTGTATATATATATATATATATTAAGTTTTATGTATTTTTGAATAAATTTCTATATATAAACTATAAATATATTTACTTATAGGATAAATATAATATAATACATATATATAATATAAGTATTATATATATATATACATTATAATATAATATATATTTATATATATTTATATATATTTATATATACTAGGATTTTTGTTTTAAGTATAAGCATTTAGCAAATTTAGTCATTTAATTTTATTATATAATATATATATAATTCGTTTAAATATATTTAAATAATGTCATTTTTTAACACACACACAAACATATTTTAAAATTTTATATTTAGAAAATATAGGGGTCAAAACCCCCTCTAATCTATGAATTTCGTGAGGGCTTTGACATATCCCCCTCTAATATATAAACTATTTATTTAATATATATATATATATATAATAGAGGCATCAAAACCCCCTCTAATCGGCCATATTAGTGGTGATTTTTACATAACTACCACTTAAATATAAAATATTCATTTTAAAATTAATTAATAAATTGTGTTAAATCCCTCTATATATTTTTAAATTTATATTTTAGAAAAAATTTAGTTAAAACAATCGCTAAATAAAATTTTTTGTGAGGTTCTCAATATCCGACCAATTTAAATGAAAATTTCATATAATGTGGATATTTCACAGCCCCCACTCTATAACCACCAGAAATTAAATTTTTTATATAGTGTATAAATATCCCTATAGGGGTATTTCATAATACTCATTGATAGCTTCATTCTTGGTATAAAAAATTAACTTGTAGCAACAACTGAGATTCACCATTTCTCCCACGATATTCCCTGGTAATTGGTTTACATATTGTGATCATGAAGGATTTTCTAGTGACCCACACTGATCATAGTCCCAATGAAGGGGAAGGATCATGGAGTTGAAAGATCCATGACGGCGATTCATTTGACTTTATTCTTGATCTATATAAAACTAACCTCTTTGAGTGTTGGGTAAAAATTCCAATATCCCTATGTGATGGGTGGAATATACTCTACTATCATCACATCTTGGACATACTATTTATTTGGTGATTCTAGGGGTGATGTCAGTGGTAACAATATTGTCATCCTTGTCGGTAGGCGTTATCCTTGTAACACTACCAAAACACCTGCTATTGTAAACATCATATCTTTCCTAGACACTATTTGGGAATGATATTGATTTAAGACATTTTTAGGAAACATTATTCTCAATAAAGAGTGTTGATCTCTAATATTATTCTTTTTTTCTTCAAAGAAAAATTCTTTCATGAATTTCATGGAATCTTGATAGATGATTATGGAAATGGAACCCACCAACCTTGTATGATTTTTTAGGGAATTATAGATGGTTGGAATTTTTTATGGAAAAACTGTAAAATGTATAGTTTTGTATTAAGTCTTGAATTGAAGAAATTAAATAATAATATAACTTTATTTATGGTCTTATTGGAGTTTTAGATTTTTGAAATGAAAAGTTCCATATTCTACCAAACTTCAAATATATATGTTTTATGGTGTTTTAGGGACTATCTCATAAAGTTTCTTCATACTAATAAGGTAGGAATGTCGAATATGATAAAGTATTTTTCATTAAAGATGGTTTCAAACCAGTAAAAAATGAATCCTAATCAACATGGTAATAAAAATCCTTCAATGTCAGGAGATAACTATTTTACTCCATATACAAAAAGTCTCTGGTCTTGAGATGGATAAGACGTTCCCATAGGTTGTGATGAATCCAAGGTCAGTATTACTCTTTCAATTTCTATATAATATCTTAATAGGGGGCTGTATATGGCCTCAAACATGATAGATATCCAATCCTTAGAAATCTATTTTCACATGACCATGGGGATCTTCTCCATAGTGAGCAGTTCTTCGACCTGACCGGACAACAAAGATCATTTCTCGAATTCTTTTCCAAGAGGTGTGGAATCATTTAGAATACCCTCAATTGTTTTAAATGGAAAGTGATATGAGGATGGTAATGATAATGACTATCATCTCAAACTATCTCTCATCTAGGATGAGATGTATCCAATTTTTTATGATGATCATAGTGTGTTTGGAGTTGATTTCTTGGATTCTTCTTGGTATTTTGGAAAAAATAATGTAGGTTCAACAAGGGGGTGAACCATCATGTTGAGAAGATGAATATTTTTTAGGAGGTACTTTTTAATAAGAACCATGAACAAGAATACCATTGTTTCTATTTTTTATATAGTTTTATAATGAGCACCCCCACAATGGATATATTCATTTTTATAGGCAGGACCACTAAAATATATACCCAAGGGGGTACATCCATAATTCATAGATTGGCCTTTATGGGGAGGGGCTCTGTGTTTACTATAAATTGATTATTTATAAAGGGATGGAACCCCTTATTGTTTAATATTCATGTTTCATAAAGGACCACCATAATGGTTACTTTGGGGACGAAATCTAGAGCTATATATTAATTAACATATTGATGATGAGTTAGCATATTCTTAGGCCATATTAAAAATAAATCAAAGTGACTCTAGAATATTAGTTTCTACTAGGGAAAGGGAATACACCAATATTGTGTTCACATGAAAGAATTCTTTCTTGATGGTATTAACTGAAAAAAAATGGTTTGAATCTCGTTCATGATTAGGTTCATGCAGTTTGGGTTGTAACCACCCTGAGCAAGGTCCCTCCTAGGTGGCCGCTAGGATTCCAATCAGATAATCAGGTTAACTAGTTCTGATTGAATCGGAATATTGGAATACACTTGATTATCGATAGGATATACCAACAAGATTATTGAGAGAGGGAGGGAGAGGTAATATTACTTGTATAACACCTCAGAATGATACATGGTTAAATTTCTAAATGATATCTCCAGTGTCAATAAGGTGAACCTTCCTTTTTGGGATCCTACCTAATCAGAACCCTATAATTAAGCGTTATTTTTCTAGATTAGTGATCAGGATGGGTGACCTTCTCAGAGATTTCCCAGGGTGTGTGTGAGTGAGGACAGAAGAGCACTGTAAAGTACATGTGTCAGCCTGTGGAGATTCTTATTATTCTGATGACTCGTTCGGGCAGCTGGGTGGGCCCTAGGGTGTGGACTGCGTGTCTTTGGGGAAACTGGTGGTACTTGGCGGGCCATGACATGATTTCCATGTTAAAAGTGGGGTGTTTATGCAATCACTGGGACCTAGTTGTCTTATTTTTTATTAGAAGAGGAACCCATCCTTAAGTGTGTTGGACTGCCTAGGTATAAATATAGGGCCTACAACGAGAACGTTTTTCATTATGGGCGGTGAATTTTACACCCCAAAATGATATAGGGTTAAAATATAAAAAATATGACTTAGGTAAAAATGGTGCACCTTCCTTTTTGGGAGCCTACTTGATTAGAACTCTGCAATTAAGCGTGATTGGATTTAAGTAGTTATTAGGATGGGGCCCTTCTGGAAAGTTTCTTGTGTTGTGTGTGAGTGAGGAAAAATCACACTGAAAATGAAATGTGTTGGCCTGTGGGGACAATCATTAGTAAGATGACCCGTTTGCGAATGTGGGTGGGCCCTATGGTGGGGACCATGTGTCTGTGGGAAAATTTGTTGTACCTGGCGGGCCAAGAGCCAACAACCATTAAAAGGTGTGGTGTTTGTGCTATCATTGGATCCCAATTGTTACAGCATGGGACTATAGTAGTCCATAAAATATGTTGATGGGGTTCTTGAGATTAGGTATGAATATGTACCTCAATCTTATATTCCTTAAGAATATGATGAAAATATAATAGAGAGAATATAGGAATAGGTACACACTCTGCAGTTTCCATCATAATATGTCACTAATCTTCATGGGTATGGATGGGTGTGGGGATATGTTCCTACATTTGGTTATCTAAAGAAATATTTTGACAAGTCTCATATATGATTATGGGAGTAGAAATATGATCCAACACTATAGATCTAGTTTTCATTAGGTTAATTCAATGGACCTTGTTTGTGGGAACAAAAATAGAATCCTACTCTCAATATTTGTTATCCATCATCCCCTAGTGGGCCCTCTTCTAAGGTTTCCTAGTTCAAAAAACCAAATACAAGCACTCTTGGGGGATCTCATTAGTTTATTCATGAAAATATTGAACTCTGAATCATTCGAAATAATAGTGGAGATAATGAGACCACATGGGATGCTTATAAGAATAAGTTGTGATGTAGTTGATTTCTTCCTCCACCACCCAATGGTTAAGGTGGTAGGTATTTTTTTACTATAAGTAGAATCTTAAAAAATAGTTGGAGGTGGTAACAAGATCAACATACTTGTCATTTCTATCTCATTGGTTGGACAATAATTTTGGATTCACCTCCTATAGGATTTCACAAAGATAGCTCTAGAGTTAGGGAAGATCTTTTGATATGGTAGTCACACAAAAATGTATTCAACAACTATTGGACATGCACAGGGCTAGTGATAGTGTACCTTTAGGACTCTATAGTAACAAATTTAATTGAAGATGAGGCATATATTTGGAATTTTAGATAGTTGTGATCAGTGTCCTAAGGTGACATTTGACTACTACTAGCATATCTCGTGATTTTATTATTTGACGATGCCTTTCGAGACTCTTGATTGGAAAAAAAATATTTCCTGATGGGAATGGAAAACAAAACCAAGAAACCTATTAATGTAGTAAAATAAAAAACCCCTGGTTGATCAATACCTTTTCAATGTAGTGGATTCATTTCAACTTCAACAATTTATTTTCAATGTTACCTAGTGGGAAAACATCTTGATTCAGTTTATACCCATTATACAAAGTATGGCTATCACTATGATAAACTTGAGATGTTAGGTTATGGAATTGGTATAGATTATGAAAGGTTGGCTCATCCGGCAAGGGGTTTGGATGCACATTCTGAGACATTATGATGGATTTAATACATTTTAATGATTCATTTATATTAATTATATTAAAATTGGTAACCTTTTTTCAAGTGATATATCACAACGACAAATCAATTTGAAAATATACATATATCTAAAGTTATCCATATATCCTTTTAATGTTATTTTATAATGTCCTAAATTCGTATTGCTGGGTGCTCTAGAATTTATATTAATCTAGGGTGGAGATCAGTATTGTGGAGTTTGGTTCATTCCCATGAGAGGGGATACGTATTTATCTCTATTAAGGAAATCAAAACCCAATTAGATTTTCTACATAGTGTGTAATTTCATAAATTTCAACGTCAAGTGATAAAGACCAATATGGAGGCTCTTAGGGCCATAAAAACTTGTAAAATTAATTTTCATTTCAAATTTTTTGGTCTTGGACCTATTCAATGTAGTTTAATTTCATAAGCAATGGACTATATTCCATTAAGTTTAATGTATTGTTCTAAGGTAAATATGTTACTCATTTTAATGTAGTTAACTTATGACTAACTAAAAAAAGGTGCATAGTTATGAATAGTGTGGGACATACACATGAGAGGATCATTCTAGATTATCATATATGTTAATAACCATAAATTTTGGGTATGGTTGGAATCATTAGGATATGGCCCATTTGTAAACTGGGGATCATAGTGGATATGAGCTTTCGAGGAAGATTTTGAGGCATACACTAGGTTGGAGGAATTTTTGTGTATGGATTATTAATTGGGAGGATGAGGTTGAGATCATCAATAAGGATATGGTTCTAGCTTACACATAAATAAGAGGCCTATATGTGTGTCTGCCTATAATATGTTGGTAGATATACAAGGAATAAATACATAACTCATATTTCATATATCTCAACGAGGAAGTGTTTAGGTGTACAATAAGTTGCACGCCCATATATGTGCATCCACCAACTATCTATTAGTAACTAAATAAGGATGGAAGACTAGACTCAAAATAAATATGGGCCATTTTGGAGTGGTTATGGACTACAATCTATTTGATACCCATATTTTCATGTCTATTTTTTTCAATTTATTACTCAATGAAGAAGCAAGACTAGACTCTTTGGGATATTTCTTATTGAGGAAGAGTTACTCATAGATGATGTTCACCATTGGGAAATTTTTTGTCCTTATAGTTAGTAGGGAAAACAATTATGGTCCAACTAGTAATATGAATCATGTTAAGGTATGTTTGAGAGATTACACCAAGTAGAATTACCATTTATGGATGGATTATTGAGGAGACGAAAAAATACCATTGGATACTAAGGTAATACTATGCTTGATATGGGATAACCATGATGAAAATATTCTTATAAGAAAGGATTTTTTAATAACCTAATAAAAATTACTCTCATTATAAAGGGAATACATTATTGTGAGATCCCTAAAGGTATTATTAGTTAGGTATAAAACCCAGAAAATTTCTCTTATGGGAAAAATGATCCTTATTATCAAATGAATTAATGATTGGAGAGGAGAACTCTAGTATGAACATCCCATTCATGTATATTAGGGGGGAATAAAGGAGACCTTACATGAATTGAACATTAATATATTTTAACATTTTTAATGAAATATATTTAGTACATTTGAGTTTATTCAATATAGGTAGATGGCATGAGTGAAATAAGGGGTGTAAAAGAGATATAAATACCACTAATAGGCTTTAATTATGGTGTGACTAGTCATGGTCATAATAATTAAAAGATAGTGATAACTGGTAAGAGGTAACCATAAAATCTAGTATGGACAACCCGTTCTTGAAATAGTGACTCAATCAATGTTTTATAGAAAACAACACTATGGGGTTGGAGACAGAGATGTGGTGGCCTCCGGGTGTTCCACATAGCACGCATGTGTAGGTTAGAAGTCCAAATAGGTAACATGGAATCCCGTAGATAGGAAAGTGGGTGGGAATTTAGTTCGATTTAAAATTATATGTCTACCATGCATGTCTCACCCCACCCTATGTAGGGTTGGGTTGAACCCAACATGTTCTCGCAGCGCTGGACACGAGGGATGCCGACATCACCTGACCTAGCAGGGTCGACCCATATTAGCTCTCCCATAATCCACATTTTAGTTTATACATTATTCGATCCCATAAGGGATCATCTATTTTTTGGTATTTTTTCTACCTCCTCACATAGTTTCACAAACCCTTCCTTGATTTCCTCTACTAGGACTACTCGATTTAAATGTGGCCAGCTTCCACCTCACAATCAACTATAGTCTATCCATCATATTTCCCTAATTCCATTGAATGTACAATTTCCCCAATTGTGACTCATGAATATCATCCTACTATCAATACATCTCACCCTGACCCTCTTCATCTTGGAATTTTCCTCTTTAGATACCCCATAAACAATCCATGACCTCGCTTCACCTCCACTGATAATCATGACGGTTGGTGGAATCTATCATCCACAAATGGTATGGAAGATAGGGAGATATAAATAATGAATAACCAAGGATATTTGTTCAATATTATAAAGATAAAGTGAATAATGGGTTATAATCTTTATATATCTATAAAATAATTAAACCATTTCATGAAAAATATATTGAAAAGATAATAAATAATTACTCTTTCATGGATATTTTGTGCTGCGAGAACATAGATTTGAGAAGGGGTGTATAAAATTCAATGATTCATAAATTATATATTGATAATTGAAAACATTGTAGTTGTCTAAAATTTATCATATAATTATACAATAATTTAGCATAAATTGTAACAAAGGGACCTACCTTGGGTTAGATTTCTCATTGAAAAATATTTCATTCATGTTCATCATCTCAGATGATCTAAATGATATTTTTTTCTTCCTTTATTATGGTTTTACTCCAATTCCTATTATATATCTCCCATGAGTCAACTCACAATTAGTTATGTTTTTATAGCAAACCCTTGGATTTTGACCTCATGATATTTAAATAGAGAAATAAATTAATCTAGGAGGCCTAATTATCTATAAATGAATAAATTAATTAATTTCAAAATTAAAATTTTAATTATTCAATTTATATTCTATGGAAAAATCATAAGGACACTAATGTGAACTAATGTTGTACAACCTATAGGGTAAAACCCCAATTCAAAACTAAATCACAGTCTCAATTTCCCCATCTAAAGTTCCATTTTTAAGGAAAATATTTATTCCTACGAATTAATAGACATAGATTAGAGATAATATATTATTATTATTATAATATTGAGGTTATAAAACACACAAAACTATTTTTCAACTAATCCTAGTGGAAAAAACCGAACACCGGATTTAATGGAATAATCAATCAAAAATACAAATGTTATATATAAGGGTAATTTTTTAATTTTATCCTTTAGTAGAACCAGGAAACCAAAATAAATTTCCAAGCCTCGACTTGGGGAGATTTGAGTTACTATATCTTTCCAATCAAACATCACTATATTACAATTCAATGTCTCCATCAGTTCCACTATGAAATATACATTCGGGAAAAATCAATAATACTAACTTGAATGGTCTAAAAAACTCTAGATCTCAAATTTAATTCTTAGATAGTAGTCATCGTATTGAAATGGTCAATTTACCAATATCCATTATCTATATCAGATTCACAGCTAACATAATAAAGAAACATTTCCTCTCAAATCCAAATAAATATTTTGGATATCATTGCATGCCAATGTTGAGCTCTTAGTTTATCCAAGAAAATAGAAAATAGATTCTCATATTCCCCATAGGATCGTAGATATAGCAATATAAAATTGATAAAAAAATTCACTAATTAATCCTGATATGGATAAAAACATGGATTATTATGTAAAAAATACACAGTTTTTGGATTCATTACACCGAACTACATCACTATAAAGTTAAAATTATCGTATCGTATATGAAGGGATATATAGGGTATATAATTAGATTTTACTCTCAACTAATAGTAACTTGATCAAATATCAATATTTATAAACCACCTAGATACTCTCAATTGATAAAACAAATCATAAATTAAAAATATGTGATGTTTATTATTAATGGTAACAAGATTAAATTTCCAATAATCAAGACATAATCATGAACTCTCATATTCCTTTTTAGGAAAAAAGTACACCCAAAAAAATAAAACACTACTGAAAAAATCTATTAAACTCGAGATTATATAAATTGGTCTTTAGATATCTAATCTTCACTTGTTCTATGTATTAATGAGGTATGTAGATATGATCAATACTAGGTACCACATAAATAAAAAAATCAACCTCCATCTATGCAGGAAATCTAGTAAAATTTTCATGAAATACATCATAATATCAATAAACCACAAGAAGAAAAATAACACCAATAATGCCTTTAAATAATTAGATAATTGTCCCTATTATAAGATATTTATCCTCCTTGCCTACATCTAATAAAAACCAAATGTTATTTAATGATAGTCCGAATGTACTATAAAATCAAACAATTTTTCATAATATGTATATAAAGTCTCCCATCTCGAGTAAAAAATAATATGGACCTGAAAAATGAAAACAGTTCAATTCCAACATTCACATATAATTCTTTTACCTTTATAATAATTAAATCTAAAAGATTTTATATATACAAAATATTAATTACATAAGCTTTTTATATTCTAATGGGATCCTCCTATCTTCTTAAAAGAGTATTTATAAATAAAAAATCATATGAAATTAAATAATCAAATCCAAATCATAAACAATAAATAAATATATAAAATAATGGTATGTTCTTAAATCAAATTCAATACAGATCAATATAGTGGTGACCAATATGATACATATAATCATGAAGGACCCTTACATAATATCCATTGGTTCATTCTAATAGTAAATTACTAACTAGATCGTGTACCTCAATCAAGACCCTATATTTACTACGCCCCTTACATATCATCTCCATTCTAAACTTTTTCCTAAGAACCACTTCTAATCCCATGAGCAATCATCCTAGATGATGTAAAACTATCTTCTTATTGTGGAACACTAAACCATAAATCAAATTTCAATTTATAATTTAAATCATTGATTACATCTGTCTATGTTTCCTATAAACAAAACAACAATATTGCATATACAATTTCCTAAAAGAGACACTACTTAGTCCCACTTGGGAAAAAATCATGTATAGACTATTTTTAAACATCGGTAATGCTCCAACGGTTCTCTAACTATGGATGAAAAAGTAGAAAAGGACTTACATTGGACAGATTACCACTTCTTTTCTTTGTTAAATTAATCACTTTTCCTCTTCAAAAAACTCTTATATCCACCTTCACCAACTGAATATATTTTCTATTCCAATGTTAATTTCTATAGAATATGATACTTATTCAACACATCCATGAAATTGGTTAATAAATTGATGATAATTCAACCAGATCTCTAAATTCATCCCAAACAAGAATCAACAATACTTAGAATACTCATCACCTTTTAGGGTCATAATAATGTGAATAAAATAAATAAATGTTGAGGCATATTCAAGATATAATTTGTTACCTTAGGCTCTATAAACTACTAAAAGTTATCAATTATCATGGTATTGAGGCTGAATTTCTCATAGAATAGGGCAAAAAAAGATTCTCTAGAAAACCCCTCAGCGATCATTGTGTGGAACAAGAAATCTCACAAGCATCGCACTAGTACCTCAAGAATAAAAATAAAAAACTATCCATCGTATTACCTTATTATGAATCAATAAAATAAACTATATTATCCATCCCATCTATAAAATCCTAATATCCATAATACCTTGTATATCCTCTAATGATAAGATGATATTGCAATAAAAATATATGACTGTATTAGAAATAATTTATACCTCCTAATGTGGTATCTCATTCATCTTATGGATAACTTTAGTAAGACTCTTTGTGGTCATATTCTCCACTGGAGTCACATGATCACGCACCAAAGGAACACACTTATCTTCCCATCATATATTTTCCTCATCATAATTTTCCTAGTCACTCACTTTTAGAAAATGGTCATCAAATAAATTTCTATGTAACATAACTCTATAAAAATTCATGCACTAGTTATCAATAAACAATCATATTTTTTACTGAAAATAACATCTTTCACCACTTCATGTACTTAATCATAAGTAATTATAAATTAAAATAAATAAAATTATAAATTTCATTTCACAGACTTATAGTAATAGATAAATTATATAAAATTTATTTAGGAAAAATATGATTAGTTTATTAGTAGTGTCACTATTTAACTGGAATTAAATCACTAGTCAACCATAAAAACATGCACAGATGCATAGGTCATGTTTATACATACCTAAATTATGTTTAAATATCACATTAGTAACCATTAATTGAGTGATTATTATATCCCAACATCTCATTTATAAACCAAAATAATACATAATCCTATACGCCCTTGATATCTTAGACCACTATACAAATTGTGATGATAATGCACAGAAACAAAACATATATACAATATTGAAATTCCTAATCACTAATATTCCAATTTCCCAAATATTATGTCCCCATAAAAAATTCATATTATGATATATTTTTTTTAATCCCCATCTCTAGAATAGCCACTCTACAATGTTAAAGAATAAATTACCTCATGTGTAATCCCTAATAACTAAAGGTTGGTGATAAATACCTAGGGTAAAATGACATAATGTGAGGATAAATTTACCCTCTAATGATCGATTAAAAGAAAAAATCATCTGATTATAAATAACAACTAGGAACTAATAATAACATCCTCAGTAAATCTAAGTAAATATCCCATAAATTATAATATGAGACTAAAATCTCAAAATGATCATAAAGTAATTCTAAATTACTATTTTGTGAAAAATAATATTGAAATAGAAATATAGAAAGGTATATAAATGTTGTATCCATGGTTTTTGATTTGTATTTATTTGTAATTAATAGTAAATTTATAAGATATTATGTATGGATTTCAAAATTAAAGAGTTCAGAAAAAAAATTTAACATTGTGGTTCTTTGTTATAATATTAAATTGAAACATGGGGATGACTAGAAAAAAAAATAAAGTAGAATAAATAGAGATTTTATGGAAGATTTTATAGACATAGTAATGTATGAATAAAAATATGATTGATAATAGGTATGCAAAACATTTTTGGGGACTTTTTATATTCTATACACATGTAGACTTAGTGTATAAAGCTAAGAATGCAGTATCATAAGAGTATAAGTATTGAAAACACTATAGTGGGTACATAGATCTATATAAACTATATTTGGATTATATACAATCATGGAATTTTTAAAATATATTCGATGAGATAAATAATTATTTAAAATTGACAGATTGATGTTTCTTGGATGGATTAATTGATAATTAAAAATATGTCAATTTATATTGAATATTGGTGTGGAAGGTGTGTGATCATGAGGTAAGTAAATGGGAAAATTCTAGGTGGGAATATTTAGGAAGGAGGAACATACAATATCATAGCACTACTTATCATGGAAACTACAAGTGTGATTAAATAAAACTATAGTAGAGTAAAATATAGAGGAACCATGCCATTACTTTTTTGGCCATATAATTAAATGTTTATCATATGAATAACTGTCATAGATTCATGAATATATTATATCGATTTTTTGTGAAGATGGTGACTATACAATGATGGGAACCCCATGTAATATCATTATTGTAGCGACCCATCCCTAGATAGCCCATAGATAGTGTATGTTACTAAATACATTGTCATGATTACATTTAATCAAGCTCTGAAGGACCAATCAGTTAAGTATTCTTTGTAAACTATATACACAAATTATTATTTCATTACAAATGGATACACTAATTACAACATATTTTTTCTACTAAAAAAAATATATATCCTAATGATAACTCTAATACATCTATTATGTTGCTATATTTATTTCATAATACACTTCTTGGACTCCTGACGAAAGTAACTTAACAAAAGTGAGCTCAAATGATATTTAAATGAAAAATATAGTGGAAGAAATAATTAATCATTGGTAATTTTCATTATATAAAGATAAATAGGTGAACACACCTACATGTAGTTCATAAACTGAATGAAAGTACATAAGAAATATGGGAAGGTAATAAAAGGAAACCCCTGATACTTAGTCATAAGATAAGTAAAAAAATATGTCAAGGTATTAAACTAAAACATATCCCATTAATCAATGGATGTAAACTTAATTTATCCATAGATATGTCGATGAAAAATCTCGAGGATGAATAATAACTGATACTAATATGAGTAAAATTTAATTCTTTATGGACGTCATATATTAGGCTCATAAAAGCCTAATACAGTCAATACATTTCACAAGAATGTTTGAAACAATGGGTAGAAACCCATTTGTTCAATTATTCATCTCATGGGAACCTGTCGATGGATCAACGGTCTATATAATGTCTGGGCTCCACCCGTTATTAACAGTATAAAGCATTCCTCTTATTAAATAATCAATATAACCAATATTCCTTATCAAATAATCATCTTGGATGAGAAATACAAATATATCAATTAAATAATCATCTTGAATGAGAAATACATATCTAACAATAATTCCACAATTAATCAAATAACTTTCAGTAGGCAGCATATGTAAAATGGTATACGGTTTATGTAATAGTAATATCCATGACACATGAAATTGATAATAAGGGGAAATTAAATGTCCAATGATCATCAAAAATTGAATACCTCAACGTGAAAAACAAATAAATCATGGAAATTAATTTTAATACTATACTTTTCCAAATAAATAATAAACCATCTAAATTAATAATAAGGATTGTATCCATATGAAAATACCCATGTGGAGTAAAATAGAGGATTTTTTTCTTGATGAAATAAAAGTGTAATGTTTAAAAATATTCTTAATGAATACATCATTTTCTTTTGAACAAGATATTGAAAATATTTTTATTTAAAAATAAATATTTATACATGAAAAGTATGCTTCAATGAAATGATGTTGGATGAATCCATACATGTCGTACTAGGTAAAACGAATATTCCTTTTGTATGGAAAAAGGTTACAAAATTCCTCATTAGGAAATTGAAAAGATGACCAATTTGAAACAATGGTAGAATACAAAAAGGGTAAAAATTTATTTACCAAATAATTTTATAATCATTTCATACAACCTTTTAATAAAATAAGGTTTTTAGAATAAAATTGGTTCTCAGACTAAAAAGTTATATAAAGCCATTTTTTCTAAAAAAAATTCTAAAACCATCTTGGTAATAAAGAGTGGAAAAGTCATACTAACAATTAAAATAGTAATGAATAACCAAATGATAATGAAATTGTTTTTTTGTAAAATGTTTACATAATTTACTGGAATGAAAATTTCAGTTAAATATCATTCGGATTAGTCTTGGGGAAAATAATCTTTAAACATTTCAAAGTGTCCCATACCACTTTGAAACATTTTTAAATCATAAAAATCATGAAAGAATAATATTAAATGAAATTATTGAATACCATAAAGTAAAAGTAATTCATGGTATAATATATCAAAATTTCTATTAGGTATACCACACAAAGGAAGTAAGTCGTTAATATGACATTTATATCATGGATGCAAAATTTGAGATTGAAATCCTTACTAATGTAGTACAAAATGGATTGGAAAACCGAAAGGTGATAATAATTAAATAAAAATTTCAAATACCAAGAACATATTATAATTCGTGATATTATATGCCTATGTGGTAGTAATTACACCATATATAAGAAATTATGTGTACAAAAATTAATTATGCCTCATGTAATGAAAATGGTTCAAGAATCCCTTACCATGTGTTTCCTTTCAGGTGAATGCCCTTTAAAATCATGCATAAAAAAATAATGCTAATTTTATACTTTCTTAAAAAACTCTTTAATGTTTATAGTTATTTTTCAAATATCACCATTTTTTTACAACTTCTCAATCAATTATGTTTACGTTGGTCGTTTTTGACCTCATTAGGTTTATGCATTAGAACAACTCTTATTGTTTATCTATAGTCATAGGTTTCATTATATAATATCTATAGAATAATAACCATCACATAATTATAATATCTATACGTCAATTATACTTTTAAAATCAATTATTAAATATGTTTACGAAAATGAGAATATCTTACAATCATGGAGACGATAAGTCATACTTACTCATGAGTAGCATTCCCATTTTTAAGTTATCGTTGTGGAAAGAAAAAAAGTAAAACCATATCATTATAAAATGATAATTATACAAGGAATACCATATTAATTAATCATACATACTTATATAAATAATTTTTTGGTGTTAAAGGAATCATGTCATGTCAATGAGGTAGTAGTCCAAACATCCACGAATAACATTATCACTTTTTATGTGTGTGAAAGGGTAATAAAGAAAATGATATATAAATATATATATATATATATATATATATATTATATTTATATAAATATAAATATTTCATTAATATAATATATATGTTTTGTACGTTTCATATGTTAAATTAAAACCATCCTTTATATGTTCCATGTTTACTATGAACGAACCACAAAGCTTCGAAGGGGTGATAGTCTACACTTCCCCAAACAATGTTAACATATTAACATGAAATAGAAAGTATTAAAGGTAGGTGTTATAAAAGGATTATAAAGTATTAATACATAGTAAAAAACATATATAATAAATATAAATATATTTTATATCATAATGGACACTGTGAGAGTCAATAAAGAAAAATTGAACAATCACTATTTCACGAGGTAGTAGTTCACTGTACATAGAAACATGATGTCAGTTACCCATTAGTACGGTGGTGTGTGTAAGTGTAGTTATAACTCACAACATAAAAACATAAAATTATATTTATTCTACTATTTTGTTAGACTTTAATATAATAATGATATTTTATGGGTTGTAGAATGGAAATGAAACTATAGAGATTGAGAATAGACATTACCATTTAACGAGGAAACATCATTTGGTTTAAACCAAAAGGTAGTCATGGAAGGTACTATACCCAAATAAATTATTCTATTTTGAGGGTTGGTATATTGGGATCCCATTTTCGTGTACCTTGATTGATCATAAGAGGTAAGATAGGTGTGACGAATTGGTATAGGTGGTGGCCTTTTATAGGGATCGAAAAGGACTCACTCGGTATTATTAAAAAGAAGTTATGTGTACACATGTTATTACCTATGAAAAGTCATAAAAACCCACAAAAACTCATTAATTAAACGTTAATAGCCTAAATATTTCCATCTAATGAGTTTTGGACAAGTGGCAAGAATATTGGGTCCCTTACACTTAGAGTTTGAGAACCTAATTAAAACTCAATCAATGTAATTAATTTTTATCGTTTTTACTAATAATCTTTGTCAAAAATTATGTTGATATTATCATAAAAAATATATTATCTTAAATAAAATTTCTTATGTCATATTTTTAAAATTCAAATCATAGATTCATAAAAATTCATATTAATTCTAATTTCGTAGACAGACGGATTAACTGGTTGATTTTTCTCATAATCCTTCAATTATCATGAGTCATAAGATCGATCAAAAAATTATTTTTTTATTCGGAATGGGAGAATATTATGTTGTATTAGAATTAAAATTGGTCTAAATAATGAATCCCTACATAACCACTTAGAAAAAAACCAATACATTCTCGAGGTAATGAACCCACTCTGGGTAAAACAAATAAGGGTTCTTCATGACTACTCCCCCGAGAAAGTGAATCTATAGGGAAAATAAATTTAAAGTTAAATAAATTATATTAATAGATGTATAACTTATACAATTTTATTTTAAAACAAATTTTATAATATAATTTAACCTTTGTAATTATTTAAATTAAAATTCAGTTCTAAACTAAAATGTAGTATTTTCAATATTCACTAATAAAATGATTTTTCTCATTAAAATCCTGAAAATTCATCCAAAGATAATTTTGACATTCTGAATTCAAAAATTATGTTTATTTTATCAAATTAAATTTGTAATAGTTTTAAAATTAATATTTAAAATGGGATTTCCATAAAATGGTAGTAAAATTGTCTTTATAAAAATATAGGGTTTTATTTGAAATATTGGGTTTTCTCTTATCTTTTTCTTACCAAATAAAATTGGGGAATATAAAAAAATTTATTGAATATATAACATATAAATTACATAAAAATAACTAAATAATTTTAAATATGTTTATGTATTATGTAAATACAACTTTCTGAGGATAAAAAAATAGTTTTCTTTAAAAATATGCTTTTGATATTCAATTGATACTCATATTAATTTATAATCTATTTTAACCAATAATTTAGTTTACAAACCCTAAATTTTCATAAGTTAGTTAATACTATTCATAATTTCTAGTTTATAACTTATTATATTAAATAATAATGTAATCATTAAATATTGTTTCTCGGTAAGACTCGGTATTCAGTATATAGAATGCCATCAGAGAATGTCTCTTTTTCATGTAACACAAGATATAAGGGAATTTCATTGTTGCATATGATATACACTAACCATGTGTCATGTGAATTACAAGATAACTTAGTGTTTCATGCGTTGAAATATATAAAATATATTTTAAATATTAAATATATTATAAATTATATGAATATTATATTACATTATGTGCTTGAGTCAAGTGTCATTCATGTTATCGAATACAAGGATATTACTTTAGTTTTTCAAGGTGTCACATTATTCCAACCATATTTAAAGAGATTACTTGCAATTTAAACTTGATCTTGGTGATATATTGTTTAATCTTTCCCAGGTTGAAGTCTAATATCTTTATAAGGGTTCAAAAAAAATTCTCAAGAAAACATATACCATGAATAAAAATGGTCACATCGACTACCATGTAACAAAGTCACTAAGTAGAAGAAAATTAGTGGCATGTAAGGATATGTGCTTGGAGGAAAAAGTTAAATATATATAGGGATTGGATGAGGTCATCAGTCAAAAACAAGTGAATGATCAATGTAATGTTGAGGACCCAAAACCATAAATTATTGATGATTTAGAAGACAATTGATTAAACACAAATTTAGATATTAGGAAAAAAAATTATTTCCAAGATATTTTACAAATGATGGGTAATTATTTTACTAACCAAGAATAAAAAAATCTTACATGATAGGTTTCAATATTTTTTGAACAATTCTATGAGTTTGTTATGCTTTGATAAAATTATCATTTATCCCTTTTTTCAAAAAATAATAATTATCACCAATAAATTCTTTAATTCTTAAACCACTAAAAGAAATATTTAAAGGACTGTAAGGCCTTATAAAAGTGTGACATATATTACTATATGTATTTAAATATATCCAAAAATAAATATGGTTAATATATTAATTTCTAATACTCAATAGTGGTACTACTGATTCATAATTAATATTTATTCATAAAATTCTTTATCTAAAAACAATAAAATTTAACAAGGACATTTTTAGGTCAGTTGTTGGCAAATAATCTATATCATCCTTCGATCATGGGTTCATGACCCACAGACTTACCATATTTTCTTGGTTTTCACCAGGCTTATAGTTTTTTATTTTCTAAAACAATATTAATATAATTTCAAAAAATTATATAATGGACATACTTGAATTTATTTTAATCAATAAATAAAATTTTAACAAATGTTTTCAATACTACCACTATACATAAATACTCCATCAACTTATTTTTGCCTAGATCTTTGCATGGTCTAGAATTTATCCTCTTGGAGAGGGAATTGACTTAGGAAATGTCTTGGTTCCCCACATTTATGATAAATAAATATAACTTATTTATTAGGATGAGATTTATTTCCATCTATAATACACTTCCTTTTTTCTTAATAACACTTTTATTTATGTCCTTATTTTCTAGAAATAATGCATTTACAAGTTCTATTAAGATAATTTCTTAGGTGTCTCCTTCTACATTTATCTCATTTCAAAATTTGATCCTTCTTCTTTATATGGCCTTCACCACTTGATCTCTTATCATCCTCCATAATTCTCTTCTCTGGTTCTCTTAGGTGTTGGTAAAGGTATATATAGTTAATCATATTTTTTGAAAACTGATTTGGAAAAAAAACACCATATCCTTCAATCCTATCAAAAAATAATTTGGTTTCTCATTCTCACCACATTTTTCTTTATTCTTGATGTTATCTTAAATCCTTCAGGATCTTTCCATTGACTAAAAACATATATAATAATGTGAGAAATATTAGTCATAGTGATAAAAGTGTCTAATTATCTATAATATATCTATTTAATGACTTCTTATTTTTACAACAACATAGGTTTACCCTTGATTATTCATTGTCACAATCCATTCATATTTTTCATCATGGTATTTAAAGAAAATATGGATTATCCCAAGAATATCCAGCATGAGTGTCAAACTAGGTGAGCAGTAAGGCCCATTTTCGTGTACGAGGTTATCCTAAGTCAAGCCCGGAACACCCTGTCGGATTTGTTACTCAAAGGTACATGTATTCTAAAACCATGACCACTTATTGAATTAAGACAAGGATGTATCATTATTAAGACTCACATATTCTATATTTAATCAAAATTCTATGTTTTTCATCTATACTTATACTCAAATTCTACCTTAGGGTTATGTTCTATAACCTAATTTTTCGTAAATCTTGTTTCCAAAGATGCTACTCAACTTCCTCTTTTACCAACTGTAGCGTCTCAACCATCGATAGCCTAGAGCCAATGTCTTCTTCTCAATAAACTAGCATGATTATAAGGAATAAAACCCTATAGGACCAATCCATTTAGTATTCTTGTTAAACCATATATATAAATAAGTATTTCATTACAAATGGATACACTAATTAGAATATATTTCTATTCTTATAAAACAATAAAAAAATTGAGGATAAATTTAATCCATCCAATATATTCCTCCATTTATTTCATTATATGCTTCTTGGATCTCTAGGGAATGAAATATAATAAGGGTGAGCTCAAACATTTTGTAAGGCAAAAAAATATAACCAAAGAAATAATGAATCAATTAGAATGGTAATTAGGGAAAGGTAAATAACTGAGCACACCTTCTATGTAGTCGGTAAACTAAATGAAATTACATAAGGAATATGGAATGGTAATAAATGGAAACACATTCCATTTAAATATCTAGATAATGAAAAATAAATATGAAAAGGTATGAAACTAAAAAAAGTGACATTAATCTATAAACTAAAATGAAATGTATCCATAGATAAGTCGACGCAAAATCTCATGGATGAATAATAAATGAAACTACAATGATGGAAATGTATTTATTTATGGCTGTTATGTATCACGTACATAAAAACCTATTATTGTCAAGAACTTTCACTAGACAGTTTAGAACTAAGGGTGTACACCCATTTGTGTAATTATTCATCTCCTGAGAACATATCTATGCCTCAAGATTCTATATAAAGTTTGGGATCCACTAGTCATTGCTAGACTAAATCATTCCTTATATTGAATAATGAAAATAACCAATATGACTTATCAAATAATGGTATTGGATGAGAAATAAATATCTATCAATAATTCCCCAATTAATCAAATAACTGTCAAAGTAGGCACCATATGTAAAATGGTATACAATTTTTGAAATAGTAAAATTCATGAAACATGAAATGAATAATAAGGGGAAATTC
This sequence comes from Viscum album, assembly GCA_963277665.1. Lineage (NCBI taxonomy): Eukaryota > Viridiplantae > Streptophyta > Magnoliopsida > Santalales > Viscaceae > Viscum > Viscum album. Next base: position 1,999,076,472 of record OY728157.1, read on the forward strand.
AAAGATTAATTATCAAAGGAAGTTAAATACCTCAATGTGACTAAAAAATAAATAGGAAAAGGGAATTTGAGTACTATTATTGTACAAATAAATAATAAACTATCCATATGAAGAATAAGGATGGTATTAAAACAACAAACCCAAGTAGAGTAAAATATAGGGTTGTTGTTGTTGATGAAAAAATATTAACTTTTAATAATATTATCGAGGAAAATATCCTTTTGTTTTGAAAAAAAAATTGAAAGTATTTTTCCGTAAAACTAAACCTTTTAATATTGAAATGGATACTTATAGAAAAAGATGGTGGATGTAACATCCCAGACCCCGAAGCCACTAAACCGGCGCTCTGATCCGGGTAGTTACATTACCTTAACTGCGCCTCCACGTATGCCAAAGGCTGCTGAATAGCAGCGGGGGTCTATGTGGTCAAATGGGGAGACTATACCCCCTTTTTATCAGAATAAGCCACAAAAGAAATATCCAATAGCAGAAACAATAATCAATAAACAAGGAACATGTATACCAACCGTTTCCAATAATAAAATATGCAATGTCATTCTACAAGTGCAAAAGTGAACAAAATCCCAAAATAAGGACTATGAACAAAATCCCCAAAATGGTCCCGACTCCAAGTTTGGATCCTCCACCAAGTGCTACCCATGTACACTCAACTATCTAGCAAGGACCCTTTCCCTTCTCCTGACCTCCAAACATGAAGTCTGCTCGGGTACCCAATGGCAGCCCGAGCAGGGTGTGAGTACAACTCAGTAGGCCACCACCAATGGTGTCTACAAAATATCCAGTATGAATATGTAGTGCATGCAAATGGAATATGAATGATATTTGACAAGTAATTATTTAAGGTTCCATTAACCAGTTAAGATCCAAAGCCATTTCCACTTCCATTACCATTCATTTCACACCAATTATCATCACTTACCATTTATACACATTTCAAAGGGTTAATCACATACATTATGTTACATTGGTCTATGTCCAACAATCACATGTAAGAGGGTAAACACATCGTTATCCTATCTCACTAGGATTAACCCCCACATAGAAACCATCTTCTATCCTCGAAGCCTCAGTCCGGGTGGATGCAACCATATCCTCACCTCGAAGCCTCAGTTCGGGTGGATGCAACCGTTAGGAGAATAGAGCCTCAGATCTCATTCCTAACACGTGCATTTAGGGTGGAGTTCAGAGCATCAGTCTTCACTAGACCCGTGGGTGTAGATCGTCAAGCCATTCCCCCACTCTACCAAGCCATGTGCACATGATTATATATATATATAACCATAAACCCACTACACCATTTCCCTTTTTGCAAACACCATTCACAACAACCACACCTGAATTCACATTATTCCTTAACCCATTAACAAATTACCATTTCACTTCATTTAACCATTAACCCAATTCCCATGTGTTATGTATATCTCACTAAGAATTCAACACAAAACCCATAACCTATACGGTTATGGTCTTTGATCATTTTATATATTAACCCATTCAACCCATTCATCATTTCCATGAATCAACCATTCAACCCATTCCACATAACCCTTATGTCATTGTCATGTCTAGGTGCATCACCTAACTTCCATTCCACGTTCAACCAATCATTCCAACATATTCATCAAGGGATCTACCATTTATTACAACAAGGTCACTTGTTTAATTACAATCCCTAAACCCGGGAAAAGTCGGCACATCCCATCGATGGCCCCAATTAGGTGAAGTCGTCCTCAAAACATCCCATGGGGATCATGAGGATTCTAATTTACTGTTTCTAAGCATCCTTTATACCAACCGCATCCCGGTTGATCAAGGCTCGTCAAAAGAAAACCATGAGCAAAGCCACACATGCATAAATCCACCATAAAACCATGGGATAAAATTTGTAGACCAGCTACCTCGAAACCACTATTGAACGCACACTCAATTGAGTCCATACACCTCGATCGGACCAGCCTTTGGGGATTCAACCAAGAAATCACCCAAAAGAAGGGTTTTAGAGCTTCGGAACAAGAGGGATAAAAGATACAAACCCTTAATCCAAAAGGAGAAGCAAGGATGGGATTAGCCTTACCTGGAGCATTGGTCCACATCCAACAACACCAAAAATATCTTAAAATTGAGGGAGATCGACCTATTGGAGCTCTTGGGCAATTTGGTTCGCACCTAGAGTGAAGAGAGAGGAAATAAGAGGAAAACTCGAGTGGGTTCTTAAAATCCCAGAGTGGAAATTTAGTAATTTTTCCCAACTTTAAGAGGCCGCATGGTTTTTCTGCACTGTTTGAAAAACCGTGTGCAAACCATGAACATGATACTGTCTAAAGGAGGAGGGTTGCACAGTTTACCTGGGCAGGCTGTACGGTTTGGCCTGGCCGTGTGCAGGTCGTGCCCCCAAGCCTGTCTTGCCCAGTTTTCCTTTCTTTCGTGCCCCGAGCCCTCGAAACAACCACATAGCCTCTCATAACTTCATAATACAAACCTTAAAGCCCGAAACAAGGGATTAAACCAAAACATAACAAAAACATACCTTTCCAAAAAACGGGATCTTACAACCTCCCATCCTTATAACAGCTCATCCTCGAGCCGAGTTCCCAATCCTCATTGGTCCACCGAAGAGAAGAGTTCAGGCCATTGAGCCTGCATATCCGATTCCTGCTCCCATGTTTCTTCCTGAGCTTTCCCATGCTGCAATAGTACTCGCACTAATGGCACAACCTTTCCTCACAAGACCTTTTCACTATGATCCACCACTCGAACCAGATGCTATTTATGGGACACATCAGCCTCAAGCTCCACATCTTCAACATCAACCATGTGAGATGGGTCAGGGTGATACTGTTAAAGCTGCGACACATGAAACACATCATGCATCCCACCATACTGTTGTGGAGGAGAAAATCGGTAAGCCACTGGTCTGATCCTCTCCAAAATCTCAAAAGGTCCCACATACATGGGTGCCAACGTACCCTACATCCGAATCCGATGGTGACACAACCTTGGTGACACCCGAAGGAACACTTTATCACCCATCGAAAACTCAAGAGGTCTATGCCTCTGATCTGCATATGACTTTTTCCTACTCTGAGCCGTATCCATCCACTTCCTGATCAGCTTAACTCTCTATGAAGCCTCCTCTACGAGACTTGGTCCCAACAACTCAGATTCACCGCCCTCTAGCCAACCCAACAGACATCTACATGGCCTCCCATAGAGTGCCTCAAACGGTGCCATCTGAATCGTAGACAGAAAACTGTTGTTGTTGGAAAACTCAAATAACGATAGGTGCCTCTCCCAAGAACCATAAAAGTCTAAGACACAAGCTCTTAACATGTCTTCTAACACTTGGATCGTACGCTACGACTGCCCGTCCGTCTGCGGGTGGAAAGCCGTACTCAAAAACACATGTGTACCAAGCGTGTTCTGCAACCCTTTCCAGGAACATGATGTGAGACATGGATCTCGATCTGAATCTATGGTCAGTGGGACACCATGAAACTGAACTATTTCTCGATCATACATCCCATCCAATTGTTTGTCTATAAATATCTCCTGAATTGGTAAAAAAAGAACAAATTTCGTTAACTGATCCACAACCACCCAAATTGCATCATTCTTATACAGCGTCCTCGGAAGACCCACCACAAAATCCATTGTTACCTCATCCCACTTCCATTCCAGAATAGGTGATGGATGGAACAAAACACATGGGCATTGATTCTTGGACTTCTCCTACTGATAGGTAAGGCAATATGCCACAAATCCCGCAACTTCCTTCCTCATTCCAGGCCACCAAAACTGCCTTCAGAGATAACGGTACATCTTGGTCAAACCAAGATGCACTGCCCATTTTTATGCATGGAACTCACGCATCAACTCTTCCTGCAAAAACTTTGGCACAACCACACGATCATGAACATGATCAACACCTTCCATGTCAATGGACCAACCAGAAGGTAGCTCCCACCTTTATTCTTTTCCTTCATGATCAAATAATCAGGATCGTCATGCTGACCTTCCTTAACTCGACTCAAAATCGTCGACTCCATTGTTAAGGAAGCAAGAGTGACCTGACCACTCGCCTATTTCACCTCTAGGTGAATCTCTGTAAACAAATCCATCACCTTCCACTCAGTACTAGACTCAGCAACCGCCTGATTATGAACCTTCCTGCTCAGAGCATCCGCAACACTATTTCCCTTTCCCGGCGTGTACACCAATTCAAAGTCAAAATACTGGAGACATTCAACACATCTTCGATGTCTAATATTCAGATCCCATTGTGAGAATATTTAATTTAGACTCTTATGGTTGGTAAACACAGTAAATCATTCTCCCAACAGATAGTGCCTCCAGTACTTTAAGGCATACACCACTGGAACCAACTCAATGTCATGAGTGGGATAGTTCCACTCATGGGGTTTCAACTAACGTGACCCCTAATCCACAACCCACTCATCTTGCATCAACACATCCCCATGTAAGACTCTATACACATCACAAAACACGATGTACTTCTTACCCTACTCAGGTAAGATCAAGATAGTTGCGGTCATCAACCGCTTCTTCAACTCCTGGAAGGCGTTCTCACAAACCTCAGACCATTCGAACCTGATTCCTATCTTGGTCAAGCCCGAGAGTGGTCCTTCCAAGTGAGGGAAATCCTGAATGAACCTTCGGTAATACCCAGCCAAACCCAGAAAACTCTGAACATCAGAAACACACTTGGGCTTCTCCCAAGATACAACTTCCTGCACTTTTTATGGATCCACTAACACACCTACCTCCGAGATGATGGGACCCAGAAAACACAACTCACATATCTAGAATTGACACTTTGATAGCTTGGCGTATAGCCGATACTCTCTTAACATACCCAAGACGATGTCAATATGTTGGGAATGATTGTCGTGAGTTTTCGAGTACACTAAGATATTGTCAAAAAAGATGAACACAAACCGATATAGATAGGGATGAAAGATCTAGTTCATCAAAGTCATAAACACTGGTAGTGCATTATTCAGGCCAAAAGGCATTACCAAAAACTCAAACAACCAGTACTGACTCTGGAAATTTGTTTGTGGTACGTCATAAGGCCTCACCCTCATCTGGTGATCCCCTGACCTCAGATCAATCGTAGAAAACACTGATTCACCCCTCAACTGATCAAACAGGTCATCAATTCTAGGAAGATGGTACCAATTTATCACTGTCATCCGGTTCAATTCCCGATAGTCAACACACAGCCTCAACGACCCACTGTCCCACTTTGCAAAAAAAACATGGGAGATCCCCAAGGAGACGTACTAGGATGGATAAACCCATTACGCTCCATCTCCTGAAGTTGAACCTTCAGTTCTTGGAGTTCTTATGGTGCCATTCGGTATGGCGGAATAGAAACTGGCTCCGCTCTTAGCAACAACTCAATCATGAACTCGACATCCCTCTCGGGTGGTAACCCCGAGAAATCCTCAGGAAACACATCCTGAAACAGATCCACCATGGGAGGAAAATACAATTATTCCCCTCACTCATCATCATCAAGCATGATACATGCCACTTGAGCTGTGAGTCCACTATCTTGTTGACAAAACGGGCCCGCACTCCCAGCTCGAACATCCCATTCTCCATGGTGGACATAAGTGTTACCCTCAAGTGACCTTAACGATACTCTACGACTATAACAGTCTATGTGCGTGTAATACAACACCAACCAATCCATTCCCAAGATTAGGTCAAAATATGACATCTCAAGAATGAATAAGTCCCATAGAATACGATACCCACCAACATCTAAGGAACATCCATTGCACTGCCTGATATCCTCAACCTGCACTCCTAACAGGGTGTCAATTGACATAAATCCACACACCCTCTCCACAAGTAAATCCAGCACTACCACAAGATGAGAAGAAACGAAATAATGTGTGGCACATGTGTCAAACAACACACTTGAAAACGTAGAAGCCATAAGGATCTTAAATCAAATAGTTGGCGGTCTGGCCTCACCATCACCAGGTGCAAATTGAACTGCTGGAAGCTGACCTGGCCCTCTACCCTGGGCTACAACCTGAGTACCCTACGCTGCACTGCCTTGCTGGTGTGAGCGATATTGATCAGGAGTTCCATGTATACTACCCCTGCCAATAAGGCCCGTGGAGCTCCAAATTCTTGCCTGATACGGGGAAACTGATCCCTTTCTCATACCCGACACCTACTTTTCATCATCTTTCTCACCCACCTGTCGGGTGTTCCTGCAGAACCTCTGCACATGCCCCATACTACTACAAGAATGGCACTCAACTGGAGGTCAAGAACACTGACCACGTATATTCCCCGACCTGCCGCACAGATAACAGAACACCTAGTTCTCACTCTGAGAGGCAGACCCTCTCTTCTGACCACCTTGTTGGAAACCTTCCAAACGGTGCATCCGACATTCAGAAGATTCACCACTTGTCCGCCCAGCTGGAACAACAAGACAACCAACCAAAGCTCCCTTTAGGTTCCATTAAGAGATGAGTGCCTAATCCGTCACCTCTGCAAACCTCTTTAAGCAGAAGATATTTAATTGAGACCTGATCTCATACCTCAACCCATCCTGGAAACGCCTTTCTACCACTACCTCATCCCCTTCTAACACTGGGACAAAGCATCTCAAATAAGTGAAGTGACTAGAATACTCCATCACCGATATCAATCCCTGAGTCATTCTCATAAACTCTGCAGCACGCTCCTACCTCAAAGTCTCTGGGTAGAAATGCTCTAGAAACTTCTCCTGGAAAACCTCCCACGACATCCCCTCAGCCTGCTCAGTCTGAGCCTGAATGTCCCACCAACGGCTTGCCTGATCCCAAAACATATATATGGCCAGCTTTACTCAGTTTTCAACAGGGGTCTCTAGATGATCCAGTATCATCTGGAAAGACTCTAACCAGAACATCACTACCTCTGTCCCACCCTCTCCGGTGAAGGTCGGAGGGTGTTGCAATTGGAACTCCTTGGTCAGCTCAAACATACTCGGTGCAACCTGCCCTGGGTCCCAATCCCTCATCTACATAAGGTGATCCAAGTTCTCCCAGAACTGGTCTTCTCTTCCTTCATTGATAACCACATTTTCATGCTCCTTTACTAGAATATTGTTCTCAGCAACATCTTCCCATTTCCCAACAGGTAACCGATGTCGTGGTGGAATGTCTCTACCTTTCCAAGAACGAGATTTAGCACATATACCATAAAACATTCATGAATTCCTAAAAAGAATTTTACTAGTTACAACAACCCATTTTTATATGCTAATTCGACAACATTAGAAAATCAATTTCACCGCCCCAACCTTCTCTAGTGCGGGCTGTGGTCCACATGTGGTAACCAACCATGCACTACCACCAAACTCACACAACATTTCACAAAACATTTTCCACTTCATTTCAAACACTAATATTTCATTAAACATCATTTTCCCACTTGTTTTATTTCATTCTTCTCATTATTTCTTGGTTTCATGAAATGCATGATGCACCCTACTTTCCTGCCTCACACACCCATCCCATGTGTGTGCCCAACACAATGCATGTCACCTATCTCCCTAGGTGCCTACAATGATGCATGAATGTAAATACTTGTGCCATTAAGGCCATGAGACAAATATCATTAAACAACATGTGCATCACCCAACAGTGAAATATCATCAACTGTAACAACACACAACCAAGAACAACATTTCCCACCCATGGTGACTTGGGTTTTCCCTCATCCATGGTTTAGCGACTCTCATGCACGAGCTCATTACCAAGGCCCGACAGATCTTAACCCTTGGAAACCTATCCCAAATAACAAGACCTCAGAGAAAGAGAAGAAATACCTCTTCTGATACCACATTGTAACATCCTAGGACCAAAATCCAATAAACAGGTGCTCCGAGACGGGTAGTTACATAACCTTAAGCACGCCTCCCCGTACGCCAAAGGCTGTCGACTAACAGTGGGGGTCTATGTGGTCAAGTGGGGAGGCTATACCCCCTTTTTATCAGAGTAAGACGCAACAGAAATAACCAATAGCAGAAAAAATAATCAATAAACAAGGAACATGTATACCAACAATTTCCAACAATAAAATATTCCATGCCATACTATAAGTGAAAAAGTGAAGAAAAGCCCAAAATAAGGACAATGGCCAAAATCCCCAAAATGGTCCCAACTCCAAGTCTGGATCCTCCACCAAGTGATACCAATGTCCACTAAACTATTTAGTAAGTACCCTTGTCCTTCTCCTGACCTGAAAACATAACGTCTACTCGGGTACCAAATGGAGGCCCGAGCAGGTTGTGAGTACAACTCAGTAGGCCACCACCAATGGTGTCTACAAAATATTTAGTATGAATATATAGTTCATGAAAAAGAAATATGAATGATTGTTTCCATGTAATTATTTAAGGTTCCATTAACCAGTTCAGATCCAAATCCATTGCCACTTCCATTACCATTCATTTCACACCAATTATCATCACTTACCAATTCAACACATTTACAAGGGTTAATCACATACATTTTGTTACATGGGTCTAAGGCCAAAAATCTAATGTAAGAGGGTAAACACATCGTTATCACATCTCACTAGGATTAACCCCCACATAGAAACTATATTCTCACCTCGATGCCTTAGTCTGGGTGGATGCAACCATATCCTCACCACGAAGCCTCAGTCCGGGTGGATGCAACTGTAAGGAGAATAGAGCCTCAGTCCTCATTCCTAACTCCTGCATTTAGGGTAGAGTTCAGAGCATCATTCATCACTCGACCCATGTGTGTATATCCTCAATTCATACCCCACTCTACCAAGCCATGTGCACATGCTTATATATATATATAACCATTGACCCATTATACCATTGCCCTTTGGTAAACAACATTCACAACAACGACACGGGAATTAACATTATTCCCTAACCCATTAACACATTACCATTTCACATCATTTAACCATTATCCCAATTCCCATGTGGTATTCCTATCTCGCTAAGCATTCAACACAGAACCCATAACCTATCCTGTTATGTTCTTTAGTATGTTTACACATTAACCCATTCAACCCATTCATCATATCCATGAATCAACCATTCAAACCATTACACATAACCCTTAGGTCATTTCCAAGTCTAGGTGAATCACCTTACATCCATTCTAAGTTCAACCGATCATGCCAACATATTATTCAAGGGATCTACAATTTATTACAACAAGGTCACGTGTTTAATAACAATCCCTAAACCCGGGAAAATCCGGCACATCCCATGGATGTGCCCAATTAGGTCAAGTAATCCACAATTCATCCCATGGGGATCGTGAGGGTTCCCATTTACCATTTTTAAGCATCCTTTATTCCAAACGCGTCCCATTTTATCAAATCTCATCAAAAGAAAAACATGAGCAAAGCCACACATGCATAAATCCACCATAAAACTATGGGATAACGTTTGTAGACCACCTACCTCTAAACCGCGATTGAAAACACACCCAATAGAGTCCTTAGAACTTGATCCAACCAGCCTTTGGAGCTTCAACCTAGAACTCACCCAAAAGATAGGGCTTTAGAGATTCGGAACTAGAGAGAGAGAGGATACAAACCCTAAACCAAAAAGAGAAGCAATTATGGGATTAGCCTTACCCGGATCCTCGATCCGCCTCCAACGGCACAAAAAATTCCTAATAAATTAGGTAGATCGACATCTTGGAACTCTTGGGAGATTGGGTTTGTGCATAGGGTGAAGAGGGAGGAAATTAGAGGAAAAATCGAGTTGGTTCTTAAAATCCTGGAGTGGCAATTTCATAATTTTTCCCAACATTAAGAGGTCGCACGATTTGTCCGCATGTTTTGACAAACCATGCACAAATCATGCACATGATACTATCTGAATGAGGATGGTTTCATTTTTTACCTAGGAAGGCCACACGGTTTGGCCTGGCCATGCACAGGTCTTGCGCCTAGGCTTGTCTTGCCCATTTTTCCTTTCTTTCATGCCTCGAGCCCTCGAAACACCCCAAGTCCTCTCATACTTTTAGAAGACACCCATTGATTCCTGAAACAAGATATTCAACCAAAACATAATGAAAACATACATTTTCAAAAACTGGGATCTTACAGTAAATGAATCTATACATGTTGTACGAGGTAAAAGGAATATTCCTTTTTTATGACAACGGGTTAGAAAATTCCTCTTTAGAAAAGTGACAAGGAGATTCCTAGGAAATAATGGTAACAGATAAAAAACATTAAAAATGTCTTTAACAAATCATTTTTAAAAAAAAAATTGGACCTTTTAATAAAACACAGGTTTTATAAAAAAAATTGGTTCTCTGACTAAAAAGATATATAAAGTCGTGTTTTTTTGAAAAACATTTCCAAAAAACATATTGGGACCAAATATTAAAAAATGGTACTATAAATTCAAATTATCATGAATAACCAGAGAAAAATGAATTTGTTTTTTAGATAATGGTTATATAATTTCCTCTAATATAAATTCCATTGAATTTTCATGAGGATTAGTCTTCATGAAAATTATCTCTAAATATTCAAAAGTGTCGCATACCACATTAAAACATTTTTAAATCCTAAAAATCATGAAAGAATAATATTAAATGATAGTATTAAATACCATGAAATAAAATTAATTTATGATATAATATATCAAAATGTCCAGTAGGTACAATACACAAAATAAGTAAGTGCTGAATATGACATTCATCTCACAGATGTAACAAATGAGATAGAAATCCTTACTAATGTGGTAACAAAGGGATTGGAAAACCCAAATTTAATAATCCATAACTAAAACATTTACATAACATGAAGATAATATAACTCATGAAATTATATTTCAATGTGGTTGTATGTACACAATATATTAGAAATTTGGTGTATAATAATTATGTATGACTCATGTAATGAAAATGAGACAAGAATCTCTTAACTTGTGTTTCCTTTCAGGTGAACCGCCAATAACTTCCTGTATAATAAAATTATATGAATATTATAGTTTATTAGAAGAATTTTTCATGTTTTTAATATTTTTTATTTCACTTGTTACCATGTTGTGTACAACTACTCAAACAATTAAGTTTACATCAAGTGTTTTTGACCCAATTTAGTTTATGTGTCAATAAAACTATTATTGGTCAACTATGGTCATAGGGTTCATTATATAAAATATCCCAAATAATAACAATTAAATAATTATCATATTAATACATCAATTATTATTTTCAATCAATCATTAAATATGGTTATGAAAATGATAATTTGTTACAATCATGGAGATGGAAGGTCATATGTACTCATAATTAACATTCCCATTTTTAAGTCATCATTGTGGAAAGATGGTTAGGAAAACCATATCATTCCATATTGATAATTATATAATAAATACCATATTATTTAATCATAGATATTTATATAAATAACTATGTGTTGTAAAATGAATTTCATGATCTCGATCAGGAGGTAGTCCACAAGTAAACGAATAACATAATAACTTTTTCAATGTGTGAAAGGGTAATAAAAAATTGATATATATATATATATATATTATATTTATATAAAGATAAATATTTCATGAATATATAATATATGTTTTTTTATGTCTCATATTTTTAATTAAAACCATCTTTTATACGTTCCATGTTTAGTGTGAACTAATCACAACGATTTGAGGGGGAGGTAGTCCACACTTCCTCATATGATGTTATCATATTAAATTAACATTTAACATATTAATTGTAGGTGTAATAAAAGGATTAAAAAAGTATGTTTATATCATATATAATATATATAAACAAAGTTTCCATTATAATTTCCACAATGAGATGCGGTAGGGAAAAAGTTAACTGTCATTGTTTTGTGAGGCTGTATTTCGTCGTACACAGAAGCGTTATGTTCTTTGCCCATTAGATGGTGGTGTGTTTAATTTTAGGTAACAATATCAGAAAAGAAACATAATAGTATATTGAGGAATTTTTTTTATACAAGAATATAATAATGGGATTTCATGGATTGGTGAATGTAAATGAAACTTGAGAGAATGGGAAAAGACATTACCTTTGAATCATGTAACTTTTTTTGGTTTAACCTAAAAGGAATTCAAGGAAGGTTTTCAGAAAAAAAAACTTATGGTTATAGGTATAATGGAAAGATTTTTAGCACCTTTGGGAAGATATTTTCTGAACATAAGAGGCTTGATAAGTGTGAGGAATGGGTATAGGGGTGGATTTTTATAGGGAAGGAAAAGGACTCACTTGGTATTACTGAAAATGAGATAGGTGTACACATGTTTATTTCTAACAAAAGTCTTGAAAACCCAAAAAAAACATTGATTTAATGCTCATGGACGAAATATTTCTATCCAATGAGTGTTTTACATGTGTCTAGGTCATTTGGCCCCCCTAATCTGAGGGTTCTGGTCCCAAATTACACCTTAATCATTGTATTTAATTTTAATCCCTTCCACGAATCATTTTTTTAAATTAAGTTGATCTTTTTATAATAGAATTATTATCTTGATTAATATTTTTTATTTCAGATTCTCAAATTTCAAATCATAGAATTGGAAAAAATAAGTTTAATGCTAATCTCGTAGAACAACAGATTAACTGGGTTTACTAAAAAATGTTCAAAAGATTATTATGTTTTTATATTAAATTTAAAATTTATATTGATTTTAATGAACTACATTATATTAATATATGTATAATTTATCCAATGTGACTTTAAAAAAATATAATATAATTTAACAATAAATATTATTTAATCAAATAGGGAGTTCTAACTAAAATTAAATATTTTTCACTATTCACATTAAAATGAAGCCTCGCGAAAAAATACGACAAATTAATCCTAAGATAATATTGAAATTATTAATTCAAAAATAAGGTTTATTTTATCAAATTAAATATAGAATAGTGTCAAAATTAATATTGAATATGTGTTCTCTATTAAAACGTGGTAAGATTACCTTTATAAAAATATAAGTTTTTATGTGAAATATTGGGGTTTCTATTATATTATACATACAAAATATAAGGGATGAATATCAGAAATATATAATTGAATATATAAGATATATATTCCATTAAAATAGTTAAATAATTATATTAATTTTATTTATTATGTTAAAACACCTACATTAGCATAAAAATAGTTTTCGATAAAAATATACTTTTAATATTAAATTGATTCTTATATTCATATCTATTTTATTTGTGAACAATTATTTAGTTGTCTAAACCATATATTTTCATATGTTACTTAATTTAATTCTTAAAATCTAGTTTATATCTTATTATATTAAATAATAATGTTTTCGTTATTGGTTGTTTCTGAATAAGGCTCGATATTACGTATAGTGGATGCTAACGAAGATGGTAACTTTTTCAAGTAACACAAGTTATTGAGGAAGGTCATTGTTGCATAAGATGTACACTAACCCATTTTCGTGTTCATTTAATGTTAACTTGATGTTTCATGCATTGAAATATATATGATATATTTTAAATATTAAATATATTATAATTTATACAGATATTATATTACATTAGGCGCTTTCTGTCATGTGTCATACACACTATCGAATACAAGGTTCTTACTTTAGTTTTTTAGGGAGATAGAAGTTTCCTTATAGAATATGATAAGTGATATAAAGAACCTAAAATAATTAGTTTCACACCACAACATGGATTTGATTTTTATTCAATGGAAGGATCATTCCACATTAAAAAAATGTTTACCTATTAAACGGTTTTTTGCAATGTGAAAATCAAGATAGAGAAAACTAGTTGGCCATGGTTGATGCATTACATCAGGAAAATATTGTCATATCACAAGGCATATTGAGGTAAAAATGTATAAGAATAATAGACTCCATGATTTTAGGATAATAATGGGATGATAAAGCCATAATTATTAGAGGAGTTATACATTGATATGTGATAGAACCTAATAAAGGTTGTTGGTCGACATAATGGTAGATGATAATGTTATTAAAATTACAATTTTGGTTATCACAACATGGTTAACTAAAATATATTATATATATATATTAATATTATAATGAAATAATTTATAGTTTGAATTTTTGGAGATATTCATGAATTTAATGGATGAAATTTTCAATGGTAAAATTTATATTATTGATAAAATAATATTGGATAATGATATAGGGGGAGGTTGATCCAATACATTGATTAGATGGTTTATAGTTAGTGAGAATTATAAAAACAACTAATTTAGTCCAAGATATAGAATGAGTGAATAATGAAATAATAGGGATATTATGTTTTATATAAATAGGAGGAAGAAATAAGGTTGGAGGATTTTATTGATGCACTAGGATTATTAAATAAAGGCTTGTGGTAATAAAATTTCATTGATATATATAGATATTGAATAGGAATATAGAGTGAAACCAGATAATTATTGTATATATTTATTCATTATTTAGAGGTTTAATTGTTTCACTACTGTGAATATTATTGGGAGTTCATAGATTTGAATCTGTCATTAAGAATTTATTCACGTCTGGCTTTTCCTGAGATGAGGTTTAGTGAAGTTGAGTTAAACATCACTTTTTTTGAATTATTATGCAAAGTGATTAGGCTTCATACACAAATTCATAACACACCTAAAATTAAATAAACCAATTTTTATCTTTAATGATGTGTGTGGAGAAAGATATTATGGGAGTGGATCTTGTGTGGGTAGAGATCATTCCCTAAATTATTAGTAATAGTAGTCCTTATTATCATGGATACCCATGAACAAATTTTATATATAATGAAATAGTTAGATTGTAGTATATTTTGGAACATTGGCATGTTTACATTTGCATTCATGTTGGATTTTTATTAATGTGGGTAAAATAAGTAACATCCATTTCTTCTATAGTCCATGATTTTTTTCATTCGTGTTCAGTATTCTATGGGAGTTAAATTAATGGAGGGTGACATATTAGGTGATGTATATGTCAAAATGGGAATAAGAAATGATAATAGGGTAGGGTTCAACTAAAGAATATTTTTTTACTCAGAACCACCCTGATTCACCCCCCTAGGATGCCTCAAAAGATACATTATAACTAGATTCTAAAAACAGGACAGAATCTCCAAAAAAATATAAATTCATATGTGAATTGTTCTAGAGTTTCTCATTACATAACTTCTCAGTTACTGAGACATATTTCCTTTACCTTAAACATCATGTATATAATCTGTGTATACACAAGGTGTTAATATTTTGGGAGTGATAATAAATAATTAGTAGAAATAATTACATCTCCAACCACCCATTTTATTATAATTTAGTAATATATAAAATTGTGTAAATAATTAAAATAATTTTAGAATATCATTTTCATCAATTTTATGAAATTTTTAGGTGCTGAAAATATGACTAATATATTCAAATACTAGGTTTGGCCAATGTTGTTATAATATTTGATATAAATCAATGAATTAAAAAGACAAATACATATCCCATATTCATCTAATACCAAATATATGGAATTAGATAAATTATCAATCATAACATAAGGCCCTACAAAAAAATTTACTCTTATATCAATATCTCATGTCTCAACTTAAGCTAATGATCGTTGATGGTGACCAATCGCAAAACATTTTTTTAGTATAGAGATTTAGGGTAATACTCATAGTGAAATCATTATATTTAATATAACAAATTAAAAATCACCCACAACTTATCTAACATTATCAACTCATTTAATTCTCAAAATATTATAAATTAATGATTAATTATAAACACATTTTCATTAATTAATAAATAAATTTTAACATCAAATGTCACTTTATATCCCATGATTTTAGTAATGACATTCATAGAACACATATCCATTTGTTTTAGTTCATATGAATTTTTTCTCCCTCTTTATAAATTTATTTGAACAGGAAAATACATCTACTATGAAAGTTAATCAAAACTAGAACACTCATAGAATAAATAAATTAAACCAAAACAATTATGTATAATTAATTAGTTCTGGAAAATAATTTATACATTAGTAGAAAAAATTGACACATCAATTTGATAATGAAAAACTAATTTCATCACTGAAGGTCAGTTAATTAATTACACGTTTACTAATTAAATAAATCAATGATTTATTTAATAATTTTTCATTGTAATTGAAACTATTATATATTAAATTCCATAATTAAATCCTTTAAACACATTTATAAAATATGAACATTGCTTAAATTCATGAAAAGGAATTCTACACCTTCAATAATAATTTTTCATGTCACATAAATCTCAAAAATATTAAAATCATAAGAGTAGTAAGTATTCCTTATAAAACCACTCAATTAAACACTAAACCATGCTAGAGGCAACCTATAATATACTAGGAAAAAAAATCCAAATTTAAAAAAAGGAATCAATAATATTATTAAACCAGAATAGTTGATATAAGAAAATATAATAAAATAATAACAAAACTATGATGCCTTTTAAAAAAACTGAAAGATCTCTTTAACAAATTTCCACGAAAAATACAATACTAAAAAATATTATCATTCTTATAATAAATTTTTTTGAAAAGAAAAGTTGATGTTATATGAAGAATGATATAGATTATGGAGATTAGATTTCATTAATATATGGTCTTGCTTAATTAAAAGGGAAAACATAATAAATATCATAGGATCATAAACTTACCAAAATTCCCTTGTATAAAAATTAGTTATGGAACAAACAAGGTACTCAGTGATTAGCATAAACTACCTGATGTCTCACTCTTCATCTTATGTAAAGCCATTAACCACCAGAATAATTTCCCCGAAGGACTGGTACCTATGATTCTTAATTGGGTACCCAATGCTCTGAAACTTGGTATATGGTGGCCTCTACTTCACTTTTTATTAAAACATCATTTTAAACCCCCTATCATCTCTTAGAAATACCCATACACACACAAAAATTAAAAATAAATTCAAATCAAATCAAAAACATCTTAATTTAATATTAAAATATACGTAATAAACCCAATGTCAACACACCCCAATATTGATCACTCAAAATCACAAAAAAACTCATCCCACTAGGCCTTATTGCCAAATACACCACTGCCAAAAAGTCTTTTTGATCGTATAAATGAAGTATTAAATTTAACATCTTATTCCAATTTAAAATTTCAAATTCCCTCAGCCACTAGTTCATTGAATATATATTTTACCAATTAGTTCACTAACAAATAATGGTGTGGATCATTACAAACTCCCCTTATCCTCAAGAAACCACCTTGGTTACATGTCCATATATTTTAAATAACATCATTTATTCCTTAATCACCAAATCTATGAATTACATCTAATATTGATTATTATTCTTTTAAAATAAAATTTCCAGACTCAAGTATACTATTCACTTAAATCCACACTACCATAACGTTGAGAAATATAATAATTCCACCATAATCAACATCACCCCAATGAAATCATATTTCTGAACTCTATCCATATCAACCCTAAAATATAAATAACGATCCTTTAATAAACACACTTATATCAATCCCCAAAATCACATATGATGGTGAACAAGTACACCGAATAATCATAAAACACATAAAACCAATCAATATTAGTCCTTATAGTGCGCATCTTCATAAAAACTAACTACTAATGATGAATTCCTTATAACATTTCTTTCCACTATTGTAATTTAATAGAAAATACAAATTCATATAGACTAAAAGGAAAACCCACTAACTTATATACCCATATACACATCCAAATGAATATAATATTCACATCCATATTTGATTACATAGATCTCTCAAATATATATCCATACATGTCCAAAATTTTTATTTTAATATTAATCTACTCACACTTGGTCTGATCTATTAAACTAATAAAACCCGGTTACATAGGTATCAATTTTATTTTTTAAAATCTGGTCAAATAGTTTTGTATACACAAATACTACCATGAATATTCATTAAAACTCAATTTTCATCCAATGGTTTTCATAAAAAAATTCTAAAATCTCTTCCCCATATATTATTTATCTTGAAAACCACTTCATCATTCAAAACATGTTCAAAAAACCAATTCCAAAACCAATTTCATTAAAATTTCTCTCAAAATCCTATTTACAAATATGTCATGTAGTCATAAATGTTTTATTTCAAAAACTAGGCTTTTATTATAAAATCAAAACATCTGAAAACCATTAAGCTATCGCAGATAAACAAAAAAACACTAATAATGTTAAGTTAGTTAACCCTTTAATCCATTATAATATAATCATCCCATATAATATAATAAAAATATTATAAAATATAAAAATTAATTTATTTAATAATAAAAAATGATGATGTAGTATTTCGAACAACACCACACTTATCTATATGTCTCATTCCCTAATTATCCCACTAATGTGATTTGTGAGGAAAAAAATCTTTCTACCAACAGATCCATATGAAACATTCTGGGTGATTCCCATACTAAAACAAAAACACCAAAAATCACACTCCACTTTTCAATCATAATCACAAATAATGGGTATCATTTATTAATATGGGTTGACACCAAAGATATTTTTTCCATGAATTCTATCAGTATACCTCCCAAATTAAAATATATTACCTCCTTTAATCACCACTATCCATTCTAAAATAATGCTCCAATTCCACATGTTAAACCAATGCTCAAAATACCTAAATAGTAACTAATTTTTTTCTTCCATGGCACCTCAAGTGAACATCACCATGCACTATATGATTCCTATATCAATTAGGGACATAAAAAACCATATAAATATTATTACCTTGAAAATAAATCATAAGGTTCATGTTCCAATAAACTAAAAAATTAGTATCACCCATTAATAAAATAAATAAAATCTAAACCTATTAACACAGATGAAACATCCAATGGGGTATCCCATAACCTATAATATCATATAAAATATTATAAATTATATATAATATACATAAAGAGGCTTTAAAAAATACATCAGGTAAATAAATAAAAATATACATAGAATGGTCCATCAATAGATAATTATTTTGTACAATACCATAAAATAAATATACAATAAAATTAACACCAACTCAGAATTATACTCCAGTCAAATCATCTACATATACTAATCCTTTCAACCTTATATATAAATCTAACTCTATTACTATTATTTTTCCAAAAATAAAACACAACATTCTTCAGACGTATATTCAAACCCATTCTATATTCCTTCGAAGGGTTTATTCCACTATCCCAAAATGATTCTACTAATATCCTTGAGAAACTAACTGTTAGTGATAAAGTGGATGTGTGTAGAGTTAAATGGTGTTTAAAAGTCAATATGGAGTGTGTTGATTCAATAACATAATTTATTTCTTCACTTTATAAATCACAAACCAATTTATACTAACCTTATATAATTTGAGTTTTTTTGTTTTCATGAGTTAATTTTTGGTATCTAAAATACAATATAAAAACATATTTTGATAAAATAAATTTGTATAATTCTTTATAATGAAGTAATTTTATTGTTTTAATGGTCACATTAGTGGTGTTGGATTAACTCATCCTTAGTTGAAAGAAATATTCTATGTTCATTAGTAAATAGAGAAATTATTGTTGATGTTGTTGAAATTCACATAGATATTTGGGGAAATATAACCATTGGAATTTGTTAAAATACTATATATAAATATATCCCCCCATAAAACATAACAATAATAAAAGATTATAGTCACATTAAAATTATTTGACCAGTTTGATGATTTGAAATTGATTATTTTCATAAGTGAACTTTTTTCCACTATAATTATTCTGATCATTTTAGATAAGATCTTCCATTTTATAAAGTTGGATTTATAAAATCATTTAGAATTTATTTTTAAATATCTTTATTATTAATCATATAGATTAAGATATTCCATGGAATTTATGATAAAAATTGTGAGATTTCATTTTGAGGATGAGAGCTTCTACCTATGGGTTTAGTTGAGAGATTTTGAAGATTGGAACATGGACCATCTGATAGGTTTCTAAAATCAGGTAATCCATATGATAAATTTAAATCCATGAATTCTATAGATATAGTTTAGAGATCCAACTTACACTTTTTTCTAAACATATGGTTTAAATATATCCTTTAATAGAGTATTGGGGTTTCAATCCTATACTCCGGGTTTTTTACAAACATGTACTATATTCATTCTTAAATTGCATTCATTTTCATTTATGAATTATTAGTGATTTAAATTTTCTTGTTTTTATGATAATTTCACTACTTATTTGTTTTATAAGCTTCATATAAAATTATATTATTTTCTTAACTGTATTTCATATAGTCTATATTTCAACATTATGCACTATTTTACCTTTATCAGATATTTGATCTGTATTTTTTAAATAAATTCATATCATTAAAATAGACTATAATGATAAATATATTTTTCATTTTAAAAGTAAAATTTATCCCCTATATATAATATTATTTCTATTATCCTTGGGTAGAAATTTGTTAAAAGAGAAAGTCTCTAATAGTTTCTGAAACTGAGATCTATTTGGTTAATTTTTTTACTAAATCCAACATTCCAAATTCATATGTAGTGTCTAATTGATAATTTGTTTATTTTTATTTGATATAATTTTTTATAATTTTCTTTTAGTTTCCTTGTTATTATTTTTTACTAGAGGAATGGTTTCTTATATTATGCATGGTTTTATGGAAATAACTATTGAAAATTTAAATCAAACATGGCATCTTATTTTTAATGTAGTATATTGTGATTAGAATAGTGATCACATATGTCAATATATCATTAAAAATGGAGTTTAAAAATTTATTATATTTAATGGAAACTATATAGTCCTATATAAATAAAATCAGCATTCTTCTCTTGAGAAAAAGCTTGAATGTTAGTAAAATCATAATGTTTGAACACTCCATTTTGTTATATGGTTGTAAAAACTTATATCTTATATAATATTGTTAAATAGATTATAGATTTTTTAATTATATATAAATAATAAAATTTTCAACCTAAAATGTATTGGTAACTCAAAAAAATATTGAGCGCAGAATGTCATTGTTTTAATTTTATAGAAATTGGAACAGTTATGAAAAATAATCATTGTTTTATGACTATTGTAGATTTTTTTTAAATAATTTAATGATAAATATTAACCAAATGATAAATTTATTTGAGAGATGATTGGTCTGTTGTTTATGGAATAGAAATTTTAGATTATAATAATCTATAACACTAAACAGATGAATAAAAATTGTTTAGATGAATAAACTGGTAGTTTAATGTATTATATAATTAAACTAAAGATAGGTGATGAGAAAGAAAAAAATGGTTTATTGAGTGTGGTATTCTCCTAATTCTGGTAATTTTATTTCTTATAATAATATTTCTAAATATCATGTTTCTGAAGGAAAATGTAATCATTCATAATAAATTAGTTTATATGATAGTGACTGTGAACGTTCTCAAATTTCCAGAAGGGTAAATAATATTATATATAAAAAATTTATGAAATACTTATTTAAATGATTTAAAAGACAGACAAGATAATAAATAGTCATCCTAAGTGATTTTATATGAATTTAAGAATGTTTATATTCGACAAGATTATCTTAAATTGATGAATTTGGGAATGAAAGTTAGGATGATATTATATAACTAAAAAAATTAGAGCTTTGGGAATATTGATTTTTAGAAAAGGTAACACATCTAATGAGAGTTCCTTGATATGAAGTGGTCATTATTCTTAGAAAATTATAGGATTCTTTAAAAATATTCCAATGAATGAAAATTTTAAAAAGGTATATGAAATAGTTGAATATTTTAAAATTTTGACTTATGATTATAAATTTTCAAATATGTGTGATGATTATTATTCTATTTAATCAAATTTTGAACAAGATAATATACTGTAAGATGGAATAATAAATACATAATAATATGAGGTATTTTAACCAAATATTTATAGAATGGAATGATACTTAACTCTCATGTAATAATAAAAAATTAAATTGAAGAGTAAAAATTATTTTACTAGAAAAAAAACTTCTTAAATCTAATAAATGAATTTCAAAATTTTCAAAAAATATCAAAACATTCAATTGAATTAGAGGAAAAATCATGTTTACATGTCGATTATGTTAATTGATAATCGAATGATCATAATTTAGATGATCCAAATTTTATACCTCATATTAAATCCAAAAACAATTTGTTTGATGTATATTTTATCTAATTTTTAATTTGTAAAAGAAAATTTTGAAACAAATTAAAAACAAATAAGACCCACGATAACTTCTAAAAGTGATTTGTTTTACTTTGGATAAGCCACATTTATAATCCAAATAATTTGTGCCTTGACGTTCTTTAAATAAAATTTCAATATTTTGGATTTTGAAAAGAATTCACTTCTATTGAACTAGTATTTTGGCAACAGTTGAGATTATTTAGATGTGGGATTCTAAAATTATATCGGAAAACATAACTATATCAAATAAAATATGGTTACTATGAACATTGTTTACTCTTTTTTCAGAAAAATATATTGTGTACCAACAACTGAATGAAATAGTATAAGGATAATGGTTGTTCTTTGAAAATTAATGGTGAAAAACATAACATATTGAGTTTAAAAATGTTAAATATAGGATAGATAACTTTTGATGAATACACACAGGGTGAAATCATTATAATCAGTGATGTTTATTCTTTTAAAAAAAATTCAGTTTTAAATGTTTTATTTTCTTAGATCATATTAAAAACCTTATCCACATTAATCAAACATATGAGGAGAGTTATCTTATTAACATAAGGAATGATATATGTACTATTCAAAGTTCTTAAGTAACATTCATTATATCTACTAGAATGCTTGATAATTTATAAACTTTAGAAAAAAAATACTTAAATCATTCATATTTTCCTTGTTTAAGTGCAAGTATATTTTCTATATTTATTATTTCATAAAATAATAGTTATTTATTAATTTAAAAAATTATGTAATCATTTTAGTAAAGGTCATATAAATTAACTATAGGAAAATAAGTTCAATTAAAAAAAATTGAGATCCCAATCATTTTGGTAAGAAAAATAATTCTAGTTTTAAATATAAAAGTATATTCTCAACTACTGAATATTTATAATTAGTTAAAATGGTATTATTTAATCCAAAATTATCTAGAATAATTTTTGGTAAACACTATGTTTATATCTTGGATAATGATTAAGAATGATTTAATTTGGTTAATTTTTATTTAAAAAATCAGAAGCTATTACTAATTTTTAAGGTATTATTTTTGTTAAAAATGATAGAAACATAACATTAGTTGAAATATAGTGTGATCATGGTAGTGAGTGTGTAAACTCTGATTTTGATTCTAGTTACAGTAAAAAATGAGTTGTAAATCTTGAATTTATCAGAACTGGATGTAATTTTCCTGACATTTTTACCAAACCTTTAACTTAATATATATTCATATTTATCAAATATACGTTCAAAACGATCAATCTTATATAATATTCATCCAACTACTTGTTTAATTAATCTCCAAAAATTGAAAAACTCCATGAGTATGTGGAGTACATTTCATCATGTTTTCATGATTAATTTATCTATTTTTCAATTCCATAAAATTTTTATGGATTTTTAATCAATTTTATATCAATTAAATATAATTTATTTGAAAGATCAGCAATATCAGCTAAAATTATCTATGATGAATTAACAAAATATAATGATCATTTATTGTATTTGGAAGATAAAATAATGGGCTATTTAACTTATATAAATATGTCTTAAATTTATTTTCTCTACCCACACTATTATTATTTTTCAAAGGGGGTGTGGTTTAAAACTCATGGTAGGTGATATCAACTTCTTTAATAAATTTCATAATTTATTTACATAGATGTGTTTCATATTATTTTTTTTTTAAAAGTAATTGATATTTTTATATGAAGAAATAATAATTTTAATTCTAAAAATAATTTGTATGGAATATGTTTTATCCATATATTTTCATAGTAATATTTTTCTATCACTCATTCATCAAATTACAATTTTTCTGATCATAGAAATTTGGAATCTAAATATATAGACATTAATATCAAGGTTTTGAGTCAAACATTAATTCCTTTCATATTTATTTAATTTTTCTTGTAGAAGTTTTTTAACTAATGAATCATTGGGAGATATTATCAGAAGAAGTATAAAAGGCCTTTATAAAGCACAAAGTAACACTTTTTAAAACAATTATTGTATCTTATATAGGTAAATAAATATTATGGATTATTGGTGAAGAATTCTATGTCTGAGAACTTATAATGTATAAAGATGTAAACAATTATTTGTAGATTCCTAAAAAGTTCCTAATCATTGATTGAAAATATAGCATTCATCTTATAGACATATCATAAGAATATATTATTAGATAACAATTCACAATAGAAATAGAATTTATATTGATAAATTCAATTAAATCAATAATTTTGTATGTTTTTTCTTATTTATCTATAGATATGTACATGTATTAATAGAAACTAAACCATATGATCAAATAATTCCAAAGATAATAAAATTAAAAATTTAAAAATTTATTTTTCTTTAATATTCTATTTTTTCATTTCTATGTTCACCTTTTATATTTTTTTAAATCCCAATGGGGGATAAATTTATGAAAAATTAAAATTATATAAAGTTTAAGATTCATTTTAAGGGGGTGTTTTATGTTTCATATATGAAAATTCATAATGTTAAATTTTCATTTCAGGGGGAGTTTTTTGTTTCTTATATCATATTAATTGCTAATGTGTTTGTTTTAATGTGATTTAAAATAAATGTAGGATTAACTCTACTAATAATAACAAGAAGTATTCTTCAAAATATAGCTAATATTTTGATTTTGATTTTTATTTTTTCATTCCAAAAGGTTGATATTATTATCCCATTTTTATACATTTATTTTTTCTTTTGGAAATCAGATTGGAATTTATAAGAGTATGATATAACATTTTTTAAATAAATTTTTTTTGTTTATAGTGAATTAATTTCCATTTATTGAAGTACCAAATAAATAAATATTTTTTTTGAAAATATGGTTGTCCGAACCTTTTTGATGCTTTACATCACTGGTTTTTAGTTAATTATAGTTCTATTGGAATAAAAAAATTTAGATAAATGAAACATGCATGGTTATTTTGAATATAATGAAATTATTGCTGACGAAGTTATAAATAATATAAATATTTTTTAAAATATAACCATTAGAGTTTATTAAAACATTTTCAATAAATATAGTCTCACTGTGAATATAGGATGAATAGATTTAAAAATACACTATGAATGTATTTCATCATTTTTATGCTTTGTAAATTATTTATTCCCAATTTTCACTTAGGAAGTTTGTAGTTTTTATTTATGAGTTTTGGATATATGAGAAACCATTGTGAGGTTAGACTTGTAAAATATATTAATAGTTCCTTTTGAATTCTTATATTTCTATTCATTTGGATAAAGGGATTCTGGGGATTTGAGTATTGATAAATGTAACTTCTTGTCACGAACCAAATCTGATCACCACCAAAACCGGCACCAAACCTGGCCCGTGACAAGGCCCGAAGGGCGTTCCCGATCCCCATGGGCTGGCACAACTGCATGGGTATCATAAAATGATAATTGGGAATGATTTACCCATGATTATAAACATAAAAAAACAAATTAATCCAATAAAACGAATCTGGGTTTTTCAAACCAAATAATGTTTTACGAAAATTTAGAACTGAATTACATAGTCTAAAGCAACTCAAAATGACTATAACAAAGGTACAAAACCAAAAATTAACAGCCTAAGAACCTCAAAATGGCAAGAGGCATCACTTGCAATCCATCTTCACAACACCGCATCATGAATGACCGGTGAAAACCGGAATTGTTGGCATAAAAGTTGTACCCAAACCTGTGACAAAAAAAATAACCAAGTCTACATACACCCAAGGGTGTATGTAGGGTGTGAGCCAATTCCCAGTAGGATACCACCACTAATAGATTCTTTGTGATGAACATTCAAAGATGAAAAGCATGCAGGTTTTCAAAAACATGTAATTTCTAGTTACAATTTCTAAAATATGAAACTTAAAAATCAGTTTTAAAGTGGGCTAATTTAAAGAATCAACACTTTTAAAATAAATTAAAAATCGGCCGAATTTTTTAATCCAAATATATTGTATGTCGATGGTTATTAAAAAAGGATCTAATGAGAACAAACAATAGGATATAACCCCTAGGCACTAGATAGATGTGGGTCCCAGGTACCTCATATCTCAATGAGAGTAACCACAAAAAATATTTGTTCTCATGCACAAGCCACTAGTAGGGAACATACCCATAACCTAGTGGTCTCGAATCATCATCGTCATAGTTTAGTTATTGTTTTAAGTGTCAATCTTGTTAAGTGGAACTGAGGCCAAACCCCATGGATTCACTAGCATAAAAGTATATGTCCACCCACCTAGATACCCATGTTTTCCCTTTGTGTTCAATCAAGTTCAACAAGCCAATAAATATAGTTTTCACATGAAAATATCACTTCCACATCAATCATTAAACAAATAGCCCCATGTACATCACACAAGTCACAAATTCCACTTTTCATTCAAATGCATTTTGAAGACAAAGTCACACCACAATAGCCCACAACAATTTTTCATAACTTTCACATAATATCCCACTCACATGTTTCATAAAACCCTTTTTATAAAAAAATCCATTTTTCACATCGCACTCACATAAACAGCCCACATCACGTTCACACCTCTTTCGCATTTCAGTAAATCCATTAAACATTTTTATAAAACATTTCCAAGAGGATAAACATCACATGATAGAACTATTCACATTTAAAATGGTCCATTTGATAGTATAAAAAATCCAAAACATTTTTCCAATTTTCTTTCACCTCTTACATAAATCATTAAACCATTCAAAACTTTCATAACACAATTATAAAGAGTGTACCAAATCTTTTCACATAAAACCCATTTCAAAACCGTATTTCAAGGACAAAATCACACCAATACAAATTAAAAACAGAATTGGAAGCCCCAAAAACATTTCTTAAATTACCCCCAAGTGTTATACAAACACCTCAAACAATAACACAAAAGATCCTCATGAAAAGCACACGTTTTCAAAATAAATTTCAAGAAGTACAATAAGGTTTTAAACCTTAAACCCATCAAAAAAACTCTTTAAGACCTAATGAAACACCAATACCTGACCAAATCAGAATTTTAATCCCAAACATGATTTAGTAAACAAATTTCATATGTTATAAAACACACCCAACCAATACCCAAAGGTTTACACTTGAAAAAAACCCAATTTTAAGCTAAAATGAAACTATAAAAATAAATTCTTTACTAAATCCAACTTAAACAGTTTCCGCACCACACACAGTATATTAGGGACATGCATAATAAGTAATTCAAGCAAACTAACTCATCTATAAATGATTACACATGGAATAACCTACCTTTTATGTCGAAACCCTCAAAACATGGTGTGAAACATCAACCACACCACTGCCGCACCTCAAGGAAGATTAATCCAGACCTAGACCACACTATTTTACCAACAAGGCACCAAATCAAACCCTAGTTTCGAACCTCAACTTCTGGACATGAGTAACTTCAAGAAAGGGTGAAATAAACTCTAAGGTAGGGGAAGAAATCAAGGAAATAAACACTTACTTGAAACATCTTGAATCAAACGAAGCAAATACACCAAAATTTGAATCTCCAAGAAACCAAACTTGATATTGAGGATCTAATTGGGACTAGAAGGTCAAGTGGGGACTGAAATTGAGTCAAAAGAGATAAGATTAAAAGATTTATAAAAGAATCAACTTACCTTCTCCAATCTGAACGATTTGAGGAACCCTAAGAAGTTTTTCCCTACTCTGTGAGGAAAATGAGGTCCAAAGTGGATCAATGAATAATGGGGGTGAGGTTCGGGATTTTGGCTTCAGGTGGGAGGTAGAATCATAGGAATATACTAAAAAATGAGTAAGTTATTAAAGATTACAAAAACAATTTAAAACTGGAAATGGCTCACGGGTGGGCCCAATTCCAAATTATTTCACTCAAACCCAAAATTCTAATGGGTTCAAAAAGGGTCCAAATTGAAATGGTGTTTTGGATATGTCATATGAGGAAATGTGGGAAGTGGAATGGTTAAAAAATATAACAAATTAAGGAGTTATAAAATAAACAAAATTTATTTTTAAATATGGAATTGGGCTCACGGTATGGCCCAAATTTTGAAAACCCTCCATTTCCACCAAAATGAATGGAAAACCCCCAAAATAAAGAATTAGTGGAAATTAAATGAAAAATACATTTGAAAAAAGTCCTGGATGTGAAAATTATCCCACCCATAGAACCTTTTATCCCCGGAAAGCCACAACAAGGCCAAATACAAAAACCATACCCAACCAATAAACCAAAAAGTAATTACTTGCCAAGATTCACCACCAAAGGACAAAACACCTCCAGTGATCATTTAAGGAAGGATTACTCTCTCAACCAAAACATACACCACTTTCCTGAAACAATCAAGCACATTCAGGCATTATTCCAATTGAAAACTCCTCAAACAAAATCTGAACATAACTCAATCAATTTACCTAAACAAACAACAACATCCAACAAAGTTACACTTACCCTACTATAAATAAAGCATTGGGCACACTCCAATCTCAATGTTTAACCAAGAAAGATATAGGAAGATAGATATCTTTGAATGATAATACCTACTTCCAAGACAAGACCAAGGAAAAAAATCTGAGTTACTTGTATGAAGAGAGAAAAATGGGATCCCCATAATAAGAGACAACTTAAATTTTTTTCCCAAGACAGAATCAGGACACTAATAGGGGGAGGCCAAAACAGACTCTCTAGTACAAGGGGTATACATCCGTTAGAAATATCCAAAATAATATGCAAGATACCCATAGTGGGTCTCCCCGCCACAAGAACCAACCATCTTAACCGACCGGTGTGGGCCAATATGAAAAGACCCAAAAAATTTAATGATTTGGGAAGGATTCACAATTAGTCAACACAGTTTGGGAAACCGTGGACTAACTGTGCAGATCATTCTTTCTGCATGGATTCCTGGAACATGGTGAGTACTAATAGTGAAAAAACCGTGTGCTCATTCTGTCTAGCCAAATTTCAATCCATTCTCCAAATACTCAATGGAATCCAAAGGGGGAGATATTGGGTGATGAAATGGGCACAAGGCCCTCCACCTATTTCTACTGAATGAGAACAACAGAAGAAAGATGATGACACCATAGGTTTAAAATCTTCCTATCTTTCATACTAAGGATATGACTTTGTACAAGGGTTTAAACGACATTGGGGTTTCCTCTGACTATTCGCCAGCTTCCCTCCAGGACCTATGGCTGGAGCTCAAAATATTAAAGCATCTTCGGCCTCGTAGTTAGGCTATGGAAACCCCTATGTGGAACTTCTTCTTTAGGTTCCATGAACAACTACACCGCATACCCCGATGGGTTCACCAAGACATAACACACTCCATAAACCACTTTACCGAAACCTGACATTTCACTAAAACAAGTTATCAGAAGATGCACACACATCGAACCTTGTTTCTTTTGGTGAGAAACAACAGAAGGGAAGGACATGTATAAACACCTTCCACTAAGATAGAGCATTTGATGTTTTCCCCAAGTGAGACTTACTCTCAACATAACAGAGTTCCTTAGATGATTGTGTGACCTTCACCTATACAGTTAAATGAGAACACAACATCACAATATGTCACTAAACATGACCTTTGTGATTAATATATTCAATACATGTAATGGGACCTTATGCCTAGTCCCTAAACAAGAGACAAGCCCAAAAAGTGGACACAATATCCTCTCATGACCAAAATCCAAAAATTGGTGGTTTAACAAGAACTCTTGCTTCAAAGAAACTATGAAGAACCCAGAGGCCCTCTTAGACACCATCACGACACTAATCCCCACTAACAACCCCAGAACACTTCCACCTTCAATGAATCGGGAAACTTAAGAAACTATGGTCTCTTTCAACATTCCACAAGAACTGTCCCACTACAAGAGGATCCACAAATAAACGAAATGAATGGGTGTAGACTCAATCAAAAAATATCGATAAAATATTCCTTATATTCATCAACCTGTGGATATTCCAATGGTGAAACAATACTGGTTTCACATCAGTTATTCATTAACCCTTAATGGGGGAATACCTTATCCAATGACAGAACCCAAGTACCCAACCAAGCTGCTCCATTGGTCAAAACATGCCAAAAACCAGATCCAAACACATAAATGGAACAATCATAAAGGTTTCCTGAAACATTTCTCGGAGGATACTACTAACCGGTCCTTCTACCCAACTTGTTGTCCAAACACAAAACCAAAACATGGTTTGAACAAGAGGGGTTCATGGACTCAAAAAATCCCACAACATCAACATTTTCGAAAAACACATAATATAAACCATCCCAAAAAATTCAACAAGAGATCATGTTTTTCTTTAAAAATATCTCTTTGAAAACAAACGATTCAGCGGTTAGCATATCCACCAATGGTACCCCGTGGGCCTCACACATGCATGTTTTTGTGCAACACCGAGCACCCTCCTCATATCCGCCATGGCACTCGTCCATTCATTCCATCAACAATACATCTTCCCATATAACCCCATGCATGTGGTCTCTCATGAAAAAACAAAAGTTTAAAATAAAAAAAATTCATTCCGCTTTTCAAAACCAAAACAGTTAACCAACAAATCGTTTTTCTAAAAACAGCTAACCACAAGATCAAAATACCAATTCTCATCTCACAAAAATTTTCACAAAGAAACAAACATTTATAAAAGAACTCACTTTCATGTTATTCACATAAATTTCAAAACATCTCATCCCATTGAAACACCCTTTGATTGTTTATAAAAATATATTGAAACACTTTTTCCAAACCAACTTCAATATAGTTCATGATTTCAAAAGTGGTATAAGTATACCATTATTAATTTAAAAATAATTCTGAAAAATTAGTTCAATCATTTCATAAATCAAACCACTCACTCTTTATTTGAAAATAATTTCAAAAAAACTTTTCTCATCTTAAAACCAAGTCACCTTAAAACCAATGTTCCATGATTTCAAAACTAAAGAACACAAGAAAATGATAGAGAGGAAACTAGTTTTAGTGGGTGACTTTTACATATGGGTGGAAGCCATATTCCAATCACTTCACTATAATAGAGAGTGTTCTAGGGAATATCCCTAGCTCCACATGTCCTTCCTGGCCCTACGAGCTCATGGAGACCATTAACCCAAGTCTCTTTTAATTTCCCTTAATCATCATTAAACTAAGAAAACAAAAGGACTCCAAAAGGTCCCAAATTCCCCTAGAGACTTGAATATCATCATGATTGGTGGTGATCAGACACACTACAGATAACCAAAATTCCATTTCCCAACAATCATAATTTCATACTATCCCGACTGTTCCCCAAATAACATGACCCAAAGAGAGTAAACCTGCTCTGATACCATTTTGTCACGAACCAAATTTGATCGCCACCAACACCAGCACCAAACCCAGCCTGTGATAAGGCTTGAAGGGTGTCCCTAATCCCCACGGTCTGTCACAAGTTCCGGGGTTTCAGAAAATGGTAATTGGGAATGATTTACCCAAGTTTATAAACATAAAACAACAAATGAATCCAATAAAACGAATCTGGATTTTTCAAACCAAACAATGTTTTACAAAAATTCAGAACTGAATTACATTTTCTAAAACAACTCAATAGGACTATAAAAAAGGTACAAAACCAAAAATGAACAGCCCAAGAACCTCAACATGGAAATATGCGTCTCCCCCAAGCCATCTCCACAACACCGCATCATGAATGACCGGTGAAAACCTGAACTGTTGGCACAAAAGTTGTACCCAAACCTACGACAACAAAAATAACAAAGTCTAATTACACATAAGGGTGTAAGTATGGTGTGATCCAATGCCTAGTAGGATACACCCACTAATAGATTCAATGTGATAATCATTCAAAGATGAAATGCATGCATGATTTCAAAATCATGTAATTTCTAGTTACAATTTCTAAAAGATGCAAATTAAAAAAATCAATTTTCAAGTGGGCTAATTTAATGAATCAACACTTCTAAAATAAATTCAAAAGCTACTAGATTTTTTCAGACAAATATACCATATGCTTATTGTAAGTATAAAAGATTTAATGAGCGCAAATAATAGGAAATAACCCCACGACACTAGCTAGCTGTGGGTGCCAGGTACCTCGTATCTCGATGAGAGTAACCACAAAAAATATCCATTCTCATGCATGATCCACTTGTAAGGAACACACCAATAACCTAGTGGTACACAATCATCATCATCATAGTTTAGTTAGAGTTGTAAGCGTCAATCTTGTTAAGTGAAAATGAGGCCAAACCCCACGGATTCACTATTATACGAGTACACGTCCACCCACGTAGATACCCGGGTTTTCCCTTTCTGCTCAAACAAGTTCAACAATCCAAGAAATATATTTTTCACATGAAAATATCACTTCCAAGTCACACATTAACAAAACATCCCCATGTACATCACACAAGTCACAAATTCCACTTTTCATTCAAATGAATTTTGAAATCAAACTCACACCAAAATATCCCACAACACTTTTTGAATAACTTTCCCAATCCAAAACATCCATTAAGAATTTTATAAAG
The DNA here is from genome assembly GCA_963277665.1 of Viscum album. Lineage (NCBI taxonomy): Eukaryota > Viridiplantae > Streptophyta > Magnoliopsida > Santalales > Viscaceae > Viscum > Viscum album. The sequence goes on from OY728157.1 coordinate 1,999,109,357, forward strand.
TCCCTCCAAATATGATAAAAATCACATAAAATCCCACTCAACTATTTCATAAAACCCTTTTTATAAAGAAAATCCATTTTTCACATCACACTCACACAAACAGCCCACATCACGTTCACACCTCTTTCACATTTCAGTAAATCAATTAAACATTTTTATAAAACATTTCCAAGAGGTTACACATCACATGTTAGAACTATTCACATTTAAAATGGTCCAGTTGAAAGTATAAAAAATTCAAAACAGTTTTCCAATATGGTTTCACCTCTTACATAAATCATTAAACAATTCAAAACATTCATAAAACAATTCTAAAGAGTGTACCATAACTTTTCACATAAAACCCATTTCAAAACCATATTTCAAGGACAAAATCACACCAATAAAAATTAAACACACAATTGGTATCCCCAAAAACATTTATTTAACTACCCCCAAGTTTTATACAAACACCTCAAACAATACCATAAAATATCCACATGAAAATAACATGTTTTCAAATCACTTTCAAGAAGTACAATAAGGTTTTACACCTTAAACCCATCAAAAAATCTCTTTAACACCTAATGGAACACCTATACACTACCAAATCAGAATTTTAATCCCAAAAAAGATTTATTAAACTAATTTCATATGTTATAAAACACACCCAACCAATACCCAAAGGGTTGCACATGAGAAACACCCAATTTTATGATAAATTGAAACTATAAAAATAAATGTTTTACCAAATCCAACATAAAAAGTTTCCGCACCCCACAAATTATATTAGTAACTCATATAATAATTAATTCAATAAAACTAACTCATCTATAAATTATTACACATGGATTTACCTACCATTTATGTCGAAACCCTCAAAACATGGTATGAAACATCAACCGCACCACCGCCGCACCTCAAAAAAGATAAATCCAGCCCTAGGCCACAATATTTGACCAAAAAGACATCAAAGCAAACCCTAGTTTGGAACCTCAAATTCTGGACATGAGGAACCTGATGAAAGGGTGAAAGAAACCCTATGGAAGGGGAAGAAATCCAGGAAAGAAACACTTACTTTAAACATCTTGAATCAAATTAACCAAATACACCAAAATTTTAATCTCCAAGAAACCAACCCTGATATGGAGGCTCTAATGGGGATTATAAGGTAAAGTGGGGACTTAAATGGAGGTTAAAGAGTTAATATTAAAATATTTATGAAATAATCAACTTACCATCTCAAATCTGGACGATTTGAGGAACCCTAAGAAGTTATGCCCTACTCCACGAGGCACATGAGGTCCAAAGTGGAAAAATTAATAATGGGAGTGAGGCTTGGGATTTTGGATTTAGGTGGGATGTTGAATCAGAGGGAGACATAAAAAAATTATTAAGTTATTAATTATTTCAAAAAACAATTTAAAACTGGAAATGGCTCATGGGTTGGCCCAATTTCAAATTAATTCACTCAATCCCAAAATGCTAATGGGTTCAAAAAGGGTCCAAATGGACATGGTGATTTGGATAGGTCATAGGAGGAAATGTGGGAGGTGGAATGGATGATAAATTATAATAAATTAAGGAGTAATTAAATAAACAAAATTTAATTTTAGATCTGGAATTGGGCTCACGATTTGGCCCAAGCTTTGAAAACCCTTCATTTCCACCAAAATGAATGGAGAACCCCCAAAACCAAGAAAGAGAGGAAATTAAATTAAAAATACATTTAAAAGAAGTCATGTATGTGACACTTCTAGTGTGTGAAAGATATATTCCATAAAATTGTTTATTAAAGGGATTTCAGGGATTTCAATAATTACCTTCCTATAGTTTTTTAAATTTGGGGATACCATAAGTGAGGCTTGAAGTTTTGGATACCTTGAATCCAGAATATATATCCTCCTTACACACTAGTTTAAAATTTTTGTTTAAATATGTCCTTTAATGGAGTATTTGTTATGTTAACTACAATAAACCAAACATTACATACATGGTTATTACTTCAGAATTGAAGCATACTTATTATAACATATAACAAAACCATGATAGGACTATATAGGTATAGTGTCTTTAGAAACTGGGAAACATAAACAACTAGTTCATAAATCATCTACATTGTCTCCCATTTAATTCATCATATCTAGAGACCCTTTTGTCATATCCTACTTAATACCCTTCTTCCTGACCTGGGGAAAAGAAAAAATACAAAAGGGGGAGCTCAAAAGCTCAGTAAGGGTAAACAAAATAAATAGAAATCATATCATATTAATAAGAACATAACATTTTGAAAATCTTAACCTGCAAAAGATATTATAAAATCATAACATGGGGTAAATCATAGTAGTGAAATGTAATCCCAATAATGATTACTTAAAACATTAAACTTTGTTTCATACACACATAATCATATAAAATCATTTCATATTAGTCAATGATCATTTCCAAGAGCATCATAGCGGAGAAATTCCATTACTGAACCGAGTTCACTCCTCGTTCCAGTCTTGTATCACTGAACCCAATTAACTTTCCGTTCTAGCCATGTCTCTCTAATGAGATATAAATATTTACTCAATGCATTGGAGGAAGATATAGGTCCCACTAATCTCATAATGAAACCATTATTATGTGTGCCACAAAATCATATATCATAGCATAACCCATGTAATAAAAATGGGTTTCTTAAAAATCATTCCATCATAACATAATCCATATAAAATTAATTCCATCCTAACATAATCAAATAAATGTAAAAATAGGGATAGAAATAGAAACCTATATTATCATAGATAGAAAATAAATTTGATAAAACACTTGAACTCCATTCACGAGGAAAGTATCCTTTCTACTTCAAAAACATTTTTACTTTCTTAACATGTTATAAAATTTTAAACTAGAAAATTGATTAAAAATAAACATGAAAACTTGTAAATGAAGATTCATGGAAATAATTTTCTAAGAAATCATAAAAATCCATTGATGTCGTATAAGTTAGAAAAACATTCTTCTCATAATTTGGCCGGAAAAGTCAAAAAGTACCTCATACTAAAAACAACAAAAGATTCCTTTCTTATCTTTTAATAAAAACTCACCAAGGGGTAAAATTGGATTTTAAAAATTTAAGGAGGATAGAAATAATATTACATATTGAGGAGCTGTGGATGTGGATGATAAATATTCTGCAGTAAATTCTGAAGAAAAAACAATCTTGGATAAAAATGAGATTATGAGATTTTCCCTTACCTTAAGTCCGATTTGCTTCGTAAGTATCTGAACCTCATGTATAATGATTTAAATAATTTCATTGACTTATTATAGAATCATATCATCATTATGATATCATATATGGTCATATTCTTATATTCTTAGTAATAATATTTCATTGCTACTTGTTATTCGGGTGTTCATTTCTTTATGTTATTATGCATGTTTGGTCAAATAAATTCTTATTATTCTTTTTAGGTTATAGATACCTCATTTCAAGAATGGTATTAGTGTAATATATATCATATTTATTCATTCAATTCATTTATATAACCATTATTCAATGAAGATCATGTAGAACGAGTTGCATCACATCGTGGAGATGGTTGGTCGTACATACGCACGAGCGATCATATCATTCCCATGATCATGGAATTGTATTTAAGTGTATTTATACTATTTATGATTCAATATAACTTTATAATAATCATATATAGTTATTATTTACACCATTATACCCATCCAAGTAGGGTGGTGGTGGAAAACATATTACACCACGGCGTGGAGACGGTATTCTGTAAGTACGCACGCGCGGTGATTTCGTTTTCCATAGGATGGATAGAAGGTGAAATAGGGTTGTTTCATACATATAATAACATATCAGTATATTAGTGATACTGATATTATTACTTCATAATGAAACAACTAAATAAGAGGAAGTATAAGAAGAAATAAATTTGACCGAATCGGTAATGGATATTACCTCTTCTTCGACGCGCCTCTTTGAAATCTCCACATAGGGCACTAAAATTGGTCTTTCATGAAAACCAGGACCTCTATTATGTTTCTAGGTAATTTTAGAAGGGAAATGGGAAGGTTTTTGCCGAGCTTGAAGGCTCAAAGATGTGTAAAGAGAGGAGGGAGGAGGTGCCCTTTTATAAGGGAGGAGAGGGGCACCTTAGGAAAAACATAAATTATTATTTTATAATAAAGTCATATTCGGTTTATAATAGATCCAAATTGATTTATTTTGAATCTGGGTCAAAATCCTATCATTCAATAGGTTTTATACATGTTTATATTACTATTTTAACCTTATCATTGAGATTTAACTCTAAGTTAAATAATTTAACTTTTACCGTGTCTTTTAGTTTTCTTACACTATATGGTTAATAAACTTAATATAAAAAGAAAAACAAACCCAAGTGGTTAATTATTAATATATATAACCATATCTAAGTCATTTTTCCGAACCTTAGATTTTTAGGAATAAAATAACAACTAATAATATAATATTTTTTTAAAAAACTAATTTATGTCAATTTTGAAACTATTTGGCACATTAATTTTTGTGAAAATCATATCAGCATGATTAGTTCGATAAAAGTTTATTAAATCAATACTAACATGTCATATTAACCATGAAATTTATTTTAATTCATAAAAAGTCTCAAATTACTTTTATTTGGGTATTTATAATATCAATTATGTTAATATTTCATTACTAAGATAATTAATGCATCATCATTGTGTTATAAATAAATTAACTTATATAATGTCTAAAAATTATAAATAAAATAAAAATATGTAGGAAATCTTTTTATATTTTTAATAAATATTTATATTTGAATTTATCTTATGTATAACCCTATATTAAAAATATTTTACTTATTAAACTTTGATTTTAACTCTTTTAACTCTTCTTTAAATAAAATAATAATAAATATCCTAATCTAATCCATGTGGACCTAAAGGGTAATATTTTATCCCTAAGGTAGTTTTTGGTCTAATTACACTTATCCAATAGAATTAAGGCATATGTTAGGTTAATAATAATATCATTTTTATCCTTAATTACCCTATTTACTTTTAATCGTGGTAAATAAAAGTAAAAAGTTACTATTCACCAAAAATTATTTTTATCTCATTGAACCATATTTTACTTACTGATATCAACATTGTCTTTCATATTTTTGAAATTCCACTCACAGAAGTGGTAAAATTACTTTTTATTTATATTTGAAAATTCTCCTAGGAGGTGGGTAAAAGACGGTCAAAAGTTCAATAAAATTTTTATATATATATAATTACTATAAAGTTACTCCAATGAATTACATTGAACTTATATAGTTATTATGTATCTATTTTGACCTAATATAAATTTAAATAAAATAAATAATTATTTAAATAAAATGACGGTTTTTAAATAGTAACCCAGTTTTTTCACTATTCATCAAAAATTGAATGTTTTCAGAAAAATACCAAAAATTAACCCTAGGATAACTTCGATATTCTGAATCCAAAAATGAAGTCCATTTTGAATGATAAAATTTATAAAAGTTCACGAAGTGGGTATTAATATTCATAACGGCTAGTTTATATAATATTTTAATAACATATCATTGTTTAGTGAAACTCGGTATTGCGTACAACTCAAGTTATCGAGGAAGGTTGCTCTTTCCTGCAATGCAAACCAATACAATGTTTTGTGTAGTGAAATGATTCTTTCAGTGTTGTGTATAAAATAATAAATAAAAACAAAATATTTCTCATAAAATCTTGGGTGTTACATTCTACCCCCCTTAAAATGAATTTCACCCTCGAAATTCATCAATTTGTAACAAACAGTTAAGGATACATCTCCATAATCATATCCTCAAGTTCCCATGTAACTTATTCCAATTGTTGGTTCCACCATAAAACTTTCTCCAAGCGAGTGGTCCTGTTCCGTTGGACTTTTTCTCTACAATACAAAATCCTTATCGGTTGTTCTTCATAAGAAAGATCTTTCTCCAGCGGTACAAATTCTGAGCTTAGTACATGTGATGGATCAGGTATGCACTTTCTCAGGACAGATACATGAAACACATCATGAACATGAGAGAGATTCGGTGGAAGCTCCAATTGGTAACCTACCTTTCCAACACGATCCAGTATTTCAAAGGGACCAATATACCTAGGGCTCAGCTTCCCCGTATTTCCAAATCTCATTACTCTCTTCCAAGGAGATATTCATAAGAACACTTTATCACCCACTTCAAACTCTACGTATTTTCATCGGTTGTCGGCATAACTTGTTTGTCGACTTTGAGCTGCTTTTATGTGTTGTTGAATAGATCTTACCTTTTCAACCATCTCATCAACAAGAACAGGTCCTAATATCTTTCTTTCCCCAACTTCATCCCAATAAGTTGGAATCTTGCATTTATTTCCATAGAGATCTTCATAAGGAGCCATCTGAATACTGAAGTGAAAGATATTATTATAAGAAAATTCCACCAAAGGTAGGGGTTGATCCCATCCACCTTTGAAATCCATAGAGAAAGCTCTCAACATTTCTTCTAGAGTTTGAATTGTCCTCTCAGACTTACCGTCTGTCTGAGGATGATAAGTAGTGCTGAAACTCAACTCTGTATCTAGAGTATGCTGAAGACTTCACCAAAAAATTGATGTAAACCTCGAATCCTGATAAGATATAATGGGAAGTGTTACTCCATGCAATCTTATCACATACTTTGAATATTTCTTGGCAAGCTGATCAAGAGAGAAATCCTCTCTAATAGAAATGAAGTGTGCCGACTTCTTAAGAGGATGAACTATGACCCAGATAGCATTATTTCCTTTGGATGTTTTAGGATGTCCGGTGAAAAAGTACATAGTGATGTTTTCCCATTTCCATTCAGGTATGGGTAATGGTTGTAACATCCCATTAGACTTCTGTCTCTCAGCTTTAACTTGCTGACAAAACAAGCATCGAGAGACATATTCAGCAATATCTCTTTTCTTTCCATCCCACCAGAATTACTATTTCAGGTCCTTATACATCTCTGTGCTTCCAGGATGAATAGATAATGAAGAACTATGTGCCTTATCCAGCAGCTCCATCTTTAATTCTAGGATGGGAGGAACACAAACCTAATTCCTGAACCTTATTATCCCATCACAATCATGGTTGAATTCATGATCATTTATCTCCTTCTTTTTTAACTCTACATCTTCTTTCTGTGCCTCCTTAATCTTCACATGTAATGATGGTTGAACATTCATTTGGGAAAGATATGATTTTCCCACTTCCATTTAAATTCCATGATCCAACCTTTGTGAATCCATAAATATTGGATCTTTTGTGATCCTCATCATGGATAAGCTAGTATGGTCTTGTCGACTTAATGCATCTGCCATCTTGTTTGATTTCCCAGGGTGATAATGAATTGAGCAGTCGTAGTCCTTAATCAACTCCAACCATATTCTTAACACATATTTAGCTCCTTTTGTGTGAAAATATACTTTAAACTTTTATGATCAGTATAAATATCACACCTTTCACCATAAAGATAATGCCTCCAAATCTTTAATGCAAATATTACCCTAGCTAACTCCAAATCATGAGTTGGGTAATTTTTCTCATGGATTTTCAACTGTCGTGAGGCATAAGCTATCACCATATCATTTTTCACAAGAACACACCACAACACCTTCTTGGATGCATCACTGTAGATCACATGCCTTTCTCCACTACAAGGTAGTGTGAGAAAAGGTTCACTGGATAATATTCATTTTAACTCCTTGAAATTCTATTCACATTCCTCTGTCCAAACAAACATAACTCATTTCTGAGTCAATTTCGTGAGTGGGTCAGGTAATCTTGAAAAATCTTTTACAAAACGTCGATAGTACCCAGCTAAACCAGAAAAACATCGGATCTTAGTTACTGTTGTTGGCATCAACCATCTTTCAATAACCTCCATTTTTGCTGGATCAACATATATTTCCTCTTTAGAGATTATGTGAAACAAAAATGCAACTTTTGGAAGAAAAAATTCACACTCGGTAAATTTAGCATAAAGCTTATCCTTTCTCAGGGTCTTCAATACAATTCTCAAGTGATCTTCATGTTCTTCCTTCCTCTTTGAATAGACAGGAATATCGTCTATAAACACTATCACAAACTGATCAAGATATCCTCTAAGGACTCTATTCATTAGATCCATGAAGATAGCAGGGGCATTAGTACGACCAAATGGAATCACTATAAATTCATAGTGTCCATACCTTGAACAGAAAGTCGCCTTTCGTATATCCTCCCTTTTGACCCTTAATTGATGATACCCTGAACGAATATCAATCTTGAAAAAGTATTGAGCTCCTTTTAGTTGGTCAAATAAGTCATCAATGCATGGTAGAGGATATTTGTTCTTGATAGTGATCTTGTTAAGTTCTCGATAATCAATGAAGAGTCTCATTGATCCCTCTTTCTTCTTAACAAACAGAACAGACGCTCACCAAGGTGATGCACTAGGGCGTATGATTCCCTTATCAAGATTCTCTGGGAGTTGAATCTTAAATTCCTGCATCTCAATTGGGGCTATTCTATAAGGTGTCTTTGAAATAGGTAATTCACTCGGTACGAGTTCTATTGAAAACTCAATTTCATGATTTGGTGGGAGATAAGGCAATTCCTTAGAAAAGACATCATCAAACTCCCGTATAATGGGAATATTCTTAGTCATGAGTTTCCCTCCAACAATTTGAGATAAATAAACTTCATTTAGTAGAATCAAGACCCATAAGATGGAAGAAATTTCAACTGGAATGTTATGTTCATCCTTGCATCGATAGATGATCATAGATTGATCTGGAATATGTAATGTGACTTCCCTTCTTTGGAAATTGATTTGAGCTCCACATAAGAAAAGCCAATCCATGCCAAGAATCACATCAAATTACACTATAGGAAGGATCACAAGATTTGCAGGAAGTACATTCCCACAAACATCAATTGGAGAAGAATTGTAATATTTTAATGCGACTGTTGTGCCATTCGTGGTTGTCACAGATAAATCAATATCTAACCGCTGAGGTAATATGTTGATACCCTTAAAACATTCTTTATAAATAAAAGAGTGGGTGGATCCAAAATCAAATAAAACATTTTCTACTTTAGAGTGGATGGTAAGTGTACCTTTCACCACTTTGTTATTGTACTCCACATCACCGATAGAAATTACATGTGACTTTCCATTGTCTTTGGCCTTAAGAGTTTGTTGACGTCGATCATCATCAACAACCCTTGGATTAGGGCATTGATTGGAATAATGCCCTATTTCCTTGCACTTGAAACATTTAAGTGTAGGAGGTGCATTCTGTGTATCCCTTTATTTGTTTGCATCATTAGACATCTTCTTCCCATTATTTCGACATTCAACCAACCGATGACCTTCTTTTACACACTTAAAACATTTACTTGTCCCTTTAAGAAAATTCCCTCCATGTTTCTTTCCACACTGTGAGCATAAGGGAAAACTCATATTCTTTTCAGTGTGGTCTTTATATTTTCCTTTGAATTCCATTTTCCTCTTCTTATCAAATCCATGTGATTGGTGGGTTACTCCAATCTCCATCTCAACCTTAAGAGCACATCGAAAAATTTCCTCATAGCTATTGAAGTCCCTTATATCTAACACCCTTCAGAGACTTAGTTTTAGGCCACTAAAGAATCGATCGATCTTACTCTCAGGTTGGATAACAATCTCATAAGCATACCTTTCAAGTCTTGTAAAATTTTCTTCGTATTTACCAACAGATTCATCAACCTTTTGCTTCAGTAGAAGAAACTCCTTCTCCATCATTATTCTATGAATACAAGGGAAGTACTTATTGAAAAATATGTTCTTGAACTCGTCCCATTGCATGGACACAATTTCATCCCTTTTCCTCGTATTCTTAATAAGATCCCACCATTGATCAACTTCACCTTCCAAAAGATATACTGCTAAGATGACTTTATCATGTTCAGAACATTGTAGAACTAAAAATATATTTTTAGTGGTACTAATCCACTGTTCTGCCACTAATGGATCAGTAGACCCACTGAATGAGGGTGGATGCTGTCTCATGAAAGATTCAACAAAATTTCGCTCATTTATTTTCTCATTTGGAAGTACTGCATGATTCATAGCTTGAGAAAGTTGTGTGAGCATGACCACAAGATTTTTCATTCCAGCTCCCATAACATTCGGTTTCTTAGGGGGACAATCATTGTATTTTGCATCGTATTCTACCTTGACATGGTTCCTTCGGGTTCCAGCCATTTACTAAAACCAAGAAGAATAGTGTGTGAAAAAGTAATTATAACAGGAAAACAACATAATCAGTAATAAAATTTCAAACTTTAGGTATTATCATATTTTTTTCATGGACATTTATAAAACACTAATATTGTGTTCTATGTTTATACATATCCTTAGAGATCTTTCTAAGGCTTTCGCATCCTAGTTTCCAAAGGATGGATATACCCGCCCTCTGATACCAAATATAATGACCCAAACATTACATAAGTGGTTATTACTTCAGAAATGAATCATACTTATTACAACATATAATAGAACCATGATAGTACCATATAGTTATAGTGTATTTAGAAATTGGTAAACATAAAAAACATGTTCATAAATCATCTACATTGTCTCCCGTTTATTTCATCATATCTAGAGATACTTTTGGTATATCCTACTTAATACCCTTCTTCCTGACATGGGGAAAAGAAAACATACAAAAGGGTGGGCTAAAATTCTCAGTAAGGGTAATTAAAATAAATATCAATCATATCATATTCATAAGAACATAACATTTTGAAAATCTTAACCAGCAAAAGAGATCATAATATCATAACATGGTATAAATCATAGTAGTGAAATGTAATCCCAATAATCATATCATAAAACATGAAACTTTGTGGCATACAAAACTAATCATAGAAAATCATTTCATATTAGTCAAGGATAATTTCCAATACCATTATAGCGGAAAAAGTCCATTACTGAACCGAGTTCACTCCTCATTCCAGTCATGTATCACTGAACCGGATTAACTCGTCGTTACAGCCATTTCTATCTCATGAGATATAAATCGTTACCCAATGCATTAGAGTTTGATATAGGTCTCACCCATCTCATAATGAAACCATTATTATGTGTGCCACAAAATCATAAATTATAGCATAACCCATGTAATGAAAATGTGATTCTTAAATATCATGCCATCATAACATAATCCATATAAAATTAATTCCATCATAACATAATCAAATCACTGTAAAAATAGGTATAGAAATAGAACCCTATATTATCATAGATGGAAAATAATTTTGATGAAACACTTGAACTCCATTCTTGAGGAAAATATCCTTTCTACTTCAATTTTATTTCCTTTATTAACATGTCATAAAATTTTAAACTAAAATAAGTTGACTAAAAATAAATAGGAAAACATGTAATGGAATATTCATGGAAATAATTCACTAAGAAATCATAAAAATCCATTCATTCCGTATAAGTTAATACAACATTCTTCTCGTACATTGGTCGAAAAAGTCAAAAAAGTACCTCGTACTAAAAACAACAAAAGATTCCATTCATATCATTTAATAAAAACTCAACAAGGGGTAAAATTGGATTTAAACAATTTTATGATGATAGAAATAATATTACATATTGAGAAAAAATGGATGCTGATGATAAATATTCCCCAGTAAATTATGAAGTATAAACAATCCCAGATAAAAATGAGATTGTGAGATTTTCCCTTACCTTAAGTCTAATATGCTTCGTACGTATCTGAACCTCCAGTATAATGATTTAAATAATTTTATTGACTTATTACAGAATCATATCATTGTTATGAAATCATATATGGTCATTTTTTTATCTTCTTATTAGTAATATTTCATTGCTACCTGTTATTCGGGTGTTCATTACTTTATGTTCTTATGCATGTTTTGTCGAATAAATTATTATTATTATTTTTAGGTTATAGATACCTCATTTCTAGAATGGTATTAGGGGAATATATATCATATTTATTCATTCAATTAATTTATATAATCATTATTCAAGGAAGATCATGTAAAACGAGTCGCATCACATCGTGGAGACGGTATGCCGTACGTACGCACGAGCGATGATATCATTCCCATGATCGTGGAATTGTATTTAAGTGTATGTATACTATTTTAGAATAAATATTACTTTATAATAATCATATATAATTATTCTTTACATAATTATACCCATCCAAGTAAGGTTGTGGTGGAAAATAGATTACACCACGACATGGAGATGGTATTCTGTACGTACGCACGCGTGGTGATTTCATTTTCCGTAGGATGGGTAGAAGGTTAAATAGGGTTGTTTCATATTTATAATAACATATCAGTACATTAGTGATACTGATGTTATTACTTTATAATGAAACAATTAAAGAAGAAGAAGTGGAAGAAGAAATAAATTTGGAAGAATCGGTAACAGACATTACCTCTTCTTCAACACACCTCTTTGAAACCTCATTTTAGGGCACTAAAATTGGTCTTTAAAGAATACCATGACCTTTAGTTTTTTTCAAGGGATGTTTAGAAGGAAAATGGGTAGGTTTTGTCTGATAATTAAGGCTCAATGTTGTGTAAAGTGAAGAGGGAGGAGGTGCCCTTTTATAAGGGTGGAGAGGGGCACCTTAGAAAAAACTTAAAATATTATTTTATAATAAAGTCATATTCGTTTTATAATAGCTCCAAATTGATTTATTTCGAATCCAAGGTGGGTATGGGTCTAAAGACTCTCAAAAAAACGTTTTATACAAGTTTAGGATTCTATTTTTACCTTATCATTTAGATTTATCTATAAGATAAATAATTTAACTTTTACCGTGTTTTTTTGTATTCTTACACTATATGGTTAATAAACGTACTATAAAAATCCAAAACAACACCAAGTGGTTAATTATTAACATATATTACCTTATATATGTCATTTGGCAGAACCTTAGATTTTTAGGAATAAAATTACAATTAATAATATAATATTTGTTTTGAAAACTATTTTATGTCAATTTTGACACTATTTGGAACTGGATTTTTGTGAAAATCATATGAGCATTATTAGTTAGAAAAAATTTTATAAAATCAATACTAACATTTCATATTAGCCTTTAAATTTAGTTTAATTCATAAAAATTCTCATATTACATTTATTTGGGTATTCATAATATCAATTATGTTAATATTTCATTAATAAGATAATTAATGCATCATCATTGTGTCCTAAATAAATTAAATTATATAATTCCTAACAATTATAAATAAAATACAATTATGTAGGAAATATTTTTTTCTTTATAATGAATATTTATATTTGATTTTATCTTATGTATAACTCTATATTAAAATTGTTTTAGTTATTAAACTTTGATTTTAACTCTTTTAAATATTCTGTAAATAAAATAATAATAAATATCCTAATCTAATCCAAGAGGACCTAAAGGGTAAAATATTATCCCTAAGGTAGTTTTTGGTCTAATTAAACTTATCCAATAGAATTAGGACATATTTTAGGTTAATAATAATATCATTTTTATCCTTAATTACCCTATATACTTTTAACCGTGGTAAATAAAAGTAAAATGTTACTATTCACCAAAAATTATTTTTATCTTATTGAACCACATTTTACTTACTGAAATCAACTGTGTCGCTCAGATTTTTGAAATTCCACTCACAGAAGTGGTAAAATTAATTTTTATGTATATTTGAAAATTCTCCTGGGAGGTGGGTGAAAGACGGTCAAAAGTTCAATAAACTTTTTATATATCTAAAATTATTATAAAGTTACTCCAATGAATTACATTGAAATTATATAGGTATTATGTATCTATTTTGACCTAATATAAATTTAAATAAAATAAATAATTATTTAAATAAAATGTCGGTTTTTAAATAGTAACCCAGTTTTTTCACTATTCATCAAAAATTGAATGTTTTCAGAAAAATACCAAAAATTAACCCTAGGATAATTTCAATATTCTGAATCCAAAAATGAAGTCCTTTTTCAAAGATAAAATTTATAAAATTTCAAAAACTGGGTATTACTATTCATAATGGCTAGTTTATATAATATTTTAATAACATGTCATTGTTTAGTTAAACTCGGTATTGCGTACAACTCAAGTTATCGAGAAAGGTTGCTCTTGTGTGCAATTCAAACCAATACAGTGTTCTATGTAGTGGAAAGATTCTTTCGGTGGTGCGTATAACATAATATATAAAAACAAAATATTTCTCATCAAATCATGGGTGTTACATTATCAAATAGTTTTTTTAAAATTTTCAATATATTAATTATTGAATTACTTTTGTAATCATTTATTAATTATAAATATTTTAAAATTTTATACTTACAATATTTATATTACTTCCTTTAAGTTTTGATAAACATTTAAAAGATTATTTCTAATGTGAAAACTTCTTTTCATACAGAATATAATTCCACTACACGCACATCTTTAATTAAATATTTTATTTTGTACGTATTTTTTTAATATGATTAAATTAAAAATCTAGGGACATAAGAAATTTATATATTTTTTTAAAACTATATTTTACCCCTGTTGAAGTATAATTATCGTCATCCTTCTAGAAATATAGTGAAACCCAAAACACCTCAAAACATAACCCTTATATCCCAAAAATCTACATTGATCCTATACCTTTTACTAAAATAAAACATGAATTTATACCCACATATGTTGAAACCCAAGACAAGTATCCAGGAAGGGGAACATTTGATGACCCAATAATAGTATCCCACTATCTTTGACACATTGACACCAAAAGATAAACATCATTTATGTGAAATGATATGTTGTGTGATGTTTTTTTATGTTCACATAAACCCAACTATAATAATAACCCATTCGTGTTCATACTATGTTATACCTCTGTCCAAACAATGTTAAAAAACACACACCCCTTGAAGACTCATATCGGTATGACCCAACTCTAGAAAGGCCAATCCTTCCTATAATATATTTACCAAATTCCATCATGTCAAAAAGAGGTATACCCCCACATTGAATTTTTATTTGAATGATTCAATAAATATAGGGTTTCACCTATATCCATGATGAATCACTCATTATGAAAAAAATAATTATACCCCCACATCGAATCTCATATTGAATGATTCAATTATTATAGGGTTTCACCTATATCCACAATGAATCACTCATTGCATCGCAACTTGGTCCACTTATCAACTCAATGATCATTAATAAGATAGATGAAATGTTTTTTCAAGATAATATTACTTTAAATAAATATAATAGAATGCCAAAAAAGAGGGTCCATGTATCATTATCAATCATTAGTCAACATAAAAATAATAATGGAAGTCTAATAGACCCAAAATAATAAATCCCATGTGATAAATAATCCCATGGTTAAATAAATAAACAAACACATAATAGGGATCAACTAAATAAAATAATTAACTCATCCATCACTGTACCCCAAATCAACTTACTGACACTCAATAGATATATATACTAGAAACCCCTTGGTAGAATACCATGCTCATTTCCATATATCTTAATTTATCATTGGGGTAATCTCCCACTATGTGATTATATGGACTTATATATAAATGTCAATAAAAACCTATATTTTATTACACCATATTTCATGATTTATTACAAATTGATACACTTAATAAAACCGAATAAGATCATGATACCTACATTATATGGGTAATTAGTTACATAAAATTATAAATTACAATATAGTAACAAAAAAATTATTTTAAACTCTTTTAAAATGATCTTAATAAAATATATTTCTCTACTAGATGTCCATGGTATAACCTAAGGAGATACAAAATAAAGGCATTATATATATATATCCCACTAAGTTAATAATTAGAAGTAAATAAAAATTTAAATAAGTACATGTGATTCAAGAGGCATATCAAGGTTAAATAAGGGGTGTTGTAATAATATATTTGAACATCGATGGATGGTATATGATGATAATATAAGGGAACTATGGGAATGTAGAAACAACATTAAACATGATATCATAAGGATCAGTCAAGGCTATCCAATGAAAAAATATATCATGGGGTCCTTAGGATAACCTCCCTTACACTATATGTGTCATCTTAATAGATAGAAACATTACAAAATTCATTTTAGGTATTTATAATTGTGCGCACATTTTACATATTAATATCATGCACATGAATATGTGTGTCATATAAAGCATTCAACATGGGATCATACTTCATCCAATTTAATCCATTATTATGGATTTTGGGTTAAATACAAGTAAGAACCTATTAATTGAATGATGTTTATATATATGTAAATACTATTTTGTGTAAATGAGGTTGGTTAGTCGCTATACATATGTTTTGCATAAAAAAATTACAAGATAATTTTAGTATCATAATAAGGGTACATAAAGATTCATGGAAGTGATTAATGAGTGCGAAATAGTTCCAAATTAACTTGTACATCGTAAATAAAGTATTAAAGTTGTGTAAAAAATATCCCATAATGAAAAAATGTGAATCCAATGTAATAATATGAATAAGGTTCCTGAGTAAAGAGGAGAAGGAGAAGATCCATTTCCTTGAGATTTTTATTCTTAATAAATGGGAGGAGCTTCGTAAGAGAATGGGAGAACATTGAGTGGAATATAGGGAAGTGAGGGCAGAATAAATTTTTGTTCCAATAGTTTTTATTGAATATTAATGGGATGTTGGGTGAATTTTTATAGAAAATACAGTATAATTCATTTTTATGATTTCTAAACATAGGTTTTGGACTCTATATGAAATATTAATACAAACCAAAGATCATAGCACGTTTTTTACTAGAGGTTTCTACCATAGAGGTGTGTATTCAATTATTTTGTATTTATATGAACTAAACTGAGTAAAATAAAACCTTGGTGATGTAGAAGTGAGTAATGTTTATCAAGAATATATTTTAACATTTTAAAATATAATATAGGTTTTGGAGGATTCATCGGGGCTTTATAAAATTAAAGGGATAACTTCAAAAAAAATTATTTTAAAGGATAAACATGATTTTTATAGCTAATAAATATTATGGAATATATTATATCATCTTTAAGTAATTATTATGTTATATTATATAATATATATTTATAAAATATTTTATATTAACCCAAAAATTAGAATATATAGAAAAATTGTGAAAAAAAGTTTTTAGATAATTTCAATGTGCTGAATTCAACAATAAAAATTATTTTATCCAAATAATCCTCAAAATATTAGAATATACACAATTTAATCCATATCCACATTTATTAAAAAAATTAGTCTGAATGACTATAAAAATTTTATAACCCCTTTAAAATTTACATTTGACATCATAAAAATGAATTACCATTTATATGTAATATATGTTATTTAATAATAAATTTATATATATATATAACTTATTTCAATAATTATTTAATTATAAAAATGAGTGGGTTCATTGAAACTATATATTTTCAAAAAATATAATTTTTGTTTCAGTGTATTAAAATGTAATTTTTATCAATATTATAATTTAATCACTATAAAGTAATAGTAAAAGATAAATATGATATTTAATTTAATAAAATATAAATATAAAAATTCACACTATTAGGGTATAGATAAATAGTCCATTATTACACCAACGAATTCCCTATAGGTAAGGAGTGTTGTAAAGGGATTCTCATGGGGTGGTTCAACGAGAATGGTTTGGGTTATGATATCAAAAATATTGAATATCTACCAATAATTGTTTATCTCATGATGTAGTAGTTGAATCTTGGATTGGTCTTGGTTAAGGTATGTTTACACTGATGATATCTCCCTTAGAAGCTCTATTAATTGGACATCATAGGGTACAATCCAACTGCTCTAGTTCATCTCATCTTTAGACTATGTAAATTTTATTTCCCATAATATATATATATTTTTGTCATATGATAACTTTATGATGGATATATTTCGAATTCTTATAATTATTAACATTATTTTAAATCTATCATACTATAACTGTCCAATATAACAAATGTGGTGCATGTGTTTTCTGTTACTACATTACTTAATAAAGAATTTCATCATTTGAAAAGGTAATTTTATTTGTAATACAATAGATCATTACATTCATACCACCTTCAGAAATTTATCCCTTCAAATTTCCATTTCATACACAAAGGAAGATGATGGAACTTTTGTTTCTTTGTCAATCCCCTTTCCCATGTTACATCCACAAACATGTGGTGCCACCACATCACTTTCACCTAGTGAGCAGTCCTATTTAGTAGAAAATTAACTCTATGATCTATGATCTTCACCATATTTTCCCTTTATAAAAGATAATTCTCCCATTGTACCACCGTTGGATTTTGTATTTGTGGTGGGTCTAGTTTGTATATCCTAAAGATAAATACAAGGAACACATAATGTAATTCCGATAAGTTAGTTGTTAGTGCTAGTTGATAAGACTCCATTCCGATGTAATAAACTACGTAAAAGGAGTTAATTTTTATAGATCTAAGATTTCACTTCTTATAAAAAATTAAGACATTATTCAAAAGATATATATGAAGGAACACTTTATCTTCAACCTCAAACTCCAATTCTCATTCTTGATTATCTACACAACTGATCAGTTAAATTTTTAAGGATCTCATATGATGGTGAATGGTCTAAATATTCTTTATCATATCATTGAAAATATCATGTTCCGTTAGCTTCCACCCTCCAACATCATCCCAACAAGTTGAAGGCTTACAAATCATACCATATAAAGCCTTATAAGGTTCAATTTGAATGGTAAAATGGAAATAGCTATTATATTAAAAATTTAATAGGGGTTATGTTGATCCTAACATCCATTATTATCCATTTAACATTATCATATGATATACTCTAAAGTTTAATTGGTTCTTTTAGACCAAAAATCCATCTAGGAGGGATAAGTACAATTAAAGCATAATTCAATATCAAATTCTTGCTAAAGTATTCTCAAGAACCACAAGGTAAATATCAAATCTAGATTAGATGTAATAAATAGTGGAACTCGATGAAGATTTACCACATTCATTATGTATATTATAGAGATTTGATCAAGACATAAATATTTTTAAATAGTAATGAAATGTGCTTACATTGTAAGGGGATTTATTACCTCTGATATGAATTTATTTCCTTTATTATTCCTAGAGGGTTATATGATTAAATACAAGGTTATGTTATCCATTTTCCCAAATGGCATGGGAAATAGTATAATAATAACCTTATACATTATTCTTTAACCCATGAATTTTTATCATAGCATTTATTTATATACATATTTTTCAATCTTCTATTTATTTTATCCCACCATGAGTTTTGCTTCAACTATATATATAATGGTGTCTCTGAGATGATTAGAGAATGATGATTTATACACATCATCCAGAATTATCGTATGTAGATCTAATTTCTATGGGACACTTATCTAGGTTAAAAATATTATAGCACCATCATTGGAAATGTCAGCATCCAAAATACTATCCACCTTTTTCTGTACCACTTCATCATATTTTTGGGCCTCATTAATCCATTAATAATGGATTGTTGAGCAGTTATTTGAGAATGGTAGGATAAATATCCTTTTAATATTCCCATGTATATCCTTTTTGTGTACAAGAATATTATATCCCATATAATCCAAATAATGGATAGGGTTGTGGGGTCTATTCTATGTGAAGCATCTTTCATAATGTTTCTTTAGTAGGATGTTAGTGGATTGAATAACCTTGATCTTTGATAACCTATAACCACTTAAATTTGTGCATATTGAGATCCTTTTGTGTGAATATATACTAGAGGTTATTATAGACCATATATAATTTAAACACCTCCCCATTGAGATAATGTCACTAAATCTTCAATGTGAATATCACTATAGAAAATTATAGATCATGTATTGGGTAGTTCTTCTCATGGATCTTTAATTACTGAGAGGCTTAGGATATAAAATTATAATCAAGCATGAGTATACTACCCAATCCTATGTTGAATGTTTTTATATCAGAAATCATTCTCCAATGGTGGATAATTTGAGAACAAGTTTATTTATTATGCTATTATTTAACTCATTAAATATCACTTGATATTCATCATTACAGACTATCCTAACTCCCTTATGAGTTATCTTGGTTGTTGGGCTTTACAATCATGAGAATTTTCTCAGAAATAGACAATAATTCTTAGAGAATCTAAGGAAATTATGGATTTAGGTCCAACATATTTTTCTAGAACATCCTTTAATCACTAGTATTTTTTGAGGATCTATATATATACATTTTTTTGGTGATAACATTTATAAGGAAGGATACCTTCTCCATCCAAAATATATATTTATAGTACCTCATAAATAACATTTAGTTATTCAAAGTCTTTAGTATTCAATTTTAATTAACCACTTATTCATCCTTTCTTTTGGAGTATATAATTTTTTCTGTAAATACTACGAAACAATTTCCACAGTAATCCCTAAAGAAGTTATTCTTCATGTACATAAATATTGATGAAGTATTAGTGAGTAAAAATGGGATCACTATGAACTCATAGTGAATTTACTATGTAAAACACGTAGTCTTGGGGATATCCTCCTTCTTCATAATTAAATGGTAATATCCCAACCAAAGATATTCTTTGAATGTGTATTGAGACTCACATAGTAGATAAAATCATCTTCCAATCCTTAGAAGATGATATATTGTCTTTATCATGATCTTATTCATCACACGTTAATAAATGAGGAGTATTATTGGCTAGTATTTCTTCATAAAATAAACAACCAATTCTCCCCATTGTGAAGCACATGGGAATATATACCCAATGTTTATATGATCTTTTAGTTTATTCTTCAGTTCCTTAATTTCAAAAATAAACATTCTATATGGTGTTTTGTATATTATCAAATCTCTGGGTAAATGCTTGATCATGAACTCAATCTCCCATCATTTAGGAACACTAGATAATTTTTTAAACAACACATCGATGAATTAAGTTACAATGGGAATGAAATCAATATTGATCTTTAATTTGGACTCAATAATTTTAGAAATATACAATTTCACATAAGAACATAATATTGATATGTGAGATTGTAGTAGTAAATTAGATTCATCCTCTTCCTTACACTAGTTTAGAATTCTAGGTCAATTTACAATATGAAAATCTATTTCCTTCCCTTAGAAGTTTATGATTAATATATATAATTAAATCCAATTCATGCCTAGAATATCATTAAATTCCAATAGAGGTAGTATAAAACTTTTTACTCACAAAATAAGCCCATAAATGTTTATAGGGGTTGAGTTATATTCTTATGATGTAATAATTTTCCCCCTTTTCATCTTCAAAAATAAGTTCTCATCCATTTTTTGATATTGTATTTGAATATATATATATATATAGTATATATGCATAATATGAAAAATTGTGAAGAACCATAATCAAATAGTATATTTTATACCCTTGATTAAAAAACTAGGATAAATGTTAGTACTTCATTTTCAGGATCCACCCCAGTAATTTTGATGGAAGATACCACACTTCTTCCTAAGGCCCTAGAGTCTTTTGTGTTTAGTTATCATCAATAACCCTTGGCTTAGTGCATTGACTCATATAGTGTAATTTTTCCTTGTAGTTGAAACATTGAAAAAGAGAATGAGGGTTGACTAGATCATCCACCACATTAGTAGGCTTATCTAATTGTAAATTGATAACTACGTTCTCTTCCTTTCCACACATATATAACTTCCTTATCCCCTTTATGAAATTCCTATGAGGATTGTTCCCATGTATTTTTCAAGTTGGAAATATTAATTTCATTACACTGTGAATTTTCCCCATTACACTAATAGGATTAATATCTATTATTCCCTTATTATCTCCAAAACTGAAAGACCCATGAGGTTCACCAATATCAATTATGACTTTAAAAGATCATCAAGAAATTTCATAATAGCTATCCTTGTCTTGAATTTCTAATGTTTTATATATACAAGGATTTATCCAAGCAAAGAATTGTTCAAATTTATATTTTGGGGAGGTGGATTTTTTGGATGCATATCATTCAAGTCTTTTGTTGTTTTCCTTGAATACCTCAATGGATTTATCTTCTTCTTTACGTATGGTCAAAAAAATCCCTCCAGATTTTATGTAAGTGAATGAAATGAAAATGTTAATTGAAATACATTTTATGAAATTTCTCTCACACCATCAATTCAATGTCATCCTTTGTATTTTTCACCAATATCCACCATTGATCAACTTCTCCATCTATATGATAAACATCAAGCATGAACTTCTATTGCTTAGAGCATAGAAGTACATAAAATATATTTTGAAATTGATTTTATCCATTTTTTACAATTAAGGGATCATAGATCCACTAAAATACAGAGGCATTGAACATATAAATTTCTTAATTAGAAATTATTCTTTCAAGGGGGATTCTGGAGTACCAGATGACTTTTTATTTGGATTAAAACATGATTTAACTAAGAAAATGTTGTCATAATTTTTCCAAATCCTACACCCAATCGGTTGGGCATCTGAATTGTAAAGTTTTCACATTTCCTCTCACATTCAATGTAGACTCGGTTTCTCCTATTACCATAAATTAATTGAAATGTTGGGAAAATAGGGATGATTATTTTTATAATATTTAAAACATAAACTGAAAACTATGTTCATTAAAGGGAAAAATCATCAATGACATATATTCCTTAACCTTTTAAATTAATGTTTCTGATATAATTTATCTATGAACTATTTCTTAATATAAAATTTTATTGGAATGTTTTTCCTTTATAATGTTACATAATGAGATTGTGTATTTTATAAATAATATCCCCTAAGGTGGTCAAACTAAATATTTTCAAAGGCCCATTATTGTGCACTTAGTGATGATCAAGTCCATTTCAATCCATCCTTTTAAATTATGACACACCTATTTATAAAAATCACCAAATCCATATCCATTTTTATTATCTAGTTAGGGATATACTCTCTTAAAATAGCTTACTCAATACATTACCAAAATTTAGGGATGCTTTCCTAGGTTTAGACTTATCCAAAAGTCTTTCACTGGAGTTTACAAATATTAATCCCAACAAATTACTAGAATTTCATCTAATACTATTTATTATGACCCATATTTTATTACACCTTCATTCATAGTTAATTACAAAAAGATACACTTAATACAACCATAGACGATCATGAGGCCTTGTGTGTTTTGGTAATTAGGTACGTAACTTAAAAACATGAAAAATAAAAAAGAAAAATTGTTATTTTAACCTCAATTAACATACTCTTAATAAATCCATATATATTCTATAACTGTATTAGGTAACCTGGGGACATACATAAAAAGGTGGTGTGATATAAATACCAGTAAGAGAATAGAAAAATTATTTCATAACATAAACCTGTAAATGTGATCCAACAGGTATATAATGGTAAAAAAAGAGATATGAGAATCATACACATGAATATCGGTTCATAACATAATATGATAACATAAGGGAAACATTAGAATGTGGAAACAAAAAAAACATGACATTAAAAGCTTATATTGAGGATAACTATTGTGACATCAGAACATAGTTTTCTTAAGAAAATATCCCGTTAACAATACATGTCATATCGTGAGATAAAAACATTACCCAATTCAATGGAGGGCCATATAGTTTCCAGTGCACCCATCACATTCATATCATGTATATATATATGTGTGTTCTACATGGATGATTTAACATATGATCATATTTCATCACATTTAAACCCAGAATTAATTATTTAGGGTACCAAAAATTTATGTATTGAATAAATTGTAGATTGATATATCTAGATGAATACCATTGATTGTAAATGTGGATGTGAATTCATCAAAAAAAAATTGGAATTGAAACATTATAGGATAATTTCTATCTCAAAAAAAGGTATAAAAAAATTCATGGAATGGATTAATGAGAGTGAAACATGTATCTTGTAACATGAATATAATATGTAATGTAATAGGTATGTGTAGAAATGACCCATAATATGAAAAATGGGAATCCAAAGGAATAATATTAACAATGTTGTTGAATAAAGTGGATTAGGAGAGGATCACTTACCTTGAAAGGATGTTTCTTAAATTTTTGGAAGAGCTTATTAAGAGATTGGTGGAAGCAAGGGTGGAATCTTGAGAGGTCTGAAAATAATAATATATTTCTCTACGAGTTCTGAGTAAATACGAATGGGAGGTTGGTGGGGTTTTCTATATATTGAGAAGGAAATTATTTATTAACTTCTAAACATGTCTTTCAGGATCTATATGATAAATTAATCCTAAAATCAAACCATACAATGTTTTTTCCTTTTGGTTTCTTCCTAAGATGATTATATTTCATTATTTTATATAGAGAAGAACCAAACTCTTTAGAATAACACCCTTAGTGATTTGTAAGAGAGTCATGTTAATAAATAATAAATCATAAAACATTAAAATGTAATATTTGTTTTGAAAGAATCGTAAAGGGTTTATAAAATTAATCAAATAGATTAAAGAAAAGAATATTATAAAGTGAAATAATAATTTATTTTTTGGATACTATTTAACTAATATGGGACATCACCTTTGGGTCACTATGATGTCATAATACATACCATACATTTATATCATATTTAAATTTTACCCAAAAATTTGAGTGACTAATAAAATATTGAAAAATCATAACTAGATAATTTTTATGTGATTATTTTAAAAATTGTATTAATTTTCCAAAAATAATTTTCTAATTATGATAATTTACACTTTTAAATTAAAAACCCCATTTGCTGACAAATATTGACTTTTTATAATAACATTTTAAGACACTTATAAAATTTAAATTTTACTTTATGAAATTATATTATAGTTTAAATTTTATAAATATTTTTTAATAGAAATATTTCAGAAAATCTATCATTTATTTAAAGAAAATATTTTATTCATAAAAAATTGTGTGTTGATTGAAACTATATTTTTCAAATAAAATAAAATTATGTTTCATCGTTTCAAATGTTAATTTTTGGCAATATTATTATTTAATCCTTATAAATTAATAAATAAATATAATATAATCACCTTTTAATTAAAATTATTAAAAAACAAAGTTTTACTATTATGGTCTATATACATAGTCTTTTATTAAACTTGTAAATTTTTTAAAGATAATGCCTGTGATTATGAGATTTTCTAAGGGTTGTTGGGTGAACATATTTTTGGTTATCATCATGATGAGGTAGAATATATCACATAAACAGTTGGTATCATGATTTAGTTATTGAATCCCATTTTGGTATTGATCCAAGAAAAAAATACATTGATGATATCACCCTCATAAGCTTTGATATATTGGATTTATAGGTTACAAATTCTACTAGTTGAGGTCATCGCTTCCTTTATCAGTGTCAATTAGATTTATCATACCCCAATATATATATATATATATATATATATATTAATCATGTCATCCCTATAGAATAACTAAAATATCAGCACATATGATTCTTGATGGACTTTTAAATCTAAAAGACTATAAATTTCAAAAATAACTAATGTAGGGACTGTTTTTTCAATAAATAAATTGCATAATAAAGAATTATTTCATTTTAAATAGGAATTTCATTTATTAAATTTCCTACCATTACAATATCAACCCCTCAAATCCCATACTAACATCTTCATATTTAAATGTCTATGTAATGAAAATTGACTTACCATAATTGATCTCTAGAGAAATAAGTAATTTCATTATATTATGAAGTTTTCCATGTCACCAAAGAGATATCCATTATCTCACTAAATTCACTAATAATTAATAAAAATTTGTATGAAGAATAGGAAAAGAAATAATGGAAGATGTAACAATACAAACTTGTAAATTTAATCAATTTTCATAAAAAATATTGAACAAAATAAAAATTAAATCACTTTACCATGATCCATGAGGTATCCCATTACGTCATCTCTACATCTAGGAAACATCATAATCCATTAGGTTCTACTTGACAACATCTCAAACTAAAATAGCCAATATTCAAAAAAATTCCCTCAAAGGTTGCATGCAAAATTTTTATATCTCAAACAAGAAAAAATATAACACTAAGTATGAGGAAAACCCACCACACTCCAACCCCATAATCACAATCCCCAATGAGGATTCTTACCACTAGGAAACTATAACCTAATAATCTAGACATGATGCTCAATAAAAACATCTATAGATTTTATCTCCCACCTAAACTATTGAGGTTAATTAATATTTCTCTCATACATGAACCAAATAGGCTTAAAAATCATGGATAATTCCACCATATACCAAAGTATATGGGTAAACTTCATCATTATATCTAAAATCCAAAAAAATGGTTCCCAAAATATATCAATGTCATCTTGTGACCAGATCCAAAACCATGTGTGATCGCTTTGTAAAAGTCATAGTGGAACCAAATATTCACTCCAAATTATCCTGGTCAATCAACAATACTAAACCTGATATCCTATAGTAAATAATCCCATGGTTTTTATGTTATAAGACATCTCAAATAGTTATAAATAACAATCAAAATAAACCATAAATAAAGAAACACGGATGATAACACATGTTTGTAAACTAAATAATAATCATTGTGATGTTCATTAGATCAAATCACATAATAAATATATTAACTGAGAACCATTTGGAGTATTTTATGAATGTTTTTGTTCTAGGAAATGGTGGATAAGACTTCCAAAGAGGATTTAGAGGTCATAAAATAGTGATTAGTGGAGTTTTATAAGAATATAAAGATATTTATAGTACTTATGTCTATAAAAATGAAGCCACAAATAAACCACTTGGATCATACTATAGTGGTTCTCACATGAGATTAAAAATATGTGGGTAGAAGATAAATTTTGTAGTGAATTGACTGCACCCAAAGAAATAGACTTAAGATATGTTTTTCAAGAGTCTACAATATCTTACATAATAGATAAATTTCATTAACTCGGACCTATTGATAAAAACCATTATAATATCATGCACACTGTGTCAGGTCATACCATGAGTGGGATGTGAGATAATAACCACTTCTATAAATCCATATCATAAGGAGTTTCACACCATAGTAATTGATGGTTTTCTAGAGATAATTGATGAATTGAATTATAGAGGATGCGAGTCATATGATGAAATTTTATTTGGGTTATTAAATGAAATCCATGTCTAAATAAATATTGGATTCCTATGAGTAAATTACCGCATAGTGTCTATAGTTATGCTATGAAGTTGTTGGTTTTGATATCTAGTATACTTACAAGAAGTGAAGGTTTCATCATGGTGATCTTATCAAAGAAGAACCCTGATTTTCAGACCATAATTTGATCTATTATGTCTAAGACATGAAAATCATAGGATAAATGTATTTTATCCTGATGTTGTTAGTCACACATAAAATTATTTATGTTAAGAAAAAATTTAGAACTCAAAGTTTCTTTTTGTTATAGATGTTAATATTACCTATGATCTAGTTGTACACCCTTATAGGGGTGAATTTGGGTTTCATGAAAAATTAATTTTATCCTTAAAAAAATTGATATTATCTATACATTTTAAGTGACTCCTTGAATCTATAAATTATGTATAATGAAATATGAAATAGAAAAATCAATGAAAAAAATGATTTATGGGTTCACCTTATATTGGGATAATTCCAAGAAGCACATATAAATTGGGAATGCATATGTCAATTCACCACTAATTCACTTGTATGAGATTATAGTCATTAGAAGAATCTCATAGCTCATCCACATTTCATGGCCTCTTCCTCTCCTTCTCTCACTTAATTCAAGAGAGATTCAAATATATTATTGAAATTAATGTTAAACTCACTAAAATATCAATCAAAGGATTAAAAATAAATATAAATTTATATTATTCGTGATTATTAAATATTCATTTTCATATATTCAAAAATATTTTCAACATATTAGTGTTAAAGGCATCACTTTTAATATACCTCAGTTTGGTCTCACTACACCTTACAATTTCATGTATTCAATGGACATCACTACTAATTATCTATTTATAAATCTTTATGATTCCAATTCTTATTTTCTGTGTAAGAATATTCTTCTCCTGAAAAACCACCATAATCTATACTCCCATATTTTTTTAATTTGAAATAAAAAATTGAAATAAATGTAAATTTACTACTTATTGTTCTTTAGTTATAACCTTTGGATACTTTCTAGTTTGATTTTCACCATATAAATTTAAATAGATAGTTACTAGATACTATAATTACTACCAGACATATTTTAGAATATGAAATCATCATTTCTATTTGAATTATATATTTTTGACAAATCATAGTGTGGGAACATACCACAGGATGTGATAGGGTTGATTCTAAATTAATTTTATTCTAATACTATTTGATACTTGAAATGACATGACCCTTTCCCATGTAGACATATTAATTGTAGGAAAACATCCCAATAATTAATATTTAGAGCCATTTTATATTTTGTACAACTAGATATCAAAGTGAAGTCCCTTTTATATTTCTTTAATTCTCACATAAGTTCTTTTGTGGTTTAATGATTCATAGTACTGCCTAATTTGAGAAGGAAAACTATAAAAATTGCATTCAATAAATGTGTGGCATAGAACTCATTGTTTATCATATTATAACCATTACATAGAAAATATTATTACCTTTACCATGACATGATTTTATTGTTATAGCATGTAAAAAAAATCCAAATTGAAAAAATTAAGTTATCATATGAAATACCAGATAGTTTCATGTGTATTTTTTTCATTATTCTTATGTATAGTGGCACTTTTGAGGTTTCTAGAAATCACTCAAGTCATAATGTGAAACTGCCTCTCATAGAATTAATAACTCTTATGAAAGGGTTTAATTACCCTTACACACTACAGATACCATGTATGAAATTTTTTCATTTTAAATATGATTCAAACCTCATTCATGATATGGCTCTAGTAGTAAAATCATGGTATATATATTCATCATTAGATCCACTCTAGTTATCCCAGCTATTAAAAACCATCTCGATACTTAAATGAATGTTTAATTAAAAAAATAAAACTAATACAACTTGTGCTTGTGGTGACCCCCTTTAGATTTTATCATAAATATTTCTTATCACAACCATATAGATTATTCCAATTTCCTATATTCTAGACATGCATTCATTCACCATATAATATTCTTCTCTTGAGTAAATATGTATGTCTCTCCACCTATATTCATTCTCCCACAATAGCCATCTAATCACTAGTTCCCATACAATCACTCTCCCATTTCATAATAAAATTAAAATTTCTTATTGTGTTCAATTTATATTTAAGAAAATGATTTCAGTTCCACTTATAGGGAGAATTATGAACACTAGATTTTCAAGGCCCATGTTATAAAATCAACATTTTATGAAACAATGGAAATTGTTAACTTCAATGGTTCTGTCATAAATTACAAATATATTTCTCTTTTCTACTTATATTTTCCCCATAAGTAGTATCTCCTCTAATCATGTTTCACCATATAAAAATATAATTTCATGTATCGAATTATATATAGTAGGTAGAGGGGTATTTTGACCTCTTTATTTTTATGTAATTGGATAATGTCCATGGTTCAACTAGTTTTTCTAAAAAACATGTGTACAAAATGGGATCTTGAAGATTTATTCAACCAATGTGTTATTTAAACCCATTTTAGTTTTAAAATTATTATATCCTCTAACTTTATCATAAACTTATAAACTATATTAATGTGTCTTCTATAAGAGTGTTATATCTATAGAGAGCATCACATATGAGTTGTTCTTGATTGTAGACCACCACATTGGTGTAGATCTCAAGATGATTTTTATCCCAAGATCTTGCAGATTTTTGGGCATTTTCTACTGGTGTAAATGTGGTGAAAGGATTTGTTAAGAAAGATAACTAAAGAAATTGGTTGGTGGAAAAAGATAAATGATGAGTCATGGAATGTTCATGTTTCTAAGTATTAGGGATTATTTGGATGCAGTTAGGTTGAAATTAATATACATAATATTTGGAGTGGTGGTATTTCTCATTGTTTGTCCTTAATAGTGGGAGCTTTCTTCCTCACACAGACATAGTTCAGGCTACATAAGTAGACAACATGTCCCACATAGGTTGGGGGGTTACCCAATAGCCCATGTAATAATGGTGGGTTTTTGTGGCATGACATGGTTACCCCCACCTAATCCAATTAAAAATATGTGTCTTGTGTCTGTGTAAGTATTGGATTTCCAATTGTTACCCCATAATCCAATTTATTTTTTAGAGAATGAAATAAATATTGAATTTCATGAAAGCGAGAGTGGGGTTATTGATTCTTTGTCAAATCAATGGAAATTTATTTATCATAATAAATCATCATTGGTTGTTTAACCACTTCATTTATATCTAACAATTACTCATCTATGCATATTTTTTAAGAATAGTCCTTAATTACAAATATATACTATGTTTCTACTTCACTCAAAGAAACAAAGAATTATTTCTTACTTATCTAGACAAAATAGATTCTTCCAATGTACAATTCCCTACCGCTTTTGGATTTTAGATCCACAATGTCACCATGCAAACCTATTTGAGAATAACCCAAAACAACAAAATATTTTTCATCCTTTTACGCATAGAAATAATTAAACACACCCTAAAAATACCACATTATTATCTTCAAAATTATGATTACTCTTTCATATAAAAAAAACTCGAAACAAACTTTCATGCATATAGAATATAAAATGTATGCCCTGACTACAGTAAGTTAAAGTACACTTCCGATGATTCTTATTTGCATTGGGTAGTATACTCCCTCATTTTCATCATACATTCAATTTTTATTTCCCAACTAATATTAGTGTTAAAATTTTATTTCACTATTCTATTGATAATTTATTTAACACTTACGTAGATTATTTTAACTAATACAAGAATATAAATTCTTTTTACAGTATATTTTCATCCCCATAAAGTAGTTAAATTCACCAATCAATGATATCTCAAATATATATCTCATTAATTTATAAACATTATCAACTTAATTCATTTTTTCCTCCAAAAATGATTTAATTTATAGGTACTATTACCATTAATATTTTTTATTATGGTATTTCCACATAGTGTTTTTGAATATCACTGCCTCTTATGCTCTATAATTTCGTTAAGAAAATATCCAATCATGTATATCAATTATTAGGTTCCTTGATTGGGATATATAGAGCCCTTTCCAATTTGCGTAGTTTTCAAAATTATTTCCAATAAAACAGAAAAAATGTGGTTTTATATATAAATCTGAATTTCAGAATATATTTCAAATATTTTTCACACCCATTTGGAAGACTTTGAACTTTTTTTGAATAAAAACTACAAGAAAAATACTGATAAAATCCATTCATTTCATTTGTATAAATATCTATTCAATATCAAACACTTTAAATTATACATACCATACCAGATTCTCTTTATTTATGATTAGTCTACCAATTTCATGAAGATTTTTTTAAAACACATTTTTCAAATTAAATTATAAATTTTAGTTCCATCCATATGCATCCAATTTTTATTACTAATAATCAAGTCAAATTCTTAAATCATGGATTTCTCCAATGATTTTTCCATTCCTACTAGTTTGAAAGAATTAGGATCCATTTATAACATAAGATTAGTGTTATCTATTATTTTCACTTACTAGTTCAATATTGGAATATATTTATTATCAATAATATTTCTCAGATTATGTTTCACACATTTCTTTCTTGAATGAGTCATAATCTCAATATCTTCTTTAACAGGTTTTTCTCCTAATTGTATTTAAAAATCATCAACAATGTGAATATTTTGTGATTATCCAAAATCTATATTTATCTCTCTATCATCTAAAATAATTTATATAGGAATAATATTTTATGAATTTTCTTTGCATTCATACACATAAACCATAATATCACTACACTCAACACTATTATTGAGTTATTTATCAAAATAGGTTTAGGCCTTACTCTTTGATGATAATCCTTATAGAACGCATTTTTTATTATATCACCATATTTGACCCAATTTCCCTCTCTATTCAATGTTATTCATTTTCATCTAAATAGTCTAGTGTTATTCAATGAGTTATTTCTACAATGTCATATTTTATATTGAGTATCCTCTATCATGTGACAATGTAATTCTCGATTTGTTGTATAAAAACCCATATTCTCTTATTATTTCTAGTAGTGATATGAAATTCCATTATCTATCAATAATATTTGTAATATTTTTTTCACCATATGGTTTCTTCTATCTAAAACCACATTCGGTATTGAAAATATCATTAAATATTCTTCATGTTTAATATAATTTTTTCAAGGTAATTATTAAAATCATAAGATGTGTTCTATATTAAATTATTTGATCTCATAATCTTTATATTTCTTTCATAAACATTATATAAACATGATTAGAATAATTCTATTCAATCTAGAACTTTCCTCTTTGATCTTATAATCATGTAAATTCCCATCATACAATAATCATTATCAAAATAGGAATATTACTTCTCACAATATGATCATGCCTCACACGCTATACCATATACATTATTCTAGAAAAGATTTATCACACCTCATGATTCCATATTCCTAATTATATAAAAATTACATATTATATTTCCACATATAAAATCATCACATATAATTTTTTATTATCTCTTTAAGTTATATATATCTACTCTACCTCAAAACATATATGAATTCCTGATGCCGTACTGATTAATGTTTCCTATCCTTTTATTCCAAATGTTATTTTCTTCTTCCAACATTAAATTAAAATCATTCTCTTTATTATCTTCCTAATATAGATTTACATTTATCCTTTAATAATTCATAATAGAATTCTCAGCCTTTTCATTGATGCTTCAGCCTTTTTTAAAATAACTAAACATATTTTACATAGTTATTACATATTTTTTAATTAATATTAATTAAATTACACAAAAACATGATTGAGGATACTAAAGGTATAGATACCGTTGTAATTTTTTAAAGATAAATAATTGTTCCATACGTTACATATATCATCTTTCATTGTGATCTTCAAAACAATAACCCTTCTGATACATATCATATATGACACCTTTCATCATAACTAGGGGAAATGAAACATAATAAAGGGTGACCATAGATTCTCAAAAATGGTTAAAATGTATATATATATATATA
This sequence comes from Viscum album, assembly GCA_963277665.1. Taxonomy (NCBI): domain Eukaryota; kingdom Viridiplantae; phylum Streptophyta; class Magnoliopsida; order Santalales; family Viscaceae; genus Viscum; species Viscum album. The sequence goes on from OY728157.1 coordinate 1,999,142,717, forward strand.
TAGGATCATAGGCTTATGAGAAAATTTGAATAACATTTGAAAACTATACCATGAATATCATATATCATAGACATTACTCATGGAAGAAATATTGGCATTTCATAATATATGAATAAAAATGAAATAAGAAATCATGAACTATTAAACCATAACATTTGAAAAAGACATTGATATTTTGTATGAAAATAAGTATATAAAATCCTTTCCTAAGTAGATTACCTCTTATTTATAATACTATCATAGTGGAATGGGTTCACTCGCCAGTCAATCATAGTAGTCAAGGTTCAATTCTAATAAAATCATAGTGGATAGAGTCTTATAATGAGTTCGGTTCACTCCCCATTGCAGTCTTATTAATCTCATGAGATATCAATCTATACCTAATTCATTAGATAGAGATATAGGTCCCACCTATCAAATAATGAATATCGAACATATGTGTGTCACAAGATCATTAAACATCCATCATATTACAACCCATGACATAAATTGGGTTTGATAAACATTTTAGGCTTACATAACATAGGGAAAATAAACATGTTTTGTAGAGACCCGTATCTTGACGTACATTGACATTACATTACTTTTGCGGAATACTTAGTACATAACAAAAACACACACACAAGGATCGTAATAGTTTAGTGTCTTTGGAAACTCGGAATAAAATCTTCTAATCGTGGTGAAAGATCTTCAACATCTCCCATAAAGATCTTCCTTTTTTTTTACCTAAAACCTTTCTTTATATCCTGGGGAAAAGAAAACATAAAAGGGTGAGCTCAAATGCTCAGTAAGGGTAAACAAAAGAAATATCAATCACATCATATTCATAAGAACATAACATTTTGGAAATCTTAACCTGCAAAAGAGATCATAATTTCATAACATGGAATAAATCATGGCAGTGAAATATAATCACAATAATCATAACTTAAAACATGAAACTTTGTGTCATACACACATAATCATAGAGAATCATTTCTTGTTAGTCAAGACTCATTGCCAAGACTATCTTAGTGGACAAAGTCCCTTTCTGAATCGAGTAACCCTCGTTTCAGTCCTGTTTCACTGAACCGGTATAACCTACCGTTCCAGCCCTGTCTATCTCATGAGATATAAAATCTTTACCCAATGCATTGGAGGGAGATATAGGTCCCACCCATCTTATAATGAATCCTTTCTTATGTGTGCCACATAATCATAAAACATACATCATCGCATAACACATGTAACAAAAATGGGATTCTTGAAACATCATGACATCATAAATCAATTCATATAAGATAAAGGAATTCATAAAAATAATTCCATCACAACATGTACAAATCAATTTAATAATAGGGATAAAAACAGAACCCTTTATTATCTTAGATGGAAAATAATTTTGATAAAACACTTGAACTCCATTCTTGAGGAAAATATCCTTTCTTCTTCAAAAACATTTTTCCTTTCATAACATGTCATACAACTTTAAAATAAAAGAAGTTGATTAAAAATAAACTTGAAAACTTGTAAAGGAAGCTTCTTGGAAACAATGTTTTAAAAATCCATTCATGCCGTATAAGTTAAAAAAAACATTCTTCGTACTTTTGTCGGAAAAGTCAAAAAGTACCTCGTATGACAAAAGATTCCTTTCATAGGTATTACTAAAAACTCACCGAAGGGTAAAAATGGATTTAAACAATTGTAGGTGGATGTAAATAATATTACATTTTGACGAAACATGGATGTGGATGATAAAATACACCCCAATAAATACTTACGAATAAACAATCTCGGATAAAAATGAGATTGTGATATTTCCCTTACCTTAGGTCCGATTTGCTTTGTTCGTGTCCGAAGCTCCTGTATAATGGTTTAAATAATGTTATTGACTTATTCCAGAATCATACATATTGATATGATATCATATATGGTCATATTATTAGCTTCTAGTTAGTAATATTTCATTGTTACTTGTTACTCGGGTCTTTATAACTTTTTGTTCTTATGCGTGTTTTGTCAAATAAATTCTTATTCTTATCTTTAGGTTATAGATAATTCATTTACAGAATGGTATTAGTGTAGTATATACTATATTGATTCATTCAATTCATTTATATAATCATTATGAAATGAATATCATGTAGAACGAGTCGCATCACATCGTGGAGACGGTATTCCGTACGTACGCACGAGTGATGATATCGTTCCCATGATCGTGGAATTGTATTGGAGTATATATATATATTATTTCAGTATCAATATTACTTCATAATAATCATATATAGTTACTCATTACACCATTATACCCATCCATGTAAGGTGATGGTGGAAAAATAGATTACACCACGGCGTGGAGACGGTATTCCGTACGTACGCACGCGCGGTGACTTCATTTTTCCGTAGGATGGATAAAAGGTGAATTAGGGTTGTTTCATATTTATAATAACATATCAGTATGTAAGTAATACTGATGTTATTACTTTATCATGAAACAACAAAAGAAGAAGAAGTTGAAGAAGAAAGAAATTGAAAAGATCGGTAATGGATATTACCTCTTCTTTGGAACGCCTCTTTGAATCCTCCACTTAAGGAACTAAGATTGGTCTTTGGAGAAGACCAGGACCTCTAGGATTATTCTAGGGAAGTGGAGAGGAGAAAATTTCAGGGTTTGGCCGAGCTTGAGTGCTCAAATTGGTGTGAGGAGGAGGGGGAGGAGGTTCCCTTTTATAAGGGAGGAGAGGGGCACCTTAGGAACATCTCAAAATATTATTTTATATTAAAGTAAAAATCGGTTTATAATGGTTCCAAAGGGTCTTATTTCGAAGCTAAAGTGGGGATGGGTCTAAATCCTATCAACCAATAGGATTTAGACAAGTTTAAGTTCTTATTTTAACCTTATCAATTAGATTTAACTCTAAGTTAAATAATTTAACTTTTACCGTGTCTTTTTGTTTTCTTTCACTATAGGGATAATAAACTTACTATAACATGCCAAACGAACCCCAAATTGTTTATTATTAATATATATATCCTTATATAAGTCATTTGGCCGAACCTTAGATTTTTAGGAATAAAATAACAATTAATAATATAATATTTGATTTAAAAACTATTTTGAGTCAATATTGACACTATTTGATATATGATTTTTGTGAAAGTCATAACAGAATTATATGTTCGAACCAAGTTGATTAAATCAACACTAATATATCATAGTAACCTAGAAAATTAGTGGTATTCATAAAAAGTCTCAAATTAAATTCATTTGAGAATTTATAACATCAATTATGTTAATATTTCCTTAAAAGGGTAATTACTGCATCATCGTTGTGTCATAAAAATATTAATTTATTTAAAGTGTAAAAATTATAAATAATATATAATTATGTAGGAAATCTTTTTTATCTTTCTAATGAATATTTATAGTCGAATTTATCTTATGTATAACCCCATATTAAAAATGTTTTAGTTATTCAACTTTGATTTTAACTATTTTAACTATTCATTAAATAATATAATATTAAATGTCATAATCTAATCCAAGTGGACCTAAATGGACATATTATATTCATAAGGTTGTTTTTGGTCGAATTACACTTATCCAATAGAATTAGGACATGTGTTAGGGTAATAGTAATATCATATTTACCCTTAGTTACCCTATTTACTATTAACCGTGGTAAAAAAAGTAAAAAGTTACTATTCACCAAAAATTATTTTCATCTCATTGAACCACATTTTACTTACTGAAATCAACCGTGTCTCTCGGATTTTTGAAATTCCATTCACAGAAGCGGTAAAATTAAGATTTATGAAGAAATTATTTTTTTTAACTACCACTTAGTAGTTTCACTATTCATCAAAAATTGATGTTTTTCAGAACAATGCCAAAATTTCATCCTAAGATATATTTCATATTCCGAATTCAAAAATGAAGTCTATTTTACCAAATTCATATCATAGAATTTTCATTAATTAATTTTATAATTAAATCCCGCTGTTAAAACAAATAGCGTGTTTTTAAGAAACAATATCTATCAAAAGATTGACACTTGATTATGTCTGGTTTAAATGTGAAATTACATCCAATGACCAACATTGTATTAAATTGTAAAAATATATTCTAAATATACTTTAAAAACACTCAAATTAATAATTTATCACTATTAATTATTTCGATTAAAAAAAAGTTGTTTTTAATTATAATTTAGTAATTTTCACTATTCATCAGAATATGAAAGTTATCCGAAAAGTACAAAAATTTCACCTTAGGCTAAATTCGATACTCCGAATCCAAAAATGAAGTTCATTTTTTAAAATAAGATTTACAGAGTTTTAAAAAGTGGTTATTACTATTCATAACGGCTAGTTTTAATAATATTTTAATAGCATATCGTTGTTTAGTAAAACTCGGTATTGTGTATTACACACGCTATCGAGGAAGGTCGTGATTGCGTGTAATGCAAGGAAAGTCAAGGATGTGTGTTGTGCAAGCTCCTTTTTGTGTAGCGTACAACACAAGACTTTAATAAAATTAAAAAGAATATTTTTTTATAAAATCTTGGGCTGTTACATTCTACCCCCCTTAAAATGAATTTCGCCCTCGAAATTCGTCGGGGTTATAAATGGTTTACTATTCGAAAGTTTCTTTAATAGAAACCCACATCGTAAAAAGGAATATCAAAACCAATCTTTAAAAAAAAAGTATGAAACGTAACGGTTACCCAAATAAACTAATCATTGGGTTTCCACATAGGTGAAAATATGGATATGGAAGAGAAATATAACCATCATGTTCTGATGGAGAGTGGTAGAGAACATGGCTATAGAAAAGCCAATAATCACAAATCCATAAATTTGTGACGATCTAAGGTACCATCCGATTCATCAGGTATAAGATCACTAGGACAACATTTTTGGTTTTCAAGATCATTTCCCTAAAGTTGAAAATTTGAATTGGAATAAATACTTTCTTTATTTTGGTACAATCTCACTATTGTTCGTGCCTTGAACAATTTCCACTTCATCTCTTAAATAAATGAAGTTGAATTTGTTATTCATGAAGTGTTAGAAGATCATGTGATAGAATGACGGGTCATTCCATCTGTCTCAAACAAAAGGTTAGAAAAAATTATATGCATAAGTCGATCTATAGTGAGATTAATCATATATGGTTCCTAAAATGGACTTATACTTCATATATCATACTGATTAATATAATAAAACTAGTTTCTACTAAATAGGGACTTCCTGTAGGCCAGTGGTAGGCGATAAAGGTCAGTCGCACTTCGGTTGTGGGTTCGATTCCCACAGCCTTGTCCGAAGCGATGGGTTGTCGCCCGTCCTGCAGGTTGTCCTTTTTCCAAAAACATCCCATCAATAATATCAAAAAAAAACAATACAAACTTATGTCCAACATAATCCATTCCAATCTTTTAGGCTTATCCATAATACTGCAGTCAACTCTCATAATATAGTGAAAATGATTACCAGAGATTTAACACCATCATCGATCCCCATATATCATAAGATATGTTTTGTTGGTCACATTCCAAACATTCAAAGTCCTTAATCGTGTATTCTCTTGAATACCTTAGTGAAAACATGAATGCAGTTAAAAGTTAACACCTTCCACATACTAAAATCCTCAAAATTCTATATACTCAAACCATGATATCACTTAGTCCTTATATCAATCATGAGCTCATGAATACTGTTAAACATTTCATTTTCTCGTTTTCCCTTCATTATGCACATAATATCTCAATCACTTTGAATACCACATTATACCAATACATAAATATTCCAATATTCCAAGATACAACATTATTTTGGAATCCCATTACATAAACACTTAATCATTCCACCACATCGTTGTCATATTCAACATTTCCAATTGTGATCGCATGTGACTTCCCTTTGTCCTTTGCCTTAAGCGGTTGCTCATGTCGATCATCACTAACCCTTGGATTAGGGTATTTATTGGCATAATGTCCCATCTCCTTGCACTTGAAGCATTGAAGTGTTGGTTGTGCGTTCTCTGCAGTGTTTGCTTTATTCACTTAATTAGAATCCCTTTTTCCATTACTTCGACACTCAGCTGCTCGATGACCTTTTTTTCCACACTTAAAACATTTTCTAGTCCCTTTAAGACAATCTCCACCATGCTTCTTTCCACACTTTGTGCATAAGGAAACATTCATCTTCTTTTCACCATTATTCTGAGTTTTCTCCTTGAACTCCATCTTTCGTTTCTTGTCAAACCCATGAGATGGATAAGTAACACCAACTTCCATTTCTACCTTGATAGCACAACGCACAATTTCTTCATAGCTACTGAAGTCTCTTATAGCTAATGCCCTTCGAAGACTTGGTTTTAAGCCACTGAAAAATCGATCAACTTTACTTTCAGGTTGGATGATAATACCAGAAGCGTACCTTGCAAGTCTTGTAAAATTCGCTTCATAGGTACCAACAGATTCATCATCCCTTTGCTTCAGTTCAAGAAACTCTTTCTCCATCTTTGTTCGGAGAATACGAGGGAAGTACTTATTGAAAAATAAGTTCTTGAACTCGTCCCATTCCATAGACTCAATTTCATCCCTTTTCCTCGTATTCTTAATAAGATTCCACCATTGATCAGCATCTCCTTCCAAACGATACACTGCTAGAATGACTTTATCATGTTCAGAACATTGAAAAACTGAAAATATCTTTTCAGTAGTACTAATCCATTGTTCAGCAACTAATGGATCAGTAGACCCACTGAAAGAAGGTGGACGCTGCCTCATGATGGATTCAACAGAATGTTGCTCCTTCCTTTGCTCGTTTGGAAGTCCTGTATGATTCATAGCTTGGGAAAGTTGTGTGAGCATGGCTACAAGATTTTGCATTCCGGCTCCCATATCGTTTGGTTGCTCAGGGGGACAATCATTACATTGCCCATCACATTCCGCATTAACACGGTTCCTTCGGGTTCCAGCCATCGTCTAAAACCCCAAAAGAATAGTATGAGAGGCAAAAATCATGCTAGGGAAAACAACATAATAAAGGGGTAGTACCCTCAATATCTAACATCTTAGGTTAAATTCTATGATCGTTAGAGCAATTCTAGGACTATAACCTATACGTATACTTAACCTTTGAGACATCCCTAGACATACCTTAGAAATATCTCTAGGGATCTCACTAACGTTTTCGCATCCTAGTTTCCAAAGGTTGACTAAACCTTCCCTCAAATACCAACTATAGAGACCCGTATCTTGACGTACATTGACATTACATTACTTTTGCGGAATACTTAGTACATAACAAAAACACACACACAAGGATCGTAATAGTTTAGTGTCTTTGGAAACTCGGAATAAAATCTTCTAATCGTGGTGAAAGATCTTCAACATCTCCCATAAAGATCTTCCTTTTTTTTACCTAAAACCTTTCTTTATATCCTGGGGAAAAGAAAACATAAAAGGGTGAGCTCAAATGCTCAGTAAGGGTAAACAAAAGAAATATCAATCACATCATATTCATAAGAACATAACATTTTGGAAATCTTAACCTGCAAAAGAGATCATAATTTCATAACATGGAATAAATCATGGCAGTGAAATATAATCACAATAATCATAACTTAAAACATGAAACTTTGTGGCATACACACATAATCATAGAGAATCATTTCTTGTTAGTCAAGACTCATTTCCAAGACTATCTTAGTGGACAAAGTCCCTTTCTGAATCGAGTAACCCTCGTTTCAGTCCTGTTTCACTGAACCGGTATAACCTACCGTTCCAGCCCTGTCTATCTCATGAGATATAAAATCTTTACCCAATGCATTGGAGGGAGATATAGTTCCCACCCATCTTATAATGAATCCTTTCTTATGTGTGCCACATAATCATAAAACATACATCATCGCATAACACATGTAAAAAAAATGGGATTCTTGAAACATCATGACATCATAAATCAATTCATATAAGATAAAGGAATTCATAAAAATAATTCCATCACAACATGTACAAATCAATTTAATAATAGGGATAAAAACAGAACCCTTTATTATCTTAGATGGAAAATAATTTTGATAAAACACTTGAACTCCATTCTTGAGGAAAATATCATTTCTTCTTCAAAAACATTTTTCCTTTAATAACATGTCATACAACTTTAAAATAAAAGAAGTTGATTAAAAATAAACTTGAAAACTTGTAAAGGAAGCTTCTTGGAAACAATGTTTTAAAAATCCATTCATGCCGTATAAGTTAAAAAAACATTCTTCGTACTTTTGTCGGAAAAGTCAAAAAGTACCTCGTATGACAAAAGATTCCTTTCATAGGTATTACTAAAAACTCACCGAAGGGTAAAAATGGATTTAAACAATTGTAGGTGGATGGAAATAATATTACATTTTGATGAAACATGGATGTGGATGATAAAATACACCCCAATAAATACTTACGAATAAACAATCTCGGATAAAAATGAGATTGTGATATTTCCCTTACCTTAGGTCCGATTTGCTTTGTTCGTGTCTGAAGCTCCTGTATAATGGTTTAAATAATGTTATTGACTTATTCCAGAATCATACATATTGATATGATATCATATATGGGTATATTATTAGCTTCTTGTTAGTAATATTTCATTGTTACTTGTTACTCGGGTCTTTATAACTTTTTGTTCTTATGCGTGTTTTGTCGAATAAATTCTTATTATTATCTTTAGGTTATAGATAATTCATTTACAGAATGGTATTAGTGTATTATATACCATATTCATTCATTCAATTCATTTATATAATCATTATGAAATGAAGATCATGTAGAACGAGTCGCATCACATCGTGGAGACGGTATTCCGTACGTACGCACGAGTGATGATATCGTTCCCATGATCGTGGAATTGTATTGGATTATATATATATATTATTTCAGTATCAATATTACTTCATAATAATCATATATAGTTACTCATTACACCATTATACCCATCCTTGTAAGGTGATGGTGGAAAAATAGATTACACCACGGCGTGGAGACGGTATTCCGTACGTACGCACGCGCAGTGACTTCATTTTTCCGTATGATGGATAAAAGGTGAATTAGAGTTGTTTCATATTTATAATAACATATCAGTATGTAAGTAATACTTATGTTATTACTTTATCATGAAACAACTAAAGAAGAAGAAGTTGAAGAAGAAAGAAATTGAAAAGATCGGTAATGGATATTACCTCTTCTTTGGAACGCCTCTTTGAATCCTCCACTTAAGGAACTAAGATTGGTCTTTGGAGAAGACCAGGACCTCTAGGATTATTCTATGGAAGTGTAGAGGAGAAAATGGCAGGGGTTGGCCGAGATTGAGTGCTCAAATTGGTGTGAGGAGGAGGGGGAGGAGGTGCCCTTTTATAAGGGAGGAGAGGGGCACCTTAGGAATATCTCAAAATATTATTTTATATTAAAGTAAAAATCGGTTTATAATGGTTCCAAAGGGTCTTATTTAGAAGCTAAAGTGGGGATGGGTCGAAATCCTATCAACCAATAGGATTTAGACAAGTTTATGTTCTTATTTTAACCTTATCAATTAGATTTAACTCTAAGTTAAATAATTTAACTTTTACCGTGTCTTTTTGTTTTCTTTCACTATAGGGTTAATACACTTACTATAACATGCAAAACTAACCCCAAATTGTTTATTATTAAAATATATATCCTTATCTAAGTCATTTGGCCGAACCTTAGATTTTTAGGAATAAAATAACAATTAATAATATAATATTTGATTTAAAAACTATTTTGTGTCAATTTTGACACTATTTGATATATGATTTTTGTGAAAGTCATAACAGAATTATATGTTCTAACCAAGTTGATTAAATCAACACTAATATATCATAGTAACCTAGAAAATTAGTGGGATTCATAAAAAGTCTCAAATTACATTCATTTGAGCATTTATAACATCAATTATGTTAATATTTCCTTAAAAGGGTAATTACTGCATCATCGTTGTGTCATAAATAAATTAATTTATTTAAAGTCTAAAAATTATAAATAATATATCATTATGTAGGAAATCTTTTTATCTTTCTAATGAATATTTATAGTCGAATTTATCTTATGTATAACCCCATATTAAAAATGTTTTAGTTATTCAACTTTGATTTTAACTATTTTAACTATTCATTAAATAATATAATATTAAATGTCATAATCTAATCCAAGTGGACCTAAATGGACATATTATATTCATAAGGTTGTTTTTGGTCTAATTACACTTATCCAATAGAATTAGGACATGTGTTAGGGTAATAGTAATATCATATTTACCCTTAGTTACCCTATTTACTATTAACCGTGGTAAAAAAAAGTAAAAAGTTACTATTCACCAAAAATTATTTTCATCTCATTGAACCACATTTTACTTACTGACATACACCGTGTCTCTCGGATTTTTGAAATTCCATTCACAGAAGCGGTAAAATTAAGATTTATGCAGAAATTAATTTTTTTAACTACCACTTAGTAGTTTCACTATTCATCAAAAATTGATGTTTTTCAGAACAATGCCAAAATTTCATCCTAAGCTATATTTCATATTCCGAATTCAAAAATGAAGTCTATTTTACCAAATTCATATCATAGAATTTGCATTAATTAATTTTATAATTAAATCCCGCTGTTAAAACAAATGGCGTGTTTTTAAGAAACAATATCTATCAAAAGATTGACACTTGATTATGTCTGGTTTAAATGTAAAATTAAATCCAATGACCAACATTGTATTAAATTGTAAAAATATATTCTAAATATACTTTAAAACCACTCAAATTAATAATTTATCACTATTAATTATTTCGATTAAAAAAAGTTGTTTTTAATTATAATTTAGTAATTTTCACTATTCATCAGAATATGAAAGTTATCCGAAAAGTACCAAAATTTCACCTTAGGCTAAATTCGATACTCCGAATCCAAAAATGAAGTTCATTTTGAAAAATAAGATTTACAGAGTTTTAAAAAGTGGTTATTACTATTCATAACGGCTAGTTTTAATAATATTTTAATAGCATATCGTTGTTTAGTGAAACTCGGTATTGTGTATTACACACGCTATCGAGGAAGGTCGTGATTGCGTGTAATGCAAGGCAAGTCAAGGATGTGTGTTGTGCAAGCTCCTTTTGGTGTAGCGTACAACACAAGACTTTAATAAAATTAAATAGAATATTTTTTTATAAAATCTTGGGCTGTTACATGTTTCCTAGTCATTTCATAAAAGTATAACCAATATAAAAGGAAGTTATTTTTTAATAATTGTATCATGGTATAACATGTGGAAGAGAAAAAAGTTTTGTAAATAACTGTAAAATTCAAGAGAAATATTTTTCTTAATTGTCTTTGAGATTTTAGAAGTGCACAGTTTCTGACGGCACCTGATTTCGAGGCCCGGTGTGCCCAGAATCAATTTCCGAAGTTTATCTCGTGTATGTTCAGTGAACGAGCGAGCGAGTTTTCCTAACTTTTGAACCCGTGCTCGGAATCGAAATCTGAGGGCACCGATGAAACCGCAGCACGAATAATTGCTTGGGAACACCTTTTTTGGAGTTGTGTTTGCTGGGGTGAGGTTATTAAATAAATGGGTTAACTAAAAAATGAAATAAAATATTGTGCTACAATTTTTATTTCTATTCTACGTAGTTTAAACCTATGCATGGAGGTTAGAGTGGGACCCACTACATCCTAACTTCTCTATGTAGGATATTAGTGAAGTGGCGCCCACACGAGCCCCACCCCTTTAAATTCATTTTACCTCCCTCTCGCCCATTTAATTTGTAAATCACCCACACCCTAATTAAATCGAAAGTCAACCCTCGAATTTAATTTGGATTATTAAACGCTCATCAATTAAAGTCAATTAATTGATTATAATCTTTTGAATTTTCGAAAGGGGTTGGCATGAGTAATAAAATAAGGCAAAGCCTTATTTTATTATGGGTGGAATCGTTGCATTGAGAGGAGGGGGAGTGTTCGTCACATTGGAAGAACTTCATCTTTCCAGCAAAGAACATTTCTAACTCGAAGAAGAATTTCGTCACACTGATTTACGAAGAACTACGACGCGCCATCCTTCGTTCTTCTTCCCGTGTCAAAGGAAGGGAGACATCGCTCTTCTTCAGGCGTCCACCGACGACGTGTATGGAGCCTCATTCCGCGACGCCGTCTTCTGCAACGTCTTTTTCCCATGAGGATCCTCGCTTGACAACTTCTTTGAGGTAGGGGGTTTTTTATTTATTTTACTTTATGTGGATTACATCCTCGAAAAGTGAATAATTGTTCAGAAATTGTTCGAAGTTCTTTGAACCACTAACGCGGTGGGTGCGGACCAACGAAAAAGTCTGAACCCACCATTTATCTATTCTTGATGCGTGGAACATTGGGGGATGATGGAATGGGATTTTTGAGAAATTGGAGGCCGTCGCAGTAATCTACGTGTCCCGAGATGACCCCAGGCGCAGATGAGAGCAAGAACGGATCACCGGATCGACTCCGGTGGCCCACGGACATCACCGCCAGCGTGGGGCGTCGGCGTAGCGGCGCCGACGATCGGAGGCGGCGGCATTCCAGCGCGGTTCTAGGAGGAACCGCCGCGGCTGAAGCCGCGTTGGCAGGTGACCAGGATCCCACGGCTGCGCAGGATCCGGAGGAGGATGCGGCAACCGCCGAGTCCGCGAAGCGCAGTGAGGGGGGACCATGTCCCCCCCCCATCCTCGGCCGCTGGCCGAGCCAACGTACCACCAGGCCGGGCCATGCTGGGTTGCGCGGACTGGACTAGGCCGCACCCATCCAGGCCGGGACGTGCCCAGCTGGGCCGGGCCACGCCCGGCCAAGCCAGCCCGCGCCCTCCCGGGTCGGACCCGGACCCAGGTCGGGTCGGACCGGGCCCAGACCCCCCATTTTCAGACTGTTTTAAGTCATTTGCCCATATCATGGGATTCGGACCTCTAATCAATGCATCGTCAGTTGATTTGGGATCCTTGGATCTAGATGGTCATTTAGGTTTGTTATGGTTTTGAAGAACCATGGGTACGGCCGGGTTGGTTCGAACACGAAACCAACCGGGCCCTCGGAGCGGAAACACTTATAACTTGAGCTTCGGACGTCCGATTGACGCGCCGTCGACTTTGTTGGATTCCTATTAGTGAGACGGACCTTTTGGATTACTCCACTCAATGTTTGGACGCATTTGGAGTGCATTCAGGTTGGTTTTGACTTAAAAACCAACCGGGCCCCTCGAACAAAAAATCCAGTAACTCTCAGAACAGGCGTCCGATTGACGTGCCGTCTGTCATGTTGAGTACCTTTTGTCGAGAGGGAACATTGGGATACATAAACTCTGGACTACATGTCAGTTGATATATCGACCCCTTGGCTCGTGGAGTGGACCGTCCCGGAAACGAGCATGCTGTGTGCGGGAACCCTAGAGCTGGCTGCGATTGCGACGACGCTGACGACTGCACTGAAATCCTCCGTGGGTTCGACAGTGACGACGTCTGCACTGAAATCCTCCTTGGGTTCGGTAGTGACAAAGACCGTACTGAAATATTTTGTGGGTTCGACGGTGATGACTACTGTTCTTGTATCCTACATGGGTCCGGCATTATTACTGTTCTTGTATCCAAAGTGGGTCCAGCAGTACTTGACCTCTGTTGTAGTATCCTACGTGGGTCCGGCAGAGTAGCTGGACTTGTATCCTACGTGGGTCCAATAGCTTAACTTGTTTAGTATCCCATGTGGGTCCCATCTTAGATGAATCTGTGGCTACATCTGATCAAATCTATCACCTTACGAAGAAGTATACTTTTGTGAGCTGAGTCTTGAATTTCAATCATTATCTTCGATATGATTGACATGCTTTCCTATGTGGATTGTGTTGTTCTTTCCTGTGTGGATTGGGTTGTACTATCTTGTGTGGACATGATCTAACTTGGGCTCAGATGTTGAAGCCAAACTGGAATTGATGATTTAGGTATATGTATGGGAATATACCTAAGTAGTGTTGGATGTAAATTCGTGATTGTATCTCTCCCTTTTGGATTATCCTTTGTGGATTTTGGGAGACCTTCGGGGGTCTCGGGGTCCCTACTGAGTAGCGTAAACCCACCCATGCATAGGCTATGCCCGCACTACGTTGTGTTGGATGCAGACGACGGACAGCATTGATCGCCGTTGAGGCTTGTGGAGCAGGTCGGTACCTGGAGGTGGACCACTGGGTGGGACGTACACGGAGTGGACGGCTGGACTAAAGGAGCTGAGGAGGCTATCTGTACCCACCCTTCAGGTGGGATTTCTAGTGGACGGCTCGACGTTGCTGCTTTACTTTTAGTTGATGTACTATCCTTCCATTTGTACTTTACTTTCAGTTTGGGTTTGTATTCTGGCCCATTTACTTTCCGCACTTACTATTGTACCAAGTTTTACTTAGTGTTTACTTCTACTAGATTCCTCTATGGTGTTTTTTTACTTTATAATACAATGCCTTCCCCTTTTTATTGGGATTTATGCCTTTGGTGCTAGTCGCCAGCCCCTGGCCTATGGAAGGCGGGCTTGGGGTAGTCACGGTATGGGTCCCGAGGACGGGTCGTGACAATTGGTATCATAGGAGTTCGGTTCTACCGCAGAACTCAGGGATCTAATCTTTCTTCTATGTGAAGCAATAGTGTTAAGGGTATTGAGTGTGGATATCAGTCCAGGGAGTCCAGTGTTGGTGTGGCGGCCGACGTATCTGTACCCTAGGACCCTAATTTTTGATTCCTGACTCAATGCACAAAAACATTGATTGCCTGTGTGTTTCAAAATTTATCTTTGTGATTACATTGTGTCAGCTCACCAGGAATACTATTTTGACCGTGGCGCACCTATTTATTTTCAAGATGGCCCCACGAAGACAGACAGCTAGGGTTCCGAGCTTTGTGCGAGACGACAGCCCACCGAGCGATGAGGCCTCGGTGCAGGGCCCTTTTTCAGCAGAGGCACCGGCAGTACCACTACCTGCCAAGCCACTGATGCCACCATCCCTAGCCACTGAGAGTGCACGTCGCATTAGTGCACTGCACGAGTTTCAGCGTCAGACACTGCCCAGGTTCTGTGGGGAGACGGACCCTCAGGCATCCAAGGATTGGTTGGAGGAGGTTGTTCGAGTTTTCATGTTAGTGGGGATACCAGCTGACCTCATGGTGATCCTTTCAGCGAGCCTCCTACACGCGGCAGCATGCAGATGGTGGATCTTGATGCTCCAGGTACACGACGAGGCATCTCTCCTCTAGATGTACTTTGAGAGCCTCTTCCACTCGGAGTTCGTCCCATCCACCCTTCATGTGGTGCGCATCCAAGAGCTACTACATCTGCGGCAGAGAATAATGACGGTCTCCTAGTACTCGGTGAGATTTACCGATCTCTCGCGCTATTTGACGGACATGGTATGAGACCCATTCTTCTGGGATCGGACCTTCGATCAGGGACTAAGGCATGAGATCAGGGCATCGATGATCTCCCTCAACATTCCGACATAGGCAGGAGTACTGGAGTGATCCCTTCTCGTAGAGAGATTTCTTGCTAAGCCAACACTAGCAGCGAGACCTACCGCATGGCGGCATTTAGCAAAGTCTTTTGTAGCTGGCAGTTGATGGACATCACAGGGGTCCAGGCGTACCAAACCATCAGGCGGACGACCTCAGGACACTGGCTCAGAGGTGCGGGGAACACGGCGCAAAGCCAGCCTTCTGAGGAGCAGACAGTGCTACATATGCGGCGGGCCGAGCCACATGGCTCGTGACTACCCGACCCGCCGTGCGGAGGAGCAGCAGATGGTTAAGGGGCCACCTAGGTAGAGGCAGAGGGTTGACTATGGCGGTATTTCGGGTGCAGGCGGATGAGGCAGAGGAGCTGGACGAGCAGCAGCTGGTGGGAGACGCTTTGAGGCTTTACCACCACCACCACTAGGAGGTCCACCCCGACCATAGGGAGCTGGTGGGGAGAGACAGGCTCAGCATCAGGAAGTGGAAGCCTACGACCATGGCATGCCAGAGATGATTCAAGTTACTATCTATGTCTACTCTACCCTTGCTGCAGTTCTTATAGACACAGGAGCGAGTCATTATTTTATTGCCACTTCCCTAGTTCGGAGCTTGGAGATTCCGACGGAGCTGTTGGCTCGATCCTTACGGCTAGAGACTCCTATGGGAGAAGACTCGACGATTACGCACTGGTTCCAGCAGTGTGAGCTTACTCTAGGAGGTGAGAGCTTCGGCTAGGAGATTCATGTAGCGGCATCGAGGCCTTACGATATCATCTTGGGCATGGATTGGTTATATACAGTCCATGCTCAGATTGACTGTATTAGGCACAAGGTGTGATGTGTTCACACCGATGGGAGGAGGTTCTCCTTCACCGGTGAGAAGGGAGCCTTAGCAGCATAGGATGGACTCACGCAGAGGATAGGACAACCGATCACTCATCAGTTGGAAAGTCTCATCTTAGGAGCAGTTGACGTGTAGAGTCCTAGTTTTCCAGTTGTGGTGGATCAGTATGCGGACGTTTTCCCTGATGACGTTCCAGGACTACCTCCTCACAGAGAGGTAGACTTTTATATTGACATGTACCCCAGGAATGCCCTGATATCCAATCTAGCATATCGGATGGCTCCCGCTGAGATTCTAGAGCTGCTGGTACAACTGGAGGACTTGCAGGGCAAGGGATTCATCCAACCCAGTGTTTCACCCTGGGCTTCCCCGATTTTGTTCACCAAGAAGGTGAACGGGAGCTAGCGACTGTGTGTCGACTATCGTCGCCTGAACTAGGTGACCGTGAGGAACAAGTATCTGCTACACAGGATTGAAGACCTCTTCGATCAGCTCAAGGGAGAACGGTGGTTCTCGATGATAGACCTCAGGTCAGGCTATCATCAGCTCAGAGTTTGGGACGAGGACGTGCAGAAGACGGCCTTCAGATGTCGGTATGGCTACTATGAGTTCTTGGTTATGACTTTCGGCGTAACCACTGCTCCAGCAGTGTTCATGGGTCTCATGAACAGGATATTTCAGCCATACCTCGATCGATTTGTTACGGTCTTCATCGATGACATTTTGATATACTCGACCACTGAGGTGGAGCACGCCTACCACTTGCGGGTTGTATTGGATACACTCTGAGAGCACCAACTTTATGGTAAGCTATCGAAGTTTCAGTTCTAGTTACATGAGGTCCACTTCTTGGTATACGTCATCTTTGAGGTGGGAGTTGCGGTGGATCCTGCGAAGATCGAGGCAGTGCTAGCTTGGGAGCCACTCAGGAGCGTGACAGAGGTGCGGAGTGTCATGTGTCGAGTTGGGTACTACCAGAGATTATTTCCAGACATCTACAGAGTTTCGGCACCACTATCAGCTTTGACGAAGAAGGGGAAACCCTTCGTGTGGTCATCTAGATGTCAGCAGAACTTCTAGGAGCTGAGACAAAGTTTGACTAGTGCACTTATCTTGAGGCTACCAGAGGAGGGAGTAGGGTACGTTGTCTACTGTGATGCATCAGGGACCGGGCTCGGATGTGTCCTGATGTAGGGGTGATAAGTGATCACCTATGGATCATGACAGTTGAGGCAACATGAGTAGAACTATGCTACCCATGACCTAGAGTTGGCAGTAGTGGTCTTCGCTCTGAAGATGTGGTGACACTATCTGATGGGAAAGCTCTTTATAGTCCACTCTGACCACCAGAGTCTCAGGTAAATCTTCTCGCCGAGGGACCTGAACCTGAGACAGTGGAGATGGCTCGAGTTCCTCCAGGACTATGACTTTGAGATAGTCTATACTTCTTGAAAGGTGAACGTTGTAGCCGATGCTATCATTAGGAGGACGATCATTCATCTACTTGGAGAGGCGGTGGAGAATCTATCTGCTTTTCAGATATCCTTCGTGGATAGAGTTGGAGTAGCCTTTCTTCAGTCACTCCTCTACTTCTTCAATGGGCCAGAGAGGCACAGCGTGGGGACGTTGACTGTGAGACGCAGCGTGCACAGATATCCTCAGGACAGGCACCTGATGGATTATCTGTATAAGGATAGCACATCATCCTTTTAAGAGGACGTACCATAGTACCAGCTACTTTGCAGGAGGAGGTGTTAAGAGAGTTTCACACTTTTCCTTTAGCGGTACATCCAGGAGTGGTGAAGATGTACTAGGATCTCAGACGTCAGCACTGGTGGCCGGGTATGAAGAAGGTTGTGGAAGAGTTTGTTTCTCGATGCCTCACATGCCAGTAGGTGAAGGCGGTGCACCAGGTACCAGCAGGCTTGGTACAACCCTTGGAGGTCCTGGAGTGGAAGTGGGATGGGATATCTATGGATTTCATGACTGGACTTCCACGTACTTCCAGAGGTCATGACTCCATTTGGGTGATTGTCGAACGACTCAGTAAGTCGACCCACTTCTTACCCATCACAGAGCAGGGCTCAATAGAGAGTTTGGGACTTCTCTACGTTCATGAGATTGTACGGCTTCATGGTTTGTCATCATCTATCGTCTCCTATCGAGATTCTCTCTTTACATTCCATCTTTGGAAGGGGTTGCAGGAGGCATTCGGGACGCAGCTACGTCTGAGCACCGCCTTTCACCCTCAGACAGATGGTCAGAAGGAGAGGACCATTCAGACTCTCGAGGACATGATCTGTGCATGTGTTCTCGACTTTGGTTTTAGCTGGGAGGACCACCTACCCTTGGTGGAGTTTGCATACAACAACAGCTACCACTCCACCATCAGGATGGCACCATACGAGGCATTTTACGGCCGAACTTGCAGATCACCTATGTGCTGGACAGACCCTGGGGAGTCAGCACTTGTGGGACCAGAGATGGTCCAGGCCACGACAGAGAAGGGCCAGGTCATCCAGGAGCAGATGAGGATAGTTCAGAGCCGCCAGAAATCTTATGCTGACAGGAGGTGGAGACCACTAAAGTTTGAGGATGGCAACCATGTTTTCTTACGGGTCTCACCTCAATGTGGATTACGGATATTTGTCCAGGGCGGCAAGTTATATCCACACTTCATCGGGTTGTTTTAGATTCTCAGCAGGATATGCGAGGTGGCTTATCGCCTGGCTCTATCACCTCAGTTGCACCGGGTGCACGATGTCTTCCACGTATCTCAGTTGAGGAGATACGTGCATGACTTGACGCATATCATCGAAAATGGGGAGCTGGACACTGATGATGGGGTAACTTTTTTGAAAGTCCCGGTGGAGATCGAGGATCGACAAGAGCGTGTCCTACGTGGGCGGTCGATTCATCTAGTGCACATCACATGGCAGCATGGGAACCTCCAGGAGAGCACATGGGAGTGGAAGGCTCAGATGCATGCTCAGTACACTCATTTGTTTCCCTAGTTTGTGATGTACCTTTACGGGGATGTAAATCCCTGAAGTGGGAGTAATGTAAGGACCCGTAAAATTCAGGGGAAATTTTTTTCATAATTTTCTTTGGGATTTTACAAGTATGCAGATTATGACAGCACCTGATTTTGAGGCCCGGTGAGCCCAAAATCAATTTCCGATGATTATCTCAGGTACGTTCAGTGAATGAGAGAGAGAGTTTTCCTAAATTTTGAACCGGTTCTCGGAATCAAAATCGGAGGGCACCAATGAAACCACAGTTCCGGTAACTGCTTGGGAACACCTTTTATGAAGTTGCGTTTTCTTGGGTGAGGTTATTAAATAAATGGGTTAACTAATGAATGAAATAAAAAATTGTGCTATAATTTTTATTTCTATTCTACGTAGTTTAAACCTATACATGGAGGTTGGAGTGGCACCCACTACATCCTAACTTCTCTATGTAGGATATTAGTGAAGTGCGGCCCACACGATCCCCACCCCTTCAAATCCCTTTAAACTCCCTCTTGGGCATTTAATTTGTAACTCACCCATAGCCTAATTAAATACAAATTCAACAATCGAATTTAATTTGGATTATTAAATGCTCATCAATTAATGTCAATTAATTGATTATAATCTTTTGAATTTTCGAAAGGGGTTGGCATGAGTAATAAAATAAGGCAAACCCTTATTTTATAATGGGTTGAATCATTGCGTTGAGAGGAGGGGTTGCATTCTTCACATTGGAAGAACTTTATCTTTCCGGAGAAGAACATTTCTACCTCGATGAAGAATGTTCCCACACCGATTTTCAATGAACGATGATGCGCCATCTTTCGTTCTTCTTCCCGTGTCAAAGGATGGGACACACCACTCTTCTTCGGGCGTCCACCGATGACGTGTACAGAGCCTCCTTCTACGACGCCGTCTTCCACGACGCCGCCTTCCACGATGTCTTTTTCCCGTGACGATCCTCGCTCAACAACTTATTCAAGGTAGGGGTTTTTTATTTATTTTACTTTATGTGGATTACATCCTTGACATGTGAATAATTGTTCAAAAATTGTTCGAAGTTGTTTGAACCACTAACACGGTGGGTGCGGACCAACAAAAAAGTCTGAACCCACAGTTTCTCTATTCTTGATGCGCGGAACAATGGGCGACGATGGAACAGGACCGTTGAGAGATTAGAGGCCGTCGTAGTTATCTACGGGTCCCGAGATGACCCCAAGCACAGACGGGAGTAAAAATGGACCACCAGAACGACTCTAGTGGTCCGATGACATCACTGGCGGAGGCCAGCACAAGTCGACCACCCGGAGGAGGCAGCGTCCCTGCGCGCCACTAGGAGGAACCGCCGCGGCTGAAGGCACGGCGGCAGGCGACCAGGATCCCGCAGTCGTGTTGGATCCGGAGGAGGACGCGGCAACCGCCGCTTCCGCGAAGTGCAGTGAGGGGGGACCGCGTCCTCCATGCTCGTTCATGCCCAGCCGGACCGGGCCACGCCCTACTTGGTCGGACCCGGACCCGTGTCGGGTCGCCCGGTTCGGGCCGACCAGGGGGGTTGGGTCGGGTCGGACCGGGCCCAGACCCCCCATTTTTGGACTATTTTTAGTTATTTGCCCATATCTTGGGCTTCAGACCTCCGATCGACACACCGTTAGTTGAGTTGAGATCCTTGGATTGAGACGGTAGTTTCACTATATTATACTCGTGGTTTCGTACAACCTTGGTTGCGGCTGGGTTGGTTTGAACACGATACCAACCGGGCCCTCGGAGCGGAAACACATATAACTTGAGCCCCGGACATCCGATTGAAGTACCGTCGACTTTGTTGGATTCCTCTTAGTGAGATGGACCTTTTGGATTACTCTTCTAAAAGTTTGGATGTATTTGGAGTGTGGTCGGGTTGGTTTTCACTTAAAAACCAACCAGGCCCCTGGAACGAAAAAGCCAATAACTCTCAGACCGGGCGTCCGATAGACGCGCTGTCTGTCACGTTGAGTTCCTTTTGTTGAGATGGAACATTGGGATACATCAACTTCGGATTATGTGTCAGTTGATGTATCGAACCTTTGGCTCATGGAGAGGACCCTCCCAGAAACGAGCATGCTGTGTGCGAGAACCCTAGAGGTGGCTGCGATTACGACGACGATGACGACTGCACTGAAATCCTCCGTGGGTTCGGCAGCGATGACGACTGCACTGAAATCCTCCGTGGGTTCAGCAGTGATGAAGACCGTACTAAAATCGTCCGTTAGTTTGATGGCGATGACTACTCTTCTTGTATCCTACGTGGGTCTAGCATTATTATTGTTCTTGTATCCTACGTGGGTCTGGCAATATTTGACCTCTGTTGTAATATCCTACATGGGTCCGACAAAGTAGCTGGACTTGTATCCTACGTGGGTCCGATAGCTTAGCTGGTTTAGTGTTCTACGTGGGTCCCAGCTTAGATGAATCAGTGGCTACATCTGACCATCTCTATCACCTTACAAAGAATTATACCTATGTGAGCTGAGTCTTGACTTTCAATCATTATCTTTGATATGATTGACTTGCTTTCAAATGTGGATTGTGTTGTGCTTTCCTGTGTGGATTGGGTTGTACTATCCTGTGTGGACGTGATTGAACATGGGCTCGGATGTTGGAGCAGAACTGGAATTGATGGCTTAGGTATATGTATGGTCATATACCTAATTAGTGTTGGATGTTACATCGTGATTGTATCTTTCCCTTTTGGATTATCCTTTGTGGATTCTGGGAGACCTTTGGGGGTCTCTGGGTCCCTACTGAGTAGCGTATACTCACCCCATCACGGGCTATGCCTGCACTACGTTGTGTTGGATGCAGACGACGGACATCGCTGACCGTGGTTGAGGCTTTTGGTGCAGGTCGGTACCTAGTGGTGGACCACTGGGTGGGACGTACACGGAGCGGATGGCAGGACCCGAGGAGCTCAGGAGGCTATCTTTACCCACCCTTCAAGTGGGATTTCCAGTGGACGGCTCAGCGTTGTAGCTTTACTTTCAGTTGTTGTACTTTCTTTCCAGTTGTACTTTACATTCAGTTTGGGATTGTATTCTGGCCCATTTACATTCCGCACTTACTATTGTACCCAGTTATACTTAGTGTTTACTTCTGCTGGCTTACTCTGTGGTGTTTATTTAGTTTATAAGGCAATGCCTTCCCCTTTTTATCGGGATTTACGCCATTGGTGCTAGTCCCTAGCCCCTGGCCAATGGAAGGAAGGCTTGGGGTAGTCACGACACGGGTCCCGAGGACGGGTCATGAAAAGTTTCATAAAAATCATTTCATTTAAACATCAACCAATTAGAGAATGTGTAAGCATGTAATTCTAGGGTCATTTATCTAGTAACATATAAGTAACAACAAAGGATTTCACCTCAGTTAGAATATTATTTGAATAGAAAACCCACTTGGAATATTTCTTGAGGAAAATATTCATGCTATGAATATCACCTTTTTTAAATATAGAAATTAATAAATATTGTGGATACTTTTCCTAGAATTTAACAATGAATAAATATAATTTAGGGTTTTAAATAAAATAATAGTAAAAAATAATAAATTTCTATTTATGTTTTACACTTTAAAATAAAGGTTCCTTTCAGATTTTCAATAAAGTCAATATGATGCTTGTTTGAAAAAAAAAATTTCTTTCATAAATTTTTGAAAAGATTCATATATATGTTAATATTTCATTAATAAATTCGTTTGATAAGGCTAAATAAATATATAAAAAAATTTAGAAGAGCTGTTTTTTTTAAATGGTTTTAATTCAAATAGAGAAATGAAGACAATTTTTCATAAAAACAACATTTTAATCTTTTGAAGGTGTAAAGAGAGGAAAATAAATAGAGAAAATATTTTCCATGAATAACCAATGTAGAAAGAAATAAATAATTATATTGATCTATTTTTTATAATATTTTATCATTACAATCATAGTCGTGAGAATTCATAAGAATATAAAGCTTCTCATATAAAACGCTTACCACTATAGTAACATTGAATCATAAACCCTATGAAAGGAAAATAATAAATGATACATAAAATATCATGAGAATAATTAATTCATTTCATTCAATTTGAAATGGGTTGTATATAAACTATATAAAATAAGATAGTTTCATAACATAACATATTACTCAAAGAAGGAAAATTTAGAAAAAAAATGTCGTAACCTAAATCACTAGTTCCTTCGTACATGTTCAAAACCATAGGATAATAATTATAATTTAATTATAAATATATTTAAATAAATAATTATATATGTCACACCACATATGAATTTTTATGTTCTTTTATCATCCATTTATAAACAATTCCATGTTAAACTCATGTTTCATGCAATAACTATTTTATTTTTCTTGTATGTTTCAATTTGTTGTTTATATTTCCCAATTAATTTTATCATGGTTACATATTATTCATATTTTATACATTACATAAATATAAAATATATTTATTTATATTAATCATTTACATTAAGAGATATAAAATGAAATATATCATTCATAGAGATGGTAGGCCATACATATGAATGAACATTGTTTCTATTTTCATGATAAATTGAATGAAATAAAGTAAAATAATATATTACCATTAAATAATAATTTTTATTAAATATATATATCATATGACCCCTAAAACCATCCTATTTAACTTTAATGTAATGTTATTAATGTATTACATCGCTTTGCGAGGTGGTAGTCCACCATAAAAACGAGCAATATTAGTAAGGATTTTTTATCACAATTGATGGATGTATAGATAATTATAACTCATGAAAATGATATAAAAAATATCATTATATAGAATATATTGATTTTATTTTATAATAGTGGTTTAATAATTATTAATGGATGTTGAGGAAAAAATAAAATAAAAATGATTTTTGTTGAACACTAACTCTTTTTAAGGTAGCCTCTATTGTTTTTCACCAGAAGCCTTCCAAAGTCAGCTATATGAAAAATATAAGTCTTATAGGATGTGAAAATGAAAGTAAATAATATATATAATCAGGTATTTGATAAAAAAATGGTTTTTAGTATGAATAGAAGATGATAAGAGGTGTCTTTTAAAAGTGAGGTGTGTGGAACACTTTTAATTTATAGAAAAAAATAATATACCGACATTTTTAAAATTCAAAATGCTAAAAATGGAAATTTAGAAATATTTAGAAATTATAAGGTCTAAATATATCCACAAAATGGTCCTTTTTAGGGTTTTGGAGGATTTTAACACATATCATTTTAGTTTTACACTGGTAAACCCATATTACCATAACAACAACAAATAATGTTTACTATTTTCAATATTCATTATAGTCTGAAAATAAGTTTATTTTATTATATAATATATATTATTCTGATTCCAATTATTTAATTGAATTTTAAAATTTTCATTCATAGAAATAAAAAATTTATATTTATATTTTAACCCATATATATGACGAGAAGTCATTTTTCCAAAGATAAAATGTTCAAAAGTTTAAAAAGTTTTTATATAATAAATTAGTTTAAAAATGATTCCAATGAAATAAATTGAAAAAATGTATGTGTAATTGAGCTAATAATACTATAAAAACAATTCTAATTCAAAAATTAACCTTATAAATTTAGTAACTTAACATGAAGTTTTCAATCAAAACTAGTATTTTTCAGTATTTATCAAAAAATTAATCTTTATAGAAAAATCCCAACAAGTCTCCCAAATATAATATTGAAATTATAATTTAAAAAATGAACAATATTTTATAAATTTTTTTTATAGATGTGAAAAAAAAACTTATTTTGTTATTTTTTACAAAAAGAATTCAGAAAACGTTTTTAAGAAAATTGAACTTTCAAAAGAAAAATAAACATTACTGAAAATTAATAACATTATTATCCGTATGTATTCTTTATATAAAACCATTATATTAAATATTTAAAATATGGTTATTACTATTAATTTAACCAAGTATAAATTCAATGTAATAACAGATTTATTTATATAATAATATTACATGTTTTCTATGGTTTATTAATACTTGGTGTTGTGTGTGACACAACATATCAATGAAATTTAATTTAATCAAAAATAAATAAAATTATATAAAAAATAATGGATTTATATTACACTCCTCATAAAATTAATTTATCCCTATAAATTTTATCACCCTGATACAAATTGATAAGGACACTTCTACCTCATCATTTTCCCAAGTTCACTCTTGGATTTTTCAATCTGATAGTTTTTCCAAGAAACATAGACTAGGTGATTGAAAATATTTTGAAAAAAAAATCATTAGAATCTAGAATATCCACCAATTTTTCCACATAATATTTACATTTCTCTACTTCTTTGACCTTTTATTTCTATATTTATTAATTTTTTATTATTTAATTCCATGGATATATACATGGAACACATTATGTACTTGAGAGTGATTCCATTGAAGTGAAAAAAAACTAATATACTATACCAATATGATAAATAATTTAAATAGGACCGATACACCTATGGATTAGTTTTATATTATTTCAAAATATCATTTCCATATTCCACACATAAATATTTTGAACACCATTTCACCAACATCAAATTCTAGATTATCGATAAACCTTTTCAATCGACTATGAGAGACCATAATGTGTTTATAAATGTTATAAAATTATCTAATGTTTTTTCATCTATTTGGTATCACATTATATTTATTCTTCCAACTTCATTTGATTGGGTTAGAGTTCTAGAAATCATTCCATTGAGGGCTTCATATTAATCCATATAAATACTCGTGGGAAATCTATTGTTAAAAGAAAACTCAATTAGAGGAAGGTGTTGATATAAAAAACCATTTAATTAAAAATAAAAATATATCAAAAAATCCTCTAGGGTTATAATTTTTATGTGTTCTAGGATTATAGATAGTGTTGAAACTCTACTCTATATCAAGAGTTTTTTAAAGAAATTATAGAACATTGAATAAAAATATGGACCCCACAGAATCAAAATTGAATGTGGTACTCCATGGAACCTTACCACATTCATAATGTATATCCTATGGAGGTGATATATGTAGAAATATTCTCTGATAGTGATGATGTTTTCTTAATCTACATGGACATCCACAACAACCCATGTAGTGTTATTCCCTTTAGAAATTTTGGAGTGTCTAATGACAAAATCCTTGGTGATTTTTTACCATTTCAAATTTTCTATTGGTAAGGGATGTAACATACCATTAAAAATGTTTCTATTAGTCTTAACATTCTAAAAATCCAAGAAATAAGATACAGACATTGTAATATCTCTTCTCATTCCATCCCAATATAAATACTCTTTTAGTCTCTCTTAATCTTCATATGTTAAAGATGAATGGAAAATGATGATCTATGAGCATACACTAATAAATCCTTCATTAAAGACTATATAAGTGTAACATATAAATGCTTCTATAACCTTATCATTACATCCAGATCAAGGTCATACCTGAGAATATTTATAACCTTCTTTTGCTATTTATATCTTTTTGTGTGCCTCTTTAATCTTCACATGGATAGATTGTTGAATATTAAATTGACAAAGATAAGATTTATCCCCTTAAATTAATATATCCATATAAATAATTTTTTAATCCAAAAAATATAATAAATTATGTGATCCACATAATTGATATTTTAGAATGATGCTTTTGACTCAAAGCATCATCCACCTTGTTTTATTTCCCATGGTGGTAATGTGTTCTGTAGTCCTAATAATTAATCATCTCTAACTATATTCTCTGGGTAATATTGAACACCTTCTATGTGAATTTCTAATTTAGACATTCGTGATCCATATATATATATATATTCATTCATTTTCAATTTTATGCCTCCAGAAAATTAATAAAAAATTTACTATAGTAAACTCCAAATCATGAGTTGGGTAATTTTTCTTATAAGCCTTCAATTTCCTTCAGGCAAAAGTATTAACCAATTCATTTTTACTAATAAAATATCTCAATCCCATCTGGGATGCATCATTATATATTACAAACCCTTATCCACTATATGGTAAGGTATAAATTAGTGTAATGACTTATTTTGTCTTATATTCCTTAAAAGTTTCCTCATATTCTTCTATTAAGAGGAATGTGTCTCCCTTCAAAGTTATCTTAATTATTGTATTTGAAAGTTGGGATAAATTCTCCCCAAACCACTAAAAATATAATTATAAACCATGAAAACTATGGGCTAAACCACCATGGTGAGTTCGGGTCAACATTAAATATCCTCCATCATTTATGGATCTATTGATATACACTATCTTGAGATTATAAAACCTAAAAATGAAACCATTTTTCATATAAATTTAATATTTTGTTAATTTTGAATATTTCTTCTCCTTCATTGGTTTCATTTGATCAATTATCAAATAATTTTTATTATATTCATTATTCTTTTAGTAGAAAATAATATCAACTATAAATAAATTCACAAACTAATCAATGTATTCCAAAGAATCTATTAATTAAATTTATAAAGATAAAGGTGGAATTCATAAAAAATAATATAATAAATGTATATTCATAGTGTCTATACCTTTTATGAATTATTTTCTAGGATATATATTCCTTCTTGAACCTTAACGGGTATTATCTAAAATGAATCTAAATTATGGGACATTATTGAGTTCTGTGCAGTTGATCAAATAAGTCATCAAAACAGGGAATAGTTTACTTATTCTTGGTTTTAATATTATTTATAACTAGATAATCAATGATGTGTCACATTGATCCTTCATTATTTTTTTAAAAAAATTATAATTTCACCCCAACATGAAATACTTTGATGAATGAATCCCATATCAAGGTTCTCATTGATTTTATTCTCCAATTCCTACAACTAAATTGAGGTTATTGTATAGGGAGTATTTGAAATTGTTGTGGAACCATGTATGAAATCTATTTAATAATAAACTGCAGGATTTTTGGGAATACTAGGAAACTATTAATGAAATAAATCAATAAATTCTTACACAACAGACATATCATTGATATTGAGTCTCTCCCAAACCATTTCAGATAAACACCCCGTCTAAATGGGAAACACGACCCATACATTTGATGTGATCTCCATCATATGTATATACATACTATCACATTGATATAAAACCATTGGTTGGTTTGGAATATCCAAAATTACTTTTATTCCCCCAAAATTGATTCGTGAATTATATATATAATTTCAATCAATTTCTATGATAACATCAATTTAAACTAAAGAAGGGTTTAATTTATTTCTAAGAAGTTCATTCCCACAAACCTGAATCACAGATGAATCATATAATTTTGATATTATCCTCATAACATTATTATATTTCACTTCTAATTATACTTATAGTCATTGGGATTGAATCATAATACCCTTCTAATTTTTTTTCGATACTATACAATGTGTTGATGAAGATTAAAATAAGAAATTATCATTTTTAGAGTTCATGGTAAGTTTACCTTTAATAATTATCTTATTCCACATCTTGTAAAAAATAGCATTCACAAGATATTTCCTATTTCCCAACATCTCAATAGGTTTCTAAAGTCATTAATAATCATTAACCTTTATATTTGGGAATAGATTATCATAATTCCAATACTGCTTGAATTTGAAACACTATAGTGTTGGCGGTATATTCTGTGAAGTTTTCTCTATATTCGCATTATTAGCTAAATTACTACCATCATATATAAAATAAATTACCCGATGACCTTCCTTCCCACACTTGAATAATTTACATGCCCCCATTTTTCTTCCACATAAATAGAATTAAAGAAATATAAACTTCTTATCTCTATGTTTTATTAGGTTTCCTTCAAACTTTGTATTCTATTTCTTTAAAAAAAATGGATTGATTTGAAACATTGATCTCTATTTCCCATTGAGGGAACATCAAATTAATTCTTTATAACTACCAATTTCTCTTATGGCTAAAGACCTAAATTGATTTTTTAGATGCAAAATAATTGACCAGTCTTAATTTCATATGGAATGATTGTTCCATAAGTATACCTTATAAGTCTTGTAAAATTTTATTTACATGATCAAATAGATTCATCATCCTTCTATATTAACTCATATAATTCCTTCTCTATTTTTTGTATGAAGTTTAATAGGGGAGAAATTATTTACATATAGGCACAAAAACACATGTTATCCAATGTATCAATTTCATCATGTTCCCTTTTATTATTGAAGAGATTCCATAATTAATCCACTTTGAATTCCACAAAATAGAAAAACAACCTGACTTTTTCAACTCCCAAACACTGAAAAATGGAAAATATATTTTTAGTTTTATAATACACTATTAAAAAACTAAAGGATCATCTGAATCACAAATATAACTTTAACATTTCCTCATGAAGGACTCAATAGAATATTGGTACCTATTTTTATCATTTCTATGTTCTGAATGATTCATATCTTGAATAATTTGTGTGACCATAGAAAGGAAATTTTTCATTCTATATCCCATAATATTTAGCTTCTCAGGAGGAAAATTGTTCCATTTATAGTCACACTCATCATTAACATGGTCATTTGGGTTCCAACCATTGAATAAAACAATGAATCATAGTGTAGGAAATAATAATAATAGTGGAAAACCACACAACCATGATAAATAACATATATAATATATACATAAGTGAAACATATTTTTAATGTATAAATACTTATGTTTATCTTATGTCATTCATAGTCATTGTATTTTAAATACTATATGATGGTTTATAATGAGTTTTTTAATTTCCAAATTATACCCCCAATAGTTTCCAACTAAGTGTGATGTATGGAAGGTTTTCATGCATCAGGTGATGATTGAGTTGATCTTAATGATCCATTTTCAAAGTTACTACCAATACGAACCTTTGATATAGATCCAGATAAAAATTTAGAATCTATAGAGGGTTATAAAGTCTTGGAAACTAGTAACTCTATCCTTTACTAAAATTCCTATAAATTTCCAAATACATTGTCACATCCTTGGAATTCTATTTTTAAATATATTAAGAGTTCACATTAATTATTTCATATCATATCTTCTAAAGATTAACTAAATATGTGTTTTGATACCAATTATAAAGAACCAAAATTATCACACATAGATATTACATGTTTTTAGATGAATATTCATTGCATTATACAATAACACTCATAAGGATAATAAATATATAGTGCTGTTGGGAATTTTGATACATAAAAAAATGCTCTATAAGTGATCTACATCTTTTCCCACTATGTTCTTCATAACTAGAACCCTTCTTATAAATATCATATATAATACCTTTCATCATAATTGTGGAAAGGAAAGATAAGATAGGATGAGATCAGATTCTATTTAAGGGTA
This sequence comes from Viscum album, assembly GCA_963277665.1. Lineage (NCBI taxonomy): Eukaryota > Viridiplantae > Streptophyta > Magnoliopsida > Santalales > Viscaceae > Viscum > Viscum album. Next base: position 1,999,173,521 of record OY728157.1, read on the forward strand.
ACCATGGGAGATGATAATATATAATTATCCTACGGGTATGAAAATATGAAAATATTATTTTAAAACTGTACCATACATATCATTATCATAAAATTTATCTGTGGAATAAATAATGGATTTTTATAAGACAATAATCACAATATAATATAATAAAACAAACCATGAGTTAATAACATTTTTTATAAAACCTTGATTTGTCTTATACATATAAGAATAGAAAATAATTTCATTAGTAGTTCAAGGATCATTTTATGGACTATCATAGTGGAATGGGTTCACTCCAAACATCATTATAGTAGTAAATGTTAACTAAAAAGACTGTCATAATAGATAGAGTCATTTAATAAAATGGGTTCACTCCCCATTCCAATCCAATATATCTTTAGAGATATAAATATTTACCCAGTACATTAGTGGCTGAAAAATTCCCACCTATCACATAATGGAAATAATATATGTGTGTCGTAAGATCATAAAATATTCATAATAACAAAACCTATGAAATGAAATGGGTTTCATAAACATTTAATCATTATATATAATTTATATAAAGATCATGTTTCATGTTCATTCTATCATTTCATCAAAGCATAACCCATAAAAATAAGCGAGTCTCGTAAGAATTTTATCATCGTATAACCCATGGAAGAGAAAGAGATTTCATAAACATATTTTCAACATAAAAATAAAAAATTCAAAGAAATAATAAAAATGGTATCATTGGATCATATCCCTTGTAAGGTATAATTTACCTCAAAGGATTTTTCCGTATATGGAAAATAATTTTTATTGAAAAATCACTTGGAATGTTTCTTGAAGAAAATATCCTTTATTTGAAAATCAATTTTTCAAAAATAAAAAATTCATAAAATATTTTGGAAAAATTTTTATTTTAAAAAAAACATGGAAAATTGTAATCTAATATTCAAATAAAACAATGGTCATCACATTGATAAAATTCTAACAGTTTGGCGCATGTTAAAAAAATATTAATTTATCATTTTGATAAAATACTAATGGTTCTTATTTGTAAAAAGATATTAATATTGATATCAAAAAAATCTATAAATTCAAATATGGGTTGAAATATCATTAATAGATCCTTGTGTGAATGTTAAAACGTTTTTTAAATCTTTTTTCAAATAAGGTTTTGCAAGAAATAGTGTTTTTGACCAAAGAGAGCAATAAGGACACTTTTTATGAAAAACTTCATTTTGGACTCTAAAGTACATAAAATGTGTAAAATTAAGGGAAAAAATGTTTATAATAAAATAAACATTAGATAAGAATATTACAAAGTTTCCCTAGAAATATATTGTAAGATTTAATCATTGATAATATAATCTTCCGTAATCCTCAAAAATGCTGAGATTGTATCATAAAACACTTACGACTTTGGTAACATTGAATAAAAATATACATGAAATAATAACATTAAATGAATCATAGAATATCATGTCTATTAATATATTCATTATATTACTTGTAAATTTGAATTTATATACACTTCATCAAACAATATTGGTGCATATAATAACATATGTCTCAAAGAAAGAAAATTGAGATAAATTCTCTTACCATAAGTATCGATATCATTCATACACATTAAAACCTAATATATAATAAATTTATGTTTATTATAAATATATAAATTAACCATACATTAATTTATCACACCATATATTATTTACTAATGTCATTTTATTACATGTTTATTAAAAATCCCATGTTAAATTCACGTTTTTTAAAATAACTAGTTTTTTATGTTTGTTTTGATTTGTAATTTTTTCCTTATTGCATTTATAATGGTTCCATAATATCCATAATGATAAAAATTATTTAAACTATAATTTATTTTAATTTTATATTAATAAATTAATCCATAAAATATATGGATAGAAAATGAAATACACTATTCATGGAGACGGTATGTCATACATATGCATGATTTTTGTTTCCATTTTATTGATGGATTGAAAGAAATTGAAATAGTATTTTACAATTACATAATATTTGTTTTGTAATATATATCACATATTTACATTGAACCCATATTTGTTACCTTCTGTGTGAAGTGTGAATTAATCACGTCATTTTGTGACACGATAGTATTCCGTACACACAAGAAACGTTATCATATTCCAAAAAAATGAAAATTAAGGAGATATATGGGATATAAAAATTAAATAATTATAAAAATATCATGTATATCATATATATAAAAATTTAATCCATCACAATTTCCATCTTTTATATGTAGTTATGGAAAATTAATAAGTTCTATTCATGGGGTTGTAGTCCGCTGTACACACAAATAATGTTTTCTTATCCCATTTACTGGAAGTTGATATAGTTTCTGTTAATTACCTTAACATAAAATAATCTAAGTCTTTATATTATTATTATTTATTATATTATAATTTATTAATAATAATTTGATAATTTGTTTTTGAAAATATAATAAAAATGATCATTGAAGAACATTGCCACTTTTTCAGGTAACCTCACTAATTTTACAACAAAACCCCTCCTAGATTTTATCTCTAATAAAAATAAGGATTATTTTATGAGAGATTAGATATAAGGAATATATTTTGGTAGGGATAGTTTGAAAAAAAAATTATGTGTTACTAGTAGAGGAGAAGTTGTGGCCTTTTAAAAGTGATGTGAGTTGGATACTTTTAATTTTTGTAATGAAAAAGGTGTACACATGTCGTTCACATGAAAGTTTGATAAAAACTGACAATCATCAAGACATATAAATGATAAGGCCTAAATATGACCATCAAATGGGTGTTGTAGTTTTTTTTGTCAATTGTTTCCCATATTTTATTAGATTAAACACCTTGGTAAATCAATTTTTACCTAAACTGTTCTAAATAAATAATATTCTTTATAAATTAATAATGGTAAAAAAATAATTTAAAATATTAGATAATATAAATTATTTTTATTCCGCATATATAAAAAAAATTTCAATATTATATTCCTAGATTTGTAAAATTTTATTTTAAAATTAGACATGCTGATGTGATGAGAAAGTTGTTTTCCAAAGAAAAAATGTTCAAAAGTTTAAATTTTTTTTACATAAAAATACAATATTTAAATAATGACAATGAAATAAATAATAATAATTAATATAAAAATGAAATTATTTTAAATTAAAACTAATTTTTAAAAATAAATTGACCTTATAAATACATTATAATCAAATGAAATTTTTGATAAAACAAGTAGTTTCACTATTCATCTAATAAATAATATTTTCCAAAAAATCAAAAAAAAATAAACAATAAGAAAAAATTTATATTATTATTTCAAAATGTTAATTTATTTTATCAAATTGATTTTCATAAATTTTCAGAATTTTTTTATATTTTTTTTAATTGGAATAATTTTTTTTAGAAATCAAATCTTCGAAACATATTAATACTTCATTGAAAATAAATATTTTTCTATCAATATATATTATCTATATAGAACTGTTATACTTAATATAAAAATTTGTCTTATTTTTACAAGTTTAGATGATATTTCTTAATTTTATTATTTAAATATGAATATTTATTGTTTCTCTCGTTTCGTTAAAACTAAATATTCTACGAAGAGAAAGATATTAAATAACATTAATTTATTCAAAGAAAATATAATTTCTGAAAACATTTCTTATTACATTTCTAATTTAAAATTTTCTATAAACAAAATTCATAAATATTACATAGACTAAAAAAATTATGAAGTCTATCGACATAGTGAAATTCAATATTCCTAAATTTATCTCTATTTAAATGGGTTCTACCACTTTTTTAATAATTAAGTCTCTATCATTTCCAAAGATTCATATTAACTCTTCCTTAAAAATTCATTAAAAAAATCATTTTTTCATGTCATATGAGATTGAAACCCATTATAAAAAAGCAATTTGATATTATTTATTAATTATTTCCAGTAAATATCATCAAAATTTTCCTTTTCAATATTTTTTCATATATTCCCAACATATTCCCAAATTATTTTGTAATTTTATTAACCACTTATCAGATTTGTGAAAATAATAAATCAGGTCAAATTATTTTTCATAAATATTATAAACAAATCATTAAAATTAATTGAAATTTTTATCTTAAATAAATTATACTTTTACTAATATACGAAGATCTACCTATTTTATTCTTGTAATATACTACTCAATTACCAAAATTCTTGTTATCAAAAAGGAACCCATAAAATTAATTTCTATTCTGATACGAGGGAAATGATCTAAATAAAATTTTCATATTTATAAAATATTCTCCTCTTAAATAAACTTTATCTTCACTAAAAAAGATATAATGTGGCCACAAAACCACAAAACTGTCCCCTTAACAATAGAAATGTATTATTGTTATAATATCTCTATAAATATTTTACTTTTGAAAACCATAAATATTTCTTGTAAGTTCTCATTAGTTGAGAACATTCTCCATTTTGTTAAATCATTTTCCCTTTATATTGGTTGAACCTAATTTTATCATTTGGGCCTCATATCATAGACTATTTATACCCATGAAATTATATATTTTATAATTCAATACTTCCTCAAATGACTATATTACTCAATCATCTCTTGCATTAAACACATCATTTAAAAACCTTATGAATTTGAATTTCTTCTTTAAGACGTTGGTTTTAATTTATAACTCAACCTTAATTGCCAAATAAATAAATTATTTTTATTATTTTCTTACTATTACTTTATTTTTTCCTAAGAGACTTATTATGATCATTAATGATCTTATTCTATTCATTAATAATTAATCATCAATGTAACATCTGGTGATTTTACAAAATATATTTAAAATTAATTTAAATTATTTATTAATATAAATTTAAATGTAATTAAATTTTTATATTTTTTATATAAAACACCAATTTTATCTTTTATTTCACGTAATATTGATTTTCTCTCATAACTTGTGTTACATGTAAGGTCTAGTCTTACCAGACAACAATATACATTTAATATTATTACATAATACCATATTTATCACCTAACCATTGTAATGGAGGGAATGTTCAAGATTAAATAAAATTAGAAAATATGGCTTTCACACATTTGTAAAATTAATTCTTTGGTTAACAATTAATGGAAATATAAACCAAATGAATATAAAGGATGTGTTTGTATGACTAATAAATATATGGCCACAATAGAGTTTTTTATTTATAAATTAAATTGAACACTATTAGTGAATTATGTTATTGAAACTTATATTTTATATTTTTAATAAAATGATTTTAAATTCAACCAATAATAAGTATATCATTAAAATAAAATACAAATTTTAATCATAATATGTTATATTTTTCTACAATGTAGCTTTTTCACCATTTAATGGAAGACGTGTTTTAAAAATATATTTTGAAATTTTATGAAAATAATTTTATTAAATAATCTTCAATTTTTTAATAATGATATCAAAATTTACTTCTGTTAAATATTTGGTATTTTTCTGGGTTGTTATTTTTTTTAATGAATAGTGAAAATTGTGAAATTTTAATTAAAAACTACCCTTTCATTTAAATAATTTATAATGTTAATATTTATTTTTGGATTTTTTTAAAGTAAAATTAGATAAATTATACATATATAAATCTAATTTAATACATCTGAATCAATTTCAAATTTAAATTTGATATAAGACAATTCAAACTTTTGAACAATGTTTCTTTAAGAAACCTCAAGGTTTTTTCTAGTCTACATGATTAATTTTAAATTAAATTTTATAAATTAAGTGATTTTAAATTGGAAAAGAGATTACATATATTTTATAATAATAATATATAAAATATTTTAGTTTTAACTTATTTTTTGATGAAAAATATTATTGATAGAAATTAAAATTAATTACAGTGATTAAGGTAAAAATGAGTTTATTTATTGCTTAAACATTGAATATAAGGTCTAAAAATGACCCAAAATAAGAATAAAAACTCTTTAATGGCCATATTGTTTACCATTAAACCACTATGTTTATATAATAGAATTTTTTGGAAACCACTGAGACAAGTAAAATGTGTGAAGAATATAATTATTTTCAAGAACACCAAGTGTGTTCTCTTCCCCGCTTATAAAAGCGAAACCACTCTCCCCCATTCTTAAAACCTATAAATACCATTTTCCCACCAAAAACCTCCCAAAAAATCAACTCCCAAAATCCCTCCTATTTCCCTTGATTCCTAAATTTGTATAGAAATAAAACATGGAATGTCCATTGGGGCATACCTAAAAGAGTATTCTGAAGAAGATGTAACGTTCTTCAACGAGCACTTTTCTTTTTTTTATTTCTTGACCCATTAAATTATTATTATTAAATGATTATATAATCACATTATTATTCTATAAATAATTATATTTCTTATGTTATTTTTTATAACTCCTCCTACACACACTTCCATTAAATTGGTAATGAAATCACGGTTTGGGTTTAAAGTGGACTATCACCTTGCAAAATGATGTTTTTTTATTGATTACCAAATTTCATGGTTGTAAATTATGATGTACTTAATATTTTGACATGATATTTATATATTTATTATGTCTTAATAGTTCTTTAGTTGTTATATAACACATACCATCATTCTTCCATTTTTTTGTGGAAATATGATAACAACATTTGTGGATGTGTGGACAACTACATACTCAAAGCGATGTGACACATTCACACATTGCATGGAATATATTATGGATTTTTTAATAAATATATTTAATATAAATTACATATTTATTATTTTCATGAAATAATTTAATTTATCTACATATAATATATCATTTTCATTATTACCTTTTAACCCACGAAAAAAGAGTTAGCATCGTTTGTGGATGTGTGAACTATCAACTACTCCACGTGATATCATTCCATTTACATAGTAATAAATAAATATATATATATCAGAATATTTGATTAAATAATATGTTATATACTATATAACGATAATTATGGAATGATAAATGTTAATTACCATCTTTTAATACTAATTAGTGAAAATTTGGAACATTACTCATTCGTACGTATAGCATACCGTCTCCATGATTGTAAAGTTGGTTAATTTTTCAAAAACATATTTCATGATTGTGTTTTTTAATATAAGTTTAAACATGATAAGTATTCTGGATATTTCTTTAAAATGACCCCTTTGACCTTATTTGACCAACCAATGTTATTTTTAACATATAAACATAATATAATCAAAATAGAAGATCTAAACATAATTGTTTAGGTGATTTTGTATAAAATTGTAATAGGTGAAATAAAAGTAACTCAAAACGTGAAAAAGGTTCTCAAGTGAGTAAATAATTTAAATAAGATTATTTTTCAAGAAGATAAAGTCACAGGTGATAGGTGAGACTCAGGATAAGTGACCTCATACCAATCACTTTTCATTGAGGCTTATATTGATGTTTTACACCCATCTTTTTCTCTAAGTGGTATATATAGCCCATTTTACATATAATATCATGATTTTTTTCTCATGTTTTTTATTTTGTAGAAAAAATTAATTTATTCGTGGGTCTTATGAGTCAAATGCTTCAAATTGGTATAAGACAATTTGATTTAAAAATATTCTTTTTAAATGTTTAATGATTTAATTTACAAATACTTCCCTCCAAGTAAATATTATTGATATTATTTTATATATTTATTTATGTAAAAGGACTATAAAAGAAATTTTATATCTATTTTAATTTACATTTAATTTTTTTCAAAAGGATTATTGTTTATGGGTTTTATATGGAACATTTTCACAAATGATAAAAGGAATGTTATTTTCTTAACATACACGATGAAAATGAATTTTACATTGCCATGACTATTATTTAATTTCATCCTTCCTTTGAATGCTTTAATTTTTTCTTAAATAACAATAATTCATTTCCTTTTTTGTTATTTTGGTATTGAAAATGGATTTTCAAAAAAAGGATGTCTGGGTATTCAAAATTGTTTCTTAAAAAATTGTATTTTTATCCAAAATTTTTCTTTATATGAGTATAAAAGCATTTTTAAATGGTTTTTATGATTAAATTTCTTTCATGATATTGTACATGAGCATTATATAAAAATATTGAACTTGATATAGCTTATATAAAGTGTTGAGCCCCATTATAGCTTACTAGTGAGCTCGATATAGTGTATATGAAGTGTTGAGCCCCATTATAGCTCATAAAAAATGTGTGATCCCAAAATATCATATAAAAATGGTTCATTTACATTATAGATTATGGTTGATCTCATTATATATTATACAAATAGTGATCCCCATTATAAATATTCAATGTATTGGGTGATGATAATTTTGGATGGTGGTCATATGGTTATTCCAATTAAAATTATTTTGAAATAATTTTATAAATATCATCAATTAAGCCACATAAAGGATATTTAAATTACTTTCTATGGGTTTTAATGATTTTCCCTGATAAAAATGTGTGTTTTCATTTCCTATAATTTTTTAATTATTTTAATATAAATGTAAATGTTATATGAGTTTTCATGTGTTCCCTAGACTAACAGTTTTCTTTATTTTTTACACCCTACTGATCTTTTATACTCATAAAATGTTTTTATAAAATTTTTCTAGAGGGTTTAAGGACATGTAAAGGAAAATAAGAAGTCAATTTGAAAGTCATTGATATTTTCCATGAAAACATGTCATGATATATTTAAAAAATTTATATTATGGGATAAATTTACACAAATCAGATGTTTTCAATTTTTATTTTATGGTTTTTTTATGTATGAGTTATGGCATAACCCACTAAAAATAAAAACATGAAAAGATCCTAAAATTAATGAGGATGAATTTTTGACTTAAAAATCAATATTAGGAAATGTTTTAGGCAAGTTTCTTATAGTTTGTATCAAAGGGAGATTTACATTACATTAGAGGATAGAATAATATTAAAATAATTCCCTTAGAATAATTTATATTATGGCTAATTTGAAATGATTTATAATTTTATGACTTCCATATTTCATTATGTAAACGATTCCCTTTTAGAGTGGTATTCTATAGAGGAAATAGGTAAGCAGTAGTGGGAAGACATCACAAGGTAAATATCCTTCCAAATCAGCTTTATGAGATGGTTGTATACTGAATATAATAGTTTTTTTCAGTGACGGATCTGTTGAAACAAGATATAATTTGTGGTCAAATACATACTAGGGAGTAACATGATTTAATATAAAAGAACAAATATATATTGGATCAAATCATGTGTCAAAAGCTTCTATCATTCAGTGGATCATCTAACCAAGTGGAAGAAAATGGAAGGATCAACTCTTATCAATTATCATTTTGATGGAAACTCTTATCAATGGTCATATCTGGTTAAGTATATCATAAAGGAAGACGATATAGAATCAGTGGATTGGTAAATATTCAAGGATCTACAGCTTGAGAAATATTCCCTAATGTTTGCTCATATTATTATGGAGAAACAATTTTTAGAATTAATAAAAAATAGATGATGATTCGGGGTCAAACTATGAAGAAAACTTCACAATATAAGCCATGTAAGTTTTAGAATTAATTTCCTAAATTCGAAGTAAAATTAATACATTTTACTTAGGATTGAAACTAATTCTACAAATATATTTGGCCTCTCAAGAATTTAACATTTATGGGGAATTTATTCATTATGGTGAGAATGTTGATATGGAGTTTTATGGTACTTGTGTTCAAATATATGAAATGATTGAGAAAGGGACAATGTAGAAGGAAATAGAGAAACAACTAAGTGTGAATTTTTCTAGTAAGCCCAAAACATCTTCTAAGTATGGTAAAATAAAATTTTGGAAGTGTTTGTAAGAATTTTGAAAGTATTACCAATGTTATAAGATTGGCTGCAAGGTTCATGACTGAAAATAATAGAGTCATCAAAAATACAATAATGATATTGTTAATACTCATTCAAAAGTGAGATGTTTTAATTTTAATGTGTTAGGGAATTATGGTAATGTGTTTTTTAATTTTTTTACTTGGGAGGGAAATCATCATTAACAGGAGCAAAAATGGGGTAGAAAATTCATTTTCTACTTCTACTATTGATGTTAGGAAATCTAGTGAAGTGAATATAGATCTATAGATATCGGTATTTTTTAATGATGATCATAAAGAATATTTCTTAGGAACCCCTCATTAATTGTTTCAAATAATAGAAATACCATGGGAGACATTTATTGTATTTTTATAGATTTATAAGTATATGTTTAAAAAAATTAAGGATTAATTCCACTAATTTTGTGTTCAATTTTTTTTAGTATTTTTTATCCTTAGGTTTATATATATAAATACTTATTTAGTTATTTATTTGGTTATTACTTTTTAACTTTAGTGATTTATGTATTATCTCATCATATGAATTCTGGATAATTTTTGGGAATTATCTTAAATGGTGCTAACCATTTTTGGCATAATTTCCAAATATATGTGAAAGATATTTTCATCATTTTGAGGATTATTTGATCTATTATTAGGTTATTCTCATTATTCTTGCATGAAAAAGACATCATGATTAATCTTTATTTGGGGAAAACCTGAGATTACATTGGAAACTTTATAAAGGGTGAAATTATACTAATCAAGTAAGTTTGTATTTCTTATATACTTTGTCTACAGTAAATAAATTACTTATCCATAGGTAATGGTTCTTGTTATAAAGGTGTTAACAAAAAAATTATAAAATTTATTCTTATATAGATCTTCTTTCTAAATTCATTTTCTCACTTCCTACCTATGCTTTCCCATTTGGAAATGGAGTTATTAGATTACCTTCACATTTTCATTTCCATATTTTTAATAAAATATTTTATAACCACTTTTTAGGATGTTTTTTTATGATTGAGTTCTGAAATTGTTAAACATTTGATAACTGAGATAAATTTCGAGGGAGAAATTCCTTTTAAGGGGGATAGGATGTAACAACACAATATTTTATTAAATATATTTAAAATTAAATTAAATTATTTTATAATACCATTGAATGTTTTATATTTTGTTATACACAACATCAAATTTATTTTTTATTTCATGCACCATGGATTTTCTATGATAACATCTGTTACAGGCAAGGTCGATTCTTACCAGATAATAATATACGGTTAATACTAATATTTAAAATGATGGGTATAACATTACCATTAGAATGGTGTAAGTGGTTAATTTTAACTAAAATTATAAATTATGGTTTACACTTTTTAATAAAAATATTTCTTTGGTTACCAATTAAATATTACAAAAACCAATTAAATATAATGGATTGGTTTTCATAAAAAAAAATTTTTATGCCCCTGAAGAAATTATTCTTGAAAAATTAAATTAAAAAATTTTATTTCATTATATTAATTAAATGAATGGTTTTGAAATTCATTTAATAAATTTTATAGTTGTAAAATGAGAACAAATTGAATTTTAAGAAAAAAAAAGTTATATTTTTATAAAAGGCAATTATTATAACTTTTGATGAAATAATTATTTCAAAAATAAATTTATAAAAATTTATAAATTTTATTTTTTAAATTAGCCTTTATCATTTAAATCAAAAAATCAAGATATACTTTGGTTGATTTTTTTAGTAATTTAATTTTTTGATTAATATTGAAAATGCATAATTATAATTGAAAACTAAATATTCATTTAAATAATGTATAATTTTAAAATATATATATATAATTTTTTTAAAGTTAAATAATATAAATTATAATACTATAAAAACATTTTTGGAAATTATAATCAAATTACCATTAAAATTTGATATAAAAACATTTTAATCTTTTAAACATTTTTACTTTATAAACCCTTTGCTTCATCTCATCTATGAGATTAATTTTAAAATAAATTCTTCCACTTATATTATTTTAATTTTTTAAAATTTGTTAAATATTTTAAATAATAATAATTAATATTTTATATTTAGTTCAACATAGATTTTTACAAAATATATTAGTAAAATAAATTTAAATTAATTACAGTGATTAAGGTAAAAATGAGTTTACACTGTCATTAAAAGTATAATATAAGTTGTAAAGAGTGACCCTAAAATTTCATAAAATTTATTATAGACATATTTAGACCATTTAACTTATATTTTCCTATAATATTCCATTTTAACCTCTGAGGATAGGTAAAATTTGGGAAGTACAAAATTCTTTTCAAAAACAAAAATTTTGTACTCTTCCAAAAATATTAAAGGGCTTTAAAATTTCCCCATTATTAAATAAATTTTTCTCATCAAAAGCCTTCCTAGGTAAATTCCAAAAAACACTCCTATCAACCTATATTATACACATGGGGCATAAATCAAACCAAGTATGTTCTTTGGTCAAAAGAAAAGGAGTTTCCAGAAGAATATGTAAGGTTCTTCAACAATCACTTTTGTTTTATTTTTTATCCACCAAATAAATTATTCTTATTCTATTTTAATACATTATTCACAGTATACTAAATAGACTTATTTAATGTATTATTATGGTTTCTTCCTACACCTACAAACATCAATCAAATGTGTAACTAAATCACCGTTCATGTGTACGATGGACAACCACCTCATGAAACAATGTCATTCATTTTTATTTTTCCACTTCTCATGGTTGGGAATAATGATAGAAATGCAATTTTAAAATGTTATATTTCATATTTGTTAAGTTTTAATACTTTTTTAATTTTCGTATAACACATAACTTCATTCATTACATTTTATGGGAATATGGAAACATCATTTGTTGATGTGTGGACTACCACCTCCTCAAAGCTATGTGATACATTCACACCTTTCATGGAATGTATTAAAATGGGTTCAATAAAAATATGATATATTAATGAAAAATATGATATATTAATGGAATAATTATCATTCTATAAATATAATATATCATTTTATTTATTACATTTTCAAACCCCAGAAAAGTGAGAACGTTGTTTGTGGATGTGTGGACTATCGCCTCCTCAAAGCGATGTGATTCCTTTTACATCACAAAAATTATATAAATATAATTATATATTATTAAAAAAATTATTAATGATATAAAGATCATTCAGTAAATTTAAATGTCACTTTCCTTTTTTCTATAATTATCATTGAAAAATGGGAACATTACTCTTGTGTACATACAACCTATTGTCACCTTGATGGTAAGATTAGTTCATTTTTCATAACCTTCATTGATGAATTATTTTATAAGAATAATTGATTAATAAATATGATAGTTATTTAATTATTATTATTTTTTATATGTTTCAGTAATGAACCCTTTGACCTTAGTCGACCTACCAATGTCTTTTTTGACACATAAACAAAATATTGTCAGAACATCCTATGTTAAATTAATTGATTAATTAATTGTATAAATAATAGTAATTAGGTAAATAAAATTAATTAAGAACAAGGAAATTGGTTTTAGGTAAGTAAATAATTAAGATATTTTATTATCCGGGAATATAATCACACACGTGAAAAGTCAGACTCAAGGTAAGGGACATCATCTCAATATCATTTTTTTATGGAATATTTTGATGTCATATAAAAACCTTTTTTGATAAGTTATATATATATCCCCTTTGATATATCATATCATAAATTTATATATTATTATTTTATTAAATGTTTTTTTAAATTTTATTTTATTATGGGGCTTATGATTCAAATGTTTCAATGTTATATAGGATACTTTGATTTAAAAAAAACTAAAAAAAATTCATTATATAATTTCAAAATATTTATCTCCATATAAATAATCTTGATATTTTTCAACAAGTTAATTTATATAAAATAATTATAAATGAAATTTTATGTCTATTTTAAATTAAATTTGAAGGTTTTCAAAAGGAATATTTTTATATGTTTTATACAACACATTTTTAAAAATGATAAAAGGAATGTTCTATTCTTCATGTACACGAGGAAAATGTGTTTTCCACTTCCAAGAAAATTATTTAATTAGTATATTCCTTTTCAAGATTACATGTTTTCTTAAAGGAAAATACATCTTTATCTATTATGTGTATTTTTGAAATAAAATATATTTTCAAATAAAAGGGTGTTAATGTGTTGAAAATGTGGTTTCAAATGTAAATGGTATTATTAATCATAAGTTTTTATTATATGCCTTTAAAAGATATATTTTAAGGGTTCTATGATAAAAGTTTGTTCATGATATAATACATGAGAATTATATGAAGCGAATGATCCTAATATAGCTTATAAGAAGTGTTGAGCCCCATTATAGCTCTTGGGAATTATATGGGAATGATATAGCTTATATGAATGGTTGAACCCCGTTATAGCTCATGAGAGATCCTGGTATATCTTATTATAACGGTGATCTACACTATAGATCTCTAAATTATTGGGTAATGATAATGTTGGAAGTCAACTATATAGTTATTTATATTTAAATGGTTTTGAAAGGGTTTTATGGATAGGATGATCTTATTTAGCTAAAATAGATTTTAAATTTCTTGTTATGGGATTTAATTATTTTCTCTTAGAAAAATGTGTGTTTGTTTTTCATATGAAACTTTTTTATTTTAAGATAAGGGAAAATGTGAAATGAGTTTTCATCTTTTCACTAGACTAATACTCTTCCTTATTTTGTATCCCTGACTGATATTTTATGTTCATTCTATGTTTTTTTTAAATATTTTAATATTTTTTAATGTTGGGTAATGGAAAGGAATAAGTTATGTTGAATGTCAGGGAGAATTCCCACGAAAATAAGTCATGCTCTATATTAAAAGATTTATATTATGGGAAAAATGGATAATAATTAGAAGTTTCCACTTTGTGATCTATAATTTTATTATTTATGATTTTTAGACTATCTCTATACAACAATAAACCTAAAAAGATCCTCAAAAGGATGACAATGACTTATTGACTTAAAATTCGAGATTATGCAACTGTTTTGGACAAGGCCTTTTAAATAATTCATAACATCTTCTAATTTCTTATAATTTTATTCACATTCATTCAAAAAAATTTAGACATGATAAACATATTCTCATGTTTATAAATATAAACTAAACTCAACTTTAATAGAAGCCAAATATTTTTATTCATAATTATCTATATATCAGGATCCCAAAGATTCCCTTTCAATTAAACTTTTATATCTATAACTCCTATGTGTTGAACATCCAATTCAATAACATATTTTTATTTTTCCACTGATTGCATCAAAAAATATTCTATATCTATTAAAAACAAGATTTCAATACCATTAAAAAATATTACTTGTCATATTTTTATTCTTTTCTAATATACATTATTTCTAAAAAATATTTTCACATTAATTTTTTATGTGGAAATTTATTTTATGAGGGATTTATTCATATATTTTTATGAGAATTCAAAAAAAGTACCCTCTTTAAATTATTTTTGGATATCTTAGAGTGATGTTCCCAACATTCCCCCAAAAAAGTAAGTAAGGGGTAAAGTACCCTCAAATATTTCATAAACTTTTTTAAACTTCATTTCCATAAAAGATAAAACAACATCACCAAAATCATCTTCAATTTATATCTCCTAATCCAATTTCATAAAATATAATTTGAATACAATATATTTAGTTGAAATTTTTAAATATATCTCTATATTTAGCTTTATTTCAGATTGTACCTTATTTGTATATAATTCATTTAAGGATAATTTTCCATGGTTTTTTATTAAGTGTTAACACTTTTGGATTTTATATTCATGGTATCCTTTTGATAATTGTTTTACCATATTAGAATCATTGATCATGTAGCTGAGTCATTGTATTTTCCACACATATTATTTAAGATGGGTAAAGAATCTATACATATTTTCATTGGATATGGAATTCATATCATCAAAACTATTTTAAAACCTATAATTCTTTATCATTAAATTTTTTATATCTATTATAGATGTTTGAAATATTATCCCAAAATCCAAATTATATAAGAAAATATATCACCCTAATATAAATATTATTTTATAATAATCTAGATAAATATATATGATCTTTTATGATCATAATTATACATTTTTAGTCTTGAATAATTGAGCTTCTGGAAGAATCATATACTCAAAATTCCATGAACTACTATAAAATAAACATCAACCCGAAGAGATATTATTTGGGATATAATAATATTATTCATACCTGATAATTAAACACATAAAACTTGGGTATAACCTTTGTATTAAAAATATTCTCCATTAAAACATACTCTAATAGATACTCTAGGAAAAAACCAATGGCTTTGATAACACTTTTTTGTAACTTGCTCTCCAACTATATTCCCTAAAAGGATGATGAATTATAGTTCCGTAAAAAACCTATAATTAAGTAAAAATAGATAAGGTCCCCCCATCATCCAAGACACCTTCAATATATCTTTTATGTAAATGCAAATAAAAAACAATAAATATCATGGATCACAATTATGTTAATTGTTTCACCCATAATAGGAAATATCAGTAAAGCACATCTGAAAATTTGATGATATTCCAAATAACCACTACTTCCCTAGTATCTAATTTCATGATTTATGAAAATCTCACCAGTCATCCAAGGTTTGGGGTCCCTTCCCCTATTTTACTCACTGGTTTTAATACAATTACAATTATATAATCAATATAAAACTAAATCTCAAAAAAATATTAATAAATGGTTCAAGTACAAACAAACAATGGGTATTCTCATTGGTGATAAAATTTTATTTATATAAATTTAATTTTATGGAAATAAGATTAATCATATAGACCCAAACTTAAATATAACCTAGTTTGATCACACATCACCTCATACATCTTGGTGTTCAGTGAAATTTACTTCTAATTCACTATTTTTAGATCTTTTTTATTCCTATATTTCTTATCTATGTATGATTCCACTTCAAATTAATATACAAAAACAACTATACACCAATAATATAAAAATTTCAAACTAAAAAAATTAAAAACTAAGATAATTAATATTTTATTTTACTTAAATTCCAACAACTAAATAATATTCAATTTTATTTTTTGAATATAAATTTGAATATGTATTTATTAGTTTCTCAAATAACCCCCAAAAACTTTTAAGACTGCCACATTATCATTTCTAGTTGAATTCTAAATATTTTGAAAAAAAATCATGTGGAAACATACATCATATTGTAACAGGTCTCTTTCCTCTTTCACTTTATCTGAATATCAGTTGACAAATGGATTTACTTGAACCTTCATGTCACATACTTGATAATAGAAGAAAAACATATCTACCATTAACATCAATGACCATATTTTTTTCAATCCTGATATAAGTCATTTCGTATTTTAATATTTAATGTTATGACCAAATTTTAGAAGAAGAACTAAAAATTTCATTACATTATTTATATCATGGTTTTTCATCTTATTTCTAGTATCATGGAGAATCATATTACCATCATCATGGTGTGATATATCTATCATAATAAGAAAGAAAGAAATCAAAATTTGACAATGTATGATATCATATATAGTACATAATTGACTTGTACATAATTTTTTCTTTATTGTTACAAATTTTTGTACAATAAAAATTGATGACTTCATTATAGTCACATTGTGAATGTCCCTCCAATGGAATTAATGACTATTTTAAAATGGATGAATGGCCCTTATAAACTAAAAATGACCCTTCTTAATTTTTTTAACATTTTTTCAGACACCAATCATGATGTCACCCTCATAGTGATGGTGTAGTTTTCATGTCGAATATAAAAATCTCACCAGTTATCCGATATTTGTCCAAAAATATACATGCATTTAATTAACTATTATTTTATGATACATCCAAACTGAAGAACATTATATTAGTCATTCAACCACAAAATCAATGATTTTTTCCACTTTTTTGTCACATCCATAGTTTTTATTAAAGTCCTTGTGCATGGGAGTGATCATATATGGTATTTATGTGGAGTTTAGAACCCCAACTCACAACCTGCGTGACTCATCATTCAACATCACAGAATGACCTATTAGGTTGCGAAATGATTCCTAGAAGCTATCATAGTGGTTGGTTAAGCATATATCTTAAAACTTGGGTAGTTGTAGAAAATCATGGATCTAACTGACTACCACTTAGTATTATTGGAGTGGTTTTAGACTTCCCTTTTTTGATCCAATACCACCTATAGGTCCATACACCCTTCCATTCACAATAATATATATATTGGATCATGACTCTCAACTTTGTAAAAGACATCAAGAAGTGTTAAATCCTATGTATTATTAATATTAATTGTGTTACTACCCCTTTAATAGGTGTTATTAGGGTCTAATAATGATTTTAGATTATTCATTGTCGATTAAAACCCCTTTATTGAGGATCTAAAAGTAAGATAAAATGAATCTATGTGTAAAATACTAAAATAAAGAGTATTATACAAGCATACCTTACAAAAAATATTTTATTTCAGCCCTTCATATTTTTTGATTCATTTGATAATGATCACAATGTGATAAATGATGTATTATTACCTCCGTAATGTATCAATGGGACACACTAAATATTCTGATGATCGGATGAGATTCCTCTTCCTATTAGAGTGTTTTATAACATTATAAATGTGGATGTAAGAGTGCTGAGCTTCATGCATTAAAGGGGTACCTCCCGAAACCATCCAATAAATTATATTCTATCATATTATATGGATTTATAAGTATAAAATGACAGTCTTCGTGCTACTGAATTTACTCATGTACTTATAAGGCATGAGTAAATATTATTTAATATAAATTATTCATCTCATACATGAATAATAAAATAACATTCTATTGGAAATTAAATAACAACTCATTAATTATATCTAATATTGAAGGATCTCTTGAATTATATTTACATATCCTTAGGGTTCAAGTAAAATTCTAAATTTTACAGTATTGAAAATATAAAAAAATATAATCATTCATGAAAATAATAATTTTCATGAGAAATTAAAATATATATATATATATATATTTAGTGAATATTTATAACAATGCCCCACTTTCAATAAATATTAATAAACACTGTGTCATTTTACCTTATATTGTATCATATAAACCCACATGTGAAATCATAGACAAGTATCTTTTGGATATTTTACAAAATAATTTTAGAATGATATAATTAACATAGAATTATATTACATCATACGCAATACCATGTAAATATTATTCTCAAAAATATTTAGATTAACTTGAATACATTTTTAGAGAACGCCTATATATCAAAACTCAATTCCTATTCAGTGTAAAGTCCCAAACTCTTATAATTTAAATTACCTTAAAAAATTAAATTCCTTATTATATATAGAGTTCTAGAGAAAACAATCACTAAATTGGTTATTTTGGAATATTAAAGTCTATTTAAATTAAATTTTCATTAATCATCATATACATTAATTATATATTATTGTACAGTGACCATTAAGATTATCATATTTTAAGGGCTATGATAAATCACAATTGTCATAGATAGAAAAAAGCAGTGGAATAGACTAGTGGGATTATACTATATGAAAACCATTTATAGTAGCTTCTTAGGGAGATTCCATCACTTGGCATCTCCCTTGACCAAGTCCAATAAGAGATTCAAAAATTAATGTATGAAAAACCAATCTACAATAGATGTTCATGATTATTGTGATCATGACCCAAACAATGTTTGTTGAAATACCCTAAGAAAGTGTCACCATCACACACCTTAACCTTACAATGTATATTTATTTATTTAGGGGTCATGTATCTTGACCCTAATAGTATGAATTTTCAATTTTTCATTTTTATAAAATAATGAATATATTTACACAAATTTATAACTACCTATAAATGGTTATATAATGTGTTTGAAAAAAATAAGATTTTCATATAAAAAATGTATTTTTGTAAATATATATTTTAAATTAAGGTCTAATTATGAAAAATTCAATAATATTTCAAATAAATAATATTTTAATATTATATTCTAATGGGAAAGTAATTATTTGAAAATAAATGATAGTTTAAATATAGGGAATTATAATATAAATTTTATGAGGTTCATAAAAAGAAAAATATAATAAACACTAAAATTTTCCAATAAATAGATATTTTTATTTAAATGTGAAAATTAATATATTTAGAAATTTATTTTTGGAAAACAAATATTATTTTTTAAATCAACATATTAAAATTATCCAATGATAAATTTTTTATAATTTCATGAGATTATCAAATTTTTGGATGAAAATAAAGTATGGTACAAATATATGGTCTTTATTATTAACTGATAATGGCGTAAAATTTATTTAATAAATTAGTTAAATTAATTAAAGACCAAATATATATATTTATACATTAAATTAATATTTTGATGTTATTTGTTAAATTTTATAAACCCTTAATTAATCCACTAACACCTATATTATATTTTATGATTTTAAAATCAATTATCTATAAGCATCACACACTTCCACATAACCAATGACGTTATTTTCTGGAATTTGTGTTTTGGACTTATATAATATTGAAAACCAATCCTCTTTGGTTGAAATGATTGGAAACCCCCATGGGAAAGTTTGTGGTTTTGATTATTTTATCATATAGAGTAAAAACACATATTTTATAAATAAATATATAGTTCTCCCACTTTTTCTAAAAATACCAACCCATCCATCCACTCCCAATAACATCTAGATATTTTAAATTTATAACATTATGTGTAATAGAATATACAATCGGAAACACCAAGCTTAAAGGACCTTGAAATATTACTATTAAAATATGATCCTTAAAAGTTATATGTTTAATTATAATGTGTGAAGAAGAGTAACCAAATTTAATATATATATATGTATATATATATGTATATATATGTGTGTGTCTTATTGAATACCAATACATTGAAAAATTATATGAAAATAAACATCCAATTTTTTATAAGGTAAAATTATGCTTAAAAATATTCTTCCCACCAAAATGTTTTTTATTGGTTTCTATGAGGATAGATTCCATTTAATTTCCCCTAAATTTATACAATTTATTTGATTAAATAAACCCAATTTGTTAAATCATCCTATCAAAATTATCTTAGAGTGAATGTTTTATAATTTTTTTAAGATGTTGAATTTTTTATAGATTGTGTAAAATGAAAATTTTTATAAAAAAATGTATCTTTATTATGAATTAATTAGGATGTATATTATTTTAAAATAATTTAAAATTTATAGTAGTTTAATAATAATACTACTAATAAAATTATTTTTATTCAAATAATTTTTTTATAGAATTTTGTAAAAAAATTTATACTTAAAAAATGACATTTTGGGGAGAAATTTAGATTTTGTTCAATTTTGTTTTTATTTTCATTTAATTTATTCAATATATATGAATTTAAGCATGGGAAATGTATATCAAATTTGTAATTAGGAGTTCTAAATTGGTCTAAGAGGTTCATTTTGGTTTTGGTCAATATGAATAATAACCATTGTAATTTTTTGATATTATGGTAAAGGTAAAATGAGTTAGTTATGATTAAAACTAAGTGTTAAGGTCACCATTTGGCATCTATATTCCTATTTTAAGAAGGTATTTAAAACCTTATCACCATATCACAAATTTTTATTAGTTTAATAGACACTTTTTTTATGAAACTGAACTATATAATATATAAAAAAAATAAAGTTATAAAATTTCACACTCTTAGTTATAAATATATATTATGTTAACACATAGGTCAAAAATTAAGTTACACATAAATAATAAGGTTAATTTTATGGATAATGAAATCATATTTATTATAGATATTTATCGATAATTTTTAGTGATTAAATAAGGACCTTATATGCATTTCCAATGCTAATATAGTATTTATTTATTTAATAAAAAATAAAATATATTATATTTAATAAATTATAAGTAGAATAATTATAGTGATTTATAGTGTTCCTTGAATTTTGAAGATACATATAACATATTAGTGACTTTTGAAATTATTATATTTTTATTTTATCTATTTATTAGTGTCTTTAGGGTAAAACTTAATGAATAGTGTCCAAAATGACATAAATCATATTTTTAAGTAATAATATTTTATCAAAATATTAAAAAAATATAAAAAAATTAAAATATGCCAATTTATATATGATATAGTCAAAAAATTCAATCATTTCCCATTTATGAGTCTATAGTAACACTTTAAGTGAAATTATAACACTTTAATAGTGAAAAGGATGTTTTTTGTTATGGTTAAAATGGGATAACTAAGGAGTTAAACCAAATGATAAGGTTTAAAACACCACATAAAAAATTAAAATTTTATTTGTTAATGAAATTATTACCACATACTACCTTATATTCGAATCTATATTCATTTAAATTTATTTTTATTAATAATTGTGTGTTATAATTTAATATTTTATGAAATTCCAAATATGCCTATTACCTCAATTATAAAAGGGAACCTTTTCCCTTCAATTTTGTACACCTTTTGAGCCATCTGGAATGTCCGATCCTAGAAAAAATCGATCCATAACATTCTAATTCACATTTTGGATATTTTATTTCATTGAAAAAGTCCAACCCAAGGATCCTTAATAGTATATCTAAGGGTTTTCTTTCAAAAAATATTAGTCTTGAGCACTTTTAATGAAAGTAAAACTCAAGGTAAGTTATTTTTGTCTCAAATTGTATTATTTGGGATATAAGTTGTCTTATAAACCTATATTATTTTATCAGGATTATATAAATCACATTTTACATGTTATAACATGAATTTTTTTTATTCTTGCTATGTAAATATTCGCATAAGGTTATTCTTTTGTGGGGTATATAATTCAAAATATACCAAAGCGGTAATGGATTTATGTTTCAAACTTAAATTAATCAGGGTTATTAATTATTAAACTTCTATTTAGTAAATTATATGATCCATATCCAATTAATAATTGTAATATTTCTTCTCATATGGTTCCTTCTAAAGAATAAATGGTTTTCATTCATCTTCTTCACTTTATGTACAAGAGGGATTGGAATAATCTCTTAAAGGGAAAACTGACTATATTTCACACTTTATCCAAAAATCATTTTCCTTTCATATCTATTTTTTCTAAAAATATATTAAATTATTCATTAATATTATCCTATGATTTTTTATGAACTTGTTTAAACATATTTTTTATTTTAATAATATGGTTTAATAGAAACCTTAGTGTAATTTTCGAAAAGAGATAAATTAGACATTTTACTGATAATTTAAAGTGAACCCTTTTTAACATATATGGAATGAAAATAATTTCCCACCATAATTACCACTCAATTCATTTAATATTACGTTAAAATTTTCCATTTCTAATTTTGAAGAAATTTTTTTCTTTAAAATTTTGGTCATTTTTAGATTTTGAAGAAGTAACTTCAATGTGAAAAGAATATTTCTTTAATTAAATATTCCACTTGATCTTTTAAAGGAATTTTAATTTATGATAAAATCCAATGGTGTTGTATATTCTCTACCAGAGATATGATCTAGGGATTCTATCCTTATTCATTACTTAGATATTTTATGATTATAAAGATGAAGCTTTTATGAAAAATAATTTATTTTACACATGTTATGATATATGATGATTAATATAAAATCTTGTGGCAGACATATGAATGTATTATTAAAATAGGATGCATGTTCATGGAATTATATATCCATATGATTCCATGAGTAATTATGGAAAACTCAAGAGTAAAATATGTTATGCAAGAAATTAATTTCACATTCAATATTTCATTCATGAACATGGTTTTCAAGTCAATTATATTATGTGTAGACCCTGTATTCATGTCTATAAGATTATGCATGAACATGTCTTTCATGACAATAACTTTAATCATTAATTGGGATTTTTAGTAAATAATATTATTCATGGAAATATGTTTCATGTCCCAAAGATTCTGTGAGGGATTTATTTCATGTCCATAACATAATGAGTGAACATGTTTCTATATATAAATGTTATCAATGTTATTAGATTATATTTTTTCTTCATTAATATATCTATGTAATGCTCTCATGGATCATGTTCATTTAATTACTTTATTATTCAAGTCTAATTAAATTCAATTATTTTGTTCATGACTCGTATATATGATCAGTAAAAGACTTAATATGTACTTTATATGTAATGGAATTAATATAATACTATAGTTCTTTCAGTTTGAGGTATTTAACCCATTATTTATGCCTTCTTATGTGAGTAAAATAGTTGGGTATGTTTTGGGAGATTTTGCAATGTTTTTTTGGAAGGTTTTCGGGTTTATCTATGGTTGTATGTTTTGAGAACGGTTAGTGAAATCCGTAAAACAGATTTAGGAAACTGTGTATGTTGAGATAGAGTAAAGGGAGATGGTTCACAGTTAAGGTGCCTAGATTTCAAGACTATGTGGGCTTCCCAGTTAAAATGTGAAACACAAGATAGTGAGATTTTTCATAGTTAGTGTGTGCTTTGTCGAACTGTTCTATTCAACTGTGTGATGTTCCGCAGGAGGTAGTAGCATGCACATGATTAGTGCAAGGTTTTCCTAACCATGGGTATAACCGAGCATGGTTTTAGAAGATGGATTTTATTAAAATGGGGTTTGGTTAGGATTTTACCAAAACACCCCATTTGATCCCAATTTCGACCCTCACTCATGATTTTTTGCTTCACAATATATAAGGAAACTATCATAAAAAATTTATAATCATTTTGAAGGTTTTTCTTTGTTCCTTAAAGGTGAATCTCCCATCATATGTCTCCATTCATAGGATTTTATGGTCTTCCTTAGATCTACCTCTCTCCCTATCTATCAATTTCATAGATCTACTTCTATTTCAGATGGGTCTAGGGATCATTTATCTAATAATGGTGGTTTTTGGAATTAATAATATTACGGGAATGGGAGATAATATAGTTTTGTGGATTTTTCTCTCAAATTGGCTAGTGCATTATACCTATGGTGATTTCTTCCAAAACCCAAAATGTATGTGGAATTAGTCCTGACTCGTCTTTCTTGAATTATAGGGGTTAATCTAAAATTAAGGGGTTTTCATTTAAATTGGTTTTCAAATTGATGTATTAATATTGTTTGGAACCTCTTGGGAGTTGATTTATCGGTTTTAGGGAAAATATGATATTGTAGTGAAATAAGATTGTGGTTAGATTTTAAAATGATGATTTTAAAATTATATGCTCGGTTTGATTTATGGAAATGGTTTGCGAAAATTGTTTTCAAGAAAATGTTTTTTTAAGTGAATGGGGTAATAGTGTTTCCAATAAATGGTCAGTTTTCTGGAAATTTGTTTGCAAATTTTTTTGGAAATGTTGTTTGGTCTAAAGGCTTCATTTCGATTGGCGATGATTGGGTAGTGTGGTTTGGTAAACTATGAGTTTATATGAATTTGTAAAATGATGATTTGATGGAGGTTATCTTGAATTTTTAAGAATGATTTGAATGGGTACTTATGTGGCATAAAGTCCCACTATCAAAGGGATGGTATTTGGCATGAAGTACCACTATAAAAAGGGGATGGGGTTGGACATGAAGTTCCACCATTGATGGTTGCACCAAGATTATGTTTGTGGTTGAGACATGTTTGTGGCAACGTGAGATAAATTGTATTGTGACGATATGATATTGGAATATGGTAAATGTCCAAGTTTATTTCATTCATTGAAATATGTTTGTTGGGAAAACGATTTTGGTAATGGTGTGTTTGGATTGACTAGAATTGTTTCATGGTTTCAATGGATTTATCTAATATATATATATATATATGTGGTAAATTAATCTCTCCTAGTGGTGTGAGTATAAAATTCATTTAGGGAAATCGTAATAAATATTACTACTCATCCCCTGCTTTTGAACATTAGTGCTTTTACAGATGTTAAGGTACAGGTAGGGCATCTCATTCCTTTAATAGTGAATTGTGACACGTGGGTGGTCTTGTGGTGTTGGATCGTGGATCTTGGTGTGGATCTTGGTAGCTATGTTTTGTATTCCTTGATATTTTTGTCTTAGTCTTCCTCTTGGTACTCTAATTTTTTATTGGTATAGTTTTGTATTGTTATTGTTTGTATGAGGTTGAATTACAATACATTGTGGACGTGCATCATGTAGTTTTTTTGGTAATGGAATGTTTGGTTGGTGATATTTATTTCCAATGGAAAATATACTCGGATGTCTTATGAGGTCCTCTTCTTTTTTTCCTTTAGAATCTTTCGGATGTATCCTAAGACCAAGTATCTCTTCCACCTTAACTCAAGGTAATAAGTAGGGGTGGGATATTACAAGTGGTATTAGTTTTTTTGGTCCTTTGGCATCAGTTGTTGGTCTTGGAGTTTGCATTCATTCTTGGTTTAGTCCCTGAGTTGGGTTGGTAGTAAGGATTTTGATTTTCAGATCATAATATGTATGTCATAAAAATACATAACTAACCATTTTATCCGAACATAATGGTACTATGGAGTTGGGTACATAAATGTTTTTGGGAAACTTATAGGAATTCGAATCTCATTGTCTTGGGATTATCCAATGAGAAGAGAATGGAATGCATGGTATACATGACATCCCACTAGGAATTAATATTTCATTTGGAGTGATGATTTGTGTTTTTGGTGTGAATGTGTTGATTTTTGGAAAAAATGGTAATTGTTATCAAATTTGATATTTTAAAATTTGAATGGTTGTGTATTTTGAAAATGAGTTTGTTTTAAAAACATAGAAGATATTTCAAAATTTAATGGACATTGGAAACTTGGAATTTTGGAAATAATGGTTTGATAATGTAAAGTGATAGAATTTTAAATTGAAATCCTTTAGTTTCTAGAAGAGTGAGACTTATGGTGGTTGTTGTGTTGAATAAAATGGCACTAAGAAGGTATTGTAGAGACCAACATGAAGAAGTTGATGAAAATGTCATTGTAACAAAGGCCATGATGAACCAGTAGTTAGTTAAAATCATAGATAAATACTTTCAGGCTATGGATAGTGGGAATATAAGGTATGATCTAAGGCATGTGGACCATTCAGTTTAGTTTTAGAAGCACAATCCACCCATTTTCTTGGGCTAATTAAGAACTAGAAAGGGTGGGGAGTGGATGAATAGGTTTAATCATATATTTAATTTCCTAGGCACAATGGAAGAATTTAAATTCAAGTTAGTGGAATACATAATGGAGGATCTTTACCATCAATGGTGGGAGTTAGTAGTCTAGGATAAAGGGTACCCACGTAATGCATGAGAAGATTATGAGGAATTGTTCTATAAACAGTTTTATCCTCGCACATTAAGAACTCATAGAATGAAATATATATTTATCTTGAAATAGGAAAAACCTTCAGAGATTGATTATGTTGCTAGATTAAGGAATTTATTCCGGTTTTATCTAGAGGTTGTTTTTAATACATCATTGAATGTGTGTATATTTTAATCGGTATTGATTCCTAAAATCTGCTGAAAAGTTCAATGCTCTGTATAATGGACTACATAGGGATGGTAAATATATAATCATTGGTTGAATGAGACATCTTAGGGGGTATAATTAGAGCTGGTATCGTAATACCTACTGTAAATGGTGGTCACTTTAAAGTGGGTAGAGAGTGGAAGAGGGACACTTATTTCTATTGTGGTAGTATGGCTCAAAATCTGATGGTAGGACCGATGAATTTTCTTCTGAATCCTTAGACCAAGCTGGGATGTTTCCAATGTGGATTTCTATGTTACATTTGGTGTGAATGTCCCATACCACCTATAGAATTCCACAGTTATAGCCATATGGGGTATCTTTACTATTTTTGTCACAATTCTCTAACATTTAGTGTTTGAAACTCTTCTCAAGGGTCACATGCATCTTATTATACAATGGCATGAGGGAAACAACATACCACTCATAAAAATATATAGTTTATTTATTTTTATTTTAGGAATATCATGCATCGGTAGCAAGGAAAATTTTATCTGGGTAATAAAGAGAATAGTGTGGTATGTAAGTAGGTGTTTGGAGCAGAATAAGTTATTGTGGATGACTAACCTTGATCATCCATTGTGTGAGGTATTTATTTTTTTAATTCTACACTTATTAAATCATTCTTTGATATGGGTTAATCTCATTCTTTCATTTTATCTCTTGATATTGATTTTCTATATTTAAATTTGGAAATTATATCTTCTATTTTAAAACATCAAACTCTTTTTAGTCAAATAGAGTGTTGAGCCTTTCTTCATTGAGATAATTTTATATTCGTTTATGGGGATGATTTGATATGGCACTTCTTAGTGATTTATATGAATTTTAATGATATATTCCTGTGTATAGATTGTTTGATAATGTTTAATGTCCACATCAACTTTTATGCATGAATGGTTTGATTCATGATGGATGAAGGAATCATGCAACTCTTTATAGAATGGATGAATGTAAAGATGGGTGGAAGTGGATTTTTGGAACTATTGAATGGAATGATATCATATCAATTGGAAGCTTATTAATTGGAATATGTGGAATATATCAAGGTTTTTAGTTGTATTGTGGTCGTTGATCTTTTTTTTATTCCTTTCCCATAGATTTTTTAGGGTGTACACCCGTAAGTGAAGTGGAGTTTATGTTTGACCATCATTCGGGGACATGTTCTATCTCACTTCCATCATACATAATGGAAACAATAGATTTTATAGATTAGAAAATTTAGTTAGAGGATATGTAAAACAAAGGGTTCATCTGGCCTTGTACATCTCTCTCAGCATCATCGATGTTGTTTTCTAAAAAGACTGATGAAACCCTTCGGTTGTGTGTTTATTATACTAATCTTAACAAGGTTACAATTATAAACCGATATCCACTCTCATTCATTGATTATCTATTCGATCTGTTGAGGGGTGCCCGATGGTTATCCTAGAATAACATTTGGGCAGGTTATCGTCATTTCCAGGTGTGGAAGAATGATCTTTATAAAATGGATTTCAGAAGTATATATGGACATTATGAGTATGTGGTTATCCCCTTCAGTCTAATGAATCCACTATTGGAATTTATGGAATTTATGAATCTGATAATTATGAGAAATATATATTCTTTTTTTGTGGTTAATGTCGAAGATATATTGGTGTATCCCATGATAAGGGTTGAGCATGTGAAACAATTGGCAACACTTTTGGTAATATTGAGAGATCTTCAGTTGTATTTTGAATTATCAACGTGTGATTTTTGGATACAAAACGTATGTTTATTTGGCCATGTAATTTTTGAAAAAGGTGTTTTAGTTGATCTAGATAAGATAGAGGTTGTTATCTCATGGAAACCGCAAAAGAATATCTTTGATATACGAAACTTCATTTGTCTAGCTAGGTATTACCAATAATTTTTTCAGGACATTTCATGATTTTACTCTCCGATTACATATTTGAAAAGGAATAACATTCCATTTTCATATAATGGGAAATGTTAGAAGTTTTTTTAGAATCTTAAGGGTCGCCTTACATCAGTAGCAATCTTGGTTGTTATAGAATTAGGGAAAGGGTACTTGGTGTATTATGACACATCGAGATTAGGGGTTTGTTGTGTTCACATAAAAGGGGATCATGTTGTTGTGTGTCGATCATGGTATTTGAGGTTACATTAGAATAACTACCCAATGCATGATTTGGAGATAGTCAATGAGGGTCATGCTTTCAAAATATGGCATCATTACCTCTTCTACAAGAAATTCACATTGTTTATCGATCATAATAGTCTAATGCATATTTTCTCACAAATATATTTGAATTTTAGGAAAAGGTGATGGGTGAGGTATCAATATATGTTTTACCTTGACTTTATGTATACACAGGTAATGGGAATTCGGTGGCAGATGCATTGAGAAGAAATATATATGATCAGGTGGAAAGAAGAAGATTTAGATTAGTGGTAGTTGATGTCAGTTATGGCCAGCATGCATATGGAATATGAAAATTAAGGTGATGTAGTGGTATTAATTCTAGTTTTATTAGTTCCTAATATGGTTGGATTAGATAAAGAGGTGTATATATCTGATCTAGAATGTAAGTCTATGTGGTCAAAACTCAATGGTGGGGAGAACATTAAGGGCTACAAACTGGATGGGAGTTCAGTTTTTCAGATTCGAAATTTGATGGTTGTGTCAATGGAATTCCAAGAACAACTTCTTAGTGGATTCCATCATTCACGATTGGATTTCATCCTTGGAATTCATAAAATGTATAAGGCGTTGTAATCCCAATTCTGGTGGGTGGGTATGAAAAGGAAAGTAGATGATTTTGTATTGACAAGAATGACTTGTCAATAAGTCAAGGTAGAGAATCAACAACCAGTAGGTATGTTACATTCCTTGACCATACCTATGTTTAAATGGGAGTATATAGCAATTTATTTTATTATAGTATGCCAATGAAATGTTCAGAAACGTGATTCAATATGGTTTATTATGGATCATCTCACAAACTCGGCCCATTTTACCCCTATTCATGAAACTCATATGGTGGAGGATCTTTCGGAAATCCTTATTTATGAAGTTGTAAAAAGGCATGGTGTACCTTATTCCATTGTATTATATATAGATCTAATGTTCACACCATGTTTCTAGATGTCATTGTAGCTAGCCCTTGGGACTCAATAAGTGATGAGTATGTAAAATCATCATTAGAACGATGGGAAATATGATAGGATGATAAAAACATTGGAAGACTTGTTGTGATATATTGTGAAGGATTTTTTATGGTCATGGGAGGGTCACTTTACATTGGTGGAGTTCTTATATTATAATTGTTATCAGGCCTCGAACATATGGATTATTTTAATGCACTGTATGGGAATCAGTGTCTTTCTCTACTATGTTGGGTGGATATAGGTCAGAAATAAATAGTTGGGACAAGACTTGACCAAAAAAGTTGGGAGAAGATAATTTTGATCAGAAAGAAAATAGAGATGACACAGAGTAATCAAAAATCATATGTGGATCATTATCGATAGATATTTCCTTTTTAAGTGAGTAATCATGTGTTCTGGATAATCTATATGAGGCTTGGACAACATTTTAAAAAAAACCAAGGAATTTTATGTCCATGTTATATTAGGATTGTTTAGATACATTATCTGATTAGAGAGGCGTCATATTGGTTGTATTTTCCACCATGGATTAGTGTGGTTCATAATGTGTTTAATTAACCTTAGTTAAAGAAGTATCAGCTAGATCTGGACCATGTGATTTGATGGGATCATGTTGAACTAAAGATGTATGCCTCATTAATACATGTTCCATTGTGGATCATGGATAATTAAGAGAAAGACTTTTGTGGTATAAAAATTGGTCTAGTGTAGGGTTCGTGGAAACATGGTATGATATAGGATCAGACATGGGAATGAGTAAAATAAATGGTCAAGCAATGGATTGATCTCTTTCGCAATTGTGATGGTTTTAAAAATTTTGAAGAAGGAAATTCCAAGGGTGGGGAGAATGTACCACCCCCAATTTGAGGTATGTAACCCTTTATTTTTGACTTTTTGTGTGTGATGTTTTTTGTTATGGTTTGGGAGAATTTGGAAGGTTTTGGGATGTTTTGGGGATTTTATAAGGGTGAAAATCTTGAGAATGGTTAGAGAAAACCATGTAATACATGTAGGAAACTATTCAAGTTGATACCAAGGTAATTTAGATAGAGCATAGTTAAGGCACACAATTTTAAAAACTGTATGGCCTCCACATGTAAACCGGTCATCTTTTGATTTTTGAATTTTTCACAGTTAGTGCACAGTTTGTCTAATCATGTAGCAAAACCATGTGTTATGCCTTGTGAGGTAGTAGTAAAAAAATAGTAAGTGCATGGTTTTCATAACCATGTGGCTAATAATGAATGGTTTAAGAAGTGGTATTTTAAAAAATAAGGGTTGGTTGGGATTTTCCCTAAACACCCCATTTGATTGCTATTTCGATCCTCACTCGGTATTTTCTCTTCTCAAAGGATACGAAACCTCTCTCACTCATTTGTGAAGATTTTAAAAGTTATTTCATGGTTCTTTGATTGTGAATCTCCCATGGTAATTCACTTTTTTGTATTATATTTGTTTTACTTAGATCTTCTTCTCTCTCAATCTCTCTCTCAGTTTCATAGATTTACTTCTGTTGTGGGTAGATCTAGGGTTTTTTTGAAAATAATGGTGAGTTTTGGTATTATTTATGATTGGAGAAGGGATTGAAGGTGTTTTTTAGACTTTTCAACTTGATTGGTGAGTGTTTTGTGCCTTGGTTTGTTCTCTTTAAAACCATAAAGGCATGTTGATTCACTCTTGACACATCTTCCTGAAACTATATCTATTTATCCCAAATTTGTGTTTTTATTGAAATTGGTTGTGAAATTGATGTGTGATGCTTCTTTGGAACCCCTTGGGTGCTGATTTATAGGTTTTGGGGAAAATTTGATATTGTTGTGAAATATTCTTGTGGATGGATTTTTGAATGATGGTTTTAAAAATGGATGTCCAGTTTTGATTTATGGAAACTTTTTGTGAAAATGGTTTTCTACAAAAACGTTCCTTGTCATACAAGTGGTAAGAGTGTTTCCAATAAACAATCGATTTTAGTGAAATGTTTGATGAAAATTTTGTTTGTCTTAGAGTACTTATTTAGATTGGCAATGTTTGGGTAGCATGGTTTTTGAAACTATTCGTTGATATGAATTTTGTAAATATTGATTTTATGTTGTATTTCATGAATTTTTTATCATTAGTTGGAAGGTTTGTTATGTGAAATTACTTACCACCACTAACGGGTTGGTATGTGGCATGAAGTACCACTACCAAATGACTAGAATGTGGCTTGAAGTACCACAATAAAAAGGGGATTTGGTTTGAAGTTAAGTTCCTCTATAAATTAAAGAATCAATCTTATGTTTATGGTTGAGACATGCGTGCATCCATGAGAGATAAATTGGGTTATGACAATATGAAATGGGAAAATGGTAAAGGGATTGGTTTGTATCTCTCCATGAAGTATGTTTGTTGGGAAAACTATTTTGGTAAGTGTGTGTCTGTCTTGAAGTGTAATTGTTTCATTTCTTAAATGTATATATATATATATATATATATTGTTTTATATATATTTAATAACACGTTATCTTCTAGTGGAGTGAGTAGTTAAGTAATTTCGAGAAATTGTACTAATTATTACTACTTGACTCTTCCTTTATCACTTTGGTTCTTTTGCATATGTTGTATTTGGAGACAAAGGTAAATGGTGATCATCTTATTCCATTAATGGTGCATCATGATTCATGGGTGGTATTGTGGTGTAGGATCGTGGAGCTTGGTGTAGGGCTTGGGCGCTATGTTTTGGAGTTCTTGGTCTTTGTTGTATTAGTCTTCCTCTTGGTACTCTTCTTTGGTATTGGTATGGTTTTGTATTGTTTTAATTGGTATGAGGTTGAATTTTAAAACATAGTTGAAATACATCATGCATTTTCTTTTGGTAATGGAACATTTTTTTCAGTTGTTTTAATTTCAAAGGGAAAATTATCCTCCATGTGTTATGTGTCCCTCTCAATTTAATGCCAACCATTGGCATCGTGGGGATGTCATCTATTTCTAAGTAGCACATCCACCTCAACTCAATCCAATGGGGAGGGCCGGGATATTACTCATATGATTATTCTTATCTTTTGTTTTCATAAGATCATCGAATTATATCTCCCATGATTAAACCTTTCTAATAATCTAATCTCACCCATTCTAATGTTTCATTTCACTAGTTTATGATATAAAATCAGTTACGGTATATCAATGAATATTACTAAGTCCAGAGATATTTATGGGAGTTGTTTAAGATCATTCACAATATAATATTATTATTTATCTAGTCTCTAAATAAAATAAAAAAATTTGTTCCTTTTTTGTGTATTTGTGATATTTATTTTATATTTATCTTGATAAATGTGATATCAATGTCTAAAAAGTATAGACCATTGGTATCAAAGAAGTATTTAGTTAACCTTTGAAAACATTGATGAAAAAACATTTGTTAGTACCCCAGGGATAAGAATATGTATATGATAACATTATATAGTGTTAGTAATGATTATTAATATCCTAATCTAATCCCAAGGAATCATATATTGATAGTAATTTTACATAATTTATAAATCCTATAAATGATTTTTCATGATTTTTCACTATAACTATTATTTCTAAAAGTGTAATTTTTGGTATTAATCATTGTTTGGGATCATGATCTTCCATGTTAATACTAATGAATAATGGAATAGTTACCCTATTATGAAACTAAATAAATTAAGTGATATAATGACGACGCAATTGATTATTATTAATTAGAAATCCCATTTTATAATTAACTTCTACATAAGTGATTTTACTGACACACCAAATAAGAGGAAGAATGAGTTTCATGATGACCATATATGAAAAAATATTCAACAACCTATATGTTGAGAATATGGGAATAAATACTCAATGTAATGTCTCAAATGAATGATAATGTGTTTTATATATCGAAATTAAGTCCATTGAGAATGTTATTGAAATGAAAATATGAATATTTTTATGATGGAAAATGAAGTACATCATAAGGTACCATTTATAGTTTGATGTTTCATGTGTTTGGAATATTTGAAGTATGTGAGTTAATACTGCAATATAAGGGTTAACTCCATAAAATAAGGACAAAACTATGTAATTAAAATATTATAAGTGATATGACTGAATTTGTTTTGTATTAGTATTTGAGTTCTATGTTATAGTAGTGTTTTTTCAATGATACTATGGTTATAATAATCTTAAAAGATTTCTTTTTGGATTTGTTTTCCATTAAGGATATGTAGGTATATGTATAATGATACAAATCACCAGTAAAAATGATTTACTAGTGAGGTGATAATGTTTATTTTATAATAATTATATTAATTACATTGATAAAATAAATTGAATAGTATTGGTGAGCTTGAAATTGTTAATGATTTGATTACAAATTTATTTTTTCATCTAAAGTTATTTAATTTTTTGGATTTATAGAATATATTTAATAGTATTATATTTTATTAGAAAAATAAGTATTGTGTTGGGATACCATCATGGGTCTATAATTTTTTGGTTGATCATGAGTTCACCTATTATTTGAGTTTTTATGTAAATGGATTTTGAAGTTATCTGAATCTTTTACTGTGTTTTTGGAATAAAAATCTATTGGGGGTTAGATGACCCTTTGGGTAAATATATGATTTTTTGTAAAGTTATTTATGGTAATTATATAGTTTTAATTTTATTTGATCTAAAATAATTTAATGTCAAGGAAGTGGTTTTAGAGATATTTATAATTAAGATAAGGATTACCTTTCAGGTTATCGTCTAAATCTGATTCATGATTTTTTTTTCTCCATTAAAGGATTTTCCATTATTATTAATGTTATTTTGGTATATGATTCATTGGGTTGAGTTATATTTAACCCTTTGGTTTAACATGTAATTTAACATGAAATATTGTTTGGGAAGAATGAAATTAAATTTCTGTGGATATAAGAGGAATGTAATGAGGTAACATTTTAGTTTAAAAAATTAATTATTATTGAATTTATTGAAGTTATTTTTGATTTAGTATAATTTATATTATGTTCTATGTGTAACCAATGTTGTTATTATGGAAATCTTAGTTTTAAATAAAATGGTTTATAAAATTTAAATATTATATATCCTTTCAAAAAAAATTATATTTTGGTTAATATTTCAATAAAAATTTATTTTTTTAATATCATTTTTTATATTAGGATGTTCATTTTAGTGATTCGGGTATGAAATATTATTATTGAATACTCATTATTTGGAGAAAAATAAGTTTTTGTGGGGTAAATCTACTAAATTATAAAATACTACATATCAATTAGGTATATTTCTTTATTTTCATTGTGTATAAGGTAATGTAAGTACTCACATATATGAAAATGATATGGAAGAAAAACATTGTTCATATTTTCTACAATTTTTATGAATATATATATTTTTCACCCTATATGGATTTTTGGTTTTGTGGTTATTAACTTTTTATTTATTATTCACTTTCTCATTAACAATATATTATGTCACTCTCCATAATAATATGAACATTAAAATTTTCTTCCATATCTATATTTTCACATAACACTAAGGTTCACCTATCTAGAAAATATTATATTTTTAATTATATATAACCTTTTTGTTTCTATTTCCCTATTTTCAAGATAAATTTGTCTCTAGCCTTTTTTACATTTAAGATTTTCAATAAATAAGGTTTCAATTATCAAACCATGATAAAAAATCAAAATTTCAAATTACAAGAAACCCATTTATTAATGTGGTGTAGAATGTGAAGCCTATGAATTTAAAATAAGAACATTATGTTTGATGGTGTATAAAACACACACCATCAAACTTAAATTACCATTAAATACAATTATTTAAGTATGACCATTAAAATGTAGTCACTGAATTAGATTGTATGAATAGGAGTGACCAAATTATTATATATATAAGGTTCTTACTAAATAATAATGAATTTATTAATTACTAATAAATAAAATTTAAAATTTTAATAAGGTTTTATTATTCATGAAAAAAAATTCCTTCAAAATTGTTTTTTTTCTTTTTTTTAGAAAATATTATGTTTATTTTTTTTAATTTTGTTATTTTTATTTGATAAAATTATTTTAATTTTTGAAATCATAATATCAAAATTATCTTAGGGTGAAATTTTTATACATTCCTAAAAATAGGCATTTTTCAATAAATAGTGAAAAAATACTCATTTCTATTGAGAACTATATTTTTTCAATAATTTATGAAGTTTAATTTTTTTTAAAATAATTTAAAATTAATATTAGTCATATTATATTATTATTAATATAATTATTTTCATTTAAATAAATTTTATGGTTGAATTTGGAATAAAAACATTCTTAATAC
Source organism: Viscum album (assembly GCA_963277665.1). Taxonomy (NCBI): domain Eukaryota; kingdom Viridiplantae; phylum Streptophyta; class Magnoliopsida; order Santalales; family Viscaceae; genus Viscum; species Viscum album. The sequence continues at coordinate 1,999,210,499 of OY728157.1, forward strand.
ATAAATAAGACATTCTTCTGGGATTTTTTTTCATTGCATTTTTTCATTTTTATCTTATGTTTATTATACAACTTTTTGTTATTAAATATTAATAAATGAATATTATATATGGAATTAGGGGATTTAAATTTTTTAAATAGTCCCCTTTTAGTTTTTCTCAATATTAATAGTAACTATAGTAAAAACATTACCACTCTAAGGGTCATATGAGTTAATTGGGGTTATCAAATAAGTTTTAATGGCACTATTTTTCATCTAAATTACAGTTTAATTAACATAATTCGACCCTCATGTCCATAATATCAAAATTTAATTATTTAAGATATACATATAACAACCTTCCCCCCCTCGTTAGCTTGAGTTGGGGTGGAATTTATACTTGGCCTTAGGCGACATCACTAAGACGCTAACTGATGGAAATAAATATGAATGGAATCAATACAATTGGGGGAAGATTTTCCATTTAAATATAAAAAAATAACAACCAAACATAGTAACCAAGACCACTATAAAATTAACTATAACACAATAATACAATTAAATGTATGAAAAAACAAACCAACTATATCTGATTACGAAGAAGAATCCAAAATCAATATCAACAACAAAGTGGAAGACAAAACCAACAAATCTCAATGGATTAAAGACACCAACTCTTTCATTTCAAAAATATCAAATATCTAACTCCCATATCCATGCCCAAGTATCACAAAATACCAATAATGAAATGAAATAACTTCCCTTTACTTGAATCCGGATTGAACAAATTTTCAAACACACCATAGTTCCAAGGAAAGGTTGAGTGATGTAACCTAGTACGATTTCAACAAACGAATTCCTTGGACGAACCACTCTGATAGAACATGTTTCAAAATTTATACAAAAACATTTATACAAAACACTTCAAAAAAATTTATCATCTCATATCATAATATGAAATAGTTGTTATTCCAACATAATTTTCAAGGAAAAAAACTAAACAACTCTTTAAATTATTTTACATTACTTTTTGAGATACGCAACCCCTGGTTCACACAAACACCAACATATCCATGATTTTGTGGTAGTTTCATACTCATGATTGATTTATCATCTATCCACCAAATATAATCATTATTTGAATCAAATATCATATATAGATATATACATATATACATATATATATCCCTAGAGGACTAGATCTAGAAATCTGATTGAGGGGAAAAAGTTAAAACATAGGAAAAAGGATCACCACTAGAGACATACCAAGGGAATCAGGATTCAATGCTTGAATATTTTCCAATGTATCACTTCCGAATAAAAGGATAAACTCAGTATAACATTGGGAGGATTAAAAATAAAGTTAAAGTCAAAATGGGGGAAAACCAAGTGGTTTGGAGTAAAAAAATGTGTGAGATCCATTTTTAGGATCTATGTTTTAACTGTGCATGGATGGGATACATGGTTAGGAATCATATTCAACAACCACATGCCAGACTCTCCCTTAAATCACCCCCACCCCCTCCCCCATGGTTATTTTTCACAGTTAGAAAAATCTTAATCAAATCATATTTTTATATGCGTTCCACTTTTCACAATTACACCTAAGTGGCCTCCTATTTTGGACAAACTATTTTCCTGCCCAAAATCCTCTATCATACCTTTTATGGAAACCATTAGAAGTTTCACAGTTTCTACAATCCATTCTCAATATGTGCACATCTATAAAATCTTTAATTACTTTCCAAAATTCTTCCAAACCCTCAAAAAATTCACCCAAATATTTTATATACATTAAAGGATCAAATAAAATTTATTACATGAAACTGAGGGTGCTAAACACTTTTCCATAAAAATGACATATATAATATTTATAGAAAATAATGTTACAAATTCCACTCTATTAGTTTGAAATATCTTTTAATTGTTTTCATAAAGAAAAAATAATGTTATTGAAATTCCATAATGGTAATTTTATTTATAATTTAATTATATTCATGTTGGTAATGTATTTATAATTTATATTGACTATATAATAACATTAAAATATTATAGAATTCTAATATTTTATTTATTCTATTATTAAAAAATAAAATAAATGATTTCTAAAAAATAAAAGTAAGATAATTTAAGTATTTTTTTGTTCTAAAAAAATTATATAAATAGAACATATTAATGATATTTAAAATTATTAAATTAGGTATTCATAATTATCTTGATGTAATTAACTTCAAATTAAGTTAATAGTATCAAAATTACTTTAATAATATTTAATGGAAGTCATATTTTATAAAATTTGAAAGAAAGATCATAAAAATACAAAAATATGACAATTACGATAAGATAGGGTTGAAAATTTCATTTCATATCAAATTATAAGTCAGTACTTACATTATAAGTAAAATTGATTCCCTTTAATACTAAAAAGTTTTTATTGTGGTTATGGTTATAAAGGGGTTAACTATGTAGTCAAATCAAATGATAATGATTAAAACACCACACAAACATGTCCAAATTATCTTTATAGATGATACTACAACCAAATCCTACATTATGATTGAATATATGTCCATTTGGATAAATATTTCTTATGAAATAATTTATTATAATTTTATATTTTATTAAATTTTAAAAATACCCCTCACCTCAATTATAAATGGGAACCACCTCCCATCACATCCTCAAATATGTTGATCTATCTCACTCAACCAAACCTTGAATAAAATTCCCCACTAAAATCCTCATAAAATTAAAATGGTGTGTTTATTACCAAAAAATATTACCAAGGATACTATATAAGATATATAAAGGATCTATTTCAAATAATAGGAGGCTATAACACTTTTGAAGAAAGTCAAACTTAAGGTAAAGGATTTTCATCTCAAATTTCATTTATTGAGACATGAGTTATGTTATGGACATATCTTCTTTTATGAGTATATATAAATCCCATTTGACCTTTTATATCAATAATGTGTCTATTTTCTTCATATTTTGTGTTTTATTTAATGTTATTCTTTCATAAGGATTATAATTCATAATTACCAAAGTGGTAAAAAGTTTGTGTTTCAATCCTAATTTATTATGGATTGTTTGATATTTATTTTATATCAAGAAATTTATATGATCCTTATCTAAGCATTCCCATTAAAAATTTTTATAATCTATTAAACATAGAAGAATATATGTTTTCTATTCATTTTACTCACTTTAAATACTCATGAGATTGAAAAATAAAATTATGTTAAAACAAAAAAAAATTCTCTCTTCGGACCAAATACTTTTTTCTTCCATATCCATGTTTTCTAAACATTTTTTTAAGTGTCTTTTTTAATATTTTATGATTTTTAAAATTAATTTTTTCTCATGTTTTACTATTAAAAAATATATTAAAAAGAATCTTTTTTTCGTTTTAGAAAATGAGATACTTTTGAATTATTTCCAATAATGAAAAAGAAATATCTATTTCAAAAAATACAGCATAAATGGAATTTCATATCTTCATGACCGTTAAATGATTTGAATCATCCATTACATGTTTCCATGTTTATTTTCATGTAATTTTTTTTATATTAAAAAAGAATACATTTTAAGGAAATGATTTCAAATAGAAGATTATTTTCCAAAATATATATTCCAAGTGAGTGGTTAAAATAATTCTCATTTTCGATCAAATACATAGATGATAATTATTCTATTTTGGGTATATAATCCATGGATAACATCTTTATTCCCAATTTATCTAGATCACTCTTATAATGATGAATATTTATGAAACCAATTTTTTTTCACCGGTTGTGATATATGGTAATTGATTTATAATCTTTTGGAATGAAATGAATGTATTGGGATTATGTTATGCATTGTCCTAGAATTATATATCCCTAAATTTTATTGGGTAAATATTGATAAATAGTGAGGAAAATATTCTATGAATGATCTTAATTTCATGTTAAATATTTTATCTGTATACCCACTTTTCATGCCCACAAGATTAAGCGTGAACCTAACATTTATATTAATATGTTTAGGTGTGGACCTGGAAATAATGTCTATATGGTTATGTTTAAATTTGGATTTTACTTCTATATTATTATTATTTGACCTGGTAATCATATATTGAATTTTACATAAGGGAATAATTTCTTATCATTAACTAAATTAGTGAACATGTTTCTATTTATATATAATATAAAAGTTATAAGGTTGTTTCATCCACGTTTTTATGTCTATATATTTTTCTCAGGGATCAATTTTATAGAATTTAATTATGATACATTTCTTATGCACTATGAGGCATTATTCCATGAGTTTTTTTTGTTCTTTGATAGATTTTGAATGAACATTATAATCCATGGTCACAATTTAATACCATATATTCATATCTCATGCTACACTAATTCCTATCTTATGATTTCATATGATAATTTATTGATATTTTCCATGATTTACCCTTATAAAGAAATTAATCTCAGCATTTTTTTTTCATTTCACAGTTTATAAAGAAATATTTAGTTTATGGTTATTCTTTAAAGAGAACAAAATTATGAGATCTTTTTTAGTGATGTTAAAGATATTTAATTGAATGAGATTATTTTATACCTCGGCACTAATGACACTAAACCATTATGTTATTATATAATTTATTTTTTTAATGCATTGAATATTCATCTAAAAATATGCGATATCTATGTATGAAATGATTGGATTTCTACAGTTAGTATGATAGCATGGTTTATAAATCCTTTGAAAACTAGGATGATAGCACATTAGTTACAACCATAGGGATAATTATAAGTATAGAATAACATCCTAATGTATTTGTAAATAAAATGTATAACATAGGTTCACCGTAAATTATTATTAACTGAATATAATGTGTCATAATTTACACAAAATATAAATTATTTTTCATTATTTATTAGTATGTCTATTGTTTCTCACAATATGATATTTTGTTTTAGTCAACGAATCGAATCACAAGGATTCATGTCAACCCAGATATACAAGGGAATGATATTCCTTATGAGAAACCAATTTAAATGGGATCTAGAATGAATAAACTTTTGGTTATTCCAAATCATCTATCCCATTATATAATTAACTACCTCTAAAATGAATGTTTCCTCAAACACCAAATAAGATAAATATTTAATTTCATGAAGAATATAGAGGAAATAAGATTTAGTAGCATATGTGTTGAGGATGAGAGAAGAATTACTCAAATTAATGTCTGAAAAGAATGATAATATGAAATATATGTGAAAAGAATGTTCCTAGAAAGAGTAATTACTGAGGAAAAATTAAGAGTCTTATGAAGGAAAATTATTTCCATCCAAAGGTAAAATTTATAGATTAATGTATCATGTGTGGGGAATATGGACATTATTGGATTAAATTTCATAATTAAAGGGTTAACTCCTAAACCAAGTAATTACATATGTGATTTCAATCATAGAAGTGAAATGATTGTAGTTATGATGTATTCAAATTTTATAATTATGTTATATAACTATTTTATCAATGATTCTCCTATCATGAAAATTATATAAGGATTTTTTGTATAATGTATACATTAAGGATTTGAAAATACACGTTGAGTTGTACTAAAAATGAAGAAATTTATTTAATTTTAAAATAGGAATGTTTATAAGGGATAAATAGATGATTGAAATTGATAAAGTAAATGGGATTCTCTTGGTGAGCATAAAATTGGTTAGGGATTTGATAGAAAAGTGAATTTAGTGATATTTGAGGATAGAATTTGTTTTGATTTTTGGAATATATTCCATGGATAATGATTTTATATTAAGAATAAATACTATGTTGGGAAACCATAATTGATTTATAAGTTTGATTTGATCATATTTTAACAACCTTTTTGGTATTTTTTGTAATCGTATTTTTATATTATTTGATTATTCTGATGAATTTTATGAGAAATATATATAGGGATTTAAATAACCATTTGGGTGAAAAATTTATTTTCTGATATTTTAATATAGTATATGAAAAACTTGTAATTAGAAAAATTTGATGGTTAAAAGGTTATTTTTTGAAAAAGCAAATATTTTAAGATATATTTACAGTCAAGATAATGTTTACCTTTTATGTTAGCATCAGAATTTTATTCATGACATTGTGGTGATGCTCACTATATTACATGATTTATAAAGGTGATTACAGTTATTTTTGGAGATTTTTCATTAGGTTTAGGTTTATATAAACGTTATGTTTAAAAAGTAATTTAATATTAATGATTATTTGTGAAAAATTAAATTAAATTTATAGAGATTTAAGATGAAATGTATGAGGTGATATTTTATTTTTAAACATTCATTAATGTTAAGGTTATTAAGGTTATTTGGGATTATTTATTATTTGTAAAATCATCTAAGTGTAAACCTTATGATTATAGTGGAAATTTTGGATTAAAATAAGTTGTTTTATACAATTTTGATATTATATTAACTTATTATAAACATTATATTTTTGGGTATATTTAATGATATAAGGAATAACATAATATACTTTTATGGATAAGGAAGTTGATTTCAGTTCTTCTGGTGTGACAAATTCACAATGAATACTCATCGTTTGGATAAAATAATTTTGTGGTGGAAATATATTAATGGTTGAAATTTTACTTGTCTTGTATGTATATTTTTCTATTTCATTAGTCTTGATATTGAGGTAATTCTTTAACTCTACAAAAGATTTATCAAAGAAATGGTCATATTACCTTTAGTTCCAATTAATTTTTTATCTTTTCATACAACATGGATTAATAGTTTTTGGTCATTACATTTTTCATCCATTGCCATATTTAAACTTCAATCATGTGTTCACCTATATTGAAATCTAGAATTCTATTATTCAAGATAACATTTATATTGCTATTTTACTCTTTTCGAGTACAATTTTAATTATCCTATGTTATGATGTGGGTTTTCAGAAGAATAATTTTCAAATTTCAAAACCTTGATTGCCGATAAAAAATTCAAATTGAAATAATGCGATTTATTGAATAGTGATAAAATTAAACACCCCGATATTTTTAAAATATACCATTATGTTGGATATCATATATGACATGCTACACTGAGATTAATTGGATCTAAAAAATTGTCATTTAAATAATAATTTTATAATCAAGGAATTAAAAAGGTGTGCTTTATTAGGACTAAAAAATTTGGAAATATATATAATGTTCCTACATAATACTAATGTTTTTATTAATTATTAAGAATTAAACATATAATTTTTACTAAAGGAATATTATGGTTCAAAAATCTATTTCCTTCAAAAAAAAATATTTGTTTTTTGGATCAAATATTATATTTAATTTAATTCAATTTAATAAAATTTAATTGATAAACAAAAAAGTAATATTAATTTAAAAATTATATTATGGTTACTTTTGGAGTTTGTTTAATAATTTATTCTTTCATGAATAGTAAAAAAAGTATTTATTTTTAATGAGAATTTTATTTTTCTGAAGCACTCACAAAGACTAATTTTGTTTAAAAATACATTAAAATTAAAAATAGTTTTCTTAAAATAATTTTAATTAAATTAAGTCTATTGGACTAAATTTTATAAATTAATTTAAAAAAACATTTTTTATAATTAAAAATAATTTATCTGATATTTTTTATTTTTCATTGTTTTCTTAAATAAATTTATCGAACATATAATGATTGAATCATAAGAAATATGGATATAATATATGAAATTATAGAGTTTAAATTTATAAAATAGGCCCATTTTAGTTTCTGTTTATATGAATGGTAACCTTAGTAAATTTTTATTACCATAGTAATTGTAAAATGAGTTAGTTAAGGTTAAAACTAAGTATTAAGGTCAACATTGTTTATATAATTAACATTTTTTTAAAGTAATTCAATCATTTTCAACATATCCTATAAATTTAATTTTTTTAGAGACCCTATTTTATGAAAATGACCTACATAATATTTGGATAAAAAATATATACAAAATGGAACTCTCATACTTTTAAATATTACAAATGTGTTTACATTGAGAAAAAATGATCCATGAATGATTATTAATGGTAATTTTATGAAAAATGAAATTATATTCATGATTCTATATTATTTATATTTTTATTGATTTAATAATTTTCTTTAAATGAAGCTCAATGCTTACACAATATTTATTCAATAAATAAAATAATAAAATAAAATATTTTCATATAATTAAAAGTAATATAATTTGATTGATTTATAGTATTAAATTATTTTTATAGAAATATAATGTATTAGTCATATATAAAAGTATTAGATTCTAATTTTAACTCTTTATTAGATTATTTATGGTAAAATTAAAAGAATAACATCACAAATGACATTAATGATATTTTAGAAAAATATTTAATAAATTTTGTAAAAAATTATAAAAAACATAATAAATGACAATTTGGATGATATATTTTCAAAAAATTAATAATTTTTCAATTTATGAATCAAAACTTACGTTATAAGAAAAATTACAACCCATTAATTTTGAAAAAAAGTTGTTATTATGGTTAACATAATAATGGGATAACTGAGGTGATAAACAAAACCATAGGGTTTAAAACACCACTTTAACCTATTGAATATATATTGGTTGAAGGTATTACAAATTAATTAAACCATATATTCTAACATATGGTAATTTGGAATCATATTAATTAATAATGAATTTATTATAATTTAATGTTTTAGTAAATTCTTAAAGTGTCCCTCGTGTAAATTATAAAAAGTCACATCCTTCACTCAATTCATCATACCTTTTAAGCCATATAGCTTGATGTAAATGTGCCAAAATAACTCTTTAACATCCTTATACAAATTTTGTATGTATTTTTCTTCTAAAAAGTAAAACACTATAATCTTAATAAGGATATCTAAATGCATTATTTCAAAGAAGATGTGGCTAGAGTACTTTAAAATCATGTAAAACTATAGGTAATGTATATTCATGAAAATAATAATCATTGTGACATAAGTTATATTATTAAAAAATATTATTTAATGAGGTGCATATAAATTCACTTAAAAAAAATTTTATCATTAATTTATTTATTTTCTGGATATTTGATTCTTCTTTTAAGGTTATTCTATCTTGTGTCTTATGATTCAAATGATACAAAAACAATAAGGGATTTATATTTCAATAATATTTTAATTAATATTGATTATTCATACATTTACATCATGGATATTATATAAAACAATACATATAAATACCTTTTATATTTCTTCTACTCTAGTTACTTATAAAGAATATATGATTTTGTTTATTTTTCATCACTTTAAGTACTCCAGTGATCAAAATAATTTTTTCTAATGGGAATATTGACTTTATTTATCTCTTAGATCAAAAACACTTTTACAATCATATAATTGTTTTCAAAATATTTTTTTAAGAATGTTTTATTATTATCCTTTTACTTTTTAAAGTCATTTTTACCCATTTTGTAATTTTTACAATATGGTTTAAATGGAATGTTCTTATCTTTTTCGAAATGATGTAATTTTTATTTTTTATGGATACTGTGAAAGGAATATTTTTTTACGTATATTTAATGAACACAATTTCTTAATGTCAATAATAGTAAATGATTTTAAGTAACCATTAAATGTTTCCATTTTTTGTTTCTAATAATATGTTTTGTTTTACATTTGGAAAAATTATATATATTAAATAATTGATTTCAAAGTGAAAAGATTATTTTTCTCAAGATATATTTCTTGTAATTTAGTAAAGGAATTTTCCATTATGATTACATCCTTCAATGATACATATCATATACTATTTATTTGATCCAATGATTCCATAATTGTTTTTTATATTTATATTTCATTATTATGGTGATAAATTTTTTATGAAAAAACATTTCTTTTCTATGGGATATGATATAGATTGATTTATTTATGACATTTTGGTGCATATATGAATGGATGATGATTATATAATAGGTGTAATTGAAATTGTATCTCTGTAAAATGAATTGTGTAATGATGGATAACTCATTAGATAAATTTTTTATTAATTAATCTAATTTTATGTTCATTGTTTCATGCATGGACCTAGTTTTTTTGTTCATGAGATTAAGTGTAGACCTATATATCATGTAATTAAGTTTACATAATAACATTTCTTTAATGATGATAATTTTATGAATGGACCTATATTTCATAACAATAATATTATTTTTGGATGAATTTTTTATCTTAAAAAATTTATATTAGGGCCTTATTTCATGTACATAACTTAATGAGTAAACCTGTTTCAATTTTTACATATTCCTAATGTTATATGATTATTTTTTTCCACATCAAATGTCTATGTTATGCTCTCATGAATCATTTTCATTTTATTACTTCAGGAATCATGCCTTATAAACTACCAATATTTATGAAATCACTCTTTTTTTATCATTGAAATATTGGTTTTTAAAATTGTAGGTTGTCATCGTGATCTCATGCCCTTATTATTATCTTATTCTTTCAAATGTTCATTGATTGATATTAACCATGATATATCCATACCAAGGATTTTTTCTCCCCATTTATTATGTTTCATTTCCCTCAATTTATAAATAAAGGTTTTAAATATGATATGTATTTAATTAATGAAAAATAGGTTATATTTATGGGATATGTTTGAGATTTTTCAAGATATAAGTTGTTTTTTAATCTAGTCTCAAAAGAGACTAAATCATTATAGTCCACAATAATGTATTAGTTAAATGTATTTAGTATTATTATAAAAATATTTAATATATATGTTAAAAATTATGGGGTCACTAGATTTGGTATTAGAGTCAGGATTAGTTATTCATTGAAACCAAGGATGTTAAATATTTAGTGAGAAAGATGTGGATATGTATAAGTATATAATAACATGCTAATGTTTTGGTAATGATAATGACTCTCCTAGGTTAAACCTAATGTGGAATATATTGAAATAATGTTTCCAAAATTTAATCATCCTATAAATGATTTTTCATGAGTCCCGGTTATATTTATTGTCGCTCACTCTATTCTTTTTGGTTTTAGTATATGGTTGGATCCAAGAGGATTCATGTCAACACTGATGGAAAATGAAATGATGGTCCTCATAATAAACCTAATGAAACAGGAGATCGAATATTCAACCTTGTCTGTCTTCCTAATATTTTACCCCATTATGTAATTATCATCATTTATATAAGTAAATTTCTTAATTCAACTAATAATAGGATGATTATGTTTCATTAAGACCATATAGAAAATAGGATTCAAATTCTTATATTTCAGGAATGTAGAAAGATCTACTCAAAGGAATGTCTCAAAGGTATGAGAATTTGTTTTCTATGTGGAAATGATCGACATATAGTTGGTAATTTCTATAGAAAAAAAATATTTTGTTGAAGGAAAAGTACTTCCATCTTGAGGTACCATTTATCGTTCAATGTCTCATGTGTGGGGAATATGGTCATTATTTGAGTAAATTTCTTTAATCCAAGGTTTATCTCCTCAACCACGGAAGAATGTATGTTATTCTAATCGTTGATGTAAAATGATTAAAGTGTTGTTTCATTTTTATTTTTGAAATATGTTTTATGAATAGTTTTATCAATTATAATTAGGTTTTAAGGATATTATTAATATTATATTATGGATGTTTTTCAATAGGGATTTAAAATAATATGTTTAATGGTACTAATAACCAACAAAATTGATTTAGTGGTAACTTAATCATTTTCTTGATTGAAATAATAGATTATTAACATTTATAAAGTGTACATGACAACATTTTTGGGAATGAAATTGGTTAGTGATTTGATGAAAAAGTTATTTTAGTCATCCATGATGATTTCATTTTTGGATTTATAGAATATATTCAATGTCCTATGAATTTATTTAAGGAATACTGATTATTTTTTGATACCATCATAGGTTTATAAATTTATGGTTGATCGTAATTTCACCCTATTTTGAGGTTTTAAATAATAGGATTTTTTTTGTTCTTAGAATTATTTAATTTTTTTATTAAGATAACTCTATCAAGGTTTAAATAACTGTTTGGTTCAGTATATGATTTGAGGTTTAGTTAATTACATTCTTTTATATATTGTAAAATAAAAAATTTAATGGATGAAAAGTGATATAATGTTAAAGACTGATTTCCAAGAGGAGTGGAAATGATAGAAGGGAAGATTCTATGATGCATGGTGGGGAATATGACTTGGTTCAGTGTCACACTGTAGAGGATGTTCAGGTGGAAAGATAGGATCCCTCTTGTATTAGGCGAGTATAGGAGAATAGCCATGTCGGGACAGTCGCTAGTGATGTGGTTCTTGAATAAGGGACTCAATAATTGGTTTCTTGAACGAGAAATCATGAGGTTGGGTGCATGACTATGCTGATACAGATGGAGGATTGAGAGAAGAATTATGACGTCAAGTTTACTCAGTTGGGTAGGGATATCCTGCGGAAGGGGACTCACAGATCTACTTTGGAGGTGGCTGAAAATACTAGTGGTGAGAAGGCAGAGGGTTTCGTTTCAAGGAACTGGACATCAATACAGCTGCGCAACAAAATTGAAGTTCTAGTACTGACATTATTGAGTTACGACCCTGATAATTTTTCAAAGAATGATCGAGGATGTGTGCATAGAGGCAATTGGGATGTGCATAGCCATTCTGCAGGGGAAGGCACAAGCCCAAAGAGGAACTGATGTAATAAGAGGATGAAGGGCCAGAGGGATTACTCCTCCTTATCACCTCCACCTGAGACCTGATTAACTAGGAAGGATAAATTTGATAATATCCACAATGAGGATGTGAAAAAATCATGTTCATCCATTTCAGGTTGACCAAACCATGGATTTATCTATTAATCTTGGAGGATGAAGTTGTAGAGCAAGCTCTACTCCTTAATGCTTCTTAGGAGGAGGCAGCTAAAATGATGTGGAGGTCATTAAAGGTGACCATTAGTGAGGATAAATACACTTGGGTGAAAAAATAGGACCTCATTCTTCTTGGGGGTTTCAAAAAAAGGGATGATTAACATCGAGGAGTATTTATAGTCATGGGACCTTCTTGCATCTACATTTTAAAATCTGGTGGAAGAGGCTTCAGAAACCCATGTAACATCAATTTTATATAAATTCCTTATCTAAAATAAGTATGTTAATATCAAATTAATTTTTAATTACTCTGGATAAAGTGTCATAAGTTGTTGTATAGGTTAGAATAGCTTCTAATTCATCAGCTTCTGATTTTTTTTTTGATTTTATTTGTTGGAGGTGACACATCAAACATTTCTCTGATCTACTTATGATGGGGTTCAGAGCATTGAACCATTAATGATGCATGCCTTGTGTACATGGAATTTCAGAGGGTATAGCTACTTCATCGGTACCAGACCTGGCATTGTGCAAGACAACTAGCCGTGTGGTCATGCATTGGTGAGGTTTTTTATTACAAGGTTGATATTGGGGTGAGGCAGGTCCAATCTTTGATTGGATGTTTTGTATTGGGCTTCATTGTATGTTGGACTTTGTGGTTCTCACTTCCCTCTAAAAGTTTTTTGATAATAAAAAAATATTTTTCCGTCAGATTGAATGAAATGGAAATATTTTTCAAGATATTTAGAGTCAATTTAAGGATATCATTTCTAATTAGCATCTAAATTTTTTAATCATATTTTTGTGAAGTTCACAATATTACAAAATATATCATAGTTATTAATGTTACTTTTGTATATTTTCCAATGGTTTGAGGTATATGTAACCCATAAGTTTAACATTTAATTTAACATGAAATATTATTTTGGGAGAATGAAATGAAATTATTTGGGTTTTAAGATGAATGTTATGAGGATATATTTGAGTTTAAAAAAATATTTATTTTTGATATACTTGATGTTATTTGGGATTTAGGGTTATTTATAAATTTATGTAACTGGAACCATTGTTTTTATTGTTATAGTTTTGGAGTTAAATTTGGATGTTATATTTATATTGGATGAAATATTACCTTTTAATAAACATTCTATTTTGGTTAATATTTAATGAGAAAAAAACAATTTAATATTCATTTGGTAATTAGAATATTTATTTTAGGTCTTTATACATGAAACATTAATATTGAATACACATAGTTTGGAGAAAAAAATGTATTTTTTTATGAAAGTAGATTAAATGATGAAATTGTTAGGGTCAGGTAAATTTATTTCTTTATGATCTTAGTCTATATGATAAATGAAATCCTCAAATATAGGAAAAGGATCCTGAAATAAAAATGTTGTCCTTTTACCACTAACTCTGAAGAATTTTGTGGAATTTTGATACATCCTAGATTTATGGTATTATAGGAATTAACATTATCATGATCACTAACTTTATTATAATAAAAATTCTCTATAACTCTCCATTATTATATAGACATTGAATTTTTCTCTTATTCCCATATTTTCACATCCCATTAATGTTCACCTATCTAGAAATCTGAATTTTTTTTATTCAAGATTACCTTTATATTTATGTTTATAACTTTTCAAGTGGAGGTTCTATTAATATTTTTTATCATGTTTCATTTCAACAATGAAAATTTCAAATGCTGAAACAACTATTACCGGTAAAAAAGGCATATAAAAATAATGTATGTTACGTCCTAGCTTTTTAAAATTGAAATATAGGTTTGATAGCGTATTTTACATGGAACACTAAACCCAAAAAACCATAAGAATTCAAATATTCATGATGTAACCTAGAAGTTAAATTAAAAGATATAAATCAATTTTAATGATTCCGGAAATATATATATAATTTATACTACATTTATAAACGCTTAAGAAATAAGTGCACATTTTTTAATAAAGGACATATATTCTTCAAAACAATATGTTTTCATTGTAATATTTTTTTGTCATTTGTGATACAATATAATATATAATCTTTTACAATTTTAAAAATGATATTTTATTAAATATAGATAATTTTATTATATCATAATATCAATATTTTCATAGGGGTAAATTTTAATTTTTTGGAAAATATTGACCATTACATGGATAATGAATAATGTATAATTTTTAAATGTATACTTTTATTTTAATAAATTATGTAATTAAAAGTCCAAGCATTATTTTAAAATTTTTTAAGAGTAAAAAATGTATTATTTATTTATATTACAACCAATTATTTACATTTAAATAATATTTATAATGTATTTTAATATAAGTTTACATTTATGATTTAAAACGCATTTTTCAAAAAATTGTATCAAAGTGCATAATGTTTCTCAAGTTTAACTAATTAAAATATACCATAATAGGGATTGATTTAAATTAAATTTATAGATTATATATTTATAAGAATTTTAGTTAATTTAATAATTATTAGTTGTCTTATATTTATTATAAGATCATATTATAACTAAAAAAGTATTTCTTGAAAAAATTATTTTATACATTCTTGTGAGATTAATTTTAAATTAAACTCATAATCTTTAGTTAATTTAATTTGATAAAATATATTTCATTTTATGAATCATAATAATTTATATTTTCTAATAATTTCATCTTAATTTTTTTAATGATGAGTAATAAGATTAAACATTTCTTTCCATGGTTAATGTTAAAACTGGTTCACCAAGAGGATAAACTAAAGATGTAATTCGGATAAATTTTTTAAAAAAATGTTTATATTGAATGGAATAGGATTTTATTAGCATATTAACTCCTCCAATAAATTTTTTTTAATATTTTTTAGGAATTTTTCTTGAGAGTGACATCACTTTATTTAATAGTTTTCTGGATTTATTGGAATTCCACTCCTCTTCCCCTATATAAAGGATGCTCTTATCCTCTTTATTCCACATTTCAAAAGCATATTTGTTAAGACAATACCTACTGAAATACCTTAATTAATTACCTTACCACATCATATATTACTTGATTTACCTTAAGGCCAATCTTGAGAGGTCTTAGGTATAATCTTCAAGAGATGGTCTAAAGAAGAGGTATCGTACAAAAGTGAGAATCTTTGATTTATTTATTCTTCCACCTATTTTATATTTTTCATAGTAATTATGATATAATAATATAAGTTTATTACTTATAATGAATGTTATAATTTTATTTTCAGAACCTAAATACATCTCCACTTCCATCAAATAAAAATGAAACCATTATTCGTGTGTATAGTGGGATACCATCTCATGGACTCATGTAATTTGTTTTCCATCATCACAACTCGTGCATTTTATGATTTTGGATTTAATATTATAAATTAAAAAAATATAATATTAATAATTCTTGAAAATTAATATATCATATACATTCTTTCCTTACCATACATTGAAAATGTTAATGTTGTTTGTGTACATGGTGGCAACCACCTCACAAAATGATGTAATTCCTTTTTTTCATCACATTAATGGTATATGTTAATGTATTTTAAAAAATAATACTATATTAATGATATAATTATCATTAATTAATGATAAATTAAAACATACCATCTTTTAATCATTTTAATCAATAAAGGGAAATGTTACTCATGTGTGTGTATGAAAAACTATCCCCATGATTGTAACACTATTATTTTTCATAAAACTCATTCATGATTGGATTTTAAAGTATAATTGATGTATAAAAATGATTACTATTTTATTATTATTATTATTTATATGATAAAATAATAATATCTTTTATTTTAGAAAACATTCCACGATTATTTTGGATATATAAGTCGAACATCGTCAATAAGTCTAACACGAGCCTTAGGGATTAAGTAAATGAATATAACATGATAAAGAATAAAATAAATATAATAATATAATTGAAAAAAAAATAATTATAAAATTAAATAATTATCTTTAGTTTATTATTTGGGAATATAGTGACCTCACATAACCAAATCAGGATCTAGGTATGGTATCTTTGTCTAAACCACACTTTCCATTGGGTTATGATCATTGTCTCTCCATTTCACTTTATTTATCTCTAAAATGTAATGTAATGTATTGAAATTAATTATATAAGTCTCTCAGATATATACCTATCTTATTATCCATTCTTTTGATGGTCTAATATATTCCTAATTCTCCTTTCTAAAATGTCTTCATTGTGAAATTTCCTTTGAATATCATATAAGAAAAGAATATGAATCTTTTTTTCATTACATGGGAAATTATTATGTAATTCTATATGGTTTACTTAAAATATGTAGAATTCCAATTAAATGAACATGTTTTTATGGGTTTTCCTGGATAGTTCCCCAATAAATTAGGTAAATATTTAGTCTAATGAGGTGTTATGTTTCAGATTAGGATGTAATCAAAATCCATTATGGGACTTTGTATTCAATGTGATAGTATCTTGTAAGTTATAGTTGACCCATTATTATTTCATATTTAATGTTTATTCCACATTTTATATGTCACCAATATCTTATGAAACCATATTCTTTATGCTTGGATTCTCGGTAATTACTTATGAGTATTTTCTTTTATGATATAATGTTATTCCATTGACCCATGTGTTATGTTTCCCTATCATATTTATTACATTAGTGTGATTTTTAACTCAAAATATTAAATTATGTATGTACTAGGTTATTCTATATATTTTAAGAAGTTTGGGTGGATTTAAGAGCTCATTATTGAGAGTAAAATGAGTATGTCTTGTTTTAGTTTCTTTTTTAGTCACATGAACTTACTCTTCCAAAGACACTAATACTTAGGATCTTTTGGATGTACTTACTGTATATTTTTGTTTAAAAATATTGTATTAATATGAGAAAAAGGGTTGGGATTCTGAAAAAAAATTATAATATTTCATGGGGGTGTGACACCAAGATATTTTAAACTAATAATATTATGTTCAATAGATCATATGACACACAACACCAAACATTAATGACCATGAAATATTATTTTTTAAATATCACCATTAAAATATAGAAATTGAATTTGTGGGATTGAATTTATGTAACCAAATTATAAAATATATATAAATTTCCTTATCAATAACAATGTATTTATTAATTATTAAGAAATAAACATTCAATTTATATTAATATGATTTTATGTTTCGAATATACATTTACATCAAAATTTGTTTTATATGATTTTTGTGAGACACTTTAATATATAAATTTTTAAAAATTTATCCAAAAAAATTATAAAATTAAATACTTTTATAAATCATCATATCATAATTTTCATTGGGTGAATTTTTTATAATTTTATGAAAGGATTTATTTTTTATAAAAAGTGAAAAATACATAAATTTTTAAACTGAATTTTTTTCTATGAATTTGAATACAATATTTTTTTTAGAATAACCTAATAAATATTCATATTTTATTATTCTTATTTCAATACATTTCATTAAAATCAATTTTATGGTAGAATTTGGAATAAAAACATTTTATACTTAATAAATACATTTTTCTTGATAATTATTTTTCATTGTGTTTTTCATTTATTTTGTTTAATTAATTTATTCCACTTATAAGGATTTAGTATTTATATATGGATACCATATTTTCATTAATGGGGTTTAAAGTTTGTAAATATGACCCTTTTAGTTTTGGTGAATATAAAATTTAACTATATTAAATTTTTGTTACAACTGTAATGGTAAAATATGTTCATTAGGGTTTAAACTATATGTTAAGGTCACCATTTCTCATCAAAAATACTATATGATTAGTTAAACTATACCTTCAAAACATTAGGATCTTAATATCATTCTCTAGAAGACATGTTTCCATGAAATTAACTTATATTTTATTTAAATAAAAAATTTACAATATGTCACTCTCTTATATTTTATATATATATTATGTGTTCATGTATTTATAAAATCATGTTATAAATTAATATTAATGTTAATTTTGAGTAAAATACAATTATAGTCATGAGGAAAATTTATTTCTATTTTATAGTGATTAAATAATTACCTTAAATTATTTTACAATGATAATACATTATTTATTCAATTAATTAAATTATAATAATTAAAAATTATAATATTAATATAATTTCATTGATTAATAATTTTCTCAAAAAATTTATAGATAAATATAACATATAAGTGATTTTTAAAAGGATTAAATTTAGTTTTTATATTTTTATTATTGTCATTATAGTAAAATAAAATGAATATTGTCAAAAATGACAATAATGATATTTAAAGAAATAATATTTTATTGAATTATAATAAAATTATCAAATATTGAAAGTGGAAATTTTGGATAATATGTGGTTAAAAATGTAATTATTATTTTTTATTATTTATTATACTGTTATTGTCTAATTAAAATTATAAGCCTTTAAGAGTAAGAAATATGTTACTATGGTTAACATTAAAATGGGATAACTAAGGGGTAAAAACCAAATAGATGGTTTAAAACACTACTTAAACCTATCCAACTTCTATTGTATGATAATATTATAACCACATAGTATATTATATTTTAATCTAAATTGAATTATAAGTATTTTTATTGAGAATTATTTATATATAATTCAATATTTTAATGAATTCCAGAATTACACTACACATCAATGATAAAAGGGAACCTCCACCCATCAGCCCTTCAAACCATTTGAGCCATATAACTCATCCAAAACCTACCAAAATCAATCCATAAAATCATCTACCACATTATAGATGTTATTTTCATACTAAAATACCTAACCTAGGATCCTGAAGATAATATCTAAAGGATTTATTTCAAAAACAATGAGGCTAGAGTGCTTTAGATGAAATCCAAACTTTAGGTAAGGGATTATTCTAAAAACATTGTCTTATTTTGCACATAATATATTTTATGAAACTATATTATATTATTAGGTACATATATAATCCCTTGTAAATTTTAAATCAATGAATTCTTTAAATTCATGATTTTTAATGTTTCTTTTAATGTTATTTATTTATAAGTATTACAAATAATAAGTTACCAAAGTGCTAAGAGAATTATATTTCAATCCTAATTTAGTAAAGATTGTTTATGATTGAATTCTCGTTGAGGAAATTATATGATCCTCATTTGGTAAATCACTTTCATATCTCTCCACCACTGTACATCATGAGAATACATGTTTTCTATTCATTTTCCGCACTTTAAGTACTCGAATGATAAAAAAGATGTTTTAAATGGAAACCCAAATTTATATCTATATTCTATTGAAAATAATTTTTCTTCCTTGTCCACATACACTAAAACCATTTCAATATAATTTTTTTTTCTATTCTCCATTGAATGTTTAATAAAATTTTTGGCCATGTTTCACATTTTAAAAGGTATTTTAAAAGGAATCTTCTTTTCATTTTCTTGAACAAGGTATGTTTCATTTTTTATTGATAGTGTTAAAGGAATATTTTTTCTAATGTATATGAAATTAATGGAATTTTTTATTGACATTACTAGTTATTTTTATGAAGATTTTGTTAAAATTTCCCAATATTATCTTCAAATAAAATGTCTAATTTAAAATTTATGAAATTTATAGATTTTATAGAAATAACTTGTAACGCCCCGACCCTGGTTACCTAGAGTCGGTGCATTATTACATAAAATTGGCATGATCACAAAGAAATCATGTCTCGAAAGACCGATCAGTTTAGTATTATTAGAAACAAGATTCATACATATGTTCAACTTTACATCTTGAAGTGAAATAAAACACAAATATATTTCATTAGGAACATCCAATCCTCCTAGATTATGCCTGCAGGTCACTCATAACTAACTTTTTCATATCTTGGAAAAATGAAACATAAGAAAGGGGTGATCTCAAATGCTCAGTAAGGGTAAGTAATACAGCGGAAAATTATATAAATATTACGCATGGTAAATAATTGAAACCACATTCTCTTACCAATGAAAAACATGAATAATTTTATGGCAAGAATATGAGATGAGTAAATAATTCCATAAAAAATATAATCATGGGTATTCTACTAGTCGAATGACCACATGAACCATCAATATTATTTCTGTAATGAGGGAATGTATAATGCCGGACATTCTGAAACATTTTGTCAAGGCCTCAGCCAAGACGTCTAAAATTATTAAGGCCTCGGCAAAAACCATAAATAAAATTGGGAAAGGGCCTCGGCCAATTCCATGACTAGTTGTCTCATGAGACCTACCGATTCATCGAGGAGCTATAGCGGGCTCCACCCGTCACTTACTAAGTCAAATACATTCCTCATATGAAAAGGTTTAAACATATCATAAACATTCGTATTAAAACTAGCATACGAAATATCAATACTATAACTATAAGAAATGAATGGTCTAAAAATATCACATCCATTGTCAAACATATCACAAAAACTTCAATACAATATGGATATTTTGTATCATAATAAATCAACTTCAAATAAACCTAAAATCTATCCAAGGATGTTGACATACATGAAATAAAAACCCTTTTTTAGAGAGACATATCTCTTTATATTTTCAAATCATTTAAGATTCACATAAAGAAAATATTTATTTTGAAAATATTCGTATAATCTTGTAAGGGAAGCTTTGACGATCTTATAATGGTGGAAAGTAGCCGCACCCGCTGTATAAGTTAAAAAACATTCTTACCTTAATTTTGTCGAAAATGATAAAAAGGACCTTGTTTGGAAAACGACGGAATGATTACTTTATAAACATCTTATAAAAGTCAAACAAAGGTATAAATGACTTTAACCCATATTCTTTAAAATAGTAATAATTTTTTGAAATTCATTTTTAAGAAACATGGATGTGGATGATAAAGAGGTCCCATGGGATATTTACGTATAAACAACCTCTAATAATGAAGAGATTGTGAAATAACCTATACCTTGTAATTTTCCTTGGTTTATGGTAGTTTAAACTCCTGTATAATTTTGAAATAATTGTTATTTAATTATACAATAATCATATATATTAATATGATATCATATATGATATTTTAACATTTCTTTGTTAATAAAATATTAGTATTATCATCGTTTTGGGTGTTAAATTACTCATTTTGTTTTATATAAGTCGTGTTTGTTATGGATATTTTGTATCATATTCATTTCCATAATTATATTAAGTCTTTAAACATTATTTTTTAACCATCAAATGAAAATAATTCTTTAATTGATACGATGCAGAATGAATCTCATTGCGTTAGTGGAGACGGTAGTCCGTACGTACGCACGAGCGACAATATCATTATTTTGATATTAAAATAATATATAGTTGGATGATATATCATATATAAATAATAATTATGATGTTATATATATTATTTACATGAATTATACAACATTATTATACCCATATAAATAATAATATATTGAATAACAATTACACCACAATGTGGATATGGTCGGTCGTACGTACGCACGTATGGTGACATGTCATTCAAGGGATGGATAGAATAATAAATTTGTTTGTTCCATAATTATAATAACATCATAGTATATATAGGATACTTGATTTATTATTTTAGAATGGAAATAACATGGAAATAAGAAGTTGAAGAAGAAAGGAACTTTAAAGAGTGTGGTGAAGGCGTTACCTCTTCTTCGGGTTCTTCCTTTTGATTTGATCAAAAGGGCTCGATAGGTTGGCTTTATGATCAAACTAAGGCCTCTATAATGAATTGAGGGAAGTTGAGAGAGTATTTTGGTAGGGTTTGTACGAACCAAAAGGCTTAAAGGTTTGAAATAATGAGAAGGGGGGGTGGCCTTTTATAAGAGGGGTGAGGGGCTCTTTAGGAAAATCTGGAAATATTATTTTATAATAAATTCATGTTCGGTTTTTAATGGCTAAAAATGTATTATTTAAAGTTTAATGAGGGGCTAGGTCAAAAACCACTCAACCAATATATTTTATACAGGTTTCGGTCATTATATTAACCTTATATTTTAGTTTAAACTCTTAGTTAATTAGATTGACATTTACCATGTCACTTTGTATTTTTATATTATATAGTTAATAAACTTACCATATACATCCAAGATACCCCCAAGTGGTCAATTAATGATACACATATCATGATATAAGTCTCTTTACCAATCCTTAGATTTTTAGAAACATAATATCAATTAATAATATAATATTTGTTTTAAAAACTCTTTTCTGTCAATTTTGTCACTATTCAATAATTGATTTTTGTAAAAAATCATAAAAGAAGGATTACTACGAAAAAGGTTATTTACATCAATCCTAACATGTCATATTAACTTATAAAATTATTTTTATTTATAAAAAGTCTCAAAGTACATTTATTTGTGTATTTATAATATCAATTATTCTAAAGTTTCATTAATTATGTAATTACTGCATCACCATTGTGTCACAAATAAATTAACTTATTTAATGTCTAAAAATTATAAATAAAATACCATTATGTAGGAAATAGTTTTATATTTTTAATGAATATTTATAGTCGAAAATCCAACATATATAACCTTATGTAAAAATTGTTTTTCTAAAAGATATATGCTTATGTCATTTTTGTATTTATTATAACTTAATTAAAATAAAGTATCCCTATCACCTAAAAGTGGCTCCATGGGGTACCGAAATCGACCCAATGATGCCCGTGGTCGGACATGTATCCACCAATAATATTATGACACGTTTTAATATAATTTAGTATTATTATAATATTATTTTTCAACCCTTATTTACCTGATTTACCCTTTAACCATGGTAAATAAAATTATTACCGAAGTAATTATTCAAAGTGTATAAAAATAAAAGTTACCTATTTACACAATTTGGACATCCTGATTCCAAATATGGAATCCATTTTTCAAAATTCAAAACACAGAAGTGGAAAAAATTAATTTAAAATTAATTTCCGTTGTTAAAACAAAAAATGTGTTTTTCAGAGATAATAAATAAAAAAAGATTGACAGTTGTTCATGTCCGGTTTAATTGTGAAATTATGTCCAATGACCAAAATTGTATTAAATGGTAAAAATATATTCTAAATATACATTAAAACCACTCAAATTCATAATTTATCAATATTAATTATTTCAATTAAAAAAAAAAATTTTTAATTAAAATTTAGTAATTTTCACTATTCATAAAAATATAAAAGTTATCCGAAAAGTACCAAAATTTAACCTTAGGCTAAATTTGATACTCCAAATCCAAAAATTATGTCTATTTTGAGAGATAAATTTATAAAATTTCAAAAATTAGGTATTACCATTCATAACGGCTAGTTTCATTGGTTGTGGTGTGTGTTAGAACTCGAAGTTGCGTACAACACACGCTACTGTATTATTCAAAGGGAAGCATACCATGGAAGCTTGGGGTGTTACATTCTCCCCTCCTTCAAATAATTTCATCCTCGAAATTTCTAGAATACTACCGCATGAAAAGACTCGGGTGGTTCTTTATCATAAGTTCCTCGGGTTCCCACGTTGCCTCTTCCATCTTATGCTTTCTCCACAAAACTTTTACCAGACGAGTCGTCTGGTTTCTCAGTACTTGTTCTCCTGTATCAAGAATCCTGACGGGCTATTCGCAATAAGACAGATCGGGTTCCAGTTCTAATTCCTCATATGTGAGTACATGCGTTGGGTCGGGCATGTATTTCCTCAAAAGTGATACGTGGAACACATCATGAACTTTGGAGATAATTGGAGGAATTGCCAAACAGTAAGCTACAGCCCCAATTCATTTTAGAATTCCGGAAGGTTCGATGTACCTAGGACTCAATTTACCCTTCTTATCGAATCATATACCTCCCTTCCATGGATATTCCTTCAAGAAAACATGATCCCCTGCCTGAAATTCCAAATCCTCCCTTCGGTTATCGGCATAGCTCTTCTGCCTACATTGAGATGTTTTGATGTGGTTTTGGATTACCTTGATCATTTCCATTGTTTCCTCCACCAGTTCTAGGCCTACAAGTTTTTGTTCACCAACGTCACCCCAACAGGTTGGTGTGTGATATCTCTTTCCGTATAATGCTTCATATGGTGCCATCTGAATACTCGAATAGAAGCTATTGTTATAGGAAAATTATACCAGAGGTAAATATTGATCCCACATGCCCTGAAAGTCAAGAGAGCATGATCTCAACATGTCTTCAAAGGTTTGAATAGTCCGTTCTGATTTCCCATCTGTTTGAGGGTGGTAGGCAGTGCTCAAATGATGTTCAGTATCCAAGTCCTTCTAAAGACTTTTCCAGAATCTTGATGTAAAATGAGGATCATGATCTGAGACAATCGATAGGGGTACTCCATGAAGTCTCACAACTTCATTAATATATATTCTCGCTAGATGTTAAAGTGGTAAGTCCTCCCTTATAGCAAGTAAATGTGCTGACTTGGTAAGACGATCAACAATGACCCATATTGTGTTGTTCCTTCTAAGAGTCTTTGGTAGCCCCATTACAAAGTCCATCGTAATATTGTCCAATTTCCACTCAGGTATGGGAATAGGTTTCAATACTCTACTAGGTTGTTGCCTCCTAGCTTTCACTTGTTGACAAACCATACATCTTGACACAAAATCAACAATCTCCCTCTTCATGTTGTCCCACCAAAAATGTTCCTTCAAATCACTATACATTTTGGTGCTCCCAGGGTCTATAGAGAAATTGGAACTATGAGAATCATCCAACAATTCTCTTTTAGATCAGGTATAATGGGAACACAAAGTCTCTTCCCAAACATCAAAATTCCATACTCATATATAAAGTCACTCAGTTTCCCATCATTCACACCTTTTATCTCCCTTTGTAACTCTTCATCACTGGTTTGAGAACTCTTTATCCTTTCTAGTAAAGATGGTTTGGAAACCATTTGAAAAATTATTGATGTTTCACCTTCCATAGTGATTCCCATATCTGACTTTACTAGATCCATGAAAATAGGATCCCTTTCAATTCTCATTGTGTTCAAAACTCCATGATCTTTTCAACTCAAAACATCTGCCACCTTATTTTCCTTCCCCGGGTGGTAGTGTATCGTGCAATAATAATCCTTGAGTAGTTTAAGCTATCTCCTTTCCCTCATATTGAGTTCTTTCAGTGAGAAAATAAACTTCAAACTCATGTGATCAGTATAAATCTCACATTTTTCACCATAGAGGTAGTGCCTCCATATCATCAAAGAAAATATCACAGCTGCTAACTCAAGATCATGAGTATGACAGTTTTTCTCATGAATTTTCAACTATCATGATGCATAAGCAATAACCCTTTCATTATGCATAAGGACACAACCAAGTCCTTTCTTCGATGTATCACTATAAATAACAAACCCATCATTCCCCGTTGGTAGAGTCAATATAGGAGCATTGACTAATCTTATCTTCAGTTATTCAAAACAATCTTCACACTCTTTTGTCCAGAAAAATTTAACCCCTTTACGTGTGAGGTTTGTTAATGGGTTAGTTAATCGGGAAAAATTTTGGATGAAACATTGATAATAACCTACTAAACCAATAAAATGGTGTACCTCGGTTATACTCATTGGTGCTGGCCATTCTTGGGTTGCCATGGTCTTAGAAGGATCAACAGATATTCCATCCTTAGAGACAATACGGCCAAGAAAAGAAATCTCCTGAAGCCAAAATTCACACTTGCTAAACATCCCATATAATTCATGTCTTCTCAGAGTCTTCAATATAATGCGCAAGTGATTTTCATGATCTTTGTAGATTTTGGAGTATTCTATGATATCATCAATAAATACCAATAAAAATTCATCAAGATATTCCTTGAAAACTCTGTTCATTAGATCCATGAATAAAGAGGGTGCATTAGTCCACCCAAAAGGAATTATTGTAAACTCATAATGCATGTACCTGGTTCGAAATGCTGTCTTTGGAATGTCTTACTTCTTCACACACAACTGATGGTATCCAGACCGTGGGTCAATATTTTAAAATTATTGAGCTCCATGTAGTTGTTCAAATAAATCATCAATGCAAGGTAGGGGATAATTGTTCTTTATTGTTATAGCATTGATCTCCCTATAGTCGATACATAACCTCATAGATCCATCTTTCTTTTTAACAAAAAGAACAGGGGGCTCCCCAAGGAGAAACACTAGGGAAAATAAATCCCTCATTACTCAATTCCTCTAGTTGTTTTTTTAGTTCAAAAAATTCCACCGTGGCCATTCTATAACTGGTCTTCGATATAGGCCTTGATCCAGGAATTAAATCAATGGGAAACTCAACTTCCCATTCTAGAGGATGTCCAGGTAAATCTTCCGGAATCACATTTTCATATTATTTCACAAAAGGTACATCCTCTATTTGAACATTCCTTTCCTCACCCACAGTCATTTCATTCTCTTCCTCCCCAATAATTGAATTTAGTTGAGCTACTGGGGGTGGATCTAGATAAGACTTAGGTGGCGATGATTCTGCTCTAAAGATAAGGTGTTCCTTATCATCATCATCAAGAATCGTAACCTCCTTCTTCTTACAATAAATCTTCGCATCATGGACTAAAATCCAATCCATATCGAGGATTATATCAAATTCAATCATAGGTATGATGATGAGATTAGTAGATAAAGAACATTTATGTGCCCTAATGGGGACTGATTGACAAAACATTGATGCAATGATACTTCCCTTAGGAGTTTTAACTGAAAAATCCCTTGTTAAATAAAATTGGAAATATCTAATTCTCTTAGAAAACTGGGATGATATGAAACAATGTGATGATCCAGAATCAAAAAATGCATTTTCTAAACTTGAGGAAACCATTAAATTACCTACCACCACGTATTTTGGTGCTTCAACTTCAACAGTAGTGATTTCATAAGCTTGGCCTTGATCCCAAGGCATTTTATAAGGTAATTTTCTTTGATGCTTAGGAAATTCATTTACATAATGACCCATCTCGCTGCAATTGTAGCATTGAACATCAGTAGCGTCTTTCATTCCTTTACAGTCACCAGCTAGATGGACTTTCTGTCCACATTTGTAGCATGCTCCTTTTCCTTTTAGACAAGAACCAGGGTGCTTTCTTCCATAATTATCACAGGGTGGAAATTTAATTCTACCCTTCTTCCCTGTTTCCTTATTTCCTTTCCCAGAGTGTTCAGCAGATCTCTTCTTCTCTTACTTTGATTTAATGTCATAAGACATAGAAAATTCGTTTTTTGTCTTGATAGCACACGAGACAATATCTTCATATGATGAAAGGTTTTCGAGACTAATGCTCAACAGAGAAATGGTTTTAACCCATCAATGAAATGATCAATATTACTTCTTGGGTTACGTATATAATCTCCATCATACCTTGAAAACCTTGTAAAGTTAGCCTAATACTTTGTGACATTCTCATCCTATTTTTGTCACAGACTTAGAAATTGCCTTTCCATATCAGCTCGATGGTCATGAGGAAACTATTTTTCTAAAAACAGATCTTTGAACTCCCTCCATTACATATTTGATACTTCATCATATTTATTCATGTTTTGAATCAATGACCACCATTGATCAGCATCTCCAGTGAGGTGATAAACTTCCATTAAAACTTTTTCCCTTTCACTACTCCCCAATTCCTGAAATATTTTCTCTAGGGAACTTATTCATTGATCAGCTATGAATGGATTTGTACTCCCATTGAATTTTGGTGGTTTTTGCCTCATGAAGTGATCTAACATTAATGCTACATTTTGTGGATCAGGGTGCTTCATACAGGTAAGGTTATTATTCATAACCTGAGTGAGTTGTCCCAGTATGGTGATTAGTTGATCAGCACCAGTTGCATCACCAGCTCCACTATAATTATCTTGAGCAGGAGGGAAATCCCTACATTGAGTGCATGCATTGATGTGGTTTTCATTTCTTCCACCAGGCGCCATTTCTAAACAATCGAATAAACTAGATCAGTTTATGAATCAAAATACATAATTCCATACTTATAAAACCATTAACATAAATTGAACTATTTAGGGATATAATCCAGAATCATAAAAAAATTTCTTTGAGGAAGTATATAATCATAAACCCTTCATAATTATTTGTAAATAAAATGAGAGTTATTCTAAGCATATCCCCCGAGAGTGTCTTAACCAAAAGTGCAGCAAGGCCCGTTGTCGTGCACCAGTTCCCGTTCGAGTCTAGATCAAAGCGGTATTTTTAGGTTTTACCCCTAGGTACATCTGTGCCAGAGCCACCTCTACCTGCTCATATCCAGACAGGAATGTATTGCTCAGAAAACTCACAAAATCTCAACAATACCAAAATTCTAGGAATTTCTTCTGTACTAATCCTCAAAGTCCATGTTAAATCTATGTGCTCTAATCAGAGTTTATCTAAATCTAGCTTCCAAGGTTTGTACTAAACTTCCTATAATACCAACTATATCTTCCTGACCCTAGTTACCTAGAGTCGGTGCATTATTACATAACATTGGCATGTTCACAAGGAAATCATGTCTCAAAAGACCGATCGGTTTAGTATTATTGGAAACAAGATTAAGACATATGATCAACTTTACATCTTGAAGAGAAATACAACACAAATATATTTCATTAGGAACATACAATCCTCCTTGTTTATACCTGTAGGTCACTCAAAACTAACTTCTTCATATCCTAGGAAAATGAAACATAAGAAAGGGGTGAGCTCAAATTCTCAGTAAGGGTAAGTAATACAGCGGAAAATGACAAAAATATTAAGCATGGTAAATAATTGAAACCACATTCCCTTACCAATGATAACCATGAATACATTTATGGAAATAATATGAGATGAGTAAATAATTCCATAATAAAATATAATCATGGTTATTCTACTAGTTGAATGACCATATGAACCATCAATATTATTTCCATAATGAGGGAATGTATAATGCTGGACATTCTGAACCATTTTTTCAAGGGCTCGGCCAAGACATCTAAAATGATTAAGTCCCTAGCCAAAACCATAAATCATATTGGGAAAGGGCCTCAGCCAATTCCATATATAGTTGTCTCCTAAGACCTACCAATGCATCGAGGAGCTATAGCGGGCTCCACCCATCACATACTAAGTACAATACATTCGTCATATGAAAAGGTTTAGACATATTATAAAAATTTGTATTAAAACTAGCATATGAAATGTCAATACTCTATACATAAGAAATGAATGGTATAAAAATAGCACATCCACAGTCAAACATATCACAAAAACTTCATTACAATATGGATGTTTTGTATCATAATAAATCAACTTCAAATAAACTTAAAATCCATCAAAGGATGTTGACATAGATGATATCAAAACCCTTTTTTAGAGAGACATATCTCTTTATATTTTGAAATCATTTTAGAGTCACATAAAGAAAATATTTATTTTGAAAATATTCTTATAAGCTTGTAATGTAAGCTTTTACGATCTTATAATGGAGGAAAATAACCGCACCCGCCGTATAAGTTAAAAAAACATTTTTACCTAAATTTTGTCGAAAATGTTAAAAAGGATCTTGTTTGGAAAACGATGGAAAGATTCCTTTATAAACCTCTTATAAGAGTCAAAAAAGGGTATAAATGACTTTAACCCATATTCTGTAAAATAGTAATAATGTTTTGAAATTCATTTTTAAGAAACATAGATGTGGATGATAAAGATGTCCCAGTGGATATTTACGTATAAACAACCTCGAATAATGAAGAGATTGTGAAATAACCC
This sequence comes from Viscum album, assembly GCA_963277665.1. Taxonomy (NCBI): domain Eukaryota; kingdom Viridiplantae; phylum Streptophyta; class Magnoliopsida; order Santalales; family Viscaceae; genus Viscum; species Viscum album. The sequence continues at coordinate 1,999,241,141 of OY728157.1, forward strand.
TTACCTTGTACTTTTCCTTGGTTGATGGTTTTTTAACCTCCAGTATCATGGTGAAATAATTGTTATTTAATTATACAATAATCATATATATTAATATTATATCATATATGATCTTTTAACATTGCCTTGTTAATAAAATCTTAGTATTATCGTCGTTTTGGGTGTTAACTTACTCGTTTTCTTTTATATAAGCAGTGTTTTTTATGGATATGTTGTATCATATTCATGTCCAGAATGATATTAAGTCTTTAAACATTAATTTTTAACCATCAAATGAAAATAATTCTTGAATTGATACGATGGGGAATGAATCTTATCGCGTTCGTGGAGACGGTAGTCCATACGTACGCACGAGCGATAATATCATTCTTTTGATATTAAAATAATATATAATTGGATGGTATATCATATAGACAGAATCATTATCATGTTATATTTATTATTTACATGAATTATACATCATTATTATACCCATATAAATAATACTATATTGAATAACAATTACACCACAACGTGGAGACGGTAGGTCGTACGTATGCACGTATGGTGACATATCATTCAAGGGATGGATAGAATAATGAATTTGTTTGTTCCATAATTATAATAACATCACAGCATATAGAAGATACTGGAGTTATTATTTTAGAATGGAAATAACATGGAAAGAAGATGTTGAAGAAGAAACGAACATTAAAGAGTGTGGGGAAGGCGTTACCTCTTCTTCAGGTTCTTCCTTTTGATTTGATCAAAATGGATCCTTAAGATGGCTTTCTGATCAAACTAAAGCCTCTAAAATGAAGTGAGGGAAGTTGGGATTGTATTTTGGTAGGGTTTGGCCGAACCAAAATGCTTTAAAGGTCTGAATTAATGAGAAGGGGAGTGCTCTTTTATAAGAGGGGTGAGGGGCTCTTTAGAAACAGCTAGTAATATTATTTTTTAATAAATTCATATTCGGTTTTTAATGGCTCAAAAGTGGATTATTTAAAGGTTAAGGTGAGTCTAGGTAGAAAACCACTCAACCAATATATTTTAGACAAGAGTTGGTCATTATATTATCCTTGTCTTTTAGTTTAAACTCTTAGTTAATTAGATTGACATTTACCATGTCACTTTGTATTTTTATATTATATAGTTAATAAAATTACCATATACATCCAAGCGACCCCCAATTTGTCCATTAATGATACACCTATCATGATATAAGTATCTTGGCTGATCCTTAGATTTTTAGGAATTTAATATAAATTAATAATATAAATTGTTTTTAAAAACTATTTTATGTCAATTTTGACACTATTCAATAATTGATTTTTGTAAAAATCATAACAGAATTATTACTTAAAAAAGTTAATTAAATCCATTATAACATGTCATATTAACCTATAAATTTTTTTTTATTTATAAAAAGTATCAAATTACATTTATTTGTGTATTTATAGTATCAATTATTCTTATGTTTCATTAATTAGATAATTACTGCATCACCATTGTGTCATACATAAATTAAATTATTTAATTTCTAAAAATTATAAATAAAATATTATTTAGGAAATCATTTTATCTTTTTAATGAATATTTATAGTCAAAAATTTCACATATATAACCCTATGTAAAAATTGTTTTGCTAAAAGGTATATGCTTATGTCATTTTTGTATTTATTTTAACTTAATTAAAATAAATTTTTCCTATCACCTACAAGTGGCTCCACGGGGTCCCAAAATCGACCCAATGATGCACATGGTCGGAAATGTATCCACCAATAAAATTAGGAAACGTTTAAGGTAATTTAGTATTATTATAATATTATTTTTTAACCCTTATTTACCTCATTTACCCTTTAACCATGGTAAATAAAATTTTTACCGAAGTAATTATTCAAAATGACTAAAAATAAAAGTTACCTATTTACACAATTTGGACATATTGATTCCAAATATTGAATCCATTTTTCCAAATTCAAAACACAGAAGTGGCAGAAATTAATTTACAATTAATTCTCATTGTTAAAACAAAAAAACATTTTTTATGAAATAATAACTACCAAAAGATTGACACTTGTTCATGTCCGGTTTAATTATGAAATTATTTCCAATGACCAACATTTTATTAAATGGTAAAAATATATTCTAAATATACTTTAAAACCACTCAAATTCATAATTTATCACTATTAATTATTTAGATTAAAAAAGTTGTTTTTAATTCAAATTTAGTAATGTTCACTATTCATCAGAATATAAAAGTTATCCGAAAAGTACAAAAATTTCACCTTAGGCTAAATTCAATACTAAGAATCCAAAAATGAAGTCCATTTTGAGAGGTAAAATTTATAAAATTTCAAAAAGTAGGTATTACTATTCATAACGGCTAGTTTGATTGGTTGTGTTGTGTGTTAGAACTCGAAGTTGCATACAACACATGCTACTGTATTATTCAAAGGGAAGCATACCATGGAAGCTTGGGGTGTTACATAACTTCAATAGGAATATTATATTTTCCTCATGAAATATTCCAAGTGGAGTTTTATAGGAATTTTCTCTTATGATAACATCATTTGATGGAACATATTCTCTACATGTGATATGATCCAACAATACCATAATTATTCTATATTTGATATTTTAAAGATTATGATGATGAAATTTTTATAAACCCTATTTACTTTATATATATTTTGATAAATAATTATTGATTTATGATATTTTAGAACACATATGAATGTATAATTATTATGTGATGGGTGGGGGATAGAATAATATATCATTATAAATCATTGGGTAAAGGTAGATTAATATTGAGGTAAATATATTATCCATGAACTTGATTTCATGTTTATAGTTTCATGAATGGACCGAACATTCATTTCCAAAAGATTAATTTTGGACCTATCTTTTCATTTCCATATGTTTATGCTATACCTTTCTTTCATGTTTACAATTTTATCCATGGGCATAACATTCATGTCTATAATATTATGCGTGGAACCATTTTCCATGTCCATATTTTTTTTCAAGGGAATAACTTCTTATCTTTAACCTAATAAGTGACCATGTTTCTATTTTTACATGTTCTCAATGTCATAATATTATATTTTTTCCACATTCATTTGTCTTTGTCATGACTTTATGGCCCATGTTCGTTGAATTCATTTATGATTCATATCTTATGAAAAACCAATATTTATTCAACGACTCTTGTTCGTGATATTTAATTGATTGGGTATGGAAATATTAATATATCTTCATTATCCCATACCATTATTCTTATATTATAATTTCATATGACCATCGATTAATATCTCTCATAATTCACTATCATTGAGCATCTCATCTAACAATTTCTCATGTTTCATTTCCCTAATTTAAGAAAAAATATTTTGTGTTTGGTATGTCCAAGAATATTACTAAATGGGGATTTAATTGTACAATATTTTGAATATCTTTTAGAAAGTAAGAATATTTTTTATCTGGTCTCAAAATACAAACAACATTTATAGTCATTGATTGTGTATTTATGAAATTAATTTAATTTCAATCTAAAATTATGTGATATAAATGAATAAAAATTCAAGGTCTCTATACTACTCTCCACTTAAAATACATTTATCATGAATTTAATCTCCATACCCCTCTCTAAATCACTCCTATAATTTTAAGAAACTTCTCTAAAGCTTTTATAAGAACCCCCTCAATGTATGTGATCCTCTCCTACCCTTTATTCAAGAACTTAATTTGTGTTATGACTTTTGATTCACAATTTATCTTGTTCTATAATGTTTTTGAATCCATTTTACATTAAATATGATGTCCATGTAATTAGAGGCATACATTAATTCTCATTAAAACCTTTTATGATTCCTTTTCCACACCCATTATACAATAAAATTATACTACGATTTTTCTTAAAAAATATTTCTGTTGTGAATTCCAATCCCCACTTCCACTAAAGGGTATTCGATTATATGTATTTATCCATTATTGATTGGGGAGATATATTTATATAACCCAAACTCTTTAATCATGGGATTATAATTGGGAAAATATTACTTATGTTTTATGATATATAAATCACAAAAAATGTATATTCAAGATATTATTGTGAAGAGTGGGTCTAGAGTTATATTTCCCTCTAATGAAATAGGTAATGTTTTTAACTAATGAGATTCCATGTATAGTACATATGATGTTATCAGAAGCACATTATGTTATGATGATTTTTTTATCCTTCACAAAATCATAAGATGTTTTGTTTTATGTTGTTTCCACATTCAGACATTTTCATCATGTTATCATCTTATATTGTTCTTTGATATTCATGTTTGTGATTCTCACCCCTTTTATATCACATCAATGTACCTCTTGACTAACATGTAAAATTTTAATCATGTTAATATTTGATTATTCTTATAATAGGATTTATATCCCCCCCATTTATTTTGTGTTCCCCCTTGTTATCCCTTGATGTATTAGAAAACAAATGGATTTTAAGATAATGTTTTAGTGTATTTAAATAATTCCATTGTATCCCTATTTCTTGTTAATGTTATATATACCTAATTTCCAAAATACACTAGATTTCATGATCTTATATGATTTTATTATTTGTATGTTTATATAATAAATCATGAATTAAGGTGTATTAAATATATAAGTTCTCAATGTTGGAATCATAAGAAATTCAACATATTTATGGATTAATATTATATAACTTTAGTGGAATATAATGATATTTTACTAAACAAAGGATAAAATCTAAATATTAATCTAAATTATAGAGTAATTGGATTCTAATAAACAAATCCACATCTGGTTGTGGCTCTAGTATAGTTATTCCTATGGATAATAACCATGAAAATGCGCATTGTGTTTGACTAAATTGTCTCCCCATGTATAAAAAAGGTTTTGTTGTACAACATTAATAAAAATACAAGGGGATATTATTTTTTAAATTCACATGCTCTATATGAACCATTATGAAGAGATTAAAAAACCATAATATTTCAGGTTATGAAATAAACCATAGATAACATAGATTTAAACCTAGAAATATATTGGTTAAGGAATGTATGTCGTCAATCAGTGATCCCATAAATTTTCAAAAATTTCCATTTTCATGTTTGAAATATTTCAAAATTTATCATTCCTAAGTCTATTCTTTATGGGGTCAAATATTTGTACCAAAATAGAATAGCTAAACATAGGCTTATCATAAATCAAATCTCTTTTGTTACTATGGTTCTATAAATTATTTCAAATCATGTGACATTAGTAGAAATATTTAATAATTGCCTCAAAAAATAGAAATAATATTATATTTGAAGATTGAAAATTGGGAAATTATTATGTCCCAAGCATATAAATCATCCCATGTCAAAAACTTTGTTCATAATTTCCTGTAAAATATTTTGATATACCCTTTAGTGTAATTTTATGCAATTTTGGGTATGTATTGGGTTTCTTTGTATAGATTCAATATATATTTTCGAGAGATATAAATCAGCTTCCATATTATGAAGGACGCTCATATTCTATAAAATTTCCTAGAGGAGTATGAATCTCTATTTGTATCATCGTATAAATCATGTATATTATTTCCTTATGAAAAAGTGTATCTACCTCCTATGATTGATATTAATTAAAATATCATCCTAGTTGATGTACCCATTATAAGGGAATATGATTATGTATTTCTTGAAGAATTTACTAGTCTCTTCTAAGATGTGGGGTTGATTTATAAATGGATCATATACCCAATTCTTTTCAATATCCAAGAATCGTATATAGAATGAAAACTGTATAACATCTAGAGCTAAAGAAGAAACTATAGAATAATATGGATAAAGAGTTTATAATCCCTAATTTTTCACCATAGGGTGCACTGATCCTCTTCATCTTGAGGTAGGATGTGTCAATTCATCTCTGTAATGATTGTTGTGAGCATAACATTAACATGAAAAATTAAATGTATCATCTATGATGAATTGATGACTTTTTTCTCTTAGCTACGTGGAGAAAGAAATTTTTCTAAGGTTAATCATTGGTTATGATATTATTACGAAAATTGAAATAAGTATGATATCATCAAAACTTATTTTTATATAAGTTACAGGAACTAAAAGTTCATTATGATAGAATTTGGACTCACTAATGGTCCATATATCTTCATGAACATAAATAATCTAGACTTTAGGGATTACCTTGAACATATTTTTATATGACTTATAGATGATATTATTATCTACTCCATAATCATGATGGGACATGATGAGAATTTGAAAAATTTATTAAAGACATTGAAATAGTAAAAATTATTATGAAATGTACATCAAATAAAAGTTTTAGACAGAGAAAGTAACATTATTAGGGAATGTTATTGATAAAAAGGGATATAATTGGATCCTTTAAAAATCTAAGAAATTTAATGATGGCCTATACCAACTTATGGGACGTAGATATGTAGTTTTCTTAGATTAGTTGCTAATTATCATTGTTTTTTGAGAAACATATCATGATTTTCAAGACCAGTTACTAGGCTGACTTGGAAGGGTTTTAAGGTTGTCTAGACTAATGAATGGGGGAAAAATTAAAGAGTTAAAAAAGAGGCTAATATTTCACATTATCTAAAATTACCCATTAGTGGGGAAGAATTTTTTATCTACAATGTTCTGTCCTATAGGTTCATGGGTTTTGTACTCATTCTAGATGAAAATGTGATAACCTATTCTTCCCACCAATTAAAGATCCATGAGTAAATGTACCTAAATATTGATTTAAAATTAGATTTAGTGATCTTTGAATTAAATATTTGGTTGTATTATCTCTGTGTGTAGAATTGTCACATGTATACAGAACATAAAGGTCTCAAGTATATATTCACATAGGTAGAGATCAATATATAAAAATTAAGGTGGTTAGATCTAATCAATTATTATTTTTGTGCATGTCATTACTATCCTAGGAAGGTAAACAACGTGGTATATTATCTTATTATAAAGGATCTTGTAACTCTTTCTATGATGAGTATTAAATTGGATCTAATATTCTTGTGCATGAAATGATACAAATGTGAACATAAAAATTTATCTATGTCCATCATTTCTCAAATTAATTATAAAACACTTATTCTTGATAGGATCAGGGAGGTCCAAAAAGATGATGTGGATATAGAGAATAACGGATAAGATATTCTCAATTTAACTTTGAAAAATACGGAGTTATGATGTTTTGATCATGGATATGTGTCCCACAAAAGTATAACTGATGAGGGAACATCTGGATGATTCACATAGCTCATCCATATCCATTCATCATTGAATCAGTAAGATGTATAAAGATCAGTTGAAAAACATCTATTGGGATAACATTAAGAGGGAGATTATTGAATTTTTACCTCAATGCTTAGTATGCGAACAATTGAAGTTTATTTATAGAATTTCAATGGTATATTGAAATTTTTTCATATACCAGTATGGAAATTGGAAAATATAACCATGGATTTCGTCATGGGGTGCCTAATTACATCAAGTAGAAGTAACTCCATCTTGGTTGTATTCAATCACCTTAAAAAGTATGTGAATTTCATTACTATCAATGAGTTTTTGTCCCTCGGTAAACATTAGATGTATAAATAAGGGAAGATCTAACATAGGGCGTAGTTCCACTAATCGTTGTATATAATAGGTATCTAAGGATTATCTTTATGTTTGGGAAACACTTTAGAAATTCTTGGATACAAAGGTATGATTTCGTACTAATTATAACCCTCATTTGGATGGATAGTCTGAAATAACCATTCAAACACTAGAGGTGATGCACCCAATTTTTGTATACATTTCCATATATATAATTGAAGATAAAATCATGTTTTCAGAAAATATATATTGTTTCATGAACATATTCTTTGATTTTGGTGAATCTATTCACTTGCAGGAGCTTTCTGGCTAAATACACGGATCAAGGGAAGTTTGTGAAAATTTTGAAACTACACGGCGTGTACTTTTATACACACCGTGTACATCCAGACAAGGACATGGACCAAAGCAGGGAGTACACTCCCATGTCACCAGGTAGGGATACACGCCGTGTGGGGTGGCGTTACATGTCATGTACCACTTTCTAGAAGCGGTCGTTACTGAGAAAAGTCTACACGCCCATGTGGACGTTGAAAGAGACACGACGTGTTTAAATTTATACATGTCGTGTATGCTGTTATAGAAGGGGCTGGGAGCCAAAATTTTGATTATACACGTCGTGTATGGCGGCGCTACATGCCATGTGCACTCAAATTGTAGGTAGAGCCATGTTCAAAAGTCAAAGACGGTGTGTTTGGCCACCTGCCAACAGAGAAATTGGCACCAAAATGCGCTGACAAAAAGTACACGGTGTGTACCTTCTATACACGCCATGTACTTTATTTTTCTATAAAAAGAGGCCTTGGCCTACGGTTTTAAGGAGTTCTAAACCTTTGGAGGATAGAAGAAGCTCTCTTTCTACTATTTCCCGAGCCACCGTGGTGCCGTATTTCCACTACTCCACCTATAACACCCGACCTCAACGCTTACACGATGAATCCGTCAGGTATCACGTGTGTCATTTATCCTCCACTTTCTATGTATAACTAAACCCCTCGTGTTGGGGATGTGGATGAAGGGATTGTAATTTGTATTTTGTTTAATATAGTTGTGTTTTATCATTGTAATTCATCTTACTCTTCTTAATATAATGTTCAATATAACTGAGAACTCTGACGTGGACCAAGGGAAGAATTCTCAGCGATACAAAGGAAAAGTTATGGTGAAAACATCCATGATCATTGGAAGGATTTCACCGATTCAAATAATGGACTGAACATAATAAAGAATTAAGAACACTGACTACTAGACCAAGGAGTCAACTGCTCTAATTCCAAATAAGAGGAACCGGACCAAGGAAATCTTGTAACAAAACGAAATCCTGAATGATTTAATTATTATGAACAACACAACTAGTTAAACAATCTGCACAAAACCTCCTTAATCACCACATCCCTGACACGTCTTTTCTTTCCATTTTAAAAACTCTTTATATTTAACCATTGTTTTCTTTCAAACTATATCCATTTATTCAAAGTAAATCAATTTTGTTTCAATCAAAACCCAAAATCACCCCAATCGCTTCTAAATTCTCTATACTTCACATAATTAAGTATTAACTCAATTGAATTCATGCACGCCATGATTCCCTATGGATCAACCCTAAACTTAAACTGTACTAATGTTCTAAGAACGAGTAATTAATTTGGGATGCATAAAACTTCAATCAACGATAAGCGAGACCAAATTTTGGCGTCGTTGTCGGGGACACCATTTGGTTTTAGTGCTAAGATTTAAATTGTGTTAATAATTGATTTAAGTGAAAATAAAAATAAAAAATTATCAAAAATATCTTTTCTGATCCCATTTCAAATTTTCTCTTTTATTTTTCCATTTTAGGCCTGGTTTTCATTTTTGTGTTGTGCAGAGATTAAAGTGTATGTTTAGACGTTTTACACGATTAAGAAGCACTGAGTCTTCGGAATTAGTTCCACTTGACCTGGAAATTGAACGGACCTTGCTTCATCTTCGGCATACACAGATAGAAACTCACAAAAATCAACCACAACCCATGGAGAACAAGGAAGAGGAAGCACAAGCCGTAGATGCAGCGACTGAGCATCAGTACCAGGATCAGCAGCCCCCCGCTGCTGGTCTACCGGAGTAACTTCCTGGATCCTTCATGGAATTCCTCCCAAGAGATTACCAACGGTCGCCGTATAAACTCTTTCCACAACCATACTTTACCCCTCGGGAGCAGTTTATGCAAGCTCTACCCCATCAACAACAACCTCCAAGACATACCCTTATGGAGTACAGACTTCTATCGATTCACAAAGCTGATACGGGCATCGTTCGTCATCCGGTCCATGCCCGGCACTTCGAGATCAAGCCTGCTATCATGCAGCTGATCCAGAACACAGTCCAATTTGGAGGCCTTTCCAGTGAGGACCCGAATGCCCATCTCTCCATCTTTTTGGAGATCTGCAACACCTTTCGGGTCCATGGTGTGTTCGAGGACGCCATCTGTCTTCGAATATTCCCCTTTTCTCTACAGGATAAGGTGAAGGACTGGATCAAGGGGCTGCCACAACGATCTATCCTCACCTGGGAGGAGCAAGCCCAGGCGTTCCTGTCCAAGTTATTCCCACCATCCAAGACGGTGACACTCCAGAATGAGATTCATAACATCCATCAGCATGACTCCGAGTCATTTTACGAGTACTGGGAACACTTCAAGGAGATGTTACGAAAATTACCCCACCACGAACACCCACTATAGATGCAAGTCCAGACCTTCTACGGAGGACTTACCATGAATACTAAATCCGTAGTGGATGCTACTGCTGGAGGCACGGTGATACAGAAATCCCCCGAAGAACTATTCGAACTACTGGAAGACATGTCAGCCAACAGCTTCCAGTGGCACAATGAGTTGGGGACTCAAAAGAGAGGTATGCACAATATTGAATCTACCACTATGTTAGCTGCTCAGTTGGATGTTGTGTCCAAGAAAATTGATGCATTGAACCTCAAAGGAGCATCTCAAGTTCATGTGGTGCACCATCCAGCATGCGGTGATTGTGGTGATAACCACATCATGCGAGAATGTCCGGGTTTGACTAGAGGCCCTTCGACGAGCGAGGTGAGTTATTTTTTCCTAAATCGAGGGCCCAACCAGTACCAGCAGTACCAGAACCCGATTTGGCGAGATCAACAGAACACAGGATAGGGCCAACAATAGTAGAATCCTCTGCCCCAGTGACTGCCCAGCTATAACCAGCCTCTATACCAGAACCAATACCAAAGGCCGCAACAACCCCAACAGGGTCCTTATCAGCAACAAGGGTATCAAAACCCTCATCCACAGCAGCCACCTCCTCCACCGGCTCAACAACCACCTCAGCAGGAGAACACCTCAAGGTTAGAGGATCTAATGACTAAATTCATATCTACTGCTGAGACTCAGTTCCAGAATTAGGAATCTTCAATTCGAGGCTTGGAGAATTAGATTGGCTAGCTGGAAAATCACCTCTCAGGGAGGTAGCCCGGTACACTACCGGGGAACACCAAAAATAACCCAAGGGAGGAGGCCAATGCTATCATGCTCCGGAGTGGAAAATATCTCCACCAGAACCAATCAGCACAATAAGGTGCATCCTCATCCACTGTTGATGAAAAAGGTACCAATACCGACCCCTCCTCATCCAAAATCCCATAGAAGGAGGCTTTACAGAATAAAGAAAAGGAAGTAATCCAACCATTCAAGACAACCTTACCTTTTCCGGAATGATTGAAGCAGAGGAAGCTGGACCACCAGTTCAGCAAATTCATGGATTTTTTCAAGAAGCTACATATCAACATACCATTTGTGGAGGCCCTGACACAAATTCTATCATATGACAAATTCATGAAGGAAATCCTCTCGAATAAGAGGAAGATGGAGGATTTGGGCGTTATTGCACTAAAGAAGGAGTGCTCCTCAGTGGTTCAACATTCCATTCCTCCCAAACTCCAAGATCAAGGTAGTTTCACCATTCCTTGAACTATTGGATCCTAAAAGTTTGGGAAGGACCTCTGTGACTTAGGGGCCAGCGTGAACCTCATGCCCCTCGGAGTTTTCAAGAAGTTGGGACTCAACGAGCTCAAGCCTACCTGTGTAGCCCTTCAACTTGTTGATCGATCCATCAAACACCCGAAGGGACTATTGGAGGACGTACTGGTCAAGGTGGGTAGGCTGATCCTTCCCGTTGATTTCATCATCCTCGACATGGGGGATGACCAGGAAGCACCTCTTATACTTGGAAGACCTTTCTTGGAAACTGGGAAGATATTGATCGATGTGCACCAAGGGAAGCTTATTTTTCAGGAGGGTGATGAAAGAGTTTCCTATAATGTCCTCAAAGCCATCAAACATGCTTCCTTATCAGAGAATGAGGACTGTTATGTAGTGTCCACCATGGTTAATCATTTTAGCGAACAAGGGGATGATCTGGGATGTTCTTTTATTTCAAATAATTTAACTATTCCGGATATTCTATTAGAAGAAGCACCAGAAGACTTGCAATTCATAGAAGGCCAGGACATCCACTATTGGCAGCGTGCAGTTTTTCCTGATTGTTTGGAACGGGACAAGGTGCAGTAACTTGTGCCTTTGATTTTAAAGGTGCCTGAACTTGAACTGAAGCCTCTTCCATCTTCTCTCAAGTGTGGGTAATTAGGAACCAATCAAACTTTGCCTGTTATACTAAATGTAGAACTATCACAGGAGCAGGAAGATGCACTTCTGCAGGTTGTCAAATAGCGAAAGCATGCTATTGGGTAGACATTCATTGATCTGAAGGTCATCAACCCTAGCATTTTCACTCACAAGGTGCTACTTGAAGAGGGTTCCAAGAAATCTCGGCAACCACAACGGCTCTTGAATCCTCCCATAAAGGAAGTTGTAAAGAAAGAGGTGATCAAATTATTGGATGCAGGCATCATTTATCCCATCTCGGATAGTCTGTGAGTGAGTCCTCTCCAAGTGGTACCCAAAAAGGGGGGTATCACTATGATTTCAAATGAAAATAACGATCTCATCCCTACACGCACTATCATGGAATGGCGAGTCTGTGTGGATTACCAGAAGTTAAACGATGCCACAAGGAAGGATCACTTCCCCTTTCCATTCATGGATCAAATGCTAGAAAGACTAGCAGGGCACAACTTCAATTACTTCCTCGACGGTTTTTCCGGCTATAACAAAATCTCCATTGCTCTAGAGGATCAATAAAAGAGCACATTAACTTGCCCCTATGGCACATTTTCTTATCGAAGGATGTCTTTTGGCATGTGTAATGCTCCCGCCACCTTCCAGCGATGTATGTTGGCCATATTCCATGACATGGCGGAACGAATCCTGGAGGTATTCATGGATGATTTTTCCATTTACGGAAAATCATTCAACATTTGTTTACGACACCTAGAGCTTGTTTTGGAATGATGTGAGCACACTAACCTAGACTTGAACTGGGAAAAGTGTCATTTCATGGTGCAAAGTGGCATAGACCTTGGCCACAGAATTTCAGCGAAGGGGGTAGAGGTGGACCCAGTGAAGATCGAGGTCATTTCATGACTACCTATACTGACTTCCGTCCGAGCCATCCGCAGTTTCCTCAGGCATGCAGGTTTTTATCGGCGGTTTGTCCACGACTTCTCCAAAATAGCCCAGCCCCTCACCAATCTTCTAACCAAGGATTCCATTTTTGAGTTCGATGAGACTTGTATCAGATCTTTTGAGCATCTTAAGCAGCGCCTGGTGGAAGCTCCAGTTATGATTTCTCCCAACTTGGAGGAAACATTTGAGGTGATGTGCGATGTGAGCGACTACGCCGTGGGAGAAGTCCTGGGACAGCGACTTGACCGGATTTTCAGACCTATCTATTATGCTCTGAGGATGCTCAATGAGGCATAGATAAACTACACTACCACAGAAAAGGAGATGCTTTCAGTGGTTTTCGCATTTGACAGGTTTCATTCTTACTTAGTGTTGTCTAATGTTATTGTTTATACTGACCATGCAGCACTAAAGTACCTACTCAACAAGAAAGACACAAAGCCCCGATTGATCTGCTGGGTACTCCTCTTGCAAGAATTCATTCTTCAGATTCAAGAGAAGAAAGGGTGTGAGAACTTCATTGCTGACCATCTCTCCCACTTTGAGATGACTCATTTGGAGAAGGAAGAAGATCAGGAGATCATGGAGGATTTTCTTGATGAGCACCTCTTTTCGATAAGTGAAACACCTCGACCATGGTATGCTGATATCGCTAATTTTCTTGTTATAGGTTTCGTTCACCCCGACCTCTCCTTCCAGCAAAGGAAAATATTTTTATCTAATATAAAAAGGTACTTCTAGGAGGATCCTCTGCTATTCCGATCCTGTGCAGATGGAGTGATCCGTCGTTGTATCATGGAGAATGAAGTTCACGGTGTCCTGGAGTTCTGTCACGCCTCACCAGTAGGAAGACATCATGGGTCGGACCGTGCCATAGCTAAGATCATAAAGCCTGGATTTTTCTAGCCCACCATGCATAGAGATGCTCGGGCCTTTGTTTCCTGTTGCGATCGGTGCGAGAGGACATGTAATGTGGGACGTAGAGTCGAGATTCCTCATCACCCCATCCTAGAGGTCGATATTTTCGACGTCTAGGGAATAGATTTCATTTGTCTTTTTCCCTCATCTTTTGGGAACACTTACATCCTGGTCTGCGTTTACTACGTAACCAAATGGGTGGAAGCTACTACTACAGCTCACGACACAGCCGTGGTAGTCTTAAATTTCTTAAAAGAAAAATATTTTTAGCAGTTTGGTGTTCCACGAGTACTGATCAGCAATAGAGGGACCCACTTTGACAACACACTGATGAGAGGACTACTGTCAAAGTATACAGTAAAGCATCAGATGGGGACACCATATCATCCCCAGTCTAATGGACAGGTAGAGCTTTTCAATCGTGATCTTAAGCAGATCCTGGAGAAAATAGTAAACACTTCACGAAAGGACTGGTCCAAGAAGTTAGATGATGCCTTGTGGGAATATCAGACTACTTTCAAAACACTGCTGGGAATGTCCCCATTCTGCCTCTTCTATGGAAAGCCCTGCCATTTTCAAGTATAATTGGAACACAAAGCCTACTGGGCCGTCAAAGCCCTAAATTTTGATCTGAAGGCAGCTGAAGAGAAACGGAAGTTCCAACTGTCAGAACTAGATGAGATTCGATTAGAGGCATACGAGAACGCCAAGCTATACAAGGAGAAGACAAGATCCATTAATGACCGAATGATATCATGAAAATCTTTCCAAGCCGGTGATCAGGAACTTCTCTTTAATTCTCGTCTTCGCTTATTTCCAGGGAAGTTAATGTCACGCTGGTCGGAACCATTCCATGTTATCCGCGTATTCCATCATGGAGCGGTAGAAATTTCTGGAGAATATCGTCAACCATTCAAGGTAAACGGGTAGTGGTTGAAAGCTTACCATCCTACAGACAACATGGTGGGAACGTTGTCCACCAAACTCCTCAGGTAAGCACGGTAAGTAGGTAGAGCCAACGACCTAAAACAAAGGCGCTTCCTGGGAGGCAACCCAGAGGTTACACGCTATGTCCCACTTATTTACACTGCTTGTACTAATCTTTTTAATTTGTAATTTTAATAATATAAATCTCTAGAATAAAAAATAAAAACCACAAGCCGTGCTTTTCTTTCATTCCGTGTGTATAGGTCGTATAGAATAAATATATATATATATATTAAATATGAACAGCAGAACAAACTTTGCTCCAGTGGGTGAGGGAGTTCGTTCGAATCGGTCGATCCACGGTTCGAATCCCGCCCCATGTACTGGACCAAAGGTTGTACTACTCTTTTTCTCATTTCAAAAAACATGGCGTGTATTTCCCGGTACACTTCATGTATAGGTTTTTATAATAGAATATGTAGATATATCTATTTTATTTTAAATATTAATAATTATTATATAGTTTACTATAATAATTATATTTATTTATATTAATTTGAAAAAAAGGGATACACGCCGTGTACCAAACATACACGTCATGTACCTCGGCTATATAAGCCACGGTCCACCCGGCTTGAGGTCGTGTCGCACGGCCATCCCAATTTCCTCCCCTCTTCCTGTTTCTTCTTCAGAACGCCACCCGAACCCCCCCCCCCCCCTTTCGCCAAATCTGTCGATTTGGGGCGTTTCAAGTTCTGATTTCTCTCACATTGTGATCCTCGATCCAGGAACACCATTCTACACCCTCTTTTTCAAATTTTTAGACTCGTTTAGTGTGTTTTTAGGATCGGTCAACCATTCGGATTCTAGTAGTACACAGCCACGAAATGAAGGACACACGCCATGTACTTCTGAACATGACCTCACATATAATTTTTCAAAATTTGAATATACATGGTGTGTATGTCTGGTACACACCATGTACTTTTCATCGTTCCCGGGTATACCATTGCACACAGCCTCACACACCATTTTCATTTACACGACATGTGTATTTGGTACACACCGTGTCCGTTGTTTGTGTTGGCCCCTCCATGTGTGGCACATAACACGACCTGTCACCCCATGTTCCCAAACATGGCGTGTATGTTCGGTACACGCCGTGTCTGTTATATCTGTCATCGGACCGTGTTTCCCCTATGCATGGCCACTCACCCTATTTTCCTTTACACTGTGTGTGTGTTCGGTACACGCCGTGTCTGTGTGAGGTTTGACTGGCCCATGTCTCACCCTCTACATGGCCATGTTCTTCGTGTGCAGTCCACGTCGTGTCCTGTACCTACACTGTGTGTATTGTTTTTCTATGAACTGATAAAAACATGGCCATGTCATTTGATACACATGACCACCAACACTTTGAGTGAACACGGCGTGTATGTTTCGTACACGTCGTGTGCTTTTCCTTGGTCTATTTTCACCCTCGGCGTGCCTGTCCCGAGAACACGGGATACTCTCTATTTTTGACTACACACCGTGTACTCTAGATTACATGCCGTGTACTTTTCTTTTCTAGTTTTCCCACATTTTCTTTTCTTTGTTTTCTTTCCATTTTCTTTTTCTTTTGTTTTGTTTTATTTTTCTTTCTATTTCAGGATATGGAAGATCACGATCCTTTGCGCGGGAAGCGGCCAGCCTCCGCCACTGAGGACGAGGAGTCCAGTTATCGTCGGATCCGACTCCGACCACCTACGCAGCCGGACCCAGACGCTTCGGTCTTTGAGCTCCCTCCATTGGCCATTCTACCACCAATCACTCCCTCAGGTGAGGCTGGGCCTACTTCTGCTGCACCAGCTGCCACTTTCCATGTACCCTCATCCTCAGCAGCTGGTCCCTTTTCGAGCACACCTTCAACCGAGCCACCTTCTTCTTCAGTGGATCCACCTCCAGAGCCAGATGTTGTTGTTGCACCAGAACCTGGGTCGGGACCTACAGGTTCTCCCTATCCCTTCACGGTATTCCCGGTCACCGACCTCTCATATGACAGGATTTGATGCTTCTCTCGTCGGCCGACACCATTGAGCGGCCAGTACCGTGACAGCAGCGTTCCGCAGTGGCTCGGTATTTGAGAGGAGTTTGAGGTACTTCTCGGGCACACTGCACTCCTCGCTATTTTCCAGGTCAGAACTCCCATGTTCTGTGATTTATTTTTGGAGTTTGTGGCCTTGTTTGATTTCAACGGAGCAGAGTACCGAGAGACGCCTGGCGATGTAGTGCCCGTAGTTCGATTCTGACTAGGCGGCCGACGTTTTTCTCTGACGATGACAGATTTTGGATAAGGGTGTGGCTTCTACCCCCATCCTTTCACCCCACCCCCCGTTTCTGACATGAACCGGCCCGAGCGCTCTGACCTCATTGCCATGTGGTGGGAGATCGCTGGGCCTGACCAACGGTACTCCCCCACTTCCCAGAAGAGCACTCTTATAGCCGACCTCATCATTCGCTTCACCCACTGGTGCTTCATCTCCTTCTTTATTCTCCACCATGAGGATATGGGGGTCGTGACCGGCCGTGATATGGAGCTTCTTACCTGTGTCATCCGGCATGCCTACCCAGACCTCCCCTATCTTACCGCATCCTATTTCCACTCCATGTTTACCGGCCGTCAGGGCAACCTGAACGGCGGGTTTTACACCACCTGTCTTGCACACCACTTGGGGGTATTCGAGCCCTCATTACCTCATGACTTGATAGGTTCACCCCAGCGGATGGACTTCCTCATGCTCATTCGCATGGGATTGGTCCGGAAGCAGGGGGTGCCTACATCCTTGCTCGAGCTCGAGCCTCGCTACCTGCTGACCCCCCCTTCCCCACCTGCTGACCCCACTCCTCCTTCCCCACCCCCTCCAGCTTCTCCACCTCACCCACCTCCTACTGACCCCGCTTCTTCTTACCTTCCTTCTTATGTCCCATACCCCATCCCACCTACCCATGCACCCTCGGTCGATCTGACCCTTTCCCTCCACCTAGCCATGATGGAGCAGAAGTTACCTTGTATCATTAGCCTCCATGACACCATTCCACGCCATTTGATTCGTCTGGACGGTCTCCAGGACCGGATGGAACATCTGTTGGTGCATATTTCTCAGCATCATGGTGTTCCACTGCCTCAGCCACCATCCTCTGCCTCCGTTCCTGGCCCTTCTACTGCTGCTCCACTGTCGTCTCCTGCGCCGGCCATAGATTACGTTCTGATGACTACGGTGTACTCTACTGCTGCCACTTCTGCCGGGCCAGGGCCGGCTGCTGAGCTTCTGATCCTGAGTCTAGCACCTACGGCTCCTACTTCTTCAGCTACCCTTCTCGATGCCGAGTAAGAGCCTCCCCCTTCCACGCCTCCTGCGCCGTCTCTACCGGCCTATTCTGTACAGGATGATTCCTCCCCTAAGGAGACCCCATGATATTGACATTTTTCTTTGTCTTATATATAACTTTTGTCATTTTTTGTGATGTGATGTTATGCATTTTGTGGTTTTCCTTTTTCTCGACAGTCACAGGTACGGGCATAGAGCGCCTTGGGCATTACTTTTCATGAGGGGAGTATTTTTCCATTTCTATTTTCTTTCTTTTTTGATTTACTTCTTCCAATGCGTTCCCTCATTTTTCCCCCATTTCTCCCTGTTTCCCACCCTTTACCTTATTATTGCACTTGGTGGGCCATGTGCCTTCTTCAGTGTGGGGGGGGGGGCATCTATCTCTTTCACCTTAGTCATTGCCATTAAACTAATCTAGGAGACATCATTATTAGATTCTATATTTGAAATTTTAATGCAATTTTGGTTCATCAATCTTATAAATGCTAGAGTTATCAGTAGGAACTTTTGGAAATGTTACATGCTTATATTAGTTTTCATGTATTTTAAAATGACTGCTGATATAGTTTCAATTTCAACCTTTCATCCTTGATTAAATTACATTAATTAGGATAATAATTTATATGCATGTCATGACCTGATTGTCCCTTTATTATTTTCCCCCTCCTGAGAGGTATTCTAAACCCTTTTTCGTATTTCATTTCTAATACCCTCTTTCTTGAGAGATTCTTAGGATATGCATCACTACTAGAATTTTGAAGTTTTTCTTTTCGAAAAATGAAGAAATTTTTGAATTACTTTAACATGATTGAGGCATTATATTGTTTCAACCCCTTTATCTTGTGAACTACCCTACATTTAATCTTCGTTAAACCCATAGAAGCCATGAACAACCGTTATAGGAAGCCACATTACAAGCCTATTTCCCTTCCTGCCCTATTTCTTTTTAAAATTTTCATGATTATTCATTTATGATTTAAAGATGGAGTTGGAAATACATTGCATATTTTTGTGTACCGCAATGAAATAAAGTGTGGGGGAGTGCCTCTTGATTATTTGGGGTCGAATGGGTTCCAAACATCTACTCATTGTATTCATAAGTGTTTCCCTTGTGTTTTTTAATTAAAAAACAAACAAACAAACAACAAGGGAACCTTATGCATATTTTCCCATGAACCCTACATGCTTAAGAAAGATGGTGACAATTACAAAATCATTCGACTGAGCTTTTGAAGGATGTATTTTCAGTGAGCTATACTTTGAATATCATGAAATGTTGTTTAAAGGAATTAGCCTTCCTTTTTCAAACCTCGGAATTTATTTTCACATCTGAACCTACCAACCCTTAGCCATAGAAACATATGAAAATTATTGATAAAGCCGTCATGATTTTTGTAATTCAACTTTTCTGAAGTAGAGAACAAGATATCTTGAAAACCTATGGATAGAGTGTATATACCTTAGATTGAGCATAACTCTGAATAAAAATATCTTGAGAGTGGAGTGTGATTTTGACTGGTAAGATAAGTCATCAAATGACATGCTTATTTTTGAAAGCTTGAAAAATGTGTTGAAGAGGATGAGAGTAGTTAATTTCATTATATATGAGGCATGATCTCAATATCTTACGAATTGAATTTGTTTGTACCTTTTAGAATTTTTCTTTAGTAACTTCATCAGTTATACGTTTGATTAATTAAATGCCTTCCTTTTAAAATTATCGGCTCTCTTAATTAGATGTTGGGATTTTGCATGAGGGCAAGCAAACGACTAAGTGTGGGGGAATTTGATGCACCCAATTTGTGTATATATTTCCATATATATAATTGAAGATAAAAGCATGTTTTCAGCAAATATCCATTGTTTCATGAACATATTCTTTGATTTTGGTGAATCTGTTTACTTGCAAGAGCTTTCTGGCTAAATACACGGATCAAGGGAAGTTTGTGAAAATTTTGAAACTACACGGCGTGTACTTTTATACACGCTGTGTACATCCAGACAGGGACACGGACCAAAGCAGGGAGTACACGCCCATGCCACCAGGCAGAGATACACGCCATGTGGGGCGGCGTTACATGCCATGTACCATGTGACAACGGGGTCCCGGTGACTGCACAACCACCCCGCCTTAACACAGCTGTCGGGTCCTGGCCTACCAGGTACCACCAGTTGCCTCGCAGACACGTGGGGCCCACCCCAGGGTCCACCCATGTGCACGAACGGTTAATATAACTAATGACTGATCCCACAGGCCAACACATGTCCTTTCTAGTGTGCTTTGTCCTCACTCACACACATCCTGGGAAACTTCCCAGGAGGTCACCCATCCTGATCACTACTCCAGGCCAAGCACGCTTAACTGTGGAGTTCTAATCAGACAGGCTCCCGAAAAGGAAGGTGCACCTTCTTGACATGAGCACAACGCCCTCGTTGTGGGCCCTACATGTCCTTTCCAGTGTGCTTTGTCCTCACTCACACACATCCTGGGAAACATCCCAGGAGGTCACCCATCCTGATCACTACTCCAGGCCAAGCACGCTTAACTATGGAGTTCTAATCAGACAGGCTCTCGAAAAGGAAGGTGCACCTTCTTGACATGAGTCATATCATTTAGTCATTTAACCCTTTATCATATGGGGATGTTACATTCACCCCCCCCCCCCTTTAGAGCACAACGCCCTCGTTGTGGGCCCTACATATCATCCCAGGCAGTGAATCTGTTTACTTACAGGAGCTTTCTGGCTAAATACACGGATCAAGGGAAGTTTGTGAAAATTTTGAAACTACACGGCGTGTACTTTTATACACGCCGTGTACATCCAGACAAGGACACGGACCAAAGCAGGGAGTACACGCCCATGTCACCAGGCAGAGATACACGCCATGTGGGGCGGTGTTACATGCCATGTACCATGTGACAACGGGGTCCCGATGACTGCACAACCACCCCCCCTTAACACGGCTGTCGGGTCCTGGCCTACCAGGTACCACCAGTTGCCTCGCAGACACGTGGGGCCCACCCCAGGGTCCACCCACATGCACGAACGGTTCATATAACTAATGACTGATCCCACAGGCCAACACATGTCCCTTCCAGTGTGCTTTGTCCTCACTCACACACATCCTGGGAAACTTCCCAGGAGGTCACCCATCCTGATCACTACTCCAGGCCAAGCACACTTAACTGTGGAGTTCTAATCAGACAGGCTCCCGAAAAGGAAGGTGCACCTTCTTGACATGAGTCATATCATTTAGTCATTTAACTCTTTATCATTTGGGGATGTTACATTCACCCCCCCCCCCTTTAGAGCACAACGCCCTCGTTGTGGGCCCTACATATCATCCCAGGCAGTGAATCTGTTTACTTGCAGGAGCTTTCTGGCTAAATACACGGATCAAGGGAAGTTTGTGAAAATTTTGAAACTACACGGCGTGTACTTTTATACACGCCGTGTACATCCAGACAACGACACGGACCAAAGCAGGGAGTACACGCCCATGTCACCAGGCAGAGATACACGCCATGTGGGGCGGCGTTACATGCCATGTACCATGTGACAACGGGGTCCCGGTGACTGCACAACCACCATGCTTTAACACGGCTTTCGGGTCCTGGCCTACCAGGTACCACCAGTTTCCTCGCAGACACGTGGGGCTCACCCCAGGGTCCACCCACGTGCACGAACGGTTCATATAACTAATGACTGATCCCACAGGCCAACACATGTCCTTTCCAGTGTGCTTTGTCCTCACTCACACACATCCTGGGAAACTTCCCAGGAGATCACCCATCCTGATCACTACTCCAGGCCAAGCACGCTTAACTGTGGAGTTCTAATCAGACAGGCTCCCGAAAAGGAAGGTGCACCTTCTTGACATGAGTCATATCATTTAGTCATTTAACCCTTTATCATTTGGGGATGTTACATTCACCCCCCCCCCCCCCCTTTAGAGCACAACGCCCTCGTTGTGGGCCCTACATATCATCCCAGGCAGTGCACCGCACACTTAAGGCTGGGTTCCTACTCTGATACCAAATGTGACAACCGGGTCCCGGTGACATCACAGCCACCCGGCCATAACACGGTCGTCGGGTCCTGGCCTACCAGGTACCACCAGTTGCCTCGTAGACACGTGGGGCCCACCCCGGGGTCCACCCACGTGCCCGAACGGGTCATATGACTAATGATTGATCCCACAAGGCAACACGGTCGTCGGGTCCTGGCCTACCAGGTACCACCAGTTGCATCGTAGACACGTGGGGCCCACCCCGGGGTCCACCCACGTGCCCGAACGGGTCATATGACTAATGATTGGTCCCACAAGCCAACACATGTCATTTCCAGTGTGCTTTGTCCTCACTCACACACATCCTGGGAAACTTCCCAGGAGGTCACCCATCTTAATCACTACTCCAGACCAAGCACGCATAACTATGGAGTTCTAATCAGATAGGCTCCCGAAAAGGAAGGTGCACCTTGTTGACATGAGTCATATCATTTAGTCATTTAACCCTTTATCATTTGTGGATGTTACATACCACTTTCTAGAAGCGGTGGTTACTGAGAAAAGTCTACACGCCCATGTGGCCGTTGAAAGAGACACGACGTGTTTAAATTTCTACACATTGTGTCTGCTATTCTATAAGGGGCTGGCGGCCAAGCTTTTGATATTACACATCGTGTATGGCGGCGCTACATGCCGTGTGCACTCAACTTGCAGGCGGCGCCATGTTCAAAAGTCAAAGACAGCGTGTTTGGCCACCTACCAGTGGAGAAATTGGCGCCAAAATGTGTTGACGAAAAGTACACGGCGTGTACTTTCTATACACGTCATGTACTTTATTTTTCTATAAAAAGAGGCCTTGGCCTACGGATTTAAGGAGTTAGAAACATTTTGAGGAGAGAAGAAGCTCTGTTGATACCATTTCCCGAGCCACCGTGGTTCCGTATTTCCACTACTCCACCTTCAAACACCCTACCTCAACGCTTACACGATTAATCCGTCAGGTATCACGTGTGTCATTTCTCCTCCACTTTCTATGTGTAACTAAACCCCTCGTGTTGGGGATGTGGATGAAGGGATCGTAATTTGTATGTTGTTTTATATATTTGTGTTTTATCGTTGTAATTCATCTTACTCTTCTTAATCTATTGTTAAATATAACTGAGAATTATGACCCGGACCATGGGAAGAATTCTCTGCGATACAAAGGAAAAGTAACGGTGAAAACATCCATGATCATTGGAAGTATTTCACCGATTCAAATAATGGACTGAAATTAATAAAGATTTAATAACACCAACTACCGAACCAAGGAGTCAACTTCTCTAATTCCAAACAAGAGGAACCATACCAAGGAAATCTTGTAACAAAACGAAATCCAGAATGATTGAATTATTATGAAAAACACAACCAGTTAAACAATCTGCACAAAACCTCCTTAATCACCACAGCCCCGACACGGCTTTTCTTTTCATTTTCAAAAACTCTTTAAATTTACCTGTTGTTTTCTTTCAAACTGTATCCATTTCTTCAATGTAAATAAATTTAGTTTCAATCAAAACCCAAAATCAACCCAATCACTTCTAAATTCTGCATACTTCACCTAATTAAATATTAACTCAATTGAATTCACGCACTCCACGGTTCCCTGTGGATCAAACCCGAAATTAAGCTATACAAAAGTTCTAAGAATGGGTAATTAATTTGGGATGCATAAAACTTCAATAAACGATTGCAAGACCAAGAGGCTATGATGAGATTATGTTTATTGAATTTATATGGATGTTGGGATTGGTTCCTTCTCTTAGTGGAGTCCTCAAATAACAATAGTATCCATTCTACCATTCAAATGACACCTTATAAGGAATTTAATGGGAAGAGGATTTATAATCAAACATGATGGGATGAATTTCAAGAGAAAAAGCTTATGAGACATGTTCTTATCGAATAGCTGATAGATATGGTTCAAACTATTTATCTTCATATGAAATCATTCAAAAGATGACAATACTCTATAATGATAATCATCGAAGAGGCATAGAGAATGAGGTCGAAGATAATGTGTTCCTTTGAATTTCTCTTTGGAAGAAATTCATGAGGTTTTTCAATAAAGAAATGATTATTCAAAGATACATTAGCCCCTTTGAGACCCTTGATCTCATTTGATCTATAAACAATTGAATTACACTCCCACATAACCTATCTCATGTGTGTGGTGAGTTTCATGTATCAAACTTGAATAATTACAGCCATACAACTCACATATATAAATATTTTTTTAACACGTAGATAATGATATTTTATATGATATTTCATTGAAGATAATAGATTTTAGAATAAAATTCCATGAAAAAATACAACTCACCTAATCAATGTGATGTAGACGAATCACAAGTTTGAGGAAGAACCTTGGGAACTATTAGAGGTTATTAAACTCAAGTTCACTCTTTTATTTTAGGGAATGAAACGAAACATAAAAGGAAATGTTTCATAATGGGTGAGGAATGTAATGACCTAAACTATTATAAATAAATTTCCCTTCTTAAATAAATATATTGCTTATTAAATAATATGATTATAGAAAACACAAGAAATAATTTGTTCCTTTTGGACTATTGTGGCATGCAAAATTTAAAAAATATTTATTCATCATGATTGTTTATAATATATCCATTGTATTGTGATTTTTAATATTTTTATATATTATGGTTTATGATAAATTCAAACTAACATAGAAGAAATAAATGATGGTCTAGACTAGTATGATCATACCCCATTAAGTCCATTTATTAGAACTTCAATAAATTATAGTGTCACTGAGATTTTCCCCCAACCAAGCTCAATACAAGATTCAATAACTAATGAAAAAAACATAACCATTTATGGGACATTTTATAGAATATCATGATCATATCCCAAACCATGTTCACTGAACCATCCTGAGGAAGTGTCACTATCGTACACCTTACCCATATGGCGAATAATGCGGTAATAAGGCATAATGTACCTATACCCTAACATTGTGAATTTGAATATTTATCATTTTAAATTAAAAAATGACATTATTTAACCCCATTTTTATTATTTTTTATCAAATATTATATAATTTTTTTGTAGAATTTATATTTTTACATGAAGAAATCAAAATTGTATTTCTGGGAAGTATATAGTTTCAATTGAGGAACACTTTTGATAAATTAAATATTTTTTTGTAGAAAATAATATTATAATAAAATAAATTAATTTTATATTAATAATTTATATATAAACGAAAAAATAATTTAGTGAAATCCAATGTAATTTATATATGGTTCAGAGAGTGGGTAATATTGTAAAAACTAGTATTTATAATAAATAAGGTATTTTATTTAAATGAAAAAAATTCCAATATCGATGAAAATATTTTGATAAAATAAATATTATCATTTGAATCGTCTCTTCTAAATTAACCATTAGAAAAATTTCATAATTTTTTGAGACAATCAAATTTATGGGGAAAATTGAATACGCTACAAATATATAGTAAATATTATGATATCATAATAGACCAAAAGTGATTTTATTTATTCCATAAAATTCTTACACACAAAACAAATAGTTATCTTCTAAAATATTATGTTTTTAAATTATTTTTATTAATTTTATAAATCCTTAATGAATCCTCTGAAAACTATATTATAGTTTATGTGTTATAAATCAATTATTTATAAACATGACTCACCTCTACATCACCTACGGTATTATATTAAGGATTTAGATTCATGGATAGATAACGTATTGAAAACCAATAATATTTTATAGATACCTTGTTTAGAAGCCCTGTAAAGGTTTTTTTATTATAAATATTCCAAAAACAATGTTTAGAAATTAATAATTAATTCGTACATTTTTTATATAAATACCCACCAATCTGCACACTCCTATTCACTCAAAACCATTTTAGCATGGTGTTACATTATCACCCCCTCTCCAAATGCTTCCCATTTTTTCCCAAGATATTAATAATCCCCTATCAATCTTTTAGATGTTACCTCTCAAGGTAAGGGATCCACTCTTCCTCCCCTTTATCAAAGAACTTTCATAGTGTTATTCCTTTTTATTTTCAATTATTTCATATTTGTATTTATTTTTACAAATCACTTTTTCATTCCATAGTATATAAACTTAGTTAGGGACCTCATTTCACTCTCAGTAAACACATCCATTAATCATTATTTACACCCATTATGTTGGATAAATTATCCTATGATTTTCTATACCAAATTCTTGTATAGTGAATACCAATTACCATTTACACTCAAGGGTATTTACCTATAATTACCTTTAATTTATTGATTGGATATTTACATGTATGTTCCCCAAATTCTTTAGACATGGTATTCAAAGAGATAAAAGGAATTTTTATTTTGTATGATCTTTGTGGCACATGAATTCATGTACATGGTATGAATGTGATAGGTGGGACCGAAATTATATAGCCTTCCAACACATCAGGTAATGTTTCTATCTCATTATATTCCATGTATAGTTCATGGGATGTTTTTCTAATCAAACTATGTTATTATATATTGGTATTTAGCCTTGAATTATGATTATGTTGTCATGTTTTTTGTTTTTCCCACATTCTTATATTGTCATTATGTTTTCATCTTATATCATGATTTGATGTTCATGTTTCTAATTTCCACCACATTTATGTCTCCTTGATATTCCTCTTGGCTAAAAAGTATTACTATCATCATTTTAATCAAATATTATTCCATTACTGGATTTTATACCTCACCCATTTTTTATGTACGTCTCCCAGTTATCTCAAGTAGTCTTAGATGACCAATGAATTGTAAGGACATGTTGTGGAGTTTTTAAATAATTTAATTTTATCTTTATTTAAATTTAATATGTTATGTGTCAAATTTACCAAAGACACCAGCCCTCATGATCTAATGGGATTGTATTATGTATATCTTTATGTAATAAATCATGAATTATGGTGTATTAAATATATGGGATGTCATATTCATTCAACCACAAAGTGTGACCCCAAGGGCCTTTATAAATTGATAACAAATATAAAAATATGGATCAATAGATTCATCCAAGAGTATAATCTAGAAAATTATCGATGATACTCATGCTATAGAGGGATATGGTGTGATATCTAAAAATCACATGTATCTTTATTCTTATTTTCAAAATTATTCTTCATAAAAAATATGAATTATTATATTTTACCTTTATCTAAGATATTTAGTGGCCATGGGACACATAACATATCAATCCCATATAGCCAACTTATATATTATTGATTCTTGGAGTGTATACTAATGTTATTTGTGAATGCATTACATGGAATTCATCCTTATGGATAAGAAAATCACATCTCCATTATCTAGAATGATATATAATATCTAGGTGTATCCACACACATACATAGTCTATCTCAATCAAGGAACCAGATTTCATACTCATAATACTAGATGAAAAATATCATTTTTTATGCTAAAGCTGATGACATGATCGTGAACATATCCAACCACCTTTATATTATCTAAGTCAATATATATAATTTTTTAAGTAGGTTATCAAAGAAAGAATTTTTCCATGCTAGTTATCTCACCATACTCAAGTAAAATGGAATTAAATATGATTCTTTCACCCCCCTAGTTTACAATACATATGTATGATGCTATGTGTGTATAATTAGATGGTCATACAATGCACAAAAAAATTATATTCATTGGTTAATGATTAAGGAGAATATTTTTTTATTTCTATACAAGATTTCTATTGATTCTAACCAAAACATTTAGTTATGACCATCAACACTCCATGACAAGAATCAGGTCATGATAAGATCAAAGTCATAAATTGAGAGATCAATAAACATTGAACATCTTGAAATTTTTATCTATATATAAATTTATGTATCTAATTTGAATGAATGATAAAATATATATTTTCTTTTTTATGATGCACTTTATAATTATTAATCTCTTTAATAATATTTAAAAACCCAACACAAGAATTGGGTTTTACAACCCTTAGATTTTAAAAGATGCCATTCATGGTCAATAGTGTATGACATGAAACATGGAGCTATTAAATGAATATAACACACAAGAAATTTATGATATATTTATTTTTAAATAAATTTAAACTCTTTGAAATCTTTTAATTCATGCAATATTTGTTCTGAATGAAACATGGTAGTGTATAAAAATATTTTTATTTAAACATGACATTTCTAACCTTACTATTAAGATGGTGGGTTTGAATAATAATAAATAAATAATGAAAATTATATGTTTTTCATGTGTATAAAATAAATTCAATGGTTATCTGTTAATTATAAATAATATTAGAACAATTTGAACTGAAAATTAAGGTTTTCGAAAAAATAGTATTTTTATAAGAAGGTAATTAATCATGTTGTGGAAACATAAATTAAAATTTATTTTTACCAGTTTATTTAATTTTATTTGACAAAATGAAAGTAATTTTTTAAATAATAAAATCCAAATTAGTATAGGTTGAACTTTTGATAATTTTATGAAAATAATATTTTTGTATTCAATAGTGTAAAATTCTAATTTTTATTTCATACTAACGCACTACAACATAAATAGGCTTTAGCAACAGTTTTGTGGCGGCGGTTCACAAAACCACGGCTAAATGTTTTCCAAAAAATGTTTCGCGGTGGTTTTTAATAAACCGCTACAAAACCCATATTTTTTTAAAAATTCTAGACCCTTCCCTACCCCGACCCATGTTTCCCCCAACCCTCCCGACCCCTCGGGCTCCCTTCTTCCCACAACCCCCCCCCCCCCCCCGGCGACCCCGCGACGTCTCCGGCGAACGCGTGACCTCCGTCTCCGGCGACCCCGCGACCAGCGTCTATGGCGAAGCCCGCAACCGGCGACCGGCGACCCCCTTCTCTCGGAGACCCTTCTCACTACGTCCGTGACCCCAAATTGAGTTTTCCATTGTGATAAAATTTTGCATCTTTTTTTACAAGATTTTGTGCAATATATGTTTATTATTTGATTAGAATGTTTGTTACTCCAAGTTTTAGCATGTCAATTTAAAGAAAATTGTTAATTTCATTCCTAATTCATGTTTAATTGAAATTTTTATTCCATGTTTTAATGGAATTGGATCAAGAAAATGAAACTGGAAATACTTATTAATGATAATAATAAAGAGGTATGTTAATGTAAATTTGCATCCTTAAAATTCAATGAAACATGAAGTTTTGATTGAAATAATATTTAAATAATTAATAGGTTATAGTAGCTAATTCCATATGTTTCTCATAGTTTTAACCTATTATAAATGAATCAGTTAATCCAAAATAGAAATAAAACTAGTTTTTTGATAAAGATAACTGTTTGGGGTCGAGCGAGAATATTTTCATGTGATGTTCAGATACATTGTTTATAGGGCCTATATTCCCTATTGACTCTTTTTATTGTTTATTTGCTTATATAGTTTATTTTTAATTCAGTATTTTTATATGATTCTTTTTTATCTTGGGATGGATGAAGATTCAAGGTATATGGTTAATAAGACTTGGGTTTTTTGTTGTAGTTGGAACCTGATATGGTGGATGCATGGTGATATGCATGGTGTATCGGGATTGATGGAATGTGTTGAACATGTGATTTCCCATTATTATGTTAATATATAGTATACTTTATTATGAAAAAATAAACTTATTTAAATTCGGTTTGTGATTTCCCATTATATATTAAAAATGGAACCTTTAGTGGTGTCCTTGGTAGAGACTCTTATGTAAGGGTAGCATGGGAATTTTTTGAGTTGTCTTGGAATATAACCTCATGCATTCTCCATAGACCTCCTTTTTAATTATGGATTAGTTTATTGGATTTTGAGCCTAGTGAATTTTGTAATCACAACATGGTGTTAGGTTTGATGCATTCTCAATTTATGTTGATATCCTTTGGTAGGTAGTGCCCTTAGAACATTAATACCTTTGTATTACAAGGAGTTTTTTGATGCTCGGTTTTGTTCAGGTGTCGTTTCCCCTCATATGACTCTTTAGTTCTAATGAAACCTTTTTTTGGGTGGTTATTGTGTTTTGGGCCATTTTTATTTTCATGATTATCAAGAAATGCTCAGTTTCAGTAGGATAGGCTTACCTCACGCATTTTTATCTTCTTTTCAGGTCGTATAACCCTTTATTTTCCGCAGTGTTGGACAACATTGTATGCTTTCATTCATGTTGATGGTCGTATGAGTCAATATGATGTTGGTTTAAATCTATTTTATGTACCTTCTAATTCATTAATGAATATGGTGGACAATCTATGTATAGTAATCAGGATGTGCCAATTTCTTATGGAACCTATGGCAACATGCTTACATCTATGTTTTTTCTATCGAGTTCTAAATGTTGTAATGAATGTATGGAGTTCAGATAAATCATTGAACCATGGGATGTTTTTTAAGGTGTCGGGTCATCTACATTGTTGAGTGACCTATAAATTTAATAATCAACTATGTCTCAAAGCATTGTAGGACATAAAAAAGAATAAGGTGTTTTGGCATGCTGGTTGGTTTGGTTTTGGCCCTCTTTATGTTTGTTATGACGTAATGAATGTTCTTGAGGGTAGAATCAAATGTATCTTTGATGAGAATATGATATAGATAACTTATTAGTGGATGATATATCACTAATATTGATAACTAGGACATTGCGAAGGTGGGGAGAATCTTGTCATTTTTGTTAAACATGTGTTATTCCCGGTAGAATGAACACAACCTATGATGTCAATTGAAAAATGGAAATTTTTTCTAGAATTTATTTTGAGATCTCATGTCTTAAATCTCATCAGTTATTACTTGGAAATATGACTTTGATATGGTTGGTTGTGTATGAAACCATTGAGAAGCATAATTCCTATTGGAGGACATCTAAGGTCAAGCCTAAACAACCACATAATGTCTCAGGTTTAAAATGCATTATGATCGGTTTAGATCACACATCAATGGGGTGGTGTTTTAGGCATCATAAATGTGTGATAGACAGTGTTATGATAAGTGTGTAACCCTATAATCTTACTGCTCCTCAATGAGGTGTTGACATTGTCTCCTATGGACCAGACTTGTTCGGTTGGTCTGAAGTAGTAAATGTGATCAATGAATCATCTTTATTATATTATGCATACTTTATGATCAATGGGTAATCTTTATTATATTATGTTTCTGTAATCTTACACTATCGTATATTTTGTGTAGGAACATTGTGATATACATGGATAAAAGCTGGATCACATTACCGAGGAACACACCCCAGTATGTTAAGGGATTGAATGAGTTTTTATATTTTTCAATTTCTAATCGATCCATTGAAGGGAGAATAAAATGTCAATGTCCTAAATGTAAATTCAGAACATGGTTGAAGAGAGATGAAGTTTATGAACATTTAATACCGAAGAAATTACCTGGTCAATATTTGTGTTGGATTTGTCATGGAGAATCGAACGTTACAGAAAGATTGAGCAATGATGTTAATCCACAGAATGAGGTCCCAAGTTCATCGAAGATGTAAAATGAAATGAAAAACCTCATAGATGATGCATTCGGCACTACAAGACACCGCTATCAGCATCAAAACATATCAGAACAACCAGAATAGGGTGATACAAATTGCAACGTGACAGGTGATGTTTTTGAGTCTATAACACAGGCAGAACAATATTGTAACATATCATTGGATCCTCCTCTTGATTTTGTGGATCCAAATGTAAGAGAAAACTTCACTGAGGAAAATTTGTTTCATGATTTAGTTGACGATGGAAATCAAGAGTTGTATATTGGGTGTTTGAAATATTTAAATATTTCATTTCTGCTAAAGTTGTACCATATCAAATGTCTATGTGGAATTACAAATAAGGAAATGTCCATGATATTGGAATTGATTCGTGATGCATTTCCTGAAGCAAAAATCCCAGAATGTTTTTATGATATGAAAAAATTTGTTAACAAGATTGGTCTGAATTATAAAAAAAAATACATGTGTGTCCCAATGATTGTATGCTTTATTAGGGAGAGGATTCAAGTAGATAGAATTGCAAGAAATTTTCTTATTTTAGATGGCAGGAAAAGGGTGATGTTGGAAGTCTGAATGAACATAATATCATGGAGAAGAAGAAAAGGAACACACCTGCAAAGGTTTTGCGTTACTTTTCTTTAAAGCCTCGATTGCAAAGATTATTCATGTCATCGAAAACCACTGAATACATGAAGTGGAATTATGTAGATAATAACAATAATGGGTTAATGAGACATCCACGAGATTCCCAATCATGGAATAAATTTGATTCATTACATCTAGATTTACTAGATGATCCTAGGAATGTTTAATTGGGATTAGATGTCGATGGATTCCACCCATTTGGTACTTTGAGTACTAGTTATAGCATTTGGCCAGTTGTTTTGATCCCTTATAATCTGCCTCCATGGATGTGTATGCAACAAACATCTATTATCCTTTCGATGATTATTCCTGGAAAACAAATGCCTGGAAATGATATTGATGTATAATTGCAGCCTTTGATTGACGAATTGTAGGGGTTATGGAGCAACAGTGTTGAGACATTTGATACTTCTTCTAAAACAGTGTTCAAAATGCATGCTGCTTTAATGTAGACCATTAGTGACTTCCCTGGGCATGGGAATTTATCTGGGTGGATCACTTACACGGGTTTGTCTTGTCATGTTTGTAACATTGATTTTGAGCCAAATTGCTACCTCACAGTAGAAAATGGTTCTTCTTGTGTCATTGAATATTTCTCAACGCATCTCATAGATTTCGGCTGAACAAATCAAAATATAATGGTTCCATTGATCATAGACCACCTCCAAAGTTGTTAACTGGTTCTAAAATATTGACATAGCTTGAAAATGTTGAAACAGAATTTGGGAAGGTTCATCATTTGAATGATATCAGAAAACGGGTCTGAAGTGCATCATCAAGCGAAATCGGAATGCAAAAATGGAAGAAAAAAAGTACATTCTTCAAACATATGTTTTGGGAATTTAATTTGTTGCGGTGTAATCTTGATTTGATGCATATTGAGAAGAATTTCTATGATAATTTGATTTTCACATTGCTTAATGAGCATGGAAAGTCGAAGGATTATCTCAATGCTCATAAAGACATACAAGAAATGAACATAAAACGCGATCTCTGGCTAGATGAGAATGATAAGTATCCTCCAGCAATTTTCACAATGAAAAAATAGGGATAAAGATACATGCCTTCGAATTTAAAAGAATGTTAAGGTATCTGATGGGTATTCAAGTAACATCTTGAGGTGTGTTGACCTGATGAATCGTAAGATACATGGATTGAAAAGTCACGATTCACCTATTTTGTTACAACAGTTACTACCATTGGCATTGCATACATTATTACCTGAAAAAATTACTGTTGTTGTACTCCAATTCTGAACATTCATCAGAAAAATATGTGATAAATATCTACATCCATTTCATCTTGACAACCTCAAGGAGAGGTTTGTATTGATCCTTTTTGCAATGGAGATGATCTTTCCTCAGTAATTTTTTACAGTAATGATGCATTTAATTGTGCATTTGGTTGAGGAAGCTAAATTAGGAGGCCCCATTCATTATCGATGGATGTATCTAATTGAGAGGTAATTTATTTATATGTTTTTCAGTTAAGTAAACAATTATTGGTACTTAATTAAATGCATAATTATGTTTATTTTATTTCACAGATATCTTGGGCATTTGAAATCATAAGTGAGAAATAAAGCTCAACCGGAAGGCTCTATTGATGAAGGCTATTTGGATGAGGAGTGTCTTAACTTTTTTTATCGATACATGGATGATATTGAGACAAGAATTAATCAAGTTGGAATTGTTGATGACACATCGAATCAATCTCAAATAGATCAGAAATCCAAAATATTTCCTACTATTGGCCGATCAGTTGGGAGGACCTCAAATGTGACATGGACTGAATTGGAATTATTACAGGCACATAGATATGTGATGCTGAATAGTGAAATTTCAGATCTAATTATTGAAGAGTTGATGATACAAACAAAGAG
Organism: Viscum album; assembly: GCA_963277665.1. Lineage (NCBI taxonomy): Eukaryota > Viridiplantae > Streptophyta > Magnoliopsida > Santalales > Viscaceae > Viscum > Viscum album. The sequence goes on from OY728157.1 coordinate 1,999,275,695, forward strand.
ACGAATGAGAGGCTGAACACGAAATTAGAATGATATAATGAAAGCTGTTAATAAAGATCCTGTAGAATGGTTTGCATGACGTGTATGTTCATAAATATTACAATACGTACGAATATAAGTTTGACACATACATATTGTAAATCTAATAAAGTATATTTCTTTTCTCAGATCATGAATACTATTACTCGACCAGATGTTTCATAAGATTTGATGTTTCTTTCTAGAGGTCCTCTAAAACAAGTTAGAATGTTTGACACTTATAATGTGAATGACTTTAGATTTCGTACAGTTGATCGAGAAGTGGGTTTGAAAAAACAGAATAGTGGTATACATACATTTTCTATAGTGGAATACTAAAGAAAGATGCATGATATTATTGAATTAAACTACCATCTACATTTTTTTATTTTTTTATTCAAATGAAAATGGGTCAATATTATCAGAGGTGTTAAAAGAGATTCCTTGAAATTTACTTCTGTGAACTTCTCTCGCTTGATGGATGTTGGTGATCGTGAACTGCATGATCCATATATCTTAGCATCACAAGAAAAAATGGTATATTATGTGAATGATGTTGTCGATGAAGGTTGGATTATATTTTCTCACGTAATACAAAAAGATTTGTATGATATGGGTGATAAAGTGGATAATTTGACCTCTAAAATTGAATTTAATCAACAATAGGAAGTAGAATTATTTTTCCATCATGATATTGAAAATATTATTCTAGTAAGGATAAATGAAGTGGATGAAGCAATGGAGAAAGAAACCAACATAATTGAAGGGGAAAATGATTGCATGTACAATTATTTATTTATTCAGCAACCACTTGTTTCATTTCTGTAGTTATTCATTATCATTGTTATATATATTTTTTCTGTTAGTACTGGGCATCTATTATCATTTTTAATTTTTTTATGTATTCTTTTATTGAAATATATATTCTAAAATTAATTTTATTTGATTAAATTACAAGAATTCCAAGTAAGAAGCGGTATGCTTTTTCATCTAGTTCAGCGGCAGATGACGATCTATCTGGCTCCCTCCCCACGACATCTGAGGCACCAGCTGCATACCCTCCTGCACCATCTCCCCCTGAACCATATCTCACACCATATTTGGATGTCCCATTAGAGGGTGAGTCATCGACTCCCCCTTTAGGAGCCTCAGCACTAGGGCAGCGACATGCCCATTCCAGTTCATCATGGGTGTACTGGAGTGTCACTGTCATAGGTACAAATTTTAATTAAATAAATTTATTGCATTTTGTTTATACTAATTTTTTTCTCATTAAAGATGACAAAAATACAACCATAGGGAAAAACATAAAAAGTTCAGATGTTTGGAATATGACTGGTGAAAAGATAGTCATGCCATTTGATTCTTATGGGGTCCTGACGGATGACGTCGTAGGGTTATTTGGCCAGATTCTAGGCCAACTGGAAGCTGAACCCATTTCCCACCCTACTTCATATGATTATTGGATACATATGCCTCCAAAATAAAAAAATGAATTTTTTGACCCTCAAATAAATGTAAATTTATTACATTATGGTTTAATTAAATGTCATGTTACTAACATCTTCAAAATGAATTTCTGTATACAGATCTTCGTCCACTTTACAGTTGCTGATGTGATAGCACGGAAGTGGACATTGAAAAATCTAGGTAAGAAATGGAAAGATTTAAAATGGATATTGTGGTGTGATGTCAACGATACCTCATTGATTGTGCAACAAATGTATGAGAAGCTACCCAGTGGGGTACCGAAAGAACACTGGAATGTTTTTGTTGACAGACATTGTGATGCGAAGCTGATGGTATTGAAATATATATTATTATATTATCCTCATTTAACATTTATACATGTATATAAAGAGGACATGACAATAAATACATTACTATTAAATTGAATTTTATTTATTTCAGGATCTCTCAAGAAAGAATGCTTCAAACCGGGCTAAGCAAGTCATCCCTCACACAGCGGGCTCAAAAAGCTTTTCTAGAAGCCAAACGACATTGGTAATCTTGTAATTAGTTTAAATATTTATAAGACAGTAATATTTGTTTAATATATTGAATTTTTTATTTATCTTTGCTTAAATAAGTCATAGATTTTCGGGAATGAAGCATCCTGAACTGAACTGTGGTTGGATGTTCACAAGAAGTCAGATGGAAGTTTTGTTAATGAGCCTACTAATGAAGTTGGTGTATGTTTTCATTTTTTTATTATAATAAATTATTATCAGTTTTTACTATGTTAATATATAATGATATTTACTTTATAGGAAAAAATTAAAGAACTATGGGGTGCCAATCCTGCGCAGTCCTACTCAGTCTCTCAGGATGACCCGGTTGCTAACATCCTTTGGATAGAGCATCCTGGTAGAGTGTGCGGGATGGGTTTGGGACCCGTACCATCTGATTTTCTTAGTAGGCCACTGGGGATGGAAGCTGCATCTACTCTTAGCTTTAGTCATCCCATACCCGTAGATGCTCAGAAAGAGATTTTTTCTGTACGAAACACAGTTCACCAGCAGGGGGATCAGATATCTGCTTTGTAGAAAGAGTTGATTGAAATACATCAGCATATGAGCAGATATTCCCCCGGTGGTAGTGTATCGACTGGTGGTATGCCAATAAATCACAAAAAATAAAAATTATTTATTCTTCTAACTTTCATTGGTTTTAAGTTTTAATATAAATATGCAACTGTGTTTAATTTTCAATATAATGTTCTTACAGGTGACAGTAGAAAGTGGTGATAAAGGTGGCGAGGGTGAAGATGCATCATCGGACCATGAGTAGTTGTATTTTTCATGTGTTGAAAAAATATTCGAATAGTTGGTTTGTATATGTAACATTTGTGGCACATAGTTCCCACAAAATATTTTCATGTCCAAATATTTCCTTGATTTCTCATGTTTCCTTTTATGTGTTTTATTGATTTCTAATGTTTCTTTTAATGTCTTTATATCTCGAGTGTGGTATACATAATTCAATTTAGGACTTTGTTTTAATTGATAGTTGAGATTTTGGACGACTAGGAGTTAAACCCATTGTTGATGTGTTGAACAAATTGGGTCATTTCACATGTTATACTATTTTGAATTTGAACTAAGTAATATTCTCTTATGTTGAGAAGTTTTTACTATTTTTTAGTGGTGAGGTGGTTGTGGATTCATCCACACCTAGTTCATACTCAATAGAATCATGTTTCCCAACATCAATTGGGTTAACATTGAAGAAATATACTAATGTGTTACCACCAATAGGAAACACATATTTACATTGTAAGAGGGATATCTTTAATTTGGGTGTGATCCCATAGGATGAATGATACCGGAGATGACCATGATGAAAAAATGATAAACAATTCCCCCACCCATGTGGGTTATGATTTCTATTGTAATTTTATAGTCACAAACTCCACTTAGGATAGATTCGGATGCTTTTAGATATTAGAGATTTGTAACCATCCCTGGTATATTATCTATATATTCTAATGGGCCTCAGGGTGTTTAAACTAGTAGGGGTATAAATATACTCTTGAGTGTCAGTGGTTGGATATCCCCAGTGGGATCAACTTTTAGATGCTTGAGTATAGACAATAGGGAAAAACACCATATATATCTTCTTGAGTACTCAAGGTCACATGTTAATAAAAATGACTATAGTGAACATGTTACTCATAATGAAGTTATAAGGTGATTTCTACTTTATGGTGGGTATATTTATCCAAATCAATATGATAAGAGAAGAACGTGTTGTCATGATCCATTGAAAGGATAAAAAAGGTTGGATGTGAAATTATGGACTAATGGTTTTTCCATAGAATATTTTTAGTTGGAAACCTTGTAGGGCATTATTCCCTATAGATTACAATGAGTGTCATATAATGTCAGGATAGATCCATTGAGATGGTATTCTTGAAATTAGGTGTGAACCATCATACACTCATTTTACAAGGGTAGGAGAAAATGTATGCCAGGGTATGGGGAACATATATTGATAGAAATTGAGTCCTATGTATGATATAACAATTGTTTTCATGCCACACCATTATGTTCCTTATGGGTACTATCAGCTTGTTTTTGGTCTTGAACATAATTGGTGCATTTGGGGATTCAATTTTAATTGAAGGATGTGATGATGGTATTGAAAAGGAAACACAATGAAGAAACCCATCAATACATCATCAAATGTAAGAGTTCATAGTTTATCAATCCAATTCCATGTTAATGGATTTACATTACATTATCTATTTTTTTATGAGAACCTCCAATGGGATTCCATGTATATGAATATTTGGTATGTATGTCCTTTTAGAACTAAATTACTATGAAAGGTGTTCACTAGTGATTCATATACTATATATTATTCAAAATAGGTATTGGTAAAAGGTGTGAGATTTTGGGATCATCAAATATTATTTGGGTGGAATCATTTGAATTATTAGATTCCCTTATAGATTTATGATTTTTAATGAATAATATCAAAATACTAGTGTTTAACGAGTTACCCATATTCCTATGATCTCTCTTAATCTGTGTAGATATGAAAATATTTGATTTTTTGGCCAATCATACATATAATACAAGTTTTTGACTCATTTGTTTAAGGACACATAGTTAGGAAATTTTTCATTTTTTTCCATACAAAGAGGTCGTAGGTGTTTACATTGTTGGGATCAGGCCCATGCGATGAGCATCATATGAATCTCTATAAATAGAATCATAACACACATACTTTATTAAAGATTAGTGGGATACATCATACCATTTATGTTCAATTTAAATAGAAATATTTTAAGAATCTTAACTTTTTATGAAGGGGAACACTTTGTGAAAGGTACCTTGAAATAGATAGTGTTTGAATTTATCAGGAGTTACAATTTCAGTTTCATCTTGGTCTTCAATGACTAATTTGGAGAAGGTATGGTTTTGGATTACACCTATTAGAGGGCCCATATATTGTTTTCAATATCATAAATGTTGGAATGATGACAATGGATGAATGCTTAAGAGGTTTGGGAATACAACTTGAAGGTGTATATGATATTGTGATACTAGGAGGGGTATCTAAAATTAAGGACTATATAAAGAATCTAGTACTAGAGTCTTTAACTAAGGTATTTTGTAAAATTGATTCATATTATTCTTATCACATAAGAATAATAGCATGTTTATTGATGTTGAGATTGAACCTTAGAGGGGAATATATTGTATCCTAGTTAAGAGGAATAAAATACAATATAATTGAAGGCATGCATTTTAAGGTAATGTGACATGATTCATCGTAGATTAAAATTGTGTTGAAATGACATCTGTAATGAATTTTAGAGTCATCCTACCTGGTTTTGAAGGTGATTACTATAATGTATCTCAATAATTATTTTATATTATGATCGAATTGAACATAATGTTTTTGTGTATCATGATTTTAAAAAAAATAAGTTAATAGAAGATTAGTTGTGTTACATAAAAGTGCACAATAAAGTATTTAGTGAGACTAACACACAAGATTCTCTAAGACACCTGGTATAGTAGATGTGTGTGGTGATGGTATATTTGGGGTATTAAACCAAGTAGGAGGCCCACAAATGGTAAATCTAACTATGTTTTACGCTCACTCCCTATATGGGAACGCCAACACACATGTAGATCTAATGTTTTATTTTCAAGTGATATATATTATGGGGGATGAAGAAGGATAATCCAGATGTATGTTGAGAGAGTAGTCAAATAAAAGACCTATGTTTTATAGTTGATTATATCATATATTTTTTTTCAATTTATTCTATACTGATTTCCTAGGTTGATGTTTCTTGTTGTATGTTGGAATGTACAATATGGTTAATTCTTATATAGCATGTCAATGTTTACTTATTTTTTTCAATTTATTCAATACCGATTTCCAAGGTTGATGTTTCTTGTTTTCTATTGGTATGTAAAAGATGGTATTTTTTGTTTGATTTGACTTTTTGGGCAGTGGTGCAGTGGAAGAAATTTTTTTTTCTGGTCAGCTTTTCGCGGTGGTTTAAACTGCTGCTAAATGTACATTGGTGGCAGTTTAAACCACTACTAAACAGTGATAATTACCGTGAAATATAAAAAAAAATTATGTTTCATGGCGGTCTTAACCGTCGCTATATAGGCTCATAGTAGGTTCTCATTCCGTGGTGGTTCTAGTGACTTCAGAAATGGTTTTACGGCCACTGGATTTGAGTTTATTCCCGCCGGTTATAACCGCAGTGAATAAACTGATGTCTAGGGCTCGTAAAAACCACCGCTAAACTCGGTTAAACTGCTTCGAAATGCGGCAGCTACGGCACTTTCCATAAACCTCTATGAAATCGAAATAACCGCATCTAATATATTGGTGACTCCATATTAGGCGACGGTTTAAACCACTGCTAAAAGCAAAAAAAATCACCGCTAAACGACGATTCTCTTGTAGTGACATTTAATTTATTCAAATTAAGAAGTTAAATTATATTTTTAATTGGTTTTAAAGTAATTTTATAGAAATTATTTAAAATTTTCTCAAATTTAGGTCATTCGAATCAATTTGATATTGAATATTGATACTAAAACATTCCATACATATAAGAATTATCTATTTGGAAAATGACTCTTTTATCGTGTCTTTGTTTTAATTTTAAATTGAATTCTACCACTAATTTGATTTTAATTTTGGAAAATAAATTCTATATTTGGAATAAAAATAATTTAAATTATCAAATTATGTCAACTTATTTTTTACCATAATAAATAGATAAAATAGTAAAACCTAATTAAAACAGTTAAGGTTAAAATGAGTTTACATTGGGGATAAACAAAAAAGATAAGGGTAAAATCTCATAAAACATGGCTAATAAAAAAAAATTGGATAGATTTCCACCATTATATCCTTATGATATATTTTTATGAGTGTTTTGACACCACTTATGAATATAAAAAGACTATAAATTAATCCATGTATATTTAAAAATCCTAAGGAACGGTTCAAAGAATTTAAAGGAAATCTTAACCCTCCAAAGAGCTGTGTGATAGTTCAGCGCGATAGACCTACACGACAGACCTATGCAGCTTACCTACATGATAGAATGATTTATGTACCCATACACAACAAACCTATGTAGAGAAGGTATGTGGAGGACTTGCATGGGCACCATCCCTTTGACTAGGCCCCCTCTGTACTTATAAATATGTCCCTTGGGCTCCACATTTAAAATACTGAAAAAGTTGAAAGACCCCATAAAGCTCCCATTGTGTATCTATTTCACCCAAATACCTCAAATTATCTCAGTTATCTCTTTAAAGTATGAAATAAGATATAATTAAATGGGATAGGAATGTTTTGAAAGTCGTTCACAATTTTTTCAAAGGTTTGATTCCCCTATGTAAAATATATTATTCAGTCATCATACAAACCTACGCGGTACAAATATGAGACACATCAATGTGGGGTACCTACACAACACACTTTCATGAGGTACCTACTTAGTATAGCTTTGTATAAATCCTACATACCAAATTAAGTACCCTCTTTAAATCCATTTATGGTAGGGTATCTCCTTCCTTAATTCCCTCATCTTAGAGGGACTATGTAAAAGCCTCCACCAAAACCTCTTGACTTATAATCCTTTGATAAAGGCACATCAGTGTGTCTCTTATTTGGGTTTGTATTTCTATAGTAAGAGGTTTCCCATATTTAATTCACAATGGGGTTTGGATTCATGGTGTATATGTCAGTTTGTATATCCACAATCACATGGACCTTTCTCCCAAGAACAGTGCTGGGAAGTTCCCAGTTTGGAGGATTAGGGTTTGGGGTATGTCCTCCCCATTCTGACTCTAAGACCCAGAACCTCAGATCTCTTGTAGTGAAGGTAAAGTTCACACTTTATTTTCCATACAAGAAAAGGAGAAGTCTCTCATTCCTTCTAGGGTCAATTTTAGTGTAGTCATCCTTGTGTAAGCCCTTAACCTTTATCCCTTCATCCTTTCATTGGACGCTCATCCAATGTAAAGTGAATAGAGGGAGGTCTCATCACATTACCCACTTCTCGGACCTCCTCGACCTCATCCACCCTGGTTGCCATAGGTTCACCCTATTCCACCAGAAGAAGAGGAAAAGTGTGTGTTTCATTGTTGAATATTTTACATCCTCTCGTTTCTACCACTGAGCATGAATCACATGGTCTTAGAGATTCATGATGATTACAACATGTGCACTAGTACTCACTAGAATGAAATACGTTGACTCTGATTCCCACCATAATTGGGATATGAAGGAAGCCATCTCCGGGATCGAGCTCAGTATATATCCTCTTCAGGAATCCAACACTAATTACCTTAATCTGGGTATCATCCTTAGGAATAATCCCTAAATTAAACCCCCCAAGTTGCCAAGGCATACTTTTCAGTAAGTAATCCCAAACTCATTTCTCTCAAAGGACTATACTCTCCTATGAGATTTATCGAACTATGTGGTCTTTGATTCCCAACCACATGGGATACGTAGGAAGGCTCCTTGAGGTTAAAACCCAATATTTCAAAATACACCATATTCTCCTTGGGCCATATTCCCAATAGAGTCTAATTTTACTTGGAAACCCATATTCATTCCAAGTTCCTTAGGCTTCATAGGAATAAGTCCCACACCAATCATTGACTAAGAACCTTTTTCTTATAGGTCCTTATCACACGTCCATAAAAGGTATGATGTGTCCCATTAAGCAGCACCAAAAGACGAGGGTTCTGATTCCTTTCACAAGGATACGTAGGTATCCCATTTCATGGGTATGATTTCAATATCAAAACAAAACCTCATCTCCATGGATGACAAAAAATATAAAAGATCCCTACTGAGTGGCTTAAAAACCAGTGTCATCATAAATATGATTAAAAAATATCTAAATATTATATGAGAAGACACCATTGATGGAGAATCTCAAATACATAAAGATATCTCCATTAATGAAGAACCATGAATACATACTGATGATTATAAATTTTACCCATGTTAATAAGTGATTAAAAATTTCAAGGGGAACATATTTTATCCATGGTGAATTATTAAGGATTCATGAAAATATCTTAAATTTACAAAGAGAGTCCCGAAGTAGACAATAATTCTCCCCAAAAGGGTGTGATGAGTCTGAACTCCCATCCTCTCAAGCACTGCACTTTCTTAAGTATCAGAAAGATCAAACTTAATGAAATCGTGCCATTAGAAAGAAGGACCCTTTTGAATAAAGAACTGGTTGATATTTTTGGTTCCTTGAATAAATCCAATGGAAACCACCTGGAAGCAGTGATTCTTAAATTTAGAATACACATTTCAAGATAATATGAAACACACATAGTTAACCTGACGTGAATCCTTAAGCAAGTCAATAATGTTCCCCACATGTCAGGCCCCTATCAATTGGTAGAGGAAGTCCAGAAAAAGGAATCAATCATGCATGTATCCATATAACATATGTCTCTTTAATGGAGTTTATTATTTTTCTCAATTTTCCTCAGAACTCCCTTCAGTCCAAAATTGATTTCTTCAAGATGACATCTATGAACTTCCCGACCGTTGCTCAAGTTGATTCTTCATCCATGGGAAGGATGTCATCCCCCACCCAAAATCTTAAACACTGGGTCTCCAACGTGTTAGTAAAGGATTATCACCAGCACGGTATAATCCAAACTTTGGAGGCTACTTGACATGTCCTCTAATTCAATAACAATCCTTGATCATCTGGCCAATGACGACTAGTGATCAAGAAATAGACAATTCTAACCACTGATTTCAACCATTTTGGTTCCTTATCCCTGGAACGCAACAACTAGTCCCTCCCATACAAAAAAGAGGTATCTCAAGAGGTCACTTATGGCCTCAATTCAAGGATAGAGGGATCATTCTGGAGGATTCCCACCAATAATTTCCACCAGCAGAATTGCAAGGTAGTTAACCCCAAATATGATGGGGGTGTTGCCTCTAGACATTCTTCTTAGGTCTCTCAGACCCAGTCATGCAAGAGGAACCGTCCTGGACAAAATCCAGTCAACAGGAAGATGTTTCTTACCATTACCCCTATGGATAAGTCCATCAACCTATCTTGATGAAAAATAATGAGTGAGCATATACAATCGTCCATCTTATTTTTTTTGTCCAGCTGACTCATCTGGTAGCAACCCAAAAATCCCACCAGATAAATCTGGTGGAGTACTGTGAATAGGGTCACACACCTTCTTAAAAGTTGTCATCCAGTCATCAGGCTCATTTGATAGCATTTAAAGAATCTCACTAATCAAATGGGCTGGCAATTGGTAAACAAGAACATGCACCTGCTTATAATCCCCAATTCTTCCAGTAGTCTCGTCTACCAATAATGAAGAAAGTCCATATACCATACTTGATGAGAAACAACAAGCAGGCACATACACCTTCCAGCATTCATCAAGCCTACCAATAGTCTCTTTTGGCAGCACCCTGAGAAGTTATTTGGAAATCTCTGATGACAAATCTGGGGAGACCCAACTCTCTGCACCCATGCAAGAGTACTGTGAATACCCATTGAAATGAAAAAGAGGTCAGGAGAAGGTCCATACACCTAATCCCAATATATAATGGACGAATATTCCTGTTCCAGCCGCTGAAGTCACCAAACATATCTTATCAATGGTGAAAGGGAAGACAAGCATTCTTGTCCATATTATAGAAGTATACCAGGATATTATAACAACTACTTCATAAATACCAGGGGAGTATACACATAAATCTATACCCACACAAGGGATGACACATCATCATGCCATCCCAGAGAAGATACACACCTCTGTTACAGTTCAAGAGGGTCATTGGGAATACTCCCCCATATCATTCAGATAACAATATCGGGAACATACACCTTTTTAAATTGGCAATAGTCGGTATGTTATGGTGGCCTCTCTATTCCAAGCACATACACCTAACCATGATAACCACTTCTCCCAGAATGTGGTCCCAACTAAGTGTAAGAGAACATCAAAGAAGAAGTCTCATCAAACACAGTTGGAAAATCAAGAGTAAAACTGCTATTTGGATCTTATTAATGCTGGAGTTCTTGAAGCCCTTAGAAATTTATTTGTTACTACTCAAGATCCTATCTTCTCATTACCAAATTATGGGGGTGGTAGTAGTAATTATAATTCATCCAATGAGACACTTCCTCATGAAGGATTGATTCATGAAAATTCGATCAATCCAGAGAGCCTAACATTGGATGAGGCCCACGACAACCCTCTCTGTGGCCCGAGGACCAGGGATCAAGTGGATTCATCCCTTACTATAATCCAGCATGGTGTTCCTCCCCATGATGTAATTTTCTACGAATTTCCTCTCAACAGAATTATTTTTCATTTTCATGATAATTCAATAATTTACAATGTAGCGATGAGAAATCACTCCTATCTCGAGGAACTTTCAAACACAAGGCTAGTCATATTTGATGCCCTGTCATTGATGAGTTAAATAATTTCTCAACCAAACGACATCTTAAGGGAATGTCCATTCTCCAAACCTCCCTTGGTTCATTTATCTTCTACTATAGTGTGTCAACTTTGGTTAGACCAAGTAGAGGAACCACTAGTGAAAGACGATGATGATATGTTAAACATGAGAATACAAATGGATAAATGAGAAATACCAATCATGTTCTGGCCATTGGAAAATTCTTAGTATATCATTCTAGAATTTATGGTAGAATATTTCATTCACGATACCCATATCAAATTTTGGAAAAATCATCATCATTTGAAAACCAAAGTATTACTAGATGATGAATATAAAAATAATATAAAGGTAATTGAATGGTTGCAATGCCAAATTGACTTAGCATCTCTCTCAGTTTCCAAAAATCAAAAGGTTGAAAACAGCATATAACCCTTCAGTGTGCATGCCTCAATGATCAAAAGAGTCTACGACAGTTAATTTCTAATTCCCCATCTAGTGTTCATATCAGAGGATGGGGTGCACATGGAGCATTGTATTTCACTACACTCCAGAATCAACATAGTCTGACAAAAGTGGTCTCATGCTATTTTTCCCACGGTCAGCCACAATAAACAGATTTTGTATGTAATCAAATGTATTCTAAAGAACATGTCTCAACTAGCTATCATCAGAGTCAAGCCCAAAGAAAAGATGTGGTTGAGTTACTTTTGCATCATGCTTCTGAGAATCATTAGAAGGCATCCCACATAAAAGGACGTCAGCCGTCACATAAGGTAAATTTATGAAATATCACAATAGTCTTCCGAAATAGGTGATTTCAGTGGTTTTCATATAATTCACGCAACCAATGTTCAAACCTTAATTTTTAAAATTAGAAGTGAAAAAGTGAGAATCTCATCCATATCTGTTTAAGAACCACCCCATCTTGCAGGGTGGGGATCATTTAATTCAACCTACAAATTCATTAAACAAAGTTAAAAGGTTTGAAGAAGAAGAACAAGAATATTCACAACCTCTTGGGATGGGGTCTTTCTCACATCTACAATCCCCTCCCTAATAGAGGCCAGTTTTATCTCGATTAGGGAAGAATCCATGAAGAAATCCCACATATGAACTATCTAAGGATTTACATTGGTTATTTTCCATCAAAAAACAACTGAGAATCCATCATAAGGGATAGAAGAGTATCATGGATGATACCAAGGGAGACGATCTTAAAAAGATACTAACAGAATTCCTTCAATGAATTATGCATCAAAAAATTAGATTAACGCCATTATAGAAGATCCTTTGGAAAATGAGTCTAGTTTACGGGACTCATAAGATAATGTTCGTATCCACAATATGGTACATGCTGAAGAAAATTAAGAAGCTATATGTACATGGAATCAGAGTATTCTCTAGAATCTAGGAATGCCTCTAAACAACCAACTCCCACCCCTTTAAAAGGCATCTAATAAGTGGAAAGGTAAAATTTATATTGCATCTCACCTTTCCACTGGAGAAGGTCAATCTCTTTCGCCTGAAGAGAGATTTACACAATAAGATGAGGAGATGAAATATTTGAAAATACTCAAAATAGAGTTACTTCGAAGCCATATTTCTGAAAGATGTACTCCCGAGGAAGACCCTAAACTTGCACATCCTGCAAGAGCTCCTTAGCCAAAAGGATTTGTCATAACTACAAATGCAGATAATGAATTCCATGCATTGGGTACACATCCAATGCAGGATCAAATACATCTTGATAAGCCTATTCCCGTGGTTTATCCAAGGAAAATACCAGCATCATCACCAGTGGTTTTGCTGGTGGTTGCACCATCTCATGCTCCATTTATTGTATCTTCATAGGTTCCAACTCATTCAGATTTTCCCAAAATTATTATGAACACAATGGAGGAATTAACGACTTGATTGGGGGAAATAGAGGAACGAGGTGCACTAGTTCAGCCAGAAAAGAAAACATTCCCCGAGTGGGTGGACCTCATTCCCCCCCCCCCCACAAAATTTTTTGAATACTACATTTCCAATATATGATGGTTTGGGAGATCTATAACAACACTTAACACATTTTATTTCTCATTTTGATCCCATGATATAAATTCCTCAACAACAACAATCAATAAAACATAGGTGTTTTGTGCACTCATTACAAGGAACAGATAATATATGGTATACAAGTTTTAAATCCTGATCAGTTACTAGATAGAAAGATCTACTTTAGAGATTCCTTCTTCAATTTAGTTTAGTTCTACCGAAGGCAACATTTTTTCCTTGAAAATTTTAAACCACTGGAGAATGAATGGGTTTCATATTTCATTTCATGATTGAAAGGATTAACTTAATCCTTAAGTCATGAACTCACTCATGAAGTGTTGCTGCTAATTTGTGTGGAAAATCTATGTGATGAGATACATACACCACGGATCCCTGTAAAATACAAAGGTGGGTTTTGAGACCTTACATCAATTTATAAATAGATATAAGATTCTATTATAGAAACTAATGGTAAAAATCATGTAATTCAATCATGTTTGGGATGGAGAATAGGGAAAGTAGAGGATGCTACCATTATACTCAAGCTAGCACCTGTACCTACTTCCACTTCAAAACCATCATTGTATCGAAGGGATCTACCTCTAGAGCATCAACAACAATGACCACCTATTTAAGATGATCAAAGAGATCAAGGGAGGAAACAGTTTGAGGAATTCAAAATCAATGTTTCTTCCTTTCAGAAGGAACAAGCTGCCGGTTTCATCATCTTAGATCTGAGGAAAAAAATTGTTCAGTTGTCAAGGATGAAGAAACTAAAAAATGAAGGAGATGAAAATCTTATAAATTATTTTCCCTTTCACCAGATGTTGGGGCATCCCATTTAGGGTTTTTTTCATGGACCTCATACAAAAAATGGTAGACTTTGGATAAGTGAAACTGAAAAGTTCGTCAGCTCAAGTTGCATGTGTTACTTCTACTGATCTAGAGGAAGAAGACGAAAGAAAGGAATTTGAAAGTAAAAAAGTATAGAAATATGAATATTGTATGATTAGAAAAATGATCAACCTAACTCAGGGCATTGTAAGAACAAAGTTGAGACAACTGATTCTATCTTCTTCCAATTCTTCCACAGTAAAATCACCTTTATCAGAAGGTCTTATTCAAAGAAAATAGGTGATAAAATGGAAAAATAGCAGTCAGAAGAAGACGAGATCATGTTAAGACTAGAGTTTCCCTTGACCCTGGAAGGTTTCATGTCATCCTATTTGAAAGCACGAGCACCTCCCCACCAAATAGTACAACCAGAACCAACCTGTTAGGAAAAATCTTCATCAGATTAAGAATTGATCTTTGGTTCCGTAAACATCACCAATTTAACAGATCCTTATGCCAATGGTGATTTTGATTATAACGAGCCTCAATTCCGTGTACCTAATAAGAGAACATTATGAAGAGGACAAGGATGAGGTTATATGGGAAGATGTGGGTATTCTAGAAGCCACTATTTTGACACAACCTCTACTCTAACTTTGTATGTGGTGGAAACTTATGGAAGATATCTTTAGTGGGCTCAACAAGAATGAAGATATTCTTCCACATAAGAAAGGTTCAGTCCCGACATGATTATTTTCGAGGATCGATTGGAAGTCATTCCATATTTCTCTCAACAGGTATATAGACCTAATCAGTCTAATCTACCAAAGCCAAGAGTATTTCTAGATTTTTCTATATCATGGGGTATATTTACATCATTAGCCTCACCTCCCAAGGCACCTTCAAAACTATATCTCCATGATAAGAAATGCAGAACATTAGACAAAAACTATGAGGTCTTAAAAAAAATTTCCAATGTACTATCCAAGTTGTCAATTTTGGATACCATAATTATATCAATGGATCTTAGAGAAGAACTTATTGAGGCTTTGTAAATTACTCAAGAGTTTGAAACTGAAGTTAATGCTACTAAATTTTATCATATAGAGAATGATCCTGTAGATTGTCATGCATTCATATCTTTTACAAATGAAGTTGAAGATTATATTGTACATGAATATATTGGACCCTTTTATCTATCTAGAAAGTTCAAGGTTATAGACATCTGAAGAGCCTTCGTTGATAATGCCTTCAGAGTCAACCAAATCCCTATTTTTACACTTTGACGATTGGGCCTGACTGAATCTGACTTATCCCCTTCCACATTAATGTTAAAAGGATATGAAATAATGAACATGAACTACTGTGTGCAATTACACATAGAACTTAGTTTGTAGATTTTGTATCTAATTCATATTTCAGGGTTGTTCATCAAGACACCACCTTTAACATTTTGCATTGAAGGCCTTGGCTATATCAATATAGATCCATACCTTCTTCATACCACCAATGTCTTAATTACTATTTCAATAGTCAAATCAAGACATTTTATGGTGACAAGACTTTATTTAAAATGTTTTAATATCAATACATTGAGGCATAGTTTTATCACACAAATGGAATGAGGTCCGTGACAAAATAGATAAGTATGGTTAATTCTCTGAATGGACTATAAAAGATCCCAGTAAAACCATTCATAATTTTGAGTATAGATTTTGTGTTACATTTTAATAAAATTGAAAAGGTAAACTTAAATCCAAGTACACGTCTAGAAACATCCATAATGTCAATTGATGCAACTGAGATTTACAGCATAAGAGAAATTGTGGATTCACGAAGTAGTGATGGAAGTTCAAATAGAGATGTTTTCATTTCATCTACAGAACTACATCAAGCCTCTACCTCACCAATCATAATAGAAGTAGTTATATCAATTATAGAGGAAGACAAATATGTTGATTCCCAATACATCGTATTCTATTTATTACCCCAGAAAGGCCTTTCATCAACAATAGGGTCCAAATTTGTGGCCTCTTCTTTAGGATGTTCAAATACTGACTCCTTTTCTAACTCAGAATTTTTTGTTTCATCATCCACTATAAAAGAAGAAATGGAAGAAATAACACGTAATGAAGAAGAAGAGGAAGATATCAGGGACGCTCCTCCAGCATTTGAGGAAGGTGTCTCTACCTTTGTGGATGAGATCAAAGAAATAAATCTGGATACCGAAGAAGATCCACACCCCACTCTAATTATTGTGGCCATGACTTATGAAGATAAAGGGGTGTATACATAATTTTTAAAGTAACATTGAGATATATTTTCTTGGAATTATATAGAAATTACCTGACTTAATCCTGATTTAGCCACCCATCATTTGTGTTTTCTAGAAGAACATCGAGTATTCAAGTCGGCAGTAAGAAGAACACTCCCAACTTAAGCTTCTAAAATTGAATCTGAAGATGATAAGATTATAAAGGTTAACTTTGTGAGGGAATTTAAATATCCCAAATAGATATCCAACATTTCTCTAGGGAAAAAGATGATTGGGAAAAATAGAGTTTACATTAATTTCAAATATCTTAACTAGCATTTTCTAAAAAATGATTTTCCAGTTCCAATCACGGAGATTTTAATTGATGCAACCGCTAGCTATGAATCTATTTACTTCGTGTATGGATACTTCAGGTATAATCAGATACATATGGACCTAGAGGACGAATAATCTACATCCTTTATATCCCCTCAAGTTGTGTTTTTCTATCAGTTAAATCCCTTTCTCTTAAATAATTCAAGTAAAACATATCAACGTGAAATTCAACATATCATTAAACGTTTCTTAGGAATTTTTTTTGAATGTAATGTGGATGATTTGGTGGTAAAATATAGAAATACATTCCAATCAGTTGGCTAATTTTGAGACCATATTCAATAAACGTTGGCAACACAGTTTGAAGATGAACCCCTTGAAATGTGTTTTCAGGGTAATCTTAGGAATGTTCTTTGGATTCGTTGTACGCCATCATGGTATCAAAGATTATCCTGAGGAAAAAAAATCGATCCTTGGCATGTCACCTCCTTCAAATTTGAAATAATTATGATAACTCCAAGGAAACATGGAATATATTCTGTGTTTTATCACTAATTTGGTAGGAATGTGTATTCCCATCTCCAGATTAATGAAAAAGGGATCCACATATCAATGGACTAAAGACTGCCAAAAAAATTGAAACCCTCAATAAATTCCTCTTGAGTCCACCGGTATTAATTCCACTAGTTGAAGGAAGACCACTTATTCTCTATGTGACAACTTTAGAGTGATCATTGGGTGCTTTCCATTCCCAAAAGATTGATGTTGGGAATGAGAATTGTCTTTACTATCTCAGTCGAAAAATGCTTGATGAAAAAAACTCAATATTCATGTATTAAAAAGTTCTTCCAAACATTAATCATTGCTATTCAGAAATTGAGTCACTACCTGCAAAATAATGAGACCCAATTGGTATCTCGCAATAACCTACTCAAATTTATCCTCAACCGTCCTATGCTTACAACGCATCTGGCATTTGGGTAGTTATTTTGAAACAGTTTGATATCCATTTTGTGCCCCAGAAAGGAATACAAGGCCAAGCACTAGCCAACATCCTTTCTGAATATCCATATGGGGAAGATATGTCACTAAATACTGAACTTCCTGATGAATTGGTCTTCTCTATTCACCATTATTCACAAACATTGGAAATATAATTTTATGGTGCCACCAGAAGTCCAATAGGGAAGAAAATGGAAAACCTTAAACTCAACAATGCTTGGTTAGAAATTTTCCTTATTTCCCCAAAAAATACAGTATTTCATTCTTCCTTAATGTTATCAAAAGGGGGTACCAACATTGAAGCAGAATATCAAGATCTCATTGTGGGCTTGGAATTGGCACTTCAAGTAAAAGTGAGTCACTTGAATGTAAAAGGTGATTCAAAATTGGTAATCAGATAGATCAATGGGGAATATTCAATCAAAAAAGAAGAGTTAATCCCTTTTTGGGATTACATAAGTGGTTTAATGGCTGGATTTACCTTAGATCCAACATTTTCTTATGTCCCTCTATCACAAAATGCCCAAGATGATGCATTATATAATGAAGATATGACCTAGATAGATCTAAATAAGGATGAGACAGTCATCAGCATAGCACATAGTCATATGGTCTCACCTTTTGTTCAAACCAAAATAGAGGAAATTAATGAAATTAGCCCTATTTCTGATCCATAGGTTTATACCATGGGATATAGAACACCTACATAGAATATCTTCAAAATAGAGTACTTCCACTAGATAGGGCTGAAAAAGAATAGATCCAAAGGTGAGCGGACAATTATACTATATATGATAGTCCAGATCACCAGAAGATCCTCTACAAGAAAGGATTTGATGGAATCCTCTTCAGATGTATTGATGGAGAAGAAACTGCAGTTATCAAGAAATAAGTACATTTAGGAGCTTGTGATGGTCACCATTTTGAGCATAAGCTTTCTGATTAAATCTGAATGCTTGGATACTTTTGGCCTTCAATGGCGTAGGATTGCACATATTTCACTAAGAAATGTCATCCCTTCTAAATGGATTACAAATTTATTAATCTACCCCCAGAGCTTTTATATACAACTAAACACTCCTGAACATTTTCCACATGGGGAATAGATGTGGTAGGACCTTATCCTCTAGCTACATCTAAGTAGTTCATGTATTTTCTTACTGTTACTGACTGCATTTCTAAATGGGATGAGGAAATTCCTCTCAAATAAGTTGGATCCAAAATCATTATTAGTTTTCTCAAAACTAACATAATCACTAGATTTGGTGTCCCTCATACTATATTAAAAGAAAATGGCACCAATTTCTATTCTGTTGAGGTAAAAAAGTAATATCAGGAATACAATATCAACTCCATCCATTCATCTTGCTATCATGCGGTGGCCAATGGATAGATAGAGGGTTTCAATAAGACCTAATCAAATATACTCCAGAAGATGTTGGATAAAGATAAGAAATATTGGTCTGATAAACTTTTTCATGATTTATGGGCTTATCAGACTACTACCCGTACTGCCACCCCGGCCACGCCTTATTCATTGGTATACAGAAGAGAAATATTATTTCCAATTGAAATGCAATTTCTTCCACTCAGAGTTTCAATATGTGATCAATTGTCTACAGATGATAGATCTCAGAAATGGTTTAATGAGATGGAATGATTAGATGAAACAGATTGCATACTTTGCATCATTTAGAATTCTATCAAAATAAAATATCGTGAGATTTTTACAGTAAAGTTCACCACCATTAATTTCTTCAAGGATAATTGGTATTGATACCCAGGACTCCAATTATACTAGGGAAAAAATGTCAAAAGCCTAAGTCAAAGTGGGAAGGACCTTATTCCACTCACAAGGTCTACTCAAATGGATCTTATGCCTTAATATCAATCGATGAAGAGCTTATTACAACACCCACCAATACGAGATTCTATAATAAATACTTTTTCTATTTCACACGATGTCCTCACTGAAAGACTAAAAACTAAACATCCCCCATGTCCTTACTGCAAGACATAAAACTGCATAGTACAAATTCATATTTCTCATACATTAAACTGCATAACAACCATAAGTGTCCATGCTACATGATGTAAAAATGCATAGCACCATTGGTCCTTGTTACAAAAAATTAAATTGTATGGATAATGTCTTATCTACTTGACGTTAGGAGCATCCATAAGCATACATAATGGACATCGTTGCTACTCTTTAGTGGCACTTGAGTCCCTCACTTCCCTATATTTGAGTCAGATCTTTATAGGGACCTTGTTTCAAGAACTACGTGTTTCTTGATTCTCATCTATTTGAGATACGTAGAGATGCTTGGATCTCCAATCATAGGCCCAACCGCAACCACAGAATTTTTATTACCCTTTTTCTTCTTCTATATATGAACTAGATCTATACAGAGTGCTCTTTAAGATACACGATTTGATTTCCATACCATCTTGTGTCTTAAATATAATAATTCATCTAAAATGTGTTAAATCCCCTGTCTCCCATGTCAAACTCGATTGGTGTAAGAAATGAATCTTTAAAGAACTATGTACGACATGATCCTCCTCTATATGAGATACCTTGAGATGCCTAGATATCCAATATTGGTTCCATACACAATATAAAAAACCAATTTATTCCTTATGTAAGAATCAAACCCTATATAGGGAATGTTTAATGAATTACATATGGCTTGATTCTTGACCTCAATAAGACACGTAGCTGAACTTTAGTTTTATCCATTATTCCATATACAACAAGTATTTCATTTCACATAAGTTCAACTTCTTCCTTACCGCATGACGTTAAAATGCATGGAAATCTAACACCCATATTCTTCAATTGTGTCACCTTTGTATTATAAAATATTCCCTTACTACTCATTGTCTCTCACACCGATAATAGATCATGTGGGCTTAGGAATTGGGTAAAAAGATTTTTATATAAATAATGTGTTTCTCTTTCTTATAGGTCTACCAATGTCCTCACTGCATGACTTTAAACTACACATCAAAATCTCAATTCAATGGGAAACAATGAAAGTCTCCATTTTACATATGAGTCATATCTAGGTAAAGAACATCAAACTCATGGCCAATATTGACTAAAATATTTTTTAATTGCATTGCGAATAACCCATACTATGTTTCACACTCTTTATCTTGAATATTTCCAGATCTTCACAATATTCTTTACAGTTTCTGGTAAAAGAGTTTTTAATACCTGAGAACTCTTTTGCATGGGTATGCAGCACAAGCCCTTTGGTGGCCTTTCATAATTTTCCTACATAATGGGCTTCTTAGTCAAAAGATGCCACTATTTGGCTATGAATTATATTCCCCAGTTGGCCTTGCATAATACATCCCACATAGAAGGTTTGTCAAATGTTGGTAATTTTGTTCTTGGTTATAGTGATTTTGTCCCCTTCAATCATTAATGACAGTATGAAAGAATCTATATTTTAAAACAATCATTTAGGTATATTTGTCCCATTATTTTTATCTCGATCTGAAACTCTTCAAGACCATGGTTTACACATTTCCTTCACCATGTGTTCAAAAAAATGAAATAACCTTGGAATCACTTTGCAACATATAAAATAATGTTTCTATTTCTTGTCTTAGTTTTATGACCTAAAATTATAGACACCATAACTCCTATGTTTGGTTCAGACCTTTGTAAAATTCTTATTCCTTCAATTATTTAGAAATAATGGTTGGAAATACCCTCTCCATATTCAGGTACCTTTCTCTATAAACCAAACATTGGGATTTGGAAATTTTGAATCTCCATAAACATTCTTCATGTTTTAGCAAACGAATGTCAATATTCTTAAGAGATATTTTTCTTGACTATGTAGTACATTCTGCTAGGTTGACTTGCATAAAAGTTTCATATATAACTGGTATGTCATTCAAAAGATGACACTATTTAGCTTTGTGGAAAATTCCTCATTTGGCCCTGCATAATACAGTCCTTATAACTGGTTAGTTAAATAATGCTAACTTCATCATTGGAAAATATTTACTCGAATTCCTTCTTCCATTTTCCATATCATTCTTCAGATCTAGAAATTCCAAAATCATAGTATACAATTTTCCCTTCCATTCCTGAATATGGTAGTATGTTTCAAAAAAAATTATTAAAAATTTGGGAAAGTTCCATACCTTTGGTTGAAGCTAAAGACATTAAATTAAATCCACACAATTTCATCATTGTATGACTTAAAACTGCACTATACAGTGTCCTCACTGCATGAATTGAAAATACACAACACAATTTCCTTACTGCATGACATAAAACTACACAGTATATTGTCATCAATGTATTTCTTAAAACTGCATAGTTTTATATTATAAATTCCCCTTTCCGATAAATTTTAACCATTATTCATGCACCAAATTTGTATATAAGTGGTTTCCCTATTCATGACATATGTCAACATAAAATATCCATTTATACTTAAAATAACTTTCCTTGGAAAATCCACCCACTGTGGCCTTGAGTCACCCAAATTTTATTTTTCCTGATCTATCAATAGTAAAATGATAAATTTGTAAGAACTCTTTTTCCTGACTATGCAGAATATTCCCTTAGGTGGCCTTGCATAAGTTGCCTATATAATGGGTATGTTAGTCAAAAGATCCCACTATTTTTCTATGCATCATATTCCCCAGTTGGATCTGCGTAATAGAACTCTCATGACATGTTTTTCAAATAATGGAAAGTCCATTCTTGGAAGAGACACCCCTTATGTTGATACAACTTTTAAATTTTGTCACCATAAAAACCAAGGCTCAAGATTCCTCTTGGAAATATATATATAATATTAAAGAAATTATTAGCCGTTGAGGCTTGTTTGGGATCTAATATCAAAATTTATAGTCAAATATATTTCAACCTTAAACATTAGCACTTTATAGTCCAACAAGCCTAACTATGAATTTCCAACAACAAAAGACATAGTACTCACCAGATTGAAAACCCGGAAGGGAACTCTAAACAAAATTTGAGTCTTATCTCACTAAACATACATTTTTTATGATTTAGGTAATATTGGTAAATAAAAATTCAAAAGATATGAAGTTTGTGGGATTATCTATACAACCCTAGAAAAAATAAAACAATGTTCATTAGGACCATCAGCTTAATAAGAAAATTCAGAGGACCCCCATTCTTGTCATTATAATCATGATTATCTAACATGAAGGATTGATGTTTAAAAAAAGGAGTCATCATCATCAATACCTTTAATATTACCATTAAAAATCACGAATGATAACAAATATGATTCAAGAAAAAAAATTCATTCAAATGAAATTAGATGGACATCCACAAAATAGATCCTCTCTCTCATGTTTTTAAAAAAAACTCTCAATATGACTCTTCATTTGTTGAACAGCTTCATAAGCCCTATCAGATTTCTATTGTAGTTGAGATAGATGAGCAACTCCAGACTTCTAAGCCCAAAGAAGTCCTTCCATAGCAGTTGAAATGGTGGTTATCCCCTCTAATTAGTTTTCTGCCAATGTCTAGTTCAATTGCTCAAGTTTTTTATGAGCATCATCTAGTTTTTTTGAAGATATAATGACTCCTTCGTCTCTTCATTAATTTGATGGTTGATTTTGATAGTTTCTTTTCATGATCTGCATCTATCTCTGCTACTGCAGCTTAGAAACTCACAATATTGATGACACATTTAGCCTTTTCAAAATCTTGCTGTTACTTATTCTCTAACTACCACCAGTGAATGGACTCTTTCATTGCATCATAGACTGGTCGATAATTAAATCCACCAAATCCCTATATTAAAAATAATGATGGGAGTTTGAAAAAAACTAAAAGTAGTTCATCTAAAGGCTTCTCAGTAATTATGCCCCAGATATGTCTCCATGTCTTCTTACATGTCATTCCAAGAGCATATTGCATGTGTAATTCTGAATATGAGTCACTACCATGAGGTAAAATGTACTCTGGAAATAGATCATTTAAATAGCATTCTTGTTCTTCTTCTCTCAGAACAATACAAACTTCACCTTCTACTAAAGTCTGATCCAACATGGAAGCTTCACCTTCAAATCTTACTGTGGAAGTTGATAACCCTAAACAATAAATCATGGTAACTATCAATTTTAAAAAAATGGAAAAAAAGAGTATGATCCAGAAAACCGATGATATTTACCCAATAATAAGTCAACCACTTGATTGGATTCATCCCCTGGATTCTCAACTTCAACATTTTGAGTAGATGTTTCTTGATAAGGGGCACTCTCTTTATTTTTCCCAATTATCATAATTGAAGGGTCTAGAGAATCTCTTGATGGAGGGTCCCCTATATGTATTTCTCCAGCTCCAACAGAAGAAGTATAGAGTTGAATTCCCCATTCCTGAAGATCCTTTGCAACATTTTCTATAGATAAAGATGCATAAAGTGAAATTTTATGTAAAGAATCAAGTAAAGAAGAAAAATTGTTTTTGGAAAATGAAAGAATAATGACTTACATCTTTTCAATTCCTCATGAAAATCCCCAAACTCCATGATGGAACCTGGAATGTCAATATTTAGATTAAGGGTTTCCATCATTTCAGTGTATGCGACTTTAAAGGTTATATCATCCTCACTATTTAAGGAATCCATCAAATTATGGTTAATGCCCAAATTGGATTTGCCGACATTTTGTTCCATTGGATCTTCTATTGGTGAAGCATTATAAGATCTTTCTAGGTTTTGTCCAACATCTGTATATATGTCAGATTTCCCTAGGTATTCATTCCTTTATTCTAAAAACATTGGAATACCAACATTGGTTATTGCACGACCAATTGGGAAAGGCAAATTATCTAAGATATGTTGAAAAGGAAAAAAATTAGCAATGTTTTAATAAATATTCACAAGAAATTTATTTGATCTTACCATGATATTTATCTCTCTAAGTAAATCTAGGAGTGGGTATGACTAAATATTTTGATTATTTACCTTCTATGATAGAAGATCCATCAACATGAACCTGGGTTTCTCCTGGGGTTTCCTTCTCTTGTCTTGAAGAATCATCTCTTAGTCCCTTATGTGAGGAGATAGACACATACCCTTCAAGAGGATAAATGTGACTACCATAGTGTACTGAGAAAATTACAATGCTCATAGAACTATACAAATATTTACTCCTTCGGTGAACACTTCAGACCAATCTCATTGCTCTCTTGCATTTATTTTCATAATCTTGGGTGGAAATCGAAACAATCCACTTACAAGGAGATATATCAGGTAATGGTTTGGGTTTATCCATTACCATTACCCGAATCATGATTCTTGCTCCTGGAGAATGTTATGTAGACCTGGGATGATCATTCATTGCATCAATGGAAGAACCTGTAGGCCCATACCTTGGTGATCCAAGAACTAGTCCAGAGTTTCCTTCCCTATGTTCAAGCTACAAAAATACATTTCATCATTATTAACAATGATTAATGGTAAGGAAGAGTTGAGTCAAAAGAAAAGGAAAATATGCTCTCAGTATTAATATAAATATCTTCCTTCTCCTCGTGTTTAATAATTACCCCTTCATGTATTCTTAAGTATATCTTATGAGATACGAATTTAGAGGCTGGGATTTTTTCATCGATTTCATATATAAAATTCTCCATCTCGTTAATATAATCATGTACTTCAGCCATGATATTATCCAGCTTTCAATCGGAAGGTGCCTTAATGTCACCCCCATCTGGTATTCAAATTCCATACTGAAGGAATTCCCATCCATCCCAACGATCATGAGTCACACTCTACCAATAATGAATAGATGAAGGTCGCACATTATTCAATCTCATTATGGTTGATTTTGGAGGATATTCAATACCTTCTGACTAGTGAGACTCTTCAAGCCTCCTTTCTTCTTTAGAAATTTCAACACATGGAATATGATCTAATGTTTGATGGTGGTGACTAGATTGCCTTGGCATCAGAGGTATTTCTTCTCTAGATCTGGTCTTCTTGGTATACCTCCTCTGAGGATGTTTTAAAGACTCAAAAACCTCTTAATAATCTACATCATCTCTAGAATTGGACTTCTTACCTTTATTACCATGCACAATAGTAGTTGTAGCTGCCACTTGATATATTCTTTTAATCAAAACCTATTTATGATACGATGAATCCCAAGCCTTAGAAAATCCAGCTTCCAATTTGATTGATGCATCTGGTAGAGGTAACATAATCAAAAATTTAAATTCATATAAAGCCATTAGAATCCATAATTGTCTCGCTAAAATTGGGGGTTTCTCATGTCTAACATATGTGGGTGGTAAAGTGTTTGATTGTTGAAGACATATGAACTGTCAAGAAAACCAATAATGGACTTAAGCCTTACAGATAATTTCACCATCAATCCCGGTTGATAATACACCATACCTAAATTCCATCATATAATACCTCATATCATAATTAATTTCTTTTCTATCATCAATAAATGTTATAGTTGATGGGTTACCAAAAGAAAGAAGCAGAATTATCCAGAGACATTAAATGCCTTTAGCACTACATCAGGTCTCAAATTTTGAGTCTTAATACCAGAAACATTTTTTCAAAATGGGGTGAGTCAACCATTGGGGATGCTAACTGATTTCAACACTGAGTATAATGAAAAGTGGGACAAAATCTTTCACCACAACACTTGGAATGGTCTAGTAATTCTAAATATTTCATTCCCATTGTATAAATGTATCATAGAAGTGTAAATTTTTGCCAATAAAAGAGTTACTAACCCAATATACATCCCCTCTGAAAATTTAACTGTGATAAAAAAAGTTCTCATCCTTACATCTCCTCCAAACTCACAAACTGGAAGAAAGTAAATGCTAAGCTACATGGTAAGGAAGGCAGATAAGTGTATCTTGGCATCAATATCAGATTTCACTTTTTATCCCTAGTGCTTAAAGTCAACTTTCACTAATGAAGGCCTAGATTTTTCAGAGCTAAACTGGTCATCTATAGAAGGATAAATAGTAGGACATCCAAAGGTGGGACCTTTCTTGGTTGTTGGTTCTAAAAAGGATTTAATCCATACCCTGGCATGAATATCTTTCATCTCTTTAGGTAATTGTTTTTATATTTTGAATAGTTCATGAGCCAATGGTGGTGTTATGGTAACATTACCCCACATTTTAGCAGATGGAATAAACTCTTTATACATTTCCTCAAGAATGGGAACCCCAGCTATTTGGTAGATATCCAACAAATTAATGCCAACTTCACCATGCGTCAAATGAAAAGAATTGGTTTGTGAACTCCACCAGCTCAGCAATTCATGAATGAAATCGTTTTTTTAATATAATTTTGTCCTAGGTAGACAGATTTATAAATATAAACATTGGATAACTCATTCCTGATTTTGGCATAATTCTGGTGCACCCAAAATGCCCACACCATTCAGGTTTCAGACCTCCTCTAAAAATGAAGATCCCAATCTTCCTTCCACCTGTTAGACTGATCTGTTAGGGAATCCTAAAAATTTTAATCATAGTAATGTGGCCTTTTCTCTACAACATTATTCTTTATATTAGGAGTACAACCATTTTTATGCATGATACAACCAATAGGGATTTTTCCTTCTTGTACGAGAACCCCCATTGCACTAATATTCATGCAGTTACAGTTGGAGTATTGAAGAAACCAATTCCTTAGAAAGTACTACTTAATAGATGGAACATGTTAGTCTTGTAAAATCCAATGCCCATATAGGGGTTGGTAATGAATTTTTGGATATCCACATTGATATAGAATTAAACCCTTCCATATCCTAGGAAGAGTACTTTCAACAACATCATAATAGTCTGGTCTGGCGATCTTTATCATATCATTTTGACGAGCCTTTGCTTCTTCTATGGAGGTTATCAAATGAACCATTTTCATGCAAAATAATTACCAAACATCCCTTATTAGGTTTTTAATTTTGATTTAAATTTCAAACATAAAGGAAAATGAAATAAAAAATTTAGAAAAGGAGGCTATTCACGTAGTTCCTTCAACGAGGTCAGCCGCATAGTTTATTCCAAAAGGATCCTCGTGCAACTCCTTCGATGAAGTTCTTCTACGTAGCTCCAACTCTAATGTAGTTTCACCTTGAGAAAGTTTCAAGGAGACTACACAATAGCACAACACATTGAAGCTAGATGAATGAGCTATGAAAAAAGAGCAGGAAAATTTGGTGGTACGGATGAAGAAAATTGCAAATGGCCAAACCTATTTATAGCCAACTATGAACCTATGTGACAAAACTATGCGGAATACCTATGAGAAGTAGCTCCATGAAAAATATGCACTATCCAGCAATTAACCCTTAGTCTTTTTCCCATAATTTTACCTCCAGACATGACACTATTTCTAATCTAATCCAATCATGAGGGGGGGCTTTTGTTGACACCACTTTTGAATAAAAAAACTGTTAAGATAGCCCTAAATATTTCAAAATCACAAGGCAGGGTTTTAATAATTCAAAGAAAATTAAAACCCAACAAAGAGTTACATGATAGGTCTACGTGACAGACCTACGTGATAGACCACGATGTATACCTAAGCGGCAACAAGTTTTCAGTGCCCCTATGTGATAGACTTGCACGGAGAAGCTGCGCGGATGATCTATGCAGGCACCTTAACTTTGACCAACCCCACCATGCCTATAAATAGGACCCTTGTGTTCCTAATTTTAATGACTAAAAAAGTTTAAAGACTCTCTGAATCTCCCATTGCATAGCTCTTTCTCCCAAATCCATAAAATTGTCTAAGGTAGGTCTCTAATGTACGAGAGAATAGATAATTAAATTGGATATGCATGTTTTGAATATATTTCAGAATTTTTATATAGGACTGGTTCCCCTATATGAATTATATTATTTGGTCATCATACAAACCTGCGTGGTATAGCTGCATGGCACAATAACCCAGGTTACCTACACTGCACACATACGCGAGGTACCTACGCGGTAAATCTTGGTATAAAGCCAACAAACAAAATTAAGTACCCTCTTTAAATCCATTCAAGGAAGATTATATCCTTCCTTTCTTCCCTCATCTGAAAGGGACTATATTGAAGCCTCCACCAAAACCTATTGACTTATCAATCCTTTGGGAAAATTATATCAGCGTTTCTCCTATTTGGGTTTGTATTTCCATAGTCAGAGATTTCCAAAATTTGTTTCCCAATGAGGTTAGGTGATTCTCGCTCAAATTTACCCAAGAGATGAAGGTAGAATGGTCCTTGTAGTTTAGCTTGGGTTATTGAATCCTCAGAGACCTAAGAAGAAACCTATAGACACATAAATTCTATGGAATATTTTTGGGTATGAAGTGGCCAAAGAGGGATGATTTTATATGGGTTCAAGGATCTCTAAGAGTCTTAAGTTAATTCAATTTAAAAGAATGAGTTGATCCTAGGTTATCGCTCGGGGGAAATTGAACGTATTTCCTTTTCAATGATTTCAATTTCTTGTATTTGAGATGGGTTCATTTAAGGAGATAAAACAACATCATCACATACTGGTTTAATACCTACAACCTTTAATACTAATCATCTATACACTTGAAGGATAAAAGTTTTGATCACTTCAAGGTAAAGGTTCGTATTATCACTTGAAGTGTGTGGCCTTAAATTCAACAAGGACGATGGAGTTTAAAAATCATCAAATAATAATCTCAATTAAAGAAGTGATTATACATTAATGAGGTGATAAATAACATCCAATTCTGCCCCTTGCTACTCCCATGGATCAACCCATAAGTGGGTTAGCCCTCTATTGATTCTATGGTTTCAATGGAAGCAGAAAGTAGACTCATGAGGGAAGAAATGAAGAAGAAAAAAACACAATAAAATAACAATCACTCCACTATTGTATGATAATCTCACAAGGTTTGGTATGAACAAGTTCACACCTTGAACCAATGGTATCAAATTCATAAGGATAAGAACATAATAATAATAGAATAAGAACTTTTATTACCAAACAAGGATGAATTAAAACAACTTACATGTGGAAGACAAATTTGAGACAACAAAACCACAACATAATATTAAAATGAAAGAAAGCTCAAATATTACAAACTCCATCACCACCACTACCTTAAATATGCATTTTAGAAGCCTTGGGTTGAGCCTCCAATAGTAAAAATCATTCCAGTTGATTATGGTAGGCCTAGGGTGGTGGAAAACTTGTGTAACGTAGACTTTTCCACGTTTGACCCAAGGTGGCAGCCAGCTTTCATCCACCAAACGGACGTGATTTTATAACCTTCTCTATTGTCGAATAAGATTGGGACATAGAATAATAAAATGGATCCCCAGATATCTCCTAACCGTCTGTAAAATTTGGGCCCTTTTGAAGTTTTAGATTCGGAAATATGATCAGATTCGTGGGTTGTTTGTCTGGGCCACAGAATCTGGCCCAGAATTTTATCTCTAATTTGGGCCGCCTAACTGAATACCATGGAGGCCGAATTAGAATTGGATCCTGAAGCATTATTTGTTACTCTACATGTCTTCTAGAATCCCACTTAATTTGGGATTCATTGGGGTTTTATGTTGGACCCCACAGTCTCATCAGTGGCCTGGTGTCCAATCTGACTTCTCCAGAATTGTTTTCTTTCATCACAAAATATCCCCATCTTTTTCCATGAATTCTCCATTGATCCCTGAATGAAACATGTTCATATTTAAGTTTAGATAAATTTCCCAAAATAAAAAATTAAAATATGTATAATTATATTCCTTAAAATTAGATGAATCATTGGGTACGTTAAATGATGTTAAAAAATGTACCACATAATAGTGCATTTTAAGAAGTTATTACAATCATAATGTGAAATGATGTTCAAAGTGTAAAATTCACTAAAATTTTGTTTATGAATAATAAATCACATGAATATTATATAAAATAACAATGAATATTAGCCTTATTTAGTGGCTAATCACACCCCCAAATCGATTTTTTCTTGTCCCGAGAAAAATATATCTTATCAAAATGAAATTAGAATTCCATTTTCCAAAAAAAATTAATACACAATGATCACAAAAAACCCTTATACCAAAAAATCATGAAACCCATCAAAATATTTTAATAAAAGAGAGTTTCATAAGCATATCCCAATCCCAAGCCCATTTCTTTATTCAAATTCATTGCCATATTTCATCCAATATCAATTAAGTATGAGGATGTGTTGTGCATCAAAATAAACATGGGGATTAATCTTCATTCAAGGGTGAAATTACGGAAGCTCTTGGTGGAATAAAATTTCAATATTAAGATGAGTATTCAAATTTTTTGTATCATATATATTTTTGTTGTTTTTTTTGTTGTTTTTTTTCAATTTTGCCATGCTAATTGAAATTTCACTCAAAAGAGTCAACCCCTGTAGCGAGACTTTGCCGATGACTTCCAGGCTCAAAGACCTTAGGGAACCAAGTGAATCCCACATAATCGGGCATCATCTCAAGTTAACTCATTCAAAAACAAATTCAAATTACCAAAAATAGAGATAAAATTACTAACTCTGGGCCAGACAACTATGGAGTCACGATCCCCAAGTGTCGAAAGCTAGACATTAGGACATTTCATTGCTCCACGCGCAAATTTATTATTATTTTTATTATTATTATTTTCATTGAATACTCATACTAAAACTAAAATGATCACCAAACCTATGCTATTTATTTGGGGGACCCCATGAACTCAAACTAATACCACACTATCCAATGGACGTGCATTGTGATCTTTTTTTTATTTGGATGAAAATATAAACAATGAAATATCACATTGGAAATCCACAAATTAAAAAATCTGTGCTCATGAAATTATACAAGGATTAAAATCAAAATCATGTCATGCTAAATTTTTTTATATTTAGTTTCAAAGTGTGCAATGTGTATTACCATGTTCAAAGTTAAAGGAATATTTCCTTCCATTTACACAAAAAAAAATTCAACTCATTTTTTTTACACAAAAGCATTTTTTATTTTATCTTCCCCCCAAACATAAAATAACACTGTCCCTAGTGTTTAAAGAAAAGAAAATTTAGAAGGGGTAGAGGTACATAATGAATGATTAAAAAGGAAATTGAAAATGAGGATCATGGAATGAAGTCACCTGGTGGTTGAAGTTGAAATTCTTGCTGCTCCAATTTAGTCCATTGATATCCATGTCACTTGCAGAGTTCCCTAGTGGAAAAAGGAAAACAAACAAACAAAATAGTATATATATATATATATAAGTAAAATATAAGTATATATGTAAAATAAAATAAACGGATGATACATTGTCTTCTTTTTAAATTTCTGGATAAGTTATTACTCAAGGATCACACCACATGACACAAATGAATATGGTGCTCCCCTTTTGTACCCATCCATACTCATAATAGAAGAACAGGCCAAAAGTCTATTTTATTATTATTATTATTATTTATTATTTATTATTTTCCAATATCAAAATGATTAATTAATCTTATTTGAAAAATAAATATGATTCATAAAGATTAAAAACATGAAAACCACAGGTTGCCTCCCATACAGCGCTTTTGTTTAACGTCGCTAGCCCGACATGGATCCCAAATCTATCAATTTTTTCCTGGTTCATAGATTGGCTCAATTTACTCAACCTCTATTTCTTGTTTATTGAATGATTCAATGAATGGTTTTAACCTTTGACCATTGACCTTGAAAATTTAACCACTAGTGGGATCTTGAATCTCTACTACCCCATGGGGGTACACATGATGCACTATGAAAGGACCTGACCATCTAGACCTTAACATTCCCTTGTGTAAATGAAGTTTTGAACTATATAAGAGCACAAATTTTCCCGGTTCAAAATGTTTGACCTTGATATTCATAGATTGGTAGGCTTTAACTCTAGATTTATTGATCCTGGAATTTTCATAAGCCTCCATCCTTAGTTCCTCCAGTTCATTGAGATCTAATTTCATTTTTGTTCCAGCAAATGAGAGGTTATAATCCATTTTCTTAATTTCCCAAAAGGCCTTATGTTCAATCTCCACTGGCAAATGGAATGCTTTACCATAAACCAACCTATATGGTGACATTCCTATGATGGTTTTCTATGATGTACGACATACCCAAAGAGCATCCAAGAGTTTCTTAGACCAATCTTTCCTAGAAGGATTGACAGTTTTCTCAAGAATTTGTTTGATTTCACGATTGGCTAACTCAGCTTGACCATTGGTCTGTGGGTGGAAAGCATTGGACACTTTGTGAGAAATTGCATATTTTTCAATGAGTGATGAGAATGGATGATTGCAAAAATGAGTTCCACGATCACTAATGATAGCCCTAGGAATTCCAAATCTAGAGAAGATGTTTTCCTTGAGAAATATAATCACAGTTTGATGATCATTGGATTTTGTAGGAATGGACTCAACCCATTTAGAGACATAATTTATAGCTAATAGAATGTAAAGATATCCCCTATATTTTGGGAAGGGACCCATAAAATCAATTCCCCAACAGTCAAAGATTACAACCACTAAGATAGGAGTGAGTGGCATTTGATTCCTTTTTGTGATGGACCCTACTTGTTGACACCTAGGATAGGTTTGAAAAAATGTGTAGGAGTCCCTTGAGAGGGTGGGTCAGAAGAGACCACATTGAAGAATCTTAGTAGATGTTTTCCTAGAGGAAAAGTGAACTCCACATGCATCACTATGATAGAATTTAAGGATGGACTCTTGTTCAGATTCTGGAACACACCTCTTAATGACTTGGTCAGGGTAGAACTTATAGAGGTATGGTTCATGAAACACAAAGTGTCTGACATCAGAAAGGAATTTCCTTCGAGCTTGAGTCCCTAATAATTTTGGAAGGACTCATGTAACTAAAAAATTATCTATGTCAGCATACCAAGGGCAGTCACTCACAGAGTATAGGTGTTCATCAGAAAATGAATCAGAAAAAGAAAGGTGATTTCAGTTGTCTTTGAATTCCATCCTAGAGAGGTGATTAGCTACAACATTTTCAACGCCCTTTTTATCCTTGATTGTGAGGTCAAATTCTTGTAAGATAAGGACCCACCTAATTAGTCTAGCCTTCACATCTTGTTTTTCGAAGAGGTATTTTAGTGCAGAATGGTCAGTGAGCACACTGATGGGGGATCCTAAGAGGTATGACCTAAACATTTCTAAGGAAAAAACAATAGCAAGTAACTCCTTTTCAGTAGTGGTGTAGTTTATTTGGGTATCATTTAAGGGTTTTCTTTCATAAGCAATGACATAAGGAGTTTTATCACAACGTTGTCCTAACAAAGCTCCAACAACAAAGACACTGGAATCACACATATGTTCGAAATGAAGGTTCCAATTTGGAGATTTCATAATGGGAGGAGAGGTGAGAGAGGATTTGAGGGTGGATAATGAACCCTCATAGCTTTCTGTCCAAACAAATGGAGCATCCTTTACTAGCAGAGCATAAAGGGGACATGAGATTGAACTCAAGTCCTTGATGAATCTTCTATAGAAACCAGAATGTCCTAAAAAAGACCTCACTTCCTTGACAATTTTGGGTGATGGAAGGTGACGAATGAAGTCAACCTTGGCTTTATCAACTTCAATCCCCCTACCTGAGACCATATGACCTAGAACTAGTCCCTCTTTAACCATGAAATGTCATTTTTCCCAGTTTTGGACCAGATTATTTTCTTCACATCTTGACAAGACTCTCTCCACATTCTTCAGACATCCCTCAAATGTATCCCCAAACACAGAGAATTCATCCATGAAGTCCTCAAGAAAATACCCTACCATGTCTGAGAAGATTCCCATCATGCACCGCTGGAAGGTTCCAGGAGCATTTCATAAACCAAAGGGCATGTGTTTGAAGGCAAAGGTACTGAATCGACATGTGAATGTAGTCTTCCCTTGATCCTCTTGGGAGACCTCAATTTGATTATACCCTGAGTAACCATCTAAGAAATAGTAGAAGGAATGACCTGCCACTCTCTCAAGGACTTGGTCAATGAATGGTAAGGGGAAATGGTCCTTCTTGGTGAATGAGTTTAGATTTCTATAGTCAATGCAGACCATCCATCCACTACTCACCCTTGTTGGAAGAATCTCTCCATCCTCATTGGTTATCACTGTGATTCCAGCCTTTTTTGGAACCACTTGAATTGGGCTCACCCACTCACTCTCATCTATGGGATAGATGATACCATCTTTTAACAATTTCAGAAGTTCTTTCCTTACTACCTCCATGAGATTTGGATTGTGTCACCGTTGAGGTTGACGACATGGATTTTAATCAGATTCTAGAACAATCCTATGAGTCCCAATAAGTGGGATAATCCCAGGAATATCAGACAGGGTCCAACCAATGGCTTTCTTATGTTTCCTAAGGACATCTAGAAGCATCCTTTCATGATTGGATTCAAGATAAGAATAAATGACAATAGGATGTGTTTGATTGTCCCCTAGGAAAGCATACTTGAGTTTAGCAGGAAGTTCCTTCAATTCAAGATCAGGTTGGTTCAGAATTTCAGTAGAAAATTGGGACATTGGATCAAGTTCAATTTCATTTTTTATAGTTTCAGATAGGATTGATTCCCCACATGTAGAAGTTTCAGATACTAGATTGGATTGATCAGATTTAGGGAAGGAATTTTGATTAGTCTCCATGAAATTGGTTTCTTGAAAGGATTCACTGATTTTTAGACCTATGACTTCATTATAAGAGCAATTTGAAATTGATTCAAGCCAAGGAGATAAACTTCCTTCTTGTGAACAAAGGAAATCAATCTCATCCCGACTTAACCATTCATCAAATATTCCTTGATGTTCTCTGGATTCATTATCAATGATTCCTATCATGTTTACTTCATGAATATCCTCATCATCCCCTATTTGTGACTTTTCATTATAGATGTTCATGTATAGACTCATGTTCCCAAAGGTGATGGTCATGTTCCCATTTCGGACTCGGATAATAGAGTTGATTTTCGCAAGAAAAGGACGGACAAGGATGATTGGGTTTTTTTCCTTATTTCCTAAGTTTAAATGGTTGTCAAGGACAATGAAGTCAGCAGGGTATATGAGGTTTTCAACCTTTACCAAAATGTCCTTTAAAATCCCATTTGGAACCCTAATGCTACGATCAGCAAGTTGAAGTGTGACAGATGTGGATTGGAGTTCTTCTAGCCCTAACTATCAGCACACATCATAAGGGATGAGATTGACACTAGCACCTAGATCACACAAGGCCTTGACAACATTGCTCTCTCCATGTTCAACATTGATGTAAGGGAAACCCGGGTCTTTCAACTTAGGAGGAATGGTCCCTTGAATGGTGGTACTCATATTAGTAGCCAAAAGGACTTGTTTTTTATGTGAAAATTTTCTTTTAAAAGTGCACAAGTCCTTAAGGTACTTTGAGTAGTAAGGTATGGTTTGGATGGCATCAAGAAGGGGAATGTTCAACTTGACTTGTGAGAAGATTTCCCTCAATGTTTCACTCAGTTCAGGCAAGATTTTCCCCCTCATGCCTTGAGGAAATTTTTCAGGTTATGGGGTTGTTTGTTGAAGAGTTGTTTCTTTGACAATGTGATCGTGTTTTTCAGTTTGATCATTTGGTTCATTTGAATTTTCATCCAAGTTTTAATCTTCAGGTGGGTTCTGAATTACTTGTTCAGGTTTCTCAATTGATTTCCCACTTCTTAAAATAGTCACAACCTTTTGTTGTTTATGAGTTGTTTGAGTACAACTTGACTCTCCCATTGAAGTTGAGGATGGCACTGCCTAAGTAGGAATGGGTGCCTTTCCAGTTTTGATGGTTTGAAGGTCTTGTTTTAAGGAAGGGACTTATGAGTTCATCCTCTCCATTTGTTAGTACAGTTGTTCTAGTAGGCTTTGTGGAACATTTTGGGTTGGTGCTTGAGAAGATTGTTTTATCCCAGGGGGATATTTTGGAGGTGGGATGGTTTGTTGAAAATGGACCGGTGTTTGTTGGTATTGGATAGGTTGGGTTTGGAACTGGTTATGGGTTTGGTAGTTCGGATGAGGGTAAGGATTTTTTCCTTGTGGTTAGCTAGGTTGTTGGTTATCTTTCCAGCTGAATCCTGGGTGGTTATTATACCTTGGGTTGAAGTTGTTTTGGTATTGAGGCTTTTGAAAGTTTAAATCGTTTACTTCCACTGGGGGTCCTCCTAAAAGAACATCCTTGATGCATGTAATGGTTGGGAAGTTTTCTATCTTATGGTTATGTTTGTCACAAATTGTGAAAATAGGGTTAACAGTTTGGATTTCATGGACTTTTCTAAGTTCTATCTCTTCAACCTCCCTAGAGAGTGCTGCGAGTTTAGCCCAAAGGCTTTCCTCTTCTCTAAGTGTATAAATTCTAGTAGTTATTTCTGGCTGTTCAGAATAAGGTGAAGTTCCCCATGTTTGGTTTTGTTCAGAAATAATTTCTAGATACTCGTAACCATCATTTGGGGATTTGGTTTTAAAGGTTCCATTACACATCATTTCAATGAATTGTTTATTCTCTAGCCGTCGTAGGTGAGCCCTCTTCCTACAGCGGAAGAGGAAAAGTGTGTGTTTCGTAATGGAATATTTCACAACCTATTGTTTCTCACACTGATAATGACTCACGTGGGATTAGAGGTTCGTGATGATTACAACAAATGAAAAAACAATCACTGGAATGAACTACAAGAACTCTGATTCCCACCATAATCGGGATACATAGGAATCATTCTCATGGCATGAGCTCACTAGATATCCTCATTTGGAATCCAACTCAAATTCCCCTAATTTGGGCCTCCTATTTAGGGAAGGAAGTTTTATTAGTCTCCATGAAATTGGTTTCCTGAAAGGTTTCACTGATTGTTAGACCTATGACTTCATTATAAGAGCAATTTGAAATTGATTCAAGCTAAGGAGATAAACTTCCTTCTTGTGAACAAAGGAAATCAATCTCATTTCGACTTAACCATTCATCAAATATTCCTTGATGTTCTCTGGATTCATTATCAATGCTTCCTATCATGTTTACTTCATGAATATCCTCATCATACCCTATTTGTGAGCATTAATTATAGATGTTCATGTATAGACTCATGTTCCCAAAGGTGATGGTCATGTTCCCATTTCGGACTCGGATAATAGAGTTGACTATTGCAAGAAAAGGACGGCCAAGGATGATTGGGTTTTGTTCCTTATTTCCTAAGTTTGGATGGTTTTCAAGGACAATGAAGTCAGCAGGGTATATGAAGTTTTCAACCTTTACCAAAATGTCCTTTAAAATCCCATTTGGAACCCTAATTCTACGATCAGCAAGTTGAAGTGTGACAGATGTGGATAAGAGTTCTTCTAGTCCTAACTGTTAGCACACATCATAAGGGATGAGATTGACACTAGAACCTATATCACACAAGGCCTTGACAACATTGCTCTCTCCAAGTTCAACATTGATGTAAGGGAAACCCGGGTCTTTCAACTTAGGAGGAATGGTCCCTTGAATGGTGGTACTCACATTAGCATCCAAAAGTACTTGGTTTTTATGTGAAAAGTTTCTTTTAAAAGTGCACAAGTCCTTAAGGTACTTTGAGTAGTAAGGTATGGTTTGGATGGCATCGAGGAGGGGAATGTTCAACTTGACTTGTGAGAAGATTTCCCTCAATGTTTCACTCAGTTCAGGCTTGATTTTCAACCTCAAGCATTGAGGAAATTGTGCAGGTTATGGGGTTGTTTGTTGAAGAGTTGTTTCTTTGACAATGTTATCATGTTTTTCAGTTTGATCATTTGGTTCATTTGAATTTTTATCCAAGTTTTAATCTTTAGGTGGGTTCTGAATTAGTTGTTCAGGTTTCTCAATTGATTTCCCACTTCTTAAAATAGTCACAGCCTTTAGTTGTTCATGAGCTGTTTGAGTACAACTTGACTCTCCCATTGAAGTTGAGGATGGCACTGCCTAAGTAGGCATGGGTGCCTTTCCAGTTTTGATGGTTTGATGGTCTTGTTTTAAGTAAGAGACTTCTGAGTTCATCCTCTCCATTTGTTAGCACAGTTATTCTAGTAGGCTTTGTGGAACATTTTGGGTTGGTGCTTGAGAAGATTGGTTTATCCAAGGGGGATATTTTGGAGGTGGGATGGTTTGTTGAAAATGGACCGGTGTTTGTTGGTATTGGATAGGTTGGGTTTGGAACTGGTTATGGGTTTGGTAGTTCTGATGAGGGTAAGGATTTTTTCCTTGTGGTTGGCTAGGTTGTTGGTTATCTTTCCAGCCGAACCCTATGTGGTTATTATACCTTGGGTTGAAGTTGTTTTGGTATTGAGGCTTTTGAAAGTTTAAATCGTTTACTTCCAATGGGGGTCCTCCTAAAATAACATCCTTGATGCATGTAATGGTTGGGAAGTTGTCTATCTTATGGTTATGTTTGTCACAAATTGTGCAAACAGGGTTAACAGTTTGGATTTCATAGACTTTTCTAAGGTCTATCTCTTCAACCTCCCTAGAGAGTGCTGCAAGTTTAGCCCAAAGACGTTCCTCTTCTCTAAGTGTATGAATTCCAGTAGTTATTTCTGGCTTTTCAGAATAAGGTGATGTTCCCCATGTTTGGTTTTGTTCAGAAATGATTTCTAGATACTCGTAACCATCATTTGGGGATTTGTTTTTAAAGGTTCCATTACACATCATGTCAATGAATTGTTTATTCCCTGGACCCAACCCTTCATAGAAAATTCTCACTTGTTCAGGTATAGAAAAACCATGGTGTGGAACCATGTTTAGAGTGTCTTCGAACCTCTCCCATGTTTCATAGAATGACTCTCCCTCTTTTTCAAAAAAGTTTTGGATACTATTTTTATGTGCAATTTTTTTGTGGTGGGGAAAGTATTTCTTGAAGAATTATCTTTCTGGTTGGTACCAAGAGCTTATGGATGATGGTCTAAATTTTTTTAGCCAATTTTTAGCTCGATCATTTAAAGAAAAAGGAAATAGCTTCATCTTAGCTGATTATAGTTGATGTGGGGACACATGGTTTCTACAATGTCATTGAACTCCTTAATGTGAAGGTAGGGAATCTCGGACTCCATTCCATGGAATGTGGAAAGGTGGATTAGGACATGGGGGTTTAAATATGCAGTTGGCATCTCCTAGGTAATTTTGTCAAATGCATGAGGGGTAATTGGTCCAAGAAGGTGTGAGGTATTCATTCATGGTTTGATCATTTGCATTCCCCAAGTTTGGGGCTGCCTCATTTGGGTTTCCATTTTGGTTTCCACCCGGGTTTATGAGTTGGTTTCTTTGAAGACATTCCATTGAAATGGGATCAACTTTGGTCTCTAGAGTATTAGGAAAATTAGGATCTAATGGAATGAGATCCCTTGGTGTACTTGACTCCCCAACCCCAGGACCATCCACCCTAACTAGACGGTTTGATTTATCGCGGGTGTAGGCGGACATGCGCCAAAAGAAAAAAAACGAGAAAGGGACAATATAAGAGAATTTGGATGAGAAAATAAGAAATGGGGAGAATAGAATGGGTGTTTAGATGACTTACTTGGGTCCCCGACAATGTTGCCAAAATTTGATTCTCGCTCAAATTTACCCAAGAGATGAAGGTAGAATGGTCCTTGTAGTTTAGCTTGGTTTATCGAATCCTCAGAGACCTAAGAAGAAACCTATATGCACGTACATTCTATGGAATATTTTTGGTTATGAAGTAGAAAAATTGGGTTGATTTTAGATGGGTTTAAAGGAACTCTAATAGGATTAAGTTAATTCAATTTAAAATAATGAGTTGATCCTAGGTTATTGCTCGAGGTGGATTGGACGTATTTCTTTTTCAATGATTTCAATTTCTAATATTTGAGATGGGTTCATTTAAGGAAATAAAACAACATCATCACTTACTGGTTTAATACCTACACCCTTTAATACTAATCACCTATACACTTGAAGGATAAATGTTTTGAGCACTTCAAGGAAAATTTTCATATTAGCACTTGAAGTGTGTGGCCTTAAATTCAACAAGGATGATGGAGTTTAAAAATCATCAAATAAAAATATCAATTAAAGAAGTGATTATACATTAATGAGGTGATAAATAACATCCAATACAGCCCCTTTCTACTCCCTTTGATCAACCCATAAGAGGGTTATCCCTCCATTGAATCTATGGTTTCAATGGAAGCGGAAAGTAGACTCATGAGGTAAGAAATGGAGAAGTAAAAAAAACAATAAAATAACAATCACTCCACCGTTGTGTGATAATATCACAAGGTTTGGTATGAACAAGTTCAGAACTTGAACCAACAGTATCAATGTGATAAGGAGAATAACATAATAATAATAATAGAAGAAGAACTTTTATTAACAAACAAGGATGAATTAAAACAACTTACATGTGGAAGACAAATTTGAGACAACAAAACCGCATCATAACATTAAAAGGAAAGAAAGCTAAAATATTACAAACTCCTTCACCACCACTGCCTTAAATATGAATTTTGGAATCCTTGGGTCGATCCACCAACAGTACAAAGAATCCCACTTGATTATGGTAGGCCTAGGGTGGTGGAAAGCTTGTGGAACTTAAACTTTTCCACATTTGACCCGAGGTGGAAGCCAACTTTCATCCACCGAACAGAAGGGCTTTGATGACCTTCTAGATTTCCGAATCAGACTGGTCCATAAAAGAATAAAATGGATCCCAAGATGTCTCCTAACCCCCTGTAAAATATTTCACCTTTTGGAGTTTTATATTCGGAGATATGATCAGATTAGTGGGCTGTTTCTCTAGGCCGCAGAATTTGGACCATAATTTTAGTTCTAACTTGGGCCGCCTAACTGGATACCATGGAGGCCGAATTAGAATTGTATCTTGAAGAGTTAGTTGTTCCTCCACATGTGTTCTAGCATCCCACGAAATTTAGGATTCATTGGGCCTGTATGATGGGTGCCACAGTCTCATCTGTGTCTTGGTGTCCAATCTGACTTCTCCACAATTGTTTCCTTTCATCACAAAATATCCCCATCTTCTTCCATGAATTCTCCATTTATCCCTAAATAAAACATGTTCATATTAAAGTTTAGATCAATTTACCAAAATATAAAATTAAAATATGTATAATTATATTCCTTAAAATCAGATGAATCATTGGG
The DNA here is from genome assembly GCA_963277665.1 of Viscum album. Classification (NCBI taxonomy): domain Eukaryota; kingdom Viridiplantae; phylum Streptophyta; class Magnoliopsida; order Santalales; family Viscaceae; genus Viscum; species Viscum album. The sequence goes on from OY728157.1 coordinate 1,999,317,804, forward strand.
TACTTTAAATGATGTTAAAAAATGTACCATATAATAGTGCATTTTAAGAAGTTATTACAATCATAATGTGAAATGAGGTTCAAAGTGTAAAATGCACTTAAATGGTGTTTATGAATAATAAATAAGATAAATATTATATAAATTAACAATGAATATTAGCCTTATTTAGTGGCTAATAATTAGGATTAATGGAGTGTCTGTGGGTTAGTATATCTGTAGTCAGATGGAGCTTTCTCCCAGGAATAATACTGGGAAGTTCTCATTTTAGAGGATTAGGGTTTGGGGTCTGTCCTCCCCTTTTCGTCTCTAAGAACCGGAACTTCATATCTCTGGTAGGTAAGGTAAAGATTACACTTTGTTTTCCCTACAATCAAAAGAGATGCCTCCCTCGCCTACCAGGATCAATTTAAGGGAAACCATCCTAGTGTAATCCCCAAACTTTCATACCTTCTTCAATTCATTGGATCCTTGTCTAATGTAATGTGAATAGAGGGAGGGCCTACCGACTCACCATTTTCTTAGGCCGCCTCAACCTCGTCCAACTTGGCCGCCGTAGGTGCACCCTCTTCCTACAGCGGAAGAGGAAAAGTGTGTGTTTCATAATGGAATATTTCACAACCTATTGTTTCTCACACTGATAATGACTCACGTGGGATTAGAGGTTCGTGATGATTACAACAAATGAAAAAACACTCACTGGAATGAACTACAAGAACTCTGATTCCCACTATAACCGGGATACGTAGGAATCCTTCTCATGGAATGAGCTCACTAGATATCCTCATTTGGAATCCAACTCATATTCCCTTAATTCGGGCCTCCTATTTAGGAATAATCCCCAAATTAAACCCCCAAGCCGTCAGGGAATCCTTTTTAGAAAGTAAGCCAAAACTCATTTCTCTCGAAAAACTATACTCTCCTATGAGATTTATCAAACTACGTGGGCTTTTATTCCCATCCACTTGCGATACATAGGAAGCATCCTTTTGGTTCAAACCCATAATTTCAAAATCCACCGTGTTCTCCATGGGCCATATTCTCAACCGGGTCTGATTTTACTTGGAAATCCATATTCTATCGAAATTCATTGGGCTGCCTAGGTAAAAGTCTCACACCAAACTTTGACTAACCATCTTTTATTAGAGGTCCTTATCACTTGACCATAAATGGTATGATGTGTCCCAATAAGCGTCATCTAACTCTGAGGGTTCTGATTTCTTTCACAAGGATAGGTAAGTAACCCATTTCATGGGTGTGATCCCAATATCAAAAAAAACCTTCATCTCCCTAGATGGAAATAAATTTCATAGTTCCCTAATGAGTGGCTTGAAACCCAGGATCATCATAAAGATTATTAAAAGAATCTCTAAATAGTATATGAGAGCATACTATTGATAGAGAATATCAAATACATATAGATATCTCTATTAATGAATAACCTTGAATACATACTTATGATTATAAATTTTATACGTGTTAATAAGTGATTGAGAATTCTAAGGGGAACTAATGTTATGCTTGGTGAATTAATAAGGATTTATGAAAATATATTAAATTTATAAAGAGTCATGGAGTAGACAATAATTCCCCCCAAAATGGTGTGATGACACTAAACTTTCATACACTCGACCAATGCATGTTATTATGTAACATTAAGTTCAATATTAACGAATTCCTGCCTTTACAAAGATGGTACCTATTGGATAAAGAGTTGTTAGAAGTTTCCGATTCAATTAATAAATCCCACGGAAACCGCCTGGTAGTAGTGATTCTTAATACTAGAACACACATTTCAATGAAATATGAAACAGAGTATTTGGGACACTTTCCCATGAATGTGATCTATATAATAACATAAATAAATAAAATGGAAAAAATTTACCATATTGGTTTTAAATTTCAAGTATATGTTCATATAAGGAAAAAAGATGTGAATAAATAAAAATAAAAAATTTTAAAATATTGAAATTAATTTATTGTTTATAATTTTATTAAAAATATTATTAATAATATAATTAGATTGAATTTTTAAGAAACACGAACACAGTTGTTATTAAATTAATACAAAAAGAAAATAAATGCGACTAAAAATGTGAAAAGTTGCACAATTTGAATGAATTTTTTATTAACATTAGTTTTTTTATAAATATATCATTTTTAAAGGGTAAAACTTAATATATTCAAAATATATAATTTTCATTAAATTTAAAAATAAAAATCAAATAAATATTTTCAAATTTTACATTAATTTTATTTTATAATAAATGATATTTTATTGAACGATTTTAAAGTCCTAAAACCCCAATCTTTTAACTAATGATTTTTAAATATATCTAAATTAAAATTGTGGTCCCTTAATTATCAAATTTTTCTTTTATAATGTTTATGTTTTCGCCTAAAGAGTAAAATCATTTTTCCACTATTAAGGTTAATGGGTTTTTCTTTGAAATCTACATGAACTAGTGTTAAAATTATTTCTCCGCACACATTATATTTTTCTTTGATAAATATTTTTTTTCTGGTTTATAATTAGTGGGATAAAATTATTTAACAAGATTCATACTATTTTAGTCATAAATTATATATTAATGAAGTTAAAATTACTAGTTACCATAGTAAAAACTAAAAAGGTAGATGTAATGAAATATGAAAGTAAAAGAAAAGTGATTAAAAATGTGATTTACTACACATTTGATGATTGTATCAACCATATAATCCATACAACCCTTTAATTATTAAATTTTGAGCCCCATGGGGTATAAAATTTTATCCCTCATCAATGGATTGACACAAGGTAGAACTTTAACATTGCCTTAAGAGACATCTCTATGAAACTAGTGGCTGTAAAAATATGAAACACCTCCTTGAAATTGTATAAAGTGAAATAGTGGGATTGGAGGATTTTTTTCAAATTATTTGTGATTTTTAGAGGTCTAAGGTTTGAGCACTATTATTAGAAAATATGAAACACCTCCTTGAAATTGTATAAAGTGAAATAGTGGGATTTGGGAAGGCCCACAATTTTTCCAAACTGTACAACCACACAAGAGAAACTATTCAAATGGGGAAAATGATTTTTCATAGTTGGAACATGGTTTGACAGTAAATCTCTGTGACTCAGAGAGGCTTTCCGAATGGGAAAATTCCCTCTTTCTATGTGAAAACATGGATATTCATGAATGATATTGGAGATAATTTAGTAAAGGTGGTGGTGAAGATGAAATCCTCTAGAATGATAGGAACCACCTATAAATAGGGCTCTACCCCCTTCATAAATGTATAGAAATACTTAATGAAGATTCAAAGGCTCCAAATTTTAGAAGGTGATTCATGAAGGCTTTTATTCTGAATATGTTTTCTAAGAAAGGAAGTTCATTAAGGCAATGAAATATGGAAAAAATTGTAATCATAATGAATGTATTAAATTTCATGAAGGCTATAAAAATATAACCAAAAGTTTTTAGATTTAAAAATTCTATGTGTGGTTCTCTATGTGAAAACATTGATATTCCTGAATGATATTAGAGATATTTTAGGAAAGGTGATGAGGAATATGAAATCCTCTATAATGGTAGGAACCACCTATAAATAGGTCTCTACCCCCTTCATAAATGTATATAAATACTTAAGGAAGATTCAAAGGCTAAATTTTTTTGAAGGTGATTCATGAAGGTTTTTCTTCTGAATATGATTTATAATAAAGGAAGTTCATTAAGGCAATGAAATATGAAAAACATTGTAAGCATAATGAATGTATTAAATTTCATGAAGGCTATAAAAATATAACCAAAATTTGTTAGATTTACGAATTCTATGTGAGGTTTTCTAAAGTGTTTGAACTTCACGAAAGGAGGTTTATTCATGATGTATGCTTGTGGTTCACAAAATAGGTGTGCTTTACCAAAGTTTTTGGGTTCTCTAAGGTAGTATATGCTTGTCAAGAATTGGGCAGTTTAACGAAGGTTGTGTGAGATTAAAGAAGGTAGTGGGCATCGCGAATGTATTAAAAATGGATTTCCCAGTAAATGAATGGTAAATTGGTATTCATAAAGTGGATTAAAGTAGAACATCTGCATAGAATCTACCTATATCGTAGGAGGTATTCATATTTTTTATGATGGTACCTAAATTTCTGTAAACCATGACTGAATCCTTTTTAGAGTAGTGAGAAAATGAAGAGGAAAAAGGTGATCATTTCTATATGTAATCATACATAAAAGTAAATATTAGGGAGTGACCCTTGGGAAGCAGTGTATTATCCCTAAATGTTATAACGAAGTGATCCTAGGTATATAAGTGATCTATTTTAATCCTTTAATTGGAAGTGAGACTTAGTTAATTTCATATATCGACACATTGTGGTTGTATACTGCATGGATTTAACCAAGTGATGGTGAACCAACTAAAAATCTTCGTGTCCATGTGCTTTCTTTTATGCTTTACATTTTATGCATCATCAACTAATAAAGGTGGTAAACATAATATTAGTGTAAACACTAAAAAGAAAAATAAGTGACCTGTATAATAAATAGATTAGGATCCAGTCGGGCTAGAAGAATCATGAAAAGAATATATATACCCTTATTCAACCCCATCTCAGGGTATCTAAGACCATTTTGGGACTACAATTATATAATAACACTACTAATAGTATGTTCTCCTCCCATGATTCACCAAAATCCATTAAATAAGCAGTAATCTAATCTTCTAATGTTTGTATCATCCTTTTGGATTCTACATCCAATTGAGGGTGATACGTCATACTTGTGGTAAATTGAGTCATAAGGGATACTGTAAGGATTTCTTTTAAAATGATTTAAACCCTATATTTTGTTCTAAAACTATCTAAACTCGTACATCATGCCTCTTGACCACTTATCGAATGTAGATTTTTTAAAATTCCTCCACTATATGAGACTCATGAATAGGGATGACACAATCCCACATTATGAGTCAATCTACTATAACCCATATGGAATTGTGTTTGAAAACCAATAATGGGAAACCAATCATAAAATACATGGCTATCTACTCCCATTTCCAAACTAGAATAAAAAAATACATCTAAATACCTGATGGTCACTGATGCTCTATCTTTACCTACTGACATGATAATCATCACAAAACAAACTCAACCACTATTATTTTAAAAAAAACCCAAAATCATTTTTCTTTAAACACCATATACATATTCAATATTACAAGATGAAACCCCCATCTTAAATGCTGGTTAGAATGAAGAATCTGTAATTTTTAATCCATATGGATGATCATATGACTGTAAAACCACAAAACTAAACTATCATCTAGTTTCCATCCCTCATTGGTCTCCCCACCATTGATTTTTGATCTTATTTCCACGTAGTCCAAATTTGATGTTTCTGACACATTAATAGTCTCCAATAAATCAACAACAAAAGAAAACAGGAAGAAAACCACAAGAGTAACATGGTCTTCACAATCCAGATGCATGTGGGCTATCACCAACATTATCTTCCACTGATCTAAAGACTATTTTTTCAACTGAAAATAAGACTTTCTATTTAAGGAATCTACCACCAAATTTTCATTACTCGGTGTATAAAGTAAGTCAAAGTAAAAAATTTGTAGATACTTGATCTATTTTCTTTGTCTCAAGATTAAATATCTTTGTGATAATATGTGTTTCATGCTCTTATAATCCCTAAACCCCATAAATTTTCCACCAGTGAGGTAATGAATCCATGTTTACAAAGCATTGACTATAAAAGGTTACTCCAAATCTTTTATTAGGTAATTATTCTCATGAAAACATAACTATTGTATACCATAAGAAACAAAATTATCTCATTACATAAGGAAACATCCCAAGCTATATTTCAAAGCATCACAATACAACACGTACCCCTATCTGAATTCTAAAAATATCAGGATTGTTGCTGATGTTAGGAAAACATAAAGCTCCTTATGTGTCTTTTAACACTCATTGTTCCATTCAAAAGGATGATTTTTCTCATAAATTTTGTTAATGGTGAATATAGTCTTCAAAATTCATGAACAAAATGTATGTAATAACCATCTATGCCAAGGAAACAATGTAACTCAAATACTCTTTTTTGTAGTTTCCAACAGATAACAACCATGATCTTTTATAGATCCATAGAAACACATATTTTAGAGATAAAAACCATGATCTGTTGTGGTTCGTATCGAGGCTTATAGTTCACAGGAGGTGAACAGTTCACAAGATGGTGTGTTGTTAAAAAAAATTAGGTGGAGTCTTTATAAATCGTGAAGGGTGTTGTTTCTGGAAACGAGACGGTGATTTGTGCTTCCACATAGGGAGAATGGAATTACATGAACCACATATGGGATATGGTTTGTGAGAGATGCAGGATACATGGTAATGGTGGTTCCATATTGAAGGTTTGTTAAATTCTGTTTTTATTAGTTTTGTGGATCTATTTCCCAATACAATGAGCACTAATCCCTTCATTAGTGGAAGTGATTGAGATTAAGAAAACCCAGGAGGATTTCAGTGAAATCTAGAGCGGTTCATGAGAAGAAGACCATTTGAAGAAGGTTATTATTAGAAATTCATAGCATTTGGTGAACTGTGAAGTGGTTTCTGTAAAGATAGGTCCACATAGGAGAGATATTTCGTGGAGGAAAAACTTCTTCCATGGAGCACTTGTAGTATTTTAGAGAAAGAATGAGAGTACGCGCAGCAGGGTTGTACGTAGAGAACTTGTGGTACATGGATTAAGGGAGGTTCACAGACTGCAATCTTCTAATTTAGTACATGAATTTAGTATTCATGAGTGATACATGGGAGACATATACCAATGTGGTACATGGAGGTGGCTCATGTAAGTAGTATACATACGTGATTTTTTGGGGATGATTTACAGAGGTGGTATGTAGAGAAGAGTTGTATGTGAAGTAAGAAGGACAGTTAGGGTAGGACAAGTTTGAAAATTAATTGTATGCGGAAAAGTAGATTACATCCGTAGGAGGAAATAGGACATAAAAATCATTTATCTACAGTTAAGGATGCATGATATAATGTCAATCCATTGAATCAACCTTTACGCTCATAAAATATGTTTAGATTCTTCCCAACACAGTCATCAAGGGGGAGTAAACGGAGGTGATCTAAGAGACATTGTGTGTTATCCCTAAAACCATGTAAAAGAAGTGTTCCTATCATATAATGAGTGTGATAAACATTTTTACTAAAAACTAGTGAATATTAGTTGACTTTGGTATGAATGATAACATACTGGCATATTCTCCTTAAACACAACCCTTAGTGGTGAACCAAATAAAATTGTCATTTCTTTACATACTATGTGATTTTTTGTTTTCTGTATATTCTCATCAAACAGGTTTAATAGGTTCCTACCAACATGGGAAAAAATCAATGAGTTTGAAAGAAAAAGTTGACACAGTAATTCACCCCTCCCCTCTCAAGGTGTTTTGGGGTCCTTCAACAATATCTCCATGTGTTACACATGATCATAACTTTTCCTAAGATACATCAATATTTCATCCACAAAGAACACCAAAAAATAATTCAGATACTTCTAAAATATCTACTTCATCAATTTCATAATGTCGTGTGGTTAATTCATAAGACCGAAAGTCATAACAACATACTTCAAATGGCCTTATATTCTCTACAAAGTTTTCTTTGGGATATCCTTCTTCTGAACATGCAATTGATGATATCTAGATTGTAAGTCAATTATAGAGAATAATTGGTATCCCCTCAATTAATAAAATAGATTATCAATGTGTGAAAGTGGATACCTAATATTCATCGTAACCTAGTTATTCTTATCATAAAACCCACACTATCAAATAGTTCAATCCACCACTTCACAAAAAAGAACTATGTTTCCCATGGATACATACTAAGCCAAATGAACCCTTTTCTTTCCAACACATCCAACTGAACATTCAATGACCATAATTAGATTGGTTCCATATAATAAGATGAAAGTGATATTAGAATGGTCCATAATAAGGGATCAATCTTAATCTTCACATATATTGTGGGTGGAAACCCTAGTAAATTTTTACGAAAAACATCAGAAAAATGATCAACCACTACTGGAAAACTAATCTCCCCTATCTCATCCATTGATTCCCTATTTAATGCTACCAAATGGTATGATATAATTCCAACCATTGATAGAAACAAGCTTATTTCACCATTAATTACATTCTTTTTTCTCTAAAGACATTATCAACTCCATCATTAGTCATAAAACTAATTTTTTAGATATAGAAATATATGTTATCCTTGAACATTATCGACCAATCCATACCCAAGATTATATCATAGAAATCCATATCAATCATTGGGAAACACCATCTTAATTTTACTCCATAAATAGTTATACAAATCTTTTCCACATAACTTCTTGACATTATCTTTGACTAGGAGGATTTGATGTTTCAAAATAGAAGGAATCATCTCAACACATAAAACCGAAAGATTAATAGAATAAGAATTAATAAATGAATGGGATGAAACCATATCAAAAATTTTTACATTGTGACTCCTAGATTATTAGGCTTGAATTTTTATAAGACTCCATTATAAGTTCCTAAAGTTCATTAAGATATAATTTCCTATTTTTTTCAAAAAAATATCATAGTTCATTTTATTGATTGCTCTAAAGACCGTGTATTTAATTTCAATTTGTAAATGTAAATATTTTCCATCAACCAACAAACATGGTGACCTGACAATGATTTTTTTTGAAAAGGGTAAGATATGCCCTAAGGGAATCCAATAATTTCTTATGATAATAACTCCTAGATGGATTGATGATTTTTTGAATAATTCACTTGTTTTTTTTCAAACATTACTTGACCATTAGTTTGAGGATGGTTGGAAGTTGAAAGTTGTTGAGAAATACCATACTTAGACATAAGTTATAAAAAGGTATAGTCTCATAAATGGGTTCCATGATCACTGATAATAGCCCAAGAAATTACAAATATAGAAAATATGTGTCCTTTCAAGAATCTAATATCAACATTATGGTCATTGGACTTGGTGTGAATGAACATTACCCATTTTTTTGACATATTTAATAGTTAAGAGGATGTAGCTATATCCCATATATTTTGGGAAGGGTCACATGACATCAACTTCCCAATAATAAAATATTTTGGAAACCAGAATTGGAATTAGGGGAATTTGATTCCTTTTGGTTATGGATCCTAATTGATGACACTAAGGAAAACATTAGTTAAATTTGTATGAATCCTTACTAAGGGTAGTCTAGAAGAAACCACGTTGTAGAACCATTTCATTAGTTTTCATTGTAGAAGAGTGGCCCCTTTTATTCAGTCCATGATGGAATTTAATAATGGACTTCTTCATATAATCAACAAAAAATATCATAATGGATTTATTATGATTGAACATGTAGAGGCCTTAATCATCAGACATATAGTGATTGATATCAGAAATTAATTTCTTCTTATAATGGACCCCGAATAATTTTGGAATGACACCCATAAAGAAGTGGTTTTATATGTCAGCATACCAAGGGAAATCAGCCATGGAATAGATGTGGCCATTCGAAAATGAATCATACATAGAAATGTGATGTGAGTTGTCATTGAATTCATTCCTAGAGAGGTGATCAGTTATAAATTTTTCAAAACCCTTCTTATCCTTAATTTTAAAATCATTCTCTTGAATATGAAGAAACCACATAATCAATCAATCATTTTAGTATTGTTTTTGAAAAATTCATTTTAGGGATGAATGATCAGTGAAGAAATTTATGGGGGATCTTAAGTTATATAACCTAAATTGTTCAATGTCAAAGAAAATCAAAAGATAAAAAATTTACCAGTTCTTATGTTATTGATATTTTCATCATTTAATGATTAAATTACATACGGAATAAAATATGGAGTTCTATCACAACAATTTCCAAAGAAATATCATCTTTTTAATTCACTTGTATCATACATAAGATCACGTGGAAGTTTCTAATTGGAAGACTACATGATAGTTGGGGAGATAAAAGATGAGTTGACTATTAATAATGATTCCTCATAACATTGTGTCCATAAAAATGGAACATCTTTCACCACCAGAGCCCAAAGTGGTTGGGAAATAGAGAAAAAAATTCTTATGAACCTTCTATATAAACCAGAAAGTTATCATAAGGAACTAAAATATTTGATATTTTATAGATACATAATGTGAAGAATGATATCAACTTTGTCCATATCCACCTTAATCCCAATAAAAAGACTATATGTCTTAGAAAAAGTCCTTCATTTACCATAAAATAGATTTTTTCCAAGTTTAAGTTGATATTTTTATCCCCACATTTGGAAAAAACCCTTTCAACATTTATAATTAATCTCTCAAATTTATCCCCAAATATAGATAAGTCTTGCATAATGCCCTTAAAACAATCCCCCACCATGACGTAAAATTTCCCCATTATGCACCACTGAAATGTATCATGGGAATTATATAACCCAAATAGCATATGCATGTAAGAGAACATGCCAAATGGATATGTAAAGTTTTTTTTAATATATCTTCATTGGAGACCTCAATTCTATTGTAACCAATGTATCAGTCTAATAAATAGTAGAACTGATGACTCTCCACTCGCTCGGGGACTTGGTCAATAAAGTCCAAATGGAAATGTTCTTTCTTAGTAGCTGAGTTTATCTTCTTATACTCAATACAAACTTCCCATAAACTACTCACCCTTTTTGTAAGAATATAACCATCCTCATTGGTTATCAAATTGATTCCAACATTTTTTAGAATAACTTGAATTGGTATTACCCACTCGCTCTAAGTAGTGGGATAAATGATACCCACTTTGGAAAACATTATAATTATTTCCTTACCACGTTAATAATATCGGGATTGAGTATCCACTAAGGATTGTGTCATGGTTTGGAGTCAGATTCTATAATAATACTATGAGTTAAAATGAGTGGGATAACCCCTAGAAAATCAAGAAGGGTCCATGAAGTTGCTTCCATGTTCTTTCCCAGGACCTCTAGAATAATCCCTTATTGATAACCATCAACATAATAAGAAATGAAAAAACACAAGGTTTTATTGTCCGCTAAAAATGAATACTTGTGTGATTAAGGTCCTTAAATTCAAGAATATAATTGTTAAAACATTAAAAATAAGGAGTTACTTTTCAACAAACATGATTCATTTTTTCAAATTTCATGAAATAATTTGTTCCATTTGAATAGAAGCTTAACCACCACATTAACATTATCAGTGTTAGGAATGGATTTGGACATAATGTTTTTTATTTCTCCAATGATTTAATTAATAATGGATTCAATAAAATCTAAAAAAAGATCTCTCTTTAAGAGATTCAATCCAAGGAGAAAAATTTACTTTGTGTAATTAAAGGAAATAAATCTCACCTTCACATAAATATTCGTCAATAATTCCTTGATGTTACTTTGGTTCTTTATCAACAATACTGATGTGGTCTTTATTCCTTGTATTTGTCCACATCGTTTTTTTGGATTTAATGTATATTTATTATTAAAACAGTTATTTATGTGATTAATTATAGTATTGTTATTACTTTATTAATAATTAATGAATTGATGTTTTATGTGTTAAAAAGATAAAATTAATACCCGAATAATGAGTGTGTAGAGCCTTTTTTTCAAATTATTATTTAATTATTTTCCTTAACTTTTTACATTTACTAATTTATTTTTTATTGATGTGATAAAAAAATTTCTCTAATAGAACATTAATTATTTTATTATTCATTAATTTTATTTTAATTGTAAATTTCTAATGTTTTGATTGATTATTTTTTACGTAATATTATTTTACATAATTTTTCTTTCATTTTAAATTCCTTAACAATTTTTTTATTTAATATTATTGAAATATGCAATTATATTTTAATCAATAGTGTTTGATGTATCATAACTTATAATCTATTGCATACTAGGATTTGAGTTAGATTAATATCAAAGGAATGTACCCTATGTGATAAATTCACCCTTCCTAAAAGATTTATCTTACGTAAAGAGTAAGATAAGTTGTTTCTAGTGGTTTATAGTGGAAAAACGTCACTATTTGTAATAAAATTCTAAGAAAAACTAATATAATAATTTATTCTCATGGATCAATGTATGATTAATATATTTAGTGGGAATAAGATAATTTTTCTTATATGGTGGTGAGACCAAACATATACATATTGTACCTCATCCTACTAGATCTATATGGATGGTGTTTTTGATCAATATTTTGGAAAGAATCAAAATAAATCTTGAAATCATGGATTTTTATGCTAGAGAGAATGAGTAACATAGAATTGTTAGTGAAATAGAATTATCCTTGCAATTAGAAGATGAACCCAACCCTGTGAGGGTTTATGAATAAGAATAGGAAACTCACAAATTCATTTCAATAGAATTAATCATCACAGGTAATGAGAAGTCACCTTCTAAGATAAGTAAATTGATCAAGGAATCAAAAAATGGATACTATATACGGCATAACTCAGGTGGGTTTGAAGATTTTGTTGTACTAGACAAATCTAAATCTCTGGATTATGATCATCCCGGTTTGTGAGTATGATATTCTAAAGATTTTAAATCATTTGGTGTTGTTGAAATTGAATTACTTAGTTAAAGTTATTGTGGATGATAATGAACGTCTTCCAAAATGAACATTGAAATTTCATCAAATTCAACTTCTCCCATCAATGATGAAACAAATCCTAAAAAATAAAATAGTCAATTGATTATCAACGAGGGATTCAAACGATTAAATTTCGATGCTAGCCAAACGTTGTGTATTCTTAAGGGTGAAAAATATATTGTTGATCAATTACTAAATGTACAATTAATGATGATGTTTAATGATATCCAAATGAGTTACCCATGATCTTATCGAGTCTTCCAAGATTGATTTTTGGTGATCTTTTATTTACCACCAATTTTAATCAACTTTATACGGGGTTGAGATTCGGGTTTTTTATCTGCTGAACCTAGTTAACCCACCCCTTGATAACCATTTTTTATGACTATGTATGAGCTAGTAACTATAAGAAGTTCATCATCTATGTTTTTATAGTCTAATAGTTGATCAAATCAGTCCAACCCAACATTAGAGAGAAATATGACCTGAATCTATGATGAATGTTGATTCCTACATGAGTGGATGATAATTATTTTTTATTAGTTATTTTATTTTCATATCATAGGTTCGGATTGGAGAATATGATGGTATATAGACCTCCCAATTACTATATTTTTGGAATTAAATATGGATGTATTTGATGTGCTCGACCAATTTCATAAGACTGTTTAGTTGTCTAAGGAAATATTGTTTTCAACCTGTTTAAATTGGATCTTCTGTGAATACATGGTTTTATAAGTCCCATTTCGCTATGTTGATGATTTCCTGTTAACGAGGGATAAAAATATAAAATTTAATGCTGACAAGTGATGGTTCTGGAAGTTTTTGTTGGATGTATTTTATCAGAGTGCCTTGGGAAGTCATAGAAGGCCTGAATGAAATTATTTTATTAGAAGGTCATTAATTTAGGTTATGGTTTTAGTTGTTGATGGAAAGGGAAATAATATGCGGATAATACATGAAAAAATACAGTGAATCGAAGATAATTTTGACATGCACATTTTTGGACATCTGGAGTAGAGAGAAGACATGATATGAAAGAAGACATGAGCTCAATCAGTAATGGAATATCGAGGGAAGATCTCTCATATTATTATTATTTTATGTGAACTCTCACCTATTTTATTTTATAATGTTTTTTGGTAGAAAAATTATCTGGGGGAATAAAAATTTCTTTTCTATTTCTTCTAAATCTTCACATTACCATTTTTATACACCAGAATCTTGTAAGGAATTTGATTCTAGTTATAAAATTGTTTTCACTTCTTACAATAGTTATTTTTGTCATATTTTTTGCTGATATTGTTTTAACCATTATTTCATTAAACATTTAATAGTTCTATAATTCTTGTTATTGGTGTTCTATAATAGTTATCCAACTTAAAGGATAATTTCCTTGCAAAGGGTATTGACTAAAACAAATTTTTTTAAGAACACACAAATAATTTTCTATAGAATATGAAATATATTTTAAACCAAATATTTGAGATTCACTATGATTTTAAATCTATTTTATATTATTAATTTCTATTTTAATGCATATTTTTTGTCTTCATAAATCTTTGAAAACCTATCATTTGTTTCTCTTTAAAAAAATTATCACTGTTGAATGATTGTATGTTTTTTTTTATTTAGTTTTTCATTATCTTTTTTTCACTATACTTTCAATATTACTTACCTGAAGAATTGATAACTTTCGTGCTTCTATTAATTAGTTTTTATGTTTAAAATTTGAGGTATTCAATAACTTATCAAAAATGTTTTTGATCTTTTTTCAGCTAAGGCTTAACACTTCCAAAAAAGAAATCTCAAAAAGAAAATTTAAAATACAATGAAAATTTTTAAATAAAAATTTATTAGTTAAAAATAGTTTTATTTTACACCACTAAAAATAATTTTTTATACATGAATGAAAATTATTCTTCAAAAAAGATAGATATGATAAATTCAGAAATAGAATAGAATTTAAGAGTTGTAAGAAAATAAAAAAAATAGAAATGTAAAATATGTGAGAAACAAAAAATTATGAAAATGAACAGATCTATGAAGCTACAATCATCCAAGAAAAATTTCCAAGGCCTCATATGAGGGAGTTTCAAATCCACCAGGATTCTAGTAATCCATCTTCCCTTATATTGACATATAAATCGGAAATTTCTGATCTTAAATATTCATATATATGGATGTTTACATCATTTAATGGTTTATATAATGACAACTCATTAGCTTTAATTAGGTATATTTATAACACTGTGTAATAGTTTCCTATACAAGGAGTCAATGAGAATGAGATTATGAAGTGGGTGTTTCTCTTTTGTCTCAGAAGGGATGAATATAATTGTTTATTAGTTATAGATAAAAATATTTTTGAAAAATATGTGAAATTATATACACAAAGACTTAAGGGTGAGAATTGAAAAAAAATAAAAATATTTCATCAAGAATATGGTGATTCCTTTAAGAGGGAATAAGATCAATTTAGAGACCTTATTAAGTAGTTTCCCCATCACCATCTCCCATCTCATCTCCTTGTGGAAACATTCTATGAAGGGTTTGCTTCCTCAGGATTGAATTTAGTTGACCATTCTATAGGGGGGTTATAATGACAATACTACGTAGGATTTGAGAAACAAAATAAAAAAGCTTAAGTTAAACTATCAACAAAAAAAATTTGAGAGTAGTATTATCAACGTCGGATGTTCTTTCACACTAATAATTTCTATACAAACTTCGATACTCCCACACAAACACAAGAAGTGGAAACCTCTTCTTGTTATTGTATAATATTTTATATAATGGATGATCCATTCTCTAACAACTAAAACTATGGTTATAGAAATAATCCAAAACATTTTTGGAAAAAACAATTTATGATAAGAAAATAACTTCTTAATGTTACTTAAGGGTGCATACTAAAATTTCAAAACCAAGAAATGGATGAATCATTTAATTTCCAATAGAGTTTTGAGATAAAATTTCATTCCAAATTTTTTCAAATTATTACTCGAATGGAATCTTAAGATGAGAAAAAAAAATATATTTTACTAAAAATTAATCTCAATGTAGTCAAATGGATAGAGATTTAGGTTTTAGGGGAAAAGGGATGTTTCCATGTTCAACTGAAATGATTCATAGGGAGAGTTAAATTATTGTGGTCATAATGAGTGGTTTAAAAATTCTGAGGAGGTTAGAGATCACCCAAATGTAGTTTAAATTGAAAATTTGGAACAACATATATATATATATATATATATTTGGAAAAAATATATATATTATAGTGGAAAGTTCTTCTATAACTCAAGTAAATCAAGTTGTTCTACCTAAAAATATGGAAGTAAAATACATTAAAATGATAATGATTAAAAGGAAAGAGAAGCATGGTGATTAATTTTGGAAAATGGATGATATTATTAATAATTTTTCCAAATCCATCCCTTTTCATCAAGGATTATAATACATGAATAAAAAAAATAATTTGTTTTAATTACATGTGATTTTCAACAAGTTCCATAGGAATATTCCCTTTATCCATGATTTAATTATGATTCTGTCAAATTTAAAATATCCTAGGAAAATCATTAAAATAATAAAACATTGGGGGTGTATTATATATAAATACTCTTTGAATAATTTAGTATTGTTCTTCAAAATATAATTCTACCAACACTTAATGATCCATGGAGTTTTTTTCATTCCTTATACCTTGGGGGATAGTAGTAAATTGAACTACATTTTTGACCGGGGTGAAAACATAAATATTCTTCTTTTATCACTATTTAAAAATTTGGTTTTAGGATAATTTTAACCTACCCCTATGGTCTTACCATTTTTGGACCACTATTTTACTAATCCCATAGGAAAATTGATGAGATTCTTGTTGGAGTTGGTAAAATTTCATTTATTTTAGATTTTCTTGTCCTGGAATTATAGTATGACTTATATGTGCCAATCATTCATAGAAGGTCCTTCTTATCCACTATAGTAGATGTTATTAATTTCATAAATAGAATTATAACTTTTATGTTTGGTGAGAAATAATAATAGTTTAATGTGTATATGATTTTAAAAGAGCTAACATTTGAGGAATATTGTTCATGAGTTGAAATGTGGGAAGTCGATGACTAATTAAATCTAGAAAAAACTGATAAATAATATTTAACTAAATAAACTCATTTAGATGATGAAATAAAATACTTCTAAATTTTTTGATGTGTATCAATTTAAAATATAAGAAAACTTCTAGAACATGACCACAACCCAGTTATAGATTTAGAGAACTATCTATATGAAGAAATTTTTGATCTGGAAAATAGAATATTTCAAAGAGAGCTTGAGCATGAATTTTCCAATTTATAAAACGTTTCATATCATTATAATTATTGTGAGGGATAAATTTCACAACCCTTAAATGAATTTTAAAAAGTAATATATGTTAAAATAAAATTTGGACATTGAGTGTAATGACTTGTCCCCTTTGGAAAGTAGTTAAAGAAAGTGTATTTCAGAATAAGGAATTGAGAAATTTTTAAATTTTCAGAATCACTTTAAGAAACATGATTAAGACCATGGACCTGATAAAACCGAAGATTCTATAAAATAGTTAAGAGGAACCACAAAATGGGCCTAAAATCTACTACCACAATATAAATATTCATTTCTAGATGAGAACTCGTCACTCTTGTAAATCATTTTTGCTGCTTTAGAAAGAAACTAATAGGAAATGTTGGTATCCTTATTGAGGAAGTTTAAAATTTCCCTATGTTTTTTCATTTTATAAATTAAATGGACTAGTCCTAAATTTTATGTGAATATAATTCCTATGGAACCTAATCATAAACCAAGATTTGAGTGTCAAATAAGGATAAATACAAGCATGAAAGAGGTTATAATAGAGAAGGTTACCAAGATTGTTGATGCTGGGATAAATTATCCCATTTATGATAGTTTTTGTGTTAGTCCCGTATATAAACTACCCAATAAGGGATTATTCACTCTTATGACTAATGAGAAACATGAAATAATTTAGGTGATAAAATATACCAATTAGAGCATCTTTATCGATGAAAGAATTTTTAATTATGCAACTAGAAATGATAATTTGGAAATTCCATTAATAGATCAAATTTTAGAAGGGTTTATGGAAACTAATTTTTCTATTTTTTTGTACAGTAATTCTGTTTATGAAAAAATTCATGTAGCCTCAAAATACAAGGATACAACCACTTTTTCATGCCCCTTTGTGACATTCTCTTGTTGAAGAATTCCCTTTGAATTATTTCTTCTCCCTACTACCTTCCAATGATCTATAATCGATATATTTTTAGACATGACAGAGATGATTATTAAGTTATTCATTGATGACTTATCCATTGTGGGTATCACATTTGGGATCTTATTTAAGAAATCTTGAATTGGTTTTATAAATATTTTTACAGGCCAACAAAGTTATAAACTGGGTGAAATTATAGTTTATCGTCACTCAAGGTATTTTTCAACGAAATAAAGTGTCTTTGAATGGATTAGAGGTTGATATAGCTAATATGTAATTCACTTAGAAGCTACCCCCTTTTATGAATGTTATGGGTGTAAGAATATTTTTGGGCTATGAAAAGTTTTACTAAAGAATCATAAAATATTTTTCTAAAATAATATGGCCTCTTTGTTCACTGTTGGATTAAGATGCACCCATATTGTTTGATGACAAAAATATATAGACTATTAATATTTTGAATAGGAAACTCACTTTGTCACTCATTATCACTTCTCCTGATTGGATTTTTCTTTTGGAATATATGTGTGATGCAAGTGATGTATATCTAAGAGTTGTTTTAGGTTAGAGGAAATATATAATATTTCATGTTGTAGACTATGCAAGCTGGTTACGATATTCTTCTCAAATAAATTACACTACAACTCATAATTAGTTATTGGATATATTTTTTTACTTGAAAAGCATTAGTCGATACCCAATTAGATCTGAATTTACATTTCTCATAGTGCATTCTTTCTTTAGATACTTGTTTTCGAAGAAATATGAAAAACTATTTTTTCTATGATGGATATTTTTATTATAGAAATTTTATTGAAAATTTATTGAAAAAACTCCTGATGGAAATTTAGTTGAGGATTATTTTTCAAGATTTTATAATACCCTATTTTATGATCCAAATTTGATAAACTAATATGTCCCAAATGAGAAAATTATCACTATTTCATTTAAACAATTATATTCGTATATAGGTTTTGTTAACATTATATTTTATGGTGTCATTCATAAGGATTTTACCCATAAAAAAATAAATAAATTCATGTTCAAACTTATGTACTTATATTCATATGTCCCAATTTTGTTTAAAAGTTGTAAAGATAAAATTATTTTTGGGTTTCTTATTGAAGAGTAGATGTTTTATGTTCTCAAAAGTTTTCACTCATCACCTTGGGTTGGTTATCATGGATGTGAAAGGATAACCCAAAAAATCATGAAAGCTTAATTCTATTACAATTACTTGTTTAATGGTCATAAGAGCTTAGTTTTAAGTTGTGATAAGTGTTAGTGATTGGGTATTGTTGGAAAGAAGCATGAGTTATCTTTGAAGGGGATTTTGGAAGTTGAAATTTTTTATTTTTGAGATTTGGTTTTTATGAGACTATTTACATATTCTTATTGAAATGGGTACATCTTGTTTTATATATATTTTGTATCAAAGTTGCTTGAAATGAAAATACTAATTCGAGTTGATCAAAAAATTCCTCATTATTCTATTTTTTTATTTACTAATTTGTATAACGAGTTAATTATTCTATTTTTAATTATTAAGCCCACCCACCTGAGAAGAGTAACTATTTATTATGAATTTTAATTAGGAGAGTCATCTCACCTGTAGGAAAATAGAATATTTTTACTTATCATTTGATGCAAATTGATGTTTTTAATTCTTTTCAAAATTTTCTATTTGAATTTATTTTTTAAAACATGAACCCAAATTTACACTAAATTTATTTAATTTTAAGGGTAAAACCACATTTTTTACCTGAAAGAGTCTATGTGGAAAATATTAATAAATAATAACTCAATATGACATTCATGATTATCACATTTGAGATTTATTTTTCTCTCTTTAAATTTAATATGAAATTTCTTGAGTAAAAGTAATTTATAAGTGTGAAGGAACATGATGTGTCATTTATTTCATACATTTTTCAACATTGTTTTTTCATTTTTAATTTATATTTAATGCTAAAATAATTATTTGAGTGATTAATTATAATATTACAATTTTTTTCAATAATTAGTGAGTCAATGTTTTCTATGTTAATATTTCAAAAATATTACATGAATAGTGACTGTGTCAAGCCTTTTTTCAAATTGAATTTAGTTTATTTTCTTAAAATGTTTAAATTTCCTCAGTTATTTTAGGTTGATGTGCTAAATAATTATTTTCTACTCAAAAAATATTTGTTTTTTATTTATGAAATAATTACAATTGTTATTTTAATTCTTGTAATTGATTAATTTTAACTTAATTTTCTTTTACCAATTTTTTTATTCATTATAAAATTTTTAATTGTTGTTTTTAATTTATTTTCAGTAAAACATGCAATAATATTTGGAATAAAGTTTTTCCAGTAATGTAATTTAGAAGCTATTTCATAATATAATTTGAGTAAGATAAATTTCAACTGAAGATTACCAGTGGGATAAATTCACAATACCTAATAGGTTTATCTAATGTGTAGGAGAAAATTTTGATAGTGGTCTATAGGGGAAATAAAGTCAGTCTTCATAATAGAATTTCTAGATAACCATGTTGTGTTTTTTTCTTATAATGGATAATGTAAGATAAATATATTAACTACAAAAATGATAAATTTTATTAAATGGTTAAGAAACAAAACATACACATACAACACCTCGACCTACAGGATCAAGATAAATGGAGTTTTTTATCATGTTGTAAAAAAGAATCAAAATAAAGCTCCAACTCATGAATTATGATACAAGAGAGGATGAGTAACATATAAATTTGAGAGAAAAATATTTACAATTGAAATTGGAATATGAACTTAAGGCTATCAGGGATGATAAAGATGAATAGGAAGCTCTTTGATTCATTTGAAGAGAATGAATTGACAAATTCTATGAGAAGACACCATCAAAGTAGAGTTCATGGATCATGGAATAACTAACCATGTACTACTTAAGGACACAGACAGATGGATTAAAACCACCTAGTGAACTCCAAAATTCTAAATCTATGGATGATGGCCAAACTATTTTTCAATGTAGATGCACCAATGATTTTGAAGCTTTTGGGTTTGTTGAAATTCAATGACTTACTTAAAGAAACTGTCAATGCTAATGAAGGTTGTCAGAGATGAAATTTGGAATTTCAATTCAGTCTTCCTCTTCCTCCAATGATTCAACTATGACCTAGAAGGAAAACATTATTCGATTATCGATCAAGTATACCGAAGATCGAGATATAAAGTTGGAAGTACTTCATATATCTTCTAGGATGTAAAAGACTTCACTATTCCATCCTTTGAAAAAGGGGCAATAATGATGCTGAATGATATCCGATAGAGTTTTCTATGAATTAAATTTTCCATAAAAGTTTAATTTCATATGATCTACTATTTACCATGGATTTTATACAACTAGATATAAGTTTTAATGTCTTGTTTTTATATCTATTGAACTAGGTTAAATCCTCACTTAGGAATCATTGTAGAAAACTGAATATAAAATGGGATCTGCAAGAAGGTAAACATACAATCATCTTTTTAGTCTAATATTCTACCAAATCCTCTAAACTCAACACCAAATAACAATATTACTTGATGCTTGGATAAATGTTGATGATTTTTTATATGGATGATAATAATTGTTTTTTTCTTCTTCTATTTCAGGTTTAGATTTGAGATGATGATGGGGCATAGTGCTCCCCATTTCTATGGTTTTGGAATTCAATATGGATGAATGAATGGTGCTCTATATATTTCTTAATAATATTTAACTATCAATGTAAATCATGATGAAAACAAGGTTAAATTGAAGCTGGTGTGAAGAAATATTTTTTATGTTGCCAAACTACCATGTTTTTGGGGTCATATTGATGAGAATTTAAACGATATATTTATATATTGTCAAGTGAAATTTCTCACATGCTTCTTTGGAAATATTTTAGTTCAGTCGCTTGAGCTATGAAAAATGTCATGATCAAAATTCTTTAATTGGAAGGTCAAAAATTTATCTAATGGTTTTATTCAGTGACTAAAAGTAAAATAATAATAGGAGTTAGCATAGAAAAATAATGTGACCCCATGATAATTTTGATTCACAGATTTTTAGAATTCTGTAGTATAGAAAATGTGGGAGATAAAATCACATATGACCTCAATCAGAAGAAAATTATTAAGGAAATATTTCTCATCATCTAATTTCATTTTTCTTGATGTGTAATTCTCAACTGCTTGAATTTATTAGGGTTTTCTCCTAAAACATTATCTTTGGGAATAAAGGTTTCTTCGTTAATTCTTATACATATTCACAATACCATTTTTGATTCATGAGAATCTTGCAGTGAGTTATATTCTTGTTGTAAAATCATATGCACTTCTTGAAATGGTTTTTTTAAAATCATAATTTTCAGTTTCATTTTTTGGACATTTATTTATTCAATATTTTCATAGGTGTATGATTCTTGTTTATGGAGAACTATGAAAAATTATTCAACATGAAGGATAATTTATGGTTGAAGGATACTAGCTTTATTTTTTTTAATCAAACATAATTAATTTTCTATGAAAGATAAAAAAATTAAACCATGAAGTTAAAATTATTTTTTCTTTTAAATCATAAACATATTCTTTACTTCCATTTTTTACCATTTTTCCCTTTAGAAATATTAATAAAAAACATCTCCTCCATGTCTTTTTAAAATATTCATCAGTGTTGACTTCTTGTTTGTTTGTTTTTCATTAGTTTTTTGTAATATTTCTTGGCCTGCACATTCAATATGCCTCCCCTAATGAATCAATCCCTTTATTTCTACAATCTATTAGTTTTCAGTTTAAAATTTTAATTAATCAACAAATTATCCATCCAATTTTGAATTTTTTTCTATTGAAATTTTCACACATACAACAAGAAATATTAAAACAAAAATCTATACAAAATTTGTGTAACAAAAAACCTTTTTAAAAAAAATGATTCTATTTTTGGTACTAAAATATTATATGGTTCATGTAGGCATGTTATTATAATCAAAAATTTGATGTGATATATTCATAAATTGAAATACATTTTAGTGTTTCAAGATTAAAAAAAAAGGAAAATTTATGAGAGTAAAATAATGCTGAAAATGAATAAAACTGTAAAGCTTCAATCATCCAAGAAAATATTAAAAGACCTCGGATGAGGGATTTTTAACTCCCTCAGGTTTCTAATAATCCATCTTCTATTAGATTTAAGTAAATGTCGTGACTTTATGGGTTTAAAAAGTCACATATTTAAATTTTTCCATTCTTTAAGGCTTTATTTAATGAAGACCCATTACCCTTCCTTAGATACTTTTATAACAATATCAAATAGATCCCTCTATAAAGACATGATGAGATTAGTATGTGTATGATTTCCTTTGTCCTAAAGGGAAGGAAATGAATTGGCTTTTTAGGTCTAGGTGGAAGTATTATTAAAAACAGGGAGAAAGTATTCAATTCATTTTTCATTAAATTATATACTCAAATACTTAAGGGAGAGCTTCTAACAAAAATCAAAAAAAATTATCAATAAAATTTTGATGCCTTTATGGAGGCTAAAGATCGATTCCGAGATTTTCTTAGGTAGTTCCCCCATCGCCGGCTCCCATCTCATCTTCTCATGGATATATTCTATGAAGGGTCGTCTTCCTCATGATATAATTTAGTTAACCAATCTACTTGGGGAAATTATAATAAAAAACTGATAAGGGGTTCAGATAAATTTTCAATAATCATACTTTAAACATTGAAAAAAATATAAAAGGAAAATTGTAGATATATGAGAAAAAACTAGTTATCATATGTAAATGAACACTAAACTAGTTGAAATTATGTAAAAACTTCATTTCATAATGAAAAACAATTTGTAAACCAAGTGGGTCATCAAAATAAAATAATTCCACTTAGAGAGAAGTGTGATCAATGTGTGATGTCCGATCAAACTGATAAATTATGTCCAAACATTGAAATTCCTACCCAAACACAAAAAGATGATACTTTTTCTAGTTATTGTATTATACTTCATTCTTGGGATGATTCATTTTCCAATAACTATAACCTTGTTTATATAAATCATATAAACCATTCATCGAATTAATGAAGTATTACAATACAATAACCACTTATTTGTACATAGCATCCTAGACCATCATTTCAAAACTAAGAATTTATTGAATTTTCAAAACTCCAACGGTGTTTCGAGAGAAAATTGATTTCTAAAATGGTTCAAATGATGAGTATAATAGACTCTCATGATGAGAAAAATAAAACCTATACTACCAATCTTAAAACTAAATTTAGTTAAATTGATCAATAGTTTTGTGTTATGGAAAAAGGGAAGATTCTATGTTCAATTTAAATAAATCCGATGGAGATTGAAAATATTATTACCACTAATTGTGGTTCAAAACTCAACATGATGATAAATTTGATCATGGGGTAGTAAAAACAAAAAATTTATAAGAAAATATACCCAATAATCTAGGAAACACTAAATCTTAAATGTGGATAATACTATTATAACACAACTAAATCCAGTCATTGCACATTAAAATCTTAAAGAAAAAGGCTTTGAAATTAGAAATAATGAAGGGAAATAAATTCTTTGTAAATAATTAAGGGAAATTATTATTGTTTTTAAGAATTTATTCCCATCCATACCATTTCTTCAAATATTAAAATCCAATAATAAAAATATGATTTGATTTAATTAATTTGGATATTCGACAACATATATATGAATATTCCTTATATACAAGAATTAATTCAGAGTCCATCATATTTCATATCTCTTAATAAAATTATTACAAATAATAACAAAAATATGAAGAGTTCATTATATCTAGAATCACTGAAGAGTGTGGTGTTGTTCTTCAAAATAATATCCCACAAAATATTAAATATCTTGGGTGTTTTTCATTCCTTGGACCTTGGGGTAGTATTCAATTGAATTTTCCTTATGACCTTGGTGTAAGAATAAATTGTATTCCTTTCTAAAGTTTTCAACAATATTGTTTAGGATAATTTTAGATTATGTAAATTTTATTACAATTGGATAACTACTCTTTTACTTCTCATATAGGAAATATTTGATTACCAACTTGTTGGAGTATGAAATATTTCCAAAACTTCATATTTTCATGTCCGAAAAATAGAGTCTGGTCATGATGTACCTATTATTATTGGTAGGCCCTTCTTTCCCATTAGAGGATATGTTATAAATATGTGAAAGGTAAGTATAATTTTTTATGTTTTTTGACAAATAAAAGGATTTTCATGTGTTTAAGAATGTAAAATAACCAATATTTGTTGAAAACTATTTAATAGTTGAAATATTTGAAGGATATAACTCATTAAATCTATCTAAAAAATTTGTAAAAAAAATATGAAGTTGATGAAACACATATATATGAGGATATTAATTCTTACCAATAACGTGGATGTTTTGAAAATGAGAAGATATGTAAACATCGAGAATTGGATAGAATCTTTGTTCTAGATTTGGAGAATAATCATGAAGATGAAACTTTATTCTGGAACAATGAATGTGTCTAGGATAGTATAAGAACTCTGCTCATTACATCATTTTTAAACATTATTTATTATATAATATTTCACTTAATACAGATCATAAGATTCATATTTATAGTGTCTTTGAAAATTTTGGTACATTATATAACATCTTGAAACATGAGAAGCCACATCATAATTGAAAACTTATTTAACTTGACCAAAATGTTCCTTCGTACTTGACACTCCATGGGATAACCATAGGACATACACGAGAAAAATTATATCTATAAATAAAAATAAAGTAATAAGCATAGAATAAAATTATGATAATAATTCATATTATATAAGTCACATTAATGATAAGTAAAGGATCCTGAATAAAAATCCATGATATAGCATGATAATCATAATATAGAAAATGTGGCGACAACTAAAAACACTTCATCATAAATATATCATGGTTAAATCCACTAAGACCCCATGTTAGATGAAGTCCCATAAAGGAATAAAAAAATCCTATGTCCCGACACGAAGTATCATGATACTAACCATTACCCAAATCATTGGAGCACTATTAAGGTGCACCCTTCATAATCATTTCTTTCTCGTGATTATGTGTGAAACATAGACTCAATAACATAGTTTCATTCAACATCATAATTTATTCCACAATAAAATAATTTTTAATACATAACTGTAAGTCCAAAATCAATAATTATGTGTGCATTAAGTTTAATACCCTTGATAGAGAAATGGGTATGGTGTTCACTACACGATAATTTTGGTATGGAAAATCTCGGTGCAATTTCGGAAGCATAACAGTGTCATATAGAAATTCATAAAATGGGTGGATATGATATAAATTGATATCTAATAATTTATACATGAAATGGATAGTAATAGTGATATTTATTAAAATATTCCAACAAAAAAAATGTAATTTATAATACATTATATAAAAATAATATTTGATCAAAGATGATGGTGGAATATTCCTAACAAAATTTCGGCATAGTAATGCATGTACATAAGGGTTCATAAGAGGTAAAATGAGTTTTAATGGTCTACAATCATTTAAACAAATAATGTAAAGTAAGGGTGATAACTAATAATGTAACCCAACTTAATAAAATGGAAATCAAAATAAAATATCATAAATGAAGTGCTTAATAAAAATAGTAGAGAGAGAATCCCTTACTTGGATGTGTGACTCTAATGGATTAGGATAGGATCCATGGGATCTTGGGGGAACCATGGGATGAATTTACGGTTTATAGGGTATAGTTTGGGTGATCTCAAAAGAGTTTTAGTAAAGAGAAATTAGAGTGTGGTGGGTTTATATCGGGATGTTTGGGGATTTCTTTATTATTATTTTTTGGACACTACATAATAAAATATTCAAAACCATATTCAATCCCATGGTATTTTCCCATGATTTCATCCAAAGGGGAGTGGAATAAAATATTTTGTATGTTCAATGTCTGAAGATAATAAAATATTTCCACTTCTTATGTGGAGGTGAGTCACACATTCAAATAAATGATTTTAAAATATTAAAATATTTTTTAAGACTTTGAGGATTCACTAAGGCTTTATAAAATAAAATAAATTAAATTAAATTAATGTCGTATAAAATTAAATAAAAAATATATATTTGTATAAATATACATTTTATAGTATTTATTATATCACTATTGGGCTATTATGATTTCATATAACATACCTTATATTTATATGATATTTAATTATTAAGCCAAAATTTGACTGTATCAGAAAATTATAAAAAAATAACTTTTTGATAATTCTGATGTCCTGATTCCAAAAGTTATATTCATTTTATCCAAATAATTTTCTAAATATTTTAATTTTCACATTTTATATAAATATAGTTATTTGTTGAAAATTACATGTTTTAGTTAATAACAATTTTCAATCCCTAATGAAAATTACATTCAACATCATAAAAATTGTATGATAATTTATATTAAAAAATATTAATTTCATAATAATATTTTATTAAAATATTATTTATTTAAAAAACCATTAATTCATCAAAAAATATTTCTTAATAGAATTTCAATATTATCCAAAAATAATATTTGATCTTTAAAAATCATTTACAAAGTGTCAATAATAGTTATAAAATATATCAATATTACATACAAAAAAATAAAATATTTATAATGCTAGGTTATTGATATGTTTCCCTTTATTACACAAAAATACTCCCTAAGAGTAAGGTGTTCAATGGTGGGGATTTCATGGGGTCATTCTATGAACATTGTTTGGGTCATGATCTAGATGAGCTTGAAATTCTCCCGCAAATGATTTCTCTCATTCTTATATCATTATATCTTATCTTGGGCTTAGTCTTGGAAAAATCAAAAAAAAATCTATCTCCCTAGGAAAATTTCATATATGGGCTTCATTGAGTATAGTCTTACTGGCTGAGGTCATCACTTCCTTTGTATGTGCTAAATTCTTTTATTAAACCCCTATATTTATACTATTCATGTAATCACTGGTAAATTTCTATATTATTAATAGTTAAGAAACTTAACGATCATTTTAATCCAATTGGGTATAATAAAACAAAATAATTTTATGTTTTTTCTATATCTTTAAGGAATTTAATTAAATCAAACAGGGTAATTTTAGTTATAAATGTTTGGGTCATTAAAATATTCCCCCTTTAGAAATTTCTCCCTTAAAATTTCCTTTTCCCACACTCAAACTGATGATGGAAACTCTAATTTATCACCTACTCCAGTTCCCATGTTGCTTTTTCTAAATTTGGGTTTCTCTCCAACACATTGATGAGGGGAATTATCATATTTCATATGAATTTTTCTCTATGCTCTAAGAACATCATTCTTTCACTTCATAGTAAAGATCATTCTTCAATGGTACCACCTCTGGATTGAGTACATGTGGTGGGTATAATACATACTTTATTAATAGGGATACATGGAATACATCATGTACTTGAGAAAAGTTTTGTGGGTGTTCTAGTCGATAGGCCACTACTCTGATACGATCATGGATCCCAAAAGGTTTGTTGTATGACAGACTAAGCTTTGACTTCTTCCCAAATCTCGTCACTCTCATCTATGGATATATGTGGAGGAATACTATGTCTCTATCATAAAACTCATGGTCTCCTCGACAACTATCGTCATATCTCTTGTGTCATCTCTGAGCATATTTGATGTGTTTTTTGTATTTTCATAACCTTATCCACAATTTATTCGACCATTTTAGAACCTAGATGTTTTAATTCACCAAAATCATCCTAACATGCTGGTGTTCTGCACCTCTTACCATTACGGACTTTATAGGGGGGTATTTGGATGCTCAACTGGAAATTGTTGTTGTAAGAGGACTCCTAAAAAAGAAGATATTGGTTCCATCCACATTTGAAGTCCATTCAGTAATCTCTCAACATGTCATCAAGTGTTTAGATGGTCCATTTATATTTTCCATCAGTTTAAGGGTGATATGTTGTATTGATGTTTAGATCAGTGTTTAGAGCATGCTAGAGGATTTTTCAAAACATGTAGATGAATCTAGGATCTGGATTACACATAATTGATATCAGTACTCCATGAATACTTATAAATTCTATGATTTATATCTATTCTAGTTGATCTAGTGATAAATTCTCTTGAATCATGATGAAGTGTATAGTCTTTATAAGAAGATCCACAAAAAATAACATATCATTGTTTCCCTTGGATGTCTTTTGAAGTTAGATGACAATGTCTATGGTGATGTTTTCCAATTTCCATGTTGGTATGGGTAATGTTTTCATAATCCCTTTAGATTTATTCCTTTCATCATTCACTTACTGAAATACCAAGAACATTGATGTATAATCAACGATTACCTTCTTCATGTTATCCCACCAATAGTGGTTTCATAAATTTCAATATATATTTGTGTTTCCTGGGTGAATGGAGAAAGTAAAACTTTGTTAATCATCCAAGAGTTATTTCTTTAACTCAAAATTTGATGGAACACATAGTCTTTATCCAAATTCAATGATTTCTTCTTCATTAACATTGAACACTAAGGATTTCCCTTTTCTGATAGTTTCCAATTTCTTCTGAATTTCTACATCATCTTTTTGGGAATCCATTAACATTTCCAAAATATATGGTTGGGATATAATTTGTTAATGTATTGACAATATTATATTCTTTATGATTCCCTTTTCTGTATTCTTCAAATCTATGAAGATATAATCCTTCTCAATTCACATTAATGATAAAATTAATGGGTCTAATCTACTTAGATAATTTTCCATTGTGTTCTCTTTCCCAGAATGGTAGCAGATTGAGAAATCATAATGTTTTCTGACCTTTAACCATCTTCATTAGTGTATATTTATATATTTATATGTGAATATATATTTGAGATTTTGGGATATGTTTATATTTCATACATCTCCCAAAAGAGAAAATATCACCATATTTTCATTGAAAAGATCATATTTTCCAACTCCATATCATGTGTGGGATATTTTTTCTCAGGAATGTTCATCTATCTTGAGATGTAGGCCATGAAATTTTCATTTTTCATCCATGAACATCCCAATACCTTCTTTGAAGTATTGTTTTAAACTAAGAAATGCTACCCACCTGTGGGTAGTTTGAGAACATGGGTAATGATAAGCCCCCTTTTCAACTCAATGAAACGTTATTCACATTCATCCTTCCAAGAAACTTTGACTCACATCCATGTTATCTTGGTAATAGGTATCGAAAATCATGTGAAATTTATTACAAATCAGTAATAATATCCAGCTAACCAAAGGAAACTTTGAATATCTATCATTGATGTTGGTCTTGACCATACCACATTTGTTTTCTTCTTAAAAGGATCCACATATATCCCATTTCTTATGACTATGTGCCCCAAGAATGAGACTTCATTCAAATAGAACTCTCACTTGTTGTATTTTTTATGAAGCTTCTCCTTTCACAAGGCCTTTAACTCAGTGCTCAGATGCTCTTCTTGCTCCACCTTTATTTTGGATTATATTGGAATATCATATATAAATACTGCCACATTTTTTTTGTATTCTCTCTATTTTTATTCATAAAATCCATTATGGTTTTTGGGGCATTAGTGAGTCCTAACGGAATCACTGTGAATGCATCACACTCGAACCGTACACTAAAATTAGTCTTCGGTATATCCCCATTCTTCAATCTTACATAGTAATATCCCGACCATAGATCCACCAAGGAGAAGTATTGTACTCTACATAGTTTATTTTAAAAATAATCAATTCACAGGAAAGGATACTTGTTCTTTGTTTTTATTTTGTTGATCTCACAATAATCAATGCAAAGTCGCATTAACCCATCCTTCTTCTTGACGAAGAGGACCGGTGCACCCCATGGTAATGCACATGGCCATATAAACCCTTTATCTAGATTCTCCAATAGTTATTTATTTAGATCCTCAAGTTCTACAATATCAATTCAATATATATTCTTTGATATTTTCAATTCCCCAGTTATAACTTCAATAAAAAATCAGCCTTCGTACTTAGAGGAAGACCATGAAACTCTTTAGGAAACCAATTAGTGAATTCCCTCACAATAGGCCTATCTTTGAGGATACTTTTTTCTATAGAGTCAATAATTTGACCTATATACGCATTCTTATAGGGATATAATATACATTCATGAGATTATGGTGTCAAATAAGATTTATTATCCTCCTTTCACTTGTATAGAATCGGATTTCAATTCTCTATTTGGAGAGTAATTTCCATCATACAACAATTCAATTTTGCTCTATATTGGGAAAACTAATCCTTGCACATAATTGCATCATATTCCACATAGTTATGTATGAGAAGGTTCACTAAGAATTTCAATCCACAAATTGTGAAAGGGGGTGAGTTATATATCTGGGATTCAATAATTTCCCATTTTTCATTTTCACCAGCATCTTTACTTCCATGCTTTCTATTGGTGTTTAAATAGTTCCACTAAAATTTCATAATATAAATTAATTTGTAAAATTAGAATAGAAAAGTATGGTTTTTATTCATAAATTAATAACTATCTTAGATGTCACCACATCATTTTTGGGATCCACCTTGGTAGTGGTGATGAAAAAATATAGCCCATGCTACCTTGGATGTTGTTAGTTACCTCAAAAAACCCATTGCCTAGTGCACTGCTTCACAAAGTGCCATGTTTCCTTACAATTGAAGCGCTGCACAATGTGTTGAGTGTTAACCGGATCATTACTTTCCTCTTCCACATTGATGGGTTTCCCTTTTTGGATATCCTTAGTCAGGTTCCCTTCTCTTCCCCACTAAAATCATTTCCTTGTTCACCTTAGTAAATTTTCGAGGTGCTTATTTCCATACCTTTGACTAGTGAAGTGTTGTAATTTCTTAGCACTGTTGGATATATCCCTTGATCTGCTAGAATTAAAATACACATATCATTTCATATCCCCATGATACCCCTAATATTCATTAATCTCTATCTCTACTATGAGGGAACTTTGGAAAATTTCCTCATAGGTATCAAAGTCATGGAATACCAAGGCTTTACGTAGACTAGGCTTTATCCCACCAAATAAGTGGTCAACCTTTTATTAGAGAGTAACAAAAAAACTAAAGGTGTGTCATGAATGTATTGTTATTTTTTTCTCTTATTCCCCAATATATTCTTCATCTTTTCTTAATTTAGTGAAAGGAAATATCTTTATGTCTTAATATAGAGGGTACAAGGAAAATGTTTTTCAAAAAACATGTTCAAGAATTCCTTCCACTCCATTGCATATATCCCTTCCTTGGGATTCAAATTCTTGATCAATGTACACCACTGATCAGCTAAACCCTCCATACAATAATCAGCCTGAATAACCATCTCTTTTTTTGAACATTGAAGTATGGGGAAGATCTTTATAATGGTATTAATCCATTTCTCTATGATTAAGGGTTCAGATGATCCATTAAATTTTGGAGGCATTTGTCGCATGAAGCTATTGACTATGGGTTTCTCTCTCTTAGGGGGTGGGGTTGTGTGATCCCCCTGGTCCATATTTCTATTCAGAACATGAGTTAATTGAGAGAGTATTAGGAAAAGATTTGTGATTCCCGCTTCCATAAGGTTGGGCATCTCATTGGGACAATCCTCACACTGCCCTTCGCATTGGTTTTTAGCAAAATTCCTTCAATTTCCAGCTATTGGAAATAATACATGGAATTTTAGGGATCAGAATGATAAAAATTTAAACACATAAATGGAGAATATAATGACATTAAAGAGATAAAATACTTTTATTTTTTATAACATATGAGTTTCTAGTCTTTAATCAATGTTATCCCTAATATAATTCCTAACACATATTCTTATGGTCATTTTGGTTCCCTAAATAACAGTTTGTAATGACCTTATTAGTTTACCAAAACATATCCCCTGGTGTTGTTAAACTAGGTGTGTAGTAAGGCCCATTTTCTTGTACTAGTTTATCCTGAGTAAGGCCCTGAACACCATGTCAGAGTTGTTCCTTCTAGGTATATATTCTCTAGAACCACACCAACTTAAAGTATATATACAAGGAATTATTTTATTGATAAACCACTATCTATATAATCACCAAAATTTAGGGATATTTTCTTACACTTAGTCTTATCCCAATGTTTTTTCACTAGGGTTTTCTAATCCTAATCCCATAAATTATTTAATCTATCCTCTAATACCAACTATAACAACACTTCTCTTTATTTAATTTTCAATCATGATTTATTACAAAAAAATAACTTTATAAATCTCATAATATCAATATGTTTAGTCCCTTTTAGAAATTAGAAACATTACCTAGAAACTTAAAACATGAAAAGAAATATTTTTATTGAAAACTTCTTTTACATGACCAAAAAGTTCATTCATACTTAACACTACATGGGATAACCTGAGAACATACATGAGAAAGGGGTGAGCTATAAATCCATGTATGGGATTAAACATGGAATAACATGAGGATAATAATACAATAAAGACAAGTAATATCATTGAGATGTAATGGAATGTGAATAATAAGGCATGATATAGCATGATAATCATAACAAAAAAATATTGACAACAACATAAAACACTGAAACAAAAATAGATCTAGGCTAAATCCACCAAGACCCCATGGTGGAAGAAGTATCAAAAAAATCAGGAAAACCCCATGTCCCAACATTAAGTATCATGACACTAACCATTACCTAATGAATTGGAGCACTATTAGGGAACACCCTTCATATTCATTTAATTCTCATGTTTAAGTATGACATATAGATCTTATAACATGGTTTGATTCAACATAAAAATTTACTACATGATCTAATAAAGTAGATTACAAACATGTATGTCACTAATCAATAAGTATATGAACATGAAGTTGAATACCCTAGATAGAGAAATGGGTTTGGTATTTAATAAATAGTGATTTTGGCATGGAAAAACGTGCAACAATTTTGGTAGGATAACAACATCATATAGAAATTCATAAAATGGGTTGATGAGAAAGAAAGGTGTATCTCATCATTTAAACATGAAATGGACAGTTATAGGGATATCAAATTATATATCCCAACCTAGTAGAAATTAATTTAGAGTAAATAATTAAATGGAATGCTTTATAAAAGAAGATAGTGGAAGATTCCTTACAAAATTTCGGCATAGTAACTATTGAACATAAGGGTCCATAAGAAGAATAAATGAGAGTGAAAGGGATCCCAAAATTCAAACATAAAATGGATAGTAATGGGGTAGGTTATAATGTTTTCAAACATAATAAAATGGAAATCAAAAGATCATATCATAAATGAAATTCTTGATAAAAAGAGGAGAGAGAGAATCTCTTACTTGGATGTGTGACACCAAAGGCTTTGGAAAGGCTTCTTGGCTGATTGGGGGTGCCCAGGGAGGACTCTAGGGAGTAAAGTTGATAGTTTTTGGATCTTAAAAGAGTTTGAGTGAAGAAAAATGGGATCTTGGGTGGGTTTATATAGGAAAAGAGTGTCATTTCTATTATTTTGGTTTTTGACACTACATTGTAAAATGTTCAAAGCCACAAACCAAACCTTGATTTTTTCCATGGTTTCTTCCAAAGGGGAGTGTAATAAATTATTCTATATATACAAGGGAAAATTTATAATAAAATATTTCCCTTTCTTATGTGGAGGTGATTCACACTTTCAAAGAATTGATTTTAAAATCTTAAAATACTTTTTATGTTTTTGAGGATTCACTAAGGCTTTATAAAATAAATTAAATAAACTTTAAATCACATTATTTTAAATTCAGAAAACATATTTGTCTTGTTATACCTATTATAGTATTTATTACATCGCTATTGGGATATTATTATGTCATAAAACGAAAATTATATTTATAAAGTATTTAATTTTTATGTAAACAATTGAATGTCTTATAAAATTATAAAAAATCACAGTTGGATAGTTTTTACGTATAGATTACTTAAATTAAATTAATTATATCTGAATAATTTTATAAATATATGAATTTTTATTTTTAAAATAAAAACTGGCATTTATTTAAAATGATAGTTTTTTTAATAATAGTTTTCAGACCCAAATAAATATTATGTTTGAATTCATAAATACAATATGATAATTTTATTTAAAAATAATAATTAAATATTATTATTTTATTAAAATATTATTTATTTATATTATCCATTAATTTTTTAAATATATTTCTTAATTGAATTTGAATATTAACCAAAAATTAATATTTGGGATTTAAAAATCATTTACAAAGTAACAATAATTAGAAGAAAATATATTAAATATTCTATAAAAAAATAATCTACATATTCTTAATGCTAGGATCTTGATACATATCCATTTATTACACCATTATACTCCATATGAGTAAGGGGCGTGTTGTTAGTACTTTCATGGGGTTGTTCAGTGAACATGGTTTGGGTTGTGATCTCGATGAGCTTCATCTTCTCCCGTAAATGGTTTCTCTTATGCTTAAGTTGTTGGATATCAACATGATATTGGTCTAGGGAAAATCACAAAAATAATATCTCTCTTAAAATCTTTGATAGATGGGATTCATAAGTTATTATCCTAATGGTTTTGGTCATCACTTCCTTTTCCTTTTCCCAAAGAATTTATTAAAACCCTATATTTATACTAGTCATGTTATCACTATTCAACAATTATATTAGTAATGGTAATGATTTATAACATCTATTTAAATAAAATTGAATATAATAATCCAAAATAAGAGCATGTGTTTTCTATATTCATAAGAAATTTAATTAAATCAAAAATGGAAATTTTATTCATAAAAGGTCAAGTCATTACAGAGAGATGAAGGTTGAATTTACCTCTTTGAAAATTATTGAATAATATTTTGATGCTTTTGAGGGAGAGATATCAAAACACTTAAATGAATTTTCTAAGGAAAATATATTAAAATAAAATTTTTACATTGTCTCTAATGATATTTCCACTTTATAGGGTAGTGAGGAATAATGTGTTTCTTGAATATGAAATTTAGAATTTGTTAAATTTTTATATTTTACATAAAAAAATTTGTTGATTACATTGGACCTACATGTCCTAAGAGTATACAATCTAGTGAATATGATCTACAAATTGAGGTTAAACCACTGCCATTACATATGAAATATTCATTTCTGGGTGAGAACTCTTCATTTTTAGTCATCATTTTTATTGAATTGGGATAAAAATGATTAGAATTATTTCTTATAAATGTTAAAAAAAAGTATAGTAGTGACTTATTTTGGACCATTTTAGATATAAAATGGATTATTCCAACATTATCTATACATACGATTGTTAAGGAACATGTTCATAAATGAATAGTTGTGTTTCCAAGAATAATAAATCCCAAAATTAGAAGTGGTTGTGAGATAGAAGGATATCAAGCCGCTTGATGCTGGGATTATTAATCCCAATTTTGGCATTTCTCAATTAAGTCTAATCCAAGTAGTACCCAAGAAGGGAGGATTCACTATTGTGATTAATGAGGAAATTTAAAAAAAATCAATTGATAAAATCTTTCAAGATGAAAGTTTGTATCAATTATATAAACATGAGTTATATAATTATGAAGGATCATTTCAAATGACATTTCTTGAAAAAATGAATAAAAGGATTCCAGGAAACGAATTTTTCTATTTTTTGGATGGAAATTATAGTAATAACCAGATTTCAATATCCCCAAAAGACCAAGAGAAAACCACTTTCACAAGTCCATGTGGGACATTTTTTTACTAAATAATGCCCTTTGGATTATGTGGTGTGCTTGCTACCTTCCAAATATATATGATGTAAATCTCATCAGGCATTGTAAATAGGATTATTGAGGTATTCATGGAAGACTTATCCATTTTTAGCACATTTGAGAGCTATTTATGAAATTTCGAAATGGTTTTAGAAATATTTTTTGATACCATCTTATTTATAAACATGGATAAATTACATTTAATGGTCACCGAAGGTATTATTTTGAGACATAAAGTCCCTAATGGGGGATTATAGGATGATACAAATAAGATTTAAGTCTTTCTAAATCTACACCCACCTATGAATGTTATGGGTGTAAAACTTTTTTCTAGGATATGATGGTTTTTACAATATATTAATAAAATACATATAAAATCATTAATACTCTTTTTTCACTTCTGTAGAAATACGCACCATTCATGTTTGATGAAAAATGTTTTATACTCATTTAATATACTTACGGGGAAACTCACTTATTCTCCTATCATTACTACACCCAATTAGAAGTTTCCTTTTGAACTTATATCTAACACAAGTGATGTGGTTGTACTTGTAATTTTATACTAGAGTAAAGACAAGATATTTCATGTGTTATACTATGCTACCTCGCTGCTAGATTCTGCTCAAAGAAGTTACACTACAATTGAGGAGTAATTGACAGTTTTGATTGCCCTGGAAAAAATTATGTAGTCCCTAATTGGATAAAATGTTATAGTTTTCATAGACCATTATGCATTAAAATATATTTTCCCAAAAAAAGATTAAAAAATAGGTTTCTAAGATGGAAACTACTATTTTAGGAATTTGATTTGTAAATTAAGGATTGGTAGGGTTATAAAAATTTGTTGGTGGATCATTTTTCTCTATTTTCTGATACCCAATGTGATAATCCTGGGCTGATAAACTCAACATTTATTGATAAAAAACTTCTTACTTTTTCATTTAAATAGATTTCTTAGTATATGTATTTAGAAAAAAAATTAGTACTTGATGTCACTATTGATGATTTTACTGATAATCGAAGAAATAAATTCATTATTGAAATTTTGTAATAACTTTTTGATAAACCAAACTTTTTTGAAAGTGTGACGTTGGAATTATTTAAAGGTTTTTTCCTAAATAGGTGAAGTTTTCCATTCTAAAAATTTGTCACTCAGTACCCAGGGGTGTCCATCATGGAGGTAAAAGGATAACCCAAAAATTATTTCAAGTTTTATTTTGTTGATCTTCTTTTTTTAGGTATTCTGGGATATTATTTAATGGCTTTGATAAGTGTTAGTTATTAGGTAGAGTTTTAAATTAAATAACGTATTTTAAATAAAATAGGGCCTCTGAGTAGCGTCGGTTTCCTCCCCTCCTCGCACTAGGTTTCTCCTCTTTAGGGTTTCCCCCGTCGCTGCCACTTCTTCCTCCACCCTGATTTGGGCCACGCCTCTCCTCCTTGGTGCTTTCATGGTGAGTTTGTGACATGGTGTCCTATCCCTCGGTGTGGCGACAAGGATTTCTCATATTTCCTCCTTGGCTTTGAGGAAAAATCCAGTCACATGTGTCGTGGGGTGGTCGTGATCTGTCTCTGGCGGCGAAGGGTGGTGGTCGTCTTCCTTGGAGGTGCATCGGAGGGCCCAGCATGGCCACGACATGGTTTTGTATATCATTGCTATTCGATTCAATATCATCCTTGGCAACGTGATGTTTTCCAGATTTTATGTGGTGAGGGTGGTTGTGATCCACCTCCTACGGCAAAGGGTGGTCATGCGGTTCTCCATGGCTGCGCATCGATGGGTGGTCGTGATCCGGTCCCCTATGATGATAGTTGGTCAGATCCAGTTTCTGTGGTGAATGGTGTGGTCATTTCCTGGTCTTCTATAGTGGGGATGGACTTGATCTAGTCTTCTTTTGCGTTGGGTAGTGGTGATCTCAATCTTTTGTGTTGTGCTCGGGTGGGTGTGTGCTTTGGGTTGTCGTTTGTGGTCTCTGTGAGCAGAATTGTTAGCGGTGAAATGTTTTCGGTGATGGTTTATATCGCTGATCTCTTAAATCGTGATTTGTTTTTAAATGTATGAAGGAATTAATGTCGGAAGTCTGGTCGGTGGCGATGACAATAGAATGGTGAAATTTTTCAATTTTTTAAATGGTGGATGTGTTTTGTGTGGTTGGTTTGTTTCCGAAGGTGCAAGGCTGTGCAACTAGACATGACTACATGGAATGAGCATCAGATGAGGATCCAGAGCTTTTAGTTCATCTGTATAGTGAATTCCTGATTTTGTTGTTTGAGAGGGTATGACATCAGCCATCGGATGGGGCCTCTACTTCGACACAAGACACCTACTCTCCAAAATGTCTTATATAATGGAGAGATTCATTATGATCAAATATTGGGGAGGGGCAGATTCATGTTTTCATTCTGGTTTTACTCTTTTTTCCATCAGGTTGATTTTTCCTATATCTATGAATTCTATTTGGGTTCCCCCATTCTTCACTCAAAAGGGGGGGCTTTATCATATAATAAAAAATTTGAAGGCCTTCGATCCATTGGATGGATTAGGTATTGTTTGCAGGAAATAGGAGCCTCCTATGTAGGGGATTTTGGAAGTCGAAACTTTTTATGCTTGGGGTTTAGATTTTATGGGACAATTTATATATTATTATATTAATGAGTACATCTTCATGGCTATATATTTTGTTTCAAAGTGGTTCGAAGTAGTGGTTATCTGAATTAATCATGATAATCATGTAACTAAATTCTTTAAGGAAAAAATATTTTCACGATTTAGGGGGGAAAGGATTTTTTAATTAATAACATAACTAGCTTTAAAAAATATAAGTTCAAATCCTTGATGGAAAATATGGATTTCTTAACAACACTGGAAATCATTACCATCCATAGTCTAGTGAAAAAAAATAGAAATTTCAAATTCGGAATTGAAATAAATTTTAGAACAAACTATGTCTAATTTGAGAAAAAAATGGTCTATAAAATTAAAATAATGTATTATGGGCATAAAAAAATTATTTGAAAACCCCAATTTGTATGTCTACTTAGAAGTTATTATTTGAAAAAAAAATCATTTACATGTGGATTTGTATCATAAGTCAAATAGGGTTGTAAAGCCTCTAAAATCTAATTTTAAAACTACTAGTGAGAGGAGGCTTCTAGAACATATTGATCTGGATGATATTAGGAATGGTTCATTTGATAATGACAGCATTTAAAAAATAGGGGAAAGGTTTTTCATGATTAAATAATTGAAAATATAAAATTTAAAGATGTATAGATGGTTCTTATTATTAATTATAGTCTTAAACACTATTTTGGAAAACTAAAATCTAAGTGTTCTGGAACATTCACTATTCATAGTTTGTTAAATATTAGAGCTATTAAAATTTTTTGAGATAATAATAGACCAATGTTGTTGAATTTTCAAAGAATAAAACATTATTTTTAAGGGAATCCAAAAGGTATATATACAATCTTTGTTCTTGAAAACTGATTTTCAATAAAGTCTAAATGAATACATTAAATTCAGTGCTTCATGGGATTCAACCCATGGCCTTTCCTAGTTTTTATTTGTTACTTTCATAAGAATAAAATGATGTTCTATGTTTTTTCTCTCTATTTCATAAAGATATATATAATTTATCTTTTTAGTCATCTTTATTAAATAAGGATGCAGGTTTCTATAAAATATCTTAGTTTCCGTTTATTATCAAATAACAATAAGCTTCATACTAGGTCTTTATTCGATAAAAATTCCTTAAACTCAACCTATGTTCTATCATTACATAAAAACATATTCTATTATATTATTA
This sequence comes from Viscum album, assembly GCA_963277665.1. Taxonomy (NCBI): domain Eukaryota; kingdom Viridiplantae; phylum Streptophyta; class Magnoliopsida; order Santalales; family Viscaceae; genus Viscum; species Viscum album. The sequence goes on from OY728157.1 coordinate 1,999,358,372, forward strand.
TGTAAAAACTTTTCATTTTTCTGGAACATTAGTAAAGAAAAACAAAGGATTCAACACAAATCATAGATGTTGATATTAATTATGTATTGACTCTAGAGACAAATATTATTTAATTAGAGGAATGATTTATTTTAGTTCATGATTTCCTATTCTTCTCAACTTAATTATTTTCATTCTATTGTTGGTAAATGTATTTCAATGATTTTAAATCTATTCATAGTATGAAATCATGTGGGTGGTATTTTTTACTATTTGGAATTTATTTTTTGAGTCTACTTAGAAATGATGGGTGTTTAGCTTATTGTAATATATTTTTTTGAAAATAAATTTGAATCAATTTATTAAAATTATTATTGCAACCCTTTACCTAAATTTAGACTTAGAATTCTATTTGATGTGAAATCAATGATTAACATGCTTCATTTTTTGGTTTAATTGAATACTTATATTCTTCTACAATGTCAAAACATGTTCATCTTAAAAATATATTATATAAAGTGCTATTCATTTGTGGATAAATACTTTTTGAACTATAGTATGACCCTTAAAACATATCTACGTAATAATTAATTGAAAATATATTTTCTATTAAAAAGAATAATTTTTTATTTCACATTAAGATTCAACATTGAAGACAAAGTTGGGTTTTATTTGTGGGAGATTGGGTATTCTTAAATTATCTTTACTATTATTTAATGAGAATCCAATCATAATCACATTAAAATTTCCAAATTGTGGGGTAATCAAGATTTTATTTACTTTATTTTTAGTGGGTAAAAAATTTTCTTATGTTTGAAGATATTTATACAACATTGAGGTGGTTACTTTCTATTACATCATGGATTTCACTAATCACATCATTTTTCCCATGTGAAAATTTTTTAGGAAATATTTTTGTATAATGTTATAAATCATTCATTGGAATTTAATTTTTTGATTAAAATTATATATGAATGATAATACTATAAATAGTTTATGAAATGAAATTCATAATCCAGTTCAAGCCAGAAATTTATTATTTTATCTATTCGTTAATTCTTTAAGGTGAAGTGTGGGTTATTTATTCTATTATTAATTATTAAACGTTCCAATACATGCATATTATATATTTATTATGACTTTTAATTATGTGAGTTGGATCACTTGGAGGTAAAGTGATGTTTGGACTTCTAATTGGATGAAAATTGATTTTTTTAATCTTTTCAAAATTTTCAATTTTAATGACCATTTTAAAATAGGAACCCAAAATTACATAGAATATATTTGATATTAAATTGAAAATAACATTTCTTACATGATAGAGTACATGGGGGAAAATATTTTCAAATATTAATTCATTGTGACATTTTAGTTTATCACTTTTGTGATTTATTTTTCTACACTGAAATTCACTATGTAATTTCATGAGGATAAAAAATGTTTAATTATAATGGAATATTATGTGAAATTTATTTCTTGAATTTTTCACATAGGTTTTGTAGGTTTAAATGTATATTTAATGATAAAATGTGTATTTATGTGAATAATTATAGTATTATTTTTTAGTTGTTAATTATTATTTAATTGATGGTTTTTTGTTAAACATTTTAAATTAATACCCAAATAATGAGTGTGGCATGCCTTGTTTTTCAAATTCAATTTTTTTTATATTGTTTAAATTTTAAAATTTTCTAATTTTTTTATGTGCTAAATAATTATTTTCTACTCAGCCTTTAATATTTTATTTTTTATTAATTTATTTTAATTGTTAATTTTAAATGTTTTAATTGATTCTTTTTAATATAATTTTTCGTTACATATTTTTTAATTCATTTTAAATTCCATAATTATTGTCTTCTTATTTGTTCGGAAACATTACATTATATTTGAAAAATTATTTTTTGACGTAACATAATTTAGAAGCTATTTTATAATACAATTGGAGTAAGGTAAATTTAAATAGATGACTTCCCAAGGGATAAAAGCACCATGCCTAATATATTTTCCATATTTAGTGTATAAGATAAACTATTTCTATTGGTTTTTAGGGGAGAGAATGTTATACTTCATAATAAATTTTTCATAAAACCTTGTAGAATATATAATTGTCAGGAATCCATGTAAGATAAATATCTTTAGTGGGTGTAAGAAAAATTATCTTATATGGTGATGAAAACAAACATACAATTACTACACCGCGTTCTTCAAGATCCAAATGAATTGGGTTTTTATCATGTTTCACCAAAGACTAAAAATGAAGCTCGAACTCATGGATTATGATACCAGTGAGAATGAGTGACATATACAATCAAGGGAAATAGATTTGTTCAGGAAATTAGATGATGAAACTGAGATTGGGATGTTTTATGAAGAAGATCAATAAGTTATCATCTTTATTTAAAGAAAAAAAATAGACACATGAAATGAGAATAGTTATTCAAAAATGAGTACAAGGATCAAGGAATCAAAAATTGTGTACTATCAAAGAAAGGATGAATATAGATTTGAAGCTTCTGTTGAACTAGAAAATACAAATCTATAGATTATGACCAACCAATTTTGTGATGATGTTATTCCAAATATTCTGAAAATTTTGGGGTTGTTAAAAGTTGAAGACATATTTGAAGATTCCATCATTTCTAATAAATTAATTCAGCGATAAAATTTGTAATTTCAAAAAAAAATCCTCTTCTTCTAATAATGAAACAAATATTATAAGGAAAATTGTTGATCAATTTTCTCTGGGGGATACAAAAAATTGAAATCCAAATTTGACCACACCTCACATGCTGTCTACGGTGAAAAATATTCCAACAATCCATAACTAGAAGAATGGCTGATGAATATGATGAATGAGATATTACCATGTTACCCATGAATTAATTCGGTCATAAAAGATCAATTGATGATGATATTTTATTTACCAAAGATTTTATTCAATAGAATCCAATGTTGAGTGTATGTTTTTTATTTGTTGAACTAGGTTGACCCACCACTTGATAACCACTATATATATTTGATTGTGAAGTCATATATTCATTAAGATATCATAAAAGATTAATTTTAGTCTAATAATTGACCAAATCAGTCAAACCCAACACCAGAGAAGAAGATGATTTGAACATGCGATGAATGATGATAAATTCCTAAGTAGACAACAATGATTGTTTTTGTTGGTTTTTTTTCTAGTTATATGTATGGATTTTAGAATAATATGGGAATATATCTACCCATTAATATTATTTTAGAATTAAATATAGGGGAATGAAATACATCCAACCAATTTATTGAGAAATTTTAGTTCTTAAAAGAAATCTTGAGGTCAACCAGTTTGAATAGAATCTGGCAACAAAACAGAGATTTTTATGTTGGCAGAACATTAAGTTGATGATGAAATATTGATGACGGTTTCAAATACAACACTTAATGATGAAAAGTGACTATAATATATGATTTTTTGGAATTATTTTATTAAATTAACTACATCACTGATAGAAGTTGTAAAAGAAATTATTTCATTGGACATTCATCAATTTAGGTGATGGATTTTAGTTAGTGATGGAAAGGAAAATAAAATAAGAAGAAAAAAATGTGAATCCATGATAATTTTTATTCAAATTTCTTTATAATTCTAGAGAGGAGTGAATGAAGGATATTTAAGCTGAAAAGAGCTCAATAAGAGTGGTTTAATGAGGGAATATTTCCCATTTTATTCTTTCTTTGTTTAGGGTGTATAAAACTAAATTGTTTGATTTTAGAATATTTAATGGCTAAAAAATTATAGTGCGGAGTAATAATTGATTTGGTATTTAATTTACCTCGTTCCATTAACAATTTTGATACATGAGAATCATATAGTGAGTTTCCTTTTGGTTATAAACTTTTCTGTACTTCTTTTATTTGTTTTCTAAAAAAAGAATATTTTGTGAGATTGTCTTGATCATGATTTCTTATAACATTTCATGATTGAATAATTATTATTTTTTGTTATCTTCAAAAATTACCCAACATAAAGCCTAATTTTTTGATGATATATATTGACCTAAATATTTTTGTTGAAGCATACACAATTAATTTTCTGCAAAAGATGAAACAGTTTTAAAACCAATCAGTTGAAATTCAAAATATTTTTAAAATATGGTTAATTTATGTTTTAATTCATCATTTTTTACTAGATAAATATAATTCATAATCTTCTCATCTGTTTCACATTAAAATCTTCATCACTTTTGAATGTTTGTATCCATTTATTTCATTAGCTTTTTATAATCCTTTTTTACTGCACTTTCAATCTTCTTTCCCTAATGAATTAATACATTTCATTCTAATATATATTATTGTTTAGTTTTAAAAATTTATGTAATAAATGACTTATCCATAAACTACCTATCCAATTGACCTCATGTATCTCTTCAACATCCATAGGTTTATAATTTTAATTATAAATGTTCAGATCGAGTCTCAGTTTTCTAAAGGTTATTTTCATGTTCGTATTCCCAACATGAATGACAATTTCGACTATTTATAATAATGGATGACCAAGGATGATGGTTTTTTCCCTCTATGTCCAAAATTTGGTTATTTTCATGGATAAGGATTTCATTAGGATAATTTAAATTTAAAATTTTCACCAAAACATTTTTTAAGATCCCTTTGGGAACCCTAACACTATGATCAGTAAGTTAAAGTGTGATAAAAGTTGGTTAGAGATATTTAATCCCTAATTAGAAATATTCATTATATGGAATGATTTAAAAACTAGATCTAGGATCCAAAAGGCCTTTGATATATTGATTTATACTAGTTCAACATTGTATTATGGATATCCATGGTCTTTTAACTTTGGAAGAATGCTTATTTGGAAGGTGGTTCTCATATTTGTAAAAAAAAAGTACTTGGTTTTTTCTGAGAACGTACTTCTGAGTGTACATAGTTCCTTAAGGTACTATGAGTAAGTAGAAATGGTGTTTATTTCATCAATATAGGGAATTTTCAACTTAACATGAGAGAATATTCCCATTAAATTTTCATCCAATTCTGGTTTAGAGTTTCCTTTCTTGTATTGAGGGAAGAGAGCGGGTTATTTGATTGTTTATTTTGGTTGTCATTACTTCACATTATAATTGGTATTTTAAAAATATAAGGGTTTTTATTCCCCTATTATCATGTTATTTTTATGATTTTAGTTGTTTTGTAATGGTTTGTATCGTATTTTTAATTTATTTACAACTTTTTAAGATAGTCACTCTTTTTAGTTGTTCATGAGAGGTTACTTTGTAACTAGATTCTCCCCTAATGTTTGGGTATGGTAAAACATGAGTAAGTATGGGTTATTTATTTTTAATGGTTTATAATTCCTTTTTATGGTATGATGATTATGAGTTAATTTTATCTATTTTTTAATAAAACTATTCATGGATTAAAGATGGAAAATTGGGTTAGGACTTTTGTTGGTTAGTTTATCCGAAGAAGATACTTGGGTTTTCGAATTGGTTATTGAATGGGTAATTGGATGGGTTGTTGGTATTGGATGGAAGGATGTTGTAATTGAACCAGTTTTAGTTTGAACTGATTATGGGTTTGAAAAAAATATATATATTAAGGGTTCGGTCCTTGTGGTTGACTAGGATGTTGGATGGGTTGTTGGTTATCTTTCAAATGGAATAATAGATTATCATTTTATATTGGATTGAATGGTTTTTGGTAATGTGGATTATAAAATTTTAAAGTATTTAAATATGTGGTTGGTCTTCCTAAAATAGCATAGTTTATAGAAGGATTTTTTGGGAAATTTTCATTCTTCTGTCATGTATTTCACAAATTGTGAAAACATGGTCGACAATTTCGATTTCTTGGACTTTCTTATGATCGATCTCCTCAATCATCCTAATGACTGCATTATGTTCTCCATGAGACCTTATTCTTGATTATGAGTATGAATTACACTATATTTGGGTGGATTCTCATTGTATTGTATTGTTCCCCATGTTTTTTTGTTCATATCAACCTTATAGATACTCATAAGCATCCTTTGTAGATTTTTTTTGTGTTCCATTACATATCATGTTAATGAATGGATTCTTCACATAACCAAAATTTCATAAAATATTTTAACTTATTATGGGATTGAAAATCCTTGGTGATTTACCATGTTTAGTGTGTCTTTGAACCTCTCTCATGTTTCATCAAATCACTCCCTTTATTTTTCAAAAACAAAATGGATACTCTTTGTAAGTGATATTTTTTTATGGTGGAAGTATTATTTTTATAGAATTGTCATTATAATTGGTCCCAATAGTTTATTGATGTAGGTATAAAATTGTTAAAACAATTATTTCCTCGATCCTCTGGTGAGAAATCGAAGATCATATTCTTAGCTGAATCAAGTTGATGTGTAGGGAACATAGTTTCAACAATTTCATTGAATTCCTTAAAATGAAGGTACAATATTTCCAAATACATCTGTGAATGGTTAGAAGGTGGTTTAGGAAATGAGGTTTGAAGAAATAGTGGGATTATCCTGGGGGAATCAAATATAATACAAGAGGGTGCAATTTTTTAAACATGTGTGATATATTCATTCAATGTTTGATCTTGAATATTCCCCATGTTTGGGGCTGCCTAATTTTCATTTCTAATTTGGTTCCTACCGTAGTTCATGAATTCATTTAATTGAAGAAACTCTAATGAAATCGAGTCAATTTTTGAATCTAGTGTATTTGAAATATTAGGATCTTATGGTAAGAGACCATTATGTTTCCGTGACTTCCCAACCCCTAGATTATCCACTCCAACTAAAAAATTTGATTTGTCACAAGTATAGGAGAAAATGAACCAATAATAGAGGGGAAAGGAAAGGGAAAAACACAAGATAAATGAGGAAAAAATAAGGAAATTGGGGTGAAAAGAATCAGTTTCTAAGGTGACTTACAATGTTACCCAGTAAAATAACCTAAATTTGGTATTTCCCAAATATACACATATTTAGGGTCGAAGTGGTTTCTTGTAGTGTGGCTTAGAGTACTGAGTCCCATGAGACATATTAGGAACCTATAGAAACATATTCTATTTAGATATATTTTTTCTATAATGTGGAAAAATTTGGGATTTATTTTCTAGTGATAACAATAATACTAAGATACATAAGTGAAATATAATTGTGATAATGGTCTTATCATGGGTTATTATAAGTGATGGATAAAAAGAAATCCATTTTTAACAATTTAAATTTCATTTAATTAATATTGATTCAATTAAAGAGATCAAAACAAATTCATAAAGTATTGGTTTAATACCAAGAAAAACATTATTCTAATCCCCTATACACTTGGAGGATAATTTTATGATCACTCCAACGTTACATTTCATATTATCACAAAAAGTGTGTGGCCTTAAAATTCAACATGGTTGAAGAATTATTAATATCATCAAAAAAAATTCTCAATTTAAAGAAGTTTTTAAACACTAAAATAGTGGGAAATAAATTACAATCTAGACCATTATTACTCCCATAGATCAAACCATGAGTGGGTTGTTCATCCATTTATTCTATTCTATCATTTTATGTGGAAAGTATAAAGAGTGGAATACTGATCACTCCATCATCGTGTGAAAATTTCATGAGTTTTAGTGTGAATATGTTCACACATTGAGGAACGTATATCATTGTTATAGGAATAATAATATAATAATAAGACAAGAATAACATTTATTATGAAAATAAAGTGATTAAAACAACGTACATGAGAAATAAATGTGATCAGAACATTAAGTTAGACGTATAACATTGAAATCAAAATATAAAAAACTCCCCTCAAATCTTACTATAACCCTTAAATAGTAATTTTTGATGACATGCATTGATATAACAAAATTATATATCTTCATAATTAATACGTGTAGGCATAGTTGGGTAGAAATTTTTTTTAATTCGCACTTTTACACCCTTGACAAAAAATGGGATCCAACTTGCATCCAACCAATAGAGGCACTAAAATGATCTTTTAGAAGGCTCAATTTGGGTTAAAAATAGGAGAAAAAACCCGAATCCCTTGATGCACATGAAAATTTTGTAAAATTTCAACTTAATTGGATTCTAGGTTTCATAGATATGATCAAAATAGTTGGATGTTATTCTAGACCACAGAATCTCACCAATAGTTTCATCTTTAAATTGGTTCACCTCAAACTCCCTAAAAAATCAGAATTGGAGATGGTAACTATTGAATGAAATGTTCCTCATGATTTATTATATCTCCAAATAAATTTTTTTACATCAATGGATTTATTAAATGGCTTCCACGTGTAGATAATTGGACTTTAGTTGAGTTTTCCTCACCCAAATTTTCTTATCATGATAGCCCATTTTGGTTATCCTCCAATGAGATTATTCACTTTCTCAATATGGATGAAATATTTCCAATGGAATGGAAAATATGAAAATGGAGAATGAAATTCAATTGTAGAGTAGTGGGTTATTTGAAATTTTCCTCAAAATGTGTAATTTAATAGTGTCATTTAAGAAATAATTTAAATCATGTGGTGAAATAATGTTCAAATTGAAAAACGCACTAGAAATGGGGTTTATGAATGAGGAAACACGTGAATATTAAAATACATAAAATTAATATTATCTTATTTTAGTGTATAATCAAAGGAATTATTAAAATATACCCAGAATGTGTGGTAGAAACACATTCCCTCATATTTTAGAATACATTTGGATCAGACATTTTCCATCAAAAAACATTTAACACTTAATTTATTCTCTAAACATGTTATAGTACCAAATGAATCATAAACCATGGGTATAAATTTAATCATCTCATAATTGTTAACAAAAAATATCTATTATTGATATTATACTCTAATCACATAATATAAAAGTGATGATGACGCACATATTTTTCTTATATACATTTGAGCTTGATATAATCCTTTTCACTCAAATACTCATTATAAGAACTGTTTACATCATCACAAGAAAATATTCTTTAATATTAATCAATTATTCCTTTTATTTTGAACTACTTTACAGAATTAAATAAATCATAAATCAGGTTTATTAAAAAAATATCTCATTTCATTTAAAAAATTAAACATTACGTGCTCTTCTCAAGAGATAAATGATATAAAAATACAAATCTTTTAATAATTTTATCATACTAATATGTATCCAAGATATCAATGTAGCAACTCATTCACTCTATTACATGAAAAAATATCATGCTTCAATTAAATTAATGATATGATATTATATATATTTAAAATAGTTTTTAAAACATACAATTGATATCAAATATCTATCAAAATAAAAAAATTAATTTCTATAAACAATAAATTATTGAGTAAACATTTTGTCTCATAAAGTTATCAATATATTCAATAATATTGACTATAATTTTACATAACCAATCATATTTTGTATATGATATTAAAATTACTTAAATCATTAATATACAAAACCATATTGATTATGTGAGTAGAGTCTAAGATTCCTTTGGTAAATTATCATTTAATTAAATTGAAACGTTGAATTTATCAAAGTGTCCTTCAATAAGCATCTAGATGTACTTTTTGAACAATTTTAACACTTTTTTATTGAGGAAGGAAATGATCTTACACAAAAATATTTCATAAATACTTTTCTAAATTCATCATTCATTCTTAAGAACTTTTCTTTAGTTACCAGTCTTAAGAACTAGATACATTAAGGATATCCTTTGTAATTATTTATCAAAAATATTATCCTAGTGAGGAAGATGATATTATCTAAAATATAATATTTTATCAGATGATTATCTTGTATTATTAACCATTAAATAAGGAATTTCATTAAATGGAATCCTAATAAAATTATGACCCCCTTTGTTCATAATATCTATTTATAGACATGATTTATATTTCATTAGTTAATATATCTTGTATATCATTTCTCAAAACACTTAGTTATTTAGGTAGGGAATTACCACAATCATATTATTTATGACTCTTGGATAGTATAGTAGAAAATAATTTTTCTAACCCATCATATGGATAATTTCAACTCTATTCCTCTAGTAACATAATCATATTGGGGACTCCCAGTTAATGTAACCCAAAAAAATTTCCAAGAGTAATATAATAAAGTAATTTCTTAGGAAACCCAACTGTTGAATTCCCAACAAATGAGTGTCCCAATTTAACCTAACCTTTATTTCCATACACAAGATAATTCATAGACACCCATCTATGATATGAACCACCCTGTTAAATGATTGAGGTCTTGAAAAGTATTTTTTTGGAATTAATCTAACACATATTATTTGAATGGGTTTTTAATTTCCCCATATTTTTCTTGTTATTCCCTTTTTTAATGCATTATTCAAATAAGAAATAGTTTAAATTTTCAAAATAAATATACATAATATTCACATTCATTAAAAAAATTAAAAAACAAGAGTATAGAATAGAATAAAATTCTAAATAGATTAATAATTAAAATGTTTAAATGTAACACCCCATTATTTCATAGTAAGTTATTTCTTTCAAAGAAATGCAATAGCTCACGCTACATGCAACACTGAGTTCAAGCGCACCACAACTTACCAAACTAGCCATTCAGAAAGTGTTTATGAATAGTATTAACTAAATTTAGAATTTTGAATACTATATATAATTTTATCATCCCTATTATGAGTTTCTTAGACATAATATAAGAACAAATTCAATTTCTCAATTAAAAGAAGTATTTTTCAGAAAAATGCAATTTTATCACCTTTTAATGGTGAACCCTCTTTAAATACAATAGCTAATACTTTTATATATTAAATATGACAATATAAATATTTTCTTTAGAATAGGGACATAAGAATTTAGTTTGGATAAATTTTTGGTGCTTTTATGATAACTTTCATATTTTGATGAATAGTGAAAATACTAAATTTTAATTGAAAACAATGTTTTTAATCAAAATCATTTATGGTGTTAAATTATACATTTGAATAGTTTTGAAGTATAATTGTATCATAGTTTTATCATTTAATCCAATATTTTTCATTGGAAATAATTTTACATTTAAATTGGATATAATCACATATCAATCTTTTGATAGTTTTTACTTCTCAAAAACACACTTTCTCGTTTTGACCATGAGAATATTTTTTTTAAATTAATTAATACTACTTATATGTTTTTATTTTAGTAAAATATAAATAATTTTTTAAATTTTAATATCAAAATAATCTTTGGGTGAATTTTTTGTATTTTTCAAAAAAACATTCAATTTTTGATGAATAGTGAAAAACACTACGTTTTTGTTTAAAGCCAAGATTTTATTTAAATATTTATTTTTAATTTAAATTAATTTTAAAGTAAAAATAGATATATAATACCTATATTATTCAATTGTAATTTATTGAAGTCATTTTATAATTAGATTAGCTATATAAAATTTTATTTAACTTTTTACCGTCTTTTTCCCACATTCTAGGCACATTTGAATTTTATTTACCATAGTTAAAAGTAAATAGGGTAATTAATGGCAAAATAGATTTTATAATTCCCTGAACACATGTCCTAATTTTATCGGATAAGTGTAATTCTACCAAAATCAACCTTAGAAAAAAAAATATAATCCTTTTTATCCACTTTGATTATATTAGGACATTTATTATTATTTTATTTAAATAAGAGTTAAAAGTGTTGAAGTAAAAGTTTAATAACTAAACCATTTTTAATATAACATTATACATAAGATAAATTAGACTATAAATATTCATTAGAAATATAAAAAGATTTCCTACATAGTTATAATTTATTTATAATTTTTAGACATTAAATAATTAAATTTATTTATGACATGATCATGATGTAGTAATTAACTTATTAATGAAGGATTAAAATAATTAATATTATAAATATGAAAATTAATTTAAATTGAGAATTTTGATGCATTAAACGAATTTTATAAGTTATTATGACATTATATGGTTGATTTAATGTTCTTTTAGGTAATCTAGTTTTGTTTACTTTCAAAAAAAACAAATACACAATAGTGTTAAAATTTACATAAATGAGTATTTAAAACAAATACTATATTATTAAATGATATAATATTTTTAAAAATATAAGGTTTTGCGAAAGGAGTTATATAATTATAGAAATCTCATTAATGAACCACTTGAGGTTCTCTTGGAATTTTATAGAATGTTTATTAACCATGTAATATAAAAATACAGGAAGACATTGTAAAAGTTAAACTATTTAACTAAGAATTAATTCTAAAATAGAAAGTTAATATTGTGACATAAACTTGTCCAAAACCTATTGGTAGAGAGGATTTAAACTCATCCTCACATTAAGCTTAAAATAAATCCATTTTGAGCCATTATAAATAGAAAATTATTTTATAATAAAATATTATTTCAATCATTTCCTTAAGTGACCCTCACCTCTATTATAAAATGGTACTTACTCTTCTCTCAAAATAACATCTCTGAATCCTTTTTTCATGAACAAAACCTACTCAAATATCCTCCCAAAAACCCTCTCATGAACCTAGAGTCCTTACTTTGATCATAAATCCAACCTATCCCCTCTTTCAAAGTACTTTTCTTCTTCCACTTCTTCTTTCATTGTTCTTTCCATGCCAAAGTAATAACTCCAGTACCTTTTAAATAATTTGATTTTGTTATAAATATAGTACAACCATATTCATTATTATATCCATCCTTTGAATGACAAAGTCACCATACGTGCTTACATACGGCTTACCGTCTCCACGTCGTGGTGTCGTTTGTTATTCAACACTTCATTGTTCGGATGGGTATAATAATGAGTATAATTTATGTAATAATAAATATAACATGGTAATGATTATATATATATATAATATTATATCAAATTTCATACAATTTCACCACTAATATAATGATATGGTTGATTGAGTGTACGTACGGCTTATCATCTCGACGACGTGAGGAGATTTCATTCCCCATCATGACCATTCAATAATAGTTTTCATTTGATGATTAAAAATAATTTTTAATAACTTAATATCATTCAGGATACGAATCAAATACATCCTATACATAACAATCATGACTTATGTAACAAAACATATATATTAAAATGAATCAGTTAACATCCAAAACAATGATGCTACCGAAATATCATTAACAAAGAAATATTAGAAGATCATGTATGATATCATATTTAAGTATGTCGTTATATTATAATTTAATAAAAATTATTTCACAACGACATAAGTGTTTAACCTACCCTCTAGTAAGGATAAGTACAAGATAAGGAGTTTTTATCTCACTTTGTTTTCCCATCAGATTCTTGCTATATTGGCCACTATTTCTTTTTTGTGTAGTGTATATACTTCTCATGATTGTATTATTTGTGTAATATATATTAATTTATGGGTATTTAAAACTTCATTTTATGATCCTTCTTTAATGGGGTGCATGTTTCGTAAGTTATCAAATTGGTAAGGGAATTTTAATTTCAATTTCCACTCCTTGGGTTTTACGCAAACTTCAATGATTATTTTTATCCAAGATTATGTGTGAAATAACTATTTATTTATTTAGTAATAATTTCCACTCCCCATTGTGTGGATTTAAAGTTGACACACAAAATAACTTCATTGAAAAATTATCAATTCATCGATATAAACTTGATAAGAGTAATCTTAACTCAATTTCCATTTATCGGGTTAAACATCCAAATCATTGGTGTAGGTTTTACAAGAATATGGGTGAATGTACTCTTATTTATTTACACTGAATATCCAATAATATTTAGTGTATTTATATATTTCACACATAATTATGTCATTGATTTATCCTTAACCTAAGGGTACAGTATTTATAAGGGATTTCAGCTCAATTTACATTCCATTAATACTTCTTAGTTGTTATGCACCAATTCACTTTTATATGGTGTGTATACTATACTTTGACATGGTATAGGATGAATCCCTTTATTCTTAGGATGTTATATGGTTATTATTACCTCAATTATTTGTATTCAAGCATATCTCATATGGTTAGTAACTCTAACTAAAATATCATTTTAAATGTTTTAAATATTTCTTCTTCTAAATCTTTTTCATTAATTTCCATGTTTTAAAAATGGATTTATGTATTTATTTATATGTACATGAATTTTTTGAATTAAAATTATTTTTAAAAGTTTCAAATTGGTATGGGACACTTTGATTCAAAAATGATTTTTAAATGGCTTCTTGGTAAATAGTAATACTTTTAAATATTTTCAATAAAAAATGGATATCTCTATAAAATGTTTTTACTGTTTATTTTCATCTATGTCAATAAACTTAATTATTCATGATTGATGTTGATTTATTATAATACAATATTCCATATTTTATTTAATGAGTTATGTCTAACTATGGATGTGCTATTGTTATACCATTCATGGTTTGTGGTTAAAATATTGACATTTTGTATACTAGTTGTAATATAAATGTTTCGATTATGTTCCAACATTATTATATGAGGAATGAATATGACATAGTAAGTGACGGGTGGAGCATGATATAGCTCTTCGATGCATTGTTATGTCTCATGAGATAAACTAGTGTCTTGGCACGTGGCCTTGACAAAGTCTTTATTTTTAGTCTTCGAACAAGGCCTTGAATATGTGGTTATGATGTCCGGCATTATGCATTCCATCATTATGAAAGTAGCTATTGATATTATATGTGATTGTTCAACTTATAAAATATACATGGGAATAAGTTAATGGAATTATTGGATTTATCTTTTCTATATTGTGCTGAAGTTTAAGTTTAAAAGGCTTGTGTTTTAGTCTTATATATTGCCTCAAATGTTTATGTTTTCTTATGATAGTTTCCTATATATTGTTATCCTTACAGTGCATATGAGCTCACCCCTTTCTTATGTTTTAATTTTCCTAGGATGTGAAGAAGTATATTATGATTGATCTATAAGAACTTGATAAGGGATATAAGTGTGTTCAAACGAGACACAATGTTATATTTTTTCCATTTCATAATTTAATATATAACATATGTATGTATCTAGTACCTCCAAACCTACTAAACTAATTGGTATTTTGAGAATTTATCTCTTTTTATCATTACAATGTTATGTAACAATGAAAAAACTATGGGAAACTAGGTTTGGGGTGTTATATTTGGTATCAGAGAAAGTTTATCACAAATCTTGGAAACTAGATTTTTGAAAAACACTGATTAAAAAAACTACCCTAAGATAGACTTTTAGGATTAGTATGGAAGAACATACAAAAAAATTTTAATTTAAGTATTATGTTGTTTTTCAAAACAATACATCCCTTTCTGGATACAAGTAGATATAGGTGGCTCTGGCACAGATTTACCTAGGGGTAAAACCCTAAAACACCTCTTTGAGCTAGACACGAACGAGAATAGGTGCAAGACAACAGGACTTGCTACACTCTTGGTTACAACACTCCCAAGTGATATGCTTAGGATAATTCACATTTTTTCCTTAGAACCCAATTTGAAGGATTTAAATATAAGATGAGAATAAATAACCTTGGTTAATACTAAGGTGTTTTAGATTGAAAATAAGGTGTCATGATATTCTATAAATGATTTTAAGACTATTTTTACTCACTCTATGCTTTCTAGTTTTAGTCAATGGCTGGATTACAAGGAATTTATATTAACACTGAACATGATGTACAATATGGGAACTATGGTGGAAATGAGAAAATAAATGGAATGTTGATAGGCATAAATGATATTGTTCCCATGCCGAATAAGGTTTCCAAAAATATGATCAACAATATATACATTAACCAACTTCTAAACTCAATAAAGAAGAGAAAGGTGGAGAATGATAAGATCTCCAGCAGTGGAGACAATGGAGAAATGAAAGGTATATTTTCGTCATGCTGGAAATGTGGAAGGAGACACCAAGGAAAGTGTCTCAATAGAACAAAGAAATGCTTTATGTGTGTCAAAGAAGGACATAAAGTAAATAATTATCGAGGTAAAAGGAAGAGTACTATGGAAGAAAATAAAATTGATTCTAAGAATCCATTTATAGTCATTTTTCATAAATATAGGGGACCTCAGCATTAACCGAGTCAATGACCTATTCTATAGGATAACAACTAGGTCAAGGAAGAACCCATGCCGAAATAAATGGATGGAGAAATGTTTAAAACTATTAATTCTCTTTTTTGATGTGGTTACATTGGAATATTTTTATCTTGTATATGTAAACCTGTAGTTCGTTATGTGAAAATTTTATTTGAGGAAAAATTGTCTTTTATTTTATGGATATAGTTATAAAGAACCATTTAGGTTTATATGATCCTTGAAATTGAGGCCATTACATATTCATAATTTTTTGGATGAAAATGCGAGGTATTAGAAAAAATTTGTGGTTAAATTATATTATGGTTATTTTGAAGAATTTATCACATTTTGTGAATTTTATAAAATATAGTTTTTGAAAAAGGAAAACACGCACACTCTGTGACAACCCGTCGTGTTGGACAATGTTGTGGGAATCGAACCAACAACCAAAGTGAGACTGGGATTTATCACCTACCACTAGACTACGTGAAGTCCCTAGTTAGTTTGGATAATTATTTTTAGTTAAATTATTTTATTCATCAATAAGAAGTTGATTTTGGATCTTATGTTTTATCAAATGGATATCATTATTATAGGAAAATGATTTGGTTATTAAGTGATAAATGTTATTTTGGAAAACATTTTCACTATTGGGAACACTATATGCCTAAGGAAAATAGAATAAAATTGGATTTAATTTAAGGAGTATTGGTGGGTTTTTTTTATTTGTGAAGAATTGATGTTTTTTTAAGAGATTCAGGTTATTAATGTAAATGATTAACCTATTATAGAGAACATGTGATTTGGCTAATTACCCTTCTATATGAGACTTTAAGAGTAGTTGATGTTAATTAGAGATAAATGTGAATATTTACTATGAAAGACTATGTGATTAAATTATTCTGAGTTTTTCATTCAAATCTTAGTTAAGATTATATTGAAGGATTTTAAGGACAGTTGTTTATCGAATGGTCTTAATTAAACTTTGTGTATTATTTGATTAATTTTAGAAATTAAGATTAGTATTTCTTTTGATAAATTATTATCCATTTTTGGGATCATCTAAACTTGTACCAACAATTTTGTTTTTTTTAATCTCTAAAAACAAGGGAAATGTATAGTTAATCCATTGTGGATTATGTCATTCTCTAGAATTTGATTCTAGCACTTCAGGTGTGACCAAATCATCTTGAATACTCATCATTTTGAGAAAATATGATTTAGTGATAGAAATTTATTGAAGGATGAAACTATACATAAAAAGTAAGTATATCTGTTTTTGTTCTAAGTTAATCTTGCAAATAAATTCCTCAACCTCATGAAATGGAACTTAAAATAAAAAATATTTTCTGTTTACTATTCCTACTGGGAAACTAATGGCCTTTTATCCCATCAAAAGTTTGTGATTTTCTTGTTGATAAATTTCTCCTAATAATGTTTTCTATCACTCAACATCAAAAATTAATAGTTATTTTATCCTACATATCCATGTTTTCCTACCTGGAAACCTAGTATGGTTTATCTTTGATGACCTTTGTACTTATCTTTCTTTGTTTTAATGTGATAGTTTTCTTCACTCCTTTTTGTAATGTGGGACTTTAAATGAAGTTCCAAATCCCAATTTTAAAATTTCGAGGATGAAATTTCCCAAAAAGGGAAATAAGTTAACCCACCAACATTTCATAGTAAGTAATTTTCTTTAATGAAATACAATAGCTTGCTCTAAACGCAACATCGAGTTCAAGGACACCACAGCTTACCAAACCTTCCATTAAAAAATAAATTATAAATATTATTAACTACATTTTGAATTGTGTATACTCAATATAATTTTAACATGCATATTATATGTTTCCTAAAAATAATATAAGAACAAATTTAATTTTTCAAATAAAAGAAGTATTTTTAAAAAATGAAATTTTATTGACTCTTAAGGGAGAACGCTATTTAAATATAATATATGATAATTTTAAGTATTAAATTTGACAAAATAAAAAAAAATTATAAGAGGTACATAACAAAAATTTGAATAATGTTTTGGTGCTTTTCTAATAACTGTCATATTTTGATTAATAGAGAAAATACTAAATTTTAATTGAAAATAACCTTTTAATCAAAATAATTTATAGTTTTAAATTATAAATATTAATGGTTTTTAAGTATAATTATATTATATTTTTATCATTTAATCCAACTTGGGTCATTGAAGTAATTTTACCTTTTAATTTGACATAAACACATATCAGTCGTTTGATAGTTTTTACTTCTCAAAAACCCACTTTTTGGTTTTGACAACGGGAATATTTTTTTTAAATTAAATAATACAAATTATTTTTTATAATTTAGTAAAATATATATCATTTTTGAATTTTTAATATCAAAATTATATTGGGTGAATTTTTGGTATTTGTCTAGAAACATTCAATTTTGATGAATAGTGAAAAAAACTACGTTATTGTTTAAAGTTGACTTTTTATTTAACAAATTATTTTTAATTGAGATTTATTTTAAAGTAAAAAATAGATAAATAATACTTATATTATTCAAATTTAATTCATTGAAGTAATTTTATAATAATATTAGATGTATAAAATTTTATTGACGTTTTTACCGTCTTTTAACCACATTCTAGGCACATTTGCAAATTTTCATAAAACATAATTTTACCACTTCTGTGAATTAAATATTTAAAATCCAAATGACACGGTTGATATAAGTATGTAAAATTTGGTTCAATAGGATAAAAATAATTTTTGATGTATAATAACTTTTGAATTTTATTTACAACAACTAAAAGTAAATATGGTAATTGAAGGTAAAAATGATATTATAATTACCCTAAAACATGTCATAATTCTATTGTATTAGTATAATTAGAAAAAAATAATCCTTAATAATATAATATGATCACTTTTATCCACTTTTATTAGATTAGGACATTTATTTTTATTTTATTTAAAGAATAGTTAAAAGTGTTAAATTCAATGTTTAATAACTAAATAATTTTTAATATAGGTTTTTACATAAGATAAATTCAACTATAAATATTCATTAGAAGGATAAACAGATTTACTACATCATGATAGTTTATTTATAATTTTTATGCATTAAATAATTATATTTATTTATGACACAATGATGAGGAAATAATTACCTTATTAATGAAAGATTAAAATAATTGATATTATAAGTATCAAAATAAATGTTAACTGGGACTTTTGATGCATTACACGATTTTTCAAGGTTAATATGAAATGTTAGGGTTGATTTAATGTATTTTTTCAAGTAATAAACGTTTTTTTATTTCCAAAAATACCAAATACACAATAGTGTTAAAATTTACATAAATGAGTATTTAAAAAAAATACTATATAATTAAATGATATAATATTCCTAAAAATAAAGGATAGGCAAAAGGACTTATATAATTATATATATTTCATTAATGAACCACTTTACATTCTCTTGGAATTTTATAGTATGTTTATTTACCATGTAATATAAAAATACAAGAAGACATGGTAAAAGTTAAACTATTTAACTAAGAATTAAATCTAAAAGATAAGGTTAATATGGTGACCTATACTTTTCTGAAAACTATTGTATGAGATTATTTTGACTCTTCCTCACATTATCCTAGAAATAAATCAATTTTTAGCCACTATAAACTGAAAATGATTTTATAATTAAATAATATTTCAAGATTTTTTTAAAGTGACCCTCAACTATCTTATAAAAGGGTGCTTAACCTTCTCTCAAAATAACACCTCCAAATCCATTTTGATAGGCCAACCCCTGCTAAAATATCCTCCAAACTACCCTCACTTGAACCTATAGTCCTTAAATCGATCATAAAGCCAACATAAGGATCCATTTTGATCAAATCAAAAGGAAGCATCAGAAGAAGAGGTAATAATTTCATCATCTCTTTCAAAGTTCTTTTCTTCTTCCACTTCCTCTTTCATTGTTTTCTCCATACCAAAATAATAACTCTAGTACCTTATACATACAATGATTTTGTTATAAATATGGTATGACCATATTCATTATTCTATCTATTTTATGAATGAAAAATTCATTATACGTGTGTATGTATGGTTTACCGTCTCCACATCATGGTGTAGTTTATTATTCAACACTTCATTATTTGTATGAGTATAACCGATGTAAAAAATAAATATGACATGCTAATGATTCTATATTTATAATATAACATCCAATTAAATATTATTTCACCACAAAGGAAATCATATTGTAGCTCGTGTGTACGTACGACTTACCATCTCCACGACGCGATGAGATTTCATTCCCCATCATAACCATTCAAGAATAATTTTTATTTTATGACTAAAAATAATGTTTAAGAACTTAATATCATTCAGGGTATGAATCAAATACATCCTATCCATAACAAAAATGATATATGTAACAAAACATATAATGGAAAATGAATTAGTTAACACCCAAAACAATGATACTGCTGAAATATCATTAAAATAAAAATATTAGAAGATCATATATGAAATCATATTTATGTATGTGGTTCTTGTATAATTTAACAACAAGTATATCACAATTATAAATGAGGTTAACATTCTCTCTAAAAAGGAAAATTCCATTGTAATTGGTTTTCATCTAACTTTTTGTTCTCATAAGATTCATGCTATATTTGTCACTATTTCCTTTTGTGTTTTGTATGTACTACCCATGATTGTATTATTTGTGTAATATAAATTAATTTATGGGTATTTAAAACTTCAATGTATGATCCTTCTTTCATGGGGTGTATTTTTCGTAAGTCACCAAATCAGTAAGGGAATTTTTAATTTCAATTTCCACTCATTATATTTTATGTAAACTACATTGATTATTTTAATCCAAGATTATGTGTGAAATCCCTGTTTATTTATTTATATACTAATTTCCGATCACCTTTTTGTGGATATACTTTTTACACACATAATCACTCCATTGATGAATTCTCAAGTCATCAATGTGAACTATATTGGAGTAATCTTATCTCATTTTCCATTCATTAAGATAAATATCCATGTCATTGGTATAGTTTTTACCGGAATATGTGTGAATATACTTTGATTTATTTACAATTAACATCAAATAATATTGATTATATTTATATTTTTCACACATAATTATGTCATTGATTTATCCTTAGCCTAAAGATATGATCTTTATAAGTGATTTCATCTGAATTTACATTTCATTGAGACTTCTTTGTTGTTATGTGCCAATTAAATATTATATGGTGTATATACTGTACTATGACATAGTATATCAAGAATACCTTTATTCTCAAGAACTTATAAGGTTTTTATTACTTCAATTATTTTTATTCAAGCATCTCTCATTTGGTAAGTAACTCTAACTAAAATATCATTTTAAATGTTTTAAAGATTTATTATTCTAAATATTTCTCATTAATGTCCATGTTCTAAAAATGGTGTTAAGGATTTATTTATAAGGAAAATAATTTTTTAAAATAAAAATTCCTTTTAAAAGTTTTAATGTGGTATGTGACACTTTAACAAAAAAATCTCTTTTAAATGGTTTCTTGATAAATAGTGAGAAGTTTTAAATATTTTCAAGTAAAAGGTGTTATTTCTCTCAAATTATTTTACTAGTTATTTTCATCTATGTCAATATCCTTCATTATTCATGATTGAGGTTGATTTATTATAATAAAATATTCCATTTTTTATTAAATTAGTTAGGTTTTACTGTAGATGTGTTATTTTTATATCATTCACAATTTTTAGTAAAAATATTGGCATTTTGTATGCTAGTTTTAATAAAATTGTTTAGATTATGTTCCGACCTTTTCATACAAGGAATTAATTAGATTTAGTATGTGATGGGTGGAGCCCACTATAACTCCTTGATGTATCAGTAGGTCTAATGAGACATACTAGTGTCTTGGCACAAGGCCACGACAAAATATTTATTTTTAGTCTTGCCACGAGGCCTTGAATCTGTGGTTATGATGTGTAGAATTATGTATTACATCATTATGAAATTAATATTGATATTTCATGTGATTATTTGAGTAGTAGAATATCTATGTGAATAGGTAAATTTAATTATTTGATTTATCTTTTCCATATTGTGCTGAAGTTTAAGTTTAAATGGCTTGTACATTAGTCTTATAAATTTTCTTAAATTTTTATGTTTTCTTATGATAGTTTCCACTATATTTTTATCCTTACTAAGCATATAAGATCACTCCATTCTTATGATTTATTTTTCATAGGATGTGAATAAGTTTATTATGATTGACCTGAAATAATAGGATAAGGGATATGGGTGTGTTCAAAGAAGACACAATGTTATAGTTTTTCCATTTCATAAATTAATGGAAAACATATGTATATATCTAGTACTTCCAAGGCAACTAAACTAATTTGTCTTTAAATACTTGATCTCTTGTGATAATTCCAATGTTATGTAATAATGCACCAACTCTAGGTAACTAGGGTCGGGGTGTTACCTTAAACCTGGGAAAAAAAATTATGACCAATTCGCAAATAACAGATCACTATACACACTTTTATAATCTCAGTGATAACATTATAGAAATTGACTAATTTTGAATACAACTGCTTTATATTTATTTTAATGTTCTTAATATAAACAATTTACATTCATAAAAATATGAAATCTTTTGAATTTGTTATTTTATGACATTTATATTTTAAATATATGATATTTTATTAATTATATTTAATTTATAATCTATTTTATATTTTAAAATCATATTCCATAATATAAATACCATATAGTAAATTATTATTTAAACCATGGTCATATCCTTTATTAAAACACATTTAATGTGGTTCATATACTAACCAAATAAATCCTCATTAATTTGAATAATTCAAGTTAATTATTTATAAACAATTCATAACTAAAATATAATATTTTTAAAATTTGTCCTTGTTTAATTATTTATAATATGTTAAAAAATATTTATTATAATTTAGGAATAAAAAATTCTATTTATAAAACATAATAATTTCGATATAACTTGTTGAAAAGGTATTTCAAATATTACCATTTAATATTTGGGGAAAAATAAAACTATGGTAAAAATTTATTTTGTTAACCATTAAAAAAAAAAATTTATTAATTATTTTATAATTTAATTAAAATTTAATATTTACAAAACTCCTGTTATAATGACTTATAAAGACTTTATAAATTATTTTTAGCATTTTATTTACATAAAAATAATTTTTTATAAAATTTATGTTTTCCCATACTCAAATTTCATATTTTTTTAGGTCATACTCCTTTTACCGTTAAGATGATAGTATATATTGGGGTAAATAGGAAATAGCGTCACATAGTGGAAATCGTTTAAGGGTACTAAGCACTTACCTTTACGTGAACCCTTCCCCAAAAGGTAAAACTCATATTACTGTTACATGAACTCTTTCATGTAAGGAAACGAAAAATGCTTTATCTAACTATAACTGGGGGAAGACAATTACACGAGATATTTAAATTGAAAATTACCATCATGTGAACTAGAAATTACTCATTATACAAAGGTAGCTGTTATTAACCCTTATTCAATAATTAATATCTCTCGATAACATTTACAAAACAACCTTTATGATTATTTATGAATTCATTGGATGCCTTTACGTGAATACTCATAAATAAGTAATTAAGATATAAACTTTACATTAAATCTCATGTATATGTAACATATTGGTTTCCCATTATAAACCCATATTTTAAAATTTAAAACCTTGGTTAGTTTTATATAGACCTGCTATGAAATGGAAAATTATATTTCCATATTTTCAAAAAAAAACAATAAAATTGTAGCTCTATTCTTGCAATTTTTTTTTCATTTTAATAATGATTTCATAAATGTGAATAATATATTCCCTTTAATAATGTTGAAAAATTATATAATATTTATTCATCATATGAACACGTCTAACGTGACATCCATGTGAACATTTTAATGGACTCAATTTCCCAAAATCTTTAGGAAATAAAATATTTTCATCACAATGTATCTCCTAGGTATAAGGGCATGCTTTATCATTGTTCATGCGTGAGAATTCCCAAAAATTAATCAACTCTTTAAAATTACCTTTTATACCACTGATTGGAATTATTATAGTATAATAATGATTTTTATAGGAAATATAATTGATTACAATCCATTTAAAAAATATCTCAATGAAAGATAATATAAAACAACAAAGAACTAAAATAAAGAGACAATATATTGGTGTACCAAACACTGAAGAAGTATCTATAACCCTTAGCCTTAATTTGAGACATTTTATAAGGTTCAAAAAATGAAAAATTATTCTCACCTTTGTAGTGTATCCATGGGATACAATGTATCATCTAACATTCAGATGGGATTCATCCTCCTGTTAGAATATCCAAGCACCTCATAAATGATAAAGGAAGAAGATTTATATTTGGTTATTCAACAATGTTCGTCTAATATATTTCAAAAAATTCCCACTAACATCACATGGTAGTGATTTATAGACATAGTGAAACTCCTAAGCCTGTAGCATTTACTCCTGCATTTATAACACATGAGTAAATGATGCTTCGGTCAACTCATCCATATCATGCATAAATAATAAACTCTCAATCTATTTCATTATATGTCACAATTCCTTGGTTATAGCTTATATGGAAGACACACTTGAATGATTCCTTTTTATCATTTAGTTTATAATAAATTCTCTAGTATAAAATATAGGAAACATGAAACTATATACCCATGCAAGAAATAATATTTTTTCACAATAACAAAGATTATATATATATATATAACATTATAGTATATTTACAACACCAACACACCATGTGGGACTCATGGTTATATGTCACAAAATTCCCTATTATGGTCATGGCATGAAGCTCAATAGTCATGTAGGTGGCAAGTTAATTCAATGTCATTAACCATGTAGAGTATTAGAAAAATTATGATCCAATGGATCTTATGGGATATCCTTTAGTATTTTTTAAATCATATTTGAAAGATTATTTGGATGATTTTCCCCATCTTAATTAAAAAAATTGATGATATTAAATGGGGGAGACTTGTGAAATACCTAATGATTTATGAAATATATTTCTCTATAAAAAGGGAAGAATGTTCGTCAATGAGGAAAAAAAGAAGAAACCAAGTATGTATTTTGAAGTTGTAGAGAACAGAAAGGTATATCAAAGATTCTATGTAACTAGAGGATAATATATTTAATAATTTGAATAAATTATGAGTTTATTAATATACCAATAGTAATGTAAACCCATTTTTAGTTTATAAATATTGAGATAGGTTTCCTTTGAATAGAAGTGATCATTATGTTTTATCAAGAGTTATGAGTTATCATCATTGTGAGTTTTATAGACTTATAGGTTCAGAGACACCTATATAAATTATTAGAAATATGTTTTTCATTTATTATTTCTCATACGTCATCACATCACCATTTTATTCTCTTTACATTATCCCATTTTGTGTGAACTAATTAAAAAAATATGTGTCCCTATATAATTTAATTGTTACATTGTATTTATCATGAGGGAGAGAAGTGTTACTATTAATAGTGTAACATTATCCTTGGTAAGTGTATTTTTGGTGAATATACATACCAAGATTCCCCCCTAGGGTATTTACCTTACATGGGAATAACAAGTGGTTTCATAACAAGAGGTTCTCAATGGAGTATTCTCCCTATGAATCCATGGGATAAATCATTAACCACAGGGGAATTTAAACATTTGGATATACTAATTTCTAAATGTGTAATAATATAATGCAATATTATTTGTAATCATTATGAATATATTTCTACACAACATCCATTTATGGGTTCTTGGAGAGCATGGAAAGTATGGGATTATTAGAGAAATATCAAAGGGGTATTTATGTTTATGGTTAAAGAGTTAGTTAATTAGAAAAAATATTTATCCCATGGAATATACATTGAGGTGATGTTTTGTAAATCCACACACTTAATGTGGTAAAAACATCTCAATATATATGAACTTGATTCTATCATATATAATATTAAATTTTAGATTTAATGTAAAAATTACACTAAGTTAAAGATTCACCCAAATGAATCTGTTGAATTATTTTTCAATAAGGTAGTCATTATTCTTAAGGACGTGTGATGAATCAAAGAAAACATTAGTGATAGGATTATAGTGAATAGGATACTAAAAATATTTCCCCCACATTTCAATGTAAAGTCATGAGTTCTTAAGGATAAGGATTCAAATTAATTCTCATAAGATAGTACTCACAACACACATATTGTATACGTAATGAGGAACAATGGTAGTGAGTCCATGGTAATAGTGAATTCTGAAGTGTTCTTCAATCCAAAGAATTTACTCACTTTATAGGATGATCCCATATTTTGGGAAGTTAATGAGGTGATATATTCCCTTTCCAAAAATAAAAAAAATGGAAATAGGATATTCAATAGCATGTTATCACTTGCTAAATCATGATGATAAATGGTAGTGAATCTCAATAAAAAGTGTCCAAAAAATTTTAGAATAGTATTTAAGATGTTGTAGCAATATAGAAATCATTTAAAGATAGAAAAGGTAAGATATGTTCAATGTATATATTGTTTAAATATAATAAATTTATTTTAAAAAAACATGTTAGCTTAAAATAAACCAAAGTGGGAGAAATTGAGGACTAGAAAGACATCAATGGGGAAGTACTTGTGGTTTTAATTATCAAGCCCAAAAATGTATGACTATGATAGTAAATAAAATAAATTTTTTAGATGAATTAAACTCAAGGATTAACTAGAAGCTTATCTTGAAGAAATTTATTTCTGGATTAAAAATAGGACTATAGAGTTTTTTTGTGATTCCAAACTATATATGAATTATAAATTAGAATATAGGTTTTATTTGAACTCTATAATTGAATGGATTAAATCTTTAAATAAAGAAAACATAAAAAAGGTAGTATATCGCATGATTAAAATAGAGGAGTAGGACAAGATCATATATAGTTTTAAAAATTGCAAGAAATATCATATCAAAATGATCAAGTAACATAAGTTGAATTCATATAAATATGAAAAAATATGTAATATCAATAAATTATTGTATTTTTCATCATCGTATTAGGAAATTGGGTTTTATGGGAAATCAAATAAACCATGAAGGAATAGAAGGAGTTAAATTAGAAAATAAAAAAATTCCCATAGGTGAATAATTTCAAAAATAAATCCAAATAATTAAGGTATTGGCCAAAATAAAAAACCAATGGTGATTGATTAAAATCCACAAGAACTCACGCCACAAAATAATATTGATTTGGGTCTCTCAAAAAATTCTCTAAATACCACAAGTAGAGTAGTAAATATTTGTAAAAATGAAATATGAATTCGGAACTATTATTGTGTAAACATGGGGTACACCTAATGTATGTTACATATAAAAAAACATATCAAGGCACCAAAGAAACAAATATAGACAATGATAAATTCTTATCCATGATATATTTTTAACTGATTTTTTTGTTGCGATGGTTGTGGACATAGTGTTGTTAATTTATGATCAATTATATAATAAGATTTTAAGAATTGGAACTAGAAAGGTAGATATAATAATATTGAAGAATTTTCAAATTTGATGAAGGCCTTTAATTACTTTCCAACCATGTAAGATAACAATTATCCAATATATACGGGGGTAGAAAAATCTCATTCACTTCCAAATAAATTGATGTCGTAAAATGGATCAATATAGAAAGCGTTGATGAGGGTGATGTATATTTCATTAAAATCAATGGATTAGGATGGATTATAGGTAATTTTAAGTTGGTTTACATCCTATATAATGGTAATTTAAGATATTATAAATGACACAAATTATGATAAATAATTTTTCATTCATTTTTCAAATGATTAAGGTTTAAAAATAATAAGCTCAAGGAATGTAAATATTTGAGACAAATATGTATGATTTGTAGAATTATTGGTTTTTGAAGGCCTTGGTCATAATACTCTATGCATATTTCCATTATATTACTTAGGTAATGTGGTTAATTTTAAAAAGAAATTCATTCTCAAACGAAGAGATATTATAATTATGATGCAAGGAAAATACACAATGGGGAATCTCATCCAAATTAGTGGAGAAGAAGACATGTGTTTTATGAATAGGGAATAAGAGAATATGTTTTGGAAAAAAATTTGTTTCCACATGATATATAAATCCTAGTATTATTCTTTTAATAATAATGGAGCTCATGATATCCCTAAACTCTCACAATATTGAACTAATATATATAAAATTATTTAAAACATTAAGATTACTAAAAATACATACAACATAAAATTAATAAAAGTAAACAAAGATTCTTAAATATCTACATGTTGATGTGTGTGGGACCATATCACCCAAGTCCCTGGATAGAAATAAGTTCTATCATTAATTTGTCATTTATTATAAAATGATAACCCGGGTTATGGGGAATTATCCAAAATATGAAGTGACCAAGTTTGTTACATGGTATTAGTAATTGAAAGAGAATATTCTTAGGATGAAAATTAAAAAAATTAAAATCAAAATGAACCGAAATCCATAAATAATCAAATTAATGTACATCCTAACATTCATATGATAATTCATAAAATTTTGGTTATGAGAACTCCATAACAAAACATTTTTGTGGAGTATAGAAACTACATATTTAACAAAAAGGACTGAATGATTCTCATTAAGAAATATCTACCTGATATGGTTTGGAAGGAAGTATTCTTAACCTTGGTATACATCTCAAATGAGTCTTTTTGGTGATTGGATAATGAGAATGGACTTATTGAGATGTGTTATGGGAAGAATCCAACATTAAAATAATTTTAAAATTTGTTAAGTGATTCATTTTCAATATGGAAAAGAACCATAAAATTGATGCTCATGGGGGTGAAGGTATTTTCATTAGATACTCATATATCATAAATTAATATATGTTATAAATAAATATTAAAAAAATTATAAAAATAAATGATATTACTATGAAAAGAAATTAGTGGAATTCTTAATTTTTTGAGTAGGTTTGTTTTTAAAATAGTGATAAAATTATAGAGGAATGTGATACTGAGTATAGAATTATAGGTGAAGAACATGGGGATATTTGGACACTAATTAAAAAGAAAATAAAGAAATATTAACTGAAGTGATGAAGTCAGAAAACATACCTAAAATAAATAAATATAACATTATTGATGCCTATATCTATCTGATGAAAACAAGAATGATGTGGATTATACATCCTTCATTAAACCTATATCAATTAAAGACAGTTAAATATTGAATTGTCTTAAAAAGATAAAAATTGGGTAAAGTGATTCATAAATACCCAGAACAAATTGAGAACAATAAATCATTAGAAATTATTCCATGGTAGGATGATAAAAATTTCATTGGAACCATGTTGGTTTTTTGAAATAAACTCAATGAAGATGGAAAGGTAATTAAAAAATCATAGATGGCATAAAAGGGATAATACCAAATCAAAGGAATTTATTTTAATGAGAAATTTTATCTCATAGACTACTTAGATTCAATTTGATTATTCTTTGAAATTGTGGGGAAAAGAAGATTCTTTGTGTTCCAAATTGACATCAAAATGTAATTTATTAAATGTTTCCTTGGGTAAGGGGTGATGTTTGAAAAACCAAGTGTTTCTCTATTAACGAACATGACAAAAAGGTATATTAGTGGAAAATTTGGTGTTAGAGATGAATAAATAACCAAGAACTTATTATTATTGAACTGATCAACACTTTAAACACTATGGATTCTTGTTTGGTAATGTTGATCATAATATCTACATCAAGAAAGAGAATAATCATAAGATTTTTTGGATCATTCATGTAGATGAAATAATTTTCCAAATATTTTTGGATGTACAATAAAAGGTAATAGAAAGATTGGGGTAAATCCCCTTTATTAAAATAGAAAAAGAAAACAATCCCATTTTAAACTGGGTAAGGGAAACCCCATTACACACTAGAAGGGATAGAGGGATCAACCCACAACAAAACCCAGTACATACCCAATATAGTAGCCCAAAAGACTATAGGGAAAACCCTAATACATACTGGAAGGCCAGAGAAGAAAATAACCTAGCTTCCCTTAGCAACAACATTCTCCAAGACCCACCATGACTAGATGCCCACTGATGAAGTTTATTGAATCTGGATCCGCCCACCCACACTCCACCCAAATCCCTCCCCACAAACAGCAATGCCACAGCAGCCAGTTCTCACCAAGAGTTCCACTAGACATCTACCACTCCACCAAATTAATCAAAGGAATAAAAAATACCGAAATGTCACTTCATCCCATCATCGGACACAAATCTGTAACTAAGGATATCATCGCCATGCCTCTCACGTCCGGATCCTGCCAAACCCACAACTCTATCAACCCAAGGAAACACCATAGAGAAAACTGGCCAGATAATTTCAGATATGGACTAGATTGGATGAAAACCACTGAATTCCAGATTGTCAATGCCAGCGTGTGTACCACCCCATGCTCCCAGTCCAAGATGCCACAGGGCCACCAATCACCACAAGATACACCAAATTTATAGATATATTACATGATCAGCCACTCCACATAATTTTTATGACTCCAAGATGAATCTTCAAAAGAACCAAGCCACCACATCGCTTTGGATATAATTCTGAGCCACGGGTAATATCGACACCACTTATATCAACCTACAATATCATGGAGCCAAGCATCGCAATGCAACACCAGAGAAGAAAGATGTAGAAGAAGTCACATCCTCCCTCATTAGGTTGAAGTTATAGATATCATTCATTATTTTGTTACCATTATCCTTTTTTTAATGTGACATAAGAAAGGCATTGAAGTTCGATTTAATAATATAATTATGATAAGGTGTTATTAAAGAGATTATGAATGGATGATTCTTGGTCAATGTTAAGACCATTTGCAACCAGGATGAAATTTACCAGGGGTAATGAAGGAAAAAAGATTTATGTAAAATAATATTAAAAAATAATCAATATCATTTTTTACTTTACAATGGAATGAATCAACATTGTATTTCACCCTTTTCAAGTCATCCATAACCAAATTGTTTCCAAGGAAATAATCTTTCTTGAAGTAAATATGACTCTTTTTTATGTCATTTGAATGGATGATTTCTACGTTTTTTTATCATGAAACATAATAGTGGGAGTTATTGGGATTTACATTTACGGATCTGGTTGGTTCAGTGAATGATCGCAAGTCGACATAATTTAATGCATTCTATGATGGAATATTTTTTATTTCTTAGTAAACCCAGCATAAATATTTAAATTTATTGAGTACTACAGAATTTTAGTACATTGTTACTACTCAAACATGTACTTAATATCTATGGATAAAAAAATAAAGTGAGGATATTGTTCTTTTATGAAATATTTGTTTCAAAAAAGTGAGATAAATTGGTCACTATACATATTAGAAAAAATATTATCAATAATTATAGAAAAAATAACATCGATATTTAGTATCACTTCATCAATGAGAATGTCGAAATGGTATAGTAAAGCTGGAATAAAATTCAACAAAAAATAGGTTGTGAACAACATGATAATGTAACTAACTGTGAATGATTTTGATAGAAATAATTAATCCATTAGATTAGATCCACGTCAAACAAAATGAAAATATTAGTGAAAGAAGCACTAGTACCCTATAGAATTTTCAATTTATAGCAAGGCATGTGAGTTCTATTGAATTTATTATTTTGATTTTTCATACTCTCTTAGAAATTTTCCAAGAAGTAATATTTCACTTTTTTGAAAATGGGGGATACAGTTTCTATGATTTTATTTTAAAAATGTTGGAATTGTATTATATTATTGACAAATTAGTAGTTACAGAAGCTTTCAAATGGAATAACTTTAATGAAAATTCAAGGGGATGAGTGTATTTGTTAATTATTGAAGATTATGATGATTATAAGACTATTTTCATGAGAATATTTTCATTTAACTCTTGTTTCTCACAAATTTTCTAACTCATGTGATATTTTAGGGGATGATTAGTTAATCATTGAAAATATCTCTAAATATTATATGTTTTAAATTATGTTTCATTTCATTTAGGAAGGATTAAATTGATGTTGTGGGGATGGATTGTTAATAAAATAAAGGGGATAAATTATTAATTCAGATTCTATTCGATCATTTTGGGGATGTGTATTTTAATAAATATGGTGGTAAGACCTCCAAATTAGATTTGAAATTTATATCACGGCCATCAGAGGAATTTTGGAAGATTTTTGAGAATGTTTTAGTGGATTATTATATTGAATAGAAATCATGTTAAAACCACAAAGATCATTTTCCATTGGGTATCACATCATATTAAAATTATATGGTCGGAAGATCAATTGTTTTGTGACGGAAGAGACCACACCACAATGGACCTCTAGAATATTTAATTAGAGTCTACAAGAAGTGATATCGACTCTATATTTTATTAATTAAAATTCATGGATGATAGGTGATATAAAATCACACTACAATTTCATAGATCACACCATGATAAAGGAAAATCATAATAACTAGTTATAAAAGTTGGTATCATAAGGAATAGTCTACACCATAATGGTGACCCTATGTATGTTATGTATGGGGATATTTGAATCTAGTGGTTTAATTAATTTATGATATATGGGTGTCATGTTGTGATGAGACTTACGTGAGATTAAATAAATTAAAAGTAAGAATATGACTATAATAATTAAATGGATGTTGAGCCATAGTCGGTATAAATGTACCCTGATATAGTATGAGAAAATATTTGGTGTTATTCCTATAAGTTATGGTCATTCCATATATATATGCATGTTTCATGGGGATTTTGTCTGAGGTTAATGTTGATTGGTTCACAACATCATGATTTTCAGATTCTAATCCTTGAAAATATGAGGGGAGAGGCATTGCACTATGAATCTTGTGGAAAAATGTTAAAGAGTTGAGTCCACCAGGTTTTTAAGAATTCAACTATACTATCTTTTATATATCTTTTCATGGAAGATTTTGACTCGGTTTAATGGATTATTTTGATGCATTTTCACATCAAATTTTATAAAATTAAATATCTAAAGGGATGGAAACATGGATATTCTCTCAAGGTTGGGTATATTTTTTTTTGTAATAAGGGAATCTGGATCATTAATCCATAAAAAATAGTAATTCCATATCTATCCTATAATGTTATGGAGACATGAAATGGATATCAAGTAGTTTTTATGACTAGAGTATTGTAAAGTTCATCATTTTGATAGAGGAATTGATTGATACCCTACTGATGGTTTTCTCTCATTATTGGTTTGTGAATATTGATATGGTTTTACTTGGAGTATATGTGATATTTATTAGTTATTTATAATAGTGAGTTCTCACCTTTGTGAGTGTTGTCAACATGGAGGGTTTGGGAAATAACTCAAAATTATCAATATTATGTAATGTGATTTTTTTTCTACTGCATCGGCACATCATAGTAATATACTCTTTAGTTTTTCCCTAGATTTGGTGAACCAAGTAAAACTTTATTGTGTCCCTAATTACTTCATTTGTTTCTTTTTATTTCTCCTAAGTTAGATATGTGTTCTTATTCATTGTATAAAAATATCATGAGTAATGGTTTTTTAAGAGATCAATATACCACACTCTATGCATGTATATTTCTTACAACAAAAAACAATTTTTGTATCCATTTTAAATATATATAAATTCCAATTTTCATATTATATTTAAAATGGAACAATGATTATTTAGTCTAATCTCTAAAAAACCCCATATAAAATTATCTTATAAAACAAACAATTTTTTGCGAAAATAATGTTCAAATACATTTAAAAAATCAAAAAAAAAATATTTAAAAGGTGATTCCAAATATCCATTTACATAAAATATTACTTTTAAAAATATTTACTTTATAATAACTTAGTAAAAATGAGACTCATACCACCATTAAAATCCATATAATGAGCCTATAGAACCCATTTGGGTAAGGTGACACAACCAAACTATTTAGAAAACTATATGGTCTATGTTGACTATAAGGTGTTCACTAAATCATCCCATTTATAGATAAATGTATTGTCACATGAAAATTTCCCTAAAAATAAAAAAAATATAAAAAAATATGTTACCTGTATTAAAGTCGCATAACAAATAATTTACTATTTTTAATTCGTAGAGGATTCCTCCCACAATTAGTGATCCATATATTAAATACAATATTGCAACACAATTTGTTCACTCTAAGGGGAACCACTCTCATATAGATAAATCCTAAATTAATAAAAAAAATTAAATCCATACCCCGAAAGGTAATAACCATATTATAACACACTATGTAGTGGTACGATTCCAAAACTCAAAATCAACTAGGTCAAATCTACTTTTTATGAACACCTGAACAAATGTTATACAAAATACCAAATTTATATGTCTCAAATGATAATTAATTTAATGCAAGATTCATTGGAATATTTTATCAAATTCACTAGTTAATATACCTAATGAAAAATAATGTGTAACATTGATAACCCATCTTTCACTTTTATCCCCTATGTACTCTATAGGAAATAACCACCAATATACAAGATTCCACCATGCTCTAGTGAAATAAATATCTAAATCTCTAGTAGATCCTTGGAAAATTATAAGAGAATGAAATATAGAGATGAATGTGGATAACTAGAATGAAACTAACATGAATTATTATGATGAAAAAACTATAAAATACCTAGGTCATGTGGGGGAATATGGGTAGAAAGTAGGTTATTATGTGTCGTTACCCCCCTTCCCTCAACTATAATTAGAAGACTCTCTGATTTGGGTTATTTTTTGATAGAATATTTACATTTTTACCCCTCTTTAAAATGTTATATTGGGGCTACTGGGAGTCTACTAGACCTCAATACACACCTAGTGCTTCCACTAAGATCTTGTCCATCTACCATAAATAATTTGGTGGATCTCATAGCCCCAAATTCTCATAACCGATCTCATTCATGATGAAATGATCCAATTGGGACAGTCTAATTATTAGGTAATATCCAAAATCATTAAATAATATTACGAAATACATTTAAATGATCTATATATTTAATCCATTTACAAAAAAAGTTAAATTTCCATCTCCACTATACCATCAAAAAATAAACTTTTCTCTAAGTTCATTGATACAGGAGGGCATGTTTTGTTATAAAACTAAAAATTAAAAAGGAATAAAAATATGATGATTAGTGGAATAATGATAATTATTTATAGTATTTTGAAAAACTAAAATCTAGAATAAAAATGTTAGATAAGGTTATGGAACCCCATGTTGTCCAACAATAAAAACATGGTTAATTTGTAGACATTATGATTAAAATTAAGGAATAAGAAATGAAAATCAATGACATCAATTCCTATAATGAGTAGGATGTTATGTATGTTGAAGCTCTCAATTAATAATTGATCACATTGAGAAACAACTATTATTTGAATTGAAAACATAATATTATAGAAAGAATCTTAAATTTATGAATTTAATAAATGAATGATATAAAGATATTCATGAAATAAACATGAGAAGTTTGGGGAATTGTCTTTAAAATTAAGGAAACAACTATATGGATATGAATATAATTGGATTTTAAGGTGAATTATTCAAAATTTGGATTCAAATCCTATTGTTGAACAGAAAAAAGGATAGTGAAAACTCATGAAAATAAATTTTAATGTTATTTAAAAACCCACAATCTACTTAAAGGGAGTGAACATATAATGCAAGGGTGAAAACAATATATCACCAAATTAAATTTCAATATTTTTGTTAAATATTCCACACCATAAACTATTTTGTAACTAGTCAACCTAGTTCAACATGACACATCACCCAAGGAGTCTATCCATAAGATAGATATTAACACATAAATCATAGAAGGGTCTCATATATAATATAAAGGACTTAAATCAAAAGATTTCAATGTTAAAAAAAGGTTCATGAGCATGATAAATAATTAAATAAACAAATTAAAGAATATAGATAGAACCATATCTTAAATTTACTTTCCTTCACCATCATCTCAACATTCTTTAAAGACGACATCCAATAAGAGAAGTCAATGAGCTACATGATGCCCTACCATTTTATTGAATCCAGAGAAACAAAATCTCTATACACCCAAAGGAATATAATGTTTTTTAGACAATCTCCCTATATCATATAACCATGAATATATAAAAAAAATCACAATATAACCATTATATTTTTCATTCAAACAAATCATGTTTATAAAAAAATACATATATAAAATGTTTCACAAAACATCATTTCATTTTACATATAATAATCCATATTCAAGCCATAGAAATATTAATATAAATAATAATGATAAATAGATACAAATAATTGAATATATTGTTAACTCAAAATATAACCACGTCACCATTAAAATATGATACATAAATGAAACCAATAAAGAAGAAAAATTTGCTCTGTCCTATGGAAATACATACTAGGAAAAGAAAAGGAACACTATGTATACATGTTGATTAATCCTATTATACTGTGTCTTTCATCATTCTATAAGAATCATAAACATATCTCCTAGTTATTCCACGATCACTAAGGATTTCATACTTCATTACCCAAGGTTCTCGATGTTATCTTGTGTGATATGTTTTCACAAAATATCTATGTAAAACATGAACACAATTTTATTAAACATTTTCACAAGGGAATAATTACCACTCACATGCTTAAAAACCAAATTTAGAGTTAAACCCACCATTGAGGAATTTTATTGAACACTTTGTGCACAAAAATTGTTTTCAAATGAAAACCTATTCAAAAAGATCATGATCCCCCAAAGATGTAATTTTACATACAGTCCTAAAGTGATTTCAAATCAATAATATTTATAAAAATGAATAAATGAATTCATGGTAACATGAAATAATTCATGATATATAACCATTATATAAATACACCAACATTTCCAATGGATAAAACCTATTTTCCTTCATAAACACATATTAGAATCAAAGATATCGGGTCCTCACAAGCCTAGATCCATAATAAACCTTTCTAATTATTCATAAAATACTATATATCTATAAATAATATCCCATTATTGTTCTAAATAGATAAGGGGAAGTTATATTGAGGATATCTATAGATATAAGAGAATACATTGGTTGGAAATCAAAAAATACCTTCAAGATATCTAATAAGGACAAAGGATAATATCCAAAGAACCAAGGAGAGAACCTTATAAATAGTCAATGAGAGGCTGGGTCACACTAATGAAGAATTTGGAGAATATTGGATTTAAAAATTATCATGGGTATTGGGGTAATTTCAATTTTTATGAATCCCACATGGGACACATGGATAGGATGCACGGTTAGAAAAACCATGCACTAACCATGTTGTAGCTACTATCACTTCAAAACAAATTCATATTGTTACCTATGAATATCCACATGGTTAAATAAATTGGGAAAATTTCCACTAGAACCAACAAATCAATATCTCATGGATACTACTAACTATAAGAAGACTATGCATCATGCTTGTTTCACCAAAAAAATCCAATTTTTTAACCCAAAACACTCGAATGACTTTTAAACACCCAAAGAAGTAAAGTGGAATTAATGATAGAAATATCTGTGAACTAGATGGTGTATTAATTATCCCCATTATACCTCTTTCTTTATTTATATTGAACTCAATATTTGGGACTCCAAAAATTGAGAAGGTCACTTCTTCCTCATTAATAATTCCCACACCCATGTTGTAGAGTTATCTCACCCACCCTATCAAAGTACATAGAGTAAGGGAGTTGTTTTACTATGAATCACCTTCAACTATCAAACCATTATCTGATTTGGATACAAATCCACTAATATGTTGGCCTTATGATGAATATATTCTCATCCTATCACATGGGAAGGATATGGTTGATACCTACTTAATTGGGAAACATGAAACATTTCATGAATCATCATCAAGTTAGATTGGATGTCCATTAGATAGTACACCCTTCAAATTATTTTGATTATCTCAAAAGGAAAACATATCTCAGAGAAAACATAACCAATCATAAAACATTATGATTCCCTAGATGAGTATAAACCATTATAGAAATACAATCACTAATATAAAATTCCTACAATAAAATATGGCTATATGTATATGATATTTAGAGATCATGAGCTTTCTATATCAACTTTTAGATTGACTAAAAAAATTTCATTGTCCTTTGAAAAAGGATCCATCCAACAAAATATCATTCTCCAAAATCCACCCAATATAAAGGAGACCTACATGGATTTCCATATTATCACGAACCAGGCCGGATCGTCATCCGACCCGACACCCGACCCAGTCCGCGACATGGCCCGAAGGGCGTTCCCGATCCCCATGGGCTGGCAACTAGTTCCGGGCACCAAAACAAACCAGTTGGGAACGGTTTGGCCCATGACAAAGATAAATAAGCATAAAATGAACAAGCAGATAAATAAAGGAAAGTAAACTGAACAACGTGGCAGTAGAAAATGAATAAACAAAGAAATGTGACATACCTCAGGTGACCCTGTGGGCCACCACGGTAAGGCAACCACACTCGCTCCCAAAAGCGATCCGAGACTGAAACCTACAACTGAAAAGTAAAGTAGGCGTGAGCACTGAGATTCTCAGTAGGAAGTCCAAAAATAACCACGTCCTATGCCTCCACCTTTATTAAGAAATCCAACCATTCCAGTTTGAAAATAATACATAATTAAATAATGTTTTCCCTTCTTTTCAAATTCAAGTAATGAGTTTTCATTTTCAAATAAAGAATTTCACTCTTACTACATTTTAAAAAAAATAGGTTCCAAGCGTGCATTAACATTTCAAAATGAAAAGAAACCAGTTTGGAATAACATGTGACTTTTACAAACAAGACATCAGGTATGAAATGACTAAAATGGAAGTTACATCACAAGCAGCATGTCACAAATGAGCACTATGGGTAATCCCTATAGGTAGGTAGAACAAGTGGGAACCTAAAGACCTCGTACCTCGGTGAAACGTGTCTTAGAAGACCACGACCCTCAGAAAACGTGGCTTAGAAGGCCACAACCCTCAGAAATCATGGCTTAGAAGACCACGACCCTCAGAAATTCATATGTTTAGTTAGTGTTGTTGCATCAATCTTGCTAGACAAACTGGGACGAAACCCTGCCGTGCCATCTAGCGTACTAGTCCTGGTCACCCACCTAGATACTCGGGTTCTCCATTGTACTCTATTTCAAAATTGTGGTGAGTTTTCTTTATCAAGAAATCAAAAAAGTACATTACACTTTCTTTATCTATAACTCATACAACCTCTCACCACCACTCTTCCTACTTAAGTGAATTCCCCCTCTTTACAACACACAATCATGCACAATCCTTTACACTAGGCACATATATCACAAACCTCTCATAAACACTTGCATCACATTTTATATTCAAATTTAGGGGAATGACTCAAAAGGGGTTTTCTATTTTCGCAAACCAAATATTAAAGTGCCAAACGGGCCTGAATATAGGGTTTTTCTATTTCATAAAACATTCTTAAGATGCCAAAGATGCATAATTGCATAAAGGGAACACTTTTTACAATCAACCGGCCAAAAGGCCAAACACCTTTGGAAGTACACCTTACCAATTAAAAACCACTTAAGAAATCAACTTTTCAAGAAAAGTCACTTAAGACCAACAGCTTTGAAATACATTTCAATTTTTTCCAATACAACGCATAATAGTATCTAGAGTAGAGCTTGAACAAAGATAGTTGTTTTTTATAATAAAAATAATAATAAAACAAATGCACAAAAAAAGAATATCCTTTATAATATTAAAGAATCACTCAGCCTACCCCTCTATATTAGGGTGATACACTCTACTTATGTTCAATTTCAAACCCACATCCTCTTATAATCCTTTCAAAAATTCGGATACAAATTGAGAATCCCTGACAAAGGGGTTTATGAATTCTAAAACTATTAGATAATTTTTAAAAAATAATATAAATATGTATAAATATTATAAGATGATATTATTTAGACTTATATTAATATTTAATTAAAAACATATCAATTTGGAGTAACTTCAACAATAAAGTTAATTTATATAATTTTATATTTTATGTACATTAAATGGTGTCTCTCTCCTCTATTATATAATGACACCTTCTCTTGTCTATTCCTCATACTTCTAGAGTGACTTATCTCAAACAATTCCTTAGAAAAACTACTTCTTAACTTCCTTGGATACATTTTAGAGGTTTTTCTCTTCTTGAAAGTCCTTACCTATGGTCATTAAGGATATTTCAAAAGGAGTTTCTTCAAAGAGGAGGTAATCCTATTAATTGGGTATTTCCATTCATTTAGTCCCTGATATCTGTCAATTATAAACTAACCATTACAATATAATAACATAATTATATCCAAAATACTGAGAGGTTATTATCTTAATGAGATGCCTTTATTAATTTTATTTTTCCATCATTTGGGAAATGAATGAATCAATTGTGTTTACGTGTTGACTACCACCTCCATGGAGTGATATGATTCATTTTCCAAAACTACCTTGCATTATTGTTTACAATGATGGATTTCGATAAATATATATTGAGTTTATGTTATTTATGATATCATTAGGTTTATATAAATCTATATAATTATTTATCTTTATTTTGTTCCAGACATAAACAAATCAAACATCGCATGTTTGTACCAACAAACTATCATCTCTAAAAAGTGATGCAATTTATTTTTCCTCAATGCATTTTATTAATAGTTATAAAAATATATATAATGATTAAATACTAAAACTATCATAGTATTAAACTTTTTTATATTATAAAAAAATGATCAACATAATAGGATTGGCACTTCTAAAAACAATTCCTGGAAAACTAAATAGTTAATACTTATAAACAATGATTTTAATAAAGTATTATTAATAAATGGGTGTTAAAATGTTATAATAGGATGATATTTGATATTATAAGTATGTATATTGTAATTTAGTAGAAATATATAAATTTAAAATTATTATAATTTAGTTTAGATAACTTATGAATAAATTCAATTGTGAGTTAAGGATTTTTCACCTCAATTTTATTTCATTGAGGGCTATGTCATATTCACCACTTATTTCCCTTATGTGGTGTATATACATCCAATGAATTAAATTTAGGGCTATATTTTTGAAAACTAAATGTATATAATAATAAATATAAGAATATATCTTTCTTGAGGTTTTTATTCATAGATTATCAAAGTCTTCAGTGTTAATCATCTTAATATTGTCTCATTGATAAATGTTTAATATTATGAATTTATTTATGTTTTTGAGTTGAATATGTAGCCCCTTGGAAATTTTATGTCATGTATAATTCATAATTCATTGAATATAATGTTAAAATTGATATTATTTCATCCAATGGATTTCAAAATAGTGGTTACCAACATTGTAAGGACTTGTCATCTCAAATAATATTCTTTGGGACATATGATAAGTTGTCCAACAATCTTACTTTTTTAGGGTTAAATATGGCCCCATTGAAATTTTATTTTATTAATATTAATTTTTTAATGTTTTTTATATTTTAAATTGAATTTATTCTTGTATAGCATATATTATTCAAAATTTACCAAAGCATTAAGGGTAAATTATTTTATCAATCTTTTAATTGGGATTATTTATGTTTAAATTTAATTTTGGGGAATTGTATAATTTAAATATAAAAAAACATATATATTTTCTTCATATATGTTCAATTATTTTGTTTTCATTTTTTTCATCTCATTTTCCTCACTTTTGTACTCAAAGTGAACAGAAATATTGTTTTTAAGGAAAATAAACCTTTTGACACCTTATGGTTGGGAATCTTTTTCTTCAATGTCCAAATTTTCTAAAATGTTTTAAAAAATGTTATATTATATGATCCAATGATTTTTTTTAATTTCATTTTTAACTATATTTTACCTTTTAAAATGTTTTTAGAATGAATCTTCCTATTATTTTCTAAATTTTGAACTTTTTAAATTTTTACCAAAGTGTGAAAAATGTTGTTTTAACATAAATGCAATAAACATATATTACAACCACCATGACTGTTATTTTATTTGAATCCTTATTTATAGTTTTTATGGTTATTTTCAAAGAAAACATTTTTCTCAATATTCTAATAATTTTTACCATTAAATATATAGAAATAAAAATATATGTTCTGTGTTTTCAAAGAAATGTTTCAAATGTTCTTTTAAAGAAATTTTTCATCTCAGTCATCATCCTTTTGTGTTTATTATGATTTACTATAGATATTTTCTTATAATACCATATATATTATTTCTCAAAATGTTTCATGATGTTTTATAAATTGACGTGGAACCCATTTTTTCTAGGCATTGATTAGTTCTGATAAATGATTTTATAATTATGATTGTGAGATGATTATGAAACCCATTTATATTTCATAATCAATGTTATAATAATACTTTATGTTTTTATTTCATATATATGAAAGGAATATGGTTATTTGATTGGTGTTTCTATTATATTCCTCCAATATATTAGGTTAGGATTAATGATTTATGAGCTAAAGGGTATATAAAAGGTTATTTAAAGCCCAGAAGAGGGTACATGTGAGGGTATCCCAAGACTGAAATAGGGTACATGGGAGGTTATACCAAGCTTGAATTGGGTATAGGGATGGTTATCCCAAGTCTAACATTGTGTGAATTTCTTTTTGGGTATCCTTGACATAATAATTCTATTACTATGATAATTTCAAATATTATACCACTATTTTATGACATAATATTAAGATAATGTCATGCTCTCATGGATCATGTTCTTATATTTCTTTATGATTCATGTCTTTTAAATTTATAATATTTATCCCATTACCCATTATTTTGATATATGAATTTAAAATATTAATCTATAGTTTTCATACTCGTATACTGATGTTATGATTAAATTGTCATTAGTATCTTCCATGTTAACCCTTAATAAGAATCTAATCTCACCCTCTATTATGTTTACTTTTCCTCTAGATATAATTAGATATTTAATTATGATCTCTCTAAAAAGGGTTATTGTTGTGAAAAAATAATTGGGTATGGTGTAGATCTTTTGCTTACTAGTTTTTTATGAGTCCATTTTTTCAAACACATTAAACCCCTAATTTTCTGGAATTGATCATATTAAAATGAAATGACTATTCATATAATAGGATGTAATAGTAAAGAAAAAAAATTTCAGGGTTTTTATATTTGGTATCAAAGTAGGGTTTGGTTATTTTTAGAGATTAGGATGTGAAAACATTACTAACAACACTTTTGGTAATCCAATGTATAGAAGGACATATTATGTTGTGTAAATTAAATTATAATGGTTTCAATGTATTATACAACCATGAATTAATATTAGCAAGTGTATTTGATTGATCCATTGATGCATGTGATGGAAACAACACTAAATGGGGAATATTTTTTATTAACTCGATCATCACTAGTGCATGATGAGTGTCCCTATGACTTTATTTTATTCTATAAACTCTTATGGGATATGTCTGGGTTAATTCATATTTTCTTTATGAACCATTATAAATGATTTTAATTGATAATGAACATGGATGGCATAGTTTAAACTGACGGTTTCATAGATTTAAAATAAAATTCAATGATTTAGACATCCTATGAATGATTTTTCATTATTATATAATTTCTCACTATGATTTTTCAAATCACATTATGCTTTTTAGTTTTATAAAA
Organism: Viscum album; assembly: GCA_963277665.1. NCBI lineage: Eukaryota > Viridiplantae > Streptophyta > Magnoliopsida > Santalales > Viscaceae > Viscum > Viscum album. Next base: position 1,999,402,352 of record OY728157.1, read on the forward strand.
AGGTTAGAACCAGAAGAAATCATGTTACTACTAGAGGTTATGTATGATGAATTGATGTTCCTCATGATAAATCAAATAAAATATGATATGAAATGTGAAATCTTGTGACTATGCATAACCATTTAACTTGATATAAGGTTAAAACCCTAAAAAATGGCGAGTTTATGTATGAACCAAGTAAGCTGTAAATAAAATTTCATAAAGAACATAGGGGGCCATAGAGGAAGGAATATTATGTTTCCTACATGTCATGAAAATTGTAAGAATCCCCCCAGGAAATTTCTCCATAGAATAAGAAGAAGTTTTATATGTAGAATATTAACATGGATTAATTAATTTTCAAGATAAATAAATAGTTTAATGGAGGGAAATGAAGAACATTATAATGATATTATGATTATAAAAATCATGAAAAAATAATTATTTTTATACATTATTTATCTTTATTTATATTCAATCATCTGTTGAATGTTAATCATAAAATAGAAAATAGATTTAGTGGTAAAGTTATCTTTTGAAATATGCATAATTAAGAGTTAGAAAACCCTTAATATGGGCTAGATGTTGAGATAATAATGCAATGTCTAGATGATGAGATGATTGATATTCATAACATAAAGTGGAATGTTTTGGTGACCAGGAAAATTATTATCGATTTTATAAAAATGTTATTTCTGTTTTATTTGATGAAGTTTATTACATTTTTAGATTTATGGAATATATTAGATAGTCTATGGTTTTATTTGAAGAATAAGTATAAAGTAAATATTTGGAATAATATATGTTTTTATTATGGTTCTATGTGTATTTTGGTTACTATCAGTTTTTAAGAGAATATATTATCAATGTATTCATGTGTTTGGTATGTGAAAATTAGAGCTATTTTATGTCATTTTTGGATTAATATTAAATTTATTTCTGAAATATAGTGAACTTATCTCAAAATATTTATGTTTTTAGTTCAGTAAGAAAAACTTTGGAAGAATATTATGGTTGTGTACTTATTTAAGGTTTACTTTAACAAATGGATATTATTGTTATACATTAAAAGATTAGTATTTTATTTCATAATATCAATATTTATACATAGTTTTTAAATGGTTCTAACCATTTTGGTTTTGTTAAATATCTAGACATGGGAAAAATGACTTGTCATTATTTTATAGATCATATGATCTGTTAAAATTTTACTTTAGTCATTATAAAATTAAAATTTCATCTTGAATATTTATTTCATGGAGTAATAGAATAAGTATGTATATTTTATAATGTACACCATGTAGAAAATAAAAAATCACAAACATTAGTAATTGGGATTTAAATAAAAATTTTATTTTTTAACCTTCATTTCTAATGAACTGATTATCTTTTCACCCCTCATGGATTTATGGTTTTGTGATCATTATCAATTATGTACCCATGTTGTCTATCACACTTTCTTATTAAATAAATGTTATTTTTCTCCAAAATTTCCATAATTTAACTTTTTAATAATTTTCTCCTTATATGGGAAACTAATTATGTTTTATTTTAGTTATCCTTATGTTCCATTCATACCCTTTTTAAAGAATGTTTTATTAACAATTTTTACAATGTTAGTTTTCAATAAAGGTATTTTAAAATATTTAAATATTTATAACCAATATAAAACTTATGAGGATATAATTTATTTAAAATAAGTAAAATTTAACACCCCAAAAATTTGGTTTAGAATAATAATAATCATGATATATTTCTTAACATGAAACACTGAGCTTTAAGAGAACTATGATATAAATTAAAAACATAATTATGTGGTCATTATAACCATTCCATTGAATTGGTGGGGGTTAATATGAGTTAATAAATTATGAAATAAATGTATAATGGATATACTGAATATAAATTTTTTTATTAATTATTATCATATAAGCATTAAATTTCTAGTGAAGTGATTTTATACATGAATAATAATTTTATTCTAAAACAATTTTATTTCTATTTTTGAGAAAATATGATAAATATTTTATTCAAATTTTAGAAATAATATTTTATACAAAAAGATATAATTCATTGAATCATTATATTAAAATTATATTAATGTGAAATATTTGTATTTTTTTGAAAAGATTAATTTTTTAGTAAATAGTGTAAAAAATAACAAGTTTTATTTAAAAATGATTTTTAATATAATATTTAAAAAAAAAAAAAAATTCAATTTACTTTAAAATCTAATTAGTTCCTTATAATTAAACATTATTCAATTAATTTCATTTTAATTTATATTATTCTAAATTTTCGTATCAAAACATTTTTATACTTAAAAATGTATTTTTCTAGAAACTACTTTTAATCACGTTTTGTAGGTTTATTTTAAAAGTAAATTCTACCACATATAGGGAATAAAATTCATAAAATTTATTTTATATTTAAAATCATTATTTCCAATTTTTTTCAAATAGCTTGAATTTTTTCATAATGAATACTAACCTTATTAAATATTTCTCACCTCGATAAGGGTAAATCGTGTAATTAATGTTAAAAATAATGTGAGAGGGATTTAAAAATCTACTTGACACATGCATTATTTCAATTTGATGAATTAATTTTAACCATAATTGTCCAATATTTAAATATATGACCATATGGTGCGATTTTTATTAGATAATGTCATTAATATTATTTTAAATAAAAAATAAATACAAAATTACACTCTTTATTTTAGTCACAATAATAATATCTTATTGGGATAAAAAGTGGTTAGGTTCGATTATAAATGGTTCTTTGAAATATGAATGTATTTTTTTATAATTTTATCTTATTTTCAATTTTTAGTAGTAGAATTAGTCATTTAAATTCTTACAAAACGTTGACGTTGTGCTTGTACATGCAGTAGAAAAATAATCTAAATCTTTTTAAAAACATATAAAGTTGTATTTTGGGGATTATTTTCGGTGATACATGATTGTTTTGGAAATATATAATGTATTATGATTTTTGTATAAGTTTATATTCAAATTAAATTATTTTATTGAGGATTATAAATGTCAACTATATGAATAGTCCTAAAAATGACTTTAATGGTATCTTATGTTGAATAATATTTTACTAAATGAATTAAAACTCACAAAAATCATATATTCATCCAAGTGAATGTTATATTTTCAATAATAACCGAAATTGTAAAATTACTGGTCTCTTATCCTTTTATAGTAAAATTTCTTGACACCTATTTATAAATATCATTGGTATGATAGTAATCATCAAATGGGTTAATGGGGGTTTAAACTAATATAAAAGGATTAAAACCACACATAAAAATGTCTATATATATTTTTCATTACTTTATTTATACATTTATTAATCTTATATTTGAAATATATAATTTTGTAACTATGAGGACTTGAAAAATAATTTATAATTATTTAGTTATTTAAGTAATTACAAGGGTACCCCTATCCTCTGTTATATAAGGGCACCGTATATCCTCTCTTCCAAACACTTATCTAGCCCCTTAAATGAGAAAAAACCTAAAAACACTATTTTAAACATATTTATATTTGTTCTAGAGTTTCATTCTTCTTATAATATCATCTCTAGGGTTAATAACGATAGATCCATAGGAGGTTCTTCAATGTTGAGATAATCATATTGACCAAGTGTTTCCATTTTACTTCTTATAACTCATTATATCCTTCCTTAACATTACAACATAGTAAAATATGTATATCCCATATAATGATAAGTCATTATGCTAATTTCATAACCTTAATCATTTTTTCACTCAAATTAAATTTTAAATTTCTCTCAGGCATATGTGTGGACAACAACCTTCATAAAACAATATGATTCATTTCCCATCCCCACCTCACATATCTATTTATAATGATTTATTTAATAAATATAATATTATTTTTATAATATTATTTTTCTCTATATAGAAAATTTATTATTTACCTTTATTTAATTATATCTAGTAATAAATTGAAAAATCATGCATGCATACATATAGACTATGATCTCTATAATGAAATGTAATTCATTTTTCATCAATTATTTATATGAATATTAATAAAAGAGTTTATAATGATTAAATATGATAATCATTATATTATATTTATTATGTATATTTTTAAATTATGATCAATGTATAAGGGTCGATACTGCTAAACTGAAACTTTCATGAAAAATGAATTAGTTGACCCCCATAAATGATGATTTTTATTTAGAATTATTCATATATGGTTGTTTAAATGTTATAAATGGATCATATATGATATTATAAGTATTTATATGGTTATGTTATAGATTTATAATAAATTGAAATTTATTATAATAGATATTATAGTGCTTATGATGCATGTTGGTTGTGATGTTAGGTTTCCCAATCTAAAATTTATTTCTGCATGACATATTCTATATTTACCACTTTTTCCTTTTATGACATGTATATAATGCCAATGAATTTTGATAATTTATTTAATCATGAAATTTATTGGGATATAAACATCCATATAAGTGTGTATATTTCTTGATGTTTTGTTTTAGATATTACGAAATTTGTAATGGTTCTTTTTCTCAATTTTGTTTTATTAAGTCATGTTTGATGTTATGCACCTATTTATGCTTATGAGGTGCGTATACTATAACTTTTAAATTTTATATCATTGAAACTACATAATTAATATTATTTATTGTAATAATTTATATTATTTCATTTATGTTTTCTTATTCACAATTTATCGAAGTGGTAAATATTTCCAATCTCAAATCATATTCTAGAACATATGTGATGTTTTTTATATATAATATTTTATGAGTTTTAAATACGTTGAATTTTAAATATTAAATCTGGAATATTATTATTTTAATGATATTTAAATTTTTATTTTAATTTATTCTTCCATGGTTTTTATTATTTAAATGTCAATAATGAGCAAGGTTTTAATTATTTAATCAGACATTTAAGTGGGATCATTTATGTACAAATTTCTATCGGAGAAATTTTATGCTTTGGATCATCTAAAATCACATGTATTTTAATTTACCCTAGTTAATTATGATATTTTTCATGATTTATTCTTATTTTCCTTTTTTTATCAAAGATAATAAAAAGAATATTTTTAAGTAAAACTAACCTTATTTATCAATGTGGTTGGCAATATTAAACCAACCTTATATAAACTATATTTTTCTATCATGTGAATATTCACAAAAACTTATTAAATAATTTTATTTTAAATGAAAAAATATAATTTAAATACTTTTTTAATATTTATTCTTTTTATTAAATGTAATAAGATGAATATTTTTTTCAGTTCCTGAATCAGGCACTATTTGAATTTTTACCAAAGTGTAAAAAAATATTTTTTTACAGACACAGAATAATTAGATTTTTTCATAATCATTAATTTTATTTGATTTAAATATCCATTAAAATTGTCAATTTCTATTTTAATATATATATATATATATTATAAGAATATTTAGTTTTAAATATATAAAAATAAAAATAAAATTTAAATTTTTTAGAAGAAATATTTTAAATGATTTTAAAGTAACATTCATTTAAATCAATATAATTTGATGATTATTATGTTTCAATGTGGATATTATCTTATGATATGATCTCTATTATTTCCCTGGATGGTTTATGATGATGTGGTAATTAACATAAAATCCATTTCTTTTTATAGGTTGATTAATACACAAGGAATTATTTTATGGTTATGATGATGATATTTTTATGAAACCCATTTATTTACATGGGTTATAAACTGATGATATGATGATTTTTTTATGATATTATGGCATATATATTATTGGATTGTGATTATGTGATATGTGGGTCCAATAGACCCCTCCAACAACTTGTCTAAATATTAATATTTTATGGTCTTAATGGGTACACCAGAGGTTATCCCAATCCCAAAAAAAGGGTATTAGGGAGGTTATACCAAGCCCATAACAAGTTATATGAGAGGTTATGATATGTCTGAAGAAGGTGAATGGGTGGATAACCAAAGACTAATATGTGATGAATTTCTTGGAGGGTATCCAAAACATAATACTTCTATGATTGTGATTAATCCACACAACATGACACTCTTTAATGGTATGATCTCATGAAAATGATATACTCTCATGGTTCAAGTTATCTTATTTATTTATTATTCATATTGCATTAACATTCTATATTTATATAATTACTCATGTTTATAATCTTTGAATTTTGATGTCTGATTTTAAAATTTTAATATCATGTTCTCACACACTTATTCTCATATTTTCCATAAATTATCATTTATATATCCCCTATTTACACATAATGATCATCGGATCTCACCCTTCATTTTATTGGATTATCCCTAGGATATGAAGAAAGGGTTATGTATGGTATGTATTATAAAGATGATAGATGTGAATAACAAATAGGGGGTTGATATTGATCTTTTATTTATAGTTTTTTATACATCCATGTTTCCAAGGACACTTAACCTTTATGGTTTTCTATGGATCATAACGATATGTAATGAATACTCATATAATAAGATATAATTTGTTTTTATAAAATTTTGGGTAATAATAAACTCAATTATACGAGACACGTTATTTGGGAAATACTAAATTATATGTCCGTAATAACCATCTATTTTTAAGATCCTCCAAGTCATAAACACATGTATGGGTTGTCTAAAGACATCAATGCATGGATTTTCTTAGGATTATTAATATTCCCCTCTCGAAAATAACATATCAGATTGAAATTTATTTTTCACATTTTATTTACATTATTTATTCATTATTGAACTTACCATTGGTTTTCATATTGAATCTCTTGTAAAAAAATTTATTTTATGAGGTTTTAATCTTATTTTTTCTCGTTGTAAATTTAGGGGGAATGGTTAAAATGAAAACCAAGAAGTAATATATAAAAAGGATCATTTCTTGTTTAGTTTCTTTTTCACCTATTTTCTTTAATGGTTAGCATATTGTTTTTCCAAAACCATACGAGACTATAGAGTAACTATAAGAACATATAAGGGTTTCTAAGACCTATCACAAAACATAATAAGGGTTAGAGTAAACCATACGGAAAGAATGAAGAGGGTACTGCGGTCTTGATAAGGTCATTTTTCATGGTCCAAACATTGTTTCTAAACCATATAGTTAAACTATGTGGGGATCTGATATCTTTATAATAGGGTGTATATGGTTTTTTCTAGGTTTGGTAAATTTTTAAGCTTACCGAGGTTCTTAAAAAGATGAAATTTTATTTTACACCAATTATGTTTTAATCTAAAATAAATTCCCATCTTCCCCATTAATTCAAATTCACCTTAAGATCCCTAGGGTCACCTATCCTTCAATCAAATTGGATCTTAGGTGCCTTCCACTTTAATATTTGGTGGATTAATCTAGGGGAAATACATCTTCTATATATTCACCCTTCCTTCTCTAGGCTTATTATTCTTCTCAACTTTAGGTCTCCCTTACCCAAACCCAAGAGGATGGACAATTATATTCGATTTTTTTTCATTAGGTTCAAGGTGTGTGACTTGTCTCTTGGTCATGGATCTTTATTCTTTAGTAGTATTGTTTCATTTTCACGCTATGAAGGTAGTTGTTTATGTCCTTTTCCATTCGGAAACATGGAATACGATCTTTTATATTTAAAAATTAATTTTTAAATGTATTTTTCATTATTATGATGTTCTATTATGAATTTAAATGGAATTATATGTTACTGGTTTTATAAAAATAGGGTTCTTTAATGTTTTCATATGGTTATGCTTATATGTATTTATGGTATTTGTATGCTGGGTGATTTATAAAATTACAAGTTTTCTTTCAAATAAATTTTGGTTCTACAAAAGTGATATTGAACCTTGTGCCTATTTGATAGAAATTGGGTGTCATATAGGATTCTATTTTGAATGGGTCTTTGGCCTCTTTAGGGTTATATTTTTTATATGAGAACTATTGTTATTTGATGAGATGCTTCTTTTGTTCAAATTGGTAATAAAATGTTATATTTGATTAAACCATTAGAATTCATATAGATTTAATATATATGTCATTGTGGTATGTATGTTTCCATATGCCCATGAGGTGTATATATAGATGTATGTATGAATATAAATGGTAGATTCCATATAATGTCAGTTTTATTAAGAAATTTTTTATATTAAAATGTTTTCTAAATTTTAAAAAGTTTCTATATATTTTCTAAATTTCAATATATATCCCAAATTAACATTTAAATGGTTTTTTCTAAACATTTCTCCAAGCCTATTATGTTCTTTAAAAGTCCTATTTGGAAACATGGATGTGTATTTGGATAATTTCCTTCATTTTTGAATTTTTTTTGTAAAGAATGGTTTTTCCTTCCAAAATTGATTAGATATTGAATGTTAATACCCATTTGGTACCTATGGACATCTCTTGCAATAATTCTTTTGTTTTCTCATGTATTTGAGCCTGATTGAAATGTCTAAGGTTTTTCATGGAAGATGGCTTGAACTCTTATTTTTTGTTTACCAAGTTGTTTCTAGAAACAAAAATTATAGATGATAGGAATGCTCATTGTTTTCCAACAATCAATGAGGTTCTCTATATAGATGGTTTTGGGAAGTATTCAAGGCATGTATGTTGGTATCTGAGGATTATGTCTAGATCCAATCATGTGATGAAATCGTTATATTTTATTTTTAATAACATTATGGGATATTAGATATGATTTATATAGTTATGAGATGGTTACTATATATCTCATGATAAGATACACTAGATCCCCCATAATAAGGGAATTTCCATGGTGGTAGGGATACTACTGTTAAGCTATTAGAGATACTAGGTTACTGATGAACTATAGGCCACATAATAAGCTGGAATATACATCCAAAAACATACATCTATTTTTTTCTTGGGATGTTTATCTAATTTTTATTACTATTATAATATGTTTTTTGGTGTTATTTTTATGGAAACTAGTTTTCTTGATTGTTTGATATATACCTTCTTACACATGTGATTCTTTGTTTTAATTTGGAATAGTCATTTTGATACACCATACTAATTGTTCTAGGATTGTTTCCACTATTTATGAACTTGTTTGGGTTTTGGTTTTCCATTGGAAATTGGTTTTAGGAACTATGTTTTTTGGTGGAAAACTATTTTAATGGATATCCTTGTATTGTATTCAAATGTGGATTTTGTGGATTTTTTTTTGTTATTAAAATGATAAAAATATGTTTTTTTAAAATATTTTAAAACTACTATTCATTGACTATTTTAGAAATATATATATATTGATTTTAGGGTTTCTTCCTACTAATTTTATTTTCACCCACACCATACTTTTTCCACTCAGTTTCATAGACCCAGGTTGTTTTACCGGTTCAAGTTTCATTTTGATTATACCTTATAGTTTGTTAGTTTTGAGGGTGGATGGTGATGGCAGAGAGGTCACACAATGATCATGCATTACTCCAGTTTGGTTTTAGTATTTTTTTAGTATTTTCTATATGGATATTTTTATATTCTAATTTATTTTCATTTATTTTTGTTTCCTATTGTTTGTGTTATGTGATGTATTTTATTTCATGTTTATGGTTATAGAAAAAAAATCATACATAATGATTTATCGCTGTTTCCCTAACACATGTTGTTAGGCCATGGGGATCAGGGATGCTATTTGAGCCTTTCTATGGAATGGATATGGGTTCTGGTTCTAGGGTGACACTAGATGGTATGTCAAAAAGTTATATCATAGAGGCTTTTTTTATTTTAGGTGTCAGGTAGACAAGAGATCTTATTATATGAACATTATATGTTGGTCATAGATTAGTGTTGTATCATCACTTCTCAGGATTACACCTATTTTACCATAGTTTTTGGGGTCTTGAGTATTATTTTTTTGGATTTTGGGTTTATGTTATTGGTGCTTATTTTTTATTGATGGGATTTTTTATTTGGGGGATGATAATGGAAGTGATATGGCATCACATGTTATGTTTTAATGGTTTAGAGAACCTTATGTAGCTTGGGTGTATTATTTATTATACACCTAGGGGTAGATTCATGTTTAGGATATGGTCGACAAAAATATATGGAAAATTCATGCATGACCACTATTCCCCTATTTTAATATTTTTGTGTAGATGATGTATTTTGTTTGATCATATATTGTGTGAGTAGATTTTGAAATTAAAAAGATTTCCAAAAGGTTTTCATTCAAAAAGATTATTTTATAATAGGATGTGTGGTGTCAAAGGTAAATTAAAATGTTTTTTAGGTTATAAATCGGATAAAATAGAACAATTTTTTAATAGGACAAGAAAAGGTAAATTTGATATTTGTATGGATTTTGGTTTTTGAAATGGTTTTAAATTGAACTACTTTTTGAATATGAAATCGTAATAGTGTTTTTAAAAGGATAACTTTTTATTTTTTTGGTGTTATTCTATTTAATGATATTTTCTTCTTGGTTGATTTTTGGTTCGATATGGATTGGAATTTATGTTTCATGTTATCTAGAGTATGCCACCCTGAAATGTTCCAGATGGTACTATAGAGTCTCTCCCATTTTCACCTTATCCATAATTCTATTACAGTGGTGGATTCAAGTATTTTTAAATCATTTAATATCTTCCATGATGATTGATTTCTACTAGAGTATATAAAGTGTCTAAAGAATTTCGAATGTATCTATATTTCCTTCGAAACCCATGAAGCCTTGAGAGTGGGATTTGTCTTGGGTTTATTCAAGGGACATGTTTTTGACCATTAGAAGGTGATCACTCAATCCTAATTGAATATTAGGATGAATTATGATATATTTAGGACCAATTTTATCCAATGATATATACATGATGATTTAAAGATAAATAAATTTGTAGATCTCTTGGATATTCAACAATCTTAGTGGAAAGTGAAGAAATATATTGACCACATTGAGTATTTGGTTTCATTTTCTCAAAATGTGACATCGAGTGATCTATTGAAACCTCGTCTCTTCATTTGGAGTCTTTCCTATAGCTTATTAATTATATTATTTCTTTAAAAAACGTATTGTTTAGAATGTTTATGGATGAGTCATTTCAAATAAAGATGGTTTCTATAGGTCAATGTATGGTGATTGGCAGCCCGGTCTCTCTTGGTGATGGTAAGGGTTTCCCATCCCATGAGGTGCGTGAACTAGAGAAACCAAGTTTATTAAAGCCTAATAAAATGGTCCACTCACTTGTGTGCTTCCATTATGGTTAGTTTGTGAATTATAAGTCAATTTTAATGATCCAATGACCTTGTATTGGGGTGGTTGTCTAGTACATCTCTATATATTTTGTGGTTTAGGTCCTCGGTAAAAGAAAAACATTTGAGATGGTTTTGGATCCTTGTATCCCTTAATATTAAATATTTTGAGGTAAACCCTCTTTTTCTGATGTTGGGTATTCTTTCCATAGGTTTTTATTGTTATTTGATATGTGTGTTTCTTAAATGTATCATTTTTTAATTCCAATTTAAATATGGATGTGTTTTATGGAATTTATAAATATTTGTTTGATCATGTTTTCAATATGAGTTTTCTTGGTTGATTGATTCACATGTTTGGTGTTTTAACCATGTAGTTAGTTATTAAATATAGGTGATACCCACTCAAGGTATATTTCAATTCTATATTAGGTTGGTTAGGTGTGAATTTTGATGTTTAGGAGTGACACCATGCTTCATGGTTTGAATTAGTATTGGGTTTAGTTTTTAAAAAATTACTTGGATTTCGCTTATTTTAGAACCTTTAATACATATGTTATTCATTTGGGTATATAGTTCCTGTTTATTTTTTAGTGGTTGAGAGTTTCAGTTGTGTTCTCATTTTGGATAGAGTGATTTTATTGGGGAAGAAATATTTTGTACTGGGAATATTTTTCACGCCATAACATCATATTTCTAATTAATTTTCTTAAATTTTGGGTAATTGATCTTACCATTGGTTCATGGGATAAATACCTAGTGAAATTATATATTTCTATAGTTTTCTATCTATTTTTGGCTCTATGCAATGTTTGTGTGCATAGATTTAAGATAAATCGGGTGTCCAGCTTAGCAAAGGTATTTTTCCAGTTTATTTTTTCATTGATGATTTTTCAGTCATGATTAAGGAATAGTTTTCTCCAAACCATACAAGATAGAGTAGTGGTGACACCACTGAATGATAAAGTGTTAAATGGATAAATAATATGGCTCATGTAAATAAGGTGCACCTTTCTTTTTAGGAGCCTCTCCGATTATAACTCCATAGTTAAGTATTCTTATCCTAGAGTAGTGATCTGGATGGATGACCTTCTGGGATGTTTCCCAGGGTGTGTGTGAGTGAGGAAAAAACACATTGAAAATGACATGTTTTGGCATGTGGAGACTATCATTAGTCAGATGACCCGTTGAGGCATGTGGGTGGGCCCCAAGGTGAGGACTAAATGTCTGCGGGGAAACTGGTGGTACCTATTACGCTAAGACCCGATGGAAATGTTATGGAGGGGTGTTTGTGCTGTCATCAAGCCTCAGTTATTACATTTGGTATCAGAGGTAGTACCCAACCTTAAGTGAGGCGCACTTCCTGGTTTGAGATGAAGGGCCATAATGAGGACATTTCACTCTAATGGGGGTGATTGTAACACCCCCAAATTTTAATGGGTTAAATGGATAAATGATATGACTCATGTCAAAATGGTGTGCCTTCCTTTTTGGGAGCTTGTATGCTTAGAAACCCATAGTTAAGCATGCTTGGACTGAAGTAGTGATCAGGATGGTTGACCTTATGGGATGTTTCCCAGGGTATGTGTGAGTAAGGAAAAAACACACTAGAAAGGATATGTGTTGGCTTTTTGGGACTATCATTAGTTAGATGACCTGTTCAGGCATGTCGGTGGGCCACATGGTTCGGACCATGTGTTTGTGGGGAAACTGGTGGTATTTGGTGGGCCAGGACCAGATGTCCATGCTATGGTGGGGTGTATGTGTTTTCCCTGAGGCCCAGTTGTAACATTTGGTATCAGATGTGGTACCCAGCCTTAAGTGTGGTGCACTAACAGGGTTCAGATAAAGGGCCCCCAATGAGAACGTTGTGCTCTAAAGTGGGGGTGATTGTAACTCCCTCGAATGATAAAGGGCTAAATGGCTAAAAGATATGACTCATGTCAAAAAAAATCACCTTTCTTTTTGGGATCATATATGATTATAACTCCATATTTAAGCGTACATGGCCTGAAGTAGTGATCAGGATTGGTGACATTCTGGGATGTTTCCCAGGGTATGCGTGAGTAAGGAAAAAACACAATGTAAAGGACATGTATTGGCCTATGGGGACTATCATTATTCAGACGACCCATTCAAGCATGAGGGTGGGCGACAAGTTGGGGACAACGTGTCTGTGGTGAAATAGCCGGTACCTGGTGGGCCAGGACCCGATGACCATGTTATGTAAGGGTGTCTATGCTGTCCCCGGGGCCCAGTTGTTACATTTGGTATCAGAGTTGGTACCCAGCCTTAAGTGCAGCGCACTACCTGGGTTGAGATGAAGGGACCCCAATGAGGATGTTTTGCTCTAATGTGGGGGTTATTGTAACACCCTCGAATGATAAATGGTTAAATTGCTGAATGATTTTACTTATGTCAAAAAGGTGAAACATCCTTTTCGAGAACCTGTTTGATTAGAACTCCATAGTTAAGAATGCTTGGACTAAAATAGTGATCAGGATGGGTGGCCTTCTGGGATGTTTTCTGGGGTGTGTTTTAGTGAGGAAAAAACACACTATAAAGGACATGTGTTGGCCAGTGGGTACTATGATTAGCCAGATGACCCGTTTAGGCACGTGGTTAGCCCAAAGGTGGGGACCACATGTCTGTGAGGCAACTGGTGGTAACTAGTGGGCCATGATTCGACGACCATGTTATGGTGGGTGTTTTTGTGATGTCCCCGGGGCCCAATTGTTATGTTTGGTATAATATGTGGTAACCAGCCTTAAGTGTGGCACACTACCTAGGTTGAGATGAAGGGCCCCAAACGAGTACGTTGTGCTCTAAAGGTTGGGGTGATTGTAATACCCCTGAATGATAAAGGGTTAAATGGATAAATGATATGGCTTATGTCATAAAGGTGCACCTTCTTTTTAGAGAGCTTGTCTGATTAGAACTCCATAGTTAGGCGTGTTTTGCATGAAGTAATGATAAGGATGGGTGAACTTCTAGGAAGTTTCTCAGGGTGTGTGTGAGCGAGGAAAAACATACAGGAAAAGACATCTATTGGCCTATGGGGACTATCATTAGTCAGATGACTCGTTCAGGCATATGGGTGGGCCCCTAGGTGGGGACCACTTGTCTGTGAGGAAACTGGTGGTACCTAGTGGGATAGGACCTGACAGCCATGTTATGGTGGGGGTTCTGTGTTTTCCCCAGGGACCAATTGTTAGAGTAGTTGTTGTTCAAATTTATTGGGATATCTAAAACCTGGAACGAATCTTACACATGGTTAGAGTAAACCATGAAGGAAGCTTGTAAAGGATTCTACAAACATGACTGAGGAATTTTTCCTAGTTTTCAAACTATGCTTCCAATCCATGTAGAGGTATCATTTCATTATAGTAGGCTCTGAAATGTTGGTGCATGGTTTGGTAAACAATGCTTCCTAACCGTGCATTTTTCACATTTTACAAAAAGTTGAAATTCGATTTTTACTCATTTTATTTTTTAACCTCAAATTGATTCCCCTACTCCCCTATTCATTTTAACACCCATTGGGGTTATTGTTTTGACCTCTCCTCCTCTTCACATGGGTCTAGGGTTACTTGTGAGTGAGGGAAAAAGACACTAGAAAGGAAATGTGTTGGCCTGTGGGGACTATCATTAGTCAGATGACCCGTTTAGGCACGTGTGTGGGCCCCAAGGTGGGGACCACATGTCTGTGGGGAAACCGCTGGTACCTAGTAGGCCAGGACCTGACAGCCATGTTATGGAGGGGTTTTTGTGTTGTCCCTAGGACACAATTGTTACAATATTAATTGTTCAAATTTATTGGGGTATCTAAAACATGGAACACATCTTACACACGATTAGAGTAAACCAAGGAGGAAGCTTGTAAAGGATTATACAAACATGAATGAGGAATTTAGTATAGTTTTCAAACTATGCATCCAAACCAGGTAGAGATATAGTTTCATTCTATTAGGCTGTGAGAATTTTGTGCATGGTTTGGTAAACAATGCAGCCTAACTGTGCATCTTTTCCTATTTCACAAAAAAAAGATGAAATTTCATTTTCCCCCTTTTATTTTTTGACCTCAAATTGATTCCCATACCCCCCCCCCATTCATTTTAATGCTCCTTGGGGTTATGGGGATGACCTATCCTCCTATCCACATGGATCAAAGGTTAATTACCATTCAATATTTGGTGGATTACTTTTTGGGTAAGTCTTCTTATCTCTCTTCTTCCTTCCTTCTTTTTGTGCTTTGTTACTCTTCGCTTGGGGTCTCTCATGTTTGAACCTTAGAGGGTAGAGGGTGTTGTTGACATGTTTTTTCTTTTCATTTATGTAGAATGTTTTCTCCCTTGTGCATGGAACATTATTCCTCAAGATTTTCTTTACATTCACATATCTTTGAGTGTTTAAAATATGGATTTTAACCTTGTGGGAGTTTGAAACAAATTTTGTGGAATATGAAATTATGTTTTGAATAGATTTTTAGCCACTTTATGGTATTATTTCATATGTGAGAACACTGATACTTTTATAAGATGAATCTTTTATTTCATGGTAATTCTTATTTGAGGTATTTGATTGAACCTTTTTAATTTATATAGATGTCTATATATATATGTTGTAATTTTATGTATATAATAACATGTTCATAAGGTGTTCCTTTAGATTTCTGTATGCATATAAATGTTAAATTCCATAGAATGTATGTTATACTAAAACATTGTTTTTTCAAAAATGTTTTATAATTTATATATTTTTTCAAAGTAGTTTCTTAATTCCCATATTTATCCCAAATGAGGATTTCGAAGGTGTATTAAAATTTTTTCTTCAAGGTATGTTTATAACATTAAAATCCATGTTTGAACACTTAGAAGTGTTTTTTATAATTTCATTCATTTTTTAATTTCATTTGGAAATAATGGTTTTTACATGGTAATATTTTGGATATTTAATGTTAATGGCATTATGGTACCTTGGTACATATCATGGAAGAATGATCTTGGGTTTTTATGCACTCAAGACTAATTGTAACATTTGAGGTATTTCATGGAATATGGGTTGAAATCTCATGATTTATAGGCCTAGTTGGAACTTGAGAAAAAAATTTCTGAATGATGGGAACCTCCATAGTTATCCTTCAGTCAAGAGGATCTCCCCATGGATGTTTTTAGAAGGTGGTAAAGGCATACATGTTTTCATCTGATGGTTATTTCTAGATCCAAGGAAGTGGTGACCTCCTAAATTTTCCCTTTTAGAGTTCTCAATAGATATTGGAAATCATTTAGAGGGTTGAGAGATAGTTAATATCCAACTCCCAAAGAGGCTGACTAGATCCCCCATGGTAGGTGAATTTTTAAGGTGGGAGTTATATTAGGGTTGGGATAGTGGATCATCCTGGTTGGTGATAGACTATGGTCCACATCATATGCTAGAATATTGAACC
This sequence comes from Viscum album, assembly GCA_963277665.1. Lineage (NCBI taxonomy): Eukaryota > Viridiplantae > Streptophyta > Magnoliopsida > Santalales > Viscaceae > Viscum > Viscum album. Next base: position 1,999,419,030 of record OY728157.1, read on the forward strand.
AAACTAGGTACATATAAGTTCACCACTATAGATATTTAATATATTGCAATTAATAATACCTTTTATGTTTCTATTTTTTTTAACCATGTTTTCCTAATATGTATATTTGTACCTACCTATATCAGTGATGCTTCGTTTTATTTTGGCAATAATCATTTGATATACTCTTATTCTTTTTCTAGGTTTGATTCCTCTCTTTATGTGTATACATATGATGTGTTTTTTATAATAAAATTTGTCTTAAAAAATTTTTAATGAGGTAAAAAACTAATTTAATGGAAATCCATGTTTTTTAAAGTGGGTTTTGGGAAAGATGGGTTGTATCATTTAAATGATAAAAACTATTTTTTATCTGTATTTACAAACCATGAATCATTTATTGTTTCAAGAAAAATATTTTTTTATTTATTGGTTATTTCCTATGAAGATACATTATTATCAAAGCCTACTGTTCCAAGTAACACCATGTGATTTTATGGGAAAAATTCAAATAAATTTAATTTCTTCAATGAAACCCATTAAATAGAGCACTTTGTTTAAATGAATAATGATATACTATTAAAATTTTTTTATTTAAGGATATATTTATAAACTAGAACTTAAAATTTTTAGTATTAATATGAATAAAAAATAATTAAAATAATTTAGTGTATATAATTATAAAATAAATTTATTACTTTTCAATTGATTTGATATAAAAATTAAAAGAATTGAAAGTAAAAGAATTGTTTTTTTGAAAAATTGTTAATAAATTAAATTAATCACTATTATTGAGTTATTTTACTGAAACATATATAATATATATTCAACCAATTCTTTATAACTTATTTAAATTTTTCTCTTAACATGGGATAATAATAAATCAATTTGTATGCATAAAAATGGTATTTTTGTAAAAACAGTTTCATTATGTTTTGCACACATATTTTAAAATAAATTTTAACATATTTAAAATTATTTTAAAAAATTAAATTCATTATTTAAATAAATATTTCAATATTAAATTATATATTAATTTTATATATTTTATAAAAATATTAATTTTCTATGAATAGTGAAAAATACTTATTTGTAATAATAAGATTCATTTCTCTTAATGAATTTAAACGGTTAAATTTTATTTTACGATGGGTTTGAAGGTCAAATTATTTTAATTATATTATTATTAATCGAATTTATGTCTTTGGAACCAATTTTACGTTAAATTTTGATATGAAATCTTTTAATATTTATGAAATATTTTTCTTTGAAAACCCATTTTTTCATCATGTATATAGGTTTAATTAAAAAATTAATTATGAAACATCTATGAATTTAATCTAGTAAAATGTATTCCATGTTCTTTATTAGAAAAAATTATATTATATAATAATTGTAACTTTTTTTGTTTATAATGAATATTAAAAATAGTAAAATATTAATTATCAAGGTTGAAATTAAAATGGGTTTATAGGGGTCTAAACCAAAATATAAGGGTAAGTATTTGAATTAAACTTTCATATATCCTATTTGGTGTCTATATTTATATCTTATTTTATATCACCATCAAATATATTTCCATTTTGAATCATTTTTTATTGGAACAACTATACTATATTGTATTCCTTAAGAAAATTTATATATAGTTTCCTCCCTCACTTATAAAAGTAATATCACATCCTATCCTCCAAAAAATTAATGATATTTTTGGTTCTTAAAGTACATAAAAACAAATTAATTTAATACCTTATCACTTTTTATAGTAATTTTTTATTACTAAACCCTTCTAAAAATGATTGTATTGCTAACCTAAAGAGGTTGTTTGAAGAACAATTAATGTTCTTAACGAAGATTTTTTTATTTATTCTACCACATATTTATACTATTATTTATTCATATTAATATATTCACATAATTTTATACAACATAATTAATTATTATTATGTTAACAGCATAACATATATCTTTCTTCTCCTCCATCAAATGTGAAATGAAACTGTTGATCGTGTCTATAGTGGGTTATCGCCTTGTGAACGGGTGTATTTGTTTTTTATCACTACCCCTCATAGATGGATATAATTTTGGATTTAAATTATATATATTATATTTATGAAATAATAGTACTTTTTAAATTATAATATCAGATCTATCTTTTTAACTACCAATCTATTGTAGAATGACAATGTCTATTGTGTGTATATGTGGTTACCTCCACCACAAAGGAATGTGATGCAGTTTTTGATTTATTTTATCGTGAATGGTAATAATAATATGTGTAATGAGTATATATGATACATATTAGTTAAAAATTATTCTAAAATGGTTAATTTTTATTTACCTTTATTTTGTATTATCTTTCAAAAATGAAAACAATGTTCATGCATATGTAGAGTCTACTGTCTCCGTGACAAGTGTAATTATTTTTTCTATCTTTAAATTTTATGGGTGACTATAAATATGTATATAATTAATTAAAATTATATTTATATTATTATTAAAATTCTTTATATGATTTAACTATAATAAAAATAAAAGGACAAAACTATAGGACCAAAAACATTACATAAAAATAAAGTAGTTATCAACATGAACAACGATTTTAATAAATAATTCTTAATAAATGTGTCATAATAAATTATAAGTAACTCAAACGATTTATAATATATATTATTATAGTTATATAAGATGATTTTAATTAATATAAATTTATTATACTGGTGTTCATAAAATGTATGAAAAATGTCAAGACTTGAGGTAAGGGACATTTGCCTCGCTTTTATTTCTATGCGACACACGACATATTCAGAATTTATTTATTTTTTTGTGAAGTATATACTACACATTAATAAAATTCATGATTTTTTCATTAAATATTTGATATATTCTTATCCAATTCTGTTTATTTATTTCATGTCTCTTATCATTCAAAAGTTATCAATGTGGTAAGGGTTTGAGTGTACAACCCCACTGTTTATCATAATCATTTTTTATTATTATTCCAATGATGAAATATAATGATATAAAACTCAAGAAACTCAAAGTTGTTTTTATATATTTTAATTTCTGAAAATTACATTTTTTTACTTTCAGTTTACTATTTTTATTTTCTCAATATTCTAAAAAAATTAAGTAAATCTTGACTTTAATACTCCCTTCAGTCGAAAGTCAATTCTCTTCCATGTCTATGTTTTAAAAAAATGATTTCATTAATGTATTTAATAGTCTCCAATGATTTTTTAAATTAACTTATACCCATCTTTTATTTTTTTTAAATTTATTTCAAATGAGTTTTTTTTTCATTTTCCAAATGAGGTACTTCAATAATTTTTTTTATAAATGAGTGAATGAAATATTTTCTTTTAAATGACATAAAACATATATAATTTCCTACTATCATTAATGATTAATTATTTGAAGATTCATATAAATTTTTCCAAGTTATTTTTAAGTAAAATGATATCAGTAATTTTTTGTGAATTTTATGAATTTAATGAAGTGATTTAAAAATAGAAAGGATATTTTCATCAAGAATGTTTTAATAGTATTTTATGACATTTTTACTCATTAAAAAATACCATTGATGATAATTATTATTTTATGGGGATATTATTTAATGATACCATTAATATATTTTCTTTTGGTGGTTTATTATTATGATGAAAAAAAAATTGAAACCTGTTTATTTCCTATGGGTTCTGTTACAATGAAATGTTTTTTAAGCATGTTTCCTTTTTAAGGGTTATAATATGATAAATAATTTCATGGTAAAAATATATATTATTTTCATGATGTGATGGTAGGGACTATAATTATATATCATTTATATGAATTATGTAAATATTAGTGTTTAATGTCCTCAAAGGTTACACCATATTTTATCCTGAGGCTGAAAGACTGAGGCTACACAAAGATTATCCCAATCCCATGAAAACGAGTTTACACAAGATATTATCCCATGAATAGTAAATATGATATAGATGTGTTTATCCCAAGGCAAAAATATATTATATGAGAGTTCATACAAAGCTCCAACAATGTTCATGGGTGGTCATATCGAGCCTAATATATTATAAATATTTTGGGGGTTGCCTTAAGATATGATTTTATATAAATGTGTTTTCAAAAAATACAGGTGTTATTATATTGTTTTATCCCATGGGTCATATTCTACAATTAATCCATGATTCATGTCTTGTGAACATAAAATCTTTATTTCAGGATTCAATATTATGATCATTGATATATCATGTATGGTTTTAAAATGTTAATATCATGTTCTCATACCCTTATTCTCATGTCATACTTATATATCTAACCTATTTTCCATTACTGAGCATATCATCTCCCCCTTTCTTATGTTTCCTTTACCTATGTTATTAATAAAGGGAGTATGTAAGATATGTCTATAAATATAGAAATTAATGAATGAATTAGTGAGAGATGGTATAGTTCACTTATGAACTAGTTTTTTACATATCTATGTTTCCAAAGATACTGGACCTATATGATTCTGGAATGGATCGATTTGTTATGTAATTAATATACATCTATTAATATGTGATATATATATATATATATAAAAAGTGTGGTATTATATAGTTGGTATAATTGAAAGGTTTAGTTAAATATTGGAAAATAAGATAAAAAAATTTATAAATAACCATTGGGACAAGTTTAAGTATATAATTAATTCCTAGAATCTCATTGTATGATAAATTAAGTGATTTATATGAGATTGAGATGGTTTTAAGACACTACTAGTGTATGTTGATCTAGAACATTATTGCCTCAGTTAATAAATCTAAAAATTGAATATTGGCATTCGAATCAATCATCACTAAGTGCGTGACAAAGGGACTTACTGCAAACTGGGTTTAACAAACCTAGGTGATATGTATTGGAAGGTGACAAAGTCTTTATATACCATCATGATGTATTTGAATATACGATGACCAAGAATGACCATGGTTAAACATAAGAATCCATAGATAAAAAATATGGTTTAATTATTTGGATATACTATAGATGTTTTTTCATGATTATGTGGTTTCTTTCTATGATTATTGTTTCCCACACTATGAATTTGATTTTATTATATAGTTGGAACATAAATGAATCATGTAAATACTAAATATGATGGAAACTTCAATGAATTTCCTCCTATTGAACTAAATTTTATGAAATATGGAATGAAACATATATTTCCATTTCTTACAAAAATTACTCATTGTGGGAATCATGCTGAACTTATAAACAAGAAAAGAAGAGAACAACATTTTGTTGAGTCCTTTAAGAGTAAACTTCCACCATATTTTGTGGGTCTACTAATAAAATTGTTATTGAATAATGGATATATTGTTTGGGAATATATCTTCCATTCCCCAATTATGAGAGCATTAAAATGTCAAGTTGATGTCGATTATTTTGATGTTGAAGAAAATTAATGGTGGATTCTTCACAAGAATATGATGAAAGAAGATAAAATTTACTCCTTGCACTAGGATGAGTTTAAGAGATTATTTTTCAATAAGTAATTTCCTTTTATTAATTATTAAAAATGATGAAGGATTTACAGGAAAGAAATAGAAGGATGGTGAATAAATTGGTACATATGATGAAAATTATAGAAGATGTGTGAGGTAAGATTATAGTATTATCATATTGTCTTAATTTAAGGTTGATAGATTATTTGGTGGATTAAAAAAAAGTCTCCAAATTGAACTATCCATAAGATTATTCTATAACTATGAATAAATCATTTTATTGGAAATCATGTCTGAAATGGATAATCAAATTACCAATAAATCTCATGTCTCTGATAAGAAAAAAAATTAAATTCAAATGGAACTCTAAAAACCATGGAGAGAAGAATATGATCGTTAATTTATGCTCAATGTTCGGAAGGAAACATAAAGGATAATATCTTATGGGGACTAGTGAATGTTTTATGTGTGAAAAGGAAATTTATTCAGTGGATGCATACCAATTTGGTTAGATGAAGTTAGATAGTAATTCAAATAGAAAAAAATCTCTAAAAAATACCCAACCCACACTCAATTGTTTCAAATAAAATTATTACAGGAATTATTATAAAAATTTTGTAAATCCAAATATACATGATAATGTCAAACTTCTCTGACCACTTATGAAAAATGACATAGGTAAATATCAGCTGATTTCTATTTATGATTACGGGTATGAAAATAGTGTAATGAAAGGTGCACTTATGACCTACTCTAAAACTAATGATTTCCTATTTTATTTTAAAACTACCCAAAATCTTATATATAAATATTTTTTTAATGGTATAAAAATACCACCTCAAGGGTTACATGTTGAATTAGTGGTGGAAAACTCTAATTTAATAATGATCAAATCTCGAATCTATAGTTGTTCTCCAGTTAAAGTTTATGTGACAATGCCTCTAGAAAAACTTATTATTATCCCTTAAGTTAAATTTGAATTTATATTATGTGGGTAATATATTTCTCAATAAAAATACCAAATCAATATTCATGGAAGGGAATTAATGTTTGATATTGAAAACTAGCCTATGAACATATATCCAAGTGAAAATAAATATGAAATTCTGATGGAAATAACATCCATTATATGGTATTGATTTCAATTAAAAGGTAGATTTATCTTAATTTTTTAGGGACACACTCAACATCAAATATATTCTTATTATGTGGGAGTTTCATTATGTCTTTCAAGAATAGTTACCTAGTTTTTAATGGAATCATAAAGTTTGATTTCTTAATAGAACTAATACCTAATTCCACATTTATATTGAATAATACATATAGAATGTCTTCAATTCAGTTATAATAATTGATGAATAAATCCCATGAGAATATTGAAAAGGGATTTTATGTGGAAAAGTGTGTAACCTTATAGTGGATTTGTTCTTTTTTATAAATATAGATGGATGGATATGAATCTATGTTAATTATCCAGAGCTAAATAGGATCACAATTGATAAAAAGTGTCATCTACCCCATATTCATGACTTATTTGATCAAAATCACTGAGATCAATAATTTTTTAATATTTACCTTCACTATGCATATCATCAATTGAGGGTTAATAAGGAGTATATACCTAACATAACATTCCATAAAAGGTATATACACTATGAATATATAGAAATTCCATTCAGTCTTACTAATGCCTAAAACTATTTTCCTGTATTAATGAATATGTTATTTGGATATTATGTTGGTTGGTTTTTTGTAGTGTTTATAGATGATATTATTATATTTTTGAAGAGAAGTATGGGAATGAAAATTATTGTAGTATTATAATAAAGTCTCATAGGAAGGATAATTTGTAAGAAAAATTTACCAAGTGTTAAATTTTACAACAAAATGTATCTATTTTGGATCATATAATCCTAATGTAAGAGAAATTATTAAATCTATATAAGATTATTGTTATTGAACATTATCCAAAAACATTATTCTAGATCTTTAAACATATCTTGTTTCGGATAGATGTTATAGATTATTTTTGGACAATTTTTTATGATTTTCTAATCCACTCACCAAGTTAACTTGGAATGGATCCAAGTTATATTAGACAAACGAATGTGGAGAAAATTTAAAGAAACTAAATAAAGTGTTAATCAGTGCACCTATGATTACATTACCATGAAGTGTAAATTTATTTATAATTTATAGTAATGCATTAAAATAGGGAAAATGATTTTTCCCATGTGGAATGACATGGTTATAGATTATGCCTCATGGAAATCAAGGTTTAATGAGAAAACTTAACTAACTCATGATTAGGGGTTTGTAGTGGAAATTTTTTCTTTAATGATATGGAGGTAATAAATTTTTGGAGAATTGTTATATAAATAATAATCATAAATTTTTAAATTATATTTTCACATTGAAATAGTGAAATATGTGATAGAGAGATGGTCAGAGTGGTTTTATGATTATGAATTCCAAACAAATTATCACCCTGGGAAAGAAAACAATTTGGAAGATGTTATGAGTCAAAAGGATCATGAAGCTTATACATGATGCGGATAAGAAAAGATAAAATATTTTTTAATTTTTAAAGGATGGATCTAGAAATATTAAGGGAAGGGGGAAAATATTATCTTTCTCAAATGATTGTTCAACTATCTCTCTAAGTGTGATTAAATAGGCTCAAAAGGAATATGTAAAATTTTATAATATAGTGAAAAATTTCCTCATTTTGACCTTGCTTTTAAATGAATGATATGGTTTACCTACCATGAATGTGTTTCGTCCATACCAGGTTTAATGGAATTTTAGGTTTGGGCTCATATTTCATCATTCTCTATTTATCATGGATGTAAAAAGATATATAGAGACCAGAAATAAGATTTCTAGTGTTTCGAAATAATGATTTATATTGTTAAGTTTTAATATCAGTACATCATATGTCATCATGTTATGTTTAAGTGACATAGGTCAAAGGAGATGTTTCAAGCATTACCTATAATAGAATGGAAATGAGACAACATCACCTGGTATTTTCTCTTCAGAATCCCCAAAACATCAATGGGCCATAATCCTATTTGGGTTTTAGTTTATTTACATAAAATTTCAATAAAAATCATTATTATTATAGAATATTTCTCTCTATATCATATTTCCATAACATGCCTCATGTAAGTGGTCAGGTAATATGAAGTACCCCATTTTATTGTACCAGATCAGGATCTGAGGTTTACCCAGATATTCTGGAGAAGTATTTAGCATGCTCCAGATACAAAGATGAGTTTTAATTACATTTATAATCCCCATAAAAATTATCATTATCAGAGAAATATTAAAACACCATATTATATTATAATATCTTTTTCTATGTATTTCAGTGGTGGTCATGATCAACACCTTCCCCTAGTTGAGTTTTATTATAATAATAGCTTTGATTTGAGAATTCTATTAGGCCCTTATGAAGTGCTCTCTAGAAAAAAGTTTGTATATATATTTAGTTTTATCAAATGAATTTGGAGAAGGAAATATATTGGGACCTAAGATATATGGTGAAATTATATGGAAATTCATATCCATTAATTAGCACATTATCAAAACAAAGAGTTGATAGAAAATTTATACTGACAATCGTCGAAGTGATATATAATTTAAAGTTTGTGAGATGGTTTTGTTTGTGAATTTATTCATTGAATAAGGATATGATATTCAAAAATAATGGAAATATTCTCCCTATGTTTATTGCCACATTCAAGATTCTTGACTGAGTTTGGATAAGAACATGTTGTTTGGCACTACCACCAAACCTCTCTCAAGTTCAAAATGGGTTCCATGTAACTCTCATGTTAATTATATTACAGACCCTTCACATGTCCTATACTCAGATTTTATACAACTATAGCATTATCTTTTAAATAAGGATAAACTAGTAGATATTATATATCATAGAGAGAATGTTCTAGGAAACAAGACAGCTCACGTGAACAAAGTTTTCTAGAGAAACCATAAATTTTAAGAACCTACAAGGGAACCTAATGATATGATGAGGTAGAAGTATCTTCAGTTTTACGTATTAGAGTAAAAAAATCAAGAGGAAGAATTTAATTTTATGTTTTGAATAATGTAACACCATTAATTTTATTAAAAATCCACTAAATTTAATTTATTTGACAACATGTGTTACACTCAACATCTAGTTTATAAGAACAACAATATACTATTAAAATATTATTATTTAAGATGATAATTATAACATTGACATGAAATTTGTGGGTATGAGTATGTCTAAATAAATAGTTAAAATAATATGGTTTGCACATGTATAAATAATCATTTCTTATCAATTAATTATAAATTAAATTGAAAATACTTTGAAATTAATGGAAATGTTTTTAAAAAAATATTTTTTGCATGAAATTTTTTTATTAAAAAATTTAATTAATCTCATTTAAAGGATGAATATAATTAAATTTTTCTTTTATATATTAAATTAAACGTTTTATATTCAAATAATATTATTTTATAGGAATTAGATTAGAATAAATCAAGGCTTATACTTAAAAATCATATTACATTAAAAATTGGTTTAATCATATATTGAAAAAATATATTAAAATTAATTTTACCGAATTTTGAAAATATATTTTAGTGAAATTATCATTATTTTTTAAATAATCATTCTAAAATTATCTTATAATTATTTTTTCATAATTTTTTAGAATGAATAATTTTTTCAATGGATAGTATAAAATATAGATACTTATTAAAGTGTATTTTATTTTAACTAATTTAAAAAGATTAAATATATTTAAATATAATTTTAAAATTAAAATTATTTCAATTAAATTATTATTAATACAATTTTAACTAATTGGAATGATTTTTATTTTCATTTTTAATATGAAGGTTTTTTATACTTTCGGAAACTTTTTACTTCGAAAACTATTTTTTCATCACATCTATGAGATTTTTTAAAATTAAATTATACAACTTTTATGAATTTAATATATTAAAATGGAATAAAAAATTTCACTAATAATAATTAATATTATATAATATTTTAAACATAATATTTTTTCATAATAAATAATATAATCAGAAAAAACATTAATTTTCATGGTTATGGATAAAAGTGGTTGTTAGGTGGATTAAACCAAAAGATAAGTCTATTTTTTACAACTAAAAATTATTTAATCCTATTATCTAGCAATATTTCAACATTATATTATAAAACTTTTGAATATATTTTCATTGTTACTTTTTTTAACGGTAATACCTCAATAATTTTGTATGCTATTAGGGAATTTTCAAGTAGTTTATGTACCCCACATAAAAAGGACATATCCTATATTATGTTATCAAAAAATCAAGATACATCTGGATAATAAAATAACTCACAAAAACTATTCATCACATCCCTTACCACTTTGTAGATTCCTTGTTTTGATTATGAAAACCTTATAAGAAAGCTTCTAATTCTAACCTAAATTGGTTGTGTGGTGAAGAGGTATCATTCATAACTGAGCATTTATATTTTATTTCTTCTTCCTAGTACTTAAAATATTATCAAACCAAGATGATATAATAAAACAATTATATATCATATAAAAATATTTTATTATTTAAATGGAATATCCTATATTGATCTCTTCTTCCATTAAATGGGATTTGAATATATCGATCATGTGTACGGTGGACAACCGCCTCATGAATGGTTTTTGTTTATTTCCCATAACCACCTATCACATATAGATATAATGATTTATTTAAAATATATATATATATATAATATTTCTTTCAAAAATATAATTTTTAATTATGATATTTTGTAACACCCCGACCCCAGTAACCCAGAGTCGGTGCATTATTACATAATATTGACATGATCACAAAATATCAAGACATAAAAGACCGATTAGTTTAGTAGCCTTGGAATAACAAGATACATTCATAAAGTTACATTACATCATAAAATGAAAACTACAACAATATAGTCTCCATAATCCACACTCTTATCCCCTCATACTATCCCTGCAGGTCATTCATAAAATACTTCTTCACATCCTGGGAAAAATAAAACATAGAAAGGGGTGAGCTCAAATGCCCAGTAAGGATAAAAATATAGAGGAAATGTTCATAAATAAGTATTAACATGTAAGGCAATGTATAACTAAAAAAAATCCTTTTAAACTTGTACGTCAGCATAATATGGTAGAAATAAAATGAAATAATCCCATATACTTATTCACATGAATATTCTACTAGTCGAATAATCACATGCAATATCAATAACCACTTTTATAATGATGGAATGCATAATTCCAGACTATCATAACCATATAGTAAAGGCCTCATGCTAAGACTACAAATAATATTTTGTCAAGGCCTTGTGCCAAGACACTAGTTTGTCTCGTGAGACCTACCGATGCATCGAGGAGATATAGCGGGCTCCACCCGTTACTTATTAAGTCCAATGCATTCCTCATATGAACAGGTTTAAACATAACATAAACATTCGTATTAAAACTGGCATACAAAATGTCAATAAATTCTCCATAAACCATGAATGGTATAAAAATGACACATCCATAGTCAAACATATCACAAAACATTCAATACAATACAGATGTTTTTTATCATAACAAATCAACCTCAAATAATCTTAAAATCTATCAAAGGATTTTGACATAGATGAAATCAAAACTATTTGATAAAAATATCTCTTTTTTTAAAATCATTTAAAAGTCACATAAATATAAAATAAAACATTTAATTTGAAAATTTTCTTATAATCTTTTAAGGGAAGCTTTAAAGATTTTATAACGGTGGAAAATAGCTGCACCTGCCGTATAAGTTAAAAAAGACATTCTTACCTTAATTATGTCGAAAAGGTTAAAAAGGACCTTGTTTGAAAAATGACGGAAAGATTCCTTTATAAACCTCTTTTAAAAATTCAAACAAGGGTATAAAGGACTTCAAACCATATTCTAGTAAATAGTAAAAAAAATTGAAATACCTTTTTAAGAAACATGGATGTGGATGATAAAGAATTCCTAGTAGAATATTATGTATAAACAACCTCAGATAATGAAGAGATTGTGAAATAAACCCTTACCTTGTAATTTTCCTTTGTTTGGGGTAGGTTAGACTCTTGTATAATGGATAATAATTGTTATTAAATTATACATGAATCATATACATTAATATGATATCATATATGATCTTTTAACATTGATTTGTTAATAATATCATAGTATTATCCTCGTTTCAGGTGTTAATAGATTTGTTTTACTTTATATTCTTTGTTATGTGGGCCATATTTGTTATGGATGGGATGTATATTATTCATATCCAGAATTATATCATGTGTCTAAAAATTATTTTTTAATCAAAAAATTATAATTAGACTTGAATGGATATGATGGGTAATGAATCTCATCGCGTTCGTGGAGACGGTAGTCCATTCGTACGCACGAGCGACAATATCATTATTTTGATTTTAAAATAATATATAATTGGATGGTATATCATATATAATGAATAATTATCATGTTATATTTATTATTTACATGAATTACACATCATTATTATACGCATCCAAATAATAATATTCTAAATAACAATTACACCACAACGTGGAGACGGTAAGCCGTACGTACCCACGTATGGTGACATGTAATTCAAAGGATCGATATAAAACTGAATATGGTTGTACCATGTTTATAATAACGTCAAATTATATATAATATACTGGATTTATTATTTTATAATGGTAATAACAAAGAAAGAAGAAGTGGAAGAAGAAAGGATCATGAAAAAGGGTGGTGAAAACATTACCTCTTCATCGGGTTCTTCCTTTTGATTTGATCAAAAGGGATCCTTAGAATGGATTTCTGACCAAACTAAGGCCTCTAGGTTGAATTGACGGAAGTTTATAGAGTATTTGGGAAGGGTTTTTCTGAGCCAAAATGCTTTTAATTTGTGAATTAGTGAGAAGGGGGAGTGCCCTTTTATAAGAGGGGTGAGGGGCACCTTTGGAAAAGCTAGAAATATTATTTTATAATAAATTCATATTCAGTTTCTAATGGCTCAAAAGTTGATTATTTAAAGGTTAAGGAGGGGATAAGTAGAAAACCACTCAACCAATAGTTTTTAGACAGGTTTGGGTCACCATATTAACCTTATCTTTTAGTTTTAACTCTTAGTTAATTAGTTTAACATTTACAATGTCACTTTGTATTTTTATATTATATAGTTAATAAAGTTACTATATAAATACAAGAGACCCCCAAGTCATCCATTTATGATACACCTATCATGAAATAAGTCTTTAGGCCGATCCTTAGATTTTTAAGAATTTAATATCAATTAATAATATAATATTTGTTTTAAAAACTCTTTTATGTCAATTTTGACACTATTCAATAATTGATTTTTGTTAAAGTCTTAACAACTTTATTAATTTGAACCAAATTCATTTAAGAAATCCTATAATTTCATATTATTCAATATAATTCATTTATGTTATCCAAACTTTCAAATTATATTAATTTTATCATTTATAATACCAATTATTTGGTTCTTTCATTAATAAGGAAAATACAGCATCAATATTTTTTCATAAATAATATTAATTACTAAATGTATAAAAATTAAAAATAAAATACCTTTGTTTAGGAAATATGTTTATCTTTCTAATGAATATTTATAGTTGAAAATACAACATATATAACCCTATGTAAAAAAAATTCTAAAATATATATGCTTATGTCATTTTTGTATTTATTTTAACTTAATTAATATAAAGTGTAATTATCACTTACAAGTGGCTCCATGGGGTCCCAAAATCGACCCAAAGATTCCCATGGTCTGACATGTATCAACAAATAAGGTTAGGACATGTTTTAGGGTAATTTTATATTATTATGATATTATTCGTTTACCCTTATTTACTGGATTTACCCTTTAACCATGGTAAATAAAATATTTAGGGAAGTAATTATTCAAAATGTCTAAAAATAAAAGTTACCTATTTACGTAATTTGTAAATCTTGATTCCAAATATGGAATCCATTTTTCCAAATTCAAAAAACAAAAGTGGTAGAAATTAATTTAAAATTAATTCCCATTGTTAAAACAAAAAGCGGTTTTTTAAGATATAATAACTATCAAAAGATTGATACTTGTTTATGTCCGGTTTAATTGTGAAATTATGTCCAATGACCAACATTGTATTAAATGGTAGAAATATATTCTAAATATACTTTGAAACCACTCAAATTCATAATTTATCACTACTAATTATTTCTATTGAAAAAGTTGTTGTTAATTAAAATTTAGTAATTTTCACTATTCATCAAAATATAAATGTTATCCAAAAAGTTCCAAAATTTTACACTAGGATAATTTCAATATTCTTAATCCAAAAAGAAGTCCATTTTGTGAGATAAATTTTCAAAAAGTGGGTATTACTGTTCATAACTGCTAGTTTAATTGGTTGTGGTGTGTGTTAGAACTTGAAGTTGTGTACAACACACACTTCTGTATTATTCAAAGATAAGCATATTGTGGAAGCTTGAAGTGTTACATTATCCCCTCCTTCAAATAATTTTTTCCTCGAAATTTCTAGAATATTATTGCATAAAAAGACTCGGGTGGTTCTTAATCATAAGTTCCTCGGGTTCCCACGTTGCCTCTTCCATCTTATGGTTTCTCCATAGAACTTTTACCAGACGAGTCGTCTAGTTTCTCAGCACTTGTTCTCTTATATCAATAATCCTGATGGGATCTTCACAATAAGACAGATCGGGTTCCAGTTCTAATTCCTCCTAGGTGAGTACATTCATTGGTTTAGGCATGTATTTCCTCAAGAGTGATACGTGGAACACATCGTGAACTTTAAAGATACTTGTCGGCATTGCCAAATGGTAAGATACAACCCCAATTCATTCTAGAATTTCAAAAGGTCTGATGTACCTGGGACTCAACTTACCCTTATTACTGAAACGTATAACTCCCTTCCATGGAGATACCTTTAAGAAAACATGTTATCCTACCTAAAATTCCAAATCCTTCCTTCGGTTATTGGCATATCTCTTCTACCTACTTTGAGCTTCTTTGATGTGGTTTTGGATTACCTTCGCATTTTCCATCATTTCCTCCACCAGTTCTGGGCCTACAAGTTTTCTTTCACCAATGTCATCCCAATAGGTTGGTGTGCGACATCTCTTTCCTTATAACGCTTCATATGTTTCCATCTGAATACTCGAATGGAAGCTATTGTTATAGGAAAATTCTACTAGAGGTAAATATTGATCCCACATACCCTGAAAGTCAAGTGAGCATGATCTCAACATGTCTTCTAAGGTTTGAATAGTACGTTCTAATTGTACATTTGTTTGAGGGTGGTAGGCAGTTCTCAAATGAAGTTCAGTATCCAAGGCCTTCTGAAGTCTCTTCCAGAATCTTGAAGTAAAATGGGTATCACGATCCAAAACAATCGATAGGGGTACTCCATGAAGTCTCACAACTTCATTAATATATAGTCTTTCTAGACATTCCAAGGGTAGATCTTCTCTTATAGTAAGAAAATGTGCTGACTTGGTAAGACGATCAAGAATAACCCATATTTCATTGTTACTTCTTGGAGACTTTTGTAGCCCCATGAAAAATTCCATCGTAATATTATCCCATTTCCACTCTGGTATGGGAAGAGGTTGCGTGACTCCTCCAGGATTTTGCCTTCTAGTTTTCACTTGTTAACAGACCATACATCTTGACCCAAAATCAGCAATCTTCCTCCTCATGAAGTCCCACAAAAAATGTTCCTTAAAATCTCTATACATTTTGGTGCTCCCATGGTGTATAGAGAAATTGGAACTAGGAGCATCATCCAACAATAGCCTTTTTATATCAGGTATATTGGGAACACAAAGTCTCTTCCCAAATTTAAAAATTCCTTCGTCATACACAAAGTCTCTCAATCTCCCATCATTCACAGCTTTAATCTTCTTTTGAAACTCTTCATCATCGGTCTGAGAACTCTTTATCATTTCTAGTAAAGATGGTTTGGTAACCATTTAAAAAAGCATTGATGTTTCACCTTCCATGGTGATTACCATATCCTACTTTACTAGATCCATAAAAATAGGATCCCTTTTAATTCTCATCATGTTCAAAACTCCATGATCATTTCTGCTCAAAGCATCCGCCACTTTATTTTCCTTCCCCGGGTGGTATTGTATCGTGCAATCATAATCTTTGAGTAGTTCAAGCCATCGCCTTTGCCTCATGTTGAGTTATTTTTGTGAGATAATATATTTCAAACTCTTGTGATCAGTATAAATCTCACATTTTTCACCATAGAGGTAGAGTCTCCATATCTTCAAAGAAAAGATCACAGCTGCTAACCCAAGATCATGAGTAGGATAGCTTTGTTCATGAATTTTCAACTATCGTGATTCATAGGCAATAACCCTATCATTCTGCTTAAAGACCCAACCAAGTCCTTTCTTCGATGCATCACTATAAATAACGAAACCATCATTCCTCGATGGTAGAATCAATATAGGAGCATTGACTAATCTTCTCTTCAGTTATTTGAAACATTCTTCACACTCTTTTGTCCAAAAAAATTTAACCACTTTTCGAGTGACCTTTGTTAATGGGTTAGCCAACCGGGAAAAATTCTGGATGAAACGTCGATAATAACCTGTTAAACCAATAAAACTATATACCTCAGTTATACTCATCGGTTTAGGTGATTCTTGGATTGCCTTAGTCTTAGAAGGATCAACAGAGATTCCATCTTTAGAGACAATATGGACAAGAAAAGAAATCTCCTAAAACCAGAATTCACACTTGCTAAACTTCCCATATAATTCATGTCTTCTCAGAGTCTTCAGGATAATGCGTAAGTGATTTTCATGATCTTCATAGATTTTTGAGTATACCAATATATCATCAATAAATACCACTGCAAAATAATTGAGATATTCCTTGAAAACTCTATTCATTAGATCCATATATACAGAGGGTGCATTAGTCAGCCCAAAAGGCATTACTGTAAACTCATAATTCACGTACTGGGTTCGAAATGCTGTCTTTGAAATGTCTTCTTTCTTCACACACAACTTATGGTATTCAGATTCAAGGTCAGTCTTTGAAAAGTATTGAGCTCCATGAAGTTTGTCAAATAAATCATCAATGCGAGGTAGGGGATACTTGTTCATTATTTTTATAGCATTGATCTCCCAGTAGTCGATATATAACCTCATAGATCCATCTTTCTTTTTAACAAAAAGAACAGGGGTTCCCCATGGAGAAACACTAGGGATAATAAATCTCTTATTTCTCAACTCCTCTAGTTGTTTCTTTGGTTCAACTAATTCTACAGTGGCCATTCTATAAGGGGTCTTCGATATAGGCCTTGATCCAGGAATTAAATCAATGGAAAACTCAACTTCTCGTTCTGTAGGATGTCCAGGTAAATCTTCCGGAAACACATCTACATATTCTTTTACAATAGTTACATCCTATATTTGAACATTCCTTTCCTCACCCACAGTCATTTCATTCTCTTCCTCCCCAATAATTGAATTTAGTTGAGCTACTGGCGGTGGATCTAGATAAGAATTAGGTGGTGACGATTCTTCTCTAAAGATAAGGTATTCCTTATCATCATCATCAAAAATCTTAACCTCATTCTTCTTACAATAAATCTTTACATCATGGTCTGAAAGTCAATCCATACCAAGGATTATATCAAACTCAATCATAGGTATGACGATGATATCAGCATATAAAGAACATTTATGTGCTCTAATGGGGACTGATTCACAAAACATTGTTGCAATGATACTTCCCTTAGGAGTTTAAACTAATAACTCCCTTGTTAAATCAAATTGTAAATATCTAATTTTCTTATCAAACTGGGAAGATATGAAACAATGTGATGATCTAGAATGAAATAATGCATTTTCTAAACTTGAGAAAACCATTAAATTACCTGCCACCACGTCTTTCGGAGCTTCTACCTCAGCCGTAGTGATAGCATAAGCTTGGCCTTGATCCCTTGGCATTTTCTGAGGTATGTTCCCATGACACTTAGTAAATTCATTTGCATAATGTCTCATCTCCCTGCAATTGTAGCATTGGACATCGGTAGCTTCCTTCTTCCCCTTGCAATCACGAGCTTGGTGGCCTTTTTCACCACACTTGTAATAGACTCCCATTCCTTTTAAGCAAGTTCTGGGGTGTTTCTTCCCAAATTTACAGCAGGATGGATATTCAACATTTTCACTTCTTCCCCTTATTTCAATTCCCATATTGATCAGTATATCTCTTATTCTAATTATTTTCTTTAAATTCATAAGACTTAGAGAATTAATTTTATTTCTTGGTAGCACATGAGACAATGTCTTCGTACGACGAGAAGGAATGTGAGACTAATGCTCAACGAAGAAATGGTTTTAACCCATCAAAGAAACATTCAATATTACTTCTTGGGTTACGTATATAATCTCCAACATACCTCTCTATCCTTGTAAAGTTAGCCTCATACTTTGCGACATTCTCATACTCCTTTTGTCTTAGAATCAGAAATTTCCTTTCCATATCTGCTCGATGGTCACGAGGAAAGTATTTTTCTAAAAACAGATCTTTGAACTCCCTCTATTCCATATTTGATACTTCATCATCTTCCTTCATGTTTTGAATCAATGACCACCATTGATCAGAATCTCCAGTGAGGTGGTAAAATGCCATGATAACTTTTTCCCTTTCACTACTCCCCAAAGCCTAAAATATTTTCTCTAGGAAATTTAAAAATTTCTTAGATACTAAAGTAATTGTACTCCCATTGAAATTTGTTGGTTGTTGCCTCATGAAGCGATCTAACATTGATCCTCCACACTGTGGATGAGGGTGCTTCCTACGGGTAAGGTTATTATTCAAAACCAGAGTGAGTTGTCCTAGTATGGTGATTAGCTAATCAGCACCAGTAGCATCACCAGCTCCACTATAATTATCTTGAGTAGGAGGGAAATCCCTACATGGAGTGCGTGCATTGATACGGTTTCCATTTCTTCCACTAGACGCCATTTCTAAACAATGGCATAAACTATATCATTTTATGAATCAAAATACATAATTTCATACTTATAAAACACTTAACATAAATTGAACTATTTATGGATATAATCCATAATCATAAAAATGTTTTCTTTGAGGAAATATATACTCATAAACCCTTCATAATTATTTTTAAAGAATATGAGATTTTTCCTAAGCATATCCCCCGGGAGTGTCGTAACCAAGAGTGAATCAAGGCCCATTGTCGTGCACCAGTTCCCATTCAAGTCTAGCTCAAAGAGGTGTTTTTAGGTTTTATCCCTAGGTACATCTGTGCTAGAGCCGCCTCTACCTGGTCGTATCCAGAGAGGGATTTATTTCTCGGAAAACTTACAAAATATCTACAACACCAAAATTCTAGTAAGTTCTTCTATACTAATCCTCAATTTCCATCTTAGCTCTATGTGCTATAATCAGAGTTTATCTAAATCTAGCTTCCAAGGTTTGTACTAAACTTCCTTTGATGCCAACTATAACACCCCGACACCAGTTACCCATAGTCAGTGCAATATTACATAATATTGGCATGATCACAAAAGATCAAGTCTCGAAAGACCGATTAGTTTAGTAGCCTTGAAATAACTAGATACATTAATAAAGTTACATTACATAATAAAATGAAAATTAAACAATATAGTCTCCATAGTTTACACTCTTATCCCCTCATACTATCCCTGTAGGTCATTCATAAAATACTTCTTCACATCCTAGGAAAAATAATACATAGAAAGGGGTGAGCTCAAATGCCCAGTAAGGATAAAAATATAGCAGAAACTTTCATAAATAAGCATAAAAATTTAAGGTAATGTATAACTAAAACAAAATCCTTTTAAACTTGAACTTAAGCATAATATGGAAGAAATAAAATGAAATAATTCCATATACTTATTCACATGGATATTCTACTAGTCAAATAATCACATGCAATATCAATAACTACTTTAATAATGATGGAATGCATAATGTTAGACTATCATAACCACATAGTCAAGGCCTCGTGCCAAGACTAAAAATATTATTTTTTCAAGGCCTTGTGCCAAGACACTAGTTTGTCTCATGAGACCTAACGATGCATCGAGGAGCTATAGTGGGCTCCACCCATCACTTATTAAGTCCAATGTATTCCACATATGAACAGGTTTAAACATAACATAAACATTCGTATTAAAACTAGCATAGGAAATGTCAATACATTCTCCATAAACCATGAATGGTATAAAAATAACACATCCACGGTAAAACATATCACAAAACCTTCAATACAATATGGATTTTTTGTATCATAATAAATCAACTTCAAATAATCTTAAAATCCGTCAAAGGATGTTGACATAGATGAAATCAAAACTATTCGATAGAAATATCTCTTTTTTTTAAATCATTTAAAAGTCACATAATTATAAAATAAAATGTTTACTTTGAAATTTTTTTGATAAGTTTGTAAGGGAAGCTTCGAAGATTTTATAACTGCAGAAAATAGCTACACCAGCCGTATAAGTTAAAAAAGACATTCTTACCTTAATTCTGTCGAAAAGGTTAAAAAGGACCTTGTTTGGAAAATGATGGAAATATTCCTTTATAAACCTTTTATAAAAAGTCAAAAAAATGTATAAATGAATTTAACCCATATTGTAGTAAATAGTAAAAATGTTTTGAAATACCTTTTTAAGAAACATGCATGTGGATGATAAAGAAGTCCCAGTATATTATTACGTATAAACAACCTCGGATAATGAAGAGATTGCGAAATAAACCCTTAACTTATACTTTTCCTTGGTTGAGGGTAGGTTAACCTCCTGTATAATGGTAAAATAACTGTTATTAAATTATAAAATAATCATATACATTAATATGTTATCATATATGATCTTTTAACATTGATTTGTTAATAATATCTTAGTATTATCATCGTTTCGGGTGTCAACAGATTCGTTTTCCTTAATATTCTTTGTTATGTGAGACATATTTGTTATGGAAGGGATGTATATTATTCATATCCATAATTATATCATGTCTCTAAAAATTATTTTTTGATCATAAAATGAGAATTAGACTTGAATGGATACGATGGGGAATGAATCTCATCGCGTTCGTGGAGACGGTAGTCCGTTCGTACGCACGAGCGACAATATCATTCTTTTGGTATTAAAATAATATATAATTGGATGGTATATCATATATAATGAATAATTATCATGTTATATTTATTATTTACCTGAATTATACATCATTATTATACCCATCCAAATAATAATGTTTTGAATAACAATTACACCACGACGTAGAGACGGTAATCCGTACGTACGCACGTATGGTGACATGTCATTCAAAGGATGGATAGAATACTGAATATGGTTGTACCATGTTTATAATAACATCAATGTATATATAATATACTGGATTTATTATTTTATAATGTTATTAACAATGAAATAAGATGTGGAAAAAGAAAGGAACTTGAAAAATGGTGGTGAAAACATTACCTCTTCTTCAGGTTCTTCCTTTTGATTTGATTAAAAGGGCTCTTTAGTATGGCTTTATGATCAAAATAAGGCCTCTAGGATTAATTTACGGAAGTTGAGAGAGTATTTGGTCAGAGTTTTTTCGAGCCAAAAGGCTTTGAATGTGTGAATTAGTGAGAAGGGGGAGTTCCCTTTTATAAGAGGGGTGAGGGGCACCTTTGGAAAAGCTAGAAATATTATTTTATACTAAATTCATATTCGTTTATAATGACTCCAAAGTGGATTATATAAATTTTAAGGGTGGGATAGGTCTATAAACACTCAAACAATAGGTTTTATACAGGTTTGGGTCACTATATTAACCTTATCATTTTGTTTTAACTTTTGTTAATTAGTTTAACATTTACCATGTCAGTTTGTATTTTTATATTATATAGTTAATAAACATATTATATATATCCAAAAAACCCCCCAAGTGGTCCATTAATGATACACATATCATGATATAAGTCTCTTGGCCGAACCATAGATTTTTAAGAATTTAATATCAATTAATAATATAATATTTGTTTTAAAAACTCATTTATGTCAATTTTGACATTATTCAATAATTGATTTTTGTTTAAGTCTTAACAACTTTATTAATTCGAACCAAATTAATTTAAGAAATCCTGTAATGTCATATTAAGAAATGAAATTCATGTATTTCATCAAAACTTTCAAATTATATTAATTTTATCATTTATAATACCAATTATTTGATTCTTTCATTAATAAAGAAAATATTAAATCATTATTGTGTCATAAATAATATTAATTATTAAATGTCTAAAAAATATTAATAAAATACCATTATGTAGGAAATCTTTTTATATATATAATGAATATTTATACTCTAAAATCCAACATATATATCCCTATGTAAAAATTGTTTTTCTAAAAGATATATGCTTATGTCATTTTTGTATTTATTTTAACTTAATTAATATAAAGTGTCATTATCTCTTACAAGTGGCTCCATGGGGTCCCAAAATAGACCCAAAGATGCCCATGGTCGTACATGTATCAACCAATAAGGTTAGGACACGTTTTAGGGTAATTTTTTATTATTATAATATTATTTTTTTACCCTTATTTACCGGATTTACCCTTTTACCATGGTAAATAAAATATTTACAGAAGTAATTATTAAAAATGTCTAAAAATAAAAGTCACCTATTTACACAATTTGGACATCCTGATTCCAAATATGGAATCCAATTTTCCAAATTCAAAATACAGAAGTGGCAGAAATTAATTTAAAATTAATTCCCGTTGTTAAAACGAAAAACGTGTTTTTAAGAGATAATAACTATCAAAAGATTGACACTTGTTTATGTCCGGTTTAATTGTGAAATTATGTCCAATGACCAAAATTGTATCAAATGGTAAAAATATATTCTAAATATAATTTAAATCCCCTTAAATTCATAATTTATCACTATTAATTATTTCAATTAAAAAAGTTGTTTTTAATTAAAATTTGGTAATTTTCACTATTCATCAAAATATAAATGTTATCTGAAAAGTTCCAAAATTTTACCCTAGTCTAATTTAGATATTCTGAATCCAAAATGAAGTCCAATTTGAGAAATAAAATTTGAAAAATTGGGTATTACTGATCATAACGGCTAGTTTGATTGGTTGTGGTGTGCGTTAGAACTCGAAGTTGCGTATAACACATGCTACTGTATTATTCAAAGAGAAGTGTACCATGGAAGCTTGGGGTGTTACATATTTCATCTTACTTTTTAAATTCTAATCCATTGAAACACAATAATGTCGCTCATTCTAATGTGTAGATTACCACCTCCACTTATATATGTGATAAGGTTTCGATTTTATTTGGATGTGGAATGTAATAAAGACAGATTTAATAAATATATATTATATATATGATATAAAGAATATTCTATAAATATTAATTTTTAGTTACCTTTTATTCATTTCATCCCTCAAAAAAATGGAAATGGTGCCCATGTCTATGTATGGCCTACCGTCTCCATGAACGGTGTTATTCATTTTTAAATCTATAAATTTAATTGGTGACTATAAATATGTATATAATGAATATATATTATATTAATATCATTATTAAATCTATGGATATAATGGAACCAAAATCAAATTACAGGAACTAAAACTACCGAACCAAAAAATAACTGAAAAACAAAGCAATTATCACATTGAATAGTGACTTTAATGAAGAATTATTAATAAATTTATGATAAAAAGTTATTAGTAAATAAAATATGGTATTATATATATTATTATGGTTATATAATTTATTTATAATGAATATATATTTATAATTCATGATTTTTTAACGTGTACAATGAAATTAGAGACTTGATGTATTCGATTTTCATTTAACTTTTATTTTTATAGGACACGTGCCATATTCACCACTTATTTATTTTTTGTGGTTTTTTTACATTACATAAATTAATATTATTTCAATTCTAATTAAAATTATTTGATATAAATATCTATCAATGGTTCTTTCTTTCATGGGGCTTAAAATTCAAAATTTACCAATGTGGAAAGGGTTTTATGATACAAACTCATTGTTAATCAAGACTGTTTATGATTGTGGTTATAATAATGAAATATAATGATCTATCACTCAAAAATATAGTTCCTTTTATGATCATATTTTTATTTATTGGAATTAAAAAATTTCTTTTAATTTTCCTCTCTTTATGTACCAAGGCTTCTAAAATAATATTTTTTATGGAAAATCCCAATGTATTTCTCTCTTCAGTTGAAACTAATTTATCTTCAAATCCGTGTTTCTTTAAAATAAGTATTTACTATTCTCCAAATATTTCTTAAATTAATTTTTACCCATTTTTTATTTTTAACAAAAAAATTAAATGGAATATTTTGTTTTTACAAATCTGTTAATTTTTATCTTTTTTACAAAATAATTAAAGGAATGTTTTCTTCTATATCATATTGGATGTATATAATTTCCCACCATCATGAATGCTCAATGATCTAAATATACAACAAAAATTTTCCATGTTAATTTTGAAATAATACATTTCTTTAATATTTAATAATTTTTCATATTTTAAATAAGTGATTTTAAAATGTAAATGAAATTTTCCTCAATAATATTTTAATGATATTTTTATGGTATTTCTATATATTAATGACAATAAACTCATATGTTGTTAATGATTTATTGTGGATATGATCTAATGATACCGTGGTTATATTTTCTATAGATGTTTTATGATTATGATGAAAAAAATTATGAAATATGTTTCTTTCCCATGGATTATATAAAGATGAAATGATTTTAAAACCCATTTCCTTTTAACAGGTTATGATTTGATGAATGATTTTTAAGCACAGAGATGTTTGATTTTCATGATGGTATTGGTGGGTAAATAATTATATATCATTTGAAAGAATGGAAAAATATTAATGTTCTATGAGCTCAAATGGTACATGAGAGGTTATCCCAATCCCAAAAAAGATGGTACAAGCAAGGTTATCCCATGCCCAAAAAATTGATGGTAAATGGAATTTTATCCCAACAATGAAAAATTGAGGGTACAATAGTGGATTTCCTATGCCAAAAAGAGGGTACACTGGAGGTTATCCCAAGTTCAAAGTAGCTATGAATGTGGTTATCCCAAGCCTGACATGTTATTAATATCTTGGTGGGTATCCCTGACATAATATTATCTATACTTCCCTGTATTCAACAAATCTATGTCGTATGCCAATGTTATGATCTCATTTATCATATTATTTTATTAAATTATGATTCATGTCATATGAACTACCAATTTTTTTCTATAAATCAATATTATGACCATTGATAAGTTTTTTATGGTTTTCAAATGTAAATCTCATATTCCCATATAATTATTCACATATCATGCTTATTTTTATCCCTTGTTTACCCTGAATAGGAATCTGACATCACCATTTATTATGTTTTATTTCCCTGTGATATAAATAATGGTATTATGTATTATATTTATAATAAGGGTTATGTTTATGAAGAACTTAGTGGGAGATGAGACAGTTCACTTATGAACTTGTTTTTTATGTATCCATGTTTCTAAAGTCACTATACCTATAGGATTTTTGAGTGGATCATTATGTTATGTAAATAATATTCATCTCTTAAGATTATATATCCTATTATGAATACTTTAAAGACCCCAACACTAGTTACCTAGATATAGTGATTACTTTATTAAATTATTATTAGATACAAGTGATTACATCATAATGGATAGAATACTATATTAATGTTATAAAACAGGATACATATTTGAATTTAAAATTACATTAGAAAACATAAAATAAAATATAGAATTTTCTTCATTAACACTATTATCCCCTTTACATATCCCTACATATCAATCATAATGCACTTCCTATAATCCTAGGGAAAGGAAACACAAGACAGGGGTGAGCTCCAATGATCAGTGAGGGAATGTATACAGTAGAAGCTATAATGAATAAATATAGAATAATCAATATAGAAAGATATATAATTGAAAAACCTACCATTTAATCAATAAAATGAATCACGAAAAATAATATCATAGGAATAAATGATGATCAAATAATTCTATAAAAAAAATAACAAGAGATTGAAACTTGTCCATGTATATTATAACTAATCGAATAATAACATGGACATAAATAACTAAACTCATAATTGTGGAATAAATAATACCAGACATCATATCCATACCATCAAATCCTTATTCCAAAAAACATATTATATAAATGGGTAAGTTATTGGTCAAAAACAAAAGAACGTTTTTCTCATGAGACTTACCAATGCATATAAGGGCTAGAGTGGGACCCTACTTTTACTTAATAAGTCTAATGAATTCATTATATGAAAGTGGTGAACCATAATAATTATAAATATTCATATTGATCAACTATAATATGAATTGAAAATTATTTCTCTTAAATCAATAAACATAATCATAACCATAGAGAGTAATATGGTGAATGGAATTATAATAGTATATCTCCAATAAACATGATCATAAAACATCTATATAAATAATATGGATGGTATTCTTACAACATATCCATAATGGAGCATATGTAAGTTAATGTATTTTGATTTATATGACTATTAATATGATAAAAATAGAAATAAAAATATTCTTGATAAAAATGTCATTTTCTCTTTGAAAATTTCTTTTTTAAAACTAAAAGTTCACATAAAATTGTGAAATTATTATTTTTTAAATAGCCTTTTAAACTAATATGGAAATAAATAAATAATTAAATGGTCATTACTCTTATAAATGTTTTATATGTCTTGTAAATTACAAAACATTCCTTTCACACTATTTTAAAATGGTTAAAATCACCTCATTCGAAAAATGAAAAATATTTTCCTTAAATAATTTTGTAAAAATTAAAAAATGGGTATATAATTCTACAATAAATCATCTTGAGAAAGTAAAAATTTTAAAATTAATATTAAACAGAATATAGAGGTTTTTTATCGAATAGTTAAATAAAGTAAACTTTTCTTGAAAAACGTTTCTCATTCATTTTAATTTCCAAATAGAAGAAAAAAATACTATTACTTGAAAATTCCTTGAATATAAAAAATTAAAAAGTATATTTAATTTAATTTGTAACTATTAAATAATTTTACAATGGATACTTAATCATAATCATTCCTAAATTATTATGATATTGTGTAATAAACCCTCACCACTTTGCAAACTATTTAATCATAATCCATATGAAAGAATCATCATCAAATAAAATTTTAAATATAATAAATAAAGATAGATTCATGGTATAACATATAAAACAGGTATTATATATATCATAGAAATGAAATTTCTGGTGAATATGTCATATGTATCATTATAGAAAAAATCAGATGAGAAAACCTTACCAATTTTGCCTAATTTCCTTCAGACATGTTCATACCTCATATACAAGAAATGTGGATTTATTATACCTAAATTGGAGAAACATAATAATAAATTTTATACCATGTATGATTTAACTATAGGCCTTTATAAACATTTTATTAACAATCCATTGTTAAAATCACTGTTTCATGTGACAATTGCTTCATTTTTAATGTATTTTTTGGTTTAGTAATTTATATAATTCATATTATATTGTGGTTCCATTATTTTAAAAACATTAATGATGATGAAAATATAATATATAAACATTATATAATTATTTATAATATTACACAAAAAT
Organism: Viscum album; assembly: GCA_963277665.1. Lineage (NCBI taxonomy): Eukaryota > Viridiplantae > Streptophyta > Magnoliopsida > Santalales > Viscaceae > Viscum > Viscum album. The sequence continues at coordinate 1,999,447,345 of OY728157.1, forward strand.
AAATATATGTGTAAATGAGTTACACCATTATTTGTTATGGTAGCTCATACGTATGCATGAACAATACTTATATTTTCTAATAGATGAAATGTAAGAAAGTAAAATAATATTTCAAATTAAATAAATAATATCTATATCAAATATTTCATTAATATTAATTTAATTTATCCATATTATCATTTGTTTCAAAATAAAATGAAAAACATTTCGCATCTCTATATGAAGGTGATAGTCCACACACATGCATGAGCGACAATGATGTTTTCAAAAATGTTAGAAGGTAATAATGTATATATGATACTATAATTCCAAAACTATATTAATTTCATAAATAAAATTCAAATATTTTAAATCTATCATTATATCATGTTTTGATAGGTGGTGATCCAAAATTAATTTTGTTAGATCATGAGATGGAAGGCTGTCGAACACACGATTTTCAGTTTAATTTTCAATATGATAAAATATGAGAAGGATGTAGGTTATTTCATTAACAAAAAAACACATCATTATATATTTGATACTTATTTTAAATTTTATCATATTTGGTCAAAATTTTAAAGAGTTTTAAGTAAAAAATAAAACAAAAATGCATGTTAAATAACATTACCTACTAATCGAACAACCTCTTTAGGTTTATACCTAGAGCCTTCCAAATTTGAATTCTTGGTCAAAACATAGACCACGGGATTTTTATGTCGATTTTAGGAATATATTTTTTTAGTTATGGTTTAAACCAAAATTATATGGGATTTTTAATCATAGAGGAGATAGAGTGGCCTTTTATAAGTGGAGAAGAGGACACAAATATAATTTTTTAAAATAAAAAAGTGACACCCATGTTTATCACATGTAAAAGGCTCAAAATTCCTAATTCAGGAAACATGGATGATATAAGGTCTAAATATTAATATAAAATTTGAGTTATACTTGTTTATAGGTCATTTTAACCCTTATACATTTATTTTATCCCTAGGTAAACCGGTTTTAACCTTTATTCCTATAGATAATTTTTACTTTTTTTACTAATAATTGTGAAAAAATAAATTTAACCATATTATATAAAATTAAAAACTAATATTTTATATGTGGTTTCCATTTTTCCTTATTCTATACATATAACTGGAAAATATTAATTTAAAATTATTCCCACAGAAGTGATGAAAATGTTGTTTTCCAAAAAAAGTATTTCATAAGTATATGTGGTTTTAACATAAAAAAATCAATATGAAATTTATTCTAATGACCAAATTTATAGTTATCATAATATAATTCAACCAATTTTACTTTTTAAAAAATTAAATTAAATTAAATTTATCTTTAAAATTCATTAAACAGAAATGCATTTTTCAACTTAACTTGTATTTTTAAATATTTAATGAAAAATTATTCTTTTACAAAAATTCTCAAAAAATTACTCTAAGATATTTTTTACATTATGTTTTCAATAATTAAGATATTTTTTAGAAATAAATTTTTCAAAACTGAAAAAAATAATAATTTTATAGTATGTTCATGATGTGTGATGAAACCACCGTTTAGAAAAATACGGTTTTTTGGAAAACATTTTTATTCGTTAAAATGAATCTTAACTTATTCATAATATATAAATACCCATTTTATCTATTTTATAAATTTTTAAATCATATAATTCTTATAATTAATTAATTTATATTCATACGATCCAATTTAATGACTGAATTGTAATTGTATCCTATATTTCAGTTTATTTGGACTCAAACTTTCATGTACTACTAAGTATCTAAGTGGTTAAATTTAATGAACTATATTTAATGGGATGTTTAAACTCAGTGTTGTGTGTTTCATATGATATCAAACATAATGTCCCTATTATAAAATCATAGTGCTTTACAAAAAATATGGGAGACTATATACCACTTAGATTCGGTAGACATAAGTTCTTTTATAGGGTCAGGTTTAATTGGTGTTCTCCCTTGGAGAGGTTTTGTTTTGAGGGTGGATGTTGGTGAAGAAGAGGTCATACAGAGATCATGTTTGGTTCTATTTTGGTTTTAGTTTTCTTTTTTCTAATTTTTTATATGGATATGTTTCTGTTTTTATTTAGTTTTAGTGATTTATGTGGCCTCATGATTGTGATGTGTGCTCAGTTTTATTATAGGTTTATAGTTATTTAGTCAAATCATCCCTAGTTACATATTTGTGATTCCCTAACATTTTTCTACTTCATAAAGGGGTTAGGGTTCCCTCTTAATCCTTTCAAGAGGATATCTCAAGTATCAAATTTAGGGATGACATGGGCTAGTTCATTACAAAACAATTCAAACAAACCTCACCTATTTGATCCAAAACTCACATTTATAAATAGTTACATATTGAAAATGGGATTAAATTTTTTTGAGAAAAAAACATATTATCCATTCATTCCTCCTCTAACATTGGTTACACCCAAATATCATCCAGACATAACTAGAAAAGTGTCTCAGAAACTATGAAAGATCAAATTAATAAAATATATGAACATCATAGGATAATTAATAGGAAAAATTCCATAAACATATAATCAAAATGTCAATACCTACTCAAAATTTTATTCATAGGATTAGCCTCCTTAAAACCCATTAATTGATGGTGTCTTAAATGATTATAAGACTTAGAAAACTATTGGTATCCCATGAGTTTATCAAATAGGTCATCAATCCTAGGAAAATGATTGTTTTCATTAACAATCACTTGATTTAATATTCGTTAATAAACTCAATGTTAGAGGCATACATCTATCTCCTCTGAAAAAGAGAATAGAAAAGTCAAATATTACTTGATTAGATGAATAATTCCTTTAGCCTCAAGATATCCATGCTGAACATTAAGCTCTTCCAACTCAATGGGTGAAATTTTATATGATAGAAGATAGATGGGACTCAGCTCTAAGAGTATGTAAATAGAGAACTTGAAATATCTCTAGGGAGGTAATATATAAAAATAATCATAAAATACCTTAAAGAACTCATACACCATGGTTGTAAGCATAACTCATAAATATTAGTCTATGATGTTTTGGAACATCTCTAAAAATATTCTAGAAATCTTTCTGGCCTCACAAAAAAATAGACCCCACTCTTCTGAATATTAGTTCCCACTCACCAAGAAAGACATGTGTTACCCCAATGAGAGATATAAACTAAACATGATGACTATAATAATATATATAGGATTTAAAAAACATCATTTCAACTCTATAATTATGTTTAAATATGTCAATATCATGAACAAGAAAATCACACACGGACACTATGTTGGAAATCATGAGATCACAAAAAAAACATTAGGATCCCTACTCATTCCTCCTCTTTTCTCCTTCTCATAGGAGTTATAAGATCCATATTTAATGGAATAATATCTTAGTATAATCCCAATACATCAATAAATTTATATGATATAAATTATTGATATTCACAAGTATCAAGTAAATATAGGATTGTAGATTATAAAATAAACATTTCACCTCTCACAGTAGCCTTCCCTGCTTCAGATTCCTCTAGGGCATACATCACTACATGAAGATATCTAACATCAACTCATCCCTAATATATCTTCACTTCATAAGAATCCCCCTTTTCAATAGAATGATATCCACCACCCTTATATGCATCAGAATGATCCTAGTAGCCTTTTGTAATATTCAATATGGCTCTACATTCTTGGGAAATTCTTTCAAAAAAATGATTAAAGTGACCAGATTTTACATAAAGATACAATTTACTGGGTGCTACCATACAATATGGAATATTTTGGTGAGGTATCCCATAATGATAGAAAACCACATTATGATGACCTGAGGATCCCCTAATACTACTCCTGACATATACTAATCACCCTTATTAGGTTTCATTTTCTTATCAAATAACACACTATGGTTATAACCTACTACAATTGAAGATCCACCTAAAAATGAATTCATAGATAAGAATTCCATATCCATAGATAATATATCAAGCACCTTATTAAATGTCGGTTGGTTCCATAGGACCAACGTTGACCAAATATCAGCACACAAACTAATCTCAAACCATATATTATTAAGGTATTCAATAGAAATAAGCTCAAGTTATAAGTGAACTAACTCCGAAAAATGTGCAGCATACTCTATATATGAACTTTGGATCATGGGTCGTGTAATTAAATTCATGAGTCTTTAACTATCATGATTCATAATCAATCACCATGACATTTTTCATGAATAAATATCTAAATCACTATAAGGAATCATCACCACAAATGAAAAATCCTTCATTGTTAAAGTGTGATGTTAGAACAGGTGGACTAACAAAACTTTTCTTTAGTTCATGAAAAATTTCTTTAAATTCCTTTTTTTAGATAAAATATTCTTCCATTTGGGTTAACTTGGTTTGTTAATTATAAAACTATAAAAACACAATCATTATATAGTATCATATTATACCAAGGAAACTATTATTATTAGTTATATTTGTAGGATGTGTCCACCCTTACATAGATTCTCTTTTCCTAGATACCCAAATATTCTTTCATTATACATATTGTGTCCCAAAAATGTGAATTTTTTATACCCAAACTCACATTATATGATCTTACCAAACACCTTATAATACCTCACAGTTTATAATATGACCCATTAAATATTTTCTTTCTCCTAAAATATTTTATAAAATATTATAATATCATAAATGAAGACCACCATGAAATAATTATGTTTTTCCTTAAAGTCTCTATTTATCAAATCCATAAATAATATAGGATCATTAGTCATGATGAAGGGCATAACAACAATCACATAATTCTCATGTCTTGTTTGAAATGAATTTTTGGATATATTTTTTATTCACCCTTGAATTATTATAACTAAAAAAATAAAGTTCAATCGTGGAAAATAAATAATCTCCATGAAAATAGTTGAACGAATCACTGATACATAGAAGATGATATTTCTTCATCACTATAATCCCATTTAATTTTCTATAATCAATCAACAACCACATTAATCAATTATTACTCATTACAAATAGATTTATTCTACCCAAGGAGACACACTTTATTAAGCAAAACCCTTCTCTAATAGATCATATACTTTCTTCTTTAATTCCTATACCTCCAAATATTCCATAATATATGGGGTTTTTTATGTTGACATGGATCCTCGTAAGTGTTTTATTGGGAAATATACCCCTCATTATAGTTGATGTCTTAGTAACTCTTTAAGGAATACAACAATGTATTCCAAAATAATTGCACATCTCCTATGATTAAAATTTCTTCAACTTATTCTTATTTAATAATCATTTCCATAGAGAAAACAAGTGGTGGATTTTATAAATACTAATCCTGGTAAATCTATCCTTTTAAGATAATCATAGTTTTTCCCTTCAATATTACTAAAATCCCATTCTTCTATAGTTTATCTTGGCATTATACTTTGGAAACTAATCAATACCAAGTATTATGTCAAATTCCACCATCAAAATAATGACTATGTTTTAATAGATATTTTACTCAACAAATTTAATAGGGTAATCACTATATATATTTGATTATTGAATATTCCTCCTATTATTTTTAATAGGAAACTCAATTATTAGAATTTTAGGGTTTACCATGATGTTCTCTGGAAACATTAAAGAAATAAAATAATTCGTAGAACTATAATAAAACAATGTACATCATATCACTAAGTGTATGATGAATGTACCTACCATAATATTATTTTGATCCAAGTATTTCATCCATCATAATTATGAATGCATGACCTTTCTCCCTTAGCCTCTATTATGGTTGGTGGTGGTTACCCAATATTAACATCAGATTTGGAAATTTCATAGATAAATTTCCAAGTTCCCTACACTTATATAATTGTATAACATCTATTACTTTCACAATATTACCTTTTTAATTAGAATTTAGATATTGAGGCTTTACATCACCATGACAGTTTCAAGCTATATATCCATTTCTTACAAACTTTTAGAAATTTCCACTTCCTTGAATTAAATTCTAGAAATTCATCTTCTTGTATTTGTATCACATGTGATGTTGTAATTTCATCACATTAGGTTTGGTCTAAAAATTTTGTTCCATATTTATCTTCTTGTCATTCTCTCCATGGGTCAACTGAGAAAATCAGGACTCTATTTCAACTTTGAGGGTACATCACACTATCCTTTTGTGACATCCAAAGTCTCTAATTTACAATGTATTCTGTAGATGGGTTCTCAATAATCCAATTAATCGACCCATCTTCTCATCAAAATTGATGAAAATCTTCAATCATAACACACAAGCATTGTAAATATATTACAATAATTCCCCACTAATTCATTTTCTTATTGTTTCAACTCAAATAATTCCCTCACCATTTCTTTTTTGAGGGTATGAAGAAAGTACATGATGAAAAATACCTTTTTTAAGTCTTCAAATCTAATGATGTCCACCTCATTCGCTGTCTCCATGTTCTAAACTAGTGTCCACCATTCGGTAGCATGTCCTTATATGTAATATACAACCAATGTAAATTTATATTTCTATTAAAATGAACAATATGTAAGATATAAATGTGATATGTAGATAACTCAATTACATGAGGGAGTGAATTGTAGGTCTTAAAACTTTCATTTTTAACCTTAAGAAAATATTTTTTTAACAAAGTTAAATAAGATGAATTCACAAACCCTCTTTAGTTATTGATAAAGAAACAAAGATGATTAGGGTTCAATAATGTGGATATGATAAAGAAACAAAAATAAGTTTACTTATGTAAATACTCTACCCTAAAGAATATATAATCTTATATATCAAAATTTGTACAAGAATAAGAAAGTGTAATAAAGTTACACTTTATATCTGTAACTAAATGTAGAAAAATACATGAACTTGTAGTTAAACAAGTAATAGAAGTGTAATAAATCTTTTTAACACAAATATAAGGTTATCCAACAACCTTGGACAAAGTTGCCTTGATTTACACTTTTAGGAAAGTCTATCTTAGCCACACTAGGGAATTCCCTCCATACGAATATTGGAAACTACTTTTTATCCTCGCAAGCCACTGATATGCTAGTTTATTGGAACCTATATCTTCCTTCATCTTGGAAGCCCCCGATTGTATATAGAAATAATCAAAATATCACTAATTAAAACAAATCATATTGAGTATTTAATTAAGTGTAACAAGATTTTAAAATTTTCCACTCTTCAAGGATTTCACACGAAGCAAATATAGAAGAGATCCTACAAAGTTTCAATTCTCCCAAATGTTCATAGTAGCGATCATGATCAAATGATTGGGTATTTAAAAGAAAGGTATCTAATGGTAACATTCTCCACCAATGGTAATATTTCTCAAGAAATTAAAAGGGACTTGTACTGGTGGTATTCATGCAACAAATACATTATATCAAATTGGACGACGTAGTTTTATGTAATAAAATATGAGAAGAATTTTGAAGACAATGTTTTGTTTAAAAAAATATGATAAACATTAAATAACTTTGGATCTAATAAAATGGAATGTTATGTTAAATAAATTCAGTAACTATAAAAAAATTATAATTAGATTCTGAAAATAATAAATCTTTGATACTAATTTTTTAAGAAATAAGATTCTGATTTTTAATGAAATCAGAATTTGATTTCCGAATAAATTAGAGTCTTATATTTAAGTAAATCAGTGTCTGATTTTAGGATAAATCAGAGTCAGATTTCATAGTAAATCATAATTTGATTTTAGAAGAAATAGGATTCACAATTCTAGGGAAATCGTATTTACAAATAATGATCTGGTTTAACTTAAAGAATTTTTGTCTTATGGAAAATGGTTAGACTTGGTTGAAAAAACATTTGGTTAGATGTTGAAGACTATGGGTAAGTTATAACATAATATAGAATATAATCATCCTTATAGAAAGAAAAAATATCTTTAAGAATATGTTTTTTTGATTTTAAAAACATAAAGGAATGGAAAAGTCATAAAGAAACTTTTCACTCAATAATATGCCCCTTTTTGGAAATCACAAACATATTTTCATAAATGAATATAAAGATCTAAGGTTTTCATTTTTTACCTTAAAAGAAATACATATCTCTCTTTTTTTATCACTATTAATGAATATGACTAACTCTTAATTAGGTTATTAACTCCCTCTATAGATTGTAATCTTATCTTTGAGTTTGTATATATTTCCAAAAGAAAGTATTTTCCTTTTATTAAAGAATTTATTCTTTTAGTGATCTACCCCATTCATAAAAATCCCCCCCCCCTTATTTTAATATTCTTTTTGAACATTCCTTTATTTCCCTTTGTGATTTTCAAAAAGAAATGGGATGATATATATGGTACCTGAAAGGATATGAAACATACAAGATGAAACAATGAAAAGAAACAATTTTATTTGATAACCAAAGTGTCACAAAAAAATATTACAAAAAAATATCAAATTTGGAAGAAAATTATCCATGCTTCTTCTTTTTCGGCATCATCCTTTTCATGATTGATTTCAACTTCTTATATTCTTGTTATATAAATAAAGCTCCTTGAAAACTCTATAAGATCTGTATTTTTCTCCTCAAGGTTTTTGATCCTCTCTTCCAGATACTTAACTAATTCATCTTGAGACTTAGTCAAGTCTTCGTGAGTTTTATGTTTCTCAGCCAACTGTTTCATGATTTCCTTCTCCCTTTTTAGTTTGAGAGAAATGGAGTTCAATTTTCTATTCAGATCTTCATATTCCTGTTTTTGGAAATATTTCTATTCCTTTTATTTCACTAAATAACTTGTTGATAGATTCTTGATTTTTCCATCAAAATTATCAAAAGAAAACTTTCTTGAGTCACTGAAGTCATCAAAGATCTTGAGATCATCGGTGATAGATTTTGACAATTTGGTTATATATTTTCATGGATTTATATGAGCATAATATTTGTGGATAAAGGTTATGAAATCAGCTTCGAGATAGATTAATTTTTCCATATAAAGGTTGTAACAATCAGGGGCCCACTGACAGCACAAACACAGTGCCATAACAAGCCCATCAAGTCATGGCCCACTAAATACCACCAGTTACCCCACAAACATGTGCTCCCCACACTAGGGTCTACCCCCATTCCTGAACGGGTCATCAGACTAATGACAGCCCCCACAGGCCAACACATGTCCTTTTTAGTGTTCTTTTTCCTCACACACACACACCCTAAAAAAATTCTCAGAAGGTCGCTCATCTTGATCACTACACCAGTTGACCTGCATACATGTGGTCCCCACCCTCATCTGACTATTGAATACCCAAAAGACATGTGGTCCCCACCCTGGGGCCTACCCACATGCCCAAACACGTCATCTGACTAATTATAGTCCCCATAGGACAACACTGTCCTTTCCAGTGTGCTTTCTCCTCACTCACACACACCTAAGAAAAGTTCCCAGAAGGTGGCCCATCCTGATCACTACACCAGTTTCCCCGCATACACATGGTCCACACCATGGGGCCTACGCACATGCCTGAATAGGTCATATGACTAATGACAGTCCCCACATCTTGATTACTACACCAGTTTCCCCCCAGACATGTGGTCCCCACCCTGAGGCTTATCTTCATGCCTGAACGGGTCATCTGACTAATGACAGTCCCCACAGTCCAACACATGAAATTTCTAATATGATATGTACTCACTCACACACACCCTAAAAAACATACCAAAAGTTCACCCATCCAGATCATTACACCAGTTACCCCAGAGAGACATGGTTTTCAACCTAGGGCCTACCCATATTCTCGAATAGGTCATCTGACTAATAAAAGTCCCCACATCCTGATCACTACACCAGTGGCCCTACAGACACATGGTCCCCACCCTGGGTCCTACCCACATGCCTGAAGGGGTCATCTAACTAATTAAAGTCCCCATTGGCCAACACATGTCCTTTCTATTGTGCTTTTTCCTCACTCACACACACTCTAGAAACTTACCAGAAGGTCACCCATCCTAATCACTACTGATAGCCCCATAGGAAAACACATGTCCTTTCCATTGTGATTTGTCCTCACTCACACACACCATAGAAAAGTTCCCATAATGTGTCTTATGACTAATGATATTCCCCACAGTACAACACATTTCTCTTCTAGTGTGATTTTTCCTCACTCACACACACCCAAGAAAAGATCCCAGAAGGTTACCCACCCAGATCACTACATCAGTTTCCCCGCAGACATGTGGTCTCCACCATGGGGCCTACCCACTTGCCTAAATAGGTCATCTGACTAATAGAAGTCCCCAAATCTTGATTACTACACCAGTTTCCCGACAGACACGTGGTCCCCACCCTCAAGCCTACCCACATGCTCGAACGTGTCATCTGACTAATGACACTTCCCACAGGCCAAAACATGTCATTTCTACTATGATCTATCCTCACTCACACACACCCTAGAAAACATACCAGAAGGTCACCCATCCTTATCATTACACCAGTTTCCCCACAAACACATAGTCCCCACCCTGGGGCCTACCCACATTCCCGAGCAGGTCATCTGACGAATAAAATTTCCCACATCCTGATCACTACACCAGTTGCCCCGCAGACATGTTGTCCCCACCCTGGGACCCACCCACATGGCTGAAGGGGTCCTATGACTAATTATATTCCCCATAAGACAACACATGTCCTTTCTAATATGTTTTTCCTCACTCACACACACTCTAGAAAACTTATAAGAAGGTCACCCATCCTGATCACTGTTGACAGACACAGAGGACAACACATGTCCTTTCCATTTTAATTTTTTCTCACTCACACACACCATAGAAAAGTTCCCATAATTTCACGCATCCTAATCACTACACCAGTTTCCCCACAGACAATTGGTCCCCGCCTAAAGGCCTACCCACCTGCCTGAATGGGTCATCTGACTAATGAAAGTAACCATAGGACTTCACGTGTCCTTTCTAGTGTGATTTTTCCTCACTCATACACACCCAAGAAAACATCCCATAATTTCTCCCATCCTGATCACTACTCTAATCCAAGCACGCTTAACTATGAAGCCCTAATCAGGTAAGCTCATGAAAAGGAAGGTTCACCTTGTTGAAATGGGACATATCATTTAGTCATTTAACCCTTTATCATTATGGTGTGTTACATTACCCCCCCCCCCCCACAAACATCCTCGTTGTGGTCCCTACATCTCAACCTGGGAAGTGCACTACACTTAACGATGGGTTCCTCAGCTGATACAAAATATGAAAACTGGGTCACGGTGATAGTACAGACACCCCGCCATAACAAGGCCATCAGGTCCTAGCCTTCCCAGTACCTCCAGTTGCCTCGTAGACCCAAGGCATCTACCCATGTGCCAAAATAGTTCATCTAACTAATGACTATCCCCACAGTCTATCACATGTAATTTCTAGTGCGCACAGACACCCTGCCTTAACGTGCTCATCAGGTCCTAGTCCGTCAAGACTGCAGACATGTGGTCCCCACCCTGAGGCCTGACCACATGCCCAAATGCGTCATCTGAATAATGAAAGGCCCCATATGACAATAAATGTCCTTTCTAGTGTGCTTTTACCTCAGTCACACATTCCAAAGAAAGCTACCCCAAGGTCACTCATCGTGGTCACTACTATAGGCCAAGCACGCTTAACTATGGAGTTCATATCAGGTCAGCTCCCAAAACGGAAGATACACCTTGTTAATATGGGTCATATCTTTTAGTAATTTAATCCTTTATCATTATAAGGTGTTACATCCACCCCTTCCCCCCCCCCAAGAGGACAACATCTTCATTTTGGTCCCTAGATCTGAACCCTGGTAGTGCACTGCACTTAAGACTGGGTTCCTCCTTTGATAGAAAATGTGACAACTGGGTCCTAGTGATAGCACATAAACATAGCCTTAACTTGGACGTCAGGTCCTAGCCCTATAAGTACCACCAGTTTCCCTACAGAACCATGTCCACCACCCCAGGGCCCACCCACATCCACAAACGTGTCATCTGACTAATGATTATCTCTACAGGCCAGAACATGTTATTTTTATTATGCATAGACACCCCGCCTTAACATGGTCATCAGGTACTCACCCAATAGGTACCACTAGTTTTCCTTCAGATGTGTGGCCCCCACCCTGGGTCTTACCCACATTCCATTTCCAATGTGAACAGACACCCTACCTTCATCTGGTCATCAGGTCATGGCCCACTAACTACCCCCAGTTGCCCCATAGACATGTCTCCCCCACCCTAGGGCCCACCCATGTGCCCAGATGGGTCATCTGACAAAAGACTATGCCTACAGGTCAATACATGTCCTTTATAGTGTGATTTTTCCTCACTCACACACACCCTTGAAAACATCCCAGAAGTTCACACATCCTAGTAACTACTTCAGGCCAAGCATGCTTTAATATGGAGTTCTAATCAAGAAGGATCCCAAAAAGGAGGGTTCACCTTGTTAACATGAGTCATATCATTTATTCATTTAACCCTTTATTTTTCTAGGGTGTTATAGAGGTTTCTGGATTCAATCTTCTGATTAACTGATTCTTGAATCAGTTGACACCTTGAGTCTATGCTTAGAAAGAAAATAATGGGGTTTAAAACATCTTCAGGGACTAAACCACAAAATCTTCACCTATTAAAGAGAAAGATTCCAAAATAGAAACATTTCATGGTGAGGTAACTTCAATTGGATTATCTTATTTCAACATAAATGTACCAGAAATATCTTTTTTTTAAACAACAACTTTCTTCAGGTGCATCAACAGCCACGTACTTTTCTTTCACTACCTTAGATATATTCTTCTCAATTCTATGGGTTTCTTCCTCTCCATCAAAAAACGTGTTATATTCTATCACCATCATCAAAACATTCTCTATCATCATCTTTTTGAACAACATGAACATCTTTTCCTTCAATATGTTTTACAATATTATCATTATTATTTTCATCATATGATAGAATTTTATTGACTTTCTCTTCTGTGACATCACAATTCTGGAAATATTTTCCTTCTAGAGTTATCTTGGTGGAGGAATAATATGATGTACTTGTTCAAAAAATTTCTAAATGAATTTATTATATAGAATTATCCACAATTTTAATCCCATCTTCCATTTTCTCTTCTTATTTAATTTCAACTTATTGATAGGATTTTTCTTCAACAATCGGAGTTGGAACTCAAACAGCTTTATTTCCTTTATCTAGAACCAGAGTCCCAATTGTTACTTGAACCAAAGGGGCCTCATGTTCTTTTTATAATGATTCTGGAACTTGAATTTTTACAAGGCTTTATTAGAGTCTCTCATAAAATCATGGATAAATTCTGCTTCCAATATTTTCTTTTTCAACTTCTTCTCTTTTACTTGTTTCTCATATTCTTCAACAGTTTGGATTTTTAATGTCCTGGTCTTTTTTAGGATCTAATCCAAAAATAATATCTCCTTCTTTTATTTTGGTCTTCTAGTCTCTCCACATTGAAACTACTTCTCATTATTATGTTTTTTGTTTCTTAGGATTTGGAGGAGCTGATGTGGGTTTAGAGACTTTAGGTGGATTCTGAGATTCAAATGCTTGAAGTTCTGATTCTTTAACTTTTCTTTTATTAGTATTTGTCTTTAAACCTTTAGTGACTTGGTATTATTTCCCGTTTAGATCAAAAAAGTCTAAAGTCTCAACATAGAATCCAAACTTAATTCTCCTAATAGTTGCATCGCTTAACAACAATATTCTGAATATCATAGGCTTTAACTTGCAAGAAACGTTTCATGTTTCTAGGCATATAACAATGATCTTGGATAGGATAGATGGATACATTAAAATATGAGACTTGATCGTTCCATTATTTATGTTTTTGATGGTAAGAAATATATAATTCATCACGTTAATCTTTCATAGATTAACTAGAACATACATCATTAAGATGTACAGCATCTTTAGGGTGTCATTGTCCCTTTTCTCAAAATTATGAGTCCTTGCATTCAAAAAGATACTATTTTGTGGTTTGATAAGAGATGGAAGATCTTATGTTTCTTCACACCCTAAAGTCCTAAATATTCCCTTACCCTAACCTTCTCAAAAGATCTTTGTTTTTCTAGAAACCTGTATGAAAAAAAGCATGCCTCTCTGTCATAAGTATTTTCAAGAACACGTGCAGCTTTCTGGTAGTATTAAGAGTAGGTATTTACATAACTCTTAAATTGAAACATATATTTTCTCATCTTTCAAAAACTAAATTATTTCATAAAATTATATTATAATATATAGATAAACCTGATCTTGATTCGTTTCCTTTGTAATATAAAAACCTTCCCATCCATTAAGTATGATAATTTTCCTCAAGATTGAATCTATCATGGGAATGAAATTATGATGTACTAACCTTTCTCTAAAGATTATACGGTCTTTCGTTTCCTTATCAGAAAACATTGGAGATTTAGAAGAAACTTCTAGAGACATTCAAAGAGTAATGTAAGGATGAAATAATCAGATCAGTGGCTTGGAAGGGTGACAGAGCTTGGTCACAAAGGTTGTGGAAGTCGATGTGGGACGCGAAGGGGGGGGGGGTCCTTTATACAGGCTTTGCAGTGACAGTTGAACTTCCTGGTTCAATCCAATGGTTGATATTATGTTGATTTGATCTATATATTTATATTTATGTCAAAAAAGGATTTATATTATGATATTTAGAGGTTTTAAAGAAATAATAATATTAAAGGAATGATGAATGTGATAAAATTTTCATATTTATTTTGAAATACTGAAAAATAGAAATTTAATTTAAGAGAATATAAGATATAAAACTTACCTTCTAAAGTTATCATAAGGATTTGTCAGCATTGATAAGGTTCATCTTAGAAAACTTACTTTCTGAAAATTATTGGGTTTATAAGATTTTAGGTTCCGAATATTTTTTTTAAATTGATATTTAAATGAATGAATAGATGTACTCCCCTTATTAAAAATAGTATCTGGATTTTAGGAAATTTATTCAAAAAAGTAAATATTAATTATTACCTTATATTTTTCATTTTTCTTAATGTATTCAAATCTATCAAAAGGAGATGAATTTTCCAAAATATATGCATATTGTTCTTGTGTTATAATAAATTGGAAAATAATATCACCTTTTTGTGTGTGATCCCTAAGAAAGTGATGCTTAATAACTATATGATTTGAACGAGAGTGATGTGTAATATTTTTTCTTAATCATATGGCACTAGTATTATCACATAGTATCTATATTTTAGTAAAACTCATGAAATAATCTGTGAGTGTCTGTTTCATCCATGACACTTGGCACAATATCTTCCTACTAATGTATATTCAGCTTTAGTAGTGGAAAGTGATATTAAATGTAATTTCTTACATGACCAAGAAACTAAAAAATAACCTAATAAATGACAAGTGTCATATGTACTTTTTTTATCCGTTCTACAACAACCAAAATCAGTATTTGAAAATATTTTTAAAATAAAACAATTTATAGAAGAATTGGAAAGTCTTTAGTCCAAAGTTCCCTTTAAATAGAGAAAAATTATTTTTACCGCTTTTAAATGGGATTATTTTGGACTATATTCAAATCATTCACATTATCACACTAAAAAAAATTCATGGATGACTAGATATTAATTATAGTAAACTTTCTATCATACCTTTAAAAGATATTTGATCTACTAGTTTACTAGATTCATCAAGATCAAGAGTATTTTAGGTACTGATTGGGGTAAATATATTTTTAATTTTTTCATATCCATACTCTTTAAGAAGATATTTAACATACTTATATTGGGATATATAAGTTCCTTTTGGTCTTTTTGAAATTTGAAAACCATGAATAAAATTTAACTCACCCATAATACTCATTTAAAACTCATATTTCATATGATTCACAATGGAATAAGTCAAATTTTACTGAGTTTATATGAAAATGTTTTCATCAACATAGATTTGAAAAACTAAAACATTTTTTCTTTATTTATAAAGAGGATTAGATATGCAGTTCCATTAACCTAATTTTTTGTAAAAAAAATATTGAATGTCTACTATAAGAGACTCTAGGGGATTTTTTAACACCATATAATGCATTAGTATGTTTAAAAACATGTTTGATATGTTTTGTGTCTTTAAAACCATGGGTTTATTCAAAATAAAGTTCCTCTTGAACGTATTCATTAAGGAAATGAAACTTCACATCTATTTGAAAAGGTTTGAAATTAATGAACTCTACAAAGACAATGATAATTTGGATAGATTCATATCTATTTATTGAAGCATAGGTTTCTTTATAGTCTATTCCATCTTGTGGATTATAGAATTTAGTAACCAATATTTCTTAATTTATTACGTTGATTCCATTTTCATCACTTTCTTTTGAATGCAGAATTTACTCCAATTATTGAAGTTTATTTAGGTGTTTCAACAAATGTGTATACATTATTCCTTTTGAATTCATTTAGTTCATATTATATATATTTAATCAAATCTTTATCACCAAAATAAACATCGGTAGTTTTAGGTTCTAATTGGAAATGAAATTGTAGATGCTCTAATTCATTTCATAAAGAAATTATATACCTTATAGGTTCATGTAAATAACCAATGATATTATCACTAGGATGATTCTTTAGAAACAACTTACATGGTTTTTGTAAAACCTTTTCATCAATATAAGGTAGAAAATATTCTGGACTGAATATTTCAGAAACATTTTCTTGAGTATTATCCTAATTAGAAGAATCTTCCATAAAAGTTTGATAATCAATTTTTAAAAACACATCTAAATATGTAGTTTTAGGTTGCTTAAAAAAAGGATCAGTTTAATCAAATTTGACATGTACTGTTTCTTCAAAAGTACAATATTTTTTGTTAAAAACACTATATTCTTTAGAATTTGTGGAGTATCCAAACAAAATTCCTTCATCAGATTTGGGTGTGAGTTTGTGAAATTTTTTGTCAGTATTCAAAATGAATAATTTGAATCCAAATACTCTAAAGTATAAAACTATAGGTTTTTGACTAGTCTATAACTCAAATGGTGTTTTATTATGAAATTGTCTAATTAAAACTTGATTTTTAGTATAACAAGTATTACTTACAGCTTTAGCCCAAAAATGTTTTGCAGTTGAGTATTCACTCAACATGGTTATTGTTATTTGTTGAATAACTCAGTTTCTTTATTCAACAACACTATTTTTCTGAGGAGTTCTAGGGGCTAAGAAGTAAAGAGTAATTCCTTTCTTACTACACAAAGATTCAAAATATGAATTTTTAAATTATCCACCATGATCACTACGAATAGTTATCAATGGAAGATTTTTCCCATTTTTTACTTTCACTAAAAATAATTTAAATAAGAAAAAGAATCATATTTCTTTGAAATAAAATAGACCCATGTAAATATAGTGTAATCATCAATTGGAACAAATAAATTTTATTTTCCCCCAATACATCCAATTTGTGTTGGACCAAAAATATCCATATTCACTATCTATAATACATCAGAATATGATACTTCACTTATTAATTTAATGCTCACCAGATGTTTCGTTCCATATTGGAAAGGATCAAAAATATTTGAATAATCAAATCTAAGATCTAGTTGATCCTTAAAAACTATTTTCTTAGAATATTTTCAAATGTTCCTAAGGTTATAGTGTCCTAATATTCTATTCCATAACCAAGATTGATTATCCATTTCACTAAGGGAAGGAATGTCTTTGCTTCTAATTTTTTCTAAGTTATGTTTATAAATATTACCACGTCTATGGGTAGAGAGAATGAACTCATCTATGAAATTGTGTACTGATAATTTATCATTACTAAAATTAACATGGTAAACTTTATCACATAATTTAATTATGAAAACAAAGTTGTTCTTAATACCTTTAACAAATAAAACAATTGAAATTAAGGCTTTTCTAAGAAGAACAATGTTACATATGCAGACAATCTCTCCTTGATCATTGTCTCTAAAAGTCACTTTTCCACCTTTCATATTCAAAATATTTTCAAATATATTTTTCTTACTATTAATGTACTAAGAACATAAAATATCCATGTATCATGTATTTTTGTTAGATCTTCTTTTATTTTCCTGAAAATGAGACAACTAGAATTTTTTAATCTAAACATGTTTGGATATAGAATTTTTATAAAGAAAAATCATAGGTATCCACATTTGTATAGAAAAGTAATGTTTATGAAAACCTAAGGATTGAATTTTTTAAAAGAAAATTTTATCTCCTAATGTCCACCACTTTGACATGTGGTGAAAAAGGGGCAATTTGATGTACATAATAACTATGACAAGAAACTGGTTTTGAGTGAGAATAACCAAATCTAAACTATTCCTTAGAGGAAAAAGTTGTCAATCCATTTTATCAAAACGTTACTTTCCATGAGTAAATTTTGACAAAAGTTTCTTTAAGAAAAATATTTCATATTTTAATCTAATGAGTAAATTCTTATCCTCATAGTTATTAGTCTTTGAATTTGAGTTAGTCTCTAAAACATTTTCCTTAGATATAACTTTTTTAATATCTTTAGAAAGATTATCCTTCTCAGAATTAACTTCCTCAATGTTTTTTGGAATATAAATAATTTCTAAATATTTTTCATCAGGATTTTTAGAAAGACGTGATACTTATTTTGTTAAAATATTAATTCTAGATTTTTCCTTGTTAGGTTTCTTATTGATCGTTTTATTTTCATTCTCAAGAAAATTGTAAAACCTAGATACTTCTTCAGAACTAGGTAAGATATATTCTGCTAAGGAATATTCTTCATTTGAAGAAATATGTCCATCATTATTAGAATTTTAAGAATTTAAAGAGGTATTGGTTATGGATTATTTAATGTGTACCTTAGCCATAAAACAATGATTTTCAAAAAGTATTTTAGAAATAATACCAATATTCTTCTGTCCTGAAGATTCAATATATAAGGATTCATCTGATGAGTCTCCACCAATTGAACTCTAAGAATCATTATCCTTCAAGACTTTCTATCCCTTGGTATTATAATATCTTTTCAGATTCCTCTCATAATGTCCATCTTTGCAATACATTCTTTTAAGTCTATGATAATCATATCTGATATTTACAACATTCTATCATTCAAAACTTGTGACTTTAGACTATTTCATAACATGTATGTCTTTATTATTATATTTTTACTAAAAGTACTTCTTACCAACAATATTATTCATCATTGAAGCAAGATTGGATATCTCATTCTCTGACTGTACAAATTTTATTTATTCTTACTGAAAAATAACTTTCTTAGACACTGTTGTCTTATAACTTTCTCAGGAGTCTTTTCTTTCATCTAATTTGAATTATTTGTAAAAGAAAGACTCCCATTATTATTCTTAATATTATTATAATCTATCCTCAGTCTATTATCATGTTTCCAGAGAGTCCTAAACAGTTCCTCAAGAGTTACTATTGTAACATTCCTTGATTCATAAATTGTTTTTCTTTAAGATTCACACTCATTGGGCATGATATCCATGATTTTGTCAACAAGTATCTCATCATATAAACCTTTTTCACCCATGGATTGTAGACCATAGAAAATTTTCCTGAAACTTTTATGGAATTTACCTATGGTTTCACTATAGGGAAATACAAATCCATGGTAGTTAGCTCTTAAAAAATCTCTTCTTGTTTCAATAAACTTTAATGTTCCAAAATGTGTAACTTCTAATTTCTTCCAGATGCTATTAGCAGCTTCACATGATGAAATTTGGTTATAAATGTTCATGTTCATAGAACATAATAAAGTATTGTGTACCTTAAAGTTAACATGATACTCTTTTTTCTCTTTATTTTTCAAGGTTCTGAATTCCATGTTAGGACTACTGTAGTCTCCAGTAAGAAGGATGAAGTTTCCAACTCTATTATTAATAACAAATGTCTTCATTCTATCTCTCCAATATTCATATTCATTTCCATAAATAATTGGAGGTATGGTATGATTTAATTTTTCTATTGATCCAACATTCATTCCTACCATTCTTAGAACAATTCTTTTCCAAAAAACATATTATTAGAAAATTATTAAAAACAAAGAGTTTATAAAGAAAATTTTAAGAAAAACGTGTACAATTAAGGTTGAGAAAGCAATTTTGAACAAGAAAATGTATATGAAAGTATAATAATTTTATATACATGATCTAATACAAATTTTAATATTTAAATGTGAGATATATATAGTTAAATTACTAGAGGGGGTGAATTACAGGTTTTAAAACATTCATTTTTAACCTTAAGAAAATTTGTGTTTAAAAAAGTTAAACAAAATGAATTCACAAATCCTATTTAGTTCATTATAATGAAAAAATATTTATTAGGATCTAATAATGTGGATGTGATAATGAAACTTAAATAAGTCTACATAAGGAAATATTGTAACTTAAATCATATCGAATCTAATATATCAGAGTTTGTACAAGAATAAGAAAGTGAAATAAATTTATACTTTCAATCTATAAATAAATGAAATGGAATACAAGAAATTGTAGTTAAACAAGTAATACAAGTGTAATGAAATATTTTAAACCAAATAGAAGGGTATTCAATATCCTTGGATAAAGGTCCCTTGATTTATACTTTTGTCAAAGTATGTCTTACCCACACTAGGGTTATCCCTTGGTATGAATATAAAAATATGTCTTATTATCCTTTTAATCCATCGATCTGTAAGGTGATCAGTACCTATGTCTTAATTTATATTAGAATCCCTTGATTGTATACAACAATACTCAAAATATCTCTAATAAAAATAAATCTTGTTGAAGACGAAAGTATATAGAACAAGTTTCTCACAATATAAACTCTTCAAGTCTTTCATACGAATGAAATTTGGAAGAGTTATCATAGAGTTTCTATTCTCCCAAAATTTCACAGCAGCGATCACATTCAAATAATTAGGTACTTATATGTAATATCTTAAATGGTCACACTCTCCTCCAATAGTGATATTTCCCTAAATTATTTTAGGGATATGTACAGGTGAAATTCGTACAACGATCATATTATAACAAATTTGATGACATCATTTTATGTAACAAAATATAAGAAGCTTTATAATGAAATTTTTTTATAACACAATATGAGAAACATTATCAAACTTTGGATCCAATAAAATGGAATGTTGCATTAAGGAAATCTGATAAAAGAAAGAAAAATAAATAATTTTATTCTGAAAATATTAAAATTTGGATTCTATTTTATGAAGAAATTGAAGTATGATTTTTGAGTAAATTGGATTCTAATTTATAAGGAAATCAGAATCTAATATCAGAAGAAATTGACTTCTAAATTCATAGGAAATCATAGTCTGATTTTTGAAGAAATCGGTGTCTTATTTCTGAGTAAATAATGATCTCATTTCAGTAGAAATCAATCTCTGATTTATAAAAAAATTTGAGTCTGATTTTAGATGAAATATGAGTTTGGTTTCTGAGGAATTAAAAATCTAATTTCAAAATAAATCAAAGTCTAGTTTAAGAGGATATATGAATCTTTTTTTAGAAGAAATCATATTCACAATTCTAGGGAAATCATATTAAAAAATAAGGATTCAGTTTAACTTAAAGTAATTTTGACTTAAAAAAATGGTCATATTTTGTTATGAAAACATTTGGTATGACTGTGAAGACCATGGGTATGGTTTAACATGTTCTAGAATTTAATAATCCTTAGAAAAAAAACTATCTTTAAGAATATATGTTTTTTATTCTCCCAACATAATGGAATGGAAATGTTATAACGAAACTTTTTCTCAACTATATAGAATCAAAATCTACAATATTGATCAATTGTTCCATGATGGGTGGATTAAAGGATCCACTAAAAACATGTGGTGGATGATGCAAGAAGGATTCAACTATTAGTTGTTTCATCCATGTTTAATTTAGAAACTCTACAGGGTTTATGATTTTTTTTTGGCTTGATTTAACAGATTCATCATCATTAAGAGGTATCAAACTCTATATCCCCCATATCTAGAATTACTTCATTTCATTGTCTATTTCATCCATTTTTTTCATGAGTCCTTATATTTTCTACCATTTTTATAGAAGCATAAAATCTAAGTGGAAAATTTGGTAATATTGGGAATACTATAATAACAATTTGATAGGAATGGTCCTATGTTCTTATTTGACAGCGGCGCGGTGCGCCGCTGCAGGCGTAAAGAGATGGAGGAGCTCACAAAAGAAGAACGAATGGCGCTTCGAGGCATAAAATGCACGCCTCTTCCTTCTTACCATCATCTCCCCTGGTAGGCTCACCCGGGTGGACCTCTAACAACAAATATGGTTGCTGCTCTGGTGAAGTTCCTCTAAGAGAACTCCAGGAACCAGGTGGACTGGCCTCCTTAAACGAAGATCTTCTGGAATTGGCCATCAAGAATGCCAAAGACACCTCCAATTCCGGTGGACCTTTGAATTCAGAAATAACTTTTTGACATGTAGAGTCCTTCAATGATGATTATTCTAAAGAAATGTGTAAGAAGAAGATGAAGAAGGAAAAGAAAAAGAAGAAGAAGAAGAAGTTGTAGCACCATGAGAAAAAACAGGAAGTGTGTTATTCTTGATCAAGTTACCAAGTTCAGTTGACAGTTATTTTCAAAAGATTTTCAAGACAAAAAACATAAGGTGTGTTCTTCTTGATCATGTTATCCATTTTGGTTTGCATCTATTTTCCAAATATTTTCAAGATTTGCAAATTTATTTGATGTTTTGGGCTGGTTGTGTTAAATTGTAACTTTTAATTGATGTTGTGATTTTTTATAAAAAAATTTGATAGGAATGAATAACCCTTAATGTTTTTAATATCATACATCTATAATGATATACTTAAATGTTAATAAAATTATTATATTATCTATACATACTTCATTATGGTTTTTAAATGCATGTGATTATGAAAAGAATAACCCTCATGAGTGTCAAAAGGGACCACTCATCATGCACTAGAATAATGGTCGGGGTATACCTGATAAAAAAATTTCCATATTTTAAGTTCTAGAAGCATTTGACCCAAAACCAAATCAATATTTCATATCCATGAAATGATGTATTTTATTGGAAAACAATTACTTAACACTTCAAAAAATACCAGGATATTTACATTTATATAGAATTATCCCTATGGTTTTTATGATTTTTTTCTATTAATAATTTCCATAAATAACTAAGCCATCCTTTGATACCAACTATGTTGATGCTGATTTTTATTAATTTATAAATATTTTATTATATGGTACAACATTTAATAATATAAAGGATATTTTGGGATTTGGTGTCTTGGAAATAGGCACATAATAGATGAAAAACAATAACAATCACAAAAATTATTCTAATACACTTGAATGTATTCTTCATAGGTTTTTCTTAATTTACTTTTTATGCATCTAAAATCCTAGGGATATACATCAAAGAAATTGGTGAGCATAAATCAGAGTAATGGAATAAAAAAGATATACATAGCATGCACCAAAGAGACATATAAATAAGGAAGGATTATATGAAAACTAGGCATATTATAATATTAATAACATGAATCATAACATGTAAATATTTCTAAAATATAAAAATTATGCATTCATAAGTATATCACAAAAGTTTGTTACTTGGAATTCATACATCATAATTACCACAGTTATTCACCAAGGTTTCATAAAACATTTCACATTTATAGATTAATTCTTTAACTAATGTATTAAAGCAATATTAAGGTACACCATTCACAAGTATTAATTAATTTGACCCATTTTTATCATAATAAGTCTTTCATTAATAAGCTATGAATAATAAAGAACAAGTTTCATATAAAATCATTGAGAACATAAGTTCTTAAAGACTTGAACATTACATAATTTTTAACTCATTTAAAGGTATGTGGGTTTTATACATGTAAATCCATAAGGAAATAAATAATATTTATGTCATGGTAAATTAAAATTTATAGGTAATCTATTTTGACATTCAAAATATAATAATATTTCATGAAAAATATACGCATTCGTGAAATTATTTCAACAGCATGATGGTACAAAACAAGGATTTCTTAAAAAGAATAATGATGGAGAAGAAAGTTATCCCATTAATAAATCACCATTTGTGAAAAAATGGGAAGATAAAAAGTTAATGAAAAAACGAATATTTTACACGAATAAGACTCGTAAAAAGGAGGTACATAAATGATAATGAAGAAAAGGATAATTCTGTTACCTTGAAAACATTCTTCCTAAAACTTGAGGATCCACCTTAGGGAACATGAAGGAACATTGGAGGGACTATTTGGGAAGTAAAATATCTATATATTCATGGATTATAAATTTTAAGTGAAGAAATATGTGGACCAATAGTTATTTAAAATTAAGGAGGGGTGGGTTTTAAAATATCATATATTAGTTATTTCATTATAAAAGGTAACCACTTGTGGGTGAAATAAATTACAGACAATTTTATAGACCATTAATGAGTGGTATAGTGTTTTTTGATGTTAAAGACCATAAAAATTTAATCCTTACCTTTTATCCAACTGAATTAATGCACAAAATCAAAAAAATAGTATTTAAAAAATCCATTTTTTGTTCAAAAAAGTAAATTATAAATTTATAAATTAAAATTACTATATAAAAATTCATTTTCATATTTTTTAAATTTAAATTTGTTTGAATAAAATTATTTATAAAATTTTTAGTCATCCTGAAATAACAATGATTTTATAAAATCACAAGGATTGTTAAGAGGTAATTTTTACTTTTGGCTAAAAAGTTGAGTTTGTTAAAAAAAACTCTCAAAAATCACCCTAATAAAATTTTGTCATGATGAGTCCAAAATGAAGTAAATTTCTTCAAAATAACTCTCTAACTGTAATAGTTTTAACTTTCAAATAAAAAACCTTATTTATCATAAATTTTGTAATTTTATAGAAAAATAAATATACTTATCATTTTAAATACTATCTAGGACTTCATTAAAATATATTGTAATTTTAAAAGTGTTTTATTAGATAATTTCATGAAAAATAACTTCTATTTAAAATTATAGATTTATTATAAAATATACATTTATTAGAATATGTTTCTAATCTCTAAAAATAATAAAATTTTGATTATATCGTTAAATAATCTTGATGATCATTTAAATTTGTCTACATAACCCACAATAATAATGACCAATTGCTTTATTTTTTAATTCCCACAATACTGATCAATAGTGTTTGTCAACAAACATAAAGGTATATTATCAAATTTTTTTATAAATACGCTAACATTTTGACACTTCATCATTCACCTTGATTCTATCAAATTTCAATATCATTTCCAAAAATGAATATTATATTAATAACTCTTTATTCTAATATTGCAGGGATGTTTGTGTGTAAGATGATTCTAGGTGATACAAGTTAACCAAATGTTTATTTTTCACTATAATTTTCCTTAATATGTTTTCATATTGTAATATTCAGAATGATTTTGGATGTTTTTTAATAAATAATATAACATTCGTAAATAAATAAATAAACTAATGATAGTTTCTTGTATGTTTTTTCTTTCCTTTTAATGTTTCTATTTGAACCAATTCATATCAACACATGAAGCTAAAATTTATTATTAAATTTAAAAATATTTCTATTGTATTCTATTTGAAAAGATAATAATAGATATTGAGAGGCAAGAGATCCATTATTGAGTGAAGAAAATTTTTATTATGTTATTAAATATATGATAGATTTTAAGAGCCTTTACCAGTGATTGTTTATCTCACAACTGATTTGTTAAGTTAAGAGTCTTTTATTTAAACTTGGTTGATTGGTATCCATACACCACAAGCATAGTTAGGTTCTAGTATCTAATTAAATATAGTATAAATTTTTATAGAGTCAATAATAGTTATAATTAGGTAAAATAAGACAACTAGTTGGTTATTAATTCTATACAAGTTATATTAATATTGGTTTCATGGACTCTAAGATGAACTCAATCCCATTTTTTCATAAGGTTGTATGTATTTTTTGACTCATACATTCTCTCTGATCTAAATATATGTTGATTAAAAATGATTAATTCTTGAGTCCCCTCCAATTTATAGTGAGACGGTTAAGAGGTTTTTTTCTAGAAATCATTATGGTAATTCACTACCATGGTTTTAATTTGATCCATTTTTTAAAATATAGTAATATATATTCATGTGATTTTAATTCAAGTTCAGGTGATGTTAAAATCATTAAGGGGAAGTATGACCATGCTGAAGTTTATGTTGAGGGCCCAAGACCGCATGGGGTACTCCCTATACATGATTTTTAGTGGACATATTCAATCTTGGTAGTTCAAGTGGAGCTTTTTTAGGGAATAATTTTTTTGGATTTGTTCTCTTATCCATACCCATATATACTATATTATTTGAGTGATTATCAAAATCTAAATTGTAACACCTAAACCCTAGAGTCACGGAGTCAATTCCTTAATTTATTATATTTTCAAGATTATAAGGAATAAAATCTTAAAGGACTAATCAATATTTTTTTTTTGGAAACCAGATACATATACAATGCCAATTTTATATTGGGAAATAGAAAATAATACATAAAACAGAAAAATGATAATAAACTGTATCCTTGAAGCTCATTCAAATATCTTATCTTCATAACTAGGGGAAAGGTAACAAAATAAGTGTGAGTTCGAATTCTTTGTAATGGTAATTCTATAGAAGATATAATCAATAATCAATAATAATAAACAATATATAAAGGTAATTAACTTGACACACTATCCATCTATAAAATTAGATATGGAATAATCAATATGGAAAGGTAAATAACTAAAGACACGTGTCATTTAATTAATAAAATGATAATTAAATGAATCCAGAGATAATTAAAAATAAAAAATATCATGTATAATGATTATAATAATTTAATTCCCAATAAACTAAATTATTAATCATTGGACTCCATGTTTCTATGGTACATGGTAACGTTACCTTCAGGACCATTCATAATACAAATTTGCATATTAGGTAGGAACCCAACTAATTTTTCTTATTGATTCATCTCCTGAGACTATTGATACATCGATGGGACTACTTTATATGTTCCCAAACTAATTTAAAACTAGTTAAAATCATTCCTCATATATATAATAATCTATTTAATAAATAAAAAATGATCCTTATCGAAAAATAATCTCTTTGAATAAAATATACAAATTTATAAAATTATCCACGGTTAATCAAATAACATTCAAAGTAAACATAGTATGTAAAAATGGAAAATGATTTAGGAAAAAATAATATCAATCACATAATAATAAAAATATTTTATATAAATTTAATTTAAAATAATAAAAATTATCATAAAGAAATGATAGTTTCATGAGAAATTATACTATCAAAAAAGTAAGTGAGATTGCAAAGATAAATTTTACTACTTGGTAATTTTCAAATCAAAACCCATGGGATTTTATAAATCAAAGTGATACATTAAATACTATGATGTGTTATTGAAACATTATATTAAACTACAAATGTTCATTATGTACACCACACAAGAAAATTACATGGTGAATATGATATTTATCTCATAAATGTAAAAAAATGAGTTGAAAATATCTTACCTTGAGTCTGACTTGTCATGTGTGCCTTTATATTCCTCGATAATAAACTTATGTTAGTTATTTACATAATTTATAAAATTATTCACGTTTATTATTACTTTTATTTTACTTATTACTATGTTATATATAACTATTTAAATAATCTTACGTCGGATGTTTTTACCAAATTTGGTTCATGTGTCCAAAACGACATTGGTAGGTCGACAACGGTCAAAGGGGTCATTATATAAATATATAAAAAATTATAATCAATAAATAATTATAATATATATATATTATTCTTTTAAAACTAATAATGGATTATGGTTATGAAATAAAAACCAATATTACAATCATATAGGTATTAGTTCATACATACACATGGGTAATGTTACTATTTTTCAATGATCATTACATAAAAAAGGAAAGTAAAATTTTATCATTAAAAAATGATAATTATATCATAAATACAATTTTAATTAATCATATATACTTATATATTTAATTAATATTATGTAAAAGTAATCATATCGCTTCGAGGAGGTGGTAGTCCACATGCCAACCAATGACGTTACCACTTTTATATTGTGTGAAATGGGTAATAAAAAATGATATATTACATTTAAAAAAAGGAAATTATTTAATTAATATCGTATATGTGTAATTTATGTAACATATTTTTAATTAAATCCATCTTTAATACATTCTAGGTAATGGTTAAATGTAACACATCACTTTGAGGTTTTGGTAGTCCACAAATCCACAACCGTTTTTATCTTATTTACATAAAATTGAAAACAAGATGGTATGTTTCATATAAAAATTTTAGAAGTATTAATAAAACATAAATATCACATATAACATATAAAAATAGGGAATCTATCATAATTACCAACCATGAGTAGTGGTAAAGGAAAAAATGAACGACGGCATTCCACGATGAGGTAATCTACTGTAAACATGAACGGTAAATTCATAACCCATTTGATGGAAGTGTGTTTAGGTGTAAGTTGAACCCCTAATATTAAAAAAACTCAAAAAGTTTACTATAATTCTGTTATTAAATAATCATGTACTAATAATAATTAAATTATTTGAGAAATAAATAAAGAAAAAGTGATTGTTGAAGAATGTTACCTCTTTTAACTCCCTTTGGTTTACACCAAATTACTTTCTTGGTTTTATTCCTACCCAGATTGATTCATATAGGATTGGGGAGGGATTTTGGGAGATTATTTTGGTATAGGATGGATGAGACAAAAGGCTTGAGAGGTGTGAATAACCGAGAGGGGTGAGTTTCTTTTTATAGAGGTGGAGTGGTATTATTGTAAATATAAATATGTAACAACCAATGAGAGGTAACCCTTACAAATTATTTCTCAAATAATGATCCCCATTATTTAATATTTTGTGTAGGGTCTAAATATGGCTATCCAATAGGTTTTTGACATGTTTTTTTGTCATTTTGTCCATTTAGTTTAAGGTTTAATCCCTTATTAAGCTAGTGTTTCTCTTAATTGATCTTATTAATTTTAATTACATTCACCAATATTTTTGATAAAAAACGTAGTTAAAATTATTAGAAATTAGAAATTATTATTATTCCAAATATTGAATCTATTTTCTAAATTATAATCACAAAATTGGTAGAAATTAATTTAAAATTAATCCCATTGATGGGAAGACATATCGGGGTTCGTAGATGAAAATGTCGAAAAGATTGTAATGTTTTCATATTGAATTTCATTAGGTAATTTGTTCCAAAAAACTAAATTGGATTAAATTGAATAAAATTGAACTAATTATACTTCAAAACCAATTCAAAAAATAATTTATCTCTATAAATTAATTACATGAAAAGTCATTTTTCAATTAAAATTCAGAAGTTTTTTATTATTCATCAAAAAATGAAGCATTTTAGAAAAATACCAAAAATTAAACCTCATGAAATTTATAAACTTTTATATAAAAATTTTAATTTATTATTTGCTAATAAATTAAGAAAATTTTCAAAATTTATATTTATAATAGGTTCTCAATTAAAATTGGTAAAATTTCCTTTATAAATATTTTTTTCTATGTAAAATTCGACTTGTTCTTATCATATAAATATCAAATCTATTGAAAATTTTAAAATATATTTTATTGAATATATAATATATATATATATTTTATTATTATCATAAAATAATAATAATGAATTTATTTTATTAATATAAAATTACTTTGTATCATAAAAATAGTTTCTTCTTTTTTAAAACATTTCATTTATATTAATTTAGTTTTTATATTCATTTATAATTAATAGGTAACCAATAAATTAAACAATATATTTTGATAATATAATTAATGGTATTCTGAACCTCTAATTTAATGGCTATATTATAACTATTATATTTAATAATAATATTAATAGTATTCGGTAAAACTCGATCTTGCATGTAACGCGAGGTATTGATGGAACTCAATGTTGTATGAATTAAAAACTAACTCAATATTGTGTGTACAATTATGTTAAATGGGTGTTTCGTATAAATAATTCAAGAAAAAAAATTAAATTTATTTTAAATATAAAATATTGTAAATTCTTGGGGTGTCACATTATCCCCATCATAAATAAATTACATCATCGTAATTCAAAATTGATATTGATAATCAATAGTTTTTATTTGAATATACCATTTTTAAAAACCCCATATCGTCAACAGAGTTAATAAGAAATCAAGTTAAATCGAGGTAAAGTGAAATGTGATGTTTACCAAAAAACTAGGCTCTTGAATAAGAGAAGATTATTGAAAACATAGACATGGAAAAATATATTACTATTAAGTTCTAAAAGGGAGTGATAAAGAAAAACATTATGGGAAAATGTTTGACCACAAATCCATAAACAATTGGTGTGAACAAGGTTATTTATATCATTAAAAATAATAGTAGTAGGAAAACATTTTTATTTTAAAACCCTTTTCTTATCGTTGATGAATTCTTTCATTCTCTAATAATATATGTAGATATATGTTTCTATAAACACAATATTATCCTTTGGTTGTGCCTTGAACAATTTCTGTTTCAT
This sequence comes from Viscum album, assembly GCA_963277665.1. Classification (NCBI taxonomy): domain Eukaryota; kingdom Viridiplantae; phylum Streptophyta; class Magnoliopsida; order Santalales; family Viscaceae; genus Viscum; species Viscum album. The sequence goes on from OY728157.1 coordinate 1,999,478,039, forward strand.
TTCATAGGACATGTTCCTTTATAGGCTGAAGTAATACATTAATATTTGAAACCACATACAAATTTCAAGTTAATCTATTTCATAAATAATTATCTTTTCAGAAAAAACTATCCAACACATTAGAATCCCTTCCTTGTTAGTCAGTGGTATCCAAATTACATTATCCAAAAAAATTATATCTTTATCCAAAAAATATTTATCTCAACATCAGTAACATATTAATCATTTTCAATCATGTGTTTTCCAAGAAGTAAAACATTCCACGGAATCACTTTTCATGGTCATCAGTCTCGTTTAACATACACTTTAAAATTCTTAATGAAAAATTGTAGTAGTATAATCCTTATAAGATACAAAATAATTATAATTGGGATATCATCGATAAACTACTTTTAGAAAATTACTCAAGGATCGAAATACATAATAACATTAACCATTCTACTTCATTTGTATCAATAATATCAGCTTTACCATGATCCCTTATCTTTAACGGAGGTATATTCTCTTGAGTCTTTGGGTAATCGTTTGCATAGATCCTCGTCTCCTTGTATTTGTAACACTGAATATGAGTGTTTCTATTTCTTCCTTTTTCATTCATTGTTATCATGACATGTCTATCTACAATTATAAAAAACTCTCATTCATTTCATTAATTTCCCTAGGTGACTCTTTACACAGTTCTCATATGAAGGAAATTTATTTACCTTCTTCTTTTCAACATTATATTTATCTTGGTGTTCAAGTTACCGCTTCTTCTATTGATTCCCCTAAAATATATTGATCTTATAAAATTCCTTCTTTATTTTTATGGAACTTTAAAATATTTATTTATATGATCAAAAATTATGAGAAACCAATGCCCACTGAATATTTGTATTAATTCCTTCAAAAAAGTTATCAGTATTGAACTCAGTGTCGTGTATGTAATCTGTAGAATATATTGATATCATTATAAAGTAATATTCATAATCTACAAAATATTCTTCTTTATTTTTATTTAAGATAACGAACTATCATGAACTACCTTCTTCAAGATAAATAAGAGATAATGATCCCTGAGTCCTGCCTTCAAGATGCCCTGGAGTCGCGACTAGAAACAAGGGTACAGAATATCACATAAAATAGAAAGAATTATTATTTTTAATAAATACATGATCAGGAAATAAGATGGTAAAATCCCAAACAACACCAAAAATTTTATATAAATGAAACCAAATTCAAACCCATGCATGATTCAAATGTAAACTGTGGAACAATTACAACCAAATCACCAAAGAAAGTACCAAAACAAAGAGACTAAGCAGTAGCACAAAAACTATCCCGGCGCCTAAGAAAGTAAAGTCCATAATGGTTCTCAAAGCCCTCCTAGAAACCTAAAACTTGTTTTACAAACATAGTTTTAGTATACAAGTATACCCAGTAGGAAAACTAAATCCACCAATGCACAAGTGGGGGAACATACTAATGCCCCTGTGAGATTATAGTAGAACCTGAGATCACCTACCGAGGAGTAATAACCATACCAGTCTCACCAAGGAACCCTCACCAAATGACGATATTCAATTAAAGTAGTAGAATAAGAACATATACATTTGTGTATATGCACCACCTTACCATTGGTTAACTGCTCATTCCTAATAGTTAAGATCTTGACACTATAACTCTTCCAAATTTTAGTCCCACTACCACAACCTGCCCACACACGCAAGGGTCTAAAGCCACACAAAAACCTCACCCACAGACACATGGGCCACAATCGTGACACACATCTCACCCACATAAACCTGGTCCACAACAACCATACCTCTCACCCGAAGACAACTGGGCCTCATCCTGAAGACACTTGGGAAAACAATCCTGGTCCACAAACACATGGGCCCCTCATCCACAACAGAACATGCTCGAAGGATCTTGGACTATGGTAAACCTCAATCCATTACAGCATGCTCGGATATGCTTGAGTGGTAAGAACTTGGAAGGGGGTGTGAGGAATAAAGTTATTAAGCAGCCATCCATCCTCCCACTGAGATGTTGGGAAAGACACCCTCCCCCATGAAATGTGGGTGTTCAACACATGGGGATCAAAAAATGTGGGGTTCATATAGAAATCACTAGGAAATACCATTTATACATATAGGTAAGAAAATTATCTTCCCAACCTATGGGTTTGAAACATACAGCCAACCCACATAAAAAGACATTTGTTTCTAGCCCAATATGAAAAACCATAAAAAACTACAATAAAACACAAGCCTAACCCATTTTCATTTAACAACTTTCCATTTACTAATTAAGTGGTTCACCTTAATTTATTCCATTGCTACCAGGGTAAACTAACAAGCACAATATCTGAAACCATTTTCAGAAGGCTACAAGCCACTAAACACTGCTAAAGAAAACAAGGAATTAGGGACCAAGGTAAGGAAAACCGTTTTAATGTTGATTCATAAAAGAAACAGAGAAAACCCAACCCTTAGTACCACTACGCACCCACTTTTTCCGAGAAACCTATTCAACCACTCACAAATTTCATTCTTCAATGTTATCCCACTAAATTGTCCTCTCACAAATAGAACTGGATTCCAAAATGCACAACAACACCACACCCAACACACCCATAAACTCGAAGTTGTGACACAACCCAATCCTATAGCCCCGCTACTGAACCACTTCTTAGAAGAATTCCCACTTCACAAAAAATTCATCCATTCCACAATCAATCAAACTCTCAACCTGAGATTCCATCACACCTCTTATACCACCCTCACACACAAATCCCATGGAAAAACACCACCAAACAATATCTCTTATACACAAACATGCCATCCCCCAAGCACAAGGACATTCCCTCTGTCCACCGTCGTACCCTTAACAAGGGTACCAACAACAACTTTACACAACCCCCACAAAGTACAAAACCCAACCAAATATAGCACACAGCCACACCATTAAGCCACACAAATTCAGATTTAGCAAGGGGTTTCTTTAATTCCACTTTAAAAAATATGGGAGATCAAATATTAGGTTTGAACCTTGGGAATCCAGTTATTAATCCAAGTATACGTGATTAAATATATTTCTTGTTATAGTCATTTATCAAAGCATCACAACAACAAAAAATACAGATCAACTCATGTGAACAAGCAAAGGCCACCAATGGATGTGATTTTCTGAAGTCCATACAGCCCATAAAATTAAAATCAAGGATCATGGTTAACAATTGAAACAACATACGTAATATCATCACTTCCCTATCGTTATTTTATTGACCCCATATAATATTTTTATCATCATATTCCCTTACCCTCATTCATTAATTTTTAATGGAAAATGATTCATCCATTCTTCACAAAGAAACATTACAACACACATCTAGCATGATAAAAAAATAAAGGGATGTATAAGAATCCATACATGAAACAATAAGTGACTAAATATCCAATTTGTTCCAAAATAGGGGGTCACGCAAGCAGCAGAAAACTCCAAGAAAATTGTAAAGGAAAGGGCTCTATCATAGGCGCATAAATTTTCTATAGAGAAGGGATCTAGGAACACCAAGAGAAAATATAATAGAATACCTTGGCTTTAAAAAAAGACATATCTTATATCAATGGAATATAAATGATTCCAAAGGTCGTTAAAGTCATATTGTGGCCAAGATCGGATGGTTTGAATATATCGAAGTCCCTGAAGCATTATGATATATATATATACATAAAATCCTTTGAAACCCCCTTAAAAATTCCAAAACAATGCTTTAAACTTGTTTTATGTAAAATAAATCATGATAGGGGTGAAAGTGGAAAAACCTGGAGAAACTGGGAAAACTGGAAATTTGGAAAAGGGTGAGCCACCATTATGATGCCACCATTTCGGTGTTCCACCATTATAGTGACACTATTTTTTTTACCTCTGTTATGGTACCACCATTTCATTGTGCCACTATTATGGTGCCACTGTCTTTGTGTAACACCCCAAGATTTCATAGTACATTATCTTATTAAACTAATTCAACAGCTTGCGCTACACACAACACCGAATTCGAGCACACCACAACTTACAAACTATTCGTTCAAAAAGTGGTTATAAATTGTATTAACTGAATTTTCAATCTTATATACTCTATATATTTTTTACATCCATATTATGTGTTTACTAGACATAATATAAGAACAGATTCATTTTTTTAAATAAAAGAAGTATTTTTTAAAAAATACAATTTTACCGCCTTTTAATGGTGAACCCTTTTTAAAATAAATATTTGAAACTTTTATATATTCAATTTAATGAAATTAAATTATTATTTAGAATAAGGACATAAAAATTTAGTCTAGATAATGATTTGGTACTTTTCTGATAACTTTAATATTTTGATGAATAGTGAAAATACTATGTTTTAATTGAAAACAACTTTTTTAATAGAAATAATTTATTAAGTTAAATTATGAATTTGAATGGTTTTGAAGTATAATTAGATTATATTTTTATCATTTAACACAACTTAGGTCATTATAAGTAATTTTAACTTTAAATTTTACATAAACACATGTTAATCTTTTGATATTTTCTACTTTTTAAAAACCTGGTTTATGGTTTTGACAATGGGAATTAATTTTAAATTAATAAATGAAACTTATATGTTTTCAATTTGGTAAAATAGAATTCATTTTTTAATTTTTAATATAAAAATTATCTTTGGGTGAATTTTTGGTATTTTTCTGAAAACGTTCAATTTTTTATGAATAGTAAAAAACACTGCGTTATTATTTAAAACTGACATTTTATTTAAATAACTATTTATTTTACCTAAATTTATTTTAAGTAAAAAATAGATATATAATACCTATATAAGTTAAATGTAATTCATTGGACTCATTTTATAATCAAATTAGTTGTTTTAAATTTTATTGAACTTTTTAACCTTTTTTACCCACCTCCTAGGAGCATTTGCAAATTTGCATAAAAGATAATTTTATAGCTTCTGTTAGTTGAATTTCAGAAATCCAAGAGAAATATTTAATATCATTATGTAAAATTTTATTCAATAAGATGAAAATAATTTTTGGTGAATAGTAACTTCTAACTTTTATTTACCACGGTTAAAAGTAAATAGGGTAATTAAGGGTAAAAATGATATCATAATTACCCTAACACATTTCATGATTTATTGGATAAATATAACTCAACCAAAAATAACATTATGAATAAAATATGATCCTATTTGGTCCACTTGTATTAGATAAATACATTTATTTTTATTTTATTTAATGAATAAATAAAAGAGTTAAATTCAAGGTTTAATAACAAAACGATTTTTAATATATGGTTACACACAATATAAATTAAACTATAAATATTCATTAGAAAGATAAAAATATTTCCTACATAATTAATTTTATTTATAATTTTTAGATATTAAATAAATTAATTTCTTTATGACATAATTATGATGCAGTAAGTACCTTATTAATAAAATATTAAAATAATTGATATTATAAATATCCAAATAAATGTAAATTGAGGCGTCTGATGAATTATAATATTTTTTATGTTAATATTACATTTCAGGGTTGTTTAAATAAATTTTATTATAAGTGATAGAGTTTTTATGACTTTCAAAAAAACCAAATACTAAATAGTGTCAAAATTGAAATAACTGAGTTTTTAAAACAAATACTATATTATTAATTGATATAATACTCATAAAAATCTAAGGTTCTGTAAAAGGACTTAGATAAGATTATATATATTAATAATGAACCACATGGGGTTTTATTGGCTTGTTATTGTATGTTTATTAACAATATAATAAAAAATACAAAGAGACTTCCTAAATGTCAAACTATTTAACTAAGAGTTAAATCTAAAAGATAAGGTTAGTATGATGACTTAAACCTATCTAAAACCTGTTAGTTGAAAGTTTTTTGACCCATCCCTACCTTATCCTCTAAATAATTTATTTTTGAGCCACTAGAAACTGAAATTTTTTTATTATAACATAATATTTCAAACTTTTCCTAAAGTGACCCTCACCTCTCTTACAAAAGAGAACTTCCCCTTATCTTAATTTCACACCTCCAAAGCATTTTGGATCATCCAAACCCCTCCCAAATATCCTCCCATATTTTCTCCTTTAATTATATATGCCTTCCATTGGTCAAAAATCCAACCTAAGGAACCCTTTTGATCAAATCAAATGGAAGAACCCAAAGAAGAGGTAAAAATGTCATCACCCTTTTCAAGTTATTTTCTTCTTCCACTTCCTCTTTCTTTGTTTTTTCCATACCAAAATAATAGCTCCAATACCTCCTATATACTTTGATGTTATTATAAATATGGTACAATCATATTCGTTATTCTACCCATCATATAAATGACAAAGTCACCATACGTTCGTACGTATGGCTTACCGTCTTCATGTCGTGGTGTAGTTTGTTATTCAAACACTTAGTTATTTGGGTGCATATAATAATGAGTATAACTGATTTAAATAATAAATATAACCTTTTATTGATTATTTTTATATGATATACCATCCAATTACATACGATTTCTCTATTAATATAATGATATTGTTGCTCGTGCGTACGTACGGATTACTGTCTCAATGACGCGATGAGATTCATTTCCACATTGACCATTCAACGATGATTATAAAAATATATATTATCAATAAGTATGTAAAATATTACATAATAATTATACATAATATATATATATATATATATCTTATTCCCTCACTTCGATTAAATACGCTATGAAAATGGAAACAATGTTTATGCGTACGTTCGGCCTACCGTCTCCATAAACGGTGCCTTCCATTTTATATATATATCTATTATAAAAATTTATATTATAAATATATATGATATATAAATCAAGGGTTATATTCTGGAAGTATTTAAATCATTATCTAAATGATACGATCGAGAATAATAAGTTAAAACATGTACGATAAAGAAACCTATTATTACCCAAAATGTTAATTTAACATGGAAATCATTTTTAAATTGGTAGTATAAAGTCATAAATGAATCATGTATGATACAATAAATATTAATATGGTTCTGGTATAATTTAATAACATACTATGTTCATTATAATGGAAGTTAAATGTACCCTAGACCAAAGGAAAGTGCAAGGTAAGGGTTAATTCCTCAATCTCATTATAATTCGAGATTGTTTATGTGTAAGTTTTTATTGGGACATATTTACTACCCATGTCCATGTTTCATAAAATAATTTTCAAAGGGATTATTTTTAAAGGACTATTTTACTAAAACATCATTTTAAATGTTTTATAGATTTATTATTCCAATCCTTTCTCATTATTGTCCATGTTTTCAAAATGGTTTTAATGATTTATTTATATGGACATGAATGTTTTGAAATGTAAAATCCTTTCAAAAGTCTCAAAGTGGTATGAGACACTTTGATTCAAAACTATCTTATAAATTAATTCCTTTACAAATTATGTGACTTTTAAATGATTTAATGAAAAATGGATATTTCCCTCAAATATTTTTTCTGGTCGCTTTCAACTATGTCAACATCCATTATGAGATATTATTCTTGATCGAGGTTGATTTATTATGATACAAGTATTTCATATTGTATTAATGTTTTTGTGATATGTTTGACTATGGATGTGTTATTTCTATACCATTAATGGTTTATAGTTAATGTATTGACATTTTGTATGCTAGTTTTAATACAAATGTTTATGTTTTGTTTAAACCTTTTCATATGAGGAATGTATTAGACTTAGTAAGTGAAAGGTGGATTCTCCTATAGCTCTTAGATGGATCATTAGATCTCATGAGACAATTAGATGTGAAATTGGTTGTGTCCTTTCCCAATTTTGGTATATGGTTTTGTTTGAGGCCTTAATCAATTTTAGACGTCTTGGACGAGGCCTTGAAAAAATGTTTCAAAATGTACGACATTATACATTCCCTCATTATGAAAATATTATTGATGGTTCATGTGGTTATTAGACTAGTACAATACCCATGACTATGTTTTATTATGGAATTATTTACTCATCTCATATTCCTACCATAAAGTGTTCATATTTATTATTTGTAAAGGCATGTGTTTTCAATTATTCACCATGCCCAATGCTTATGGTATCTTCTATTGTATTTCTTACCCTTACTGAGCATTTGATCTCACCCCTTTCTTATGATTTATATTCCCATGATTCCAGTAAATGTATTATGATTGATATACAGGGTTAAGATAGGGGATTAATGATGTTCTAAAAGGATCATTTATATTGTGTTTTATTTTTGAATGTGTAATGTAATTTTCATTTGTGTAATCTATTTTCCAAGACTGCTAAACTGGTCGGCCCTTCGAAACTTTATTCCTTGTAATCATGCCAATGTATTAAAATAATGCACTGACCCTAGGTAACTAGGTTTGGGGAATTATTGTTGGTATCAAAGGACGTTTAGAAACATCCTTGGAAATAGATTTTGATAAACTCTGATTAGAGAAAATTACCCTAAGATAGACTTTGAGGATTAATATAGAATAATTTCCAATAATTTTGGTACTATAGATATTTTGAGTATTTTCCAAGCAATAAATCCATGTCTGGATATGAGAAGGTAGATTTGGCTCTGGAACAGATGTGCCTAAGAGTAAAAACTCCGACATGGAGTTTCGGGTCGGACCTGGGGTATCCTAGTACACGACAACGGGCCTTGATGCACTCTTTTCTAAAAAACTCCATGGGGATGTGCTTAGGAAAATTCAAATTTTCATTACAATCCATTATGAAATATTTAGGAGTAAATACTTCCTCAAATAAAACATTTTATGATTATATATTATATGCATAATCTTTTCAATTTACATTAGTTATATTAAATGTTTGGAATTATGCATTACGATTCAGAAACTAACCTAGTGTATTCCATTGTTTAGAAATGGCGCCTAGTAGAAGGAATAAGAATTCCATTAATACGCATGATCAAAATATTAAGAAGGATAATATCATTCATGGTATTCAGCCAACATTTAAAAGGGAAATTGTCTACCACATATTATAATCATATGAATAAATAGTATAATGTGTTAATAAGATAAGTAAATTATTCTTTGAGCCTTATGGATTTGAAGGGAAGTGAGAGAAGAAAAGGATGGAAGAGAGAAAGATGGATAAAGGGAAGAGGGGAAAGAAGAATTTTCCCATATGTGATAACTGTGGAAAGAATCACCTTGGTAAATTCTTGAAAGTAATGGGAGATTGTTATAAGTGTAGAGAAAAAGGACACCAAGAAAGTGATTACAAGGTCAAGAAAAAGGTTTCAAATGTATAATGCTTTATCTGCAAGGAGTTGAGACACTATGTGAATAAATGTCCAAATAATAAGAGTATACCGCAAATGTTGTTGTGGGATAATAATCAAGTTATTATACTATCGAAGATGAAGATGAATGATTATATTTCTCATGTTTTTGTTAAAGTATTATGTCATTTGAGTATTTTATTAGTTATTTACATGTTATAGGAATTATATAGTACGAATGGATTGTATTTCAGTGCTATTTTATTAAGGACTTGAGATTGTGTAGAACCAAGAAAAGTGAATCATTAATCGAGTAAATTTTTTGGAAAATATATGGTTGAGAGAAGGATAAACCATAATATGGATCTAATATTGAGGTGGTTATTTTAGAATAATATATGATTGATTTGGATAAATTATATGGGATATTCTTGACTACCTTGAAACTGATTAATGATTTGTATATTCCATCATTGTTGGAGTTTAGAACATTTTTAGATAGAAGGATTATATCAAGTATTCTATAAAAAATAAGGGAACATGAATATAATAAATAAAGTTTTATGGTAATTTAGGGTGCTACCATGTTTTAAAAGAATACATGATTAGGGTATTAACAAGTTTTTACGTGGAAAAGAATCTCTTCATTGTGTTTAGCTTCCTTATAAATTTTGTATTGTGGGTTTGGACAGAAGTATTTCGGATAAGTCTAAAGGTTGGAATGGATTAAGATTGACAATGGATATTATTTTAAAGGTTAAAAAATTTCATAAGATTATTTTTGGATTGTTATAAAAAGACAACCCAGAGGTCGGGCGACAACCCATCACGTCCGCTAAGGTCACGACACTTGAACCTGCAACTGAAGAGCGACAAGGGTGCATCACCTAACACTAGACTACATGATCTTCTGGTTTGTATAATGTAGTTTTATTAAATGGTTTTACAGATAAATTATAAATTCATTTTTTTGAACCATGTACAATTAGGATAAATAGAATATTTTTTAATTTTATTATCTTTTGGAGTGAAAGAAGAGTTTGTGGTAGGAATTAGTTGAAGGATTAAACTCTACTTGTCAAGTATATTTTTTCCTCTTATTCTATGAATAAATTAATTCTTAAACATTAGGTAAGGGATCTTAAAACACAAAATGTGTTATCCTAATACCTTATGTTTTATTGAACCGACGATATTTTAAATCATCATAGATTGATGGATTTGAGGCCCTAAATTTTACACTTGTTTTTGATTGATAACCTCAATCACTCCATATATATATATTTTTTTTTTCTCCAATTATGTTTCTATAATTTCAACCAATGGTCTCTTAATCAAGATAATAATTTAGTGGTGACTTTTTCATTTCCCTTTACCTCTTATTAAGACAAAATTTTATGAACCCAATTTCCAGTGTGGGTTTTTCAAAAATTTATTTTTCTATTTTTAACCTTTTATTTTCGAAAAACAATTTCAAATTGTGAGGATTCAATTTATTCAATGAGGGGAGAATTTAACAGCCCAATATTTCATAGTACTTTATCTCATTAAATTAATTCAATAGCTTTTGTTACACGCAACACTGAGTTCGAGCACACCACAACACACCAAACTAGTCATACAAAAAGTAGTTATGAATAGTGTTAACTGAATTTTGAATCTTATATACTCTATATAATTTTAACATCAATATTTTTTGATTCCTAGACATAACAAAAGAATAAATTCGATTTTTCAAATAAAATATGTATTTTTCAAAAAATATAATTTTGCCGCCTTTTAATGGATAACCCTTTCAAAAATCAATATTTGACACTTTTTTATTTAAAATTTAATGAAATTAAATTATTCATTATAAGTATGACATAAAAATTTAGTTTGGATAAATTTTTGGTTCTTTTCTGATAAGTTTAATATTTTGATGAATAGTGAAAAATACTATGTTTTAATGGAAAACAACTTTTTTAATCGAATTAATTTATTATGTTAAATTATGAATTTGAACGGTTTTTAAGTAAAATTAGATTATATTTTTATCATTTAATACAATTTAGGTCATTATAATTACTTTCACATTTAAATTTGACATAAACACGTGTCAATCTTTTGAAAGTTTTTACTTTTTAAAAACCCTGTATTTTGTTTTGACAACGGGAATAAATTTTAAATTAATAAATTAAATATCTATGTTTTGAATTTTTTAAAATATACTTCATTTATTAATTTGTAATATCAAAATAATCATTAGATGAATTTTTGATATTTTTCTGAAAACATTCAATTTTTAATGAATAGTGAAAAAAAAAGCGTTATTATTTAAAACCGACTTTTTATTTAAATAATTATTTCTTTTATTTAAATTTATTTTAAGTCAAAAAATATATATAATACCTATATAAGTTAAATTTAATTCATTGGAGTCATTTTATAATAAATTAGATGTATTAAATTTTATTGAACTTTTTAACCTTTTTTACCCACCTCCTAGGAGCATTTACAAATTTGCATAAAACTTAATTTTTCCGATTCTGTGAGTTGGATTTAAAATATCCGAGAGACACAGTTAATATCAGTAAGTAAAATTTGGTTTAATAATTTGAAGATAATTTTTGGTGAATAATAACATTTAACCTTTATTTAACACAGTTAAAAGAAAATAGGGAAATTAAGGGTAAAAATGCTATCATAATTACCCTAACATGTGTCCTAATTATATTGGATAAGTATTATTCGACCATAAAAAACCTTAGGAATAAAATCTGATCCTCTTTGGTCCACTTAGATTAGATTTTGACATTTATTATTATTTTATTTAAAGAAGAGTTAAAAGAGTTAAATTCATTGTTTAATAACTAAATGATTTTTAATATAGGGTTACAAAAAATATAAATTTGACTATAAATATTCATTAGAAAGAAAAAAATATTTCTTAAATAATAGTATTTTATTTATAATTTTTAGAAAATAAATAAGTTAATTCATTTATGACACAATGATAATGCAGTAATTGCCTTATGAAAGAAATGTTAAAATAATTGATATTATAAATATCCAAATAAATGTAAATTGGGACTTATAATGAATTACAATAATTTTAAAGTTTAATATTACATGTTAGGGTTTTTTAAATAAATTTTATTTTAAGTGATAGATTTTTTATGACTTTGAAAAAAATAAATTACTAAATATTTTCATAATTGATATAATTGAGTTTTTAAAACAAATACTATATTATTAATTGATATAATATTAATAAAAATATAAGATTCAGTAAAAGGACTTAGATAAGGTTATATATATTAATAATTAACTACATGGGGTTCTATTCTCTTTTTATTGTAATTTTATTAACCATGTAATATAAAAATACCAAGAAACATGGTAAATGTCAAATTATTTAACTAAGAGTTAAATCTAGATTATAAGGTTAGTATGATGACCTAAACCTTTCTAAAACCTATTGGTTGAGAGGTTTTAGAACAATAACCACTTTAGTCTCTAAATAATTAATTTTTCAGCCATTAGAAACCAAAAATGTTTTTATTATAAAATAATATTTCAAACTTTTCCTTAAGTGACCCTCACCTCTCTTATAAAAGTGCACTTCACCTTATCTTAATTTCACACCACCAAAGCATTTTGGATCAGCCAAACCCTACATGAATATCCTCCAAAATTTTCTACCTTTATCCTATATTCCTTCATTTGGTCATAAATCCATCCAATGGATACCTTTTGATCAAATCAAATGGAAGAACCCGAAGAAGAGGTAAATATTTTGTCACCACATTCAAGTTCTTTTATTCTTCCACTTCCTATTTCTCTGTAGTTTTCATTCAAAAATAATAAATCCAGAACCTCATATATACTATGATGTTATTATAAATATGGTACAACTATATTCATTATTCTATCCATCCTATAAATGACAAAGTCACCATATGTGCGTACGTACGGCTTACTGTCTCCACATAGTGGTGTAGTTTGTTATTCAAACACATCTTTATTTGGGTGGGTATAACAATGAGTATAACTAATTTGAATAATAAATATAGAATTACAATGATTCATTATATATGATATATCATCCAATTACATACTATTTCACCCTCAATATAATGATATTTTCGCTCGTGCGTACATACAGATTACTGTCTCCATGACGTGATGAGATTCATTTCCACATTCACCATTCAACAATGATTATAAAAATATATATTATTAATAAGTATGTGATATATGAAATAATAATTCTACTTAATATATATATATATACTTACATATTTCTTATTCCCTCACTTCTATTCAATACGATATGAAAATGGAAACAAAGTTTATGTGTACGTATGACCTACCGTCTCCATAAACGGTGCCTTCCATTTCATAAATCTATAAATTATAAATATTTATATTCTAAATATATGTGCTATATAAATCAAGGTTTATATTCTGGAAGTATTTAAATCATTATCTAAATGATACGATCAAGAATAACATGTTAAAACACGTACGATAAAGAAAGCGATTACTACCCAAAATGTTAATTTGACATGGAAATATTTATTAAATGGGTAGTATACAGTCATAAATGAATCATATAAGATATAATAAATATTAATATGGTTATGTTATAATTTCATAACATACTATGGTCATTATACAGGAGGTTAAACATACCCTCGACCAAAGGAAAGTTAAAGTTAAGGGTTAATTCCTCAATCTCCTTATTATTCGAGATTGTTTATGTGTAAGTTTTTACTGGGACATATTTATTATCCATGTCCATGTTTCATAAAATAATTTTCAAAGGGATTATTTTTAAGGGGATCTTTTACTAAAATATCATTTTAAATGTTTTAAATATTTATTCTTCTAAACCATTCTCATTAATTTCCATGTTTTCAAAATGGTTTGACGGATTTATTTATATGGACATGAATGTTTTAAAATGTTAATTCCTTTCAAAAGATTCAAAGTGGTATGGGACACATTGATTAAAAACTGTATTTTAAATGAATTCATTTATAAATTATGTGACTTCTAAATGATTTCATGAAAAAGGGATATTTCTCTAATAGATTTTTAGAGATCATTTTCAACTATTTCCACATCCTTTATGGGATATTATTCTAGATCGAGATTGATTTATCATGATACAAATATTTCATATTGTATTGATGTTTTTGTGATATGTTTGACTATGTATTTTTTAAATTTATACCATTCTTGGTTTATAGTCAAAGTATTGACATTTTGTATGCTAGTTTTAATAAGAATGTTTATGTTATGTTGCAACCTTTTCATATGAGGAAAGTATTGGACTTATTAAGTGACGTGTGGAGCCCATTATAGCTCCTCGACGCATCGGAATGTCTCATGAGACATTTAGATGTGGAATTGGCCGAGGCCTTTCCCAATTTTGATATATGTTTTTGGCCAAATCCTTAATCATTTTTAGACATCTTTGTTGAGGCCTTGACAAAATGTTTCAGAATGTATGGCATTATACATTCCCTCATTATGAAAATATTATTGATTGTTCATGAGGTTATTCAATTATTATAATACCCATACCTATGTTTTATTATGGAATTATTTACCCAGCTCATATTCCTACCATAAAGTGTTCATGTTTATTATTTGCAAAGGCATGTGTTTTCAATTATTCATCATGCCTAATGATTATTCTATCTTCCATTGTATTTCTTACCCCTACTGAGAATTTTATATCAACCCTTTGTAATGTTTTATTTTCCTAGAATTCCAGGACGTGTATTATGATTGATATGTAGGGTTATGCTAGGGGATTAATGGTGTTATCAATGGATAATTTATGTTTTGATTTTTTTTAATGTGTAATCTGATGTTCACGTATGTAATCTATTTTCCATGATTGCTAAACTGATCGGTCCTTCCGGACTTGATTCCTTGTAATCATGCCAATTTATTAAAATAATTCATCGACTCTGGGTAACTGTGGTCGGGGTGTTACACTTGGTGCCTCCTTTTGGTGAAACCAGAATTTTGGAAAACTCTCAAAACAAACCACTACAACCCTAAGAACACCAAAACACTAGATTTTCATAAAGGAATGGCCCTGGGAAATCTAGGTCATTAAATAAAATGCCTCTCAAACTATTCTCATCTATGATAATTTAAAACCAAACTCTGAAAAATAGGGTTCTGGGATACCACCTCATAAGATGCCTCTTAAGGAAAAAACACAATTGTTGTTTAAAAACTAGAGAGAAAACCTTGACATCCAAGAACACCCCACCGACCGCTACTACCCCAAATGACCACAAAAACACCAAATTGAACACTATTCAGACACATGAATTAGAAAGGTCCTTCCTCTATTTCATGATACTATCCACTTTGGGCGGCCTTAACTCACCTGCACGGGTTCAATCACATCCGCATTAATGCATCTTGATTAGGGATCAGGTCCTCCCCTCTACATGGTCAGGAATTTTCAAACACATTCAGTGAACATGGATACAACTAATATTATGGTAAATGAGTTCAAGAATTACTTCATAAGAAAATCACAAAGCGAAACACATGACAAAAACACAGAACAACTCTCGGTATGGGCATGCACCTATGCATCTCACTCCCAAGTACACTCTTTGTGGCCACCATGCCTTCATAACACATGAACCAAAGGAATGGTTCATACAGCAATAACTTTCTCCTCACATTCCTTTATTCTTACTAGTTGCTCTATAAATGTCACATCGCCCTCAATATCCAACTCTCCCCAGTCAATGACATGGGAGTCATCATGTAAACACCGACAAAGCTGAGATACATGGAAGACATCATGGATCCTCTCCAACCACGGTGGAAATGCTAGATGATATGTCACCTTCCCAACTCATCCCAACACCTCGAAAGGTCTGATGGACCCGGGAGAAAGCTTTCTCCCTCTTCTAAGCTTATACTACCCATGTCGAGTAGAAACCTTCAAGAATACATGGTCCCGAACCTCCAACTCCAAATGCCTCATCATATGATCAGCATACAACTTATATTTATCATGTGTTTCCTTCATCCTCTCATGGGAAAGAAACACCTTCTTTGTCATACTCTGCATCACATATTGATCAAGATTAATTACCTCCCCAACTTCCATCCAACACAAGGGTGAATGACACGACCTCCGGTATAGAGCTTCAAATGGAGCCATACCAATGGGATATTTTTATCTATTATTTTAAGAAAACTCTACCAAGGGAAACTTTTTCACCCAAAACCCACTAAAGTCCAAAATATATGCCCGTAATTTTTTCTCCATCATCTACATAGTCCTCTCTATCTGTCCATCTGTCTAAGGGTGGAAAGTTGTGTTGAGGTGTGCCTGAGTGCCAAAGGCATGCTAAAATCCCCTCTATACTCACAACATAAAACATGTATCCTGATCCAAGACAAAAATTCTTAAAAATCCATGAATCTTCACCACCTAATCAACATAAATTTGTGCTAACACTTCTATTACACTCGACTCCTTGATTTCCAAAGAAATGAGCTGATTTCATCAATTGATCCACTACTACACAAAGAGCATCACATCCTCTCTATTTCTTGGGTAATCCTATAATGAAATCTATTGATATTTCATCCAACTTCAACTTGATAATGTCTAACGGATGCAACAGACCACAGGGAACATAGTTCTCATCCTTCACCTACTGACACACAAGGCAACTTTCAACAAACTCCACCACTGCCTGCTTCACCCCAAGCAACAAAAACTATTCCCTCAAGCCTCAGTACATTTTAGAAACTCTTATATGCATCACTAATGGTGATCTATTGAACTCATAGAGAACTCCCCCGCACATTTCCAATGGGAGTAACAGCTTTCCACAGAACAACATCAGATTTTGACTATCCTCTGACCATCCCTCCAAAGTATCACCTTAGACAATGCAATCATGCATCAATTTAGTCTCTATATCTCCCCACTAATGCTCCTCCACCTGTTGCATCAAGGAAAACTGTACATTCATCTGAAACAGATAGCCTTTTCCACTACCCACCCAAAAATCCAACTGCAAAGCAGCCAACTCCTCTATTTCCTTCCAAGCATCCATGGATTTCTGAACTGCATCCTTCTACAACTTACTGCTTAAGGAAACATCCACCATGTTCCCCTTTCCTAAGTTTTAAGTGATATTGAAGTTGTAGATATAGAGAAACTTCATCCACCTTCATTTCTACATGTTCATGTCTCACTAGGAGAAGATATAACTCAAGCTATTGTTATCCGTGAATACCACAAAGTGATCCTAAATGAGG
This sequence comes from Viscum album, assembly GCA_963277665.1. Classification (NCBI taxonomy): domain Eukaryota; kingdom Viridiplantae; phylum Streptophyta; class Magnoliopsida; order Santalales; family Viscaceae; genus Viscum; species Viscum album. The sequence goes on from OY728157.1 coordinate 1,999,495,642, forward strand.
TAATTTCGCCACAAATTCATCATGAATATGACCACTGCAAGCTATAGATAATTAGTGGAATAGTTACATTCATGGGGACATAAGTGACTAGAACCAGAAGATATCACTCCCCTCTACTGCATCAACACGCATCTCATGCCTAGACCAGAAGAATCACATAATATATCGAGCATCACCCCTTCCTTTGGAAACCTAAGCACTGGAGCACTGGACAGCTTCCCCTTCAGGTAGCTGAAAGCTTCTTGACACTACTCACTCCCCAAGAAGTCCTGGTCTTTTCTGGTTTAAGCTGTCAATGGATCTGCAACTTGAGAGAAGTTGGGTATGAGCCTCTGGTAATAGACCATTAGACATAGGAAGCTGCAAATCTCGGCCACATTCTTGGTTTCTACTTAAGAAACAACTACCTCAACCTTTGATGTGTCCACAACTATCCCTTGATGAGACTCCACATATACAAGGATGTTCACCTCTATAGAACCCGCACTTGGACAACTTCCTATAGATATGGTGGTGCCGAAGGACCTCAAAGACTGTCTTCAGGTTCTCAGTGTTCTCCTCCTCCGACTTTGAGTAAATCAAAATATCATCGATGAACGTGATGATGAACCAGCCCTTGAACTTGTAGAATATAGAGTTCATGATCCCCATGAACATGGTTGGTTCATTTGTAACATTGAAAGGTATTACCACGAACTCGATGTTCCCATACCTACACCTGAAAGAAGACTTTGGGATGTCACCCACATTCACCCTCAACTGGTGATATCCAAACCATATATCGATCTTGGAGAACCAACCCACTCTCCTTAATTGTTCTAAACAAATGTCTATTCTAGGGAGAGGGAAATGGTTCTTGATCATTGATGTTATTAATATTTAAATATCTTTTTACATACTTCCTTTACGGATTTTATATGAAATGTGAATAATTTTTGTGAAATATTAATGTTTAAATATTAAATATAATTTTTGAGCACTATTTGAATTTATACATATTCAATTCTGTTTATTGTTTTAACAATAACTATCACCCTACATATCCAAATTGCATGATTCTTGTTTTTTAGGGTTCCAAATTCTAATTTCAACATTTAATTAGAAGTCACCTTTTGGAAATACGTCCATTTAGAGGGACATATGGACCCCACAAGAAGGCCCAAGGAAACTGTGAAGAAACTGGACCATATATGAAGGTTGAATTTCTGGGCACAATCCAGACGTCCAAATACCTTAATTCTACTCCCAAGTTCGGAGGAACTTTCCAGGAGTCCATGATAAAAATTTCAGAACCCAATCACAAACACAAGTGGCCCAACTGATGCATTTAAGTCCAGCCCACCATTCTGCCCAGGAATTAAAAACAGCACACTAATATTGAAATTTCTTCTGATGTAGACATCCATTGGAGCTGATATTTTTCAGTGTGAAAGAGGATCTTCGGAAGGATAACTTTTTCGAAGAAATTATTTTTATTTGAGGGCATATTCCTATTCAAAAACCCATTCACATTATGGACTTCATAAAAGTCTGTATTTAAATGGACAGATTAAAATTGTTTACTAAAGCTGCCATAACATTGGATCAATAAGTCCAATGGCTTCCAAATTTTCACAGTAGATAGAATATATATTTATCTACAACTGTGAAGAAGAATATTTCTCAATATTCGGCTATCTAGATGTCCATATCGGCGAGCCAGTTGGAAGGGTATTTCTGGAATGTAAGTAGTCCACCACCTTGGGCTATAAATACATCCCCTCCTCTCCTTTCAAAAGGGTTAGCATTTCAGAGAAAAGGAGGATTGATTGGCTGTACCAAGGACCTTCCAAAGGAATGGGAGGATTTTCCAAACTCATGTTTTTACTTGATAATCCCTTCCTCCTCTCTTTGTTTTCATTTACTTTTGCATTTTTCTTCGTTGTAATTTTGCAAGTGTTTGTCTTTGTAAATATGTTTTAATGCAATTTTATTCTTCTTTATCTCTTAATCTTATCCACCTTATGTAGTATAATATTCATGGTCTTAAAATATTTTGAATAATTTTCAATTATAGTCCCTTATTTTGCTTCCTCATTCAATCGAAATTCCATTTTTGATCCTCAAAATATTTCGGGTGTGTGTTCGGCACAATACTCTTATCTTGTCCCTTTCTTTTTATTCTCTTTATAATTCATCACCATAAACATATATTACCATATTAATAAACATCATAATGGCTGAGTAAATCTCTCATTGGACTGAGTTTTAATTTAGGTATGTTAAGCGATTGAGAGATTTTGCTCGATGAGTATTCGTTGAATTAACATTGTGTATGTTGGACAACGCATGTCATGGATTAATGACTTGTTTTGTTTAACGTGTGGTTTCCATGGATTATTGGAACCATAAATACACTACCATAAACAAGATATGATCAAGATTATAACCCTAAGTTAAGTTAAGGCTTGGATTAAAGCCTTAACACTTGGAAATTCAAATCAACGTCAACTTGTGACATGGGTGTTAATTTAAATGCAATATAAAGAAAAGCTCAATGATGTCACAAGCTTAACTTACCTAATGATGAACTCACCCCAATAATTATCAATTTGTTAAATATAATCAATTAGTCATTTCAATTAAGCTCTACAAACAAACCCCCAATCAGAATACAATCAACTAAAAACAAACGACTATTTCAAAGTATCATCGCCGACGATTCGACCCGAGTACTGCTATACACATTAGCATAACACCGGAACCTTGACCAGTAGATAGGAAACAATAGGCCATGCATTTCAAATGGATTTGTTTCTAGGGATGGTGCTTTAATTATTTGTTAGTTTCTGGTTATTGTAATAAAAAACCAAAAAACAAAACAAAATTTTAAAAAGAAATTGAAAAAAAACACAAGGAAAAACCCGTCTTCTCATAAAAATCATAAACTGGAAAAAAAATTAAAAGAAAAACCCATGTTCCTCTTTATTCCAAAATCTCTCTGAATTCCCCGTAGCCTTCCAAATAATCCCTCATATTTTTTTGACCACAAAATTAAGAAAAAACATTGCCAACTTTTGAGGAACATAAGAGATAATAAACTCATTCAAGAACCATTTCTCATCCAACGAGTTGAATTTGAAATGGCCAATCCTAGGGAACAAACCCTTAAATAACTCGCTTCCCCTGATATGAATTACCAACCTCTTGGTATTCAATATCCAAACATAGAAGCTGACTTCGAACTCAAATCGGGTTTGATTCATCTTCTCCCTCATTTTCACAGGCTAGTCGGTGAGGATCCACTTCTCCACCTTAAAGAGTTCCAAGTGGTGTGCTCTACCATGAAGCCACAAGGGGTTTATGAAGAACAAATCAAAGTTCGAGAATTCCCATTCTCTCTAGATGACAATGCTAAGATATGGCTCTACTACCTTCCTCCTGGTTCTATAACCACATGGAATGACATGAAGCGACTATTCTTAGAGAAATTCTTTCCTACTTCTCGTACTGCTTCTATTCGAAAGAAAATAAATGGTATCCGTCAGTTCCCAAGTGAATCACTCCATGAGTACTGGTAGAGGTTCAAAAAGCTTGTTGCAACCTGCCCACACCATCAAATCTCTGACCAACTCTTGATCCAATACTTCTATGAGGGGTTATTGGCTATGGAGATAACTCTCATTGATGCCGCATGTGGCGGTGATCTTGTTGATAAAACTCCTGCAGTTGCAAGAGATCTCATAAGTAACATGGCTGCAAACACACAAAAAATCCATATTCGAGCACATGCTCAAGTCAAACAAGCCCAAGATAATCAATCAATTGAGCTGAAAAAAATGACCGAGTGGATGAGTGAACTTACAGGTCTTGTGCAACAACTAGCTATGGCTACCAAATCCCCAACCTCATTTTCTCCACAATCAATGTTTCCTGGACCTGTCAAAAACTGTGGAATCAGCAAATCTCTATCTCATCCAACAGACACATGTCCCCAAATTCAAGAGGATCAATCTGATTCATTTGGACCAATGGAGCTCAATGCAGCATATGCTCAGAGGAACACCAATCCTCAACTATTAGGTCAGTTTGTTAGAAACTTCAACCAACCTCACTCTGATCCCTTCTCTTCTTCCTATAACCAAGGCCTAAGGTATGGTAATCCCATCTCTCATCCCCCTCAAATTCCTCCTCAAAACCCAAACCAGTTTCAATACAGTCAAGGTGTTGGTAACTTCCAACAACCTTACCCTTTTGTCCCTCAACCACAAAGGATCAATCCTCCTATTCCTCCTCCTGGATTCCACTACCCTAGTGAGCCTTCCCAATTCCCAAACCAATTCAATCAATTTCCCAAGAACCAAAATCAAGTCAATCCCAATACGGGACAAGCCTCTTCTTCCAAGCAACCATGTGAAAGTGATGTTGAATATATTTCCTCCTTCACCCATTCAAGCCTCAAAAACATTGAAACCCAAATTGGTCAACTTGCATCCCACCTTAGTTAGCAGCAACCATCCAATTCTTCCCAACTTCCAGCTCAACCATTACCCAACCCCAAGGGTAATGTATGTGCAATAGCACTTTGGTCGGGAATGAAAATTTATATGCCTCAAGATAAGTCCTCCAACCCTCCTTTGAATGTTGACCTAGAAAAATAAAAGAAAAAGAAAAACATGAAAAGCAACCTGAAACCATTTCTTCACCTCCTTCCATTCCACTTAGGAATCCAATTCCTTTTCCACAAGCTGTCTCTAAGCCAAAGAAGTAATTTGAACATGATCTTGAAATGATCGACATGTTTAGACGTGTTGAAGTCAACATTCCTCTCTTAGATGCCATCAAACAAATTCTTAAGTATGCCAAGTTTCTTAATAAATTGTGCACCCACAAGAGGAAACTTAGGACCTTTGAAAATGTTTCCACCCAGCAGTCTATTTCCATAAAGTGCAAGGATGCGGGGACCTTTATGGTTCCATGCCAAATTTCAAGTTCCAACTTTGATGATGCAATCATAGACCTAGGAGCCTCAATTAATGTCATGCCCAAATCCATATTCTCCAACCTGGGTCTAGGTCCCTTGCACCCAACGGGTGTTGTCATTTAGTTATCCAATCGAAGCACAACCAGTCCTGAGGGAATGATTGAGGATGTCTTTGTCCGAGTCAATGATCTTATCTTCCCTGCTGATTTCTATGCCCTTGACATGAAAGGTGAAACGAACTCTTCTCAATCTCCCCTAATTCAAGGAAGACCATTCCTCATGACTACGAGAACCAAGATTAATGTCCATTATGGCATCTTATCCATGGAATTCGGTGACCAACTGGTCAAATTCAACATTTTCCAAGCCATGTGATACCCATCTGAGGATCACTCTGCATTCTCAATCCACACTTCTGAGAACACTTCTAAAAGTCAATTGAACCCCATTACATCATGTTCATCCTATTATGAAGAGATAGGATGTTGTGAAATCTGCTCTAGGATTAACCAAGTCATAAATGGTGAAGTTGATGTGGACATTTCATTTATAGACTCCATCAATCTAGATGAACTTGAAAACTCTCTTGAATTTTACATCAATTCTGATCTCTACTGCTCCACTTTGGACAGTATTAAGGAAAATAAATCTGAAGCAACTGAAGTCCCTTATTCTATTCCTGAGTTTTCTATCCCAAAAGTGAAAGATGAGACTAATCTGAAACCTCTTCCTTCACACCTAAAATATGAATTCCTCTTCCATGATCACCCATATCATGTCATTATCTGTGCCACACTTACTGAAACTGAGGAGTCCAAACTTGTTAAAGTGTTAGAGGAAAACAAAAAAGCCTTAGGTTGGACCCTAGATGACATACCAAGAATCAAACCTGCCCTTTGCATGCATCACATCCATATGGAGGAGTCATCCAAACCAATTAGACAACCACAAAGAAGAATCAATCCACTCATACTTGGGGTAGTTAGGGAAGAGATCACCGAGCTTCTTCGAGCTGGTATTATCTACCCAATTTCTGATAGTGAATGGGTTAGTCCAATTCAAGTTTCACCTAAGAAGGGTGGGATAACTATTGTCACAAATTAACAAGGAGAGGTATTCACAACTCGAGTGAAGAACAAATGGCATGTGTGCATCGACTATAGGAAATTGAATGTTGAAACCCGAAAAGATCACTACCCTCTTCCATTCCTTGATCAAATGCTAAAAAGATTGGCCAGAAAGTCACACTATTTCTTTCTGGATGGATACACCGACTATTATCAAATCCCAATCACACCTCAAGATCAATAAAAGAATACTTTCACATGACCCTTTGGAACATATGCATATAGAAGAATGTGTTTTGTACTTTGTAATGCTCCTGAAACATTCCAGAGGTGTATGATGAGTATCTTTTCATAATTCATTGAACACTTCATGGAAGTCTTCATGGATGACTTCACCATTTATGGTGAGTCATTTGAGTCATGCTTTCATTCACTCTCTCTATTCCTCCAAAAGTGTGTCAAGTATAACCTTGTGTTAAATTTTGAAAAATGTCACTTCATGGTTGAAAATGGGATTGTTCTAGGGCACATAGTTTCAAAAGATGGTATTGAAGTTGATCCTACCAAAATTGAAGTGATCCAATCACTTCTTGAACCCACTTCTGTTTGGGACATCCGTTCATTTCTATGTCATGCTGGTTTCTATCAGCGATTCATCCATAACATCAGTAAAATTTCCCTCCCACTCACTCGTTTTCTCCAAAATGATGTCACTTTCCATTTTGATGAGGTTTGAAAGAGAGCCTTCATTGAACTCAAAACTGCTCTCACATCTGCCCCGATAATCCAACCCCCTGATTGGTCCTTACCTGTTGAATTGATGTGTGATACTTCTAATAGAGTTGTTGGGGTTGTTCTTTTTCAAAGTAGAGAAATAATTCCTCATGTCATCTATTATGCCTCAAAAAAATTGGATGAAACTCAATCTCACTACACTGTCACTGAAAAAGAACTTTTAGCAGTTGTTTTTTCCTTAGATAAATTCAGGTCCTATCTCTTAAGTGCCAAAATCATCATCTTCAAAGACCATTCTTATATAAAGTTCTTACTCAAGAAAAGTGATTCCAAACCGAGGAAAATAAGATGGATCCTAATGCTCCAAGAGTTTGACCTTGAAATAAAAGATAGACCATGAAAAGGAAACCTTGTAGCTGATCACATGAGTAGAATTTCTAATTCTTCTCATTCTGAAATCATCGATCCTGAATTCCCCACTGAGCACCTTTTATCTCTCACTCCAAAGTTACCATGGTATTCCCCAATTGTAAATTATTTGGTTTCTCGGGTTTTTCCTGAAAATTTTCAAACGAAAAAAATGAAGTTGAAAACTGATTCAAAATACTATTTTTGGGAAGAATATAAACTTTGGAAGATTGGGACAGACATAGTAATTAGGAGATGTGTTGAAGAAAATGAGCATTCTTCCATCTTAGAATTATGTCACTCACTTCTCATAGGTGGCCACTTTGGACCACAAAGGACCTCCAGAACGGTCCTAGACTTTGGATTCATTTTCCCTTCACTCTTCAAGGACTCACATGAGTTCTGTCAATCATTTCCCACTTGCCAAAATTTCGGCACAATCTCCAAAAAAATGAAATGCCCCAAAAGCCATTAATATTTTGTGAAATCTATGATGTTTGGGGAATCGATTTCATGGGACCATTTCTCCCTTCCAATAGATTCTCGTACATTATTCTTGTAGTCGATTATGTTTCAAGGTAGGTTGAGGCCAAACCCACTAGAAAGGATGATTCACATACTATTAGTGAGTTCCTAAAGACACACATCTTCCATAGATTTAGCACACCTCATGCCTTGATAAGTGACTTAGGAACCCATTTTTGTAATAAAACCATGGAATCTCTTTTGAAAAAGAATGAGGTTTTTCATAAAACATCAACTGCATATCACCCCAAACAAATGGCATGGTTGAACTTTCTAATAAAGAAGTGAAAAGAGTGCTTGAGAGAATTGTAAAACCCACCAGAAAAGACTGGCCTGAAAGACTTGGTGAAGCACTTTGGGCTTATCGAACTACCAATAAAACAAAAATTGGGATGTCTCCTTTTAAGCTAGTTTTTGGTAAAGAATTTCATCTACCAGTTGAAATCCAACATAAGACTTTTTGGGCTGTGAAAACCTGTAATTTTGATTGTGAAAAATTTGGGGAAGAAATATTGTTTCAATTAGCTGAACTGGAGAAGATTCAACTTGAATCCTATGAGAATTCCAATCTGTATAAAGATAAGGCTAAGGTACTCTATGACAAACACATCCTAAGAAAGGTATTTCAAGAAGGTGATAAGGTAATTCTCTTCAATTCTCAATCTTGGCTTCACCCAGGTAAGCTTAATTCTCGTTGGGAAGGTCCTTTTGTTATTACTAATGTTTACCCTTTTGGTGCAGTGCAAGTCCAAGACCCCTCTTCCAAAAGTACATTCACGATAAATGGACATCGGTTGAAACAACACCATGAGGGGACATGAAATCCTGGAACAACATTAACTTCCATTGGATCCACAGTAGACCCACCACTGGATGGAGATGGCAACCCACCAAATCTAAACCAGGGGGAACCTCTTTCCCTTTGACTCTTCTTCTCCCTCTCTCCCTATCTCTCTATTTCTTCTTCCTCCCTCATTCTCATTTTGTTTTTCTTACCACTTTCAGCATCACATTTTTTTCCTTTTTACTCTTTCTCTTTTGATTGGGTGTGTCTTTATAAAAAAATAATAAAAAGCATAAAAAAACTATAAAACAAAAACAAAGGCTCATAATTACTCACCATTTAATTTCTAAATTTTGTCCAACCATTTTTGGGAGTCAATAAATATGTTTCATTTCAAAAAATTTGTGTTTTCATCATAAAATTGGATAAATAATATTTTTTCAAAACCAACAAATTTTGAATACTCTATTTTTGATTTGGAAAATGGGTTTCCCAGACCATGAGGAACAAAATTTGATTTCATGCCAAGGCCACCTATGGCCATCTATTCAAAATGTGTGTTTTTCACCACCATTTGTGAGTCTTGAGTTTGTGGACCTTAGAGCTGAATTTCCTACCTTAGTCTGCATTAATATGATAGAGACATTTTCTGAACCACATTTGAATCACAATATCCAAATAGCCTTCCATTTCCCTTACATTAATCCTAATTTTGAAATCCCCTTCAAGCCTATGAAAACCTTTTCTTTGATAGCCACATTACAAGCCCAATACCTTATCCCACCCAATATCAATATGGATTTTCATTGCATAAGTTTTTGAAATTTAAGTGTGGGGGGGATGGATTTCATTTTTGGGTATCATTTCCTTACTTTCTGGTGTGTTATCATATGCTTGAGGGAAAGCATCCATTTTAGTGTGGGGGGGGAGGTTGTCATTTAGTGGGCTTTGGGAAGGTATTGTACAAATGATATTGAAAAGTGTTTAAAAAAAATCAAAAAAAATAAAAATAAAAAAAAATGAAAAAATGGGTTGTGTCTTGGGTAGGTCAAAAATAACACTTTCTAAACCTTTTATCTTGTTATAACTATTAAAATTAGTGTTGTTAGGAGATCAAACATGGGTTGGGACATGAGAGTGCGATCTGTTTCAAGGAAAACTTTCAAAAAAACAAAGAAAAAAAAAAGAACACTTGCATTATATTTTATATTATTGGGAGAAGTTCTGTGTTTTATAAATATTTCATCTTCTCATTGCCTTCACATTTTCTTCCTCTATTGTGTCTTTCTTCACACAATCATTCCCTTGTAAATATTTTTTTCATTTCCTTCCATGTTTTATTTCAAAAAAAATGTGCATTTCTTTTTCTATGTTGGTATTTTAACCCACTTCTTCTCTCTCTTGGACATTATATCCCCACCGTCCCATAGCCACAAAAAACCCATTAAAAATACCTCTTGATTCTTGTTCACTTTGGATAGGGATTGGAAGCTGAGATCGCTTTTCAAACTCTAATATTTTCACTTTTGGTTGGTGAAAGAGTGGACCTCCAAAAATGAATTTTATCATCTTGAGAGGATTAAGTTTTGAGTGCCACCATTTTCTATGTCTAAAGTTGATCATGAAAAAATGAATTGTTTTTGGAACATTATTTCTGTAACAATTTGTGTTGGAATTAAATATGGATGAGTGAAATAGTCTAAACCTCCCAAGATTTGGGAAAACAAAATTTTAATATTTGTTAGTGAGTGAAAATGAGTTTGTCTTATTTTTATGTTTATTTCCCATGAGGACATGAACAAGTCTAAGTGTGGGGGAGATGATGTTATTAATATGTTAATATATTTTTACATACTCCCTTTACTGATTTTATATGAAATGTGCATAATTTTTGTGAAATATTAATGTTTAAATATTAAATATAATTTTTTAGCACTATTTGAATTTATCCGGATTCATGTCTGTTTAATGTTTTAACAATAACTATCACCCTACTTATCCAAATTTCATTATTCGTTTTTGAAGGGTTACAAATTCCAATTCCAACATTTCATTAGAAGTCGCCTTTTTCAAATTCGTCCATCTAGAGGGCCATATGGACCCCATAAGAAGGCACAAGGAAATTGTGAAGAAACTTGACCATATATGAAGGTTGAATTACTGGGATCAATCCAGAAGTCCAAATATCTTAATTCTCCTCCCATGTTTGGAGGACATTTCAAGGAGTCCATGATAAGAATTTCAGAACCCAATCACAAAATACAAGGGGCCCAACTGATGCATTAAAGTCCATCCCACCATTCTGTCTGGGAATTAAAAATAGCACACTAATATTGCAATTTCTCTTGATGTAGACATACATTCGAGATGATATTTTGCAATTTGAAAGAGGAGATTCGGGCGTCCAACTTTATTGAAGAAATGAGTTTTATTTGATGGCATATTCCTATTCAAAAAACCATTCACATTATGGACTTGAAAAAGTCTGTATTGAAATGGACAGATCAAAATTGATTACTAAAACCGCCATAACATGGGATCAGTAAGTCCAATGGCCGCCAAATGTTCACAGTAGACAGAAAACATTTTTATATAAAACTTTTAAGAAAGATATTTCTCAAGATTCGGCTGTCTGGATGTCCATATCAGCGAGCCAAGTGGAGGGGTATTTCTTGAATGTAAAGAGTCCACCTCCTTGGGGTATAAATACATTTCCTCCTCTCCTTTCAAAAGGGTTGGCATTTCAGAGAAAAGGAGAATTTACTGGTCGTCCCAAGGCCCTGCCAAAGGCTTGGGAGGATCTTCCAAACTCAATTTTTTCCTTGAAAATCCCTTCCTCCTCTCTTTGTTTTCATTTACTTTTTCATTTTTCTTCGTTGTAATTTTGCAAGTGTTTGTCTTTGTAAATCTGTTTTAATGCAATTTTATTCTTCTTAATCTCTTATTATTCTCCAAATTATGTAGTATAATATTCATGGTCTTAAAATAGTTTGAATCATTTTCAATTACAGTCTCTTATTTTTCTTCCCCATTCAATAGAAATTCCACTTTTGATTCTCAAAATATTTCCTGTGTGTGTTCGACACACTACTATTATCTTGTCCCTTTATTTTTATTTTCTTTATAATTCATCACCATAAAAATATATTACTAGATTAATAAAAAACATAATGGATGATTAAATCTCTCATTGGTGTGAGTTTTAATTTAGGTATGTTAAGTGATTGAGAGCTTTTGCTCGATGAGTATTTGTTGAATTAACATTGTGTATGTTGGACTTAGCATGTCATGGATTAATGACTTGTTTTGTTTAACATGTGGTTTCCCTGGATTATTGGAACCATAAATACACTACCATACACAATATATGATCAAGATTAGAACCCTAAGTTAAATTAAGGCTTGGATTAATGCCTTAACACTTGGGAATTCAAATCAACGTCAACTTGTTACATGGGTGTTAATTTAAATGCAATATAAATCAAAGCTCATGGATATCACAAGATTAACTAACCTAATGATGAACTCACCCAAATCATTATAAATTTGTTAAATCTATCATAATAAATTAGTCATTTCAATTAATCTCTACAAACAAACCCCCAATAATAATACAATCAACTAAAAACAAACGACTATATCAAAGTATCATAGCCGAGGATTCGACCCGAGTGCTGCTATACACATTAGCAGAACACCGGAACCTTCACCGGTCGATAGGTGACAATTGGATGCACGTTTCAAATGGCACCGTTTCCGGGGAAGGTGATTTAATTATTCGTTAGTTTCTGGTTATTGTTATAAAAAACAAAAAATCAAAACAAAATTTTAAAAAGATACTGAAAAAAACACAAGGAGAAACCCGTCTTCTCATAAAAATCATAAACTGAAAAAAAAAATACAAAGAAAAACCCATCTTCCTTTTTCATCCAAAATCTCTATGAATGCCATGTAGCCTTCCAAACAATCCCTCATATTTTTTTGACCCTAAAATTCAGCGAACACTTTGCCAACTTAAGAGGAACATAAGAGATAATAAACTCATTCAAGAATCAGTCCTCGTCCAACCAGTTGAATTTGAAATGGACAATCCTAGGGAAAAAACCCTTAAAGAACTCACTGACCCTGATATGAATTACCAACCTCTTGATATTCAATATCCAAACAAAGAAGCTGACTTCAAACTCAAATTGGGTTTGATTTATCTTCTCTTTCATTTTCACAGGCTAGCTGGTGAGGATCCACATCTCCACCTTAAAGAGTTCCAAGTGGTGTGCTCTACCATGAAGCCTCAAGGGGTTTCTAAAGAACAAATCAAACTTTGAGCATTCCCTTTCTCCCTAACTGACACTGCTAAGTCAGGGATCTACTACCTTCCTCCTATTTCCATAACCACATGGAATGACATGAAGCGACTATTCTTAGATAAATTCTTTCTTGCTTCTCTTACTGCTTCTATCCGAAAGAATATAAGTTGTATCCATCAGTTCCCAAGTGAATCACTCCATTAGTACTGGGAGAGGTTCAAAAATCTTGTTGCAACCTACCCACACCATCAAATCCCTGACCAACTCTTGATCCAACACTTCTAGGAGGGGTTATTGGCTATGGAGAGAACTCTCATTGATGCCGCAAGTGGCGGTGCTCTTCTTGATAAAACTTCTTGCAGCTGCAAGAGATCTCATAAGTAACATGGATGAAAACACATGACAATTCCATACTCGAGCACATGCTCAAGTCAAACAATCCCAAGATAATCAATCAATTGATCCGAACAAAATGACCGAGTGGATGCGTGAACTTATAGGTCTTGTGTGACAACTAGATGTTGCTACCAAATCCCCAACCTCGTCTTCTCCGCAATCAATGTTTCCTGGACCTGTCAAAAACTGTTGAATCTGCAACTCTCCATCTCATCCAAATGACACATGTTCACAACTTCAAGAGGATCAGTCTGATTCATCTGGACCAATGGAGCTCAATGAATCATATGCTCAGCGGAACACCAATCCTAAACTATCAGGTTAGTTTGTTAGAAACTTCAACCAACATCACTCTGAGCCCTTCTCTTCTTCCTATAACCAAGGCCTGAGGTATGGTAATCCCATCTCTCATCCCCCTCAACTCTCTCCTCAAAACCCAAACCAGTTTCAATACAGTCAAGGTGTTGTTAACTTCCAACAACCTTACCCTTTTGTCCCTCAAACTCAAAGGATCAATCCTCCTATTCCTCCTCCTGGATTCCACTATCCTAGTGAGGCTTCCCATTTCCCAAACCAATTCAATCGATTTCCCGAGAACCAAAATCAAGGCAATCCCAATCCGGGACAAGCCTCTTCTTCCAAGCAACCATGGGAAAGTGATGTTGAACATCTTGCCTCCTTCACCCGTTCAAGCCTCAAGAACATTGAAACCCAAATTGGTCAACTTTCATCCCACCTTAGTCAGCAGTAACCATCCAATTCTTCCCAACTCCTAGCTCAACCATTACCCAACCCCATGGGTAATGTAAGTGAAATTGCACTTAGACCGGGAAAGCAAATTGCTATGCCTCAAGATAAGTCCTCCAACCCTCCTTTGAATGTTGACCTAGAAAATGAAAGCAAAAAATAAACTTTAAAAGCAACCTGAAACCATTTCCTCACCTCCTTCCATTCCACTTAGGAATCCAATTCCTTTTCCAGAAGCTGTCTCTAAGACAAAGAAGTCATTTGAACCTGATCCTGAAATGCTCGACATGTTTAGATGTGTTGAAGTCAACATTCCTCTTTTAGAATCCATAAAACAAATTCCTAAGTATGCCAAGTTTCTTAAGGAATTGTGCACCCACAAGAGGCAACTTAGGACCTTTGAAAATGTTTCCACCCAACAGTCTATTTCCATAAAGTGTAAAGATCCAGGGACCTTTACGATTCCATACCAAATTGGAAGTTCCAACTTTGATGATGCACTCACAGACCTAGGAGCCTCAATTAATGTCATGCCCAAATCCATATTCTCCAACCTTGGTCTAGGTCCCATGCACCCAACGGGTGTTTTCATTCAGTTAGCCAATCGAAGCGCAACCAGTCCTTATGGAATAATTGAGGATGTCCTTGTATGAGTCAATGATCTTATCTTCCCTGCTGATTTCTATGTCCTTAACATGGAAGTTGAGACGAACTCTTCTCGATCTCCCCTAATTCTAGGAAGACCATTCCTCATGACTGTGAGAACCAAGATTGATGTCCATTTTGGCATCTTATCCATGGAATTCTGTGACCAACTGGTCTATATCAACATTTTCCAATCCATGCGATACCCATTTGAGGATCACTCTACATTCTCAATTCATGCTTCTGAGGACACTTATAAGAGTCAGTTGAACCCCATTCCATCATGTTCATCCTATTCTGAAGAGATATGAAGTTGTGAAACCTGTACTAGGATTAACCAAGTCATAAATGGTGAAGTTGATGTGGACCTTTCATTCATAGACTCAATCAATCTAGAGGAACTTGAAAACTCTCTTGAATTCCACATCAATTCTGATCTCTACTTATCTACCTTGGATAGTGTTAAGGAAAATGAATCTGAAGCAACTGAAGTCCCTTTTTCTATTCTTGAGTTGTCAATCCCAAAAGTGAAATATGAGACTGATCTGAAACCTCTTCCTGCACACCTGAAATATGCATTCCTCTTCAAAAATCACTCATACCCTGTCATTATCTCTGCCACACTTACTAAAACTGAGGAGTCCAAACTTGTTCAAGTGTTAGAGGAAAAGAAAAAATCCTCATGTTGGACCCTAGATGAAATACAAGGAATCAACCATGCCCTTTTCATGCATCAAATCCATCTGGAGGAGTCATCCAAACCAATTAGACAACCACAAAGAAGACTCAATCCACTCATACTTGAGGTAGTTTGGGAAGTGATCACCAATCTTCTTCAAGCTGGTATTATTTTCCCAATTTTTGATAGTGAATGGGTTAGTCCAATTCAAGTTATACCTAAGAAGGGTGGGATAACTGTTGTCACAAATGAACATGGAGAGGTAGTCACAACTCGAGTGAAGAAAAAATGGTGTGTGTGCATCGAATATAGGAAATTGAATGTTGAAACCCGAAAAGATCACTACCCTCTTCCATTCCTTGATAAAATGCAAGAAGGATTGGCTGGAAAGTCGCACTATTGAATTCTTCAGGGATACACCGGCTATTTTGAAATCCCAATCGCACCTCAAGATCAAGAAAAGACTACTTTGACATGCCCCTTTGGAACATATGCATATAGAAGAATGCCTTTTGGACTTTGTAATGCTCCTGCAACATTCCAGAGGTGTACGATGAGTATCTTTTCAGAATTCATCGAACACTTCATGGAAGTCTTCATGGATGACTTCACCATTTATGGACAGTCATTTGAGTCGTGCTTGCATTCACTCTATCTAGTTCTCCAAAATTGTGTCAAGTGAAACCTTGTTCTAAATTTTGAAATATGTCACTTTATGGTTGCAAATGGGATTGTTCTAGGGAACATAGTTTCAAAAGATGGTATTGAAGTTGATCCTGCCAAAAATTAAGTGATCTAATCACTTCTTGAACCCACTTCTGTTCAGGACATCTGTTCAATTCTCGGTCATGCTGGTTTCTATTGGAAATTCATCCATAAATTCATTAAAATTTCACTCCCACTCACTCGTTTTCTACAAAATGATTTCACTTTCCATTTAGATGCGGTTTGCAAGAGAGCCTTCATTGAACTCAAAACTGCTCTCACATCTGCCCCGATAATCCAACCCCAGGTTGGTCCTTACCCTTTGAATTGATGTGTGATGCTTCTAATAGAGCTGTTGGGGCAATTCTTGGTCAATGAAGAGAAATAATTCCTCATGTCATCTATTATTCCTCAAAAACATTGGATGAAACTCAATCTCACTACACTGTCACTGAAAAAGAACTTTTTGCAGTTATTTTTTCCTTAGATAAATTCTGGCCCTATCTCTTAGGTGCCAAAATCATCATCTTCACATACCATTCTGCTATAAAATTCTTACTCAAGAAAAGTGATTCCAAACCAAGGCTAATAAGATGGATCCTAATGATCCAAGAGTTTGACCTTGAAATAAAAGATAGACCAGGAAAAGAAAACCCTGTGGCTGATCACTTGAGTAGAATTTCTAATTCTTCTCATTCTGAAATCATCGATCCTGAATACCCCACTAAGATCCATTCATCTCTCACTCCAAAGTTACCATGGTATGCCCCAATTGTAAATTATTTGGTTTCGGGTGTTTTTCCTGAAAAGTTTTTAAAAGAACAAAAAATGAAGTTGAAAAGTGATTCAAAATACTATTTTTGGGAAGAAAATAAACTTTGGAAAGCTGGGACAGACATGGTAATTAAGAGATTTGTTGAAGAAAATGAGCATTCTTCTATCTTCGAATTCTGTCACTCACTTCTCGGAGGTGGCCACTTTGGACCACAAAGGACCTCCCGAAAGGTCCTAGACTCTGGATTCTTCTGGCCTTCACTCTTCAAGGACTCACATGAGTTGTGTCAATCATGTCCCACTTTCCAAAAGTTTGGAACAATCTCCAAAAGAAATTAAATTCCACAAAATCCCTTAATCATTTGTGAAATCTTTGATGTTTGGGGCATCGATTTAATGGGACCATTTCCCCCTTCCAATGGATTCTCATACATTCTTCTTATGGTCGATTATGTTTCAAGGTGGGTAGAGGCCAAACCCACTAGAAATGATGATTCACATACTGTTAGTGAGTTCTTAAAGACACACATATTCCATAGATTTGGCACACCTCGTGCCTTGTTAAGTGACTTAGGAACCCATTTTTGTAATAAAATCATGGAATCTATTTTGAAAAAGAATGGGGTTTTTCATAAAACTTCAACTACATATCACCCCCAAACAAATGGCATGACTGAACTTTATAATAGATAAGTGAAAAGAGTGATTGGGAGAATTGTAAATCCCACCAGAAAATACTGTCCTGAAAGACTTGGTGAAGCACTTTGGGATTATCGAACTACCTATAAAACACCCATTAGGATGTCTCCTTTTAGGATAGTTTTTGGTAAAGCATGTCATCTACCAGTTTAAATCCAACATAAGTCTTTTTGGGCTGTGAAAACCAGTAATTTTGATTGTGAAAAATCTGGTGAAGAAAGATTGTTGGAAATAGCTGAACTGGAGGATATTCGACTTCAATCCTATGAGAATTCCAATCTGTATAAAGAGAAGTCTAAGGTACTCCATGACAAACACATCTTGAGAAAGGTATTTCATGAAGGTGAAAAGGTAATTCTCTTCAATTATTGATTTCGGCTTCACCCAGGTAAGCTTAATTCTTGTTGGGAAGGTCCTTTTGTTATTACTAATGTTTACCCATTTGGTGCAGTGCAAGTCCAATACCCGTCTTCCAAAATAACATTCACGGTAAATGGACATCGGTTGAAACATCACCATGAGAGGACATGCAATCCTGGAACAACATCAACTTCTATTGGATCCACAATAGACCCACCACTGGATGGATATGGAAACCCACCAAATCCAAACCAGGGGGAACCACTTTCCCTTTGACTCTTCTTCTCCCTCTCTCCCTATCTCTCTATTTCTTCTTCCTCCCTCATTCTCATTTTGTTTTTCTTACCACTTTCCTCATCACATTTTTTCCCTTTTTAATATTTCTCTTTTGTATGGGTGTGTCTTTATAAAAAAATAATAAAAAAAATTACAAAAAGACTCATAATTACTCACCATTTAATTTTTAAATTGTGTCCAACCATTTTGGGGAGTCAATAGATATGTTTCATTTCAAAAAAAACATCATAAAATTGGATAAAGAATCTTGTGTCAAAACCAACAAATTTTAAATGCTCTATTTTTGATTTGGAAAATGGTTTTCCCAAACCGTGAGGAACAACATTTGATTTCATGATAAGGCCACCTATGGCAATCTATTCAAAATGTGTGTTTTTCACCACCATTTGTGAGTCTTGAGTTTTTGGACATTAGAGCTGAATTTCCTACCTTAGTGTGCATTAATATGATAGAGGAATTTTTTGAACCACATGAGAATCACAATAGCCAAATAGCCTCCCATTTCCCATTAATTAATCCTCCTAGCCCCTTCAAGCCTATGAAAACCTTTTCTTTCATAGCCACATTACAAGCCCAATACCTTATCCCACCCAATATCAACATGGAATTTCATTGCATATGTTTTTGAAATTTAAGTGTGGGGGGGATGGATTTCATTTTTGGGTATCATTTCCATACTTTCTGGTGTGTTATCATATGTTTGAGGGAAAGAATCCATTTTAGTGTGGGGGGAGGTTGTCATTCAGTGGGATTTGGGAATGTATTGTACAAATGATATTGAAAAGTGTCCAAAAAAATTCAAAAAAAATCAAAATCAAAAAAAAAATCAAAAAAATCAAAAAATGGGTTGTGTCTTGGGTAGGACAAAAATCACTCTTTCTCAACCTTTGATCTTGTTATAACTATTAAAATTAGTGTCGTGAGGAGATCAAACATGGGTTGGGATATGAGTGTGAGATCTGTTTCAAGGACAACTTTTTAAAAAAAAGAAAAAAAAAGAACACTTGCATTATATTTTATATTATTGGAAGAAGTTCTGTGTTTTGTAAATATTTCATCTTCTAATTACCTTCATAGTTTCTTCCTCTATTGTGTCTTTCTTCACACAATCATTCCCTTGTAAATATTTGTTTTCATTTCCTTCCATGTTTTATTTCAAAAAAATGTGCATTGCTTTTTCTATGTTGGTATTTTAATCCTCTTCTTCTCTCTCTTGGACATTATATCCCTACTGTACCATAGCCATAGAAAACCCCATTAAAAAGAACTCTTGATTCTTGTTCACTTTGGATAGGGATTGGAATCTGAGATCTCTTTCCAAACTCTAAGATTTTCAATTTTGGTTGGTGAAAGAGTGAACCTCCAAAAATGAATTTTATCATCATGAGAGGAGTAAGTTTTGAGTGCCACCATTTTCTATGTCTAAAGTTGATAATGAAAAAATGAATTGTTTTTGGAACATTATTTTTTGTAACAATTTGTGGTGAAATTCAATATGGATGAGTGAAATAGTCTAAACCTCCCCTGATTTGGGAAAACAATATTTTAATATTTTTTGGTGAGTGAAAATGAGTTTGTCTTATTTTTATATTTATTGCCCATGAGGACATGCACAAGACTAAGTGTGGGGGAGTTGATGTTATTAATATTTTAATATCTTTTTACATACTCCCTTTACTGATTTTATAGGAAATGTGCATAATTTTTGTGAAATATTAATGTTTAAATATTAAATATAATTTTTGAGTATTATTTGAATTTATCCAGATTCAAGTTTGTTTAATGTTTTAACAATAACTATCACCCTACTTATCCAAATTGCATTATTCTTGTTTTTTAGGGTTCCAAATTCCAATTCCAACATTTCATTATAAGTCACCTTTTGCAAATTCGTCCATTTAAAGGGTCATATGGACCCCACAATAAGGCCCAAGGAAATTGTGAAGAAACTGGACCATATATAAAGATTGAATTACTGGGATCAATCAAGAAGTCAAAACACCTTAATTATCCTCCCATGTTCAGAGGAAGTTTCAAGCCGTACATGATAAAAATTTCAGAACCCAATCACAAATACAAGGGGTCCAACAGATGCATTGAAGTCCAGTCCACCATTCTGTCCGGGAATTAAAAACAGCACACTAATATTGCAATTTCTCTTGATGTAGACATCCATTCGAGATGATATTTTTCAGTGTGAAAGAGGAGATTCTTTTGGCCAACTTTGTTGAAGAAATTATTCTTAGTTGAGGGAATATTCCTATTATAAAACCCATTCACATTATGGACTTCATAAAAGTCTGTATTGAAATGGAAAGATCAAAATTGTTTACTAAAACCGCCATACCGTTGGATCAATAAGTCCAATGGACACCAAATTTTCAAAGTAGACAGAAGGAATTTTTATATACAACTTTTAAGAAAGATATTTCTCAAGATTCGGCTGTGTATATGTCCATATCGGTGATCCAAGTGGAGGGGTATTTCTGGAATGTAAACAGTCCACCACCTTGGGCTATAAATACATCCCCTCCTCTCCTTTCAAAAGGGTTGGTATTTCAGAGCAAAGGACTGATTGGAAGTACCAAGGCCCTGAAAAAGGCTTGGGAGGATCTTCCAATCTCAATTTTTCACTTTATAATCCCTTCTTCTCTCTTTTTTTTCATTTACTTTTTCATTTTTCTTCGTTGTAATTGTGCAAGTGTTTGTCTTTTTAAATCTGTTTTAATGAAATTTTCTTCTTCTTAATCTCTTATTCTTCTCCACCTTATGTATTATAATATTCATGATATTAAAATAGTTCGAATCATTTTCAATTACAGCCCCTTATTTGGCTTCCTCATTGAATCGAAATTCGATTTTTGATTCTCAAAATATTTCGTGTGTGTGTTCGGCACACTACTCTTATCTTGTCCCTTTCTTTCTCTTATCTTTATAATTCATCACCATAAAAATATATTACCAGATTAATAAACATCATAATGGCTGAGTAAATCTCTCATTGGGGTGAGTTTTAATTTAGGTATGTTAAGCGATTGAGAGCTTTTTCTCGATGAGTATTCGTTGAATTAACATTGTTTATGTTGGACTTAGCATGTCATGGATTAATGACTTGTTTCGTTTAATGTGTGGTTTCCATGGATTATTGGAACCATAAATACACTACCATAAATAAGATATGATCAAGATTAAAACTCTAAGTTAAGTTAAGGCTTATATTAAACCCTTAACACTTGGGAATTCAAATCAACGTCAACTTGTGACATGGGTGTTAATTTAAATACAATATAAAGAAAAGCTCAAGGATATCACAAGATTAACTAACCTAATGATGAACTCACGCCAAACATTGTCAATTTGTTAAATCAATAAAAATAAATTATTCATTTCAATTAAACTCTAAAAACAAACCCCCAATTAGAATACAATAAACAAAAAACAAATAACTATTTCAAAGTATCATCACTGAGGATTCGACCCGAGTGCTGCTATACACATTAGCAGAGCACTAGAACCTTGACTAGTCAATAAGCGACAATCGACCACACATTTCAAGTGGTGCCGTTTCCGGGGATGTTGCTTTAGTTATTCATTAGTTTTTGTTTATTGTAATAAGAAACCAAAAAACAAAACAAAATTTTAAATAGAAATTGAAAAAAAAATACAAAGAAAACCCCGTATTCTCATAGAAATCATAAACTGAAAAAAAATACAATGAAAACCCGTCTTCCTCATTCTTCCAAAATATCTCTGAATGCCTCGTAGCCTTCCAAACAATACCTCAGATTTGTTTGACCCTGAAATTGAGCGAACACTTCGCCAAATCAGGAGGAACATAAGAGATAATAAACTCATTCAAGAACCAGTCCTCATCCAACCAGTTGAATTTGAAATTGCCAATCCTAGGAAACAAACCCTTAATGAACTCACTACCCCTGATATGAATTACCAACCTCTTGGTATTCAATATCCAAACATAGAAACTGACTTCGAACTCAAATCGGTTTTGATTCATCTTCTCCCTCATTTTCACGGGCTAGCTGGTGAGGATTCACATCTCCACCTTAAGGAGTTCCATGTGGTGTGCTCTACCATGAAGCCTCAAGGGGTTTCTGAAGAACAAATAAAACATAGAGCATTCCCTTTCTCCCTAGATGACACTGCTAAATAATGGCTCTACTACCTTCCTCCTGGTTCCATAACCACATGGAATGACATGAAGCGACTATTCTTAGAGAAATTCTTTCGTGCTTCTCGTACTACTTCTATCCGAAAGAAAATAAGTGGTATCCGTCAGTTCCCAAGTGAATCACTCCATTAGTACTCGGAGAGGTTCATAAAGCTTGTTACAACCTACCCACACCATCAACTGCCTGACCAACTCTTGATCCAATACTTCTATGAGGGGTTATTGGCTATGGGGAGAACTCTCATTGATGCCGCAAGTAGAAGTGCTCTTGTTGATAAAACTCCTGCAGCTGCAAGAGATCTCATAAGTAACATGGCTGCAAACACACAAAAATTCAATACTCAAGCACATGCTCAAGTCAAAAAAGCCCAAGATAATCAATCAATTGAGCCGAACAAAATGACCGAGTTGATGGGTGAACTTACAGGTCTTGTGCGACAACTAGTTGTGGCTACCAAATCCCCAACATCGTCTTCTCCGCAATCAATGTTTCCTGGACCTGTCAAAAACTGTGGAATCTGCAACTCTCCATCTCATCCAACTGACACATGTCCACACCTTCAAGAGGATCAATATGATTCATATGGACCAATGGAGCTCAATGCAGTATATGCTCAGCAGAACACCAATCCTCAACTATCAGGCCAGTTTGTTAGAAACTTCAACCAACCTCACTCTGAGCCCTTCTCTTCTTCCTATAACCAAGTCCTGAGGTATGGTAATCTCGTCTCTCATCCCCCTCAATTCCCTCCTCAAAAGTCAAACCAGTTTCAATACATTCAAGGTGTTGGTAACTTCCAACAACCTTACCCTTTTGTCCCTCAACCTCAAAGGATCAATCCCCCTATTCCTCCTCCTAGATTCCACTATCCTAGTGAGCCTTCCCAATTTCCAAACCAATTCAATCAATTTCCCAAGAACCAAAATCAACGCAATCCCAATCCGGGACAAGCCTCTTCTTCCAAGAAACCATGGGAAAGTGATGTTGAACATCTTGCCTTTTTCACCCATTCAAGCCTCAAGAACATTGAAACCCAAATTGGTCAACTTGCATCCCAGCATAATCAGCACCAACCATCCAATTCTTCCTAACTCCCAACTCAACCATTACCCAACCCCAAGGGTAATGTAAGTAAAATTGCACTTAGATCAGGAAAGAAAATTTCTATGCCTCAAGATAAGTCCTCCAACCCTCCTTTGAATGTTGACCTAGAAAATGAAAAGAAAAAGAAACTTGAAAAGCAACCTGAAATCGTTGCCTCACCTCCTTCCATTCCACTTAGGAATCCAATTCCTTTTCCACAAGCTGCCTCTAATCCAAAGAAGTAATTTGAACCTGATCCTGAAATGCTCGACATGTTTAGATGTGTTAAATTCAACATTCCTCTCTTAGATTCCATAAAACAAATTCCTAAGTATGCCAAGTTTCTTAAGGAATTGTGCACCTACAAGAGGCAACTTAGTACCTTTGAAAATGTTTCCACCCAACAGTCTATTCACATAAAGTTCAAAGATCCAGGGACCTTTACGGTTCCATGCCAAATTTGAAGTTCCAACTTTGATGATGCACTCATATACCTAGGATCCTCAATTAATGTCATGCCCAAATCCATATTCTCCAACATTGGTCTAGGTCCCTTGCACCCAATGGGTGTTGTCATTCATTTAGCCAATCGAAGTACAACCAGTCCTGAGGGAATAATTGAGGATGTCCTTGTCTGAGTCAATGATCTTATCTTCCCTGCTGATTTCTATGTCCTTGACATGGAAGGTGAGACGAACTCTTCTCGATCTCCCCTAATTCTAGGAAGACCATTCCTCATGACTACAAGAACCAAGATTGATGTCCATTCTGGCATATTATCCATGGAATTCACTGACCAACTAGTCAAATTCAACATTTTCCAAGCCATTCGATACCCATCTGAGGATCACTCTGCATTCTCAATCCATGCTTCTGAGGACACTTCTAAGAGTCAATTGAACCCCATTCCATCATGTTCATCCTATTCTGAAGAGATAGGATGTTGTGAAATCTGCAATAGGATTAACCAAGTCATAAATGGTGAAGTTGATGTGGACCTTTCATTCATAGACTCCATCAATATAAAGGAACTTGAAAACTATCTTGAATTCCACATCAATTCTGATCTCTAATGCTCCACCTTGGACAGTATTAAGGAAAATGAATCTGAAGCAACTGAAGTCCCTTCTTCTATTCATGATTTGTCTATCCCAAAAGTGAAGGATGAGACTGATCTGAAACCTCTTCCTGTACACCTAAAATATGCATTCCTCTTCCATGATCACTCATATCCTGTCATTATCTCTGCCACACTTACTGAAACTGAGGGGTCCAAACTTGTTCAAGAGTTAGAGGAAAACCAAAAATCCTTAGTTTGGACCCTTGATGACATACCAGGAATCAACCCTGCCCTTTTCATGCATCACATCAATCTGGAGGAGTCATCCAAACCAATTAGACAACCACAAAGAAGACTCAATCCACTCATACTTGAGGTAGTTAGGGAAGAGATCACCAAGCTTCTTCAAGCTGGTATTATCTACCCAATTTCTGATAGTGAAATTGTTAGTCCAATTCAAGTTGTACCTAAGAAGGGTGGGATAACTGTTGTCACAAATGAACATGGAGAGGTAGTCACAACTCGAGTGAAGAAAAAATGGTGTGTGTGCATCAAGTATAGGAAATTGAATGTTGAAACCCGAAAAGATCACTACCCTCTTCCATTCCTTGAAAAATGCTAGAAATATTGGCCGTAAATTCACACTATTGATTTCTTGATGGATACACCGGCTATTTTCAAATCCCAATCGCACCTCAAGATCAAGAAAAGACTACTTTCACATGCCCCTTTGGAACATATGCATATAGAAGAATGCCTTTTGGACTTTGTAATGCTCCTGCAACATTCCAGAGGTGTATGATGAGTATCTTTTCAGAATTCATTGAACACTGAATGGAAGTATTCATTGATGACTTCACCATTTATGGTGAGTCATTTGAGTCATGCTTGCATTCACTCTCTCTAGTCCTTCAAAAGTGTGTCCAATGTATCCTTGTGTTAAATTTTGAAAAATGTCACTTCATGGTTTCAAAAGGGATTGTTCTAGGGCACATAGTTTCAAAAGATGGTATTGAAGTTGATCCTACCAAAATTGAAGTGATTCAATCACTTCCTGAACACACTTCTGTTCAGGACATCTGTTCATTTCTCGGTCATACTGGTTTCTATTGGAGATTCATCCATAACTTCAGTAAAATTTCCCTCCCACTCACTCGTTTTCTCCAAAATGATGTCACATTTCATTTCGATGAGGTTTGGAAGAGAGCCTTCATTGAACTCAAAACTGCTCTCACATCTGCCCATATAATCCAACCCCTTGACTGGTCCTTACCCTTTGAATTGATGTGTGATGCTTCTGATAGAGCTGTTGGGGTTTTTCTTGGTCAAAGAAGAGAAAGAATTACTCATGTCATCTATTATGCCTCAAAAACATTGGATGAAACTCAATCTCACTACACTGTCACTGAAAAAGAACTTTTAGCAGTTGTTTTTGCCTTAGATAAATTCTGGTCCTATCTCTTAGGTGCCAAAATTATCATCTTCACAAACCATTATGCTATAAAGTTCATACACAATAAAAGTGATTCCAAACAGAGGGTAATAAGAGGGATCCTAATACTCCAAGAGTTTGACCTTGAAATAAAAGATAGACAAGGAAAAGATAACCCTGTGGCTGATCACTTGAGTAGAATTTCTAATTATTCTCATTTTGAATTCATCGATCCTGAATTCCCCACTGAGCACCTTTCTTCTCTCAATCAAAATTTACAACGGTGTGACCCAATTGTAAATTATTTGGTTTCTGGTATTTTTCCTAAAAAGTTTTCAAAAGAACAAAAAATGAAGTTGAGAAGTGATTCAAAATACTATTTTTGGGAATAAAATAAACAGTGGAAAACTGGGATAGACATGGTAATTAGGATATGTGTTGAAGAAAATGAGCATTCTTCCATCTTAGAATTTTTTCTCTCACTTCTCGGAGGTGGCCACTTTGGACCACAAAGGACCTCCCGAAAGGTCCTAAACTCTGGATTCTTCTGGACTTCACTCTTCAAGGACTCACATGAGTTCTGTCAATCATGTCCCACTTGCCAAAAGGTTGGCACAATATCCAAATGAAATGAAATCCCCAAAAGCCCTTAATATTTTGTGAAATCTTTGATGTTTGGTGCATCGATTTCATGGGACCATTTCCCCCTTCCAATAGATTCACATACATTCTTCTTGCGGTCAATTATGTTTCAAGGTGGGTCAAGGACAAACCCACTAGAAATGACGATTCACATGCTATTAGTGAGTTCTTAAAGACACACATCTTCTATAGATTTGGCACACCTCGTGCCTTGATAAGTGACATAGGAACCCATTTTTGTAATAAAACCATGGAATATCTTTTGAAAAAGAGTGGGTTTGTTCATAAAACATCAACTGCATATCACCCCCAAACAAATGGAATGGCTGGACTTTCTAATAGAGAAGTGAAAAGAGTGCTTGAGAGAATTGTACAACCCACCAGAAAAGACTGTCCTGAAATACTTGGTGAAACACTTTGGGCTTATCGAACATCCTATGAAACACCCATTCGGATGTCTCCTTTTAGGCTAGTTTTTGGTAAATCATGTCATCTACCAGTTGAAATCCAACATAAGTCTTTTTGGGCTGCGAAAAGCTGTAATTTTGATTGTGAAAAATCTGGTGAAGAAGGAATGTTGCAATTAGCTGAACTGGAGGAGATTCGACTTGAATCCTATGAGAATTATAACCTGTATAAAGATAAGGCTAAGGTACTCCGTGACAAACACATCCTGAGAATGGTATTTCATGAAGGTGAAAAGGTAATGCTCTTCAATTCTCAATTTCGGCTTCACCCAGGTAAGCTTAATTCTCGTTGGGAAGGTGATTTTTTTATTTCTAATGCTTACCCATTTGGTGCAATGCAAGTCTAAGACCCCTCTTCCAAAATCACATTCTCAATAAATGGACATCGGTTGAAACATCACCATGAGAGGACATGCAATCCTGGAACAACATCAACTTCCATTGGATCCATAGTAGACACACCACTGGATGGAGATGGCAACCCACCAAATCCAAACCAGGGGGCACCTCTTTCCCTTTGACTCTTCTTCTCCCTCTCTCCCTATCTCTTTATTTCGTCTTCCTCCCTCATTCTCATTTTTTTCATACCACTTTCCTTATCACATTTTTTTCCTTTTTACTCTTTCTCTTCTGTGTGGGTGTGTCTTTATAAAAAACTAATAAAAAAACATAAAAAAACAAAAAAACAAAAATAAAGACTCATAATTACTCACAATTTAATTTTTAAATTTTGTCCAGCCATTTTGGGGAGTCAATAGATATGTTTCATTTCAAAAAAATTTGTGTTTTCATCATAAAATTGGATAAAGAATCTTGTGTCAGAACCAAAAAATTTTGAATGCCCTATTTTTGATTTGGAAAATGGTTTTCCCAAACCATGAGGAAGAACATTTTCTTTCATGCCAAGTCCACCTATGGCCATCTATTCAAAATGTGTGTTTTTCACCACCATTTGTGAATCTTGTGTTTGTGGACCTTATAGATGAATTTCCTACCTTAGTGTGCATTAATATGATAGAGGCATTTTCTAAACCACATGAAATCACAATAGCCAAATAGCCTCTCATTTACCTTACATTAATCCTCCTTTTGAAAGCCCTTTAAAGCCTATGAAAACCTTTTCTTTGATAGCCACATTACAATCCCAATACCTTATCCCACCCAATATCAACCTGGATTTTCATTGAATAAGTTTTTGTAATTTAAGTGTGGGGGGGATGGATTTCATTTTTGGGTATCATTTCCTTACTTTCTAGTGTGTTATCATATGATTGGGGGAAAGCATCCATTTTAGTGTGGGGAGAGGTTGTCATTCAGTGGGCTTTGGGAAGGTATTGTACAAATGATATTGAAAAGTGTTCAAAAAAAATTCAAAAAAAATCAAAATAAACAAAAAAAAAACGAAAAAATTTGTTGTGTCTTGGGTAGGTCAAAAATCACTCTTTCTCAACCTTTGATGTTGTTATAACTATTACAATTAGTGTCGTGAGGAGATCAAATATGGGTTGGGATATGAGTGTGAGATCTGTTTCAAGGTCAACTTTTGAAAAAACAAAGAAAAAAATGAACACTTGCATTATATTTTATATTATTAGGAGAAGTTCTGTGTTTTGTAAATATTTCATCTTCTCATTACCTTCATATTTTCTTCCTCTATTGTGTCTTTCTTCACACAATCATTCCCTTGTAAATATGTGTTTTCATTTCCTTCCATGTTTTATTTCAAAAAAATGTGCATTGCTTTTTCTATGTTGGTATTTTAACCCTCTTCTTCTCTCTCCTACACATTATATCCCTACCATACCATAGCCACAAAAAAACCCATTAAAAATACCCCTTGATTCTTGTTCACTTTGGATTGGGATTGGAAGCTGAGAGCTCTTTTCAAAGTCTATGATTTTCACTTTTGGTTGGTGAAAGAGTGAACCTCCAAAAATGAATTTTATCATCTTGAGAGGAGTAAGTTTTGAGTGCCACCATTTTCTATGTCTAAAGTTGAGCATGAAAAAATGAATTGTTTTTGGAAAATTATTTCTGTAACAATTTTTGGTGGAATTCAATATGAATGAGTGAAATAGTCTAAACCTCCCCTGATTTGGGAAAACAAAATTTTAATATTTTTTGGTGAGTGAAAATGAGTTTGTCTTATTTTTATATTTATTGCCCATGAGGACATGCACAATAATAAGTGTGGGGTATTTGATGTTATTAATATTTTAATATCTTTTTACATACTAACTTCATTGATTTTATATGAAATGGGCATAATATTTGTTAAATATTAATGTTTAAATATTAAATATAATTTTTGAGCACTATTTGAATATATCCAGATTCAAGTCTATTTAATGTTTTAACAATAACTATCACCCTACTTATCCAAATTTCATGATTCTTTTTTTTCAGGGTTCCAAATTACAATTCCAACATTTCATTAGAAGTCACCTTTTGCAAATTCGTCCATTTATGGGGTCATATAGACCCCACAAGAAGGCCCTAGGAAACTGTGAAGAAACTGGAACATATATGAAGGTTGAATTACTGGGCTCAATCGAGAAGTCCAAATACCTTAATTATCCTACAAAGTTCAGAGGCAATTTCCAGGAGTCCATGATAAAAATTTCAGAACCCAATCACAAATATAATGGGCCCAACTGATGCATTGAAGTCCAGCCCACCATTCTATCCGGGAATTAAAAATAGCACACTAATATTGCAATTTCTCCTGATGTAGACATCCATTAGAGATGATTTTTTTCAGTGTGAAAGAGAAAATTCGGGCTGCCAACTTGGTTGAATAAATTATTTTTATTTTAGGGCATATTCCTATTCAAAAACCCATTCACATTGTGGACTTCAAAAACGTATGTATTGAAATGGACAGATCAAAATTGTTTACTAAAACCGCCATAACATTGGATCAATAAGTCCAATGACCGCTAAAAGTTCACAGTAGATAGAAGACATTTTTATCTACAACTTTGAAAAAGTATATTTCTCAATATTCATCTGTCTATATGACCATATCGGCGATCCAAGTGGAGAGGTATTTCTGGAATGTAAACAGTCCACCACCTTGGGTTATAAATACATCCCCTCCTCTCCTTTCAAAAGGGTTGGCATTTCATAGCAAAGAAGGATTTATTGGCAGTACCAAGGTCCTTCCAAATGCTTGGGATTATCTTCAAAACTAAAGTATTCACTTGAGAATCCCTTCCTCCTCTCTTTTTTTTCATTCACTTTTGCAATTTTCTTTGTTGTAATTTTGCAAGTGTTTGTCTTTGTAAATCTGTTTTAATGAAATTTTCTTATTCTTAATCTCTTATTCTTCTCCACATTATGTAGTATAATATTCATGGTCTTAAAATAGTTTGAATAATTTTCAATTATAGTCCCTTATTTTGCTTCCTCCTTTAATCTAAATTCCATTTTTTATTCTCAAAATACTTCATGTGTGTGTTCAGCACAATACACTTATCTTGTCCCTTTATTTTTCTTCTCTTTGTAATTCATCACCATAAAAATATATTACCAGATTAATAAACATCATAATGGATGAGTAAATCTCTCATTGGGGTGAGTTTTAATTTAGTTATGTTAAGCGATTGAGATCTTTTGCTCGATGAGTATTCGTTGAATTAACATTGTGTATGTTGGACTTAGCATGTCATGGATTAATGACTTGTTTTGTTTAACTTGTGGTTTCCATGGATTATGTGAACCATAAATACACTACCATAAACAAGATATGATCAATATTAGAACCCTAAGTTAAGTTAAGGCTTGGATTAAAGCCTTAACACTTGGGAATTCAAATCAACGTCAACTTGTGACATGGGTGTTAATTTAAATGCAATATAAAGCAAAGCTCAAGGATATCGCAATCTTAACTAACCTAATGATGAACTCACCCCAATCATTATAAATTTGTTAAATCAATCATAATAAATTATTCATTTCAATTAAACTCTATGAACAAACCACCAATCAGAATACAATCAACTAAAAACAAACGACTATTTCAAAGTATCATCGTCGAGGAGTCAACCGGAGTGCTGCTATACACATTAGCAGAGAACCAGAACCTTGACCGGTCTATAGGCGACAACCGGCCACTTGTTTCAATCATTACCTAATTCAGCCTCTGGTAGTCTATGGACAGCCTCAGGCCACTATCAGTCTTCTTCATGAATAAGACTGGAGCACCCCTAGGCAACACACTCAACTAGATGAAACCCTTTTTCATCAATCCATCATTCTGAATTGGTAACTCCGAAAACTCAGAATGCACTATCTAATAGTGATCCATCAAAATCAGATGGGCAGCGGGTTGCAAGTCTATTCCGAACTCAACATCACATCGAGGGGTAGAGATACAAACTCCTCTAAGAAGACATCTAAGAACTCTCTGACAACCCCTAGAACTTCCACCATATTTTTGTCTGTTGATCCCACTGACAGCTCAGCTAGCAAGGAGAGAAGATGCTCCACACATTGACTGCCCACCTGACAGCTTTGATCGCCAATAAATACTACATGCTAGCCATCCACTCTTGAAAACAAAACTCTTCTCTGGAAGTAGTTGATAACATCGTGAACAAAAAACAAATTGTAGATGCCTAGAATGAAATTTAATGACCTCATATATAGTAGAATAAGATCCCCACTAGACGGATGTGGCCCCAACATTAGTCTACATCCCAATAAAACATCAAATAGACTAGTCTGATTTTCCAACTAGTGTGATCAACACCAGGGGAATGGAAATTCTCCCTACGTCTATTTCCATGGAACATGATAGACTAGGTGCAACAAGGGAGTGAAAATATAATGAATCAAATAAATAACACGCAAGGGTACTAAACAGACTGATTGTACCTCAAAAAACTTTCATCCCCATTGGAACAGATTCCTCAGTGAAGTGAAACTTCCCACATACATCTCCTCTAACTCTCTATTATCGACCGCCCCCCAACCACACCCTAGTCAAGGTCCCTGAGGATCACCCTATGGTCATCCTCCTCCAGCAGCCTCTACCCTTAGAGGATTTACAGTCTGTTGTCCCTGCTACTAGAATGGTCTGACCGTTAATTACTACTACAGAGGTGGGTGCGGAACCTGCCCACCCCCACTGTACTAATATCAAACTAGGCACTGGATCTAAATTGGTCCACATCATCCACAGACAAAGAACCTCTGTCTAGAGCCCATGGATAATGGTGAGGACCTGGAGATCAGAACTGGAACTGTTGATTCCTACTTCCCACTAGCCGAAACCTGTAAGTCCCTGACGCCAGAGACATGTTGCTTAATGCCTTCCCCTTCGATTAACTTTGCTAGATCCCATTTCGTGGTACAACCTTGAGTGCATCCTCTCCAATACCTCATCCTTCTTCTGAAAATCTAGGTATGCTTGTAGGGTAAAAGTTGTGATGGTATATTGAAGAGAAGGTCTGAGTGCCTTCTCCATGAATCTTGTATATAACTCCTCATCCAGAAAGAGATCCAGAGCAAAGAATAGGATATCTTTGAACTTGATCCCCACTTCCCTTATTAACATACTCCCCTATTTGAGGGAGAGTAGCTCATGCCTCTTCTCGGCCTTCATTATAGAGGAAAGAAACTCTACCCGGAACTCCTTCTCAAATTCAGTTCATGGGACATCAATCTCCTTCATCTCCCCGAGGTAAAGCATCCACCAATGAAACACCAATCCTCACATATGGATCACTTCCAGAGGAACCTAGTACTCCCCCAAATCATGGATCAAGGTATAGGTAATTTTTAGCACCTCAATCCATCCCTCCATCTCTATGTCTGAAAGGATGACTTCTTACATTCTTAGGGTCTGTCGCAAGAAAGATTGAAGGGTCTTTTGCCAAAATTAAAATTCCTCCTCTCGATTGGTCCTCTACTGATCAAAACAGTTAGCCCACTAGGCCTCAACTTCCCATACCACACATGCGAGATGTTCAGGTTCCATAGCTGGAAAGGTAAACATGGAACTTCAAATCCTGGGTAGTATGAAATTTTCTTACAATATTTATATTAAATATGAATTTAAATTAAATTCCCATTACACACAAGATCACAATTCAATATGATGCATGTGCATTTCCTACGGTCTCTACCCGGTAATATGCATATCCTCACTTGGTTGTTTGGTAGGATCAGAGTCCTTGCATCAGATCACGAGAGGACCTAAAATCCCTTTCCCTAGCTAGTCTTCCCTAGCCTATTTCTTGCACCAATATTTCCTAATAGTGATTCCCTACCATCTCATGTAATCATCATTGTACCTAACTCTAAACTCCATCCTATCTCTCAACCCTCACCTCTGATACCAATCACTCATAACCCACCTTTGTCAAGATGAAGGAGAGATAATGACCACTGAGTCCCACCTTTAACAGGCCCTAGAGAGGTGAATAAAAACAAGGTTATAGACTCTCTCACAAAATGGATGGAATTACCCTTTTTAATGAAAACATGATCAGGATATAAGACAAAAACAATCCCAAAAAACACCAAACATTTATATAAAGGAAACCAAAATCCAATTGATGCATGATTTAAATGTAAACTATGACAAAAGTACAACCAAATAACCGAAGAAAGTACCAAAAGAAAGAGACTAAGAAGTAGCATAGAAACTATCCCAATTCGCAAGCTAGTAAAATCTATCACGGACCTCAAATTCCTCCTGGAAACCTGAAAATAGTTTTACAAACGTAGGGTGATTATACAAGAATAACCAGTAAGAAAACGGAAGCCACCCGTTCACAAGTGGGGGAACATACTAATGCCCCTATGAGAGAGTAATAGAACCTCAAAGCACCTACTGATGAGTACTAACCAGCCCATCCTCACTAAGGAACACTAAAAAAATAACATAAGTCAAGTAAAGTAATAGTATAAGCACATCAACATTTGGGTACCCCGCACCACCTTCCCACTGGTTGGCTGCTCATTCCTAACGACTAAAATTTTTATACTACCACTCTTCCAAAATGAAATACCATTTGCAAAACCTACATAAACCCACCTGGGCCTCAGACCACACAAAAATCCCAACCAGAGACCCCAAGGCCAGAACCATGCCACACATCTCGCCAACATACAACTGGTCCACAACAACCACTCCTCTTGCCCGAAGACACCTGGGCCTCATCCAGAAGACACTAAGGACAAAAATATGGCATTAAAACACCTGGGACCCTCATCCAAAACAAAACCTACATAAAGGATCATAGACTATGCTAATCCTTAGTCCATTACAGCCTACCCAGATACACTCGAGTGGTAAGAACCCGGAATGGGGTGTGAGGAAGAAAGTCAGTAACTATTCATCCATCCTCCCAATGGGATGTTGGTAAAGACACCCTCCCCCATGAAATGGGGGTGTTCGGTACATGGTACTCAACAAGGGTGGGGTGCATATAGAAATCACAGGGAATTACATTTTATACATTTAGGTAAGCAAACACTCTTCCTAACCAATGGGTTTTAAAAAACATACATCCCAAACAGAACCACATTAGATGATACCCCTATATGTATAAACACATAAATAGCCACAATGAAACACAATCCTAACCCCTTTTCATTTAAACACTTTCCATTTATTAATTAAGGGGTTAATTTGTTCCAGCACTAACCGGGAAAACTACCAAGGACAATATCTGCAACTATTTTTAGAAGGATAAAGGCTACTAAACACTGCCATAGAAAACAAGGAAGTAGGGACCAAGGTAAGGAAATCCATTTTAACACCCATTTATAAAAATAATAGAGAACAACCAACCTATAGTCCCACTGTATGATCCATTTTTCATAAACACCCTTTCAACCATTTCCAACTGTCATTATTCAAAGTTATCATGCTCAATAATCCTCTCACAAATAGAACTAGAATCCCCGCTACACAACAGAACCACCCCCAGAAAATCCATAAAAATGAAGCCACAATGCAACCCAATCCTTCAACCTCGATTCTCAACCACTGCCCAAAAGTAGTCCCACTGCACAACAAGTCTATCCATTCCACAATCAATCAATATCTCAACCTAAGATTCCATCCCACCTCATGTACTACCACATACACAAATTCCATAGAAAAACACTAACAAACAATAGCTCCACAACACTAATTGGCCATCCCCAAAACACAAGTTCATTACCAATGTCTACCCTCATACATGTAACAGGGATACCAAAAAAACATCACAAAACCTCCATGAAGTATAAAACCCAAAAAAAACACAACACACAACCACACCATCAGTCCAATTATATTTATGTTTAGAAGGATGTTTTTAATTCCAATTTAAACAATATGGGTGATCACAAAACATTTTTAATCCTGGGGTATCCATTTATTTAACCAAGTATATCTAACTTAGGATATTTCATGTTATATCCATTAATCTAAGAATCAAAACAAAAAAATTATATATCACCTCCTATGCATAAGAAAACACCACCAATAGCCATGATTTTCAGAAGACCTTAGAGTCCATACAATTAAAAACAAGGTTCATGTATAATAATTGAAACAACATACATAACATCATCACTTCCCTGTCATTATTTTTTTTTCTGCCTATTATCTTTTGATCATTATATTCTATTCCCCTCATTTATTACTTGTTAAGGAAAAAGGATTCATCCATTCTTTGTTACGAAATATTACTACACCCACCCAACATAATACACAAATAAAGAGAGGTAGAAGAATATATACCTAAAACAATAAGAGAACAAAACTCCTCTTTTCTCCAAAACATACTGTCACACGAGTAGCAGAAAGATCCAAGAAAACTAGATAGGAAAGGGATCTAGAATAGGCGCATGACTCATCTAGAGAGGAGGGATCTAGTTTCACCAAGAGAAAAGATAATAGAGGTTATATTCTTTATAAAAAGTCTTATCCTATATCAATTTAATTAAAACATTTCCAAAGTCCATTAAAGTTGAATCATGGCCAAGATCACACTGTTTGAATATCTCAATGTCCCTAGAGAATTATAATATTAATGATATACTTAATATCCTCTGAAACACACATAAAAACACCCAAAAAATGCTTTAAACTCATTTTATTTCAAAATAAAATGTAAGATGGTAAAAACAAAAAAAACAGGTGAAACTGGGAAAACATGAAATTTGGAAAAGGGGGAGCCACCGTTTGGTGTTCCACCATTTTGGTGTGCCACTTTTTCAGTGGGTCATCATTACGGTGCCACTATTTCGTTGTTCCTCCATTACAGTATTGTCATCTCGTTGTTCCATCAACACGGTGCCACCATTTTGGTGATACAATATTTCTGGAAAACACTCAAAACAACCCAAAGTTACCCCCAAGAACACTACAAGAACTAGATTTTCACAAAGGAACGACATGGGTAAATTCAAGTCACTATAGGAACTCTCTCTATATAACAAAATTTTGATCATAAGGGAAGTATTTATCGAAGAATAACTCTTTATAATCTTCACATTATATAAGGTCTATTTCCTCTTCCTCCCTGATATTCTGGATTAACGACCACATTGGTCAACATATCCATTGAGAAAACACACTGTAACTGTATCCTTTTCCTTTTCACTGCATCCCAATTCTATGAATATATTCTCCAAACTCATAATCCATTTCTCTGACTACATTGGATTAGTAGTATAAAAAATTATGGGGGCCTCAATTGGATAAAGTGATCCAAAATCAAAGAATCTCATTGTGGAATATGTTTCCCTTTTCTGGAAAGTTTATGTGTCATAATTTGATTATGATTCCCTAATATATAAATAACATACAAACCTATAATATAGGATATATTAGAGTCCTCTCCAGGGAAACATCTATATTTTCCATGAATATTGATACACTTCTTCATTATAGATTCCATTTCTAAATAATGGAATACACTATATTACATCATAAAATTATGGAATATAATATAAAATCTTGAAACTATTGAAACACTTATCATAATGGAAAATATTTTTGTAGCTAATATCATAATTATAAACATGGTTTCTTTGGGGTGTTCTTCTATAATTATCCTCAAATTATAACTTAGGTTTATGTTCCCTAATCTATGTTTTCTTAAATTTATTTTCTATGTTTTCTACTAAACATTCTCTAATACCAAATATAATTATCATACCCTAGAAGTCTGAAGTCAGTGCCTTATTGTATTATATTTCCAATGTTACAAGGAATAAAATATAGAAGGACCGACCAATTTAGTTATTTCAGAAATAATATATATATATTATAACCATTTTACATTGGTAAATAGAAAAAAAATCATACATAACAAATCATAATAAACTACATCCTTGAAACACATTCAACGATCTCTTCTTCATAATGTATGTAAAGGAAAAAAATAAGGGTGAGCTCAAATGCTCTGTAAGGGTAAGCATAAAAAGGAAGTAATCATGAATCTATAAGATTAAACAATATGTATAGGTAAATAACTTAAAACACTTTTTGTTTAAACAACTAGATAAGGCATAATCACTATGAAAAGTTAAATAACTGAAGACCCCTTTCATTTAATCATTTAACTATGAATTAAATGTAACCATAGATAATGTTAATGAAAATAAATCATGGATAATGATAATAATAACTAAATTATAAATAATTTATATTCTTAATTATTGGAATACATGTTTATTAGGTATATGGTGCCTTTCTCATCCACACCTTTTATAATATGGTTTCGTATATCGGGTGCAAACCCATCAGAATATGCCAAATGGTTCATCTCATGAGGCTACCATTGCATCAAGAGGGTTATAGTAAACAGTCCCCAACCCATTCCATACCTATCCAAATAATTCCTTATATATTTAATAATCAATTTAATTAATAAATAATGGTCTTTATTATCAAATATACATATTGATTTAAACTTACAAATTTATCAAAATTTCCCCAATTAATTAAATAACATTCAAAGTAAATGTCATATGTAAAAATGGAATACGATTTAGGATATAATAAAATTAATCATGCAATAATATGGATATTTAAAATAAAATTAATTTATAATAATAAAAATGATAATAATGATGTGATTTTTTCAAGATAAAGTTAATAATGACAAAAGAAATTGTGATTGTAAAGATAAATTTTACCACCTGGTAATTTTCAAGTCAAAACCCCTTGGATGAGATAATTCTAAGTAAAAAAATAATTTACCATGATGTATGATTGAATTGTGATATTAAATGAAAAAGTTTTAGTATATACACAACATAAAATAAGTAAGTGGTGACTATTACAATTATCTCACAAATGTAAAAAGTGAGACGAAAATCCATTACCTTGAGTCCGACTTATCACGTGTGCCTTTATAATCAAGAATAATAAACTTATGTTAACTATTTACTTCATTGAGAACATTTTTCAATTTTATTATTACTTTTACTTCAATTATTAAATAAATTTTACTGAAATATTTAAATAATTATGTTTATGCCCTCTTTTTTGACCAAATTCGGTTCATATGTCA
Organism: Viscum album; assembly: GCA_963277665.1. Taxonomy (NCBI): domain Eukaryota; kingdom Viridiplantae; phylum Streptophyta; class Magnoliopsida; order Santalales; family Viscaceae; genus Viscum; species Viscum album. The sequence goes on from OY728157.1 coordinate 1,999,534,132, forward strand.
AAAACGAAAGTGGTAGGTCGACTATGGTCAAAGGGGTAATTATATAAACTTATTAATAATAATTTTAAAAAAAATAATTATCATAGTTATAAATAAATTATTCTTTTAAAACTGATCATGAAATATGGTTATGGAAAATGAACCAACATTACAATCATGGAGATTCTAGGTCGTACGTACACATCAGTAACGTTCCCATTTTTCAATGATCATTATTGAAATAAGGTAAGTAAAATTTTATCATTAAATAATTATAATTATAACACAAATACCATTTTATTTAATCATATACACTTATATATATAATTCTTGTGATGTGAAAGGAATGACATCGTGTTGAGAAGACGGTAGTCCATAGGTCCACGAATGACATTGTCACCTTTTTAGTGTGTGAGAAGGGTAACAAAAAAATTATATATTATATTTACATAAAGTTAATTATGTAATGAATATAATATATGAATAATTTATTTCACATATTTTTAATTAAACCAACCCATAACATATTCCATTTAAGGTGTGACTGTATCACATTGTTTTGAGGACGCGGTAGTCTACACAACCACAAATGATGTTATCATATTTACAAAAAATGGAAGTCATGGTGGTATGTGTTATATAAAAATTCCATATATAATAAAAAATATATAAATATCTCATATATTATATAAAAATAGGGTTTCCATTATAATTCCCAACCACGATAGGTGGTAAAAGAAAAATGAACGACATCGTTTCGTGAGGCAGTAGTCCACCGTACACAATGATGGTAAATTCATTACCCATCTGATGGAAGTGTGTGTAGATGTAGGTTGAAACCTTAACATAACAAAATATAGACATATTTATGATACTTATTCTACTATATAATAATTAAATAAGAATAATTAATGGTTTGAGTAATAAATAAAGAAATCGAGTGTTTATGAATGTTACCTCTGTTACGTGTAACTCCCTTTAGTATGCACCAAAGAAAATCCATAGTTTTCTTTATACCAAAATTTAGGATTCTAGGATGAGGGGAGGGAGTTTTGGAGCTTTTTTGGGTAGATTTTGGATGTGATAAATGTCTTTAGATGTATGAATATCTAGGAGGGGTGAGTTCCATTTATAGTGGAAGAGGATTGGTATTCCTGTAAATATAAAAAGGTGAACACTTTTTAGTGGTATCCCATACATAATATTTCTCTAATAATGATCAAAATTAAATAAAAGATAAAATATCATATAAATACTTCCAAAAAATAGGTTTTTTACATTTTTTTCAGCCATTTTTACCTTAAGTTTATCCTTTTCCCCTTGTTAAGATAATTTTTTTTCTTAATTACTATATATAATTTTAATTACTCTCACTAATATTTTGGATTAAAAACTCATTTGACTATATTATATTTTATAAATTGTTCTAATTGAAATTATTGAATCCATTTTTTCAAATTTCAATAACATAAGTAGAATAAATTAATATGTAATTAATCAGGTATATGGGAAGGAAAAGTTGGTTTTTAAAGTGAAAATATCTAAAAGTTTGAAATATTTTTATTTCAAGTTTCAATGTAAAATTGATTCCAATGCCATAAATTGGATTGAATTATATAAAATTGAACTAATCATAATTTAAACCTAATTAAAAATTTATTTTATCATTATTAGTTAATTAAATGAAAATTCATTTTTCAATTAGAAATAAGTATCTTTTCACTATTCAACAAATAATGAAAATTCTCATAATAATTCCAAAAAATAAAATATAATTTTTTTACATTTCTATTTCAAAAATTAATTTTTTCATATTAAATATTTAAAATTTTCAAATTTTATATTTTAAATAGGTGCGCCATTAAAAGGAGGTAAATCTGCCTTTATAAAAATATAGGTTTTTATGTGTAAAATCGGACTTGTTCTTATCATATGCCTAAAAAATATATTATAAAAATGTTAAAAATGTTTTATTGAATATATTATATATATATTTCATTAATATCATCCAACAATAATGATTAATTTAATTTATTAAGATAAAATTCCTTTGTATAAAAAAATAGTTCTGATTTTATAAACACGTTTCCTTTATATTCTATTGGTTTTTATTTTCATTTCTAATTAATTTGTAACCAATGAATTCAACCATATATTTTCATAAGTTATTTAATCCTATCATAATAAACTAATTTAATATCTCTTTTATGGTTATTATATTAAATAATAATGTTAAAAGTATTCTGTAAAACTTACTCTTGTGTGTAACACAAGGTATTGAAGGAACTCGGTGTTGTGTGCATTGCCAACTACTCAGTATTTAATGTAGGGTAAGCTTAAACTTATTTTTCTTATAATTAATTCATGTAAAAAAATATTATTTAATTTAAACTAATATTATTATATAGTGTTGGGGTGTTACATAAATGGTTCATGGAAGTCATGAACCCTAGTTTTGGGAATATTCTAGAGTTCTCCATAATGATATCTAGATCAGTTCCATAAAAACACCTAACTAATTAATGTAGTTTTGAGACCATATACCTTCCTTTAATAGGCATAGTATCCTATTACGGATGTAGTTTTGGTTATGTATTTGGTGGTTTGTAAGGTTCTAGTGGTGGATAAGTCTTTGATATACCCACACCAACATTGCCCTTAAATAACTATTTTCAAATGTAGAGTGTTGATATTAAGGGTTATGGGTTGATGTCTGTAATGGATGGATACACACAAATGATGGTAATTACAGTAATAGGTGTGATTAATGTATTATACATATTAAATGTAGACTAATCATTGTACATATGATCAATACATCCAACACTATTTTTTTGGAGCTATGGATTCCAATGAAACTCTTGGATAGAACAATGTCATCATGAGAGGATTCCCTTGATAGAAACCATATTTCACTCACACCGCTTGGTGATATGGAATTGGGCATTATTTTGGAAGATATAATTCATGATATTTAATCATGGTGGTGATCAGACCCATTAGTTGTAACTTTAGAAAGGATAGAATACCCTTTTATATCATTTCAAGGTTATGTTCAATTGAGAATATGAGGTAATGTCCGCCCCAATGGTGAGTAGGACACCATGTAAAATGAGTGGATATAATCCTCAATTTCCTGTATCAAACTATCCTTTAGTTGGTATGTTTCGATTATTTTTATTGAAGGTTTTGAAAAGGATATTATTATTTTGAATATTATGGAGTACATAAAAGCTTTATGGGTGGTGACCCATTGTAATCCCCCAATGGATACAGATATGTGCATATCCGCATTAACTCTGAATAAAGTGATTATATTTTCTAGTGGTTTAATCTATAAAGTTTATAGAAATCATATTGGTTTAGTTGTGATTTAGTGGTTGGTGACCTATTTAAGAATTTTAGGTTCAGTTGATGGAGGTGGATCTTGTGAAACTATCCCTGAAGTGTTGGATCCTTGAAGAAATAAGGTGGTGTTTCCCATATCTAATTAGAGATAGTAAACCCATGCCCATCCTTGGTGTGAGAGTATCCCATATTTTTGGTATCAATTGAGCAGTCCTTTATGTCCATATATTTCAAGGTGAGGACCTATAGGTTTTATCATATAGTTGGAATCATGTTATCCACTTAGCCGATTATATATTTATTTATCCCATGGTATCTAATTTGTCTTTATTAAGGGGAATTTGAGAAAGGATCTTCCTTTATTGGGTATGGTTCTCAATGAAGTACATATAGAAAATTATATGGTTGTTCTCAATTTGTAGAAACTGTTACTATGAAGTAGTGTATATTTCATAAATGTTTATGGGTTTATTATCTTAAGTATATCATATGTTATCCTAGGTTATAGAGACAAAAAATCAGGGTTATCTAAAGGTTTAGGATTTTCCATTTCAAAATATGGTTAAATGGATCAATTAATTGAAGTGGTGTGCGGATAGGTGCCTTTTACTTCTTGGTGTTCCTTCTACAAGTACTCTTCTTCAAATTTCCTAAAATAGTGAATAATATAAAATAATATTGATTTTTTTATGTGATTATATATTGGATTGAAATTCTGGATGTGATGTTTTAACTTAGGATTACTAAGAAAACCATGTTTCCCTTGTTCTTATATCAAGAGACAAAGGGGAATATGCCTAATTGGATATAACTAATGAGAATTTTAACCATATCCAAGAGAAAATTCTACATAGATTCTATCTAAGTGTCAGAGTGGAATATTTGGTTTTTTAATAATATAATAAATTTTCATTGATCAATTGTTCCAATGTAACAGTAATCTAGAAAACTTATGAAGGTGGGGATCATAACTTCCCAATATGAGATATTATTGGAGGTAAATAATTTAATAATTTATGATTTCAGTTCAATGTTTTATTTTATTTCATTTATATAGATGTCCTTTGGGTCAGAAAGAGGGAAATTTGTGTTTAAGTATTCTAAAATTATAATAAAGATTTCTTAGGCATCTGCTATGGTGATTATCCAAACAAATATTTAATTGATAATTATTATCATGTAAAGGAATAATATAGGGATGAATTCATGGTGTGTGTGGTGAAATATAATATTCATTTCCTATAAAGTGTTTCCTAGAGTTTTCTTGGATCCCAAAAAACTAAGGATGGATTAAATCTGTGCATAGATGGGTTGTTTCTTCATATGAGATTGTTTTACACAATTATTTATTAAAAAATCAAGATTTTTTCTTTAGAAAATGTTTAATAATTTATTTGGGGAGGATATAGTGACCCAAAATTTTCTAGATTGAGACTTAGTTCATTTTTTATTTTTTATATATTGAGTACCAAAAAAGAGAAATTTTAATTTCACTATAGTAAAAAACCTTGAAAAAATAATTTAATTACCCTATTGGTTTAAAAACTACATGTTTATCCTTGTTAAAAATATATTAATTTAATGATAAAATTTAAATTTTTGGAATAATAAATATTTTTTATTAACTATTAATGTATTATTCAAGTGAAAACCTTAATTTATTTGAAACTGGATCCTGGAAAAATAATTATTCATAGTGGTTATGTCTAGAAAAAAAATTCTTCCATTTTGAGGTATAAGTTATCTTCTCAAGTGTCAATCCTTAGATTTATTAGTTTCATGTTTTTATTTAAAACACTATCAAATTCCACACTTAACTAACAAAATAATATATTATTTTTATTAGTAATATAGAATATTATTATCCATGTGGTGATGATGGTGTGAATTAGAGGAATTTTAGAGTGAGTTTGTTAAGATATTTTTTCTTCCCATGGTTATAAGAATTAAATAAGAATCTTAAAAGGTAATTTTAGTGATGCATTTATATCTTATTATATATTTTTTTTAATGAGGATAAACAAGTGGAGTAGAAAAATTAAAATCTGATGATAATTATTTTCTACAATGATGAAATTTATTAGGGTATTATATTGATTTTTATCGCAACTAAAGACCCTATTTTTCTTTGGTGAGAGTAATATATATAATTAATAATTTTCCATGGTGATGATGAAACCTGGATCAATGAAGTTTTAACAATGCACACCAACTATGATAGAAAGTTTAAGTGACAATGTCTACATCCTGAGCTAATACATTTAATCATCAATATTTTCCTAATTTTTTCTTGAATTATATCACCCCTATATGATATAATCCCTCTAAAAACTTATTTTGTGAAAATATATTAGAATTATATTTATAAAACAAGTCGAATAATTGAAATTTTATTTGATAATAATAATAAGTGTATTTTTTCATAATAAATTCACATGAATATAAACCTTGATTTATTTTTTGTGAATTTAATTTAAAAGTTTCATTGAATTAATTTTATTAATAATGTGAAACTAATCATTCATCTCAGAAAATGGTAATCCCATAAATAAATATGGATTATCCTTATTAAATAAATTATATAGAATAATAAAATTTTCATTTTAATAATTATTATTTAAGAGAAAGGATTATTCCATTGATGGATATGTAATTTGAAATATAATAAGGGATAATTCATAACTAATATCAATTATATAAATATCTAAATGATGGCATAAATATTTAATTTTTTAAAAAAAATATTTCATTAGTTTTTTGATATTTTGTTAATATTCCATTTATTATTTTAAATTAATGAAATCTATATAATGGTTATTACATTCATGTGGGGTTTTCATTCGATCAATAATCATTTCACAACTATAATATTATTATTGGATTGACTAATGTATTTTACTTTATTATAGTTATACTATGTTATAATATTTATTTATATTGATTAATAATAATAAAATATATATTATTATAGTTTTATTCATGGTAGTGTGATTTATAAAGGATGAATAGAGATGATAGAGAAATAATGAAGAGGAATGGTGAATGAAAGTTAAATTAATAATCTATTTTTCTTTTGATTACTATCTTCCCACATTTTCTAATGTATATGAAGGTGAAAACAACATTGGGTAGTCATGCTTCTAACTGACTAATGTGATTTTTCTTTCTTACCCTCATACTTTTACATCATGGTTCATTCATTATTATGAATGGTGATAACAAATACAGGCCATAGTAACTCAGGTTCCGGTATATAGTTGAGATTATGTGATGGTTTTTGGTCATTTTTTGATGAATGGTTGGAGAGTAATCATCTAAATGATGAATGTTGACTAAATATACCCCCCATGATGTTGGATTGAAGTTCTAAGGGAAGCAGTCTTGGTTGGCCGTGGAGATGCAATAATAGGTAGAATAGATAGTAGTGTTAAAAATAAAATATATATTTATCTACTCCTATAGAATTTTTTATAACTAAATTGTGTTTAGTCCTTCATCACCCTTAGAGTAAATAACCTAAACCTAGTAACCCAAATTTAGTTTTTACATTATTAAATTGGTACTAGATACAATCAATGTCATCACAATTGACCAAATTTTTTTTTTGTCATAGTAATCTAAATACTTATGTGATTCCAATATTACATTGGTAATATAAAAACTTTTTATAAAAAACATCCATTCATCCTTGATATCCTTCACAATATCCTTCCTCATAACCAAGAGAATGGAATAAAACATTAAGGTTGATATTTATCTGTAAAGGTTATGTGAAATGATAGCTAACATGAGTGAATATAAAATAATCAATACGGAAGGATAGATAACTGAAAACGCATTCCCTTTAATCAAAAACTTGAGCACGACTAATAATATGGAAGGCATAAATGATGGTAAAATAATCCCATATAAATAATCACATTATCTTGGAACTTATCTATGGATAACATAACTATTCAAATAATCACATAGACATCAATAAAAAAATAATATTATTTTAGAGAATAATGTCATATATATTAAACAAACCATCAAGGTCTCATGCCAAGTCATCTTATATACCATCAAGACCTCATTTAAAGACATATTACTTAAATGTGTAAGGCCCAATTCAGATACCCAATATGTTTTATCTCTTGAGACATATCAATGCATCAAGGGGTATATAATTCAAGGACCCCAATCACTAAAAAACTATAATTCATTCATCATTTGAATAAAAAATGCTACTTAATCAACATGCCTAAAAATCAATAAATGTATGAATTGGAAGAGATAACATGTAGAGTTTCAATACCTTCCTCAATAAAAATTATTATAAATCATACAAATAAATAATATGGATAGTTTCTTTACAACATATCCCTAATAGATCATCAGTTTAATAAATATCATTTCATCATTTATGAATAAAAATAATATAAAAATATCATTAAAAACAAACTTTAGGAAGATTCCCTTTAACTTTAAAATCAACTTAAAAAAATTACAAAATATTATAAAAAAAATCTTTAAATATAACATTGGAAACTAGTAAAGGAATATTCAAATCATTTATTAGTCATGATAGTGGAATTTTTTTTACTAATGAGTATCTTAAAATAGTTATTCATTTCATAATTCCATTAGAAAGAAAAAACGTAACTCATTAAATAAATAAAAATAATAGTCCTTTTAAACAATTTTTTATGAATTAAAACATTGGTGAAAATTACTTAAAAAATAATAGGATAATTTTAGAAACATTATTTAAAATATTTTACTATAACAAATACATGGAAGAAAATATATTTTTTACCAAGGATATAAATAAATTTGTTTCTCCTTAAAAATATTATTTCATCCTATTGAGTACCTAAGGTGAGGAAAATTAAAGGAAAACATGAATCTTTTAGAAATAAACAAAGGATAATAATTTATGATGGTTTAAAATGGAATTATCATACAATTCCCGTAAATTTAAATGGAACAGAAATAATCCTCAATAATGATGACATTATGAAATAAACCCTTATCACTTTGGTAATATTTGAATCATAATCACCATAAAATAAATAACATCAAATAAACTATAAATACCATGAATATAAATAGATTAATAAAATAACATATCAATGTGGAAGTATATACACCACATGAAGGAATAAAGTGGTGAATGTGGCATATGTCTCATGGAAACAAAAGTGAGATGAGAAAACACATACCTCTTGTATGTATTATATAGTATGTATTCAAACCTATTGAATTATAAATATACATTTAGGATACATCTATTATAAAATAATAATCATATATATCATTCCATAAATAATTTACTTATAATTATTTTTCAACATTGTCTTAATAATTCTTTTTTAAAATCACTCCTCTATTGGATAATTGTTTCATTTTTCATATATGTTTTGGTTTTTTAGTTTTCCTTCTTGTAACATGATTTATATTACACAATATATATAATTTTAATAAATTATATGAATATAATATATATTCATTATATATATATATATTTAGAATCATCCCAAAAAAAGTTGTGATAAAAAACTGTTCAACGAGATGGCAGGTCGTACATACAGATGAAAGTTGTTTCATCAATTCAATAGATGAAAAAAATAATGTTACATAATATTTTATCTTTAAATAAATATTATTATATCATATTGATTTATTAAATATATTCTTATAACCATACTTTTAAAGTATAAAGAAATAGATCACATCACTTTGTGGAGGAGGTAGTTCACACGTACACACGAGCGACGTTATCATTTTTCAAATTATTGGAAGGTAAGAAATAGATGTTATATTACAATTAAAACATAATAATTAATATTTAATAAATATAATATGTATTAATTATAGTAATTATAAGAGGAAATTAAGCTGACCGAGTTGATAAAGACGATTACCTATTCTTTAATAGAATTCATTTAGATTCCATATTAAGAATACTTAGAATGGTCTTTTAAGAAGACTATCACCTATAATTAGTTTATAGGTATGTTCATAAGAGAAATAGTTAAGTTTTTATTGATATATATGGATCAAAGTGGTGTAAATAACTGAGAGAAAAGGGAGTCCTTTAATAAAGGAAGGAAAGCAAAAACATTGAAATTCTAAAAATATTAAAATACAATTCTGTAATTTTGAAAAACAATTATTCCAAATGGATAGATATCAGAAGAATAAAAATTATATGGCACAAATATTCTGAACCAATAAAATTTATATAGATTTTTTTTATTTTTATACCATATTTTTTTGTTTAATCCCATGCTTAACCATTTTTATCTTTATCATAGTAATAACTTTTTCAATCATAAACGGTCAGAATTCTACTTATACAGAAAAAAAGTCCAATAATTATGCATGGTATTATAGTTTTCAACCATTTATCATCCAAAATTTCTTATTTAAATATTTATTTAATTTATTAATATATTTCTATCAGAAAATACAATTACAATCAATTGAATAACTATTCACATAATTTGACTTTGAATGCAACGTGAAAGTAATGAAATTTCAATAAAAACCTTTCAAACATCTATAATATTATATTTTAAACCAAAAAGTTCATTTATCACAATAGTTCACCCTAATTGTACTATATTTATTATTTGTAAAAACTATATATTTTATTTTTTTATTAATTGAATAAATCTACATCAGAATTATGTAAGCATTTAATATAATTATTTTAAAATTAAATATTATAAATAAATAACCACGATAATAAATAAATTTTCCTTAAAAAAATTAGAACCAATCTTATCCTATTTTTATCATTATATAAAAATTATAATGATATTAAATTATGGAGAGTGAAATTTTATATTTATATTTTCGTAAATTAATATAAATGTATTAATAGAATACAAATGGAACCAAGTGGACACATATTTAAGGCATGGTTAGAAATGTCCAAAATCCACCCATATAATAGGATAATAGAAAGTATTCTGTAGATTTTGAAACCATATGTAATGGTTTATTCATAATTTTAATCATTTTTTCATTTTTAAGGTGACAAATGTTTACCATGGTTATTATTCATAATCATGGAAAATAAAAGGGTTATGTTTAAAAAAAATTGAAACTCATAATCATAAATATAATATCTATTTATCATGATTTAATCTCTATAATTGTAAAAAATCAATTTTATTATAAATGCATAAAATGCAAGGTAAATGAATTTCTTAAAATGTGTTTTTAACTAATAAACATTATCTTATATTCAAATCTTAAATATTTATAATTAAAACGAAATTAATTATATTAATATAAATAAATTATATCCTATGTAATATATTGATCAAATCCTAAATATAATTGAACTTTAAAATTACTTAAAGTAATTATAGTATTTAAGAAATAAGTATTTTTCATTATTTACTAAAAAATAAATCATTTCAGAGATATCCAAAAATTTGAAACAAATCTATTATTTATATACGGATTTTGAAAATTAAGTTTACTTTTTAAAATACATTTTCAAAAAATTTAAAAAATAATTATTATATTTACTCAAAAATCATAATAAAATTTATTTTTGAATAAAATGTATTTTGGTGAATAAAATGTCTTTAATAAAAAAGTGTTTATTTCCTGGGAATTAATAAATAAATTTTTATTAAGTAGGTAATTTAAAAAAAATCATAATCTTTTATTTCTTATTCATACCCTCTAATTAAAAGGCTATGTTATAATGCTAACATTTAAATAAAAATATTTTATGGTTTGTTTAAGCTTTATGTTGTGTGTTTTATATGCTCTTGGATATGGTGTTTATTTAAAATCTCAGTGTGTAACATATAGTGTATGTCTCTAATTACAATATCCATATTTTGATTAATACCACACAAAATTTAACACACAAAAAATCATCATTTCAATCATACCCGATGGTATAAAGATTTCACATTATGTTAAATATAACAAGTCATGCATCTCCAACAAAAACCACATGTAAAATGGGATTAAGTGCCTAAATGTTTACTCTATTTGAAAACCATGTTGATATGGTAGACCATAACATTATTTGAACTACTACATACTAAAGGATTTAACATAGAATGGATGCGGTGGGGTGAGTGAAAAAATTTATTTTTTATCAGATTATTTAGATAAATCCCAAGTAACTTGATGAATGAAACCTCAAAAATTATTATAGAAGATATTTTACATTCAATTTAATGTTAATTTTAAAAACAAATCTTAGAATATTATCATTATACTTCTTAAATTATGATTCCTCCCTTTTTATGTCATTATTACATTGAATAATCCAAGTAAGGATTCCCTATATTGAATCCACACATTCTTTATGAGTATATAAACAATATTCTTAGTATTATGAGTGATATAACAGAGGAACCTAGTGATTTTTTTTATTTGATGCTGATTGTAATATGGTATTATCTTATTCAATCTTTTTTATAAAAATGGCTGGAGGTTTTTCTATATGGATTGAGAAAACATTCTCATGTTTTTCATTGTGCACAAAAACTCCTATTATCAAAAATGATATAAGTTAGAATATATACTTAAGGTTAATATTTTATAATTTCACAATGAAAATCTATCAAATATTAATTCTATGTTATCCCCCATGTCTAAAAAATATTTTTATGGTAATTATTTTGAAGACAAGAATTAATTTAAATATCAATTTTTAAATAAACAAATCAATATTTATTTATATGATAGTAAATTGAATATATAATTTTTGTCAGACCCTTAAGTCAGTCAACAATCCTCTCTTGTAATTTATCAATCCCTGAATAATAAAATATTTATTCAAATATATATTTTCTATTCTAGAAATAAGTTAATATTATATTCACTAAACTCAATGAAAAAAATTATATAAATATTCCTTAAACTAATAAAATATTTATAATATTCATTTAACTTAGAATGATAACAAAAATATTTATGTATTTCCTTGTTAATAATAAACAAGAGATAAAATTAAACTCATGTATTATAAAATGAATTTTATGTTGAATGAATTTATGTGATCAAACTAAATTTAATAATTACTATTTCAAAATATTATGATAATATTTATTATTAATATTAAATTCAAATAATTTAATGAGATTCTAGATACACATAGTGTGTAACCCTTTAGGGCAGTTTCTCAGTGCCATTACATAAGGTTACATTAAGTCAAATATCCACATCAATGAACCCATAGATAAAGTAGTTAAAATTAAAATGACAGAAACCTTATTAAAAATTCTACAATGTTATATAATTCATTTTTCATGATATCTCATCATTATGGATGCATATTTGTGTGATCATGTTACATGATTGGTTTATCATTCTTTGACTTTACAAAATGAACTTATTGATGAAATACCAGGGGTTTGGATATAATAATTAGTTCCATTTTAATAAAATCTATAGAGATATCTTCTTTCATTAACAATGAAAGTACAAATCCTTTATTGAATTATTTAATTAATATCATGTCACTTATGGAAAACACAGTGTATGATTCCGTATTTTGAGAACATATCATCGTGGTTTTAATCCATACATCGATGTATGTGAGTTATGATATATATTAATAACAATATCCAGTATATGGATCAATACACACATCCATAGATAGAAATATTCAATGACACATAAACATATAGAATCCAAATTTTCAGTGTTATTCTCATAACCTCCCATCTTGGAGATTAGCATGTGAGCACTTTAATGGAAAAGTTCCAATGTCTTAGAACCTCTCGCACCAAATTTTCAAAAATAATATATGACCTATTAGATATATTTTATCTATATTATAGGATAAATTTTTATGAATTTTATTATAGAATTTATAACTTCTAATTATTCAAAGGAACTTTTGTCACCGTTACATGTAAAAAATACTCTAAGGAAATTATAACATTAGTTTTCCCTAGAATAAATATAATCATGTGATAATACATTAATTAATATTTTGGAAATTTAAGGTATAATTTTAGTTTATTCTAGGTCACCAACTGAAATAAACTCCCAATTTTACTAGATTCCACTTCTAAAAAAAATTCTACTATCTCTCACATGATATTCATTCTACTAATGGGAAAAATATATAGGCAATGTGGCATCCATGTTCAACTTTGTTTCTACTCTACTTACTGTTAATTCAACACATTGAGAAGAATATGTAAATATGTGATACTTATAAGATATATTCTCAGTCCTTTGATGTGATATGGGCTCTATTTCTAGAATCACATATGTGGTATTATCAAAATATTGAGTGATAAAATATTTACTCTTTGGTAAAACACCAAGATAGTGGATGAATTTTTGTATCCACGCTACTTATTTGTCTACTTGTGAAGCTATAATATACTTAGATTCTATTGAAGAATTTGTGACCAGTGGATACTTAAAACTCTTCTAACTCATTGCTCCACCATTAAAAAAACACATATATCGACTATGATTTCAGATTATGATAATATTTTTGGAAACTAGAATCTATTTATCCACCCACAAATAGTTCTGTGTCTCCTTAATAAACAATAAATATATCTTTTTCACACTTTAGGTACTCATTTACTTTAGTGTAGTCTTTACTGCCATTAAATGTGGATTCCTTAAATCTACTTGATATCTACTTAATATGTTTTAGTAATAGGAAACATCAGGCCTAATATATAGGATATAATACAAGATAGATCTTGTCAATTAATAATAATGGATTCTATTCATTTTATCTATCTCACCACTTGTGTTTGAGGAAACTTTTTCTTGGTGATATAAATACCATGTGACCTAACAAAAATTTACTTTTTTATTTTTTCCATATTTAATTACTTCAACACATTTTTTATCATTAATAATTTACTTACTAAAAGAAACCTCTCAAATCTATCTCAATTTATATTGATCCCTAAGAAATAAACTCCTCCACTTAAATATTCCATGGAGAAGAATTTTTAACCACATCTTAACTGATTGTATGATTAATATCTCATTTACCATCAATACTATACTCTCAACATATTATACTAAGTAATTAATTTTACTCTAACTAAACCACATGTAGACACAGGGCTCACATTATTTCTCTAAGAATAACAATTTTCTTATAGATTCCTCAAATTAGTATTATATTATCTTGATTTAGACTTTAACCTATAAATAGGTTCTCTGTAACTTTCACACCTTATCATCTTCTTTTTGTGTCATGAACTCTTATGTGTGTGTCACATAGACATCTTTATTAAGGTTTAAATTATGGAAATAAATATTTAAATTAATTTCCAAATATCATTATCATGGAAATGTTTTATAAAAATTATAACTCTAATGGATCATCGCACTGATAATATCTAAAAGGTTTTATCATAGTATATGCCTTTATGTTTCTTAAAACATTTAACAACTATGGTTTATATATATGTATTGAATTTACTATTCATGTATAGTTTAATATTAAAACCCTATTTTTACAAAATAGTAATTATATCAATAATAGTTTCTACAAAAAATATAGATTTATTTATGGTATATCAAAATTTATTTTAAAATCCATGGTTTCATACAACTATGAAGATTTTAAGCTATTTATTTCTTACTTGTATGAGATATCTTTATTGTTTTTGACTAATAATATGTCCCCATCCTCAATGATAATAAAATCATGTCTCTATAATTCTATAACCTCTCTAGTTCACTTACGCAATACTTGTTCATCTACAACAATTTCTTCTCCAATGAATTGTGTAATTTTTTTCATGCTTCAAATCTTGTGCATCCTAAGCTTCTAAATCAATAAAGTTGATTTTTCTCCCACTAAATCCTTTAATGATGTGATCCCTTTCTAGTAACTAGGAATTTCATTCCAAAATTTTATTTTTTATATGAGGGATCCTATATATAAAATCCACTTATTTTGGGGTTATCATATAAATATTATTTAGTTCTTCAAGTATTGTGTTGGTTGATTGATACAGCCTTAACAGTTGCTTCACATCCCAAAAATTTAAATGTAACAAAATTTAATTCTTCACATACCATAAGTCATATTTAATTCCCCTTCCATCATTACTTTAACTCATTTAAGTATATATGCTACTGAGTGAAATGAAAAACTCCAAAAGGATAATGGAACACATGCATGACTTATCATCGATATCACCATGTTAAAAAAAGTGTGGTTCCTCCTTTCACTAACACAATTAAAATTTGGTGTATAATTTATATTAATTTGAGATAGTATCCAAAAATATATTAGATAATTGATGAAATTATGGTTAAGTATTACCCACCTTTGTATAAATGGATTTTATTTATCATCCTTCCCAGTTTATTCTTTACTTCATTCTAATATTTTGTAAATTTCTCAAAGTAATTATAATATTACAACATTTAGTAAATATGTCCATATATACTAAAATAGTTGGTAAAAGTTAAGACATAAGAGTATCAACCTGTATATTATAATAGAAAATTTCCACACACATATTTATAAACTTATTCTATAAACATTATGTCACATTAACAACTTTCACTAAATAGTGCCTTATTCAGTTATATATGTAAACACGGAAAAAAATAAATGGTTTCAAGTAAAAATAATATAAACTCACATCTTGATATAATTTTGTAAAAAAATTATTATTCACATGAACATAATGAAGATTTCATAATTGGGTGTCATATGAGTCATGAGAAGAAAATTTGTGTATATTTTCAAGAAATTATTATCATATTCTATTATTTTTTTATCATTATTAAAATGCTCCATAAAAAAACATATACTATAATTATAAAAATATAATTCTTTTTTTAAACATGAAAATAAAACAATCCATATCTAAGATAGACATAGAAATGATGATATTTCTTACAAAATAAACATAATAGATTTTTTTAAATTTAGAACTAAACCAGTCAGTAATGTGAGATGGTAGTCTCTAATATCTAGTGTTGCTAGTCTTCCCATCTTGGTATCTTGAATATCAACCTAACATTTGTAAATATTTTTTTATCTAATTTTATTTTTATTTAGATACAAATTTGGGAACAAAAATGTAATATCTAATAACCAATTTGTATAAATGGAAGGATTAGACTCAATAATGAACATACCTACATCTTTATGATGCTACCTTATAAGGGCACAGTTCTGATTATTGTGTATATTCACACTAAAATATAAACACAATAAAACCTACTCTTTGTATCATTATCATTTTGGAATAGTATTTAGATGGTTCTTTAGACTTAGTGTTTGTATAAATAAAACTTACCATTCATTTCCTAGCATTCACCATTAGAATATAATATCCTTCTTTCATCATGTATATTTTTGTTTTGTGATTCAAATTCACAATATTTGGGAGCATCTTATCTATATTAATATTGTATAAATTCACAATAAAACATTAGAATCTTTGAGGAAGTGAGGTAATTATGAGGTATATGTATAATTACTGGGACAGTTATGATCCTAGAATTGACAAACACACAATGTTACAAGTCATCTAAACTACATGTGGTCCCAATAGAAATCTTTCTCCTAGATTGAATGTAAAGAGTTACTTGGATATTTCATAACTCACTTGTATTTATTTTTCCAAAAAGATATCAAAGATATGAGAAGCCATGGTATATGCCTCCATGTCTTCACGAATCTTATAAAACATACTAGTAATGGATGATAGCATGAAGCATCAAAAATTTAGTTTATCTTCAACATGTTTCTAGAATACTTTTGCACCACATCACTTGACACCTAAGAGGTATCAATAGGAACTATATACTTTAATACTTAGAATATCCTCCCTTGGTGTAGCACAATGCGCAAGTACCTATAACATTCCTAAAAGATAGAACAAGGATAGTGATGTGGTCTAATTGGTAGATAATTTTTATAATAAAAGTATATATTTTACTACATTATCTTGATTACATATTTTGATATTAAAAATTAATTTTATTAATCTCACACTATTATATTAAATAATATCATCCCTCACCATTGGATTTAAAATATCATAGAAATTTTATATTCTACTAGAAATTATATATATTTTACACCAAATAGTCCATACATATTTCATATCAAATTATTATAAGGTATTTAGGATGGATTTATTTGATGTCCTTGCCTGAAATCCACTAAGTGGTGCCTCTAGCTAGTTGGCCTCATGACCTCAAGAACACCTCCCTAAATGTCAGAGGCTACTAACTAGAAAGAAGGCTATATAATGGTACAATGGGGATACAATAACCTCATGATTAGAGTAATCTTATTTATTAAAAAAAAATAGGGAAAATAATAATAAATAATCATTAGCTACAAAATAAACCATCTTGATAAATAAACATGTGGTAAATAAGTTAGTTTTAGTTAAAAAATTGTGATAATTCCATTATTCTATACAAAAGTAAGTATACAGGATATAGAAAAAACAAACATATACCACATGCTTAAAACTAAAAAAAAAATACGAAAGCTGGCTCCACTATTTTTATAAGCATAGGCTCTGCCCTCTTCTCTCTTATTACATTGTAGAACTAGAAATCAAACATCAGAATATTGATGCTACCCTTTATCTCTTCCTATAATCATGAAGTTTGTTATGGTACTATAGGTGGGATGAATAGTGTGTGAGGTAAAGTTAGAAGGACACCAATAATGCGGTA
The DNA here is from genome assembly GCA_963277665.1 of Viscum album. Taxonomy (NCBI): domain Eukaryota; kingdom Viridiplantae; phylum Streptophyta; class Magnoliopsida; order Santalales; family Viscaceae; genus Viscum; species Viscum album. Next base: position 1,999,552,129 of record OY728157.1, read on the forward strand.
TAGAGCTATTCAGTTTGTGGTTATAAAATAATTAGTTTTCTAGTAATAATAAATGTGAAGAAATAAATATATAAATAAATTACTTCAGATCAGGATCCTCAAAGAGTCTCCTGACTAAAACTATATTCTTTTGGCTAAGCTATTTACCAATGAAATGAACTCAACCTATAAAAATATATAATGGGGATATATAATAAATATCCTAAAATAAATATATGGAAAAGAAAATAACAAGACCATTAAGAGTTAAGTGTAACACATATTGAACCCAAGAATGTTCTTTAGCTACGTGGTTTGATCCTATTTTTTATAAGTAGAATTCATAGTTTTTGTAATGACCCAGACCCACCAGGACATTACTTTTCCAAAACACGCCTCCACTAAAATGGTGGCACAGTTAACGGGGGAACTGGTTGTTGTGGCACCAAGACGGTCACACACCAGTCAGGGTGGCACCGTGAGGGTGGCACCGGCCACGGTGGCACCCGGACGGTGGCACCAGTCACGGTGGCACCGTGACTGTGGAACCGGTTACGGTGGCACCAGTTACGGTGGCACCGTGGCGGTCGAACACCGGTCATGGTATAACCGTGATGGTTGAACCAGTGACGGTGGCACCGTCAGGGTGACACCGTGAAGGTGGCACCAGGTTCTTTTCCAGTTCCCAACTTTTCCTCTCCCACAACATATCTTTTTACGTAAAGATGATTTAATACCCCCTTTCAAAGCCACTTAAATCCCATAAACAATATCTAAATTCCCCATAAGGGTCAGAAAACCCTTAACTTACCAAAACGTGTGGTTTTTCCTCGGTGTCATGCCCTTCCCCGTACCTTCTAGTTCCACCCCTGTTACGTCTTTCCTTTTGGTTAAAGTAAACTATTTCACATATAGCTGTTATGACCACCCCTCCAAGGAGAATTGTCAAATGACAATTAATTTCATCGTGTGTAACTTCCCAACCACGTTGTAAAACCACGCTCAGACTTTATAGTCGTTCAAAATTCCATATCTCGTAACAACGGGATTGCATCCTTATATCGCATGAGAATTCCTTCTTCTTCATCCTCTTGGCTAGTCTATGTTTCTTCTTTGTGTGTTTGGAGTTCCCCATCCTGAGGAAAGTGGTGCGCCTGTTCCGGAGCCATTATTCTCACCCTTGGAGTCCCCGAGGTTCCTCCCCTGCAAGTCACGCATCCCCAGTTCTTGGTACGTCGAGAAGAACTTCAATTCTTGATCAACCAAGTAGGGATTTTCCTTTGTCTCTCCTTACTGTGTATCATGCGGGGTGGGTACGCGAATAATTCTATGGGAATGGATGAAACCTTAACAAAGATAATAAACAGACTGTTAAAGAATGATGGGGTTCGTTTGACAATTCTGTTGTACTCTTTTATAATTGTTGTATGTTGTGAACTATATGGGCTTATGCTCAATGAAAATCGTGGTCGTTGGTGGTATTTCCTTCCACACTATTGAACCCTCGTCTTCTGTGATGAATGAATGACTGTAACATGGAAATTGGTTAATCACATAAACTCGGTGGATTAAATGAATACCAGTGAACATCAATCCTTGTGTGGTCACCTCGGTTAACCAACAGAAAGAAGAACCTAATGAATGATGTGCTTAAACCTGGAAGTTTCCCTACTCTGTTTTGGTAGTAGGTGTGTTGTTCTTTTTTATTCTTATGGGGTGATGTGAATGAGAATGGTATCTTCTGTTGTGGCACGGTTGTTGGTTGTGAATCTGAAGCTGTGTGGGGCTGTATCTCGAGTCTTGGATTGGTTCTAGTACTTTGAGGGATCTCACAGATCCCTTTGTTGTTGTGACTTCATAAGAGAAGCGGGTGTGAATGCTAAAATTGATGTTTGGTTGTTTCTCTTTCTATAGCTTTTGGTTATTCCTATTAGTTTCCCAGTACTTTAGAATTCACCAAAATGGGATTACTTGAACATGTAAGCAGAAATGGTATAAATGGGGAATTGGTTTCGGGAGTGAGTTGTGACTTGGTCATGAGTGATGTTCTTTTCTTTTATGAATGAATATTAACTCGGGTGTTTATGCTTAGGTTGGCTTTAGAAACCCTAGGTTTGTATGAGTGCTTGTTACTTATACATATAATTTTAGTTCTTATGTTTCTTATTCACACCCCACCCAAGTTGTGAACTTAGCTCCGAACACCCACATTTCATGGGGAAGGGTGTGTTTTCTAACACTCCTATGAGTGGCTGGTTATTATCTCCTTTTCTGATCCCTTTCCCGAATAGCCTAAGACTCTTTGGGCTGGCTGTGACGGCCTGAGTTCCATTATAGCCTAAGATTATTCGTGCAGGGTAGTTGTGGTGGTTGGCCCAGGTGTGTGCGGGAAGGTTGTTTCCCAAGAGTCTTTGGGATGAGGCCCATGTGTCTTCAGGCGTGGCAGTAATTGTTCTGGCCTAGGTGTTTGCGGGTGTGGTACGTCTAGTGGTTGTGGCCCATGTGTTTTCGGGTGGGATAGTGGTTGTGGCCCAGGTGTTTGTGGGCTGGATGTGTGGTGGTGGCCCAGGCATGTGTGTGCGGGGTGTGGCAGTGGGACTACCCTGAGAATGGCGGGAGAGGTTTGATGGGTAGGATGTCTTCAATTACCATAGGGGAAGTAGTGCGGGGTACCCAAACATCGATGTGATATTACAATACATTACTTGACTTTCATTATTTGGGGAGTGTTCTTTATGGAGGCTTAGGTGGATAGTTTTCCTTGCTAGGTTCTTTGGTTATCTATTTTCGTACAGGGCATTAGAATGCCTCCTCACTTATGCATAAGAGTCTTTGGTTTTCCCTATTGAGTATACTTTTATTCTCACCCTATGTATATAAAAAAAAATTTAGGTTTCCAAGAGGACTTCAGGGATTGTGCAGGGCCGTACTAGCTCGGGTGTTGAGACAGTTGCAGTTGTTGTTTTTCTTTTCCTTTGGTACTTTACCATTGTAGTCTCCTTGAACTTTGTGGCATTTACTTTTGTAACATGCATATGGGAATGGTTTTCTTTGGATTTACTTTCACCCCCCCAGTTTTGGTGTTGTTGGGATTTACAATCTTATCTCCTGATCCTATTAATGAAAAAGGGTAATGCCTTCCATATTGTGTGTGATTCTATACCCTTGGTGTTATTTGCCACTTCGGGACCTATTAAAGGTGGGTCTCTGGGGTCATTATCAATCCTTCAACTTGAAGAAGGATGGGTATGGAAATCTATTGTCTCTTCTCTCATCTTGGTGAAGGTGGGTCGTGACAGAATGGTATCAAAGGGAGGCTGGGATATAGGATGGATTCTGGGGTTAGACACATTGAGGATTGCATGGGAAGGTAAGGAAACAGTGTTGGGTGATCTTGGTGTGTAAAATAGGTCAGGGAAGACCGGATAGGACACATGATTTTAGGGCCCTCGGGATCCGATGCAAGGACTCTGGCCTACCAAACGACCAAGTAAGGCTACACTGATTGCAGGGCTGAGACCCTAGGGAAGGTACATACATCACAATGACTTTTGGTTCTTGTGTTTCATGGGTATGTGGGGATTTAAAATGAATAAGAGGTATAAGAAATTTTAAGAACAATATTCTACACTACTCAGGCTTAGGCATTCCTTGTTTACCTTGCAGCTATGGCACCTGGGAGATGACCACGAGTAGTATGGGTGATCGAGACCTAGGAGGTTCACTTGGCCGATCGAAAATGGGTTGACCGAGAGGAGGAGGATGATCAGTTCCAGAAGACACTTCTTGCCTTTCAGTGACAGAACCTTGGGAAGTACGGGGGCAACATCTCTGACGTGGAGATAGAGAGCTGGATAGAGGAGCTGGTTATAGCTTTCAGCTTTATCTGGGCTCCGACGGAGGATTGGGTTCCTCTAGCTGTAATCCAGATGCGTGGAGTAGCACGTCAGTGGTGGACTCTTTATCTTGGGGAGAGGAGGGAGGCAGAAATGACATGGACTGACTTCATGAAGAAGTTCCAGGCAGAATTCCTCTCTTCCACGATGAAGGATGAGAAGAGGTAGGAGATACTCTCCCTCCAACATGGGATCATGTTTGTGAGAGAATTGGAGATCAAGTTTAAGGATCTCCTTTTCTTCGCTCCAGATCTTTTTCCAGATGAGGAGTCTCAGGCGAGACGTTTAGAGGAGGCACTCTGACCTTATCTTCAGTATTTTATTACTCACTTCACCTTACTGATATACGTAGAGGTCCATAAGAAGGCTGAAGTGGTGTAAAGGATGCACACCCTGGGAGGTGTATCACGAGAGGGAATCCAGTTGGGCTCATCGAAGGGGAAGGCCATCAGTAGCAGACCTCTAGCATCAGGGCCCTCTAGGTTTTGACAAGTAGGGAGTAGGCCTCAACAGTTCCAGTTCTGATATCCTAGCCCTTGCCCTTTTCTTTCGGGCCCAGGGCCGAGATGGATCATCTATGGAAGCCATGGGCACCTTTGGAATCAGTGTCCGGACATAGTGTTGTACAATGGGGGTGGGCCAGTGTAGCACCTTCCCCAGCCACAGCAGTTTCCACCTAGGCCCTTTCAGTAGCAGCAGCAGGGGCAGCATGCTCTCGCTCCTCCGAGGAAGGCATTGCAGGAGGAGGCCAACCGCTGGGTTCTCCTCAGGGACCTCGACCAGGGAGCGGTCAGGGAGGCGGCCGACAGTCGAGGGGTAGGGGAGATGGGCATGGGTAGTTTCACACCGCAGAGGCAGCGGTTCCAGCAGGGCCAGAAGTTGTTCGAGTTATGATCAGCTTGTTTAGTACCCTTGCCTATTCCTTGTTCCATACAATAGCTTCGTACTCCTTCATTGAACCTAGTCTGGCCCATGCTCTGGGTTTAGATGCTGAGAGACTTCTAGGGCCCCTTGTGATGAGCACACTAGTTGGAGGTCAGACCGACTTGTTTTATGTTTGGTGAGGGTGTAGATTGATGATAGGGCCACATCAGTCTATCAGGGATCTTCTACTATTGCAAATAAAACCATACGTTGTCATCCTAGGCATTGATTGGTTGTTCTCTATATGTTCCGTTATTGAATTCTTCCAAGTAAGTTTCATGTTTTCAGATTTGGGTGGCCAATGTGTAACTTTCATCGGTGAGCGGGGTGGATGAAAAAGAAGCAGGCGAGAGGAGCCCCTCCTTTCCTTGTTAGCTGAGCTATCAGTGGAGTTTGTGGATGTAGAAATAGTGGAAGTTCCAGGGGTCATCAGTGAGTTTATGGAAATCTTACCTAAAGAGGTGGTAACTCTACCCCCTCAATGTGATGTTGAGTTCAGGATATACTTGCAACCTGGTGCCTGTCCAATTTCGATGGCTCCCTACCCGATGGCACCTTCTGAGTTACGGGGGTTACGGATTCAGATTGATGATCTGATAAAGAAGGGTTTTCTTCGACCAAGTGTGTCACCATGGGGTGATCCAGTCTTGTTCGTAAAGAAGGAAGATAGTGGTCTCGGGTTGTGCATAGACAACAGAAGACTGAATCAGGTGATGGTCAAGAATCACTACCCTCTTCTGAGGATAGACGATCTCTTTGACCAGTTGAGGGAGTAGGTTTGTTCTCTAAGATCGATCTGCAGGTTGGATATCACCAGCTGAAGGTGAAGGAGGGTGACATCTCAAAGACCGACTTCATGTGCAGATATGGGCACTTTCAGTTTTTATTCATATTGTTCGTCATTACGAATGCACCAACTGTGTTCATGGGACTCATGAACTCTGTCTTCTGGGAATACCTAGATCAGTTCATAGTCGTGTGTATTGACGACATCCTGATCTACACAAGATCAGAGGAGGATCATGTTGAGAACCTGAGAATGGTTTTAGAGGTCCTCCGACAGCACCAACTCTATGGGAATTTGTCCAAGTGAAAGTTCTGGACTCGAGAATTCAACTTCCTTGGGAACGTGGTGTCTGAGCACGGAATAGCGGTGGACCCATAAAAGGTCGAGGCGGTTGTTTCTTTGACAACACACAAGAATGTTCTAGAGGTTCGTAGTTTCCTTGGACTGGCAGGCTACTATTGAAGGTTTGTTCCCAACTTCTCCTGAGTTGCAGCACCTTTGACAGCATTAACCAAGATGGACCGGGCTTTTGTGTTGAATGGGTAGTGCGAGGAAGCTTTCAGCTATCTAAAGAATATGTTAGTAAGTGCCCCAGTGCTGAGATTTCCAGAAGAAGGTGCGGCGTATGAGGTGTTCTGTGATGATTTAGGACAAGGCCTTGGATGTGTGTTGATGCAATAGAAATGGGTGATCTTTTATGGGTCTTGAAAGTTACATCCTCATGAGTATAATTATGCCACCCACAATCTGGAGCTTGCGGTGGTCCTTTTCACACTAAAGTTGTGGCAGCATTACCTCATTGGGGAGAGCTTCGTAGTCTTCACAGATGAAAGAACCTTGAAGTATATCTTCTCCTAGCTGGACCTGAACTTACGACAGCAAAGGCGGATGGAGTTCCTTCAGGACTACGACTTCGAGATTTCCCACACATCAAGAAAAGGGAATGTGGTGGCTTATGCCTTGAGCAGGAATTCCTAGAAGGATACGGTTCGAGAGTCGGCAGATGCATAGAAGGTGATGGAGGAGTTGGCTGCCCTGCACCTATATGTGAGGATGGATGGTGGTAGAAGTTTCTTGTATTAGATGAAAGTATAGTATTCTCTATTACGAAAGGTAAAGGAGTCTCAATGGGGAGACTTAGAGAGTGAAGTGATCCATGATCGGGCTAACCAAGGTGATGCCCTGGAAGGGTGGATGGAGGATGGTCAGAATCAGATGATTTTTCGAGGGAAGCTGTTTGTTCCAGAGACGATGTGTGAGAGATTTCTTGGTGAGTTCCACAACGCACCCCTAGCAGTGCACCTGGGAATTTCCAAGATGTGCCAGGGTCTGAGAAGTCAGTTTTGGTGGCCCGATGTGAAGCGGGCGGTGGCAGAGTTCATAGAAAAGTTCCTAGTGTGTTAGCAGGTGAAGGCTGAACACTGTGTTCCAGGCGATTTATTGCAGCCTTTAGATGTCCCTGAGTGGAAGTGGGACAACATCTCGATGGATTTCTTCATAGGGCTACCCATGGTTCAAGGAGGTTGTGACACTATCTGGGTAGTGGTGGACCAGTTGATGAAATCGGCTCAATTTCTAGCGATCAAAGAGCCGAGTGCAGTGGATGCCTTAGAACAGAGGTACATGGATGAGGTGGTACGATTTCAATGAGTTCCAAGGTCCATAGTCTCGTATAGGGATGCACGGGTTACTTCATGAATTTGGAGGGGATTTCAACATGCTTTTTGCACTCAGCTACGTCTTAGCACTGCCATCCACCCCCAGACAGATGAACAGACAGAGCGCACCATCCAGACATTGGAGGATATGCTACAATCATGTATTCTAGACTCTGGGGTATTGTGGGAATGACACTTGCCTCTGGTAGAGTTTTCCTACGATAATGGCTATCACTCTACCATTGGCATGGCTCCATTCAAATCATTGTACGGAATGCCCTGTCCCTCACCTGTGTGCTGGACTGAGGTTGGGGAAGCAGGTGTTCTTGGGCCGAAAGTGGTCCAGAGCACGACAGAGAAGGTTCAGCTTATACGGGAGAGGATGAATGTGGCCCAGGACCGAGAGAAATCATATGCCGACAATATGAGGAGACCCTTGGAGTTCGAGGTCGAGGACCACCTGTTCTTGAAGGTCTCCCCTTGGTGTGGGCAACACAGGTTCGGTAAGGGGAGTAAGCTTTCTCCCAGGTTCGTCAGACCGTTCGAAGTACTACGGAAGGTCGATGAAGTGGATTATCTTCTAGCGCTACCACCTCCACTACTAAGACTGCAAGATTTCTTCCATTTGTCTTAGCTCTGATGATATCTACATGATGATTCGCACGTCCTTGACTGGGGAAGGCTGGATATCGAGGATGACGTGACTTTTGTGGAAAGACCAGTGAGGATTGAGGATCATGAGGAGAAGTTGCTCCATGGATGGACCATTCCTTTGGTTCACATGTTGTGGAGGTAGGGTGGGCTCAAGGAAAGTACCTGGGAATGGGAGACACTGATGCGATCCCAGGACCTAGATCTATTTTGAATTTTGTTTTGTTTTGTTTATAAAATTTTTTGATGGAATGCTTTATATTGTTAACTATGGAATGTGTTGTTTTCCTTATTTTGTGGATGTGTGAAAAGAGGTATGACTATGGGGAGGGGAGGACCTGATCTATAATCAAGTTTCATTATGGTAGATTCTATTAAACTCGTGCGGGCGAGTCAGTGCCACCCAAAGAGGATAATATCTTGACATGGAGGAAGAAACTCCCTAACCCATATGACTGGACAGTTTGACCTTCGAATGTACCCTAGTTACTTGAGGGAGAGTTGTTCCTATATGTCGATGAGGTTTACTCCTGAGGTATCTTTCAAGGTTGTTGTTCGGAACCCCTCTTTCTTCAGGTCTAGTTTTTATTCTTGAGGGAAAGAATATTTTGAGAGGTATCTGATGTAATGAATCAGACCCACCCAGGCCATTACATTTCCAAAACACGGCTCCACCAAAATGGTGGCACAGGTCACAGGGGCACCGGTTGCGGTGGCTCCATGACGGTCGCACAACGGTCATGGTGGCACCGCGACAGTGGCACCGATCACGGTGGCACCAAGAAGGTGGCACCGTGACGGTGGCACCGGTCACGATGGCACCGTGATACTGGCACCAGTTACGGTGGAACCAGTTACGGTGGCACCGTGGTGGTTGAACACCGGTCACGATGGCACCGTGACGGTGGCACCGTAAGGATGACACTGTGATGGTGGCATCGTGTCCTCACCATGTTCTTTTCCAGTTCCCAACTTTTCCACTCCCGCAACATATTTTTTAACGTAAAGATGATTTAATACCCCCTTTCAAATCCATTTAAAGCCCATAAAAAATATATTAAATCCCCCCAAGGGTCAGGAAACCCTTAACTTACCAAAACATGTGGTTTTTCCTCGGTGTCACTCCCTTCCCTATACCTTCCAGTTCTACCCCTGTTACGCATTTCCCTATGGTTAAAGAAAATTGTTTAATGTATAGTCGTTATGACCACCCCTTCGAGATGAATTGTTAAATGAAAATTAATTCCATCATGCGTAACTGCCCAACCACGTGGTGAAACCACGATCCGACTTTATAGCAATTCAAAATGCCATATCCCATAACAATGTCATCTCATCCTTATATCGCACTAGAATTCCTTCTTCTTCCTCCTCTTAGCTAGTCTTCTTTTCTTCTTTGTGTGTTTAGAGTTCCCCATACCAAGGAAAGTGGTGCGCCTGTGACAGAGCATTTATTCTCACCCTTGGAGTCCCTGACATTCCTCCCAGGCAAGTTACACATCCCCAGTTTTTGGTGCATGGAGAAGAACTTCGATCCTTGATCAACTAAGTAGGGATTTTACTTCGTCTCTCCTTACTGTGTATCATGTGGGGTTGGTACACTACTGATTCTGTGGGAATGGATGAAACCTTAATAAAGAAAATAAACAGACTATTAAAGAATGATGGGGTGAGTTTTAAAATTCTATTGTACTCTTTTATAATTGTTGTTTGTTATGAATTGTATGGGCTTATGCTCACTGAAAATCATGTCCGTTGGTGGTATTTCCTTGCACACTATTGAATCCTCGTATTTTGTGATGAATGAATAAATGTAACATGTAAATTGGTTAATCACATAAACTCGGTGGATTAAATGAATACTAGTGAACATAAATCCTTGTGTGGTCACCCCGGTTAACCAACAGAAAGAAGAACCTAATGAATTATGTTCTTGAACCTAGAAGTTTCCCTACTCTGTTTTAGTAGTAGGTGTGTTGTTTTGTTTGATGCTTATGGGGTGATATAGATGAAGATGGGATCCTCTATTGTGGAACAGTTATTGGTTGTGAATCTGAAGCTATGTGGGGATGTATCTCGAGACTTGGTTTGGATCCAACACTTTGAGGGATCTCACTGATCCCTTTGTTGTTTTGACTTCACAAGAGAACCAGGTGTGAATGCTTAATTTTTTGTTTGGCTATTTATCTTTCTCTAGCTTGTGGTTATGCCTATTAGTTTCCTGGTAGCACAGAATTCACTTAAATGGGATCACATTAACATGAATGTAGAAATAGTTTAAATGGGGAATTGGTTTTGGTAATGAGTTCTGACTTGGTCGTGAGTGATGTTCTTTTATTTTATGAATGAATATTAACGAGGGTGTCTGTTCTTAGTTTGGATTTGGAAACCCTAGGTTGGGATGAGTTCTTGTTACCTATAGATATAATTGAAGTTCTTATGTTTCTTATTCGTGCCCCACCCAAGTTGAGCACTTACTGCCCAACACCCCCATTTCATGGGGGAGGGTGTTTTTTCCTACACTCCTATGTGTGGCAGGTTATTAGCTCCTTTTCTGTTCCCTTTCCCGAATATCCCAAGACTCTTCGGGTAGGATGTGACAGCCTGAAGTCTATTATAACCCAAGATTCTTCGGGCAGGGTAGTTGTTGTGGTTGGCCCAGGTGTGTGCTGTAACACCCCAAGTGTTCATAGTGTGTTATTTCTTCAAAAATAATTCAATAACTTGCACTACACGCAACACCGAGTTCAAGTTCACCATGACTTACCAAACAAGCCTTTAAAAAGAGGTTATGAATAGTATTAACTAAATTTTAAACTTTATATAATACTTATAATTTTAGAATCCATATTATGAGTTTCTTAGACATAATGTAAGAACAAATTCATTTTCAGTATTGCACTTTTAACAACTTTTAATAGTGAACCCTTTTTAAATCCAATATTTTAAACCTTTATATATTCAATTTTACTAAATAAATTTACTCTTTCGAATGGGGACATCAAAAATTTACAAGGAAACATCCCAAGCTTCCATGGTACGCTTCTCTTTGAATAATGCGATAGCGTGTGATGTACGCAACATCGAGTTCTAACACACCACAACCAATCAAACTAGCCGTTATGAATAGTAATACCTACTTTTTGAAATTTTATAAATTTTATCTCTCAAAATGGACTTCATTTTTGGATTCTAAATATCTAATTTAGCCTAGGGTGAAATTTTGGAACTTTTCGGATAACATTTATATTTTGATGAATATTGAAAATTACTAAATTTTAATTAAAAACAACTTTTTTAATCGAAATAATTTATATTGATAATTATGAATTTGAGTGGTTTTAAAGTATATTTGGAATATATTTTTACCATTTAATACAATTTTGGTCATTGTACATAATTTCACAATTAAACCGAATATAAACAAGTGTCAATCTTTTGATAATTATTATCTCTTAAAAACACGTTTTTTTGTTTTAACAACGGGAACTAATTTTAAATTAACTCTTGCAACTTCTGTGTTTTGAATTTGAAAAAATGGATTAAATATTTGGAATCAGGATTTCCAAATTGTGAAAATAGGTAACTTTTATTTTTAGACATTTTGAATAATTACTTCGGTAAATATTTTATTTACAGTAGTTAAAGGGTAAATCCGGTAAATAAGGGTTAAACAATAATATTATAATAATAATAAATTACCCTAAAACGTGTCCTAACCTTATTGGTGGATACATTTCTGACCATGGGCACCTTTGGGTCGATTTTTAGGACCCCATGGATCCACTTGTAGGTGATAGGGACACTTTATTTTAATTAAGTTAAAATAAATACAAAAATGACATAAGAATATATCTTTTAGAAAAACAATTTTTACATAGGGTTATATATGTTGGATTTTCAACTATAAATATTATTTATAAATCTATACAGATTTCCGACATAATGGGAGTTTATTTATAATTTTTAGAAATTAAATAATTTAATTTATTTATGACACAATGGTGATGCAGTAATTACCTAACTAATGGAAAATTAGAAAAATTAATATTATAAATACCCAAATAAATGTAATTTGGGACATTTTATAAATACCAATAATTTTATAGGTTAATATGAAAAGTTAGGATTGATTTAATTATCTTTTTTCTAAGTAATCATTCTGTTATGAGTTTTACGAAAACAAATTACTGAATAGTGTCAAAATTGACATAAAATAGTTTTTAAAACAAATATTATATTATTAATTGATATTAAATTCCTAAAAATCCATGGTTCGGAAAAGAGACTTATATCATGATAGGTGTATCATTAATGGACCACTTGGGGGTCACTTGGATGTATATAGTATGTTTATTAACCATATTATATAAAAATATAAAGAGACATTGTAAAAGTGAAACTAATTAACTAAGAGTTAATACTTAAAGATAAGGTTAATATAGTAATCCAAACCTGTCTAAATCCTGTTGGTTGAGTTTTTTTCGACCCATACCCATCTTAACCTTTAAATAATCTACTTCTGAGCCATTAGAAACCGAATATGAATTTATTATAGAATAATATTTCTAGCTTTTCCAAAGGTGCCCCTCACACCTCTTATAAAAGGGCACTCCCCCTTCTCATTAATTCACACCTTCATAGCCTTTTGGTTCAGCCAAAACCTGCCCAAATACTCTCTCAACTTTACTCAGTTCATCCTAGAGGCCTTCTTTTAGTCAGAAATCCAACCTATGGAGCCCTTTTAATCAAATCAAAAGGAAGAACCCGAAGAAGAGATAATGTTTTCACCACCCTCTTTCAAGTTCCTTTCTTCTTCAACTTCTTCTTTATTTGTTATTACCATTCTAAAATAATAACTCCAGTATCTTATATATATATTGTGATGTTATTATAAATATGGTACAACCATATTCAGTATTCTATCCATCCTTTGAATGACATGTCACCATACGTGCGTACGTACGGCTTACCGTCTCCACGTCGTGATGTAATTGTTATTCAATAAATTATTATTCGGATGGGTATAATAATGAGGTTTAATTCATGTAAATAATAAATATAACATTATAATTATTCTTTATATATTATATAACATCCAATTATATATTATTTTAATATCAAAATAATGATATTGTCGCTCGTGCGTACGTACGGACTACAGTCTCCACGAACGCGATGAGATTCATTCTCCATCGTATCCATTCAAGTATAATTATCATTTGATGATTTAAAAATAATGTTTAAGGACTTGATATCATTCGGGATATTAATAAGATACAACCTATCCATGAAAACCACAGCTTACGTAACAAAATATATAAAAGAAAACAAGTAAGTTAACACCCAAAACGACGATAATACTAAGATATTATTAACAAAGCAATGTTCAAAGATCATATATGATATCATATTAATATATATGATTCTTGTATAATTTAATAACAATTATTTCACCATTATATAGGAGGTTAACCTACCCCCAACCAAGGAAAAGTAAAAGGTAAGGGTTTATTTCACAATCTCTTCATTATCCGAGGTTGTTTATACGTAATTATCTACTAGGGCCTCTTTATCATCCACATCCATGTTTCTTAAAAATGTATTACAAATCATTCTTACTATTTTAAAGAATATGGGATAAATTCATTTATACCCTTGTTTAATTTTTATAATAAGTATATTAGGGAATCTTTCTGTCGTTTTCCAAGCAAGGTCCTTTTTAACCGTTTCTACATAATTAAGGTAAGAATGTTTTTTTTAACTTATACGGCAGGTGCGGCTATTTTACACTGTAATAAAATCTTTGAAGCGTCCCTTACAAGCTTATAAGAATATTTTCAAATTAAATGTTTTATTTTATAATTATGTGACCTTTAAATGATTTCAAAATGAATATTTTAATAATTTGGGAAAGGTACTCTTTATCAAGATCATAATTTTAAATGTTTTAAATATTTATCTTTCTAAATGTTTTTATTTTATGTCCATGTTTTCAAAATGATTTTAATGACTTATTTATATGGACACTAATATTTTGAAATGATATTTCTTTTCAAAAGTTTCAAAGTGGTATGGGACACTTTTTTTCAAAAATATCTTTTAAATTACTTCCTTTATAAATGTGGGAATTTTAAATGATTTCAAAAAGAAAAGAGATATTTCTATAAAATAGTTTTGATTTCATCTATGTCAACATCCTTTGATGGATTTTAAGCTTATTTGAAGTTTATTTATTATGATACAAAACTTACATATTGTATTGAAGTTTTTTTGATATGATTGATTGTGGATGTGTTATTTTTATATCATTCATGGTTTATGGAGAAAGTATTCACATTTCGTATGATAATTTTAATACAAATGTTTATGTTATGTTTAAACCTATTCATATGAGGAATGCATTGGACTTAATAAGTGACGGGTGGAGACCGCTATAGCTCCTTGATGCATCGGTAGGTCTCATGAGACAAACTAGTGTTTTGGCACAAGGCCTGGACAAAATCTTATTTGTAGTCTTGGCACGAGGCCTTGGCTATGTGGTTATGAAAGTCTGGAATTATGCATTCCATCATTATAAAAGTGGTTATTGATATTGCATGTGATTATTCTATTAGTAGAATATCCATGTGAATAAGTAAATGGCATTATTTCACTTTATTTTTTCCATACTATGTTGAAGTTCAAGTTTAAAAGGCTTTTGTTTTAGTTATACATTGCCTTCAATGTTTATTAATATTAATGAATGTTTCCTCTATATTGGTATCCTTACTGGTCATTTGAGATCACCCCTTTTCTATGTTTTATTTTTCCCAGGATGTGATGAAGTAATTTATGAACGACCTGCAGGGATAGTATGAGGGGATAAGAGTGTGGACTATGGAGACTATATTGTTGTAGATTTCATTTTATGATTTAATGTAAACTTTATTAATGTATCTAGTTATTCCAAGGCTATTAAACTAATCAGTCTTTCGAGACTTGATCTTTCTTGTGATCATGCCAATGTTATGTAATAATGCACCGACTCTGGGTAATTGGGGTCGGGGCGTTACAGTTGGTATCAGAGGGAGGTTTAGTACAAACCTTGGAATCTAGATATAGATAAACTCTAATTGGAGCGCATAGACCTAAGATGGACTTTGGGGATTAGTATAGAATAACTTCCTAGAATTTTGGTATTGTAGAGATTTTGTGAGTTTTCGGAGAAATAAATCCCTGTCTGGATAAGAGCAGGTAGAGGCGGCTCTGGAACAGATGTACCTAGGGGTAAAACCCAAAAACACCGCTTTGAGCTAGACTCGAACAGGAACTGGTGCACGACAACGGGCCTTGCTGCACTCTTGGTTACGACACTCCCGGGGGATATGCTTAGGATAATTCTCATTTTCTTTAAAAACCATTATGAAGGGTTTATGAGTATATACTTCCTCAAAGGATACATTTTTATGATTATGGAATATATCCATAAACTATTTCATTTATGTTATGTGTTTTAAAAATTTGGAATTAGGTATTGTTATTCATAAACTAATCTAGTGTATGCCATTGTTTAGAAATGGCGCCCAGTGGAAGGAATGAGAACTCCATCAATGCACATGATCCAAAGAGAAAGAAGGATCATATTTTTCATGGTCTTAAGCCAGAATTTATAAGAGAAATAGTCTCCCATTTATTATCATCATATGAAGAAATAATATCATGTGTTGATAAGATAAGTAAAGAGTTTACTGAGTCCTATGGCTTTGAAGGGAAGCAAGAGAAGAAAAGGATGGAAGATAGAAAGATGGATAAAGGGAAGAGGGAAAAGAATAATTTTCCCATATGTGATAACTTTAGGAAGAAACACCCTAGAACATGCCTGAAAGGAATGGGAGTTTGTTATAAGTGTGGAGGAAAAGGGCACAAAGTACGTGACAGCAAGGGTAAAAAAATGGTTTCAAATATACAATGATTCATTTGCAAGGAGTTTTGACACTACGCAAACCTATGTCCTAGTCATCAGACTATGCCACAAATGATACTATTGGATAATAATCAAGTTATGATACTACCACAGATGAAGAGGAATGATTATAGTTCTTATGTTGATTATGTCATTTGAGTGTTGTATCAACAATGTACTTATTCAAATAATTATGGAGTATATAAGGATTATACTGCAGTACTATTTCATTAAGGACTTGTGATTGTGTGGAACAAAGAAAAGTGACTCAATAGCAGGTTAAATTTTTAGAAAATATATGGTTGGGAGAAAGATAAACCATAATATGGTTCTGATACCGAGGTAGTGATTTTAGAATAATACATGATTGATTTGGATAAATTATATTGGATATTCTTCACTACCTTGAAACTGATTAATGATTTGTATATTTCATCATTATTGGGGTTTACAACATTTTTGTATTGAAGGAGTATATCTATTATTCTTTAAGGAATAAGGGATCATGAATGTGATCAATAAGGTTTTATGGTAATTCAGGATGTTGCAGTGTTTTAAAAGAATACATGATGAAGGTGTTCACATGTTATTACGCGGAAAAAAGGATCTTCATTGTGTTTACCTTCCTTATAAATTTTTCACTGAAGTATTTTGGATAGTTCTAGTTTGGATTATTTTGGATTTTCATAAAACGACAACCCGGAGGTCGGGCGACAACCTGTCGCGTCCGGCAAGGTCGTGAGACTTGAACCCACAACCGAATGGAGACAAGGGTGTATCACCTACCACTGACCCACTTGATTTCCTAGATTGAATAATGTCATTTTTTAATGAATCTTCTAGATGAATTATAAATTCACTTTTTTAACCCTATACGAATAAGATAAATAGAATATTATTTTTAAGTTCTATTATCTTTTAGAGTGAAAGACGAGTTTGGGGTAGAACTTAGTTAAAGGATGAGACTCTACTTGTCAAGTATATATTTTTCTTCTTCTCTTATTCAATGAAGAAATTAATTCTTATACTTTAGTGAAGGGATCTTAAAAAAAAAATGTTTTATCCTAATACCATATGTTTTTCTGAACCGATGGTATTTTAAATCATCATATATTGAAGAATTTAAGGCCCACAATTTTACACTTGTTTGTGATTGATGAACTCAATCACTACCTGTAAATATTTACATTTTTCCTCCAATTATATGTCTCTAATTTCCACCAATGTTCTCCGAATAGAGATCATAATTTGGTGGTGACCCTTTCATTTCTCTTTTCCTCTTATTAAGACTAAATTTTATTAACCCAATTTCCGATGTGGGTTTTCCCATAAAGATATTTTCTATATTCAACCTTTTATTTTCGAAGAACAATTTCAAATTGCGAGGACGCGATTTATTGAAGGAGGGGAGAATGTAAAACCCCTATATTTCATAGTGTGTTATTTCTTCAAAATAATTCAATAACTTGCACTACACGCAACACAAAGTTCAAGCGCACCATGACTTACTAAACAAGCCGTTCAAAAGAGGTTATGAATAGTATTAACTAAATTTTAAACTTTATATAATCCTTATAATTTTAGAATCCATATTATGATTTTCTTATACATAATGTAAGAACAAATTCATTTTCAGTATTGCACTTTTACCATCTTTTAATAGTGAACCCTTTTTAAATCTAATATTTTAAACTTTTATATATTAAATTTGACTAAATAAATTTACTTTTTAGAATGGTAACATCAAGAATTTACAATGAAATATCCCAAGATTCCACGGTACGCTTCTCTTTGAATAATACGATAGCGTGTGTTGTACGCAACATCGAGTTCTAACACACCACAACCAATCAAACTCGCCATTATGAATAGTACTACCTACTTTTTGAAATTTTATAAATTTTATCTCTCAAAATGGACTTCATTTTTGGATTCGGAATATCTAATTTATCCTAGGGTGAAATTTTGGAACATTTAAGATAACATTTATATTTTGATGAATAGTGAAAATTAGTAAATTTTAATTAAAAACAACTTTTTTAATAGAAATAATTTATATTGATAAATTATGAATTTGAGTGGTTTTAAAGTATATTTGGAATATATTTTTACCATTTAATAAAATTTTGGTCATTTTACATAATTTCAAAATTAAACCAGACATAAACAAGTGTCAATCTTTTGATAGTTATTATCTCTTAAAAACACGTTTTTTGTTTTAACAACGGGAATTAATTTTAAATTAATTCCAGCCAATTCTGTGTTTTGAATTTGGAAAATAGATTCCATATTTTCAATCTAGATGTCCAAATTTTTCAAATAGGTAACTTTTATTTTTAGACATTTTTAATAATTACTTCGGTAAATATTTTATTTACCGTGGTTAAAGGGTAAATCTGGTAAATAAAGGTTAAACAATAATATTATAATAATTATAATAAATTACACTAAAACGCGTCCTAACCTTATTGGTGGATACATTTCCGACCTTGGTCATCTTTGGGTCGATTTTTGGGACCCCATGGATCCACTTGTAGGTGATACAGACACTTTATTTTAATTAAGTTAAAATAAATACAAAAATGACATAAGCATATATCTTTTAGAAAAACAATTTTTACATAGGGTTATATATTTTGTATTTTCTACTATAAATATTCATTAGAAATATAAAATGATTTCCTACATAATGGTATTTTATTTATAATTTTTAGACATTAAATAATTTAATTTATTTATGACACAATGGTGATGCAGTAATTACTTAATTAATAAAAAATTAGAAAACCTAATATTATAAATACTCAAATAAATGTAATTTGAGACTTTTTATAAATACCAAAAAAAATTAATTTAATATGACATTTTAGGATTTATTTAATGGACTTTTTTCTATGTAATAATTCTGTTATGATTTTTACAAAAATTAATTATTGAATAGTGTCAAAATTGACATAAAAGAGTTTTTAAAACAAATATTATATTATTAATTGATATTAAATTCCAAAAAATATACGGTTCGTCTAGGAGACTTATATCATGATATTTGTATCATTAATGGACCACTTGGGGGGTCTCTTGGATGTATATAGTAAGTTTATTAACCATATAATATAAAAATATAATGAGACATTGTAAAAGTGAAACTAAGTAACTAAGAGTTAATACTTAGAGATAAGGTTAATATGGTAACCCAAACCTGTCTAAATCCTATTTTTTGAGTTGTTTTAGACCCAACCCCACCTTAAACTTTAAATAATCCACTTTTGATCCATTAGAAACCGAATATGAATTTATTATAAAATAATATTTCTAGCTTTTCCAAAGGTGCCCCTCACCCCTCTTATAAAAGGGCACTCCCCCTTCTCATTAATTAACACCTTCAAAGCCTTTTGGTTTGACTAAACCCTGCCCAAATACTCTCTCAAAATCACTCACTTAATCCTAGAGGCCTTATTTTAGTTATAAATCTAACCTAAAGAGCCCTTTTCATCAAATCAAAAGGAAGAACCCAAAGAAGAGGTAATGTTTTCACCACCCTCTTTCAAATTCCTTTCTTCTTCAACTTCTTCTTTATTTGTTATTACCATTCTAAAATAATAAATCCATTATCTTATATATATACTATGATGTTATTATAAATATTTTACAACCATATTCAGTATTCTATCCATCCTTTGAATGATATGTCACCATACGTGCGTACGTACGGCTTACCGTCTCCACGTCGTGGTGTAATTGTTATTCAATAAATTATTGTTTGGATGGGTATAATAATGATGTGTAATTCATGTAAATAATAAATATAACATTATAATTATTATGTATATATGATATAACATCCAATTATATATTATTTTAATATCAAAAGAATGATATTGTCACTCGTGTGTACGTACGGACTATCGTCTCCATGAACGTGATGAGATTCATTCTCCATAGTATCCATTCAAGTATAATTATCATTTGATGATTTAAAAATAATGTTTAAGGACTTGATATCATTATGGATATGAATAAGATACAACCTATCAATGACAACCACGACTTACGTAACAAAACATATAAAAGAAAACAAGTAAGTTAACACCCGAAACGACGATAATACTAAGATATTATTAACAAAGCAATGTTAAAAGATCATATATGATATCATATTAATGTATATGATTCTTGTATAATTTATTAAAAATTATTTCACCATTATACAGGATGTTAACCTACCCCTAACCAAGGAAAAGTACAAGGTAAGGGTTTATTTCACAATCTCTTCATTATCCGAGGTTGTTTATACGTAATTATCTATTGGGACCTCTTTATCATCCACATCCATATTTCTTAAAAATGTATTACAAATAATTCTTACTATTTTAAAGACTATGGTATAAATTCATTTATACCCTTGTTGAATTTTTATAATAATTCTATTAGGGAATCTTCATGTCGTTTTCCAAACAAGGTCCTTTTTAACCTTTTCGACATAATTAAGGTAAGAATGTTTTTTTAACTTATACGGAGGGTGTGGCTATTTTACGCCATTATAAATTCTTCAAAGATTCCCTTACAATATTATAAGAATATTTTCAAATTAAATGTTTTATTTTATAATTATGTGACCTTTAAATGATTTCAAAATGAATATTTTAAGAATTTGTGAAAGGTACACTTTATCAAGATCAGAATTTTAAATGTTTTAAAGATTTATCTTTCTAAATATTTTTAATTAATGTCCATGTTTTCAAAATGATTTTAAGGATTTATTTATATGGACATTAATCTTTTTAAATGATATTTCTTTTCAATAGTTTCAAATTGGTATGGGACACTTTGATTCAAAAATCTCTTTTAAATTACTTCCTTTATAAATGTGGGACTTTTAAATGATTTCAAAAAGAAAAGAGATATTTCTCTCAAATAGTTTTGATTTCATCTATGTAAACATCTTTTGATGGATTTTAAGCTTATTTGAAGTTTATTTATTATGATACAAAAATTCCATATTGTATTGAAGGTTTTGTGATATGCTTGACTCTGGATGTGTTATTTTTATACCATTCATGGTTTATGGAGAAAGTATTGACATTTCGTATGATAATTTTAATAAAAATGTTTATGTTATGTTTAAACCTGTTCATATTAGGAATGCATTGGAATTAATAAGTGATGGGTGGAGCCTGCTATAGCTCCTCGTTGCATCGGTAGGTCTCATGAGACAAACTAGTGTCTTGGCACAAGGCCTTGACAAAATCTTATTTTTAGTCTTGGCACGAGGCCTTGGATATGTGGTTTTGATAGTATGGAATTATGCATTCCATCATTATGAAAGTGGTTATTGATATTTCATATGATTATTTGATTAGTAGAATATCCATGTGAATAAGTAAATGGAATTATTTCACTTTATTTTCTACATACTATGTTGAAGTTCAAGTTTAAAAGTCTTTTGTTTTAGTTATACATTGCCTTAAATGTTTATTCTTATTTACGAAAGTTTCTGCTATATTTTTATCCTTAATGGGCATTTGAGCTTACCCCTTTTCTATGTTTTATTTTTCCTAGGATGTGAAGAATTAATTTATAAATGACCTGCAGGGATAGTATGAGGAGATAAGAGTGTGGACTATAGAGACTATATTGTTGTAGTTTTCATTTTATGATTTAATGTAAACTTTATTAATGTATCTAGTTATTCCAAGGATAATAAAATAGTCGGCCTTTCAAGAATTGATCTTTTTTTTGATAATGCCAATGTTATGTAATAAGGCACCGACTCTGGGTAACTGGGGTCGGGGCGTTACACGTGCAGGCAGTTTTTTTCCCAAGAGTCTTCAAAATGAGGCCCAGGTGTCTTCGGGCGTGGCAGTAGTTGTTCTAGCCTAGGTGTTTGCGGGTGTGGTACGCATGGTGGTTGTGGCCCAGGTGATTAGGGGTGGGATGGTGGTTGCGGCCCAGGTGTTTGCAGGCGGGATGTGTGGTTATGGCCCAGGTGTGTCCGGGCGGGGTGTGGCAGTGGGACTGTGGTGAGAATGGCGGGAGAGGTTTGATGTGTAGGATGTCTTCAATAACCAGTGGGGATGTGGAGCGGGGTACACAAACATCGATGTGTTGTTACTATAAATTACTTGACTTGAGTTATTTGGGGAGTGTTCCTTAGTGAGGCATGGGTGGATAGTTTTCCTTTCTTGGTGCTTTGGTTATCTCTTTTCCCACAGGGCATTAGAATGCCTCCTCATTTGTGAATGAGATTCTTTGGTTTTCTCTACAAAGTATACTTGTATGCTCACCCTAAGTATATAAAACTACTTTCAGGTTTCCAGGAGGACTTCAGGGATCGTGCAGGGTTGTACTAGCTCGGGCGTCGGGACAGTTATAGTTACTGTTTTTCTTTTCTTTTGGTACTTTACCTTTGTAGTCTCCTTATACTTTGTGGAATTTACTTTTGTAACATGCATATGGGAATGTTTTTCTTTGGATTTACTTTTACCCCCTAGTTTTGGTGTTGTTGAGATTTACTATATTATCTCCCAATCCTATTAAAGAAAAAGGGTAATTCCTTCCATCTTGTGTGTGATTCTATACCCTTGGTGCTAGTCGCCACTCTGGGACCTATTGAAGGTGGGTCTTGGGGGTCATTATCTCTCCATGAACTTGAAGAAGGAAGGGTCTGGAAATCTTCTATCCCTTCTCTCATCTTGTTGAAGGTGGTTCGTGATAGTTTTAATACCAAGAACCCTTAGAATTTAATTAATTAAACTTTATAGAGATGACATGAGAGGATTTTGGTTTGCGACACAGTAGTGCCTGATAAGATAAAGCATTATTTTTAGGGAAAAGTATAGACCATCAACTTTATGTTGTTAGATGACCCCTCACCTACAATCGTCCTTCGATTCGATCTATAATGAAATAAATCACTATGATAGATAGGATCCCTATTATCTCTCACCAAAATAGCATAGAATATGGGGAGATAAACTAAAAATTGAAGCAAATGGATTGAAGCTCTTTCCAAGAGGAATTCAATGAGATGAATATTGGTTGACTCTATGTTTTGTTGGAGGAGAAAAAAAAATATTATATTCGGATTGTGGAGGAACATCACACATGATATGGGTGTTTTGTGAAGAAGAATAATGAAATAAGGGGGTGAATTAAAAGTAGTGAGGGGAAAATAGTCTTTTCTCCCAGGATTTAAATTACAGTATAGTTTTTACAAACATTTTTGTTTCACATTTTTCCTAATTCGGTTCCATAGGTGTTCCAGCTACTGTCTATGGATAGTGGTAAGCATGATTAGGGAGCAAAGTTTATTTAAATATACTCTACCAATGCGCCCCCCTCTACCCAAAGAACACACCTCACACATCCTGTAGTGAATGGTTAGAAAAAAAAATTTGGTATTGTGCTCCCCTCTATGAACCCTTGTAGCACCCCATATGGTTTATCTAATCATGTGGACTAGGATTCATAGTTTATACTGACTATTTTTCCCAGTTTTTTACTCCGTAATTTAGTTCTCTGGGCTCCAAAAAATCCCTAGAAAACATTTTTCCCAAAATAACTTAAATAGGTATTCATAAAAGGGTAGAACCAAGAAATTAAAACAAAATTAAAAGGTTTTGTGCATTTATGTAAAATCTAAAATCTTATAGCCTTCCCCACTTAAAGGAACTCATCCCCAAGTTTCTCATCCAAGGGTGGTAAAGAATCATTTGGGAATAAATATGTTCACTGATCATGTATTATAGGCTCCCATTACTAAGACTCATATTGTATATATTTGTGCCACCATAAAACCCATACTAATGGGAATGACCATCCTTAGAGAGCCTTTATTCTCTAATCAATAATATGAATAGAATACTCCTCAAAAAATTCATCATTCTATAAATTGATATCATTAGGAATACATGTATGAGATGGGTTGACATGATAACTATAATGATTTGAAATATAGAAGATTTCATGCATGGCATGGTACCTCTGAGTTAACTTCAACTGATAGGATATCATCTTAACTATCTCTAAGATTCAAAAAGTCCCTATAAAATAATGAGACAACTTCCCCTACCTCTGTATTAACTGATGACCAATTCTAGGTGATACTCATAAGTAAATATCATTCTTAGTCTAAAACTCTATTGGTTTTTTATGGAGATAAAAATAAGATTTTTATCTAGAATGAGCAGTAGTCATCTTAATTTTTATGATTTAAACCTTATTTGAAGACTCCTACATGAAATAAGGACCTTGTAGTACTGCCTCCCCTACCTCTACATAACAAAGTGGTGAAAATAATATCCTACCATATAAGTCCTCATATAGATCCATATAAATTGTTTAATAAATGATATTATTGAAGGAATACATAAAGAGGGGTATATTTTTCTCCCAAGAACCTTAAAAATTAAGGACATGTTATTGAACCAAGTCCTCTAAAGCCTATACAGTCCATTTTGAGTGTCCCTCGGTCTGAGGGTAAAAATATATGCTCCAAATAACCTGTATACCCAATGACTTCTATAACACTTGCAATAACTTTTACATAAAATGATTGTCCCTACCTGAAATGATATTAAAAGGGACCACATGACGTAATATAATCTCATGGACATAAAAATGGATAAGCCTATATTTTTAGAAGTTCTACATAATATAAAGGGACTGGGATACCTTTTTAAGCCTATTGATAACTACAAAAAACTGCATCACTACATCAATTTGACCTAAATAACCCAGTTAAAAAATTCATCACAGCATCACTCAATTACCATTCAGCACTAGTAAGGGTTGTAAAAAGTTAACATGTCATTGTTTTTCTTCCTTTACATGCAGACAAGTGGAAAACCTAATGAAAAAACCCAGCGATATGATATTTCATTCTAGGACACCAATATAGGTTGAACATATCACGATGAAACATTCAGATACATGGGTTCACTTCCCACTGAGAACCATGGGATTCTTTCACCATATCCTCTCACATGTTTGTAGGAACCCAGATACAACAACCGGAATGTAAAATCTCTTCTCCATTGATAAAATAATCTTGATATGGGACCTTTCTTGAAATACTTTCACATTAGACCAAACCTTCAGGGTTCAAAATTTTTGTTCTCATTACCTAATCTAGGAATGAATAGGTAACTACTAAAGATATAAGAAAATGATACTTGGGACTCTCTTGAAAATACATATGCATCTTAAAAAATAAGTCCATTAAAATCCTTTCATTACTAGATTCTTAAATGGATTCTTCTCAATTTTTTGCATCAATGAATTAGAAACTACATTTACCTTTACATGAGTATAGGAAAGCTCAAAATCAAATGAATAGAGGTATTTATTCAATATATGATGTCTGAGATTCAAATAAAGAAGAATAACTATATATTTGATGCTTTTTTGGTCTAGGTATACCATAAAGTTCTCTATGATAAAATAGTGTTTCCAACAGCATAAGGAATGGATGACTGTTTTTGGATCAAGAACATAAGTTAGGTAGTTACTCTCTTGGGGCCTCAACTTCCATGACCCATACTCAATTTCTTGATCTCCTTGCATCAGAACTAGTCCTAGCCCAATTACTGAAACATCATAGAACATTGTATAACCTCTGTTTGTCTGTGGAAGAATAAGAATCGATGCTAAAGTAAGTCTTCTTTTTTGCTCCTAAAAGGCATTATCATTCATTTTAGACCATAATAATTTCACACCGTTGTTAGTTATACTGGTAAGAGGTGCCACTAGGTGGGAAAATTCCTCAATGAAATTTCGATAATATCCTTTCATCACCAAGAATCTATGTATGTCAAAGATATTCTTAGGAATCTCCTAGGAAACCATGGAACTCATCTTCTATGGTTTAACAGATACTCCTACCATTAAAATGAAATGACCCATAATATGAACCTTATCAATCAAAAAGTGTCATTTAGTGACCTTAGAATACATATGGTGCTCTATCAATGTATTCATTGTGATCTAAATATATTTAGAATGGTCATGTTGGGTACAAGAATACACCAAGATTAAATCCACAATGTCTACAAAAAATGAATCCAAATATGGGACAAAAACCTAATTCATCAAAGTAATTATAAATGGTGGTGCATTTTTATGGCTGAATAGCATAACCAGGTACACATAAAAGATGTATCTAATTTTGAACATTTTGTGTGGTATGTTTGATGTTATCAAATGAACTTGATAGTATCCTGACATCAAATCGACCTTACTGAAAATTGTTCTCCTTGAATATGGTTGAATATACCATCTATATGAAGTAGTGGATATTGATTCTTAATCATAATTTGGTTCATCCAAAGATAATCCACACACAAAATTATGGTATCATACTCCTTATAAAAAAGGATAAGTGAATCCCATGGAAAATTATTGGGTCATATAAAACCCTTTCCTTTTATGTCTTCCAATTACTTCTTGAGTTTCTGGATCTCTATAGGTGTCATCTTATAGAGAGGAATGGACATTGGTGTCACCATAGACACTAGATCAATAGTTAAATCCACCTCTCTCACCTATGGTAAACCAGAGAAGTAATTAATGAAGATTTCCCTATAAAATCCAACACATGATGGAATTTTGAATGATTCGTTGCCAGATTTCTCATAAAGAGGATAGCCATAAAAGATGTTATTTTTCCCTGCGCATGACACTCAGTTCTAGCTCGCCTTTCCTGGATAACCTAATCACCCATATAGTAATGAACTAGAATTTTATCAATGGAATTTTCTTACTTATAATTCTGTTATATAATTTAAATCACATACATCACATATATAACCCAATAAAAACCTAATTCTCATAAATAAATAATGTAATATATGATATTTATAGAAATTAAGGAACCTATACCTATAGAGTAGTAACCTGACTATTGGAATAGTAACATGACCATTAGGAACAGTCATTCGGAAAATAGAAAAGAAACCTCTACAATGTAATTATAAATAAAATTTGGGCTTCTTATAAATGAAAATATGATATAATTATATCATATTATAAGTCAATAAATGTTCTCAAAATGATAAATTAAGCGGTTCTATTTTGGGAAAACGTATATGATTATTTAAAATTTCATAATTAATATATTGTTTTAAATGAAAATTTATTTTCATAAAATAGATTCATAAATTAATATTATGTTTTATTATAATTATAATATAATTTTTTGAGTCCTTAATTAATTTTAAAAAGGTTCATAAAATTGATTATAATATTAAAATCGATTTTTTCAAATAAATGGTGATCTTTAAAAAAAAATTATCATATTTGGAAAATTATTTTTATGAAATTGAGTACATTTATTATAATATAAACATCCACAAAGTTTTATGGTGATTTCTTTGGATTTTTCTAAAAAAGTTGAATTTTTAGTGAATTATGAAATAGAGTAATTTATGATAAAAGATAAATACATAAATTTTTCAATCATGGATGATGTATGGATAGTGTAAGAACATGTTTGGTTTGAACTATTGTAAACCATTTACTATATTTTTTAATAGGAATCTACACTATTGATAGTTCAGGTCCAAAATAATAAATAAATTAATAAAATAATTAAAAATTACCCCTCTCCTCCCCGATAAATACCACCCCATAATATCTATTCACCGCACACCTTGTATTCCTTTTAGATTATATAAATTTTCCCCAATTTCCTTTTCAATAATCTTCTCACGTCCAAGAGTTATTAGTATCAACAAAAAACAAACATATGTTCCTTAAGTAGGTTCTCAAAGAGACAACATTCAATATGTAAAACCACCAATCCTTTTCTTTCAATTTAATTTAATTTCATTTCCTCTTCAATAATGCCATATAAAAAAGGCATGATAATTTTAGTATCAAATATATAATTTAATTTTATTTTGTTAATTTTATATTTATCATGAAATTTTTACTCCTCTTCTTTGATTCTAAAAATGAAAGCATCATCTGTAATGTGTCTATTCATAGTCTTCATAGATGATGAGTTTTCATTTTCCATAACCACATTCAAGGATGATCCTAAATCATTATTATGTCTAAAATAGATTTAAATATGTATATTATAAATTTTTTAATTTCATGTGTCTAATTTATATACATAATATTAAATAAAATGAAACTGGTCCATGATGGTTGGAAAAACCTTCCAAATAAACAAAACATTATTCATTAATGTTTTATAAAATGAGTCATATTAATTTAATAAATAAATAAATGATTTATCAAAACAATTAAAATTCCAGAATTGAATTAATATCATATAATTTCACTTCTGGATCATTATTCCAATTTTCAAAGAACTTCCAAAATTATATACAAAATGGATGCAAATGAACATAATAAAATTATTTTAAATAAAATATATGTATGATAGGTTATGAATTATGTTATTAATAAATCAAGTTTTATTATCCAGAATATTAGGTGCAAGAGCAGAACACATTTGGACTTAACGTATGGGGGCTCTCAAAGCCAACCCTTTTCTTTTAGTTATCCATCTTTCATGAATTTTGTGGTGTAAATGTTTCTCTAAGGTTCATTAAATATAATTACATTAATCATACCTTTTTTCAGGGATATAAAAGTTTCTAAACATTATTTTAAGAAAAATAAAATGATTTTCCAAAAAAAGATCTTCTTTCCAAAACACATTCTGACTCATCTCTTGTTGATTATTCTTTTCTCATGAATGATGATTATTATACAATATATGTTATTTTCCTTTTACATTTGGGTACATGTAATTTATTTATGAAATCATTATTGATGAAATATTTATGAAACCCATTCCTTTTCATTGGTTACTTAATAAAATTGATTGATATATGTTTTAGGTGGAATGCATGATAATGTAAATGTTGTGAAGTGATGGGTGGTCCAAGAATTATATAGCCCTCCAATCCACTGGGTAATGTGATTTATCTAATGAGATAGTGTGAAATTGTTTTGAACATTATGCTATATTTTTCCACAATTAAGATGTTTTTATTGTGTATATATGTTATACATAAATATGATACTAGCTTTGTTCACAACTATGTGTGGTAATTGACCACAATAACATGATGATTCATTTTTATGAATTTCCACATTCCATGAATTTATGTAATGTTTCCCATCATGATTATGATGATGATCCAATGATTATGATATGATGATGACGATGATGATGATTCTCACCCATGTTTTATTGATTCATGTCCATTATTCAACCTCTCACTAAACTTCTAGATCACCACTTTTTTATGTATATCTTTAGGTGGCTACATTTACTAAAGAGAACATGATATTTAGAAGGACATTGAATAAGATTTACAGAAAATGTTTATGTTTTATTATGTATAAGTGTATTATGGTCCCAGTAATCCCATGATACTAATCCTTTAGATCCTGAATTTGTAACACTATTATGTTGTTTATCATTAAAATGATGTAATAATTATATAAGAAAAAGTATGGACACTATAGTTGGTTTGAAAGAACGGTTTATTTAATTTTAAAATTATGATAAAAGAAAATTATTGAAAACCCGTAGGATAACACTATGTATATGAAAATATCCAAGAATCATTGTTTTATAAAGAATGATAAACATTAGGATCCCATAATATATTAATTAAGAATTAATTATATAAAAGTTAAAATTAATCATGATTTTTTTCCTTATATTTTGTTCAGACCTTGTTTATTTTAGAAAATGGTGGGATTAGGAGAAACTAGGCCAACACCTCATGTGATGGAAAATGCCATGATTTCCCAAATGCCATCCAAAATTACACAAGAGGTGGAGTTAAAAACAACATAGTGATTCTCACCCAACTATCATGGAATATGAATAATAACCTAAACCAAGTGGAACATCCACCTTCACCTAAGAAGGAGAATATGTACATTTAGTTTTTTTAGCATTAACATCCTACGATGTTAAGTGGATCTTCTAATACACCCATTACAGAACAATGGGTTAACTCAATTGAGAAAATCTATTCAATGATATACTATTCTGAGAAGGAGAATGTCAGTCTGGTTGTATATTGTTTAGATGGAGAAATTGATCAATGGTGGGAATTGATAAATAAACCAATGATGGAGAACAAAATTTGAGAGATGGAGTGGTAAGTCTTTAATAAAATATTTATTAACAGGTATTTCCCTAAAAATGTTTTTACAAGGATGGAGGGATAATTTAAAGAGTTGAAAAAATTGATGTTGAATCTATCAAGGATTATGAAGAAAATTTCACAAGGCTTGAAAGGCACACCATGGGTTTTATGATGAACAATTATAGAAAAGATAGATAGATTATTTAGTGGTTTAAAACTAGAACTTTCAAAGGATCTAGATATCTAAGAACTCAAGAGTTATGAATATTTGGTCTGATCTACTCCCAAAGATGAGATGGATTTTAGAGAATGGTCTCATGGTTATTGAGATAAGAAGATAATAACGGAGTTTCATGCTGGTGGGTCAAATAAAAAAGCAGGAAAGAGGATATGAC
This sequence comes from Viscum album, assembly GCA_963277665.1. Lineage (NCBI taxonomy): Eukaryota > Viridiplantae > Streptophyta > Magnoliopsida > Santalales > Viscaceae > Viscum > Viscum album. The sequence goes on from OY728157.1 coordinate 1,999,582,484, forward strand.
CAACCACATGTCAAAAATGTTGGAAGAGGAATTATGGTAATTTACTCAAAGGGATGTGAAACTGTATCAAGTGTAGGAGAGACATCCATCAAGATCATGAATTTCAAAAATACATAGTGATTCCAACAAACATGATATAAGAAAAAAGGGTACCTTCTTATTCATTGCATATGATTAAATGCTTTAAATATTGGGATTGAGGGCGTTGTTGAAGAACCAAAAAGGAATTTTTAATTCCACCGAGCATGGATCAAATTAGAAATTAATATTTTCCTGAAACATACTGACTACAAAGGTATAGTATAATAGAAGTTTGGGGTGAAACCCACAAAGACCGTGGAATGAAGCGATGAAAAATCTTAACTAAATTTTTGATCTCTCTAATTATAGAATGATTTAATTAAACTAGTGGTGTTATTTAAAATAAATGAATTTTAATAGAGAACCTGAAGAGATGAGAATCAGTTTCTAGGTATGGTTTTCCTAAAATAATTAATTTAACTTCACTTACAAAATAATTATATCCTATGGCTGTGTAACAAAAAAATTAATCGATATAAGAAATGGTAATTCCCTATCAAAATACCCTAGAATAAAAACTCATCAAGGTTAGATGATTCAAAATAACTTGTGTGCATTAGGATCTAATTACAATTGTAGAGGAATAATCACATCCATTGGTCATGAACTAATTACCTTAATCTTATTGTTTTTCATCCACAATTAAACACACATGGTCAATGAATAAATAAAATATATGACTAAAATGAGTCACCACATGATAGCAGTTGAATATAATTATTGTAAAATCAGATAATGAAATAAAACACATTGATATACACCCATTTTCATTGATTATGATCTCCCTTATGAATTTATCCAATCATCATTGGGTGATCACCAATAATGAATAAATTGTATTCCATAGGGAATATAATATACGAGGTTTGATGATAATGAGAAGGAATGAAAATACATATTGGAATTAAAATTGAAATCATTCAATGATTACAGCAATGAAATGAAAAGAAAACAAAAAACAAAAACTTATCTACAGCGGAGCCCTACCACAGCCTCTTGATGGCCCTGCCTCTAACATGGAATAGTATCCCGAATACCATGGTTGGACATCAAATTTATAAGAATCAAAGTCATTATCTTTCCTCCTTTGTTCAAAAACATCATTTAATGACTGCTATAGGTCCAAATAAATCATTAAATATCATCAGAAGATCCGCTGTAAATCAACATTTTTTGATGTATTGGGGCATTATATGACATTTAATGGGTATTCACATTGTGTAATTATGATCAAATAATTTCTCCAAAGATTTTGAATCAATTAATATCTCATTAGAATATTTTCTATGATCTAGAGTTTTGACTCCTTTAATGGAATGAAACTTAGTTCATATCGTGTTAGTATAACTCGTGCCTTGCTTCACGGTTTTCTTCCCGAATTTCATCATGTGGTGAAATAAAACTTCATGTTGTATAATTCTTTTACATGATTTATAATATGTAATTTCAGTAATATAATTTCTATTTTGTCCCACTTCTTTAGTTGGTTCTTCCAAAAGTACTCCATGATCATCCTAAACATCTAGTGTCAAGCCGCGTGCAAATATTAGGGCATGAAGTGTCCTTTTGTTCCTCAATTTTCGTGTTTTCCTTGGAGTTTCTCCAAATATCAATCCTACATAATAATTTTCAAAGTTTTAATATCAGTGAAATATATTATATTAAATAAATTAATATTCCAAAAAGTCATATATAAAAGAAAATCGTATTCAAAATAGAGTTATCAACTATACAAGTCAGCGCACTAAACCTCAAGTCCTTGAGGGTTACCATAGTCACCCACCACCAAATCGAATAGATCAAGGGAATGTTTATTCCATAAATAGTATTTAAGTGGATAAGGAAAACAAAAATATTCTAGTTACACTTACCATTCAATCAAGAATGGAAAAATTCTTATTTGGTTATAGTTTTATGCATTCCTTTATATCCTAAAATTTTACGTGAACTATTTAATCGAATCCCTGATTCCTTGAAGTAGAAATATCCATAAAAAATATTGTTCTGATCATTTCAACCCATGTTTTGGACTCTTCTAATGTTGGATTATATGTGAAGATTCTTCTAGTAGATCTCATAATACATCCCTTGGTGTAATTTGATGCAATATTGGGCTTGGATGGGCTCTATTTATATAGACCATACATTAACAATCAAGAAAATTAAATTTATTTTTATATTTTAAACCATACATGATGCTCTAAAAATTATTGAATAATCATGAATATCCTTTGGAGAATCCCTATATGGTGTGGGTATTGATGCCCTATAAATAAGAATACCTATACCAAATTGTTTCATTGAATGGAACCATATAACTTGAGGAAATTCTAATTGCGATGGAATACATAGATTTATTTCTTGAAGAGTTACCCAGACATCCCCCAGATCATGAAGTAGGTTTTTAAACATATCTCATACTTGGAGAAACTCCTATTAGAAAATTATATTACATGATAGCCCAGATCTAATTGGAAGAGTTAAAGAAGTAGTTGTAATATAATTTGGAAAAAAGGTTCATACACCATAGTTCATCATCTTGGTGTGTTTTAGTGCTCTTTAAAAGAAGAAGGATGGATCAATATGGCTATGTGTCGATTACTGGGATCTCGAGAAGATCACTGTGAAGAACAATTGCCCTTTTCCAAGCATTGTGGAGTTATTCGATCAACTATGAGGATCCCAATACTTCTCCAAGGTGGATTTATGTTCTGGATATCATAAACTAAAGGTGAAGAAGGAATATATTCAGAGGAATAAATTCCAAATAAGTAATGGTATCTATGAGTTCACATTGATTCCCATAATACTTACTAATTCCCCTACTTTATTTATAGATTTGATGAAAATAGTATTTAGAGACTACATCAACAAATCTGTGGTGATTTTTATCAATGATATATCATTTACTCTAATGGTATGAAGGAAAATTAATAACATCTAAGGATTGTTATGGTGAAATTAAGGAAGGTGAAATTATATACAGAGGTCAGCAAGTGTGACTTTCGGAAATAGGAGGTCACATCTGTGTGGGACAAGATCACAACTGAAGGAATTTATGTAGACCCTTCAAAAAAGGTAATTGAGGAATGGCCCAGACCCACGAGTGTCAAAGAAATCCATTAGTTTATTGAATTAAATATGTACTATCGTTGTTCTATGAGAATTTTCTAATGTTTTTCAAACACATTAACAATATTAAATTAGAAAGTAGTATATTATATCTGAATGGAAGAATGTGAGGAATTATTTAAGGTTCCCTATAAGAGTTTAATCACTAAACCTGTACTCACACTAAATTTTTTTTGAGAATATTTTGAGATATACAGTGATGCATAAATGAAATAATTGGTATTCATACTCATGAAAAATGAAAGTGATATCCTACACCTCACATCATTTGAAGATACATTAGTATAACTACTCAAGACATGATCTGGAGCTACTAGGAGTAATTTTTTCCTTTAAAATATTGAGTCACTACCTCTATGGTGAGAAGCGTGACATATATACTGATAAAAAGATCAAAAATTATTTCTTCATGCGATACGATCTCAACATGCATCAAATGAGATGGTTACTTCTCAAAGAGGACTATGATTTATCTATTCACTATCATTTTGGGAAGGAAAAGAAGGTATTTGATGCTCTTAGCAGAAAAGAATGTTATACTCTATCTATAGTGTGGATTGATAAGGACCCCATCTTTAAGGAAATGAAAAGGATGGATCTAGAAACCATAATAGAGGGGAATTAAACTGACCTCACCCAAATCATTTCCCAAATATATATCCAAGAGAAGATCAAGGAGGCACAAATGGATGATCTGAAGCTATAAAATAAGCTCAAATAGGTAAACGAAGTGAATATACATGAGTTTCACATTAATGATGATGGTATGATTCATTTTTAAACTAGTCTTTCTCAACCTTAATCACCTGAGATAAAGAAGGAGATACTATAGAATGTTCATATATTATTTTTATACATCAATCCAAGAAGTACTAAGATGTATCATGATCTTTGAGAACACTTTTGGTGGGAAATTTTAAAAATCTAAATTAAGGATTATATCTCAAGATGTTTGGTATTTCAAATAGTTAAATCATAGTGATTGAACTAAAAATGGATGATTCAACCATTTCCAATACCTACATAAAAGTTGGATAATTTCACTATGGAATTTCTTATTGGTCTCCCAAAAACATCCAATGTTAAAAATGTGATATGGGCTATAGTGGATTGACACACCAAGACTTCTCACTTCATTGTTATTTGGGAAGATTTCTCAATTGAACAATTTTTTCCAATATATGTGAAGGAAGTGATAAGGCTGCATGGGGAACCACATTCAATCGTATCTGATCAAGATACAAGATTCACATATATCTTTTTGAGAATTCTTCAACATGATTTGAGTACTAGATTTAATTTCATCATTACCTATCACACACAAACTGATGGCCAATCTGAAAGGACTATTTAGACTCCTAAGGAAATGTTGAGAGCCTACATAATGGAATTCAAATGTTGGTGGGATCATCATATCCCATTGGTTGATTTCTCATAAAAATAAATTTTCTACTCGAGAATTCGGATGGATTAATATAAAGCTCTATATGGGAAGTGATTTATAACTCCAATTTATTTGGATGAATTTATAGGATAAAGGATACATGTACCTGATATTCTACAAAAGATCATATTTTAGGTTCCATCCATCCAACAACATATCAAATATTTTCATGGTTTTCAAAAGATCTATGATGAAAACCATCAAAGTGACTTGGATTTTGATGTTGTAGATAGATTCATTCTTCAAATATCATAATATATTATATTCATGTATTTTGGAAAGAAAGGGAAGCTTAGCCCAAGGTATTGCAGCACCTTTGAGATCCTTGATCGCATAGAATCAATGTCCTATTGGCTTTCACCTCAACCAAATATGGCACACATTCATGTTGTCTTCCATGTATCACTCCTGGGGAATTACATTCTGGATCCCTCAAATGTACTGAATTTGGAGTTGGTACAACTGGAGAATAACCCCTCATATGAAGAGAATCTAGTAAATATCTTGAACCATAAAAACAAATTACTACACAAAAAAGATGACTCATCTTATCAAAATGGTTTTTTAGGAACCATAATTATAAATAGAATACATGGTAACCATAGGAAGCATTGAAGGAGATACACCCTCATTTTCTTTCACCTTATTATGTAAAATAAAATTTCAAGGGTAAAATTTCAAAATAAGGGAAGAATGTGACGACCCATGATTTTATCAATGTAATTTCACCTGTACTAATTATGTTTTATAGTAAAAAACGCATACATCACATAGAGAATCTAATAAAAAATCATTCCCATTAATCAAGACCGAAATAACTGATCTTTATTTAAATTAAGAAACCTATATCAATGGAATAGTAACATAATCGTTGGAACAGTAGCACGACCATTGGGAATAGTAATATAGCCAATAGAATAGTGAAATCACCTATGAAATTATAAATACAATTTATGGATCCTATAAATGAAAATATGATATAATTATACCATAGTTTAAGTAAATAAATGTTTTAAAAATGATAACTTTTGTGTTAATATTTTTATAAATCATAAATTACAATTTTAAAATTATTGGGATGATTTAAAATAAAATTTATTTTCATAATATATATTCATAAATAAATATTATATTATATTATAATTAAAATATAATTCTATAAGACCACAAATTTTTTTTCCATGGGTCATAAAATCGATTATCATATTAAAATTGGTTTTTTTCAAATAAATGATGATTTTAATTTTAAATTAAATTTCTCATATTTAAAATATAATTTTAAAAAATGAGTTCATTTTGGAAATATAGACATCAAAAAATGTTTATTGTTATTTTTTAGGATTTTTCTTAGGTGACTTTTTTGTGAATTGTGAAATATGGTAATATAAGAAACAAGCTAAATACATAAATTATTGAGTCATGGATAATGTATAAATGACATGTCACACATTGGTTAAAACTCTTTAGTACTATTTACATTACTTAATCATATGAATAATCACTATTGATAGTATTGAGACAAAATAATAAACAAATGAATCCAAAAATCCAAAAATCCAAAAATACCTCTCTCTTCCCTTATAAATACCTCCCCTCAGCATGTATTCTTCTCACGCCATTTAAGACATGAAACCTATCATAATTATTCCCAATTATGTAATGCCCCAACCCCAGTTACCTAGAGTCGATGCATTATTACATAACATTGGCATGATACAAGGAATCATGTCCTGAAAAACCGACCAGTTTAGTAGCCTCAGAAGTACTCGATACATTCATAAGTTTTACACTACATTAGTAAATAAAAACATCAACAACATTTTTCCCCTTTTTGAACACACTTATATCCTTAGTCTATCACTATAGTTCAAACATAAAATACTTCTCCACATATTAGGAAAAAATAAATCCTAGAAATGGGTGAGCTCATATGCTCAGTAAGGAAAAAAATATAGTAAAAACTTTCATAAATTAGCATAACAATTTAAGGCAATGTATAAGAATAAAAAAAAAACTTTTAAACATAAAATTCATCACAATATAGAAAATATAAAATAAAATAATGACATTTACTTATTCACATGTATATTCTACTAGTCGAATAATCACATGCAATATCAATAGCCACTTTCATAATGATGGAATGCATAATTCTAGACTTCATAACCACATAGTCAAGGCCTTGTGCCAGGACTACAAATAAGATTTTTGTTAATTCCATATGACTAGAAACCGGTTTGTCTAATGAGACCTACCGATGCATCAAAGAACTATATCAGGCTCCACCCGTCACATACTAATTCCAATGCATTCCTCATATGAAAAGGTTTAAACATAACATAAACATTCGTATTAAAACTAGCATACGAAATCTAAATACTTTAATGTATAAACCAAGAGTGGTAAAACAATAACACATCCATAGTAAAATATATCAAAAAACCTTCAATAAAATATGGAATATTTTTATCATAATAAATCAACTTCAAACAAGTTTAAAAGACATCAAAGGATGTTGACATAGATGAAATCAAAACTTTTTGAGAGAAAAATTTCTTTCTATTTTGAAATAATTTAAAGGTCATATAATTATAAAAGAAAACATTTATTTTGAATATATTCCTATAATATTTTATTGGATGCTTCAACGATGTTATAATTTTGTAGAACAGCCTCACCCACCGTATAAGTTAAAAAAGGCATTTTTACCTTAATTTTGTCGAAAAAGTCATAATGTACCGTATTTAGAAATGGACAGAAAGATTACTTTTAAAAAATATAAGTTCAAATAAGGGAATAAATTACTTTAAACCATTGTCTAGTAAATAGTAAAAATGTTTTTAAAAACATTTTTAGGTAAACATGGAAGTGTATGATAAAGAGGTCTCGGTAGATACTTACGTAAAAACAATCTCGGATAATAAAGAGATTGTGAAATTAACCCTTACCTCGTATGTTTCCTTAGTCGATGGTATGTTAACCTCTTATATAATAGTTAGAACATTTTTATTAATTTATAAAAGAACTAAATACATAAATATGATATCATATGTGATCTTTTAATATTTCTTTGTTAATAATATTTTAGTAGTATCATCGTTTCTGATGTTAACTAATTCATTTTCCTTTATATGATTCGTTAAGTAAGCCATGTTTGTTATGTATAATATTTATTTTATTCATATACATAATTATATTATGTTTATAAAAATTATTTTTAGTCATAAAATGAAATTTAATATTTAATTATTATGATGGGAAATGATTCCCATCGCGTTCGTGGAGACGGTAATCCATACGTATGGAGGAGCGAAAATATCATTATATTGATGGAGAAATCATAAGTTATTGGATGGTATATCATATATAAATAATAATTAACATGTTATATTTATTATTTACATTATTCATACTCATTATTATACCCATCCAAATAATGAAGTGTATAAATAACAAACTACACCACGACGTGGAGACGGAAATCCGTGCGTACGCATGTATGGTGACTTTGTCATTTATAGGATGGTTAGAAAAATGAATATGGTTGTACCATTTTTATAATAACGTCATGGTATATGGAATATATTAGAGTTATTATTTTAGAATGGAAACAACAAAGAAAGAGGAAGTGGAAGAAGAAAAGAACATGAACTATTTGAGGAAATATTTACCTCTTCTTCAGGTTCTTCCTTTTGATTAGATCAAAATGGATCCATAGGCTGGATTTCTGAACAAAGTAAGGCCTCTATGATTAAGTTAGGAATGTTTTTAGGATATTTGGGAAGGTTTTGGCCGAGCCAAAAGTCTTTGGAGGTGTGAAATTAAGAGAAGAAGAAGTGCCCTTTTATAAGAGAGGTGAGGGTCACTTCAAGAAAAGCTTGAAATATTATTTTATACTAAATTAATTTTCGATTTATAATGGCCCAAAAATGAATTATTTAAAGGATAAGGAGGAAATGGGTCGAGAAAAATCTCATCCAATAGGTTTTATATAGGTTTAGGTCATCATATAATCCTTATCTTTTAGATTTAACTCTTAGTTAAATAATTTGACATTTACTATGTCTCTTTTTATTTTTATATTATATGGTTAATAAACTTACTATAACAAGCCAAGAGAAACCAAACCTTATATAAGTCCTTTTATTGAACCATATATTTTTATGAATATTATATCAATTAATAATATAATATTTTTTTAAAACTCAATTATGTCAATTTGGACACTATTTAGTATTTGATTTCTTTGAAAGCCATAAAAACATTATAAATTCTAATAAAATTTATTTAACCAACCCTAACATGTCATATTAACTTATGAAATTAGTTTAATTCATCAGAAGTCTGAATTTACATTTATTTTTATATTTATAATATCCATTATTTTAATATTTTCTTAATAAGATAATTATTGCATCATCATTGTGTCATAAATAAATTAAATTAAATAATGTCTAAAAATTATAAATAAAATTCCATTATGTATGAAATCTTCATAGATTCCTAATTAATATTTATAGTCTAATTTATATTGTGTGTAACCATGTATTAAAACTGGTTTAGTTATTAAACTTTGAATTTAACTCTTTTAACTCTTCTTTAAATAAAATAATAATAAATGTCCTAATCTAATTCAAGTGGACCAAACGGGGTCATATTTTATTCATAAGGTTATTTTTGTTCTAATTACACTTATTCAATGGAATTAGGACATGTGTTAGGTTAATTATGATTTCATTTTTACCCTTAATTACCCAATTTACTTTTAACTATGGAAAATAAAAGTAAAAAGTTACTATTCACCAAAAATTATTTTCATCTTATTGAACCACATTTTACTTAATGATATTAAGCGTGCCTCTAAGAGTTTTTAAATTCAACTCACAGAAGTTGAAAAATTATGTTTTATGAAAATTTTCAAATGCTCCTAGGAGGTGGGTAAAAGATAGTAAAAAAGTTCAATAAAATTTTTATATATCTAAGATTATTATAAAATGAATCCAATGAATTGAATTGAACTTATATAGGTATTATGTATCTCCTTTTACCTAAAATAAATTTCCATAAAATAAATAATTATTTAAATAAAAATTCAGTTTTAACCAACAATGCAGTGTTTTCACTATTCATCAAAAATGAATGTTTTTCAAAAAATTCTATAACTTCACCCTAAGATAATTTCAATATTCCAAATTCAAAAATGAAGTCCATTTTGAAAAATAAAAATTATAAAATTTCAAAAAGTTGGTATTGCTATTCATAACAGCTAGTTTGATTGGTCGCGGTGTATTAGAATCTTGAATTTGCGTACAATGTAAGTTATTACATTATTCAAAGGGAAACATAGTGTGGAAGCTTAGGGTGTTAAATTCTTCCCTCCTTAAAATAATTTCATCCTCGAAATTTCTAGAATGTTACTGCATAAAAAGATTTGGGTGGTTCTTCATCTTAAGTTCCTCGAGTTCACACATTGCATCTTCCATCTTATGGTTTCTCCATAGAACGTTTACCAGATGAGTCTCTTGGTTTCTTAGCACTTTTTTTCTTATATCAAAAATATTGACAAGATATTCAGAATAATACAGATCATGTTCTAGTTTAATTTCTACATAGGTGAGTACATGTGTTGGGTCAGGCATGTATTTTCTCCACAGTGATACGTGGAACACATCATGAACTTTGAAGAGACTTGGAGGCATTTACAAAAGGTAAGCTACATGTAAAGACCCTCAAATTTCAAGGAAATTTTTTTCTTAATTTTCTTTGGAATTTTACAAGAGCGCAGCTTCAGACGGCACCTGATTCCGAGGCCCGGTGTGCCCGGAATCAATTTCCGAAGTTTGGCTCGGGTACGTTCAGTGAACGGACGAGCGGGTTTTTCTATCTTTTGAACCGGTGCCCGGAATCGAATTCTGAGGGCACCGATGAAATCGCAGCGCCGGTATTTTCTTAGAAACGCCTCTTCCGGAGTGGCTTTTGCTCAACCGTGGTTTTAAAAATTTTGGGCTTTAAGTCGGAAATAAAATAAAGGTTGTGCGACAACTTTATTTTATTTCACTTAAGCCGCTTGGAAGTCACTTGGAAGCCACTTGAACTGAGTTAAAGTGGATAGGGTGCTATCCGGAAATACCCTACCCCTTGGTAGGATATTTGTGAGGTGGGGCCCGCACGAGCCCCGCCGTTTCTTTCGCTAAGTAACGCACCCGTGAAAACCCGTCAAGTAACTGAAATGTCAACCGACGCGTTTTCCTTAATTCTTAATAGACCATTTAATTGGGAGGTTTATTTCGTGAATTAAATGGGCTGTTTCATTCGTTGAATTAATTCAACGAATTTAATGGGTCGTTACTTACGCGTTTGCGTTCGTTGGCAAATTAATAAAATAGACAAACTTGTCTATTTTGGAGGATTGCTATCGTTGTGCGAATCCTCTGAGCCTCCACCCTCCTCGCGAAGAACGCGAAGAACGCGAAGAACGCCGGCGACCGGAATTCGACGAGCTCTACCCGCGACGTTCGTCGGCGACGCCTCTTCTTCCGCGGCCGATCCTCGTTCGGCAACTAAGGTGAGAAACGGATCGTTTAATTCTCCCTTTTTAATTTCAATGACAACGGATTTAATTAATTAAATCCTTTGTTCTAGATCTGGAGATCGTCGGCGCGACGTTTTTCCCGCGGTGCGACGAACGTCTCTTCCGCGACGACGCGACGATCCCCTCCTTCCGCGACGAGCGATTCCGCGACGACCTCACGTCCGACGGCGACATCGAGGTAGGGATTTTATTTTTTTTTCTTGGTGATTCGTTCCCGTGATCTAATTCTTTTTAATTAAAGAACCAAACTTGAACAATTCTATTTTTGGATAAAATTGTGGTTGCCTTAATCCCTCCCGATGATTTTATGACTAACGCGGAGGGTGCGGGTCTAACGAACAAGACCCGGCAACCCTCCTCCGATCTTTTTGTTGTGCGGATTTGGCGGACGACGACGAACCGTGCGGCAGGGGCGATCCGTTGATCCCGTAGTGAAGATCGGCCCCCGGGAGGAGCTATGGCACAGACGGGAGGCAAAACGGGCCACCGGAGCAACTCCGGCGGCCCGCGGAAGGCGACGGCGGCCGGAGGCGGCGGCGCCCGGCGCGCCGCCGTGAAGGAATCCGCCGCGGCGGCGGCGGCCAGTTCCGCGGCCGCGCGGAACCGGGGAGGGACGCGGCGGCCCGGCCGCATCCGCGTGACAGGCGCCCCCCCCCCCCCCCCGCGGGGCCGCGTTTTCCACCGAGCGCGGGGGCGGCGCCCCGCGGCAGCCCTCTTCGGCCGCTCGGCCGAAGCCGATCCTGCCGGTCCGGTCGGCCGGGCCGCGCCCAGGCCGGACCGGACCCGGCCTCGCCAGGTCGGGCCGGGTCGGGTCGACCCGGTTCGGCCGACCCAGGGGTGGTTCGGGCAGGGTCGCCCCGGGCCCAGAACCCCCCGTTTTCGGGCCCTCTTCGGTCTTTTGCCCATATCTTGGGCCTGGGACCTCCGTTTGACGAACCGTCAGCGGCTACGCGATCCTTGGATCGAGACGGTCTTTTCGGTATATTACACTCAAGGTTTAGGAAGACTTTGGGTTCGGCAGGGTTGGTTCGTACGCGAAACCAACCGGGGCCTCGGAGCGGAAACGCTCATAACTCGAGCTGCGGACGTCCGATTGACGTACCGTCAGCTATGGAGGTTTCCTCTAAGTGAGACGGAACTTTTGGCATACTCCGCCCGAGGATCGGACACAGGCGGAGTACGGTCGGGTTGGTTTTTCCCTAAAAACCAACCGGGCCCCTCGGACGAAAATGCCAATAACTTTCAGACCGGGCGTCCGATTGACGCGCCGTCTGTTGCGTTGAGATCCTGTTGTCGATACGGAACTTTTGGATACATCAACTTCGGACTACGTGTCAGTTGATGTGTCAGCCTCTCGGCTCGTGGAGCGGACCCTCCTAAACGAGCTCGCTGTGTGCGGGAACCCTAGCGCTGGCTGTGACTTCGACGACAGAGCAGAGATCCTCCGTGGACTGCGACGGCGACAGAGCAGAGATCCTTCGTGGACTGCGGCGACGACTGTGCAGAGATCCTCAGTGGACTGCGTCGACTACTGCACTCAGCAATCCTACGTGGATCAGTGCGACAGGTCCTGTGTGGGCCCGATCCTATGTGGGTCATCACCTTACGGTTCTGTGTGAGCCTTGACTACAGGTCCTGTGTGGGCCCGATCCTATGTGGGTCATCTCTTGCGGTTCTGTGTGAGCCATTGCTACAGGTCCTGTGTGGGCCCGACCCTGTGTGGGTCATTGCCGAGGTTAGTACCTATCGATCCTTCGTGGGTCCGACGACTTAGATGGTTCGGTGATCATCTTGTCGTCATCTGAAAAAGTATACCTGGTTGAGCTGAATCTTATGTTACTCTCCTTTGTGTTTGTGTTGAACTATCCTATGTGGATTTACTATTTACTCTCCCTGGTGGATTTGAGTCTTGCTTTCCTGTGTGGATTGAGTTGACCTTGAGCTCGAGAGCAGAGCTAGAAATGGGGACTTAGGTATATGTATGGGCATATACCTAAGTCGAGTCAGTTGTTTCTTCGTGGTTGCCCCTTTCTTTTGTGCTATATCCTTTGTGGATTTCGGGAGACCTTCGGGGGTCTCGGGGTCCTTACTGAGTAGTTTATACTCACCCCTGCACGGGCTTTGCCCGCACCTTGTTGTGTTGGATGCAGACGACGGACAGCGCTGATCTCGGTTGGGGCGTGGAGCAGGACGGTACCTGGAGGCGGACCACTGGGCGGGACGTGCTCGGAGCGGACGTGGGACCCGAGGAGCCTGGAGGCTATCTGTACCCACCCTTCAGGTGGGATTGCCAGTGGACGACACGAGGCCGCCATCTTTTCTTCAGTTGCTGTTCTTTACCTTTTCAGTTGTACTTTCAGTTGGGCTTGTATTCCGGCCCCCTTTACTTTTCTGCACTTGGTAGTTACTTCCCTCTTGCTGACTCTGTGGTGGTTGTTACTTATAATGGCAATGTCTTCCCTGTTTACTGGGATTTTACGCCTTGGTGCTAGTCGCCAGCCCCTGGCCTATGGAAGGCGGGCTTGGGGTAGTCACGGCATGATCCCCGAGGTCGGGTCGTGACAAATTGGTATCAGAGGTGGTCGGTTCTACCGCAGACTCTGATTGTCTTTTCTTTCTATATGAAGCAATAGTGTTTAGTGTATTGAGTGTGGTTATCAGTTCAGGGAGCCCAGTGTTGGTGCGGCGGCCGACGTATCCGTACACCAGGACCCTGACTCCTGATTTTCGACTTAATGCATGAAAACATTGATTGCGTGTGTTCCAAGTTTTCGTTGTGATTACTTGTGTCAGTTCACCGGGTATACTGATCTGCTTCATGAAAGTCTCAAGTTTTCCTTGTGATTACTTGTGCCAGCTCACCAGGTATACTGTTCTGACTGTGGTGCTCTTGTTCTCCTTTTCAGAATGGCCCCGCGACGACAGCCAGCTAGGGTTCCGAGTGTAGGGCGCGACGGCAGCCCACCGAGCGACGAGGCCACGGTGCAGGGCCCTTTGCCAGCAGTGGCACCGGCGGTAGCTTTACCCGCCGAGCCACCGATGCTACCAGAACCAGACGCTGACGATGCACGTCGCCTCAGGGCACTGCATGAGTTTCAGAGCTAGCGACCGCCCAGGTTTCGCGGTGAGGCGGACCCCCAGGCCGCCGAGGACTGGCTAGAGGCGGTGGTACGGATCTTTAGGCTAGTGAGGACACCAGCGGATCTCATGGTGATTCTCGCGGCGAGCCTCCTGCAGGCGGCGGCAGGACGATGGTGGAGCTTGATGCTCCAGGTTCACGATGAGGCATCCTTGCTCTGGACGGACTTCGAGAGCCTCTTCCGCTCTAAGTTCGTCCCGTCCACCCTCCGAGCGGTGCGCATCCAGGAGCTTCTCCAGCTGCGCCAGGGCAGCATGACGGTCGCTCAGTACGCGGCGAGGTTCACTGACCTATCTCGCTACTCGACCGACATGGTACGGGACCCCTTCTTCCGGGCCCGGACCTTCGAGCAGGGCTTGCGGCAGGAGATTCGGGCGTCGCTGATCTCCCTCAGCATTCCGACCCAGGCGGGAGTGCTGGAGCGAGCCCTCCTGATCGAGAGCTTCCTGGCAGAGCCTTCTTCAGCGGCGAGACCTAGCGCAGGGCGGCAGGTAGCTGAGTCTTCGGCAGCAGGTAGCTGACGGATGACTCTCGGGTCTAGGCAGACCAGACCCCCACGCAGACGGCCTCAGGACACCGGCTCAGCAGTGCGGGGCACACAGCGGAGTGCCAGCCTTCCGAGAGGCAGGCAGTGCTACTCCTGCGGCGGGCAGGGTCACATGGCTCGTGACTGCCCGACTCGCCAACCAGAGGAGCAGCAGACGGTGGAGGGGCCACCCTGGAAGAGGCAGAGGGTCGACCGTGGCGGTCCACAGGGAGGAGGCGGACGAGGCAGAGGAGCTGGCCGAGCAGCGGGTGGTGGGCGACGCTTCCAGGCTCTACCCCCACCACCACCAGGAGGGCCACCTCGACCACAGGGAGCTCGCGGGCAGGGACAGGCCCAGCTCCAGGCAGTGGAGGCCTACGACCCCGACATGCCAGAGATGATTCGAGGTACGATCCGTGTCTATTCCACCCTTGCTGCAGTACTTATAGACACAGGAGCGAGTCACTCTTTCATAGCCTATGCCCTTGTTCGGAGCTCGGAGATTCCGACTGAGCCGTTGGCTCGATCCTTACGGCTAGAGACTCCTACGGGAGCAGACTCGACGATTACACACTGGTGCCGGCAGTGTGAGCTTACTCTAGGAGGTGAGAGCTTCGGCTGGGATCTCCTTGTAGTGGCGTCGAGGCCTTACGACGTCATCTTGGGCATGGATTGGCTATCCACGGTTCATGCCCAGATCGACTGTTTTAGGCGCAAGGTGCGATGTGTTCGCACCGACGGGAGCAGGTTTACCTTCACCGGCGAGAAGGGAACCTTTGCAGCACATGATGGACTTCCGCGGAGGAGAGTGCAGCCCATCTCTCATCGGTTGGCTAGCCTCATCCTAGGAGCAGTGGACGTGCGGAGTCCAGTTTTTCCTGCAGTGGTGGACCAGTACGTGGACGTCTTTCCCGACGACGTTCCAGGGCTACCTCCTCGTAGAGAGGTAGACTTTTACATTGACTTGTACCCCGGGACATCCCCGATATCTACTCCAGCATATCGGATGGCCCCCGCCGAGTTTCGAGAGTTGCGGGTACAGTTGGAGGACTTGCAGAGCAAGGGGTTTATCCGACCCAGTGTTTCACCCTGGGCTTCCCCGATTTTGTTCGCCAAGAAGGCGGACGGGAGCTTGCGACTGTGTGTCGACTATCGTCGCCTGAACCAGGTGATAGTGAGGAACAAGTATCCGCTGCCACGAATTGATGACCTCTTCGATCAGCTCAAGGGAGCGTGGTGGTTCTCGAAGATAGACCTCCGGTCAGGCTATCATCAGCTCAGAGTTCGAGACGAGGACGTGCAGAAGACGGCCTTCAGGTGTCGGTATGGCCATTATCAGTTCTTGGTTATGCCGTTCAGCGTAACCAATGCTCCAGCAGTGTTCATGAGCCTCATGAACAGGATCTTCCATCCATACCTCGACTGATTTGTCGTGGTCTTCATTGACGACATTTTGGTATACTCGACGACTGAGGATGAGCATGCCTACCACCTGCGAGTTGTGCTAGACACACTCCGAGAGCACCAGCTTTATGGCAAGCTCTCAAAATGCCAGTTCTGGTTACGTGAGGTCCATTTCTTGGGGCACGTCATCTCTGAGGCGGGAGTTGCAGTGGATCCCGCGAAGATCGAGGCAGTGCTAGCTTGGGAGCCACCCAGGAGCGTGACGGAGGTGCGGAGCTTCTTGGGCCTAGCCGGATACTATCGGAGATTTGTCCCAGACTTCTCCAGAGTTGCGGCACCACTCTCAGCCTTGAAAAAGAAGGGGAAACCCTTTGTGTGGTCAGACAGATGTCAGCAGAGCTTCCAGGAGATGAGACAGAGATTGACCAGCGCACCTATCTTGAGGTTGCCTGAGGAGGGAGTTGGATACGTAGTTTACTGTGATGCATCAGGGACTGGAATCGGGTGCGTCCTGATGCAGGAGCAGGCCATGATCGCCTACGGATCACGTCAGTTGAGGCGGCATGAGCAGAACTACGCCACTCATGACCTGGAGTTAGCAGCAGTGGTCTTCGCTCTGAAGACTTGGCGGCACTATCTGATGGGCGAGCGCTTCACAGTCTTTTCTGACCACCAGAGTCTCAGGTATATCTTCTCTCAGAAGGACCTGAACCTGAGACAGCGGAGATGGCTTGAGTTCCTCCAGGACTATGACTTTGAGATAGTCTATACTCCTGGGAAGGGGAACGTGGTAGCCGATGCCCTCAGCAGGAGGACGGGCATTCAGCTACTTGAGGAGGCGACGGAGCAGCTAGCCTCCTTACAGATATCCTTCGTGGATAGAGACAGAGCAACCTTTCTTCAGTCTCTCACAGTCTCTCCTCCACTTCTACAGCGGGTCAGAGAGGCTCAGCGTGGGGACGCTGACTGTGAGACCCGGCGTGCACTGATACCCTCAGGTCAGGCGCCTGATGGTTTCTCCCTTGGAGCAGAGCACGACGTCCTTTTCAGAGGACGTACCTTCGTACCAGTCGCTTTACGAGAGGAGGTGCTGAGAGATTTTCACACTTCTCCCTTGGCGGTACATCCCGGAGCGGCGAAGATGTACCAGGATCTCAGTCGACAGCACTGGTGGCCGGGCATGAAGAAAGCTGTGGCAGAGTTCGTTTCACGATGCCTCACCTGCCAGCAGGTGAAGGCAGAGCATCAGGTACCAGCAGGCTTGGTACAGCCCTTGGAGGTCCCGGATTGGAAGTGGGACGGGATATCTATGGACTTCGTGACTGGACTACCACACACTTCCAGAGGTCACAACTCCATTTGGGTGATTGTCGACCGACTCACCAAGTCGGCACACTTCTTACCCATCAGAGAGCAGGGCTTAGTGGAGAGCTTGGGACGTCTTTACGTCCAGGAGATCGTACGGCTTCACGGTGTGCCATCGTCTATCGTCTCCGATCGAGATGCCCGTTTCACTTCCCGGCTTTGGAAGGGGTTGCAGGAGGCGTTCGGGACGCGGCTCCATCTGAGCACAGCCTTCCACCCTCAGACGGATGGTCAGACGGAGAGGACCATACAGACACTCGAGGACATGCTCCGTGCATGTGTTCTCGACTATGGTCGCAGCTGGGAGGACCACCTACCCTTGGTGGAGTTCGCGTACAACAACAGCTACCACTCCACCATCGGGATGGCACCATACGAGGCGTTGTACGGCAGACCCTGCAGATCACCGTTGTGCTGGACAGACCCTGGGGAGTCAGCACTCGTGGGACCAGAGATGGTCCGAGCCACGACAGAGAAGGTCCAGATCATCCAGGAGAGGATGAGGACAGCTCATGTAACAGCCAAAGATTTTATAAAAAATATTCTTTTTAATTTTATTAATGTCTTGTGTTGTACGCTACACCAAAAGGAGCTTGCACAACACGCATCCTTGACTTGCCTTGCATTACACGCAATCGCGACCTTCCTCGATAGCGTGTGTAATACGCAATACCGAGTTTCACTAAACAACGATATGCTATTAAAATATTATTAAAACTAGCCGTTATGAATAGTAATAACCACTTTTTAAAACTCTGTAAATCTTATTTTTCAAAATGAACTTCATTTTTGGATTCGGAGTATCGAATTTAGCCTAAGGTGAAATTTTGGTACTTTTCGGATAACTTTCATATTCTGATGAATAGTGAAAATTAATAATTATAATTAAAAACAACTTTTTTAATCGAAATAATTAATAGTGATAAATTATTAATTTGAGTGGTTTTAAAGTATATTTAGAATATATTTTTACAATTTAATACAATGTTGGTCATTGGATGTAATTGCACATTTAAACCAGACATAAACAAGTGTCAATCTTTTGATAGATATTGTTTCTTAAAAACACGCTATTTGTTTTAACAGTGGGATTTAATTATAAAATTAATTAATGCAACTTCTATGTTATGAATTTGGTAAAATAGACTTCATTTTTGAATTCGGAATATGAAATATAGCTTAGGATGAAATTTTGGCATTTTTCTGAAAACCTTCATTTTTTGATGAATAGTGAAACTACTAAGTGGTAGTTAAAAAACTGAATTTTTCATAAAACATAATTTTACCGCTTCTGTGAATGGAATTTCAAAAATCCGAGAGACACGGTTGATGTCAGTAAGTAAAATGTGGTTCAATGAGATGAAAATAATTTTTGGTGAATAGTAACTTTTTACTTTTATTTACCACGGTTAAAAGTAAATAGGGTAATTAAGGGTAAGAATGATATTAATATTACCCTAACACATGTCCTAATTGTATTGGACACGTGTATCTCGACCAAAAACAATCTTAAGTGTAAAATATTATCATTTAGGCCCACTTGGATTAGATTAGGACATTTATTATTATTTAATTCAAAGAAGAGTTAAAAGAGTTAAAATCAAAGTTTATTCACTAAAACATTTTTAATATGGGGTTATACATAAGATAAATTCGACTATAAATATTAATTAGAAAGCTAAAAAGATTTCCTATGTAATTATATTTTATTTATAATTTTTAGACTTTAAATAAATTAATTTATTTATGACACAACGATGATGCAGTAATTACCCTTTTAAGGAAATATTAACATAATTGATGTTATAAATACTCAAATGAATGTAATTTGAGACTTTTTACGAATTCCACTAATTTTCTAGGTTACTATGATATATTATTGTTGATTTAATCAACTTGGTTCGAACATATAATTCTGTTATGACTTTCACAAAAATCATATATCAAATAGTGTCAAAATTGACACAAAATAGTTTTTAAATCAAATATTATATTATTAATTGTTATTTTATTCCTGAAAATCTAAGGTTCGGCCAAATGACTTAGATAAGGATATATATATTAATAATAAACAATTTGGGGTTCTTTTGGCATGTTATAGTAAGTGTATTAACCATATAGTGAAAGAAAACAAAAAGACACGGTAAAAGTTAAATTATTTAACTTAGAGTTAAATCTAATTGATAAGGTTAAAATAAGAACCTAAACTTGTATAAATCCTATTTTTTGATAGGATTTCGACCCATCCCCACTTTAACTTCGAAATAAGACCCTTTGGAACCATTATAAACCGATTTTTACTTTAATATAAAATAATATTTTGAGATATTCCTAAGGTGCCCCTCTCCTCCCTTATAAAAGGGCACCTCCTCCCCCTCCTCCTCACACCAATTTGAGCACTCAAGCTCGGCCAACCCCTGCCAAAATCTCTTCTCCACTTCCCTAGAAACATCCTAGAGGTTCTGGTCTTCCTCAAAGACCAATTTTAGTTCCCTAAGAGGAGGTCTCCAAAAGGCGCTTCAAAGAAGAGGTAATTACCGTTACCAATTCTTTCATCTTTATTTCTTCTTCCACTTCTTCTTCTTAGGTTGTTTCATTATGAAGTAATAACATCAGTATCACTCATATACTGATATGTTATTATAAGTATGAAACAACCCTATTTCACCATCTATCTATCCTACGGAAAAAGAAATCACCGCGCGTGCGTACGTACGGAATACCGTCTCCACGCCGTGGTGTAATCTATTTTCCACCACCACCTTACATGGATGGCTATAATGGTGTAAAGAATAACTATAAATAGTTATTAAAACATCATATTTATTCTGATATATTGTATAATCCACTCCAATTCAATTCAATATTTATGGAAATGATATCATCGCTCGTGCGTACGTACGGACTACCGTCTCCACGACGCGATGAGATTCATTCTCCATGTTAACCATTTAAGAATGATTATAAAGTATATATAAGAAATAATAATGAAATATATGACATTATAAAGCTACTGGATTTATGTATATATATATATATGTATGTCATCTACTTGCTTCCATTCAAGACAATAGGGAAAGGAAAACAGCGTTCATGCGTACGTACGGACTACCGTCTCCATGAACGGTGTTTTTCATTTCATTTATCTATCTATTATATATATATATATATACTGAATATATATGATATATAAATCATATTTTATATTCTGGAAGTAAGTAAATCATGATATAAGTAATAATAATGTCAAGAACAACAAGTCAAAACACCTACGATAAAAGAAACGATTTTACCCAAAACGCTTCTTTAACATGGAATTTACAAAAGAACGGGTAATATAATGTCATAAGTGAACCATATATGATATCATAACAATGAATATGATTCTGTAATAAGTCAATGACATTATTTAAACCATTATACAGGAGCTTCGGACACGTACAAAGCAAATCGGACCTAAGGTAAGGGAAATATCACAATCTCACTTTTATCCGAGATTGTTTTTACTTTGGTAATTACTGGGGTGTATTTTATCATCCACATCCATGTTCCCTCAATATGTAATATTATTTCCATCCTTCTACAATAGTTTATATCCAATTTTACCCTTTGGTGAGTTTTTAGTAAAAGATATGAAAGTAATCTTTTGTCGTTTTGCGTACGAGGTACTTTTTGACTTTTCCAACAAAAGTACGAAGAATGTTTTTTTTAACTTATACGGCATGAATGGATTTTTAAAACATTGTTTCCAAGAAGCTTACTTTACAAGTTTTCAAGTTTATTTTTAATCAACTTCTTTTATTTTAAAGTTTTATGACATGTTATGAAAGGAAAAATGTTTTTGAAGAATAAAGGATATTTTCCTCAAGAATGGAGTTCAAGTGTTTTATCAAAATGATTTTCCATCTAAGATAATAAAGGGTTCTGTTTTTATCCCTATTATTAAATTGATTTGTTCATGTTGTGATGGAATTATTTTTATGAATTCCTTTATCTTATATGAATTGATTTATGATGTCATGATGTTTCAAGAATCCCATTTTTTTTACATGTGTTATGCGATGATGTATGTTTTATGATTATGTGGCACACATAAGAAAGGTATCATTATGAGATGGGTGGGACCTATATCTCCCTCCAATGCATTGGGTAAAGATTTTATATCTCATGAGATAGACAGGGCTGGAACGGTAGGTTATACCAGTTCAGTGAAACAGGACTGAAACGAGGGTTACTCGATTCAGAAGGGACTTTGTCCACTAAGATAGTCTTGGCAATTAGTCTTGACTAACAAGAAATGATTCTCTATGATTATGTGTGTATGACACAAAGTTTCATGTTTTATGTTATGATTATTGGGATTACTTTTTCACTGCCATGATTTATCCCATGATTATGAAATTATGCTCTCTTTTGCAGGTTATGATTTCCAAAATGTTATGTTCTTATGAATATGATGTGATTGATATTTATTTTGTTTACCCTTACTGAGCATTTGAGCTCACCCTTTTATGTTTTCTTTTCCCCAGGATATAAAGAAAGGTTTTAGGTAAAAAAAGGAAGATCTTTATGGGATATTTTGAAGATATTTCACCACGATTAGAAGATTATAGTCTGAGTTTCCAAAGACACTAAACTATTACGGTCCTTGTGTGTGTGTTTTTGTAATGTACTAAGTATTCCGCAAAAGTAATGTAATGTCCATGTACGATAAGCTTCGGGTCTCTACAGTTGGTATCAGAGGAAAGGTTTAGTCAACCTTTGGAAACTAGGATGCAAGAACTTTAGTGAGATACCTAGATATATTTATAAGGTATGTCTAGGGATGTCCTTAAGGATAAGTATACGTATAGGATACAGTCCTAGAACTACGGTAACGATCATAGAATTTAACCTAAGATGATAGATATTGAGGATACTCCACCTTTATTATGTTGTTTTCCCAAGCATGATTTTTGCCTCTCAAACTATTCTTTTTGGGTTTTAGATGATGGCTGGAACCCGAAGGAACCGTGTTGATCAATGCAATGGACAATGCATTGATTGCCCTCCTGAACAAACAAATGTTATGGGAGATGGAGTGCAAAATCTTATTTCTATACTTACACAAGCTATGAATCATTCTGGACTTCCAAATGAGCAGAGAAGGGAACAGTATTCTATTGAGTCCTTCATGAGGCAACGTCCACCTTCTTTCAGTGGGACTTCCGATCCACTTGTTGCTGAACAATGGATCAATACTACTGAAAAGATATTTTCAGTTCTTCAATGTTCTGAACATGATAAAGTCATCTTAGCAGTGTATCGTTTGGAAGGTGATGCTGATCAATGGTGGAATCTTATCAAGAATACGAGGCCAAGAGATGGAATTGAGTCCATGGAATGGGACGAGTTCAAGAACTTGTTTTTCAGTAAGTACTTCCCTCGTATTCTTCGAACAAAGATGGAAAAAGAGTTTCTTGAGCTGAAGCAGAAGGATGAGGAATATGTTGGTATATACGAAGCAAATTTTACAAGACTTGCAAGGTATGCATCTGGCATTATCATCCAACCCGAAAGTAAAGTTGATCGATTTTTCAGTGGCTTAAAACCAAGTCTTCGAAGGGCATTAGCTATAAGAGACTTCAGTAGCTATGAAGAAATTGTGCGTTGTGCTATCAAGGTAGAAATGGAAGTTGGTGTTACATATCCATCTCATGGTTTTGACAAGAAACGAAAGATGGAGTTCAAGGAGAAATCTCAGAATAATGGTGAAAAGAAGATGAATGTTTCCTTATGCACAAAGTGTGGAAAGAAGCATGGTGGAGATTGTCTTAAAGGGACTAGAAAATGTTTTCAGTGTGGAAAAGAAGGTCATCGAGCAGCTGAGTGTCGAAGTAATGGAAAAAGGGATTCTAATGAAGTGAATAAAGCAAACACTGCAGAGAACGCACAACCAACACTTCAATGCTTCAAGTGCAAGGAGATGGGACATTATGCCAATAAATGCCCTAATCCAAGTGTTAGTGATGATCGACATGAGCAACCGCTTAAGGAAAAGGACAAAGGGAAGTCACATGCGATCACTATTGGCAATGTTGAATATGACAACGATGTGGTGGAATGATTAAGTTTTTATGTAATGGGATTCCAAAATAATGTTGTATCATGGAATATTGGAATATTTATGTATTGGTCTAATGTGGTATTCAAAGTGATTGAGATATTATGCGCATAATGAAGGGAAAACGAGAAAATTAAATGTTTAACAGTATTCATGAGCTCATGATTGATATAAGGACTAAGTGATATCATGGTTTGAGTATATAGAATTTTGAGGATTTTGGTATGTGGAAAGTGTTAACTTTTAACTGCATTCAAGTTTTCACTAAGGTTCAATGGGTATTCAAGAGAGTACAAGATTAAGGCCTTTGAATGTTTGGAATGTGTCCAACAAGATATATCTTATGATATATGGGGATCAACGATGGTATTAAATCTCTGGTAATCGTTTTCACTATGTTATGAGAATGGACTGCAGTATTATGGATAGGACTAAAGATTGGAATGGATTATGTTGGACATAAGTTAGTATTGTTTAAGGATAGAAGTTTTTTCGATATTATTTATGGGATGTTATAGTAATATAGTTTTAGAAAAAGGACAACCTGCAGGACGGGCGACAGCCCATCGCTTCGGACAAGGCTGTGGGAATCAAACCCACAACCGAAGTGCGACTGGCCTTTATCGCCTACCACTGGCCTACAGGAAGTCCCTGTTTAGTAGAAACTAGTTTTATTATAATAAGCAGTATGATATATGAAGTATAAGTCCATTTTAGGAACTATATATGATTAATCTCTTTATAGATCGACTTATGTATATAATTTTTGCTAACCTTTTGTTTGAGACAGATGGAATGACCCGTCATTCTATCACATGATCTGCTAACACTTCACGAATAACAAATTCAACTTCATTTATTTAAGAGATGAAGTGGAAATTGTTCTAGGCGCGAACAATAGTGAGATTGTACCAAAATAAAGAAAGTATTTATTCCAATTCAAATTTTCAACTTTAGGGAAATGATCTTGAAAACCAAAAATGTTGTCCTAGTGATCTTATACCTGATGAATCGGATGGTACCTTAGATCGTCACAAATTTATGGATTTTTTATTATTGGATTTTCCATAGCCATGTTCTCTACCACTCTCCATCAGAACATGATGGTTAGATTTCTCTTCCATATCCATATTTTCACCTATGTGGAAACCCAACGATTAGTTTATTTGGGTAACCGTTACGTTTCATACTTTTGTTTTTAAAGATTGGTTTTGATATTCCTTTTTACGATGTGGGTTTCTATTAAAGAAACTTCCAAATAGTAAACCATTTATAACCCCGAAGAATTTCGAGGGCGAAATTCATTTTAAGGGGGGTAGAATGTAACAGCCCAAGATTTTATAAAAAATATTCTTTTTAATTTTATTAATGTCGTGTGTTGTACGCTACACCAAAAGGAGCTTGCACAACACGCATCCTTGACTTGCCTTGCATTACACGCAATCGCGACCTTCCTCGATAGCGTGTGTAATACGCAATACCGAGTTTCACTAAACAACGATATGCTATTAAAATATTATTAAAACTAGCCGTTATTAATAGTAATAACCACTTTTTAAAACTCTGTAAATTTTATTTTTCAAAATGAACTTCATTTTTGGATTCGGAGTATCGAATTTAGCCTAAGGTGAAATTTTGGTACTTTTCGGATAACTTTCATATTCTGATGAATAGTGAAAATTACTAAATTATAATTAAAAACAACTTTTTTAATCGAAATAATTAATAGTGATAAATTGTTAATTTGAGTGGTTTTAAAGTATATTTAGAATATATTTTTACAATTTAATACAATGTTGGTCATTGGATGTAATTGCACATTTAAACCAGACATAAACAAGTGTCAATCTTTTGATAGATATTGTTTCTTAAAAACACGCTATTTGTTTTAACAGCGGGATTTAATTATAAAATTAATTAATGCAACTTCTATGTTATGAATTTGGTAAAATAGACTTCATTTTTGAATTCGGAATATGAAATATAGCTTAGGATGAAATTTTGGCATTTTTCTGAAAACCTTCATTTTTTGATGAATAGTGAAACTACTAAGTGGTAGTTAAAAAACTGAATTTTTCATAAAACATAATTTTACCGCTTCTGTGAATGGAATTTCAAAAATCCGAGAGACACGGTTGATGTCAGTAAGTAAAATGTGGTTCAATGAGATGAAAATAATTTTTGGTGAATAGTAACTTTTTACTTTTATTTACCACGGTTAAAAGTAAATTGGGTAATTAAGGGTAAGAATGATATTAATATTACCCTAACACATGTCCTAATTCTATTGGACAAGTGTATCTCGACCAAAAACAATCTTAAGTGTAAAATATTATCATTTAGGCCCACTTGGATTAGATTAGGACATTTATTATTATTTAATTCAAAGAAGAGTTAAAAGAGTTAATATCAAAGTTTATTCACTAAAACATTTTTAATATGGGGTTATACATAAGATAAATTCGACTATAAATATTCATTATAAAGCTAAAACGATTTCCTATATAATGATATTTTATTTATAATTTTTAGACTTTAAATAAATTAATTTATTTATGACACAACGATGATGCAGTAATTACCCTTTTAAGGAAATATTAACATAATTGATGTTATAAATACTCAAATGAATGTAATTTGAGACTTTTTATGAATTCCACTAATTTTCTAGGTTACTATGATATATTATTGTTGATTTAATCAACTTGGTTCGAACATATAATTCTGTTATGACTTTCACAAAAATCATATATCAAATAGTGTCAAAATTGACACAAAATAGTTTTTAAATCAAATATTATATTATTAATTGTTATTTTATTCCTAAAAATCTAATGTTCGGCCAAATGACTTAGATAAGGATATATATATTAATAATAAACAATTTGGGGTTCGTTTGGCATGTTATAGTAAGTGTATTAACCATATAGTGAAAGAAAACAAAAAGACACGGTAAAAGTTAAATTATTTAACTTAGAGTTAAATCTAATTGATAAGGTTAAAATAAGAACCTAAACTTGTCTAAATCCTATTGGTTGATATGATTTCGACCCATCCCCACTTTAACTTCTAAATAAGACCCTTTGGAACCATTATAAACCGATTTTTACTTTAATATAAAATAATATTTTGAGATATTCCTAAGGTGCCCCTCTCCTCCCTTATAAAAGGGAACCTCCTCCCCCTCCTCCTCACACCAATTTGAGCACTCAAGCTCGGCCAACCCCTGCCAAAATCTCTTCTACACTTCCCTAGAAACATCCTAGAGGTTCTGGTATTCCTCAAAGACCAATTTTAGTTCCCTAAGAGGAGGTCTCCAAAAGGCGCTTCAAAGAAGAGGTAATTACCGTTACCAATTCTTTCATCTTTATTTCTTCTTCCACTTCTTCTTCTTAGGTTGTTTCATTATGAAGTAATAACATCAGTATAACTAATATACTGATATGTTATTATAAGTATGAAACAACCCTATTTCACCATCTATCTATCCTACGGAAAAAGAAATCACCGCGCGTGCGTACGTACGGAATACCGTCTCCACGCCGTGGTGTAATCTATTTTCCACCACCACCTTACATGGATGGGTATAATGGTGTAAAGAATAACTATAAATAGTTATTAAAACATCATATTGATTCTGATATATTGTATAATCCACTCCAATTCAATTCAATATTTATGGAAATGATATCATCGCTCGTGCGTACGTACGGACTACCGTCTCCACGACGCGATGAGATTCATTCTCCATGTTAACCATTTAAGAATGATTATAAAGTATATATAAGAAATAATAATGAAATATATGACATTATAAAGCTACTGGATTTATGTATATATATATGTATGTATGTCATCTACTTGCTTCCATTCAAGACAATAGGGAAAGGAAAACAGCGTTCATGCGTACGTACGGACTACCGTCTCCATGAACGGTGTTTTTCATTTCATTTATCTATCTATTATATATATATATATACTGAATATATATGATATATAAATCATATTTTATATTCTGGAAGTAAGTAAATCATGATATAAGTAATAATAATGTCAAGAACAACAAGTCAAAACACCTATGATAAAAGAAACAATTTTACCCAAAACGCTTCTTTAACATGGAATTTACAAAAGAACGGGTAATATAATGTCATAAGTGAACCATATATGATATCATAACAATGAATATGATTCTTTAATAAGTCAATGACATTATTTAAACCATTATACAGGAGCTTCGGACACGTACAAAGCAAATCGGACCTAAGGTAAGGGAAATATCACAATCTCACTTTTATCCGAGATTGTTTTTACTTTGGTAATTACTGGGGTGTATTTTATCATCCACATCCATGTTCCCTCAATATGTAATATTATTTCCATCCTTCTACAATAGTTTATATCCAATTTTACCCTTTGGTGAGTTTTTAGTAAAAGATATGAAAGTAATCTTTTGTCGTTTTTCGTACGAGGTACTTTTTGACTTTTCCGACAAAAGTACGAAGAATGTTTTTTTTAACTTATACGGCATGAATGGATTTTTAAAACATTGTTTCCAAGAAGCTTACTTTACAAGTTTTCAAGTTTATTTTTAATCAATTTCTTTTATTTTAAAGTTTTATGACATGTTATGAAAGGAAAAAAAATTTTGAAGAAGAAAGGATATTTTCCTCAAGAATGGAGTTCAAGTGTTTTATCAAAATGATTTTCCATCTAAGATAATAAAGGGTTCTGTTTTTATCCCTATTATTAAATTGATTTGTTCATGTTGTTATGGAATTATTTTTATGAATTCCTTTATCTTATATGAATTGATTTATGATGTCATGATGTTTCAAGAATCCCATTTTTGTTACATGTGTTATGCGATGATGTATGTTTTATGATTATGTGGCACACATAAGAAAGGTATCATTATGAGATGGGTGGGACCTATATCTCCCTCCAATGCATTGGGTAAAGATTTTATATCTCATGAGATAGACAGGGCTGGAACGGTAGGTTATACCGGTTCAGTGAAACAGGACTGAAACGAGGGTTACTCGATTCAAAAGGGACTTTGTCCACTAAGATAGTCTTGGCAGTTAGTCTTGACTAACAAGAAATGATTCTCTATGATTATGTGTGTATGCCACAAAGTTTCATGTTTTATGTTATGATTATTGGGATTACTTTTTCACTGCCATGATTTATCCCATGATTATGAAATTATGCTCTCTTTTGCAGGTTATGATTTCCAAAATGTTATGTTCTTATGAATATGATGTGATTGATATTTATTTTGTTTACCCTTACTGAGCATTTGAGCTCACCCTTTTATGTTTTCTTTTCCCCAAGATATAAAGAAAGGTTTTAGGTAAAAAAAAGTAAGATCTTTATGGGAGATTTTGAAGATCTTTCACCACGATTAGAAGATTATAGTCCGAGTTTCCAAAGACACTAAACTATTACGGTCCTTGTGTGTGTGTTTTTGTAATGTACTAAGTATTCCGAAAAAGTAATGTAATGTCCATGTACGATAAGCTTCGGGTCTCTACAGCTCAGAGCTGGCAGAAGTCATATGCTGACAGGAGGCGGAGGCCACTAGAGTTCGAGGATGGCGACCACGTCTTTTTGCGTGTCTCACCTCGACGTGGTTTATGGAGATTTGGCCGAGGCGGAAAGTTGTCTCCACGCTTCATCGGGCCTTTCCAGGTCCTCAGCAGGATAGGAGAGGTGGCTTATCGCCTGGCTCTACCACCTCAGTTGCACCGGGTGCACGACGTCTTCCACGTGTCTCAGCTGAGGAGATACGTGCACGACCCGATGCACATCATCGACTTTGGGGAGATGGACGTGGACGATGGGGCGACTTTTGC
Source organism: Viscum album (assembly GCA_963277665.1). Classification (NCBI taxonomy): domain Eukaryota; kingdom Viridiplantae; phylum Streptophyta; class Magnoliopsida; order Santalales; family Viscaceae; genus Viscum; species Viscum album. The sequence goes on from OY728157.1 coordinate 1,999,612,128, forward strand.
GGAGGTCCCAGTGGAGATCGAGGATCGACAGGAGTGGGTCCTACGTGGGCGGTCGATTCCTCTTGTGCGCGTCAGATGGAAGCATGGGAACCTCCAGGAGAGCACTTGGGAGCGGGAGGCTCAGATGCGTGCTCAGTACCCCCATTTGTTCCCCTAGTTTTTGATGTATCTTTACGGGGACGTAAAGCCCTGGGGTGGGAGTAATGTAAAGACCCTCAAATTTCAAGGAAATTTTTTTCTTAATTTTCTTTTGAATTTTACAAGAGTGCAGCTTCAGACGGCACCTGATTCTGAGGCCCGGTGTGCCCGGAATCAATTTCCGAAGTTTGGCTCGGGTACGTTCAGTGAACAGACGAGCGGGTTTTTCTATCTTTTGAACCGGTGCCCGGAATCGAATTCTGAGGGAACCGATGAAATCGCAGCGCCGTTATTTGCTTAGAAACGCCTCTTCCGGAGTTGCGTTTGCTCAACCGTGGTTTTAAAAATTTTGGGCTTTAAGTCGGAAATAAAATAAAGGTTGTGTGACAACTTTATTTTATTTCACTTAAGCCGCTTGGAAGTCACTTGGAAGCCACTTGAACTGAGTTAAAGCGGATAGGGTGCTATCCGGAAATACCCTACCCCTTGGTAGGATATTTGTGAGGTGGGGCCCGCACGAGCCCCGCCGTTTCTTTCGCTAAGTAACGCACCCGCGAAAACCCGTCAAGTAACTGAAAAGTCAACCGACGCATTTTCCTTAATTCTTAACAGACCATTTAATTGGGCGGTTTATTTCGTGAATTAAATGGGCTGTTTCATTCGTTGAATTAATTCAACGAATTTAATGGGTCGTTACTTACGCGTTTGCGTTCGTTGGCAAATTAATAAAATAGACAAACTTGTCTATTTTGGAGGATTGCTATCGTTGTGCGAATCCTCTGAGCCTCCACCCTCCTCGCGAAGAACGCGAAGAACGCGAAGAACGTCGGCGACCGGAATTCGACGAGCTCTACCCGCGACGTTCTTCGGCGACGCCTCTTCTTCCGCGGCCGATCCTCGTTCGGCAACTAAGGTGAGAAACGGATCGTTTAATTCTCCCTTTTTAATTTCAATGACAACGGATTTAATTAATTAAATCCGTTTGTTCTAGATCCGGAGATCGTCGGCGCGACGTTTTTCCCGCGGTGCGACGAACGTCTCTTCCGCGACGACGCGACGATCCCCTCCTTCCGCGACGAGCGATTCCGCGACAACCTCACGTCCGACGGCGACATCGAGGTAGGGATTTTATTTTTTTTTCTTGGTGATTCGTTCCCGTGATCTAATTCTTTTTAATTAAAGAACCAAACTTGAAAAATTTTATTTTTGGATAAAATTGTGGCTGCCTTAATCCCTCCCGATGATTTTATGACTAACGCGGAGGGTGCGGGTCTAACGAACAAGACCCGGCAACCCTCCTCCGATCTTTTTGTTGTGCGGATTTGGCGGACGACGACGAACCGTGCGGCAGGGGAGATCCGTTGATCCTGCAGTGAAGATCGGCCCCCGGGAGCAGCTATGGCACAGACGGGAGGCAAAACGGGCCACCGGAGCAACTCCGGCGGCCCGCGGAAGGCGACAGCGGCGCGGGTCGCCGGCGCGGCGGCGCCGGCGGCCGGAGGCGGCGGCGCCCGGCGCGCCACCGTGAAGGAATCCGCCGCGGCTGAAGCCGCGGCGGCGGAGGCCGGTTCCGCGGCCGCGCGGAACCGGGGAGGGACGCGGCGGCCCGGCCGCGTTCGCGTGACAGGCGCCCCCCCCCCCCCCCCCCCGCGGGGCCGCGTTTTCCACCGAGCCGCGGGGGCGGCACCCCGCGGCAGCCCTCTTCGGCCGCTGGGCCGAAGCCGAGCCGGCCGGTCCGGTCGGCCGGGCCGCGCCCAGGCCGGACCAGACCCGGCCTAGCCGGGTCGGGTCGACCCGGTTCGGCCGACCCAGGGGTGGTTCGGGCAGGGTCGCCCCGGGCCCAGAACCCCCCGTTTTCGGGCCCTCTTCGGTCTTTTGCCCATATCTTCGGCCTGGGACCTCCGTTTGACGAACCGTCAGCGGCTACGCGATCCTTGGATCGAGACGGTCTTTTCGGTATATTACACTCAAGGTTTCAGAAGACTTTGGGTTCGTCCGGGTTGGTTCGTACGCGAAACCAACCGGGCCCTCGGAGTGGAAACGCTCATAACTCGAGCTGCGGACGTCCGATCGACGTACCGTCAGCTGTGGAGGTTTCCTCTAAGTGAGACGGAACTTTTGGCATACTCCACCCGAGGATCGGACACAGGAGGAGTACGGTCGGGTTGGTTTTGCCCTAAAAACCAACCGGGCCCCTGGAACGAAAATGCCAATAACTTTCAGACCGGGCGTCCGATTGACGCGCCGTCTGTTGCGTTGAGATCCTGTTGTCGATACGGAACTTTTGGATACATGAACTTCGGACTACGTGTCAGTTGATGTATCAGCCTCTCGGCTCGTGGAGCGGACCCTCCTAAACGAGCTCGCTGTGTGCGGGAACCCTAGCGCTGGCTGTGACTTCAACGACAGAGCAGAGATCCTCCGTGGACTGCGACGACGACAGAGCAGAGATCCTTCGTGGACTGCGGCGACGACTGTGCAGAGATCCTCAGTGGACTGCGTCGACTACTGCACTCAGCAATCCTACGTGGATCAGTGCTACAGGTCATGTGTGGGCCCGATCCTGTGTGGGTCATCACCTTACAGTTCTGTGTGAGCCTTGACTACAGGTCCTGTGTGGGCCCGATCCTGTGTGGGTCATCTCTTGCGGTTCTGTGTGAGCCATTGCTACAGGTCCTGTGTGGGCCCGACCCTGTGTGGGTCATTGCCGAGGTTAGTACCTATCGATCCTTCGTGGGTCCGATGACTTAGATGGTTCGGTGATCATCTTGTCGTCATCTGAAAAAGTATACCTGGTTGAGCTGAATCTTATGTTACTCTCCTTTGTGTTTGTGTTGAACTATCCTATGTGGATTTACTATTTACTCTCCCTGGTGGATTTGAGTCTTGCTTTCCTGTGTGGATCGAGTTGACCTTGAGCTCGAGAGCAGAGCTAGAAATGGGGACTTAGGTATATGTATGGGCATATACCTAAGTCGAGTCAGTTGTTTCTTCGTGGTTGCCCCTTTCTTTTGTGCTATATCCTTTGTGGATTTCGGGAGACCTTCGGGGGTCTCAGGGTCCTTACTGAGTAGTTTATACTCACCCCTGCACGGGCTTTGCCCGCACCTTGTTTTGTTGGATGCAGACGATGGACCGCGCTGATCTCGGTTGGGGCGTAGAGCAGGACGGTACCTGGAGGCGGACCACTGGGCGGGACGTGCTCGGAGCGGACGTGGGACCCGAGGAGCCTGGAGGCTATCTGTACCAACCCTTCAGGTGGGATTGCCAGTGGACGACACGAGGCCGCCATCTTTTCTTCAGTTGCTGTTCTTTACCTTTTCAGTTTTACTTTCAGTTGGGCTTGTATTCCGGCCCCCTTTACTTTTCTGCACTTGGTAGTTACTTTCCGCTTGCTGACTCTGTGGTGGTTGTTACTTATAAAGGCAATGCCTTCCCTGTTTACCGGGATTTTACGCCTTGGTGCTAGTCACCAGCCCCTGGCCTATGGAATGCGGGCTTGGGGTAGTCACGGCACGGGCCCCAAGGTCGGGTCGTGACACTACATCCCTAAATCGTTCTAGAATTTTGAAAGGTCCGTTGTACCTGGGACTTAATTTACCCTTCTTACTGAATCGTATAACTCCCTTCAATGGAGATACCTTCAAGAAAACATGATCTCCTACCTGAAATTATAAATCCTTCCTTCGGTTATTGGCACATATCTTCTATCTAATTTGAGCTGCTTTGATGTGGGTTTGGATAATCTTCACCTTTTCCATCATTTCCTCAACAAGTTCTGGGCCTACGATTTTTCTTTCACCAACATCATCCCAACAAGTTTGTGTGTGACATCTCTTTCCATATAACACTTCATATGGTGCTATATGAATACTTGAATGGAAACTATTGTTATAGGAAAATTATACCATAGATAAATATTTATCCAACATACATTGAAAGTCAAGTGAGAAAGATCTCAACATGTCTTTTAGGGTTTCAATATTCCGTTCTAATTGTCCATCGGTTTGAGGGAAGTAGGCAGTGTTCAAACTAAGTTTAGTATCTAGGGATTTTTTAATACTTTTCCAGAATCTTTATGTAAAATGTGGATCACAATCAGAAACAATCGATAGAGGTACCCCATGATGTATTATAACTTCATTAATATGTAGTATTTCCATACATTAAAGTGGTAAATCTTCTCTTATTGCAAGAAAATGTGCTGACTTGGTAAGACGATCAACAATGACCCATATTGCATCATTCCTTCTAAAAGTCCTTGGTAGCCCTATGACAAATTCCATCATAATATTATCCCATTTCCTCTCAGGTATGGGTAGAGGTTGCATGACTTCTCGAGGTGGTTGCCTTCCAGCTTTCACTTATTGACAAACCAGACATCTCGACACAAAATCAACAATCTCTCTCTTTATGTTGTCCCACCAAAAATGTTCTTTCAAATCTCTATACATCTTAGTGCTACCAGGGTGTATAGAGAAATTTGAGCTATGAGAATCATCCAATAATTCCCTTTTTAGATCAGGTATATCATGGACACAAAGTCTCTTCCCAAATTTCAAAATTCCATCTTTATATATGAAGTCGATCAATCTCCCATCGTTCACAGCTTTACTTTTTATTTGAAATTCCACATCATCAGTCTGAGAAATTTTTATCCTTTCTATTAAAGATGGTTCGGCAACCATTTAAAAAATAATTGATTTTTCACCTTCCATGGTTATTCCCATATCCATCTTTACTATATCCATGAAAATAAGATTCTTTGCAACTCTCATCTTGTTCAAAACTACATGATCCTTTCTGATCAAAGAATTTGCCACCTTATTTTCCTTCCCTGGGTGGTAGTGTATAGTGAAATCATAATCCTTGAGTATTTCAAGCCATCTCCTTTGCCTCATGTTGAGTTCTTTTTGTGAGAAAATATACTTCAAACTCTTCTGATCAGTAGAAATCTCGCATTTTTCACCATAAATATATTGTCTCCATATCATCAAAGAAAAGATTATAGCTTCTAACTCAAGATCATGAGTGGGATAGTTTTTCTCATGAATTTTTAGTTGTCTTCATGCATAGGCAATAACTCTATCATTCTGTATAAGGACACAACCAAGTCCTTTCTTTGAATCATCATTATAAATAATAAACTCATCGTTCCTCGATGGTAGAGTCAAGATAGAAGCATTAACTAATCTTTTATTTAGTTATTCAAAACATTCTTCACACTCTTTTGTCCACAGAAAGTTAACCCCTTTATGTGTGATCTTGGTTAATGGGTTGTCCAATCGGGAAAATTCTAGACAAAATGCCGATAATAACCTGCTAAACCAATAAAATTGCGTACCTCAGTTATACTCATTGGTTATGGGGATTCTTGGATTGTCTTTGTCTTAGAAGGATCAAAAGAGATTATATCCTTAGAGGCAATATGGCCAAGAAAATAAATATCCTAAATCCAAAATTCACACTTGCTAAACATCCCATATAATTTATTTCTTCTATGAGTCTTTAAGATAATGCGCAAGTGATTTTCATGATCTTCGTATATTTTTGATTATAACAATATATCATCAATAAAAACCACTTCAAAGTCATCAAGATATTCCTTTAAAACTCTGTTCATTAGATCCATGAGAATAGAGGGTGCATTAGTCATCCCAAAGGGCATTACTGTAAACTCGTAATGCCCGTACTTGGTTCAAAATGCTGCTTTTGGAATGTCTTCCTTCTTTACACACAACTGATGATATCCAGATCGAAGTTCAATCTTTGAAAAATATTGAGCTCCATGAAGTTTGTTGAATAAATCATCAATGCGAGGTAGGGGATACTTGTTAGTTATTGTTATAGCATTGATCTCTTTGTAGTTAATGCACGACCTCATAGATCCATCTTTCTTTTTAACAAAAAGGATAGGGGCTCCCTATAGAAAACACTAGGGCTGATAAATCCCTAATTACTCAATTCCTCTAGTTATTTCTTTAGTTACACTAATTCCACAGTCTCCATTCTATAAGGGGTCTTCGATATGGGCCTTGAACGAGGAATTAAATCAATGGAAAACTCAATTTATCATTCTAGGGGATGTCCTAGTAAATCCTTTCAAAACACATCAACATATTCTTGCACAATAGGTTTGTCCTCTGTTCGATCATTCTTTACCTCACCCATGATTATTTCATTCTCTTCTTCCCCAATAATTGAATTTAGTTGAGCTACTGGGGGTGGATCTAAATAAGAATCAAGTGGTGAAGTTTTTGCTCTAAAGATAAGGTACTCCATTTCATTGTTATAAATTGTAACCTCCTTCTTCTTACAATAAATTTTCGCATCATTGTCAAAAATCCAATATATTCCGAGGATTATATCAAATTCAATCATGGATATGATAATGAGATTAATAGATAAATAACACTTATATACCCTAATGGGAATTGATTCACAACACTTTATTTCAATGATGCATCCCTTAGGTTTTTTGATTGACAACTCCCTTGTTAAGTCAATTTAAAAATATCTAATTTTCTTAGCCAACTTGGAAGATATGGAACAATGTGATGATCCAGAATCAAAAAAAGCATTGGATAAACTTGAGGAAACCATCAAATTACCTTCCACCATGTCTTTCGGAGCTTCAACATCAGCAGTAGTGATTGCATAATCTTGACCTTGCTTCCTTGTCCTTTTTTAGGTAAGTTCCCTTGGAACTTAGGAAATTCATTTCCATAATTCCCCTTTTCTCTACAACTATAGAATTCAACAGTCTCTTTCATCCCTTTGCAATCATGAGCTTGGTGGGCTTTTTCACCACACTTTTAATATACTCTCATTCCCTTCAGGCAAGTACCAGGGTGTTTCTTTCCACATTTACTGTAGGATGGATATTCAACATTTACCTTCTTCCCCTTATTTCCATTTCGAGAGTGTTCAATATATCTCTTATTCTCCTATTTTTCTTTGAAGTCGTAAGACTTAGGGAATTATTTTTATCTCTTGATAGCACATGTGACAATATCTTCATATGATAAGATGGATTATAAGACAAATGCTTTCCAGAGAAATGGTTTTAACCCATCAGAGAATTGATCAATCTTACTCCTTGGGCTACGTATATAATCTGTATCATGTCTTTATAACCTTGTAAAGTTAGCCTCATATTTTGCAATATTATCATCCTCCTATTGTCTTAGACTCAAAAATTGCCTTTCTATATCCGCTCTATGGTCTCAAGGAAAGTATTTTTCTAAGAAAAACTCTTTAAACTCCCTCTATTAAATATTTTATGCCTCATCATAATTCTTTGTGTTTTGAATTAATGACCACCATTGATCTGCATCTCCCGTGAGGTGATAAACTGTCATGAAAACTTTTTCCCTTTCACTACTCCCCAAAGAATGAAATATTTTCTCTAAGGAACTTATCCATTTTTCAGCTACTAACATATTTGTACTCCCATTTAATGTTGGTGGTTGTTGCCTCATAAAGCGGTCTTGCATTGATCCTCCGTGTTGTGGACCTGGGTGCTCCATACAGTTAAGTTTATTATTCATAACATGTGTGAGTTGTCCCAGTTTGGTGATAAGATGATCAACACCAGTTTCATCACCATCTCCACTATAATTATATTGAGTAGGAGGGAAATCCCTACATGGATAACGTCCATTGATATGGTTTTCATTCCTTCCAATAGGCACCATTTATAAACAATGTCATACACTATATTAGTTTATGAATCGCAATACATAATTCTAAACTTGTAAAATATCTAAACATAAATTGAACAGTTTATGGATATAATCCATAATCATAAAAATGTTTTCTTTGAGTAAGTATATACTAATAAACCCTTCATAATGGTTTTTAAATAAAATGAGAATTATCCTAAGCATATCCCCTAGGAGTGTCGTAACCAAGAGTGCAGTAAGGCCCATTGTCGTGCACCAATTCCCATTCGAGTCTAACTCAAAGCGGTGTTTTCTGGTCTTACCCCTAGGTAAATCTATGCCAGAGCCGCCTATAACTAATTTTATCTAGACAAGAATTTATTTCTCAGAATACTCACAAAATCTCTATAGTACCAAAATTCTAGGAAGTTCTTCTATACTAATCCCCAAATTCTATCTTAGGGTAATGTTCTCTAATCAGAGTTTTTCTAAATTTAACATACAAGGTTTGTACTAAACTTCCTACGATACAAAATGTAATTCCCCAACCCTAGTTACCTAGATTCGGTGCATTATTACATAAAATTGTCATGATACAAGGAATCATGTCCCGAAAGACTGATCAGTTTAGTAGCCTTGGAAGTACTAAATACATTCATAAGTTTTACATTAAATCATGAAATAAAAACAACAACAAAAATTTCCCCTTTTTTAACACACTTATATCCTTTTCCTATCCCTATAGTTCAACTGTAAAATACTTATTCACATCCTAGGAAAAATGAAACATAGAAAGAGGTGAGCTCAGATACTCAGTACGGATATCAATATAGGAGAAATATTTGTAAATAAGCAGAAACATTTAAGGCAATTTCTAAGACTAAAATAAAAGTCTTTTAAACTTAAACTTTAGCATAATATGGAAAAGATAAAACTCAATAATTTCATTTACTTATTCACATGGATATTCTACTAGTTGAATAATCACATTCAATATCAGTAGCCACTTTCATAATGACGGAATACATAATTCCAGACTTCATAACCACATAGTCAAGGCCTTGTGCTAAGACTACAAATAATATTTTGTCAATACCTTATTCCAAGACACTAGTTTGTCTCATGAGACCTACCGATGCATCTAAGAGCTATAGTGGGATCGACCCATCATTTACTAAGTCCAATGCATTCCTTGTATGAAAAGGTTTAAACATAACATAAACATTCGTATTAAAACTAGCATAAGAAATGTCAATAATTTATCTATAAACCATGAATGGTATAACAATAACATATCCACAATAAAATATATCACAAAACCATCAATACAATATGGAAGATTTGTATCATAATAAATCAACTTCAAACAAGTTTAAAATCAATCAAAGGATGTTGATATAGATGAAATCAAAACATTTTGAGAGAAATATCTATTTCTATTTTGAAATCATTTAAAAGTCATATAATTATAAAAGAGAACATTTATTTTGAATATATTACTATAAGATTTTATGGGAAGCTTCTACAATGTTATAATGGTAGAAAATAGCTTCACCCACCGTATAAGTTAAAAAAAGAGATTATTACCTTGATTTTGTCGAAAAGGTCATAAAGTAACTTATTTGGAAAACGACGAAAAGAATACTTTCAAAACATATAAGGTCAAATAATCATATAAATTAATGTAAAATATTTTTTACTAGATAGTAAAAATGTTTTGAAATAAATTTTTAAAAAAACATGGATGTGGATGATAAAGTGGTCCCAGTAGATACTTACATAAAACACCCTTGGATAACAAAGAGATTGTGAAATTAACCCTTACCTTGTACTTTTCCTTAGTCAATGGTATGTTAACTTCCTGTATAATAGTTAAAACGTTTTTATTAAATTATACAATAACTATATATATAAATATGATATCATATATGATCTTATAATATTGCTTTGTTAATAATATTTTAGTAGTATCATCCTTTCAAGTGTTAACTGATTTGTTTTCCTTTCTATGCTTGATTATGTAAGCCATGTTTGTTATGGATGGGATGTATTTGATTCATATATAGAATTATATTATAATCAAAAAAATTATTTTTAATCATAAAATGAAAAATATTCTTAAATTATTATGATAGGGAATGAATATCGTCGCTTTCGTGGAGACGGTAATCTGTATGTATGCACGAGTGACAATATCATTATATTGATGGAGAAATTATATGTAATTAGATGGTATATCATATATACAGAATCATTAACATGTTATATTTATAATTTACATTAGTTATACTCATTATTATACCCATCCAGATAATTAAGTGTTTGAATAACAAACTACACCATGACGTGGAGACGGTAATCCGTATGTACGCACGTATGGTGACTTTTTCATTTATAGGATGGAAAGAGAAATGAATATGGTTGTACCATTTTTATAATAAAATAAAATTATATATAAGATACTGGAGTTATTATTTTATAATGTAAACAACAAATAAAGCGGAAGTGGAAAAAGTAAAGAACTTGAAGGATGTGATGAAATATTTACCTCTTCTTCGGGTTTTTCCTTTTGATTTGATCAAAATTGCTCTTTAGGATGGATTTATGAAAAACTTAAGGCCTATAATATGAAGGGAGAAAATCTGGTATGATATTTGGGTAGGTTTTGTCCGAGCTAAAAGTCTTTGGAGGTGTAAAATTAAGAGAAGGAGATGTGCCCTTTTATAAGAGAAGTGAGGGTCACTTTAGGAAAAGCTTGAAATATTATTTTATAATAAAATCATTTTCGGTTTATAACAGATCAAAAATGAATTATTCAAAGGATAAGGGGGTTATGGGTTGAAAATTTATCATCCAATAGGTTTTAGAAAGGTTTAGTTCATCATATTAACCTTATCTTTTATATTTAACTCTTAGTTAAATAGTTTTACATTTACCATGTCTCTTCGTATTTTTATATTATATGGTTAATAAAATTACTATAATAAGAAAAGAGAACCCCATGTTGTTAATTATTAATATATATAAACATATCTAAGTCCTTTTGCCAAACCTTAAATTTTAATGAATATTATATCAATTAATAATATAATATTTGTTTTAAAAACTCAATTATGTCAATTTTGACACTATTTAGTATTTGATTTTTTTGAAAGTCGTAAAAACTTTATCACTTCAAATAAAATTTATTTAAACAACCCTAAGATGTAATATTAACATATAAAATTATTTTAATTCATTAAAATGATCAATTTATATTTATTTGTATATTTATAATTTCAATTATTTTAATATTTCATTAATAAGATAATTATTTCATCATCATTTTTTCATAAATAAATTAAATTATATAATGTCTAAAAATTATAAATAAAATACCATTATGTAGGAAATTTTTTGATATTTCTAATGAATATTTATACTTGAATTTATATTGTGTGTATCCCTATATTAAAAAAAAGTAGTTGTTAAACTTTGAATTTAACTCTTTTAACACTTATTTAAATAAAATAATAATAAATGTCCTAATCTAATCCAAGTGAACCAAAGTGGATCATATTTTATTACTAAGGTAATTTTTGGTCTAATTACACTTATCCAATAGAATTAAGACACACTTTAGGGTAATTATGATATCATTTTTACCCTTAATTACCCTATTTACTTTTAACCGTGGTAAACAAAAGTAAAATGCTACTATTCACCAAAAATTATTTGCATCTTGTTGAACAACATTTTACTTACTGATATTAATCATTTCTCTTAGATTTTTGAAATTCAACTCACATAAACAGTAAAATTATGTTTTATTCAAATTTGCAAATGCTCCTAGGAGGTGGGCAAAAGACGATAAAAAGATCAATAAACTTTTTATATAACTAAGATTATTATAAAATGAATCCAATTAATTACATTGAACTTATATAGGTATTATGTATCAATTTTGACCAAAAATAAATTTAAATAAAATAAATAATTATTTAAATAAAAATTCAGTTTTAACTAATAACGTAGGGTTTTTCACTATTCATCAAAAATTGAAAGTTTTTAGAAAAATACCAAAAATTCACCATAAGATAATTTAGATATTTAGAATTAAAAAATGAAGTCCATTTTGAAAATTAAAATTTATAAAATTTCAAAAAGTGGGTATTGTTATTCATTACACCTAGTTTGATTGGGCGTGGTGTGTTAGAATCTCGAAGTTCTGTACAATGAAAGCTATTGCATTATTCAAAGGGAAACGTATCGTGGAAGCTTGAGGTGTTAAAAATTACCATCCTAATCCTATTACCCATGTCTTATATCTAATAGTCTTAGAAAAATACCAAACCCAAGTTCCTTTAGGTGGTTCTCAAGGAGTCAACATTCAAGAGGTAAAACCCTTAATTCTTCTCTTTCGATTTCTTTTATTTTCCTATAATATCATCCATAAACCAATACAAAGAGGTAATAAAACTATATTATCATATATATATAAGAATTTTATTTTTTGAATTAAATATCCATCCTCCAATCTATTATCCTCTCCTTTTATTCTAAAAATTAAAACATCAGTCGTCATGTGTCGAATCACCACCATCATGGACAGTGAGTTTTCATTTCCCACTACACCCATCAAGGATGGTAATTAAAAAAATATTATGTTCAAAACATATTCTAATATATATATATATTTATATATTATAAATTTTTAACTGTTTTGGATCTAATTTATAGACATAATATTAAATAAAACTAAACTAGTTTGTGTTGGTTGAAAAATGGCCAAAATAAACCAAACATTTATCATTAATTTTTTACAAAAAGAATCATCCTAATACCAGAAAAAATGATATATAACCCTAACTAAACATTTTTAATTTCATTAATATCGTATAATTTCACATATTGATAATTATTTCAATTTAATAAGAACTTCCATAATTATATACAGGTAATCTCACCATGAAAGCATGAAAATGAATGCTCCATAAACAACAATATTAAACACTATAACTCATAAAAATTTTCATAAATGATATTAGTAAAGTTATAATAAAAAATAATTGTATAAGTGGTTATAATTTATGTAATTAATGAATCTAATTTGATTATCCAATATATTAAGTGAGATTGGAGAATTCATTCATACTTAATGTTAGGGGACACTCAAACCAAAATACATTCCGTCATTTTATCCATCTTTCATGACTTCTATGGTGTAAATATTTATCTAATGTTACAAAAATATAATTTAATTACTCTTACCTTTTCGTTTCTGGTATATACATGTTCCCAAACATGGTTTTATGTAAAATATAATGATTTTACAAAAGAACTACTCTTTCCAAAACACATTTTGACTCCTCTTGAGTTGTTTCTTATTTGCTCAAGAATTATGAATCTTATAGAAAATATGTTATTTTAACTTTTCTATATGGGAACACTATGTTTATTCATGAAATCATGAATAATGAAATACTTATGAAACCCATTTTTACATGGGTTACTTCATCACATTGATTGATATATGTTCTATCTGGAATGAATGATTTTTTAAATTTTACGATGTGATGGGAGGGCTCAGAATTATATAGCCCTCTAATTCATTGGGTAATGGGATTTATCTCAATGGATAATGTGAAATATTCATGACCATGATGCTGTATTTTTTCACAATGACTCTTTTATGATTATGCACATATGTTATCTATGAACATGATGATTTCTTTGTTCACAACTATGTAGGGTATTTGACCACTATGACATGATGATTCCTTTTTATGCATTACCACATTTCATACATTTGTCTCATTTTACCTTATTATTATTATGAAATACTATGCTAATGATATGTTGATTATTGTTACATTCACCCATGTTATATTGACTAATGTCCCTTATTCATCCACTTACTGGATTTGTGACACTATTATGTTTTTCATCTTTAAAATGATGTAATAGTTATGTAAGAGAAATTAGGGTATCTATTCTTAAAAATATAAGTACTACCCTCATGTGATGTAAATACACCCCTACAGGGATAATAATTGATGTGAGCATTATAAAGAACTAGACAATATATTATGAGTCTGATGTCCAAAACTATCATCTTGATGAAAAATAAATTCCATAACAATTTACACCTACATATCTTACGGAGTCACTCATTTCACTAGAACACACACTCCAAATGAACCCTTAACAATATTTCTAGAGTCATGAAACCAGATAGGTACTCTATTTATAGTCCCAAAATTTCCATCATTTCTATAGATATAAATGTTATTTATGTTTCTACATCAAATAAGTATGAAATTAAAGTAGAGGCTATAATAATAATTCCAAAAATTATAGAATTTCCCAAACTCTGCTCCTCAGATGTAGGCTTCACTACATAAATTTGTCCAAATTTGTGTCCATTAGATGTAACTTAACTACCCTAAACTATCCATCTCTACTAGAACAACACTTCTATAGTCTGACAACCTAATCCATGAAAACCACTTTGGTCTGATCAGTTGGAAGTAAACAAGCTTCCAGATAGACATAGAGTTATAGATCATGTACATGAATGTAGCTTTAGTACAGATCCCATCTCACTATAAACTAGAGTGAAAGTCTAATAGAAATGCCGAAATAACCCATCATGCCACAAGCTCGATATTCAATTGGGTTACTCATACACTAAGTCATCTTATAGCTTGACATACCACACTGGTGACACACCACATAGATATCAATGTGTTCCCTATGACTATAACTTCCCCTCTATGAAACTATGAAATAAAAATTACTACCACTAGATGGACCATCTCCCCATCTCGATGTTGAACCACCATAGATCACATTTCCATCATTACTAAAGTTTCTATTAGTGATGATGTCCTGGTTCACTATCTCATAAATAGTGGTCAACAAGAAGAAATTCACCTATGATCATATGTCATGTGCAAGCCCATCCTCAAACCATCTCGTAGTCATCAACTCATCACCCACCAATGTCTAAAAAAAATTGAAACTCGGTAAGATGTTATTTAATAATCCATTATAGATATAGGACACTATTGTAGGATCATAAACTATCAAGTGTAGTCTGATCTTAGTATCTGTAGAAAAAATTATTCCTAGCTGATTCTCTAGATGTATACCCAAACCATAACCATATGTCGATCTGACTAAGAGATTACATCCCACCAAATCTTCATAGATTCATAGAGAATATAATTTTAATGCTTGAACCTCCACTCTAAATGCATATTTATATGTTAAATAATCAATATCAATTTCTCTAACTAAAAATCAACAGCCAGAGGACTAACATCCCTTGGGAATGTGGGAGGATGATGTTGTTGGAGTTCTTGTGTCACTTCCTCCATAGTAGGGGTATGTCGTGAATCTTTATACATAGAATATATGAAGTTAAATATGTTATCTTAAATACTGATCATCATTTCCTAATGTAGAAAGATGATGAGGTGCCTCTAGTGTCACTACATGAGGTAATACTGGTGGCTCAGGGCCCACCACCTCTAGATCACGGTCATCGCCTCCTTCCTTATCTACAAATATATGATGTCATGGTGGGATAACTCTAAAATTTAGACAACACACACCGGAGATAAGATTAAACATCATCTAATAATAATGATTAGAGAAGAGTATAGGTAAAAATAAATCCTAAAAATGAGTCACACCACTCTACTTGCTCCTAAAGCTAAGTCTATATGACAATAAAGGTAACTGGAATCAAAGGAGACACTGCCTTGTTCCCACTACTCAGGCTAAGTCAAGGTCAAGGTCTCACATCACATTGTAAAGGTTCTGATATATGTAGTTTTAATTTTATGTTACAGAGGAAAACACCCTTTACTTTTTAATTGGCATCCATACTTAATGGTAACCGTTTCATTTATAATTTAAATTTTTTATTAAGTTTATAATTATTTATGTGCATATAGATATCACAGTCTAGTTAGATTCATCCCCATTACCGATTTATAAAGGTTCATACTCTTTATAAATTTTAATTGGTACGTCATGTAACTATAACCCAAAAATTATATTTAGTATCATGATTTATGAGGTCTTGAATAATAATCTTATTGAATAAACTACCATTCCCAATTAATATAAGTAAATTCATCATGAATTACAATTTTCATTCATGAAAACAAATCAAATAATGTTTCATCCAATAGAACTAGTGGTTCATGGATCAAATATTGCATAATTTTCCAATTAAGGTGTCACCATAAATCTATATGAGAAAATTCCATTTAGATTGTTGCAGAAAATTTAATTAATCCAATTATGTCATCCATATAAGAAAAATTTACATATATATATATATATAATCTTATAGGTACTAGAAACAATCACTGGAAATACAAAAAATGCAAGAAACAACCTATAAAAATATTATATGGCATAATTCATGACATGTGAAACATCAAGTGCCTATAATAATGCATGATATAGTACCTCTTTACCATACCAGACCAAGGTCCATAGTGATGATAATATCAACATTAATATCCTCAGAAATATTTTGGTCACCCAATAGTGAAATCAAAACAACTGTAATAGGAAAAACAAATAACAAAGATATTTTATCCTAGGAAATGTGGGTTTTCCCTCTATATTGGTTAACGAATCCCAGGAACATGCTCATTAATAAATTCAAATGCATTCCCTATGTTCTATCTAAATAATCAAGTAGTAATACAAAAAGGAAAGAAACATATGATACCACTTTGTGACATCCCACTTCGAAATCCACTAAGTGGTGCCCCGAGATGGTCAGCCACATGACCTCAAGAAAACCTCCCTAAATGTTAGAGGGTTTGGACTAGTAGTGAGGGTCTATGATAATATAATTGGGAGACTATACCCTCACTATTAGAGTAATACAAAGTGTTAAGAATAATGATAAGTTTAGTAAATAGTAATAAATAAGCATAAGTGAAAAAAATATACAATCCAAATAAATAAATAGGTAGGAGATAAATTAATATCTGTTAGAAAATGATGATCTTTTAATGATTCTATACAAATGAAATTACATGGTATCCAGGGGAAACAAACATATACCACATGCTAAGAAAAAAATAAAAAAATAAGACCAAAAAATTTCCACAACAATCGGGAGCATAGGCTCGTTCCTCTACTCCCATACCCCATCTTAGTACTAGAAATGAAACATAAATACATAAATGATTCCCTTTATCAATGCCAGAATTTATGAACTCTTCTAGGGTACCACATTTGACCCAAATGGGGGGTGATAACAACTCTGTAGGACACCACCTATGGTGTTTATAGCTATCAATTATGTGAATATGAAGTGTGAAAAATGATTGTAATAATAAATGTGATACAATAAATAAATAAATAAATCACATAAAACCGAGTTCCTTAAGAAGTATCATGACCAACACTTCTTGGTTTGGCCTAATCTGGATACCTATTAATGGAATTCATCATATACAGATATAGTATCAGTTTATATCATAAAACTCCTACATTAGATATATTTAAATTCAGATTACTTGACCATCAAGATTCAAGTGTAACATGGGCCGAATGCAAGCATGTTCTTTGGATTTGTGGTCATCTCTTGATATTTATAAATGGAATTCAATATTTAAATACAAATAATATTAGAATTTAATTAATTAGATATTATGGAGGAAAATCAGAGGACTGTGAAATTCATAACAATATAACATTATAAAATAAAACAATAATTTTAGTGAAAAGAACTATACCACTTACCATTGGTATGTAGATAACTCATCACCCAATGTCTGCCTTTGATTCAATATAGAGTAGAATAAATCACCAAAACATTAAAAAAACTTGAAATTAGGGTATATGAACTCATAAAAAATAAAATAGAATATGGAAAGATAAAAAAATAATGGAAAAAAAGTGATTGAAGAAATTACTGAGAGAAAACCATTGAGATGAATATTGGTTGATTGTGATATCGGATGGAAGAGAAAAGGAAAATCCAAGCATAGGCTTTAGAATCAGTTTCACATAAGATAGGGCTCTTATGAATGGTGGAAGAAAAAATGTAGGGGTGGATTAAAAGGAGATAGGGTAAAATCATTTTTTCACAAAGATTTAAAGAGGTTCATTGTTTGGCCACATGGTGTCCAAATCGTGTGCCAACAGTGTTCAAACTACTATCAAAAGATAGGGACCCACCTGGTTTGGGATCAAATTTTATTTAACCATGATCTACCCATCCATCCTACTCTTCCCAAGAACACACCACGAATGGCCTATAGTAAATAGTTAGAAATACCACGCACAGGTTGTGTACTCACCTCTATAGGGACCTATTGAGTCCCGCATGTTTTACCTAACCATAAAAACTCAATGGAACAATTTATACTAACTATGAAGCCCAGTTGTTTCCTCTAGAATTCAAGGCTCTGAGCTCTATACAAGGCCCAGACAAAATCAATTACTTCATAACATAATTAGTCATTCATAAAAGTATAAAACCAATGTATTAAAACAAAATTAAATTTTTTATTACCTTGGAAGAAAATATGGGATATTACAATTTACATGCCAACTGCATTAACTCGCATCTCCTTGATTTTTGGATTACATTCCCTAACCTTGAAATCATATGCTCAGATTTCCACAGTACTTCCCTCCAAGGTACACTAAGTCTTTCATGGGTAACTATAATAACCCAATGTTATATCAATGAAGATTCCTTTCTTATAAATATTTCTTGTAAATATTTCTTATAATCACATAAAATCATAACACAATGAACTACAAAGTACTATCTGTCCATTAAACATAATATTTTCAATTCTATGATTTCATTTTGAAAAATCTGACATACATGGTTGCAATAAATAAAATTTTTGGAGATTAATGGAACAAACATATTTTTTTGTGAATAGTCACCTACCCTTTTTAATAGTGACCTACCCTTATTAATAGTAATAAGACCCTTATGAATATTAATTCATCCAAAAGAATAGTAACCTCAATCATGAATGTATAAATAAAATCTAGGCATCTTAGAAGTAGTAATATGACCGTAGTAAAAGTATGGGTATTTTTGTAAGTCATAAATAATTAATTACAGTTAATTAATTAATTTAAAAGAAAAAACATTTTCCTAAAAGGTGTTCATAAATTAAAAATTTTATTTCTTCTAGTTTTAAGATAAATTTTATAAGACCTTATGTAATTTTTGAAAGCATTATAAAATCATTTATTGTTTTAAAATTGGTATTTTCCATGTAAATTAATAATTTTAATTAAAAATTAAATTATTCATATTTAGAAAATTATTTATGGATAAATGATTTCATTTTCAATATCTACACGTTGAAAAATGTTAAGAGTTATTTTTTGGGATTATTCTGAAATACTTGAATTTTTGGTAAATAGTAAAATACATTAATTTACAGTATAAATACATTATAATTTAAAAACACTATTCCGGACATCATAAGTGATGTAAGAACCCAAATCTAGAACTCACATGAACTTATTAATATTTTATTCATAGAATCATCACTATTTATTTTCTTGAGGTAAATTAATAAACTAAGAAATTAAATATTAAGAAACTCATCCTCCCCTCCACTATAAAACCCACCCACACTCCCCTCTTCTCTTCACTCCTCACAAGCCTTGTGCCTTGACTAAGTTCTACCCAAATCACTCTCCAATATACTCACCCACATCCAAGAGTCCTTGGTCTTCTCAAAATACCAAGTCCACCCCCCTTAAGATTCTCTTAAAGGAGATAAACTCAAGAGGTAAATTCCTCTTTCTGATTCTTTGATTTTCTTTCAAGTTCTTTTCTTTTATTGTTTCTTTACTCACCTCCCTTCACCAAAATGGTATGATAACTCTAGTTAAAAAAATTTACTATAATTATATTATGCTAATGGGACATTTTATTATAATATATCCCTCCTCCTCTAATTATACTATAAATGAAAATATTGTTTGAGATGTGTTGATTTATCACCTTCCAAGAGGATGAGTTTTCAATTTGCATTACCACCTTCTAGACTATCCATGAAACCATTTTAATGGTCAAACCAGTTCATAAAATATTTATTTTATCTTATTTAATGTTATGGAATCATTTTTCATACATGATGTAAAATAATAATACAAAATAAGTTAATTGTGAGGAAAATTACTAAATTAATCAAAGTGTTTATCATTAATGTTTTATATAATGATTCACCTTCACACCAAATAAAGAAATGAATTTTAGAACCATTTTATCTTTTATATATTCACTAATTTTATATAAATGTAATTCTAGACAACCAATTTCTTCATACATATGTTTCCAAACATGAATATAATTGAACCGATCACTGAAACCACAGAAACAAACTAACCCAAATAATGAAATTAAACCACTTAACCCATAAAAATGTCATGAATGAACATAAAAATTTTAAAATAAATTTTTTACATGTATAATAGGTTCTATAATTATTAATTAATGAACCTAATTTTATTATTCCGGTCATTAATATCAAGGGAATAACACCATCAGACTTAAGCTAAGGGATCCTCTTCATTTCACTTTTATTCTAGAGTGTCCTTTATGTTATGCCCTTTTATGTGTAATACCTAATGATGTGGTATGATTTTTCACCTCCAACAAAATTTACTCATGATTTATAAGTGATTAGAAATCCCTTTTCTCTCTCATTAATCTCTCTCAGGTACACCTGATACCATGCTAATAATCCGTAAGGAATTCTACGCGAACCTCCTTTATTCCTTCGGGTTGCCTTATCCTTATTTATACCAAAATTAAGTTATAATATATATTTATGTGATTATTATAAATAATATTTACATTTAAAAAATTAATTTATGAAGAACCTTTCATCATTATCTTTTAGATATTTACATTTTTAAGTGGTTCTATCTTCAATACTTCCCGATAAGCAAACTTGTTTTAAATTAATTTCTTGTGTTCTTACCCAAATTCAAGTGCACCCTCTCTTCTATTTTAAGCCACAATTTTATTTATAGAATAATTATTTAATATGAAAACCTTTTTGGTTCAATTCTGGTTTTGTATACAAGAAAATTCCTTTTTTCTATTTTAAATTATATTCAGTGTTTTCTTTAAAACCACACTAAAATGTTTTAATTCTAAAGTTTCTTAAATAATTTTTTTACATGCTTTCACTTTTTTGGAAATCACTTATCATAATATATACCTTTTACCTTATAAATGAATATGTATGATTTAATTTTTTTCTTTCATGGACACTATTACGATACACCAATTTATTATGACATGATTGTGATACCCATTTCTTTCCATGGGTACTCTTATATTTATGTATGATTGAATTTTTATGATTATTTATGTGGAAAAACTATTCATGAAAATTTTTATATGGATGCACCTAGATATTTCTATAATCCATTGGGTAATGTTGAGTCTCATGAGGCATTATGTGCGACATTCTTGGTGGTTAGCTTTGGCTTGTTCTACCATGTGTGACAGTATTAGAAGTTAGTCTTGACTTGTGCTACCATGTGAAATGGCTATGTAATTTAGCCATGACTCATACTAAAATCATGTTTTTTGTTTCGATCACGTTACTATGATTCTATGTTTATATGATCTCATGTTAATATGTTATGATTCCATATGTTCCATGCTTTGTTATCATTATGTCATGTCTTCAAACCCATGTGATAAAGCCTTATTCTTATTTATACTACCTTAATAGGATTTTTAGCTCATCCCTTTATTCATGTCATCCCCAAGTTATCCTGTACAGATGTATGAGCACAATAGAAGTTTGGATCCCTCTATGAATATTAAATATAAAAGTGTTTATTTAGTTCCTTGTTTTCAGTATTCTGTACCTATTCTTCAAAGGCACTAGACTTTATGATCCTTGTATTGTACTCTAATGTATGATTATTATTAAAATCTGGTAATTTTATATGTAAAAGGACGGGTTCACTATAGTTGGTACGAGAGGATAGTCTATTTATTTCAGGAGGTTAGGAATAAAGCACTTTAGTAGGAACCTTAGGAATGCGACAAAGTATATGAAAACATTCCTATGTTTTGGTAAGTATAGAGTAAGTGGTTTATCAAGAAAATACATCTCTGTGTGGATACAAACAAGTAGAGGTGGCTCTGATATAGATGTATTTTGGGGTAAAACCCAAAAAAAACTACTTTGAGCTAGACTCGAACGGGAACCAGTGCATGACAATGGGACCTGCAGCACTCTTGGTTTCACACTCCCAGGGGATATGATTTGTTAAATTCATAATCTTGTTATAAACCTTAATTAAGGATCCCATAATAATATACTTTAGGAGATATATCATGAATAACCTATACTGAAGCCTAGAAACACATAATTTTAGGTGATAAGTGTAATTTCTAATTTATCCCTTTATTTTCACTGGTTTCACCCTTAGGTGATACTCATCCACAAATTTTTTTATCCAATGGATGATAATATAATGAATTGGGATAATAATCAATGTGAAGGAAAATTTTATGACTTCCAAAACAAGATCCCTCATCATACAGGAGCTCAAGAAGGACATATCGTTATTATGCAAAATCAGTCATCAAAAATAATTATTAATAATTGGTACTTGGTTGAATAACAAAGGGAGATAAGGAATAATAATATAAAATCTCATGAAGTCCCGTATGATAAAGGTGATATGGTAAAGAAGACTCAATTTCCTTTGTGAAACAACTTTGTAAAGAGGCACTAAGGGAAATATCACAAAGGGGGCGGTAGATGTTTTAAGTGTGGAAAGATAGGGCACAAAGTATCGAATTACCATGAAAAATGAATAATATGATGGATGGAAAAAAAGTTCCATCTATGGAATCATACATAATTCTATGTCTCAAATTAGTAGATGTTGGACATTATCTAAGATGATGCTCTATTGTAAGGGATGAGAAGCGTGATGGGCATCAACAATCTCCATGATCAAGGGAGCACTGAAGGTCTTATGCTAAGGTGGATAATGATGAATAAATTACATTTAACCACTACTTAAATGTTGTTTATGTAATAATGTATTTAAATTCATGCCCTATTAGTATATCTTTCATCTTTTCTAAGAACATTGAGTCCCTACCAGAAATGATATTATATCATTTGGGAAAACTTCTATGAGTATTGTATCGAATGTTGAAGTTTATGGGAATATTGTTCTTGAAAATTATATAAGTATCCCTTTATTGTAATCTAAGGTAAAATGATAATGTGATAGCCTATTCCTAAAGGAAACTAAAAATACATGAGTAAAACCACCATATGCATGATGTGGAGTTGGCGGCTGTGATCTTTGCATTAAAATTTTGGATGCATTATCTTTATATAGAGAAGTGTGAGATATATACTGATCACAAGACTCTCAAATATATATTCACAAAAAAAAGAGATAATTATGAACTATAGAAGATGGATAGAGCTCATAAAGTATTATGACTGCTCAATCCACTACCCTCCCGATAAGTAAAATAAGGTGGTAGATTCTCTAAGTAGAAAGGATTTTGTATCTTTTTCAATGATGGGAATTAAAAAGGATTCAATATTCTTAGATTTTTAGAGGACAGACATTGAAATCATTGAGGGAGGAACAATATCAATCCTTTATCAAATGATTGATCAAACATCCCTCATGTAGAAAATAAATCACGTGCAAAGAAAATGTGTGGAAATTCAAAAAGGGGTAGAAGAAACTAAAATGGGAAATCCACTGAGTTCATGATTGATGAGGAAGGAGTCGCACGGTTTTTCTCCATGATTATGTGTTCCATCTGATCTAGAGATAAAGAAGGAACTTTGGAATGATGCACATAGCTGAACCTTCTCTATTCACCAAGGGAGCATAAAGATGTATCAATATATTTGAGAGAACTTTTAGTGGGAAAATATGAAGAAGGAGATTGTTGAGTATGCATCAAAGTGCCTAGTATGTCAATAAGTGAAGGCTGAAAGATAGAAGTCTAAGGGGATGATGAAAACACTACCCATACCAACATGTAAGTGGGAGACCATCACCATGGACTTTTTCATTGGACTTCCAATGAAATCAAGACAAAAAAATGTTGTATAGGTCATTGTGGATCATCTTACAAAGACATCTCACTTTATCTCAATTTGAGAGGACTTCTTATGGGATAAAATTTCGTGGATATATATCAAAAAGGTGTTAAAGATGCATGGAGTACCACTATCTATTGTATCTAATTGAGATCTAAAATTCTCCTCAATGTTCCAGAAAAGTCTCTAACATGATCTAAGCACTGAACTGAACTTCAGTATAGCCTATCATCCTAAAACTGATGGCCAATCTGAGAAAACTATTCAGACACAAAAATATATGTTGATAACATGTTCTATGGAATTCAAATGAGGATGGGATCAACATCTTCCACTGTTTTAATTATCTAATAACAAAAGTTTCCACTCAAGCATATGAATGGCACCATACAAAGACCTTTATGGGAAAAGGTGCAAAACACTGCTGTGTTGGGATAAAGTCGGTGAGAGTAAGCTGATAGGATCTGAAATGGTCGAAGAAATGATGGAGAAGGTGAAAACCATTCAGCAGCACATCAAGGTATCCAAAATTCAACATAAGAGTTATGAATACCATCATTGACGGTACCTTTAGTTCAAATATGGAGACATGGTATTTCTATGCATATCTCCATGGAGGAAGTTCAAGAAGTTTGGTAAGAAATAAAATCTATGTCCCAGGTATATCGGCTCCTTTTATATTCTTGATCATGTTGGAGTTGTGGCCTATTGACTATCACTTTCACCTACTATGTCCAAAGTACACAATGTCTTCCATGTATCCCTCTTAAAAAATTACATACCAGATCCTTCACATGTACTCTCTTTAGATGTGGTACCATTGGAGAATGATCTTTCTTACGAGGAGCAAACAGAGAAGATCTTGGATCATAGCGATAATGTTCTACGTAACTGGAATACTCACCTTGTCAAAGTACAATAGTGGAACCATAAGTATGAAGAGGAAACATGGGAACTGAAGGAGTCAATGAAGGAAAAGTACCTGCACCTCTTTATGCCTTAGAATGTAAAAAGAAATTTTGAGGGCGAAATTTCATAAGGGGGGAATAATGTAAGGACCCAATGTTTTATCAATGGAAATTCATTTTTTATAAATATGTCTTGTAATCAAATGATATCACAACCCAATGAACTATTAATTACTATGTGGCCATTAAACATAATATTGTCACTTCTGTGATTTGAATTTCAAAAATATGACAAACATGGTTGTGATCAGTAAGTTGTTTGGAGTCCAATGGAACAAACCTAAATTTTGGGGAATAGTAACCTACCCTTGTGAATACTAACATAACCTTATGAATATTATTATCACCATTATGAATACTAAATTATCCAAAAGAATAGTAACCTTACCCATAAATTTATAAATAAAATTTATGCATATTATAAGTGATAATATGATCTTAGTAAAAGTATTGGTATTTTTGTAAGACATAAATAAATAATTAATATTAATTAATTAATATAAAATAAAATATATTTTCGTAAAAGTTTTTCCTAAATTAAAAATTTTATTTCTTCTAGTTTAAATATAATTTTATAATACCTTATGTATTTTTTTAAATCATTATAAAATTAGTTGTAATTTTAAAATCTGTATTTTCCATGTAAATTATGATTTTAATTAAAATTTTAATTAATAATATTTAAAAAATTATTTTTGGAAAATGGATTTCATTTTTAGATTCTACACATCCAAAAATGTTTAGGGTGAATTTTTGGTATTTTCCTAAAATACATGAATTTTTTGTGAATAGTAAAATACATTAATTTACCGTATAAATACATTATAATTAAAAACTATTTTTTTCTAACATCATAAGTGATGTAAGGAACAAAAACTCAAATGCACTTATTACTATTTTTTTCATGGAATCGTCATTATTTCTGGTCTGGAGGAAAATTAATAAACTAAGGAATTAAATATTAAGAAAACCCTCCTCCCCTCCACTATAAAAACCACCCACACTCCTCTCTTCTCTTCACTCCTCTCAAGCATTGTACCTTTCCTAAGTTCTTCCCAAATCATTCTCAAATATCCTCACCCACGTCTAATAGCCCTTGGTACCTCAAAAGACAAAATCCTCTCCCCTTAAGAGGATCTCAAAGGAGATAAATTCAAGAGGTAAATTCCCCATTCTGATTCTTTTATTTTCTTTCA
This sequence comes from Viscum album, assembly GCA_963277665.1. Lineage (NCBI taxonomy): Eukaryota > Viridiplantae > Streptophyta > Magnoliopsida > Santalales > Viscaceae > Viscum > Viscum album. The sequence continues at coordinate 1,999,638,206 of OY728157.1, forward strand.
AGTTCTTTTTTTATTGTTTCTTTCCTCACCTACCTTAACTAAAATAGTATGATAACTCCAGAAACATACATGTACGGGAATTAAATTAGGATAATTGGAAATTTTATCATAATATCTCCCTCCCCCTTCTTTTATACTATAAATTAAAATAGAGCCTGAGATGTATTGATTGATCACATTCAAGGACGACGAGTTTTAAATTTGCAATACTATATTCTAGACTGGTCATGAAACCCTTATAATGGTTTAATATAGATCATAATATATATTTATTCTATCATATTATATGTTCTGGAATCATTTTTCACACCAAATGTAATATAATAATACAAAACAAGTTAATTGTGAGAAAAATCGCCAAATTAATCAAAGCATTTATCATTAATGTTTTATATAATGAATCACCTTCACTTCAATAACCAAATTAATTTTATAACCATTTTATATTTTTTATGTTCACTAATTTTATATAAATTGAATTCTGTACAACCACTTCCATCATACGTGTGTGTCCAAGCATGAATTTAAGTGAACCAGTCATTAAAAGTAAGGAAACAAACGGACCCAAACAATGAAATTGAACCACTTAACCGATAAAAAAGGTCATTAATGAACTTAAAAAGTTTATAATAAATATATTAAATAAATAAGAGGTTATTTAATTAATAATTAATGAACCTAATTTGATTATTCAGGTCATTAATATCAAGCGAAGAACACCATTGGACTTAAGGAACGAGATCCTCTCCATTTCACTTCTATTCAAGAATTTCTTCAGTGTTATGCCATTTTATGTGTAATACCTAATTATGAGGTATGATTTCTCACCTCCCAAATAATCCCTCATTATTTATAAGTGATGAGAAACCCCTTTTCTCTCCCATTAATCCCTCTTAGGTACACCTGATACCATGCCGATAATCCCTAAAGAATTCTACCTGAACCTCCTTTATTCTTTCGTGTTTCCTTGTCTTTATTTGTACCAAAATGAAGTTATATTATCTATTTATGTACATCCTCTAAATTATTTTAACATGTATAAAATTAATTTATTAATACCCCTTCATCATTCTCTTTCAGGTATATAAGTGTTGTTAAGTGATTCCCTCCTCAATACTTCCCGATAAGCAAACCTATTTTAAGGGAATTTCCCGAATTCTTACCCAATTTCATGTTCACCCAATATTTTGTTTTAATAAACCATTGTATTTATAAAATCACTCTTTTTATTATGAAAAAATTCTTGGTTTACTTTTTTGTTTTTTATAAAATATTATTCCCTTTTCTTTTTTGAATGATCTTGAGTATTTTCCTTAAAACCACACTAAAATGTTTTAATTCTAAAATTTCTTAAATACATTTTTTTATAATTTGTCACTTATGTTTGAAACCACTTATCATGAAATATTCCTTTTTACCTTATTAATGTCCATGTATTATCTAATTCCTTTATTTTAGGTAAACTTGTAGGATACACCCATTTATTATGCATTATGACATGATCGTGATACCAATTTCTTTCCATGGGTACCCTTCTATTAATGTATAATTATTTTTATATGATACTTTATGTAGAAAAAATATTCATGAATTTTTTATATGGGTGTTCTAATAAATCACACCAATTAATTTGGAAAATTTTAGTCTCATGAGACGTTTTGTGTGACGGTCTTGGCAGTTAACCTTGGCTTGTGCTTCCATGTGTGACGGTCTTGGCTATTAGCCTTGACTTGTGCTACCATGTGAAATGGTCTTGATGGTTAGGCTTGACTCATAATAAATTATGGTTTTATGTTTCTTCAAATTTACTATGATTTTCTGTTTATATTATCCTGTGTTTATATGTTATGATTCCATATGTTCCATGATTTTGTTATCATTATTTCATGCCTTCTAACCTATGTGCTAACACCTTTTTCTTATGTATACTACCTTACTGGGATTTTTAGCTCATCAATTCATTTATTTTATCCCCAAGTTATCCTATACATATGTATGAGTACAATGGAATTTAAGATCCCTCTATGAAGATTAAATATATAAGTATTTATTTAGTTCTATGTTTTCAGTCTTATGTACCTTTTCTTCAAATACACTAGACTTTATGATCCTTGGCGTGTACTCTAATGTTTGATTATGATTAAAATCATGTAATGTTATTTGTAAAAGGCTAGGGTCACTATAGTAATTACTCTAGATGATATATTTTTTAATTCAACCCAATAATTTCATTATAACACATATATAAATAAAAGTATCATAATTAGGGAAAAAATAATACATTGATATATGGTTGTATTTTATCTCTTAAAATTGATGGAATTTAGTTAATTAATATTTTTTTGATAGTTTATATTTAAATTATTCAAAAATATTTTTTATATTATTCCTCACATGCCTATTAATATCATATTGAATTTACATCAATAATTAACCATGAGTGATAAAATAATCTACAATAAATAATTTTATTTTATTTCATCTTAACATTATTGTTTATTTATTTAAATTATATGATCAATTTTAATCATCCAAATAAACCTTGAATACCATAAATAAATAAATAGATGTGCACATAAAAATAATATTAATATGGGATTGGATCATGATCCATTATCTACTATAAGGTTTATAAATAAGTGATAAACCAACCTTGAACATAGGTAAAATAACTAACTGAGACCATATTTGGATTGATTTGAAGAATTCCTCCATTAACCTATGTATATCATTGGTTGGTTTTACCTTAACTCAAGTCATAAACCATATCATCTCATTGTGTGGTCTATATTTTATAAATTTTTAATCAATCACATGTGAGGGGTACCAAGGGTTTATGGTAAAAGAAAATAAACCTTGGACATGATAGACTATGAATAATAAAGGAAGGAAAGATGATAAACATATCATAATATTTAATTTACTAATTAATTATCACATAAAACTATTTAATTAATTAATTAATTAAATTAAATTAATCCTACACATAAATAGGTCATCCAAGCTCAAAATCATTCACAACATCTAATGATTGTACATTTAAACTTTCTAGAATTCATTTAAATTCAACCTAATTAAGAAAAAGTTACAAAAATTAATGAATTAATGCACTAAATGATTATTTATTTACTTATCTTGATATTCTATACAAAAAATCCATGAGATACAAAAATATTCTCATCCTCTATTATTTTAAATATAATTAATTTAACTAAAATTTGAAATAATTAGTTACATTGCATCTACTAATGAGGCCACACAACATGTACCTCTCTACATTTCATTAAATACATTTCTAGACTTAAATAGATAGATAATGTGTACACTAGAGGAGATTCAAAGTGTACATTATATATAATATTAAATCCATTTTTAGAATACAATTATTATATGACATATTTATCACTCGAAACATCGTATAACATATGTTATATATGGTCCTTGTTATGTATTAACTAATTACGTGGAATTTATGCCTATATAGTGTGTCATGATATACATAGTTTGTTGTTTTCTAGTTTATATTACATAGTTTGTTTGGTGTATATGACCACATGACAAGAAATAAATATACATGGTGTGCACTTCTAGCATGGAGCGCGAAGTACACATCATGTATGGTAATTTCTACATGTTTTGTAGTTACATAATTTAACAGATTATGATAAATTGGACTTTATATCAACACATAAAACTGAAAATCGCTCAGAATATATTTGGGGCATAATGGCACATTTTCATGGCATGTATATCTAGTTACAAATCATGTATTTTATGTCTCATGTTAATTATTTACATGTTAATGTACAATACATGAATTTCATGGTGTGTAACTTATGTGTGTTTTTATGTGTCACACAGTGTTTACATCTTGCTACAAACCATGTAATTTATATCTATCCACATTGACTCACTGGAATTTAATATGTGGTTTGTAATAATGTCACGAACTAGAACACACAAAATGTTGTGATTTATTTAGGGCCAAAACCATGTGGGGTTATATAGTGTATAAACTAGTTGTGTGATATGTACTCCCACTCAAACCGTGTATTGCATAATTTATTGATACATGGAGTGTGATGAAAACACATACTAATCAACATTGTGTGTTGTGATTTTTGTGTCATACACCTTGGGTGGTGGACCATGGGTATATAGCGTTTAATTTACTATTTTATGTCATGTATCTTTTTTATATAGCTTGAATCATTCGAACCAATGGATAAGATCTTCATGTATTCTTTTCTTTTCTTAGCATGTTCATGGTTATATGAATTCAAATGAATGGGTTAACTCCACATTTGGATTAATAATATAATACTTGAAACAAAAACAAATAAACAAATTCATGAAATTGATCAAACAACTTATAAATAATTATAAAATAGAATATAACCACTCTAATACAAAATTAAGGTTTTGGGACATAGAAAAAGTGGTGGACCAGCTATTACTTTAATTTTTTTCAAAAAATTCAATAGATAAATCCAAAGAAACCTGGAAAACACAACCCTAGAAAATCCTAGAGTGGATCTTTAAAATTTATTTTATAATTCATTTAAAACATGATTTTCCATGTGAATGATAATTCTTCATCATCAATGTCAATGTTTCCCTCATCAAGACCTCATTGTAGTGTATAATCCAAGTGATTATTTCTCTATTGGTACCCCCATATTCTCTATGAGTCTCCAAACAATGTTCTTGGTACTCTAACGGCCGGAATCGGGGAACCTAGTGGCTTATAGAATTAATAATTGATCTCAAAAAGGGATTCAATGGTTTAATATTTATTCTTAATAGGGAGGAAGTAATATTTTTCTCTCTAGGGATTGAAATAATTTTCTAGAGTTTTTCGATTGTTCAAAAAAAATGTCATCCAAAAAAATGATATAAGTTGAAATATATACATAGGGTTAATATTTGATAATTGTGAAATGGGCATTTATCAAATATTCATTCATATTTATTCCCAATATATAATAATATTATTATTATTATTATTTCTACAACATGTGTTAATTTATATAATATTTGTTAAATAAATCAATCAATATTTATTCAAATGATACTAAATAAAATATATCATTTCCATAATCCCCATAAATCAACCTTTCAATACTATGACTGAATTCATTGAACCATGAATAATAAAATAATTATTCAGAAAAATATTTTTCATTCCATAAATAAATAAATATTGTATTCCATTAAATTAGGAAAAAAATTATTTAAATATTAAATTAAATAGTATATATTTATATTAATGCATTCACTAATGTGGTGAATAAATAAATATTTATTTATTACCTTGTGAATAATAAATAAGAAATAAAACTCAACTGATGTTTTTTAACATGAATGTATAGTGATTAGATTTATGTCATCAACTTAACATGAATATTTATTATTCTATAAGATAAGAATAATATTTATTATTTATATTAAATTTAATAAATTTAATGAGATTTTGGATACACTTAATTTGTAACCCTTAAGGCCACTTTCTTATTGGAATTAGGTGAACATACCCAAAACTCCAAGATCAGTATCTAGAAACACATCAAAGAAATCATAGACTCCAAATATATGATTTTTACATTTTCCAATAAGAAACCTTTCTGGTTGAGTGGGAACCATAACAATAAACAACATGTAAAAAATAAATTAAACTACAATTGACACTACTAAAACATGATAATAAAATTTTAAAATTTTCAAACCATTTAGCCAATATAAACTCCAGATAATGAATTATTTCATCTCTAGCTAATATTTAATATATCCTCAAAGAATTATCTCAACATTTCCAATGAAATGAGGTAATCTTCAAGGCTATACTTCATATCATTAACATCATGGGTCAATATATGATGTTGATTTTTAATCAATGTCGATTTTTTATTATTGGTGTCAAATTCAATCTATCATTCATATATTTTCAGGATATCCTCTAGGGAATCGAAGTTGAAAAACTCACCTTCCATTAACTCATCATTGGAATAAAAGAGCAGATCAAAGGTAATGGGGAGATCACCTTTATCTTGTTCTCCACATTTTTATGCACCCATACCTAAAGATGAATTAGATTTCATGAAGTGTCACAAAAATCCAACAAGTCCCATTATAAATTATATTGATACTTGTTATCCCAAAGGTTAAGAGATTCAGTTTTGAGACTATGCATGGAATTAACTGCCACATAGAGTTGGTCTATGGACTATTTTATCTCCTAATCCCCTTTTTAGGGAGAGTTTCAATATAACATAGATTCAAAAATCTTACCATTAATATCATCATTGTTGTATTTGGTAGTTTGGAATAATATTTCCATTACCTTAATTTTTTCATTTATTAAAATATTACTCTCCTAAATGAATACCGTTTTTCATCCCATTCTTCATACCTAACCAAAAATAAACTTTTTCATAATTTCTTCTTTATATTAATTAGAGGCTAGGGATGGATCATTAATTTCTTTAACTACCTTAGTATTAATATCTAAAATTATATCTAGATCATCCTATATAGGATCAACCTTAGAAAATCTAGCTTATAATAACTTTTTATTTCAAAGATATAATTTAACTTTACACCCCACATTTTCATTATTTCCCAAAAAAACTCCCTTTTTCTGAAAACAATTTAATAGTTTGAATCCCATTATTACCTTATATAAATTAGACTCAAAGGTACTTGAGATCCTAGTTTAGTCCAACTCAAGGGTTGGCACTAAAACTCCAGAGGATCATTCCACCTTCCAAACAACAAAACTCAGGCTATCATTATCATCACCATCCCCTTGTATTGGGATATTATCACCATCCAATTCCTATCCTCAAAAAATTATAGCATCAGAAAACATGATCCCTCAAAAAGGATATTCAAAAATAGAAATGAATCCCCCTTAGAGAATGAAATCATTATCCCTATACGTTCCTATAAATACACCAGATTTTATTATTGAAAAATGACCTAAGATACCTGGAAACCCTTCACTCATCCTCTCTAGATAAGATTCATCCTCCCTTAGAAACATAATACAACTCTGGAGTATTCTAGTGGTTATGACTCATTTGGTTTATTCTTCATGGTGGTCCATATACTTATAAAATATTACCCAAAGGTTTGTATTAAAAATATTACACCTACTAAGATGAAACCTCTGGGATAAGTAAACTTTCATCTTACAATCCAGTCCAAAATATGTCCATGTTTTATAAGATTCTTATTATTTATACATGCACAAAACAACAATATTGATAATGAAAAAATCTATTATGGATTCAAAGAATCAACCTTAACATCTATATGAGGGGAGATAGGTTTGAAAATTAGTTGGGTTGTCCAATCCAAGAATAGTTATCAAACTACTAGATTACCAATCATTTCAAGGGTTGAAGGGTTTCAGAAAGGTGATAAAGCACTAAAGAGGCTAACACAGGTCACTAATGATTGTGAATTGTAGTTCATATGAAAATAAAATGACTAACATATAAGATTAAATTTTACAAAATTAAATTTTCATTAAGCTCTATCCCATTCAAAAATTATTTCATCTTAATTAGTGAAATAAATAATAATAATTTTAGAATCAGGTAAACCCACCATAATTTTCTTCTGTAGACCTCGTAACCATTTAAAACCCTATTTAATTCACCAAGGAAACCATATATAAATAATTTAATATAGTGATGACAATAACCTTATGGTGAATTATATTGTGTAATATAATATATTTTTCATGATGTATCATAAAGAAAGATGCATAATTTTAAAACCATTATACCCACTTGATTTAGCATTATTTGACTTTCTGAAATAAACTCATTGATAAACTACCTTGGAAGTGGATTTGTCTGACAGTTACATTTATATCATATAGCCACATTTATCTTATTCCATTAACTTATATTGGAATGTCCTTTCTTGACTTATTCAATTAATTCCATATCACTTATGACACAATCAATATATGTTCCCTCTCCATGAGAATATATCTTTGCATTTTTCATCCAAACATCAATGTATGTGCTTCAAGATATACCTTACTAATAATCTCAAGTCATGGGACTAAGAAACAACAATAAAGATAGGATTATCCAGTGATACATAACACATATGAAATTTTTAGTGATGGAACTATCCGGAAAAACTTTCTTCATGTATATTACTAATAGTAAACTTCATTACAAAATACATCAACATCTTATGAGACTCCAACACCTGATGGTTAAGCATTGTTTGTTTTTTATCATTCAAGTTTTATTTGTACATTAGGAAAAATTGTTAAGCATATTTTCATAATATTTACAAGGTCTCATTATTGGGAGGGACTACCAAAACCTTTTGATATAAAAAATAATATAAGGAAATTATGACATTATTTTTACACATAAGGAAAATCATCATTTTATAATATTTTTATTAACATTTTGGTAACAAAAAATATACATTCTGTTGGTTCTTGGGAATAAAATCCAAAATAGTTGTCACATGTTCCATGAAAGGAATATGAGCATGTATATGTTGTACATGACTAGTATCCATGTAAGTCCCAAAAATCATGTACCTTATAGGACAAATAATTTATGTTGGCTTAAAATTTTTTGGGTGATGAAATTATAGAACTAGCCAACCCAAGATACTCACACATCATCAACCCTATATAAACATGCCATGTACTAGGTAGTTTCCAATGCTCTTTATATCTTTCTAATCTAGGGTAAATTTTGGATGGATAAGAGTTATAATATATATTTTTTTATTTGAATAATGGAATTGTATGTATATATTTATCATATGGAGTTTATATTTTAGGTTTTTAAAAATATTGAGTTCCATATCATTGTAGAGATGATGATGTGTGTGGCCGGACAATCAGTGTAGCCATGAAATTATTAACACTCTTTGTTTTTTACTATATATAGGGAATAGATCTTCCTTATATCTATTATATTGGGTAACCATAACTTAGTTATGTGGTATGGTACTTCCAACTATGTATAAGGTAACCCCTTCATTTGATGCACATTACACACATTAAGTCATGGATCCTTCATAGGGTTTGGTAAACCTCGTAGCTGACACACTCTTCAGGGAGGAATGGGACCCCAATTGGTGTCCCTAATGAGGACTAATTTAGTGGTGATATATGTGTGATATATCAAGTGATTTTGGATTTTTAATACACATGTTACTTCAAATTCCTTTCCTTGGTTTGTCTTCTATGTAAATAAGATATGGAATTTGAAGTAATTTTCTCTACCAATATATAGTCTTATTTCTTATTTACTAGGTGTTTACATGAGTATTTTGGAGCATTGTATTTTTTTAATGAAGTTATTGGTTTATATTAAATATCATCCTATGAGGAGATGATGTCTGTTGGTTTTGGTGTTCTCCACGTTACCCTTTATCACCATTGTGGTATGACTTGCATCTAGGATGTGGAGTTAAGACACTTCAGGTCATATACTAAATGAGTATCCCAAGATATGTATATAATGTGATTATTCAGAGAGATAATATGACCTATAGTGATAGGATTCTCCCCTATGTTTCTATGTTTCATTATTATAATGTATATTTGGGTTTTCCATATCTTTTTCATTTCTTTTTACTCTCTTATACATGGAAATTTGAGATGACTGATTATTTCATATTTCAGTTATTATGTTGGGATGTATTAATGGATATATTTATAGTCACCCCAACATAGGCCTTGTTCACTCATGTTTTTTGTCTATACATATGATGCACATCTCAGATAAGGGGTTGGTGATCATGGAGATGGAGCAGTCCAAGTGATGTCGATGCTTGGTGATGTGTGGTGGTACTCAGAGGTGTTAGTTTTTATAGGTGGACCATCAATATGAATTATTATAATATGGTTGCACATGGTGTTTATTCTTAGGTTTTGTATATTATAAGTATATGTTTTCTATTTATAAATGTTTATTGCATAGTTCTGTGTTAATATATATATTGATCATATGTTCTGGTTTCCTGTGGGGTTTAGCATTGTATAGTTATTGATTTTTAATCCCTTGTCAAACATTTTTTTATTTATATGAATTTAAATTACTATTAATATACTATTTATTTTCTTGCAAATATATATTAGGGTTTTAATAGATATAGCCTACCTTGTTTGATTATTCATTCTTAGTGATTTTCTTTAGCCCCTAGGGTCATAGAACGTGGTTTAGGGTGAAAAACCCATCGTATCACTATCCTAGGAAGGGTACAAGTAAGTAGTGACATGTTAGTGTTGGATTTTAAAATTAAATTTCACATTAATTCTATAATAGGTTGTTTCCTTATGTGTTTGATTTTGGGTTTGACTTGACACCCTTAAAAATTTAGGTTTTATTGGTGACAAAATAATGAAATAAAATAAGTAATATTAAACAAAAAATTCACCTAAAATTAAATATTATGTGATGATTCTGAAACCCTATAAATGTTATCTAATTATCATTGTCTATTTGATGAATGAATAAGACTGAGGTTCACCGGAGAAAGATTAGTGGTGACAAATATAGGTACAGTTCTCTATTGTTGACCCTTTTTAATGTTTCATTTGATAAATTATTGTTTAAATTTTAATATTTTTGGAATTATTCTCATTTTAATTTATGAAATTAAATTATAAAAAAATTATGATAAATATGAATGTTTTTATGAAATAATCTAACAAATTGAACAAATAGTATAGGAGATACATTAGAGTGGTGCTTTGTTATACAAAAAATTTATCGTTAATTTAAAATAGTTATTAATTAAATATCAATGGAAACTTATGAAATCTTGTTCTTAGTGTTAATATATGCATAATGGCATAGGAATCTCAATAATATGACACGTGAATTATGAGATTTTCATGAAATATGTTGGATTATTTAAAACTACTCTTTTCTATTTTAATTTAAAAATACTTGATACTCAATGAAAAATATTAGACCTATGTTATACCTATTAAAATGAATCTATAAGAAATAAAATCATCTAAATATGATATAGATATTATAATATACTATAGAGTGAATTTTTAGTGTTTAAAAACCATTATTTATTTTTAAATTTTTAAAATTTTAATTTCATCAACTCCTTAATACTTTTTCTACTTGTTCAGAACAAACCAAGGCCTTTGTTATTTTAGAAATCCAATGAAAATATTCAAAAAAATATTATGGAATTATTTTATGTCATTTTTTATAAATTTTCTAAAAACATATTCATATAAAAAAGTTATGCTGTAAACTGTATATCAACAGAAACCCCATACAGACATGTACCTAATGAAATTAGATTCACATTAATTAGATTATTAGTTTGAGAAAACATCATGGGAATTTTTTTTATAGTTTATCATATTTCAATAAATTATTGTAAAAATGAATGAATTCTATAAAATAATAGACATATTTTAGATCCTTGCATTTATATGATACTAATAGTGAGGTCGGGTTTCCATTATACACTTTCTCTCTCAAGTATTCAACCTTAGACTACAGCGATTAGTAGTAGATGGTGGATGACATTAGTGAATGAGTACTATCTGATTAATTATTTAGATGATAGGTTGGTGACCGTGTTAGAATAAGCTGATGTGGAATGTTTTGTCCCCTACAAACACATTTCGTTCAAAGGATTGAATAATAAATGTTTGGCCACATAGACACATAGTGGAAGAAGTCATGGTCATGGGTCATGTGAAATGTAATCAACAGATCATCTGACCAGACTATTTTCAAAAGGAGTAGGGGTGAAGTCTGGTGGTGAATCATGGATTGTTTTGGTCCTTTCAGTAAAATGTTCCAATAACAAGTGATGTTTCATGGTGTAATACCGGTATGACATGTGTCTAAGGGATAATGGGGTTCCATGTGGCACCCCTAGTAAGAAAATAGGTGGGGCCAAATGTGGGTGAAATTTTCAAGTCGATATTTGTGACTATAAATTTCATTGAAATTGTATCAACACCCCATTCCTAATGGGACCATAATTCATCTATTTATAAAAATTTATGGAGAAAATGTTTTATTTAAAAAATAAATAGTTTTTTAAAATTATTTAAAATATTATTTTAATATTATTAATATTTATTAGTGTTCTTGAGATCCCTGAGAGTTTGTTATATTTTACTATTTTTATATGTTGATTTGAAGATGATAAATATTCAAGGAGCATGAAGTAATTAATTATGTGGAAAATTAATTTTATGAAATTTTAATATTATTTTTATAAAATTAATAATATTTTATTAAGTTATGTTAGGGTTTTTTAAGAAATTGAAGTGTAATATATGTTTAATTAAGGGTTTAAAATTAGTTAAATAATTTGAATTATTCAAGATGGTATATGAAATAATTAAATAAGATAGTTATTATGAGCAGTGTATTAAATAATTAAATATTATAGTAAACCATTATGATTAATGAATATATTTAAGATGAGTGAAATGATTTAAAATAGAATAGTTATATTAATTATTTTATGATGAGGTTGAAAATGCCAAATTGAATCGTAATTTATAGATTATTTATAGATATTATGTTAATTATGAATATTAAATTAATAATAATAATTTTACTTTGTAGTTTATCTGAACCTTGCAAGTAGGTGGATTTTATTTATGGGTAGTAATATGGTAATAATGATTGATCTTAAGAAAATATGGTAACTCACTCAAAGAGGGATAAATTCAGTAATGACAATAAATAAATATTTATTTATTTATTTATATATTCATATATTCATATTTCTTATTGAAGATAGGAATTTTTTAATGAAATAAATTTTAAAATGATAATGGATTCAATGAGGTTGTTATTAATTAATGTGAAAATAAAAGTATGGATAAATGAGGAAATTAATTGGATAATATTCTTTATGTATTATCATATTTAGATAATGGATGACTTTACTTCTGATAAGAAACAATGAAGGGAAATGTGAAGTTAATTAAATAGAGGGATAAAATTCATGGTTTAGTAATGTTGATAAATGTCAAAATTGTTTGTGAATAATATTCTAAAACACTTTTAACCATATAAGGTATATTTTGAGACATAAAATACAATAATTAAGATAATACTTCCAAGGGTGTCATATATGAATAAGGGGAAACAATGATTATCATACAACGAGAGTAAGACGTGAGGTCCATTTGGAGTATGCGAACATGCTAATGAAATGTTGGGGGATAAAGTACTAATGATTTGGTATATAGAAGTGGATTATGGGGATGTTTTGAATGTTTTGGTGATATTTTATGATTAATTTATTCATCTTAAATAGATACATTCAAGTTACTTGTTAAGAGTGTAATGCATCATCTCGGTGTAATGATTCAACCAAAATTGAAGCACTACATATTCTTAGGTTCACTCCTAGATCTATAGAGGATATAAAGTAGAATTGAAGGTATAAGTTACCTATTGGGGAGTGATTTACCTAATAATGGTCAATCCCATCGAAAATACAAAAAAAATATAGTGCAACATCAACAAAATGCAAGATATCAAAAAAACTCAATAAGCTCTCTATAAGCCCCAATGTGTCCAAAAATTTTATATATCCAAACTAGACATACTTTTAAGTTAAACATTACAATATTTAAATAGTATATTTGAATCAAACTATAAAAATAGTGGTGTGTAATCCACTCAAAAAGATTCAGAACAAAATAATGAGGTAAACTCCAAGGTGTATCTTGACACTGTCTCCCAACTATGGATGTCACTTTTATATTATGAAAATTCCACGCACATAGTTTCTAAACGTGTAAGGGGTGTACATATAAAAATGAGAAGAAAATCTTCTTTAGAAACCACTGACGATTAAAGATATTAGTATGTGAATATATAAATGTGTATATATATATAGTTTATTCCTAAAGTGATTCAATTACTGCCAAATATAGTGATGAAATAATGTATTAAGTGTACCCATGTCACAAAAACATGTCATACATCCCTTGGGAAATTTAATTCTCATAAATCAAGAAGCATGCACATATTTTTTTTCTGAAATCCTTACCTCACCCATAAAAAATTCTATACATTGATTAGAAACATTTGATCCCTCAGGTCCATACCATCCCAAAACATCATATACATATGACCCCTTAGGGACAAAAATTATAAATTAATACATATTACATATTTGAAATTTTATGATCATCCTTACCCTAACAGAACATATCATATATTAGACCTCACAAGGTCAACTATTCTAGAACAAGGCTATCACATATCATATCCCACCATTGGTAACATGCAAGTGACCACTTACATGTATCCAAAATAATACATGTTGGTTAGAGATAAAATATCAAAAATTACATCAATAATATCAAAATATAACAATTATATCCAATGATAACATATAAATTCATTTTATTAGCCCTATTTTACATAATTAGTAAACATGAATGTATAATCCCATTTTGTACATAAATTATAGAAATTAGTAAGAAAATGAAATTCAAGAACCCCCAATAAGGTCTCAATATTTCACATTTTAATACCTAGAATATTATATAACCTTTACTAATATGTTTATTCCATTAAAAAATTTAAGGTTTTCATTATAAACATTATTTCTGACAATTCCCTTAAACTATTCACACATTTAAAAAACCTAGTTAAGACTCATTATCACATATATTGGTATATTTTTCTTCATTAGACCATTACCTTTTTTACCGAACACTATATTCCTTTTCATAAAATATTCCATCATTTAACACATAAATTTAAATCATATCAAATTTACCCTTTTTTTAACTCATACATGAGTCCATCAACCCAAAAACCCTTGTTACCTTACAAAAATAATTTACATTTTAAATAATATAAAGTTTGATGGCAGTGATGCCCACAGATATAGGGTTGTAGATAGTTTTCGTGCCCTCCCCTCCCCCATCATAAGGGGGAGGGGGATCCTGAGCTTATTATTTAGAATCGTATACTACTTTAACCCTATTATTTCAACTTGATTCTCTTCCTGATTTTCCACTAATATCCATAACCCCAAAGATCCCTTCCATATAAAATGGGGGTCCTTAGGGACTGAATGAACATTCCGTAATAGGGTGTTTTACCACGATAATTTACTTTCTTTTTTCTTTGTTGAGGATCTTGCCTTTCCTTAGTCTACTAGGCAGAGGCATCTTGACAGATTCTCATTCTCCACATTACAATGGACTTATGGGTTTTATATGTGTCACAAAGAAACCATGTTTAATTGACTCATCACTCGATATAAATCATAATATGGTCTCAATATTTCCACTACCTACACTAGAGGATGATGACCTACTATGAGGGCATAAAATGATATAGAAGAGAGACTATTCCATTAGATAAGAGTGCAATAACCATGAAAATAAACCAATCACATATACATTTATGAACATTAGAATATTCATAAACCAATAAATAAACTAATAATAAATGGAATGTAGCATACAAACTCAAGGAAATGTATATGTACAATGGTCACCCACTTGTCTGACCACATGTACAGGATAAAATAAAATATAATAAATACAGAAGGATCTATAGATACTCTGATCCAAACCACATGCCCTATCTACATAACTACTGAATAGCCCCATCATAAACCCAAGACAACACACGATCCATAGAACTCAATAATTTAATGATGGACCTCATCCAATCCACTAAATCATGTTCTCAGCATCAAGTGAGACATAATTCTACAGGTACACGAAGGTTCAAATATAATGGTTGAAAAACAAATCTCAATATGTCACTCCAAATGTGGTCCTAAAATCTATTTCCATAACATGTGTATGAAACACTCATCATGTCCATGAAAGATGAATGTGACTACTTAAATAAAAGGAAAAAATTGATGGAAAGTAAAAAAATGGGCTAAACAAATGAAAAAATCGAACCATGAGTTCTATCCTGGTACCCAAGGTAAATAAACACTCTCCATCGCCCCAGCCAGAGGAATTTATGAAATGTGGCTTATAAATCCAAAAATTCATATTTGTACTCATGATCAAAAATGATATCTAATAACCAATATAAGGATTGGTAAACATTCTAGAACCTAATTTCGCATCCCTGTCATCTAAAATAATAAAGATCATATACTAGGCTCTATAAATCCAATGGTATGATCTAAACTGGTGGTAGGGACTCCCTATCGACCTCCGAAGGATTATACCACGTCCTAGAATCCTTATAGAACTAAATGGTAAATTAAAAACCTATAATCACGTATCTTATATATACCCTTCTTCTTATAGAACTATTACATCCTTTTTAAGATAAGAAACATAATATTGTCACAAAACCTGGATCCAAAGGTTTAGTGTATTGGGATAATTAGGCTCATACATAACTTTTATATAATGAAACATAAGGATAATTTAATTCCTACTTCCTTATCTTCTTAGTGTCCCTTGAATTCTATTTGGTATAGGTAATAACTTGAACATATACATAAAATAAATGGGTGATATAAAATCCCAGTAAGAGGATAGGTAATGAAATGAATCAATAAAACATGGGTGAGAATAATCATTATCATTATAACATAATCATAAGGTCATCATCATAATCATAAGAGGAAGTATTAAATAAAATCATGGAATGTGGAAATTCATAAAAATGAAACATCATATCTTAGTAGTCAAATAAAATATATAGTTTTGAACAAATCTTGAAAGATTTTCACACATAATACATGTTCATAATCATAACATCATCATTTTGAGAACAAATAGCATCATTTTCATGCATAATGCAAATTATATCATGAGATACATCATATTACCCAATGTGTTGGAGGCCCTTATAATTCTAGGCCCACCCATCACATCGTAACATTTTCATAATCATGCAGGCCACATGGAACATATATCAATCAAATTCATGACTTAAACTTTGTTAATGAATGGGTTTCCTAGGAATTTCATCAATAATGATTTCATGCATAAACATGGTGTTCCCTAATGGAAACGGTGAAAGAACATATTCTGTAACAACCCCATCCCCAATATCCTAGAGTCTGTGGTTATTTTTATACCATGAAATATATACAAGACATCACATAACCAAGTATCAATCAATTTAGTTTTCTTGAATAACTTGATATACGAATGGTTCCCTTATTGTATTTTTAATTAAACATAGAACATAACAAATAAAATTAAATATATTCCTTGAAACTTATTCAAATATTTTATCTTCATATCATGGGAAAGGAAAACAAGGAAATGGGTTCTCTCAAATGCCCAGTAAGGGTTACATACAGTAGAAACATGAATCAATAATAAGTGAAGAATAATTAATATGGTGTAATCAATATGAAAAGTTAAATAACTGAACATACATTCCATTTGAACAATAACTGGATATTGTTATGAATCCATTTATTTTTTCATAGTGAAAATCTCATGGATAGTAAAAAATGAATATTGAATGAAGAAAATGAATAATTATTGGACTTCATTTATCTAGAATAGGATGTGAATACCATGAATACCTTCCATAATATGGTTTAAAATTACAGGTAAAAACATGGCTAATTTAACCAACTATTTTCTCTCATAATAACTATCAATGCATCGAGGGGATATATGATGTTATTACCTACCGATCACTGAATGTACAAATAATTATTCATGCATAAATTTAACTCATAGACAATATTCCCTACCAAAATATTTTTATTGATTATAGGATACGGATTTATCAATATTTCTCTAGTTAATAAAATAACATTCAAGGTAATGAGCATATGTATAAATGGTATATGGGTTAGGAAATAAAAATATCCATGATAAAAAAATTATAGACATTTAATATAAATATAATTCAAATGGAAAATGATCCCAAAGGGGTAGTAGATACACCACATAAAAATTATTAGGTGTACAATACCAAGTAAGT
Source organism: Viscum album (assembly GCA_963277665.1). NCBI lineage: Eukaryota > Viridiplantae > Streptophyta > Magnoliopsida > Santalales > Viscaceae > Viscum > Viscum album. The sequence continues at coordinate 1,999,656,148 of OY728157.1, forward strand.
CTCAATGAAGTGAAATTTGAGATCAAGTCCCTTAGAAGGATCTTATCATTAATTAAATGAATTGATTATGTGTGTTAACTATAAATACACATAAAAAAGTTTAATTAAAAAATAAGATAATAAACCTTCATTTTACACATTACCTTATCATGACATAATCAATGAAATAGAAGTTTAACCTAATGAATGAAAATTTTGTTATAAAATCCCTTACCATTAGTAATCGGTTGAACTGTATGCCCCATAAAAGTAATATTTATTAAAATAAAAATTGAATAATACAAAGATTATAGAATTCAGGATCTAATGTATCAAATGGTATTATTTACACCACACATGAGAAATAAGTGTTGAATAAGGAATAAAACTCACAAAAGTAAAAGTGAGATGATAAAAACTCTTACCTTATGTCTGAAAGGGTTCTAAACTTGTACTTAATGTCCTAGATAACAAAATTATAATAATTAATTATGTAATTAAGAACCTATTTTTCATATATTTGAATTATTATAATTTTATTATGTTCATTTATGGTCATTTCGATGAGTTATAAAGTTTAATTTCATTTTTCATGGGAATTTGTTTCATGGTTTTATGGTTGGTTCCCTTGGGTATAATTATCAGAGTTCTTGTCAAATGGAAGAAGAATGATAGAAGTGGAATTAAATTATATTAATATAACTACTATATTTTAATGTTCCCATATGTCATTTTTTTATAAATATTCATTTGATATAATTTTAATGATAAATATTTAGTTCATTTTGGTGGTTTTTCTATCATCATGAACATGTTTTGTTTTATTATTTAATGTTATGTATATATATTAGTTACTAAACATAAAAAAGTTATAATTTACTTTTTTTAAGCATATTTATCCCAAATAATGGTTTTATTACTAGTATTTAAGGTGTTAATGCAAAATATAAACTTATCGTTCATGAAGACGATGAATCGACACATCATGGACATTGATTTCATTTTCCAAATAAAAGGAGAAGAGAAGATGTTTCAATATGGATATTTGATTATAAAAATAAAATTAATATATATATATATATATATAATTATATATTATATTATAGTTACCATTACACTTTTAATAAGGGATTTTAGTAGAGGATAATAAAAGAAAAGAAATTAAAAAGAAAAATATGGACGATTTTACCTCTTGAATATCATCTACTTAGGAACCCCCTTAAGAAACTTGTATTTGGTCTTTTGGTAATATAAAAAAGTCTTTGATGAGATTAATAGGATTTGGATGATATTTTTACTAAATTTAGACTATATTTATGGATTATAATGTGTGAGGATAAGGGGTTGTGGGGTTTGTATTTATAGGGGAGGAGAGGGGTGTTTTTTGATTATTTTATTTATTAGTTTATTATTTTGGATCAAGGCTATCAATAGTATTGATTATTGTGACTATGTACAATACATCATACATTTGAATTATAAATAATGGGTTGTTACATCATAAATGACTCAAAAACCCTTTTCTTTGACTTGTAACATTAAATACTGTAAATTACCTTATTCCATTATTCACTAAAAGTTCAACTATTTTAGAAAAATCCAAAAGATTCACTATAAACATTTTTCAACATATAGATTTCAAAAATGGGATTCATTTTATGAAAATAATTTTCTAAATATGATAAATTTAGTTTATAGTTAAAATTTTCATTTATTCGAAAAATATATATTCTTATATTATAACTAATTTAGCACACATTGAAAAATAAATTATAGTCGCATAAAATTATCCTATAATCATAATACAGCAAAATAGTAATTTATGAATCTATTTTATAATAATTTATTTTCTTTTAAATCATATTATTAATTATAAAATAGCAAATAAACATTTCAATTTCACAAAAATACTAACAGTGAATTTATCATTTTAAAAATATTTTTTTACTTATTCCATGATATGAATATATCATATTTTCATTTATGAGATAACTATGATTTATTTATAATTTTATTAGTTAGGTTGTTATTTGGTTGTCCACATTATTATTCCTAATAGTCACATAACCTTTCCAATGGTCATGTTAATATTTAATTATATATCATGGTTCATTTCAGCTCGGTGTTGCATGAAACATAAGTAATTGAATGAATTGAATTTATTTAAGAAGATCCATACCATAAAATCTCGGTGTGTTATATTCTTACATCCTTCAAAAATTTCATCCTTAAAAATGTTCATTAATATTTACTTCTTAACATATGATGGTAGTTCTTCTTTATAACATCCTCAGGTTCCCATGTTGCTTCTTCTATTTTATGGTTTCTCTAAAGTACTATTACCAGTTGAGTCATATAATTTACCAATACCTACTCTCTACTATCAAGAATCTCAACAAGCTCTTCACGGTAAGAAAAATCATGGTCCATTTCTATTTCTTCCTAGGGGAGTACATGTTTTGGGTCTGGTATATACTTCTTTAATAATGATATACAGAACACATCATGAACTTTTTAGAGACTTGGTGGAATTGATAATTGGTAATCTACAGATATAATTATTTCCATAATTTAAAAAGGTATGATATACCTAGGGTTTAATTACCCAATTATATTGAACATTATGAATCTCTTCCACGGAGATACTTTTAGAAAGACATGATCACCCACTTGAAATTCCAAATCCTTTCTTTAATTATCAACAACACACTTTTTTCTAGTTTGAGCTACTTTAATATGATCTTGAATAGTCCTTACCTTTGTCTTTGTCTCCTTAATAATTTATGGGATTATAAGTTTTCTCCCACTAAATTAATCCCAACAAGTTGAAGTACACCATTTCTTTCTATGTAATGCTTTATATGGTTTTAAATGTGTACTATAATAGAAAATATTATTTTAAGAAAACTCTACCAAAAGAAAATAATAATCCCATATACCAATAAGGTTAAGTGATAATGATCTCAACATGACTTCTAATGTTTGAATAGTACTTTTAAACTGTCCATCTGTTTGAGGGTGATAAGAATTACTCAAATAAATCTTAGTATCCAAAGTCGTCTGTAGAATCTTATAGAATTTTGATGTCAAACAGTGATATCATCTGGTCACAAATGATAGAGGTGATCCATATAATTCATAAAAATTCATTAATATAGAGTATTTATAGGCACTCAAGTGGTAAATATTCTCTTATATAAATAAAATGTGCCTATTTGGTAAGGGGATCAGTAATAACTCAAATATTATTATTCTTTCTGGGGTTATTTGTTAATCCATTAATGAAGTCCATAGTAACTTCATCCCACTTCCACATAGTAATAGGTAGAGGTTCCATGAATCCTCTAGGATGTTATCTCTCATGCTACACTTTTTGACAAACTCGACATCATGACACATAGTCATCAATTTCCCACTTCATTTTATCCCACCAAAAATGTTCCTTCAAATATCTATACATCTTGGTACTACCATGATGTATTTAGAAATTTAATCTATGAGGATCATCTAATAGTTCCCTTTATATCTCATGTATTGATGGAACACATTACCTCTTTCCAAATTTTAGAAATCCATCCTCATACACGTAGTCTTCCAATCATTCATCCTTAATGGATTTAATTTAATTTTTAAAATTCTCATAATCATATTGATAGATTTTTATATTTTCAAATAAATTTTTTTAGTCATTTGAAAACAGATTTATGTTTCCCCTCAATTAAAAGTCCCATAACCTTCATTACTAAATCCATGAACATCAGATCATTCTCAATCTTTATTGTGGTTAGAATTCCATGATCATTCCTGGTTAATGCATCTGCTGCCTTATTTTCTTTTCCAAGGTAGTAGTGTATTGAGAAATAATAATATTTGCATAACTCGATCCATATTCCTTTCCCCATGTTGAGTTATTTCTATGTAAAGTTTTATTTTAAACTCCTATTATCCATATATATCTCACATATTTCACTATAGGGACAGTGTCTCCATATCTTCATAGTAATGATTATATCTAGTAACTCAAGATCATGAGTTGGATAATGTTTTTCATAAATAGTTAACTTCGATGATTCATATTGAATAAATTTATCATCTTTTATACAAAAACAACTGATTACTTTCTTTGATAATTCAATATATATCACAAAACTTATCATTTCCTGATGGTAGAGTCAAAAAAGAAGCATTGACTAATATTTTCACCAATTATTCAAAACATTCTACACATTCATTTGTCTATAAAAATTACATGTTTACCTGTGAAATTAGTTAACAGGATAACCAATCAGTTAAAATTATAAATGAAACACCGATAGTAACCTACTAACCCATTGAAAAATTATACCTGGATTATGTTTGATTTTGTAGGCCATTCTGGGATTGCATTTCTCTTCACATTATCAATAGATATTTCTTCCTTAGAGACAATATGGATAAGAATAGAAATTTCCTAGAGATAGAGTTCACACCTTCTATATTTACCATATAACTCTTTCTCAATGAGAGTCTCAAGAATGATCTTCAAGTGAATCTCATTGGATTTATGTATTTTAAAATACACTAAAATATCATTTATGAATACTAAAGAAATCATCATGATATTTCTTGAATACTCTATTTGTTAAATCCATTAGTCAATCCAAATGTAATTAATGTAATACCATAATGTCCATACCTTATCTAAAAAGTTGTCTTTGAAATACCTTCCTTCTTTACTCCCAATTAATGATCACTAGAATAAAGCTGAATCATAGGAAAATATTTTTTTCCATGAAGTTCATCAAATAAATCATTAATGAAATGAATAGGATACTTGTTATTTATTCTAATAGCATTGATTTCTTTGTAGTCAATGTATATCCTCATAGATCCATATTTCATCTTAACAAAGAGAATAGGGGATCCCTATAGAAAAACACTAGGGTGAATAAATACCTAATTAATCAACTCCTCTATTTTTTTATTTAACACCACTAATTACATAGTGGCCATTAAATAAGGGGTCATTGATATTAGTCTTTCATTAGGGATTAAATTAATGGAAAACTTAACTTCATGCTCTAGGTGTGTCCTAATAATTCCTCTAAAAATACATTAAAGTATTCTTATATAATCATTAATTCATTAATTCTAATATTACATTCCTCATCCATATATTTTTTTTCTCTTCCTCCAAAATAATTTCATTCAGTAGAAATACTGAGGGTGGATCGGGATAAAACCAGATGATGAAGTTTCTTATCTTAAGATAAAGACTTATATATATTAATACAAAATAATAATTTCCTTTTTCTTGCAATAACTTTTCACATCATATTTTGAAATCCAATCCAAACAAAGTATTATATAAAATTCAACCATAGGTATGATGGTAAGGTCAGAAAATAAATCCCATTTATGTGTCAAAATGGGGACTTCCAAACACATTTTTCTTATAGTAATAATTCCTTTAAGATTTTTGAATGACAACTGTAACACCTGAGATTTTTATAAGAAATATTTTGTTTTTATGTTATATACATCATCAAAGGAATATTTCACTACACACAACACTACCTTGGATTGCTTTAAACGCAATCGCGACATTCCTCGATAGCATGTGTTGTACGCAATACCGAGTTTCACAGAACAACGATATGCTATTAAAATATTATTAAAACTAGCCGTTATGAATATTAATACCCACTTTTTGAAATTTTATAAATTTTATCTTGCTAAATGGACTTTAGTTTTGGAATCGGAATATCAAAATTATCCTAGGGTAAATTTTTGGTATTTTTCTAAAAGCTTTCAATTTCTGATGAATAGTGAAAACACTGGGTTACTATTTAAAAACCGACTTTTTATTCAAATAATTAATTATTTTATTTGAATTTATTTTAGGTCATAATTGATACATAATACCTATCTATGTTCAATGTAATTCATTGGAGTCATTTTATAATAATTTTAGATATATAAAAATTTTATCGAACTTTTGACCATATTTTACCCACCTCCTAGGAGAATTTGCAAATTTACATAAAACTTAATTTTACCACTTCTGAGAATGGAATTTCCAAAATCCGAGAGACACAGTTGATGTCAGTAAGTAAAATGTGGTTCAATGAGATAAATTTTTTTTGGTGAATAGTAACTTTTTACTTTTATTTACCACGGTTAAAAGTAAATAGGGTGATTAAGGGTAAAAATTATATTATTATTACCCTAACACATGTCCTAATTTTATTGTATAAGTTTAATTTGACAAAAAAAAACATTAGAAATAAAATATGACCATTTAGGTCCACTTAAATTAGATTAGGACATTTATTATTATTTTATTTAAAAAAGAGTTAAAATAGTTAAAATCAAAGATTAATAACTAAAACATTTTTAATATAGGGTTATACATAAGATAAATTCGACTATAAATATTCATTAGAAATATAAATATATTTCATACATAATTGTATTTTATTTATAATTTTTAGACATTAAATAATTTAATTTATTTATCATACAATGATGATGCAGTAATTACCTTATTAAAGAAATATTAACATAATTGATGTTATAAATACACAAATAAATGTAATTTTAGACTTTTAATGAATTAAAATAATTTTCTAGGTTAATATGACATGTTAGTATTGATTTAATTAACTTTTTTCGAACTAATCAGTTTTTATGATTTTCAAAAAAAATCAATTACCAAATAGTGTCAAAATTGACATAAAATAGTTTTTAAAACAAATATTATATTATTAATTGTTATTTTATTCCTAAAAATCTAAGGTTCAGACAAATGAATTATATAAGGTTATATATATATATTAATAATTAACAAGTTGGGGTTATTTTGTCTTTTATAGTAAGTTTATTAACCTTATAGTGTAAGAAAACAAGAAGACATGGTAAAAGTGAAATTATTTAACTTAATATTAAATCTAAATGATAAGGTTAAAATAGTAACCTAACCATGTCCAAATTATATTGGATGATAGGATTTAGACCCATCCCCACCTAAGATTTGAAATAAATCAATTTGGAGCTATTAAAATCCAAATATGACTTTATAATAAAATAATATTTTTTGTTTTTTCAAAGGTGCCCCTCTCCTCCCTTATAAAAGGGAACCTCCTCCCTCTCCTCCTCACACCACTTTGAGCCATAAAGCTCGGCCAAAACCTGCCAAATTATCTTCTACACCTCCCTAGAGACATCCTAGAGGTCCTTTTCTTCTTAAAAGACCAACTCTAGTGCCCAAAGAGGAGGTTAAGAAGAGGTGCGTCAAAGAAGAGGTAATATCCATTACCGATCCTTTCCAATTTATTTCTTCTTCTACTTCCTCTTCTTTAGTTGTTTCATAATGAAGTAATAACATAAGTATCACTAATATACTGATATGTTATTATAAATATGAATCAACCCAATTTCACCTTCTATCCATCCTACGGAAAATGAAATCACCGCGTGTGCGTATGTACGAAATATAGTCTCCACACCGTGGTGTAATCTGTTTTCCACCACCACCTTACATGGATGGGTATAATGGTTTAAATAATAACTATATAAGATTATTTTAAAGTGATATTGATTCTTAAATACTATACATAAACTTCAATACAATTCCACGATCATAGGAATGATATCATCGCTCGTGCGTACGTACGGCCTACCGTCTCCACGATGTGATGCGACTTGTTCTACATGATCTTCATTGTATAATGGTTATATAAATTAATTTAATGAATAAATATTATATATATTACACTAATACCATTCTGGAAATGAGGTATCTATAACCTAAAGAGAATAATAACAATTTATTCGACAAAACATGCATAAGAACAAAAAAAACAAACACCCGAATAACAAGTAACAATGAAATATTACTAATAAGAAGCTAATAATATGACCATATATGAAATCATAACAATGAGTAAGATTCTGGAATAAGTCAATAACATTATTCAAATCATTATACAGGATGTTCAGACACATACGAAGAAAATCGGACCTAAGGTAAGGGAAAATCTCACAATCTCATTTTTATCTGAGATTGTTTATACTTTGGTATTTACTGGGGTGTATTTATCATCCAAATCCATGTTTACTCAATATGTAATATTATTTCTATCCTCCTAAAAAATTTTAAATCCAATTTTACCTACTGGTGGATTTTTAGTAAAATATATGAAATGAATCTTTTGCCATTATAAGTACGAGATACTTTTTGACTTTTTTTTTGCCAAAGTACGAGAAGAGTGTTTTTTTAACTTATACGGCCTGAATGGAATTTTAGAACATTATTTTGATGAAGATTACTTTATAAGTTTCCAAGTTTATTTTTAGTCAACTTCTCTTAGTTTAAAATTGTATGACATTTTAAGAAAGGAAAAATGTTTTTGAAGTAGAAAAGATATTTTCCTCAAGAATGGAGTTCAAGTATTTTATCAAAATTGTTTTCTATCTAAGATAATATGGGGTTCTGTTTCTATCCCTATTTTTACATTGATTTGATTATGTTATGATGGAATTATTTTTATGATGTCCTTTTATCTTACATGTATTATGTTATTATGGCGTGAAGTTTAAGAATCCCATTTTTATTACATGGGTTATGTTATGATTTATGATTTATGATCTTGTGGAACACATAAGAATGGTATCATTATGAGATGGGTGGGACCTATATCTCCCTCCAATTCATTGTATAAAGATTTATATCTCATGATATAGACATGGCTGGAATGGAAGGTTAATATGGTTCAGTGATACAGGACTGAAACGAGGAGTGAACTCAGTTCAGAAATGGACTTTGTCCGCTAAGATAGTCTTGCCAATGAGAATTGACTACTAAGAAATGATTCCCTATTATTATGTGTGTATTCCACAAAGTTTCATTTTATGATTATTGGGATTACATTTCACTACTCTGATATATCCCATGTTATGAAATTATGTTCTCTTTTGCAGGTTAGGATTTCCAAAATGTTATGTTCTTATGTGATTGATATTTCTTTTGTTTACCCTTACTAAGCATTTGTGCTCATCCTTTTGTATGTTTTCTTTTCCCCGGGTCAGGAAGAAGGATATTAAGTAGGATATGCCATAAATGGATTCTAGATATGATGAAATAAATGGGAGATAATGTAGATGTTTTATGAACCAGTTTTTTATGTTTCACGGTTTCTAAAGACACTATACCTATATGGTCCTATTGTGGTTTTGTTTATGTAGTAATAAGTGTGCTTCAATTTTGAAGTAATAATAATGTACGTAAAGTATGGGTCGTTATATTTGGTATCAGAGTAAAGGTATAGTCAACCTTTAGAAACTATGATGTGAAAGCCTTAGTAAGAACCCTAAGGATATATCTAAGTATAGAACACAATCTTAGTGTTTTAGAAATGTCCATGAACAACCTATGATAAGACCTTAAGTGTGAAATTTTATTCTTGATTATGTGCTTTCCTTTTATAATTAGTGTTTCTCACACTATTCTTCTTGGTTTTAATCAATGGTTGGAACCCGAAGGAACCGTGTTAATGCGGAATGCGATGGGCAATGCAATGACTTTCCCCCTGAGAAACCAAACGTTATGGGAGCTAGAATGCAAAATATTTTAGCCATGCTCACACAACTTTCTCAAGATATGAATCATGAAGGACTTCCAAACGAGAAAAGGAAGGAGCAACATTCTATTGAATCCTTCATGAGGCAGTGTCTACCTTCATTCAGTGGGTCTACTAATCCATTAGTGGATGAACAATGGATCAGTACCACTGAAAAGATATTTTAGGTTCTTCAATGTTCTGAATATGATAAAGTCATCTTAGCAGTATGTCATTTGGAAGGTGAAGCTGATCAATGGTGGAATCTTATTAAGAATACGAGGCAAAGGGATGAAATTGAGTCCATGGAATGGGACGAGTTCAAGAACTTATTTTTCAATAAGTACTTCTCTCATATTCTTCTGACAAAGATGGAGAAGGAGTTTCTTGAACTGAAGCAAAAGGATGATGAATCTGTTGGTACCTACGTAGCAAATTTTACAAGACTTGCAATGTACGCTTCCGGAATTATTATCCAACCTAAGAGTAAGATCGATCGATTATTTGGTGGCTTAAAACCAAGTCTTTGAAGGGCGTTAGCCATAAGGGACTTCAATAGATATGAGGAAATCATTCGATGTGCTCTCAAGGTTGAGATGGATATTGGAGTAACCCATCTGTCATACGCATTTGATAAGAAGAGGAAAATGGAATTCAAAGGAAAATCAAAAGATCGCACTAAAAATAAGATGAGTTTTCCCTTATGCTCAAAGTGTGGAAAGAAACATGGAGGGAGTTGTCTTAAATGGACAAGTAAATGATTCAAATGTGGAAAAGATTTTCATCGAGCATTTGAATGCCGCAATGATGGGAAGAAGATGTCTAGTGATGTGAAAAAAGAAATGGATACACAGAGTGCACCTCCTACACTTCAATGTTACAAGTGCAAGGAAATGGGGAATTATGCCAATCAATGCCCAAATCCAAGGGTTGTTGATGATGATTGATGTCAACAAACTCTTAAGGCTAAAGGCAAAGGAAAGTCACATGCAATTTATATCAGCGATGTGGAGTACGATAACGAAGTGGTGAAAGGTACACTTACCATCCACTCTAAAGTAGAAAATGTTTTATTTGATTCTGGATCCACCCACTCTTTTATTTTTGAAGAATTTTCTAAGGGAATCGCCATATTACCTCAAAAATTAGATGTTGAGTTAGGTGTGAAAACCACTAATGGCACAAAAGTAACATCAAAAGTTTATAATTCTTCTCCGATTGAAGTTTGTGGGAAATTGCTTCCTACAAATATTTTGATCCTTCCTATAGTGGAATTTGATGCGATTCTTGGCATGTATTGGCTTTCTTTATATGGATCTCATATCAATTTCCAAATAAGGGTAGTCACATTTCATATTCCAGATCAATCTATGATCGTCTATCGATGCAAGGATGAACATAACCTTCCAGTGGAAATTTCTTCCATCTTATGGGTCTTGATTACACTAAATGAAGGTTATCTATCTCAAATGGTTGGAGAGAAACTCACGATTAAGAATATTCCCATTGTAAGAGTGTTTGATGATGTCTTTCCAGAGGAATTTCTTGGTCTTCCACCAAATAGTGAAGTTGAGTTTTCAATTGAACTCATACCGGGTGTTATGACCATTTCAAATACACCATATAGAATGGCCCCAATTGTGTTGTAGGAATTGAAGAAGAAACTGCAAGAGAATATTGATAAGGTATTCATACGCCCTAGTGTGTCACCTTGGGGAGAACTTGTTCTGTTTGTTAAGAAGAAAGATGGATCAATGAGACTCTGCATTGATTATAGAGAACTTAACAAGATCACTATCAAGAACAAATATCCTCTCCCATGCATTGATGACTAATTTGACCAACTACGCAAAGCTCAATACTTTTCTAAGATTGATCTTCGTTTAGGGTATCATCAATTAAGGGTCAAAAGGGAGGATATACAAAAGAAGGCTTTCCGTACAAGGTATGGACACTATGAATTTATAGTGATGTCATTTGGTCTTACTAATGCCGCTTCTATCTTCATGGATCTGATTAATAGAGTCTTTAGAGACTATCTTGATCAGTTTGTGGTAGTCTTTATAGATGATATTCTTGTCTATTCAAAGAGAAAGGAAGAACATGAGGATCACTTGAGAATTGTATTGAATTCCCTTAGAAAGGAGAAGCTTTATGCCGAATTTACCAAGTGTGAATTTTGGCTTCAAAATGTTCCATTTTTGGGTCACATAATCTCAAAAGAGGGTATATCTGTGGATCCAGCAAAAACCGAGGTTATCGAAAGATGGTCGAGACCAACAACAGTAACTGAGATCCGAAGTTTTCTTGGTCTGGCTGGATATTATCAACGTTTTGTGAACGATTTTTCACGATTATCAAATCCACTCACCAGGTTGACTCAAAAATGAGTTAAGTTCGTGTGGATGGAGGAATGTGAAGATAATTTCAATGAGTGGAAAAGAAGGTTATCCATTGCACCTGTGCTCACATTGCCTTGTAGTGGAGAATGGTTTGTGATCTACAGTGATGAATCCAAGAAGTGATTGGGGTGTATTCTCATGCAAAATGATATTGTGATAGCTTATGCCTCACGACAGTTGAAAATCCATGAGCAAAATTACCCAGCTCATGATTTGAAGTTAGCTGCGGTAATCTTTGCATTAAAGATTTGAAGGCATTATCTTTATGGTGAAAGGTGTGATATTTATACTGATCATAAAAGTTTAAAGTATATTTTCACACAAAAGGATCTGACTATGCATCAAAGAAGATGGTTGGAGCTGATTAAGGATTAAAACTGCCCAATTCATTACCAACCTGGGAAAGCAAACAAGGTGGCAGACGCATTAAGTCGATAAGACCATGCTATCTTATCCAAGATGAGGATCACAAAAGATCCAATATTTATGGATTTAGAAAGGATGGATCTTAGAATTATAATGGAAGGGAGAAAATATTATCTTTCTTAAATGAATGTTCAACCATCTATACATGTGAAGATTAAAGAGGCACAGAAAGAAGATGTAGAGTTACAAAAAAAGGTGAGAAATGTTCCTGAATTCAACCTTGATTGTGATGGGATAATAAGGATCAGGAATTAGGTTTATGTTCCTCCCATCCCCGAATTAAAGAAGGAGTTGTTGGATGAGGCTCATAGTTCTTCATTCTCTATTCATCCTGGAAGCACGAAGATGTATAGGGACATGAAAGAGTACTTCTGGTGGGATGGCATAAAAAGAGATGTTGCTGAATATGTCTCTCGATACTTGGTTTGTCAGCAAGTTAAAGCTGAGAGATAGAAGTCTAAGGGGATGTTACAACCACTACCTATACCCGAATGGAAATGGGAAAACATCACTGTGGACTTTCTCACCAGACTTCCTAAAACATCCAAAGGAAATAATTATATATGGGTCATAGTTTATTGTCTTACAAAGTCGGCACACTTCATTGATATTAGAGTGGATTTCTCTCTTGATCAACTTTCCATGATATATGTAATGGAAGTTGTAAAATTGCATGGAGTACCACTTTCCATTATATCTGATCAGGATCTGAGGTTTAACTCAAATTTGTGGCGAAGTCTTCAGCATACTCTGGATACAGAGTTGAGTTTTAGCACTACTTATCATCCTCAGATAGACGGTCAGTCTGAGAGGAAAATTCAAACTCTAGAATACATGTTGAGAGCTTGCTCTATGGATTTCAAAGGTGGTTGGGATCAACACCTACCTTTGGTGGAATTTTCTTATAATAATAGCTTTCACTCTAGTATTCAGATGGCTCCTTATGAATCTCTCTATGGAAAGAAATGCCAAACTCCAACATGCTAGGATGAAGTTGGGGAAAGAAAGCTATTAGGACCTGATCTTGTTGATGAGATGGCAGAATAGTTCCGATCTATTCAACAACACATAAGAGTAGCTCAGAGTCGACAAAAAATTTATGCCGATAACCGAAGAAAAGACCTAGAGTTTGAAGTGGGTGATAAAGTGATCTTACAAATATCTCCTTGGAAGAGAGTAATGAGATTTGGAAAGAAGGCCAAGCTGATCCCTAGGTATATCGGTCCTTTCGAAATACAGGATCGTGTTGGGAAGGTAGCTTACCGATTGGAACTTCCACCGAATCTATCTCAAGTTCATGATGTGTTCAATGTATCTCTCCTGAGAAAGTACATACCCGATCCTTCACATGTACTCATCTCAGAAGTTGCACCGCTGGAGCAAGATCTTTATTATGAAGAACAGCCGTTAGAGATTCTGGATCGTAGCAAAAAAGTCATACAGAACAAGACCACTCGCTTGGTGAATGTTTTATGGAGGAACCACCAATTAGAAGAAGCTACATGGGAGCTTGATGATATGATGATGGAGAGGTATCCTCATCTGTTTGTTACAAAGTGACGAATTTTGAAGGAGAAATTCATTTTAAGGGGGGTAGAATGTAACACCTGAGATTTTTATGAGAAACATTTTGTTTTTATGTTATATACATCGTCAAAAGAATCTTTCACTACACACAACACTAGATTGGTTTTCTTTACACGTAATCGTGTCCTTCCACTATAGCTTGCGTTGTACGCAATACCGAGTTTCACAAAACAATGATATCCTATTAAAATATTTTTAATACTAGCCATTACGAATATTAATACCCACTTTTTGAAATTTTATCTTTAGAAATGGACTTCATTTTTGGAATTAGAATATTGAAATTAGCCTAGGGTAAATTTTTGGTATTTTTCTGAAAACTTTAAATTTCCGATGAATAGTGAAAACACTTGGTTACTATTTAAAAACCAACTTTTTATTTAAATAATTATTTGTTTTATTTAAATTTATTTTACATCAAAATTTATACATAATACCTATATAATTTCAATGTAATTCATTGGAGTCATTTTTTAATAATTTTAGATATATATAAAAAATTCGAACTTTTTGACCATATTTTACCCACCTCCTAGGAGAATTTTCAAATTTACATAAAACATAGTTTCACTGCTTCTGTGAATGGAATTTTCAAAATCCGAGAGACATTGTTGATTTCAGTAAGTAAATTTTGTTTCAATGAGGTAAAAATAATTTTTTTGTGAATAGTAACTTTTTACTTTTATTTACCACGGTTAAAAGTAAATAGGGAAATTAAGGGTAAAAATTATATTATTATTACCCTAAAACATGTCCTAATTCTATTGGACAAGTTTAATTCAACCTAAAACAACATTAGGAATAAAATATTACCATTTCGGTCCACTTGGATTAGATTAGGACATTTAATATTATTTTATTTAAAAGAGTTAAAATAGTTAAAATCAAAGATTAATAAATAAAACATTTTTAATATAGGGTTATATATAAGATAAATTCGACTATAAATATTCATTAGAAATCTAAAAATATTTTCTACATAATTTTATTTTATTTATAATTTTTAGACATTAAATAACTTAATTTATTTATGACACAATGATGATGTTGTAATTACCATAATAATGAAATATTAACATAATTGATGTTATAAATACCAAAATAATTGTAATTTTAGACTTTTAATGAATTGCAATAATTTTATAGGTTAATATGACATGTTATTATTGATTTAATTAACTTTTTTAGAACTAATCACATTGTTATGATTTTCAAAAAAACAATTACCAAATAGTTTCAAAATTGACATAAAATAGTTTTTAAAACAAATATTATATTATTAATTGTTATTTTATTCCTAATAATATTAGGTTTGGAAAAATGACTTATATAAGGTTATATATATTAATAATTAACAATTTGGGGTTCTTTTGGCTTGTTATAGTAAGTTTATTAACCTTATAGTGTAAGAAAACAAGAAGACGTGGTAAAAGTGAAATTATTTTACTTAATGTTAAATATAAATGATAAGGTTAAAATAGTAACATAAACTTGTCCAAATTCTATTGTATGAAAGTATTTCGAACGATCCCCACCTTAGCTTCGAAATAAATTAATTTTGAGCTATTAAAAACCGAATATGACTTTATAATAAAATAATATTTTTAGATTTTCCAAAGGTTCCCCTCTCCTCTCTTATAAAAGGAAACCTCCTCCCTCTCCTCCTCACACCACTTTGAGCCATCAAGATTGGAAAAAACCTGACAAATTCTCTTCTCCACTTCCCTAGAAAATCTTGTAGGTCTTGGTCTTCTTAAAAGACCAACTCTAGTGCCCAGAGAGGAGGTTAAGAAGAGGCGCGTCAAAGAAGAGGTAATATCCATTACCGATCCATTCCAATTTATTTCTTCTTCTACTTCCTCTTCTTTAGTTGTTTCATAATGAATTAATAACATAAATATCACAATTATAATAATTTGTTATTATAAATATGAAACAACCCTATTTCACCTTCTATCCATCCTATGGAAAATGAAATCATTGTGCGTGTGTACGCACAGAATACCGTCTCCATGCCATGGTGTAATCTTTTTTCCACCACCAACTTACTTGGATGGGTATAATGGTGTAGAGAATAACTATATATGATTATTTTAAAGTGATATTTATTCTGAAATAGTATATATACACTTCAATACAATTCCACAATCATGGGAATGATACCATCGCTCGTGCGTACATACGGCCCACCGTCTCCACGATGTGATGCGACTTGTTCTACATGATCTTAATTGAATAATGGTTATATAAATGAATTGAATGAATATATATGATATATATTACACTAATACCAATCTAGAAATGAGGTATATACACCCTAAAAATAAGAATAATAATTTATTCAACAAAACACACATAGGAACAAAAAAGCAACAAACACCCGAATAACAAGTAACAATGAAATATTACTAATAAGAAGCTAATAATATGACCATATATGAAATCATAACAATGAGTAAGATTCTTTAATAAGTCAATAACATTATTTAAATCATTATACAGGAGGTTCAGACACATACGAAGCAAATCATACCTAAGGTAAGGGAAAATCTCAAAATCTCATTTTTATCCGAGATTGTTTATACTTTGGTATTTACTGGGGTGTATTTATCATCCACATCCATGTTTACTCAATATGTAATATTATTTCTATAATACTAAAATTGTTTAAATCCAATTTTACCAAATGGTTGATTTTTATTAAAAGATATGAAAGGAATCTTTTGTCATTATAAGTATGAGATACTTTTTGACTTTTCCGGCCAAAGTACGAGAAAAATGTGTTTTTAACTTATACAACCTGAATAGACTTTTAGAACATTATTTCCACAAATATTCCTTTACAAGTTTTCAAGTTTTTTTTTAATCAACTTCTTTTAGTTTAAAATTGTATGACACTTTAAGAAAGGAAAAATCTTTTTGAAGTAGAAAGGATATTTTCCTCAAGAATGGAGTTCAAGTGTTTTATCAAAATAATTTTCCATCTAAGATAATATGGGGTTCTGTTTCTATCCCTATTTTTACATTGATTCGATTATGTTATGATGGAATTATTTTTATGAAGTCCTTTTATCTTACATGTATTATGTTATTATGGCATGAAGTTTAAGAATCCCATTTTTATTACATGGGTTATGCTATGATGTATAATTTATAATCTTGTGGAACACATAATAATGGTATCATTATGAGATTGGTGGGACCTATATCTCCCTCCAATTCATTGTGTAAAGATTTATATCTCATGAGATAGACATGGCTAAAACGGTAGGTTAATCCGGTTCAGTAATACAGGACTGAAATGAGGAGTGAACTCGGTTCAGAAATGGACTTTGTTCGCTAAGATAGTCTTGGCAATGAGTCTTGACTACTAAGAAATGATTCTATATGATTATGTGTGTATGACACAAAGTTTCATGTTATGATTATTGGGATTACATTTCACTACTCTGATTTATCCCATGTTATGAAATTATGATCTCTTTTGCTGGTTAAGATTTCCAAAATGTTATGTTCTTATGTGATTGATATTTCTTTTGTTTACCCCTACTGAACATTTGTGCTCACCCTTTTGTATGTTTTATTTTCCCCAGGTCAGGAAGAAGGATATTAAGTAGGATATGCCTAAAAAGGGATTCTAGATATGATGAAATAAATGGGAGACAATATAGATTCTTTATGAACCAATTGTTTATGTTTCCCAGTTTCTAAAGACACTATACCTATACGGTCCTATTGTGGTTTTGTTATATGTTGTAATAATTGTGATTCAATTTTGAAGTAATAACAATGTAGGTAAAGTATGGGTCGTTATAACAACTCACTTATTAAATAAAAAGGTAAATGTATCATTTTATGGTAAAACATGTTAGATATAAAAGAGTGTGATGATCCAAAATCAAATAAAGAGTTAGATAAATGTGAAAATATGATTAATGTACCATCCTCTACATTATTGGGCCCTTTTACTTCAGTTGTGGTGATCGCATAATTTTGACCATCTTCCCTTGGCCTCTTCTATGGTATATTCATCTGATGATTGTTTCATTGATTTGAATAATTCCCTATTTATTTACATTTGATGCATTCAACATAATTGATTTGTTTATTCCACTTTCATTCATTAGCTCGATTACCCTTTTCTTCAAACATATAAAAAACTCTCTTGCCTTTTGATAATTTCTCCAGATAATTCTTTCCATAATTCTTACAAAATGGGAATTTTTTTTCTCCCCTCTTCTTATTTTATACATTACATTTTTCATGGTTATCAGGAAACCTCTTATTCTCTTGATTTCCCTAGAACATATAGTATCTATAAAATTCCTTCTTTATTTTGATGAAACTTAATATTATTTCATTATATTATGAAAATGTTTAAGAATCAAGTTCCCCTTAGAGACTTGGCTTAAGACCTTTAAAGAACTGAATAGTCTCATTTTCTAAATACCCTATATATTTTGTATTATAAATGTCCAGTCTTGTAATGGTATCCTCATACTCAACAACACTCTCTTCTTCCTTTTTATTTAAGTTATGTAATTTTCTCTTCATTTTAGTTCATTTCTTACCAGGGAAATATTTTTTGAATAATGTTTCACTAAAATTTCTCCATTCCATGTATTCTATTTTATATTACTACTTAGTATTCTCAATCAAATAACATAATTGTTTAGTATCTCCCTAGAGAAAATATACATTTAGTACTAACTTTTCCTTTTCACCACATCCCAATGCTAGAAATATCATCTCAAGGGACTTGATACATTCCTCTCCTACCACTATATTAGTAGTCCCACTAAAATATGGGTGATTCTTCTACATTAGTAAATCTAACATAAGTGTAATATCGTTATTCTCTAAAACCTTATTAGGTTGTCTTAATATGGTCATTATATTCACATCTCCAACACCAACTATGTTGACATTCGCAGTGGGAAAATCTCTACATTGTCCCATGTTATATATTCCCTTTCTTCCATTAGTCTCCATCACTTAATAATGTTACACGCTAAGATACCTCATAATAATAATGAGTATTGATACAACAAATCATTATTAATAATTGTTATAATTTCCATGTTTATTTAACATCCAGTTCCCAAGATTTCTACTAGACTTGCTCTGATACAAACTGTAACAACCTCGACCCAATTACCCTTGAGTCTATGGTTATTTTATTCCTATTAAATAGATGCAAGAGATCACATCACCAGGGATCAGTCACTTTAGAAGTCCTGAATAACTAGATACATACATGGTTTCCTTATTACATTGGTAATTATATATATAATGTAAAAATGGAAAATATACTAATTCTATGACACTTATTCAAATATTTCATCTTCATAACTAGGGTATGGAAAAAAAATAAAAGGGTGAGCTCAAATTCTCAGTAATGGTTACATATAGCAGGAACCTGAATCAATAATAAGTGAACCATGATCAGTAAAGTGTAATCAATATGGAAAGATAAATAACTGAACATGCTTTCTATTTAATCAATAACTCGGGAATGTTATGCATCCATAGATTTTTTCAAAGTGAAAATCACATGGATAGTAATAAATGAATAGTTAATGAAAAAAATGGATAATTATTTAATTTTATGTATCTAGAACAAGATACCACTACCGTAAAGACTTTTTAGAATATTGTTTAAAACTATAGATAGAAACCCATTTAATTTGGCCAACAGTTTTGTCTCATGATACATGTCGATGCATTGAGGGGATATATAATGCAAGGCCCCACCAATCACTACAAGTCAAAATCATTGTTCATATATATATTTAATTTGTGAATTATTTTCCTTATCAAAATATCTGTATTGATTAGATCATATAGATTTATCAATATTTCCCCAATCAAATAACATTCAAAGTATACACCGTATCTAAAAATGGATTATGTTTTTTGAAATACTAATATCCATTATATAAATAATATGGATATTTACATGAAATATATTTCAAATGAAAAATTATTTCAAATGGGTTGTAGATACACCACATAAAAATTATTAGGTGAAAAATTCCAAGTAAGCCACAATGAAATAAAAATTGAGATGAAGACCTTTCTAAGGATCATATCATTAATAAAATGAATATATTATGTTTTTTCACATTAAATAAACTTAAATAAATTGGCAATATAACATTATATTATCAAAACTAATTTTACATATAAACTTAGCATGACAGAATTATTGTAATATAAGTTTAACCTAATGAATGAAAATTGAGTTAAGAAATCCATTTCCACTTTTAATCTGTCAAATAGTATTCCTAATAAAATTAATATTTATTATAAGAAACATTGAATTACATGAATATTATAAAATTCAGGATATGATATATCAAATTTAGGTATGTAAACCACATATACAAAATAAGTGTTCAATAAGGAATATATCTCAAAAAAGTAAAAGTGAGAAGAAAAAACCCTTACCTTATGTCTACAAGCTTTCCTCACTTTTACTTAATGTCATATATATTCAAATTATACTAATTAATTACTTAATTGATAACCTCTTCATTATATATTTTATTTGTTATAACTTTATCATGTTCATTTATGGCCATTTTAATGAGTTATAATATTTAATTTTGTTGTTCTTTGAGTGTTTGTTTCATTGTTTTAATGTCGATTCCCTTGTGTATAATTATGTGAGTTCTTATAAAATTGAATAAAAACTATGAAATTTGAATGAAATTATATTAATATAATTCCATGATTTTAAATGGTCCATATATCTTTTTTTATAGGGATGATTAATTCGATAAATTTTTAAAGATAAATGTTTAGTTTATTTTAGCGATTTTCGATCATCATGTACTAGTTAGTTTTAATTATATAATATCAAGTATATATATTAATTAAAAAACATAAAAAAATTATTATTTACATATTATTATATTATTGTACCATAATAATGGTTTTATTACCAATCTTGAAGGCAGTAAAGAAAAATGAAAACTCATCGTTTACGAAGGTAGGGAATTGACACATCACGAACAATGTTTTCATTTTCAAAATAAAATGAGAATATAAGATATTTGAAGATGGATATTCCATAGTCAAAATAAAATTCCATTATATATATGATACTGGAGTTACTATGGCACTTCATATATTGGAGGTGAGTAGAGTATATGATAATGAAGAAACTAAAAAACAAAGATGGAGGATTTTAACTCTTAAATATCGTCTCCTTGAGAACCTCATTAAAACACTTTGATTTTGTATTTAGTAAAATAAATAGGGAATATACATGGTTAAAAATTTTGGGAAGTGAATTGTAAAGAATTTATACAAGCATAAATTATTAGATGATGTGAGGATAAGGTGTTGTGAGGGTGGTATTTATAGGGGAGAAGAGGGGTGTTTTTTATTATTTTATTCATTAGTTTATTAATTTGGCTCAAGACTACCAATAGTGTTGATTATTATGAATACGTAAAGTAACTATTTCATGTTAGTTTGAAATTATGGGTGCTTATATCAGTAATGAATCAAAAAACATGTATTTAACTTATAAAGTTAAATGTCGTAAATTACTGTATTTTACTATTACCAAAAATTCAACTATTTCATAAAAATACACAAATTAACCCAAACCATTTTTTGAAATTTATATTTAAAAATTTGACTCAATTTTAGGAAAATAATTTTAAAAATATGAGAAATTTAAAATTCTAATTAAAATCATCATTTATTTGAAAAATATTGATTTTAATATTATAACTTATTTTATGACATTGAAAAATTAATTATGGTCTCTTAAAATTATAAAAAAACTATAATACAACAAAAAATTAATTTATGAATATGTTTTATGAAAATAAATTTTCTATTAAATCATAATATTAATTATGAAATCATAAATAAACATTTATATTTCATAAAACATATCGACACTTAATTTATCATTTTTAGAACATTTATTTACTTATTCCGTGATATAAAATTTTCATATTTTTATTTATGAGGTAATTAAATTTTATTTATACATTCATTGTAGAGGTTATTATTCTAATGGCCACATTACTATTCAAAACTGTCACATTACTATTCTAAAGGTCGTGTTAATATTTAATAGTATATCATGGTTCATTTAAGATTAGTGTTTCTTGTAATCTAAACTGTCAAATAAATTGAATTTATTTAATAAGATACATAAAATAAAATCATGGGTTGTTATAAATTTGGTATGAAAATCATTATTTTTTATAAATAATAAATAACTTAAGATGATCAAGATGTGTTTTGAAAAGAAGAGTTTTTTGGAAAATATGTTTATTTGTTATAAAAACATATTTGAAACATGAATATCAACAAAAAAAGAATGGAAGAAAAAAAATATTTACTTTGAATGCTAAAATAAAATACACACTAAATTTTTTTATTAAATATGAATAACACAAAGAAAGGGAGCTGGGTTCGAGAATCCCTTTACCTTATGTCTGAATGCATTATGCACATTCAATTATTATCCTGAATAATAAAATTAGATTCATTAAATTCTTAAATTTATTACTTATTCTACTTTTATTTTATTTATTACAATTTTAATTAGTTTGTTTATATACTTTTTGATGAGTTATAAAGTTCAATTTCATCGTTCCATAGTTGGTGAATCAACATGTCATGAACAATGTATTCATTTTTATAATAAAAATATGAGAGAAGATATTTGATGATGGATATTCCATTAACATAATAAAATTTCATTATATATATGATACTAGAGTTATCATTCCATTTTGGATAATGAAAGGTAAGGATAGGATAATAAAAGAAAAGAAAAATAAAATAGAAAGGAGGAGGATTTTACCCCTTGAATATCTTCTCCTTGAGAATCTGTTTAAGGAACTTGGGTTTGGTATTCTGTTGAAACTAGTAAATCTTGGAAGTGGGAAGAGGCTTCGGTAGGTAATTTTGAAAATTTTATATAATCTATAAGGATCAAAGGGTGTAAGGAGAAGAGGTGTTTATATGTGGTATTTATATGGGCGAAGAGGGGTATTTTTTATTATTTTATTCATTAGTTTATTATTTTGGCTCATCACTCTCAATAGTATTGATTATTATAACGATTTATAGTAACTAGTGCATGTGAGTTCGAACTAATGGGTTCTTACATCATCAATGACTCAAAAATTCATGTATTTAGCTTACAATGTTAAACAACATAAATTATCATATATTATTATTCAAAAAATATTAAACTATTTTAGAAAAATACCAAAAAAATAACATTGAACAATTTTTTATGTGTGGGATTCAAAATTTGATTCGATTTTATGAAAATAATTTTATAAATATGAGAAATTTTGATTTTCATTAAAATTAGCATTTATTGAAAAAATGTCAATTTTAATATTATAACCAAATTTATGACACTTTAAAAAACTAATTAAGGTAACATAGAATTATATTATAATTATAATATAATAAAATTTTACATTATTATTCAATTTTATGAAACAAATTTTCTTATAAAACATTATATTAATTAATACATTGTAAATAAACATTTACATTTTACAAAAATACTAACAATTAATTTACCATTTTTAAAACATTTATTTACTTATACTATTATATAAATATATCATATTTTCATTTATAATATAAAAAAAAACATATTTTTACTTTCATGTGTGAGGTCACTACTCTATTGGCTGGATTACTATTCTTAATGGTCGTGTTACTAATCCAATGTTTATGTTACTATTTCATCAGTATAGGTTCCTTAATTTCTATAAATATCACTTATTTCATTATTAATTTATGAGAATGTTGTTTTTATTGGGCCCTCTATGTGATATATGTGTTTTATAAAATAATTATAAAAAGGTAAATTCTATTGATGAAATTTTTTTCATTAAATTCTTCCCCCCATTTGAAATTTCTCCCTCAAAATATTGATTTACATAATATAGTGACCAGATGTGAGATAACATCTCCTTAATTGTTCCATATGGTTCCCATATAGCCTCTTCATACTTACGATACCTCCAAAACACTTTTACAAAGGTGAGTTGTCTTGTTGTGTAGGACTTTGTCTCTTCTGTCCATGATCTTTTTTATTACTCTTCATATGAGAGATTGTTCTCCAATTGTACCACCTTAGAATTAAGTACATGTGAGGGGTCTGGAATATACATCCTCAAGAGTGATACATGGAACACATCATGAAATTGATCTATACATGGGGGAAGTGAATGGTTATAAGAGGCTTCTCCTACGTGATCAAGGATCTTAAAGGGGAAAATTTACCTATAGGTAAGATTCGCTTTCTTTTTGATCTATATGGCTCTCTTCGATCATGATATTCGAAGGAAGAATTTTTCTCTAACATCAAAATCCAAGTCCCTTCAATGGTTTTCCGTATAGCTATTTTTATGAATCTATGCATATTTTATTTATTCATAGATGTAATGAACCTTCCCAATCATCTCTTTCACATGTTTTTCCCAATTAGATTCTTTTCACCAAATTCATCCCAACAAGTTGGAGTTATACTTTGATTTCTATACAGATCTTTATATTTATCCTTCTGAAAACTCAAGAGGAACCTATTGTTCTATAAGAACTCAACCAATGGGAGATATTGATCCCTTCTACAATGTAATTCCTTTGATTAAGATCTTAGGATGTCCTTGAGCATTTTAATATTCCTTTCATATTTTCTATCTGTTTTGTGGTCATAAGGCATGCTAAAATTTAATTTAGTTCTCTAATAATATTGAATTATTCTCCAAAATTTAGATGTGAACCTTGTATCATGATAAGATATGATCAAAACTGGTACCCAATGTAGCCTCACCACTTCATATATCCTGGAATTTGTTTCCAGTGACAAATCAACCCAAATACTGATAAAGCTTATATTCATAGTGTGTCGATCTACCACAACCCTTATAGAATTGTGTATTTTGGATGTATTTGGGAGACCAATGATAATGTATATAGTGACATTATCCCATTACCACACAGTAACAGTAAATGGTTGCATCATCCCCTTTGACTTCCCTCATCCTTCATTAACTTTATAATATATCAAGAACCTTGAGATATACATTAAAGTCTATTTATTTATGTTATCCCACTAGAAGTCTTCTTGAAAATCATGGAACATCTTGGTACTTCTGAGATAAATGGACAAAATTGATTTATGTGCATTATCCAATAGCTCCTTCTTTGTATCAGGTGATAAAGGCACACACATCCTCATTCCAAACTGAATCACACCATTATCATTGATGTAAAACTCAGGTATTATACCTTCTTTTACTACATTAACCATCATCTTAAACTCCAACTCATTACCTTTGTTCCTCGTTAATATTCTCTTGGATAGATGGTTGGAAAATCATTTGGAAATGGTGGGAGGTATTCCCTAACATTATTATTTCCAAATAAATCCTTTTCATATCTATGATGATAGGGTCTTCCTCAATTCCCATCACTGATATATTAGAAGTTTGTTATTTGGATAAGAGTATCTGATACCTTATTCACCTTTCCTAGATAGTAATGAATAGATCAATCATGTTTCTTGATTAGATTTAACCATATTATTTGATTCTTATTGAGTTCCTTCTCTGTGAATATATACTTTAGATCCTTTTGATCGGTATATATGTCACATTTATCACTATATAGGTAGTGCTGCCATATTTTCAAGGAAAAAATCATGGTTTCTAACACTAGATCATGCATTGGGCAGTTCTTATCATGGATCCTCACATTTCATGTGGCATAGGCTATCACGTTATAATTTTATATGAGTACACCACCAATTAATTTCTTTTAAGAATCACTATATATCAAAAAACATTCCCCACTTGTTGGTATTGAGAGTATAGGTTAAGTGATTAGAATCTTCTTTACCTCGTTGAATATTTAATATATTCTTCCCTACAAAAATAATTTTCCCATTTCCTTGTTAACTTGGTTTTCATGCTATAAAAACATGAAAAATGTCTCACAAAAAATTATTAGTACACTCCTAATCTAAGAAAAATATGGGTTTTTATGATACTCATGGGCTTGGGTCATTCCTCAATTGTATTTTTTAAGGGTCCATAGAAATTCCCTCACTTATGATCTTGTGTCCCAAAAATGTGACTTGCTACATCCAAAAGTCACACTTTCTAAACATATCATACAATTTATCCTTCATTATGTCACAAGAAATATACTTAGATGTTCATCGTGTTCCTTATTTCTCTTATAGTATATGATAATTTCATCGATAAACACCACCGAAAATTTGACAAGGTAGAGTTTAAATACAATATTCATCAAATACATAAATATTATAGAATAATTAGTATATCTTAAGTAAATCACTAGAAACTCATAGTCTGCATAACTTATATTGAAAACAAACTTCTGAATATCTACCTTATTTTCCTTTATTTAATGATATCCTGAAAAAAAAATCCACCTTTCATAAGTATTGAGCTCCTTATATTTGATAAAAAAAGTCATCAATCCTTGGAAGAGGATACTTTATGTTAATTTTTATCTTGTTAAGTTCCCAATAATCGATATATTTCCATATCAATCAATCTTTTTTCATTACAAAGATCACAGGTGAACCCTAAGGAGATTCACTAGGGAATATGAACACTTTTTTCAAATACTCTTATAGCTTCTTATTTAGCCCCTTTAGTTTCATCAAGGTCACCCTGTAGAGGGATTTTTAGATAGGAGTAGAACCAAGTATTAGTTCTATTGATAACTCTACCTCACAATTTTGTGGAATTCTTAGTAACTATTTGGGAAATACATCATTGTATTCCCTCATAATTGGAATTTTCTCCTGGTTGATGCCTTCCTTAGACTCAACCATTTGAGTGAGGTGTGATTTTTCATAGTGTATCAACACCCACACCATTGAGAGATTTTCCGAAGGATATTCATGGAGTTCCTTTTATTTGTAGAGCATCATGGGATTGTACGTAATTTCAAAATATATTTCCTTTTTTTGAAATGTAATGTTTTCTCGATATAACAAGATCCATTCATTGCCTAGTATAGTGTTGAATTCCACCAAGGGAAGTATCACAAGATTCTCTTAAAGAATATTCATACATAAACCAATATGGGAAGATTCCAAAACATGGGTTTAAATGACCTCACCACTAGGTTTTTTACACATATCTCCACTTCATGTTATCGGGGCTTCAATTCAATAGTTCTACAAAAATTGGAAGTAATAAAGGAATGCGTAGAACCATAATAAAATAAGGTTTTTCCATTATTGATTGAATAGAAAATATAAATTGTGTGACTTAATTTTCTTTATCCACTTTATTAATAGTGATTTCATAAGCTTTTCCTTGTCTCCTTTGGTTTTGTTGGATGTTGATTCTAATTACCCTCAATATGTTTAGGCTTAGTGAACTGGACTACATAGTTCCTTTTCTCTCTAAATATGAAGTATTAAACCATGAGTAGTTCTCTCCTTTACTCCGTCATGTTGAACAAATTATTCATGTCTCTTCAAAATTTGTGACCTTGATGGAATTGTCTTCCATACATGAAGCATTTACTCATCCCTCTAAAGAAATTACCATAATAATTCTTATCACATTTCTAACACATGGGCGATTGGATCCCCTTTCCTCTTTTGTCATTTGATCCAATAATTTCAAAATCCATTCTTCTATTATTAGCTCCCATACCATGGGACCATTATTTTAACTCTATCTATACTTTTAGATCACATCGAACCACTTATTCATAATTCTTAAATTATCAAATAAAAGTGACCTTTTATGGTTTTGTTTAAAAAACTAAAGAAACTATCTATTTTTCTATCATTTTTTACAAAAATCCTGAGGAATACCTTGAAAAACTTGTTAAGTTTTCTTCATAATTCATAATAGATTCACCTTAATTTTTCTTTAGATCTATAAATTCTCTATATATCTTTATCCCAAAGAGTTCGAGGGAAATACTTGTTAATAATTTTTTTCTTAATGTCTTCCAACCCAATCTCTAATATTCCATCCTTCATCTTGGAATTCATAACCAACTCTCCACCATTGATCGACCTCTATATCTAAAAGATATTTTTCTAGAGTCACCTTATCCTTCTCAGAATAGTGGATCACAGAAAATATCTTCTATATTTATTTTACCCAATAGTCCATAATAAATGGATTGGAATATCCACTAAATGTTAATGGTCATTGACACATAAAATATTCAATATCTAGTTTATCCCTATTAGGTGAAGGTGGATATAGAGACCTAGGCTTAACATACATGAATATTACATAATTTTTTTTTTGAATATTCATCACATTAAAAATGTACATTCCTAAGGACCTTAATAGTTTAGTGTCTTTGGAATGTTTGAAGCATAGTCCACTATCTGGGTGAAAGATATTCAATATATCCCTTCAAGATCTTTCCCTTTAGTACACCTAATTAAAACCATTATCCATAACATGGTGAAATGTAAAGACCCAGAAATTTCAAGGAAATTTGTTTCTTGAATACCTTGAAATTTTACGAGTTTTCAGTTTCTGACGGCACCTGATTCAGACGCCCGGTGTGCCTGGAATCAATTTCCGAAGTTTTGTTCGGTTACGTTTAGTGAATGAACGAGTGGGTTTTTCTAACTTTTGAACCGGTGCTCAGAATTGAAATCTGAGGGTGCTGATGAACTCACAACTCTGGTAATTTCTTAAGGGGACCTTTACCGCAGTTGCGTTTTATGCGGGTTGAAAGTTATAATTTGAGGATTAGATAAAAAGTTAAATAAAATTATTTAGAACGATTTTATATCTATGGTGGTTATATCCTACATGGGGGAGTTAGGTGTGGGACCCATAACCACCTAACTAACAATGTGTGGATATTTGTGAGGTGGGCCCACATGAGCCCCAACCTTTCACCTCCCACTAAACTCCTTAAACCCCCTTCATTAATTTGTTAACTCCACTTTATTTGTGTAACCCTTCCACTTCTTATCTCTCTCCCACTTTAACTCTTGCCAACACACCTTAATTAATAAAATTAACCCCTTCAATTAATTAATAAATTGTTTTGAATTTTTAAATTTAAATTGCGTGTGTTAATAAAATAATAGCATTAGCCTATTATTTTACTTTAGCACATGTTCTGTTGGAAGAAATTGGAGAGAACTCTTGTGTAAAAGAAGAAAGAAGTTCCTCTTTCCTTGAAGAACATCATCCTCCCACGAAGAACGACGCCTCTTCGATGAAAAACACTGACTCCACAAAGATCAATGATGTAGCACCCCTAGTTTGAGGTATGTGGCATTTGTTTATGATTTTTTATGTGTTTAAATTTCTTGGGATGAGTTGGGAAGAGTATGGGAGATTTTGGAATGGTTTTGGATGTGTTTGGAGGCTTTTAAAGGGGTGCACGGTTTGAGCACAGTTAGTGTAAACTGTGCAGATTCTCCAAGAAACCATGCAGGGGGAGGCAGTAGGCTCCGCACGGCCTATGCACGGTTTTCCAAACCATGCGAGGAAACCGTGTGGACCCTGGCTCTCGAGGCAGTGGAGTGCACATGGTTAGCACACAGTTTACCAAACCATGCGGTCTAACCGTGCGACCACTTAAAATTAGGGTTATAAAACCCAGGCTCACTCGGGATTGCCTCATTTCACTCCTCTCTTCCTCGCACTTGAGCCTCACATGGGTTTTTGGGTTCTCAGGGGTTTAGGGTGCTCTCCCACTCATTTTGGAATGTTTTTGAAGACGATTCAAGGTGGTTTGAAGGTGATTGCTCCCGGGTAAGTCTTCTCTCATGGTTTCCTTGTGTTTTCCTCGAGATCTGCTCTTCCTTCTTTATTGGTTTTCTATATCTACAATTTTTTGTATAGATCTAGGGTTGGGGTTTCCTTGGATGTTAATATTAAGTATTGTGGATGTTATGGAAAGTTATCTAGAGAGGTTTTGGAGGTGTGTTTGCCAGATTTGAGGTGCGATTGTTCGTGGGTCGATTTATCGGGAACCCTAAAGGTAGGTGGCTTCTCTCTCAACTCCACTTGGGTAGAACTAGCGGTTACATGTTACAATTAATTTGTTTTGATTGAGATTAATTGTTATTTGTCAAGTGAAATTTGTTGTAAATCCTTTTGGGTGTTTTTGGAAAAAAAGGGTTTTGAGGGTGAAATGTTCTTGTTGAGGATTTTAAAATGGGGACTTTAAAATAGAATGCTATTTTTGATTTTGGAAATGATTTATGGAATTGGTTTTCAATAAAAAGGTTTTTTTATTGAAACGTGTTTTGGCATGGAAATTGGTTTTCAATAAATTGGTGATTTATTGAAGTGAATTGACATGTAATGGAATAGGTTGATTGCATGATGTTATTGTGAACTTCATGGATTATATGTCTGGTTGTGATTGGTTGAAATGTTGTGTGGAAGTGGGCGGGAAGTACCACTATAATGAAGGGGTATGGATAGTGGACGTAAGGGCCACCATCAAAGGATAAGTGGATGGTAAGAGCCACTAGTTGTGAATGGGTGAACGGGTTGGACGGAAGTACCACCGTTTGGTTGTTTTGGTTGATTATTGGGCATTGTTTTGATATTTGGATATTGTTGTGATAACGTGTAAAGGATGACATGGTTTGTGGTATGTTTACTTTTTCTTTCCCTTGGTTTCTTGGTTTGGGTGTGGTGGCTTGAAAAGGGTGTGGTTAACTTATGAAAATGGTTCCCCTTGTGATTTATTTTATATAAACTGTTTTATTTAAATGTGCTAATGGTTTTATCCTACTAGCGTGTGTAGGGAAGTCATCTGGGGAAATCTTACTGAGTTTTAGTACTCAAACCCTGCTTTGGTATGTTGGTGTCTTTGCAGATGTTGTGTACCGTGATTTAGGAAAAGGTAAGGCATCAACCTCCTTTAGTGGTGCATTGTGATTTCTTGATGGAACATGGATCTTGGAGCTTGGTATGGAGCTATGGTGGTGTCATGGATCGTGGTGTTTCTTGTTGAGTCTTCCGCATTGTGCTCTGATGTGGTATTGGGTTGTGTTGGCATGTGAGATTATGGATTATCTGGTTTTCTTTGGTAATGTATGAGTTTGGTTTTTTGACATGCATTATTTAGTTGTGGTTGTTGGTTGGTTTTGTCTCAAGGAAAAATCATTCCCCAATTGTTCTCGGAGCCCTCGACATTTATTTCTAGCCTTTAGTGCCTTTGGAACTTCGCTTAAGGCCAAGTAACCCTCACCGCCTCCTCAAGCCAATGAGGTAGGTGCAAGGTGTTACAAGTGGTATCAGTTTGTTCGGTCCTTTGGAGCTGATCTTCAGATTTGGCATTGACATTCGTTTCGTTACATTCCATGAGTCGGGATGGTAACAAGGTGTATGATTGTTAGAACTTGGAATGTATAGCATAAAAGGATGTAGCTAAACCTTTTATGCTGAAATTCAAGTTACCAGGGAGTTGGGTACATAAGTGTTTTGGAGACACTTATAGGCATTGGATATCTCATTGTCGTGGGTGTAACCAATGAGATGAGCATGGAATGCATAGTAGAAATGACTTCCCACTAGGATACATATTTCATTGAGGTATAATGATTTATGATGTGAAATGAATGTGTGAAATTGTAATGTGAATAAATTGGTATTTTGAAAATGGTTTGGTTTTCAAAATGGTGAAACATGGAACATGGGGAAAATGTGAAATGGTGGAAAGCTTTGTTGTGATAGTGTTGTGTAATGTTATTTGAAATGGGATTTCGTGATGTCTACGGAAGTGAGACTCATTGTAGTTTGTTTTATGTCTATAGGAATGGAACCGGGTAGGCGTTGTAGAGACCAACCGGAGGAGGCTGCTGAGAATGTTGTTGCACCTGAGCCTCAGGTGAACCAGCAGCTAGTGCAAAGCATAGTGTAGGATTTCCAAACTATGGGAAGTGGAAATAAAGTGGATGAACCAAGGAATGTTGATCATGCGGTTCATATTCAAAAGAATAATCCACCCATCCTTAGGGGTGATTCAGAGCCAGAGAGGGAAGAAGCATGGTTGAATAGAATAAACAAGATCTTTGAGTTATTGGGAACACCTGTAGAGTTAAAAGTGAAATTGGCCACGTATATGTTGGAAGATCTTGCCCTTCAGTGGTGGGAGTTGGTAGTCCAAGCGGGGACAGACCAAGGTATGATGTGGGAAGGATTTGAGGAATTTTTTAACAAACAATTCAACCCACATACATTCATAATTTAGTGTACGACTGATTTCTTCAGTTTGAAGCAAGAGCTTATGTCTGTGATGGAGTATGAAACTAAGTTTATGAACTTAGTGCAGTTTTTACCCGAGGTGGCGGGTAGCACGTCATTGAAGGAAATAATCTTTAAAGTGGGGTAAAGGAAAGAAATCTGTTCAAAGATAATAGTACTGTGTATAGACGATTACAAAAAGATGGTTAATAGAGCCTCTATAGCTGAACGGGATTTGTTGGGCACTCCGGGCGGGGGAAGCATGGTGGTACTCATGGAGAATAGTGGGAACTCTAATGCTGGGTTCAAGAGGAAGAGGGACACTTATTCCCAAGGAGGGATTATAACATATAATCCGACATCAGGATCGGTGAATCTTCCTCCAAAGCCCCAGAGCAAGCTGGGATGTTTTTAGTGTGGTTCTACAGGCTACATCAAGCAGAATCGTACGAAACAACCTCGAGCATGTCATAATTGTAAGAAGATGGGCCATATGTAGTGTTATTGTCGGAATGCTCCAAGGTCGGGTGCGCGTGAGACTCCTCAGGGATCACAGACGTCATATGCTTCGACGGGACGGGGGCAGCAGCATACACCTTGACAGCATAGTAAAGGGGGTCATGGTGATTCTCAGAATAACACGACACCTTAACAGAACAATAAAGAGTAGAGTGTGGCAAGAAAACATGTGTTTGGAGCTGAACAGGTTGTGGTGGATGATCACTCGGGACCTTCCACGGTGCAAGGTACTATTCTTTTAAATTCTACCATGATGCAAGTGTTGTTTGATACGGTTTCTTCACACTCTATTATTGTTGCACGTGTGGTTGATTTGATGGGTTTAAGGGTAGAAATCATGCCCTCGGTTTTGAAACTTCAAACTCCTCTTGGTCGAAGAGAGTGTCGAGCCATATTATGTAGAGAATGTTGTATCGTTGTGGGAGAGGTGGAGATAGTGTGGAATCTCTCAATGATTTAGATGGATGGGTATGATGTAAGCCTAGGAATGGATTGATTGGTTGAGTTTAAGGCCCGCATTGATTGTGATGTGAGAACAGTGGCTTTTACGACACCTGATGGTGTTAGACATCTCTTTAGAGGAGAGAGGCATGAAAGGCAGTGTGCAATGTGTTTGTTGGCACCTACAGTGGGTACGTTTTCATATCATTTGGCAGTGTTGTCATTGGAATTAGTAGAGGGTGTTGAGAAGAGTGTTCTGCCAACAGTGGTAGATCATTTCATGGATTTTTACCCTAAAGAATTATCTGGGATACCTCCCGTAAGAGAAGTGGAGTTTATGATTGATATCCTTCTGGGGACTAGTCCTATATCACTTCTGACTTATCGGATGGCACTAACTGAATTGTGGGAATTGAAATTCCAGTTGGAAGAGCTGGCAAACACAGGGTTTATCTGGCCTAGCACGTCTCTGTGGGCGGCGCCGGTGTTGTTTGTGAAAAAGGCAGATGAAACTTTGATTCTATGTATTGATTATCATAGACTCAACCAAGTTACAATAAAGAATAGATATCCACTTCCACGAATTGATGCTTTGTTCGACCAGTTGAGGGAATCCCAATGGTTCTCCAATATCGACCTGATGTCGGGATATCATCAATTGTGGGTGAGGAAGGAGGATATTCCTAAAACAGCTTTCAGATGTATATATGGCCATTATGAATACGTGGTTATGCCCTTTGGTCTAACGAATGCGCCAGTAGTGTTTATGGAATTAATGAATCGGATATTTCAGATATATCTGGATTCATTTTTGGTGGTGTTTGTCAATGGTATTCTGGTGTATTCAAAAACAAAGGTAGAGCATGAGCAGCACTTGGAGACAGTGCTGGGGATCTTGAGGGATCATCGGTTGTATGCCAAATTGTCAAAATGTGACTTTTGGATACAGGAAGTTCATTTTCTTGGCCATGTGATTTCTGAATGGGTTGTTTCGGTGGACCCAAAAAAGATAGAGGCTATTATTTCATAGCAACCACCAAAGAATGTGTTTGAGATACGGAGTTTCCTAGGCCTAGCTGGGTATTATCGGTGTTTTGTTCATGATTTTTCACTTTTGGCCTCACCAATGACAGATTTGACAAGAAATAATGTTCCATTCCAGTGGAATGAACAGTGTCAGCAGTGATTCGAAGAGCTAAAGGGTCGCCTTACATCAGCACTAATCTTGGTTTCTCCCGAACCAAGAAAATGGTACGTGGTGTATTATGATGCATCAGGATCGGGGTTGGGGTGTGTTCTCATGCAAGGGAATCATGTGGTTGCGTATGTCTCACGGCAGTTGAGAATTCATGAGAAGAACTACCCAACTCATGATTTGGAGTTGGCAGTAGGGGTCCATGGTTTGAAAGTGTGGTGTCATTATCTCTTCGGTGAGAAATTTATGTTATATACAGATAATAAATAGCTTGAAGAATATTTTCTCACAAAGGGATTTGAACTTGAGGTAAAGGAGATGGATAGAATATCTCCAAATGTTTGATTTTGATTTAATGTATAAACTAGGTAAGGGAAATTTGGTGGCCGATGCATTAAGTAGAAAATCATTTGATCATGTGGTAAAACAGGCATCAGACCAGTGGCAGATGATGTTGGTTATAGCTGATATGTGATTGGAATGTGAGGACCAGGGCGAGAGAGCGGTCTTCTTTCTGGTTTTAGTGATTCCAGACTTGGTTGGACTAGTTAGAGAGGCACATATATCTGATTTTGAGTGTGTGACCATGGGGTCGAGACTCAATGGCGGGGAGACCATTGAGGGTTGGAAACTGAATGGAGATTCAGTTTTGTGTTTTTAGAATCAGATGGTTGTACCAGTTGCTTTTTAGGAGGATCTTCTCAGGGATTATCATCATTCCAGGTGGGATGTTCATCCTGGAATTTAGAAAATGTATAAAGCGTTGAAAGCGCAGTTCTGGTGGGCTGGCATGAAAAAAAGTGTGGCTGAGTTTGTTTCGAGATGCTTGACTTGTCAGCAGGTCAAGGAAGAGCATCAGAGTCCAGCAGGAATGTTGCAGTCTTTACCAATCCCTGTTTGGAAGTGAGACCAGATAGTAATCGATTTTTTTACAGGTCTCCCAAGAATGGTCAGAAAGCACGATGCCATTTGGGTGATAGTGGGTCTGGTAATGAAGTCGGCCCATTTCATTCCAATTCATGAATCTCATACGATGGAAGATCTATCCAAAATCTATATCCGAGAGGTGGTAAAGATGCATGGTGTTCCAGGTTTGATTGTATCAAATATAGATCATAGGTTTACATATCGTTTCTGAAAATCCTTACAGCAAGCCCTTGGAATTCAGTTAACAATGAGTATGGTGTATCACCCTCAGATGGATGGTCAATCCGAGAGGATGATACAAACTCTGGAGGATATGATGCAGGCTTGTGTCATGGATTTTGGGGGCTCGTGGAAGGATAACTTGTCATTAGTGGATTTCTCCTACAATAAAAGTTATCAGGCATCCATACAGATGGCTCCGTTTGAAGCATTGTATGGGCGGCCATGTCGTTCTCCACTATGTTGGGTGGAAACGGGTGAGTCCTCGATGGTTGGACCGAGCCTTGTCCAGGAGACTACAGATAAGATCAATTTGATCAGAAAAAGAATATATACGGATTAGAGTCATCAAAAATCGTATGTGGATCATCGTCGACGGTCGTTGTTATTCGAGGTGAGTGATCAAGTGTTCTTGAGGATCTCTCCTAGGTTGGGACATCGTCAGTTTGTAAAGAAGGGAAAGTTATCTATGAGGTATATTGGGCCTTTTCAGATTCTTGAGAGGGTTGGTGAGGTGGCTTATCGTTTGGCTTTTCCACCACGGTTTAGTGCAGTGCACAATGTGTTTCATGTGTAGTAGTTGAAAAAGTATCAGTAAGATCGTGACCATGTGATTCGATGGGATCATGTTGAGCTAGAACTGGATGCTTCGTTGGCGCACGTGCCAGTGTAGGTTATGGATAGGAAAGAGAAATTCTTGCGTGGTAAAATCATCGGTCTAGTTTTTGTTTTGTGGAAACATGGTCAGATTCAAGAGGAGACATGGGAGTGGGAGAAAGAGATGATCGAGCAGTGGCATGAGCTCTTTCGGAAAAGGGTGGGTTCACTGCTTTCTAAGGACAGAAAGACCAATGGTGGGGAGATTGCAGCACCCCTAGTTTGAGTTATGTGGCCTTTTTTTATTCTTTTTTATTTGTTTAAAGTTCTTGGGATGATATAGGAATTGTTTGGGAGAGTTTGGAATGGTTTTGGATGTGTTTGGAGTCTTTTAAAGGGGTGCATGGTTTGAGCACGGTTAGTGTAAACCGTGTGGATGCTCCAAGAAACCATGAAGGGGGAAGCATTAGGCTCTGCATGGCCTGCGCACAGTTTTCCAAATCGTGCGAGGAAACCGTGTGGACCCTGGCTCTTGAGGCAGTGGAGTTCACACGGTTTGCGCACAGTTTTCCAAACAGTGCGGGCTAAGAGTGCGACCACTTAAAATTAGGGTTATAAAACTCGGGCTCACTCAGGATTTCCTCATTTCACTCTTCTCTTACTCCCACTCAATCCTCACATGGATTTTTGGGTTCTCAGGGGTTTAAGGTGCTCTCCCACTCATTTTGGATGGTTTTTGAAGAGGATTCAAGGTGGTTTGAAGGTGATTTCTCCTGGGTAAGTCTTGTCTCATGGTTTCCTTGTGTTTTCCTCGAGATATGCTCTTCCCTCTTTCTTGGTTTTCTAGATCTACACTTTTTGTGTGTATATCTAGGGTTGGGGTTTCCTTGGATGTTAATATTAAGGATTTTAGATGTTAGGGAAAGTGATCTAGAGGGGTTTCGGTGGTGTGTTCGCCGGATTTAAGGCGCGGTTGTTCGTGGGTCGATTTCTCAGGAACCCTAAAGGTAGGTGGCTTCCCTATCAAATCCACTTGGGCAGAACTAGTGGTTACATGTTACAATTATTTTTTTTTATTGATATTAATTTTGGTTTGTCATGTGAAATTGGTTGGAAATCCTTTTGGGTGTTTTTGGAAAAAAGGGGTTTTGGGGTGAAATGTTCTCATTGAGGATTTTAAAATGGGGACTTTAAAATAGAATTCTATGATTGATTTGTGAAATGATTGATGCAAGTGGTTTTCATTAAAAAGGTTGTTTTATTGAAACGTTTTTTGGCATGGAAATTGGTTTTCAATAAATAGGTGATTTATTGAAGTTAATTGACATGTAATGGAATTGGTTGATTACATGATGTTGTTGTGAACTTGATGGATTATATGTATGGTTTTGATTGGTTAAAATGTTGTCTGGAAGTGGGTGGGAAGTACCACTACAATGAAGGGGGATGGATAGTGTATGGAAGGGCCACCATCAAAGGATAAGTGGATGGGAAAAGCCACTAGTTGTGAATGGGTGAACAGGTTGGACGGAAGTACCACCGTTTGGTTGTTTTGGTTGATTATTGTGCATTTTTTTGCTAGTTGGAAATTGTTGTGCTAACGTGTAAAGGATCACATGGTTTGTGGTATGTTTACTTTGGCTTTCTCTTGGTTTCTTGGTTTGGGTGTGGTGGATTGAAAAGGGTGTGGTTATCTTATGAAAATGGTTCCCCTTCTGATTTATTTTATATAAACTTCTTTATTTAAATGTTCTAACAGTTTTATCATAATGGCATGTGTAGGGAAGTCATCTGGGGAAATCCTACTAAGTTTTAGTACTCACCCCCTTCTTTGGAACATTGGTGTCTTTGTAGATGTTGTGTACCGAGATGTGGGAAAAGGTAAGGCATCAACCTCCTTTAGTGGTGCGTTGTAATGTCTTGATGGAACACGGAGCTTGGAGCTTGGTATGGAGCTGTGGTGGTGTAATTGCTCATGGTGTTTCTTGTTGAGTCTTCCGCATTGTACTCTAATGTGATATTGGGTTGTGTTGGCATGTGGGATTATGGATTATCTGGTTGTCTTTGGTAATGTATGAGTTTGGTTTTGTTGACATGCATCATTTAGTTGTGGTTGTAGTTTGGTTTTGTCTCAAGGGAAAATTGTTCCCCAATTGTTCTCGGCGCCCTCGGAATTTATTGCTAGCCTTTAGCGCCTTGGGAACATCGCTTAAGGCCAAGTAACCCTCACCGCCTCCTCAAGCTAATGAGGTAGGGGCGGGGTGTTAAAGATGACGTGACTCCCCTTCTCCTCTCCACAACTAGTGTGCAGACGCTGCTTCCTCCTTGGATACATGCCAACGTCATCTACGAATCCTTTCCTCGCGATGCTGTCATCCACGACGCCCGACGTGCGACGTCATTAATCGAGTTAGGGTGGATTGTTTCAATTTTCTTTGAATAAAATTGTTATTCGTTCTACGTGAAACCATGAATATCTATAGCCAATTGATAACGCCTAACGTGGAGGGTGCGGTCCGAAAAAACACATCCCGACGACCCTTTGTAGGTTGTTTGTTTGTGCGCGTATTGATGGGTGATGACGAAATGGCACCGCCAACTTGTTCATGATGCGCGGATTGAAGGGTGATGAAGTAACAGGGCCGAAATGACGATTTGAAGCCGTCTCATTGAAGAGAGTGCCCCGGTAGAGCCGATGGTGCATACGGTGGGTAAAACGGACCGCCGGAGCACGTCTGGTGGTCCGAAGAAGGCGGCGTCGGCACGCCTCGCTGGCACGGTGGCGCTGGCGTCTGGAAGCGGTGGCACACCGCCGGAGCAGACTGCCGCGGCTGAGCCGCAGCGATGGATGAAGCGGCGCGACATTAAGTCGCGCCTGGCGGAGGTCGTGCCCTCCCCACTCGGCAAGCTGGCTAAGCCAGTGCCCCCCCCAGGCCGGGCCGGACCCAGACCCGGGTCGGGTCAACCTGGTTCGGGCCGACCTAGGGGGTGTTGGGCCGGGTCGGACCGAGCTCAGACCCCCTATTTTCGTACCTTCTTCAGTAAAACACACATAACTTGAGATACGGATCTTTGATAGACACTCCGCCAGTTGTGTAGGATTCCTTGGATCGAGACGGTCACTTTGGTATATTACACTCAAGGTTTTGGCGAAGTTTGTGCATGGCCGGGTTGGTTCGAACTCGTAACCAACCGGGCCCTCGGAGCGGAAACGCTTATAACTTGAGGACCGGATATCCGATTGACGTGTCGTCAACTACGTTGGATTACTCTTCATGAGATGGTTATTTTAGCATACTCCACTTGAGTTTGGGATGCCGTTGGAGTACATTCGGGTTGGTTTACCTTATAAACTAACAGGGCCCCTGTAACGGAAAATCCAATAACTCTCAGACTGGACGTCTGTTTGTGGAACTATCAGCGGCATTGGTAATATCGTTCTGAAATGCTTACTTTGAGTATACCCCATGGGATTTTTGGGTACAGTTGAGATACAGTCTGGTTGGTTCATACATGAAACCAACGGGGCCCCTGGAATGGAAATGCTAATAACTCACAGACCGGGCGACTGATTGACGCACTGCCTATTGCATTGAGACCCCTATGACGAGGAGGTCCCTTGAGATACCTCCATGTGAGATTACTTGAAACTTGTAAGTATCTACCAGTAGCTCATGGAGCGGATCCTCCTAGAGACGAGCGTTCATACTACGGAGACCTAGAAGTCGGCTGAGCCCTGATGACTACTTGTCTGATTTGTATTAGAGTGACTTGACTAGCCCAGTGGGGAGCACTACTGTGTTGGTGTGGCAGACCCACAGTGGAAGAGCACTACTATGTTGGGGAGGCAGACCCGTGGTACTCGATAGTAGGAGTACCTCTGTAGGCTATTAGGGGGTGTGCTGCTATTTTGGGGCGGCAGACCCATGGCGGGGATCACTACTGTGTTGGGGCGACATACCCGCGGTACTTGATAGAGGAGAAGTACCTTAGAAGTCTAAGGTTAGTAAGTATCACCTCAGAGTCGTGATAGGACTACTGTGCTCAACAGAGGAGGAGTTCTCCAGCAGCTGTGTTTTCGACATCATGAATAAAATCCTGGTTGATCTGAGACAATGACCTTTGTGTTTTACTCATGATTGAGATGGTTTATTTGATAACTTAGGTATATGTATGGGTATATAACTAAGTAAAGGTTATATGTTAAGATATTTCTTTTTGGTTTATCCTTATTGGATTTATTGAGACCTTGAGAGTCTCGGGGTCCCTACTGAGTATCGTTATACTCACCCCTGTACGGGCTATGCCTGCACCTCGTTGTGTTGGATGTAGACGACAGACAGCACTAACTGAGGCAGAGTGTTCGAGGACTGGACGGTACCCGGAGGTGGAAATTCGGTGTGATGGCACACAGAGCGGACCGATAGACACGGAGTGCTGAGGATGACGTTTGTACCTACCCTTCTGGTAGGAACCCAGAGAATGATCCAGGAGCTTCTTCACCATTTAGTTGTTGTCTTTTCAGTTGTACTTTTCTTTCATTTGTAGTTGTACCTTTCTATTGGGCTTGTATTTCTGGCCCCTTTGTTCTTTCAGCACACTTGTTATACTGTTTTACTTAGTGTTTTCTTCTACTTGTTCTCTATTTGGGTGTGTGTTTACGTTTTATAAAGGAAATGCCTTCCCAGTTCTAGGGAATTACGCCTTTGGTGCTAGTCGCCAGCCTCTGGCTTATGGAAGGTGGGATTGGGGTAGTCATGATGCGGGCCACGGGGGACGGGTCATTAAAAATTGGTATCAGAGGGAGGATCTACCATAGAACTTAGGACTCTGATATTTTCTTTCTATGACGCAATAGTGTTAAGGGTACCGAGTGTGGTTTTCAGTTCAGGGAGTCCAGTGTTGGTGCGGCGGTCGACGTATCCATACACCAGGACCTTGACTTCTGAATTCAGACTCAGTGCACGAAAACACTGATTGCGTGTGTGTTTTCAAAATTTTATTTAAGTCATCTCAACCAGTTCATCTCACCAGGTTTAAATCGTTTGACTGTGTCGCATCTATTCAGGATGTCTCCATGCAGACAGTCAGTTGGAGTTCCTGTGGAGTACACGATGACAGCCCACCGAACGACGAGGCTCTGGTGCAGGGCCCTCTTTCTATGTTGGCACCTTCGTGTGGTGTACCAGCAGCACCACCACCTGTTAGGCAGTATATGCCACCTGCCATACTAGTGGACGGTACATGCTGACATAGCACGTTTCACGAGTTCCAGCATCAGAGTCCTCTGATGTTACGAAGCGATACAGATTCCCAGGAAGCAGTGGACTGGATGGAGACGATTTCTAGAGTTCTACACCTAGTTTAGACACTAGTAGAGAATATGGTGATCTTTGATACTGGTGTTTCCCAGTGAGTGACAATGATATTGATCCTCATAGTGATGAGGCTTCGATACGTGGACAGATGCTTGAGATAGTACCTTCAGGTAGTGTTCCAGCTATATCACTACATGTTGGTGAGCCGTCTCAACCGGCAGTACCAGTAGATGACACATGTAGGCTTAATGCCTTACACGTCTTTCAGCATAAGATACCCCTCAGGTTCCGAGGAAAGCTCGACTTGCAGGCGGTTGAGGACTGGCTTGAGGAGGTGGATGAGAGTTTTCTAGAGCTTATACAGCTTCTGTAGGACAACATGTCGGTATCTGAGTATTCATCGAGGCATACCAATCTTTCCTAGTACTCTATGAATATGATACCATTAGTGATTTAGAGATCAGACCTCTGAGCGAGGTGTGTTTAAGGATATCTGACCCTGCACTTTTTCCTCTATGCATTCCTACTTATGCTAGGGTGATAGAGAGAACCTTTGTAGTTTAATGTTCTTTGGCTGAAAGAATACAGCTAGTGAATGTTAGCAGTGAGAAAGTAGAGAACTAACGCCAGTCTTAGAGACTTGGGCATGTAAAATGTTTCAAGAAGAGGAAGTGTTAAGGACAGATGAATCTGCAGAGCAGCAGACGTGGAAGTAGAGCTAGGAGAGCAGCATGTGGTGGTGTACTTTTCGACATGTTACAACCACCTGCCTTTGTATTCCCTGCCAGGCTCAGGGGGCAGGAGGGCAGGGGAAGAGAGTAGCTGCATGCGGTCAAGGAGTGTGACCCAAGGGCTCTAGTAATGATTCGAGGTACGGTCTATTTCTTCTACCAGCTTCCGTAACAATATACATTGATAGGAATCATTCCTTCCTTCCAGGAATCTTGTCCCAGAGCTAGAGTTTCTGGATAAACCATTGACTTTTCCCTCACGTCTGGAGATACCTTTGGGATGAGACTCGATAATCACACTTACGCTGATGGTGGGATCTGACCCTTGAGGTGAGAGTTTCAGTTGGAACCTCTTGGTGGCAGTGTCGAGGCCTTACGATGTTAGTTTGGGTATGGATTGGGCAACCACAGTTCATACACAGATTGACTGTATTAGGAAAAAAGGTTGTGGTTTACCTATAACATTGGGATGAGTTTTCCTTGGTTAAAAAAAAGGAAACCCCGGGCATCACAGGATGGAATCATGCATAAGTGGGTGCAGTTGATCACTCATGAGTCGGCCAGATTTAGATTTGAGCCAGGCTTTTCCAGATTTGTTGCACCGCTTTTTTCACTGACGAAGAAGGAGAAAACACTTCTTATGGTCAGAGAGATTCCAGCAAAGCTTTTTAGGAGCTGAGGCAAAGGTTGACCAGTGCGCCCACTTTGAGGTTACTGGAGAAGGTGCAGATCATCCATGAGCGGATGAAGACTGCACAGATCAGACAGAAGACCTATTCTTATAAGAGATAGAGACCACTGGAGTTCGAGGATGGAGATCACGTTTTCTTATGGGTCTCACCTCGATGAGGCCTATGGAGATTTGGCTGGGGCAGCAAGTTATCTCCATGATTCATCAGACCTTTCCAGGTCCTCAGAAGAGTAGGCGAGGTGTCTTACCGCCTGGCCCTTCCACGTCAGTTGCACCGGGTGCACGATGTCATCGACGTATCTCAGCGAAGAGATGTGTGCACGACCTATCCGTAATCATCGACCATGGGACGACCTTCACAGAGGTCCCTGTGGAGATTTAGGATCGATAGGAGCGGGTCCTATGAGGATGGTTGATTCCTTTGATGTGCATTCACTGGCAGCATGGAAACCTTTAGGGGAGCACATGGGAGCAGGAGGCTCAAAGGCGTGCTCAGTACCCCTTCTGTTTCCCTAGTGTGTGTTAAATCTTTACAGGGACGTAAAACCCTGATGTGGGAGTAATTTAAAGACCTGGAAATTTCAACAAATTTTTTTCTTAAATACCTTGTAATTTTAAGAGCCTATGGTTTCTGACGGCACCTGATTCCGAGGCCCGGTGTTCCCAGAATCAATTTCCAAAGTTTTGTTCGGGTACGTTCAGTGAACGAATGAGCGGGTTTTTCTATCTTTTGAACCAGTGCTCGGAATTGAAATTCTAGGTCACCGATGAACTCGCAGCGCCGGTAATTGCTTAAGGGGACA
The DNA here is from genome assembly GCA_963277665.1 of Viscum album. Classification (NCBI taxonomy): domain Eukaryota; kingdom Viridiplantae; phylum Streptophyta; class Magnoliopsida; order Santalales; family Viscaceae; genus Viscum; species Viscum album. The sequence goes on from OY728157.1 coordinate 1,999,699,821, forward strand.
TTTACTGCAGTTTCGTTTTATGCGGGTTGAATGTTAAAATTTGGTGATTAGATAAAAAGTTAAATAAAATTGTTTAGAACAATTTTATATCTATGGTGGTTATATCCTACATGGGGGAGTTATGGGTGGGGCCCAAAACCACCTAACTACCCATGTGTGTATATATTTTGAGGTGGGGCACACACGAGCCCCAACTTTTCACCTCCCCCTAAACTCCTTATACCCCCTTCATTAATTTTTTAACTCCTCTTTATTTGTGTAACTCTTCCACTTCCGCTCTCTCTCTACCACTTTAACTCTTGTCAACACACTTTAATTAATAAATTGAACCACTTCAATTATTTAATTATGTGTTTTGAATTTTGAAATTTAAATTGCTTTTGTTAATAAAATAATAGCATTAGCCTATTATTTTACTTTGGCACATGTTGTGTTGGGAGAAATTGGAGAGAACTCTTATGTAAAAGAAGAAGGAAGTTCCTCTTTCATTGAAGAACATCATCCTCCCGCGAAGAACGATGACTCTTTGATGAAGAACACAAACTCCAAAAAGAGTGATGATGTGCCTTCCTTTCTCCTCTCCGCAACTAGTGTGGAGACGCCGCTTCCTCCTTGGACGCACGCCGACATCGTCTACGAATCCTTTCCCCGCGACCCCGTCATCTGCGACGCCCGATGTGCAACGTCATTAATCGAGGTAGGGTGGATTTTTTCAATTTTATTTGAATAAAATTGTTATTCTTTCTACGTGAAACCATGAATATCTATGGCCAATTGATAATGCCTAATTCGGAGGGTGCGCGCCGAACAAACACGGCCTGATGACCCTCTGCAGGTTGTTTTTCTGTGTGTGGATTGATGGGTGAAGACGAAACGGCACCTCCAAATTGTTATTAATGCTTAGATTGACATGCGATAACAGAACTGGGACGCAACGACAATTTGAAGCCATCTAAGTGAAGAGTGGATCCCAGGAGAGCCGATGGCGCAGACGGTGGGTAAAACGGACCACCAGAGCGCGTCCGGTGGTCTGTAGAAGGCGGCACCGGGGCACCTCGCCGGCACAGCGGTGCCGGCGTCCGACGATGGTGGCGCGCTGCCGGAGCAGACCATTGTGGCTGAGTCGTGGTGGCGAAAGAAGTGGCGCGGCATTAAGTCGTGCCTAGGGGAGGTTGTGCCCTCACCGCTCAGCCAGCTGGCCGAGCCAACTCCCCCCCCCCAGCCGGGCCCACACGGGCTGGACCCCGCCGGCCTGCCCAGACCGTGTCAGCCACGCCGGGCCGCACTGGCTGCGGGGCGGGCCACGCCTAACCGGGCCGGACCCGGACCCGGGTCGGGTCAACTCGGGTGGTGTTAGGTCGGGTCGGACCGGGCCCTGACCCCCTATTTTCATACCTTCTTCAGTTAAATGCCCATAATTTGAGATACAGACCACCGATCGACACACCGTCAATTGAGTAGGATTCCATGGATTGAGACGGTCATTTCATTGTATTAAACTCAAGGTTTTGGTGAAGTTTTTATATGTCCGGGTTGGTTTGAACTCGTTACCAACCGGGCCCTCGGAGCAGAAATGCTTATAACATGAGGACCGAACGTCTGATTGACGTGACGTCAACTACGTTGGATTCTTCTTGATGAGACAGTTCTTTTTTAATACTCCACTTGAGGTTTGTATGTAGTTGGAGAATGGTTGGGTTGGTTTAGCTTATAAACCAATCAAGCCCCTGGAATGGAAAAGCCAATAACTCTCAGACTGGACGTCTGTTCGACGAACAATCAGCGACGTTGGTAATCTTGTTGAGAAATGGTTCCTTTGATTATAACCCATGAGAGTTCGGGGTACAGTTGAGATACGGTCAGGTTGGTTCGTACACGAAACCAACCGGGCCCCTGGAATGGAAATGCTAATAACTCACAAACCGGGCATCCGATTGACGCGTCGTCTGTTGCGTTGAGACCCCTATGACAAGGAGGTCCCTTGAGATACTTCCACGTGATATTAAGTGACACTTGGAAGTATCAAATAGTAGCTCATGGAGCAGATCCTCTTGGAGACGAGCGTGCAGACTACAGAGACCCAGAAGCTGGCTGAGACCTGATGACTGCTTGTCCGATTCGTATCGGAGTGACTTGACTAGCCTAGTGGAGAGCACTACTGTGTTGGGGTGGCAGACCCACGGCAGAGGAGCTCTACTATTTTGGTGTGGTATAACCATGGTACTAGACAATAGGAGTACCTCTGTAGGCTATTAGGGGGTGCACTACTGTGTTGGGGCAGCAGACCCATGGCGGGGATCGCTACTGCGTTGGGGCGACATACCCGTGGTACTCGACAACAGAGGAGTACCTAAGCTATCTAAGGTTAGTGAGTAGCACCTCGAAGTCGTGACAGAACTACTATGCTCTATAGAGGAGGAGTTATCCAGTTGCCATGTTTTCGACATCATGAATAAAATCCTAGTTGATCTGAGACAATGACCTTTGTGTTTTCCTCATGATTGAGATGGGTTACTTAATAACTTAGGTATATGTATGGGCATATACCTAAGTAAAGGTTATCTTTTTAGATCTTTCTTTGTGGTTTAAACTTGTTGGATTTAGTGAGAACTTGAGGGTCTCGGGGTCCCTACTGAGTATCGTTATACTCACCCCTGCATGGGCTATGCCCGCACCTCATTGTGTTGGATGCAGACGACGGACAGCGCTGACTGAGGCAGAGTGTACGAGGAGTGGACGGTACCCGGAGGTCAACACTTAGCGTGACGTCACACGGAGCGGACCGATAAACGCGAAGTGCTAAGGAGGACTTATGTACCTACCCTTCAGGTAGGAACCCGGAGGATGATCCAGGATCTGCTTCACCATTCAGCTGTTATATTTTCAGTTGTACTTTTCTTTCAGTTGTAGCTGTACCTTTCTAATGTGATTGTATTTTCGTCCCCTCTATACTTTTAGCACACTTGTTACACTGTTTTACTTAGTGTTTTCTTCAACTTGTTCTCTGATTGGGTGTGTGTTTACGTTTTATAAAGGCAATGTCTTCTCAGTTCTAGGGAATTACGCCTTTGGTGCTGGTCGTCATCCCCTGGCCTGTGAAAGGAGAGCTTGGGGTAGTCATGATGCGAGCCCCAGGGGATGGGTCATGATAGAAAATTAAACATAAGAAAGGGGTGAGCTCAGATGATCAGTAAGTGTAAAAAAGGGAGATATGTAAGAATAACAAGATCATAGAGGTATGAGAAGGTCATCGTTACATTAAAATATTATACCTAGCATATCAAGGATCATATACATGAACCATGGCATAAATATTGATAGTTCATAGCACATGAATCATAAGGTAATCAAGGTCATAATCCATGAAATCATAACATAGTAATATGACATAGAATTTTTGATAGATACATAAGCATATAAAATGATTTCCATAGTAGCCAAGGATTATTCCCAAGGCCATCTTAGTAGTATGGGTTCAATCGCCATAACATCTTGGTATTCATGGTTCACTCCCTTGGCCATCTTAGTAGTCAAGGTTCACTCTCAATATCCTCTTAGTGGACAATGTCCATTACTATATCAATTTCACACCCAATTCAATCCATGTATATCTCATGAGATATAAATAATTACCCAATGAATTGGAGAGATATATGGGTCCCAAAAATACTATAATGAAATCATACATACATATTCCAAAATATCAAAAACAATCAAATCATAACCCATGATATTAAATGGGTATAATAAACAGTCATCATTTCATAACTTGTGGAAATGATATAGGTTTCATAATACTTACATCAAAGCATTACCCATGAAAATAAGTGGGTTCCATAAGAATATAACCCATGAAATAGAAATGGGCTTCATAAAAAGATAACCCATGAAAGAGAAATAGGTTTCAAAAATATCATATCATAAAGACATAAACCCTTCAGAAAAAATAATATGAATGGAACCCTGGGATGATATCCCTCGTAAGGCATGACTAACACCAACCAATGTCATCTTATATGGACCATAATTTTTGAGAAATCCTTTAAAATCATTTATTTAGGAAAATATAATTTCTTATTTGGAAAGGAATACTTTCCATAAAATAAAAAATTTTAAAAACCATTATCTTTGAAAATAACCTCGAAATTTTAAAAAAAATCTTGAAAAAAAATTTAAAACCGTTTTCTATTAAATTTTAAAAAATAATCTTGAAACCATTTTTGAAAACCACTTTATTATTAAAATTATAATGAAAAATTGAAAAACATTTGAATACGTTTTTCATTGAAAACTTATAAAATAAGTTTGAATAACTTTTAAAAAACTTCTTCCATGAAAAATTATAAAATGAGCTTGAGAAAATATTAAAAACAGATTCCCATAAAACTTGTAAAGGATGTTTGAAAACATTTACAAAACCTTTTCCCATTAAAATATAGAAAGGAGACTTGAAGACATTTTGAAAAAAAATATTCTTTGAAAATAAATTTAAAATGAATGAATTTATGGAATATTTGTAAAAAAAATTATTAAAAAGTATTCTCATAACATTTCAAATGAAGATTCAAATAAATTAATGTCATAAGGGAGGATAAATCTGCACATCCCAAACATTCCTTTTACACGGTAATTGTTTTTGAAAAGTTCCTCGATCAAAAACTTACAAGAAGATTAAGTTTTAAACCCCATTTTTATTAAAATAAAAAAAATCCAAAACATTTATTTTAAATATCATAGGATAATTGTTCAAAATATTTTATAAAACATCATTTTTAAATAAAATATATTTCTAACCAAAAAGATAGATAAAGTCATATTTTCTTAAAAACACTTTTTTAATTATATTAAGTACCAAAGAGTGGAAAAATAGTTCCATTATGTGAATATATCATGAATACCCATATTATAATAAAATTAATTATATTTATTGACATATGGATAATAATATTTCATTAATGTAAGTGTAATCATAAACAATCTTGATAAATGAAGAGATTGTAGTAATAAATTGTTATGACTTTTGTAACATTAAATCATAATCCCCATGAAATAATAAAATTACATAAAACATAAAATATAATTAAAATAGTTATATTCATGATATAAAATTTCAAAGGATATTGTATACACCTCATATAAAAAAATAGGTGCATAACATGGCATGTGTCTCAGAGAAGGAAAATTGAGACAAAATTACTTTACTGAATTGGTAACTTTTGAACCATAAATCCCATGAAATAGAGATCTTAAAATGGATATTTAAATACCCATAAATATAATTATAATAATTATATATTACATTCCTAGGAATTATATACACCATACACAAAATGAGTGATGAATAAGGGATAAATCTCCCAGAAATAAAATTGAGATGAGACAATCCTGACCATAAGTCTTGTGTTTCTTTTTACACATTCAAAACTCCAGTATAATAAACACAAGTTTATTATAAATATATTACATAACCATATTATTATATATCATACCATATATTATCTTATTATGACCACATATTACCCATTTACTAACAATTCCATGTTTAGGTTATCTTCAGGGTAATAACTGCTTTATTTTTCGTACATTATTTAACTTGTTATTCTTGGTCCTCTTATATAGATAATGATTTAATTTTTTAGATAATTTAAAATATGGAATAAATACCATAAATATTCAGTATATAAATTTCTATAGTAATCTAATAAATATGGAAATATGAAATGGAATACATCATTCATGGGGATGGTAGGTCATACGTACGTAAGGATGTTGTTTCTGTTTTATTAACATATTTAATGAAAGAAATTAAATGATATATATGTATTATAATTCAAGAGTCATTATTATTTACTATATATCAAATAATTTTTCCAAACCCAACCTCAATACACTCCACGCAATTTGTGAATGAATCGCGTCGCTTTGAGAAGGTAGTAGTCAACACATCCACAAACGAAGTTATCATATTTACAAAAAATAGAAAGAATGGACATATGTTTTATGAAATAACTAAATAAACATAATTAAATCATATATATCATATATATCATATAAAAATATTATGTTTATCATAATTCCCAACTATGATAGGTCGTAATGTAAAAACAAATGACATTGTTTCGTGAGGCTATAGTCCATCATACACACAAATGGTAATTTTGTAGCCCATTTGAGGAAACTGTGTGTAGGTGTTGGTATAAAACTTATAAAAATAATATAAAAGTATATTTTTTATACTTATTTTATTATATAATCTTATAATAATAATAATTTAATGGGTGGAGAATGAAAAAAAAATAGCATATAGAAGGATGTTACATCTTATTTGGGTAAATCATCTTTCTTTTTTTCAAATTGGAGGCTTATAAAATGAATTTAATGAATTTGGGAGAATTTTGGGATAGTTTTAATATGATAAAAAGGGCATGAGAATTTTCAATAAGTGAGAGGGTTGAGTTCCCTTTTATAGTGGATGAGCAGTGGCATTTTTGTATATATCAAAAGGTAAACACTATTGGGAGGTCTCCCTTACCTCATGTTCTTAAAAAATATATAAATAGTGTATTAATGTAGTATAATGGTCAATAAAAACCTCCACCACACAAAAATAAGTGCATTTTTATAATTTTTTTCCTTAATATCTATGTTTACCCACTTTTATCATTTTAGTTTTTATGAAGGTAACTACTTTTCTAACCTAATTAATTTAACCCATAAGAATAAATTAAATTGATATTTATTGGAAAATATAGACCCAAGGAATTATAAATATGATATATAATTTATAAAAAATAAATCCCATGTGTGTTGGAAATTAATTTTAAAATAAGGGGATGTAACGTGTAAAAGCATTCCCTTAAACTAAAGAGTGCTAACAATGTTTTTTCAATTTAAAGGTAAATATATACATTATAAAAGACCAATTTGTACATTAATAGACCAAATTTTATATTTATTATCATATAAAAATAATTTATAAGAATATATATATTTTTATTAAATTTATAATTCTTTAATAAAATATAATTTATTATAAAATAAATTTAATGTAAAGTTTGGCCTTATTTACTTAATTTAAATTTAAAAATACCAAGAAAAAGATGTAATTTAAATATATTATATTCAAACAACTAAAAAATTATATATTCTTCTAAAAAATTAAATATAATAATTCAATAAATTTAATTCACTTTTAACACTTTTAGTATCCGTTATTTTAGTTAGTTATTAACTAAATAATTACGACATTTGGCATTACTTAAGGAGTTAATATAAATAATTCAACTCTAAAAATTAAATATAAATTAATTTGAGGGAAAAAATAATTTAAATTTAAATATAATTTTTATAACCTAACCAATGAAGTTTTTTTTCATATCTCAATGCTTTATAAATGTCAAATGTAAGAAAGGCTCCTTTTTTGATCGTTTTCTTACTTAACATGTTATACAGGTCCCTTTCATAAAATAGTATACCACTAACTCATAAAAGTTGATCCAATATAATATATGGTCTAAATAGTTTCATCCAATGGATTTTTTAAAAGTTTCTAGGTTATTTTCACCCTTAATAATATTTTTTACCAACTAAGTGAACAAAATTTTACCTTAATAGTTATAATTATTTTTAATATATTTCACAAGTGTTTTTTTGTATAAAATAGTGTTTTCATTAATATAAATTAAAAATTATTCCAATACAAAAAATGAAATCTATTTTTTCCAAATTATAAACACATTAGTGATATAAATTAATTTAAAATTCATCTTGCACATGTGTTGTTAAAGTGGGATTTCAACAAAAAAATGTTTAAAACATTGAAATGTTGTAACATCCAATTTCAATGTGAAATTGGTTCCAATTACATATATTGGATTAATTGATTTACAATTGATATATTTAAACCTTAAATATAAATTAAAATTTAATTTAAAACAATAAATAAAGTATACGAAAAAGAAGTTTTGAACTAAGATTCTTCATTTTTTATTATTCATCTAAAAATTGTATTTTTCAAAAAAAGACACAAAATTAAACACTATGTTAATGTTTAAAAATATAATTGAAAAATTAATCTTAATTTATCAAATAAATTTATAAATTTTTTTAAATTTAATTTCATTATTGTTCACAGAAGGACATAAAAAGTATTTCATTTGAGAAAATAGTATTTTCAAACATATTAAGGATCTAGAACAAATTATATGTTTTATTATCAATATGTTTTATTTATATTAAACCATTATAAATAATATTTAAAAATTAGTTATTAAAATTAATGTTACTAAGTTTAATGGCCATGTTATAACTATCTAATTTAAATAATTATAATAATAAAATGTTTCTTCATAGAAACTCAATGTTTCGTGTAACGTAAGAAAAGTCGATATTTCATGTAGTGCAAGATTATCTTAGTTTAGTGTATAAAAATACTAACTTGTTGTAGAATAAAAATCAAGAATAACTTGGTTTCTTCATATAACACAATCTATATTCATTTTTGTGTGGAATGAAAAATATCAAAAAAATTAAATAAATGTGAAAAAATCACAAAATATAAGGGTGTTACATTCTAACCCCATTAAAATGAATTTCTCCCTCAAAATTCATCTAGTTTATCAAAATTATAATACTTAAAAATTCCTTTCATAGAAACAAACATCATAAAAATTAATAAAAAAACTTCACTTAAAAGGGTAAGGTTAGAAACATAAAAATTACCCAAAGTAACTCATAACTAGGATTCTAAATAGGGGAACATATGTGGAAAGTGAAAACATGTACATCGAATAAAAGCATAAATAGTCATATATATTGATAAAGATCACTGATCATAAGAAAGTGGGTTATCTAGATAAATTTAACATTTACAAAACCATAAACTGAATAAGTGTGAAAGAGGTTACTGATATCTTAAAAAATGATGATAATATGACTACAATTTATTTCAGGACCCTTTTTACTAAAGTTGAAGAATTTTCATGAGAAGATATACTTACATGATTTCACAACAACCTCACCCTTTGTTCTTCATTGATCAATCTCCACTACATCTCTTACTCCACGAAATTTTGGTGAATTTTTTATTCTAGAAGTAATAATAGATCATGATATAGAATGATAAGTAATTTCATCTGTCTTTAGTTAGTAACACAACCAAAGGTTAAGAAAATTTATCAACTAAGAATAAATCCTCAAATGGAATAATAATACATGAATCTATAAGACCTCATCTGAAGTTTAACATAAATAATTCCACACAAGGTTAACCTTATAACCCTTTCGAAAGATGAAAATCCAAAACATTATAAATATGTTTACTTAATTACCTAAACATTGATCCCCAATATATCATAAATTAACTCCGGTTTTTCATATACAAACATTTAAATACATTCATCATGTATTCTCTTTAAACAAAGGAATTTCCATAAATCTATATTGAAAACATATATTATCTCTTATTCAAAATATTATGGGAATCATTCCTTAAATCCAAAAAAATCTATAAGCATCATCTATGATAACATAGACCACTTATTAATCAAATCCATAGTGTGTACAAAGGTAATCAATACCATCCAATTTACTTATTCATATCCAACATATCATTATCCAAACATCATTATCTCAACAACTAGAATAAATTTAGTATTATATTTACCCTAATAATATGTTTTCCATGAATACCAAATTTCCATTAAATAACTTTTCTAGTACATCAGAACCATTCAACTTATTATTATAAATACTTATTGAAAAAACATAATCTAAAAGTCCTTAAATAATTCACCAGTCATACATATTGAATCTGAATATATAAACACTTTTATTATTCTACTTTATCATTCATTTATTAACAAGGCTAACTCATCCTATTAGTTAATACCTCTTTTCTTTCACATTTTATCTGTAATTTGATCATCATAATCAATATAACCATTACTTAGACCACCTTGTGGATTACCTTTGGGGTTTTTCCTTTTAGAATATCAATTTTCATAATTCCTATTCATTACACATATAAAAAATTCAACTATTTCAAATAAATTAGGGAGGAAAATATTTCTATCCATTGTGTTTACTATAATTTTAATTTTCCAATTGTGGTTACTTGCTTAGTGTCCTTATTTTCCATAGTTAAAACATCCTTATGTTCCTCTAAGACAGTCAAATGGGTATTTCTTCTCACGTTCTCAACATGTATAAAACTAAATATTCTTTCCTCTATGGTATCCATTACCTAAATTCTTAGTGAACTATTTTATTATCTTATTTTGTGATATTGAGATTTGATTAAGGAACATATTATAAATCATGTTCCTTGAAAACTTATTAGGAATGATTAAAAAATCCTCCACTCCAATGTTCATACCATTTGACTTCTGATCAAAAAAAATTCTATCACATTCAAAATTAACCCAATTTCTTTTCATTCATACAATTGACTAAAACCAAAAATTAATGTGTAAGAAGAACTTATCATAGGAAAAAACTATATAATCATGACAAATCACACAAAGAATATCTAATTCATGACACCTTATTTTAAATCTATGTCACGTTAGGCTTATCCATAGATATTTTCCTAGACATATAATTATAAATATTCCTAGTTATATCACTAATGTTTTATCATCCTAGGTTCCAAAGTTTGACTAAACCATTCCTTTGATACCAACTATAATGACCATGTCTTAATATACATGGATATTACATCATTTTTTATGAGTATTATGTACCTTACAAAAGTACATGCCTAAGGTCTATAATATTTTAGTGTATTTTGAAACATATAAACTTAATATTATTTGACATTGGAAGAAATTCAACATCTCCCTTAAAGATATTACCTATTTTTACTCCTATTTAAAACCTTTCTTCATAACATGTGGAAAGGAAACGTAATAAAGTGGTGAGATAAGATTATTAGTAAGGGTAAAAAGGGAGATATGTTAGTATAACATAATCATTAGGGTATTAGAAGATGATAGTAACATTATAATATAATACCTTGAAAATCATAGATCATAAACATAAATCAAGGAATAAATATTAGTAGTTCATTAGACCTGAGTCATAAGGGAATAAATCACATAATCTATGAAAGCGTAACATAAGAATAGGATATATACTTTTTTGTAGACGGATAAGCATATAAGATGATTTCCATAGTAGTAAAGTATTATTTCCAAGTCCATTTTAGTATTATGGTTTCATTCCCCATATTATCTTAGTATTCCTGGTTCACTTACACGACCATATTAGTAGTCATGGTTCACTCCCAATACCATCTGAGTGGAAAATTTCCTTTACTAAACTAAGTTCACTCCCAATTCAAGTCATGTCTATCTCATGATATATAAATCTTTACCCAATTTATTATAGGGAGATATGTGTCCCACCAATCTCATAATGAAATCACACATACGTGTTCCACAGGATCATAAATAATCATATCATAAACCATAAAATGAAATTGGTATCATAAAAATGTAATTATATCATAACCTATGGAAAAGATGTGGATTCATAATAATTTCATTAAATCATAACTGAAAAAAATATGTGGGTTTCATAAGCATATAACCCAAGAAATAGAAACAAGTTTCATTAACATATAACTCATGAAAGAGAAATGGGTTTCCTAAATATCATTCCATCAAAACATAAACCATTAAGATAAATAATATGAATGGAACCCATTGAACATATCCTCAGTAAGGCATGAGTAACACTAATGGATGTCATTTTAGATAGAATTTAATTTTTTATAAATCTCTTAAAATAATTTCTAGAAGAAAATATCATTTCTTATTTGAAAAAAAATAATTTTTAAATCATAATGCATTTTGAAAACAATTTTATTTGAAAATAACTATGAAACATATAAATAAAGCTTGAAAACATTTTCAAAACCATTTTCCTTGAGAACTTATAAAAAAATCTTGAAAACATTTTGAAAACCTTTTTCCTTTAAAACTTATAAAATAATTATGAAAATATTTTAAATCTTTTTTCCTTCAAAACTTATAAGTGAAGCTTGAAAACCTTTTTTAAAACTTTTTCCTTGAAAACATATAAAGGAAACTTGAAAACATGTGGAAAAAAAATTTCTTTGAAAACCACATTAAAGATAATGAATGTCCAAAATATTATAATAGCAGTTTTATAAGACAAAATTAATCATGAAAATTTTTAATGGAAGTTTCAAAGAAATTATGGACACGAGGATGGGAAAATATGAACATGTCGAACATTGATTTTACACCATAAAAATATTTGATAAGTGCCTCAATCTGAAAATGATAATAAGATTCCTTTTTAAACCCCCATTTATTTAAAAGGCAATAAATAGTAAAAAAATTAAATTTCATAGGATAATATTTGATTATTTTTTGCACTTTTATTATAAAACATGGTTTTGAAATAACACAGATTTCTGACCAAAGAGACAGATAAAGTAAGATTTTGTTAAAAACACTTTCTTAATTATCTTAGGTACAAAAGAGTAGAAAAACGGTACCATTATGTGAAGATATAAATAATTACCAAAGTATAATAAACATCATGAAATTTCATGATATATGGATCATAATATTTCATCAATGGGAGCCTAATCATAAATAATCTTAATAAACAATGATATTGTAGCAATAAACTGCTACCACTTTGGTAACATTGAATTATAATCCCCATGAAAGAATATACTTACATAAATCATAAAACATAATTAAATAAAGGATACTAATTATATAACATGTAAATTGATAGTGTATACATCTCGTATAATAATATAGGGTCATAACATGGCATGTGTCTCAAAGAAGGAAAATTAAGACCAAATTACTTTACCATTTTGGTAACTTTTAAACCATTAACCCCACAAAAGAGTGATAATAAAATGGATATGTAAATACCCATTAATTTAATAATATTATTAATATAATATATTAATGTTAATTAAATACACATCAAAAAAAACAAGTGGTAAATAAAGAATATATATCACATAAATAAATGTGAGATGAAAAAACCCTTACCTTAAGTATTGACTTTATTTTTACAAGTTAAAACCTCCTATATAATAAATATATGTTTATTATAAATATAACACATAAAAATATTATTATATATCATACCGTATATGATTTTATTATGACTTATATTACCTGTTTATTAACAATTCCATTTTTAGGTAATGATTTAGGTAATAACCGCATTGTTTTTCATCCATTATTTGAATAGTTATTTTCGGTCCTCTTAATAAGATCATGATTTAATTATCTAAATAATGTAAAACATGGTATAAATACCATATATATTTATTATTTAAATATTTATATTAATCTATAAAAGATATAAATATGAAATGGAATACACTATTCATGGAGAGGGTAGGCCACATATATGCATAAACGTTGTCTCCATTCACTAGTCGTATTGAAAATTAGAAAGTAAATGAAATATATTTATATATATATATATATTATCATTATAGTAGAATTATTATTTAATATATATCATATAAGTTTACAAAACTCATCCTTAATACATTTTATGCAAAGTGTGAATAAATCACATCGCTTTGAGGAGGCGGTAGTCCACACATCCACAAAAGAAACTATAGTATTTACATAAAATCAAAATAATGAATGTTTGTTTTATATAATAATTAAATAATAAAAAATTTAATATATATATCATATATATAATATAAAAACATTATTTACATCATAATTCCCAACAATGATATGTGGTAAAAGAAAAAATAAATGGCATCATTTTGTGAGGCGGTAGTCCGCCATACACATGAACGGTAATTTAGTTACCCATTTGATGGAAGAGTGTTCATGTGTAGGTAAAACACTTATAATAACAAAATATCAGTATATTAAAGATAATGAGGTTATTATATAATCATATAATAAATATAATTTAGGGGTGTATAATGAAAATAAAACAAAAGTGATGGTGGAAGGATGTTTCCTATTCTTTGAGAAACTGCTCTTGGTTTGCACCAAAGGCATTTCTTGGATGGATTTACGCTCAAAGGTAGGATTCTAGGATTAATTGGGGGAATTTTTTGGGGATATTTGGTCAGTATTTTTCCAAGCCAAATGGATTGATATGTGTGAAGAAGTAAGGGGTGACTGCCCTTTTATAGTGGTCGAGGAGTGGCATTCTTGTAAATACCAAAAGATAAACACTATTGGGAGGTCTCCATTACCTCATGTACAAGAAAATGGAAAAATAATGTATTAAAGGATAATTATGGTCGATAAAAACCTCTACCAAAGGAAAATAAGTGCATTTTATAATTTATATTCTTAACTTCAAAGTTTCCCTACTCTTATTATTTTGGTTTTTATTAAGGTAACTATTTTTTAAACCTAAATAATTTAACCATTAAGAATAAATTAAGGTAATATTTATTAGAAAATATAAAACCAATTAATTCTAAAATATGATTTATAATTTTATAAAAATAAATCCCATGTATTTTGGAAATTAATTTTAAAACAAGCGCATGTAATGCATAAAAACACTACTTTAACCTGAACCAAGCTAACAATATTTTTCTATCAAAATGTCAATATGTTAATTACATAAGATAAATTAGTTCATGAATATATAATATTTTATAATTATTATTATCTAAAATTTATTTCTTAAAATATATTATTTTTTAAAAAATTTAATATCTTTTTAAAAAATATAATTTATTATAAAATAACAATAATATCAATTTTAAAATTATTTACTTAATCTAAATAAAAAAATATCAATACAAATATGGAATTAAAATATATTAATTTGAAACATGTGTAACATGATATATTCATCTAAAAAATTAAATTCAATAATTCAATAAATTTAATTCACTTTTATTTTTTTAGTATCATTTATTTTAGTTAATTATTAACTAAATATTTACCACATTTTTAATTCCTTAAGAAGTTAATCAAAATAATTCATCTCTAAAAACTGAATATAAGTAAATATTTTGACAATAACTCATTTAACCTTCAATATAATTAATACTACTGAAATAATATAGTTTTTGTTAATATCTCAAGGCGTTATAACTGTTAATGGATATGAAGGTCCCTTTTTTTGTCTTTTTCTTACATAACTTGTTATATAGGTCTATTTCATGATATAGTATACCAATAACTCAAAAAATTAGATAAAATAAAGGATATGGTAGAAATATTGGCATACAATGGATTTTGTACAAGTTTATAGGTCATTTTTTCCGTTAATATTAATGTTTACCCACTAAGTAAACTAATTTTTAAATTAATTACAATAATTAATTTTAATTAATTTCACTAATATTCTGGTCAATAACAATGTTGAACTTAATAAAAATGATAAATTATTATGATTAAAATTTTGACATCTATTTCTTACCAAATTCTAAACATAGAAGCGGTAGAGATTAATTTAAAATTAATGTTGCTGACGTGTTGCGAAAGTGAGTTTTTTAAGTGAAAATGTTTAAAAGTTTGAAATGTTTTTATATCAAATTTTAATGTGAAATTGGTTTTAGTGGTATAAATATGATTATTTTATGTAAAATTTATATAATTAAAATTGAAAACCAAATTAAAATTATATTTCAAATATAAATAAATTAGACAAAAAAATAAATTTAGAATTAAAATTTAGTATTTTTCACTATTCATCCAAAAAAGAAGTTTTTCAGAAAAAACCAAAAAAAATCACCCTAAGATAATTTTGATTTTATGAATTCAAAAAATAATTTTATTTTATCAAATTAAATTTCTAAAATTTTCTAAAATTAATATTATTATTTTTCAGATAATGACATAAAAAACATTTCATTTGAAAAAATTGTATTTTCAAACATATAAAGACTATACCAAAAATAATATGTTTTATTATCAATATGTTTTATTTATATAAAACAATTATAAATAATATTTAAAAATTATTTATTAATATTCATGTTACTAAGTTTAATTTGTATTTTATAACTATCTCACTTAAATAATTATAATAACAAGATGTTTTTTCATAGAAAATCTGTATAGTATGTAATGAAATCCAAGTCGGTGTTGCATGTAGAATAATAATTTCATGGTGTAGTGTATTATAAAATATTAACTTGATGTGGAAAAAAAATAAATAATATATTTTTACTTTCATATAACATGATCTATATTCATTGTTATGTGAAATGAAAAATATTAAAAAGTTCAAATTAATTTGAAAAAAAATCTCAAAATCTCGAGGTGTTACAACGGATGTACCACACTATGCAGGTTATTGTTCCTAGACTAAGATATTTGGGTAAGAATATCTATGAAATTTTTAACTCCACATCTCAAGGAATTGGGGATGACGTTCTGGAAATCATTGCATTTCCCATTGCATGGGTTATTGACTAGTTTCTCCTAGTTCCCACCATTTTATAAAATAGAAATGGTTTCAATAAAATATAATTCAAGAAGTCGTGAACAAATAATTTATTATTTTGTGAAATTAACTCTAATTTAATATCATCTAGGATCCCTATGTTTATCACTTTTCTAAAAAAATATTCTCTTATGCATACATATACTTATTCTCATACTATGGGTTTTCATTAATGATTTCTAATCCTAAATCCCAAATTAACTAAACCATACTTTGATACCAATAATAGTGGCCCTTATTTTTCTTAAAAAAATATTACATAATTTTTATGATAAACATCATAATAGTGTTACGAAATCAGGATTTAAAGGTTTAGTTCCTAAAAAAAATTGTCCCAAACATAACTTTTACATAAAAAACATAAAAATTATATAATTCTATATTATTTATCTTCTTAGTGTCCCTTGTGTTCCCTTTAGCACAAGTAATCACCTGAGGATATACATCAAATAAAGGGGTGATATAAAATCCCAATAAGAGGATAGATAAGGATGTGAAGTAATATAATGTGGGTGAGGATAATCATCATAATCACTACATAATCATAGGGTCATCATCATTATCATGAGATAAAATATTAGATAAAGGAATGGAATTTTGAACTGCCTAAAAATGAAACATCAGGTTTTAGTGGTCAAGAACCACACATAGTTTTGAACAAATCTAGCATTATGTTCACACATAACATATACAAATAATCATATGATCATCATTTTGGACAAATCTAGAATACTTTTTACGCATAATACACAGTATCTCTTGAGATGCATTAAATTTCCAAATGCATTGGAGGGATATATAATTTCAAGCCCACCTGTCACATCAAAAGATTTAAATAATCATTCCTTCCACCTAGAACATATTACAATCAAAGTCATGATTTAACCCATGTAAAGGAATGTGTTTCATAAGGATTTCATCAATCGTGATTTCATGATTAAACATGGTGTTCCCAAATGGAATAGGGGAAATAACATATTTTTTATAAGAATTGTAATTTTTTAGAGAAGAAGAAGTATCTCAAGTTCAATGAATATGTATTTTGAAAAGAAGTGTTCTTTTGGAAAATTTTTTTATTTTTCATAAAATAATATTGGAATCATGTATATCCCTAAAAATGAAATGGTAATGACAATTAACTTATATTTGATGAATATTAAAAGAATATTCACATAGAAATTTTGCCTGAAAGAGGAATAACCCAAAGAAAGGGAGTTGGGTTCAAAAATACCTGAACCTTATGTCTAGATGTGTTATGAATTTTCACATAGTATCCTAATTAATATAATTAGATCCATAAGACATGAATAAGTATTCATCATGATTTTTATTTCTTCTTTTATGTCTTTTTTATTCTTCCTTTTATCAATATTTTTCCTCTTTTATCCTCTTCTACTATTTATTCCCTTTCAATTCATATGACATGGAGAATTTTTTCTTTGTATTGATAGAACATAATATTATATCCTTATATGATGATAATACTTGGGAGACTGTATCCTTTTAAAAGAATTATATTAATCCCATCAAATAAAATGTTAAATATCTCTATTTATTTTACTTAAATATTCCATAGCATTCCTTACTAACCTTTTTAAGTTATCTTCATACATAGAAACATTTTACACTTCCTTTTGTCTTATACTCAAGGATTGTATCTTCATATCTTCTTGTTATTCATGGGTAAAATATGTTTCCATGAAAATATCCTTAAAATTCTTCTATTTAATGTTAGATATTTCCTCATCATCCTTAGTGTTTCGAATTAATGATAATAATTAATCTGTATCCCCTACTAGATGATAACTTTCCATGATAACCTTATCCATTTAATTACTTCCAAAAATTATAAATTTCTTCTCTAAAGAACTTATCTGATACTCGATAACAAATAGATTTGTATCCCCATTTAATTATGGTGGTTCCTAATGCATCAAGTGGTCAAACATTGTTACACCATTTTTGGATCGACAATATACTCTATAAGGGAAATTTTATTGGTCATAACAAGACTTATCTTCACCAATATAGTTATAATTTTTTCAACTCTAGTTGTAGCTCTGGATCCAACATTATTTTCTTTCCCAAGGGGAAAATCTATTAATTGATTATGTGCATTGATATGGTTTCTTTGTTAAATATCTCAAATAAAGAAAATATTTTCAAATACGTCATAATGGTCCGAAAAATTAAATATGATTCAATAAAATAATATCCCTTGGGAATGCCAAACTAGGTGTACTACAATGGAACACTCACTGTGCATTATAATGATAGTTGAGATATACTCAAACCAACTCTTTTCTGGGTTATCTCCCCTAGATGCATATTCTCTAAAATGAAAACCAGAAATAGTATCCATAGAGGCATGAATATATAGAAAAATCACATAATATATACCTTATAAAAACTTTATAATGATATACTAAGACCTATCCATAAAGTTATTTATAGGTTTATACTCTTATATCTATGGTTTCATAAATCTAGTTCTTAATTTTTCTACTAAACTCGATCTGATACCAACTATAAAGAACATGACCCTAGTATCCTATATTAAGTGGCTCTATTATTTTATTGAGACTAGATATAAGTGATCAAATCCCAAAAAACATAATATTTTATTAGTCTTGGAAAACTAGATAAATTCTTGAATCCCAAATTAAAATTGAAAACTTAAAATATAAGATTTTATTTGCTTGGAGAACACCATTATCCCCTTTATCATATCCTTACTAATCAATCACAATACACTTCCTAGAATCAATGGGAAAGGAAAATAAGAAATAGGTGAGATCATATGGTCAATAAGGGTATGTGTATTGAAAAAGATAATAAGGCATGAATAATATTGAAATAAAAAATAAGGATCTAAGAATTAAATATAAATAATCACAATATTTACAAACATAAACATGGATTTTATAAAAAATCAAATATTTATATAGACATTAATATCAAATTTCAAAATGATGTAATGCATGATTATGGACATCTAAAGCATATCGTTAAGACCTCAGCCAAGACATCGTATATAAATGGGTAATGCCCTGACTAAAAACCAAATATAGTTTGTCTCATGGGACCAATTGATAAAGCTATTGACTATGTGATTATTTTCCCTACCCTAAACGTAATAAGTACAATTTATTCATCATATTAATAAATAATATAACTTAATCAACATGCTTTATAAATTAATTACATCCCATGTAGGAAGAGTTTCCATTTAAAATATTAATACTTTCACTAGTAAAATTGATCATAAACCATCAATATAAATATGATATGTTATATTATATCATCAGTATCAGATTTAACAAATTATATTTACATAGATGAAAATAATTTAAATATATCACTATAAATTTTCCAGATGAAAAGTACCCTTTTTGATTTAAAATTACTTATCTAAAAATTTACCAAATACTAAGGAAAAGATTTTCTCTGAAAATCAACTTATAAAATATGAAGTAATCTTAAAATTAATGATTTTTAATGATGGTAGGGTACTCTATTCAGGTTTCATAGTTCAAACAAACATTTTTTCACTCTTTTGTTTAAAGGTAAAAAAGTACCTCTTTTTAAAAACAATTAGAATATTACATATATGATATTTTTTAAAATGAGAAAATTAGTTAAAATATGTTTAATAAATCATTTTATATTGTTAAAAACATAATATTATACATTTTAAGGAAAATATGTACATGGAAGAGAAAGAATCTAGGTTGAGTATAAAAATATATTCTTTTCTACTTAAATACATTATTTTGGTGTCATGAGTACTTAAAGAGGGAAATTTTTATGTAAAAATTATAATTTATAGAAATAACTAGATTAGAAGAAAATATATTGGTTTTAATATAGAAATAAAAAATAATTTCTCTATTATAGACATAAACATAAACAATTCCAAATAATGATGAGATTGTGAACTAGACCCTTACCTTAGGTTTGAATTTCTTCCTACATGTTCAAAAATCCTATATAGTAATTATATATTTATTATAAATATATTCTAAGACCATAGTAATATATATAATATCATATATTATTTACTTTCAATCTTTTATCACCCATTTATTAACTATTATTTGTTAAAATCACTATTTCGAATAATAGTAACTTCGCTTTTTTATGTATATTTTGGTTTGGTACTTTTGGTCCATATACTTAGATAATGGTTCTATAATCCCTATAATTATTATAATGGTATTAATATTTTATCTAAACATTATATATTTATTTAGATTAATCTTTATGTTCTATACATATGAAAATGAATTACTGCGTTTATGGAGATTATATGTCATACGTACGCATGAACACTGATTTCATTTTTTGACGAATGTAACAAAAAACGGTAAATAATAAATCACCATTACAGTATAACTACTATAACATATAAATCATATATATTCAATAAAACCAGCCTTATTTTCATCCTTGTAAAAAATTAAAAATGAATTGTATCACTTCATGGAGGCAGTATTCTATATGTACGGATGAGTAACGTTATTGTTTTCCAACAAATTGGAAGGTAAATATATATATATATATGATATTATAAGTAAAAATGTAAAAAATAAAATATATAATATATATATATATATATATTAAATAAATCATTATTACCATCTTTAAGATGCGGTGATGGAACACGAATGACATTGGTTCGTGACATGGTAGTCTATCGTACATGTACTTGATTGTTTCGTATCCCATTTCACAGAAGAGGGGATGGATATAGGTTATTCCCTTTGAAAAATAACATCTTAGTATAAGGAATATACTATTGTTTTTATTTTAACATATTTTAAAAGATTTTAAGGTTGTAGAGAAATAAATAAAACAAAAATTCTTGGTTAAGAACAATACTTCTTCTTTGGACAACCTCTTTAGATTTTCATCAGAAGCCTTATTATGAGGTTTCCCTAATAATAACAAGTCTTGAAGTTTGTGGGAAATAATGTAAGGAATGTATTTGGATAGGTATTCTATTATACATAATCCTTTTTAATTGGTAATAATAGAGGAAAGGGGTGACATTTTATAAGTGGGAATGAGTGGAATTTTTTTGTAAATACCAAAAAATATTCAATAATGGAAAGTCTCTGTCAATACAAGTGCCTAAAAGAACTATAAAAAATATATTGAAGGAATATTAGGTTCAATAAACACATCCACCACTAAATAGAAACATGTTTTAAAAATTTTATTCCCTTAACCTCTAAGGTTACTCACTTTTACCATTTTGGATTTCATCAGGGTAAAATTTATTTTTTACCTAGGTAATCTATCTTTTAAGAATAAAACAAAAATAATAATTATTTAATATTTTAGTCCCAATAATTTTAAATTTTAAACCCAATTTATCAAATTAAAATCTTATGTGTGTGTAAACAAAATTAATGTAATAGCATGTAATGGGAAAACCCCATTTTAACAATAATAGTGATAAATAATTTTTTTACTATCATTACGATTCATTTTATCCAAAAATTCAGTTCCCATAATTATATAATATTAATTATTCCTATTAAAAATATTGAATCCATTTTATTATATTCAATTCTTAGAAGTGCTGGAATTTAATTTAAAATTAAACACACAAACGCGATGAAAATTGTTTTCCAAAGAAAAAGTTGGCATATGTATAAAAAATATGTATATCAAAATTCAATATAAAATTGATTATAATGAAATTAATTGGATTAATAATATAATTACTCTAATTTTTTTAAATCCACATTAATAAAAAATTGAACATTGTAAATTATTTAAATGAAATGACAATTTTTCATAAAAATCAATATTTTTCACCATTCATCAAAAAATATATATTTTCATAAAAATCTCAAAAAGTCGCACTATGATAGTATTTACATGATTATTTAAAAAAATAATTTTTTCAAATAAATTTTATTAAATTGGAAAATTTTAAGTTTAAAATAATTTTTTAAAATTCAATGAAACTGCTTTTAAAATAATATTGTTTTTTAGAAGAAAAAAAATATATTTTACTTTTAAATGATTTTTTTTTACAATCAATAAATAACCCATAAATTTATTTAATACATGTTTTAACTATATAATTTTCAAAATTTAGTTATTAATATTCTTAACAACTTATTCAATCAATTTATCATACAAAATTTAAATCATTTTATATTAATTGTGAATGGTTTTCAATTAAAATGGATATTTAATTATTATTATTTTAAAATGTGGGAATTTAAAATTGAGAATATAAAATGAATTAAAATGTGTATTTTTAATGATTTATTTTATGAAGAATGTTTGTGCTGAAATTTGAAAGTATTTTTTATTACCTTTAGGTGAAATATTAGGTCATCCATAGGTTAGCCCTCAACCAAGGTCCCACAAGACATTTTTCCAACCCCATAGAGGGTTCAAGAATCCAATAAATTCTTTTTTAAGGCTTTATTAGGTGGTAGGATGGTGTGATTCATGTGGTAAAGATCCCACATAGAGGAATTTCCAATCACTATGAAGACCCTTACATGTCGGCATGAACCCGTTTTTGTGTGTCAGGCGTGTACGCAGGGGCACATCCAAACAATAAGAGTCTGATCAGTGGATATTCTAGATAACTATTTATATAATCACTACCAATCACTATATTTTTTATGTGGGATAGTGATGTCATGACATTGTTCATCAACTTACCTAAATTTCGCCATTCTCAGTTCGGTTGCTTGCCCTAGTGATAGAACATTTTATTCCACCACTCTCTACTTCCTGCCATTGATGAGAATCATCTAACCACTGTTTAACTCTCCAAATAATTCCATTATTTCCACCAAGAGAGCCAAGTATCATTCCAAATCGAACCACATAAGATCGAGACCACCATGGATCATCTTTGTGTCCTTATAAGAACATGTTCAATCACTATTTGAATAATAATATCACCCTTTAAGGAATAATATCTATATATATCCACTTTGAAGGTTGGATGGGTTTATTGAATTAACTATATCGTAGTTTTTTTTTTGTAATAGGATTTCCATGTAGTAGTTCCCTTCCCAGTGGTGTTTTTAATGTGTTGTTGAGGGACCCTTTTAGAATTAGTGAAATTTTAAGAGACTGAGGAGTTTTTTATCCTGGGATAAAAGTATAGAACATAGAATTATATGCATACAAGGTATCTTCACCATGGAGGAAATGTTTCACCCTTGTCTTGCTGAATATGGAAGTTCAAATTTTTTAAGAAAAATTGATTTCTCAATGTTGCGTTGTAGAAGAAGAATCATGTGACATGGAGAACAATATATTGGAAAATTCCAATAATAAAGAAATATGTGAAATATTTTTTGTCTTCATGGATATGTGGGATACCCAAAAACCCATTCATGTATATGCATGGAACAATTGGTTATGACACAATAAAATTCTCACAACATAGCAGTTTTCTTCACTACAAATTTGGATGTACCAAGGTTTCAAAATATTTAATATGTAAAATTTAAAAAATGAGATAATAATACATTCAAAAAATAAAAATAATAGGTTTTTAATTTTTTAATGATGTAGATATAATGGTTTACTCCCACTATAAATAATATGGGTTGCACCACAAAAAAATGATTGAATGATTAAATGAATGATGGAAGGTTGTTGTTCTATTTTTATATTTTTGTTTTTCTATTTGAGTTTAGTCAATTTTATAATTGTAATTAATTATATTTTTATAAAATAGTGATCCATATATTTTCTTCACTATTTTTTCATTATCATATCTCTCAATACTCTTCTCTTCTTCTCACTCATTCTTACTCCATGGCCTGTTACTTTAGAAAATATAATAATGAACCACAGCTTGGCCTCAGGGGAGGATGGGTACTTATTGAATTCTATACTTAAATTATTTATTGATTTCAATAACTTTTGGGTGGATATTGTTGAATTGTATGGGTGTCTCAATTTTTAACAATGAAAAAAATCTTTATTTCACTTCTATTATTTTATTTAAAACTTTTTCCTCCCTTCTATTGAACATAATCCCTCACATGATTGAGTTGAACCATTAAATTGATTAAATGAAATATAATATAGTTGGGTCCTATAAGATTAAACACTCTCTATTAAGGTGTGTAATCAACATTTATTATATGATAATGTTTATTTAATATTGTTAGGAATTAACGATTTCACAACCAATAAATAAGAGGATTGTAATAAAAGAGTTAAATTTCACAATTGGATTATCAAACTAAATTTAATCAATAAAATATAAATAATAAAGGAACTATAATTAAAACCATTAGTCTAAGTAATATCTTCATTTTATATTTCATTTCATGTTAGTATAGTTTTTAATTCCATTCTCTCTCATCTATTTCCATTATTTTAGAAAATAATTATAACTACAAAAACTAGTTTTTTAGGTGAATTGGAATTAGTATATAAATAAACTATGAATCACCTCAAGTGATATTACAATGGTTATCTATTTTTTTAGACTATTAAATTATATATAATATCTTTTACATACCTCATGATAGGTGTGTGTCAAAACATGGCATTTGTTTTGGGGAGATAAGAAGTTGGTTGCTTGTTTTTTATTTTTCAAATTTAGATATTTTTTTACTACTTTCTACAAAAAAAATCCTATTAAAATTATTATTATTCTGTAATTTGTTAAATGATACCATATTATTAAAAATAAAACAATTACTTAGATATGTAACATCAATAAAAAAATTGTTAATGATGATTTACATTATTAGTTGTAATGTATTATAGAAAATATGGAGTTGGAAAGGAGGAAAATTTTAAAAATCAATTGGGATTATTAGGAACAACCCAAACCTTAAAAAGATAAAGAACCCGAGCTGGTGGTTGAATAAATTTCCCTAGTCCTATTTATAATAACTTGAGGAGGTAAAAGATGATGTACTTGAATATCATTTCCACCTCACTCAGCCATTATTAGACGATAGTGATTATGAAGACATGCGTGATAATATTCATATTGGAAATGAATAAGACCTAAAAAAATTCTGGAATGAGTATGAGTTACAACATGATCTCCTCATTCTTGTAAAAGTAGAAGATCCCACACTATTTCATATTACTCTAGCATTGGAAGAGGAATACACCACCCATATGGTGGAATTTGAAGAAAATTTGGAAGATACTGACTAGCTACCTATATCCAGTGAAATAAAACATTAAGAGATCCTTACCACTAGATAAGGGATTATAGCTGAACCAAGATAGGGATATGATCTTAACTTTAACTCTATATCATTGATTTTATTCAATGTGAATTGATTGTAACTCCCAACTATTTTAAAATTTCATAATTGGAAAAATATTCTTTTTTTTATGGATGATGAAGAATATGTACATGCACATATTTAGGAACACATGGATCTCCTTGATTTTTTTGAACATGCATTTGAGGAAGTACATAATGATATCAACATTTCTTTCCTTGATGAAAAAATGTAATAAAATTCTCACCAAGAAATGTTGAATTCTAATTTTGATTCTACATGATTAAATTATATTTAATTGAAACTAAATTATAAATTAACCTTTGAAAATTAAAATAATGTATCCCATATTGAGAAAAAATTTAAAAAGTATGATGAGGATTAATAAGTAACAATAAAGAATGACGATAATCCATACTTCTTCCTATCCCACTATGAAAGTTATAACTCATTGTGAAGGAAATAAATTTGGTGTACTCTATCCATAGACTCTTCACTAACAAATAAGAAGTAAAATATAGGAAAAGACGCATGTGGTGGTTTAATTCTAAGAAGATCCATCCATAAATGGATTATAGAAGGCATATCATACTTCTCTTTTGTAGGCACTAAATGTAGGGTCCCATGTTTTGGACTTGTGGAAATTTCAAAAGGAAGTTGAATTTCTTATTTGGTGGATGATCACTTTTCAAATACAATCTACATGATATAAATTTGAGAATGGGAACACATAAAAGGATTTCTCTCATATCATGATCAAGGATTGAATTCTGTCTTTGAGGCCTATATTTGTGTTAAGAGTTTCAGGATTCAAAACCAAAAATTTTGGCTAGATATCCTTAGGCACACAGTAAGTGTTGATCATACAACAACTGTGTGTCCTATTTAGTTTTGCGGTATGGTTAGTTTAATTATGAGAATTGGCTTAGATAACTATAAAATCCTATGAAATAAATTGTAATCACATCACATGGTTGGTGTGTGATTTTTCTAAACAGAAACTTATCTAGTATTCTTGGTTCCATTTAAAAACATTACCTACATAGTTAGGTGAATGGTTTATAAAATCATGCATCCAAATCATGTTCCCCTTTAAAATGTTTTTTTAACCATTTATACCTCCATTACTTATATTATTTTCCTCCCTATTTCTCTCCCACTTCCCATGCATAGTTGCCTTCTCGAGCTCCCACTTGGCCTCTTCCAAAGCTTCCATGGATCTCCTCTTTTCATACTCTGATTCAAGCATTATTAAGTTCATTGGAAGCATAATGGTTAGTCTATGATTCTCCATTCCTCCTTTCTCTATTTATCTTGTTTTATTGGATGTTATTTTAATGTAAGAACATATTCCATATTTTCAATGTGTATTTATATTCTTTTAAATTTTACCATTATTTATCAAATCAAAGCTCAATAATAAGTGAGGTAATCATCTTAAGCATAAAGTAAAATGATTTATATTCTTTTACCTCAAAGTTTCATTATTTATAAAATGTGTCATTGTTTCATGCATCATGATTTTCAGGGATCTCTCCTAATTTTTTAAAACCCTTAAGTTCAATTCCTAGACCTTACACTTGGTGTTCTATAAACCTCATGACATGGTTGGAGGTTGTAAGCTATAATTGGTCCACCCCTTAGGGTGATCCCTATTAATTACCTTATTAGTTGTTTGTTGCAATTAACCAAAATACTATTTATGTGTGTTTGGTTTGAATCATAATAAATGTAATTTTATTTTATTTTAGAAATTATTTTATTTTAATTATAATAGAAATGTCTATTCAGGTTGCCTTTTATCACTTTTGAGTTGTATGACTAATGAAGTGGTTTTATTTTATAAATATTTGGATACTTTTTCTCCTCTACTTAGTGGAAGCTGAAATTAAATTAAATTAATTTTTAAATGGTTCAATACTACTACCTAGCCTCATTTTCATTTATAAATGAAATACGAAATGGAATAAATGAAAACCAAGGGTGAGTTGGAATGGATGTTTTCCATGGCCTGGTATTATTTATTAAATGAAACCTGCCTTAGGCTATTTAAAATTTATATTATCAAAGTAGTGGTTAGACTTAAGCCATCCTGGTATTCCTAAGGGAATTCCATAAGCACATAAAGTATGCTAACCTGATTCATTGGTCTGACTACTGAGTGAGATACCAAACTCGAGTTTGGTCAATGAATTGTCTATATGTGAATTCCTTGGTGTGGTACTAATAATTCACTCACATATCCAGAAAATTAGAGTCTTTATGATTATATCTACGTATTCAACTTGATTTCCTCATAAATACAATGAAATGGATTTTTTATGTGAGATCTAAATTATTCTTATCCCAAGATTACTTGGGGCATGAATCCCTGTACTCTGTTAGAACTTTTATGGTGGAATTCCAATGATTTTTCATATATATTAAACTCATAACCCTATTTCCATAATACATGAGTCAGTAATATGATTTGGCTAGACCCTCTGAGGTCATGGATTCTTATGTCACACATTAGGTCCTTCTTTATTATTATCATTATCTTGATGTTTTCTATTTAAGGTATGATACCCCTAAAATATCAATTCAATATGTTGATGCCTAAGTTGTAAGCCCTAGGTACTCATTGGATCATGTATATCTATGAATATGTAACTTATTACAGGTATTTATATATATATATGATATAATCTATTAAAATACATTTTGTCTTAGGCCAAAACACTTATAGTTAGCCTGGTATCCACTGAGAAACCTGGGTGTGACATGGGTTTATTATTTAATTCACTGATTTAATTTTGATATACACATACACTAACTTATTTATTATTATCATAATATATTTCATTAGATTCCATTAGTGTTGGCCTTTTTATTAAATCTCACTCCCTTTATGTGTCTTCGTTTGGTACCAAGACAGACCTTATGGTTATAGGATTGGGTTATGTATTTATTTTTCTTGATTTTATTCATTTTGTATTATTACCCAAGCATACAGAGCTTAGGAGTACATTATTGATCTAGTTCTCATGATGCTCATGGATTTATCCTTTGAATATTTTTTTCAATTAATTATGCATATATTTTATTGTATGTCTCCAAGAATTTACTCCTATCATATGTTTACCACTTGTATTTCGTAGATTTATATATAAATTCATGGTTCTGGATTTAGAGTGGTCTATTTTCTCAGTTATTACTATCTCTTGTATCTCAATTATTTATATTTACTCCATTGTTGATTTATTATTAATACACTATTGTATTATTCTATCATGAGGGTATAGTATCCCCACTGTACCATCATTGGACACTTGGTGCTAGGTTGTGGCCCATGATGTATGGGGAGGTGCACATGAGGCCATGTGACCGACTGGCTTGAGGCGTCATTTCTGAGGCTCCGAGGCTGGTACATTTGAATGTGGAATTAGAGCATTTATTTACCTTTCTCTTACTATTTTTTGTTGCTAAATAGAATACTAGAGATGTGTTAGCACTTGGTAAATAGTTGTTTTTGTGAGTGATCAATCCATGTGTGGGGAAAATACCAAGTGGCTAGGGAAGCGACCGTTCTTTGTGTTATTCTTTATTATAGATTATTATTATTTCATCTTGAGTGATTTATGTACTTTATTATACTTCAGATTTATGGGATTTACTTTATTTTACCCTTGTCCCAATATAGAATGGAATAATTATTACATTCATCATTATAGACACATTGATATTCACATGCCATGCATATGCTTTGACATTTAGGTTACATTTCTTGACAACATGATACATTTTGGATGTGCCTTGTGTTATTTACCCACATGATTCCATGTATGACATGCTTAGGTGATTATTTATCATGCTTTCATATGCCATGATTTGGTGCTTTCCTGTTTATATTTAAGTATTCTTTAATACTATGTGATTGTATGACTTGTTATAATTATGATATATGATTGTTAATTAATGTTTCTACATAAACCTAAATGGTTTTCTCTGATATATCTTGATGGTTTCACCTTAATTAACCAATATTGACATGTTTTAGCCATGAAAAATTGGTTTAATGGACTAAAACATTAATTATTATGATTAAATGGGTGTCAATATCAATTTATAAAGTTTATGAGCCTTTATAAATTAGGATGGTTAACCCATGTAATCAAACTAATACATATGGACTTGTAATATTTTAAAATTTGGAGTAAATATCTAGTTTAAGTTACTTAAATTTCAATTGAAATTTTTTAAGATATGTACCTTTATGACATGGAAATAAAAATTCATCTAACTAATCCAGGATTCCTATATTTATATATATACTGGATTTTAATTCTTATAGAAAATAAGTATTTTAAATTAATATGTTATTAAAAATTTATAATGGCTCAAATCTCTATTACATGGGCATGATTACCCATATTCCTGAATTTATAAATGCCCAACTAGAACCAAGAAGGTTAGTTTCGTAATGTTGCTTATGAAATAAATCCGCTAAAGGTGTAATAAATCATAAATGAATTGAATGTTTTTGGGTTTCATTAGATAGACCCAGGTTGAAATGATGGTACCCTATTAGTTCTCAATTATCTTTTATAATTTAGTTTTTAACCCCATGGGAGTGTATTCATGCTATGTGGGATGATTACTCAAAGTGTTAGTAGCCACTTATATGGGTTATGTGTAAATGTATGGTGGTATCCTACTGAGATGATCCCCTTTAATTAATAATTTCATTTTATCTACTTTTGATCTATACTTATATGAGGAACTAGTTAATTAAGATTTCAATTAAAACCTAAAGGTTTTTTTCCTCTACATATTTGAATAGATATTTTCTTTAACGAAGCCCAACTTTGAGAACATTATGGATAAATAAAACTGATAAATGTATTTTATAAGATAAATTTTCAAATTTTGACATGATTTCATTTCAATGAATAATTATTTAGAGGAAGTTTGATATAACATTCCTTTGTTTCCTTCAGGTGTTATCTAAATAAAGTAATATGTATTATTTTCCATCATAAATGGTACTTGATATACCTTAGACTAATCCTTTTAATTGTTTAAAATTAATTAAATCAATGAAAATGGATGAAATAAAACATCAATGTGGTGTTCATTGTTTTGACCCTCATGCAAGGGTAGTCTAAATTTTTCCTTGGGATATTCCTTGAACAAGAGAAAGATTTTTCTATGTAGATCTTAATTATCTCCCTATTTTCTTTTACTTTAATCTAATAGATAGAAGTTAGATCCAATAAACCATTTTAGCATCATTATAACTTATAATTTGATGCTTTATTCTTTTGTAAGAGGATATCTTGGTTGAGGTAGTTCCCTCTAAGATAAATTATTATGGGTAAATGATTCTTTCATTAATCATATGTGAGGGGTTTTTTGGGCGTAATTTTCTCGAGTAAGGATCTTAGTAATGAAACAATACCACCAAGTAGATGGTTGGTTGTTCAGTAATTTAATCCTTGTTAAGGGTGTGAGAGTCATGCAGTTCTATTCTTTAGTGGGTTAGACATGCTTAGTGCATGGTCATCCACTTATTATATTATGTGACCTTTCTTATTTTTTATCGATGGATGGATCAAGAGGTCATCGGCTAGATTAATAGTCATATGGGATAATAAGACTCTTGGATAAATCTTTTGTATATTCCATCAGATAATGGGATTCATAGGGCCAAAATCCATATAGATAACATTAAATGATTTATCATTGTATTGGTGAAATACTAAGGTTTCACACATTTAAACTCATGGTACATGTCAATTTTGTAAAATGGCATAGAAAACTATATGGATTTAGATGGAATAATTAAATCTTTAGTTATTATTTTATGTTATTGGGTCATCTATGGAGTAGATTGACCTGGACATTGGAGTGAATTTAGTTTTCCTAGTACTAGTGATGATGTAGCTAAAGGATTAGGTATTATAAAAATCTCAATAATTTTATTTTAGTATTTTATTCTAGATGGATATTATTTTCATTATAAAGTCTAGAAAGATCATCACACTTACATCATGATTAAAATTTGATCTAGTGTGCTTTTAGGCTGCCTGTTTTCCTCTATTTTTGGTTTGGGTCTTGCTAAATGTGTTTCGATCATTCCTATAACCCATGTTCAGTGGTGGATGGATGGTGTGCCATGGGATGAGTTCCCATTCCCATAAAACAACTACCAGGAAACTCATAATGTGAGAACATTGAATCAATCGTGTTTCTACATTTCCTCTAAGTAGAGGGAATGAAATCGAACATTACCATTTAGAAATGGTAAAAATTGATTTTAGAATCCTTTTATGCTAGTATTTTTATTTATCTAGTCCATGAAATGATACTCAAGATAATACTTGATTATGGGTTTTTATGGATTTATAAATTATATTCTAAATTGAGGTGCATGAGCGACCTAAAGAGTGTAACACTTCTCACTCATGTCGGTGCTTTCAAGGCAGCACGATGGTAAATGTTTTGGATATATACACAACCTTTAAGGATACTATCTAAAGAGGTTGGTATTTGGTGGATATTTTTTAAATAATTATTCCTTATTAGTGATGGAATAATAGTTAATAAATGAAGATTCATGGGATAGTGCAGTTGAGCTCTTTTAAAAGGAAGTTATCCAGAGGTGGTTTGACTATTCCTTCCTCTGTGTAGTTGGATATGGTTGGCTGGAAACCATGTCAGAAACTTCTTCTTAGATATTAAGGGAGTTTATTTAGTATTCTTTATGACTGTTTAAAACCCCTTAGTGTACTCTTGTATTACAGACAATCATGCCCATTATCTTTATATCATCCAGGGTACACTGAGAAAAATTTCATTGCACACTGAGATAAAGAAATAAATATAAACAACTTGATGGAGCGATAAATAAAATCTTTTGATGTTATGATATATGAGAAAGGAAAACCTTGGAGGTGTTTAATTCCTTAAGTGATACTAGGATTTCCTAGTAGGAAGTCCTTGGATGGACTCATGAACACTAGCGATTTCTTTGACTCGATCTCCATGAATGATACTAATATTGATTTCAAGTAGGGTTCTTGATACGTGGAATTATTGGATGTATACCAACATATCACTATAAACTTATATGAATGGACTACCTTGGATGATCTCCTTGTACTCCAATAGTTAATCCCAAGGTTACCACATACTTATGTTCAGGTGCAGTTGATGAAATTTGATTGTTATGACATAAGGGTGCTGAATTTTATGTGCACCTATGTTCATGTTGTGGAACTATAGTTGAAATGTTTAGTTCATATAGATACATCACTAAAATCCGGTTATGATATTCAGTTAATGTGATCATGGATATTTTGAGATACTTTGGTTTGAAGGTATTAGGATTGGGCTTTCAGATGCGTTGGATTTTGAAACAATGTTCTTTTAGAAGCAATTTAATGGTAGTGAACAGGATAATTTTTCTAGGTTCATTAAATTAGGATTCTGAATAATGGCTTCAGAAATTTCATCTATAATAGATGAGTGAAATTTAATAGTTTAATATGAATTTTAATGAAAAAACAAACTATACCAGTTTAAATGTGGTCAATTGGGAATTGACCATTCGATTAAATTGAGGAATGTTCTAGGATCATCATTAGAATTCTACAAGAAAATTTAAATAGAAAATTATGAAAGTTAAGATACCATGACTCAAAATTGGATGTTAAATGTTGGAACCTATTTTGGGGAGAACCATAGGCTGGTTGGTAAAAGATATGATGATGGGATCATGTATTGGGTTATACAGGCTCATGTAAGTTCCATATTGATAGCTCAGTTTTGAATAAAAGCATTTGATCATGTTTAATGGATCTTATACTATAAACTAAGTGATTTTTGAATGTGTATCAGTCTTTTAAAATTAAAATAGGACAATTCAATGGAAATTTCATAACCCAATTTGGTCAGGTTTTGTTTTATTTGTTCACCAATGCTTCTTAAGGATCTGTATTTATAAGGTTGGGAGGTTGAAATGTCTCTTGATTTGAAGTAATGTAAATTTCCAAAAGAAATTTAATTTCCTATTTATTGGATGGTTCATTGTAAATCTGAGTTTCGGAACAATTAAAAGAGTTTTTTAGATAAGCATCATGTTCGGAAAGGATTATTTGAGTTCTGGATGTCTTTTATAAGCGTTGGGCTTCAAAACCTCAATTTTTGGAGAGACATCCTTAGTCACATGGTTGGTTCACAGTTAGAGTTAACCATGTGTCACAACCATTTAGTATGTTTTTTAAGGTACACTGTTAGTTTATCCATGAATGGAAGCCTAAATAACAATGAGAACCCCTGTAATAAATTATAGGTGAATCACATGGTTGGCACACAGTTTGTCTAATTATGAACCTATCCATGTGAGGAGGTGGAGAACATAGATAGTATATCCACATAGGTTGTTCATGGTTTTTCAAATTGTGTGGAAATATCACTTGGTTAGTTCCACTTAAATAGTATAAGTTTATGGTTAGGCACATTATTTGGTAAACTATACAGAAAATAATGTGCCCCTTTAAAATCTGTCTTTTTACCATTTTTTCTCAAACCCTTAAAATATTGTCTTCCCACTTTCTCCATCACTTCCCATGAATAGTAACCTAGTTGGACCCCTCCCCCTGGCCTCCTCCTAGGAATCCATTGATATTCTCCATTTATACTCCAATTAACGCATTGTGAGGTACATTGTAAGTGTAATGGTTAGTGTATGATTCATCCTTCCACCTTCCTCGGTTTATCTTTCCATATGGAATTTCATTTCAATGTGAGATCATAGGCTCTATTTTTAAGGTGTTTATCTATTATTTTGATTTCTCTCATACCACATTGATTTGATACTTTATAATTGGTGACTGGAGCATTGTAATCAAGAGTTAGGTCATTTATATATTTCTCCTTCAATGGTGTGTTTTCTATAAAATGTATAATTTTGTTTCATAATGGAATTTTTTATCATCACTGCAAATTTATTAATAAACATAAATTAAAGGCCTAGACCATAAAATTTTTGTTATATAGACCTCATGAAATAGTTGGAGGTTTTAACCTCCGCTTGGTCCACCCTATAGGGTGAACCCTACTAGTTTTCATGTTAGATTATGGTTGTAATTAACCAAAATACAACTTAAGTAAGATTAGTTTGACTCATAATAAATGGAATTTTATAAAATGATAGAAAACTTATTATTTTAATTATTACAATCCAAGTCTATTATCATGAACTTTTATCACTTATTATCCAGATGAAAAATGAAGTAGTTTTATTTTATAAATGATTAGATACTTTATTTCCTCATGATAGTAGAATTTAAAATTAAATTAAATGGATTGTTAAATGAATGCATACCACTGTCTGTCCTCATTTTAATTTAAAAATGAAATTCTAAAGGGAATAAATGAAAACTAAGAGTTAATTGGGATGGATGTTTTAAATGTACTAATACTATTCAAGAAATGAATGGATACTTATACTTTTTGACATTTTTCTTGTCAAAGGAGTCGTTAGACTTGATCTAGACTTTCATTCCTAAGGGAATATCTTATCCACCCAGTGGATTCCACCCTGATTCATCGGCATGATCACTAAGTGAGATACCACACTATCATTCATCCAATACCTTATTTATATGTGAATTACTCTATAGAGTATTGATGATTGAATTAAATATCCAAAAAATCAAAATTCTTTGGATTATCTCTCAAGATTCAACTTAATGTTCTCTTACATGTAACACTAATAATTACCTCATTGGTGTGATGATTTTTTGTCGGTTTATTTCTAGTGGTTTCTATGATGTGGAGGAAAATAATTAATGAGATCATTAAATAATAAATTAGAATACAATGAGTTATGTATGTGAAGTTTTGTCTATAATTATGTATGTATTGAGATAGTGTTTTAATAATTGGAAGAGGTGACAATGTAATATAAAATGATTAATATATGAATGTTGATAAGTGTTAATGGAATATAGACATAGCTTCATAAATTATTACAATTAATATATTTAAATGATTAGTGAATTTAATATCAATGATGAAATATGTAGAAAAATATATTGATTAATGTGGATAAAATGAGGTAATTTTATTTTTTTGTTGAGTGCATATATTTGGTTTGGGTGGAAGTGTAATTACTAAATATTAATGTAATTGAACTAAATATTGTGGTTGAGTAATGGAAATTATGGAAAATAAATGTAGTGTGGCTAGTGATGGAATAATATGTAAGGAGGAATTTGTGATCAAATATGAACTGGGAAGATATGTTGTAGTTGTGTGATTATTGTGGTAGTTATATAGAAATGGTAAAGTTGGAATTTATTGTAGTTAGTGGTGTTGGTAGTAGTGACTGGTTTTTGTGGTGGGGATGGTACGGTGATTGGTAGTTGTTATAGGAGTATTCTATTAAGAAGTTTACAGTTAGGTTCTGCTTGATTTTTTCAGTTTTTATTATACCAACAACATTTAGGATAGAGGTGATACAGATGGTTGGATAATACCACTTCACTACACTCTCTTCCAAATGTATCACAAGATGTGATAGCCTGAGGTTATTGAATGAGGTGATTTCATTATGAGGTAGGTTAATGGTGGAGATTTACATGGTAGGATGATAGAATGAAGTTAGTGTCATTCATGTTTCCTTCTCTATCGTGATGTGGTAATATGTGGTTGATGAGATGATATGGTATATGATTATGATTATATAGTTTTTTTGTGATGTGGACATGTAGTTATGTGTTTATGTTCTATATGGTGATTTGGATATAAAGAGGATGGTAATTACATGATGTATGTCACTGGGGTGTAGGGGAGACAAGTTCAGTAGATAAGTGTGTGTGGATTAAAAATATATATAATATTTGGATACCATGTCACTATAATTTTATATATATTTAGTGAGTGATCTAGGGTGAGGATGGGTGATAGAATACCTCGTTGTCAAAGAATTTTATTCTCAGTTTTATCTTATTTTTAAAGACTTTTCTTTATTTATAACATTAAATTCATTATAATATTTCTTTATTGTATTTTATAATGAGTTTTTTTAATCATTTTTCATTTTCAAGGATTTATTAGGGTGATTACACCTATATGTGTGTTTTATAGCCTTAGTTCTACCCGCAAACCTGTGGCATATTGGAGGTGGGATTCTGGATGAGTTTGGAGGGTTTATAAAATGTATGGGTTGTAAAAATCAAATTGTGACTATTGATGCTCTCCAAATAAGAATCAACAATTTTAGAATCAAAGAAATACAAAAAACATATGTATTATTTTCTCCATAAAATAAAGGAAATAGAAACATGGATACATATATATTAGGTGTCTAGGTTATGTGGATCACATGACCGCCAAGAAGACATGTGGTTTCATGTCCCTGGGAATGTCATGAAAAAAATTCATGAGCTTCATGAAATTTATTCAGGATCTCATGAAGCCCCTCCACCAAGACATCATGATCATGTGAAGGCTGCCATATAAGTTCATCCAACAATGTGACATGTTAACTGACTAAAGACATACCATCAACCCAAGTCCCTTATGAAATAAAATATGAAAAGGTGGAAGCTTCATGTGATGCTAGTTACATTGATTTTCACATAAATGAATCGTATGACTTTCATAATCTATTCAATGATCATACGATATCCCTAGCATCATGTCATTGATTCCACAAGAAAGCCTTTATTTATTTCACCTTCATCATGTGAAGTCTCCTGGACATGTCTATTAGATCATGTGATTCCCCTTTAGATCCACAGTCAAGCGGATTTACTTTCCATGACAATGTTCACAATCCATCATGAGATCCAACATTGATCATATGACACACCGTAGATAAGAAGAGAGTATGTCCATGATAATTCTCACACATCATCACAATACCCATTATTTATCATGTGACACCTTGATAGGCATTCAATGGGAAAAATATGAAGATCTTGAAAAATAGAACATACAAAAGCTATAAAATGAAGAAACCTCATACATAATTTAGTTAAATTATTTTTCATGATAATTTTGGATTTAATCTTCATGATAAGTCTATTGATCATAAAAAATCCATTTAGATCTATCATCCTCATCACATGAAGTCCGGGGGACATGTCACATCCATCATATGAATAATATCATACATGTACATTTTATCACATAGTTCCCTGATAGACAATAGATGGAGGATCTCTATAGGACTTATAAAAAATATATATAAAAAGTTGGTACCCATATGAGAAGTATAGTTATATTATTTTTCAATAGAATTCCCTCCAATGATCCAGCTTGATCTTGTGAAGGGCCATATATAATTATACCTTGATAAAATGAGAGCCTCTTCAACAGGAATCATGGTCATGATAATACTCCCTAACATGTCAGTCTGATCTTGAAAATGACCCTAGAAATATTGATTTGATTATGAAAAATACATTTTGAAATACATGTGTCCAATAAATATGGTGATGATGGAGTAATCTCATAATCAGGTATTATCATGCAAAACAAAGATAACATTATGTATGGCCTATGGTAGGTTCATACAAAATTTATGGTGCTCCACCGAATCAAACCCATATCCATAAAAAACATGCCATGTAAGGAGGAATATAATTGGGGTGTAAATGTATATAATTCCTCTCCATATAAACAAAAAAACACTAAAATCGGATTTTAAAGGTGAGATTGGACTTCTTAGATAAAAAATCTATGAATTCGCAAGGGT
This sequence comes from Viscum album, assembly GCA_963277665.1. Classification (NCBI taxonomy): domain Eukaryota; kingdom Viridiplantae; phylum Streptophyta; class Magnoliopsida; order Santalales; family Viscaceae; genus Viscum; species Viscum album. The sequence continues at coordinate 1,999,738,266 of OY728157.1, forward strand.
ATTCCACCAGGTAACCCTAATGACTAACATAATGGATTACACAAAATGTATATACACTTAAATTTATCATGTTATTTTTCATTTGAAGTACCTCTAGGGAACATTCTGGGTCATGTAAAGGTGTTTCCACATGTTGAATTAGTAACATGAGGTATTAAAAGGACAATACCTAACAAAGATTCAGGTATTTATGTGACAAAGTTTAAAAAACAGAATCCTTATATGAAGATTTTTGGGAAAAAATTTCTAAAGGTATTATTGAAGCATTTTTGAGGTGATTGTGTTTGTTGATAAAGTGGGGCTTCATGTTGTGTTTATTGACAAAGAGAACCAAAATGATCAATTTCTTGACAAAGGGGATTTCATGGTGATTTTTTGAGTTCAAACCTCAACAAAGGAATGGATGATTTAAAGGCAATACAAAAAGAGCAGATATAAGGTGGGGCCATTTTCCAGTGTTTGCCAAATTTTTGGGCCTCAAAATTGAAAATTTGGGAAAAGTGTTTTTTCCAAATGGACTTACACGCTAGTGTCTTGGAGACATGGGAAGTTTCACACTATATTTTTTTCAAAATCAGAACATAAAAATATGGAAATGGAAATAGAGGCACCCATGTTTTGGTTTGGGCGTGCAAGGTGACTAGGGTGACAGAGGATGAGGCGGCTGGACTTGCATGCGGGGAAGAGACTTGCGCATAGCACTCAGCATGACCAAAATGCCTATAGATAGAGGTTTTCCCCTCCTTGATTTTTTAGAAGCTCAACACTTAGAGAAAATTTGACCTCCAGTCACGCAGGTGGTTTGGTCGTGCAAGTGGTGGTTTTTTCGCGCAAGTATAGAGTTATTCATAAGTTGTGCACCAGTTGATATTTGTGTGCCAATATTGGTTTGGGCATAAAAGGGTGTGGGATTCCCAAGTTATGTGTTTTCTAAGGGAGTTTCGCGCAAGTTGTTCGGTGATGCTTGAGTTTTAGGATTGTAGAAGTGTGCCAGTTGATAGTTGTGCGCCAATATTAGTTTGCGCGTAAAAGGGTGTCAGTTGCCCAAGTTTTGTCTTGAAGAAGGGAGTGTCATGTAAGTGGTTTGGTGACACCTGCACACTATTCTTGGAGAAGTGCACCAATCATTTTAGGGCTACACAAAATTTGGAAGATTTTCAATACATCTGGTGCAAAGTGGTATTCATCAATGGATAAAAATTGGATCTCAACAGAATATCTACATATAGTAGAGGATGCATTCATTTGTGATAATGAAGGGACATAAAAGTTTATAAACTATGAGTGGATCCTTTTTAGTGTAGTGAGAAAAGGAAAATGAATAAGGCAATCCTTTCTACCGGCTGTGAGTCAAAGAGAGAGAAATAGGAAGTGACCCTTGGGAAAGCAGTGAGCTGACCCTAAACATTGTAAAGACAGTGATCCTAGGCATAGATATGATATAGACCAAACATTTTAAATTGGAAGTGAGATTTATTGTATTTGGTACATTATTCCATCGTCGTTGTATGCCCCTTGGACGTAGCCCAGTGAGGGTGAACCAAGTAAAAATCTATGTGTCTGCCTACTTGCTTCCTTGCATTACATTCAAAGCATCATCACCATATAAAAAAAGGAAAGAATATGGTTTTCATAAATACATAAGTGCAAACAAAGTGACCCTTAAAAAAATGGGTCAAGATTCATTATTTTAGTAAAACTATGTTACAAAATAATATCCATACCCTTATTCACCCCCCCCCCCTTGGGGTATCTAGGACCCTTTTGGACTTAACAATTGGTATCATAGTGAAGGTTTCTTTTATTATATTTCTTTTCTCTAACTTGGTTCATTAGATTTCTCAAGTTAAAGACTCATTCTTCTGTTATTTTGGTGTTTCATGACAGAAGGAAGAACTTCAAAGAAGATGAAGAAGTCTTGTGATATTCCCTAGTATGAAAGTGTCAATGGAAAGAGACTAATTCTGTTGAAGGAATCAAGTAGTGAACAGAATAATGATTTGGATAAATTATAAACTGAAAATAATTACTCATTCAATGATGTATAAGTAATGAGTGAAGAAGTTGATATTCCAAGTGATGTGGGAACTACTGATGATGAAGAAACTCCCAGAAGGTGAAAAGTGGAAGTTTTCCATCAAACAAAGGAATTGGATCAGAAGTTGGATGAAGAGATTAAATCTAAAGATATCTGGATCCAAGCAATGGAAATTGAGGTTAACAAGATAATAGGATTAAATCAAAGGCTTATTGATTTGGACACTAATTTGAGGGAGAAGAATGATTCTCATGCTGAAGAACTACAAATGTATTTTATAAAAGTAGAAAATATCAAAGATGATGTTAAGGAAAAGAATATGAACTTAAATGAAATTCAGAATCTGAAATCCATAAATGATGATCTTACTACACAACTATCTGAACTAGTTCAGAATAATAAAATACTATAACAAGATAATTCATTGTACTCTGATTTTTTTTCTCAGTCAAAATTTAAAATAAAAGAGAAAATTTATGTGGTAGATAAGCTTGCACAAGAACTAGATGATGATATGAGTAGCGAGAAGAATCGTAGAAGTGAACTCAATGCTCAACTTGAATCAAGAGATAAGAAGATTCAGTAACTAGATGAAGAGATAGAATCATTTAAGAAAGAAATGGAGAAATCAAATGACAAAGGAAAGCCTAAGTTGAAGGATGCACTGCACTTACTATTCGATTGTCCTTTGATAGGTGATGATATAATGAAAAAAAGAATTCTATTTATGAGGAGAAGAAAGAACATATTGTTTCATCTCAAAGATCACATAGTATGTGAAATTCTATCATTGGATATGATGATCCCCCTCCTTTTCATGATAGTAAGAGAGCATTGAAGAGTTCCATATATAAAAAAACATTGTAGGTGTTGTAGATAGACCTAAAAATGTTGTTACAGGAGGTAATGATACCATGTGCTATTTTTGTGGGTTTCATGGTCATACATCAATATTTTGTTCAGAGGATCAGTAGTATATTTCATAATAATAAGATATAAATTTTTCTAAATATGAGAATAAGAAGAAGCATCATGAAAATAATGAAGGGAACACCTCTCAGAAGAAGGTATTCATTAGATGTTATTACTGTGAAAGAATGGGACACACTATGAGCATGTGTCAAGAATCTCAGGAACTCAATATTTGAAGAAGAACTCATGTTGCATCAACATCTCGGTTGAGAAATGATGAAATAAGGTATTTCTTTAATTGATGTGGTTTTATATGTTCTGGTCATGGGAATTTGGAAAGACATTGCAACAAGAAGAAAGTGTGAAAATAAAAGGAACCCAGAAGGATATTCTCGACTCCACGGATTTATAACAAGAAATATAACATTACATGATGAATCTGTAAGTTGAAAATAGGTTTACTACCTCAGGGGAATCACATGGAGCTAAACAAAAGGTGTATCAATCATCTTCTCTATCACACTCACAATATATCTCTTGGAGAGAATGTGAACAAACATATAATATTAAGGGTATATCTACTCTTATTTTGTGTAAGAAGAATGTAAAATCAGTGGAAAACTCAACCCCAACAAGTATGGGTAGCATGATTCAAACAACTAATAAAATAAAAATGAATAAAGAATGTCTTAGAAAATCCACATCTCATGCCACATACCAAGAATTTAAGAAAATTGGAGAGATTCCTGCATTGATAAGGAATCAAAGGAAGTGGAATATTGGTGGAACATCAAAGAAGGAAATTTCTACTAGTGGTTTTAAACCCCAAACTGTTAAAAAGGCCATGCTTGAAAATTTTGAATATCAAAAAAGGGTCAACATGTGAGAAATGAATGCTTAGTCATATAGACAAAAAATATGAAGTTGGACAGGCATTTGGCGTAGAAAAGGAAGGAGTGAAATGCTCTGTAATAAATAATCAAATGGTTGACCCGTCAGGATCAACCATAATCCTCTTCTTGAGGATTCTAGAAATTCACCTCTCCCTATGTATATAAAATTTTGTTACCTCATATTTCAAGTGTTTTAGGTTTTAGGTAGATATGATCCCTGGGGAAGTGGCATCAAAAAATGTAGAGTGATAAAGTGATATGCACCATAGTTTCAATTGATGAAAATCAAGAGCCATAGTTGAAAAATAAATGGAGAAACTAAGCGTAGTAGAAAGTGATTGGGTTATTAACTTTATCTCTTGTTTGCAGCACCGAGTTCAAACTCAGTAGGCTTAGATATTTTTTTGATAGATCATATATAAGTGGTTAATTCTACTAATGAATATCTATTTTATGTAAGTATGCTGGAGAAGTTTCTCAAGGCTACAATCGCTTGTGATGAAATGATATTGGATAATAAGAATGTTAATGGGTCTAAACAATAGGCCTTGTAACTGGAAGAGCTCGACATCATAGGGGGAATTATATCTCCTAATCAAATAAAAGAGTAGGCCCCAGAAGAGGATCAGATCAAAGAGTTGTAGTCACAAGAAGAAGAGCTAACCTTATTGGAAGAATGACAGGGTATGGAAACCTCCATTGGGACTAGGCACCATGCAGCTTTGTAAGGGGCAATACTAGCTGATTAACATTGTAAGTTGGGGATCTAGGCGATCAATGATGCAGAAGCTAGGGAGGGTCATTTTTGTGGGTTGTGCCTATGGTTCATGTAATAGTCATAGTATGCCTTTGGGCCTCCGGGTCATGTAATGACCTTCAGGTTGTGTCAGGCCTTGTGCCTTGGGCCTATGGGCCATGTAAGGGTTCCCCTTCAACCCTTAAAAGGGGGATTATACATTATAAAATAAAAATGAAGGCCTTTGGTCCATTATTTCATATGATGGTTGATGAAATTACGTGAGAATAGAATGATCAAAATAGTAAAATCTCACATATAATATCAAATTTAACAAGTGCTATTACACAAAGGTTCTATCATTCAAATCTGTCTTAGATGGTTTTGTTCTGTATAAAGAGGAGATGATATTATAAAGATTCTACATTGAAACTGAAGATCTCGCAAATCTATACATGGATAATCTAGTGGTTCTTAGTTTCATTGAATATATATCCATCATTATCATGATATAGTTTAGTTGTTAGTCATCCGCTGTAAGAAGACAGATTACGGTGAAGTAGCAACAGTCATGTACTTTAGGATTGTTTATTTCGTTCTAAAAATGTGGTAATAGGTGACTATTTTCTGGATACCAACCGATAGTGTTAGTGTAGATGAGGAAGATGAGGACTCTAAATCCCTAGGTAGAGCCTAGATTTTTTGAAGAAGAATCTGAAGATGAAAATTGGGTTCGATCTATGAATGAAGAGTTGACCATGATGAGAATAATAAAACATGGGAGATTATTTTGAGGCCAGTAGATAAGAATGTCATCGGGACTAAATGGTTTTATCACAACAAGAGAAATAAATATGGCATAGTTATTTGAAACAAATCATGAATACAGTGAAAATGATACTCCCAAATAGTGGGAATATATGTTAATGAGACATTTCCATAGGTTTCAAGGTTGGAGACAATCATATTATTCCTTTCCATTGCAGTGAAATGGAAGTTCAAACTGTTCCAGATGGATGTCAAATCTGCACTCTTGAATGGGGTTCTGGAGAATGAAGTTTATATTGATCATCCAGATTGTTTTATCATTCATGAATATGAGAACAGTGTGTTGATTGAATAAATATCTAAATGGGATGAAACAAGAACCAAGATCATGGTACTCGAGGCTTGATCAATATTTGGAGAAGCTTGGCTTTTAGCGTGGTGGAGTTTATTATAATCTCTCTATTTCAACAATTAATGATACCAAAGGATGGTGGTGATGGTCTATGTCTATGAAATAATATTTGGTGGATTAGATGAAGCTCAGTGCAAATAGTTTTCCAAATTTATAAAAAGTGAGTTTGAAATGTCAATGATTGGAGAGATGACATTTTTCCTTGGATTATAGATGTCACAAGGAAAGAATGGCACTTTAATTTCACAATCCAAATATTCCAAGGAGGTTTTGATAATATTTGTAATGGAATGCTCCAAGAGATGAAGACTTTGATTGCTACCTGGAAGAAATTATCAAAACATGATGATGGAAAGGCAGTTAATATCACAGAATATAGGCATATTATTGGGAGTTTATAATACCTAATAGAGATGAGACCAGATATTTTTTTTGCGCATTCCAGGAAATACGATATCAAAGTAATCCCAAGTAAAGACATGTGATTTAATTAAAAATAAATAATTGGTATATTAAGGGAACTATAGATTTTATTTTGATGTATAATGACAAATCTCAACCGGAGATATTGGGATATACAGATGCAGATTGGAGTTGAAGTACAGTCTCTGATCAGAATCCATTGCAATAACTCAAATGCTATAAATATTAGAAAAAGTCTTGTCTATCACTCATAGACAAAGTACATTGAGAAAAAATATCATGTTATCAATAAGAATGTGTGGAAGGGGATAGTGAAGTTGGAGTATGTGCCTATAGAACTACAGTTTGTAGAAATTCTGACAAAGGGCTTAACCAAGGAAACTTTTGAGATTCCTCGATTTGATTTGGGAGTTCAGTCGAATCCCCGCACTAGAAAGAGTGTGGATAAGGGATCCCCCCCCCCTCCCCGAGGTATGCTGTGTTTATTTACTATAATTATTAGTCTTCTCTACTTTGTTCCGGACCACAAAGTAGTGACCTTTGGGTTTATTGACAATGGGGGAGAAAGAGTGACTCCAAAAGGGGAGAAACTGTGGAAAAAGAAGGGAGAAAATCTCTTTATCAAATACACTAGGAGAGGCTGATAGGTGGTGCAATGAAATAGGGGGAGTTTTTTAAGACAGGTGAAGAATTTGATTGGGGGAGCACCATGATGAGAGTGTGTGGTGTTCGATGTGATCCGTCAGAACTTAGTTTGGACAAGACAAGATCCCAAGAAGTGAAGAAGGAGAATATTAAATATGATGATGCTAGAAGTGATCAATCAAAGAATAGATATCAGGATAGCTAAGGATCGTGATAAAATCATAAGAGTGGTGTTGGAATGGTATCAAAAGGTTTCCAGCAATCAGAAATTTGCCACAGTTTGGTATCAACAATTGGTGTCATAAATGCAGTGATTTATTGATGAAATTTTCTTTTACTCTTGTTTCTCATGTCGATGATTGGTCATGTGGTATTAGAGTATGTTTTGAGTGAATCCTTGATCACTATCATAATTAAAAGAGGATAATTGTGGATGAAGTGTTAATGAACTATCATTTTATGATAAGAGTTTTCAACAAACCCAAAGGGGGAGATTGTTGGGAAAAAATCCCTCATGGTATCATTGAAGCATTTTTTTAGGTGATTGTGTTTGTTGAAAAAGTGGTCCTTTATGTTGTGTTTGTTGACAAAATAGACCAAGATGATCAATTTGTTGAAAAAGGGGGTTTTCATGGTGATATTTTGAGTTCAATCCTTGATAAATGAATGGATGATCTGGAGGTGGTATAAAAAGAGTAGATATAAGATGGAGTCATTTTCCAATGTTTGTCAAACTTTTGGGCCTCAAAATTGAAAAATGGAGAAAAGTGTTTTTGGAAAAGGGACTTGTGCACCAGGGTCTTAGAGACTTAAAAAGTTGTGCACCATATGTTTTTCAAAATTAGAACATAAAAATATGGCAATGGAAGTATAAGCTCCCATGTTTTGGTTTGGGCATGCAATGTGACTTGGGCGACAAAGGCTTAGGTGGGTGGACTTATGTGTCATAAAGAGACTTGTGTGTAGTGCTTAGGGTGACCAAAATTCCTATAAATAGTGGGATACCCATCCTCATTTTTCAATAATCACAATACTTAGAGAGAATTTGGGCTCCAGTCGCCTAAGTGGTTTGGTCGTGCAAGTGGTGGTTTTTTCGTGCAAGTATTGAGTAATTGAGAAGCTACGCACTAGTTAATAGTTTCACGCCAATATTGGATTGGGATAAAGGGTGTGGGTCGCCCAAGTTCTTAGTTGGATAAGGGAGTGTTGTGAAAGTGGTTAGGTGAAATTTTTTTGCCAGGACTGTAGAAGCACGCCAATTGATAGTGGCATGCCAATATTGGTTTGGGCGTAAAAGGGTGTGAGTTGCCCAAGTTTTGGGTTGAATAAGGGAGTGTTGTGCAAGTGGTTTTGTGACACCTGCGCACTACGTTTAGAGAAGCACTCGAGTCATTCTAGGGGTTTCTGAAAGTTATAAGATTTCCCGGTACATCTAGTGCAAAGTGGTATTCATCATTTGATGAAAATTAGACTTAAACAGAGCATCTACATACAGTAGAGGATGCATTCATTTGCGATAATGAAGGGACCTTCAAGTCTATAAACATGAAGTGGATTATTTCCAAAGTGGTGAGAAAAGGAAAAGAAAGAAGGTGATCCATTCAAATGGTAGTGATCTAGAGATAGAAATAGGGAGTGACCCTTGAGAAAGCAGTCAACTAACCCTAGACTTTGTAAAGGTAGTTAGTCTAGGAATATATGTGATCTAGCTCAAGCATTGTAAATTAGATGTGAGATTTAGTTGATTTTTTACATCGTCCCATCACTATTGTATGCTCCTTGGACATATCCTACTGTGGGTGAACAAACTAAAAATATTTTTGTCCACTTGATTGCTTCCCTGTGTTCCATTCAAAGCATCATCACCAAATAAATAAGGAAAGAATATGGTCTACATAAACACATAAGTTCAAAAAACGTTACTCTTAAAACAAAGAGTTCAAGATCCAGTGGGGTAAGAAAAATAGTTTACAAAATAATATCCATATCTGATTCACCCACCCCCCTCCCCCTAAGGGTATCTAGGACCCTTCTGGACCTAAAAAAGATGAAATTTATTATTTTTATGTGAAGACACCATGAGATTTTCATGACATATTCAGATCATGCAAAAATACCCAGGAATGTTATCCAAGTCACACAAAGTTATCCATACATGTTTACTAAGTTATCTGAAGTCCTCTAGACATATTGACCAACCCACATGAAGTCCTGCAGACATTTTATCCAGATCATGTGGCATCCCTCTGACATGTTATACCAAATCATGGGACACCTTAGACATGTTTGCATCAATCATGAGAAGGTTCTCCAGAAAAATTATCTTAATCATGTGGAATCCCTCTTACATGTATTCTTAAATCATGTGAAGCAGCTTGGACATATCAAACTTGTCATGTTATTTCCCACAGAAACTTTTGTTGGATCAGGAGGCAATTCTCACACAAGTCCACAAAACAACCTGGACATGTCTGATAGACATCACAAATATGTCCATCAGACAATCAGGACATGTCAAGAAGACACCCACAGACATTTTAGGGGGTAAGGGTCAGACATCTTCCTAATGTAATCCACCTTGGTGTATGCCCCTCCATATCTCAGACACTCTAACCCATGGGACCAAAAATATCTTGTCATTTTATCATTCTTCCTCATCCATCATCGAATTGATAATGTAATTGAACTAAAAGGATTTTTATTCCTACTATAATCAGGATACGAAGTACATCTTCCTAAGGTACATACTTTGAATCAAACAGCCCATTAGGGCCTCCCCATAGAATAAGTCTCATATACATATGCAGTGAGTCAGCCCACTTTTGATCCCAAGATTCCCACACCCAACATGGCTCATGTGGGCTTAGGGATTTTCAATGATCATATCACTATCATCATAAATTTAACCTATTGAGGGAAAACTCGGTGTGTAATACCCATTCAGTGGCATGATATGATTTCCACTGTACAAGGGAATCCACATTGGTGTATGTCCTAAATGAATTCCCATTACTATAACCAATAGTTAAAAACCTCATGAGCCTTAATTATCTGTCACCACCCATCAACTTTTTGAGGGAAGATCAAACTACGGTGACTTTGATTCCTGTTATAAGTAGGATACATAATACATATTCCTAAGGATGGAGCTCCATGTCCACTGATAAAGTTCTCTCATATATTTACTTTCCACAAGATGTAAAATTTCTCAGATTGGAAATAAATGAACTACATGGGTTTTATTACTATTATACATAGGGTAGATAGGTCTTCTCATGAAGGTTTAATCTCATACATAAATACCAATTACCTCCCTTGATGGAAGTAAACTTTCGAGTTCTAGGTTATACAACTTAAAAATATAAAAAACTACCAATTCCTAATAAATAATATGAAATGGATGGAGAACCTCATATATATATATATATATATATTCTCATAAATAGAACCTCGCTTTACATGTAGAATAATTCAACACCCATTTATTTTATTAGGGTAACCAAGTCCATATAGTGGTCTGGAAGAGATTCATGAACATATCTTAACTTTATAAGAGAGTTAAGGAATGAGTAATAATTCCCCCAAAAATGGTTTGATGAGCCTGACCTCCCATCCTCTTGGACAATTTGAGTTCATAAGTTTCATTATGCTTGAAATCCCAAATTATTTACTACCTTTAGAAAGTAGATATATACCTTGTTATCATTAGAATGGTAGGTATGAATTGGGTTAACTAAATTATCAAAATATTTGGTTTACACATGAATATAACATGACTTATTTGGTGAAAATGTTTTTAAAAAAACTATTTGAAAATGAAGGAAATTTTTTTCTGAAAAAAAAACTATTTTAATGTAAACAAAAAATTAACTTGGTAAATTAAAAAACACTTTTAGTGAATTATTTAAATGAAATTTAAATATTATTTACTTAATAAAATCTTTAAATTTTATCTTATGTGTTTTGTAGACAATGGATAATAATAAATCCAATTTTACTCTTAAAATTGTATTTTTTTAAAGAATTTTTCATTCCTTGTTTAGTACATATTTTCAAAACTAATTATTGAATATTTTAGAATTTTTTTTTAAAAAATAAATTTATTTTTTGAAATAATCATTTAAAATTTATCTTATGGTGATTTTTTGATAATTTTCAAAAAATATTATAGTAATGATGAATAGTGAAAATACTACATTTTAATTGAAAAAAACTTTTTTGTTTAGATTATTTATAAATTATATTTTATTTTATTTTAAAAAAAATTAAATTTAAATCAATAATATATATATTAATCCAATTTAGGTCAGTTTAATAATTTTCTTATTAAATTTTTATATAAAAACATGGTAATATATTTAAATGATTTCTCTTTGAAAATCTGTTTTCTTATCACGTCCGCGGGATTAATTTTTAATTGAAATTTTACATTTATATTAATTGAATTTAGAGAAATTTATTCTATATTTATAATAAGAATAATTTATATTATATAATAATTTCAACTTAATTTCTGACGAAAATTAATTTTGAAAATGGAAAAAATAAATTACCATATTTAAGGTAAAAATGGATTAGGTGGTTGAACTAAAACGATAAGGGTAAAAATGACATAAAAACTTTTCTAACATATGTTTTATGGAAATATGATTACCCTATCATATATAAGTATCAATAATACTTCATTTATTATCTTTTTTGAAAGATAAAAATGTAGGAGAACCTTTTTATTTTCAAAACAAATACAAGTGTGCCACTCACCTCACTTATAAAAGGTCACCACCTCTCTTATCTTCTTCACACCTTCAAACCATTTCAGATAGGAAAAAACATACCAATATAAATTTATAAATTAAATATTATCATCCTAAAAGAAATATTTCTTTTATAAATCCAACCTATTATATATTTTGTTAAAAACCTAAGGAGGTTACCCAACAAAGAGGTAATGTTGTTCAACACGCATTTTTATCTTATTTCTTCCTCCAAATCCTTCCATTCATCTTAATATGTTATGATATAATAACATTTATTATATTAAATATAATTAATTTTTCTTATTTAAACATAATTACCAAAAATGATGTACACTTCCATTAAATAGCTAATGAAATCATCATTCATGCGTATGGCAGAATATCACCTCACGAACCAATGTCATTCGTTTTTCCATTACCAGCTCTCATAGTTAGGTATGATAAGGGATATAAAGTATTCATATGATATTAATAACATAAATATACCAATTAAGTTATTATATCAAATATACCTATTTTTCTACTATTTTATATTGGATACGATAACGTCACTCGTATGTGCAGTGAACTACTGCCTCGCGAAGCGATATGATTTCATTTTTTATAACAATTTACATGTAAGATAATAAGGATAAATATAATGAATATATTTTATATACATGACATAATTGTGATATTAAATAAAAATTTATCCTTATTAAACTATAATATATAATTTTATTTAATACATCTTTACATACTGAATGATTATAATGTTGTTCATGTACACGTGGACTATCGCCTTCTTGAAGTGACGAGACTCTCTCTTTTCATCACAAAACTGTATGGATGATACGTATAAGTATATTTATAGAAATAAAATTATATAATTATCAATATAAAAATATAAAATATTACTTAACTCTTTTTCTATAATGATCATGGAAGAATGGAAATGTTACCCATGCATACGTACGACCTATCGTCACCATGATCGTAACATACTTCATTTATTAAAAATGTATTTCATGATGGGTGTTAAAATTTTAAATGATGTATAAATATGATAAATAAATAATTATTATTATTATGGATATTATGGTACCATTATAAATTCAATATGACTAAAAATAAAAAATTAGAACATATAGGAAAAACAAAGAACTTTTTACCTAAAACACGATTTTAATAAAGAATTGGTAATAAAAGAGTAATAAATGGTCATGATTAAATAATATATGGTATAATATATATAATTATGGTTATATAATATATTTATAATAAACATATATTTATTATAAATTAGGTTTGAATGTGTATATATAAATTTGATGCATAATGTAAGATATTTTCAGTTTCTATTTTATTTCTTAGAGACATGTAGAAATTCATCACTCATTTATTTTTTTGGTGAATATAATTCACATTTTAAATTTTATATCATAAATATATTTATTATAATGATACTTATATTTTCATTTTTATGTTATTATTTATTGGTTCTAACGATCCAAAATATTACTAAAGTGGTAAGGTATTTTTATCTCACTTTTTACTTTCATGAGACACATGCAATATTCACCACATATTTATTTATGTAGTGTATATAATTTACATTAATGTATTTTATTATTATTATTATGAAAATTATTTTCATTTAAATATATATTTTATTATATCTTCTTGATGGAGTTTATGGTTCCAATGTTACCAAATGGGTAAAGGATTTTTGTCACAATTTGTCTTTTTTGAGACATTTTTTATCTTATGCACTTATCTATTTCATGAAGTGTATAAAAAAGCACTTTGAAATATAATATCATTAATTTATTTATTATAATGATTTTTTAGGTTTCATTTAATGTTATTACTTTGTGGGGAATACAATTCAAATTTACCAATGTGTTAAATATTGAATGTTACAATCTCATAATTTATCGAGATTATTTATGATTATTTTTATTATGATAAAATCATATGATCAATCCCTAATAAAACGATTAATTTTATTATACTATAGTTATTTCATTCGAATGCTAATTTTACTTTCATTTTTAACTATTTATGTACTTAAGAGTTCAAAAACAATTCATAAAAATCATCTTTATTTCTCTCTTCGGTCAAAACCCATTTTTATTCCAAAACTATGTTTTCTAAAAATGTTTTCCAAAAAGTCTTTAAAATTTATCAAATTTTTTATTTAAAACTTTTTTACCCATGTTTTAATTTTTAAAAAATGTTTTGAAAGGAATATGCATATGGTTTTCCAAGCAATGCTTGTTTGGATTTTTCCAAAAATGTGAGAGGAATGTTTTCTTTAACATGTATGGAATGATAAGAATTTTCTACCATCAATATAATTATTTTATTTTATTTTTTATTTATAAATTTTCAAAGTTATTTTCAAATAAAAGTATTTTCAAAAGTTTCAATTTTTTAAAGAGTATTTTTTAAATAAAAATGGACATTTTCGTCATTAAATTTGTTAAATGATTTATAAAACTCCATTTATAAGTTTTCAATGTTATTTTAAAAGAAAATGATTTCAAAATGTTTTATATTTAAAAAAAATTAAAGTGGAAAAGATATTTTCCTCAAGAAAGATTTTAAATGAATTTTAATGATTCCTTTATAAGTTCTCAATTTTATTTTCAAAGAAAAATATTTAAAAAATATTTTATGAATTTTTATTTTTAAAAATTAATTTTTAAAGAAAATTTATCTTCCTAAATAAATTTTTCAAGTGATTTATATTTAAAAATAATTTTCTATATAAGATAGAATCCTAAGATTTTACTTATAATTTACTAGTTTTATTAACTAATGATACCATTCTTATTCTTTATCTTAATTTTTTTATAATTCTAAGTTGTTTATGAAACTCATTTCTAATCCATGGGTTATACCATTATAAAATTCTTATGAAACATGCTTCTTTTTACCTAGGTTATGATATTATGAAATGATAAAATGATTATAAAACCTACTACATTTAAAGAGGATATGATACGTTAAAATGTTTATAAAACCCATTTTATTTCATGGCTCATGATATTATGAATTTTTATGATATTTTCTCACACATAAGTACGATTTTCATTATATGATGGATGATAACTATATCTCTCTCCAGTAATTTGGGTAAAAATTAATATCTCATGAGATAAAAAGGATTGTAATAGGGGTGAATCTCATTCCGTAAGGGACATTGTCCATTATGATGATATTGGGAGTTAACCTTGACAACTAAGATGGTTTGGGGAGTGAACCCATTACACTATGACATTAATGGTAGTGATCCTTTACTATGATGGAAATGATTTTCAATGATTATTTTCATATAATAGTTTTATGTCTTATGAAAATTTTATGCTCTCATATATCAAGTTCTTTGATTAAATATGATTAAAGTATTATTAAATTCCATTATATATGACATGATTCAAGATTATGTTTGTAGATATATAGGGTATGGTTTTCAAATGTTATACCCGTGTTCTTATAACCTTGTAATACTATTTTGCTTATATATCTCCCTTATTTTCCTTTACTGAGCACCTAATCTCACCCATTCTTATGTTTCCTTTCCCCAGGTTATGAAGAAAATTTTTAAGTATGGTATGTTTGTAAAGGGAACTAAATGGTAAGATATTTATGGGATATTTAAAAGATATTTCACAAAATTATATGATTTCATACCTAGTTTCCAAGTACACTAAACTATTATGGTCCTCATGCATGTTTTTGGGTAATGTATTGAATATTAATCTAAAAATACATAATATCTATGAATAAAAATCTTGATTTTCAGTAATTGATATCAAATAAAAGGTTTATTTAACCATTGGAAACTGTAATGAAGAAGATTTAGTAAGATACATAGCTATATTTTTTAGGATAAGTATATGTATGTCTCTAATGATAAGTCTAAGGATGAGTCAATGTATAGAAAAATGTCCTTGAATTTTGGTAAAGGAAAGAGAAAGTGTTTTCCAAAAAATTATATCCCTTTAAAGATACTAGATGTGGATGTGGTTATAGAAGAGAGTTACGTGGGGGTAATAATTCTAAAAAGGTTTCATTAATATGGACTCAATCATCACATGGTTAAATAAAATTGGCCTTTCTGAACTCCATGGTTGATAGTTCTAGGGAATATTCTTTGGAAATCCAATAACTCTTTATGAACCATCATGAAATATTTAAATATATTATGATCATGGATGAACTAGGTCAAGATAAATGTGTCGAAGATTTAAAAGGTGTCATCATTTAGGTAACCTATAAGTAATCTTTCATGATTATGTTGTTTTCCACTAGTATTAGTGTTTCTCATACTATGATTTTTGGTTTTATTAAATGGTGGTAACCAGAAGGGATTAGGTTAACATTGAATGTGATGGGAATTTTTCTAATGAGAACCCTAATGGTATGATTAATGGAGTGAAGGATTTTGTGATTATACATAATTATTTTCCTTGGAAGATGATTAACAATGTGAAACTTAACCTACTATCGGACTCACCAAAGAAGAGAGGGATAGGGTTCACTAAGAGTTTAGATAATGGAGGCCATGGAGGAAAAAAGATTCAGTTTCCTATATGTATAGAATATGGGAATAATCCCTTAATGGAATGTCTTGGAGGGATGAGAAGATGTTTTGGGTGTGGAAAAGAAAGACACAAAGAAAGTAAATTCAAATAAAAAATGAAACCTTTGGTTAACATAATGGATGAGAATAATGGTATCCCTAAGGTATCACCAATAGTTTAATATTTTAAATTTTTAATGTGAATTATGAAAATTTATGTCCTAAGGTGAAATATCATTAAGATAATCTGCAATGTTTTATGAGTAATGTCTTTTCAGTTCCTGATGAAGATACTATGAATGAAATATGAACAGATAGAGTTATTAAGGAACGAGATGATGAATCCTAGTTAATGTCTTAAGGATAATGTGGAATAATTAAAGTTTTTATGTATTGTAATTCCATAATTATGATATATGAATCATAATATATATATGGTTTGTTCATTATAAGTTTTTTTATTAAGGATTTTTAGGAACATTTTGAATGGTGTTCATGACCTAGATAAATGATTTAATATAAATGGGATATTTCATGAAAACACATGATTAGGGGAATGATAACCCTTTATATGTTTCTAATGTTAAGATAATGATTTTGGAATAAAGATATTATTTATATGGATAAATAAAATTGAATGAAACTGAATACCATGGAAATAATGAATGATTTGTTGACAAAGTGTTTTATTTTATTTCATTTGGAGTTTACAACATTTTTTTATTGAATTAATATATGTAATAATGTATGTTTTATGTAATGAATGAGGAATAATGTATTTTTTTCAAAAAGTTTTTATAGTAAGTTTGGTTATTACCATGTTTCATTAGAATACATGATGAAGGTATTCACATGTTTGGTTTTTGATAATCGAGAGACAATTTATGATATATTTTTTATTAATATTAAGTTTATTTTAAGAAATTAATAAATTTCATTATAAATATTGTATATTTTTTGTTTTAAAGGGTTAATAATTTATGGAATTGTGTAATTTTAACATTAGATGATTTTTTAGTGATTAACCTATTAGTTCACCATATTAAGATTTATCCATATTGGATAACTAGTGTTAACATTTTTTAACTAGAGATAGATGGAATGGCTTATTATTCATTTATGGATCTTATTCAGTGTTTTAGACCTAAGAAAATCAACTCTTAAAGTAATATATAATGTGGAAATTGATCAAAAGACAACCAAAAGATGAAATTGTTCCAGTGAAATAAACATAAATAAAGTAAGTGTATTTTTATATGGTATCATTTTAGAAGGAAAACAAATTTCCCAACATTAGTAAAAGGATTATGAAATAAAATTGTATCATATTACCATAATTTTTGATGATATCAATGACCTTTCTTATGCATCTTTAGTGTATTTATTTTTGGTCATTAACTTTCTCCCAAACATGTTTTATATCACTCTCCATCAGTATTTGGGGGTTTTTTCTCTTATATGTCAATGTTTGTTCTTCCCTCTGATGTTCTCCCATTTGGAAACTAGGTATGTGTTATTCTAGATGACTTTTTCACATCCCTTTCTCTTTTTTAAGAGTATTTTTTATTAACCGTTTTTGTGAGGTGGTTTTCTATGTAGGAATTTTCAAATGATTAACCTTTGATAACTAAGACAAATTTTGAGGGAAAATTATTTTAAGGGGGGAAGAATATAACTCCATGAGATTTTGTGACCAATTTTTTTCAAATTAATTTATTATTTTATATATTTCTTGTTACATGTAACACTTATTTTATCATGTGTTATAAAAAACACTGAGTTTAATGGAAACATGTCAAATTATTAAAATATTATTTTATAATAGTAATCACCTAGACATTGGAGTGGCAGGTATGAATAGGATTAAATAAACTATGAAAATATATGGTTTAAAAATTTATATAAAATGAATAATTTGGTGACCAATTAATTCTAAATGAAAATAAAAACTATTTAAAAATAAAGGAAATCTTTTTCTAAAAAACCATTTTTCTGAAAACAAAAACATTTTAAATCACTAAATTTAAAAAAGAAAATTGGTAAATTATTTTATTAAAATTTATATATAATTTATTCAATAAAATTCTTATATATTATGTTAGGTTTTTTCTTGAAAATATATAAGAATAAATCCAATTTTATGCTTAAAACTACATTTTTCTAAAAATCAGTTATGTCTCCTTTTTACACAATCATTTTAAGAAAATAAAATTTAAAACAATCTGAAATTTTATTTTAAAAGTTAAATTTAAATTTTCTAATTATAATTTCTAAATTATATAAGTTTGAATTTCGTAGAATTTTATGAAAAGATTAATTTATTGATCAATACGGAAAAATAATGAATTATAATTGAAAACATCATTTTATTTATATTAATAATAAAGTTAAATTATATTTTAATTTTTTTAAAATAAAAATTAATTTAAAGATTTATATATATATATTAATCTAATTTGGTCCATTTAATCATTTTCATTTTTGATTTTGATACAAAATCTTTGTAAACTTTTGAAGTCTTCTCTTTGAAAACCTGCTTTCTCATTATGTCTGTGGGGTTAATTTTAAATAAAAAAGTTCAATTATGTGAATTTAATTTATAAGATATATTTTATAATTGGAATTAAAATAATTTATAATATATAATAATTTCAACTTAAAGTTTTACAAAATTTAATAGTGAAAATAGTAAAAAATAATTACCATGGTTAAAGTAAAAATGGGTTTACACAGACTTAAAAAAAATGGGTAAAAAATACCTAATAACTAGTATAAAATATCTTTTATGTCTATATTTACACCCTATAATGTCTAAATATCCTTAAAAAATAATTTTTCATCCTTTTGGACAAATAAAATTGTGGGTTCACCTTTTTCTTTTCAAAATAATTACAAGTGTTCCGCTCACCTCACTTATAAAAGGCCACCCCCTATAATATCTCTTTTACACCTTCACACCCTATTGGTTAAGACTATAACTGTCTAAATAACTTCCCATATTCCCTCCTATAATTATATAATACCTAGTTCTTTCATAAAACTAACCTAGAGAGGCTTTTGGTGAAAACCAAATGCAGTTACCCGAAGAAGAGGTATTGTTCTTCAATGAGTGTTGTAATTTATTTTTTCCTCTACATCCTTAAATTATTATTAAATCGTGATGATATAATATAATTTATATCCTATATATAATAAGATGTTTTATGTTAATTTAATGATATAAAATATTCTACACTTCCATAAAATGGGTCATGAAATCATCTTTCGTGTGTACGACTTACCACCACCTCGCGAACAAATGCCATTTGATTTTCAATTACCAAATCTCAAGGCTGGGAAAGATGATAGATATAGAATATATATATATATATGGTATTTATAACATAATTATTCATTTTTAGTTGTTATATCATATATACATTTTTTATTTTTCATTCTTTAGGGGATATGATAACGTCGCTCCTGTGTACGGAAAATGACCACCTCCTGAAGGGATGTGATTTGTTTTCCACTAATGCTTTACTTAGTAAATAAAAATGATAAAGTTAATGAATATATATGATATAAATAAAATAGTAATTATTTTAATTACATATTTATCATTATAAAAAGATAATATTTCATTTTATTTTTTATTTTTTAACTCATAGAAAGATGATAATGTCGTTTGTGTACATGTGGACTACCACCTTCACGAAGCGATGTGACTCTCTCTTTTCATCACCACACCTAAAGTATGATATGTATAATTAAATTTAAAAAAAAATTATGATACTATTAAAATTATTTAAATATAAAATATCACATAACTCTTTCCTATAATGATCATTGAAAAATTGAAATTTTTCGCATGTGTACATACGACCTAGTGTCTCAATTATCGTAACATACTTCATTTCTCAAAACAATCATTCATGATTGGTATTAAAAGAATAATTAATACAAAAATATGATAATTATTTCATGTTTATTATTTTTCAGATGATTTAACCATGATCAAATTATGTTTAATTAAAATTACAAATCAAAACATATAGGGAAAACAAAGCGGTAATTACATGAAACATGATTTTAACATGGAATTAGTAATAAATGGGAAATAAATTATCATAATTAAATAGAATATGGTATAATATATATAATTATTTTTTTAACAAATATTTATAATAAAATTATATATATTATACATGATTTTTTAATTTGTACGAAGTAAGTTGTGACTTAAAGTAAGAGATTTCTAGTCTCTCTTTTATTTCTAGGAGACATATGAAATTTTACCACTAATTTATTTTTTTTGGTGTATATAATACCACTTTTACATGTTATATAATGAATATACTTATTTTCAAGATACTTAAAGTTTTATTTTATTTTATTCTTTATTGGGGCTTACAATCCAAAAGATTTATAAATTGGTGGTACGACCTGTAAACAGATCCACTATATTTATAGTATAATTTTTTGAAGATTTACTTATGATATTATAAGATATAATCTTCCAATAATAATTTTATGTGTTGAAAATGGAGTAATATAGGATCTAATCATCTCACCAATCATCTTGGGTAGACTATTCCTGAAAATATCCAATTCAATCATTAATGTTCACGAATGATAACACATTATAGAATTTAGAGATAGTACAGTTCATTTCGATATATTTTAGTCTATGAGCCACCCTTCATCTGAACATTCACTCCATAAATTATCCCTCTTTGAATAACTTTTACTTATTAAATAATAAGTTATGTTCTATAAAATCTTAACTCTATTAAATCACTTAGTGATTGAAAATTCCATAGAGGATGAAGCTATATTGTATTATAAAAAGTAAATTCTCATTTTGGAAGAAAAGGTTACTAATAAATTCTTTAAGGGATTATTTTTTTAATTTAATGATGAGGAATATTAAATTTAATATTTTTTATAGAAAATACAAGAAATATAAATGAGAAATCCAAATATTATTTCATCTTTATAGAAACCTATGAATTTAGAACATTTACCATTATGTACTGATATAAAATATGCGTATCTAATAAAGGGAGAAAAATAAAAGTAATGATTGATCAAATTATAGATAGGTTAGGAAAAACACATCTTTATCTTTTAATTGTTTATAAGGATATTTTTAGGTTCCCATTTTCCCAGAGGACCAAGAGAATACAATATTCACATGTACCTTTAGAATCCTTGATTTTAAAAGGATTACATTTGGGGTATCTAATGTCCTAGGTAAATTTTATAGGTTCATGGTAAGTATATTATCAAACCATTTTGATGAATTCCTAAAGTTATTCTTGAATTATTTCACTATTTTTTGTAATTTGTTTTATCATCGTTTAAGAAATATAGAAAAAGTTTTTAAAATAAGCATTGAAAGGAAACTTGTTTTAAGTTCTATAAAGTTCTATTTATTATTAGAAATAGGAATCGTACTAGGAGATTTTATATCCCAGAAATGTATTATAGTTTATGAGTTAAAATTGTTAAGTAATAAATTATTTTCCTTGCCCATCTTTTGGGAAATATGTAAGTTATTTTATAGGACATTGAAGGTTTTACATGTGTTTTATCAATGAATTTAATAGTATTTCTCTCCATATTCCTTGGTTACTTTTGAAAAAACTTGATTTTGATATGAATATTGAATTTATGGAAGAATTTAATGAAATAAAGAAAATTTTAATCACCCCTTCAATGATATAGTCACTAATTTATGAGACCGATTTTGAGTTACTATTTTATGCTTCTTACTATGTGTGGGTGTTCTGTTATCCCAAATAATTGCAATCAAAACAAATATCATTTCTTATGACTCAAGAACCTTGTATGTTTTTAAAATCAACTATATAATCACTAAAAAGGAGTTCCTTGAATTTCTTTTTTATTTAGACAAATTTAGATCCTATTTGGTTAGAACTAAAGTCACTATGTTTTCTGATCAGGAAACACTTAGATACTAGAAGGAGAGGGAAGATGGTAAACCTAAGATAGTTAGGTGGATGTGACTTCTGAAATAGTTTAATATTGTGATCCAGGACAATAAAGGAGTTAAAAATCATGTATTCGGTTACCTAAGTAGATTACATATCATGGATTATATAGAAATTCCATATCATGACCCACTAAATGACCACCTTCTAGAAGAACAATTATATTTAGTTAAAGGAGACGTACCTTATTAGGCTGACAAGGTAATTATTTGTTAACTTCTTACGTACCATCTCATTTAAATTCTAACCATATTCAAAGTCATAAATATGAATCTATATTTTATATCTGGGATGATTCTTTCATTTGGAAAATCTATAATGATCAGGTAATATAGTTATGTTTTCTTATAAGTGAAATTGAGTCTATTTTACGATTTTGTCACAATCTAGAATTCGGATTCCACTTTAGAACTCAAATAACTGTAAGAAAAGTTTTTTAATATGGAATTAATTGTCCTAATTTATTTTAATATAATCTTGAAGTTTTGTAAAAAAATATTAAAATTTCTGATTTGATTGCAATATTTCAAAGAGATAATAAATACTCCAAAACCCCTATTATCTTATTAGATGTGCACTAAAAATGGTTACCTTTATTCTATGGTGAAACATGTGGTTCCATGTTCATCGTCCATGTTGGTTTTAACAAGCATGTGATGCATGTGTGGTTCCACATAGCTCATGCATGATTTCATCAGTTATGAACCAAAGTATTTGTTAGTTTATGGATGGTTCGTCACATTCATTAAAGCATTCAATGAATAAAAAATCTAATAGATGTAACATCTGAGTTTCATGTGATGACACTTTAGCTTTTTTACATATTCAACAATCTTTATTCAATTATGGGAATTAAGTATTCCTATATAATGATGTAATTTTATGTTATAGGTGTGATGGAGTTTATTTGATTGTTTTGAATCATCGACAAGAAAACTGAATCTATATTCTATTCATGAAACCCATTCATCACTCAATTAAGCTTCCATCACCCCTTTAGGTATTTTCAAGTCCAAAAAATATTCAAGGGTCTATTGGTAAGTATACCCCCCCCCCTCCGAGGTAGGAGGCCTATATATACTAATCCTTCTAATCCTTATCAAGAATTCTCTATTGATGAAGAAAACAAAATATGTTGTTATTAAGATATTTAAGGTACCCCACTTTATACTTTATTTTTTAGATACACATGTATGTTTTATTCCATTGTGATTGATTCATCTGTGTTTGGTTTTTCTTCCACTTACATGGCTCATGATAAGATTCAGTGAAACCCATGAGTTGTATCAGAGCCATTTTCTGAAAGGATTTAACTTGTTTAATCATGGTTTTCAAAAATAATCATTGTTTCCATGGAATTCCCATGCCCATGGTGTATCCATGGGGACTTAAAAACACCCTAATCATTGACAACATGACATATTGATACATGTGGTGGTTCTTCACTGTGATTATCTATGAAACTTGGTGAAGTGTTTCCCTTATTTTTCTATTATTTTCCCCTCTCAGATATCTTATGAAAAATACTAAATAAATTATAAATACATAATAGTGTAAGGAACAGTGCACCTTTGAGTGGTCACTACATAAATATAATAAAACATACTTTTACATGAGATGTTTCTTGATGATGGATTGCACCATGGGTGCTGAAATGGATTGTTTGGTTATTTTGTAAATCCATTTCACACATTGAACTATGATAGTATTCCTTTACATAAAAGGTCTTCATAAAAGAAATAGGTTTGCTTTCTTAATGTAAAGGTAAGGAAAAAAGGGGAAATCTTGAACATTGTGGCATTTTTTAAACCATGGTAAACATTTAACATTTTTTAAAATAGTTTTTTAACATTTTGTCTTAAATAATTTAATTTTTTTTTAAAGTTAATTTGGGATATTTTTATTTATTAGTGGATTATAAATTTGTTAAATATTTTTGAAACATTTAAAATATCCTAGAATATGAAATTTTAATTTTTAAAATAACTTTTCAAAAATTATATGGGATATCTAATGATTTAGAAATAAAATATTTATTCTACAATTACAACAAATAATTTAGATTGTATTTTAAATTATAAAGAAAAAATATAAAAGTGTTCATATTTATAATTATGAATTATTCATAATTAATTAATTTTAAAATTTTCAAATTTAAAGGTAATCTCTATTTAAATATAATATTTAAATCACATAAAAAAGGTCTTGATTATTTATTTTATTAAAGGATTAAATAATAATTTGAAATGTTATATAATGATATATGGAATAATTCATATTGATCTTGATGCAAAATTGTTTGTATACATGATTCAGTTAATTTATATAAATTTTATATTTCACTTGTTTTTAGGAATAGCTCATAATTCTTTATTGTGATGGAAAACATATAAAATGTTTATTTATTTTTAAAATTCCATTATTATTCATTTTTATTTATTTTTTTATAAAATGTGAATATTTTGAATGAAATATTTATTTAAAAATCACTTTTAGAATAGAGAATTTCTTTTCATGATAAGTTTGAAATCATAAAAGTTAGTTTTTATCTACTAAAAAATTTATTTTTAATTATAGTTATGATATTGAGAATAATTTTTAGGTAGAGTTTATTTGTATTATCTATTATAGTTTTAATAAAATTAATTCTCTCTTGAGTAAATTCGCCTTAGGGAGATGGGCTTGAGGTCAAAGCACCTATAGTCCTACAGGCTTATTCCTTTTCAAAATAGTGATTAGGGGTGGATATTTATCTCTTTAGGATTACTCATGTGGATATTTTCAATATTATATAACTCTATGCCTTTGTATAAATATGTAATGACTCGGGTTTTCCCTAATTTATTTTTAGAAATTGGTTGGGAAGATTTTGAGACCATTCACTAAGACAGAGTTTGATTCCAAGGGATGGTGTGCCTGGAATGATTTGTTGAAAAATGTTAAGTTTTTAATATCACCCACGCATGAATTTTCTGCAAAAGTGAATTAACTTTTAAACGGGTGCCCTGATCAGAACTTTGAGCACTACTAATCTCAAAACAGTGGCATTTCACTATGAACGACTTAACTTTAGTCGGTGTGGGCCTTCAATGGAAAAACACGAAAAAGGTGTAATATTAAATAAAATAATTAAAAAAATTAATTTATTTTTAAAATCTTAATAAATCATAAATTGAAAATCAGATTGGAAATCCAAGACCAGCATTGAGTTCATAAGGGGGTGTTTTCCTTAGCCGAGGCCTAAAATCAGTCAACATGGGCTGGTTGTGAAAGATATCTTTTAGATGTAAACATTATTAAAATATTCTATTAAAAATATTTTATTCTTTACACAATGACGAGTTTTCTTTTAATATGAGTTTGTCATGGAATTCAGGTTTATCATTATAACCCTATAATTCCTCTCAGGTAAGGAGACTGATCTCTCCTGATGAACTACAATAGATTGTGGATCAACAATCAATGAAAAACCTCATATTCAAAGGATTTTCACCCACTCTAATGATGTGGTGACCCTTCTTCATTAGCAATCTAACCAAATTGAGTTTGGGAGTTTTTAATTTGATTTATTTTCCCCATTCATGAATTTAATGAAAAATGTAGACCAATTAATAAACATATTGGCCTACGGATCGATCATTGTTACGGGATGGGATTTACCTTTGTGTAAATTTGATGGGAGAATTATATTTTGATTATTTTTTAGATTTTTATTGTTGTTATAATGGCAGTGAACCATGGTCAACATGAAAATAAATCAAGGTCTGTTAATTTTTTTATGATTTTCTCCACCCCCCCCCCCCCCCCTTTTCTTCAGTCATCGCAAGAAGTCTTAATTTGGCCCACAACTCGACATGGTGTGATCGATCAATCATTGTGAACTTGATATATGGAGAAACGATACGATATCATAGATATGGGATCATCATAGCATGATAGATGTGTGAGGACAACGACGATGGATGGATCGAAGTGAGACAGATGATATTTTCGTTTGAGTTTTTTTTGGGATGAATCGTAACATTGATCTAAGATTAGGGTGATGAAGAACGTTACCTAAGGATTTTAGGAATTCTTCTGTTTAGAAAAATAGAGCATTGAAGATGAATTGATGGCCATTGGAGGGGCCACTGGCATTCCAGCAGCCGCATGCGGATGCGGAGACAGCCACGTGCGGATGCGGTAGATGACGGTGTCCCACCAGTGGCGACCGACAGAGGAGGAACGTTGCCCAGAGGGGCCATGTGGGAGCCATCGGTCAGAGAGGTGTCATGGGAGGATATCAGGGACACATCTAATGGAGTTACGTATGCAAGTTTGGTCCACATGGAGCATGTGGTTATAGCAGGACACGGTAGAGCTGGGGCATGGTGGCTGCCCATATTGAATGAAATGGTGTTGTGTTGACTAGGTAGAGGAATACGATCTAGT
Source organism: Viscum album (assembly GCA_963277665.1). Classification (NCBI taxonomy): domain Eukaryota; kingdom Viridiplantae; phylum Streptophyta; class Magnoliopsida; order Santalales; family Viscaceae; genus Viscum; species Viscum album. The sequence goes on from OY728157.1 coordinate 1,999,764,847, forward strand.
GGATCATGTGCGGTGCAACCAAACCATCCCAAGTGCATGGGATAGAACATTCTGGGTCGATTTGGTCGAGTTAGGTTGACCGGACCGAGTCTAGTTGGTCGGCAGGTCGGGTCGTGTCTGACGGGTCGAGTCAAAATAGGAGTGAACTCGGATCAGGGCTTTTCACTAAAATGGTCATATATTTCAAATAGTGCGTCTGATTGATGATCCATCTTTGGATTTGGGACTTTGTTATGAGACGTTCCTTTTGATATGTATTGGTGGGTTTTTATTTGGATTAGAAGATGTTGAGAGCGTACCCTAGATCTTTTCCAATGAGGGTTGGATATAGGATCTCGTTTCCATCATAGAGGATGACCCATATTTTAAATTGAGTTGTCACAACCCAGCTTCGATAGTTGACTTGGTGGGTAAGAGAATGTATTACACCAAGAGGCTTAGTCGGTCCTCACTTCTCTTCGTGGTAACATATATAGGGTTTGTGTAGAATGTGTGAAAAATATTTACACGAGCACCTTACACCTCTCTAGGATGATATTTCTAGTAAGGCCACATGTCCCCCAAGTGATCCCTGGACATTGACCCCCTATCTTTGTATGAAGATCAGATTATCTCTATTCTATGTGACTAGATTTTAGGACTATGATTCCAGATGTTTCCAATTGTTTATGTTTGTCTATGACATAGAGAATACATGACTTGGGGTCTACATGACTTATCGACACTCCATGTGTTACCAAAACACAATGTCTTACCGACACTCTGTGTGTTATCAAAACTATGTATCTTAGTGATACTATATATTTGAGGGAAACTTTGTAACTTTTTGAGACCATAGTTTTCTATTAATAACTTTTGGTAGAATTTCCCTATTGCTTCTATCAGATAGCTCGAGGAGTGAGATCTTCTAGAATGAGTGTGCTACGAATGGAACCATGTAGCAAGAAGTGGATGAGACCCTGAGTTTCATAATCCTTTACGAGTATACCTAGATGTTCTTGTTATATTTTTGTAGATATATACATATGTTAAGCTAACTATATCTTCTTAGTGATGTCTCCTCTGTGGTCTTTTACTTTTTTGGGGGGGTTTCCTACTGAGTATTGTATTACTCACCCCTACATAGGATTTTCCTGCACGTGTCATTCCTTGTATAGACCATCGATGCTTTTATGGAGTCTAAGGTGGAACAGGACCAGGTGGTTCTGAGAGAGATACTAGATAGTTGAGGTGTTCTCATGTGGCTTTATACAACAATTCTTGTACCTACCCTTCAGGTATGTTTTTCTACGGATGAGCTTCAGGACCTTGTGTTATAGACTATTTTTGGGGGGCTTGTATTCCAGACCAGTTGTACTTTATTGCAATTTGCTTCCCTGTAGTACTATGTGGTTGGTATCATAGTGTATTCATGCTTTATCTACTTAGTGTTTTTAAATTTCATCATTTTGGGCTTGGAGATGTGTGTGTCTATACAGATAATTAGAAAAATGCCTCCCATTTGTGGGATATACCTACTAAGTTCTAGTCACCAGCCCCTGGCCTATCAGAGGTGGGTTTGGGGTAGTCATGGCACGGGACCTATGGTATGGGTAGTGAATGAGTGGTATCTAAGGGTTTGGTTCTACTTGAAGACCAGGAGTCTGTGAGTTTGGTTTGGGGCCATAGTGTCGAGTGTTTCGAGTTTGGATTTTAGGCCAATGAATCTAGTGTTGGTGCAGCAGCTGACGTATCTATACACCAGGACTCTAGACACCTTCTTTTCAACTCAATACATGAAAACACTTGTTTAAGGGAAACAAAATAAAGTTACATACATCATATATGAATGGGTTGTGTTTTCCATGTCCTTCATTAGTCATCTCACCAGGTATACTCGTTTTACCATGATATATCTTGTTTTTATATCAGATGTTTTCACGACGCTAGCCAGTGAGGCTTATACATAGGATGGATAGTTTGACCTGATGTTTGATGAGGCCTCCCTGAGGGGATTTAGTCATGGAGTATTTTTCTTCTGGATGGTTAGCAGGCGGTTCTTTCTCCTATTGATCAGTTCATAGACCAACCTCTAGTGGTTCAGGTGGATGAAAATTTACAGAATGAGTCATGGATGGATCTTTTGGTGATGGATGATGATACATGGTGTTTGAATGAATATAATAGGCTTCCAAGGAAGCAATAACCTAGGATTTAGGGTTAGTATGACCTACTGATAGAAGGTGCATGACGTAAGTGGCAGAACAGAAGTTTTCATTCGAAGTTCTATGGGTTTGGCAGTTCCCCAAGGAATAGGCATTGTTACGCTTTTCATGGGAAGGGAAATTTCTGGTGAAATTGTCCCATTGTTTAGTCTACATTCAGATATGTAGTTGATGAACCCCCAATAAAGAGTCAGTAGCAAGAGAAAACATATACATCAGGTGGTGGACATGGTAGATGAGTTGGGGAACCAGTAGGAGGTGGCCAACGTTTTGAGGTGTTAAAACTACCACCCCCAGGTGGTCCATACCATACTCGCAGAGTTGGAGGACAGGGGAGGAGACAGTTGCAGGCTGTCAAGGATTATGATCCCATGACCCTAGGAATGGTTCAAGGTATGATATATGTCTTTCTACATTATTTTCAGTAGATAGAAACATATTCTTGTGATTTACTTTCTTGTCACTTTTCTTTTTTGATACTTAGAGATTTTAGTTAAACCTTTGACTTGACCCTTATGCTTAGAGACTCATACTAGAGAAGACTTGATGATCACAAACTAGTATCGAAAGTGTGACCTGGCTCTTAAAGGTGAGAGTTTCTTTTAGGATCTCTTGGTAATAGCATTGAGGCCATCCGATGTCATTCTCGATATGGACTGGTAGCCACAGTTCATGTCCATATTTATTATTTTAGGAAAATGGTGTGGTTAGGCTGCTGTAATGAAACTGGATTTCCCTTTTTATCAATTAAATGGAAATCCTTATAGCTCAGTATAAACTCATACATAGGAGGTTGTAGATGATTACTCATTAATTGGATATTGTAACCCCCAGTGTAGTAGATGTTTTGATTCCTCAGTTTCCTGTAACGGTTGCGGATTATAAGGATTCCTTCCCTGAAGATTTCTTGGTTTACCTCCCCACCTCCAATGGCCCGAAGGCCTTCATTTTTTGTTGATTTCTGATAATCCACCTTTCAAGGGGAGAGGTGGAACCCTAAGAAGTCCCGTATGTGTAAGTATTACTTTTCTGGTAGGCCTTAGAGGAATTAAATGCCTATAAAATTCAAACGTTACATACAACCTAGACTATCTACTTGGAACTGCTCATCCCCAGCATCTTCATCGTGAAATCATCACTCCACCTTTGCATGGCTGTTCAACTAGACTTTCCAGTGTATGCACAGTATTTTCCCGATGACAGGTGCCATACCCTCTCATTCCTATAATCTATTTAGCTTATTCTATGGTGAAAGCTCCTTGCTCATCCTCCTTTTGAATCTTGTTCCTTGTAGGTGGTCTGGTTTGCATCTACACTTAAGGTAACCCAAAGGCCTTGAGGTGGCCCGAAGGCCACACTAATTTGAAGGCCTAGGTGGCCAGAAGGCCTTAAAGGGCTTGGGGACCAAATCGGTGGCTCGAAGGCCCAAACAGGGGAATATTCCCAGCTGCTACAGTTCCAAACAGTTCCTGCTACAGTTCTTGCTACTGTACCACACAGTTCCTGCTACAGTACCTAGAAATTATCCTCTTCTTAGGTTTGATCTTGAGTCTCTTATATTCACTTAAGGATTCTTAACCAACTAGGCTAAGTCTCATATGCGTTTACCTTCCCACCGAGTGTTAGACTTATGCATTGATTTATACCTTGAGATGATACCAATATCTACACCATAATATAGGATGGTTCCATCAGAGCTTCATGATATGAGGGTGTAGTTGGAGGACTTGAAGAGGAAGGGCTTCATGAGACTCATTGTTTCACCCTAGGTAGCCCTAAGTGGTCAATGTTGATAACCTCCTGGCATACTCGACATCTGATAAAGAGCATGTGAGACACTTTAAGATAGTCCTAGACACACTTTGAGAGAACCAGCTATATGGGAAGCTCTAGAAGTGTTAGTTATGGATTTGATAGGTCATTTGTATTGGGAATATTATCTTAGAGACTCAAGTTGCAGTGGATCCATTGAAGGTTGAGGTAGAGTTTGATGAGCGCTCCCCTCTTGAGGTTTCTAGAGGAGGGTTTTGAGTACATAATGTTATGTGGTGCATCAAGAAAGAGGCTTGGTTGTGTCCTGATGTAGAGGCAAATGGTTATTTCCTATGGTTCACACCACTTGAAATCATATTAGTATAATTACACGACCCATGATATTAAGTTAGCAGAAGTAGTCTTCACATCGAAGATGTGGTGAAACTTCTTGATGGGGGACCAATTTATCATCTCTTCAACCACAAGAGTCTCAAGTATATCTTCACTCAGAAGTATTTTAACTTGATACATTGGTGATGGATACAGTTCCTCCATGACTATGACTTGGAGATTATTTATACTCTTGGGAAGGTGAATGTGGTAGAAAATGCTCTCAGCAGGAGATCTAGCTTGCAGTTACTGAACTAGGCATTAGTGCAGTTAGCCTCGTTGCAAATATATATTGTGGATGGACTTGAAGAATCTTATATCTAGATAATAGTTTTCACTGATCCACTCTTAAAGTGATGCAAGGAGTCACAATATAGGTATACCGACTGCCAGGCTCTACGTGCTCAAATGTCTACAAGGCATTCCACTGATGGATATTCAAAAGGTGGGGAGAACATTGTTATTTTCAGATGATTCACGATGATACTAGTGGCATTGTGAGAGGAGGTTCTTATATAGTTTCATGCATCCCATTTTAGCGGTACATATAGGTCTAAAAATGATTTATTGGGACCTCAGGCATCAGTTTGGTGGCTAGGGATAAAGAAGGAAGTTGCAGAGTTTGTGTATTGATGATTACCTTTCAACAAATGAAGGTTGAGCATCAAGTCCCAATGGGTTTGAATCAATCCCTTGAGTTGGAAAATGGAAATGGGATAGAATAACAATGGACTTCATGGCGGGTATACCACATATGTCCAGGGTTCATGATACCATCTAGGTGATTATTGACTTACTCACTAATTTGTCCCACTTCCTACATATCTAGGAGTAGAATTTAGTAGAGATCATGGGAAGCCTATATATACAGAATATTGTTCTTCTTCATGGATTTCAATTTATGATTGTATTATATCATGATCCTTGCTCCACATCTTCTTTTTGGAAGGGATTGGAGGATGCATTTGGGATTTAGTTACGCTCGAGCATGGCGTATCATCCCCTAATGGATGGTCAGACGGAGAGGGCCATTTAGGTTATGGAGGAAATGCTTTGGGATTTCATGTAATGTTTGGGCCAAAGTAGGGAGTATCACCTAACTCTAGTGGATTTTTTATACAAAACTAGTTACCCCTCCACCATCATTATGGAACCTTTCAAATCTCGGTATAGGTGACCCTGTAGGTCACCACCTTGTTGGACTGAACCAGGAGATTTGGTGCCCATGGGCCGGAAGTTGGTGTAGGAGATTATAGAGAAGGTGTAGGTCATCCAAGAGTGGATGAAGACTACATAGATCCATTAGAAATATTATTCTGACAGGTGATGGAGGCCTTTGGAGTTCTAGGAGTGAGACCATGTGTTCCTATGGGTCGATCATCAACATGGGATATATAGATTTGGCTGGGAAGGTAAGATATCTCCGAGGTTCATTGGAACATTCCTAATACTGCATAGAGTTGGTAGGGTGGTGTATCACTTGCATCTACCCCTGTAGTTGGAAAGGGTACACGATGTCTTCCACATGTCACAGCTGATGAGATATGTACATGACTCATCACACGTCATTGATAGGGGTGACTTAATCTGAGGATCAGTGGAGTTCAAGGATTGATGGAATGGGGTCCTCCATAGGTGGTTGATTCCTCTAGTACATGTTTGGTGGTGGAAATGGAATATCTAGGAGATCACATGGTAGTATGAGGATCAGATTCGTGCTTAGTACCCTCAATTTTATGAGTAGCCACTTTTTTGGCTTTTGGGGACATAAAACCCTAAGGTGGGGAGAATGTAATGACTTGGATTTTCCCTAATTTATTTTTAGAAATTACTTGGAAAAATTATAAGACCAGGAATTGAGATGGTGTTCTATTCCTATAACAACCCATAATTTACATACATGGTTATTACTTCGGAATTGAAGCATACTAATTACAACATATAACAAAACCATGATAGGACCGTATAGGTATAGTGTCTTTAGAAATAGGGAAACATGAACAACTGGTTCATAAATCATCTATATTGTCTCCCGTTTATTTCATCATATCTAGAGTCTCTTTTGGCATATCCTACTTAATACCCTTCTTCCTGACCTCGGGAAAATAAAACAAACAAAATGGTGATCTCAAATGCTCAGTAAGGGTAAACAAAAGATATATTAATCATATCATATTCATAAGAACATAACATTTTGAAAATCTTAACCTGCAAAAGAGATCATAATATCATAACATGGGATAAATCATAGTAGTGAAATGTAATCCCAATAATCATATATTAAAACATGAAACTTTGTGGCATACACACATAATCATAGAAAATCATTTCATATTAGTCAAGGCTCATTTCCAAGACCATCATAGTGGACAAATTCCATTACTGAACCGAGTTCACTCCTCATTCCAGTCCTGTATCACTAAACCGGATTAACTTGCCATTCTAGAAATGTCTATATCATGAGATATAAATTTTTAACCAATGCATTGGAGGGAGATATTGGTCCCACCCATCTCATAGTGAAACCATTCTTATGTGTTCCACAAAATCATAAATCATAGCATAACCCATGTAAAAAAAATGGGATTCTTAAACATCATTCCATCATAATATAATCCATATAAGATAAAAGGGAATCATAAAATTAATTCCATCATAGCATAATAAAATCAATGTAAAAATAGGGATAGAAACAGAACCCTATATTATCTTAGATGGAAAATAATTTTTATAAAACACTTGAACTCCATTCTTGAGGAAAATATCATTTTTACTTCAAAAACATTTTTCATTTCTTAACATGTCATTCGATTTTAAACAAATATAAGTTGATTAAAAATAAACTTGAAAACTTGTATAGGATGCTTTATAGAAATAATTTTCTAATAAATCATTAAAATCCATTCATACCGTATAAGTTAAAAAAACATTCTTCTCGTACTTTGGCCAGAAAAGTCAAAAAGTACCTCGAACTAAAAACGACAAATGATTCATTTCATATATTTTACTAAAAACTCACCAATGGGTAAAAATGGATTTAAAAAATTGTAGGAGGATAGAAATAATATTAAATATTGAGAAAACATGGATTTGGATGATATATATTCCCCATTAAATTCTAAAGTGTAAACAATCTCGGATAAAAATGAGATTGCGAAATTTTCCCTTACCTTAGGTATGATATGCTTTGTACGTGTCTGAACCTACTGTATAATGATTTAAATAATTTCATTGACTTATTCTATAATCATACTCATTGTTATTATGTCATATATGGTCATATTCTTAGCTTCCTATTAGTAATATTTCATTGCTACTTGTTATTCGGGTGTTCATTACTTTATGTTCTTATGTATGTTCTGTCGAATAAATTCTTATTATTCTTTTTAGGTTATAGATAACTCATTTACATAATGGTATTAGTGTAATATATATCATATTTATTCATTAAATTCATTCAATTCATTTATATAATCATTATTCAATGAAGATCATGTAGAACGAGTCGCATCACATCGTGGAGACGGTAGGTTTTACGTACGCACGAGCGATGATATCGTTCCCATGATCGTGGAATTGTACTGAAGTGTATGTATACTATTTAAGAATAAATATCACTTTACAATAATCATATATAGTTATTATTTACACCATTATACCCATCCAAGTAATGTGGTGGTGGAAAACAGATTACACCATGGCATGGAGACAGTATTCTGTACGTACGCACGCGCGGTGATTTCGTTTTCTATTGGATGGATTGAAAGTGAAATAGGGTTTTTTCATATTTATAATAACATATCATTATATGAGTGATATTTATGTTATTACTTCATAATTTAACAACTAAATAATAGGAAGTAGAAGAAGAAATAAATTTGAAAGAATCGGTAACGGATATTACCTCTTCTTCGACACGCCATTTTGAAACCTCCTCTTAGGGAACTAAAAATGGTCTTTCAAGAAGACCAGGACCTCTAGTATGTTTCTAGGGAAGTTGAAAAGGGAAATGGTCAGGGTTTTTCCGAGATTTAATACTCAAAGTTTTGTAACGAGGAGAGGGAGGAGGTGCCCTTTTATAAGGGAGGAGAGGGGCACCTTTGGAAACCTCAAAAAATATTAATTTATAATAAATTCAAACCCCACATAAAAACTTCCAAAATGAATAAAATACAAATATTAGATTAGATATGGTTGTAATCTCATCAACCAATAAAATTTAGACATGTTGGGAATTTATTTCAAACATTATCAACGTGATTTATCCTTAATTAATCTATTTAATTTTATTTGTGGTAATAAGATTCTAAATTTTAAATTGTTACAAATAATTACTATGTGTTGTAAATTCTCAATAATTGGATAATTTATGACATTTTATAACATATAAATTATAATTTATAATTTTTAAATATTTTTGTGATTTTTAAACAATTTTATATTATGTTATTTTTATAAAATAACAATAGTGTCAATTTTGACACTATTCATTTATTTGAATTTCAATAAAATCCAAACAGAAGATATGTTCGAACCAAAAGATTTTATTGATTCATAACATGTCATATTTATCTATAAAATTAGTTTATCACATTAAATAGTTCATATAATATTTATTTTAATATTTGTAAAACCATTTATTTGATATTTCAATCCATAAAATAATTTCAACATCACTATTGTGTCACCTTTAATGATAATTATTTAATCTATAAAAATTATAAATTAATTCACATGATATATATAATTTTATTATATTTCTATAAACTATTCATGTTTTAAGTTTCATGAAGTTTATCATTAATGTAAAACTAGTATACTTATAAAATTTAAGAGAGTGACATGTTGTCACTTTCTTTAGTTTTAATAATAATTAAATTATTTTCATGGTCCAAAGTCCATTAAGTGAATCTAATCCGACCATTATGTGATATGGGTTGACTTTTAGTCATCCAATAGAATTTTGGAAGGTGTTAGGGTAATTTTATAATCTTATTTTTACCCTTAATTAATTGATTTACCTTTAACTACAGTAAATAAAAATTACCATAGTTACTATTCATAATATCAAAAAAAGAAGAGTGACCTATTAAAATAATTTTTACCCCCTAAATTCAAATATGGAATCCATTTTTCAAAATTCAAAACACAGAAGTTGCAGTAATTAATGTAAAATTAATTCCGTTGTTAAGAAAACGAGTTTTAAAAGTTAAAACATTGCCAAAGATTGAAATGATTTTACCTATGAATTCAATGTAAAATTAATGGTAATGACATAAATTATATTAAAAGGTAAAAATATATTATATTTATACTTTAAAACCATTTAATATTATAATTTAACCATATAAATTATTGTGATGAAAAAAGTTGTTTTTAATTAAAATATAGCGTGTTTTTACTATTCATTAAAATATGAAAGTTATCAGAATAATATGAAAAATTTATCCCAAGTAAATTTTTATATCCTGATTCCAAAAAATAATTCTATTTTGTAAAATTGAACTTATAAACATGTCAAAAAATTGTATCTAATGTGGGTGTGCCATCAAAAGGCAGCATAATTGCATTTTTTGAAAAATACTTATTTTGCCCAAAAAAATTATTTTGTTCTCATACCATATTCTAGAAAATGTGTAAGATGAATAATAATGTTATAAAATTTAAAATTTAGTTCATTCTATTCATAACGGATAGTCCATAATAATATTATAACAATATATCGTAGTTTAATGAAACCCGGTATTGCGTACTACACACGCTATCGAGGAAGGTCGTGATTGCATGTAACGCAAGCCAAACCAGTGTTGTGTATAGTGAAAGATTCCTTTTGTGTTGCGTATAACATAATGAATAAAAAATATTTCTCATAAAATCTCAGGTTGTTACATTCTACCCCCCTTAAAATGAATTTCGCCCTCGAAATTCGTCATTTCGTAACAAACAGATGAGGATACCTCTCCCTCAGCATATCCTCAAGTTCCCATGTAGCTTCTTCTAATTGGTGGTTCCTCCATAAAACTTTAACCAAGAGAGTGGTCTTGTTTCGTAGAACTTTTTCTCTGTGATCTAGAATCTCTATCGGATGTTCTTCATAAAAAAAGATCTTGCTCCAGCGGTATAACTTCTGAGCGTAGTACATGTGAAAGATCGGGTATATACTTTCTCAGGAGAGATACATGGAACACATCATGAACTTGAGAGAGATTTGGTGGAAGTGCCAATCGGTAAGCTACCTTCCCAACACGATCCAGTATTTCAAAAGGACCAATACACCTAGGTCTCAGCTTGCTTTTTTTTCAAATCTCATTACTCTCTTCCAGGGAGATATTCGTAAGAACACTTTATCACCAACTTCAAACTCTAGGTCTTTTCTTCAATTGTCGTCATAACTTTTTTGTTGATTCTGAGCTACTCTTATGTGTTGTTGAATATATCGGACCTTTTCTGTCATCTCATCAACAAGATCAGGTCCTAATAGCTTTCTTTCCCCAACCTCATCCCAGCAAGTTGGAGTTCGGCATTTTTTTCCATAGAGAGCTTCATAAGGAGCCATCTGAATACTAGAGTAAAATCTATTATTGTAAGAAAATTACACCAAAGGTATGTTTTTATCCCAACCACCTTTGAAATCCATAGAGAAAGCTCTCAACATGTCTTCTATAGTTTGAATTGTCCTCTCAGACTGACCGTCTGTCTAAGGATGATAAGTAGTTATGAAACTCAACTTTGTATCTAGAGTATGCTGAATACTTTGCCAAAACTTCGAGGTAAACCTCGGATCCCGATCAGATATAATGGAAAGTGTTACTCTATGAAATCTTACCACTTCCTTCACATATATCCTAGCAAGCTGATCAAGAAAGAAATCTTCTATAATATCAATGAAGTGTTCCGACTTCGTAAGATGATCAACTATAACCCAGATAGCATTATTGCCTTCGGATATTTTAGGAAGTCTGGTGAAAAAGTATATAGTGATGTTTTCCCATTTTCATTCGGGTATGGGTAATGGATGTAACATCCCCTTAGACTTTTGTCTCTCAGCTTTAACTTGATGACAAAACAAGCATCGAGAGACATATTCAGCAACATCTCTTTTCATGCCATCCCACCAGAAGTACTCTTTCATGTCCCTATACATCTTCGTTCTTCCAGGATGAATAGATAATGAAGAACTATGAGATTCATCCAATATTTCCTTCTTTAACTCTGGGATGGGAGGAACACAAACTCGATTCCTGAACCGTATTATTTCATCACAATCAATATGGAATTCAAGAACATTTCTCACCTTCTTTTGTAACTCTACATCTCCTTTATATGCCTCCTTAATCTTCACATGTATAGATGGTTGAACATTCATTTGATAAAGATAAGATTTTTACCCTTCCATTATAATTCCAAGATCCATCCTTTGTAAATCCATAAATATTGGATCTTTTGTGATCCTTATCATGGATAATCAAGCATGGTCTCGACGACTTAATGCATCTGCCACCTTGTTTGCTTTCCTAGGGTGGTAATGAATAGATCAGTCGTAATACTTAATCAGCTCCAACTATCTTCTTTGGTGCATATTCCGATCCTTTTATGTGAAAATATACTTTAAAATTTTATGATGAGTATAAATATAACACCTTTCACCATAAAGATAATGCCTCCAAATCATTAATGCAAAGATTACCACAGCTAACTCCAAATCATGAGTTGGGTAATTTTACTCATGGATTTTCAACTATCGTGAGACATAAGTTATCACCATATCATTTTGCATGAGAACACACCCCAGCCCCTTCTTGGATGCATCACTATAGATCACAAACCTTTCTCCACAACAAGGCAGTGTGAGCACAAGTGCACTAGATAATATTCTTTTTAACTCCTTGAAATTATCTTCACATTCCTCTATCCAAACAAACTTAACTCCTTTCTAAGTCAATTTGGTGAGTGGGTTAGATAATCTTAAAAAATCTTTCACAAAACATCAATAGTACCCAGCTAAACCAAGAAAACTCCGGATCTCAGTTACTATTTTTGGTCTCGACCATCTTCCAATAACCTCCATTTTTACTGGATCCACAGATATCCCCTCTTTTGAGATTATGTGACCAAAAAATGCAACTTTTTGAATCCAAAATTCACACTTAGTAAATTTGGCATAAAGATCCTCCTTTTTAGGGTCTTCAATACAATTCTCAAGTGATCTTCATGTTCTTCATTGCTCTTTGAATAGAAAAGAATATCGTCTATAAAGACTACCACAAACTGATCAAGATATTCTCTAAAGACTCTATTCATTAGTTCCATGAAGATAGCAGGGTCGTTAGTAAGACCAAATGGAATCACTATAAATTCATAGTGTCTATACTTTGTACGGAAATCCATATTTGGTATATCCTCCCTTTTGACCCTTAATTGATGATACCATGAATGAAGATCAATCTTGAAAAAGTATTAAGCTCTGCGTAGTTGGTCAAATAAATCATCAATGCATGGGAGAGGATATTTTTTCTTGATAGTGATCTTGTTAAGTTCTCGATAATCAATGCAGAGTCTCATTGATCCATCTCTCTTCTTAACAAACAAAACAGGTGATCCCCAAGGTGATGCACTAGGGCATTTTAATCCCTTATAAAGATTCTCTTGGAGTTACTTCTTCAATTCCTGCAACTCAATTAGGTCTATTCTATAAGGTTTCTTTCAAATAGGTAAAGCACCCGGTATGAGTTCTATTGAAAATTCAACATCACGATTTGGTGGAAGACCTGGAAATTCCTCCAGAAAGACATCATCAAACTCCCATACAATAGGAATATTATTAATCATGATTTTCTCTCCAACCATTTGAGATAAATAACATTCATTTAGTGGGATCAAGACCCATAAGATGGAAGAAATTTCCACTGGAAGGTTATGTTCATCCTTGCATCGATAGACGATCATAGATTGATCTGGAATATGAAATGTGACTTCCCTTATTTGGAAATTGATATGGTATCCATATAAGGAAATCCAATCCATGCCAAGAATCATATCAAATTCAATTATAAGAAGGATCACAATATTTTTAGGAAGCACTTTCCCACAAACTTCAATCGGAGAATAATTGTAAACTTTTGATGCAATGGTTGTGCCATTAGGGGTTGTCACAGCTAACTAAATATATAACTACTGAGGTAATATGGAGATACCCTTAAAAAATCTTCAGAAATAAAAGAGTGGGTGGATCCAGAATCAAATAAAACATTTTCTACTTTAGAGTGGATGGTAAGTGTACCATTCACCACTTCGTTATCGTACTCCACATAGCCGATAGAAATTGCATGGGAATTTCCTTTTTCTTTGGCCTTAAGAGTTTGTTGATGTTGATCATCATCAAAAACCCTTGGATTAGGGCATTGATTGGCATAATTCCCCATTTCCTTGAACTTGAAACATTGAAGCGTAGGAGGTGCATTCAGTGTATCCATTTCTTTGTTCGCATCATCAGACATATTCTTCCCATTATTTCGACATTCAACTGCCCGATAACCTTCTTTTCCACACTTAAAACATTTACTTGTCCCTTTAAGACAATCCCCTCCATGTTTCTTTCCACACTTTGAGGATAAGGGAAAAAACATCTTATTTTCAGCGTGGTCTTTATATTTTTCTTTGAATTCCATTTTCCTCTTATTATCAAACCCATATGATTGATGGGTTAATCTAATATCCATCTCAACCTTGAGAGCACATCAAACAATTTCCTCTTATCTATTGAAGTACCTTATGGATAACTCCCTTAGAAGACTTCGTTTTAAGCCACTAAAGAATCGATCAATTTTACTCTCAGGTTGGATAATAATTCTGGAAGCGTACCTTGCAAGTCTTATAAAATTTGCTTTGTAGGTACCAACAGATTCATCATCCTTTTGCTTCAGTTCAAGAAACTCCTTCTCCATATTTGTTCGAAGAATATGAGGGATGTACTTATTGAAAAATAAGTTCTTGAACTCGTCCCATTCCATGGACTCAATTTCATCCCTTTGCCTCGTATTCTTAATAAGATTCCACCATTGATCAGTTTCACCTTCCAAAAGATATACTGCTAAGATGAATTTATCATGTTCATAACATTGTATAATTGAAAATATATTTTCATTGGTACTGATCCATTGTTCATCCACTAATGGATTAAAAGACCCACTGAATGAAGGTGGACACTGACTCATGAAGGATTCAATTGAATGTTGTTCCTTCCTTTTCTCATTTGGAAGTGCATCATGATTCATAGCTTGAGAAATTTGTGTGAGCATGGCTACAAGATTTTTCATTCCAACTCCCATAACGTTTGGTTGCTCTAGGGGACAATCATTGCATTTCCCATCGCATTCTGCATTAACACGGTTCCTTCGGGTTCCATCCATTGACTAAAACTAAGAAGAATAGTGTGAGAAACACTAATTATAACAAGAAAACAACATAATTAGTAATAAAATTTCACATTTTAGGTTTATCATAGGTTACTCATGGCCATTTCTAAAACACTAATATTATGTTCTATGTTTATACATATCCTTAGAGTTCTTACTGAGGTTTTCACATCCTAGTTTCCAAAGGTTGACTATACCCTCCCTCTGATACCAACTATAACAACCCATACTTTACATACATGGTTATTACTTCAGAATTGAAGCATACTTATTACAACATATAACAAAACCATCATAGGACCGTATAGGTATAGTGTCCTTAGAAACTGGGAAACATAAACAACTGGTTCATAAATCATCTACATTGTCTCCTGTTTATTTCATCATATCTAGAGTCTCTTTTGGCATATCCTACTTAATAGCCTAATTCCTGACCTGGGGAAAAGAAAACATACAAAAGGGTGAGCTCAAATGCTCAGTAAGGGTAAACAAAAGATATATCAATCATATCATATTCATAATAACACAACATTTTGAAAATCTTAACCTACAAAAGAGATCATAATATCATAACATGGGATAAATAATAGTAGTGAAATGTAATCCCAATAATCATAACTAAAATCATGAAACTTTGTGGCATACACACATAATCATATAAAATCATTTCATATTAGTCAAGGCTCATTGCGAAGACCATTATAGTGGATAAAGTCATTACTGAACCGAGTTCACTCCTCGTTCCAGTCCTGTATCACTGAACCAGATAAACTTGTGGTTCCATCCATGTCAATCTCATGAGATATAAATCTTTACCCAATGCATTGGAGAGAGATATAGGTCCCACCCATCTCATAATGAAACCTTACTTATGTGTGCCAAAAAATCATAAATCATAGCATAACCCATGTAATAAAAATGGGATTCTTAAAAATCATGCCATCATAATATAATCCATATAGGATAAAAGGACATCATAAAATTAATTCCATCATAACATAATCAAATGAATGTAAAAATAGGGATAGAAACAGAACCCTATATTATCTTAGATTGAAAATAATTTTGATAAAAAACTCTAACTCCATTCTTGAGGAAAATATCCTTTCTACTTCAAAAACATTTTTATTTTCTTAATATGTCATACAATTTTAAACTAAAAGAATTTGATTAAAAATAAACTTGAAAAATTGTAAATGAAGATTTATGGAAATAATGTTCTAATAAATCATAAAATTCCATTCATGTAGTATAAGTTAAAAAACATTCTTCTCATACTTTGGGCGGAAAAGTCAAAAAGTAACTCGTACTAAAAATGACAAAAGATTATTTTCATGTATTTTACTATAAACTCACCAATGGGTGAAAATGGATTTAAAAATTTTCTAGGAGGATAGAAATAATATTACATATTGAGGAAACATGTATGTGTATGATAAATATTCCCCAGTAAATTCTGAAGTATAAACAATCTCGGATAAAAATGAGATTGCGAAATTTTCCCTTACCTTAGGTCTGATATGCTTTGTACGTGTCTGAACCTCCTGTATAATGATTTAAATAATGTCATTTAATTATTTCAGAATTATACTCATTGTTATTATGTCATATATGGTCATATTCTTAGCTTCTTATCAGAAATATTTCATTACTACTTGTTATTCGGGTGTTCATTGCTTTATGTTCTTATGTATGTTTTGTTAAATAAATTCTTATTATTATTTTTAGGTTATAGATACCTCATTTACATAATTGTATTAGTGTAATATATATCATATTTATTCATTCAATTCATTTATATAATCATTATTCAATGAAGATCATGTAGAACAAGTCGCATCACATCGTGGAGACGGTAGGTCGTACGTACACACGAGCGATGATATCGTTCCCTTGATCGTGGAATTGTATTGAAGTATATGTATAATATTTCAGAATCAAAATCACTTTATAATAATCATATATAGTTATTATTTACACCATTATACGGATCCAAGTAATGTGGTGGTGGAAAACAGATTACACCACCGCGTGGAGACGGTATTCCGTACGTACACACGCGCGGTGATTTCATTTTCCGTAGGATGGATATAAGGTGAAATAGGGTTATTTCATATTTAAAATAAAATATAAGTATATTAGTGATAATTATTTTATTACTTCATAATTAAAAAACTAAAGAAGAGGAAGTAGAAGAAGAAATAAATTTGAAAGAATTGGTAACGGATATTACATCTTCTTCGACACGCCTCTTTGAAACCTCGTCTTAGGGAACTAAAATTGGTCTTTGAAGAAGACCAAGACATCTAGTATGTTTATAGGGAAGTTGATAAGGGAAATGGGCATGGTTAGGACAATCTTGAAGGCTCAAAGTTGTGTAAAGAGGAGAGGGAGGAGGTGCCCTTTTATTAGGGAGGAGAGGGGCACCTTTGGAAACCTCAAAAAATATTAATTTATAATAAATTCAGACCCCACATAAAAACGTCCAAAATGACTCAAATACTAATATTATATGAAATAGGGTTGTAATCTCATCAACCATTAAAATTTAGACATGTTGGGAATTCATTTCAAATATTATCAACTTGATTTATCCTTATTTAATCTAATTAATTTTATTTGTGGTAATAAGATTATAAATTTTAAATTGTTACAAATAATTACTTATGTGTTTTTAATTGTACATAATTGGATAATTTATGACATTTTAAAACATATAAATTTTAATTTATAATTTTTAAATATTTTTGTGATTTTTAAACAATTTTATATAATGTTATTTTTATAAAATAACAATAGTGTCAATTTTGAAACTATTCATTTATTTGAATTTAAATAAAATCCACACAAGAATATATGTTCGAACCAAAATCTTTAAAAGATTCACAACATGTTATATTTATCTATAAAATTATTGGATCACATTAAATAGTTCATATAATATTTATTTTAATATTTTTAAAACCATTTATCTGATATTTCAATCCATAAAATAATTTCAACATCACTATTGTGTCACCTTTAATGATAATTATTTAATCCCTAAAAATTATAAATAAATTCACATGATGTAGATAATTTCACTATATTTCTATAGACTATTCATGTTAGAAGTTTCATGAAGTTTATCAATAAAGTAAAATTATTATACTTATAAGCTTTAAGAGAGTGACATGTTGTCACTTTCTTTGGTTTTAATAATAATTAAATTATTTTCATAGTCAAAAGTCCATAAAGTGAATATAATCCGACCCTTATGTGATATGGGTCTACTTTTAGTCATCCAATAGAATTTGGAAGGTTTTAGGGTAATTTTATAATCTTGTTTTTACCCTTAATTAGCTGATTTACCTTTAACTATAGTAAACAAATATTACCATAGTTACTATTCATAATATCAAAAAAAATAAGAGTAACCTATTAACATAATTTTTACCCACTAAATTCAAATATGGAATCCATTTTTTAAAATTCAAAACACAGAAGTTGCAGTAATTAATTTAAAATTAATCACGTTGTTAAGAAAACGGGTTTTAAAAGTCAAAACATTGCAAAAGATTGAAATGTTTTTACCTATGAATTCAATGTAAAATTAATGGTAATAACATAAATTATATTAAATGGTAAAAATATATTCTATTTATACTTTAAAATCATTTAATATTATAATTTAACCATATAAATTATTGTGATGAAAAAAAAAATTTAATTAAAATATAGCGTGTTTTTACTATTCATTAAAATATGAAAGTTATCAGAATAATATGAAAAATGTATCCAAAGTAAATTTTTAAATCCTGATTCCAAAAAAAGAATTTTATTTTGTCAAATTTAACTTATAAACATGTCAAAAACTAGATTTAAAGTTGGTGCGCCATCAAAAGGCGGCAAAACTGTATTTTTTATAAAATAGTTATTTTACCTGAAAATTTTATTTTGTTCTCATACCATGTTATAGAAAATGTTTAAGATTAATAATAATGTTATAAAGTTAAAAATGTGGTTAATACTATTTATAGCGGCTAGTCCATAATAATATTAAAACAATATATCGTTGTTTAGTGAAACCTGGTATTGTGTACTACACACGCTATCGAGGAAGGTCGTGATTGCATGTAACGCAATCCAAGTCAGTGTTTTGTGTAGTGAAAAATTCATTTGTTTTTGCGTATAACACAAGACATAAAAAAATATTTCTCAAAAAAACTTAGTGTGTTACGATTCCAAACCCTGGTATGCCTGGAACAATTCACTAAAAATGATAAGTTTTTTATATCACCCACACCTGAATTTTTAGAAAAATAGAAATAAATTTTAAACGGGTGCCCGAATCAGAAATATAAGGGAATCGTTGATATGATACTAATTTCATTACCCTAGGAATGACATTACATTCGTTGGCGCAGTTCTTCAGCATAAAAATCTAGAAAGGGTGTAACAATAAATAGAATAATTAAATAAAATAATTCTATTTTTAAAATGTAACACCACAGTTTTAAAATTAAGTTTTATATTTTTTCAATGATTCCATGATGTAATAAAATATATAAATTTACAAATTCAAATATATTATTATCCTGCACTTTAGTTATACAAATACCATAATACATCCCTAACACACAAAAACTAACCCATTAACCCCACTGCTATCGATAATTAAATAATTGGAAGACCACCGAGAAACAAAACGATGTTGATCGAGTAGTTATCATCTCTTGGATCTGATATAAGCACAAACATTATAAAAAAAACAAAATCAATGAAACTAAAAATAATATGAACATGTAAAACCATCTCCGAAAGCAGTGGCATGAGCGTCGCGATATTTTTTTTCTTCTGAGTGTTTAAACGAACCTTAAAACATTGATATTTATAGAATTTTTATCCGACTATTATAAAAACTATCTGTTATAAGTTTTAAATTAAAATTGAGAAATGAAATATGATAATCATTGATATAAATATAAAAATATATAAATAGTATTGATTTGAATATTACAAACATAGTTTAAAAATATTTAATAAATTATTTTACGAGTAAAATAATAATAATAATGTTTTAAATATTAAAATACATATATTTTGGATATTTATGAAAATTCTAACATTACATATCTATGTTAATATATATATAATGAAATTAATTTAATTGTTTTATAAATAAATAAATAAATAATGATTTCATATTCACAAAAATATAGATCGCAAATGTATCACTAACATTATTCTTATTTTGATATATAAAAAGGTATTATTATATGAAAATAAAACAGATTATATAAAACAATAAATTATAATAATTAAAATGGATAAAAAAATTAATCTATGAGTCATGATTTGAAGGGGTGGGGTCTCGATGAGAATAGGGGTCCGTCGGGTTTCCTTTCGGCGTGAAGGCAGGTCGATCCATGGGGCTTCGTCCAAGCAACGAACCAAATATGAGGCACTGCTTACGGTTCGCACCGAGTTCAGCAGGTCCGACCAAGGTCACCGTGAGGATGTTCAAACTTGGATGGGTTTTAATTCAGAAAATCAAACGCGGACCGAAGATCCAGATCTACTTCACGATTAGGGTTTCAATTTACATGAGGTAGGATGATTATTGCTTCTAATATCCATATCCAATAGGTATATCTAGTTTCTTTTGTGTATATTAGCCAATGTTATATGTTTAATGACGGAATAATTTGGTAATTAGATCATTAATGCCCTGTTTATTGATTTCTTCATATTTTTTTCTCGAAGTCTCCATCTACACTATGTTAATCTTATTTGATAAAGATGTCCCCTGCAAGTTTCCATTATATTAATTGTTTTAATCATCCGAATACTTATGATATATTATCTGATTAAACCGATTTCATTATATTAAATACATGTTTGTTTTACTTCTTTAACAGTTTGCTATAATTTTATTTTTTTCAGATCATCTTGTGTGGTTTTATATTGATGCTTCACGAAGGATCTCTGATTTAACTAAATTATACAACATACAATGCATCTATCACAATTTGGATGAATAAATAATTATTTTCCATGGATCATCATTTTTTGGCTTGTTGCTGCTATGCCTATATTTTATATTTCATGCGTAGGCAGAGATATTTAATTAACACAGGTTTAAATAAAAAACATTTTTTATCAATGAATAGTAAAATACTGGCTCTATATAAGCCATCCTTTGGAGTTCTCTAAGAATGTCTTTTATAAGCCTTAGAGTGAGTGGATTAGAGAGAGAGATTAAGAGATAAGAAGAAGTTGAAAAGGGACGCCTACACAAGAAATTTGTAAGGGACCTCTATCTGTTTATCTCTTTTTATAATTTCTATTTTCTAATTTTACACATTTCCGTTATTATTTTAAGGATTTCTTCAATTAAATATTTAATTTTTATGTTTGTTTTATCAAAATTATGTTCAAAGTTAGTTTTCGTAAGGGATTTACTCATTATTTAATTACAATTCCATTATTATTTTAGCAAGGAATAGTTTTATTTTATTTTCATATTTATGTATTTCAAGATAATCAGAAAAAAAATTATTTCATTTATTTAAAATTTATAATTTATAATTTCAGATTATGTATAATGGGTATTTTTATTAAAACTTGTTTTAGGTGGTTACATCATACTAAAAGAATTTATAAATTGTTATTGTTAAATTTTGAATATTATGTTTTATTAAAACATAATTTTATTTAAAAGTCGGTCATTTTTTTGGAATGACCGTATTCGAAAATTACATATGTGGTTTATGAAATGGATTAATTTCAAGTATAAATTTATGATTTTTGGTTTGATATTGGCATAAAATCCATGTTTATATTTCATATATATAAATTTATATATCTCCATGAAATTAGGTTCTTCAAAGTATATATATATATATATATATATATATTCATGAAAGAGTGAATGCATATTAAATTCTATTAATAATTTCATGTGTGACATAAATATTTCATGTGATTATTAATTCTTTATATATTCATTACATTATTTGATGAATAAATGTAATTAGACAAGTATGTCGTTGGAAATTTTTATTCAATATTGCATTTTAAAATTTTTTGAAATTATAAAGATATGAAAATTGTGTATTTCATAAAATGTTTAGAAACATGGATGTTTATGAAAGGTATGGGTGAAAAAGGTTTGGTCAGAACCAAACATGAAATTGTAATGCAATTAAAGTTCATAAGTATATATACATACATACATAATCATACATATAAATATAAGTGTAATATGTATTTTAATGCAGTAACATGTTTCCAAAATTTAAAACTCTAGTGAAATTTATATGTAAGTAAGACAAGTTAAATAATGTTTTTTTAGAAAATCATGCTTAAACTTTGTAAATACGATATGGAGTTAGATAATGAATCCATCCTCCAAGTGGGTAGGCCCAAGATAGCCTTCACAGTTTCAAGTGCCCTCGGTCGTTTTGTTTTTAAGATAATGCTTAATATTTTCAATCGAATCATTGGATTAATTTAAAATTGTTTTCAAAGTATAATTATTTTTCAAAAGAATTATTTTACAAATTTATTTCGAATTGAATATTTTAAATGTATTATCAGTGTAATATTTTTAAAAGGGATTTATCATATGTTTTCAAAACCCATTATTGGTAAATTGAATGCTCATCCTTTTATTTTCAAATGATTTTTAATAGGTACCTTAAGAGATTATCATAGATGACATTTCATTTAGAGTTAGAACGCACGGAAGTGTAGTTGACAGTGGTTTTATTTTTTTTTCATCTCTGATAAATGTATGGTTTTGTCTAAATCTTCCAGAACCTAGACTAGTAAAATTTCCTCATTTTTTTGAAGTTTCGTGTAATTGTTTAATTACTTTTATAAAAAAAAATTACACAGCATTTTTCCAAGCACCGAGTCCGGAAGAGTGGGCTCGGGGAATTATAATTGGTATCAGAGGAACGGTCTAGATAACTCTGGAAATTTAGAACCCTTCAATAAATTTACTACCCTTTCTCAGTCAACATTCTTCTTTCTAATTTTCAGATGGAAGGAAGTGTAACTCAAACAAGTCTCTTAGGCCTTTTCGATGAATTACTTGATATGATCATGGAAAAATCATGCAAAGAAGAATCTGATCCCTACAAAGCCATGCGGATTTTATGTAAATGACTTTATAATATATTAGGCACACCTGATATACTTCTTTTTCATCATGGTTCTAGTTTCTTCTTTGAAGATATCAGACAGATCCAACGTCACTTCTATAGACGCCAAGGAGCATATAACGAAGGACGTTTTAGATGGTCTACAATATTTGAGAAGCCGGAATCAATATGAACTTTTTATAGATCTACTAAAGAAGGGAATATTCGCATAGCTTATATGTGTCAACTTTAAAGATTTTTATTCATAGGAAGAATTTACGATGACTTTGAAACTTTTGAAGATGGTGCAATGAGACTTTATTATAGAAATCAAATTCAAGATGAACTTCTCGGATACTATTTTGATTATCATTACTTGAGGACTGTCTTCCAGTGCCTATATCCATACAACCCCTCTTGCACTAGTTGCATTTGGGCGAAAGAAGTGGAGGATTTTGAATCCACTTTGAACTTTAATCTCATAGGAAGACATGGAAACCATGTAAGACAACTGTACAGACCTTGGGGACATCATGTGAGACTAATAATAGATGGGAATTAAGAGCGATAAGTATAGATGAATTGTGAGGGCACAATTCAATTAAGTGGGGGAGAATTTAACACCCCAGGTTTAAAATTAAGTTTTATTTTTTGTCAATGATTCCATGATGAAATAAAATATATAAATTTCCAACCGCAAATATATAAGTATCAAGCACTTTATTTATACAACTACCATAATACATCCCTGACACACAAAAACTAACCCATTAACCCCACTGTTATTGATAATAAATCAATTGGAAGACCACCGAGAAACACAACGATTCTGATCGAGTAGTTATCATCTCTTGGATCTGATAGAAGCACAAATGTTATAGAAAAAACAATAGCAATGAAACTAAAAATAAAAGGATCATATAAAACCATCTCCGAAAGTAGTGGCGTGAGCATCGTGATATTTTTTTTCTTCAGAGTGTTTCAACAACCCTTAAAACATTGATATTTATAGATTTTTTATCCGACCTTTATAAAAACTATATGTTATAAGTTTTAAATTCAAATTGAGAAATGACATATAATAATCATTGAAATAAATATACACATATAGAAACAGTATTGATTTGAATATTATAAACAAAGTATAAAAATATTTAATAAATTATTTTACGAGTAAAATAATAATAATAATAATAATGATGTTTTAAATATTAAAATACATATATTTTTGATATTTATGAAAATACTACCATTACATATCTATTTTAATATATATATATATATATAAATTAATTTAATTGTTTTATAAATAAACAAATAAATAAAGATTTCATATTCACAAAAATATAGAACACAAATGTATCACAAACATTGTTCTTATTTCAATATATAAAAAGGTATTATTATATGAAAATAAAACATATTATATAAAAAATAAATTATAATAATTAAAATGGATAAAAATTGAATAGATGAGTTGTGATTTGAAGGGTTGGGGTCTCGATGAGGATAGGGGTCTGTCTGGTTTCCTTTTGGTGTGAAGGCAGGTCGATCCATGGAGCTTTGTCCAAGAAGCGAACCAAATCTGAGGCACTGCTTGCGGTTCGCGTCGAGTTGAGCTGGTCTGAGCAAGGTCGTTGTGAGGATGTTCAGACTCGGTTGGGTTTCAATTCGGAAAATCAAATGCGGACCGAAGATCCAGATCTACTTCGTGATTAGGGTTTGAATTTACATGAGGTAGGATGAGTATTGCTTCCAATATCCAGATCTAATAGGTATATCTTGTTTCTTTGGTCTATATTAGCAAATTTTTATATGTTTGATGACGAAATCATTTGGGAATCGGATCATTAATTCCATTTTTGTTGATTTCTTCATATTTGTTTCTCTAAGTCGACATCTACACTATGTTAATCTTATCTGATAACGATGCACCCTACAAGTTTCCATTATTTTAATTGTTTTAATCATATGAATACTTATGATATCTTTTCTGATTGAACTAATTTCATTATATTAAATACATGTTTGTTGTACTTCTTTAACAGTTTGCTATAATTTTATTTTTTTCGGGTCATCTTTTGTGGTTGTATATTGATGCTTCACGAAGGATCTCTGATTTAACTAAATTATACAACATACAATGAATCTATCACCATTTGGATGAATAAATATTTTTTCCCTTGGATCTTCATTTTATGGCTTGTAGTTGTTATGCTTATATTGTATATGTCATGCGTAGGCAGAGATATATAATTAACACATATTTAAATAAAAAACATTTTTTTATCAATGAATAGTAAAATACTGGCTCTATATAAGCCATCCTTTAGAGTTCTCTAAGAATGTATTTTATAAGCCTTAGAGTGAGTCGATTAGAGAGAGAGATTAAGAGATAAGAATAAGTTGAAAAGGGACGCCTACACATGAAATTTGTAAGGGACCTCTATCTGTTTATCTCTTGTTATAATTTCTATTTTCTAATTTTACACAATTTTGTTATTATTTTAAGGATTTATTCAATTAAAGCTTTAATGTTTATGTTTGTTTTATCAAAATTATGTTCAAATTTAGTTTTACATAAGGGATTTATTCATACTTTAATTACAATTCCATTATTATTTTAGCAAGGAATAGTTTTATTTTATTTTCATATTTATCTATTTCAAGATAATTAGCAAACAAAATAGTTCATTTATTTCAAATTTATGATTTCTATTTTCAGATTATGTGTAAGGGTTATTTGTATTAAAAAGTTTTTTAGGTGGTTACATAATACTAAAAGAATTTATAAATTGCTATTGTTAAATTTTGAATATGATGTTTTATTAAAACATAATTTTATTTAAAAGTCAGTCATTTGTTTTGGAATGATCGTATACAAAAATTACATATGTAGTTTATGAAATGGATTGATTTCAAGTATATATTTATGTTTGATGTTTTGATATTGGAAAAAAAATCCACATTTATATTTCATATATATAAATTTATATATCTCCACGAAATTAGGATCTTAAAAGTATATATATATATATATATATATATATTCATGAAAGAATGAATGCATATGAAATGCTATTAATAATTTTATGTGTGACATAAAGATTTCATGTGATTATTAATACTTTATATATTCATTACATTATTTGATTAATAAAATTAATTAAACAATTATCTCATTGGAAATTTTTATTCAATATTTCATTTTAAAAATGGTTGAAATTATAACGATATGAAAATCATGTATTTCATAAAATGTTTAGATACATGGATGTTTATGAAAGGTATGGTCGAAAAATGTTTAGTTAGAACCAAACATGAAATTGTAATGCAATGGAAGTTCATAGGTAATATACATACATACATAATCATATATATAAATATAAGTGTAATATGTATTTTAATGCAATAACATGTTTCCAAAATTTAAAACTCTAGTGAAAATTATATGTAAGTAAGGAAAGATAAAAAAATGTTTTTTTTAGAAATTGGTGCTTAAAAATTGTAAATACGATAGGGAGTTGGATAATGAATCTATCCTCTAAATGGGTATCCCCAAGACAGCCTTCAAAGTTTCAAGTGGCCTCAGTCGTTTTGTTTTTAAGAGCTTGCTTAATATTTTCAATCGAATCACTGGATTAATTTAAAATTGTTTTCAAAGTGTAATTATTTTTCAAAAGAATTATTTTACAAATGTATTTCTAATTGAATATTTCAAATTTATTATCAATGTAATATTTTTAAAAGGGATTTATCATAGGTTTTCAAAACCCCTTACCGGGCAATTGAATGCTCATCCTTTTATTTTTGAAATGATTTTTAACAGGTACCTTAGGAGATTATCATAGATTATATTTCGTTTGGAGTTAGCATGCGCGGAAGTGTAGTTGATAGTGGTTTTATTTTTTTTTCATCTCTGATAAATGTATGGTTTTGTCTAAATCTTCCAGAACCTAGACCAGTAAAAGGTCCTTGTTTTTTTAAAGTGTCGTGTAATTGTTTAATTACTTTCAAAAAAAATTACGCAGCATTTTTTCAAGCACTAATTCCGGAAGAGCGGGCTTGGGGTATTATATAAAATCCTAATAATTCATAAATGGAAACTTGGATTAGAAATCCAATACCACTATTATAAGGCCCCGACCTTAAACATTACTTAATCATGAATTAAAAGAATAATTCACATAGAGGATATTTTCTGGTTTAGAGTTTTAGAGAATTATTACATAACTATTACATCTCAAAATATTACATAGTAGACACTTCTACTAAGTTTCCATAAAATAAAAAAACACTTAAAAAGAAACATGTCTAGTTCCATGTTTTAGAAAGAATGTTTTTCCTTGATCCCATCCTTTACCCTATTGATCTTTAAGTCCTGTGGAAAACATTTCAAAAACTTGGGATGAGCATAAAAGGACCAGTAAAGGATACACAATGAAGGAAAACTGTTAGTTTTTCAAAACAACAAGTAAACCATGAATACTTTACCAAAGTAATACTTTTCACCTTTATGAAGTAGTAAAAACTCTTCACTGAATAAAAGACCATTACTTACCCTTTTGTAACCAAAATATTACCATAAAACCCATATAAAGAATACATAACATATAAAGGTAACTTGGGACATAAAAATACTTAAATGGAATAACCATATGGTCGAATTCCACACATACTTAATGGAATATCCATACAGTCGACTTCCATACCCAATGCATTGGAGGTTATAACGTAACCACCCGTCCTGGTATTCACGGCACCAACCGTTATATGGTTTATCACGTAACCACCCGTAAAATGTCCAAGTACCATCATTACACATAAAATATTTAAAATATAAACATTTCAATAACAACATTTTATTTTCAATCACAATAAGTAATTCCAAGATATTGAATTAATCAATCCATTTTCAAAAACCATTTGAAAGAGATTTTTGAATCAAAGTGTCCCATACCACTTTGAAACCTTTAATGGAATTATAATTTTAAAAAATTAATGTCCATATAAATAAATACTAAAAACCATTTTCAAAACATGGACATTAAAGATAAATATTTAGAATAATGAATCTTTAAAACATTTAAAACGATATTTTTGTTAAAGAGTTTTTAACAAAATGAGAGACTCTTGAATACAAATAATTTCGGAAAAAAATTTAATCCGAACTTTATAATATCATGAGAATAAATGTATTAATGATATAATATGTAAAAGGACAGTATATACACCATATAAGAGTGAATTGGTGCATAACAACAATGAAGTCTCAATGGAAATGTAAATTGAGATGAAATCCATTATAAAGATGGTATCCTTAAATTAAGGATAAATATATCACATAATTATGTGTGAGAAATATAAATACACCCAATATAAGTGGATATTAAGTGTGAAACAATAAGAGGTCATTCACACATATTCATAGGATGACATGTTCAATAATTACAAGTTAAACCCAATGAAATTGAAATTGGGTTAAGACGTTCCCTTGTAAAAATTCGACAGCCTAACGGCGTCACTTTAAAATTTAGAAAATGATTTGATGAGACAAAAAGGGTATCTCATCACTTGGAAATAAATTTTACATTAATAAGGATATAGAAGAACATATCCCAACATAATAAGATGTAAATTAAAATACATAAAAAAAATAAGTCTTTTAAAAAGAGGAGGGTGAAAGGTCCCCTTACCGAGTTGGGTAACTTTCGAAACGTACACCCCATGGAATAAGTGTCATAAAATGAATATGTAAATACCCATAAATGAAATTATACTACACAAAGTGTATAATAATTGGCAGTACATACACCACTCAAAGGAAATATTGGCAAACGTAGCATAAATGTCATGGGAATAAAAGTGAGATGAAAAATAACCTACGAAAACTCGGCCGCCTAACAGCACCACTTAAAACTTCAAAAATGGATTGATGAGATCAAATAGGGTATCTCATCATATAAACATAATATTTACAGTAATAGTAATATAAAAGAACATCCCAATAAAAAGAAATATGAGCTTAAAATAAATGACATAAAAGAGTGTACTTAAAAAGAAAGAGAGGGGTAGGATCCCTTACCTCGGGTCCGACTTGACTCGATCATTATTTAACGTCCTGAATAATAAACTTGAGTTAATTTCTAATTTCTTATAAACCTTTTTCAAGTTCATTATTCCTTTTATATCACTTATTTCCATGTTATAAACATTATGTAATCATTTAAGTTAATAATGTTTGTTTTGTCGATATTTGGTTCTTAAGTCGAAAGTGGACTTCTTACAATTACATGTTGTTCATGTCATCAAAGGTTCTTTATATCCAGAATGATATTAATGATTTGGATATCATATATATCATATATATCTAGCATATTCATTTATTTATTATATTACATAATCATTTAGAGGTAAGAAATGAAATGCACCGTTCATGGAGACGGTAAGTCGTACGTACGCATTAACGCTACTTTCATTTCTATGTAATATTAATGGAATTAAAACTAATTGAGAGATATATATATTATAATCCCAGTATAATATATATGTTATATATCTCACATATGTTCATTAATTTCATTCTTTAAACATTCCATGTATTGCATGAATGAGTCATATCACTTGAGGGGGCGGTAGTCCACACTTCCTCGTATGAAATTATCGCATTTGCACAACATGAAAAGCATAAAGGCATGATTTAAATATAAAATTCATAAGCATATAGGAAAAATAAATACCGTATAAATTATATATAAAATATAGTGACATCATAATGGCCACCATGAAAGGTGTTAAGAGGAGATTGAACAATCATAGTTTCGTGAGGCAGAAATTCGCAATCCACGGAAACAGTATGTTCTTTAACCATTAGACGAAGGTGTGTGTAAGTATAG
Organism: Viscum album; assembly: GCA_963277665.1. NCBI lineage: Eukaryota > Viridiplantae > Streptophyta > Magnoliopsida > Santalales > Viscaceae > Viscum > Viscum album. The sequence continues at coordinate 1,999,794,636 of OY728157.1, forward strand.
CTCGAATACTTCACATAACAACATCCTAGTATTTTTAAGATACTGGTTTTGTTACAAAATAAAGGAATAAAAATATTTTAGGGGTTTGGAGAAGCAAAATAAAAGAAAATAACACAAGGGAAGACATTACCTTTAAATCGGGTAAATCTTTTTTATTTGAGCTCAAAGGCTTCCTTGGAAAGGCTTCTGTACAAAGGTGAGGCTTCAATGATGAATAGAGGGATGTGGAGAGATGAAATGGGCAGGGTTTGGCCGAGACAAAGGCATGAGAGGTGTGGGTAAGGTGGTGGAGGTGGGGGCCTTTTATAAGAGGAGAGGAGGGGCACTCTTGGAAAGTTATAAAATATTACTTTATTATATAATGGTTTTTGGGTTTTAAAGGTCCCAAAAGGTTATATTTCTAGGATAAGGTGATAAGGTTTTGAAATCCATCCATCCAATAGGTTTGTGACAAGTGTAGGTCTTATATTTTACATTATCGTTTCATTTTATTTAAATCGTTAAATAATGAGGTAATCGTTGTATCATCATTGTGTCATAAATAATTTAATTTATTTAGTGTCTAAAAATTATAAAAAAAATATCATGATGTAGAAAATATTTCTAGATTTATAATGAATATTTATAGTCAAAAATATGACTTGTATAACCCCATTTAAAAATTGGTTTAGTAAAACAACACATGTTTGTGACATTTTAACTTTAAATTTAAATAAAAAGGTATTAATGTCATTTTCCTACCAAAGTGGCTCCATGGGGTCCCCAAGTTGACCCATGGATTTTCTTGGTCGGCCATGACACATCCAATGCGTGTAGGACATGTGTCTAGGTCATTTCATTTTATTAAAACATTAGTTTTACCTTAAATTACACTAATTACCTCTAATCTCGATTAATAAACTTAAAAGTTACTATTCACCAAAAAATTATTTTAATCTCATTGAACCACATTTTACTTCTCGATGACAACCATGTATGTCGGATTTTTGAAATTCAAATCACAGAAGTGGTAAAGTTTCATTTAAACGAAAAATCAGTTTCTTTAACTACCACTTAGTGGTTTCACTATTCATCAAAAATTGAAGTTTTTCAGAAAATTACCAAAAATTCACCCTAGGATATATTTGATATTTTGAATTCAAAAATGATGTCTATTTTATAAAATCCAAAACATATAAGTTACATTAATTAATTTAATAATTAATTCCCGCTGTCAGAGCAAATAGCGTGTTTTTATGAAACAATAAGTATCAAAAGATTGACACTAGTTTAAGTCCAATTTCAAGATAAAATTAATTCCAACGACCATATTGGGTTAAATGGTAAAAATATATTCTAATTTTACTTTGAAACCAATTCAAAAGATAATCTATTCATATAAATAAATTATATTAAAAATATTTTTTGAATTAAAATACAACATTTTTCACTATTCATTAAAAAATGAACATTATCGGAAAAATACCAAAAATTTACACAAAGTAAATTTTGATGTCCCGATTCTAAAGAAGAATTTTATTTTGTCAAATATAACACATTATATTGTCAAAAAGTGTATTTAAAAGAGGTTCGTCATCAAAAGGAATTTAATCGACCTTTTAAGGAATATTAGAATGTTTACGCTTAAAATTGGATTCATTCGCATTTTTCATCCTCTAAAATTTATTGTAAAAAGTAAAAATATTTGAAAAACATATATAATAATTTTGTAGTTAGTTCTGTTCATTCCTACCATTACAACGGCTCGGAGTTAACTACAATTTAATATAATATTATTTTATTATTAGAGTGCAACGTAAGATTCCCAAGAAACTCGTTGTTGCGTATTGGGTACGCCATCGAGCATAGCATCCCCTTTAAAGTTATATTAATATTTTATTCACAAATATGGATAAATGTGAAAATTTCATATTCATTATTTACCTGGGGTGTTACATCCTTCCCCCCTTTTGGGAATTGCGTCCTCGCAATTTTAAAATTGGGCTTGGAAACTTCATTGGAAATCCCAATACGAAACAAGAGTCAGTAAAACTATCACTTTAAAATAAAGAAAGAGAAGTAAAAAAGGTCACCCGAGTTAACCCATAACAGGATTCCAAGTATGAAAATATGGATATGGAAGAGAAAACAAAGGGTTATGTCTTGATGGAGAGTGATAGTAAACATGTTTAGGAGAAAGTTAACCACAAGAAAATCACAAACTTGTGGTGGGTTAAACGGTATTCGATTCCCCGGTAGGAAAAGTTAACAGACAACATTTTTTTTTAAGTTACTCTTCATTGAGGAATTTATTTTTGAGCTTAACTAAATCATAATAAAACATACTTACTTGTCACGTAGACTTTCAACTTTTACTATATTCCTTAATCAAACTCATATTTTCTCCAAAAGACGAGTTTTTAGGAAGACTTGTTCTCATTAAGAGTACTATAATCAACTTCTTGAGAATCACCTAATCCAAAAAAGAGAACTATATATTTACCATGTCTTTAGACAAAATCCAAAACCAAAATTATTAGTATGAGATCAGATAATCCACAAAAGTATAATCCTTTATAAAAAGAAAATCTATTCTTAATCTCCAAAATGTGTCCCAAAAAAACCCGAAGTTCAACGAAGACCATTTGATAAACAATTGTTCCATAATATTCTTCAAAGTAAACCAAACTAAGATTGAAACCCAAATATTTGAAGGATTTAATCACATAGTCTTCCAAGGTACAAATTAACTTTTATCTCCAAATAACATCAGTTGCTCTTAAATTCTCATATTGAAAAGTAATTAACCTAATCACATATCCTCGATGATAGGTTAATAATTTCCATAGATAACCCAAAATAAACTTACTCTTGATTCCTAAAATCATCTAACTAAAAAGAATTATTCAAACTAACTAGGGACTCCACGTAGTCCAGTGGTAGGTGATAAATACCATTCGCACTTTGGTTGTGGGTTCAATCCCCACAGCTTTGTCCGACGTGACCGGTTGTCACACGGTCTACGCGTTGTCCTTTTTTCAAAACTATATAATTATTAAAACATTCCCCAAAACGAGATAAAATATTCAAAAATAATAATAACATAATTTAACCTCAATTTTTTTCTAATGCCTTTCACTTTCCATCATAACATATAGTAACCCATAATTACCTCAAAAGTAAGGATCATATAAACCCAAATGGTTCTTTATAACTATGTCCACAAAAGAAAAGACAATTATTCATTGAATAAAATTTTCATATATCAAACATCAGGGTTACACATACTATAACAAGTCTTCTAATTTAACCCTATCATCAAAAGAGACTTAATACTCTTAAGAATTTCACCATAACTCGTGAAGCCCTTATATGTTGACTTCTTACTCATTCAACATTCTTCATGATCCATTAACCATTCATTTCCAACTTATTCTGAAATACTTCTTTCCTACAAACAAAATCATCAATCATATCCCAAGATTCCAAAATAGGAAAACAAAAGTTAAGAAATAATCCATACCTTTGATTGGTCATTGTCAGTTTCTTCATCCTCAATTGGAATGGAATTAGGTATTGGTAAACGAATATTTGTACGATCTTGGTGATCCCATTCCCAAAACTTCTTCATAGGACATGTGTTTTCATAATGACCATGCACACCACATTTAAAACATTCAGTTGATCCCTCCGAAAGAACTTCTTTCCCTTTCCTCGAGTCAACTGGATGCTTCATTTTTTCATGGAAGGTTCTTGCTTTATGACCTTCATTTCCACATCTATAGCATATTTATGTCCCTTTGAAACATTTTCCTAGTTGTTTCTTTCCACATCTTTGACACATAGGTTTTTGAACACATTTACCTTTATGATTATTACCTGTAGTTCCGTAGGGATTTGTTTCTCACATATATGATGCCTTATAGAAATCACCATGGTTTAGGTGGTCAATCATGACTCCAGATAGTTGGTTGAGGATAAACACAAGAGTTATCATTGCAGCTCCCATATCATTCAGTTTCTCACTTAGAAAACTGTCACAGTTTCCTTCACATCCACCATTACTTTGGTGCCTGCTAGATCCAGCAATTTAATAAAACCAAAAAGGTCAGTGTGAGTATATCAACAAAACCATAATGTACTAATGAGGAAGATAAACACTAAGATATACTTACTCATTCACTTTATCTAAAACTAGGACTCTTTTTGAAATCTTAACCATTATGATAATGTCACTTATGCTTAGAGAATACCCTAACCTTTAAAGTTATCTAAACCAACCTCTGATACCAACTATAAGGCCCCAACCTTAAACATTACTTAATCATGAATTAAACGAATAATTCGCATATAGGATCTTTTCTGGTTTAGAGTTTTAGAGAATTAGGACATAACTATTACATCTCAAAATATTACATAGTTGACACTTCTACTATGTTTCCATAAAATAAAAAAACACTTAAAAAGAAACATGTCTAGTTCCATGTTTTATATAGAATGTATTTCCTTGATCCCATCCTTGACCCTGTTGATCTTTAAGTCCTGTGGAAAACATTTCAAAAACTTGGGATGAGCATAAAAATCCCAGTAAAGGAAACACAATGAAGGAAAATTGTTAGTTTTTCAAAACAACAAGTAAACCATGAATACTTTACTAAAGTAATACTTTTCACCTTTATGAAGTAGTAAAAACTCTTCACTGAATAAAAGACCATTACTTACCCTTTTGTAACCAAAATATTACCAGAAAACCCATATAAAGAACACATAACATATAAAGGTAACTTGGGACATAAACATACTTAAATGGAATAACCATACGGTCGAATTCCACACATAATTAATGGAATATCCATACGGTTGACTTCCATACCCAATGCATTGGAGGTTATAATGTAACCACCCGTCCTGGTATTCACGGCACCACCTGTCATATGGTTTATCACGTAACCACTCGTAAAATTTCCAAGTAACATAATTACACATAAAATATTGAAAATATAAACATTTAAATAACAACATTTCATTTGAAATCACAATAAGTAATTCCATGATATTGAATTAATCAATCCATTTTCAAAAACCATTTGAAAGAAATTTTTGAATCAAATTGTCCCATACCAATTTGAAGCCTTTAATGGAATTATAATTTTAAAACATTAATGTCCATATAAATAAATACTGAAAACCATTTTGAAAACATGGACATTAAAGATAAAGATTTAGAATAATGAATATTTAAAACATTTAAAATGATATTTTTGTTAAAAAGTTTTTAACAAAATGAGAGACTCTTGAATACAAATAATTTTGGAAAAACATTTAATCCGAACTTTATAATATCATGAGAATAAACGGATTCATGATATATTATGTCAAAGGATAGTATATACACCATATAAGAGTGAATTGGTGCATAACAACAATGAAGTCTCAATGGAAATGTAAATTGAGATGAAATCCATTATAAAGATTGTATCCTTAAATTGAGGATAAATATATCACATAATTATGTGTGAGAAATATAAATACACCCAATATAATTGGATATTAAGTGTGAAACAATCATAGGTCATTAACACATATTCATAGGATGACATGTTCAATAATTACAAGTTGAACCCAAAGAAATCGAAATTGGGTTAAGACATTCCCTTGTAAAAATTCGACAGGCTAACGGCGTCACTTTAAAATTCAGAAAATGAGTTGATGAGACAAAAAGGGTATCTCATCACTTGGAAATAAATTTTACATCAATAAGGATATATAAGAACATATCTCAACATAATAATATGTAAATTAAAATACATAACAAAAATAAGTCTTTTAAAAAGAGGAGGGTGAAAGGTCCCCTTACCGAGTTGGGTATCTTTCGAAACGTACACCCCAGGGAAGAAGTGTCAAAAAATGAAGATGTAAATACCCATAAATGAAATTATACTACACAAAGTGTATAATAATGGGCAGTACATACACCACTCAAAGGAAATAGTGGCAAACGTAGCATAAATGTCACGGGAATAAAAGTGAGATGAAAAATAACCTACGAAAACTCGGCCGCCTAACAGCACCACTTAAAACTTCAAAATGGATTGATGAGATCAAATAGGGTATATCATCATATTAACATAATATTTACAGTAATATTAATATAAAATAAAATCCCAATCAAAAGAAATATGAGGTTAAAAGAAATGACATAAAAGAGTGTACTTAAAAAGAAAGAGAGGGGTAGGATCTCTTACCTTGGGTCCGACTTGACTCGATCATTCTTTAACGTCCTGAATAATAAACTTGAGTTAATTTATAATTTCTTATGAACCTTTTTAAAGTTCAATATTACTTTTATATCACTTATTTCCATGTTATAAACATTATGTAATCATTTAAGTTAATAATGTTTGTTTTGTCGATATTTGGTTCTTAAGTCGAAAGTGGACTTCTTACAATTACATGTTGTTCGTGTGGTCAAAGGTTCATTATATCCAGAATGATATTCATGATTTGGATATCATATATATCATATATATCCAGCATATACATGTATTTATTATATTACATAATCATTTAGAGGTAAGAAATGAAATGCACCTTTCATGGAGACGGTAAGTCGTACGTATGCATGAACGCTACTTTCATTTCTATGTCATATTAATAGAATTAAAACTAATTGAAAGATATATATATATTATAATCCCAGTATAATATATATGTTATATAGGTCACATATGTTCATTAATTTAATTCTTTATACATTCCATGTATTGCATGAACGAGTTATATCACTTGAGGGGGCGGTAGTCCACACTTACTCGTATGAAATTATCACATTTGCACAACATGAAAAGCATAAAGGCATGATTTAAATATAAAATTCAGAAGCATATAGAAAACATAAATACAATATAAATCATATATAAAATATAGTGACATCATAATGGGCACCATGAAAGGTGTTAAGAGGAGATTGAACAATCATCGTTTCGTGAGGCAGAAATTCGCCATCCACAGAAAAAGTATGTTATTTAACCATTAGACGAAGGTGTGTGTAAGTATAGCTGGATTACTTAACATAACAACATCCTAGTATGTTGAAGATACTTGTGTTGTTACAAAATAAAGGAATAAAAAGATTTTAGGGGTTTGGAGAAGCAAAATAGAAGAAAAGAACACAAGGGAATACATTACCTTTAAATCGGGTAACTCTTTTTTATTTGAGCTTAAAGGCATCCTTGGAAAGGCTTCTGCCCAAAGGTGAGGCTTCAATGATGAAGATAGGGATGTGGAGAGATGAAATGGGCAGGGGTTTTCCGAGCCACAGGCATTAGAGGTGTGGGTAAGGTGGTGGAGGTGGGGGCCTTTTATAAGAGGAGAGGAGGGGCACTCTTGGAAAGTTATTAAATATTACTTTATTATATAATGCTTTTCGGATTTTAAAGGTCCCAAAAGGATATATTTCTAGGATAAGGTGATAAGGTTTATAAATCCACCCATAAAATAGGTTTTTTAAAGTGTAGGTCTTAGATTTTACATTATCTTTTCATTTTATTTAAATCGTTAAATAATGAACTAATCGTTGTATCATCATGGTGTCATAAATAATTTAATTTATTTAGTGTCTAAAAATTATAAAAAAAATATCATTATGTAGAAAATCTTTTTAGCTTTATAATTAATATTTATAGTCAAAAATATTACTTTTATAACGCCATTTAAAAATTGGTTTAGTTAAACAACACATGTTTGTGACATTTTAACTTTAAATTTAAATAAAAATGTATTAATATCATTTTCCTACCAAATTGGATCCATGGGGTCCCCAAGTTGACCCATGGATTGTCTTGGTCGGACATGACACAACCAATGAGGGTAGTAAATGTTTCTAGGTCATTTCATATTATTAAAACATTATTTTTTCCTTAAATTACACTAATTACCTCTAATCGCGATTAATAAACTTAAAAGTTACTATTCACCAAAAAATTATTTTAATCCCATTGAACCACATTTTACTTCTTAATGACAACCATGTATGTCAGATTTTTGAAATTAAAATCACATAATTGGTAAAGTTTTATTTAAACGAAAAATCAGTTTCTTTAACTACCACTTAGTGGTTTCATTATTCATAAAAAATTGAAGTTTTTCAGAAAATTACCAAAAATTCACCCTAGGATATATTTGATATTCTGAATTCAAAAATGATGTCTATTTTAAAAAATCCAAAACATATAATTTACATTAATTAATTTAATAATTAATTCCCACTGTCAGAGCAAATAGCGTGTTTTTATGAAACAATAAGTATCAAAAGATTGACACTAGTTTAAGTCCAATTTCAAGATGAAATTAATTCCAATGACCACTATTGGATTAAATGGTAAAAATATATTCTAATTTAACTTTGAAACCAATTCAAAATATAATATAATCATATAAATAAATTATATTAAAAAGAGGTTTTGAATTAAAATACAACATTTTTCACTATTCATTAAAAAATGAGCATTATCGGAAAAATACAAAAAATTTACACAAAGTAAATTTTGATGTCCCGATTCTAAAGAAGATTTTTTTTTGTCAAATATAACACATAAAATTGTCAAAAAGTGGATTTAAAAGAGGTTTGTCATCAAAAGGCGGTTAATCGACCTTTTAAAGAATATTAGAATGTTTACACTTAAAATTGGATTCATTCGCATTTTTAATCCTCTAACATTTATTGTAAAAAGTAAAAATATTTAACAAACATATATGATCATTTTGTAGTTAGTTCTGTTCATTCCCGCTGTTACAATGACTAGGCGTTAACTACAATTTAAAATAATATTATTTTATTATTAGAGTGCAACGTAAGATTCCCAAGAAAATCGTTGTTGCATATTAGGTACGTCATCATGCATAGAATCCCCTTTAAAGTTATATTAATATTTTATTCACAAATATAGATAAATGTGAAAATGTCATATTCATTATTTACTTGGGGTGTTACAACTATTGAGTTCATAAGGGCGTTTTTTCTTAGTCAAGGCCAAACATCAACCTGTGAAATATAGTTTTTGGATATAAATATCATTAAAATATTCTACTATATATATTTTATTCTGGACACAGCGACATGTTTTCTTTTAACAGAGGTTTTTTGTAGAATTCAGGGTTATCACAATAACCCTGGAATTCTATTGAGTCAAGGAGACAAATCTATCTCGATGAACGCTGGTGGATCATGTATCGATGATCAATAATGAACCTCTAATTTAAAGTATTTTTTCCCACGACAACAACACGATGATCGTTCTTCATTAGCGATCGAAAGGAATCAAGTTTGGAGATTTGTGATTTGATTTCATTTCCCTGTTCATGAAATCCACAATGAATACAAACCATTCAACAAACATATTGGCATGTTGATTGATCATTTTTACAGGATGTGATTTAACTTAGCAGGGTATTATGGGAGAATGATCTTTTAATTATTTGTTGGATTTTGATTGTCGTTCTGATGGAAAAAAAACCATGATTGGCATGAACATCAATAAAGGTTCATTCCTCTCTTTTGATTTATGATCTTCTCCACCCAAACCTATTCTTTGTTCATCAGGGATGTTCTTTGTTTGGATCGAGACTCAGAATATTGTGATCTATCAATGGTTGTGCACTTGATCCTTGGTGAAACTATCTAATATCGTAGATCTAGGATTGGCATGGCATGACGGAGGTGCGACGGCGACAGAGATGAATGGATCAAATAGAGTTAGGAGGTATTTTATTTCAAGTGTTTTTCTTTGGAATGAATATTAATGTTTATCTGAGCCTAGGGCAATGAATAATGTTACCTAAGGATCTCAGGTGTGCTTATGTTTTGACAAATGAAGAATTGAAGGCGAACCGGTGGCCCGCGAAAGGGGCCACTGGAACAATGGTGGTTTCATGAGAATGTGTATATGATAACTTTAAGATGAAGAGGATGACATTAGGCCATCATCGGTGGTCGGAAGAGGTGTAACGTAACCCAATAGGGTTGTGTGGGAGCCCGCAGCTGGAGTGGCGCCGCAGGTAGCAACCAAGGACGCAGCGAAGGGAGTCACGTATGCGAATGGGATCTGCATGGAGCTCATGACGGTAGAAGAATGCTGGAGATCAGGGAAATGGTGGCCATCTGGATTGAACATGGAATTGTTGTGTTGACCAAGCAGAGGAATTTGGTTCTGCGGACTATGTACGGTGTAACAAAACCAGCCTAGGCGCACAGGCCGGACGAGATGAGTCGGGCTACTCCAGTGGCCTGGTGAGCTAGACCTAGCGGGTCAGGCTGGTTCAATCCGGATTGGGCTGGGTCGGGTTGGCTAGGTCAGGTCTACCAGATCAGGTCAAGTCATCCAGTAGGCCGGGTCGGGTCTAACGGGTCGAGTTGGACCCAGACCGGACCCGAATTGGGCCTTTTCACTAAAATGGAAATATCTTTCAAAAATAGTGTCTGATTGATTATCCTTCTGTGGAGTAGGGACCTTTAAGATGAGACTATCCAATTGAGATAGATTGGTGGGTTTTTAGTTGTATTAAAAGAGTTTTAGTGCATACCCTTGGTCTTTTCCTATGATAGTTCAATGCAGGATCTCATTTCTGTCATAGAGGATGACCTGTATTCTGAAGTGATTTTTCTCAACCCAAATTCGACAGTTTACTCAACGGGTAGGAGCACTTATTGCAATGAGAGGCTCAATCGGTCCTCACTTCTCTTTATGGTACCTTATATAGGGTTTGTGTAAAAGGTGTGGACACTATTTAAACAATAACCTTACCCCTATCTAGGATGATGTTTCCAGTAGGGCTCCCTGGACATTGACCCCCTATCTGTGTATCGAGATCAGATACTCTCCATTCTACATGACTTGACCCGATGCCTTTTCTTTGGTCAGTTTCCAGTGGTTTATGTTTTTCTATGACTTGGTGACTACATGACTTGGGGGTTGCATGACTTATCGACACTCCGTGTGTCTCTAACACTCTGTGTGTTACCAAAACTATGTGTAATATCGAAACTCTGTATCTTAGTGAGACTGGATGTCTTAGGGAAACTATGTTACTTTTTGAGGCCCTAGTGTTATCTTATTAGTATTTTCTAGAACTATTCTATTTGATTCTATCAGATAGCTCGAGGAGGGAGATCTCTAAAAATGAGCGTTCTACGAACAGAACCGTGTAGCAGGCAGTGGAAGAGAACTTGAGTCTCAGGATCCTTTATGATTATACCTTTATGTTCATGTCATATGTGTTGTGTACATATACCTATATTGAGAGGACTGTATCTTCTTAGTTATTTTTCCTTTGTGGTCTTTTACTTTGTGTTTTGGGGTGTCCTACTGAGTATTGTTTTACTCACCCCTGCACGGGCTTCGCCTGCACGTGTCATGTCCTATATAGAACATCAATGATTTGATGGAGTATGAGGTGGAACAATACCAGGTGGTTCTTAGAGAGAGACCAGGTAGTTTAGGTGTGCTCATGCGACATTATACTGTTGTTCTTGTACCTACCCCTCAGTTAGGGTTTTCTTCAGATGAGCTTTCAGACCTTATGCTTCAAACTCTTTCTTTTTGGGGGGATTGTGTTCTAGTTCAGTTTTACTTTACTGTAATTTATATCCCTATGGAACTCTCCAGTTGGTATCTTACTGTATGCATTCTTTTTCTACTTAGTGTTTTTACATTTCATCATTTTTGGGCTTGGAGATGTGTTTGTGTGTATAGGTAATTAAGAAAATGTCTCCCATTTGTGGTATATGCCTACTCAGTGCTAGTTGTCATCCCCTGGATGATCAGAGGCAGGCTTGGGGTAGTCACAGAATGAGCCCAAATGGGATTGATCATGACAAATTGGTATTATATGGGTAGGTTCTACTTAAAGACTTGGAGTCCGTGAGGTTGTTTTGGGGCAACAATATTGAGTGTCTAGAGTTCATCTTTTGGGCCAGGGAATCTAGTGTGGGTGCAGCGGCCAACGTTTCCATAGACCAAGACTCTAGACAACTACTTTTCAACTCGATACATGAAATCACTAATTTTAGGGAAGAAAATAAAGGTAAATGCATCATGAAGGAATGTTTTGTGTTTTCCATTTCTTTCTTGAGTCATTTCACCAGGTATACTCTTTTGACCGTGACACATCTTGTTTTCTTACAGGATGTATTCACGATACTAGCTAGAGAAGTTTTTGTAGAAGGATTGGGAGTTTGACATAATTTTTTTTGAGGCCTCCCTTAGGGGATCTATTCATAGAGAAATATTTCTTCAGGATAGTCAGTAGGTGGTTATTTCTTCTATTGATCAGTTCATAGACACACCTCTAGTGGTTCAGGTAAATTTAGCTTGTTATATTGAGTTGGGGTGGATATTTTTGTTGTAGATGATGATAATTGGGGTCTAAATGTGTATCATAGGATTCCAAGGCAACAATAACCTAGGATGCAGGGATGGTAGGGTGTACCAATAGAAGGTGTGCAATGTAATCTACGGAACATGAGGTTTTGTCAGATGTTCTAGGGGTGTGATAGTTCTATGAGGAAGAGGCATTGTTATTATTATCATGGGAAGGGAAATTTCACATGATATTGTCCCACTATTCAGGATATATTCATAGAGGTAGTTGATGAATCTCTAAGGAAGAGTCAGCGGTAGGATAAAACAGTTCTATCGGATGGTGGACATGGTAGAGGGATAGGGTAATTGGTAAGAGATGGCCAACATTTTGATGTGTTTCCACCACCACCCCTAGGGGGGTCCATACTAGAATTGGGGAGCTGGAGGGTAGGGGAGTAGATAGTTGCATTTTATCAAATATTATGACCCCAGGACTCCAGGAATGGTTCAAGGTATTATCTGTGTCTTTCTTCTTTAGATACAGTACATAGACAGCTATGATATTGATTTCTTTCCCTGTCACTTTTCTTGTTTGATACTTAGAGAGTTCAGTTAAACCTTTGACTTGTCCCTTATGATTAGAGATGATTAATATAGGAGACTCAATGATCACAAACTAGTTTTGATAGTGTGAAATGACTCTTAAATGTGAGAGTTTCAGTTGGTATCTCTTGGTAATAGCATATAGACCTTAAGATGTCATTCTTGGTATGGACTGGTAGCCATAGTTCATGCTCATATTGATTTTTTTAGGAAAAGGGTGTGGTTAATCCATGGTAATAAAACCATATTTCTCTTTTAATAAATTAAAATGAAATCCTTATAGCTTAGGATGGACTCATGAATAGGTGGGTGTAGAGGATTACTCTTCATTTGGCTATCCTTACCCTCAGTGTAGTGGATGTTTGGAGTCCTCAGTTTCCTATAATGGTGGTGGATTACAAGGACGTCGTCCCTGAAGATGTTCCAGATTTACCTTCCAATAGAGAGATAGACTTCTGCATTGATCTAATCGCAAAGATGATATCGATATCTTCACCAACATATCAAATGGTTTCCTCAGATCTTCATGATATGAGGGTGTAGCTATAGGACATGAAGAGGAAGGGATTCATGAGACCCTATGTTTCACCCTAGGTATCCCCAAGTGGTATTTTTTGATAACCTCCTAGCATACTTGGCATCCAAGAAGAAGCACATGAGACACTTGATGATGGTCCTAGACACACTTCAAAAAAACCAACTATATGGAAAGCTCTTGAAGTTTCAGTCATGAATTTGATATGTCCTTTTTTCCGAGTCATGTCATCTCAGATACTGGAGTTACAATGGATCCAGTGAAGATTGAAGTAGAGTTTGACAAGCGCTACCCTCTTGAGGTTTCTAGAGGAGGGTGTCAAGTACATAGTATTAAGTGATGCATCAGGAATTGGGATTTATTGTGTCCGGATGCAGAGTAAATGAGTGATTTCTTATGGTTCACACCAATTGAAATCACAAAATTATAACTGCGAGACTCATGATATTGAGTTAGTACAATTAGTATTCTCATTGAATATGTGATGACACTACCTGATGGGGGACTATTTTATCATCTAATTCAACCATAAGAGTCTCAATTATATCTTCACTCATAAGTATTGGAACTTGAGACATAGTTGATGGATATAGTTCCTTCAGGACTATGACTTGTATATTTTTTATACTATTGGGAAGTGGTACATGGTAGCAGACACTCTGAGTAGGAGATCAATCTTGCAGTTACTGAATGAGGCATTGGTGTAGTTATACTCATTATAGATATCTGTTTTTGATGGAAATGGAGTATCTTATCTCCAAAAAATGGTTTCCACCCCTCCAATCTTATGGAATTTTAGGGAGTTACAACCTAGGGATACCAACTGTGAGGCTCTATGTGCTCAAATGTTTGCAAGGCATTCCCTTGATGGGTATTCAAAATGTGGGGAGCACTTTTTTCTTTTTAGAGGATGCAAGATGATACCAGGGGCATTATGAGAGGGGGTTGTTAGGGTGTTTCATGCATCACCTTTTAGAGTTAAATCTAGGTTTAAATGATGTTTAAGGACCTCCTATGTCAGTTTGGTGGCCAGGGATGAAGATGGAGGTTGCAGATTTTGTGTCTCTATGCCTTGCTTTTCAAAAAATGAAGGTTGAGTATTAGTTTCCAACGGGTTTGACTCAACCCCTTAAAGTTCCTAAATGAAAATGGAATGGAATGACAATGTAATTTGTGATGGTTTTACCATGCACATCTAGGGGGCATGATACCATCTAGGTGATCATTGACCGAATCACTAAGTCATCCCACTTATTACATATCTGGGAGTAGAGATCAGTTGAGATCTCAGGATGCCTCTACGTGCATAAGATAGTTCATCTTCATGTAGTTCCATCGATGATTGTTTCAAATCATAATCCTTACTTCACATGTTGGTTGTGGAAGTGATTGCAGGAGGCATTTAAGACTTAGTTTCACTTGATCATGATGTTTCATCCCTTGATGGATAGCCAGATATAGAGGGACATTCTGATTTTTTGAGGACATGACTCAGGATTTCATTTAATGTTTTGGTCGTAGTTGGTAGTATCACCTACCTCTGGTGTAGTTTGCTTACAAAAATAGCTACCCATCCACCATAATCATGGCACCATTCGAGGCTCTATGCAGGTGACCCTATAGGTCACCACCTTATTGGACTAACCTAGGAAATTTAGCGCTCGTGGGCCTAGAGTTGGTGTCGGAGACTACAAAAAAGGTGTAGGCAATCTAGGAGTGGATTAAGACTATACAGAGCCATCATAAATCTTATGACGATAGGCTATGGATGCCTTTGGAGTTCGAGGAGGGAGACTATATGTTCCTATGGGTCTCTCCTCGACATGGGATGTAGAGATTTATTCAGGATGAAAAGCTATCTTCAAGGTTCATCATCCCTTTCCTGGTACTACGTAGTGTTGGGGGTGGTGTATTTTTTGGATTTACCCCCAGAGTTGGACCGGGTACACGATGTCTTCTACATGTCTTAGCTGAGGAGATATGTGAATTATTCATCACATTCCATTGACAGGGGTGACTATTTCTGAGGACCAATGGACTTCAAGGATTCATAGAAGGGGGTCCTTCATGGGTTATTGATTCCTCTTATTCACATTTATTGGCGTCACGGGAATCTCTAGGATAGCCCATGGGATCATGAGTCTTATATTTGTGCTCAATACCCTCAATTGTATGAGTATCCCCTAGTTTTAGATTTCAGGGACATAAATCTCTAAGGAAGGGAGAATGTAATGACTCATATTTTCCCTAATTTATTTTTATAATTATTTGGGAAGATTCAGAGACCAAGTGTTAAGACGACATTAGATTATGAGGCTCGGTGTGCCTGAAACAATTCACTAAAAAATATTAATCTTTTAATAGGACACGCATGAAAATTTTATGAAAAAGTGAAATAACTTTTAAACGAATGCCCAGATCAGAAATACAAGGGAACCATTGAGCTTAGAATAATGGAATTACCATAGGCGTGACTTAACTTTAATCGGCATGGGTCTTCTACGGAAAAACCTGGAAAGGGTGTAACTGTTGAGGTTGGAGGTCGTCACAGCCCTCAAAATTACATTTAAAAACCTACACTAGCACAGTGTTGTATGTTCAATCCACAGAGAAAGAAGGTGAGTGAATTCTAAGGTTTTAAAACTAAAAATCTCACTATTTTCCGCAATGAGGTAAACACCTTATGGTTTTCTTTACTTTTTAGTTTTTTTGTACTTTTCTTTAAGAAAAGATACTAAATCAATTACTAGTATACTGATGAACTAAGAACAACAGTTAATCTAACATAAGAGAACAAAATACTAGAATAAAGTAGCAAATTCAAAGGAGCATATCAAATGTAATACTCAAGAATTCCAATGTACTGGTTTAAAAGATATCTTCCTCACTCCACTCTATTGGATCATACCTCGAGAAAATGGTGAAAAAGTCTCTGTCGCCTGGAAAATCAACACACAGTAAATTGATTTTAGGAGTTCGCCACTCCGAATTCAGTTTAACTGCTTGAAAATTATAAAATGGTAACATTTGAAAATAAACTCGCCATAAATTACCAATGTTTAAGACATCAATGCTTCAAAAATGATGTATTCAAGAACAACCTCACCAGTTGATCTTGAATTTATGAATTTAGACAACAATAAAGGAGTGAAGTAACTGAATAGATAATCCTTAATCAACCTCGTCGGTTGATTATGATTCTGAAAAATGTAAAGTAAATGAATAAGTCTAAAATATTAACCAGCAAAATTGAATTCTTGGGCTAAGACAATTTATCCTTTCATAATGTTGATTAAAGAAAATAAAAACTGTCGATTACAGAGTACTGTGAAACTAAGTTCATGAAAGGAAAATAACTCCCTTAGTGATGCTCTGCTCTCGGGTTCCTTCGCATCCATGTATGCTCTATCATCTCCCAGGAGTTTTCGCTCTTAAATATGGTGTGTTTGTGGAATCCGAATAATAGTCCCGCTCTCATCTGATGTGATCATGGAATGTAAATGAGCCCCTCCAAAAAATCTACTGCTACTCTACATTTATATACCTCGACATCTTTGCATGTCACCGACCAACTTCTACCAACATAGTCTGTTTCTTTAATGCACACCGCACATGTGTGTTTTTCCACAACTGGCACGTCGCGCTAGTAAGACCCTTGTAACTAACTCTGAGTGAGTTAGTTGTGTGAATTTGTTCTTACACCCGTCTCTTGAATGAACCTAAAAAAGTTAGAAAAGAAAAATAAATGAATGAGAACGCAATGATGTAAAAATAGTTATTTTTTAAATTTAAGGTTATATTACTTATTAAAAAGTTTAATTAAACTTAACTAATAAATAATTAAATGATAATCATTATTACATATTAATTAATTATTAGTATTGTAGTTATCAATTTATTATTTAATATTTAATTAAATGATGCTATTAAGTTTCTAATTTATTATTATTTATTAATTTACTTTATTAATATAAGTATAATTAATAATTAGTTAAATTAAATTCTTAAATAAGACTAATATCAATTACTTTATTTTATAAAAATTTAAATTAAATTATAACTTAGTTTAATTATTTGATTTAATTATTTTAATATTTTCGTTAATAAATTATTATTCATTAATTTATTATAAAAATTATTACTATTATATTATTTATTTTTTTATTTTTTATTATTTATTTTATTTATTTTTAAATTAATCTTATCTCTTCCCCCCACCCTCATTTCAGCACAATAAGGGGTAGGTTTTCTTCTTTGGTTCCTTCTCCACGACGGCGAGGTCTCCTGGTTCCTCCTCCCTACGGTAGCACACTTCTAGTGGTGGTGTGCTTCCAGTAGGTGTGGCGGCCTCCTACTTCTCCAGATCCAAGAACCGGCAACACCTCCTTGGATCATCCTCTATTCTTCAGTCTCAGTTCGGCCACAGCAGAGGAACATTTGAATTGTGGTGGCTATAGACTCTCTTATTGCAGCATCGCCTTCCACCCAGTGGTCACCTCCTCACTCAAAATAGTGGTAGTGCTCTGATCCTGTCTCACAATAGCGGCTTCTTGAACCGGTGGGTTTCTCTATTGACAATGGCATGGCTCCAAAAAGTGAGGATATGGTTTGCTGGTTACAATGGAACCATTGTGAGAACAATGTTGAATGGTGCACTCATATCTGAGGTTTGATTTAGAATTAGTTCAAGTCTTATTCTAGTCTGGTTTGTGGTATTACAATGGAAGAGATGCAGGGTGGAAGAAATGATGGCAGCAGAAGAAGAGGATGTCATTGTAGAGGATATGGTGGATGCGGTGAAGTTTTTGTGGCACCATGACAAGATTAAGGTAGCAGGAAATGGTGAATGAGGAAATGCGGTGAGAGAGAGTGGAACTGGCTTCACAAGTGATATCGTGAGACCATGAAAGAAAGTATTTTTGGTGGTTGGAACTTGTGGTCCGGATGAAACTGTGAGGAGGTAAAACTGTGAATGCAAAGGAATTGGTGTCTGAGGATATGGTGCGTGGAGAGGTTACAATGGTAGGGCTCTAAGACAGTCAAAATTAAATTCATGGAGACACCGTGAATGAAAGAACCGGTGAGATAGTGAAAGAGGCTTCACAGTGGCACCGTGAATGAAGTGGTGGCTAAAGTTACAGTGACACCGTAAACCTGCATAATAAATAGAGAAAAACAAATTGAAACTTCAATAAAAACTGAACAAAATAATAAATTAAAACTAATTATTAATTAAAAAATTAAAATTTAAGTACATCATAAAATTTAATAAACTTATAAAAACATTTAGAAACTTAAATTATAATATTATTAACTTTAATTTATAAAACATAAATTTTTACCAAACCAAAACAAAAAATTAAAAAGAAAATAAATTATTAAAAGTTAATTTAAACATTTATATAACAAAGTATAATTCTATATAATAATATATTTCTGTTTTAAATTAAATTAATTGAAGTAATCAGGTAATTATTATTTTATTAAACAATTTATGTTAATTAATGAAAATAAATTAAATAGATGCAGTGAGTTTATACACTTAAATTTATAAAATTTGAATTATTAAAAGGCAATTAATATTTAGATCATGTTACTTTATTTAATTAATATTTAATAAATAAAATGATTAATTAAAACTATATTATTTATGTGCAAAAGCATAATTTATTTATTAATTAATTAATGTTAAATTATTAGCTATGCAGGCAAAAACATCAATGTAAATAAAAAGTTATTAGTCTATAAAATTAAATTAAGAAATGAATTAATTAATTTAAAGATTAAAATACACTATTAATTATATAAATTTATTAAATAATATTTTTAATTATAAAAATTCAAAAGTTTCCTAAGTTATTAAAAAGTTTTAAAATAAATAATTAAATTGATGAAAATTAATTAAAATGATGTGGAAAAACATGAGTTTTAAAGGGCACATCAAATTCCCCCACACTTAACCATTTTTTCCCCCAAAACAATTCCATGTTTTTGAAAACAAAAGTATGATATTTGTGATTTTTCTCAAAATGTAACATGTCCAGAAAATTGGAACAAAGGACAGAAACATGTAAATAGGCTTTTAAAAATAAAATTTTCAGAATAAGTTTTCCCCAGAATAAATACTCAGAGTGTTATCAGAATAACTATGAATCATCAAGAAATGAAGATGTTAGGCCTCATATGTGATACCGCTAGGTGACTAACTTCAATCCAGGAATAAGTTCTATTTCAAGAGTGACAAGTGGTTAAATTTATGTGGAATTAAGAACCTAACCAATAGAACTTTGTACTTTGACTCATCACCTAGGTTCCAACAATAAATAATAATTTTTTTTTGTCACCTTAATGAAACAACCTAAATGACTCCCAAATAATCCAGTGGACCCCTTCTTCATCTAGTGTTCATCATTCCCCTCACCTTAATGAACTCATTTTTGACACTAGACACTTTATTTATTTATTTCCCAAGCCATGTATATTGTGCTAAGAACTGTGCATAAGTAATTATTAAAGGTCAATAGAGGGCTTATAGAAAATAGAAGCGCACCCAGCATCTAGGGTCTCATAGACTCGCTGTGGGATCCCATATGCCCAAACTACTCCAGTTTAAAAATATTTCTATGGAAACCATTTACATTGGTTCATTAAATGAATTACTTAAATAAATAATAAATATGTGTGTCCACATCAAGATCAAACTTCTAGTTCCAAGGATTGTGATCATAACTCCACTAACAGATCACCCATGTCACTCTCAGAAATAGACTCTAACCCATATTTCCATTAAATCACTAAGTAAATATCACTTAGAAATCATTCAATATCATTAATTTTATATTCAAAGCAATTCTTAACTACCAACAAGGTACTTTTCCATAGGCAAGACCCATTTGACTAACAGTGAAAATCCTAAAATTTTGAAATAATTTTAAAAAAAATAACTATTTTTTACAAAATATAATTTTTAGTTACAATGGGAATCGATGGGATTTAAATTAACCACTTTTTATCACAATCATGAATTAATCCCCTCCACCACACTTAAAACCCAAATTTTATCCCCAAAGTTTACTTCTAAAGTGGAGAGGAACAATTAATCAATTAAGGTTCAAAATAGATTTTCAATTTAGTAAATAGATGACATGTATGAAGGGTATCTTTGAAATTAAAAAATGATTGTTCACCACAATGAATAACTTATCAGCAGGTTCATTAGAAAGTGCATGCATTAAAATTTAATTCAGTGACAATGATTTTAAATTCAATTCAAGAAATATCATGTAATTTTTGTGTGAATAATGCACTGGGTGTAAGCATTTTTAAAAGATTAAGTTTAATAATATGTTCAATAGAGCATAAACATTAATACTAGAATACCCCATCCTAAAGAAGATTTAATACAAAATATTTAAACCTATACGTACTCCCCCACACTTAGTTTCAAGAAATGAGAAGATTTTAATAACAATGAAATTCAGTTTCCAGCAGTGAAGTACATGCAGATTTTTTATTTTACACAGTGACATACAACAAATTTTCATTCCAATTCAAGTAGAATTTAAAACATATGCATAATTTTTATTTCAGTAGCAACACAAGCATCGGAATTTTCATGAAAGACAAGAATTAGATTTTTTTCTAAATCATTAAGGAGTAAAAAAATGAAACAAAAATTAACAATAAGATACTTCCCTGACTAGGTTTTTTTCATTACTCTTTCAGCATGGTAATTCCACTCCTTAAATGACACAGTATCAACATCCTAGAAACACAGAGCATGTAACCCAGGAACAAATAACCAGCATAGATAGTGCATACAGAAGGTAGTGCAAAAGAACTTTATTCAACACAAAATCATACAAAAGTTAAAACAAAGATAGAGCATGGGTTGACTCCGATGAAGCACTAAGTTTAAATTCTTCAGTTAGACTTTATTTAATTACATTTTTTATTTATTAACACAACAAAAACCATAGGTTTCCTCCCATGCAGCGCTTGATTTAAAGTCCCTAACTTGACTCACCTAGAAACTAACCGTAGTCACTAGGGAGATGTGGTTTCCTTAATTAGAACCACCACATGTGTTTGGCCCAAATATTTTTAACAGAAAGATGAATTATGTGGGCTCTAAAGCTAAAAAACAAAAACTAAACTCTCATATCTTGTAATAACCCCAAAGTATCACCCTTTAACAGTTGTGGGCATAGTGTTGTGCACTTCCAGATTAAGTTTAGATTTTTCGTAATTTGAATTAACATGATGTGAAAACACTAAATTAGGTGCTTAAAAGGGTAAGACAATGTCCTCAGAGATATCTTTATTAACCTCAACATTAAAAAATTCAAATTAAAAGGTGCATATGGGTAAATTATTATTATCTAGTTCAAGAGGAGATTCAATAGAGTGCTAAATAGAATTATGAACATTGGAACTCAAGTGTAATTCCCCCTTTAGACTATTATCAGTGTCATGAGAAGGCTCAGCACCATTCATAGTTGAGGATGGCAGTGATAGATAAGGAAGATAATTTATTTGAACAGCAACAGATTCAGGTTTAACAATGTTATAAATCTCTTTCAAAATTTCCTCATCAATGAATGAACACTCAACATCTACTCCTTCTAACAAATCAATTCTGCCTAATTCAAGTGTGTTCTCAACCTCTTTCTCATGTTCATAAAGCTCACTCTCCAAAAGAAAATATATAGTGTGTTATAAGAAGTTAAAATCAGGGGGAGTAATGTTTAATTCAACTGCAATAAATTCAATTTCCATATTGTTCAAATTTAAACAGTTACCCCCATGTATAAATTCACTGTTTTCAATTTCAGTACACTCAGTTTCAATCAAACAATCTATCTGAGAACAGGGATATGAAATCTCATCATTTAATCTTTCTTCAAACATCATTCCCTCATCCTATAAATCATCCAACATCATTTCATAAATAAATGGGTTTGGAGTTTCAAAACATGGAAGAGAAGTGTTTAGTTCAAGTTCAAAGATTTTAGATTCCATATTATCCAGTTTAATGTTCTCATCCAGATTATACCCAATATCAAGTTCACACTCATTGTTTATAACAACATAAAAGTTGGGTGAAGAGTTTTTAACATTCAAATTTTCATTTTCTAGTATATATTCATCTCGAGTGACTTCATTCTCAAAACATCTAAAACAGTGATTTTTCTCAAAAGAAGGAATGATGAAATGAACTGGCCAATATTTTTCAATCTTTTTTAATTCATATTCATAATTTTCCAACTCATCATCATTAAAGTTCTTTTTTGGATTCTCAATGTTATTCAATTGATTCAGTATGTCGGTTATTTCCAGATTTAGTTCTACATAATCATATTTTTCTAAGAGAATAGATTATTTCCTAGTTTCACTATCACTTTCCTCTTCAATTTGATTTTCAAATATTTTATAAACATTTTATTTTTCATTTTCTTGCAATTATTATTATTCTTTATCCCTATGTTGTAATTCCAAAAGCATGTTTTCTAAAATTTCCATTCTTTTATCTTTCTCTTGAGAATCTCTAAGTTGAATTTCATGGGTTTTAGTTAACCAAGTGTTCATTAGTTCCACCCTAGCATCCAATTTAGAATCAATTAGGTCAATTTTAGTAAGGGTGTTTGGACTAGACTCATATTGTTCATTTTCTTCAATATAATAAATCTAATGTGGTTGGTTACAGACACACTGCCAAACAGTATGTCCATAATAGCCAAAACACACACAATAAGGCCCCTATTGATCCCAGGTTTCTTTAACTTCCATTTTTAAACTAAAACCAGGTGAGATTAAACACACCAGAGTTCACATTGAAGTAGATTTTTCAAAAACAACACAAACAGTTGGATCCAGTTAAAAGAAGTTTTATTTTAAACAGGTTTTTTTATATGATTTTTTATATATATATTTTTTTATTTTTTTTAAATTTTCTAAAACATAGAACACTCAGTGTGTGCCTTCCCCAGAAACGGCACCAAATTTTGATAAGGTCGGAGGTTTCCATTGCCCCAAAATTACATTTAAAAACCTACACTAGTATAGTGGTGCAGGGTCGATCCATAGAGAAAGCAGTTGAGTGAATTCTAATGTTTTAAAACTAAAAACCTCGCTGTTTTCAATAATGAGGTAAAAATCTTATGGGTTTATTTACTTTTCAATTTTTTTGTACTTTTCTTTAAGAAAAGAGACTAAATCAATTACTAGTATACAGATGAACTAAGAACTACAGTTAAGCTAACATAAGAGAACAAAATACTAGAATAAAGTAGCATGGTCGAAGGAACAGATCAAATGTAATACTCAAGAATTCCAATCTAATGATTTAAAAGATATATTCCCCACTCCACTCTATTTGATCATACCTCGAGAAAATGGTGAAAAATTCTCCCTCGCTAGGAAACTCAACACACAGTAAACTGATTTTAGGAGTTCTCCACTTCGAATTTAGTTTAACTACTTGACAATTATAAAATGATAACATTTGGAAATAAACCCATCATAAATTACCAATGTTTAAGACATCAACACTGCAAAAATGATGTATTAAAGAAAAACCTCTCCAGTTGATCTTGAATTTATGAATTTAAAAAATAATTAAGGAGTGAAGAAACTGAATAGTAAATCATTAATCAACCTCACCGATTTATTATGATTCTGAAAAATGAAAATTAAATGAAGAAGTCTAAAAGATTAACCAGAAAAATTGAATTCTTGAGCTAAGAAAAATTATCCTTTGATCATCTTTATTAAAGAAATGAAAAACTATAGATTATAGAGTACTGTGAAATTAATTTCAATAAGGGAAAAGAACTTCCTCAGTGAGGCTCTTCTCTCGGGCTCCTTTGCATCCATTTCTACTCTATCATCTCCTGGGAGTCTTTTCTCTTAAAGATGGTATGTTCGTGGAATCCAAATAATAGTCCCACTCTCTTATGATGTGATTGTGGAATGATAATGACCCCCCCCCCATAAAAAAATTTTGCTCCTACCCTGCTTTTATATCCCTCGTCATCTACTTCATGTCACCGACCAACTTCTACCGACATAGTCTATTTATTTAATGTGAACCACACACGTGCATTTTTCTGTGACTAGCATGTCGCACTAATAAGAACATATTTACTAACTTTGAGTGAGTTAGTTGTGTGAATATGGTCCTATACCCATCTCTTGAATGAACCTGCAAAGTTAGAAAAGAAAAATAAATGAATGAGAACTCAATGAAATAAAAATAGTTATTTTTTAAATTTAAGGTTATATTACATATTAAAAAGTTTAATTAAACTTAACTAATAAATAATTAAATGATAATCATTATTACATATTAATTAATTATTATTATTGTAGTTATTAATTTATTTTTAATATTTAATTAAATGATGCTATTAAGTTTCTAATTTATTATTATTTATTAATTTAATTTATTAATATAAGTATTATTAATAATTATTTAAATTAAATTCTTAAATAAGACTAATATCAATTACTTTATTTCATAAAAAGTAAAAATTAAATTACAACTTATTTTAATTAAATGATTTAATTAGTTTAATATTTTATTTAATTAATTAGTATTCATTAATTTATTATAAAAATTCCTATTATTATATTATTAATTTGTTTGTTTGGTTATTATTTAATTTATTTAATTTTAAATTAATCTTATCTTCCCCCCTCCCCCTCATTTCAGCGCAACAGGGGGGTAGGTTTTCTTCTTTGGTTCCTTCTCCCGATAGCGAGGTCTCCTGGTTCCTCCTACCAACGGCAGCGCACTTCCAGCAGCGGCGCACTTCCAGTAGGTGTGGTAGCCTCCTGCTTCTCCAGATCCAAGAAGTGGTAACACCTCCTCGGATAGTCCTATGTTCTTTGGTCTCAATTCAACCGCAGCAGAGAAAAATTCGAATTGCGCTTGTTGTAGACTCTCTTGTTGCTGCATCGCCATCCACCCAGTGATCACCTCCTCCCTCAACACAGTGGAATCTCTCTGATCCGGTCTCACAATAGTGGCGTCTCAGACTGGTGGGTTTCTCTACTGACGATGGCACAGCTCTGAAAAGTGAGGATATGGTCTGATGGTTGCAATGGAACCACTGTGAGAATGGTGCTGAATGGTTCACTCAGATCCGAGGTTCGATTTAGAATTAGATAAAGTATTATTTTGGTCAGGTTTGTGGTATTACAATAGAATATATGCATGGTGGAAGAACCAATGGCAGTGAAAGAAGAATATGCGGTTGTAGAGGATACGGTGGATGCGATGAAGTTTTTGTGGCACAGTGACAAGATTACAGTAGTAGGAAACGGTGACTGAGGAAATGCAGTGAGAGAGAATGGAATTGGATTCACAAGTGATATGGTCAGACCCTAAAATAAAGGATTTGTGATGGCTGGAACTTGTGGTCTGGAAGAAACCATGAGGAGGTGAAACCGTGAATGAAAATGAACTAGTGTCTCAGGATATGGTGCATGAAGAGGTTACGGTGGCAGGGCTCTGAGATAGTGAAATTGAATTCACAGAGGCACCGTGAATGAAAGAACCAGTGAGATAGTGAAATAGGTCTCATGGTGGCATCGTGAATGAAGTGGTGGCTAAAGTTACAGTGACACTTTAAACCTACATAATAAACATAGAAAAACAAATTGAAACTTAAATAAAAACTGAACAAAATAATATATTAAAACTAATTATTAATTAAAAAATGAAAATTTAAGTACATCCTAAAATTTAATAAACTTATAAAAGCATTTAAAAACATAAATTATAATATTATTAACTTTAATTTATAAAAATAAATTTTTACCAAACCAAAACTAAAAATTAAAAAGCAAATAAATTATTAAAAGTTAATTTAAAAATTTATATAATGAAGTAGAATTATTTATGATAGACTATTGTTTCAAAATAAATTAATTAAAGTAATCATATAATTGTTATTTTATTAAATAATTTATGTTAATTAATGAAATTTAATTAAATATATGCAGTGAGTTTATAAACATAAATTTATAAAAGATGAATTATTAAAAGACAACTAATATTTAGATTATGTTACTTTATTTAATTAATATTTAATACATAAAATGATTAATTAAATATACATTATTTATGTGAAAAATCATAGTTTATTTATTAATTAATTAATGTTAAATTATTAGATATGCAGACAAAAACATCAAAGTAATTAAAAATTTATTAGTCTATACAATTAAAGTAAGAAATAAATTAATTAATTTAAAGCTTAAAATACACTATTAATTATATAAATTGATTAAATAATATTTTTAATTATAAAAATAAAAAAGTGCCATAATTTATTAAAAATTGTTAAAATAAATAATTAAATTGATGAAAATTAATTAAAAAGATGTGAAAAAACATGAGTTTTAAAGGCCACATCAGTAACTGTAAATAAAATAATGAAATAAAATTATTTTATTTTTAAAATACAAATAACTCATAAAAGCTAACTCGGATTGGAAATATGAGACCACCGTTGAGTTCATTAGAGGTTTTTTCCTTAGGTGAGATAAAAAATTGGACTGTGTGGGCTGGCTATGAAAGATAGTTTTGGGATATAAATGTAATTAAAATATTTTAATAAAAATACTTCATTCTTGATGCAACAACACATTTTATTTTAATACGTATCTATCAAAGAATTTAGGTTTATCACTATAACTCTATAATTCCTATAAGGAAATGAGATTGATATCTCTTGTCAAACAACAGAGGATCGTGGATCGATGAACATCAGATTTGAAGGATCTTCTCCTATGAAAATGACGTTTTGATCGTTATTCATCAATAATTGAACCAAATAGGGGTAGGGAGTTTGTGAATTGATTTATTTTCCCCATTCAAGAATTCCATGATGAAAGAAGACCAATAAACAAACAGATTGGTCTGTAGATTGATCGTTGTTACAGTATGGGATTTAACTTTGTGGGGTTTTGATGGGATAATTATCTTTTGATTCTTTGTTGGATTTTGAGTTTTTCTCTATTTTAGAAAACCACGATCGATAAGAACATAAATCAAGGTTTGTTCCTATTTTTCAATTTATGCTACCCCCCCCCCCCTCCTCATACTTTGTTCTTCACAGGCATTCTTTAACTGGGTTGTGACTCGACATGTTTCGATTGATCAATCGTTTCTCCCTCAATCCCTGGCGTAATAATCTGATACCGCAGATCTAGTATTGGCATGACATGAGGGTGGTGTGACAACAACAATGACAGATAGATCAAATCGAGTTTGGGGATATTTTTGTTCAAGTGGTTTTTTGTTGGGATGAATTTTAATGTTCATCTGAGACTATGGTGATGAATAATGTGACCTAAGGATCACATCCATGTTTCTATTTCAAAAAACAGAGCACAAGAGGTGAACTGGTGGCATGCAGAAGGGGCCATTGGTGTGCGGGAAGTGGTGGTTTCCTCGTGAGAATGTGGTGATGGCCGCATGCAGATGCGGTGGATGACGGAGGGATGGCAGCACTGGCTGGCGGAGCAGGAACTCGACCCGAAGGGGCCATGTGGGAGCCTGTGGCCACAATAGTGTTGCGGGAAACAATCGGGGATGTGTAAAAGGGAACCACATACACAGCTAGGGTCTGTGTAGAGACCACAACGATAGTAGGTAGTGGGGGAGCTAGGATGTGGTGTTCGTTCGTGTTGGACATGGCATTGCCACATTGACCAAGTATAGGCACACGGTCCGACAGACTGTGTACGGTGCAACATAATCATTCTGCATGTCTGGGCTGGATGAGATGAGTTGAGCCACTCCAGTGGCCCAATGGGCAGGACTGAGTGGGATAATATGGTTCAAGATGAACTATGCCCGGTCAGATTAGCCAGTTCGGGTCAATTGGACTCGGTCGAACTGGCTGATGGGCCAGGTCGGGTCATGCGGGTCGGGTCAGACGCGAACTGGACTCGGATCAGGTCATTTTACTAAAATGGTCATATCATTCAAACAGAGTGTTAAATTGATGATCCCTCTATTGAGTTAGGACCCTTATGACGAGATGGTCCTTTTTAGATGGCTTGGAAGGTTTTTATTTGGATCAGAAGAGGTTGAGAGGGTACCATTGGTCTTTCCCAATATGGGTTCTATGCAGGATCTTGTTTTCGTCATAGGGGACGACCTGTATTCTAAATTGAGTTGTACCAGCCAGGATTCGACAGTTGACTCAGTGGGTAGGACTATTTATTTCACTAATAGGCCTATTCAGTCCTCACTTATCCTCATGGTACCTTTGATAGGGTTTGAGGAGAATGAGTGAACAATATTTACATGGGAACCTAACCCCAATCAAGGATGATGTTTCTATTAGGGCTAGGTGTTTCCCCGGTGAGGCTTGGTCATTGACCCCCTATTTGTGTATAGATATTAGATTATCTCTGTTCTACGTGAATAGACATGACGAATGTGCTTTGGTTAGTTTTCAGTGGTTGAATTTTGGTTGTGACCCGATGGCTACGTGACTTGGGGGATGCAGGATTTATCAACGCTCTGTGTATTACCAATACTCCTTGCCTTATTGAAAATCCCTATTTTAGTGATTATGGATGTATTAGGAAAGCTATATAACTTTTTGAGACCCTAGTGTACTATTAGTAACTTTTGGTAGACCTTTTCTACATGCTTCTATCTGATATCTCGAGGAGTGAGATCTCCCAGAACAAGCATGCTACGAACAAAATCATATAGCTAGAAATGGATAAGACCTTGAGTTTTAAAATCCTTTACGAGTATACCTATATTTTATTGTTATATTTTTTATATACATATACATGTGTTGAGTGAACTGTATCTTCTTAGTGATGTTTCCTCTACGGTATTTTATATTGTGTTTCGGGGTGTCCAATTGGGTATTTTTTTACTCAAACCTGCAAGGGCTTTGCCCACACATGTTGTGTCTTATACCGACCATCAATGATTTGATGGAGTCTGAGGTGAAACAAGATGAGGTGGTTCTTAGAGAGAGACTAGACAGTTGAGGTGTGCTCCTACAGATTTTGATAGCTATTCTCATACCTACCCTTCAGGTAGGGTTTTCTACGAACACGTTTCAGTACCTTGTGCTATAGAGTCTTTATTTTGGTGGGGATTTTATTATGGCCTAGTTGTAGTTTACTACAATTTACTTCCCTATCATACTATGTGGATGGTATCTTAGTGTATGCATTCCTTTTATACTTATTGTTTTTACATTTCATAATTTTGGGATTGGTGATGTGTGTGTGTGTATAGGTAATTAGGAAAATGCATCCAATTTTTGGGATATTCCTACTCAGTGCTAGTCACCAACCCCTATCCTATTAGAGCTGGTATTGGGGTATCCCTGGAACAGGACCCTCTAGGACAGTTCGTGATAGAATAGTTCATGTACCTTATGAATTAAATACATTCAAATATGTATGAATATGTTTCGATTGTATTTTTAGTAAGTAACACAAAGTTGTGGTTTTCATAAAGAGTTTCATATTAATGTGGTTTAAACACTTTAATTTTTTTTTGGAATAAGGATTCCAAAACCAAATTGTTTAAAATAATGCATACATAATAATGGAATAAAACATGGGAAGATAAATATTACATATGATGTAATAGTTATAGATATAAAATTAATTGGTGTGACTTGAAAACCCCTAAAATACTATGTCTGAGATTCATTATAATGGTAAAGTTATCAATTCCTCAATCATTAAACTAGGTTTTATCAATATTAAAATGAGTACCCCTATATTACATTGTATAAGGAAAGAATGTTGTAATTAAATTAGGATTATAACTTGGGTAGTTTAGGCTCTGTATAAGTTTCCCTTCATTTTATTCTACTATCTTATTCATGAGTTTATTTTGGGTAACACATTGTTGGGTAACCCTAATGGTTAGAATACCAGAGGAACCTTTATTAGAGCTAAAAAAGTCTCTATGAATGGATACCCTTCTCAGTATTAAATAAGAACTATAAAATTCCCCCTTTCTCAAAAGTGGATTTCTCAATCTTTTTTAACAGTGATAAATCCCTTTTATAATACTAAAAAATTTATTCTTTTGTAATGTTAATCACTAGCCTCTAGTGATCAGGGAGTGTACTTGAGGTCATGTAATGCTTCACCTTAGTTTCATGGTCATTCCAAGGGGGTTGTTACACAATTCCATATTCAAACATTTCAAAATATATAAAAATTAAGTTTTGTTTTAAACCTTTATGCTACACTCTTTGGATGATACCTTCTATTAACTTCAACAGTCTATGATGTGATATCATAAGGATAGTTGCACTAGTGTTTCAAAGTGTTAATGGGATCAAGGTATACAAGAAGAATTGAAATCAAAACACACTCATTGTGATCATGATAGATATCTATATATAAGAGTATTATTTCAAAATTTAATTTTTAAGAGAAACCACTTGGTTTATTTTAAGGATTGTGATTATTATTTTAATAATTTTTCAAGTCTTATGAACCTATATACAGGAATATTATGGTGAAAAAAAAATTATTTTGGTGAAAAAACATATCCACATGAAAATATAAGGAATAAATTGGTTATATTAAAAGATAAATACACTGGAAGTTTTCAAAGTTCTTATAAATTATATGGTTTTTTAATATTTTAGTATTTCAGTGATTCACATACATTTGAATTTTTGTTGAGTATCGATTACATCTTTCACATTAATTAGTTTTTATTGATTTAAATATGTGTCTATATATGTATATTGTTAATTGGATTTATATACATGTTCTTGTATTTTGGAATCATGTTAATTGGATTTTTTTTATTACCCTACTTAACCCCTTATGATCAATATCATGACATGATTAAGTAAATATTGTCCTTATACATCAGGTATAGATGTTATCTATGTGGTTTTGGTGATAACATTATAGTTATAAGTGATGGTTTTATAAGGATCAAATAACACATATTCAATATAGTAGAATACATAAAAGAAACTACAAACCCATGATTACAATGATATAAAACGAAAACCATGCATAAAAAATGAAGAACATGTGTAACTTATACTGATGATAGTCGCAAATCCTATCTTAAACTACATTGTTTGATGAAGATCATTGATAATCATCCAAAAGAATACTTCCTTTATGGTTTATCCATGGGATGACTTGAACCACCCAACATTTTTGGTGAGATTCCAATTTTAACAATTATATTCTAGCATCTTAGGTAGTAAAGGATGATAGATAAAAAAGATCTTTAGGGGAATTGGAAAGAACCACAGAAGTGTTTGGATACCATTTTCAAGGCCTTTGGACATTTTATATACTCCTTGTTAACACTCCTCAAGACTTAATGTAATTTAATCAAGCATTCATAATGTAATATTAAATGTAATTTTATTGCAAATAATTGTTAATATTCATCCCTATGCATGAATATATCCCATAAATGCATTTGATTTGATTCTGATATATGTTCATTATATGAAACAATAATCATCAATGATTGACTTATGTGGATTATTATATGTATTTCAAACTTAACATTAAAATTCATTTTATCAATATTAGGATTCTATATTAATTATATTATATGATTAACACACAACACTACATTAAAATATAGTCAAATCATATAATACGATTGGACAAGGTAGTGGCATGATTTCTTTTTATCATTCCTTAAAATATCCCATATTAAATGGAATAATATATGAATATGTTTCATTAATTTCATACCCTATGACTTCCTCATATCATAAAATTTGATATTCATAAAAAATAACATGATTTATATAGGCTTTTGTACATATCTCCATCAATCTCACACTTTCACTAAATCCTCATAGACTTTAATACATTTCACCTTATATTGTATCATATATATTAAATTTTAAAATAATTTCTAAAACTACATTTATATATCTTACAAAAAAACATTTTTAAATCTATTGTCAACATCATTGTGTGTTGCATCATATGCATCACCTTGTGAGTATCTATCCAAAACTAGTTTTGGATAAACTTTAAACACATTTAGAGAGTCTCTCTAAGTTTTATAAAACAAAATCAACATTCATTAAATCAAAAAGTGGGACTACATGGACCTTTAAGAAATTTAAAACAAATATTAATTTTAAATTCCATAAATATAAGCAAAAATAGCCTCTATAAAAGTATTAGTAGTGTTGAAGCTATAAAGGCATCTGGCATGATATAAATAAATCATATTTATCTCAATTACTATTTTTACCATTTGTATCCTAAAGAAAAATTTGTTTTAATTTTAAAAATTTCTATAATAAATAAACTAACCACAATATATAAATTATTTCAATCCTGTATAGATACTCACATGTTTTTTATTCTCTTAGTATAGACTTACCAGATGAGTGAAAAAATAACATATCATTTACCCTAATAGATGATCACATCATATTACCCTAATATAGTATATAAGATCATCACATTTAACTTATCTAGGTATGTTCATACAGTCCTTCATTATATCTAAATTAAGGTCCCATATGTCATAATAATCATATGAGATGGGAAATACCATCTTGATTAAACTCAAACGATGACTATGATCAATGACATGTCGGGACACTCTCTAATTAGATCAAAATCAAGTCTGGTATATGAATTTTATCAAAGTATTAAGGATCTCATACTAGGTTCCTTGTCTAGACTTGGGATTTGGGGAAATACAAATATGAAACATGAACCCCTAGTTTACTAAATAAGTAGTGTATAACACACCATTTGGTATACTTCATGGGTCATATGGTATAGAAAACCAATTTTTTGTCGCGTTAGTATATTTTATATCCAAATATAAAATCCCAATCAAGAGAACATTAACATTTATTCACAACCTATAATACTCTATGATGAATAATGGTTAGGGATAACTCAAAGTCATATTTTGAGAGGTTAATTATTAGTCACTCCATGTGTCAGATACATCTAACATTAATGAATGATAAAGTGGGATATTTCTATGTATAACATTACATATTTCATATTCATAAACTCTTTTAATAATTCTTAGCAAAATTATACATAATCACTAATCACATATATCATATAAAGGACTTCTATAAATCCTTGTGTTTTCTACATTTCATTTTTTTAACTCATTAAATATTCATGTAATTCCTTACACATATCTATATAATCATCTGATAAAACTCTCCTATTAAACTTATTTAATGGGTAATATCTATAAAGAAATATCGTTTGAATAATGGTGAT
Organism: Viscum album; assembly: GCA_963277665.1. Lineage (NCBI taxonomy): Eukaryota > Viridiplantae > Streptophyta > Magnoliopsida > Santalales > Viscaceae > Viscum > Viscum album. Next base: position 1,999,828,377 of record OY728157.1, read on the forward strand.
ATTTATAATCATATTTCTAGTGTTAAACTCGTTGAAAAATTATTCAAAATCCTTTAATCCACAAAATCCAATGCTATGATGTTAATAACTTCTTTTGTATACATATAACTTTTTATAAGTTTTTCATCATCATCATGCAACATTACAATTAAAAATTTTCATTGATATTATCATGGTAAAAAAATATAAATATTTAAATAAATTTTTTACCAATATACCAAAAAAATATTTTAGGATATATTAGGTGACATTAACTTTGAATTTCGACTAGTATCATCTTTTACTTGTAAAAATTTGAACTTCTCAAAGACAAAACATACTGTCACCAGCCTCTTATAAACTATATTCAATACAGAATATCTTATTAAGATACACAGACTCGTTTTTGTTCTGGAAATAAAAATTATTTCCTTTAGTAGTAATATGTTACAACCAGAGGTTGTGAGTTGGATGTATTACCAATTGCTTTTGGAAAATTTGAAAATCAATGAGATGATGATTTGATTTCAGAGTTAAAGAGAATGAAAATCCTTGTTGACCCAATGTTGATATAATTAAAACAAAGATGTTTTCCCATAAATGGGAACTATATATAGTAGTATGAGAATGTGTGACATAGTTTTATATGGAATTGGATTTTTAATATAATAATATAAGATCTAGTATGAAAGTATTGAAGTCACTGTAGAGTATATATGTTGTAGCTCTGATAATAGAGACACCTTGATATTTCTATATACCAAGGACGTATTTTTTTTTATCAAGCATTGGACCAACAATGAACACGTGGATTCTAATACTAAAAATGGAATTTATAGAGGGTATAATGTGCATAAATTTTTTTAGTATATCATTAAATAAAAATAGAATAAGTAGAAGATTGTATGAAATTATTTAGAAAAGGTTGGATAAAGGTTTATAGAGGTGGAGCTCATTATGGTGCAACAGTGCACACCACACCATGATAGACTATACCCAAGGAAAAATATGGAGTACTAGATGGATGATTGAACAACGGAGATAAAAACCCACATAACAATGGATGATATAAAAGATTATAAGATAGTGAACTGAGTGTTTTTAGGTTAGGCCCATACGATAATACTAGGATGCTTGATTTTAGTGCATTATTTTATGGATATGAAAGTATCACTACATCATAAAGAAAATAACCACAACATAACTGGTCATACATAAGAGTATATCACACCAAAATATATTAATTTTCCCCAATAATATGTTTTTTACACCATGAAAAGGTAGATATATAATTTTTTTCATCACTGATTTTTAATGGTTAATAGGTACATTCCATAGTATAGAAGACACATAACAAATGTAAAATTACTAAGACATTTCATGTCATGACATGGAGGTTATTCCATGAGAGGCATGTTTTGAGAAGAGATGAGGAATATAAGGTGTTGAATAATGAATTTATATGTGTCATGAGTTGTATTATCATGTCATAATTGATCTTAATCTTATTGAAATTTGAGGAGATCATGACATGATATTCAATGAATTTAAAATGTCATTTGACATAATGTAATGAATCGGGAGTTTGAATTAGAATTATACCATGAATAAGGTTTTCATTAAATGTTCTAGGTGATGTTCCTCGAATGGCCCTAAGGCCTTCATTTTTTTATTGATTTTGATAATCCACCTTTCAAGGGGTGAGGTGGAACCCTTACAAGGCTCGTAGGCATAAGTATTACATGGATCGTAGGCCTTAGAGGAATTCAATTCCCATAGGCTTCAAACATTACATACAACCCAGAAAAACTACTTGGAACTGCTCCTCCCAAGCATCTTCATCATGAAATCAGCTCTCCACCTTCGCATGGTTGTTCGACTAGGCATTCCCATTCATGCACAGGCTTGTCCCGATGGCTGGTTCCATACCCTCTCATTCTTGCAATCTATTTAGCTTCTACTGTGGTGAAATCTCCTTGCACATCCTCCTTGTAGAGCTTGTTCCTTGTAGGTTGTCTTGTTTTCATATGCACTTAAGGTGTCCCGAAGGCCTTGAGGTGGCCTAGAAGCCTTACTGACCTGAAGGAATGGGTGGCCCGAAGGCCTTACAGGACTCAGGGACCAAATTGGTGGCCTGAAGGCCCAAACAGGGGCATATTCCCGACTGTTACAGTGTAGAATAGTGCCTTCTATAGTTCCCGATATAGTACCTACTACAGTACGGCTACAGTAACCCGAAAATTCTACCTCCACCTGGATTTGATCCTTGGTCTTTTGGATGCACTTACGGATACCTTACCAACCGGGCTATGGCTCATCTTCTTCTAGGTGATGTTAAGGTAGATAATTCTATTATTAAGATAATATCACCATAATTAATTGATTTATAGTAAATAGTGAATATTTGGTTTGAATTTAAAAGGATGATATTCTTCTTGACATTAAAGAAATTGAATCAACTTTAAGAGTTATTTTTTCAAAACTCTAAATTAGTGGGAAATATCACATAATACTAAAGGATTGGAGAAATATTAATAGATCCCAACTGTATTATTAAGTGTTAGAGTCTTCGAGGAAGTCTATAAAACTGCTCATAGTAGTTATAGAAAATAAAGAGAGGAGGAACAATAATTCATATCCAGTTTTTCACATAGATAAGGGAGAGGGAGAGAGATTGAGAGAATATAATTAATATAAATAGAATCAATAGAGTAAAAATAGAGGATATCTATAGTTTATTTCCAATTATCAAACCTGATATATTGAAGGAAGAGGTCCTGGAGAGGATATAGTTCCATTGCTACATCTAGATTATTTAAGAGTTGAAGATGGATCATAAAAACTATAATTCTAGTATAAAAATATATTTATCAGGAATAATTTTTATATTTTTGTGAATATTTTGGAATTAAAATCATTAACCCCCACTTTAAGGGTTTTATCTCATCTAGATTTTAGAGATAGAGACTCAAATATTTATATGGAGTTGATCACATCTAGTTAAGGAAAATTAGAAGTGAACATAACAGAGAATATATTTTGTATATGAAGATGAAAGGTGAATCGGTGACTTATACTGATCTTGAAGTGACCCATATGTATAATAACTATTAAATAGATCCTCACATCTATAAATGGACAGATCCTTCCCCAAATAAGTTCATGGAGGGTAAGAAGAGAAATATACCCTTTGGAGGTAGTTTGTGACCCCAAAACCATTGTAATGGAAATGAGACTTGTTAAGGAGTGACTATAACCAATATTGTATCCATTAAAAGTTATTATAGTTTATTTTGATATATCAACACATCATCTATGTTTCCTCCTTGGGTATATACCAATTCCATTGAACCAAGTAAAATCCATGTGTCTTTGTGTTCATTCAATTATATATTTTTATTTGATATTCTATGTGATTGATAATGAGGGAGTGTGAAATTGAAAATGTTCATTAAAATTAGGGAACAATATCCTATAAATGGGAAAATCTAATCAAGGAAAATTTTTATTTAAGTGTCACACCGACTCACACCTCCCCCTCCCCCCTCTCAATGTGTATTAATTCAACTTGGTCCCAACAAGTAGTATCACATCCAATGGTTTTTGAGTTTTATTTTACTATTTAAATCTATTTGTTTATTTTTTACAGACATGGATTCAAATATTAATCCAAATTTTATCAATTTTGATAATTTTTATGTGTAAAAAGTAGTGTTTTTTGACCATGTAAAATTTCCATGGGATTTTGAATTTTACCATTTCTTGGATGGGATATTCTTTAAAGAGAGAATCCAAATATAATTATAACATTTAGAATACTCAAATATGTTATTTTTAGATTTTTCTTAAGGATAGAGAGGTTTCATGGAGGTTCCATTGAGTTTTGGGAGCATCGGGCTTCAAAAACTCAAAACTAAGAAAATCATGTAAGGGAACATGGTTTGTCTGGAACTATACCGCCCACCATGTGAAAATGTGTGTCTCATATAGTAGAGTTAGGGGTATCTTATTTGGTCTAACTATACAAGATAATCAACATGGAAATGTGGTTTCTTCATGATTCTGGAAATAGGGTAAATTCATAGTCTTTGTACAGTTCCCCAAACTGTGTGCATGAACCATGTAGCCTCCCTTTTGCATAGTGGATCAAGCATGGTTGGTGCATAGTTGGGTCAATTGTGAAACTAAACCATGTGCCTCATTGAAGGTGGGGAGATTTATATTTTTTCCCTCCAGTATTTGAATTCTTATCTAACCTCTTTTCTCCTAGAATCTGCACATAGAAACCCATTGAGGGAGCTCCTCTTCTCCTCTTCTAGGAATGGTGGTATTTCCTTCATCTGACCTCTGTTTTGAGTGTTTTATATTGAAATTGAAGCCCCTTGGTGATTCTAATACTCTTATTCATTTCATTATCTATTTATCTCACCATATTAAATGTTTTCTCCATGATAGTTAATTCGCCCTATTTTTAGGTTGCTTGCCCATTTCTTTAAATTCTCTCAAACATGACCAAATCAAGCCTTGGTATTAGACGAGTATAGAATCCGAAGAATTAGGTATGTGTTATATAGATTTTCTCTCAAGTTTCATAGAATTATAAATTTTTCCATTATGCCACACATAGAATTCTTTGACATTTCCTTTCTAATTATATAAACAAATGTGTTGAAATTAATACCTTGAATACATTATAATCCATGATATGTTTGGAGGTGATGACCCTAGATAGAACCACTTTTAGGGTGATTATACTTATTTTCTCTTTTTTTTGTTATCCTCCTTGTATTTAATCTACCCCTTAAGGGTGTTCTATTTAAGTATGTTTGATGAAATGTTTGCCTCTTTAAATCCACCATTTGAGGTGGGTTTCATTATGATTTTTGAAGGAATTAACTCAATTAAAATAAATTAAATGTTGATGGAACCACCATGTTTTCAAATGAAAACCCCTTTTGAGGTGAACTTTCTTCTTAACTAAAATAGATGTGTTAATGGTTTTATGTCTTCCTAGGCATTATGGAATGGGTGTTTTTCTATGATCTTTTATCATAGTTCTTGAATATTAAGGAATTATTAAGTACATAGCCTCCTCTTTTATTTATAATAAAATGATAAAAGGCATGTTACGGTAATGTAATATCTTATTATTTATAAATGGATTGTACAAATGGAATGGTTATGAACATGGAACCTTATGTAGTTAAACCTTAATGATTAACTGAATCATGAACACCTTGAGAAATACTTGGGATCCTCTTTACATAACACTTTGAACGTGCTCATATGTAGTTGAGAATATGTTATGAATTAAGCGATACTTGGGTTTCATTTTTTGAAACAATAAGTATGGGATCATATATTACTTGAATTATAAATATTTCTGGAGCGATACGTAGAATTCATTGTACTGTCTCATTGGGATGATTCTCTACTTCCTTATGAGTGATACTGATTCCTTATGAGAGACCTCATAGATAGGCTCAGTGGAAAAATGGTTATACTATGCCATAACTGATACTCAAATCCCTACATGAGACACCATGGATTTAATCGGAGGTTCTTATATCCACACCATGTCAGGGGTGATACTTGTGGTTTTATTTATGGATCACCTTGGAAGGTCTCTTACAGTGATGGGTATTTATAGTGCCACTAGAGTGATACTTGGGATTCCATTTTGTATTTCCTTGGATTGCCTTAGGGTTCATATTATTAAATTTTTCTAACTACTTTTATATTAGATAGTAAAAATGCAAATCTATTATACAAGGTCACATCGACCAGGAAAAATCACATGTTTTGATTCAAACCACATTTTCTTTCATCACTTATAATGGATCAGTTTTGACCCCATGTATATACACCTATAAATTTTAATTTTTATATATATTTATATATACACATATATCACATATTTATAGGTTGAACCTAGTTTGGAGACATTTCAGATTGGATTGAAGTAGGTATGGTCAGCCTGGTGTCCCAAAGGAACCTGAGCTGACTTGATTACTTTTGTTTATTTATTACATTACCAATCATACCTATAAATTTTTTTTAATTTATATTTACATATTGTATTATGATTTAGAAACCATTGGTGGTGTCCTGCTAAGAATATCCAACACCCATATTGGGCTTCCATTACACTGGGTCACCCAATAAGACCTAATATTTTCAGGTTCATTGATTATTGCTTGTGATGTGCATTGTACATGGGAGCATAAGAGCACATGAATGGGCTAGTATTCATGACACTTATGGAGATCCCCCTCAGTAATTTTTATTATTTATCATTATTTATGTATTGTATTGTACTTCCTATTGTATTTTTCTTGATTTCACTTTGTGGAATCATATAAGAATGCATGAATAGTTGTATATTTGGCATTGTCCATTTTATCAGTTATTATATTTATCTTCTACTACTCTATCCTTTATTTATACTAATTTTATTACTGAGTAATTTATTCATTGTCACTAATACAATTATGTTACTCTTATCATGGTGGTATATTCTCCCCTCTATACCATCATTATACCCTTGCTTCTAGTCGGTGGCCTCTGGCATATGGGGAGGCTTGCTTGAGGCCATGTGGTTATTGATCATTCTACTTGTTTAATAGTCAGACATATTGGGATGTTATAAAGTGTTATTAGATCATGTTTTGTTTTCCATTGTCTTACTATTTGGTATGGTCAATAGGAGACTAGTAATGTGTTCTCTCTTGGTAAATAATAGTGTATGGGAGTGATCACCCCACATGTAGGGGAAATTTGAAGTGTCCAGTGATTCGGTTTTTTGGGGTTGTTCACTATTATAGTTGATTATGATTTCACCTTGAGTGGTTGGTGTACTCTTTCCTTCTTACTAATTTATGATATTTGTGGTATTTTACCCTTGCCCGGTTTGGGAATTATGTTGCATTACACACTTCATCACAAGCACATAGAGACTCACATTCTATGCATATTCCATGCTATGTAGGTTTCATTTTTAGACTGCCTGATATAATGATATGCACCTTGGTTGTTTTTCCATGTTTCGGTGATTTTAGTGTTATGATTAGAGTCTTTACCTGTATATCATTTTTAGTTAATTATCTAACATTTTTAACTTATATATCATGCTTTTGTTGAATCTTCGTTATGTAGTGAATTATTATGATTATGTTCCACACTGCCTAATTATTTCACATTCCTTTCCTTTGTGCCGTGATTTTTTGGTTGCCTATATATATTCTTGTACTCTTTATGTCTTTGGATAGTATTCCTATTTATTATTTTAAATACATAATTGGTTATTAAAGTTACAACATCAACCTAAATGGTGTTTTCTTATATAGATTGATGGTGAAACCTTATTATCCAATTCGAACATGTTTCATCCATGTACCATTGGTTTTATAGGCTGAAACATATTGGTTGCGATTAAATGAGATCCAAATTAAAATTTATAAAGTGAATTGGTACTTTATAAATTAGAAAATGGTGAATCATATAATCGGACCAATGTATGATCTTGATGCTCCTTGAGACTGAATTATAAATTATAATTGTTCTTTAATTTTGATTTTAAATAATTTTGGATTTCTTTTTAAGGATTGTAACTCTATCACTTGGGAATGATGAATGGTATGGAAAAATTCATAAATGCCCAAATGGACCCAAGTAGGTCTATTATGGAATGTTTATAATGATATAACCCACTTAGGGTGTTATAAATATTAATTATTAATATGTTTTAGGTATAATTTTGATGAACCCAAGAAGAGTTAAGGGGACCCTTGTAGGTTTCCTTTATTCATGCATGACCAGGACCCTTGTAGGTTTCCTTTCTTTTTTTATTCCTTAATACCTAACCCCATGGGGGTACATTTTCATTCTATAGGTATGGTTATTTAAAGTTTCTACAGATGCTTATATGGTGTTACATATAAATGTATGGTGGAATCTTAATTGACCATTACACTCCTTAATTAATAGAAGACCTTTTATTTTTTTGGTGTCATACTTATATGAGGTGTTAGTTAATTAAATTTCCAACTTCAGCCTAATGGGTGTATTATTCTGTAGATTATTATTGAAATTTTCATAAACTAAGAATAATTTTGATAACCTTATGTACAATTAAATTGGATAAAAGGAAATTTAGGTGATAATTTTTCTAATTATGATAATGATCTCAGTTAAATGATTAATGTTTAAAAGGATGGTTGATAAAAATTACTAGTGTGCCTTGTGGCGTTAACTAAATAAAATTTTTTAATTATGGTTTTCTTATAGCTAGTAATTTATATTTAATTTAAAACTTTGAATACTTAAGAGATAAATTAGTCTTAGTGTAATGACTTAAAATAAAACCTTAAAGTGGTGTCTTTATCCTAAATCATTGAGTAATGGTATTTTAAATCTTTCCTGAGTGTTTCCTTATAATAGATATGTGAGTGTTTTCCATAGGCCTCATCTCCTATATTTTGAACCTAAAATATATGTGGTATAGCCTAGTGACTTTATCTTGGCATGACCTAGCTATAAAGTTGGAGTTTTAAGATTATTTAAGTGTATAGTATGAGGTAGGTAGCTCCGTCAAAACTTAAAAAACCATTCTAGATTCTTATGAATTGTTCGGATGTGGTGTTGTTCGAGTGTCATTTTTTCTATGTAGGACTCGTAGTCTTAAAACTACACCTTTGACTTTGACAAGTGGTTGTGTAGTAATTTAACCCTTCTTATGGGAATTATCATTAGGTAATGCTTTTGTTCAGCAGGTTTGACATGCCTAGGGGATGGTTGACCACTAAGTAGGTCACATGACCTTCCTTACTCTTTATTGATGGATGGATCGATATGTTGTCAACTGGATTATAACAGTATGAGATAGTAAAAATTTTCACTAGTTCTTTGTATGAACCATTAAATATTGGGATCCATAAGACTGATAGGCCTATGGATAGTATCATTTATGTTTCACTTTTCTCGTGATAACTCATATTAGTAAATGTTGATACACATGGTACAGTTGAGTTGATAAATTTTGCAGTGAGCTGTATAAGTTCAATGAAAACTTTTTAAGCCTTGAGATGTCATTCTTAAATTACAGGTCATCTATGAGATATATTGGCCTAGGAGTTAAAGGAAATATGACTCGTCTTAATGCTTAGGATGATGTCATTAGAAGGGATCGGGTGTTTTAACATGTTGGTTGGTTGGTTTTGGCATTTACACCCGATGCTATGGCTCATGTGGACATAACTAGAGAGGGGTTTCATGTATACATATAAAGTAAATCAGTACAACTGTTCTTACAATATTCTATAATATCTATCCTTTTAATTTAATTCTTGGTAAAAGAATGTTTTCCAGGCTCAGTAACCATAGTCAGTGGTCGATGGAGTGTGTTTCATTGAATGAGATCCTTTTTTAGTGGATGATGACTGGGACACTGTTAATATAGAGAGTGTCATGTTGAATGTGTTGAAATATGTTTCCTTCTATGTATAAGGAACACAACCAAGTAATACCATTTGGAAATGGTCAGTTCTTCTTTTTCAATGCCCTTAGAGTCAGTAATTTTTTAATTTTTATTGATGCTTGTGAGATAGCACAATGATGATATGGTTCGAAATGGATGCAACCTTCATAAACACCATTGATCAAGGATGGACTCTCGTAGTTGTTCTTGAATGAACATGTGGTGCCTCGAGTGGTAACGGCATCTTTTTTGGGTAATGATGAAGCATCATTAGGTGAATTTGAGATTCTCCTAAAAATTCAACTAGAGGTTATTCAATTGTTCTTTCCTTTATTTGTTTTTCGGATAGTTCAAAACCATATCGAGCACTTCGTCTTGGATTTATCAAAATTTTATCTAGTCACCTTGGTAATTCCATGTATTCTCTTAGTCTCATATTTCTATGAAACGATCATTTCACCTATCTTGACATTTTGTTGGGTACACTAAGTGAGAATCTGTTATACAGTGAGTCAAAATTTTAAAATTCCTTTCATTCAAAAAATAAAATCCATGGGAGTTATGATTTAGTAGAGTTGGATTAAAAATGTTTGGTTGCCCTGAGTGATACTTGGGTTCCCAAGTAAGAATGCCTTGGGAAAACTCACAAACACCAGCTGGTTCTTTAACATGAGAATCATTGAATTCAGTCAATGTTTTGATGTGTGTATTTCTCGTCAATGTGCTTATGTATCACTTGTAGACACTAGAGTATGTAATACCTTGGATAAGATGCTTAGACCTTTTCTAATGATTCTAAGGCTACCTCTAACTTCCAGTCATTCTCAAATGAGATGTTTTAAAGGAATATGATCCAAGTGTTTTGGATCAACCATGTTCATGCTAAAGGATGGTAGCATAATTATATTTTTCATCTTGAGACATCACCTAAGCTCAGTTATAGGATTTAGTGGATGTGTTCGAAGTAAACATAGGGTGATTTAGAGGAAGGTGTCATGTTTTGGGTTGTTTTACATCAGCCATCTAGCTGATTATTTTTTGAGAATCATCTGTCAAGAGTGTATTGAATTAATTTCTTCTTGTTTCATTGAGTTTAGTTGATGAGGAACTATTCCAGGAACATTGTCAGGTCAAGACAAGTGCAGTGTAAATGTTGATAGTGCCTTTCAAAGAAATATTTCATGACTATCTAAGCTTATTCAATTGCGATTAAACTATTTCACTCAAATGAGGATCATGTAATGTCCTTGAATGTAATAGGGTTTTCCTTGTTGATGAAATTACGCTAAAATCCTTATTATAATCCTTAGGCTATGGTTTGATAAGAAATTCCAATGGTGGAGATACCATAACATGGAATTATTAGTAAAATGTTAGAACCTATAGTGGTAACTTTCATTGGACTATTTATGAAAGAGATGATGATGAGATAATATATCAAATTATAATGGATTGGCTAATATCCATATTGATGTTTTAGTTTAGGAAACAAGCATTGGATTGGGTTTTAACAACTTATGTACCATATGCTTGAAGTTATTATTGATGGTGTGTTGGGAATTTTGAAATGTAACATGCCTATTTATATAAAACTCCACGACCAAATTAGTTTGGGTGTTGTTTTTTAGGGCTTCTCAAGGATGATAATTTCTATGGTGGGGAGGTTTTAATGAACCATGTTTTAGACCAGGTAAAATTTCCAAAGGAGTTTCAATTTTACCATTTGGTGGATATGAAGTTCTTTAAACTGAGTCCTGAAATGTAATTCCAAGATCTAGAACACTCCAATGTGTTGTTTTTAGACATTTTTAAGCTATGTGAGGAGTCCTAGGGGTTCCATTGAGTTTCTAGAGCATCGGGATCTAAAAACTCTAAACCGAGAAAAGTGGATATGGTCACATAATTTTTCTAAAACCATATGGCCCACTAAGTGATACCATGTAGCTCATCAAGTGGATCAAGGGGTCTCACATGGTTTGGTATAACCATGAGATAGGAACCTCACATTTTTGGGGTTTCCAAAGGTTCCTTTAAATAAGGGAATTGTATAGTTTGTGCACATTTTCCCAATCCATGCTTATGAACTGTGTGATCCTCCCTTTTGGGCTATGGATCTTGCATGGTTGGTGCATTATTTAGCCAAATGTGCAGCTAAACCATGACCCTCATTAAAGGGGGTGAAATTTTCATTTTTCCCCTCTATAGTTTTAATTATTTTCCTCCATATTTTCTCTTACCACCTACATGAAGTATCCCATCAAATCATCTCCTCCTATCCTACTCTAGTAATAGCAGTATTTTATTTATCTATCCTCCATTTTGAGCACTTTATATCAAAATTAAAGACCCACAGTGAGTCTATAACTCTTCTTCCTTCCATTCTCTATTTCTATTATTGTGTTAAATGTTATCTCCATGTGATCTATTTTTCCCTATTTTTAGGGAATTTTTCTATTTCCTTAGTTTCTCTTAAACAGGACTGAAACAATCCTTGGTATTGGATGAATAGAGAATCCTAAGTATGTGTTAGGTGGTCTATAGATTTTCCCTCATGTTTTTTTGAATTATAAATTATGTCATTGTGTTGAATGATGAATTATTCAACATTTCCTTTATAATTATAAATCTAATTGTGTATAACCTAATAATTTTAATACCTTAGACTTTGTGATATGTTTGGAGGTGATGACCTCAGTAAGAACCACTTTTAGGGTGATTCCAATTATTTTCTCTTTATTTTTTATCTACTATGTGTAGAAGACACCACCTTAAGGGTGTTTTATTTAAGTATGTTTAATGAAGTTTGACTCCTTTAAACCATCATTTTAGGTGGGTTTCCTTAAGATTTGTTAAGGAATTGAATCGATTAAATTAAATTAAATATTGATTAAAATATAATGTTTTCTAATAAAAATACCTTTTGTGGTGTGCAGTATTCTAAACTAAAAATGATGTGTAAAATGTTTTATCTATTTCTTAGCCTTATGAAATGGGTGTTTTACCATGCCCTTTTTATGGTATTTATTGAATATTATGGAATTGTTGAGTACATGGCCTCCTCTTTTATTTATAATCAAATGATAAAAGGAATGTTATTGTCATTGCCTCTCTTATTATTTATAAATGGATTATACAAATGGAATGGTTATGAACACAGACCCTTTATATTTAAACCTTAATAATTAAATGAATCATGAATGCCTTGAGCGTTACTTGGGTTTCTCTTTACAGAACTCCTTGGATGGGCTCATAAGTAGTTGAGACAATGTTATGCCTTGAGAAATAATTGGGTTTCCTTATTCAAAATTACAAGGAAAGGATCATAGGTTACATGAATTGTAAATACGCCAGGAGTGATACTTTTAATTCTTTTTATGGGATCACCGGGTGGATACTCTACTTTATTATGAGTGATACCAGTTCCCTAGGGGAGAACCCATGGATCGGCTTAGTGTAAATATGGTTATACCATATAATGAGAGTCACTCATACCCCTATGTGAGATTTCATGGATAGACTCTGAGGTTCTTATCTTCACACCATGATGAGAGTCATACTTGGGATTTGATTGATGGATTTCCTTAGATAGACTCTTTCGGTGATGGGTATTTATAGTGCCCCAGCAGAGATACATGGGATTCCTTTTTGGATCACCTTGGACAAGATCAGGGTTCCTATTATTAAATTTTAATGGTGAATTTTATATTAAAGACTGATAATGAATATTTGTTATCATGTTTCACTTCCTCCAATCCAAATCACATGCTTGGGTTCAGTCCACGTTTGTTTTTGGACCTTATGATGGACCAGTTATGACCCAATGTGCATACACATAGAAAATTTTATTTTTATATATATAATTATCTATAAACATGTATCACATTTATATAGTTTAACCCTAGTTCAAAGCCATTTTAGATTAGGACAAAGTAGGTATGGTCATATATTTATCCTTGAGAAATATGAACGAACTTGTTTACTTTTGTTTATTTATTACTTTACCTATCATAACTACACACTATTTTAATTTATATTCATGGATTGTATTATGATTTAGACACCATTGGCGGTGGCCTATCGAGTATATATCATACCATGGCTCATCATTGCACTAGGGTACACAAGCAGCCCTCGTATTCACAGGTCCTTAGATTATTGCTTGTGTTGTGCATTGTTCATGGTAGATTAGGAGCACAGGAATAATCCAATACTCAATATGCACACGGAGATCTCCCTTGAGGATTTTTCTTCTTTTTCTTTATTTATGTGTTTTATTTTACTACCTATTGTATTTTTCCTACTTTGTACTTTTTGGAATCATCTATACATGCATTTATATATGAAAATTTTCTATTTTCCATTTTATCATCGATTATATTTATCTTTTATTACTCTATAATTTATGTATATTTCTTCCATTATTGATCTATTTTTTCATTATCTCTTATAATATTGTGTTACTCTGATCATGTGGTTATAATATCCCTATTGTATCATCATTAGACAATAACTATTAGTCGGCACCCTCTGGAATATAAGGAGGTGTGCTTAAGGCCTTGTGGAAACTAGTATGGCTACTACTTTTATAGTAATTTGGGATAAGATGTTAAATTATGGTAGAAAAGAGGGATTCATTAGTTTATATAATCAAGTTATGAAAATATCATTGAGTATATATAATGATATTGTGATTTGAGAAAGCACAGTTAATGATTGTGTGACATTGTAACATTAAAAATTTTGAATGGAGGTTTCTCTAGTGAGGTATTCAAGAAAACAATTCATTACACTAGTTATTTTTATATTTAAAAGCTCTTAGAATAATTATAAGGAAAATATATAGTTGATATGGTAGTTATTTAATATAATGTGAGAGATAAATGAAAATCTAGAAATGATTATTTTCAATTGATAAACCAAGTAAAAATTGTTTTATGTAAAAAAACAAGTAAATGATAAATAATAAGAATAATGCCCAAAAGATGAATTGATTAATCAAGGAGATTAATTCAGATTCTACTATTAATTCTGAAACTAATATTATTTTATAATATTCTTGGAAATATAGAAATTAAAATTCCTCTATGAATATTGAATTAGATGAAGAATCTATGTAATTTGTAGAAATGATGTTGAGTTTTCAATCTAGATGATGTTCATACAACAACCAATATGAGATCCAACCCTTGTATATTAAGGTAAATCAATTGAAAATCATCCATAAGGTAGACCACATATTAATGGTATATTTTTTTAGATAATCAAATATTAAAGAAATTGTATATTTTCTTTAATAATGAAATTAACAGAATGGGTGATAAAATAAAGTATCTATAAAACATACTCAAAGAAATTCAACACACTGTGGGTGAGAAAATGACCATGGAGAATAAATTTAAAGTAAAATCTGATACTCTCAAAAAATATATTGAATATAGGATAAAATAATAGAAATAATATGGATTATGGATGTATAATTTGGTTACCCAATTGAAGGATAAGGATATAAAGATCAAGGATCTTTAATAGAGGTTGAAAAACACTAATTTAAAGAAGAATGTTCCCAACAAAGAATCCACTATAAGAGAAGTACATAATGGTGGGAATTTAGAACCAAGAAGAAGATTCAAAGTTTATGATTATTCTGAAATATAATTCTCTCAAAGGAAGGTAACTATAAAGTGATACTCTTATGTATAAATGAGACAAACCATGGATTTGTGTATAAAAGTCAAATTCATCACTGGTTGAAAATAATATACTATTGTAAAACCAAAATTGAGGAAATGATACATGAGTAATGAATTTATCATGATATTTTTTATATTTTCTAAACATAAACATATGGTATGGAATTAAATCAAGATAAAAAGTATTTTTTAGGAAGCTAACCCTTACGCCTACATCAAAGGGAGAATTAATAAAAAGTAAATGAATCTACTACAATGAAAAATAACTTCACTCACTTTAAGTAATATTAGGATATTATTCAATGAATTGTGTATCAAGAAACAATTATGTAATATTCATAGTATCCTTTAGGAAGATAACAAGAAAGATATGGAAGAAGAATAAGGTAGTTTTTAATACTGAACAAATTGAGGATATTAACTTAAATAAATACTCACCAAGTAAAAAATTGTTGTAGGTATTCTTAATGGTTACTAAAGAGGCAAAGAATTATGAATTCCAAAGTGGTCTCACAAAATATACCACAGAGAATGAGGATAAGACCACTGGAAGAGCCTTTCTATAGTAGTGGATGCATGATGAAGGATGTGACAAAAATACATCAAATGAAAATACATGTACAAGTTGGGTTTATCATAAGGAAGAGTTAAATCCTATGCCAAATAATAGAGAGGATTCTCAAGAAAACATTTGGAGTGAAGTTTGTATAATTTCCTTTATAAGTATAACCACAAGAAAGTCTTTAAAGTGAGTTTTGGGAAAAGGGTTGGATCACCAAGACCAGACAAATTCATCTACTTGAGGATAATAAAAGTTACACATATCCCCATGTGCTCTCATTATATTTAAAATTTTGTATATAATATTGGGTTAATGGGTAGATATGATTCATCGGTTTCATGTGATGAAAGGAAATGCATATACTAAAGGAAAATGAGTGTGTTTAAAAGAGAAACATGTAACAATTTGTGTTGGAATAAGAATTAATGGTTTCAAATATAAATCTAAATAAAAAATTGGTTCCAAGAAGCCACTATATATGGTAATCATCAATTAGGAAAACTAAAGTGGAACCTTGTGAATTTGTAATTACAAGTCATATTGGATTTCTTAATTGGTATCAGTATTGAATGAAAATGTAAATAGTATTAAGTAAAATTTTATTCTAAATTCTTGTTGGTAAATTCATTCAGCGTCGTCCCTCTCTGATATTACTATGGAAATCATTCAAATCCATTGGATTCATTGATTTTGAAATCATCATACTCAACTCGATGAATATTGTGATACGACTTTCCTCTGAGAATGATTACTATCGTATTTGGTCTGGGTGTTCTTGGAGCTTTGGGGGATGCTCTATGAAAGTCCTAAAATGGTCCTCTATGTTTGATTGCAACATTTAATTATTGATTTCCCCTGTATGGTTAGGTTTCTCAGGTCTGCCGATGCATTTTTTCAAACAGATTTCCATTTTTCCTATTGCTAAACTTATAGGGCATCCCATTAAGTTGGATTTTGCTACTCGAAACCTCACAAGGCCATCGGTTGCATGTGTGTGTGTTGAGGTTGATCTTATGCAGCATCTGCCTGCAATTATTTGGATCCAGAATGGAGATGCTGAATTTTTTCAAGAAGTGGTCTATAAATCCTTACCGAGCTACTGCTCTAATTGCCTACATCTTGGACACTCTTTTGGAGATTACGGCTCTGGGAAGGACCCTTTGAGCACTCTTAAGTTTGAGAAACCTTTTCTAGATAAAGGAAAACTAGTTTGGGTTGAGAAAGATAGGAGGCCTCTTCTTGAACAGGCTGAACCCTCTAATGCTAAGGTCCCACTTATGTCTTTATTTGTCCTAGATTCCTACCCATCATAGCCTTCATGCTCTTAATATTCTATGCTCTCTGGTTTTTTGGTTTCGGTCAATAATTCTAAGCCTTTTATTGACACCTTAGGAGACACCCCAACCACTAATGAGTTAGCGCAAGAGGCTCACTCTGTTTCTGGTGATTCTAATCTTGATGATAATGATCATGCATATAAAATTGAGGAGGAATATCTACACTCGAATTCCAAAAAAGGTAAGAAACCTCTTATTGATCATGATGGTTTTATCACTCCACGTCCTAAGAAGACTCAAAAATGGATTGACTACTCTAAGCTGGAGAGGACTATTGTCACTAGATCTTCGGGGCTTCAAATAGAGGAAATTAACATTTCTTCACAACATGTTCCCAACAAAAATCCATCTACACTAGAATCCTCTAACGAAGAGGGATCCTCATCATCAGATGAAGAGGCCTCCTACTCTTGGATTGAGGATTGAGAGGATAAAATTAAGCTTAGAAATTTCACTCGGGTGATTAAAGAAGGTTACAAGGAGGACTTCTACCCTTGGATTGAGGAACAATAAAAGTAGTCTTTTGGAAGATACTATAACGAGGAAACATATTTTGACGAGTATCTCAGTATCAGAGAGCGTATGTTTGATAGAGTAGAACTTGAACTTGATCAAAACCCTAATTTTGATTATCTTTAGCTTCAGTGGGAATAGTGGTTTTTCACTCATGGTCTTCTTATCGTTTTAGCACAATCATTACAGGGTTTTTTCTTTGAGGAGTGTTGTATTTATTTTCCTACATGGGTGGCTATTTCTGGTGTTCATCATGGTTTCATTGGTGCTTTGCGAGGCTTTGTTTATCATCTTCTCTTTCCACTTGGTTTTAAATTTTAAGCTCATGGGGTTTCTGCTTCTTATACAAACTTGCTCCTTTCAATGGAGTCCTGGGAATTGAGAGCTGTCCCATGTCCTTGCAGTAATGGTTTGGAGCATTTCATGAAGAATCTGCACAATGAAAAATTATGTTGCTGCTGTCATTTTTTTCAGGCAATCCTGATTGTAGGCCATCATCTTTTTTAATAAGAATTCAATGATGATCTGGACATTAGGGGGATGATGCTTTGATGGTTCTACAATGACATATCGTTGGGCATCATTCCTTTCTGAAATTTTTGTCCCTCTCATGGATTATTTAGAGGTTTTTCTTGGAACCTTCTTTTTTTATTATTTTTTCTCTTATTGGTACAATCTCGTTGTACCTTGTGTAATCACTTGACCTTTACTTTTTTATTAATAAATTTTGGGGATCATGGGTTTTAACTCATGCATCGAACCTTCCGGGTAAATTTTATTCTTAAAAATGATATCAACTCATTTGTAGTGGTATTAAACCCTAATGAAAATAGAATATAACTTGATGAATAAGTAAGGACATTCTTTGAGAAATTCATGTTTTATCTATTTTTTCTCTAATAAATTGGTATCATCAAATTATGTTTTGGGATAATTAACATTGCTAATAAGGTTTCATACCATAGTGTTCATAAAAAAGTAATTTTAGATGTTACAATTGGTTCCAAAGATAAAAACAATAATTGGGAGTGTTTTTTTGAACACTTAGAGGTTTCAAATCTCTATTTAGAAAATAATAAGTTCCCTATATTGAAGGAATTTCAAGGATATCAAGTGGTATCATGATTTTATCAATAAAACAGTATTAATTTATTGAAAATGTGGTATGACTCAAAAAAATTGTACTTTATTTGTTATTCACTAATGGTTTTATATAAGTTTTATTTAAATCATAAGAATAAATGTTGTAATAATTAAAGGCTCAAGTTTCATGGAATTTATGGGATTAAGTGAGTGACATTGATAGCTTTGACATTATTCACTTGACTAAGGTTTCTAACACCAAGTTACAACATATTGGGCTTAAATGATTAATTGATGACTCATTCTCATGTGGTAAATTCACTCACTAAAAATATTTGAGATAAATTTAGCTACATGTGAAAGGGTTTGAATCTTAAAATAAGATCTAGATAAATTTATCTGCATGTTTTAGTAGACAATGTTGGAAATTATTTTCAATAAGTGGATAGATTAAAAAAGTTTGAGAGAGTAATATGGTGATTTAAAGATATTGAGAGTGAAAATAATGTGATGAAAATGATATAAATGGTGAACATATTTAAAATGTTTAACTGACAAGAGGCATATATAAGTGGTTAATTGGGCCTAATAATTCTATATAATTGAAAAAAAATAGAAGTGAGTGAAATATCATAAATGTTCTAAAGTTAAACTATATTTGGAGTTTAGATTTTTGAATTTAAGAAATTGATCTGAAATGGGTTTTAAATGTGTTTTATGTTGAAGGAGAGTTCAGACTCTCTTAAATATGGATTTTATAAAGTGATAATTATGTTGTAAATTGACAAATATTTCGATAATATATTAAAGGGGGAACCTAGTCTCTGTAAAATTCATTTTAAGAATTAAGTTTAGAAAGGGGAAGAAGTTATGATAAATATTCCCCAAAGAATTTCAGTGAGAAATGGGGAGATGATGAGAGGAAAATATGTAAAACAAAAATAATTGTCTGATAAAAGAAGTCTATTGAATATTATTTTCAAATAGTGAGAAGAAAATTCACCATAAATCCATAACATTTTTATGCTTTACAGTGGTAATATGGAATTTTATTTATACTATAACATATAACAAAATCCAAATGGGGGTAATGTTGCATCTAGAGATTATGAGTTTGATTTGTTTTCAATTACTATTGGAAACATTTTCAATTGATGTGATTATTATTATATTTTTGAGTTGAAGGGGTTGAAAATCTATGTTAACTCAATGGTGATGTGATGAAGATAAATATGGTCACCCATAATTGGGAATGATATATTATTGTGTGATAAGTTATTTCATTGTCATATATTTTATTAGATTTTGGAGATAATCATAGAAGATCTAGTTAGGATGGATTGAAGCCACTATATTGGCTATATGGAGGGAGTTGTGACAATAGAGACACATTTGACATTTTTATATATCAATGATATGGTTATTGGTAGATCAAGAATTGGATTGATAATAAATAATTGAAATTTGATATTAAATATTTAATTAATGGAAGGTATGATTTGTATAACATTGTCTGTTTTTTATTAATATTATAGTGGAAGAAGTATGAGAATTTAAGGAGTTATTCTCTAAATCTGGGTGGATTTTTTATAGGGGAGGATCTTTCCACACTACAATAGTGTACATCATGCTGTGATGTACTATGCATAAGAGAAAATATAGAGTACTAGATGGATACTTCCACTATGGAGCTAACAAACACACTATAATGGATGATAAAAAACATTAAAAATAGTGAATTAAGGATTTTAGGGATAGTACCACACCATAATGCTAGGTATTAGGATTTTGTTTCATTACCATCTAGATATAGAAAAGTTATTGTTCCATAAAGTAAGAAACCATGTCATGCCCGATCATATATAAGAGTAAATCACATTATTATATATCAATTTATTCCCTGAATATATGGTTTTCACCATGAATTGGTGGCTACATATTTTTTTGTGCATTTTTTGTGATAGTTAATAGTTTCACATCATAGAAGAGAACCCATGACACAATTTCCAAAAGACTGAGAATAGTCATAATGTAACATGGTGTTTTCACTATGAGAGTCTTTTTTTGGGTAAATCTAAGAAATATTAGGTAGATAAGGGTGAATTTTCTTTACACCATGATCCATATAGTCACATGACAACAGGTTTGAATCATTAGAATTTTGAGGAGATTATGTCATGATATTCTATTTTAAATGATATTCAACATGGTTTTGTGGATATGTATTTTGAATAATAATTACATTATAAAGAAGGTTTTTTTCACCACAATTTGGGTAAATTTGAGGCATATCACATCATAATTTATAGCATCATTTCGTACTCAAGTGATTTACTATAAATAATGATGATTTGGTTTGAATTAAAAATTATGATATTTAGATCAAGATTCAAATAATTTGATTAACATAAAGAGGTGAATTTTTTAATACATAAAATTATTTGGACACATTTAATAATTCTAAGAGATTAGATAAATGTAAATTAATCTCAACCATCAAATTAGGGGTTAGAGTCTTAGATGATGTCTATAAAACTACTCATATAATTTCTAAAAAATAGAGAGTAGTGGAATGATATTTCCTATAAACTCTTGAACATATAAGGGGGAGATATAGAGAGATAATATAATTGACATATTTAGATTCAATAAAGGAATAATATAGTATATCCATAAAAGGACACCAACAATCACACTCATTCCATTAGAGGAATAAGATTTAAAGAGGATGAAATTCCATTACAATATCCAATTGATTGGAGAATTAAAGATAGATAATAACAAAGATAATTTCACTAGGGTACTATATTTATATAGAAGTATTTTGACACCTCTGTGATTATTTTTTAAGGAATATATCCAACCCTAAAATTAAGGGACCATTCTCATCTAGCTTTAAAATTAAAGACTTGAGTCTTTACATGGATTTAATCTCATTTGATTCTGAAAAATTGGAAGCACAATGAAGTGTAAAAAAATATAAAATCTATTATAAATGATAAGATTCTAGGTGGGTCAATAATTTATATTGATCTTGTAGAGACCCATAAATCAATAAACTATTGAAGATACTTGCATGTTGAAAAACTGAAAAAGCCTACCTGCATGTAGCGGATGAAGGAAGTGGAGTGGGAATGATACATTGGAGGTAGTGTATCATTCCTAAACCTATTTAAAGGAATTTTTACTTATAATTAAATGACCTTGACTAGAAATATATCCTACTAAATTTATTATATTAAATTGTTTCACATTGGCTAATCATTAATGTGTACTCCTTGGATATATCCCAATATGAGTGAACTAGGAAAAAACTATGTGGGCTTGTGGGATTTCAATTCTATATTCATATTTTATATTTATTGAAATCTATAATAATATATTGTGAGATTGAAAATGTTTCTTAAAAATAGGAAAATATCTGAAAAAGGGTCAAAATTGATTAAGGAAATGTTTTATTTGAGAAAAACCCTAAATCACCCCCCCCCCCTCAAGGTGCTTTCATTTAAATTGGTCTCAAAAGAATATTTAACAAATAAAATATTAACAAAAATATCTCATATGGTATTCTATGTTTTTTATCATTATTAAGAAAAAAAAATTATTCTTTAAAATATGCCATTGATGGGTGGTGGTAACTCCTTCCCTTATATTTTAACAAATGTATTGGATAAATCTACTTTTAGCCAAGTTTATTTTTTAAAACATGTTAATATTTGATGAATAATAACCCATGTTAGTCATCTCATTTATTCATAATGTCTCTTTGATAAAAAATAACTTTTTTTATCATATAAGATAAATTAGATAACTATACATATTCTTTATTCAGATCCATCATTACTTAGAATACTCATTTATATTCTAAATATTTATAATAGAAACCATTTCTACTATGTTATAATGAAAAACTAAAAGCTTCATTAATTAATAACTTAATTATGAACTCCAATATATTTAAAAAATCTATAAAGTATACATTTGGTTCAATATACTATTCAAAATTAAAGAATTTATTTCTAAAAAATTAATAATTAATGTTGAATCTCTATGGATTTTCTATAACCCATTCAGGTATCCTAGATAATTTAATCCTAAATAAACTTTTCCACTCCTTCGGGAAACCTCCTTTGGATTTCACGAACTATAACTTGCTATTAGAATATTAATTGTTGGACCGTCCAAAATACTATTCTTCTTTAATGTTGAACTTGTACCTATTTATTGTATTAATACAACATGATAACCTAGAGACTTCCTGCCCATATCAGTTATCCTCATCACTTTTATAACATAGGGTAAAATTTTATTAAGTTCATTCACACAGTCTGAACATTTATAATTAGGATTATAGAATTAATTCCATGGACATAATTAACCTTAAAAGAAATATTCAATCTCTCTATGTCATTAACATACCCAATTATATTGAATACATGGGAAATTTATAAACTTCCTTCAATCATGTTTTGAAACCTCAAGTGGATCTTGTTGTGCTTATCTTAATAATCTATATCCTCTTGTTTAACATTTTCTACATTTGGTCAGTCGAGAAGTTATTTCTCTAACACATAGAATTTCCCTTCTTGCTTAAGAACAATTCTTTAAGATAATGTACAAATCAAATAATACTCTTCCATTAAGATTATCCTTAGAATGGATTGATATAAAAGTCATGTTTAATTATAAAGATTCCATTTTATCTAAAATATAATCTTTTATTTGATGAGTATCATTTTACATTCATTTAATAATGTCTTTTATTAAATCTCATTCCACTAAAATAATGAACCCTTTTAAATTTCACACCATATCCATTAGTGATCCAAGATCCATATTCCACTAGATAATGAGTCCAAATTATTAGAAATCTCATCACTTAACTATTTAGGTTGGTCATCATACCAATCACATCACATATTACTCTTGGATAGTTAAGTGGACAACTTATTTTCCAATTAATCATATTGATAAACTCACATTTATTCCTCTGGTATCTTATCTCATAGTGTTTTCAATCTAAATTTGTCTCAAATATCATGGTGGTATTTGGTTACCTAACTCTTGGCGTTAACCATTTCTAAAATTACTTACATAATATTATCTACGAGCACCCATATTTAGCATGAAACTACTTGGTTGAATGATCAAGGTCTTAACATGAGTTTTCTTTGGAAGGAATCTAACACTTAGTATTTTTCCAAGGGATTTAAATATCTCAAAATATTACATTATGTATTCCCTTAAAAATATATATGAGCTTCTAATAATTTAATTTTGAATCATATTATTTCCACCAAATTAATGTATTCAAACCATATTTATATTTAATTCTTTACACAACTCATAGGTTGTGTTGCTAACATGTATTAAAAGACATATATTTTTACACATATTCAAATTCATACTAAGATAATTTACATTAAACTCTTTCATATAAAGTCTTTTAATCATATAAAATCAATAATTCACATAAGAGTAAGCATGGAGAAACAGGCAGTCAACCCCCACTTTTATAAACAAATCCTAATCTCATAGGCATTGTGCAGTTGAACACAAAGTCCCTTTACCCATAGCTCTTTACTCAAGAGATACATTAATTAAATCATAATTCTAATGAATAATACATGTAATCTATAATCAACTTATTGATTCAAGATTATAAACTAGTACAATCCAAATTCAATGTATAATAATGATAAATCAATTTTCATCCATAGAATTTAACTTATTAAATGCATATATGATAATTTATAAAGTAATTTTAACACTTTAAAATAAATCATACATATATTATTAAAATAAAATATTTATATTTATTAATAAAGCATATAATAACACTAAATAAATGAATAAATCATATATTTATACACGAGATAGGAATTTGTAAACAATTCATAAATAAGGAATTTATAAACACTTTCAAATTTAGTCATGTATTATAAACATTTCATAATTAAATAAATATAAAAACATTAAATTTTTTACTATAATTAACCCCTATATAGTATATTTCAAATATAGTTAATTTAAATAAGTGATATTAAATTAAATATAAAATCTTTATATTATAAATCAATTTTGTAAACAATTTACATTATCAAAATATCCCATATTTTATCAATTATAAAAACTCCTTTAGATATAGTTAAAATAATTTCTCAAATAATGCCTTTGATATGAACATTTCAAATTAATAATTATGAAAAAATTATAACACAATATAAACTCCTTGATAACTTTCAAAAAAAATCTTTTATATTTATCCTTATTTTTTAATTTCTAAAAAAATTTATACATTACCCTTATAAAACTACATAAGAATTTTGTATCCAAATTCCATATAAAATAAAAATTTGTTCTAATATTAACATTTCATATTATGGATATTTATTCATTAAATATTTCATAAACTTTTAATAATTAATTATAAACAATTTAAAATAATTAATTTATAAGCAATTTATAAATTAAAAAATATCCCAAAATACATTTTTATATAATTTATAAGACATTTATAAATTATATAATTCAATTCATAATTAAAAATTATGAATAATAAAATTTCATTTTATATCATATTTAATGATATGGTCATGTCGTAAGTCGCGACTCAGTTCATAATTGATACAATGTTTTAGGATTAGCATGTCACATCATATGATTGATAATCCAAGATTGTCTATCGTGTTTTATGATATCACTATATTATATATTTCGACTTGTCTATAACATCTTATGATAAACTCAATATCTCCTAAGTGATACAATTATCTATTTTGTGGCCATGGTACAATATAAATCAATTCCAATTTGCAATACGATTGTCTCAATTGTATGTTATGATATAGAAAAAATTCACCAGCATAGCTTAAGATTACATCATATCACATATTATGATATATATATATAAATTCAATGATTTACACTACATCTTCTGTTGCAATATCATATATCATATGTTGTGTCCGTGTAACATATTATGATATCCCATATCGTACGGCAGGACACAATTCGAATTATAGGTTGTTTCTTATGAAAGGTAATATGATATCATTTTCTCCTTCATTTTTAACATGATTTCTTGAATCATTTCAATAATTAAATTCTCTGATACCACTAAAGGGTTTCTAAAAATAAATATAATACTTATTCAATACTGTTAAAGTCGTCAAAGAATCCTCAATACCAAGAACTTCATTATTTTAAACTCAAACCAAAATTAAGTAAAATGAATAACATGATTAACTTACACTAATGATGGTCAATGATCCTATTATTAATCACATTATTTGATCAATATCCTTGAGAAGCATCCAAAGGACTCCATCCTTCATGGTGTATCTAAGGGAT
The DNA here is from genome assembly GCA_963277665.1 of Viscum album. Taxonomy (NCBI): domain Eukaryota; kingdom Viridiplantae; phylum Streptophyta; class Magnoliopsida; order Santalales; family Viscaceae; genus Viscum; species Viscum album. Next base: position 1,999,854,369 of record OY728157.1, read on the forward strand.
GACCTAAATCACTCAATGTTTGGGTGAGATTCTCCTTTCAACCATGATATACAAGTATCTCAAGTGGAAATGGATGAAAGGTAAATATAGATTTAGGAAAATTAGAAAGAACCACATAAGAGTTTGGATTCAATTTTAATTGTAACACCCCAGATAAATAAAGAATATTACATTTTTATATTTATCCCTATTTTTGAATAAAATTTTAATATTAATTTATAGGGAACCCTATGCTTGATGGCTTACCCAATATGGAACGATGAGTTCCTTTGAAATCTTACGTTGCAATCTAATAATAAAATAATTTTATTTTAAATGGTAGTTAACACCTAGCCGTTGTAATGACGAGAATGAACAGAACTAACTAAAAAATTATTATATATGTTTGTCAAATTGTTTTACTTTTTACAATAAATGTTAGAGGATTAAAAATGCGAAAGAATCCAATTTTAATCATAAACATTCTAATATTCTTTCAAAGGTTGATTAACCGCCTTTTGATGGAGAACCTCTTTTAAATCCAATTTTTGACAATTTTATGTGTTATATTTGACAAAATAAAATTCTTCTTTATAATTGGGACATCAAAATTTACTTTGTGTAAATTTTTGGTATTTTTCTGATAAAGTTCGTTTTTTAATGAATAAGTGAAAAATGTTGTATTTTTATTCAAAACCTCTTTTAATATAAATTATTTATATGATTAGATCATCTTTTGAATTGGTTTTAAAGTGAAATTATAATATATTTTTACCATTTAATCCAATAGTGGTCATTGGAATTAATTTCACTTTGAAATTGGACTTAAACTAGTGTCAATCTTTTGATATATATTGTTTCATAAAAACACGCTATTTGTTTTGACAGCAGGAATTAATTATTAAATTAATTAATTAAACTTATATGTTTTTAATTTTTGAAAATATAAATCATTTTTGAATTCGGAATATCAAATATAGCTTAGGGGGAATTTTTGGTATTTTTCTGAAAAACTTAAATTTTTGATGAATAGTGAAACCACTAAGTGCTAGTTTAAAAACTGATTTTTTGTTAAAATGAAATTTTACCACCTCTTTGTTTTGAATTTAAAAAATCCGGCATACATGGTTTTCATTAGGAAGTAAAATGTGGTTCAATGGGATTAAAATAATTTCTGTTGAATAGTAACTTTTAAGTTTTTAATCGCGATTAGAGGTAATTAGTGTAATTTAAGGTATAAATAATGTTTTAATAATATGAAATGACCTTGACACATGTCCTACCCTTATTGGATGAGTCATGGACCACCAAGACAATCCATGGGTCAACATGGGGACCCCATGGAGCCACTTTGGTAGGAAAATGACATTAATAACTTTTTATTTAAAGGTAAAATTAAAATGTCACAAACATGTGTTGTTTTACTAAAACAATTTTTACATGGGGTTTTACCAGTCATATTTTTTACTAAAAATATTCATTAGAAATATAAAAATATTTCCTACATCATGATAGTTTTTTATAATTTTTATACATTAAATAAATTAAATTATTTATGACACCATGATGATGCAGCGATTACCTCATTATTTAACGATTTAAATAAAATGAAAAGATAATGTACAATCTAAGACCTAAACTTGTAAAAAACTTATTTTATGTGTGTATTTCGAAATATTATCACCTTATACTCAAAATATATAATTTGTTGACCTTTAAAATTCGAAAATCATTTTATAATAATGTTACTTTTCAACACTTTCCAAGAGTGCCCATCCTCTCCTCTTATAAACGGCCCCGACCTCTACCACATTACCTACACCTCTCAAGCCTTTTTCTCGGCCAACCCCTGCCCATTTTATCTCTCCACATCTCTCTCTTACTCCTAGAATCCTCATTTTGGGAGGAAGTCTTTCCAAGGAAGCTTTTGAGCTCAAACCAAGAGGAGTTACCCGATTTAATTTTAATGTCTTCACTTGTGTTCTCTTGTTTTATTTTGCTTCTCCAAACCCCTAAACTCTTTTTATTACTTTATTTTGTAACAACACCAGTATCTTCAGTATACTAGGATGTTTTTATGTGAATTATTCGAGCTAAAATTACACACACCTTTGTCTAATGGTTAAAGAACATACTGTTTTTGTGGATGGCGAATTACTGCCTTACGAAACGATGATTGTTCAATCTTCTCTTAACACCTTTCATGGTGGCCATTATGATGTCACTGTATTTTATATATGATATATATGGTATTTATGTTTCCTATATGCTTCTGTATTTTATATTTAAAACATTCTTTTATGCTTTTCATGTTGTGCAAATGCGATAATTTCATACGAGGAAGTGTGGACTACCGCCCCCTCAAGTGAAGTGACTCGTTCATGTAATACATGGAATGTATAAAGAATGAAATTAATGAAATTATGTGACCTATATAACATATATATTATACTGCAATTATAATATATATATATATATATATATATCAATTATTTTTAATTCCATTAATATGACAAAGAAGTGAAAGTAGCGTTCATGCGTACGTACGGCCTACCGTCTCCATGAACGGTGCATTTCATTTCTTTTTATCTCCAAATGTTATGGAATAGTATGAAATGAATATGTACTGGATATATATGATATTTAAATCATTAATACTATTCTGGAGATGATTTACTTATAACTACATGGACAAATATTTTCAAACAAGTTCATTTTTGACTCATGTACCAAACATCGACAAAAACATTTGATATGAACTCACATAATTAACTAATTATTATAACATTATAATATGTGATATGAATTTAATAATAAACTTTAAAGGTGTTCCTTAAGAAATTATAAATTGAAAAAAGTTAATTATTCATGAATATAAAGAAATTAACAAGACAAGTCGGACTTGAGGTAAGGGATCCTCCCTATCTCTTTCTTTTTAGGTACTCTTTTTTACGTAACTTAATTTAAGCTCCTATTTCTTATGTTGGGTGATGTTATTTTATATTCATCTTTCTGTAATTTCTATGTTCATATGAAGAGAGACCCTATTTTATCTCATCAATCCATTTTTGGAAGTTTTATGCGGCGTCGTTTGGCTGCCGAATTTTTATAAGGGGATTTTCATCTCACTTTTTCTTCATGTGACATTCATGATACATTGGCCACTATTTCCTTTTGTGTGGTGTATGTACTGCCCATTATTTTACTATTTGTATAAGATACTCTCATTTATTGGTAGTTACATCTTCATTTTATGACCCTTCTTTCATGGGGTGTACGTTTCAAAAGTTGCCCAAATCGGTAAGGGAACCTTTCACACTCCTCTTTTAAAAAGACTTATTTTGTTATTTTAATTTACATCTTTTTATGTTGGGATATGTTATTATATATCCTTATTGATTTAAATTTTATGTCCAAGTGATGAGATACCATTTTCTCTCTCATCAACTAATTTTATGAATTTTAAATTGACGTTGTTGGGCTGTCGAATTGTACCAAGGGAACTTTTTAACCCAATTTCGATTTCTTTGGGTTTAAGATGTAGTTATTGAATATGTCATAAATTAAATATGTGTGAATGACCTTTGATTGTTTTACACTTAATATCCACTTAAATTGGGTGCATTTATATTTTTCACACATAATTTTGAGATTGATTTATCCTTAATTTAAGGATACCTTCTTTATAAGGGATTTCATCTCATTTTGCATTTCTATTGAGACTTCATTGTTGTTATGCACCAATTCACTCTTATATGGTGTATATACTGTCCTTTGGAATATTATATCATGAATCCATTTATTCTCATGATATTATAAATTTCTGATTAAATGTTATTCCTCAATTATTGTATCCAAGTGTCTTTAATTTTGGTAAAAACCCTTTAATTAAAATATCGCTTTAAATGTTTTAATGATTTGATCTTATTAATATCCATGTTTTAAAAATGGTTTTAAGGATTTATTTATATGGATATTAATGGTTTAAAATGTTAAAATCTTCAAGGTGGTATGGGACACTTTGATTCAAAAATATCTTTATTGAATGCTTTAAATGGTTTTGAAAATGGTTTTTTTTGAATGGATTCATTATTTCAATATCTTAAAATGTTATATTTTTATTGAAATGTGGGAATGTTATCTTTCCTTTATGATTAAGTTATGTTATATGATTATTTTTTGTTTCTTGGGCATTGTTTATGAAAATGGGTGGTTCCGTGATAAACTAAGGGCGGGTGAGCCCGATATAGCTCTCTAATGCATTGGGTAACACGAAGGGGTTAAAAATTAAGGTTTCTCTGAAGAGATTTAGGGAATATACTATGATGGGTATTCCAAACGTAACCATGAGGGTTACTATCTATGTAAGAATGTTATGAATGCCTCAAGTTACTTTTATGTCTTATGATTTCTATGAGTTATTCATAAATATTATGATTTCATGAGGTATGTTAACGTGATTATGTTTTATGAGTAAAGTACAATTTCATTTATTATTATGTATACATGGACTAATGTTTTCTTTCCGTATTGTTATAACCCTTACTAAGCTTCTTATGATCATCCCAAGTTTTTTTTTTGAAATGTTTTTCACAGGACATAATGTTGAATAGGGTCAAGGATGGGATCAAGGAAATGTCAGGCTGTCTAAAACAAGGAACTAGACATGACTCTTTTGTTCAAGAGTTTTTATTTTGTGAAAAAAAATGAATCTAAGTAGATGTGTCTAATTTGTAATCTTTGAGATGTAATAGTTACGTCCTAATTCTCTAAAACTCTAAACCCGAAAAGATCCTCTATGTGAATTATTCATTTAATTAAATAATAAGTAATGTTTAAGGCCGGGTCCTTATAGTTGGTATCAGATGTCGGTTTAGATAACTTTAGAGGTTAGGGTATTCTCTAAGCATAAGTGACATTACCATAATGGTTAGGATTTCAGAAAGAGTCATAGTTTTTAGATAAATTGAATGAGTAATTATATCTTAGTGTTTATCTTCCTCATTAGTACATGATGATTTTGTTGATATACTCACACTGACATTTTTGGTTTTAGTAAATGGATGGATCTAGCAGGCGCCAAAGTGACAATGGATTTGAAGGAAACTGTGGTGGTTCTCTGATTAAGAGACTGGATGAAATGGGGGATTCAATGAGAAATCTCGTGGTTATTCTAAACCAACTATCAAGAGTCATGATCAACCACTTGAACCTTGATGAGTTCTCTAATTCCTCTTGTACAAGAGAACCAACTCGATGTGGAAGTTCATGTGATAATAATAAAGTTAACCAATAGGTTTTATATGATCATGAATTTTGAGGTAATTATGGGTTACTATATGTTATGATGGAAGATGAAAGGAATGAGATAAACTTGAGGTTAAATTATGTTATGGTTATTTTTGAAGATTTTATCTCTTATTGGGGAATGTTTTAAGAATTATATATTTTTGGAAAAAGGACAACACGCAGACCGTGTGACAACCCGTCGCGTCAGACAAAGATGTGGGAATCGAACCCACAAACAAAGTGCGAATGGTATTTATCGCCTACCACTGGACTACATGAAGTCCCTGGTTAGTGTGACTTATTCTTTTTAGTTAGATGATTTTATGAATCAAGAGTAAGTTGATTTTGGGTTATCAATGGAAATGATTAGCCTATCATGGAGGATATGTGATTAGGTTAATTACTTTTTAGTATGATACTGTAAGAGTAACTGATGTTATTTTGGTGAAAAATGTTAAGATTTATCTTAGGAGACTATGTGATTAAATCCTTCAGAGATTTGGGTTTCAATCTTAGTTTTGTTTACGTTGAAGAATTTTATGGATAGATGTTTATTGAATGGTCTTTGTTGAACTTTGGGTATTTTTTGACAAATTTTGGAGATTAATAATATATTTGTTTTAAAAAAAGGATTATCCTTTTTGGGTATTATCTGATCTTGTACAAACCTTTTTGGTTTTGGTTTTGGTTAAGGTCTAAAGACATAGTAAGTATATAGTTCTCTTTTTTTTGGATTAGGTGATTCTAGATAAGTTGATTATAGTACTCTTAATGTGAACAAGTCTTCCTAAATACTCATCATTTGGAGAAAGTATGAGTTTGTGTAAGAAATCTAGTAAAAGTTGAAATTCAACATGATAAGTAAGTATTTTTACTTAAGATAAAAAATAAATTCCTCAATGAAAAGTAACTTAAAACAAAAATGTTGTCTATTAACCTTTCCTACTGGGGAATCGAATACTGTTTAACCCACCACAAGTTTGTGATTTTCTTGTGGTTAACATTCTCCTAAACATGTTTTCTATCACTCTCCCTCAGAACATGACCCTTTGCTTTTTCTTCCATATCTATGTTTTCCAACATGGAATACTAGTATGGGTTAACTCGGGTGACCTCTGTACTTCTCTTTATTTCTTTTAAAGTGATTGTTTTACTGACTCTTGTTCTGATGTGGGACTTTCAATGATGTTTCCAAGACCAACTTTAAAATTGCGAGGATGCAATTCCCAAAAGGGGGGAAGGATGTAACACCCCAGGTAAATAAAGAATATGACATTTTTATATTTATCCCTATTTGTGAATAAAATGTTCATATTAATTTATAGGTAACGCTATGCTCGATGGCTTACCCAATACGCAACAACGAGTTCCTTTGAAATCTTACGTTTCACTCTAATAATAAAATAATTTTATTTTAAATGGTAGTTAACACCTAGACGTTGTAATGACGGGAATGAACAGAACTAACTACAAAATGATTATATATGATTTTCAAATATTTTTACTTTTTACAATAAATTTTAGAGGATTAAAAATGCGAATGAATCCAATTTTAAGCGTAAACATTCTAATATTCTTTAAAAGGTGGATTAACCGCCATTTGATGGCGGACCTATTTTAAATACACTTTTTGAAAATTTTCTGTGTTATATTTGACAAAATAAAATTCTTATTTAGAATCGGGACATCAAAATTTAATTTGTCTAAATTTTTGGTATTTTTCTGATAAAGTTCATTTTTTAATGAATAAGTGAAAAATGTTGTATTTTTATTCAAAACCTATTTTAATATAATTTATTTATATGATTAGATCATCTTTTGAATTGGTTTTAAAGTGAAATTAGAATATATTTTTATCATTTAATCCAATAGTGGTTATTGGAATTAATTTCACTTTGAAATTTGACTTAAACTAGTGTCAATCTTTTGATATATATTGTTTCATAAAAACACGCTATTAGTTTTGACAGCGAGAATTAATTATTAAATTAATTAATGAAACTTATATGTTTTGAATTTTTTAAAATAGGCATCATTTTTGAATTCGGAATATCAAATATAGCTTAGGGTGAATTTTTGGTATTTTTCTGAAAAACATAAATTTTTGATGAATAGTGAAACCACTAAGTGGTAGTTTAAAAACTGATTTTTTGTTTAAATAAAATTTTACCACCTCTGTGTTTTGAATTTCAAAAATCCGACATACATGGTTTTCATTAGGAATTAAAATGTGGTTCAATGAGATTAAAATAATTTTTTGTTGAATAGTAACTTTTAAGTTTTTAATCGCGATTAGAGGTAATTAGTGTAATTTAAGGTATAAATAATGTTTTAATAATATTAAATGACCTTGACACATGTCCTACCCTTATTGGATGAGTCATGGACGACCAAGACAATCCATGGGTCAACTTGGGGACCCCATGTAGCCACTTTGGTAGAAAAATGGCATTAATAACTTTTTATTTAAAGTTAAAATTAAAATGTCACAAACATATGTTGTTTTACTAAAACAATTTTTACATGGGGTTATACCAGTCATATTTTTGACTATAAATATTCATTAGAAATATAAAAATATTTCCTACATCATGATAGTTTTTTTATAACCTTTAGACATTAAATAAATTAAATTATTTATGACACCATGATGATGCAGCGATTACATCATTATTTAACGATTTAAATAAAATGAAAAGATAATGTAAAATCTAAGACCTACACTTGTCAAAAACCTATTGTATGTTTGTATTTAGAACTATTATCACCTTATCCTAGAAATATATAATTTTATGACCTTTAAAATCCAAAAATCATTTTATAATAATGTTACTTTTCAAGACTTTCCAAGAGTGCCCCTCCTCTCCTCTTATAAAAGGCCCCCACCTCTACCACCATACCCACACCTCTCAAGCCTTTGGCTTAGCCAAACCCTACACATTTTGTCTCTCCACATACCTCTATTACTCCTAAAAGCCTCACTTTGGGTATAAGTCTTTCCAAGGAATCCTTTGAGCTCAAACAAAGAGGAGTTATCTGATTTAAAGGTAATGTCTTCACTTGTGTTCTCTTATTTTATTTTGCTTCTCCAAACCCCTAAACTCTTTTTATTCCTTTATTTTGTAAAAACTCCAGTATAATCAATATACTATGATTTTTTTATGTGAATTATTTGAGCTATAATTACACACACCTTCGTCTAATGGTTAAAGAACATACTGTTTCTGTGGATGGTGAATTACTGCCTCACGAAACGATGATTGTTCAATCTTCTCTTAACTCCATTCATGGTGGCCATTATGATGTCACTGTATTTTATATATGATATATATGGTATTTATGTTTCCTATATGCTTCTTTATTTTATATTTAAAACATGCCTTTATGCTTTTCATGTTGTGTAAATGCGATAATTTCATATGAGGAAGTGTGGACTACCGCCCCCTCAAGTGATGTGACTCGTTCATGAAATACATGGAATGTATAAAGAATGAAACTAATGAAATTATGTGACCTATATAACATATATATTATACTGGAATTATAATATATATATATATATATATATCTAAATTATTTTTAATTCCATTAATATGACAAAGAAGTGAAAGTAGCGTTCATGCGTACATACAGCCTACCGTCTCCATGAACGGTGCATTTCATTTATTTTTATCTCCAAATGTTACGTAATAGTATAAAATAAATATTTACTTGATATATATGATATTTAAATCATTAATACTATTCTGGAGATGATGTAATTATAACTACATGCACAATTCTTTTCAAACAAGTTCATTTTTGACTCATGTACCAAACATCGACAAAAACATTTGATATGAACTCACGTAATTAACTAATTATTATAACATTATAATATGTGATATTAATTTAATAATAAACATTAAAGGTGGTCCTTAAGAAATTATAAATTTACAAAAGTTAATTATTCAGGAATATAAAGAAACGAACAAGACAAGTCGGACTTGAGGTAAGGGATCCTACCTATCTCTTTCATTTTAGGTATCTTTTTTACGTAACTTACTTTAAGCTCCTATTTATTATGTTGGGGATGTTATTTTATATTACTATTTCTGTAATTTCTATGTTCATTTGAAGAGATACCCTATTTTATCTCATCAATCCATTTTTGGAAGTTTTATGTGGCGCCGTTAGGCTGCTGAATTTTCATAAGGGGATATTCATCTCACTTTTTCTTCCTGTGAGATTCATGCTACATTGGCCACTATTTCCTTTTGTGTGGTGTATTTATTGCCCATTATTTTACTAGTTTTATAATATACTCTCATTTATGGGTAGTTACATCTTCATTTTATGACCCTTCTTTCATGGGGTTTACGTTTCGAAAGTTTCCCAAATCGGTAAGGGAACCTTTCACACTCCTCTTTTAAAAAGGTTTATTTTCTTTTTTTAATTTACATATTTTTATGTTGGGATATGTTATTCTATATCCTTATTGATTTAAATTTTATGTCCATGTGATGAGATACCATTTTCTCTCTCATCAACTAATTTTATGAATTTTAAATTGACGCTGTTGGGCTGTCGAATTTTACCAATGGAACTTTTTAACCCAATTTCGATTTTGTTGGGTTTAACATGTAGTTATTGAATATGTCATACTTTTAATATGTGTGAATGGCCTTTTATTGTTTTACACTTAATATCCACTTAAATTGGGTGCATTTATATTTTTCACACATAATTTTGAGATTGATTTATCCTTAATTTAAGGATACCTTCTTTATAAGGGATTTCATCTCATTTTACATTTATATTGAGACTTCATTGTGGTTATTCACCAATTCACTCTTATATGGTGTATATAATGTCCTTTGAAATATTATATCATGAATCCATTTATTCTCATGATATTATAAAGTTCTGATTAAATGTTATTCCTCAATTATTTTATTCAAGTGTCTTTAATTTTGGTAAAAAAATCCTTTAACTAAAATATCGCTTTAAATGTTTTAATGATTTGTTATTATTAATATCCATGTTTTAAAAATGGTTTTAAGGATTTATTTATATGGATATTAATGGTTTAAAATTTTAAAAGCTTCAAAGTGTTATGGGAAACTTTTATTCAAAAATATCTTTAGTAAATGTTTTAAATGGTTTTGAAAATGGTTTTTTTGAATGGATTCATTATTTCAATATCTTAAAATTTTATATTGTTATTGAAATGTGGTAATTTTATCTTTTCTTTATGATTAAGTTATGTGATATGATTATGTTTTTTTTCTTGGGCATTGTGTGGTTCCGTGATAAACTAAGGGTGGGTGAGCCTGATATAGCTCTCCAATGCATTGGGTAACGCGAAGGGGTTAAACATTAAGGTTTCTCCGAAGAGATTTAGGGAATATACTGTGATGGGTATTCCAAACGTAACCATGAGGGTTACTCCCTACGCAAGAATGTTATGAATGCCTCAAGTTACTTTTATGTATTATGATTTCTATGAGTTATTCATAAATCTTATGATTTCATGAGGAATGTTAACGTGATTATGTTTTATGAGTAAAGTACGATTTCATTGATTCTTATGTATACATGGACTAATGTTTTATTTCCGTATTTTTATAACCCTTACTGAGCATCTTATGTTCATCCCAAGTTTTTTTTTTGAATTTTTTTTCACAGGACATAATGTTGAATAGGGTCAAGGATGGGATCAAGGAAATTTTAGGCTGTCTAAAACAAGGAACTAGACATGACTCTTTTGTTCAATAGTTTTTATTTTGTGAAAAAAAACAACCTAAGTAGATGTGTCTAATTTGTAATCTTTGAGATGTAATAGTTACGTCTTAATTCTCTAAAACTCTAAACCAGAAAAGATCCTCTATGTGAATTATTCATTTAATTAAATAATAAGTAATGTTTAAGGCCGAGTCCTTATATTAATAGCCTTAATCCACTTTATATAGGACTTGGAGATTCTCTCTAAGCCTTCATGGTATGTATTCATATGTATATAATGTAACATACTATATTTCCAATGAATATTTTTTTTATGAATCATCATTCTTAAATTAAATATGTTAAATTAATTTCATTAATTTTTTATTAAATAATATTAACTAAGAATTAATATACATATTTCTCACCGATGTTGTTTCTTTTACCTATTTTTGTTCAAAATATTAATTATAGTATAATGGAGTTTTATTAATTAAAATCATTTTATAAAATATCTTTTATTGTATTCATGATTACTTTTAAAATTAGTTTTATTTAATAACTAAATTAATTTTATTAGTAGTTTTTTATTTTCATGTCATTATTTTAATTAATTCATTGTAATCTAATGGTTAGAGAAGTATGATATATGTTTTCAGAGTCACAAAATTATGATGTATAACCATTTAAACCAGAGTCATATGAAATTTTAAATTAAATTTATCATAAAATAAATGGTAAAATATATTTTTTCACTAAAATAATACTTTATAAATTATATTTATTTTATGATAAAATTAATTGAATTTCAAAATAGTTGTCATCACATTCTACATACATGTTTTATTACTCTAAAAATTTCCTTTTAAATTGTTAAGTAACTTGTTTTATAATAAAATTTCATTACAAAATATTTATTATTTTAATTTGAAAATGTAATACTGTATATGTATAGTGTATTATTATCAGATAATTGTTATAAAATTTTAATAATGAATTTATTAGACAAGTAAAATGGCCATTGACATGGAAATGTAATCATAGTGTATAAAGTTTGTTTCACTAAAAATATTTTTCTAAAATATGAATTTTAAATATAAATTAAACTTAATTATAAGAATAATTTCATAGAATATATATGATATACATGAATAAATAATTTATTAACAATCATATAATAATTTATCTATAATAATAATTATAAATTTGATCACTCATAACAAAATAAATAGTTTGTATTCTAAATAAATTGTTGTTCCATGTACTGTGTTATTTTATTTAAAAATTAAAATTATAAATTTTATAATTTTAATTTTATAAAATCAAATTCATTTTTTGGAATTAGTGTATTGAAATTATATTAGGATTAATTTTTAGTATTTTTCTAAAAAAAATTATTTTTTTGTGAATAGTAAAAATATAGTTCTTACAAAAGTTGTAACTTTTATGACATCGTCGTGATATAAGAATTACTAAAAAAACTGTGAAACATTTTATTGATTAAATATTTATTTGAGGAGTAAAACATTTTAGTAATAAATAATACTTTTAATTTATAAAACTATGTTTGAAATTTTGGAACCTAAGTTATATTTTATTCTAATAAAAACTATTTTTGGTCATTTTCCTTTAACTAATTATTCACAAAATTCTATTCAATTTTGGATCAATTTGAAAGTAAAACAAATACCCCATTTTTAATCATAAACCAGTAAATTTCATATTAATCATAGTCTTTGTCCTGAATAATAAAATAATCAATATTTTATTCTAAAACACCCCTCTCCTCCCATTATAAATATCACCCTTCACCACCTCGCCTCTCCTCACACCATAAGCTTCTTAACATAGCAAAAGTTTTCAAAAATCCCTCCCCAACACTATAATACACTTTATGTAGATTTTGGTATCATCAAAATACCACACTTAAAATTCATAATCCAATTAGTAAAGGAGACATCCAAATAAATAAGGTAAGAACTCCAAATCCCTTTCTTATTTTTATTCCCTTACATTTTAATTTTATACCCCCTCAAAATCTACTATAATAATTCTAATATAATGAAATCATTATCACTATTATACTGACTTGTTATTATTTTAATTGAATAACCATTATCTACCTCTCTCTTATCCATTCAAAAAATGAAAACATCCCCCATATTATGGTTGGTTCACCACCTCTATGGATGATATATTTCATTTATATTTATTACCTTAAATATATGGTTTAAAAATAGATTTAATTAATAAATTTATAATTTATGAAATTAGTAAGATTATATAAAAATAAATTATCCATTATATTTCAAATAAATTATCATAGTGATTTTAATTTCCCAAAACAAGTAAATTGGGCCATCATTTATAATTTGAATCTATTTTAGAAAAACTATTGAGATTTATAACTTTTGTGCTAATTGAATGATAAATAATATATAAATATACACTTTTTTAGATTATGGAACTATTTTATAATATCTTTGACCATTTTCAACATACCAAAGCAGTTTTGGAGAAATTGACCAAACAACCTAAAGTATCCTATAAGAGAAAAAACTATAGAATAAATGAATAACATATATAACATACCAATCTAAGTCAACAAGAGGTAAAAAAAATATAAAAAAACAAGTCTTTAATATATTAAAAATAAGACATACAACCATAATACAAAGAGAAAAATGAAGTGAGATATAACTAATCCAAACAGTCTAAACCAGGAAGTATGATAAGTCTAGACCAAATGTTCTCCATGTGACCAATTATCACCTTCAAAAAGAGTCCCAACAAGAAATGGTGGAATAAATTGAATCCATCATGATAAATAATGGCCTTCCCTTTACTTGTGACTTTTAAAATAAGTTATACAACAACCTAAAGGCATAAGTCGGGTATGACCAATAGATTACTAATATGATACCACCAATGAATCAATAAAATTTCTCATTTCAAGATTGAAAAATTTAAGTCTTTAAAAAATATTTTTTCAAGATTTTTTATCAATAAAACAATATGAAATTATTTCTAAAACATTACTTTGGTTTTCCAAAGAAAATCATATCATGTTTTCCATATCGAGAAACATTCCAGTCATAAGAAAATGTAGGTAAACATACCAAAATATAAATATACATGTGATCCAAAATTCATGAAATAATATATCATGCAATAAACTAATAGAAAAAAATAACCTTCTATTTAGGATCTAGATTATGGTACAATATATACTTGACACTCACAATACTAAAAAGGAATAAGGTTGGATCCAAATAATATTGAGTACTTCCATAGTCTATCAATATAAAAGAGATTACATCATAAGAATATCACACACACTAAGGCTACCTATGTCTATTTCTCAATGCACCTAAGGTTCCCAGAATGACATTTTTTTCATTTAATATTTTGAAAACCATTCTCATGTTTTTATAAAAACCATTTAAAAACTAAGATAATATTATTCAGGGTTTGAAAGTCCATTTTTACAAATCAATGCAATTACTTTTCAAAGAAAAAACCCCTTTAAAACACAAAACCATGCCCTTTTAATTTCAATACCTGGAATTTCATTTCAAATATTAAGTAAATAATAATAAGAACATATAATTCAAGAAATTAGAACACTTGAATAGATCCACTGACCTCAAGGATGTCAAAAATATATCCTCCTTTGACAAAAGGGATTGGAAACCAAGAGAAATACCATAAAAAAGCAATGTATGACAATAATATTAAAAGGATTGATAGAAAACCATATCTGATCATGAATTTTCATCCAAAACCAAAGAATATCAAAGAATAATTCTGATTCAGAGAAGAGAAATCCAACTCTAACAGTGATCAATTGCTAAATGAATTGATCCGAAAATAAGGAATTCACCAAAAATCACATAGGAATATCTTTAGGTTGAGAGAGGATGGCTACATAGAGAATCAATAAAACATATCACTTATAGGGCGCCTTACTGGGTTTTTTTCTTACACTCTAATTCGTGTAATCCTATGGGTCATATATTCCAAAAAACCCATTGTATTTTAATTTTAAATCATATTTTTCCCTTATGTGTCGTGTATCTGATACATGGAATATAGATAGTTTATTCTTTGTATTCAGTTCATGGCTTCTTCTTAGAATCCATTACATGGTGAATACTTCACTTAAACATCATGTAAATTCCTAGAGAGAAATAGAAACTACTGGTTTTATGTTCAAAAAATACAATAAATCACTAACTTCACCATTACAAGTATCCTCCAAATTTCATTGTCAGAAATACTCACCCAATGAAAAATAAAAATCAAAATCAAATATTAAAACATACCAGAAAGAAAGGTAATGGAGCATTATAATATCCCCACTACAAATTCTTTTATTCCCCAAAAAGTTCTCAATACCCATGATCTGCAAAAATAAAAGGGCATTTCTACCTCATCAATGACTCTCACTCCCAAGTATTTTGGAGATCCTATCTATACTTACATAGTACCCAGAATAGGGGGATCCTTTTACCATATAGTACCTTATCATGGAAATCCCTAATCTAAACCGGCTTCTCATCCAAAGTGGTATCATGAGAAATATCAATATCCTACCATCTAATCATATGAGAAGGATATGGTATATACCTCATCAATTGGGAAATATGAAACACATCATGGATATAAGTCAAACTATAAAAAAATTACAATAGGTATACTACACTCCCTAGTTTCTCAATGATATCAAAGGGGCCCACAAACATGAGTCCCAATTTACCCTTTTTACTCAACTGACGATGTCCCAATAAAGATGAAACTCATTGGAAAACTTGATCACTAACAATAAAATCCAATGGTTTATGAAGATGTTCTACATAGGATTTCCAAAAACTTTGTGCCATGGTCAAATACTTCAGGATCAACAACACCATCTCTATCATCTCCTAAAAAAGACTTGGCCCGACCAAGAAGTGCTCTCCCAAATCATCCCATAATAAGGGATATTTACATTTCCACCCATAAAAAGCCTCAAAGGGAACCATCATAATTGAATACTAATAATTATTGTTATAAGAAAACTCAACCAAAGAAAAATTATTATCTCAAGATCCACGAAAGTCAAGAACACAAGCTTAGATCATATTCACAAGAATCTGGATAGCCCTATATGTCCATCCATCCAAATTTGGATGATAATTTGTGCTCAATTTAAACTGGGAACCAATTTCCTATTGCAAACCTTTCCAGAATCTGGATGTGAACCTTGGGACCCTATCAAAAAAACCATAGAGGGATCCCTAATAAGTCCCACAATATATCAGACATATAATCCCCCAATATATTCCACTTTCATCACCTCTATTATTGGTAAGAAACATGTTGTTTTAGTGAGTCTATCAATAATCACATAAATCACATCCTTCCCACTAAGATTCTATAATATTTAAATGATGAAATCAATGGGATTCTCATCCCACTTCCATATCATAATGGGTAAAGGGTTCAAAAAATTTCAGTTCTATGGTGTTCCACCTTAACCCTATGATAAGTGAGACACCGCAATACAAAATCCTTAACTGACCACCTCATCCCCAGTCACCAATACTGATGTCTCAATTTGTGGTATGTCTTTGTATCCCCATGGTAAACAGACCAACATGGTTGGTGTCTAATGTATAAAAACTCTTGTATCAGTGAAAAAAGTAACAACTAACCTGCTACAAAATCATAAATCTCTACTAGGATACCGAAACCACTCACTTGAGGTCTTCCGACTATTTAGGATTTCTCGTAATCATCATCTCTCAGTGTCTATCATCTACTCAAGTCAAATGCGCTCATCAAAAGAATATTCAACATTAATCGAATCCAAGTACTCTTTTCTACCAACCTCTTTCACTCCCAATATCATCTTAGTAAACAAACTCATCAAATACCACTCTTCAATTGATTTATTCCTTTCTTGGATTGGTTCTATTCTATTTAGCACATTGGTAACCATGTTTCCATTCTTGAGGGTATATAAAATATCAAAATAAAAAATACTAAGGTACTCATCGCAATGTATCTATCATAATTTTATATCCCTCTAAGTGAAAACATACCTTAGTATTTTTTTTATCAGAATACACTGTAAATCGTTCCCCAAAAAGATAGTGATTCCATATCTTGAGTGCATGAATAATGGATTCCAAATCAAGGTCATGGGTACAGTTGTTCTTCTCGTGAGGGCATAAATGACCTGATCCATAATCCACCACATGTTTCCCTTTCATCAACGCACATCCCAAACCTGTACCTGAAGCATCAAATAAAACATTATAAATTAACCCTAGTTCTGGGAGAATCAACACTAGTGATAAAGTCAACCTCACTTTCATCTCCTCAAAATATCTCTGAAATTTTTTATCCCACTAAAACTTTACACCTTTATGGGTAAAATCTATCATTGTAGATGAAAACTTAGAGAAGTCTCGAAAAAACCTCCTATAATAACTAACCAACCCTAAGAAACTTTGGATCTCAAACACATTTTTGGGATTTTCCTAGGACATATATTACCATTTCATTTCAAGATACACTGAGATGCCCGTATCCAATATCTCATGACTAATAAAATTCAACTTTCACATACAAAACTCACACTTGGAAATTTTTTCATACAGACGATGTTTTTTCAAGGTTTGAAGACTGACATCAAAATAGTCTACATGTTCTTACTCTAACTTGGAGTACACGATGATCGTATCTACAAACACAACAACAAAAGATTCTATGAACTAAGTAAATATATGGTTTATAAAATCTATAAATACCATATGATATTTATTGAGTCCAAATGACATAACAAAAAACTTGAAATTCTTATATCAATTCTGAAAATCTATCTAGTTTATTTCCTTTTCTTGGAATTTCAACTAATGGTACCCTGACTGTAGATCAATCATAAAAACCAATGATCCCCTTTAAGACAATCAAAAAGGTCATTAATTATAGGTAAAGGACACTTGTTCTTAACGGTCACCCTGTTCAAATTTCGATAGTCAATACAAATCAGGATAATTTTGTCTATATTCTTAGAAAATAGTCAAGGTAAATCCCATGGAAACATGCTAGGATGAATAAATTCTTTTACTATAGGTTCTCAAGGTGAACCTTAAGTTCCACCAACTCAAAAGGTATCATTTGATAGGATGTCATAGTAATTGGCATCATTCCAGGGAGAAGGTCAACAGTAAACCCAACCTATCTCAGTGGAGGTAAACCATAAAAATAATCTAGAAAGAACCCAGGGTACATAAACACAATAGAAAGTAGTTGAACACCCATTCAAGGGTCAACAACATTGAGAAACATTTCTTACAACTGGCATGAGATTACTTCTTCATAAGGAACAATAAGCCCTTCCGATCCGGATCTAGAGTCCTATTCACCCTAGAAAACATTATTTTCCCCATAGGAAGGTAATAACTATATAAGACCATGATAATAGTTTATTTGGTCATTCACACTGACATCTAATACATACCAATAATCATGTTGAATATTCAAAGATCAAACACTCTGAAGTCCCAAACTACCTCAAAGTTAGCTATCACCGGCTGACAAATGGAGCACTTGAAACCTTATTCGGACCTCTTTACTAAATGTATGGAAATATCCACCAATAAAGACATAATATCTAAATGAAAAACCAAGACATCAACCAAATTTTTCGATACAAAATAATTAGTATCACATGTATCAAAAAAATTATTACCAATAAGACAAGATAAACACCGTACCTCTAACAGTAGTTGTCCCTACTAAAAATTCCCATATAACACACTCTGTCTCATAAATCCATCAAGGCTTAGCCAACTAGACATCCCTCTTGGCCTGAGAATGTGACACACCTCCCTTTAGAGCATCAACATAAGCCTGCGATCCCTTGGTGAAAGTGGATCCCGCCTTAGTACCTTGGTAAATCCAACCACATAAACATTTAAGATATCTAGATCACCCATAATGATGAAAAGTCCTAGGATCCTCTATATAATGAGTCTTATTATGACCATACCTCCCAAAATAGTAGAAAATAACCTATTTATTCCCTAAAGAATCCCTTGAAACTAGTCCTATAGAAAACTAACCACTCTTTCACTTCTTTTTATGACAACAGGAAGCACCTTGGCTAGCCTACACACCAATTGAAGCACCTCCCAAAATTTTTGTTCCTATTACATCTACCTTATCCAAAGATACTTTATCCATTACTTCTACAAATGGTAGAATGAACAAAAAACTAGCATCTACCAAATATTGTCCCTCATCCCCATCTAGAACCTCTGATCCTTCAAGTAATATTTAGTGACAAGTCCTGATGCCATATGCACCAACTCATCAAAATGGTTGGGGTACTCTAGAATAGTATACTCCCTTACTCCAAGGTTAAAAACTCCTAGTTATTTAATGTATGTAAATTATCAAGATAAAGCTAAAAATTAAATATTTTCTTAAAACAAACCTAGATAGGATCCTCATACAACTTATCTTACACAATAGATTCCCATAATCCTCTTCCTGACCCCTCGAGCATATATGTGGAAAAAACATCTAAGAATCCTCAGTATTATTCAAAACATTGAAGATCCTCTCAATCCTTTCAAGACAATCCTCTGATTCTTGGGGTCCTTTTTACCATGGAAGATAGGTGGATATTTCTTGGTAAATTTTGATCCATGACCCACTAATCATCATGGGTTCACAGTTCCCATTGAACCTATTGTCTAAATGGTGTGGATAACAGATTCAACCAAAGAACGGTCCACTAGAGGATCTGCATATGGAACCTACCTCACAACTTCCCCACTTATTTTCCAAAGAACCATTCTAGGATTAATTTTCTATTAAACTAAATAAAATAACCAATAGGTTAATAGAAAATTCCAAAAGCATTGAACCAAATTATATAATCCAAAAAATAAATTTAAAAAAATTAGAATTTAATGTAATTATAAATTCTACCATAGAAGGAAACACTTTTTGAAAGGAATAAGTCCATATAAAGAAACTCATCACTTAGTTAATTCAAAGGAACTTGCATGCACCAAGTCCCAAATATTAGTATATAGTTCCATCAAAATAGATTTCTCTTACAATTCATTCAAGTGATACAAAATACCAAGTCTCTGACTTACTACAGATTTTCTGACCACCCATAGAAACTTTAATTCAATCATGGGAGTGATCTATACAGCCTCCTTTTTTGTACCCACTATTGTAATTTTGACGATCCTACTCCTATCTACCCAAGACACTGAACTAACTTTGACAGTTCTGACACACTTCAGGCTGAGTAACCCCTTTGATACCAAATTTTAATAGACCAACTCTGGCCAACCAAACTAGTCACCCAAGTCATCCCATTATGATGTGAGGTATAACAAAGATAAAAAAACATGTCTCAAATATAATAAAAAATACATAAAACCATATTAACAATAATAAATGATAGAAGATAAAAGTAATCCAAGAAGGCTAAACTAGGAATTACTATAATTCTAGACCAACAAGTCTCTATGTGACCAACTGTCACCTCAAAAAATCATCCCAAAAAATAAATAGAGATAAAAATAGAAGACATAATCTACAAAGTTCCCTTCCCATTACCTATTACCTAGAAAATAAAGTCTATATCCACCCAAAGGCAGAAGTAATATGTGTGAAATAGATTCCTAGTAGGATACCACCAGAGACTCTATACAAGTTTTAATATTAAGAATGCACAACTCTAATCTTTAAAATAAATCATTTTTTCAATCATTTTTTCAATCATTTTTTCAATAAAACAATATGAAAACATTTATAAAACATTACTTGGGTTTTCCACAAATTGAATATCATTTTTTCTAAAACTAAAATCATACCAGACATAAAACAAAGTAGGTAAACATACCGAAATATAAATATTCATGTGATCCAATATTCATGAAATAATATATCATGTAATAAATGACCAGAAACAATAATGCACCTTCTATTTGGGCTCTAGTATATGGAAAATTACATACTAGACACTCACAAGCCTAGAAACTGATAAGGTTGGATCCAAATCATATCGATTCTTTCCATAGTCCATTGATATACAAGAGGTTACCTCCTAGTGGTGCCACACACACAAAGGCAAATTGTGTCTCTTTATTGATCCACAGAAGGTTCCTAGGGTGCAATTTTTTTCAATTTTTTGTTTTAAAACCATTCCCAAATTTCTCTAAAACTATTTAATATCCAATATAATCTAATTAAGGGTTTGAAAGTCTATTTTTCAAAAATCAAGTCAATTATATTTCAAAGAAAAAACCCTTTAAAACAAAAACTCATGCCCTTTTCAATTTCAATAGATGCAATTTAATTTCAAATCCAAATGAATCAATAAGAAAAAAAGTAAATTCAATAAATTATAATTCTTTAATAGATCCACCTAACTAAAGAACATAGAAAATCTAACTTCCTGTGAAAATGGGGATTGTAACCCATTCGTAAAGTAAGGAACACTAATAATATGAAAAGGATTGATAGAAAATATCTATTCGATCACAAATCCACAGCCAAAACCATAGAAGTACCAAGAGGAATTCTTACCCTTAAAAGATAAATCCGACCCCAATGGTGATAAATCTCTGAAAAATCAATATGGATGGAAGGAAGTCACCTAAAATCACCTATAAATCTCTATAGGTTAGAGAGGAGGGAAGCATAAAGAATCAGTGAAATTTATCACTTGTATAATGCCCTAAAACCAACACTATGTCATTTACATGGTGTGTAACCCATTAAAATGTCATATAATACTTGGGGTCCATATACTCCAAAAATTACATAATTTTTTAATTAAAAAGTATATTTTTACCTTACATGGAATGTACCTATTATATAGTGTGTAGATAGTTCATGTTGTGTATTCAGTTCATGACATCAACCCAACAACTATTACATAGAGTGTACTTTGCTTCCATGGAATGTAAATCCCGAGAAAGCTATAAACACTATACTTTTTATGTTGAAAAAATATAATAAATCTCTAACTTCACTATTGCAGGTATTCTATCAATTTCATGGTTGGTAATACTCTCCCAATGAAAAAGGAAACCTAAAAGAAAATATTAGAATATACCTGATAGAAAGGTAATGAGGCATTACAGCATATCATAATAAAACAATCTTGAAGATGCAATATACATGAAAAAGTTTCTTAATCAATTATTTTATAAATATAATTTTATTATTCAATAGATTGGACACGTGCACTAAACGATTTAGGACATGAGGTAAGAAAGCTTCATAACCACCTTCTTTTACTTTGGGTTTTTACTTTTTATCTCTACTTCAATTTCTGTCTATAATATTCCCATTTAATAATTCTATATTCTATTTATATATGTGTGTGTCTGTGTGTGTGTTTTAAATATATACCTAGTTTATTTCTACTTTCTTTTCTACGGTTATGCATGTTTTTCAAGATCCATTCCCAATCTTTCTTAAAAACAAACATGTTTAAAGGGAAACTTCATATTCATTATTATTTTTCATGTGTCAATCATTTAATTTGTATTCCCTTATGTTATTTCAAAAATATAATAACTACATTTTTAAAAACCATAATGGTTTATTATTGGTTTTAAGTAAAACACCACAGGCTCACCTTTTTCATCAGTTCTTTACTTATCCTATAAAACTCAATTTAAGAGGTTCAATTTTATACACACTTATCCACTCCATTCTTATGAATTTTCTACATTTGACTTCATATTTAATACATATGCCTCTTTATTCATATATGATTATTCTAAAACATTCAATTCATTCTTGTCTTGGGAATCATTATGATATTTCTTTTGGTTATTTTTTTATATAAGATTATGTAACCCAATCATTTTTCATGGATTTTTCTTATAATTATTCCTTATGTATGAATTCATTATTTGGTACTCTTATAAATGTACATATTATGAAGTGATGGGTGGGATCAGAATTATATATCCCCCCTAATTAATTGTCTGATTTTTCATCTCATGAGATACCATGTATGGTTCATGGGTAATAATCCCAACACACTAAGCTAGGTTGTCTTGGTAGTGGGCCATGAATTATACTTATCATGTCATGTTTTATATTATTTGAACATTATTATAATTCCATGATATCATGATATATAATTCTTTATTCCATGATTTCATAATTATTTC
The DNA here is from genome assembly GCA_963277665.1 of Viscum album. NCBI lineage: Eukaryota > Viridiplantae > Streptophyta > Magnoliopsida > Santalales > Viscaceae > Viscum > Viscum album. Next base: position 1,999,877,549 of record OY728157.1, read on the forward strand.
ATGTTGGGATTATTAACTATAATGGAATCTCGCCCAATTTTTATGACATGATTTATGGTTTTTCTCCTATGCCTCATTTTAATTTATTATAATTCCATGATCTTATTCCTTTAAACATGTTATTTTAACAATGATCATGTATATCACTTGATTGATATATATTTTTATCTCATATATGTATAATTTATTATGTTTTACCACTTATTGAGCATTTGAGATCCCTCCTTTCTATTCTCCATTTCCCCGGGTTTTTCTATGAAGGTATATGTATAAGAGAGAAACATGTGTGGAGTTTTTTTGAAGAAATGTATAGTTTATTGAGAGTTAAAATGTGTACCCAAATACAAAAAACTTTTTATCATGGGTGTTTATTGTATTTCTTGTAATTTATGAAAAGTATATATGTAATAAAGGTTTTGGGGTACACCAGAAGTGGGCAGGCCCATGCCTAATAATAGAAAATCATCAATATATTCAAATTTATACTTAAAACTAATTAAATAGAAACTCAAGAATCCATGATATTGGGAAAAAATATAATTATGAAAATAAATAATTACCTCTTTTTAAAATTTATTCTTCAATGAAGGTTCGATTGAACACTCATTGGAGTATTTTTGTTGCGATGAGAGGATTTAAGGGTATAATACCTCTAGTGGTGATCCAAACATACACCATAAACCTTAAAACATCACCGTATAAATCCTTCTGTGATATAAAATAAGATTATAACACTTTCACCATTCGTCAATGATCGCTACAAGAATCTCTTTAAGGTCAGAATGATTCTTCTTGTTCTTTCTAATGTATAGAGGTTGGAGGAGATGAAAATCTCTCCATTATTAAGAATGTTAAAGAGTAATATATCTCTAGGGTTTGGTATAATTATCTTTATACTTTTTTTGTATACAATAATAATTAGTGTTGAAAATGATATAATTGAGTTTATATAGAGATATGGTTAGAGATTAATAATTTCACATGGGATCTTATTATTATCATAATATCTAAGGAACACCATGTCTAAATATTATTATTATTATTATTATTATTTATTTTAAATAAGTTAGACTCATGGTTAAATAAATATTATTTATTAAATTAATAAATTAACATTTATTTAGATAATATTTCATATATTAAATCTCACTAGACCATTAACTTAGCCTGTTATTTCTCCTTGGTATTTATCAGACCGCAAAAAAAATGTCTATTTAAATAAATAAATATCAATGTATTATTTATTGGTAAATAAATAAATATCATATTCACAATAATAGTGAATGAATGTTTACTAAATATTCAAATTACATATATATTCTGTTTAATAAATTTTGAATGAATTTTTTTGATCAATACAAATATGAATAATTATTAAACCATATACAGGAATATTTTTTTCAAAATTTCAAATTCATATAAAATTTAACTAAGGTTATGGATATACTTAGTGTACGACTCTATAGGCCCCTTTCTATATTTCATTAGGTAGAACAACCTAAATTCCAAGGTTAGAATTAAAAAAAATGATAAGGTTCCTGTAGAAAAATAATCTAATATCACAATTATAGACAACCTCATATGAACACACATTGCATAATAGAATCCATTTATCATGATATCTCTAATCAAGTAGGTTTCATAATGATTTCATCAACATATTTAATTGATATCTATTACATTGAATTTCCAAAATTGAACTTTAAAATAAAACACCGTGGTCATGGACATAACCATGTTATTTCATTTCCATAAAATAGCCTAAGATAGAAACTTCCACAAAACTAAGAAGGCGAAAATCCTTTCTCATAATATTCATTAATGAAATATCAATCTTGACACACCCGACATATCATACATTTCTGTGAGAATATATCATAATGGTTTTTGTCAATATATAAAACTATATAACTTTTGATGTGTATTAAAAATAATCTTAAATTCTAATAACTATTACACATGTCCATAGAATTAAATATCCAATGAAACATATAAATGTGGATTTCCGAGATGGGTAAAGTTCTCATAACCTCATTATCTTTTATGTTACCAAAGGTGAACTTCATGAGAAAAAGTCTCAATATCTTATGATCCCCTTCCCCCAATAGGTTGTATCATTTTTGTCTCATCAAATGATATCATATGGTTATAGAACATATATTTAATAATACTATCCTAGCACTTCAAGTTTCTTGTCATAGTGTTGAACAACCATAACCTCATGGTGTAAAAGGTACCCTTAGAAAATTATCACATCAATTTTATGCATAATAATGATCATTATGTGATAAAATATAAAATTAATATTCAAGTCTATGAATTTTTTGGTAATATATTATTCAAAGTATTTTGTTCTATAGTGACAACTCCAACAAACTCCCACTGATACTAGATGTTGAAGTGTCTCCTAAACAGTTTAATTATTTAGGTTTTGAAAATTTTAATAATTATTTATTGCATAATTAAAAATTCTCACATATTTTATTTCAATCCTTTATTCCCTATTACATAAGTAAGTTTATTCTACCATTTATCAATTTTACATAACATGAATATGACTTTAATTTACTATGAGGCAGTAAGTACAAGTGACTACATGACCAAATTCATCGACTAAATAAACAAAAATAAAGTGCTCATAAGACATGGAGTCTAATTTTTCAAACTATTAGATCAACTACACATTGTATATCGATTGAATTCATGTTGAAAAATCAATCGAATCCAAATAAAAAAAATTGGTCTACCACACATTGATATTTATATTGGATAAATGTTGACAAATTGATCAACCTCATGTTTAAATTTTGATTTACCTCATCTTGAAATCTCAATCGCACACATGGAGAAATTTAGATTGACCATGTGATCATTTCTGATTGAATTCATGAGAAAATATAACCTACCCCAAGGTATAAATTACCTTGAGAATTGAACTTCTACAAGAAGAAATATACCATGCCATAAGAGAGTATTTTCTATGATTCTATATTTTTTATACTTTTTCTATTTTATACATTGTGATTAACTGCAAGTTTTGGTTATGTTTTTTCATTGATATAATGATTTCTTAAATACTTATTAATTATTTTGATGCTAATGAAATTTATTTGGAAGTATTTTATAAAATATTAAATTAAAAATCATGTGGGTTAAATCATCATGCTAGTTTCTTGGAAAACATGATTTGAAAATTTAAAATGATTTCAATTTGAAAAAATTGCCTTGCATGATTTATCAGAATATTTCAAGGTACCTTAATGTTGTTTATTAGGGATTTTTAGTGATATATTAATTATAATAACATATTCCATTATACAGCCTATTTTATATTTTACATATTAATAAATTGGACAATGTATGAATATTTTTTCTACGCATTCAATGAAGATATATACATATGTTTCTTTGGGATAGATCAAATACAATAGATTTATTCTTTTGAATCTGTTGTGCATAAAAAACTCTACATATTGATTTTTACAGCACTAGTGATGTATTAAGGTTGGGGATACTCTTAAATTGTACTATTTTATACACTTTGGAAATCAATTACTGCTCTCATTTGAACTTTGATTTTCATCCATTGTTGTCAGAGAGAACATTTTTCCTCAACACATAGATTCTTACTTGTTCATTCAGTTTCTATAGTTTTTTCCTTCTTTATATTTAATTTTTTATTAATATTTTCTAGGCTATACTACCCATAAAAGGTAGTATTTGGGTTATAATACCCCATAAAAATATGACGGTTCTGTTATTACTAGTAAAAGGAAAATAAATTGGTGTACCTTAGTCTGGATAAAGGCAACGTTTGTATAAGGCCCCAGCCTTAAACCTTACATAATCTTGAGTTATCACAAGATTACACATTGAGGATCTTTTTAGGTTTAGATTTTTAGAAAATTATATCTTAAAACATGCATTACAACCCACATTTAAACAAAGTGGTTACAATAAAAGATAGTATTCTTTTTCCCATCAACGGAAACATATTGAAAATAAAACATGGATTCTTTCTTGACACTTCCTTGACACTATCATCTTATCATGTACCTTTCCCGTGACCTGTGAAAAAAATTTCAAAAACTTGGGATGAGTATAAAAAGCTCAGTATGGGTTATATAAAAAAACAAGGAAAGGAAACATGAGTTCATATATTCATAAGAATGAAATCATACTTTACCCATAAAACATAGGCACTTTAACTTACCTCATAAAATCATGAAAAAATCATAGAAATCATAAGACATAAAGGTAACTTGAGGCATTCATAACATTCTTACGTACGGAGTAACCATCTTGGTTACGTTTGGAATACCCATCATAGTATATTCCCTAAATCTCTTCGGAGAAACCTTAACGTTTCACTCCTTCGTGTTACCCAATGCATTGGAGAGCTATAAAGGGCTCACCCGCCCTTAGTTTATCACGGAACCACCCATCTTCATAGTAATGCCCAAGAACCATAACATAATCATATCACATAAAACATGCATAAAGGAAACATAACATTTCCACATTTCAATCACAAGATATCAACACAACACATTGATATAATAAAAACATTATGAAAACCATTTTCAATACCAAAGTAAAACATGGTATTTATTTTTCATTTAAAAAAAAGGGTATGGCTTGTAGAGGAAGCCGAAACTCAAATAATGGTCACGGCGGCGGAGAAGTTGTTGTCGCCGCATACGTACAACAAGAAAAACATTACCTTTTTTTGTTTTGTAAAATGCTTCATATAAAAAAGATTCCTTTTGAATAAGCGTAAAAGTCAAAGGGGTTTATACACCGTATAAAAGAAGGTTGTGTATAAAATAAAATATGCCTCAATGAAAGGAGATTGAGACGAAGTCCCATACCTCGTATCTGACTTGACCCGACCGTTCTTTAATCTCCTGAATAATAAACTTGAGTTAATCTCTACTTGATTAAGAACCTTTTTTAAGTTCATTATTCCTTTTATACCGTGTTATGAACATCATGTAATCATTTAAGTTAATAATTTTCATTTTGTCGGTATTTGGTTCTTAAGTCAAAAATAGACTTCTTACACTTACATGTTGTTAATTTGGTCAAAGGTTCGTTATATCCAGAATGATATTAATGATTTGGATAACATATATATCATATATATTCATCATATACATGTATTTATAATATTACATCACATTTAGAGGTAAGAAATGAAATGCACCGTTCATGGAGACGGTAAGCCGTACGTACGCATGAAGGATACTTCCATTTCTATTTCGTATTTTCTAGAATGGAATCATAATGATATAAGATTATAATATAATTAAAGTATAATAACATATATAATATCATTAACTTTATCCTTTACACATCCCACATATGGTATTAACGAATCAAATCACTTTCAGGGGCAGTAGTCCGCACTTCCTAAAATGAAGATATCGTGTTTACCCATAATGGAAACAATAATGATATGCCATAAATGAAAAATACAGAAGCTTAAGGAAATAATAAACATATTATATATCATATATAAAAATATTGACATCATAATGGCCACCTTTGAAGGTGTTAAATGAGTATTGGACAATCATCGTTTCGGGAGGCAGAATTTCGCCATCCACGGAAACTGTATGTTCTTTAACCATTTGATGTAGTTGTGTGAGAGGGTAGCTCAAATAAATCTTATAACAACATCCTAGTATATTTAAGATACTGGTGTTGTTACAAAAGAATTAAATAAAAAGATTTTAGTGGGTTGGAGAAGCAAAATAAAACAAATGAACATGAGAGAATGAATTACCTTTAAAAGTGTAACTCCTTTTGATTTGAGCCTAAAGGCTTCCTTTGAAAGGATTATGTCCAAAGGGAATCCTCTAGGATGAGGAGAGGGATGTGGAGAGAGTAAATGGGCAGGGGATGGCTGAGCCAAAGGCTTGAGGAGTGTGTGAAATGAGGTAGAGGTGGGGGCCTTTTATAAGAGGAGAGGAGGGGCACTCTTGGAAAGTAAAGAAAAGTCACTTTATTTTAAAATGGTATTCGGATTTAAGAGGTCCCACATTGATTTATTTCTAGGATAAGGTGATAAGGGTTCGCAATCCACTCATCCAATAGGTTTTGGACATGTTTAGGTCTTAGATATTACATTATCTTTCCATTTTATTTAAATTGTTAAATAATGAGGTCATCGCTGCATCATCATGATGTCATAAATAATTTACTTTATTTAATGTCTAAAAATTATAAAAAACTACTATGATGTAGGAAATATTTTTATCTTTCCAATTAATATTTATAGTCAAAAATATGAATTTTATAATCCCATGTAAAAATTGTTTTAGTAAAACATCTCATGTGTGTGTCATTTTTACTTTAACATTTAATAAAAAGTTATTTATGTCATTTCCCAACCAAAGTGGCTCCATGGGGTCCCCAAGTTGAACCATGGCTTGTCTTGTTCGGCCATGACACATCCAATAATGGTAGGACATGTTTCAAGGTATTTTCATTTTATTATAATATCATTTTTTCCTTAAATTGCACTAATTACCTCTAATCGTGATTAAAAACTTAATAAGTTACTATTCACCAAAAAATTATTTTTATCTCATTGAACCACATTTTACTTCTTAATGACAACCATGTATGTCGGATTTTTGAAATTCAAAACACAGAAGTGGTAAAATTTCATTTAAACGAAAAATCAGTTTTTATAAGTACCACTTAGTGGTTTCACTATTCATCAAAAATTGAAGTTTTTCAGAAAAATACCAAAAATTCACCCTAAGATATATTTGATATTCCAAATTCAAAAATGAAGTCCATTTTACAAAATTCACAACATATAAGTTGCATTAATTAATTTAATAATTAATTCCCGATGTCAGAGCAAATAGCGTGTTTTTATGAAACAATAAGTATCAAAAGATTGACACAAGTTTAAGTCAAATTTCAAAGTGAAATTGATTCCAGCGACCACTATTGGATTTTATGGTAAAAATATTTTCTAATTTCACTTTAAAACCAATTCAAAAGATAATATAATCATATAAATAAATTATATTAAAAAGATGTTTTGAATTAAAATACAACATTTTACACTATTCATTAAAAAATGAACTTTATTGGAAGAATAACAAAAACATACACAAAGTAAATTTTGATGTCCCAATTATAAAGAAGGATTTTATTTGGTCCAAAAGAATTTATAAGAGTGACCAAAACTATATTTAAAGAGGGTTCGCCATCAAAAGGCGATAAATGAACCTTTTAGTGAATATTAATGTATTTATGTATAAAATTGAATTCCTTTATTATTTTAAGCCTTTATCTTTTATTGGATAAATGTACAAACATATATATTCATATTTTAGTTATTTCTATTCATTCCTGCCAGTACAACGGCTATGTGTTAACTACCATTTGAAATTATATTATTAGCGTGTAACGTAAGATTTCAAAGAAACTCATTGTTGCGTATCGGGCACGCTATCGTACATAGCAACCCCTTCAAAAAAAATTAATATTTAATTAAAAAATATTAATAAATATGAATATGTCTTATTCTTTATTTACCTGGGATGTTACATCATTCCCCCCTTTTGGGAATTGCGTCCTCACAATTTTATTCACTTATTGAATAAGTGGTGGTATTTATCCCTCATAGCATTTTCAGATTCCCATGTTGCCTCTTCAACTATATGGTTTTTCCATAAAATCTTTACCTGATGAATCACCTTATTCCGCAATACCTGCTCCCTGTGGTCAAGAATCTGGATCGGTTGTTCCTCGTAAGATAGATTCTCTTCCAGCTGAACTACCTCTGGACTCAAAACATGAGATGGATCTGGCATATACTTTCTCAACATCGAAACATGAAAAACATTGTGTACCTGAGATAAAGTCGGAGGTAAAGCCACTCGGTATGCAACTGATCCAACTCTCTCCAGAATTTCGTATGGTCCAATAAACATTGGACTTAGCTTTCCTTTCTTACCAAATCGCATAACACTTTTCCATGGAGAAACTTTGAGAAAAACATGATCACCTACCTCAAAAGAGAGATCCTTCCTCCTGTTGTCCACATAACTTTTCTGCCTGCTCTGAGCTGTTCTCATGTGTCTCTGAATCAACTGAACTTTTTATGCCATCTCTTCTACCAACTCTGGTCCCATCAGCTTCCTTTCCCCTAATTCATCCCAAAAAGCTGGAGTTCGACACTGGTTGCCATATAATGCCTCAAATGGAGCCATCTGTATACTGGAATGAAAGCTGTTATTATAAGAAAACTCAACCAAAGAAAGATGTTGGTCCCAACTTCCCTGATAATCCATCGAACAAGCTCTTACCATATCCTCCAAGGTCTGAATTGTTCGTTCTGATTGCCCATCTGTTTGAGGATGAAAATTTGTACTAAAATTTAATTCAGTACCCAACGACTTCTGAAGGGATTTCCAAAAGTTAGAAGTAAACCTGGGATCACGGTCAGATACAATGGAGAGAGGAACTCCATGTAACCTGACTATCTCTTTAAGATACAAACGGGAAAGTTGATCTAGGTAAAAAGTATCTCGTATAGCAAGGAAATGAGCAGATTTAGTCAAGAGGTCAACAATAACCCAGATTGCATTATTACCTCGATATGTCCTTGGTAATCCCACAACAAAGTCCATGGATATGTTTTCCCATTTCCACTCTGGCACTGGTAAAGGCTGAAGCATCCCTTTAGGTAACTGCCACTCTGCTTTAACCTGCTGACAAGTCAAACACTTCACAGTAAAATCAGCAATATCTCTTTTCATTCCATCCCATCAGTAATACTCCCGCAGATCTCTGTACATCTTAGTACTGCCATGATGAACTGAAAACGGGGAACTATGAGCCTCACATAACAACTCATTCTTCAACTGTGAATCACAAGGCACACATAATCTCTTCCCAAACCTCAAAATACAATCATTATCAATGTTGAATTCAGGAAACTTACCTTTCTGAACCAGCTCTACCTTTTTCTGCAACTCACTATCTTGCTTCTGTACTTGCTTGATTATGTCTGATAGAGAAGATTTCACTGATACTTGAAACAAAACAGAAGAACTTCCTGCACCAACAACTTCTATGCCAATTTTCATCAAATCCTTAACCAAAGGATCATGTTCCAAACGCAACATTGCTAATGAAGCATTACTTTTTTGAGTCAAAGCATCAGCCACTTTATTTGCTTTTCCCGGATGGTAGTGAATCGTACAATCATAATCCTTGATTAATTCTAGCCATCTCCTTTGTCTCATGTTCAATTATTTCTGAGTGAATATATACTTTAAACTTTTGTGATCGGTATATATTTCACACTTTACTCCATACAAATGATGCCTCCAAATTTTCAAAGCAAAAACAACAGCAGCTAATTCCAAATCATGTGTTGGGTAATTTACCTCATGTGTTTTCAATTTTCGTGAAGCATAAGCAATTACCTGATCATTATGAATTAGGACGCAATCAAGTCCTTTCAATGAAGCATCGCTGTAGATGACAAACTCACCCTTTCTGGAAGGTAGTGCCAAAACTAGAGAATTCACCAATCTTCTTTTCAGTTCCTGAAAACAATCATCACATTCTTTTGTCCAGATAAACTTAACACCCTTCCGAGTTAACTTAGTCATTGGACCAGATAACCGTGAAAAATTTCTAACAAACCTTCGGTAATAGCCTGCCAAACCAAGAAAACTACGTATCTCGGTTACATTTGTGGGTCTTGGCCATTCTTCAACAACTTTTGTTTTAGTAAGATCAACAGTTATCCCATCTTTAGAAACAATGTGACCAAGGAAAGAAATTTGTTGCAACCAAAACTCACACTTGCTGAATTTTCCATATAGTTTATTTTCTTTTAAGGTTTGAAAAACAACCCTTAAATGACTTTCATGCTCCTCTTTACTTTTAGAAAACACCAAAATATCATCAATGAAAACCACCACAAACTTATCCAAGAATTCATGGAAAATTCTATTCATTAAGTCCATGAATACAGCAGGTGCATTGGTTAGCCCAAAAGGCATAACTACAAATTCATAATGGCCATATCTGGTACAAAAAGAAGTCTTCGGAACGTCTCCTTCTTTTACTTTCAACTGATGGTACCCCGACCTCAAGTCAATCTTCGAAAAATACTGAGCTCCCTGGAGCTGATCAAACAAATCATCGATATGAGGCAAAGGATATTTGTTCTTAATAGTAATATTATTCAAGGCTCTATAATCAATGCAAAGTCTCATAGAACCATCTTTCTTTTTAACAAATAAAACAGGAGCACCCCAAGGTGATGTTCTAGGTCGAATGAAACCTTTCTCTAATAAATCTTGCAATTGCTCCTTCAACTCTAAAAGTTCAATTTGATCCATTCGATAAGGGGGTTTTGAAATTGTCTTAGCATCAGGAACTAAGTCAACAGTAAATTCAACTTCTCGATCCGGTATTATTCCAGGCAACTCATTAGGAAAAACATCAGGATACTCATTTACCACTGGCACATCATTAATCTGAACAGTTCCCTTGTTTTCAGCAATGTGTGCAAGGTAACATTCATTTCCATCTTTTACAAGTTTCTCGGCCTCTTGATATGTTATCAACAGTAAGGATTCATTCTTGTACACAAACTGAAAGTCTTTCTGAAAAGAAACTTCTTTAGCTCTACAATCAATCTTATCATGGTAAATTGAGAGCCAATCCATACCCAGGATAACATCAAACTCTACTAGAGGTAAAACAATAAGGTTTGCAAGTAGGTTCTTTCCACAGATAAAGATAGGAAGATTCTTATAAATCCTTTTTGCCTCAAAATTTCCCCCAGGTGTTTTTACCACAAGTTCAGGAGTCATTTCTTGAGATGGTATTCCCATTTTACTAGAAAAGTTTTCAGAGATGAAAGAATGTGTAGACCCCGAATCAAATAACACACTGGCATAATCTGAAAAAACGAACAAAGTACCTGATACAACTTCATTTGATGGCCCGACATCTGCTGAAGTAGTTGCAAAGGATTTCACCACCCCTTTATGCTTGTAGTCTAACTGCTTCCCATCACTCAAGATCTTTGTTGGACACTCATTTGCATAGTGACCCATCTCATTGCACTTAAAACATTTCACTAACTGTAAATCAAATTTGGTCTTACCATCACCCTGATCTTTTCCAGTGCAATCACGAGCCTTATGTCCCATCTTACCACATTGGTAGCACTTTCAAGAATTCAGAAGACATTCCCCAGCATGACTTTTACCACAATTATCACAAACTGGAAACTTAGTTTTCTTACCATCAGACTTTTTTGAAGAATTCTTTCCTTTCTCCTGCCACCTCGGTCTCTTGTTTTGCTGGTTGTTGTAGAACACTTGATCATCGGCAAACTCCATTTCTACCTTCTCAGCACATTGAACAAGTTTTTCATAACTTTTGAACTCACGAGAAGCTAAAACCCTTCGATATTTTGGCTTTAATCCTGAATAAAAACGATTGATTTTACTATCAAGGTCTCGGATAAAATTTGGAGCATACCTTTCCAATTGAGTGAACCTTTCTTCATAGGCAGCCACTGAGCCTTCCTCTTGCCTCAATTCCAGGAATTGTTTTTCCATCCTAAGTCGAACAGCCTTAGGAAAATAATTCTCAAGAAAAATACCTTTGAATTCATCCCAGTCAAGAGCATCAATCTCATCAGCGTCCCTGATGTTTTTAACCATATCGACCACCACTGATCTGTTTCACCCTCCAAACGGTAAATAGCAAGACTAACCTTTTGATTGTCTGAACACCCCATGACATCGAAAATCTTCTCTAGTGCTTTAATCCACCCTTCAGCTAACACAGGGTCAGATGATCCTCTGAATGATGGGGGATTTTGCCTCATGAAATGTTCCACCACTGACATGTTCCTTTGTGGTTGATCTGGCTGATCTCGTGCATGGATACCACCACCATTTATTGCTTGAGTCAACTGTGCCATTACTGCAACAAACTGTTCAGTTCCAATTCCGACCATCTCAGGATGCTGGTTCGGAAGGTTATTTCATTCCGTATGCCTTCCTAGCATTGCTTCCCTATTTCCTCTGGGGAAAACCATTCTGAACAAACATTTCTTAGATAAAGCAACATGGTAATCTTCAAATGCTATATAATTTAAAAAAAAATATTTTTGGATAATCATTTAATCGAATTCTAACTCCTAAAGTTATCTAAACCGACCTTTGATACCAACTATAAGGCCCCAGCCTTAAACCTTACATAATCTTGAGTTATCACAAGATTACACATTGAGGATCTTTTCAGGTTTAGAGTTTTAGAGAATTAAATCTTAAAACATGCATTACAACCCACATTTAAACAAAGTGGTTACAATAAAAGATAGTATTCTTTTTCCCATCAACGGAAACATATTGAAAATAAAACATGGATTCTTTCTTGACACTTCCTTAACACTATCATCTTATCATGTACCTTTCCCGTGACCTATGAAAAACATTTCAAAAACTTGGGATGAGCATAAAAAGCTCAGTATGGGTTATATAAAAAAAACAAGGAAAGGAAACATGAGTTCATATATTCATAAGAATGAAATCATACTTTACCCATAAAACATAGGCACTTTAACATACCTCATAAAATCATGAACAAATCATAGAAATAATAAGGCATAAAGGTAACTTGAGGCATTCATAACATTCTTACGTAGGGAGTAACCCTCTTGGTTACGTTTGGAATACCCATCACAGTATATTCCCTAAATATCTTCGGAGAAACATTAATGTTTCACTCCTTCATGTTACCCAATGAATTGGAGAGCTATAACGGGCTCACCTACCCTTAGTTTATCACGGAACCACCCGTCTTCATAATAATTCCCAAGAACCATAACATAATCATATCACATAAAACATGCATAAAGGAAACATAACATTTCCACATTTCAATCACAAGATATCAATACAACACATTGATATAATAAAAACATTATGAAAACCATTTTCAATACCAAAGTAAAACATAGTATTTATTTTTCATTTAAAAAAAAGGTATGGCTTGTAGAGGAAGCCGAAACTCAAATAATGGTCACGGCGGCGGAGAAGTCGTTGTCGCCGCATACGTACGACAAGAAAAACATTCCCTTTTGTCGTTTTGTAAAATTCTTCGTATAAAAAAGATTCCTTTTGAATAAGCGTAAAAGTCAAAGGGGTTTATACACCGTATAAAAGAAGGTTGTGTATAAAATAAAATATGCCTCAATGAAAGAAGATTGAGACGAAGTCCCATACCTCGTATCCGACTTGACCCGACCGTTCTTTAATCTCCTGAATAATAAACTTGAGTTAATATCTACTTGATTAAGAACCTTTTTTAAGTTCATTATTCCTTTTATACCATGTTATGAACATCATGTAATCATTTAAGTTAATAATGTTCATTTTATCGGTATTTGGTTTTTAAGTCAAAAATAGACTTCTTACACTTACATGTTGTTAATTTGGTCAAAGGTTCATTATATACAGAATGATATTAATGATTTGGATAACATATATATCATATATATTCATCATATACATGTATTTATAATATTACATCACATTTAGAGGTAAGAAATGAAATGCACCGTTCATGGAGACGGTAAGCCGTACGTACGCATGAACGCTACTTCCATTTCTATTTCGTATTTTCTAGAATGGAATCATAATGATATAAGAGTATATTATAATTCCAGTATAATAACATATATAATATCATTAACTTTATCCTTTACACATCCCACATATGGTATTAACGAATCAAATCACTTTCAGGGGGCGGTAGTCCGCACTTCCTAAAATAAAGATATCGTGTTTACCCATAATGGAAACAATAATGGTATGCCATAAATGAAAAATACATAAGCTTAAGGAAAGAATAAACATATTATATATCATATATAAAAATAGTTACATCATAATGGCCACCTTTGAAGGTGTTAAATGAGTATTGAACAATCATCGTTTCGGGAGGCAGAATTTCGCCATCCACGGAAACTGTATGTTCTTTAACCATTTGATGTAGTTGTGTGAGAGTGTAGCTCAAATAAATCCTATAACAACATCCTATTATATTGAAGATACTGTTTTTGTTACAAAAGAAGTAAATAAAAATAGTTTAGGGGGTTGGAGAAGCAAAATAAAACAAATGAACATGAGAGAATGAATTACCTTTAAAAGTGTAACTCCTTTTGATTTGAGCCTAAAGGCTTCCTTTGAAAGGATTATGCCCAAAGGGAATCCTCTAGGATGAGGAGAGGTATGTGGAGAGAGTAAATGGGCAGGGTATGTCTGAGCCAAAGGCTTGAGGAGTGTGTGAAATGAGGTAGAGGTGGGGGCCTTTTATAAGAGGAGAGGAGGTTCACTCTTGGAAAGTAAAAAAAGTCACTTTATTTTAAAATGGTATTCGGATTTAAGAGGTCCCAAATTGATTTATTTCGAGGATAAGGTGATAAGGGTTCGAAATCCACTCATCCAATAGGTTTTGTACATGTGTAGGTCTTAGATATTACATTATCTTTCCATTTTATTTAAATCGTTAAATAATGAGGTCATCGCTGCATCATCATGATGTCATAAATAATTTACTTTATTTAATGTCTAAAAATTATAAAAAAATACTATGATGTAGGAAATCGTTTTATATTTACAATTACTATTTATAGTCAAAAATAGGAATTGTATAACCCCATGTAAAAATTGTTTTAGTAAAACATCTCATGTGTGTGTCATTTTTACTTTTATATTTAATAAAAAGTTATTTATGTCATTTCCCAACCAAAGTGGCTCCATGGGGTCCCCAAGTTGACCCATGGCTTGTATTGGTCGGCCATGAAACATCCAATAAGTGTAGGACATGTGTCAAGGTATTTTCATTTTATTATAATATCATTTTTTCCTTAAATTGCACTAATTACCTCTAATCGTGATTAAAAACTTAATAAGTTACTATTCACCAAAAAATTATTTTTATCTCATTGAACCACATTTTACTTCTTAATGAAAACCATGTATGTCGGATTTTTGAAATTCAAAACACAGAAGTGGTAAAATTTCATTTAAACGAAAAATCAGTTTTTATAAGTACCACTTAGTGGTTTCACTATTCATCAAAAATTGAAGTTTTTCAGAAAAATACCAAAAATTCACCCTAAGATATATTTGATATTCCCAATTCAAAAATGAATTCCATTTTACAAAATTCACAACATATAATTTTCATTAATTAATTTAATAATTAATTCCCGTTGTCAGAGCAAATAGCGTGTTTTTATGAAACAATAAGTATCAAAAGATTGACACTATTTTAAGTCCAATTTCAAAGTGAAATTGATTCCAACAACCACTATTGGATTTTATGGTAAAAATATTTTCTAATTTCACTTTGAAACCAATTCAAAAGATAATCTAATCATATAAATAAATTATATTAAAAAGAGGTTTTGAATTAAAATACAACATTTTACACTATTCATTAAAAAATAAACTTTATTGGAAGAATAACAAAAAACATACACAAAGTAAATTTTGATGTCCCAATTATAAAGAAGGATTTTATTTGGTCCAAAAGAATGTATAAGAGTGACCAAAACTATATTTAAAGAGGGTTCTCCATCAAAAGGCGATAAATGAACCTTTTAGTGAATATTAATGTATTTATATATAAAATTGAATTCCTTTCTTATTTTAAGCCTTTATCTTTTATTGGATAAAAGTAAAAACACATATATTCGTATTTTAGTTATTTCTATTCATTCCTGCCAGTACAACAGCTACGTGTTAACTGCCATTTGAAATTATATTATTAGCGTGTAACGTAAGATTTCAAAGAAACTCATTGTTGCGTATCGGGCACGCTATCGTACATAGAAACCCCATCAAAAAAATTAATATTTAATTAAAAAATATTAATAAATATGAATATGTCTTATTCTTTATTTACCTGGGATGTTACAGTTTGGTTTCTAACACAACTTCAAAATGGGTTATCTGGTTAAGCCGTCAGATGTGTAGAAATATTTTTTGGGTTTATTCATACAAGGTTTAAAAATGAATTATAAATAGTTGTGATATCCTTCGAAAATTCAAAGATTCCATAGTTATTAGTTGTCGTCTCTCTATGTTTTAGAAGGGGAAAGAGCAGAGTATGATCATTTAGATATAAACTACTATAAAAATTATTATGCTAATTGTCTTTTTATTTCAACTAAATTAATTATTAAATTTGATAATAATTAATTTAAAATATTTTAAAGGCTTAATTGAGCCCCCCCTCTTTACCATTTAGTCATTCTCACATTGGGAACTAATAATTAGTATTAAAGGGAGTCCCATGTATTTGTAATATTTACATTTTATATTTACTAATAAAACTTTGACATAAACATACAAGGGAAAAATATATGGTTTGAGATGGATGGATTGAATGAAAATTTTGGTTGGACACCTTAAATACCTTTATTATTTTGAAGAAATTGATTATAGTTACTTCTGATCTCACATAGAAACTTTTCTTAAGAACTTCTACATTGATATTTGAACAATCATGGTGAAACCATTAAAAATACCTAAAATTGATCTGGAATCATTTACTGGTAATAATGAAATTATATATGTTTTTAATTATAAGGTAATGAATAATTTATATTGTAAAATAAGTGTAAATGTTTATATTCATGTGTCTGTATGAAAAAAACCTCATGAAATATGGTGTATTTTTCATGTTACTCATTTTGGTTTAGATAATATTATAAAAACTAAACTATAAATCTTAAGAGATGTGTATAAAGAGTTAAAAATGGGAGAACAAGAAACATTTAATCAAATTTTTCATATATTAGCAAGTAATTTGAATGTATTGAGTGGTCTAACAGAAACTCTAGATAATTAAATAATGGTTCAAAAAGTTTTTAGATCTTTACTAAAATAAATAGCATGTTAAAAAGGTATCTAATGATGAATATAAAAAATTTAATGAATATACCTTTGATGAGTTTATCATTTCTTTATTACAATATGATTTATAAATCAAAAATATTTCTAAAGATGAAAATTCAAAAAAATAAAGGTATTGATTTAAAATAAAAAAATGTGTGTTACAACTTAATCTTCTAATTTTGAATTAAAAATAAGGGAAAGAGAGAAATTTGTATAAGATTCCCAAGAAAGAAGATATAAAATTTACTTTAGAAGAAGAAAAATGAATTTCCCTTGGAATAAATAAATCAAGAAATGTAATGATGGTAATGAAGATATTTATTATAAATGCAGAGAAAGAGAGAACATAAAACCTAACTGACCAAGAATTAGGAATGATAAAAACAATAGATAATAATACAAAAAGTAATGTAAAGTAATGAAATATGGTTGAAGTTACACATCATGTTTATATTTGAGTGATGAATCTTCTACAAGAGATGAATTGGAAGAACCTATTCTTAATGGAGTCGCCAAAATAATTAATTCAATATGATTTTTCTTTATCGTCTAATTTCAATTATAATCATTATAAATATTATTTTAATAAGATACTAATTTATTCAATCATAAGGTTAACAATATTACAATACTATTAAATAATATTAATAATAAACATAAGGAATCTCTTATAGAAAATGAAACACTAAAAAATACTCCTTTTATCTCAAATGATAAACTTTTTACTCATCTGGAAAGTATTCAACTTGAAAATATTAAACTTAAGGATTGAAAGTTTAAATTTGAAGAAACTAAAATAATTAAATTTGATTTTGTTTCAAGAGAAAATAATAAACATAGAAAATAAATTTCATGGTTGATGGTCCTTCTATCTAGTCTTGTTCAATAAAGATAATGTTATGAAAAAATGATGAGTTTATATATGTTTGAAAAGAATAAAAATGTTATTGGTTATGAAAAAAAATTATCCAAAATTTATAAAACCTTATTTGAAGTGTATCCACTATTAAATGTTTTAAATTTAAAATTAAATTCCATTATGCAAATGAATGATCCTTGAGATTTTCAAAATCTCTTGGTCACACCAAGGATTTTATTTCTAAATCATTGTCTTCAAGATTACCAATGAACACATTTTTTAAATATATATAGAACCAAAAATTCATATACTAATCCTATAGGTTATAAGTTTTCATGGGTACCAAAGTCATCTTAAATATGATTTTTAGGAATTTTATCTTATAATAATAAAAAACAATGTGTGGTACATGGATATTGGGTGTTCACGAAATTTTACTAGTGATATCTATAAATTTTTATCTTTAAAAATTGTGATAGTGGTATCATTACTTTATATATAGATAAAAAGTTAAATTAAAATGTTTCGAAGAAGTTGGAATTCAAAATTTGGTTATTATTTTCATGTTTTCTGTTGAAGGATTAAAACATAATTTAAAAATTTTCTCACAACTTTTTTATGATAATATGAATGTTAAATTTTAAAATGACTAAAGTATTGTTGTTAAATAAAAATATCTATTTTTATATATAGAAACGAAAGGAAAATATTTATTCAATATATTCTACTGAGTGATCTAAACAGAATAAATTTTTTTGAAATTTTTTATAATTGAAAAATGTTTTGTGACATAGAACATTAGGCCACGTAAATTTAATGTTGTTTTTAAATATTTCCAAAAAAGAAAAATGTGTTAGATCAATCTAAGTTGAAATGAGACAACAACTATGTATGTGACTCATGATTAAAAGGTAAGAAGGATATGGAGTCATTTAAATATGTTCATTAGGTATGAACATCTAGACATAATATATTATTAGATTTGGATTTATTTATCCCCATGAAAACTACTAGTATTGGAATAAAATGGTTTGTTTTTTTGTGTTTATGAATATAGTATATTTATTAAACACTATGGGAGAATTAGTGAGATCTAATGGAATAACCAAAAACTCAAAATTCATATATCGACTCCTAAACATTGTCTTAGGTATATCCTCTTCTCTAACTATCAACTCATGGTAGCTTGACCATATTAATATCTTATAAAACCAATGAGTCCCTCTAAGTTTATCAAAGAGGTCATAAATACTTGGAATAAGATATTTATTCTTAAGAGTCACCCAATTCAACTTTCTATAATCCATACAAAGTTTGAGGATCGTGTATGCCTTATTATAAAAAAGGATAGGTAAAGTCTACGATGACATGCTAGGATGAATAAATCATTTATCCTTGAGGTCCTCAAGTTCGACCTTAAGTTCCACCAACATGAAAGGTGGCATATGGTAAGAGGGCATATAAATGGGCCTTAAGATAGGGAGAAGGTCAAAAGTAAACTCAACCTCACTATGGGTGATAAACCATAAATATCATATAGAATGACCTCAGGGTATGAAAACACCACTATAGGAAGTTAACTGCCCAAAAAGGGGTTAGATGCATTAAGAAACATCTCTAAAAACTAGCATAATATTACACCATCATAAGAAACAATGGGCCCTTCCCTTCCTAATATAGATTCCCACTCACCCTAGAAAACATGGGTGATCCCATCAATAGATAAGAGCTTAACTCATTGGGGATAACATTATATCTAGTCCAAAACATCGAATATCCAATCCATTCTAATAATCAAGAAAAATATTTCAAGATCAAGCACTAAAAAGTCCCACTCCACCTCAAAGTTAGATATCATCACTTGACACGCAGAACATATGAAACCTTGTTCAAACCTCTTTCTCAAATTCATGGAAACATCCAACAATAATTCCATAAGTTTCGAATTAAAACCCAACACGTCAATTAACTTTGATGCTATAAAATAATTATTATCACCTATATCAAACAAATCTAGCACCATAAAAGATGATATAAACACAATACCAATAAAAGTAGTTAGCCCTAAATTAGATTCCTTTGAAAAATAATATACTGCATAAATTCATCTGGTATTAGAAATATGAGCTTCTCCCTTAGCCTGAGGATTATACCCACCACCCTTAAAAGAATCTACATGAGCCTGTGAACCCTTGGTGATATTGGATTCTTCCATACTTCTCTGAGATATATTTTCACAAAAACACTATATATGGATATATTATCCATAAAATGACAAGTCTTAGAAGCCAATACATAGTTAGTCTTGGTATAACCATTCCTCTCACACTGGTAGAAGAAAACTTGATGTTTTCCTATAAAAGCCCCTAAAACTATTCTGACAGAAAACTGACCACTCTTACACTACCTTTTTTGTCCAGAAGATAAACCCAGGATAACCATTGAACAAACTGAAGTTATACCCAAACCTGTCTTCCCAACTATGTCTACCTCAACCAAAGATTCCTTTTCAACTGCCTCTATAATGTTCGGAATGAATATGAGTATCAAACTTGATTGAATATTAGGCCTTAGTCCTAAATCCAACCATATAGACTTTAGGTACTCATTAGTGGAAAGATCCAATGCCAAATTCACAACTCATAAAAAATGGGTAGAATACTCTATAATAGTATGCTCCCCCTACTCTAAGGTCAGAAACTCCGAGGTATTACCTACATATAATGTAACAGAAAGAACTGATAGTCAAATATTTCTTTTAAGGAATCCCAGATAAGATCCTCATGTAACTTATCTTTCACAATAGAGTCTCGCCATCTCCTTCATGTTCCCTAAAGTATATATGTGGAAAAACCAACCTTCGAGTATTTAAGAGTCTTTAAGAAGTTGAAGATCCTCTCTATCTACTCAAGCCACTCCTAGGATTCCTAGAGTCTTTTGTCTCCATAAAATATGTTTGGATGATTATAAGTAAATTCATATCTATAACCCACCATGCGTCATGGGTTCCCAATACCCATTTGACCTAGAGTCTAAACATTTCAAATAAAAGCTTCTACCAAAGTAGGTTCCACTAGAGGATTTTCCTATGGATCATATCTCATCTCTTCCTCTTTAGGATTTGTAAAATATCTCCTTAGGGAAGTGTCTAACAAAATAAAAAAGCCAATCAGTCATGATAAATTTCCAAAATCACATAACCAACTTTAGTTATTGATAAAAAAACTTTAAAACATTAATAATTTAAAGTAACCACAAAACTACTAATGAAAAACAACACTTAAAAAGGAAAAGTTCAATTAAAATAAAATTCCCATAAAATTCATTCAAATGACCTCAAAATTCATGTCTCAAACCTGTTAAAAGTATATGGAGACCCATGGTAAGTCATTTTTAGTCACAAAGGTGAACTGATCAGGACACTTTTCTTCATTTACTATCTGAATTATGATGGTCCTACGTCCTTTCTAACCAAGACATAGAACCAAACTCAGGAAGCGTTAACTCACTTCAGGCTAGGAATCACCTTTGATAATACATTGTAATAAACCTACCCATTTTAACTAGAAAAACCACCAAAACTATCTTTTCACATAATATAGGTAAAAATTATAGAAAACCCATTCTTTAATATAAGAAAAACAAGACATACAACTAGATTGCAAATTAGAAATAGATAAGATACCAAAAATTCATACAATCTAAGCCAAAAAAAAGGCTAAAACAGAAAGTATATAGAGTCCCCACATGACCAGCAGTCACCTCCAGACTAAACTGAATAGAAAGAATAAACAAAAATAGAATATATCATACTATAATATGTTATTCCATTTACCTGAATCCTGTAATATAACATCTAAAAATTCCCAAGGTCACAAGTACAGTGTAATCCAAATCCCTATTGGATACCACCACAGTTTTAATACAAGGTCTAATATCAAGAATTTCAAAATTATACCTGTTAAAACAAAAATGTTTTACAAATAATTTTCATAAACTAAATCTAGTTGTAAATTATTTTCCATTTTTCTTCTTTTTTTATAAAATTATTTCATATCCTCAAACCAGAAATATGAAAACTATAAAGGATAAAAAATAAAATCATATCCATGAATCAAGAGGTATACATATTCATAAAATAACCTATCATACAAAGTTATGTGATACAACCTTATATAAAAATATATGAGCAACAATCTATGATAAAAAACAATCATATAATAAATAAAGATAAATGGTAAAGCCCATCACATTTGGTCTCTAGAATATAGAACACTACATACTATACACTCATAAGCCTAAATAGGAATATGTTGGTTTCAATAGATATCAATTCCTTCTAGTTGATATCCTAAAAAGTTACCTCCTAGTGGTGCAACATACACTAAGGCTAAGTGTGTCTCTTTATCAATACACCCAAGGTTCACAATGTGTAATTGTTTAATACGTTTTCAAAACCATGCTCACAATTTTATAAAATATTTTCAAATCTAATCCAATCTTCTTCAGCACTTGAAAACCCATTTTAAAAACAATCATATATGTTTTTAAAGAAAATCCCCTTTTTGAAAATAGTTTCCTTTACAAGAAATCATTTTAATACACTTACCACTTCAAATATATAAACATCCCAAAGGAATTTATCAATAAAAATATGAAATTAATCAAATTAACCCATTGTATAGAAACACCTAACTCAATATTGTAGAAACCTAGATTCTTTTAACAATGGTTACTATAAATAAAGTTAATAGCCTTTGAAAGAAAAGTCACACTAAGAAACTAAAAAAGGATTAATAGAAAACACTATCTGATCACAAATCTATAGCCAAAACCGTACCCAAAACCAAAGAAAAATAAAACCCAGAAGGATTATATACCTAGAGAGAATAAATCCAACCAAGAATGTGATCATTCATAGAAAGAAATGGTCCTAAAGGAAAAGAGTCTCCCAAAATTCCTTAGGAAGAGACTCTAGGTCGAGAGAGGTAAGGATGTGGGCAAAATGAAATGAAAATCAGTCATGTCCCATCCTAAAACCCAAAAAACATGACAACTACATGATTTGTAATCCATAAATTACATTAACACCGAAAAACCAATTAATTTTTATTATAAATTAGACATTTTTCTTTATACAACCAAGTATATTTACATAATGTATAAAATTTTCACGTTGTGTATCTAGTTCATGTGTTTTTCTTGATGGAAATTACACATCATGTGCTCCCATTACATGGCTTATAAACACCCAGAAAACAACAGAAAATTTAGGTTTATAACACCATAGTTTCTATACATGTTCAAATATCCACAATGAAATAATTATAACTTTTAAAAAATAATTTTACAAATAATTTTCATAAACAAAATCTAGTTATAAATCATTTTCCATTTTTCTCCTCCAGTTTTCATAAAATTATTTCATATTCTAAAAATAGAAATATAAAAAGTAGAATTGATAAAATAGAAATTCATATCCATGAATCAAGAGGCACACATGTCCATGAAATAACATATCATGTGAAGCTATGTGATAAAACCTCATATAAAAATTTGTGACCAACAATCCATAATAAAAACAATCATGTGATAGATAACCATAAATAATAAAGTACCTCACATTTTGGATATATCCTATGGTAAATTATGTACTAGACACTCACAAGAATAAATAGGAAAACATTGGATCCAATAGATATCAATTACTTCCACTCGATATCCCAAAAAGTTGCCTCCTAATGGTGCCACACACACTAAGGTCACCCATGTCTCTTTACCAATGAACCCATTGTTCCTAATGTGTAATTTCACAATACATTTCCAAAATCAATCTCCCAATTTTATAAAACAATTTCAAAGGAAATACAATCCACTTTGGAGTTTTAAAACCCATTTTCAAATCAATAAAATTATTTTTCAAATAAAACCCTTTTTAGAAAACATTTTACTTTTTAAGAATTCATTTGAAACAACTTACCACTTCAAATAAAAGAAAAAAACAAAATGAATTTGTCAATAATTACATGAAATTAATCAAGTTAACCCATTATATAGAATCACCAACCTCAACATGGTAGAAACCTAGATTCATTTGATAGTGGTGATTGGAAACCAAGAGAACAGCCTTCGAAAGACAAGGCACGCCATGAAATTGAAAAGGATCGATAGAAAACACTATCGGATCATAAATCTGCATCCAAAACCACAGTTGTAACCAAAGACAAATAAAAAATCAAAGTATTATATAGATAAATAAAATTTAATCCAACCAAAAATGTGATCAATCACTAAATGAAGTGATATGGAAGGGAATGAGTCACCCAAAATCACCTAGGAAGAGCCAATAAGTTGAGAGAGATAAGGCTACCAGTGGAATGAAATGAAAATCATCCATGCCCCACCCTAAAAACCAAAACTCGTGAAATTTATATAGATTATAATCTCATTACATGTCATATAATAAATTAATCACACATAATCCAAAAACCCATCTCTTTTTATTAAAAACATGATATTTTTTATTACATGATGTGAACCCTTTATATGACATGTAAAATTCTCACACTGTGTATCCAGTTCACTGGTTCTACCCAAAGCCATTACACATCATTTACTCTCATTACATGGTGTGTAAACACCCAATCAATAGAAAAAACTATAGGTTTGTACTGAAAATTCCAAAAACTCTCTGACTTCACCATTACAGGTATCCTCCCAATTCTTTTTCATCATTACTCAACCAATGAAAAAGTAAAACCCAAAAAAAGGTTAAAATATTCCTGATAGATTAGTAATGGAGAATTACAATCTCCCCACCATAAACACTTTCAGTCTCTGGAAATCCATTAAGATCATGGATCTACAATAAGAGAATGTCGCTACTGCCTCACCAGTGACTTATCCTCCCATGTCTCATGGCTATCCTTTATACAATACCACAATACCAAGACCAGGGGGATCATTTTATTTTACTGTAACTTATTCTAGTGATCTATAATTTGAATTTAATGCTCAACCAAAGTAGTATTGTGATCAATATTAATATTCTTCCATCGAATCCCATGGGAAGGATCTACTATATACCTTCACAACTTTGAAACATGAAACATTTCATGAATAGAAGTCAATCTAGATGGATAGTCTAACTGATATTCCACCCTTCTTAATCTTAAAATGATCTAAAAGGGGCCCAAAATCCTTAGTGACATCTTACCCTACTTATCTAACTGATGATATCCCAAGTGAGGTGAAACTATGAGAAAGACCTAGTACAAGCCTCAAACTCCAGTATCCATTAATGTTGGACTTCAAAGGATTTTCTGATGACTCTATTCTATGATAAGTATTCTCTGCATCAATTTCACCATCTCCATCATCTCTTGAACAACACTCGACCCCAACCAAGGCCTTCTCTCCAAACTATTCCCATCACAAGGGAGTTCTACATGGATGCCCATAAATATAATCAAAGGGTTCCATCTATATGTAATCCTAATAATAATTTTTATATGAAAATTAAAGAGAGGGAAAATTATTTTCTAAAGATCCTTTAAAATCAAGCACACAATCCTGGAGAATATCCTCTGGAACCTGGATAGTCTTGTTTTTCTATCCATTTTTCTATGGATGATAATCCATACTCAATATAATATGAGAACCCATTTCCTCCTGCAGAAATTTCCAGAACATGGATGTAAACCTCATATCCCTTTCAAAAAAACTGTGGAGGGAACCTCATAATGTCTCAAAATCTCTCTAATATAAAAGTCTCCAAGATGTTCCACTTTCATCATCTCTTGGATAGGTAGGAAATGCACTGATTTCATGAGTCAATCAATGATCACCAAAATGTCATCCTTCCCACTAGGAGTCCTTAGAAAATCAATAAAAAATTTTCATAGAGGATACCATAAAGACATAAAATCCAAGCCAAAGTAGGCTAAACCATAAAGTATATCAAGTCCCAACATGACCAACAGCCAACTCCAAACCAACCCGAATCAGAATCAGTAGCAACAAGAGAAGCCTATGTACTACAATATGCTCTTCCCTTTACCTAAATCCTATAATACAACATCTATAAATTCCCAAGGTCATAATTAAAGAGTTATCAAAATAAAATTATGATACACCACAGTTTCAATACAAGTTCTAATATCAAAATTCAATAATTATAGATTTTAAAACAAAATAGTTTTACAAATAATTTTCATAAAATAAATCTCATGGTAAATCATTTTCCATTTTTTATCATTTGGTTTTTATAAAGTCCTTTCATATTATCAAACAATAAATATTAAAACTATATTTGATAAAACAAATAATCATATCCATGCATCAAGAGGCACACATATCCATGAAAAAAATTATCATGCAGAGCTATATGATACAACACCATATAAAAATCATTGATAAACAATCCATGATATAAAAACAATAATTTGATAAATAACCATAAATTAAAAATTACCTCACATTGGGGTTCTATAATATGGGATACTATATACTAGATAGTCACAATCCTAAATAGTCATATGTTGGATACAACAGACATCGAGTCTTACCAGTTGATATCCCAAAAAAATACCTCATAGTGGTGAAATACACACTAAGGATACCCATGTTTCTTTATTCATGCACCCAAGGTTTCCAATGTGCAATTGTACAGGACATTTTCACAACCTTTCTCAAAATTTTATAAAATATTTTCAAATCCAAGCCAATCTACTTTAGAGTTTGAAAACCCATTTCCAAATCGAGAAATTATTTTTTCAAAGAAAATGACCTTTTTAAAAACATGTTTCTTTCTAAGAAATAATTTAAAAAAACTTACCAATTAAAATGAATGAAAACCCCATAGGAATTTATAAATAATGACATGTAATTCATAAAATTAACCCATTTTATATAAACACCTACCTCAACATGGTATAATTTAGGCTTCTTTCAACGATGGTGATTAGAAACAAAGAGAATGGACTTTTAAAGAAAAGGCATGCCAAGAAACTGAAAGGGGTCAATAGAAAACACAATATGATCACAAATTTTCATCCAAAACCACATATAAAACCAAATCCAAAGAAAAACTAGAAGGATTGCATACCTAGATATAAGAAATACAACCAAAAAGGTGATTGATCCCTAAATATAGTGATCTTTAAGGGAATTATTCTCCCAAAATCTCCTAAGAAGATCCTCTAGATTGAGGGAGGTAAGGTATTAGGTAGAATAAAATGAAAATAAGATGTTCCCCACCCTAAAAACCAAAACTCATGACATTTACATGGCATGTAATCTCATTACATGTCATATGATCCATGAAGAACATATACACCAAAAAACCAACAAATTTTTATTAAAAACCTGATATTTTTCATTACAATACATGAACCATTTACATGGATTATAAAATTCTCACATTTTGTATCCATTTTATGAGTTCTTCCTGGCATCCATTACACATCATGTACTCCCATTACATGGGTTTTTAATTACTAATGAATAGAAAAATTATATCTTTATGCTAAAAATTTTAAAAAATCCCAAAATTCAACATTACAGGTATCCTCCTAAATATTTTTCTATATTACTCAACCAATGAAAAAGGAAAACCAAAAAAAGGGCTAAAACATGCCTAAAAGAAAGGTGATGGGGAATTATAATATCCCCACTATAAACACTTTCTTCCCCAAGAAATGCCTCAAGATCCTGGATCCGCAAAAAGTGAAGTCCAGTATTGTATCATCAACAACTACCACTCCCATATCTCATGGTATCCTATATGCACTTTTATAGAACCCAGAATAGAAGGATCATTTTACCATGAAATAACTTATCCTAGAAATCCATAATCTAAACTAGATACTAAACCAAAGTGGTATCAGGATCAAGATAAACATCCAACCATCTATTAACATGATAATGATATAGTATATACCTCCAAAAATTGAAAACATGAAACAAATAATAGATATAAGTCAAGATATAAAGTATGTCCAACCAATAGGACACCCTACCTAGTTGTCTAACGATATCAAATGGGATCACAAACCTCGGTGTCAACTTAACCTACTTAACCAATCGACAATATCCCATGTGAGGTCAAACTATGAGAATTACCCTATCACCTACCTCAAACTATAGCATCTAACGAATAGAGTGATAATAATATTTTTTAAGACTTTGTGTCGTTATCAGTATCCTCTCAAACAATTGTACCATCTCCATCATCTCCTAAAAAACACTTGGCCAAACCATGTACCACTCTTCCAACTCAACCCAGCATAAGGGAGATCTATATGGATTCCCATAAAAATTCTCGATGGGTTCCATATTTATTAAGTCCTGATAACTATTGTTATTGAAAAATTCAACTAAAGGGAAATTATTTTCCCAAGATCATCCAAAATCAAGCACAAAACACTTGAGCGTATCCTATAGAACCTGGATAGTCCTCTCTATTTTTTTATTTGTCTGTGTAAGATAATCCATGCTCAATATAATATAGTAACCCATTAACTCCTACCAAATTTTCTAGAACTTGGATGTGAACCTCAGATACCTATCAGAAACAACTATATAGGGAACCCCATAAAGTCTCACAATCTCTCATACATACAAGCCCCAAGTTGTTCCACTTTCATCATCTCACATATAGGTAGTAAATGTGTTGATTTAATTATTCCATCAATGATCTCCCAAATCTAATTCTTACCACTAGGATTCCATGGAAAAACAATGAATAATTACATAGAGGATACCATAAATATATAAAATACAATCCAAAATAGACTAAACAATAATGTATATCAAGTCCCCATGTGACCAATAGTCACCTTCAGACCAACACAAATCGAAAGCAAAAGAAACAAGAGAATTCATCATACTATAATATGATCTTCCCTTTGAAATAATCTAGTAATACTATATCTAAAAACTCCCATAGTCATAATTAGGGTGTGAGAATAATCCTAGTATGATACCACCACATTTTATATACATGGTCTAATATCAATAATTCAAAAATTGTAGATTTTAAAACAAAATATTTTAAAATGATTTTCATAAATAAATATAGTTGCAAATCATTTTCCATTTTTTCCCTTTAGTTTTCATAAAATCCTT
This sequence comes from Viscum album, assembly GCA_963277665.1. Lineage (NCBI taxonomy): Eukaryota > Viridiplantae > Streptophyta > Magnoliopsida > Santalales > Viscaceae > Viscum > Viscum album. The sequence continues at coordinate 1,999,906,511 of OY728157.1, forward strand.
TCACATTATCAAACTAGAAATATGACAAGTAAAAGTGAAAAAACAAAATATCTATCCATGTATCAAGAGGCACACATGTCCAAGAAATAACTAATCATGCAACACTATGTGACGCAACCTCATATAAAAATTTGTGAGAAATAATCCATCATAAAAAATCATGTCATAAATATAAATAAATGACAAAGAACATCACATTTGGTCTCTAGACAATGGGACACTACGTACTATACACTCACAAGCCTAAAAACACATACATTGGATCCAACATACATCTATTCCTACCAATTGATATCCCAAGAAGTTACAACACACACCAAGGCTTCCCATTTCTCTTTCCTAATCCTCCCATGGTTTCCAATGTGCAATTTTCCAATAAATATTTAAAACCATGCTCAAAATTTTGTAAAACATTTTCAAATCCAAGAAAATCAACTTTAGAGTTTGAAAACCCACTTCCAAGTGAAGAAAATATGTTTTCAAAGAAAAATATGTTTTTTGAAATCATTTACCTTTCCAATAAATCATTTAAAACCACTTACCACTTTAAATAATTGAATATTATAAATGAATTTATCTAGAATGACATGAAATTCATCAAATTAACCCATTGTATAGAAAAACCTGTTGGAACCATGGTCCTCTATGCATGATTTGGAGTATGGTTTCTGTTTGTTTTCAATCCTCAGTGGAAGTTCAGAATGTGTACCAGCAAAGAGATCATACATTTCAAGAAGACAATAGTATTGAAGGTGGCGTCGTTTCCCAGTGTTTGCCAAATTTTTGGGCCTGAAAATTGACAAAATGGAGAAAAGTATTTTTGGAAAAGAGACTTGCGCGCCGTGTACTTGAAGGATAGGAAAATTGCACGCCATATTTTTTTCAATATTAGAACATAAAAATGACAAATGGATGGGGGCCGCACAAGTTTTGGGTTGGTCGCACAAGTGACCTGTGCGCCGTGAAGAGACTTACGCGCTGATGCCTAGGATGATTTGAAACTTGTGCGCCTATTGTTTTTCAAGATCATAACATTAAAATATGGAAAAGGAAAGAAGGTCGTGCAAGTATTAGTGTGGTCGCGCAAGTGAGTAGCGCGACAGAGGCTAGGGAGGATGAGCTGCGTGCTAGAACCTACGCGCTGAGGGAATACTTACGCACCACCGCGCAGGGGGTCCATTTTGCCTATAAATAGAAGATCACCCCTCCTCATTTGTAACGAAGTTCAAGACTTAGAGATTTTTCAAGCTCTCGTCACGCAAGTGGTTGAGTCGTACAAGTAGTTGTTGGGTCGCGCAAGCAGAGGTTGTGCGCCGGTAGTTGGCTGCACGATCAAGGCAGTTGGGGAGTTAAAGGCAAGTACATCTGTCTTTTTGAAGCTTCATGAAAGCTGGAAGATCACCTGGTACCCTCAGCGCAAAGTGATATTTGTCTTTTGGTGATAGTTGGACCTCAATAGAGCATCTACATACAACATAGGATGCTTTATTATGCAATGATGAAGAGACCTTCACGTCTATAAAATGAGTGTGACTTCACCAAGGGCAGTGAGCCAGGGGGAGTCAACGGGAGTGACCTGAGGGAAGCAGTGAGATTTCCCTGAACCTTTGTAAAGGCAGTGATCCTGGGACAGAGTGACTGTGACCGAACCTTTGTAATCCATAGCTAGTGAAGATTAGTGGAATTAGGTACGACTGACAACTTGTCGGTGTATGATCCTTGGACGTATCCCTTAGTGGTGAACCAAGTAAAAAGTGTCGTGTCTTCTCTGTGAATGTGAATGTTCGCTTTCTGATCATATTCATCATACAGGTTCAACAAGTTCCTACCAATGTGGGAACAAGATCCATCACATTAAAAGAAAAATTTGTCACCCTGATTCACCCCTCCATTCTCATGGTGTCCCGAGGTTCTTCAAATGGTATCAGAGGGAGGTTACTGGTGTTGAATCTGTCCTTTATCATCATGTAGAATGCAGTCAATGTCAGGGGAGTCCCTCACTTCGATGGAAGTAATTTCCATATCTGGAAGAACATAATGATATCTCACCTAAGATATCTTGGAATGGAAGTTCTCTTTCCTACTGTGCAAGGAATACAAGTCACTGATCCAACAGGCCTGGCTATGACTGAAACAGATAGAAAATTCTTGATGCAGATGCTAAAGCACAAAATGCACTCACTGCAGCCCTTTCTGATCAGATCTACCAAAAGGTGATGAATTTCACCTCAGAAAAATCCATGTGGGATAAACTCGATAATATTTATAAAGGATATAGCAAAGTGAAGGAGGAAAAATTATAAGTGCTGCATAATTGGTTTAATGATCTAAATATGCATCCAGACGAGAATACAGACTCATTCTTCAATCGAATTACTGAAGTGGTTGGAGCAATTTGAGGTCTAGGCGAAGAAATAAAAGACATTGATATTGTAAATAAAATATTAAGAAGACTTCCACATCTATACAATGCAAAGGTTTCAGCCCTTGAGGAAAGATATCTTTCCAAAATTTCTCTGGATGATCTGTTGAGTAGCTTGGTAGTATATGAAATGAGAGTCAAGCTAGAAGATGCTATGACTCGTGTGAGCAAGGAAATGGAATTCAAGTCTAGGGATAAACTGAAAATCTCAAAAGATAGTAGCGGTGAAGATGATGAAGAAAAATAAATTCTTTCTCTCTTTGCAAAGAAGTTACAGAAGGTAAAATGGAAATTCAAAGGGAAGTTACCTCTTGCATGTTTTCATTGTAGAAAAGTTGGTCACATTGCCTCTCAGTGCTTAAGAAAGATCAATGATGAAGATAGTGAAGATGAAATCTTTGAGAAGCCTCGAAGAATGTTCTTCAAAAATGGAGACTTCAAATTTGGAAAAAAAATGCAAAGGAAGAGTTTTGTCTGTGAAGAGGAAGAAGATGATAATGAATTATGTGATGAAGAAGAACCAGAATTCAAAATTGGGAACCATGCTTCCATGATGGCCACTGTTGAAAAGTCATGAGATACTCGTGGAGAAAAACAACTGATAACTTTTTTATATCCCGAGATGTAACTTAAGGATGTGGTTAGCAAGATTAAGATTAAATGTAAGAGTTGCAATAAGTGGAAATCAATTGTAGAAGAATCAACTGAATACGTTGATCAACTTGATGTTGAAATTGAACGACTGGAATAATTTTTGAAGGTACAGTCTAAAATAATTGAAAGCAATGATGATGTAGTGGATTTGAAACTAAGAATTGAAGAGCAGGCAAAGGTCATCAATGACCTCACCTCCAGACAAGATGAAAAATCCAAGACTACTGAGGGTCTTGAGGAGGAAGTTGTTACTCTAAGGAGTAAACTTGAGACTGAATCAATTCCAAAAGAATCGAGGAAGAAAATAAAGTTTGGAAGATTCTGAGATGCAGAATTACTAGCAAGATCCAACTGTGGTTCAGATGGGGTCGGAAAAATCTTGAGTGATAAAAGACCCGTTTGCATGGGAAAGAGTAGAATTGGCTTTGAGGCTGAGACATCAACTGCTGGAAGTGAAAAGATCCAAAAGAAAGATAAGATGAAAGTTGAACATGTTGAAACGTTGCCTAAAGTGCAGAAAAAGGAACCCTCAATCCAAACTAAAAGGAGAACTGAAAATTATCCTCAAACATTCCTAAATGACAGACAGTCTAACTATTCTTCCAAGGAAGATGTTATGAGAAGAAATTCAAGTGAGAAGACATTTCCTCTCATACAGTGTCAGTTTTGTTTCTTTCTAAGCCATACCATGTCTTATTGCAAAGAGGCAAGAATCTATCTGAATGGATAAGATATAGAAGTTCAAAAAATGAGAACAAATTCATATCATATTCTTATAGAAGAAACAATTTCTATGGATATTGTTATCATTGTTCTAACTTTGGTCATAAGGATGCTAATTGCAGGCAGAGAAGGGACATGGACACCTCATACCGAAGTTCAAGACAGGTCAAGTCTCATCAACAAGATAGTGTTGCTCTTTCAAACAGGTATTATCCTCTCAAAAAATATTTCGACTATGAAGAACCTGGGTGTACGGAAGAGATAATTGAAAAATATCAGTACTATATACTCAATCCAATATCTTATGGAAGGAAAAGAAGAAGATTGAGAAATCCAACCTTGCAGAGGTGGCCCTCAAAGCTACAAAGAACAACAGTACCTGGATTCTGGATAGCGATTGTTCATCTCATATGATAGGTAATTCCGACCTGCTAACAGATATCAAAAGGAAGGTTAATGGTACAGTACGATTTGGTAATGATGGAGCTCTGAAAATTAAAGGGAGTGGAAGTATTGAATTAGCTAATGGAGAACTAAAGAAGACTGAAGTCCTTTACGTAGATGGCCTACATCATAATCTCGTCAGTGTGAGTCAACTCTGTGACTCAGGACTTATAGTTACTTTTAATCAGAATGGTTTCACTATCAAGGGAAAGATAGGCAATTCACTTATGAAGGGATGCAGAATAGAAGGCAACTTGTATCAGGTTGATAGTGAAGAAAATGTCTATTACATAACTGTTGAAGAAGAAAAAAATTTGTGTCATCGGAGATTGGGACACATCAATCAACAAGACATGGAGAAAATATCAAAATTGGGAATTTTCATGGACATTCCCAACCTGAAGCGTGAGCGTGAAAAATCTTGTGATGCTTGCATTCGTGGGAAGCTGGTCTATAGTTCATATCGGCCAAAGAAGAAAAGGGCATCTCACCTTCTTGATCTGATTCATATAAATGTATGTGGGCCGATAAATGTTGCTGGAACTCATGGAGAAAGGTACTTTGTCCTTTTCATAGATGATTACAATAGAATGGCATGTGTGATGGTCATTCACAGGAAACGACAAGTCCTTGATTGCATGAAAACATATCGTCGAATCGCCGAGATGATACTGAACGAACAATCAAAGTGTTGTGATCTAACAATAGAGGAGAATACATGTCCATTTAATTTGAAACTTATCTGGAGAGGCATGGGATATAGTATGAGGTAAATGCTGTGAGAACTCCACAGCAAAATGGAGTTGTTGAACGTAGGAATCGACAGGTGAACAACATGGCACGAACTATGCTGATTGAGAGTCGTATTCCACGACATTACTAGAAAGAGGATATTCAAGCTGCAGTGCACATTCAGAATCGAATAGGACTTTATATGGGTGAGACGAAGACACCATATGAATTGTGGCATGGACAAAATCCCTCTTTAAAATAATTTCATGACTTTGGAAGTAAATGCTTCATCAGGAACAAAGAAGGAAATCAATTGAAGTATTGCGACAATGCAGATGAAGGAATTTTCCTTGGTTACTCAATGAATAGAAAATCCTACAAATGTTTCAATAAGAGTTTAGGAAGGATTTTGGAAAGCAGTGATGTTAAGATAATTGAAGAGAAAACCACAAATGATTCAAGGACGTCATATGTTGATGTGATAGAAATTCCAAAAGAAAGTGAAAGTGAAGAAAATACAAATGTAGAAATAGAGGAAGTTGTACAAAACACACAACAGTCACATCATGATATTGACTCAGAAGAAGAATCTGAAGAAGAAACTATGGCTGAAGAGAATGCAACTGAACCTCGCAGGAGAAATCGAAGAGCTGAGATTGATCCATCCAACATAATTGGGGACAAGAGTGCACCCACTCAAACAAGAAGGATGGGGAATAACATGCAATCTGCATTTTTATTAGTTGTAGATCCACCCTCATTCGAAGAAGCTGCAAATGATTAATCTTGGGTGAAATCCATAAATAATGAATTAGATCAGATTGATAAGAATCATACATGGGATCTTTTCCAGAGACCTGAAGGTCAAAATGTTATTGGTACCAAATAGATCTTCAAAAATAAGTTTGATGAGCATGGAAGTGTCATTATAAACAAGGAACGACTGGTATGTAAAGGATACTCCTAGGTTGAAGGCATTGATGTTGAGGAAACCTTTGCTCCAGTGGCTAGACTGAAGTCAATCAGGATTTTCCTTGCCATGGCACTCCAAAGAGGATATAAATTATATCAAATGGATGTCAAGACAGTATTCTTGAATGGAGTACTCAAAGAAGAAGTCTACATTGAACAACCAATGGGTTTTGTTCTAGGGACTAATGAAACAAAGGTCTGTAAACTGAAGAAAGCTCTATATGGTTTGAATCAGGCACCATGGGCGTGGTACTCATGGCTAGATTCGTATCTAAAGAATCTAGAATTCAAAAGAGGAGTATATCACAATCTCTATGTGAAGAATTATCCAAACGATCAATTCACGGTTCTAGTCTACGTTGATGATATAATATTTGGTGGCAGCAGGCAGAAATCAGTGGATGAATTTTCCAATCACATGAAATCAGAATTTGAAATGTCTATGATTGGGGAGATCACATATTTCTTGGGGTTGCAAGTGATTCAAAATAAGGAATACACTTTCATTTCTCAGGAAAAGTATGCAAGAGAGCTGTTGAAGAAGTTTAATATGCATGACTCCAAACCAATGTAAACTCTGATTTCAGTTGGAACTATTAGAAAGCATGAGGATGGGGCCTCTGTTGATCCCACCATGTACAGGAGGATCATTGGGAGCCTACTGTACCTGACAGTGACATGGCCAGATATTGTCTTTGCCACATGCCTTGCGGCCCACTTTCAGAGTAATCTAAAGGAGGAACATATGGAGGCCATAAAAATAATCATGAGGTACATTCAAGGTAAACATAACTTCGGGTTATTTTTTTTTTGCAGGCAAGGACAGTGAACTATCAGCATTTTTTGATACTGACTGGGTTGGTGATGTAGTAGACAGAAAGTCCACTAGTGGTGGAGCCTTCTATATTGGGTAGAAATGTGTTCGCTGGTTGGGCAAGAAACAAGAAAGTACTTCTCTTAGTACTGCTGAAGGTGAGTATATCTCCGCCACAAAGGCATGCACTCAACTGCTTTGGATAAAGCAACAACTAACAGATATCGGTGATGAGGTGAAGCAACCAATGGTAATTTACTGTGATAACAAGAGCGCAATTGATCTTACGAAGAATCTTGTTCATCATTCTCGTACGAAACATATTGAAATCAGGTATCACTTTATCAAAGAAAAATTTGAGCAAGGAGTGATTAGAATGGATCATGTGGGAACTGATAAGCAAGTGGATGATATCCTGACCAAGCCACTGTCAGCGGCTGTGTTTGAGAAGCATCGGTTGAACCTCGGTGTTCAGCCACCTCCCAGTGAATAAGAAGCTTACACGACACCCCTCTCCCCGATTATGATAACTGTTTTTATCTTTTTATGGATGTGATGTAGGTTTGTGGGGGAGATACTATCTAGGGGGAGTATGGTTTGAGATGAACATTGAACAAATTACCAGGATTTGGGTTTATTGTCAATGGGGGAGAAAGGAATAAATTCAGGCATGTTCAGGCATGTAAATCTCTTGTGACACAATAAGAATTCGATGTCAGTGATAGGATGATAAGGATAAGAAGGAATTCATCAGTCATGTAATGATTCTTGGGCATCATTGAGAATTCCAAAACGCTGGAACCCAATTCAAGCTTCCTCTCTTGTTTTCCATACTGATCATTTCTCATGTAGTCTTAGAGTGTTGGCTGAGTTGATTCTTGCGTTTTTGGTTTGCACGTGGATGGAGATCTATTGAATTTATTTTCTGATTGCCAACAAACCCAAAGGGGGAGATTGTTGGAACCATGGTCTTCTATGCATGATTTGGAGTATGGTTTGTGTTTGTTGTCAATACTCAGTGGAAGTTCAGAATGTGTACCAGCAAAGAGATCATACAGTTCAAGAAGACAACAGTATTGAAGGTGGCTCCATTTCCCAGTGTTTCCCAAATTTTTGGGCCTGAAAATCGACAAAATGGAGAAAAGTGTTTTTGGAAAAGAGAATTGTGTGTCGTGTACTTGAAGGAGAGTAAACTTGCACGCCATATGTTTTTCAAGATCAGGACATGGGAAAATGGCAAAGGGATGAGGGTCGCACAAGTTTTGGGCTCGTCGCGCAAGTTACCTGCGCGTCGTGAAGAGACTTGCGCGCGGATGCCTAGGAGGATTGGAAACTTGCGCGCATATTATTTTTCAAGATCATAACTTCAAAATATGGCAAAGGAAAGAAGGTTGCACAAGTATTAGTGTGGTCGTGCAAGTGAGTAGCGCGATAGAGGCTAGGTAGGATGAGCTGCGCGCCGGAACCTACGCGTTGAGGGAAGACTTGCGCGCCACCGTGCAGGGGGTCCAGTTTGCCTATAAATAGAGAACAACCCCTCCTCGTTTGTAACGAAGTTCAAGACTTAGATATTTTTTGATCTCTCGTCGTGCAAGTGGTTAAGTCGCGCAAGTGGTTGTTGGGTCGCGCAAGTAGAGGCTGCACGCCGGTAGTTGGCTGCGCGATCAAGGCAGTTGGGGAGTTAAAGGTGCAACGTCGCGCAAGTTTGGTGTTGAAGGAGGTAGTTTCGCACAAGTGGTTTGGTGTCACCTGCGCTCCAAATTTGTGCCACGCAAGTGACTTGTGCGCCGGGATTGAAACTTGCATGCCGGGCTTGGAGAAGTGCACCAGGGTTGTTAAAGTACATATGTCCTTTTGAAGCTGCACGAAAGCTGGAAGATCGCACGGTACCCTCAGCGCAAAGTGATATTTGTATTCTGGTGAGAGTTGGACTTCAACAGAGCATCTACATACAATAGAGGATGCTTTCTTATGCAATGATGAAGAGACCATCACATCTATAAACTGAGTGTGACTTCACCAAGGGCAGTGAGCTAGGGGGAGTCAAAGGGAGTGACCTGAGGGAAGTAGTGAGTTATCCATGAACCTTTGTAAAGGAAGTGAGCCTGGGATAGAGTGATTGTGTCTGAACCTTTGTAATCCACAGCTAGTGAAGATTATTGGAATTAGGTACGACCGATAACTTGTCGGCATATGCTCCTTGGACGTAGCCCTTTGTAGTGAACCAAGTAAAAAGTGATGTGTCTTCTCTGTGCATGTGAATGTTTTCTTTCTGATCATATTAATCATATAGGTTCAACAAGTTCCTACCAATGTGGTAATAAGATCCATCATATTAAAAGAAAAATTTGTCACCCTGATTCACCCCTCCCCTCTCAGGGTGTCCCGGGGTCCTTCAAAACCTACCTCAATGTGGTAAAAATCTATCTTTTTTCAATAATGGTGACTGGAAACCAAGAGAATGACCTTAAAAGACAAGGCATGCCAAGAAACTAAAAAGTATTGATAGAAAACTTTATCTGATACAAATCCATATCCAAAACCAATACCTCAACCAAATCCAAAGAATAACCACAATGATTAATTACCAAGAGAAAAGCAATCCCACCACAAAGGTGATCAATCACTATATAAAGTCGTCTGTAAGGGAAGGAGTCACCCAAAATCACCTAGGAAGAGACTCTAGGTTGAGACATGTATGGTTGTAGGCAGAATGAAATTAAAATCAGTTGTGACACACCCTAAAAACAAAAACTCACAAAATTTACATGGCGTGTAATCCCATTACACATCGTGTAATCCATGAAGCACATATAAACCAAAAAAGTCATCATATTTTATTAAAAACATGATATTTTTCATTAAAGGATGTGAAAATTTTACATAGTGCATAATCCCATTAAAAATTGCGTAATCCATTAAGCACATATATACCAAAAGAATCATCACTTTTTATTAAAATCCTGATATTTTTCATTACATGATGTGAACCGTTTACACGACATGTAAAATTCCCATGCTATGTGTCCTATTTATGGGTTCAACCTGATGTCCATTACACATCATGTACTCCCATTAAATGATGTGTAAATTCCCAGAGAATAGTAAAAGCTATAGGTTTGTTCTAAAACTTTCAAAAAAAATCATTTTATTCAACATTATAAGTATCTTCCTAATTACTTTTTGGAATTACTCAACCAATAAAAAAAGGAAAACCAAAAACAAAGGATAAAACATATGTGATAGAAAGGTAATGGGGAATTATAATCTCCCCACCATAAATTATTTATTCCCCCATAAATCCCTCGAGATATTTATCCTCAAAAAGATAAGTCCATTTCTGCCTAGTAAACCACTCCAACTCCAACATCTTTTGGATATCCTATTTAAAATTCCATTGTAATTGGACTAGGGGGATCATTTTACTATATAGTACCTTATCCTGGTGATTCATAATATGAACTAGCTACTCAACCAAAGTGGTATTAAGCTAAAGATAAACATCCTCTCGTCTCATCACATGGGAAGGATATTGTATATACCTCCTCAACTAAGAAACATGTAACACATCATGGATAGAAGTATATCTATAAGGAAAGTCCATCGAATAGGCCACCCTCCCTAGTCATCCAAAAATCTAAAAGGGGTACACAAACCTTGATTCCAACATACCCTATTTATCCAACTAATGATATCCCAAATGAGTTGAAACTTTGAGAAAGACCCAATCACCAAACTCAAACTCCATAGGCTGATGATGATGGTATGCATAATATTTTTGATGAATCTATGTCATGACTAGTCTCCTCGGGATTTACTACACCATTTCCATCATCTTATAAAAAAACCCTCAGCCCAAACAAGGAACACTCCCCCAACTATACCCAGCACAAGGTATAAGTTCATGTGTCTAATATTGGATTTCTTTATGCATAGAAGTATGTGCCATAGTAATATGAAGAAGGGGTAGATAATGTTTGAGGTATGGTGTTTATCTCATCTTCTATGGTGTTAGATTTATTTGATATAGGTTCTACTCATTATTTTATATCATAAAAGTTAGTTGTTGTGTTGGGTTTTAATTCGGAATTTATACCATTCTTATTATATATTTTTACACCTTTGGTAAAGAGGTTAGAACAAGGTTTTAGATATCCCGCATTTCAGGTGATGATAATTGACTTTGAGGTGGAGAGGGAATTTCTAGTGATTGATCTTGACATCTTTTTCTTTTTTGTCGACATGGATTGGATGATCAGTTTTAATTTCCAGATAGACTATTATTATTATTGATTATAGTTATTATTGGTTGATGGGGTCATTAATTTTTTCCAAGGTGAGTGGGACTCTAGATCGGGAAGGGAATGGCATGTTGTTCCTTATGACAGGGAAATATTGTGCCAATTGTCAGAGATGTTTCTTGATGTATTTTACCCTTGTTTGTTTTGTCGGATTCATGTAGTGGTGTGTTCCGACCCTAAGGTCTTTCCAAATGATTTTTCTAGTTTACCACCCTATAGAGGTGTCGATTATACTATAGACAGATGTTTCTTTCTGTAGTTGACCCTTTTTGTGTGGTAAGATTCTTTCAGTGGTGTGTAAATACCCTAAGGTATTTCCATATTGTTTTTCTCGCTTACCACCCAAGAGAGAGGTTTATTTTACTATATAAATACTCCTATGTCAACTAGAAAATCCACCCAGGTCACGACTTGGCCTTCCCTAAGCCATGAACCTAGTCATATGACCCCAGGAGTCTCTTATAGTACCTTTGTTTCCTTACAATCACACCACAAGAAATTACCCATTGGAGTCAATTATCAGACTAATAATTATCTCCACAAGCCAACACATTTTCTTTTAGTGTGTTTTTTCCTCACTCACACACATTCTGGGAAACTTCTCAAGAGGTCACTCATCATGATCACTACACTAGGACAAGCATGCTTTACTATTGAGTTCTAATCAGGAAGTATATTGAAAATAAATGTGTACATTATTGACATGGGTAGTAAAATTTAGCCATTTGTGTCTCACTATTATAGGGGTGTTACACTCTCTTCCCCTTTAAAGCACAAAGTCCTCATTGTAGACCCCAAGCCATAAACCCATGTAGTGCCTCTATACTTCTAGATCGGTGTTGGATCTGATGCCATTTTTCATGAATCTTCCTTCCCCAATCCTTGAACCATATCATCTGATCACATAGGTCTTACGTAATACCTTGGTTACCTTCCAAGAACACCATAGGCTATTAACCACCATGGGAACTTATCAAACTAATAGCTTCTCCAACAGACCGACACATGTTCTTTTAATATGTTTTTTCTTCACTCACACACACCTTGGGAAACTTACTAGAAGGTCACCCATTTTGATCACTAATATAGGACAATAATGTTGAACTGTGGAGTTCTAATCATGCAGGCTCCTAAAAAGAAAGGTTTACCTTGTTGACATGGGTAGTAACATTTATCCCTTTTATGTCTCACTTTTCTAGGGTTTTTAAAAGTTTCAACATATAGGTAAAATGAGGAAGATTTATCCTTAAAATCATATTACATAAATTCTCCCGACTATGATAGTGCATCCCACATTGAAATAGTAAAAATAGAAATTGATATCAATAAGAAGAAAGACTTCCAAACATTTCCTTCAATTATTGATGCAAAGATTCTCCTATTCTTATTTAACCTATGAAAATAAAGGATCTCTTTACTATATACCAATATGCACAACCATTTCTTCTTATTTTACACTTCTTCCTCTTCCCTTCATTTTTTTCAATTTCTCTAAACAAATTGTTACCTCTATATATATGTAGTATCACCCTTCTTCTTATGTTTAAATTTGAATATCCAATTCATATTCAAACCACAAATTTTTTCTTCAAACTCATCCTTTGGATCTATGTCCCAAAAGATATTGATCATCCAATTTGAAATTTTTATTTATTATAGAATTAAATATCCACCAAATACATCAGATGAAGCTTAGTTATCACACTTCTTCGAAACTACCCGGAATCCACTTTTATGGCCTAATAATAAGAATTGAATCACAACCTATCAGTTTTCAATAGTTTTCATATAACTTCCACACACAGTTGTGGAATGGTCAAGGTATTATGGAATGGAGGTCATGAAGTCTCCAAAACATACAAAAACTAGCCAAATTGCCTCTCTAACGTGGTCAAGGTGTTGCAGTGTGGATATCACCAATTCCTCATAGCCGTAAAAATCTAGCCAACTCCTCTCGAAAACATGTTACACTCATTATAGTGTAGTATTTTATCAATTCCCTTGAATATGGTGTGTTTATAGAGCTATGGGATGGAGGTCCCAAAAATTCCAAAACCACTAAATTCCATATAGTAGTTCTCTGTGACATGGTCCTTCACTATGGCATGGAGTACATGGATTTTCTAGCACCACTAAAAACAAACACAACCTCCTCAACATCACAGTCCTTTACTATGTCATGGATAACTCATTTGAAGTCTCCTCTATGGAATGTACACTTATACTATAGAATATTATAACCTACTATAATGTAGTAACATGCTCTTTGGTATGGAACCTATGCTCTTACTTATTTAAATCGTCTTGCATCGTAAAATTCATTCATGATATATAAACACTAAGAACATTTCACATGGAATCATATGATTTAAATATACAATATGATTTACTTATTAGAAAAACAATCCAAAATACTTAATCATATCCTCTTTACCAAATCTTTACCCTCACAAAAACATAACAACCATCAAAGAAACTACTAGGCATAACAATCCCCCCCCCCTTAGATTTTTCTAGTAACCAAGGAACATAAATCACTATAAAAATATAAAAACATAACAATGTATCATTATCCAACAATTTTAATACTATTTTAGTGAAATTAGTGTAGGAAATGAGAAAATTGGACAAATAAAATAATTTTTTCTATAAGATAGTAATCTATATGTAGCTTTCATAACATGAACTTCACAACATTCAAACTAAATTTCAATATCACAACAATAATTCTTTAAAAATAGAAATATTCCTACAAAAATTTATAATAAATTATTAAAATAGTTCACACATGATGAAATCATAGATTACCACTTTTAAAAACTCTCTATAAATATATTATTCCTCCAATGGTAACACATATCAGTGGATGCTCCCCTTACATTGTATACTCCCCCTTTTAAAAATAATAGGAAGATAAATATAAAGGAACTATTTATTTTTTTCAATTCTTATCCTCCTATGAAAATAATATCTATAGAAAAGAAATGAGTGGGGACAAGTAACCCCATACATTAGCCCTAAAAACATAGATTGTACATCTAACTTCAACCTCGGATTCTATAATGCTTCTTTTGATAAGGGTTTGATGAATACATCTATAATTTGTTTCTTTTTTGAAGAAAATAAACCTTAACTCATTCTTATCCACTAGATATTTGATTAATTGAAATTTTATATCAATGTGCTTGGACCTTTAACATAAAGCTATATTTTATTGAAGGTTAATTTCACTTTGATTATCACATCCCAAATATAACGGAAACTTCACTTCAATTTTCAGATCTTCAAGTTGAGTCTTCATTCACATAAGTTGTGTTGAGTAATGAGTGGAATATATCTAGCCTAATTAGTGTGAAAGGTTACTAAATTTTATTTTCTTAAATTCCAACAAACACATATTATTCCTAGAAATAAATCTCTAACAGATGTAAATCTTCTATCATCAACACATCTTTCCCAATATGCATCTAAATAACTAAATAGATCAAGATTCCCTTTTCTGTCATATTTAAACCCAAAATATATTATGAATTTGATGTATATAAGTATTCAACTTCTGGATAAAAAATGATAATATTTTGGTTCACTTTGATACCTAGCTCAAAGTGTAATACCGTATACTATATCTGGTCTTGATGTTGTCAAGTAAAGTAAACTTCTAATCAACTTCTATAATTCCCTGAGATCAACTTTATTTACCTTATCATCTTTTTCTAAATCTCTTCCTACTAAAATTTTCATAGAAAAATTATTCTAATACTCCATTAAAAACTTCTTCAAAATATCAATGGTATAATATTCTTGATATAGAAAAATATAATCCTTCTAATGAAAAATTTTTAAGAGAAGAAAGTATCTCATTTCACAAAGCATGGAAATTTGAAAAATATTATTCATTTATTTTAAAAAAATATTTACAAACTTATGCATTTATTTAA
Organism: Viscum album; assembly: GCA_963277665.1. Lineage (NCBI taxonomy): Eukaryota > Viridiplantae > Streptophyta > Magnoliopsida > Santalales > Viscaceae > Viscum > Viscum album. Next base: position 1,999,921,511 of record OY728157.1, read on the forward strand.
AAAAATCACAAAAATCTTCATTATTTTCAAAAATAATAATTTCATCTACATAAATGATGAAAATTTTAAATACCACATTATCATATTTGACATATAGATTGTTTTCAACTCTCCCTTTTCTGAAATTAAACTTCTTCAGGAAAGTTTTGAGCTCATAATACCAAGACCTTGGGGGTTTTTTAGCCCATATAAAACCTTATTTGACATGAAAAAAAAATTATCATCTTATACAAGTAGGAAACCACATGGTTTTTCAATATATACCTATTCTTCCAATTTACCATTGAAGAAGTCTAACTTGACATCTATTTGAAAGATCTTACAGTGCCTTCATGCTATAATGAAAAAAAATCATATGGTTTCAAGTCTTGTAACCGGTATAAAGTTTTCATTAATGTTAACTCCTTCAAAAAATTACTATCCTTTATATACCATTCTTTCTTTATTTCTCACTACTTCGCCTTTTTCATTAATCATGTTTCAAAACACTAACTTTGTCCCAATAATGTTATTTTCATTAGGATTGGGAACCAACTCCCAAGCCTCTTTATTTTCAGTTTGATCTATCTATTCATTAAATACATCAACCCACTCTTGATATTTCATTTCTTATTGAACATATTTCAGTTCAAGTTAAGAGAACAATGATATACGATATTTTTTCCTCAATGTTCTTCTAGTTTCAAACTATTCACCATGATATCTGATGATATTTTGAACTTTAACAGGATTTCTCAACCTTAGATGATGTGAACAAGTTTGTTCTTCATCACTCTCATTTACTAAATCAACTTATTCAACTGAAACTTCTTCAATATTCTCACTATTTTCTAAAGCTTCACCTTACAGTTTTACAAAAATAGATTCATCATTGTTTCTTATGAAACTTGCTTCTTCATTTGAGTTCACTTTGTTTATGTGTTCTGTCACTACCAAATCAAAATCATCAGAAACATTTCATGTATCATTTTTAACAATGATATCCTTATCCATTTGGTGGATAACAAGGGAAGATACCTTAAACACCACTTGTTTCAAATTTTTCCATATTTTCACCTTTAACTTTTGACAATTTAAAGGTTGTAAAATATTCTAAAATACTTAAATATTATACATTTATTATAATAAATCTCATGAGATGATATATTATAATTTTTCCTATAAATAAAATAATTTTTTATATAATCCTTTTCTCTAATGGATTGTATCTAGAAATAATGAGATTTATCATACTATAACAACATAGTTTGATCCTCATCTACAAGACTTATATTCTTTCATTCATTTACATCATTTTATTATGGTTTGAATAGAACACTAAGTTCATAATTAATTCCATGTTTTACAATATATGGTTCAAATATTCCACTAGTGTACTCAAAACCATTATCAGTTCTAATCTTATTCGAAGACTAATCACACTCTTTTCCTACACTTCTCTTGAAACTTTTAAACCTTTTTTGAGACTATGATTTATGTTTTATAAACATAATAAATGTAATATGAGTAAATTAGTTTTTAAAGAAAATAAAATATGCATCTCTAATATTTATTTCTTCCTCATAGGACCAAAAATGTCAGAGTGAATGAACTCCAAAGGATGAGTAGTTTTTATTTCAACCTTATTGTTTATAGTATTCACAATCTTTCATTTTGAAAGGTGGAACACATCCAATTACTTTATCTTTTTAACTTAAGAACAAAACAAAAATTATTTCCATAAATGATCTTACACGTGTTCCTTTAGCCTAGATGACCATGTATTTTATTCCACAGTTGATTTTCTTCATTCAAGTTTAAATAATAATAATTTGCAGCATCACCAATCTGAAACAAATTGCCTCTTGTTTGTTTTCCTATTTCCAAAATACATCTATATTTCAAACATGTTATAAAAACACATCTTACCAAAATATCACTTTATTTACTTTATCGCATAATTGTGACACACTAAGAAGATTGTGTTTTGGTTCTTCAATATAAAATGTATTTTTTTGATTTAAATTGATATTTACCAATCAATGTTGATCTAACACATTTGATCATGAGTGGTCCATTATTTATAAAAGTAATCAAACCTTATTTAAATTTTTCAACATCCTTGAGAAGTTTTATATCTTTTTTCATGTGCGAATAACAACCACTATCCGAAATCCCTAGATATTCTTCTTTAAAAACATTATAGGAAACTTCACAAACTAGAGATTTTTATTTTCCTATACCCTTATTATTCTGAGACTTATGAGGAATTTCTATTGAGAAATTTTGAGTTGGTAGCATAAATAGAAAACCTTTTGAAAAATGAATAGGTTTCACACATCATTCTAAAATATCCTTCAATGGTTGAAATCTATTTTCATTTTTCAATTGTGATTTCATAAGTTGTCTCTAACTTGTTCTCTTTTGAGAAAGATAACCCACAATTAAATTTTTTTCTTCCAAACCATATAAAATCGTCACTATATTGGTTATTAAACAAACACATAATTTTCATGTGCTAAAAACCTTTATAGTTCCATAAATAACCATAAAAATCATATTTTATTTTATAAGCATCATGTTTCCAATAACTTTAATCATGTCTTTAAACCTTCACCCCACCATTAATTTTGGATTCTTTATGTAAACCAAAAAAATTTTGGACACTTGACATATCCTTCTTCATATTTTTTATTTATTTTTCTAAATTAGAGATTTCTAAAAGACACTCTTTGAGATCTCTTTTTAGTATGAATTCCATCTTAGTTTCTTCATTTGTTCAACTTAACTACAACTTTCAATAGTAAATTCTTATTCATTCACCATTTCATAATAATTTTACATAAACATCAATTGATGTCTCCATTTATTATTCCTTATCACTCTTGTCAATATTTTCACATTTAGATACGAAATTTCCTTTTTGAATTTCGAAAACAATTTCCTCCTACCTTTAGAATAAACCCTAGGTTTTTCAATATTTATTGATATCTTCTTAAACAATTCCTTGAAACTTATTCTTCTTCATCATTGACTCCATCTACTTTTATCTTGGGATAGTTTCCAATAAAAATTCTAAATTATCCGCACCGAATTCATTTTAGTGTATGTTTACCTTTAAAACTTCCCTTCCCTCTTCTCACATTTTTAGAGATTAGAGACATCATCTAAAAACTTATCACTCAAATTGGTATTGAAATTAGAATAATCAATATCTTCTTCATCAACATTATTCTTATTATTTTCTTTCTTTGAGTCCTTAAGATAGATTTCTTTTTTATCCTAACACATATTCTTGAGAATAAATTATTTTATCATCTCATAGGTATTAATAATTCAATGAAAATCATTGAGAGGAAGTGATTATGGTTCACTATCTTAAAGAGATGATACTTTAGCATAAAATATGTCTGGTAATATGTGAAGTATCTTCTCAACCATTTTTGTATCTTACACTTTATCACTATAAAATTTTATTGTACTCACAATATCACTAAAACTTATAAATAACTCATCAATAGTTTCATATTATTTTATTTTTAGATCTTCATATTTCAATTTCTAAATCTATAGGTTATCCTCCTTCACCATATTATTTCCTTCATAGATATTTTCAAGTTTATCCTAAATTAATTTTTATATATTGATACCTCTCACTTTAAGAAATTACTTCTTAGATAATAATGACAGTAAATTATTCCTATAACAACCATCATTCTCAATATTCCTTCCATATTCTTCTATCAAAATAGAATTATCAACATGAGGTGGAAACCCATAAGTTGTATCTTCATGAACATACAAAATGATTGATAAAATATAATTCAGAATCTTATCCTTCCATATATGATAATTTTTTAATCAAAGGTGGAAATATCCTATTAATTCATTAAAGTATTATTGTACATAATATACATCTGAATATAAGTGAACACTACTTCAAACAAAGAGAAAATTTATTCTTGAACTTCAAACAATAAATCACCAATGATGGGAACCTTCCCTATGATACCTCTTAAAATTTAACCTCATAGATCAGTGATGAATCACAGAGAGGTGAGTGAATCCTTGATACATATTATTTTAAATTTTCTTCATGAAGAAACCCTCATCGTTAGTTAAAGTTAATATTGATTGATGTTCAGTACACACACAAAATAAGGGCACAATGGATTTACAAGGTTCACCTCTCAAAACGAGAAGGATAGTCTTTGGCATGATCTGGATTCTGTGAAGATCATATGACCCACTAGTTTCAATATATACATATGAAAAGAATGATTTATCCTTAAACTCATATAATATAAAGTCTCCGGGCTATGATAGTTTATCCAACACTTAAAAAATATAAAAATAATTTGATATCAAAAATAGAAAATACTTCCAAACATTGGCTTAAATTGTTAATGCAGTTATTCTCCTATTATTCTTTAAGATATGAAAATACAAGAAGGATCTCTTCACTATGTGCCAACATGCATATCCATATCTTATTATTTTAAACTTATTCCTCTTATCTTATTTCTCTATCAATTATTATATATAAAATTTTATCTCTAAGAATCTATAGTAGACCACACTTTATTATTTTTAAATTTTAAATTCCAATTCAAATTCAAACCAACAACTTCTTATTCACACTGAACCTTTGGATATTTATCCCAAAATATCATGATCATCCAATTTAAAATTGGTAGTTATTTTAGACTAAAATAACCAAAAAAATCATCAAATGAATCCAAGTTAGTACACTTATTCGAAACTACCCATAAGACACTTTTATGGTATGGTCAGAGGAATTACAGAACAATCTATTGGTTTTCATCAGTTTTCACTTAACTACCACATACGACTATGGTGTGGTAAAGGTATTACAACAAATAGGTAATGAAATCTACAGAACCACCAAAAACCATCCAAATGACCTTTGTTTCATGGTCAAGGTGTTGTGGAATGGAGGTCACCAATTCTCCAGAGCCACTAAAATCTAGTCGACTCTTCTCTCTTTAGTTAAGTTTTTTCACAGTAATTTATTCCTTTATCCATTATATTGATCATGACATGATCATAAATCTATGGTGTGGAGGTCCAAAATTTTCTGGAACCATCAGATTAAATATATCAATACTATATGATGTGATCCTTCACTATGGCGTGGAGTACCCATATTTTCTAGTGCCACTAAAAATGAGACCAGACTCATATACGATGTAGTTTTTTATTATAACATGAAGAACAAATTTGTATTCTCCTCTATGGTTTAGACACTTGTGTTATGGTGTAGTCTGACCTGCTATGACAAAGTAACATGCTCTAAGGCATGGAACCTCCTATACTTCTTCATTAAATCAGCTTACACTGTGAAATTTATTTATGATATATAAAACTAAAAAATTTCACATGGAATCATCTGATTTAAACTTATAATATGACTTATGTATTGACAACAAAATCCAACATAATTAATCCTATCCTCTTCACTAAATCTCTACCCTCAAAAAACACAACAACCTTAAAATCACCTCTTGGGAATAATAGTTTCAACTTACCACTCCCTATATGATTTTTTTTATTCTTATAAAATAAAATATTTCACCCTTAATGGTTAATTTAAAACCACTAATATTCTTTTAACCTTCATACGTAGTATGTGTCTTTGGAACAATACCCCCCCACTAACACTTATGGTGTTTAGTGTTCTTATACCAAATTGTGCATATAGAGACAAGATTTAATAAAGTATCTCTTTCTCCCACCATCTCAAAATAGATGTAATTCCCTCATAGAAATAAATTCGGTATATGAAACATCATGATATTTCAGTATATATATATGTGTGTGTTTTCCTTTAAATAATATTGATTGCGATATCTTTCTTCGCATGAACTAAAACAAAGGTTGTGATACATTAGTCAATTAAATTAATCATATTTGAAATATAATTATGATAATATATAGTATATCTATATATGATATAAAAAATTTAAAAAAAATAAATTATAAAAATGGTATGAAATAATATTAGAAACACTTAATGTAAAAGAATTTTTTTTAATAAAAGCATTTTATATTTTGTATAATCTATTAAAAGTTAAATATATAATTTTTATAATTTTAATTAAATAAAAATAACTACGTATTTAAATTTAAAATACCAAAATTATTTTAGTATGAATTTTTTGTATTTTGTTGAAATACTTAATATTTTGTGAATAGGGAAAAATATCGATTTTGCCTAATTTTATCACTAATTATGATATTTCCATAACATAAGAATGAAATAAAAATTTATGAAACCATTTTCTAAACATTATATATATATATATATATAATATTTAATATACCATTTTTACAAACCCATTATTAACATTTTCTAACATAAGTGATATTTTATTATAAAAGTTGTGTTTCGATATATTATATGTTTTAATTTAAAATAATTTTTATCTTATTTAAAAATTGAATTAGATTAAATTGAGTCTATATTTTGATTCATCACATCAAATTTTTGAGTTAAGTGTCCTCTTTTATTTTTAGTATCAAAATAATTTCCATTATTAATATTTAGTTAAGACTAATTAGTGTTTAAGGGAGCAATATAATATGGAAAGAATTTTCCTAATTTTACATGGCCTATAGACCTTATAGAAGTAATTTTTATGTTTTAAAGTATTACAGACATGTATTACCAACCTTCATTCACCTACCTCACTTAAAATTCATGTCATTCCATTCTTTCCTCTTAAATAACATTCTTTTCCATGGGAAGTTTCTATTTCTTCACTGGTAAAACGAGACCACTTCAACCTGTTCTATACTTCACCACCCATTCAAATATATTGGTTAAAATCTAACTTTTTTTCATCCTATAACCCTATCCCATGAACCATGTCCTTTTTTCACCATTATTAAGGTTAATTACTTTATTTATAAGGATAATTCTAAGGAAAATCAAGGTTCCCAATGTGAGCATTAATCTATTTTTAGTCTTTTTTTATATTTATCTTACTAATATTCCATAAATTTATTAATATAATGAATTAAGTATCATATATATACTTAAATTTATTTAATTTCAAAAAAAATTATTCATTCATTCCATAGAATCCACTAAGAAACACACACGTATTGATCGTGTGTATGTGCAGATTACCACCTCCACAATACGATGAGGTTATTTTTTCATAAAAACATATTAGGAATGGTATAAAGGATGGCTTTTTGGAATAATTAGGTTTTTTAAATAAATTATAAAATTATTAAAGGATCACTTTTTACAATTACCTTCATTTCATCTATTTATTAAAAAATGATATCATTAATCATTCGTATATGCACACTACGACATCCAAGAACGAAATGTATTATTTCTATTAATAACCTAAAATAGATGGAAATAAAATTTTATTTAATTAAATTATATGATATTTTTATCATTATTATAATTATTAAATTATAAATTTTCATATACTGTAATTCCTTCCATTCATTGATAAATGGGTTCGTTAATCGTGTGTATGTGAGGACTACCACCTCCACGAATAAAAATTTTCATTTTTCATCACCACCCATCATTAATGGTTCTAAGAATGTATTTTATGAAGATATAATATATATATTACATTTATAATCTACTTTAAATGTTATATTAATAATATGTAATATCACTTGCTTACTCTTTTGATCATTATAACACACTTGTGTTTTGTGAATTTTACCACCCCCTTGAGTGATGTTGTAATTTTTATATAATAAATGATTAAATATTTTTATATAATATTATATATAGGTAAAAATAATTTATTAATTATTTTTTAAAGGTTATTTATTTATAATATAAATTTCTAAACATGTTAATAATATAGCATCTTTGTTCATTAAAAACTTCCAGAACAAGTTTCTCTCTGGCTTCATATTCAAGATTCATAAATAAAAATCTCATAGGATAAAAGTGTAACATTATAAATTATCATGGGATATATATTTAAGAACCATAGGTAAACTAGGATTTATTAAATTGGTATTAAAAATCAATTATCAACATTAACATTACACAACGATTGTATGACAATAAAAAGTGTTAACACCTAATGTTAAAAATAATCCTTAATGAACCACTATTTTCACAGAAAATAATTATAAATTAGTTATATAAAAGGTTTTTAGAGATGATTAATTTTATTAATTATATTATTAAGATATTTATGGTTGTTTTATAGAAACTTATATTGTGACCAACTAAGCAGGGAAATAAGGTAAAGGATTTTTGTCTCAAACTCCCTTCATTGAGACACATTTTACTTTATGTACCAATTAATTTTTATATGATGTATATGCTACCCAATTGTTATTTTATCATAAAATATATTTTATTAATGTTATTTTAGTTTAATATTCAACATATTACTTTATATAGGGTTTTGATTAAAATGTTACTCAAGTTGTAATTTTTTTTCTCGACTCAAGTCTTTTTACACATGATCCATGAAGTCTCTCCTATATCTTGATCTCCCAAGTATATTCTTTCTAACATTATTATTTAAAATGTTATATTAACTTTTATAGGTTTATATTACTTATCTTAAATTATATCCCCTCTTTTAATGAATTTCCTCCTCAAATAAAATCTTGATGTTGATAATAAAAACACATATACTTTTTGATGGATGTTTTTCTTCCATGTCAATGTTTTACCTTTAGAAAGTGTGATATATAACCCAAATAAGTTCCATATAAAGTTAAACTAAAGTTTCCCTTAACCTAATTTCAAAATGAATATTTATTATTCTTTTTATGATATGGTTTTTTTAAAAGGTTATTAAAGGATTTTGAATTTTTTCCGCACGGATAGTTTTAAAAAATTATTTAGAGTAACATTGTAAATGTTTTAAAAAGTATTCCATAAATATTTTTTAAATTTTATTTTAAATAATAGTTACTTTAAATAAAAATGTATAAAAATAAAATCTTTTTTAAATTTTCTACATAGATGGTTTTCAATAGAATGAATATATTTTATATTTTCTTTGTGAACGTATCTTTCCATCGCCTTTATCATATTATAAGATACTTCCTATCTATACTTTCAAGTTTTAAAAAAGGAAATTATTATTCTCATAGTTTAATAAAATATTAATTTTTAATTTTTTTCAAAGGATAAGGTAAAATATTATCTTCAAATGAATTTTCCTAACTCTTCAAAGAGTGTTCTTCATCTATGTTGTATTCTTGATCATGGGTGTTCTTAAAATGATGATATACCCCTTCCTTATCTAGATAGAATATGAAATTATATTTTACACCTATGGTATGATTCATCACTAATTTTTTATTTTTTAATCATCCAATTGTATATGAATTTTCTACATCCAATGCCACTTCCTCTGTGAATGTCCTATACTCTATTACTTTATTGGAGGATGTTCACCTAGATGCCCAATACATTAATTGAATGTGGAAATTATTTAATAAACCATATATATATTTCCTATATGGATTAAATAAAATATGCATGATAATATTTTTTTATTGGTATTTACCTTGAATGATTATTAGATCCAATGGATACCCATTTATTTTTTATGGGTTTATCTTGTCAAGCTTTTTTATGAAACATGAATGATTACTTGAAGGAAACACTTTTAAAGAGTATGAAACCCATTTTATTTCCTTATGTTTTTATAATATGTTGGTTGAAATCATGTTTATATGTCCCTATAATTCATTGGGTAATGTTTCTATCTCATGAAATATCATGGTGCATGGGTAGTGATCATATCCAACTATGTTATGTTAATAAGGAAGGGATCCTTAACTTATTCTTATGATGTCATGTTTATTTTGTTGCCACATTCATAAGATTCCATGATATTATATTATGATCATTTTTTAATCCATGTTAATAAGATATCATTTCTTTATTCCATGCTTCCATGTTTATGATAATATTCATTTTAATATCATGTTATCCCTCATGTATCTCATGTTATGATTTATTATTATTTTTACCCTTAATAAGAATTTGAGCTCACCTATTATTATGTTTCCATTTCCCAAGGTTATAAAGGAAAGTAATATGTATGGTGTGTTTATAAGAGTTGATTATGTGGAGACTTTATGGGACTTATTGAATAAATATTCTAAATTTATTATCTACTTATATAGTGAAAACAAAAATTGCCTATTTGATGAGAAGACTTGAGATTTATTAGTTAGTGATTTTTCAAAATTCTATAAAACTATAAATAAAATGTTAATTGGGTTTTTAATGAGATACATATATTGAAATCATCGATATTTATCAAATATAGTGTTGTAAATCATATGTTTTTACAACAGATTCGGGAGTGTTGGTCTAGGGGTACTATAGTTGGTATCAAAGCTATTTTTAAATAAATTTAGAGGTTAGGATGACATTTATTGAGGAAGATTTAAGATTTAGGAATGATATAAATGGTTTATTAGTTAAGTATGATCTTAGTTTCAATGGTATAGATAAATCTTTAGGCTGAAATTTTTGAATATCTTATATTGTTTGGGAATTATGATAAGAGAACTTCAATGAAAACCCATAGTATAAGACTAAGTATAAGATAACCTCCTATAAAAAAATTAAAGTATATATTTTGTGGTTATGATATAAATTATATCTATGTATGGATATAGGTTAGTGTATATTTTTTAGAACAGATGCATCTACAGTAAAAACCCCAAAAATGAGTTGTTTGGGTATATCTTGGTCATCATTCTAGTGTATAGTGAATGGGTCCTAACTAGGCAACTATATTGAAACACCTAGGTGATATTCTTGGATTAATTAACATTCTATTTACAAACCATTATGAATTATTTGAACATATTCTTTTATAGAAGTTAACTAGATTAAAGAATCTAATATTAAAATAACCATAGATGACCTGGATTGAAGTTAATGACTCATAAGTGGGGGTATGAACATCATTTATGAATTATTTATTATAATCTCAAAGTATTATCTTTGTTAATTTATTTATTTAAGTTTTCTCATCCCTAAACTTTCTATTAAATTAATGGCTAGAGAGTGAAGGAATTGAGCTAACAATGGATGCAATAGAAAATGTAGTGATTATCCTGGCCTACAATATATTAGGATAATAAATGAGGTTGAAAATATTTTTATTATGATAAATAATATATTGGTATTAAGGATTAATAATGTGAAAATATTTGAATTCCATATCACACTGAATAATAGAAGGATGGATTCTCATGAAAATTCAGGTGATGAAAATGATGAAGGAAAAAATATACAATTTCCTTTAAGTTAAAAAATTGGGAAGAAACACACTTGGGAAAGTCTTAAAGGAACTAGGAAGTGATTTTTGTGTGAAAAATAATGACATAAAGAATATATCTATCGAGGGAAAATAAATAATTTAGTTAATTTGATAGAGGAATAATATTTATCTTCTAGTTTTAAATAAGATATTAAAGTAGACAATTTATTTGAAATTTTATCTTGAATCATGTCAATAATTTTATAATCCTTAATTAATGTATTTAAAAAAATTATTACATGATTTATTTAAGTGGGGAATGTAACATCCATATATTTAAGTATATATATTTTTTCCTTTAAATAATACTGAGGGTGATATCTTTATTCACACAAACTAAAGCGAAGGTGGTGATATATTAGTGCATAAAATTAAACATATTTAAAATATCATTATGATAACATATAATATATATTTATATGATATAAAATATTACAATTCTTTAAATTGTAAAATTATAATGAAATAATATTAGAAACACTTAATGTTTAAGAAGATATTTATTTAATAAAAGGGGTTTATATTTTGTATTATCAATTACAAGTTAAATATATAATTTTAAGAATTTTAATTAAATAAAATTAATTGTATGTCTTAATTTATAATAACAAAACCATCTTAGTATTAATTTTTCAGATTCTTCTGAAATATTTATTTTTTTATGAATAGTGAAAAATATCGGTTTGCCTAATTTTATCACTAATTACGATATTACTATAACATAAGAAGGACTTGAATACTTATGAAACACTTTTTATCTATAATTATTTATATTTATTTAATATATTTAATATATCATTTTTATAAACCCATGATTAACATTTTTGAACATAAGCTGTATTTTATTATAAAAACTTGTTTTATGATATAATATACGTTTTAATTTAAAATAAATATTATATTATTTAAAAATTCAATTAGATTTAATTGATTGTAAATTTGGATTCAACTCATAAAATTTTGTTGGTAATGGTCCTATTATATTTTTAATAATTTATTAATTACCATGATTAATATTTAGTTAAGACTAATTAGTGTTTAAAAGAGTAATCTAATGAGGCATGAATTTTCCAATGTTTTCATGACCTAAAAACATTCTAGAAATAATTTGTTAGGTTTTAAAATATTACATACATGTCTTAACAACCTTCCCTCACCCAACTCACTAAAATTTAATTTCATTCCTTTATTACCCCTTAACATTCTTTTCCACAGGAAGTGCCCTTTTCTTCATTTATAAAAAGATTCCACTTCCACCCATTACATAATTCACCATCCATTCAAAATAATTGATTAAAATTTTACCTTTTTGTATAATATAACCACTACCATGAATTATATCCTTTAAACACCGTTATTTAGATTAAAATCTTATTTTCAAAGGATAATTCAAAGGAAAAAACAAAGTTCCCAACATGAGTATTACACTCCTCTTAGTCTTTATTTTTTATTTTCCTCTTTTTAATATTTACAAAAATTGTTTATATAATGAAATAAGTATCATATATATACTTTAATTTCATTATATTAATTATACAATTTTTATTCCTTCATTACATAGCATCCACTATGAAAAATAAACCCATTGATCATGTGTGTGTGCACACTACCACCTCCACAACATGATGAAGTTCATTTCTAATCACCACCTATTAGGGATGGTATCATGGATGTGTTTGATGAATAATTATATTTTTTACATCACTTATAAAATTCCAAAATTTTCACATATAACATTTACTATAACATCCTAATATTTCCATATATATATTTTCTTTTAAATAATATTGAGTTTGATATCTTTCTTCGCATGCATAAAAATAATGGTCATGATACATTAGTAAATTAAATTAATCATCTTAAAATATCTTTATGATAACATATAATATATCAATAAATGATAAAAAATATTTAAATTCTTTAAATTAAAAAATTGGTATGAAATAATATTAGAAACATTTAATGATTAAGAAGGTATTTTTAAATAAAATTTGTTTATTGATATATTCTATATTTTCAACTAAAATTTAAATTTATAATTTTTATAAATAAAATTAGATAAAATTAAATTTAGTTTTTTGAATTTATAATGTCAAAATTTATCTAGTATTTATTTTTTATCATTTTCTTAAAATATCAATTTTTAATCGAAAATTCAATTTTTATGAAAATTATACTTTTCATGACTTTATCAATATATAAGAATGGCCTATAAAGTCATAAAACCATATAAGTAACCAAATATTAAATTAAATAATAACATTACTCATTTTAAAATGTCATTTTAACTAATAAAACTCAGGGACATCAATTTTAGAACTAAAGTAAAAGGTTACTTTAATAAATAAAACTATTTTATAGTTTTTCCTTTAATTAGTTAATATTTTTGTAAAATTTGGTTATGTATTGATTTTAATGTCATGTAACCTTAATGTTTTTATAATAAATCAATTAATACCATGAAAATTAGTAACCATAAAAAATTTATCTTATACATAAGTTTCATGTTTATACACACTCTTTTAGTTAAAAACAATGTTTATGTGTTTTGTGTGTTTAATTTAAAATATTATTTTCTAAAATTTATTAAATTAATTAGGTTAAATATATCCCAAAATTTGTATCATCAATTCAAAATATGGTAAAAATAGTCTACTTACTTTTTAGTAATAAATAAATCACAATGATTAATATTTAATTAAGAATAATTAGTGTTTGACAAAGTAATCTAATGTGGAATGTATTTTACTAATTTTTCATGACCATTATACCTTCTAGAAGTCATTTTTTAGGTTTTAAAGTATTACCTACATGCCTTATAAACCTTCTCTCACCTACCCTGTATGAGGACCCAGCCTTATACATCACATAATATTGTGTATTTATACTAGAATTCACTTTATTTTTCTCCCAATGATCTTTTAGGTTTATAGTTTTAGAGAATTAAGACAAAATCATTCATAGTAAAATCATACATTAAAAGTGGACAATTACCTCAGTATCCATTTTTTTCTACAATATAAAAACTTTAAAATAAAACATGGTTTCTTTTCATGAAAAAACTTGATAACTTTCAACTTTATATCTTCCTTTTTATTACACATCCTTAAAACCTAAGAAAAACATTTTAAAAATTTGGGATGATCAAAAAAATATTAGTTCGGGACATGAAAATAAAGGAAGAAATTTTTAGTCAATGAACACTTATTAAAATTTTCCTTTTCAAAATGAACATTTTCTCACCCAATAAATAACTGTCACTGGAAAAATATTTTCATAAAACATTTCATAAGAAATATGAAATGAAAAATAAAACCCATAAAGGTTTTATTGAAATCATGATAATATTATAATAACTTTTCCACAAATATATAAGTTTCACCCTTAAAAAGTAGCATATGATTTATTTAAAACATAAGATAATCATATTACCTTGAGAAATCATAATATTCCCATAAAAACACATAGATATCATAGATAAAACATGTAGTTTTCTTGGGAAATTATTTCAATATCACTATTAAAATCACTCTTACAAATAGAAAAAATATATGGTCGGCTTCCACACCTAATGCATTGTAGGTTATAACATAACCACCCATATTTGGTTTATTATAGAACCACTCATCATTGGTTAATAACATAAAAACAAATCATTGGTTTATCATAGAAATAATATTCAACAAAAAAATTCCAAGAACAATAAAATAATTATAAAAGATTAAATCTTATATTTTCACCATTACACTCAAAAATTATTCTTGAGGAAAATAACTTTTCCATTTTGAAATCACTTATTTAAAAAACATTTTATAATTATAAAGGAAAAAAAATTCATTAAAATTAACCTTTTAAACTTGTAAATTAATTTTAAAATTAAAATATTATTCAAAATGGTGATAAAATATACTCATTCTATATAGGTTATAAAAATATTTCTTTCATACTTTTTTCAGAAAAGTCACAAAGTACCTCATTTGGAAAAAAACAATAAGATTTATTTTAAACCATTTTGTAAAAAGTCAAATTTGGGTAAAAATAACTTTAAAAAATAATAGGATAATATTAAAAACATTATTTTAAACATTTTTATATAATATGGATTTTGAAGAAAAAGAGATTTTTAAGGGAAATATTAAAAGTTGATTTTTTTAAAAGAAAGTCTCTTACCTTGAGTCTGAATCATAACCTTCATTATTTATCTTCGTGAATAATAAAATTAGGTTAATTTATAATTTCTAAACAACCTTTATCAATTTAGTTATTTATTTTTTTATTTAATTCCATGTTATATACAATTACTTAATTAATTAAGTTCACTTCAGATATTTTGACAATATTTGGTTCATAAGTCTAATATGACTTCAGTAAGTCGAATATGGTAAAAGAGTTAAATATTAATTAATATTTAGAATACTAATCATTAAATAATTATAATTTTTATACATTAATTATAATTTTAATCCAAACATTAACTATGGTTATGAAAATTGAACTATGTTACAATCATGGATACGGTAGGTCAAACGTACGCATGAATAGTGTTTCTATTTTTCAAAAATCATTTTGGAAATAAGGTAAGTATTATTTTATATTTAAAAAATTATATTAATATCATAAATATAATATTAAATCTTTAAAAATACTTATATATATCATCCAAGTAATGTGGTGATAAAAAATGAATCGCATCGCTTCGTGGAGGCGGTAGTCTACACGTACGCACGAACATCGTTATCATTTTTCATTACATGGAAAGGTAAGAAGGTAAATTATATATTATTTTTTAATAATGATAAATATTTCATTAATATCATATAAAATCATTAATTCCATCTTTATAACCATTCTTGATAGACATTGATTGAAAACGAATTACATCGGTTCGTGAGGCGGTAGTCCACCATACACACGAATGATGGTTTTGTTTCCCATTTGATGGAATGGGACACTAATATAGGTTATGATATTTACATAATAACATCTAGTTATATGTAGTATGCTGTTTTTATTATTTTATAATGTTTCAATCAGATTTTAATGAATTTAAAGAAGATGTAAAAAAACATGTGGTCAAAAACTATACCTCTTCTTTGGAAAGTCTCCTTTAATTAACAACTTAAGCTCTATAAGGATGGTATTATTCCCAATAAAATACTAATATAATTATGTTAGTGATTCTAAGATGTTATTTTTTCAGTTAATGTTTGAACTAAAGGGTTTTTAAGTTAGATTTGATGAGAAGAAGATGTGCCCTTTTATAAGAGAGGGGAGGGGCACTCTTGGAAGTTATCAAAATATTAAAATAACACAAATTAGTTTTTAATTAAAAATAGATAAAAAATATTTATTTAGAATATAGGATTATTATTCATCAAAATACTCTCATTTAATAAAAATTAGATAAGTTTTTACTCTATTTTCTACCTTATGTTTTGATTCTAACCCCTTGTTAACCCTTTTAAAACTTACCATGACAACAAAGCTTTTTAGTCTTTGAGGGTCAAGAAAGTTACTATAAATGGTAAAATGTCCCATAAATAAAATATTGTTGATATAATCAACCATATAATATTAATTTTTCCAAATATAATATTTTTTGGAATTTTATATTATTTAATAATATATTATTAATTTTAAAATATCATTAATGTCAATTTTAGAAATATTCATTACTTCAACTTTAATAACATAAATAAAACAAGAAATATTCAACAAATTATTATTATATACCTAACATGAATTGGGAATCTATAAAATTCATTTATAACATTATGAATCTCATATTATAATACTTTTAATATTTTTAATATCATTTATATGATATTTCTATTAATTGAATAATTACTATATCAGTGTTTTATAAGCATTTAAAGTAATAATTTTTTCACTAAAAATTAAAAAAAAATTACCATTATGAATTTAAATATTATATATTTAAAAATAATACTTATAGTAAAATATATCTTCTCAATAACCCCATAATAAAAATATTATATTTATTATAAACAAAAGTGTGACATGTTTGACTTTTCATGAAATAAAATATTATAAAGTTCATAATCTCATCCAAATGGATATAAAATTCCATATAAATGAATATTTTATGAATATTAATTTAATTTAATAGTTAAATAAAATTAATTCAATCTTTTGGGTCATTATTGAGTCCTTATCATATTATTTTTAACCTAAATTAACTGATTTACCCTTACTATGGTAATAAAATTATTATAATTAATATTCATAATGACTAAAAATAAAAGGGACCAATTTACCAAATTTGGACCCACTAATTAAAAATATGGAATAAATTTTTCATGATTCAACTCTTATATGTAGAATAATTTAATTTAAAATTAATTCTATATAACCCTATGAAAAACAATTTTCTTAAAAAAATGTGTTTTTAAGCCCAAAAATGTAATTATACCAAAATAAGGCATAAGGATAATTAAAATTTAATTAATCTGATTATATATAAATAAATATTAATTAATTTAATTTGTTACAAAAATAAAATCATATGATGAATTTTTAATATAAAGAGAATGACGGTTTTATAAACATTAACAATTTTTACTATTCACTGAAAAAATAGTTTTTTCAAAAAATTATCAAAATAAATACTAATATAATTATAACATGATGAATTAGAAAATGAAGTTAATTTTTTAAAATAGATTTTCTAAAATATATAAAAACTAGTTATAATATTCGCTCATAAAAATCTCAAAAAACCCATTTTTTCGAAGAAAGTGTATTTTTGAAGAATAAAATGACTTTACTAAAAATCGGGTGCTTATTTACAAAGCATTAATTAATACCTTATAAATGAGTAAACTATTATATATTTCATAATTATGTTAATATTATTCATTCCCTCTAATTTAATTGATATTTAATAATAGTCTCATTTAAATAATAATAATTTTTTATTCATTTAAGCTCAGTGTTGTGTATCTTACAGACTATCAAATATAGTATTTCCTTTTAAAAAATCATGATATTACATTATCCACCCCCCCCCCTCCCACACACACACAAATAAATTTCATTCTCACAATTTAAACTTGGAATCATTAACTGGGGTTTGACTTTTCAAAATATCTTTATTAAAATATCACACCATAAAATGGTCAATAAAACTTCCACCTAATAAGAGAGAAAACGGGAGTGTGAAGGTCATATCGAGTAACACATACTAGGTTTCCATGTTGGAAAAAACTGGTAAAAAGTGAAAACATGGACATGAAAGAGAAAACTAAAACCAAACGACTGAAATAGATTTTAGATAACATGATCATGAGAAATTAAACCATTACAAAACCATAAATCTATGATGGATTAAAAGTCCATTGAATTATCGATAAGAAAATTAAATGGATATCATTTTTTTTCAAAACCCTTTACCTATATTTGAAAAATTATTTTACCATATAGACTAAAAATATAATAAAATATACTTACTTTTCAATAATAATATCATCCTTTAATCAATTTCAACCATAATTTCATCTTTATTCACCAAATGATGAGTATTTAAGATGAATTTTTCATGATAGAATCGACTTCTATGGATCAAATAATATCTAAAAAGGAAAAAATTATTACTTATATATTTAATCATTAACCTCATCTAATATGGTTAGCATATGATAATATGATTCCCAAAATAAATAAACCTTCATATGAACAAATACAACATTAATCTCCAAAATTCAACAATAATTACCAAAGTTCAAAATATATCATTCAAAAAATCAACATCTTTAAAATTTCTCAAAAGTATTATAGATTAATATTAAAACCCAAAAATCAGAGTGATTTTATCACATAGTTTTCCAAGATCAATTTTAACATTTAACTCTAAATAAGACTAATTACTCTTAAAGTCTCATACCAAAAAGTGCATGACCTAAATATATAATCTCTATTATAAGATAAATATTTACATAAATAACCTTAATCACAATAAATCCAAAATAAAATCATATGTGATTACAAAATACAATTCAACCTTTATTCCTCAAATAAAATAACATAATATTTTTTTACCTTAATCATGTAATGCTCCCCAAAAGTATGGTGATCTTATTCTGATATAACATTAATCACTTAATCACTAAATCAATTACCAATCCCATAGTTATCTGTAGGATAAAATAAATGTTCACAAAATGAAAATATCTTTTATCTCTCAGATAATTTAAATAAAGAATAATAGTTCCATACTAACCAGGACATCAGGTAGTCCAGTGGTAGGTGATGCACCCTTTTCGCCCTTAATTTTTGAGTTCAAACCTTACAGCCTTTCCATATGTGATGGGTTATCACTCAGCCTTCTGGATTTGCTTTTTAAAAAACTATATTAATATAATCCTTATAAAATTCCCATAAATGTTACAAAAATCCTTAAAAAGAACATTAATTTATTCAAAATTAATAAAATATTTTAACCTTGAATATTATCTCATACCTTTCATTTGGTATCCCAAAATATAATAACCCATAATTACCTCAAAATCAAAGATCACATAAACCCTAAAGGTTATTCATAACTTTAAACTTATGTCCACAAAATGAAATGATCATTATTCCTCAAACAACATTTTCACATGATAAACTTATGGGTTACATATACCTCAAACTTAATAAAATATCTCCCAAAATCTCATTAATCACCTTAAAATATCATCACTTAAAACCTCAAAAGGTGGGTTTCAACACCTTTGAAAATGTAGTAAATCTTAAAATTATATACGCATAATGGTATCTATAACTCTTAAAATAACCTCTCATGAAAACATCCTAATCTCCAAATTTTTCTAAACCCTACACAGATACTAACTGTAATGACCCGACATTAAACATCACATAATCTAGTGTCTTTATATTAGAATTCACTTTCTTTCATTCCAAAATATTTTTTAGGCTTAGAGTTTTATAGAATTATGTAAAAAACTTACATATTAAACTAATACACTATAATTGGAAACTTCTACTCTGTATCCATTTTTCATACAATATAAAACCATTAAAATAAAACATGATTTATTTTCATGAAAAAAAATCACAACGTTAAAAATTACCTCTTTATTTTTTACCCATACTTAAAACCAATGAATTATTTTTTAAAAATGTGTGATAAGGACAAAAATCAATGTAAGTTTTATAAAAAGAAAGGAATAACCCATTAGTCCATGAACACTTGTAAATTTATTTTTCAAGATAAACTTTGGGTTCAAAATAAAAAATTTCTTAACCAAGAATTCACCTTCTCTAACAAAAGATTTTCAGAAAAAATATCATAATAAATTTTAAAGTAAAAAAATAAAAAACAAAAGGGTTTCTTTGAAATCATGAGGATCACATAATTACATTTTCAAAAAGTTGTTCTTTTTACCCTTAAAAGTATCATATTCTTTCTTTAAAACATAAGGTCATAATCTTACCTTGAGAAATCATAATATTCCTGTAAAAACCCATCGAAATAATATATAAAATTTGTAGATTAATTGGGAAATAATTTCTATATTAATTTTATAATCACTCTTAAAATTTGAATAACCATACGGTCGACTTCCATACTTAATGCACTTTAGGTTATAATGTAACCACCCATCCTTGGCTTATCACAGAACCACCTGTCATTGGTTGATAACATATCCAAATTTCCTTGTTTTACCATAGAACCACCCATAATCATAAAAATTTCCAAGAACCATAACATAAACATAAAATATGAAATATTTTATTTTCATCATTATACTCCTAAAATATTCTTGAGGAAAATAACCATTCCATTTTGAAATCAATTATTTAAAAAAACAATATAATTATTAAGGGAAAAAATTAATTGAAAAGAACCTTTTAAAACTATAATGGAATCTCTAAATAAAAGATCATTCAAGATGATGGGAAAATCCACTCAATCCATGTAAGTTAAAAAAATATTTCTTTTATGCTTTTGTTAGAAAAGTCCTAAAGTACCACATTTGTAAAATGAAAAAAGGATTCCTTTAAAACAGTTTTTTAAAAATTTAAACATGGGTAAAAATGACATTAAAAAACATAGTTTAATATTAAAAACCTTATTTAAAACATTTTTAGAAAATATGGATATGAAATAAAAATATAATTTTAAGGGAAATTTTAAAAATGATTTTTTGATAAGAAAGTATCTTATATTGAGTCTGACTTATCACATACATTATTTATCTTACTGAATAATAAAATTAGGTTAATTTATACTTTCTAAATAACCATACTAAATTTAATTATTTATTTTTATTTAATACCATATTATATACAATTACTCAATTAATTAAGTTTACTAAGGATATTTTGATAATATTCAGTTCATAAGTCCAAAATAACATCTGTAAGTTGAATATGGTAAAAGAGGTAAATATTAAATCACCTATAGAATAATAATAAAGTCATAATTATCATTTTTATACATCAATTATACTTTTAAATCTGACCATTAAATACAATTATAAAAAAATGAACTAGGTTACTATTAGAGAAATGGGAGGTTGTATGTACACAAAAATAAAATTTCCATTTTTCAATGTTAATTATGGAAAGAAGGTAAATAATATTTTATCTTTCCAAAAGTATAATAATATCATAAATATCATATAACTTCTTCAAATATAATTATATATATCATCCATGTGATATGGTGATGAAAAATGAATCACATTTCTTCATAGAGGTGGTAGTCAACATGTACACATGAAAGGTGTTGTTATTTTTAAATGCATGGAATGGAAAGATGTTAAATTATATATTATATTTTTATAATGATAAATATTTCATCAATATCATATATAAATATTAATTCCATCATTATAATCATTCTTGAGAGATGGTGATCGAAAAAGAATTATATCAGTTTGTGAGGCGGTAGTCTACCATACACATGAATACTGGATTTGTTAAAATTTTATGGAATAGGATATGGATATATTTTATAATATTAAAATAATAACATCTTAGTATATTGAGTATGTTGGGATTATTATTTTACTATGGTTGGGAAATATTTGAAGGAGGTGGAATATAACCCCCTAAGATTTTGAAATATGAAAATCATATTTGATAGTGTGTATGAAAAGAAACACCAAGAATATAAGGGAATATAAAATCTCTATAATTTTAGATATATTTATTTTGAAATAAATCCAATCTCTTCAATAGCTTGTGATGCACACAACACTAGGTTTAAACAAAAATAATCTGTCAAAATATTATTCAAATATAACCATTATAACCTATACATTATGTTTTTGGGTATGAATATTACTAAATAAAATATTAAAATTATGGTTATCTAATGATTATAAATAAAATAATAATCTTTTTAAATAAAAATAAATGATTTCTGAAAAAACTATATTTTTATGTATGATGGTTTAGTCACATTATGCACAAATAAATTAAAATTAATTTTTATTTATTTTAGAAAATTTATTAGATAAAATAAAATTAATTTTTGTAATATAAATATCAAAATTATCTTAGGGTGATTTTTTTTTATTTTTCTAAAATGTTTCATTTTTTGACGAATATAGAAAACTAATAAATTTTAATTGAAAACTGCTTTTTCAATTAAATTATTTATATTGTTAAATTATATTTTGGATTTGTTTTAAAGTATAATTAATTCAATTATATATCTATTAATACAATTTATGTTATTATAATCATTTTCATAGTGAATTTTGATATAAAAATTTTGTAAACTTTTGAACATTTTCTCTTTGAAAACATACTTTCTCGTCACATTTGTGGGATTAATTCTAAATTAAAATTTTCCATTATGTGAATGAAATTTGTAAAAATGGGTTCAATATTTGTGTTTATATTAATTTATATTATATAATAAGAAAAAATTAATTTTTTACCACAATTATTAGTGAAAACGGTTGAAATTAATTACCATGATTAAGGTTAAAATAGAGTTTTCCACGTTATATGCACTTGTGTTTAAATAAATTTTCCAAAAATATAGGATTTTTATTTAATAAATTAGCTTAAATATTTATAATAAGTAGTTATAAATTTTCTAATAAACATAAATTTTATTTTAGTCTTAAAGGATAGATTATCTAGGTAAATAAGAAGATACAAGTTATCGTGGTAAAAAACTAAAAGGGTAAAATTGAGTAAACTTCGATACTAAGGAATAACATGATATAAAATGTGTTCATTTTGTTTGTTGTAGGTTTTTATAAAACATGTAATCCCTCCACTCCATTATTGATGAATTTTTAGTTGCATGGGATAATACTGACATCCCATTATTGAATAATTTTGGGTATTTACAAGAATGACACTCGTCCTAAATTATAAAAGGGAACTCACTTCCCTCACTTACTCACACCTCAAAATCCATTTTTCTATATCAAAAACTACCCAAATCACTTAAAAACTTTCATATCCTCATCCTAGAATCCTTATTTTTGGAATAAAGTCAACCTAGGAAGTATTTGGTGCAAACCTAAGGAGATTACTTAAAGAAAAGGTGACGTTCTTCAATGATCATTTTTA
This sequence comes from Viscum album, assembly GCA_963277665.1. Lineage (NCBI taxonomy): Eukaryota > Viridiplantae > Streptophyta > Magnoliopsida > Santalales > Viscaceae > Viscum > Viscum album. The sequence goes on from OY728157.1 coordinate 1,999,945,366, forward strand.
TTTTATTTCTTCCTCCACCTCCTTCAATTATTATTAAAACATGATGATATAATATACATTGTATATTACATATAATGATATTTTTTATATTAATTTCATGACCTACAACCATCCCCACTTCCATCAAATGTGTTATAAAATCAGCATTCATGTGTCTGACGGACTACAGTACATTTTCTTTTGTTATGTATTATTTTTTTATTTTTTATTCCCGATGTATAATGGGTATCATGTGTGTATATAGTTTACCAAGACTACTAATATATTTGGTCTTTTGGTATTTTATTACTTTTATCTTACTCCAATGTAATAAATTAAGACACGGGCTTTGGGATACTAGGGTCGGGGTCACTACAGTTGGTATGATAGGAAGTTTAGTTGAAACCTTAGAAACTATATTTGTGAAAATATATATTAGGGATCATAAAACTATGATATAATTTTAGGATATGTATATAATAATATCCTAATGTTTTGGTGAGGTATATATTATGTGTTTTTTCTTATAAATACATTCTTATCTGGATATTACAAGTTGATATGGTTCTAGTATAGAGGTACCTATGAGTAATAACTTCAAAAAGGGAACATTGGTATTGACCTAATAATCACTTGGCGCATTAGAACATGACATACTATGCACTAGTTTTGACACTCCTGGGAGATATTCTTAGGATAATTCAAATTTTATTTACAACCCATTATGAAGTATTTGAAAAAAAGATATCCCCAAAGAAGCCATGTTTATGATTATGAGATTATTTATGCATAATTTTTTAAATTTATGTTAAATTTTTCACTATTTTTGGGATTGTAAATTATGTTTCATAATGATATGATCTAATCTAGTGTATGTAATCATTTAGAAATGTAACCTAGTAGAAGGAATGAGAACCTCATCAATGCACATAATCTAAAGAGTAATAATGATCATTTCTTTAATGGGATTAAGCCAATATTTTGATGGGAATTATTATCCTAAACACTATCATTATATGAGTACATAGTATCTTGTTCTTATAATTTGTAGAAATAATTATATAAGTATTCTGAATTCAGATGAAATCATGAGATGAATATGACGGTTGAAAGATGGATAAAGGGAAGAAGGGAAAGAAGGATTTTCCTAGATGATATAATTATAGAAAGAAATGCCCTAGTGATTTCTTAAATATAATTGTAGTTTTATATAAGTGTAGGGAGAAAGGAAATTATTCTCATGATTACAAGGTAATGAAAAAGGTTTCTAATGTACAATGATTCAACTGTAAGTAGATATGGAACTACATAAATCAATGTCTCAAGAATTAAAGGAATATACCTCAAAAGAAGCTAATAGATCATGTTCAGGATTATGATATTACTACAGATGAAGTATAATTATTAATGTGCTTGTGTTTGGATTCAAGAATTATGTCATTTTAATATTTTATCAAGTATATCTTGTCTATAAGAATTATGAAATGTATAAGGATTACACTGTAGTACATTTTTATTAAGGACTTGAATGCATATACTAAATAGTATTGATGACCAAGAAGAATGATTTAGTGGAAACTTGAACTTCTTTTAAAACAAATGATTTAGGGAAAGATAAACCTTAATATTTTCTATTGAGATAATGATTTTGGGATAAATAAATTATGGATATGAATAAATTAGATTGCATAGTACTTACTACTTTGGGACTGAATTATGATTTTTTTACAAAGTGGTTTATATTATCATTTATGAAGTCTAAATCATCTTTGTATGTAGTTAATATATCCAATAATCTATGTTTTACTTAAGTAATAAAAAACATTAATTTTTTCAATAATTTTTTATGTTAATTCAGGTTATTACCATGTTTCAATAGAATATATGATTAAGGAATTCTCATGTTTGGTATGTGATTATCAAGAGATAATTTATATTCTTTGAGGAATTATTGATCAGTTAATTTTGTAAATTTCGTGACCTTCATTATAAATTTTTATTTATTAATATTTTTTAAGGTCTATAAGGTTAACCATTTATGAAATGTTTTAAGTTGAACTTTTTATGAGGTTATAAAGAGAAATGTATTTCCTTAACATGTAGAGGTTTATGCATATTAGATAACCTGTTTTATCCATTTTGTTATAATAATAACTAGATATTGAAGGAATATATTATCATTCTGTTGTGGATATTGAAATCTGTTAAAAGTGAATTTTAGTGATTTAGGCATAAAAAATAATTTTTGGATATTCATTTCTTAGAGTATGTGATTAATTGTATATTTATTGAATCACAACCAAAAAGGATTAAATTGTGCTTATGAAATATAAATATATCAAGTAAGTATATCTTCTTATATTCTTAAACAGTACAATAATTCATCAACATTAGAAAAAAGATCTTGAAAAAAATGTAATCATATTAACTTCATATCTGATGAATCAAATGTTCTTTTAAATCATCACAAATTTATGGTTTTTTGGTCCTTAACTTTTCTAATGATCATTCACTTTCCCGTGATCAATGACCTCTATCAATATCTATAAATATTTACACTTTTTTTATGTGTCCATATCTTTAATTGACACCATTATATCCATCATAGAATCGTATTTATGTGTTATTCTAGATGAAATTTGTACTTCCCATTCTCTCTTATTAATAGGATGTTTTGTTAACCCATTTTATGATGTGTGTTTTCACCAAAGTAATTTTCAAATATCAAACCCTTAATTTTTGAGTGAACGTTTAAAATTTGAGGATGCAATTTATTTAAGGTGGGAAGAATGTAACACCCCGATATTTTAAAATATGAACATAATATTTTATAGTGTGTATGACACAAAAAACCAATCATATATATAAATATAACATCTTGAGACTTCCTATAAATTTCTTTTAAAATAAATTCAATCTCTTCGATAACTTATAAGAAACACAACATCTGGCTTAAAAAAATAATCAATTAAAATATTTTTTAAACGTGACCATTATAACTTATCTGTTAAGTTGGTGGGTATGAATAGTACTAAATAAATTATAAAAATTATGGTTATCTACTGATTATAAATAAAATAAGAATTATTTAAAAGAAGCAAAAATGTTTTCTAAAAAAGTGTATTTTTTCTAAAGGACGGTTTAGTAGTGCTTTGAGAATATAAATTAAAATTGTTTTTTATCACTTTTAGAAAATTTATTTATAAAATGAAATTAATTTTTGAAATTGGAATATCAAAATTATTTTAGGGTGAATTTTTTGGATTTTTATAAACTGTTTCATTTTTTTGATAAATAGGGAAAATAGTGAATTTTAATTGAAAATTATCTTTTCAATTAAATTATTTATAATGTTAAATAATAGTTTGAATTATTTTTAAAGTAAAATTAGTTCAAATATATATCAATTAATCCAATTTATTCTATTATAATAATTTTCATATTGAATTTTGATATAAAAACTTTCTAAACTTTTGAACAGTTTTTCATTGAAAACCCATTTTCTAGTCAAATCTATGGGATTACTTTAAAATTAAATATTTATAATTCTGTGAATTTTATTTGTAAAAATGTTTTAAATATTTTTAATCATCATAAATTATATTATATAATAATTTCAACTTAAATTTTTACCATAATTATTAGTGAAAATAGTTAAAATTAATTACCATGAGTAACTGCTAAAACGAGGTTTTGCACGTTACATGTGCTTGTGTTAACATTAATTTTAAACAAACATTGGATTTTTATTTAATAAATTGTATTTAATATTTAAAATAACTAAGTATAAATTATCTAATAAATAACATTTAAATTTTATTCTTTATAGTATATATTACCAAGGTAAATAAAAAATACAAGCTATTGTGGTAAAAAACTAAAAGTGAAAAACTGAGTAAACTTAAAGACTAAGGAATAAAATGATAAAAATGTGTTTATTTTGTGTTATGTAGGTTTTTCTAAAAAAATATAATCCCTAAAATCCATTATTGATCAATGTTTTAGTCACATTACATAATAGTGGAATCCCATTTTTGAATACCTCTAGGTATTTACAAAAATGTCACTCTTCCTTTATTATAAAAGGGAACTCACTCCCCTCAATTCTTCACAAATATAAATCCATTTTCCTTGAAAAAATCATAAATAAATCATTTGAAAAATTCTATAACCTAATTATAGAAGTCTTATTTGAGAATAAATCCAACCTAGGAAGGATTTTTTGTAAACCTAAGAAGATTATCCAAAGAAGAGATAACGTTCTTCAACAAGTATTTTTATTTTATTTATTCCTCCACCTCCTTCAATACTTATTAAACCATGATGATATAATAACCTCAATATATTACAAATAATTATATTTTTTTTAATTTCATAACCTAAAACCATCCCCACTTCAATCAAATGGTTTATGAAATCATCATTTTTGTGTACAGTGGACTACCACCTCAGGAACCGTTGTCATTCATTTTTCCATCACCACCTCTCACAGTTCGGTACAATGATGTATGTAAAGTGTATATATGGTATTCTTAAAATAATTATACGTTTTTATTCATTATATCATATATTCCATTTTTCTTACCATTTTGTAGGGGATATGATAATGTTGCTCGTGTGTACAGAGGACTACCGCCTCGCGAAGTGATGTGATTTGTTTCTCACTAACACTTTATATAGAAGGTAATGAGGATAAATTTAACAGTTATATGTGATATAAATTAAATAATTATTATATTCAAGAAATATTTTTCATTATGAAAATATAATATATATCATTTTATTTCTTACCTTTTCACTCAATGAAAGATACTAATGTCGTTCGTGTACGTGTGAACTAACATCTTCATGAAACGATGTGACTCGCTTTTCACCACCATAACATATGGATGATATATATAAGTATATTTATAGAAATAATATTGTATATGTTATATTATTATCATTCTGTAAATATGATATATTACTTTCCTCTTTTCTATAATGATCATTGAAAAATGGAAATGTTACTCAAACGTACGTACGGCCCACCATCTCTATAAATGGTGTAGTTCATTTTTATATCTATAAATTTAATATACTATTATAAATATATATATAATGAATATTTATGATTTTTATATCATTTTTATCATTCTAAAATTGATGTAACCATGATAAAAGTAAAAGGACCAATAATAGCAAACTAAAACATAAGTTCAAAACAAAGCAATTATTACCTGAAATGTAATTTTAACAATGAATTGATAATAAGAATGTATTAAAAGGTCATAATAAAATAATATATGGTATAAAAATATGATTATGTTTATTTAATAAATTTATAATAAACCTATAGTTATTATATCGTAGGTTTGAATGTGTATAAAGGAAGTCAGACCTGAGGTAAGGGTTTCTTGTCTCACATTCACCTATATGAGACATACACCATAATCACCACTTATTAATTTATGTGTAGTGTATACTTACCCTTTCATATGTAATATCATTGATCTATTTATCTTCAGGGTATTAAATTTTTCATTCTATTTTTATTACTTTTATAGGGATTACGATTCTTAAAATTCCAGTGGTAAGAGTTTATTTCAAAATATCATCATTATTTTGGATTATTTTTTATTAAGTATCCCTGGGGGAATTATTTGAAATTTATATGTTTAAATCAATATATTTTCTTATTATTTGTTTATTCATGCACTTTTAAATTATTAGTACCATTTTTCACTCTTTTTTACTTAAAATTAATGAGAAAATGTTTTTAATAAAATTCAACTTTATTTCTCTTCAGTTGAAAATCATTTTTCATCAAAACCCATATTTTATAAAAAAGTTTTCAAAAAAAATTAAAATTATTAAAAATGATTTATCAAAGTATTTTTTACCCATATTTACATTTTTTTAAAAAATTAATGGAATATTCATTTCGTTTTTGAGACAATTCTCATTTGGATTTTACTAAAAATATGAAAGGAATCTTTTTTTAAAATGTACGACATGAATAGAATTTAATGACTTCATAACCAACCAATGTTTTAAATATTATTTTAAATTATTTAAAGTTTATTTTCAAATAAAATTATTTTCAAAAAAAATTAAATTTTTTTAAAAGGTGATTTTCAAAATTCAAAGGTTATTTTCCTCAAAAAAGTTTTTAAGTATCTTTTTATGGTATTTCTATTCATCAGTGACATCAAATATTTATTGTACTTATGATCCACTAGGGATATGTTGTATTTATATCATAATTAATATTTCTTTGTATGGTTATGATCACTTTGACTGTGGATGTTCAATTTTGATACCATTCACCATATTACTCTGGATGGTTTATGGTTATGTTTATTGATTGGGGAAAGTGTTCACATTTTGTATGCTAGTTTTTCAATATAAATGTTTATGTTGTTTATATTTATCCCCTTTCATTTGAAGAATGTAAAAGACTTATAATGTGATGGGTGGACCCTCTATAGCCCCTCAATGCATAGATAGGTATCATGAGACAAATCAGATGGCTAAATCATATAGGTTTATACCCATAAATTTAAACTATCTTGAGGATATATCTTGAAAATAACTATCTTGGGGATGGATCTTAATAGTTCTGATGTATGGTGTAATGCATTCCTTTATTATAAGATCAGTTATTAATTTCCATGTGATTATATAATTAGTTATAATATCCATGGATAAGTTTCAAGATTATGTTATTATTTATATGGATTTATTTTATTGTCATTTACTATTGCCATATTATGATCAGTTTATTCATTAAATGATATATGTTTCAGTTATTTACCTTTCCATGTTGATTAATATTTATTTATTCATAGGTTTTATTTAGTCATACCCTAAATGAACATTTTATCTCAACCTTATTTTGTTTACTTTCCTTAGGATATGAAGAACAATTCTTAGAATGTGTTTTCAAGGTTGCAGTTCATTTTCTTTTGTTATGTATTATGTTTTATTTTATATTTCTAATGTAAAATGGGTATCATGTATGCATCTAGTTTACCAAGACTAATAAACTATTTATCCCTTTTGTATTTGATTCCTAGTATCTTTTGAAAGATTGATAAAGTGATACATTGGATCTGTGCTACTGGGGTCAAGGTCGTTACATGGAATAAGAAATATAAAAAAAACTCGAGGAAAAAAATTATACATATTCTTTAGAAATTATCCTTTTATTAATATATTGGTATTTATAAGGATGATATTATGATGAATAAAATATCTATAAAATAAGTTTAGGGATTCTAGGAAGTGAATTGGGTAGGTATTGGCCAAACCAAAAGTGTTTTGAAGTGTGAGGTAATTATAATAAGGGGTTCCCTTTTATAAGAGAGGATTACATCACTATTGGAATTTCTCCAAATATTAAATTAATGTAAATTAATTTTTAATTAAAAATGTAATAATGATTATTTATTTCTAATATGGGATTATTATGGGTCTAAATAATATTATAAAATAAAAAATATACATGTTTTTACTATGTTTCTACCCTTATCATTTGGTTTTAACCCCTCATTAACCCTTTTAAAATTTATTATGACAATAAAGATCTTTACTCTTTGAGGGTAAACATTGTTACTATAAATGGTAAAATGGTCCATAAATAGATCATGTTTGATATAATAAACCATGTCCTAACCATTTGGATGAATCTAGTTTTTTTAGGAATTTTATAGTATTTAATAACATATTATTTATTTTAAAGTATCTTTAATGTCAATTTGTAGAACTATTCATTACTTGGACTTTAATAAAATCAATAAAGTAAGGAAAATTTGAACCACGTATTTTATTATATCCCTAAAATTTGATGGTTTTCTATAAAATTCATGTATCATATTATTTATCTAAAATTATATATATTTTAATATTTTTAATATCATTTATATGATTTTCCATTAAATGAATAATTATTTCATTTGCATTGTGTAAGCATTTAAGGAAATTATTTCTTCACTAAAGATTAAAAATAAATTACCATGATGAATATAAATTTTTTATATTTCAAAATAATATTTATAGTTAAACATATCCTCTAGGTAACCTCATATTAAAAATATTATAGTTATTAAAAACAAGAGTGTGACGTGTTTGACTTTTCTTGAAATAAAATATTATAAAGGTCATAATCTCATAAAAATGGAAATAAAATGACATATAATCAAATATTGAATGACTATTTATGAAATGGTCTCATAGAAAATTTAATCCAAGTTTTTGGGTCATTATTGAGTTTTTATCATATTATTTTTAACCAAAATTACCCGATTTACCCCTACAGTGCTAAAAAAATTACTATAGTTACTATTTATACTGACCAAAAATAAATGGGGTCCATTTATAAAATTTGTACCATATGATTAAAAATATTGAATCCATTTTTCAAGATCTAACCCATATAAGTAGCATAATTTATTTTAAAATTATTCTAGAAAAATACAATGAAAAATAGTTTTCTTAAAATATGCATTTTTAAGACCAAAATTTTACTTATACCAAAATAATTATAAATATAATTTAAATTTAAATAATTTTATTATATCTAACTAAAGATTAATTAATTTACTTTGAGATCAAATTCAAATAATAAAGATACTTTTTAATAAAAAAATTACAATTTTATAAAAACCAATATTTTTCGCTATTTAGTAAAAAATTAATCTCTTCGAAAGATTATCAAAAAATAATAATAATATAATTTTCACATGATTAATTAAAAAATTAACTTAATTTTTTTATTTTGAAGAAAATTTATTTTTGAATAATAAAATGGCTTTACTAAAAATTTAGTTCTTATTTATAAATAATTAATCTATACCTTATAAATGATTAGTACCATCATACATTTAATAATTTGGTTAATATTATTCATCCTCACCAATTTAATGGCTATGTTAAAACAGTAACATTTAAATAATAACAATCCATTATTCATTTAAGATTAGTGATTTGTATCTTTTATTGTATCAAACATAGTCTTTCTTTTTAAAATATCAGTTTATTACACCTCGCATAACTTTTATACTATTTCATTTCTTCCCCTTAACATTCTTTTCCATGGAAAGTTCCCTCTTCTTCACTTATAAAATGGATCACTCCCAACCCTTCAAGGTGTACAATTTACCTTGGTTTACTCGCCAAAACTCTTTCCATTTAAACCCCATATAACACTCTCCCACTAACCTAATAATTTTTTACACTTAATTAGCCTAATCCCTTTATTTTAAAATATAATTCCAAGGAAAATCTAAGTTCTCAACATGCATATTTCTCTCCTATTAGTCTCTCTTTTTAATTTTCCTTTGCTTGATATTCCATAAATTTTTTAATATAATTAATTTGGTATCATATATATAATTAAATGTAATTATATTAATATAACATCAATTCTTCATTCATTTCATAGAATCCTCTCAGAAAAACAAACGCATTGATCATGTGTATGTGCAAACTAACGCCTCCACGACATTATGTGGTTCATTTTTCATCATCTCCTATTAGTAATGGTATAAATCATTATTTTTATGAATAATTATGATTTATATGTAACTTATAAAATTCTAAAAATCTCTCTTTTATCATTTACATTCATTTCATTCATTCGTTAAGGAATGAGATCGTTAATCATGAGTATGTGCAGACTAACACCTCTGTGAACAACACATCTTATTTCACATAACCACCTAACATTGATGGACCTAAAATTGTAATTAATTAACTAATAATATTTTTATAATAGTATTATAATTTAAAAATGGAAATTTTTTACATATTATCACTCTATTCATTCATTGAGAAATGGGTTTGTTAATCATGTGTGTGTGCTGACTACCACCTTCATGAAAGATGAATTTCATTTGTAAGCACCACCCATTATTAATGGTTATAATAATGTATTTCATGAATTTATATGTTTTATATTACATTTATAATCTTTTGAAAATGTTATATTAACACTGTGTAATAGCACTTTTGTACTTATTCAATCATTATGACATGCTTTTGTTTTGGTATGTTTATCAGCTACTTGAGCGATGTTGTAATTTTTATATAGTAATTAATTAAAAAAATTATATAATATTAATTAAATTTAATGGTAATTTATTAGTTATTTTTTAATGGTTTTATAATTATAATATTAATATCTACACATGTTAATAATATATCATCTTTGTTCATAAAAAACTGCTAAAACAAGTTTTTATCTAGAATCATCTTCAAGATTCATAATCAAAACTCTCATGGGATAAATAATCATGGGATATATATTATAAACCCATTTATAATCTATAAATTAGGAAATTTGTATCAATTATCAAGTATCAACATTAAAATAACAAATAATGTGAAAGATAATTAAAAGTGTTAACACCCAATGTTAAAAATAAGCTATAATAAACCACTATATTCATAGTATATAATTATAAATGAACTATATAAAAAGGTTATAGATATGAATAAGGATCTAGAATATATTATTAATAGAATTATGTTTTTTTATAATAAGTTAGAGTGTGATTAACTAATCAGGAAAATAAGGTATGGTATTTTTGTCTCAAAATCCCTTGGTTGAGACATGTTTTACTTTATACACCAATTTACTTTTATATTGTGTATATTCTTCCCAATTAAGATTTTATAATGAAATATATTTTATTCATGTTATTTTTTGTACATTTTAAATCTCTTAATACTTCAATGGTTTTTATTAAAATGTTACTCAAATTGTAATTTTTTTCTCAACTCAAGTCCTTCTTCCTGTGAGTTGTGAAATATCTTCTTGATTCTGATCTTCCAACTATCACTACTAGAAAAAAAAGGTATTTGCGACGGGTCATTTGCGACAGGATCCCGTCGCAAATGGCTTTTTGCGACGGGGGTCCGTCGCAAATGGCCCATTGCTGAAAACGGTGTCGCAACAACAATTATTTGCGACGGGCCCGTCGCTAAAGCCTTTTTTTGCGACGGGGATTCTCCCCGTCACAAATAGTACTCCGTGTATTTGTAAAAAACTTTTCAAATAGTAATTGCGACGGGCCCCGTCGAAAATACCTGTTGTGACGGGCCCGCCGCAAATAGTTTTTGCGACGGGACCCGTCGCAAAAAATATTTTAAAAAAAAATAAAAAACTATTAATAAATTATTTTAATGCATATAATAATAATACTATTTACGACGGGCATAGTATCCCGCTGCAAATACTATAAAAAAATAAAAAAAATAAATTATTAATAAATTATTTTAATTAATATAATAATAATCCAATTATAATTCAAAAATAAAAAATAATAAAATATTAATAAATGATTTTAATTAATATAATAATATAATTATAATTCACAAATAAAAATAATAAATTATTTTAATTAATATAATAATAATAGAATTATAATTCAAAAATAAAAAATAATAGAATATTAATAAATGATTTAATTAATATAATAATATTAGAATTATAATTCATAAATAAAAAAAATATTAATAAGTTATTTTAATTAATATAAAAATAATAGAATTATTTTACATTCAAATATTAAAATAATTCAAGTATTACAAAAAAAATATAATTAAATTATAATATTATAAAATTTTAATATATATATATAATTTAATATTATAAAATATAAATAATATTATTATTCATATTAATATTGTTATTTCAAAATATAATATTATTAATATTTTATAATGAGACAGAAACTACGAATAGAAAAAAAAATCATATTTTGATTTCACAAATTTTATATCATAAAAACAAACTCTAATCTGAAGTAGGGGGAGGGGGAGGGGGGATCTGCAGATGGTGGTGGAGGAAACTTCATCCCTAAAGCATGAGTGAGTCGGCGCATGTACTCCATCTGCTCCTGATGCTGCTGCTGCCACCGACTCGTCTGCTCCTCGTACAGCTGCTGCTGGCATCGACGCTCCTCATCCTGTTGCTGATGCATCTGCTCCTGCTCCTGTCGGAGACTCTCTATCAGTGCAGTCTGAGATCGCAACTGATCCTCATACTGTGTAGCAGAAGAAGATGCACGAGCTCCTCTCGAGCTGGACGCCGACATCGCAGCACTGCCATAATAATCTTCGGGAGTCATTCGAGAGCTGATACCAACTACCCGGCCCTTCTCGAAGGCATACTGGGTGGCCTGCATCCATGCCGCCTCATCAAACTGACGGCCAGTGGTCTGATCTGATGACTCGTCCTGACTCTCAGGCCGGACCTGTGACGATGCGGCCTCATATGACTCATGTAGTTGCAATTTAAAATTAAAATTTTGAATATATTATATGCAGTTAATTTTTAAACTTGAAAACAAATAATATTGACCACGATGTGATGCTGACGATCACCTCTAAGCTCCCCAGTAGCAGGATCACTATACATCCTCTGATATACGTCGTACTCCGTAATATCGGGGTGCTCGACAGCCTATAAGAATAAAAAATAAACTGTTAATATTTATAGTTATATAAAATATTTATAAATAATGTACGTACCAGATGCTGTCTATGAGTACTGAAAGAACGACTCACATCTCGATGAGTCACCTCCTGTCTCCCCCGATTCTTCCTCCCCACCTATGATCTCCTCTGAAAGTCACCACTCAACCAGTGCGCACATAATCCATCCCATACATGGGATGAAATGTACTCTGGTCGGTGTTCTCTACATGACTCGTCAAAATCTGACACTCCTGCTTTCTTTATGGCAGCTTTTCTTAAATTGTGCAAAAACTGATGAAGGCGATCACGCATGGCCACCTCTCATGCCTCGTGGATGGCGTCACACATGGTATCCTCGATCGGATACCATAAACCCTACAAATAAATCAAAATATCAAGTTAGAAATGAATTAATTTTCAAAATAAAAATTATTTATTTACGTACGTACCAACCAATGGCCAAACATGGCATGATGCACATCAATGGTAATCTGCTCCCATGTGGTCCACGGATGAGAGAAATAGTTGCATAAAATAGCGTTGCCCTGTCCGACTGCTATATGCGGAAAACTGTAAAAATAATAAACATTTATTATGTGAATAGATTAATGAAATCTTAGTCAAATCCACAGGTTATCACACAGGTTATCACACCTCTGTGTGCGTGGATAAAACCCAAGACGTGGACGTCGCTCGGGGACGGGGTCAGGAATCATCAATCGTGCAAGACCGCGCCCCCTCCACGTACTCCCTGGAGCGCCTGCAGGCTAAGGGTCATCTGCCAGCAACTCATCCGCATCGAAAGACAGGTCAGCATCCGCCAACTCACGAAATGTGGCGTCGTCCATCTGAAACAGAAAATGTTAATGTTGTTAGCAAATAATTGATAATTACTATTATATATACATATTATGATTGTATATAAATACCATGGAATTCTATCAGTGTTCATCTTCATAATCATCTTCATATATGTCAATGTCATCTTCATATTCCTCCTCAACATCATCGATATCCATTCGAGTTACAGTTGCTTCATCTCTTACCATTTCAAATTCATATGTGACATCATTAACATCATCGTCATCACCGACTCTTAAATGTGGGGTGTCATCATCGATACTCATGTCTCTTTGTAAAAAAGATTGATTTTGAGTACTCTCTTGAAAAAATTCAATTCTTTGCACATCAGTGAAAGCACATTCACTTTGACTAAACTGATTGTCTCGAATTTGGATTTTTATTACACTCCACCAATCATTCAAGTCTCTTGATGTAGCACAGTACTTTGCGTAATAAACTTGATGTGTCTGTTGAGCCAATAAGAATGGTTCATTTATTGCGAGAACACTTTTACATTTAATATCGATGATTCCATGAGTTGGATGAACAGGAACGCCTCTCTCTGTATCCAACCACTGACATTTGAACATGGTTATGTAATGTTGTCCAAGATAACAGAGTTCAATGATTTCATCAAGTATGCCATAAAAGTCAACTTCATTTTCTCGATTATGAGATCCTCTCAAACTAACTCCACTGTTCATTGTTTTTTTCGATTCCCCATATGCATGTGTGTGAAATCGAAATCCATTCACCACATATGCAGTATATGTTTTAACAAGTTTGGAAGGTGGGTTACTCAATATGCACAGCCGTTTGTCAATTTTAGCAGCATGTCGAGACACCTGAAAATTTGTGAAATAATTATCAATATAGTAAACTATACATTGAATGAGTTTCTAAAATATAAATAATTTATGTTACCAGTTTTTGAAACCACTGAGAGAAATTTTTCAGTCGACGTTCTTCGAGAGCAGCTGCTGTAATTTGTGGAATTTGTTTCTTGATATGATTATCATACAACCTATAAAAACCAAAGTTATTTACTGTAACATAAATGATAGAATAATTGATATAAACACTTACAGTACAACTGATGTCATCTCTTCACAGTTGAGCAGAACATATGTATGAGCTCTATGATGTTCATCATCTGAAAGCCAGCGTTCACAAACTCCACCAAAACCAAGCTTTGGCTGGTTGAAAATAGATAATTGATTGTCGGTTTCATCAATATTCCTCTCATTCCATCCCATTCGGTTGTGTTTTGAAGGATACTCAGATTCAAAATAATGGGAGCAGAAAAAAGATATTTCCTCTTGCAAATAAGCTTCATCAATAGATCCTTCAACAGATGCTTTGTTACGTACTTTTCTTTTCAATTTTTGCATGCATCTTTCAAATGGGTACATCCATCAAAACTGTATTGGACCTCCACATTTGGATTCATATGGAAAATGTAACATCAAATGTTCCATTGAGTTGAAGAAAGACAGCGGAAATATTTTTCCAGTTTACATATAATTACAACAACATCTTTTTCAAGTTTGCCTAGAGCATCATAATCTGCTGTAGCCGCACAAATTTCCTGAAAAAAATGAGACATGTCTGTTATGGAATCCCAAATCATAGAATTCAACAGACCTCTTAATCCAATGGGTAGAAGTCTTTCAATTATAACATGACAATCATGACTTTTTAATCCAGTAATATGACCATTCTTTACACATCTAACCAAATTGGAAGCACAGCCATCTGGAAGTCTCAAATCTGGAATCCACTGACAAAATAATAAATGGTTTTCTTTAGACAGTGTATAAGCTGCTTTTGGTTTCAGTAACCTTTCTGTTCTGACATTCTCAAACAGTTCCAATTCTGAACGCCTGCAAATTTGGGCAAGATCTAAATGTGCATTTACATTGTCTTTGCACTTTCCTGGCGTATCCAAAACTGTATGAAACAAATTATCAAAACAGTTCTTCTCAATATGCATGACATCTAACATGTGTCGGACCAACAAATCAGACCAATATGGCAAATCCCAAAATATGCTACGTTTAATCCAATTGTGTTCTTTCCCAAAACCAGAAATTTTCTGTTGGTTTATTGTGGGACCAAAAGTGATTGGAGGTAATGAAAATACAACTGATTTTAACTCCGAACCTGATAACATTTTTGGAGATCCATCCCTTTCAACTGTTCCTTTTCTGAAATGAGATCTGTTTCTGTGAAAAGGATGATCAGCTGGAAGAAATCTTCGATGACAGTCAAAATAACAAGTTTTCTTTCCATGAATGAGCATAAATGCTTTGTTCTCTCCCATACAGTAAGGACATGATTTCTGACCATGTGTACTCCAGCCAGATAACATCCCATAAGCCAGGAAGTCACTAATTGTCCACATCAATGCTGCTCTCAGTATGAAATTCTGTTTCGTTGCAACATCATATGTACTGACACCAGTACTCCACAATAAATTTAATTCATCAATCAATGGTTTCAAATAAACATCAATATTTTTCTTCGGATGTCCTGGAATTAGTAAAGTCAAAAAGATTTATGGCTCCTTCATCAACATCCATGGAGGTAAATTGTACGGAGTTAAAAAAAACAGGCCAACATGAATATTGACTACCATAAGATCCAAACGGACAGAAACCATCAGTGGAAAGGCCCAGTCGAACATTTCTAGCTTCTAAAGAAAAGGATGGATGCAATCTATCAAAATGTTTCCATGAATCACCATCGGCTGGATGATTCAAGCTTTTATCGGTTGAAATATTCTCTTTATTCCATGACATCATTGTCGTTGTATTCTTATACATGAATAAACGCTGAAGTCTGGATGTAAGCGGAAAATATCTCAACTATTTTACAGGAATCAAACCAGACTTCCCGTGTTGTCCTTCTTTATATCTCAGTTGCCCAGATGTGGGACAACTATCCAACGACTCATTTTCCCCAGAATATAAAATGCAGTCATTTGAACATGCATGAATCTTCTGACAAGTAAGTCCCAAATTTCGAACCAGCCTCTTACTCTCATAGTAATTTGCAGGAAAAACATTTCCTTCGGGTAAAAGTGTTTTAAGAAAAGAAAATATCTGGTCAAAACAGGTGTTTGACATTGCATTATCTGATTTGATAGCCATAAATTTTGCAACTGCTTCTAATTTTCTCATCTTGCATCCAGGATATAATGCATCCTCAGCAGACCTCAACAACTCATAAAATTCAGACGGTGCCAACTCAGGATTTGAAGCTATATCAGCTGGAGTTTCTGTATGTTGAACAGATGAACCTGCAACATCATGTACTAAATCTTGAAACCGGGATGGATCCGGAATCAAGTTGGTATCACCTCCTCTGGAACTGCGTTCACCGTGTTGATACCAAAAAACATAATCTAGTTGAAAACCAAAATGAAAGAGATGTTCCCCCACTTTGTCAACCGTGTCAAACGTTCTCAATGCACATTTTCTGCAAGGGCATTTTATTTTGCCTTCTGAAACAAATTCTGGATTTGATGCCGCAAATGATAAAAAAGTCTCCACACCCTCTACATATACTGGATTTAAACCAGAACCGTTTGGATTTCTACGTTGATTTATCCATATGCGGTCACCTAATAATGATTGTTGACGACCTCGTTGTTCCATATTTTTCTATAAAATATAAAAGCATTACTGGTTTTGAATAATTTGTTAGAGAAAACACTCAAGCTAGGATAATTATAGAGTTTACATCATACACGACTGACGCAAACTTTTTATTGAGATAGACTTAAAAATTGACCATTTAAGAATTAAATATGTTGAGAATAAAGCAAAACCTGTTACAAATATTGATAATTTTAATATTATATAAATTTTTTATTATTTTCATAGTACTAATATTATTGGTAATTATTACTAATTATTGGTAATTAATACTAGTTATTACTAATTATTACTAATTATTACTAATTATTGGTAAATATTGGTAGTTATTACTAATTATTGGTAATTAATACTAATTATTGGTAATTATTATTAATTATTACTAATTATTACTAATTATTGGTAATTATTACTAATTATTGGTAATTATTCCTCATTATTACTAATTATTACTAATTATTACTAATTATTACTAATTATTACTATTTACCGGTAATTATTAGTAATTATTGGTAATTATTCCTAATTATTGGTAATTATTACTAATTATTGTTAATTATTACTAATTATTGGTAATTATTACTAATTATTGGTAATTATTACTAATTATTACTAATTATTACTAATTATTACTAATTATTACTAATTATTACTAATTATTGGTAATTATTACTAATTATTGGTAATTATTACTAATTATTACTAATTATTGGTAATTATTACTAATTATTACTAATTATTGGTAATTATTACTAATTATTACTAATTATTGGTAATTATTACTAATTATTACTAATTATTGGTAATTATTACTAATTATTACTAATTATTATTAATTGTTGGTAATTATTACTAATTATTGGTAATTATTAC
The DNA here is from genome assembly GCA_963277665.1 of Viscum album. Classification (NCBI taxonomy): domain Eukaryota; kingdom Viridiplantae; phylum Streptophyta; class Magnoliopsida; order Santalales; family Viscaceae; genus Viscum; species Viscum album. Next base: position 1,999,963,182 of record OY728157.1, read on the forward strand.
TAATTATTGGTAATTATTACTAATTATTGGTAATTATTACTAATTATTGTTAATTATTACTAATTATTTTTAATTATTACTAATTAATATTAATTATTACTAATTATTACTAATTATTACTAATTATTGGTAATTATTACTAATTATTGGTAATTATTACTAATTATTGTTAATTATTACTAATTATTGTCAATTATTACTAATTATTGTGAATTATTACTAATTATTGTTAATTATTACTAATTATTAATAATTATTGGTAATTATTACTAATTATTGGTAATTATTCCTAATTATTACTAATTATTACTAATTATTACTAGTTATTACTATTTACCGGTAATTATTGGTAATTAGTGGTAATTATTCCTAATTATTGGTAATTATTACTAATTATTGTTAATTATTACTAATTATTGGTAATTATTACTAATTATTGGTAATTATTACTAATTATTACGAATTATTACTAATTATTACTAATTATTACTAATTATTGGTAATTATTACTAATTATTGGTAATTATTACTAATTATTACTAATTATTGGTTGGTAATTATTACTAATTATTGGTAATTATTACTAATTATTACTAATTATTGGTAATTATTACTAATTATTACTAATTATTGGTAATTATTACTAATTATTACTAATTATTGGTAATTATTACTAATTATTACTAATTATTACTAATTATTGGTAATTATTACTAATTATTGGTGATTATTACTAATTATTGGTAATTATAACTAATTATTGGTAATTATTACTAATTATTGTTAATTATTACTAATTATTGTTAATTATTACTAATTAATATTAATTATTACTAATTAATACTAATTGTTACTAATTATTGGTAATTATTACTAATTATTGGTAATTATTACTAATTATTGGTAATTATTACTAATTATTTTTAATTATTACTAATTATTGTTAATTATTACTAATTATTGTTAATTATTACTAATTATTGTTAATTATTACTAATTAATATTAATTATTACTAATTATTACTATTTATTGTTAATTATTACTAATTATTACTAATTATTACTAATTATTGGTAATTATTACTAATTATTGGTAATTATTACTAATTATTACTAATTATTACTAATTAATGGTAATTATTACTAATTAATACTAATTATTGGTAATTAGGACTAATTATTACTAATTATTGGTAATTATCGGTAATTATTGCTAATTATTGTTAATTATTATTAATTATTATTAATTATTACTAATTATTGGTAATTATTGGTAATTATTACTAATTATTGGTAATTATTACTAATTATTGGTAATTATTACTAATTAATGTTAATTATTACTAATTATTAATAATTATTACTAATTATTAATAATTATTACTAATTATTACTAATTATTGGTAATTATTAATAATTATTGGTAATTATTACTAATTATTGGTAATTATTACTAATTATTACTAATTATTACTAATTATTGGTAATTATTACTAATTATTGGTAATTAATACTAATTATTGGTAATTATTATTAATTATTACTAATTATTACTAATTATTGGTAATTATTACTAATTATTGGAAATTATTACTAATTATTACTAATTATTACTAATTATTACTAATTATTGGTAATTATTACTAATTATTACTAATTATTGGTAATTATTCCTAATTATTACTAATTATTACTATTTATTACTATTTGTCGGTAATTATTGGTAATTATTGGTAATTATTCCTAATTATTGGTAATTATTACTAATTATTGTTAAGTATTACTAATTATTGGTAATTATTACTAATTATTACTAATTATTACTAATTATTGGTAATTATTACTAATTATTAATAATTATTGGTAATTATTAGTAATTATTTCAAATTATTACTAATTATTGGTAATTATTACTAATTATTGGTAATTATTGGTAATTATTCCTAATTATTGGTAATTATTCCTAATTATTGTTAATTATTCCTAATTATTGGTAATTATTTCTAATTATTGGTAATTATCGGTAATTATGGGTAATTATTGGTAATTATTACTAATTATTGGTAATTATTACAAATTATTCCTAATTATTACTAATTATTACTAATTATCGGTAATTATCGGTAATTATTGGTAATTATAGGTAATTATTCTTAATTATTGGTAATTATTGGTAATTATTACTAATTATTGATAATTATTCCTAATTATTGGTAATTATTCCTAATTATTGGTAATTATTACTAATTATTAGTAATTATATGAATAATTACCAATAATTAGGAATAATAACATTATTACATTATTAGTATATTTTATTATTAATATTAAAATAATATAATTTTCTATATTATATACAATTCTCCTTTCATCTGTGTGTTTTCTGTCTCCACATACAAATAATACATATGGAGACAGAAAACACACAGATGAAAAGAGAATTGTATAAATAATATAAAAAATTATATTATTTTAATATTAATAATAAAATATACTAATAATGTAATAATATTATTATTCCTAATTATTGGTATTTATTACTAATTATTAATATTTATTCTTAATTATTAAAAATTATTACTAATTATTCCTAATTACCATTAACTATGAACAATACTAATAATTTAAATTTATTAAGTAACAAAACAATGTAAACATAATTAAATTACAACTAATTAAGAATAATTGAAACTAATAAAAAATTTAAAATAAATATTAAATTAAAATGAATATAAATACCTTGAAAATTGATCTGAGGTTGATCTCTGATCGTTCTTGAAAACTTCAAAATCAACTCCGAGGAAAAAAATTAAACTTGAGAAACGCTCAACTCTAGAACTAGAATTTTGAGAGAAGAAGAAGATGGAGTTTGAGAATGAATTGAAAAAAACGGATGGAGTATTTATAGATTAGATTATTTGCGACGGGTCCATTTGCGACGGGCTACCCGTCGCAAATAATATTATTTGCGACGGTACCCGTCGCAAATACCTTAGCCATCATTTAATACAGTCAACGGTTAAATAGTTATTTGCGACGGGACCCGTCGCAAATAACCACCTGCCGACATACTATTTGCGATGGGGGAATATGCCCGTCGCAAATACCTTTTACCGCCGCCGGTTATTTGCGACGGGCAATAACTGTCCGTCGTAAATATGTTTCCCGCGATTTGGCGCGCAAACGCGCCAGTTCTTTTGCGACAGGGAAAGCAATCCCGTCGCAAAAGGCTACTTATTTGCGACGGGCAAATACCCCGGTCGCAAATAAGTTTTTAACGGGGCTATTTGCGACGGGATTTATCCCCGTTGCAAATAACCCGTCGCAAATACCCATTTTTCCGGTAGTGTATATTTTTCATAAAATTATATTTTAAAATTGTATATTTCATTTTTATCTAGGGATATTAATTATATTCATTAATATCCTCCCCTTTTATGAAACTATTCCTCAAATAAAATTATGTTGTTTATAAGAATAACCTACATATTTTCCAATGGATATTTTTCTTTAATTTCCATGTTTTACCTACAAAAAGTGTGATCTATAACCCGAATATGTTTCCTCGAAAGTGAACTTTAGGTTTCATTTCAAATATTTTAAAATACAAATTTTATTATCCTTTTCATGATGTGGGTTTCATAAAAGGTTTGTAAAGTAATTTTAATGGTTTTCCAATGGATAGTTAATAAAAATGTTTTCCTTTCAGGTGATTTTTTTTTAAAAAATCTTCCTTAAATATTGTTTTAAAGTTACTTTAAACTACATTTACTGTATTTAAAAATGTTTAAAATAATTTATTTTTAATGTTTCTAAATTGTTCATTTTCAAAATAAGTAATCTCTTTTACACGCTTCTATGTTCACATATTTTTCTACCACCTTTGTCATTTTCTAAGAGACTTACTCTCTATGCTTTTGAGTTTCAAAAAAAGAGGAAATTATTATTCTGATAGTTTAACAAAATTTTAATTTTAATTTTTTTAAAAGGAAAATGTAAAATATTATTTTCAAAGAAATTTGTCTAAGGATTATATGATTGTTTTACATCCATCTCATATGCTTAATCAAGGGGATTTTTAAATGATTCCATCCTCTATATTTATCTAGATGGAGTATGAAATTATATTTTACATATATGGTATAATCCATCACTTCTTTTTTCTTACCTAATCATATACTTTTATAGGAATGATTTATTTCTAATTCTTTTCCTCTATAAATACCCTATGTTCCATTACTTGATTGAAGGGTGTTCATCAAGATACCCAATACATCGATTGATTAGGGAAATTTTTGTCTAAACCATATATTCATGCCCAATAAGGTGTAAATACCATATTTAGGATCATATTTTCTAAGTTATATTTACCTAAAATGATTCTTAAAGTCATTGTATACCCATTTATTTTCTATGAGTTTATCATGTCATGTTTATTGATGAAATCATGAATGATTCCTTAGGGAACCACTTAAAAATAATATAAAACCCAATTTATTTAACTGGGATTTTATGATATATTTACTAAAACCATGTGTAACACATATGTATAATTTTCATTATGTGATGGGTGAGCCCAAATTGTATAGTTATCCAATTCATTGGTTAATGTTTCCCTCTCATGTGTGGGGGCAGTGAGCCTAACCAGCTATTATGTGTGGGAAGTTAGCTGAGAAAAATATGTTATATTAATAAGGAATGGAGCCTTGAATTATTTTTATAATGTCATGTTTATGTTGTTTCCATAATCCTATGATTCCATTTTCTTATGTTATGATCATTGTTAAATCCATGTTCTATGATATCATTTTCTTATTCCATGCTTCGATTCTTATGATTCATTCTTATTATGATATATTATTATGCATCATGGATCTCATATTATGCTTTATTATATTTACCCTTAATGAGAATTTGAGATAACCCCTTCCTATGTTTCCCTTTCCTCGGGTTATGAAATTATTAAGTATGAAAATCCTAAAAGAGTATCTTGGGTGGAGAATTTATGGGCGATATCAGAGAATAATTATAGATTTATTAGCTTTTTATATAGTGAAAAATAAATTTTCCCTTTTATGATTAAGTGTTGGTTTTTATTAGTTAATTATTTGTCTTAATTATATGAAACTTTAAAATAAAAGGTCCTTGGATTGTAAACATGTGAAAGATATTGTAATCATGAATGTTTATTAAATCCAGTGTTGTATGTTATGTGCCTTCGATGTCGAATCTGGGAGTGTGGGTCCTAGGGATATATAGTTGGTATCAAAGGATTGTTTATATAAATTTATAGTTTGGAATGTTATTGGTTGAGGATGATTTAATATTTAGGAATGAAATCAAGAGTTGGTGATTTAAGGATAATCTTAGTTTCAACATTATAGATAAAACTTTAGGTTGGATGTGTTGAATATTCTATGTTGTTTATGGGTTATGATATGATAACTTTAGATAAACCCCTAAGTATAAGACTAATTATAGGAGAAAATCATAAAAAAACATGGTAAAGTAGTGATTTTGTGGTTTTCCTAACAATTACATCTCTGTTTGGATACTAGAAAGTAGATGCAGTTTTGGCATACATGATCCGAGTAACACCCCAAAAGGAGTTGGTTGAGTTTATTGGTCATCATTATAGTGTATAGTGAATGGGCCCTAACTTTTCACCTATCTAGACACTTATGAGGGATATGATGGGTTTAATTAACTTTCACTTTACAAACCATTATGAAGGACATAGAAACAAGATTTTATAGAAGTTAACTAGATTATAGAAACTAATTGTAAATATAATCATTGATAGCCTAGATTAAATATAAATAATCATAATATAGGTGATGCACATCATTAATTAATTATTTCTTCTAATATAATAGTTCTACCTTTATACATTTATTAATTTAAGTATTAGCATCCGTATACTTTCTTTTAATGTAATAGCTAGTGGAAGAAGGAACTAGGATAATAATAGATACAATGGGAAAATGTAGTGATTGTCCTAACCTAGAATCTATTGGGATAATAAATGGGGTTAAAAATATTTTTATTACTCTAAATAAACTATCAGGTATTACAATTAACAAAGTGAACATAGGTGAATTCTCTATCACAAAAAAAAAGAGAAGAATGGAGTCTCATGAAAAGTTGAGCAACGAAGATGATAAAGGAAAAAAAATTCAATTTACTTTATGTCAAAAATGTAGGTAGAAACACAATGTGGAATGTAACATCCCGCCCCATCTCATTAGATTGAGAGGGCGGAGGAATCCTACTTGGTCTTAAGTGACATTCCCAAGGCATAAAAGGATGGCAATAAATACCGAGGGCTTTGAGAATAAATTGGGGAATGATTTTCCCTTGAGATACAAACAACCAACCAAACAGTCCACTAACAAAAAACTATATGATGAATGAAAACAAAACAACCAAACTCATACATTACCATAAGACAACCAACAATTCCACAATAATTCCCAAGAACCAATACAACCAAACACAATGTCATAGTACCACATGGAAGACTAAACAAGAGACGAAAAATAAATAAGACACACTCCATAGCTACACACCAAACTCCATGCTCCAAGCACCACCACATCTCCTAAGCATCACTAAGAACCACTAGCCATGAGATGATTTACCTTTACATGTGTCCTGAAATACAACATCTGCAAAAGCACCCAAGTGTCAAATCTGTGGGTGAGTACTAATACTCAGTGGGTTTTCCCAAAATGACTTCCTTACACAAATAACTAGGATAAAACCGTTAGCAGATTATATAAAACAGTTTATATAAAACATTAAATAGTGAAACAACTTACAACAATCCAAACACTCCTTTACCTAGACATTTCCTCCCAAATGCTCAAAACACATAGGAAAGCCAAACAACCATGCCACAAGCCTTTTCAAATTTTCATGTTATCAAAAAAAATCCCATATTTCAAAGAAACACATAACAACAAAACCATAGTGGGACTTCCACCCATCCCATTCACCCCATCCACAACTAGCGGTGCTTCATGCCCACTACCCTTGATGGTGGTTATTCTAACTACTATCCATAACCATTTATAGTGAGACTCCCCGCCCACTTTCACATCTCATTACAACAATTCAAAACCAAACATATAACTTATCAAGGCCGCAACAACATTCAAGTAACCATTCCCACAACATACCAAACCACTTCAATAAATCACCCATTTATTGAAACCACCCTTAAAACATCTTCCATGCCAAAGCCCTGATTTAGTAAAAAAACCAATTTTTTGAAAACCATTTTCATAAACCATTTCCTTGACCCAAGACAAGTAATAAATTTTAAAATCTACATTTTAAAATTTAACAACATGAACATTCAACTATAAACCCCTTTTTACCCAAAAATCCACAAACATGACCAAAGGGATTTATAACCCATTTTGAAAATCAAATTCATAATTAATTTAAATCCAAAAGAATTTAATTGTAACCAAAACAACTATTTCTAACCAAGTAGAGTTGAGATAGAAGCCACCTACCTTTAGGGTTCTGGCGAAATCAACCCACAAGCAACCGTGCCTCAAATCTGGTGAATGCACCAGCGAAACCACTCTAGATCCCCTTAACTATCATCCAAAAGCCTTAAAATCAACACCCAAGGCAACCCTAACACTATATCTATGTGAAACAGATGTACATCTAGAAAACTAAGAGAGAGAGAAGAGAATCCCTTGAGAAAACCAAAGAGAAACCAAGAGGAGAGACTTACCCGAGAAGAACCGACTTCAATCTACCAAGAAACCCCTTCAATTTTCTTTCAAAAATTGTGGGAGAGCCCCTAAAACCCTTGAGAACCAAAAATCCCAAGTGAGTATTGAGTGGGATATATTTTTGAGTGAAATAGGTCAATCTCAAGGGAGATCAGATTTAAAAACTCTTCTTTTAAGTGGTTGCAAAGTTAACTCGTACGGTTTGAAAAATTGTGTGCTAACCGTGTACACGCCATTGTCTCGAGAGGACAAGTCTTAATGGTTGCCTCACATAGTTTGGAAAACCATGTATAGGCCATGTGAATCCTACTATCCCCCCTTGCACGGTTTCCTGTAGAACCTACACGGTTTCCCCTAACAATGCTCAAATTGTGCTCCCTTAGAAAAGCGTCCAAACTTATTCAAAACCATTACAATCTCTCCCAACCTCTTCACAACTCATCCCAAGAACTTAAAAAACATAAAAAGGAATAAACAAAGGCTACATAACTCAAACCAGAGGTGCTATATTCTCCCCTCCATTATAATTTCTGTCCTCATGAAGTAGAGAACCATCGATTTGCCGAAAGAGCTTGGGCCATTGCTTGGCCATCTCTTCCTCTTGTTCCCAAGTCTCCTCTTGAATCTTAACATTCTTCCACAAAAAACAAACTAAACTGATGATTTTACCATTAAAGACTTTCTATTGACTATCCACAATCCTCACTGGCATGGGCACCAAAGAAGCATCTGGTTCTAGCTCAACATGATCCCAACGAATCACATGGTTACGATCCAGCGGATACTTTTTCAACTATGACACATGAAACACATTGTGCACCGCACTAAACCGTGGTGGAAAATCCAAATGATAATCCACCTCTCTAATCCTCTTAAGTATCTTAAAAGGCTCAATATACCTTAGAGATAACTTACCCTACTTCCTGAACTGACGATGTCCCAACCTAGGATAGATTCTCAAAAACACATGATCACCCACCTCGAACGACAACGGTCATCAAAGATGGTCCGCATACCATTTCTGATGACTTTGATCTATCTCCATCCTCTTCCTAATAAACTTTATTTTCTATGTAGTCTCTTGGATAAGTCTTGGTCCGATCATCGAAATCTTTCTCATTTCCACCCAACATAGTGGATAACGACATGGATTCCCATACAAAGCCTCAAATGGTGCCATATATATCGAATCCTAATAAATGTTATTATAGGAGAACTCCATCAATGATAAGTTATCCTCCCATGACCCATAAAAATCCATCACACAATCCATTAACATATTCTCCAAGGTCTGTATCATCCTCTCGGATTGGCCATCTGTCTGCAGATTATACACCGTGCTCATAGTCAACTATGTCCCAAGAGACTGCTACAATGATTTCTAAAAATGAGGTGTGAACCTTGGATCTCTTTCTGATAAAATAAAAACTATAAAACCATTCCCCTTTACCACCTCTCGGATATAGATTTTGGACAGATCATCCACCATATGAGATTCACGAATTGGGATGAAATGATCCGACTTTTTGAGCCGATTCACAATCACCCATATGGAATCGTGCTTCCAGACCATTCTTGGGAGACCTGTAACAAAATCCATTGCTATCTACTCCCATTTCCACACTAGTATAGGTAAATATTGCAATATGTCTGCTATCTACTGATTCTCTACCTTGACTTACTGACAAGTCAAGAAACTTGAGACAAACCCGACTGTATCCCTTTTCATACCAGCCTACCAAAACTTTGCCTTTAATGACTTATACATTTTATGAATTTTAGGATGGATAGACCACCTATAATTATGATTGCCTTGATAATTTTCTTCTAAAAATCCACTGGTACCACCATCCAATTCCAAAAGCACAAGACTAAATTCTCATTTAGTTCCCATTTCTCAGTGGTCTCCCCACCATTGAGTTTCTACCTCATCTCCATACACTTGGAATCTGATGCTTGTGCCTCTTTAACCAAACCAACCAAGTCAAGAAGACATGAAACTAGAAATAAGACTGCTATGTCACCCTGTTCCTCACATTCCAACCACATGTTAGCTATGACCGATATCAACTACCACTGATCTGATACCTACTCCACCACTTGAGCATATGATTTCCTACTTAATGCATCTTCCACCAAATTTCCTTTACCTAGTGTGTATATTAAGTCTAAATCAAACATTTTGAGATATTTCACCCATCTTCGTTGCCTCAAGTTCAAATCTCTTTGTGAGAACATATGTTTTAAGATCTTGTGATCGGTAAACACTATAAATTTCCCACCGAAGATATAATGGTGCCACATCATTAAATAATGAACCACTGTCGTAAACTCTAAATCATTTTTTGGATAGTTATTCTCATGAAATCTCAATTTCTATGAGCCATAAGCAACCACATGATCCCCCTACATGAGAACACACCTCAACCCTGATCTCGATGCATCACAATACACCATGTACACTTTCTTTGGTTCTAGAAAAACCAAGATTGGTGCTGATGTAAGGCAGCCCATTAACTCTTAAAATCATTTTTGGCACTACTCATCCCACTAAAATGGGATATTATTCCTTGTCAAAGTTTTCATCAATGAATCCAATCATGAAAAATCATGAACAAAACCTCGATAATACCCATCTAGACTAAGGAATCTACATATCTCGAAAACATTATTTAGCAGTTGCCATGAGATAACAACCTCTATCTTTTTTAGATTAACTAAAACAGTCTTCTCAAAAATAACATGGATAAGGAAATGAACCTCCTATATCCAAAATTCACAATTTGACAATTTTTCATAAAACTGATGATCCCTCAAGATCCCTAACACAGTTGCCAAGTGCTGCTCATGCTCTACCCTTATCCTCAAATACACTAGTATATCATCAATAAATACCACCACAAAAGAATCCAGATATCTCTAAAATATCTTATTCATCAATTCCATGAACATTTTTGGTTCATTCATTAGACCAAAGGGAATAACAACATACTCATAATGGTCATATCTACTTCTGAATGCTATTTTCGAGATATCCTCCTTCCTCACCCGCAATTAGTGATATCCTGAACTCAATTCAATCTTGGAGAACCGCTGATCTCCCCTCAACTAGTCAAACAAATCATCAATTCATGGAAGTGGATATCGGTTCTTTATCGTAACCTGATTAAGTTTACTATAATCAACATAGAGCCACAAGGTTCTATCGGCCTTTTAAAAAAACAAAACTGGTGTTGCCCATGGAGAAGTGCTCGGCTGGATGAACCCTTTGTTTTCTAACTCTTCTAACTACACTTTTAATTACCCCAATTCTGTTGGTTCCATTTGGTAAGATGGAAGTGAGATAGGACTAGTCCCTGGAAGGAGATCAATCATAAACTCCACCTCTCTCACGGATGGAAACCCTGATAATTCTTTAGGAAATACATCCATAAATTGATCCAATACTTCTTGAAGAACACTTTTCTCAACACCGTCCACTGATTTCAATGACAAAGCTGCCAACTGATACGATATCATGCCAATAGTTGGTGCCAATAAATCTGTTCCACCCATTTTTTCACTCTTCTCCCATCTAAAGAGATGTCTGACATCGTCCTCGATCACAAAACTAATTGTTTATGCATAGAAATATATGTGAGCCTTAAACATTGTTAACCAATACATTACCAGGATTATATCCTAAGAATCCATCTCAAGAACTGAGAAATCCCATATCAATTTGATTCCATCCACAACTAAACAACAGCCTCAACATAGGAAGGCTCGACACTCTATTTGACCTAAAGGAGTTTGTAGTTTCAAAACAGAAGGCATCATTTCTATGTGTAAACCCAAAAAATCAACAATGCAAGAAGAAAGAAAATAATGAAAAGCCCCCATATCAAAAAAATCTTGCATCAACATTTAATTTAAAAAGAACCGTACCTCGCACTGTGGATGAATCAAACTGATCATCCATTACTACATGCTCAGCTCCAAACAACTACTTACTTGCCACACTCTTCCCCTTATTACCCTACTGAGGTGTCATGGTATTCCAAGAATCACCATGACCCATTTTACTCTACTGGTGAGGGGTATGTTGCTTCCCATGTCCTGTCGAGGCATAAGTCCATTATGATACCTGAGGAGTGTCACAGACACCCAACCTCGGAGCATTCCAACAATAACACTACAGATGCCCCATTTTCTAGCAATTATGGCATGATCAATGTTGTGTCATACAATCCTGCTTGATGTGGCTCATAGAACCACACTGAAAACATCCTTGCTTGCTCTGAGTCTTCAGGGAAAAATTCACGGATCCTGATATTGGATTCTAAGTCATGTTCCCACCCTAGAAATAAGTGTCCCTCTTCCTCTTAAACCCAGCATTTGATTTCCCACTATTTCCCATGGGTACCAACATACTTCCCCCACCCATAGCCCCCAAAAGATCCCACCTAGCCACCTTATCTCAGTTCACCATTTTTTTGTAATCATCTATAAATAGCACTGCTATCTTGGAATGAATTTCCTAGTTCAACCCGGCTTCAAAAATTCATGCCTTCAATAATGTACTACCCACCACCTTAGATGAAAACTGCACTAAGTTTATAAACCTAGTTTCATATTCCAACACTACCATGTTACCTTGCTTCAAACTGAAGAAATTCATTGTACATTGGATTATAAACGTATAAGGGTAGAATTGTTTGTTAAAAAAATCCTCAAAACCTTCCCATGTAACACTTTGTTCCATCCTAGATTGGACCGCCAGCTCCCACCACTGAAGGGAAAGATCTTCTAACATATATGTGGCTAACTTTACTTTCAACTCTGCCAATGTTCCCAAGAATTCAAATATCTGATTCATTCTGTTCATCCACGTTTCAGTCCTCTCTAGCTTTGAATCACCCCTGAAGATGGGTAGATTCTTCCTTTGAAACTGAGCTTCATGATCCATATGCCTTGGTTTATCTGATTTATGCGCACTTCCTACTACTTGTAAAGCTTTCACTATACTCTACACTAGCTGCTGGTTCACCGAGGGCTCATGTGCAACCACATTTTCAGCATCTTCCTCTAGTTGGTCTCTACGATGCCTACCCAGTGCCATTTCTATCAACACAAAAACAACCATAAGTCTTCCTATTTTAGCAACAAATTATTCACAAATTCTAGTTCAATTACACTACAACTATCACAACCAATCTTTCCACAAGTTCACATTTCCTATGTTTCAATATTTTGAAAAATCCACCATGTTTTGAAAATCAACCCATTTTCAAAATACCACCAGTTTCCATGTTTAAAATCCTTCTATTTTTAAACCCAATATAGATTTTCAAAATCAGCACATTCATATCACAACATAATTCATTATACCCCAATTAAATATGCATCCTAGTGGGAATTCATTTCTACCATGCATGTCATGCTCATCTCATTGGCTACACCCACGACAATGAGATATCCAATACATATAAGTGTCTAAAAACACTTATGTACCCAACTCCCTTGTAACTTTAAGTTCAACAAAAAATGGTTAACTACATCCTTTTATGATATACATTCCAAGTTCTGACAATCCTATACCTTGTTACCATACCGACCCAAGGAATAGGCCAAGAACAAATGTCAACACCAAGACCAATGATCAACACCAAGGATCGAACTACTAATCTCACTTGAAATATAAGGACCAAACAAACTGATACCACTTGTAACATCCAGCCCCATCTCATTGGCTTGAGAGGGAGGAGGAATGCTACTTGGCCTTAAGAGAAGTTCCCAAGGTGCCAAATTCTGGCAATAAATTTCAATGGATTTGAAATAAATTGGGGAACAATTTTCCCTTGAGATACAACCAACCAACCAAAAAGTCCACTAACAACAAACTATATAATGCATGACAACCAAACCCATAGATTACCATAACACAACCTATAATTCCACAAGAATTCCCAAGAACCAATAAAACCAAACCCAATATCATAGTACCATGAGGAAGACTAAACAAGAGACCCAAAATAAACCAAGACACCCTCCACATCTCCAAACCAATCTCCATGCACCAAGAACCACCACATCTCCCAAGAATCACTAGGAACCACTAGCCATGAGATGCTTTACCTTTACCTATGTACCGGGATACAACATCTACAAAATCACCCAAGTGCCAAAGCAGGGGGTGAGTACTAATACTCAGTAGGTTTTCCCCAAATGAATTTTCTACACACACCATTAGGATAAAATAGTTAGAACATTATATAAAACAGTTTATATAAAAAATTAAATACTGCAACAACTTACAACAAGACAAACACTCCTTTACCCAGCCATTTCCACCCAAATACTCAAAGCACACTGGAAATCCAAACAACTATTCCACAAGCCTTTTCACTTATTCATATTAGCACAAAAAATTCTATCTTACAAATCAACACATAACAAGGAAACCATTTTGGTGGGACTTCCTCCCATCTCGTTCACCCCATCCACAACCGACGGTGCTTCTCAGCCATTACCCTTAATGGTGGTTCTTCCTATCACTATCCATCACCTTTTATTGTGAGACTCCCCACCCACTTTAACATCTAATTACAACAAGCCACAACCAAACATATAATTCATCAAGTCCACAACAACATGCAAATAACCATTTCCACAATATACCAAACCACTTCAATAAATCACCCATTAATTGAAACCACCCTTAACACATCTTCCATTCCAAATACCTGATTCAATAAAACAACACCTTTATTGAAAACCATTTTCATAAACCATTTCCTTGACCCAAGAAAAGAAACAAATTTTAAAATCTACATTTTAAAATTTAACAACATGAACATTCAACCGTAAAACCCGTTTTTTCCAAAAAATCCACAAACATGACCAAAGGGATATATAACCCATTTTTCATATCAAATTCATAATTAATTTCAAGAAAAACAATTTATTTGTTTCAAAAACCACTAGTTCTAACCAATTGGATTTGAGAGATAAGCCACATACCTTTAGGATTCTGGTGAAATCAACCCACAAGCAACTGCACCCCAGATTCGGAGAATGCACCACTAAAACCGCTCTAGATCCCCATCCCTATCATCTGTAATATTTTAAATAAACACCCAAGGAAATACCAACACTAGATATACATGAAAATGATGTAGATATAGAAAACCAAGAGAGAGGGAAGAGAATACCTAGAGAAAACCAAAGAGAAACCAAGAGGAGAGACTTACCCGAGAAGAACCAACTTCAATCCACCAAGAAACCCCTTCGATTTGATTTCAAAACGTGTGGGAGAGCCCCTCCAAACCTGGATAACCAAAAATACCAAGTGAGTATTGAGTGGGAGAGAGTTTTTATTGAAATAGATCAAGCCCAAGGGATACTAGATTTAAAACCCTTCTTTTAAGTGGCCGCACAATTAGCCCGCCTAGCTTGGTAAACTGTGCGCTAACCGTGTGCACGTCACTATCTCAAGAGGAGGTGTCTGCACGGTTTCCTTGCATGGTTTGAAAAAGATTGAATAGGATGTGTGAAGCCTACTGTCTCCCCTACATGGTTTCCTAGAGAACCCGCATGGTTTCCCCTAACCGTTCTCAAACTATGCACCCTTAGAAAAATCTCCAAACTTATTCAAAACCATTCCAAGCTCTCCCAACCTCTTCCCAACTCATATCAAGTACTTTAAACCCATAAAAAAGTATAAAAAAAGCTATATACCTCAAACCAAGGGTTCTACAGGGAATGTCTCAAAGTAACTATAAAATTTTTTATGTATGGAAAAGGAGGACAAAAAGCATCTAGTTATATTGGTAAATTGAATCATTTGGTTAACTCGATAGAGGAAGAAGGTTTTCCATCAAGTTTTACATAATATATTAATGTAGAAATTTCATTTCAAATTGTATTATAAGTCATTTATATTTTTTAAAATCCATAATTAATGGATTTTAAAAAATATATATGGACTCAATTTTTTTGAGGGGAGAATATAACATCCCAATATTTGAGTATATATATTTTCCTTTAAATAATATTTATTTTGATATCTTTCTCCACACGTGCAAAAATGAAGGTAATTATACTTTGGTAAATTAAATTAATCATATTTAAAATATCATTATCTAAACATATAATATATCTATATATGATATAAAAGATTAAAATTCTTTAAATTATAAAATTGGAATGAAATAATATTATAAACTCTTAATGTTTAAGAACGTATTTTGAAATAAAAGAATTTTTTCATGATATTTTGTATTTTCTAAAAAAAAGTTAAATTTATTATTTTTAGAAATATAATTAAATAAAATTTAATTTATGTTTTTTAATTTATAATTTATAAATTTACATAGTATAAATTTTTGAGCATTTTCTTAAAATATCAATTTTTAGTCAAAATGTGGTTTTTAAAAAAATTATAATTTTCATGAATTTATTAATATATAAAAATGAATTAGATGGTCATAAAACCATTTAAGTGACCAAATATAAAATTAAATAATAAAATTATTCAATTTAAAAAATTATTTTAAATTACAAAAACCATGGAAAACATTTTTAGAACTAAAGTAAAATGTGGCTTTAATAATGAAAAATGTTTTATATATAATCTTCTAATTAATTAATATTTTTAAAAAATTATTTTATGGATTGATTTTAATGTCACATAAAATTAATTTATTTTATCAAAAATAAATTACTGTTATAAAAATTAGTAATCATGAAAAATTTATCTTATACATAAGTTTCAAGTTTAAACACACATTTTTATTTAAAAACCAATGTTAAAATGTTTTATTTGTTTAATTTAAATTAAAATTTTCTTATATTTATGGAATGGATAAGGTTAAATAGATAAAAAAATTCATAATAATAATTTCTAAATTTGGTAATAAGGGTCAATTTATTTTTTTAGTAATAAACTAATTACCATGATTAATATTTAATTAAGAATAATTGTTGTTTAAGAGATTAATTTAATGTGGAACGAATCTTTATAAGTTTACATGACCTTTATACATTTTAGAAGTTGTTATTTAGGTTGTAAATTATTACCTATATTTATTACCAACATTTTCTCACCTACCACACCTAGCTTTCATGTCATTCCAGTCTTACCCCTTACTTAACATTCCTTTCAATGGAAAGTGCAATTTTCTTCACTTATAAAAGGGACAAATCCCAACCATTACAATCGTGAATTTTCCATCATTTTTATATAAAAAAATTACCCATTTACTCCTTCTAGAACACTCTTTCGAGAAATTAATCCTTCATCCACACATAATTATCTTAATCCCTTAATTTCTAAGGATAATTCCAAGGAAAATCAAAGTTTCGGACATGAGTATTACTCTCCTCTTGGTATTTTTTTTAATTTTATACTTACTAATCATCCATAAAATTGTTAATATGATTAATTAAGTATCATATATATAATAAATTTTCATTATATTAATATAAAATCAATTATTCATTCATTCTGTAGCAACCGCTAAGAAAAACAAACACATTGATCGTGTGTATGTGTTTACTACAACCTCCACAAAAATGATGTGGCTTTTTCCATCATTTAATCTTAGGTATGGTATAAAGTATGGGTTTTATTAATAATTATTTTTTATATCTCACTTATACAATTCTAAAATTATCCCTATTTTCATTTACCACCATTTCATCCATTCGTTAAGGAATGAGATCTTTACTCATGTATATGTGCGGACTACCACCTCCATGAACAATGCATATTATTTATATTAACCACATAACATGGATAGACCTAAAATGTTAATTAATTAAATAATATAATTTTTATAACATTATTATAATTATTAACTAATAATATTTCTTATATTATCACTTTATTCATTCATTGAGAAATGTTTTCATTAATCATGTGTACGTGCATACTATCACCTCCACGCAAGAAAATTTTCATTTTTCATAAACACCCATAATTAATGGTTCTAATGACAGATTAAATGGATATATATGATATATATTACTTTTATAATATAATTCAAATGTTACTTAACACTATTTAATATCACTTTCTTACTCATTCGATCATTATGACATGCTTTTATTTTTTTAGTTTACCGCCGACTTGAGTTATGTTGTAATGTTTATATTGTGAATGATTAAATAATGTTATAAAATATTAATGACATGTAATAATAAGGTACTAAATATTTTATAAATTTTATATAGTTATAACATGAATCTCTAAACATGTTAATAATGTATCATCTTTGTTCATGAAAAACTGTCGAAACAAGTTTGTGTCTAACATCATCTTCAAGGGTCATAATTAAAAATATCATGGGATGAAAGTGGAAAATTATAGATAATAATGGGATATATATTTCAACATCATATATACTATAGTAATTATTAACTTGGTATCAAATATCAAGTATTGAAATTAACATTACAAAGCATGTTCATGAAAATTAAAAGTGTTATCACCCAATGTTAAAAATAATCTATAATATACCACTAAATTCATAATATATATTTAAAAATAAATTATATAAAAGTTTTATATATATGAATAATGTAATGAAATATATTATTAATATATTTATTATTTTTTCATAAGAATTTGGAGTGATATAAACTAATCAGGGAAATATGGTAAGCGATTTTTTTCTCAAACTCCCTTTATTAAGACATGTTTTAATTTATACACCAATTTACTTTTATATGGTGTATATGTTTCCAATCTGATATTTTATAATAAAAATTATTTTATTCATGGTATTTTAGGTTCATTTTAAATTTTTTACTCCTTCAAGGTTTTTTATTAAAATATTACTCAAGTTGTAATTTTTTTCTCGACTCAAGTCCTTTTTCCTGTGAGTCATGAAATCTCTTCTTGGTTTTGATATTTCAAGTCCATTTTTTCTTATATTATATTTTAAAATGGTAGATTTACTTTTTCTCTAGTTATATTACTTCAATTCATTAATATCCTCCCCTTTTATGAAATTCTTCCGCAAATAAAATCATGATACTGGTAAAAATAACTCCAATACTTTCAAATAAATATTTTTATTCCATGTCCATGTTGTATCTATCAATAGTGTGATCAATAACCCAAATATATTTCTCCTTAATAGGAATTTAATTTTTATTTCACCTATTTTCAAATGAAATTTTTATTATCCTTTTGATGATGTGGGTTTCATAAAAAAAATTAAAGGACTTTTAAAGTTTTCCACATTGATAATTTCTAAAACTGTTCTTCTTTCAAGTAATGTTACAAATATTTTAAAAGGTCTTTGTTAAATATTTTTTTAAAGTTATTTTTAACTATATTGACTTTATTTAAAAATATTTTAAAAGAAATTATTTTTAACATTTTCTATATGGGTTGTTTTCAACAAAAGTAATCTCTTTTACATGTTTCCATGTGAATGTATGTTTTTGTAGCCAATTTAATTTTCTAAGAGACTTAATCTCTATGGTTTCATGTTTTTTTAAAAAAAAGAGGAAATTATTATTCTCATCGTTTAATAAAATATTATTTTTAATTATTTTCAATGGAAAAGGTAAATTTTTATTTTTAAATAAATTTTATTAATGTTTATAAGATTATTATTCATCTATTATGTATGCATGAACAAGGGTATTATTAAAAATATAACATACACATTCTTTATTTGGATGGATTATGAAATTATATTTTACATATATGGTATGATCCAACACTGATTTTTTATTTTCTAATCATCCACTTTTATAGGCATGATTTACTTCTATTTTTTAACTATGAATTCCCGGTGTTCCATTACTTGATTAAAGTGTGTTCACCTAGATGCTCAATACATCACTTTATTGGGGAAATTTTTTTATAAACTATATATTCATCTCTTATGTGTTGTAAATACCCTATTTATAATCATCATTATTGAGTGGTATTTGCCTAGAATGATGTTTAAATGTCATTGGATGCCCATTTATTTTTGATGGGTTTATCATGTCATGTTTATTGATGAAATCATTAATTTTTCCTTAGGGAACCACTTGAAAATGATATAAAACCCATTTTATTTACTTGGGTTTTTATGATATGTTGATTGAAACCATGTGGAACACATAAGTATTATTTTTATTATGTGATAGGTGGGTCTATAATTATATATCACTCCAATGCGTTGGGTAATGTTTCCATATCCTTAGATATCATGGTGTGTGGGTAGTGAGCATAGACAACTATAGAGTATGGGAAATTAGCCTAGACAACTATCTTATGTTAATGAGAAGGTAAGCCTTGACTTATGCTTATGATGTCATATTAACATTGTTTCTACATTCTTATGATTCTATGATCTTATGTTATGATGATTTTTTAATCTAATATCTCTGATATAATTTCCTTATGTCATGTTATCATTCTAATTATTTATTATGATTATGATATCATGTTATTCCTCATGGATATCATGTTAATATTTGTTATATTTACCCTTACTGGGCACTTGAACTCACACCTTCTTATGTTTCCCTTTCCCCGGGTTATGAAAGAAAGTATTAAGTATACTAAGCCTAGAAGAGTATATTAGGTGGAGAATTTATTAGTGATATTAAGGAATCATTATGTATTTATTATATTCTTATATATTCAAAAAAGTGTCCCCTGGATGTGGAATACATGGTTTATATTAGTTAGTGATTTTTATTATTTCTCTAAAACTCTAAACTAATAGGTCCTCAGATTGAAAATGTGTGAAATATATATTGTAATCATACATTGGTATAAAATATAATTTTTTTTTTGTTTTTTTTCACTGGATTTGGGATAAATGGTTTGGGGGCTCTATATTTACCTTTATTTTATCCATTTATTAAGAAATGAGATCATTAATCATGTGTATATGCAGTCTACAACCTCCTTGAATGAAATTTATTATTTCTATTAACCACCTAACATGGATATAAATAAATTGTAATTAATGAAATAATATTATGTTTATAAAATTATTATAAACATAAAATGACAAATTTTTATATATTGTCACTTCGTCTATTCATTAAGAAATAGGTTTTTCAATCATGCATACATGCGGAATACCACCTTGACGAATGATGAATTTAATTTTCCATAAATACCCATAATTAATGGTTATAATAATTTATTTTATAGAGATATATGATATATATTAAATGTATAATCTTTTTTAAATTTCATATTAACACTGTGTAGTAGCACATTCATACTCATCTGATCATTATGACACGCTTTTATTTTAGTAGGTTTACCGCCAACTTCAGAGATGTTGTCATGTTTATATAGTTAATGATTAAGGAAAGTTATATGTTATTAATGATAGTTAATAATAAGGTATTAAAATTTGTTTAAAGGTTCTATAGTTATAATATTAATATCTAAATATCTTAATAATATATCATCTTTGTTCATTAAAAATTTCCAAAATAAGTTTTTTTTAAACTTCATCATCAAGAGTCATAATTAAACTATCATTGGATGAAATTAGAACATTATAAATAATCATGAGATATATATTATATAAATATAGGGATCCTAAGAGGAAGGAACTTGTTATTGAAGATCAAATATCAATATTAACATTACAAATCATGTGCATGAAAATTAAAAGTATTAACACCCAAGTTAAACATAAGATATAATAAATGACTATATTCAAAGTAAATAATTATAAATAAAGTATATAAAAGGTTATGAGATATTATTAAGGTTATTAAATATATTATTAATATAGTTATTTTTTTATAAGAATTTAGAGTGTGACCAACTAAATGGGGTAGTAAGGTAAGGGATTTTTGTCACAAACTCCCTTCATTGAGACACATTTTATTTCTACACCAATTTAATTTTATATGGTGTATATATTTTCCAATTTTTATGTAATCAAGAAATATATTTTATTTAATATATTTGAGGTTCATTTTTATGCTAAATCTCCATCAATGGTTTTGATTAAAATGTTACTCATTTTTTAATTAATTTCTCAACTGAAGTCCTTTTTCCCGTGATTCATGAAATCTCTTCTTGATCTTGATCTCCCAAGTCTCTTATTCCTACCATTATATTTCAAAATGTTGCATTTAATTTTATATGGGTGTATTAATTATCTTAATTAATATCATCTCCTTTGGTGAAATTTTTCTTCAAATAAAATCATGATGTTGATAAGATAACTCATATGATTTCCAATGGATTTTTTTTCTTCCATGTTCATATTTTACCTTTTGAAAGTTTAATCTATAACCGAAATATGTTTTATCTCAAGATAAACTCAAGTTTCATGTTACCTATTTTAAACTTAACATTTTATTATCCTTTCAATGATGTGGATTTCATAAAAGGTTTTTAAAGTATTTTTAACAGTTTCTACATATATAATTTAAAAAAAAAGATTTTCCTTTCAAGAAATGTAATAAATGTTTTAAAATTTCTTCCATAAATATTTTTTTTAATTTATTTTAAATTACATTGAATTTATATAAAAATTTATTAAAAGAAAATAATTTTAGCATTTTCAACATGGGTCTTTTTCAATGAAAGGAATCTCTTTTACACATTTTTTGTGGGAATGTATCTTTCTTTCACCTTTGTAGTGTTATAATAGACTTCCTCTATATGATTTCAAGTTTTCAAAAAATGAAATTATTATTATAATAATTAAATAAAATAAAATATTTAATAGTTTTCAAATTATAAGGTAAATTATTATCTTTAAAGAAATTTTTCTAATTCTTATAAGAGAGTTCTTTATCTATGACTTAGGATTGTTCAAGGTTATTATTCAAATGATACAATCCACCTTATTTATTTAGATGGATTATGAAATTATATTTTACATTTATGGTATGATCCATCACTTATTTTTTGTAATGACCCTAACCCCGGTAGCCCAGAGTCGGTGTATACTTAATTACATTGGAATGAGATATAAAGAATCATATCCTGGAGGATCGAATAGTTTACTAGTATGGGTAAACAAGATACATACTTGAGTCTTGCATTACATTTTAATATAAAAAGTAAAAATCATTTTTTTAGAATAACATTATTTTATCTATCATATTATTTCATATCAGTCATAGTACACTTATTGGATTCCTTGGAAATGAAAAAAATAAAGGTGAGCTAAAATTCTGAGTAAGGGTTAAGTACAACAGAAGAAATCATGAATCAATAATCATAATCAATATAAAAATTTAAATAAATGAACACACATTACATGTAATCAATAAACTGAGTAGTAATTACATCCAAAGATAATATCAATGTGAAAATATCATGGATAATAATCAATATGAAAAGTTCAATAACTAAAAACACATGGAATTTAATCAATAACATTAATATAATAACTGGATAATTCATAAAAAATATTTAAAGGTAAATAACTAAAGACACATTCCATTTATTCAATAACTAATAATGAAATGAATCCAGATATAATATCATTGAAAAAATATCATGGATAATAATAATTGAAATTATGAAAGAAATAAATGATTAATTATTAGATGTCATATTTCCTAGAAATATGATACATTTATCATTAAGATCTATCCTCAAGATAGTTTAAAACTACTAGGTACAAACACATCAAGTTTTTCCAACTATACCTCTACTATTAAGATCTATCCTCAATACAATTTAAAACTACTGGTTACAAATCTATTTGGTTTATCCATATAATTTGTATCATGATAGCTTTCCATGAATTTAGGGGATATATATAAGGGTATCCCCCAATATTTGCATGTCCAAAGAATTCCCCATATATCAAATAATTGATTTAATTCGTGAACAATTTTCCTTATCATCAAATATATATATTGAAGAAAAATATGGATTATCTATATTTCCCTAGTCAATCAAATAACTTTAAAAGTAAAAAAAATATAAAAATGACATATAGTTCAAGAAATAAGAATATCCATGATATATGATATGGATATTTTGGGTAAATTTAATGTCTAATTATCATATTAAAGTAAATATTTCAAGGGAAATTTAAGGAATAGAAAAAATAATCAAGAAAGTGAATGTAAATGCATTCCTTGATCAAAATGATCATAAACCATAAATGGATTGATTAAGGATGGTATAAATACAACATATATCCATTACAGTGAGAATAAAGAGTATTATTTTTGAATATAAATACAATAAAAATTTATTTAAAAAATATATTCAAGAAAATATCTTTTTCTTTTTAAAAATCACCTTTTAAAATATAAAACATTTTGAAAATCCTTTTTTTTAAATAATTTTTAAAAATTAAGAATTTCTAGAATATTAGGAAAAAATTCCTTAAAATAAACTTTTAAACTTTTAAATTAATCTTCAAAGAAATTTTAGTCATGATGGTGGGTAATTCCATACATTCTGTACAAGTTAAAAATAATATTCCTTTTTCACTAGAAAAGGGTTATAAAAGTGCCTTATTCAGCAAATTAACATAATATTACTTTCAAAAAAATTGTTAAAAAGTAAAAAATGGGTAAAACATTTTTTAATAAATAATTTTTAGAAGGTCAAAAAAAATTTGGAACTAATTTTAAAAAACATGGGTTTTGATAAAATATGATTTCTGACCAAAGAGAAATAAAGTTGGATTTTATTAAAAATATTTTATTAACAGTTTTAAATACCAAAGAGTGGGGAAATGGTACTATTAATTGAAAATATAATGAATAACCACATGATGATAAAATTAAATGGTTTCATTATAAAATTATCAAATAACTTTATTTAATGGAAATATAAGTATAAACAATCATGATTTAAATGAGATTGTGAAATAAACCCCTATAATCATCAAAACATTGATGTGAGAATTAATAATTGAATAAATTGTGTTTATTATATATAAATAAACATAAAAAAGTTGAAATACAAAATAATATAATCAAAAGTCATTATACACAAAATCAACAACAATGAATAAGTAATATAACCCAATGAAAAGAGATTTAGTTATAAAATTATTTACCACTTGGTAACTTTTAAATAAAATCCCCTTAGATAAAATAATTCAAAATTAAACTTACAATATCATGTGAAATGAATTATTCATGATATTAAACTTCAAAGGGGTAGTATATACACCATATAAAAGAGACTAGGTGCATAACATTACAATATTCCTCAATAAAATGAAATTGAAACGAAATCCATTACAAACATCATATAATTGAAGTGGGGAATAATAAATTAATTTATTATGTGTATAAAATTTAAATAAACATAAAATAATTATAAATAATACATAAAATAATAAAATTTAATTACACACATAATCTTTTCATGACATAATCAATGATGTAGAAGTTTAACCCAATGAAGCGAAATTGAGTTAGAAAATCTATTACCTCACACCTTCTTTTTGTTGAATGTGTTTTAACCTCTTGTATAGTGGATTTAAACATTTTATTAACTTATTAAAAAACCATATTAATATTTTTAATATCATATATTATCCTCTCATAACAACTTATCACCTTTTTTTAATAATCATTCATTGTTTTCATTATTCCAAGTGTTAATTTCCTTGTTTTATCATTCGTGATTTTTTATGAAATTTATAGTTATTATGTATATTATATATTTACATTATCACTACAAAAAAATCATGACATAATTATAATATTTTTACATCAATTTTACTTTTAAAACCAATCATTAAATATGGTTATGAAAAATGAAGTATGTTATGATCATGGAGACAGTAGGTCGTACGTACGCATACGTAACATTTTCATTTTTCAGTAGTCATTATATAAAGGAGGTACATGACATTTTATCTTTAAATAAGTATTATAATATCATATATAAAATATTATTTCTTTAAATATACTTATATATTTCATCCATGTGGTTTGATGATGAATATATAGTCACATCGCTTTCGTGAAGGCGGTAGTCCACACGTACACAAATGATGTTATCTTCTTTAAGTGTGTGAAAAGGGTAAGAAATAAAATAATATATGTTATATTTGTATAATAATAAACATTTAATTTATATAATATATATTTATTTATTTTATCCTTATTAACTTCCATGTAAATATTTAGTGAAAGATCAATCAGACCGCTTCGTGAGGCGGTAGTCCGCCGTACACATGAGTGGCGTTATCGTGTCCCCTATAGAATGGAAAATAAAATCATATATATGATATAATGATTAAAAATTAATAATTATGTTATAAATATAATATATATACTTTATATCCATCATCATAACCAACCATGAGAGGTGGTAATGAAAAAACGAATGACATCAGTTTGTGAGTCGGTAGTCCATCATACACATGAATGATGATTTTTTAACCCATTTGATGGAAGTGGGGATGTTTTTAGGTCATGAAATTATTATAAAAACATAATTAGGTTATTATATTAATTGGTTTTAATAAGTATTTAAGTATATGGAGAAAGGAAATAAAATAAAAATTCATGTTGAAGAACGTTACCTCTTCTTTGGGTATCCTCCTTAGGTTTGCACCAAAATCCTTCCTAGGTTTTTTGTATGCCCTAACTAAGGATTATTAGATGAGATTAGAGGATTTGTGAAGTTATTTGGGTAGTAATTTTCTTAACTAAATGGGTGCAAATGTGTGAATAATAGAGGATACGGGGTGTCCTTTTATAAGTGAGGTGAGTGGCACACTTATAATTTTTTGAAAAGATTCAATCATACCCACATTTTTATCATGAAAAAAGCTTCAAAAATGAGAAATTATCAAACCTATAATATATAAGGTCTAAATATTTCCATAAAATGGGTTTTTCAAAAAAATTTGGGTCATTTTTAACACTTATCTTCTTATTTTAACCCCCGGTAAATCATCTTTTTACATTAACCGTGGTAATTAATTTTTATTGTTTTCACTATTAATTTTGGTAAAAAATAAGTTTATCTTATAAGAAATTATAAATTATTATGATTCAAAATATTTAATTCATTTTTTAAAATTCAATTCATATAATTGGTAAATTTTAATTTAAAATTAATCTCACAGACACGATTGAAAGTGAATTTTTAAAGAGAAAATGTTCAAAAGTTTACAAAGATTTTATATCAAAATTAAATATAAAATTCATACAATGAACTAAATTGTATTAATTGATATATAATTGAACTAATTTTATTTTAAAACTAATTCACAAAATAATTTAAAATTATAAATTATTTAAACAAAAAGGAAGTATTCAATTAAAATTCAATATTTTTCACAATTCATCAAAAAATGAAACATTTTAGAAAATAAAAAAATTCACACTAAGATAATTTTGAAATTTTAATTTCAGAAATTATTTTTATTTTATCAAATAAATTTTCTATAATTCTTAATAATTAATTTTAAATTATTTACACAAATCGTGACTTGTCCATATTTTAGAAAAATATAGTTTTTCAGAAAATATTTTTTCATTTAAATGGCTGTTATTTTATTACAACACAATAGATAACTAATAAAAATGTATTATATATATATATATTAATAATTTATTTAATCCTATTCATGCCCTCCATTCCAATAGCTAGGTAATTACCATTATATTAAATAATAATATTAATAGTATATTGTTGTTTGGTAAAACTTAATCTTGCATGTAAGGAAAACTATCGAAGAAACTCATTTTTTATTATATCATAAGATATTGAAGAAATTAAATTTATTCATAAAAAATTGTTTTAAATTCATGGGGTGTTATATTCTCTTTTAATCTTGGTGTTGTATGTCATACATGTTATCGAATACAATGTTCTTTTATAAATTTGGGGTGTTATACTCTTCCCATATTAAATAAATTATGTCCTTTTAATTTAAAATTGATCTAAATAATCAAGGTTTTAATATTTGAAAATAAAATTGTTGAATAACCCACAATATAAAAGGGTTAATAATATATCCTCTTAATAAGAGAGAAAATTAAGTAAAAATTTCATATGGAATAACACATAACTATGTTTCCATATAGGAGAATATTGGTGCAAAGTTAAGATATGGAAATAGAAGAAAATAATAAATAATTATAGATAGTGATTGAGGTAATTGATCAAAAGTAAATTAATGATCAATGGAAAGATAAAGGCCTTAAAACAATAAATCTGTGATGATTTGAAATAACCATCTGATTAATTAGTTATAAATATAATAGGATAATATTTTTATTTCAAGATCCTTTTCCTAAAGTTGAGGAATTATTTTACTATCTAATAATTTAAGGAAATATACTTTCTTAATACATTTATATTTTATAAGAAAAATCTCATCCTTTTATTATTCGTTGATCAATTTCTAATTCATTGCTTACTCTAATAAATGAATATCCAAAAATGAATTTTTTTTGATTTATGCACTAAAATTCACTTTTAAAGGATCATAATATACATAAAAGAGAGAGAAATATTTCTACCTATGTCATACTATTTTCCAAAACCAATATGGTTAGTGAAAGTTATCCAATATAATAAATTAATATATAAATCTCAAAAGTAACACCATCAGTTCATCATTATTATTTATTTTTCAAATCATTTAACTAAAAATAGGTAAATATTAACCAAGAAATTGCATAGGATAGTGGTAGTTACTAAACCCTTATCATCCTTCGATCATGGTTTCAAGCCCCGTGGCCTTATTGGATGAGATGTGTGACATCTCATTACCGATCAGACATGTATGCCTCTAACCTTGTCTTGGTTTTTCCTTTTTATTAACTGGGTAGAGTTGAGAACGAATTGGTATGATACTTATAATGGTGATGTCATATATTTATTGAACTCTCATCTTTAACTAGTCATTTTTTTAGGATGTAGGAGGTTTTCATGCCATGTAACTAGGTTACATGACATGTAACGGTTGCAAAGTGCATACCATTATTAGGGTTTACACTGTGAAAGTTACACAACATGTCAAGTTTTTACATGTCGTGAGTTAATTAAAGATTGGTTTTTAATACGAAGAAATTGATTTTTTTTATGGTTATGAATTTTAACTATTTCACAATGTGTAATGGGAATACACATAGTGTAATTCCCTATATACCGATTATATATAGGAAGCATAGATGAACTTCCCACTTTCCCTCTACTCCAGATTTAATTCTCTTAACCTAAATAATATCCCTGGAGATATTGGATCTCTCCAACCATTGTTGGTCCTTTTTTCAGCATTCTATCATCATTTCGACTGCATTATGAATTCCCAGGTAAGCTTTCTTCCTTTTTTTTCTTCATCTCTTTCTCTTTCTTCTCCTTGGATTTTAATAGATCATCCTGAAATTGATAGATTTATACTCTATGTTGTAGGATCTAATTTCTATGTTGAGTTTCAAGGTCTCTTGAATCTTTGTTCTCTTTGGCGGGTTTTTTTGTGATCATTGAATTTTGGGGAAAAAAGTAGGTGATTTCATCCCCATGGAAAAATTAACTAACCTTAAATTGGTTGATTTATTTCAATTTTTGATTTAAATTAAATTGTTTTAAATATTTTTATTAAACCCCAATTCCAGTGAATTAGGAAGTTTGAAATGGTTTTGGAAAGAAATTGGGAAAATCCTCTAATTCTGTTGAATTGGCATGTGTTTACAAATAGATGGAAATGGTTTCAATTGGATTTTTGAATTTAATTTATGAAGTGGAATTAATGGAATTTGTCAAATTTTGAAAATGTATTAAAAAGTTTTGATAGAAACCCAGTGGTTTTATCTTGTTAAAAAAACATGTTTTTGATTAAAACCTATTTTGGTTTTAGAAATAGAAAATTGGTATTTGAAATGGGGGAATGGGATTTAATTATATTTTAAGCAGTCTTAAAATAAATTTCCCATCATTGATTGTGTAAGATCATGTGAAAGCCTTAGGTAGATTGTTAGTTATTTGGACACACTCTACGATTATACAACATTATAAAATAAAAATGCAGTAGGTCACATCCCTTAGTTTATGGTGATGAGTCCTCTCTAAATAGTGTCTATAGGATGTTTGTGTGCACATATTGGTATGATCACTTTGAGAGTGAAGAGTCTTATAGCCTGAAACTTTCATACCTATTTGGAAGATGACCATGTTTCTCTCTTATTTATATTTGAGATATAAATGTATGCTAATGTTGTTAAAGTTCTTTACATGCCTTATGAATTTATATAAATTATTTTATATAAAAATGTTTTATTTAATCCATTGTTTTATCAATAATCCATCACTTGTAAAACCTCTACTTAAATTTTTTTTCATCATTTGAATTTTATAGTATAAATTGTTTGAATATTCTTTAAAATTGAAAACCTATTATTCTAAAATTGAAAGAATTCCTTTGTTTAATATATTTTTGGCATCTGTTATGTAATCCTTGGTGAGATCCTACTTGGATTTTTAGCTCACACCCTACATATGATTCTGAGTGTTTATATATTATCTCCTTCTAGGTTCGAGCAAGGGGAAAGGAACTCTTGAAGGTGGATCTAACTATAGAAAATTAGACATGATGATCTGTTTCCTTAGGTCCTTGGGATAATTTTTCCCTATTTTGGTACCTAGGTTGTAGTTCTTTGGGATTTGATTTTGGTTCGACTTTAGGTACATTACTCCCAACGGAGTTTATTTTGATATGAATACTGCCTGGTTTCTTTTACTTCCACATTATTAGTGGTAAAATCCTTCCCACTTTTAGTTTTTATGATTCCAAGTGATATTCATCGACTCATGGGTATTGAGAACTCCATTTTGGATATGTCAGGGATGGATCAGTTATCGGAATACTAGGTTACCCAGATAGGATCATGAAATCATGGCAGGACTTAGGAGGTAGTTTTGATTGAGTGTCTATCCATCTCTCACTGCAATTAACCTTAAATTACCATGGGTGGTTAGGGAAAGTTGTATTGTATACTAGTTATAATATTTTAACTTTTTTTATTTGGATAGGTTGAAATCCAAATCTTGTTTGTTCTATCTATTGAAATTAATTTTCCTTGTCACTTTGTTTGAGTGTAAATCATATGTCTTCCTTGTTGACTATTGATGTTGTATAGCATCATGCCTCTGATAAGACGTGTGAATTGGATCCAGGGGAAGCAACTACTGAACTATAGTGATCAACTCTAATGGACCCGAATCTAGTTGAGGTGATTTTGTGCACTTTCCAAGCTATGGGATAGGAACTACCTCCAGTTTCCATTCAAACTCTAGTTGTGGAACCTTATAAAGATGTTCTCAAAGTTAGTTCTCAAAAGTTCCTTCACCAGAAGACAGTAGTTTTCAAAGTCTCCACTAACCCTCAACATGATGATTAATGGTTGGGTAGAATAAAAAATCTATCTGAGTTCTTGGAGACACCAGACGTGATCAAGTTGAAGTGTTACACCTGCATACTAGAGGGACCTGTTAGAAGATGGTGGGACATGATAGTGACGAAAAGTAAACATGAGGGATTATAGTTAAAATAATTCAAGGTTCTTTTCACCAACCAGTTCTACCCAGATTTAATGGTGTTAGCCAAGGCTATGGAGTTTTTCATGCTTGATCAATCCAACAGAAATGCGACTAAGTATTCAAATCACTTTTTTGAACTCATGCAGTTTGCGCCTATGACTGTATCTAAGGAGAGGATGAAGGCTTGACAATTTGAGTTGGAAATTTGGTCAGATATTCATTCTAGGGTTTACTTGCTAAAGCTTCCCACTTATTTTGATGCACGAGATAGGGTTATGATGTTTAATATGGATCTATCTAAAAATTTAGGGTTGATGGGAGTTCCTTTCTCTCCATGTGGCTTCATGAGTTCCTTCAAGGGAAACCGGAAGCGTGATGATTATCATAATAGTTCTCAATGGGAGGGTCATTCTAGAACTCCTACAGTTCTAAGAGGAATTCCTTTTATTTTCTATCAGTGTATCAATACAAGACATTATAATATATTTTTCACAGTGGAACCCAAGAAATTTGGATCATATCGATGTTCAAGGTACTTACAAAGATTCCTCCACATCTTCTCTACTCAGTTTAGTGAAACAGGATCATTAACTCCTACTAAAACTACAGGAAAATAAGATTCTTCATGTATAAAATGGTTCCATCCATAGGCATCTGGAATGAAGCTACCTAATGTAGTGGATTATTCTCTAGAGGAATTGGATACGGGTCCAGCAACTATGATAGGTACCATTATTATAGCTTCATCATTAGTGACTTTTCTATTTGATACTAGTACAACTCATTCATTAATTTCAACTTGTATTATTAATCAGATAAATATTCATATAGATATTTTATCTTGTGAAATAGATATTACTACACCCCTTATAATAAAGAGAGACTAGGGTCTCCATAGTCTCGATTGTGTGTTATCTCTATCAGATCTCGAGCTAACTTGGAATTTTTTTGTCCTCAACATGAAACCACTTAATGTCATTTTCATAATGAATTGGCTCATTTCTAATAAAGCTCATATTGATTGTTATCTTTGATGGGTCTACCTTACTACACCTATGGGTGTGTCTCTTTTATTTCCAGGAGAATGGGACCCAAGGTTGAGCAGGCATGAACCTTCTTATCTGGGGTTTGTGAAGGTAATGTCAGTGTTTTCTTTTGATCTAGAATAGGAATCTTCAAGTAGTGATATCCCTCCAGTTTTCATAGAGTTTCTTGTCGTTTTTCCTTTTGAATTCTCTAGTTTTCCACTAGTTAGGGAGGTTGATTTTTTTATTGACTTAATGCCTGTTACTCAACGAGTTTCAATTCCCTCTTACCGCATGGAACCATCTAAACTAAAAGAACTAAATTCTCAGTTGGATGATCTTTTTTAGAGAGGATTTATATTCTTGAGTGTGTCTCCTTGGGCGGTACCAATTCTCTTTTCAATGAAATATAATGGTTCACTCCTCCTTTTCATTAATTATCGAAATCTAGATAGAGTTATGATCAAGAACAAGTATCCATTACCATGTATTCATGATCTTTTTGACCAGTTGATAAGGTAAAAGTGGTTCTCAAAGATCGACCTTTTATCTCGTTACTATTAGTTGAGGATAAAAGAACCTGACATTCAAAACCCACTTTTTAGATCATGTGGGGTCATTGTGAGTACCTTGTTATGACCTTAGGTCTAAAAAATTCTCCTATATTTTTCATGGATTTAATGAACAAGATTTTCCATGAGTATTCGGATACCTTAATGGTGCTCTTTGTTGATAAAATCCTTATATAATCTAAGACTAAGGAGAATCATGTGCATCATCTGAGAATAGTTCTGATTCTAATGAAAAATCACCGACTTTATTCCAAGATTTCAAAATGTGATTTCTAGATTTGGGAAGTGAAATTATTGGGACACATGGTGTTAGAACAAGTAATTCCAGTTGATCCTAAGAAGGTGAAGGCTGTTATGACTTGGGAGTAACCACAAAATGTCTTCGAGATTCATAGATTCTCAAGCTTAGATATATATTATCATTGGTTCATGAAGGACTTATCAAATTTGGATTCTTTGATGAATTATCTAACTCAAAAGGGAGTTAAATTTTCATGGAATTATAAATTTCATAGTTCTTCTATTGAGATGAAATATCTTTTGACTCTGATACTGGTGTTGACTCTTCCAAAGGCCAGGAAGGTCTATGTGGTCTTCTGTGATGCATCGGTTTTAGGCTTGGTAAATATTCTTATTCAAGGTATTCATGTTATTTAATATGGATCTTTTCAGCTTAGGCCTCATGATAAGAATTATCCTACAAACAACCACGAACTTACAGTTGTGGTGCATGCGCTTAAGATTTGGCGGTATTACCTTTACAGAGAAAGGTTTACTATGTATCTAGACCATAATAGATTGATTTATATCTTAAATCTCTTCCATAGGAATTGGGTAGAGTATCTATAATTTTTTGAATTTGAAATCTCCTATACCCTGTGTAAAGGAATTGTCATTGTAGATGCGTTGAGCTGAAAACTTCCAACCAGGATAGTGAACGAATCTTTGGAAGAGTGGAATTTGATGTCTCTCTTTGCACATTTTCATATTGGAGTCTAGGAATCAGGGGTTGAGGTTTCTTTTTCTAGCATTCAGTTAACATTTGATCTTCTCAATATGATTATTCATGATCAACTACTTGATGATGAATTCTGTAGCATTAGAGACTCTCTTTGTGGTGTGAAGATAGTTTCCCTATGTTTGTTCTCCAAAAATGGTGTTCTATGTTATCAAAATATCTTCATTGTTCCATTAGCGTCAAGGAATAAGGATCATTGTTTTACTTATTTCTTTTGGAGAGGCCTTCAGGAGGCATTGGGATCTTAGGTCTATTTGATCATGGCATATCCATAGTCGGATGGCCAAACAGAGAGAGCTATAAATATTCTTGAGGATATGCTTCGTACTTGTGTTCTTAACTTCAGTGAGGTTTGGGATGATCATTTGGGGATGTTTGAGTTTTATTATAACAATAGATACCAGCCCTAAATCAAAATTTCTTCTTTTTATTCCTTGTATATCCTTCCTTGTAAATATCTATTATGTTGGTCGGAGATTTTTTGGTTGGATCAAGCTTGTTCCAAGAGACGACTATAAAAATTTAGTTTATTTTTTATAGGATGTTGATGAAATAGAGCTAATATATTTCTTATTTTGATCATCATCATAGACCATTGGAGTTCCCAGTTGATGAATAGGAGTTATTTAAGGTTTCACCTTATTTGGGTCATTAATGGCTCGGGAGGCAAGGGAAGCTTTCACCTCATTTTGTGGGAAATATTTAGGTGGTTGAGTGGGTTGAGAAAGTTTCATATCATTTAGCACTACCACCATAGCTAATGTCTATAAATAATGTGTTCCATGTATCGTAGTTGAGAAACTATCTCTCTGATCCATCTCATGTTTTTAGTTGGAGTGATCTTGAGATTGAACCTAATTTATCTTTGACTAAGTGGCCAATCAGGATAGTTGATTCTGAGACCAAGGTACTTTGTGGGAGGATGATACTTTTGGTTCATATGTTATGGAAGCATGGTTCTGATAATAATGGTATATGGGAATGTGATTCACTGATGAGAGAGCAGTGGCCTCGTCTTTTGGTAATGTAATTTTCTTTATAATCCTTCTAGGGACAGAAATTTTTTATGGTGGGGAGGTTGTGACATCCTATTACTGATATAACAGGCATGTCTTTAACCTTGTCATAGTTTTTCCTTTTCATTGACTAGGTTGGGTTGAGAATGAATTGGGAGGATACCTATAATGGTGAAGTCTAATATTTATTGGAATATCATCTTTAACCAGTTGTTTCTACAGGTTGCAGGAGGTTTTCACACCGTGTAACTAGGTTACATGATGTGTAATGGTCATTGGTTGCATACCGTGAGTAGAGTTTACACCGTGAAAGTTTCATAATGTTTCAAGTTTTTACACATCGTGAGTTAATTAAATATTGGTTTTATATTTTAAGTGATGGGTTTCTCGGTGGTTACAAAATTTAACTATTTCATGACATGTAATGGGATTACACATTGTGTAATTCCCCGTATGATATCTATATACAACCATCATGTCTAAACTTCCTACTTTCCCTCCTCTCTATATTCATTTATCTCAACCTAAATCCTATCCCATGAGATCTTGGAGCTCTCCAACCCTTCTAAGTCCTTTTTTTCAACATTTTATCATCGTTTCTCTTACAATGTGAATTTCAAGTTAAGCAATGTTCCTTTTTTTCTTCATATTTTTCAATTTATCCTCCTTGGGGTTTAATAGATCATACTAAAATTTATAGATCTATACTCTATTTTTTAATCTCATTTCTTGGTTGAGTTCTGAGGTTTTATGCACCTTTTTTCCCTTTGGTGGGTTTTGTTGTGGGCATTGAATTTTAGGAAAAAAGTGATTCTATCCCTTTGGGCCAAATTAATTAACCTTAAATTGCTTGATTTATTTTAGTTGTTGATTTAAATTCAATTGTTTGAAATTTATTTCAATTGGTTCTGATTAAAAACCAATTCCAGTGAATTTGGAGGTTTGAAATGGTTTTGGAAATAAATTGGGAAACCCCCCCCCCCAATTCTTTTGAATTGGGTTGTGTTTGAAAATAGATATAAATTTTTTCAATTAAGTTTTTGAATTTAATTTTTGAAACAGAATTGATGGAATTTGTGAAATTATAAAAATGGATTAAATTTTTTTGATATAAACCTAGTGGTTTTGTCTTGTTAAAAAGATATGTTTTTTATTAAAACCTATTTTGGTTTTAGAAATGGAAAATTGGAATTTAAAATGGGGGAATGGGATTTAATTTTATTTTAAAAATACTTAAAATAAATTTCCCATCATTGAATGTGTAAGATACCATGAAATAATTAGGTAGATTTTGATTTATTTAGACACACACAATGATTATACAATGTTCTAAAACATAAATGCAGTAGGTCACATCCCTTAGGCAATGGTGATGATTCATCTCTGACCAGTGTCCAAAGGATGTGTGGCTACACATATTTTCATGATCACTTATAGATTGTGGATTCCAATAGCCTATAAATTTCGTACTTATTTAGAAGATGACTGTGTTTCTCAATTGTTTATATTTGAGACATAAATATATTCCAATGTTGTAAAACTGTTTTACATGCCTTCTGAATTTATATAAACTATTTTATATATATAAAAATTTAATCCATTGCTTTAGAAATAATCCATCACTTGTAAAGTTGTTTCTTAAAGTTTTTTTCATCATTTGAACTGTATATCAGGAATTATTTAAATATTCTTTAAAATGAAAAACCTATTTATTCTAAAATTGAAAGCATTACTTTGGTTAATATAATATTTCCATTTGTTATGGAATCCTTGGTGAGACCCTACTGGGGTTTTTATCTCACACCCTACTTGTTCCTTTGAGTGTTTGTAGATTATCTCCATCTAGGTTCGATAAAGGGGAAAGTATCTCTTAGAGGTGGATACAACTGTTAAACCTTGGACTTAGTGAGTTGTTTCCTTAGGCTCTTGGGCTGCTTTTTCCCTATTTTGGTATTTGGGTTGTAACAATTTGGAATTAATTCTTGTTTTACTTTTAGTACATTACTCCCAGTGGAGTTTCTTTTGATATGCATACTTCCTTGTTTCTTTTACTTCTACATGGTTAGTGGAAAATTGTTCCCGATTTTAGTTTATATGATGCCAAGTGATAGTCACCAACCCGTGGGGATTTTAATTTTGTTTAGGCTATTTTAGGGTCATCTCGGTTATCAGGTTACTAGGGTACCTGGGTTGGTTTGTGACATGATGGGTTATCACCGAGAATATAGGTTGTCATTTTTTTAAAACCATATTAATATAATTACAATAAAGTTCCCAAATAAAATATGATAGATATCCTTGAAATAAAATTAATCATTAAATAATATTTTTACTAAGTTTTTTAATAAAATTTATTATTTTTTACAAAGTCTAATAATCTTATTTGATTATTATTATAATTTCATTAATGGTCATATTATCCATAAAGGCTATCAATACCTTCAAAATTATGTCTATAAAATGTAAAAGAATTATTCCTAAAATAAATTTTTTGCTAAAACATATACTAAACTAATGGGTTGTATTACCATAAATTATTCCCAAAATATCCTTAATCATGGTAGACTCTAATCACATAAAACCTATAAAGGTATTTCTAATACTTTGAAATTATGATCATTCTTAAACTTATTAACCCATTATTTTATCCATAACTCTTAATTTAATGAAGACATGTATGCTTCTGAAATTTTACAGAATCATTAAGTTTTTCATGATTCTTATACCAAAATACCATTGGTAAAAATAATTCAATAATATAATTCTGGAATCCTAATAAATACTTCAACCATTTTATTTCAACATGGGTCCTTCCTTGGTCCAGGGTTTGACCCTTATAAGAGGGAATTGACTAGGATGATACCTAGGTTCTCCACATTTAAGACAACAAACTATAAATTTATCCCTAAGATAATATTTATTTCCTTCTATTATACTCTTCATTTTACCTTAGAAATTATATTCTTTATACCCTTACTTTCCACACATAAATAATTTTCCCATTCCATTTAGACATCTTATATTCAATCTAAGACACCATAGGTTTAACCCAGGTCATTCATTATCATCATCATTTCAAATCCTTTATAATGATTTGTAAAGAAAATTGGAATTATCCTAATCATATCCCCCAAGAGTGTCAAACTAGGTGCAAATCAAGACCCATTTTTGTTCACCGTGTGACAATTGGGTTAAGCCTAATATTCCCTTTTCATTGTTATTACCACTAGGTACCGATGTTCTAAAACAGAATCCACTTGTAATATCTAGACAGGGATGTATTTCTAGGAAAACCCACATTATTTCTACCTTAACAAAACTCTAGGATGTTCTTTTATATTTATCCTCAAATTCTATCATTGGTTTGTGTTACCTAATCTATGTTTTCCTAAATCTAGTTCGTAAGTTTTTAGTAAACTTCCTCTGATACCAACTATAATGACCCTAACCCAGTAGTATGGAGCTAGTGTATACTTAATTATAGTGGCATAATGGACCGAATAGTTTAGTAGTCTTGGTAAACTAGATAGATACTTGATTCTTGAATTATATTTTAATATATAAATTACAATATATTTTTTTGTGAATAACATTATTACATCTAGAATATTTTTTCATATCAATCATAGTAAAATTCTTAGATTCTTGGCAAAGGGAAAAAATAAGGGTGAGCTCAAATTCTCATTAAGGGTTAATTAAAATGGATGCAACCATGAATAAATAAGAGTAATACATATGGAAAGGTAAATAACTAAACACACATTCCATGTAATCAATAAAATAAGAAGTTATTTCATCTAGAGATAATATCAATGTGAAAATATCATGGATAATAATCAATATGGAAATGTAAATAACTGCAAACACATTCCATTTAATCTATAATATGAATATAATAACTGGATAAGGCACAATCAATATTAAAAGGTAAATAACTGAAACACATTCCATTTAATCAATAAATGAGAATTAAATGCATCCAAAGATAATATCACTGCAAAAATATCATGGATAAATAATAACTAAATTATGAATGAAAAAGATGCTTAATTATTGGACGTCATGTTTCCTAGGCATATAATATGTTCATTGTCAATATATATTTTCAATGAAGTTTAAAACTACTGGGTATGAATCCATCAGGTTTGGAAAACTATACCTCTACTATCAAGACCTATCCTCAGGATAGTTTAAAAATATTGCTGACAAGCCCATTCAGTTTGGAAAACAGATTGGTCTTATGAGACCTGTTGATGCACTAAGGGGATAACTATAATGGGCCTCACTCATATATACATGTCAAAATAATTCCTTTTATATTTAATAATTGATTTAATTCATGAACAATGTGTCTTATCATCAAATATTTGTATTGAAGAAAGAAAGCAGATTATCAATATTTCCTCAATAAATCAAATAAATTTCAAAGTAAAACACCATATATATAAATGAGCTATGGTTTAAGAAATAATAACATCCATGATAAATAATATGGATATTTAGGGTAAATTTAATGTCTAATGATTCTAGTAAAGTGAATATTTCAATGGAAAGTTGATGACTACAAAAAATTAATTAAGAAAGTGGATGTTAATAATTCCCTTGGATAAAATGAATATAAACCATCCATAGAAATAATAAGGATGGTATCAATAAAAAATATACCCATTGGAGTAAGAATAAATTTTTTTTTATCATTTATGAATAGAAATATCATAAAAATATCTTTAAAAACATTCTTGAGTAAAATATCCTTTCTATTTTAAAAATCACCGTTTAAGACATAAAACATTTTTCATATCCTTTTCTTTGAAAATAATTTTAATTAATATTAGGAAAAAAATTAAAATAACCTTGTAATATTTCAAATTAAGGTTCAAATAAATGTTGTGCATGATAGTGGATAATTTCATACATGTCATACAAGTTAAAAAAGAACATTCCTTTTTCACTATAAAAAGGTTAGAAAAGTTACTTGTTCAGAAAATGGAAAGGATATTACTTCAAAACCATATTTTAAAAAGTAAAAAATGGGTAAAAATTTCTTTAAAACCCATTTTTAAAAGTTTAAAAACATTTTTTTTTAAAATAGAAAATATGGG
The DNA here is from genome assembly GCA_963277665.1 of Viscum album. Lineage (NCBI taxonomy): Eukaryota > Viridiplantae > Streptophyta > Magnoliopsida > Santalales > Viscaceae > Viscum > Viscum album. Next base: position 2,000,003,124 of record OY728157.1, read on the forward strand.
TTTTGATGAAAAAAGATTTCTGAACGAAGAGAAATAAAGAAGGGTTTTCCTAAAAAAATATTAAAAATTTTAAGTAGAAAAGAGTATAAAATGTTATTATTATTTTAAAATATAATGAATAAATAGAGGAAGATAAAATGAAATTGTTTTATTATACAATGAGAAAATAATTTCCTTTAATGAAAATACAAGTATAAATAATCTCGATTAGAATGAGATTGTGAAATAAACCCTTAAAATGATCATAATACTGATGTGAGAATTAATCAATGAATTGATTATGTGTATCAACTATAAATCTACATAAAAAATTTTAAATAAAACATAATATAATCAAAATTCATTATATAAATAATCAAAAACAAGGAAGACATAATATAACCCAACAAAAAGAAATTGAATTATGAAATAATTTACAACTTAGTGAATGTTAATTCAAATCCACATGGATAAAAAAAATTAAAATTAAAACTTAAGGTATCATGAATAAGTAATTATTAATTATATTACATGTAAAATGGACATTATATACACCACCATATAAAATATACTAGGTGCATAACATTACAATATACCTCAATAAAATGGAATTGAGATCAAATCTCTTAGAAAGATCATATCATGGAAGTAGGGATTAACAAATGAATTTATTATGTGTATCAAATGTAAATCCACATAAAACAAGTATAAATATAACATAAAATAATCAAAGGTCATTAAACACATAATCTTATCATGACATAATCAATGAAGTATAATTTTAACCCAATGAATGGAAATTGAGTTAAAAAATACCTTATCTCACGCTAAGTTTTAGTTGAACATGATTAACCTCCTATATAGTGGTTTTAATCATGTTGTTAACTTATTATAAAACCATATTAATATTTTTAATATCATATATGATCCTTTGATAACATCTTATCACCTTTACATTAATAATCATTCATTATTTTCATTGTTTCGAGTGCTAATTGCCTTGTTTTATCATTCATGTGTTATGAAAGTTATGGTTCTTGTGCATATTATATAATCCCATTATATTAAGAACAATAATCATGACATAATTATAATATTTATATATCAATTTTAATTTTAAAATAAATCATGGAATATGGTTATGAAAAATTAAGTATATTACGATCATAGAGATGGTAGGTCATACGTATGCATGAGTGACATTTTCATTTTTCAATGATCACTACGGAAAGGTGGTAAGTAATATTTTATCTTTCCATAATTATCATAATATAATATATAACATATTTTTTATTTAAATATACTTATATATTGTTGTAGTTGGTGGCCTAGAACCTACTACTTTATACTTTAGGATAAACTTGTATTCATGGATTTGAATATTAATAAATACCATATCACATCTTGATTATTATTATACATGAAAATACATGTGATAATGTATTAATGATATCTATTTCACTAAAGGGTCAAAGAAAATCCCTGCTATGATGAAAACCTGGAAGTTCAATAACAATAATCTTGGATATATGTTCTATGTCCAGATGATGTTATTTAAAGGACACAAATAATACAGACCATTAGGGGCGAGGACTCATAAAACATTGAGGCACCTTCTAATGGTGTGTTCCCTTGGTAATATCTAGGAGGATATTATGAGAACAACACCCACCAGTAGGAAATCCACATTTCATAGTGTCATTGGATGTTACTATATACGGACGTTTGTATTGGTCTTTGGACTTTAAGATTATTATTAATGGGTATTAAAACTCATGCACTTAGATGTATTGATGAAAACTATGATGACACATTGTTCATAGTGAGGTAGGATATATTGGGTGCGTCATGAGTAATATTTCATTAATAGATAATGAGAGAAAGGATTTGTCCCTTTTGTTCTATAATGGAAGTTGATATCTCATACCCTTTGATGGAATTGATATAGCCTAAATAAATCCATGGCCATGGTGAGGAATGGGAAAGTTCAATTCCGAGAGGTGAAATAAATAGTGGTCGAGTGCATGGATTGATGACACTAGCATGAAAACTGCTTGATTCGAGATATCGAGACAAAGGGATTACATTACCTGATAAGTGTTCGTATGAGGTGACACGTCATTACGATGTTAAATTTTTTCTCTATGGGTGCCTTAGCATGTTGTTAGACGCTAACCTTGGAATTTTGGCAGGATTGACCTAATTCCATTGAGAAAGAGTCCTAGAGGGTCACACACTAAGTGTATCTAAGTATCTCAGTTAAATATTCATTTAATAAGTTGACTAAATATTATTCCCAGTTGTGGTTTAATAATTATTCAAGGATGCTTGGTCGCATTTATTTTGACAATAGTAATTCGAGAGAATATATTGTGGGTGAAATAATATATATTTACTAGCAAATAATGAAGTGATATTTATTTAAGAAATAGATAATCATTATTCAAGGTCTAATAAATATGGTGGAGGAAATAAAGAAAATGGAAAAAACAAAAGTATATCCCATGTATATTAATATACATGCCATGTAGTTTTTCTAGGGATTTGTGAGAAATAATATTATTTATTTAATTAAATAATATTATGTGTACTTTTCTGGGTGCATTTCAAGTGATAATAATATTCAAATGTTATTATTATACATGGGGTCTTACTAAGAATTAAATGAAATGAATAAATGACTTTGGGTAATTAATTCATTTTATTATTCTAAGTAAAATAAATCCCAATTATATTATGTTCATTAGATCTATACATTCTCTATGGTTGTGCACAATGGATATGAATAAATCTCTCAAGCCAAGAGAGAATTCCATTCCTCCAATAACTCTCTCAAGTTACAATAGAGATCCTCCTCCTCTAGAACAAGGGGAGAGCTTTGGAAGCAGCTCTTTAGGAGGTCGAAGGTGGACATCGTAAGTGAAGGATATTCCATGATAGCACCCATATATCACTATAGTGACGTTTAAAGATGCGCGGATCACGTGTGGATCATCTCTAGATGAATCATATACTTGTCTTCTGTGATGAAATGATATATCACATTGGATCATGACCAGAAGAATCAATGGAGATAGAATTATATCAAGGTAATTCTTGCATTTTAATTAAATTAACTATAACCAACATATGATGAACCTCTCTATAGTTCTGGTACTTCCCTATTTCATTTTCATTCTTAATTCTATTCCAAATATTTGGCATTTTATCATCATGATGGATCTCGGATTGATCATTGTTAACAGTAAAATTAATGTTGGGTACACCCATGCACATTCTCCTGCTACGCCTGGAACCTACAAGTGGTATCAGACGGATCATATTGTTGATTATAATTATTTAGTTTTTTTGTTGATGATTTACACATTTAATAATTTAGTTGTTTCAATTCAATTTAATCGTTCTGTAAATTTGAATCTTGAGATCTATTCATCATCTTTCATTTCTCATTAACCTTACAGAAATGATATTTTCTTTTAATTTTGATGAAAATAAAATAGTGTATCTTATTCGAAGGTGAAAAATGTTCCTGTTTGTATAACACCAGAACACACAGTGTGTATTCTTCCTTACACACCGTGTAGTCAAGGTTCAATACATCAGGAATGGTCTGCAAAACCAAGCCATGTGATGGAGTTTATATGATTATTTATGACTCTGTGTGTTGAACAGGAACATGTGGCACATGGTTTCTGGATTACACACTATGTGGCCCACTAGACACAATGTGTAGTCCCTTTGGGTTAGGGTTGGACTATTTATCCCGTACACGACTTTCCCGGCTAGATACCGTGTAACGCGAATACTACATGATGTGTCAGAAGTTACCAATTAGGAACTAAGTATTACTGAGAAGGGGAGGAGGTGAATCAGTGATATCTTTTTCTTTTTATGTTTCTTTCTTTTTGAAACAACATTTGCCTCCTGTTAAATAGTTCCTTCTATACTGAATGCACACAACCACATGAACACAAGGTTTACAAGTTCCACTACTTAATAATAGTAGCTATGTCCTTGGTATGGTACAGAAACAATCCAGTACCGCACAATCCACTAGAGAACAATCCTTTGATGTGGAATAAAACGAGTAGGATATGCCCTTACACTCGTGTAGCACTTTGAAAACAATCCAATAGTGTGTGTGATCCCTCTTAGAACAAATAGGGTAATGTAATGTTTATGTGATTCTTAATGATCTTTCACAAATCAAATATTTCAAAACAATTCTTCACTTTCCTACCCAGAAGCTAGTAAGAACCTCCTGGTGAAAACAACTTGTGCGCCACTCCTTACTTGCATGCCTCTATGCTTGTACGCCTACCTGCTTGTGCGCCACTCTTCTTGCATGCTTACCTGCTTGGGCACCACTCTTCTTGTGTGCATCCCTACTTGGGTGCCACTCTTCTTGCGCACCTCCCTGCTTGCGCACCACAAACTACTTACATGACACAATTGTTCACAACTCACAATTTGTGTTCCACTTCAGGATTATAGACAAAACTCTTCTTTCACACAACTTCCTACTTGCACGCAACTTACAACTTGTGTTCCACTTCTACTTGTGCGCCACTTTTGTGCATATCACACAACTTGCACGACACTTCAGCTTACCTGCCACTTTCTACTACTTGCACGATCAGAGCTCAAATTTTATCTTAAGTTTTGAGCATGCAAAAATGAAGAGGGTATCCATCTATTTATAGGCATTTTGGTGACCTTTCACGTGAGACATACAACTCACCTTGTGCACCTTTTAATCACTTGTGTGTCGCTCTATCACTTTCATGCCACTCCATCACTTACGCACCACTTTCTTTCCTTTATCATATTTTTATGTGATGATGTTAAAATATGACTTGTGTGCAACATAAACTTGTGCGCTGCTTATACTTAGACGCCACATCCAACTTGTGCGCCACTCTTTAACTTGCATGCCACTTTCTTTCCTTTTTCATATTTTGATGTGATTATCTTGAAATATGACTTGCGTGAAATATACACTTGCGCGCCACTCTTACACTTGCATGCCACTACTTGTAGGCCACTCTTACACTTGCACACCACTTTATTTCCTCTACCAAAAACACTTATTTATTCCCCCTATCCTTCATAATTCTTTCATCACAAGTTCTATAAACTTATGATATTTGTGAAATATAAATTAGAAAAGCATCATCATATTTACCATGGTAAGTATTACAACTTCCTTATCTTCCATCAACCACTTATACAAAGTGAAGTGATTTCCTTTCTTCTCAAACTTCCTTGACAACAAAAGACAATACCTAAAAAGGATATTCTTCATAATCAACTTGGTGTTAACAATCCCTCCCTTTGGATTTTTTTGTCAACCAAGATTCATAAATCACTTAACTTTGTAATCTCAAGCAATGGATTACTCATCAACAATTCTAAGCCTACGTGAGCTAAATTATTATAGGGAACAAGAATTATTGACATAAAAACCATGTTGTCCAAAAGTAGTGACTATGAATCATCTACAGCATTCTTCTCCAGCCTTCTCCAAAACATACTCATCTTTTTTTGTCTCCCAAACCTTCTTCTGCAACTTTAACTCCTAGTAGAAAAAAAACAATTTGTTTCCTACAACCACTCCAATAAACTGTTAGAATAGTTCACACACTTACATGTTGAATTCACAGCTTACCCACAACTCCCCTTTTATTCCTAAAATAATAAGGATAGATTTATGAAACAATTATCCCCCTTGAAAACACTATCAAAATGTAATATGAGAGAGGGGATAGACACACGTACCTCAACCTTGATGAGAAGGAGGTTGGAAACTCATGTTCAACCTCAATTTAGAAAATGGTTCCTTCGGAAAAGGTTTTGTGAATATGTCAGCAACTTGTTCAGATGTAGGAACGTACTTCAGCTTCAAATAATTATTTTCCACCTGCTATTTAATTAAGTGGTACTTTCTGTCAATGTGTTTTGAATGAGAATGTTGTATCAGGTTCCTTGTAAGATTGATTGCACTCTAATTATCACATACCAATAGTAAGGGTAGCTTCACTTAAACAAGTAGATATTCCAACTAAGTCTCCATCCAAATAATTTGGGTAGTATCTTGAGTGGCAGCAACATACTCAGCTTCAGTCATGCTAAGAGTAACTGAATTTTGTTTCTTTGTATTCAAACTAACACAACTTTTCCCCAGAAAGAAAAATCCACCAGATGTGGATCTTCTATCATCAAAATTTCTTTCCCAATCATAATTTGAATACCCAAACAAATCAATATTTTATATGCCATCATAAATGATTCCAAAATTTGTTGTGCCTTTGATATATCTAAGAATTCTCTTTCCAAAAATTAAATTTTATTTTTTAAGATCACTCTGAAACCTTTCACATAAGGTAACAGCATAAACAATGTCGGGTCTTTAGGCAGTCAGATATAATAAACTTCTAATAAAATTTTTATACTCTCTATAATCAACTTCTTTGCTGTCTCTATATTTAGAAAACTTGGTTCCCACTAAGATCGGTGTGAAAACTGGTTTTGAATTTTCCATACCAAACTTCTTTAGAAGTTCCTTAGCATAATTTTCTTGAGAAATAAAAATGTGGTTCCTATTCTGTAAAATTTGTAACCTAATAAATTATTTCATTTCTCCCAGCATGGACATCTCAAATGAATTATTCATCTCCTCATAAAATCTTTCACATGATATTTCATCATTTCCAGCAAAGATAATATCATCGGCATAAAAAATTACGATGATAGAAAACTCCTCACATTCCTTGATGTAAAGGTTGTTGTCAACTCTACCTTCCTGAAATTCATCTTCCTCAAGAAAGTATCCAATTTATAATACAATGCCCTAGGGGCCTATTTTAGACCATATAAAGCCTTCTTCAACCTGCACACATAACTTTCATCCTTCCTAATAACAAATCCACAAGGTTGATCAATGTAAACTTCCTCATCAAGATCACCATTAAAGAATGCAGATTTTACATCCATTTGAAATATTTTGTAACCTCATTTTGCAGCAATAGAAAGAAAGATTTCGATTTTTTCTAAACTTGACACTGAAGTAAAGGTTTCATAAAAATCAATACCTTCAATTTGTGAATACCCTTTGCAAACCAATTCTGATTTGTTTCTTATCACTTAACCTTATTCATTCAACTTGTTCCGAAAAAACCCACTTTTTACCAATAATGTCACTATTGTTTGGATTGGGTACAAGTTCCCAAATTTCATTCTTTTCCTATCTAGTCAAGCTCTTCATTCATATCATAAACCCATTTTGGATGCTCAAAATCTTCATTCACATCATTTGTCTTGACTTTTTAATACAACGAAGTATGTGTCACAACTTTTGATGTTCTTCTTTTTTAAAATTTCTAATGTTCATCACCAATAATATTATGAGATTTTACTTGATTCCTCAGCCTAGGATGAGCTATTGGATATTATTCCTCATCACTTGAAATTTTTTAGTTTTCTTCTTCTTCTTGAGTAGGATTACCACTATCTACAGCATTGTCAGAATTGTTAACAAAAATTTCTTTATCCTGATCATCTTCCATATCATCATAAGCCTTCATTTCTTTCTCAATATTTTCAACAACTTTCACATCAGTAGAATCAATAATTCTCCCTATTTCTTTTTTGAAACATCTATATCATCTTCCTTCTAGAGTATAGCTAAGAAAAATTCCATCATATCCTCTTTTCTCAAACTTACCAAGGTTTCCACCTTTCCTTTTTATAATGCATGGACTACCAAAAACTCTTAAGTGTTTAAGACTTGGATTTTTTCCATAGAAAATTTCATATGGAGTCATATATGAATTTTTCCTATAGAAACATCAGTTATGAATATATCATCAGTTCTCATGGATTTTCTCAAATAATAATGCAAAGACTATGTTCAAGTAACATAGTTCTCCTCATTTCCACCAGACTTCTACTCTTTCTTTCAGCAACCCCATTCTATTGAGTTGTGTGTGGTGAACTGAACTCATGCCGAATTCCATGCTTCACAAGATAAATTTAAAACTCTTCATTCTTATACTCTCCACCATTATCTGTTCTCAAATTTTTCACTGAATACTCACATTCCTTCTCTAATTTTCTCCTAAAATTCTTAAACATTTTCAGAGCATCTGACTTATGTCTCATGTATATAACACAAGTAATGAAAGTAAAGTAATCAATGAAAGTAATGAAATACTTATCTCTATATGTTGATTTCTTTCTAATTGGTCCAAATATATTAGAATTTATAAGTTCCAAGAGTTGTTTTTAATGAACATCAACTCTCTTATGCATAGAGTTTGTAATATTCCCTTTTTAAAAAATAGTGCAACACCAATCTCTTCTTCTTGATAAATTAGGCATATCTCGGACACTGTCTCACATTGATAACTTGCACATGTTTCTCTTACACATATGCCCCAGCCTTTTATTCCATAACTGATTTTCATCCACCATGCCCATGTAACAAGAGTTTTTTACTTCACCAACTTGGAACAAGTTCCCTTTTTTATGTTGGGATCTTGTAACTACCTTTCCATCATTTTAACTTTTCACAAAAAACCCATATTTTCTGAAGATAACTTTGTTTCCCTCATCATAGAGTTTTAAAACACTCAGTAAATTATGTTTCAGCCCCTCAATATATAATTTTTTCCAAGATTTTGGTTTTTTCTTTTCCGATGATGGTTGATCCAACACCTTTGATCCTCAGAGATTCATCATTTACAAATTTCATTGTTCCTTGTTTTAAGTCTTTCACAATATTCAGAAACTTTAATTCTCCTGTCATATAATAATAACACCCACTATTAATAATACATGTATGTTCTCCTTTTGTAGCTCTCAAAGTGGTTTTGACAATAAGATATTTTTGTTCTTCCATTTCATTCTTCACCTCCAGCTTCTAAGATTTGTTAAGAACCTTTTGTTATGTTGGAAATAAAACAATAAATACCTTAGAAAAATTTCCAGGCTGTTCACATCTTTCAAAAACAGTTTCCAATAGTTGGAACCTATTTTTAACTTTCACACAAGCCTTCTTACATATCTTCTAAACTTCCTTCTCATACTTTTTTTTGAGAGGATTGAATCCCCCTCAAACCTGGTCTTCCATAAATTGTGGAATAGTAGTAATGTTTTTGGTTAAACCGACACATATTTTCCATGTGTCTTAATCCACCACAATACCAGCAGTATCCATAGAATGGATATTTCCCTTTGAAACTTACATACTGATCGGAGTTGTGGACATACTTTTCAACACTCTTCTTAACAAAACTTTGTTGACCATCAGCCTTCCTGTTTTCAATCGTAACTTTCTTCTTTAGCTTATATTTCTATTCAAACATATCAGAACCATAATTTGAATAAATATTTTTGGGCTCAATATTTTTATATACTTCTGATTTTTTGGCATTACTAACTTTGTCCACATACATAGTCTATATATCTTTGTTCTTATTAGAACCAGTTTGATATTTCTTCTCAACCTTTGAAGGTAACTTTTGTTTATACTACTTTTGTTCATTCTTATAATAACATTCACCAACTTTTTAGATAGATTTTTTGAAACAGATATTCCTTTTTTAATCTTTAGAAAGTTTGTATTGGACAACTTCCAACTCTTCTTCTTTTTCCTTCAACTTTACTTCAAGATAATCATTATGATTCTTTTCATTCTCAAGATAATTCTTCATATCCTCAATATCCTTTTCATTCTTGACTTTATCATCATTAAAACCTTCTTGATTGTTTAATGTGGAATTTTCATTTATCAACTTCTTGTTTTCCTTCTCAAGCCTTATGATCTTTCTCAAACATTCTTTCAACTCTTCTTTTAGATGATATTCAAGTTGAGTTTCTTCTTCTTTAGAACTATTTCTCCCATAATATTCACTATTCACTAATACAGTAAAGGTATTCTCTATATATTTCTCAGAAAAAAATCTCTTGGATTCATCTTCACTATCTTCTTCTTCTTCATATTTAGATAAATTTTTTTTCCTTTTGATTTGAAGAACTTTTTATCCTTCCCATTTGAAAAATACTTATCTTTGTTAGATTATTTCTTTCACGGACTTCTTGGACTTCTTTCATCATCATCAAAATCTTCTTATTTCTTATTTTGATGAAAGTTAGTCATAAAGTGACCAATGGATCCACATTAAAAACATTTTGAGGGAAGTTTGCCCTTGTATTTCCATGTACCTCTTTTCACATTCTTATAAAACAACGATAAAATTTCATTAAAATTTTTACTTAACGCATCTTCAGAATGAGATTCACCAGCTTCATTTTCAATAAAAGTATTATTTGACTTCTCTCTCTTTGTATCCTTCAATGAAATTTCTATATCAACTTTTCTTTTCTCTTCATAGTCTTCTCCCTTCTTATTTCATAAGTAATGAGACTGCTATGAAAATCATCCAAAGATAATTTTTCACGGTCTCTGTATTCTAATGAAGAAACTTTAGCATCAAACTTGTTGGGCATAATTCTCAAGATCTTTTCAACAAAAGTATAATCCTCCAAATTTTCACCAAGACATCTGATTATACTAACAATGTCATTTACCCTGGTAAAGAAGTCCCTAATATATTCAGATTCTCCCATTTTCAATTCTTCATACCTCAGCCTCTATATTTGTAGTTTTGACTTCTTTACTTTTGTATTTCCATCATAGATTTTCTTCAACTTATCCCAGAAGCCTTTAGCTGTAGCAACACCTTTCACTCTTAAAAAATCACTCTCAAAAAGAGATGAGAGTAATGAATTTTTATCTCTTCCATAATTCTCAATATTCTTCTTATCGGTAGGACTTTGAGGAACCTTGTCATCAATAGGAGGAAATCCATCAGTTTTAGTTTCAAGAACTTCATACCCAATAGGCATAAGATAAGGCATCATTCTATCTTTCCATATATGATAGTTCTTTCCATAAAATATCGGAATCCATTTACTGTTCACACAATTTAGATTCTCCATCATAACTTCAGCAAAGAAAAAACAAAGGCAACCTCCCTCTGATAACAATTGAAATTCCCAGTCAGGTTCTAAGTATCACTGAGAGGGGGAGGGTGTAAATCAGTGATATCTTTTTCTTTTTATGTTTCCTTCTTTTTGAAACAACCTTTGCCTCCAGTTAAAGAGTTCATACCCTGCTAAACACACACAACCACAAAAACATAAGATTTATAAGGTTCACTACTCAATAAGAGTAGCTACATCCTTGGTATGGTACAGAAAAAATCTAGTACCACACAATCCACTAGAAAACAATCCTTTGATGTGTAATAAAAAGAGTAGGATATTCCCTTACACTTTTGTAGCACTTTGAAAACAATATAATAGTGTGTGTGCTCTATCTTATCACAAATAGGGTAATGTAATGTTTTTGTGCTTCTAAATTAACTTTAACAAATCAAATCTTTCAAAACAACTCTTCACTTTCTTACCCAAAAGATGGTAAAAACCTCCTGGTGTAAACAGCTTGTGCACCACTCCCTACTTGCGTGCCTCCCTTCTTGCGTACCTACCCGCTTGTACTCCACTCTACTTGCGTGCCTCCCTTCTTAAGTTCCACTCTGCTTGATCACCTCCTTGCTTGCGCACCACAAACTACTTTCATGCCACAATTGTTCACAACTCACAATTTGTGCACCAATTTGGGATTATAAACAAAACTCTTCTTTCACACCACATCCAGCTTGAATGCAACTTACAACTTGCATGCCAATTCTACTTGCGCATCACTTTTTTTTATAACACACAACTTTCATGACACTTCAGCTTTCATACAACTTTATACTACTTGCGTGATCAGAGTTCAAATTTTCTCTTAAGTGTTGAGCATACAAAAATGAGAAGGTTATCCATCTATTTATAGGAATTTTGGTGACCCTGTGTGCGAGGCATGAAACTCACCTTGTGCTCCTTTTCATCACTTGTGTGTCACTCCATCACTTGCGCGTCGCTCCATCACTTGTGTTCCACTTTCTTTACTTTGTAATATTTTGATGTGATGATGTTAAAATATGACTTGCGTGAAACATATAATTGTGTGCTTCTTATACTTGCGTGCCACTTCCAACTTGCACACCACTCTTGAACTTGTGTGCCACTTTCTTTGCTTTTTCATATTTTGATGTGATGATCTTGAAATATGACTTGCGCACAACATACACTTGTGTGCCACTCTTACACTTTCATGCCACTACTTGTACGCCACTTTAACACTTGCGCACCACTTTCTTTCCTTTTACAAAAAAAAACTTCTTTACTCCCCCTATCCTTCATAAGTCTTGCATCACAAGTTCTCTAAACTTATGATATTTGTGAAATACAAATCAGCAAAGCATCGTCATAGTTACCATGGGAAGTATTGTAACTTTCCTATCATCCATCAACCACTTATACAAAGTAAAGTGATTTCCTTTCTTCTAAAACTTCCATGATAACAAAATACAATACCTAAAAAGGATATTCTTTATAATCACCTTGGTCCTAATAGTGTGTCCCACTAGACACATCATGTACTCTAAAGAATTCTGAAGTACATCTATACACTGACACCCCGGGTGTGTAATTTGGATGGATAATGAACGATAGTACACACCATGATGTAGTAACTACATGTTGTGTACTCATCCAAATTATGAAAATTTATTAAAATTTATTATTATATTATACAAAACCTTGAGATGTGTACCATGGTGCAAGTGTAAAGCTGGTGCACAACACGTGATATGTGTTTTATACATATGTGGTTAATTTAACATCTACATAATGTTTATTTCTACTCATTGGGTAGTTATGAATGGGAATTCACTGGGTTGCCTCCAAGATACAAGTTGCGTACAAAGATAATTTTAAATGAATTTATTTGTTTAAAATTATGATGGATGAAAATCTCAATGAAATTCAGAAAAGGGTTTAAGATAAAAGGATTGATTAATTAAAGATAATAATTAATTGATTCGAGTGTGATTTATCTTAAACAATAATGATTAAAGAATTGAATGCTTGTTTCATTTATGAATAAATATTTTTTCATGTATGGATGATCATGATCTAGACTAGGAACTTTTGTATGTGGATGGTTTATTTTAATTTATTTATTTAAATTAAAATTGTTGGCCTATAAACCTTCTCTTCATTAATATGTAGGGATTGCATGCCTAAGGTTTATTTTATGTAAAACTCTATTTTACCTCTCACCTATGTGTGAGATAAAAGTAAATGTAATGGATGGAGCTCCCAAGCTAGTGGAGGTGGCTTAAGTTATGATCCAAGGTGAAACCAATCCAAGGAGATACAAAAGTGGACAGGTGGAAAGCTGTAAACATGAACCCAAAAGGTTCAAGGTGTTTTCTTCCCTAGGTCTTGGGTTAGTTTATCAACCTCTAGATAAACTAACCAATAGAAAAATCTCATGATCATGTCATTTATTTTATTTCTATCAGTTTCATGGTTTATTTATTGTGGGTGTGTTTTCACGATCATACAATTAATGAATTAAACAAACATGCAAGATGGAACTAAAATAAGACCATATTATGAATAAATATTATCTTATACATGGTTAATCACTTAAGTATATCCCACTTAATATTAAAAATCATGTAATAAATATAATAAAATAAAAATTTACGTATAAGAATAAAATCTCTCAAGGAAATATTAGGTCAATATAGCCATCCATAATCTTGGTTAGAATCAAACCATAGTTCAAAGTTCTTGACTGACCCTAGTTGGGGTGATTTCAATTATTAGGGAATTCTAATTCAAGGTTTTGGTTTGACTTGACTTGGTTCACATCAAGGGTTGACTTCCATAGTAGTACTTGCTAAGAACAAGAGGAAATGGTTGAATAAATACAAAATAAATGGTTTTCAAGATTGGGGAGTCCACTTAGCAGATCAATGAGCTATGAGTTAATGCAGTTGGAATTTGAAATGCCTACCTCAAACCTTTCAAGTTTCTTGGACAACCCTAGTTGGGGTAATACAAAGGGAAATATGGATCCTTTCCACTAGAATATTCAGGAAATAGAATATTATGAAGTCAATGATGAGGGTTATTGGATTTTGATAAAATAGTGGGAGACTAATAGGTATTAATTTATTTATTTGTCTCGGTTTTATCGTTATAAAGTACTAAATATTTTCTATTATTAATTTTTAGAAATGGAAATAAAAATGACAACAAATATATCATTTCAAACCGTACTTGAGAAGGACAAACTTCTCATCGGCACTAATTCCCAGGAGTGGAAAAGGCGTTTATACATCATCCTTCACCACGAGAGGAAATTGTATGTGCTGGAGGAGCTTGTTCCAGTTGTGCCTGGAAATGAGGCCAGTAAAGAGGAAATATCTATCTATATGAAAAATTTGTATGATTCCACAGATGTACAAAGTTTCATGTTATCATAAATGTATAATGATCTCTTGAAGCAACATGAAAACATGTACGCGTATAGCATGATGTCTCGCCTTAAGGATCCCTATCTAGAAAAGGTGAGATATGAGAGATATGAGATCTCCAATACTTTGTTCACAACTAATCTTGGAGAGTCTGTGCCATCTGGGCCTCATGTTTTTAAGCTTATTGGCTACATTGAACACCTGTACATCTTAGGGATTAAGTTCTCGTATGAGTTGCGTATAGATCTCATCCTATCATCACTGTCTAAGACCTTCTCAAGATTTATTGTCAACTAAAACATGAGAAAAAATGAGAAGTGTCTATCAGAACTTTTGACCTTGATTCACCAAGTAGATAAGGACATGGGGCGTGAAAACCCCATAGTCCTTATAGTGAATAAGAAGAGGAAGGACAAGGGAAAGGGTCCAAGGACTTATAAATGGTATGAATCCCCTGACCACTGTCCCTCTAAGAAGGAGAAGATCCAAATGCAGGGAGAAAGGAATGGGAGGCAGTATGTTTTTCATGTGGCAAGCCAGGAAACTGGAAGAGAAACTGCACCCAGAAGCGTGGGGATACTAAAGGTGTGTTTGTTATTGAGTGTAATCTTTACATTTATACAAATTGGGTATTATATACAGCATGTGGGGCTCAAATCTGTATTAAAATATAGGAACCGAGTAGATTTAGAAATATTTCCAAAGGAGAGTTGGATCTTTGAGCTGCCAATGGTGTGAGGCTGGATGTGTTAGCCATTGGAGATTACCATATCTCATTGACAACTGGGATGATTTTGGTTTTACATAACTCTTATTATGTACCTAGTGTTACCAAGAACATAATTTTTGTATCATGTTTGGATATGGGTGGATTTATTTTCAAGTTTGGAAATAAGGGTTGTTTATTTTATAAGAACAATGTATGTTATGGTATGGCGCATTTAAATAATGGTTTGTATGTATTAAATTACAAAAACCAAGTGTTGTAAATCAATAACGAAACAAACTCACATGACTCATACAACACCTAGTTGTGACATCACTGTCTCGGTCATATAAATGAGAAGCACTTGACAAATATCTACCATGATGGTTATTTAGACTCTACTAAGATGAAAACCACTTTATAGATATCACACTTGTTTACAAGGGAAATGAACAAGCCTCCTTTCGATGGATAGGGTGAAAGGGCCAAAGAGATTCTAGGATTATTACACATGGATGTGTGTGGAATATTTCCAATAGAAGCTAGAGGTGTATATTTTTAATTCATTACTTTTATTGATGATTTCAGTAGATATACATATATCTACTTAATTAGGTATAAGTCAGAGTCCGTAGAGAAATTTAATTAATTCAAGAATAAAGTAGATAATCATCTTGGTAAGAAGATAAAGAATCTTTGATTGGATAGAGGTGGAGAATATCTGAACCAAGAGTTCATTGACCTTTTACAGGAGTTTGGGATTCTATATAAACTCACTCCTCCTGATACACCATAGTGGAATGGTGTTAGTGAAAGGATGAATCGCACCTTGTTGGACATGGTGAGAATGATGATGAGTCATGCAGATCTTCCATTATACTTTTAGAGATATTCATTACAAACTACAACATACACATTAAACTGAGTATCAACTAAGGTGGAAAATGGAATTCCCTTTGAGTTATGGAATGGAAATAAACCCATTTTGTTGAAAACACATGTATGGGGATGTGGGGAGTTTTTTAAGGCTTTCTCAAGCAACAAACTAGCACTCTGGGGCATGAGGTATATCTTTATAGGAAATCTCAAGGAAACAAAAGGATATTACCTATATAACCCTTCATATAAGAGAGTGATTGTTTCTATACAAGCCTTCCTCCTTGAGAGGGATCACTTCCTCAAAAAGGATAATGGGAGAACTATTGACTTCAAAAAAGTTGATGCTCAAGATACACAGGATTTGGTACAAGAACAAGTTCCACAGGTCCTCGTGGAAGAGGTTCCAGAAAAAAAAAAGCAATGCATATGAGCTCAAGAGAGGTAATGTAACCAGAGAGATTTGGTTTCCTAGTCACCGAGGATAGTGAATCATTATTTTTGGAAAATGATGAACCTCTATCCTACAAGGAAGAAGTAAAGAGATCAGAAGCTGCAAGATGGCTAGAAGCTATGAATTCTAAGATGGATTCCATGTATCAGAACCAAGTTTGGGTTCTGGTTGATGATCCAGTTGATGTAAATCCTATTGGATGTAAATGGTTGTTCAGAAGAAATCTAGACATGGAAGGTAAAGTTATCACCTATAAAGTAATGATAGTGGATAAGGGATTTAAACAACGTCAAGTAATTGACTACGATGAAACCTTCTCACCAGTTTCCATTTTTAAATCCATAAGAATCATACTTTACATAGTAGCTTATCATGACTATGATATTTGGAAGATGGATGTAAAAACAACATTCCTTAATGGGAACCTTCAGAAAGATGTCTATATGACACAACTAGAAGGTTTTGTGACACCAGGTGAATCCAAATGGGTTTTCAAGTTGCAGAAATCCATTTATGGATTAAAGCAAGCATCCATGTAATGGAACATTATATTTGATGAATCCATATATTAATTTGGTTTAATTAAGAATGAATGTGATCCATGGGTTTATACGCAGTTTAATGGGCATGCAGTCATTATCCTAGTAGTATATTTTGATGACATATTACTTATTGAAAATGATGTACCACTCTTACATACTGTTAAGGACTGGTTGAATAAGTGTTTCTCTATAAAGGACTTAGATGAAGCATCCTACATTCTAGGGATCAAGATCATTCATGGTAGATCTAAGAGGCTGCTTGGACTATGTCAGAGTGCATACATTGACCAAATACTAAAGAGATTTAGTATAGAACAATCCAAGAGGGTATTGGTTCCAATGTCACATGGCCTACATCTTTATAAGATAATGTGTCCTTAGAAACAACAGGAGAAAGATAGGATGAGTAAGATCCCATATTCTTAGACTATAGGATCTATCATGTATTCCATGTTATGTACCAGGATTTATGTTGCATATGCGCTGATCATGGTAGGAATATATCAAGATGATCTAGGATAACAACATTATACTATTGTTAAGACTATCCTTAAGTATCTGAGAAGAACTAAGGATATGTTCTTGGTGTATGGAGGAGACGGGGAGCATGTCATCTGAGGGTATGTTGATGATGGTTTTCAGACAGATCAGAATGATCTAAAATCATAATCAGGATATGTTTTATGTCTCAGTGGAAGATCTATGAGCTATAAGAGTTCAAAGTAGCTAGTTGTTGCTGATTCTATAGTAAATTCCGAATATATAGCAGATTTTGATGTAGCCAAGGAATCCGTATGGATTTGGAAATTTTTCTAAGAGATTGATGTGGTTCCTAGAATTAGAGATCATATCATGTTGTATTATTCTTCAGTGATGGATCTTGTAAAATAACCAAGGCCATATCAACTTACAAAAAACATTATTCAAAAGTATCACCTCTTGAGATATTTCTATCAAATGGGTGAAGTTACGGTGAGAAGAGCTTCCATGAAAGAGAACTTGGTGGACCCCATGACTAAATACCTATCTCAGCATAAGCACTAATATCATGTGAGATCTAGAAGGTTAAAGGTTTTCAATGGTTAGCTCTAGTCTAAGTGAGATTCTGTTAGAGTTAGTGTCCTAGAACCAACTAATTTTTACTTTATGATAAACTTGTATTCATGTATTTGAATATAAATAAATACCTTAACACATCTTTATTATTCTTTTGCATAAAAATTCATGTGATAATGTCTTAAGGATAACTATTGTACTAAAGGATCATAATAGATCCTTGCTATGATGAGAACCCAGAAGTTCCATAACACTATTCTTGAATATATGTTCTATGGTCGGATGATGTAATTTAAGGGACACAAATAATATAGGTGATTAGGGGTGAGGACTCATAAAACTTTGAGGCACCTTCTCATGGTGTGCATTCTTGGTAATATCCATGAGGATATTATGAGAACGAGACCCGCCAGTAGGAAATCCACGTTTCATAGTTTCATTGGATGTTCTTATCTACAGATGTGTGTATTGGTCCTTGGACTTTAATATTATTATTAATGGTTATTACAACTCATGAACTTAGATGTATTGAAGAAAACTGTAACAACACATTATTCATAGAGAGGTAGGATATGTTGGGTGTTTCACGAGTAATATTTCATTAGTAGATAATGAAAGAAAGGATTTATCCCTTATGTTACATAACTGAAGTTGATATATTAGGCCCTTTTATGGAATTGATATAGCCTAAATAAATCAATATACATGGTGAGGAATGGGAATTTTCAATTCTGGGAGGTCAAAGAAAGACTAATAAAGTGTATGGGTTGATGAAAATGGCATGCAACCCGCTTGATTCGAGATATCGAGACAAAGGTATTACATTAGATGGTAAGAGTTCGCAAGAGGTGACATGTCATTTTGGCATTAACTTCTTTCTCTATGGGTGCCTTGGAATGTTTCTAGATGCTAAACTTGAACTTTAGGTAGGATCTTCCTAATTCCACTGAGAAAGAGGCCTAGAGGGTCACACACTAAGTGTATCCAAGTATCTTAGTTAAATATTCATTTAACAAGTTGAATAAATATTATTCTCGGATGTGGTTTAATAATTATTCTAGGATGCCTAGTCACATTTATTTTGACACTAGTTATTCAAGAGAATATATTGTGGGAGAAATAATATATTTTTTTTAGCAAATAATGCAATGGTATTCATTTAAGAAGTAAATAGTTATTATTCAAGGTCTAATAAATGTGGTGTAGGAAATAAAGAAAATAGAAAAAACAAAAGTACACATCGTGTATATTAATATATATGTCATGTAGTTTTTTTTTTGGGATTTTTGAGAAATAATATTATTTATTTAATTAAATAATATTAGGTGTAATTCGCTGGGTGCATGTCAAGTGATAATAATAGTCAAATGATATTATTAGAAATGGGGTCTTACTAAGAATTAAATGAAATAAATAAATACCTTTGGGTAATTAATTAATTATATTATTATAATTAATATAAATCCCAATTACATTATTCTTATTAGATATATCCCTTATTTGTGGTTGTGCACAATGGATCTAGAGAAAGTCTCAATCCAAGAGAGAATTCCTTTCCTCCAAGAACACTCTCAAGTTACAAGAGAGATCCTCCTCCATTGGATCAAGGAGAGAGAATTGGAAGTAGCTCTCAAGGTGATATAAGGAGGACATCGCAAGTGAATTCTCTTCTGAACTAGAACCCAGAGATCCCTCCATCGACATTTAGAGATATATAGAGAATTTTTGGATCACCGTTAGAGGAATCCTACACTTGTCTTCTACAATGCAACAATAGATCACATTGGATCATGACCCGAAGCATCATCGGAAAGAGAATTCCATCAAGGAAATTATTGTATTTTAATTAAATTAATTATAACCAACATATTATTATTATATTTATGGTTCTGTGACTTCCCTCTTTCCTTTTCATTCTTCATTCTATTCCAAAGATCCATCATTTTATCATTGTAACGGATCTTGGATTGATCATTATTAACGATAAAATTAAAGTTGGGTACACCCATCCATGTACTCCTACTATTCCCATAACCTACATATATATCATCCATGTGGTGTAGTGATGAAGATATATTCACATAAATTTCATGAAGGTGATATTTCACACATGCACAAACTATGTTTTCATCTTTAAGTGAGTGAAAAGAGTTAAGAAATAAAATGATATATATTATCTTTTTAGAATAATAAATATTTCATGAATATAATATATATTTCTTGAATATCATGTATATTTATTAATTTTATCCTTAGTAACTTCCATGTAAAGTGTTATTGAAAGAAGAATCAAATCGCTTCGCAAGGCGGTAGTCCACCGTACACACTAGCAACATTCCCATGTCCCCTAAAGAATGGAAAGTAATATGTGTGTGTGTTATATAATTATTAAAAAGGTATAATTATGTTATAAATATCATATATATTCTTTATATTCATCATAATAACCAACCATTAGGGTGGTAATGGAAAAAATTAATGACATCGGTCCGTAAGGTAGTAGTCCTCCATACACACGAATGATTATTTTCTAACCCATTTGATGTAAGTTGGGATGGTTGTAGGTAATACCCTTATTATAACAACATCACAGTATATGTAAGATACTGAGGTTATTTTATCATCATGGTTTAATAATAATTTAAATATATGGAAAAATAAATAAAATAAAAAATGCTTGTTGAATAACGTTGTCTCTTCTTCGGGTATCCTCCTTAGGTTGGCACCAAAATCCATCATGGGTTGGATTTCTACCCAAAATAAGGATTCTAATATGAGAGGATAGAAGTTTTTAAGTGATTTGGGTATATATTTTCCAACTCAAAAGGGTGTGAATGTGTGAATAAGGGAGGATCAGGGGTGTCCTTTTATAAGTGAGGTGAGTGGAACACTTGTATGTTTTAGAAAAGATTCAATCATAGCGACATTTTTATCATGCCACAAGCAACCAAAATGGTCCATTATCAAACCTATAAGATATAATGTTGAAACAAGGTCATCAAATTGGTTTTTTACAAGTTATTAATTCATTTTTAACCCTTATCTTCTAATTTTACCTCCCCCCCCACCCTAGTAAATTAGTTTTTACCTTAAACGTGGAAATTAATTTTTACTTTTTCACTATTCATTTTGGTAAAAAATTAAAATGAACTTATTAGAAATTATAAATATAATAATTAAAAATATTGAATCCATTTTTTAAAATTCAATTCAAATAATTGGAAATTTTTAATTTAAAATTAATCTCATGGATGTGATGAGAAAGCGGGTTTTTAAAGAGAAAATGTTTGAAAGTTTACAAAAATTTTATAACAAAATTCAATATTAAAATGATTCCAATAAACTAAATTTTATTAATTGATATATAATTTAACCAATTTTAATTTAATACCAATTAAAAATATAATTTTAAATTATAAATTATTTAAACAAAAAGTCACTTTAAAATTGAAATTTAGTATTTTTCACTATTCATCAAACAATGAAACTTTTCAGAAAAATACTAAAAATTCACCCGAAGATAATTTTGATATTATATTTTCATAAAAAAAATATTTTATCAAATAAATTTTTAAAATTTTTAATAATCAATTTTATATTATGCTCCTAAAGCGTGACTGGTTCGTCTTTTAGAAAAATACAGTTTTTCAGAAAATATTTCTTTTTATTTTAAATGGATCTTATTTTATTACTAAATAATACATAACTAATAAATGTGTCTAATATATATATATATATATATATATTCATAAGTTAGTTAATCTGATTCATACTCTCCATTCCAGTGGATAGGTGATTTCTGTCATATTAAATAATAATATTAATAGTATATTACTTTTCGGTAAGACTTGATCTTGCGTGTAATGAAAGATATTAAAGAAAATTATTGTTTCATGTATCGTAATTTATCAAATAAATTAAATTTGTTTTGAAATAAATATATTTTAAATTTATTGGGTTTTTATATTCTCTTCGTATCTTTTTGTTTCTTGTTATACATGTTATCGAATACAACGTTCTTCTTTTAGAATTGCAGGGTGTTATATTTTTCTTGCCTAATCATCCACTTGTATAGGAATGATTTAATTTATTCCCTTCCTCTATGAATTCCATATGTTCCATTTCTTTACTGAATGGTGTTCACCTAGATTCCCAATACTTTGATTAGTTGGTGAAATATTTTTCTAAATTGTATATCCATTTCCTATACAGTGTAAATACCATATACATAATCATCTTTCTTGAGTGGTATTTACCATGAATGATACATAAATTCAATGAATACACATTTATTTTCCATTTTTTTATCATTTCATATTTTTTGATGAATTTGTGAATTATTTCTTAGAATAACCACTTGTAAATGATATAAAAATCATTTTATTTCCTTAGGTTTTTATGATATATTGATTGAAACCATGTGGAATAGATTTTTATGATTTTAATTATGTGATATGTATTCATGGAATTATATATCCCTAAAATACATTGGGTAATGTTTTTAACTCATGAGATATCATGGTGTGTGGGTAGTGAGCCCAGACAACTATGGTGTGTGGACAGTTAGCCCAGTTAACTATATTATGTTAATGAGGCAGGGAGCCTTGATTTATACTTATGATGTCATGTTTATATTATCATCACATTCATAAGATTTCATGTTATTATGTTATGATAATTCTTTAATCCATGTTTATTTGATATCATATCTCTATTTCATGCTTCCATGCTTATGGTCATCCTCATTATGATATCATGTTATGTCTCATGTCTCTCATGTTATGATTTATTATTATGTTTTTCCTTGTTGAATGTTTGAGTTCACCCCTTCTTATATTTCCCTTTCCCCATGTTATGAAGGAAATTAATATGTATAGTGTGTCTATAATAGTAGCTTATGTAGAGACTTTTTGGGACTTAGTGAAGTCCTATTTTGGATTTATTAGCTTCTTATATAGTAAAAAAAGTGTCTGTTTGATGAGAATATTTGAGATTTATTAGTTGGTGATTTTTCCTAATTCTCTAAAACTCTAAACTAAATGGTGTTTGTGTTATAAATTTGATAAATATATTATAATCATAGATGTGTATTGAATACAGTGTTTTAAGTTATTTGTTACCAGCACCAGATCAGGGAGTGTGGGTCTGAGGGTGCTGCAGTATAATTAATACCTTTTCTATCTTGGGGGTTTTATTATATTTAGTAGTAATATGATCATTAACTGAGATGAACCATTTGTGTTTATGATTTACATTTTAATTTTCACCAACTTTAAAGAAGTACCCCATAAAACACATAATGTTGTGACATGATGTACTTTTTTTACATCATAACTTATATGATATCCACTAGACAATATAGTTGGCATATGATTAACAGTTACACTACTATTTGAAAAACATATCTATAAAGGAAAAATGAAATATTTAAATAAATGTATAAGACTTTGATTATTCCAAAATCAATGGAAGCACCCATTGGGATAATGGATAACTCGTCTTTTATCAAATTTGATGGATCATTAAAAATGTACAAGACATGAACGTCATGAACAAAGAAATTTTTTCTAAAGAATATTGATAAAGAAAATCACTGAAACCAAGAGAATATATTTTCACATTAATTTTATAATTAATTTAAGGATAATAATAAAGATTATTTCAGTCTTGGGATCTTTCTTTGTTGAATATTTTGATCATTCTAACTTGATTGGTGTAGCATCGTTGCATAGGGAGGACCCAAAGTAGAGCCCCTATAGTAGTGATCTACATGTGATTCATTGATCTTTGAACAAGGTTAATGAAACCTTAGGTTCTACCATAGTCGATTGATCATCTGGAGTTGTTCATCATGATCAATTCATGCTCCTTTGGTCTTGAAAGAATGTTCTATAGTTCTTCTCGGTATAGAGAAAAATATAAGAGGTGAGAGATATAGAGAGGAATTTGTTATGAATAGTGATTATCATACTCTAGAATGTGATAGTAATCTATTCATAGACCTAGGGTTATGGTTTAATATTTAATTAATCACACAAGGGACCTTAATAAAATATAAAACCCCAAGAGACCCCTTGTAATGTAATGAAATAATATAATTATTATATTTCATGGCACTAACTAACCCACACAATGATAAATATTCATTTTACAATCTGGTAAATAAATATTTATCACTGAACCAACAAATCGATCCATTTTTCCTACACATCATTTATTAAATAATTGAATAAATATTTTTAATAAATATTATTCATTTAATAAAGTCAAAGAAATATTCTATTGACAATTTTGTGAATAAATATTTATTAAATATTTACATAATTAAATAAATTATTTATTAATGAATAATTAATTAATTATTACCTTGAAAATAACAAGAGATAAATAAATATTATATATTCGTGTAATTAAATAATTACCTCATGAATAAATATTTATTTAATATTTGTGATCAGCTAATAATTTCTAAATAAATATTATTTCTTGATCTATAAAATAATATTTATTCCAATTGGTAAATAAATAATATTTAATTTAGATCAACAGAAACATTTTATGTGTGACTCTATAGGCCTCTTCCTTAGTGGCATTAGGCTAACTTGTCTAAAGTTCAAGAAAACTATCTAGTAAAGGGTAAAAGAAACCATTAAGGAAAAATTTATGCCATAATGAAAACAACCACATATGAACACTCATTCTGTAATAGAATACTTTTTTCAAGATATCTCATCAAGCAAGTTTCACATGTGTATCATCAACCCATATGATTGATATGTCTTTCTTAGAATATTTTAAAAAAACTCAACATTAAATTATGTCAATGTAATTTAATGTGAAAGTTCTATTTAAATAAAAGGGTCGAGATATCAACTTCTATAAAGATGGAAGGGAAATATATTTCCTCAACTTATTCATTGATAACATATCATTCATGATGCACCCAAAATACCCAACTTCTCCATGAATTATCTCGCCATGGTTTATGTAAATACATCAAAGAGAATGAGTTGTGATATACATTAATAATAATCTTAAAGTCTAAGGACCATTTCACATACTTGTATATAGGAATATCCAATGACACAAAAAACATTTAGAATTCTTACATGTGGTTCTGTTCTCACAATCCCCTCTCTTGGAGATTTCTAAGGGGAAACTTCATGAAAAGTAACCTCAATGTCTTATGATTTTCCTACCCATGATTTCATGTATCATTTGTGTCCCTTAGATTAAGTCATCCAACCATAGAACATATATATAATAATAATTTCATATAACTTCAAGGTTCTCATCATGTGGGGAATTTTATTGACCTTTCATGGATATAATTACTCTTCGGACATATCACATGTAATTTAACAAAAAATAATGATCAAGTTGTGATAAGAATTAATATTCAAATCCATGAATATTTGTAGGTAATATAAAGTAAAAAATAGTTGGTTCTAGGGAACAAAATCCAAAAAACTCCCACTTGCACTAGATCTAACTTCTAGTAATTAGTTAGTTATCACATGTTAAACCTGCTTCTACTAAGTATGGCTACAACTGTTGAGAATACCACATTTCTATGGCTAGGATTTGTATATCCACATTAATATGTTGTGAGTCTTCTTTTTGTGGAATTATTATTTTGAGGAAATCCCTCATGTAGTGATATTATCTAGTATCCACCTCTTATTCCCATTTCATGATTCTAACATATTGGTTACGTATATGGTCAAATCTTATCATAATAATGACAAAACTCTTAATTTTGGTATAACCCTAAAAGACAATATGATTTTTCTAAACTTCTTCTTAAGCTACATCAGAAGCTACAACATACTCAATTATTATAGATATGGTGACCACTAGTTGTAATAATTTTATCTATCATATTATCTTATCCTTACTATGATAATAGATCAAATTGAACTAAATGAAGACAAATGTTCAATTGAATTGATAACTAGTAATCCCACTTCTCCAAATACTAGGAACTCATCCAGTTCAACTTTTTCAAGTACTATCAGATAGTTTTAACTGAAAGTGTGTGCAGTTATATTGGATTCATTTAATATTAACCTACTATTAATTATGAATCATTAATGCCAAATGTCAATACATATCATGGAATATGAGATAAATTCTCAGCACTTAAGCTTATGAAATTATTTTATCTCAATAATCATTTCCTATTCCAAATCATGTTTCATTAGAAATATTATATGCCACCAAAAAAATCAATCTTGAATTGTTATAACTTGTATCTTCAATAAATTTTCAATTTATGTATAATGATTAGTTTATGAAAACCCATTTAACTATCTTATACATCTTGTTCCCTAGAACTTGGTTATTAATTTACATCATACTTAGAGAAATTCATTCCTTAGTCTTAACAAACTTTTAAGATATAACATCAATTTTTTTCATGACCCCCTCCCCCAAAAGGTAACCCTCTTAGTATAAAATGAGATAAGAGAGAAAATTATGCATGAAACCCTCCTTTAATAGGTCTTGGGATAAAGACATACACTGATGGTATATCATACACACATATGGAAGGAATTACCCTCTAAGATATTAGAAACAAGATATAAGATCGATAGATACACCCAAAAAATCATGCTTAGGACAAAAGTAAAATATCCCCAAATACATGCATGTGATGTCATAAAATTGAACAACTATAAGAAAACTAAAAGTACCAAAATATATCCCCAGGAGAAACCATTTACCCCAAATATCTTTTAAATAACCTCCAGTAGCAAGTAAAGTACATCTTATTCACTAACCAACTCCTATAGACCTGAAAACTATTTATATATACATACGGTGAGCATAAAAGGTATACTCTGCATGACCCTCTTTGGAGAATCTTGTGAAAAAGATGAAAAATCATACAAAATCCCATTGAACAACAAGTCATGTTAACTCATCACCTAAATAGGTGTGCTATAATTCCAACCTCACCATGGCTATCTATCACTAAGTATCACATATGATAGATCATATAATATCATATCAAAAGAAGGTAAACTACTACCATTTCCCCATTGGTTTTCTACTCTGCCCCAACATTGCACATCCTGAACTATCTCTCTCTAAAAGTAAGCCAGCCCAAAGACACCTGGGATAGATTATCATACATGCATCATGTAAATCATATCATCTCAACACATACCATGAACCTCTTGCATAATATAATCTCATAATCACAAGACACATATTCAGATAGTAACCAAGTGGTTTTTGAGAGCCACCACAGCCCGTATGTAGTGTATTATACCTCAATCCATCACATCCCATACATGACATACCTATAATATTCCTTAAAATAGTATAAATAGAGATACATGTGGGTAAAATAACTGAAATCCATTACACTCCTCTATAAAAATATATAGGAAAGGTAACCACCATGCATACAACATATAATACTACCAGAAGAAGAGAGTGGGGCCAGAGGGGATAGTCTGCCATTTGTTCCTCACCAACCTAGATATTAGAGAAAAAATCCTCCCATAGTCCACTGGGTGTCATTTTCCCTACCTATATGGGTGGAGTATCATATGAAATCACATTACATGATATAATATATCTCACAACCATATTATAAACATTAACCTAGTCTTAGGATCGACTGTAGTTATCGCCACTCAAACACTCAGCTGCCACTGCTAAGGACTAGATATCCTATAACCACACAAGAATTAAAGGAAAATTCCATTTATTTATTTCTATTAAATATTTCACATTATGTTAATTCTTTAAATTAACCATTAACATTGCTTAATCATTACTTTAACTCGGTCATCAACCGGTTCACATTCCCTCCAATCACAAATAACTGATGACACGGTTTATCAAGATTATTATTAATTACATTCTAATAATCCATTAATCTCATGGGTTAAAACATTTATTATTCTTTATAATTCCATAATTATTGGTACTCTATGAAACATACTAAGCTTCCATAAAATTGTTGCATAACCAAGCACAGCAAGTTATCTCAGGCAGTGAGGAAAGTAATGAAGATACAATCAACCTGATCATATTACCTTTAACCAGATTTATTAATAAGAAAGCATCCCATATTTCAGCACAATAATGAAAAATATTAGATTCAACCCATTCCTCTGGTCTTGGTTCTATACCTAGCACTATCATAAATATCACTATGCATCCCGCCGGGATAGGCATCAACTGATGCCAAAAACTCAAGCCTAACTATTCATGTCTCATCAACCATTATCCATCCCAAGATCACATCATGTAATATAGAAAGGATCACATCTAGATCCAACATATAAGGAAACATACAATAAATAGATTCAACAGATCATTTAGGCCCTAAAAAAAGTCATCCTTCCTTCACATGCAGACAGACTCGCTCAGCCCCAAACATTTATCTTTATCAAATAATTGGTTTTTTACCATCTTGAATTAACCTATTTCTTTATAATTGGTTACATATGTGGGTAAACTAAGTAATTTTCTAGTATAATCTATTATTTATTTAAACATTCTTTTAATTATAACTTCTAGTTTTAACAAACTAAGGAATAACATTTTAATTAAACATGCCTCCTTATAATTTCATATGAAAGAATACCATCTTTATATTATTTATCCAAAACCATTTTCATAAGAAATAATGTTTTAATTAAACATGCTTCAAGCATCATTTGATTTCCATTAAATTATAAAAATGGTTTCATTAAATATGCTTCTTTAATTATTTAGCCAACAAAAATTTACAAATTTACATTCTTTAACCAATTTCATTATATCAATATGCTAAACCAAAACATAAACAAACATGGTAAAAAATCATAAACATAGATACCACACTATCTAGTAAAATAAGAGTAAATTCATTATCATGGTGGAAATGCATGTGATCACTAAAACCAAAACCTTTTATTTTTCATTATTCTGGTTTATTCTTGATTATGGTTAGTTATACCATTGTACAAAGAGATAAATCATGATGAATTTATGATTTCACATAAAAACAAGTAGAAGAAATGAATCACATGCCTCAATTAGATGTTCAATATTTTTTACACAAGAACAGATGATCAAGGCTCAACCAGCACTAAAAGGAACACCACCAAGCCAAAGGAAAGATATCCAGAACCTATAATTCACAAACCAAAATCAAATCTAACTCAAACCACACCATAAATAGATGGTAAGACAATAACTAGAACCATTGGAAAATATGAACAAATAGTGAAAGAAAGGTGGGAAGAAAAAGTACCTTGAAATCGATTCATATGATTCTCCTATAACCAAAGGTTGAATCCATAAGGAATCAAATAATAGGCACCAAAGGAAGGTAAAAAAAAGCACTACCTAGAATAAACTTCATTGATAAAATACTCCACATGAGAAAAAATCACCAATACCCTAGGTTTGCCGAATGGGTCTAGAAAATGAAGTAATGTTAGAAGTAGGTGTGCAGATTGGTTAATATAAGGGAATAATGAATTAAAATGTATTTAACCCCCCCCCCCCCTGCCCCACCCACCCCACACCCCCCTAAATCATGTGTTTGTATCCTTTTCAAACTTTTAAAGATATTCAAGGATCGGTGGCAATTTCGGTTATTTAAAAATGATCTAAAATACTACCACAGCTTCCACCATGACCTAGCCCTAGCCATGGTGGATCTTGAGCTCTCTAACCCAACACAAAATCCCCTACATCATACTACACATGGAAAAGATTTTTTCTCCTTAAAATAGCATCCAAAATGGATTAAAATTTTATTTCCAATGGCTATTTCAAATAGAAATAACCCTAAAGTTCCATGCTCAGAACCATGCCAACCTTAGGTATTTTGACTAGCCTAATTTAGAGAGAAATATCACACTATACCCAAAACTACCTACAAAATGTATTGATAAGCTATGGTGCTAGTCTTTGTTCACCATGCACCACACTTCCACCCAAAACACCCACCAATACACCCACTTCCAGGGTATGGTGACCTCTATAAAGGCTCAAGGCCCTCACTGAAGCCTCTAAAACACCTCCCAAACTTCCTATCAATACCTCCAAGCCTTGAAAACAATAAAGGAAATGTTATAAATACCTGAACCATTACATTAGATACCTCTCAAAAAAATATCATCCTTGAGAATTTAAAACCAAACCCATATAGAACAAAAAGAAAAAGGGATTTTCTAAACATCCACCCTATGAGATACCTCTTGGAAATCTCACCATCACAGGAGCACAAAAAATATATCTCAGAGGGACAAGGCATAAAATTACTCATCACAAAAAACCATCTCCCAAACTATCATGATCTGTCTTATAGGGTCCCATTCCATGACTACCCCAAGCCCTCCTCCGATAGGCAAGGGGCTAGTAACTAGCACCAAGTAAGCATTTCCCAAAAATGGGAGGCATTAGCCTAAAGTACCTATACAAATGAATACATATCCAATCCAAAGAATACTGAAATGTAAAACAAATGATAGAATGCATGTATACAACTAATATCTCACAACCAGAGTACAACAATAAGTAAAGGAAAAGTAAATAGGTATAAATAATATCCCACCACAAAGAGTTTGTAACACAAGTCTAACTGAAACTGTAGAAGTCCAACCTACTCCAAGGGAGATGAATACATCAAAGATATTCTCTCGATAAACACCTTAGTATGTCCAGCTCTATCTATGCTCCACCCACTCCTGGTCCTCCATGGACACCATAAAAAGGGTCTTCATCTTCACAAGACATGACACATGCAGGCAAAGCCCATGCAAGAGTGAGTATAACAATACTCAGTAGGACACCCCATAAACAATAAACACGAATCACCAGGTATAGTTAACTCAGTACAAGATATAACACTGTATAATAGATACAAGAATAAAGAAAACCCATATATTGTAACACCCCAGGTAAATAAAGAATATGACATATTTATATTTATCCATATTTGTGAATAAAATATTAATATTACTTTAAAGGGGATGTTATGCTCGATGGTGTACCCAACACGCAACAATGAGTTTCTTGAGAATCTTACGTTGCACTCTAATAATAAAATAATATTATTTTAAATGGTAGTTAATGCCTAGCCGTTGTAATGGCGGGAATGAATATAAATAACTACAAAATAATTATATATGTTTGTCAAATATTTTTACTCTTTACAATAAATTTTAGAGGATTAAAAATGCAAACGAATCCAGTTTTTAAGCAAAAACATTCTAATATTCTTTAAAAGGTCGATTAACCGCCTTTTGATGGAAAACCCCTTTTAAATCCACTTTTTGAAAATTTTATAAGCTCTATTTTTCAAAATAAACATATTATTTATGATTGGGACATTGAAATTTACCTTGGGTTAATTTTTGGTATTTTTCTGACAATGTTCATTTTTCAATGAATAGTGAAAAATACTGCATTTTACATCAAAACTGCTTTTTCATATAATTTAATTATATGTTTATATTATCTTTTTAATTTGTTTTAAAGTGTAATTAGAATATATTTTTACCATGTAATTCAATGATGGTCATTGGGATTAATTTCACTTTGGAATTAGGCATAAACAAGTGCCAAACTTTTCATAAATATTGTTTCTAAAAAACCCGCCATTTGTTTTGACAACGGGAAGTTTTTTAAAATTAATTATTGCAATTTATGTGTTTGTAATTTTGGTAAAATTAATTATATATTTGTAATCATAAGGTCAAAATTATGTAATTAAGACTCTTTTGTTTTTGAACATTATGAATAGTAACGACGGTAATTATCTTTAATTATTTTGATTAATGAGTAATCGGGTAGTTAAAGATAATAAGATAATATAATAATAATATAAAATGACCAAAAAATGTGTCCTAAGGCTACTGGTTGTCTCATGGCCGACCATGGGATGCCTTGTGCCAAACTTGGGGGCCCCATGGAATCACTTTTGTGAGAAAGTGACTTTTTATCTATTTATTTTTAAAAAATGTTAAATGTGACAAAGAATGTATCACCTATGTAAAATATTTTTAATTTTGTCTAAATAAATGATCTTTTGGACTATAAATATTCATTGGAAATCTAAAAAGATTTCCTACATCATATTATTTTTTTATAATTTTTAGACATTAAATAAATTAAATTATTTATGACATCATGATGATGCAGCGATGACCTCATTATTTAACAATTTAAATAAAATGGAAAGATAATGTAACATATAAGAACTACACATGTCCAAAACATATTTTATGGGTGGATTTCGAACCTTTATCACCTTATCCTCGAAAAACATCAATGTGGGACTATAAAAATCCGAAACTCATTTGGAAATAATGTTACATTTTATACCTTTCCAAGAGTGCCCCTCCTCTCCTCTTATAAAAATCCCCCACCTCTACCTCCTTACCCACACTTCCAAAGCCTTTGGCTCGGCCAAAACCTGCCCATTTTGTCTCTACACATCCCTCTCTAACTCCTTGAAGCCTCACTTTGGGCATAATCCTTTCCAAGGAATCCTTTGAGCTCAAATCAAAGGAAGTTACCCGATTTTAAGGTAATGTCTTCACTTGAGTCCTTTTGTTTTATTTTACTTCTCCAACCCCCTAAACTCTTTTTATTCTTTTCTTTTGTAACAACTCCAGTATCTTCAATATACTAGGATGTTGTTATAATAAGGATTCGATCTACACTTACACACACCTACATCTAATGGTTAAAGAACATACTGTTTCCGTGGATGGCGAATTTCTGCCTCCCGAAACGATGATTGTTCAACATTCTTATAACACCTTCAAAGGTGGCCATTAAGATGACAATATATTTATATATGATATCTAATATTTTTATGTTTTACTTAAGCTTCTGTATTTTTCATTTATGGCATACCTTTATGGTTTCCATTATGGGTAAACGCGATATCATCATTTAAGGAAGTGCAGACTACCGCCCCCTCAAAGTGATTTGATTCGTTAATACCATATGTGGTATGTATAAAGGATATATTTAATGATATTATATATTATACCATACTGTAATTAAAATACTATTATGTATCATTATGTTTTAATTCCATTAAATATGAAATAGAAATGGAAGTAGCGTTCATGCGTACGTACGGCTTACCGTCTCCATGAACGGTGCATTTCATATCTTAACTCTAAATGTTATGTAATATTATAAATGCATGAATATACTGGATATATATGATATATATGATATCTACATCATGAATACAAATCTGGATATAATGAACATTTGGCCACACGAACAACATGTAATTGTAAGAAGTCCACTTTCGACTTAAGAACCAAATATCGGCAAAACAAATATTATTAACTTAAATGATTACATAATGTTTATGACATGGTAATAAGTGATATAAAAGGAATAATTAACTTTAAAAAGGTTCTTAAGGAAGTATAAATTAACTCAAGTTTATTATTCATGAGATTAAAGAACGATCGAGTCAAGTCAGACCCGAGGTAAGGGATCCTACTCCTCTCTTTCTTTTTAAGTACAATCTTTTATGTCATTCCTTTTAAAGCTCATCTTTCTTGTTATTGGGATGTTCTTTTATATTACTCTTACTGTAATTTTTATGTTCAAATGATGAGAGACCCTATTCTCTCTCATCAATCCATTTTGGAAGTTTTGAGTGGCGCCGTTAGGCTGCCGAATTTTCGTAAGAGATATAACCTCTCTCTTTCTTTTTAAGTACTCTCCTTTATGTCACTTCTTTTAAGATCCTCTTTGTTATGATGGGGGGTGTTCTTTTATATTCCTCTCACCATAAATTTTATGGTAATATGATGAGATACCCTATTTCCTCTCATCAATCCATTTTGGAAGTTTTAAGTGGCGTCGTTAGGCTGCCGAGTTTTCGTAAGGGATTTTTCATCTCACTTTTATTCCCGTGAGATTTATGCTACATTTGCCACAATTTCCTTTGAGTGGTGTATGTACTGCCCATTATTATACACTTTGTGTAGTATAATTTCATTTATGGGTATTCACATCTTCATTGTATGACCCTTCTTCCATGGGTTGTACATTTTGAAAGTTACCCAACTCGGTAAGGGGACCTTTCACCCTCCTCTTTTTAAAAGACTTCTTTTGTTATGTCTTTTAATTCACATACTATTATGTTGGGATATGTTCTTTTATATCCTTATTACTGTAAATTTTATGTCCAAGTGATGAGATTCCCTTTTTTATCTCTCATCAACTAATTTTCAGAATTTTGAAGTGATGCCGTTAGGCTGTCGAATTTTACCAAGGGAACTTTTTAACCCAATTTCGATTTCTTTGGGTTCAACATGTAGTTATTGAATATGTCATCTTTTTAATATGTTTTAATGACCTTTTATTGTTTTACACTTAATATCCACTTATATTTGGTGTGTTTATAATTGTCACACATAATTTTGAGATTGAATTATCCTTAATTTAAGGATACCTTCTTTATAAGGGAATTCATCACATTTGACATTTCTACTAAGACTTCATTGTTGTTATGCAAAAATTCACTCTTATATGGTGTATATATTGTCCTTTGGAATATTATATCATGAATCCATTTATTCTCATGATATTATAAAGTTCTGACTAAATGTTATTCCTCAATTATTGTATTCAAGTGTCTCTAATTTTGGTAGAACCCCTTTAACCAAAATATCGCTTTAAATGTTTTAATTATTTGTTCTTATTAATATCCATGTTTTCAAAGTGGTTTTAAGGATTTATGGTTTAAAATTTTAAAATCTTCAAGGTGGTATGGGACACTTTGATTCAAAAATCTCTTTATTAAATGTTTTAA
Organism: Viscum album; assembly: GCA_963277665.1. Taxonomy (NCBI): domain Eukaryota; kingdom Viridiplantae; phylum Streptophyta; class Magnoliopsida; order Santalales; family Viscaceae; genus Viscum; species Viscum album. The sequence continues at coordinate 2,000,037,985 of OY728157.1, forward strand.
ATGGTTTTGGAAATGGTTTCTTTTTGAATGGATTCATTATTTCAATATCCTAAAATGTTATATGGTGATTGAAATGTGGAAATGTTATGTTTACTTTATGCATGCTTTATGTGATATGTTTATGTTATGGTTCTTGGGAATTGTTATGAAAACGGGTGGTTCCGTGATAAACTAAGGGCGGGTGAGCTCGATATAGCTCTCCAATTCATTGGGTAACGCGAAGGAGTGAAACGTTAAGGTTTCTCTGAAGAGATTTAGGGAATATACTGTGGTGGGTATTCCAAACGTAACCAAGAGGGTTACTCCCTACGTAAGAATGTTATGAATGCCTCAAGATACCTTTTATGTCTTATAATTTCTATGATTTATTCATGATTTGATATGCCTATGTTTTATGGGTAAAGTATGATTTCATTCTAATGTATATATGAACTCATGTTTCCTTTACATATTTTTATAACTCTTAATGAGCTTTTTATGCTCATCCCAAGTTTTTGAAATGTTTTTCACAGGTCAAGGGAAAGGTACATGATGTGATGATAGTGTCAAGGATGTGTCAAGAAAGAATCCGTGTTTTATTTTAAATATTTTTCCATTGATGGGAAGAATGAATACTGTCTTTTATGTAACCACTTTGTTTAAATGTGGAATGTAATGCAAGTTTCATGATCTAATTCTCTAAAACTCTAAACCTGAAAAGATCCTCAATGTGTAATCTTGTAATAACTCAAGATTAAGTAAGGTTTAAGGCTGGGGCCTTATAGTTGGTATCAAAGGTCGGTTTAGATAACTTTAGAGGTTAGGGTATTCTCTAAGCATAAGTGACATTACCATAATGGTTAGGATTTCAGAAAGATTCCTAGTTTCAGATAAAGTGAATGAGTAAGTATATATTAGTGTTTACCTTCCTCATTAGTACATGATGGTTTTGTTGATATACTCACACTGACATTTATTTTTTTAGTGAACGGATGGATCTAGCAGGCACCAAAGAGACAATAGGTTTGAAGGAAACTGTGGTCGTTCTCTAATTAAGATATTAGATAAAACGAGGGATTCAATGAGGAAACTCGTGGTTGTTCTAAACCAACTATCAAGGAGTCATGATCAACCACTTGAACCTTGGTATGATCCTTAATGCATCATATACGAGATGACCAATCGATGTGGAAGTTCAGGTAATAAATATAAAGGTAACCATTAGAGTTTATATGATCCTTACTTTTGAGGTAATTATGGGTTACTATATGTTATGATGGAAATGAAAGGCATGAGATAAAATTAGTTTTAAATTATGTTATGGTTATTTTTGATGATTTTATCTCTTTTTGGGGAATGATTTGAGAATTATATAGTTTTGGAAAAAGGACACCACGCAGACCGTGTGACAACCCATCGCGTCAGACAAAGCTGCGGGAATCGAACCCACAACCAAAGTGCGACTGGTATTTATCACCTACCACTGGACTACGTGAAGTCCCTAGTTATTTTGACTAATTATTTTTAGTTAGATGATTTTATGAATTAATATTAAGTTTATTTTGGGTTATCTATGGAAATTTATTAACCTATCATGGAGTATATGTGATTAGGTTAATTACTTTTCAATACGAGACATTAAGAGCAACTGATGTTGTTTGGAGATAAATGTTACGATTTAACTTGGAAGACTATGTGACTAAATCCTTAAAATATTTGGGTTTCAATCTTAGTTTGGTTTACTTTGAAGAATTTTATGGAAAAATTGTTTATCGGATGGTCCTCGTTGAACTTTGGGTTTTGTTAGACAAAATTTTGGAGATTAAGAATAGATTTTCTTTTTATAAAGGGTTATCCTTTTCTGGATTATCTGATCTTGTACTAACCTTTTTGGTTTTTGTTTTGGTTAAAGTCTAAAGACATGGGAAGTATATAGTTCTCTTTTTGTGGATTAGGTGATTCTCTAGAATTTGATTATAGTACTCTTAATGTGAACAAGTCTTCCTAAATACTCGTCTTTTGGAGAAAATATGAGTTTGTGTAAGGAATCTAATAAGAGTTGAAAGTCAACATGATAAGTGATTATGTTTCCTTATGAATAAATTCCTCAATAAAAAGTAACTTAAAACAAAAATGTTGTCTATTAACTTTTCCTACTGGGGAATCGAATACCGTTTAACCCATCACAAGTTTGTGATTTTCTTGTGGTTAACTTTCTCCTAAACATGTTTTCTATCACTCTCCATCAGAACATGACCCTTTGTTTTTTCCTCCATGTCCATATTTTCATACTTGGAATCCTAGTATGGGTTAACTCGGGTGACCTTTGTACTTATATTTCTTTATTTTAAAGTGATTGTTTTACCGACTCTTGTTCCAATGTGGGACTTTCAAGGATGTTTCCAAGCATAATTTTAAAATTGCGAGGACACAATTACCAAAAGGGGGAAGGATGTAACACCCCAGGTAAATAAAGAATATGACATCTTTATATTTATCCATATTTTTGAATAAAATATTAATATTACTTTAAAGGGGATGCTATGCTCGATGGCGTACCCAACACGCAACAACGAGTTTCTTGGGAATCTTACGTTGCACTCTAATAATAAAATAATATTATTTTAAATGGTAGTTAACGCCTAGCCGTTGTAATGGTGGGAATGAACAGAACTAACTACAAAATAATTATATATGTTTGTCAAATATTTTTACTCTTTACAATAAATTTTAAAGGATTAAAACTGCAAATGAATCTAGTTTTTAAGCGAAAACATTCTAATATTTTTTAAAAGGTCGATTAACCGCCTTTTGATGGCGAACCCCTTTTAAATCCACTTTTTGAAAATTTTATAATATCTATTTTTCAAAATAAACATATTATTTATGATTGGGACATTTAAATTTACCTTGGGTTAATTTTTGGTATTTTTCTGACAATGTTCATTTTTCAATGAATAGTGAAAAATACTGCATTTTACATCAAAACTGCTTTTTCATATAATTTAATTATATGGTTATATTATCTTTTTAATTTGTTTTAAAGTGTAATTAGAATATATTTTTACCATGTAATTCAATTATGGTCATTGGGATTAATTTCACTTTGGAATTAGGCATAAACAAGTGCCAAACTTTTTATAAATATTGTTTCTAAAAAACCCGCCATTTGTTTTGACAACGGGAAGTTTTTTTAAATTAATTATTGAAATTTATGTGTTTGGAATTTGGTAAAATGAATTAAATATTTGGAATCATAAGGTCCAAATTATGTAATTAAGACTCTTTTTTTTTGGACATTATGAATAGTAACGACGATAATTATCTTTAATTATGTTGATTAATGAGTAAGCGGGTAGTTAAAAATAATAAGATAATATCATAATAATAATAATAAATGACCACAAAATGTTTCCTAAGGCTATTGTTTGTCTCATGGCCGACCATGGAATGCCTTGTTCCAAACTTGGGGGCCCCATGGAATCACTTTTGTGAGAAAGTGACTTTTTATCTATTTAATTTTAAAAAATGTTAAATGTGACAAAGAATGTATCACCTATGTAACATATTTTTAATTTTTTATAAATAAACGATATTTTAGACTATAAATATTCATGGGAAATCTAAAAATATTTCCTACATCATATTATTTTTTTATAATTTTTAGACATTAAATAAATTAAATTATTTATGACATCATGATGATGCAGTGATGACCTCATTATTTAACGATTTAAATAAAATGGAAAGATAATGTAAAATCTAAGACCTACACATGTCCAAAACCTATTGGATGGGTTGATTTAGAACCCTTATCACCTTATCCTCGAAACACATCAATGTGGGACCATTAAAATCTGAAACTCATTTGGAAATAATGTTACATTTTATACCTTTCCAAGAGTGCCCCTCCTCTCCTCTTATAAAAGGCTCCCACCTCTACCTCCTTACCCACACTTCCAAAGCCTTTGGCTCGGCCAAACCCTGCCCATTTTGTCTCTCCACATCCCTCTCTAACTCCTTGAAGCCTCACTTTGGGCATAATCCTTTCCAAGGAAGTCTTTGAGCTCAAATCAAAGGAAGTTACCCGATTTTAAGGTAATGTCTTCACTTGAGTCCTTTTGTTTTATTTTACTTCTCCAACCCCCTAAACTCTTTTTATTCTTTTATTTTGTAACAAATCCAGTATCTTCAATATACTAGTATGTTGTTATAATAAGGATTCGATCTACACTTACACACACCTACATCTAATGGTTAAAGAACATACTGTTTCCGTGGATGGCGAATTTCTGCCTCCCGAAACGATGATTGTTCAACATTCTTCTTACACCTTCAAAGGTGGCCATTAAGATGACACTATATTTATATATGATATCTAATATGTTTATGTTTTACTTAAGATTCTGTATTTTCATTTATGGAATACCTTTATGGTTTCCATTATGGGTAAACGTGATATCTTCATTTAAGGAAGTGCGGACTACCGCCCCCTCAAAGTGATTTGATTCGTTAATACCATATGTGGTACGTATAAAGGATATATTTAATGATATTATATATTATACCATACTGGAATTAAAATACTATTATGTATCATCAAGTTTTAATTCCATTAAATATGAAATAGAAATGGAAGTAGCGTTCATGTGTACGTACGGCTTACCGTCTCCATGAACGGTGCATTTCATTTCTTAACTCTAAATGTTATGTAATATTATAAATACATGAATATACTGGATATATATGATATATATGATATCTAAATCATGAATACAATTCTGTATATAATGAACATTTTTCCACACGAACAACATGTAATTGTAAGAAGTCCACTTTCGACTTAAGAACCAAATATCGGCAAAACAAATATTATTAACTTAAATGATTACATAATATTTATAACATGGTAATAAGTGGTATAAAAGTAATAATTAACTTTAAAAAGGTTCTTAAGGAAGTATAAATTAACTCAAGTTTATTATTCAAGAGATTGAAGAATGATCGAGTCAAGTCGGACCCGAGGTAAGGGATCCTACTCCTCTCTTTCTTTTTAAGTACAATCTTTTATGTCATTCCTTTTAAAGATCATATTTCTTGTTATTGGGATGTTCTTTTATATTACTCTTACTGTAATTTTTATGTTCAAATGATGAGAGACCATATTCTCTCTCATCAATCCATTTTGGAAGTTTTGAGTGGCGCTGTTAGGCTGCCGAATTTTCGTAAGAGATATAACCTCTCTCTTTCTTTTTAAGTACTCTCCTTTATGTCACTTCTTTTAAGATCCTATTTGTTATGATGGGGGATGTTATTTTATATTCCTCTCGCTGTACATTTTATGGTAACATGATGAGATACCCTATTTCCTCTCATCAATCCATTTTGGAAGTTTTAAGTGGCGTCGTTAGGCTTCCGAGTTTTCGTAAGGGATTTTTCATCTCACTTTTATTCCCGTGAGATTTATGCTACATTTGCCACAATTTCCTTTGAGTGGTGTATGTACTGCCCATTATTATACACTTTTTGTAGTATAATTTCATTTATGGGTATTCACATTTTCATTGTATGACCCTTCTTCCATGGGGTGTACGTTTCGAAAGTTACTCAACTCAGTAAGGGGACCTTTCACCCTCCTCTTTTTAAAAGACTTCTTTTGTTATGTCTTTTAATTCACATACTATTATGTTGGGATATGTTCTTTTATATCCTTATTGATGTAAATTTTATGTCCAAGTGATGAGATTCCCTTTTTTATCTCTCATCAACTCATTTTCTGAATTTTGAAGTGATGTCGTTAGGCTGTCGAATTTTACCAAGGGAACTTTTTAACCCAATTTCGATTTCTTTGGGTTCAACATGTAGTTATTGAATATGTCATCTTTTGAATATGTTTGAATGACATTTTATTGTTTTATACTTAATATCCACTTATATTTGGTGTATTTATATTTTCCAAACATAATTTTGAGATTGAATTATCCTTAATTTAAGAATACCTTCTTTATAAGGGAATTCATAACATTTGACATTTCTACTGAGACTTCATTGTTGTTATTTACCGATTCACTCTTATATGGTGTATATACTGTCCTTTGGAATATTATATCATGAATCCATTTATTCTCATGATATTATAAATTTTTGACTAAATTTTATTCCTCAATTATTGTATTCAAGTGTCTCTAATTTTGGTAGAACCCCTTTAACCAAAATATCGCTTTAAATGTTTTAATTATTTGTTCTTATTAATATCCATGTTCTCAAAGTGGTTTTAAGGATTTATGGTTTAAAATTTTAAAATCTTCAAGGTGTTATGGGACACTTTGATTCAAAAATCTCTTTATTAAATGTTTTAAATGGTTTTGGAAATGGTTTCTTTTTGAATGGATTCATTATTTCAATATCCTAAAATGTTATATGGTGATTGAAATGTGGAAATGTTATGTTTACTTTATGCATGTTTTATGTGATACGTTTATGTTATGGTTCTTGGGCATTGTTATGAAAATGGGTGGTTCCATGATAAACTAAGGGCGGGTGAGCCCGATATAGCTCTCCAATGCATTGGGTAACGTGATGGAGTGAAACGTTAAGGTTTCTCCGAAGAGATTTAGGGAATATACTATGGTGGGTATTCCAAACGTAACCAAGAGGGTTACTCCTTACATAAGAATGTTATGAATGCCTCAAGATACCTTTTATGTCTTATGATTTCTATGATTTATTCATGATTTGATATGCCTATGTTTTATGGGTAAAGTATGATTTCATTCTAATGTATATATGAACTCATGTTTCATTTCCATATTTTTATAACTCTTACTGAGCTTTTTATGCTCATCCCAAGTTTTTGAAATGTTTTTCACAGGTCAAGGGAAAGGTACATGATGTGATGATAGTGTCAAGGATGTGTCAAGAAAGAATCCGTGTTTTATTTTAAATATGTTTCCGTTGATGGGAAGAATGAATACTGTCTTTTATGTAACCACTTTGTTTAAATGTGGAATGTAATGCAAGTTTCATGATCTAATTCTCTAAAACTCTAAACCTGAAAAGATCCTCAATGTGTAATCTTGTAATAACTCAAGATTAAGTAAGGTTTAAGGCTGGGGCCTTATATATATGCTCAGGAGATACTCCACACCATTAAGCGGTTATAGCTAACTACCAGCTATAAGATTCCATTAGATGAAATACTCATTCCTAAAGATCCCACTCCATGAGACATGATATCATTGAAGACACTTGACAAAGAGTTCTAGATCATTTAGGCCTCACCCAAAGAGAATACACTGGTCTGAGAATACTATGATGCACAGAGAGGGGGTCATGCCTAGAACTTCTGGGGGACCCAAAAAACCCAATATGGATCAACCCACTACATAGAGGATCATATGCCAATGATTCCACAAACACTACTAATATGGATTACTAGATAGAGGATCAACATCCTACTCAATTAGGTCACACTGATTCCACAAACACCACTAGGGATAATAGAGGATTGCACTCTAGTCTCATAGAGGAACACCACAACTCTATTTGAGACTCGGCCTCTATAGAGGATTACAATATAGTTATGTGGATGTAATGTCACAATGTACCCTTGAGGAAAGGACCAAGGGAACATACTAAACCTATTCTGGTCAAAACTAGTAAAAAGAAGAGCCTTAATCACTCTTTATTTGAACCTATCACTCGAGAAGCTACCTACAGCCCGGGCCTATGGACCTACTGCCGCGGTCAGTCCACCTACTGCCACGGTCTGTCCACCTACCGCATGGACCGTCCGCCCATGGACTGACCGCCACATTTGTTCCACCTGCCACGCTGACCGACAACTATGTTCAATCACCATAGTCGACCACAATAGGGATCTACCTGTTGTACCTCTCGAACCCCTCATGGTTTAATTTTCATGATCACAATCACCCTCTTATTTATCTAATCTTGTTTTCAAGTGTTTGTGTTGTTAGGCATGATTTCAGGAGCAAGAAGTGGCAAAGGAGTTAACTTGGACTGTTTTCAGTCCACCGGCCAACCGGTGGCATGACACCGGCCAGCCGATGGACCATTGACAGAAAGGCTCTCCACTGTCCAGAGCACTGGCCAACCGGTGGCCTCAGCACCGGCCAGCCGGTAGAGCCCAGACCGAGAGTCCAGCCACTGCCACCACACCGGCCAACCGGTGGCCTCAGCACCGGCCAGCCGGTGGCACCCAGCCAGAACAGTGTGAGCCACTGCCTCAGCACCGGCCAACCGGTGGCTTCACCACCGGCCAGCCGGTGGAGCCTGAACCCGAAGCCCTCTCCATTTTGCACACACCGGCCAACCGGTGGACCTGTACCGGTCAGCCGGTGGAGCCAGTCAACTAGCCGTTGGGCTTTTGACCAGCCTGTCCACTTGGCCTCCAACGGCTCCGAAGCCCTTTCCAACGGCTCCGAAGACCTCCAACGGCCATATGAGGGTTCCCCCTCTATAAATAAAGGACTAGGAAGCCCCAGAAACTTAAGAAAGCCATACGGAAGCCAACGGACACATTTTCGATCATTTGGCGAACCTCCGGCGGATTGCTCCAAGGGAACCCCACTTGCTCCAACCAACTTCCATATCCAAGGAGCACCATCAAAGAAGCTTGGGAGCGCCCTTCATCAGCTCCATCAATCCATTGGCGCCCAAGACTTCCCCATTACGGTTTTTATTGTTTTATTTATTTTGAGCATCAATTTGGGTTTGTGCCTACAAACCCCATCTCTTTCTCATCTCTCTTTCTTTGGGTTCTCACACCACCTTCAAGGTGTGAAGAGGTTGGTCAAGCCTTACCTTGTAAAAGGCTTGAGACATAGGTGAGCTAGCCTTCACCTGTAAGAAGGCTAGTGGTTTCTTGCTCAACCATTAAAAGCAAGTGGGTTCTTGCATAACCACTAAAAGCAAGCTGTAATAGGTTCTAGACTACCTGTAAAGTCTAGTGGGTTTCTTGCTAAAACCATTGAAAATCAAGCGGTAGAATCTCTCAACGGTTGAGTTGGGAGCGGAGACGTAGGCTTGGGTTTAAGCCGAACTCCGTTATCAATTCTTGTGTCTTGCCTCTTTATTTCCACTGCACTTTCAACTTTGATTTTTAATTTGTTAATCATTTTTTAAAAGACAATTCACCCCCCTCTTTCCATCACTTCCTTCTTTCTCCGCTCAACACTACCCTGATTTCCTCATATCTAACCCAGGTTCGACTCGAGTCCATCTCGTTTGACCCGTTCCACCAGCCTGACCCGGCCCATTGGGCTAGAACAGCTCACTTGCACGCGGCCCGCCTGGCCCAGCATACTCTTCATCCACTACCACTGATCCCGACCACACCCCGCATCTGTCTCCACCAATCCTGGCTACATGTTGCTCCGCCGCCTGCATAAGGACCATCACCCCGTGCCATCGTACGCTGCTTTCAGTCACTATTGTCACATGCATGTGGTCCCTTCTGTGGACCACCATGCCTCTTCCAATGTCCAAAATAATAAAATATCATAGATCTGAGCTCCTTGTGTCTCGTTCTACACTAATCCAACCTCGGTTGTTGATTTTCCTCCAATCTGAGTGTTCGATCGAGTTCGAAACCTCGAGCCAGGACCACAGGGATCCAACCGGAAAAGAACATGAGAAAAGAGGAAGAAAATAATAAGATCAATGGTTTATCATCATTATCCAATCATTCTTGTCCAACAATCAAGAATATGGGATTTTGGTTAGAAAACCAGATCAAATAAATCCCATGGAATAAATCTCATCTTTTAATACGCACGGTCCATGAATCAATATATTATTTGATTGATTCACATTCATCATAGAAATAAATAATGGGGAATAAAATAATTAAATCACACATCCTACTTCGATTTGGATCGATCGCTGACCAAGAACAAATCTGTGTTGCATTCATTGGCGAGATCTTTCAAAATCAATGTGCGTCGATCCTAGATCCTCGATCCATTGTCGTTCATCAGAAAGGATTCCCTGAGATCTCTCTTACACGATCCTCTAGAAGTTCCAAGTTTATGAAACTAAACCTGTAATTATGAAATAAGGATACATTTAAAGAAAAAAAAGTCATTGCATCAACACAATGAATTAAATTATTTTATTAAATTATTTTATTCATTTTACGCCCGAAACAAATTTTTCACAAATTACCCATTCGGGCCAATTTTAGGTCACACCTAGGGTAAGGCTTTTATTTTGAACTCAAAAGTGCTCTTAGATTTTTTATCTGAGCACCTGTTTTGTAACACCTCGACCCTAGTTACCCAGAGTCGGTGCATTATTACAAAACATTGGCATGATCACAAAAGATCAAGTCTCGAAAGACCGATTAGTTTAGTAGCCTTGGAATCACTAGATACATTCATCAGTCTTACATTACATCATAAAATGAAAACTATAACAACATAGTCTCCATAGTCCACACTCATATCCCCTCATACTATCCCTGCAGGTCATTCATAAATGTTTTCTTCACATCCTGGGAAAAATAAAACATAGAAAGGGGTGAGCTCAGATGCCCAGTAAGGATAACAATATAGCGAAAATTTTCATAAATAAGCATAAACATTTAAGGTAATGTATAACTAAAACAAAAGACTTTTAAACTTGAACTTCAGCATAATATGTCATAAATAAAATGAAATAATTCCATTTTCTTATTCATATGGATATTCTACTAGTCGAATAATCACATGCAATATCAATAACCACTTTCATAATGATGGAATGCATAATTACAGACTATCATAACCACATAGTCAAGGCCTTGTGCCAAGACTAAAAATAATATTTTGTCATGGACTTATTCCAAGACACTAGTTTTTCTCATGAGACCTACCGATGCATCGAGAAGCTATAGCGGGCTCCACCCGTCACTTATTAAGTCCAATTCATTCCTCATATGAACAGGTTTAAACATAACATAAACATTCGAATTAAAACTAACATACTAAATGTCAATACATTATCCATAAACCATGAATGTTATAAAAATAACACATCCATAGTCAAACATATCACAAAACCTTCAATACAATATGGAATTTTTGTATCATAATAAATCAACTTCAAATAAGCTTAAAATCCATGAAATCAAAACTATTTGAGAGAAATATCTCTTTTTTTAAAATAATTTAAAAGTAACATAATTATAAAATAAAACATTTAATTTGAAAATATTATTATAAGATTTAAAGGAAATATTAGATGATTTTGTAATGGCGAAAAATTTCCGCACACGCTGTATAAGTTAAAAAGACATTTTTACCTTAATTCTGTCGAAAATGTTAAAAAGGACCTTATTTGGAAAACGACAGAAATATTCCTTTATAAACAAATTATAAAAAGTCAACAAGGGTGTAAATTAATTTAACCCATAGTCTATAAAATAGTAATAATGATTAGAAATACATTTTTAAGAAACATGTATGTGGATGATAAAGAGATCCCAGTAGATAATTACGTATAAACAACCTCAGATAATAAAGAGATTGTGAAATTAACCCTTACCTTGTAATTTTCCTTGGTCGAGGGTAGGTTAACCTAATTTATAATGGTGAAATAATTGTTATTAAATTATACAAGAATCATATAAATTAATATGATATCATATAAGATCTTTTAACATTGCTTTGTTAATAATATCTTAGTATTATCGTCGTTTCGGGTGTTAACTTACTCGTTTTCTTTTATATGTTTTTTTACATAAGCCATGTTTGTTATGGATAGGTTGTATCTTATTCATATACATAATGATATCAAGTCCATAAAAATTATTTTTAATCATCAAATGATACTTATACTTAAATGGATACGATGGGTAATGAATCTCATCGAGTTCGTGGAGACGGAAGTCCGTACGTACGCGCGAGCGACAATATCATTCTTTTGATATTAAAATAATATATAATTGGATATTACATCATATATACAGAATCATTATAATTTTATATTTATTATTTACTTAAATTTTACATCATTATCATATCCATACAAATAATAATGTTTTGAATAACAATTACACCACGACGTGGAGACGGTAAGTTGTACGTACGCACGTATGGTGACATGTCATTCAATGGATGGATAGAATACTGAATATGGTTGTACCATATTTATAATAACATCACATTATATAGAATATACTGGAGTTATTATTTTATAATGTAAATAACAAATAAATAAGAAGTGGAAGAAGAAAGGAACTTGAAAGAGGGTGGTGAAAACATCACCTCTTCTTCAGGTTCTTCCTTTTGATTTGATCAAAAGGGATCCTTAAGTTGGATTTCTGACTAAATTAATGCATCTAGGATGAAGGGATGACTTTTGAGAGGGTATTTTGGCAGAGTTTTGCCGAACCAAAAGGCTTTGAAGGTATGAATTTTAGAGAAGTGGGAGTGCCCTTTTATAAGAGGGGTGAGGGGCACCTTTGGAAAATCTAGAAATATTATTTTATAATAAATTTATATTCGGTTTCTAATGGCTCCAAAGTATATTATTTAAAGTTTAAGGTGGGTATAGGTCTAAAAACACTCAACCAATAGGTTTTAGATAGGTTTGGGTCACTATATTAACCTTATTATTTAGTTTTAACTCTTAGTTAATTAGTTTGACATTTACCATGTCTCTTTATATTTTTATATTATATAGTTAATAAACATACTATATACTTCCAAAAGACCCCCAAGTGATCCATTAATGATAAAATTATAATTATATAAGTTCTTTGGCTGAACCTTGTATTTTTAGGAACATAATATCAATTAATAATATAATATTTGTTTTAAAAACTCTTTTATGTCAATTTTGACAATATTTGGTATTTTGTTTTTGATAAATTGATAATAGAATTATTACTTCAAAAAAAATTCATCTAACCAACCCTAATATGTCATATTAATCTATAAAATTATTTTAATTCGTAAAAAGTCTCAAATTACATTTATTTGGATATTTATAATATCAATTATTTTAATATTTCATTAATTAGGTAATTACTGCATCACCATTGTGTCATAAATAATTTAAATTATTTAATATCTAAAAATTATAAATAAAAAACCATTATTTAGGAAATATTTTTAGATTTATAATGAATATTTATAATTGAATTTATCTTATTTATAACCCTATATTAAAAATGTTTTATTTATTAAACTTTGATTTTAACTCTTTTAACTCTTCTTTGAATTAAATAATAATAAATGTACTAATCTAATCCAAGTGGACCAAAGAGGTTCATATTTTATTCCTAAGGTTGTTTTTGGTCGAATTATACTTAGCCAATAGAATTAGGACATGTGTTAGGGAAATAATAATATCATTTTTACCCTTAATTACCCTATTTACTTTTAACCATGGTAAATAAAAGTAAAAAGTTACTATTCACCAAAAATTATTTTTATCTTATTGAACCACATTTTACTCCTTGATATTAATATTTTCTCTCAGATTTTCTAAATTCCACTCACAGAAGCGGTAAAAAAACTTTTATGTGAATTTGCAAATTCTCTTAGGAGATTGGTAGAAGACGGTGAAAAGTTCAATAAAATTTTTATATATCTAAAATTATTATAAACTTACTCCAATGAATTACATTGAACTTATATAGGTATTATGTATCTATTTTTACCTAAAATAAATTTAAATAAAATAAATAATTATTTAAAAAAAATTGGTTTTAAACTATAACTCAGTGTTTTTCACTATTCATCAAAAATTGAAAGTTTTCAAAAAAATACCAAAAATTCACCCTAGGCTAATTTCGATATTCCAAATCCAAAAATGAAGTCCATTTTGAATGATAAAATTTTAAAAACTGGGTGTTACTATTCATAATGGCTACTTTGATTGGTTGTGGTGTGTGTTAGAACTCGAAGTTGTGTACAACACATGCTACTGTATTATTCAAAGGGAAGCATACTGTGGAAGCTTGGGGTGTTACATGTTTAGAAGTTATTCAACTTTTTCAGGAAAACTGTACATGCATGCTATTAAATATTTTAATATTTTTTAAACATTTTTTCTGGGTACATCGGGCCTCAGAATTGCATGTCTTATCAGTAATAGGTCTTAAAAATAATCCATATAATATCTAAAAATAATACACAAAAAATCCAAGACGTTACAGTCTCCACCACCTTGGGGTTTTATGCCCCTAAAAATCCTAAACAAGGCCTACTCAAATAGATGGGGGTACTGAGTATGAATTTGAGCCTCCCGCTCTCATGTGCTCTTTTGGAGATCACATGCTACCATCGAACACGCACTAAAGGAATCAATCACCCCAAAAGGATCCTATCATGTCGATCCTTGATCTCCACTAGGTACTCAACAAAGGTCACTCCATCCTCGATGTCAATATCTCCCCAATCAATAACGTTTGATGGGTCATGCACGTACCTTATTAGTTATGACACATGGAAGACACCATGTACCCAATCTAACTATAGAGGTAGATCCAAGTGGTATGCTACCTTTCCAACTCAACATAGTATCTGAAAAGGACCAATGAACCTCAAAGATAGATTTCCACCCTAACCAAACTTCTATAATCCCCATCGAGTTGAAACCTGAAGGAAAACATGGTCTCCTTCCTCGAACTCTAAAGGCCTCCAACACCTGTCATCATAAGACTTCTGACAGTTCTATACAGTCTTCATATACTCCTAGATGATCTATACCTTTTTCTAAGTATATTTCACCAACTATGGGCCCATGAGTACTGACTCTAATGAGTCATTATAGTAAAGTGGTGACCTACAGGGTCACCCATACAAATCCTTGAACGGTACCATACCGATGGTGGAATGGTAGTTGTTGTTGTATGCAAACTCCACCAGTGGTAGGTGATCCTACCAACTATGACCAAATTCTAGCATGCAAGGTTGCAGCATGTCCTCTAGAACCTGAATGCCTTGCTCAGTCTGGCCATCCATTTTTGGGTGAAACACTATACTCAAGCATAATTGGGTCCCAAATTCCTCCTGTAATCCCTTCCATAACCAAGATATAAAGCGATCATCACAATCAGAAACAATCATCGATGAAACTCCATGGAGTCAAACTATCTCCTGAAACTAGAGGCATCCTAAGTCCTAAAATAGTATCCTCATCTCATGAATCTCTTTGGAATCCATATAATATAAATGTGTAGATATTAGTTCCATATTGGGGTGTAAATCAATGCAAAAGCCCATCTCCCTACCCGGAGGTAAACCAGGAACATCTTTAGAAAATATTTACTCATACTCTACCACCACTACAGGAAACTTAGGACTCATATCATCAACTGCACCAAGGTTGAGGCTTTCTAGCTGATGAGTAATAGGATATACTCTCCTATGTGTGAGTCCATCGCATACATCCTGGATTTCCCTTTCACTAATAAAGGAAAACTTTGTTCCATCATTGTAGACCTACCGCACTTTTCACCTAAAATAGTCGATTTGAGCATAAACTATGGATAACCATCCCATACCAAGAACGAAGTTATAAGGACTCGACACCACTACCAATAGATCCCAACTGAAATTATTTCCTCAAATTGACAGGTCACACTATTGGCACTAGTGTGTGATCATCAAGTCTCCTCTATATGAGTCTCCAAGCGTAAGGTTCGAGTTAATGGTTCAACCGAAATCTCTGAGTCTCGAATGTGATTCATGGAAATAAAAGAATAAATATAACTAGTGTATATAAATACTATATTTAAGGTATAAAAGATATAGATTATACCTCATATAATCCCTATAGCCTCGATTCATGAGCCTCTATTTCCTACAGCTGGCCTTATCCCTGTCCACCAGCTCCCTGAGCCTAGAGTGGACAAACTGGGGGTGGTGACGGTAATATGTAGAACCTATGACCACCTTTTAATGCCCTACCATCATCTATTCCATGTTTTACACCTTATGGATCACCCAAATCCTGTCTTTGTCTCTTTCTATGTGGTCCCTCAACCATCTCTTGATCAGCTATACAATGGGTCGGGCAATCTCATGCCAGACGTCCCCGACCATAGTATGAGAAACATTGCATGTCCCTTGGTTGATTCAAGCCACCCTAGGAGCCCTAAACCACTGAACTTGAGTCCCAATATTACCTCTTGAAGCCCTGGCCTACCTAGATTTCTATGAAGGTCATCAGCTACTTACTACTGAGGTCTCAGCTATTGGGTGCCCACTGTTATCTTCCACTAATGGGTTCTTCTCTACCAGAAAACTTTCCACTAATATGGCTCACTCAAGTACCCCTCACATAGGTAGAAATGCTAATGGAGACCACGGATGCCCTAATTTCCCACCGTAATCCCTTCTCTAAGGTTCAAGCCCTGGAGAACTGGTCCCATACCATATCCAAGGAGTAGCGTGAAAGATCAGTAAAAATTTTTGAATAATCCACCATGGTCATACTACCCTACTGCAGATTCAAAATATTTTGTATGCATACCGACCACAAAATGGAAAAATAGAACTCCTCTCTAAATAGACACTCAAATTCTATCTAGGAGAGAGTTGCCCCATCATGTGACTAAGCCACCAAGATCCACTATCACCTTGTATATCCCTAAAGAAGACTCATGACAAAGACTACCATCTAGTCGGTTGGCATCCTCACAAGGTAAAAAAACATGGTTGGCTACCTCTAGACAATCCTTATCCATTTGGGGGGTATGGCTCACCCCAAAACCTAAGAGTTCACTGCCTCTAAAACTTTTTCAATGCACTCAGTCTGCATGTATCCTCAACTAGTAGTGTTGGTTATAGCTACTATAAGATGGGTGGTCGTATAGCTAGTAAAACACCTAGAGGTGCTATCTCAGATATAGGACCCTATACCGAAGACTCTTCACTAAGAGGATCATCCTTGTGATCATGCGGTGAAACCTTAGATGGCTATCTATGTAGATGCGTACTTAAATAAAACAAGATGTACCATATTCAATAGAGTATATCTAAGGAAATGAATCAAGAAGAAAAAGGAAAACACAACCATTCTTATATGATGCATGTGCCATTGTTTTTTTATATAACTAGTTTTTTTAGGTACTGATTCAAAAAGAAGGTGCTTAGAGTCCTGGTTTATGGATACATCGGCTTCTGCACTAACACTAGAGTATATGGCTTGAAATCCGAACTTGAAACACTTAACACCGTTTTCCCAAACTAGTATTATAAACTTCTGGTCCTAAGGCAGAACGGAACCCCTCTGATACCACTCTGTCATGACCTGTCCTAGATGGGACCATGTTGTGACTACCCCAAGCCTACCTCTGATAGGCCTGGGGCTGGTGAATAGCACTTAGTAGAAATTTCCCACAAATGGGAGGCATTAGCCTAAAGTACAAATGCACACATCTCCAAGCCACACAATGCTAAAATGTAAAAAAAATCGATAGAATGAATACATACAACTAAGATCCCACAACCAGAGTTTAATAGGAAGCAATGGAAATGTAAATAGGGCCAAATACAAGGCCACCACAAAGAGTCTGTAACACAAGTCTAACTAAAATAGTAGAATTCTATCCTGATCCAAGGGAGATGACTACAACAAAGGTATGATCCTGGTAAACACCTCAGTATACCCAGCTCTAGCTATGCTTTGACCACTCCTGGTCCTCCGTGGACACTGTAAAAAGGGCCACCTTCTGCATAAGACACAACATGTGTGGGAAAATCCTGTGCAGGGGTGAGTATAACAATACTCAGTATGACACCCCAAAAATAATAAACATGAAGCACAAAGTATAGTTATATCAATAAAATATGTAACATTGTATAATAGATTCATGAATAAAGTAAAACCATATATACTTAGGGGAGAATCCACGCCATCATGAGGTCAAACCCAACTATCAACCATAGGATTCTATTCAAAGAAATTCTTGTTCTGGTAGATCCCACTCCACGAGCCATGATATCCTTGAAGACACTCGATGAAGAGGTCTAGCTCATTTGGGATCCGCCCAAAGAGAACACACTATTCCGAGAAGACAATGATATATAGAGAGTTGGTCACACTCATAATCATTGGGGGACACCACAAACTCAATCGGGGCCAACTTGCTACGTAGGGGATTATAGACCAATAATTCCACAAACACTGCAGATGTAGCCCACTAGATGGAGGATCAACACCCTACTTATGGAGGTCATGACAATTCCACAAACTCCACTAGGGATGATATAGGATCACACTCCAATCTCATGAAGGGACACCACAACTATATCTAAGACTTGACCTCTAGAGGGGATTACAATCTAGTGATATGGATGTAATGTTGCATTTTACCCTCGAGGAAAGGACCAAGGGAACACACCCAACCTATACTAGTCCAAAATAGGAAAAAGAAGATCCTTAAAGACTATTGATTTGAACATGATGCTCGAGAAACTGCCCACAGACTTGCCCAGGCCTATAGACTGATCACTGTGGTCGGTCCCCCTACTGCGTGGACCAACCACCTATGGACCAACTACCGCAGTTAATCCACCTGTTGTGTCAACCAGTTGCTACGATCAACCACTATAGTTAACCACCCATGGAATGGTCATGTGGTTTCTATGCCAGTTGCAGCTTGAGATGCCACAGCACCATGGTCGACTGCAATGGGGCTCCACCCTGGTTAGCCTGGATCGAACCCCGAGTCCGACCCAGGTCCATCTCATCTTACCTGGCCCACCAACCTAACCTATCTCACTAACTAGTCCTAGACCACTCACACATGTCCCACCTAGACTGGTCCATTCCGCGTCTTCCACCGCTCCCGCACCCGCCACCACCGCCACCGATCCCAACCGCACCTTGCATCCACTGCCACTGATCCCATCTGCACGCGGCTCCGCCACCCGCATGTGAACTGTCGTCACAAATCAGTGGTCCCTTATGCGGACCATTATTCCTCCTAAGATTTCTGAAAGAAGAGACGATCATATATCCAAGCTCCTTGGTTCCTGATCTACACTGATCTAGCCTCAGTTGTCAATTTTCCTCAAATCTAGGGGTCTGATCGAGTTCAGAGCCACCTAGAAATGTCGATCCAAGACCACATGGATTCGATCAATGAAGAACATGATAAAAGAGGTAGAGAGGAAAAATATAAAAGGTTTATCATTATTGGACAAGCGTTCTTGTCCAATGATCAAGAATGAGGGATTTGGGTTAGAAAAATAGGTTAAATAAATCTCATGTAATAAATCTAATCTCACAATACGCACGGTTTGTGAATCAATTTGTTCATCAATTGATTCATTTTCATCGTAGAAATAAATAATAGGGAATAAAATAGTTAAATTACATACCCTAATTCATTTTAGATCGATCCCTAATAAATAAAAAAGTTTTGTTGTATTCATTAGTGAGATCCTTCAAAATTGATGTGCATCGATAGTCAATCCTCAGTCCGTTTTCATTCATCAGAAAGGATTACCAAGTCTCTCTCTCCCATTATCCTTCATAAGTTTTAGGGTTATATGGATAACCCTATGATTATGAAATAAGGATACATTTAAAGAGAAAAAATGTGTATTGTTAACACAATGAATTAAAATTATTTTATTAAATTATTTTTTTCATCTTACGACCATGAAAAAAATTTCACAAATGACCTGCATCGACCAATGTTAGGTCACACCTAGGGTAAAGCCTATATTCTGAACTCAAATTTTCCCTCATATTTTTTATCCAAACACCCGTTTAGAAGTTATTAAACTTTTTTAGTAGAATTGTACACCTTTCAAACATTTGTTTCAGGCACACTGAGCCTTTGAATCGCATGTCATCGCAACATTTGTAACTACAACATTAATAGCTTTTTGTGGTGGTTTTTTAGCAGCGGTTTACTAAACTACCGCTAAATTTTTTATTAATGATTTAGCAGTGGTTTATAAAAAACCACCGCTAAAACTTTTTTTTCAACCCCAACACTTACCCCCCACCCCCCATGACCCCACTTCTCTTCCCGACCCCCACGATACCCTCCCCCCCCCCCCCCCGACGACCCTCGAAACCCTAGTCCCTCACCACCTCGCCAAATCTCATCTTAGGTAGTATTTTATCCTTCAAATTTATTTGAAACAGATCCACCAATCTTAATGGTATGTTTAATTATTAATAATTTGTAGTATAACAATTTTTCCAGCACAATGTTGACATTATTTAATTGAATTATTAATGATTATAAATCACGGGTGGGATTATTCCTTGGATCCCTTTAGATTAAATGCTATTATGGCTGAACTTGTGTCTACTCGTGGGTGTGGATATCATTGATTAATAATGTATTGAAAAATGGATTAAAGTGTGTTTATCATGATATAAAAACCTTGGTTATTTCATGATATAACATGAATTTGGTAATATATTATTGTTAATAGAAATTACTGGTGATAATTTGTTATGAAAATGAATATTAAATTGAAAGACATATGATAATTTTTAGAAATAATAATTGAGTCTTATGATATAATATTGTGATATGATTACTATTGTGACCTATTTTGAGTTTCATGTTGTAATTATTATATACAAGGATAGGCACAAATTCACTCTTTAATGCATGTATAGAGAGAGTGGCCCAGTTTAATGTTGTAATGCTTATATAGGGGGATTTGATGAATTTACTATTGTAATGATTATATAAAGGGATATGAATATATACCATACTTCTTATAGAGACGGATATGTTTGGGATGGTGAAATGATTATCTAGAGGGATTAGACATGATGTTGAAATTCATATACAATGGTATTTTCCCAGTCATTTTATCATTCCATGGTTCTATGGTGATGGTTGGAATGGATTTCATACTTTCTCAAAGATATTTTAGAATGTTTATGAAGTAGGTTTATAGTAATATTGTATTTATTTCTTAATTAATAGACCTATTTATCGGTTTATTGCATGAACCTATTATCAGGCTAGTTTTGATTAGAAATGGTGGTGTCGACCTAATGAGTTGTATTAACACTATATTCAGGCCACCAATTGGTGGTAGAGAATATTATATGGGAATAGGATTGGATAGGGTAAATGGACCTTATAGTTGATTCTTTCTTATTAGGTGGGGTGGAGTTTGGAGATGAGACCAACATGGGGCTCGAGACTGGGGTATTTTGATTTTATTTTTGTTAGATGGTTCTTTTATTTGTATTACCTTTAATTTTCCATTTTGATAAATTTTATCATGCGATTAAATGATATATTATTAATTTCTTATTAGTTCATCCTTTTTCTTCCAAGTATTATGTCTTACTCTTTCATCTATTTCCATTAAAATGATATTTATTTATATTGTTTATTTCCACTATATTGTAACTATACATAAAGGGGTATAGTATCCATGATATATCATCACAACATTTCATATATTTATAAGCCTGTGTAATATGAGGAGGCACACTTAACATCCCATAAGTGACCTGATTTCACTACATAAGAGAGTTCCATATCAGGTGGGAATACGGGATAAATCCTATAATAATTCTATGTCTAATATTATCAATTTATATCATGAAATTAGAAAAAATTAGGATCCATACATTCTAATATCAAGCATTAATTCTTTATTTATTCTTTTAATAACTATTCTAGATTATCATAACCTCTAACATGGCCATGGATTTTCTGATGGTATTTATATTATGGTCAATTATGCCCAATATTTTTCTTCCTCTACTCAGAAGTGAGAAATTAAATTTTGATCTATCAATAAATTAAATCATGGGAAAATGTTATGAAAAAATTCCTTATTATTACCACTTTTATTCACCCATGAATAGATTATCTTGAATACCCACCAATAATAATACATCAATTTGAAAATAAAACAAAACAAAGAAGTAAATTTCTCAATTTGTAATTCTTTATTGAATTCATATGGAGTGGTTAATCATGACTAGTTGAAAAATAGTACTCTATATAGTATATTAATTTTATATTATAAAATAATAAAATATAACATATGTTCTAATCAAATTAGTTTTATCTTTATTATAAAGTATGTGTCTCTGTATAATTACATTTTTGTGACCTCTTATGAAACATAGTCAATTACCTTGGGAATTTTTATTGAATGGATATATTTTTCCACTAAAATAAAATAGATAGTATAATAATCAAATAATTTGATGGTATTTTGTTAGGAACTTTATACAAACTGCATTAAATCACCAAAAATGGCCTACTAAGTATACTACCCAAAATAGATGTCTTATACTATAAATGCACAATGTGCACCTCTATATTGAACCATATATTTTGATGGATATTAATCTAGTTAATAAAATGGTTATGTTAACCTAAAATTTTCTTTAAAACCCCATGATAATATAAATTATCTTTACTAGTGATGGATCAATACGTTTGGTTCTGGTTTCATTCTTACATAACTAATATATGTTTTTTTTATATAATTATAATTTTAATTGGGTGATTTTTCTAACATATGAAAAAATATTCTATATCTTTCTCCATACTTCTATTCCTCTAGCTCCACATTTGACACTTTCCCGTCATCCCAACATCTATTTCCCTTATTCCATGATTCCTCCATCTGTATCCTTTATCGCACATGCATATCTTCAAAAATATAATATGCCTCTATTTTCTCCACCTCATTATTATTTCTTTTTATGTGTCTATTCATCCATGAAATATGTTATCTACATAGAAACCCTATAATATACCGCTTAGGCAGGTTATCTAGGTTGGTTTGTGACAAATTGGTATCAAAGGTATTCATGCCTCTTCTTTGAAATTGTTATACAGTTTGGGATGTCTTGGTAGAAATGAGATAATATTTTTGAGACTTAATAGGTATATTATGAGAAATTTCTTGGCTAGATATCATCTTAAAGTTCCTTAAGTTACCATGGGCTATTGGGAAAAAGTGTCTCTGAGGAGTTTCTTGGATCCAATCCTATACTTTTTTCAAATCTTTAACATATTTATATATTTTTTTAACTAGTATATATGAATCTATTTCCCTATTTATTAATTGTTATTTGTTTTAATTATTTTTAATATTGTATAGGCACATTCTGATATACATGGATAAAAGTTGGATCACATTACCGAGGAACACACCTCAATATGTTAAGGGTTTGGAGGAGTTTTTAGATTTTGAAATTTCCAATAAATCCGTTTAATTGAGAATTAGATGTTCATGTCCTAAATGTAAATTTGGAATATGGTTGAAGAAAGATGAAGTTTATGAACATTTAATATTGAAGCAATTCCCTAGTCAATATTTGTGTTGGATTTGGAAAAGAGAATCGAACGTTGTAGAAAGGTTGATCACTGATGTCAATCCACAGAATGAGCTCCCAACTTCGTTGACAATGGGAAATGAAATGAAAAACCTTATAAATGATGCATTTGGCACTAAAAGACACCATCATCAACATCAAAACATATCAGAACAACCAGATGAGGGTGATACAAATAGTAACGTGACAAGTGACATTTTTGAGACTTTAGGACAACTAGATGAAGATTGAAACATATCAATGGATCCTCCTCTTGATTATATGGAGACTAATGTAAGAGAAAATCTCACTGAGGAAAATAAGTTTCATGATTTAGTTGAAGATTGAAATCAAGAGTTGTATAGTGGATGTTTGAAATATTCAAAACTTTATTTTTTTCTGAAGTTGTACCGTATCAGATGTCTATGTGGAATTAAAAATAATGTAATGTCTATGATATTATAATTTTTGCGTGATAAATTTCCTAAAGCAAACATCCCCAAGTATTTTTATGATATAAAAAAATTGTTAACAGGATTAGTTTGAATTATACAAAAATACATGCATGTATCAATGATTGTATTCTTTATTGGCGAGAGGATTCAAGTAGACAGGATTGAAAAAAAATGTTCTTCTTCTAGATGGAAATCAATGGGTGATGTTGGAAATCTGAATCAACATACTACCATGAAAAATAAGAAAAGGAACACACCTACAAAGGTTTTTCATTACTTTCTTTTAAAGCCTCGATTACAAATATTATTCATGTCATCAAAAACTGCCAAACACATGAAGTGGCATTCTGTAGATAATAACAATGTTGGGTTAATAAGACATCTATGAGATTCACAATTTTGGAAGAAATTTGATTCATTAAATCCATATTTCTTAGCTGATCCTAGGAATGTTCAATTGGTATTGGCTTCCAATAGATTCAACCCATTTAGGACTTTGAGTACCAGTTATAGCATTTGGCCAGTTGTTTTGATCCCTTACAATTTGCCTCCATGGATGTGTATGCAACAAACATCTTTTATCATTTCAATGATTATTCTTGGAAAACAAATTCCTAGAAATGATATTTATGTATACTTGTAGCCTTTAATTGAATAATTACAGGAGTTATGGAGCAACGGTGTTGATACATTTGATTCTTCTTCTAAAAAAATGTTCAAAATGCATGCTGGTTTAATGTGGACCATTAGTGACTTCCTTGGGCTTGGGAATTTATCTGGTTGGAACACTTACATGGGTTTGGATTTTCCTATTTGTAACTTTTATTTTGAGCCCAAATGGCTACCTCATAGTATAAAATGGTGCTTTTTGTGCCATTGAATATTTCTCGATGCATCTCATAGATTTCGGCTGAACAGATCAAAATTTAATGGTTTCATTGATCGTAGACCACCTCTAAAGTTGTTAAATGGTTCTAAAATATTGACACAACTTGGAAAAGTTGAAATAGAATTTGGGAAGGTTTATCATTTGAATGATATTGGGAAATAGGTTTGAAGTGCATTGTCAAGTGAAATCAGAACGCAATAATGGAAGAAAAAAAGTATATTCTTCAAACTTTCGAATTGGGAATTTAATTTGTTGTATCATAATCTTGATGTGATTCATATTAAGAATAATTTTTGTGAAAATTTTATCTTTACATTTCTTAATGAGCATGGAAATTTGAAAAATCATCTCAATACTTGGAAAGACCTACAAGTAATGAACATAAAATGTGTTCTCTGGCCAGATGAGAATGAAAAGTATGCTCCATAAATTTTTCCAATGAAAAATAGGGATAAAGATACATTCCTTCAAATTTTAAAGCATGTGAAATTATCTGATGGGTATTCAAGTAACATCTCGAGATGTGTTGACTTAAATAATCATAAGTTACATGGATTGAAAAGTCACTGTTCACATATTTTGTTACAGCAGTTACTACCATTAGCATTGCGTACATTATTACCTGAAAAAGTTACTGCTATTGTACTCCAATTCTGTACATTTTTTAGGAAACTATGTGAGAAATTTCTACATCCATTTGAGTTTGAAAACCTTTAGAAGAGGTTTATATTGACACTTTTTGAAATGGAGATGATATTTCCTCTATTTTTTTTACTGTCATAATGCATTTAACTGTGCATTTGTTTGAGAAAGCTAAATTAGGAGGCCTCGTTCATTATCGATGGATGTATCCAATTGAGAGGTACTTTATTTATATTTTTTTCAGTTAAGTAAACAATTTTTGGCACTTAATTAAATACATAATTATGTTTTTTTATTTCACAGATATCTTGGGCATTTGAAATCATGCATGAGAAATGAAGCTCAACCAAAAGGCTTTATTGCTGAAGGCTATTTGGCATAAGAGTGTCTTACCTTTTTTTCAAGATACTTGGATGATATTGAGACAATATTTAATTGATTTGGACATGTTGATGACACATCAACTCAATCTGAAATACATGGTAAATCAAAAATATTTCCTATTATTGGCCGATCAGTTGGGAGGACCTCAAATGTTACACTGAAAGAAATGTAATTATTACAGGCACATAGATATGTGCCACTAAATAGTGAAATTGAAGATCCATTAATTGAAGAGTTGAATATACAAACAAAGATACTAATGAGAGGCCGAACACAAAATGAGAAAGATATAATGAAATATGTTGATAAAGAGCTTGTGAAATGGTTTGCACGATGTGTAATTTTATAAATATTGCAATAAATACAAATATTAGGTTGACACATATATTTTTTAATTCTAATAAAGTATATTTATTTTTTTAGATCATGAATACTGATACTCGAGCAGAGATTTCAAAATATTTGAAGTTTCTTACTCGAGGTCCTCTAAAACAAGTTATAAAGTTCAACGCTTACAACGTACATGGCTTTAGATTTCGTACAGTTGATCAAGAAGAGGGTTTGAAAACACATAATAGTGGTATATTTACATTTTATAAAGTGGGATACTATGGAAAGATAACCGATATTATTGAATTAAACTACCATGGGAATTTTTTAGTTGTTTTATTCAAATGAAATTGGGTTGATATTATCAGATATATTAAAAGAGATTCCTTACAATTTACTTATGTGAACTGCTCTCTCTTGATGGATGTTAGTGATCATGAACTACATGATCCATATATCTTATCATCGTAATAAAAAAATTTATATTATGTTAATAATGTTATGGATGAAGGTTGTAGTGTAGTTTCTCACGTAAAACAAATAGATTTGTATGATATGGGTGATGAAGTAAAATATTTGACCTCTGACATTGAATCTCATCAACAACAAGAATCGGAATTATTTTACCACCATGATATTAAAAATATTAGTCTAGCAAGGATGAATGAAGTGGATGAAGTAATGGAGCAGGAAACCAATAAATTGAAGGAGAAAATGATTTTATTTATATTTATGCATTCATTTAGCAACCAATTATTTTATTTGTGCAATCATTCATTATCATTGTTATGTATATTTTTTTATTAGTACTGTGAATCTGTTATCTTTTTTAATTTTTTTTATGCATAATTTTTTTGAAATATATGTTCTAAACTTAATTTTATTTGATTAAATGATAGTAATGCCAAGGAGGAAGCGATATATTATTTCATCGACCATTGCGATAGATGACGATCCATCTATCTCCCTCCCTACAACATCTGAGCCACCATCTGCCTGCCCCTACACCATCTCCCCCTGCACTATCTCTCACACCCTTTGTGAGAATCCCTTTAGTAGCTCAGTCGTTGCCTCCCACTTCATGAGCCTCAGCAGTGGGGGAGTGGCGTGCCACTTCTAGTTCTTCATGGGGATACTTGAGGGTGACTGTTATAGGTACAAATTTTAATATGAATAAATTTATTACACTTTTTTTATACTAACTGTTTTTTCATTAAAGATGGAAACAATTCCACTATGGAGAAAAATATAAAAATTTCATATGTATGGAATCTGACTAGAGATAAGATAATTGTCCCATTTGATTCATATAGGGTCTTTACGGATGACGTTACGGGATTACTTGGCTAGATTTTAGGCGAGCTGGCTGTGAAGCTTGTTTCCCTTCCTATTTCATATGATGATTGGAGACATATTCCTGCAAGTTGGAAAAATAAAGTTTTTGATTCCCAAATAAGGTTAATTTTAATACATTATGGTGTAATTTAATGTCATGTTATTAATATTTTCAAAATTAATTTCTGTCTATAGATGTTTTTCAACTTTACAATTGTTGATGTGATAGCACAAAAGTGGACATTGAAAAATCTTGGAAAAATAGAAAGACTTTAAATGGAGATTGTGGGGTGATGTTAATGATACTTCATTGACCACCCAACAGATATATGACAAGCTACACGATGGGGTTCCCAAATAACAATGGAAAGTTTTTGTTGATAGACATCGTGATAAGAAGTAGATGGTATTTAAATATATATTAATATAATAATCTCATTTTACATTTATACATTTATATTAAGAGGATATGACATTGAATACATTACTATTAAATTTTATTTTATTTATTTCAAGATATTTCAAGAAATAATGCATCAAGACGGGCTAAGAAGGTCATCCCTCACACTACGGGGTCAAAGAGTTTTTCTAAAAATCTATCTTCTCTGGTAATATTTTAATTAGTTTAAATGTTTATAATAGAATATTATTTTTTTAATATATTAAATTTTTTATTTATTTTTTTTTAATACAGTCACAGAGTTTAGGTCACAAAGCATCCTGAACAGAATTGTGGTTTAATGTTCACCAAAAATCTGATGGAATTTTGTTAATGAGCCTGCCAAAAAAGTTGGGGTATGAACTCATTTTTCATTATAATAACTTATTATCAGTTTTTACTAGGTTAGTATATATTTCTTATAATATGACTTCTATTTTATTTATAGGTAAAAATTAAAGAACTTTGGGATGCCAATCCTGTGCAGTCTGACTCAGTCTCCTAGGATGACCTAGTTGTTAAAGTCCTTGGGAAGGAGTATCCTGGTAGAGTACACGGGATGGGTTTGGGACCCGTACCATCTGTGGTCTTTAGCAGGCCAATGGGGATTGCAGTTGCATCTACTCCTGGTTGTAGTCAGTCCATACCTTCAGATACTCAGATAGATATTGTTTCTCTACGAAACACATTTCATGACCAGGGGGCTCTGATATCGACTTTTCAAAAAGCGTTGATTGATTTATATCAGAATACAACCGGATCTTCCCCTAGTGGTATTTTATCGACTTTTGGTGAGTAGGTAAATCACAAAAATTCAAAATCATTTATTTTTCAAACTTTTTTTGGTTTTAATTTTAAATATAAATATACAAAAATATTTATTTTTCAATATAATGTTCTTTTAGGTGGCAGCAGGATGTAGAGATGGAGGTGGAGAGAGTGATGAGCTTTGTCCATCATCAGACTATGATTAGTTGTTTTGTTGATATGTTTGAAAAATATGGTAACATTTGGTTTGTATATATATCATGTGTGGCACATAGTTGACACCAAACATTTTCATGACCTAACATTTTCTTGATTTCTCATATTTCCTTTTATGTATTTTATTTATTTCTGATGTTTGCTTTTATGTATTGATTTTTCAAGTGTGGTATGCACCATATATGTCGATTATTTTTTATCATGAATCATGTTTTATGATTCATTTTTTCTAAATTTATTAGGTTTTTTTACCAAGGATGAATGATCAAAAACATATCCTAAAGTAACCGGAATCAATACATTTATAGTTCTTGGAAAAGGTCCTCTATATATATTTTTCTCGTGTATAGGAGGAGAAGGATGAGATGTATGGGAACCATTATGTGAGAAATAAATAAATAAATTGATGTGAATAAGGAAGGGTCTTTCCTTTAGGGTATAACCAGTGTGATTATAATTTTCACAAAGTCCTATTATAGGAGATCCTAACATCATTACATATATTGAAACATAATGAATCAATCCATATATAGTTTTTATATAATACCCCTATGCATATTAGGCTCTTTCCTGGGGTAAGAGTCATTTTTTCATAACATAGGTTTATGTATAAAGAACCACATGCTAAGGATCCTTATGTAGATTTGGATAATATATAGAGGAAGACATATCTTACTAGGTAGACTACTCTAATAAGTTTCAAGTCTTACAAGATGGACAATGCATCACATAATTTAACATCATGTAAAAATAACTAAAATAATCTATAGTTTAAGATCATACGAAAAATACCTTATTATATGAGGTTTAATGTAGTTTAAACTGATGTTTAAAATGAAATGAACTTGTCTTGATGTCAACCCTATAGATGTAAAACCAATGTGAATGAAGAAACCCAATCACTAAGATAAAGTGGGGGATTTGATATCAACCCTATAGATGTAAAACCAAGTGGTATTTTATCGACTTTTCCTATGCACCATATCATCCCCAAGTCATGGTTATATATCCCATTTTACACAAGATCATTCCCAACATAAAACTACCTCCTTCATATCCAGACAAGTCATTGCACAAGCCGTGGTGGCCTTCAAAAGGCTAAAACACCACCTCAAACCTCAAAATGACCAAAAAACTCTCCCTAAACATACCCAATACTTGATAATTCACAAAGGGAAGTTCATAAAGGGTATGTACCATTACACTCATTCTATTTATTTTAGTTTCCCTATTATTTCTCAATTCTAAGTTAAGGTGATCATATTTTCCCCAAGTGGTATTTTATCGACTTTTCCTATGCACCATGAGAATCTTGAAATGCCCTTAGGTGGGCATTGAATATCAGAGGACCACCTATCCAAAATAAGAAACCCAAGCTCACAACATTATAGCCTTGGGCATGGTGAGGGTAAAATGGTTAGTAAATAGGAACTAGGTCATGGATTCTATACATGGAAGAATATAGAAGAACCACTACGGCTTAGACCACTCCATGTTCTAAGATTTGGAAATATCATGATTTTGTATTTGTTTTGTTAAATGGTACATATCATCTTAATAAAAATAATGAACAAGATTAATTGAATTTTAAGGGTAAGGGAGAAATCACATGATTTTAACTTATTCTTGTTATCTATTCTTATATGGCCAAACTTACTTGGTTTTCCAATTATGACTTATTTTGAGATAGTGTGTTTTTTTGGTTTTTATAAAACTTTCTATGTATGTTTTTATAATCTCACCACATATGAAAACAACTAAGAATATATATCGAACTATTAAATTGGTTTCTCATGAAATATTGTATTTATGTGTAAATACCCTTCATAATAATTTAGTAATTATGATAAAAACCCTTATTGAAACTAAATTATGCATGGTGGTTGTGATGTGTAGTGGTTATGATGTGTGGTGGTGGTGATGTGGGGTGGTTGTGATGTGGGATGGTTTTGATGTGTTTTGATTATGATTTTTTATATATTATATCAATTGGAATGGTTTTTTTAGGGCATTGGTAATTGGCCTACAGTATCAGCTAGAATGTTTTTCTAAATATGGATTTATCGGTGGTTTTAACCACCGCTACAATTAAGCTACTTTCTATCTGTGGCGGTTAGAACTTACACTACGTATAATAATTTAGCTGCGGTTTTAACCACCGCTACACAGTTTCATATTCTTTTATTATTCCATGGTCGTTTGTATGGATTTAGCGGTGGTTTTTCCCAGCGAAGATGATATTTTTTTTAGCGGCGGTTATAACCACCACTAAATCCATAAAAACTACCCCGAAATGAACCCACTATGATGGTTACCATAAACCACTACTAAATCGAGGAAACCACCTCGTGTTGTATCCCAACACACACTTTAGCAGTGGTTTTTGGAAACCGTCGTAGAATCATATGGAGGTGGTTTAAACCGTCATAGAATCATATGGAGGTGGTTTAAACCGCCGCCATTTCCAAAAAAACACCGTGAAATGGTCATTTTCCGGTAGTGTGGTCATGAAAATGATCCATATTATATCTAAAAATAACACACACAAAATTAAAGATGTTACACAAACACTCTCCCAAGGGAGAGACCTCTCAAACAAGATAAAATACACAAACAAGGAATCGAGGAATAGAAAACCATCTCATAAACCAAATAAAGTTCAAAATCCACCAAAGATAAAAAAAAAAAAATAGGAGATAAATATCAAACAACACAAGATACTGATCCACACCATTTTTTCTCCACAATATATGAATCGAGGGATTAAAAGGTCCATGTAAAATCTTCTCCTGGAAATCCTAAATCTCTATTGGCTGCTCCCTGAAGGTCTCATCATAATTAACATCAATATCACCCTAATCGATGACATGAGAGTCTTCATGAAAATAATATTTAAGCTACAACACATGGAAGAAATCATATATTTGACTCATTTTTAGGGAAAGTTATACATAATACACCATGACTCTAACACTATAAAATACTTTGAAAGACCCAAAAAACTTGGGAGAAACCTCACTCCCATAACCAAACCTTTGCTTCCCAGGACAAGGATTCACCTTTATAAACACATGATCTCCAAAATTTAGTTCTATATGTCTCCTCTTATGTTTTTTTCGGGCTTTTGATGATCATTTTCCACCTTTATCCACTCATGAATCACCAAAAACATCTCTATCATAATCTACACTAGTTCTAGCCTGAGAATCACTAACTCTCTAAACCTAGTCTAACATAAAGAAGAATGGAAAGGTTGTTCGTGAAAATATTCAAATAGTGTCATTCCAATGGTGGAGTGAAACTATTATTATAATAAAACTCAACCAAAGGATGGTGCCTCATCCACAAACCTCTAAAATCTAGGACATAGGCATGTATCTTTTCCTCAAGAGTCTGGATAGTCCACTCTATATATTTTTTGATCTATGAATGAAAAGTAGTGTTATGGAACAAATAAGATCCAAAATCATGTTAAATACCTCACCACGCCCTAAAATTGAAATGAGGATCATGATTAGAGATGATTTTCCTTGGGGTTCTATGGAGTCTCATAGCCTCCTCCAGGTACTGCCTTGACAAAACCTCTTTGAGCTCGAGTCCTTGATCACTAAAAAGTGAGTCAGTTTCATAAAATTGTCCATTATCCCCCATATAGAATCATATCCTCCCTGATATTGAGGTAAATTGGTAATTAAGTCCATTGAAATCTCCTCCCACTTCAACTGAGGAACTTCTAATAGCTAGAGAAATCCGCCGAGAACACGATGTTCATCCTTTACCTTTTTGAAGACCAAACATTAAGACTCAAACCCTATAATATAATGCTTCAACCCAGACCACCAAAACCAACCCCTCTTATCATGGTACATCTTCTTCATACTAGAATAAACTTCCAAGGGTGAGCTATGGAACTCAAGGAGAACCACCTCGTATATCATCTATGAAACAGAAATCCTCCCTTAGAATAACAGTTGGTTTTGTTCATCCTTAGACTATCCATTAGTGGAATCACCATAGATAAATTAGTCTCTCCAAACCTCCACCTCATAATCCCATAGCTGAGACTCCTCCACCTACTTCACCAAAGACGACTGCATTTTCTTTTGAAAAAAGGAATCCTCTTCCACCATCCTCCCCCATATCGATATGAATTGCTATGATATCTTCCATCACTCTCTAGAAATATCCATATTCATGTACAACATCACTACATGACTTCTTACTTAGTACAATAGCTACAAACTTATCCTTTATAGGTGTATATAAAATCATGAATCCATAATCCTATAATAATTTTAACCCCTATCACTATCATAAGTTTATGTCCCACTAGGAGAATACATAACTTGGGATTTTGTGATCAGTGAAAACCGCAAAATGCTCATTGATAAGGTAATCTCACCAAAAGTTCAAGGCTAAAATGACTGCTACTAACTCAAGATCATGGGTGGAATAGTTATACTCATGGGGACATAACTATCGATATCTATAAGAAATAATATATCTCTTATACATTAATAATCCTAATAATCCAAGACATGAACCATCATAGAAAACCTCAAACTGAACTCCTTCTTCTATAAAATAAAGAAATGGAGCACTGGACAACTTCTCCTTTAGGCACTCAAAAGCATCCTGGAACTAGTCAGTCTATAATAACACATAATCCTTCCTTGTAAAGGATATTAGAGGAGTCTCAAACTGAGAAAATTGGATATTAACCTCCTATAATAGCATATAAGACCAAGGAAACCTCACACGTATGAAAGAATCTTAGGGTATAACCAAGAAATATTTGTCCTTATATTTTAAGGATCCATGGATACTCCACACTGGTACAAGACATTCCCTAATAAATGGACCTCATGAGCCCAAAACTCTAACTTTTAAAACTTCCTAAACAGTTGATGATGATGAATAACTCCCAAAACAGCACAAAGATTCTCTACATGATCCTCCTCAAACATAGAGTAAAAAAGGATGTCATTGATGAAACCCACCATGAACCAATCTAGAAACTATCAAAAAACTTTGTTCATCATACCCATGAACACTTTTGGATAGTTAATTACATCGAACGACATCACAAAAAACTCATAACTCCCATAACAACATTGGAAAATGATCTTCAGAATATCCTCATCTTTTTTCCACATCTAATGATATCCTAACCATAGATCGGTCTTTGAGAACCAACTAACTCCTTTCAACTGATCGAATAAATCATTAATCCATGGAATAGGATAGTGGTTCTTCACTATCACCAGATTCAAGTGATGATAATTTATACAGATATGCAAACTATCATCAACATTTTTCATAAACAAAACCATATCACCCCAAGGTGACACGCTTGGCTGAACAAAACCTCATAGTAAAAGATCATTGATCTATACCTGCATATCTCGTAACACAAAAGGCATCATACTATATATATATATCAATATCATAGAAGTTCCTTCTTGTATTTCTATCCCAAACTTGATCTCCTATAAAGGGGGTAACACCACAAACTCCTTGGGAAAGGCCTCAGAGTATCTTCCACAATCCTGGGAAACAATGTTTACCAAACCTGTAACAAACTCAACATCACATCAACCATAAAAAAATGCAAGTATGTAATATTCCTCAAATCCATCCAAGGGTCTCTCTCACCAAAAAACATGAAAAACTCTCTATCTACATCATAAAACATGATCAACCTCTAGAATCATTCCATAATAGTATGAACTAAATATATCCATCCCATGATGAGAATGATGTTGTATGGAAATATTATTAAACATAGGAAGTATCCCAAAGAGAAATTTTACCCATCACTAGATCACAATATTTAATAACTTCATATAGATAACCTTGACCTCCAACTGGTATAGTCAACTCTAAGGACACTGAAAGCCTCTCTGACTCAAGTCTTAGATAATGAACTATGTCATGTGATATGAAGGATTTTTTAACTATTGAATCCAATAAGTAATTTTCCCATGTAGGAAAAAAGGTACCTTGAATGATGTTTTAATTTCCTATCACTAGAAACTCCAAAGAATATAGCTGACCATGACCTACACCATGGCCTCTCTGACCCTGATGAAGACCACCTCTACAGTCATGCTCTACTATCTAAGCATAGGGAACATCATGGGGTTCTCCTCTACCTACCCCATATCCCCTTTTCTGGTCTAAATATAGATAACCCTACATATTTTTCCACAGTTAAAGCTTCCTCAATAGAGGAACCTAAAGTAGAACATATATTTCACTCTTCCTTCTTAGAATGATTAGACACTCTTTTCCCTTATGACCTTAGCCTCCATATGAAAAACATGTGTCTGATCCCTTGGTAGGAATTTGAGAGCTTCCATCACTATAGAAACGAGATGAAGAGGGATAGGACCTACCCCAGGAAATTATAATGCTCTTCTATCTAGGAAATTAGGAACCTCAGACTATAGCTCTTTTATGCGAGGAATCTTGATAACTCCCCTTTTTTAATGATATGGTCCTGGCCAGCATCCTCTTAACAACATTTTCCCTCACTAGCACCTCAAGATATGCCAACAACATAAATTAGGTGACCTAGATCTAGATCTCTATATAAAAATACTCCTCAAAACTCATCTCCCTTTCCTTATAATCTAAAAATAGGTTCAAATCATATCAAATAAGGGTAAGGAAATAGGTCCCAAAATACCGATTGTAGGAAATCCCCTATCAAATGGTAGGTTAATCCTGGAGACTGGATGCCATTATGGTTGAAGAAAGAAACTCTTCTTGAAACTAGTCTCAGAACATCTCCCATGAGATAGTTAAATCCTCTAAATCCTCAAGGAACAAGAACTGTCACTACCCCACTTCCCCATGTAGCATCATCATAGCTAACAAAACTTAGTGATCCTTATAAGCATATATCAAACTAAAGGTTATATCAAAATCCTCCAACTAGTCCTTTATTAGTAAGTTTGAAACATATACCCAATAATTATATATACTCTGGTGCTAAAACTCTTAGAGTTTCTTACTCTAAGTTTCATTATCATCGACCTCAACTCTATAGTGATCTTTTGACACATCTTGATGAATATCCTCAGCGTGAACCAAACAAGAACCTCAACCTAGAGCTATACCTAAAAAATAAAAAATAGTTAGGGAATCCTAAACTAGTAATATGGAACATTTAATATTAATAATTATTTATTTATTTAAGTTTAAACATATTCCCAAGGTCTAACCATTTCAAAACACAGGTGAAAATAAGAATGATTCGTGATCATTTCATATTTCTCTACCCCACATATAACAACCTTTCTCTTTATTATACACTTAAACATGATTCATTACATAAAATTGAACTTAAGAAAACTCTGAGGATTGAGCGGTCTAGTGTATTAGGAAATTAGGAACAATGCATGACAACTTAAGACATAAAATACAGCATCTTTATTGAAAACTTATTTTACATGACCACAACATTCCTTCTTACCTAGCATTGCATGGGATAACCTGAGGACATACATAAGAAAAGGGTGAGCTATAAAGCCCAGTAAGGGAGTGAACAAGGAATAACATAAAGAATACAATACATGTTAGTAAATAGGCATATCAATGTAGAATAATAGAAACATGAAAATAAAGGCATGATATATCATGATTATCATAATGTGGAGATGTGACAACAACATTTAACATGATATTTTCATGAGCCAAGGCTCATTTCACATGGAGCATGAGTAAACCCTCATCACACTTGAATTATCATGAGTAAAACCTAATTTCACTTGAATTAGCATGATTAAAACCTCATTTTACATGGCGTATCATGATACTATTCTTTACCCAATGCATTGGAGTGCTATTAGGGTGCACCCTTTATAAGCATTTCATTTCATGCATAAGTGTGCCACATGGATCATACAACATGGAATCATTCAACATCATCATTTATTACATGATAAAGGAATGTGGAATACATAAATGAAACTCTATAATCAATAAGTAAATTTTTATAAAGATGAATACTTTTGATAGAGAAATGGGCATGGTATTCACTACACAATGACTTTGCCTTGGAAAATCGAGGTGCAATTTCGGCAGCATAATAGCGTGACATAAGAATTCATAAAAATGGTTAATGAGAGATAAAGGGTTATCTAATCATATGTACATAAAATAGAAATTAATTGGGTTTTATAGATACATGTCCCAACATATTTAATGGAATTTATATGCATAATATAAAAAAATTGCTTGAATGTAAATGAGGAGAGACAAATCCCTTACAAAATTTCGGCATGGTAATGGGTGTACATGGGAGGAATTAATTAGAGATAAAGGGGTCTCTAGTAATTAAAAATAAGGAGGGAAGTATAGGGTAGGTTAGAAATCATACTCCAACATTTTTAATTTAAAATAAAATGGCATAACACTATAATGAAACTTGGACATAAATAAGGAAGGAAAGTGAGGATCCCTTACTTGGAAGTGTGATCCCAAAGGCTTGGGAGAGGCTTGAGATAAGATTCTTGGGATATTGGGCCACCATGGTATGATTATAGAGAGAGTAGGGAAGATTTTGGTCTAGATAAAAATGGTTTTAGTGAAGATTAATGGGATATTTAGTGGGTTTATATAGGAAAGGAGAGGGAATTATTTATTATTTAGGTTTTGGACACTACGCATTAAATTAATCAAAACCAAAAACCATACCATGGTTTTTGCCAATGTTTTTTTTTCAAAGGGGAGTGGAAGAAATTATTTTATAAGTAAAATGGTGTAAATTATTAAAATATTAGGCTTACTTATGTGGAGGTGAGTCACACTCTCAAGGAAATCATTTTAAAAAGTTAAAATATTTTGTAAGTCTTGGAGGGTCAACTAAGGCACCATAAAGTTAATAAAAAAAATATAAAATCACATTATTTTAAAGTTAAAACATATATTGTCCGAATATACCTTTTATAGTATTTTATTACATCACTATTGGGTCATTATGATGTCATAAAACACATTATATATGTAAACGGTATTTAATTTTTACCCAAAAATTCGATTGTATTAGAAAATTATGAAAAATTCACCATTAGATAATTTCAACATCCAGAATCCAAAAATAATATTAATTTTACATAAATAATTTTCTAAATATGTGAATTTTTACTTTTAAAATAAAAACTGACATTTATCAAAAATTCATGGGTTTTGACAAAAACAGCTTTCAAACCTTAATAAAAATTGAAATTGTATAAAAATTATATGATATTTTATATTTAATAAAAATTGATTTAGTAATAATATTTTATTAAAATATTATTTAATTCAAAAATCCATTAATTCATCAAAATAGATTTCTTAATTGAATATTAACTAAAAATATTATTTGTGATTTAAAAAATATTTACAAAGTAATAATAATAAAATGAATATATATTATTTATTCAATACTACACTAATGCACATAATCATAGTTCTATGGTCTTTTTACATAAACCCTTATAACACCCACATAATACCTAAGGGTAAGGTGTTCTATGGTGACGGACTCTTGGGGCGGCTTCGATAACATCACTCGGGTGGTAATATCTATTAACTTCCACTTCTCTTGTAGGTGGTTCCATTCAAGCTTAACATGTTGAATCTTGGCTTGGGCTTGGTCAAGATCAAATTCCAGTGGCGCTACCTCCTTTTCAAGCTCTGAAAAAATGGGCTTCTTATGGAACAATTCTACTAGATGAGGTCATCTCTTCCTTTGTTTGAGTAAATTGGATTTGTTAAAGCCCTATATTTATACTAATCATGTGATCACTGTTCAACAGCTATATTAGAAATGGTAAAAATTCTTAAGATTATTTTAAAATACAAAAACATAAAACCAAGGAAGTTCATATGTTTTATATAACAATTTTAGATAATAATACATTTAACTAGATCAAGAGTAATTTTCCTTAATAAAATTTTGGGTCGTTACAATCTTTCCCCCTTCAGAAATTTTTCCCTCAAAATTTCATTTTCCCATACTAAAATAGTTAAGGGTAACTCTGCTTCATCACTTACTCTAATTCCCACATTTCTTATTCAAACTTGTGGTTTCGCCATAACAACTGGACGAGGGGCATTATCTTATTTCGTAGAACTTTTTCCCTATGATCTAAGATCTTCACCGACTTCTATTCATAAGAGAGTTAATTATCCAATGTTACCACCTTTGGATTGAGTACATGAAGTGGGTTAGCTGTGTAATTCCTCAATAGTGATACATGGAATACATCGTGTACTTGATATAGGTTCAATGGGAGTGCTAGTTGATAGGTCACTACTCCAATGAGATCAAGGATCTCAAAAGGGTCGATGTACCTTGGACTAAGCTTTACCTTCTTTCCAAATATCATAACTCTCTTACATAATGATATGCAGAGGAATAATATGTCTCTAACATCAAACTCTAGGTCTCATCGATGATTATCAGCATAGCTCTTTTTTCGACTCTAAGCAGCTTTAATGTGTTACTGGATGGTCTTAAACTTCTCCACCATTTCTTCGACCATTTTTGTACCTAGAAGTTTTTTCTCCCCAACTTCATCCTAACATGTCGTTGTTCTGCACCTCTTCCCATAAAATGATTTATAAGCATCCATTTGGATGCTTGAGTGGAAACTGTTATTGCAAGAGAACTCAACCAGAGGAAGATGTTGATCCCATCTTCCTTTTAAGTGCATTGAGCATGCTCTCAACATGTCCTCAAGTGTTTGGATAGTCCACTCAAATTGTCCATCATTTTGAGGATGATAAGCCATACTAAAGTTCATCTTAGTATTCAGATCATGTTGGAGACTCTTCTAGAACTTATAGGTGAATCTTGGATCTCGATCGGATACAATATATAGTGGTACTCCATGAAGCCTTACCACTTCTCTGATGTATATCCATGCCATTTTATCTAATTATAAATCCTCTATAATTTCAATGAAGTGTGTATTCTTTGTAAGATGATCCACAACAACCCATATAACATTGTTTCCTTTGGATGTCTTCGTAAGTATGGTGAAAAAGTACATGGTGATGTTTTTCCATTTCCATATTGGTATGGGTAGTAGTTTCATAATCTCCTTATACTTCCACCTCTCAACCTTCACTTACTAATATACCAGGAACTTTGATTTATACTTAGCAATCTCTTTCTTCATGTTATCCCACCAATAAATCTCTCGTAGATCTCGATACATATTTTTGTTTCCTAGGTGAATGGAGAAATTTGAACTATGTGCATTA
Organism: Viscum album; assembly: GCA_963277665.1. Taxonomy (NCBI): domain Eukaryota; kingdom Viridiplantae; phylum Streptophyta; class Magnoliopsida; order Santalales; family Viscaceae; genus Viscum; species Viscum album. The sequence continues at coordinate 2,000,077,973 of OY728157.1, forward strand.
TCTAAAAGTTCTTTCTTTAACTCTAGATTTTATGGAACACATAGTCTTTACCCAAATCTCACAATTCCTTCTTCATTAACATTGAACTCTGAGGATTTCCCATTTATGATTGTTTCCACTTTCTTCTGAATTCCCACATCATCCTTTTGAGCATCCTTTAACCTTTCCAAAAGAGACAGTTGAGTAATAATTTGTGAAAGTATTGATGATGTTCCCTTATTTATGATTCCCATGTCCATCTTTATCAAATCTAAGAAGATTGGATCCTTTTAAATTATCATAAATGATAGAATCATTGGGTCCTTTATACTTAGAGCATCTGCCACCTTGTTCACTTTCCCAGGGTGGTAATAGATTGAGCAGTCATAGTCTTTGATCCACTCTAACCATATTTTTTGGTGCATGTTTAACTATTTCTGTGTGAATATATACTTGAGGATTTTGTGATCCGTATATATTTCACACTTCTCCCCGAAGAGGTAATGTCGCCAAATTTTTAAAGCAAAGATTAATACAGCCAACTTGAGATCATGTGTTAGAAAGTTTATCTTGTAAAATTTCAATTGACTTGAATCATAGGCAATGACTTTTTCATTTTGGAACAAAACATAGCCTAAGAAATTCTTTCAAGAATCACAAAATACCAAAAAAAATTCTCAACTTGTGGGTAATGTGAGCACGGGTGCAGTGATAAGACTCATTTTCAACATCTTGAAGTTATCTTCGCATTCATCACTCCAAGAAAACTTGACTCCATTCTGAGTTATCTTGGTAAGAGGGTTTTACAATCGTGATAAATTTCTCAATAATCAGTGATAATATCCAGCTAACCCTAGGAAGCTACTGATATCCATCACAGATGTTGTCCTTGGACATCCCTCAATTGCATTTGTCTTGGATTGATTCATAGATATCCCATTACATGTGATGATATAACCCAATAATGATACTTCCTTCAACTGGAACTCACACTTGTTGTACTTTTCATAGATCTTATCCTATCTCAAGGTCTCTAGTATAGTGCTTAGTTTCTCCTCATGCTCTTACTTAGTTTTTGAATATATTATAAATCATCTATAAATACTACCAAAAAAATTCAAGGTAATATCTAAATACTCTATTCATCAAGTACATGAAAATTTCTAGAGCATTAGTGAGTATGAAAGGCATTACTATGAATTAATGGTTCCTGTACCTTATACAAAAAGCATCCTTGGGGATATCCTTCTTATTCACCCTTACTTGGTAATATCCTAACCACAGATCCACCTTGGAGAAGTATTGTGCTCCATATAGCTGATCAAAAAATTCATCAATTCATGGTATAGGATATTTGTTCTTTATCATGATTTTTTTGAGCTTGCGATAATCAATGAAAAGGCGCATTGAACCATCCTTATTCTTGACAAAGAGAATCGGTGCACCCTATGGTGAAGCACTTGGGTGTATAAACCCTTTATCCAGATTATCCTATAGTTGTTTCTTAATCTCCTCAAGCTCCACAATATACATTCTATATGGAGTCTTGGATATTGTCAAATCCCAAGGTATAAGATCAATCAATAATTCAACATATCTTTTAAGAGGAAGGCTAGGAAATTCCTTAAGAAAAACTTCAACAAATTCCCTCAAAATAGGCATGTCTTCAAGGATGGTTACTTCCTTAGAAACAATCATCTAAGAAAGATATGTGTTCTCATAGGGCAGTAATATCCACATTTGAGATGATGGTTCTAAATAAGATTCATCCTCCTCCTTGCACTTGTACAAAATTAGGGTTTTATTTTTCATATGGAGAGTTATTTTCCTCTCATAGTAATTTATGTTGTCTCTATATAGGAAAAGTCAATCCATGCCAAGAGTTGCATCAAATTCCACCAGAGGGAGTATGATGAGGTTCACCGAAAGGTTCAATCCAAAAATTGTGATAGGGGAGGAGTTATATTCATGGGATGCAATGATTGCCTCATTTTCCATTCTCACTAACATCTCTACTTCCATGATTTATGGTAGTGTTGGGATTGTTCTACTAAACTTTCGAGATATAAAAGAATACATAGAACTAGAATCAAAAATTATGTTCACTATTCTTAAATGAATAACTAGTGTACCTTTCACCACTTAATTGTAAGGATTTTCTTTAGTAGTAATGATGAAAAAATCTCTCCCTTGCTACCTTGGAGGTTGTTAGTTACCTCTGAAAACCCTTGTCTTAGGGAACTAGTTTGCAAAGTGCTCTGATTCTTCACAGTTGAAGTAATGAACAATGCATAGAGGTTCGAATGAAGCATTCCTATCCTATGTCATAGCAGCAGGTTTTTCTTGTCATAAATTAATTGTTAGGTGCTTTTTTCTTCCACACCTAAAGCATTTCCTCATCCCCTTCAGGTAATTTCCGGGGTGCTTCTTTTTACACCTTTGGTAAGTGGGGTGCTGGAATTTCTTAGCACCGTTGGATTTATCCATCAGACCACCAGAATTAAATTCCAATTTCCGCTTCTTATCCCCATGATACCCCTGAGATTTTCTAATCTCCATTTTGAATTTTAGGTCACATCAAACAATTTCCTCATATCTATCAAAGTCGTAGATCATTATGGCTTTCTGTGGGCTAGGTTTTATCCCACCAAAGAAGCAGTCAATCTTTCATTTGAGGGTAACGACAAAGCCAGAGGAATATTGTGCAAGCCTTGTGAAGTTTTCCTTGTACACTCTGATGGATTCATCATCTTTTTTCTTGAGGGAAAGGAATTCTCTTTCCATCTTAAGTTGGAGGGTGTGAGGACAATATTTATCAAAAAAACATTTTCCAAAAATCCTTCCATTCCAATGCCTCGATCTCTTCCTCAGGATTTTTATTTTTTATCAATGTCAACCATTGATCAGATTCACCCTCCATATGATAAGTATCTAGAATAACCTTCTCTTGTTCAGAAAATTGAAGGATGGAGAATATCTTCTCAATGGATTTGATCCATTGTTCGGCGATTGAGGGATCAAATGATCCATTAAAATTAGGAGGCCTTTTTATCATGAAACTCTCAATTTTGTCTTGTTCTTTATTAGGGGGGTTGAACGTTACTCTTGACCCATGTTTATATTCAAAACTCGAGTTAATTGAGAGAGTATCGTGACCAATTTTGCGATTCCTTCTCCCATCAGATTGGACATCTCATTAGAATAGTCATCACATTGATCTTCGCATCGTTTGTTAGCCTGAGTCCTACTATTACCATCCATTGTCTATAATAAAAGGAAAGTTAGGGGTAAAACATAAAGGGAAATCCAATGAAAAAAAGTTATAGCTTATAAATTACATTTATTTCCTTAACTTATGAATTTATAGGCTTCAATCTATGTTATCCATGATCTATCTACTAATGTATATTCTTATGGGATTTTTTTTCTCCCTTAATAATGGTTCATAATAAGCTTATAAATTTACCAAAGCATATAAATTGGGAGTGTTGTAACTAATAGTGAATCAAGGACCGTTGTTGTGCACTATTTCCCATTCAAGTCTATCTCAAAGCGGTCTTTTTGGGTTTTACCCCTAGATACATTTGTACCAGAGCCACCTCTACTTGTTCGTATCCAGACATGGATGTATTTTCTTGATAAAAAACTTACTCTATAATCACCAAAACTTAGGGATGTTTTTATTATACTTAGTCTTATCCCAAAGGATTTCACTAGTTTTTTCTAATTCTAATCCCAAAAATAACTAAACTTGTCTTATGATACCAACTATAACAACCCTTCTCTTTATTACACACTTAAACATGATTCATTACATAAAATTGCACTTAAGAAAACTTTGAGGATCGAGAGGTATAGTGTCTTGAGAAATTAGGGACATTACATGAAAACTTAAGAAATAAAATACAATATATTTATTGAAAACTTCTTTTACATGACCATAACATTCCTTCATACCTAGCATTGCATGGGATAACCTGAGGACATAAATAAGAAAAGGGTGAGCTATAAATCCCAGTAAGGGAGTAAACAAGGCATAACATGAAAAATAAAATACATGTTAGGTAATATTGATATCAATGGATCATAAGAGAAACATGAACATAAAGTCATGATATAGCATGATTATCATAACGCGAAGATGTGGCAACAACATTTAATATGATATTAGCATGATCTAAGGCTCATTGCTCATGCAGCATGAGTAAACCCACATTGCACTTGAATTAACATGATTAAACCCTCATTTCACTTGAATTATCATGATAAAAACCTCATTTCACATGGAGACTCATGATACTATTATTTACCCAATGCATTGGAGGGCTATCAGGGTACACCCTTTATAAGAATTTCATTTCATGTATAAGTGTTCCACATGGATCATACAACATGGAACCATTCAACATCATAATTTATTCTATGATAAAGTAATGTGGTATACATACATGAAAATATATAATCAATAAGTAAATTTTTATAAAGGTGATTACCCTTGATAGAGAAATGGGTATGGTATTCACTACATAATGACTTTGGCTTGGAAAATCACGGTGCAATTTCGGCAGCATAACAGCGTGACATAAGAATTCGTTAAAATTGTTGATGAGAGAGAAAGGGGTATCTCATCATATTTAAATGAAATATATAGTAATGGGATCTTATATATACATTTCCTAATATATGTAATGTAATTTAGATGCATAATATAAAATAATTTCTTTAATGTAAATGAGGAGAGAGAAATCCCTTATGGAATTTTGGCATGGTAATGGGTGTACATGGGAGGCATTAATGAGATAGAAATGGGTATATCATCATTAAAACATAAGGAGGTCAGTATAGGGGAGGTGTGAAATCATACCCCAACATTTTTAATTGAAAATAAAATTTCATAACAATATAATGAAACTTGGACATAAATAAGGAATGAAGGAAAGTGAGGATCTCTTACTTGGAAATGTGATCCCAAAGGCTTGGGAGAGTCTTGAGAGAGGCTTATTTGGAGATTGTGGAACCTTGGGAGGATTATAGAGAGAGTAGGGTATAGGTTGTTCAAGTTAAAAATGGTTTTAATGAATAGTAATGGGAGATTGAGTGGGTTTATATAGGAAAGGAGAGGGAATTCTTTCTTATATAGGTTTTGGAAACTACGCATTAAAATAATCAAAACCACAAACCATACCATAGTTTTTGCCCATGTATTTTTCCAAAGGGGAGTAGAAAACATTATTTTATAAGGAAAATGGCTGAAAATATTAAAATTTTAGGATTTTTTATGTAGAGTTGAGTTACACTCTCAAGAAAATCATTTTAAAAAGTTAAAATATTTTATAAGTCTTTAAGGGTCCACTAAGGCACCATAAAGTTAATAAAACAAATATAAAATCACGTTATTTTAAAGTTAAAATATATATTGGATGAATATACCTTTTATAGTATTTTATTAAATCACTAATGGGTAATTATGATGTCATAAAACACATTATATATTTAAACAGTGTTTAATTTTTACCCAAAAATTCGATTGTCTCAGATAATTATGAAAAAATCAACGTTAGATAATTTTGAAGTCCTGAATCCAAAAATAATATTAATTTTCTATAAATAATTTTCTAAATATGTGAATTTTTACTTTTAAAATAAAAACTGACATTTATCAAAAATTCATGGGTTTTGACAAAAATAGCTTTCAAACCTTAATAAAAATTAAAATTGTATAAAAATTATACGATAATTTATATTTAATAAAATTTTATTTAGTAATAATATTTTATTAAAATATTATTTAATTAAAAAATCCATTAATTCATCAAAATAGATTTCTTAATTGAATAATAACTAAAAATACTATTTGTTCTTTAATAACTATTTACAAAGTTACAATAATAAAATGAATGTATATTCTTTATTCTATAAAAAACTAATGAAAATAATCATAGTGTTATGGTCTTGTTACATAACCCCTTATAAAATTCACATAATATCTAAGGGTAAGGTGTGCGATGGTGATAGACTCTTGGGGTGGCTTGAATAACATCGCTCGGGTGGTAATCTCTATTAACTTCCACTTCTTCCGTAGGCGGTTCCATTCAAGCTTAATGTGTTGAAGCTCAGCTTGGGCTTGGTCAAGAGAAAAGCCCAGTGATAATACCTCCTTTATGAGCTCCGAAAAATGGGCTTCGTATGGTGAAATTCTACTGGATGAGGTCATCGCTTCCTTTGTCTAAGTAAATTGGATTTTTTAAAGCCCTATATTTATACTAATCGTGTGATCACTATTCAACGGTTATATTAGAAACAGTAACAATTATTAATAGTATTTTAAAATAAAAAAACATAAAACCAAGGAAGTTAATATGTTTTATATAACCATTTTACATAATAATACATTTAATTAGATCAAGATGAATTTTCATTAATAAAAGTTTGGGTCATTACACTGCAACTCGTATCACTTTACTTAGTATGCCTAGTAAAATTAAAGGTACATGCATCAAATCATAGGGGGAGAAATATCCATGTCCAAGCTAATATCCCTTGTATATATCATATACTATACTCGAATAAAAAAATTTCCCTACAAAACCCATGCAGTCCTCACCTGTGCCTACCTCTGAAGTCCATCTTATCTCTTAACCTATTATTGATACTAATCTATTATAACCCCCTCCCACCAAAGGTACCCCTCCTAAGTTGGAAATAAGAAAATAGAGATAATGATGCTCGAATTTCCCCTCAAATAGGTCATAGGTTTTTGAAAATCACTAAGGGTATATCATACACACATATGGTAGGTATTACCCTCAAAGATATGATAAACGAGAGATAAGATAGATACAATCAACTCCTGCTCAAGATAAAAGTAAAAGATCCCCAAATACATGAATGGGATGTTATAAAACTGAAAAAATACATGAAAACTACAATTACCAAAATATATTCTTATGTAACTACCCAATAATTTATGATATATTTCCTTTTAAATAAATTCAATCTCTTCGATATCTTACAATAAACACAACCCCAAGTCTAAAACAACTGTAGAATAGTATACCGTTATAAAATAGCCATTAAATTGGTGGGAATGAATAAGAGTAAATAAATTATGATTAATATATGGTTTAAACATCTTTAGATAAATTTATTATTTATCAATTGAGTATAAATGAAAAAAAAATCATTTGAAAGAAAACTAGATGTTTTTTCTGAAAAATTGTATTTTTTCTAAAAAAGGGTTTCATCGTGTTTTGTGAACTTATATAAAAATTAATTTTTGACACTTTTAGAAAAATTATTTTAAAAAATAAACTTCAGTTTTAAAATAATAGTTTCAAAATTATCTTAGACTTAATTTTTAAGGATTTTCATAAATGAAAAAAATTTCGATAAATAGTGAAAAATATTGATTTTTATTGAAAAATGTATTTTCATTTAAAACATTTAAAATTTTATTTTAAAACTATTTTAAAATTAAAATTAATTCAATTATATTATAATTAATCCAATTTAGTTCATTGTAAACAATTATATATTAAATTTTTATATAAAAACTTTTTACACTTTTAAAAACTTTTCCTTTAGAAAACCGTTTTTTCACCTCATTTGTGGGTTAAATATTAAGTTAAATTATTATAATTATATGAATTAAATTTGGTAAAATGGATTCTATATTTTTAATCTTAATAATTAATATTATATAATAATTTCAAATTAATGTTTTTCATAATTAATAGTAAAAATAGTAAAAAATTATTATTATAGTTAAGGTAAAAACAGGTTTATCGAGGGTTGATCTATAAAGATATGGGTTAAAATGACATAAAAATTGTATAATTAATATTTTATGGACATATTTATTCCTTATAAAATCTAATGTTTAATAATTTTCCATTTTTTAACCTTGTGGAATGTGAAAAATGAGGGTACGATTTATTCTTTTCAAAAATTTCAAGTGTGTCCTCCTCCTCAACTATAAAAGGGATCTCCCTCCCCTCATTTATTCACACATATCAAGACATTTTTATCAAAAAAACCTAAAAAAATTACTTTAAAACATACTTATCCACATTATAGAGTTATTTTTATTACCAAAATGCCAATCCTAAGGTCCTTAATAATAGATCCAAAGGAGGCTTCTCTAAGAGAAGGTAATCATCTTAATAAAGCTCTTTCTTTTTATTTCTTCTTATATAACCTTAAATTATGTCTTAAAAATTACAATATAATAACACCATTATCTAACATATACTTATATTTTTTTATGTTACTGTAATAATATTTATCCATCTCCTCCAAATAAAGTCATTACTCATGTGTACAGCGGACTACCGCCTCGCGAACCGATTTAATGTTTTTTCCATCATCGACTTATATGGATAATTATAATGATGAAAATAATTAATATATATGGTTAATATGACATGATAATAATTCTATAAAATTAATATATCATCCAATTATTTACCATTTCACCAATTAATGGAATGATATTGTCGTTTGTGCATATGTATGGCCTACCGTCTCCACGAAGCGATGCGATTCATTTTCCATATACAAATTTCAAAAATGATTCTAAAAATGTATCTAGTGATTAAATATTATATTTATAACATTATTATAATTATTTATATAATTTATCTACATACTATTCATAAGAACCATAACTTTCGTGACAAAAGATGCATGAGAAAACAAAGCAATTAACACCTGAAACAATGGTAGTAATAAAATATTATTAATGAATGGGTGGTAAGATGCTATAATAGGATCATATATGATATTATAAATATTAATATTGTTCTATTATAAATTAATAACATGATAAAAACTATTATATATTAGTTTAAATAACTTTCAATTAAAGTGAAGCGTGAGGTAAGGGATTTCATCTCAATTTTCATTTCATTGAGACATATTTGTTAATATGCACCTATTAAATTTTATATGGTTTATATACTTCAAATTTAATGTATTGAACATTAATACCTATTTATTAATGATTTTTAGTGTTTAAAATAAAATTTATTATTTTAAGGGGCTACAATTTTAAAGTTACCAAAGAGGTTAGAATATATTTTACCATCTTACTTTCTTTTGAGGTTGCTTTTACTTTCATTGAAGGAATATTATAATTTATCCTTAATAAGATCCAATAATTTTATTACAATATAGATATTTAAAGGGTTTAAATATTTTCTTCCAAATTTTTCTCTATTTGGTACTTGAATCAATAAAATAAATTTTTAAAATAAAAACCAATTTTATTTCTCTTTAAATCGGATATATTTCTCTTCCATGTCCATGTTTTTCAAATTGTTTTAAAAAAATCCTTTTAATTTTTCAAATTATTTATTAAGAAAATTTTAAGTTATCCTTGACTTTTAAAAATAGTTTTAAAGGAATATTTATACTATTTTTTTAAAGGTATTTTTTTGACAAAAAGTCAAAAGGAATGTTTTTTAACATATAAGGCGATAACAGACTTCCCTATCATCATAACCATTTTACGAAATATAGATTCTTCTACATGTTTTCAATGGTTTTACAAAGATAACTCTTTTATGATATATTATTTTAATATTTCACTTCCATTCCCTTCATTTTTTTAAAGTATATGATTTCGTTTAAAAAACCTGTATTCCCAATGAACTAATGGTTACCTCTCATTTCTTGATTAATTTTGTGATTGTTCACTTTCTCATGAGACAATTGCATTATTCTGATCATTTTTCATTAAACATTACATTTATATTAAATATATATATTATTTATATCATGGATATTATTCTTTTCTAAACATTATACCATGTGTTCTTATGGTGTTTACTTTTAATGTTATTATACTAATAGGGGAAATGTTGAAAAATTTGTATCCTTTACTCTTTTAGAATATTTGAAGATAAGGCATATTGATTCCTGAAAAAAATCGATCATTTAATATATGAGTAATTTTTTGGATATGTAGTGATGGGTGGGGCCTAGAATTATATAGACCCTTTATGCATTAGTAGGTCTCATGAGACAAATCAGTTGTCCAAATTAAATGGTTTTTTACCTATAGTTTTAAACTACCTTGTAAAAGGTCCTAATAGTATAGATATCATGATGTCTGAGATCATGAAATTCAATATTAATCATTTAATTCATTAATAATTTATTTATTATTATATATGATATTATTGCATTGTTATTATCCATGGATTCATTTTGTGATCAAGTTATTAGTTAAATGGAATGTGTTTTCAGTTATTTACCTTTCCATGTTAATTATGCCATATCTAATCATGATAGTTAAGTTATTGATTAAATGACATGTGTTTACAATTATTTACCTTTCCATATTGATTGTACCTTATTGATTCATGATATATTCCATTGTATGTAACCCTTACTGAAAATTTTAGCTCATCTTTATTTTGTTTCCTTTCCTTAGGATATGAAGAATATTTCTTTGAATGAGTTCAAGGATACCGAATGTTTTCCATTATTATGTTTTATATTTTATCCCCAATGTAAAATGGTTATCATGTATGTATCTGGATATCTAATACTACTAAATTGATCAATCCATTGGGATTTGACCCCTTGTATCTATGTCAATGTAATAAAGTAGACATCAGCTCTAGGTTACTAGAGTTGGGGTTATTACACCTTAACAATGACCACAAAGCCCAAACAGCTCATGCATAACCTCCATGAGATAGTAAAGTCCATAACATTCACTAAACATAACCTAAATACCTAAAAAATAGTTTATATGTATGTTTAGTATGAGTATAATAGGTATACTCAATAGGATCCTCTATGGAGCCTCTCATGCAAAAGATAAAGAAATCATACTAAATCCCAATGAAAAAAAAGTGAAACTAATTCATCACTTAAACAAGTATATTATAATCCCAAACTCACCATGGATATCTATAACCAAGTATCACATACAAAATATCATATAATATAATATTAAAATAAGTTACCCCACTACTTCTTCCCCACTAGTTTATTGTTCTTCCCCAACATTGCACGTTCGGAGCCATATCTCTCTAAAAGTAAGTCAGACTGAAGAAACTTAGTCTATATTATTATACATAAATCTTAAGTATCATATCATATCATCATATTCCTTGCACCTTGTGAATCACATAATCTCATCATCCCATTCCACATCTCTAGATAGTAACTGAGTTGAATATGGGATCCACCATAGCCCATTTATCAGGTATTATACCTTAACTCATTACAGACCATGCACAAAATACCTATAATAATATTTAGAATATTATATCTAGATATAAATGGGGTTGAAATAACAAGAATCCATTAAAAACTCTAAAAATTTATATAGTAAAGGTAACCACCATGCATACAACACATAATACTACCAGGAGAAGAGAGCAGGGCTAGAGGTGTAATGACTCGACCCCAGTTTGCCGGAGCCAGTGCATTATTTTATTACATTAGCATGATTACAAGAAAGTCGTATCCTAAAGGAATTAATAGTTTAGTATTTTTGGAACGCTATATACATACATCAGTTCAACATTATAACTTGAAATTAAATACATGATAGCAATTCCATTATGAACATATATGAATTCTAGATTATCCCTACAAGTCATTCATAATATTCATCTTCACAACCTAGGGAAAATAAAACATAATAAAGGGGTGAGATCAGATGCCCAGTAAAGGTAATTAAAACATCAAAAGTTATCATAAACATAAACAGTATGCATGGTGAAAAACTAAAAATACATTCCTTTAAAAAATATACTTGATCAAAATGTGGCAGGAATAAAAGCTAATAAAATAATTCCATAATAAATGATCATAAGAGTATGAAACATAACCATTGATATTATACTAGTCAAATAGTCACATGGTTGATCAATTACTAATATCACAATGAGGTAATGTATAATTTAGGATGTCTGAATCATACCATCAATTCCTTAGCCAAGACATCTGAAAATTATTAAGGCCTCAGCCAAAACCATATCTTAAAATGGGCAAGGCCTCAGCCAAGTCCATATCTGTTTTGTCTCATTAGACATGTCGATGCATTAAGGAGTTATATAGGGCCCCACACATCACTTTCTAAATCCAATTAATTCCTCATATGAATGGGGTAAAACATAAACAACATATACATTCATATTGAAACTAACATATGAAATTTAAATAACTTTACTCAATCATTAAACATAAACACTAACTATTTGAAATAATATGGTGATTGGTATCAAGATAGCACGTCCACTGTCAAACTAATAATAAACCATTCAATAAAATATGTCAGTTGATGTCATAAAATATTAATCCTAGTTAAACAAAATAATCAACAAGGTTTTTAAAATATATGAAAATACTCTTATAAAATCATCACGTAATTCCTGAGAGAAATACTCTTTTACTTTGAAAAGAAGATTTATTTAGGGAAAAATATTTATATGAAACTAAAAGTGAACTAAGGTATTTTTTCCATAATAAAATGAGTTATTTTATGAAAATATTGGTGGATTAAAACAGATTATAGAGTTCCCTTGAAAATAGGTATGAATTCGAGAAGTTCCCTTGAATCGGGCTTGTTTATCGGAAAGAATTTTTTAAAGATCCTTTTAAAAAATGTAACTCTCCATAAAAGAAAAAAATATTATGTTTAGTAAACATATATAGAACATTAACACATAATTCATGAGTATTACATAAGATTAATTAATAATTTCATTGAGGTAATTAGAGAATAAGAGTAACCCAAAAGAAAATGGAGGTTCGGGTAGAAAATCCTTACCTTATGTATGAATGTATTCTACACTTGACCATAATGTCCTAGATAATAAAATTAAATACATTAATTAATTAATTTGGAGCCTTATATACATATATTTTACTCATTATAGTTTTATTAATTTCATTTATGTTCTTATTGATAAGTTATAAGATTTAATTTTGTCGTACTGGAGTGTTCGTTTTCCTTGATTTCATGATCGATCTTCTTGATTATAAGTAATGGAGTTCATGTGGAATGTATATAATTCTCTAGAATTTAAATTATATTTTATTAATGAACCTGTAGGATTTAAATGGTTATATATATCTTTTGGTTACATGGTATGAGGATGAATCAATAGATAATACATTTAGTGATAATCATTTAGATTTTTATGATGGTTTTTCGATCACAATGAACTAGTTTTGTTCTATTATTCAATATCATGAATAAATGATGGTTCCAGAATAATTAAATAATATATAATACATATTTTTTAATATAGTTCAACCATAAAAATTTTTTCATGATTAGCCTTTAAGAATATATTGAAGAAAAAAACTTTATCGTCCACAAAGGTTGTAAATTAGCACCTCCTAGACGATGATTTCGTTTATAAAATAAAAGTGAAAAATTAATGAGATTGATAATGGTTATTACATTAACATGATATAATTATAGTATATATATGAAAATATAGTAATAAATATCAATTATATAGAGTATTCTAGGAGAGAATAGTAAAATAAATAACTTAAAAAAGAAATTAAATAGAAAAAGGAAGAGGATTTTACCTCTTGAAATATACTCGTTGAGAACCTCCTTAAGGGAAGGAGTTTTGGTCTTTTGGAAAGACCAAGAGCTCCTAGAAGTGGGGAGATACTAGGGAAGAGTATTTGGGAAGAACTTTTAGATTCTTCAAGGCTTAGATGAGTGAAGTGAATAGGGAGTGATGGGTGGTTTTTATAGTGGAGGAGAGGGGTGATTTTTGAATATCATATTAATTATTTTATTATTTTACTCAAGACAAGAAATAGTATTGATTATTGTGACAAAAAATAGTAATAAGTTTATGTGAGTTTTAACCAAGTGTGCTTACATCATCCATACATCACCCATGACTCAATAAATCATGTATTTAGCATTTATTGTAAATTATCATACTTAATTATTCACCAAAAATTCAAGTATTTTAGAAAATTCCCAAAAAAATAACCATAACCATTTTTTGACATGTAGAATTAAAAAATGGACTCCATTTTATCAAAAAAAATTCCAAATATGTGAAATAAAATCATTATTTACATGAAAAATATCGATTTTAAATTTAAAACTAATTTTATAATACTTTCAAAAATTAATTGAAGTCTCATAAAGTTGTCCTAAAATCATAGGACAAAAAAATATTTATTTAGGAATACATTTTATGAAAATGAATTTTATTTTAATTCAATTTATTAATTTAAAATTGTAATTAAATATTTATTACTCACGAAAATACCAACACTTAGTTATTAATTTTTAAAATATTCACTCTCATTTATAAGGTACCTAAATTTTATTTATACTTACATGGGTGAGTTTACTATTCATGAGGGTCATATTACTATTCATAAGTGTACATTACTATTCATAAGGGTCAAGTTAATATTCCCCAAAAATGTAATTTGATCTTATCATACTCTAAATATCTTACTAAATGCAACCGTGTATGTCCATTTTTCAAAATTCAAAACACAGAAGCAGAAAAATTATATCTAACGGCTAGGTTACAACTATATCCTATAAATAAAAAAGTATTTGTTTCACAAAGACTCAATATTTCATGCATTATATATTAGATTCATTTGTATGTTCTTGGGGTGTTACATTCTCCTCTCCTTACAAAAATTTCATCCTCAAAATTCCAGAATGTTACCTCATAGAAAGATTTGTATAATTCTCCATCATAAGTTCCTCAGGCTCCCATGTTGCCTCTTTAATTTTATGATTTTTCCAAAAGGTACCTTTAACAGTCAAGTCTTCTGATTCCTCAACACTTGTTCTTTAGTGTCCAGAATCTGGATAGGATCTTCACAGTAAGATAAGTCATGTTCCAATTCTATTCCTTTAGAAGTGAGTAAATGTGTTGGGTATGGCATGTACTTTCTCAATAATGAGATGTGAAACACATTGTGTACCTTATAAAGGGTATGCGATAATTCCAAATAATAATCCATATCTCCAATTCTATCCATAATTTAAAAAGGGGAAAAGTACCTCGGGCTCAGTTTCCCTTTATTTCAAATCTTATAACACCCTTTCATATAGATACTTTCAATAAAACATGATTTCCCACTTGAAATTCCAAATCCTTCCTTCGATTATCAACATAGATATTTTGAATTCTTTGGGATGCTTTGATATGGGTTTGAATAGTCTTTACCTTTACTGTTGTTTCCTCCACAAGCTCTAGGCCCATAAGCTTCCTTTCATCAACTTCATCCCAACATGTTGGTGTATGACATCTCTTTCCATACAATGCCTCATATAGCGACATTTAAATACTTGAATGGAAACTATTATTGTAGGAAAACTCCACCAAAGGTAAATATTGATCCCACATACCTTGAAAATAAAGTGAGAATGATCTCAACATGTCTTCTAAAATTTGGATCGTTCTTTCTGAATGTCCGTTGGTTTGAGGGTGATAAGAGGTAATCAAATATAAGTTCAGTATCCAAAGAATTCAAAAAAAAATTCTAGAATTTTGATGTAAATCATGGATCCCAATTAGACACAATTGAGATAGGTTCCCCATGAATTCTTACAACTTCATTAATATAAATTTATGCAAGGTGCTCTAGTGGAAAATCTTCCCTTATAGTGAGGAAATATGCAGATTTGGTGAGTTGATCAACAATTACCCATATCAAATCATTCTTTCTTGGAGTTTTGGGTAATGTAGTGACAAAATACATAGTAATATCATCCCATTTTCATGTGTGAATAGGAATATATTGCATGAATCCTCTAGGATGTTGTCTTTTGGCCTTTACTTGTTTACAAGATAAACATCTTGATACATAATCATCAATTTCCCGCTTCATGTTGTCCCACCAGAAATGTTCCTTAAAATATTTATACATCTTAGTGATACCAGTTTGTGTAGAGAAATTTGAACTATGTTCATCATACAATAACTCCATTTTTATCTCAGGTATATTAGGAACACAAAGCTTCTTCCCAAATTTCATAATTCCATCTTCATACAAGAAGTCTTCCAACTTCCCATGACTCACGGCATTAATTTTCTTTTGAAGATTCTCGTCATTAGGCTGAGAATATTTAATTATTTATAATAAATATGGTTAGGAAACCAATTGAAAAGGTAATGATGTTTCACATTCTTTGATAATTCCCATATCTATCCTCACTAGATCCATGAACATAGGATCTTTCTCAATTCTCATTTTGTTTATAACTCCATGATCTTTCCTATTAAATGCATCATCTGCCTTATTTTCCATTCCTGGGTGGTATTGTATGGAACAATCATAATCCTTGAGTAGCTCGAGCCATCACCTTTTCCTCATGTTGAGTTATTTCTATGAGAAGATATATTTTAAGCTCTTATAATCTGTATATATATCACATATTTAACCATAGAGATTGTGTATCCATGTATTTAGAGAAAATTTCACAAATGATAACTCTGGATCATGAGTTGGATAGTTCTATTCATGAATTTTTAATTGTCGTGATGAATAGGCAATAACTCTATCATTCTGTATAAGGAAACATCCATGTCCTTTGTTTGATGCATCACTATAGATCATAAATCCACCATTTTTCGATGGTAGAGTTGGGATCAGAGAATTAACTAATCTCCTCTTCAATTATTTATAAAATTCTTCATGTTATTTTTTCCATACAAACTTAACACCTTTATGAGTGAGCTTAGTGAATGGGTTTTTTAATTGGGTGAAGTTCTGAACAAAATGCTAATAATAACCTGATAAACCAATAAAACTATGTATCTCGGTTATGTTAGTTGGTGTAGGCCATTCCTGAACTACCTTTGACCTTATAGGATCAACTAAGATTCCATCCTTAGAGACAATATGGCCTAAAAAAGAAACTATTTGAAGCTAAAATTCACACTTGATAAAATTCCCATATAATTAATTTCTTCTAAGAGTTTTCATAATAATATGCAATTGATTATAATGATCTTTGTATCTTATGAAGTATACTACGATATCGTTAATAAATACCAAAACAAATTCATCAATATATTCCTTGAAAAATATATTCATTAGATCCATGAAAACAGAGGGTTCATTAGTTATTCCAAAAGGAATTACTATAAACTCATAATGCCCATACATGGTTTGAAATGTTGTCTTTGGAATATCTTTATTCATCACATGCTATTGATGATATCCAAATTGAAGCTCAATCTTCAAAAAAATATTGGGATCCATGAAGTTTATTAAATAAATCGTCAATAAAAGGTAGAGGATACTTATTATTAACTGTCACAAACCAGGTCGGGTCGCCATCTGACCCGACGCCCGACCCAGTCCACGACATGGCCTGAAGGGCATTCCCGATCCCCATGGGCTGGAACAAGTGCCCGGGTATCAAAAACAAAACTTGGGAACGATTAACCCAAATAAATAAATATAAAATGAATAGAAAGATGAATAAATTGAAACTAAAAAAACAGAAAACCAAACAGACCCTCACACCAAGTTTAGATTTCAGGTTAACAACTTGAACTAAAAACCCAAAAGAGACTACATCAAAGAAAAACCAAAACTCCAACACAAACCTTCGTGCGACATGAGTAATCACATCCCCAAGCCGCTACCACAAACCTACATGAGGAAACCAATACAACTCAAACCATCACCGCTAAGCCCGATGCCTCGATCTGGAATGCAAAAGAAAAAGAGTCTACATACACCCAAAGGTGTATGTAGGATGTGAGCTAAAAGACCAGTAGGATGCCACCGAGAAAAGTTTCCATGAATAATTATTAAATGACAAATACATTTCCAATTAAACTAAATAAAATAACTAAATGCTTTAATAGTTTTAAAGAAAATGGGATTAGGGAAAACAGTTTCAAATGGAACAACTTAAATTAAAACACACACACCCTTACTTTTTAAAATAACCCATGTGTCACACTGATGAGCGTAAAGTAACCAATGAGCACTAATATGGGAGAGGCCATGTGGGTGTTAGCTAGCTTGGGCCCCTAGATATTCGTGTCTCGGTGAAACGTATAAGGCCACGAACCTCAGAAAATGTGGCTTAGAAGGCCACAACCCTCAGAAAACGTGGATTAGAAGGCCATGACCCTTAGAAAAGCATAAGTTTAATTAGTGTTGCAGTCGATAATCCTGCTAAGAAAAACAGGTCCAAATCCACCCCTGTATCACTAGCCCACTAGTCTAGTCCACCCTCCTAGCTACCTGGACTTCCCACTTTGTGCTCAAATGGTTCAGAGTTCATGTCATGTCATATTCATATACTCAAACCAAACAAGACACTACACATGCCAAAACCACTATTTTCACATACAAAATCCATTTTAAATAATATGCACACTAAAATGTTTTCCCAACATGTTTCACACTAATGACATAATCTAATAAATTATTTAAAAAGTTTATAAAACAATAGAAAAAAAAGTGCCACATGGTTTTACACACACAAAAGTAACTATTTATAAATTCAAAATACATTCCAACATTGCACACACTCAAACACAATTTAAAGTATGACCTGCACCACCCAATAGTTTGATGAAAATCCTTACACCACATGCAAGACACTTTTACAGAAACGACACAACCTAATAAGCCAAAAACAAAAGCTCATGATACAATTTTAAATAAGTAACTTGGAATCACCCACTAACCCACACAAAACCTTCTTTTATGATAAGATACACACAACACTATGTCAAAAATATAGTTCACACTAATTGCACAACATAATAAGCTAACCGCAGAATTTAAAAATCACTAACAACTCGATATGAGTTTTTAGTAGAAAACACACACATAATATAAACATGATACCAAATAATTAAGATGCAGTCAAACATCAAAGAAGAACAATTTAGCACAATTCAAATTAACTAAATAACATACTAAATTAATTAAACTTGCAAATTAATTAATCAGATAATAATTAAGAGTGGAACCACCTACCTGAAATGTCAAGAACCCCCAAATCTTGAGGCAAAACCTCCACCACACCACAACGACACCACTAGAACCTAAAAACCAAAACATCAGACCAATGACACCATAAATGAAAAAAAATTCCAAACCAAAACCCTAATCGCAACTCAATCGAATTGATAGAACAATAACCGAGGTAAAACGCACCTACGACGAGAAGTCTGAGGGGCTATCCGGAGTCAGTGGAGGGTGTCGGGGTTTGCGAAATGCCAAAAAATTGAGGATAAGGCCGCTGAGAATTCGGTTGAACAAATGGGAGGTGTGCAGGGGGTCTTGAACAAACCTAGAAGAGGATGTGAGAGGTAGCAAAGAGGGGCGGTCATGGCAAGGTGTGAGGCAGCAGGGCTTCAACGCAAGAAAAGGCGTTGGAAAAATGTGTGGCCACGGTAAGGTTTTGCTGAAGCTTCGTCCGAACTCCGGGGAGCCACGCGGATGGCCGAACGAGGGTGGGGGGGACCAGCGGTGTAGGACTCGGTCGAGGCAGAGCTGGGAGGGTGTGGTGTGGTCGGCGCGGCTGGATAGAGCAGAAGGGAGATGGCGATGCAAGGTTGGGTGGAGTGCCATGCCGCGGCTCACCGGAGATATGAGGGCGGCGACCTAGGGTTAGGAGGGGGCGCACTATGAAAAACAGAAGGGGGAAGGGGGGTCCACGCTGGGAGAGAGGGGAGAGAAAGGGAGGAAAGAAAAGAGAGAGAAAAAAAGAGAGAAAATGGAGGGGGGAAAGGGAAAATAAAATAAAATAATAATAATAAAACAAAATTATAATTAATCATTACAATTTATTTAATACTAATAATGAAACTAAAAATAATAAAAACCAGAATAATAAAAACGAACAAATTAAAGCATCAACAGAAATGATAATAATAATAATAACCTAATTGAAACAATAACTTAAATAATAATTATATTAATAATAAAACTTAAATAATAAAACCCGTTTCAAAAATAATTACACTAATTATTGAGTCTGGACATCACGCACAAGCTCATGTGTGCTTGCGACATAGTCTCACACTAGTGAAATAATAAATTTTATCATAAAAAAAGCTTTCTTATTAATGTTGGGTACTACACACAGTTGCGCACACTGTCGCGCACCCATATAAGGTTAAAGAATTTCTTTAAAACAAAACCGGTTTAAACTGCAACTCAAAAGCAAGACCCCAAATAATTAAATTAGAATGAAGTGTCGGTCGGGGTGTGACAATTCTCCCCACCATGACACTTTATGCCCCCATAAAGTCCCAAAATACTTGGTCAACCCAAGATTCCAAGCAAGACTGCAAAGACACTTTAAACAAAACCTCAATCGCCCGAAGACTGGGCATCCAAAACGCCCATGACCTAAAACATCAAAGATATCAAAACCAGGATCACCAAGTAAAATAACCAACAGCAAGGAATTTACCTCAAACAGAACTACAACATGTAACACCCCGACCCCTGACTTAGGGATCATCGGGACCTCTCTAGATCTCCAAGAACACTCATCAAGCGACCCACTACCCATGCTAACCAATTAGCATGGTCGAGGTCAGGCGGAGCAGAAGTAAGGGGTTACCCTGCCAAGCACACTTTGAAGACAAAGTTTTTTTTTCCACAAGTTCTTCCTATGGTGGTCTCCCCACCATATTAGGATTCTTTTCAAATATTGGTTCTACAAACCAAGACAACTCACAAACCCAGACAAACCTGTAACACCGGCTTGACCTTGCAAACTCCCTAAGTTAATCCAAACCAACAAAAGAAGAGACGTCAGGGAGACCCGCATAGGGTCTCCCCTCCATTTAAAACTTTTCTAACACCATGGAACCCACGCGGGCATTCTCAGTTTATTTTGAAAAATACATACTGAACCCTTCATCACAAACCCACCAACACAGGCCGGCCTTCACGGAATATTCCTACACTAGACAAAAATTTTCCCCATGAGATGGCTTTGATAGTAGAAACCCTTGACCAGGAGGCGAACCAGACAGGTGAGCGTTAATTCCACAAGACAAGAGAATATCCAAGATGAGTACAATTATGATACATAACCGACCACAGGAATATTCACAGAG
This sequence comes from Viscum album, assembly GCA_963277665.1. Taxonomy (NCBI): domain Eukaryota; kingdom Viridiplantae; phylum Streptophyta; class Magnoliopsida; order Santalales; family Viscaceae; genus Viscum; species Viscum album. Next base: position 2,000,099,029 of record OY728157.1, read on the forward strand.
CACGCCCACAGGCTTTACAAGAATACTAATTCTTCAGACCTCTTTAAGGCCCAAAAGGAACTCCCACAAACTAAGACTGCAACAAGGATACACGGCCTTCATACCCATCACAAAAAAAATGAAGCCTTTAGAGGCGATATCGTAATAAGTAAATTTAAGTTGTCCTCGTCCTATCACTGTGGACTTAAGTCAGGCCAAGCTCATCCCACACCCGATGAGTTTTGACTGCGTGAAATCTTAGCCCTGAGACCTATGGTTGGGGCCCTGATGTTTGAAGCATCCACCGCCTCACAGTCATAAGTTGGCCACCTCTGACCAGAACTTCCTCTGCTAGAAAATCAACTTACCTACTTCTCCTCTTGTCCGAAGTAGCCACTCCATCAATATCCCAACTAAGAATTGCATCGAATGACTTAGAGTGTCCGACTGACCGCACTAAAGATAGGATATTGAGCTTTGTGTCAAACACACGGTGAAAACTGACAGAAGGAGCACTATAAGAACAAGACCCTTTGGTTCACACCCCTCATCGGATGAGGGGCCTACACTCACCACAATGTGAGCAAGACCACAGCTATTACGGGGTTTTAAACTGATTACTTCACACTACTTCTGGGGAACATGAAACTAACTCATCAGGAAGGTCAACATACCTAAACCTCCACCTTTTGATTCACTGAGCACCTACGATATCCACCACTTTATCTCACATTCACTTCCTTAGGTACAAACACGGAAAGAGGTTAGTCTTGAGGATCACTCACAACATCCCCATTCACAACTAAAATGGGACAAACCATGTTCACCAATCTAGTCCTGCTTCACCAGACATACCCGGGACAACTTACACCCACACAACTTTTGGAGTTCCTAAAAAAATGGAGACACATACAACTTTCCCAAAGCTTTTAATGATATCCAACTAACCTTGATGTCTATGAACAATCGACACCACCAAGAAGAACCCAACTCCACCACTCCATTGGGAGTCTGGGATGAGCCAAGAACCGAGAAACCTACTGGAAACCCATGGGAGATTTCTAGGGGAATATCTTGAACAAGAAACACAAAACATCCTTCCACAAATTCAAACACATCACAAAACAAATATCCACACTCCAGGAAAAAATCCAATAATTCCAATTTAAAACATCAATTCATTTTTAAAGGAAAACACTCACTTGAAAAACCAAGCACAGTACGATAAGACCCAAAAACTCTTTTGGACCCATCACTTTAACTCTAGACTCAAAACCATTTTCCAATTTCTGAAAACCATTTAAGCCCAAAACCCCATTTTAGAGAAAAACCCACTTTTTCAAAAACAAGAATCAGCCTTAAAAATCAGTCAATCACTATTGATATTCCATGGTTCCTCGAAAATATGAATCCTCATGCCACTCAGGCACCCATCCACCCAATCCATCAACTATCTATTAATCACATCCACATGCACACGCGAGCACCCATAGGAATACCACTAGACAAATCAAGGTTCTTCCACTTTCAAAAATAAAACATTCCCAATATTTCAAAGATACCTTTCTCTAAACCATTTCAAAAATTCAAGACATATTCTAAAAATGATTCCCATTTCAAAAATAACACACTTTAATTTCAAATAACCCAAGACGTTCTTTTAGAAATTCAATTTTCAACAAATCAAACACCAAATTCCAAGAGAAAGGCACCCCAAAAATCATGTTGAACACACACCAAATTAAAATAAGAGCAACCCCAAGGTCTTCTTTCCTTTTAAAAGGAAACACTTTCACACCAACCCAAAAATAAAGCAAGACATCACAAACATTAAAGCACCTAGACAGAGGACTAGTGGCCATGTCTAACCTGGCTACATGGTTTAGCAGACCATTCCCTAGACAAGCACCAACCACTAGGAGTGTCGAACTGTACTCTCAGGCATCACATGGGTCGCTACTCCATGTGAGACTATGTGTAGTATCGGTTTACTCTAACTGTCATCCCCCATCCACACAGACCAAATCCAAAAAATTGAATCCTGAACTATCCCTGGTTACTTGAGGATTGGAGCAAGAAAGAGTTCATGATGTTCTTCCCGCACCTACCACTCGAGTACCGACAATCCTATCTCTGGTCTACTTGACACCCCAAATAACAAGAACAAACCTCCTTTGATACCATTTTGTCACAAACCAGGCCGGGTCGCCATCTGACCTGATGCCCGACCCGGTCCGTGACATGGCCCAAAGGGCATTCCTGATCCCCACGGGCTGGCACAAGTGCCCGGGTATCAAAAACAAAACTTGGGAATGATTTACCTGAATAAATAAATATAAAACAAACAGCAAGCTGAATAAATTGAAACTAAAAAAAATAGACAACCAAACAGACCCTTACACCAATTTCAGATTTCAGGTTAACAACTTGAACTAAAAACCCAAAAGAGACTACATCAAGTAAAAACCAAAACTCCAACACAAACCTCCATGCAATATGAGGAGTCACATCCCCAAGATGCCGCCGCAAAACTACATGGGGAAACCAATACAACTCGAACCATCACCGCTAAGCCCGATGCCTCGACCTGGAATGTAAAAGAAAAAGAGTCTACATACACCCAAAGATGTATGTAGGGTGTGAGCTAAAATCCCAGTAGGATGCCACCAAGAAAAGGTTCCACACATAATTATTAAATGACAAATACATTTGCAATTTTAACTAAAGAAAATAACTAAATGCTTGAACAGTTTTAAAGAAAATGGGATTAGGGAAAACAGTTTCAAATGGAACAACTTAAATTAAAACACACACAGCCTTACTTTTTAAAATAACCCATGTGTCACACTAATGAGTGTAAAGTAACCAGTGAGCACTAATATGGGAGAGGCCGCATGGGTGTTAGCTAGCTTGGGCCCCTAGATCTTCGTGTCTTAGTGAAACGTGGCTTAGAAGGCCACGACCCTCAAAAAATCATACGTTTAGTTATTGTTGCAGTCGTCAATCCTACTAAGTGAAACAAGGCCAAAGCCACCCCTGTATCACTAGCCCACTAGTCTAGTCCACCCTCCTAGCTACCTGGGCTTCCTGCTTTGTGCTCAAGTGGTTTAGAGTTCATGTCATGTCCAATTCATATACTCAAACCAAACAAGACACTACACATGCCAAAACCACTATTTTCACATAGAAAAGACATTTGAAATAATACGCACACTAAAATGTTTTTCCAACACATTTCACACTATTGAAATAATCTAATAAACCATTTAAAAATTTTATAAAACAATAGAAAAAAATTGTCAAATGGTTTTACACACAAAAAAGTAACTATTTATAAATTCAAAACACATTCCAACATTGCACGCACTCAAACAAAATTCAAAGTATGACCTACACCACCCAATAGTTTGATAAAAATCTTTACACCACATATAAGACACTTTTACAGAAACTACACAACCTAATAAGCCAAAAACAAAATCTCATGATACAATTTTAAAGAAGTAACTTGGCATCACCCACTAACCCACACAAAACCTTCTTTTATGATAAGATACACACGAAACTATGTAAAAAATATAGTTCACACTAATTGCACAACATAATAAGATAACCGTGGAATTTAAAAATCACTAACAACTTGATATGAGTTTTCAGCATAAAACAAACACATAATATAAACATGCTACCAAAGAATTAAGATGCAATCAAACATCAAAGAAGAACAATTTATCCTAACGCAAATTAACTAAACAACGTACTAAATTAATTAATCTTGCAAATTAATTAATTAGATAATAATTAAGAGTGGAACCACCTACCTAAATGTCAAGAACCCCCAAATCTTGAGGCGAAACCTCCACCGCACCACAATGACACCACTAGAACCTAAAAACCAAAATATCGGAACAATGACACCATAAATGAACAAAATTACAAACAAAAACCCTAATCATAGCTCAATCGAATTGAGAGAACAATAACCGAGGTAAAACACACCTGCGACGAGAAGTATGAGAGGCTGGCTGGAGGTCAGTGGAGGGTGTCGGGGTTTACACAATGCCGAAAAAATGAGGAGAAGGCCGCTGAGAATTCGGTTGAACTAAGGGGAGGTGTGCAGGGGGTCTCGGCCGAACCTAGAAGAGGCTGTGAGAGGTAGCAAAGAGGGGTGGTCACGACAAGGTGTGAGGCAGCAGGGATTTAATGTAAGAAAAGGTGATGGAAAAAGGTGAGTCCACAGTAAGGTTCTGCTGAAGCTTCGACCGAACTCCGGGGAGCCGCGCGGATGGCCGAATGAGGGTGGGGGAGGACCAGCGGTGCGGGACTCGGTCAAGGTGGAGCTGGGAGGGTGTGGCGCGGTCGTCATGGCTGATTAGAGTGGGAGGGAGATGTAAGTGAAAGGCTAGGCGGTGTTCCATGTCGCGGCTTGCCGGAGAGATGAGGGTGACGACCTAGGGTTAGGAGGGGGGCGCATTGCGCAAAACAGGAGGGGGAAGGGGGGTTCGCGTGGGGAGAGAGGGGAGAGAAAGGGAGGAGATAAAATAGAGAGAGAAAAAGAGAGAAAAATGGAGGGGAAAAAAGAGAAAATAAAAATAAAAAAAAATAAAAAAAAATAATAATAAAACAAAATTATAATTAATCATAATAAATTTTTTTAATACTAATAATGAAACTAAAAATAATAAAAACCAGAACAATAAAAATGACCAAATTAAAGTATCAACTAAAATTATAATAATAATAATAACCTAATTGAAAAATTAACTTAAGTAATAATTATATTAATAATAAAACCTAAATAATAAAACCAGTTGCAAAAATAATTGCACTAATTATTGAGTCTGGACACTGCACACAAGCTCATGCATGCTTGTGATATAGTCACACACTAGTGAAATAATAAATTTTATCATAAAAAGTTTTCTTATTAATGTTGGGAACTACACACAGTTGTGCACACTATCGCGCACCCATATAAGGTCAAAAATTTTCTTTAAAACAAAATCAGTTCAAAACGCAACTCAAAAGAAAGACCCAAAAATAATTAAATTAGAATTAAGTGTCGGTCGAGGTGTGACATTTATCGTAATAGCATTGATCTGGTTGTAGTTAATGCATATCCTCGTAGATCCATCTTTCTTATTAATGAAAAGAATATGATCTCTCCATAGAGAAACATTAGGGTAAATAAACCCCTTACTAATCAAATCCTCTAGTTGTTTCTTCAGTTCCACTAATTCCACTATGGTCATTCTATAAGGAGTTTTTGATATAGGCCTTGCACCAGGGATTAAATCAATAGAAAACTCAATTTCCTACTCTGTAGGATGTCTAGGTAAATCCTCTAGAAAAACATCAATGCATTCTTTCACAATAGGTGCATCCTTAATTTTAATATTTATTTATTCACTCATAGATATTGTTTTCTACCCCCCCCCCCCACCCAATAATTGAATTCAATAGAGCTACTGGGGGTGGATCTAGATAAGATTCAGATGATGAGGTTTTTGCTCTAAAGATAAGGGATTCTACATAATTCTAAAAAATTGTTACTTTCATCTTCTCGTAATAGATTTTTTCATCATAATTTGAAAACCAATCCATACCGAGGATTATATAAAATTAAATCATGGGTATGATGATAAAATCAGCACATAAAGAACATTTATATTCCATAATGGGAACTTCCTGACACATCTTTATTGTAATGATACTTTCCTTATGAGTTTTTACTGACAAATCCTTTATTAAATAAAATTGAAAATATATAATTTTCTTAGAAAAATAGTAAGATATAAAAGAATGTGATGATCCAGAATCAAATAAAACATTGGCTAAGTTTTAGGAAATGATTGAAGTACTTGCCACCACATCATTAGGAACTTCTACCTTAGTAGTTGCTATCGCATAAGCCTAGCATTTCTCCCTTGGCCTTTTCTGAGGAACGTTTACTTGACACTTTAGATAATCATTAGAATAGTGTCCCATCTCTCTACAATTATAGCATTGAATGTTAATAGCTTCTTTCTTTCCCTTGAAATCACCAGTATGATGGCCTTTCTTTCCACACTTGTAGCACACTCCTTTTCCTTTTAAGTAGGCACCGGGGTGTTTCCTTCCATGAGTATCACATGTTAGAAAACTCCCCTTTTTATTCTTCCCTTTATCTACTCTTTCCTCCACCACCCTATTCTTCTCTTTCTTTCCCTAAAATTTATAATACTTAGAGAATTATTTCTTTGTCTTCATGGCACATGAGACAATATCTTCGTATTATGAGAAACTTTGGGAAACTAGTGACCTTCAGATGAATGGTTTTAAACCATCAAAGAATTGATCAATCTTGATCCTTGGATTATGTATGTAGTCCACAATATGCCTTGCTAACCTTTTAAAGTTAGCTTCATACTTTGTAACATTCTTATCCTCTTTTTCCTTAGATTTAGAAGCTGCCTTTCCATATCTACCCGTTGTTCATGAGGAAAGTATTTTTCTAAGAATATTTCCTTAAAATCTATTCATTCCATATCTTCAATCTCTTTCTCCTCATTTTTGTTTTGAATTAACGGCCACCATTGATCAGAATCTATCAATATATGATAAACTGTCATTGAAACCTTCTCCCTTTTTTTACTTCTCAAATCAAGAAATATCTTCTCTAAAGAACTTATCCACTACTCTGCTACAAATGTGTTTGTATTCCCATTAAATGATGGAGGTTGTTGTTGTATAAAGAAATCTAACAATGATCCTCCATGTTGTGGATCAGGATTCCCTATACGAGTAAGGTTATTATTCATAACCTGATTCATTTTTCTCAGTATTGTTATAAGTTGCTCAGCACTAGCCACATCATCATTATCCTGCATAGGCGGGCAATCCCTATATGGGATATGCACGTTCATGCATTTTCCATTCCTTCCAATAGGTGTTATTTCTAAATAATGGCATACATTATATTAGGTTATTAATCATAATGTATAATCTCAACTATAAAAATACTTAACATAAATTGAAATCCTATGCATAGCTAATTTCATAATCATAAACATGGTTTCTTTGAGGAAAATTTTACTTTTAAACCCTTCATTATGGATTGTAAAGAAAATGTGAAGTATCCTAATCATATTCCCAAGGAGTTTCAAACCATGTACTTAGTAAGTTCTATTTTCATATACCAGGTTACCCCAAGTCAAGCCTAGAACACCTTGTCAGAGTTGTTACTCCTAGGTACATATATTCCAGAACCACGTCCACTTGTAGTATCTAGACAGGGATATATTTTCTAGGAATATCCACACAATATCTTCCTTAACAAAATTATAGTATACTCTTGTATTCTTATCCTAAAAGTCTACCTTAGGTTTTTTCCCCTAATATACATTTTCCAAATCTAGTTTTCAAGTTTTTTACTAAAATTCCTCTGATACCAACTGTAATGACCCAAACCTAGTTACCCAGAGCTGGTGCATTATTTTATTACATTGGAATGATTATAAGAAATTCATATCTTGGAGGAATGAATAGTTTAGTAGTTTTTTAAACCTAGATACATACATAAGTTCAACATTACAACTTTAAATTAAATATATAATAGCAATTTTATTGGGAACATCTATGAATCCTATATTATCCCTGAAAGTCATTCATAATATTCATCTTCGCAACCTGTGGAAAATAAAACATAAAAAAGGGGTGATATCAGATGATAAATAAAGGTAATTAATACATATATACATAAACACTGGACATTGTGAACAACTAAAAACACATGACTTTAAAAAAATATACTTGACCATAATGTGGAAGGAATAAAATCTAATAAAATAATTCCATAATAAATTATCATAAGAGTATGAAACATAAAAATTTATATTATACTACTAGAATAGTCACATGTTTTATCAATTAATAATATCACAATGAGGTAATGCATAATGTGGGATTTCTGAATCATATCCTCAAGGCCTCATCCAATACATCTAAAAATGATTAAGGCCTCAGCCAAAACTATATCTAAAAATGGGAAAGACCTCGGCCAAGTCTATGTCTATTTTGTCTCATGGGACCTACCAATGCATCGAGGGGATATAACAGGCCCCAAAAATCACTTACTAAGTCTAATTCATTCCTCATATGAATGAGGTTAAACATAAACAATATATACATTCATATTGAAACTAACATATGAAATTTAAATAACTTTCCCCAATCATTAAACATAAACACTAATCATTTGGAGTAATATGGTGATTGGTATCAAGATATCACATACACAATAAAAATAATCATAAACCATTCAATAAAATATGGTAGATTATATCATAAAATATTAATCTCATTTAAACATAAGAATCAACAAGAGTGTTGAAATATATGAAAATACTCTTATAAAATCATCACGTAATTCTTGAGAGAAATACCCTTTTACTTTGAAAAGAAGAGTTCTTTTGCAAAAAAAAATTTATAAAATCATAAGTGAACTAAGATATTTTTTCTATAATAAAATTATTTATTTTATAAAAATATTGTTTGATTAAAACATATTATGGAGTTCCCTTGAAAATAGGTAAGAATTCGAGAAGTTCCCATGAATCGGGCTTGTTTATTAGAAAGAATTTTTTAAAGATCCTTTTAAAAGATGTAAATCCACATAAAAGAAATAAGGATGATGTTTGGTAAATATATATAAAACATTAACACATAGTTAATGAGTACATAATAATAATTAATAATTTCATTGAGGTAAGTATAGAAGAAGAGTAACCCGAAAGAAAATGGAGGTTCGGGTAGAAAATCCTTACTTTATGTCCGGATGTATTCTGTACTTTACCTTAAGGTCATGTATAATCAAATTAAATCCACTAATTAATTAATTTATAACCTTATATACATATATTTGATTAATTATAGTTTTATTAAGTTCATTTATGTTCTGATTCATAAGTTATAAGATTGAATCATGTCGTTCTGGAGTGTTCTTTTTCCTTGATTTCATGATCGGTCCACTTGATTATAAGTAATAGAGTTTGTGTGGAATGGATATAATTATCCAGAATTGAAATTATATATTATTAATGAAAATAAAAATGTTTAAATGGCTATATATATCCTTTGTTTACATGGTATGAGTATAAATCAATAAATAATACATTTAGTGATAATCATTTAGATTTTTACGACGGTTTTTCGATCACAACGAACTAGTTTTGTTCTATTATTCAATATCATGTATAAATTATGGTTATACAATAATTTAATAAGATATAAAACATATTTTAGAACTATAAAAATGGTTTCATGACCAGTCTTGAAGAATAAATTGAAGAACGAAACTTCGTCGTCCACGAAGGTTGTAAATTGGCATCTCTCGGATGATGATTTCGTTTATAAAATAAAAGAGAGAGAGTAAGGAGATTGATAATGGTTTTTACATTAACATGATATAATTTTATTATATAGATGATACTATAGTAATAAATATCAATTGGATAGAGTAGGTTATGACAGAATAATAAAATAAATAACTTAAAAATAAATTAAATGGAAAAAGGAAGATAATTTTACCTCTTGAAATATATTCCTTGATAACCTACTTAAGGGAAGGGGTTTTGGTATTTTGGTAAGACCAAGATCTCCTGGAAATTGGGAGAGACTAAGAAAGATTATTTGGGTAGAACTTTGAGAATATTTAAGGCTTAGAGGAGTGAAGGGAAGAGAGAGTTATGGGTGGTTTTTATAGTGGATGAGAGGGGTGGTTTTGGAATATCTTATTCATTATTTTATTATTTTGCTCAAGACAAACAATAGTATTGATTCTTATGACCAAAAATAGTAATTATTTTATGTGAGTTTGAACCAAGTGTGCTTACATCATTCATACATCACCCATGACTCAATAAATCATGTATTTATCATTTATTGTAAATTATCGTACTTTACTATTCACCAAAAATTCAAGTATTTTAGAAAAATCCCAAAAAAAATCACCATAACCATTTTTAAATGTGTAGAATTCAAAAAATGGACTCCATTTTATAAAAATAATTTTCTAAATATGTGAAATAAAATCATTATTTACATGAAAAATATAGATTTTAAATTTAAAACTGATTTTATAATACTTTCAAAAATTAACTAAAGACTCATAAATTTATACTAAAATCATAGGACAATAAAATATTTATTTAGGGATACATTTTATGAAAATTAATTTTATTTTCATTCAATTTATTAATTTAAAATTGTAATTAAATATTTAGTACTCATGAAAATACCAACACTTAATTAATAATTTTTAAAATATTCACTCTCATTTATAAGGTGCCTAAATTTTATTTATACTTACATGGGTGAGTTTACTATTAATAAGGTTCATATTACTATTCATAAGGGTACATTACTATTCATAAGGGTCAAATTACTATTTACTAAAAACGTAAGTTAATCCTATCAGAATCTAAATATCTTACTGATCGCAACCATGCATGTCCGTCTTTCGAAATTCAAAACACATAAGTGGAAAAATTCTATCTAACTGCTAGGTTACAACTATCTCTTATAAATAAAAAAGTGTTTGTTTCATAGAGACTCAGTATTTCTTGCATTCTATATTAAATTTATTTGAAAGTTATTATGGTGTTATAAGAGGGGGTGGTCATTCATCTGTTCCTCACCAACCTGGATATTGGGGAAAACACCCTCCTATAGTCAATTAGGTTTCAGTCACCCTACCGACATGGGTGGGGTAGCTTATGAAATCAAAAAACATACATGATATAATATAGAACATAACCACATTATGGGAATTAACCTAGTCTTAGGCTCAACTATAGATATCATCACTTAGACACCTAGATTCCACTTATAAGGAATATATATCCTATAAGCACACAAGCATTCAAGAAAACCTTCATTTATTTATTTCTATTAAACATTAGACGTTACATTAATTCTTTCAATTAACCATTAACATTTATTAAGTATTAATTTAACTCGGTCATCAACTAATTTCCATACCCTCATGGCATAAACATCTTATCTCATGGTTTCTCATGATTATCATTAATTTCATTCCAAAAATCCATCAACCCTGCGGGTTAAAAAATTTATTATTATTTATCATTCCATAATTCTAGGTAATCTAAAAAATATCCTAGGCTACCATAAAATAGATACATAACCAAGTACAACTATTTGTCTCAAGCAGTGGGGAAAGAAATATAGAAATAATTAACATGTCTATCCATTCTTTAAGAACATTTATTAACAAAGAAACATCCTGTATTTAGCAAAAAAAATGGTCAAGACTAGCTTCAACCCATTCCATTAGTCCTGGTACCATCCCTAACACCATCATGAATAATACCATGCATCTCACTGTCATATCAATTGTTTCCACAAACTTGGGCCTATCTACCCATGTATTTTCAACCATTGACCATCCTAGTCTCACAACATGTCATATATTATAGATCACAACCAAAGAAAATACAAAAGGAAGTAAACAACAAACAAACTTGACAGGTCATCTAGGCTCTAAAAAAAGGCATCCAACATTCACATGGAGATAAACTTGTATGGCCATAAAAATTTATATTTATCAAACAACCAGTTTTGTTACTATCCTTGATTAACCAATTTCTTTATCATAGGTTACAACTAAAGTTAATCTAAGGAATTAGTTATTACAAGCTATTAGTTATTTAAACATGCTTCCATACATAACTTCCAGTTTCAAAAAACTAAGGAAGAACATTTTAATTGAACATCCTAATTTATCATTTCATCAACTATAATACCATATTCTCATTATTTATCCAAAACCATAATCATAAGAAATAATTCTTTAATTAAACATTCAGCGAGCATTATTTTATTTTGATCAAATTATAAGAGAAATGATTTCATTAAACATGTATCTTTAATTATTTAGCCAACAAACATTTTTAGCTTTATATTACTTAACCAATTTCATTATATCAACATGCTAAATGAAATAATAAAAAAACATGCAAAAAAATCATATTATAGATAGAAAAATATCCCATAAACACTACTACAAAAACGGGATTTATCAGCACTCAAAACGGGCTTTAACAACGCTAAAAAACGCTGTAAAGCTTAGTACTGATATAGGGGGGTCCCTTTTATCAGCGCTTTTTTTTAGCGCTGATAAAAGGGACCTTTATCAATGCTTTTAAAAAGAACTAATGAAAGTTAAAAAAAATTAAAAAAAAATAAAAAAGAATTATATAATGCGGGGATAGCTTTTAACAGTGCTCGACCCCCCCATTTATCAGTGTTAGGAAGAACCCCCCCCCCCCCCGCACTCTTTCGCATGCGCAGCCCTTTGCTTCCACCTGAACTCGAACCCGTGACCTCCCCCCTTTCGCGGCTGCACCTTTACCACTAAGCCATTTCGTTTTTCCCCTATTTAATGATATATCTATTTATTTATATATATATATATATATATATAATTATATTTATTCGTATATTGATATAGATTCATATTAATATAAATATATTTATTCATATATTAGTATATATATATTCATTTGTATATTAATATATATTTATATTTATTTATATATATTTTTTTAGTTATAATTTTTTATCCGTATATTTATTTGTATATTAATATATACTTATAAGATTAGTTTTAAATACATTTATGAAAAAATATGTTTTTTATGTGTGTTTATAAATAAATAAATAAATACATACATACATACATATATACAACACACAGACACACACACACACAAGAACACATATATATTTACGAATAAATACATATATATGTGTATTTGAAAAGACATAGAATGTTAAAATGACCATAACTTATAATCTAGAAGCCCATTTCGATTCCACAACCAGTCAAATCGAAGAAAATGAAACAATAATTGATATGATATTTGGAATAGGCTTAACGGACATCTGGATCAGAAGTTATACTTGTTTGAATGTTAACAAATCGGGGTATCCTGACTAAAAACTCAATTTTGGAGCCCTTCTAGGCATTTTTTAGCCTCAAAAAATGTGATAGAATCTTTACTTAGAGCTCGTCGTAGGCTTTGATTTGATATGTTGTAGAGCTCAAACGGACACCTGGATCAAAAGTTATGGTTATTTGAAGTTTGAGTTACATTTTAAACTTATTTTAGATCTTTTATTAATTGTTTTGATTTTTTGTGTCTTCAAATTGTTATTAAATGATTTTTAATCAATAATTATTAGAAAATTATTAATTAATAATTTTTTTTAAAATATTTTAAAGTTATTTTCACTAAATTTCTTATATATTAAATGTAATAGTATATTTATACGTATCTAAAACATATTTTAAAAATATATATTATATTTATATCAATATAAATATACTTATATAACAATAATTTGTTTTTCATGATTTTTTTTGAAACATAAAATTTATCACCGGTAGGAAAAAGCGCTGATAAATCCCCCCTTTATCAGTACTACTAAAAAAAGCGTTGATAAAGGGGTCCCCTATATCAACAACAAAAGAAGCGCTGATAAAGGGGGGCCTTTATCAATGCTGAAAAAAGGGTAGTGCTTCTCTTGCCCGTTTTTGTAGTAGTGAAAATAAAAGTAAAATTTTTATCATAGTGGAAACATATGAAATCGCTACAACCAAAATCGTTTCTTTTTCATTATTCCCATTTATTATTCATTAAGCTTAGTTCAACCATTTTCCAAAGAGATAAAGCATGATGACTTTATGATTGTATGTAAAAACAAGTAGAAGAAACGAATCCCCTACCTTTATTAGAATTTCAACGTTCTTCATACAATAATGGATGATCGAGGTACAACCACCACTGGAAGGAACACCACCAAGCCGAAGGAAGGATAACCAAAACCTGGAATTCAAAAACTAGCATCAAAACAAACTCAAAACACACATTAAATATAGGCTAATACCCCAACTTATACCATTTTAAAATAATAATAGTGGGTAAAAGAAAAAGGGAAGAAATGGTACCTTGAACTCGGTCTGTTTAAATATCGTCAAACCAGAGGTTGAAACCAAGAGGAATCAAAAAGAGGCACAAAATGAAGGTAGAATGAAATCTACCTTGAATAAATTACATTAATAGAATCCTCTATATTAGAAAAAGATATTTCATGCCCTATTATTTCTGAATGGGTCTGTAAAATGAAGGAATGTTTGAAGGAGGTGTGTGGATTGGTTAATAAAGGGGGAGAATGAATTAAAATGCATTTAACCTCCCCCCCCCCCAACTCCTATATTTTTTCCCTTTTCAAAATGATAAATATTTATAAGGATAAATGGTTGTTTTATTCATTTAAAAATTATCTCAAATTCCACCATGGATTCCACCAATCCTGGACATATTTGTGGTAGTTCTTGAGATCAACATCCCGACACAACATCCCCCATGGCATGTTGCACATAGCCAAAGCATTTTTCCCTTAACACATCTTCCAAAATGACTTATAAATTCATTTCCACTATACATTTTAGATATAAATCCTCCTAAAGAATCATGTATGGAACTATTCCAACCTTGGGTATTTTGACTAGCCCATTTTAAATAGAAGGAACATGACGTGACCAAAACAACTTTACAAGATATGGTGTTGGTCATGGTGCACCATGTACCACACATCCAACCAAAATCCCACCACCATGCCCACTTTCAAGGTGTGGTGACCTCTAAAAATGCCTAAGTCCCTCTTAAATCCTTTGAAACACCTCCTAAACTCCCTCTTGACACCTATAAGCCTCTAAAACCATAATAGAAAGTTCAGGAATATTCATACCATTACATGTATTTCATATATTATAAATATATTTATCATAGAAAACTATAGTGCTCCCACTAACCTGTTAGAGACACTCAACACTCCTTCATTTCCAAATGAATATTCTATGATCATTATGCATGATTTATACATAAATGAATTTATGTAATTTTCATATCTTATTTGCGTTTATTGATGTCACCTATCCTTTCTAGTTTTCCCATATAGATTCTAACCATAGTATCTCCTTTATTCATATCATACAAACATCTTCCATAATTTGGTATTGACATTCAATAGCCCGATATAATGATCATGAAAGTATTATTTGAAAGTATAATTCAAAAATATTTCAATCATGATGATTGGTGTATATGTTTTTTTCATAGAATAATCCTTTCAATAATCAATCATGTTTTATTAGTATTAGCTTATACCATCCATGCACTATTTCTATTGAATACTCACCAGCAGTATCAAGTCTTAAAAACATTAAAAATATGGAGTCCCTGAATTTTGATACATGGAATCCATTACTTGAATTCATATATACATATTATCCTTAGCATGTTTCCATTTATTTATTTCTTATAGGAATCATTATTCTAAAAGAATAATATATGTATCACCCACCACAGTGAACATAAAACATCTCTTTGGTTATGACTTCTTATACATTATGTTTCTTTGGAACTACTCCTCCCACTGATATTAATGGAGTCTAGTATTCTTATGTCAACACATGCACATTCAAAGCTTTGACCCATAAAAGTTTATTTTACTCCCACTATCTTAAAATTGATAGGTTTCCTTTATGTAAACATAGTCGATATTAACTAAATTCTAATATCCTTAGTGGATATATGATTATTAATTAAGATAAAATAAGTGTTTTGATGTTCGTTTGTAGCTAAAACCAACTTTTAAAAAATGATTTTAAACAAACACTCGAGTTTGTGGCCTAATAGATTCATTTCATATCATAATTGATATGATATACATTAGTCAATATAGTTGGCATATAATACTCATCATTGATCTTACTTTTAATGACATTGTTATATTGATGTATATAAGGAAATGTGAATTTTGGGAATACCTTTACTTCATATGTATATGATCAATGATTACTTGGATACGATGTTCTCTAATAATCCATGTCGTGGGAGCCTCTATCTTTACAAATTAAACTCATTTACTTCACTAATAATTTCTTAAAATTTCTTGAAGGAATCTCATGAAGTATATAAATTTTCCTTTAGCTTTATAATAGTTCAAATAGACTTACTGAACTAACTCTAAAAGATTTGTGGCATGCCTTTATTTATAAATTTTTATCTATCTAAAACATGATAAGTAGTTAATTAGTATACCAAGTATATTAGCTCAAAAGAGACTGAAACATTTTTCTAGATATAAACAATTCAAATACCATCAGTTTTCTTTGAAAAAGAATTATCTTTCCATAATTAGGTAATTGGGTCTTATAATTTTATATTCATCATTAATTGTAATAGATATATGTGATTCAAGAGTTACTGAACCATTAGTTTAGTATGATGTATCATAACAAAATTTATTCCAAATGTGAAATAATGTCTCATTGTGTCTATTTGTACACTAAGAAAAATGTTTTTAGTAACACTCATTATAAACTCAAATCAATCCATTTTGGAAAATTAGAATTTTTGTTTTCTCACTATTGACATAGGAATCACCCTTTCTCAGCCTTTGGGAGAATTTACCCTACTTATTATAATATTTATAATATTTATTAATTATCAAATGAGAATATATGTAAAATTAATTTTATTTAATTCCAAATAATTACAATGTAAATATTATATTCAATGATGAATGTTCTAGAATTTTATAGCTACTTTTACTTTAATTTATTGAAATTATTATAATAATTGTTTCTTTCCACATGAGAAGTAAGTAGCATTTTTTTCATTGCTTTCTCCTTTAAATACTTTTTCTCTTTAAATAATTTCATTAAAGAACCATTGACTCTAAAATAGACATGGTATTTTTGACCTTGTTCTTTGCTTCATTTTTATAAGGGATAAGGAAACATGTTCCCACAAAACCTTATCATTCTGGTGAATCATCATCAAAATATTCCTAAAAATTTTATCCATATTTTTTAACTAGTCTTGTATGAATAAGGATAACCATATTGGTATGGATGATAAAATGAGATTAATGGATGATTTGTTATCCAAATAGAAGTCCAATTTCACTAAATTATCAATATACTCTAACATTTTAAATATATAATTAGGATTTATCTTGGTTATTATTCTAGATTACACTGATGGAGTGAATTTATATTCTCATTTTTCTAAATACTCTCCTTTTATATTTTCAAATAAATGAGAAGAGACTTCATGGTATTAATATTTATGTCCTTATATTTCTTTATCATCTCTATAGACACAATAAATAGTATGATGTAATTAACATAAGTTGAATCCTCTATCAATATCATATAGACATCCTTCTTACCATTAGATTCTTACTAAGGTAGTGGATCAAGAATAGGGATTCCAACACATAGTATGAATTCTCCAATAGTAGAGTAGTGTACAAAAATTATGCCACTCTGGGAAATTTGTGCATGTGAGGACATGCCCTGAGTTAAGGAATGGTCATAGTGTTTTTCATGGATTTTCTTTTGTTTTTTTAATAATAATTAAAATCTATATAATATTTCTTTACTAGATTATAAATTATCTGAGACATAATAATTTTAACATTATTAAGTCTACCACTATTTTATGAACTCTCAATGGCCCTCACCATCAAACTCGGAATATTCATTCACTTTGGAAATCCTAATGGAAAGGGATCATTTTCCCCTTATTATAATCCAAAAAAAATCCGTGAAAATTATAATATTTTTTTAGGTAGATTTTGGACTTACAGATCCTTGTTCCATTAAGTTGACTCCCCAATCCTAAAATCTTGACTCGAATTTCCTCAACACTTGCCTCTAAAATTTGTAATGAATAAACAAAGGCTATTAAATCCAATACAAGTTTGGTTAATTCAACCCACCATATTTGTTTAGATTTCCTGATAATTAAAAGTTCCTATCAAAAAGACCTGAACCAAAACTTTAACTATGGGTTAATCTTAACTCAGACCATGGAAGGTGTAATGACTTAATATCAACTTGAGGTATTTTTTTATTATGCATAAATTTTTCTAATTTTATCTTTTACTCATCTTGTTAATATAAATTGGATTTTACTTTATTGATTAATCATAAATTGATAAAATATTTATATATAATCCTTTTATTTTAATTTTATCTTCTCATATTAATTCATTTATTTATGTGATTGCGACATTGCATCTATAAAATAAATCAGGTGACATGCAGAAATAAAATAAATAAAACATAGAATGATCATGAGTTTTAAATAGTGGTTTTTTTATTGAGTAAACAATAAACAAACCATTGAACCTAGGGTAAAAACTAATTGATTTGGTATGGGCTTGAGCTACATCATTTTGCCTCTGTGCTATGTATCTACCAATATGGTTTCACCTTAGATCCATCTTGAACCAACTCCTTGTACTAGGTATATCTATCCTTACAATGTATTTACTTCACATACTAGTAAATGTAATAAGAAAATGGTTTACATAAATAAAATTTTAGGCATGCAGGACCGTATATAATAAAAATGGAGGGATTACTCGTAGGCCATCAATTTAAATTAATAAAATAATTACAAAACTCCATGTAATAAATAAATTAAATGAAACCAAACACATTTATAAGTCAATATAAGATCATTATCATCCACAAGTGAAATAAATATGAATTTAATATATTTTCCTAACATTAATTTCAATTAATTATTTTATTAATATAAAGTGTGCACTAATTAATCTGATTAATTTCCTGATTAATCAATTAATTCATTTTATCTTAATCTCATTCAATTTGTCCTGAAGTTACCCATCCACTGAAATTTTAAATTAATTAATTTTATTTAAAATTAATTAATTACTCAGCCTGTTCTTGGAGGAAAAATGGTGTGTATCCTTCTAAACTACTCGACATGGTCCTTATTGTATACAGTGTACTCATACGACATATCGTGCACATGATATGTGATGTAATTTCATAGAGTATACTATAAAATAAATAACACACTAAACACATGTGAATTACTATTAGTATACTGATTTAATGTTGTAGTGAGTATAGTATGTAATGATTATTCAAGACTTGTACTTATTTATTTTATACAGAATTAATTAATCATTTAATATAATATAAAACCTATCAATTGGTGTGCACTATCAAATTAATGACACACAGACTCATATTAATGAGTTTTAATGGATAAATAAAATAATTTCCTTTCTATGTAAATTAATTTATGAGGTGTATATCTTGGCATGAAAAGTATTTCATGTAAACTGGTATAAAATAATTATGTCGTGTGGAATTAATTACAATGTATGTAAATTAATTATGTAGCACACGGATTAATTGCACCATATGTAAATTAATTACACTATGTGTGTATTAATCACATCTCATGTGTATTAATTATCTATATGTGAATTAATTACCCCACATGTGAATTAACTACATCACATATGAATTAATTACATCACATGTGAATTAATTATGTGACCTCAGATGGTGGTCTGTAGGTCAAAAGATCTGGTTCATCAAGGGTGGCTCACTGAATGGTGATAGATTTGGACAGTGGTTAGGCAGCTGATGTTGCTTAATTTAGTAGTGTTGATCAGTGGTCATAGGTCACAGATGAGGGTTGGATCATGGCATCAGGTGGTAGATGTGGTTTTTGGTTTTTTGGTTATGGGATATGATGTTGTATGGGTGTCGAGGGTCGTTGATGGCTGGTTGGTTTCTCTAACTTCTAGATATAGTGGGTAGTGGGGCTTCATTGTTAGACGGGAAGTAGAGAAGTGGTGACCAAGAAGAAAATAGTGGATCGTTGACTAGTTTCTTTTATGGGGTCTTTTTTTGCCAAATTGGGCCTTTTGGCTATGAATTTTGGGATTTCATGCCACCTTGGACTTCATGCCACCTTTTCCTTTAGGCCACTAGCCCTCTAGGCTAGAACATGCTTTGGGATAAGGGATTTTGGTCCATCATTTGGGTCTTTGTACTAATGGTCATTCAGACTAATTATTGTGTGGAGCCTTTTGTCTCTGGGCATTCGGGATTTTTTTTCATGAGCCTTTGGGCCATATTTCATTTGGGTAACTTTTCCATGTAATGGGTTCCCTCCCAATTTAATAGGGGATCCTTTTCTTTTTTTCCTTAATAAAGGGGTTTAACCCCAAATTTGTTTCATCCTAAAAGTTACGTGATGTGTGAATTAATTGAACCACATGTAAATTAATTATATCTCATGTGTACTAATAGCACCATGTGTGTATTAATTACATTGTGTGTAAATTAATTATACCGTGTGTGATTTAATTAATTACTTTGCATCTGTTGACCACACGAACACTACGTCATGTGGGGTAACACAGTACGTTGGTGAGTTACATGTTGGGTAACCCTAGAACTGTAAACCACCTCTATATAGTTCTTTGTACATTATTAATTTAATTTTTTAACTGATTATGGGTTATATGAAGGATAAATGAAGAGAAGAAAAAGATATATTGATGATCATATTTAAGAATGGATTTTCACAAAATGAAAAATTAACTTGAAAAGCATATAATGATCAACAATAATTAAATAATTATAAATTTAGTATAACCCCTTTATTATCACTTAATGGTTTTGAAAAAAATATAAGATCATATCAGGCTAATGGCCAAATCATCTTTTTTTTAATTTGATGGATCATTCATAATGTACAAGACGTGAAATTCATGATAAATGAAAATTTTTCTAAAGAATATTGATAAAGAAAATCACTAGAACCAAGAGAATATATTTTTATCTTAATTTTATAATTAATTTAATTATAAGAAGAAATATTACATTAGTATTGATATCTTTCTTCATTGATGATATTGATCATTATAACCTGATTGGTGTAGCTTCATTGCTTATGGAGGACCCAAAGTAGAGCCTCTCTAGTAGTGATCCACATTTGTTCCTTCAATATTTGGACAACACCGATGAAACATTGGATTCTAGTGATGTTGATTGATTGTCTTGTGTTGTTCATCATGATCACTTCATGCTCCTTTAAGCTTAAATGAAGTTTCTCTTTTTCTTTTTAGTTTTGAGAAGAAGAGAGGAGGGGGGTCTTGAGAGGAATCTATTATGCACAACGATTAATGCACTCTATAATGTGATAGTAGTCAATTTATAAGCCTAGGGTTAGGGTTTAATATTTAATTAATTTCATAGGGGACCTTAATGAAATATTAAACCCCAAGAGACCTCATGCCATATAATAAAATAATATTATTATTTTATTCAATAGTGTGTGAAAATTTGTGCAATGATAAATATTTATTTTATAATTTGGTATATAAATATTTATCATAGAACCCAAAACGTATTCTTTTTATCCTCCTTTTCATTTATTAAATTCTTGAATATATATTTTTAATAAATATTAATCATTCAATAAATTAAAATAAATATTATATTCACAATCTGGTGAATGAATATTTTTTAATTATTTACATAATTAAATAAATTATTTATATATAGATATATAATTATTTATTACCTTGTGAATAAAAAGAGATAAATAAATATTATATATTCACATAATTAAACAATTAGCTCACAGATAAATATTTATTTAATATTTGTGATCAATTAATAAATCCTGAATAAATATTATTTCTCGATCTAGAAAATAATATTTATTCTAATTATTAAGTAAATAATTTTTAACTGAGATTGATGGAAACACTTTGTTTATAACCCTCTATGACTCTTCTTTAGTGGAATTAGGTGGGCTTTCCTAAAGTTCAATATTACTATCTAGTAATGGGTCAAGGCACTCATAGAGAAAGAAGATATGTCGCAATGACAACAATCACATATTAACACTCACTGTGTAATATAATATCTTTATCATGACATATCATCGAGCAGGTTATACACATGTGTCATCAACCTCTATAGTTGATATGTATTTATTTTACTATCTAAAATAAACTCATTATTATACTATGTCCATAAAATTTAATGTGATGGTTTTATTTCAATAAAAGGGCTAAGATATCAACTTTCATAAATATGGGAGGGACAAATCCTTCTTCTACTTATTCATTAATAACATATCATTTGTGACACACCCAAAATACCCAAATTCACCATGAACTATCTTATAATAGTTTATGGTAATACATAAAAGTGTGTGATTCATGATATAAATTAATAATAATCTTAAAGTCTAAGGACTACTACACACACTCGTAGATAGGAATATCTAATAACACAAAAACTTATGGAATTCCTACGAGTGGGTTTGTCCTTAAAATCCCTTATCTTAGAGATTTCTAAAAGAAGACTTTTTGATAAGAAGACTAAATGTATTAAAATCCTCCTACCCCTGATGGTATGAATCATCTATGTACCTTGGATGATTTCATCCAACCACAAAACATATATTTAAGAATATTGTCATAGCACTTCAAGGTTCTCATAATGTGGGGAACTACATTAACCTTTCAGTGCAATAGGTACTCTTTAGACATATCACATATAATTTCATATAGAAGAATGATAAAGTTGTGTTAAGAATTAATTTATATATCCATGAATATTAATAGGAAATATAAAGTACAAAGTAGTTGGTTCTAGGGAACCAACTCCAACTGACTCATTATTGATCTTACCTTATACATTCACCATCTATAATATGTAAATAAGTCTATGTGAGTTTAGGGGAACATTCAATCTAAATTAAAATATTTATGAATACTTTGTTAATATGTTCTTTGACATACTATATTGGAGGATTCTCTATCCTTTTCAAATTGAATTCATTACTTCACTGAGTATTCCTAAAATTTCTTAAAGTAATCTCACGAAGTACATGAATTTACCTCTAGATTCTACTTGGAATAGTTCACACTATCTAACTAAAATAACTCAAGAATATTTGTGGATTAAATTTATATCTAATGTTTACATAGTCTATAACATAAATATGTCATATACATAATATTTTTAGCTCAAAATAGTCTAAAAATAATACCGGGTATATACATGACAACTTATAGTTTTACTTGACTAGGAATTATCTCTCCAAGACTAGGTATGACACTTATAACTTTATATTCATCATTTATTTCCAATGTTTAATATCAATGATTCGATTATTATTGAACTATTAAGTGTAGTGTATCATAAAAACATTCATTTCAACAGAAATAATGTCTCGTTGTCTCTAAAATAAACTGAGATAAATGTTTTGGTAACACTTAATGAAAAAAATAGTTCAACTAGAATCTATCTATATAGAAATATGAAGTCATGTGAATCTCATTGTTGGAATAGGAATATCCATTTCTCAACCACTAGAATATAACACACAACTTTTTAATTCATATGTTGCTCACCGCTGGCATAGGAATCACCCATTCTTATCCATTGGGAGAACATGCATTACTTCTTATAATGTTTCTGTATTCTTCTCACTGATGACATAGGAATCACCCTTTCTCAAACACTAGGAGAACACATCTTACTTATTTGGTTAATTTATTAAAATAAAAATTTATTAAATACCCAATAAGTGAAATAGATATATTACATAATTAATATATCCCTAAAGTGGATGAAACTAATTACTTCTTCTTTAATTCATTATAGTTTCATTTCAAATGACCTTATTATCCACATGGGAAGAAAATATCCTCTTGTTCAACATACTACTAATGAATATTTCACCTCTTGAAAATATTTTTTAAAACCACCACTGACCTATAGTTGGTCATGGACTTTTCAACCTTTCATTTTTCATCTCATTCGGTATAGGGGTTGTGGAACCAAGTTCCCCAAAATTATTATTTACTTGGTGAAGCCTTATTAAAATATTCTGGAGTTCCACCATGCCAATTATATTTTTAATTTTCATAAAAAACACTTTTAAATGATATTTTAGAACCTGAAAAATATCACTACTAGGGCCCTATATTCCATGCTAAAATATTACTAAGTTATTCATCCCATAATTCTAGATGAATAAAGAGAACCTAGAAGATAATGATGATAATATGAGATTGATGGGTAATTTATTATCCATATGGAATCCCAAATTAGCTAACTAATTAATGTACTTTAGTATATTTAACACAAGATTGATAGTTAAGTACCCTCTTCCGGTTTACACTGGTATAGTGTAGTGAAAATATCATTTATCTAAAGTTTTTGTTTCTACTTCGCAAGATATATGGGATGATGTTTCATGGTATAGGCGTATATTTATTTATGTTACATTATTATTTCTCTATAAATAGACAATATTTTGATGAAATAGATAGTTAAAACATCACTATGTACCTAATGTAGGCATTCTTCTCACCTTTTCTTACTCTGTGAGGTGGTTGAACAGGTATAGATAATTCCATCACATAGTAAAAAATTTCCTAGTGTAGTTCAGTGTATAAAACAACTATACTACCCTTGTAAATATATGTCGATGAGTACATGGTCTACATCCTAAAAGATCGTAGTGTTGCATTGATTTCACTTTCCAAACTCTTCATTAATTGAAAGAATATTTTAGTTTTATCTTGATTACCAAAATATGTGATGTAATAAATTTTATTTATTAATCTCCCAAAATTTTATTGAAACCCAATATCCCTTTCCATTGGTTTTTATTATCTGATCTTGTGGATATTCTAGCGGAAAGAATCCATATGCCCCTTCACATAAGACAGATGGGGACCTAACAAGCTATTTAAAGGTATTAAGGTGGGTGAAACTTTCCAACTGTATTGACTCATATCTCCTTGATTTTTTTAGTGGAATCCCTAATTGTAGCACCCTGATATTTTTATGAAATATTTCTCTTAAAATATTTTTAATTCTTTAATAGCTTGGGTTCCATGCAACCATGAGTTTAAACGAACTACGAGACCCTATTAGTATAACCTAGCCCTTAAATTGGTGGGAATAAATATGAATAAAAATTTTATGAAATATATATAAATCTCTAACTCAATATGAATTTATTGGTAAGTTCTTAGAAAATAATCACATAATTTTAGTGAAATCACTTTATTCTTCAAAAATGATTTTTTATTCTTTTTATGAATGAATATTAATTTTTATAATTTCTATAAAATGGTTTTGAAAAAATGAATTTAATTTTTAAATTTATCATGTCAAAATTATCTTAAAATTATTTTTTTCTCAAAACATTTATTTTTTTAAGGAATAGTGAAAATACTGATTTTTATTGAAAATTGTATTTTCTTTTAAAGTCTTTATAAGATAAAATTATGTTTTTGATTAGTTTTAAATTTTAATTAGTTCATTTTAATTTAAAATAATTAAATTATGTTTTTTGAAAAGGTTTTTATACACTAGTTTATTATAAAAATAATTTATATTTTAAAAATGCATTTTTCCGAAAAAACTGTTTTTCATGGTGTTTTATTGGTTTTATTTT
The DNA here is from genome assembly GCA_963277665.1 of Viscum album. Taxonomy (NCBI): domain Eukaryota; kingdom Viridiplantae; phylum Streptophyta; class Magnoliopsida; order Santalales; family Viscaceae; genus Viscum; species Viscum album. Next base: position 2,000,124,408 of record OY728157.1, read on the forward strand.
AAATTCAATTCAGAAAATTTTGTGTCTTTCATTTTGAAAAATGGATTACAAAATTATATTTATAAGGTAAAAAATTATTGAATAGGTCCCTTTTATTTTTTAGCCAATATGAATAGTAACCTTGGTAACTTTTGTTGCCACGGTAAAGGGTAAATTTAGTATTTTAGGTTAAAAATAAAATGATAAAGACTATAAAATGACCCTAAAACATGACCAAATTTTATTGGATAAAGTTAATTCGACCCATAAAACCTAATAATCTAAATTTAATTGTTTAATGGATACTTGTCTATGAAAATGACTTATATAATAGTTAAATCAAAGAAAGTCATAAAATGTAAATTTTTTGTCTTAAATATCTCTTATGTGTCCACATGGGGACAAAAGAATTTTATGAACGAATCTAAACGTAAATTTTTAAATTAATAAACATATTTTCATGATAAAATTTTATTTTTGACTTTTTGGGCCACTTAGATGAGATTATCATATTTATAATATTTTATTTAATAAAAAATTAAAGATACCACATTCATTTTTTAAATGCTATATCATTTTTAATATAGATTTACCCAAAATATATATTCGTCTATGAATATTATTATGAAATATTGAAGAGTTATCTTCATCATGGTATTTTATTTTTAATTTTTAGTGAGTAAATATATATATTAAATAATTACACAATGCTAATGTAGTAGTTATTTTATTAATAGAAATATAAAATAAATGTTATTAAAAATATTAAAATAAATATAATTTGAAATAATTAATTTAATAAAATAACACTAATACAAAAATAGTTTTATTCAGCACTATGGATTTAACAGCGCTAGCTAAAAGTGTTGTTAAAACCCCCCTTTTTCAGCGATAGAAAAGGTGTTGTTAAATGGGGCCTTTAACAGTGCTTTTTTAGCATCATTAAAGGGGGTCTTTAATGGTGCTAAAAAAGTGACGTTAAAGGGGGATCTTTATCATCACTTTTAATAAAATGTTGATAAATCCCCCCCATCAGTGTTAATAAAAAATCAATGATAAAGGGGGTATTTATCAGTGTTTGTAAAAAAATACTGATAAAGGGGTGTCTTTATCAGTGCTTGTAAAAAAAGCACAGATAAAGGGAATATTTCAAAAAATATATTTCATTAAAAATATATATTAATATATAAATATATAAATATATTGATATTGATATAAATATAATATATATTTTTTAAATATGTTTTAGATCAGGCTAAAAAGGCATTTACACTTAATATATAAGATATTTATTGAAAATGGCTTATAAAATAATTAAAAAATATTTTTAATTAATAATTTTCTAATTATTATCTATTAATAGTAATTTAATAACAATTCAAATATAAAAAAAATTAAAAAAATTAAAAAAGATCTGAAATAAGCTGAAAACATAACTCGAACTTCAAACAGACATAACTTTTGATCCGGGGGACTACTTGGACTCTACCACATATAAAATCAAATTTTACGATTAAATCTATGTTTTTTTTACTAAGGAAACCTCAATAACTATTTATTTGAGTCTAAAAGAGTCTTTTAAGGCCTCCAAAACTGTGTTTTTAGTTGGGGTACCAAAATGTTTAACATTTGATAGAATTTCAGTCTCGTTTAAGGGGGTCTTTTTTCCCGTTTTTAGTGGGGATGAATTTATTCCTAGGTATTATATTCATATTGATATTATGGTTTTGAAATTTTATCAATTTTCATATTTTACTGCTATTATAATCAAATATATAACAATATATGGATATTTTTTATATATTCACAAATAAAAATTTAATTTTATAAATAAATATTTAAACATATTTAAATATAAAATTTATTTCTCAATATATAAATATTATCTAAATAAAAACTAATATCCATTTTATTTAAAATAATAATGTATGAATATTTATATACCTATACAATTAATGTATATATAATGTTTATATATGTGTGTGTGCATGTGTGTTTATTGACAAACAGATATATATTTATCTATATATTCTAATCTATGTATATAAATAATAATATGTAATATATGTAAATGAATATATTTATGTATAATTATATTTATATATTCACACACACAAACACATATATGTTTGTATGTATTTATAAACACACACATACACACACAAAACTTATTTTATATATGTATTTAAAAATATATATATAAACATATATCTAAATATATGGATAAAAATGTAATTAAATATATATAAATATATAGATATATCATAAAATGTAAAACAAAATAATATAGGGGAGTATAAAGGAAATTATTATATAAGATAGAGGTCTTAGGTTCAAAACTCGTTGGAGGCAAGGGTACGCACGGGAGGGTGGGATTTTCTAAAGTGCTGATAAAGGGGGGGAGCACTAATAAATGTGGGGGGTGGGAAGTGATGCTAAAAAGGTGGGGCATGAACACAAAAAAAAATTATCCCTTTTATCAGTGGGTCCTTTATCGATGTTTTTTTTCCTGTTAAAGGGGGTATTTAAGAGCGCTAAAAAAGTGCTGATAAAGGTGGCCTTTAACAGTGCTAAAAAAGCGCCGATAAATACCCCCTTTATCGGCACTAAAAAACTACTGATAAAGGCACCCTTTATCAGTGCTTTTTTTACCACTATTAATGGGGGTCTTTATCAATTTTTTTATGAGCACTGTTAAATCTAACTCTTTAACATCGCTTACATTATCAGCACTTCTATAGTGCTGATAAATCCCTTTTAATGGCTCTATTAAAGGCTTGATTTATAGTAGTGTAATTTTCTAGATGACCTTGACCTATTTGGGATATAATAAAATATTTGTTTTGAAGTTAACTTGTTATATTTATATTTTTAAAAGTCCAACTAATGAATAGTTTCAAAATTGAGACTAATGATATTTTATCAAAATAATATTTTATTAAATTATTTAAAAATCATAAAACATATTTAAAAATACAAATTTATTATAATATGGTCAATAAATTTATAAATTGTTCATTTATGGTCAAATTTACATCACATAAGTAAAAATTATAACCTTTTAATATTGAAAAAAAAATTACCTTATTTAAAATTAAAATAGGTTAACTAAGGGTTAATCAAAATGATAAGATTTAAAATAATACCAAACTTGTCTAAAATATATTAGTTGATGAGATTAATAATTTATATCATCTTAGATTTGAACTCCTGTCTTTTTGGAGGTATTTGGATTGTTATTGAATTTATCATAAATTAATATTTTGAGAAATTCCAAAAGTGCCCCTCACCTCAATTATGAAAGGGAATATTCTCCCTCAATTATTTAAATCACATTGAGACTTCAAGCTTGACCATACCCTAAAAATTTATATTATAAACTTCACTAGACACATTATATAGGTTCTAGTATTCTCAAAAGACCAACCCTAGTGTCCTTAAGAGGAAATCTAAATGAAGTTTGTCGATGAAGAGGTAATCGTATTTACCAACTCTTTCAAGATTATTTATTCTTATACTTACTATTCATGTGTTATTTACATTATAAAGTAATAAATCTAGTATCAAATATTTGAGTATATTTTATTATGATTCTGTAACAAGCATATTTTACCATTTATCCATCCTATAAAAAACAAAAGAATTGTGTGTGTGTGTGTGCGTATGATTTACCATCTCCATGTCGTGGTGTAATATGTTTTTCATCACTGCTTTATTTGGATGGGTATAATGATGAAAATAATATATATATATATATATGTGATAATTATAACATTATATTTATTCTGTAAAAAAATAAATATACCATCATCTTCGTTACCATTTCACCATTAAGGCAATGATACCATTTCTCATGCGTATGTATGGCATTTCATCTCCATGATGTGATGTGATTAATTTTCCATGTTCATCATTCAATAATGATTATATAAATGTATATAATTAATAAATATGATATATATTATCTTAATATAATTTTAGATATGAAGGAACTATATCCTATGCATAAGAACTGGGACCTATATGACAAAACATGCATAGAAAAATGAAGCAGCTAACACCTGAAAGAAGGGTAATAATGAAATATTATTAACAAATGAGTGATAAGATGATATAATAGGATCATATATGATATCATAAATATGAATATGTTTCTAGTATAAATTAATAAAAATCTTTAAACCATTATACAAGAGTTTCATATACATATGAAGGAAATCAAACTTATGGTAAGGGTTAATTTCACAATCTCATTATTATTTGGGATTGTTTTTATGTAAGTATCTATTGGGGAATATTTTTATTCCATGTCCATGTTTCTTAAAATTATTTTCCAAAGTTTTTTCTAAAATATTTTTATTATTATTCTACAATTGTTTAAATTCATTTTTATACATGTGTCAATTTTTACTAAACAGTTTGAAAGGAATCTTTTTTTCATTTTCTAAACAAGGTTCTTTGAGTATTTTCTGAAAAAAGTATGGAAGGAATATTTTTTTAAGTTATAAGAAATGAATTAATTTTTCTACTTTCATGATGCCTTTATGCCTTGAATCTTACCTTACAAGCTTACATGGTTATTTTCAAAGAAAATTTTTTCTTTTAATATTATAAGGCAGAAAGGATATTCTCCTCGAGAATTATTTCAAGTGATCTATCAAAATTATTTTCCATATAAAAAATTATTTGATGTTACTTATGCTTTATTGGGGATATTTTTCAAGAATATTGTACATATTTTTTTATGGTTGGTTTATGCATATGATTGCATGATATTTATGAAACCCATTTCTTTTCCTTGAGTTATGCTATGATGAAATGTTTATGAAACCCATTTATTTTCATAGGTTTTGATATGGTAAATAAATTATGTTCTTGTGGCATGAATATGTATAGTTTACATTATGTGATGGGTGTGGCCTATATCTCCCTCCAATGCATTAGGTAAATATTTATATATCATGATATAGACAGGACTATAATGGGAAGTAGACTTTGTTCAATAATACAAGGATGGAATGAGGAGTAAACTCGTTTTATTAAGGGACTTTGTCTACTGTGATGGTCTTGACAGTAAGCCTTGACTAATATAAAAATGACTTTCTATTCTTATATATATGCCACAATTTTATGTCTTATGTTATACTCACATGAATTATATTCTTTATAATTCATGTATTATGAACTTCTATGATTTATTCCATAACTCAATATTATAATCCTTGATATGCAAGATATAAAAGTTATTTTCATGTTCTTATGCCTTTATGATTATGTTATATCCATTTATTACCCTTACTAATCATCTGATATCACCATTTATTAAGTTTATTTTCCCCAGGATATGAAGAAAGGTATTAAGTAAGATGTGGCAAAAAGGGTTCTAGTTATGAAGGAATAAGCAGGAGACATTGTAGATATTTTATAAATCGGTTGTTTATGTTTCTAAGTATCCAAAGACACTAAACCTATATAGTTTTGGTCTGGTTTTGTTATGTTATGTAATTAATATTCTTTTATTTATATTTAATATCTATTTATGAAAAGTATGGGCTGTTATAGTTGGTATCATAGTAAGTTTTAGTTAACCTTTTAGTAATCAGGATGAGAAAAACTAGTAAGAACACTAAGGATTAGTCTAAGTATTTGATAGAATCATGTAGTTTTGGTGACGATTATTAAAGAACCTAGGATAAAACCTAAGGTGTCCTGAATTGAAATTTTATAAGTAATTTCACTTGATTATGTGGTTTTATCACTATGATTAGTGCTGATCACACTATATTTTTTGGTTTTATTCAATGGATGAAACCCAAATAAATTGCGTTAATGTTGAATGTGATGGACAATGTAATGATTTTCCTCTAAATAAACTGAATTTTATGGGAGCTAGAATGAAAAATATTATTGTTATTCTCACAAAAATTTCTCAAGTAATGAATTATATAGGACTTCCAAATAAGCAAAGGAGGGAACAACATTCTGTTGAGTCCTTCATGAGGCAGCACCCAATTTGTTTCAGTGGGTCTTATAATCCACTAGTGACTGAACAATGGATCAGTGCCACTGAAAATATATTTTTAGTTCCCCAATGTCCATAACATGAGAAATTCATTTTTTAAATCTATCATTTGAAAGGTGAAGTGGATCAATGGTTTAATCTCATCAAGAATATGAGTCAATGAGATAAATTTAATCCATGAAATGGGATGAGTTCAAAAACATATTTTTCAATAAGTATTTTCCTCCTATTCTTTGTAAAAATATAAAGAGGTAGTTCCTTAATCTTAATCAAAACTATGATGAATCTTTTGGTACCTATGAAGAAAATTTTATAAGACTTGAAAGGTATGCTTCTGGAATTATGATCTAACCTGAAATTAAGGTTGATTGATTATACAGTGGCTTAAAACAAAGTCTTCGAAGAGAATTATACATAAGGGGCTTTAGTAGCTGTGAGGAAATAATTTTATGTTCTGTCATGGTTGATGTGGAGATTGGAGTTACCCATCAATCTTATTGTTCGATAAGAAAAGAAAAATGGAATTCAAGGAAAAATCTAAAAACCATAGTGAAAAGAATATGAGATTTCCTTTATGCTCAATGTGTGGAAATAAACCTAGAGGAAACTTTCATAATGGGGCTAGTAAATGTTTTAAGTGTGGTAAAGAAGTTAATCGAGCAATTTACTACCGAAGTGATGGGAAAAAGATAACTAATGATGAAAATAGAGAAAAGGCTATATAGAATGTGTCTCCCATACTTCAATTCTTCATGTGCAAGGAAATTGGGCATTATGCTAACCAATGTCCAAATATAATGGTTATCAATGATGATTTATGTCAGCTATCACGAACCAGCCCAGGTCGACCCTGAGCCGGTCACCCGAGCCGGCCTGCGGCATGGCCCGAAGGGTGTTCCCGATCCCCACGGGCTGGCAACTAGTGTCGGGCATCAAGGTTAAAACATTGGGAATGATTTGTCCCAAAAAGATAAATAATTAAATAAGAATAAACAGAACAAAAGCACTAAACTCTAGCAGTGGAAAGAAATAAAACCAAACAGCAGACGTACCTCCATGTGACCCTTCGGTCACCTCCCAACCACAGCAAACATTGCTCCAAAAATGAGAAACTCAGCCAAGAAAACTTGAATGAGGGAAACTTGTGACTGAAATGATAAAAATAGGCGTGAGCAATAAAAATGCTCAGTAGGGATGCCAAAGTAAACCACAGAATCCAACCAAAACCACTTTCCAGAAACAATCCCAAAACACTAGTTTTCACATACAAAGATAGAAAATAGGGTTTTCATATTTTAAAGGAAAAGGGATCTTGTTTTACCATCTCAAAAACCAAAACACGCCACAACCCGTTTTCCCCAAAACAATGCATTTCTTGAAAACTGAAATTTCAAATTCATGTTTATCACATTTGTGCAAAAGAAGAACAGGTAATAAATAAATGTCGAAAACCGATTGCAAGTAAAAGTAAACAAACATATATAAGCAATAACCATGGGTGATCTTAAACATCCCTATAAAACCCCTAGATGTACTCGGGTTCAGACTACCTGCTGGCATGTTACTCCACATTCAATAACCAACTGGCTGCCCTAATAGCCAACCAGTGGCATGCCCCACAAGGCCTACCTACCAAGGGGGGACTAACCCGTCTAATCGGGGTAAGCCATCAACCGTCACTCGATTCTCTAAAAGATGCCCAGGAACCAACATTGGTTTTAACAATACTATGTAAATGGGAGGCCCTCGCACGCGTGACTCATCTCACCGCACTTGTCAACCCCTTACACGGACACCACTACACGACAATACTCGAAGGGAAGTCCCCCTATAGAGATGCCCCACAAATATGCATATATGAAATTCTTTCACATTCAACAAGGTGCCAACCGGGCCTTCACAGCATGCGCAGTTTCAAAACATTTTGTAAACGAGTTAAGTTGTCAATCAGGCACACACATTTTTTCCCAAGATTCAGTGCAAACACATTCTTCTTAAAGAGTAAACACAAATATTACAATTGAGTTGGAAGAGACAAATGGGACTTTAAGAAAAATGACCATCTAACTCACACCAAAAGCCAACCGGGCCATCTTCTTTCAATTCCCTATAAAACAACACATTATTTTCTATGAAACCTAGTTTTAAGAAAACATAACTTTAGTGTGTCATCTTCATTTGGAGACACATCCATGTGAGCACCTAGTGCTCCCATAGATGTGCCAACATCCAATGGAACATTTAGTTTTTAGAAGAATCTCCTTAAAAACCATCTTTCATAAAACACTTTAGCATTGAAACCAAACTCAAATTCTTTCACAATACTTTATAAAAACAAATGCATCTTTCAAACCAACCATCATTTCCAAATCTTTTCTAAAACAATTATTGGTTCGTCTTTTTGTTAAACAAACACACCAAAGCAATTTTTTACATTTCCAAAACACAATCACTATCAATTGAAACCAAACACATCACAAAGAAATTGATTTAACTTTACCAAGAACCTATGCATTTCATATAAACAAACATCAAAAGCCACTTTTAGAAATTTAAAACAGCAACATAACTAAGCCAGATGCTTTTCATAAATACGATAGATATGAAAACGATATAAAAGGATTAATTGAAAATACTCAAGTGCTCAAGGTTTGAATCTAAAAGGGAAATGGTTGGAAACACCTACCTCGAACAAAGGTCACGTCAAGATTTCTAACTCAAGCAGAAGCTCGCTCACACGCACGCACTTCCACATGTATATATATATATATCCTTAAACTGATGCATGTGTTCCCCACGCCATGAGGGAACATGCACACAGAAGATATATATATATCTATACATATTCATACCTGGGAATATACGTGCGCACCTTCGAAACCAACTGCAACTCCCTACGATAGATCCCCGAGACTCAGAACACCACAAATCCCTAAAATAAAATTAATCCAAACAAAGCAATCAAGATAAAAATCAAAAACTAACCGTACAAAAATCACAACGTTCACAAGTAAAACCCAAATAACACTTTAACATTTTTTTTAAAAAAAAACTAAGGGAAACACCCCCAAAATTGTATCAACTTATTTTAAGAACTCATATCACAATTTATCAACACCCCAAGTGCATAAACACATAAACATAATTAATGAATCACTCTAATGGCCAATTTTTTAAACAATTTATCAATGTCAAAGCATCACAAAAATCCAGACGAGAAAACCATAGTGATGTGAATTACATTTTAAAAATCGCCAAAATAATATTTGTCACTTAAACAAGTAAAACATCACAGACGCAAGAAGACGTAAACCAAGAACCGACTCTGGACCAGATAAAGACCTCAAGGGTTCGCAACTAAATTCTAAAAAAAAATCAGAACTATATAGCAAGATAATTAAGCGCATAAAAAAGCTGTAAAACAAGTTTTAAAACAAAAAGGAAGAGTGCAAACATTAGCGGAGTGATCCAGAGATAAAAATACACGAATTCACCTTCCTCGGAGGGGCGTGAATACAACAGCGCATTAACGGAAGGAAGAAAATCACCCCACAGACTAAACGCATAACCTGGATATCGAGCAAAACACGCCAAAAGGAAACGCGATATTAGAGTGTTATGGATTTCAGAATAACACCAAAAATAAAAAAAATAAAAAAAATAATAATAATAATAGAGAAGAACAACCGCAAGGGAGAGCGCTGGTGAGAGGGGAAGTTGAACCGGAGGGGGTCGGCTAGGTCGGTTGGGGTCGGCTGGGCACCGGATGCGGAACGGGGGGTGCGGGGTCATGGCAGGGAGGAGGGTGAGTCGGGAGGGTGAGCCGGACAGGGACGGTGGTCGAAGCTGGACCGGGAGGCGAGTGGCCTTGCGTCGGCATAGGAGAGGGGAGACGGAGCGGCGCTGTGGGAGGGCGATGGGGAGGGTTGGTGCTGGGCGAGGGCGACGGAGGGACGTCGGCGGAGGGGAAAACCGGTGGAGGACGGCGCGGAAAGGGGAGATAGGGAGCCAGATGAGGGCACCGGCGGACGGCGCAGGGAGGATTCCGACCAGGGGGGGTTTCGCATCGGACAGAAGGAGAGGGGGGGGTCGGGCTCACGCGGGGGAGAAAGTGGGGGGTCAGGTAGTTAGGGTTCTTCCTTTTTTTTATCTTAATAATTATAACAATAATAATAATAATAATAATAATAATAATAATAATAATAATAAACATATACACATAAATAAATATATATAAACATATATATAAACCTACTTATATAAACATAAATACATCTATACATATATATTTATAAACATATATATAACATATATAAACATATAAACATATATAAACCTATATATAACATATATAAACATATATAACCATATATATAAACATATATACACATAAGTATATAACTTTAAAACATATTTATTTATAAACATATGTGTATATATATACACCCATAAACATATATACACATACCTTATATATATATACACACAACGTTAAAACATAAACGTATACAAACATAGATACACATATATATGCACATATATAAACATAAAAACATACATATACATATATATACACACATAATGTTAAAATTGGATGATCGTGCGGTATTCGTACACCGTACGGTATCTAAGTGAACTGCAAGCGGGCTGCACGTACCCAAGCAGAAAGTACGTGTCCAAGCGAACTGTGCGTCTTAAGCGTACGGTGCTCGCGCACTATCCCAAACCATAAACTCATCCCAACATTAAAAATTTAAACCCGGACTCACCCGCACTTACGCAAAAACACCCGATGCCAAGAGAAATAAAATAAATAAAATGACTAAAAAAACAGGTGTGACAATTCTCCCCACCACAAACACTTTCTTCCCCCAGAAAGTCACCAAGCCAATAGTTATCATACCTCAAGTCTGTGCCCAGGCAAAACCAGAAGAAACTGAGAGGCTAGGGGTGTCCATTACCAACACAAGTCACACTCGACCAACTCGAGTACAATTATTGTCTGAGGTTGAGGGGAGAACACGGAAGGGTTCTCCCCACCACAGAAATCTACTAACACGGAGACCTTGAAACTCGAACACACCACCCCTGGGGGGGCACACGGGAACTCCCAAATCGAACCCATTTAATTTCTCCACATAGACTGAACAACACTCAGAGACTTAAATAGAAAGATTTCTACAAAATGGCCCAATAACCCGAGGATAAGGAATTAACTCAACCCCTCACACACCGACCGAAGAAAAACCTCACCGCAACCAGAGACAAGGGAATTTCTAGCCCGAACTCACAAAGGACCTAGAAACACCGCACGTTAATTTCATGAAACCAAACATCCCCCTAAATCACACAATTGAGACCCAACTCAAAATTAGAACAACCAGTTCATTCGCGGGCCCATCACCCTTCAAGGAGAACCGAACGATTTGACCACACACTGAGAATAGATAAGACCGCTTAGACTGCAGTAGAACAAGTTCATCACATCACCAGAACTATGATGAGCTTAAAACGGTGACAAGAACAGAACAAGGAAACTTTGGATATTTCCCTTCAGAAAGCTGAAAACATAATCCGAAGTGAGGTTTTACACACCCTCGGCAACTCCTGACTGTGCGCGAGCTTTTTGTCACAAACCAACCCGGGTCAACCCTGAGCCGGTCACCCGAGATGGCCCGCGGCATGGCCCGAAGGGCGTTCCTGATCCCCATGGACTGGAAACTAGTGGCGGGCATCAAGGTTAAAACATTGGGAATGATTTGGCCCAAAAGATAAATAAGTAAATAATAATAAACAAAACAAAAGCACTAAACTCTAGAAGCGGAAAGAAATAAAACCAAACAGCAAACGTACCTCCATGTGACCCTTCGGTCACCTCCCAACCATGGCAAACATTTCTCCAAAAAAGAGAAACTCATCCAAGAAAACTTGAAAGAGGTAAACCTGCGACTGAAATGATAAAAATAGGCGTGAGCATTAAAAATGCTCAGTAGGGATGCCAAAGTAAACCACAGAATCCAACCAAAACCACTTTTCAAAAACAATCCCAAAACACTAGTTTTCACATACAAAGATAGAAAATAAGGTTTTCATATTTTAATGGAAAAAGGATCTCGTTTTACCATCTCAAAAACCAACACACGCCACAACCCGTTTTCCCCCAAAATAATGCATTTCTTGAAAACTGAAATTTCAAATTCATGTTTATCACATTTGTGCAAAAGAAGAACAGGTAATAAATAAATGTCGAAAACCAAGTGAAAGTGAAAGTAAACAAACAGATATAAGCAATAACCATGGGTGATCCTAAACATCCCTAGAAAACCCCTGAACATACTCGGGTTCAGACTACCTGCCGGCATGGTACTCCACAGTCAATAACCAACTGGCCGCCCTAACAGCCAACCAGTGGCACGCCCCACAAGGCCTACCTACCAAGGGGGGACTAACCCGTCTAATCGGGGTTAGCCAGCAACCGTCACTCTATTCTCTAAAAGACGCCCAGGAACCCACGGTGGTTTTGACAATACTGTGTAAGTGGGAGTCCCTCGCACGAGTGACTCATCTCACCGCACTTTCCAACCCCTTACACGGACACCACTACATGAAAATCCTTGAAGGGAAGTCCCCCTGTAGAGATGCCCCACAAATATGCATATATGAAATTCTTTCACATTCAACAAGGTACCAACCGGGCCTTCACAGCATGCGCAGTTTCAAAACATATCGTAAACGAGTTAAGTTGCCAATCAGGCACACACATTTTTTCCAATAGTCAGTGCAAACACATTCTTCTTAAAGAGTCAACACAAATATTACAATTGAGTTGGAAGGGCCAAATGGGCCTTTAAGCAAAACGACCATCTAACTCACACCAAAATCCAACCGGGCCAGCTTCTTTCAATTCCCTCTAAAACAACACATTATTTTCTCTGAAACCTAGTTTTAAGAAAACATAGCTTTAGTGTGTCATCTTCATTTGGAGACACATCCATGTGAGCACCTAGTGCTCCCATGGATGTTCCAACATCCAATGGCACATTTAGTTTTTAGAAGAATCGCCTTAAAAATCATCTTTCATAAAACACTTTAGCATTGAAACCAAACTCAAATTCTTTCACAACACTTTATAAAAACAAATGCATCTTTCAAACCAACCACCATTTCCAAATCTTTTCTAAAACAACTACTGGTTCGTCTTTTTGTTAAAAAAACACACTAAAGCAATTTTTTACATTTCCAAAGCACAATCACTATCAATTGCAACCAAACACATCACAAAGCAATTGATTTAATTTTACCAAGAACCTATGCATTTCATATAAACAAACATCAAAAGCCACTTTCATAAATTTAAAACAGCAACATAACTAAGCCAGATGCTTTTCATAAATACGATAGATATGCAAACGATATAAAAGGATTAATTGAAAATATTCAAGTGCTCAAGGTTTGAATCTAAAAGGGAAATGGTTGGAAACACCTACCTCGAACAAAGGTCACGTCAAGCTTTCTAACTCAAGAAAAAGCTCGCTCACACGCACGCACTTCCACATGTATATATATATATATATATATCCTTAAACTGATGCACATGTTCCCCGCGCCATGAGGGAACACGCACACAGAAGATATATATATATCTATACATATTCATACCTAAGAATATGTGTGCGCACCTTCGAAACCAACCGGAACTCCCTACGATAGATCCCCGAGACTCAGAACACCACAAATCCCTAAAATAAAATTAATCCAAACAAAACAATCAAGATACAAATCAAAAACCAACCCTACAAAAATCACAACATTCACAAGTAAAACTCAAATAACACTTTAACATTTTTTTTCTAAAAAAAACTAAGGGAAACACCCCCAAAATTGTATCAACTTATTTTAAGAACTCATATCACAATTTATCAACACCCCAAGTGCATAAACACATAAACATAATTAATGAATCACACTAATGACCAATTTTTTAAACAATTTATCAATGTCTAAGCATCACAAAAATCCTGACGAGAAAACCATAGTGATGCGAATTACATTTTAAAAATCGTCAAAATAATATTTGTCACTTAAACAAGAAAAACATCATAGATGCAAGAAGACATAAACCAGGAACCGACTCTAGACCAGATAAAGACCTCAAGGGTCCGCAACTAAATTCTAAAAAAAATTCAGAACTCTATAGAAAGATAATTAAGCGCATAAAAAAGCTGCGAAACAAGTTTTAAAATAAAAAGAAAGAGTGAAAACAGTAGTGGAGTGATCCAGAGATAAAAATACGCGAATTCACCTTCCTCAGAGGGGCGTGAATACAACAGCGCATTAACGGAAGGAAGAAAATCACCCCGCAGACTAAACGCATAACCTGGATACCGAGAAAAACGCACCAAAAGGAAACGCGATATTAGAGTGTTATGGATTTCATAATAACACCAAAAATAAAAAAAATAAAAAAAATAGAGAAGAACAACCGCATGGGAGAGTGCCGGTGAGAGGGGAAGTCGAACCGGAGGGGGTCGGCTAGGTTGGCTGGGGTCGGCTGGGCACCAAACGCGGAACGGGGGTGCGGGGTCATGGCCGGGAGGAGGGCGAGTCGGGAGGGTGAGCCGGACAGGGACGATGGTCGAATCTGGACTGGGAGGCGGGCAGCCTTGCGTCGGCATGGGAGAGGGGAGGCGGAGCGGCGCTGTGGGAGGGCGATGGGGAGGGTTGGTGCTGGGTGAGGGCGACGGAGGGACACTGGCGGAGGAGAAAACCAGCAGAGGACGGCGCGGAAAGGGGAGATAGGGAGCCGGACGAGGGCACTGGAGGACAGCGCAGGGAGGATTCCAGCCAGGGGGGGTTTCGCGGCGGACAGAAGGAGAGGGGGGGTCGGGCTCGCACGGGGGAGAAAGGGGGGTCGGGTAGTTAGGGTTCTTCTTTTTCTTATCTTAATAATTATAACAATAATAATAATAATAATAATAATAATAATAATAAACATATACACATAAATATATATATATATAAACATATATATAAACCTACATATATAAACCTAAATACATCTATACATAAATATTTATAAACATATATATAACATATATAAACATATATAAACCTATATAAACCTATATATAACATACATAAACATATAAACATATATAACTATTGACGCTCCTTTTCATCACATTGTCTAAAAGAATGGAAAGGGAAATGACTTAGCACAAATTGATTCATCCTTTGAAGAAAACATCAAAAATCAACAAAGGCATGAACAAGGGATCAAAAGCACATGTGCCGCGCAAGTTCTATCACTGTCGCGCAAGTCCCCTTGTGTGCCGCCTAGTGGTCGTGCAAGTGACTTGTGAGACCTAAAGGATAACCGCCCGGTTCTTCTTCAGCCTATAAATAGACCCTGTGGGCCCCCCATTGAAGGGAGGATTTTTTCCAGAAACTCAGATTTGAGCTTCCGGCGCCCTAGTCTCTTCTCAAAGCTTCTGAAACACTTCTAAAGTAATTTCTTACCTAGAACGGAAGATATAAAGAGGAGGAGGAAGGCCTAAGTGTTGAAACTCATCAACACTTGCGTGCCTGAGTGTCCATCCCTTAAGGGAAAAGGTCACACTTGCGCGCCGCCTTACTCCTTTAATAGAACTTGCGCGCCCCTCTTCTGGAAGAACCTCAAGAGGATTCTAAAGGTTTTAATCAAGGATCGCTCAAGTATTACCCTACTAGTTAACCGTCACGCAAGTACCCATGTGTCGCGCAGGTATACCTGCGTGACCAGGACTTGCGCACCCACACAGTACCTGCGCGCTTTCCAGGACTTGCGCAGCCCTGCCTTTTTGGGTGCCCTTCTTGCCCATTTCACCCCTCTTAAGCCATTCCACCTCTCTTATTCAATATTCAGTCTTCAAGACACTCTTCAAAGACATTTATGGCATGATTTCTTGATTTGACTTCCTTATCTGAAAGGAATTCTGTGGAATATCTCTCAAAACCTAGTGATTTTCACATTTTTATGTCACTAAAGATTGAGATTTAATTCATTAAACCTCATCCTTTAAGATGAGAGAATCATTAGCCTAGGTCTCATTTTCAGAAATAATTCCCAGTCATAATTCTCAAATTTGGGCATCCTCTTTAGGAGTAATCCCCAAGTCCTCTAATATGGTCATCCTCCTTAGGAGTAAGCCCCAGATCCTCTAACCTGGGCCTCCTTTTCAGGAGTAATCCTCAGTCATAATTCCCCAAATTATGGGCATCTTCCTCAGGAGTAATCCCCAAACCTTAATTCCTTTAACCTGGGCCTCATTTTTAGGAGTAATCCCCAGTCCAAGTTCTCTAATCTGGGTCTCCTTTTTAGGAGTAATCCCCAATCCAAGTCCTCTAATCTGGGCATCCTTTTTTTAGAAGTAATCCTCAGTCACAAATATGGGCATCCTCTTCAGGAGTAAGCCCCAGTCTTAATTCTTCTTAACCATTCCTAATTTACCTTTGATCTGGGATTCCTTCTCAGGAGTAAAACCCAATCACAAGTCCTATCCTAATTTGGGCCTCCTTTTCAGGAGTAATCCATAAGTTAGATTATTCAAATCTCCATGAAGCACATATACCTTTATGGACCATGTTCCTGGATTTCTTCCCTGAAGTAAATCCTAATCTTCATTTATCTGGGCAGTCATACATACATAAGTCCCACAATATTTCTTATGATTTCATCGTTTATGGAACAATTGTCTAATTTTTACCAATACCTCTTGTTTCTCACACCGAGCATGATTCACGTGAGATTAGAGTGTAAAAGTGATTATGACATCCTTCTTTGAGCCATCAATCATAAACATCATACTCCCTTACTCAAACTGTGTGGGTTCTGATTCCTTTTTTTAAATAAAGGATACGTAGGTAGCTCATCTGTGGGTTCGATCCCAACTCTAAAATAATCCATGTCCTTCTGAATGACAATAAACTTCAAGTACCCCCACTGAGTGGCTTTAAAACCAGTATGGTCATCATAATGACCAAGATACTTCTATATAAATGTGTCGAAGGGTACCATTGACCAAGAATCTCTAATAAATATAGATAATTCTTTATCGATGAAGAACCTAGAATACATATAAAAGATTCTCTAAATTTCCTACATATTTAATCGTTGATTTTCAGATCTGAAGGAAAGCTCATTTTATACTTGGTAATGTAATAAGGATTCATGAACATAACTTAAATATATAAAGAGAGTATCAGAGTAGACAATAATTCCCCTCAAAAAGGTGTGATGAGTCCGACCTACCATCCTCTCGACCAATGCAAATTCCTAAGCCTCATCAGTCGAAAAACTAATGAGCACCTACCTTTGGAAAGTATGTCTAAATGAATGTGGAATCATTGGATGTTTCTGGTTCTACAAACAAACTTGTTATAAACCGATCATAATGTTTGAACCTCCCATCAAGGCGGTCATCCTTGGATTCCGAGGGAAACAAAAAATGGTGAACCCGATGTGAATCCTTAACCAAGTTAAAATAATGTTTTACCTATTTGTTAGGCCCCTATTTAAAACTCAATGAGAGGTCCAACAAAAAAAATCATTGACATATGTACTCATCCAAAAGATGTAGTAGATGAATTTATCTTGATTACGTCTATTATATCAAACAGGCACTCTTTTCCAAGATCTTCTGCATTTCTAGAATGGCTTCTCTCAAATTCACACCTGTGAATGTTGCTGCTGCAAATGCCACTGCTGCTACTCCTGCTGGATAGTCATCCGTTCTGAGGATGACATCACCTACTCGGCGTCTTCAATGCTGGGTATCAAATGCGTTGGTTAAGGAGTACCGTCAACATGGTACCATCCCAACTCTGGAGGCTGCCCGACAAGCCCTCCAAGTGAACAACTCACACCGGTCGTCTAAACAACGACGACCAGTGATCAAGAAGCAGGCGGTGCTGACTACCGTCTCCAACCGTTTTGGGTCATTATCCCCGGAACGCAATCACCATTCACTTCCTTATTCTGAGGAGGTGAATGAGCAGGTCCCTCAGGGCCTTAATTCAAGTAGACAGGAGTCCTTCCCGAGGGTTCCCACCAACAATCGCCACCAGACTCATGCGGCAGTGTGCCCTCAACATGATGAGGGTACCGAATCCAGGCGTTTGGCTCAGGTTCCTCGAACCCGAGCAGGAAAGACGAACCACCAGAGGCGGAATCCGGTCAACATTGAGCAGGTTCTCATCTCTGCCATCTCTAGAGAAGTCCACCAACCTAACTTGGTGGCAAGCAACGAGCGGGCACATATACCTGCCCATTTTAATTCTGTTGTCCAGCAAACTCATCTGGAAGCATCACGCCGATCCCGCCAGGCAATTCCGGCGGAGTACTATAGGCAGGAACATACACCTGTTTATACATCATCAGTTAGTCAGTAGGCTCGTCTGACTACATATGATGAAGATCATCAACCACATTTGGCAAAGTGCAATCAGCAGGCACATACACCTACTAGTATTAATCAATCCTACCAATAGTATCGCTTGGTAGCATTCAGAGAAGTCAGTCGGAAAGCCCCGATGACAAACAGGAGGTAGACTCAACTCTCTTCCCCCATACTTGAGTACTGTCAGGATTCACTGACAGGAAAAGGAGGAAAGGAGCAGGCACATATACCTACTCCAAGCACAGAATGGACGTATATCCCCGTTCCGGCAGCTGAAGTCACCAAGCATATTCTATCAATGGTGAAAGAGCAGAAGCAAATCCCTGCTCATATTCTGGATGCTTGCCAGGATATTATAACAGCTTCAGCAGCATCTCAGGGAAAGACACATAAATCTATCCCTACCAGTGGAGTGACACATCAACAGTTCACTCCGGAACAGATACACACATCTGTTCCAGTCCAAGAGGGTTGTGGGGAATACTCCCCCATATCATACGGACAACCAAGTCAGGCACATACACCTGATTTGAGTGGAGATCGTCAGCCTAACCTGACCATATTTCTTGATTAGGAACATACACCTGCTCAGAGCAGCCACTTTCGTCGACAAGTGGTTTCCAAGGCGAGTAAGAATGTGTCTAAGAAAAAGACCCGCCCAGCACAATTAGGAGATCAAGAGCCAATCTGTAACAAGGCCTTGCTCGATGCTGGAGTTCTTGAAGCCCTCAAATAGTTATCTGTTGGAATTCAAGATTCTACTACCTCAGTTCCCAATAATGGGAACATTAATTCCGAAGGTCTTCAACAGACACTTCCTCATAAAGGCTTGCTTCATGACAATTCGGTCGATCTTAAAGTTTCATCTTCAGATGAGAGCCACAGGAACCCTCTGTGTGGTCAGAAGACCAAGGAGCAAGAGATCTCATCTTTTGCTGTAACCCATTATGGTGGTCCTCTCCATGATGATGAATTTATCTGCGAAAGTCCTCTCTGCAGTAGTGATTCACATTGCCCGAAAAATGATCCAGTGGATGATGTAGTGCCAAGAAAGCCCTCTTATCTTGAGGCACTTGCAAATGCGAAACCAGTCATGTCTAATGCTTCATCGCTAGTAGGTGAAATACTTTCTCGATTAGAAGATATCCCAGGGTGTAGGTCATTCTCCAAACCACCCTGAAGTCATGTATCTTCTAGTTTGATCAATGATTTCTTTACCAATCTTGTTGAATCCGATGAAGCAACAAGGAAACACCAACTCTGGTCAAATCTGGTAGAATAATATTCATTGAAAGATAAAGAGGAAATTTTGAACATGAGAAAACAACTGGAAAAAGGTGAAGTACCGGTTATGTTTTGGCCTCTGGCTAACTCTCAGTATGACATTCCAAAGATATTGACGGAAGATGTAATCCATGATATTCGTCTCAACATATGGAAAACTCTTTGTCAGTTGAAAAAGAAAGTATTATCTTATGATGAATATGAAAATCATCTTAAGATAATAGAAGGGTTACAACGTCAAATTGATTTGGCATCTCTATCAGTCTCTCGATATCCTAAGGCTGAAAAACAACAGAGAGCCCTTCAACGTTCATGCCTTGGTGCACTAAGAAGATTGCGTCAGTTATTTTCCAATGCCCCATCTGGTATTCGTGTCAGAGGATGGGGTGTTCATGGAGCACTACATTTCACGGTGCTCTCCAGTCAGCAAAGCCCGCCGAAAATGGTCTCATGCAATGTTATTGCTCATGGTCGGCCACAGTCAATGGGCTTTGTTTGTAATCAAAAGCTTTCCCAAGAATAGGATTCAACTAGTTCCTCTCAAAATAAAGCATACAGAGAACAAGTTGTTGAATTACTCCTGCATCAAGCAAACGAGAATCTTGAACAAGCTTCTCGTATGGAGCAAGCACATCATCAAGTGACAGAAGTGTCGGAAATTATCCAAAGGTCTTTTGAACTAGGTGATAAAAGTGGATACAGATTAATGAATCCAGCTAATTTCCAGACTAAGGTTCGCAAGATCAAGAGAGCTTTTAAGAAAGTCTCAGACATAGCATGTCAAGAGCCACCCCAGTTTTCCAGACTGGGGACTCTTTTAAACCAACCCTCAGAATCAACAAATAGGATTCGAGGAGTTGAGCGAGAACAGTAGGAATCACCCCAGTCCACTGGAATGGGGACTTTTTCAAATCATCAATCCCCTCCTCAAATAAATTCAGTCTTTTCTCGATTGGGTAAGAAACCTCAAGAGGAACGAAGAGCCAAATTATCAGAAGATTCCCTCCAAATTACGGTTCGTCAAGAAGTTCCTGAGGGATCTAATCAAAAAAAGGCAATGTCTCATCAAAGACATGGAAGAAGAAAATATCACATAAATGCTGATAGAAGGGATGTGATGCATTATGCATCAATCAATGTCATCAATGTCGTTGTTGTTGATCCATCAAATGAGGTTCACTCAGGGGACTCAGATGAAGAGGGTACTGCTCAAGAAGATGTACGCACTGACACAAATGAAGAAGGTGTGCGTACACGAAATCAAAGGATTACTCATAACCAAGGTAATCCTTCAAGTAACCCACTTCCCCCTCTCCGAAAAGGATCCAACAAAGGGAGGGGAAAGAATCAGTTTACATATCCTTCCTCTAGAGAAGGCCAATCGCTCTCACTAGAGCAAAGGTTTGCACAACAGGAGGAAGAAATGAAGGAATTAAGGAGGTTGAATGCAGAACTACTTCAGGGTAGTCTTCTTCATGAGTGTGCTGGAGTCAGTCAGCCAAGGGAATTTGTTGCAGCTACTAAGATGAATCAAGAATATCCTCCTCTATCAGTACACCCTCACAGGCCTAATCCTACGGGTCAAGTGAAACAACAGTTGGCAGTGCTACCATCAGTTGAAGCACCAGCCACCACATTTGTCCAAGCTCCAGTCATTACACCTACCCAAGTCCAAGTTCAACCGGATGTTTCTCAAAAGTTAATAACTACCATTGAGTCATTAACAGCTCGGTTAGAAACTATGGAAGGGAAATGTGTGCAAGTTCAACCAGAAAAGAAAGTTTACCCTGAATGGGTAGATTCAATCTCTACTCCATCCAGTTTTGGGAACCCTGTATTCCCTATTTTCAATGGATCAAGTGATCCTGAATAGAATTTGACGCATTACGTGTCTTGTTGCGATCCTATGATGGGAACTCCGGAGCAGCAAGAAGCAGTGAAACTCAGATGCTTCGTGCGAACCTTTCAAGGACCATCTTTTGTCTGGTATACAAGCTTGCAATCCCAGTCAATTATCGGATGGGAGGATCTTCGCCAAAAATTCATTCTTCATTTTATCTCAACTTTGCCAAAGACAACAGTTTTTGATCTTACAAACTCTAAGAAAAGAGAGAATGAAAGGGTCTTTGATTTCATTGCTCGCTAGAAGGGATTAACATATTCCCTAAGCTTAGCACTTCCTCAAGAGGAATTGTTGCCAATCTTGTGGCAAATCTGCGTGACGAATTACGCACGCCGTTGATCCCTGTGAAATATATAGGAGGGTTTCGAGACCTTACTTTAATCGCTCAGCAGATTGAAGATTCCCTTATACAGGCTAAGGCTAAATCTCATGTAATTCCATCAGCTCCAGGAAGGATAATGGGTAAAGTAGAAACTGCTACAGTTATGCTTAAACAAGAACTTATACCTATTTTTACTTCAAAACCTTCATCTTCTCGAAGGGCTCCACCTTCTGAGCGCCAACAACAAAGACTGTTTCGTCCAGATGATCAAAGAGATCAAAGACGAAAACAATTTGAGGATTTGAAGAGAAAAACATACTCTTTCCGAAATGAACAAGTTCCTGGTTACTTCATTTCGGCTCTGGAAAATAATCTAGTTCAACTGTCAAAGCCCAAGAGGCCAAATAAGGAAGGAGTTGAAGATCGTCCCAATTATTGCCCCTTTCATCAAATGTTGGGGCATCCCATCCAGGAGTGTTTTGTCTTCAAAGACCTCCTGCAAAAGATGGTCGACTCGGGACAAGTCACATTGAAAGGCTCCTCAGCCCAGGTAGCATGTGTCACTACTACAGTTCCAGAGGAGGAAGGTGAATGGCAGGAATTCAAAAGAAAAAATGCACAGAAGTATGATGATTGGATGGTCAGAAAAACAATCAACTGAACTCATACTATTTTTTGAACACAATTAAAGAAACTGATTGTGTCTTCTGCCATGAATGTTGCGGCAAAACACTCTTTATCAGAGGGAAAGTCCTCAAAGAAACGGCATGATTCAAAGAAAGAAAAAGAATCAGAAGAATATGAGTATGTGTCAAAGCCTAAGTTGTCTTTGACTCTGGAAGACTTCATGTCATCTACTTCAAAGCCACGGGCACCGCCCCGTCAAACGGCACAGCCTAAACAGGCTAATCAGGCAGAGTCTTCATCAGATGAAGAGTTAATCTTCGGTTCTGTTAATATGATTCAATTAACAGATCTATATACCAGTCGCAGTTTCAATTTCAATGAGCCTGAATTCCCTGTATCAAACAAGGGAATCAGAGGAAGTTCCATAGGCTCAATATACAGGGAAAGACGTGGATCTTTCAGAAGCCACTACTCCAATTCTACCCCTGCTAGAACTGTGTACACAGCAGAAACTCGTGGTAGAGCCCTTCAGCGAGCTCAGCAAGAACAAGCAAGTTCTTCTACCAATAGCAAATTCAGTCCTGGCATAGTTATTTTGGAAGACCGGTTGAAGGTTCCATCATCTTCCTCTCAGCAAGTAAATGGATCTAATCAGTCTAATCTTCCAAAATCAGGGATATTGCCAACTCCTATCCCAATACAAGATGTATCAACTTCCAAAGAATCTACTTCCAAGGTACCTGCTAAACCACATATTCATATTGGGAAACACAGACCTCTGGATCAAAAGTATGATATATTGAAACACTTGGCCCAAGTATCGGCCAAGTTATCCATTCTGGATGCTCTGAATCTGTCAAAAGATCTTCGGGAAGCACTCATAGAGGCTTTGTCAAGTCCTCAGAAGTTTGAAACTGAAATTGCTGCAGCTGAAGTCTATCACATAGAGAATAATCCTACAGAATGCCATGCAATAATATCTTTTACTGATGAAGATGAAGATGATGTTGTGCATGGGCATATTAGACCTTTGTACTTATCTGGAAAGGTCAATGGCATAGATGTTTGAAGAGCTTTCATTGACAATGGTTCAGGAGTCAACCTCATGCCCATTCGTACACTTCGTCGATTGGGCCTCACGGAATATGATTTATCTCCTTCTACCATGATATTACAAGGATATGATAAAAATGAACAAGAACCACTGGGCGAATTTACACTCAGAACTCAGTTTGGAGATCTTGTGTCCAATTCAGATTTCATGGTTGTTGATCAAGACTCAGCCTTCAACATCTTGCTTGGAAGACTCTGGCTACATCAGCATGTGTTTATCCCTTCATCATACCATCAATGTCTCAAATATTGTTTTGATGGTCAAGTTGGGACATTGTATGGTGATAAGGCCTCGTTCAAGACATGTGAGTCTCAATACATTGAGGCGGAATTCTATCACATGAAGGGAAGGGAGAAATCCATAACAAAGGAGATTACCAAAGTTAATGCTCCATATGGTTTGGAGAAGATTCCAGTAAATCCATTTACACATGTGAGTACAGATTATGTGTTTCCTATCAGTCAAATTGAGAAGATAGACCCAAATCAAAATACTCTTATGGAAAGATCCATAATGTCAATTACGACAATCGAGCCAGACAACATGGGAGAAATTGGTAACCCACCAAACAGTGATAAAAGCACAAATGGTGACGTCTACATTTCATCTGCTGAAATCCAACAAGTCTATACTTCGCCAATTAGGCCAGAAGAAGTTATAGAAACATCGGAGGTGAACAATGATGTCGATTTTCAATCCGTTATCTCCTCTTTAATACCCAAAAAAGACCCTTCATCATCAATTGGGTCAGAAATGGAAGCTTTTTCTTCAAGATGTGCAAATTGTGACATCTCTTCTAATCATGAAAGTTCTAATTTATCATATACTATGCAAGTAGAAACAGAAGAAATAACACATGATGAAGAAGAAGAGGAAGATCTCAGAGATTCTCCTCCAGCATTTGAAGAGGGTATCTCTACCACTGTGGATGAACTCAGAGAAATAAATCTGGGTACAAAAGAAGATCCACGCCCCAATTTAATCAGTGCGGCCATGACTCTTGAAGAGAAAGAGGTTGTATATTTCTTTTCTAAATAAAAATATAGATATATTTTCTTGGAACTATACAGAAATTCTTGGGCTTGATCCTGATGTAGCTACTCATCATTTGGGTTTACCAGAAGAACATCGAGGATTTAAGCAAGCAGCGAGAAGAACACACCCAACTTATGCTTCCAAAATTGAGGATGAAGTGGATAAGCTTATCAAAGCTAACTTCTTCAGAGAAGTTCAATATCCCAAGTGGTTGGCTAATATTTTCCCTGTAAAGAAGAAGAACGGACAAATTAGAGTTTCTATCGATTTCAGAGATCTTAATCGGCATTGTCCTAAGGATGATTTCCCAGTTCCGATTACAGAACTTTTAATTGATGCAACAGCTGGCTATGAATCACTTTCCTTCATGGATAAATATTCTGGATATAATCAGATCCTAATGGCCCCAGAAGATGAGTAATTTACAGTCTTCAGAGCCCCTCAGGGTGTGTTTTGCTATCGGGTAATGCCTTTTGGCTTAAAGAATGCAGGTGCAACTTATCAGCGTGCCATGCATCGTATCTTCAAACCCTTCTTAGGGAAGTTTTTTGAATGCTATGTAGACGATTTGGTGGTTAAATCCAAGCAACGTTCTAATCACTTGGCTGATTTGGAAGTCATATTCTGCAAGCTTCGACAACATAATTTGAAGATGAACCCCTTAAAATGTGCTTTTGGGGTAACCTCAGGAAAATTTCTCGGCTTTGTTGTATGACATCATGGTATTGAAGTAGATCCTGAGAAGACCAAGTCAATCCTTGGTATGTCACCTCCTCAAAATTTTAAATAATTAATAGGACTTCAAGGACACTTAGCCTATATTCGGTGTTTCATCGCCAATTTGGCAGGAAAAAGTTTACCCTTCACCAAATTGATGAAGAAGGGAGTCACTTACCAGTGGACTGAAGAATGTCAAGAACCATTCTATATTCTCAAGAAATACCTCTTGAGTCCACCGGTACTTATGCCACCTGTTGAAGGAAGACCACTTATCCTCTACGTGACAGCCTTAGAGTGATCATTGGGTGCCTTTCTTGCTCAGAAGAAGGATGTTGGGAATGAAAACAGCCTTTACTACCTCAGTCGAACTATGCTTGAAGCAAAAACCTGGTATTCAAGTATTGAGAAGTGCTTCCTGGCATTAATCTTTGCAGTTCAGAAGTTGAGACACTATCTGAAACATCACGAAGTCCAATTGGTATCTCGCAATAACCCGCTCAAATTCATCCTTAGTCGTCCAATGATTATAAGACGTCTGGCAAGGTGGGCAGTTATTTTGCAGCAATTCGATATTCAGTATGTGTCTCAAAAGGCGATAAAGGGCCAAGATCTGGCTGATTTCCTGGCTGAACACCCTTCAGTGGGAAACACATCTTCATATTTTGAACTCCCTGATGAGGAAGCCTTCTCTATTCAAGAAAGTCCTCAAGAATGGGAAATGTATTTTGATGGTGCTTCCAGAAGTCCAACAGGGAGGAAAATGGAAAATCCTAAATTCAACAAAGTTGGATTAGGAATTGTTCTCATTTCTCCAGAAAAGGAAGTGTTACCTTATTCCTTCTTATTGTGGGAAGGTGGTACCAATAATGAAGCTGAATACCAAGCTCTCATCACAGGCTTGGAATTAGCACTTCAAGCACAAGTGAATCACTTAAAAGTGAAAGGTGATTCAGACCTGGTAATCAAACAAGTCAATGGGGATTATGCCATCAGAAAATAAGAACTAATCCCTTTGTATGATTATGTCAGAGAGTTAATGGCATAATTCCCTTCAGAACCGAAATTTTCTTATGTCCCGAGATCACAAAATGCTCAAGCTGATGCACTGGCTAATATAGCTACAGCTCTGGCAGATCCAAATCAGGACGAGACAACCATCAGTATTACCCACTGTCGTGCAATTTCACCTTATGTTCGAATCAGAACAGAGGAAATTAATTAAATTAGTCTCATTCCTGAACCATATGGTCATACTACAGGATGGATGTCACCTATCAGGGAATACCTTCAAAATGGAACACTTCCACCTGATAGAGCCGAGAAAGAACAAATCTGGCGACGTGTGGTCAATTTTAATCTTTATGATAGCCTAGATCACTTAGAGAAAATTCTCTACAAAAGTGGTTTTGATGGAGTTCTCTTCAAATGAATTGATGGTTAAGAAAAAATGGCTGTCATGAAAGAAGTGCATGCAGGAGTCTATGGTGCCCACCAATCTGGACATAGACTGTCTGATCAGATTCGAAGGCTTGGATACTTTTGGCCTTCAATGATACAAGATTGTGTCGATTTCACAAAGAAGTGTCATTCATGCCAAGTACATGCCAATTTCATTCATCAACCTCCAGAGTTGCTTCATACAGCTAAATACTCATGGCCATTTGTCACATGGGGAATGCATGTGGTGGGACCTTATCCTTCGGCTATGGCCAAGCAGTTTAAGTACATTATTACTGCTACTGACTTCTTTTCCAAATGGGCAGAGGAAATACCTCTCAAGGAAGTCAGTTCTAAATGCGTTGTTAGTTTCATCAAGTCTAACATCATTACCAGATTTGGTGTCCCTCATACCATATTGATGGACAATGGCACCAATTTCTGTTCGTCTGAGGTGAAGAAGTTGTATCAAGAATACAACATCAAATCCAACCATTCATCTCGGTATCATGCAGCGGACAACGGCTAGATAGAAGACTTTAACAAGACTCTTTCAAATATACTGCAAAATATGGTGGATAAAGATAAGAGGTCATGGCCTAATAAACTCTTTCATGCTTTATGGGCTTATCGGACTACCACCCGCACTGCAACCCGGTCTACTCCATATTCACTGATATATGGAACAGAAGTCGTCTTTCCCATTGAAGTTCAATTGCCTTCGCTCAGAGTATCCATTTGTGATCAGTCATCTACAGATGAACAATCTCAAAAGTGATTGAATGAATTGGAACGGTTAGATGAAAAAAAGATTGTGCACTTTTCACCACTTGGAAGTCTATCAGAATCGAATAGCACGGGCTTTTAACAAAAAATTTCATCTTCGTTCATTCA
Source organism: Viscum album (assembly GCA_963277665.1). Taxonomy (NCBI): domain Eukaryota; kingdom Viridiplantae; phylum Streptophyta; class Magnoliopsida; order Santalales; family Viscaceae; genus Viscum; species Viscum album. The sequence continues at coordinate 2,000,152,182 of OY728157.1, forward strand.
CTCAAGGAGAATTGGTATTAGTTCTCAGAACTCCAATGATACCAGGAAAGAAACCTCCCAAGCTTGATCTAAAATGGGAAGGACCTTACTCAATACATAGGGTCTACTCTAATGGAGCTTATTCATTAATCTCGATGGATGGAGAACTCATCACTACTCCAACAAATGCCATATTTTTTAAGAATTATTTTGTATAAACACAAAATACATCGCAACTTGGTCTAACATGACGTTAAACTGTGTCCCCAACATGGTCCGGTATGACCTTAAACTGCAACTTGGTCCAGTAATACGTTAAACTGCATCATCAACGGTCCATGCATATGACCCTAAATTATTTACAAGTCCCGACGTCCTAACTACATGACGCTAAACTGTATAAAATTCCCTTACGTATGGAAAGACGTTAAACTACATAACCATCCATGGTCCATGCATATGAACTTAAACTATTCGCACTTTCGTCCAACATGATGCTAAACTATGGGGAAAAAAGTCCCCAATGCGTCCAACATGACGTTAAATGGTGTACACGTTTGTCCTCACTGCATGACATTAAATTGCACAGTCCCCCTTTCGTCCAACATGACGTTAAACTATATTGTCCCCATCGTCCTAACTACATGACGCTAAACTGTACAGAAAGTCCTTGATACGTCTTACATGACATTAAACTGTATTTTTTCCCTGCTATATGACATTAAACTGTGCATCACCAATAGTCATAACTGCAAGACTTTAAACTGCATAGTCCCTTCATACGTCCTACATGACATTAAACTGTGTATCATTAAGGTTTTTGCTGCCTCTTGTTTCTCACACCGAGTATGACTCACATGAGCTTAGAGAAAACCTCAACCATAACACTCTCTTTGGGCCACTAACCATGTGTAAGTCCCTACATCATTTTTTAGGTCATTGTCCCCAAGAACAACTTGATCATTAATTCATTCTTTAATTGAACTACGCGGACTTTGATCCTTGCCTTCCAGATTGGGTACGTAGGCAACCTCCCAAGGTTCAAGCCTAAAACCAATCTCCTCACATCGGTTCACCTCCATCTCATACGATGTTGATTCGTGAAACCGCCCCTAGAATCAATATCTTTACATTAGTTCACTTTCATCCTTGTTATACGATGTTAAACTATACAACACTTTTGATACCCTCACTTGAGAAGGAATCATTATTTACATTGATTTTCAATCATGTTTCATTTCAAAGACTACGTGCGTACATGGCAATGCCCAAACCTTTTATCTTGGGTTAAACTATCACTGTACTAAAGTCCCCTTTCACCCTTCACATGTACAAACCAAATTTGTACAGAGGGTATTTCTAGAACTACGTGGGCTTGATTCCCATCCTAATGGGATACGTAGGAACGTTCGAGTGTCCCTCGAATTCAGCCCCAAGTTTTTGGGCCTAACCCCAAATTCCACTTTCAGTCCCTTGGCTGAAAAGTCCCCATGAAAACACACACTGTGTATTTCTTAAAATGGTCCAAGATCTATGACCCTAAAATAATATCTCTAATCCTTTTGCCCCACATGACGTTAAACTGTAATTTAAGAACTACGTATGAGCTTGATTACCATCCTTATGGGATACGTAGTGAAGTCCAACATTTCAATTCAGGACCCAGCCACAACATTATTATGGTTAGCATTGATCTGTGTATCTCTGTATACATTGAACAATACCCATATTTATGTGTCGTAATCCTAACCTTAAATATTTTCAGATCTTCATAAACCCTTTTTATGACTTCTAGTCACAAAAATGTCAAACTTCTGAGAGTTATTTTGCCTGACTATGCAGTATGTGCCCATAGGCGGCCTTGCATAAACAGTCTACATAACAGACTTGTTAGCCAAAAGATACTATTATTTGACTATGCAGCCAATGCCCTTAGGTGGCCCTGCATAATTCAACCCCCTAACGGGTTTTTTGGATAGTGGTAACTTCATTCTTGGGAAGAATGCCTCTTTTGTCCTTATTTTTCTTAAATGACAGTATGTAAGGATCCGTAGAAACATCCATCCTTAACATATTTGTCCCATATCCTTTTTCATGATCTGAAAGTATTCAAGTCTATGGTTTATATTATCCTTCCCTACGTTTGGGTCAGACCTTCGTAGGAGTGATATTCATCCAGTTCTTCGATAATCTTGTTTGGAAATATCTTCTCCATATTCAAGTACCTCTTTCCATACAGCAAACTCTATACTTTGGAAGATTTGAATCTCCATAAACTTTCACTGGCTTTTAGCACTAGGAAAGTAAATTTCTGAGAGTTCTTTTTCCTGACTATGCAGCACGTGCCCATAGGCGGCCTTGCATAAACAGTCTACATAACAGACTTGTTAGCCAAAAGATACTATTTATTTGACTATGCAGCCAATGCCCTTAGGTGGCCCTGCATAATTCAACCCCCTAACGGGTTTGTTAAATAATGGTAACTTCATTCTTGGGAACTACTTCTTCTAATGCCTTTTAGCTATTTTTCATATCATTACTCATATTCAAATATTCTTAAGTCATAGTTTACATATTTTTCCCTCATACTTGAGTATGGTACTATGTTTTCAGATGAATTGTCAAGGAATTGAGTCAATTATAATTCATTCGGTCAAAGCTATTTCAACCTTAAATATTAGCCTTTTTATGTCCGACGTGCATGACTTTAAACTGCCCACAAAATACAAAGGAACTCTGAATAAAAGTCAAGTTCCAAGCTCACTAAACATACATTTTGTATGATTTAGGTAATATTGAGCAATTAAAAGGTTCGAAGTTTGTAGGGTTATTTACATTAATCCTAGTAAAAATAAAACTATGCTTACTAGGCCCATTGGCTTAGGTAAAATCTAAAGCATGTAGCAAAAGAGAATGCAGGTACAAATGAGTGAAGGTGAAAGTGCTTTTCATTGATACATAGGAGATAGAAGGACATCCACAGACTGGAGTCTCTTCCCTTTTTCAAGAATTACAAGAGGCTTTCAACATAACTCTTCATTTGATTTCCGGCATCCCGAGCTTCATCAGCAACCACCTGGAATTCATTCATTCAAATGGATACAATAAGATATGCAGTGATACCAGCTCTTCTTGGAACAGTTGTAAAAGGATGTTCTTGAGTGCGGTTTGAGGAAAAATTTCTGCTGATCAAACAGTGACTCTGTTTCTGTCCAAGAGACTTGGAAGATGGATACATGGATTTGAGAACGGAGCATTGAAAGTAAAGATCCATTTGGAGAGAGTACTCTTTTCATATATTTCTCTAATTCCATGTTTGTCTTCTCTCCACCAACCGACAGCGGAAAAAATTTTAGCCCATGGGTTTTCCATTTTCATATCTTCAAGGAAATGGCATGGAAGGAGAATTTGAAAGTTCACACCATTGTTGTTGCTCTTAATGCACAGCATAACCGAAATAGAGGATTATCAGTGCAACTGCATTTCAGGTGTATAGTTCTTTGCATTTGGAACATTGACTCCTTGCAGATGACCATGACCATACAGGGACAGGTAGATTCTCTATGGGAAATTAAGATGATATTTCTTCAAGTACTTATCCAAATCTGGGAAAGTGTTGTTGCAGATATCATAGTAATCATGGCCAACAATGTTCATCGTGTCATCAATCCGCTTTCTAGCCAGTTCATCAGTCGTTCCGATTCTCCTGGGAGCCATTTAATCTGCACAAAAGTTGAATAAACTAACTCTTAAATGGGTTTATTTTTCATAAAATTTGTGAAAGAATTCAGAAAAATGGAAAAGGCATTAAGGCGCGCAAGTCTAAAACTTGGCGCGCAAGTATGGATGTGCCGCACAAGTATTTGATGCGCAAGTATCACCGCGCAGGGCCAGATACCTTGACAGCAGCGCAATATCAAGGAAATAGCGGGAAACAGAGCAACTTGTGCGGCAAATGAAACTTGCGCGGCGAGAGCTCGAGAGTTTCAAATCCATGTGCTTGTACGGAAGTGAGGCCCTCTATTTATAGACAAGTCCGTAACCCTGCGCGACCAAATGACCTACCCTGCACACCAAATCCTGTGCGCCCGAAGCTCATTTGCGCGCCTTAACTTGCGCGCCGCCTTTCCATTGGTTTTATTCTTTTCCTCAGAGTCAAATCCTCTTTTCTCTCTAGATCCAACTCTGAGGGGGGACTTTTGTTGACGCTCCTTTTCGTCACATTGTCTAAAATAATGGAAAGGGAAATGACTTAGCACAAATTGATTCATCCTTTGAAGAAAACATCAAAAATCAACAAAGGCATGAACAAGGGATCAAAAGCACATGTGTCGTGCAAGTTCTATCACTGTCGTGCAAGTCCCCTTGTGTGCTGCCTAGTGGTCGCACAAGTGACTTGCGCAACCTAAAGGATAACCACCCGGGTCTTCTTCAGCCTATAAATAGACCATGTGGGCCCCCCATTGAAGGGAGTATTTTTTCCAGAAACTTAGATTTGAGCTCCCGATGCCCTAGTATCTTCTCAAAGCTTCTGAAACACTTCTAAGGTAATTGCATACCTAGAACGGAAGATCTAAAGAGGGGGAGGAATGCCTAAGTGTTGAAACTCATCAACACTTGTGCGCCTGAGTGGCCATCCCTTAAGGGAAAAGGCCACACTTGTGTGCCGCCTTACTCCTTCAATAGAACTTGCGCGCCCCTCTTCTGGAAGAACCTCAAGAGGATTCTAAAGGCTTTAATCAAGGATCACTTAAGTATTACCCTACTGGTTAACCGTCGCGCAAGTACCCATGTGTCGCGCAGGTATACCTGCGTGACCAGGACTTGTGCGCCCAAGCAGTACCTGCGCGCTTGCCAGGACTTGCGCGCCCCTGCCTTTTTGGGTGCCCTTCTTTCCCATTTCACCCCTCTTAAGTCATTCCACCTCTCTTATTCAAGATTCAGTCTTCAAGACACTATTCAAACCCATTTATGGCATGATTTCTTGATTTTACTTCCTTATCTGAAAGGAATTATGTGGAATATCTCTCAAAACCTAGTGATTTTCACATCTTTATGTCACTAAAGATTGAGATTTCATTCATTCGACCTCATCCTTTAAGATGAGAGAATCCTTAACCTGGGTCTCCTTTTCAGGAATAATTCCCAGTCATAATTCTCAAATTTGGGTATCCTCTTTAGGAGTAAGCCCCAAGTCCTCTAATCTGGGCATCCTCCTTAGGAGTAAGCCCCAGATCCCCTAACCTGGGCCTCCTTTTCAGGAGTAAGCCCCAATCATAATTCCCCAAATTATGGGCATCTTCCTCAGGAGTAAGCCCCAAACCTTAATTCCTTTAACCTGGGCCTCCTTTTCAGGAGTAAGCCCCAGTACAAGTTCTCTAATTTGGGCCTCCTTTTTAGGAGTAAGCCCTAGTCCAAGTCCTCTAATCTGGGAATCCTTTTTTTAGGAGTAATCTTCAGTCACAAATATGGGCATCCTATTCAGGAGTAAGCCCCGGTCTTAATTCTTCTTAACCAGTCCTAATTTACCTTTGATCTGGGATTCCTTCTCAAGAGTAAAACCCAATCACAAGTCCTATCCTAATTTGGGCCTCCTTTTAAGGAGTAAGTCCCAAGTTATAGTATTCAAATCTCTATGAAGCACATATACCTTTATGGACCCTGTTTCTGGATTTCTTCCCTGAAGTAAATCCTAATCTTCATTTATCTGGGCAGTCATACATACATAATTCCCACATTATTTCTTATGATTGCATCTTTTATGGCACAATTGTCTAATTTTTACCAATACCTCTTGTTTCTCACACCGAGCATGACTCACATGAGCTTAGAGTGTAAAAGTGATTATGACATCCTTCTTTGAGTCATCAATCATAAACATCATACTCCCTTACTTGAACTACGTGGGTTCTGATTCCTTTTTTTAAACAAAGGATACGTAGGTAGCCCATCTGCGGGTTCGATCCCAACTCTGAAATAATCCATGTCCTTCTGAATGAAAATAAACTTCAAGTGCCCCACTGAGTGGCTTTAAAACCAGCATGGTCATCATAATGACCAAGAGACTTCTATATAAATGTGTCTAAGGGTACCATTGACCAAGAATCTCTAATAAATACAGATGATTCTCTATTGATTAATAACCTCGAATACATATAAAAGATTCTCTAAATTTCATAAATATTTAATCATTGATTGTCAGATCTGAAGGAAAGCTCATTTTATACTTGGTAATGTAATAAGGATTCACGAACATAACTTAAATCTATAAAGAGAGTCCCGGAGTAGACAATAATTCCCCTCAAAAAGGTGTGATGAGTCTGACCTCCCATCCTCTCGACCAATGCAAATTCCTAAGCCTCATCAGTCCATAAACTAATGAGTGCCTACCTTTGGAAAGTAGGTCTAAATGGACGTGGAATCATTGGATGTTTCCGGTTCTACAAACAAACCTGTTAGAAACCGATCGGAATGTTTGAACCTCCCATCAAGGCGGTCATCCCCGGATTCCGAGGGAAACAATAACCATATATATAAACATATATACACATAAGCATATAACTTTAAAACATATTTATTTATAAACATATGTGTATATATATACACCCATAAACATATATACACATACCTTATATATATATACACACACAACGTTAAAACATAAACGTATACAAACGTAGATACACATATATATGCACATATATAAACATACAAACATACATATACATATATATACACACATAATGTTAAAACTGGATGATCGTGCGATATTTGCACACCGTACGGTATCCAAGCGGACTGCAAGCGGGCTGCACGTACCCAAGCGGAAAGCACGTGTCCAAGCGAACTGCGCGTCTTAAGCGTACGGTGTTTGCGCACTATCCCAAACCATAAACTCATCCCAACATTAAAAATTTAAACTGGGACTCACCCGCACTTACGCAAAAACACCTGACGCCAAGAGAAATAAAATAAATAAAATGACTAAAAAAACAGGTGTGACATCAGCAACCTCCTAAGTCCAAATAAAAAGTAAAATCACATGCGATCACTATTAGTGATATGGAGTATGATAATGAAGTGGTGAAAGGTGCACTTACCATCCATTATAAATCAGCTAATGTTCTATTTTATTCTAGATCCACCCACTCTTTTATTTTAAAGAATTTTCTAAGGGTATCATTGTATTACCTTAACAATTAGATGTTGAGTTAGCTGTGAAAACTTATAATGTCACAATAGTCACATCATAAGTATATAATTCTTCTCTAGTTGAAGTTTGTGGGAAAGTGCTTCCTGTAAACCTTATGATCCTTCCTTTAGTTGAATTCAATGTGATTCTTAGCATGAATTTTATTTCATATTATAGAGCTTATATCAATTGCAGGGGAAGGGAAGTCATATTTCATATTCTGAATTAATCTATGATCATTTATCTATGTAAGGATGAATATAAAATTTTAGTGGAAATTACTTCAATATTGTGGGTATTAATTCCTATAAATGAAGGTTTTCAATATCATATGGTTTGGGAGAAACTCACCATTAAGGATAAACATATTTTATGGGAGTTTGTTTATGTTTTTTCAAAAAAAAATCTAGGTCTTCCACCAAATCGTGAGGTTGAGTTTTCAATAGAACTCTTGTCAGGTGTTATACCTATTTCAAAGAATCCTTATAGAATGTCCCCAATTGTATTGTAGAAATTAAAGAAGAAAAACTAGGAGAATATTGACAAGAGATTCATAAACCCTAGTGTGTCACCTTGGGGTGAACCTGTTCTATTTGTTAAGAAGAAAGATGGATCAATAAGACTTTGCATTGATTATTGAGAACTTAACAAGATCACTATCAAGAACCAATATCCTCTCCCCCGTATTGATGACTTATTAGATCAACTACATGGAGATCAATAATTTTCCAAGATTTATCTTCATACTAGATATCATCAATTGAGGGTTAACAAGGATTATATACCCAAAATAGCATTTTTTACAAGGTATGGACACTATGAATTTATAATGATGTATTTTGGCCTTAATAATGCCCTTGTTATCTTAATGCATTTGATGAATAGATTCTTTAGAGACTATTTTAATTAGTTTTTGGTAGTCTTTATAGATGATATTATTATATATTCAAAGAGAAAGGAAGAATATGAAGATCACTTGAAGATTATACTAAATACCCTAAGAAAGGAGAGATTTATGAAAATTTACCAAGTGTGAATTTTGGCTTCAAAAACTTTCATTTTGGGTCGTATAATCTCAAGAGAGGGTATATTTTTGGTTCTAGTAAAGACTGAAGTTATTAAATGTTGGGCTAGACCAACAACAGTAACTGAGATCCAATGTTTTCTTGGTTTGGATTAATATTATGGAAGTTTTTTAAAATATTTCTCATGATTATCTAATCCACTCACCAAGTTGACTCGGAAAGGAGTTAAGTTCATATGGACGGAAGAATGTGAAGAGAATTTCAAGGAGTTAAACAGAAGGTTAGTCAGTGCACCTTTTCTTACACTTCCCTATAGTGGAGAAAGGTTTGTAATCTATAGTGATGCATCTAAGAAGGGGTTGGGATGTGTTCTCATGAAAAATTATATGGTGATATCTTATGCCTCGTGACAATTGAAAATCCATGATAAAAATTAACCAACTCGTGATTTGGAGTTATCTACGGTGATTTTTTTCATTAAATATATAGAGGCATTATCTTTATGGAGAAATGTGTGAAATATATACCGATTATAAAAGTTTAAAGTATATTTTCACTCTAAATGATATGAATATTCTCCAAAGAAGATGGTTGGATTTGTTTAAAGATTATGATTTCTCAATACATTACCACCTTAGGAAAGCGAATAAGGTGGCAGATGCTTTGAGTCCAAAGGATCATGCTAGCCTATCTATGATGAGTATCACAAAAGATCCAATATTAATGTATTTAAAAAGGATGAATCTTGAAATCATAAAGGAAGTGGATAAATCTTATCTTTCTCAAATGAATGTTCAGCCATCTATACAAGTGAAGATTAAGGAGGTGCAGAAGGAAGATGTAGAGCTACAAAAGAAGGTGAGAAATGTTCCTGAGTTCAGCTTTGTTTATGATTGAATAATAAGGTTCAGGAACCATGTTTGTGTCCTTCCCATACCAGATTTAAAGAAGGATTTATTGGATGAGGCTCATTATTCGTCAATCTCTATTCTTCCTAGAAGCACTAAGATGTATAAAGATCTAAAAGAGTATTTCTAGTGGGATGGCATGAAGAGAGATATTGGAGAGTATGTTTCTTGGTGTTTAGATTTTTAGCAAGTTAAGGTTGAGAGACATAAGTCCAAGGGGATGTTACAACCATTACCCATACCAGAATGGAAATGGGAAAACATCACCATGGATTTTTTCTTCGAACTTCCCAAAACATCTAAAAACCATAATGTTATATGGGTTATAGTTGATCGCCTTATAAATTCAGAACACTACATTATTATCAGATAAGATTTATCTCTTAATTATCTTACCATAATATATATTATGGAAGTGGTGAGATTTAATAGAGTACGACTTTCCATTATATCTGATCTGGATCTAAGGTTTACCTCGAAGTTCTAAAGAAGTCTTCAGCAGTCTCTGGGTACAGAGTTAAGTTTTAGCACTGGTTATCATGCTTATACATATGGTCAGTATGATATTACAATTAAAACTCTAGAGGACATGTTTAGATCTTTCTCTAAGGAGTGGTTGGGATCAACACCTACCTTTGGCAGAATTTTCATACAATAATAGCTTTCACTTCAGTATTTAGATGGCTCCTTATGAATCCCTCTAGGCAGAACTCCAACATGATAGAATGAAGTTATGGAAATAAATATATTGGGGCCTTATCTAGTTGAGTAAATGTTATAGAAGGTTATATTTACTCAACAGAACATAAGAGTATCTCAGAGTCGACAAAAAAGTTATGTTGATAATCGATGAAAAGACCTAGAATTTGAAGTGGGTGAAAAGGTATGGAAGAGAGTGGTGAGATTTTTAAAGAGGTGAAAGTTAATCCCTAGGTATATTGTTACTTTTTAAATTCTTGATCATGTTGGGAAGGTAGCTTATAGATTCTCCCTTCCATTGAATCTCTCTCAAGCTCATGATGTGTTCCATGTATTACTCCTGAGGAAGTACATACCTGATCCTTAAAAAGTATGAAAATAAAATGTCATACCTCTAGAGAAAGATATTTCTTATGAATAACAATCAATAGATATTATAAATCATAGAGAAAAATTTCTACGAAACAAGACCACTCGCTTGGTTAAAGTTTTATGGTGGGACCACTAATTTGAGGAAGCTATGTTGGAACCTAAGGATGTGATGAGGCAAAGCTATCCTCATATGTTTGTATCCAAGTGATGAATTTTGAAAGTGAAATTCATTTTAAAGTGGGTAGAATGTAACACCCAGATATTTTTATGAAATATTTCTCTTTAAATAATTTTAATTCTTCAATAACTTTCATTTCACACAATGGTGAGTTTAAACAAACTGTGAGACACTATTAGTATAACATATCCATTAGATTGGTGGGAATAAATATAAATAACTAATTTATTAAATAAATATAAATCTAAAACTAAATATGAATTTATTGGTGAGTTCTTATAAAATAATCATCCAATTTTAGTAAAAGCACTTTATTCTTCAAAAATACATTTTCTTCATAAATGAGTTTTTCTTATTTTTATGAATGAATATTAATCTTTAGAAGTTATAAAAAAATTATTTGATCAAATTAATTTTATTTTTGAATTCATCATGTCAAAATTATCTTAATATTATTTTTTTTGAAAACATTTATTTTTAAGGAATAGTGAAAATACTTATTTTTATTGAAAATTGTATTTTCTTTTAAAGTATTGACAAGGTAAAATTATGTTTTTGATTAGTTTTAAATTTTAATTAGTCTATTTTAATTTAAAATAATTCAATTTTGGTTTTTGAAAAAGATTTTATACATGAGTTTATTATAAAAACATTTTATTTTTTAAAAGGGAATTTTTCCAAAAAAAATCATAGCGTCGGTTTTATTTTAAATTAAATTCAGAAACTTTTGTGTTTTGAATTTTGAAAAAAAAAGATTTAGAATTTAATTCATAAGGTCCAAATTTATTTAATAGTACTCTTTTATTTTTTGACCAATATGAATGGTAACCTTGATAAATTTTGTTACCACGGTAAATGGTAAATTGAGTAATTTATGTTAAAAATAAAACGATAAAGACAATAAAATGACCCTAAAACATGACCAAATTTTATTGGATGAATATAATTCAATCCTTAACACATAAGGATTGAAATTTAGTAGTTTAATGAACATTTTTCCATGAAAATGACATATATAATATTTAAATCAAAGAAAGTCACAAAATGTCACTTTATTTGTCTCAAATATCCCTTATGTGTCCACATGGGGAAAAGGTATGTTATGAATGAATATAAATTTAATTTTTTAACTTAATAAAGATATTTTCATGATAAAATTTTATTTTTGACTTTTTAGGCCACTTAGATGAGATTATCATATTTATAATATTTTATTTAATAAAAATTTAAAGATGACACATTCATGTTTTAAATATTATATCATTTTTAATATATATTTACCCAAAATATATATTCAAATATAAATATTATTATGAAATATAGAATAATTATCTTCATCATGGTATTTTATTTTAAATTTTTAGTGAACAAATAAGTATATTAAATAATTACACAACACTGATGTAGTAATTATTTTATTAATAGAAATATCAAATAGATGATATTAAAAATATTAAAATAAATATAATTTAAATAATTAATGTAATCAACGAATTTTATAGATGACCTTAACCTCTTAGGGATATAATAAAATATTTGGTTCGAAGTTAACTTGTTATCTTGATATTTTTAAAATTCCAAGTAATGAATAGTATCAAAATTGACACTAAGGATATTTTATCAAAATAATATTTTATTAAATTATTTAAAAATAATTAAAAATATTTAAAAATACAAAATAATTATAATATGGTTAAAAAATGTTATAAATTGTTCATTTATTTTCTAATTGAAATCATATGAGTAAAAATTACAATTTTTAATATTGCAAAAATTGGTACCATAGTTAAAATTAAAATACGTTAACTAAGGTTTAATCAAAATGATAAGGTTTAAAATAATACCAAAACTTATCTAAAATATATTGTCTGATTAGATTACAATTTTTTGTCATCTTAGATTCGAATCCATGTTCTTTTGGAGGTATTTAGATTGAGATTTAATTTATTATAAATTAATATTTTGAGAAATTTCAAAAGTGTACCTCACCTCGATTATAAAAGGGCACATCTTCCCTCACTTCTTCGCATCACATCGAGCCTTCAAGATTGACCATACCCTACCAATTTCTCTTATAAGATTACCTATCCATATTTTATATGTTTTTTTCTTCTCAAAAGACCAACCCTAGTGTCTTTAAGAGGAGATCTAAAGGAAGTTCTTTCAAGAATATGTAATCATCTTTACCGACTCTTTCAAGATTATTTCTTCTTATACTTCATCTTCATGTGTTATTTCCATTATAAAGTTATAAATCAAGTATCACCCATATTATTATATGTTATTATGATAATGGAAAAACCATATTCCATCTTTTATCCATCCTACAAAAAACAAAATCAATGCACATGTGTATATATGACTTACCATCTCCACGCTGTGGTGTAATCTATTTTTCATTACCGCTTTATTTGTATGGGTATAATGATGTAAATAATATATATATTTATGTGATAATTATAACATTATATTGATTCTAGGAAAAAATTAATATACCATCCTCTTCTTTACCATTTCACCATTAAGGGAATGATATCATCGCTCGTGCGTACGTACGGCCTACTATCTTCATGACGTGATGCAATTAATTTTCCATGTTCACCATTAAATAGTGATTATGTAAATGTATATAATGAATAAATATGATATATATTACCTTAATATAATTATAGAGATGATGGAACTATATCCTATGCACAAGAATTGGGACTTATACGAGTAATAGTGAAATATTATGAACAAATGAGTGATAAGATGATATAAGAGGATCATATATGATATCATAAATATAAATATGGTTATGTTATAAATTAATAACATTATTTAAACCATTATATAGGAGTTTCAGATATGTATGAAGGAAATTATACCTAAGGTAAGGGTTAATTTCACAATCTCATTATTATTTGGGATTATTTATACGTATCTATTGGGGAATATTTAGCTTCCATGCCCATGTTTATTAAATATTTTTTCCAAAATATTTTTACTATTATTCTACAATTTTTTAAATTCATTTTTACACATGTGTAAATTTTTACTAAATAGTTTGAAAGGAATCTTTTTGTCATTTTCCAAACAAGGTTTTTTGTACCTTTTCTAAAAAAATAAAAATGGAATGTTTTTTTAACTTATACGGCATGAAAAAAAATTCCATTTTCATGACACATTAATTCCTTGAATCTTCCCTTACAAACTTATAATTTTATTTTCAAATAAAATGTTTTCTTCTAAAATTTCACGGTATAAAGGATATCTTTTTCTTAAGAATTATTTCAAGTGATCTCTCAAAATTATTTTCCATCTAAGATAAAATTATTTGATATTACTTATGATTTACTAGGGATATTTTTCAAGAATAATATCCTTATCCTTTTTGTGGTTGTCCTATGCATATGATGGTATAATATTTATGAAACCCATTTCTTTTTCATGGGTTATTCTATGATGAAATGTTTATGAAACCCATTTCTTTTTATGGGTTTTGATATGATAAATGAATTATGTTATTGTATCACACATATTTATGGTTTTTATTATGTGATGGGTGGGACCTATATCTCCCTCCAATACATTGGATAAAAGATTTATATCTCATGAGATAGACAGGACTAGAACGGGAAGTAAACTCAGTTCTGTAATACAAGGCTGGAATGAGGAGTGAACTCAGTTCGGTAAGGGACTTTGTCTACCATGATGGTCTTAGAAGTAATCCTTGACTAATATGAAATGATTTTTTATGCTTATGTGTATTCCACAATTTCATGTCTTATGTTATATTCTCATGAATTCTGTTCTTTATAATTCATGTCTTATAAACTTATGTGATTCATTCCATAACTCAATATCATGATCCTTGATATGAAAGATATAATTTTCAAAAGTTATTTTCAAGTTATTATGTTCTTATGATTACGTTATCTCTCTTGATTTACCTTATTGAGAATCTTAGATCACCCTTTCTTATGTTTCTTTTCCCTATGATATGAAGAAAGGTATTAAGTAAGATGTGTCAAAAAGGGTTCTAGTTATAAAGGTATAAGCAGGAGATGATGTAGATGTTTGATGAATCAGTTTTTTATGTTTCCATGTTTCCAAATATACTAAACCTATATGGTTCTAGCATGGTTTTATTATGTTATGTAATGAATATTATTCTATTTAGATTTAATATCTATGTATGAAAAGTATGGACCGTTATACTAATCCTGAAATCCTAGGATTTGATTTCCTCAACACTTTCCTACTAGTTTCACTAAACCTCGTGGAGGTGAACAACCCTTAATGTAAACTAGGTTAAGTCAAACAAAACTCAAGATAAAAATTCCCCAATAATTGAAAGCATCCCAGCAGAGGTTAGTCATGCACTTTAAACTATAGTTCGATTTCAACCTAAGTAGTGGAAAGATTTTCTAAATTAATATTTAATTTGATGGATTTTGTCTTTATGTGTAAATTTCTCATATTATCTTATTACGTACTTGTTAATATTAAGTGAATTTTTCTTAAATGATTAACCATGTCTAGATTTTATTTACACATAATCTAATTATTTTAATTTCATTTTGCATGCTTGTTAAATCTTTTATTTATGTGATCATGATAAAGTATCCATAAGCATACATAATTAACTATACAACTAATAGAAATAAAATAATAAATGTGGCATGATCATGATCTTATCTAATGATTAGTTTATCTAGAGGATGATAAACTAACCTCTTGACCTAGGGAAAAAATCCTTGAACCGTAACTTGGTTTGAGTTGTAGCATTCCACATGTACTTCAATGTAACACCTAGGTTGGTTTCACCTTGGCTTTGAACTCGAACCCTCTATACTCATCTAGGAGCTTCATGAAGTTCCCAATCAGGATCCAAGTATCACTGAGAGGGGGAGGGGGTGAATCAGTGATATCTTTTTCTTTTTAAGTTTCCCCTTTTTGAAACAACCTTCGCCTCCTGTTAAAGAGTTTCTTCCCTGCTGAACACACACATCCACAGGAACACAAGATTTACAAGGTTCACTACTCAACAAGAGTAGCTACGTCCTTGGTATGGTACGGAAATAATCCAGTACCACACAATCCACTAGAAAACAATCCTTTGATGTGGAATACAACGAGTAGGATATACCCTTACACTCGTGCAGCACTCTGAAAACAATCCAATAGTGCGTGTGCTCCCTCTTAGCACAAATAGGATAACACAATGTTTCAGTGCTTCTTTACAATTAAACAGATGTATTCTCCGAAGTACAAATCTTCACTTTCTTACCCAGAAGCCGGTAAGAACTCTCTCGTGCACAACTGAATACGTGCGAAGACCCCAAATATTTCGCGCAGCCTTTAGGGTGCCTTGCGCGCAATTCAAATGGCCTGCGCGTAAAATCCCCTTTTGGCGCGAAAACCATTTTCGCGCAACTTTCCTTTTACGCGCAACTTTTCCTCTTTTCGCGCAACTCACTTAGCGTATAATTTACGCGCACCAGAGCTCGGGATTTCTTCTAAGTGTCGAGCATTACCATCTAACAGGGATTAGCCTCATATTTATAGGCATTTTTGAACCCGCGCGAAAAACACTAATCTGCGCGTAAAACCTCCTCCATGCGCGTAAAAACTCTTTTATGCAACTTCATATTTCGCGCCATGCTTCAAGTTTTCGCGCACCTCATGCCTTTGCCATTTTTCATCCTTCTAAGCATGAAGCACCAATTGCGCGCAAAATTCCGCACCGCGTTCTATATTGCACGCAAACCCAATCTTTCCTGCGACATCAGATTTCGCGCACTGCTCCAATATTTCGCGCATTTTATGCCTTTGACAATTTTTGATCTTCTGATCTCGAATCATCATTTGCGCGAAAACTTCATTCCCCAATTTCGCGCACCATGCCAATCTTTCGCGCAACCTGCAGATTTTTCGCGCAACCCGCTACTATTTCGCGCATCCCGCAGATATTGCGCGCACCACTTTATTTTTGCGCGAAACGTGCCTAAATTTCCGCGCACTCCATTCCTTTGTCATGTTTCATAGTTCTGACCTTGAATAACTCTTTTTCACGTATAAACCATCTTCAGCGCAACATCCATTGCCAAGCACATTTCTTCATCTCCCGATTTTCAGGCCCTAAAATTTGGCAAACACTGGAAAACGGCGCCACCTTAAACTGTGCTTTTCTGCCATCCCCAGATTGTCTATTGCTTTGCCATTTTATCTCTTTACTGCTTCCCATATCCATTCTTCTGCTCTTATCACGAATCCCACTATCGTGATATTTATCCTTTGATAGATCAGCTTAAGCATCGTCAGAGTTGCAATGGGAACTGAATCTTTCCTATCTTCCAGCAGCATCATCCCAGCAAAGCATCGTCTGATTTATGATCCTTCTACACAGTGAATTGATTTATCGCCTTTGACAAAAAAATACAACACTCTGCAAAAGCTAACTCTTCAAACTTTCATCTTCATTCAACCTGGTCCCAACACTTCATCCATTACATAAGTTTTTACTCAAATGTGGTTGAGGGGAACCAAATGATTCGTTATAGAGTTTTATATAAAAAGAAATTGTGGGCTTTTGGCATGTGGGTCCTTACATAGTGGAGGAGGGGATAATTCAATGGCCATCCTTTTAATTTAATAAAATAATTATTATAAATATCATGCAATGATAATTAAATTAAAATAAATCAAGAATATATTTTAGTTGGTCTAATCTCATGATTTTCCACACATGCAATGAATACATATGTGTACACTAGCTAGAATTTACTTCAAATATTTCGTTTATTAAGATAAAATATCCTCGAATTAACCTAATTAATTCATTCATTTTATCTTAATTTCCATCTAAACAGTCCTGGAAATTCCATCATCCATAATTTTAATTAAATTAAATATATTGATTTATTTAAAATTAAATAAGTGAACATGGTGTACTAGGAGTCAACAAGTCATGTAACCAACTTCACCATCCTTAGTCATGTATTAAATACTCACATGGCATGTTGGTGTGCACTGCAAGTCATGTGGTTAAGTAGCATGAAATTTCATATATCAAAATACCATGTAATAAATGTGGAATTTTATGATATTTGGATACATGTTAACCAACACTGTGTGTACCGTTTTAAATGTATGTTGTAAATACATCAACTATTATGGTGAAATAAATATTTGACATTAATTGAGCATTTATATACTCTTAAAACCATGTTACATAGTAGCACGCTAGCTGCCAATTATGAAGTTTGGTTTTAATGCTTGAATTATTTAATTTTTCACACAATTTAATTCTATTGGTTCATGGGCGACTACGCGACGTGTACTAACGAGGTACAAGTCATGTATATCAGATTTGGTGCCTTTGTGGAATGTTCTTAGGCATCTAGGCATGTACACCTTGCGGACATTGATGAGTTACACACGACGTGTAGTTTCATTAATTTTGGGTTAACCGAATTTAAGTCTTTATGCATCGTGTGATGCATATGTTGACCATGCAATTTTTGTGAAAAATGTTGGGCAAATCATGTATGACTACATGATGTGTAAGCGAGTTACATGGCATGTAATCCCTAAAGTCATGTGCCAATCTGGGTGGTCAACACATGATGTAATAATTACACAACGCATTGAATTTCATTGGACGAGCGTTGTATCTCATGGATCATCCAAATGTGGTGAACCTTGTTACACAATGTGTGCTTTTTAGTTACACATCGTGTAACTATGTCATCCAACCATAACCCTTAGCATCTTCTGATAGAATCTCCTATCATTCTTTATCTGTTCTAGATCATATAAAGGTGAATGAACACGTAGTATCGACTTTTGGATTAAAAGAAAAAATTAACAAAAAATAAATACTAACAATAAACATGCATATCAATCAACAAACAAAAAATAATTATAAATTATTATGTGAATGTTCTGATATAACTTGAAGGTTTTGGGGTGTAGCAGAAACGGTTGGGCCCGTGCCTGATAATGGAAATTCGTTAACTTCTTTGGATTTTTCCTCCGAACTAGGGGAATAGAAACCCCAGAATCCATGAGATAAGATCATTACTTATAATTTATAATTAATTTATATAAATAAAGAATTACTGTGTGTTGGGATTATTTCTTCTTTAAAGATTTGGTTGACCACTCATTAGTGTACCATTGTTGCGGGGAGAGGATTCGAGGGTAGAATCCCATTAGTAGTGACCCACACGTACACCACGAACATCCGAACATCGCCATAGAAATCATCGAGTGCTAGTTTGAAAGATTATAACACTTGTGTCATTCATCGATGATCACCACACGAATCTCTTCAAGGTCGGAAGGATTCTTCTTGTTCACTCTATAGTCGTGATGGTGGAGGAGGAGAATTACTCTTCGTTTTTTAGCGCGTTCTAGAGGAAGAGCTCTTTAGGGTTTGGGAGAATTCACTCTAGACTTCTGTTGTGCACAACAGCCATTAGGGTTGAGAATGATGTAATCAGGTTTATATAAAGTTTGGGTTAGAGATTAATAATTACACATGATCCCTTATTATTCTCTTAATCCCCGACGAACCTCGTATCTACTTGATATGTGCTAGACTCACTGATAAATAACTATTATTTCTTAAATAAATAAATTATCATTTATTCAAATAATATTTAATATATTATTTCCCACTCGACCATCAACTCGGTTTGTCATTCATCCTCGGTATTTATCAAACATTGAATAATGACTATTTTAATAAATAAATATCACTACATTATTTTCTGATAAATAAATAAATTTATATTCATTATAATAGTGAATATATGTTTATTAAATATTCATCTCACATATATATTTTCTCGAAAAACTGGTGACTGAATGTTTAAGATCAATCCAAAAAGGAATAATTATTAAATCATGTATCGGAATAATAGTTATTCAATATGTTAAATTTAAATAGAATTTAATTGAGGTTCTGTGTATACTTAGTGTGTGACCCTCTAAATCTCTTTCTCGATGGTATTTGATAGAAGAGTCTAAAGTCCAAGGTTATTGTCTAGCAACATGTCAGACGCCCATAGAGGAAGAAATTAATGTTGCAATGATATGAAATCTCATATAAACGTACACTATGTAATATAATCATTTTATCACGATATCTCTAATCAAGCATGTTACATAATGAGGTCATCAATCTATGTGCATAATGTCCCTTTCTTTGACTTTCTATAGATGAACTTATCGACGAAACGTCATGGCCATGGACTTAATCAGGCAGTTCTATTTCCATTAAATGGCATAAGATATCAACTTCCACTAAACTGAGAATAGACAAATCTTTTCTTGCATTTTTCATTAATGCAGTATCAATCGTGATGCACCCAACATATCTTACCTCACCATGAACATAATCCATCACAGTTTTCATCAATACATCAAAATGTGTGACTTATGATATGCATTGAGAATAATCTTAAAGTCCAAGAACCATTACACACACCCGAATATAAAAATATCCAATAACACATATAAATGTGGATTTCCTACTGGTGGGTCAAGTTCTCATAATCTCATATTGAAGATTACCAAGGACTAAATTCATAAGAAGAAGTCTCAATTTCTTACGATCCCCCACCCCTGATACCTTATATTATTTGTGTCTCGTCAAATGATGTTATCCGACCACATAACATATATTTAAGAATACTTTCATAGCACTTCAATGTTCTTGTCACTGCGGGGAACTATCACGACCTCTTGGTGCGACACGTACCATGAGGACGTGTCACGTAGAAGAACGATCATCGTGTAATAAAATATAAATTAATATTGAAGACTGTGAATATTCTGGTAATCTATTGTTCAAAGTAGTTGGTTCTAGGGTACCTACTTCAACATGTTAAGTATCAGATCCGGAAGTGCATGTCCAGGGTGTTACATATAACGTATTAGTAAATGACATGTAGTTACAAACGATTTGTAACCTTCGGCTATATACATGCATTCATCACATAAATGCATTTGATGTGATTTGGTCATATATTTCATCATATGAAACGCTAATCATCAATGATGGCCTTGTGTGGAAGATTCTTGAACGCTAACACTTAACGTTCAACTGCCTTCTATCAATCATGGGATTCTATGTTAATAGTACCATACGATTAACCCACACCACTACATTACGATATAGCCAAATCGTAGGCAAAGGCGCGCTATTTACATATCATGTCATACGATATCCCATATTCCAAGGCATACAATATGTATTGGTTCATGCATGTTGCATCCTACAACATGCTCATATTGTACAATCACTATGCCAAAATAACCCATTTGACACCGCTCAAAAAGGGCTTTCTCAACACTCTTTTAGCACTGAGAAAGTCGGTGCTGAGAAAGGGTCATTTCTCAATGCTTTTTCAATGTTGAGAAAGACATGGAACTTTTAAAAATGGATCAAGTAGCCTAGAAGGGCCCATGAACACCATTTGTGATGTCCAACATTCACTCCATTATGTTTATATCATGTCTTTAGGCTGTGTTTAAGTTTTTAGTTATTTAAAAAAAAAAAACTCATTTGTAGGACAACCCAACGGACCCTTATATCCCATATATCATCCAAATTTTGTGTCACATATATAGTATGCATATGAAAACTATATTTATGATTTCAGAAACTTTAGGTGAGAGACACCCAACAAGCCAATGTGGCAATTTAATGATATAGGGCAACCTGCCCTTAAATCCCACCAGAATTGTGTCCTCTGAGAGCCCACACTCCCAGGCTTCCCATCTTGGAGGGCTGCTGCCCCCATGCAAATGTATTGGAACACTAAAAAGGTGCCCCAAAGAACCGCAATCCATTCCGGGTTCAAAAATAAATAGCTATAATTATGAAAAATGCAATGATTGAAATACAAATCAATCTTCACAATATCAAGTGTTTTTGTGATAGATAATTGACAAAAATGGTATAAACTTTGATTCAGAACAAGCTGGAAGGGATTTTTGACATATCCGTTAAATTAAATTTATTATGGATGATAATCCATTCTCAAAATTAATTATCCTTCACCCCAACTATACTATTTTCATTAATAATTTGTGTACAAAAAATCATATTATGAATTGAATCGGTTTAAATGCCCAAATGCCCGTCATTCTCTTCCCTGCCCCGAGACGACCGTGCGGCCAACCAAAACCAACGACCATTGGCGCGTGCGCTGCACGCCCTCACGCAGCGGTGGGCGGCGGCCGCCGTGTGCTGAGAGTGAAGGTTTTTTTAATACATATAAATGCACTTTCCACGTGGCGATTACTGTTAGAAGGAATCCAATGCAATGCAACCCCGCCCGTTTTCATGTCGTCAACAAATCAAAATATCGAAATTCATCTCGTCCCGCGATATGAACCAGGGTGTTTTGTTTTCTAGGAATTATTTTTTCCACAAATATTAATCGATGCGAATTTGTTTTATATTTATTTACGGTATTGGAATAATTCCAGTTTCAGGGGGTGAAAAAAGGCTGAATACTTAGATTTGGTAAAAATAATTATGGAAAATGGGTAAGAATTTGATACCGCTGGGAAATGATTGATTACCGTAGATTTGTACCGGCAAATGGACAATCAACGGTACACGGTAACGGGATTTTTATTATCGATTAATTGATTAATAATAATAATAACAGGGATTACTTTGGGCATCATTTCAGCCATTACATAACTAACCAGGGTTTAAGGCGGCGAGCGGCTGTTCGGTTTTGTTGTCATTATCATTTATTAAAATTTTCACCCATATTTCACACATATGAAATATATTTATTTAATTTTAGAATAAGTTCACATTGGATTTATAAATAAATTTTTGAATTTTGAATTTATAATTTGAATGTGTATTCTGGAATATAATATGGTATTTTCACGATAACGTGTTTTAAAAATAAACACTATTTATATAAACTTTTTCCACCGAATATAAATAAATAATTTAGCAGGCTTTTTTGAATAATGAAAAAAATGTGCATTTTTAAAATTTTCAATATACAATCTTTGACAAAAAATAAAAAATAAAAGAAAATATACCCCGAAATATCGCGATAAATTAAAAGTACTATTCCACCGAGTCTCGCCCCAACCCTACTCTCCATCTCCCCTGCCTCAGCTTTCCATTTCCCTTATCTCTGTACATTTCCCTCTTCCTCATCTAACCACCAACGGAAAACCTCTCCCCTGTCGCTCGCGCGCGCTCCTCCTCCCTCCCTCCTCCCTCTGTCTCTCGTATATCGGTTGGGTTTCCTTCTGCGTCGGGTTTCTCTCGCTTGCGCACTCCTGTGCATTTCTGTCCGCTTCTCTCTCCTCTCCCTTTTCCGTGCTCTTTCCGCGCGTCTCTCTTCACTATATGTCGATCCTTCTCTCCACCTCTTCGTTCTGCTTCAACGCATGAGAGCGTAGCAGAGGGGATGGGGAAATACATGCGGAAATCCAAGAGCTCGGGGGTGGTGACGGTTCTGGAGGTGTCACAGCCCCTGGGCGTTCGTACCCGAGCCAAAACCCTGGCGCTCCGGAGGCTCCAGAATTCGGCACCTGAGACCGCTTCTGCCGTGGAGCCCTCCGCCAGCTCCGGCTCCTACCTCCAGCTCCGGAGCCGGCGGCTGGTCAAGCTTCCAATTCATGCGCGCGGCCACCATGCGACGAGGAGGCACCGGTACGCCGGAACCCCGAAGCCAGGCTGCATGCGAAACCCTAACCCTATTTCCAGTCCTGTTCGAGGCTCCGGTCAAAATTCGAGGCCGAGTTCGGTCCCCTCTGGTTCTGGCGGGTCGGTTTCGTTCGGGGATTTGAACGAAGTCTGCGCTGCGGGGGTAACTGCACAGAAGCAGAGTGCAGGGGAGGAGGAAAGCAACAATGATGCAGGTATCGAGGCTTCTCTCGGCGAAAACATTTTGGAATTCGACGGCAGAGACAGGTGGGTTCTATGTTCTTCCCCTTTCCGAAACAAAAATCCTTTTCAATTTATTCTCCGATTTCTTCTTCCTGGCTTCTCCTTGAGGGGGGTTCCTGTTGGGAAAATCAAGGCATTTTACTTCAATTCACAGTGTCCTTCCGCAGAATTTTGGCCACAGGAGTTTTTTTTTTCATGCAATTTATCATACTCTTCGTCATTTTTTCCCCTGCTGCCAGAGCTTCTGTGTTTCAAAATAAAGTACATGTGAAATCGAATTTTGCCCACTTTTTATGGGGAATTTTTGGGGATACCGGACAAATTTTACCAGTAATTGGTACTTTTATTTGTATCATTGTATTGGAAAATAACTCTGTGGTACAAAGGAAGACCCTTCTCCTGGATGCTGCCCGTAAGTCATTCCATTTTCTTCATATTGTATTATGTTCATCCAATTGTTTTTAGGTTATTTTTGGGTCATGTGAATTATTATCATTCACACATAATTCGTTTTATTGTTTATTGTGTAGAATTAAACCCAGTAAAATGCGGTAGCCTGCGGATTTATTTGCAGTGCCCATCTTCAGTTTTTTGATTTGTGAACAAGTCTTGTCTCAAGACATATATTTATAATCTCCATGTTTGGTCATGTTTATTGAATTTGTACTGACACCATATATTAAATTTGAGATCCCCCCACCCTGACACCATGACACCAGTTTAATTTTTGGAAACAGAAGTTTATATGATCCTATTTACAGTCCCCATATGCTCCTAGCACCTTTTGGATGGTTCACGGGTTTGAATTATTTGTCAGGAATCAGTCAAAAATCCTCTTTTGGCTGCTATTGGTACTGAAAACATGTGCATTTCTACTCGGAAAATGTGAGCCCTCACTTTCTGGGTCTCTATGCTGGAAACTTGCCAATATCTCACTGCTTTTGTAGGTCAAGAAAAGTGTTCTGTGCACTTGTTTTAAAAGTGCGAGTTCATTTCTGGGGGCTGCTTACGATCCATGTTCTCATTAGCATAATCTGTTTTTAAGCACTTAATCTACATATGTCAAGAGTCAGTTCTATGGGATCTTTGAAGATGACCTGAATTTTCATTGATACAGGGGCTGTTTTTAAGCACTTACTCTACATATGTCAAGAGTCAGTTCTCTGGGATCTTCGAAGATGACCTGAATTTTCATTGATACAGGGGCATGAGGGAATCCACTCCTTGCAGTTTGATAAGGGACCCGGACACGGTAAGAACACCTGGTTCTACGACTCGCCCTACAAGTTCAAACCCAAGAATAGGTAACCCGACACCAAGGATCATTCCTGCAGCACGTGAAATGGATGAGTTCTTTGCTGGTGTAGAAGCAAAGCATCGAAGGCTATTCATAGAGAAGTATGCCATCCCTAGAATGTTTTGGGCTTTCTCCTCTCCATTTGATAACACTTACTGAAAACTGTTTATGATAAAACACCTGGGATTTGAATTCCAGTAGAAAAACACGTAGGACATGTTTGTTACACTTGAAAGATCTTTCAAAGGACCACCTATAGAGGAAGGGCCAATTGCAGGGGCTTCCTTCGAATACGTGTTTGGCCTTCAAAAAACACGTTTCCATTGAAAGATTTCAGTACACTTGAAAGATGCTTGAAAGGACTACTTATACAGGAAGGGCCACTTGTAGAGGCTTCCTGTGAATACATGTTTGGTATGCAAAAAACACATTTCCATTGAAAGACTGTTACACCACTGTAAAAGTGTTTACAGTTCTTGCTTTCCTTGCCCCCTGCACTGCATGCCAAACATGTCCTTGAACAAGCAACTGAAAAATGTTATTCAATAAGCAATCTGGAAAAACTGAGAGAACGGCACTTATCATAAATGATAAGTTGCATAATCTGTTTTCAATAAATGCTGTCAAACGGAGCTTCTGCGTTCACGTAGGATTGCACATGAACTTATGCAGATCTTTTTGAACTGTTTTTGGGCATAGGTACAACTTTGATCCGGTGAATGATAAGCCTCTTCCTGGCCGTTTCAAATGGGAGAAAATGGATCAGTAGCATCTTTTTTATCGTTCCATCATCATGGAAGCAAACCAGCCAGCCGCCTATCTGTATGGGCCGGGCTGGTAAGTTGTAAAGAAGACTACTGATCTGTAACATAACAGAGCTATCAAAAAAAAAAAAAAAACACTAATATGACGCGAAGAATTAGGTCAGGAAATTTCTGTAGTTTGTTATTATGAATTAGGTGTCTGCATGAATGGGTACAAAAATTGGGTAGATTTTTGCTGATCTAATGTTCATGTAATTTCTTTCTTCCCTCCCCCTTCCTCAGTGTACTGATGGAACGTGAAACAGAATAATACTCGTTTCTTTGGTCCCCTATCTCTCTCTCTCACTTCTACTTTTCATATTTGTCTTTTCCTGTGATTCTGTGCTTCTTTTATCTTCATGCGATGACAGGGTTCCTTTCATCAAGGCTTTGTTTGGATGTATCCAAACACGTCATTATAAAAAAATGGTGGGGGGTTAGGTTTTGGTTCGATGTTTGGAATGGTGGGTGCGGGGCTGAAATTTATGCAGAACATGTGGAGTTTGGGATGGGGCCCACTGGGGTATTTCAAAGGCCAAAAGCATTATCTTCCTGCAGCTGGTAAAACCACAAGGCTTTCCGTGAACCCATTGGTCAGTTAGTGTGGGTGTTGAATATTCACCCCGTGTTTATTCCTCTCTTCCATTATTATTTTATCTTTTTCAGTTGTACCTTTTTCTGATGGTTAGTAAAAATCCAACTTTTTTTATTGGAAGGCAGTAAAAATCCAACCTTTTTCCTTGGGTGGTGGGTTGGTTCCATGAATGATTGTATGATTCAAAGTGGGAATGGAGGGAATGTGGACCACTTTAATCATTTTGGGACCTGGTTGCACACCTCCTAGTTATATCATAGAGTAGTGAATTCGATAGAGATTAAGAAACCTCTTCCACACACAGTCTGTTACAATATGTATTGTTGGGTGGGTTATTCCACATTAGTTGTGGAATGGGTTGACCTGTTCAATACAGGTGAGAGTGAAATCCTCATCTCAGAGTGCAAAATTCATGGATGGATCTAGTTGATGATTATCCAATTGAGGATCTGATGTGTGATGAGGAGATTATTAGGTAACCTCATATTGGTTTTTTTTAGAAAATTTCTACTCATTTTATCTACCTAATAAGTAGTTTTTATTTATTTTAATATATAAAAAACAGGGATATTCAAGAAATATTCTTTTTAGAATAGAAAATGAAGTAAAGGAATTGGAGTTCATTTTACCATGCATAAGTAACCTTCCTTTAAAGTAATGGGTTGAAGTTGCTCTGAGGTACTCTAAGTTTGCGATAGACCTTACATATGAGTTAGATTTCAGGATTGGAACCTCCAATAATACCTATAGTGGCAATAAGGGACACGGGGAAGATTGATACTAAATGATTATCATTTTAAATGAAATGCAATTACAGGAATTCTTCAATATTTCAATAATGTCATATAATGTGTAAAGTTTACAACTGTATCCCTACAATGGTACATATGTAGACCGAACAAAGCCCTTAACCTTGGGCTTTTGTCATGTGAATACAATGGCTCTAACTGTCTTGGTGGGGTGGGGGTAATCTTTTTTGTGGAAGTTTTATGGACACCAAGTATTCATATAAAATCAAAGTTTCATTTAAATGAAAATTTGAATGATTTATTTTAAATTATATTTAACTCGTGATTATTTTGTTACAAATAATTTAATTAACCATGTTATGTTGGTTGACTATGGTGTCCAAGATGGGAGATTTGAATATTGAAATGAGTGGCATGTGATAAATTAAAGGGAAAATGTTTGAGTTTATTTTTTTTTTGAATTTAATTACAAGTCTTTTAAGAGGCGTCTTGTAGTATATGTATGTATGTATCTATATATGTATGTATGTATTTTTTTGTTATATATATATATATAAACATTTATATTATAGTAATCATTATTATAATTATAATATTTATATACACAAACACACACACTTACATACCCACCCACGCACGCTCGCATATACATACCCATACCTATCTTAGAAATACATTCAATCCGTGTTTCTACACGAGCACCTTTAACCATTACATTATGGTCATCCATCTTTCAATGTCAATATAAATTTGCGCACATTTATATACATATATATTAATGTAAGTATATATATACATACGTACATACATATATATTAATATACATACATACATACATCTATATTAATATAATTACATGTATACGTACAAACATATTATAATAAAGATGCTTTTATAAATATATATAAATATAACAAAAGAATACATACATTTTCATATTTCATTGCAAGAGTCAACACCTCTTAAAAACTCATAATTAAATTCAAAAAGAAAAATATTTTTTTGTTTCATTTCTCACATGCCATTCATTTAATTAGACACGTCTAAAAGGATGTTTATAGTGAAAGTTGCACTTGAAATTTCCACTGAATATTTTCGGTTACTAGTGGAAATTTCTACTTGAAATTTAATTTTCAATGAAAACTTCGAAATTTCTATAGAAAATTTCAATGAAAATTCAGTGGAAAATTTTAGGTGATAATGAAAATTTCTACTCAAAATTTAATTTTCAATGGAAATTTTCGATAGAGATTTCTAATTACAATTCACAGTAAAAATGCCAAGTTACTAATGGAAATTTTTGCTCATTATTTAATTTTCAATGGAAAGTTTCAAAATTTTAATAGAATATTTGAATGAATTTTCATAATGGAAATTTTCAATCACCAATTAAAATTTCTATTCAAAACTTAATTTTCTATGGAAACTTTCACAATTTCCATTAAATTTTTTAAAGAAAATCCATAGTTGAAATTTCCAATTGTTGGTGTAGATTTCTACTCAAAATTTAATTTGTAATGAAAAATACAACATCATAGATTCTAGAAATTTGGAGTCGGCAGTTATATTACATTATTGGTACAAAATACAAGAGTTCTCACAAGATCGAACAACTTAGCAGTTTTAGAAGACTAGATACATACATACATTACATTTGAAAATATAAGATACAACATGAATATATTCTAAGAACATTATTAGCACTTCCATCATATTCATGAAAATTACACACAATCCTCCTCTAGGTTTATCAGGGAAAGAAAAAAACAAGGGTGAGTTTAGATGCTCAGTTAGAAGTACATACAACAAAATCTTACATAACATAAACATGGCAAAGTGATATGACAAGAATAAATGAATAACATGAAGCCATAATCAACTGAAACTGAGAGCATTCTATATTCATGACAATAAATGAAAATATAGATAACAATAATCATTGGCCTCATATTGATGAAATGTATAATGTCGAACATCAAAACTGGCTATCATGGTCTTGTGCCAAGACACGTACCCTATTATGAGAAGAGGTATACACCAAACTCAACTTGTTTTATCTCATGAGACCTATCAGTGCATCGAGGAGCTATATAATTCTGGGTCTCACTCGTCACCTGATTAAGTCAAATGCATTCACCATAAGAGTCGTCAAGACCTTCATATCGTTCCCCGAGGAACCTCTTGCTGAATAAAACTTGGCTATCAGTATAATGAGGAATACAGATATCAAATACTTCCCCATTCAATAAAATAATGTGGATATTTAGGAGAACATCCCTTGATCAACTTGGAAATCATGGGGTATCATCAAAAGTAACAGTTAATACCCTTATCAATGAAATACAGGGGTGAGAGTAACTTCAATGTGCTAGGTTGTCCATGGAAGATAGTAATTGGGTTCAATAGTTTGCATTGGTAGGAGACCAAGGCAATGATAGGAAAAATCTTTCATCATGGTTCATTAAGAGCATATGAATATTCCAAAGTAGGTCCCCCATGAGTGTCTCGCCATGTGTGCAGTCTTAGAGCTACTCATTGTGTATCAGGGTGATGACTGGAGTCAATGCTCAACCAATCCTTTTCATAGTGATTACCCCTAGGTGCATTTGTGTCACAGTCACATCCACTTGGCAGTATCCAGACATAAATGTATTTGTTAGGAAATTACACACTTTCACTTTACTAGAACTCAGGATAATTTTCCACCATAGAAAGGGAAACCTTTGAATCAAAAAAATATGAGGGAGGTATAACAATATAGACTTAAAATTCATGAGCAATATGGTAAAAAGTCTTCCATGGCAATGTATGCACCACACAAAAGAAAATAGGCGGTGATTATAACATGAGTCTCAAAGAATGAAAATTGAGATGGAAAAACCCCACTTATGGCTTGGGTAGAAAATCAATCATAACCTCTTGAGAGAAAGAGATACAAACTTGATATTAAAATACCATGAATAAATAAATTTCATGATATAATATCTCAAATAAGCAGTATATACACCACATAAAGTAAATTAGGTGCATAATACAAAACATGTCTCAAAAGAGGAATTTGAGACGGAAAACCCTTACCTCTTATCTTGAATTCCATGAACGTACTTTAATCTTATGTATCATAAGCATAACTATATAAATCACTTAATTCAAAACCTTACTCACATCCATTTTCATTTATATTCTTCATAAATAGTCATTCTCTACATGAATTCTTCTAATTTTCCATATTGGCGTTTATAATTTTTATCGTTGGCACTGGTTTCATAATAGTGGTGTTCACATTCATTCTTCTTTCAAAGTCCATTATTACTAGTTCATTAGAGTTTCTATTAGGTATGATTTATAATAATTTATGGTGTTTCAGATTCCTTTCATGAGGGTTTAGACCTTATCTTTGAAGATGAAGTCGATAATAAGCATGTTTTGGTGATTTTTGATGAACAAAGGATGTTTCCTTAATTGATGAATTAAATACTGATATAGTATCTCTAGGATAAAAAAACCATTATTTAAAATTTATATCATATTATACTAGTAAATAAGTTTTCATAGTCATCCATGATATAAATGCATAACATTGTTCAAGTAGGTGGTTAAACCAAACCAAACATGAACATACCCTGATTTAATGAATGTTTATGAGATTGTTTTGTTGTAATATCATTATACCATAATCTTAATGATCTTATTTAGTATTTATTAGTGTGATATATTAAAATTTTAAGTAAGTAGAAGAATAAGTAATGGATATGAAAATCTTACATGATTTGAATAAAAGACTATCTTCTTAACATGCTTATTTTAAATGATTAAATTAATGATGATTGTTTTTTGATCATATAATTAATGGATTCTATAAATTTTCACACCATAACCTTAATTATATCATAAACATCATATTATAGTTTAATTCCATCCTTATATCCAACCTTGTAAAGCGGTGAAGGAAAAATAAACTCGTTACGTCGTGGAGGTGGTAGTCCGCACAACACACGAACAACATTTTTGCTTTTCTTAATGGACGATGTATATGAATAAATAATGACAATAACCTTAATATAATAACATGATATAATATAGATTATAATAATATAATTATACTAGTGTGGCTAGAATAAATTAGAAAGAAGATAATTAAGAAGAAAACTAAGCAGTTGATAAAACTCACATCAGGGACTTGAATTTTTGTAAAGACCTCGACCCCAGTTTCCTGGAGCCAGTTCCTTACTTCAATACATTAGCATAATAAACAAGGAAATCACATCCTAAATGAACGAATAGTTTAGTGGTTTTGAAAAACCAGATACAACATAAGTTTTACATTACAACTTTGAAAGGAAATACAATATAGAGATTCCATTGGAAACATCAATAACTCCTAGATTATCCCTGCAAGCCATTCATAATTTTTATCTTCGCATCCTGGGGAAAAATAAAACAGAAGAAAGGGGTGAGCTCAGATGCTTAGTAAGGGTAAAAATTCAGCGGAAGCTAAAAATAATCCGTAAGGAAAGGTGAATAACTAAAAACACTTGCTATTAAAACTAAAACTTGAGTATAATATGGCAGGAATAAAAACTGAATAAATAATACCATATAAATAATCACATAAAAATGATACTTACCCATGGATATTCTACTAGTCTAATAATAACATGGAATATCAAATACTAATCTCATAATGAGGAAATGCATAATGCGGGACATCATAAACATACCGTCAAGGCTTCGACTAAGACACCATATGTAATCAGGTAAGATATTAGCCCATACCCAAACTAGTTTATCTCATGAGACCTACCGATGCACCAAGGGGATATAATGAGCCCCACTAGACACTTACAAAGTCCAATGTATTCCTCATATGAAAGGGAAAAAAACATAATCAACATATACATTCATATTGAAACTAACATATGAAACGTAAATAACTTTCCTCAATCATTAAACATAATCACTAACCATTCAGAGTAATATAATGAATGGTATCAAGATATCACATCCACAATAAAACTAATTATAAATCATTCAATAAAATATAGTGTATGATATCATAAAATATTAATCCCAATTAAATATAAGAATCAACAAGGGTTTTGAAATAGATGAAAATTCTCTTATAAAATCATCAAGAAATCCTTAAGAGAAATATATTTTTTACTTTGAAAAGAAGAGTTCTTTTGGAAAAATATTTGTATAAAACCAGAAATGAACTAAGATATTTTTTCCATAATAAAATGAGTTATTTTAGAAAAACAATGGTTTTTTAAAATATATTATAGAGTGCACTTGAAAATAGGTAAGTAATCAGGAAGTTCCCTTTAATCGGACTTGGTTATCGTGAAGAATTGAGAAAGATCCTTATAAAACATGTAACTACCCATAAAATAAATAAGTATTATGATTGGTAAAAATATATATATAATTAACACAAAATTTAAAAGTAGTATATAAGAAGAATTAAGAATTTCATTAGGGTAATGAGAGAGAAAGCATAACCCCGAATGAAAAATGGAGGTTTGGGGAACAACCCTTACCTTATGTCTGAAAGCGTTCTGCACTTGAGCTTAAACTCATGGATAATCAAATTAAATCCATTAATTAATTAATTAAGAAAATTTTATACATGAATTATATTCATTATAGAATTATTAAGTTCATTTATGACCTTATTAATGAGTTATAGAGTTTAATTTCATCGTTCTGGTGCATTTGTTTTCTTGGTTTTCATGATCAATTCGCTTGTTTATAAGTAATGGAGTTCATGTAAAGTGGGTATAACTATCTAGAATTGGAATTTCATGTTATTAATGGGCATAAAAAATTGTATATGGTTATACATATCATTTGGTTATATGGAATGAGGACGAATCATTAGATAAGACGTTTGTGATAATCATTTAGATTATTTTGGTGATTTTTCGATTACCACAAACTAGTTTTGTTTTATTAATTAACATCATGCATATATAATAGTTAAAAAACATTACATAGGATATAATACATATATTATAATCTTGTTCAACCATGAAAATGGTTTCATGACCAGATTTTGAGGTAATAATAGAAGTTGAAAAAGTATCATTCACAATGCCATTAAATTGACACATCACGGGTGATGTTTTCATTTATAGAATAAAAGAGAGAGAGAAAATAGATTGATTATGGATGTTACATTAACATGAAATCATTAAAGTATATAAATGATACTGGATTTATCATTTTATTTGGATGAGGGGAGGTGAGGAGAGTGTAATAAAAGAAAAGAACTTGAAAAGAATTTAAAAGGAAAAGAAAGAGGATTTTACCTCTCGAATTCTCCTCCTTGAAAACCTCCTTATGGAAATAATTTTTGTCTTTTGATGAGACCAAGAGCTCCTATACATGGGGGAGGGACTTGGGAAGAGGATTGGGCAGAAATTTGACAAGGCTCAAATCTTGGAAGGTGTGAGGAGAAGGGGTGGTATTTATAGTGGAGGAGAGGGGTGTTTTTTGAATATTTTATTCATTTGTTTATTATTTTGGCTCAAGACTATGAATAGTTTGAGCATTATAATAAAAGATATTAAAATAATGAAGGGAAGTTTGAGATTATGGTTCTTACATCAGCGATGACTCAAGGAATAATGTGTTTAACTTATAATGTATTTATACCATAAATTATCGTATTTTACTATTCACAAAATTCAAATATTTTAGAAAAATCCTAAAAATTCACCCTAACTATTTTTTTGAGGTGTATAATTCAAAAATGGACTCCATTTTATGAAAATAATTTTCTAAATATGAGAAATTTAATTTTTAATCCAAATCATCATTCACTCAGAAAATACAGATTTTAAAATTAAAACTGATTTTAAAACACTCTGAAAAATTAACTAAGATCTCATAAAATTATCCTAAAATCACAAGACAACAAAAAATTGATTTATGAATACATTTTATGAAAATTAATTTTATTTTTAATCATTTTATTAATTATAAAATTGTAATTAAATATTTATGGCTTACAAAAATACCAACACTTAATTATTAATTTTTAAAATATTCACTTACTTGCACTATGATATAATTATATCATACTTTCATTTATAAGATGCCTAAATTTTATTTATACAAACATGGGTGAGGTTAATATTCATTTGGTCAATTTATTATTCATAAGGTTTATATAACTTTTCCTAAGGTCAAGTTACTATTTCATCGGTATAGGTTCCTTAGATTTTAAAAATACCTATTATTTCATTCATTATTCATTTGTAAAGATAGCATTGTGTTATATAAGTGATTTTATGTAATATATACTATATGAAATAAACATAGTAAGGGAAATCTCATTGATAAAATTTTGAGTCTGTCACGACCCGTCCTCGGGGCCCGTGCCGTGACTACCCCAAGCCCGTCTTCCATAGGCCAGGGGCTGGCGACTAGCACCAAGGCGTAAATCCCGAAAAAAGGAAGGCATTACCTTTGAAAAGTAAACAAGCACCACAGAGTAAGCAAGCGGAAAAGTAAACACTAAGTAAAAACTGTAACAAGCTGTGCTGAAAGTAAAAGGGGCCGGAAATACAAGCCCAACTGTAAAGTACAACTGAAAGGGGAAAACAACAACTGAAAAGAAAAGCCGCAGCGTCGAGCCGTCCTCTGAAGGTCCCACCTGAAGGGTGGGTACAGATAGCCTCCACAGCTCCTCGGTCCAGCCGTCCGCTCCGAGTACGTACCGCCCAGTAGTCCACCTCCAGGTACAGTCCTGCTCCGCACGCCTCCACCACGATCAGCGTTGTCCGTCGTCTGCAACCAACACAACGAAGTGCGGGCATAGCCCGTGCAGGGGTGAGTATAAGCTACTCAGTAGGGACCCCGAGACCCCCGAAGGTCTCCCAGAATCCACAAAGGATAATCCAAAAAGGAAATATACAATCACGAAGTAACATCCGACACGACTTAGGTATATGCCCATACATATACTTAAGTTATCAATTCCCGTTCGGCTCTAACATCTGAGCCCAAGCACAACCCAGTCCACATAGGAAAGCAAACGTAAACCCACACAGGATAGCACAACACAATCCTCAAAGGAGAGTAAATAGTAAATCCACACAGGATAGCTCAACACAATCCACAAAGGAGAGTAAACAGTAAATCCACACAGGATAGCTCAGCACAATCCACAAAGGAGAGTAAACAGTAAATCCACACAGGATAGCTCAACACAATCCACAAAGGAGAGTAACACAGGATTCAGCTCACACAAGTATACTTCTTCAAATGGCGATAGAGATGATCACTGATCCATCTAAGTCGTCGGACCCACAAAGGATCGATAGGTACTAACCCCCGCAAAGACCCACACAGGATCGAGCCCACACAGGACCTGTAGGCGCTGGCTCACACAGAACCGCTGAGCGCTGACCCACACAGGATCGGACCCACACATGATCGGGCCCACACAGGACCTGTAGCACTGATCCACGTAGGATCGCTGAGTGCAGTAGTCGTCGCAGTCCACTGAGGATCTCTGCACAGTCTTCATCGCAGTCCACTGAGGATCTCTCCACAGTCATCGTCGCAGTCCACTGAGGATCTCTGCACGGTCGTCGCTGTCGAAGTAGCAGTCGCAGCTAGCTCTAGGGTTCCCGCACACAACAAGCTCGTTCGGGAGGGTCCGCTCCACGAGCCGAGAGGCTGATACATCAACTGACACAAAGTCTGAGGTTGATGTATTCAAAAGTTCCGTATCGTCAATAGGAACTCAACGTCGCAGACGGCGCATCAATCGGATGCCCGATCTGAGAGTTATTGGTTTTTTCGTCCCAGGGGCCCGGTTGGTTTTTAAGCCAAAACCAACCCGACCGTACTCTACCTGCGTCCAAACCTCGGGCAGAGTATGCCAAAAGATCCGTCTCACTTAGAGGAATTCAACGAAGTCGACGGCACGTCGATCGGACGTCCGAAGCTCAAGATATGAGCGTTTCCGCTCCGAGGGCCCGGTTGGTTTCGTGTACGAACCAACCCGGATGAACTCAAAGTATTCCAAAACCTTGAGTGCGATATACCGAAACGACCGTCTTGATCCAAGGATCGCGTTTCCGCTGACTGCGCATCGTTCGGAGTCACGTAGCTCAAGTTACGGGCGAAAGACCGAAAACAGTCCGAAGACGGGGGGTCCGGGCCCGGGCCGACCCGGCCCGACCCCCCCTGGGTCGGCCGAACCGGGTCGACCCGACCCGGTCCGACCCGCCCGGACCCGGTCCGGCCCGGCTAGGGCGCGACCCGGCCTGTCGGACCGGCCTGGCTCGGCTCGGCCGAGCGGCTGAGTAGCTGGACACCACGGGGCGCCGCCCCCGCGGTTTGGAGGTGCCGCGACCCTCGAAGGGGCCGCGCTGCACAAATGGACGCGGCTTTAGCCGCGTCCCGTGCGGGCGAGCTGGACCCGCGCGACCGCGGGTCCACTGGCCGCCACCGCCGCGGCTGAAGCCGCGACGGCCCCGTCCGGCGGCGCGCCGGGGCGCCGCCACCTCCGGCCGCCGGCGCCGCCGCGCCGCCGGCAGCTTCCGTGGGCCACCGGAGTTGCTCCGGTGGTCCGTTTTCCTTCCCGTCTGCACCGTTGTTCCTCCCAGGTCCCGTTCTTCACTGCGGGATCATCAAAACGCCCTTGCATCATGATTTGCCATCGCCCGCCAAATTCGCACAACAACGAAGAACGACGGAGGGTTGTCGGGCCGTGTTCGTTTGGCCCGCACCCTCCGCGTTAGATAAAAACAACGGGAGAATTATATTCAACACATGAAACAAAAATTTTAACAAAATAAAATTGTTCATATGAATCCGGTTCTTTAATTTTAAAGAAACGTTCACGGGAATATAAAAAAGTGTTATTTCCAAAATAAAAATCCCTACCTCGTCAAGTCGTCGCTCGCGGGTTCTTCGCGGAATTGGGGATCGTCGCGTCGTCGCGGTATCCGGCGTCACGTCGTCGCGGAAGGGTGTCGCGTCGACGAACTCCGAGGTTCAAGAACAAAAAGATTTAATTAATAATAATTAAATCCTTCTGAATTAAAAACCACAAAGGAAAATTTAAAAGAAAACTGAAACCCTCACCTCAACGGATGATCGAAGGTTTTTGTCGCGGAGGAAGGAACGTCACAGAAGAACGTCGCGGGAGAGGAAACATCGGCGTCGCGGCACACGGCGTCGCGTCGTCGATTTCCGCGGGTTCGATGTTCTTCGTCGGAGGCCGGCGTTCTTCGCGTTCTTCACGTTCTTCGCGTTCTTCGCGTTCTTCGCGAAGAAGGGTGAAGGCACAAGAACCTCTGTCAAAAACCTCTCAACGTGTAATCCTCTAAATGTCGTGTTGGTCTTATTTTATTATTACGCCAACAAACGAAAAAGAGGTAAATAACGACCCATCAATTCGCAGAATTAATTCAACGAAAGAAACTGCCCATTTAATTTACGAATAAAACCACCCAATTAAATGGTGCGTTATGATTTTAAGAAAACGCGTCAGTTGACTTTCATAATGACGGGTTTTCGCGGGTGCGTTACTTAGCGGAAAAGAAACGGAGAGGCTCGTGCGGGCCCCACCTCGCAAATATCCTACCAAGAGGGTAGGATATTTTTGGATAGTACCCTATCCGTTTCAACTCAGTTTAAGTGTCTTTCAAGTGGCTTCAAGTGGCTTAAGTGAAATAAAATAAAGTTTGTCGAACAATTATTTTATTTCTTAACTTTAAGCCCAAAAATTAAAAACTACACCCGAGCAAACGCAACTCCGGAAGAGGCGTTTCTAAGCAAATATCGGCACTGCGATTTCATCGGTGCCCTCAGAATTCGATTCCGGGCACCGGTTCAAAAGTTAGAAAAACCCGCTCATCCGTTCACTGAACGTACCCGAGCCAAACTTCGGAAAATGATTCCGGGCACACCGGGCCTCGGAATCAGGTGCCGTCAAAAACTGCGTTCTTGTAAAATTCCAAAGAAAATTAAGAAAAAAATTTCCTTGAAATTTACGGGTCTTTACATTACTCCCACCTCAGGGCTTTACGTCCCCGTAAAGATACATCATAAACTAGAGAAACAAATGTGGGTACTGAGCACGCATCTGAGCCTCCCGCTCCCAAGTGCTCTCCTGGAGGTTCCCGTGCTGCCATCTGATGCGCACTAGAGGAATCGATCGTCCACGTAGGACCCGCTCCTGTCGATCCTCGATCTCCACTGGGACCTCCGCAAAAGTCACCCCATCATCCACGTCTAGCTCCCCATGGTCAATGATGTGCGTCGGGTCGTGCACGTATCTCCTCAGCTGAGATACGTGGAAGACGTCGTGCACCCGGTGCAACTGAGGTGGTAGAGCCAGGCGATAAGCCACCTCGCCAATCCTGCTGAGGACCTGGAATGGTCCAATGAAGCGTGAAGACAACTTTCCACCTCGGCCAAATCTCCGCAAACCACGTCGAGGTGAGACACGCAAGAAGACGTGGTCGCTATCCTCGAACTCTAGTGGCCTCCGCCTCCTATCATCATAAGACTTCTGCCGGCTCTGAGCTTTCCTCATCCGCTCCTGGATGACCTGGACCTTCTCTG
This sequence comes from Viscum album, assembly GCA_963277665.1. NCBI lineage: Eukaryota > Viridiplantae > Streptophyta > Magnoliopsida > Santalales > Viscaceae > Viscum > Viscum album. The sequence goes on from OY728157.1 coordinate 2,000,190,496, forward strand.
TCGTGGCCCGGACCATCTCTGGTCCCACAAGTGCTGACTCCCCAGGGTCTGTCCAGCACAAAGGAGATCTGCAAGGTCTGCCGTACAACACCTCGTATGGTGCCATCCCATTGGTGGAGTGGTAGCTGTTGTTGTATGCGAACTCCACCAAGGGTAGGTGGTCCTCCTAGCTGCGACCAAAGTCGAGGACACATGCGCGGAGCATGTCCTCGAGAGTCTGAATGGTCCTCTCCGTCTGACCATCCGTCTGAGGGTGAAAGGCGGTGCTCAGACGTAGCCGCGTCCCGAACGCCTCCTGCAACCCCTTCCAAAGCCGGGAAGTAAAACGAGCATCCCGATCGGAGACGATAGACGATGGCACACCGTGAAGCCGTACAATCTCCTGAACGTAGAGACGCCCCAAGCTCTCCACTAAGCCCTGCTCTCTGATGGGAAAGAAGTGTGCCGACTTGGTGAGTCAGTCCACAATCACCCAAATGGAGTCGTGACCTCTGGAAGTGCGTGGAAGTCCAGTCACGAAGTACATAGATATCCCGTCCCACTTCCACTCCGGGACCTCCAAGGGCTGTACCAAGCCTGCTGGTACCTGATGTTCTGCCTTCACCTGCTGGCAGGCGAGGCACCGTGAAACGAACTCTGCCACAACCTTCTTCATGCCCGGACACCAGTGTTGTCGTCTGAGATCCTGGTACATCTTCGCCACTCCAGGATGTACCACCAAAGGAGAAGTGTGAAACTCTCTTAGTACCTCCTCTCGTAAAGCGACAGGTACCAAGGTACGTCCTCTGAAAAGTACGTCGTGCTATGCTCCAAGGGAGAAACCATCAGGTGCCTGTCCCGAGAATATCTGTGCACGCCGCGTCTCACAGTCGGCGTCCCCACGCTGTGCCTCTCTGACCCGCTGCAGAAGTGAAGGAGAGACTGTGAGAGACTGAAGGAAGACTGCTCCGTCCCTATCCACGAAGGATATCTGCAAAGCGGCTAGCTGCTCTGTCGCCTCCTCAAGTAGCTGGATGCCCGTCCTCCTGCTGAGGGCATCGGCTACCACGTTCCCCTTCCCAGGAGTATAGACTATCTCAAAGTCATAGTCCTGGAGGAACTCGAGCCATCGCCGCTGTCTCAGGTTCAGGTCTTTCTGCGAGAAGATGTACCTGAGACTCTGGTGGTCAGAAAAGACTGTAAAGCGCTCGCCCATCAGATAGTGCCGCCATGTCTTTAGGGCGAAGACCACTGCTGCTAACTCCAGGTCATGAGTAGCATAGTTCTGCTCATGCGGCCTCAACTGACGTGATCCATAGGAAATCACGGCCCGCTCCTGCATCAGGACACACCCGAGTCCAGTCCCTAATGCATCGCAGTAGACTACATAACCAACTCCCTCCTCAGGCAACCTCAAGATATGTGCGCTGGTCAATCTCTGTCTCAGCTCCTGAAAGCTCTACTGACATCTGTCTGACCACACAAAGGGTTTCCCCTTCTTCGTCAAAGCTGAGAGTGGCGCCAAAACTCTGGAGAAGTCCGGCACAAATCTCCGATAGTATCCGTCTAGACCCAAGAAACTCTGCACCTCCGTCACGCTCCTGGGTGGCTCCCAAGCTAGCACTGCCTCGATCTTCATGGGATCCACTGCAACTCCCACCTCAGAAATGACGTGCCCCAAGAAGTGGACCTCACGTAACCAGAACTGGCACTTCGAGAGCTTGCTGTAAAGCTAGTGCTCTCGGAGTGTGTCTAGTACAACCCGCAAGTGGTAGGCGTGCTCCTCCTCCGTGGTCGAGTACACCAAAATGTTGTCGATGAATACCACGACAAATCGATCGAGGTATGGATGGAAGATCCTGTTCATGAGGCTCATGAACACTGCTGGAGCATTGGTTACGCCGAATGGCATAACCAAGAACTCATAGTGGCCATACCGACACCTAAAGGCCGTCTTCTGCACGTCCTCGTCTCGAACTCTGAGCTGATGATAGCCTGACCTGAGGTCTATCTTCGAGAACCACCGTGCTCCCTTGAGCTGATCGAAGATGTCATCAATCCTTGGTAGCGGATACTTGTTCCTCACTGTCACCTGGTTCAGGTGACGATAATTAACACACAGTCCCAAGATCCCGTCCGCCTTCTTGGCGAACAATATCGGGGAAGCCCAGGGTGAAACGCTGGGTCGGATGAACCCCTTACCCTGCAAGTCCTCCAACTTTACCCGCAGCTCTCGAAGCTCAGCGGGGGCCATCCGATATGCTGGAGTGGATATCGGGGCTGTCTCGGGGTACAGGTCAATATAAAAGTCTACCTCTCTGGGAGGAGGTAGTCCTGGAACGTCGTCGGGGAAGACGTCCGCATACTGATCCACCACTGCAGGAAAACTAGGACTCCGCACGTCCACGGCTCCAAGGATGAGGCTAGCCAACTGATGAGTGATGGGCTGTCCCCTCCTCTGTGAGAGTCCATCCTGTGCTGCAAAGGCTCCCTTCTCGCCGGTGAAGGTGAACCTGCTCCCGTCGGTGCACACACATCGCACCTTGCGCCTAAAACAGTCAATCTGAGCATGTACTATAGATAACCAATCCATGCCCAAGATGAAGTCGTAAGGCCTCGATGCCGCTACAAGAAGATCCCAGCCGAAGCTCTCGCCTCCTAGAGTAAGCTCACATTGCCGGCACCAGTGCGTAATCGTCGAGTCTGCTCCCGTAGGGGTCTATAGCCGTAAGGATCGAGCCAACGACTCTGTCGGAATCTCCGAGCTCCGAACAAGGGCAGCGGCTATGAAAGAGTGACTCGCTCCTATGTCTATAAGAACTGCAGCAAGGGTGGAATAGACACAGATCGTATCTCGAATCATCTCTGGCGCGCCGTGGTCGTAGGCCTCCACTGCCTGGAGCTGTGCCTGTCTCTGCCCGCCAGCTCCCTGTGGTCGGGGCGGACCTCCTGGTGGTGGTGGTGGAAGAGCCTCAAAGCGTCGCCCACCACCTGCTACTCGGCCAGCTCCTCTGCCTCGTCCGCCTCCTCCCTGCGGACCGCCACAGTCAACCCTCTGCCTCTTCCTGGGTGGCCCCTCCACCGTCTTCTGCTCCTCGGTACGGCGGGTCGGGCAGTCACGAGCCATGTGGCCCTACCCGCCGCACGCGTAGCACTGCCTGCCTCTCGGAAGACTGGCTCCGCGCTGTGTGCCCCGCACTGCTGATCCAGTGTCTCGAGGTCGTCTGTCGGAAGGTCTAGTCTGCCTGGAACCCTGAGTCATCCGTCAGCTACCTGCTGCCGAAGACTCCGCTACCTGCCGCCCTGCGGTAGGTCTCGCTGTGGACTCAGCCAGAAAGCTCTCGATCAGAAGGGATCGCTCCAGCACTCCCGCCTGGGTCGGGATGCTGAGGGAGATCAGCGATGCCCTGATCTCGTGTCTCAATCCCTGCTTGAAGGTCTGGGCCCGGAAGAAGGGGTCCCGTACCATGTCGGTCGAGTAGCGAGAAAGATCGGTGAACCTCGCCGCGTACTGGGCGACCGTCAAGCTGCCCTGCCACAGCTGAAGAAGCTTCTGGATGCGCACTGCACGGAGGGTGGCCGAGACGAACTCTGAGCGGAAGAGGCTCTCGAAGTCCGTCCAGAGAAGAGAGGCCTCATCGTGCACCTAGAGCATCAAGCTCCACCATCGTCCCGCTGCTGCGTGCAGTAGGCTCTCCGCGAGGATCACCATGAGGTCTGCTGGTGTCCTCACTAGCCTGAAAACTTGAACGACCGCCTCCAGCCAGTCATCGGCTGCCTGGGGGTTCGTCTCCCCACGAAACCTGGGTGGTCGCTGGCGCTGGAACTCATGCAGAGCTCCGAGGCGACGTGCATCGTCAGTGGTCGGTGCTGGTAGCATCGGGGGCTCGACGGGTAAAGGTACCGCCGATGCCTCTGCTGTCAACGGGCCCTGTACCGAGGCCTCGTTGTTCGGCGGGCTGTCGTCGCGCCCTACTCTCGGAACCCTAGCTGGCTGCCGTCGTGGGTCCATCCTGAAAAGGAAACAAGTGCGCCACGGTCAGAACAGTATACCTAGTGAGCTGACACAAGTAATCACAAAGAAAACTTGAAACAAATATGCAATAAATGTTTTCGTGCATTAAGTCTGAAATCAGAAGTCAGGGTCCTGGTGTACGGATACGTTGGCTGCCGCACCAACACTGGACTCCCTGGACTGATAACCACACCCAATACGCTAAACACTATTGCTTCACATAGAAGAAATATCAGAGTCTGCGGTAGAACCGACCACCTCTGATACCAATTTGTCACGACCCGTCCTCAGGGCCCGTGCCGTGACTACCCCAAGCCCGCCTTCCATAGGCCAGGGGATGACGACTAGCACCAAGGCGTAAATCCTAGAAAAAAGGAAGGCATTGCATTTGAAAAGTAAACAAGCACCACAGAGTAAGCAAGCGGAAAAGTAAACACTAAGTAAAAACTGTAACAAGCTGTGCTGAAAGTAAAAGGGGCCGGAAATACAAGCCCAACTGTAAAGTACAACTGAAAGGGGAAAACAACAACTGAAAAGAAAAGCCGCAGCGTCGAGCCATCCTCTGAAGGTCCCACCTGAAGGGTGGGTACAGATAGCCTCCACAGCTCCTCGGTCCAACCGTCTGCTCCGAGTACGTCCCGCCCAGTGGTCCACCTCCAGGTACAGTCCTGCTCCGCACGCCTCCACCACGATCAACGCTGTCCGTCGTCTACAACCAACACAACGAAGTGCGGGCATAGCCAGTGCAGGGGTGAGTATAAGCTACTCAGTAGGGACCCCGAGACCCCCGAAGGTCTCCCAGAATCCACAAAGGATAATCCACAAAGGAAATATACAATCACGAAGTAACATCCGACACGACTTAGGTATATGACCATACATATACCTAAGTTATCAATTCCCATTCGGCTCTAACATCCGAGCCCAAGCACAACCCAGTCCACATAGGAAAGCAAACGTAAACCCACACAGGATAGCACAACACAATCCTCAAAGGAGAGTAAACAGTAAATCCACACAGGATAGCTCAACACAATCCACAAAGGAGAGTAAACAGTAAATCCACACAGGATAACTCAACACAATCCACAAAGGAGAGTAAACAGTAAATCCACAGAGGATAGCTCAACACAATCCACAAAGGAGAGTAACACAGGATTCAGCTCACACAGGTATACTTCTTCAAATGACGATAGAGATGATCACTGATCCATCTAAGTCGTCGGACCCACAAAGGATCGATAGGTACTAACCCCCGCAAAGACCCAAACCGGATCGGGACCACATAGGACCTGTAGGCGCTGGCTCACACAAAACCGCTGAGCGCTAACCCACACAGGATCGGACCCACACAGGATCGGGCCCACACAGGACCTGTAGCACTGATCCACATAGGATCGCTGAGTGCAGTAGTCGTCGCAGTCCACTGAGGATCTCTGCACAGTCGTCGTCGCAGTCCACTGAGGATCTCTGCACATTCGTCGTCGCAGTCCACTGAGGATCTCTGCACGGTCGTCGCTGTCGAAGTAGCAGTCGCAGCCAGCTCTAGGGTTCCAGCACACAGCAAGCTCGTTCGGGAGGGTCCGCTCTACGAGCCGAGAGGCTGATACATCAACTGACACAACGTCCGAGGTTGATGTATCCAAAATTTCCGTATCGTCAACAGGAACTCAACGTCGCAGACGGCGCGTCAATCGGACGCCCGGTCTGAGAGTTATTGGATTTTTCGTCCCAGGGGCCCGGTTGGTTTTTAAGGCAAAACCAACCCGACCGTACTCCACCTGCGTCCAAACCTCGGGCGGAGTATGCCAAAAGATCCTTCTCACTTAGAGGAATTCAACGAAGTCGACGGCACGTCGATCAGACGTCCGAAGCTCAAGATATGAGCGTTTTTGCTCCGAGGGCCCGGTTGGTTTCGTGTACGAACCAACCCGGCCGAACTCAAAGTATTCCAAAACCTTGAGTGCAATATACCAAAACGACCGTCTCGATCCAAGGATCGCGTTGCCGCTGACGGCGCGTCGTTCGGAGGCCTATATCTCAAGTTACGGGCGAAAGACCGAAAACAGTCCGAAGACGGGGTCCGGGCCCGGGCCGACCCGGGCCGACCCCCCCCCCGGGTCGACCCGAACCGGGTTGACCTGACCCGGTCCAACCCAGCCGGACCCGGTCCGGCCCGGCCGGTCGGACCGGCCTGGCTCGGCTCGGCCGAGCGGCCGAGCAGCTGGACACCGCGTGGCGCCGCCCCCGCGGTTTGGAGGTGCCGCGGCCCTCGAAGGGGCCGCGCTGGACAAACGGACGCGGCTTCAGCCGCGGCGGCCCTGTCCGGCGGCGCGCCGGGGCACCGCCGCCTCCGGCCGCCGGCGCCACCGCGCCGGCGCCCGCGCCGCCGGCAGCTTCCGCGGGCCACCGGAGTTGCTCCGGTGGTCCATTTTCCTTCCCGTCTGTGCCGTTGTTCCTCCCGGGTCCCGTTCTTCACTGCGGGATCATCAAAACGTCCTTGCGTCACGATTTTCCGTCGCCCGCCAAATTCGCACAACAACGAAGAACGACGGAGGGTTGTCGGGCCGTGTTCGTTTGGCCCGCACCCTCCGCGTTAGATAAAAACAACGGGAGAATTATATTCAACACATGAGACAACAATTTTAACAAAATAAAATTGTTTATATGAATCCGGTTCTTTAATTTTAAATAAACGTTCACGAGAATATAAAAAAGGGGTATTTCCAAAATAAAAATCCCTACCTCGTCAAGTCGTCGCTCGCAAGTTCTTCGCGGAATTGGGGATCGTCGCGTCGTCGCGGTATCCGGCGTCGCGTCGTCGCGGAAGGGTGTCGTGTCGACGAACTCCGAGGTTCAAGAACAAAAAGATTTAATTAATAATAATTAAATCCTTCTGAATTAAAAACCACAAAGGAAAATTTAAAAGAAAACCAAAACCCTCACCTCAACGGATGGTCGAAGGTTTTTGTCGCGGAGGAAGGAACGTCACAGAAGAACGTCACGGGAGAGGAAACGTCGGCGTCGTGGCACACGACGTCGCGTTGTCGATTTCCGCGGGTTTGACGTTTTTCGTCGGAGGCCGGCGTTCTTCGCGTTCTTCACGAAGAAGGGTGAAGGCACAAGAACCTATGTCAAAAACCTCTCAACGTGTAATCCTCCAAATGTCGTGTTGGTTTTATTTTATTATTACGCCAACAAACGAAAAAGAGGTAAGTAACGACCCATCAATTCGCAGAATTAATTCAACGAAAGAAACTGCCCATTTAATTTACGAATAAAACTGCCCAATTAAATGGTGCGTTAAGATTTTAAGAAAACGCATCAGTTGACTTTCATAATGACGGGTTTTCGCGGGTGCGTTACTTAGCGGAAAAGAAACGGCGGAGCTCGTGCGGGCCCCATCTCACAAATATCCTACCAAGAGGGTAGGATATTTTGGGATAGTACCCTATCTGTTTCAACTCAGTTTAAGTGGCTTTCAAGTGGCTTCAAGTGGCTTAAATGAAATAAAATAAAGTTTGTCGAACAATTATTTTATTTCTTAACTTTAAGCCCGAAAATTAAAAACCACACCCGAGTAAACGCAACTCTGGAAGAGGAATTTCTAAGCAAATACCGGCGCTGCGATTTCATCGGTGCCCTCAGAATTCGATTCCGGGCACCGGTTCAAAAGTTAGAAAAACCCGCTCGTCCGTTCACTGAACGTACCCGAGCCATACTTCAGAAAATGATTCCGGGCAAACCGGGCCTCAGAATCAGGTGCCGTCAGAAACTGCGTTCTTGTAAAATTCAAAGAAAATTAAGAAAAAAATTTCCTTGAAATTTACGGGTCTTTACAGAGTCGTTATAATTTTCCTTGGAAGTTTCCTTGTAAATGAGGGACTTATGCTAAGTAATGGTGACCATAAGATTTTGAAAGTGAGAGAGGGTTATAGGAAGTGAAAAATGAAAGAGTTTCAAGGAGAAATTCAAATGAGAAGTGAGTCCTGAAGCGGTGAAGATGTTACCCTTTTATAATGGAAGAGAATGGTTGTTTTGGAAATACTTGAATCTCAATAATTTAATTTCACTAAGAGTCAAGGGATTCAAAAGGGGATAAATGAGGAAAGGTGGTGATTTTTTGTTGATCCAAACCTCAAAAATCCATTTGGAAACATGTTTTTAACATGTTTTGGCCTTTACCCCTTAATAAAAGACCTTTTACCATTTTTACCTTTTTATTGGGGTAACTAATTTTTAATCTTAGTAGATAAGTTTAATAAACAAAATTAAAATTGAACTGATTACCTAATCTAAACCTTATGATTTCAAATTTTAAAACCATTTTATCAAATAAATTTTTTGCAGGTATGAAAAGTTAATTTTAAAATATAAACACTTAAACACATAAAACTATTTTTAGAGAAATGACATTTTAAAGATTTAAATTTATATATAGGGTAAAATTATCTTGGATACAGATTCTAATGACATAAATTGAATTATTATAAAACAAATAAAGGATATGAGGCTTCTAAGGAAAGACAAAAAAGAATCTCTATAATACCCTGAGATTTTGTGAATTATTTTTTTCGAATTAATTTAACCTTTGTGATATTTTGAATTTCACATAACACTGAAAATAGTTTATTTTATATTAAAGCACTATATTTGGCTTGCGTTATACGCAACACCAAGTTAATCGTGTGCTACACACAACATAATTTTTTTCATGATCTACATAGAACACCAAGGTTAGCTTGTGACTTGGAGTATGTTACACATAACACCGACTTGGCATACACAACACGCAACACCGACTTGGCGTATGTTACATGCAACATTGAGTTTCTACGAAACGTCTTTTATTGTTATAATTATTTAAATTATATAATAATAATATAGTAGTTAAACTTAGTAATATGAATAGTGATAACTTTTATAAGGGTTTTATATAAATAAAACATATTGATGTTGAAAGATATAATTTTTGGTAAAGTCCTTATACGTTTAAAAATACTATTTTCTCAAACAACCGCTTTTAATGTCCTTCTATGAAAAATAATAAAATTAATTTTAGAAATATTTATAAATTTAATTTTATAAAATAATATTCATTTTTGAATTCAGAATGCCGAAATTATCTTAGGGTGATTTTTTGGTACTTTTCTGAGAAACTTCATTTTTGGATGAATAGTGAAAAATACCGGATTTTAATTCAAAACTACTTTTTCATATAATTTATTTATAAGGTTAAATTATATTTTAATTTGGTTTCAAAGTTTAATTATATAATATTTTTATCAATTAATCCAATTTAGATCATTATAATCAATTTCACTTTGAAATTGGGTATAAAAACTTAGCAAAAGTTTGGACGTTTTTACTTTAAAAACCCGCACTGTCGTCCTGTCAGCAGGATTAATTTAAAATTAATTTCTACCACTTTTGTTATTAGAATTTGGAAAAATGGATTCCATATTTTTAATTATTATAATTTATAATTTCTAATAAGGTCAACTTTGTTTTTGACAAAAATGATTAGTGAAAGTGATTAAAATTAATTATAATGGTTAAGAGAAAAATTAGGTTAATAAAGTAATAAACCATATATTTAAGACCCAAAACGACCTATACACTTGTAAAAAACCTATTTTATGGACATTATTCGGACATGAAGCTTCCATTATTGAGTTTGGTTGGTTTGGTATGACTTTTTTTAGGTAAAAACATGGGTACACCTCACTTGTTTAAAAAAATGTCAAGTGTGTCCTTTCCCTTCCCAATAAAATGCCACCACCTCTCCCTCTTCTTTAAACCTCTCAAACCACTTAGGTTTGAACAATGTAATCCCAATACACTTACCAAAATCTATCCCTTCCTCATTTAATCCTTCCTTTTGGCATAAAGTCTTCTAAGGAATCCTTTTGGCACAAACCAAAAGGAGTTACCCGATTAAGAGGTAACGCCTTCTCTCAAGATCCTTTATTTTATCTTCCTTCTCAACCCACCCCACTCTCTTTATTAAATTCTTGTATAAAAAAACAATATCTTCAATATATTAGGATATTTTTATGCTAAGAGTTCAACCTATACTTACACACACTTCAATCTAATGGGTAACGAACATACTATTTATGTGTATGGAAAACTACTGCCTCACTAAATGATGATTGTTTATTTTTTCCTTTACTGACTCTCATGGTAGAAATTATGATGGAAAATATATTTATACATGATATATATTATATTTATTATGTTTTTAATCTTCTTTATTCCTTTCACAACACATATCTTTTTTACTTTCCATTTGGTGTAAATATGATAATTTCATTTGAGGAAGTGTGGACAACCACCCCCTCAAAGCAATGTGATTCGTTCACACACTACATGGAATGTATTAAGGACGAGTTTAGTGAAATTATATGATATATATAAAATTATAATACTAATATAATGATATTATATGCATATATACATATAGGTCATTTTCTTTCTTTATTTCAATAAGAAAATAAAAACAGAAACAACGTTCATGTGTACGTACGACTTACAGTCTCTATGAACGGTGTATTCCATTTTGTAATTATATATTTTATAGATTATTATAATACAAATATACTGAATATAAATTATATTTATATCATTTTTTACATTCTAGAATCATGATATAAGTATAAGGACCAAAGATATATCAAATTAAGACACATGCGAAGAACAAAGCGAATATTATCCGAAGTGAAACCTTAATATAGGATGATTAACAAGTGGGTAATATATGGTCATAATCAAAAAATATATTGTATTAGATATAATAATATGGTTCATTAAGATATTTATAATAAATTTATATTTATTATATAGGTAGTTTGAACGAGTATGATGAGAGTCAAGACATAAGGTAAGAGGATTTTATCTCACGTTTTATTTCTGTGAGATACATGCCATGTTCACCACTCTTTCCTTTTGTGTGGTGTATATACCAACCATGAATGTATTATATTATTTTTATTCTTAAATTTATGGTTAATTACATATCCATTCTATTATACTCCTTTCATGGGGTTTATGTTTCAAAAGATACCAAATCGATAAGATAGTTTTGTATCAATTTACCTTCTTTGAGACACATGCCATGTTATGTTCCTATATTTTTCCATGAGGTGAATATAATTACTTTGAAATATTATATCACGAATCTCCTTATTTTCATGATATTTTAAGTTTCATGTAATTTCATTTTCTTACATGGGGAGTATGGTTCAAAGTTACCAAGTTGTAAGAGTTTATTAAAACAATCTCATCGCTTTTTGAGATTATTTATGTTTATGCATCCTTTGATGAAATATTATTATCCATATATCAAGAAAATTTATGACTATTATTCTTCTATATTTATTCATGATTTATTCATGCATTGGTACCATATTTATACTATTTGGTACATAAGATAGTTAATAAAGTGTTTTTAAGAAATCCCAACATTACCCTATCTTCAATCAGAAATCTGTCTTCCTTCAAAACCATGTTCTCTAAAAAGGGTTTTCAAGAATATTCTACTAATATAATATGATAATTAAAATAAATTTTACCCTATTTTTCTTTTACCAATTTTATCAAAGGAATATTCTTGTCACTTTCTAAACAAGGCATTTTTCTAACCTTTTACCTTATAAAAGGAATGTTCTTATTACCTCATACAACATGTATGGATTTACCCACTGTCATTTCTGTGAAGCTTCCTTTACATTTTTAAAAGGATAATTTTTAAGATAATATTTTTTAATTTTTTTTTTCAAATAACTAGTTTTCAAAACATTTTCATATGTTTTTAAATTATTTTTCATGAAAAGTGTTTTTCAAAAGGTTTTTAAGATTATTTTATAAGTTTTTAAGGAAAATTGTTATTAAAATGTTTTCAAAGCTTATTTTATATGTTTTTAAAGAAAATTGTTTTCAAAATGTTTTCAAATCTTCCTTTATAAGTTTTCAAGGAAATTGTTTTCAAAATATTTTTAAGATTATTTTATAAGTTTTCAAGGAAAATTATTTTCAAATTATTTTCAAGATTTATTTATAAGTTTTCAAAATATTTTCCAAGAAATAGTTTTCATAAAGTTTTAAAGATTATTTTACAAGTTTTCAAGGAAAATGTTTTTCCAAAGGTTTTATGTTTTTAAAACGCCTTTTTCAATGAAGAAAGGATATTTTCCTCAAGAAATGTTTTCAAAAGACATTTCAAAATTATTTTTCATCTAAGATGATGGTTGAACCCCTTGCTCTCCATGGGAACTGGCCCGGGCTCGAGTCCCGCCAAACTCGGACACTGTGCATATTATGCACAGGGTGATTGAAAGCCATTTTCCTATCTAGGGAACGTGCGGCGTGCTCTGGGCATGGCGTCCCCCCCAGTGGGTGGCGAGTGTTACCCTTACACATATTTTTTCCCATGGTGTGTTGGTCGAGTGGTACCCGCTGGTTGTACCCCTCACTCTCTATGGGAACTGACCCAGGCTCGAGTTTCACCAGACTTAGACACCGTACATATTATGCACAGGGTGATTCAAATCCATTTTATTAGCTGGGGAATGTGCGGTGCGCTCTGGGCATGGCAGCCCCCCCAGTGGGAGGAGAGTGTTACCATTACACACGTTTTTCCCATGGGTTGTTAGCCGAGTGGTACCCGCTGGTTGTACCCCTCTCTCTCAGTGAGAACTGGCCCAGGCTCGAGTCCCGCCAGACTCGGACACTATGCATATTATGCACAGGGCGATTCAAAGCCATTTTCCTAGCCGGGGAATGTGCGGAGTGCTCTGGGCATGGCGGGGCCCCCCAGTGGGAGGCGAGCGTTACCCTTACACACGTTTTGCCACTTAGGTGGTGGCGTAGTGTTGAAGGAGAGGGGTACAACAACAACATTCTTTGGGAGGTACATGGTTCGAATCCTGGGAGTCCACTTTCGAGGAGAACCTCTCCCCTAAGATCTACTCGCCTTGTCGGGTCACCCGATTTCTGACTGGGTGGGAAAAATGAGGTGCAACCCACCCGTGCTGACAGATTACTTGACGAACCATCGCCACCCGGGTTGTCACCCTTCGGGACGCTCTGCCATCTCAGCTGACAATGGATCCTTCCCAGTTGGGGCTCTCTCCAGAGTGACCTCTTCGTGGGGAGGGGGGTTTTTGTGTGTGGAGGGTTCGAAAAGGCCACACATGGGAATTGCCTTTAAAAAAAGAAGAATTTTTCATCTAAGATTACATCTGTTTATGTTACTTATGTCTTTCTAGGAAATTATATAAAGGTTCTATTCATATTATTTCTCTGAATGAGTTATACTTGATGTTATGATCTTTATGGAACCCATTTATTTTCAGGGGTTATATGTTTATGAAATATGTTTCTCTTTCATGGTTTATGATTTTGATAATATGATTATGAAACTTGTATCTTTTTTCATAGGTTATGATATGATTACATGTTTATGGTACCTATTTCACTTCATGGGATAAGATATGATTTTTTTATGATTTTGTGACATATGTATGTATGATTTCACTATGAGATGGGTGAGACCTATATCTCCCTCCAATGCATTGGGTAAATATTTATATCTCATGAGATATACATGTATGAAATGACAAATAAACTTGGTTCAGTATTATAGGGCTGGAATGAGAAATAAACTCAGTTCAATATTATAGGGCTAAAATGAGGAGTGAAATCAGTTCAATAATACAGGGTTAGAATGGGGTGTGAACCTGGTTCAGTAAGGAATTTGTCCACTAAGATGGCCTCATCAGCAATGCCTTGACTACTTTTTAAATCATTATATATTCTTATGTGTCTGCCACAATTCCATGTTTTATTCCTATATTATGATTTTATGGATTATGTTCTTTATTTCTTTATGATTCATGTTTTATAAACTGCCAATATTTATAGAATGTTTCATGCTTGTGATCTTTAATGTGAAGAGTATGGTCTTCTATTTTCTTGATCATGTTTTCACACCCTTATGCTCATGATTATACTTACATATCTCCCTTGTTTACCCTTAATGAGTATTTGAGCTCAACCTTTTTTATGTTTCCTTCCCCAGGTTATGAAGATATGTATTATGTTTGATGTGTCTAAGAAGGGTGCTAGTCTAGAAGAACCTAGTGAGAGATAATGTAGATCACTTATGTATCAGTGTTTATGTTTCCATGTTTCCAAAGGCACTAGACTAGTATGGTCTTTGGGTGTTTATTTGTATAATATTTAAGTATTCTAAATTTTTTATGTAATGATAATGTAAGAAAAACGAGGATCTCTATAGTTGGTGTTAGAGAAAATGTTTAGTTAACCTTTAGAAGCTAGGATGAGAAAACCTTAGTGATAGACCTAAGTACATGTCTAAGGATAAGTCTAAGGATAAGGAAAAGTATAGGAAAATGTCCTGGAATTTTGGTAAAGGATAGAGTGAGTGGTTTCCTCAAAATATATCCCTATTTAGATACTACATGTGGATGTGGCTCTAAAATAGATGTACCTTGGGGTAATAACTCCAACAAGATGATTTGGGCCTGACTCGGGGTAATATGGTACACGCAAATGGGTCTTACTACACACCTGGTTTGACACTCCTGGGGGATATTCTTTGGGAATTCACAAACTCTTCACAAAACATTATGAAGGATTTAGATATAATTTGGATATGAATAACCTAATAAGAACCCAAGGTGTCATATATTAAGGAATGTGTCATGATTTAGACACCCTATAAGTAATTATTTTCATGACTATGTGGTTTTTTGCTATGATAAGTAATTATTACACTATGATTATGGTTTTAGTCAATGGCGGGAACCAGAAGGAACTAGATTAACGTTGAATGTGATGGATGATTTTCTGATGAGCACTCAAATGGGATGATCACTGGAGTGAAAGATGTTGTGATCATGCCTAATCAGTTTTCACAGAACATGATTAACAACGTTTACCTTAACTAACCCTCAGACTTACCAAGGAAGAGAAAAAAGGAGTTTTCTGAGAGTTCAGGTAATAGAGACCATAGAGGAAAGAATATTCAGTTTCATTTGTGTCAAGAATGTGGAAAGAATCAACTAAGTGAATGTATTAGAGTAACAAGAATATTTTTTTACTGTGGAAAATAAGGACACAAAGAAAGTGACTGCAAGGGAAAAATGATGAGTTTAGTTAATGAAATGGATGAGAATATTGGACTCCCTAAGAAATCATCAAAGGTTAAGTGCTTTAAGTGTGGAATAAACAGTCATTATGAAACTCAATGTCCCAAGATGAAAGATCCTAAAGCGAATCAATATGTTGGTGTGAGTAATGGTTATATTACAGATGATAATGAGACTATAAATAAAATGTGAAAGGAAAAAGGTATTATGTAATAGGATGAGGTAGCCTTATTAACGGATTAAGGATGAAGTAATCAAAGTTTTTATATATTTGGGATTCAGAAATTATGTTATATGAATGGTGAAATATACAAGGATTGTCCAGTTTATGTTTTTTTTCACTAATGATTTACAAGAATGCATTGAATAGATCTAATAGAATAGAAAAGTGATTTAATGGAAATGTGATTTCTATGGAAAACAGATGACTAAGGGAAATATAACCCTTAATGTGTTCCTTAAGTTATGATAATGTTGTTTGGATAAATATATGTGGGATATGAATAAGTAAATTGGAAAGTACTGATTACCTTGGAACTAATTAAGGACTTGTTGATAGGTGGTTTATGCTATAATTGATGAATTTTACAACATTTTTGGATTTATGGAATAAA
This sequence comes from Viscum album, assembly GCA_963277665.1. Classification (NCBI taxonomy): domain Eukaryota; kingdom Viridiplantae; phylum Streptophyta; class Magnoliopsida; order Santalales; family Viscaceae; genus Viscum; species Viscum album. The sequence continues at coordinate 2,000,206,278 of OY728157.1, forward strand.
TCAAATATAATTTGAATAAGGAAGCATGCATGTTTTCAATAATTATTTATGCTAATTTAGATTATTACCATGTTTCAAGTGAATATATAATGAGGGTATTCACATGTTTTGAATGTGGAAACCAAGAGATACTTTTCGATATATGGGGGATCAATTTTAATCTCATTTTGTGAATTTATTTCTAAAATTTTGGTTTTTTATCTTTCATAGGGGTTATAAGGTTAAGCATTCCTAAAAAGTTTAAGTTAAACTTAAGAGGAAGTATTTATGTATTGATATTGCATTGAAAACCTTAGTTAAAAGGCTATTTAGTGATTAACCTTATTTCAAGGATGTCCATCATATTTTGGAAATTATATTAGTATGGTTTTAGAAAAGGACATATTGTATGTTAGGTAAAAACTAATTAATTCTAGCAAGGCTATGGGTCTTGAACCCATAACCGAAGGATGATATGGGTTTCACGCCTACCACTGTCCTACACGATGTCCTGGTTAATGTATATTTATTTTTGATGAATAATTATTTATGATGAAACAGTAGTGTTAATTTTTTATGTTTAGAGATTAATATATTAACCATATTGATTTTTAAGAATAGTTATAGATAAATAGTTATACTTCCCATTATTTTATGTGCCTCAATATCTGTTAAAAGTGTATTTTAGTACTTCGGGCAACAAAGTTAATTTTTGAACATCCATTTCTTGAAGTAATGGATGAATTAGAAATTTGTAAAAGCACAACTAAAGAATGATTTTTTATATAAATATATCATGTAAGTATATTTCCTTATATTCTTGGTTAATAAAATAATTATCAACATTAGGATAATAATAAAAAGAATTTTTTTTGTCCTAATACCTTATTTTTTTTTGAACCGATGGCCTTTTAAATCATCACTGATTTATGAATTTGAGGTCCTCAAATTTTCTTTGATCATTCACTCGTTTGTGATTAATGACCTCAATCACTCCCTAAAAATATTTACACTTTTAATCCATGTCCAATATTTAATCCCAACCCATGTTCTCCTATGCGGAAACCTATTTATATGTTACTTTGGGTAACCATTATGGTCCAAACTTTCCCTTTTTAAGGGAATTTTTAGTATCCATTTTTATGATGTAGGTTTCTGTAACATCCCACCCCTTCCTCATTGGCTTGATAAGGTGGTGAGGTGATATTTGTCTTTAAGCAACATCCCCAAGATACCAAAGGTTGGAAATAAATGCCAAAGGGTTTCAAATGAAAGTGGGTAAAATTTACCCTTTAATAACTAAAATTATTAACCAAGCAAACCATAACCAAACAACTCACTATATGATGCATGAATAAATTAAAGACAACTCAACCACTTCATTTATATAAAAACCACACCAAAGTATATTATAATGGAAGAAAAAGAAACTATCAAAGTAAATAGTGGAAATAAAACTAATCAAATCAAATATGACAAAAAGACTCCATGATCCACAAGCTCCATACTTCAATCACCAAACATCCCAAGTATCACGAGGTGGTTCTAAATACATGTGATACTTTACCTTTTCCCATGTCCCAAAAGATATCATTTACAAAATCACCAAAGTGCCAAAGAAGGGGTGAGTATAAAACTCAATAGCCTTTCCCCAATGACTTCCCTACTCATTCCACTAGGATATAAAAGTTATCAATATTTATATAAAACCATTTATATAAAAAAATTCTGAAAAACAATTTATAACTAAATATAAAAAAATTCCAAAAACCATTTATAACCAAGAGTAAACAAGTTCTATTTAAACCAATTTTCCAGAAATTCATATTTCTAGAAAAACAACCAAATAAGGTTTTAAACCCATTTCTCAATATCATTTTGGAATAACCATTCCATTATTCACAACACACCCATGCATGCATGCTTTGTTCGACAGTTCCATACTCATGAGCAGTCTCTCATACAATTACCTTATGTCCCACTGACACACACCCTAAATCCAAGGTCACACAAAATTTACCCCATTGGTACACATCCCTTATTCAAGGTAACATTGAACATGAACTCACACAACCCATATATTCTAAAACCATTTCAAATAAACCAATTCAAACCATTTCAATAAAACTGTTCTTTTATTGAAAACCATTAAACAAAATAATTCCAACAAACCATTAAATTTCAACAAAATCATTCCTTTTATTGAAAAAACTTTAATAAAATCCAATTATCACAATTCTAGAAAAATCCCATTTTAAAATCTTCATTTTAAAATCAAGAATCAAGCACTTTATTCAAGAACATCAGTTTTACATATTTCCACGAACCATCACTGAAGGGTTTCTAACAATCATAAAACAACCAATTAATAATCAAATCTAAAAAAAGTAATCAATTTTAAATCATTACAATCAGTTCTATGAAGAGGATTCAAAAGTGAAGCCACCTACCTCAACCGTTTTGATGAAAACTAAAAACGGATGAAGAGCGTTCACGAAATTGGGTAAGAAATCCACGAAACCTCCTTAGATCTCTTCTCATATAAAAAAAGAGACCAAAACTCATCATATTTGGAATCCAAAATCTTATATCTACCCATAAAAGGCATATATATGAGAAACTAAGAGGTGAGAAGAAGTATATCTAAGAAAACATGAAAAGAACAATGAAGAACGATGCCATACCTTAAGAAATCGACTTCTAATCACCAAGGGAAGGCTCCGAATTGATTCCAATTCACTTGGGAGAGGTTATACAACATTCAAGAGAGAATAATCTTGAGTTAGGACCGTTTTTGGGTGAAAATAAATCCTATAGAGTCAAAAAAGTGTGAGATCCACTTTTTTAGGATATCACTTTAACCTTGCGTACGATTTAGTTGCACGGTTGGACAAACCATACACCAACTATGCGTTAGCTTCTAATTAGGAAAACCATTGAACAACCTCCTCGCATAGCCTCATTAACTGTGAACCCACCATGCCAAAGATACAGTCCAAGATCTGTAACTCTGCATGATTTCTCTTAGGATTACACACAGTTTAGACAAACCATGCACTTCCCCTTTAGCCCCCAAAACTCCCTGAAAGATCCCCAAAATATCACACCTTCACCTTTATAATTAATAAACATGAAAATAATAAATAAAGGGTTACATACCAGAAACTGGGGTACTAAATTCTCCCCACCATTAGTCTTTTCATCCTTGGAAAGTAGAAAACCATCATTTCCCTAAAAGAGTTTCGGCCATTGCTCTTTCATTTCCTTCTCATGTTCCCAAGCCTCTTCCTGAATCCGACCATGTTTCCATAAAACCCGCACTAGACCGATGCTTTTTATATGGAAGACTTTATCCTACTTATACACAATCCACACCGGGATATGTACCAATGAAGCATCCAACTCTAGGTCATTGTGATCCCATCTAATCACATGGTTAGAATCAGGCTGATACTTTTTCAACTAAGATATGCATAACACATTATGAACTGAACTAAACCATGGTGGTAAAGCCAATAGATATTCCAACTCTTCAACCTATTAAAATATCTCGAAAGGTCCAATGTATTGGGGAGATAACTTTACCTGCCTCCCAAAATGATGATGTCCAAGCCTTGGAGGGATCTTTAAGAACATGTGATCACTCACCGCGAACACCAACGATTTTCAATGATGACCCGCATACGATTTATGATGAATCTGGGCCATCTCCATTTGTTTCCCAATCTACTAAATATTCTCTGTTGTTTCTTGGATAAGTCTTGGACCAATTAGTGAAGTTTCACCTATTTACACCCAACAAAGTAGAGAATGACAAAGACACCCATACAATGCTTCAAAAGGAGCCATATGCATCAAGGCCTGATAGCTATTATTATACGAGAACTCCACTAATTTCACATGCTCTTCCCATGAGACACCAAAATACATTACACAAGCCCACAACATGTCTTCCAACATCTATATCGTCCTTTCAGATTTTTCATCCGCCTGAGGATGATACATCGTACACATAGTCAACTGAGTCCCAAAGAATTTCTATAAGAATTTACAGAAATGATATAGGAACTTCAAATATCTGTATGATACTATTGAAACTGGTATGTCATGTCTCTTTACTACCTCTCAGATATAGATTTTGGACAGGTCCTCTACCATATGAGTTTCATGAATAGGGATGAAATGGGATGACTTGGTAAGCTCATCCACTATCACCCATATAGAATCGCGTTTCCGAACCATTCTTGGGAGACCTGTAACAAAATCCATCATGATCTACTCCCATTTCCACACTAGAATAGGTAAATAATAAAACATACCCATTATTCGTCGATGTTATTCCTTAACTTTCTATCTAGTTAAGAACTTTACAAAAAACTTATCCACATTCTATTTCATACCGATCCACCAAAACCGCGCCTTCAATACCTTATACATATTTTTTATTCCCAGATGTACATCCCATCTAGAATAGTGGTAAGTGTGAATAAGATATTCTTGATAATCCATAGGTACAACCATCCGATCTATGAACCACAAAACCTAACTCCCATCAAGTTCCATCCCTTAATGGTCTCCCCACCATTGAGTTTTGAACTCCTAACCAGGCATTCTGCATCAGATGTTTGTGATTCTTTGACTAACATTACCAAATCAGGAATCATGGAAACTAAAAAGAAAACTGTAATATCACCTCGGTATTCACATTCCAAATGTATATCATCTAGGACCGATATCAACTGCCACTCATCTAAAGATTATTTTTCCAAATGATCATAATACTTTTTACTTAATGCATCTACCACATAATTCCTTTTTCCTAGTGTATACATCAAGTCAAAGTCAAACATCTAAAGATACTTCATCCATATCCTTTGCCTCAGATTCAAATATCATTGTGAGAAAATATGTTTCAAGCTCTTATGATCTGTGAACATAGTGAATTTCTCACCAAATAGGCAGTGACAACAAGTCTTCAAAGCATGGACGACCGCAGCTAACTCCAAATCATGTGTTGGGTAATTCTTATCATTCACTCTCAACTACCTTAAACCATAAGAAACCACGTGGTCTCCTTTCATGAGAACACATCCCAAACCATATCCCAAAGTATCACAGTACACCACATTCCCCTATCCTAATTCTAGAAAAATCATGATAGGTTCTAATGTAAGATGAAATTTCATCTCTTGGAAAGACTTCTATCATTCCTTAATCCATTAGAATGGAGAATTATTCTTTCTCAAAACTGTCATTGGTGAGGATAGTCATGATAAGTCATGCACAAAGCATTAGTAATAACCAGCTAGACCAAGAAAACTTTGTATCTCAAATACATTTTCAGCAGTTTCTAAGAGATAACAACTTCATCTTTTCTGGATTCATTGAAACACATTTTTCAGAAATTACATGGATGAGAAAGCATACCTCTTGTATCCAAAAACCCCACTTAGATAGTTTGAAAAAAAAACCCGATGATCTCTCAAGATTCCCAACACTATCTCCAAGTGTTTCCCATTATCATCCTGTGTCCTTTAATACACCAATATGTCATCCACAACCACCATAACAAAATAATATAGGTATTTATAAAATATCTGATTCATCAATTCCATAAATACTACTGGTGAATTTGTAAGACCAAAAGGAATGACTACATATTCATAGTGTCCATATCTTCTTCTGAAAGTTGTCTTTAGAATATACTTCTTACAAACTCACAATTAATGATATCCTGATTGCAAGTCAATTTTAAAGAACCACTGAGCTCCCCTTAATTTATTGAATAGGTCATCAATGCATGATAGTGGATACCTATTCTTTATCGTAACTTGGTTAAGCTTACGATAATCCACACACAACCTTAGAGTTCCATCTGCTTTCTTCACGAACAAGACTAGTGCAGCCCACAGAGATGTGATTGGCCGAATAAAACCTTTGATTTCTAGATCTTCTAACTACACTTTCAATCACCTTAAATCTGATGGGGACATCCTATAATATGGAAGGGAAATAGGATTTTTCCTTGGGAGGAGATCAATCATAAACTTCACTTCTCTTATAGGTGGTCACCCTTGGAAGTTCTTGGGAAAGACATATGGAAATTTATCCAAAACTACTAGAAAACTAATATCCTCAATCTATTTTATCGATTCCAAATTTAACGCTACCAACTAGTAAGATATTGTTCCCACTACTGGTTCCATCAAGATCGTTGCACCTATCTTTATAACCCTTTGTCCTCTAAAGAGATGCTCGACGTCGTTCTTAGTTGTAAAACTGATTGTTCTATTATAACAGTTGATGTAAACCTTGAAAATTTTCAACCAATCCATACCGAGGATTAAATCATAGAAATCTATTTCTAACATTGAGAAGTACCATTTATGCTCAGCTCCATCAATAGTTATAGAACATGCTCTACACACAAAGTCTCGACATTATCTTTCACCAAGAAGAGTTTAAAGTTTTATCAGAGAAGGAATCATCTCAAGTTTTAAACTTAGAAAATCAAAAACATGTGAAGCAATGAAGGAATGAGATGAACCAATATAAAAAAAAACTTTTATAAGGGTAGAATTCAAAAGAATCATACCTCTCACCGTAAATGGTCCAACCTGATCATCCACAATCATATGCTCATCTCTATATAACTACTTCATCGCTGTACTCAGATTCTTATTTACTTATTGATATTTCCCTTGTTGAGGAGTCATGGTATTCCTAGAATCACCATGGCTAGCCCTGCTCTGTGGACAAGACTGATTCTACTTCTTTTGCCCCGTTGAAGCATAAGATGCTTGTGACACCTGATAAGTATCAAGCACCTAATCTTGGAGCACTGTGACAATAGCGTTGAAGATGCCCCATTTGTTTATAGTTATTAAATGATATAGGTTTTTTCATACACTCTATATTTATGTGGTCAAGTGAACCACATTGGAAATAGCCCTGCTTTACTCTTGGGTCATTAACGAAGGTTCACTATTCTATCGGTCTGATTTTTAGTCTCAATCCCACCTTGGAAATAGGTGTCCCTATTCTGCTTTCTCCCAGCATTGAAGTTCTTACCATTTCCTATAGTTATAATCATACTTCCTCCTCCTATAGTTCTTGAGATATCACGTTCATCCACTATTTCTTTGTTCACCATCTCTATATAATCTATAATATAGAGCACTGTAATCTTTGATAAAATCTACTTCCTTATCCCTGATTTAAAGATGCATCATTCAAGGCCGCTCTAATTACAAATTCAAGTGTGAAGTGCACTAAATTCATGAATTTATCCACATATTCCATGACAGAGATATTTTCCTACTTCAGCTGAAGAAATACATTATTCTCTAGATCCTAAATGTGTGGGGATATAATTTTTTATTAAAAAATTCCTCAAAATACTCCCAACTAAGATTGTGATCTAGTTTAGCCTGCACCGCTAGATCCAAACACTAGCATGAAATATCCTAGAGTATAACATTTCTAGTTTTACTTTCAACTCCACTGGTGTGCTAATGAAATCAAAGATACAATTCATCCTATTCAGCCACACCTCTTCCTTTTTAGGTTCATAATTACCTCAAAAAATGGGTGGATTCTGCTTCATGAACTGTATGGAATAATCCACATGTATTGGATCATCCATCCAATTCCTCGTATCTATAGCTTGGAATACTTGTATGATACTCTGGACTAGATCTTGGTTCACCTATGGTTTAGGTCAGCTTCTTCTATTTGGTCTCTACAATGACTACTGAGTACCATTTTCTAAACAGACAATAAACTCTGTAAGTCTCACTCTCTAGAAACTGAAGGATTAGCATTTCAAATTTGATCATGTTAACTATCACACATTGTTTTCCAAAAAAAATATTTTCTAGCACTAATAGTTTTTGAAAAATCCATTCCTTATTTTGAAAATTAAACCATTTTCAAAATGCTTCAACCATGATCTTTTCAAAATATTTCATTTGAAAATAATTATAACATTTTTTGAAAATTTCCACCTTTTCACAAAATCATAAATCATTACTCAAAATGAAATATTCAATCTTAATGGGAAGTCATTCTTCTAAAATGCATTTCATGCTCGTCTCATTGGCTAAACCCATGACAATGAGATTCTAATATCCTATAAGTGTATCCAAAACACTTATGTACCCAACTCCTTAGTAAATTGAAGTTCAATATAAAAATGTTAGATACATATTTTTATGATCTACATTCTAAGTCTTGACAATCCTAATTATTCCTAAGATCACAACCCTAAGGAATAGATAAAAATGAAGTTCAACTCCAAGACCAAGAAAACTAATGACTACTTGTTCCACAAGGAAAGGAACACGATGATACCACTTATCTCAAAGAAAATTTTGGATTGAAAAAACTGACAACTTTTGTAACATACTCCCCCTTCCTTATTGTCTTGAGAAGGTGGTGAGGTGCTACTTGGCCTTAAGATACATCCCCAATATGCCAAAGGCTGGCAATAAATGCCGAGGGGTTTCAAATGAAAGTGGGGGGCGATTTACCCTTTAAAAACTAAAATTATTAACATAAAAAATCATAACCAAACAACTTACTATATGATGCATGGATAAATGAAATAAAACTCAACCACTTCATTTATATAAAAACCACACCAAAGTGTACTACAATGGAAGACAAAATAACTATCAAAGTAAACAGAAAAAAGACAACTAATCAACTCAAATACGATAATAAGACTCCATGCTCCACAAGATCGATGCTCCAATCACCAAACAACCCAAGTATCACAAGGTGGTGCTAAATATGTGTGATACTTTACCTTTTCCCATTTCCCAGAAGATATCATCTACAAAATCACCAAAGTTCCAAAACATGGGTGATTATATAACTTAGTAGGCTTTCCCCAATGAATTCCCTACTCACACCACTAAGATAGAAAAGTTAGTAACATTTATATAAAACCATTTATATAAAACAATTATGTAAACTATATAAATAAATATAAAAAAGTTCCAAAAACCATTTATAACTAATAGTAAACAAGTTCTATTTAAACCAATTTTCCAAAAAGTCATATTTCTATAAAAACAATCAAACAAGGTTTTAAACCCATTTCTTAATATCATTTTGGCATAACCATTCCATTATTCACAATAAACCCATGAATGCAGGCTTCATTAGACAGTTCCATACTCATGATTGGTCTCTCATCCAATTACCTTATGTCCCACTGATACACACCCCTGATCCAGGGTCAGGTACAACATTTCAAATAAACCAATTCAAACTATTTCAATAAAACCATTCTTTTATTGAAAACCATTAAATAAGCCAATTACAATAAACCATTAAGTTTAAATAAAATCATTACTTTTATTGAAAACACTTTAATCAAATCCAATTACCACAAATTTAGAAAAATCCCATTTTAAAATATTTATTTTAAAATCAAGAATCAAACACTTTATTCAAGAACACCAATTTTACTTATTTCCAAAAACCATCACCGAAGTGGTTTTCTAATAATCATAAAGCAACCAATTAACAATAAAATCCAAAAAAAGTAATCAATTTAAAATCATTCCAATCAGTTCGACAAATAGGATTTGAGAGTGAATCCACCCATCTGAACAGTTTTGAAAAAAACTGAAAACGAATGAAGAATGTTCACGAAACCGGGTAAGAAATACACGAAACCTACTTATATATATTATAATATTAAAAATAAGACCAAAAATCATCATATTTGGCATCTAAAATCTTAGATCTACCCATAACGGGCATAAATACGAGAAATCGATAGGAGAAGAGAAGTAGATCTAAGTAAATCTAAGAAAACATGACAAGAACGACGAAGAACGATGACAAACCTCAAGAAATCAGATTCTAATCAGCAAGGTAAGGCTTTAGATTGATTTAAACTCACTAGGGAGAGGTTCTAAAACCTTGAAGAGAGAAGAATCTTGAGTTATGGCCATTTTGGGCGAAAGAAATCATATAGAGTAAAAAACATGTGAGATCCACTTAGGATCTCACTTTAACCCTGCACACAGTTTAGTCACACGGTTAGACAAACCATGTGCTAACCGTGCATTAACTACTACCTAGGAAAACTCTTGCATGAACTCATCAAATGGACTCTTTAATCATGCACCCACCATACCAAATCTACTATCCAACATCTGCAACTCTGCGTGGTTCCTCCTAGAATTCCACACGGTTTAGACAAACCGTGCGCCACTCGTGCACTTCCCCTTTAGCCCCAAAATACCTGAAAGATCCCAAAACTCTCAAAACATTCACCTTTATAATTAATAAAAATTAAAATAATAAATAAAAGGTTAAATACCATAAATCGGTGGTACAACGGTTTCTATGAATAAAACTTTCAAGTATTAAACCTTTGATAACCCAAATTAATTTTGAGAGCGAAATTCATTTTAAGAAGGGGTAGAATGTAACACCCTAAGATTTTTTGAATTATTATTTTTTAATTACTTTAACTTATGTGATAGCTTTCCTTTCACATAACACTAAAAATAGTTAATTCTAAATTAAAGCACTATATTTGGCTTGTGTTATATATAATACCAAGTTAATCGTGCACTACACACAATATAAATTTTAGCATGATCTACATAAAACACTGAGGTTATCATGTGACTTGGAATAAATTACACACAACACTGACTTGGAATATGCAACATGCAACACCAACTTGCGTACGTTACACGCAACACTGAGTTTCTACCAAATGTCTTTTATTGTTATAATTATTTAAATGGTATAATTATAATCTAGACATTAATATTAGTAATATAAATAGTGATAAATAATTTTAAAGTATTTTTTATAATGTTTTTATATAAATAAAACATATTTATAATGGAAGATATAATTTTTTGTAAATTCCTTATATGTTTAAAAATTCTATTTTCTCAAATAAACTACTTTTAATTTCTTTCTGTGAAAAATAATAAAATTAATTTTAGACACATTTAGAAATTTAATTTGATAAAACAAACTTCATTTTTGAATTTATAATGTTGAAATTATCTCAGGGAAAAGTTTTGGTATTTTTTTGAGAAACTTCATTTTTGATGAATAGTGAAAAATATAGGATTTTAATTCAAAACAGCCTTTTAATATAATTTATTTATAAGGTTAAATTGTATTTTAAATTAGTTTAAAAGTTTAATTATACAATATTTTTACAAATTAATCCAATAAAGGTAATTGGAATCAATTGTACTTTGAAAATGGTTATAAAAAATTAGCAAAAGTTTGGACATTTTTACTTTAAAAACCCGCAATGTCGTCCCGTCAATGGGATTAATTTTAAATTAATTTTTGACACTTTTGTGATTATAATTTTTAGAAATGGATTCCATATTTGGAATAATCATTATTTATAATGTCTAATAAGGCTATTTTTTTTTAACCAAAATGATTAGTGAAAGTGATTAAAATTAATTACAATAGTTTAAAGAAAAATTAGGTTAATAAAGTACTAAACCTTATATTTAAGACCCCAAACGACATATAAACTTGTCAAAAACTCAATTTTTGGGCATGATTCATCTATGAACCTTCCATTATTGAGTTTTTTTTGTTTTTGTGACTTTTTTAGGTAAAAACGTGGGTACACCTAACCTATTTTCAAAAATTCCAAGTGTGTCCCTTCCCTTCCCTATTAAAGGACACCACCTATCCCTCTTCTTTACACCTCTCAAACCATTTTGGTTCGGCCAAGATCTAAAAAATAAACTCCACAACATCCATACCTTCCTCCTTTAATCATCCCTTTGGGTATAAAGTCTTCCAAGGAATCCTTTTAGTACAAACTAAAAGGAGTTACCCGATTAAGAGGTAACACCTTCTCTCAAGCTCCTTTCTTTTATTTTACTTTTCCACCCCTCCACTATATTTATAACATGATTGTATAAGAACAATAGTATAATAAATATATTAGTATTTTTTTATTCTAAGTTTTCAAACTAAACTTACACACACCTCTATATAATGGGTAACAAACATACTGTTTACGTGTATGGTGAACCACCACCTCGCTAAACGATGATTGTTCATTTTTTCTTTTACCAAATCTCATGTGAGACATTATGATGGAAAATATGTTTATATATATTATATATTATATTTATTATGTATTTAATCATATTTATTCCTTTTAAAACACATATCTTTTTACTTTCCATTTGGTGTAAATATGATAATTTCGTTTGAGGAAGTATGGACTACCACCCCCTCAAAGCAACGTGATTCATTCACACACTACATGGAATGTATTAAGGATAAGTTTAGTGAAATTATATGATATATATAATATTATAATGAAAATTTAATGATATTATATACATATATACATATAGGTATTTTTTCTTTCTTTTAATATGACAATAAAAATGGAAACATCATTCATAAGTACGTACGACTTACTGTCTCCATGAATGATGTATTCTATTTCATACTTCTATATTATATAGATTATTATAATAAAAATATACTAAATAAAAATTATATTTATATCATGGTTTAAATTTTTGAATCATGATATATGTATAAGGACCAAAGATATAACAAATTAAGACACATGAGAAGAACAAAGCGAATATTATCTGAAGTGAAACCTTAACATAAGATGATTAACAAGCAGATAATATAAGGTCATAATAAAACCATATATGGTATTATATATAATAATAAGGTTATTTATAAGATTCATAATAAATTTATATTTATTATATAGGTGAATTTAATGAGTACAATGAGAGTCAAGACACAAGGTAAGGGGATTTCATCTCACTTTTTATTTTTGTGAGATACATGCCATGTTCACCACTCTTTCATTTTTCATGGTGTATATACTAAACATGAATGTATTATATAATTATTATTCTTAAATTTATGGTTAAATACATATACATTATATGATATTACTTTTCATGGGGTTTATTTTTCAAAAGATACCAAACCGGTAAGATAGTTTTGTCTCAATTTACCTTCTTTGAGACACATGCCCTGTTATGAAACTATATTTTTCTATGAGGTGAATATACTAACTTTAAAATTTTATACCATTAATCTAATTATTTTAATGATATTTTAAGTTTCATGTAATTTTATTTTCTTACATGAGGATTATGGTTCATTTTTACTAAGTGGTAAGAGTTTATTGAAATAATATCATCACTTTTCGAGATTTTTTATGTTTATGCTTCATTTGATGAAATATTATGATCCATATCTCAAGAACATTCATTAATCTTATTCTAATATAGTTATTTATGATTTATTCATGTATTTATACCATATTTGTACTATTTGGTAAATAATATAGTTAATAAAGTGTTTTTAAGAAAGCACAACTTTACCCTCTCTTCAGTTGGAAATCTATGTTCCTTCAAAACCATGTTTTCTAAAAAGGGTTTCCAAGAATATTATACTAATATACTATGATCATTAAAAGATATTTTTACCCTTTTTGTGTTTTATCAATGTTTTCAAAGGAATATTCTTGTTTCTTTTCAATCAAGGCATTTTTCCAACCTTTTACCATGAAAAATGAATGTTCTTCTTACCTAGTACGACATGTATAGATTTACCCACCGTTATTTCTATGAAGCTTCATTTGAATGTTTAAAAGGTTAATTTTTAATATAATTTTTTTAATAAATATTTTAAAATAAATTGTTTTAAAAAAAATTTCACATGTTTTCAAAATATTTTTCAAGGAATGTGTTTTTAAAATGGGTTTTAAGATTATTTTATAAGTTTTTAAGAAAAATTGTTTTCAAAATGTTTTTAATGATTATTCTATAAGTTTTAAGGAAAATTGTTTTCAAATTGTTTTCAAAGCTTTATTTATAAGTTTTCAAGGAAAATTGTTTTCAAAATATTTTCAAGCTTCTTTTATAAGTTTTCAAGGAATTTTTTTTTCAAAACATTTTCAAGGTTTCTTTATAAGTTTTAAAAGTATTTTCAAAGAAATAGTTTTCAATATTATTTTATAAGTTTTCAAGGAAAATGGATTTCAAAAGGTTTTTTGTTTTTAATTTTTTTTTCAACAAAGAAATAATATTTTACTCAAGAAATGTTTTTGAAAGATACTTAAAAATTATTTTCCATCTAAGATGACACCCATTGATGTTACTCATGCCTTTCTAGGAAACGATCTAAAGGTTCCATTAATATTATTTCTATGAATGGGTTATGCTTGATGTCATATAATTTATGGAACCTATTTATTTTCATGGGATATATGCTTATAAAATATGTTTCTCTTTCACAGTTTATGCTTTTGATAAGATACTTCTAAAACCTGTATCTTTTTCCATATATTATAATATGATTACATGTTTATGATACCCATTTCATTTTATGGGTTAAGATATGATTGTTTATGATTTTGTGGCACATGTATATATGATTTCAATATGAAATGGGTGAGACCTATATCTTTCTACAATGCATTGGGTAAATATTTATATCTCATGAGATAGACATGGCTGGAACGAGAAATGAAATCGATTCAGTATTAAAGTGTTGGAATGAGAAATAAACTCGGTTCAGTATTATAGGGCTGGAACGAGGAGTGAACTTAGTTAAGTAATACAGGGCTGGAACAGGGTGTGAACCTAGTTAAGTAAAGGAATTTTTCCACTAAGATGGCCTCGGTAGTAATTCCTTAACTACTTTGGAAATCATTATATATGCTTATGTGTCTGCCAAAATTCCATATTTTATTCCTTTTTTTATGATTTCATGGATTATTTTATTTATTTTCTTATTATTCATGTCTTATTAACTACCAATATTTTTTCCATTATTCATGTTTATGATCTTTGATGTGTAGGGTATGATCTTCTATTTTCTTTATCATGTTTTCGTACCCTTATGCTCGTGATTATGCTTACATATCTTCCTTGTTTACCCTTAATGAGCATTTAAGCTCACCCATTTTTATGTTTCCTTACACATTTTATGATGATATATATTATGTTTGATGTGTCTAAGAATAATTCTAGTCAAGAAGAACCTAGTGGGAGATAATTTAGCTCAACTATGTATCAATGTTTTTGTTTCCATATTTCTAAAGGAAATAGGATAGTATGGTCTTTGGGAATCTATTTGTATAATGTTTAAGTATTCTAAAAAATTTATATAATGATAATGTATGAAAATAGAGGGTCTCTATAATCTCCCTTGAAAAATACTTGATTAAAAAACGACAAAAAATAGTTTTTATATTAATTCAACATTTTAGTTAGTTATAAAAATGATTACCATAGTTTTTATAAGTTCAAATAAGATTTTAAAATGAATAATTTTATTCCTAAAATTAATATTTGATTATATAAATGAATTTATAAATTTATAAGTCATTTTAATATAACAATAAATTTATAAAAATTAAAATTTTCATGAAAATTGATTTTTTCAACAAAAAACAACATTTTCATAAAAAAACTCAAAAATTAATACTAAGATAATTTTGATATTATGAGTTAAAAATAAAGTTATTTTGGTCAATTTAAAATTCTAAAATTAATCTTTGAAATAAAGTCATGAATAAATGGTCTTTAAAGGGCACATTGAATGATAGTTCAGGATACGATGTTTACCTACTACAATAGAGTCTTAGGTGTTAGAAAAAATTTCAAATTTATAATAGAAACTTTCAATGAAAATTCATACTATAAATTTATAATTGTTTGTGAAAATTTATACTTGGAATTTTATTTCTAATGAAAAATTTCACAATTTCATTAACAATTTCCAATGAAAATTTATAATGAAAATTTCTAGTTACCAGTGGAAATATTGACCAGAAATTTAATTTCAAATGAAAACATTCAATAATCCAATTGAATTTTTGAATGAAAATTTACATTAAAAATTTATCACTATTAAAAAAAATAAATTTCTATAATTTGGAAGAAAAAACACTTTACCATTTTCCTTCAATGAATTTTATGTAAATTATCTATATTATTATTCATTTATCATTTACTGTTTATTATATATTAAAAATTATAAAGTATAAAATAATAATAATAATAATTTTATTTAAATAAAGTGACTTATTTCTATAGTTCTATAAACTATGACAGTAGGGTGACTTATAGCCATAGTTTTTTTTTTCAAAACTGTGGCTATAGGGTGACCTTTATATGTACCAACATATTGGTAAGTGAACTCCTCAAACCCACCTCCAATAGGCCAGGGAGTGACTAATTCTAAGGTATCAACATAAGGGTGGTCAACATAATGAGAACTCCTTACTAACAACTACCATATCAGCTACCCATATCCAGTCTCCAAGACTATCCTACAACTATATCTGCTCATCTGAATGGATACAAGGAGAATAACACATAGGTGAGCATGAAGAGGTGAACAATAATACTCAATATGGTCATCTCACTACCACTAAATAGGAATTTAATAGTGCTAAAAATGAACTTTATCAGTGCTAAAGAAGTGCTGACTACCAGAGTGAGATTAAAATCCCTAGTCTTTTATCAGCACTAAAAAAATGTTGACAAAGGAAAATATTTATCAGCACTTTTATTTAGTTCCAATAAAGGGAACATTTATCAGTTCTTATAGGAGAGCTGATGAAGGGTACTTTTATCATCATTTGAAAAAGTGCTAATAAAGGACCCATTTATCAATGCTTTTAAAAGCAATGATAAAAGGGCATATTTTAGTGTGCTGTAACAGCATACTGCAACACTAGTGCAATGTGATATAACAACACAATGAAACACTAGAAACACCACCATATATAAAAAAAATCAAGTACCAGTATATAATTTAAATAAAATGAAATTTATAACTCAAATAAAAGAAAAAATACTATATTATATAAATTTTAAAAATTGGTTTATACAATTACATAAGTACAAATTATTACATATATTCAAAAACATCAATGTTTCTTTGTCTTTTGATCCTAACCCTAAATCATGCTATTGCTGAAAAAACCACCTATACTCGAGAAAAATAATGTACCTATATAAAAAACAATTCTTATGTTAGTAATAATATAAAAAATAAATTAACAGAAAGTGTTATTTTTAAACTAAACTTTGAGTCATACTAGGAACACTATGTATCAGATTGAGTTGTTGTTGATTCTTCCACATCACACCATTTCTTGTTCCTATTCAATAATTATATTGGTGAAAATTAATTAAATAATTATAAGATAAATCCCCATGGGTGAATCCTAGTGATTTCATACTGTGGTGGTGTTTGGGAGGTCTCAGTTTTGAGCCTCCCCATGCACATTTAGGTAGGATTTCATTTTTTTATTCCACCTCCCCTGACTGATTTAATATAAATAAGTATAAGATAAAAATAATAAGGAAATCAATTAATTAATGTCATATATAATGATGAGAAAACAATCTAGGCTCATTTTCTTGATTTTGGTGATGTGATTCTCATTTTAAACTAAAATGACACTTATATATTGAAAAGATGAATTTGGAGTCATACCGATCACACCGTGCATTGGATTGAGGTTCATTTAATTCCAACATGCCTTAAATAAATCATGGATCATTTTTCTAAAGTATCAAAACAATTTGAATGGGTTTTTTAGTTTTAAGTACTTATTTGTCTTTTGTACTAAAATGTCATTTTAAACTAGAAACATATACTTTGACTCATATCAGTCACATAATGTGTTAGTTTTATGTGATACTAATTCCTACACATCAAAAATAAATTATGAATAATTTTCCTAAATTATTTAGAAAATATGAATGCATTTAATCAGTTTTTAATGAGTGACACTTTTTGAACTAAAATGTTGATTTTAAACTGATAACATAAAATTTGAGTCATAATGGGAACGCTGTGTGTTGGATTGAGGTGAATCTAATTCCTAAATGTCACAAATGACTTATGGATCATTTTACAAAAGTATAAAAATAATCCAAATTCCTTTTCCCAATTTTTAGTAGGTCAGTTTTCATTCATACTAAAATTCAGTCAATTTTAAATAAAGACGTACTTAGAGTCATATCGGTCACACTGTGTATTGAATTGAGGAAAAACTGATTTCTACACATCTCAAATTAATTATGGATCATTTTTCTAAATTATAAAAATAATATAAAAGTGTTTTCTTAGTTTTGAGTTTGTCACCTTTCCATTTTACTAAAATGGCATTTTAAATTGGAAACACGCATTTTGACTCATACTGATCACATCGTGTATCAGTTTTACATGAGAAAGATTCATACACATAAAAAATGACTTATGAATCATTTTAATAAATTATTAAGAAAATCCAAGCATGTTTTCTTGGTTTTCAGTGAGTGACACTTTTTAAACTAAAATGTCAATTTTAAACTGATAATAGATACTTTGAGTCATACTGGGCACATCATGTATCAGATTGATGTGTGGATAAATACTATATGTAAAAATGATTGATGGATAATTTTAATAAATTATAAAAATAATCCCAATGTGTTTTTTAGTTTTCAGTAGGTCAGTTGTCCTTTTTACTAAATTGATGTCAATTTTAAATAAAAAGGCGCACTAGGAGTCATACCGGTCATATCATGAATCAGATTGAGGTGAGGCTAATTCCTATAGGTATTAAATGACTTATGTAATA
Organism: Viscum album; assembly: GCA_963277665.1. Lineage (NCBI taxonomy): Eukaryota > Viridiplantae > Streptophyta > Magnoliopsida > Santalales > Viscaceae > Viscum > Viscum album. Next base: position 2,000,224,903 of record OY728157.1, read on the forward strand.
TTTTACTAAATTTTCAAAACAATATGAATGCCTTTGATTAGTTTTGAGTACGTCTCTTGTCTTTTTTACTAAAATATCATTTTAAACTGAAAACAAGCACTTTAACTCATAACGATCACATCATGTATTGGTTTGACATAAGACTAATTTTTACATGTCACAAATGATTTATGAATCAATTTTATAAATTATCAGGAAAATCCAAGAGTATTTTCTTGGTTTTCAGTGAGTGACACTTTTGCACTAAAATATTGATTTTAAACTGATAACAGACACTTTGAGTCACATCGGGTACACTGTGAATCATATTGAGGTACGAATGATTCTTACACATAAAAAATGACTTATGGATAGTTTTTCTAAAGTATAAAAATAATAAAAATTCTTTTTATCAGTTTTTAGTAGGTTACTTTTCCTTTATACTAAAATTGATGTCAATTTTAGATAAAGACGCACTTAGACTCATAACAGTCACATCGTACGTCGGATTGAGGTGAAGATGATTTCTACATGTCCCAAATTACTTATGGATAATTTTACTAAAGTATCAAAACAATATGAATGTGTTTTATTGATTTTGAGTATGTCACTTATCTTTTTTACTAAAATTTTATTTAAACTTGAAACACACACTTTGACTCACGCCGATCACATCATGTATCAATTTTACGTGAGACCAATTACTATACATCACAAATGATTTATGAATCAATGTCCTAAATTATCAAGAAAATACAAGTTCATTTACTAAATTTTCAATGAATGACACTTTTTGAACAAAAATATCAATTTTAAATTGATAATGGACACTTTAAGTCACACCAAACACATCATGTAACACCCCAAGGTTTTAAAAATAAATTTAATATAGAATGTAATGCATGAAACACTGAGTCTCTATGAAACAATAATTTTTTTATTATAACCTAACCATTAAACATAATTTTTCTATTTATTTGATTTGAATTTTGAAAAATGGACATACACAGTTGTGATTAGTAAGATATTTAGAGTCTGATAGGATCTACTTACATTTTTCGTGAATAATAACTTGACCTTTGGAATAGTAATATGACCCTTATGAATATTAAATTGGGATAATGAATACTAAACACACCCATGAAAGTATAAATAATATTTAGTCACCCTATAAATGAAATTATGATATAATTATATCATGATATAAGTAAGTGAACATTTAAAAATTAATAATTAAGTGTTGATATATTTTTGAATAATAAATATTTAATTTTATAATTAATAAATTGATTTAAATGAAAATTCATTTTCATAAAATTTATTCATAAATCAATATTTTTTTTGTCATATGATAATTTAATAAGACCTTAGTTGATTTTTTAGGGTGTTATAAAATCAGTTTTAATTTTAAAAATTTTATTTTTCAAGTAAATGATGATTTTAATTAAAAATTAATTTTCTCATATTTAGAAAATTATTTTCATAAAATGGAGTTCTTTTTTGAATTCTACATGTAGAAAAATGGTGAGGATGAATTTTTATGATTTTTCTATAATACTTGAATTTTTGGTGAATAGTAAAATATGATAATTTACGATAAATGCTAAATACATGAATCATGGAGTCATAGATAATGTATAGATGATTTAGGTACCCTTGGTACGAAATCACATGTACTTATTACTGTATTTATTCTCAAGAATCAATGATATTTCTTGTCTTGATCAAAATAATAAAACAATGAATAAAATAATGAGAATTTACCCCTCTCCTCCACTATAAAAATTACCCTCACCCCCTATTCTCCTCAATACTATAAGACTTGAAGGTTGTAAAAGTTATGAAAAAAATCCTATTCCCTATTATCTACCCACATACATGAGCTCTTGGTCTTTTCAAAAGACCAAAACCCCATTTCTTAAGGAGGTTCTTAAGGAGTTTAATTCAAGAAGTAAACCCTCTTCAATTGATTTTATTTTATTTTATTATTCTCTCCTCACCTCCTCTATACAAATTATACTGATAAATCTAGTATCATATATATACTGTAATGATATAATTTTAATGGAACATCCATTATCAATCTTCTTACTCTCTCTATTTTATTTTAAAAACGAAATCATCATCTGGAAGGTGCTGATTTACAACCTTCAAGGATGACAAACTTTTGTTCGTTAATTTCTCCTTTAAGGATGGTCATGAAACCATTTTAATGGTTGAAAAATATTATAAAATATTTACTATATCTTATATAAGGTTCTATAACCACTATATATACATAATATTAAATAATAGAGCAAAACTAGTTCATTGTGATCGAAAACCGCTAAAATTAAGCTAAATGATTATCATTAATATGTTATCTAATGATTCATCATAATATATGGAAAATAATAATAAATAACACAAATTAAACTTATATTTGTTCATTAATAACATGAAATTACAATTTTGGATAATTATACCCATTTTACAGGAACTTCATTACTTATAATCAAGCGAACCGATCATGAGATCAAGGAAATGAACACTCCATAATGAAAAAATTTAATCTTATAACTTATCAATAAGGACATAAAAGAACTTAATAAAACTATAATGAATAAAATATATTTATATAATGTTATGAGTTAATTAATTAATGAATTTAATTTGATTATCCATGATATTAAGGTCAAGGACAGAATACATTCAGACATAAGGTAAGTGTTTTCTACCGGAACCTCTATTTTCTTTCAGGTTACTCATTTTATCTCTTTACCCCAATGAAATTCATAATTATTCTTATGTACTATTCATAAATTCCATGTGAATGTTCTATATATATTTACCAATCAAAATCATTCTTTATTTTATGGGTAGTTACATGTTTTAAAAGGATATTTCTCAAATTCTTCCCGATAAACAAGCTTGATTCAAGGGAACTTATTGAATTCTTACCTATTTTAAAGTGCAATCTATAATATGTTTTAAGACACCATTATTTTTATAAAATCACTAATTTTATTATGAAAAAACTATATTAGTTCACTTCTGGTTTTATACAAATATTTTTCCAAAAGAACTCTTCTTTGCAAAGTAAAAGAGTATTTCTCTCAAGAATCACATGGTGATTTTATAAGAGTATTTTCATCTATTTCAACACTCTTATTGATTTTTATTTTTAATTGGGATTAATATTTTATGATATCATATAAAATATTTTATTAAATGGTTTATCATTAGTTTTTCCATGGATGTTCTAACTTAATACCATTCACCATATTACTCAGAATGGTTAGTGTTTATGTTTAATGATTGGGGAAAGTTATTTACATTTCATATGTTAGTTTCAATATGAATGTATATGTTGTTTATGTTTATCCCTATTCACATGTGAAATAAATTGGACTTATTAAATGATAGGTGGGGCCCTCTATAGCCCCTCGATGCATCGATAGGTCTCATGAGGCATACTAATTTGAGATTTTACCCGTTTATGTATGGTCTTGGCATGAGGCCTTGACAGAATGGTTATGACATGACACATTATGAATTACCTAATTATGAAACTAGTAATTGATATTACATGTGATTATTTGACTAGTATAATATCCATGGTTATGTATTATTATGGAATTATTTAATCAATTTTTATTTCTGCCATATTATGCTCAAGATTATGTTTAATGGCATGTGTTCTTTTAGTTATTCACCATGATTTAATATTTATTCTACCAATGTATTGCTTACCCTTATTGAGCATATGATATCACCCCTTTCTTATGTTTTATTTTTCTTTAGGATGAGAATAAGTATATTATCAATGACTTGTAGGGATAATCTAGGAGTTATGGATGTTTCCAATGGAATTTCTATATTTTATTTCTTTTCAAGTTATAATGATAAACTTATGTATATATATTGTTTTCCAAATCTTCTAAACTATTCATTCCTTTAGAATGCGACATCCTTTTTTATATACCAATGTAATAGAATAAGTAATCAACTCTAGGTAACTGAGGTTGGGGTCTTTATAGTTGGTATCAAAAGAAGTTTAGTAGAGAACTTAGAAATTGGATTTAGAAAACATAGATTAGGGAACATACCCTAAGATAGAATTTGAGGATAAGAATACAAGAACATCCTATAATTTTGGTAAGGTATATATTATATGGATATTTTTAGAAAATACATCCTTGTCTGGATACTTCAAGTGGACATGGTTCTAGCACAAATGTACCTAGGAGTAACAACTCTGAAAAGGTGTTCCAGGCCTAATGCGGGGTAACCTGGTATATGACAACGAGCCTTAATATACACCTAGTTTGACACTCCCTGGGGATATTCTTAGGATAATTTAAATTTTCTTTATAAACCATTATAAAGGATTTAATTGTAAATATGTCCCTAAAGAAACCGTTCTTATGATTATGATACTAGAAATGCATAAAATTTCAATTTATGTTAATTGTTTTGCTAGTTTAACATTATAAATTATGATTCATAACCTAATTTAGTATATTCCATTATTTATAAATGGATCCTAGTGAAAGGAATGGAAACCACATGAACGCGCGTATCCCATGTAGGGATTTCCCTCCTATGAAAGATAATTATGTTGGTTCTAAAGTTGCGTTTAGTGTTGATAAACTTATAAATATACTAGGAAAACTGACTCAGGTTATGAACAATAACCTTATCCGTATGGATCATTCTGATCCACAATGTGGAGGAGCAATGTTAGACCGTTTTATGCGACAACAACCTCCATCATTCAATAGGACTATGAACCCATTTGTAGTGGAGTATTGGATAAGTTCTTTAGAGAATATTTTTCTCAATTTGGGATTTAATGAAAGGGATAAGGTTTTTATGGAAATTTATCATCTTTTGGGAGATTCCAATCAGTGGAGGTCATTGATTCAAAACATGAAGGGGGATGAAGAAATAATGAACATGTAATGGAATGAATTTAAAGATATTTTCTTATGAAAATACATTCCTCGTGAACAATGAGGAGATATGGAAATGTAGTTTCTGAGTCTAAGGAAAAAAGAGGATGAGAATGTTTCAAAGTATGAATCTAACTTCACAAGGTTAGCAAGGCATGCTGCAGACTACATACATAACCCAAGGAGTAATATTGACCGATTCTTTGATGGTTTAAAGCCATTCCTATTATGGACACTGGTCTACCAAACTTTCTCATCATATGAAGATATAGTCTCATATGATATCATGATAGAAAAGGAATTATCTAAGTCTTATGACTTTAAAGGAAAGTAAGAGAAGAATAGGGCTACTAAAAAATCTAGAAAAGGAAATAAAGAAATGGGGAATAAGGTAAGGGTTGAATTTCCATCATTCAATAACTGTGGGAAGAAACACCTTAGTACTTGCCTGATGGGAATGAGAGTCTGTTATAAGTGTAGAGAAAAGGCCACCAAGCCTGTGATTGCAAAGGAAATAATGAATCTTCCAATGTTTAATGTTATAATTGTAAAGATATGGGACATTATGCACATGAATTTCCTAGATGTCAAGGTTACATTCCCTAGAGAAGGACAAGGGAGAAAGGCCAAGCATATGCGATCACAACTACTGAGGTTGAAGTCCCTAATGATGTGGTTATAGGCACTTTAATCATTTACTCTAACTTAGACAATGCATTATTTGATTCTGGATCATTGTATTATTTTATATCTTCCTAGTTTTCAAAGAAAATTATACATTTTGAATTTTATTTAATAAAGGAGTTTTCAGTCAAAACTCCTAAGGGAAGTATCATTGCAAAAAACATGTGTTAATAAATCCCCTTTATAACACATAAACATGATTTATTTTCTGACCTAATCATCATACCCATGATTGATTTTGATATAATAATTGGTATGAATTGGATTTCAAATTATTATATGGAAATATATTGCAAGAAGAACTAAGTTAAATTTTTTGAGAATGATGTAGAGTCCCTTATATTTAGAGTAGAAACATATCCATCTGATTCTTATCTAGATCCACCCCTAGTAGATTTACTAAGTTAAATTATTAGGGAAGAATATAATGCATTATCTATGGGTGAGGAAAGAAATATTCAAATTGATGATGTACCTATTGTGCAAGAATACATTGATGTGTTTCCAAAGGATTTACCTGGACATCCTTTAGAAAGGGAAATTGAGTTTTATATTGATTTAATTTCTAGTAAAAGGCCTATATCAGAGACTCATTATAGAATGTCCATAGTGGAATTAGTGGAGTTGAAAAAACAACTAGAGAAGTTGAGTAGTAAAGGGTTTATTCACCCTTGTGTTTCTCAATGGAGGTCTCCTATTATTTTTGTTAAGAAGAAAGATGTATCTATGAGGCTGTGCCTTGACTACAGGGAGATCAATGTTATTATGATAAATAACAAGTATCCTATGCCTCATATTGATGATTTATTTGATCAAATTCATGGAGCTTGATATTTTTCAAAGATTGAACTTTGACCTGGATATCATTAATTGCATGTGAGGAATGAAGGTATACCAAAGAAAACATTTCGAACCATGTATGAGCATTATGAGTTTACAATAATGCATTTTAGACTGACTAATGTACCCTCTATTTTCATGGATCTAATGAATATAGTTTTCAAGGAATATCTTGATGATTTTTTGTGGTATTTATTGATGATATCTTGGTATAGTCTAAAAGGTACGAAGATCATGAGAATCACGTGCGCATTATTTTGAAGACTCTTAGAAGTAATGAGTTATATGGGAAGTTTAGTAAGTGTGAATTCTGGCTTCAAACATTTTTTTCTTGGCCATATTGTCTCTAAAGATAGAATCATAGTTGATCAGGTAATGACAAAGGCAGTTCAGGAATGACCTACACTAACGAACATAACTAAGGTACATAGTTTCATTGGTTTAACATGTTATTATCAACGTTTCATTTAGAACTTCACCCTATTAGCTAACCCGTTAACCAAGATTACTCATAAAGGGGTTAAGTTTGTATAGACAAAAGAATTTGAAGAATTTTTTGAAGAATTGAATAAGTGGTTAGTGAATTCTTCAATCTTGAATCCACCATTGAGAAATGGTGGATTTGTGATTTATAATGATGCATTAAATAAAGGACTTTGTTGTGTCCTTATGAAGAATGATATAGTTATTGCTTATGCATCAAGGTAGTTAAAAACTCCTGAACAGAACTATCCTACTCATGATATTGAGTTAGTACCTGTAATATTTTCATTGATATGGAGGCATTATCTCTATGGTGAAAGATGTGAGATATATAAATATCACAAGAGATTTAAATATATATTCTCATAGAAATAACTCAATATGAGGCAAAGGTGATGACTCAAGCTACTCAAGGATTATGATTTTTCTATACACTACCATCCAGGGAAGGAAAATAAGGTAACAAATGCATTGATAAATAAGGATCATGGAGTTCTAAACAAAATGAGGATTGAAAAGGATCCTATATACATGTATCTAGTGAGGATGAATATGGGAATTATAAAAGAAGGTAAAGCATCATTAATTTTTCAATTGGTTTCCCAACTATCTTTATTGTAAATAATTAAAATTTCTCAATATGATGATGAGAATATTCAAAAGAAAATTAAAGCTATGAATGATGAGAAGTTTCCAAAATTCGTGTGTGAAGATGGAATTCTAAAATTTGGGAGAAGGATATGTGTTCTCTCTATACTTGAGATAAAAATGGAGTTATTGGATGATTCCCATAGTTCGAATTTCTCTATACACTCTGGTATCACTAATATATATAGATATTTGAAGGAACATTTTTGGTGGGACAACATGAAGTGTGAAATTGCTGATTATGTATCAAGATATTTAGTATGTTTAAAAGTGAAGGAAGACAACATACTAGGGATGTTTGAAACCTATTCCTATTCCAACATGAAAATGGGATGACATTACTATGGATTTTGTCACTGGATTACCCAAAAATCCAAGAACGAATGATGCAATATGGGTAATTGTTGACCGACTTACCAAATATTCACATTTCCTCTTTATAAACGAGTATTTTCCACTAGATAACCTTGAAAAACTCTATATTAATAAAGTTGTAAGAGTTCATGGAGCACCTATCTCAATTGTGTCTGATCATGACCCAAGAGTTATATCAAAATTATGGAAAAGTCTTTATAAATATTTGGATACTGAGCTTCATTTGAGTACTTCTTATAGCCCTCAAACTGAAGAGTAGTTAGAAAGGATGGTCCAAACTTTAGAAGACATGTTGAGATCATATTCACTTGATTTTCATGGTATGTGGGATCGGTATTTACCTTTGGTAGAGTTTTCTTACAATAATAGTTTTCATTCAAGTATTCAAATGACACCATATGAAGTATTGTTTAGAAAGAGATTTTGTACACTAATATGTTGGGATGAATTTGGTGAAAGAAATATCATGGGACCAAAGCTTATGGAGGAAACAATAGTTAAGGAAAAGACTATTCAAACCCATATCAAATCAAATCAAAGTAGGAAAATAACTATGCCGATAATTGACAGAAGGATTTGAAATTTAAAGTGGGAGATCAAATTTTCTTGAAAGTATCTCCATGGAAGGGTGTTATACAATTTGGGAAGAAAGAGAAACTAAGTCCCAGGTATATTGGTCCTTTTGAAATTTTGGAGAGATTTGGAGCTATGGCTTATCGTTTGGAGATGACACCTAACCTTTCTAAAGTACAAAATGTGTTCCATTTCTCACTGTTAAGAAAGTACATGCCAGACCCAACTCATGTCCTCACTTCTGATGGAATAGATCTGGAACCCAATTTATCTTACTTTGAAGAGCCTATCCGAATTTTGGACACTAAAGAATATGTGTTGAGGAATTAGATGACTCGGCTGGTAAAGTTACTTTGAAAAAAATCATAAAATTGAAGAGGTGACATGGGATCTTGAGGAACTTATGATGAATAACAACCCAAATCTTTTTATGAGGTAACATTTTGGTAATTTTGAGGAAAAATTTTTTAAAAGAGGGGAGAATGTAACACACCAAGGTTTTGCAAATAAATTTAATATAGAATGTAATGCATGAAACACCAAGTCTCTAAAAAATAGCACTTTGTTATTATAAAATAACTATTAAACATAATTTTTCCTCTTCTGTGATTTGAATTTTGAAAAAACAGACATACATGGTTGCAATCAGTAAGACATTTAGAGTTTGATAGGATCAACTTACATTTTTGGTGAATGGTAACTTGACTTTAGGAATAGTAATATGACCCTTATAAATAATAAATTGGCCTAATGAATAATAACAACACCCATGAAAGTATAAAAAAAATTAGGCACCTTATAAATGAAAGTATGATATAATTATATCATGATATAAGTAAGTGAACATTTAAAAATTAATAATTAAGTGTTGGTATTTTTGAGAATAATAAATATTTAATTTTATAATTAATAAATTGATTTAAATTAAAATTCATTTTCATAAAATTTATTCATAAATCAATATTTTTTGTCCTATGATAATTTAAAACGACTTTAGTTTATTTTCTAGGGTGTTATAAAATGAGTTTTAATTTTAAAAATTATATTTTTCAAGTAAATGATGTTTTTAATTAAAAATTAAATTTCTCATATTTATACAATTATTTTTATAAAATGTAATTTATTTTTAAATTATACACATCAAAAAATGTTTAGGGTAATTTTTTTTATTTTTCTATAATACTTGAATTTTTGGTGAATAGTAAAATATGATAATTTATGATAAATGATAAATACATGAATTATGGAGGTATAGATGATGTATGGATGATGTATGAACCCTTGGTTTGAAATCACTTACACTTATTACTTTATTTAGTCACAATAATCAATACTATTTATTGTCTTGAGAAAAATAATAAAATAATGAATAAAATAATGAGAATTTATCCCTCTCCTCCACTATAAAAACCACCCTCACCCCCTATTATCCTCACTCTTCTAAGACTTTAATCTTGTAAAAGTTCTACCAAAATCATCTTCCCTAGTCTCTCCCCATATCCATGAGCTCATGGTCTTTCCAAAAGACCAAAACCCATTTCCTTAAGGATGTTCTCAAGGAGGTTAATTCAAGAGGTAAACCCTCTTCCTTTTCTTTTAATTTCATTTCAATTTATTTTATTTTCTTATTATCTCATCACCTCATATATCCAAATGAAGATTATAAATCATGTATCATCTATATAATGTAATGATATCATGTTAATGGAACATCCATTATCAATATCCTTACTCTCTCTATTTTATTTTAAAAAAAAATCATCGTCCAGAAGGTGGTGATTTACAACCTCTGTGGATGACGAACTTTTTTTCTTTAATTCATCATTAAAGGCTGGTCATGAAACCATTTTTATGGTTGAACCAGATTATAAAATATTTATTATATATTATTTAAGGGTTTTAACCACTTTATACACATGATATTAAATAATATAACAAAATTAGTTCATTGTGATCAAAAAACTGCAAAAATTAAGCTAAACGATTATCATTAATATGTTATCTAATGATTCAACCTCATATATTGAAACAAAACAATAAATAAAACCAATTAAACTTCTATTTTTTCATTAATAACATGAAATTACAATTATGGTGAATTATACCCATTTTACACAATCTCCATTACTTATAATCGAGCGAACCGGTCATGAAATCAAAGAAATGAACACTCCAAAATGAAAGAATTCAATCTTATAACTTATCATAAGGATATAAATGAACTTAATAAATCAATAATGAATCAAATATATTTATATAAAGTTTTTAGTTAATTATTTAATGGATTTAATTTGATTATCTAGGACATTAAGGTCAAGTGCAGAATACATTCAGACATATGGTAAGTGTTTTCTACCCAAACCTCCATTTTCTTTTGGGTTACTCTTTTTATCTATTTACCCCAATTAAATTCATAATTATTATTATATACTATTCATAAATTCTGTGTGAATGTTCTATATATATTTACCAATCAAAATCATTCTTTCTTTTATGGAGAGTTACATGTTTTCAAAGGATCTTTCTTGAATTCTTCTCGATAAACAAGCCCGATTCAAGGGAACTTCTCGAATTATTACCTATTTTCAAGTGAACTATATAATATATTTTAATACACCATTATTTTTATAAAATAACTCATTTTATTATAAAAAACTATATTAGTTCACTTTTGGTTTTATATAAATATTTTTCCAAAAGAATTCTTCTTTACAAAGTAAAAGAGTATTTCTCTCAAGAATTACTCAGTGATTTTATAAGAGTATTTTCATATATTTAAACACTCTTATTGATTATTATGTTTAATTGGGATTAATATTTTATGATTCCATATAACATATTTTATTTAATGGTTTATGATTAGTTTGACTGCGAATGTTCTAACTCAATACCAATCACCATATTACTCTGAATGGTTAGTGTTTTTGTTTAATGACTGGGGAAATTTATTTACATTTAAAATGTTAGTTTTGATATGAATTTATATTTTTTTATGTTTATACCTATTCATATGAGGAATTAATTGAACTTATTAAAGATGAGTGGGGCCCTCTATAGCCCCTCGTTGCATTGGTAGGTCTCATGAGACAAACTATTTTAGGGTTTTACCTGTTTATGTATGGTATTGGAATGAGGACTTGAAAGAATGGTTATGACGTCCCCTATTATGCATTCCATAATTATGAAACTAGTAATTGATAGTCAATGTGATTATTTGACTAGTAGAATATCCATGGTTATGTATTATTATGGAATTATTTAATTAGCTTTTATTTCTACCATATTATGTTCAAGATTATGTTTAATGGAATGTGTACTTTTAGTTATTCACCATGACTTAATATTTATTATTTTGTTGTATTGATTACCCTTACTAAGAATCTAAGATTACCCCTTTCTTATGTTTTATTTTTCCATAGTATGCGAATAATTATATTATAAATGACTTGTTGGGATAATCTAGAAGTTATGGATGTTTCCAATGGAATTTCTATATTGTATTTCTTTTCAAGTTATAATGTTGAAAATATGTATGTGTATTATTTTAAAAAACTATTAAAATATTCAGTACTTTGCGATGTGATGTACTTATTTATATACCAATGTAATAGAATAAGGCACTAGCTCTGGACAACTAGGGTTGGGGTATTTATACATCATGTATCAGATTAAGGTGTGGCTGATTCCTACACATCAAAAACAACTTATAGATCATTGTATTAAAGTATAAAAAACAAATTGAATATGTTTTATCGGTTTTGAGTATGATAGTTGTATTTTTTACAAAAATTAATTTCAATTTTAAAAATAAATAAGCACTTAGAGTCATACTGGTCACACCATGTATCATATTGAGATGCGACTGATTTATACATGTCCCAAAGTCTCAAAAAAAAAATCATAACTTCCAATGTTACTATGATTTCCATTGACTTTCTCTATCTAAATTCCAACACATCATATTGAATCGATGTTTTTAGCTGAAAAACCTTTCTCATTATTGAAATCTAGATGAGTAATGGCAGCTCATGTGCCTATTATATAACGAGAATTCACCACAATGGGAACATGAGATTCCTCTACTCTTCTGGATTTCAACGAGAAAGGTTTTTGGCTAAGAACATCGACTCAATATGTAGTGTTGGAAATTATACAAAGAAAGGAAATGGAAAACATTGTAAAATTATCATAAAAGAAAATTTTATATCTTTTTTGGATTGTTGTAGATAATTGAAAGTAAAATATGACTTCCCAAAAGATCTGTGAAAAAGACTAAATAAGTATTAGATAAAAATGATGTGGAAATTAACTTACAAATAGTAGATAAAATGATCACAAAATTAATTAAAGTAGTAGTAATTCAACTTTTCATGATGCCTGTATGCATTCTTGATGCATTTCCTTATTATCATTATCTAAGTTGTAGGCTTGAAGTCCAATATCTCACGAGCATGAGTAGCTTCGAACAAACTACCCCAACTTGAAAAAAAGAATCCACCTATATAAGAAAACAATTATATATATGATTAATACTAAAAAGAAATAAATTAAACATAAATATGAAATAATACATTAATTCCATGGACAAGTATTTTACTATGGAAACATAAATATTACCTCTGTGATTGAGTAGTGGAGGGAACTTGAAGGAACATGATAAATTCCAACACTGTAGGGGTGAAAAGGTTTTGAGGGAGAAGAAGTCTATAGTAGTTTTGATGTAGAAAGACATGAAAGATAGAAAAACCACCCCAACTCGAACAAAAAAATCCACCTTTATAAGAAAATAATTCTTATGTAACTAATTCTAAAAATAAATAAATTAAACATAAATATTAAATAAAAAATTAATTCTACGAACAATGATTTTATTGTGAAAACATCAAGATTACCTCTATGATTAAGCAAATGAAATATCATTTATCTTTACTCAAAGTTAGTGGAGGTAACATGAATGAAAGTGATAAATTCCAACACAATAGGGGTGAAAAGGTTTTGAGGGAGAAGAAGTTTGTGGAATTTTTAGTGCATAAATGCATGAAAGATGGACATACCACCCCAACTCGAACAAAAGAATCCACCTATATAAGAATTTTTTTTATGTGAGTAATACTAAAAAGAAATAAATTAAACATAAATATGAAACAATACATTAATTCTATATATAATGATTTTAATATGAAAACATCAAGATTACATCTGTGATTGAGTAGAGGTAGCATCATTGCTCTTCCTACAAAGTCAGTGGAGGGAACTTGAAGGAAAGTGATAAATTCAAACAATATAGGGGAGAAAAGGTTTTGAGGGATAAGAAGTATGTAGAATTTTTGGTGAAGAAAGGCATGAAATATGAACAAAAATATTCTAAAATAAATGAAACTTTAAAGGAATAATGAAAATTAAATCAACATTTCATTATATAAATTTTTAGTAAAATAGAGAAAGTATATTGTAACATTACCTTTACATATTCCCAAAGGGTTTCCTTCTTTATAGTGTTTTTATTCAGAGAGATTGGTAAAATCATCATGTATAAAAGAAATTATCTTTATGAGTAGTTAAAAATTTAATTTAGATTATGTTAATGCAGTAAAAACATATAATATTATAAGGAAAAACATAGTATATTAAAAAACAATTTTACCTTATCATTGAAATATCTTTTTTAAAGGTTTTAGGTATTTAGTTCCTCTATCAAGAATACAATTCCCCAATTTATAGTCCCATGTAACATATAATACATTTTCTGCATTGGGACCATCATGAAAAAATTGCAATCTCTCAATTAAAGGGTTATCCTTGATTGAATTTTCATCTAACAAAACATTTTTTAGTCTCCAGTAGGAAAATTGTCCAATTCATTTTTACTAGATCTAAGACATAAAATAATTTCACTACTTGTGATTCCATTACGAACAACTCATATTTTCCCATTTCCATACTAAAATTCACCTTCATAAAGCCCATTTCATTAAATTTCACTGCACTCATATTGTCAACCCATTTGCAATGAAAAATTAGCACTTGAAATATTGTATAACCCAACTAGTATATCTATTCGATAATTCCAAAATATGACAAATTTTCATAAATTGGATTTCTATCCTTAGAACCAGATATGTGTATATCTTCCGCCACAAGTATAACACCATTATTTTGCATCATACTATAATCATTGTGTTCTTTTGTATAGAATATATAACCATTGATTAAAAAACCAATGTAAGATATAATATTTGCATTCGGTCCCCTATCTAGTTATTAAAGTCATTCAGAAATTGAATTCAGATATTCAGATAACTCCTTATAAATTTGATCTTGAAACCATCTTATAAAATATTGATTATGTGTATTTGATATCTATCCTCCATCCCTTAATGGATTAAAATCTCTAATAATTTTTTTGGGCTTCAATGTATGGATCAACAACTTCACTATTATGTAAAATGTAAAGGTGTGATTTCTCCTACTTTGTTAAGGTAATTGTAACAACATATCTTCAATAAATCCATTTTCCCATAAGGCATCTGTTGTGATGAGACTTTTGGAGACTGATGGTATCAAAATATGATTGGTAATCAGTATAGAATTCAATAGCTTCTTCAACAATATATCATTTTTCAATACAACATTCTGGATGAATTCGATTCTTAACATACCCTTTCAAAATATTCATATACCATTCAATGAGGAACATCCATATAAAATGGACATGACCACATAGTTGAACCACTATAACTAAGTGAACCATCCGGTGGACCATTATATCAAAGAATGATGGTGGTAAGAACATATATAATTCATAAAATATGACCACAACCTCCTTATTCATGATTGTAAACTTCACCAGGTCTATAAATTTACTGCATATGGCTTTGAAAAATAAGTAGAGTTTAGGTAATATATTCTGTACATTTTGAGGTTGAAGGTAACCGAAAGTAATAAAAATCAAATCTTGCATCAAAACATGAATTTTTTGTGATTTTAGCCATTGTAACTTTAAATTAACCATTTACACAAAATTCTTGATATTTTATGAATACCCTCTAGATTTTTTACACTTTTAGGGAAAAGAAAAAATTGAAATTTTTCTTTTTTAGATAGAGTGTAAGCCGCTGGAGGAAGAAAATTCATCCCTTTACCCTTCACCAGTGCCAACTCTTCCCTTATCCCCATTTAAATCGTTTCCAACCTAGCCTTGATGCCATATTTTATTTTTCCAGGTACATTTAGTGATGTTCCAATAACAATATCAAATAAATTTTTTTATAAATGAATTACATCATGAAAATTTTTGACATACTAAAAATTTCAATATGAAAAATCAAATAAAATTGATCACTTCTTCTAACATGATTTTGTAAGGTTTTTTGAAAATGGTTTACCAAAAATAGTGTCAATATCTTTTACTTTATTAAACAGTTTATCACCCATTATTGTAGATGATGTTGTACCTTTTTCGATATTCCCATAAAATGATATTATCCAAGATTGGTATTTATGTTATCGAGGTAAAATTTTTTGATGTCCTAAAAATAAATTCTTTGATGAATGTTTCAACCAAACTGAGTGTGTGCGTTTTTCAAAAATGGGACACCCCAAAATTCCTTTAATGCTATAGCCTGATAAATTTACATAAGTGGGAAAATCATTTATCATCCCATACAATATAGTCCTCAATGTGAATTATTCACTTCTATGAGCATCATACATTGTAATACTTGTATCCCACATTAATTTCAGATCTTCGATTAATGGAGCCAAATAGACATCAATATCATTACCAAGTTTCTTTGCTCTAGATATAAGTAGAGACAACATAATATATTTACACTTCATGTATAACCATGGACAAAAGTTATAATTCACCAATATGATGGACCATGTACTGTGACTACTACTCTTTATACTAAAATGATTTATTCCATTAATAGATAACTCAATATAAAAGTTTCTCGACTCATTTCCAAATTCAAGATACTCGTAATCAATTTTCTTCTACTAAGGAGAGTCTACTGAATGATGTAGGTTCCCATATTTAATTATTTTATCTTAATTCCATGTCAAATTTATAGTGGTTTCCTGACATCCATATACTCTTCTAAACCGTGGAATGATAGGAAAGTACCATAAAATTTTTGAAGGAATTGATTCATTTTTCTTGTATCAATATACACCACAATTAGGGAATTTTATGATTGATTCATGGTCCTTGTGAAAAAATATAAATTAATTTGGGAAAACATATATAATTTTAGAGATCATGATAATTGAACGTAACATTCACTACTACAAAATAATCCTTTAACAGTGCTAAAAATGGCCTTTATCAGTGCTAGAAAAACACTGAATATATGAGCGAGGTTAAAAGCCCTTGTTTTTAATTAGCATTGAAAAAATGCTGATAAAGTGTCTTTTATCAATGCTAAAAAAAGAACTGATAAATTATTCCTTTATTAGTGCTCATAGAAGCACTGATAAAGGGCCATACTGCAGTGTGCTGTAACAGTAAACTGCAACACCACTGTAATGTGCTGTAACAGCACACCACAACTCCTGAAACACACCAGATATCAACAAAAACAAGTACCAATATAGTATTTAAATGAAATAAAATTTACAACACAAAAACAAGAAAAACACTATATTATAGACATTTTAAACATTATTTTATACAATTACATAAATACAAATTATTACATACATTGAAAAACATAAATGTTAATTTGTATTTTAATCCTGACCCAATTCATTATATTGATAAACAAACCACCCCTTCTTGATAAAAATAACACACTTTTATAAGAAAACAATTCTTATTTTAGTAATAATATAAATAAATAAATTAACATAAAGTGTTAATTTTACTAAAATTGATGTTAATTTTAAATAAAAAGATTCACTTGAAGTCATATTGGTCATAAAGTGAATCATATTGAGGTTTGGCTGATTCCTACATGTCCCAAATGACATTTGGACCATTTTAATAAAGTATCAAAACAATACTGAATGTGTTTGCATGGTTTTGAGTACGTCAGTTGTCTTTTTTACTAAAATGTCATTTTAAACTGGAAACTCAAAATTTTGACTCATTATGATCACATTGTGTATTGGTTTGATTTGAAACAGATTCCTACATGTCACAAATGAATTATTAATCATTTTACTAAATTATCAAGAAAATATAATTGTTTTTTATTGGTTTTTAGTGATCAACACTTTTTGAAAAAAAATATTGATTTTAAACTGGTAACGAACACTTTGAATCATACTGAGAATATAGTGTATCAGATTGAGGTGAGAATGATTACTAAAAATAAAAATTGACTTATGGATAATTTTCATAAATTATCAAAATAATATGAATGTGTTTTATTGGTTTTGAGAAGGATAATTGTCTATTTTACTAAAATTGACGACAAATTTAAATAAAAAGACACACTTTGAGTCATACCAGTCACATCGTGTATCAGATTGAGGTGAGACTAGTTATTACACATTAAAAATGACTTATGTATCATTTTAATAATTTATCAAAACAATATGAATGTTTTTTCACAGTTTTGAGTACGTTATTTGTCTTTTTTTACTAAAATATCATTTTAAACTGGAAACACACACTTTTGACTCATTCTGATCACATCATGTATCGGTTTGAAGTGAAATGGATTCCTACATGTCAAAAATTAATTATGAATTTTTTACTAAATTATCAAGAAAATTAAAATGTGTTTGATCGGTTTTTAGTGAGTGACACTTTTTGAACTAAAATTTCAATTTTAAATTGATAACAGACACTTTGAGTCATATCGAGTACATCGTGTATCAAATTGAGGTGAGTCCAATTATTACACATAAAAAATGACTTATGGATCATTATAATAAAGTATAAAAACAATAAGAATGTTTTTTCATAGTTTTGAGTAGGACAATTATATATTTTACTAAAATGGATGATAATTTTAAATAAAAAGACACACTTTGAGTCATACCGGTCACGCCGTGCATTAGATTGAGACGAGGATGATTCCTACATGTCCCAAATTACTTATGGATCATTTTACTAATGTATTAAAACAATATAAATGTGTTTGATTGGTTTTGAGTATGTCACTTGTCTTTTTTACTAAAATGTCATTTTAAACAGGAACATGCACTTTTGACTAATTCCAATCATATCGTGTATCGGTTTGATGTGAAATATATTACTACCCATAAAAATGACTAATTAATTATTTAAATATATTATAAATAAAACATTATCACATTTGATTAGTTTTTAGTGAGCGAAACTTTTTTTAACTAAAATATCAATTTAAAATTGATAACAGACACTTTGAGTCATACCAGGAACATCATGTATCGAATTGAGGTGTGGATGATTCCTACTCATAAAAAATGACATATGGATAATTTTAATAAAGTATAAAAAAAATATGAATGTGTTTTTTTGGTTTTGAGTAGGATAGTTGTCCAATTTACTAAAATTGATAACTATTTTAAAGAAAAAGATGTACTTTGAGTCATACCGGTCACACCGTGCATCATATTGTGGTGAGAATAATTTATAAATATCCCAAATGAATTATGGATCATTTTAATAAAGTATCAAATTTATATTAATGTTTTTCTTGGTTTTGAGTATGTCACTTGTCTTTTTTACTAAAATATCATTTTAAAATTGAAACACACAATTTGACTCATACCAATCACATTGTGTATTGGATTGAGGTGTGGATGAATACTACACATAAAAAATGACTTATGGATCAATTTAATAAATTATTTAAACAATTTTAATTCATTTAAATTTGGTACTATATCTATCCATTGAATTCATTCAACATTTGAATTCATATTTTCAGATAACTCCTTATAAATTCGATCTCTGTACCATCCTATAAACTGTTGATTATGTGTATTTGATATCCATACTTTAGCCTTTGAGGGATTCAAATATCTAATAATTTCTTTATGGGCTTCAATGTATAGATCAAAATATTTACTATTATATAATATGTACAGGTGTGCTTGCTCCTGCTCTGTCAAGGAAATCACAATAACATCTCTTCCTGAAATCCCTTCACCCTGAAGGCGTTCGCTGTGACGAGACTTTGAGAGACCGATGATTTCATAATCTGATAGATAATTAGTATAGGATTAAATATCTTCTTCAATAATATATCATTCTACAATACAACCTTCTAGTCAACTTCGATTCTTGACACACTCTTTCAAAATCTTCATTTACCATTCAATGGGGTACATCCATCTGTAATGGACATGAACACATAGTTGAACCTCTCTAACCAAGTTAATCATTAGGTGGACCACTATATAAAATAATTATGGTGGGAATAACATCTATAATTCACATAATATGACTGCAATATCTTTATTCATGATGGGAAGCTTTTCCGAGTCCACAACTTTACTACACATGGCTTTGAAAAAGAAGTAGAGTTTGGTTAATGTATGTCATAAATTTTGAGGAAGAATGCAACAGAAATAAAAAAAAATTAAATCTTTCATCAAAACATGAAAATCGTGTGATTTTACTCCTTGTAATTTCAAATTAGTCATTGAAATTACATTCTTTATATTTTATGAATAACCTTTTAGAACTTTTACACTAGCAAGGAAAAGAAAAAATTTGCAATTTTTTCTGTCTGGGTAGAGTGTAAGCTACTAGATGAAGAAAAGTCAACCTTTTAACCTTCACTGGTGGAAAATCTCCCCTTATCCCCATTTCAATCAAGTACAACCTAACCTTGACACCATCTTTGGCTTTTCCAATAATATTTAGTAATATACTAATAGCACTATCGAATATTTTTTTTTCTAAATGCATGATATCAAGAAAGTGTCTAACATACAAAAAATTTTAATATGGTAATTCAAAGAAAATTGATCTCTTTTTCCAACATAATTTTTTTAAGGTTTTTCAAAAATGGTTTACTAAAAATAGTGTCAATATTTTTACTTTATTGTACAGTTGATCGCTCATTACTGGAGATGGTGTTGTACCTTGTTTGATATTACCATTGAATGGTGTCGTCTAGAATCAATATTTATATTGCCAAGGTAAAAATTTTCTGATGTCCTAAAACCATATTCTTTGAGGAATATTTCAACTGAACTGGTTATATATGTTTTTCAAAAATGGGACACCCCAAAATTCCTTTAAGATATAGCCTAATAAATTTACATAAGTGGGGAAGTAATTTATCATTCTGTACAACATGAACCTCAATGTGAATTATTCACTTCAATGAGTATCATACATCGTAACACCTGTATCCCACATCAATTTTATATCTTCAATCAATGGAGCCAAATTGACATCAATATCATTACTGGGTTACTTTGGTCCAGATATAAGCCAAGATAACATAATGTATTTGCGCTTCATGCATAACCATGGAAAAAATTTATAATTTACCAAAATTATAGGCCATGTACTGTGAGTACTACTCTATACACCAAAAGGATTTATTCCATCTGTAGATAACAAAAGATGCAGGTTTCTCATCTCATTTATAAATTTAGGAAACTCATAATCAATTTTATTCCACTGAGGAGAATCTACTGGATGACATGTGTTCCCATATTTAGTTATTATATCTCTATGCCATGTTAATTGTCTCACAGTTTCCTTACATCCATATAGTCTTCTAAACTATGGAATTATAGGAAAGTACCATACATATTTCGAAGGACTTGATTCATTTTTCTTGTATCAATCCACACCACACTTAGGGAATTTTATGAGTGATTTATGGTCCTTGAGAAACAATATGAAATCATTTATACAAGAATTTATTTTTTTAGATATCATTCCCATTGAACATAACATTCATTTAATGTTGTATGTTTGAAATGGTAGTTCATTTTCTTCTGATAGCATATCATTCATGAGACCAAGTAGTTCTATAAAGCTAGTGTCACTCCATCAACTGCCAAATTTCAAATTATATAACTTTAATACAACTAAAAATGTTGTGTATTTAGTACAACCAGTATACAATGGTTTCTTGAAACAACTATTTATCTCCTCAAACAAATTTATAAAATCACAAAGGCCATATTTATTTTCCATTTTAATTTCTTCCATGAGGTCTCCATCATCATTTATAAAGGTATTTATATCAAATGATTCATAAACCATAGTATCATCCCAATCGTTGTCTATATTAAAATTTTCCCCATGTTTAGTCCAAAATTTATAGCTTTGATATATTCTGTGAAAAATAAAATGTTCTTTCAACTCTTTTGGAATAATTTGTCTTGAATAACAACTACGTAAACCTAGATAGAGGATTTTAGAAGGGCCTTTTTCATGATCTCTTGCAAACTTGGTGAACTCTTTAACTCCATCTTCATACTCATTTGTCAAAATATTATCATGCATCCATTTTTGATTCATATACATCCTATTGGGTTCATAAAATATTATTTTTTTATAATATATTAATAAATACACATAATATATTCATTATCAAAGTTGAAAGTTATAGAAAATTCTAATAAGGAAAACTCAACATTTGATTGTTTCAAAGAACTTTAGTATGTTGAAGAAAATGGGTAATTGGATTTAAGAAAAGATTTACTCCACTATGGTAGGTGTTATCCTATGAATTCATTCAAAGGTGAATGTTATAGACAAATCATCCTCATTTAATTTTCCATCATGCATACCCACCCTTAATATTTATAGAAAATTCACAAAACATATCTATTATTTACTCACATTGGATCCACATGAGATATATATTTTTATTTATCACACATTAAGGAATGAGTATTTGATAAAATGACACTCCTTATCAATTATATAGGAACCCCTCCACTACCCTTTCAAAACAATAACTAAAATTATGATCCCTCAATATAAGCTACAAATAATCTTTATATTTTTCATCCATTACACTTTTTAGAGTCCTAGTCTCAATAGGATGTCCTAAATTATCCAATACGAAGAAATATTTCAACATAAAATATGATTTCATTTATGTAATTAATAATTTATTATATTTATTTTCCATTTAGCTTCTTCAACTAACTATTCCTAATACTAATTTACCACTTTAATAAAATCAAAATAAAATAATTATACTTCTGTAATAAATATATTATAATAAAATTAACTTCATATTAATTCTCATCCATTGATTATTACATGTTATATTCTAGTCAAATTTAAACACCAACATGAAGAATGATATAAAATGATATTATGGATTGTTATGAAAACATAATTAAATTTTTATTTGATATTTATAATGAAAGGATTTTTGTTTATGGTTCTATAAAGGTAACATGATAATTTAACCCATTCTTAATAAACCACCTTAAGTTTTTTAAAAATTACTAAAACAAGAATTTTATAGATTCTGTGTCGGGGAACCATACATAAAACATCATTGAAATGAACAAGGAAAATATTAACTCACAATGTAACTATAATTATACTACCTTTAGTATTAATAAAAAGTTGAAATCTTGAACATAAATCAATGACCAAGATCACTATATAGAAATAGATAAGAAATAATTGGAACTATTATCAACCAATGATAAATATAAATTAAAAACTACAAATTAATCTTATGGAGAAATCTAGGGTACAGATGTATATAAAAAAGAAAATTTATTCAAAACAACAATTTAAAAAGGCCAAAATAGGATATCCAAATTAGTAGTTAATCAAACAACGGATCATAAACAAATTATTCTATTCATAATCTAAAAGAAAAATAGTATACAAATACCAAAACACAAATAAATCATGACATCATCAAACAAGAAATCAAAAACAATACAAAAAGTACACAAAGAAAATCTCAAGGCCTACCTCACTAGGTTGAAGAAAATCCTCTTTAGAAACCCTAACTGAAATAGAACACCAGATTTCCAATGATGTTTGATCAACTAGAAGGTAGTTAAGTAGTGTAATTCAATCTTATATTAACCAAGGAGGAGCACCGGTAGTGGGTGGGTTCCACAAAAATCTTCTGATATCACAACGAGTTCACAAATGGTTAGAGTTTTTTTAAATAGACTGAGACACTTTTATTAGTGCTTAAAAATAAGCACTGATAAAGATTCCTTTTATTAGTGCTTAAGTAATAAGCACTAATAAAGGTATGTCTTTATTAGCACTAAAAAAATAATGATAAAATCCATATTTATCAGTTCAAAAGTTTTAGCGCTGATAAACATTCATTTTATCATCCCTTTTTTAGCGGTAATAAAGCCTAATCTTCATCAGCGTGAAAAAAGTGCTGATAAAGACCTACCTTTATCAGTGCTTATTATTTAAGTACTGATAAAGGATTTATAATTATAATTATAAATAAAAAAATTATATATATATACTTAATAAATATATATAAATATAAATATAATAAATATATTCCTTTTTAAATATATTTATTATAATTTTATAATTATTTATTTATAATTATAGAAATATTTTTGAAAAATAACATTTATATCTAATTTTAAGTACATTCATATGCATATATGTTAAAAATGAGTGAAATTGAATAAATTAAAAATAAGTACACTTTAACAATATTTAAAAAATGGATAACCTTTGTGTGTGTGCATTGTATATAAAAATTCATTAATTACATATATGAGAAATCAATATAACACACATTTGATCTATGTTAAATTGAAAAATGAAATGATACATTCAATTATATGTCCATTTCACTATGCAATTAGTCAATATTTTTAATTCATATTAATTTTTAATTATAAACCATTATTCACTAAATATATGACTATTTAATGGAAAGCACATAAATATATTATAATATATAAATCATATTTATATACATTAATATACATCTATATATTTAATATAAACAATTTATTAACATTAATTATCATAATTATCTAATTAATAAAATATTTAATATTTAATAATGCATAATCAATTTATTCATTTTTATCAATAATTATTTAATTAATAAAATTTGTAGTATTTTTTTAATAAACTATTTTTTTTATTTTTTATTTATTTAATTATTTCATATTATTTATTTATACCTTTATCAATACTAAAAAATGCTGATAAAATCTATCTTTATCAGTGCTAAAAATAAAGTTCTAATAAAGGGTACCCTTTATCAGTGCTAACAAAAAAAAACTGATAAAAGGTACCATTTATCAGTGCTAAAAATAATGTGCTAAAAAAGTTTCAATTTATCAACGCTAAAAAGTGCTGATAAAAGGTTAAATTTATCATCACTTTCTTTAGTGCTGATAAAAATGCCATTTATCAGTGCTTTTTTGTAGCGCTAATAAATACAAGCACTGTTAAATGATGGTTTTGTAATAGTGATTTGTTTAGTGACATCTATGCGGCATGGTAGTTCATTTTATTCTGGTAGCATATCATTTGGGAGACCAAGTAGTTCTGTAAAGCTGGGGTCACTCCACCCGTTGCTAGCTTTCAAATTATATAACTTCAATACTGCTGACAATGTTGTGTATTTAGTACAACCATTATAAAATGGTCTCTTTACACATCTATTTAAATTATCAAACAACTTTGGATAATAACTAAGGTCATATTAGATATCCATGTAATTTATTCCATGCGATCTCCATCACCATTTACACTGGTATTCATATCAAATGATCCATAAACCACAATATCATCCCAATCGGTGTGAACATTTAGTTTGTCCCTGTGTTTCGTCCAACATTTATAGCTCTGATCTATTCCATGAAAAATCAAATTTCTTTTCGACTCCTCTAGACTAATTTGTCTTAAATAACAATAATAAAAACATGGACAAAGGACTTGAGAAGTGGTGTATATATGCTTTATTAAAAACTCGATGAACTTTTTAACACCATATTTATACTCTTTCATAAAAATATCAGTGTACATCCATTTTCAATTTATATCAATCCTTTTAGGTTGATAAAATATTAATTTTTTACAATAAATTAATAAATAAATACACATAATATATTCATTACCAAAAGTAAAAGTTATAAATAATTCTAATAAGGGAAACCCAACATTTGATTGTTTCATAGAATTTTAGAATGCTTTGAAGAAAATGGATAATTGAATTTAATAAAGGAGTTAATCCACTATGGTAGGTTTTATCCTTTTAATTCATTCAAAGTTGAAAGTTATAGACAATTGTTATCCTCATCAGCTCATCTCCTGAACATTTATCATTGCATTTTATTGTTTGACACACATCGTCCATATCTTGTGGACATGAACCTATGTTTATTGAAATACTCTAAGCAGTAGTCATACATGGGATGAATAATTCTTAGAGTAGTACAACAAACATAAAAGAGATGGTGGATGAGTCTCAAGAAAAAAATTACAATAAATATTTGGGAGATGAAATTGATGAGGATGACAATTGTATTTCATTGTGTTCTCTAAAAGGGGTAATGCATTTTATTTGTAAGAATTACACTATTAGAACTAATAAGAAACCCAAATATGATAAAAAAGAATAATAAACTATCATTCTATCAACTAGAATATATAAAAATTCATTGATAACACATTTTAATAAATAAAGAGTTATTTGATATACATGGATGGTAATGAGAGACTCCTAGGGGTGGAACCAAAACATGTAGACCTAAAATAATGAATACCTAAAAATAATTTATTATAATTTTCTAACATATATAGAATTTGATAACATCTATTCTATTTTTTGGAACAATTGATGTAACAACCTAAGGAATTATTACATTTAATATTGATGGTATATCAAATATTTGAAAACATCTCAAAATTATAATTTTAATTAAATGTTGATAAGGAATGGAAAAAATAATTTTAGGAAAATAAAATACCTAATAATGATAAAGGTTTTAAACACCTCAAAATTATTAGTTGATAAGTTGATTCAAGAATTATGTCTAGACAAATTGAAAATAAAAAATATTTTCAAAGAGATGAAGAGTAAGATTTATAAGAAAATTTCATTTTCATGGACATTATGAGTTCTATGGTGATTTTGGGAACATAGTATAAAATTTTAGTCACAATGAAATAAATAATAGTAATTATGGAAGATATAGAGGGTTTAAGTTAAATGGGAGATGAACCACTCTTACAAAAATAGTTTCGAAGTGAGATGAATCTTTATAAGTAAAATTAGATGATGAATTTCAACGATTGAATGAACTCTATTGAAATATATTTGTATAATAATAAAATATATTTGTATAATATACTTATGTAATATATATTTTTATAATATATATTTGTGTATTTTATAATATATATATATATATATTTTATTTCTGTAATATATATTTTTATAATATAATTTTGTAATATATATTTGTACAATATATATTTTTATAATATAATTGTATTATATAGAATATTTGCATAATATTTTGGTATAATATTTTTGTATAATATATATTTGTATAGTATAATATGTATTTGTATTTTTATAATATATATATTTTCATAATGTATTTGTATAATATATATATAATATATATATTTTTATTTTTAAAATTTATAAGTGTGTGTCTCTATATATATAAATATATGTATAATATATAAATATGTAATATATAATATAAATATATAATATATAATATAAATATATATCTGATTTTTTGAGGGGGAGAATTAGGTGTAGACTATTTTTACCAAAAACCAAATTCTTATTTTAATATTTAAACTCCCTTTGGTTTTTAACCTATGTAGTGTATATAATGAAAGTATAAATAACACAAGTATTTTTACAAGGTTTGGTCCTGATGAGGGTAACCTACTCCTTACTATGTAAACTCCTATTGAGTTATAGATTCTATACTATAATAGGATCGCCAAATATAATAGGTGGCTAGAGATCATACTAAAACATTCTTCACATGTGTGGTCACCATATTACATAGGTGAAAATCCTCCACTATATGATGTAAGCAAAGGTGTCTTTATATTGCTTCCATAGTATTCATCTCCCACAGGTTCTCCTCCTTCCTATTTTTTAAGTAGACCTACTCTATGAACTGGGTGACTGTACACTAATATAAATAAATCTACTTCCACATATAAGAGTATTCAAATACCATAATATATTCAAGTTAATATCATGAAACTTGGGTCTCTAGAAGCCTTCTTAATTCACAGTTCTTTCGAATCTATTAACTGGCTTCTCAAACTCACTTATGAAGAATATAACCCAAAATATATCTTTCTTGGATTTACGCACTTGAACAATCTAAGAATATTTCTAGGAGATATTCAATTGATCACACAAGTATTCTTTTACCCACTCACTTATTCTTCAATATATGTTGTAATATATACTCCTTCTTATTATTCTTCAGGAGCTTAAGTTCTCTTAGATACTCCTCAGACCATTCACACCTACAAAAATGACAAGAAATACCTTTTATCTTTTCTTCTTCTCAGTATTCTCAAAAAATCACATTCTTAGGTGGATACATTATACGATTTATCTCATTTTTCAATACCATAAATGGTATGTTGAGAAGAAAAAAAAACTTTTTATTCCAAATAACCATTATAGAATACCCATTACATGTTTTCATGTATTCCCATGCTCACCTTTTTTAAATCAAGGAGTTTTCCAAAAATAACCCTAATAAATGATCCTCATTTTTTAAACATGAAAGTATAGAATAATCTTTATTCATCACCAAATGAATATTATTCTCCTAAAAAACATCTATAAAATCCTTACTTTTGATCTTCATAGCTATACAAATAGAATACATCAAATCACATCTACAATGTAGAACTCATATTTATTTTATAGATTCATAAAAATGGAAGTTTTATAATACATAAAGTCTTAGTAAAATTCCAATAATTAAATATTAGTTACTTATAAACACTCAAACATCCTCAGATCAACAATTTGTAGGCATCGATAAACAATCGCTCGAGGTACGATGGTTCTTCATCGACATTATTCTTAAAAACATGATAATTCCATTTTATTCATCAAAGAATACATACATTGGAACTCATCATTTTATCTCACTTAGAAAATATCAGATCATGGCTTATCTAAGAATAATTTTTTTTGAAATCACAAGAACAACACAAACATCTTTAGATTTGTATTTTCCTCAGAATTAAATAATTATAGAAAATATATTTTTCATTATTCTATGAAATTTCCTTTTCCATCTATGAAGATCAACTTATATTTATTATTTGTATTGGATTACTCACTAATTTAGGTGTTTATGATTTTTATACCATGAATGAACATATCTTTAATCATCCCACATTGTCTCATCTTCATCAGATTCAAAATTTAGAAACTCGATTTTTCATCTAGCAGAACTTCCAAAATATAACTTTGTATTAAAGTATTATGTTGAATAATTCAAAGTATTACATTCATAAATTATTATGATGAAGATTTAAAATATAATATAGGTATTTCTTTTCATCTAGAAACTTTTTGAAAATTTTTCCATGTGTTGAAGCTTTATGCTCAACTAAATCATTACAATGAGAACTTCAAAGACTTACACTCAATGATACAAGCCTTACGATCAACACATTTATAAAATTAAAATATAATTAAAAGCATTAATATGAATTAATATAATAATAAAATACCTATTTTTAATTTATTAAATATTGAATTCATAATGAAGTAATTCATTCCATTTGGAAAATCCTTTCACTTAGGACTTAACCATTTTTTATGAACTCCAAAACCCATATTTTTAAAGGTAGCTTCAAAAAAACTTCTGATTTCTTCTAGGGATTATACAACCTATTCAAATCATCTCATAACATATTAAAATAAATATTATAATTATTAAAATAATTCTAAACTCTTTTATCTTAGTACCAATGTGTTACAACGTACACAATACTCAAATAAGAGAATTTCTTTTAATTCCTCTGCCAGCTCAGGAGAAACATTCTTCAATAAATCTTGATCCTTCTCTAATAAAATTCACTCTTCATATAGAAGTATATAAACAATAATTTAAGTATAAAATATACTTTATACTCCTCAGATTATTTATCCAACTTTAGGTACTAGGGAATCTTTCCAAAAAGTTATTCCAAGGACCCATGCCTTATTCTTTTACATTTATCCTTATAAAAGTGACTCCTATTACATGGGTGGATACTCACTTCTTGACCCCAAGTTATCATATTTTCATGATAAAATTTACAAACATAATTTAAAAAAATACAATAAAAAACCTTTGGGTACTTCAATATCTTTTTTTTGTTTTCAATTGCAATAGATCCACATATACTCTAGTGGTCAATGTGATATTTCTCCCCCCAATTGATAATAAATTCAAAGGGGTAATATATTCTACCCTCTATTATCACAAAGTAAGATTTTATTACCCCCTTTAATATAGTAGGGTCTTCTTCAAACATCTTATCCCCCTTTATTGTCTTATATCACTTGATATTGATACTGCTTAAAATATGACACCACATTGAGATTAAAGGTAAGGTTCTTCTTCCAATTCTTCTCCATATATTGATTTTAACCTGAGATGATTTCACCAACATCTTCTCTCTATTCCATACGAGAGAGGGGTTTCAACAAGAATCATAAATTATTAATTACAAGTGATTGTAGGAAATAAATAACAACACAACATCATCTGATGTTAAATTAGAATCACATTTATCTTAACAAAGTTCCATCAATAAATAATCTATACATCTATGTGGGATATCCATTTGTATAAATCAAAAGCAAAAATTTTAGAATTTTTTTTCCAAATTTTCACATGTGATACTATTTTTCTCTTTCTCACATTAGGGGAAAATACATATAGATTTTCAAGAAATTGTTGGAATCTGTACTCACTTGAAAAAATGTATCAAAATATTTCAAGTGATAGGTCTTCCTCACTTGGTTAGAAAATAAATTACCATTGATAAAACAATATATAAATGTTAAAAAAAAATCAAGGGATACTCATCAGAATTCATCACCTTTCCCACCCATCATTCAATGAACAAAAAATAAATATTGGACGAGGCTAGATATTTTAATAGATCATCATCACGAGCCACACAGATGAGAAAAATTTCTCAATCCATAAGATAATTTGATGAAGAATTATTCTTTAATCCATTTTTATTTTCTATATCTATTCCTTCTTGGAAATTATGGGATTATTATTTTCATCCTAAACTTAATTCTTAGTTGGAAGAGTCTTATCTACTTTAGCATAAAGAGATCTAGATTTATTTTCAGCTTCCTCAATATTTCTAGACAACTCCAACTGATATGGACATATAGTTAGGAAACCTTTGGGAACATGCTAAAATTTATTTTTGGGTGTGTATACCTTCTTTTAAATAGTAGTTTTTGAATTTTATCCTACATGTGCTTTCCCTTTTTATTATATCTTCCTAGTAAAGGCAGTCATACATCTTATTTCCAAGTGCCCTACCTAGTTTCACACAACACACATATTTTTATTAGATTTTCCTTTTCCCTTCTTGAACATATTCTCATACTCTTAATAAAGAGAATAAAAAACCATACTAATTTGGTCGTATATTTCTCATATTTTTACCTTTTGATTTTTAGAAGGATCCTTCTCACTTTGAAATATATATCTGTCCTTTAACAGTCCATGGTTTGGCCTCTATTTACACAATAGAAGCATATATTTCTAGTAGGTTTAAACTCCTTATCATTTGTCTTATGCTTATTTTTGGGAGTATATAATTCAGATTTCATCTTTATAGATTTTCCTCCCAAGGAAGATTCACATTCTTTGTTCACATGCTTCTCAGACTATGGTGGTTTTCTTTTCTATTTAGTAAATCAATAGCACCTAACAGGAATGTTTGTCTTTTCTATTCAGTAAATCAATAACACCTATCATGAATGTACCATCATCCATAATTTTTATTACCACCTATGTTACACATCTCACAAAAATTATTCAATATTTTATATCTTTATTTTAAAGACCAATTCTTCAATTTTTTCGAAGTTTAATTATTTATAATAGGTTTCTTCCTTTAAAAATTCTTTCTCCCATATTTTTAGCCCTTATATAATTTATTCATACTGACTTGTTATACCAATATTCAATGGATCTATGTTTAAACCTTAAGTATCACCAAAAACATATAAATTACCTTATCATTTTTTTTACTTTAGGTGTAGGATATCCAACATGAAAAACTTATTGTATTTGGACTATAACCCCAGATTTTTGGAATTATTTTGGGAGGAAGTTCTTATTATACATTATCACCACTATCATTGAAATATTTTTGGTTATTATAACATTTTTATATGTCCATGTTTTTAATTTTTTCCATTACTTTCAAAATAAATAGATTTAATGTGAGAAACTTTATCTACATAGTGGGTTACTTTTTTCCATGAGCTAGAGGTAGATGATTCTCTACATGATATTAGGATATTTAAGCCACCAATGTGATAATTTTTTTGATCTAGGATTTACTTATGAATTTTTTGTGGAAACATAATTCTTTTAAATAGATTAGGAAGTTCTAGATTTGTCTTTTATATTTTTATGTTTGATTTTTAGTTTTAGAAATTTTAGTTTGAGACTGTTCTTATCATCCTTAATTGATATCAACCTGTATTCCTAATCATTTTTCATATCTTTATTTTTTACTCATGTATTTTATTTATCACAATAAGAGAGTATTCCAA
The DNA here is from genome assembly GCA_963277665.1 of Viscum album. Classification (NCBI taxonomy): domain Eukaryota; kingdom Viridiplantae; phylum Streptophyta; class Magnoliopsida; order Santalales; family Viscaceae; genus Viscum; species Viscum album. The sequence continues at coordinate 2,000,257,112 of OY728157.1, forward strand.
CTCTTCCACTCTTACTACTTTAACTTCCAGATGAGAAGATTTAAAATCCAAGGATACTTTATGAATATTATCTAATGGATGGAATAATTCCTTCACAACATTCATAAAAAATTATTTCTCATAAATAAATCATGAAAACTATTCACTAGTTTGAGATAATATTACAATATAAAGTGAGACCAACTCTTTTTATCTTTTAAAATCTTTATAAGAGTTTTGAAACAACTTAATTTCTTTACCAATGACTTTTACATTGCATATGCCTCTTTATCTAGATGTTATTTCTCATCAATCAGTCCATTAATGTATAAGAACATATATTCAAAAACTTCTTCAAGGTCTCTTTTTAGGTAATTCTAAATTTCAAAAGAAAACTCACTATGTGACTCATCAAAATCATTTTCCACACAAATTGATATTTTAAAACTAGAGGAACATTCATTAAGAAATTTATCAAGAAATTTACTAATCTAAGTACCTTTCATTTGTGTCATTTCCTCTTGCACTCTTGCATTATTCCTCAGATTCTTGGATTCCCTCTTGTTCTTATTTATTAATATGTTGACCAAAATCTCCATTACATTATCCATAATAATAGAAACAGGTTATTATATATAAGAGATTTTTTCAAATATTTTAAATATGCACTTCATGTATTCAATAAAATAAATTGGTAAATAATTTCTATCTAATCAGATTTACCATTTGGTTTTATACAAATTCAGATAATCCAAAATATCCAATCAAAGGGAACCAAAGTTTTGATACCACTAAAATGTCCCAGTTTTCCGTCTAGATACAACTGAGGGCCTGAATTGGGTATGTACTATTTTTATCAAAAAAATTATTATTTTAATCTTTATACCCCATTTGGTTTTTAACCACTATCACCTATTAGGATATAAATGAATCTCTTCATATTTTACCCTTCCAAACACCTTTATGCAGTGCATATATTATAAGTAAAAATAACACAAGTATTTTTATATGGTTTAGACATAATGTGGGTAACCTAATACTTACCATGTCAAATCTAGTTGATTCATGGATTCTACATGATCATATAATCAACAATTATAATGATTGGTCAAGGATCATACTGAAACCTTCATCACATAATTTTACAAATGTGTGGTCACTATATCATATAGGTGATAATACTCCACTATATGACAAAATCAAATGGGTCTTTATACTAATAACACAACCTTAATCTACTTATAAATATCTTTTTCCTTACTCCTTCTAAAGTAGACCCTCTCTAAGAACCAAGCGACTCTACACAAAAATAATTAGATCCCCTTCCTCACTTCAGTCTATTCAACTTCATAACTACTTAAAGTTAATCTTATATAACTTGGAATATGTATGTTTTCTTAGTTAATATTTATTCTAAATATATTCAATATCTTCTCAAAATAACTTCTTAAGAATATAATCCTGAACATATCTTTCTTTTTATTACACAATTGAAGACAGTCAAGGAGTCTTTCCTGGAAATATTCACTTGATCACATGGTTATAATATTTCTCACACACTTCTTCCTTACTATAAGTTACAATGAATACTCCTTCTTCTTTTAGAGGTTTAGTTATCTTGGTTACACCTTAAATCATTCACACCTATAACACCAGCAACACTAACTAGCTTTTCTCTTTTCTTATCCTTAATATTCTCAACAACTCACATGAATATATGACTACATTAAATAAATTTTCTCCTTTTCTAATACAATAAATAGTATATTTTAAAAAAACACCATTATAGAATACCCATTACAGGTTTTTATGTATTCACATGCTCAAATTTTTCAACTCAAGGAGCATTCCACAAATACCCCTAATAAATGATACCTATTTTTTAAAACTTGGCTGAATTAAATATTATTTTTTATTGACTATGTGTAGCTTATTTTGTCTAAATAATCCATAAAACCCACACGTTAGATCTCCACAGTTGTATAATTATCATAAAAAAATAATATATATGGCATAGAACTCATCACTATTTTATAGATTCATGAAATCATGAAGTATTCTCATTTCTCAAGTCTTAGAAAAATTCCCAGACTTCAATCTTAGTTAATTACAAAAACTCAATCATCTTTAGATCAATAAGGTGTATACTTTGATAAAAAATAGCTCAAGGTTTGATAGTTCTTTAACTGCATTATTCTTGAATGACAAATAATTCCATTTTCTTCGTAAAATAATACATGAAGTGGAAATACTCATTAAATATCACTAAAAAAAATCATGGATCATGGATTATCTAAGAATCATGATGTTTTGAACTCACAAGCACAACAAAAGAATATTTAATTTTTTATTTTCCTCAGAATTAAATAATTTTAAAAACTCTATTTTCTATTCTTCTTTGATATTCCCTTTTATGGATGAGGATAAACTTATCTTTATTCTTTGGCTTGGATCACACACCAATTTATGTGTTTATGAAATATATACCATGAAGTAATAACCCTTGTATTATTCTATATAGTTTCATCTTTATCATATTCAAAATTTGAAAACTTAATTTTACATCTAGTAGAGATTCCAAAATTTCTCCAAGTATTTAAGTATTACACTAAGTTATTCAAATATTTATATTTTAAAATCTTTATGATAAAGATTTATGTTCTCCACTAGGTACTTCTTTCCATCCAGTAGCTTTTTAATTTTTTTCTAAGTGTTAAAACTGTAAACTTAGCCAAAATTTTACACTGGGGACTTCAAAGACGTACACTCAGTTACACAAGACTTACAATCAATTCCTTTGTCAAATTACAATTGTCTTAAAATACTTTTGATGAATTTATATGAATGATAAAGACTAAATTTTAGCACATAAATTCTAATGTTCATAGTGAATTCATCCATTCTAGTAAGATAATCCTTATACTCAATACTTATCCATTTTTCATGAACTCCAAAACCCATATTTCTAGAGGTAGCTTTAAAACAAATTTTGATTTCTTCCAGGGCTTCTCCAACCTCTTATAATAATATCAGAATGTATTTAAATAAATATTAGATATATTAAAATAATTCCAAACTCCTTCAGATCAGTTTCAAGGTGTTTAAATATATAAAATACTCAAACAAGAGTATTTACTCAAATTACTCTTCCATCTTAGGTGAAACATTATTCAATCAATATCAAGAAATATCTATTCAACTTAAGCCTTCATCTAAGAATGGGTAAACGCAAATTACAACAACCAACATTATTTACACTCCTTAGACGAGGTATCCAACTTTAGGAAGCAATTAATCTTTCCATCCAACTATTCCAAGGACCAATGTCTTATTCTTTTCCATTTATTACTCATGGAATCAACTCCTCTTATATAGTTGGATACTCAACTATTCACCCAAGATATAATATTTTCATGCTCACTTTGAAAAAACTAATTAACAACAAATACAATCAAACGCCTATGGGTAATTCACCCTTCTTCATAACTTGGGTTAATGAAAGTAAAGATAAATATGAGATCAGGTGAAACAACCTAAGCTAAAAATAAATTAAATAGTAAAATAATATTATGATTTAGATAATACATATAAAAAATGGTCACACAACCCAAGGGAATAAAGGTTTAGTTTCTTGGAGATTATCTACATAAATAACTTATTTTAAAAACTTGAAAACATTTCTCTATAATCATGCTTCTTTAGATTCATTTCTAGACATCTCACATGATATAATCATCTTCATAACTTGGGGGATATAAAAAAAAGGGTGAGATCAGACACCTGATAAGGGAAAAAACATCATAATGTATTAGATCATAAACATGAAGGATAACATGGGGAATTCATAAATATTATAATAAAAGATCATAAGACTATATATGATAATCATAAAACATGATAGATAAATATATGATCATAAAAAGATTGTTAAGAAAATGAAAATTTTATGACATGGATAAAAAAACATATCAATAATCACAAAACATGTGATCATGATATAAGGGTAAAAAATACTTTAAAAATAAGGTGCAATCAAGAAAACAAGTCATTTCATGGGAATGAAATGCATCTTGAAAATTTGAAATAAATTGATAAAAAACATGAAAAATGTGGTACAACCATAATCATAGGAAAACCTTAGTGATGAAACCCATCATGACCATTCCTATGTGAACAAAATCATTATGTACATGCCTAAAAATGTAATCAAACCCATCATGACCACATCTGTGAGAGAAAAATCATTATTTCCACGATTGACTATATGATGAGATATAAACATAAAACAATGAATTGAAGGGTGATATGTGACCCCACCCATCATTATACATACAAATGTGTTCCACTCAAAATCAATCATCTTCACATCTTAAAGAACCTATGAAAAAAGAATATGTTTCTTAAAAATCAAAATGAAAATCATTCACTTTTCATAAAAAACCCATGGAAATAAAATGGGTTTCATAAAACATAAAAATAGTATAAAATAACATCATTAATTAAATTATTTGATATCAAAAACTTGATCACCCAAAATAATCACATGATAAAAGAAAATATAGGGTGAAACATGAAACATAACTCCATTGGAGATAGATTATTTGAAGATAATGAAAACCAAATCATGAAATGATCTTTTTAAAAATATTTTGTATTCATCATTTTAAAATTAATAGTTACTATTATCTTTTAAAAAGTTATAATTTGTTTTAAAAATAATAATAAGTGAAAACAAAACATTTCATGAAAATAGATTTAGATAAAAATAACTTTTTCCTTAAAAATAATGAGAGAGCATCATTCAAAATGGAAAGTCTTAGAAGAATAATGTTCAATGATAAATTGTATGACTCAAAGAAAGGAGTATGAGTTACCAAGTCCTTGTGATGTCTCGACCTGGGTGACACATGCCGGTGCCTCGATCCGATTGGTCACATGACCTCAGGTGCACCTCCCTATATGCCAGAGGCTGCCAACTAGCACTAAGGGCCTAATATCAATCATGGGGAGAATATTCCCTCTTTAATAAAGAATCCAAAAAATGGAAATAAATAAACAATAGCCAATTTAATAACCATAATTAGAATAATTTCACTATCACATGATGACCAAAACAATAATAAAATATACAAAACTAAATAAGTAGATATGTCATTCCAAATACGTGTCATGTGTCAAATGCAAAACCAAAATAAAGACACACTGACACTCCCAAGTGTGTCCTGACACCACGTATGGTTCCCTCATCCATACTTCATCCTGAATCAACCATCTAACGTAGGTCTCTTTCCCTTGTACTATCATGAAAACATGAATACTATTCACATATCGATAAAGTATCCCAAGTACGGTGTGAGTATAACTCAATAGGCCACCACCAACAATGTCAAAAACAATATCCAGTCAATAAAAATGTATACATTTGTACAAAGAATAAAAACAATTTTTTATTTGGTTTTATTTGATATTTTTTCCATATCTACATCATCTCATACTCTAATTGACAAATAAAAAGTTTAATTTTTTTAGGCATGAATCACTAAATTAAATTTTAATTTATCATAACATCCACAAAATGGGTGGTATGTTATTCCCATCTTTCTAAAAATTTACAAAAACTAAAAATGGTATGAAAGGGTGGATTAAATACAAAAATGAAATATAAATAGAAATTAAAATGATTAAATAATAAATTAATCTATAAATAGTCAATAATAATACAAAATATTCAATCTATCATTAAAAAACCTCAAAAAAATCCTTACTAAGTTAAAACCTAGAGAAATTAAATGATTTTATCATATATTATGCCAAAATCAATGTATCATTTATCTATGAACGAAATTGACAACATCTAAAGTCACATAACAAAAATTTATACTTAAAAAATGGAAAATCAATATTTATTCCTTAAATAATATTATTCAATTTAACATAAAATCCTAAATTAGAAAATAATTTTTCATTTGCATTAATTATTTTAATGGTACTTTAGATATAATGAACTTCATCCAAAAATAATTTTAACCCCTAATTTCCAATCAATTTTTAATCCCAATATTATCTATATTATAAATCATATATTCCAAAATTATAATAACCATTTATCCCAAATAACCACAGTTTCCTAAAAAATAAGGAATATATTAAACCAAATTTTTATTGATACATCAATCATGCATTTTTTTATAAACCAATACAAATTTCTTAAAATATCAATAATCACATTTTAATATAACAACAAATGTCCTCAAAATATTTTCTATACATTAAAAATTATCATAAATATTTAATATTTTCAATCCTTTAATTATATAACACTACATCATAAATCTTAAAACAATATATATAGACACTTAAATCATTCATGTTTCTTCATAAACCATTATACATGATTTTCCATATTATTCCTCAACAATTACTATAAAAAAATATGAATCATATCCTAAGTTTCCTAAATCATGTTTACTACATTAAATTTAATAGAAACTATTAAAATAATTCATATCGATTATATTTTATTCAAAATTTATTCATCATCACCACATAACCATTTAAACTAATTTTCATATTCTATTTTCCAACCCTTTTATAATTATTATACCTAGGGTATCAATTTTCATAATACCAAAACATCAATAATTTATATAAATCAATTTACATCAAAGGAAGAAAATTATTAACCTCATTTGTATTAATTAAAATCATTATCTTTTATCAATAGTTTATTTAATTACTCCCTATTTTACTTCACATTATACATATTTAGGTTCCATTGAGACGTTTCAATGTGTGATTCATCTCACATTATTGACAAGTAAGAAATTTAATGTTTCTACCATCATGATTTTTATCATTAAAACTTCCCTGAAACTAGATCTCTATATTATTTAGTGTGTTAGAAAACTAACCATGGTTTAGGTTGTTATTCATAACTCAGGATAGATGGTTATTCATAATAATATGAGTTTTCACCCCATCACTGATCTCATATGTTTTCTTGTTAAAAAAGAATCACAGTATCCTTCACATCCACAATTAACTTGGTTCTACTTCAATAAATTTACTAAAACCATAAATTTTTATTGTGAGTATATCAAAATATTAATATAAAATATCTTATAAGAAGGATAAATTTCATTACATCCTTAACCATATCGTCTTCTATCTAATTCTTTCAATCTAATAAAAAATAACCATATTTTTCAATAGTATATTAAACTTTATGTTTTTATAATACTTTTCACCTATGATCCAAATCATCATATTATATAACAGACCCAAACCAGCACTCCCATATCTAGTGCTAAAAACATAAAAATTAAATTCATAGCTTTGATACTAATGAAGTTAACCTAATTTTCACCATCCAAAACATATAATATCAAAATGAAATATTGGATACCTTAAATTCTCATGTATCTTTTAGGTTTAGAGTTTTATAGAGTTAGTAAAAAGTATCAACATCATTGATTTATAAACCACTAGTTCATAAAGATGAAAATCATATCCCACAATACCCATATTTTCATATTTCACATTATGTCATCATAATCATACATATATAAAACTTTCATACATATTTATTTCAACCTCAATCTTTATAACTGGGGGAAAATAAAATATAACAAGGGATATATCAAATGAAATGTATGGTTAAGAATAATAACTAATAAATCAATGTGATCACTGATCATAAGAGGAGTATAAATGTATGATGACATAATAAATTTAAATGAGTAGAACATAATAGTATTTATACCCATCAATACCATTATCATTAAACATTAAAACATGATATAAGTCTATAATAATGGAAAGAGTCATAAGAATAAATAATTAGGATCCATGTGATTTCAATCATGATCATATGGAACATTGTAAATCCATATCATGCAAAGATAAAACATATTTTTATCTTGGAAAATTATCTTCACATCACTTCTTATAAATGGAATAACCAACATGGTCGACTTGAATCTATAGAGAACCTAATTAATTAGAGGGATATAATGGAACCACCAATCTTTATTTTATAATGAACCACCCATCCTTGGTTAATAACATAACCACCATACATGTTTTTTGACATAACCACCCATTATTAGATTATAATGTAACCATATGTCATTATATACAATCTCTATGAACCATATCTTGAAAAAAGTACACAAATAATTCATTAAATATTTTAATCATTAAAATAACATTTATTACTTAAAAAAATCTATTAAGCCATGGAAATGAAATGGGACCCATAATAATATATCTGAAACATGATTAACCTATAGAAAATAAATGGGTTTTGCAACAATCTCTTAGAATAGTATTCCATAAAAATATATTTGAAACAATAATAATACATCAATATAAAAAATGTGGATGGTATAAATAATTTTTTTCCCATTTTAACAATAATACTTGTTGAAATTGATGAAGGGAAATACCATTAAACTATCATTAAAAATGCTTTTGAGGAAAATAACATTTTCAATTTGAAAATAAATTTTTGAAAATAAAAATTCAAAAAATATAGTGAAAATAATTTCCTATGAAATAAAACTTGGAAACATATAATGTAAAAAATCAAAGAAAATAATGAACATGAAAGTGGGAAAATCTTTTCATGTTATAAGTGTTAAAAATAATCAATCTTTTTAAAACATTTTGATAAAGGGAGTGAAAAGTGACCCATTTTGAAAACATTAATAAATTTCCTTTTGAAATAGATTTAAACACGGTAAAATTTCATATAAAATGGATTTATGAAATCATATATTTTAAAAAATAACATTTTTATAGGATTTTAGAAACTATCAATATGTAAAAGATAAATACCTAATATAAAAAAATACAAGATTTGAATTATTTATAGAAGAAATTATTATTGTTTATTTAATGAAAAAGGGTGGAAATGGAAACTAAACATGTGAACCAAATTCATAACTAGAGTAAAATAAAATATATTTGGTTTCATAAAATAATATTAAATTATTTTCTCTAAAATAGTCTTTAACATAAACAATTATGAAATACAAGAAAAATTTAACATAAAGCCTTTTCAACTTTGGTATCTCTTAAACCGTAAAAAATATGAAAGAATAAAATAAAATGATACAATAAGTATCATTAACATAATTATTTTCATGATAAATATTTCAAATGGAATTATATAAACCATATAAAATAAATTAGGTGTATCAAAACATAACATGCCTCAAGGAAATTGTTTTGAGATAAAATCCCTTACGATATTGGTAATCTCTGGATCAAAATCCCATGAAAGAGAGAAAAAAATATAGATTTTTAAATCCAAATTATTTTAGTTAAATGAATCATATAGTTCATTAATGGGAATTATATACACCATATATTAAAAATATGTTCATAATATGGAATATGTCTCACTGAAATAAATGTGAGATAATAATAATCGTTACCTTGAGTGCAGGATTTCCATGAATGTACTCGAACTCTTATATGATAATATTACATAAATTATTTTCATTATTAATATAATTTTATAGTTTCAAAAAGTTATACTAAAATCAATTATTTTATTTCCCTTAATAATATGGTAAATTTTTTAATCAGTTATGTCGATGTTGGGTGTTTTGAGGATGTTGTATTCAGTGTTTCAAAAAGGATTCAATGTGATTACCATGGTCAAATAGTTCATTATGTAAATGTATCCAGAATATTAATGATAATATAATTATCATATTTATCCATAAATAATAATTTTAATACAAATCATGAAAAATGAACTACGATACAATCATAGAGACAATATGTCGTATGTATGAATGCATACCATTTCCAATTTTAATAAGAATTATAGAAAGAAGTTATGTATTATTTTAACTTTTTTTTTAATAATATCAGAAATACCATTTTATTTCATTAAATATATTTATATATATCATTATTTTGTTGTGGTGAGGAAAAAGAATCATATTTCTTCATGGAGGTGATAGTCCAAACGTACACGAATTACGTTAATATTTTTTAGTGTAATAAAGAAAATGATATATAATATTTTAATAATTATAAATATATCATTAATAAAAATAATATTTAATTTATATCACATATATTCATTAAAATTATCCTTAGTAACTTACATGAAATTTATTATTGAAGAACGAGTCACATCGCTTCCTGAGGTGATAGTTTGTCGTACACACGAGCGAAATTATCATATAATATAAGTAATGGAAATTAAAAAATGTATATGTAATATCATAAATAAAGAGGTAAAAATATTTTTAAAATACAATTTATATATGTAACACCCCGCCCTTACCTCATTTTCTTGAGGAGGCGGTGAGGGCTACTTGTCCTTAAGCGACGTTCCAAAGACGCCAAAGGCTGGCAATAAATGCCGAGGGATTCAAGATCAAATTGGGGAACGATTTTCCCTTAAGACAAAACCAACCATACCATCCATTAACCAACAATATATGATTCATGTAAATAAAACATTCCCACATGAATTACCAAAATAAAAACAAGTTGCACCACAATACAACACAAAACCAATTCAACCAGACATGTCTACATCACATCAGAGTACAAGCGGAAACCAAAAAACAACACTACGAACCATGAAACCACCACAGCTCTACACTAAGCTCCAAGCTCCAAGATCCACCAAGGAATCACAATGCACCACTAAAGGAGGAAGATTCCTTAACTTTTGTCACGTCACGATACACAATATCTGCAAAGACACCAACGTGCCAAAGTAGGGGGTGATTACTAAAACTCAGTAGGTTTTACCCAATGACTTCCCTACACACGCCACTAGGATAAAACCATTAGCACATTTATATAAAATAGTTTATATAAAATAATCACAAGTGTTACCATTACCATAGGCCAACCACACCCTTACCAAGCCATTTCAACCAAACCAAACCACCAAGGGAAATCCAAAAAAACAATCCAAAAACTATTCCAACATTTACACATAGCACAACAATTCCATCTTGAAAAGCAATGCAAAAAAAAAACAACCCTAACAACCAAATGGTGGAGCTTCCGTCCAACCCATTCACCCATTCACACTAAGCGACACTTCCCGTCCACTTATCCTTGATGGTGGCCCTTCCGTCCACTATCCATCCCCTTTTATAGTGGTAATTCTCACCACTTCCACATAACATTCAAAACAAGCCAATTCCAAGCATATAACCCCCCAAGGTCACAACCACATGCAATCAACCGATTCCATTGCATATCAATCCACTTCAATAAATCAACCATTTATTGAAAACCATTTTCCATGCCAAACAAAATTTCAATAAAACAACCCATTTATTGAAAACCATTTCTATCAATCATTTTCACAAATCAACCATAGCATCCCATTTTAAAATCTTCATTTTAAAATTCACAAGAATAACATTTCACCATAAAATCCCCTTTTTCCCAAAAATCCCCAAAACATCACCCAAGGGATTTCTAACCAATTTATCACATAAAAACATAATTAATTTCAATCACAAAAAATTAATTGTAACAAAAAAAAATAGCTCTAACCAAGTGGAGTCAAGAGAGAATCCACCTATCTTTAGGGTTCCCGAGAAATCGACCCACGAATAACCGCACCTCAAATCCGGTGAACGCACCACCGAAACCTCTCTAGATCCCTTTCCTTAACATCCACAAGCCTTAATATTAACATCCAATGCAACCACAACCCTATATCTACACACAACAAGTGTAGATATAGAAAACCACGAAAGAGAGGGATGTAGATCTAGAGGAAAACACAAGGGAAACAAGAGGAGAGACTTACCCGGGAGAAACCACCTTCAATCCGCCAAGAACCCTCTTCAAAATGCTTCCAAAATGAGTGGGAAAGCTCCTCCACCCATTGAGAAATGAAGAACCCGAGTGATCCATGATTGGGAGAAAGTTTTGAGAGAAATAGGTTAAGCCCGAGGGAGCCCAGAACTTATAACCCTATTTTTAAGTGGCCGCATGGTTAGCCCGCATGGTTTGGCAAACCATGAGATAACTGTGCACACACTACTGCCTCGAGAGCTAGGGTCTACATGGTTTCCTTGCATGGTTTTGAAAACCATGCATAGGATGTGCGAAGCCTATTGTCTCCCTTGCACGGTTAACTGGAGAATCCGCACAGTTTCTACTAACAGTGCTCAAACCGTGCACCCATTTAAAATCCTTCAAACTCATCCAAAACCATTCCAAACTCTCCCAACATCTTCCCAACTCATCCCATGCACTTTAAACACAAAAAAAGAATAAAAAGTCCACATACCTCAAACCAGGGGTACTATAATATAGTTTAAATAAATCATTATAACTATTAATTGTATGTAATGATGGAAAATGAATGACATTGTGGAGATAGTCCTCTATACAAATAAATAAGGATTTCATATAATATTTGATAGAATATAAGAAGGAATTAGGATATTAAATTAATATAATAAAATACAAAAACACACACACACACACATATGAGATATTGGTGTTATAATATTTGAATAGTTTTATAATAGTTTAAGGATGTGGAAGCTGAAATAAAACAAAAAACACATAGTTAGGGATTTAACATCTTCTCGAACCACCTATTTATAATTATACCTAAAGTATTCCAAGAATGGATTTATGAACAAAAAAGGACTCTATAATAAGGTCATGGAAGTTATTATGTTCTTTTGGTAGGGTTATGATGAACCAAAATTGTTTGAATTTGTAAAGAATAGGGGATAGGGGTGGCTATTTCTAAGTTAGGTGGGTGACACACTCATTATTTTTCAAATGAAAAATGTATAACCTTGTTTTTAACAATACTAATGGGTAAAAAATAAATTATTATATATAATTAGATATTATAAGGTATAAATATTTCCATAAAATAGTTTTCTGACAAATATTTAGGTCACTTTGACCAATATCATTTTAGTTTAACCCCCATATAAACTCATTTTTATTTCAACCATGGTAATTTATTTTCATAGTTTTCACCATTACTTATGATAAAAAATAAATTTTAACTTATTATAAAATATTAATTATATTTATTAAAAATATGGAATTCATTTTACCACATTAAATTCAAAAAAGTGAAAAAATTAAATTTATATTTAAACCAGAAGACATGACGAAAAAGAGGGCTTTCTAGAAGTTTATTTTTCAAGGAAAATATGATTTTATATTTACTCTATGAATAATTATTATTATTTTGTGAATAAAATTTATTTTTATTGATATATAATCTATATGTTTCATTTAAAATTTATTAACTGGATTAAATATTATGAAATAATACTTATATTAATTTAAATAATATTAATAACATAATTTGATATTTGATATTTATTAATTTATTGAAATAAAATAACATTTAAAAAAAATTATATTTCCCACTATTCAATAATAATTATATATATTCTAAAAATGCATATATTTCACCCAAAATAAATCTTTAATATTTCAGTTTCAAAAATAAATTTAATTTTATCAATAAAATCATCTAATAGTTCAAAAAATTAATTGTAATATTTTTTTCATCAAAAGTAAAAAAAATAAATTTTCAAGAAAACATATTTATGAAGACTAAAATTACTTTACTAAAAATTGATTGATTATTTAAAAATAATTTATCAATAATTTATATTGAGTAGGATATATAAAAATATATATTTATTTATATTTCATAAAATAGTTAAACTATTCATACCCACTAGTTTAATGGGTAGTTTATAATGGTTATATATTTCAAGGTTTGTTTATATTTGATGTTCCTTGTTGAATATTCTATCAAATATAGTTTTTTTTCTAAAAATATCTTGGTGTTACAAACTCCAAAATTTATTAAGTTTCATTCACATAATTTGAACTTCATCTATACAATAATTTTTTTATATTTAAAAATAATTATTTTTGGAAACCCAAATCGTAAAAAGTGTTAATAAAAAATACTTTGGATAAGTGGGAAAATGACATATGAAGGTGATCTAGAATAAAATATACTAAAATTCCAAATAGGATAACATAATTGGGATGTAATGATTTAGAAATGGAGGAAAATAAAAATTCCTAAATAATTATATACAGTGATAGGGATCATTGATCAAAATAAAGTGAATGATTAAGAGAAAGTTAACAACCACAAAACCCTAAACTGAAGAGGTGTGAAAAAGGTCACTGATTTCATCCAGAATAATAGTAAAAGGTAAAAATTATATTTCTATATACTTTTACTGGAGTTCAATAATTACATTACAATATAGACTAAGAGAATAAAGAAATATACTTACTTGAAGAGTAAAATTTCAACCTTTTATTAATTTACACCAATATCATCATTTTATCCAAATGACGTGTATTCACGATGATTTTTTTCACGATTGAAGAAATAAAATAAACTTTTAAAGGAACAAATAATGGTAAAATAGATAATAAATATATTCCACCTATCTTTAGACATTAATAAAAACGAAAATGGTTACCGTATGGTAATTTTTTTTACAAAAATGAGTAAACGATCATATAATAAAATTACCCATTATCCCCTCAATTCAACAGTAATACATAATGTTCAAATTGATTAATTACCAAATAACCTCAACCTTAAAGTGACTTTTAATCTCATATTTTATTTGATACCTTTCATATTTTGGACCCAAAAACATAGAGATCTTGTTTTTTTGAAATAAAATTAATCACTTAATCAATAAATCACTTTTCAATCCCCTGGTCATATATATGTCAAACCTTGGGTTCCTATAATTACCTCAATATCCAAGATCATGTAAACCATAAGGGTCATAAATAACCTAAAAAATACTTCTGAAAAATTATAATGTATACTTCATGTTAAACGAAAGCATGACATGACATAAACCTAATAAAATATCTTCTAAATTTTCATTAATATATTTAAGAATTAAATTCATAAAACCTTAAAGGGGTATAAAATACATTTAACACATGATCATACTTAAAATTATAGACCTAATATAGAATCCATAACTCTTAAGATAACATCACATGATAACTTCCTAATCTTAAAATTTATCAAAACCATTCCCTAATACCAACTATAACATCCCCATACCTACACACCTAGAAATGGTGCTAAAAACATAAACACTACATTTCTGGATTTGATACCATTGAAAGTGACCTAATTTTCTTCATCCAAAATAGAAAATATCAAATGGAAATATTATATCACTTAAATTCTCAATGACATTTTTTGTTTAAATTTTTAGTGAAAGTTGAAAAACTCTTAACATCATTGATTTATAAAACACTAGTTTATAAAGAATAAAATAATCTCCCACTACCTTAGATTTTAACATTCCATATTATGTTGTCATCATCATTCATATGAAACCTTTATAGACAAAATTCTTTCATCCTTAATCATTATAAAATGGGGAAAATGAATCATAAAAAGGGTGAGATGAAATTCTTAGTAAGGGTAAATGTAAGAAATAAAAATTTAATGTAATCAGTGATCATAATAGGATAATAAGGGTATGATAATATAATAAAAGTTTATGAGTATAACCTAAGAATATTCATACCCATCAATACCTTGATCCTCAAACATGAAAACATGGAATTTGGATTTAACAAAGGAAAGAATATTTAGAATCAATAATCATGAGCCATGTGATGTCAATATTGATCATAAGTAGAATTATAAACCCATAGAAAGAATATATAAAACATATCAGTATCTTGGAACACTATCTTCACACCAATTTTTATAAATGGAAAGACCAATATAGTTGACTTCCATCTCAGAAGTACATAATTAATTAGAGGGATATACCAGACCCACCAATACATGGTTTATTATGGAGCCACTTATCGTTGGTTAATAAAGTATTCACCCATCCATGGTTTCTAATGTAACCACCCATCATTGGTTTATAACATATCCACCTATCATTATAAACAATTCCCAAGAACTATATCATGAATAAAGTACATAGATAATTCCTTCCATCATAATCACAATGAAACAACCTGTATTCTTTTCAGAACATTATTAACCCATGGAAAGGAAAAAAGTTCTATAAAAATCTATTTGAAACATGATCAAATATTTTAAATGAAATGGGTTTTGTAAAAATCTTTTTAAACATGATTAACCCATAGAAAATAAATAAGTTTCATAATAATATCTTTGAAACATGAATAAACCATAGAAAATAAATGGGTTCCATAAAAATATTCTTTAAACAATAATAATACATCTAGATAATGTATTAGGAAGGTATGATTACAAAATATTACCATTTGATCATAATTAAAAAAAAGGATTTTGATGTTTATCAATATAAATACCATTAAAATATCATTACTTTTTTTTTCTAGTAAAATAATATTTTCATTTTTAAAATCACTTTTAGAAACAAAAAATTCAAACAATATTGCGAAAATATTTTTGTTGTTGAAAAAAACCCTATAAACATATAAATGAAATATCAATGAAAATAATTGACATAACGATTTGAAAATATGTTTTTTTCATAATTATTAAAAAGAAACACTCTTTTCAAAACATTTTATAAAAGGGATTCAAAAGTGACCCATTTGGAAAACAATAAGTTGCTTGCTTTCAAAATATAATAAATAGAGTTAAAAGATAATGTAAATTGTCATTATTAAATAATTTATTTTTATTAAATAAATGTTTTGATTTTTTTTAGAAAACATGGTTATGGAAATGAATGATACCCAATCTAAAAGAAAAATAAAAGATCATTATAATTTACAAATGATATTCCTGATGTTTCTTCAATAAATAACGAGGTAAATGAAAATTAAAATTTTGAACTACATTAAAAACTATAAGAGAATAAAAGTGATTTATCTCAAGAAAATAATATGAATTTATTTCTTCTAAAATAATCATAAACATAAACTATTCTGAATATAAGGATATTGGAACATAAAGCCTTTCCCAGATGGGTAACACTTCAATCATAATCCCTATGAAAGAATAATATAAATTGATATATTAAATATAATTAACTTAATGAGTTTAATTATATAATATGTAAAAGGTTATTATATGTACTATATAAATGAAACTAGGAGCTTAATAATATAATATTCCTTAATGAAAGTGATTTGATACGAAGTCCCTTGCAACTTTATAGATCTCTAGATCAAAACCCCATGGAAGATAGAACCTCATATGGATTTTTAAATACAAATAAATTTCAAGACAATAATATTAAATTATATTATTGTTCATTATATACACCATCCAACAAAAATAATTTGAAAATATGGCATATGTATTACAAAAATAAAATCAAGACAAGAAAAACCCTTACTTCTAGCCCAGAATATCCTTGTATGTCCTCTAAATCCTATATTACAATATTAAATCAATTATTTTATTTCATAATAACCTTATCCAGGAATTATATATTATTTTTAAATAATTTATTTTATTTTTTAATTATATATTTAAATATTTAATTAGTTAAGTTCATATCGGTTATTTTTTGGATGTTTGATTAATTGTTTCAAAACAATTTCGGTATTTTGATTGTGGTAAAAAAGGTAATCATGTAAAAATATATAGAATTATAAAAATGGAATAATTATAATATTTATTATCCAATTATACATTCAAACCAATTATTATAATTTTTTAAAAATGATTTATGTTATGATAATAGATACGGTAGGCCGTATCTATGCCAGAGTAACGTATTCAATTTTCCAGGATCATTATAGAAGGAAGGCATGCATTTTATTATATATCTCGAATCATATTAATATAAAAAATACCATAATATTTCTTTAAATATACTTATATATATATCATTCTTGTGATTTTTGATGAAAAAGTAATCACATCGCTTTCTGGAGGCGATAGTCCACACGTACACAAACAACGTTATCCTTTTTCTGTGTAAGAATGTAAATGATATATTATCTTTTAATAATGAAAAATATATCATTAATATCATTATAATTTAATTTATATTAGATATATTCATTATAAATATCCTTATTACCTTCCATTTAAAGTGTTAATGACAAAAAAATCACATCGCTTCATGAGGCATTAGTCCGCCATACACACAATTGATGTTATCATACCCCCCATGGAATGGTAATTTTAAAAAGGTATATGTTATTTACTAACTAAATAAGTATAAATATGTAAAAAATATCATATATATATACTTTAAACAAATCATTATAACAATCCATGATAGGCGATGATTGAAAATGAATGACATCAGTTTGCGAGGCGGTAGTCCACTGTACACACAAATTATAAATTCATATCATGTTTGATGGAAGAGGAGATGGATTTTGTTTCCAAAATTAATGAAATAACATATCAATATATTGTAAATACTGGTATATAAATATAATACTTTTTTAATAATATTTTATGGAGGTGGAAGAAGTATATAAAACAAAAACACATAGTTATAAATTTAACCTCTTCTCTGACCACCTCTTTAAAATTATACCGAAAGTATACCTAGAATATATTTTTGACCAAACCATGGATTCTAGTATGAGTGTATGGAATTTTTAAAGTCATTTGGGTAGGTAATTTTTTAACTAAAATGATATTAAGGTAAAAATAATAAGATATAGGGTGATCTTTTTATGTTTGGTGAGTGGCACACTTGTATTTTTTGAAAAGAAAAAGGTTAATCGACATTTTTAATATGTTGAAATGGTCCAAAATGGAGTATTAGTAAGTATTATAAATTATATGGTTGAAATATAGATATAAAATAGTTTATATACAAGAATTTAGGTCATTTTAAACATTATCTTTCTAATTTAACCCATGATAAACACATTTTCCCTTAACTATGGTAATTTATTTTTACTTTTCATTATGGTAAAAAAATAATTTGACCATATTATTAAATATTAATTAATTTAATTCAAAATATGGAATCTGTCATGAACCAAATCTGATCACCACCGAAACCAGTGCCAAACCTGGCCCGTGACAAGGCCCGAAGGGCGTTCCCGATCCCCACGGGCTGGCACAAGTTCCCGGGTATCATAAAATGAGAATTGAGAACGATTTACCCGAGTTTATAAACTTAAAACAACAAAAGAATCCAATAAAACGAATCTGGATTTTTCAAACCAAACAATATTTTACAAAAATTCATAACTGAATTAAATAGATTAAAACAACTAAAAAAGACTATACCAAAGGTACAAAACCAAAATGAAATAGCCCAAGCACCCTCATGGCATGGGGTACCGCCCTCAAGCCATCTCCGCAAGACTTCACCACCAAGGACCTGCTAGAAACCCGAACCACTGGAACAAAAAAAAATTGTACCCAACCTGCGACAACAAAAATAACCAAGTCTACTTACACCCAAAGGTGTAAGTATGGTGTGAGCCAATGCCCAGTAGGATACCACCACTAAGATATTCCATGCGGTAAACATTCAATGATGAAAATCATGAAAGTTTTCAAAAAAATGTAATTTCTAGTTACAATTTCTAAAAGATGCAACTTTAAAAAAATCAGTTTTCAAGTGGGCTAATTTAAAGAATAAAAACTTTTAAAATAAATACCAAGGCTACTGAATTTTCCAGCCACTCATACCGTATGCCGACGATAAGCACAAAATATCTAGTGAGCACAAGAAATGGGAAATAACCCCTAGGCACTAACTTGTTGTGGGTCCCAGGTACCTCGTATCTCGGTGAGAGTAACCATCACAAATATCCATTCTCGTGCACGAGCCACTAGTAGGGTACATACCCATAACCTAGTGGTCCCCAATAATCATAATCATAATTTAGTTAGAGTTTTAAGCGTCAATCTTGCTAAGTGAAACTGAGGCCAAACCCCACGGATTTACTAGCATACTAGTACACGTCCACCCACCTAGATACCCGGGTTTTCCCTTTGTGCTCAAACAAGTTCAACAAGTCAATGAATATAATATTCACAAGAAAATAATATTTACATATCATAAATTCACCAAACAGCCCACATGTATACAACACAAGTCACAAAAGTCCACTTTTCATTCAAATTAATTTTGAAATCCAACTCACACCAAAATAGCCCACAACACTTTTTCACACTTCTTTAACACTTCCACAAATTCATTAAACAACTTTATAAAACCAATCCAATATATTAAAACTCTCATTACATCCCACTCACTTGTTACATAACACCCCTTTTACCTTCAAAATAATTTTATCATTAAACTTACACGAAAGAGCCCACAAACAAGTTTCGCTCCAACATCACAA
Organism: Viscum album; assembly: GCA_963277665.1. NCBI lineage: Eukaryota > Viridiplantae > Streptophyta > Magnoliopsida > Santalales > Viscaceae > Viscum > Viscum album. The sequence goes on from OY728157.1 coordinate 2,000,277,368, forward strand.
TTTACTAAAACATTACAGAAATTTTCAAAACATTCTAAAAATATTTGAAATCTTAAAACATCACTTAACCTTTCGAAACCCCATAATATGTGAACACATATACCAAACAGTACATATTCACCCTTTTCCCACTTTTTTTAACCAACTAAAACATTTACAATTTTCATAAAAAGAACCCAAGTGGTGCAAATATGTCTTGCACAAAAAAACTCATTTCAAAAACCTATTTTTAAGCCAAAATCACACCAATCTGTTACAAAAACAGAATTGTCATCCCAATCAACATGTAATAATCCACTTTCAAATGTTATATAATCACCTTGAACAATATCGCAAAAGATACCCATGAGAACACACAAATCCATAAAACACTTTCAAAGAGTATAACAAGGTTACACACATAAAACCCATTAAAAGACCCTAATTTTTAGGCCCACATGACACTATATTATTACCCAACCAAAATTGGCATCCCCGTTCAACAACTAATAAATCACTTCCACGTTTTACAAAACTACTACAAGAGATAACTCAAGAAATATATTTGAAAAATACATACTTCAAACAAAAATGTAACTTTAATACCAAATGATTTACTATTGATACCAAAAATGGTTTTCGCATAATAAAAAGCATATAAGGAATATGAAAAATTATTTAATCAAGCAAACTAACTCATCATTAAATGGTTACCCACGGAATCACCTACCGAATGTGTCGAAACCCTCAAATATTGGGGCGAAACATCAACCGCACGACTGCCGCACCTCAAGGAAGTTAAAAGAAACCTAAAACCTCAATATTTCACCCAAAATACAGTAATTTAGAGCCTAGTCACGAACCCTAACTTCTGGAATTTTTATAATTCAAGAATTAGGGAAGAAACCCTAAGCAATTTTAAAGAGGAAAGAAATAGACTCACCTACTTGAAGTATCCTGAATTAATCACTCCAAAACAATAGTTTCTGAAATTGAAAACATCCAAAATTCAGGGATTGTTCGAACAAGATTTAGGAGGTAATTTAGGAACTAGAATGGATGGAAAAGAGTTATAATTGAGAGAGTTAAGAAGGGATAAAGTTACCTCTTCAATTCTTACTGATTTCAGACACCATATGAAGATCATCCCTAATTCGCGAAATCAAAGAGCTCCAAGGAGGGGGGAAAGGAAATGGGATCGCGCCTGGGTTTCTTAGGGTCGATAGAGAGGTGGAATCACCAAGAAAACACAAATATTGAAAGAGATATAAAAAAATTAAAAATTATTTTTAATGCAGGAAATGGGCCTTCGGGCATGCCCAATATCTTAAATAAAAACCCATATCCACCATGATTATGGATTTATAAAGGCTCCAAATTTATATTTTAGTGTTAATAGGTCATAGGAGACCATTTAGGAATTGGAATGAGGGAAAAATATTAAAAAATGAAAAGGTTATAAAGGAAACAAAATTTATTTTTAAATCTGGAATTGGGCTCACGGTTTGGCCCAATTCATGAAAACTCATCGATTTCTCCATAAAACCTTTGGAAACCATACAAAACAAAGAATGAAAGGAAAATAAATGAAATTTAACTTCAAAATAAGTCATTTATGTGACAATTCTCCCCACCATGAAAACTTTCCATCCCCATAAAGCTACAGAAATGCCAGATACGAAAGCCAAACCCAACTGATAAACCAAGATGTACTCCCTTTCCAGGTTTCGCCCCCAAAGGCCAAAACACCTCCATTGATAAATTAAGGAAGGAATACTTCACAAAAAAAATCATACACCACTTTCCTAAAACAATCAATCACATTTAGGATTTATCCCAAAGGAAAACTCCTCAAACACTATCCGAACAAGACTCAATCAATTCACTCAAATGAACAACAACATCGAACAAGGTTACACAAACCTTACTATAACTAAACCATTGTGCACTCTCCAATATCAATGGTTACCCAAGGAAGATTTAAGTAGCTTGATAGATCCGAATGAGACTACCTACCGCCAATCCTTGACCATGGATAAGTCTAAGTTATTGGTACGGGGAAAACAAATAGGCTCCCCACCATAAGAACCAACAATCTTAATCGACCAGCATGGGCCGGTACAGAAAGACCCCAAAATATAAATTGTTGGGACGACCACATGGTTAGTCTGCATGGTATGGGAAACCATGAACTAACAGTGGATATTATTCTATCTACATGGTTTTTTTGGGGCATGGTCACTACTAACCAAGTGAAAACCGTGTGGTCAACCTGTCTAGCCAAACTTCATACCTTTCTCTAAAGACTTAATGGAAACCAAAGGGGGAGGGAATAACATTGGGCGATGACATGGGTACAAGGCCCTCCACCTATTTCCACCGAACATGAACATTAGAAGAAATATGATGACACCATAGGTTTAAACTCTTCTTATATTTCATATTGAGGATAGGACTTTGCACAAGGGTTTAAATGACACTGGGGTTTCCCCTGACTACGTGCTAGCTTCTCTCCGGGACCTATGGCTGGAGCTCAAAATATTGAAGCGTCTTCGGCCTCATATTTAGGCTTTGGAAACCACCTGAATGAGAATTCTTCTTTCATTGAAAACAAAAACTACACCGCAATCCACGATAATTTTTTCCAAGACATAAAACATTCCAAACTCACTTTACCCTAAATCGATATTTCACTAAAACAAGGGATTATAAGATATACACACATCACACCTTGTTTGTTCGGGTGAGAAACAATAGAAGTAAAGAACACTTATACTCACCTTCCTCTAAAATGGAATATTTTTTTATGTTTTTTTCAAGGGAGACATTATCCCAACATAATAGAGACTCTCAGATGATTGCCCAACTTTCACCTTTACAGTCAATCGAGCACATGACATCACAAGGAATCACCGAACATGACCATTGCGACTGATATAAACAATGAATAGAGAGGGAACTTGTACAACATCCCCAAACAACACACAATTCTAGAAAGTGGCCATAATATCCTCTCATGACCAGATTTCCCACACTAGTAGTTTAACATGAACTCCTTCTTCAAAGAGACTATGAAGGACCTAGAGTTCCTCTTAGACACTATACAAATACTCATCCATGCTAACAACCCCAGAACACTTCCACCTTCGAAAAATTAGGAAAATTAAGAGGATAAGGTCACTTTCAACCATCCATAATCAATCTCCCACTATAAGAGGATACACAAAACCAATAAAGGAAAGGGTGTATACTAAATCTAAAAAGCTCAAGAAATAGATTCCTTATATTGATCAACTGGTGGATTTTCCAATGGAGAAACAATCTGGGTTGCGCTTCAGTTATGCATTAACCTTTAATGGGGGCGTACCTTATCCAATGAGAGAACCCAAGGACCCAACCAATCTGGTCCATTGGTCAAAACAATCCATAAACCAGCTCCAAACACATGAAGGGAACCACCGTAAAGGTATCCCAAAACATTTTTCAAAAGAGACCACTAACCGTCCCTACAACACAGCTTACCGACCAAACACAAACCCAAAACACAGTTCAAACAGAAGGGGTTCTTGGAATCAAAACATCCCACAACATCAACATTTTCAAAAACCCATAATACAAACCATACAAAAATATTCATCAAGACATCATGTTTTTCTTTAAAATTAATTCTTTGAGAACAAACAATTTAGCAGTAAGTGTATCCACCAATGGTACCCCATGGGCCTCACACATGCATGTTTTTCTGCCACACTGGGCACCCTCCTCATATCTGTCCCGGAACTCATCCAGTCATTCCATCAACCATCCATCATACCATATAACCCCATGCATGTGGTCACTCATGGAAATACCAAAGGTTAAAACAAATATTCTTTCCACTTTTCAAAACCAAAACGACCAACCAACACATCCTTTTTCTCAAAACTTCTAACCAAGGGATCCAAATCCCAATTCAAATATTACTAAAATTTTCATAAAGAAACAAACATTTATACAAGAAATCAATTTCATGTTATTCACATCAATTTCATAAAATCTCATCCCAACAAAACACCCTATGATAGTTTAGAAAACACTATTGGAAACAATTTTTCAAAACCAACTTCACTATAGTTTCTGCTTTCAAAAGAGGTGTAAGCACACCATTTTCCATTTCAAAATAATTCTGAATATTTAGTTCCACTATTTAATAAATCAAAACATTCCATATTTATTTGAAAATCATTTCACAAAAACTTTACACTTGTTAAAACCAAGTCACTTTAAAACCAAAGTTCCAATATTTCAAAACTAAAGAACACAAGACATTGTGAGAGGAAACTAGTTTCAGTTGGTGACTTGGACATATGGTTGGAGGCCATATTCCAATCAATTCACTGTCACATAGAGTTTTTTTGGGAATATCCTCAGCTCCAGATGGATTTCCAGGCCCTGTGAGCTTACCGAGACCATTAACCCAACTCTCTTTTCATTTCCCCTAATCATCATTAAACCAAGAAAACCAAAGGACTCCGAAAGGTCCCAACTTCCCCTGGAGACGTGAATCCCGTCATGAGGTGTGGTGATAATCCACACTACTCATAACTGAAATTCAAATTCCCAGAAATCCTAACTCCATATTATCCTGATTGTTCCCCAAATAACATGACCCAAAGAGAGCGAACCACTCTTTGATACCATTTTGTCACGAACCAAATCTGGTCACCACCAAAACCAGTTCCAAACCTGGCCCGTGACAAGGCCCGAAGGGCGTTCCTGATCCCCACGGGCTGGAACAAGTTCCCGGGTATCATAAAATGAGAATTGGGAACGATTTACCCGAGTTTATAAACTTAAAACAACAAAAGAATCTAATAAAAAGAATCTGGATTTTTCAAACCAAACAATATTTTACGAAAATTCATAACTGAATTACATAGATTAAAACAACTAAAAAAAGACTATAATAATGGTAAAAAACCAAAATTAAATAGCCCAAGAACCCTCATGGCATGGGGTACCGCCCTCAAGCCATCTCCGCAAGACTTCACCACCAAGGACCTGCTAGAAACCCGAACCACTGGAACAAAAAAAAAATTGTACCCAACCTGTGACAACAAAAATAACCAAGTCTAATTACACCCAAAGGTGTAAGTAGGGTGTGAGACAATTCCCAGTAGGATACCACCACTAAGAGATTCCATGCGGTAAACATTCAATGATGAAAAGCATGCAAGTTTTCAAAAACATGTAATTTCTAGTTACAATTTCTAAAAGATGCAACTTAAAAAAACCAGTTTTCAAGTGGGATAATTTAAAGAATAAACAATTTTAAAATAAATACTAAGGATACTGAATTTTCCATCCACTCATACCGTATGCCGACGATAAGCACAAAATATCTAGTGAGCACAAGCAATGGGAAATAACCCCTAGGCACTAGCTAGTTGTGGGTCCCAGGTACCTCGTATCTCGGTGAGAGTAACCATCAAAAATATCCATTCTCGTGCACGAGCCACTAGTAGGGTACATACCCATAACCTAGTGGTCCCCAATCATCATCTTCATAATTTAGTTAGAGTTGTAAGCGTCAATCTTGCTAAGTGAAACTGAGGCCAAACCCCACGGATTCACTAGCATACTAGTACACGTCCACCCACCTAGATACCCGGGTTTTCCCTTTGTGCTCAAACAAGTTCAACAAGTCAATGAATATAATATTCACAAGAAAATAATATTTCCATATCATAAATTCACCAAACAGCCCACATGTATACAACACAAGTCACAAAAGTCCACTTTTCATTCAAATTGATTTTGAAATCTGACTCACACCAAAATAGCCCACAACACTTTTCACACTTCTTTAACACTTACACAAATTCATTAAACAATTTTATAAAACCAATCAAATATATTAAAAATCTCATAACAGCCCACTCACTTGTTACATAACACCCCTTTTACCTTCAAAATCATTTTATCATTAAACTTACACAAAAGAGCCCACAAACAAGTTTCGCTCCAACATCACAATTTACTAAAACATTACAGAAATTTACAAAACATTCTAAAAATATTTGAAATATTAAAACATCACTTAACATTTCAAAACCCCATAATATGTGAACACATATACCAAACAGTACATATTCTCCCTTTTCCCACTTTGTTTAACCAACTAAAACATTTACAATTTTCATAAAAAGAACCCAAGTGGTGCAAATATGTCTTGCACAAAAAAAACTCAATTCAAAAACCTATTTTAAGCCAAAATCACACCAATATCTTACCAAAACAGAATTGGAATCTCAATCAATATGTAATAATCCACTTTCAAATGTTATATAATCACCTTGAACAATATCGCAAAAGATACCCATGAGAACACACAAATCCATAAAACACTTTCAAAGAGTATAACAAGGTTACACACATAAAACCCATTAAAAGACCCTCATTTTTAGGCCCACAAGACACTATGTTATTACCCAAACAAAATTGGAAGCCCTGTTCAACAACTAATAAATCACTTCCACGTTTTACAAAACTACTACAAGAGATAACTCAAGAAATACATTTGAAAAATACATACTTCAAAAAAAAAATGTAACTTTAATACCAAATGCTTTACTATTGCTACCAAAAATGGTTTTCGCATAATAAACAGCATATAAGGAATATGAAAAATTATTTAATCAAGCAAACTAACTCATCATTAAATGGTTACCCACGGAATCACCTACCGAATGTGTCGAAACCCTCAAATATTGGGGTGAAACATCAACCGCATGACCGCTGCACCTCAAGGAAGTTAAAAGAACCCTAAAACCTCAATATTTCACCCAAAATACAGCAATTTAGAACCTAGGCGCGAACCCTAACTTCTGGAATTTTTATAATTCAAGAATTAGGGAAGAAACCCTAAGCAATTTGAAAGAGGAAAGAAATAGACTCACCTACTTGAAGTATCCTGAATTAATCACTCCAAAAACAATAGTTTCTGAAATTGAAAACAGACAAAATTAAGGGATTGTTCGAACAATATTTTGGAGGTAATTTAGGAACTAGAATGGAGGGAAAAGAGTAAGAATTGAGAGAGTTGAGAAGGGATAAAGTTAGCTCTTCAATTCTGGCCGATTTCAGACACCACATGAAGATCATACCTAATTCACGATTTCTAAGAGATCTAAGGAGGGGGGAAAGGAAATGGGATCGCGCCTGGGTTTCTTAGGGTCTATAGGGAGGTAGAATCACCGAAAAAACACAAATAGTGAAGGATATATAAAAAAATTAAAAATTATTTTTAATGCAGGAAATGGGCCTTCGGGCAGGCCCAATATCTTAAATAAAAACCCATATCCACCATGATTATGGATTTATAAAGGCTCCAAATTTATATTTTGGTGTTAATAGGTCATAGGAGACCATTTAGGAATTGGAATGAGGGATAAATATTAAAAAATGAAAAAGTTATAAAGGAAACAAAATTTATTTTTAAATCTGGAATTGAGCTCACGGTTTGGCCCAATTCATGAAAACTCATCTATTTCTCCATAAAACCTTTGGAAACCATCCAAAAAAAAGAATGAAAGGAAAATAAATGAAATTTAACTTATAAATAATTCATGTATGTGACAGAATCCATTTTACCAAATTATATTCAAAAATTTGAAAAAAATAAATTTTAAATTAATATAGTAGACATGATGAAAATGCATATTATTTATAGAAATGATGATTTTATATTAACTCTATGACTAATAATAATTATTTAATGTGTATAAATTATTTTTTTAATGTATAATATATAAGTTTTATTTTATTAATTTCTCATTAGTGGTTTTTTAGTTAATTAAAAATGTGAAACATCATGCTCTTTCAAATAGTTTTCAGAAACAAATCCCATTTTTAAACTCAAAGAAATACTTATAATAAAATCTAATATGAAGTTTATTAAAAGTAAATTATTTGAACTTAATATTACTATATAATACATATATTACTAAAAATAATATTAAAAATATAATAGTACATTCAATTTTATTAATTTTTTGAAAAGAAATGGCATTTTTACAAAAATAGACATTTTTCACTATTTAGTGAAAAATCATTACTTTTTTTTAAAATCCCAAAATTTCACCCTATATAAATTTTCATATGACTATTTAAAAAATAAATTTAATTTTCTAAAATAAAATTTCTAAAGGTTCAAAAAATTAATTATAATATTTTTCTCATTAAATGTAATAAAAATCATTTGTGAAGAAAACATATTTTTCAAGAATAAAAATACATTACTTAAAATTGATTAATTATTTACTAAAAATTTATCAATAATTTATACTGAATACTATATATATATATATAATAAATTAGATAGTACTATTCATACCTACAAATTTAATGGCCATGTTATAATAATTATATATTTTAGGGTTTGTTTAAGCTTGATGTTGCACTTTGAATATGATATAGAACATTGTTTTCTATTCTAAAATATTAGGGTTATACAGATTAAATCTTGATGTTTTCTATATATTTTAAATTATTTTGTTATTATAAAATCTTATCCTATAATTTCATCCAAAACCCACCTGGATACTAACTGTAGCTACCCAACTCTCATACACCTAGATTTGGTGCTACAAATATAATCCATATAATATTCTTTTGATACTAAATCAAGTGTTGCAGTATTGTGATTAAATAATTAAAACATCAAGGAAATTATTGAGTCACTAATATTACTTTGATCATTTTGGTTTTTATATTTAGATAACTATTAAAAACATTACATAAAAACCCATGTATTTTTCACCCATTGGATATTTTCCATTATAAATATATTTTATTGTTCAATAATAAATCTTCATCATCTCTCAAAATTTTTTACAAACATAAAATCAATATATAAATATCATATATAATAATCTTCTTCATAACCTAGGGAAATGGAAACATAATAAAGGGTAATCCCAAACACCCAGTAATGGAAAGAATACAACATGGGATATCCTCAATAAATATAAATATTATGGAAAAGTAGATAAAATATATATATATCATTTAATAAATACATTGAGAATGCAATTAATCCATTGATAATATTAATGTATAAATAAAATGAACAATAATAAGTGATCTACTAACTAAGAACACATAATTCTAGACATAATAATATTACTATCTATGTAAGGCATAAGATAAATACCTAATTTATTCCATCTCATGAGACCTACCGATGCACCGAGGGTATATGTAAAGTCAAGACCCTATTATTAATTACTAAATTAAATTAATTCATAATCTAAAAAAATCAATAGTAATTCAAAATATAATCAATATTCATCAGTAATGAACATTCATTTTTTTGAAAACTAGCATATGGAAATTCAATATTTCAGAAATACAAATTCAGTATTATTTATCATTAAATAACCATCCATATTAAACTAATTAATATAAATATTATAATTGTTTCTCCACATAATAAATGTTATATATTTCTTGGTAAACACCCCCAATATAATTTATATTAAATATGGTGTTTACACAATATAGAGTAATGAGTTTATAGTTAAGTCAATAATAGAGACACAATAGATTATTTCTGTGATAATAATGAAAATAAATATAAAAGAGAATAGAAATTCATCATAAATGAAAAAAATTAGTAAATAAATTTCCTTTATAAAATGTAATATAAAATGAAAGTGAATCATTTAAAAGTGATTTTTTTATAACACTATTTCCAAACCAAGGTTAAAATTCAAATTCTAGAACTATTTTAACTAGGATTTAAGAAGATGTTTAATATGTTATTTATACTATTATTTCATAAAATTAAATAATTTTAATAAATTATATAGAAATAAGAAAATGTGGAGTGGAAGATAAAAATATATACAAAATAATGAAATCCATTTTTGAATGATTTTGAGAAAATAACCCCCCTTTATTATGAAAAATTCCAAGAGTAATGGGTTTATTATTTTAGTCTAAAAACTTTGTAAATGTGTAATTATATCTTTTTCATGACCCCTACCATAAAATGGTACCCCTATGGGGCTAGAAATAAAGTAAGAGTGGCAATGATCCACCATATCATACCTTTAGCAGGCCGCAAGTGGGGACCAACACAAAAGGAATTAGAATATCACATATGGAAGACATTAGCCTCAATAATATAATATGGATCATAATATTGGATAAATAAACTACTATGAAACTCCATAATATAATATAAAAAATTTAAACCAAACCTATACACAAAGAATGCTCAATATCAAAAAGGTAGAGAAAGGTCTCCAGATGAATACCAAAAGCTAAGTCCTATAACCAAGAATCAATAAAATCTCCAATATTCATGTTAATAATGTTTATATCAGTTTCTAAAATCCTCTTGTAAACCTAAAAAATTATTATATCTTTGAAGTGTGAGAATAATATGTATAATTAGTAGGATAATATCGAAGGTATCTCAATAAGATGTGAAAATAGAATACCAATTCACCAACGAATAAGTAGGAGGAACAACATAAACCTATACAGGTCAACTAACCAACCCCTATTTGACTATGAAATACTCAACAAATAAAACATCCAATATAGTAATATATAATCAATTATATAAAGAAAAGGCACCCCTCAAACAGTACCCCATTAAATTTCCACTCTCACTCCCTAACACCAAACATTATATTCTCCTATACCTTTCATGCATATCTCATCAAATATCCATCCATTACTAATGTGTGTTAGGATACATTCCTACCTGCACCACCCACATGATCTCTAACACATATTTTTAACCCTAATAAGCTTAAAATTTAAACCTCATCCACATAAATACAGTAATATGGTATCATAAATGTGTAGACGCCAACCTCATTCCCTCCTTCCACATAACCCCCACTACATATCACATCCTTACAATATTTGGGTAATCTCCAACACCAACAAATTTCATCACCTAGGTAAAATATAACACTAACCCATGCCATCAACTTATTAATCTCCAACATGAACCCATGTCATCATCACAACTATTAAAGGAAGAGAGACAAAGAGTGAGTATCCAACCTTCCAATTTACCACCAACTAGCATGTTGAGAAAACACATAGAACCCAAAACATTCAAGAGTTGGTATGGCTATCCAATTTGGGTGGGGTGTGTATAAAAATAACATAAAAATAAGAGATAGATATGTAATACCGAATACCCAATGTTGGGGTTACAATATATTGCACTAGTGTACTCACAACACTACCAATACACCATAAGACATATTTCATAATCACTTCCTCCACTAAACTCATCAATCCTCTCAAAATCCATACAAAACAACACAATTTACACATTCAATTTCATGTTCATCTGTTTCTCAAAAGTTAGAAACTATAAATAAGAATTAGTTCACTAATAATAAATTAACTAATTAAATTATAATATTTTAGGTTTCATACCAAACTTCATTCCTTTTCCAACCCATGTCATTTATCATTAAAATAATTCAAGAAAATTATTACATATCAATTTCATCCCACGATATTTAATTTCATAATTTAAATACATTCAATTGATAACTGGGAAACTAAAACGACCAAAACATATAATATCCCACCCATTTCACATATATCACCTCTATAACACAAAATATTTGAAACCATTACTACAACACAACCATTTCATCAAAATAATAACAATCTGACCACCACACATCATCACTTATCACATATAATTCCAAACAACCGATGCTTTACTTACAAACACATTTCAACATCAAACTTGATTAATTATATAATCAGTAATACCCACCAACTATGTTCCCACAATTCACATTGGACAATGTAGAACATACAGAAACATAGAGAAATATGTTAAATATTCAACAATTTTCCAAAAATTTAGATTCAAAAAAGAGAGAATTCATCCCTTTAATTCATTAGTTTTCATGATTATTATCAAAAAAATCATAATTCCATGGGAAAATGAATAATTATCCATATATAAGTTCTTAACCATTTATTATGGGTGAGGTCAATTAATAAACATAGTAAAAGTTTCACAAAGATAACAATTGTGACACAATAAAGTCTCCTATTTTTTTTTGATTTTATATAATATCAATAAGAAAGCATAATGACATTTGAAATATCAAAAAATTAGTAAAAACATGTGTGTCATCATATTTTCACTCGAATTTGGTTAAAGAAAATTAATTATCTTATTAAAATGACCGATACTATCCACACAATGGAAGATAAAAGCCTAAAATCACCACACCTATAGATAAAGATGGAGGTAATGAGGATCCCTTACCTCAAGGAATATTTCTAAATCACAACACACAACATGGAGAATAAGAAACAACTAGAAGACCATAACCACACAAATAAACCATTGAATTACCTGATTCATAGTGTATGATCATCAAAGTCATATTTTAACCACTCATAAAATAAAAAAACATCAACCTTAAGAAAAAATATACAAAAAACCAAGGGGAAACATGAAGAACTCACCATAGATTTCAGAATATCAAACTCCAAAATAAAAGGATAAAATATAGATAAATAGTGATGAAGTATCGTCCAAAATTTCCATGGATTCATCCATAACTCAAGAGTAATGAGAGAGGAATGAGATAAATATGAGGGTTTTAAAAACTTATAAACAAGCTCAAACATGAAACATCCACTATGTGAAACACTAATTCATGTTGTGAGTATTCAAAATTCCACCAAATAGGTCCATGAAATAAGTTCATTCCATGGATTTATTTAATTAAAATCCATAAGATTATCCAAAATATTTCATCATGCCTTAGACTATAATTCATTTTAACCATGAATATTATTTTCATTATGGGAATTAATTATTCACTGAGTCCCATTTCAAAGCTTCATGTCATGAATCACCAACCAAATAGCCTATAACTACCATTAATGGTGTGAGTATAGATTCATGATATGAAAAATCTTATACTCTATAATTCCTACATAAGACCCCATTGATCCTACACAAAGCCTCCTATGAACATCTATAACTCAAAAACAATCAATTTAATGGGATAAGAAGGAATAATCCATTAGGATGGGTGACCTCATGGGAAGTACTCGTGTTTCACCCTTTTTAGGTTTGGTTTGTATTTGGTTGTTGTGAGGTTACCACTTTTCCATAAAGTGGATTTTAAAAAATACAATATATATATATATATATATATATATAGAAGAAATAATCCATTAAATTAAATTCCTATAAAATGTTTCTCATCCTTGAGAATTGATGTTAAATTCATATGAAGAGAAAAAGGGAATAGATCAAAACATTTATCCCATAGGGAACCTCTCAAGGATCTCATTATTACCAAGATGTAACTTCAACTAAGCGTAACTAATAATGGGCAGAAAAACACATCCAATAAATTAGAAATATCAAGGTATTAAATCTTTAAAGAAAAAAAAAAACAACAAAAACCCCAAAATAATTTTGGGTAATGGGGAGGTATCTATGTCTTAAAATACCATGTATTCTACTCTATGCCACCATGCCTAAAAACACATGAAAAAATTGGATGCTTAATACACACATCACTTTCTTTTAATGATTTGGGATCTCTACTGGTCGGTCCAAAAATGTCTCATCATCTTCGATATACAAATATCACCAGCCAATAACTTGGGTGTCATCATGAAGGTACAGAAAAAGATAAGGCTCATGGATCATATTGTAGATCCTTTCTAGTCACTATGGGAGTGCCAACTTATAAGAAACCTCACCAATGTGATCTAACTATTTAAAAACACTGAAGAATTATGGGAAATGGTTACTCAATCTACCAATCCTTTACTAACCCTAATGATGAGAAACCCTAAAGAAGACATGGTTTACAATATCAAAAACCAGGGGTGTCCACCTACAATTAACATAAGCCTTATAAAGGTCCCACAACACATTCATATTCTCTCAAATCACCAAAATATTCATGGTAATTATATTCACTACATCAGGACCAGGGGCTTAAAATTTCCCAACCTAAGGTTAGCACAATGAACAACAAAACAACCACCCATAGAATTCCTCAAACCGATCCATGATGATTGATAGTTGATATATATTTTTATATTTTAACTAAAATAGGGTTATGTTTTTTACACATGATTCAATAAAATATAAGATGTAAAATTACAATAAAACCTCTAGTTTCTGGATGGTATTCTCTATCATCCCACATATTTGAGGATGAAAATTAGTACTTATGTGCATCTGAGAGAAAAAAATCATTCTTTAATCCTCTCTAAACTCACAAGGTAAAAATTTGGGGCTCAGACATAAAAAATGTTACTCAATACCCTATGAATTCTTACCAAATCATCCACAATATAACTTTCCAAATAATCCATGACACAAAATACATGGATCATAAAAAAATTAGCTAACATTATCATTAAATCCATAATAACTAAAGCTGGATCACATCCTCCTTGAGCCTAGGGTAACTTGGTGATGAAAACATTATAAATTTACCATCATATCCAATGGGAGACATCCAAAGGCTTTAAGAATCCCCCAAAATATGGTTTTTTACTTTCAACAGATTATAAAATAGAAACTACTATACGAATGCAACAATTGACCACCTTATTCTAGGGAAACAAAGATACCTCATAAATCCAAAATTAATCATAGACACACATTGATGTATCATTATGGGTAATATGTGAAATTTTCAAAGAACTACATCACATATAAAAAATGAAACAAATTGAAACCCTTAAAATTATATCTGGCTCTAACTATCTTATGACCATGATTCTAGGGAATCACTATGGCCACCACGGTTACACATAACCTTTGGCTATGAGATTTTCCACTAAGACTACTATAATTTCACTATCAAAGGATGTTATACAGCCATAAAATAATCACATTCTCAACCACTAGCTTCTTCATTATCAAGATACATCACTAAAATATCCTCAACCCCTCTCTCTATATATCCTTAGAATCTCAATTCAAATCTTCACTAGACTTCCAAATCATCTGCATTAGAAACTAAAGTCCCCTTCCTTAATGTGTATGTGATATCAAAATTGAAATCATAGTAAAAATACACCCATATATGATGGTGTAAATAATATATATTAGGGAGATGGAATATTTCAAACTCATGTGTTCCATGAAAACCATCAAGTTCTCATTGATGAGGTAATACTTTCATTGATTCAGTGAAAACACAACCGATGCTAACTCAAGATCACAGTAGGCTTAGCTAAGATCATGGGGACATAAATACACACACACACAAATAATTTTTTTTCATATAATAAATAATGATGAATCCTAATACCATACGGTGTAGTTCCCTGAAGAACTCCAATATCATCCCACCTCTATCAACCAAAGCACTGAGAAATTGACCAATATCTTCTTCAGGTATCCGAATACCACTTGGAAAAAATATATACAGACAAATGACTGGTCTTTTCTATATATGGATATCAATAGGGATGAAATACAATATATACCAATAAAAACATTCATAAGTAACCTTTAAGATAAAGAAAATTCCAATCCTTTGTCATATTATTAGATGTTTTTGAAGAAACAACTACCTACATTTTTGATGAATTTTGGACCACACCTTGGTGAGCCATCACATGCACAATGAAATAAACCTCTTACATTCAGAACCAATATTATGGATATGAATTGATTATAATTATGATCCATTAATTTTTAGTAGATAAATATGTCTTGAATTATCATGGCTAAAAATATATCCATGAAGTCACTAAACATGGAGATCATGAGACTAATGAACACAAATGGTGAATTCGTATGAACTAATGATCGAACCATGAAATAAAAGTTCCTATAATTTCTCATGAAGAAAGTGTTTAGGATATCCTCCCATTTAATTCTCATCAGATGATATCTATACAAAAAATCTATCATCAAAAACAAATTGGATACCTTTAGCTGGATGAATAGATTATCAATCATCTGAAAGGGGTAACAATTCATTTCCTTCAAAGGATTCAACATATGGTAGTCTATAAACAACCTCAAACTACCACACACCACCTTGAGAAAATAATGGAGAACTATTTGGAGACACACTAGGTTAGATAAAAAAATCTGTATCAGATAATCAATCTACATCCTGATCCTACACAACTCATTAATCACCTTTCGACAGGGGGTCATCAAAATCATCAAAACATATGATTACAAATCAATCCAAAACTCAGCATTTTAGTGATGTCGTAGAGTCACAACCTAATATGGGAAGACATAAAGAAAATATTCCACAACTCTAGAAACATAGTTTTCATGAGATTCTTCTGATAGATCAACCAACTATTATAAAATGTGATCCACTCTCCCACGACCATTTTGATAACTCATAGTACCAATGAACTCCACTTGATGTACCTACAAATTAAAAAAAAATACATCATATAGAAGTAACATATGACTACACACATAGAATTTGGTAAATCCATACTGAGGATTATATGCATGGATATAGTTTTAGTAAGAAGAAATTCCTCACTGACAAGTCCTTTTCCATTAACACTCGATATCCCTAAAACACATAAAAAAAATATTCCCAAATTATAATGGGAATAGAGAAATCTAAGTGAATTGGAAGTATCCGAACCTATAATTCTAATGAAAAAACAAAATTAGGAGAAATAAATAATTGTTTGGAACTATAATTATACAAGGTAAAAATTAGTGTCAATGAAAAACTAATTGTACCATGAAAAGTCTATAGACTTGACGACACTAACACCTCTATCATGTGAATCTTACCACACCTATATTCTCTACATCACTAATATAAAATTACATAAATATTATTTAGTTTATGTCTATAAGGCTAGGAACTATTGTGAGGCTACCATTTTCTAGCTTCCTATACACTTAGTTGAATAAAATATTCTTGCCCCAGCTACTGAAAAGATATCAGTGACCCCTTCTACTAATGTTTCCTCAGAGGAAACTACTTATATTATTAGAAATGGGACTTAAATCTATTCTGATACTGAACTCCTTGAGTTATTGAACCCTAATCCTGAGTATTTCCATGAAACTTGTAGATATAAAATAAATACAGAAATCCACTAGAAGATGATCTATAAGAACTATCCCTATAATTATATGAAAAGGTTTGTCAAGGTCGGTTCCCCTCTAGTTGGAACCCAAAATACCTTGACATCCATGATCCAATTCTAGAATCTCTAGTCATCACAATTTCCTACTAGACACTCTCTCAAGGATCATCCCATAGATAAGGCATTAACTCAATAACACCATCCTTTTTCTACACCAAAAAATATGTTAGAAACATAATTGGAGTGATTTAATATCTCATCAGTTGGCATAACACCTTGTCTGGACTCCACACTCTAGAATACTTATATAGTAAGGCATTATGATAATGATCCAGGAGTTCCTTGAATATGACCTTGAGATCCTACACACCTAGTCTCCCTTACAAAAGAGATAGAATATATCTCATATTTATCACCTTCATCATAGATGATAAGAATTTAAAATAGAACTACTTTTGGAAATATAACCATGACACATCATCCACTTACTGATAACAAATATTAAGTATCCACCACTGACACAAAAATCCGTATATCTAACTAACTACCAATGATAATAAAAAATAATTCTAAGATAAAATCATACTAAAATTGATCTGATGTAATTTTAACTAGTTATATTTCTATAGATTAGAGATTATAACCTTATATTTTCCTAATCTCCATAACTAAATGGAATTCAAGGTTCTATGTTAGGCATCATACTCCTCTATCATGTCAATCCAATGATGATCAACAAGATCAGCATGTTGTCCCTATACTACATAATCTATATAGGTGTGATCAATATGATCTATTCCTAATAAAGAAAAGATAAACCATAGGCTAGGTAACATGTAATTTTATCAATGTTCTATTTGAAATTTTTATTTAAACATCAAATCTACCCAATTTATAAAATAATTAAAAAAATCATGATGAATGCACTTTTACTAGGTCTCTAATCTACAAGTGGAACTACCCCACTCAGTCATTTGATAGTACTAGGGTCCTAGTGTCACATCATGGGGGGCCCTAAACTCCCATATTCTAGATATCCCTCTTAGATTATTTCATGAACCAAGTCCAATAAGCACCGTCACACTTCCAATACATGAAATCCTCATAGTGAAAAACTTCAAAATCTATTCTATCTTTGAACCAAAATCCTCTAACACATATCTATCATGGACACCTCCCTATAATTGGCACCCCCTGTTTCAGCAATAAACAAAGAGTGATAATGACCCCAAGCCATGTCTTCATTAATCCATGGGTTGGAAAATAAACCAATGGTATATGAAAATCTCATATTGATGGAATTACCATCAATAATGTAATAAGGATCATAATATTGGAAAAATAAACCACTAATAAAATCCATCACATAAATAATAAGGGATACAATACAAACCAAAATAAATGAAAAATTTCCATAAATACCAATAAATTTGTACAAATTAATACAAAAAACAAGCCTTGTGGTATTGACTCAACAAAATATCAAATATCCAAGGTATTAATATCCAAATCATTTATTGAAATCATCTGGTAATCTTGAAAAATAGATTATATATATGTTTGGTGAGCATAACATGTATACATAGTAGGATTATACCCAGGGACTCTAATACACATGTGAAAAGTGTATACTAATGAACTAGGGAAGAAATAGTATATGTAACATGCTTTTAAATAGGTCAAATAAGTAACCCATATCTCACTATGTCTCAATCACCAAATTAAAAATATAATATAATAACATATAATTAAAGAATATAAGAAAAGATCCCCATAACCACATCCCCCTAAATTTCCATCCTCATTCCCAAATGTCAAATGTCCTATTTTCTAACCCCTTACATGAATATCTCATCACATATCCATCCATCTATGATGTGGGTTTTTACACATCCCAACCTACCCCACCTTCACATGGTATTTTATCCTATGTTTGAAATAATCATCATTACATTGAAATCTTATCCAAATAACTTGGGCTGCGGGGTATCATGAACTTAAAACACATAAACCATATTTCCTCTTCTTACCAAGAATGATTTCCACCACATATCACATCCATATCTTTTTTGGGTAATCCCTAACACCAACTAATTTATTAACCATGGTAATATCAAACACCAACCTATTCAGTTTTCAATAATAATAATGTAATATTAAAAAAGATGGCGTATACAACTATATGGTTCACTACCATCTTGGATTTGGAGGAAAAAACCTAAAATCCACAACATTTTGGCATTGTTATGGTTATCCAAATTAGGTGGGATGTGTATAAAAAAAATAAAAAATAAAAGTTAGATAGGTAATAAATAGTTATAAATATATTTATTAACTTCAACTACAATAGTGTAATCCATAACACCAACAATATGACTCATTCCATTTTTCAAAACCATAAATACTACTAAATGCACCACAACACACAACCACCACACATAACCACACATATTCCACTTTTAATTACATTATCAACTTCATCATAAAATTTTCCAATTATAATACATGGTTATTTCATGCATAATCAATACACTAATTTAGTAATCACATATTATGTTTTAGACTACATTTTTTTCATTTTCCAATACAAGAATTTTATCACTCCATTCATTTATTCCAATTACACTACATTTTCATCCCTTGGCATTTTAGTTCATTATTTCACTTTATTCCATAAAAATCTTGGAAACAAACACAATAACTCCACATAAGACCTTACCCATATCACATCCACCACTACCATAACACATCTTATTCCAAGACATTACTACAACTCAAAAATCTCACTAAAATAATCACAACCCAACCACTACACATCAACCATCATCAGATCTCATTCCAACCAACCATTGTTTCAATTCCCTATACATTTCCACATTAAACATTCTTACCAACATCATCACTAAAAACCCTCAAATGGTTTCCAAACATCAAAGATGATAATTTAGTAAGTACATCACCACATATAAGCATGTACCACCTTCCATAATTTACCAAAAATTCAGATTCAACAAATAAGAATTTCATCTCTTCTCTTCATTTGTAATAATTGGTATTCTAATAAAATTAACATTTCTAAGAAAATTCAATTAATTTTTCCATATATTACTTCTTAACCATTTATTCAGATAGATTTAGAATAATCAACACAATAAAGATTTCACAATAATAATAACTGAAACACAATAAATGATTAAAATATACATGATTTTTAGAAACATCATGAATAAAGAATAATCACATAGGAAATGTCATTAATGAAGTTAAAAAAATATTTTTACTCTCCCTACTATTAAATTTTAAGATAATACAAATAATTATGTTCTTATGATTACCCATAAAATCCACCCAATGGATGAAAAAACAATGAAATCAACAAAACACACAGATAATGATGGAAAAAACAAGGATTCTTTAACTCAACAAAGCTTTATAAATAACCACTTACAATACGGTGAATAAGAAACTATTGAAAGACAAAAAATGCAAAAGGAATCCTTATATCTACCTAAATAACACTAAAATTTCATCAAAATAATAAACTAACCACTCCATAATGAAAAACAACATCAATACTATAAAAAAATAAAGAGAGGAATATGATAAAGATGAAGAAAAAAGGCCTCACTACTGATTGATGAAGATCAAAATCCTTAATTTAATGATCAAATCCAAGTAAAGTCACTAAAATATATTCCATAATCCCCTTATGTTCAATCAATACTCAAGAGGAATGAGAGTGGAATGTTGTAAATAAGTGGGGGTCCAAAATTTATAAAAATGTTATAAATTGAAAAATTCATGACATGAGACATCTATTATTATTGTGAGTATTCATGATGAACACAAATTCAGGTTGTTAAAAAATTTAATTCAAATAATGAAGATTTTCCATAAAAATTCATGGTTCCACATGTTGAAATTAATTCATTCCATGAATACTCCCCTTATTTCATGAATTAATTTAACATATAATTCCCTTATGAAACATCTTGTACTGAATCTATAACCTCTAATCCATAAATAAACATTTAAATTTTCAACACAGATTCATGAAATGAATAATCCTTTGCAGTTTAATTCCATCCATGAACCCCATTAACTATTACATGAGACACCTATATACACATCCAACTCACCTAAGAGTAATAAAATAGGTTTATATGGCTTGAAATATTACAATATTTATATCTAATAAATTCTATAATAGTGTAAAATTTAGTCCAAGTGGGAAACATTATAAAATAAAATATTCTCAAACATTTGCATAAATAATAAAAAATGATTCAAGTGGAAAAAGATTAAAATATCCCCTTTAAAAAATTTTAATAGAAATTAAAAGTTATTAAGATATTATTATAATAATTCTTAGAAGTAAATAATATAATTTTCATGAAATAAAATAAAGAATATGGACATGAAAAAAAATGATACATGAAGAAAAAGTAGAAATAAGGATGGCTTTTCATAAAAACATTGTTTTAGTTGATTTTATTACCGAACATGAAAAAATGGAATAATATTTGAAACACCATGAAATAATTATTGGGGAAGATAATTTAAGGGGATTATGAGAGTAATAACATATAACCCCCATAATGGAAATTAAATCGCAAATAATCCCAATAAATAGTGAGATTGTACAATAAAACTGTATAGATAATATAACACATGAATCAATACCTTTTGAAATAGGGGAATTTAAATAAAACTAAAATTACCATGATTAAATATTGGATCATGAATTATTATTTAAAATAAGAATAATACACACTATATAAGGGAAATATGAGCATAATTCAAATCATTTCTTTAAGAATAATTTTTCTAATAGAAACCCTTACCACATCTCCCAAATCTCCACATACATGTATTAAATTTAGGAATGTTAAAATTATAATATATATACTTACATAATAATTTCATTTATTCTTATTAAATTAATTTAATTAATTTTACTTCTTGAGTTACCATGTTTAACTTATTTATAAAATTAATAATTTTTTACATTAGATATTTTGAGGTCGTCAATCCATAACCATTTAAATTACATTGGTACATTGATTGTGGTAAATGAAGTCATGGTTAAGTCATCTACATAATATTAATGTTTTTATAATTATCAATTTTATACATTAAACATAATTTAAAAACCATTTATTTAATATAATATTTAAAAACATAAATGCATTGTTTCATGGGGGCGGTTCTCTGATTGTAAACATGAGCGACATTTTCCCTTTTATATTTAATGAAAAGAAAATAAATAAGGAAAATATTTATGATTATAAAAAAATAATAGAATTTTAAATATCATATTTATTCATTAAGTTCATCATTATGATGATAAATTTAATGTGGAAATGATAAGCAAATCACATCTCTTCATGGAGGTGGTAGTTGACACATATGGACGAGTGATGTTATTATTTATAAATGGATATTAGGGTATGAAGGTAGAGAAGAATTTATATTTATAAAATAATAATAAATTCATTAAATATATCATTATAAACATCCATTTGAGGCAGTGATGGAAAATGATATACATCGCTTCTTAAAGACAGTAGTCTGTATGTATGCTTGAGTAATGATTTCATTTCCCATTAGATGTAATAGTGGTAGAAAATAATTTTTACTTCAACATAATAACAATTAGGTATGTTAAATATATTTATTTTAATATATTAGGATATATAAAACATATTTTATGTAGGTAAAAGGAAAAATAAACTTTAAAGGATTCAGCTATATAATGACCCATACATTTCACACATAGAAATCACATCTTAGTAAATGGATATTAATTAAATAACATAACGATCCATGCCAAAATCATTTAGGTCTAGTGCCTTTGGAAGAATGGAAACATAAAAAATGGTTCACAAATGATCTATATAATATCCCACTAATTTCCTCATAACTATTTCCCTTATTATACATATCATACTTAGTACCTTTATTCATAACCTAGGGAAAGGAAACATAAGAAAGGGTGTGATCAAATACTCAATAAGGATAATAAATCAAGTTGTCAATAATCACTTGGAAATAAAATGATCATGAGTATATGATAACACAATAAAAAAATTTAAAATCATATTATGTATATCATAATTTATAATCTTGAGTCATGAAATAAATATTTAAATTTTATAAGACATGAATCATAAATGAATAAAAGAACATGAGAAATGAGAGAATAATATTGGCGTAAGATAGAAGTTTATGGAATATATATAAACATAAAAAATAGATCATTAGTATTCAAGGATCATTTAAAATACTATAATAGTGGAATGTATTCATCCCCAAACCGTCATATTAGTCATGGTACACTCCCTGAACTATTATAGTGGTAAAAGTCCCTTACTAAACTAGGTTCAATCCCTACTGCAGTCTAATTTATCTCATGGGGTATGAATATTTATCCAATAAATTGGAGGGTATATAATTCACAACCATATTCTATTATAACTTAACCATCATCAAATAATAAAAACTATACATATGTTTCAGAATGACCATAAAATACTATCATATCAACACATCATAAATAATGCAAATAAAATGGGTTTATAAAATTTTAATCAATTAAATATAGCATAAACTGCAAGAAAATAAATGGATTTCATAAACATATCTTCAACATAAACATTAAATATCTAGATAAAGAGTAATAATGGTATAATTAGATCATTCGCCATGTAAATCATAATTAATATCAAATTATGTCATCATATATTCAAATTCATTTAAAAGTTTATTGAAATATTTATTGATGAAAATGACCTTTTCATTTTAAAAATAACTTTTAAACTATAAATCATTCTAAAATAAAATTTAAAATAATTTTATTGAAAAAACATGAAAAATATTTATGTAATATTCAAGACATTTACTTTTCATCATGGAAAAAAATTCAATTTTTTCCATATAAGTTAAAAGAAAAAATTCCATTCACATTTTTAGTAAAAAATCAAAAAGTACATTGTTCAAAATTTTACAAGAAGATTCATTTTAATCAATTTTTTTAAATGTAAAATTTTGTGAAAATGTCTTTATAAAATCATAGGATAATAGTTAAAACAATTTTAAGAACATTTTTATAAATAATGGATATGTAAGAAATTGGTTTTCTGGCCAGAGATAGAAATGAAGTCGATTTTTCCTTACAAAAATATTTTTTACATATTTAGTACATAAGGTGTGAATAATGAAATGAAAACATGTATTTTCATTAAATAAACATTTTATAATAAAATTTATTATTTTATTGAGATTTATATCATAATATTTCATTATTGGAAGTATAATAATAAACAATCCCGATAAACAATGAGATTATATCATAAAACACTTACCACTTTTGCAGTATTTGAATATTAAGACCCATGAAATAAATAACATTATATTAATATGTATATCCAATAATTTTCATTATAACAATCATAAAATAAATTCATTGGATATATATACACTACAAATAAGAAACAAGTCATGTATAAGGAATGTGTCCCACAATAATAAAAGTGAGATGAAAACCACTTACCATAGGCCCGAATTCTTTCATACATGTTGGAAAATTCTGTATAATAAATATAGATTTATTGTAAATATATTAAATTACCACACTCATATAAATCATATCATATATGGTTTACATATATTCTTTTATCATCTATTTTATAACACTTCATTATTAAAATCAATGTTCTGGGTGATATCTCCTTATTTTTTCATATATGTTCTGGTTATATAGTTTTGATCCTTGTATTTTTATCATGGTTCCATACTCTATATAATGTTAATAATAATTTAATATATCATATATTAATTTTATATATGTTTATATTGATTCATAAAAGTAGATATATAAAAATGAATTACACTATTCATGGTAATGGTAGGTCGTACGTACCCATGAACAATGTCTTCAATTTTTGATAAGTGGAAGGAAATAAAGGTAAATAATAAAAAAAAATTAAAGAATAATTATTATTTACTATATATAATAAATATTAATTAAAACCATCCTTATTAACATTAACATAGAATGGAAATGAAAAACATATTACATCGCTTCGTGGAGGAGGTACTCCACATGTACACAAGAGGAACATTGTCATTTTAAAAGGTTTTGGAAAGTAAGAATGTAGATATGATATTATCATTATAGAAGTAAAATTATTTCATAATTATCATATATAAGCATTAAAATGAATAAAATACTGATCTATAATGTACAGTGAAGAAAAATTAATTGTATCGCTATGTGGGGATGGTAAGCTATACGTATGCACTAGCGACACTTGAAATTCTAATTTGATGTAAAGAAGGTGTACAAAGGGTGTTTAATAATAGTAATAATATATAAGTATATTTATTATATTGTATTTATTATTTTATGAGGTATATAATTTATTTAATTTAGGTAAATGAATAATTAAAAAGAAAGTGACCGGGTAAGGTGATTACCTCTTCTTTGAAATTACTCTTTTAGATCTTCTTTTAAGGGATCTAGGGTTGGTATTTTTTGAAGAATATAACAACTAAAATGTTTATATGGTATTGTAGAAGATAACTTGTAATAATTTATAGACCTATATTTCTCAATGTGGTGTGAATAAGAGAAAGGATGGTGCCCTTTTTTATGTGAGGGGTGGGGCACTCTTAAAATTTATTAAATGTTTAAAATATATTTTATAAATTCTCAAAAAAGGTTAAAAATGGCCTATAAAGGGGTTAGAGTTGAAATATATACCAAATATTATTCCAATTTTTCTATTTTAATATTTTTATGATTTATAAGTAATTTTCAAAAAATTATTATTTTTCAGAAATATTATTACTTTCAATTTAGACACTATTAAATTAATTTGATTAAAAGATACGACGGAAAAGTTTTAATTCGAATATAATTTTTTAATAGAACACTAATATGTTATATTCATCTAAAAAATTTGTGGCACACATTAACTCGCTCAAATTATATTATTTTTAATATTTTTAAAATCATTTATTATTATAATTTATTTAGAGAAATAAAACATCAGTGTATAATAAGAATTTAAGGTCATTTTGTAATTTGAAAAAAGTATAAATAATTTTCTATAATTAAAATAATTTCATTAATATCAAAATAGACACTTATATTCATTCATAACTTTCGTTTTTTCCTATGTGGACATATATGATATATTTAAAACTACAAGATTGGGATTTTGTAACATTCTTTGATTTAAACATTATAAAGTTCATTTTCGTCTAAAAAAACCTCTAAACAAATAAATTTCAATACTAAAGTGATTATGACAGAATTAAATTGTTCTAATAATAATTTTATTGAAACATTTTGTCATAATCATACTGTTTTAACCCAGATTACCCTAGCATACCATTAACCAATGTAATAAATCAAACCACTATTACTATTTGTATTGGTTAATAATAAAAGGGGATTATTTACCAAATTTGAACCTAAGGATTCCAAATATTTAATATATTTTATCAAATTCAATTTTAAATATTGGTAGAATTAATTTTCAAATAAGAATGCAATATCTGAAAAAACTGATTTTTAGAAAAATACATTTTAAACATAAAACATGGTTGATTTTTATCCCATTCCTATATATATATATATCAAATTATTGATAAAAACTATTAAGTCTAAAATATAAAAAATTAATTATAATCATTTACCAATAGTTAATAATTTAATTTATTAAGATAAAAATAAACGGTGTACATAAAAATAATTTTCTCCTAAAAATTATGTTTTTAAATATAAAAATATTTTTATTCAAAATTGAAACATAAAATTGATTCCAATGGAATTAATTGAAGTATTTAAAATATAAGATAATTAATTTTACTCTGAAACATTCTGAAAAAAATTATCTTTGTACATTCCTAAAACATAATACAGTCTTAAAAAACAATTAGTACTTTTCATTATTCATTGAGAACACAATTTTTTCAAAAAAATACTATAAATTAACCCTAATAAAGTATTATATTATTATTTTATAAAATCAGTTAATTTTATGAAATATTTTTTTAAAATTTTTAATTATTGAATATTATATTTGATCCCAAAAATAATAAAAATCATTTTTGTGATAGAAATTGATTTTTATAAGAATTATATAACTTTTCTAAAGTTTTATGCTTATTTAAAATGCATAGAACAATAAATTTATATTCAGTATGATATTTTTATATATTTAAGAAAGTATTTAATACTATTCATATCCACTAATTTAAAATCTATATTATAACGATCCTATTTAAATAATAATTTTCATTGTTCATTTGGGTTTGGGTTTTCATATCTTGTATGTTATTGAACATAGCATTTCTTTAAAATATCAGGGTGTTAAATTTCCCCCTTTAATAAATTTCATTCCCAAAATTTTAACTTTAGTTATTAATCAGGGGCCTGATATTTGGAAATTCCATTATTTAAAACACACATCATAAAAAGGGTTAATAAAATTTCCTCTAAAAAAGAGAGAAATGGAAGTAAAAAGGTCACAAAAAACTCCGATTCTAAAAAATAGAACATCATTGGAAAGTGAAAACATGTAAATAAATTAGAAAACAAATTCCCAATTACTAATAGAGAGTGATAGATAATTTGGTCAGGATATTGATGACAATCACAAAACCATGAATTAGTGAGGGGTTAAAAAGATAATCAATTCATCAAAATAATTTTTTTAGGATAATCGTATTTCCTTTAGATAATTATATTAGAGTTGTGGTGTTCCTTTACTATCTTGACTAAAAACATAAGTAAATATTCTTACTTTTCAAGTAAAATTTCATTATTTAATTAATTTCCACCTCAATCTAATTTGTTTTTCCAAACGATGAGTATTTGAGATTATTTTCTTTATATATGAAGCAATAAAATCAATTTCAGTGGATCTCAAAAGTATATTAAGTTATTACTCTAATATTTTGGAACTATTCAAGACCAAGAATTGTTAGTATAATGTTATAAAATGAAGAAAATAAATAAACATTAAAATAATATATTTAATTCTAATTTTTTTTGAATTCCAGAAAAGGATACACTTAGTTCATTTTGTAAATAACCATACATACCATATATAATAAATAAAATAAATATTAAATAATTTTTTTAGACTCAATGTTTATCTCATACCTTTTATCTTTCATCACAAAAAAATTTAATTTTATTCTTCACAAATAATTTTTAATGTTTAATCAATTTTTAAACCTAAAGTTTACACTTAAATTAGCCTAATAAAACATATTCCAAATATCAATAATCACCATAATAAGTCACTATATGATCTTTTATTATAGTAAAATTCACAAATATATCCTAAATAAAAATTTAGGTAATGACCTAAAATTTAATCCCTTAATTGACCATAAATAACTTTGAAAATATTACATTTTTAATGAATCACATTTCAACCATCAATATTATCTACGTCCCACTCTCTAATATCCCATAATTAACTTAAAATCAAAACACATAAAAAACACAGAGTTATTTAAATATAAATAGATTATTATTCCTAATAAAGAGTAAAAGATTCTAATAACTTCAAATCCCATCAAATAAAACATTAAAAAAAGGTGTTGATACCTTTGAACTTATAATCAATTGTAAGCTTATAAAAAAAATGACAGAATCCATATATTTTAAATTAACCTCCCCTAAAAACATATATTTTCCCAAAAAACTGACACAATTATTATTCCTCAAATAACTTTATAGTTTATTTAATATATTCCAAAAATCCAAAAAATAAATAAATATAATCAAATATAACCTAAATCTATCTTTTATCAACTAATAAATTTTGAGGCTAGTAATACTATTATAATAATGTCAATCATATTTTTATCCAAACTAAACACATGATTTCAATTTCTAATGCAGAGACATCCATAGAAGCTTCATGATTCTTATATCCAAAATAACCTTGATATAACACTTCCATAACATAATTGTTGAATCCTAATACATTAACACTTAAATCCTTTTACTTCCATCTTAGAACATTAACTAGGCTTCATCATATTATTCTAAAATACTCCATTACTACAATATTAAATATGAATCATTTCATAAGATTCATCAATATCAATTTTATTATTATTTTTAATTTTAAAATAAGCAATACTATTAAAATAGCCCGTAGCATTCATATGCCATTCATAGTCTCTTCATCATCTCTGGTAAAACCATTACATGCAAAACCTTGTTCATTCAATTTTAAATATTTCTTAATAGGGAATTTATTTGAAATGTACTGATAATTTCTACATTTAAAACATTCTATCATCAGGGATACCTTATAGAGACCATTATTCTCATATAGTTCATTAACTAATATTTTAATTTTTCTATGAAAATAAATGTCATTATGTCCTTCTTTCCCACACTAAAAAAATCTTCTCAATTATTTAAGGCATTTAGTTAAGGGATTCTTCCAAAATTATATAAATTTTTGACAATGAGTATTCCTTCTTACATTGTATTTATGAATCTCCATATTTATATTATTTAGTGTGTCCATAAACTCACTAATGTTTATATTTCTTATCACATAATGGAATAACTGATTAGGAGTAATAACATGTTTTCACATTCCATTTATTCTATCATTTTGTTTATCATAAGAGTGATAATTCCATTGAACATTAAATTCAAAATTAACATAATACCTTTTGGTTCCATCCACTGAATAAAACAAAAAAAACATAGTTCCAATAATAATAAAAATTTTCTTAAAGGAAATAATAATGAAAAAACTATTATTTAATGGATTCTAAAATCATGAAAAACTATTTTATTACACCTTTGGTTTAACCTAGTTCATTCATGATCATTACAAAAACATTAGGATTATATCCTACACATTGACTTATCCCTAGGGTTCTCACTAAAATTTTCTAAACCCAGTTTCCAAAGGTTAAATAAAACTTTCTCTGATACCTACTATGATAACCCATAATTTTCATACATTGATATAATTTCTTAGTTGATTAATATTTGATACATAATATAAATATTGATGTAATAACTACATAGGTCAAATGACTTTGGAAACATGGACACTTAAACTGATGTTTCATAAAATATTTACATTATCAACCACTAATTTATTAATAAATGGAAACCACAATTGAAAGTAATACCCTTTATAACATAAATAATAATCACGAGTCATGGTATAAATCTTTATAGTTAATAATACATGAATTTTAAATTAATCAAATAACATGATCAATGAGAGAATATAATTTGTATAAGACATAATTTGGTGACATAAAAAACAAGAATACAAAATCATTTCATTTGTATTCAAGGTTCATTTCCTAGACAATGAAAGTGGAATTAGTTCACAACTCAATCGATGATAATAGTTAAGGTTCACTCCCATGTTTATCATTTTGAACAAAGTTCCTTATTGACCTGGGTTCATTCCACATTCTAGTCCTATTTGTCTATTGAGATGTCAATATTTACCCAATGTATTTAATGTAGATATAGGTCCCACCCATAATTGGTTACAAAAATCCATTTAAATGTAATAAAAAATAGAAATATCTATAAAAAAATATCATAGAACAATTATTATATAATCACATAATAACTGATGAAAAAAATGAGTTTTAGAATCATTTCTTCAATTAACTATGGCATAACCCATGAAAAATAAATGGGATTCATGAACATCTTGTCAACATAAATGTTAACCATCCAGATAAAGAGTATGAATGGTATCAATTTATTAAAGCCCCATTAAATCATAATTATCATCAAAATATATTATCATATATGCATATTAATTTAAAATATTAGTGAAATATTTTTGATGAAAATATTATTTTCATTTTGAAAATATCTTTTAAAATTAAAATATTTAAAAAGTTTTAAGGAAAAAATTTTCATTAAAAAAACCTTGAATACATTTCATGGAATATTAAAAAGGGTGAGGAGTTGTGATGTAATAAAACTCATCTCACGCCATACAGGTATACAAAATACATTCTTTTAATATTGTTGTTAAAATTTAAAAAAATACCTTGTTCAAAAAATTAAAAGAATATTCCTTTTATATAATATTGAAAAATTCATACATGAATAAAAATTAATTTAGTCAATCATATGAGAATATTTAAAACCTTCCTTAAGAATGTTTTAGAGAATATGGATATGGAAGAAAAGGTTTTTTTGACTGAAGAGACAAATAAAGTCAATTTCTACTTAAAAAAATATTTTCAGTATCTTGAGTACATAAGGTTATAATAATGAATAGAAAATATTTATTTGAAATACATAAGAATAGTATAAGGGAATTAATTAGTTTCTTTATAGTTAGATCAAACAATTTCATCATCTAATTCATAATACTAAATAATCTAAATAATTAATGGGATTATAACATAAAACCCTGACCACTAAACATTTGAATCAAAATACCCATAAAAGAATGAAATAAATATTGAAATGTATATAAAATAATATTAATTTGAAAAATAATAAATGATATTAATGTTAATTATATACACCACACAAAATAAACAAATGGTGTATAAGGCATATGTCCAATAAAAATAAAATTGAGACGTAAATCCATTACCTTAGGTTTGACATCCTTCATATATGTTGAAACCTCATATATAATAAATATAGATTTTTAATAAATTGATTAAAAACCCATAACAATATATATTATCTCATATATGATTTACTTATATTATTTTATCACCTATTTTTTATTACTTCTTTATTAAAAACACAATTTCAAAAGACATCTTCATCATTTTTCATATATGTTCTGGTTCAGTAGTTTTGGTACTTGTATTCTGATCTTGATTCCACAATCTAGATAATCTTATTAATGATATAAATATTATATATATTCATCATATACATGTTTATATTCATTCATAATAGTATAGATATAAAAATTAATTACATTGTTCATAGATACGGTATAATGTACAAACACATAAACATTGTTTTCAATTTTCTACAGATGGAATGAAAAAAAAGTTAAATAATAAATCAAATTTTAAACCATATTTTTTACCATCTATGTAAAATATAAATGAAAAATGGATCACTTCACTTCTTGGAGGTGGTCGTCCACACCCATGCAGAAGCAACACTATAATATTCCAACAGTTTGGATGGTAAGAAGGTAGATATGATATAATAATTACATAAGTATAATTAATTAATATTTATATATAGAAACATTTAATGCATAAAATACTCATCCATAAAATATTGCATTGAAAAATTAATTGTATCACTTTGTGGATTCATAAATCCATATTTACACACAAGAGACATTTTCACCTCCCATTTGATTGAATGAGGATGAATCAAATTTGTTTCACAATCCTAATAACATATCATCATATTTATGATAATGAAGATATAATTTTATAAATACTATAATATATTTATACAATCTTAAATAATAATTATATAGAATGTGATTGGTTAAGGCGATTACCTCTTCTTTGAAATAACTCATTTACATATCCTTATAAGGGATATATGGTTGGTATTTTGGGAATAAAAAAACCTCTATAATTGTTATAGTATATTGGAGAACATTAATGATCATATTCTGGTTGATCTATAAAGTATAATGTAGGGTGAATAAGAGAAATGAGGGGTTCTATTTTATAATTGAGGGGAGGGGATCTCATGGATTTTCATAAAAAATAAAATATATTAATGTCACTCTCAAGAAAAATAGTTTCAAATTGTCTAAAAATGTGAATGGGGTGACATTTTAGACCATATATTTTCCCCATTTTACTATTTTAACATTTTTATTATATTTATGTAATTTAGTAAACTTTCATCATAATAAAATATCATTATTGCCAATATAGACACTATTCGGTTAATTTGACTTAAAAGTCATAGATAAAAACTTATAATTAGAATATAATTAATTAAAATAATAGTAATATGTTGTATTAATCTAATTAATTCATGTATCAAATTAAATCAATAAAATTTTATTACTTTTAATATTTTTAATATCATATATTATATTTGTTTATTAATTGAACAAATAAGGCATGGGCGTTGCATAAGAATTTAAGATTATTATATAATTTTTAAAAATTAAAAATAAATTTATAAAATTAATATAATTGAATTAATCTCAATATAGAAACATATATTCATTAGAAACATTCATTTTTACATATGTGGACACATATGTTATATTTAAAACTAAGAGTGACATTTTGTAGCATTATTTGATTTAAATATTATATAGATCATTTTTATTCCAAAATATCCATTAATAAAATTAATTTCAATCCTAAGTTGATAAGTGTATAATTAAATTCAACCAATAATAATTATTATGGAATGATATGTGTTTTTCACTTAGTTTTAACCTAGATTAACCCAGTTTACCCATTATTGAGGTGATAAATTTTACCAACAATACAATTCACATTGGTGAAAAATAAAAGGGGCATATTTACAATTTTTGAACATAATTATTAAAAATTTGGAATTTAATTTAATATTTTAAATTTATATAAGTGAATAAATTAATTTTAAAATAAGTTCACAATATGCAACAAAAACTCATTTTTAGAAAAACACATTTTTTAAGAATAAAAAAATGTTTATTCTGATCCCATGCCCAAAAAAATATTAAATGAATTTTAAGAGGAATTATTTACTATATAATATATAAATTTAATTTAATTCATTAACCATAAGTGAATAATTAATTCTATTAAGATAAAATTACATTTTGTGCACAAAAATAGGTTTAAAAAAAATCATTTTTACGTATAAAAAAGAGTTTATACCAAATTCGTAAATAAAATTTATTCGAATGAAGAAAATTGGATTATTTAAAATATATGAGAAGTAATTTTACTTTTAATCCATATTAAATAAAATTGAGACTTTGTAAATGGTTTAAATAAAATACATTATTTATTAAAAAACATTATATTTCACTACTCACCAGAAAATCTATCTTGTCATAAAAATATGATAACTTCACCATAAGATAATTTTTATATGAGGATTTAAAAAATATATTTAATTTAGGAAATACAATTTTTATCTTTTTGAAAATTTTAGTTTAACATATTCTCCAAAAACATTAAAAAACATTTTTTGAAGGAAAACAATTTTTTTAAGTTTTATATAAAATTTCCAAAAATTGAATGCCTATTTAAAAATAATTTGTCAATACATATATACTGTGTTGGATATTTTTATATATTTCATAAATAAATTAACTCTAATCATAACTTCCAATTTAATGGGGGAGGTTATAAGGTTTATATTTAAAAAATAAAATTTCATGGTTCATTTAGTATTAATGTTATATATATTGTACTCTATTGGAAATAATGTAATTTTTAAATATAGGGGTGTTACATGTTAATAATTTTACATCCTCTTTGGATATATTATTTTTCTCTTATAACATAATCCTTATAGAAATGATTTTTTAGTGAGACATGGACATATAATGGATGGGAAGAAATTTTGGGAAGTTATTTGGGGAGAGATTTCACAAAAAAGAAAGGCTTATCCTATGTAGAGAAGTGAATAGATGATATTCCCTTTAATAAGTGAGAGGAGTGAACCCCTTTATAATATTAATTTCATTAAAATGTAATTAATGTATTTCTAAAATCCTATAGATCCATGGAAACCTATTTTTGAATTTAGGATAGGTTATGGTCTAAATCCACTCCTCTAATCAAATTTAAACATGTTTTATTTATATTTTAATCCTTACATATTAATTTAACCATCTTATTAACCATTTTAACCATTAGTGTTGTGAAAAAAATTATTCCATGGAAAGTATTCATTATAACTTCAAATGAAATTGAACCCATTAAAAAATTAGAACATTATAATCTTAAATAAGTAATAAAGTCAACAAGATTCAATTTCCAAAAGTGTTAAAAATTGATTCTATTATAAGTTTCAAAGATTTAATGAAAACTATTTTTTGAAAAATTTCCTTTTAAACATAAAATTATTTCATTCCAGAATATTATATATTATTGATTCTCATAGAATTACATAGATTATTATTAATAATATTGATCTTATTTGAATTTCAATTCTAATAAAATAAATAAAGGTTCATTTTCAATTATTGATTAATAATGAAGAAGAAAAATATTTTTTAATAGTATAAAAACATCACAAAGATTTTAAAAATTATAATCATTGATTTTTTTATGTTCATAATTATATATTAAATTAAATTATATTTATTATTAAAATTAATTTTAACTATAAAAAATATATCATAAACATTCAATTCATTCTTATATCATGATAATTTCATAGAAGTGACATCATTTTCAAAACCAGAATTTTTCTCTATTCACCCAAAAAATCAACCTTCTCTAAAAATATGAAAAAACCATATTTATAAAATTTTAAAATTATGAATTAAAATATAAATTTAATTTTACTAAATAGGAATTATAAATTTATAAATTTATATTCTATATGAGAATAAAACACATATATAAACCCGCATTTGAAGAAAATATTTCCCTTTTAAACATTAATTGATATTTAAATTATAATCTAATTAATTAAGTGAAAATATATAGTTTCATAAATTTTAGTATTATATATTATCATAGTATTTTTGTAAATTGATTAATTTATTTCAGTAATATAAAATAAAAAATACTTTAGAAAAATTTATTTAAGAAATATTTTTTTTATCCAATGTATAATTTTAATCATATCATATTATTTATTTATTTTCAAATTGATAAATTTCATCCATTGGAATAAAAAAATAAAAAATAAGTATCAAAATTGATTACTACCATTCTATATGATAACTAATTTTATTAATATTTCATGGATCATTTTATTTCAGTGTTGTGTGTAATGTAATCTATTGAACATAATATTATTTGTAGGATAATTTCATTTTGAAATCATGGGGTGATATACACAAATGTTTTTACGTTTATTTCAAGAAATTAGAAAATAAAATTTTGATTTATTAAATTTTTTTATTCATTTTAAAAACATAATTTTCAATAATTTAAATGCTAAAAATAAAACAAATTAATTTTTTAATACAATACAAATAATAAGAATAAAATTTATGAACAAAATATTTCTATTTATCAATGAATTACTTGAATAATATTCCTTACCATTTCAATATTTTTTCATGAATTTCATCCCGTTATTTTATTGATTTAATTTTTTTTCAATTTAATTTAACTTTATATTTATGTATTTCATTTTATTTTTTTATTGAGGCATTATTCACTTAATTTTGGTGTTGTGTGCAACATAATCTACAAACCACATCAAATTTATTAAATAGAAATATAATTTAAAGTATATGGGTGTTAAATCCTACACCCTAAAAATAAAATCCCCCTATAAATTATGATACACTAATGAATATAAATTATGATATTTTGGCCTCATTACATCCTTAGGTTCCAACACTATTTCCTCAACTTTTTTTACCACAAATCATTTACAAGGTGAATGGTCATGATCTGTAGCATTTTATCTTTTCTATTCAAATTATCTCATGGAATTTATTAATAATATAAAACATAAACTAGGGGTTTAAACCCTATGTTTATAAAATTTAAAATATTAGGAATGAAATTATATATGGTAGATATATAGAAAACATCATTAACTATAGATAGGTTCAACCGAAGCACAAAGAGATAACATAACATCCACATATAATTATGAATCTCATAGAGATTAATATATAAAGGGTTTAACTTCCCCTATATACAAATTTAACAACCTTATTCCAAGGGGATATTCATAATAATACCTTATTTCTATTATCAAACTGTAGGTCTCCTTGAGATTTATCAACACAAATCTTCTTTCTACAATGATCCACCTTAATTTTTTATTGAATATCCTTAAACTTCTCTACCATTTCATCATCTAGATCAATCCCCAATAGATTTGGTTATCCAACATCATCCAAAGATGTTGATGTTTTGAACATATTTCTATATATAGATTTATAAGGATTCATATCACTGCTCAAGTTAAAGCTATTTTTATTTCAAAATTCATCTAGTGAAATATTTTAAACCCATATTCCTTTTAAATAAAAAATAAAACATATCAACATAACTTATTAGGATTGAATGTTATTTTTTATCCGACCATATATATAAGGATGATATGTAGTGTTGAAACTCAACTATATATTTAATGCTTTCTAAATAATTTATTAGAACTTTGAGTTCATACTCAAATCCCGATTATATATGATTGATAATGGTACTATATTAAACCTTACCACTTAAGTATTGTATATCATGAAATTTTTTTCAATTGATTTTATTTCATATTGTAATAAAATAGACTTACTTTTTAAGGTGATAGACTATAACCTAAATGGAATTATGAAATTTATATGAATATGAAATAAAAATGAGAAAACCCATAGTGATCAATTCCCATTTTCAAATAGTTATAGGTAATGCTTTTATCATCTACTCATACCTTTTACATTAATACTTAAATTATATATATATATATAAGGAATTTATATACATACACAATAATATAAATTTTCATGGTATCCCAGTAAAACTTATCCTTGAGATATATATAAACCTTTTTTACTTCTAAAACTAATTAAGAATTATTATCAAAGTGATTCGTCCAATATCTCAATCTTTTATTTTATTATTGTAATGAAATATATATGATATCAAAATATCATAAAACCTCCATTGTAAAAATTGAACTTTGGAACATTGTTTACCATATTTTCTATTAAAAATCACAATTTTATGTATCTTTTATCTTAACATGGATGGATAATTGAATATATTTTTGAATAAGAAGATTTCCCCCTTTCCATATGATTTCATCGTCTATCCTCAGTACATCCATAAATAATGGATCTCTTTAAATATTTATCATGGATAAATTATTTTGGTATTTCTAACATCAAGCAATGACTACCCTATTCGGCCTCTCAATGTGGTAATGTATTAATCATGTAAAATTTATCATTAAATCCAACCATACCCTTTAGTATATATGTAAAGACCCATAAAATTCAAGGGAAATTTTTTATTAATTTTCTTTGGGGTTTTACAAGAACGCAGTTTTTGACGGCACCTGATTCCGAGGCCCGGTGTGCCTAGAATCATTTTCCAAAGTTTGGCTCGGGTATGTTCAATGAACGAACGAGCGGGTTTTTCTAACTTTTGAACCGTTGCTCGGAATCGAATTCCGAGAGGACCGATGAAACCGCAGCGCCGGTAATTTCTTAGGAACGCCTATTCCAGAGTTGCGTTTACACGAGGGGAGTTGATAAAAATTGTGGAAGTTAAAAATAAAAATTTAACAACAATTTTTATTTTCCACTTGGTAGTTTTATCCTAAGTAAGGGAGTTGGGGGTGGGACCCACATGTGTTAACCAACCTTGAGAGGATAAGGTTGGGTGGGACCCACACGATCCCAACCCCTCACTTTCCTAACTCCTCAATACCCCCCATTTAATTTTGCCAACATATCTCCTCATTAATTTTTAACAAGTTTTGTTTAATTAAATGAGTGGACTTAATTTTGAATGTTCAAAATTTAAAGTTTTTGGCAAAGGAAATAAAAGAAGGTTAAGGCCTTATTTTATTTTGGTTGAATCTTTGTGTTGAAGGGGGGAACGTTCTTCTTTTCTTTTGGAAGAACTTAATCTTCCGGGCGAAGAACTTTTCTACCACGACGAAGAACGCCGTCACGCCTTTCTTCCGAAGAACGACGACGTGCCATCCCTCGTTCTTCTTCCCACGTCAAAGGAAGGGAGATGCCGTTCCACCTCAGACAACGTCCGTCTTCATCTACGAATCCACTTTCCGCGACACCGACCCGCGACGCGATGTCTTTTTCTTCGCGACAGAAAGCTCGTTCAAGCCACGCTCGAGGTAGGGGATTTATTTTATTT
Organism: Viscum album; assembly: GCA_963277665.1. NCBI lineage: Eukaryota > Viridiplantae > Streptophyta > Magnoliopsida > Santalales > Viscaceae > Viscum > Viscum album. Next base: position 2,000,316,455 of record OY728157.1, read on the forward strand.
TGTTCGAGATTACTCCCTTAATTTTTTTTATTCTTCGTGAATATGTCCAACTGTTATCGTTTAACGAGAGGGGTCCGGACCGCACAAAGACGGCCGACCCACCTCCTTTTTCCATGTTGGATTCTTTTGTGGTCTGAAATGGGAGTGGTGCGGTGCCGTCGCACCGTGCGGGTTCGTGCGGCAAGAAATGCGCGGCGCCGTCGCGCCGCACCGTGAAATCATACAAGGACGCACCACCGTTGCGCCGCGTCGGCGAAACCTGAAAATACCACGGCCGGAGAGGGGCCGCGGCGGAGGGGCGCGGTGCCATCGCACCGTACCGGACGAACCAGGCCGTGGTCGGTTCCGGGCCGCAGCGGAGCAGGGTGACCAGCGGCCGGTTCCGGGCCGCCGGTGTCGGCGAAGGAGGAAGGACCGGCCGTCGCCGGTCCTTGTTGGCAGAACCGGCCGGCCGGTGCAGGCCGACCGAACAAAGGGAAAATCGGGGGATTCAATTCCCCCGGCCGGCCAAGCAAGTGGTCCCATTAATGGGGCCGCGGTTACAGGGAAATCGGGGGGGCAGCCCCCCCCCCCCCCGCGAGCCGGAACGGCTTGGCGTTTGGCCAAGCCAGCTGGCACCGCACGCCAGCGCCCCGGGTCGCCGGCCGGACCGGGCCGCTCCGGGCCAGGCCGACCCGGTTCGGGCCGACCCGGGGGGTCGCGGGCCGGGTCGTTCGGGCCCGAAACCCCCGTTTTCGGACCGTCTTCGGTCTTTTGCCCATAACTTGGGATACAGACCTCCAATCGACGCACCGTCTGTTGCGTAGCGATCCTTGGAACGATACGGTCATTTTGGTATATTGCACTCAAGGTTTCAGAATACTTTGGGTTCGGCCGGGTTGGTTCAGATACGAAACCAAGTGGGCCCTCGGAGCAGAAACGCTTATATCTTGAGCTCCGGACGTCCGATTGACGTGCCGTCGACTTTGATGGATTCCTCTAAGTGAGACGGATCTTGTGGATTAATCCGCTCGAGGTTTAGATGCCGTCGGAGTACGGTCGGGTTGGTTCGCTCACGAAACCAACCGGGCCCCTTAAACGAAAAAGCCAATAACTCACAGACCGGGCGTCCGATTGACGCGTCGTCTGTCTCGTTGAATTCCTCTTGATGAGACGAAACTTTTGGTATACTTAGCCTGAGTTTTGGTTGCTGTTGGATAGTGTCCGGGTTGGATCGTACCCGAAATCCAACCGGGCCCCTAGAACGGAAAAGCTGATATCTTTCAGACCGGACGTCCGTTTGACGAACCGTCAGCGGCGTTGGTGATCACGTTGAGAAATGGTCCCTATGAGTATAACCTATGAGAGTTCGGGGTACTGTTGAGATACGGCCGGGCTGGTTCACTCACGAAACCAACCGGGCCCTTGGGACGAAAAGGCTAATAACTCACAGACCGGGCGTCCGATTGACGCGCCGTCTGTTGCGTTGAGACCCCTATGACGAGGCGGTATTTTGAGATACTTTTTCGTGGGACTTTGAGATACTTGAAGAATCGACCTGTAGCTTGTGGATCGGACCCTCCCAGTGACGAGCGAGCGGAGTACGAAGACCGTGTAGACGACTGAGACCTGACGACTGCTTGACCGACTTGACTTGGAGTGAGTCGACTAGCCCAGTGGACGGAGTGCCCGATATTTGGCGGCAGACCCACAGTGGACGGAGCACCTGGTATTTGGAAGCAGACCAGCGGTACTCGACCGGAGGAGTACCTCTGTACGCTATTAGGGGGAGCGCCCGGTATTTGGCGGCAGACCCACAGCGGACGGAGCGCCCAGTATTTGGCAGCAGACCCATGGTACTCGACAGGAGGAGTACCTCAAAGACTTGGATTAGTGAGAAGTACCTCGGAGTCGTGACATGACCACTGTACACTCCAGAGACGGGGCTCTTCAGCAGTTATGGTTTCGATAATGAAATCCTGGTTTGAGCTGAGTCTATGACCTTGTGTTTGCCTCATGATTGAGATGGGTCACTTGATAACTTAGGTATATGTATGAGCATATACCTGGGTAGTGGTTATGCGTTGATTTCATAATCTTTGTGTTTCCTCATAATTGAGATGGGTTACTTGATAACTTAGGTATATGTATGGGCTTATACCTAAGTAGAGGTTATCTACTGAGATCTTCTTGTGGTTATCCTTGTTGGTTTTAGTGAGACCTTGAGGGTCTCGGGGTCCCTACTGAGTATCGTTATACTCACCCCTGCATGGGCTATGCCCGCACCTCATTGTGTTGGTTGCAGACGACGGGCAGTGCTGACGGAGGCCGAGTGTTCGAGGAATGGACGGTACCCGGAGGTGGACTACACGACGAGTCAGTATCCGGAGGTGGACTTCACGGTGAGACGACACTCGGAGGAGGTTGACGGGCGAGAGCGTTGTGGAGGCTATCTGTACCTACCCTTTAGGTAGGATCCGTGGTGGACGATCCAGGAGCTGTGCCATCTGTACCTACCCTTCAGGTAGGATCCAAGGAGGACGTCCCAGGAGCCGCTTCCGTTCTTCCAGCTGTTGTCTTTTTCTGTTTTACTTTTGTTTAGTTGTAGTTGTACTTTCAGTTGGGTTTGTATTCTGGCCCATTTACTTTTCATCACTTCTCTTTGTACTTAGTGTTTTACTTCCGCTTGTACTCTGTGGTGTTTTTTTACTTTTATATAAAGTCAATGCCTTCCCAGTTATCGGGATTTACGCCTTTAGTGCTAGTCGCCAGCCCCTGGCCTATGGAAGGCGGGCTTGGGGTAGTCACGACACGGGCCTCGAGGACGGGTCGTGACAAATTGGTATCAGAGGAGGTTCTACCTCAGAACTTATAACTGATATTTTCTTTCTGTGAAGCAATAGTGTTAAGATTACCGAGTGTTGTTTTCAGTTCAAGGAGTCTAGTGTTGGTGCGGGCGGCCGACGTATCCATACACCAGGACCCTGACAACAGATTTCTGACTTTATGCACGAAAACACTAATTGCGCGTGTGTTTCCAGAAGTTTTTAAATATCAGATCAAACTAGGTCAGCTCACCAGGTATAAGTCTTTTGACCGTGTCATGTCTGTTTCTTTCAGGATGCCTCCCCGCGGACGACCAGCTAGAGCCCCGAGAGTTGTTTGTACTGACAGCCCGCCGAGCGACGTGGCCTCAGTACAGGGCCCTATCCCAGCTGAGGCAACAGTAGGCGCACCAGCGGTACTACTACCTATTGGGCCACCGATGCCACCAGCCCCAGCAGCAGAGGGTGCACGTCGCTTGAGCGCATTGCACGAGTTCCAGCGCCAGAGGCCACCCAGGTTCCGGGGAGAGACGGACCCGCATGCGGCTGAGGATTGGCTGGAGGCTGTGGTGAGAGTCTTCAGGATAGTGGGGACGCTGGAAAACTTCATGGTGATCCTTGCTGCCAGCCTTCTTCAGGCAGCAGTAGGCAGATGGTGGAGCCTGATTCTCCAGATGCATGACGAGGCGGCACTTCTTTGGGCAGACTTCGAGAGCCTGTTCCGAGTAGAGTTTGTACCAGCCAACCTTCGAGAAGTGCGTATACAGGAGATACTTCAGCTGCAGCAGGGCAGCATGACAGTGGCACAGTATTCAGCGAGGTTCACAGACCTCTTGCGCTACTCCACAGATATGGTACGGGACCCGTTCTTCAGGGCCTGAACCTTCGAGCAGGGGCTCAGGCGGGAGATTAGAGCTTCTGTTGTTTCTCATAGCATTCTGACCCAGACAGGGGTGTTGGAGAGAGCCCTCTTAGTGGAGAGTTTCCTTGCTGAGCAGTCTCCAGCAGCACGACCCACCACTAGCCGGCCTGCGGCAGAGTCTTCTGCAGTAGACAGTAGACAGATGACGCAGAGGTCCAAGAGGACCAGACCTACCGGTGGCTGACTGCACGACTCAGGTTCAGTTGTGCGGGGGAACCAGGGTGGAGTCAGAGCCAGTCGTTCCGAGAGTGGACAATGTTACTCTTGCGGCGGGATTGGTCACATGGCACGTGACTGTCCGACCCGCCATGCAGATGACCAGCAGTTAAATGAAGAACCTCCCAGGCAGAGGCAGAGGTTCGATCAGGGCAGACCGCAAGGAGCAGGCGGCCATGGAAGAGGAGCTGGCCGTGCAGTTGGAGGTGGACGACGCTTCGGGGTGTTGCCACCACCACCACCAGGAGGCCCACCCCGACCATAGGGGACATGAGGACATGGGAGAGCTCAGCTTCAGGCAGCTAAGGCCTATGGTCATGGAGCTCCGGAAGCAGATGAATAGGAGCGGGACTAGCTCCAGACCTGGAGGCTATTGATTATGTTTCTTCTAGTTTTGTTGTTGTTACATTTGTGTCTTTGTACTATGAGCTGCAATAATGAAAAGACACTTATCTTTGTAAAGTTTGCTTTCCTGTCCTTTTGTTTGGTTGATACTGAGTTGTCTTGGTTAAGACTGTTGAATTGACCCTAACTTTCGAGATTTCTACTGGAGGAGACCTAGTGACCTCACACTGATGCCGACAGTGTGACTCGACCCTTGGAGGCGAGAGTGACAGTTGGATCTCTTGGTAGTTACGTCGAGGCCTTACAACGTCATCCATGACATGAAAGCATCATTCATGTCAGGATTGACTATATTAGGCAATGAATGTGGTTCATCCAGGGGATGAGACCAGATTTCTCTTATCGGAAAAGAAGAAATCATAGCAGCTCTTGCGAGACTAGAGAAGGTCCAGGTCATCCAAGAGCGGATGAGGACAGCACAGGGCCGACAGAAGCCTTATGCTGACAGGATTTGGAGGCCTCTAGAGTTCGATTATGATGATCACGTCCTTATACGGATTTCACATCGACGAGGTTTACGGAGATGTGGCCAAGGTAGCATGTTATCCCGGAGGTTCAGTGGACCTTCTTAGGTCCTCAGCTGGGTAGGCGAAGTGGTTTGCCGCTTGACGCATCCACCTCAGTTGCACCAGGTGCACGACGACTTCCACGTATCTCAACTGAGGAGATACGTGCTCGACCCTTCGCATATCATCGACCATGGGGAGCTGGACTTTGGCGATGGGGTGAATTTCACGGAGGTTCCAGTGGGAATCGAGGATCGACAGGAGCGGATCCTATGAGGATGGACGATTCCTCGGGTGCACTTTCACTGGCAGTATGGGAACCTCCAGGTGAGCACATGAGAGCAGGAGGCTCATATGCGTGCTCAGTACCGCATTTGTATCCCTAGTTTGTGTTGTAGCTTTACGGGGACGTAAAGACCTGAGGTGGGAGTAATGTAAAGAACTGTAAAATTTAAGGGAAATTTTTTCTTAATTTTATTTGGGATTTTAAAAGAACGCAGTTTCTGACGGCACCTGATTCCGAGGCCCGGTGTGCCCGGAATCATTTTCCGAAGTTTGGCTTGGGTACGTTCAGTGAACAAACGAGTGGGTTTTTCTAACTTTTGAACCGTTGCTCGGAATCGAATTCCGAGAGCACCGATGAAACCGCATCACTGGTAATTGCTTAGGAACGCCTATTTCAGAGTTGCGTTTACACGAGGGGAGTTGATAAAAATTGTGGAAGTTAAAAATAAAAATTTAACAACAATTTTTATTTTCCACTTGGTAGTTTTATACTAAGTAAGGGAGTTGGGGGTGGGACCCACATGTGTTAACCAACCTTGAGAGGATAAGGTGGGGTGGGACCCACACGAGCCCAACCCCTCACTTTCCTAACTCCTCAAAACCCCCCATTTAATTTTGCCAACATATCTCCTCATTATTTTTTAAAAAGTTTTGTTTAATTAAATGAGTGGAATTAATTTTGAATTTTAAAAATTTAAAGTGTTTGGAAAAGGAAATAAAAGAAGGTTAAGGCCTTATTTTATTTTGGTTGCATCTTTGCGTTGAAGGGGGGAACGTTCTTCTTTTCTTTTGGAAGAACTTCATCTTCCGGGCGAAGAACTTTTCTACCACGACGAAGAACGCCGTCACGTCTTTCTTCTAAAGAACGACGATGCACCATCCCTCATTATTCTTCCCATGTCAAAGGAAGGGAGACGCCGTTCCACCTCGGACAATCTCTGTCTTCGTCTACGAATACTCTTTTCGTGACACCGACCCGCGACGCGACATCTTTTTCTCCGCGACGGAAACCTCATTCAAGCCACGCTCGAGGTAGGGGATTTATTTTATTTTGTTCGAGATTACTCCCTTAATTTTTTTTATTCTTCGTGAATATATCCAACTACTATCATTTAACGAGAGGGGGCCAGACCGCACAAAGAAGGCCGACCCACCTCCTTTTTCCATGTTGGATTCTTTTGTGGTTTGAAATGGGAGTGGCGCGGTGCCGTCGCACCGCGCGGGTTCGTGCGGCAAGAAATGCGCGGCGCCGTCGCGCCACGCCGTGAAATCATACAAGGACGCGACGTCGTCACGCCGCGTCGGTGAAACCCAAAAATACCGTGGCTGGAGCGGAGGGGCGCGGTGCCGTCACACCACGCCGGACAAACCAGGCCGCGGTCGGTTCCGGGCCGCGGCGGAGCAGGGTGACCGGCGGCCGGTTCCGGGCCGCCGGTGTCGGCGAAGGAGGAAGGACCGGCCGTTGCCGATCCTTGTTGTCAGAACCGGCAAGCCGGACAAAGGTAAAACCAGGGGATTCAATTCCCCTAGCCGACCAAGCAAGCAACCCCATTAATGGGGCCGCAGTTATAGGGAAACCGGGGGGGCAACACCCCCCCGCGAGCCAGCTGGCGCCACGCGCTGGGTCGCCGGCCGGGCCGGGCCGTGCCCATCCGGGCCGGGCTGCGCCAGGCCGGGTTGCGCCAGGCCGGGCCGACCTGGTTCGGGCCGACCGGGGGGGTCTCGGGCCGGGTCGGTCTGTGCCCAAAACCCCCGTTTTCGGACCGTCTTCGGTCTTTTTCCCATAACTTGGGCTACGGAACTCCAATCGACGCACCGTCAGTTGCGTAGCGATCCTTGGAATGAGACAGTAGTTTTAGTATATCACACTCAAGGTTTCGGAATACTTTGGGTTCGGCCGGGTTGGTTCGGATACGAAACCAACCGGGCCCTCGGAGCGGAAACGCTTATATCTTGAGCTCCGGACGTCCGATTGACATGCCGTCGACTTTGATGGATTCCTCTAAGTGAGAAGGATCTTGTGGCTTACTTCTCTCGAGGTTTAGATGCCGTCAGAGTGCGGTCGGGTTGGTTCGCTCATGAAACCAACCGGGCCCCTGGAACGAGAAAGCCAATAACTCACAGACCGGGCGTTCGATTGACGCGCCGTCTGTCTCGTTGAATTCCTCTTGATGAGACATAACTTTTGGAATACTTCGCCTGTGTTTTGGTTGCTGTTGGATAGTGGTCGGGTTGGATCGTACCCGAAATCCAACCGGGCCCATGGAACGGAAAAGCTGATATCTTTCAGACCGGACGTCCGTTTGACGAACCGTCAGCGGCGTTGGTGATCACATTCAGAAACTGTCCCTATGAGTATACCCTATGAGAGTTCGGGGTACAATTGAGATACGGCCAGGTTGGTTCTCTCACGAAACCAACTGGGCCCCTGGGACGAAAAGGCTAATAACTCACAGACCGGGCGTCCGATTGACGCGCCGTCTGTTGCGTTGAGACCCCTATGACAAGGCGGTCTTTTGAGATACTTCTTCGTGGGACTTTGATATACTTGGAGTATCGACCTATAGCTCATGGAGCGGACCCTCCCAGTGATGAGCGAGCGGAGTACGAAGACCGTGTAGACGACTGAGACCTGACGACTGCTTGACCGACTCGACTTGGAGTGATTCGATTAGCCCAGTGGACGGAGCGCTCGGTATTTGGCGGCAGACCCATGGAGGACGGAGCGCCTGGTAGTTGGCAGCAGACCCGCGATACTCGACCGGAGGAGTACCTCTGTAGGCTATTAGGGGGAGCGCCCGGTATTTGGCGGCAGACCCACAACGGACAGAGTGCCCAGTATTTGGCAGCAGACCCGCGGTACTCGATAGGAGGAGTACCTCAAAGACTTGGATTAGTGAGCAGTACCTCAGAGTCGTGAAAGGACCACTGTACACTCCAGAGATGGGGCTCTTCAGTAGTTACGGTTTCGATAATGAAAATCCTGGTTTGATCTGAGTCTATGACCTTGTGTTTGCCTCATGATTGAGATGGGTCACTTGATAACTTAGGTATATGTATGGTCATATACCTGGGTAGTGGTTATCCGTTGATTTCATAACCTTTGTGTTTCTTCATGATTGAGATGGGTTACTTGATAACTTAGGTATATGTATGGGCTTATACCTAAGTAGAGGTTATCTGTTGAGATCTTCTTGTGGTTATCCTTGTTGGTTTTAGTGAGACCTTGAGGGTCTCGCGGTCCCTACTGAGTATCGTTATACTCACCCCTGCACGGGATATGCCCGCACCTCATTGTGTTGGTTGCAGACGACGGGCAGTGCTGACGGAGGCCGAGTGTTCGAGGACTAGACGGTACCTGGAGGTGGAATACACGACGAGTCAGTATCTGGTGGTGGACTTCACGGTGAGACGACACTCGGAGGAGGTTGACGGGCGAGAGCGTTGTGGAGGCTATCTGTACCTACCCTTCAGGTAGGATCCGTGGTGGACGATCCAGGAGCTGCGCCATCTGTACCTACCCTTCAGGTAGGATCCAAGGAGGATGTCCCAGGAGCCGCTTCCTTTCTTCTAGCTGTTGTCTTTTTCTGTTGTACTTTTGTTCAGTTGTAGTTGTACTTTAAGTTGGGTTTGTATTCTGGCCCATTTACTTTTCAGCACTTCTCTTTGTACTTAGTGTTTTACTTCCGCTTGTACTCTGTGGTGTTTTGTTTACTTTTATAAAGGCAATGCCTTCCCAATTATCGGGATTTACGCCTTTGGTGATAGTCGCCAGCCCCTGGCCTATGGAAGGCGGGCTTGGGGTAGTCACGACACGGGCCCTAAGGACGGGTCGTGACAATATATTCTAATATTTCTATGTGAATATATATTTTATGCTTTTATGATCGGTTTATATGGAACAACTTTAACCATAAATTTAATTCCTCTATAACATTAATGAAAAAGTACCATTTATAGATCTATATATTTAGTAAGGTAATTTTACTCCCTGACCATTAATTATAATGAGGAATACAATATCACCCTATACATATACATGAGAAAATATCCCAATCCCTTTATCTATCCAGTACTACAGATCAAAAAAATTTCTCCACCACAGGGTAGTGTAAGAACCAAGGAACTAAATAAACTTATCTTCTGTTGTTATAAATTTTCTTTACATTCATATATATAAAGGAATATGGCTCCCTTCCATGTCAACATGGATAGTGAATTTCCTAACCATGAATTATTTTTCATAATGATCCAATAGTATCTTGTAAATAATATAAATGTACAGATCATGATCAAAATGGTTGGTCTAGGAAATTGTTCAAAAATTTTCATCATTGAAGGATCCATTGATATACCATTTCATGTAATTATTTGACCTATGAATTATAATTTTAGTGTCTAGAGTTCATACTTGATAATTTTGTAAAAAACTAATCCAATTGAAAGGTATTCCACACTATCCTTAAATGATCTTCATTCTCTTCCTCTCTCTAGGAATTTATAAGAATATCATCGATAAAAATTACTATAAACTGATCAAGTAAATATATAAAGACTATATTCAATATATCCATGAATATTGAGAGGGTATTGGTAATTTCAAATTGGATAAAAATAAATTCATTGTGTTCATACCTTTAATGGAAGGATTTCATGGGTATATCCTTCCTTTAACATATAATTGACAATATCTAGATCAATGTTTAATGTTGTAAAATTATTTAGCTCCTCAAATTTGATAAAAAAGATCACCTACATGGTATAGATGATACTTATTAATAATTATGATCTTATTAAGATGATTATAATAAAAATCTCAATTCATTAACAGTAATTTATTTTTTTACAAAATTAATAGGTTCACCCCATGTGGAAGTATTTGGTCAAAATAATGCATTATCTATAATTTCCTAGAGTTTTTTTTTCAATTCATATAACTCAATTAAGTTTATTCTATACTAAGTATTTGAAATAAGTGTAACACCATGTTTTAGTTCTACTGAATATCATGATTTAGAGGATGAACATGAATTTATTCAAGAAATACATCAACATAATATTGAACAGTAGGAATATCAACAATTATGAGATTCTTCACAACCATTTAAGATAAATACCTCTAATTAATAGATAATATTATCCATATATTGGATATAATTTATAATGGAAACTCATCACCTTCCTTGCACATATATAGAAACAATATTTTATTAAGAATATTGATCTTGAATTCACATCCATGGAAACTCATGTTGGATATTTATAGAGGTAATCAATCCATTTAAAAAATCACATCATATTCTACTAAAGGGAGAATAACAATATTTTTGGGAAGAACATTATCATAAGATTCATTCAAAGTGGATTGATAGACTTGGGTCATGATCAATATACCATTTTTAGTTTTCACCACTAATTCAACATATGATCCTTATTGTGGAGGTGGGGCCCATTTACAAAATTATTCATATATAAAATATTAAGAAGTGGATAAATAAAATATGTTATTTTCATATTTAGGGTTAATGATAACTATAACATTCACTAGTTTGTTCGCAGGACCCACTTTGAGGGTGATAATCATATGATATATCTTTTTAACTGGAATTAAAAGGTTGTCAATGAAAATTATCTTCATCAACCATTGGATTCATGTAACTATTGTAATAATTCCTATATTATATGTAATTAAAGAATTAGAATTTGTGTGGTTCATTTGGTTAATATTTCTCTCCATTAATTATATCGATTATCCACTCCTAATTCCTTTTACATTTATTTTCTTTATGTTCTTATTTTCCACAACTAAAATAATCACTTTTAACTTAAGTAAATTTTCCCAATGATTCATTCCACAATTTTGATATAAAGGAAGATTAATTTTAATTCCTCGATGGGTTTTAATAACTAAATTTCCTCAGATATATATCTTTATTATTATCCCCATAAATAATAGAACAATTAGAGTTTCTAATATCTTATTATACAATTATAGAACACTGGATGACTTCTTCATTTATTTTAAATTCTCTTATATCCAATTATAATTTGTGACATAATTTCAAGCCACTAAATAATCGATATTTATTTTTATTTTAGGGTATAAAATGAAACCATATGCATATCATTCAAGTCTAGTGAAATTTTACTCATAAGTACTAATGGATTTATCATCCTTCAACATTAGATCGAGGAATTATATTTCCATTTTTAGGAAAATAGTTTTTGGAAAGTACCTTCTAAAAAATAATCTCTTTAAATATGCCAATTATATGGAGTAAATTTCTCCATATTTATATGTGTTCTTAATAAGATTATACAACTGATCTTCTCCACCTTCCAAATGATAAAAACTTTGGAATTTTTTTAATTCATTGACAACTATAGAAAAAAATATATTTTCAATGGTACTAATAAATTTATTAGAAATTAGTATATATGAGGCCTCGCTAAATGAATTTGTATGTTTCCTCCTGAATTAATTAGTAGTACATTTCCACTTTTATTGAATATTTAAAGGATTAAAATGTTTCATGGATTGAATGATTTTTATAAGCATCGAGGAAAGTTTTTATATAACATTCTCTATACCATTATATTTCTCATGAGAAAAATCTGTACATTTACGACCACTTCCATATTAGTCACTATTTCTTACTAGTCCCATCCATTTAATAAAACCTTGAATAATTGTTTAAGAATAAATAATCATTAATCCAAGTGATATATCATAAAATCAGGAAAATCATTCCTAATATATCATAAATTATCAAAACATATTATAAACCTATGATAGTATAAAATCATCTTATTTGAATTTTTTTCAAAAGATTTAATAGGTTATATTATCTTATATTTCATAACATAATATATATAATCAAAATTTACCATACTCTAATACCGATATATTTGACTCAAGTATAATTTTTTATAGTATTACATCATTTTAAGGAATATTTAATACATATTATAATAATTTATCCCACAAAACCATAATGGTTTTGTGTCTCTGGATACTAGATATACAATCAAATTATTTCATGAAGTATCCTCAATATCTCCACAAATGTTGTCCTCAGGAAATACCATTCTTATACATTCCCAAAGTATTTTTTTCAAAACCTAGGTAAACGAAAACATAATAATGGGTGAGATCAAATTCTGAGTAATATAAAGCATGAGAGATATCAATAAATAATAATAAAAGAGAATACAATAAGATTGGGTGTATAGTAACATTATCATAATATATGAGATCAAAACCAATGAGTCATGAATAATGAAACATTAGTTTTAGAATAAGGCATTATCATAATAACAGACATGAGTCACTCAGAATCATTAATAAAAAATTATAATCCAAGATAGTATACCATAAAAATAATGTATATGTTTTTATCATAAAAGTGTGGAATATTCAAAAACATATAAAATCATTTACATATTTATGGATTAATACCAAGACTAACAATGTGGAGGGAGTCCCATGGTGTATTTGGTTCACTATGCATTCACATAAACAAAGAAATCACATGTCAAAGATACTAACCATAAAGTTTATCACATAGTAATATTGGGTTAACTACCCATGTACCTTTTTGGGCTTCATAAAACTACTCATGTTTCATCTTGGGATTTTTATAATCACTCGTGTATGCTCCTAGTATTTGGACAACATCCCATGTACCCTAGGGCTTGGGAAAACCTCTAATGTAACTTTTTTAGATAGTGAGATATATAACATTTTCCAATGAATTGGATGGATAAAAAAGACCCACATATAATAATTTTTATTTAATTTATATATTTTATATATGAATATAAGTAGCCATTCTTAAAGTTTGTTGACATGGATGAAAAATAAATCCAAAAAATATTTCAAAATTTTTATAAAAACCCAAAAAAAATAAATCTCTTTTTGTATCAATTAAAAACAAAAAATTACTAGAATATATGAGAATTTTATTATTATGAAAAAATATAGAATAATAATTGATTCATGATAATGAATAACTATCATGATGGTGGGAAAATGGGATCGAGCCTAAATGTATAAAAAAACTTTCAATACTTAAATTTATAAAAATTCAAAAGTAAGATGTATGAATAAAATTTGAAAACATCTACTTAAACACTTAATATAGAGATAATAAAAGGTAGTATAAAAAAAATTATATTTTAATTAATTTAAAATTAGATAATAACTTTTATAAAATACCATTAAATAACATATATATTTTGGGAAAATATTCTAGATTAGAAAGGGGAAATAATGTCGGATTTTCTTAAAGGCACTTTTTCTATCATTATGAGTACTAAAAAGTTAAATATAGAAATAATACATGAAAAATTAATATATAACCATAGTATAATTAAATAAATGAGGATATTGAAATAAATATCATAAAATTTCCTTCTATGGAAATTTTGGGAAAATCAATTTAAATAAAAAGTGGAATTTTACATAAAACCCTTAACTCTAGTACTAAATTTCATTATAAGTTCTATAAAACCTTGTGAAATAAATTTAGGAATATTATTAGTCTATAATATAAAAAATATTAATTATAATAAATTATAAAATCCCTTTATAATTTATAATAACCCATTTATTAAATTTTCTTCATTAAAATCAATATTTGGGTGTTAATGGTTTGTTTTTTTATGTACAATTTTGTTAAATGATTCAGGTCCATAGAAATTGGACATGTTTTTCATTTATTGAATCATAACAATGTTATAAACATAATATTTATTCTTTATATAACTTTTTTTTACATCTCATATAATGTGGTGATGAAAAGTGAATTAGACCACTTCGTGGAGATGGTAGTTTGCAAGTACACACGTGTGATTTTTTCAATTTTCAATGTATAGAAAAAGGAAGGTAAATAATAGGTTATAATTATTTATTTATAATTATGTTATAAATATACCATAAATTAACTAAAAATATCTACAAAGCCACCCTTGAGTAGTCATGATGAAAAATTAAACTCCATAGAGACAGTAGTTTGTACGTACATTTGATTAATGATATTATTATCCATTTTATGGAAAAGGGATAGATAATAGTTTTAAAACTAATATTAAAAATTTTAGTATAGTAATTATACTAATTTAATTATTTTTATACTATTTATGTAATATTTTTATTAGGATTAATATAAATGAAACTCAATAAAGACTAGTAAGAAAATAAACAACTTACCTGGATAATATCTATTGAAAAACACTATATGGATATTGGATGGGTATTATTAGGAATAAAAGAATATATATTTAATTTATAAGGGTTTTAAGAATGTATTTGGAAATATATTGGTTGATATAATGTGCTCATTTTGTGCATAGAAGTTATAAGAGGAGTTTCTCTTTTATATGCGAGGGGAGTGACACCCTTGTAAATATTAAAAACACTAAAGATAATAAAGTCACCGTCAGAGGAATGTGGACCCAAATATTAAAATTTTAAAAGATAAGTTTTAATCACTATATATATAAAAATGAAATTAATGATAATTTTTAGATATATATTGAATCCCTGTACCTTTATATTAACCATGTTTATCTATTTTTACCTTAACTATGGTGATGAATTTTTTATGAAGGTAACATATTTTACTAACCAAAAATAAAATCGTCCATAGAAATAAATTTGTAAATTATTATTCTCAATATGTAATCCATTTTATTATATTTAATTTTATATATTTTTGGAAAATCATTATAGTATATCCACATTAAAACCATAAAATATGTTTTTTGAAAATATATATTAAGAATAAAGATGATTTTATTCTCATTCGTTGTGGAGTATAACTCCATATAATGTTAAGGGGACAAAATAAAAAATGTACCTACCCTTTTAAACAGGGTGAAAATTTATTTCCAAGAGTCTTCCAAATTAAAACTCTATAGTTAATGCATGCTTGTTCTGGAGTAGTGTTAGGATGGATGACCTCTTGAAAAGTTTACTAGTGTGTACGAGTGACAAATAAGTAGACTAAATGATTTTTTGGCCAGTGGGGACATTTATTTGAGTGAATATCTATTCAAGAACATGGTTAATGTAACACCATGATATTTTTTGAATTTTTTTTCTAACTTAATTTTTCTTTTTGATATTTTTTATTTCACATGATAGTGGAAATATTTATATATATATTTTTTAAAAAACTAAGTCAAACATTCCATTCACAGAACACCAACTTGAATTTTTCTAAACACAACACTGACTTAGTTTTCACTACACAAAACACTGACTTGGAATGCACTGCATGCAACACCAACATGGCATGCATTACATGCAATATCGAGTTTTACGAACATCCTTTTTTTGTTATAATTTTTTAAACGAGTTAGTTATAACCTATCCATTAAAACATATTAATATTAATTTAATAAATAATTTTTAAATGTTTTTATAATGGTTATATATATAAAAAACATATTGATAATGAAAAATATATTTTTTTGTAAAGTCTTTATATGTTTAAAAATACTATTTTCTCGAATGAGCTACTTTTCATGTCCTTATGTGAAGAAAAAAATAATAATTTTAGACACATATAGAAATTTAATTTGATAAAATAAACATCATTTTTTAATTTATAATTCTGAAATTATCTTTGGTTTATTTTTTAGATTTTTTTGAGAAACATCATTTGTTTATGAATAGAGAAAAATACTGCATTTTAGTTAATAAATTATTTTTCATTTAAATTATTATTATTGTTAAATAATATAGAAAATTTGTTTTAAGGTCATATTAGTTCAATTATACATATATTAATACATTTTATTTCATTATAATCAATTTAACTTTGAAATTGAATATGAAAACTTAATAAACATTTAACCATTTTTCTACTTTAAAAACTTGTTATTTCGTTTCATCCACGAGATTAGCATTAATATTAAAATTTCCACATCTATAAATTAAATTTCATAAAATGTGAATATATCATTGTAATTAGTATAATATTTAGTTTCAAATTATATCATGATAATTTTTGTCAAAAAATATTAGTAAAAGTGATTAAAATTAGTCATAGGGATTAAGGTCAAATTAAGCTTAATTAGGGGATAAAACTTAATCTTAGAAGGACAATGAACTAGAAACTTATAAAAAACCCATTATATGTACTTATTTAGTCTATATACCTTTAATTATTTATTTTTTTAGTTTGGAATGATTTTTTTAGGTAAGAACATGTGTACACATAACTTGATTTAAAAAAATCCAAGCAAGTTCTTTTAATTCCCTATTAGAGGCCTACACCTCACCCTCTTATTCACACATCTCAAACCTATTAGTTTTGGAAAATAACTTCCCAAAAAACTTCTAAAAATACATCCCTTACTCTTATAATCCTATCCAAATGTATAAATCAATCCAAGGAATCCTTTTTGAACCAACCTAAAGGAATTACCCGATTAAGAGGTAACCTCTTCTATCATGATTGATTCTTTTATTTTCCTTATACACCCCACCAATATATTTATTAGAATATTTTATAATAGAAAAATATATTAAAAATAATATTATGTTTTTATGTTAAGTTTTTGACCTAAACTCACACACACATCCATCAAATAGTTAACAAACATAGTGATCATGTGTACGGTGAACTACTATCTCACTAAACAATGATTGTTTATTTCTTATTTAATGCCTCTCATTGTGGAAATTATGATGAAAAATCTATTTATATATGTCATATTTTATATTTATTATTTATTTATTCTTGTTTATTCTGTTTAAAACACATATATCTTTACTTTCCATTTGAGGTAAATATGATAATTTCATTTGAGGAAGTGTGGACTACTGCCTCTCAAAGCGATGTGATTCATCCACACAAAACATAGAATGTATTAAGGATGGGTTTAGTGAAATTATATGATATATATGATATATTAATTATAATATAATAATTATATATATACATATACACAAACACACACATACATTTCTTGTACTTTTTTTCTTTCAATACGATAATAAAAAACGGAAACATCATTCATTCGTACGCACGACTTACCATCTAAATGAATGGTGCATTATATTTCATAAATATATATTCTATATATTATCATAATACAAATATAAATAATATAAATGATATTTAAAACATGGTTTAAATTCTATAAATCATGATATAATTATAAAGATCAATGATATAACAAATTAAGACACAAGTGAAAAACAAAAAAAATATTACCCGAAGCGCAACATTAACATGAAATTACTAAAATGAGGGTAATATAAAGTCATAATCAATACATATATGGTATTATATATAAGAATAAAGTTATAAAAAATACACATAATAAATTTATATTTATTATACATGATGTTTTAATGAGTCTGACGAGAGTAAAGACACAAGGTAAAGGGATTTCATCTCACTTTTTATTTCTGTGAGATACAAACATTATTCACCATCCATTACTTTTTTTGTGGGGTGTATACTACCCATGGATGTATTTTATGACTAATATACTTAAATTTATGGGTATTTAAATATCTATTTTAATATGTTTCCTTCATGGGGACTATGTTTCAAAAGTTACCAAATCAGTAAAAATGATTTTGTCTCAATTTCACTTCTTTGAGACACTTGCCATGTTATGCACCAATATTTTCCCATGAGGTGTATATAATACCATGGATGTTTTATTTCAATAATCCACTTATTTTAAAGATATTTTATGATTTATTTCATTTCATTTTTTTACATGGGGATTATAGTTCAAAGTTACCAAGTGGTAAGAGTTTATTGAAATAATCTCATTGCTTATCGAGAATGTTTATGTTTATGATTCCATTGATGAGATATTATGATCCATATCACAATAAAATTTATGAATTTTATTATTCCATGTATATTTACGATATATTTATGTATTGGTACCGTTACTATACTCTTTGGTACATAATATAGTTAATAATATGTTTTTAAGAATGCTCTACTTTACCCTCTCTTCGGTTGAAAATATTTGTTCCTTAAAAATATTGTTTTCTAAAAAGGGTTTCTAATAATATGATACTAATATCTGATTCTAATTAAAACAAATTTTTACCATTTTTTTCTTTTACCAATTTTTTAAAGGACTCTTCTTTTCTCTTTCCGAACAAGGTATATTTCTAAAATTTTTATCGTGCAAAAGGAATATTCATTTTAAATCATACGACATGTAGATATTTACCCTCTATAATTTCTTTGAACCTTCATTTTTTTTAAAAGTTTAATTTTTAATAATATTTTTAAAAATTTATTTTCATTGAAATGGTTTTCAAAACATTTTCAAGCATTCCATACAAGTTTTCAAAGTTATTTTCAAGGAAAATGGTTTTCAAAACATTTTCAATCATTCATTTAATGTCTTTAAAGTGTATTTAAAGAAAAATATTTTTAAATGTTTTTGAAGATTATAACATAATTTTTCATTAAATAAGGTTTTAAAAATGATTTCATGTATTCTTTTTATGTTTTCAAGGAATTTTTAAAGAAAATTATTTTCAAATGGTTTAATGAATTAAAATGAAATTTTCATAGAAGAAATTGTATTTTAATCAAGAATTGGTTTTGAAAGATATTTGAAAATTATTTTCCATCTAATATGACATATATTGATGTTAATCTTTCCTTTCTAGGAAATTATCTAAAAGTTCCATTCATATTATTTTTATGAATGGGTTATGATTGATGTCATGGTATTTATGAAACCCATTTCTCATTATTGGGTTACATGTTTATGAAATATTTTTTCTCTTTCACGGGTTATAAGTTTATAAAATCCATTTCTCATGCATAGGTTGTATGATTTTAAATCTTGGTTCTTTCTATGTGTTATAATTTAATGAAATCATTAAGAAATCTCTCTATTTTTTATTAGTTATGATGTGATGAAATATTAATGATACCCATTCCATTTCATGGGGTTTGATTGTTGTTTATGAAACCCATATCTTTTTGTGGGTCATGATATGACGAATATTTTATTTTTTCATGGCACACACACACAAATATATATATATATATATATATATATATATGATTTTTAGGATATGGGTGAGACCTGTATCTCCCTCTAGTGAATTGGGTAATGAAAAATGTTTTATGAGCTCAAAGGGTACACAAGAGGGAATACTAAGCCTGAAACAAGAGGATACATAGGAGGGTATCCCAATCCCAAAACAAGATAGTAAACGGGAGTACATACCAAGAAAGAAACAAGAGGGTAAATGGGAAGACATACCAATCCCAAAATAAGAGGTTAAATAGAAGGAATTCCCAAGCCCAAAAGAAGAGGGTAAATGGGAGGACATCCCAAGCCTGACACAATAGGGTAAACAGATGGACATATAATGTAACACCCCAGGTAAATAAAAAATATGACATTTTCACATTTATCCATATTTGTGAATAAAATATTAATATAACTTTAAAGGGGACGCTATGCTCGATGGCGTACCCAATACGCAACAACGAGTTTCTTGGGAATCTTACGTTGCACTCTAATAATAAAATAATTTTATTTTAAATTGTAGTTAACGCCTAGCCGTTGTAATGGCGGGAATGAACAGAACTAACTAAAAAAATGATTATATATGTTTGTAAAATATTTTTACTTTTTAAAATAAATGTTAGAGGATTAAAAATGCGAATGAATCCAATTTTAAGCGTAAATATTCTAATATTTTTTAAAAGGCCGATTAACCGCCTTTTGATGACGAACCTCTTTTAAATCCACTTTTTGACAATTTTATGTGTTATATTTGAAAAAATAAAATTCTTCTTTAGAATCGGGACATCAAAATTTACTTTGTGTAAATTTTTGGTATTTTTCCGATAAAGTTCATTTTTAATGAATAGTGAAAAATGTTGTATTTTAATTTAAAACCTCTTTTTAATCTAATTTATTTATATGATTAGATTATCTTTTGAATTGGTTTTAAAGTGAAATTATAATATATTTTTACCATTTAATCCAATAGTAGTTTTTGTAATTAATTTCATCTTGAAATTGGACTTAAACTAGTGTCAATCTTTTGATACTTATTGTTTCATAAAAGCACGCTATTTGCTCTGACCGTGGGAATTAATTATTAAATTAATTAATGTAACTTATATGTTTTTAATTTTCTAAAATAGACATAATTTTTGAATTAGGAATATCAAATATAACTTAGGGTGAATTTTTGGTATTTTTCTGGAAAACTTCAATTTTTGATGAATAGTGAAACCACTAAGTGGTACTTAGAAAACTGATTTTTCGTTTAAATGAAATTTTACCACCTCCGTGTTTTGAATTTCAAACACCTGACATACATGGTTGTCATTAAGAAGTAAAATGTGGTTCAATGGGATTAAAATAATTTTTTTATGAATAGTAACTTTTAAGTTTTAATCGTGATTAGAGGTAATTAGTGTAGTTTAAGGTAAAAATAATGTTTTAATAATATTAAATGACCTAGAAACATGTCTTACCCTCATTGGATGAGTCATGACCGACCAATAAAATCCATGGGTCAACTTGGGGACCCCAGAGAGCCACTTCTCTTGGAAAATGACATTAATACCTTTTTATTTAAAGTTAAAATTAAAATGTCACAAACATGTGTTGTTTTAATAAAACAATTTTTATATGGGGTTATACAAGTCATATTTTTTACTATAAATATTCATTATAAATATAAAAATATTTCATACATCATGATATTTTTTTATAATTTTTAGATATTAAATAAATTAATTTATTTATGACACCGTGATGATGCAGTGATTACCTCATAAATGAACAATTTAAATAAAATGAGAGGATAGGGTGAAAAATAAGTCTTAAACTTGTCACAAACCTATTGTATGGGTGGATTGCGAAACCTTATCACCTTATCCTAGAAATATATCCTTTTGGGACCTTTTAAATCCGAAAATCAGTTTATAATAAAGTAATATTTTATAACTTTCCAAGAGTGCCCCTCCTCTCCTCTTATAAAAGGCCCCCACCTATACCACCTTACACACACCTCTCAAGACTCTTTCTCGGCCAAACCCTGCCCATTTCATCTCTCCACATACCTCTCTTCATCATTGAAGCCCCACTTTGGGTAGAATCCTTTCCAAAGAAGCCTTTGAGCTCAAATGAAAGAGAGTTACCCGATTTAAAGGTAATGTCTTCCCTTGTGTTCTTTTGTTTTATTTTTCTTCTACAAACCCCTAAAATCTTTTTATTAACTTTTTTTAACAACACCAGTATATTAAATATACTAGGATGTTTTTATAAGAAGTATTCGAGTTACAATTTCACACACCTCCGTCTAATGGTTAAATAACATACTGTTTCTGTGGATGACGAATTACTGCCTCACGGAACGATGATTGTTCAATATTATTTTAACACCTTCAAAGGTGGCCATTAAGATGTCACTATATTTATATATGATATATAATATGTTTATTTTTTCCTTAAGATTCTTTATTTTTCATTTATGGCATACCTTTATGGTTTCCATTATGGGTAAACGCGATATCTTCATTTTAGGAAGTGCGCACTACCGCCCCCTTAAAGTGATTTGATTCGTTAATGCCATATGTGGGATGTATAAAGGATGAAATTAATGGTATTGCATATGATATCCTACTGGAATTATAATATAACATTATATCATTATTATTTAATTCCATTGAATACAAAAAAAAGAAATGAAAGTAGCGTTCATGCGTACGTACGGCTTACCGTCTCCATGAACGGTACATTTCATTTCTTATCTCCAAATGTTATATACTATTATAAGTACATATATATAATGGATATATATGTAATATATTAAATTTAAATTAAGGATATCATTCTGGAATAACAATATATATATCTCTCATTTTTTTAATTCCATTAATATGACAGAAAAATGAAAGTAGCGTTCATGCGTACGTACGACCTACCGTCTCCATGAACGGTGCTTTTAATTTTTTATCTCCAAATGCTATGGAATAGTATAAAATGATTATATACTGGATATATATGATATTTAAAACATAAATACTATTCTGGAGATGATGTACCTATAACTACATGGAAAATTCTTTTCCAACAAGTTCAATTTTTACTCATGTACCGAACATCGAAAAAATGTCTGATATGAACTCACTTTATTAAGAAATTATTATAAAATTATAATATGTGATATTAAATGAATAATAATCTTTAAAGGAAGTCCTTAAGAAATTATAAATTGACCAAATTTTATTATTCAAGAGATTAAAGAACGATCGAGTCATGTCGGACACGAGGTAAGGGATCCTACCCCTCTCTTTCTTTTTAAGTACACTCTTTTATGTCATTCCTTTTAAGCTCATCTTTCTTATGATTGGAATGTTATTTTATATTAATATTAATGTAATTTTTATGTTCATATGATGAGAGACCCTATTTTATCTCATCAATCCATTTTGGAAGTTTTAAGTGGCGCCGTTAGGCTGCCGAGTTTTCGTAAGGGATTTTTCATCTCACTTTTATTCTTGTGAGATTTATGCTACATTTGCCACTATTTACTTTAAGTGGTGTATGTACTGCCCATTATTATACTCCTTGTGTAATATAATTTCATTTATGGGTATTTACATATTCATTGTATGACCCTTCTTCAATGGGGTGTACGTTTCGAAAGTTACCCAAGTCGGCAAGGGAACCTTTCACCCTCCTCTTTTTCAAAAGACTTCTTTTGTTATGTCTTTTTAAATTACATCTTCTTATGTTGGGATATGTTCTTATATATCCTTATTGATGTAAATTTTATGTCCAAGTGATGAGATACCCTTTTTATCTATCATCAACTCATTTTCTGACTTTTGAAGTGACGCCGTTAGGCTGTCGAATTTTTGCAAGGGAACTTCTTAACCCAATTTTGATTCTTTGGGATAAACTTTTACTCCTTGAATATGTCGTTCTATGAATATGTGTGAATAAAATATGATTGTTTTACACTTAATATCCACTTATATTTGGTGTATTCGTTTTTCACACATAATTATGTAATTGATTTATCCTTAATCCAAGGATATCATCTTTGTATGGGACTTCGTCTCAATATCCTTTCATTGAGGAATATTTTGTTTTATACACAACCTTCTTTTATATGGTGTATAAACCCCTTTTACTTTTACGTTTATCCAAAAGGAATCTTTTTTATATGAAGCGTTTTACTAAATGACAAAAGGGAATGTTTTTGTCGTACGTATGCGGCGACAACGACTTCTCCACCGCCGTGACCATTATTTGAGTTTCGGCTTCCTCTACAAGCCATACCTTTTTTTAAAATGAAAAATAAATAACGTGTTTTACTTTTATTTTATTTTGGTATTGAAAATGGTTTTCATAATGTTTTTATATCAATGTGTTATACTGATATCTTGTGATTGAAAAGTGGAAATGTTATTTTTCCTTTATGCATGTTTTATGTGATACGATTATGTTATGGTTCTTGGGCATTATTATGAAGACGGGTGGTTCCGTGATAAACTAAGGGCGGGTGAGCCCGATATAGCTCTCCAATGCGTTGGGTAATGCGAATGGGTTAAACGTTAAGGTTTCTCCGAAGAGATTTAGGGAATATACTGTGATGGGTGTTCCAAACGTAACCATGAGGGTTACTCCATATGTAAGAATGTTATGAATGCCTCAAGTTACCTTTATGTCTTATGATTTCTATGATTTATTCATGATTTGATGAGGTATGTTTAAATGCTTATGTTCTATGAGTAAAGTATGATTTCATACATGGAATAATGTTTTAATTTTGTACTTTTATATCCCTTACTGAGCTTTTTATGCTCATCACAGGTTTTTGAAATGTTTTTCACAGGTTAAGGGAAAGGTACATGATGTGATGATAGTGTCAAGGAAGTGTCAAGAAATAATCCATGTTTTATTTTAGATATGTTTCCATTAATGGAAAAAATGAGTACTATCTTTTATGTAACCACTTTGTTTAAATGTGGAATGTAATTCATGATTTATGATCTAATTCTCTAAAACTCTAAACCTGAAAAGATCCTCAACGTGTATTCTTGAAATAACTCAATATTAATTAATGTTTAAGGCTGGGGCCTTATAGTTGGTATCAGAGGTCGGTTTAGATAACTTTAGAGGTTAGGGTATCCTCTAAGCATAAGTGACATTACCATAATGGTTATGATTTCAGAAAGCGTCCTAGTTTTAGATAAAGTGAATGAGTAAGTATATCTTAGTGTTTATCTTCCTCATTAGTACATGATGGTTTTGTTGATATACTCACACTGACATTTTTGTTTTTAGCAAATGGATGGATCTAGCAGGCACCAAAGTGACAATGGGTTTGAAGGAAACTATGGTGGTTCTCTGATTAAGAGACTAGATGAAATTGGGGATTCAATGAGGAATCTCATGGTTGTTCTAAACCAACTATCAAGGAGTCATGATAAACCACTTGAACCTTGGTGAGTTCTCTAATTCATCATGTACGAGATGACCAACTCGATGTGGAATTTCAGGTAATAATTATAAAGTTAACCATTAGGGTTTATATGATCCTTACTTTTTAGGTAATTATGTGTTACTCTATGATATGATGGAATATGAAAGGAATGAGATAAAATTGAGGTTAAAATATTTCATGGTTATTTTTTATGATTTTATCTTGTTTTGGGGAATGTTTTAAGAATTATATAGTTTTGGAAAAAGGACAACACGCAGACCGTGTGACAACCCGTTGCGTCGGACAAAGCTGCGGGAATCGAACCCACAACCAAAGTGCGACTGGTATTTATCGCCTACCACTGGACTACATGAAGTCCCTGGTTAGTTTGACTAATTCTTTTTAGTTAGATGATTTTAGGAATCAAGAGTAAGTTTATTTTGGGTTATCTATGGAAATGATTAACCTATCATGGAGGATATTTGATTAGGTTAATTACTTTTCAGTATTAGACTTTAAGAGAAACTAATGTTATTTTGAGATAAATGTTAATTTTGTACGTTGGAAGACTATGTGATTAAACCCTTCAAATATTTGGGTTTCAATCTTATTTTGGTTTACATTGAATAATTTTATGGATAAATATTTATTAAATGGTCTTTGTTGAACTTTGGGTATTGTTTGACAAATTTTGGAGATTAAGAATAGATTTTTTTTATAAAGAATTATCCTTTTTGGGTATTATCTGATCTCATACTAACCTTTTTGGTTTTATTTTTGGTTAAGGTCTAAAGACATGGGAAGTATATAGTTCTATTTTGGGGAATAGGTGATTCTATAGAAGTTGATTATATCTCTCTTAATGTGAACAAGTCATCCTAAATACTCGTCTTTTGGAGAAAATATGAGTTCCTGTAAGAAATCTAGTAAAAGTTGAAAGTCAACATGACAAGTAAGTATGTTTCCTTAAGATCAAAAATAAATTCCTCAATGAAGAGTAACTTAAAACAAAAATGTTGTCTGTTAACTTTTCCTACTGGGGAATCGAATACCGTTTAACCCATCACAAGTTTGTGATTTTCTTATGGTTAACTTTCTCCTAGACATGTTTACTATCACTCTCCCTCAGAACATGACCCTTTGTTTTTTCCTCTATATCCATGTTTTCATACATGGAATCCTAGTATGGTTTAACTCGGGTGACCTTTGTACTTCTCTTTATTTATTTTAAAGTGATTGTTTTACTGACTCTTGTTCCGATGTGGGATTTTCAATGAAGTTTCCAAGACCAATTTTAAAATTGCGAGGACGCAATTCCAAAAAGGGGGGAAGGATGTAACACACCAGGTAAATAAAGAATATGAAATTTTCACATTTATCCATATTTGTGAATAAAATATTAATATAAATTTAAAGGGGACTCTATGCTCGATGGCGTACCCAATACGCAACAACAAGTTTCTTGGAAATCTTACGTTGCACTCTAATAATAAAATAATATTATTTTAAATTGTAGTTAACGCCTAGCCGTTGTAATGGCGGTAATGAACAAAACTAACTAAAAAATGATTATATATGTTTGTCAAATATTTTTACTTTTTACAATAAATGTTAGAGGATTAAAAATGCGAATGAATCCAATTTTAAGCGTAAACATTCTAATATTCTTTAAAAAGTCGATTAACAGCCTTTTGATGACGAACCTCTTTTAAATACACTTTTTGACAATTTTATGTGTTATATTTGAAAAAATAAAATTCTTCTTTAGAATCGGGACATCAAAATTTACTATGTGTAAATTTTTAGTATTTTTCTGATAAAGTTCATTTTTTAATGAATAGCGAAAAATGTTGTATTTTAATTCAAAACCTCATTTTAATCTAATTTATTTATATGATTAGATTATATTTTGAATTGGTTTTAAAGTGAAATTAGAATATATTTTTACCATTTAATCCAATAGTATTTGTTGGAATTAATTTCATATTGAAATTGGACTTAAACTAGTGTCAATCTTTTGATACTTATTGTTTCATAAAAAACATGCTATTTGCTCTGACAGCGGGAATTAATTATTAAATTAATTAATTTAACTTATATGTTTTGAATTTTATAAAATAGACATCATTTTTGAATTCGTAATATCAAATATATCTTAGGGTGAATTTTTGGTATTTTTCTGGAAAACTTCAATTTTGATGAATAGTGAAACCACTAAGTGGTACTTAAAAAACTGATTTTTCGTTTAAATGAAAATTTACCACCTCTGTGTTTTGAATTTCAAAAATCCAACATACATGGTTGTCATTAAGAAGTAAAATGTGGTTCAATGGTATTAAAATAATTTTTTGGGTGAATAGTAACTTTTAAGTTTTAATCGCGATTAGAGGTAATTAGTGTAGTTTAAGGTAAAAATAATGTTTTAATAATATTAAATGACCTAGAAACATGTCCTACCCTCATTGGATGAGTCATGTACGACCAAGAAAATCCATGGGTCAACTTGGGGACCCCATGGAGCCACTTTTCTTGGAAAATGACATTAATCCCTTTTTATTTAAAGTTAAAATTAAAATGTCACAAACATGTGTTGTTTTAATAAAACAATTTTTAGATGGGGTTATACAAGTCATATTTTTGACTATAAATATTCATTAGAAAGGTAAAAATGTTTACTACATCATGATATTTTTTTTTATAATTTTTAGATATTAAATAAATTAATTTATTTATGACACCGTGATGATGCAATGATTACCTCATAAATGAACGATTTAAATAAAATGAGAAGATAGGGTGAAATATAAGTCTTAAACTTGTCACAAACCTATTGGATGGGTGGATTTAGAAACCTTATCACCTTATACTATAAATATATCATTTTGGGACCTTTTAAATCCGAAAATCATTATATAATAAAGTAATATTTTATAAATTTTCAAGAGTGCCCCTCCTCTCCTCTTATAAAAGGCCCCCACCTCTACCACCTTACACACACCTCTCAAGCCTTTGGGTCGGCCAAACCCTGACCATTTCATCTCTCCACATACATCTATTCATCATTGAAACCTCACTTTGGGAATAATCCTTTCCAAGGAAGCCTTTGAGCTCAAATCAAAGAGAGTTACATGATTTAAAGGCAATGTCTTCCCTTGTGTTCTTTTGTTTTATTTTTCTTCTCCAAACCCATAAACTCTTTTTATTACCTTTTTTGTAACAAAAAAAGTATCTTAAATATACTATGATGTTGTTATAATAAGTATTCGAGCTACACTTTTACACACCTCCGTCTAATGGTTAAAGAACATACTGTTTCTGTGGATGGAGAATTACTGCCTCATGAAACGATGATTGTTCAATATTATTTTAACACCTTAAAAGGTGGCCATTAAGATGTAAATATATTTATATATGATATATAATATGTTTATGTTTTCCTTAAGCTTCTGTATTTTTCATTTATGGCATACCTTTATGGTTTCCATTATGGGTAAACGCGATATCTTCATTTTAGGAAGTGCAGACTACCGCCCCCTCAAAGTGATTTGATTCGTTAATGCCATATGTGGGAAGTATAAAGGATGGAATTAATGGTATTACATATGATATCCTACTGGAATTATAATATACCTTTATATCATTATTATTTAATTCCATTGAATACAAAAAAAAATGAAAATAGCGTTCATGCGTACGTACGGCTTACCGTCTCCATGAATGGTACATTTCATTTCTTATCTCCAAATGTTATGTACTATTATAAGTACATATATATAATGGATATATATGTAATATATTACATCTAAATGAAGGATATAATTCTGTAATTGTAATATATATATCTCTCATTTTGTTTTAATTCCATTAATATGACAAAAAAATGAAAGTAGCGTTCATGCGTACGTACGGCCTACCGTCTCCATGAACGGTGCTTTTAATTTTTTATCTCCAAATGATATAGAATAATATAAAATGATTATATACTGGATATATATGATATTTAAAACATAAATACTATTCTGTATACGATGTACCTATAACTACATGGAAAATTCTTTTCCAACAAGTTCAATTTTTACTCATGTACCGAACATCGACAAAAACGTCTGATATGAACTCACTTTATTAACCAATTATTATAACATTATAATATGTGATATTAACTGAATAATAATCTTTAAATTAGTTCCTTAAGAAATTATAAATTGACCAAATTTTATTATTCAGGAGATTAAAGAATGATCGAGTCATGTCGGACACGAGGTAAGGGATCCCATCCCTCTCTTTCTTTTTTAAGTACACTCTTTTATGTCATTCCTTTTAAGATCATCTTTCTTATGATTGGGATGTTATTTTATATTAATATTACTGTAATTTTTATGTTCATATGATGAGATATCAATCCATTTTGGATGTTTTAAGAGGCGCCGTTAGGCTGCCGAGTTTTCGTAAGGGATTTTTCATATCACTTTTATTCCCGTGAGATTTATGCTACATTTGCCACCATTTCCTTTGAGTGGTGTATGTACTGCCCATTATTATACTCCTTTTGTAATATAATTTCATTTATGGGTATTTACATATTCATTGTATGACCCTTCTTCAATGGGGTGTAGGTTTCGAAAGTTACCCAAGTCGGTAAGGGAACCTTTCACCCTCCTCTTTTTAAAAAGACTTATTTTGTTATGTCTTTTAAATTACATATTCTTATGTTGGGATATGTTCTTATATATCCTTATTGATGTCAATTTTATGTCCAAGTGATGAGATACCCTTTTTATCTATCATCAAATCATTTTCTGAATTTTTAAGTGACGCCGTTAGGCTGTCGAATTTTTGCAAGGGAACTTCTTAACCCAATTTTGATTCTTTGGGATAAACTTCTACTCCTTGAATATGTTGTTCTATGAATATGTGTGAATAACATTTGATTGTTTTACACTTAATATCCACTTATATTTTGTGTATTCTTTTTTCACACATAATTATGTAATTGATTTATCCTTAATCCAAGGATACCGTCTTTGTATGGGACTTCGTCTCAATATCCTTTCATTGAGGCATATGTTGTTTTATACACAACCTCCTTTTATACGGTGTATAAACCCCTTTGACTTTTACATTTATCCAAAATCAATCTTTTTTATACGAAGCGTTTTACTAAACGACAAAAGGGAATGTTTTTGTCGTACGTATGCGGCGACAACGACTTCTCCGCCGCCGTGACCATTATTTGAGTTTCGGCTTCATCTACAAGCCATAACTTTTTTTTTAAAATGAAAAATAAATACCATGTTTTACTTTTATTTTATTTTGATATTGAAAATGGTTTTCATAATGTTTTTATATCAATGTGTTGTATTGATATCTTGTGATTGAAAAGTGGAAATGTTATTTTTCCTTTATGCATGTTTTATGTGATACGATTATGTATGGTTCTTGGGAATTATTATGAAGACGAGTGGTTCCGTGATAAACTAAGGGCGGGTGAGCCCGATATAGATCTCCAATGCATTGGGTAATGCGAAGGGGTTAAACGTTAAGGTTTCTCCGAAGAGATTTAGGGAATATACTGTGATGAGTGTTCCAAACGTAACCATGAGGGTTACTCCCTATGTAAGAATGTTATGAATGCATCAAGTTAACTTTATGTCTTATGATTTCTATGATTTATTCATGATTTGATGAGGTATGTTAAAATTCTTATGTTCTATGAGTAAATTATGATTTCATACATGGACTAATGTTTTCATTTCGTACTTTTATATCCCTTACTGAGATTTTTATGCTCATCCCAGGTTTTTGAAATGTTTTTTCACAGGTCAAGGGAAAGTTACATGATGTGATGATAGTGTCAAGGAAGTGTCAATAAAGAATCCATGTTTTATTTTAGATATGTTTCCATTAATGGAAAAATGAGTACTATCTTTTTTGTAACCACTTTGTTTAAATGTGGAATGTAATGCATGATTTATGATCTAATTCTCTAAAACTATAAACCTGAAAAGATCCTCAATGTGTATTCTTGAAATAACTCAATATTAAGTAATGTTTAAGGCTGGGGCCTTATATATGAATCTTGAAAAAGAGGGTATATGGGAGGAAATCCCAAGACCGAAATATGAGGGTGCACAAGAGGACATCTCAAGCCTAAAACAAGTGGCTACATGAGATAACATCCCATGCTTGAAACGAGTACATGGGTGATTAAACTGGGACTAACATGTTACAAAGGCATTAGTATCCTACCTTGAAATAGGGTTTTTATATACTTATGTGTTTTTCACAATTCCATGTTCTATTCCTATGTTATGTTTCCCTATATTATGTTCATTATTTCATTTTGATTAATGTCTTATGAACTACCAATATCTATTATGATATCTAATATGTATGGTATGATTTTCAAATGTTATGCTCAAGTTACATATCCTTTTGTTCATGTTATGATTATACTTTTAATTTATTTACCCTTATTAATAATATGAGATCACCCCTTTCTTATTTTTCTTTTCCACAGGTTATGAAGAAAGTTTTTAGGTATAAGTAATAAAGGTTGAGATCTTTAGGGAGATTTTGAAGTTCTTTCACCAAGATTGAAAGATTTTGTTTCCATGTTTGTAAAGAGACTAAACTATTACGATCCTTAGGCATATGTTTTTGTAACATACTGAATATTCATATACAACAAGGTAATATCAATGTATATTAATACTTAATTACTATAGTTGGTATAAAAAGAAATGTTTAATCTACCTTGGGAAGCTATTATGTTAAAACTCTTGTGATATCCCTAGGTATATTTCTAAGTATATGTCTAGTGATGTCTCTAAGGATAAGTATAAGTATAAGTTAATGTTTTGGAAAATGTCTTGGAATTTTTGTAAAGGATAGAGTGATTTATTTCCTAGAAATACATCCCTGTATGGATACTACAAGAGGCTATAGATATGCTACATTTGTACCCAGGAGTTAAAACTACGACAAGATGTTACTGACCTGAATCAGTGTAATATGGTATATGAAAATGGGCCTCACTTCACACCTATTTTGAAACTCTTGGGGGATATGATTTGAGAATTCATAGACTCTTCAAGAATCGTATTTGAATTTAATATTACTGTGAATAACTTAGGATAAACCTAATTTGTTTTTGAATAAAAGGAAGGGGTCATGATTTTGATATCCTATATGTAATTTTTCAGGATTATGTAGTTTAATTATATGATATGTGTTTCTCACCCCATGATTTCTAGTTTTAGTTAACTAAATAAACTAAAAGTAACTGGTTTATAATTATGGTGATTATGGGCTACAAAATTGGATAATAAATATAGAAAAAGATATTGAGATTATGCTGAATCATCTATCATGATATATGATTAACAATGTGAAATTTGTTGATATTTTTAACACATCACATAATAGAAATACTAACATTTATAAAATTTCAAATCATAAGGATCATATAAGAAATAAGATTCAACTTCCTACATGTTAATAATAAGGAAAAATAGCCTTGAAGAATATCTCAAATTAAGGGGAATATGTTATCTCTATGGGAAAAGGGTTATAGAGTGAAGAAATGTCAGGGAGTTCAATGTATTATCTTTTTAGAACACATGAATTACCAAACTCAATGCCTAAATATAAGAATTTACTTCTAAACCAAGGAATGACCTATTTTATGCCAACCATTAAAGTGGACGTATTGATGTATTTATGTATTTAGATCCAAGAATTATGAATGGTGAATTATAAAAGGATTATTAAGTTTATGTTTTTCTGTAATAATTTTATATAATATATTGAATAGTTATAATGGAAAAGAAAAGTGATTTAATTAAAAGGTTATATTCAAAGAAAATTGAAGATCATGGGAAATATAACCCTTAATGTGTTCCTAATTTTAAGATAATGTTTTTTGGATAAGAGACATGTTGGATAAAAATAATTGAACTAGATGGTACTGATTACCCTAGATCTAATTATTGATTGGTTGAAAAATTGGTCTATGTCATCATGGATGAAGTTTATAACTTCTTGGATTTAATGAATATATCCATTAATATTAGGAATAAGGAAGCATGTATGTTTTTGAAAAGGGTTTATGGTAATTCAGGTTATTACCATGTTTGAAGAGAATATACAATGAGGGTATTCACATGTTTGGAATGTGAAAACCAATAATTATTTTTTGTTTTATGGGTGATCAATGTTATACTGATTTAGTAACCTTATTATTAACGTTTTTGAATTCTATATTTTGTAAGGTCATTAAGGTCAACCATTTATGGAAATAATAAGTTAAACTTTTAAAGAAGATTGTGATATTAAAGTGATATCTTCCCATATGAGGATTTATTCTTATTGGATAACCTGTGTTAACTATATCACCCAGATTGTAATTGAAAGTAGATGGATTGAATTATCACTCTATTTATGAATATCATGATAAGTTGGTTCTTTAGGAATGAAAAATTCACTATCATTCTATGGAATATGATTTAAAATGGGAATTGAATAAGGAAAAACCGAAGGGTGATATTATACATATAAAAAGGAAAAAAATCAAACTTTTATGTTTCCTTATATTTCTAGATAGTAAAATTATTCCTCGAATCTAGGAAAAGGATAGTGAAAATGATTTATCCTATAACCTTTATTTTTGATAAATTATATGGCCTCCTAGATCATCACAGATTTATAGTTTTCTGATCACCCACTTCTATTGATCAATGTTCTCTATCAATCTCCATCAGAACATGATTGTTAGATTTTTCTTCCATGTCTATGTTTTCACTTCATACCTACATTATCCTATATGTAATCCTATTTATATGTTACATTGGGTAACCGTTATGTTGAAAACATTCCTTTTTTAAAGGATGTTTTAGTATTCATTTTTATGATGTGGGTTTCCATGAAATGAACATTCAATTATTAAAACCTAGATAAACCAGATAAATTTCGATGGTGAAATTCATTTTAAGGGCTGTAGAATGTAACACCCTGAGATTTTTTGAAATATTTTTTCTCAAATTAATTAATATTTTTGATATTTTTCATTTCACATGACATTGGAAATAGTTTATATATATATATATATATATTAAAAAACTATTTAAAACATTCATTTCACATGGAACCAACTTGTATTGTGCTACACGCAACACTGACTCGGCTTGCGCTACACGTAACACTGAATTGGCATACTTTACATATAACACTGACTTGGCATATGTTACATGAAAAATCGAGTTTCTACGAAACATTATATTATTATTATAATTTTTTAAACGAGTTAGTTATAACCTAACCGTTAAAGCATAGTAATATGAATATTAATAACTACATTTAATGTAAGATCTTGTGTTTTGAACCGAGTTAAAATTACAAATGTTTTTGAAATTATTTTAGGTTTATAAATAGATCTTTCTTTTTAAAACCGAGCTCCATAATTTTATTTTGAGTGTTGTAACACCTTAAGAAGTTTTTTTTGAACTTTGATTGAATTTTTGAGGCATAGGGGAAGTCGAACAAGCAGCGCACAGTTTGTCTAACCGTGCGGCCAAACCGTGCATTGTTGAAGTTTTGAGGCAGTAGCTTCTGCACGGTTGGTGCACGGTTAGAAGAGACCGTTTTATGTGGTCATTCAAGAGGGGTGGACGATGCAGTAGCTAACGCATGGTTAGTGCACGGTTTTTCAAACCGTGCAAACTAACCGTGTGAGCACTTAAGTGAGATCCTAAAAAAGTGGATCTCACATGTTTTAGCCTTTAGATGGCTCGTTTTCCCTCCTAAGCGGCCATAACTTAGTATTACTATCCCTTGAAGGTAGGAGAACCTCTCCCAAGAATTTTGGAGGTGATCCGAAAGCTTCTCTTGGCGAATCGAAGTCAATTTCTTGAGGTAGGTAGATGTTCTTCTTCTTTCTTGTTCGGTTTCTTAGATCTACTTAGATCTACATCTCCTCTTCTCACGGTTTTCTAGATCTACGATTGTTGTGGGTAAATCTAAGTGTGTATATGACAAGTATGATGACTTTTGTTCTTGGTCTTGCTAGTAGAAGTGATCTAAGGCGGGTTCTTAAAGAATCAACCCGTTTCTCTTGAGGGTTCTTCGTTCGTTGTGGTTTTCATCAAAACCCCAAGGTAGGGTCCCAAATCTATAAAAATTTATATGAGAATTTGAGTTCTTTTTGATAAATTTATAATGTGAGTTTCTTTGATTATTATATGTCGATGCATGGAACTTTTTATGTTATTAAATAATTCCTCCCACATGAGATAAATGAGGACTTGATCATGTGTTTATTTTAAGCATGGGTTTATAATTTAGTAAAGAGATATGATTAAACAGTTAAATGATTTGAATGAGAAGAATGAGTAATAGGGTAATTAATGGTAGAATTAATTATCAAGTCATGAGTTGGAATAAGATTGTGGCTTTTACAGATTATTGGGAATATCAAATATTTGACATGTTCGGAAGATAATTGGAAACTGGTAATAATTAATAGAGGGATTAATTATTTCATGTTAAATGGTGAATGGTTAACTAATTGATGATTGGTTAAAGAGATAAGGTTTGATTAATTAATTGTTGAATTAATTAATTTTCATGCATTAAATTAAGATTTTGAATTGATTGTTTGTTACAATTGTTAGCCAAGAGTACTTTTGATGTGTATTAGTTTTCCATGACTTAAGTTGTCTTGGATGGAGTTGTTTGAAAATATGATATGTTACGTGAGATGGTTTCTAAATATCTTGGCTTTGTTCAGCATGTTTTGTGATGATTATAGGGTGCTTGTAGATTGTTAATGTCCTGGATGAATCACTGTTTGAGTGGACATGTTCAGGATTGTTAAGAAATTTGGTTAATTAAGTGTTGAATTATCTGAAGAGTGTTTTGTGTTGTTAATTAGTTGTTGAATTAATTAACAGATTGGTTTTGTGGTGTTAGACATGGTATTCTACCCCAATGATAAATATATATGTATGATTGATGAATAGGTTGTGAGACAAGGAATAAGGCTCCAAATACTCACAGGGTGTTAGACATGATGTTTTACACCAATGATAGATGTATATGTATGATTGATAGATGGGTTGTGAGACATGGACTGATACTACAAATACTCACGGGGTGCTAGACATGGCATTCTAAACCCATCTTGCAAGCAAATTTTCTTTTATGGGACATGGACTGATGCTCCAAATACCCATGGGTTGTGAGACATGGATTGATGCTCCAAATAATCACGAGGGTGATATACATAATGATCTATATCCATTAATTAACATCAGACTGTGGGTCCAATTGTTCATGTATGAAATGAGTTAATGGTTAATGAAGGCTGTTGTGACATGATGACTTGTGAATTGATTATGAGAAAGGGTTTATACTTGTTAATGAATTTGGTGAACCACTATTAGTGGACGGACCCAGGAGAGAATAACTATTTTAGTAGACGGTCTTAGACATAATATATGAAAGATTAAATTGAATAACTTATGACGCGTTATCCAAGCCAAAGCACAAGCTTGGATTCAGTATTTACTTTGATTACTTATATGGTCTTTAGAGACATCTATAGTGAGTGACTTATACGGGGGATGTTAGGCATAGGATGAATCTCAAGACTTTCATAATAATATTTGAGTAATTTATAAATTAAAAATGATTATGTAATGATTGTTGAGTATGCATGGAAAATGAATAGTGCAGGTTCAGACACTAGCTGAGGGCTAAAGCATGTACTTGTGTATATAGTTACTTTGTACAACTTACTTTATTTTATACATGCCTTAATGTGTTTTAAATTTTTTATTAATTGTATGGATTTGGGGTAGACATCGGTGGTCCCAGCCTACTGAGATTTGTATCTCACACCCTACTCAGGACGCCATTGCACTGAGTACCCGAGTAGATTCTATTTGGTTGCAGGACTATACTATTTGCATTTACTTGGGAGATAGAAGTAGAGGACTGAGCGGTTGCTCAGGATGCTCGAGGAGATCTCCCTTGGGGATTCGAGTCATTATTTATTTATTTCTATATTGGAATGTAAAAAATGATGTTTTGTTCATTGTTTTATACTTTTGTATCATTAGCTTTTCATGCATGCATCTACTGTATAATTTGGGGTTGACCACTTTTATAAAATGAGTATTATTTGACTTCCGCTGTTTGTCATTTATGAGTTACTGCTTCTACTATTGTTTGTTACCTACACTGATATACCGCTGTGCAACTCTGATAAGAGGGTATAGTCTCCCCACTGACTATCCTTAGACCCTTGCTTCTATTCGTCAGCCTTTGGAATATAGGGAGACGTGCTTGAGGTCATGTGGTGACCGGTCCGACCACCGGTTTACTGGTGAGTCAGGTCGAGATGTTACAAAGTGGTATCAGAGGTTTATGTTTCTTTCTTTTCCTTTGTCTTACTATTTTGGGGTTGGTATACATGAGACTAGGAATGTGTCGGTGCTTAGGTTAATAGCTGTGCTTGGGACTGATCACCTCATGTACGGGAAATGACCAAGTGGCCAGGGATTGGAATTGATGTTTGTACTATTAGAGGTTACAATTGATATGATTTCACCTTGAGTGACTGGTGTATTTTCTGCGGTTTATTGATTTTGAGAATTTTGAAAAGAATAATTTTCTTGGCCTGATATGGAAAGGAAGTTTCATACATGCATCATCTTAGGCACTTAGAGATTCACATGTCATGCATATAACATGCCATGTAGTTGCATTAGTAGGATTCCTGCTAATTTGGATTGTGTTCCTTAGGTGCAATGCCATGTTTGATATGCTTTAGCAAACCTCTCTAGATAGCATGTTTTGGTGATAGATTTAACATGCTTGAATGATTATATGCCATAATACCTCCATTATTAGCATGTTTTGTTGTTGTTCCATGCTTCTATTTTGTATCATGCTATTGTGTTACTGCTTATGCTAACATGTTAGAGATGTTTTGATATGTGAAAAGGGTGATAAAGATAAAATGTTAAATAAGTGTTGATTGTGTTAAATTGTATCAAAAAATCCAGCGATAAAGTGTATGGGTGCCTTATCGATTGGTAGGTGGTCACCCATATATTTTGGACCATTAGGTTGATCATGTTAATTTCTGAATTGAAATTGGTATCGATTAATGAGAGCCAACTTTCAATCCATGGAGTTTATGGGCGCTTCATGAATTGGGAAATGATGACTCATATTAAATGTGATGAATTAATGCCTTGTGAAATGCTTATAAATGTGAAATATGTTTAATGTTGATCTAAAATCAAATGTCTAGCTTCCAAAATGCAACTGGACCCAAGTAGGTTAGTTGGGAAGTGTTTTTATGAGATGACCCATTTGGGTGTTTGGAATTTTAATATCTGTGCATTTTCTTGTGTTGCTTTATAGAGAAATCAGGATGGTTAAAATGGGATCCTCGTAGGTCGCCTTATTTTCTTAAAAGGAATTTATTTTGATAAATTTCCTAAAAATGACGGGATGTCAACTAACGTAAATGTTTTAAAAAGGGAGTTTTATGAAACTTGCTTGTTTTTCCTTGGGGTGTTTTGAAAATGGTACATTGATGTTTTGATTAAATTGTTTGACGATTAAAGATTAAAAGTGATTAAATATAAGAGGCATGGAAATGGAAGCTATTGTGGTGTCCACTATTTAAAACCCTCATGTAAAGGGTAGTTCAGACTTCTCTTGAGTTGCCTTGGAACAGAAGCGTGAGTACTTTCCATAGGCGTTCTTCTCCTTAGCAATGGCCTTATGTTCGTCTTTTGAGCCTAGTGACTTGTTTGAAGTGACCCGGTTTAGGGTTGGAACTTTTTCTTCATAAGGGGCTAACCTACAGTCGATATCACCCTAAGAACTTAAATACCTTGCTAGCATTATGGATTTTCTCACTCTTTTGGAGTTGTTGGGTGCCGTTGTCCCAGGTAGGACTTCCATTTTCGTATGACACCCTTGTTCGAATGGGTGGTGATGTGTTTATTGGCCTTGTTGTGGGCTTGAGCATCGAGTAATTCTCATTGTCAGCTGGTTAGATGTTCCTCGGGCATGGCCGACTACTTTGTTGGTCATTTGGCCCTTTCTTCTTAGTAATGGATGACTGGTTATGGAGTCCTCCAGGAAAATGGTTGTATGAGGGAAAATGATTCTGTAATAAGTCTTTTTATATTGTTGAGTACAGTCTCGAGTCAACTCTATGTAGTGTGACTTGAGCATTAAAGAATCAGTTTCATTTCAATACATGGAATAGTTTTCGAAAGACCTGGGTGTTTTGAAACATCGATCTTGTTGTTAATCTAGCGCACTGGTGAGCGACTGATATTTTCCTGAGACATCATGGGAAATCCTAAGGTGGGTATTGCCACTTTTTTCATGATGATTGTGTTGGAAGGTGATGCTGAGATTTTAGAACAGAGTCATCTGGTAATGGTTTGACTGATCTTCTTCATGACCTCAGTTTTCTCTTAGTGCACTCCTTTGGACAGGAAGAGAATGTCCCCTATCTTGACCTCATCATGGAAACACTAAGATAGTGTTGGTCTTGTGCCATGCTACAATTTAAATTTTGTTGGGCTTGATGAGTAGTTTCTATTTGTGTAGTACACGGAATGCGTTGATTCTTTGGGCTACTTCCTTTTTCCTGTTTGGGAACGATTGTTTTTTAAAATATCCTTGAGATGGATTGACTTGGCAAATTTACCAGATGTTGGGTAAGGACTTCGTTATACTAGCGGATGGTTTTGGAATAGTTTTAAAGGCACGTCTTCTGATAAAGGGCGAAAGTGGATTTTGGGTCTGTGACGTCTTTCAAGGGAAACATGTGAAACATGTTCCGTTTTTTGATCGAGGTTCAACCTTTTACGTTGACAAGGTCCTTCTAATGACCTAATATATAATATCAGTTTCAATGTTTGAGCTTTAGAGTAATCTTTGGATCTAGTTAAAAAGGCTTATCCATCAGGTTTGAGAAGGGTTAAAGGTGTGTTTGGCATTTGGAACGCAACACGTCTCTTCTAATGAGATTAAATGACCTTGGTAGGTCGGTTGTTTTAGTAGTGGTTCCTGATGGCTTCTTAGGGATGAGAAATTTTTAAGGTGGGTATAATGTAAGATCCCATGTTTTGAACTGGGTTAAAATTATGAATGTTTCTAATTTTTTTTTCAGTTTATCAACGGGTCGTTCCTTTTAAAATTGAGCTCTGGAATTTTATTCCGAGTGTTGGAACACCTTAAGATGTCATTTTTTTCGAACTTTGATTGAAGTTTTGAGGCACAGGGGAAGTCGCACGGGCGTCACACGGTTTGTCTAATTGTGTGACCAAACCATGCATAGTTGAAGTTTTAAGGTAGTAGCTTCTGCATGGTTGGTGCATGGTTAGGAGAGACCATGCGATGAGGCCATGTGAGAGGGGTGGCCGAGGTAGTAGCTAATGCATGGTTAGCGCACAGTTTGTCAAACCGTGCGAACTAACTATGCAGGCACTTAAGTGAGATCCTAAAAAAGTGGATCTCACACATTTTAGCCTCTAGATGGATCGTTTTTCCTCCTAATATACCATAACTCGAGATTACTCTCCCTTGAAGGTAGGAGAACCTCTCCCAAGAGTTTTGGAGGTGATCCTAAGTCTTCTCTTGGCAAATCGAAGCTGATTTCTTGAGGTGGGTAGATGTTCTTCTTCATTATTGTTCTGTTTCTTAGATCTACTTAGATATACATCTCCTCTTCTCATAGTTTCTTAGATCTATGATCGTTGTGGGTAAATCTAAGTGTGTGGATGAAAAGTATGATGAGTTTGGTCTTGGTTTTTCTAGGAGAAGTGATCTAAGGGGGGTTCTTGAAG
This sequence comes from Viscum album, assembly GCA_963277665.1. Lineage (NCBI taxonomy): Eukaryota > Viridiplantae > Streptophyta > Magnoliopsida > Santalales > Viscaceae > Viscum > Viscum album. The sequence continues at coordinate 2,000,356,939 of OY728157.1, forward strand.
AATCAACCCGTTTCTCTTGAGGGTTCTTTGTTCATTGTGGTTTTCGTCAAAACCCCAGGGTAGGGTACCAAATATTTAACAATTTATATGAGAATTTGAGTTCTTTTTGATAAATTGAGAATGTGAGTTTCCTTGATTATGATATGTCGATGCATGGCACTTTTGATGTTGTTAAATAATGCCGCCCACATGAGATAAATGTGGACTTGATCATGTGTTGATTTTAAACATGGGTTTCTAATTTAGTAAAGAGATATGATTAAATAATTAAATTATTTGAATGAGAAGAATGAGTAATAGGGTAATTAATGGTAGAACTAATTATCAAGTCATGAGTTGGAATAAGATTGTGGCTTTTACAGATTATTGGGAATATCAAATATTTGACATGTTGGAAGATAATTGGAAACTGGTAATAATTATTGGAGGGATTAATTATTTAATGTTAAATGGTAAATGTTTAACTAATTGATGATTGGTTAAAGAGATAAGGTTTGATTAAATAATTGTTTAATTAATTAATTTTCATGCATTAAATTAAGATTTTGAATTGATTGTTTGTTACGATTGTTATCCAGGAGTACTTTTGATGCGTATTAGTTTTCCATGCCTTAATTTGTCTTGGATGGAGTTGTTTGAAAATATGATATGTTTTATGATATGGTTACTAAATATCTTGGCTTTGTTCAGTATGTTTTGTGATGATTATGGGGTGCTTGTAGATTGTTGAAGTCTTGGATGAATCACTGTTTGAGTGGACGAGTTCAAGATTGTTAAGGAATTTGGTTAATTAAGTGTTGACTTATCTGAAGAGTGTTTTGTGTTGTTAATTAGTTGTTTAATTAATTAACGGATTGGTTTTGTGGTGTTAGAAATGGTATTCTACCCCGATGATAAATATATTTATGTATGATTGATGAATGGGTTGTGAGAAAAGAACTGAGGCTCCAAATACTCATAGGGTGTTAGACAAGATGTTCGACCCCAATGATAGATGTATATGTATGATTGATAGATGGGTTGTGAGATAGGGACTAATGCTTCAAATACTCACGAGGTGCTAGAAATGATGTTCTACACCCAACTTTCAAGAAAATTTTCTTTTATGGGACAGGGACTGATGCTCCAAAAACCCATGGGTTGTGAGACATGGATTGATGCTTTGAATACTCACGAGGGTGATAGAAATGATGTTCTACATCCATTAATTAACATTGGAATATGGGTCCAATTTTTCATGTATGAAATGAGTTAATGGTTAATGAAGGCTATTGTGACATGATGATTTGTGAATTGATTATGAGAAAGGGTTTAGAGTTGTTAATGAATTGGGTGAACCACTGTTAGTGGACAGACCCAAGAGTGAATCACTATTTTAGTGGACGAGCTTAGACATAATATATGAAAGATTAAATTGAATAACTTATGACGCATTATCCATGCCAAAGCACAAGCTTAGATTCAGTCTTTACTTTGATTACTTAGATGGTCTTTAGAGACATCTGTGGTGAGTGACTTATACGGGGGATGTTGGGCATAGGATGAATCTCAAGACTTACATTATAAGATTTGAGTAATTGATAAATGAAAAATGATTATGTAATGATTGTTGAGTATGCATGACAAATGAATAGTGTTGGTTCAGACACTAGTTGAGGGCTGAAGCAGGTACTTGAGTATATAGTTACTTTATACTGCTTACTTTATTTTATGCATGCCTTCATGTGTTTTAAATTATTTATTAAATGTCTAGATTTTGGGTAGATACCGGTGGTCCCGGCCTACTGAGATTTGTATCTCACACCCTACTCGGGCCACCATTGCACTGGGTACCCGAGTATATTCTATTTAGTTGTAAGACTATGCTGTTTTCATTTACTTGGGAGATAGAAGTAGAGGACCGAGAGGATGCTCGAGATACTTGAGGAGATCTCCCTTGGGGATTTGAGTCATTATTTATTTATTTCTGTATTTGAATGTAAAGCATGCTGTTTTGTTCACTATTTTATAATTTTGTATCATTAGCATGTCATGCATACATCTGCTGTATAATTTGGCATTGGCCACTTTTATAAAATGAGTATTATTTGTCTTCCGCTGTTTGTAATTTATGAGTTACTTCTTCCGCTATTTTTTGTTACCTACATTGATATACCGCTATACAACTCTAAAAAGAGGGTATAGTCTACACACTGACTATCCTTAGACCCTTTCTACTAGTCGGAAGCCTTTGGCGTACGGGGAGACGCGTTTGAGGTCATGTGGTGACCAGTCCGGCCATCGGTTTAGTAGAGAGTCAGGTCGGGATGTTACATTTAAAACACTTCTATAATGATTTTATATAAATAAAACATATTGATAATGATAAATATATTTTTTTGTAAAGTTTTTATATGTTTAAAAATACTATTTTATCGAATGAACTTTTTTTCATGTTCTTATATAAAAAACAAAAAAAATTAATTTTAGAAATATATTGAAAATTAATTCGATAAAATAAACTTTATTTTTGAATTTATACAGTCGAAATTATCTTAGGGTTAATTTTTTCTATTTTTCTGAGAAACTTCATTTTTTGATCAATAGTGAAGAATACTGCATTTTAGTTAATAGCTTTCGTTTGTTTTAAAAAAATATTAATGTTAAATTATAAATTAAATTTTTATTAAGGTCACATTAGGCCAATTATAAGTCTATTAATACAATTTAGGTCATTATAATCAATTTCACTTTAAAATTGAATATAAAAATTTAACACACTTTTGAATATTTTTCTACTTTAGAAACTCACTATTTCGTCTCGCCTGTGGGATTAACAATAATATTAATTTTTCAACTTATGTGAATTGAATTTTGAAAAATAGAAATACACCATTATAATAAATATAATATTTAGTGTCTAATCAGATCATTTTATATTTTGACAAAAAATATTAGTAAAAGTTATTAAAATTAATCATAGGGATTAAGGTTAAATTAAACATAATTAGAGAGTAAACCTTAATCTTAGGGGCCCAAATGACCTATCCACTCGTCCAAAACCCATTTTATGTACATATTTCGGAATTAAATGTTAAATTATTGATTTTTGGAGATTTTTATGAACTTTTTAGGTAATAACATGTGTACAACGAACTTGTTTTTAAAAATTCAAATTGAGTCATTTTCTTCTCTATAAAAGGACACCACCTATCCCTCTTATTCATACTACTAAAACCTCTTAAGATTGTCCAATATCTGACCAATAAACTTATCAACATCCATACCTTCCTCATATATTCATCTCCATCGATATAATGAAATCCAAGTAATACACTTAGCCCAAACCATAAGGAGTTATCCAATTAAGTGGTAACCTCTTATTTCAAACTCCTTTCATTTATTTTCCTTCTCCGCCCCTACACTCTCTTTTTTTAATGATTGTATAACAAATAAAGAATATTAAATATACTAGTAAGTTTTTATCCTAAGGGTTCTACCTAAATGTAAACACACATCTATCTAATGGTTAATGAAAATACTATTTATGTGTACTACGAACTACCACCTCACTAAAGAATGATTGTTCATTTTTTCCTTTCAAGCCTCTCATGGTGGGATTTATGATGTAAAATATGGTTATATATGTCATATATTATATTTTTTATGTCTTTAATATTCTTTATTCCTTTTATATCACATATCTTTTTTACATTAAATTTATCATAAATACGATAACTTTGTTTGAGGAAGTGTGGATTCTCTCCCCCTCAAAGTGATGTGTTTCGTTCACACACTACATGGAATGTATTAAGAATGAGTTTAGTAAAATTATATGATATATATGTTACAAAAATTATAATGTAATAATGATATATATATATATATATACATATATTTCATGTACTTTGTTTTATTCAATAAGATAATAAAAAATAGAAACAATGTCCATGCGTACGTACGACTAACTGTCTCCATAAACGATGTATTCCATTTAATAATTATATATTCTATATATTATCATAATAAAAATATAATAAATATAAATAATATTTAAATAATGTTTTAAATTATTTAAAACATTATATATCTATAAGGACCAATGATATAACAAATTAAGGCACAAGTGAACAACAAAGAAAATATTACCTAAAGCGTAAGCTTAACATGATATTGCTAACAAGAGATTTGTACCAAGTCATAATAAATCCACATATGGTATTATATATAATAATATTGTTCAGTAAAATATTTATAATAAATTTATTTTTTATTATACAGGTGGTTTTAATGAGTATGATGAGAGTAAAGACACAAGGTAAGGGGATTTCTTCTCACTTTTTATTTCTGGGAGATACATGATATATTCACCACCAATTCAATTTGTGTGGTGTGTATACTACCCAATTATGTATTCTATGAATATTATAATTAAATTTATTGGTATTTAAATATCAATTTTATTATATTTCTTTCATGGGGACTATGTTTCAAAAGTTACCAAATCTGTAAAAATGATTTTGTCTAAATTTACCTTATTTGAGACAAATTCCATGTTATGAACCTATATTTTTCCATGAGGTGTATATAATAATTTGGAAATTTTATTTATTGTATATAAATATTTTAATTATATTTTAATCTTCATGTAATTTCATTTTCTAACATTGGGATTATGGTTCGAAGTTACCAAGTGGTAAGAGTTTATTGAAAAAATATCATCACTTATCGAGACTATTTATGTTTATGCTTCCTTTGATGAAATATCATGATAAATATCTCAATAACATTCATTAATTTTATTATCCTCTATATATTCATGATATATTCATGTATTTTTACCATTAAACCACTCTTCGGTACATAAGTTAGTTAGGAATGTGTTTTTAATAAATCCCGACTTTACCCTCTCTTCGCCCATAAATACGTGTTCCTTCATAACCTAGTTTAATAAAAGGGATTTATAAGAATATTATACTAATATATTATGATCCTTAAAATATATTTTTACCCTTTTTTTATTTTAACAAATTTTTAAAGGAATCTTCTTGTCTCTTCCCAAAAAGGAATTTTCCTATTCTTTTTACCATGCAAAAGGAATAGGAGCAGGTTACTATTCACAGAATTTGAATTGGGCATAAAATTTGGGCCTACGGGCTATGTATTGGGCTACAATCCCATTGGGCCTTCGGGCTATGTAATGGGTTTCCCTCTACCCAGTTAAAAAGAGGTATTTTCTTTGATTTAATAATAAAAATGAGGCTTCGGCCCCAACCTTTAAAAAAAAACATGTACGGATTTACCCACCATTATTTTTGTGAATCTTTATTTCCATGTATAAAACTTTAATTTTTATGATTTAAAAAAAAAAATTCAAAGAAATTTTTTTCGAAACTTTTTCAATATTTTTTTATTTGTTTTCAATGTTATTTTCAAATAAAACGTTTTTTAAGATTTTATTTAAAGTTTTCAATTTTTTTTTAAAATATTTTGATGATTATTATTCTATTTTCATGAAAAAAGGTTTTTGAATATTATTTCAAGTCTTATTTACAAGTTTTCAAGGTACTTTCTAATAAAATGTTTTTCAAATGGTTTTATGCATTAAAAGTCCATTTTAAAATAAGAAAGGGTATTCTAAACAAGAATTTTTTTAAAAGATATTTTAAATTTATTTTACATCTAATATTATTTCTATTTATGTCACTCATTCCTTTCTAGGAATTTATCTCAAGGTTCCATTCATATTCATTCTATAAATGGGTTATTCTTGATATCATGGCCTTTATGATACATATTACACTTTCATGGGTTATATGATTGTGAACAATGATTCTCTTTAATGGGTTATGTATTTATGAAATATGTTTCTCTAACATAGGTTTTTTGATTTTGAATATCACTTCTTTTTATGGGTTATGATTTACTAAAATTATTTGAAAACCTATCTATTTTCCATAGGTTATTATGTGATGAAATTTTAATGATACCCATTTCATTTTGTGGGTTATGATTTTTATTATGAAACCCATTTCTTTTTATGGGTCATGATATGATGAAAGTTTTATTTTATTGGGTCACATGTATGAATGATTTTTCTATGAGAAGGGTGATACTTATATGTACCTCTAATTAATTAGGTAACGATAAATGTTTTATGAGACCAAATTGTACACAAGAGGGAATCCGAAGCCCAAAACAAAAGGGTACATGGGAGGAAATCCCAATCCTGAAATTAGAGGGTAAATGAGAGGAAATATAAATCATAAAACAACAGGGTAAACAATAGGAAATTCTAAACATGAAATAATAGGGTAAAAAAGAGGACATCACAATCCCAAAACAAGAGTGTAAATGGGAAGAAATCCCAAGCCTAAAACAAGAGGGTAAATGGGAGGACATCTCAAGCCTAAAAAAATAGGTTAAAATGGGGGAAATATCAGGTCTGAAATAAGAGGGTACATGGTAGGAAATCCTATGTCTAAAATAGGAGGGTACATGGGAGGGAATTCTAATCCTGAAGCAGGTAGACGAGTGATTAACCCAAGACTTACGTGTTAAAAAGGCCATGGTAGGATAAATTGATATAGGTTTTTATATGCTTATGTGTTTTCCATGATTCCATGTTCTATTCCTATATTATGTATTCATGGATTCTGTTCACCATTTCTATATGATTCAGGTCATATAAAATACCAATATTTATAATGATTTATGATATGAAGGGTTTGATCTTCAAATGTTATGATCAAGTTCCACACCCTTTTGTTCATGTTATTCTTATGAATTTACATTAGTTACCCTTACTGAGCATCTGAGATCACCCCTATCTTATAATTCTTTTACCCATGTTATGAAGAAAGGTTTTAGGTAGAAGTAATAAAGGTGGAGATTTTTATTAGAGATGTTGAAGATCTCTCACCAGGATATAAGATTTTGTTTTCAAGTTCCAAATACAATAATCTATTACAGTACTCGAGCATGTATTTTTGTAAGGTAATGGATATTCACCTTTAATGATGTAATTTCCATGTATGTTAAACATGGGTTTCTATAGTTAGCATGCATGAAATTCATTAAATGTTATATAGGATACCCTTTGTGTCATACGACATGGTTCATATCCCCTATAGGTTAGGTCGTGAAAAATGGTATCAGAGTGGTACTCACCCATAAGTGTAGTGGCACTAACTGGGTTGAAATATTAGATCCACAATTGGGACATTTTTCTATTAAGGAGGGGGGGGGGATAATATAACTCCCTAGAATGTTAAAGGGTTAAGAGACTAAATTTTATGAAACATTTCAATAAATATAACCTTTATTTTTTTGGAGGATACCTAATTAGATCACCACTATTTAGTGTGGTTGGCCTTAAGTAGTGTCTATATGGGTGTCCTCATGGGATGTTTCCTAGGGTGTGTATATGTTAGGACAAAGTATAATGAAAGAATATTGGATGACCTACGGTCAAAATTAATTATTTGATGAACCATTCAAGCATGTGTGTGGTTTATTCCGAATCCAACCAAGGTATTATAGGAGACCCATGTGGTCAGATGACTAGGTTCATAGACCATGGAGGTCTGGTCATTGCCCAAAGTAAAAAAATTAGAAGAATGCTAATTTATTTTATTGAATATACTATGTACAAATTTTATCAAAATCATTCAAAAATAGTGAATAATTTAATCATTAACATAAAATAACATGGCACATAGAAAAATAGTTTTCTAATAAAATATCTATTTTAACCATTAAATGATTTTATCTTCATTTATAACCAATTTATAATCAATGTAAGGATGATTAATCATGTCTCTATATGTGTAAAAAATATTTTCCATAAGTTTAATTCTCAATATTATATAAATAAACTTCTATATAAAACATATATAATAAAAATAATATTTGTAACAAAAATTTTTTATTTAGCCAAGAATTACTAGACTAGCATTCCTTATAATTTCTGAAGTATTTCATGAAAGTCATTACATGATTTTATTACTACAATTATACTAATTCCATTTGACTATCTACTTTTTTTTGTAAATTTTATGTTATTAATACAGAATTAATAACATAGGTTTTTTGTTGTATTCATCAAAATCTATTGAACACAATGAATTTTTTTTAAAATACATACTAAAATCTCATGGTTTTATAGTACTGTTCCTAGAGAAATATTTTATTTTATATTGATTAGAATAATAATAACCACAGAAATATAATTATGTCATCCATGATCTATAACATCTAGCTATAATTTTTAACTTCATTATAAAAAAATTATTTTAATATTGAACACTTTATGGTTTCCATATATTACAAGTTTTTGGGATATATTTTATCTTATATGAATTCAAATTCATACAAATGGGAGTTGTTATTATCAATTAATGCACTTTTATTTGTTATTACATATAAATCTAGAGAGAATAATTTAGTTCCTGATAAATTGAATCAAAATTCAAATGGAAATGAATCATATAAGGAAAGAGAAGAATGAAATATGATATAGGAACATAAGGTTTCACTTTTAGATATAAAAATGGTAGATTAAAATGGAATGTTTGTTTTAGATGATGATAAAATCAATATTTTTTGATAATATTGGTAGTGTCTCATATTGGAGATACTAAAATTAAGATATAAAGAGACTTTAATATGACTAGAAATGATTTATCTGGTTGGGAAGAATTTGAAAATGATTGAGTTTTATTTTAGGGATTGTTATAGAGAATTAAAGTTAGGTTAAAATATGATTTGTATATTTTTTATGGATCATATTTGATAGTAATCCATTGTATATAAATGATGTATTATGTATTACACAACATATTGTTTGGCCACATAATCATGATAGTAGTGGAAAAATTTATAGTAGTATGTCTTATATATCAATATATAATGTTTTATCATCCCAAACCTTCTATTTTTTTATAGTTATTTATTATTACCTATGGAAAAGGAATGATATATCAATAAAAATTATAACATGAGTACATTTTTTATGATAGGTTATTTGGACATAACTAGAAAATGTAACCTCAAACCCATAAAGGGTTGATTAAACCAGAAAACACAAAACCCTTGATTGTCGATCTACCCATAGGCAACCCATTTATTATTATTAAATAACCAAAATAACCTAAAATATTATATTCTTTTATCCCAAACCCCTTAAAATTTTTAGATAACCTTTTTTGGGGAATCCAAATCATTTCATTCTTATGGATCATCACTATTTCATGTAATCTATTACCAACATAGATCAATTGTTATAAAGGGGACAAGATCCCAGGGTTCACTAGAATAATTCAATGTCCATGTATAACTACAGTATCCCTATTTATTGGATGTTGTAACACATATAACCACATATCTCATGGATGTATCCAAGGAATCCATTGAACTCCAAACCCCTTTATACAGTTCTCTATGCACTATAACTATTATAACATGGAATCTTGACCAAGATAGGCCCTAGGGATATGATTTCCCATGAATGAAAATAATTTTTTATTAGATAGAATAAATTAAAAAATAATAATTAATTTAGAAAATAAGAAATATCCTTAAAAAACATTTAAAAAACATATAAAATGATCATAATAATTATGTGAGAAAGAATACCGATTTTTATAAATTCGAATAAAAAATTTACAAACAAAAAAAGTTAGATCAATAAATTAGATGAAACATTTATCCAAAAGATTAAGTAAATCAATAAATATCATATAACAAGTAATAAAACTAACATAACTAATCAAACCAACAATTATTAAATCAAACTAAGAGACCATCTATAATATCAGACCAATTCAAAAAACAATAAATCAATACAACTATATCAAACTTATTAAAAGACATTGATGAAGATGAAATGAACCACCTAATCATGAAGAGATGAATCCATCCAACTAATCTAAATTAGAATAATCTAGTTGAAAAATAAATCCAATTCAATCCACTGGTGGTGGCTCCGAATCCAACTAATCTAGATTAAAATTAACCAATCATATTGAATGAGACAAACCTTGATGATCAATCTTGTCTAGATGAAACCAAATGATAAGAAACAAATTAAAATTCTTATATAATTCAAGACCAAACACATAATGTTTTTTATAAAATCAGTAAAAATTATTCCAAAACATGTAACTGAGAAAAAACATAGGAAACCCTTGAAAAAAATTAGAAGGTAAGAAGATAAGAGACAAACATTGATTGAGTGTATCCATGAGGGAACATATCATAGGTTCAGTAGTTTTTAGGGATTTATACCGATTCATTTGGTGTATCTTAATTTTGTTTTTTTAAGTGTGATATTGGGGCACATATAAGAAACTTGTACTATTAGAAGAAAAAGTTAGGACATTTGAGAAGTTATAGAACCTCGATGTCAGCTGGTGGCATCAAAGTGTATTCAAGGGATAGAGGAAAAGGAGATGAAAGGGATAATATATGGGGTGTTTTGGCATCAGTGGGGAGGAGATAAGGTAGAGAGGCACTTTCAGGGGTATTGGAGATAATTATCTCACACATCATTAAAGGAGATAGAATGAGAGCATGAGAGTGGGAAGTTTGTTGCCATTTTCCAATGGTTTCCCTCACCCTAGGGATTGAGGGGCTTTCCATTGCACCGAATCTAATCCCAATTTTTTTAGGACTATATTCTCTAACCATGAAATCAACACCCAACCTACCCACGACTGAAAAACCAGAAATTACACAAAGGTAGTTGTATATTTCACAAAATGATATAAAAAAATTATGCAGAGGACAAATATTTGGGGGCCAAAACATACAAATGAAGTGATATAGATGAAATTTTAAACCACTAATTATTGGTTCATCCAAACTGTAATATGATTAGTATTTTTTCTTAGTAATTAAAAAAAATTTAGGCAAAATATAAATAAATTTATGGGTGGATATAATTTCATTTAAATAAAAAAGAAAAACCTGATGGATAGTAAATTTCTAATTTATATGGTTTAAGTGTTAAGGTTTCACGGGGTATCATAAGAAATCAAATTTTATATTGATAATAAATTTACTAATTATATACAGAATGAAATTTTCTTTTAAATTGGTCAGTAATATATAAGTAAGTAGAACATTTAACTATAAATATAACAGTTGAAATCAAATTATTTTGAACATAGTGGATCAAATGATTGAATTCACATTGGATATCATTAGATCATGCGATATTTAATTATAATTAGTGGAATTGGATTATAAAATAAATATATAAAAATATATTGTAATGGAACCATATGAGGTGTTATATAGTCAACCATGATTTTAGGAATAATGATGGATTGATATAGTCAATTAAATTATTATTGGGGAATAAATAGTGCTGAGAGTGATGGGACAAGTTTAGACAATCTAGTATTATATGACGTTGAAAAAATGTGGATATAAAACATATTCATATTAGATTCATAGAACATTAGAATAAAATAAAATAAAATAATAATAATTCATTTTTAATAACATATTGTACCAACAATATTTTTCCCTAGTAAACTCATTACCTATAAAAAATATATTATATTATTATACATTATATAAAAAATAATTAAAAGATATCATAAAAATTCATTTTATTTTAAAAATAATCTTTTAAAAAATATATTAATTGCATTAGTTTTGATGAATATGAAGATATTGATTTGACTATTCAATATGAGTGTCACAACTCATCAGTTTTAGTATAAAAAATCAAATACTTGTATGACATAAGATTCCATTATAGTAAATAAGCATTTCAACTATTACATAATGTACATTCTATTATTTAATCATAATAGTATAAAAAATAAAAATAAAAATTCACTGTCTGTGATGTAGTTATATTTATAAAACACTTAAAAATATATGAAAAGACATTAATCCTAAACAACATAGTATCAAACACTAAAAAGAATAAAAAATAGAAGATATATTGAAAATATTGAGAAAAAAATACATAGTGGAATATAAATTTTATTAGTATAAAGTGAAGGTTATAAATAATATTAGATGGTAGAATTATATGTAGATAAAATGGGTAATATGACATGTGAAAGGGTAAAGTAAACTATTGAATTGGACCATTTGTAATCAGGGAATTAGAATAGTAAATTCCAAATATTACTGTTGTATTGATCCTCACGAATCGAAAAAATAAAACACCATTGTAATGTCTTGTGTTTTTTGAACCGGGTTTAAATTACGAAGGTTTTCAAATTTTTACGGTTTATCAAACGGTTGGTTTTTAAACCATGCTTCTGAACTTAATTCTGAGTGTTGTAACATTTAAAGGTGTCATTTTGGGACTTGGGAATATACCTGATAGTTTTTTTAGGAGTCCTGATGAATCTCGAGAGCACTAGATCTGGAAAAGTCCACATTAATGGATCTGCACGGGCTGCACACAGTTGCAGTCCAATCTGTGCAGCTTCACTACTGGAAATGCAGGGTTTCCCAACGGTTTAGAACCGTTGGGAAAGGCTGCAGAACCATTGGTATATGTTATACCAACGGTTCTGCAACCCGTAGGGAAGTAAGCCACTGGGAAAAGTTTTTCCCAACGGTTTACAGTGAACCTTTGGGATAGGGTGCTGAAAAATTACCCTATCCCAACGGTTCTTGAAAACCGTTGGAAAATATTTTTCCCAAAGGTTTACAACCATTGGGAAATAGTGCCAAACATATCCTCTTTCCCAACGGTTTGGATAACCGTTGGGAAAAACCCAATAAATTATCTTTCCCAACGGTTTAGAACCATTGGGAAAAGTGTTTTACCAATGGTTCATAGAACCGTTGGTAAAACAAGGCCTACACATTCTATACCAATGGTTCAAAACCGTTGGCATAGCCTCTGCTGGGAAAATTGCACAACAGCTCTGCAATTTACCCAGCGGATATCCAATTTGACCACCAGGTCTCATTTTGTGGGTTCCCTCTCATTTTCAATCCAATTATTGTACCTTAAATAAACTAACACATACATATACAATTATTGTACCTGTAATAACCAACTAACAATTACATATAGAGAAAAAATTCATACACATTTAACATATAATGGTGGAACTATACACATCCATAATTAAATTAGAATTCATAACGTAATTATAATTTAGATGACAATTATATGTGGAATCCGGAAGTCAATTCATAATTTGATCGGTTTTTTGTATACCATATATTTTTACTTGAAATAATGTCCATTTTAAACATAATACATACACCTGGAGAGCTACCGGCCACACCGCGCCTCGGATTGAGGCGGGGTTGACTTGTACACGTCACATATGACCCATGGATCGTTGTGATAATGTATCGACACAATCCGAATGCATTTGGTAGGTTTTCCGTATGTCAGTTGATGTTTTTCAATTAAAATGACGTACTTTTGAAACAAAAGGCAGACAATTTGAGTGGTTCCGGCCACACCACGCCTCAGATTGAGGCGGTGTTGACTCGTACACATCACATATGACCCATGGATCGTTCTCCAAAAGTTTCAATGGAAACCGAATGCGTTTGGTCGGTTTTCCGTATGTACTTAAATTGTTGTCCATTTTAAGCAAAAGACAGACACTTTGAGTGGTGGCGGCCACACCGCGCCTCAGATTGAGGCAGAGTTGACTTTTACACATCACATATGACCCATGGATCGTTTTTCTAAAGTATCGACACAATCCGAATGCATTTGGTTGGTTTTCTGTATGCCAGTTGATGTTTTTCACTTCAAATGACGTCCTTTTGAAATAGAAGACATAAACTTTGAGTGGTGGCGGACACACCGCGCCTTATATTGAGGCGGGGTTGAATCATACATGTCACATATGACCCATGGATCGTTGTGCTAATGTATCGACACAATCCGAATGCGTTTGGTCGGTTTTCCGTATGCCAGTTGATGTTTTTCAATTAAAATGACGTAGTTTTGAAACACAAGGCAGACACTTTGAGTGGTTCCGGCCACACCTTACCTCGGATTGAGGTGGGGTTGACTTGTACACGTCAGATATGACCCATGGATCGTTGTGCTAAAGTATCAAAACAATCCGAATGCGTTCGGTCAGTTTTCCGTATGTACTTAAATTGTTGTCCAGTTTAAGAAAAAGACAGACACTTTGAGTGGTGACGGCCACACCGCGCCTCGTATTGAGGCGGGGTTGACTCGTACACGTCACATATGACCCATGGATCGTTGTGCTAAAGTATCGACACAATACGAATGCTTTTGGTCGGTTTTCCTTATGCCAGATGATGTATTTCACTTCAAATGACATCCTTTTAAAACAGAAGACAGACACTTTGAGTGGTGGCAGCCATACCGTGCCTCGGATTTAGGCGGGGTTGACTCGTACATGTCACATATGACCCATGGATCGTTCTCCCAAAGTTTCAATGGAAACCGAATGCGTTTGGTCGGTTTTCCCTATGTACTTAAATTGTTGTCCACTTTAAGCAAAAGATAGACACTTTGAGTGGTGGCGGCCACACCGCACCTCGGATTGAGGCGGGGTTGACTCGTACACCTTACATATGACCCATGGATCGTTGTGATAAAGTATCGACACAATCCGAATACGTTTGGTCAGTTTTCCGTATGTCAGTTGATTTATTTCACTTCAAATGACGTCCTTTTGAAACAGAAGACAGACACTTTGAGGGGTGGCGGCCACACCACGCCTCGGATTGAGGCGGGGTTGACTTGTACACGTCACATATGACCCTTGGATCGTTGTGCTAATGTATCGACACAATCTGAATGCGTTTGGTAGGTTTTCCGTATATCAGTTGATGTTTTTCAATTAAAATGACATACTTTTGAAACAAAAGGCAGACACTTTGAGTGGTGATGGACACACCACGCCTCGGATTGAGGCGGCGTTGACTCGTACACGTCACATATGACCCATGGATCGTTCTCCTAAAGTTTCAATGGAAACCTAATGCGTTTGGTCGGTTTTCCGTATGTACTTAAATTGTTGTCCATTTTAAGCAAAAGACAGACACTTTGAGTGGTGGCAGCCACACCACGCATCAGATTGAGACAGGGTTGACTCGTACACATCACATATGACCCATGGATCGTTGTGCTAAAGTATTGACACAATCAGAATGCGTTTGATCGGTTTTCCGTATGCCAGTTGATGTTTTTCACTTCAAATGACATCCTTTTGAAACAGAAGACATACACTTTGAGTGGTGGCGGCCACACCGCACCTCGTATGGAGGCGGGGTTGACTCGTACACATCACATATGACCCATGGATCGTTGTGCTAATGTATCGACCAAATCCGAATGCGTTTGGTTGGTTTTCCGTATGCCAGTTGATGTTTTTCAATTAAAATGACGTACTTTTGAAACAAAAGGCAGACACTTTGAGTGGTGCCGGCCACACCGCGCCTCAGATTGAGGCAGGGTTGACTCGTACACGTCACATGTGACCCATGGATCGTTGTGCTAAAGTATCGACACAATCCGAATGCGTTTGGTCGGTTTTCCGTATGTACTTAAATTGTTGTCCATTTTAAGCAAAAGATAGACACTTTGAGTGGTGGAGGCCACACCGTGCCTCGGATTGAGGTGGGGTTGACTCGTACATGTCACATATGACCCATGGATCGTTGTGCTAAAGTATTGACACAATCCGAATGCGTTTAGTCGGTTTTCCGTATTCCAGTTGATGTATTTCACCTCAAATGACGTCCTTTTGAAACAGAAGACAGACACTTTGAGTGGTGGCGGCCACACCACGCCACAGATTGAGGCGGGGTTGACTCGTACACGTCACATATGACCCATGGATCATTCTCCTAAAGTTTCAATGGAAACCGAATGCGTTTGGTCAGTTTTCCGTATCTACTTAAATTTTTGTCCATTTTAAGCAAAAGACAGACAATTTGAGTGGTGGAGGCCACACCGCGCCTTGGATAGAGGCAGGGTTGACTCGTACACGTTACATATGACCCATGGATTGTTGTGCTAAAGTATCGACACAATCCGAATGAGTTCGGTCAGTTTTACGTATGCCAGTTGATGTATTTCACTTCAAATGACGTCCTTTTGAAACAGAAGACAGACACTTTGAGTGGTGGCGGCCACACCCCACCTCGGATTGAGGCGGGGTTGACTCGTACACGTCACATATGACCCATGGATCGTTCTTCTAAAGTTTCAATGGAAACCGAATGCGTTTGGTCGGTTTTCTGTATGTACTTAAATTGTTGCCCATTTTAAGCCAAAGACAGACACTTTGAGTGGTGGCAGCCACACCGCGCCTCGGATTGAGGCGGGGTTGACTCGTACACGTCACATATGACCCATGGATCGTTGTGATAATGTATCGACACAATCCGAATGCATTTGGTCGGTTTTCCGTATGCCAGTTGATGTATTTCACTTCAAATGACGTCATTTTGAAACAGAAGACAGACACTTTGAGTGGTGGCGGCCACACCGCGCCTCAAATTGAGGCGGGGTTGACTTGTACACATTACATATGACCCATGGATTGTTGTGCTAATGTATCGACACAATCCGAATGCGTTTGGTAGGTTTTCCATATGTCAGTTGATGTTTTTCAATATAAATGACGTACTTTTGAAACAAAAGGCAGACACTTTGAGTGGTGCCGGCCACACCGCACCTCAGATTGAGGCGGCCTTGACTCGTACACGTCACATATGACCCATGGATCTTTCTCCTAAAGTTTCAATGGAAACCGAATGCGTTTGGTCGGTTTTCCGTATGTACCTAAATTGTTGTCCATTTTAAGCAAAAGACATACACTTTGAGTGGTGGCGGCCACAACGCACCTCATATTGAGGCAGGGTTGACTGGTACACATCACATATGACCCATGGATCGTTGTTCTAAAGTATCGAGACAATCCGAATGCGTTTGGTCGGTTTTCTGTATTCCAGTTGATGTTTTTCACTTCAAATGACGTCCTTTTGAAACAGAAGACATACACTTTGAGTGGTGCCGGACACACCATGCCTCGGATTGAGGCAGGGTTGACTCGTACACATCACATATGACCCATGGATCGTTGTGATAATGTATCGACACAATCCGAATGCGTTTGGTCGGTTTTCCGTATGCCAGTTGATGTTTTTCAATTAAAATGACGTACTTTTGAAACAAAAGGCAGACACTTTGAGTGGTGCCGGCCACACCGTGCCTCAGATTGAGGTGGGGTTAACTCGTACACATCACATATGACTCATGGATCGTTGTGCTAAAGTATCGACACAATCCAAATGCGTTTGGTCGGTTTTCCATATGTACTTAAATTGTTGTCCATTTTAAGCAAAAGACAGACACTTTGAGTGGTGGCGGCCACACCGTGCCTCAGATTGAGGCGGGGTTGACTCATACACGTCAAATATGACCCATGGATCGTTGTGCTAAAGTATCGACACAATCCGAATGCGTTTGGTCAGTTTTCCGTATGCCAGTTGATGTATTTCACTTCAAATGATGTCCTTTTGAAACAGAAGATAGACACTTTGAGTGGTGGCGGCCACACCGCGCCTCGGATTGAGGTGGGGTTGACTCGTAAACATCACATATGACCCATGGATCGTTCTCCTAAAGTTTCAATGGAAACCGAAAGCTTTTGGTCGGTTTTCCGTATGTACTTAAATTGTTGTCCATTTTAAGCAAAAGACAGACACTTTGACTGGTAGCGGCCACACCGCGCCTCGGATTGAGGTGGGGTTGACTCGTACACGTCACATATGACCCATGGATCGTTGTTCTAAAGTATCGAAACAATCCGAATGCGTTTGATCAGTTTTCCGTATGCCAGTGGATGTATTTCACTTCAAATGACATCGTTTTGAAACAGAAGTCAGACACTTTGAGTGGTGGCGGCCACACCGCGCCTCGGATTGAGGCGGGGTTGACTCATACATGTCACATATGACCCATGGATCATTGTGCTAATGTATCGACACAATCCAAATGTGTTTATTTAGTTTTCCGTATGTACTTAAAATGTTGTCCATTTTATGAGAATCCTCTGTGCGGGGGGTTGTTCGGGGTCCAAGGAAGAGGGTTGGGGGGCTGTCCGGGGGGCTGTCTGGGGTCTAGGGAGGAGGGTGGGGGGCTGTGTGGGGGGATGTTCAGGGGGTGTTCGGGGGGTTGTTCGGGGTCCAAGGAGGAGGGTCTGGGGGCTGTCTGGGTGGCTGTCTGGGGGCTGTCTGGGGGGCTGTTCGGAGGGCTGTCTGGGGTCCAGGGAGGAGGGTGGGGGGGGTGGGGGGGGGGCATCTGAGGGGCTGTTCGGGGGGATGTATGGGGCTATCGGGGGGTTGTCCGGGGTCCAAGGAAGAGGGTGGGGGCTGTCCGGGGGGCTGTCTGGGGGGCTGTCCGGGGGGTTGTCCGGGGTCCAGGGAGGAGGGTGGGGGGGGGGGGGGGGGGGGCTGTCCGGGGGGCTGTCTTGGGGGCTGTCCGGCAGGGTGTCCAGGGTCTAGGGAGGAGGGTGGGGGGTTGTCCAGGGTCTAGGAAGGTGGGGGGGGGGTTCCCAAACACACAACCACTAAAATACAACAACATCCATAAAAACAGATAATATATAAAAATAACTCAACTCCAATACTATACTACGAGTCTAGATAAAACTAACAACTAGAATAGATTAAATATCAAATCTCAGTAATATTAGTCAAAAATGTAATGGATCAACTTGTCCCACATCACCATCACCACCATCACCATCATCATCATCACCCTCATCCTCGTCCCCATCATCGTCCTCGCCCTCGCCCTCCTCCTCGTCCTCGCCCTCCTCCTCGCCCTCACCACCCGCCTCACCCTCCTCCTCTCCCTCCTCTTCCGCGTCAGACTCCTCGTCATCATCATCGTCAAGATGTACATCGTCTTGACCACCACTAGAACTGCCACCTGGTGCACCGTATATAGAATGTATCTATGACATATACTCATCAAAAGCTGGGCTGGCCTCTGCTGGAAGTATAGGACGTATAACTTCAATAAATTTCATAAACGCACTGTTTTCCCTAGCAGACTATTCTTCCATCTCTATGGCCCATTTCTAAGCCTGTTCTACCTGTACCCTAACTTGCTGCAGCTCGGTGGCACTACAACTCGTACCTGAGGAGGTCCAATACCTCGTTGGGGCTATCCTAGGTCGACAGCGTACTCTGCCAGAATGTTCCTCTCCCAACACCTGATGTAAGTGATCTGTTGGCCCAAAATTGTTTGGTTCTTGGGCATTGATGGACTCTAAAGAAGCCTATTACAAATATAAATATATCATTAAGTTACAAAATAGATATTAAAAAATAAATTCAACAAATTAAAACTTATAATCTGCTGCTGAGTCGCTTTGTTGATGGCACTTCCATCCTTTTTTCGTCTACTCGAGCAAAACAGTTTTGCTCGAGGCACGCGTCCTTCAATATTTTGTATTTTCCTCTAAAATGACATTGAAAACTAAAGTTATATGAAAAATTTAGCAAACTATTAAATAATTGAAGAAACAAAAGAAAGTGTAAGTCGTAAAGAAAACTTATAAACAGTTGTTATACCTGCTTCCTCTCATGATCAGGCATCGTAGTGCATCCCAGTGTGTGGTGGTATTTTTTTGCATCAATGTTCTTTTTATTTTTTCCAGATGATTCCTAAATAAAATTCGAAAATTCAACAGATAGTATTAATGAAAAACATTAAAGTTATTATTTAAATACCTTAAATGTTATTAATACCTTAAACTGGGTACTCGTCCAATGAGTAATCATTTGATGATATTTCTCTATAGGAAAATCATCCACAAATGGTACCGCCTCTAACTCAGTGCCAACTCTAACACTCCAGCCCATATACAAATCATGCTTGTAGGCTCTCCAAAGCTCGCCTAAATCCTTTAGACGTTCCGATCGTGCACCCTCACCATCGGGAAAATTAAATCGAAGCTGAAATCAAAATATTAATTCATATAAATACAAAAATAATTCATGGAATTAAATAGAACAGATTTTTTACCCATATCTCTGCCCAAGCTTTATCCTTGACCTCATGCGGCAAATGTCTCCATGATAGCGGGCTGACGGGAATGATGTCGAAGTATTTGGCAAGCGTCGCCAAAAAACTCTGACATTGCTGCCCCGTTTTCTCAACCATTTGGTTATCTTCATTATAATCCACCATAACCTATGTGTGGTGGTTCCACACCGAACGAATGCATGTACGCCCCCACCCACGCCTCCTGTCAGTAGATGTATCTGTCATGAAAGAAAAACAAATATTTTATCAGAACATGTTATAATGAAAATAAATATTTCTATAAAAATTTGTTAGGGTTCTATAAATATACCTGTGCCGGTCTGATCACTGAGTGCTGCTGGATCCACAGAAACTGATGGAACACCCTGTGGTGGAACAGGAGTCGAAGACAATGGAATATAGAAGCTCAGAGAGACAGAAGTAGAAGGAAAAGAAGATGGGATAGCTGTCTGACCGGATGCTGACTGAGGAGTGGGAATCATCATGGGATGTGAAAATGATGGGCCAGAAGATGCAAAAGGTAGCGAAAACATGGGAGGCCTAAATATCCCGTGTGTCTCTAACGACACACCGGGATCAGAATGTGGGAAGGATGACATGTCAGTGGGAGGGGCAGGGTCTAGTCGGGTACGCGCAGCTGCTCGTCCACCTCTGGTACGAACCCTCCTCGTACCACCGGCCTGAGTACTAGGACCAGTACTAGGCTCCTCGTCGAATAACTGTCGACGTATAGGTGGATCCTACAAAAATGTTTACAAAAAAATTAATCACATGACATTATATATTCTTTAAATATATCAATTTGAAATAAAGTACTCACTGTAGGCACTAATGGTGGAACACCCATCTCCGTCATTCGACGATTGTTCTCCATCATTTTTTTTCCTTCGTCTCTCTTCAATTGGCTTCATTTCCTAATTTTGAAAACAAATATTTAATTAATTAGAAAAAGAAAACTAATGTGTAACCCAAAAAATGCAATTCAAATAAAATTGCAACCAATAAACATTGAAAATTCACATAATGGTCAATTAAGCTATCAATTTTTTTAGAAGAGCTTGAATGGATTTAATAAATCATACAAGTTGTAATGTTCACCAAGTTAGAAATATTATTTGACTATATTTGAATACAGTTCAATTACAAATTATAAATGTAATTCAAATAAAACTACAACCAATAAACATTGAAAATTCACATAATGGTCAAGTCATCTATCAATTTTTTTAGAAGAGCTTGAATGGATTTAACAAATCATACAAGTTGTAATGTTCACCAAGTTAGAAATATATTTGACTATGTTTGAATACAGTTCAATTCCAAATTAGAAAATACAATTCAAATAAAAATGCAACCAATAAACATTGAAAATTCACATAACGGTCAAGTCAGCTAAAACATATTTGTGATCAATACTAAATCAATTTAAATATTACAAACCTTAACAACCCAACTCGAGGTAAACCAAAATAATTGAGAACATGGATGAATGATTCTATATATTTTCAACCATACCTTCAGGTTCACAATCAACTCTGACAATTGAGCTATTTGAGTCATCAAAAGAAATAAATGGATTGGTTCCAATGGCACTAGGGACAATGTCAATTCCATCATCACCATCATCAAAAATATGTCTTGGAACTACTTCAACTATGAAACCAAATTCAGGTCGAAGTTGGTCTTTGACATAAAAAACTTGTTTATCCATTGATGCCAACACATATGGTTCTTCGGTAGCAAGAGTGCGAGTCATATTAATTACTTGAAATCCACAATCATCAATAAATGTGCCATGTCTCGTCATCGAATCAAACCAATGTCATTTCATCATTGTGACTCGTCCATGAGAGTAATAATCCAATATTATTATTTTCTCAACAACTCCATAATAACCCACATTTTCAAATCGCGGTCTACTATCTGATGCACTAGCATAAAAATCTGTTGTGGCAGTAACCATAACACCATCATGTTGTGTTCTCATGTTTTTTGCTCATTCAGTGACAATAAATTTGTACCCATTGATAATAATTGATTTACAGTCACGAACCACGGTATTAGGACCAAAAGCCAAAGCTCTTATTTCCTCAGAGACAGAGTCCGCAGACAAACTCAATACCTGCAATATAAATGACTATTAAAGTTAATTAAATATTGATATAATTATTTCAAACATTAATTTTTTATACCTTCAATTTTAACAAAGCAAAAAACTCTTTGCTATGCAAAGTCTCTCTCCTTCTCAAAGATAAAGAACGATGCTTCCTATTTATCATTGTTTTATGTTCCCTGTAGATAAAAAATATTAATAGTTTAACAGATATATATGTAAGATATACATAATCAATTTAGTTACCTGATATAGTCGTCGAAAAAATCATAATTGAACAAAACTGTGTGATGTGCCATCTCCCGCTCTTTATGGATTAATGTCTTCAATGTATATGATCCAAGAATTCCTCCTATTTGAGGAAGTGATGGAAAACTGGGTTCAATTTTCTCATACTGTTCTTCTTCATTTCTCATTGGACTGTTTAATCTTGAAGTAAGATCAGAAAAATACATCGAGAAAAAATCCATACATTCTTGAGCCAAGTAACCGTTCACGATAGAGCCTTCGGGATGATTTATGTTTCGGAAATAAGTCTTTAATGTGAACATATTTCTTTCAGTTGGATACATCCAAAAAAAAGAAACAGGTCCTCCGAGAAGTATTTCAGTGGGAATATGGATAGTCAGATGCAGCATGCATGTGAAAAATGATGGAGGAAATATTTTCTCCAACTCACACAAAATTAATGGGGCATCTGTCAACATTTTTTGCAAGAAATACTTGGACAAATTTTTAGCACAAAGATCTCTAAAAAAATTGCACAACCGAATAACAACCACCCTTACATTATTGGACAAAAGATGACGGATTGCTATTGGAA
The DNA here is from genome assembly GCA_963277665.1 of Viscum album. Lineage (NCBI taxonomy): Eukaryota > Viridiplantae > Streptophyta > Magnoliopsida > Santalales > Viscaceae > Viscum > Viscum album. Next base: position 2,000,379,904 of record OY728157.1, read on the forward strand.
TCAACTCATGCAGTAGAACGTGATAATCATGAGTCTTCAAAGATTTTAGCTTCAACTCTCTTCTGTTGACCCGTTTAGATATGTTACTTGAATAGCCATCAGGAACTCTAATAGTCTCTAATACTTCTAGAAATTGTTTTTTTTCCGCAGGTGTCATCACATAAGAAGAACATGGAAGTTTCCATTTATTTTCACTAATACGTACAGGATGCAATTCTGGTCTGATGCCCCAATCCAACAAGTCATGCCGAGATTTTAAATCATCTTTTGTCTTCCCCTTGACATTTAGAAGAACCGAAAGCAACATTTCACTTATATTATTTTCAATATGCATTACGTCTAAGCAATGACGTAATAAATTGGTTGACCAATAAGGCAAATCAAAAAAGATACTCTTCTTCCTCCAATTTTAACAGGTTTCAGTGGAAACATTCTTTCTCTTTCCAGATTTCATTTGACCCTTCCCGAATGAAAAACTGAAATCTTTCAATTCATTAAGCACGTCAGTTACAGACATACGCTGAGGTGGATCATCGGTCTCTATGGTATTATCAAATCTTCGATGATTCATTATATATGGATGATCCTTTGGAAAGAATCGTCGATGTCCCATAAAACTGAAACTACAGCGATGTTTCAGTCTTCTAGATCGTTTATTATTCATACAAACTGGACATGATAGTTTTCCCTTCGTGCTCCATCCAGACATCATTGCATAAGCCGGAAAATCATTGATCATCCACATAAGCGCAACACGCATCTGAAATATGTCTTTCGAACATGCATCGTATGTGCGCACACCCACATCCCAAAGAAGTTTCAACTCTTTTATTAAAGGTTGCATTTATACATCAATATCAATGCCGGGATCAGAAGGACCAGATATGAGTATACTCATGAAAGTGAAAGGTTTTTTCATTCACAACCATGGGGGAAGATTATAAATGTGTATAAAAACTGGCCATGTGCTGTGCGAAGTAAGAATCTGCCCAAACAGATTAAAATCGTCGCATGAAAGACCCAGCCTCACATTACGCACATCAGCTGCAAAATCAGGATGTTGAGCATCAAATCTCTTCCATGAAAATCCATCTGCAGGATGAACCAACTCATCATTAGTCTTCTTTCTCTCGGTATCATTCCATCTCATTTTTATTGATATGTCATCAGACATAAAAAGATTTTGAAGTCTGGGGATCAATGGAAAGTGCCACATTACTTTTTGTGGAACGCAGGATGGTGTTCCATCAGATTTTGTCTTCCAGCAAGATGTGGCACATTTTATACAATCATTTCGTTCAGCAGTTTCCTCCCAGGATAAACTGCAATCTTTCGGGCAAGCATGAATTTTGTTTCTTGAAAATCCAAGTTCCTCAACTAACTTCCATGCCATATAGTGTTTTGAGGGAATATCTGCATCATCTAGAAGTAAATCCTTCAAGAGGGTAAGAATGTAATAGATTTCTGTATTAGAAATTCCATACATAGTTTTCCCATGAAACAATCAGATTAAAAATTCCAGCCTTTTCATTTTATCGCATTGTCGATATACTGGAGTCGTGGAAACATCATTCAATTTTTTCACCCTATCAATATCATCATTTTCACTAGATGCATCAACTGTACTCATATCGAAGTATTCTTAAGTCGAAATCCTTTCTTTTTCATGATGAAGAATAAACGGAAACCGATCATCTAACAAATTCTCCATTCCGGTCCTTTTATTTCGATCATCACCAATTTGAGATTTCATTTTCTCCCCATTGTGATACCACACAAAGTAGTTTGCTTGAAAACCATTTTTGGTTATGTGGTAGATGACTTCTTCACGGCTCAACCAAGGTCTACCAACACAATTGGAACATGGGCAGTGTATGCGACCACTATCTGAAGCATTGTGAAATGCAAAATCTATAAAGCTCTCAAAATTATTTTGAAAATCGCTTGAGATCCGATCGGTTTCATACATCCAACTTCTATCCATTCTGTAAAAAGAATTTATATAAGTCATTTTGTCATAAACAATTCAATAGGATTGAACTTTAATAGAAAATACATTTAAGTAAACGATAAAGGAAGAAAATAGTCAAGGTATCAAGTACACATGTGAAAAAAACATACAAATGTGTTATTGAAAAAATGTAAAACCAACAAGAAATTAATGTGTTATATCACATCACAACATGCCTCATCCTATAACCATATTAGTAGGGTATCATGAACATGAATAACATCAACCTTGTGCCATCCTCCTACCCTACATGACCCCAACCACATGCCACATCTTATTATAGCCTTATCACATCACACCTCACCAGAAAACACTAGGGAAATCATAATACATCTCACCTGAAGACACATGGACAATCACATCGCATCTTGACTAAAAACATATGGTCAATCACTTTTGAAGGAAGAGTAGGGAAGATATGGTAGCTATCCAACCATATAACCACCATCCTAGATATTAGAAAAAATACCCATAACTCAAAACCTCTGATCGTTGGTAAGTTTATCCAACTATGGTTGGGAATGTGTAGAAATAACATAAAAATACATGATATATAGATAACACAAAATACTCAACCTATGGGTTCACATTAACTACATAATCACACACTTCACTACTACCATAAAACACATAAACCACACCACCACCACACAAGACGCATAGCATTTCTCACTTTCATTTATAAGCCACTTCATTCACACTTACATTGTCCATTCATTTAATGTTAAATTAATTAAATCCATTTACCACACATCCATTTCTATTCCATATCATTTATTTAATATCTTGTTTTTTGGTTTTAACAACATAATTTATTCCATAGATAACCAGGAAACTAATAAAACCACCACACAATAACTCACCATCTCACAATAACCATCGACACCATGTTACATAGACCAACCATCTCACCAAAACAACCACATATCACAACAAAAATATTGCACATCACAAAACACCGCACAACCAAAACCACCGCACAACCAAAACTATGAATCTTCAAAATTAGAACACAATAAAGAGACACCGTGCCCTTATAAATGTAAATGTGTAATGAAAACATTAATTGGACATACACCGATATAGGGATTTGACTACACAATTCGTGGAACAATCATAAATTTTTACAGAAACCCTAAAATTTGGGAATTAGGAAATCATTCATAGAAGTATATTCTTTATAATAGGTGGAACTAAAATATAGGAATCTAACCTAGTGGCTGGTGATCCGATGGAAGATGTGGGGATTGGGAAGTGATTCTGCCGAGGAATCGTTTCTGGAGAGCTTCTGGAGATGAGCGGAAGGATCTGGATCCGCTTTTGAATCGTGGGGAGGCCGCTGCTAGCATTGGGGTATTTGGGGTTTTTTTCCCAGCGGTTCATAAAAACCGTTGGGAAAAACCAGTCTTTCCCAATGGTTTCATAAAACCGTTGGGAAAAATAAGTTTTTCCCACCTTTTCCCAACGGTTTTATGAAACCATTGGGGAAGACTGAATTTTCTCCACTTTTCCCAACGGTTTCATAAAACCATTGGGAAAAGTATCTTCTAAAAGGTATTTCCCAACGGTTTATATAAACCGTTGGAAAATACAGAATATACCAACGATTTCTTTGAACCGTTGGTAAATAACTGTTGGGAAAACTCCCATTTATAGTAGTGCTTACTGAATTTAATATTCTATTTACTTAATTAAATAATATTAAATGGTATATTTTTGTTTATATAGAATAATGTGTTAATAACAATAACGTTATTATTATTATTATTATTGTTTTGATGTATTAAATTATTTGGATGTTAAAAGATTTAATTGCATGATTAATGGGGTGAAACATTTATGTCAAAATACTTTAATTGCATGATTAATAGGGTGTAAAACTTATGTGAAATTAATGTGGATTTTTGGTATCTCAAAGAAATATTTAATTAAATACGGAGATTTGGAATTATTAAAGAAGAATTATTATTAAATGAAGGTTTTAGGTTATATCAAAGGTTTGAGCAATAATAACAAGATTATTATTATTATTACTATAGATTTATGAGTGTTATAATTATTATTAATTATTGTTGTTATTATTTTATAAATAATAATTTTAATAGATTTGGGAGTTTTGGTTATAATTGAAAAAAATATTTTTTAATAATAATAATAATAATGAGGATGTAATTATTGTTATTGAGTTAATTAATTAAATTCAAGGAAAAGGAGAATTTAATTAATTATGGGAATTAAAATTTTGATTTATTTGATGTCAAGAGTTTTTAATTAAATTAGGAGTTTTAGATTGAATGAAGAATGGTTTTTAATTAAATGGGGATTTTTAGATTTAATGAGAAAAATTTTTAATGGTGATAATAATAATAATAGTATGACTGACTGAAAATTAACATTTTTATTATCAAATCACTTTTGAGGAAAATAATGAGAAACCATAGGACCGACATTACAACAAAAAGACCATAACAGAGAAAATCCAAAACTATAGGATTTTCCAATCCCTAGAAACTACACCGCAAAGACCAACCTTCACCATTGCGTGACCACTCAGCAGACTGTCCTGTGTAGGAATGCACATGCACGAAACTGATGGCATAACCATACCCTCTCAAACTACTAATTTATAATGTCATGCACTGGTGAGGGATTAATTCTCTAAACCTCATCTGGCATAGACTCAAATAGAATGCAGGATGCGTATCACCAAAGAGTCACATCAAATACAAAGACAAAAAAAATTGGCCACAAAAAAACTCAAACAGAACTGGCATACCTCCCCAACTGGTAAACATGATATACCATTTTAACATCATTGAAAAATTATTTGAGATTCCTATAAACAGATTCTCTATACAATTTTTAGGCTATTGAAGATACCTGAATGTCTGGTACACTAAACACTAGACTTTAAAACTCAAAATCCAGTTGATCCCAGGACTGAATGTACTTCTCAAGTCTGATCCTCCCTTTATTGAACCCCCATACTAGAATTAAGTCATTATTATCAATATAGGAGTATTTCTACTCATTGATGTCTACCCTTAATGACCCCCCATCATTATACCAGCCTCCTCTTCAGTTGCATTAAGAAGTAAAACCTGAAGTGCGCACCCCCCTTTGAGTCACGATGCACAGGAGGTGCAAGATTCCTCCACGGCACAAACCTCCTCCTCTAGACCACCTATAGTGCCCCTGCAAGGCCGATCCTCCCTGTAGTGACCTACCTGTAGCGCAACATACTCATGGACGGACCCCCTGCTACTGCGTATGACACCCGGGCAGTACCCCTATAGCAGCGCAACCCCACTCTTTGGTACACCACCCCCTCTCCCAGACTCCACTTTGCGCACAACGATTCCCCTCAGACTCTTCATTAATCTTGTCCACATCATCAAGGTGAGTCAGTCTACATATAACTTTTGATTCACATTGGCCATTTGAATCCTCTCCCTCACCTTTCTTGCTTGGCTGAAACCCTATGGTTTGGGTTTAATTCTATTATTGCGTTCCTATGTTTTTAGGGTATACAAATGTTGACTCATGAACCATTGGTCCATAATCCGACATCCTCCACCAAGGGTGAGGAAGATGCTCTCAATTTTCTATGCCACCGATGTTTTGGGTAAGGTTTATATGCCACTGTTTTTTTCTTCGTATAATCCAATTTAGGTTATTTTGGTTTTACGAGTCCCTGGTACTTTATTAGAGGTGTGTTGAGTCTTGTCATTGTGTTTTTTTGATTCTATGTTATGTTAAAGTGGGTTTTGATCAATGTAGAGGGCACACACATGTTTGTATATATATATATATAAAGTCGTGTACGTGTAGTTGCAGACCACTTACAGATTAGTTTCCACCGTATGTCAAATCGTGGAATATTCAATTACTTCCACCCCGAGGTAGGGTCCCCTTTTAATCCCTCAACTTTAATAAATACATTAATAAAATTATTGCTACACTTTTGTTGGTATTTAAGTTATGAAGTGAAGTATTTATATTGAATTCCTTTCAAATGTGAATTTAGTAAGCTTGATTAAATTAATAAATGTGATATGTGGTGTGTTGATGCACAACTTTGGATGTTATTAAATGATGCTGCCCACGTGAGATAAATGAGGACATGCCAATTTATTAGTTGAAATAATGTATTGATGAATTAGTTAAAGTGATACAATTAAATAATTAAATGATGTTTTTTTTGGATAAGATAAGAAAATTAATTTTTTATATTAATTATGTGCTTTGAGACTGGATATAAATAATCAATCAAAGGATTAATTATAATATATTGATTTAGATAAATGAGATAATTTATTCTGGGATTAATTGCGATATGTTGTTTTGACTAAATCGAGATAATAAATTATGGATTAATTACTACCTATTAATTTGTGAAAGGTTATCCAATTATTGAATTGATTAAAGGGTATGATTAAATTAATCATTTTTTGAATTAATTAATTGGCGTGAATTAATTTAATTGATGAATTGTTAATGTTCAAAGTTATGTACCATGATGTTGATTTAAGATTTTTAATGTTGGGTTTGATTAAGAAATGTTTGAATTAGAACGAGATAATTAATTCTAAGAAAATTAATTATGGGATGTGTTTTGTTTTTTAGATTAATTAATTAATGGATTAATTAATGGTAATGTGTACTTAGTTAATTGTTGCGTTAACTAATAGATTTTGTATATTTAATTAATATATTGTATTAGTAAGGGAATAAGGGTAATTGATTAGTGAGTTAATTATCATGTTTTCAGTTAAGGAATTGGGATAATTAAATGTTGAATTAATTATCTAGTTGAATTACTTGTGTCTAAGAATAATTAATTGTTAATTAATTAGTAACTATTAAGATGTTGAATGGTTAATTAATTATTGAGTTATTTAACGGGAGATTTATGTTGTTAATTAGTTGTTGAATTAATTAACAGATTTGATTAATTAATTTATGATTTAATTAATGGATGGTTTTGGGGTGTTAGACATGGAGTTATACAATAATGATAAATATATATGTATGATTAATAAATTAGTTGCGAGACAAAGACTAATGCTCCAAATACTCATGAGGTGATATACATGACTTTCTACACCCTTATTTCAAGAGAATATTCTTTTATAGGATAGGGACTGATGCTCCAAATACCCATGGGTTGGGAGATAAGAAATGATGCTCTAAATACTCACGAGGGTGCTAGACATGACGTTCTACACCCATTAATCAACAACAGACTATGGGTCCAGTTGTTCATACATGAACTGAATTAAATGGTTAATAAAAGATGGAGTGATGTAATGATTTGTGATTGAATATGGAAAATGGTTTAGACCCCAACACGGACGAGGCATGTATTGAGATACGGGTGACCAAGGGAACCCAGATAATTATTCAGTTAAATAAAGAATATCAATTAATGAGGCTTAAATAATTGATAATTGAAAATGAATGTGTGATGACTATTATGTATGCATGAAAAATGTATAATACTGGTTCAGACACCAATTGAGGGATAAAGCAAGTATTTGGGTATATAGTTACATTTTACTGCTTAATTTATTTATGAATGATTTAACACTGTTTAAATTATTTATTGAATGTCTGGTTTTTGGGTAGACACCAGTGGTACTAGCCTACTGAGATTTATATCTCACACCCTACTTGGGACTCCATTGCACTGGGGTACCCAAGTAGATTCTATTTAGTTGTAGGCTTATGGTTTTTGCTTATACTTGGGAGATAAGAGAAGAGTACCGACCGAAATCTTGGGATGCTCGAGGAGATCACCCTTGGGGATTGAGTCATAATTTATTTATTTCATTATTGATATGTAAAGAATGATGTAATTTTTATCGTTTTCATAGTTTTACCATAATAACATGCATGAATTGTATATCATTGGCGTTGGCCATTTTTTATACAAGATTTATAAAATTATGTCTTACACTGTTTTATTGTTAATCACACTACTTCTACCATTTTACTAATATTGTACACTGTTCCTACTCTGATAAGAAATTTTTGTCTCCCCAATGACTATCCTTAGACCCTCATTGCTAGTCAGCAGCCTTTGGCGTATTGGGATATGCACCTGAGGTCATGTGGTGACCAGTTTGGCCACTGGTTTAGGGGTGAGCAGGGTCAGGATGTTACAAAGTGGTATCAAATGATTTTTTTCCTTTTGTGTTTCTATTTTGGGTTGGTAGACAGGAGACTAAGAAAGTGTTGGAACTTGGGTTAATATCCATGATTGGGACTAATCATCCCATGTATGGGAAATGACCAAGTGGCCAAGACTAAGAATTTATGTTCATGCTTTTTGATATTACAATTGATATGATTTTACCTTGAGTGACTGGTGTATTTTACACAACTTATTAATTATGAAAATTTTGAAAAATTAACCTTGTCCTAATATGGAAAGTAAGTTGTATTACATGCATCTTATTAGGAACTTAAAGATTAACATTCCATGCATATATTCCATGTCTTTTAGTTGCATTAGTAGGATGCCTAATAATATGGATTTTGTTCCTTTAGTATATGCCATGTCTTCTACTTATTTAGCATGACTTTTTGGATAGCATGTTTCAGTGATATAGTTATCATGCTTGAGTGATAATATGAAATTCTTATGTGCCATGCTTCTGTGATATAGCATGTTTTAGTGATTTTAGTATGTTGATCTGAGTTAGTTACTTGTAGTGACATGTTAGATTACTGATAAATGATTGGTTTCTTTGGATAAATTTATTTATTGCAATTATGACGGAAGCAGTTTTCAGTTGTAAGGGGTATGGGTGCCTTATAACTGTGAAAAGGGTAACCTGTGTATTCAAACAATTAAAAGGGATGGTAAAGTTAAAATTTTAAATGAAAATTGGATATCCTAAATGGGATCCAAATGTCATCGGTAAGGTGTATGAGCGCCTTATCTACTGGTAGATGGGCATCCATGGGAATGAACCATATAACCATAGTATGTTTTAAAATTATTATGAATATAAAAATGATAATTTTTGATTGTAATGAAATGTTGTGGGGTTTCTTTTTGAAGAACCTGGATTGAATAAATGGGACCTTTGGAGGTCACCTTTTTAGTAAAAGGAATTTAGATAATAAATTTACTATTTATATTTGGATAACACGAAATGTCAAATGTTTAAATATGATGTTGTTATAACATTTCTGTTTTTCCTAGGGGGCATTGATTAAAAAAACAAGTGACTTGTTATGAAAAAGTAATTGTGTGTTTGTTGAAATTCATTAAAATGTTGAAATGTTGACATGAATTACTTAAATATATAAAATAAAAAAAGGTCTTTTAAGAATAGTGATATCAGTTTTTCATGATTGAGAGAGAGGGTCAACATTTATGTTCCATAAGATACTAGCCTATGGGTCTCAAGTGTTTTGACACGCCGGTTGGTTTAAAATTTGGCTTTCATGTGAGAATGTTTGACATGGTGATCATGGTTCGAGGAATGTCACACTAATGCGTTAATGTGTTCTGAAATAGCACACTGGTGAGAAGATGATATTTTATTACAAAAACATGGACGATACTAATATGGTTAGTGATGCACGAGTAAGCTTTGAAAGAAAATGAATACCATTGATAATATAGGCATCGAGGTTTGGTTCATAATGCATCAGTAAGAGAAGTTGATCTTTTTGTTTAAAGAGTCAACCAGTGATAGTACGACTGATATTTTAAGAGACCTGGGTATTATCATAGTGTGCTCATTCAAATGAGATGAGTATATCCCCTATCTTGACCTCTTCATGGATACAATAAGATAGTGTTGGTCTTACTCCATGATAAATTTTTAAATGTTGTTGGACTTGATGAGTGGTTGTTATCTGGGTTGTACGCGGGATGCGTGGTTTATTTGGGCTTCACCTTCATTCATTTTGGGGAACATTAGTTTTTTTAAATATCCCTACGATAGATTAACATGATAATGTCACCTGATGTTGGGTAAGGACTTCAATGTACATGTGGTTTGGTGATGTAATATTTATTTTAAAGGCACATTTCCAGTTTAAGGGTGGGTGTGGGTTTTTGGGACCATAATGTCTTTCTAGGAAATCATGCGCAACCAATTTCTATTGGTCAATCGAGATTCGAACTTTTTATGCAATGAGGTCTTTGTAATGAAATTATATGTAAGCTCTATTTTAGTGTTTATATGGTGAAATAAACTTTGTATTGGGTTTTAAATAATTAAGTAGTTGGACTTATGTTTTAGTTAAATAGTAAGTTTGGCATTTGGAAATGTAATGTGGTTGTTCAAAAAAAATAAAATAAATCTGGACCTTGGTAGCTTAGAAGATGCTATAATAGTTTATTATGGCTTCTTAGGGACAAGAATTTTATAAGGTGGTCAGATTTTAAAGTCCCGTGTTTTTAACTGGGTTTAAATTATGAAGATTTTTGAATTTTTACGGTTTATCAACAGGTCGGTTTTTAAATCGTGTTTCATAACTTAATTCTGAGTGTTGGAACACTTAAAAGTATTGTTTTTAGACTTGGTAGTATACCCAATAATTTTTGTGGGTTTCCTGATGAATCTCAGGAGCACCGGATCTAGAAAAGACCACTTTAATGGATCTGAACGGGTTGCGCATGGTTGCGGTCCAACCCATGAAACTTACCCAGTTTAATATTTTATTTCCTTAATTAAATAATATTAAATGGGAGATTTGTGTTTAAATAGAATAATGTGTTAATAATAATGTTATTATTATTATTATTATTATTATTATTATTATTTTGTGGTCTTAAATTATTTGGATGTTAAAAGATTTAATTGCATGATTAATGGGGTGTAGCATTTATGGTAAAATATTTTAATTGCATGATTAATGGTGTGTAACACTTATATGAAATTAATATGGATTTTGGGTATCTCAAAGAAACATTTAATTAAATAAGGAGATTCAAAATTATTGAAGAATTATTATTATTAAATGGAGGTTTTGGGTTATATCAAAGGTCTGAGTAATAATAACGAGATTATTAATATTTTGGTTTTATTAGTGTTATAATTATTATTAATTATGGTTATTATTATTTTATAAATAATAATATTAATGGATTTGGGAGTTTTGGTTGGAATTTAAAAAAATAATTTTTTTAATAATAATAATAATGAGGATGTAATTATTATTATTATTGAGTTAATTAATTAAATTCAAGGAAAATGAGAATTTAATTAATTACAGAAACTAAATTTTCGATTCATTTTAATTAAAGAGTTTTTAATTAAATGAGAAGTTTCAGATTGAATGAAGAAGCCGTTTTAATTAAACATGAAGTTTTAGATTTAATGAGAAAAAGTTTTAATAGTGACAATAATAATAATGGTATGACTATTATTATTATTGTTATAATAATAATTATCATTATTAATTATTGCAATTAATTTATGGGTTTTATTAAAGTTTTTAAGTTATAGGTTAGAAAATAAATTAAAGGGAGGAACCTTCTCCCTTTCTACCACACTGAAGTGCACATCCCACCTTTGAGGCGCGATGCACAAGAGGTGCACTCTTTCCCCCTGGCACGACCCTCCTCATACGGACCACCTATAGCACCCCTAAAAGGTTGATCCTCCCTGTGGTGCACTACTTGTAGTGTGACCTAATTTCGGACGGACCCCCTACTACAACACACAACACCCAAGCAGCACCCCTGTAGTAGTGAGAACCCCTCATTGGTGCGCCACCCCCTCTCCCGGACTCCACTTTGTGCACAATGATTCCTCTCAGACGCTTCACAAATCTTTCCCACCTCATTAAGGTGAGTTCGTATGGGTATAACTTGTGATTCACATTGACCATTTTAATCCTCTCTATTTCCTTGTTTTCCCGGCTGAAACCCTAAGGTTCGAGTTTAATCTTATTGTTGCATTCCTCTATTTTTAGGGTATGCGAATGTTGACTCAGGACCCATTATTCCATAATACAACATCCGCTGAAAAGGGCGAGGTAGATGGTGTCGATTTTCTTGGTTGTCGATGTTTTAGTTAAGGTTTATACACTACTATTTTGTCTTGTATCATCCAATTTAGGTTATTTTTGTTTATATGAGTCCCTGGTACTTTATTTGGTGTGTGTTGAGTCTTGTCGTTTCATTTTTTTTTGTGATTTGATGTTTTGTTGTAGTGGGTTTTTATCAATGTAGAGGGCACTCACATGTGTGTGTGTGTGTTTATATATACACATACATAAACATATACATAAAGTTGTGTGCGTGCTATTTCAGACCAGTTGTAGATTGGTTGCCGCCGTATGTCAAGCCGTTGAATATTGAATTGCTTCCACCTTGAGGTAGGCTCCCCTTTCAAGCCCTAAACTTTAATAAATGGATTAATAAAATGGTTGCTGCAATTTTTTTGGTATTTAAGTTATGTAGTAATATAGCAACCCTACCTTTTCTTACATTACTATTACATAATTTTAAAGATAAAAAACATAATAGTATTACACATAGAGGATCTTATGGTTTAGTGTCTTGGGAAAACTATGACCAAACATAACAATTACAACATCGAGCATAAACTTTTTTGTTCATTTCTTCTTCTCTAGCTTCTTATTGGAATTTGAACTCCTCTTAGTACATGTATCCACCTAAGGATATATATCAAAAGGGGTGAGATAGAATCCCAGTAAGAGGATAGATAAGAACAATATAGCATGGGGTGATCATATTCATAACATAGGCAAAGAATCATGAGAGGAAGCATTAATAAGGGACTTGAAATGTGGCAATGCATAAAAATGAAACATCATGTCTTAGTGGTTAACTACCAAAAATTCTTGTGAATAAATCTAGAATATTGTTCACACATAATTTCACATTTACTCATGAGATTCATAACCTTACCCAATGCATTGGAGAGCTATATAATTCCGGGTTCACCTGTCACATTTAAACATTCATATTGCACTATATAATTCCGGGCGCACCCGTCACTTTATAACATTATAATTTATCATGCACAAAACAATGAAAATATAAAATAAATGAACATAAATAACCCATGAAAAGGAATGGTTTTCATTTCATAATAACACGTTCATAAATTTTGGGTTCCCAAAAGAAAGAGGGAATAACATACTTGATACAAGAACCTTCAATCTTGAATGTGAAGTAAAAGGTGTGTTCTTGAAAGAATATTTATTTTAGAAAACATTTGGTTTATCATAAATACAAGTGAAAAACACGTATATCCTAAAAAAAATACAATGATGAACAGAAGATTTTTAAGGAGTAACCATATCAAAAAGGAGTGAAAGAGGGAGATCCCGAAGGATGAAAGTTGGGTTCGAGAATTTCCCCTTACCTTGTATCCGAATGCTTCCTTCTCTTTAATGTCCTGTATAATGACATTATATTCATTAATTAGAAATTAAATAACCTTTTATACATTAATAGGGGTCATTTTTGTTTCATTATGTTTTTATGGGCCTTTTGATGAGTTATATAGTTTAAAAACATTGTTCGGGAATGTTCATTTTTATGGTTTTCTTGAAAGTTTCACATGTATTCATGAATTGAAGTTTGTGTAGAACATGGGTAAACATCCAGAACATATAATACATGTTATTAATGATATTCCAGAATTTAAAATGATCTTATTATGAATTACATTTTATACCATGTGGATGAATCATTAGATAGGAATTTAATGATGATCGTTTGAGTTAATTTGGGCGGTTTTTCGACCACAACGAACTTGTTTTGTTTACTCATCTAGTAATATGCACATAATTTAGTTACAGAACTTAAAATAGAAAATAATACATATATAATATTCTGGTTCAACCATAAAAATGGTTTTATGACCAGATCTGTAGGTATAAATGGAAAAATAAAACATGTCTTTCTTGAAGGTGATAGATTAACACCTTATGATCAACGTTTTCTATTATAAAATAAAAGGTAGAGAAGAAGGGGTTTGGATAGTATAATATCCCATTAGTATCATAAAATTACAATATATGTATGATACCGGAGTCACCATACCATTTGGACAAAGATATTTTGGGGGAGAATAAGAAAAGGACTTGAAATTAAAAGGGAATTAAAGAAGAAGAGTGAGAGAAATTACCTCTTGAATCCTCCTATTGAGATCCTCCTTAAGGGCTCTAAGATTGGTCTTTTGATGAGACTAGAATCTATTGGAAGTGGGGGAGGTGCTAGGGAAGATTCTTGGGAAGAATTTAGACAGTGAGTGAATCTTGAGAGGTGTGGTTTGGCAAGGGAAGGGGGAGGGGTTATTTATACATGAAGAGGGATGTGTTTTTAGAATAAAATATTAAATAAAATAATATATCAAAAGTTAGACTTCTAATTGTAGTTTTTTGACATCCTAAATCATATATTAATATAATATAATTCGTTTTAGGCTTTAATTCATCTTTATAATTCGAATTCATTAATTTATTAAAAGGAAAGTGAAAGAAAGAGAAAAAGACACTTTAAGAAATCACCTTTTGAATTTAGGCTTTGGAATGTTTTTTTAGGTTTAAAAATTGAGTTTATTGTATTTTAAGGAACCATTTATGAAATTTAATATAATTTTTCCAAACCTAAAGTTTTAGAATGTTTATGTCATCATTACATCATTAATGATGCAATTTAGGATACACCGGTTATGTGAAAAACTGTTTTTTTACTATTCACCTGAAAATTGAAGTATTTCAGAAAAATCCCAAAAATTCACTCTAACTATTTTTAGACGTGTAGAATAAAAAAATGAATTCAATTTTTCAAAAATAATTTTCTAAATTTTATTAATTTAATATTTAATTAAAATCATAATTTACTTGAAAAATACAGTTTTTAAAATTAAAAATTATTTTATAATGCTTTCAAAAATTACGTAGGGTATTATAAAATTTTCTAAAAACTAGGAGAAAAAGATTTTATAATTTATGAACAAATTTTAAGAAAATAAAATTTCTTTTAAATTAATTAATTAGTTATAATTAATTATTTATAACTTAAAAAAACACCAAAATGTTTACTATGGTCAAATTGACATTTCTAAGATGCATAAATTTTATTTAATTATTCATGGGTAAGTTTAATCTTATTTGGACGATGTACTATTCATAATGGTCGTACTACTATTCATAAAGGTATGTTACTATTCACCAAAAAAATAAGTTTTTCTTATTGGACCCCAAAAATCATCTTGAACACAACCATGTATGTCGGATTTTTGAAATTCCAAACCAAGAAGGGAAAAAATTATGTTTAAAGGTTAGTTAGCACTTATTAGTTCACTATGTTCTGTTTTCATGCGATTTTATGAAATATTTTTAAGAAGGGAATTTACATTGAGATACTTTGGGTCGTTACATTCTTCCCCCCTTATGAAATTTCACCCTTGAAATTTCACTTTACACAAACAGGTGAGGGTACTTCTCCTTCATCACCTCCTCTGGTTCCCAAGTAGCTTCTTCAAACTTATGGTTCCTCCACAACACTTTGACAAGGTGAGTTATCTTGTTGCATAGAACCTTATCTCCCCGGTCCAGAATCTCTACTGGAAGCTCCTCATAAGAGAGATTATATTCTAGTTGTACCACCTCTGAGTTTAGTACATATTAGGGATCAGGTATGTACTTCCTCATGAGTGATACGTGAGAAACATTATGAACTTGATCCATATTCGGTGGAAGTGCAAGACAATAGGCCACAACTTCTATATGGTCAAGGATTTCAAAGGGGCCAATGTACCTTGGTCTTAACTTTCCTTTCTTTCCAAATCGCATGACTCTCTTCCATGGTGATATTCGAAGGAAGACTTTATCTCCAACGTCAAACTCCAAATCCCTTCGATGGTTGTCAACATATCTCTTTTTCTGACTTTGAGTAGCTTTGATGTGTTTCTAGATGACTTGAACCTTCTCTATCATCTCTTTCACAAGATCGGGTCCAAGTACCTTTCTTTGTCCAACTTCATCCCAAAAGGTTGGAATTCTACATTGCTTTCCATACAGAGCTTTATATGGAGCCATATGAATACTCGAGTGGAAACTATTGTTGTATGAGAACTCAACTAATGGGAGATGCTGATCCCATCCACCTTTGAATTCTAGTGAGCAGGCTCTTAGAATATCTTCAAGCGTCTGAATATTCCTTTCATATTGGCCATCAGTTTGGGGGTTTAGGCCATGCTGAAATTTAATTTAGTACTCAAAGCATGTTAAAGGCTCCTCCAGAATTTAGATGTGAACCTTGGATCACGGTCAGAGACAATTGAGAGTGGAACACCATGCAGTCTCACCACTTCCTTCACATATATCTTTGCAAGTTGTTCAAGCGAGAGATCTTCCCGAATAGTGATAAAATGGGAAGTCTTGGTGAGTCGATCAACCAAAACCCATATCACATTATTTCCCTTTGACATATTCGGGAGACCCGTGACAAAGTCCATAGTAACATTTTCCCATTTCCACATGGATATAGGCAATGGTTGCATCAAACCTTTGGACTTTTGTCACTCTGCTTTAAGTTGCTGACATAAAAAACACCTTGAGATATATTCCGCGATCTTCTTTTTCATGTTATCCCACCAGAAGTGTTCTCAGAGATCACGATATATCTTGATGCTACTAGTATGGATAGATAATGTTGAGCAATGTGAATTTTCCAATATCTCCTTCTTTATCCCGGGTGATGAAGGCACACAAATCCGCCTTCCAAACCAAATTACACCACCATTGTCAATAAAAAATTCATCAAGATTCCCTTTCTTTACCGCATTCACCCTCTTTTGTATCTCCGCACCATCAATTTGTGCTTCTTTAATCATGCCTTGAATATATGGTTGCACAATCATTTGGGCAAGGAATGATGTATCCCCTGCCCTTATTATTTCTAAATCCATGCTTTTCATATCCAAGAAGATAGGGTATTTCTCAATCCGTAACATGGATAGAGTAGCTAGTTCTTTTCTTCTTAGAGCATCAGCTACCTTGTTCACCTTTCCAGGATGGTAGTGAATAGAGAAATCGTAATCCTTGATTAGGTCTGACCATCTCATTTGATGCATGTTGATATCCTTTTGTGTGACTATATACTTTAGGCTCTTGTGGTCAGTGTATATGTCACACTTCTCACCATAAAGGTAGTGCCGCCAGATTTTCAAGGCAAAAATCACGACTGCCAGCTCTAGATCATGCGTTGGGTAGTTCTACTCATGGATCTTCAACTTTAATTAGGCATAGGCCATCACATTATTATTTTTCATGACTACGCAGCCCAAGACTTTATTTGAACCATAACTGTATATCACAAAACTTTCTCCACTTTTCGGTAGTGTGAGTACAAGTGCAGTGATCCACCTTCTTTTTAGCTCCTTGAAGCTTCCCTCACATTCTTCTGTCCAGACATAATTTACCCCTTTCCTTGTTAACTTTATTAGCGGGCTTGACAATCGTGAGATGTTTCTCAAAAAATGTCGGTAGTACCCAGCTAATCCAAGAAAACTACTGATTTTAGTGAAACTAGAGGGCATGTGCCATTCCTCGATTGCCTTTGTTTTTGAAGGATCCACTAAAATTCCATCACGTGTGATCACATGTCCCAAGAACATGACTTGATTCATCCAAAAGTCACACTTGTTGAACTTGGAATACAACTTCTCATTTCTCAATGTCACCAACACAAGTCGTAGATGTTCTTCATGTTCCTCCTTGATCTTGGAGTAGATGAGAATATCATCAATAAATACTACCACAAATTTGTTGAGGTAATGTCTAAAGACTCTATTCATCAAATCCATGAAGATTTGAGGGGCATTAGTAAGTCCTAAGGGAATAACTAGAAACTCATAGTGCTTATACCTTGTACGGAAGGTAGTCTTCTAAATATCCTCCTTCTTCACCTTTAGCTGATGATATCCAGAATGAAGATCCACCTTTGAGAAGTATTTATATCCTCTTAACTGATCAAACAAGTCATCGATCCTTGGAAGAGGATACTTGTTCTTTATGGTGATCTTGTTGAGTTTCCGATAGTCGATACAGATCCGCATTGTTCCATCCTTCTTGTTCACAAAGAGCACTGGTTCACCCCATGGTGATTCACTAGGGCGTATAAACCCTTTGTCCAGATGCTCTTGTAGCTGCTTCTTTAACTCCTCCAGTTCAATAGGAGCCATCCTATAGGGACACATTGACATAGGAGTAACTCTAGGTATGAGTTATATTGAGAACTCTACCTCACGATCCGGGGGAATTCCAGGTAACTCTTCGGGAAATATATCACCGTATTCCCTCACAGTGGGCATTTCGGCAAGGTTGGTACCTTCCTTTGACTCAACCATCTAGGAGTGGTATGCTTCTTCATAGGGAATCAACACCCACACCATTGAATGAATCTTCAAAGGAGATTCATGATCTTCCTTGCATTTGTAGAGGATCATGGGATGGGTTGGAATATGAAAAGATATTTCCTTTTCCCAATAGTTGACATGTTCTCTATATAATGAGAGCCAATACATTCCCATTATAGCATCGAATTCTACCAAGGGAAGTATTACGAGATTCATTGGAATAATCTTCATACATATGACAATAGGAGAAGATTCAAACACTTGGGTTGCAATGATTGCACCGATTGGTGTTTTTATAGATATCTATACTTCAAGGTTTCGGGGCTTTGATTCTATAGTTCTAGAAAACTTGCTAGATATAATGGAATTCATAGAACCAGAATCAAATAATACTTTTTCCATTCTTGAGTGAATAGGAAGTGTAACTTGTACGACTTCATTATATTTTTTCACTTTCGCAGTAGTGATGGCATAAGCCTTTCTTTGTTCTTCTGGCTTCAGTGGCTGCTGACGCTGATTACCCTCGAGAACTCAAGGATTAGTGCACTGGATTTCATAGTGCCCTAGCTCCCTACAGTTGTAGCATTGAACCATGAATGGTTCTCCCCTTTCTTCTGCCACATTCTCCTTCCTTTTTTATGTCTTTTCGACACTCTTGAGCATGGTTTCCTTCTTTCCCACACTTGAAGCATTTCCCCATCCCTTTCAGGTAGTTCCCATGGTGCAAATTCCCACATTTTTTGAATGTGGGTCATTGATTTTTCTTCCCACCTTTGTCATTGTATCCACCGGCTTGAAACTTCATCTTTCGTTTCATATCACCATAGCCATGGGACCATTATCCAAACTCCATATCCACTTTGAGAGCACACTGTACAACTTCTTCATAACTCCCAAAGTCTCTAATTGCAAGAGTCTTTCGAAGGTGTGGTTTTAGTACACTAAAGAATCTATCAATTTTTCTATCATTGTTGATAAAAAAACTTGAAGCATACCTTGCAAGCCTTTTGAAATTTTCTTCGTAGGTTGTAACGGGTTATCTTTCTTTTTTCTTGAGCTCTATGAATTCTCTCTCCATCTTTGTACGAAGAGTTCGTGGGAAATACTTATTAATAAGCATGATCTTAAACTCTTCCCATTCCATATCTTCAATTTTCTCCCTTGGCTTGGTGTTCTTAATCAAAGACCACCATTGATAGGCCTCTCTATCTAGATGATAAATGGCTAGTGTCACCTTCTCCATCTTAGAACAATTAATAATAGAAAAGATCTTATCCATGGAGTTGACCCACTATTCCGCAACTAGTGGATCAGAAGATCCACTAAACGTCGGTGGTCGTTGCCGCATGAAACATTCAATAGTCAGTTTCTCTCTCTTTGGTGAAGGAGGACATTCCCCATTATTATGTTTATTGTTCATAACCTGAGATAATTGGGTAAGCATCACCATGAAGTTTTTAACTCCACCTCCCAAATTATTGGGGTTGTTGTTCGGGCAATCGTAGCATTGGCCCTCACACGAGTTGTTGGCCTGGTTTCTCCTCGTTCCCACCATTTTCTAAAATAGAAAATCTTAAAAAAAACATAAGTCAATAATTAATGAATAAATTATTCATTTAAACAAAGCATAATATATGGGATCCCTATGTAAAGATTATTGTGTGCATATTTGTACTTAGACTCATGCTAGAGGTTTTCTCTAGGGTTCACTAATCCTAATTCCCAAATTAACTGAACCTTTCCTCTAATACCAACTATAGCGACCCAAAATTTTCTCACATTAATATTACATCATTTTAAATATAAAAAAACATAATAGTATTACTCAAAGAGTATCTTATGGTTTAGTGTCTTGGGAAAATTAGGACCATACATAACAATTACAACATCGAGCATAAACTTTTTTGTTCATTTCTTCTTCTCTAGCTTCTTATTGGTATTTGACCTCTCCTTAGTACATGTAGCCACCCGAGTATATACATTAAAATGGGTGAGATAGAATCCTAGTAAGATTGTAGATAAGAACAATATAGCATGGGGTGAGCATATTCATAACATAGGTAAAGAATCATGAGAGGAAGCATTATTAAGAGACCTGAAATGTGGCAATGCATAAAAATGAAACATCATGTCTTAGTGGTTAACTAACACACATGATTGTGAACAAAGATAGAATATTTTTCACACATCATTTCAAATTTACTCATGAGATTTATCACTTTACCCAATGCATTGGAGCACTGTATAATTTCGGGCGCACCCGTCACATTAAAACATTATAATTTATCATGCATGCCTCAATGAAAATATAACATAAATGACTATAAATAACCCATGAAAAGGAATGGGTTTCATCTCATAATAACACATTCATAAATGTTGGGTTCCCAAAATAAATAGGGAATAACATACTTGATACAAGAACCTTCAATCTTGAATGAGAAGTAAAAGGTGTGTTCTTGAAAGAAGAGTTCTTTTAAAAAACATTTGGTTTGTAATAAATACCAGTGACAAACATGTATTTAACAAAAAAGGAAATAAAATTATGAACAAAATATTTTTAAGGAGTAAACATATAAAAAAGGAGTGAAAGAGGGAGAACCTGAAGGATGGAAGTTGGGTTCGAGAATTTCCCCTTACCTTGTATCCGAATGCTTCCTTCGCTTTAATGTCCTGTATAATGACATTATATTCATTAATTAGAAATTACAGAACATTTTATAAATTAATAAGGGTCATTTTGGTTTCATTATGTTTTTTATGGGCCTTTTTTGAGTTATATAGTTTAAAAACATTGTTCGGGAATGTTTGTTTTTATGGTTTTCTTGAGAGTTTCACATGTATTCATGAATTGAAGTTTGTGTAGAACATGGGTAAACGTACAGAACATATATTACATGTTATTAATGATATTAAATAATTTAAAATGATCTTCTTATGAATTACATTTTATTCCATGTGGATGAATCATTAGATAGGAATTTAATGATGATCGTTTGGGTTAATTTGGGAGGTTTTTCGACCACAACGAACTTATTTTGTTTACTCATCTAGTAATATGTACATAAGTTAGTTATAGAACTTAAAATAGGACATAATATATATATAATATTCCGGTTCAACCATAAAAATGGTTTTATGACCAGATCTGTAGGTTGAAATGGAAAAAGAAAACATGTCATTCTTGAAGGTAATAGATTAACACCTTACAATCAAAGTTTTATCTTATAAAATAAAAGGAAGAGGAGAAGGAGGTTGGATGGTATAATATCCTATTAGTATAATAAAATTACAGTATATGTATGATACTAGAGTAACCATACCATTTGGACAAATATATGTTGGGAGAGAATAAGAAAAAACTTGAAATTGAAAGGGAATTAAAGAAGAATAGGGAGGGAAATTACCTCTTGAATCCTCCTATTGAGATCCTCCTTAAGGGCTCTAAGATTTGTCTTTTGATGAGACCAGAATCTCTTGGACATGGGGGAGGGGATAGGGAAGATGCTTGGGTGGAGTTTAGACAATTATTGAATCTTGAGAGGTGTGGTTTGGCATGGGGAGGGGGAGGGGTTATTTATACATGAGGAGGGAGGTGTTTTTAGAATAAAATATTAAATAAAATAATATATCAAAAGTTAGACTTGTAATAGTATTTTTTTGAAATCCTAAATAATATATTAATATAATATAATTTGTTTTAGTATTTAATTCATCTTTATAATTCGAATTCATTAATTTATTAAAAGGAAAGTGAAAGAAAGAGAAAAAGACACTTTAAGAAATCACATTTTGACTTTAGGATTTGGAAATTTCTTTTTAGGTTTGAAAATTGTGTTTATTGTATTTTAAGGAACCATTTATAAAATTTAATATAATTTGGCTGAACATAAAGTTTTATAATGTTCATGTCATCATTACATCATTAATGATTTAATTTAGGATACACCGGTTATGTGAAAAACTGTATTTTTACTATTCACTCGAAAATTGAAGTAATTAAGAAAAATCCCAAAAATTCACCCTAACCATTTTTTTATGTTTAGAATCCAAAAATGAAGTCCATTTTTTAAAAATAATTTTCTAAATATGATTAATTTAATATTTAATTAAAATCATAATTTATTTGAAAAATACAGTTTTTAAAATTAAAACTAATTTTATAATGCTTTCAAAAATTACGTAGGGTTTTCTAAAATTATATAAAAACTAGGAGACATAGATTTGATAATTTATGAACACATTTTAATAAAATACATTTATTTTAAATTAATTAATTAATTATAATTAATTATTTATAACTTACAAAAATACCAAAACGTTTACTATGGTCAAATTCTCACTATCTAAGATGCCTAAATTTTATTTAATTATTCATGGGTAAGGTTACTCTTGGAAGATGTACTATTCATAAGGTTCATACTACTATTCATAAGGGTAGGTTAATATTCACAGGGGTAGGTTACTATTCACCAAAAATTAAGTTTTTCTTATTGGACCCCAAAAATCATCTTGAACACAGCCGTTTATGTCAGATTTTTGAAATTCCAAAAAAGGGAAAAAATTATGTTTAAAGGTCACTTAGCACTTAGTAGTTCATTATGTTGTTTTTTCATGTGATTTTATGAAATATTTTTAAGAAGGGAATTTCCATTGAGATACTTTGGGTCGTTACAAGTAGAGTATTTATATTGAATGCCTTTTAAATGTGAATTTAACAAGATTGATTTAATTGCTAAATGTGATATGTGGTGTGTTGATGCAAGAATTTGGATGTTATTAAATGATGCTTTCCACATGAGATAAATGAGGACATGACCATTTTTTGGTTCGAAAAATGTATTGCTGAATTGGATAAATTGATACAATTAAATAATTAAATGATATTTTGTTTTGGCTAAGATAATATAATTAATTTTATATATTAATTATGTGCTTTGAATCTGGATATAAATAATTAATCAAAGGATTAATTATAATATATTGATTTAGCTAAATGAGAAAATTTATTTGGGTATTAATTTCGATATGTTTTTTTTGACTAAATCTAGATAATTAATGAATGATTAATTAATACTTGTTAATTACATGAAAGTTCATACAATTATTGAATTGATTAAAGGGTATGATAAAATTAATTAACTGTTGATTTAATTTATTTTCAAGCATTAATTTAATTGATGAATTTTTAATACTCAAAGTTATGTACCATGATGCAGATTTAAGATTTTTAATGGTGGGTTTGATTAAGAAAAGTTGGAATCAGAATGAGATATTCAATTCTGTAAAAACTAATTATCGGATGTGATTCGTTTCATAGGTTAATTAATTAATGGATTAATTAATGGTAATGTGTACTTAGTTAATTTTTGCATTAACTAATATATTTGGTATATTTAACTAATCAATTGGATTAGTAAGGGAATAAGAAGAATCAATTGGTGAATTAATTATCATGTTTTCAGTTAAGGAATTGGGATAATTAAATGTTGAATTAATTATCTAGTTGACTTACTTGTGGATAAGAATAATTAATTTTTAATTAATTATTAACCATTGATATGTTTAATGGTTAATTAATTATTGAGTTATTTGATGGGATATTTATGTAGTTAATTAGTTGTTGAATTAATTAATGGATTTGATTAATTGATTTATTAGTTAATTAATGGATGGTTTTGGGGTGTTAGATAAGGCATTATACCCCAATGATAAATATATATGTATGATTAATAAACGGGTTAGGAGATAGGGAATGATTCTCCAAATATTCACGGGGTGCTAGACATGGCGTTCTATACCCCACTTGTAAGGGAATATTTTTTATGTGACAGATACTGATTCTTCAAATACCCATGGGTTGTGAGACAAGGAATGATCCTCCAAATGCTCAAGAGGGTGATAGACATGACGTTATACAACCATTAATTAGCAATAGACTGTGGGTCCAACTATTCATACATGAACTAAATTAAATGGTTAATGAAATCCGGTGTGATGTAATGATTTGTGATTGAATATGGAAAATGGTTCAGACCCTGGAACAACCGAGGTAAGTATTAAGATACGGGTGTCCAGGGGAACCAAGGGAATTATGTAGTTAAATAAATAATATCAATTAATGGGGCCTGGATAATTGATAATTGAAAATGAATGTGTGATGAATGTTGTCTATGCATGAAAAATGTATAATACAGGTTCAGACACTAGTTGAGGGATGAAGCAGGTATTTGGGTATATAGTAACACTGTACTGCTTAATTTATTTATCCATACTTTCACACTGTTTAATTTTTTTTGAATGTATAGTTTTTGGGTAGACACCGATGGTCCTGGCCTACTAATATTTACCTCTCAGACCCTACTCGGGCTGCTATTGCACTGGGGTACCCAAGTAGATTCTATTTGGTTACAGGATTGTGCTGTTTTCTTATACTTGGGAGATAGGAGCAGTAGACCAAGAAGAAGATTAGGATTCTCAAGGAGATCTCCCTCAAGGCTTGAGTCATAATTTATTTGTTTCTTTATTGATATTTAAATAATTATGTAATGATTATTGCTTTCATAGTTGTACCATCATAACATGCATGCATTGTATAACATTGACGTTGGCCATTTTGTTTTATACATTATTTATAAAATTATGACTTCATATGTTTTATCATTAATCACACTGCTTCCACCATTTTGATGATATTGTCCATTGTTTTTAATCTCATAAGAGGGTTTATTCTCCCCACTAACTATCCTTAGATCCTCGTTTCTAGTCAGAAGCCTCTAGCGTATCGGGAGACGCACCTAAGGTTATGTGGTGACTGGTCAGACCACCGGTTCAGGGGTGAGCTGGTTTGGGACGTTACAACTATGGCTTATAACCATGGTGCTATGATTTTAATTGATTTATATGTTTTAGTGTTTTATTAAAATGCTTATTCAATATTTTTTTAGTTGAAATGATTATTCATTCTTTTTTATAAAGATTTTTATAACTACCAACTTGAAATAAATGCATTTTAAAACTGTTATACTTCTATAAATATAAATGAATTGTAGATCATGTTTTTTTTAAACCATGAAAATATTTTCAAGATATGTTTTATTTAAAATTTATCATTTAAATATTACTTGATATGAATTTATTATGGAATATCGGGTGAGATCTTATTATTGGTAGAGGTAATGACCTGAGTTTTTCATCCTTAATTAATATTTTTTATGATAACTTTCTCTACACACAACATTTAAGTAAACAAATATTTACCATTATAAAGTTTTTATAAAATTAAAAGGTATAAAAATAATAACAAAATTATGAAATAAATATAAATAAATATATTTATAAAAAATAAACAAAAATATGATTCACATTAAAAATATAAAAAATTAACATGACTAGTATAGTAATTATATATATTTTTATGCTTAAATTTTATTTTTCAAGTTTTATATACTTATGATTATCAAGAATGTTAAAATAGTAGCTAATATGAAAAAAATGATTCCTGATAATAAGATATTTTTCATAATATTTGATGAATTAATATTATTGAAATGTTTATAAATTTTATGTTGTTAATTTGATAAAATTAGCATAATTTTTATATTTATCATAATCATATTAGCTTATGATTTTATATTGGTATTTTTCAGAAATAATAATTATTTTTGTGAATAAGGAGAATATAGATTTTAATATTGTCTTCAATTTTATGAAATTAATTTATTATATGAATACAATTAATTTTATTAAAACTTTTTAGTATTATAAATTATATTATAATTTATAATAATTATTTTTAAAATACTATTTTGAATTTATAAACCCATATTCAAAATTTAAAAAATTTATTAGTGTTTTAATGAAAACTATTTTAATTATTTTTAATTACCTATGAAAGGATTAAACAAATTTTTTTGACTTATTTTATTGTTAAATAAACTATCAAAGAGTGATAATAAATATTTCAAATTAATTTAAACCAACAACATTAATAAATCAACCATAATCATAAATATTTGTGCTTAAAAATATTTTTTTTCAAAAGAACTATTTTTACGAGATTGTGTTAAATTAATTTCTAAAAAACATAGGATTTTTATTTGATAAATTGGATTTTACAATTAAAATTAGGTTTTCCAAATTCTCTATTAAGTATCATTTTATTTTTAGACAAAAATAAAAAACAGCCTATGTAAAAACTAATTGTTATGGTAAAAAATAAAATGGTAAAAGCGAGTAATCATAGAGGCAATGGGCATATAGTTTTTCAAAAAAGGTTATCCATGAATTATAATGGTGTGGATAAATATTATATTCACTCAAATCCATTATATATTAATTTTTGAGGCACTTTTCTTTAGAGTTACATCCCATCATTGAATAGTTTTGTGTATTCACAAAAATGCCACTTCTTTTCACTTATAAAAGGGGAACTCCTATCCTCACTTCCAATCAATAAAAAACCAATATTTTCATCCCATAATCAAACAAAATATTCAATAAAATATTATACATCTCATGAAGGATACTCTATTCTCATAATACCCCTTAAAGGTTTAATCTTCTTTTCTAAGGTTATAACTCAAGAAGTGCGGTATATGTTTGTAAACATCCATTTTATTTTTTATTTATTTATAAAATTTAATTAATCCTAAAATTTCATTTCTCCATCATAAAATTATAACTTTAGTATAATTTTTATATTGGTTTATTATTATAATGACGGTCTTTTAAATAAGAATCCTCCCCATCTCAAAAAAATGAAAAATTGAATGGTGTGTTGTGTGTAGTAATACCTTGATAAATAAACAAGATTAATTTTTTTTCCTTCACAAAAAAACATTATTAATTTTAGTTTATATTATATAAGTATTTATAAAGTGTATATTTTTATATATGTTCTTAATATGGTTCTTTTTTATTAAAACAAAAATAAATGATCGTTATAATATAATCCATCGATTTATCTAAAAACCAGAAACTAGTTCTTTGGAATTTTAATTTTCATTAAACATGACTATGAATCCCATGTAATGTAATTAAATCATTATAAATATTTATAAAAAGTAAATTCTATTAGAATTTATAGGGTAAAAATTATGATATTTGGGGGAAACAATAAGATTAACACATGTCACACCCCAACCTCAGATACTCATTCATTTTATCCTTTTATTAGTCTTGGGTCTTTTTGGTGAGGTTCAGGTTTGAGTCCCAATTAAAATTTTTTGATTTCAGAAGTTTTTATGGCTTTTACAGGGTAGCGCATGGGTACCACATGGTCAGGCGAAACCTTATAGAAGTAGAAGGTAATCGTACAACATGTATAGAATTAGATATTATCCACCATAAGGTTTGAGCATGGTCTCACCAATCATGCGTCTTAGTCTTGTGGTCAGTTCATTTTTTGGATAGTGGTTGCCACACGATTAGAGCACGGTTTTCCAAACTTTGTGGCGAAATCGTGTGATCAACCCAAAATTTTAAAATTTGAAAAACCCAATCTACCCTACCCATTATTTTACGCTAACCTGATCCCCCTACTCCTTGGTTTACCAAGATGCATGAAGGAAGACCTCTAGGCCCCCTCCTTGATTCCTCCTCCCCAAGGGTGCTTCCTCTTCAATTCTAAGGTGATTTTTAGGGGTTTGGGCCATTTTCTCTCCTCACTATCTTCCCCATCTTATTTCTTGGTTTTTATTTATGTTTTTCTCCTTTGGATAAACCCTAATGATTAAGATTTGTGTAAGGAATTTTTTTATTTGAATCTAGGGTGTTCGAAGAGTCCATGGAGCTTAGATCTATCCTCTCTAATAGTTTTGTTGCATTTGCGCACTTATGAGGTAGGTGTTTCCATGTTATTACTTTATATGGTATTTCCTTTGATACATGTAATTTTAAATAAATATATTAGATTGATTCTCACCTCCATGGAACCCTTATTTAACTTATTGTAGCATTTTGGAATTGGTTTGATTTGTTAAAAATAGGTTATCAAAGTAATTATTGAAATATGTATAGCGTTGTGTGCACCTTTCATGTTAGTTGAAATGATATGTATTCTATAAAGTGAAATTGAGAATTTTTATAATTTTTTATCCCTATTTGTGTTTAGGTAGTAATGTTGGATTGGTGAACTTGTGGCTTGAGAGTCATGGTGAGATGTAAGAAAATGTTTTCATGGTTTTAAAAGGGATTTTTTGTGTTCTTTAAATAATGTATGTATGGGATTGGTTGGAAGGAAAATAGTGATTTTTCAAAAATGGGATTTGTGTTTTCTATTAATCATTAGAGTGTGCCATTGGATGTTGAAACATCCATGGTTGTACTTGGTGAACACATGGATGTGTATTCAAATGAATATGGAACTCTAAATTCTGTCCCTAAATGTTTATCATTTCTTATTCCTTCCCTTTTTCTTATAACATTCCTATTTCATTTCAAATGGAAGGCATTTCTTCAGGTGTTTTGGAAAATATGGCTTCAAATGTGTTCCTTAAGATTTGGCCTATTTGGATCTTAGTGTGTGTTTTGGTGAATGTTTGTCTTATAGAGATGTTTGACATGATTTACAAGTTACATATTTTTCCTAAAATGGGGATTTGGAAATGATCTTGGAAAATGTATGTGGGGTGTGAAAATATTAATTTCCCATATGGCATTGTGCATTTAAAAGATAAATTTTGTGTAAAATTTGGAAATGAATGTTTTTTGGAAAATGGGTGTGCCTGGTTGGCAACCTAAAGTGTTTTATCAAATGGTTTGAATATTTATATGGTATAACATCCCAGTTTTCAACTTTATGATGTGACATATATGGGTATTTAATGTATTTATATATATAGAGAACCTCTATAGGAGAAATTTCCCTTTACATGTTATCAGATATTTGTGTTCGTGTTTTTGGTAGGAAAGTGTGGTGACAGAAGGTAAGATGAGTCATGCGTGTGTTGGAATACTAATTATATAGTTTTACTACCACCATGGGTTCCTGGGAATCTTTTAGATCATTGAGTAATGGTATCTTACCAGCCCCGATTAGAAGAGTTTTTATCCTAATGGAGTTGTTGACAAGCTAGGAGGGTTGTGCCGTTGGTGAGGCTAGGATAGAGTAGCCAGTTAGTTATTGACTTAGGGGTTTCACCATACACCAATAGGTGGTTCTGAACTGAGTATGTCCAGAGGCCTTTTAGTGACGTTTAGGATATCCCATGGATATTATCTATATTTTCTTATTTACTTTCTTCTGTATTTTTTAGCTCATACTGTTTATTTATTCACTTTTAGTGTAACTTTAGTATTCTGTTGTTTGGGTTTGAGTTTTGAAATGGTATAATTGTTTTTAAAATAAAGGCACGGAGTGTAATGTTTTAGAAAATAGGTGAAAATTTATTTATTTATTAAAATATTAAAACAATATTTTTATAAATTCATTTTCAAACTAGTGTTGATGTGTTTTTTTGGGAAAGGAAATGTATGGATTCATTGGTAGTTTCCTACTGAGATGTTTATATTACACCCTACTTGTACCACTCATTGTCAGTAGGTTCGAGATTTTTTGCTAGTTCTGCTTTTATTCTTGTTCTCCTAGATCAGCTGCTCAAAGTTAGAGGAGGTTTGGTCTAGTGGTTGGAGGTTATTAGGTGGTCACATGGAGATCCTGGTAGCATGTTTTAGTTATTAGATTTGTATTTTGTTTCTACTTGTTTAGTTGTGTTCTATACCAGGATCAATTGTTTAATTATTTATGTTTAGTTATTAGATCTTTTGGATTGTTTGGTTAATTTTTAGTTGATCCTGGTTTTTATCTTTTGGGATGAAATCATTCCCAATTATGTTGTATTTGATGCCCGGTAATAGTTTCCAGCCTGTGGGGATTGGGAATACCCTTCGAGCCATGTCGCAGATCGGGTCAGGTGTTAGGTTGGATGACATCCCTTCCAAGTTTGTGACAAAATGGTATCAAAGGAAAGTTCTTGTTATTTGGGGTGTTTTGTAGATAGAGATTAGGACTGTCGAGACTCGGGAGGTAGGTTCGAGAAGAGAATCATGAAATCTTGCTCGTACTGATCCTCAAGTTACTAAGGGTAGTTTGGAATTAAAGTCTTCTATTCTTGTTTTAGATTAAGGCATGATAATAGAGGAAAGCCGATGTTACGTCCTGATTCCACATAGAGTAGTGACCCATGTTGAGTCTGAGTGCACTATTAATGTACCTCCTAGTTGTTGATACTTTCATGGGGCATGGATCAATACCATGTCATCGGGTTAAGCATAACTACATGTTCCTCATTCCATATTTTTGGTACAAGTTATTGTTCATTTTGGTTCTAGGTGGTGTAAGTGTGTTTTTGAAAATGAAAAGGGTTTTTGAATTGAATATGTTTTTTTTACAAATTTACATTGGTAAAATGGGTTTTAAAAATTGATTTTTTTTGATTGAAAAGTTGGTAAATTATTGGGTTTGATGAGGAAAGGAAGGATGTGACCCTTGGTATTCCTTATGGAAAATCACATGCATGTGGGTATGTAAGGAATGTGTGTGGGGGAACTTATTCGTAGATAATGTGGATGTAATTGGATGGACACAAATGTGATGATTTATAGGATTCCATGGGTGGTTTTTTGAAATAGAAAGGGTTTTTGAAATTGGTTTTTATTTGAGGAGTGGACTTTTTACTCATGAAATGTGGGATTTGTTTTCGAAAAATGGCCTTGGGATAAGGAAATTTTAGAATTTAAATGAAAAATGGTGATTTTGAAAAAGAGTATTTTGGAGGTTTTAGTATTTTTCTATCTTCTGGGCCAGTTGTCTTAGCTCGGGGTGTTCTTTTCGATTGTGTTTTTTTATTGATGTCTGTTTTGGTTTTGTGTTCCTCATGTTTTTATAAGTATTCCACCAAGAAATATCCCTAATGTTACTAATGAGTCCTACCATTGTTTTTGGTTTTTTTGGGTATCTCCTATTCCTCAAAGTGATAGAGGACCATTAGAGGTAGTGAAGTGGTCTGAAGGAATCAAAGTGTGTCTTCAGGTTGTTGGGAACTCTCGAGTCTATTAAAGTTCATACCATCTTGGGTTTATTTTAGGGTCCAATTTGGACTAGTGGAGGTTTAATGTCTCATAATCTTTGTAATTTTGGGTGATGTGGGAAATTTCAAAGGTCACCTTCCTCCAAGGTTCATACATGAGAAGAGGAATTTCAGAAGGAGGTAGCATTTTGGGATGTTCGGTAGGGCCAATGGTCAGTAACAGATTACATTGAACACTTTGAAGAGATGGTTCCTCTTTTTGTTTGGGATTTTCAATCAGATATTTCAGGAGGAGTTCCCTCATCCAGTGAAGCCTGATTGAGAGATGGGTGGATGTGTAATTATTAGAAAAAATTGGTTCCTGGGGTGTAGTGTGTGGTGGTTGAAAATTCGGTGTTTCTTATCATTCGTGAAGGTTCCACATTTAGAAAGGAGTGAATGCTAGAGGAACCTATTATTAAGGACTCATCCTCATTGGTTCTAACTTCTAGTGCATCCACCAATTTATGGTGTTCCATTTGTGTGGTGGGTTTGAGAATACGATGAATCCTTGTCACATCTCTCTGAACTTATACTCTTTTTGTGACCATTCGGGTCACTGAGAAAAGTTCTACAGGAAGTGTTACTCGAAGAAGGAGTTTTGATATGAGGATTCTAGTTCATGACAATGAGGTAGTATATTATTCAACCACTATATCCCCATCCACAGGTATCGGGGTGAAGCTCATACGCAATCATGAGTTGATGGGGTTATGAAACCTTGGCCCAATTTAGTTCCCTATGTCAGGGTGGAAATATTCCAATAATTATAGTTTTGTTTATAGTAATGTTATAAACTTGTTTTTTTGTAATATAAGTAGTAATTTTCACCTAGATGTGGCATTTGAATCATCTATCTTCCTTAAAGTGTGTTTGGCCCCTTGGTGAGTAATTTTGGTTTTGGATGTGATCCTTTGGAACTGTTTGGGTTTGTGAAGTTGGTGAATAGTGGTTTGGTCTGCTATTTAGTTATTGTTTGAATTATTTTCATGGGTTATCCTTAGTGTCTAGGGATTTAGCTAATGTGAAGAAATTTGGATTCAAGGGATGTTGTCATTTGTCCTTGCATAGAGGGGTTCTGTTGGTGTGTGTTGCGTATGATCGGGTTGGGAGTTCCCGTATTTCCCCCTCCCTCAAGTGGTGCATTCAGGTTTTAAGGTTCTGATGTTAGCAGAATCCTTGTTGTGCAGAGAAACCTCTCATGTTCTCCCCTCAACACGGGGCTTCAGTTTCTTCTTGAATCGGTTGGGTGTGATCTATGGAGAGAAAGGTCATCTCAGGGTTTATGGTATTCTTAGGTTTTGATCAGGCATAAACTGAAGTTTTGATTATCTTTTGACTTAGTGACTTTATGGGGGATTAATGTGTCTATGGTTGGGAGAATTTTCACACCCCAACCTTATATACTACTTTATTTTATTCTTTTATTACTCTTAGGTCTTTTGGATGAGTTTTGGGTTCGAATCCTTGTTGAATGTTTTGGATTTTAGATGTTTTTATGGATCTTCCAAGGTGGTACATGGGTACTTCACAACTAGGTGATACCGTGTGATAGTACCAGGTAATCATATAGTATGTCTGGAATTGGATAGTATCCACTACATGGTTTTCACACGGTCTAGAAAATAGTGCGTCTTAGTTGTGCAGTCAGTTCATTTTTGGGATGTTTCTGCCCCATGGTTGGCGCATGGTTTGCCAAACCGTGCAGCCAAACCATGCAATTGTCCTATAATTTTAAAATGTTAAAAACCTAATCTACTGTCACCCTTATTTTATCCAAACCCAAGATTCCATCCTTCTTGGTAGACCAAGACACATGAAGGGATCCCTATAGGCCCCTCCTTGATTCCTCCTCCCCAAGGGTGATTCCTCTTCAATTCCAAGGTGAGTTTTAGGGTTTTGGGCCATTTTTCTCTCCTCTCTCTCTTACCCATCTTCTTTATTGGTTTTTCTTTGGGGTTTTCTCCCCTGGAAGAACCCTAATGGTTAGGTTTTGTGAGTGTCCTTGTTTTATTTAAATCTTGGGTGTTCAAAGGGTCTATGGGGATTAGATCTATCCTCTTCAAAGGTTTTGTTGCATTATCACACTACCAAGGTAGAAGTTTCCATGTTCTTACTTTCTAAGGATTTTAATACGATGCTTGGAATTTTAAAAAATTTTATAAGCCTGAGTTTCACCTATATGTCACCCATTTTTATCTTATTATATCATTTTATAATTGGTTCAATTTGAAAAAATAGGTTTTCAAAGTAATCCTTTAAATATGTATAGTGTTGTGTATACTTTGGTGTTAGTCAAAATGTTATTTATTATTTAAAGAGAAATTGGGTATTTTTAGAATTGTTTTTCCCTATTTGTGTTGAGTTAGTATTTTTTTGATTTTTGGACTTGTGGATTTAGAGTCATGATGTGATGTATGAAAATGTTTTCATGGTTTTAAAAGGGATTTTTATGTTCTTTAAACAAAGTAACTGTGGGATTGGTTGGAATGAAAATGGTGATTGTTCAAAAATGGGTTTTGAGAGTTCTCTTAAACATCATATTGTGGCTCTAGATATCATCACATCTAAGGGTTACCAAGGTGATCACATGGAAGTGCATTAAAATTAAGATTCCACTTTAAATTCTATCCCCTAAAATTTTCTCATTTCTTTTTCCTTACCTTTTTCTTAAAATAGTCCCATTTCCTTTCAAATGGAATGTATTTCTTCAAGTGTTTTTTTAAAATATTCCTTTAAATGTGTTCCTTAAGATTTGTCCTATTTGGCTCTTGGTGTGTGTTTTTATGAATTCTTGTCTTAAGGGGCTATTTGGCATGTTTTACAAGTTGTATGTTTTTTCTAAATCATGGATTTGGAAATGTTTATGGAAAATGTATTTGGGGGTGTGAAAATCTTAAAGGATCATATGGTGTTGTTCATTTAAAAGAGACATTTTGTGTTAAATTTGGAAAAGAATATGGTTTAGAAAATGGGTATGCCTGGTTGGAAATATGAAGTGTTTTATGAAATAGTTTGAATGTTTATATGGTATAGAAGCCCGGTTGGCACTTTGATTATGTGAAATGTATGAGTTTTTGAATGTATTTATATATATAGGGCACCTCTATAGGAGATATTTACCTTTATGGGTTATCGTATATTGGTGTCCGTGTTTGGGGTAAGAAAGTGCAGTGACGGTAGGTAAGATGAGTCACACGTGCGCTGGGCTCCTACTTACACAATTTCACTACCACCATAGGTTCCTAGGTATCTTTTAGATGATCTAGTTGTGGTATCTTACCAAAAATGATTATATGGGTAGGTAACCTCTTGGAGTTATAGACAGACCAGGAGGGTTGTGCCACTAGTGAGGTTAGGAAAGAGCAGCTAATTGGTTATAGACTCAGGGGATTCACCATACAATGACAGGTGGTTCTGAACTGAGTACGTCTTGGGGTCTCCTAGGTATGTTTAGGATCACCTGTGTAAATTATTTGTATTTTCTTGTTCACTTTCTGCTCTATTTAGATAAGATTTTGATATCCTATGACTTCATAAGTCTTTTTTATGTGATATGTTTATGAAACATATTCTTTTTCAATTGGTTATTTAAGTTATAATGATTTTTGGTTTTTAGTGGCACACAAATGTATGTATGTTTATTAGTGGGGTACTATATCACCCTATAATGAATTTTTATAAGATTATATCTCATGATATAGTCATTAATGAATATAATGGGTATTCTCACATATGTATTTACATTATGGGTATGATCACATTTCATAGTGTGGACATAATGAGTTCATACATATAGTTTTTCGAATAATGGGTTTAATCATATGAGAATTAATATGATTATATATGGGCCTCATTTTATAGTTTTTCA
Source organism: Viscum album (assembly GCA_963277665.1). Classification (NCBI taxonomy): domain Eukaryota; kingdom Viridiplantae; phylum Streptophyta; class Magnoliopsida; order Santalales; family Viscaceae; genus Viscum; species Viscum album. Next base: position 2,000,415,226 of record OY728157.1, read on the forward strand.
AGTTATAAAATATTTCTAGTTTTTTTTATAAAATTTTTACATGATTCAAAATGAATTTTATATCCATAAAATACCATATGTTCCTCATTATGTGTTTTCAGGTATCCCACACCATATTCCAGGTTGATAAGTTATGTGTTTTATGTTTATTATTCTTTAAATATATTTTTATGATCTTATGTGGATCCATCATGTTATATGATTATCATATATGTTCTTATGATATCTTATTTAGATATTTATGTTTTCCTAATATTCTTCTCATGATTATGATCAAATAATTTATTATATATATTTTCCCTAACTTTGTTTTTCATATCACCCCATTATTTTGTTTCCATTACCTAGGTTGTGAAGATAATTACATCATGTAAGATGTTTAGGAAATGATTTAGAGGATCATAGTTATATAAAAATGTTTAAACATGTTATAAAATAAGATTTTTGTGTATATAATTTTCAAGATATCAAATGTTTTTATCCTTTGGTTATGTGACTATTTGGTGATATATTATTTAAATATTGGGATTAATGTATGAATTTTTTTATGTAAAGATTTTTTCTAATATAGTTTCTATCACAAGAGGGTTTATTTATTTTCGAGATTAGTTTTATTATTTTTAGATATTATTTTAGTGAAAATTGTTGAAAAATATAAGGAAATGTCTAAGGGATGAGTGTAAGTATAAGATAACACCATGTTGTTTTGGTAAAGTTTGGATTATGTCATTTTTCTATAAATACATCCACGTCTTGATACTACATGTGTATTTGGGTTTTTAATAGATTCATTTATCTATAAAAACCAAGAGGATAGTTTCTTGAGTATATCTCATCCATTATTCTGGTGCATAGTGATTGGGAACCTACTTCACAACTAGTTCTATACTCCTAAGGGATATTCTTTAATTAAAAAAATTATCTCTATTATCCATTATACAGGGTTAATATGTATATAACTAGATAAGTAAAAAAGAAAATCATGGATAACCTATATTAACACCTATTAATTCATAGGCTAATATACGAAAATCATTTATGAAATCCATATGAAAGAAAATTATATAATGGGATTTATAATACCAAAAAATGAGGGAATATTGGCTCAATTGACCATGGAGGAAGTAAATATTGATAACATGACTTTTGTACAAGAATATACTGATTTAATTTTCCTAGTATTCTACAAGAACATGAGATTGAGTGATCGATTGAACTTAAACATGGATATATACCTATCTCAATGATTGCATAAATAATAGATCCCATTTAATTTTAGGAGTTAAAAAATAAATTGAAAGAAATTTAGAAAAGGGTTTAATACACTCTATATCTTCACCATTGGGTCCATCAGTACTCTATTAAAAATATGTATAGATTGATGAATATTTTCATTTATTATTGTGAGTTTAAAAAAACCATGATTTAAAAAATTAATCTCTACCCTATATAAATGATGTATTTGGTCAACTCTAAGGATCCCAATACTTCTCATGATCAAACTTCGATCTGGATACCAGTTATTAAGGGTTAAAATGGAGGATATATCTAAGACAACTTTTTGTAATAGTTATGGACATTATGAGTTTATTGTGATTATTTTTAACCTACTAATTCAATTACGGTCCCCATGGATCTAATGAATAGATTCTATAGAGTCTACTCAAAACAATTTTTGGTTTCCTTTGTAGATGAAATTATTATATTTTAAAATTGTAAGTAAGATCATGAAGATAAATTTTAAATTTTGTTAAAGACCTTGAGAAAGTTAAATTTTATTCAAAATTCATAAAATTTAAATTTTGGAAAAATAAGGTTTCATTATTAGATAATTTGATGATAGATAAGGGTGTATTAGTATATCTGTTAGTGATTGTTGTTATTGAGATATGGATTTAATCAAGCACTATAAATATTATTCATAATTCTCAAGGGATAGAAGGAAATTTATAATTCATAGAGATAAATTTTACACATCTATCAAATCTATTAACCATGTTGGTATGAAATGGAGTAATGTTACATTTTATAGAGTATTTATATTAATTTTTATAGGAATTGAAGAAATGGTTTTTTCACTACTTCTAACATATATTACCCTATAGTGGGGAAGGGGTTGTAATATATATGGGTTCTTAAAAAAGGGTTTGGATGTTTTAATCATTAATAATGATATTGTAATATATTATGGTTATGAAAACTAAATACTCATGACAAAAATTACCCGACATAGGATTTAGAGCTCGTGGAAGTAATATTTTCATTGAAGATTTGTTCCCATATTTATAGAGGGAAAATTGTGATATATATATATATAAAGATAAAAATATCTTGAAATATATATTCACAACGTATGAATTTAATATGAATCAATGGAGATGGTTGTAGTTGAAAAAGGATCATAACTTCTCAATACATTACCACCAGAGTAAGGAAAATAAGGTGGTCGATGCTCTGATCAAGAAATATCATGATACTCTTTCCTTGAATAGGATTGAAAGAGACCCAATACTCAAGGATTTAAAGAGTATGAATCCTGAATTCATAATGGGAGAGATAAATCCTATATTTCTCGAGAAACTTCTCAACCTTCCATTCATATAATGATCAATGAAGTCTAAACAGTTCATGTAGACCTATAAAAAAGGTATCAAATATTCTAGATTTCAACATTGATAAAAATGTAGTTAATAGGATTGTATCCCATATCTGTGTACCAAAAAATATAGAATTGTTGAATGAAAATTTCAATAATGAAAACATCTCTTCATTTTATATAAATCTAGGAAGAATGAAGATATATAGGTATATAAAATAAAACATATTCTAGGATTGTATGAAGAGATTTATTTTAGAGTATGTACTCAATGTTTGGTCTACCTAAAATTTAAGGCTAAATGATAAAATTATAATGGTATGTTGTAAATATTACCCATACCAGTATGAAAATAAAAACAAATTACATTTACCATCACCATTGGAATCCATAATACATGTAATGTTAATAATTTTCTTTGAGTTATAGTCAATGTCCTTACAAAATCAGTGCATTTTATTTCCATCAAATAATATTTAACCCTTGACCAACTCACCATGATAAGGGATGTGCTGAGGCATCACAGAGTAACAATATCCTATATACCTGATTAGGATTTGAGGATTAACCTAAGGTTTAGAATAAGGATTTAAAATGATTGGGATTCATATATGATCTTTATAACTCCATATCATCCTCAGACAGATGGTCGATTTTAAGGGACAATTCAAAATCTAGACAAAATTATGAAATCTTATTTGATATATTTTCTAGGATATTTGGATAAAAAACTTCCCATGGTAGAGTTCTAAAATAAATTTAATTTAAATTCTTGAATTCATGTGGTACTATATAAGGCTTTTCATGGGATGAGATATAGGACTCCAATATGTAGATAGAGGAAAATTATAGCTCTAGACATTTTCTAAGAAATTATATAGAAGGATAAACCAACCATTAGCATATAAACGTGTCACAAAGTCTATAAAAAATTTATGTAATTTTATTTGATGAGATCTAGAGTTTCTAGTTGGTGGAAATGTGTTCTTTGAAATATCCCCATGGATGCATGCTATGATATTTTCAATGAATGGGAAGATGATCCCTTGAAACATTGTAACATTAGAGGCCCTTGATCATGTTAAGGTTGTATCCCATCACATATCAGTCCCAAAAAACCCCTCCCAAGAAACTGTTGTCCTCTTATAGCTTTTGAGAAAGTAGATACCAGAACCATAACATTTTCTATGATCAAAAGTAATGAAATTTGAACATGATTTCTCATATAAGGAAATACTAGATAAAAATATAGATTAATTTGATACGGTTCTTTAGAATAGTAGAACACATCTATTCAATATTCTATGAGAAATAATATGTTTGACATGGATATATGGAAACCTATGGATGTGGTGAGAGAAAAGTACCCTCACATATTCTCTTTCATGTAATGAAATTTCAATGATGAAATTCATTTCAGGTGGTAGCATGTAACAACCTAAGTTTTGATGAATTTCTCTACTGGAAACACAAAAAATAATCAATGACATTACATTATATGGTATCCATAAAATTTTAAGGTATAAATATTTGTAACAGAATTATGAAATATATATAAATAAATATATAAAAAAAATTAAAATATATATCAATAAAATTAATATAATTAGGAAAATAATAAAATATTTTCATATACATAAAATTTATTTTATAAGATGTACAATTTTCAAGTTTGATATATTTATTACTTTCACTAATTTTAAAATAAAATTTCATATAAAAAAGTAAAATTTATTTCTTATAAAAAGTTTTTTTTTCAAAATATTTTATGATTTTATTTTAATGTTAATGTAATTCCCCGATCCTAGAAACTCAGAGTTGGTGCATTATTTTATTATATTAGCATAATTAGAAGGAATTTAATAGATAAGAAATGATCAGTTTAGTAGTTTTGGAATGCCAGATTACATAAATGATACCCATAATACGTTGAGAAAAAAAATAAAACATGATACATAATACAATGAAATAAACTGCATCCTTGAACTCTCATTCAATTATTTCTTCTTCATAACCATGGGAAAATAGTCATAATAAGGATGAGATCAAATTATCCATAAGGTTATGTAATAAAGAATCCATAATGAATTGATGCGAATTATTAACATAGAAAGGTAAATAACCCATAAAAAATTTTGTTTAATTTACTAGATAAGGAATGATAAATATATAAAGGTGAAAAATTGAAACATATTATTTTTAATAAATAAACTATGAATTAATTGAATCCATAGATATTTCAATGAAAAATCGCATGGATGAATAATAACTGAATCTAAATAAGGAAAATGCTTACTTTTTTGGATACCATGTTTCTTAGGTACATGAAAGCATTACCATCAAGACCTTTCACAATATGGTTTACAACATATTAGGTAAAAATATATCTAATTTAGCAAAATGATTCATCTCCTAAGACTACCAATGCATAGAGGGGCTATTTACAACCGGGCCCACGCATATTGTAACAATCCAAGGCCTTCCTCATATTCATGAATAGCGGTCCTTATCAAAATATCTATATTAAAAAAAGGATATTTATTTATCAATAATTACCTAGTAGATGATAATTAAAAAAAGGGGTTTTGACACTAATTAATGGAAATACCATTGAAATATCATTAAAAAAATATTGAGGTAAATGTCATTTTAATCATTTCGATTTGTCAAATACCACTATGAAAAATTTTAAATCATAAACCTCATTAAGTAATAATATTAAATTAAATATTTAAATACTAGGGAGCTAAGTAAATTTATGATATAATATATATAAAAAGATAGTAGATACACCATATAAAATATGTAAGTGGTGAACGTTACATTTACCTCACTTAAGTAAAAAGTGATATGAAAATCTATTACCTTGAGTCCAAATTTTCATGCTTGTATTTAACTTCTTGAATAGTAAGATTATGTTAATTATATATATATATTTAAACATTATAATTTTTATTTTTACTTTTACATTACTTATTATGATGTTTTATACAATTAAATAACTAATTAAATTTATGTAGGGTGTTATGACCAAATATAGTTTATGTGCTAAAACAACTTTGGTAGGCCGACTATGTTAAAGGGGACATTATATAAACACATTAAAAATAATATTCATTTAATAATTATCACATTTTTACATAAATTTTACTTTTATACCAATCATGAAAGATGGTTATGAAAAATGAACCAACATTATAATCATGGAGGTAGTAAGTTATACATACGCATGAATAATGTTCCCATTTTTCAATGATCTTTATAGAAATGAGTTATGTACCATTATATATTTATAGAAGGATAATTATATCATAAATACAATTTTATTTAATCTTATATACATATATATTAGATTAATGTGATGTAAAAGGAATCACATCGTGTCGAGGAGGCAGTAGTCCACACGTCCATGAATGATAATATCAATTTTTGAGTGTGTGAAAGGGTAGTAAAGAAAAGATATATTATATTTACATGAAGGTAATTATTTAATTATTTTATTATATATGTTTTTTATGTGTCACATTTTCTTAATTAATACCATCCTTTATACATTCCATGTATTGTGTTAATGAATGTCATCGCTTTGAGGGGGCGGTAGTGCACACATCCACAAATGATGTTATCATTTAAAAAAAATAGAAAGCATAAAGAAACGTGTTATAAAATAATTAAATAATATTAATGAAATATTAAATATATTATTAAATATATATAAATATATTTTCCACCATAATGAACACTATAATAGGTGGTAAAGTGAAAATGAATGACCATCATTTTGTGAGGCGGTAGTTTTCCATACATGTAAATAGTATATTCATTTCCCATTAGATGTAGGTGTGTGTAATTTTAGGTTGAAACATTAGAAAAACACCCTAGTATACTGAGGATATTGGAGTTTATATCTAAACATAGAATATGAATAGTTTAGGGAGTGGAGAATGTAAATAAAACTAAAGAGCTTTAGGAAAGATGTTATATCTTAATCAAGTAACTCCTTTTGGTTTGCACCAAAAGGCTTACGTGGATTTGTTTCTACCCAAATGGTTTATTTAAAAAGTAAGGTAGGGGTTTTTTCTAGTGAATTGGGAAGATCATGGGTTATACTATGTGTCTTGAGATGTGTGAGGAAGTTGGAGGAAAGAAGGCCTTTATAGTGGACGGGGAGTGGCAATTTCTGTTATATTTTTGAAAAAAGAACCCCACCCACATTTTTTTGAATGTACATCAATAATAGACCAATTTAGAACCAAGTGATTATTGGGTCAAAATATATCCATCCAATTTCTTTTGAAAAATTGGTTAGGTCATTTGGGACCTTAAGTTAAATTTTTAGTCCTTTATTAAGCTTAATATTTCCTTAATAATTGTAATTAATTTTAATTATTTTCACTAATATTTTTGGTAGAAATTATGTTTACATTATTAGAAATTATATATTATTATGATTCTAAATATTCAATTCATCTTTCCAAATTTCAATCCTAGAATTGGTAGAAAATGATTGAAAATTAATCCCACAAACGGGACGATAATACAAATTTTTAAAGTAAAAACATCCAAATGTTTGGTATGTTTTATTATCCAATTTCAACATAAAATTGTTTAAAATGACCTAAATTGAATTAATTGATAAAAATATGATCTAATTAAAATTTAAAATAAACCAAAAATATATTGTATTCTTATAAATAAACTAGATGATAAAGCAGTATTGAGTTAAAATTCAGTATTTTGCATTATTCATCAAAAAATTAAATTTCACTGAAAAATAAGAAAAAGTCACCCTAATCTAATTTTTACGTTCCTAATTCAATTATTAAGTTCTTTTGGATATATAAGATTTATAAAAGATCAAAAAATTGGATTTAAAATTAGTTCTTTATTAAAAGGAGGTAAATGTGTCTTAATAAAATTTACATTTTTATGTGTAATATTTGGTTTGTTATTATCTTAAATGTATGAAATATATTGGATGAATATCAAAAATATTTTATTCAATATATTAAATAAATGTTTCATTATTATCATTCACTAATTTTAGTCAATTTAATTTATTAATTTGAAACACCTTTATAAGCATAAAATAATTACATTTCCATTATATTCAATTGGTTTACATTTTCATTTATAATTAATTGGTAACCTTTTAATTAAATTTTTATTTATGTAAACCATATATTTTTATAAGGTAATGAATAATATTCATAACTACTAATTTAGTAGTTAATTTAATTATTAATATATTAAATAATAATATTTTAATAATATATTATAGTTCGGTAAAACTTGGTCTTGCATTTAGTGAAAGCCATTGGAGAAACACATTGTTTTGTGTGTCCCATGAAAACTTAGTATCACATATATCCCAAAATAAATTATAATTTTAATTGATTTAAAATAGTAAATATATTGTAAAGTCTCAGGATATTATGTTTCTTTATGCGCTTAGTGTTGCGTGTCATACATGCCATAAAATACAATGATCCTACTTTATATTTTTAGGGTGTTACATTATCCCCATGATAATTAAATTGCATCCTCACAATTTAATCTTCATCTCAGTAATCAAGGGATTGATATTTGAAATTAAAATATTATGGAGAAACCAATATCGTAAATATGGTTAATAACACATATTATTAATAATAGATAAAGGAATGTATAATTTTTATGTAACTAGGTTCTATAATAGGATAATATAGTTGGTAAATAGAAACATAGATAAGGAAGAAAAATCTAACAATAATGTTATGATAGGGAGTTCAAGAGAACACGTTCATCAGAAAATTATGGACCAAAAAACCATAATCCAGAGGTGTGGATAAAGGTCATTATTATCATAAAAAATGATGATAATTGGACAAATTTTTTTTGAAACCCTTTTTTCTATAATTATGGAATTATTTAACTATATATGGAAATATCTATTTTTATTACATAATATTTTCCATTGATTATGCCTAGAACTATTTATAATTCATATATTAGGATAAAAATCTTCATATAGTGTTGTAATATATCAATCTCTAAAACCACATCCAAGGTAATAATTAAACCGTTTCAGAAATGGGTAACCTTTCCAAAATACTCGGATCCAAAAATTTAGAAATAAGGTCACTGGAATTCTAAGACAAATATATCAATAGACTTTAATCAACATGATGCAGCTCTAAACTTTCACATTCCAAACATGTGAATAACTTCATCATGAATCCTCTTAAAATATGGAAATAACTCAAATCACCATAAAACCTTATTGGAAATATGTATTACTCCTTATTACTTATGTAAGAAACATGTTATTGGATATATTCATTAAATATAAAAGTTTTGTAAACTCCATTAATGATAACATATACCACTTGTTGATGAGTCATTAATCAGTTACATGGTATTCAACACTTATCCAAATTAATAAAATATTCTTCATTATCATGTCATCCGAAACATATTAATAGTTTTATTTTTATATAAAATCCCATTTTTTATATGGAAACCTAATGTTTGATAGCGTACATGATATGCCACATTGAGCTTAAATGAACAAATAAATATTATTATTTAATATTGTAGTTATCACCTAACCATGACAATAGGGGGAATGAACAATGTAAATAGAATTATGTTAATATGGTTTGGAAAAGTTTATATAATGATTCATTGGTTACAAAATTAACGTGAAATGATACAAAAAAACCAATTGAATATAAAAGATGTAATTTTATGAGAAAATATTTAAATGTGAATTATTGTGTTAATAAAATAAAAAAACAATATTATTGGATTATATTAATGAAATATTAATTCAATTTAATGTTTCAAATTTACCTAGTTTTTTCAATAAATTATATAATAACAAATACAATTTTATAGATAAAATGAGTATTTTTCTAAAAATACAGTTTCACCTCCTTTTGATGGAGAACCCATTTTAAATTTCGTTTTTTATCACTATTATATATTATATTTGACAAAATGAACATCTTATTTTTAATTTGGACATCAAAATTTACATTGGATAAATTTTTGGTATTTTTCTAATAAAATTCTTATTTTAATGAATAGTGAAAACTACTGTATTTTAATTCAAAAAAATGATACAATAATTATATTATTAATCATAATATCAAATAAATGATATGAAAAATATTAAAATACATTTAAATTGAAATAATTAGGGTACTCAATCAAATTTATAAGTGACTATGATGTATTATATATCTATTAAATTGTTTTTTAGAAGTTATATCTCTATTTGGATTTTCTTCAAATTTAATGAAATAAATTATGTCAAAATTGACACTATTGATATTTTATAAAAATAATATTTTATTAAATTATATAAAAATCAAAAAAATATTAAAATAAAGTGGCTATGATATGGGAAAAGAGTTCTTAAAGTGTCCAATTATGGGTAATTGACACCATATGAGTAATATTTATAACCTTATAATATTTAAAATTTTGTTATCAAAATTAAAATGAAAATAGATTAATTAATGGTAAACCAAAAATATAAGGTTTAAAATAAAAACAATATATGTATAAAAATTATTGGATGAGAGTATTTCTAACAATACATATATTATCTTAGACATAACATATAATGGAATCATTTGGATCTAAAAAATAATTTATATTAATTTAATATTTTAAGTGTTTCCAAGGGTGCCCCTCCCCTCCCTTACAAAAAGGTAACCAATATTCTCTAATACTAACACTTTAAAACCATTTGTTTTGGCCAAGATATACCCAAAACCCTTACTAAAATACACACCCACCTTCTTGAGGCCTTATTGTAGGCATACCATCATCCTTAGTTGTAACAATCTCCTCCCCCAAGGTGTACCCCTCTTAGGCCGACAATATGAGAAGGGAGATAGTGACCCTAGAGTCCTACCTCTAGTAGGACCTAGGTTGATTAATAACATCAAAGGTATATTAAACACACAAATGGGAGGCATTACCCTCTAAAATAACACATGTGAAAGAGAGAGATAATACAAACACTGACCAACTCCAACTCAGATTGCAATATAAAAGAAAACCCAAGTACACATATGAAATGTCATACAAAACTACTATGACTAGAAGGGAAAACTGCAAGTACCTAAATAAAGTAAAAATAACTGCAACCACGAATCCCGAACAGCTCTTGCAACCCTAGACTAGTAGTAACCAGACCGGTCTCTAACCTTCTCTAAGTGACCTGAAAAATAATTTATATATACATATGCTGAGTATAACAATATACTCAGTAGGATCCTCAATGGAGCCTCTTGTGAAAAAGTAAAGAAATCACGCTAAAGCACAATGAAAAATAAGTGAAACTAACTCTTCACCTAAATAGGTGTACTAATTTCCTATCCTCAGTGTGAATAATCTCACCAAGTATCACATACAAGAGTATATTATATAATAAAGAATATCAAGGGTACCCCATTACCACTTCCCCACTAGTTTTTTTCTTTGCCCCAACGTCGCACGTCCTAAGCCATTTCTCTCCAAAAAGGCTTTCCTATAGACACTTGGGCAAAGAACCACAACACACACCTCATGAAGAACAACCACCACATACAAACAACCAAATTAACCAGGTAGTTTCTGGGATCCACCACATCTCACATAACATGTATCATACGTCGGGTATTAAACCTTAAGCCATTGTAGCCCATAAACCGAGTAAGGATCCTCAAGACATCACAACCTATACACATTACACCTATAGTAGTCGATAGGAAAATATATCTAGAATATATGTGTGTGAATAACCACAAGCCATTACAGCCCTCTAAAAACATATATGGGGAAAACTAACCACTATGACTACCAGCACAAGTGAATACCAAGATAAGGGAGTGGGGACAAAGGGGGTAGTCATCCATCCATCCTCCCACCAAAATGTTGGGAAAAACACCCCCCAGGGATCAGAATCCCTAGCGTGTCAGTTTTCTTTAACTAACAGGGTGGAGTAGCATATAGAAACACAAAAGTAAAAAATATACTATAGGTCACAACCACACTATGGGCATAATCTAGTCTTAGAATCAAATACAGCTAACGTCTCATGGACTCCCAACTACCACTTATAAGAATAGGTATCCCATAAGCACACAACCATTTAAAGATATTTATTAAATTAATTCATTCCCTTTTTTTTATCAATTACACTTTACGTTAATTAATTATTTAAATATTAATTAACCATTAAAAATTCCACATTATATTTCATCAACATCACATCCATAGTCCATTGTTCTTTTAAATTTAAACCTAAGTATTGCGTCCCAGAAAGCTCTAACACCATGGGTTAACATCATTTATTAAATCATTTATTAAAAAAATTATTAATTTCCCATAGTCCTAGACATTCTGGAAAACAATTCTAAGCTACTCGACATAAGGGGGCTCAACATGGTGGGTAGTTGAACTACTCGTCAAGTCTTTGCCACATATAGAAAGAGATTAGACCCATCCTCCCTCGAGAATCTAAACAAGAAAAGCATGTGGCATACCCCATACGTCTTCACCCATTTTGGAAGGAGGGTAAAAAAGAATAGTTGCCTTGAGTAGTGGGGAAAGTAAAGTAGATAAAAAACCAACAAGAATCATCAAGCATCTAAACATTCACATCCAACCCATTTCATCATCTCCGGTGTCCTCCTCGAAACCCACATGCATAAAATGATGCATCTCACCATTCTAGGCATCAACTACTGCCACAACCAATGGGGCTCCCTAACCCCACATTTAACAATATCCATCCAGGATCACATCACAACACATTAAGCAGGAAATCAAACATTATATCAACTGGTCTCTTGGCCCTTAATAAAGGGGTCTAACCTTCAAACATAACGAGCTCTCAAGGCTTCAAAGCACAAGTTACTCAACCTTACAAGTAAGAGGGTAACATAGACCCCTACCATGAATTATATTTTTATCAAACATCTAGTTATTTAATCCATCTGGAATTAACCGATTTATTATTTTTAGGTTCCAACAATAGGAAACCCAAATACTAAGCTATCACAAATAATTAAACATTCTTACTACATCAGTTTGATTAACATAAAATTACAACAACAACAACTAGAATCATTTTAAAGCCTCTTTATCGTTGATAAATAATTACAATTAATCCCAATTTTTGTTATTTACCAATTTTCATCAAGAACAAGAACCTAAAAAATGTGAGCATAGATATCATACTATCTAGAAAAACAAGAGGAAATAACATACGATTGATACCAATTTATTTATCTAGTTCAAATAATTATTATGTCAATTCCATTATGGTATAGTGGATAAATCATTCTAACTCTATGAATACACATAAATAAATAGATAAGAAATTAATCCCCCACCTCAAAAGGTTTCTGATGTTCTTCACTCAATAATGAATCAAAGAAATTAATTATGATCGCCTTCCCCGCAACAACTGCATCCGACCGAGGATGTCACGACACAACCGTATCAACAACAACCAAAATAAACCCCCTTAGAACCATGTAGATCAAATTACAAAGAATCTCAAGGAGAAACAGGAGAAGAAAGATTGAAGAAAACCAAATAAAGGAGGTATATATTACCTTGGATCGAAGACGGATCACAGAAGGAAGCCCGAGATCGATCCTAGACAAAGAGATCTCTAAAATGCCACAAAGGGGTCTGATGGATCATCTAGGATGAGAGGGAGGGGATCCTTGTCCGTAGGGTTGGAAAGACCCAAGCGACCGGTATGTCATTAAAACATATAATGGCAGGTCAGTACTCAATTTGTACTTCTCATTCACGCCGTGTACTGCCTTGAATTCAGGTTTTGCCGAAAAACCCATCGCCTTATAATTTATTTTATTTTTCAAAAACTGAAATAGTATATGTTGTGCACCCCTTGGTCACGTCATATATCCCCCTATTTCCAGCTTCTCATAAATGAACTCCTATAGACTTCCTCTAAGCCTTCTCCGAGACCCTTGGTATTCAAAAACACCCAAAGGGTCGATCCAAACGGATCCAGGCCCTTACATCAAATACCTCTCAAAACATTATCGTCCTCAAGAATCCAAAACCCACCCAGAGAGGAAACAATAAAGGGGTTGTCTGAACAACCACCCCACAAGATACCTCTCAAATATTTTTCCACCATAGGAGATCAACCATGTCAAAAGAACAACATGACACCTCTCAACAACCACAACCAGCTCCTAAATTCTCTCCTAGGGGAGATACCTCTCAAAGAGAGAAATACACAACAAGTAACAAAAGGAAGCCATATCATAAACACAAAAGATCTATAACCACAAAGTGAACATAATTACATGAAAAGTGTTAAACATTAAACAAATCTTGGTACTAAGCACGTATCTATGACTCACGTTCCTAGGTACTCTCCTCCATGCCACCATACCACCACAAGACACGAACCAAGGGGATAAAACACCCATGAAACACCTTCTCCTTGCGGTCCTGTATCTCCATAGGCTGATCCTCGAAGGTCTCATCATCATCAACATCGATCTCACCCCAATCAATGACCTGAGAGTCATCATAAAGATAATGATAAAACTATGACACATGAAAAACATTGTGTATCCTGCTCATCTATGGGGGAAGTGCTACTTGATATGCCATAGCTCCAACATGGGCCAACACCTTGAATGGCCCAAAAAACTACTGAGACATCTTACTCCCATGACCAAAACTTCACTACACACAATAGGGAGTCACATTTAGAAACATGTGATCCACAACATCAAATTCCAAAGGTATCCTTCTTTGACCGACATATGATTTCTGACGATCCTGCACTATCTTCATCCTCTCATGAATCACCTGAACCATCTCGGCTGTATTCTGCACTAGTTCTAGTCCAAGAATTGATAACTCTCCGACCCTAGTCCAGAACAACAGATAATGGAAAGGTCATCTATACAAGGTTTCAAATGGAGCCATACCGATGGTGGAGTGAAAACTATAGTTTTAACAAAACCCCACCAAGGTTAAGTGCCGTATCCATGAACCTAAAAAATCTAGGACACAAGAGTTCAACATGTCTTCATGAGTTTTTATGGTCCACTCTGTCTGACCATCCATTTTCAGATGAAAAGCAGTGCTAAGGAATAGACGAGAAACAAAAGCATGCTAGAGACCTCTCCACACCCTAAAGGTAAAACAAGGGTCTCGATTGGAAATTATCATTCTCAGGACTATGTGGAGTCTCACCACCTCCTCTAAATACTTCCTTGAAAAAAATTCTACTGATCTTGACTCCTTAATCGATATAAAGTTTGATGATTTTTAAACAATACACTACCACCAAAATAACATTAGGTCCTTCCTAAGCTCAAGGTAGAACAGTAACAAAGTCTATTGAGATGTCCTCCCTCTTCCACTGAGGAATATCTAATGGCTAGAGAAAACCACAAGGGACTTGGTACTCGTCCTTCACCTTCCAACAGACTAAACATCTAGACACAAAATCCGCAACTACATGATTCTTCCCAGGCCCCAAAACTGACTCCTCAAAGATTGGTACATCTTTGTCATGACAGGATGAACCGGTAAAGGCAAACTATGGAACTCTCTGAGAACTGTCTCACACATCGCCTAAGTAACACAAATAATTATTTGATACAAAAATTGATGTTGTTCATCCTCATCCCAACCATCAGGGGACTCACCACAAACAAATCGGTCTCTCTAGACCTCCATATATAGATCTACCAATTGGGACTCTTCAACCTGCTACACCAGAGATGATTGTAGAGTCATCTGAAAAAGACAACCTCTTCCTCCAACTTCTCCCATATCGAGATGTAATTCTAAAAGTTCTTTAATCACTCTCCAAGAATCACCATATTCACACACTACATCACAATGAAACTTCTTTCTCTGCGCATCAGCTACAAAATTCTCCTTTCCAAGGGTATATGATATTTAGAAGACATATTCCTATAATAACTCCATCCACCGACACTGCCGCAAGTTAAATTCACATTGGAAGAAAACATACCTCAGGCTCTTATGATTAGTGAAAACCAAAAAGTTCTCACTAATGAGGTAATGTATTCACAACTTCATATCAAGCACCAAAGATACCAACTCAAGATCATGGGTGGCATAGTTAAGTTGATGGGGACACAACTACCGAGACCCATAAGAAACAACTGATCTCTGTTGCATCATAATAAAACCTAACCCCATATTCAAATCATCACAGAAAACTTCAAACTGAACTCCCTCTACCAGAAGACAAAGAACTAGAGCACCTACCAACTTATCCTTCAGATACTAAAAAGCTTCCTGATACTGATCAGTCCACACGAATGCCTAATCCTTCATAGTTAATGCTATCAGAGGAGTTACATCCCAAGATAAATTGTATACAAACCTCATGTAGTACCCTAAAAGACCAAGGATACTTCACACCTATACCATTATCTTGGGGGATTCCTAAGATAAAACTGCTTATATCTTCGATGTATCCACATCTACTCCCTGCCGGGACACTACATTCCCCAAGAAATGAACTTCTCATGCACAAAACTCACATCAACAACTTCCTAAACAACTGTTTTTGATGAAGAACTCCCAAAATGGAATGAAAATTCTCTGCATTCTCCTCATCATACATAGAGTACACAAATATGTCATCGAAGAAAACCTCCATGAACTTATCTAGGAACTAACGGAACATAATGTTCATCAACCCCATGAACACAGTTGCATCATTCGTTACTCCGAACTACATTACAACAAACTTGTAATTCTGATGAAGACAATATAAAGTATTCTTCAGGATATCCTCATCCTTTAGACGCATTCGAGGATATCCTTACCGCAAGTAGATCTTTGAGAACCATCTTGAACCATTCAGTTGATCGAATAAATCATCAATCCACAGAAAAGGATAGTGATTCTTCACTATCACTTTGTTTAGGTGATGATAAATGATACACACCCACAAACCGCCATCATCCCTCTTCATGAAAAAAATGGGTGCACCCCATGGAAACACACTTGGCTGAACAAAACCACATTGTAACAGACCATCAAGCTTTATACATAGCTCCCATAACTTATAAGGGTCCATCCTATATAAAGACATAGAGATAAGAGATGATCCTAGTTGTAGCATGATCCCAAACTTGATCTCTAGTCGATGGGGTAATGCTACAACCTCTTATAAAAAGACATTAGGGTACACTTATACAACCCTGGGAAACGACAACTACCGAACCTCTAAAGAAATCAGCATCAACTCAGCTGTCAAGAATGATAAGGATGAAACAAACCTCTAACCCATACAAGGGTCTCTCTCTCCATCAAACACCACCGAATATCCATCAACATCGAAGAACACCACCTACCTCTTGAATCAATCCATGATAGCCTTCAACGAATACAGCTAAACCATGATAAGGATGAACTCATATATTTGTATCCATAAACATAGGAAATATCTCCAAGAGCGGTGCATCCCCAACACTAGCTCACGATCTCTACATACTTCAAACAAGTCAGCGTGACCTCCAACTGGCGTAGTCAACGCCAAGGGCACTGGAAGCCTCTCTACCTCAATTACCAAAGTATGGAAAAGGGTAGGTGATATGAAGGAGTGCGGTGATCTTGAATCAAAAAAGGCATACACTCAAGTAGAAAACAAGCAAAGGGCACCTCTAATGATGTTTGGCTCGCCTAGAGCTGGCAATTCTAAAGCATGAAGCTAACCACGACCTTTTACATGGCCTCTCTGACCCTGATGACGACTGCCACCATGGAAGTGCTCTACTCTCTGAGGAAAAGGAGTGTCACATGGCTATCCTATGCCTACCTCATCTTCTCTCTATTGATCCCAAGCTGGTGCAACCTACTGCTGCTGCCTCAGCTGGAACTACCTCAATAGAGGAACATGGAGCGTAAAACCTGGTGCACGATGAATGATATGAAAGGTTGGGAACTCTCGCTTATGATGACCTCAATATCCAAAATAAAAACAAGATAATGATCCCTTGTAATAGGCCTGAGAGCCGACACCCCTAGAGAAATGAGATACTGAGGGCTAGGACCTACCCCTGGCCAAATAGAAACTCCTCTGCCTAGAAAATCAGGAAGCCCAGACTACAAATCTGCTTCATGAGGAATCATGATGGCTCCCCTCTCGTGATGATCTAGTTCTAGATAATGTCCTCTTTAAAACCTCTTCCTTCTCCAGCACCTCAAGATATGTCTTCAGCGTAAACGAGGTGACCTGGTGTTGGATATCTATATGCAAAGCCTCCTCTAAATGCCTCACCCTAGACTCTTAATCTAAAAATAGGTCCAAAGAATATCGTAAAAGGTTCCTGAAATGGATTAAAAACTCTCGTACACTAGAGCTCCCCTATCAATGTGTAAGAATCACTTGGTGAATGGACACCTTCGTGATTGAAGAGTTATACTCAAATCTGAACTTGTCTCAAAACCCCTCCCCTGAGATCTCCAACACATTGAAATCCTTGAGAAACCAAAACCACCACTGAATCACTTATCCATGCAGCACCGTCACAACCAAAGACACCTAGTACTCTATCTGAGAACGAATCGAACTGAAGGCTATCTCAACCTCCTCCAACTAGTATTCCATGACTGCATCTGAAACAGAGCCCTCATACTTCTGTATACTCTAGCATTGAAACTCTCAGAGTGACATTCTCTAAGTGTCACCATCATCAACCTCTAACCTGCGGTGATCTACTGGCGCAACCTACTAGACATCTTCTTTATAAACCTGAAGAGGACGTCGACCTGAAGCCATACCAGTAAGATAAAAAATAGTTAGACCTCCTCAGACTGGAATATGGAAGACTCGACATTAATTAATTATTGAATTATTTTATTCATTTTAGGTTAACCTATCCCAAGTTCTACCCATTCAAAAATAGGCACAAAGAAGAATGGTGCATGATGCTTTCATAGGTCTCTACCCTGTAACTAGTATCACCTCATTTAGTATCCACTGTATATTTTAAGGTCTATGCATCTAATCACAGGGGTACATAAACTCATATGTCTCAGCCTGTCTCTAGTGTTTAAATCACTTTCTAAACTTATATGACACTATTTACCTACCAACCCATGCAACCTCACCTGTGCCTAACACCAAACTCCATCCTATCCCACAACTAGACCTCTGATACCACTATGTCACGACCCCCTCCCCACAAGGTGTACCCCTCTAAGGATGGTAATATGAGAAGAGACATAGTGACCCCAAGTACCACCTCCAGTAGGCCCTGGGTTGGAGACTAGCACTGAGGGTATAATAAACACATAAATGGGAGGCATTTCCCTCTAAGAGAACACATGAGAAAGAGAGAGATAAGAAAAACATCAACCTACTCTGACCCAGACTACAATATAAAAGAAAACCCAAGTACAAATATGTAATGTCATGCACAACTACTATGATTGGAAGGAAAAAAAACAAGTAATAAAAGAAAGTAAAAAATGACAGCAACCATGAAGCCCAAACGTCTCTTGCATCCCTAAGATAGTAGTAACCATCCTGGTTTCCAAAATTCTCCAAGTTACCTAAAAAATAGTTTATATATAGATAGGGTGAGTATAACAATATAATCAGTAGGATCCTCCCCAAAGCCTCTCGTGAAAATGTAATGAAGGCATTCTAAAGCACGGTGAACAAAAAGTAAAACTAACTCGTCACCTAAATAGGTATACTAAGTTCCCAGCCACACCATGGATACTCTCACAAAGTATTATATACAAGAGTATATAATATAATAAATAATATCAAGGTTACCCCACTACCACTTCCCCACTGGTTTGATTCTTATCCCAACATGGCACGTCTTAAGCCATGTCTCTACATAAATGATTTCCTGCATACATCTCAGTGAAGCACCACAACATGCAGCTCGTGCTGCACAACCACCACATCCATGAAACCAAAGTAACCAGGTAGTTTTTAGGAGACACCAAAACTCACATAACGTGTATCATAAATTGAGTATTAAACATCAAGCCATTATATCCCATACACCAAGTAATAATCCTCAAGCCATCACAGCGTTCACACATTACACCTATAGTAGTCCATAGAAATCTATATCCCCAATATATGTGCGTGAATAACCACTTGACATTACAACCATCTACACACATATATGGGGAAAACTAACCACTGTGCCTAGTAGAAAAAGTAACTACCAAGAGAAGAGATAAGGTCCAAAGGGGAAGTCATCCATCCATCCTCCCACCAGAATATTGGGGAAAACACCCCCTAGGGATCATAATCCCTGGGGTTTCAGTTACCCTAACTAATGGGGTGGACTAGTGTATAGAAACACAAAAAGTATAGAATATAAAATAGTTTACAATAGCAATATGGAATAATCTAGTCTTAGACTCAACTGCAGCTAATGTTTCTTAGACTCCTGGATGCCACTTCTAAGACTAGGTATCCTATAAGAACACAACCATTTAAAGAGATTTATTACATTAATTATTTCCCCTTTTATCTTTTGCACTTTATGTTAATTAATTATTTAAACATTAATTAAACACTAACAATTCCACATTATATTTAATCAGTATCACATCTAGAGTCCACATTTCAGTTAAATTGAAACCTTATCATTGCCTCCATGCAAGCTCCAACCTCATGGGTTAACATCATTTATTAAATCATTTATTAACAACATTATTACTTTCCCATATTCCCAGGCATTCTATAAAATCATTCCAAGCTACTAAAAACAAGGGGGCTTAACATGGTGGGTAGTTAAACCACCCATAATGTCTTTTTTCCACCTGTAGCACGAGCGTAGAACCATCCTCCCTTGAGAAGATAAACACGGAAAGCACGTGGAATAACCCATGCATCTTCTCCCCTTTTGGAAGGAGGATAAACAAGACCAGCTTCCTTGAGTAGTGGGGAAAGTAAAGTAGATAAAAAACCAAAAATAATCATCACGCATATAAACATTCAAATCCATCCCATTTAATCATCTTCGGTGCCCTCCCCGACACCCACATGCATAAAATGATGCATCTCACCATTCTAGGCATCAACTGCTGCCATAATAAATGGGCCTCCCTAACCCGGCATTTAACAATAGGCATCCAGGATCACATCAAAACACAATAAGTAAGAAAAAAACATCATATCAACTGGGCTCTTGGCCCTTAAACAAGAGATCCAACCTTTATACATAATGAGCTCTCAAGGCTTCAAAGCACAAGGCACTCAGCCTTACAAGTAAAAGGGTAATTTAGAACCCTACCAGGCATTATATTTTTATCAAACATCCAGTTATTTAATCCATCCAAAATTAACCAATTTATTATTTGTAGGTTCCAACTATAGGAAACCCAAATAGTAAGCTATCAAAAATAATTAAACATGCTTACTACATCAGTTTGATTAACATGAAATTAAAACAACAACAACTAGACTCATTTTCATGCCTCTTTATCTTTGAAAAATAATTACAATTAATCCCAATTATCCTTATTTACCAATTTTCTTCAAGAACAAGAAGATAAACAATGTGATCATAGATATCACACTATCTAGAAAAACAAGGGGCAATAATATACGGTCAATACCAATTGATTTATCCTATTAAAATATTTATTATGCCAATTCCATTATGGTCTAGTGAATAAATTATGCTAACTATATGATTTCACATATATAATTAGATAATAAATGAATCTCCAACCTCAAAAGGTTTCTGGTGTTCTTCACTCGAGAACAGATCAAAGAAATGGATTACGATCGCCTTCCCCACAACAACTGCATGTACTCGAGGATGTCGGGACACAACCACATAAAAAAAACCAAAAGAACCTCCCTTAGAACCATGGATATCAAATTCCATAGCATGTCAAAGAGAAACAGGAGAAGACAGATAAAATAAAACCAAAGAAAAGAGGTAGATCTTACCTTGTATCGAAGACAGATCAAAGAAGGAAGCCAGAGATCGATCCTAGCCGAAGAGATCTCTAAAACGCCACGGAGGGGTCTTCTAGGTCACCTATGATGAGAGGGAGGAGAGCCTTGTCTGTAGGGTTGGAAAGACTCAAGCGGATGGTATGTCTTTAAAACATACAATGGTGGGTCAGTACACAACGTGTACTTCCCATTCACATTGTGTACTTCCTTGAATTCAGGTTTCGCTGAAAAACCCAACGTCTCAACATTTATTTTATTTTTCAAAACCTGAAATAGTACACATTATGTACCCCTTGATCATGTCATGTATCCCCCCTATTTGCATCTTCTCATGACTGAACTCTTCTAGACTTCCTCTAAGCCTTCTCCGAGCACCTTGGTCTTCAAAAACACAAAAAGAGTCAATCCACATGGATCCAGTCCCTTACACTAGATACCTCTTAAAAAATTATCATCCTTGAGAATCCAAAACCAACAGAGAGAGGAAACAATAAAGGGGTTGATTGAACAACCACCCTACAAGATACCTCTCAAATCTTTTTCCACCACAGGAGCTCAACCACATCAAAAGAACAACACGATACCTCACAATAACCACAACCAGTTGCTAAACACTCTCCTAGGGGAGATACCTCTCAAAGAGAGAAAGCCACAACAAGAAAAAAAGGAAACCATCTCATAAACACGAAAGGTCTAAAACCACAAAGAGAACATCATTACATGAAAAGTGTTAAACATTAAAAAAATCTTGGTACTAAGTACGTATTTGTCACTCATGTTCCAAGGTACTCTCCTCCACTTCACTGTGCTGCCACAAGACACAGACCAAGGGGATAAAACACCCATGAAACAACTTCTCCTTGCGGTCCGGGATCTCTATAGGTTACTCCTCAATGGTCTCATCATCGTCAACATCAATCTCACCCCAATCGAAGATGTGATAGTCATCATGAAGATAATGATGAAGCTGTGAAACATGAAACAAATTGTGTATCCAGCTCATCTGTGGGAGAAGTGCTACTTGATATTCCATAAGTTCAACATGGGAAAACACCTCGAATGGACCAAAAAACCAGGGATACATCTTACTACCACGACCAAACCTTCACTGCACATAATGGGAAGTCACATTCAAAAAACCATGATCCCCAACATAAAACTTCAAAGGTTTCCTCATTTGATCAGCATATGATTTCTGATGATCCTACACAGTCTTAATCCTCCCAAAAATCACTTGAACCATCTCTGTCGTATTCTATACTAGTTCTTATCCAAGAATTGTTGACTCTTTGACCCTAGTATATCATACTAGAGAATGGAAAGGTTGACCATACATGGATTCAAATGGCGCCATATCGATGGTGGAGTGAAAACTATTGTTTTAAGAAAACTCCATGAAGGGTAATGTCATGACCCCCTCCCACCAAAGATGCCCCTCCTGAGCTGGAAATAGTGAAAGGGAGATAATGACCCCTGAGTCCCGCCTCCAGTAGGCCCTGGAGTGGCGACTAGCACCAAGGGTATGAGTTTTCACAAATATGGGAGGCATTTCCCTTTTTATTATTTAAGATCGGGAAATAAGACAAGTCAACTACCAAAAAGGAAAAGAACAAGTGTATAGAAATAAACCCAAACCAATCCCACATGCATGTTTAAATGATTCGGAACAAAATATAAGTACAAGAAATCTCAAAAGTATAATACCAAAATAAAAAAGAGTACAACAACTGTAACAACTCCAACTGTCCTGACTAGTAGGGTCCCGCACGGCCCTGGTAGTCCTCCTGGAAACCTGAAAGTAAACGTAGGGTGAGCATACAAGTATACTCAGTAGGGAAACCTAATGCTCTCATGAACAGGTGGGGAGACATCCTAATGTCCCGTGAGAACAACAGAAGAAACCAACCTAACAAGGAAATCTATCCACCCATCCTCACCAGCCACGCTCACCCAAAACACATAACAACAGGTAGTAGTATATAATAATAAGAGTATTGGGTACCCCGCACCATTTACCACTAGTTAGCTACTCTTCCTAACGGAAAACGTCCTGACGCTACCACACTCTTCCCGCCTGCACACACCTGGGCCTCAAGAACCACGTATCCCACCCGCACACACCTTGGCCTCACAACCACGTATCCCGCCCACACACACATGGGCCTCACAAACCACAATCACATCCTCGCCTGAACACACATGGGCCTCACAAACCACAATCACATCCCCTCCCGAACACACCTAGGCCTCATCCCGAAGATTCTTGGGAATAGTAAAACTGCCCGAAGAGTCTTGAGCTAATACCACCCCAATCAAAACCTCCCCAAAGAATCTTGGGTGTAAGGTCACCTCAAGCCATCACAACCTATGGAAGAAGGAGCAGGAAGGAGCTATTAACTAAGGGGAAAACACCCTCTCCCATGAAATGGGAGTGTTCGACACTAAGTTCTCAACATGGGTGGGGTGTGACAAAACACAAAGATACAGATATATATATATATATATGTATACCAAACACACAACCCAACCTATGGCTTCTAAACAGGGAAACTGAGCACATACCTCAGCACTGCTACTACGAAGCATGCATACCACAAACAACCCCAAACCCATTTAGGTTTTCAAGTTTCATTAGTAATAGTTTATTAATTCCTTAACTACTGGGCAACTATCAAACCAGATCAAGCATTTCATAGAATAAAATCCCTGCCAACCACAAATAAAGTTAGATAAAACACAAGAAACACAACCCAACCTTTTATCATCAATAAAACCCCATCAATTGTTCCCGCGTTCATTATATTTCCCCACAATTCATTTATCAACTTTCCACTTTCTTTTAATAACGCAACCCATTACTACAGCCCTGCTACCACCATAACCACATCTACACCACCGTATCACATAACAAGGCTCATGCCACATCATCTCCCCTTTAATATCATTTACCATAGCCCCACTACCCATACTATTCGTAACAACTCAAGATCCACCCCCCTTTCACACACCACATAACCAACCGACACCCACATGTTCATTATTCCATTTTGTTCAACTAGGGTGATCACACACGGGTTCTGGATTTTAAAACAGCAAACTTTACATGATTAACCGAATTCCACATTTCACAAAGTTCCATCCACAAAACGGTCTAGAAAGATAGGGAAACATTTAATTGTGTAAGAAAAGGCCCCCAAAAACCGTGTTTTTTAGTAGGAATAATCCTTTTCAATTCATAACATAATATCACAAGATATAAATAATGTAACTGCATTCACAAACTTCCCATCCCTGTTACACAAGCCAGTTATTATCTTTATTAAACCGGTTCAAATGTGTTTCACGTAAACAAGAGGACACCCACCCCACATGATGCACAATTTAGAGAGACTAAGGTAAGATCCCTACCTCAACAGGTTCTGATCACAATGATCCCCCGGATCAGCTTTAGAAGATGTCTGTAGGTGTCCGTCGCTTCTGTCAAAACCCGGAAAAACCTCCTCGGGTGGAAGCTGGGAAGGAAAGGCCGAAGGGAAAGCAACAGATCCAATCCCAGAAGTTCCTCCTTGTCGTTACGATCCCGTTTCCGCTGACGGATCGTAAATCGGAGCTCGGACGAAGAAGTTATGGAAGAAATGAGCTTTGTAGTCTCTTGGGAGAGCTCTGCTCGAGGGAGAGGGGAGGAGAGGATTGATTTGAAAAGGGGGAGAGGCCTCCTCCTTTTATAGGCGATAAAAAATAATGTACACGGTGTGTACTTTCTATTACACGGCGTGTACTTGGCCATTTCACACGGTCTCCACGTGGCTTCCAACACGGTATTCAACGCGGAACACGGTCGTTGACTAGTCAACATACAGTTTAAGGGTAACGCGTACGCGGGGAGGAGCTACACGACATGTAGTATGGGATAAATGGCGTGTACTCATTTATTTCACATGGAAAAGACACAACCTCAACATGACACACGACCGTTGATTAGTCAACACACGGTTTGAGGGTAACGCGTACGCGGGGAGGAGATACACGACGTGTAGTATGAGATACATGGCGTGTACTCATTTATTTCACACAGAAAAGACATGGCCTCAACACGACACACTGCCGTTGACTGGTCAACACATGGTTTGAGGGTAACACGTATGCGGGGAGGAGCTACACGGCGTGTAGTATGGGCTACACGGCGTGTACACATTTATTTCACACAGCAAGGACACGGCCTCAACACGGGGTATACCCGGAAAGGTAGTACACAACGTGTACTCACACTACATGGCGTATAGTTACAAAATTATGAAAAGTGTGGGAAAAGTCCCTTCTACCCTCCAGAACACTTCATGACCCTTTTTTCGACAAAGGAATGGGCTGGAGAGGTTCGGGCCATTACAGGTAAGTGCCTCATCCATGAACCTCAAAAATCTAGGACACAATAACACAATATTTATTGACGAGTTTGGATGGTTCGCTCTATCTGACCGTTCGTCTATGGATCAAAAGTTGTACTAAGGCGTAGATGAGAAAAAAAACATTCTGGAGACCTCTCTACACCCTAGAGGTAAAATGGGGATCTTGATCAGAAATGATCATCCTCAGGACTCTGTGGAGTCTCACCACTTCCTCCAAATATTTCCTCGACAAAACTTCCACTGAGCTCGACTCTCAAATCAATATAAAGTGGGATGATTTTATAAATGATCCACTACCACGAAAATAGATTCATGTTCTCCCTAATATCAAGGTATAACAATAAAAAATTCCATTGAGATGTCCTCCCAATTGAATTGAGGAATATCTAACGGCTAGAGAAAACCACTGGGGATACAGTGCTCAACCTTCAACTTCCAACAGACTAAACATCTAGAGACAAACTCCGTAACTGCATGCTTCATCCCAAGCCACCAAAACTGACTCCTCAAATATTGGTACATCTTTTTCATTCTAGGATGAACCGCTAAAGGAAAACTATGAAACTCTTTGAGAACCGTGTCATGCATCACCAAAGGAACACAAATAATTTCTTGATACAACACTTGGAAGGGGATATCCTATATGGAGACATAGAGATATGAGATGCTCCTAGTTGTAGATCGATCCCAAACTTGATCTCTCGTCATGTGGGTAATGCTATAACCTCTTCTAAAAATACATTAGGGTATTCTTTTACAACCATGGGAAACTCCAACTACTGAACCTCTAAAGAAATCAGCCTTATCTCAGCCATCAAGGATGATAAGGATGAAACACACCTCTAACCCATCTAGGGGTCTCGCTCACCAACAAACACCGCTAACTCTCCATCAGCATCGAATAACACTACTTGTCTCCTGAATCAATCCATGATATCCTAAACCGAATACAACTAATCCATACCAAGGATTACATCATAATGTTGTATCAGTAAACATAGGAAATCTCCCCAAGAGCGGAGCTTCCCTATCACTAGCTCACGGTCTCTACATACTTCAAACAAGTCAGATCAACCTCCAACTGGTGTAGTCAATTACAAGGGCACCTAAAGCCTCTATACCTTAATTACCGAAGCATGGACAAGGGTAGTTGATATGAAGTAGAGAGTTGCTCCTGAATCAATAACTTAGAAGGGGATATCGTATATGGAGACATAGAGATAGGAGATGCTCCTGGTTGTAGCTCGATCCCAAAATTGATCTCTCGTCATGGGGGTAATGCAACAAAATATTCTAAAAAAATATTAGGGCACTCTTTTACGACCCTGGGAAATTCCAACTATTGAACCTATGAAGAAATCATCCTCAACTCATCCATCAAGGATGATAAGGATGAAACACACCTCTAACCCATCCAAGGGTCTCGCTCACCAACAAACACCGCTGACTCTCCATCACCATCGAAGAACACCACCTGTCTCCTGAATCAATCCATAATAGCCTGAACCAAATAAAACCAATCCATACCAAGGATTAAATCATATGGTTGTATCCATAAACATAGGAAATCTCCCCAAGAGTGGAGCATCCCTATCACTAGCTAACGGTCTCTACATACTTCAAATAAGTCAGATCGACCTCCAACTGGTGTAGTCAATGCCAAGGGAACTGGAAGCCTCTCTACCGTAATTACCGAAGCATGGAAAAGGGTAGGTGATATGAAGGAGTGCATTTCTCCTGAATCAAACAAGGCATACACCCAAGTATAAAACCAGAAAAGGGTACCTCGAACGACGTCTGGCTCGCCTGGTGCTGGCAACGCTAAAGCATGAAGCTGACCACAACCTCCTACACAACCTCTTTGACCCTGATGATGACCGCCACCATGGTTGTGCTATGCTCTTTGAGGATGAGGAGTGTCACGTGACTGCCCTCTGCCTACCTCATCTGCTCTCTGTTGATCCAAAGCTAGTGCAACATGCTACTGCTACCTCGGCTTTAATTGCCTCAATAGAGGAACTTGGAGCGTAACACCTGGTGAACGATTAATGATCTAAAAGGTTGGGAACTATCGATAATCATGAACTTGATCTACAAAATAAAAACATAAGCATGATCCCTTGGTATAGGCCTGAGAGCCGCCACCCCTGGAGAAACAAGATGTTGAGGGATGGGACCTACCCCTGGACGAACAGAAACTCCTCTTCCTAGAAAATCAGAAACCCCAGAACACAACTATGCTTCATGAAGAATCATGATGACTCCCCTCTCATGATGATCTAGTTATAGCTAATTTCCTCTTGAAAACCTCTACCCTTTCTAGTGCATCAAGATATGTCTTCGACATAAATGGGGTAACCTAGTTCTGGATATCTGGATGCAAATCCTCATCAAAATACCTCACCCTAGACTCCTCATCTTACAATAGGTCCAAATCATATCGTAAAAGTTTCCTGAAGTTGATTACAAACTCTCACACACTGAAGCTCCCCTGTCAAACTGTAAGAATCACCTGGTGACTAGACACCTTCCTGATTCAAGAAAGAAACTCAACTCTGAACTTTTCTCCAAACCCCTTCCATGAGATCAAAAACTCATCGCTATCCCCAAGGAACAAGAACCACCACTGCCTCACTAATGCACGAAGCATCGCCACAACCAAAGATACCCAGTACTCCTTTGGAGAAAAAATCTAACTGAAGGCTATCTCAACCTACTCCAACCAGTCTTCCATGACTGCATCTGAAATGGATCCCTCATACTTATGTAGAATCTAGAACTGAAACTCTTAGAGTGAACTTTTCTAAGTGTCACCATCATCAACCTCTACCCTACGGTGATCTGCTGGTGTAACCTATTGGACATATTCTATGAAAACTTGATGAGGAAATCAACTTGGATCCATACATGTAATATAAAAAAATAGTTAGAGCTCATAATCTTGGAATTTGGAAGACTCGACATTAATTAATTATTGTATTCTTTTATTCATTTTAGGTTAACCTATCCCAAGTTCTAACCATTAAAAAATATACACAAAGAAGAATGGTGCATGATCCTTTTATAGGTATCTACCCTATAACTAGTATCACCTCATTTAGTAGCCATTGTAAACTTAAAGGTCTGTGCATCTGATCACAAGGAACCTTAAACTCTTATGTCTCATCCGGTCTCCAGTGTTTACATAACTTGATAAACTTATTTGACACTGTTTCCCTACCAGCACATGCAACCTCACCTATACCTAACACCAAAATCCATCCTATCCCTTAACCAGACCTCTGATACCACTCTGTCTCGACCCCCTCAGCACAAGGTGTACCCCTCCTAAGCCGGTAATGTGAGAAGGGAGATAGTGACCTCCAAGTACTGCCTCCAGTAGGCCCCGAGTTAGAGACTAGCACCGAGGGTATAATAAACACAGGAATGGGAGGTATTACCCTCTAAGAGAACACATGCGAAGGAGAGAGATAAGACAAACACCAACCAACTACAAATCAGACTAAAATATAAAAGAAAACCCAAGTACACATATGTAATGTCATACAAAACTTCTACAATTGGAAAGGAAAACAATAAGAACTGAAATAAAGTAAAAACTATAACAACCACGAAGTCCAAACAAATCCTGTATCCCCAAGCTAGTAGTAACCATTTTAGTCTCCAACCTACTCCAAGTGACCTAAAAATTAGTTTATATATACATAAAGTGAGTATAAAAATATATTCACTATGATCCTCCCTAAATCCTCTCGTGAAAAAGTAATGAAAGAATGCTAAAGCACAATGAAAAACAAGTGAAACTAACTCATCACCTAAACATGTATACTATGTTCCCAGCCTCACCATGGATACCCTCACCAATTATCACATACAAGAGTATATAATATAATAAATAATATCAAGGGTACCCCACTAACACTTCCCCACTGGTTTTATGCTTTTCCCCAACATGGAATGTCCTAAGACATCTCTCTCCAAAAAGGATTACCCACAGACATCTGGGCAAATCACCACAACATGCACCTTGTGCCACATAATCACCATGTCCATGGAACCAAAGTAACCAGGTAGTTTTCATGATCCACTAAATCTTACATAATGTGTATCATAGGTCGGGTATTAAACATCAATCCATTATAGCCCATACACCAAGTAAGGATCCTCAAGCCATCACAACTTATACACGTTACACGTATAGTATTACATAGGAATCTATATCCAGAATATATGTGTGTGAATAACCACATGAAATTACAGCCATATACACACATATATGGGGAAAACTAACCACTCTTCCTAGAAGCAAATGTAACTTCCAAGAGATGAGAGAAGGGCCAAATGGGTAGTCATCCATCCATAATCCCACCAGAATATTGGGGAAAACACCCCCTGGGATCAGAATCTCTAGGGTGTCAGTTACCCTAACTGATGGGGTGGAGTAGTGTATAGAAACACAAAAAGTATAGAATATAATATATTTCACAACCACACTATGTAAATAATCTAGTATTAAAATAAACTGAAGCTAATGTCTCTCGGCTTATCGGATGCCACTTATAAGACTAGGTATCCTATAAGAACACATCCATTTAAAGAGCTTTATTACATTACTTCTTTCCTCTTTTTATCTGTTACACTTTACATTATTTAATTATTTAAACATTAATTAACCATTAACAATTCCACATTATATTTCATCAGCATCACATCCATAGTTCAATGTTCCTTTAAATTTCAACCTTAACATTGTGTCCCAGCAAGATCCAACCCCATGGGTTAACATCATTTATTCAATAATTTATTAACATCATTATTACTTTCCCATATTCCCAAGCATTATAGAAAATCATTTTAAGTTACTAAACACAAGGTGGATCAACATGGTGGGTAGTTTAACCACCCATAAAGTCTTTTCCACCTATAGAAAGAGCGTAGACCCATCCTCCCTCGAGAATCGAAACATGAAAAGCACGTGGCATACCCCATGCATCTTCTCCCCTTTTGGAAGGAGGGTAAGTAAGATCAGATTCCTTGAGAAGTGGGTAAAGTAAAGTTGATAAACAACCAAAAAGAATCAAAAAGCATCCAAAGATTCACATCCAACCCATTTCATCATCTCCGGTGTCCTCCCTGACACCCACATGCATAAACTGATGCATCTCTCCATTCTAGGTGTCAACTGCTACCACAACCAATGAGACTCTCTACCCCCACATTTCACAACATCCATCCAAGCTCACATCACAAAACAAGAATCAGAAAAACAAACATCATATCAACTAGGATCTTGGACCTTAAAAAAGGCATCCAACCTTCAAACATAAGGAGTTCTCAAGGCTTCAAAGCACAAGGCACTTGACCTTACAAGAAAAAGGGTAACATAGAACCCTACTAGGAATTATGTTTTTATAAAACATCTGGTCATTTAATCCATTTGGATTTAATGGATTTATTATTTATAGGTTCCAACTATAGGAAACCCAAATTGTAATATATCATAAATAATTAAACATGCTTATTGAATTAGTTTGATTAACATAAAATTATAAAAACAACAACAAGACTCATTTACATTCCACTTTATCTTTGAAAAATAATAACAATTAATCCTAGTTTATATTCTTTACCAATTTCTATCAAGAACGGAAATCTAAACAAAGTGAGCATAGATATCACACTATCTAGAAAAACAAGAGGCAATAACATAAGATCGATACCAATTGATTTATCTGGTTCAAATATTTATTATGTCAATTCTATTGTGGTCCAATGGATAAATCATTCTAACTCTATGATTGCACATAGATAATTAGAGAAGCAATGAATCCCCTACCTCAAAAGGTTTTTGATATTCTTCCCTCAAGAATGGATCAAATATATAGATGCCGATCACCTTCCCCACAACAATTGTATCCACCCGAAGATGTCACGACACAACTGCATCAATAAGAACCAAAAGAAACTCCCTTAGAACCATGGATATCAAAATCCATAGCATGTCAAGGAGAAATAGGAGAAGAGGGATTGAATAAAACCAAATAAAAAAAGGTAGATCATACCTTGGATCGAAGACCGATTGATGAAGGAAGCCCAAGATTTATCCTAGCCGAAGATATATTTAAAATTCCATGGAGGGGTCTGATGGGTCTTCGGGGATGAGAGTGATGGGAGCCTTGGCTGTAGGGTTGGAAAGACCTGAGTGGCTGGTATGTCTATAAAAAAAACATTGGCGGGTCTGTACACAATGTGTTCGTCACTTATATGCTATATATAAGTATATTTAAATGATTATTCTGATGTTAATAATAATATTATTAGTTTGGAAAGATAAAATGATAATTAACTTATTTCCATAATGGTAAATGAAAAATTGAAACGTTACTCATCCGTATGTACAACTGATCATATCCATGATTATAATGTTGTTCATTTTTCATAACCATAATTAATGGATTAATTTAAATGTATAATAGTTGTATAAAAGTGATCTTTATGTCATGAATATTATTCTAGAGATGGTGAACTTATGACTACTTGGAATATTGACATTGTACCAAGTTCATTTTTGACTCAAGTGCCAAATAACGAGAAAATGTCGGATATTAACTAAAAATTATATAAGATTGTTATAACATTGTAATAAGTGATATAAAAGGAATCATAAACACAAAAATGGTTCCCAAGTAAGTAGAAATTATCCTTTGTTTATTATTCTGGATTATAAATATTGTACGTGATGATTCAAACTCAAGGTAATGTATTTCATCTCAATATCATTTCATTGAGGCATTTCATGTTAATATGATCCTTTATTATTTTATAAAGTGTATATACAACCAATATGAAATTTAATATCCATATTGTATCTATAATAATGTTATTTATTGTTTTGGTAAATGTATTAAATCATGGATATTAAGATTTATATTTTCACAGTGGTATGGGATACCTTGAACATTTAAGGATTTAATTATCGAATCTTTTTATTTATGATATTAATTTACATATTTATTTATATGATATAAAAGGATTATACAAGAAATTTTATTTATATTTTGAATCTCATTCAAGGTTTTAACAAGTAATATTTTTATATTAAGTGTTTTACTTTTCTTACAAATGAAAATAGAAATGTTTTTTTGACATATACGACAACAATGAATTCTCCACCACCATGACCATTATTTGATATTTGGATTCCACTATAAGCCTTAATGTTTTTAGTGAAAAAGAAATCCACTATCACTTTTATGGTTATTTTGGTATTGAAAATGTTTTCTAAAATGGAATGGCTATATAAATATCTTGAAATGATTTATTATGATTGAAAATGAAATTTTATGAGTGAGATGTTGATAATTGCAATAATTTATGTGTTATGATAATATAATGGTAGTTGGACATTTGACGGGTTGTTATATGATAAAACAAAGATGGGTGGTTCCATGATAAACTAAATTTGGTTGGTTCAATGATAAACCAATGGTAGGTGAGCTTTTGATATCTCTACAATGAATTGGGTAATGAGACAATGTTAAATTTTTGGGTTTCTCCTAAGAGATTTATGGAATATACTATGATGGGTATTCCAATCATAACCATGAACATTACTACATATGTATCTATGAAATATAAAATGTAAGTATGATATGTATGAAACAATTTACTTTTATTTTTTATGATTTCTTTGAATTTTTATATGAATCTCATGATTTCATGAGGTAATCTAAAGAGTTTATGTTTTATGGTTGAAAAGTATGATTTTTTGAAAATGTATTCATGATTTTAAAATATTCATGGACTAATGGTTTCATTTCTTATTTTATATCACTTATATATTTTTTGTTCTCATACCATGTTTTTGAAATGTTTTTCACAGGATTTAATGGAGAATAGAGTGAGTGATGGGATTTGGGAAAATTTATGATGATTAAACATGAAAAGAAACCACATTTAATTTTAATTTTTTCTATTTTATATATGAAATGTATACCATTGGAAGTGACTAAATTGTATTTCTATGGTTTTGTTATGTATAAGTTACGGAATAATTCTATAGAGCACTAAACTTGAAAATATCCTCAATGTGAAATACAGTAAAATTATTCACTTAACTCAAGATTATGTAATGTTTAAGGCTGGGGCCTTATAGTTAGTATTAGAGGATGGTTTAGAGAACTTTTGATATTAGGATGTTTTCTAAATAGTTAGGGATACCATCATTAGTTTAAAATTTTAAGGTTTATTATAAGTTTAATGTCTTACAATCCCTTTTGAGGTAATATGTTATGAATTTTCAAGGTGATTAATGGTATTTTTGGAGACATTCATTTTTGAGGTCATCATGGTTATTAATTTTTGGGATAAAAATTGAAAGGTATGAGATAAAATTTTAGGTTAACACATTTTTTTGTGATTTTGAGGATTTTATGATGGGAATTTTATAATAATTATATATTTTTAGAAGAAGGAAAACCAGTGGGAAGGGTGAAAACCTATCACATCAGACAAGGCCATGAGAATCGAACCCACAACTAAAGTGCGACAAGGCTTTATCGCCTACCACTAGCCTACGTGAATTCATTGGTTAGAAAGACTTATTACTTTTAGTTAAATAATTTTATGGATTAAGTATAAGTTGATTTTCAGAACATATATTTTATCGAATAGATAACAATGGGAATGGAAAATGATTTGGTGATTAAGTGATTAATGTTAATTCAGAAGACGATCACTATTTTGGGAACCCTATATGGTAAAGTTGAATATAATACTATTGAATTTTATTTGAGGAGTAAAGGTTGAATTACTTTTGGATAAATCAATGATTTAATTGTGGACTTATGGCGATTTGGGTTATTTATGGAAATGATTAACTTCTAATAGAGAATATGTGATTTTGGTATGATACATTAAGAGTGATTGATGTTATTTGAAGACAGTTCATAAAATTTATCTTGAAAAATTATGTGATAAAATCCTTCTAATTTAGGGTTTAAATATTATTTTGGATTATTTTAATGAATTTTAGGGACAATTATTTGTTGAATGGTATATTTGGAACTTTGGGTATTTATGTTGAATTTTGTAGATTCAAAGTAGTCTTTCTTATTAAAAATGATTATTCTTTTTGGATAATTATCTTAAATTATAGTAACCATTGTTTAGTTATTGTTTCATGATTTTTTTGGTTATTATTTTTTTGGATTATGTGATTCTTTAGAACTTGATTCATGCATATAAAAAATCATCTTAAATACTCATCTTTTGGTGAAAAAGATGAGTTTTTGGTGGAATTATATTAATGGATGAAACTCTACTTTTAAAGTAAGTATATTTACTTATTTTCTTATTCTAAGTAGTAAAGTACTTCCTCAAATTTAAAAAAAGATCTTAAAACAAAAGCGTTTTCTATTTAATTTTCCCACTATGAAGTAAAATATGATTTAACCCATCACAATGTTATAGATTTGTGATTGTAAACTTTTTCCTGAAAATGTTTTCTATCACTCTCTATCAGAACATTATGGTTATTTTTCTTCCATATCCATGTTTTCCTATATGAAATCATATTATGTGTTTTCTCAGGTGACATTCATACTTTTCTTTCATTCTTTTAAAGTGGAAGTTTTGTTAATCCTTTTTCCAATGTGAGATTGCAATAAAGGTATTTTGAAAAGTCATAACTTAGTTATTAAACCCAATTTCAAGTATTGATGATTAAATTTGAAGGGGGGATATAACATCATGAGTTTTAGAGGGAAACACAATTTTCGATTACATAAATGATACGCCACATTGATCATAAACGAATAACTAAATAATATTATTTAATATAGTAGTTAACATCTAGAAATTAGAATAGAGGGAATGAAAAATGTTAACATAATTATGAAAATATTGTTTACACATATTTATATAATGATTCATTTGTTACCAAATTAACTTGAAATGAAGCTAAAAAACCAATTGAATATAAAGGATGTATTTTTATGAGAAACTATTTAAATGTGAAAAATTGTGTTTATAAAATAATAAAACCACTATTTTGGATTATATAAATAAAATATTAATTATATTTATTTATTTTTATCATTTATCTTATGTGTTTTCAAGACATTATATAAGAATATATACATTTTTATGGATAAAATGATTATTTTTCTAAAAATATAGTTTTACCGCCTTTTGAGGGAGAACCCATTTTAAATTTATTTTTTATCTCTTTTTTATGTTCTATTTGAAAGAATAAACTTTTTCTTTATAATAAGTACATAAAAATTTATTTTGGTGAATATTTTGGTATTTTTTTGATAAAATTATTTTTTACAGAATAGTAAAAAATACTGCATTTTAATTCAAAGTTGCCTTTTCATCTAATTAATTTATATTGTTATATTATATTTTTAATTAGGTTTAAATTATAATTGGATTTTTTTCCATTTAATCCAATTTTGGTCACTGGAATTAATTTCACATTGAAATTAGGTATAAACACATGTCAATCTTTTGATGGTTTTTACTTTTCAAAAACTCATTTTCTCATCTTGAAAGCTGGGATTAATTTTAATTTAATTTATGAAACATATTTGTTTTGAAATTGAAAAAATAGATTCCATATTTTTAATTAGTGGGCTCAAATTATGTTAATAGGTTACTTTTATTTTTTTGGATATTATGAATATTAAATATGTTATTTTTTTTAGTACGGTTAATGGTAAATCAGGTAAATTAAGGTAAAAACAATATAATAAGGACAAAAATTACTCTAACACATTCAAAAATTATATTAGATGAATAATATTTGACCATTAACACATAAGGATCTAAATTGACACATTTAATAGACTTATATCCATGAATGTGATATAAATATTATTAAAACAAAATAAAGTGACAACATGTCATCCTCTTATTTATTATAAGTATAATAATTGAAAAATATGGATAAACTTGATAAAATTTCAATCATAAATAGTGTCAAGAAATATAATAAAATTATATAAATCATGTGAATTTATATATAATTTTTGTATATTATATAATTACCATAACTATTGACACAACATTGATACAATAATTATTTTATTAATCAAAATATACAAATAAATGAGAAGAAAAATATTAGAATAAAATTAATTAGAATTAATTAGGGTACTCAACAAATTTTATAGGTGAATATGAAATATTATAATTATATTAAATGGATTTTTAAAAGTTATCTATATGTTCAGATTTTATTAAAATTCAATGAAATAATAGTGTCAAATTAACACTATTGATATTTTATAAAAATAATATTTTATTTAATTATTTAAAAATCATAAAAATAATAAAAAATTATAAAGTTTCTTTGATAAGGTCTAAAATTTAAAAAGTGTCCAATTATGGTTAATTTACCCCATAAAAGTAAAATTTATATCCACTTAATATTTAATTTTTTTTACCATACTTAAAAATAAAATAGATTAATTAGGGGTAAACCAAAAAGATAAGGTTAAAAATAAAATCAGTTCACATATAATTTTTTTCATTAGATTATTTTGAACTATAATTATATTATCTTTGATATAAATCATGTTGGAGTCATTCATATTTAAAAATTAATGTATATTAGTTTTAATATTTTAAAAGTTTCCAAGGGTGCCCTTCCCCTCTCCTATAAAAAGTTACCCACTCTTATCTAATAATTACACTTAAAAATTAATTTGGTTTAGCCAATAGCTACCCAAAACCCTTAATAATATCCCTACACACATTATTTAGGCATCATTTTAGGCATAACACCCTCTTTAGAGGTGTTATGGTGTTCATTAAAGGTTATCACCCCAAGAAGAGGTATCGTTTTCTTTAAGTATTTCTATTTTATTTCTTCTTCCACATCCTTTAAATATCCTCAAACAATGATGAAATAATACCTTTATTATCATAAATATACTTATATTTTATAATGTTAATATCATCACCTAGTTCCATATCTAGTTTAATCAAATGGTAAATGAACATTTCATTCATGTGTACAATAGACTACCTCCTCGCGAACCGATATAATTTATTTTTCATTACCGTATCACATGAAAGATCATAATGATAGAATTAATGTTTATATATTATTACCATGAGATATTTATCATTATAATAGAATAATATATCAATTATTATCTCACTTTCCATGCACATAAAAATGATAACGTCATTCATTCATACGTGTGAACTATCACCTCTATGAAGCGATGTAAATCATTTTCGTTCACCACATAACTTATATGCTATATATAATTATATTTAACTGATTATGATGATTTTAATAATATTATGATCATCCTAGAAATATAAAACTATAATTACCTTATTTTCATAATGATCAATGAATAATGGAAATGTTACTCATGCGCACGTATGACCTACCATCTCCATAATTATAACGCTGTTCATTTTTCATAACCATAATTAATAGTTTGATTTAAAAGTATAATTGATATAAAAAAGTGATTCTTATTTCATGAATATTATTCTGGAGATGTTTTACTTATGACCTCATGGACTATTCACATCGTACCAAGATCATTTTTGACTCAAGTACTGAATTTTAACAAAATCCTCGATATGAACTTCAATAAATATGTAATTTTTATTACATGGTAATAAATTATATAAGAGGAATAATAAACATGAAAAAGGTTCTAAAGAAATTATAAATTTACCTAAGTTTATTATTCATTATTATAAAGATTGTATATGTCTAATCGGACTCAAGGTAAGAGATTTCATCTCAATCTTCTTTTATTGAGGCATTTCATGGGAATATGAACCTTTATTATTTTATAAAGTGTATATACAACCACTATGACCTTTAATATCCATTTGTTATCTATAGTAATGTTATTTATTATTTTGGTAAATGTATTAATTCATATAGATAATGATTTAAATGTTTAAAGTGGTAAGAGACACCTTGAACTTTTAATGATTTAATTATCAAATATTTTTATTCATGATATTAATTTACATATTTTTTTATATGGGTATAAAAAGATTATACAAGACATTTTTTTTGACTATTTTGAATTTCATTCAATGTTTTCAAAAGGAATATTTTTATACAATCATTTTAATTTATTTAAAAATGTCAAAAGTAATTTTTTTAATATATATAGTGACAATGAATTCTCTCCACTGTGACCGTTATTTGATATTTGGATTCCTATACAAGCCTTAATGTTTTTAACGAAAACGAAATCCATTATTCCTTTTATAGGACTATGGGTATTTAAAATGGTTTCAAAAATTTATTAACTATTTTAATATCTTGAAATGATTTCTTGTGATTTGAAAATGAAATATTCTGAGTGGGATGTTGATAATTGAAATCATTTATGTGTTATGATTATATAATGGTATGTGGACATTTGACAGGTGGTTACATGATAAAAAATATGGGTGGTTACATAATAAACTAAATGTGGTTTTTTCCATGATAAACCGAGGGTGGGTGAGCCCATGATATCTCTACAATGCAATGGGTAGTGATATGGGGTTAACTGGTTGGGTTTCTCCTAATATATTTTAGGAAAATATTGTGATGGGTATTCCAAACATAACTATGATGGTTACTACCTGTGTATCTTTGAAAGCTACAATGAAATTATGATATTTATGCCATATTTTACCTTTATGTTTTAT
Source organism: Viscum album (assembly GCA_963277665.1). NCBI lineage: Eukaryota > Viridiplantae > Streptophyta > Magnoliopsida > Santalales > Viscaceae > Viscum > Viscum album. The sequence goes on from OY728157.1 coordinate 2,000,454,881, forward strand.
GATTTATATGATGTTTTATAAGAATCTTATGATATCATGAGGTAATCTAAAGAGTTTATGTTTTATGGTTGAAAAGTATGATTTTGTGAATTTTTTTTAATGATTTATAAATATTAAAGGACTAACAGTTTCATTCCTTATTTTATATACCCTATTTACCTTTTTGTGTTCATCCCATATTTTTGGAATGTTTTTCATAGGATTTAAGGGAGAATGGAGTCGAGGATGGGATTATGGAGAAGTTATGTTTATTAAACATGAACAAAAACCATGTTTCATTTTAAAAGTGTCTGTTTTATAGAATAAAAGGATACGATTGGATGTATCCACATTGTATTTCTATGGTTTTGTAATTTATGAGTTATGGCCTAATTCTCTATATCTCTAAACTTGAATAGATCGTCAATGTGAGATAAAGTAAAATTATGTACTTAATTCAAGATTATGTAATGTTTAATGTTGGGGTCTTATGTTCACTCAATCATGTGTTTTATGAAAATATTAACTTTCTACTGAATATGTTTTCTTGACTCCATTCAATATATGATATCAAATCCTTAACGAAAAAGTACTGTAGTATAATCCTTACAAATTTCATAACACATATTATGAGAAAATCATTAATAAATTACATTTAAAATATATTTCATAGATCCAAATATAGATGAAAATTAATCATTCCACTTCGGGATTATAAATAACATAAGCTTGAACTTGATCCCTTAGCTTCTTTGGAGGTATATTATCATGACACTTGATGAATTCATTTGAGTATTTCCCCATCTCTTTATAGTTGTAACATTAAATAGCTATGTTTTCATTTTTTCCATTGCATTATTTTGTTTGGGGACACTTTTCTTCACACTTATAAAAATATCCCAATCCTATCAATCATTTACCAATGTGATTCTATCCATAGTTATCCCATGTTGGAAAATCCATCTTTCCTTTACTCACATTATTTATTAGTTGATCTTCCTTTATCTTATTCTATTGATTCCCTTTGAATTCATTGTACTTAAATAATTATTTCTTTGTATTGAAAAAACATAAAACTATTTCACCATACATAGAAAATTATTGAGACACCAGATCCCTTCATAGGCTTGGATTAATTCTATAAAATAAGTGTTCAATATTTCACTCCATGTCATGTATGAAATCTATAACATAGCTTGATAAACTTTTAGAGGTAAATTTATACTCTACAACACTTTCATCCTCCTCTAGTATTAAATTAAGAAACTTCATCTTCATCTCATTTTTTTGATCATAAGGTAAGTATTTTTGAATGGAAATATCCTTATATATCCTCCATTATATGAGTTATATATCTTCCACCTTCTCAGTATTTTGGAATAGGGACCACCACTGATCAACATTAGTTTGGAGACAATAGACCACAAGTGTAACCTTTTCCATTTCACTACATCCCAAGTCGATGAATATATTATCCAGTGACAAAATCCATGGATTATATATAATTATAGTATTAGTCCCACTGAATGATGAGGGATTCTATCACATAAAGAGATCAAATACAGTATATTATCTCCATAGAATAGGTTTCTATATTTGGTCTTGGTTATTTGTTCTAACCTGATTAAGTTTCACCAATATTTCCAAAATTTTCTTAATTCCAATACCATATGTATTGGTTTCCTCAAAAGTGAAATGTCTAAATTTTCCATGAGTATTAACACCATTATTCCTTCCATGTTCCATTTCTAAAAAATATAATAAAATGGATTTGCTCATAAAATTATAAATTTAAAATATGGTAAAACAAATAACATAAATTAAAAATTATGCATTGTAAATAATGACTTTCGTTACTTTGAGGAAATGCTTACATTTAAATCCTTCATAATGGTACATAAAGAGAATGTGAATTATCCTAAGTGTATCCACTGAGAGTTTCAAACTGAGTAAATAGTAAGGCCCGTTGTCATGTACCAAGTTACCCTGAGTCTAGCATGAAACACCTTGTCAGAGTTGTTACACAAGGTAATATAATCTAGAAACACATCCACTTGTAGTATCCAAACATGGATATATTTCTTGGAATAACCACATAATCTATACCATTCCAAAATTTTAGGTTGTTCTTGTATACTTATCCTCAATGTATATCTTAGGGTTATGCTTGATAATCTATGTTTTATAAATATTACTTCCAAGGTTTCTTCTAAACTTCCTCAGATTCCAACTATAATGCCCAGGCCCCAGAATCATAGATCTGGTGAGTTATTTTATTACATATTTTTGATTATAAGGATTCAAATCCCAAAGGAACTATCAGTTTAGTAGTTTTGGAAGTCTAGATTATATAAATGATAACCATACAAAGTTGGGAATAGAAAATTAAACATGATACATAAAAAAATTAATTATACAATATCCCCGAATGTTTATTCAAATATTTATTCTTTATAACATGAGTAAAGAAGAACTAAGAAGGGTGAGTTCAAATGCTCTGTAAGGGAATGTAAAGTGGAATCAATAATGAATTGGTGAGAATAATAAGCATGGAAAGGTAAATAAATAATATCGCATGTCATTAAATTAACCGAATAAGGAAATATGAATATGGAAATGTGAATAAATAAAATATATATTATTTAATAAATAATATGATAATTAAATGATTCCATAGATATGTCAACGAAAAATTTCATGGATGAATAATAATTGAATATAAATGAGGGAAATGCTTAATTATTGGATTCAATTATTCCTAGGTACATGGTACCATTATTTTCAAAACTTTTCACAATATGGTTTACAACATATCAGGTAACAACCCATCTAATTTGGCTAACTAATTTGTCTCATGAGGCTATCGATGCATCGAGGGGATATCCATAACTAGGCCCCACCTATGTCATACCAGTATAATGCCTTCCTCATATTCATAAACAATGTTCCTTATAAAAATATATATATTTAATAAAGGATACATATTTATCAATAATTCCAAAATGGAGGATAAGTAACAATAAGGGTTTTTGACATTAATGAATGAAAATACCATTAAAAGATCATTAAAATAATCTTAACAGAAATGACATTTTAAACATTCTAATATATCCCATAACACCTTGAAATATTTTAAATAATAAACTTTATAATGGAATAATATTAAATGAATGTTTTAAATACCATGAAGAGAACAAAATTCATGATATAAAATTTAAAAATGAAAAGTTGATACACCACAGAAAAGAAGTGCTTAACATTAAATTTATCTCACAAAAGTAAAAAGTGATATGACAATTCCTTTCCTTGAGTCTGAATTGTTACTCATGTCTTTATATTCTTGAATAATAAACCTATTTTAATTATTTTTTTCTTTAGAACATTTTTTCAGGTTTATTGTTAATTTTACATTATTTTTAATGGTGTTTTATACAATTACTTAAAAAATTAAGTTTACATCAGGTGTTTTGACAAAATTTGGTTCATGTGCTAAAACGACATTGGTAGTTCGAATAAGGTAAAAGGGTTCATTATGTAAAAATATCAAGAATAATATTTATGAAATAATTATCATATTTTTAAATAAATTATAATTTAAAAACAATCATGATTTATCGTTATGAAAAATGAACTAACGTTATAATTATGGAGATGATTGGCCATATATACGCATGAGTGATGTTCCAATTTTTTAGTGATCATTATGGAAAGAAGTTAAGTAACCATATATATTTAAAGAAGGATGATGATATCATTAATATAATGTTATTTAGTCATATACATTTATATACTTTATTCTTGTGATGTAAAAGGAATCACATCATATCTAGGAGGTGGTAGTCTACACATCCACAGATGACATTATCATTTTTTAAGTGCATGAATGGGTAATAATGAAAATGATATATTATATTTCTAGAAATATATTTATGTCATGAATATCATATATAATACTTTAATGTCACATTTTCTTAATTAAACCCATATTTTATACATTCGTTGTATTATGTGATCAAATCACATTTCTTTGAGGGGGTGGTAGTCCATACTTCCACAAATAATGTTATAGTTTTTACCAAAAATGGAAAATTTTAATATATGTGTTGTAAAATACTTAAATAACCTTAAATATATAATAAATATCATATATAATATATATAAACACAGTTTCTATCATAATGTATACCATTAGAGGTGGTAATGAGAAAATAAACAATCATCGTTTCATGAGGATGTAGTTCTCCATATGCGTAATCAATATGTTAATTAACCATTAGATGGAGGTGTGTGTAAGTGTTGGTAAAAACAATAGAATAAAAAAAAATACTACTATATTTTTGATACTAGATTTTATATATGAAAGTTTTAATAATAATATTTGAGAGATTGGATAATGGAAAAAAATTAAAGAGATTTAGGAAAGACATTACCTCTAAAATGGGTAACTCCTTTGAGATTGCAATAAAATTCTTTCTTGGATTGTGTTAATCAAAAAGAGAGGCTTTAAGTAGGAAGTGTAAAATTTTGGGGAGAAAATTGGGCAGATATTTCCTGATCCTAAGTGTCTTGAGAGGTGAGAGGATGTAGGATGAGAGGAGGTTATTTAGAGTGGAGAACGAGGGAAACTTTTGTAATATTTTAGAAAATAAAAACTCCACCAACTTGTTTATATTTAAATTGTATAAATAATTTCCAAAGTTAATTAAAGTAATTATAGGGTCTAATTACTTTCATTAAATGTGTTTTGGAAAAGTGGATAGGTCATTTGTGCCCTTAAGTTTAAGGTTTATCCCTTTATTATGCTTAATTTTGCCTTAATAATTGGGATCGATTTAAATTATTTTGACTAATATTTTTGGTAAAAAACTTAGTTACCTTATTATACATTATAAATTATGTTTATTACAAATATGGAATCAATTTTTCAAAATTCCAACAATATAAGTGGTTGAAATTGATTTATATTTAATCCCGCAGATGGGATGTCAATGAGGGTTTTAAAGTAAAAACATCAAAAAGCTTGGTATGTTTATATATCCAATTTCAATTATAAATTGATTCCAATGAATTAAATTAACATTATTTATAAAAGATAAACTAATAAAACTTTAAAATTAATCAAATATATTATTTATCTTTATAAATAAATTATATGAAAATGTAGTTTTGAGATAAAATTCAGTATTTTTCATTATTCATCGAAAATTGAAACATCATAGGAAAATACAAAAAATTCACCCAAATAAAATTTTTATGTTTTGATTTCAAAGATTATGTTTATGACATATAATATTTATAAAAGTTCCCAAAAAACGGATTTAAAATTTTGTCACTATTAAAAGGTTGTAAAAGTGTCTTAATAAAAATATACATTTTTATGTGTCATATTGGGTTTGTTATTATCTTATACTTATCAAATATATTGCATGACTATAAAAAAATCCTATTTAATATATAAAATATATGTTTCACCAATATCATTTATTAATTGTAATTAATTTAATTTATTAATATGAAACATATTTATGGGAATAAAAATAAAAATATTTAATTTATATTCAATTGGTTTATATTATCATTTATAAGTAATTGGTTACTTATTAATTCATTTTATATTTTTTTAAACCATATATTTTCATAATTTAGTTAATACTATTCATAAATTCTAATCTAACAACTATTTTAAGTATTATTATATTAAATAATATATTATTGTTTGGTAAAAATCAGTCCAGCGTAGAACATGATCCATTGAAGAAAATTATTATTGCATGTGTTTCATGATAAATTAGTATCACATGTATCAAAAAATAAATTATTTTTTGAATTTATTTAAAATACTAAATATATTTTAAATTCTCATGATACTATATTCTCTTATGCGATTAGTGTTGTGTGTCAAATACGTCAACAAATACAATGTTTCAACTTTAGATTTTCATGGTGTTACCATTAGGTTTATAGATTTTTTATGTCAATTTTTTAAAAATAAAAAATATTTTTGGATTTATCATAGTCATATTATAAAGAGAATAATTATCTGGTTTTTTTGGAAAATGATTAATTTTCAGGTAAATAGTGAAAATATTTGTTTTGTTAATGCTGCCAATTTTATGAAATTATTTTATTATAAGAATAAATTGAAATATTTTAAAAACTTTTACTATAAAAAATATATTATATTATATATTAATTAATTTTAAAACACTATTTTGAAATTATATGTGCATGGTCACCATTTTAAAAAATTATAGTGTTTCAATGAAAAATATTTTTTCAATTATATTGTTTAATTAATTATAAAAAGATGCTATTATTTCTTTGATTTATATTACTATAAAATAAATATTATTTTAATAATTATAATTATAAAAAAATTCATTTAAATTAGTTTAATTGATAATTATACACTAATGATAAATCTTTTGTTCTTAAATTAAAAATTATAAAAAATGATTTTCTTACGAGTTTGTGTTAAAATTAATTATACATAAACATAGGATTTTTAATTGATAAATTTTATTTAATATTTTTAATCAATGGGTAAAAATTATATTATAATGATCATTTTATTTTCACGATTAAAGGATAAATTCCATGGGTAAAAAATAGTTACCATAGTAACAACTAAAACGGTCAAAATGAGTGACCTTAGACGTAAATGGCATAATTTGTTTTTAAAATTTTTTTATTGAAGGTTTTTATAGACCATATTTTACCTCAAATACATTATTTATCAATTTTTGAGGAACATTTCTTTAGTACGACTTCCAATAATTGAATATATTTGAGTATTTACAAAAATTCCACTCCTTTTCACATATAAAAGGGGATTTTATCTCTTAAATTCCCTTAACAAAAAATACAAATATTATCCAATACTCTAAAACCCCCTTATAATCCCTCTTATCTATCATATTTAGGATTTGAAATTCTGAAAACACCAACCCTAAATGGTTTATTACCCTCACAAGGGTGATAATAAGGGATGTGATGTATAAGTTTTTAGTCCCCTCTTTCTTTTTCTATTTCTTTATACACATTTATTATTTGTCAAATTTTATTTCAATAGAAACAAATTATATAATCATAATAATTACTATAATGGTATATTATTATAATTTTTTTATAATCATCAACCACTCTCCCTTTTCTCTATTAAGAAAAACTAAAATGTGAACCATGTGTTGTGTGGACCACTGCCTCTATGAATAAAAATGTTTTTTTTTCTGTCACTTAAAAAGATTTGTGGTTTCAGTTTATATTTTAAATTATATATGATATTTTTAATTAATATATAGAATTAATTTTTTTTATTTTTTAATAACACAAAAAATTAATTTTCGTTATAGGAAAATCCATCGACATGAGTCAAAATCAGAAACTGGTTCATCAAAATTTTTGTTTTCATCAAAATGTGACTAAAAGACCCACGTAATAGAATAATAAAAATATAAATATGTCAAAAAATTCCATTACCTTTAATTATATGAAAATTGTGATATTATAGAGAAAAAGGATAACTAGTGCTTCTTTTACGATCCTGGTTCAAAATGGTTAAGATTATTAATACCGAATGTTGAAAATAGATTACAAAATTATACTACATGAAAAGAATTATTATTAATGAATAGTATAAATATAATAATATATGAATAATATTTTTAAATAAGAAATAATTTTGTTTATATTTATTATATAGAGGGTTAAAGCATTTGATGGAAATCAAGCGTAAAGGTAAGGGAACTAGGTACTCAAAATCCTTTCTCTATTATAAAATTTATTATTGAATAATTTTTTTCAATAAATTACATTATTTTGAATATATATCTTTATTTTTTTATTAAACGTGTTTTTAAACAATAATTAAATTTATTTGAGGTATTATTTATATTTCCATTATAAAAAGTGGGAATTTTTAAAAAAGGCATTCGAACATATGACTTTTAAAATAATGAATACAAAATGTTATCAAAACAATATTTTAATTATTTAGTTCTCATTACATTAAAATGTCATGTAGTGAATTTTTTTAAATTTTTTTATGTTGTAAATTATTTTTTATAATTATATTATGGAATCTTATTTATTTCCTACGTTAATGTTATGTGATATGTTTAATAAACAATTCATTTTTATTTTGGATATTTAATTTATAATTATGATTTTCATATCTAGCATTCATATGTATGGATTAGGATGGGTGGTGTCCTATATATACCTTTAAATGCCTTTTAGAATCTTATATATCATGATATATTCAAAGGTGGACATGATACATAATTTCACACAGGCGTTCATATAATGGGTTTTCTCAATTTTTGTTTGTGGACATGTTGAGTTTTCTATATAGGCCTGGGGACAATGGTCTTTCTCAAATAGGTTTACCAATTATTATAGATGATCCAATTTTTTATGTTTATTATATTTTGACTCATTTACAATTTTTTATCATGTTATTTTTAGTACTAATATTCATTTGATTTCCGTGAAATACCATGTTTTCATGATTTTCCCTTTTCAAGTATCATTTAGTTTAGAAATTTTCAGATGCTATATGTTTTATCTTTTATGTTTTTATAATAATATTTTTTAATCTTATGTTTCCCCATCTTGTTATGTGATTATCATACAAGTTTTGTTGATCTCTTATTTAGATATTTATGTTTTTCTCTATTTATCCTTATTATTATGATCTAATAATTAATTATATATCTTTTATCATACTAAGAATTTTTGTTATTACCTTTATAATATATCCATTACCCAGGTTATGAATATGATTACATTCTGTGTGATGTCTATGAATGGGTCTGGAGGGACATAATTATGGAAAATTTATTTCAAGTATTAGAGACAATATGTTTATGTAAGAAGTTTCCATGACACTAAACCCTTCAGTACTTGTATTATGCGACCAGTGTTTGATATATTTTTTAAATAAAGGTATTAATGTATTAATTAATATATATTTATCATGGGTCACTATAAAGGATGTTCTTGATTTTTGAGATCATTGGTGTTGGTGATGACTAGTGGAGAATTTGATCCCCTTATTACAAGTATATCTTATAATGTTTCTTTTAATGGTAATTGTGATGAATCTGGATGACATATTATTTTTAAAACATGCATAAGTCATATTTTGGTATTTATCTATTTAATAGTGTCATCAACATCAACTATTTAATGTTTTATTTCTACTCATTTTTATTTATGTGTTATCCATGTTAAAAATAATTCACTCTTTTTTATTTGATTCTAATACTCTAGTCACTAGTCTGGGTGGATTGGGAACAACCATTATCCCCTATTAGAACTATTTTAGGTACCAATTAGGTAGGTTATCTGGGTAGATTCTTGATTTTTTTTCCAAGGTTACTTTTTCCTTCCTTTAACATCAATATGTAGTTTGGGATGTGTTAGTAGACAATATATAGGATTTCCAGGAATTAAGGTATAGATTACGAGCATGTTCCTAGTCATTTATCACTATAACAAGTCATATGTTATAATATTGTATTGGAAAAAGTGTGTTTTTAGTGTTTTTTGATCTATTTCTATAATTTTCTCAAATTCATTTATATGATAAATTTCTTCCTTAAAATATAATAGATAGAGTTAATGATCTAATTTTTCTTGGAATATTCTTTCTTTTTTATCTGTTGACATTTTTTATTAATATTCCCCGATTAATATGTTTGAATATACATTAGGATGGAGATATTACAAAACCATATCATGTAGACCCTCCAGTTTATCATAACACTGTGGAGTGTTTTGGGCATGAGGTTTATGATCTGGGCCAGGTAGCTTCACACGTTCCCATTTAGTCTATAGAGGTTTTACCTTATATGGATGATAACATAGATTTTTCACAAGATTTTGTTCATTTGAAACCACCATATATTCAAGGAACCATTGATCCTTGGGTGGTAGAATATTAGTTGAGAAAGGTTGAGAAACTCTTAGAGTTTTTCATGATTTCTTATTCTGTTAAGGTGAAATACACCATATTCAACTTGAAGGGCTAGAAGAAGGTGATGAGATTATATAGTTTCAGGAGGGAGGAAAGTGGGATTAGAGTTTAAAGAATTTAAGGCTCTATTTATGAATGAAATCTATCCATAATAAATTATTTTGGAAAATTTCATGGAGTTCTATAACCATAATCATGGTGAATAGATAGAGACTGAGTATTCAAATTGTTTTTATGATCTTTAAAATTTACCACTTTAGGATTTATTGAATGAGTAGATAAAAACCTAGGATATTGATATAGTTATTTGATCAAATATCTTGAAATTGGTATTTATATTGAAGATCATGTCATATTTTGATGTTCTGGATAGATCATTGATAACAGAACATGACTTTCCTTGGAAGTCTGAGTTGATGGGAGTTCATCCTACTCCTAGTGGTAGCTTTATAAGTCCTATTAAAGGAAATATGATATAGGATGAGTCTCATAGTGTCACCCATAGTGGTTGATATTGATATTATAATTCTTCTAAATCTTCTATAGTATCTAGTAAGGAACCAATTACTTGATTTTTATGTATAAGAATTGGGAACTAAAAGCATGATTTCACAATGAAACTAAATATGTGTTACTTTTATGGATTCTTAAGTTACATATAGGGGTATCTCTATGTATTTACCACTCCACATAGAGGTACAAGATTTAGAATACTATAGTGATATAAAGAATAGTCAGATTATTTAAGAATAAATGGATTCTATCCATAGTCTGTATGAATAAATGTATTTCATACAGTGGATGAGTCTCTAATGGAAACTACTGTCAGTAATACTATAATTACAGGCTCCGTTACAATTTCTTCTTCTTTTGTGAATTATTTATTTGATTATAATACCCCTTATTCCTTAATATCTACCCACACTATGAACATATTGAATTTTCTGATGGAGATTGTTCCTTATTTAATAATGTATATAATGCCTCTTGAGGTGAAGAGAGAGAAGTTTCTTTATTTCCGCATTTGTTCTTTCTATTTATTGAAAATTGATTTCATATGGGAATTGTTGGTCCTATATATTAAACCACTTGATTTTATTCTCTGGATAGATTTTCTAATTTCTTATAAATCTCATACCAACTATTATATTCTATTGTCTCCTTTACATTACTCGATGGGGAATCCTTTTTTATTCTATGAGAATGGAACCCAAAGTTTAGTCGAGTTGTTTCACCTCTTATATAATTGGGTAGGATGATATCTATTTTTTCTATTGACATTGTGTATGAATCATCATGTGATTATCCTCCTCCATTAGCTGTTGGGTTTCCTGATGTGTTCCTATCAGAATTTTATATTTTTCTATCAATGATGGAGTTGGATTTTTTATTGATTTAGTTCTAGGTACCAACACTATTTCTATTCCAACTTATTAGATGGAATAAACTGAACAGAAGGATTTATAAACTTTGTTAGATAACTTAATTTCCAAAGGATTCATTTGACATAGTGTATCCCCTTGGGGGAACCTGTGATTTTTTGAAATAAGTTTGATAAAACCCTTCACCTTTATTATTTATTACCAAAATCTAAATAGGCTTATTGTTAAGAACATGCATATGTTTATCTATAATTATGAATTATTTTATTAGATGAAAGGGGAAAAGTGGTTCACTAATATAGACAATTATTATTTTTAACATTATATTTGGATCAATGTTCTTTATAACCCCAAGACCACTTTATAGATAAGTTATGGACATTATAAGTACCTTGTTATACCATTTTTTCTGAAAATTTCTTCTTTTTTATTGAATTGATGAACAATATTCCCCACAAGTACCATGATTTTTTTTTGTTATTTTTAGAAGACATTATATTATACTCTAAAAATAAGGATTAATATGTACATCATTTGAAACTAGTTATATACATCATAATAAATCACCAATTTTTTTGTTATACTATAAAAATTAAATTCTTAGATTCTATAGGAAATGTTCTTGGGGAACAAGATCTCAAAATTATGTATCTTAGTTGATACTTAGAAGGATAAATCTTGCATATGATGGTAGGAACCATAGTACAACATTGGGATTCTGAGATTCTTGGGCTTGGTAGGGTACTACAAAATTTTTTTCCCTGATTTATAAAAATTAGTTTCAATTCTGTCCACTCTCACATGTAAGGACATAAATTTCATATGGGATATGATATATCAAGATTTTTTTTTATGATTTGAGTAATTTCATGATTTCAAATTCAATGATGACTCTTCCAATTGTTGAGCTGGGCTATGAGGTCTTCTATGATGAATCAAATTCAGTTTTCATCTATGTTCTCATGTAGTGTGACCACTTGAGGTTTTATAGTTATCATCAACTTTGGATACAAGGTGAGGACAATCCAACACATTATATCTAACCCACATATGTGATTTATGATCTTAAGAATTGGTGTAATTACCTTATATGATAATGGCTTGAAACATACTAGGATAAAAAATCATAAATTATTTCTTATCCCAAAAAGGTATAAACCTTTGTAATGGGAGATTAGTAGAGTACCTATAGTCATTTAAAATTTACATTTAATAAACCCCTAGGAAGGGGAACAATTTTGTTGATGATATAAGTAGGAATCATCCATCCTAGGACATGAATTAATTTTACGAGGTATGGAATCTATTGGATCTTATTGATGATATGTATTTTGGAGGATGAGGGGATGATAGTAGTGTTATATTGGAGATTATTTAGATTAAATAATTTATTCTAAAGATGTTTCTATAGAAATATATTCTTTATGATGAGATTAATGGAATTTGATATTCATTATATTTAGGGAGACAATTATTGAACAATATCTATATTTTTAGTGTATCTATTTATACTTGAACTTATATGATGTTCCTTTAACTATATGGAAGTTTGTGATTGGGAATTATCATCATTACTAATTGGACGTACACGTATACACAATAATGGTGTTTTATGAGATGAGGAATCATTATTTGAGGCTAATTCGGAAATGAGATATTCCTGATTTTTTTTATAAATTTTATACTTTTAAGTAGTTTAAGGATGAAAATTAGTAGCATTTAGGTTTTCCTCTACTCCTTAATATGTCTAAAGAGAAGTTAAATGAATAATCAATGTACTTTTTGGTGGGGTTTCCACTTACACCTCATGGAAATAATGCGATTTTTATATTTATTGATTGATTAACCAAATCATCTCATTTATTTTCATTTGTGATAAGACCAAAATAGAGGACTTGTGAAATATATATGTATATGAGATAATAAAATTTCCATGAGTTTCATCAACCATAGTTTCTTATAGTGATCCCTAGCTTTCTTCTCATTTTTGGTGAGGTCTCTAGGAGGAAATATGAAACCAAGAAAAGTTGAGCATGATGTTCCATCCCCCAAAACATGGTCATCTAGAATAGGTTATACTGATTATTTAGTACATGCTTATTTTAGTTTTCCTACAACCCTAGTCACCTAAATCCTATTAATATTGGAAATTTTGATGCCTTTTATGAATGAATTTATAAATATACTCACTATTTGTAAGAGATTGTTAATGCTTCCCTAGCAGGACCAAGTCTATTCCATGTGACGAAAACAATGATTTATTTGATTCATCAACCAATAGTAAAAAATAGAGCCAATATAAGTGTTATAATGACTGTCATGGATACCCTTTGGAGTTATCATTCTATAAGAATATTTTTTTGAGAATCCCACCTCCGTTGTTTCATCTTCGATATGAATGATAAGGGACATTGTAACTAATATATTGGGACTGTTTGATATTACTTAATAGATTAGAAAGGTGGTATACTATTTTTCCTTTCTACCATAGATAAAATGGATCCATGTTGTGTTTCAGATGTCCTAGTTCAAGAAGTATATTTTAGAACTATCATATGTCATGAGTTTGTAGGACCTTTATGGGATACCATATATGAACATGACTTAGTAGAATATTTAGAATAACAATTATCATATATTGGTTCTTAATAAAAAGTCCATACCTATTTTACAGATGCTATACCAACATGGTTATGATTATCCTAATAAGTGGGATCATGGGGACTTGATGAGACCACAATGACCTTAATGTTTTATAGTGGAATCTTTATTATAGGATTTATGGGGGAATATAGGATTTATAGTGGGGTGAATTATAACATCACAAAATGATATTTTAGGTATAAACCTTGGTTTATTTTTTAATTTCTTATTTTTCACATTGATATCTCATTTTCCTATTTATTCTTTGTTATTTCACCTTGGTTAATCCTTTTGATGGGATGTGGAAGGTAGTTTTGATCCATGTTTGAGAGGATGAGAGTTGGTTGATGAATTTAGACTGGGTGTGGATAAGGGATTGTAGTTACAATGGCTATTAGAGTCCTATGATAAGTTTATGAGGGACACATGTTATCCAGGGTAGGGATGACCATAAGGATTTTATAATTTAATCCATCTAGGTAGTAATTGGGGACCAACATACATCTAGGGGGAAGCCAGTAGAAGCTGATTCCTATAGGAATCCCATTGGATAGATGGTTGGAGTGCACTGGAAAGCCGTTGGTACTTCTAGAACTCTAGTAATTCTTCAAAGCACTAATGGATCACTAATCGTTGTCTATGGATAATTGGAGATGTTAATATGTGTGATTTTATCATGGGAAGTATCAATATTTTTTAGTCGTTTTTTTAACTAAAAACAGCTCTCCCATGAGCCTAATTCAACCCTAATCACATTGGAGCTTCTACAGAGGAAAATTTAGACTTACTAACCTTGTTTATGTTTTGATAAAAGTTGCAGTTTATTGTTTTATTATATTATATTACTTATTATCTCAAATAAATTTTTATTTCCTATTTCATTATCTATATCCCTATTTAGGAGATCTGGATCTTCATGTCATTGATGGATCTTGATCCTAACTTGATGAATTATGAATGTAGTGTCCTCTCTTAATCATTCTAGTGATAAAATTTACATTGTTGGATACTGGGTTGGATTAATTTTAATCTTCTTATTTAGTTTGTTAATTTTTAAGGAAATTTCTATCATTTGAAACCAATATTTATTTCTTAATTTGAAACTAATTTCTAAATTTCTTCTAAATAATATGTGTGAATTTTGATAAATGATTTTGGGATGTAATTGTTTGTGTTTGATGAAAAATCTTTTATAATGGATTTTGAAATAATGTGTTGATTTTTAGAAGAATTATACTAAATATAATTGAGTGGGTTTAAGTATAAATTTCATGATGAATCTTTAAAATAAAAGGAATGAAATGTTTTATAAATTTTAATGAAATAAATTGATGTAAAAGCATGATTTTACTATGAAATTCATTTGGTGTTTGTTTTTGAAATGAAATTTCATGTTTTGAAATAAGAAAATAGGGATGACTAAAATGATTGTCTAAAATTATTTGAGATTTTTGAAATGATTGATAATCTAATGTAGGATTTATTATCATGTAGTACATGATATCCTAGTGAGTTAGGTGGTGGATATTCATGCTAGGTAAAACTTAATTCCTTGAATTGGATTGATGATTAAAATTATACTAAAATATTTTAAGGGCATGGATTTTAATTTTTTAATATTCTCTTATATACCCTATAACAATGAAATATAGGGATTTTGTGCCTCCCTAGAGCCATAATTTAGTGAGATTGTGAAGAAACTATTGACTTGATATAAATATCCTCCAATTTTTATGACCATAGGGATATGATTATTAATGATTTATATATGAAATTTTTTAATTGAATTTATTATTTATGCTTCTTTTGATATAAATAATTATACATGGTTTTATTTGAAAATGATACATATAACTAAAATCTTTAAGGAAAATAACTTATGAACGTTTTTAAATTCAACATATTGAAAAAATTTAATGATTTTTTATAAGAAATATGGAATGATTTCCATACAATTTTATATTTTAAAATCAATAATTTATGGTTTACTTGATATGGATTGATTATGGAATACATGGTGAGAAACTATTAGGATTTGTTTCTTTCAA
Source organism: Viscum album (assembly GCA_963277665.1). Classification (NCBI taxonomy): domain Eukaryota; kingdom Viridiplantae; phylum Streptophyta; class Magnoliopsida; order Santalales; family Viscaceae; genus Viscum; species Viscum album. Next base: position 2,000,470,912 of record OY728157.1, read on the forward strand.
CTTACTTTTTCATTTAGCTGTTTGTATAATTTATTATGATAGGTCCATTGAAAGGAAATACACTACTTAGAGGCTGTGTATGTTCTTGATCAATGAGAAAGTGGGAGTTAGTGATGAATAGTGGATGATGTGATCCAATTGTTACATGGAGATATTTTACTATTTATTTTCTTATTCTATATAAAAATTTGGTAGATGTATTAATTTTGAAAAACATTCTATCTACTCATGGTACTTTTGTATTAATAATTGTTTAGTATACTTACAGTTTAATCTTTTATATCTTATTATTTCTTTTTAAGAGTTATCCATATGGTGAAATTATTCCATCTTTTTTGTTTCAATGCCAAAGTGCTAATCACTAGACTATGGGGACCATTAATTACTTTTAGGCCATGTTAGAACTGATTTGGGTACCTTTTATGTCTGTTATGCAGGTTGTATCATGAAAAAATAAAATCCATTGATTATGTTAAGAAATATAAACATAATTCTCTCTAATTTTATACAAATAAACAACCTTCCTATAATTATCTCTACTAAAAAACTCTTGAACATGGTTTTCCTCTCAATTTCCCTCTCAAGAAGCATCGGAAAGAGACTTTTCAATATAAGTGTTTTAAACTCTCTATATTTTTTTCTCTAAGATTTATCCTTTGTGTTTTTCTTAGTATAATCAAGGAGGTACTGATTTTCATACATTTTTTATTCATCCCTTTGAAAATTAATTTGAATTATATTAAATTTTAAGTTGTTATGATGTAATATTTATTTATTAAAAATCTATATTTTTATTGGGAATAATAAATTGATATTACCTATTATTATACCACCTCTATAATCCACTATAGTTTTGAAGTAATTTCATATCATCAGTATTAAGTATTGTATTACCATTTTTATTATCTTCAACCACTGTATTTTTCTAACAATATAGGGATAATGTGTCCCACTCGACTAAATCATTTTCAAGGATATTTTCTATCATATAAAGAATATGAAATAATTATAACTATATTCATGGATATTAACCTAAATATCCATGTAATTTAATTTAATGGAGAATCATTGGAAATATGTGAACCCGTTACTTGTATATAGAGAAGTATCAAATACTATGATGAATATATTTTAAATTTTACATTAAAATTATGTCATATATTTTCAAAGAAAATAATTCTAATAGTTGATATATATTCTTTATTATATAATAGGTGATGACTAAAATTACTCATTTCATCATTTAACCTCATGGGAAAAACTATTTTTGGGTATTTGGTGTATTCATGCCCTATTATACATGATGTATTTGAATAAATCCATGGTTGTATTATGATGATTTCTTGTTCGAGCCCTTAAAGTGTTGTTTATGATTCCCATTATTATTCATTCCATTACTATCAATTAATTTATAATCATTATATAATCCCTTTATTATATATTCCATTGATACATTTTTCTCACATGGCATTCATTTTATAATTTATTTTCCATATATTATTTATGCATTGATTGTGGAATGTTAGCTTCTATTGTATGATTTACATTGATGATCATTTGATTTCATCCCATTATATTAATTACCATTTCTCCATGAATCCAAGAAGTGTAATATTAATAATCAAATAATATTATATGAGGAATAACAATGTTTCATTTAATTTCAATGTTGTTTTTTTGGTGTTTGAATGAAACATAATGATCAAGTATATATCTGGGATTTTATGATTAAAAAATTATTATATCCTGTGTGTTGTGATTTATTATATTATATAATAATGTAATAAAATAACCACAAACTATTGATTATAGGACACATGGTTGTTGAATTTGTTTTATATTAAATAAATTCTTGAGGCTATGAAAATGATTTGAGAAATAAATTTTGATTTGACATTGATGGTTATACTATATTAATCACAATCAAGGGTTTATAAGAAATTATGTTTAAGAGATGAATGATTGATCTAATATATATAAATAATTGTAAGTAATATTTATCTATTCAATTTAATTTTTTTTTGAATTTATTGTCTCATTGTTCAAATAAAACCATGAGAATAAATTTTTTGATCTGTATTATGTGAATATTTTAGATGATTGATTATCTTTATGTTCTAATTAATTGAATAATCTCTAATAATTTTCAAAAGTTAACTAGGACATATGAATTTCAAAATTATAACACTATTTGGAGAAATATTAATGGAAATTAGTGATTTTTCATAATTTAATAAAGGTAAATAATAATATATAAAATATATATAATTTATTATATTGATTTTAATGAATCATTTTAATCATTAGTGTTTTTAATAATTATATATTATTATATAAATTTTAAATAATATATATATATTTATGAACCAAACTCATTATTATCATGTATTACATAAAATAAAGGAGTGATGGAGAACTATTTTCCCCACTCTATCTCCCATGTACATAAATTTTTCAAAAGTATTTGATTGATGGTTATTATTAAAAAAATAAAATGTATGATCTTTTTTTCTTCATCTTTCTTTCCCATATCTTTTATTTTAGAAATATAATTTCTAAATGATCATATCTTTTTCTAGGTAAATCCCTCTTTGACCTTTTCATTTCATCCTTGGTGACCGCATCTTGTTTGGATACAAAGAGCCTTTGTCGGACAAAATGACATAATATTCATGGATGTATGCTTGTTTGAGTAAATGGAGTCCAAGTATAAATGGTTTATTTTTAATGGGTTCTTGATAAGTTGAGAAGATTTAAAGGGTGGTTTAATTTCATTAAAATGATATTGGGTAGAAAAATCAACTACATAACATTTTCATGATGTTTAATCACATTACATGACGTGTAAATGCCCAACCTACTTTTTTAAACATGCTTTGCAATTGATGTTCTGTCCAATCCACGACATATCTTCTTCTCTCAACCCTAGGAAATTATCAAATCAATTTTATGGTGCCAACATCAATTCCAGAAAACCTGTTTTTATGATAAATACTTGGTAAGTGTCTTATGACATTTTTATTCCTTCTCTTCTATATTCTCCAACCATTGTGGTGAAATCCTTTTCCAAATAGAGTTATTGGTTTTGATCTTGATCTTTGTTATTGTAGGAGACTATTTCAAAAAATATAAACCTTATTTCTCATGGTATATGGGCATTGGAAGTGTTATAATATCATTATTTATTGGGTGGGGGTGTAAATCCTAATCATATTGTTTTATAATTTCTAAATTTTATGAAATATCATGATTGTTTCAACATTGTGTGATCCAAAATTATCTAAATAATTGAATGAGATTAGTCCTTGACTTCCTTTGGGTTTAAATGGATTTTTTGTTGGAAAATGGATTAAGGTATGTTTATCATGACACGTGACGTAGGGTGATTTATTGTAATAGAATCCTTAAATTGTGGCTTATTAAATATTGATATAATTGTTCATCAATTGTGAATTGAATTAAAAGTATCTTATGAAAGAAGAAGGGTAATTATCATAGTTAACCCTTGAGAATTGTGATGTGATATCATGATATCCATGATGTATGATAGGAAATGTGTTCCATACTGTAATGATTATATATCAGGATAGGCCCTGGAACTTGCACACTTATATGATGTAATGGTGATATTGACTAGGCTCAGACCAATCCCATGAAGTAATGCTTATATAAAGTGGGCTATACTCAATACCAAGCTGTAATCCTTATATGTCTTTGACTTGAAATATTATAATTCTTATAGAGACGTGACCCATAATGTTGTACTACTTATAGGGATTTGACCGAGATTTTTGTGACATTAACTTGGTTATATGGTTGTGGATGGCATGGTTGTAAGACATTCTTAGAGATATTCTGGCATGGCACTGAAGTAGGTTATTTTACCATGGTAATATATTTGTTATTGGAATAGTTATAAGATATGATCAGAGATATTAATACATGGTTTCAGATAATTTTATTCAACATTTGTTATATGGTTATGGATGGAATGGTCGTAAGACATGATTTTAGCTATTTCCACATGGAGCCGAAGTTGGTTGTTATTGTATTTTATTAATTATTGAATAAATTAGTACACCCATTTAAAACTTTATTACATAAACACTGTATTAGACTAGTTTTTTTTAGAAATGATGGTTTCGATCTAATAAGTCATACTCACTCCCTATTCGGGCTGCCCTTTAGCACCCAAGTAGATTTTAATGATGCAGGTTTGTGAAAGAGAAAATTACCTTGCTGTTGATTTCTTGTTTTCTATTAGGATAGAGTTTACAAAGTGGACTCATGTGGATTTTGAGACTTGAGATTTGAGTCTTTTATTTGAGTATGATAGTCTTTTTCTTGTATTATTATAGTATGGAATTTAGTTAAATTCCTTCATGTGATTACACTGTTTCCTTATTTATTTATTTTATTTATTTATTGTCTTTTATTATTTTTTCTGCTATGTCATTACTTCAATTATATAATTTTTAATATGAATTGTTCTACTATAATGAAACTTTATTCTCAGGGGTATAGTCTTCCCAATATACTCTTAAACCCCCCACTACTAATAGGAAGCCTTTGGAATAAGGGAAGATGTGTTTGAGGTGTCATAACCAACCACTTTTGGCTATGTGAGAGAGTGTAGGATTGGGGGATGTCAGAAAGTGGTATCAAAGGATTATTTTCTTTTATTTAACCTTATATTTTGAGAAAGGTCAAAAGGAGAATGGGATGTGTCAGGGCTTGGTAACGAGCTTGTTCATTGGATTGGATAACCCAGGTACATGGGAAAATCCAAGTAACTGTGGATGAGATTGTAGTTTTTTTTGTGAGCTTGTTACAATTGATGTTATTTGACAATGAGTGATTCATATACTATGTGCTATTATTATTTTATGATGTTACTGTATCACGATGATTGTACTCGTGGCCCAGTATAGTGAAATCTAAGAATAAATGTATCATAATAGACACATATGGATATATTAACAAGCATTGATCAAGATAGGGACAAATATATTTTTCATGTGATATATAAATTCTTATAGAACTATATTATGATATATATATTTCACTTGATAAACAAAATGAATTATCATGTCATGCTAAAATACTTATAAGGCATGTATGTAGAGATGGATAGTTAGTGGTTATCTATTGTAGTCAACTATTTGGGTTGATGTTGTTGCTAGCTAGTTCTCTATGGTGTGAGTTTTTTCCTGTAGAGAAAATTAATCCTCATAGTTTTCAACTCTAGAATCAGGAGAGTGTAAATCATCAAAATCATAATGAATTTGAACCGGAACATCCTATAGTTTATAAAGAGTAGATGAATGTTTTTCTTCACAACAGATTCCTAAGGTCTATGTGATCCATGGAAAGTGGGATTGTTCATACAATTCCCTTGATGTTTGAGATGATAAGTAAGTATTAGCTTTAGAATACACCTATGTTTACTAGGGAAGGGGGACTCAAAGCAACCGAGTTATGGATTGAGTCAGTCCATAAAATATTCAAGCATATCGAGACACCCAGGGATAAGAGGGTGAAGCTTACTGCATATATGATTCTTGGACCTACTAGAAATTAGTGGAATTTTATGGTGGAAGATGGTCCACATGATGATTTATCTTGGAAGGGATTCAAGATGATGTTCCTAATTGATTTTTATCTTAAGACCTTTAAGTATGAACAATCATCCGAGTTTATTCATTAAACAGAAGATGTTTTGTCAGTGCTAGAATATGTTGTACATTTTACTGACCTATCATTATTTTCACAATCTTTGGTAGCTGATGACATATCTAGGTAGATATGTTTCCAATGTAGTCATCATATTGAGATCAATTTATATGTAAATCTTATCCGTTAAATTATTTTTAAAGACATAGTGAATCTGGTGTAAGGACTCGACCCCAATTTCCCGAAGCCAATGCATTATTACATTACATTGGAATGATTACAATAAATTCATATCCCAAAGGAATGAATAGATTAGTATATTTTGAATTCTAGATATATACAAAAGTTTAACATTAATACTTTAAATGAAAAACAATAAATAAGTTCGATTGGGAATATCCACCTCTCTAAGATTATCCTTGAAAGTCTATCATAATATACCTCTTCATGTCCTGGAAAAATGAAACATAAGAATGGGTGAGATCTTATTATTAGTAAGTGTAAAAATTACATCAGAATATAGAATAAACATTAGGCATAGTGAATAATTGAAAACAACTTCCTTTAAAAATAATAAACTGGAACATAATATGGCAGGAATATGAGATGAGTAAATATATCCATAATAAAACAGAATCATGAGTATTATAGTAGTTTAATAACCTCATGAAATTTTAATTTCTAGCTTCATAATGAGGGAAATGTATATTTTTTAAATTCTTAAATATACCGTCAAGGCCTCATCTAAGACATCAAAAAACGATTAAGGCCTCGGCCAAAACCATATCTAAAAATGGGCAAGGCCTCGACCACGTCCATATTTATTTGTCTCATTAGACCTACCGATGCATCGATGAGATATAACAGGCCCCAACCATCACATAATAAGTCTAATTCATTCCTCATATGAATAGATATAATCATAAACAACATATACATTCATATTGAAACTAACATATGAAATGTAAATAACTTTTTCCGATCATGAAGAATAAACACTGACCATTCAGAGTAAATTGGTGAATGGTTTTAAGATAGAATATCTACAGTCAAAATAATCATAAAAAATTAAATTAAATATGGAATACGATATCATAAAATATTATTCCGAATATTACATAATAATCAACAAGAGTGTTGAAACAGATGAAGTTTCTCTTATGAAATCATTGAGTAATTCTTGAGATAAATACTATTTTACCTTGAAAAGAAGAGTTATTTTAGAAAAGTCTTTATATAAAACCAGAAATTAAGTAAGATAGTTTTTCATAATAAATTTATTGATTTTATAAAGATAATGGTTTCTAAAAACATATTATATATTTCCCTTCAAAATAGGTAATAATTTGAGAAATTCCCTTGATTCAGGCTTGTATTTCAGAAATAATTTTGAATGCTCCTTTTATAATGTGTAACTCCACATAAAATAAAGAAGTATTATGGTTGGTAAACATATATATAACACTGAAACATAATTTATGAGGAGTACATAATAATATATAATAATTTTGTTGAGGTAAGTAGACAAAAAAATTAACCCGAATGAAAATGGACGTTCCTGTGGAAAACCCTTACAACTTTGTAATCAATTGAATTGTATGAAGAAAAATTAATAATAATAAAATAATATGTTTAATATCATGAAAATAAATATATTCATGATATGAAACATCAATAGGAAGTATACATTCACCATACACAAATAGTAGTAGTGAATACAGAATATCTCACAAAAATGGAAGTGAGATGAAGAAACCCTTACCTTAAGTCCATAGGTGTTCCTAAATTGATCTTAATGACCTTAATAATCAAACATAGGTTCATAAATTAATGATTATAAAATATATTATTGATTTAATTGATATATTATAACCCTATTAGGTTCATTCATGGATTTTTTATGGGTTAAGATATTCAATTTCATTGTTTGGGAGTGTTTTCTTCCTTGGTTTTCATGATCGGTTTACTTATAGTCATGCATGGATAAACATGTAGAATGAGAATGGTTTTACAGAATAGAATTTGTATGTTATTAGTTAAAAACCAAAATATTACATGGTCATAAAATTTGTTTGGTTATTGGGAGTGAATATGAATCATTATATAAAACTTTAATGAAATTGTTTGGGTTAATTGGCGGTTTTTATCACAACAAACTCATTTTGATTTATAAATTAATATCATGTGTAAAAAATGATTATATAACCTTATATAATTTATAATACATAAATTATAGTCTTTTATTACCATAAAAATTGTATCATGACTAGAATTAAAGATGATAATAGAAATTGAAAACTCATCGTCCTTGAATGTGATAAATTAACAATCCTAGATGGTGTTTTCATTTCTAGTACAAAAGAAGAGGAAAGGAGAGATGATGAATAATTCTTAATTTATCACAAAAAAATTATAGTACATGTAAGGTAATATATTTATCATAAAATTTGGATGAATGGAGGTGATGGAAGAAAAAAAAAGAAAACAACTTGAAATAAAAGAAATGAAAAGAGGAATTTACATCTTGAAATAATATTTCTTGAGAAACTCATTAAGGGAGAGGTTTTGGTCTTTTTATAAGAGAAATGACTATTGGAAGCATTGGAGGATATATTTAGGATATTTTATTAGAATTTAGACAAGGCACAAGGCTTGATAGGAGTGAAGAGAAGAGGGAGTTAGGGGGGTTTTAGAGTGGAGGATGGGGGTGATTTGTGAATATCTTATTCATTATTTTATTTTTTCCCTCAAGAAAACCAATAGTATTGATTCATGTGACCCATAATAGTAATAAGTGCATTTGAGTTCAAGACAAGTGTTCTTACATAATCCATAATGCTATGAATAGTAAATTTAACTGATAATGTATATTTACGGTAAATTACCGTATTTTACTATTCCTAAAAAATTGAGTATTTTAGAAAAATCCCAAATATTAACCCTAGCCATTTTTCAATGTGTAAAATGAAAAAATGTGCTAGATTTTTTTCAAAATAATTATCTAAATATGATTAATTTATTTTTAAATAAAATCATAATTTATTCGAAAAATAACAATTTTAAAACTATAATTTGTTTTATATCACATTGAAAAATTAATCAAGGTCTCATTATCTTATAAACGTAAGACAATAAAATAATAATATGATTTACTATTCATAAGGTTCATATTACCATTCATATTACTATTCATAAGGGTACATTACTATTCACCAAAATTTAAGTTTCTCACATCAGACTCTAAATAACCTACATGACGCTACCGTGGATGTCAGTTTTCAAAATCCAAATCACAGAGATGGTAAAATTATCATTACTTCCTAGGTTATAAAAAAGTGGGGTTTTGTAGAGACTCAGTGTTTCATGAATTCTATATTAAATTTATTTGAAAAATCTTGGGGTGTTATATTCTCCCCTTCTTATAAAAATTTCATCCTCAAAATTACCATAATGTTACCTCACAAAAAGATTTGGGTAGTTCTTCATCATAAGCTCCTCAGGATCCCTTGTTTCCACTTTGTTTTTATAATTTTTCCAGTGTCTTTACCAATTGATTCATTCGATTCCTCAACACCTTTTCTTTAGTGTCCTGAATCAGCATAGGCTCTTCATAGTTAGATAGGTTAGGTTCCAATTCTATACCCTCATAAGTGAGGACATGTGTTGGATCTAGCATATACTTTCTCAAAAATGAGACATGGAAGACATTATGTACTTTAGACTGGATAGGAAGAATTTCCAAATAATAATCCACAAATTCTGTTCTATCTATAATTTCAAAAGGTCTAATGTACATAGGGATGAGTTTCGCTTTCTTCCCAAATCTTATAACACCCTTCCATGGAGAAACATTTCCAAAAACATGATCTCCTACTTGAAATTCCAAATCCTTATTTCGATTATGATCATAGTTTTTTTTCTTTGAGATCCATTAATATGAACTTGAATAAATTTACCTTTGCTATTGTTTCTTTCACATGCTCTGGGTAGACTATATTTCTTTCACTAACTTTATCCCAACATGTTGTTGTACAATATCTCTTTTCGTACAATGCTTCATATGGTGAAATTTGAATACTGGAATGGAAACTATTATTGTAGGAAAACTTCACTAGGGGTAAATACTGATCTCACATATCATGAATGTCAAGTGAGCATGATCTCAATATTCCTTATAATGTATGGATCGTCCTTTCTGATTTCCCATCAATTTTTGGGTGATAAGCAGTACTCAATCGAAGCTCAGTATCCAAATCTTTCTAAAGACATAGAATTTCAATGTAAATCCTGGATCATGATCAAAAACAATTGAGAGAGGTTATCCATTAAGTCTCACAACATCATTGAAATAGAGTCGTCCTATGCACTCTAATGGAAAATTATCCCTTATAGAGAAGAGATGTTCGGATTTTGTAATTCGATCAACAATTAACCATATAGAATCATTCTTCCTTTAAGTTTTGGGTAATCCAGTGACAAAATACATGGCTATTTCATCCCATTTCCATGTTGGAATAGGTAGAGTTTGCATGAATTCTCTAGGATGTTGTCTTTCAACCTATAATTTTTGACAGACTAGTCATCTTGATACATAATCAGCAGTTTTCCACTTCATGTTGTCCCATTAGAAATGTTTCTTCAAATCTCTGTACATTTTAAATATAATAGGGTGTGTAGAGAAATTCGAGCTATGATGATCATCCAATAACTCCCTTTTCAACTCAGGTATAGAGGGGACACATAGCTTCTTCCTAAATTTCAGAATTCCATCTTCACACATGAAGTCAGCCAACTTCCCACCTTTCACAGCATTAATTTTATTTTGAATATTCTTATCATCAAATTGTAAAGCTTCAATTATTTCCAATAAAGATGGTTGGGAAACCATTTGAAAAAGTAGTGATGTTTCACCTTCTTTGATAATTACCACATCTATACTCACTAAATCCATGTACAAAGGATCCTTATTGATCCTCATTTTGTTGAGAACTCCATGATTATTCATACTCAGTGCATCAACTTCCTTATTTTCATTTCCTGGGTGGTAGTGTATGGAACAATCATAATCCTTGATTAGATCGAGCCATATATTTTTCATCATGTTGAGTTATTTCTATGAGAAGATATATCTTAGACTCTTATGATCCGTATATATATCACATTTTTCGCCATAAGGATAATGTATCCATATCTTCGGAGAAAATATTTCATCTGCAAACTCAAGATCATGAGTAGGATAGTTTTTTTGTTAATTTTTAACTTCATTGATGCGTAGTCAATAACTCTATAATTATTCATAAAGGCCCAACAAAGTCCTTTATTTGATGCCTCACAATAGATCACAAAACTATAATTCCCAAATGGTATATTTAGGATTGGAGAATTCAATAATATCCTCTTCAGTTATTCAAAATATTCTTCACATTATTTTGTCCATACGAAATTAACCCCTTTACGTATAATCATGGTCATTAGTTTGGCTAAACGGGCGATGTTATGAACGAAATTCCTATAATAACCATTCTAAACAAATAAAACTACATACCTCAGTTATGTTTGTTAGTGTAGGTAATTATTGAATATCCTTTTTCTTCAAATGATCAATAGATATTCCATCCTTAGGGAAAATGTGGCTCAGAAAGAAAACTAATTGAAGATAAAATTCACACTTTCTAAACTTCCCATATAATCCATTTCTTCTAAGAGTCTTCAAAATATTGCACAAGTTATTTTCATGATCTTTTTAGCATTTGGAGTATACCAAGATATCATCAAAAAATACCACCACAAAGTCATTATGATATTACTTAAAAACTATATTCATTAGATCTATGAAAACAAAGGGTTCATTAGTCAATACAAAAGGAATTACTATAAACTTGTAATGACCATACCGGGTTTGAAATGCTATCTGGGGAATATTTTCCTTCCTCACTCAGAACTGATGATATCTATATTGAAGGTCAATCTTTTAAAAATATTGGCCTCTATGAAGTTGATCAAATAAATCATCAATGTGAGGTAGATCATAGTTTTTTGTTATTGTTATAACATTGATGTCCCTATAATCAATGAAAAACCTCATAGATCCATATTTCTTCTTAATGAAAATAACAGAGGCTCACTATGGAGAAAAACTAGGGTGAATAAATACTTTATAACTCAATTTCTCTAGTTTTTTATTAATTTTACTAATTCAATAGTGTCCATTCTATAAGGAGTCCTTGATATAGGTCTTGAAATGGGAATTACATCAATATATAATTCAACTTCCCTCTCTGGAGGATGTCTATGTAAATCCTATGAAAAAACATTAATATATTCTTTCAAAATAGGTATATCCTCAATTTGAATATTTTTTCCTCTCCCTTAGATATTGTATTCTCATCCTCACTAAGAATTTCATTAAGTATATCTACTAGTTGTAGATCTATATAAGATCTAGATGATGATGTTTCTTCTCTAAAGATATGGGATTCTACATCGTTCTCAAAAATTATAACCTTCATCTTATTGCAATAGATTTTCACATCATAATTCGAAATACAATTCATATCAAGGATTATATCAAATTAAACATGGGTTTGATAATAAAATCAATAGATAAAGAACATTTATATTCCATAATGGGGACTGCCTGACACATATTTGTTACAATGATACTTACCTAATGAGTTTTTACCAACAACTCCCTTATTAAATCAAATTGGAAATATCTAATTTTCTGGGAAAAGTGGGAAGATATAAAAGAATGCGATGATCTAGAATCAGATAATGATTTGGCTAAGTTTGAGGATATTATTAAAGTACCTGCCACTACATCTTTATAAACTTCAATATCAACAGTTTTGCTCACATAAGTTTATCCATGCTCTTTTATCCTTTTCTAAGGCACATTTCCATGACTATTTGGACAATCATTAGCATATTTTCCCATATCTCTATAATTATAGCAATAAACATTAATAGATTATTCCTTCCTTCTGAAATCACCAGCATGATGGCGTTTCTGTCCACACTTGTAGCACACCACTTTTCATTTTAAGCAAGCACCGGGGGTGTTTCCTTCCATAATTATCATAGGGTGGAAAGTCAACTCTTCCCTTATTCCCCATTTCTTTACTTCATTTTCTAGAGCATTTAGTAGCCATATTATTCTCTTTCTTTCTTTTAATGTAATAATACTTAGAGAACTCCTTTTTTGTCTTGATATCACATGAGACTATGTCTTTGTATGAAGAGAAAGTTTGTAAAACCATCACCTGCTAAAGGAATATATTTAGGCCATTAAAGAATCAATAAATCTTGATCCATGGAGTTTCTATATAGTCCAAAACATGCCTTGATATACTTGTGAAGTTAGATTCATACTTTTCAACATTCCCATCCTCCTTTTTCCTCAAATTCAGAAACTACCTTTCCATATCCACTCGTTATTCACGAGGAAAGTATTTCTTTAAGAAAAGTTATTTAAATTCACTACATTCCATGTTTTATATTTATTACTCCTCCTTGGGGTTTTGAATTAGTGAACACCATTGATTAGTGTCTCCTAAAAGACAATAAACTTCTATAATAACCTTCTCCCTTTTGTTACTTCCCAGGGTGAGGAATATATTCTCTAAAGAACTTATCCACCGTTTCACCACGAATTTTTTTGCAGTCCCATTAAATGATAGAGGATATTGTCGCATAAATCAATCTAATATAGCTCATCCATGTTGTAGGTATAGATTTTATATACGGGTAAGGTTATTATTCATAACCTGAGTAATTTTTCTCAGTATAGTTATAAGTTACTCCGCACCAGTCACAGCTCCAGAGCCAACATCATTATCTAGCATATGAGGTAAATCCCTACATGGGATACACACGTTCATGAAGTTTCCTTTCCTTGCACTAGGATCTGTTACTAAATAATGACATACACTATATTTAGTTATTAATCATAATGTATAATCACGACTTAGTAAAATTCATAGAATAAATTGAAATCTTATGCATGACTAATACCATCATTATAGACATTGTTTATTTGAGAAAAAATTTACATTCAAATCATTCATAATGAATTTTAATGAAAATGTGAATAATCCTAAGCATATCCCTTAGGAGTTTCAAATTAGGTTCACAGTAAGGCTCGTTGTTGTGTACCAGGATACCCTAGGTCAAGCCCAAAACTCCATGTTGGAGTTTTCACTCCTAGGTACATTTATTCCAGAACCACATCCATATGTAGTATCCTAATAAAGATGTAGTTTATAAAAATATCCAAAAAATTTATTCCTTACCAAAATTCCAGGATATTTTTGTATGTTTATCCTCAAAGACTATCTTAGGGGTTTTTTCTTTAATCTACATTTTCCAAATATTATTTTCTAGGTTTTTACTAAACTTCGTTTTATACCAACTGTAAATACCCGACCCCAGTTTCCTGGAGCCATTGCCTTATTACATTACATTGGTAAGATTACAATAAAGTTGTATCCTGAAGGAATGAATAGTTTAGTATATTTTTAACTTTAGATACATACATAAGTTTCAACATTAAAACTTGAAATGAAAAATAAAAAATAAGTTCCATTGGGAACATCCACCACTTTAATATTATCCCTATAAGTTAATCATAATATACCTATTCATGTCTTGGAAAAATGAAACATAATAAGGGGTGAGATCAGATGCTCAGTAAGGGTAAATATTATAGTAGAAGATAGCACAAACATTAGGCATGATTAGTAATTTAGAACACATTCCTTTAAAAATAATTAACTTTAACATAATATCTCAGGAATATGAGATGAGTAACTATTTCCATAATAAAACATAATCATGGGTATAATAGTTGTTGAATAAACTCATGAAATTTGAATTTCTAGCTTCATAATGAAGGAAATGTATATTCAAGACATTTTGAAGCATACCGTCAAGGTCATGACCAACACATCTAAAAATTATTAAGGCCTTGGACAAAAACATATCTAAAAATAGGCAAGGCCTCGTCCAAGTCCATGTCTATTTGTCTCATGAGACCTACCTACGCATCGAGGGGTATATTAGGCCAGACCCATCATATAATAAGTACAATGAATTCCTCCTATGAATGAGGATAATCATAAATAACATATACATTCTTATTGAAACAAACATATAAAATGTAAATAACTTTTCCCGAACATTAAGCATAAACACTAACTATTCAGATTAAATCAGTGAATGGTTTTAAGATAGAACATCCATAGTCAAAATAATCATAAACCATTAAATTAAATACGGTATATGATATCATAATAGATTAATCCTAATAATAAATAATAATCAACAAGAGTGTTGAAAGAGATGAAGATTCTAAAATAAAACCATCGAGTAATTCTTTAGATTAATACGATTTTACTTTAAAAAGAAGAGTTATTTTGAAAATTTATTTGTATAAAACCAGAATTGAAGAAATATAGTATTTAAATAAATAATTTAGTGAATTAAGAAAGATAATGGTTTTTAAAAACAGATTATATAGTTCCCTTCAAAATAGGTAAGAATTTGAGAAACTCCATTGATTCAGGCTAGTATTTGAGAAAGAATGTTGAATGTTTCTTTTAAAATGTGTAAATCCACATAAACTAAAGAAGGTTTATGGTTGGTAAACATATATATAATACTCAAATAGAACTTATGAGGAGTAATTAATAATACATAATAATTTCATAGAGGTAAGTAGACAATAAAAGTAGGCTGAATGAAAATGGATGTTCGGGTAGAAAACCCTTACAACTTTGTAATCAATTGAATCATATAACATGAAATTAATAATCATATAATTATATATTTAATATCATGAAAAAATATATTCTTGATATGAAAAACCAATGGGAAGTATTCATACACCATACACAAGTAGTAGTTGTGAATATGAAATATCTCCCAAAAATAGAAGTGAGATGAAGAAAACCTTACCTTAAGTCTAAAGGTGTTCCTCACTTGAACATAATGACATGAATAATAAAATTTAGGTTCATTAATTAATGATTAAAAATTATCCTATACATTTAATTGATTTAGTATAACCTTATTAGGTTCATTCATGGCCTTTTGACGGGTTAAGATATTCAATTTCATTATTTAGGAGTGTTTTCTTCCTTTGTTTTCATGATCAATTAACTTATATTCATGCACAGATAAACATGTAGAATGAGAATGGTTGTCTAGAAAATAAGTTGTATGTTATTAGTGAACAAATATAATATTAAATGGTCATAAAATTTTATTGGTTATTGGGAGTGAAGATGAATCATTATATAAAACTTTAATGATTTTTTTGGATTAGTTGGAGGGTTTTTGATCACAACAGACTCATTTCAATTTATAAATTAATATAATGTGTAAAAAATGATTAAAGAACCTTAAATAAGTTATAATAAATAAATTATTGTATGGTTAAACCATAAAAATGGTTTCATGACTAGAATTAGAGATGGTAATATAAATTTAAAACTTGTCGTCCTTAAATGTGATAAATTAACATATCTCAGACGGTGTTTTCGTTTCTAGTATAAAAGAAGGGGAAAAGAGATATGATTAATAATTCTTCCTATATCCTGAAAATATTCTAGTAAATTTAAGTTAATAGTGTTATCAAAACTTTTGGACGAAATGAGGTGAGGAAAGAAAAAGAAAAGAAAAGAACTTGAAATAAAATAAATGAAAAGATGAATTTACCTCTTGAAGTAATCTTCTTGAAGAGACTCTTTATGTGAGTGGATTTGGTCTTTTTACGATACCAAGGGCTAATAGACGTGGGGTAGGAGCTTGGGAGGATATTTGAGTGGAATTTAGACAAGGAACAAGGCTTTAGATGAGGGAAGAGAAGAGGGAGTGAGGGGTTTTTTTTATAGTGGAGGAGGGGTGATTTGTGAATATCTTATTCATTATTTTATTATTTCCCTCAAGAGAACCAATAGTGTTGATTCATGTGACTCATAATAGTAATAAGTGCATGTGAGTTCAAACAAAGAGTTCTTACATCATCCATGATTCTAGGAATAGTAAATTTAACTCATAATGTATATATATGGTAAATTAAAGTATTTTACAATTCATTAAAAATTCAAGTATTTCAGAAAAATACCAAAAATTCACCCTAACCATTTTTCAACATGTAAAATTAAAAAATTATGTCAATTTTTTTAAAATAAGTTTCTAAATTTAATTAATTTATTTTTAAATAAAATCATAATTTCTTTGAAAAATAAAAATTTTAACACTATAATTCATTTTATATCACATTAAAAAATTAATCAAGATCTCATTATCTTATAACCTTAAGACAATAAAAAATAATATTATTTACTATTAACAAGGGTCATATTAATATTCATATTTCTATTTATAATGGTATGTTACTATTTACCAAAAATTAAGTTTATCTCATCAGACTCTAAATATCCCACTGAACGCAATCATGTGTGTCAGTTTTTCAAAATTCAAATCATAGAGGTGGTAAAATTATCTTTACTGGCTAGGTTAAAAAAAGTGGTGTTTTTTAGAGACTTAGTATTTCATGCATTCAATATTAAATTTATTTGAAAAACTTGGGGTGTTACATCAGACACTCATTAGGGAAGAGAATCTGAGAGAGACCGCGAGAAGTGGTCAGAATATTTCAAAAGGGTGATCTGGACGTTTTTCTTTGATAGGTAAGATGAACCGTTATGATCATTTCCACTAATTTAATAGTGGGAGGAGTAGTAAGTTCAATGGACTAGAGTCTCAAGTCTGTGTTCTATTCCAATGCTATTTGTGTGGAAAGTTTGGTCACATGCACCCGAAGTGTCCTTACCCCGCAGTTGTGTATCGTAGTTGTGGTATACTAGAAAATCAACATAGATTCCATATGAACTTTCCAAAATAGAAAAATAAAATAGGATTAGGGAAAGATCCAATGTTGGGAAGGGGATTATCTACCCCTCAGTTGGCTAGTAACTGGAGTTCCACAGGCCTTTCAAGCTGAGGTAAAGGACATACTAACCCAGTGTAAGATTCATTGTACTAATCAAGGTAAATAGCTCAAGGTATTCAATCTAGAGCCTAGGTAAGAGGGACAAGTTAGTTACATGTTATGTAGGAAACTCCGATTAACATGGATGCATGAAAATCCATAGTTATAAGTACAATTGTTGTATCATCTACCTTAACATGTATTTTGTTTGATATGGGAGCATAAAATTCTTTTATATCATATCTTTTGGTAAAATATTCTTCCTTGGACATGGATATATTAGGTGGTGTTTTAATGATTGACATGCCATTGGGAATGTGGTCAGAGAATATATAAGGTGGGAAGGTGTGATCTCTATAGTTTGGTGGTTATCATTTCATTTGGGAATTGTTCATGTAGGATATGACAAGATTCAACTTGATTCCTAGTACAAATTAGTTAGTTCTATACTATGATCTTATCGGATATTATAGGAGGATAATAACCTTCCTATCTTTAGAAGAAGAAACTATTTTCACCAGGGTGAGTTGGATCTTCAGGCTGGTCATGTGGGACCAATTTAGTGTAGATTAGATTTTCTCAGGAATCAATTATACATTCTTACTCTAGATAATAGTGTGATGGAGAAGTATTCTTTTACTATAGTGGTAACTATTTTGAATTTGTTTTCCTTGATGTGTTTTATAGATTACCTCTAGATAAAGAGGTTATGTTCACGATTGAGTTGGTTCTCATATCAGAGGCCATTTCTACCCTGCCTTACTGAATAAAAATTAATGAGAATCGGGAGTTGAAGGTCTGGTTAGAAGATCATGAATATTAAGGATTTATACATCTGAGTATATCTCCTTGGGGGGTTTTCTAGTTCTCTTCACAAAAGGCAGATGGATCATTGTTCTTATGTTTGTATTATCGAAGGTTGAACCAGATGATGGTCAAGAACCAGTATCCTCTTCCATGCATTTATGATCTTTTCAATCAGTTGAGATGTGATATGATCCTATCCAAGATTTATTTGAGATCAGGATATCATCAATTATAGATGATACTATCAGACATAGTTTATAATTCTTTTAGGAGAAGTTATGGTTTGTATAAACTCTTAGTGATGGCCTTTTGGTTAACTAATGCATCTGTATTATTATTGGACTCAATAAATTGGATATTTCATATATTTATAGATTAGTTTGTGGGGGTCTTGTCGATGATATATTAGTGTAATCCTAGTGAACATATGATCATGTAAAACATCTTGACGTCATGCTGAGTATATTGGGTGAGCATCATCTTTATTCCAAGTTAATAGAATACATTTTTTTGGATAAATGAAGTGCACTTTTTGGGCCATTTAATATCAAAGGAAAGAGTGTCAGTGGACCCATAGAATGTTTCGGCAATCATATATTGGTAAAATACCAATAAAACTTTTTAAATTTATAAAATTTATAGGTTTAACAGGTTACAATTGACATTTGTTCCAAGATTTCCCATGTTTTGATGCACCAATGTTTGGGTTAACAAAGAAAGGGTTTTTTTGTTCGGTCTGATGCTTGTAGGAGGGATTTTCACGAGTTGAAATGAAGGTTGACATTAGAAACTATACTCACTCTATGCGTGCTGGGTAAAGTGTATACTATGTCCTATGACACGTCTAAAGTGGACTCAGAGCAGTTCTAATGTAGGAGGATTATGTGGTTGCTTGTGGCTCTAGGTATCTAAGACTGAATGAGAGGAATTACCCGAATCATGATTTGGATTTAACAGTAGTGGTACATCCTATAAGATATTGGAAAAACAATCTCATGTGTGAGAGGTTTGTGGTTTAGATGGATCACAATATCCTTAGGTACATCATCTCTTTGTGAGAGATTAACCTTCAAAATATGTGGTGGGTTGATTATGTGTAGTCTTACGTCTTTGATTTGGATTACAATCCAAGAATTGGAAAAGTTGTTGCTAATTTTTTCAGTCTAAAGACACAAACATAGGAAATACAAAAGTCCTATGATGAGTGGTAAATAATGGATCTTTTTATAGACTTGCATCTGGATGTTCAGGAATCTTAGGGGAAAGTAGCTATGACTTTAACATTAGTTATACACATGATTTTGTGCCATATTAAGACTGATTAGTTTTTTGATCCATAGTGCATAGTTGTAATAGAAAAAACTATCTGGTTGGGAGACATCATCAATATGGCCTCTTGGTAGTGAAATTATATTCTTTTCTGTTGTCAAGTATGGGTTCCTATAGGCTTGTTCAGGGAGTAGATAAGGGAGTTTCATTCTTCTATATGGGTGGTACATCTTGTTTTAATAATTATGTATCATGATCTCCAAAGAAAATACATGTAGCCAAGAATGAAGATGGATGTGGAAATATTCATTTCCAGATTATTCACTTCTTAATAAGTGAAATCCGAGCATTAGAGATCTAGTATGTTTTTTTGCATCCTTTACCCATTCTTGATAGAAAATGAGATGACGTCATAATGGATTTTGTGACAGTACTACCGAGGACGGACCATAAGAATGATGTTTTATGGGTTATTGTGGATAAACTGCCTAAGGTATACCACTTCTTACCAATTAGGGGAAAATTCAAAGCTAATGATCTAGAAAATATTTACATGCGTGAGATGGTTCAATTGCATGGTGTTTTAAGGTGTATCATTTCAGAAAGTGGCCATAATTTCACATCTTATTTTTGGAAGGGTCTTCAGAAAACCTTGGGATTATGAATTCTTTTAATCTCAACATATCATAAAAAGTATTATTGTCGATATGAGTGGAATATTTATGTTCAAGAGAATATTTTTTATGCTAGTGTTTTGGATTTTGGTGGTTCATGGGATTGATATATGACAGTCATGAATTTTTTATAAATAGAAGCTTCCAAGAATCAATCCAAATAACACCTTTTGGGGATTTTTATGTAATATCATGCCATTTCCCTATTTTTTGGCTAGATATAGGTGAGTCTACACTAGTTGGGCCTATTTTTGTATAGGAGACATCATAATTGTTTTTGTTTTTCAGACAATGGTTAGTTACCATGAAATATAAGAATAAACTGTATATTTAACATTAGAGATAAAATATGAAACTAGAGGTTGTTTAACATATTTTCCTTTGGGTTTTTCCTATATTAGTGTAATTCTATATCAAGAAACTAGGAATTCTAGCTGCCGGGTTTGTTGGGCCATTTGAAATAGTGGCAAGGGTTGGTCCAGTGTCAAACTGTTTAGCCCTTTCACAGTTCTACAGTTCCATGCTCGATGTGTTCCACATCTTGCAACCATGATGATATCATCAAGACCATTCCCATGTGATAGATGTAATAGACCTCGAGATTTGTGCTGATGCGTCCATTAAGGATAATCTGATACAAGTTATGGATCATAGTGAGAAATATCTATGGGGTTACACTATTCCATTTGTTAGAGTGTAATGGGATGATGGTTTATTTATAAAGGATACATAAGAGAGGGAGTATAATATATGAATACAGTGGATAGAATTGGTTGCTGAGACCTCATGGTGAAACATGGAGTAGCTCAGGGATGAGATATTATAATTTTGGGTGTTTTTAAGATCCTATCTTTTTCTAGGTATGTATCTCTCTCTCTCAGAGTTTTTCATTTTAGCCTTGGTGGTTGAGTCATTTTCGGAGATGGAGATTATATATTGGATAAAATGACATAATTTTAAGTGATGTATGATTGTTTTATTAAATGGAGTCTAAGAATAAATAGGTTAAGTGTTTTTAGGTTTTTTCTTATTGATGAAATTTTAGGGGGGAGGGTCGAGTTGTTTAAAAGTAAATTGGGATGCAAAATCAACCTCAAATAATGTACATATCATATAAAGGTATTATACATCGTTTAATTTCTATAGGGTTTCAAAAAAATAATTCTAAGGTGATTTATTTTTTGGATAATTCAATTAAAAACATTTACATGATGTGTAATAACATTACACGACATGAAAATTACTGACTTTCTATTTTAAACATGATGTGTGGATGATTTTTATTCCATTCCATGGATTCTCATATTCTATCAACCCTACAAATTTCTTTATGCAATTTTGGGCTACCAACATCCCTTCTGAACATCCTGTTTGTGTTTGGAATCCCTAGTAAGTAGTTTTGGTCAAGTTTCTTCATTCTATTCCTTCTTCTCCAACCATTGCAGTGAAATCCTTTTCCAAATTGCATAGTTGGTTTTTATCATGATTAGTTTTGATCTAAGATCCTATTTTCAATCATACAAACCTTCTTCATCATGGTTTTTGTCCATTGGAATTGGTGTTGTATCATTGTTTAAAGGTAGGGGGTCTAAATCTTAACTCTATGGTTTGATAATTTCCATGTTTATGCAGTATCATGATTTCACTGTTGTTTCCTATGACCAAATTAATTAAACAATTGAATGATATTATTCATTTATTTCCTTTAGTTCCAATCAGATTGTAATTGGATAATGTCTTAAAGTATGTTTAACATGACATGTGATGTATGATTATTTATTGTTATATAATTCATATATTATGGCTTATTTCTTACTGATATAAATTTTAATTAATTGTGAATTTAATTGTAAGTGGATTATGAAATAAGAATGGTAATTCACATAATTGACCATTGATAATTGTCATGTGATATCGTGATATCCATAATCTACAATAGAGAATGTTTTCTATGATATAATTCTTATATATCAGGCTCATACATGGAACTTTCACACTTATATGTTGTAATGAAGATATTAAGTGGGATCATCTTAGTCACATATGGTAATTCTTATAGAGAGAGGGTTACGCCTATTCCCATTCTATAATGATTATAGGACTTTGACCCAGAATGTTGTAATGATTGTAGGGATTTGACCCAGATTGTTGTGACTTTATATTGGTTATATTTTTTTAGTTGGAATGGTTGTAAAACATGCTCATAAATATTTGGTATGTCTCCAAAGAATGATATTTTCCTTGGTTATATGGTTTTAGTCAACATGATCATAAGACAAGCTCAGAGATATTATGACATGGTGCTGAATCAAGTTATTTTACCTTGGTTATATGGTTGTGGATGGAATGGTTGTAAGACATTTTCAAATATATTCTATTATGGATCCAAAAATGGTTGTTATTATATTTTATTAATTTTTTAAATAATTAATGCACCTTTTTATAACTTTATTGCATACACTACTTATCATATTGTTTTTTTAGACATGGTTCTATCGACCGACTGAGTTATACTCACACCCTACTCTTGCCACCATTTAGAAACTATACAGAATTCATGGTTGCAAGATTAGACAAGTTCAAAGGACCTTTCTATTGATTTCTTATTTTAATCCGGGATGGATTTTGGAGATGGAGCCAATGTGGGGTTGGGGACCCGAGACTTGAGTATTTTATTTGAGTCTGCTATTTGTTTTCATGTATTGTACTATCATGACATTTAGTTACATTCTGATGCATCATTACATTATTTCATTATTTATTTATTGGATTATTTAGTTTTATTTTATTATTTTCTTCGGCTATGTATTTAATTTCATTATTTATGTTTTAATATGATTTGTTCTACTGTTATTCCACTTCATAATAGGGAGTATAGTCTTCCCACTATACTATTCACACCCCTACGTCTAGCCGGATTCCTCTTCCGTATGAGGAGTAATGCTTTAGGTATCATAACTAACCCTTTACAGCAACATGAGGGAGTTCCACATTGGGGAATGTTACAATTTCCAATGAAATTTATGAAAATTAAAGACAATTTTTAGAAGTTTTAAAGGTTTGTTTAGACATGATAAACTATGTAAAATCTATTTATTAATATTTTTAGGTATATTTTATAGCATCCCAGGATTTAGATACATGTATATTACATTATTTTAGATTAATATTCAGCACAATACAAAAGTACATTCCTGAGTACCATAATAATTTAGTGTCTTTGGAAACTAGTAAATATAATATTTTAACATGGTGAAATATCTTTAATATATCTTCTAAAGATCTTCCCCTTTTTTAATCCTACATAAAAACATTTCTCATAACCTGGTTAAAGTGAACATATGAATGGGTGATCTTAGATACTTAGTATGGAAAGAAAAAAAGATATATAAGAATAACATGAACATAAGTGTATGAGGACATGAGCATAACATTAGAAGATCATAAACATCATAATAAAGATCATACACATGAATTAGGGAATAAAGAATAGATGTTCATTAGCCACGAATCATTATAAAATCATGATCATAATACATGAGATAATAACATATGAATAATACATATAATTGTTGAATACACATAAGCACTAGAAATCTTATGTCAAGGCTACCTATTGAGGCCTGAATATCATGTTAGGTTTGGGATAATCACCTGTGTACAAGATTAAGGATTGGGATACCCTCCCATGTACCCTTTGATATCATAAAACATTTATCATTATCTGATGCATTGGTGGGATATATAGGTCCCACTCTTACATAACGAATTAATGCATGCATGTTTCACAAGAGTAAAAAACATTCCTTATTTTTCAACCCATAAAAACAGATGGGTTTCATAAATATCATATAATAACCCATTAAATGAAATGGGTATTACAAAAATTTCATAATATCATAACTTTTGAAAAAGATACAAGCTTGAAAACCATTTCATCGTAGAATAACCTATAAAAGGAACCGAGTTTCTTAATCATTTTATCATGACATAAACCATGGATGAGAAATGGGTTTCATAAACAAATTTTAATATTAATATAAACTATTCAAATAAAGAATAAGAATTTTATGCTTATATCATATCCCTATTATATAGTAAACTCTATCAATGGATATAAATTAATATGGAAAAGCATTTTGAAAGACCACATGAAGCATTTCTTAAGGAAAATAATCTTTCTTTCAAATCACTTTTTAAAAAATAAATCATTTTCAAAATAAATTTCCTTAAAAAATCCTATAAAAATTAAGTAAAATTTTAAAACTAATTTAAAACATTTTCTAAGGAAAATAAATTTTCTACATTGAAAAAAACCTTTTAAATCATATAATAGTTTAAAAAACCTTTTCCTTGAA
The DNA here is from genome assembly GCA_963277665.1 of Viscum album. NCBI lineage: Eukaryota > Viridiplantae > Streptophyta > Magnoliopsida > Santalales > Viscaceae > Viscum > Viscum album. The sequence continues at coordinate 2,000,495,688 of OY728157.1, forward strand.
AATAAATTTTAAACATATAAAGGAAGCTTTGAAAATAATTTAAAAAAAATTTAAACAATAATTTTTTTTAAAATAAAATTTACTTAAAAATGGGATTAATAGATATTTAAAAACATATTTAGAAAAACTTTTTAGAAAACATGGTTTTTGAATGAAACAGATTTCTGGATGAAGAGAGTATTAATGTCAGATTTTATTAAAAATATTTTATTATTTATATAAAGTAAAAATGAGTGGAAAATTGGTAGCACTACATGAATATATCATGAATAAATATAGGAGAATAAAATTCATGAGATTTATAAGATATGAATCATAATTTTTCATAAATATAAGCATAATCACAAACAAACCCAATAAGTATTGAGATTGTAGCAATGAACAGTTACCCCTTTGGTAACGTGGAATCCATATCCCCATGAAATAACAACATTACATTAATATTAATATATCGTTAAAATAATTATTTTCTAGATATAACATTTCTAAACGTATTATATACAACTCATAAAATATTATTGGTTCATAACATAACATATTTCTCAAAGAAGGAAATTTGAGACAACACTACCTTACCGATTTGGTGACATTTGAACCATAAACCACAAGAAAGTTAGATCATAAAATGGATATACAAACAAACATAAATTTAAGGAATATAATAATATAATACATTCATGGGTATTATATACACCACACAAAAAAATATTGGTGAGTATGGAATTAATCTCACAAATATAAAAATGGAGATGAAATTTCCTTATCTTAAGCCTAACATTTCTTCATACACGTTCTAACATCCTATATACTAAGTATGAATGAATTATAAATATAAAAAAACCATATTAATATATATATAATAATTTATATGGTTTTTTATGATGTTATATTACCTATTTGTTAACAATTTCATGTTAAAGGTATGTTTTGGGAAAAAACCACATTGTTTTATTTGTATATGCTTTTACTTTTTATTCTTGATCCTCTTACAAAGATCACAATTTACTTATTTAAATATTTTTTTATAAATATAATATATATATATTAAGTATGTATTTATTTATAATAATCTACAAATGATTGACATATGAAATGGAACACATCGTTCATGAAGATAGTAGGTCGTACATACACATGAACACTATTTTCATTTTCTTATCATTTGGAAGGAAATAATTTAAATGAAACATATTTATATAATATCATTACAATATCACTATTATATCACATATATAATATAATTTTACCAAACCAAGACTTAATACAATCCATGTTAATTGTGAATTAATCACATCACTTTGAGGAGACGGTAGTCCACACGTCTACAAGCAAAGTTATCATATTCACACAAAATGGAAAGCATGGATGTATGAATTATATAATTATTAAAGAATAATAAATACATCATAAATATAATATATATCATATAAAAACATTATTTCCATCATTATTTAAATCATTTATATATAGTAATGGAATAATAAACAATAGTAGTTCGCAAGGCGGTAGTCCACCATACATACAAACGATGATTGTGTATCCCATTTGATGGATGTGTGTGTGAGTGTAGGTAGAACCATTAAAATTAAAATATCTCAGTATATTTATAATAATTATTTTATTATATAAACATGTAATTAGAAGAATTTACGAGGGGTATAATGAAATATAACAGATGTTCTTGTTGAAGGATGTTATCACTTCTTTGGTAATTTATTTTGGTTTGCAGCAAATAACTAACATGGATTGTTTTTTGGTACAAAATAAAGATTTTGGGATTAGAGGAGTGAATTTGGGAGGTTATTTTTATAGGTTTTGGATGAGACAAATGTATATATAGGTTTTAATAAGTGAGGGTGGGGGAGTGGGTTCTCTATTATAGTGGAGAAGTAATGGCATTCTTGTAAATATAAAAAGATAAACACTATTAAGTGGTATCCCTTGAATCATATTCCCTGACTAATAAAATATTTTTTATAAAAATTATTATATTTTCAAAAATATTTCCATAATTTCTTTTCATGTTTATAGGTTATTTGGACCCTTAATCTAATGTTTATGGATAAAGTAAACTTATTTTTTACCTTAATCCCTATAATTAATTGTAATTACATTTCCAAATTTTTTTTTTCAAAAATTTAGTTTAAATTATTAGAAATTGTAATTTATTCTTAATAAAAATATGGATCCATTTTTTATAAATTCCAATCAAATAATAAGGAAATAAATTCAAAAATAATCCCATATACAAGAAGAAATAATGATTTTTTAAAGTGAAAATGTTCAACAATTTGAATTGTTTTTATATCCATTGTCATTGTGAAATTGATTCCAATGAACTAAATTTTATTAATTAATGTACAATTTATCTAAAAATACTTTAAAACTGATTTAAAATATAATATAATGATATAAATAAACAAGATAAAATGGAAGTTTTCAATAAAAAATTAGTGTTTTCATTATTCATTAACAAATTTAATTTCTCAGAAAAATACCAAACAATTACCCAAAGTAAATTTAGATATTACCATTTCATAAATTGAGTTTAATTTTAATATTAAAATTATAAAATTTAAAAATATAAGATTTAAAATAGGTGTTCCACTAAAAGGCAGTAAAATTACCTTTTAGAAGAATAGTTATTCTTATTTATAAATTAGATTATTTCTTATCTTATATCTATGAAATCAATTGGATGAGTGTCAAAAAATTTTAGTGAATTTATAATATATCAATTTTATTAAAAATATTCATCAATATTGGTTTTTATTAATTAAATAAGAAATTGTTTTTGTTTTTACATAGAAAATATTTTTCTTAGAAAATGAATTTATGTATATTCATATATTTCTTAATTTCATTACTAAATAATTGATAACAAAAGGATTAATTTTATTTACATGTGTAAATCATATGTTCACAATTTATCTATTCTTACTTGTAACTTCCTTTACTACGGTGAAGTGGTAACTATAATAATATTTTAATAATAATATATATTTTATATTTATGTTTGGTGAAACTCAGACGTTTGTGTAATAGAAAATATATAAGGAACTCAGAATTGTGTGTAACACAATAAAAACGTAGTTTTTGGTCTTTTTATAGTATAACCATTTCATGTAGTGAAAGTTTAACTTTATGTTGCGTAAAACATAAGAAAAACTTAGTGCATTCATATAACACAAGCTATATTCATTATTTCCAAAAATGAAACATATTGAAAAGATTAAATTAATTAAAAAAATTTACAACATTTCAGGGTGTTACATTATACCCCCTTAAAGTAAATTTCTCTCTTGAAATTCATCTAGGTTATCAGAGGATTAATACATGAATTTTCTATTCATAGAAACTCACATCTTAAAAATTAATACAAAAACTTATTTTAAAATGAAAAATTTGGAACCATAATAGTTACACAAATTAAATCATAACTAGGTTTCTTCATAGGAGAACATATGTTTCGAGTGAATATTTTACATGGAAGAAAAGTGTAAATAATTATATTGAGTGATAAAGATGATTAATCTCCAATATGTTAATGATCAATGGGAAATTAAGGGCCTCAAAACCATAACTCTTTTATAATTTATATGACCATTATTTCAACAGAGAAGTATATATTAGGAAATATACTTTCCAATATCCTTTTACTGGAGTTTAGGAATTGAATAAATATCTAATAACATAAGTAAATATACATAATTTATTTTATTCATTTTTATAAGCAAAGTCTCAGCCTTTGGTAATGTAATTCTTGACTTCCACTTCATCTCCTACTCTAGGAAATGAAGGTGAATCTGACATTCCTAAGGTACTATAAGATCATGAGGTAGAATGAAAAGTCATTGCATCTATATTTATTTAATATCATAGTAAAATGGTTATCATAGGTTGTCTAACATTCATAAATCCTCATATGTTGAGATAATACTTTCATCTAAAAAACCTCATGAAATGTTTAACACAAAATTTTCATAAATGGTTAACCTCATAATTCTTCCAAAATATTAAAATCCTAAAAATTACAAATATAGTCACAATTTTTTTAAATCCAGCTTACATTTGATCTCCCATTTATTATAAGGAATCTCTTGCTTGTTACATACCAAACATGTGAATACCTTCATCATGTAGTCTCTTGAAACATTATAATAACATAAATTTACATAAATCCTTATTGAAAATAAACATGATTCATTATTATTTATATAAAAAATATGTCATTGGATATACTCATAAAATCCATACAATTTTAAATTAAATCCATGATAGCATAAACCACTTTGTTAACAAATGCTTAATTAGTTCCAGGGAAATCTGTACTATCCAATTTACATAATCATATCCAAAATATATTTATTCAAAAATAATTATCTCAACATTGTGAACATTTTAAGGGTTATATATCCTTTAATCATGTGTTTTCCATGAATATGAACTTGCTATTTAATCACTTTTCTAGTCCATAAAAACCATTCAACATAATCTTGTAAAATCATAGAGAAAAACATAAATTGAACAATCCTTATATAATTCACCATTAATAATTTTTGAATATAAAAACCTAAATACTTCAATAATTCATATCAATTATTAGCATAGAATAGTTACTTCCTTTTCCTATAAGTAAATTCATAGGTCACATAATTTAATTGGGAAATACACATTTTCTACATAGATAATAAATTGAACTCCTCTGAAATTTGTCACACTCTAACCCTTTTTTACACACAGATAACATCTTAATTTCTATTTGATATATTCCTTTAGGTATTTCTTCATACCTTCTCGACATGTAGGAAGATAATTCTTCTTTTCTATATGTTCATTACTATATGAGATTTTATAAAAACCAATATTCCTCTTATTCGATGCATATGGAATCCCACTGAATTTCATATTGATAATCATATACCTCAATATATGATTAGGAATAATAAAAACATACTTCACTCCTTCCATCACCCTATTTGGATGCTCATCTGAAAATTGTCCATCAAATTCAATATTAACCCAATTTCTTCTGGTTCCCTCCATCGAAAAAAACTAAAAAGCATAGTGTGAGAAACACTAAACATAGGATAAATCCTTATAATCATGAAAAATAAATTATAGGATATAAAATTCATGACACTTACTTATTAAATTAATGACATCATAGGTTTATCCTAGGTTATTAATAGTTTTCTCTTATTAAAATCCTTCATGATGATTTATAAATAGTTTTTTAATTCCTAAATCATTTCCCCTAGGAGTGTCAAACCTGGTGTATTATAAGGCCCATTTTCATGCACCATTTCTCAATTAAGTATCACTCAATACAAGGTTCTTGAGGTTTCTACCCCTATGTATATCCATTCCATAGCCACATCCACTTATTGTATCAATACATGGGTGAATTTATAGAAGACCAATCACTCTATCCTTTACTAATTTTATAGGACATTTTCTTATACTCTAACTCAACCTTAGAATTATCCATAGGTATATCCATAAACATATCCTTATAAATATTCATAGCAATCTCACTAATGGTTTATAATTTTGGTTTCAATAGGTTGACTAAACCTTTTTTTGATACCAACAATAGTGAACTTGGATTAACATACATGGATATTAGATCATTTTAGATGAATATTATTCACGTTATAAAAATATACACATAAAGAAAATAATAGTTTAGTGTGTTTGGAATTTTAGAAACACAATATGATAAGTTTTGAAATATATTCAACATCTCATATAAAATTATTCTCTTTTATTACTCCAAAATAAAAAATATTCTCCATAACATATGGAAAGTAAAAATAATAATGGGTGATCTCAGAAGCTCAATAAGGATAATAAAAGGAGATACATAAGAGTAACATAAATATATTGGTATGATAACATGAGAATAACAAAAGAGGATCACACACTATATAAGAATTATCCTAAAAATGAATCATGGAATGAAAATTGGAATTTTATAATTCATGAATCATAATAAAATCGTAATATAACATTGGAATAAGACATTGAATTGTCAAATATATATAATATATAAAATCTTATGTCTAGGATACATACCATGACCTTTATATCATGTTATTATTGATCTATTCACCTGTGTACCTGATCCGTGCTTGATATTTCCTCTTGTGAATACTCTTGTTTCTGACTTGGTTTTCCCCATGTACTCTCTTGTTACGGGATTGGGATGTACAATCTTGTACCATAATATTATGGGATTTGTATTCCCACCCATGTACCCTATTATTTTCAGATTAGGATACCCTCATGTGTGCCCTCTTGTTTCAGGATAGGGATTCTATCCCGTGTACCATCTTGTTTTGGGCTTTGGATTCCCTCTCATATACCCTATGACTTTAGGCTTGGGATTACCTTCCATGTACCCACTTTTTATAGTCTTGGGATACCCTCATGTGTACCCTCTTATTATGGGATTGGGATTCCTAGGGCTTGGAATTCCTCCCATGTACCCCCTTATTTTGGGCTTTGGATGACCTCCCTTGTACCCTCTTATTTCCTAATTGGGATCAACTCCCTTGTACTCTCTTGTTTTGAACTTGGGATTCCCTCCAGTATACCCTCTTGTTTTAGGATTGTGGAATCCTCCCATGTACCATCTTGTTTTCATCTTGGGATGCCCTCAAATTTACCTTCTTGTTTTAAGATTGGGTTACCCTCCCATATACCCTCTTTTTTGGGATTCAGATTCCTTCTCATGTACCCTTTTAGATCATATAAAATTCATCATTACCCAATAAATTGGATATATATATAGGTCCCACCTGTCACATAATTAAAGATAATAAAACATTCCTCATATCATTACTCAAGAAAAGAAATGTGTTTCATAAAAATCATATCATATCCCATGAAATGAAATAGGTATTATAAAAATTTCATCATATGATAACTTTTGATATATTAGACAAGTTTCATAATCATTTATCATAGAATAACATGTGAATAGTAGTAGGATTCATAATAATTTTATCATGGTATAACATGAGAATGATAAATAGGTTTCATAAAAAATTCCCATCATAACATAAAACATTGAGAGAAATAATAATAATGGTGTCCTTGGATCATATCCTTGCAAAATAATAAACTATTTCAAATTATGTCATCTATGATGGGTATGGATTTTGAAAGATCAAATAAATCATTTTATAAGGAAAATAAAATTTCATTGAAAATAATTTTTTCAAACATAAATCAATTTCAAAACCATTTTCATTGAAAAAAACTTTAAATAATATAAATTCATATTTTAAAAATATTGTAAAACATTTCCTAAGAAAAATATCCTTTTTAATTTGAAAAATTATTTTTAAACCGTAGAACATTTTAAAAACCATTTTCATGAAAATATATTGAAAACATATAAAGGAATCTTTAAAAAAATTGATTTTTTTTTTAAAAAAATTATAAAATATATTTTAATTGAAAATTATCTTCATATGAAATTTAAAAACATTTTTGGAAAATATTTTTAGCAAACATGGTTTTTGAATAAAACATATTTCCAACCATAGAGATAATAAAAGATAAATATTATTCAAAAAAAATTCTTATTTATTTTAAATACCAATGAGTGTCAAAATTGTTTCATTACATTAAGATATAATTAATATTTAGATGATAATAAATTTCATTACTTTTCTATAGATATGGATCATAATATTTCATAAATTGAAGGATAATCCTAAATAATCCCGATAAGCAATGAGATTGTATCAACAAACTATTACCACATTGGTAATGTTGAATCCTAATCCCCATGAAGGAATAAAATTATAGTAAGATTAAAATATAATTAAAATATGTAAATTAAAGATATAAAATTTATAAGGGAATTATATACTTTTTATAAAATAATATAGGTTCATAATATAAAATGTTTTTCAAAGAAGGAAATTTATGAGAAGACTACCATACTAATTTGGTAACATTTGAACCATAAAACCCTTGAAAGGGAGTTCATGAAATGGATATATAAATACCCATAAACATATGTATAATAGGAATATAATACATTCATTGGAATTATATACACCAGACAAAATAAATGGGCGTTGAATATGGCATGTAACACACAAATATAAAAAGGGAGGTGAAGTTCCCTTTCCTTAAGTCTTTAATTTCATCATACATAATAAAAAATAATTTATAATGATTTTTTTATTATACATCTACCGTAGAACCATATTAAAAAAATAATACCATATATTTTTATTTCTGACTTTATATTACCCATTTATTAACAATTTCATGTTAGAGTTACATTTCAGGTAATAACTCCTTTATTTTTTGTATATGTTTTGTCTTATAATTATTGATCCTCTTATAAAAATCATTATTTATTTCCTTTCAAAATGTAAAAAAATATTTAAATAACATATATATTAATTATTTTCCTTTTTATAATAATATTTAAAAAATATAAATATGAAATGGAATACACCGTTCGTGGAGACACGAGGCCATACGTAGGCATGAACGATATTTACGTTTTCTGGTCACATTGAAAGAAATAAAGTAAATGAAATTTATATATATATATTCATTAAATTATAATAACTATTTCATATATATCATATATGTTTACTAAACCCAACATTAATACATTCCATGTAATGTTGAATGAATCACTTCACTTTGAGGAGATGGTAGTCAACACATCCGAAAATGAAGTTATGGTATTCTCAAAAATTAGAATGAATGAAGTTATGTGTTATATAATAATTCAATAACTATAAATATAATATTAATTTCATATATATCAAATAAACACAGTTATTCTGTAACATACTAGGTAAATAAAGAATATGAAATTTTTATATTTATTAGTATTTGTGAATTAAATTTTAATTTTACTCTAAATAGGATTCTATGTTCGATGGAGTACCCGAAATTCAACAATGGGTTTCTCTAAAATATCATGTTGCACAAAATTCTGAGTCATACTGAAAACTAATAATATATTATTATTTTAAATGATAGTTAACACCTAACCATTGTATTGGTGAGAATGAAAAGAAATAACTACAATATGATTATACATGTTTGTTAAATGTTTTTACATTTTTCTAAAAAAATTTAGTGGCTTAAAATGGTAATGAATCCAGTTTTAAGCATGAAATACTCTAATAATCTTTAAAAGGCTGTTTTACAGCCTTTTGATGGTGAACCCATTTTAAATTTAGTTTTTGTCACTTTTAAATGTTTAATTTTACAAAATAAACTTCTTCTTTAGAATAGAGATATCAAAATTTATTTTGGATAAAATTTTGGTATTTTTCTGATAAAGTTCATTTTTAATTAATAGTAAAAATAATGCATTTTAAGTCAAAACTATCTTTTAATCTAATTTATTTATATGATTATATTATCATTTTAATTGGTTTTAAAGTGTAATTAGATTATATTATTATTATTTAACCCAATTATGTCCATTTTAAGTAATTTCACATTGAAATTGGACATAAACAAATGTCAATCTTTTGATAGTTATTATTTCTTAAAAACACATTATTTGGTTTTGACAACGAGAATTAATTTTAATTTAATTTCTGCAACTTCTGTGTTTTGAATTTGGAAAAATGGATTCCATATTTCGAATCAAGAGGTCCAAATTGTTTAAATAGTTAACTTTTATTTTTAGACATTATGAATAGTAACTTCAGTAAATATTTTATTTGCCTTGGTTAAAGGGTAAATCTAGTAAATAATGGTAAAAAATAATATTATAGTAATATTAAATTACAGTAACACATGTCCTAACCATATTGGATGATACATGTCTGACCATGGTCATCCTTGGGTTGATTTTGGGACACCATGGAGCCACTTGTAAGTGAAAATGACACTTTATTAAAATTAATTTAAAGTTAAGGAAAATGTAACATAAACACAGATCTTTTAGTAATTTTTTATATAGGGTAATATAAGTGATATTTTCAACTATAAATAATAACTATAAATATAAAAATATTTCATAGATCATGGTATTTTATTTATAATTTTTATACATTAAATAAATATACTTATTTATGACACAATGATGATGCAGTGATTACCTTATTAATGAACAATTTAAATAAATGATATTATAAATGTTAAAATAAATTTATTTTGAAACTTTTTATACCATCCAAGAATTTTATAGATTATGATGACTTGTTATATTTTAACTAATTAAGGTTTTTCGAAATAATCAACCTGGTTTGGATTTTTTAAAAAGTCATGATATGAATATTATAAAATTGACATAAAAAAGTTTTTAAATCAATTAATATTAATTTAAATGATAAAATAGTCATAAAAATATAATATTTTTCCAATTGACATATATGATGTTAAAAATATAATTAATGAACCATTTTGGGTCCCTTGGAATTTTATAGTAAATATATTAACCATATAGTATGTATATACAAGAAGACATAGTAAAAGTTAAATAAGTTAACAAAGGGTTAAATAAAAAAGATAAGGATTAAAAAATATCCAAAACCTGTCCAATTATTATTAGATGATTTTATTCCGACTAATATTCATCTTATTTTTTAATTTAATGAGTTTTGGACATTTTGGAACTGAAAAAAAATTTATAATAAAATATTCTTTCAAACTTTCCTAAAGAGCCCCTCCTTCCTCTTATAAAAGGCCACCACCTCTAACCCATTAAACACACTTCTCAAGCCACTTGGATCATCTAACCTCTACCCAAATAATCTTACAACATCCCTATATTCCTTCTATAAGCCTTAACATAGGCATACAACACTTAAAGAAAGCCTTTTGATTCAAACCAATGGGAGTTACCTGATTTAAAGGAAACGTCTTCTCTCATGTTCTTTTCTTTTATTTTCCTTATCCATCCCCCTAAACTATCTTTATTACATTATTTAATAACATAAACAGTATCCTAAAAATAATAATATTTTTTTATGAGAAATATTCTAACTACACTTACACACACCTCCATATAATGGATTTAGAACATACTTTTTCTGTGTACGGCGAATTGCTGCCTCACGAAACGATAATGGTTCAATTTTCCCTTACCACCTCTCATGGTGGCCATTATGATGTCAATACAATTATATATGATATTTATGATATTTATTTTATCTCTATGATTATTTAATTCTCATTTATATCATACCTTTATGATTTTCATGTTGTATAAATACGATAATTTCATTTGAGGAAGTGCGGACTACCGCTCCTTCAAAGTGATATAACTCATTCATACCATACATATAATGTATAAAGGATGGTGTTAATGAACATATATAATGTATAAAAAATATGGTATTATACTGGAATAATAATATACCTATGTATCATATGGTTTTCATTCCTTTAAAATTGAAAAAAATAAAATGAAAGTAGCGTTCAAGCGTACATACGGTTTACCATCTCCATTAATGGTGCATTTAATTTTCATATATCCAAATGATATGAGCTATTATAAATACATATATACTGGATAAATATGACATATATTATATTTAAATCATGAATATTATTCTGGAGAGAATGTACTTTTTAACACACGGACAATTTGTAATTATAATAAGTTCATTTTTGACTTAAGTTCTGAACATCGAAAAAATGTATGATATGAACTCAAATAACTAACTAATTGTTATAAAAAGGTAGTAAGTGTTATAAAAGGAATAATAAACTTGAAAAAAGTTATTAATCAAGTATAAATTAACTTAACTTTATTATTCAGGAAGAACAAGGATCATACAAGACAAGTCAGACTTGAGGTAAGGGGTTTTCATCTCACTTTTTATTCCTGTGAGATTCATGCTATATTTTCCACTATTTTCTTTTGTGTGATGTATGTACTGAACATGATTGTATTATTTGTGTAATATAATTTAATTTATGGGTATTTAAATCTTCATTGTATGATCCTTATTTCATGGGGTATATGTTTCGTAAGTTACCAAATCGGTAAGTGAACATTTCACCTTCCCCTTTTAGTCAAAGAATTCTTTTTATTATTTCTTTTAAATTTACATTTTCTTATGTTGGGATATGTTATTATACATTTTTATTTATATAAATTTTATGTCCATGTGTTTAGATATCATTTTCACTCTCATAAACTCATTTTTTGAATTTTAATGCGACGCCTTTAGGCTATTGAATTTTTGTAAGAGAACTTCTTAACCCAATTTAAATGATTTGGGTTAGACTTATACTTCTTGATTATGTCATGATATGAATATGTGTGAATGTCCTATGATTTTTTTACACTTAATATTTACTTATATTGGGTGTATTTATATTTCACACACATAATTATGTAATTGATATATCCTTACTATAATGGTACAATCTTTGTAAGGAACTATGTCTCAATCTCCTTTCATTGAGGCATATCTTTATAATGTGCACCTTTATTATCCTATAATGTGTACATACAACCATTTTGACATTTTATATCATGAATTTCTATATTCTCATGATATTTATAGTTTTCTTTGATGTGATTCTTTAATTATTTTTATTCAAGAGTTTCTCAAGTGGTAAAGGATTCTTTAACTAAAACATCGTTTTAAATGTTTTAAAGATTTATTATTATAAATCGTTCTCATTTATGAACATGTTTTAAAAATGGTTTTAAGGATTTATTTATATAGGCATGAATGTTTGAAATTAAAATTCCTTTCAAAAGTTTCAAAGTTGTATGGGACACTTTGATTAAAAAATCGCTTTATTAAATGGTTTTGAAAATGGTTTAATAAAGAATTGATTATTTCAATATCTTGAAATGATATATTGTGAATGCAATGTGGACATGTTATCTTTCCATTATTCTTGTTTTTTGTGTTATGATAATGTTATGGTTATTTGGCATTGTTTATGTATATGGGTGGTTCTGTGATAAACCTAGGGCGGGTGAGCCCGAGATAGCTCTCCAATGCATTGGGTAACATGACAGAGGCAAACGTTAATGTTTATCCTTAGAGATTTAGGGAATATTCTGTGATGGGTTTTCCAAATATAACTCTCTATGTAGTTGTGAAAGATACAATGTAAGTATGTTATTGATGCCACAAGTTACCTTTATGATTTATGATTTCCATGTGTTATTCATAAATCTTATGATTATGTGTATTATGTTAAAGATGGAAAAATATGATTTTATGGTTTTGTATGTATTGATGGACTAATGTTTTCTTTCTTTATTTTATATCCCTTACTGTGCTTTTTATACTCATCCCAGGTTTTTGAAAATTTTTCCACATGACTTAAAGATGAATTGGGTCAAGGATGGGATTAAGGAAAAGTCATGTTGTCTAAAACATAGAACTAGACATGACTCTTCTTTTAAGAATTTTTATTTTATGAAAGAATGGATACTGATTAGAAGTTTCTACATGTAATATTGAAGTTTTTATGTATCAATTATGACCTAATTCTCTAATTCTCTAAACCTAAAAAGATCCTCAATGTGAATTATTAACTTAATTCAAGATTATGTAATGTTTAAGTTTGGGGCCTTATAGTTAGTATCATAGGTTAGTTTAGATAAATTTAGAGGTTAGGGTGTTATTTAAGCATAAGTGACATAACCATAATGGCTAGAATATTATAAATAGTCATAGTTATTTTGGATATATCGAATGAGTTTAAAATAACATGAATATGTATATCTTAGTGCTTACCCTCCTCATAAGATATTATATGACGATTTTACTAATATACTGAAACTGACCTTTTTGGTTTTAGTAAATGGATAGATCTAGTAGAAACCAACGTAACAATTAATGTGAAGGAAACTGTGGTGGTTTTCTTAATGAGAAACCACATGAAATGGGATCTGCAATGAGAACTCTTGTCGTTAAAATATATTATTGTTATTTTTGAGGAATTTATCTCATTTTTAGGAATATTATAAAATTATATGGTTTTAGAAAAAGGACAACCCGTTGGAAGGGTGTCAACCTGTCACATCTAATTAGGCCACATGAATCGAACCCACAACCAAAGGGAGATAAGGGTGTATCACCTACCACTAGCCTATGTGAAGTCTACGGTTAGTATTACTTATTCTTTTTTGTTAAATGATTTTATTGATCAAGAATAAGTTGATTTTTGGAACTTATGTTTTATCAAATGTATATCCTTTTTATAAGAAAATGTTTTGGTGATTAACTGATAAGGGTTATTTTGGAAGACCTTTTCTCTTTTAGGAATACTATATAACTAAGGAAAATAAAATAATATGGGATTTCATTTGTGAAGTAATGGTTGAAATTTTATTTTGGAAGAATTTATGTTTTTATTGTGAGTATATGGTGATTTGAGTTATTTATGGAAATGATTAACCTATTATAGAAAATATGTGATTAGGTTAATTACACTTTAGTATAAGACATTAAGAGTAGTCGATGTTATTTGGAGATAAATTTTAAGATTTACTATAGAAGAATACGTGATTAAATCCTTCTGAGTTTGGGGTTTCAATATTATTTTGGATCAATTTGAAGAATTTTAAGGATAATTTTTTATTTAATGGTATTTTTTGAACTTAGGGTACTGTTTGTTGAATTTTGGAGATTAGGAATAATATTTATTTTTATAAAGTATTATTATTTTTGGGGATTATTTGATCTTATACTAACCATTTATCTTTTAGTTAATGTCTAAAGATAGGGGAAATATATGGTTCATATTTTGTGGATCAGGTTATTCTCTAGAAGTTGATTCTAGCGCTTCAGGTGTGACCTAGTCATCTTGAATACTCATCCTTTAGAGAAAATATGAGTTTTTGGTAGAAACTTATTAATGTTTTAAACTTTACTTGATAAGTAAGTATATTTCCTTATATTCTTAGTCAATATCATAAATAAATTCCTCAAATTTATGAAATAGAACTAAAAAAAATGGTTTCCATTTACTTTTCCTACTAGGGAATGAAATACCGTTTAACCTATCACAAGTTTGGGGTTTTCTAGTGGTTAACTTTCTCCTGATCATGTTTTCTATCACTGTCCATCAGAACTTGACACTTAGTTTGTCCTCAATATCCATGTTTTCATGGAATCATTGTATGTGTTTTCTCAGGTGACCTTTTTACTCATCTTTATTTCTTATAAAGTGATATTTTTTTTTGAAATTTTTTTTCCGATGTGGGACTTTTAATGATGTTTCTAAGCCCAATTTTAAAATTTTGAGGTTGCAATTCCCAAAAGGGGGGAAGGATGTAACCTCTTGGGTACATAAAGAATATAAAATTTTTATATTGATTAATATTTTTTAATTAAATATTAATTTTACTTTAAATGGGATACTATATTTGATGGCTTACCCAACACTCAACAATGGATTTCTGTAAAATCTCACGTTGCATACAAGTCTGAGTCATACTGAATAATAATAATATATTATTATTTTAAATGGTAGTTAACGCCTAGCCATTGTATTGGAAGGAATGAATATAACTATATAAAATATGATTATATATGTTTTTTAAATGTTTTCAGATTTAGGCAATAAAATTTAGAGGCTTAAAATGCGAATGAATCCAATTTTAAGCATGAAATACTATAATAACCATTAAAAGGTTGTTTTACTACCTTTTGATGGTGAAGCCCTTTTAAATATATTTTTGTCACTTTTATATATTTAATTTTAAAAAATATAATTATTCTATAGTAGTGGGATATCAAAATTTACTTTGGATGAAATTTGGGTATTTTTCTGATAAAGTTCATTTTTAATGAATAGTGAAAATACTGCATTTTAAGTCAAAACTTTCTTTTAATATAATTTATTTATATGATTATATTGTTATTTTAATTGGTTTTAAATTTTAATTAGATTAGATTTTTATCATTTAATACAATTTTGGTCATTTTAAGTAATTTCACTTTGAAATTGGACATAAACAAATGTCAATCTTTTGATAGTTATTATTTCATAAAAACACGATATTTGGTTTTAACAACGAGAAATAATTTTAAATTAATTTATGAAACTTCTGTGTTTTGAATTTTAAAAAATGGGGTCCATATTTAGAATCAGGAAGTCCAAACTGTGTAAATAGGTAACTTGTTTTTAGACATAATGAATAGTAACTTCAGAAAATACTTTATTTACCATGGTTAAAGGGTAAATCTGGTAAATAAGGGTAAAAAATAATATTATAATAATATTAAATTACCCTAAAACATGTCCTAACCCTATTTTCCAATACATATCCGACTATGGGCATCCTTGGGTCGATTTTGGGACCCCATGGAGCCACTTGTAAGTGAAAATAACACTTTATTAAAATTAATTTAAATTTAAGGAAAATGTAACATAAACACAGATCTTTTAGTAAAAATTTTTTTATACAGGGTTATATAAGTGATTTTTTCAACTACAAATAATCATTAGAAATATAAAAAGATTTCACATATCATTGTATTTTATCTATAATTTTTAGACATTAAATAAAATAACTTATTTATGACATAATGATGATACAATGATTACCTTATTAATGAACGATTTAAATAAATGATTTTACAAATGTTGAAATAAATTTATTTTTAAACTTTTTATTCCATAACATAATTTAATTCATTAATATAACTTGTTATCTTTAAATTTATGAAGTTTCTTTGAAACAATCAAGTTGTTTTTTATTTTTTAAAAAAGTCATTATATAAATAGTATAAAAATTGACATAAATAAGTTTTTAAATAAATTAATATTTTATTAATTAATAAAATAGTCCTAAAAATCTAATATTTGTCCGAATTAAATATATTATGTTAAAAATGTCATTAATAATTAATTTTGGGTCTCTTAAAATTTTATTGTAAATATATTAACTATATATTATGAATATAGAATAAGACACAGTAAAAGATAAATAAGTTAACAAAGAGAAAAATAAAGAAGATAAGGATTAAAAAATATCCAAAACCCATCAAATTCTTGTTGGATGATTTTATTAGAACTTATATTCATATTATATTTTAATTTAATGATTTTTGGACATTTTTAAACCGAAAATAATTTTATAATAAAGCAATTCTTTCAAACTTTCCTAAAGAGCCCCTCCCCCCTCTTATAAAAGGCCACCACCTCTAACCCATTAAACATGCCTCACAATCCCCTTAGATCATCCAAACTCTGCCCAAATAATCTACCAAAATCCCTCTATTTCTCTTAGAAGCCTTAACTTAGGTATAAGGAACTTCTAGAAAGCCTTTTGGGTCAAACCAAAGCGAGTTACCTGATTTAAAGGTAACATCTTCTCTCAAGTTCTTTTTTTATTTTCCTTCTCCACCTACTAAACTCTCTTTATTAAATTATTCAATAACAACACCAGTATATTAAATATACTAGAATTTTTCTATGATAATTATTCAAACTACACTTACACACACCTCCATGTAATGGATTTAGAACATTATGTTTCTATGTACGGAGAACTGCTGCCTCACGAAACGATGATTGTTCGATTTTCCCATACTGCCGCTCAGGGTGGCCATTATGATGAAACTGTAATTATATATGATATTTATTTTATCTCTATTCTTCTGTAATTATCATTTGAAAATACCTTTTTTATGTCATGTTCTATAAATACGATAATTTATTTGAGGAAGTGCGGACTACCGCCCCCTGAAAGTGATATGACTCGTTCATACCATACATGGAACGTATAAAGGATCGTGTTAATAAACATATGTAACTTATATAAAATTTTATATTACACTTTAATAATAATATACCTAGGTATAAAATGGTTTTAATTCCTTTAAAAATGAAAAATATTTAATGAAAGTAGTATTAATGCATACGTACGACTTACTGTCTCCATGAATGGTGCATTTCATTTTCATATATCCAAATGATATAGAATATTATAAATAAATATATACTGGATAAATATGATATATATTATATTTAAATCATTAATATTATTCTGGATATAATGTAATTTTAACCACATGGACAATTTTTAATTATAACAAGTTCATTTTTGACTCAAGTTCCGAACATCGACAAAATGTCCGATATGAACTCAAATAATTATCTAATTGTTATAGAAAATTAATAAGTGATATAAAAGGAATAATAAACTTGAAAAATGTTATTAATCAAGTATAAATTAGATTAATCTTATTATTCATGAATAACAAGGAACATACAAGACAAGTCAGACTTGAGGTAAAGGGGTTTTCATCTCACTTTTTATTCCCATGAGATTGATGATATATTTACCACTATGTCCTTTTGTGTGATGTATGTACTGATCATTATTGTATTATTTGTGTAATATAATTTAATTTATGGGTGTTTACATCTTCATTGTATGATCCTTTTTTCATGGGGTGCATGTTTTGTATGTTACCAAATCAGCAAGGGAACCTTTCTCCTTCCTCTTTTAGTCAAAGACATCTTTTTATCATGTCTTTTAAATTTCCATTTTACTATATTGGGATATGATCTTATATCTACTTATTGATGTAAATTTTATTTCCATGTGATGATAGATCCTTTTATCTCTCATCAACTCATTTTCTGAATTTTAATGTGATACTGTTAGGATGTCGAATTTTTGTAAGGGAACTTCTTAACCCAATTTCAATTCTTTGGGTTAAAACTTCTACTTCTTGATAATGTTGGGCTATGAATATGGGTGAATGAACTATGATTTTTTTACTCTTAATATCTAATTATATTGGGTATATTTATATTTTTCACACATAATTATGTCACTGATTTATCCTTACTCTGATGGTACAATCTTTGTAAGGGAGTACGTCTCAATCTCTCTTTATTGAGGCATATCTTAATAATGTGCACATTTATTATCCTATAAGGTGTATATACAACCATTTTGAAATTATATATCATGTATTTATATATTCTAATGATATTTATAGTTTTCTTTGATGTTATTATTTAATTATTTTTATTCAATATTTTCTCAAGTGGTAACAGATTCTTTAACTAAAACATCGTTTTAAATGTTTTAAAGATTTATGATTCTAAATCATTCTCATTAATGTAAATTTTTTAGAAATGGTTTTAATGATTTATTTATTTGGGTATGAATGTTTGAAATTAAAATTACTTTCAAAAATCTCAAAGTGGTATGGGACACTTTGATTAAAAAATATCTTTATTAAACGGTTTTGAAAATTGTTTGATAAATAATTGATTATATCAATTTCTTTAAATGATATATTGTGATTATAATGTAGAAATGATATCTTTCCATTATTCTTGTTTTTTGTGTTATGATTTTTTTATGGTTCTTGGGATTTTTTTACAAATATGGGTGGTTTCTTGATAAACCTAGGGCGGGTGAGCTTGAGATATCTCTTTAATGCATTGGGTAACGTGATAGAGGTAAATGTTAATGTTTCTCCTAAGAGATTTAGGGAATATACTGTGATGGGTATTCCAAATGTAACTCCCTATGTAGCTATGAAAGCTACAATGTAAGTATGTTATGGATTCCACAAGTTACCTTTATGATTTATGAATTCCTTGTGTTATTCCTAAATCTTATGATTGTGTATAGTATGTTAAAGATTGAAAATTATGATTTTATTGTTTTGTATGTATTGATTGACTAATGTTTTCTTTCCTTATTTTATCTCCCTTATTGAGATTTTTATGCTCATCCCATGTTTTTGAAATGTTTTCTAGAAGACTTAAATATGAATAGGTTCAATGATGAGATCAAGTAAAATTCATGCTCTCTAAAACATGGAACTAGATATGATTATTTTTTTTTAAGAATTTTTATTTTATAAAAAAATGGATACTGAGTAGAAGTGTCTACATGTAATATTTAATTTTTTATATATAAGTTAAGACCTAATTTTCTAAAGCTCTAAACCTGAAAAGATCCTCAATGTGAATTTTAAACTTAATTCAAGATTATGTAATGCTTAAGTTTGGGGCCTTACATATTCCATAATTATTTATAATATCCAATGGAGTTAATGATAGAACAAACAACATCGGTTCATGAGGTGGTAGTTCACCATACACATGTACAAAGATTGCATAGCCCATTTGAGGGAAGTGTGTGTGAGTGTATGTATAATAATTAAAATAAAAACATCTCAGTTTATTTAGAATACTAATTTTATTATATAAGAATGTTATAATTTTAATATATTAGGTTGATACCGAAACAACACAAAAGTTCTTTTCAAAGGATGTCACATCTTATTTGGTTAATTCCTTTTGGTTTGCTCCAAAGGACTAACTTGGTTTGCTTTATTTCAATATTCAGGGTTATAGAATGATAGGAGGGATATTTTGAGATTATTATTTTAGGGTTTGGGTGAGACAAAGGTCTTGAGAGTTTTGAATAAGTGAGTTGTGTGTGTGTGTGGGAGGGGGTGCCCTTTTATAGTGGTTGAGGAGTTCCATTATTGTAAATATAGAAAAGTAAATTTTTTAGAGGTCAACCTTACTTTATCTACCACCAATAATCATTTATGTTTGATCCAAGGGATTTTATGGTTGAAATATGTCCATAAAATGGTTCTTGGACATGTTTCTAGGTTATTTGGGCCCTTTAGTTAATGTTAAACCACAAAGTAAACTCATTTTTACCTCAAACATTGTAAGTAATTTTAAATACTCTCACTATTATTTTTTGTTAAAAAAGTAAGTTGACATTATTTAAAATTAAAAATTAATCAAAATCCAAAAGATTTAAACCATTTTTCAAAAATTTAAAACACATAAGTGGCATAAATTAACATATAAATAATACCACAGACAAGATGAAACAATGAGGTTTTAAATTGAAAATGTTAACAAATTTGAATTGTTTTAATATATAGTTTCAATGTGAAATTGATTCCAATGAACTAAACTATTTTAATATATATATATAATTAAAATAAATTTACTTTTTAACCAATTTAAAATATAATTTCACTATATAAATAAATTAGGTGAAAATAAGTATCAACAAAAATTAATTTTTTGTCACTATTAATCAAAATATATCAATTCTAAGAATAATACAAAAAATTCACCACAAGTAAATTTTGATATTATGATTAAAAAAACATGTTTATTTTTTTAAATAAAAATTATGGAATTTTCAAAAAATAGGTTAAATATCAGTGCATCATTAAAAGGCTGTAAAATTAAATTCTAGGAAATTAATTTTTTTATTCATAAAATTGGATTTATTATTATCTTAAAACTATAAAATATATTTCATGAGTGTTAGAAAGTTTTACTAAATTTATAATATAAATTTTTTAATAAAAATAGTAATCAAAATTATTTTACTATTTACTATGAAAAAATGGTTTTTGTATATAGGAAAATAGTTTAATTTAAAAATAAATTTAATTTTTGTTTTCAAATACTTCCTACATTCATTTATAACTAATTATTAACCAAAGGGTTAAATTTATTTACATGGTAAAATCATATTTTTTCAATTAAATTTATGTTATTCGTAACTTCCATTCCAATGGATAGGTGGTAATTTTAATAATATTTTAAAAAAAATATTTACAGTTTATATTAGTTTGGTAAAACATGGCCATGCATGTAATGAAAGGTATTAATAGAATATGGAAATTACGCGTAACACAAGCCAGCCATTGTTTTTTCATAGAACAAAAGATAATATATATTTTTCATGTATTGAATTCTTAAAAGTGTGTTTTTTGAAATGCATTCCAATAAAAGTTCATTCATATTACACAGGTTATATTCATTATTGAATGAAATGAAGAAAATTAAAAAGATTAAATTAATTCAAAAAAATATAAAAAAATCTCTCGGTGTTACATATTAGCATATTTATTAAATATTGTATTTCAATTTATTTGTTGAAACTAATTTACTCACTATAAAATATTATATTAAATTCATATAATTGATTCATTATTCACGTATTTATATTTGGTTTTCACATTGAAAATGATAAATAATAAATTTTATGTGTTGAAAATAATAATTAAATTTTATAGTTAATTAATAAAATTTATATTGTTAGGATTTTGAATTTAAAATGAAATAAATTTTTATAGATATGGAGATAGTGGTGATTATATATATCTAATGATATGTTTTCCATTTTTTTTCATGGATAATTTTAATTTAAATAAAATTAATAATAGCGTTGTAAATACTACGCATAGATTGATAAATCCATACAAAAAATATTTTGTTAAATTATAATGGAATAGATGTATAAATTCATTTATTGAAATTACATTTCATTTTATACATTGGAAAAAGAATTTATCATCATAATGGAATGAAATAGTAATATAATTAATTATCATATATTTATAAATTATTTTTCTAAATATATTGGGGTGATTAAACTAATAATTAGATGGGTTCCTTATATGATTATAATTTTTTTGAGAATATATATAGGTGATTAATGGATTTGAAATATGTATGGACTCTAGGACATGTTTATACTAATATATCATTTTAGATTAATAATTAATTTACCATCTATTATTAAATAAAAATCCTATTTAGGATATATTGATTTCTCATATAGATAAAAAGATAGGATGAGTAATTTTGGTACATATTATATGTTATGGTTGTAAATTTTATTTGATTGATTGATGTATTTTATAAAAAAATGGTGGTATTTTATCCCTAGTAGACCCAATATCATTTTGGAACACCATCAATAGAAAAAGTTTTGGTTATATATCCGATGGTATTTCAATTTGTTATTTCAAAGGAGAATCCATAAAAGGTATAATTGGATTTCTAGTTTTTGACTTGGGTTGATGGAGGTTAACAAATTATATTATGATAGATTTTGTTGAACATAATTAAAGAAGTTTTTTAATTTTGTTTGTGATTTTGGATGATATATGTATTATTTTATTGGATTATATTATGTTTACATAACATATAACATGTATAAAAATTGATAAAGGAAATCAAATAGTTTTTTTCTAAAACCATTATTTAAATTTCATGGGTGTGTATGAGATTAGAATCCCGATATGATTTATTACTTAATTATTTATGCTAATAAAAATTTTCATGTATGTGTGAGTTTTTAAATATGATAAAGTTTTTATATATGAAAATATATCTATTGGTTAATATTGGATTTTGGAATAAAGGAAGGAAGATATGGGGAATGAGAAGATTATTTTGTTATAATTTTTCTACAAGTTCCACCAAAAACATTATGGTAATATACCAAGTACCTATTATAGGAGAGAGATAGGATGTCTCCCAAAATCCTCCATCAAGTGGGAAGTTGAATGACCCTGGGTAACCCACATATTTCCTAGGTGTTTTTTAGAAACTGTATTTTTGTAATTTTATAGTAATGGTATTGAAATTAAATTTTATATTATCCCTTTGAAATGGGTTATTTTTAGGAGAAATAATATCAATAATATATCAATTTCAATGTCGAAAAACCTTATGAAAACTATAAAGAGATTATATGTTTAATTTTATTTAATTAGTGGCATTTGAACCATAATTATGAAAGATATAAAATATCTATCAGTTTGTGTAAAGGTATCATGGTTTGTTTTCTAACACATTCTAATATTATTTTATCCTTATCATTATATAACATTTATAATTATTAATGTTTGAGTAGGTATTAGAGATTAACTCTATGTGTGATGTTTTCAATATGTAAGAGGTATGTTACATCACATATTTAACATATTTCAATTTGATGTGAAAAAAATATGGTGATTTCATAGTTTCTAAAACATAATGGGAATAATATTATGTTCAAAATAATTATAATAATATTTATTTAAATATTAGGATATAGAAACATTTTTTCCTAATGTTTTTAAGTTAGAAATGATAATAAAAATATATAAAGTATAAAATAGTTGTGGAAAAAAGTTAACATTGTTATTATATTAATGTTATAATGAATATTGGAATTAATAATGTGTTTTTTTATGATGAAAATATGTGTTTTAAAGATATATTTTTATCCTAATGTGTTAGTCGACATGAAATGTATTCTTAAATATTTTAGGATAACATGAATAAATTATTACAAATATATTTTTATTATAATTAATTTTTGTGTGCCTTATTAGGTATTAGAATAACTATTTTTTACATATAGAAATATATATATTTATACTAGAAAAACACCTGATAATGGGTTATTGAAATAAATATTTCATTTTATTGGTTTTATAATAATTTTTTTGGATGAGAAATTTTTTACAAATGGTGAAAAAATGTATATAATATATAATGGGGTATTAAAAAGGAAGATTCCATGGTTTTTTAAGAAATAATATCCATAACTTGAAGTTTAAAATTGGATATTTTAAAAGGATTATTTTTTTGGAAATATAAATTTTCATTATGAGTATGTGAATTGAATTTTTATATTTTAATTAGGTTTTACAAAATAAAATATTTTTTTGAATGGGTTTAATAATTAATTAGTATTTTCTTATAGTGTTGAACATAAATTTGGGTTTTTTGTATAAAGAAATAAATATTCTATTTTAAAATTTTATTATGTATAATAACTTATTGGGAGCCTTGGTTTAGGTGATGACATTTGATAATGATATCTAAGACATGAGATTGGATAAACTGGAGATGATTTTTTTATGAAGTGTTTCTTGTATAACTATATATATGATCCATGTGTTTAGATAATATTTGACTTGATTTATGTTTAGATATTCAACTAGGATTGGCTGAAGAATGTATACTAGTAAATTTTTAACAAGGTTATCACATAATTCTTTCAAATTAATGATATACGTGATATTGTGAAATTATATAATTATATAAATTTTTTTATATATAATAAAATTGAAATTGGTTTTTTGGGGTTTTATTAAATTTTACTAAGAACAATTTCTCAATCATTATGTGTAAACATCTTTTATGCGTACCAATTATATAAATCATGTTACATGTCAAGGAAAAGAGTCTTAATAGTTGGGAGTCGATATGAACAAAAATATGAGAGATGATTTTTATGTATTGGTAGTAATATAGGGGGTGTTATAGGGAAAACATTTTCATTTATTTTAGATTTAATATTTAAAAAATTATACTTGAGAATTTTTTTTGGAATTTTGTTTTTGGATATATGATTCCTTTTATATTTATAGAATATTTTATCAAAATATTTTTATGATATTATAATTTTTTTTCCTTTTCATAATTCAATCTATGTGAAAGGATACCCAATATTTTAAATGTAAAACATTTTCACATGAATTTTTTGAGACCTATCTCTTGGATGGGAATTAAACTTTTTATATTCATTAATAAATTCATATGAATTGTATGATTTTACATTCTGAAAAAATATATTTATTTGAATTATTTATTCATTGGAATGTAGAGGTGGAGAAAAATATCAGATGTAAGCAGGAATTATTCAGGTCTGATAATAGTTGTGAGTTTAGTAGAAGTATATTCCATATCTTCTTAAACTATTGAGGTATATGACAAGAGATGATTATTCCATGAATTTCAGAGAAGAAAAATTAAATTAAAGAATGATCCATACAATAATAAAGAAGTTACATAACCTGAAGTTCCAATCTATAATGTGTAAGTAAATTACAATAGATATAGTAAACTATGATGAATCTTATGTAAATAGGATTCCATAAGCACTGATGTTTATGGAAATTCTAGATCTACCATGGTTTATTAAGATATAGGAACTAAACCATCTCAATGTTTTTAGAGTCCTACATATGTCCGCGTTGATTCTTTGAATTTAGACAAACTCTAATAAAAATTGAAGGTGTCTTTATTTTTAAAATATATAAATTAAAAATAGCATTTCTTGTTAGGTCTGATTATAAGAAGCAATTTAAAAAAAGTTATAATTTTCTCTTTAAAGAGTTGGAGAAACACCCAAAGAACGTCACTAAATACTTCATCCAAATAAAATTTATAAATCTATAGAAACTCAAACTACACCAACTGCTAGAATATAGAATCTTGCTATGTCAGGGTCTTCCCCAAAAGTAATATTGGTGTATTATTCCATAGTGATGAAATTTTTAGGATTTACATAAATTAATTAAACTATTTATTCTTTATTATTGGACTGACTTGTAACATCCCCAAATGATAAAGGGTTAAATGACTAAATGATATGACTCATGTGAACAAGGTGAACCTTCCTTTTCGGGAGCCTACCTGATTAGAACTCCACAGTTAACCATTCTTGGCCTGAAGTAGTGATCGGGATGGGTGACCTCCTAGGAAGTTCTCAGGGTTTGTGTGAGTGAGGAACAAAACACAATGGAAAGGAAATGTGTTGGCCTGTGGGGACTGTCATTAGTCAAATAACCCGTTCGGGCACGTGGGTGGGAACTAGGGTGGGGCCCACGTGTCTGCGGGGCAACTGGTGGGCGGGGCCCAGTTGTTACATTTGGTATCAGAGGTGGTACCCAGCCTTAAGTGCGGTGCACAGCCTGGGTTGATATATAGGGCCCACAACGAGGGCGTTGTGCTCTAAAGGGTGGGTGATTGTAACATCCCCAAATGATAAAGGGTTAAATGACTAAATGATATGACTCATGTCAACAAGGTGCACCTTCCTTTTCAGGATCCT
Organism: Viscum album; assembly: GCA_963277665.1. NCBI lineage: Eukaryota > Viridiplantae > Streptophyta > Magnoliopsida > Santalales > Viscaceae > Viscum > Viscum album. The sequence continues at coordinate 2,000,522,305 of OY728157.1, forward strand.
ACATGATTAGAACTCCACAGTTAAGCGTGCTTGGCCTGAAGAAGTGATCAGGATGGGTGACCTCTTGGGAAGTTCTTAGGGTGTGTGTGAGTGAGTAAAAAACACACTGGAAAGGACATGTGTTGGAATGTGGGGACTGTCATTAGTCAGATAACCCACAGTTAAGCGTGCTTGGCCTGAAGAAGTGATCAGGATGGGTGACCTCTTGGGAAGTTCTCAGGGTGTGTGTGAGTGAGTACAAAACACACTGGAAAGGACATGTGTTGGAATATGGGGACTGTCATTAGTCAGATAAGCCGTTCGGCCCCATGTGTATGCGGGGTAACTCGTGGGCGGGGCCCTGTTGTTACATTTGGTATCAGAGGTGGTACCCAACCTTAAGTGCGGTGCATAGCCTGAGTTGAGATATAGCCCCACAACGAGGGAATTGTGCTCTAAAGGTGTGTGTGTGTGGGGGGGGGGGGGGTGATTATAACATCCCCAAATGATAAAGGGTTAAATGACTAAATGATATGAATCATGTCAACAAGGTGCACCTTCCTTTTCGAGAGTATACCTGATTAGAACTCTAAAGTTAAGCATGTTTGGATGGGAGTAGTGATCAGGATGGGTGACCTCCTGGGAAGTTCTCAGAGTGTGTGTGAGTGAGGACAAAACACAATGGAAAGGACATGTGTTGGTCTTTGGGGACTGTCATTAGTTAGACAACCCATTCGGGCACGTGGGTGGGACCTAGGTTGGGGCCCACATGTCTGTGGGGAAACTGGTGGGCGGGGACCAGTTGTTACATGACCTATAAACGAAGCAAGGATGATGACATTAGAGTTGATGTCAATGGATTGTTTTTATTAATCAAAACAATTCATTATTAATTGTGAAATAAAATTAAATTTAAAGATGAAAGACTAATTAGAGTAAATGATATGACTCATGTCAACAAGGTGCACCTTCCTTTTCGAGAGCCTACCTGATTAGAACTTCACAGTTAAGCATGCTTGGCCTGGAGTAGTGATCAGGATGGGTGACCTCCTGGGAAGTTCTCGGGGTGTGTGTGAGTGAGGACAAAACACATTGTAAATGACATGTGTTGGCCTGTGGGGAGTGTCATTAGTTAGATAACCCATTCGGGCACGTGGGTGGGACCTAGGGTGGGGCCCATGTGTCTGTGGGGCAACTGGTGGGCGGGGCCCAGTTGTTACATGACCTATAAACGAATCAAGGATGATGACAGGAGAGTTGATATCAATGGATTGTTTTTATTAATCAAAACAATTCATTGTCAATTGTGAAATTAAATAAAATTTAAAGATGAAAGACTAATTAGAGTATCTTGAAATACCTCTCAATAGAATATGGAACAGTATAATATGGATAAAACCTCCCTCAAGGTATTTTTATAACCATATTATGTTTATTAAGATTGATCATTAAATTAAAGGAAAAGTTCAATCAACTCACTCTCTCTACTTCCCGCATATAAATTAGGTTTCCTCCCACAATTACCATCACTCTCTCTGTGTGATTATAGATGTGATTTGATTATTCTAAATGTAATATAAATTCACTAATATCATTTACATGCATGAAAGAATAAAAATTTTAGATTACTCATACTAACAAATTAACTCTAACCTCTTCCAAAACACATAGCCATCCATTTTCAATCTCTCAACTATTAATGAATATATTTAAAGTTAAGGAATATAGAATAGAAAAATAAATATATCATGTATCAAAAATTACTTATAAATGAATTATTGGACACATCCCATGCAATACATCTATAATTATATAACTAAAAAAGGTAAACCAATTACTAACTACATAAAATTGATAGGTGATAATGATTCTTATCTATCTACTCTTACTTTTGGTGTCACATGATAATCTTCTCTGATTTTGGGAAACTCCCCATATGTGGGTTTGTTTCAAATCCCATTTTCATAGTATTATCCTCATTCTATTTATAGATAAAATTTATCATATCAATTTTAAAATCTCCCCTATCATCTTACTTCTATTTTAGTAAACTTTACCCTTGGAATCCCTCAACCTTCAACTAATCGCATATTCATGAATTACCTCATGCGATAATACCCCGTTCTTTCTATTTGAATTTATGTCATTATCTATGAGGGAGGGTGTGTTTGATGAATGTTATCATAAATTTAATACTTTAAAAACAACCGTTTCTTGAATCTATTAATTTCTGTTATCTATATCTACATGATTTATAGAGTGTATCAAATTACATTTTGTTAATTAACCCACATGTCTATTAATCATAAAATTATCATGTATCTTAGTTATTTCACATGGACAAGAGAAATATTTATAAATTTATAATATTTAATGTAGATAACCATTTGTGTTAGGTTAAATACATATGTGGAATAACCTTCTCCTTCATTTCATAGATATTAATGGATATGGCATAGCCATCTAACCATGTATGTGTGATTGAATTCATTAGAAAAACCTCTATACTACCATTCTAAACCTCTCTATAACATAGCCTCACTCTATGAAATAACCAATTATATTCATTTTATTTTTTCTTTGTCCCCATAGTGTAATACCTATTCTTTGATTCAAATATTAACATCAGGATGCTCTGTCCAAATCACAATAGAAACACTATAATGTAGCTCCATTCATCTTCCTCCAAGATACATGAAATCATATTGTATAATCATAGACAATGGTGAATGACATTTTTATCTTTGAGATTTGGGGAATAATATGTCACAAATCCAAGGTTGTTCTGTAGCAACCTTTATAATACATGTGGCATCCGATCTTACCATAAACTATCCGTAGAAATACCTTAATGTTGTGAGTGATATCTATGGAACATCGAGTGTTCGAGGAAGGTACACATGGGTGAAGGCTAAATGATGTATCTTTATTTAAAGTTAATAGTTCTGTCATGAAACTGTGTTCCACATTTGAAACTTATACGAGTTAGATATTATCCATAATAGAATCTATTTCATTATGTCAATAGTGATGTCTGAAGGATGATGAAGGACACCAACCACTCCTGGTGCCGCCCCATGCTGGTGATACATTTTCCCCACTGAAAGACAAACTATCATCCAATTCATTGGTGTGATTATGTTCCCCCACTCCGCTATTTGTGACCCATGAATTCCCCTACCACCAAAAAATCCCTCCCCTTGGAAGTTCTTAGTTATCTAACCCTCTTTATTTTTTCTATATGGCTTTCACCCCTTGTATTGAGGGCTTTCTAGGGTTGGATAATTTTTTTAATATAAATTTAAATATACCTTTTAAATTTAACACCTAAAAACTAATTATTTAAAATTCTAAATAAATAAAATTATTTCAGTATTTTTATAAAAAACAAATTTTAAATTTTATTCACCCACTAAAGTATAATTTTTTTTTTGAAAATGTTGAATTAAATTTTAAATTAATGAAAACTAAATTCAAAAATAATGGGAAAACTATAAACTCATCAAATAATTCTCACATAAAAACTTATTTACCTTTAGAATATATATCTACAATAAATTAAAAAGAAACACACATGCTTCCAAAATCTAAAATTAAAAATTATTAAACTAGAAAATTATAAATGAAATGACAAAAATTGAAAAAGTCATATATGAAAAATGAATCCAATTACTTAGTAGACATAATATATTTAATTTTTTTCAAGGAAAATTGTGAAGCCTCTCCAATATTTCCTTGAAGCCTATTAATTTATCATTATTAATATTCAAATCATGATCTTCCTCCCTATTTGTTTCTTTTAGCACTCAAGTTAATATTTGTATGGAAATTTTTTCAAGCCTTGAGTATATATATAAAATTTAAAACGTAAAAGGTCTAACATCATCTACTACGTACAAACAAAAATAACTAAAAATCATGAGGATGATCAAATGTGGATTAAATAAATATGATGATTAAGGATGTAGGTAATTGTTGGATAAAACAATTAAATTTCAAATGTAAGTTTTTATCTAAGTATAGTGAATGAAAATAAAATTAATGTCCAATGAAGTTATCCTCTTTAAAAGGTACATATTCCCCACATCCCAGTCATAGTGTGAAACACATGAAAAATTAATATATATAATGGATAATCTATCTTGAATTTCAACTTTTTCTTTTTTTATTTATCTTTTTCCTATATTTTTCTAAAAGTTTAGAAATGATAAGTTTCACATCAACCATCTAAAAACAAATGATAAAAAATAGTGGTCAAGTGATGGTGATTTTTTACCCTCCATAACTCAACCCAAATTTTTTTTATAGAGGGGTAGAAATATATATAGTGAATAATTAAATGACCATTTTCCATACCATAATGAAACACATACATATTTTCTCTAAAAAATCACTCAACATTTATAGATAATGAATTTTCGTTACACTTATACATGAAAATAGATAATCATGAATAACTATAGAGTTTGGGTAGTAATGAAAATAATTGGATTATAATGTGGATCAATTTTATGGGGGTTCATTCATAGTCTCTAAGGGATAATGTTTGGGTAAATTCAAAAGGTGGGTCCAAGGATAATGGATAAATAATAAAATGTCACCATCATTTTAATTGTGTATTTTTGCAATCATTATTTTGATAAGATAAAATTCAAATCAAATTTTGTTACTTGTCCCATGTTAAGTACAAAAATTTACTAAGAATGATTTGAAATATATTTTTTAAAATTCTATCTGGAATGAGATCATTTGATATTGATGGAAATTACAGAAGGAATGTTTATTAACAAAAAATCAATCCACTTGGTATTCTGAAATTAAAATACTTAATGATGGAAGTGAAAAATTCAACCAACTATGGATTGAAATAAAAATCAGGATTCATTGAATTAAAATTTCTATACTCAATTTAATCATATAATCACCCACTTTAATTATTCAATTCTAAAAATTTCAAAATTAAAATATGGTGTCATTGTGTTCCTAATAATTCAATGTGGCGTTGGTCAAAAATAGTATCAGTAAACTATGTATGGGGTATTCTCTTTTTCCTTAAAAACCAAAATAGATTTCAAAAATAGAAGTGTATAAAAGAATAATAAATTCTAAAGTTTACTCCTTTTTCATTTTGAATATCTTTACCTCTATTCTCTTTTATTGTTTTCTACATGATTAATAGAACTCATTCAATCATGTGATATGTTTGGGGTCATAACATTATAGAAAAAAGGTATTCTACTTTTTCTTGTCTAAGGGCATATATCTCTTGTTATAAGGGAAAAATAGTTTTTTGGGAGTTACTATAGAACTGGGTGTGCACACTACTTTCTAGACACATTTAAATCATTATTTATAACTTAAAACCTAAATAATTCATTGGGAACCACCCATAAAATAGTTTACAGTACATATAACGACCCATACTTTACATACATTGTTAATACTTCAAAATTTAAGCACACTTATTACAACATATTACAAAACCACAAAGGACCGTATAGGTATAGTGTCTTTAGAAATTGGGAAACATAAACAACTGGTTCATAAATCTTCTACAGTGTCTCCCATTTATTTCATCATATCTAGGGTCCCTTTTAGCATATTCTACTTAATATCCATCTTCCTGACCTGGGGAAAAGAAAACATACAAAAAAGGGTGAGCTCAAATGCTCAGCAAGGGCAAATAAAGGAAATAAAAATCATATCATATCTTTTTGAAAATCATAACCTGCAAAAGAGATCATAATATCTTAACATGGAATAAATCATAGAAGTGAAAATCAGATCCCCATAATCATAACATAAAACTTGAAACTTTGTGGCATGCACACATTATCATGGAAAATTATTTCTTGTTAGTCATGACTTATTGCCAAGACTATCTTAGCGGACAAAGTCCATTTCTGAACCGAGTTCACTCATCGTTTCAGTCCTGTATCACTGAACTGAAATAAACTTCCGTTCCAGCCATGTCTATCTCATGAGATATAAATCTTTACCCAATGCATTGGAGGGAGATATAGGTCCCACCCATCTCATAATGATACCATTCTTATGTGTGCCACAAAATCTTAAAACATACATCATTGCATAACCCATGTAATAAAAATGGGAATCTTAAACATCGTGAAATCATAAAACAATTCATATAAGATAAAGGAATTCATAAAAAATATTTCCATCACAACATAAACAAATCCATGTAATAATAGGGATAGAAACATAACCCTTTATTATCTTAGATGGAAAATAATTTTGATAAAACACTTGAACTCCATTCTTGAGGAAAATATCCTTTCTACTTCAAAAAAACTTTTCCTTTCTTAACATGTCATAAAATTTTAAACTAAAAGAAGTTGATTAAAAATAAACTTGAAAACTTGTAAAGGAAGCTTCTTGGAAATAATGTTTTAAAAATCCATTCATGTCGTATAAGTTAAAAGAAAACATTCTTCTCGTACTTTTTTCGGAAAAGTCAAAAAGTACCTCGTACGAAAAATGACAAAAGATTGCTTTCATATTCTTTACTAAAAACTCACCAAAGGGTAAAATTGGATTTAATCTATTGTAAGTGGATGGAAACAATATTACATATTTAGGGAACATGGATGTGGATGATAAAATACACCCTAGTAAATGCCAAAGTAAAAACAATCTCGGATAAAAATGAGATTGTGATATTTCCCTTACCTTAAGTCTGATTTGCTTTGTAAGTTTCCAAAACTCCTGTATAATGATTTAAATAATGTCATTAACTTATTACAGAGTCATATTCATTGTTATGATATCATATATGGTTCACTTATGACTTTACATTACCCGTTCTTTTGTAAATTCCATGATAAAGAATCGTTTTGGGTAAAATAGTTTCATTTATCGTAGGTGTTTGGACTAGTTGTTCTCGAAATTATTATGACTTATATCATGATTTAATTACTTCCAGAATATAAAATATTATTTATATATCATATATATTCAGTATATATATATATATAATAGATAGATAAATGAAATGAAACACACCGTTCATGGAGACGGTAGTCCGTACGTACGCATGAACGCTGTTTTCCTTTCCTTATTGTCTTGAATGGAAGTAAGTAGATGACATACATATATACATAAATCCAGTAGATTTATAATGTCATATATTTCATTATTATTGCTTATATATACTTTATAATCATTCTTAAATAGTTAACATGGAGAATGAATCTCATCGCGTCGTGGAGACGGTAGTCCTTACGTACGCACGAGCGATGATATCGTTCTCATGATCGTGAACTTGTGTTGAAGTGTATATATACTATTTCAGTATCAATATCACTTTATAATAATCATATATAGTTACTCATTACACCATTATACCCATTCAATTAAGGTCGTGGCGGAAAATAGATTACACCACGGCGTGGAGACGGTATTCCGTACGTACGCACGCGCGGTGATTTCCTTTTTCCGTAGGATGGATAGAAGGTTAATCAGAGTTGTTTCATATTTATAATAACATATAAGTATATAAGAAATACTTATTTTATTACTTTATCATGAAACAACTAAAGAAGAAGAAGTTGAAGAAGAAAGAAATTGAAAAAGATCGGTAATGGATATTACCTCTTTTTGACGAGCCTTTTCTTAACCTCCACTTAAAGAACTAAGGATGGTCTTTGAAGAAGACCAGGACCTCTAGGATGATACTAGGGAAGTGGATAAGAGATTTCTGCAGGTTTTGGCCGAGCTTGAATGCTCAAATTGGTGTGAGGAGGAGAGGGAGGAGGTGCCATTTTATAAGGGAGGAGAGGGGCACCTTAGGAAAATCTCAAAATATTATTTTATATTAAGGTCAAATTCGGTTTATAATGGTTCCAATGGGTCTTATTTTGAAGATAAAGTGGTTATGGGTAGAAATCCTCTCATACAATAGGATTTAGACAAGTTTAGGTTATTATTTTAACCTTATCAATTAGATTTAACTCTAAGTTAAATAATTTAACTTTTACCGTGTCTTTTTGTTTTCTTACACTATATGGTTAATAAACTTACCATAACAAGCCAAAAGAACCCCAAGTTGTTTATTATTAATATATATATCTTTATCTAAGTCATGTTTCCAAACCTTAGATTTTTAGGAATTAAATAACAATTAATAATATAATATTTGTTTTAAAAACTAATTTATGTCAATTTTGACACTATTTGGTACATGATTTTTATGAAATTCATAACAGAATGATAAGTTCTAACCAAGTTACTTATATCAACAATAACATGTCATATTAACCTATAAAATAAATGTAAGTCATAAAAAGACTCAAATTACATTTATTTGGGCATTTATAACATCAATTATGTCAATATTTCATTAATAAGACAATTACTGCATCATCTTTGTGTCATAATAAATGATAATTATTTAATCTCTAAAAATTCTAAATAAATTCCTATGATGTAGATAATTGTATTGTATTTTTGGAGGCTATTCATGTTTGAAGTTTCATGAAGTTTATCACTAAATTAAAATTATTATACTTATAAGATTTAAGAAAGTGATATGTTGTCACATTCTTTGGTTTTAATAATAATTAAATTATTTTCATGGAAAAAAGTCCATAAAATGAATCTAATCCGACCCTTAGGTTATATGGGTATACTTTTCACCATCCAATAGTATTTTTCCAAGTGTTAGGGTAATTTTATAATCTTATATTTACCCTTAATTACCTGATTTACCTTTAACTATAGTAAATAAAATTTACCGTAGTTACTATTCACAATGCCCAAAAATAAAAAGTAGCTTATTAAAATAATTTGGACCCACTGATTCCAAATATGGAACCCATTTTTCCAAATTCAATACAAAAAAGATGCAGAAATTAAATTAAAATTAATCCCGTTGTCGAAAGAAAACTGGTTTTTCTTTAAAACATTGCAAAAGATTGAATTGATTTAACCTACGAATTCAAGGTAAAATCAATGCTAATGACATACATTATATTAAATGGTAAAAATATATTCTATTTATACTTTAAAACCATTCAATATTATAATTTAACCACATAAGATATTACGATGAAAAAAGTTGTTTTTAATTAAAATATAGCGTGTTTTTACTATTCATTAAAATATGAAAGTTATCGGAAAAATATCAAAACTTTATCTAATGTAAATTTTTATATCCTGATTCAAAAGAAGAATTTTATTTTGTCAAATTGAACATATAAACATGTAAAAAACTAGATTTAAAGTGGGTGCGCCATCAAAAGGCGGCAAAACTGCATTTTTTGAAAAATACTTATTTTACCAAAAATATTTATTTTGTTCTTATACCATGTTCTAGAAAATGTGTAAGATGAATAATAATGTTATAAAATTCAAGATTTAGTTAATACTATTCATAACGGCTAGTTCATGACAATATTATAATAATATATCATTGTTTATTAAAACCTAGTATTGCGTACAACACACGCTATCGAGGAAGGTCGTGATTGCGTGTAATGCAAGCCTAGTCAGGGTTGCGTGCTGTGAAAGAATCCTTCGTTGTTTCGTATAACAGAATCAAACCATATTTCATTTATACATTGAATATATATATATATACACAATGTTGCGTAGAATAACTATTATCAAAATTGTGTGTAACACGATCCAAAAATAGTGTTGCGTATACTACAAGCTAATACGATGTTGCGTATAGTGCAATGTAATCTTGGTGTAGAATACAACACAATAAATTAATGAAATTAAAAGAATATTTTTCATAAAATCTCGGGGTGTTACATTCTACCCCCCTTAAAATGAATTTCGCCCTCGAAATTCGTCGGGGTTATAAATGGTTTACTACTTGAAAGTTTGTTTAATAGAAACCCACATCGTAAAAAGGAATACCAAAATATGGCTTTAAAAACTAAAGTATGAAATGTAACAGTTACCCAAATTAACTCATCACTGGGTTTCCACGTAGGAGAAAATATGGATATGGAAGAAAAATCTAACCATCAAGTTCTGATGGAGAGTGGTAGAGAACATGGTTATGAAAAAGCCAACAATCGCAAAGCCATAAATTTGTGATGATCTAGGGTACCAACTGATTCATCAGATATAAGATCACTAGGATAACATTTGTGGTTTTCAAAATCATTTCCCTAAAGTTGAAGAATTTGAATTAAAATAAATACTTACTTTATTTTGGTACAATCTCACTGTTGTTCGTACTTTGAACAATTTCCACTTCATCTCTTAAAGAAATGAAGTTGAATTTGTTATTCATGAAGTGTTAATTGATCATGTGATAGAATGATGGGTCATTCCATCTGTTTCAAACAAAAGGTTAGCAAAAGTTATCAAATATACATAAGTCCATCTATGGTGAGGTTAATCGTATACGATTCCAAGAATGAACCTATACTTCATATATCATACCGCATAATAAAATAAAACTAGTTTCTACTAAACAAGGACTTCCTGTAGGCCAGTGGTAGGCGATAAAGGCCAGTCGCACTTCGGTTGTGGGTTCGATTCCCACAGCCTTGTCTGACGCGATGGGTTGTCGCCCGTCCTGCAGGTTGTCCTTTTTCTAAAGCTATATGACTATAACATCCCATCAATAATATCGAAAAAAGTTCTATCCTAACTTATTTCCAACATAATCCATTCCAATCTTTAGTCTTATCTAAAATACTTCGGTCCAAGATCATAATATAAAGAAAATGATTACTTGAAATGTCATCAACCAACCATCATTTATCTCCCATTATCTTGTTGGTCACATTCCAATCATGTGAATACCGTAATCATGTATTCTCTTGAAAAATGAATACCCATTAAACCTTAGTGAAAACTTGAATGCTGTCAAAGTTTAACTCTTTCCACATACCAAAATCCAAAAATTCTATACAGTCCAACCATGATATAACCTTCTCCTTATATCAGTCATGAGCTCATAAATACTATCAAACATTTAATTTTCTCCTTATCCCTTCATTATGCGCATATCATCTACTTTCCAAAAATACTGGTACCATTCATCACATACTTTCAAAACTTAAGGAAAGACAATAGTGTAACAATCCTTATATGTCTCTTTATTCCATAGTACCATGAGATTACTTATACAACATTACACTTGATAAACATGTAATCATTCCACTACATTCTTAAACCATTGATCGAGCTTCAACAATTCTTTCATCTCACATATCATTTCTAGTCTCATCATCATCATCAACATAAATACTACCCATACTACCATACTTATTCTCTTCATGAGACTTTCCCTTAGGGCATTGGTTTGCATAATGCCCATACATTCCACATTTAAAACATTTATCCATTGTTGATGTCGTAGCAATACCATTATCCTCATCCCTAGTGTTAACTGAACATTTTCCTTTTCACTTACTAGCTTTGTGTCCTTCTTTTCCACACCCAAAGCATCTTCCAGTTCCTTTGAAACATTCTCCTTGATTCCTCTTCCCACATGATTTACATAGGGGAAATTGAACTTTCTTTCCTCTATGATCATCATGAAACTCCATCTTTCTCTTATTAGCTGAGTTAGGAAACTTACCAAATTTTACTTTATTGATCATATTATGAGATTGCTGATTCGGCATAATAATTATGTTTGGACCTCCAAATCCCATTTCATTTGGTTTCTCATGAAGAATATCATTCCATTGTCCATCATATCCTCCATTATCGTGAATCATCTTGTTTCCAGCCATTTTCTAAAACCCAAAAAGAATAGTGTGAGAGGAAAAAATCATAATTAAGGGGGAGTAACTTCAATATCTAACAACTTTGGTTTAATATAATATCGTTACCGTACTTCTAGGACTATATACTATACATATACTTATCCTTAGGGACATCCCTAGACATACCTTAGAAATATCTATAGGGATCTCACTAACGTTTTCACATCTTAGTTTCCAAAGGTTTACTAAACCTTTCCTCTGATACCAACTGTAACGACCCATACTTTACATACATTGTTAATAAATCAAAATTGAAGCACACTTATTACAACATATGACAAAACCACAAAGAACCGTATAGGTATAGTGTCTTTAGAAACTGGGAAACATAAACAACTGGTTCATAAATATTTTACAGTGTCTCCCATTTATTTCATCATATCTAGGGTCCCTTTTAGCATATTATACTTAATATCTATCTTCCTGACTTGGGGAAAAGAAAACATACAAAAAAGGGTGAGCTCAAATGCTCAGCAAGGGCAAATAAAGGAAATAAAAATCATATCATATCTTTTTGAAAATCATAACCTGCAAAAGAGATCATAATATCTTAACATGGAATAAATCATAGATGTGAAAATGAGATCCCCATAATCATAACATAAAACTTGAAACTTTGTGGCATGCACACATAATCATGTAAAATCATTTCTTGTTAGTCACGACTCATTGCCAAGACTATCTTAGCGGACAAAGTCCATTTCTGAACCGAGTTCACTCCTCGTTTCAGTCCTGTATCACTGAACCGAAATAAACTTCCGTTCCAGCCATGTCTATCTCATGAGATATAAATCTTTACCCAATGCATTGGGGGGAGATATAGGTCCCACCCATCTCATAATGATACCATTCTTATGTGTGCCACAAAATCTTAAAACATACATCATTGCATAACCCATGTAATAAAAATGAGAATCTTAAACATCGTGAAGTCATAAAACAATTCATATAAGATAAAGTAATTCATAAAAAATATTTCCATCACAACATAAACAAATCCATGTAATAATAGGGATAGAAACAGAACCCTTTATTATCTTAGATGGAAAATAATTTTGATAAAACACTTGAACTCCATTCTTGAGGAAAATATCCTTTCTACTTCAAAAACACTTTTCCTTTCTTAACATGTCATACAATTTTAAACTAAAAGAAGTTGATTAAAAATAAACTTGAAAACTTTTAAAGGAAGCTTCTTGGAAATAATGTTTTAAAAGTCCATTCATGTCGTATAAGTTAAAAGAAAACATTCTTCTCGTACTTTTGTCGGAAAAGTCAAAAAGTACCTCGTACGAAAAACGACAAAAGATTCCTTTCATATTATTTACTAAAAACTCACCGAAGGGTAAAATTGGATTTAAAATATTGTAAGTGGATGGAAACAATATTACATATTGAGGGAACATGGATGTGGATGATAAAATACACCCCATTAAATGCCAAAGTAAAAACAATCTCGGATAAAAATGAGATTGTGATATTTACCTTACCTTAAGTATGATTTGATTCTTAAGTTTCAAAACCTCCTGTATAATGATTTAAATAATTTCATTAACTTATTACAGAGTCATATTCATTGTTATGATATCATATATGGTTCACTTATGACTTTATATTACCCGTTCTTTTGTAAATTCCATGTTAAAGAATCATTTTGGGTAAAATCGTTTCATTTATCGTAGGTGTTTGGACTTGTTGTTCTTGAAATTATTATTACTTATATCATGATTTACTTACTTCCAGAATATAAAATATTATTTATATATCATATATATTCAGTATATATATATATATATATATAATAGATAGATAAATGAAATGAAACACACCGTTCATGGAGACGGTAGTCCGTACGTACGCATGAACGCTGTTTTCCTTTCCTTATTGTCTTGAATGGAAGTAAGTAGATGAAATACATATATACATAAATCCAGTATCTTTATAATGTCATATATTTCATTATTATTTCTTGTATATACTTTATAATCATTCTTAAATGGTTAACATGGAGAATGAATCACATCGCGTCGTGGAGACGGTAGTCCGTACGTACGCACGAGCGATGATATCATTCTCATGATCGTGAACTTGTGTTGAAGTGTATATATACTATTTCAGTATCAATATCACTTTATAATAATCATATATAGTTACTCATTACACCATTATACCCATTCAATTAAGGTCGTGGCGGAAAATAGATTACACCACGGCGTGGAGACGGTATTCTGTACGTACGCACGCGCGGTGATTTCCTTTTTCCGTAGGATGGATAGAAGGTTAATTAGAGTTGTTTCATATTTATAATAACATATCAGTATATAAGAAATACTGATTTTATTACTTTATCTTGAAACAACTAAAGAAGAAAAAGTTGAAGAAGAAAGAAATTGAAAAAGATCGGTAATGGATATTACCTCTTTTTGACGAGCCTTTTCTTAACCTCCACTTAAAGAACTAAGGATGGTCTTTGAAGAAGACCAGGACCTCTAGGATGATACTAGGGAAGTGTATAAGAGATTTTGGCAGGGGTTGGTCGAGCTTGAATGCTCAAATTGGTGTAAGGAGGAGAGGGAGGAGGTGCCCTTTTATAAGGGAGGAGAGGGGCACCTTAGGAAAATCTCAAAATATTATTTTATATTAAGGTCAAATTCGGTTTATAATGGTTCCAAGGGGTCTTATTTTGAAGATAAAGTGGTGATGGGTCAAAATCCTCTCATCCAATAGGATTTAGACAAGTTTAGGTTATTCTTTTAACCTTATCAATTAGATTTAACTCTAAGTTAAATAATTTAACTTTTTCCGTGTCTTTTTGTTTTCTTACACTATATGGTTAATAAACTTACCATAACAAGCCAAACGAACCCCAAGTTGTTTATTATTAATATATCTATCTTTATCTAAGTCATTTTTCCAAACCTTATATTTTTAGGAATTAAATAACAATTAATAATATAATATTTTTTTTAAAAAACTAATTTATGTCAATTTTGACACTATTTGGTACATGATTTTTATGAAATTTATAACAGAATGATAAGTTAGAACCAAGTTACTTATATAAACAATAACATGTCATATTAACCTATAAAATATATGTAAGTCATAAAAAGTCTCAAATTACATTTATTTGGGCATTTATAACATCAATTATGTCAATATTTCATTAATAAGACAATTACTGCATCATTTTTGTGTCATAATAAATGATAATTATTTAATCTCTAAAAATTCTAAATAAATTACTATGATTTAGATAATTGTATTGGATTTTTGGAGACTATTCATTTTCGAAGTTTCATGAAGTTTATCACTAAATTAAAATTATTATACTTATAAGATTTAAGAAAGTGACATGTTGTCACATTCTTTGGTTTTAATAATAATTAAATTATGTTCATGGAAAAAAGTCCATAAAATGAATCTAATCCGACCCTTAGGTTATATGGGTCTAATTTTCGCCATCCAATAGGATTTTTACAATTGTTAGGGTAATTTTATAATCTTATATTTACCCTTAATTACCTGATTTACCTTTAACTATAGTAAATAAAATTTACCGTAGTTACTATTCACAATGCCCAAAAATAAAAAGTAGCTTATTAAAATAATTTGGACCCACTGATTCCAAATATGGAATCCATTTTTCCAAATTCAATACACAAAAGATGCAGAAATTAAATTAAAATTAGTCCCGTTGTCGAAAGAAAACGGGTTTTTCTTTAAAACATTGCAAAAGATTGAATTGATTTAACCTACGAATTCAAGGTAAAATCAATGCTAATGACATAAATTATATTAAATGGTAAAAATATATTCTATTTATACTTTAAAACCATTCAATATTATAATTTAACCACATAATATATTACGATGAAAAAAGTTGTTTTTAATTAAAATATAGCGTGTTTTTACTATTCATTAAAATATGAAAGTTATCGGAAAAATATCAAAACTTTATCTAATGTAAATTTTTATATCCTGATTCAAAAGAAGAATTTTATTTTTTCAAATTGAACATATAAACATGTCAAAAACTAGATTTAAAGTGGGTGCTCCATCAAAAGGCGACAAAACTGTATTTTTTGAAAAATACTTATTTTACCCGAAATATTTATTTTGTTCTTATACCATGTTCTAGAAAATGTGTAAGATGAATAATAATGTTATAAAATTCAATATTTAGTTAATACTATTCATAACGGCTAGTTCATGACAATATTATTATAATATATCATTGTATATTAAAACCCGGTATTGCGTACAACACACGCTATCGAGGAACGTCGTGATTGCGTGTAATGCAAGCCAAGTCAGGGTTGCGTGCTGTGAAAGAATCCTTCATTGTTTCGTATAACAGAATCCAACCATATTTCATTTATACATTGAATATATATATATATATATACTCAATGTTGCGTAGAATAACTATTATCAAAATTGTGTGTAACACGATCCAAGAATAGTGTTGCGTATACTGCAAGCTAATACGGTGTTGCGTATAGTGCAAGGTAATATTGGTGTAGAATACAACACAAGAAATTAATGAAATTAAAAGAATATTTTTCATAAAATCTCGGGGTGTTACAGTACAAGTATCTTTAAAGACATAAAAGTTTTTTCCCCTTAAATTCATTTTGCACTATAAGACCCTATTTTATGCATTAACTTAATAAATATAGATAATTTAATCCAAAGTAATGTATTTTTATACATAAATTCATTATGGTGTATCTACATAGTAATCGAGGTGTTTATTACATAAAACCATTGGCCTAATAGGTTTTACCATGATGCACACCTAACCCCTCTTCCATTCAGTTTTATCCTCTTAACCTCAATCCCTATGCGATTCCATGCGAGATTTTGTTAGTTTCCACTACTTCTCATATCCTCCATTCATTATTTAATCTATATGGTGGTTGGGTCACTTTTCCCTATTATGCAGGATTTCTTGTTCTTCATTACCATTGGTAAAGAAAAAATCATTGTGCAGAACTATGGACATGTTAGCCCAATAGTGATGTTTTTTTAATTCTTTTAGATCCATTGTGGGATCTTCTTATAGTGGCCAATCCTTTATTTATTATGGTGTTTTGTGTTCATGTTTTTTGAGTTATTTTTTGACCTAACCTATTAACTGGAATTTTTTTATCATGGAAGGCGATTAAAAGCTATGGGAATCAATCCAGGGGCCTCCGTTGTGTTTTTTTATTATTCCCCATGTTGGTGGATCCTATTGTGGGCATGTGAAACCTGAGTTGAGGTAGGTGCTTCTTTCTATGGCCAATACTGGATTATATTTATTGCACCTATTTTACAAATAGAAATAAAAATGACTTATTAGAACTAATTTTAAATAATAATTGTATTTTATTAAATGTTGGTTCTCTCATTGTTTTGGGTAAAAGAAAATGGTTTCCTCAAAGTTAGTTTTGGGGTAAGAAAGTTTTGTGAAATTTATTATGAAATGTAAAAACCTTTGAAATTATTTATGAAATAAAACACATGAGAATCCTTGGGATCTTGGGTTTTTGGAATAGCTTGGTGCCATCATCTATTATATTTTTGAGAGGTTCAATAATGGGGTGTTCTTATAGACACTAATACTAATTTTTGGGTACTTGGATTAACATTATTGGGGGGGGGGGGTTCAATGAAGGGGTTTTCTTTTAATACATTGTCTTATGATCTATGGAATTCAATATTCAATTGAAATTAATTATGGTTTGAATAGTCTGCTAGTCTGAAATTTTGGGATCAGTGGACTATTTTACGATTCTGCATATATATTTATTGTTTGGTTATGATTATTGAAACTATGATTTGTACCTATTTTTACATGTCTTTTTTTTTTCAAACTGTGGAAAGGGAAATATTAATAATGCTTTTGATGAGAAATTTATTTATTGATTATTATTATATTTTTTACTTTAATAAATAATATTGGGCTTAGTTTTATAGATAAATGACATGGAACACCTGGGAGGGATCCTAATAAGCCAATTTTATTTCAACCAACAAACCCCTTTGGTGGTGTGTAGACCTAGTTATGTCTTTTGATTAAGGGAATAAAAAAGCTTCTATAGTGATGCAGTGAAGTTTTTTTCAGTTGGGTATGGATAATTGTTGTGAGATAATGGGATGTTTCCCATATATCACGTGTAGTTGATGATTTTTTTGTTTGTCCTTTATTTTTAGACATGTACCTTAGAGTTTGGTTTAACATATTTTAGGTGCATCACTTATTTTATTTTTATTTATCTATGGAATATATTTATTTTTATTCTTATTCCATTGTATAATTATTCTATGTATATATATTCATATGTTATCTTGTTTAGATTGGATGAAATCATTGCCACTATTTATTATTGTTTATCAGGTGTTAGTCTCCAGCCTATTGGGATCAGGGGTGCCCTTCCAGTTTTTTCATTATTGGGTTAGGTCTATGTTTGTGAGGGTATCCCTGGTCATTTATATAAAATTTTGTATCAAAGGATGGCTATGATCAGTCCTGTGTTGTTTTTAAATGAGATATTATATTGTTAGAACTTGAGAGGTAAGTTGTGGTGAGTTACTAGATATCTCTTTCCATGATAAGACTCAAGTAGAAATGGAAATTTATAATTTGTTTATGTTTTGTTCGGTTTTGATATTAATCTAAGTTTTCATATTATAGTTTTTTGTTTGGAATTATACTATTCTAGTTGTCAAATCATTTCTTATATTTTTAGTGTGTGCTGATAGGACTCTGAGACGTCTTCCACAGATCCATAAGAGGTTGCAATAGATTCTTCATAAAGGAATATGATTATGGATTAGAATTTTATAGGGGAAATTGATTGAGTAGTTTTTTTATGTAGAAAAAAATGGTCTACATTTCTATAAAAAAGATTTTTTAGGTACAACCATTATCTAGGGGAGAGTGGGATCCGTGTTCTAGTCTTTCAATACCTTACCGCCTATAGTTTAAGTGTTTTCTATTTACTATTACTCTTTATCTTGATGTGATTTATTATCTTTTTTATCTAGACATAGAAGTACAAGATTTTCTTGATGATTTCCCAGATCAATTCTTTGACTTTCCTCTAAATAGTTAGACATAGTTTTTATTTTCCATGTGTTCGATACATAACTAATCACGATATACTCCTATAGTACGTAACTATAAAAGATGAAATAGATCAAGATTCAATTTTATGATCTAATATAGAAAGGTTTTTTCATCCCAATGTTTCTCCATGGGAGGCCCCTATAATCTTTTACATGAATGATGATTGATCCCTTTGATTATGCATAAATTATCACAAATTGAACCAGGTAATGGTTAAGAATATGAGTCCTTTTCTAGTGTGTATGACTCATTTGACTATTTAATTAGGGAAAATTGGTTTTGAATGATCGATCATAGGTCAGGTTTTCATCATCTTAGAGTTAAAGAGTATGATATATCAATGATGTATTTTAGGATCAGGTAAAACCATAATAAATATCTTGGGATTCTTTTGGGTATGATGATTGTTTCCATCTTTTTTATTTCTATAATTAATTGGAAAATCCATAAGTATCTCTACATTTTTCTGGTAGTGTTCATGGTTGAAATTTTGTATTATTTTATATCTGGACATTTTCATGAGAACCATATGAATTTGGTTTTAGAAATATTAAGGATTAGGCATTGGTATGGAAATTTTTCAAAATATAATTTTAAATCCAAGAAGTGATGTTCTTGGGGGAATCTAATTTATGATTGTGGCATATTAGTTGACCCTGAATAGGTGGGGGTTGTCTTGTCATGGGAGGTGCCAAAAAATGTACTTTAGATATAGGTATATATAGGTATTTTCAGATACTATCTATTGGTTTATAAGGACTTTTCAATGTAATCATCACTGTTGAATGATTTAACAATAAAGGGATGAAATTAAAATAGGATGAAAATCATTAGAGTTATTTTGATTTGTTTAAATGATTGATAACATAAGTAGTTATCTTAATCATACCTACCCCTAATAAGGGGTATGTTATGTATTATTATTCTTCTGGTGCAGTTATGGGTTGCGTGCTTATATAAGAAGATCATGTGGTGGATTCTAGATATCACCAAATTTGACCACATGAGAAGAATTACCCCATCCATGATTTATATCTTTTATTGGTTATGGATGCATAAAAATTTTGGTGGAACTATATTTTTAGGGAGAGTTCCACATTATTTTCTAACCATAAGAGATAATGTTATATATTTTCTAAAATGGACATGAATGTCATACAGATATGGTGGGTGGAATACCATTAGAAAATTGATTTTTAACATCTCATACACCTTGGGGAAGATGAATGTAATTATGGATGATCTCAATAGGACTGTACCATTTTCAGATGTCTTGGAATTATAGGAAGAGTGAAACTTGATTGGAATCTTCCTTTAGATGAATCTGGATACTCCAAAAGATGTTTTAGGTATGGTTTTGACAAGTTTTGAGCTAATATATTCTCTCCTTGAGTTTATTCTATAGAGTCTTCTATAGGATAATTATTTCATAGGAATCAAAGAAATCATTTATGGTGGAGTGACCACTTTTTGTGGGACTCTACCTCCCAGTAGTATTACCTACTTCAAGAATTAGGTCTTAATACCAGAATCAATAGTGAGTTCAATTTTATTTCCATTATAGTTCTTTATTATCCATTCATCCAATTACTGTTATGATGTATTATGACATGATATGAATATTCTTGTGGTTCGGTATAAATTATGACATTGTATATTATTTTTCCCAATATTACACCTACCATCAAAAAAATGGATAACACCTAAAACCTTCATGTTTCCTCCAATTTATTCCACCACTAGTTCAGAAATGGGTGGAAGAGTCCAAGAAAAACATTTTTTTCATTACCAGTAAATCCTAAAAAGAATTATTCTATCTAGGTGGTGATTGATTAGTTAACAAAATCAACCATCTTATTCATATTAGGGACAATAATATGGTTGAAGATCTTATTAAGCTATATTTTAAATTTATTTTTTGGTATCATGGGGTTCTATTTACTATTTTTTCAGATAGGGATCCCAAGGTTACCTACTGGATATAGAAGAGTCTTTAGGTGGCAAGGAGGACTTAGTTTCTTTTTAGTAAAAAAAAACCATTTATAAAAATATGGTTAGATAAAGTGTTCAATTATGATCATGGAATATATGATTTGTGCATATGACTTGGATTTATGTTGATATTGGGATAAACATTTAGGATCAGTTGAGTTTTCATTAAAAAATTGTTACCAGTCGTTGATCAGAACCACTCCCATGGAAGATTTGTATGTTCTCTCATGAAGGACATGTTTTTGTTTGGAAGAGGTGGGAAATGAATCAGTTTTCAGACTCAGTCTTATTTAGGATACATTATATTAGATTCAAGATATGTGTCGTTGTATTGATAAATTACTGATTCCAAATAAATCATATAAAGATCGTCCACATCTCCCATTATCGTTTTCCATTGGTGACTGATATTTCTTGAAATTGTCACCAATTTTAGTCCACCGTTATCTTGGGGAATAAGGAAAGTTGTCTCTACGATATTTTATACCATTTTAGGTCAATAAATTAATTGGGACAGTCACATATCAGTTATCATTGGTGATTTTTTGATAGGTATCCAGGATGTTTTCCACATATCTCAGCTCAAGAAGTACCATCCTCATCCCTCTTATTTTTAGAGTTGGGAATTGATAGAGTCAGATACAGAATCATCAGTGGTAGTGTAGATAATGGAGATTCTTTGGTATTATTTAAATGTCTTCAGTGGTAATTCTATCTCATTGGTGAAAGTGATCTGGGGACACATATCATATTCACACAAGACTTGGAAGTGAAATTTTTTGGTGAGGGTGAATTTTACTCATATAATTATAGAAATCCCTTCTTCCACATGGATTTATGGGGATATAATTCATTATAATCAGGATATTGTAAAATCCTTGATAAAATGGTATTCACATTTTCTTGTTTAATGGATTTTTTTCCTTTGGTTTATAGGCCAGAATAAAATTTCATTGTTGTTACTGTAGAACCTGGGGTGTATGAAGCTTGATGGAAGAATTTGTGATTGATGTTATAGAATACATCATAGTTCATTAATTATGAAATGATCATAATATTTTTTATGGTACAAAAATATTGAAAGACTTAAAATCCACTTTTAAAATTTAAATTCCTCTTACATTATAAGGCTCACTTTTGTGCTATAAAATAATTGATCAGGATAATTTAATCCAAGAAAATATGTTTTTTTGTCATGAATAATTATGGGGTATTTATAACATTTAAAATCTTCTTAAACCAGAATACCTTTAATCAAATAGGTTTTCTGTGATACATGTATAACCCTTATTCTATTCTATTTATTACTCCCATCCGTGAACCCTATATGATTAAATGTGAAATTGGGATGGTCTACACACCTTAAAAGATTATCTATTAAATGTTTCATCTATAAGGAAGTTACATTTATTCTCCTTGATAATAATTCCTTTTACATATTAATTCCATTTTGATGGAAAAAAATTTTTATTCATTTATGATGAGTTTACCATGGGTTTCAATTTTTTATTCTTCTATATCTGTTGTGCGATCATCTTCTGAGGATCAGTCTGTTGTTTATTGTGGTGCAGTGGGTGAATGTTCTTTGAGGTATGTTGTGACCTAACCTCTCATCTGGATATTAATTTTTAATGAATTTGATTTAATGTTTTTGACCTATATTTTTTTCCTTTTGTTCCTTCCATTGTTAGTAGACCCCATTGCAGGCACGTCCGACCTAGTTTGAGGTTAGTAGTTCCATATATAGCCTATATTGGATGAATTGTATTACTCCAATATTATAAATTTATATATAAATGAATTTAAATGTTTTATTTTCATGAAAAAATGGATTTTGATAAAATAGGGGGTTTACCATGGTTTTGGGTAAATAAAAATAGTGTTTTAAATTACTTCTTGGTGGAATAAATGGTTGTTAAATTATTTCTGAATTGACTAACCCTTTTAAATGATTAATGAAATGTATAACATGAAATTACTTGTGTACTTTGATGGTAGGAGTATCTTGGGGCCATTGTCTATTGTATTATTGGGTTTCACTCATGGTATGTTTCTCTTCTATATAGGATTTTTGTTTGAGGGAAATGCTTTGATGTTGTTGGGGTTTCACTCATGGGCATTTATATACTTCTTAAGCCTATGTTTTAAGGACTTGGGTGTGTAGTAGTCATTTTTTGGGAACATGTAGTCTACTATTACAACCTTATGTGATCCTTATAATGTTTAAAATAATTCTTAGCATTGTACTATATTCCATTATGTATAGAAACTATGCATCAGAAGTATTTTTACCTATATTGATTTTGATCTATCCAAAAAGGGAAATATTTATCACGATTTTGATATAAAACTATTTTGTTACTCAAAATTAAAATTTTTCATTTAAATTAGAATACTACTATTATTTATATAGATAATTGATATATATATCCTAGTTGGGATCATAATGATCTTGTTTATATCACACTATACACACCACATCGATAGTGGTTAGATCTAGTTATGTCTTTTGATGTAGGGAAAGGATGGGAACCATAGTGATGTAATGATGATTCTGTAAGCTAGGTATGGGTAGCTCGTGGTGAGATAGAGGGGAATTTCCCACATATCATGTGGACTATATAATTTTTTGTTGTTTTTCATTTTTTTACCTATTCCTTCAAGTTTGGTTTTGGTTCTTTTAGTTTTATTGCATCTATTGTATTATTTATGTCATTGAATATATTTATTCTCATTTTTCATCAATTTACCCTTATAATATGTATATATCTACCATTTAATCTTGTTCAAGTTTGGTGAAATTTTAACCTCTATTTTTTGATTCGCTTTTTCTAATCACCAGCCCATGGGGATTAGGAACTCTCTTTATGTATATAGAAGGTCGAGTCAGGTCCCATTTTGTGAGGGTATCCTAGATTAGTTCATTATAGTGGTATAGAGTAAAACTTTTCATATTAAAACAATATTGAATTTAAAATGTGTCACGTGTAGCTATTATATCTTTCCCCCACATTATGCTAAATTTTTCAATAGGTGGAGGGTTATCAGTGGCAGAATACCATAATGATTGAAATCGAAGTACATGATTATTCCAAAACACAACTCACTCTTGTTTTCCTCCTCTATTGGTCACTCTTTTTCAAATTACCCAGTGGCTCTATCCAATTCGGTTGCTACCATTTAATCTTATTCATAATTCTAGGGATTATATTAAATAAGATCTATACTATATTTTTAGATTTCAGCAGCCCAGACATCCTCCTCCACTTTTTCTACATCATTATTAGTTACGATTTCATCTTCTTCTTCCTACTTATTAGATAAGTAGGTTTCCTCCATGAAAAATTCAGAATAAGAATAAAAACTGGAAATTATCTAGGATTAAAACTCAAGTTCAATAATTAATTAAAATTGATATTTAATTAAGTCTTGATCCTTGCTTTCTTCCATAATTTCGTCAACTCTATTAGATATGTAATCAAAGAGTAAAAGTCCTCTATTAAACTTATATTACGTGATTCATTTCAATTTTATGAAAACATTGGTGTAGTTTTGGTTCCCATGGGTTTTCATGATGTTCTCATCTTAATCTCTAAATATTCATCATATCTTATTAATTGTTTTTTATTTGAATGAAATATAAATTATTATTTGAATTAGGGACTTCATTATTTCTTGTTCATGAGATCTCAAAGAAAAAAAATAAGAATGTGTAAAATTAAATGTTGAATAAAAATGAAAGAGTGAAATATAAAATCAGAATAAATCAAAGTGGTAGAGAAAACTATATTCTAAATATTGAATTTATAATATTCTTGTCATGAAAAAATTATTGGAAATTTAATGAGCCTATAGAAAAACTTTGAATCATTCAGATGAATCAAATTTATATGTCTATAGTATCCTAGTATAAACCTACTACTAGGATGTAGAATATTTAGAAGACAGGGGAAATCACATAAGGAAAAGGTATATGATATTCAACAGTATTGATGATGTCACAATTTACCAAAATTAACTAAACTATATAAGATGTGTGATTGGAATGACTAAAAAATTAAACATTTACGATGAGAGAAGAGTTTTTATCAAAGGATTGTTTTTTATAAATGAAAATTATTCAATCATTAATTATGATGCTACATCAAATTAATTGTGACAATACATCTGAAGTATCTATCATGGACACTCATTATAAGATAGAATAACATAAGAGATATAAACCATCTCTAAATTTAAATCTATAACAAGTTTACATTAATTACATTAAATCGTTAACCCAAATGAGAAGTACATTTAACTCCATCTCCCCACTCCCCTGAACTAAATTGTATTTTCTCCAATAATTATGATGACTCATCTAGGTAATTATGGAGATGATTTGATTATTCTTACTATAATAAAAATTAAAAAAACTATTCAGAATCATGAATGAATCAAGAAAAAGAGTAATCATACTCTCCCATCAAATCTACCCTCTCCCACAACACTTACCCAATCATTTTCAATCTCTAGACCATTAATAAATAGATTAGAAGGCGATGAATATAAAATAAAATAAATCTTTAAAAAATGATGACCTAATTTATTTTATGGACACAACCCAGTTACCAAATCAATTATTACATAATGTAAGGAAAAAGTGAAAATAATTCATAAACTGTAATGACTTGATAGGTGAAAAAGATCCTCTATAATCTGCTATAACTTCAGGTGTTTGACTATAATATCCTCTTTGGTCTAGGAACCTTCCCCCTGAGTGGTTTAGTTTCATCTCCCATTTTTATATTAGCATCATTCTATTATTTATTGAGAAAACTCTCTCTTATCGATGTGAAAATCCTTACTATATTTTCCATTGAATTTTACTGATCTTTACTCTTTAAATTTATCAGAATTATAGAGATCACATATCCATGAATTCCCCCATGCGATAATACACCATTATCTCTATTTCCATTTTAATCCTTATCCATGAGTGGTTTTTTTTGGGGAATCATCAAATCAATTCAAACCATCAAAAATAATTTCTTTTTGAACAATTTAATATCTCTCAACCCCACCAATGATTTATGTAGTACTTCAAAGTCCTCTTTGTTTGGAGAGGATACCTACATGTTTATTATTCTTAAACTTCTACTATATCATAGTTTTATCACATGGATAAGAGATAGAATCATGTACTTGAAATATTTAAAGTAGATATCATTCTACATAATAGAGGATTCTTATGTGGAATATCCTTCTCCCACATTGTATGGATTTTCTTGGATATGGTGTAGTTATCCAACCATGTTTGCATCCTCCTCTTCCTATGAAAAACATTATATTACCATTATCTTCCTCTCCACAATGTATATTCACCCTATTCCATTTCCAATTTCATTTATATTTCTCCATGTTTCCCAATGGTTCAATACTCATTCATAACTGTAGCCTCCAGCTGCAGGAATCTCCATCCACCACTAAACAACAACTCATTTTCTCAACTCCCTTTATCTTCCTAAAACCTATAGGGAACCACGGTGCAACATCACAGCCTATAGTGGATAACATCATCATCAATGAGTTGAAGTGTAAACTACACATCAAATCAAAGGATCTTGTGTAACAACCTTCAGAATACAAGTGACATTCAATCATAAAATCAACCACACATGGTGGCTCAATAGTATAGTAGGTGATATCTATGTTGTAGAAGGTGTCTAAGGAAGGAGGAACATAAGAAAATACAGAATTACGTCACTTAATTTTAATTTAATAAATCCCACATGAAGCATTCTAACATAGTAAAATAGAAAGAATAATCTCTAATTAATAATTGAATCCATTTTATTCAATTAGTAGTGATGCCAAATGTGTTTCAAAGAACACCTAATGTTGTCTATGACAAACCACACCAATGAAACATTTATCTTTCCACTACATAGACAGTCCTCCCATGTGTCACCATGAATGACTTATTTATTCCTCTATATCCCTGGTGTGATAACCCCTTAGATGTGATTGTTTGGATACCTTTTAGGGATTGGTCAGGTGGCTTGAACCCCTTAGGTTGAGGGATATCTAGTGTTGGACAATTTTTTGGATAATTCATTAATAATATATTTACTATTTCCAACTTATAAAAAACACTTAATAATTATAAATAATTAATCTTATTATTTTCGTTTTCAAAAAATTAAAATTTGAAATGTTATTCACCAACATAAAAAAAATAAAACAAACTTTGGAAGAAATATTGAATTAATTTATAAATTAAAGGATACTAAAATAATTAAATGTATGAAAATTAGAAATTCATAAGTTGGTATAGTATAATGACTTGACCATGGATGATAATTAAGTTGAATTTAAATACTTAACTGGAAATATCTATATTGATCTTAATTAGAACACAAAAAGTACCCATGTTCTTGTGAATTCATATAGCAGCACAAACTATTTCTTAGCTATGATAACAAAAGATATACTAGAGTGATCGATGGATAATTAGGATATAGTAATAAAACCAAAATCTGAGATTCTATATGATGTAGTGGTATATAGAGATAAATTGTAGGATGTATTATGGATTTGAAAAATGGTCAAATAAGAAGTTCAAAGGTATAGAGATTAAAGATGCATATTAATTTTAATTAATATAGGGGAGCCCAATACTGAAAAATATGTTATAAGTATTAGTGATTTTAAATTGTTGTTGTAATACATGATGGTTAAACTATATTCTTTATATGTGAATAAAAATAGTGACTTGCAGGAATTGCTACGATGGATGAAGGGATATGGGAAAACTAGTTATTGTGGATGAAACAATAATCACATGGAATGAAATGGTATAATGATAGGATTATCATGAATTATTTTCAATATAAAGGGCATAAACATTGTTGAAATATTTTCACTGATATTTAAACAAACTATAATCCAAATAACACCGAGTATAGTTTATTCTGAGAAATTTCACATAGGGAAATTGGAAATAAATATGGAATTTTATATGGATACATGGAGTATTAAATTTACATTATCTAGTGATATGGTTTAATAGATCAACAAAATTCCAGAGTGATATGAAATCTAAAAAATAATCAATGGATTGATAGATGATCCATGAATGTGGAGTGGGATATTTTACACATTCATTACAAATAAGTTATTTATGTAGGGTAATATGGATCTTAGTTTCTACCAAATGTAATTTTAAGAAGGGTATATTAGCCAGCTCATCATATACATGTATAATTTTCTTATCATAGGTTACTGAATTTTATGGAATCTAGATCTGAAGAAAGTGTTTTTTGGAAGCATGTAGATTAATGATCAAGGGGTATCCACAAAAATACTGATGATGAGAAGTTATTTTAAAAAACATGTATGTTTGGTATTTAGTCAAATAGATTTTTTTGGTAGGTTATCTAGATATTTATTATATCTATATATGATCTAGTCTCAACTACCATGGATGGAAACTATATGTCATCTTTAATAAAAGTAATGATGGTAAAATATGAGATCAATTACTAGGATAATATGAATTTTAAATTATTGAAAGGAAGATTGATGTATGGAATGGTGTTCAATCACTTGGAAATTGCATACATAATGGGATTACTCATCTTGTTCATGTCCAATTATGAGTAAGGGAATAATGAAAACCTGAAATGTTTTATTGTACACTCAAAATAATGAAAAATAAATCTTTATATATCAATATTGATGATATATTTTATGGTTATATAGTTGGGGGATATTCAGATACTTAGAATCATACAACATATTTTGTTTTACCCTATATAGAAAGGGTAGTAATATGGATATCATAGTTGGAACTGGTGGTTTTTTTACAATAATGAAAGAAGAACATGTTGAAAAAACACAAGAATGGAGAAAAAATATATGGTTTTAGACGATATTAAAATGATCTATGATGAATTATTGATATAATATAATATTTATATTATAGAAAACATATTTCAAAATATTATGTTTCCTTAATAGAAAAAACACATCAAATTAATATACCGCCTCAACTAAAAGTTTTTGGAGGATAATGACACTTAGCTTTTGAAGATTGTAGGGAAATATAATCCAATATACATGTTTACTAATGTGTTAGTAAAAAATATATAAAATAATATTGTGTCCCTAAGGGAAACTTATACATAGATATATATGAAAAACTATAATAGTTATTATTATGGATGTGGATAGTTGTTCCCAAGTGTTTAAGAGCCTATATGGTTTCCTTGAGGCAATCTTCAAGCGGGTAATTTTTGAGATTGTGAATCATGTTAAATGTGTCAAGTTAATGTAGTAGTTTCATATGATATAAAGGTAGTTTATTTCATGAAGTGTTAGTGGATCCAATATTGAAAATTTGATTAGAAAATGGAATTACATAATTGGAATATGTATAAGATAGTGGTCATTTGTTCGAAAAGGTAAGTGGTATTTACAATAATGTGTATGGTGATATAATAATAAAAAGTGTTGGTTATTGTTTACTGAATTTATTAAAAGTATAGGTCATTATATTAATCATAGACTATTCAATAGACATCTAGAATCAACTATTGATTTCAATAGAAGATCGACTGAAACATGGTTCAATTATAGTACATTTGTGACTCGCTAATGGTGGTGCAACTGGTTAATATACTAGGCCCCAAAATAAAGGTTGGTATGACCCTAAGTAAACATATTCCTTGAGATATATCACAATGATAAAATAATTTATGTTTATATTGTCTATTGGGTTTTGTAATCATTGTACCATATGGTAGTAATGAGATATAGCAATAATTTTATACCACATATTTAAGAATCATGTATGAACAACATAAACTAATTTATTTATTTATTTATATTATGATTACCTTTTATGGTTAATTATGATAATTTTGAGAGTGTGTTTGAGGATGAATATTTGGGTTGAGTAGAGTTGGTGAAATATTCTATTATTCTATAGAACTAGTTTGTGAGGTAATATTTGATCAAGGAGAATTCTAGAGATTTACATTCGGTTGTGGATAAGGTCTCTTGGTGTGCACATTGTGGATCAATTATGCATTTTCTACCCCCAAAATGTCATACATGATATGGAAACCAAATTAAATTTCCACCTATAGGTATGTCGTGAATTATATTTTGGAGACGAATGGGGAAAAATGTAGTTCACTCTATAATATATGTATTTAATATTATAAAATTGAAAGGGGATATTTACTGATATATGAATATATTAATAGAAAATATTAGTTATATTATTAAATATATAAATATTGATCATGGATAACTAGATTTATATTATATAAGGCTATTATTTTTATGGGAGTATATTAAGTAAAAACTCAGATTGAAAAATAAAAAACATGATACAAATAATGAGGGATATTTTTCTATATATACAAGATATTAATAAAAAAATAAAATATATAAATAAGATTATTACATGAGATAAAAAATTGAAATTTTAATAATACCATTAATCAATATGATAATTTAAGTGTTTTTTCAGAAAATATTATAAATTATATATTCTAGAGTATCCCACACCATATGAGAAAAATTATTTTATCTCACAATTGGAAGAAGATGTTTTGAAAAATAGTTAGAATGATTCAAATGAAATAAAATTAATGCTTCTAATACCATATTTTATATTCATCAGAAGCTATATAAAGTCATGGAATCATTAAAAGTGATTGACTGTATTAAGAAGAAATCGATGATTTATAGTTGTGAAGAACAATTGTTTGTACAGATAAATTTACTAAAATTTGAATTAAGGATAATACATACTGGATGTCTATCATATATTTTTGACAATAAAGAACTTCTCAAATAATGAATGATTTTTTTTAAGGGATAATTAGACCCTCAAGGTGGGAAAAGAGAAAGAGATTCCTCATTATATGTGAATAAAGTGAATCTAAATTTTTCCATTGTATTTTCATTATTTATATTAAATATAATCATGTAAAACCAATAAATATATAATTTACTTTTTATCTTTCCCAAATAATGAAAATTTTCATTTATAATAAAAAAATAATTAATATTTTTATTAATGTGGATGAATTTTTTTATGGTTTTGTTAAATTTTCAAATTTATTTTATATATTGGTTCGTGAAAGTACTATTTATAATATAATCAATAAAAAGGGTAAAATTAATCATTTGAATTCCACTTTTCAATTGAAATGTTATCTCGACCATATAAATAATAACCACATCTAACAACTACATAATGATGAATTATAGGATTCAAATGACTATGAATAATTTTCTGTATGTGAATTTTTTTAACAAAAAAATGACCCAATAATATTTAATGGATAATGTGTAATGATATAATGATTTATTAACACTTATAAATACATATGAATGTCGTCTAATATGTAAAGTATCACATGGTAGATATTAGTATTTAATTACATTTACGAATGAAATCAGTATGTATGGATGTGTATATTTCATGAAATAGTTTTATGAATCATTTGGAATATTTAGAGTGTTAAAAATGATATAAAAAATAAAAATTGGTAATGTATTAGAACACTTCAAATTTGATGAAGAGAATATTAAAATCAATAAGTATATGACTACCTAAGATATTCTAATATAGTATAAGGGCTCAAAACCTTTTAAACCAATTTTAATTGTTGTACCACAAGGTGGAATTTAAATATGATGAAAATTGTTTTTTCAATAGGTAAAAAATAATATTTCATTTTATATTTATTCACTTGAAACTACATCATTTACCAAAAACTATGTTCTATCAATTTAGATTCAAAAGGAATCACATGTACTATGGATTGGAACTATTCTAATTTTTTATTTATGATGATTTTGGATGAAATATATATTTTTGATTTATAATGTTAAGAAATATCGAACAAAAATTAGATAAATGATTATTTATTGGTTAAATTGGATAAAAACATTAATATAATTTTAATAATCCTTCTATGAATAATGTTTTTATAGTTTTCCATAAAATCATTCTAAAAAGGGAATTTAATTGAAAATTAATTAGTTAGAGTAAATATGTAATGTATTAAGCTCATGATTGACAAGATGACATTGATAATGATATCAATGATTAAGAAACCCAACGTTTTTTCAGAAAAAGAACTGCCTTTATATACAAAATATCTATGAATTTATATGAAATTATGTTAATTAAATAAAATTACCAAACATTTCCCATGTGATTTTGATCTGGGACATTATATTTCATGTAATTTATGTTAATGGAAACAATTTTTCATTTATTTTCTAATTTCTAATAGAATATGAGAGATTATGTGATAAAAACCCATTGGAATATATGTATTACTAGAAAAAACATAATTAAAGATTTACTTAATATATTATACTGATATGTTAATATATTTATAAGTATGATCACTTATATGTAAATACAACTAATAAATCCTGAGATATAAATCAGTTAAATTTTATTTGGGTTGTTCTTTTATAATTAAACCAAATATATATTAATATATTTGTAATTGGTGTTACTTATCTGAACATTGATTGTGAATCCTTTCATGTGAGGATGTAAAAATTGTTCCATACATGTGCGGTTTTATAATATTATTCCCATATAAAGTCATTTAAATATTTTTATTAATATATGGTCATTGGGTGTGATAGAATTAATGGGGATGGATTTGGTTAACCAATAGTGTATTTGGTTTCCCATATGATGTGTTATTACATTAAATCATTCAATTTAGTATTTAATAATTATGTTCTTATCCATATAAGGATAATTAATTATTAATTAATTAAATATGATTTATATGACTTATGAATTGAGAAAAAGAGAGAATTAATGTTGGATTTATATTATCCATGTATCCTGCATAATCTAAATGTCGAGGAGAAATGAAATTTTTATTTAGACATGTTGGGGTTTATATCAAACTAAACACCATTTTATTTTTTATCTATTAGATATTTCTTGATACAAATCATAATTTATGATAATTTATAATATTTATTATTTTTACCAACTTCAAAAAGGGCTATTAGGGGTATTCTAAAGATAATTATATCTATGTTTTTATGAATAATTCAATCATTCATAAGTAAAAATGACCGTGTTTTTTATAAAAATAATTAGATTTCTAAATCATATATGTGGAATATTTAATTAAAAGTTAATTTACATAAGAATAACTATGTAATTATAGAAATAATAATTAGTTATTTTTATTACCAACACACAAACAAGATGAAATGAAGTGACACAAATGTAATTTATTCTTAGGATAAAAGTAATATGATTCCTAGTACCATTACCTATAAAAAATTCAGAGGTTTATAAAGAGAACCCATTCATTAATATCCTTTTCTATAATTATCCAAAATATAGTCTCATTAATTCTATAACTATTTTGGTGTTGATATTGAGATACTATTGGATGTTATTAAGTGATATAAATGATT
This sequence comes from Viscum album, assembly GCA_963277665.1. Classification (NCBI taxonomy): domain Eukaryota; kingdom Viridiplantae; phylum Streptophyta; class Magnoliopsida; order Santalales; family Viscaceae; genus Viscum; species Viscum album. The sequence goes on from OY728157.1 coordinate 2,000,555,614, forward strand.
AATAGATGTTATTTAAAACTCCCTTAAATCCGACTAATTTATCTTCAAAAGAGGCTATCTAATTTCCCTTACTCTATAAGACCAAAAAAAAGTGACATATTCCTTACATTATTGATATAAATCAAAGTTTGTTCTTAGTATTTTTTGGTGATCATAATCTAAATTTTTATCATTGTTTTCCATATAAAATATGTTATTTAGTGCATTTATCATACTCTATTACGTTATTTCTAATTTTGAGTGTAAATAATCACTTATAATTGTAAGATAACACATGAAGGATATAATGATTAGAGTTATAGATGATTTCATAAAGGGGAATGAATTCTAGAATTAAATATAAATTGAAATATTCTAAGCCTTTAAAAATTATATTTTAAATTTAGTTTTTTATTAAATTGTTTGTAATTTACTTATTATGATCATGGAGGAATTTTTTACTATATGTACTAAAAAACTACTATTGATAAGGTAATTAAAACCAAAACTATTGTTCTAAAATCAACTAAGGTAATTTATAGTGATTTTTTAGGTTTAATAGATAAAAGGAAGAAATTATTATTAATTTTATGAGGTTTTTACCAAAAAAGTTAGATTATGTCATTTACATAATACCCAATACCAATATTATCAATATATATAACCACCATGTAGGTATATTTTAGCATTTTTAATTGAAAACATAGTTTTATTATCATTAAAACAAGGTATTAGATAATAATAAATGCCTCATAGGGGTTCTTTAGTTTGTTTTGATAATAACATAGATGGGTGTTTCTACTTGTGTTCCATTTATCCAATTTTAAACTATGATATCATTGAAAAATTATCCCCTTTAAATGAATTAATAATTTATTTCACTAAGTATAGATTTTAGAATTGTTTTTTATGATCTATTATTCACTCAATATCCAGCAGTTGAAAGTGGGATATGGATACTTTCAAAGTATGTAATTTTAAAAATGATTTAATGATTTTTCTTAAGATGTATTCTACATGGATGGACACATTTGTAAATTTTATGAAGTTGTTAAGTTATTTTCTCTGTATTTATATAGTTATTCTTATTCCCATGTTTATTTAAGATATATTTATGTACTGAAGATCTTATGAGGTGAATATAAAACATTTACCTATTGTCTTGGACACATTGAGTTCTCAGGAATTATATAATAAGGTTTGAAAATTCAATCCTTAAAATTCATTGGTAATATTCTATCTAAATTTAGAATATTAGTAGATCCAAAAAAGGGGAAGCATTGATTAATTATAATAAACCTAATAATGTTATAAAAATCTTCTGTTCTTATGGGATTTCATGTTATGAACATCAGTTCAATAAAGAATTCCCCCATCTTATTAAGCTATTTATAGAGTTAGCTAAGAAGATGTTTATGTTTTAATGTTACAATGGATGTGAGGATTAATTGAAAAAACTAAATGAATTAAATAATTAGTCTCTACATAATGATACTTTTTTAAGGAGATAGTAGTAAACTAGCCATTAAATATAATTTTTCTTCTTCTATGATTTGAATTTCAAAAAACAGTCATACATGATTGTCGTTATTATGTTTTTTGTTGTCTGATAGGAGAAAATAAATTTTTATGAATAGTAACATACCCTTATAAATAGTTATATGAATAGTAATATGACCTTTATGAATAGTAAATTGTATTATTATTTTATTGTATTAAGATTATAAGATAATGAGATCTTTATTAATTTTTCATGGTGATATAAAATGGGTTATAATTTTAAAATTATTATTTGTCAAATAAATTATGATTTAATTTAATAATTAAATTAATTGTATTTAGAAAAATATTTTCAAAAAAAGGATTTAATTTTTTAATTATACACATATAAAAATTGATAAGGTGATTTTTTTCCGGAAATTCTTGAATTTTTAATTAATAGTAAAATACAGTAATATACGGTAAATATACATTATATGTTAAATATACTATTCCTAGAATCATGGATGATGTAATCACCCTCGACTAGAACTCACATGCTATATTTAATGTTTAGGGTCACAAGAATACACACTTTTCATACTCTTTAGCAAAAATATTATACTAATGATTAAAATAAGGGAAAACCCCTCCTCTCCTCCACTATAAATACCACCCTCATCCCCTCTTTCTATCACACCTATAAAGATTTTAGAATTGTATAAATTCAAAACAATACACTTCCCAAGGATATTCCCCACGTCTAAGACCTAATGTTCTCACGAAAAGTCCAAAAACGAAGGCCTTAAGCATGATCACAAGGAGAATTGATCAAGAGGTAAAAATCTACTTTCATTTTCTTGTGCTTTCTTTTCAATTATTTTCTTTTCTTATACTATCTTAACCTGACCATATGAAAATGGAATGAAATATCTAGTATTAAATATATTCTTAATTTTTATCATGTTTATGGAAAAAATAAGTATCATTCTTCCTCTTATCTTCCTATTATTCTAAAAATAAAAACACCGCACGTGATGTATTGATTTACAGATATCGTGGGCGATGTGTCTTCAATTTACTTTAATTCCTTCAAAGATGGCTGAAAAAACATTTTAATGGTTTAAAAAAAATGGTAAATTGTAGGATAAAATATCTCTTATATTCTGGAATTAAATTATACACATAATATTTAAGGTATATGATGAACCATGTTTGTGATATCGATGAACTGACAAATTGATCTAAATAAATATCACTAATTGATTATATAATGATTCATCATCATACCATTTAAAAAAATTGGTTTAGGGAATCATTTAACAATCTATAAATATATAAATACCATTTAATTCCACTTATATGGTTTTTCTTCCATCATATATGAAAATCCTTTATGAACCAACCTTGGAAATCATGTAAATCATGCACCCGAAACAATGGAAATAACAAAATATTATTAATAAATGGGTCGAATTATGTAATAAAATGATTATATAATGTGTTATAAACATGATTATACTTCTTTAAAATATTAATTACACTATTTTTACCATTATAAAAGTGGTTTATGCATGTTTTAAATAATAAGAATCTGAGGTAAGGGAGTTCTTAACCCAATTTCTACCCTTTTGGTTAACCTTATACTTCATTAATTATGTGCTACTGAAATTATTTTATTATTTTATTTCATTTATATTATGTTTTATTATGGGTATTTATAGTTTATACACATAATAATTTCATTCTATTAATTACCACTTCAATTATATGATATTTTTAAGGGACTTTCCATTAAAAATACTCTTTTAAAATTCTAGGTTAAGAAATTCAAAAGAAGTGTTTCAATGATATTATTCACATTTTATGATTATGTTATGGTTATTGGGAATTTTTTATGATGAATGGTGGGACCTATATCTCCCTTAAATTAATTGGGTATTTATAACTCATAGGTTGACTGTATGGTTACTCTAAGTGTAACTGCAGTGGTTTCACCATAAGGTAGCTATGAGGGTTACATTGTAAGGTAGTAGTGAGGGTTACAAATCACAAGGTAGCTGTGAGTGTTACAATAAAAGTTTTTAATTACACAAGATACCTTTATGGTTTTATATATTTTCTTTAATATTTTATTGAAATATCATGTTTCATGGTTTTATATATTTTCTTTAATATTTTATTGAATTATCTTGTTTCAAAAAGTATATATGGGTAAGAAGTAGGCCTTTGTGAAAATGATTTCACATGTTTATAAGTATTCATGGAATTTTTTTTTATTTTCATATTTTTATATTCCTTGATAAGTTTTTTAAGATCATCCCATGTTTTTTATTTTTTTTAAAAAAATTTATATGGATCTGTAAGAGAATGGAGTTATGCATGTCAAATTTTATGAATATTCTTCGAATAAATCATGTCATTGTTTTTTGTTAAAAAATATATGTTTTTGAAGAAATGTATTCTATTTTACTGGTACCCACTTTTCATTCTTGTGGGTTGATAAGAATGAGTTATATCCTAAATTTATAAAACTATAAAACAAAAAGAACTTTGGGAATGTAAATAAATTAAATCTAGTAGAAATAACTAGATTATGTAATGTTTAAGGTTAATTCCTTATAATAACTGATCAACATTAACATCTATTATTATTATACCATACATGGGGAAGAATTATATGTTTTATTCAAAGGCCTACCTTATGTATATAGGTTTTGGGTTGATGATGAGTTGAATATTTATATCATTTTTCTTGGGGATACTTTGGCTTCATTAGAATAATTACACTATATTTGTTTTTGAATTACATATAGTGGTGTGCATGTCTTTGTGCTGATATAATTATTTATTCCATGATATTTTTATTGTGTTCACCAAAAAAATTTAAAACTATACTTGTTTAGTGATATTTTAATATTCTACATTGGATATGGGGTGAATAATTTCATTAGTTTTATTTAAAAATGATATATATTGTAGGGAACACTATTGTTGTTATTGACTCATTCCGGAGAAAACTGTAAAATTATTTATTTATTTAGTCCATAAAGGAGTGAAAACATGTTTTATTTTTTTATTTGTTCTAGATTAATGTATCAAAGGATGAATTATATTTATTCATGGACATATTGACCATCCTATAATCCTTTATTTAGGGATTTAATGGGTGTATATTTAGTGGCATGTTTTTCATGATATAATATATGGTGTGGATTAGAATCCAAGGTGGAATTTTGATACTGATTACCATATATATATTTTTAGGACATATATTATTCCTTGAATGTTTTATGAGATAGTTAAGAGAGACTTCAATATTTTATAATATAGTATTCAAAAATTGGTTAAAGTATGATGGGATATTATTTTCAATTTCAAGTTTGGTGAATTTAAATGAAATCATATATCAATGTTTATTTTTAGAGTTTCATTCTTATCAAAAGCTAAATGTTAAAAATAATATTAAAAACAATTTTTTTTATAGTTATTTCATAATATAATGATTTAATTGGATGAAATTTTAATGGATTTATGACCAATTTCCTAAAACCACATAATGGTTAGTTTTCATTTAGGTCATTATTGATTGATTAAATAATATTTTTTATTTTCTTTCAATCCCTGTGTTAAAAAAATTGGTGATCTAGGTAATATTTTTGTTCAAATTATTTTGGTATTTCAAGGTATACTGAAGTGTATTGTAATTGATCATAATGTAATATTTAAATATGATTATTTTAGGGCCTTCCAAACTATTATGGAATATATGTAAATTTGAGAATTAATGATCATCCATAAATCAATAACTGATCATAGAGAAGTATATAGATTATTTTGGATGTGAATCCCTAATATAACCATTATTATGATCTCATGTTAGATGAACATGAATATTTTGTTGGATTTTTTTATAATAACATGTACCATTAACTTATTATAATAGATTTTTTGAAGAAATTACATGTGATTATTTCATGGTACAAGAAACCAAACATGATATAAGAGAAATTTGATCATGTGAAGTTGTTTGACAAGATACATGTTTTGGATTATAGTATAAAAAAGATATACGATAATTAATGGTACTATCCGGTAATGTTTGATTTCATAGATCATAACTTTCTTTGTGTCTCACATCGATTTGGACATCAATAATTGTGAATGTAAGAGAATATAACATAGTTATTTATTATACTATTAAAATTCTACTGGATGATTAGAGAAGTGACTCGTAAATTGGAATTAACTAAGTTATATATTAGAATCATGAAAATTTTCATATATAATAGCATAAGAAATATGAACTAGATCTCATTCATGTGATACAATTTGATGATACAGAACTCGATTTATATGTATCTTTCATGAAGAGATTAGTACTTAATATTTTTCATAAATAGAAAATAATGTAAATAAATCATACGCCACCTTAAAGTATTTCATAGTAGCATGCACTATTTTATTAAGAGACTTAGGAGTGATAAGTACAAATGAAGTCTCTATGGGAAGAGTTTTTTTATTAAATGTGCTCAATTTTTCTTCTCCTGAATGAGTATCCCTACGGTAGGGAGTTTGTAATGACTCTTGTTTTATGGTATGATTTTCAATTTAATTTATATTTAATATATATAACTGATGATTTAATTTGGATTATAATTTAAAAATTTTAAGTGAATGAACATGAGGGGATGAAGATAATAGATGTTTCCCTTTTTATAATTCTGTAATAAGTTTTAATGGGTACCCAATGATAACTTATCAGGTATGATGTAGAGTATAAAAAGAGGCAGGTGTTATGGACCATGCCCTATGTGGCCGGTTTCATGGAATTAGGTACCCAATAAGATTCTTATATTATTTTTAATATGGTAATTTTTAAAAATTTATGGTAATTATTAGTGGATTAAATCCTCTAAATTCTTATTGCATGGAGTTATTGCAAAAATAAATCATCCCTAAAATCTTTCAAATTCACTCTTTAACATCATTTTAATAATTAACCAACTATTTTAATATAATTATAAATATTTAAATGGACTTAGACACGAAAATATTAGTGTATCAAAATATAAATAAATTTATATGAAGGAATAATAGTAATTTCATTTTTTATAATCTTATGTTATATTATCAATTTTTTTAGAACTTATATTTATATTCATTTGAGGATAAAGTTGATCATAAATTATAGTTTTTTTATTTTTTAAATAATATATCACTAAACCTCATAATTCCATTTATTTTTTTTTATAATATTGAAATATTATACTAATTTGGTAACACACCCCTAATTTATGGTATGTCCCTTTTTAGATTTAAATCTTTTTGATAGTTATGTTTCACACAACACCCAACGTAAACAAATAATGAAATGTTATTATGTGATAATTATAAATTATATGTTAAATTAGAGGGAACTAACCATACTTTCTACATTAAAAAATTTATATACAATACATTCAATCAAATGTTTTTAAGAATAAATCAATTTTTTGCGTAAAAAGTTATATTTTTTAAAAGTAATTTGTCAAATTTCAATAGTGAACTAGTTTTGAAACTAAATTTAAATAAATTTATAAATTCTATATGAAAAAATAAACTTCATTTTAAAAGAATAATATAAACATTATATTTGTTTTCATTTTTGGTATTTTTCTAATGCTTTTGATTTTTGGATGAATAGTGATAAATACTACATTTTAACTGAAAAACTGACTTTTCATGAAAATAACTTATGTTGTATTTTAAATTAGTTTTAATGTTATATTATATTAATAATTAATATATTAATTAAATTAATTCATTTTAATATTTTTTATATTGATTTTAGATATAAAAACATTTCAATTCTTTCCATGTTTTAACTTTAAAAACAAGTTTTCTCACCCCTTCTATGGGATTGATTTTCAATTAATTTTAGAAAATTATGTATTTTGATTTTTTTAAAATTTATTCCAAATTTTGAATCATAAAATTATAATTTATTAAATAGATACTTTTTAATTTTGGTTAATATTAATATTTACATTTGTAATTTTTGTTACTATAATAATAGGTAAATTGGGCAATTTATGTTAATAATAGAGTGATAAGGACTATAAAATGACTCTGAAAATTTCCAAAATTTTATTGGATGAATTTAATTATACCCTTAAAACCAGAGATCCTAAATATAATTTTTTAAATAGAAAATTTTCCATGAATATGACTAAGTTATTATTAAAATCAAATGAAATGAAAAAATGTGACACTCTTTCTTTTAATTAGAGTAATAGTTTTGATATGGGGTGAAATAAAATCTATAATTGACTATAAACATTGAAATTAAATATAAAAGGTTTATCTACATCATAATATTTTATTTCTAATTTTTTTATGATCAAATTATCATAAATAATTACCTAATAAAGATGTAGTAATTATTCAATTAATATGAAAAGTTAATTAAGTGATATTAAAAATAAGAAAACAAATATAATTCAACTTAATTATGGTAATAAAATAATTTTATAGGTGAATATAAAATATAAAAGGTGTATTAAATCAATTTTTTGAGGTTATATTTATATATTGATTTTCTTAATGTCTAGGAAATGAATAGTATCAAAATGAATACTAATGATATTTTATGAAAATATTATTTTATTAATTATTTTAAAAATAATACAAGTATTAAATATTGAAAAAAATGGATAATTTATGGTCACAAATATCATAAATGAACCATTTATGGTTAAATTTATACATTATATGTTAAAACATAAACCTTATTAATATTAAAGAAGTTGTTACCATAGTGAAATTTAAAATAGGTTAATAAAGGGTTAATAAATAAGATAAGGTTTAAAATTAAAAAAACACTTGTCTAAAATATATTGGTTGATGTTATTAACACCATATTCAACATTAAAATAGAATACCATTCCACTTTTAGGTATTTTAGATGATATTTAATTTATTATAAATTAATCTTTTAGGAAATCCCAAAAGTACAGCTCACATTCATTATAAAAAGACACCTCTTCTCCCATTTTATTTTACCACATTGAGTCCTATAGAATAAAATAAGACTTCCAAATTCTCTTTTACACCTCCCCTAGACACATTATAGAGGTGTTGGTCTTCAAAAAGGTCAAAATTTATAGTCCTTTTTAAGAGATATAAAAGAATTTTTTTGAAGAATATGAGGTCTGAACATGAACATGGAATTGTGAGACTTGTGGTAAGGGATTTTTGTCTCACTTTTATTTTTTGGGGACACATTACTAATAACAAAATTTTTTCTTATATATAGTGAATATACTTTTGATTAATTTTTTTATAAGTCTTATCTTGAAAATTATGGTATTTACATATCCATATATTTTTTTTCTTTCAAAAGACATATGATTAGACTGATTAAAAAGTGGTAAGGGTTTGTTTCACAATCTCATAAATATTTGGGATTATTTAATTTTACATATAATTTGGGTAATATTTATCTTCTATATCCATGTTATCTAAAAACATTTCAATAAGGTTTTTACTATTAACCTTCACACTTTTAAAGTAATTTTTACCAATTTTTTTCTTTTTACAAATCTATTTGAAAAAAATATTTTTTTCATTTTCTAAATAATGCTCTTCATAGATTTATTGAAAAAAGTATTGAAGGGATATTTTTCTAACATATACATAATGAGTATTATTTCTCACTATCGTGACACCTTAATTCCATAATACTTCCATTAAAATATTACAAGGTTATTTGGAATGAAATTGTTTTATTTTATAATTACACATCACTTTAAAAAATGTTTTCATAAATTAAATGATATTTTATTTGAGAATTATTTCAAAGAATCATAAAAAACTCATTTGATCCATCTAATACAATATTATTTGATTTTACTAATTCATTATTATGGATATGACCCAAGTATTCCATGATTATATTTTCTATGAATGGTTTATGTTTATAATGAATTGATATTTATAAAACCTATTTCTTTTAAATGAGTTATGATATGATGAAGTGTTTATGAAATTGATTTGTTTATATGGTTTCTGATGTGAGGGATTATTTAAGAACCTATAGAACACATATTTATAGATTTCATTAATTTATGGGTGGAAACTATATATCCCACCAATGCGTTGGGTAATGTATTATATCTCATTATATAGAGAAGGGAAACAATTAGATGTTCATGATCTCTGTTAGGACACATTTCTACGTTCTTGATATGTTAGGAAAAACATTTGATAAAGAATAATCTGAGAGACTTGGTAGTTAACCTTGACATATGAAATGGTTTTATAGACTTATGATGATGCCAAAAACCATTATGACATGAATATTTGGTTCAATGATGAGTTATGTTAATGTTTAATTCTTATGATTCATGTTAATGATTTATTCAATGACTCATGTTTATTATCAATGAGAGGTTAGGTATGAACATTATTTGTTATACTCATGATCACATGCACATATTTCTTATCCAATTATTTCATAAGTTAAAAAATTTATATCTTCCTTATTTACACTTAATGAGAATCTAGTCACACTTTATTATGTTTCATTTACACATTATATGAATAAAGGTGTTAAGTGTGATATGTTAAAAGGGATCAAATTATGATGAAATAAGTGGGAAAAGCTTTAAAAAATTTATAAACTAGTTGATTATGTTTACATGTTTACAAAATGATTACACATTTATAATCCTCAGGTGTGTATTTGTATAATCAAATAAATATCCATCTAAAAAATTTAATACATATATATGAAGGACTTGGGTCAATATTGTTTCCATGAAATGATAGGGTTAATTAAAATTTTGAAACAAGTATTAGAAAACCTTAGTAATAACACTAAATACAATTCCATTTATAAGATAAAATCCTATAGTTTTGGTAATGATTATGAATGAACTGGTTTAAACCTAACTTTTCATAAGTGGTTTATTTATTAAATACAATTTCTAAATTCTTTTTCATGATTCTTCACTATGGTTTTTATTTCACACAATATGTGTTTTTGTTTTTTTAATGGTTAGAACTATAAGAAATCATGTTAATACTTAATGTGATGGGCAAAAAAATGATTTTATACCTGATAAGACAAATTTTATGGAAGATAAAATTTAGTTTCTTACTTCCATGCTAACATAAGATTCCCAGGATATAAATCATACCAATTTTCCAAATGATAAAAATACGGTAACAAAGTATTGTTGAATATTTCATGAGGAAAATCCACTATTTTTAGAGGGTATTCTAAAACACTAGTGGTTGAGAGATAGATCAACACCATTGAGAAAATATTTTCTACTCTTCAATGGCTGAGACATGAAAAAATTGTCCTACATTTTTTTTCATCTAGAAGGGGAAAAAGAATAATGACAGAATCCAATTAATAATATGATGCAAGAGGAAGAAATTTAAACCAGGTATGAGTTTAATAACTTAATTTTAAATAATTAACTTTATAATATTCTTCATATGAATATGGATATGGATATCCTAGAGTTAAAGAAAAATGATAATGAATTTGTTGGTACCTATAAGAAAACTTTTACATGTCGTGCATAGTGCAATTCTCGAATTATTGTTCTACATAGAAATAAGGTTGATCATTTAATAATTGGATTACAATAAAGTTTCTGAATAGTGTTATCCATAAGAGACTTTAGTATGTACAAATAAATTGTTCAATTTTATCTTAAGGGGGAAATTGAAGTTGGATATTCCCACAATTCCCATGGTTCTGATAAGAGAATAAGGATCAAGCATCATGAAAAATTGAATAAATCACATGGTGTAATGAAATTTTAGGCATCTATAAGCCATAAATGTTGGAAGAAACATCAAGAGAAGTGATTAAATGGAACTGAGAGGGTATTTAAATGTGGAAAGGTGGGTAGTAAAGACCATGAATCTTGAAATGAAATGAACATGTCAGTCATGGAAATGGTGAAAAAATAAGATGCTAACTAATGCGCCACCCATGATCTAATGATATAAATTCAAGTAATATAGATATTATGCTAATCAGTGCACAAATCCAATTATTTTTTATGATTAATTACAATAACCTCTATATTCCAAGGGAAAAGTGATTTATATTATGTTCACGACTACCGAAGTGGGTTATGAGTACGACATGGTTAAAGATACACTTATCACTGACTCTTAAAATAGATAATGTCTTATTTGATTCTGGATAATACCACACTTTTATTTATAAATAATTTTCTATGGGTATCACATTTTCACCTCAAAAATTAAATGTTGAATTACTTATGAAGACTCTGAATGGGACAATAGTAAAAAATCATGGTTATATTTTTTATTTGACTATAGTATGTGAGAAAGTACTTCTAAAAAATATATTGATTATACCTATATTTGAATTCAATGGGATTTCAGGCATGGATTGGATTTCTCTATATAGAGTTCATATTCATTTTTGAGTAATGGCTGTGACATTACATATTTTTAATAAACATATAATCATTTATCAATGAAAGGATAAATTTGAACATATATTTGAAATTGATTCTATCATATGGGTTTTAATTACTATACATAAAGGTTATCTATCTCAACTCCTTAGGGATTAAATCATCTTTAAGAATAAAATTATTATACGAGAGCTTATTGATGTTTTTTTTCGGAGGTGTTTCAAGGTTTTACACTGAATCATAAAGTTATGTTTATGATAGAACACATACCTAGTTCTTTTCATATTTTGATTACTCCTTATAGAATGGACCCAATTAAGTTATAGGAATTAAAGAAGAAACTCAAGGGGAATCTTGATAAGGGATTCATATTCCCTAGAGCATCACCTTTGGGTTCACCTATTCTTTTCGTTACAAAGAAATACAGGTCTTTCATATTCTCATTGATTATTGGGAGCTTAATAGAATTATAATCAAGAAAAAGTAAGCACTTCCTTATATCCATGATTTATTTGATCATATATATGGAGTTAAATACTTTTCAAAAAATTTCCTTCATTCTAGATGTTATTAATTAAGGGTTAATAAGGAGGATATACCCAAGATGAAATTATGAACAAGGTATAAAACCTGTGAATTTATAGAGATGCCTTTTGGAATTATAAATTCCATCGCTATATTTATGGACATTATGAATAGGGTATTTATAGACAATATTAATCAGTTTGTGATGGTATTGATAGACGATATTCTTCTATATTCAAAAAAGGTAGAACCTGAATATAATATGAGGAATGTTCTGAAGAACCTGAGAAAGGATAAGATTTATTGAATATTTACTAAGTGTTAAATTTAGAATTAAAAAATCATTTTTGAGTTATATAATATCATGTGAGGGTAAATTAGTATATCCTTCAAAGATGGAAGTTATTGAGAAATAGACTAGAATAACCATGGTAATTGAAATCCATATTTTTCTTAGTTTAGTTAGATATTATCAGCGATTTGAGGATAATTTATCCCGACTATCCAATCCACTCACCAAGTTAATTGGGAAGTGTTTGAAGTTCCTATAGATGAATGAATGTGAAGAAAATTTTGAGTAACTAAATATAAGATTATTCAGTGCACATGTTCTTACATTACCCAATAGAGGAAAAGAATATTTAATTTATAGTTATTCATTGAAGAAAGGGTTTTAGATGTGTTCATTTGAAAAATTTAATGGTTATTGATTATATCTAACAATAGCTAAAGGTTCATGTGAAAGATTACCCAACCAATGATTGGGAGTTAGATATGGAAATCATTTCATTAAATATATGGAGGAATTAAATTTATAGTGAAAAGTGTGATATATATAATGATCAAAAAATAATAAAGTATAAATTCACATATAAGGAGTTGAATATGTTCCAATGAAAATGGTTATAATTGGAAAATTATTATGAGATCTCATTACATTATCACCCTGGGAAAGAAAACAAGATGGTTGATGCTTTGTGTTGATAGGACCATGCCAATATATCCATGATGATGATAAAAAAGACTTAGTATTTCTATATTTTCAAAGGTTGGATATGGAAATCACAAAGGGAATAATCTTATATAGTCCAAATGAAATATCAACCATATATCCAAGTGAATAATAAATATGTATATAAGGAAGATATAGAGATACAAAAGAAGGTTAAAAATATTCATGAGAGTGAACTTGATTATAATGGAAAAAAGAAAGTTCAGGAACCATGTATGTGTTTCAAATATACCATATTTGAAGAAGGAACTATTGGATGAGGATCATAGTTCATCATTCTATATTCATACTAGAAGTATAAAGATCTATAGAGACCAGAGATAATATTTATGGTGGGATGGAATAAAAATAGATATTATATAACATTTTTCTTAGTGCGTGGTTTTTCAGTATGTTAAGGATTAGAAATAGAAATATGAGGGGATGTTATAACCATTAACCATAACTAAATGGAAATGGGGAAACAAAACCATTGATTTTGTCATTGTACTTTCCAGAAAATGAAATGACCATAATTCAGTATGGGTTATAGTCAATTACCTTACAAATTCTGAAAACTTCATTGCTATTAAAGAATATTCCTCACTTGATAATATTTCCATAATATATATTAAGGATGTGGAAATATTTCATTGTGTACCACTTTACATTGTATCCAATCAGGATATGAGGATTACATTGGTGTTTGGGAAAATTATTTAGAATGTTACAGTTAAAGAGTTATGTTTTATCACTACATTTCTTCCTTAGATATATGGTCTGACTAAAATAAAATTTCAAACTCTATAAGATATGTTGAAATATTTCCCTATGAATTTCAAAGGTGGTTGAGATCACCAACCTCCTTTGATGGATTTTTCTTACATTAATAGTTTTATCTACAGAATTCAGATTACTCCTTATGAATTCCTCAATAGTAAGAAGTGAAAAACTCCAACGTTCTAGAATTATGTTGTTGAAGGAAATATATTAGGGCCTAATTTAGCTAAGGAAATTTATGAACAGTTTAGATCCATTAAACAACACATAAGAAAATAATTGAGTTGATAAAAAATTTATGATGAAAATCATCAGAAAGATATAGTGTTTAAAGTGGATGAAAATGTATTTCTATAAATATATCCTTGGAAGAGAGTAATAATATTTTGAAATAAGGTAATGTTATTCCCTAGGTATATTATCCCTTTTTGAATTATTGATTTTATTAGGACGGTATCCCATAAATTGGCTCTTCCAAAAAATCTATATCAATTTCATGATGTGTTCCCTATATGTATTCTAAGGAAGTAAACACTTGATCCATCAGTTGTACTATACTTAAAGGTATTACCACTAAAACACACAATTTTTTACAAGGAACAACTGGTAGATATTTTGGATCGAATATATAATGTTCTACGTAATAACACAACTCATCTCGTTAATGCTTTGCAGAGAAAGAACCAATTTAAGGCAGTTAAATGGGAACTTAAGGATATGATGAGACAATGGTATCCTAATATTTTTTATTCCATGTAATGAATTTCAAGGGAAAAATTCATTTTATGGGGGGTATAAAGTAATACCCCAAGATTTTACGTTATGTTCATTATTAGATTTAGATCTTTTTGATATTAATATTTCAAAAAACTCCCAATGAAAATGAACAATAAAATATTATTATGTGATCACTATATACTACATGTTAAATTGGTAATAATTAATAGTATTTACCACTTTATGAAATTTATATTTTATATATTCATTCAAATTTTTTCAACAATAAATCCATTTTTTTCACACAAAAATTAATATTTTTCTAAATGCAGTTTTCACCTTTTAGTGGGGAAATTGTTTTGAGAATAAATTTTGACACTATTATAAATACTAATTGATGAAATAAATTATTTTAATGATTAATATAAACATTTAAATTTGATGAAGTATTGGTATTTTTTTGATATGTTCCATTTTTTGACGAATAGTTAAAAATATAAAATTTTAATTGAAAATTGATTTTTCTTCTAAATAAATTTTATTATATATTAAATTGGTTTTATTATAATAATATATCAATAATAAATATATTAATTATATTATGTTCATTTAAATATATTTATATTGAATTTGGATATAAAATCACTTCAAACCATTGCACATGTTCACTTTAAAAACATGTTTTGTCACCCCATATACATGATTAATTTTAATTAAATTTATCCAACTAAGTATTTTGAATTTAAAAAATGGAATCAAAATTTTGAATAATAATTTAATTTTTTTTAAATAGGTACCTTTTAATTTTTTCCAATAAGAATGGTTTCTTTGTTAATTTTTGTTACCATGGTAAAGGGTAAATTGGATATTTTATGTTAAAAATAAAGTGATATAGTGTATAAAATAATAGTAACACTTTAAAAAATTTCTTTGAATAAAATTAACTCAACATTTAACACCTGAGGTCAAAAATTGAATTATTTAATTGACACATTTCCCTATAAATTTCATACATATAACTAAAATCAAAGGGAATGAGAAATATCACACTCATGATTTTAATAACTGTAATATTTTTAATATGGATTGAAATATAATATAATATTGACTATAAATATTTTTTTGAATTATAAAATATTTATATACATCATGGTATTTTATTTTTAGTATTTGAAAGAAATAAGTTTTATAAATAATTACAAAAATTTGATGCAATAATTATTTAATTAATGAAAAAACCAATTAAGTGATATTAAAAATATTAAATGAAATATCAATTGAATTAATTATGGTGATCAGTTAATTTTATCAGTGATAAGAAAATATAAGGGTTATATTAAATGAATTAGTTGAAAGTTATATTACTCTATTTATTTTCTTAAAATCAATGTATTGAATTTTGTCCAAATTTACACGATTGATATTTTCAGAAACAATTATTTTATTAAATTATTTAAAAATAATAAAAAATATAAATAAATATAAATGGTTTAAATTATATTCTAAAATAAAAAAAATTGATAATTTATGGTTTAATTGACACATTATAATTAAAAATATTATCCTTTATAAGATTCAAGAAGTTTTTACAATAGTTAAAATTAATATATGTTAAGTAATGGTTAATCAAAATTTTAAGGTTTAAAATTATAACAAAACTTGTCTAGAATCTATTTATTAATTGTATTACCACCATATCCCACATTATCATAGAATAAAATTCCATTTTGAGGTATTTGAATTGATATTTAATTTATTATAAATTAATATTTGAAAAATTAAAAAAGTTCCCCTCACATTCATTATAAAAGGACATATCCTCACTCATATCATTTCACCATTTTTGGTCTTCAAGATCAAAAAATGTATACCAAATTATTATCTAAATTTTACATACAATAATATAGTGGTGTTGTTATTCTCAAAGGACAACTCTAGATTCCTTTAGAGGAGATATAAAGGAACAGTTTTAAAGAACATGAGGTTTGAACATGAATAAGGAATGATGAGACATGAGGTATGTGATATTTTTATCACATATGTTTCTATGGGACACATGACTCATACACTACTTGTTTCATATTTGTAGTGTTTATACTAGGCATGAATGCATTTTATTAGAATTATCATAAAAATTATGGTATTTATATGTCCATATTTTTTTTATTTCATAGGGAAAATAATTTGATAGATTACCATGTGGTAAGGGTTTGTATCAAAATTTCATAAATATTTGATATTATTTTATTTGAAGTATCACTTGGGGAATATATCTCTTCCTTTTCCATGTTTTCAAAAAAAAATTCATTTTTTTACTATTCTCCAATAGATGTTTCATGTAATTTATACCCATTTTTTGTTTGTAAAAAATTATTAGATAAAATTTTTTTTCATTTTATAACTTGGTCCTTTATGAATCTTCAGATAAAAAAATAATAGAAATGTTATTTAAATTATTCAGAATGAGAATACTTTCACACTATCAAAAAATATTAATACCTTGATGGATAATTTACTATAATAAAAGATTATTTTCAAAGATAAATGTTTTCCTTTATAATTTCATAGCTCATTAAAAAATTATTTCATAACAGAAAGGATATTTTCCTATAGAATTAATTCAAGTGGTATTTCAAAAAAAAATCAAAATATTTTTTTACACCTAAGAAGACATTATATGATGTTACTTATTCCTTTTTGTGTATACGACCGAAGGATGCAATTCGTATACATTATCTAAATGTTTTATGTTTATAATGGAATGATATTTATGAAACCTATTTCTTTTCCATGAGTTATGTTATGATGAAGTGTTTATGAAATTAATTTTATTTTATGGGATCTGATGTGATGAATGATTTATAGACCTTTGGCATACATATATATAAATTTTTTTTAGGTGAGGAGTGGGACCTATATCTCACTCCAACGAATTGGTTAATTAATTATATCCCATGATATAGTTAAGGGAAACAAGTTTATGTGTTTGATCTATAATGGAAAAAATGCATGAAATTGACCCGTTAATGGAAAAAAGTGATAAGTCCTAAATTGAGAGTATTCGTAGTTAAAATTGAAATATAAAATGGATTTATATTCTTATTATAATTCCACACATATTTATTAATCGAACATATAGTTCAAGAATGATTTTTTGATGAATTTTCATTATTATGATTCATGTTAATGTTTTATTCCATGAATTGTGTTTATGATCCAAGAAAGGTTGGGTATGAACTTTTTATATTACTCTATTGATTACATACCCATATTTCTTATCAAATGATTTAAAAAGATATTAAATTAATATCATCAAAATTTAACCTTAATGAGTATCTGAGGTAACCCTTTTCTTATGTTTCCTTTTCAAAAGATACGAGTAATGGTGTTAAGTGTGATATGATAAAATGGATATAATTTTAAAGAAATAACTGGGAGATGATATAGATATTTTATGAATAAGTTTTTTGTTTCCTATTTTACAAATTCACTCAACCATTATGATTCTTAGGAATGTTTTTGAATAAAATGAATATTCATCTAATAAGATCTAATATCTATCTTTGAAAATCCCAGGTCATTATAGTTGGTACTAGAGGATCTGTTCAGTTAACCTTTGGAATCATGGATGAGAAAACCTTACCAATAACCCTAAGTATAAGTTTATATATAGGATAAAATCATATATATTTAATAATTATTAGTAATGGACTGGGTTAAACCTAAGGTTTCACAAACAGTGTCATTATTTAAGATATTTTCTTAATTATTTTTCTTGATTCCCCACCATGGTTGTTATTTATCAAAATACGATTTTTGAATTTATTCAATGAATAGAACTCAAAGGAATCATGTCAGTGCCAATTGTTATAAATAGTGAAACAAATTTTAAACTCAGAAACAAAATGTTATTGGAGTTATAATGGAGACCCTTGATACCATGCTAACAGAGCTTTCATAAGCTATGAATCATACCGATTTTCCGAATGATCAAAGAAGGGAACAATATACTTTTGAATCATGCATGAGGAAATATGAATGTTCTTTTAGTGGGTATTCTATTTGACTAGTATCTGATATAGAGATTGAAACTATTGATAAAATATTTTTTATTCTTCAATTCCCATGACATGAAAAAGTTGTCATAGCTATTTATCATTTAGAAGGCGAATTAGATCAATGGTGGAATCACGTTAAGAATATAAGGAAAGTTGAATAAATTAAATAAATGTAATTGGATGATTTGAGGAAATTATTTTTTAATAATTACATTCCTTATATTTTTTATAATATTATGGAGAAGGATTAACTTGAACTAAAAAAAGATGGTGAATTTGTTGGTACCTACCAGGAAAATTTTACAAGACATTCATGGTAGGATTATAGTATTATTATCCAACCTAAAACTAAGGTTAAAAAATTTATCAATGGATTAAAAAAGATTCTATAAATGGGGTAATACATAAGATACCTCAGTTGTTATGAAGAAATTTTCTATCATTCTCTTAAGGTGGAAATGGAAATGGAAATTAAACACCATTCACATGGTTTTGATAAGCAATTAAAAATAGAGTGTCCTAAAAAATCAAATAAATCACATGGTGAAATGAATTTCTATACATATATATGTGAGATATGTGGGAAAAAACATCAAGGGAAGTGTTTTAATGGAATTAGGAAGTGAGTTAAATTTTTAAAGGTGTGTCATAAATCCCATGAATTTCAAAAGGAAATGAATAGGATAGTTAATGTATTGGTGGAATAGAAGATGCCAAGTGATTCACCACCCATTATTCAATGCTATAAATGAATGGAGTATAGATATTATTTTAATAAATGAATGAATCTGAATGATTTGGATAATCAATGAAAACAACCTATGAAGAAAAGATATAAAGTGAAATATCTTAGGATAATGACTTTTAAAGTGGGTTATAAGAATGATGTGGTGAATGGTACACATACTATCTACTCTAAAACAACCAATGTACTATTTGATTCTAAATCCAAACACTCATATATTTATAAAGAATTTGATATTGGTATCATAGTTTCTCCTCAACAATTAGATGTTGAGTTAGATGTGAATACTTATAGTGGGACAATGGTCACATCTCATGGTTATTGTTCTTCTTTGATTGATGTTAGTGGGAAATTTCTTCATGAAAATCTCATGATTTTACTTATTTATGAATTCGTTGGGTTTCCTGGAATGGATTAGATTTCCCTATATGGATCTCATATTATTTTATGATTAAGGGATGTGAAATTCCATATTCTAAATGAACTTATAATCACAAATTAATGCAAGAATGAATGTGATGTTCCAATGGAAATTACTTCTATCATGTGGGTCTAAATTACTATTCACAATGGTGATCTATCTCATTTGGTTTGGGAGAAACTCAACATTAAGAATATAAATATTGTATATGAGTCTCTTTATGTTTTCTCTAGAAATGTTTCAAAGTCTTCTTCAGATTATTATAGTTGAGTTTTTGATGGAAATCATACCTAGTTCTATTCATGTTTTGAGGAATCCTTATAGAATTATCTTAATTAAGTTATAGTAAATATATAAGAAAACCCAAGACAATTTGGATAATGGATTCATATTCCCTAGTGCATCAAATTAGGTTTCTCCTATTCTATTCATAAAGTTGAAATCTGGGTCAATGCATCTATTCATTGTTTACTAAGATCTTAAAAAATTATAATCAGGAACAAGTATCCTCTTCCTCATATCGATGACTTATTTGATCAACTATGTGAAGATCAATTCCTTTCTAAAATTTACTTTAATTATTGATAGAATAAATTGAGTTTTAAAAGGTTTATACACACAATACAACATTCCAAACAATGTTCGTACACTATGAATCTATAGTTATGCCTTTTGGTATTAATAAATCCCCCTTAATATTTATGGAATTGATGTAAAGTGTCTTTAGAAACTATCTTGATCAGTTTATGGTAGTCTTTCAAGATGATATTTTGGTAAATTCAACGATAAAGTAAGAATATGATGATTACTTCAAAATAGTGTTGAAGACCATGGGAAAGTAGAATCATTATGAAAAATTTACCGTTTGTTAATTTTGGCTTTAGAAAATTTCATTTATTGGACATATAATATCATCTGAGGGAATATTATTTGATCCTTCTAGGATATAAGTTTTTGATATATAAAAAATAATAATGATGGAAAATGAAATCCACATTTTTCATTGTTTTTCTAGTTATTTGTTTCACTTTTGGGGAATTTCTCTCGATTTTCCAATCCGCTCGCCAAGTCAACTATGAAGGGTTCCATGTTCCTCTATAAAAATAAATTTAATTAAATTTATAATGA
The DNA here is from genome assembly GCA_963277665.1 of Viscum album. Taxonomy (NCBI): domain Eukaryota; kingdom Viridiplantae; phylum Streptophyta; class Magnoliopsida; order Santalales; family Viscaceae; genus Viscum; species Viscum album. The sequence continues at coordinate 2,000,576,888 of OY728157.1, forward strand.
ACTAAAGAGAATTTTTGTTAGTTACAATATTATTACATTATTTTATAGTAGATATGGTTATATAATTTAAAGTGATGAATCCAACAAGGTATTGGGATGTGTTCTAATGAATAATGACATGATAATAGATTATTCCTTGAGAAAACATATATTTCATTTACAGAGTTACCCAACTCATGATTTGGAGTTACCTATGAAAATCATTGAATTAACTATATGGTGGTATTATCTTTACAGAGAAAATTGTGATATATATATAATGATTATGAAATCTTAAATTATACATTGACATAGAAGGATTTGAATATGGGACAAGGATGATGGTTGGAAATTAATAATGATTATGATTGCTCAATATATTACCCCCATGGGAAAGAGAACAAGGTGGATGATGCTTCGAGTTGAAAGGACCATGTTATATTATCTTATGAGGATCCCAAAAGACTGAATATTTCTATACTTCCAAAGGATGGATTATGAAATCATAAAGGAAGGGAATAAATCATACCTAGAATAAATAAATGTTCAACCATCTCTCCAAGTCAATATTAAAGAGGCATAAAAAGAAAATGTGGAGCTTCAAAAGAAGGTTAATAATATTATTGATATGTACATTGATTTTAGTGGAATAATATGGTTCATGAACCATGTATGTGTACCTATGATACCATATTTTAAGATGTAAATATTGGATGAGGCTCATTGTTCATCACTCTCTATTCATCTAGAAAGTAAAAAATATGTAAATATACCTTTATGAATATTTCTATTGGGATGGAATTGAGAGAGATATTGTTGACTATGTTTCTCAGTGCTTGGTTTTTCATAAAATTAAGACTAAGAGACTAAAATCTAAAGGTATTTTACTACCATTAAATATACCTGAATTGAAATTGGAAAACATCGTCATGGATTTTTTAATTGGACATCCCAAAACATCTAAATGAAAAAATTCAATATGGGTTATATTTATTTACCTTACTAAGTCTGAACACTTCATTGATATCATATAATGTTTCTCCCTTGATTAGCTTTCTAGAATATATATTAAATAAATTTTATGATTTCATATATTACAACTTTCCACTATATTTGATCAGGATATGAGGTTTACCTTGAAGTTATTTTTAAGTCTTCAGCATGATCTCCATACAATGTTATGTTTTTACACAACTTATCATTATCATACAGATGGTTAGTTTGAGAGGAAATTTAAAAATATTGGAAATATTTTAATAGATTTATATATGGATTTCAATGTTAGTTGGGATCAACACCTTCCTTTGGTATAATTTTCCTACAAAAACTATTTTCACTCTAGCATTCAGATGGATCCTTATGAAGCCCTATATGGTTAGAAGTGTAGAACTCCAATATTTTGGAATAGTGTTGTGGAAGGAAATTTATTGGAACCTTTTCTAGATAATAAGTTGATATAAAGGGTCATATCCATTCAACAATGCATAAGAGAAGAGAATAGTCAACAACAAAGTTATGTTGACAATCATTGGAAAGATTAAGAGTTTGAAGTGGGTGCTAAAGTATTAATATGATTATCTCCTTCAAAGAGAGTAATGATATTTATAAATAAGTTCTAGTTAATCACTAGGTATATTAGTCCTTTTGAAATTATTGATCTAATTGGGATCATACCATATTGATTGGATCTTCCATAGAATATATCTCATGTTCATGATGTGTTTAATGTATCTCTCCCGAGGATGTACATACATGATAATTCACATATACTAAACTCAGATTTAATACCACTAGAGAAATATATTTTGTATGATTGACAACTGGTAGCTATTTTTGATTTTATAGATAAAGTTCTACAAAATAATTCCACTAATTTGTTTAATGTTTTATGGTGAAACCACCAATTTAGGGGAGATACATGAGAACATGAGTATTTGATAAAGAAGAGGTATCCTCATCTATTTGTATCTGTGTGATGAATTTTAAGGGTGAAAATCATTTTAAGGGAGTGGGATGTAACACCCTAATATTTTACGGCATGTCCCTCTTTAGATTTAAATCTTTTTTATAGTAATGTTGCACATAAAACCCACCATAAAGAAATGAAATATTATTATGCGATCATTGAAAAAAATAGTTAATTTTTAAGGAATTAATAGTATCAACAACATTTTGAAATTTATATATTATATATTCAATTAATTTTTTTCAAGAATAAATACAATTTCAACACAAAAAAAGTTAAATTCTTTTATTTTAGTTATATCTCTTTTTAAGGGGAAAATATTTTAAAACTATATTTGAAAAATTTTATAAATTATATTTGATAAAATAAACATCATATTTTAAATATAATTATTTTAATTTACTATAATTTATTTTTTTATTTTTCTAATATGTTTCGTTTTTTAATGAATATTGAAAATACTACATTTTAATTGAAAATTTTCTTCCATCTAAATAGTTTATGTTATATTTAAGAAATTTTTAATGTAAAATTATAATAATAATACATTTATTAATTAAATTACATACATTTAAATATTATTTATATTTAATTTAGACATAAAAAAATTTCAAACCATTTGCACATTTTCAATTTAAAAACATGTTTTCATATCCCGCCTACAATAATAATTTTAAATAAATTTTTGTAAATTATTTATTTTAAATTTTGAAAAATGGATCCACATGTTGAATAATAAGTTCAAATTTCTTTAATAGATACCTTTTAATTTTTCTCCAATATGAATAATAAATTTGGTAAATTTATACCATGATAAAATGTAAATTGGGTAATTTATGTTAAAACAAGTGATAAGGACTATAAAATGACTTGAACACTTGACCGAATTTTATTGGATGAATTAAATTATACCCTTAATACATAAGGATATAAATGGAATTATCTAATGTACACTCTTCCATGAAAATGGCTTATATATTATTAATATCAATGGGAATGAAAAATTTTCACACTCTTTCTTTTAATGAGTATAATATTTTCAATACGTGGTTAAATAAAATTTCTAATAGACTATAAATATTACTATAAAATATTAAAGGTTTATATACATCATGGTATATTATTTTTAGTCTTTATTTTTGAAATAAGAATCATAAAAAATTACACAATGATTATACAATATTTATTCAATTAAAAGAAATATCAATTAAGTGATATTAACAATATTAAAATAAATATAATTTGAATTAATTAAGGTTATCAACGAATTTATCGGTGAATAAGAAATATTATTTCTGTATTAACTAATTTTTTTCGAATTTACCATTCTCTATTTATTTTCTAAAAGTCAATGTAATGAATAGTGTCAAAATTGACACTACTTATGTTTTATGAAAATAATATTTCTTTAAGTTATATAAAAATAATAAATAATCATAAATAAGTTAAAAGGGGATAAATTATGGCCTAAAATATCTTAAATTTACCATTTATTATTCAATTTACACCATATAGGTAAAAATAGAAACCTTTTTAATATTGAAGAATTTGTAATCATAGAAAAAATTAAAATTGGTTAAATAAGGGTTAACAAAAATTATAAGGTTTAAAATTAAACCAAAACATGTCTAAAATATATTGGTTGATGGTATTACCACCCTATACAACATTATCTTCGATTTCATAACAATTTATAAGTATTTTGATTGATAATTAATTTGTTATAAATTATTCTTTTGAGAAATTCCAAAAGTTCTGCTCCCCATCGTAAAAAATGGATGTCTCCTCCCTCATATCATTTCACCACTTCGAGTCTTCTATCTCAACCTAACTCAATAAAATTATCTTCTACACTTTCCTAGACACATTATAGAGTTGAAGGTCTTCACAAAGGACCGATCCTAGAGTCCTTAATAGTAGATATAAAAGAACCATTATGAATAAAAATGGATTTTAATGTGAATAATTGTTAGGTCCACAAGGATGAGTACCCTGAGATGGGGGGGGGGGTGAATCAGGGTATGATTAATTTAAAAATAAAGACCGTTCTGATCTTGTTTCACTATTAAGATAAAAACTCTTCTCTTTATTTCCGGTTGCACAATATAAACAGAAAGTAAAGCATGTACATGACACAACAATTTTTACTTGGTTCACCGCTAAGGGCTACGTCCAGGGAGCATATGCCAACAGGTTGTCAGTCATACCAAATTCCACTAAACTTCACTAGCTGTGGATTACAAGGTTCATGCATAGTCAATATGTCCCAGGATCACTTCCTTTACAAAGTTTAGGGTCAGGTCACTGCTTTCCCAAGGGTCACTCTCTATTTATCTCTCTCTGGCTCACTGCCGGTGGAGAGGATCACCTTCTTCCTCTTCCTTTGCTCACTGATTCGAAAAGGAACCACTCACAGTTTATAAACTTTTATGTCTCTTCATTATCTCTAATGAATACATCCTCGGTTTTATGTGGATGCTCCGTTGAAGTCCAACTTTCACCCATAGATGAATTTCTCTTCGCATCGAAGGTATTGGGAAAAATTCCAGCTTCCACGCAGCCCAAAAACACTGCCGGGGAATCAACCTTACTTGGTGCACAGGTCTAACCTGGCGCACAAGTCTTGGTTCTCAAGTCACAACTAGCGCTCAATTCCACCTCAGACACTTGCGTGACACAAGCTTCTTCAACTCCAAACTTGCGCGACACACTTCCCTTTATGGCCAAACCAATATTGGCGCGCAACACATATCAATTTCCCTTCTTCAAATCTGGTGCGCAAGTCCTACTTGCAAGACACACCACAACTTGCGCGACCACCACACCTGCGAGACGGGAGCTCTGATTTTTCTAAGTGTTGAAATCTGTTAAAAATGGGGAGGGGTGGTCCAGTATTTATAAGCATTTTGAACACCCTGCGCGACGACACACAAGTCTCCCTTCGGTGCGCAAGTCTCGTGTGTGCAGGTCTCTGCCCCTGCAAGTCACTTGCGCTACCCACTTCCAAAATTGCACGAACCTCTTTCCTTTTCCATATTTTGAAGTTCTGATCTTGAAATACAACATGCGCGCAAGTTTCCAATCCTCCTAGGCACCGGCGCGCAAGTCCTTTCTCTTGGCGCGTAGGTCACCTGCACGACTAACGCAATACTTGCGCGACCTTTATCACTTTTCCATATTTTGATGATCTGATCTTGAAAAACATATGGTGTGAAATTTTACAAGACTTCTTGTACATGGAGTGCAAGTCCCTTTTCCAAAAACCACTTTTCTTTATATGTCGATTTTCAGGCCAAAAAATTTGGCAAACATTGGAAAACGGCACCACATTGTATCTATTCTTTTTGTACCGCCTCCAGATCATCCATTCCTTTGTCGACGTTCTTGAACCAAACATGGATCGTTGACCACATATCTTGAAATCGACATTCCTCCATGAAATCCTCTTTTTCAACAAATTTGTATTTCATTGTTTCGCTTTTTCAACAATCACCACACAGATTTCCACTTTGTCAACAAACAAAATCACCTCAAAAATGCTTCAATGATACCTTGAGGGATTTTTTCCCAACAATATCCCCCTTTGGGTTTGTTGAAAACTCTTCCATAAAAAGATACATCATTAATTCTTCTGACACCATTCGTCTATTGTGATTCTGATAACAATCAAGGATTTACTCAACACATACTCTAATCCCACATGAGCAATTCTCAACGTGAGAAACAAGAGTAAATGAAAAGTTCATCAATGAATCACTTCATCTCTGATACCCAATGTTGACATAAAACTGATACCAATTGTTACCAAACTGATACCAATTTTTGGAAATATTCTCACCACTCTCCAACACCACCCTTCTGCTTTAATCATGATCCTTAGTTGTCGTGATATCTATTCTTTGATCGATCACTTCTTGCATCGTCAGATTTAAAACGCCCCCCTTTCTGTTCACAGCTTTAACTCTTGTCAACTTCAAAACCTTTTTAGACCTATGTTCTGTGTTGTCCAAGCTAAGCTCTGGCTAAGCACATTCAACTCCCCCTATCTGGCTGCTCCACCTATCAGCTTCTACCTGTATCATTCAAGATTTCTCAAATAGCCACACTATCTCCCCCATGAACAAGCACTATTTTCTCCCCCTTTTTCAACGAACCCAAAAGACACTCCTTTGTGTTTGGTAACAGATTAGAGGACACATATCAGTACATTAGGGAAAAACACATCATACCTTGGGGAGAGGGGGTGTATTCTATATCCACACTCTATCAAGTGAGGGGAGTTGACTGAACTCCCAGAGCTAGTTGATGACTCTCAAAAGCTTCCTTTGGTAAGGCCTTTGTCAGAATGTCTGCAACCTGTAGCTCTATAGGCACGTACTCCAACTTCACAATTCCCTGTTCAACTGTCTCCTTGATAAAATGATACTTTATCTCAATGTGCTTTGTCCTTGAGTGATGGATGAGATTTTTTCTAAGATTTATAGCACTTGAGTTATCACACTGGATTATGATCGGAGACATAACTTCAACTCCCATATCGTCAAGCTACTACTTGATCCAAAATAACTGTGTTCATGTTTGAGTGGCCGCAATATACTCAGCTTCCGCGGTGCTCAATTAAATGCAATCTTGCTTCTTAAATATACAAGAAATACACAATCCACCAAGATAGAATGCACCTCATGATGTTGATTTTCTGTCATCTGCTGATCCAGACCAATCTGCATCTATGTAACCCAATAACACTGATTGAGATTTTTCATTATACATCAGACTGAAATCCACAAAGCCTTTGATATACCGAAGTATTATTTTCACTACAAGCATGTGGAATTCCTTGGGATTACTATGATATCTCGCTTCTTGACATGTGGTGAAAACAATATCAGGCCTTGTTGCGGTTATGTATAACAAACTTCCAATTATTTTCCTATATTCTATGATATTAACTACCTTGCTATCCTCATATTTTGATAATTTCATCCGGGTAGCAACCAGAGTCTCCATATCCTTGGAATTCTCCATTCCAAACCTTCTTAGAACCTCCTTGGAGTATTTGGATTGAGAAATGAAAGTTCCATTACTTCCTTGTGTCACCTGTAAACTAAGGAAAAATGTTATCTCTCCAATCATTGACATTTCAAACTCATTTTTCATGAATTTGGAAAACTGTCTGCACTGAGCTTCATCTGATCCGCCAAATATTATTTCATCGACATAAACCAACACCATCATACTTTGATTAGTGTCGTTACTGAAAAAGAGATTGTAATCAACTCCCCCACGCTGGAAACCAAGCTTCTTCAAGTACTGATCAAGCCTTGAGTACCATGTTCTTAGTGCTTGTTTCTGCCCATACAATGCCTTCTTCAGCCTGCAAACTTTGTTCTCATCCTCATGAATGAGAAAACCATCTGGCTTCTAAATATACACCTCCTCTTCTATAACTCCATTCAAGAATGCATATTTGACATCCATCTGGAACACTTTGAACTTTCTTTGCACTGCTATGACACAAAATAATCTGATTGTCTCCAGCCTTGCAACCGGTGAAAATGTCTCATCAACATCTATAACCTCTATTTGGGAGTATATATTTCACACTATTCATTCTTTGTTATAAATCACTATGCCATCTTCATTCATCTTGTTGAGATAGACCCATTTTGTCCCGATGACATTCTGGTTTGCTGGCCTCGAAACAATCTCCCATGTCTGGTTCTTCTCAATATAATCAAGCTCTTTATTCAAAGCCTGAACCCTATTTTCATCTTCAGCTGCATAAGAAAAAAATTTCAGATCCACCTGAGATAAAAACAATGTTTTCTTTAATGATTTCATTCTTCGAGTCTGAACTGGAGCTGTCTGATCACCAATGATATTCTGCCTATCAATTTCAGCTCGACTCTTTGGTTTCCTTGCAGACATAGACTTGAGACTTTCTTGTTCATCATCAATATCTTCTTCTGAGTCAGCCTCTGCCACTTCTACTCCCCCTGTGCTGCTTACCTCATCATCACATTCATCGAAAAACTATTCACTGGGTCATTGAGAATTCTATTCATTTTCAACTATAGTGACATCATTTCTCTCAACAATTTTTCCCAGCCTTTTGTTGAAGTATTTATAAGCTTTTCTTTTCCCTGAGAAGCCAAGGAATATCCCCTCATCTCCTCATGAATCAAACTTCCTGTGATTTTCTTTATTGATTATGAAACACTTACTCCTGAATATTCTAAAGTATTTCAACGTTGGCTTCTTTCTGTACCACATTTCATACGGAGTCTTCCCTTCCTTCAGACACAACAGAGTCATGTTCAAAATATAGACCGATGTCAAAAATGCTTCCTTCGAAAATTTCTCTGGTAGGTCCTTTTCAATAAGCATCGTTCTAGCCATGTTGTTGATGATAATATTTCTCCTATCAACCAATCCATTCTGTTGGGGAGTTCTAACTGATGAAACATGATGCCTTATTCTGTGTTTCTTGAGATAGTCTTCAACTTGACTGTTTGCGAATTCTGTACCGTTATCAGTACGAAACTTCTGAATTTTCTGCCCAAGATTCTTTTTTGATTCCCTCTTATACTGATTTAAGCAACTGAACACCTCTGTCTTATGGGAAATGACAAATACCCAGGACATTATGCTATAATCATCAATGAAGAGAACATAATACCTTTTCCCATTAATAGATCGTACTGAGATAGGTCCACATACATCAACATGAAACAATTCGAGCACTCTAGTTGATTTCTGTTCCTTTGGCCTGTATGTCTTTCTAACGATCCTACCTTGTTGGAAAGCATCACATGTATGAGTGCGATCATGTGATAGTTTGGGAAGGTCTCTAGCAGCATCACACTTTACAAGATCTTCCATAGATGGTTGGCATAGATGACCAAGTCGCTTATCCCACAACTGGTTTTCTTCCTCTATGGATAAAAGGCATGTATCTTATTCCCTAACTACAAGGTAAATATTTCCCTTTGTCCTTTTTCCTTGCAGAACAACAACTCCATATTTTCCTTTCACAACACACATCTTCTTGGTAAATCAGATAGAATTCCCAAAGTCACATAGTTTACTAACACTGAGTAAGTCATGACTAAGACCCTCTACTACCAAGACATCAACACGTCTCATTTCTTTTCCCCCAAACTTGGCTTTCCATGAGCCAACAATCTTCAGGCCTTCATCGTTTCCAAATTTGACAACTCCTTTGTCATATTTTATGCCTGTAATAAGATCCTTATTACCCGTCATGTGAGATGTGAAACCACTATCAAGGATCCAAACACCAGAGCGATCTGATGCTTTAAGGGAAATCTCTGCCACCACGACGTTCTCATTTTTCATCTTCTTGGTCCACACTTTTTTCTTTCACACTCGGCATGTATTGAGACTTCTGTTCTTTATCAGAGTATGATGGACCAGATTTATCTTGCAAAGCTGCAAATCTATTCTTCATTTTTAACTGACATGTCGATTTATTGATCTGCTACTTGAGAACGTTTTGATTCTTCTTTGGGACATTTCTCTGAATGGTCGAAGTGTAGTACCTAGTGATATTCCCAAATCCTCTGCACCAAAAACAGAGTCCTTCAAAATATGTTCTGGAAAACCGTTCTATGTTTGGCTTCCACCTCTGTTCTTGTTCCCTTCGATATCTCTTGGCTATGGAACACACATACTGTGAGTGTCCCATCTCCCCACAACAATAACACCTGATATAAGGTGAATTCCTTTGTGTTACTTTAGCACTACGAGTTTCCCCTTGGGATATCTGGAAATTATGATTCAGCTTTGTGCCCAAATCAACCTTCAATTTCGAGATGGGTGATTGCGGTCTGACTTCAATTGCCACATATTTTTTCTTCTTATCAAGACCTAAATCAACCTTAACGTCTGAGCTCAATTGCTGCTTCTTTCCTGTTGGACAACTAGGCTCCTATTTCACCTTTTCAGTCTTCAGAATGACCTGCTTTCCTGACATCACATTAGAGGTCAAGATTTTTTCTTGATCCTTCATTTTTCATCGCAGACTGACCACTTCTTCTTCAATCTCTTTGATATGTCTGACCTGCTCCTTTCCTGTGTTATTCAAACAATCAATTTCCTTCTTTTGTTCCTCAATTTTAAGCTTATTATCAATAATATTTTATGAGCTCTCTAGTGTTGAGAATTTTATTCTTTCAATTTCTTTTAACAGCTCAGACTTTTCTTCATTCCATTGTTGCATATAGAGTTTGACATCATGAACCAATTTATTGGATTTCTTCGTTTTGGCTCTACAAACGTCTATCTCCTCAAGAGCTTCTTCCAACTTGGCTTCCATATCAACTCTTCCTTCAACTTCTTCTTCTTCTTCTCCAACGTCGGTTTCCTTCTTTTCATGAGAACTACCGATGACCGCCACCATAGCATTTTCTCCACGATCTTTGATGTTTTCAATCTCCTCAACCTCTTCAACCTCAGACTCATGTGAACTATCTATTTCTTATGAAAGAATATTCTTCTTCTTGAAGAAATTTCTCTTGAACTTGTTCTTCCCTTTCACATAGGCTAAAGATTTCTTCTTGGAAATTTCAACATCATCTTCATCATTTTCTGTTGAAACTTTTTGGGGAATATTGCTGTGAGATGTCTAACCTTTCCACATCTAAAGCATGCAATAGGGACTTTCCCTTTGAACATTCCTTTTCCTCTTCGAAGGTTTGAGGGGAGGAATGACATTACCTCATATGTCTCTTCTTCCTCCTAAGAATCTTCAATGGTGAGCTTATTCATGGCCTTAAATGCCACCTATTTAGATTTTCCCTTTTCCACAACATCTTTGTCATCATTTCTCATTTCATATGCAACAAGGGTGCTGTGTAGGTTATCCAATGTCAATTCTTTTGTGTATTTATCTTCCAAAGAAGAAACTTTCGGATTGAACCAAGGTGGAATTTTTCTCAAGATGTGCCTCACAATTTATATGTCTTTGATAATTTCACCAAGACCTCACATTTCTTCTACCACATCATTTACCCTGTCAAAGAATGCATCAATAGAATCATTCAAGTTCATTCTCAAATCTTCATACTTGTTCCACAACACTTGCAGATTTGCCTCTCTAACCTTTTTATCTCTTTCATATATATTCAATAACTTTTCCCACACAGCATGTGACATTTTGAAAGACATCACCTTTGTATATATAGGATTGGATAGGAATCCCCCTAAGGCATTGATTGATTTGGCATCAACATCCAACTCTTTATGCTCAGCTTCTGATAATGCACCAATATTAAGATCAGCTGTTATGCCATGAATTGCTACTGTGAAAACGTCCATTCCCAAAGATCGGAAGTAGTGTTGCATCCGATTCTTAAATAGCTGAAAATTGTTTCCATCGAATATCAGAATCCCTTTATGATTAGTGACCTCCATTGAGAGAAGATATACTTACAACCTTTCTCTATTATACCAATTGTTAGGTCCATAAGGCTGAGTACCCTAAGAGGGGGGGGGGTGAATCATGGTATGACTAATTTAAAAATAAATCCCGGTCTGATCTTGTTTCGCTGTTAAGAAAAACACTCTTATCTCTCTTTCCTGTTGCACAATATAAACAGAAATTAAAGCATGCACAAGACACAAAATGTTTTACTTGGTTCACCGCTAAGGGCTACGTCCAAGGAGCATACGCCGACGGGTTTTCAGTCGTAACAAATTCTACTAAACTTCACTAGTTGTGGATTACAAGGTTCGGGCACAGTCACTCTATCCCAGGCTCATTGCCTTTACAAAGTTTAGGGGCAGGTCACTGCTTTCCCAAGGGTCACTCCCTATTTCTATCTCTCTGGCTCACTGTCGGTGGAGAGGATCAACTTCTTCCTCTTCCTTTTCTCACTACTCCAGAAAGGATCCACTCATAGTTTATAGACTTATAGGTCTCTTCATTATCTATAATGAATTCATCCTCTATTGTATGTGGATGCTCTGTTGAAGTCCAACTTTCACCCATAGATGAACCTCTCTTCACACCGAAGGTATCAGGAAAACTTCCAGCTTCCACACAGCCCGAAAAAACTGTCGGGGAATCAACTTTACTTGGCATGGAGGTCTAACCCGGCGCGCAAGTCTCGGCACGCAAGTCACAACTGGCGTGAAAGTCCACCTTAGACACTTTCTCGACACAAGATTCTTCAACTCCAAACCTGTGCGACGCACTTCCCTTTACGGACAAACCAATATTGGTGTGCAACAAACAACAATCACCATTCTTCAAATCTGGCATGCAAGTCCTACTTGCGTGACACACCACCACATGTGCGACCACCACACCTGCGTGACGGGAGCTCTGATTTTTCTAAGTGTTGAACTCCATTAAAAATGAGGAGGGGTGGTCCAGTATTTATAGGTATTTTGAACACCCTTCGCGATGGCATGCAAGTATCCCTTCGGCGCGCAAGTCTCGGCGCGTAGGTATCTGACCCTGCAAGTCACTTGCGCAAAACACTTCCAAACTTGCGCGAACCTATTTCCTTTGCCATATTTTGAAGTATTGATCTTGAAAAACAACAGGCGCGCAAGTTTCCAATCCTCCTAGTCACCGGTGCAGAAGTCCTTTCTCTTGGCGCGCAGGTCACCTGTGCGACCAACTCAATACTTGGACGACCATTATCCCTTTTCCATATTATAATGATCTGATCTTGAAAAACATATGGTGCGCAAGTTTCCAAGCCTTCAAGTACATGATGCAAAAGTCCCTTTTCCAAAAACCAATTTTCTTTATTTGTCGATTTTCAGGCCCAAAAATTTGGCAAGCACAGGAAAACGACGCCACCTTGTATCTGTTCTTTTTGTACCACCTCCAGATCATCCCTTACTTTGTCGACGTTCTTGAATCAAACATGGATCATTGACCACAAATCTTGAACTCGACATTCCTCCATGAAATCCCCTTTGTCAACAAATTTGTATGTCATTGTTTTACTTTGTCAACAATCACCACACAGATTTCAACTTTGTCAACAAACACAATCACCTAAAAAATGCTTCAATGATACCTTGAGAGATTTTTTCCCAAAAATAATGAAATGTGAGACTTGAGATATGTGATTTTGGTATCAATTTTATTTCTATGGGACACATGACTTGCACACTACATGTTTTTACTACATTGTGTATATAATACCCATTAATGTTTTTATATATATTATCCCATAAATTATTATATTTACAAATATATATAAATTTCTTTCTTTCATGGGGTATATGATTTAAATGATTACAAAGTTGTACATTTTTATTTCAAAATTCCAACAATATTTGGTATTGTTTCATTTTATGTATCTGTTGTAGAATATTACTCTTCCATGTCCTTTTTTCAAAGAATTTGTAGATTTTTTTGGACTATTCTTCTACATATGTTTGATGTCATTTTTATAGAATTATATCTTTTTACAAAATAGTTTCAAAAGAATATTTTTGTTGTTTTCTAAACAAGGATTTTTTTTTAAAATATGAAATTAATGTTTTTTTGTAACATATACAACATGAGATCCCTTTAACACATTCTTGATTCCTTAATTTCATAAAGAATCATTCAAATGTTTAAAAGGTTATTTTCAAAGAAAATTTTTTCATTATAATTGAGAATCTCTTTAAAAAAAATTATTTCATAAAGGAAACGATATTTCCTCAAGAATTATTTCAAGTGATCATTAAAAATCATTTTTCCATCAATGATGACATTATGTGATGTTAATTATTTTTTACAATGGATATGAACCAATGATACCATTCTTATCCTTTCTCGGAGTGGTTTACGATTATGATTCCATGATATTTATGAGACCTATTTATTTTTCATAAGTTTTTTTATAATAAATTATTTTTGAAACTCATTTCATTACATAGGTTCTAATATGATGAATGAATTATATACCTATTGGACACATATGTATAGATTTTATTATTTGATATGTGGGACCAATATCTACCTCCAACACATTAGGAAATGGATTATATCTCATTATATATTTAAGGGAAACAAGCTGATATGGTTGAGCTGTGATTGGAAACACATTGATGTGATTGATCTGTAAGGGGAAACAAGTGATAAGTTTTAATATGAGAGTATTAGTAGTTAACCTCAACCTAGTAAATGGGTTTCTAAACTTATTATGATTACACAAAAACTTTTTAATTGAACATATTGTTCAATAATGAGTTATGATGATGTTTTATTCTTATAATTCATGTTAATTTTTTATTCCATGAATCGTGTCTATGATCCATGACAGGTTGGGTATAAATTTGTATGTCATGATAATTTTAACATACCAATATTTCTTATCTTAATCATTCATAAGATAATAAATTATTACCTTCTAAGTTTACCTTTACTAAGAATATAGGCTCACCCATTTCTTATAATTCCTTTCCATAGGATATGAATAAATGTGTTAAGTGTTACATGCTATAAGGGATCTAATTATGAAAAAATAAGTCATCGATGATATAGATATTTTATGAACCAGTTGTTTATGTTTCCATGATTACAAATGCATTAGTTATTTACAATCTTCAGGTGTGTAGATTTATAATGAAAACAATATCCATCTAAAAAGATATAATATCTATATATGAAAATATTGGGACATTATTTATTTACTATTTTATTCTAGAATAAAGATAACTAAATTAATTTCAAACTAATGAAAATATTTTAATTTTAATTTTTATGTTTAATCAAACTTTTTATTGTGGTATAAATCCAAAATTTGTTTTTAAAAACTAAAAAATGTTTAATTAGTATGATAAAAGGTAAATATCATTGTTATATTCTCATCATTATTATGTGAATTAAATGTTTTTTAATCTGCTAAGAAATATATGTTTTAAATTTTATTATTATTAAAATATTTTAATATAATTTATTGGAATACATAATATTTTTTTTGATAACATGAAATAATTAATGAAAATTTAATCATTAGAACTTAGATTATTTAATTGTATTTATTTGTAAGAAAAAATGTTTTAATATATTAAAAAACTATATAGTTTGAGAAAAATTCATGAGTAATTGTTAAAAAAATTATTATTAGGTATTAGTGGGTTTCTAATTATGTTTTTAAATGGTGAAATTTAAATAATTACTGAAAATTTAATGGGTGTAAATTATATTATTTAAGCATAATTTTATTTTATAAGAAATGTATTAGAACATTTAAAAATATCCAATTTGAAAAAAATGAATAATTAATGGTTAAAAAATTAATATTAAGTGTTTGAGGGATTCAAATGATCTTTTTAATTTGATAAATTAGTTAATCTTGTTATAAGATATGTTTAGAAAATTAAAATTTGGTAATTGAAGGTGGAATTAAATGTCAAATTTTATATAATGTAAAATATTTAATTAGGTTTTTAATAAGTGAAAATTATAGAGGATTATGTTTCTTTGATAATTTAGTAAAATGTTAATGTAAAGTGGATGTGATGTATGTATTTTCATGAGAGTTTAGAAAATTAATTAATTTTTTTTGGGGATTTGTAAGGAATGATTAATTGATTTCAATGTTGAACCAAAATTAGTATTTATCAAGTGATGAAATATGTCTTCAACTATGAAAATTCATTAATTTTGGTTAAATACAAGTAAAACTGGGTTATGATATGATGTGATAAGATGATGCGTGAGCTATGAGTTTATTTAGAACATGGTGATTTTATATGCCCATTGTTTTGGATAACCATAAATGTGCCTTATGTTTGGATACTTCATTCATAAATTGATGTTCAATGCTTATAATAACATTGAATTAAGTAGATGTATTAGTCATTTGGTGAAATTGTTAGAGCCTAATTTTTTTTAAAAATTATGTTGTAAATAATATAATGAAATAATTTAAGAACTTTATGCCATTTATATACGATCATAAAAAATGAATTCTTTTTAGGTTTTCAATGGATTCTACTAAGAATTATTTATAAATTCCTGTATCTACATATCTCATGTGATAGTAGACTATATAGATGTTGTTGATGTTAAAGGTAATGTGGCTTAACTATTAGGAGTAGATACCAAGATATACATGGAGATGATTTCTTATGTATTAATATCCATTATGAGGGGTTGTTTGCAAACCTACTTTTTATTCATTTAAGCTAATTCATTCATGACCAGATACATGGGGTCTATTTTGATGTTATATATAGATATATGTTATATATGGTCATTTAAAGTATATAATATTAAACATTATTGATGTAATTTTCATTTATTCTAGCTATATATATATATTATGTTTAAACTAGTATTAAAATAGTGAAATAACCATATTGGGATATGATATTTCAATTTTTTGTTTTTTTTTTGAAATTTTTATGTTATTTTAGGTGCAGTTAAGATGTTATGTCATTATACGTCACCTGTTGTTTAATTTTGTATGAAATGCATACTCTCTTTATTGAATCTTGAAAATTACTGAGGAAGAAGGGGTTCAATCTTAGTATCCATTATTTGAATTATGAAAATGATTTTTTTCGTAATTATATTGGTTTTATATTATTTATGAAGGAATTTAATTTTTTTATATATTTTATTATTTTATATAAAATTTATAGAAAAATAATAGTAGTTAAATATGTGTTTTAATTTAATATTACTCATGTAAATACATTTTTAGCTGCACAATTCAATATTTTGGGTTTAATATATTTATTATTAATATCATTTTATAATATTTTTTGAAATGATTGCAAACGTTTAATAGAGAATTAAATTTTTTTTAGTGGAATTGGAAAGGATAGTTCGTTTCCTAATATATATTAGTTTTCCACATGGGCCTGAAATAGTAGTGGTTCTTTCTTAATTAAACATCAACCATAGAAGAATGAAAATTTATCATTATACAACAGAATATAGAATGAGGATAGTTTTTAATAACAACATATGTATAATGTTTATAGTATAATATATATATATATATATATATATTATCAAATAATTATTTTAGTTCTTGGAAGTCCCATGTAAACTATTTTTTTTGGGAAATTATTATAAATTGCCCTCTCCAAATCCATGTTTTTGTTAATTTTTAAAACAAACTTTAGGATAAAGTATGAATCCTTAAAAAAACACCACCATAATAGAATAAATTATACAATGAAAATACAACTATCAAATTGTAAATTATAAATTTCAAGCCCCCTAATGATCAAAGTCCAGCACTTCCAAACACAAGAATCATTGTTAATGTACCAGCTAAACCATTATCTCTACAATGTATCATGATTTAAAAGATACACTATAATATTGAGAACACTAACAATCACAGTCATTGGTAATATGAAAAAAATATTAACCATCCAGCAATAATTAGATCCTATTAGAAAAAAAACTAAATTGGTCCAGTAACACTGACCAAAAATTTAAATCAATATGAAATTCACACATATTAACATCATGAAAAAATGAGATGAATTGCATCCTCAAACTAGATATAAATGAAATCCATCACCTTTGAAAAAGTGACTACATTAAAAACATAAAACATCCCCGTGGGATATTGAAACGCTACCTAGAAGGGTTCCTATTACAATGGTGTGGGGATGGAGATAAACATTGAAAAGGTTTCACTACATGAATATAAGGTAGATCCAAGACAATACCTCACAAGAACCACCATAGTTACAAAACCCCTCGGATGAACTTGTGGTGAATTGAAGGGATGATGATTGATTTGAAAATGAATATTTCCACACATAACATCATAAAACCAATAAATTCACAACTATACCTAGCTAAGATGGGGTTTCCCAGAGTAGGATGTAAGGAAAGGAAGTGAGGGGTAATAATGAATATCAAATAACTACAAAGACACCGATATGATTATCCATTGCATGCATCCATCAACATGATCTCGAGACACAAAATTTTCCTCACATCATATAGAATAAGTGTATATATTTTAATATAGTGCTTTTAATAATGTTTATTATTTATGGGATAAAATTTTATAGAATTATTTGATGGTATTTTTAGAATGAATGATCATTTAATCATATAAATTAACATTTCAACCTTGATATGATGAATCAATAATCATAACAGTTTTATTAGATATAATTTGTTTTCAGTTGTATTTATTGATCATGATAACCTCTTGGGTTAACAATTAATCATGAATACCAAGAGAGAGGAAAACTAATAATAGTTTATAAAAATTAATTAGGTTGTGTATTTGTGCCATATTTCCATATAAGGTTATTATATATTGACTTATTTAGATTTCATGAGAGCCATTTATTTTGGGGGATTTTGATTATGGGAAACAATTGAATAATTTTTGTTTTCCTATTATTTTTTGTATTATATTATATTTCGTCATATTTAAATGTTACATAGTTAACATAACACATATATTAATGGGTTTTATTGATTTCTATTTGATCTCTGTCCTATAAATTAGTGTTATTGGAAAAGATTTTCCATTCTAGTACAATATACTTATTTGTTTTATAAATTTTCTCTCTTAAGTTGTAGATTTTGTATGTTCCTAGGAGAATATAGTTTTCATTATAAGAATATATCTTTCACTTTGAGTTTGTAATTGTTATATAATCTGAAAAATATCACAAAATGTGATAGTATCATTGGAATTTCCACATTTATGATATAATGAATAGGGAAATGAAAGACCATATATAAATTATGTAGTAAATAACATGGTTGAATTATTGTTATAAATATGGTTAGATAAAGGGATCCATGATGTGTATATACAAATAGATATCCTTATATTGATAATATTGATTATAGATATTGTATTTTTCTGTTATATTTTGTTTTGTATACTTCATTAGATAAAAATAATTCTGTATTATAAAACAATTTGTATATCTTAAAATGGTTAGAGATATAAATATATATATTTGTTTAACAATAAATAATTGATGATTTTATACATTCCTATTTGGATTAATATTTTTATTTATGGAATTTATATTGACTAGAAATGGATGGGTATTTCTATATCATTCCATATAAAATTTAAAAAACATCAAAAAATTTCTTACATACTCTTTATAAAAAGAGGAATTATGTAAATTATATTGAGTCCTTATAATTAACCTTTAAAATTTTATATATGTTGATCTCCAAATGTTGAATAATTCATTTGTATTATGATGGTAATATATAGAAAATGATCTACTCAGATGAAGAATGATGTTTGAAAGTTTTACTTGAGTATCATAGATTACAAATTCCATATCCGTATTTATCATCATTTTACTTAAACCATGATTTGTTATTTTTTTACCCTTCAGTAATATGAAATTATTTATCATTTTAATTTTTAAATTTATATTTTTTTCATATATGTTTAAAATTAATTTCTTATAGGTGTATTTATTTTCACGAGTATTATATAATTGATTTGTAGAATTCAATTTTTTTATTTTCCCCTCTTTTTAATAGGATTTCATATAAAAGGATGGATTATGTAATATTATTATCATAAGTACTTTCAAGGTTGTTTTAATAGTGGTTTTGAAGGTATTTTATATCTTTTCCATGAAATGAACATCAAATACTAGTAACTAATTAACATTATTCATGGAAATATGCAAGATATATATAATTATATGATTAAAAATCTTTGATTAACAATAATGGTCATTTTTTTATTAAAATATGTTTTTAGGTATATGGTTATGTATTACTTTGAATATATGATATTATAACATTGAATATGGGTTTTATGTATTCATTGTCAAAATTATTGTGCAAGAAAACTATATTGAATTTTTTTATGGGTATTGAATATATGGAAAATTGGACTGAGTTTTATAATTTTATTTACAATCATGTGCATGCGATAATCAAAACTAAAGGTTTTAATATTACAAAATATGTATAATTTCATTATTTACTTTGAATTAGTTACAAATAAATAAATTATTAGGTCTTGTTTATTCATGAATGTAAATTATTTTTTATGATATAGAGAATTATTTTCATGATTTGTGTATTGTTATTTTTAGAGTTATTTTTTGGGAAACATAATGTATTTATCAAAAAATTCATTGAAAATGGTACTCATGTTAGAATGATATTTTAGTAAAATAAATAGATAACCATGGTTCATGTAATGATCCATCCTTACCCACTATTTAACAACTATACTGATTTACTAGATGACATGAGTCATACCTCTCCATATGTTAGAGGACACTTTCTAGGAATGAGGCACTAAAGTAATATCTTTGAGAGACTTTACTATTATATTAGGGTTAATAAAGATAAAGGAAATAATTTACAACCAATCATTATAATATTGAAATAAATAAATAAATAATTCAACAAATCCAATAGATACCATAATATACTCTTTAAATAATAAATAATCTTTCCAAGATTTCACATGATTCGAGAAGTATTAAAAATGACCTCTAATAGGTAGATCATATACATCCCTAATCAATATATACATATCATATTGATAAAAAATTGTTACAGAGTCCCAATCTAGTTCTAACACCTGAAATCACCTATGATATCGAACACAATTATCCAAATATTGTCCTCTACCTAACCTATAGCTACCATCATGAGGTATTCTAAATTAGAAATATGTTAGGGTCTCCCTAGAAGGGTGTGAATGTAGATCCCTGGCTCCCCAAAAATTGCATCCCTAATATTCCCTATATATATAAGGATGGTGGAATGATATATACTGAGAATAATTAATTAAAGCAAGGATGTGTAATAAATTTAACCACTATTGATCACAGGGTTCTTCAAATACACTGAAGATAAACCATGAATTCTTTATCAAGTTCTTGACATGTCAAAGAATATACATATCACTATAGCATTTACTCAAGGGTGATATAACCCCTCCTTAAAACCATGTAATTAGATACTACAGTGAACCATAATTTTATAAATGTAATTTTTTCTTGATAAACATATGTGTGTCATATTTAAAAATATATTTTAGATAAAACACATCAACCACATACACAAACCAATAATTTATTTCATTATTTAGTAAAATTATTTTTTTAGAATATATATCTAGTAAAATTGGAAATATTACAATGATACTATTAAAAAACATTACTAGAAATTTTAAAAATCATTGATCTCCTAGAATTATGATAGTCATAGATAACACATAAGAAATAAAACATCATTAATAATATAATAAAAATTATATAAATTAAAAATGTGGAACCATGATACCTATTGAGGATAATGAAGATTGATGGAATTTAAAAGTATTTATAGGAAGTAATAAGACTATTGGAATAGTAATGTGACTATTCAGAATAAAAAAATGTCTTTTATGAATAGTAACATTACATTTGAAATACTAAATTGACATCAAAATATTAAAATTGAAAATTAATTATATTTACCAAGAATAATTATATAAACTGTAAATATTTTAACATCATAAATTAAATATCATGGAAAAACTCAAAGAAATTAAGAATATTTTTTTATTAAATTGTAATTAAATATATCTCACAAATTTTTTATATTAATCACTAAAATTACCCTTAGTAATAAATTACTTTGATAAAATAAATTCCA
Organism: Viscum album; assembly: GCA_963277665.1. NCBI lineage: Eukaryota > Viridiplantae > Streptophyta > Magnoliopsida > Santalales > Viscaceae > Viscum > Viscum album. The sequence goes on from OY728157.1 coordinate 2,000,598,439, forward strand.
TTTTTGGACTATGTATATCAATAATAAATAAGGATGATTTTTTGGTATTTTTTTTGAATAACATCAATATCTAAGTGAATGGTAAAAGTACAATTTTTATGTAACCTATATGTTTCAAATTATATATTTATATATGAAATAAAGACCTCATAAATTTACGAAGTTGAGGCTCTAAAAAGTAATTAATACATTAAATAATTTTCTAAATTCAAATTTTAATCCAAATTTTTTTTCCAATGTCGGAAGTATAAAGTATTTATTAAAAAAATAATTTTTAAATTTTTCCAGAATCATTTTTAATAATCCAATGAATTTTTAATTCAATGCTTTTCTTAGTTGTAAAAATATATTATTTTTAATTAAATATAAATAATAATTTCAGAAATATAAAAATTAAAATTATTTCCTTAAAGAATATATTGTATTTAGTATTTTAATGCATTAATATCCATCCCATATATAAATAAACTATCTACCTCCCATTCCTAAAAATCATCCCCTAAAATTTTCAAATACAATTATATAGTAATATTACCTCTCCTGATCCCCTTATAAAACTTAGTGACATTTTGGATTAATATTACTATATTCCTTCAACTATTTCATGTTCGTAACAAAGGAAATACATTAATAAAGAGTTTTGATGTCCTCAACACTTCCTTTCATTTTACTCTTCTCTTTTAAAACCTATATATTTTTTTAATTCCAAAACTCCCAAAAATTATTTAATATCATGTTAGGATTATATTTTAGTTAATAAAATACTATAATGATTCTATTTTTGTCATATATCTCTCACCCCATCATTTGTTATGTTGCGGTAAGGGTTGGTTGACCACCTTCAAGGACTTTTCCAATTCTTTACATATCCCTACATTTTTGGATAATAATAGTAAATTATTTATATTATATTATTGTATAAATATATTAATTTTTAGGGATTTTTAGTTAAATCAATTAATGTACAAATATTAAAAAAATCATGAAATCGAAACAAGATGAGATATTTATTAAATAATATAATATTAATACCCCTCTTCTTTAAAAAAGGGTATTGAAAATTAAAAATCATTATAAATAATTTATCAATATTGAAATAAATTATTGTAATTTACTCCATAATTTATAATAATTATATGTTTATTATATAGGGAGAAAACACCGATTCCATAAATTGAGATCTAAAGTTAGTGCACTCTTGAACAAGATTATTTCCTACGGGATTTACTCTATTTAGTTATACTTTTTTATAAATATAGTAAGTATAATTCTATAATCTTGGAAATTAATGTTTACTTTAATTTTTGTTTATATGTGTAACAAATCAGCTTCAATTATAGTAAGTAATATTTTTTTGTTAAAAAACAATAACACAATGCACAGAGATTAATTGAAGAATGTGATTAAAAAATATATGTAAAAAATTTATAAATTTAATTTAAAGAAATTAATTTCATCATTGAATTCATAATTTCAAAATTATCTTTGGTAAGTTTAAGATATCTATCAGAAATAGTTGTGTTTTGTGTAAATAGTGAAAAATTACGATTTTACAAAAAGAGTAACTTTTATGACATTATAGTGGAATAAAAATAAAATTGAAATCCATTAAATATTTTATAAACAAAAAATAATTTTTTAGAAGTAATATAATGAATATAAAAATTTAATGTTTAACTTATAAATATATTCTTAACATTTTTGAAATCTAATTAATGTTTTAATTCAATTTAAATCTATTTTATCTATTCTATCTTAATAAAGATATAGGGTTCTATTATTTTTTGGATTGGTTTGAATGAAAAAATAAGTCTCTTGTAATTTACCATAATCAAATTATATTCAATTTAATATAAATTATACTTTATTCTTTAGTAAAATAAATTTTATGCATAAAACATTACAATTTACAAAAAAACAAATTTTATTGGGTTTGAGGAATATATATTAGAATTTATTTTTTATAATAATTTAAGTTGAAACAATTAAAATGTATTTTATGTTAATATCTTTAGTAATTTATATTATTTTGTAAGTTTGACATATTTTTAGGTCATAATGAAAAAAACCATGGTGAAAAACTCTCACTTCAGTTGAGGGTAAAGTGAGTTAAAAGGATTAAAATAAAAGGATAAGGGTTTAGGATAATAGTGGTCACATGATTAAACCTTATTGGTAAGTTTTATTTTTCCCTAAAATTTTCATCTTTCATGATTTATAAATTTATTCTACTTGACATGTGTAGGAGTTATATTTTATAATTTGGTTTCAAGTATTTATGATGATACCACCCACCTAAATTATAAATGGGAACCCCCTATCCTATCTTCTACAAATATTTTTTCTACTTATTAAAAAAAAACATGATCAATGACCTTCACTACATCCCTCCAAACATTCTTGAGTCTATAATCTTATAAAAATACATCATTAAGAATGATTAAGGTGTATGCCAAAGGATGTTACCAGTTGTACAAGTATATGTTATTACCAAGATTTTTTATGTTACTTTCATTATAAATATCTACCAAATCATCAATAACCATATAAGAATAATGAAATCAGTGTATTAAAAAAATTATATATTTTTTGTTCAATTTTATATCCATTTTGTATATTTTTTTCCTTTAGTTGGAATATGAAAATATTACTTGTGCATATGTAAGACGTAATATCTACACATAGAAGAGTAATTCATATTTCATCATCTCATTACATGTCTGGTAATTAAGGTATAATTAACTAATATATAATTTTGTAGTGAAATAATTAATTTTCTATAAACATAATATACAATATTCATTCTTACCTTTATATCCATTTGAATATTATAACATTAGTCAGACATGTAGAGACCCAAATCATTATGTACATGGACATTACATTACATTTGCGGAATACTTAGTACATAACAAAAACACACACACAAGGACCGTAATGGTTTAGTGTATTTGGAAACTCGGAACGTAATCTTCTAATCGTGGTGAAATATCTTCAACATATCCCATAAAGATATTCATTTTTTTAACCTAAAACCTTTCTTTATATCCTGGGTAAAAGAAAACATAAAAGGTTGAGCTCAAATGCTCAGTAAGGGTAAACAAAAGAAATATCTATCACATCATATTCATAAGAACATAACATTTTGGAAATCTTAACCTGCAAAAGAGATCATAATATCATAACATGGGATAAATCATAGTAGTGAAATGTAATCCCAATAATCATAACTTAAAACATGAAAATTTGTGGCATACACACATAATAATAGAGAATAATTTAATATTAGTCAAGACTCATTGCCAAGACTATCTTAGTGGACAAAGTCCATTTCTGAACCGAGTTCACTCCTCGTTTCAGTCCTGTTTCACTGAACCGGTTTAACCTACCGTTCCAGCCATGTCTATCTCATGATATATACAATATTTACCCAATGCATTTGAGGGAGATATAGGTCACACCCATCTCATAATGATACCATTCTTATGTGTTCCACAAAATCATAAACCATACATCATAGCATAACCCATGTAATAAAAATGGGAATCTTAAACATCGTGACATCATAAAAAATTCATATAAGATAAATGAATTCATAAAAATAATTCCATCACAACATAATAAAATCAATGTAATAATAGGGATATAAACAGAACCCTTTATTATCTTAGATGGAAAATAATTTTGATAAAACACTTGAACTCCATTCTTGAGGAAAATATCCTTTCTCCTTCAAAAACATTTTCCCCTTTCTTAACATGTCATACAATTTTAAAGTAAAAGAATTTTATTAAAAATAAACTTGAAAACTTTTAAAGGAATATTCTTGGAAATAATGTTTTAAAAATCCATTCATGCCGTATAAGTTAAAAAACATTCTTCTCGTACTTTTGTGAGAAAAGTCAAAAAGTACCTCGTACGAAAAACGACAAAAGATTCCTTTCATATATTTTACTAAAAACTCACCGAAGGGTAAAATTGGATATAAAATATTGTATAAGGATATAAATATTACATATTGAGGAAACATGGATGTGGATGATAAATATTCCCCAGTAAATTCTGAAGTATAAACAATCTCGGATAAAAATTGAGATTGCGAGATTTTCCCTTACCTTATGTCCAATATGATTTGTATGTATCTGAACCTCATGTATAATGATTTAAATAATGTCATTGACTTATTAAAGAATCATATTCATTGTTATGATATCATATATGGTTCACTTATGACTTTATATTACCCGTTCTTTTGTAAATTTCATGATAAAGAGCGTTTTGGGTAAAATCGTTTCATTTGTCGTTTGTGTTTTGACTTTTAATTATTCATATGATTAATTAGATCATGATTACTTAATTCCAGAATATAAAAAATCCTTTATTTATAATATATATTCAGAATAAACATATATATAATAGATCAGTAAATGGAAAGAAATACACCGTTCATGGAGACGGTAGGCCGTACGTACGCATGAACGCTGTTTTCGTTTCCTTATTGAGTTGAATGGAATTAAGTAGATGACATAAATATATATACACATAAATCCAGTATCATTATTATTTCATATATTTCATGATTACTTATTATATATACTTTATAATCATTCATGAATGGTTAACGTGGAGAATGAATCTCATCGCGTCGTGGAGACGGTAGTCCGTACGTACGCACGAGCGATGATATCGTTCTCATGATAGTTGAATTGTATTGGAGTGTATGTATACTATTTTAGAATAAATATCACTTTACAATAATCATATATAGTTATTATGTACACCATTATTCCCATCCGTGTAAGGTGGTGTTAGAAAATAGATTACACCACAGCGTGGAGACGGTATTCCGTACGTACGCACGCGCGGTGATTTCATTTTCCGTAGGATGGATAAATGGTAAAATAGGGTTGTTTCATACTTATAATAACATATAAGTATATGAGTGATACTTATGTTATTACTTCATAATGAAAAAACCTAAGAAGAAGAAGTGGAATAAGAAATAAAGTTGAAAGAATCGGTAACGGACATTACCTCTTCTTTGAAGCGCCTCTTTGAGATATCTTTTTAGGGCAATAAAGTTGGTCTTTTAAGAAGTCCAGAACCTCTAGGATGTTTCTATGGAAGTGGAGAATATAATTTGTCAGGGGCTGGCTGAGCTTGAAGGCTCAAAGTGGTGTGAGGAAGAGACGGAGGAGGTGCCCATTTATAAGGGAGGAGAGGGGTTCCTTTGGAAAAACTAAAAATATTATTTTATTATAAAGCCAAATTCGGTTTTAAATAGCTCCAAATTTAGTTATTTAGAAGCTAAGGTGGGGATGGGTCGAAATAATCTAATAAAATAGAATTTAGACAAGTTTAGGTTCCTATTTTAACCTTATCATTTAGATTTATCATTAAGTTAGATAATTTTACTTTTACCGTGTCTTTTTGTGTTCTTACACTAAAAGGTTAATAAACATACTATAAGAAGAAAAACGAACTCCAAGTTGTTTATTATTAATATATATAAACTTATATAACTCATTTGGCCGAAATTTAGATTTTTAGGAATAAAATATCAATTAATAATATAATATTTGTTTTAAAAACTATTTTATGTCAATTTTGACACTATTTTGTAATTGATTTTTGTGAAAATTATAACAGAATAATTAGTTCTAAAAATGTTAATTAAATCACTAATAACATGTCATATTAACATAGAAAATTATTTTATTTCATAAAAAGTCTCAAATTACATTTATTTGGGTATTTATAACATCAATTATGTCAATATTTCATTAATAAGATAATTACTGCATCATCTTTGTGTCATAAATAAATTAAATTATTTAATGTTTAAAAATTAAAAATAAAATACCATTATTTAGGAAATATTTATAGATTTATAATGAATATTTATAGTCGAATTTATCTTATTTATAACATTATATTAAAAATGATTTACTTATTAAACTTTGATTTTAACTATTTTAACCCTTCTTTAAATAAATTAATAATAAATGTACTAATCTAATCAAAGTGTGCCTAAATGGTCCTATTTTATTCCTAAGGTAGTTTTTGGTCTAATTACACTAATTAAATAGAATTAGGACATGTGTTAGGGTAATAATAATATCATTTTTACCCTTAATTACACTATTTACTTTTAACCGTGGTAAAAAAAATAAAAGTTACTATTCACCAAAAATTATTTTCATCTCATTGAACCACATTTTACTTACTGACATCAACCATGTCTCTCGGATTTTTGAAATTCACTCATAGAAGCAGTAAAATTAAGTTTTATGAAAAATTCATTTTTTTAACTACCACTTAGTGGTTTCACTATTCATCAAAAAATGAATGTTTCCAGAAAAATACCAAAAATTAGGCCTAAGATATATTTGATATTATGAACTCAAAAATGATGTCTATTTTACTAAATTCAAAACATTTCAGTAGCATTAATTAATTTAAAAATTAATTTCCGTCGTCTAAACAAATAGCGTGTTCTTAAGAGATAATAACTATCAAAAGATTGACACTTATTTATGTCTGGTTTAAATGTGAGATTACATCCAATGACCAAAATTGTATTAAATTGTAAAAATATATTCAAAATATACTTTAAAACCACTCAAATTAATAATTTATCACTATTCATTATTTTGATTAAAAAGGTTGTTTTTAATTAAAATTTAGTAATTTTCACTATTCATCAGAAAATGAATGTTATCCGAAAAGTACCAAAATTTCACCCTAAGCTAATTTCGATATTCCGAATCCAAAAATGAAGTCCATTTTGAAAAATAAATTTACAAAATTTCAAAAAGTGGTTATTACTATTCATAATGGCTAGTTTTAATAATATTTAAATAGCATATCGTTGTTTAGTGAAACTCGGTATTGCGTACTACACGCACTATCGAGGAAGGTCACGATTGCATGTAATGAAAGGAAAGTCAAGGATGCGTGTTGTGAAAGATCCTTTTGGAGTAACGTATGACACAAGACATTAATGAAATTAAAAAATAATATTTTTCATAAAATCTCGGGGTGTTACATTCTACCCCCCTTAAAATGAATTTTGCCCTCGAAATTCATCGGGGTTATAAATGGTTTACTACTCTAAAGTTTCTTTAATATAAACCCACATCGTAAAAAAGGAATACAAAAACCAATCTTTAAAAACAAAAGTATGAAACATAACGGTTACCCAAATAAACTAATCATTGGGTTTCCACATAGGTGAAAATATGGATATGGAAGAGAAATCTAACCATCATGTTCTGATGGAGAGTGGTAGAGAACATGGCTATGGAAAAGCCAGCAATCACAAAGCCATAAATTTTTGACGATCTAAGGTACCATCTGATTCATCAGATATAAGAGCACTAGGACAAAATTTTTGGTTTTCAGGATCATTTCCCTAAAGTTGATGAAATTGGAATTAGAAGAAATACTTTTGTGATTTTGGTATAGTCTCACCGTTGGTCGTTCTTTGGACAATTTCCACTTCATCTCTTAATGAAATGAAGTTGAATTTTTCATTCGTGATGTGTCAGCAGATCATGTGATAGAATGATGGGCCATTCCATCTGTTTCAAACAAAAGGTTAGAAATGTTATAAAAAAATACATAAGTCCATCTATAGTGAGATTAATCATATATGGTTCCTAAAACGGACTTATACTTATTATATCATACTGCTTAATATAATGAAACTATTTTCTACTAAACAGGGACTTCCTGTAGGCCAGTGGTAGGCGATAAAGGCCAGTCGCACTTCGGTTGTGAGTTTGATTCCCACAGCCTTGTCCGACGCGATGGGCTGTCGCCCGTCCTGTAGGTTGTCCTTTTTCTAAAGATATATTACTATAAAATCCCATCAATTATATCGGAAAAAAGTTCTATCCCAACTTATGTCCAACATAATCCATTCCAATCTTTAGGCTTATCTAAAATACTTTGATCCAAGCTCATAGTATAAAGAAAATGATTACATGAAATGTCACATAACAATCACGTGAATTCCATCATTTATCCCCCATATATCATAAGATATAACTTGTTGGTCAAATTACAAACATGTGAATACCTTAATCATGTATTCTCTTGAAGAATGAATACCCATTGAACCTTAGTGAAAACATGAATTCAGTCAAAAGTTAACTCTTTCCACATACTAAAATCCAAAAACTCTATATACTCAAACTATGATATAACCTTCTCCTTATATCAGTCATGAGCTCATGAATACGGTCAAACATTTAATTTTCTCGTTTTCCCTTCATTATGCACATAACATCTTTTTTTTTCAAAAATATATTAATCACATTCCATGGTTACCAGTACCATTGAAAACCACAATAGACCAATACATAAATATTCCAATATTCCACGATACAACATTATTTTGGAATCCCATTACATAAACACTTAATCATTCCACCACATTGTTATCATATTCAGCATCGCCAATAGTGATCGCATGTGACTTCCCTTTGTCCTTTTCCTTAAGTGGTTGCTCATTTTGATCATCACTAACCCTTGGATTAGGGCATTTATTAGCATAATGCCCTATTTCCTTGCACTTGAAGCATTGAAGTGTTGGTGGTGCGTTCTCTGCAGTCTTTTCTTTATTCACATCATTAGAAACCCTTTTTTCCATTACTTTGACACTCAGCTGCTCGATGACCTTCTTTTCCACACTTAAAACATTTTCTAGTCCTTTTAAGACAATCTCCACCATGCTTCTTTCCACACTTTGAGCATAAGGAAACATTCATCTTCTTTTCACCACTATTCTGAGATTTCTCATTGAACTCCATCTTTCATTTCTTGTCAAAACTATGAGATGGATAAGTAACATCAACTTCTATTTCTACCTTGATAGCACAACGCACAATTTCTTCATAGATACTGAAGTCTCTTATAGCTAATGCCCTTCGAAGATTTGTTTTTAAGCCACTGAAGAATCGATCAACTTTACTTTCATGTTGGATGATAAAGCCAGATGCATACCTTGCAAGCATTGTAAAATTCGCTTCGTATATACCAAAAAATTCATCATCCTTTTTCTTTAGTTCAAGAAACTTCTTATTTATCGTTGTTTGAAGAATATGAGGGAAGTACTTATTGAAAAATAAGTTCGTGAACTCATCCCATTCCATGGACTCAATTTCATCTCTTGGCCTCGTATTCTTGATAAGATTCCACCATTGATCGACTTCACCTTCCAGACGATATACTACTAAGATGACTTTATCATGTTTAGAACATTGAAGAACTGAAAATATATTTTCAGTGGTAATCATCCATTGTTCAGAAACAAGTGGATCAGAAGACCCACTGAAAGAAGGTGGACGTTGCCTCATGAAGGACTCAATAGAATATTGTTCCCTTCTCTGCTCATTTGGAAGTACAGAATGATTCATAGCTTGTGTAATTATAGCAATAAGATTTTTCACTCCATCTCCCATAACATTTGTTTTTTCAGGAGGACAATCATTGTATTGTCCATTACATTGATCAACACGGTTCCTTCGGGTTCCATCCATCATCTAAAACCCAAAAAGAATAGTGTGAGAGGAAAAATCACGCTAGGGAAAACAACATAATAAAGGGGGAGCACCCTCAATATCTAACATCTTAGGTTAAATTCTAATATTGTTACCATAGTTCTAGGACTATATCCTATACGTATACTTATCCTTAGGGACATCCCTAGACATACCTTAGAAATATCTCTAGGGATCTCACTAAAGTTCTCACATCCTAGTTTCCAAAGGTTGACTAAACCTTTCCTCTGATACCAACTGTAGAGACCCGAATCTTGACATACATGGACATTACATTACTTTTGCGGAATACTTACTACATAACAAAAACACACACACAAGGACCGTAATGGTTTAGCGTCTTTGGAAACTCCGAACGTAATATTCTAATCGTGGTGATAGATCTTCAACATCTCCCATAAAGATCTTCCTTTTTTTAACCTAAAACCTTTCTTTATATCCTGGGGAAAAGAAAACATAAAAGGGTGAGCTCAAATGCTCAGTAAGGGTAAACAAAAGAAATATCTATCACATCATATTCATAAGAACATAACATTTTGGAAATCTTAACCTGCAAAAGAGATCATAATATCATAACATGGGATAAATCATAGTAGTGAAATGTAATCACAATAATCATAACTTAAAACATGAAACTTTGTGGCATACACACATAATAATAGAGAATCATTTCTTATTAGTCAAGACTCATTGCCAAGACTATCTTAGTGGACAAAGTCTATTTCTGAACGGAGTTCACTCCTCGTTTCAGTCCTGTTTCACTGAACCGGTTTAACTTGCCATTACAGACATGTCTATCTCATGAGATATAAAATCTTTACCCAATGAATTGGAGGGAGATATAGGTCCCGCCCATCTCATAATGATACCATTATTATGTGTGCCACAAAATCATAAACTATACATCATAGCATAACCCATGTAATAAAAAAGGGAATCTTAAACATCGTGACATCATAAAACAATTCATATAAGATAAAGTAATTCATGAAAATAATTCCCTCACAACATAATAAAATCAATTTAATAATAGGGATAAAAACATAACCCTTTATTATCTTAGATGGAAAATAATTTTGATAAAACACTTGAACTCCATTCTTGAGGAAAATATCCTTTCTACTTCAAATTTTTTTTCCCTTTCTTAACATGTCATACAATTTTAAACTAAAAGAATTTGATTAAAAATAAACTTGAAAACTTTTAAAGGAAGCTTCTTGGAAATAATGTTTTAAAAATCCATTCATGCCATATAAGTTAAAAAAACATTCTTCTCGTACTTTTGTCGGAAAAGTCAAAAAGTACCTCGTACGAAAAACGAAAAAAGATTCCTTTCATATCTTTTACTAAAAACTCACCAAAGGGTAAAATTGGATATAAACTATTGTAGAAGGATATAAATATTACATATTGAGGAAACATGGATGTGGATGATAAATATTCCGCAGTAAATTCTGAAGTATAAACAATCTCGGATAAAAATTGAGATTGCGAGATTTTCCCTTAACTTATGTCCGATATACTTCGTATGTATCCGAACCTCCGGTATAATGATTTAAATAATGTCATTGACTTATTACAGAATTATATTCATTGTTATGATATCATATATGGTTAACTTATGACTTTATATTACCCGTTGTTTTGTAAATTCCATGTTAAAGAGCGTTTTGGGTAAAATCGCTTCATTTGTCGTTTGTGTTTTGACTTTTAATTATTCATATGATTAATTAGATCATGATTACTTAATTACAGAATATAAAACATGATTTATGTATAATATATATTCAGAATATACATATATATAATAGATCAGTAAAGGGAAAGAAATACACCGTTCATGGAGACAGTAGGTCGTACGTACGCATGAACGCTGTTTTCGTTTCCTTATTGAGTTGAATGGAAGGAAGTAGATGACATACATATATATACACATAAATCCAGTATCATTATTATGTCATATATTTCATGATTACTTATTATATATAATTTATAATCATTCATGAATGGTTAACATGGAGAATGAATCTCATCGCATCGTGGAGACGCTAGTCCGTACGTATGCACAAGCGATGATATCGTTCTCATGATCGTTGAATTTTACTGGAGTGTATGTATACTATTTCAGAATCAATATAACTTTACAATAATCATATATAGTTATTATTTACACCATTATACCCATCCAAGTAAGGTGGTGGTGGAAAATAGATTACACCATGGCGTGGAGACGGTATTCCGTACGTACGCACGCGCGGTGATTTCGTTTTCAGTAGGATGGATAGATGGTGAAAAAGGGTTGTTTCATACTTATAATAAAATATCAGTATACTAGTGATACTGATGTTATTACTTCATAATGAAACAACCTAAGAAGAAGAAGTGGAAGAAGAAATGAAGTTGAAAGAATCGGTAACAGACATTACCTCTTTTTTGAAGCGCCTCTTTGAGATATCCTTTTAGGGCACTAAAATTGGTCTTTTAAGAATACCAAAACCTCTAGGATGTTTCTCGGGAATCGGAGAAGAGAATTTTTCAGGGGTTGGCCGATATTGAAGGCTCAATGTGGTGTGAGGAAGAGAGGGAGGAGGTGCCCTTTTATAACGGAGGGGAGGGGCTCCTTTGGAAAAACTAAAACTATTATTTTATTATAAAGACAAATTCGGTTTTAAATAGCTCCAAATTGAGTTATTTCGAAGCTAAGGTGGGTATGGGTCTAAATAATCTCATACAATAGAATTTAGACAAGTTTAGATTCCTATTTTAACCTTATCATTTATATTTAACATTAAGTTAGATAATTTTACTTTTACCGTGTCTTTTTGTGTTCTTACAATATAAGGTTAATAAACATACTATAAGAAGCCAAACGAACCCTAAGTTGTTTATTATTAATATATATAATCTTATCTAAGTCATTTGGCCAAACTTTAGATTTTTAGGAATAAAATTACAATTAATAATATAATATTTGTTTTAAAAACTGTTTTATGTCAATTTTGACACTATTTTGTAATTGATTTTTGTGAAACTCATAACATAATGGTTAGTTGGAAAAAAGTTAATTAAATAAATAATAACATGTCATATTAACCTATAAAATTATTTTATTTCATAAAAAGTCTCAAATTACATTTATTTGGGTATTTATAACATCAATTATGTCAATATTTCATTAATAAGATAATTACTGCGTCATCTTTGTGTCATAAATAAATTGAATTATTTAATGTCTAAAAATTACAAATAAAATACCATTATGTAGGAAATAGTTTTATCTTTCTAATGAATATTTTTAGTCTAATTTATCTTATGTATAACCTTATATTAGAAATTTTTTACTTATTAAACTTTGATTTTAACTATTTTAACCCTTCTTTAAATAAATTAATAATAAATGTCCTAATCTAATCCAAGTGGGCCTAAATGGTCATATTTTATTCATAAGGTTGTTTTTGGTCTAATTACACTTATCCAATAGAATTAGGACATGTGTTAGGGTAATAATAATATCATTTTTACCCTTAATTACACTATTTACTTTTAACGGTGGTAAAAAAAAGTAAAAAGTTACTATTCACCAAAAATTATTTTCGTCTCATTGAACCACATTTTACTTACTGACATAAACCGTGTCTCTTGGATTTTTGAAATTTCACTCACAGAAGCGGTAAAATTAAGTTTTATGAAAAAATCATTTTTTTAACTACCACTTAGTGGTTTCACTATTCATCAAAAAATGAAAGTTTCCAGAAAAATACCAAAAATTAGGCCTAAGATATATTTGATATTATGAAATCAAAAATGATCTATTTTACCAAATTCAAAACATATCAGTTGCATTAATTAATTTCAAAATTAATTCCCTTCGTCTAAACAAATAGCGTGTTCTTAAGAGATAATAACTATCAAAAGATTGACACTTGTTTATGTCTGGTTTAAATGTGAGATTACATCCAATGAACAACATTGTATTAAATTGTTAAAATATATTCTAAATATACTTTAAAACCACTCAAATTAATAATTTATCACTATTAATTATTTCGATTAAAAAGGTTGTTTTTAATTAAAATTTAGTAATTTTCACTATTCATCAGAAAATGAAAGTTATTCGAAAAGTACCAAAATTTCACCCTAAGATAATTTCGATATTACGAATCCAAAAATGAAGTCCATTTTGAAAAATAAATTTATAAAATTTCAAAAAGTGGTTATTACTATTCATAACGGTTAGTTTTAATAATATTTAAATAGCATATCGTTGTTTAGTGAAACTTGGTATTGCATACTACATGCGCTATCGAGGAAGGTCGCGATTGCGTGTAATGGAAGGCAAGTCAAGGATGTGTGTTGTAAAAGCTCCTTTTGGTGTAGTGTACGACAGAAGACATTAATGAAACTAAAAAGAATATTTTTCATAAAATCTCAGGGTGTTACAAGACATACGTGTGGACTACCACCTTTTTGAAGAGATGTGATTCATTTTTCCTTTACCACTATACATGGATTATTATAATAGTTTATATAAAGAATAAAAATTATATTCATGAAATTATTTTAATTATGTATAGATTGGAAAAACTCTATGAAATCATTTACCACGATCAATACACTTAGGTAATTTTAGAGAAATTAACCCAACAACCTTAAATGTTGACATAAGAAGGAATTAATCTATAATTGGATTTAAAATTTTTATTAAATAACTTTAAAATTTAATATAGATATGAAAAATTTAATTAATAAAGAATTTATTAAATTTAAATTCAAAATATTGGAGTATCAAACATGAATGGCTAATAAGAGACCAAATTATGTGATTTATGTTAAAAATATCATTTTAGGATTGTTCATGTTCATATTTATGTGGGGAAACTTATATGATCCAAATATCATAAACCAAACATATTTTATATTTCTATATTTATTATAGTGGTTAATATGATTTTTTAATTTATTCCCTCATGTAATTAGGAAAAAATAAGTATGTTACATATATGTGACATTCTCTAAAATAACAATTCATTAAAATTTTCCTTAAAAATATTTTTCATCTATGTCATGGTTAATTTAAATGTTTTAATAATAATATTATTTATAATACATTTATTATTTTGGTTTATTTTGAAAAAGAAATTGACTTTAAATAAAATGTTTTAGAGAGAATAATCTGGTCATTTTTATGATTAGTAAAATTGGGACTTTTCCAAAAAAATGTGTATGGAATGTTTGTTTTAACATATAAAATAGAAGTGATATTTACCACTATCCGGATCATTTTTTATTTGATACTTATATGATATGTTTGGGAATTAATTTTGAATGAAATTATTATTCTTAATATTCTTAATTTATTTAACATTTAATGATACTAAAAGAAAACAATATAATTTTGAAAATGGAATTTAAATAATTATGAATGAAATTTATAAAAAAATATTTACCCAAAGATAAAAGGATGATATTTTCAATGTATTTATTATAATATAATTCACAATTCTTAATGGGTTGGTTTTAACAGAAAACCCTAATTTTTTATGAATCGATGGTATTTTTCATTGTTAACTGATTCATGTTTTTTTTTGTAATTAACTTTATCCAGGTCACATTTCCTATAAATCTCCATAATTTTTATAGAAATTATTTTCTCCTATATCTCCATACTTTTTGTGTCATGGATTTATATAGAATCAATTCCACAACTATGATTTGTCTCAAACTTATCCAAAATCTATATACGATATTAGTTCAAGGATGACTATTAATAATGTTATTTCATTTAGCAGGAGAAAATTTCAAATTATTAATTCAAAATGGATAAATGATTATTTATAAGGATATTTAAAAATCAATTATGTGTCTACGGAATGAATATGTTGTGTATGTGATGGGTGGGTCCTGGTCAAATGTAGACCCTTGATACATTGACAATCACATGACACAAAAAAATAAACATACCATATTAGTTGGGTATTGGGTTTAAACCTTCCCATTTATTAAGAATTTATTTATTGAATCATTGAGGGAATGATTTATTATATCATGGATGAGAAGTTAATGAAATTATCATGAATGTATGAATTTATTCATGTCCTCTATTAAGAATCCAGTTTTAGTTATCCATGTGATTTCTATGTAGATATTATCAAAAAATGTACATTGAACTCATGTTATTGATTGAATACAATGTTTATTCATTATACACTCTTCTATATTTATTACTCCTTATTTGTTCATGATCAATATCCTTATATCTAAATGAAGTTCCTGGATCATTATGAATCACTGAGAGGGGGAAGTGGTGAATTAGTGATCCCTTTAAATCTTTTACTAATCGATTATTTTCAATTAAACCTCTATGTCTTGTTAAATAATAGATCCAATCTTATTGTGTCTCTCAAACGTACCTTAAATTATTCAATAAATTTAAATCCAATGAACACAAGGATTTACATGGTTCAGTTCAAAGACCTACTCCTTGCTGTGTTGGTTATTCTCCCCAACATAGATTCTCTAGTATAATCTTATTATCAATTACAATGGTCGATACAGAGTCTCACTATATATCTCATGAGTCCCATATGAGGTTATTTATACTGCTTCCCATAGTGTTACCAGAGTCCCACTGGCCTGCTCTAGAGTTTCACTGAAGTCTTTTTCTCCTCCCAGAATCTCACAGGGTTCTTCTAGCTCTCAACTCACATGAGAAGCTTTCTTCTTTGAGTTATTTTTGATTTACTATAGATTGATATTATGATCTTCCCACACAGGATTTCTGAATAAAAAAGCATATATATCCCTTTAATAATATTCATGATACATTGGTAAGGTCTATTGGCCTTGCTCAATAAGTCTGATCACTTTTCTAATCAGTCCTCAGTCTCAACAATGCTCGGAAAATTATTTCTTCTTATAATGAAGACCTGCCACCATTAGTATGTGGGAAAGTGATGCACACTACTAATTCAATAATCATGATAGGGAAGAGTGATATTTCACTAGGTTAGCTATGTTTGTATTCTTGAGTCCTTAAACACTATAAACTTAGATAAATATCTTTTTTAACTCTATCTGGCTTTAGTCTCAATTCTCATCTACTTCATGCATGGATTTCATGGGATCCAATACCTCTTGTATTTGGATATCTCAATTTCTTATTCTTTAGTGCAATAACCGAATGCACCAAAACTTCTCCTTGTTTTCTTGGCAAGAATCACATACACATTTTGTGAATAGTCAAACACCGAGGATCATCTCACTTGGAATCATCTGAATTGAAATATGTTGTTGGCACTAGAAAATGCTTCCATTTATTTCAACGAATGCTACCAGACATTATCCGGAAGCATTGATCATTTCACATCCATCTATTTGACTAGTCGTGGAGTACGAATGAAGTTACAGATCAGAATTTATGGTTGTTCAAAGTCAGGCTGCTAGGAATGGCAATCCAGGATGGTTTTGAGGAAAAGTAAGGATTTGCATGAAAAAATGGAATATTGTGCCAAAAATGGAATCTTTCACATAAAATGTAATATTGTCCACAAGAGTGGAATCTAATGCGCAATAATGGAATTTTCCTACAACCCCTCAGGTAAACCAATTACGTGAAAAATGCACTGTCAAACTCCCCTTTTCGTGCACACCATCCATAGGTCACGCAGAAAACCACTTGCATGCTCATAATTTTATGCGCACCACCTCTCAAGGTTTTGACTATAAATAAAAGTGAACCCCCTTCATCTAGGGAGGTTCTGGAGGGCAGCTGTTGCTCTGTTGCATGTAAGACCACCTCTTCTGCGCCTATGTGAAAAAGAGGAACCCTCCATGGGAGATCTTTCACAACAGGTCCCTTATGGGTCCGATTTCACATGGGCCCACAATGGTTTGATCCTAGATTGATCCCTTTGTTTCCCAAGGAATGCACGTGCAAAACTGCCTCTTGCATGCAAAACATCAAACTTACGCGCAAACCTCCTCTTGTGTGAAAAACACCAATATTGGTGCAAAACATCCAATATTATGCACGACCCCTCAATTTTGCATGCACTAGTTCCACTGTTCCTACTTTCGCATGCAAAAGTGGCACTGTGATCAATTTTTCATGCAACAGTGCCAAGGTTCCCAATATTGTGCGCACCTATGATGCACAATGCAATATTTCATGCAACCCATCATGCATATGGAACATTTTACATGCAATAGTGCCCAGGCCTATGCCTGCTGGTCTATACCATAGGGGCTGCACCCATGCAGTCATACTCGGGATTTGTGCCGGACTCCAGTCCCGACTGTCCGAGATGGTCCCTTCACTTCCATTACTACCGCCATGAAAAATGGAGAGTCACACCATGAACTTTTTTGGGCTTGGACGTCGTCATTTACCATTGCACCCTTATGCGCACCCACCTTCCACCTATGGAATACAATGATTTGAGATACTCCTCCGCACACCATAAAACACCTTGAGTCGACATATTCCTCTTTTTTGTTTCCTATGTTGTGAGTTGATATTCTTATCATCAATTCCCTAGTACCTTGAGTCAATCCATTCCTGAAGCAACTCTTCCAAACCCCATCACCAGACTTCTATACCAAGTTGAACCAGAAAGGGATAACTTTATATAAGTCTCAACACCAACCACTATTAGGCGCCTTATGCCTAACAGTCCTCTCAACATGACTATAAACTGTAGTATGACCTATGTGACAAATATAGGATTCCTCTTGTTCCAAACAAGAGATGCCTTATGTGCCAAGAATAAGATTCTAGTAGTTCTCTCTACATGACTTTAAACTGTAGTACACCCTATGTGACAAATAGAGGATGCCTCTTGTTCCAAATAAGAGAGGATTTATGCGCCAAGAATAATATTCTAATAGTCCAATATACATGACTTTAAATTATATCAGTCCCTATACGACAAACATTGGATGCCTCTTGTTCAAAATAATAGATGCCTTATGCGCCCAGCATAATATAACAACATTCCTCTCTATATGACTATAAACTATTGTATGCCCTATCATTCAATAATAGGATGCCTCTTGTTCCAAATAAGGGATGGATTATGTTAAACTCCTAATATACCTCATGCCATGATTATAGTAGCATAATTTCAAGAGTGTTGGAAACTGTTCATACATTCCATCACTTCACCTCATGCTTTGTGTGTCCTTCATTTGGATATTCATTCTCTTTAATGTCTGAAGGGACCCCCTAATGGCCTGGTCCCATGCCACATCGGCTCACCATCCATTATAGTCTAATGTTCTAGAAGACATTGGATGACACTTCGAGTCAGGTCCTATGTTTCGAACATAATATAGAGTCGACCCTCATTTGTTTGTCGCCATTTCAGGCTAAAGATATATAGATGCTATGTTTTGAACATGGTCTACAGTTATCCTCCATCGTCACACCAACCTAACCCTATTCCAAATGTCGGGTAGGTGATTCACACTTTTCATCTCCCTTTGTTCAAACTGAATCTGATGCCCTTGGTGTTATCCCGCTTGTGCACTAGCACATAGGTGTTGGCCTCAAATATATGCTTCAACCAACCCATGAGATAGGATTCCCTCAGGGCCAAACACAAGGATAAAATTATGGGAAACATCCATGCATAAGACACGTCCACCATTTCTACCCCTTAGTGTCACCTGAGCAGAATCCATGCATAATCCTCACCTGCCATTGCCACTCCTTAGCAGCACCTGGGAAGTTTCCATGCATAAGCCCCATTAACCATTTCTGCTCCTTAGTAGAACATATGAATCATCCATGCGTAAGCCCCATCCATTATTTCCACTTCTTAGTGACACCTCGAGCATCATCCATGAGTAAGTCCCATCCATCATTTTTGATCCTTAGCATCACTAGGTCAGTATCCATGCGTAAGCCCCATCCACCATTTCCACTCCTTAGCGGAACCTGGGAAACATCCATGTGTAATCCCCATCTGCCATTGCCTCTCCTTCGCGTCACTTGGGAAGCTTCCATTCGAAAGATCTATTTAGCATTTCCACTCCTTAGAAGCACCTAGAGAGCATATATGTGTAAGCCCCATCCAGCATTTCCACTTCTTAGTGGCACCTGGTCGGCTTCCATGCATAATCCCCATTCACCATTTTCACACCTTAGAAGCACCTAGGGAGCATCCATGTGTAATCCCCATCGACCATTGACGCTCCTTAGCAGCACTTGGGTAGCATCCATGTGTAATCCCCATCCACCATTGCTGCTTATTAGCGGCACCTGGGAAACTTCCATGTGTAATCCCCATTCACCTTTATCACTCCTTAGTGGCACCTAGGTAGCGTCCATGCGTAAGCCCCATACAGCATTGCCACTTCTTAGTGGAACCGGAGTAACTTCCATGAATAAGCCCCATTCACCATTTCCAATCCTTAGAGGCACCTGGGCAGTGTCCATGCGTAAGCACTATCCACCATTGCCACTCCTTAGTGGCACCTGGGTAGCATCCATGCGTAAGACCCATCCACCATTGCCGCTCTTTAGCAGAATCCGTGATACTTCCATGCGTAATCCCCATACACCATTTCCACTACTAAGCATCTCCAGGGAAGCTTCCATGCATAATACCCATACACCATTGCAGCTCCACAACGACACCTGGGTAGCTTCCCCGCATAAGCCCCATCCTTTTTCAGGTCCGTTGTTGCCTCTGGTTTCTCACACCGAGCATGGTGCATGTGAGGTTAGAGTAAAACAGTGACCATGAAATCCTATCTGGTCCACCCTAGAGAGTAAGTCCCCAATAACTCATCCTGAACTATGTGGACTTTGATCCTTGTCTCCTAGGTATGGTACGTAGGAAGCCTCCCTGAGGTTAAATCCCGACACCGACTTGTCCCAACAACTCCATGCTGGTTCATCTTCATCCCGCATGACATTAAACTGTATCCCCCATACTGATCTATGTGGACATTTATCATTTCCCTTTCCAATAAAGGTATATAGGAAGCCTCCATAAGGTTCAATCCCAACACCCATCGGTCCCAACCACTTCACATCGGTTCACCCCTGTTCTACATGACGTTAAACTGTACACCCCCTTTGCATCCAGTATGACGCTAAACTATATACCTTTGAACTACATGGGTTTTGATCTCTTTACCCTAGGCATGGTATGTAAGAGGCCTCCCTGAGGTTCAACCCCATTTAGTGGTAAGTTGTTGTACCCCATCCAGCGGTCAGCTGTTGTACCCCATCTAGAAATAAGCCGTTATACCCCATCCATCGGTAAGATATCATTACCCCAACCAGTGGTAAGCCACTATTATCCCCAACCAGTAGTAAGAAATTGTAGTTCCCTTTGTTGGGACCCACATCTCTCGTCGTCCCCTTGGGCATTAGACCCACTCGGGATGCTAACCATGCTCAAGCCCTAGTATATCGTCGGGTCACTGTCCTCTGCGCACACCCCAATTCCATTTCCTGTCCTACGTGGACTTTGATTCCATTCCACATGGATATGTAGGAAGCCTATCTGAGGTTAAATCCCAATGATTCTGTAACTTTCATGATGGTTCCATCTCATTCCTCATCCACTTCACTCAACACGCCATCATCCTTCCTGATTCCTACCCGGGCCGCCACATCTTAGTGGGATCATTCTATTTTCATTTGAGAAGATCACCATGCATAAGCCCCGTATAACCATATATAACCATCCACCCAAGAGTATCCCTATTGCGATAGGAAAATATCTAGGAGTAAGCCCCCACATGTCTCTGGATTGTTTTCCTTTGTGTATACCCCGATTTCAAGCCTCACCCATTTGAACTACGTGGGTTTTGATCCCTATCTCCTAGAAAGGGTATGTAGGAAACCTCCTTGAGGTTTAATCCTAGCCAATGGTAAACCTTGTTGTCCCCATTTTTGGGGAACACTCTCCCTGATCCTCCCTCATTGGTGTTTAGATTAACTTTCACGGTTATATCATCCCTATTTGGAGACACACCACCCTGCGTCCGTTCTCATTGAGCATTATGATCCATCCCTCTAGTGTTACCCATTCTAGTGCGCACTCTTTCTGATATTACCTTAGTGAGGTCCAGATCATCCTTCACGGTGTGATATCTTCCCTCTATGGGACACACCATCCTGGGTCTGCTCTTATTGAGTGTTCTGATTTATCCACCCAGTAAACACTTAAGGTGATCTCTCTCAGGGATGTACCAATTTGATCCGCCTGTATGGGGAATTCTGACCACTCTCATTCCACCTCCGCAAGACATTAAACCTGTAGCCTACCCTATGTTAAACATGGGATATCTGAGGAAAACATTGGAAACTATTCCTTCAGCATAACTGTCTTCTCAAGAAGTTAAAATCGTGACATATCCAGCGCTAAACATGAGAAGCTAAGGAAAACCACTAAGACATGAATCCAGCATAAGATACCCCACGAATGACGTGGGATGCCTTGTGTTTTGAACCCTTGAGATGCATTATTATGAGGAAGAATACAGGTTACCCAATGTCCACACATCCAGAGAAGCCCTGACATGCCTGATGTTGTCATCTACTTCGACTGAAGGTTGCTGCCCTATCAAGACCCCATGAAATATCTTGACAGAAGCAGCGTAATTAACCGGGATCCACAAAGATAAGACACCAACAATGAGATTCATGAACAACGTCTTAATATTTAAGGGAGACCCAGACTAGGTGACAAGCTTCGAGGAGGAACCCACAGAAGGAGGAACCAACAAACCGTCATACCGTTTTGATCAAGGAGAAAACATCCCTGAATAAGCGAAAAATTCCGCCTTAAATTGGAAAGCAAGAATACGGGGAAACAATCATCATGTCCTCAAAAATAAAGATGTGTGCCTCAGTGAAAGTGTTGGAAACAGAAATGGTGAACCCGATGTGAATCTCTTCTTCTTCAACAGCGAGTATACCAAATATGTCGGGAAAATTAAGGCATCACCCTTATGAATCCCCTATCCTTCATATGTGAGAGGATGAGTACCATCAGGTGTGTGAAGAACATGGTCCATTAGATCATCGCCGACCCCGCTTCCTTAAGAGGCCGCGTAGGGGGAATCCTCCCCCTACTCCATCGGCTCTTCACCAACTCCGCTGCCTTAAGAGGCCTCGTAGGGGGCATCCGCCCTTGACACCATCAGCTCCTTGTCGACCCCACCACCTTAAGAGGCCATGTAGGACGAATCTTCCCCAGACTCCATCATATCCTCACCGATGTAGCTGCCTCCATGAGGCCATGTAGGGGGAATCTTCCTCTGACTCCATCAGCTCCTCTCCGGCTCCACCGCATTAGGAGGTTGTGCAGGGGTATCCACCACCGACTCCATTGACTCCATGCAGACTCCACCACCATAACAGGCCATGAAGGAAGCATCTTCCCCTGACTCCATCGACTCCTCGCTGATGATACTACCTTAAGTGGTCGCACAAGGGTCATCTTCCACCGAATCCATCGGATCCTCACCGACCCCGCCAACCAAAGAGGCCACGCAAGGGGAATCCTCCCCCGACTCCAACAACTCCTTGCTGACTCCGTCCCCTTAAGAGGCCGCATAGGGGGCATCCGCCCCCCCAACTTCATTGGATCCTCACTAACCCCTCCACCTTAAGAGACCGCACATGGGACATACTCCCCCAACTCCATCGGCTACTCACTAACTCCATTGCCTTAAGTGGCCACGTAGGGGGAATCCGTCCCCAAATCCATGTGCTCTTCACTGATCTTGCTGCCTCCATGAGGCCGCGCATGGGGCATCCACCCATGAATCCATCAGCTCCGTAATGACCCAATCACCTCCATGAGGTTGCGTAGAGGGAATCCGCCCCCAACTCCCTCAGATCCTCACCCACCCCACCGCCTCCCTGAGGCCGCACATGGGGAATCCATCCCCGACTCCATCAACTCCTCACCGACTCTGCCACCTTAAGAGGTAGTGTAGGGGGAATCTTCCCCCAACTCCATCATTTACTTGCCGACTCCACTGCCTTAAGAGGCCACGTAGGGGGAATCCGCCCCCAACTCCATCGGCTCCTCGCCAACTCCAGCACCTTAAGAGGCTGTGTAGGGGGAATCCTCCCCACGACTCCATCAACTCCTGGCCACTGCCACCACCGTAAGAGGCATCATAGGGACCATTTTCCCCAGACTCCATTGGCTCCTCTCCGAACCCGCCGCCTTAAGAGGTGGCATAGGGGGAATCCTCCCCCAACTACATCGGCTCCTCACTAAACCCTCCACCTTAAGTGGCCGTGCAGGGGGAATCCGCCCCTGAATCCATCGGCTCCTCACTAACTCTACTGCCTTACGATTCCATGCAAGGGGCATCCTCCCTTGACTCCATCAGCTCCTTACCGACCCTTCTGCCTTAAGAGGCTGCATAGGGGGCATTTTCCTCCCTGAGTCCATTAGCTCCTCACCGACCCCACCACCTTAAGAGGCCTCACAGGGGGCTTCCTCCCGCAAATCCATCGGCTCCTCACCAACTCTGCCACCTTAAGAGGTCGCATAGGGGGCATCTGACCCCGAATCCATTGGTTCCTTGCCGCTGCCACCTTAAGAGGCCTCCTAGGGGAAATCCGCCCCAGACTCCATCGACTCCTTGCCGACCCTGCCACTTTAAGAGGCTGCACATGGGGAATATTCCCCCGACTCCATCAGCTCCTCGCTGACCCTGATGCCTTAAGAGGTCGTGCAAGGGGCATATTCCCCCGAATCCATCAGCTCATCGCCGAATCTTCCACCTTAAGAGGACACAGAGGGGGAATCCGCCCCTGACTCCATAGTCTCCTTGATGACCCCACCACCTTAAGAGGCTGTGCAAGGGGAATCCTCCCAAACTCCATCAGCTCCTCACCAACCCTTCCGCCTTAAGAGGCTGCGTAGGGGGAATCATCCCTGACTCCATCGGATCCTCGTTGACCCCTCCACCTTAAGAGGCCACACAGGAGGCATATGCCCCTGAATTCCTCAGCTCCTCACCGACTCTGCTACCTTAAGAGGCTGCGTAGCAGGCATCTGCCCCTAACTCCATCGGATCCTCACTGATGCCGCCACCTTAAGAGGCCACACATGGGGAGTCTTCCCCTGACTCCATCATCACCTCACCAACTCTGCTACCTTAAGATGTTGCACAAGGGGAATCCCCCCGACTCCATCAGCTCCTCACTGACGTCGTCACCTTAAGAGGCCGCGTAGGGGGAATACGCCCCCTGACTCCATCGGCTCCTCACCGACCCCACTGACTTTAGAGGCCTTGTAGGGGGAATCATCCCCCAACTACATCATCTCCTCACTAAATACACCTCTTTAAGAGTCCATGCAAGGGGAATCTTCCCCCCAACACCATCGGCTCCTCGCCGACTCTACCTCCTTAAGAGGTCTCACAGGGAGAATCTGCCCCTGAATCCATTAGCTCCTCACCGAATCTTCCTCCTTAAGAGGCTGTGTAGGGGGAATCTACCCCTGACTCTATTAGCTCATCACCGACTTTTCCGCCATAAGAGGCCACACATGGGGAATAATCCCCCAACTCCATCGACTTCTCACTAACTCCACTGCCTTAAGAGGCTGCACAGCTGGCATCCAACCCGACTCCATCAGCTCATCGGCAACGCCGCCACCTTAAGAGGCCACACAGGGGGCATCCTCCCCTAACTCCATTGGTTCCTTTCCAACTCTGACACATTTAGAGGTTGCGTAGGGGGAATTTTCCCTCGACTCCATCGGCTCCTCATCGAATCTTCGCCCTCATGGGCCATGCAGGGTGAAACCATCCCTAATCTAATGGTGCATATCCAACAGAACTAGAATCCAATGCAGCGTTCCTCCCCTCACCAGTAATATTTAGGCATAAGAGTCCTCCCGGTATCCATCTTCATCCACTATAGAGGGCCTCCCCGCACCAATACTATTTAGGCACAAGATTCCTCCCTTTCACAATCACCTGCCACTGTGGAGGGCCTCCCCACACCACTAATATTTAGGAATGGGAGTCCTCCCCATCACCATCATTATCCAATGAATATTTCCTCCCTACATCACTATTCAAGCACATGATTCCTCCTCATCTCCATCATTAGCCAATGCGGAGGTCCTCCCCGTATTGCTATTCAGGCATGGGAGTCTTCCCTATCCTCGACATCAAGCAACAAGGAGGTCCTCCCATAAATCAAAAAAATCTGTCACATAGGCCCTCCCCATGTAGAATCCATGACTTTATCGGAAGAACCATCACTAGGAACATGTTTATCATATCCCTACATTGGTTTCTCTATATTGTTAGGCGACATTCCAGGCTTCCACGCCTTTCGGGCTCCATCGCCCCATCGTACCGATGCTCCAAGATTCCATGAATTCTAGGATCCTTTACCCCATCATACCAACGCTCCCGGATTCCACACCTTATAAGCTCCATCTACCCATCTTACTGAGGCTCCTGGATTCTAGGCCTTCTGGGCTCCATCGCCCCATCATACCGACGCTCCAGGATTCCAGGCCTTCTAGGCTCCATCCCACCATCGTACCGACGCTCTAGGCTTCCACGCCTTCCAGGGTCCATCACCCCATCATACTAATTTTCTAGGATTCCATGCCTTTCAGGCTCCTTCATCCCATTGTACTGACATTCCAGGGTTCCACACCTTCCGGGCTCCTTCACCCCATTGTACCGACACTCCAGGTTTGCATGCCATCTGGGCTCCTTCTCCTTGTCGTACCAACATTCCATGCCTCCACATCTTCCGGGATTCATTTCCCCCATTGTACCGATGCGCCAAGATTCCACAACTTCTGGGATCCATCACCCCATTGTATAGATTCTCCAGGATTCCATGCCTTTTGGGATCCTTCACCCTGTCGTACCGACATTCCAGGCTTCCACGCCATCCTGGCTCCATCACCACCATCGTACCAACTCTCCAGGATTCCATGCCTTCTATGCTCCATCACCCCATTGTATTGATGATCCATGCTTCTAGGACTTCTGGGATTCATCAACCTATCGTACCGATGATCCAAAATCCCATGCCTTCTAGGTTCCATCGCCCCGTTGTACCAACGTTCCAAGTTTCCACACCATTTGGGCTCCATCGCCCTGTTGTACCGATGCTCCAGGCTTCCACGCCTTCCTGTCTCAATCACACCACCAGATTTAGGGCATGCTATTAATAACTTGTGTGTCCCCTGCCACCATTGCGACACTCTGTTTCATTCCAACTACTGCATTCCATCAACTACAGAGGTCCTCTCAACAGCCCCGACACTAGATTGTGGAATTCACACTGTGAGGAATCCCCTCTCATACATGGAGAACATCCATGCTTACAATGGGGTAATTTTATGGAAATCACATCATATTAGTTCCCCTCATCCCAAACCACCAGAATGGGGTAGATATGACCATCCCTATACCAAAACAATCCTTGTGGTTTCACGTCCTAGTTGCATGACGTTAGACTTCATAACAACCATCGTCTTGGTGGAATGACATTAAAATGTGGGAAAATGTCTTGGTCACATGAAGTGAAACTGTAAAACATTTTGGTCAAAGATACGTGACCTAAAACTACAAGAACCATGATAAAATCTATCTAACCTTAAACGCCAACCATCAATCGTCCTAGATACATGAAGTTAAACTATGTAGCATGTATGGACTCTATGACCATAAACTAAGAAACTTTAGTCCAAGAAATAAGACCTTAAACTATTTGAAACACTAGGTTAAGTCACTCTCAGTCGATCAACATCTTCCCACTAACATGCTCTGATGTAGTGTCGTGTATAACCCAGAGTATTGGACTCCAAATGGACAAAATCCCAATCCATCTCCACCCCTCTTTCTGTGTGCTTCCATGTGTCAAGAAAATACCATAATTAATCCTTGTTTCACACACTGAGAATGACTCATGTGGGCTTAGTAGTGTTGGTAGGATGTGTACTAATATAGTTGAGCAACACAGACATATTCGTCTTGTATGATGTTAAAAAACATTATCAACCTGCACAACATTAAACTACTCATATTTATCCCGCATGGCGTTAAACTACTAATTATCATCCAACATGACTTTAAACTGCTCATCTTCATCCCACATGATGTTAAATCACTCATTATAATCCTGCACGACATTAAATTTCTCATCTTCATCCCGCATGATGTTAAACTGCTCATTATCATCCCGCATGACTTTAAACTGCTCATCTTCATCCTGCATGATGTTAAACTACATTATCATCCTGCACAACATTAAACTGCTCATCTTCATCCCGCATGACTTTAAACTACTCATTATAATCCTACAAGAATTTAAACGGATCATCTTCATCCCGCATAATGTTAAAACTCTCATTATCATTCTGCATGACATTAAAGTGCTCATCTTTATCCTGCATGACGTTAAACTACTCATTATCATCCTCTATGACATTAAACTGGTCATCTTTGTCCGTCATGATGTTTAACTGCATTATCGTCCTGCATGACTTTAAACTGCTCTTATTCATCCCACATGACATTAAACTGCATTATTGTCCTTCATGACATTATACTGCTCATCTTCGTCCTGCATGACATTAAACTTCTCATTATCATCCTACACAACTTTAAACTACTCATCTTCATCCTGCATGATGTTAAACTACTCATTATTATCCCACATGACTTTAAATTTTACATCTTCATCATGCATGATGTTAAAATGCATTATCATCCTGCATGGCATTAAATGAATCATCTTCATCCTGCATGATGTTAAACTGCCCATTATCATCTTGCATGACTTTAATCTCATAATCTTTGTCCGTCATGACGTTAAACTGCATTATCTTCCTACATGAATTTATACTTCTCATCTTCATCTTTCATGACGTTAAACTGCTCATTATCATCCTGCATGACTTTAAAATTCTCATCTTCGTCCCTCATGATGTTAAAATGAATTATCGTCCAACATGACTTTAAACTACTTATCTTTGTCCCACAAGACATTAAACTAGTCATTACCATCCTCCAGGACTTTCAACTGCTCAACTTCATCCCGCATGATATTAAACTACATTATCATCCTGCACGACATTAAACTGCTCATCTGCATCCTGCATGATGTTAAACTGCCTTATCATCCCACATGACTTCAAAATGAATCTTTGTCCCACCTGAAATTAAACTGTATATGGTCCTATATGACCATAAACTGTGACTTCTTTAGCACATGCCGTTAAAATGCATGATTCATCAGGGATTAAGAACGTAGAACTACTTAGAAACTATCCCGTATGACATTAAACTGTATGATTTTCTACATGAAATTAAAATGAATATGGTCATAGATGACCTTAAACTATTTTTTCCTCCATGACATTAAACTGTGTGACCTGTCCAATTTGAAAGATGTAAAACCACTCAACCCCCGTGCTACATGACGTTAAACTATGAGTGACAGATATACCGTTACGATCTGAGCTCTATGAACTTAAAATAATATATTCCCACAT
The DNA here is from genome assembly GCA_963277665.1 of Viscum album. Lineage (NCBI taxonomy): Eukaryota > Viridiplantae > Streptophyta > Magnoliopsida > Santalales > Viscaceae > Viscum > Viscum album. Next base: position 2,000,627,522 of record OY728157.1, read on the forward strand.
CCTTTCCACATGAAATAAAACTACATAGCATCCCTAGAACTATTTTTGGATTGATTCCCATCTTCATGGGATATGTTGGAAAGCTTGAACATTTAGTCTTCGGGTCCAACTTTGATTCTTGGAAACCTCCTTATCTCTTTGTCCCCCTAGCCTAAGTCCTCCAGGAGGGAGGGAATATCGTGTGGTATGGGAGGGATTATTTCCTCATTCACATCGGGTTTTTAAAATCCATTCCACATACTTCCCGCCTCTTTTTCAATTCACTAACATGCCCAGAAGCACTTTGGTCCAAGATCGAGTGTTGAATTTTATGTAGACACGTTATCACCCATTATCATGCTTCATGTTCCCTTATTTGGAATTTCATCATCTTTCACATTTGAAAGGACCCACGAACAACATGGATTCTAGGCCCTAGTGCTATCCTACTACCTTGGTCCAACGTCCCTGAGAATTTCGAATGAAAAATTGATACAAGTCCCACGTTGTGAATATGGTCAGTGGTCAATTCTCATTTTTTGTTCCCATTTTAGGTCACATGATATGTATGATGTGTTTATAAAATGGTCAATAGTAATCCTCCATCATTACACCACCTCCATTAGGCCTTAAATAGTGGTTTAATTATTTACATCATTTTCCACTCCAACATGTCCAAGTAGAATATAAACACTCTTGGTGCTATCCCTGAGTGTGCATTTGCGCATTAAGAGGAAGAATCCACTGTGTGGTGTCATTTTAGGCCCCGCACCATTCCCCCTTCTCCACATTCCACATGTTGCAGATACTTTCTATCCGCCATTTTTTCCCACACCGAGCACCTCTCATGTGGGCTTAGGGATTTGGTTAAGGTTTACGCATGTTTGGAAGAGTCTCACTTCTTATAGTCTGAGCTCTATGACCTTTAAACTAAAATCTCCCTACGTCCTTGTAGTATGAGATTAAACTTCACAAAATCTTATAGAACAACATATAGCTTGATCCCCACCATGATGGGGTATGTAGGAATGCCCATGCACTTTGCCCTGGGCCTAGACCAACATCCACTTTTGGTCCCTCGACCTAAAATATTCCCTAGGAGCACGTGGTGTGGTGTGGGATTATATACTAATTCACATTAGGTTTTTCAATGGTTGTACCATGTGCTTCCCTTGATCCTTTCCATTATGGTATGAGCTCTAAGACCTAAAAATTAAAATAAAACTTTCCTTGTCGCATGACATTAAACTGCACGACACTTCCAGTACTATGTATGGCTTGATTCCCACCCTCATGGGATATTTAGGAATTCACAGACAATTCGTCTTCAGTTCTAGGCCTAGGTATCTCAAATCCTTTACTCTTTCCACCCCCTTGGAATGAACTCTGTTGGGAGCATGTGGTCATAAATACATCTTGGGCCCTCATTCACATTGGTTTTGCAACAACCACACCATGTGTCTCTCCCTTGTCCTTAGAAAGGGATCTGACCCCTTATATCTGACATGTCTCATTGACATACTCAAATGCATCGTGGAAAAGATCCCAAAGTGTGGAATTATCACATAGACATCACTCTTTTCATGATTACACTTCATAATAACTTTATTTGGATCTCTATCCTCTTCCAAATCTGAAGGGACCCCCTCTACGGCCTGGTCTCATGCCACATTGGCTCACATACCATCTTGGGGAAACACCCCAAAAGACCTCATATGAATTTTTTCAATAGGTCCCATGTTTTGAACATGGTCAGTGGTTGAACCTCATTTGTATGTCCTCATACCAGGATAATGTGAAATGAATTCTATGTTTAAACATGGTCAATAGTTATCCCTTACTGCCACACCACTATCATTGGGATCCAAATTTCAAGTGCCATTATTCACATCTTTCCACTCCCTTATGATCAAGTGGAATTCCAACACACTCAGTTTTACATCTCTGCACATTAATGTGCCTTAAATAGGCGCATCAATAATTATGGGACAAAATTCACCTTGCATTCCATTTCCCCTAATTTGTGTCTCTATGTACCAGGAAATCTCTACCACTACTCCTTGGTTCCCACATCAATCTTGACTCCGGTGGGCTTAGTGCCTTTGGTAGGATTTGAATAGGTACAACTGAACCACACATGCCTTTCATCCCACATGATGATAAAATGCAATCTGAAAACTATGTATGTCTTGATTCTTATCCTCATGGAATACGTAAACTCCTGAACATTTTGTCTTGGGCCCAACCCAGATTTCCCCATCCTTAGTCTCTTGACTTAAGATTTCCCCTGGGGTTGCGTGGTGTAATATGGACTACCTTGGTCCTCATTCTCGTCGGGTCTATAATGACCGCATCGCGTACTCCCCCTTCGGGGTCTCCCCTTCCACTCTTTTTCCTACCATATAACATTAAACTACATGGGTCCTCCAGAACTATGTATGGATTGATTCTCATCCCCAAGGGATACATAGGAATTCTTGATCACTTTACCTCAGATCTAGCCCCAAGATCGGCCACCTCTGGTCTATGGACTAAACAATCCCATCAGGAACACTGGGTGTGAAATGGAATCCTATTGTCCTCATTCACATCAGGATATGTACCGCACTGCATGTTTATTTTCTTGGTATCCATGTCTGCAACACACAACCTTAAACTGCGGTTCTTCCGTGAACTTGTTTAGGATGCCCCATAATAACTATGGGATGCGTAACACCTCGACCCTAGTTACCCAGATCCAGTGCATTATTACATAACATTGTCATGACTACAAGATATCAAATCTCAAAATACCAATTGGTTTAGTACCCTTGGAAGTACTCGATATATATATATATAAGTTTTACAGTACATTATGAAAATAAAAAAAAACATTATTTCCCATTTAAAGACACTCATATCCCTTATCCTATCCCTACAGATCAATCATAATATAATTCTTTAAATTCTAGGGAAAATAAAACATAAGAAAGTGGTGAGATCAGATTCTCAGTAAGGATAACAATATAATGGAAACTATTATAGATAAGCATAAAAATTTAAGGCAACGTATTAGATTAAAACACAAGTCTTTTAAACTTAAACTTCAACATAATATGGAAAAGATAAATTAAATAATTCCATTTACTTATTTACATGGATATTCTACTAGTCGAACAATAACATTTAATATCAATAGAAAATTTCATAATGATGGAATGCATAATGACGGAAATCATAAACACATAGTCAAGGCCTCGTTCCAAGACCATAAATAAGATTTTATCAAGGCCTTGTGCGAAGACACTAGTTTGTCTCATGAGACCTACCGATGCATCGAGAAGCTATAGTAGGCACCACCCGTCACTTACTATGTCCAATACATTCCTCATATGAAAAGTTTTAAACATAATATAAACATTTGTATTAAAACTAGCATACGAAATGTCAATAATTTAACCATAAACCATGAATGGTATAGAAATAGCACATCCACAGTAAAAAATATCAAAAAATATTCAATACAATATAGAAGAATGTATCATAATGAATAAACTTCAATCAAATGTAAAATCTGATGAAGGATGTTGACATAGATGAAATCCATCAAAAAATTTATTTTGAAAATATTTTTATAATCTTTTAAGGGAAGATTATAAGGTTTTATAATGGCATAAAATATTAGCACTTTCCGTATAAGTTAGAAAACATTCTTTCCTTAATTTGTCAAAAATGTCATAAAGTACCTTGTTTGGAAAGTGATAGAAAAATTCTTTTCAAACCATTTTATAAAAAGTAAAACAACGGTATAAATGAAATTAACCCATAGTCTATAAAAATATTAAAATTTTTTGAAATAAATTTTTATGAAATATAGATGTGGATGATAAAGAGGTCCCAGAAGATAGTCACTTATAAACAACCTCAGATAATAAAGAGATTGTAAAATTAACTTTTACCTTGTATTCTTCCTTATTTGAGGGTATGATAACCTCTTGTGTAATGGTTAAATAATTTTAATTAAATTATACAATAATCCACATACATAAATATGATATCATATATGATCTTATAATATTTCTCTATTAATAATATTTCAGTAGTATCATTGTTTTAGGTGTTAACTGATTCATCTTCCTTTATTATTTTTTGTTAAGTAAGACATGTTTTTCATGGATAGGATGTATTTGATTCATATATTGAATTATATTTAGTTCTTTAAACATTATATGTAATCATCAAATAAATATTATTCTTGAATGGTTACGATGGGGAATGAATCTTATCGCGTTCATAGAGAGGGTAATCCGTACATACGCTTGAGAGACAATAACATTCTATTGAAGGTAAAATCATATGTAATTGGATGGTATATCATATATACAGAATCTTTAAAATATTATACTTATTATTTACATCAATTATACTCATTATTATACTCATCGAAATAATTAAGTGTTGAATAATAAACTACACCATGACGTGGAGATGTTAAGCCGTACATACGTACGTATGGTGACTTTGTCATTAATAGGGTAAATAGAATAATGAATATTGTTGTACCATATTTATAAAAAAATAAAAGTATGTAGAAGTTATGTGAGTTATTATTTTTCTATGGAAACAACAAAGAAAGAGGATCTAGAAGAAGAAAAGAACTTTGAAAGAGGTGATGAAATTATTACCTCTTCTTCGGGTGCTTCCTTTTCATTTGATCAAAAGGGATCCTTAAGTTGGATTTATGATCAAAGTAAGGCCTATAGTTTTAAGTGAGGGTATTTGGGAGGATATTTAAGCAGGTTTTGTTAGATCCAAATGGATTTGGAGGTGTTATTTTGAGAGAAGGGGAATTAACTTTTTTTAAGAGAGGTGAGGGTCACTTTAGGAGAAGCTTGAATTTTTTTTATTATAAAATAATTTATGTTTTAAAATAAGTAAACATGATTTCATTACATATAAAACAAATCCTTGGTTTTTATCATTACTATAGAAAAAGAAATTGATATTAGATAATGCACATAACTCATCGTTATCTATATATCTTGGATGTATCTAGATATACCATGATATTTGACAACACATCTATTAGGGTGAAATAAAGAAGTATATTTTTAGGTACACCTCAATGTGATTGTTATGTAAAAAAGTTAAAGGTGGTCAACAAAATTCAAAGGGGATTATAAAACCATTATCTATACCAAGAGGGAAATAGAAGAAAATCAAAATGGTATTTTTCACTAATCTCCCAAATACATCCAAAGGAAGCAATGTAATATGGGATATTGTAGATTAACTGACCAATACATACCAATCAATTTATATTTTTGGATGATTTATCAAATGTTAAAAATGTAATGATATAAATAAATTATTTGTTTGTACATCAAGAGGAACCAATTTTGATCATTTTTTATTATGATCAATGTTTTTCTTTTAAATTAAACAGAAGTAATTAATATACTCCGAATAATGAATTAAAATTCACTACTTCCTATAACCCCCAAAATAGTAGCCAATATGAAAGGAACAGTTAGACACATGTGGATATACTAATAGATTTTCCAATGGAATTTAAATGAGTATAGGATCAATATATTATATCATTTGAATTCTATTGGGATAATAGCTTAATATCGATTATTCAAATGGCCCTATAAGAAGTTTTATATGGTATGTGATGTATAAATTATAAATATTTTGGAAAATTTGTCTAATGAATGATTCTTGGAATAAATATTTTTTTTGGTAATAGAGAATGTCCACACTATTCATAAACACATTTAAGCTACTCATAGTCAATAATGTACTATGAAAACAATCATTGAAGTGGCTAGCAGTTTGATGTTAGATCCAATGTTTTCCACTGAAAATAACCATAGAAGTGAGTAATGTGGATTTTAAATAAAGGAAATCTCAATCAAAAGTAAATTAACCCCATGGAGACCCTTGGCCTTATAATAGTTGTTCCAAATCAATTAGAATATCCACCAATCATGGATTTGGTGTATGTTGTGTTCCATGTATCTCTTATAAGAAAGTACATACCTAATCCCTCATATGTAGTGAATCTATAGGTGGTGAAATATGAAATTGAACTCTCATTTGAGTATAAATAATTTAAGAACTTATACCATAGAAATAGGGATCTATGAAACATGACAAATCAACTTATTAAAGTGCATTAAAAAATCATATTTCTAAAGAGGAAATGTAGTAAATAGAGGAGGAAGTGAAAGAAAATTACCCTATCTTATTAGAAGAAGAGGATATTAGTTGAAATCTCATGGTTTAAATTTCTAAATGGGGGAAGAATGTAATGAACCAAAATATTATATATAGAAATTTGTTTTAAGTAAACATTTTAATGCCATATGTTAAAATTTATTATAGTATAAAACTAAAGATATCCAAGATTATCATGTTCTAAATAATACATTAATGCCATAATTTTAATAATACATCTCATAAATAGTCACTAACCAAAAAACAAAGGTTTACTATCTTAAAAATTAGCCATATACATATATTATTTTACCACACTTGAAAAAATTATTCCATAATTCTGTTCCACAAGATCCTTTTTAAGACATATCACAAGATATAATTATATTCATAAACTAGGAGAGAATTCCCAAGGTACTGTAGTAGGCCACTGTAGCAGGTCATTGTAGTAGTACTGTAGCAGCAGCAGACTGTAGCAGCGGTAGCTCTGTAGCGGCAGAGGGACCGTTGTAGGTACTATAGAGGCGATACTGTAGCAGGTACTGTAGCAGTGCGGGTACTGTAGCAATACTGTTCTCCGAGGGGTCCTTTGGGCCAAAAAATGGGCTTTATAGCCTTGTATGCAGGCCACTTGGCCTTGGGCCTTCGGGCTATGTAATGGGTCACCCTCTACCCATTCTAAAGAGGTCTTTGCTTTAATAATAAATTGAGGCTTCGACCCCATCCTTTAAAAAAATATTCATAAACTAGGGGAAAATAACTTAATAATGGGGTCAAATCACAAGCTTATAAAGTGATGATATAAGGGTGTGGAAAGTATTAATGAAATTTAAAAGTTATTATATAGATCAAAATACAAAACATTATTCATAAACATGTGAACATGATATATGGGTGTGGAAAGAATTAAAAATAATGTATAATCATGAAAACATAGAATATCATGGAAATGAAAATCATCTTGAATATTTGACATAACATGATAAAAAAAAAGAAATGTAGCACAACCATAGGTAAAATAAAACTTTTTTTGAGAAAACTCATTATACCAAGTCTTATTTGAACAAAATAATTATTTCCATGCATGAAAATAGGATCAAACACGTCATGCCATTTCCTATCTGAAAAAAATCATTATGTACACATTTGAATATAAATGAGATAAAAAATAAAAACCAATGCATTTTAGGGAGTTATAAGACCCCACACATCATTATCTATATAAATTATCTGCCATTCAAAATAAATTATCATCATATCTTAAGGTACTGATGGAATTGTTTTTTGAAAATTAAAATATAAATGGATCAATTTTCATAAGGAACCCCTGAAAATAAAATTGGTTTCATAATAAATCAAAATGGTATAATTTGTTTCAAAATATTTTATTTTATTATGAGAAAATGATGATTAAAATTAACCACTTAATTAAAGAAACTATCAGGTGAAGCATGAAAAATAACATAATTTTAGATCGATATTCTGAAGATATTGAAAACTAAATCTTAAAGAGATCATTTTGAAAAAAAATTATATTCATCATTGTAAAATTCATAGTTACAAGTACCTTATAAAAATAATACTTTATTTTGTAAAAAAACTAAATAGAAAGCCATTAATGTATATAGATTTGGATAAAATATACTTTTTCACTGAGATAAAGATAGAATATCATTTAAAATGTAATATTTAGTGAACATAGGGAAAATAAAATCAGGAAGAAGGTGTATCAACCAATGAATGAAGTTTGAGTAATTTAGTCCCACACATTTAACACCGATTTCCATGGAACTTCTTTAATATCATATGTAATGAATATAAATATCTTAATCACTTATCAAAGAAACACAATAGAAATATAAAAAATCCTTTTTATAATCATTTTTACCAAAATATATTATGAATATATTAACTGATTATAGTTTATTTTAATTTCAGTGTGTTAGACCTTTCAGTTGTTTATTTTGTAAAAACGACATGAAGACAAGATTGATTACCAATAAGTGGGTTCAATGTCATAAATCCATGATCATAAATTTTATAATAATAAATTTATAAATGATTTATTATATCCCATTTTCATTTGGTAAAAGACATGAATATGAATTGTGATAATGGAAATCATGATGAACTAGTTTTCAACGTGTTTAACGATTAAAAGTTGATATATTAATAAATATTTTAAATATTAAAAACACATCTCCAAAATAATTTAAAAATATTAAAAATATCATTAATATATGACATTTCCATTATATTATACCCCTTAATAAATTATTAAATAATCATTATAACATCATTTACATAGGTGGTAAAACCAACACAAATTGAAATGAATTACAAATTTTTCATGAGTAAGAGAATGTATTTTGATAATGATAATATAAAATATTAATTTTTTTTCTAATATTATCATATATCCTTGATAAATTCACTCTTATAACAATCCATGATGACTGGTGATTACAACAAAAATTCATTGCTCATCAAGGCATTAGTCCACTGTAGGTAAGATTGATGATCACATTTCTATGAGAATTGATGGAATGCCGATATATGAGAAATGATAATTTTAGAATTTTATTTGTGGAATGTAAAATATAACTAATAATCAAATCCAAAAATGATACCATCCTTGAGAGTCCATGATGAAAAATAAACAACGTTTCTTCGTGCAGGTAGTAATATGCATGTACACGTAATTAGTGTTTTTTTTCATTGTTAATGGAATTGATTGAATATATATTTTTAATTTAATATAATAAAATTTGAGTATAATAATGTTTCATTTTTAATTATATTAATATTTTTATATTAGGACTTGGTAGTAAAAATTAAAATGGGAAGTCTAAAAAGGAGTTGATACTCATGTTGGGGGCTTGAATTTTCACTATGAATTATCCATTGAAATAAAATCATAATGATTAATAATAGAGATAAATGGTTTTTAGTGTGGGATATAATTTTATAATTATTATGGTGGTATATTTCAAAGTATAAATTCAATGGTAATGTGTGTCTTGATGTGACAGAAGTGCTAGATTTTTATAAGTGAAGAGAAGGGTAGTTTTGGATATAAGCATAATATTTTTAATAATATAAATTTACAATTCAATGGTGAATTGAATAAAAGTAAAAAAAAATGATTTAACTTGATTATGGGATGAAACAAACCTCAGAAAGACAATTTAGAGGAAACCCTGAGTGTTTTTGGTGTTTTTTGACTTTTTAACAATTAACCTAATTTAATTTTACTATGTTAATTAATTATTATCCTTATTAAATAATTTTTATTCAATAATATACATTGATGCAATTACCTAATTTTAAATTTATTATTTACAATTTTAATATTGTTTTCAAATAAATATCTAAATAAGTGAAATGTTAGTTCTAAAATAAACACATTTAATCACATAAAACATTTTTATAAAATATAATGTTTTTAAACATTAAATTTATATACAAGATAAAATTATCCTTGTTACTAATTTTGATTAAATAAATTAATTTATTTTAAATTAAATTAATGGAATGAGATGTTAAAGAAAACTAAAAACTTAATATCACCATGAAAATACATGATTTAATGAAAAGACCGTATATGAATTTTATTAGAAAAACATTTAAATTTAGTTTAAAAATGTTTTACATAGGATTTATAAGATCAAATAATATATTAAAATAATTAATTATATTTTATAAATATATATTTTATCACTTAAATGGGTTTTCAAACATCTAGGATTCACTTACATAAGGATAAATTCATAAAAAGTATTATTTTTCCAAAAACCATTCTTTTACTAAAACTCAATATTTCCAAAAAAATTAAAAAATTCATTGTATGAATATTTTTTATATATAGGTAAAAAATATGGTAATTTTATTAATTTATAATTCAAAAAATGAATGGAATGTTTTATAGTATAAAGGCTTAAGTCGTAGAAAAACTATTTGTTTAAAAATATGTGTTTTTATTTATAATGTGAGTGTTATTTTTTATTATCTTGGATTATATATTGGTTGGATGATAAATTATTTTTTATATACTCATATATTAAATTGATATAAATTTATTTTAATATAGGAATATATATCTTAGAAAAATGTTATTAATACTAATGTGTCTTTTATATTAATATTTACATTCAATTATATCGATAATAATTAAAAGTTGAAATCTTACTAATTTATTCTTAAAACCCCATTATAAGTTATATATATATATATATATATATATTATCTACATGTAACATAAAAACTATTGGTAGTATTATGTGTGGATTTAGCAAGAATGTATTTCCCAATGAGTTCTAAAATCTTGATCTTCTCCAAAAAATGATTTATCTCATGACATAATTTTTCCAAATTGGAATGGTATTTGTCAATGGAAACCCTAGTAAAGCTACTATGATTTGAAAAATATAGAAATGGACTTATTTTTGAATAATCACACTTTTAGATTATATTTAATCTTATTTTATTGATTTATTTTGTGATATGGTCACTTTGATTTATATTAGTGAATTTAACAACTATATTTTATTGGTCATATTTAATAAACAAAATATATTATGGGTTTTTACTTTTTAATTGGGAATAGATTGTGAATAATTATATTTAAGATTTTATTTATATATCAATAATTTACAATGATTTATCAGGTAGTAACATTCTACCCCTTAAATAAATTTCATTCTCCTAATTATAAATTATTACTCAATAAAAATGCTAACAATGGATATATATAAGATAGATTAAGCCTAAATTTTATAATGAATTATGTATCATAGATATTAAATTATAATGATAATACTACAAATGTCATGTTTTTTTCTTTTCTACTAGTGTCACATATATCATAGGGTTTGGTGTTAAAACCACTTTTATTTTTCATCATGTTCATAGTTCATACCTATAATGAAATAATTATCATTAATTGGTTTAATGTATGGAACAAAATTCCCAATTTTTATAATAGCTACGCCAAACACACCAATATTTTATCTCTTATGTTGATTCTATATGTATTTTTTAGTGGAATTTTATGGTCAGAAGATAATTTCGATGAAGAAACCACATCATTCTCATAAGGGTCACTGAGATCTATGTTTATACCCATACCAACCCTTTACAAAGTAGTCACATCCACTACAATGGCATGAAACCTATACATATTATCCATTTAATGTATATATTAATTCAATATATAACTATAAATCTATACATATACATATTTCACCAGTAATTTCATGGAATTCTCTATAAAACCCTATATACTAATGGTTGATGGGGGATAGATGTCAAAACAAATTTGTTATAGGTGGATCTTTATCTACCAAACATGGATTTAAATGACCTGATATATTTTATTCAAACAATGAATGGTCTCTTATTCCGTGGGGAATCAAACAATATTCCTGAAATTTTGTCATCCCCAAGGTCACTAGGAGGACTCCCCCATTTTATCAAACTGTTGTGTTTGGTTTAATTAGCAGAATTAGCATATGGTTTTATTATTCCACCACTAATGGAATGATTCATATATATTTTATACAAACATCAGGGAATAAATGCAGTACTTGTGAATTTATATATGAGGACATGGATGATTAATTAATGTCATATACTATTGTAGTGATGTTAATAACTCTATATGAAAACATATAGTTTCTTTCCATCCACATCTATTTGTTACAATAGTGAGGATATTGTGGGTAATGTGACCATAATAAATGAATATAAATTCCATGATTAAATAATTAATCCATTACCTAAATTATGTTAAATTTTCCTAAATAACCCATATTAAGATTTATGTTCCCATAAACTTAAATTTTGAAATACAACCATCATGAAACTAGATATCTTCATTGATAAAAAAATATGACAGTTGTACACATAGAAAAAGATCTAGTAAAAATGGAGTGTCTAAAATAATTATCCTATATTCAAAATTTTGATAGATAATATCTGTAACACCCTAATGTTTTTAAATAAAAGTTTATTTATATAAAATATATGTGTCCGGTAGCTTTCTTTACATTAGACTCTGAGCCTACATAAACTATGATATAATAAGCCATTATAAGAAATCTGTAAAACTAGTATTTATGAATAGTAATCACCACATTATAAAAAATATTAAATAGGTATTTAAAAAATATAAAGTTATTTATAAATTCACAATACAAAAGTACACAATTTTTAATTAAATCATTTCATGCATAAAAATTTATTCTCAAAAAATTATTTTTATATCATTTTACATGAATATAAATTATAAATAATTTCTTCATATTTAATTTTTTTTATTAATTTAATATCATTAGTGAAATCGCCATTCCAATATTATCTTATGAGAATTTTTATTATTTTTCTAAATTGATTTATTTTAGTGAATAGTGAAAAATATCGTTTTTATGAAAATAATCGTTTATTTTAAAGTAAAAGTTCCAATATGTAATTAAATTTATCATAAATAAAAATATGAAATATTTAATTAAAAAATATAATTAATTACATAGGAATCATCATTATAATTCATTTTTAGGTATGTTTATTTTTGAGCTTAAAAAATATCATTTTCTAAAAAATATTTTTTTATGAAATGTATTTTACACTATTAATTATATTATCTTATTTGGATTAATTATATTAGTTAAATTTATAAGTTATACATTTAGTAATTTATTTTTAAATTCATTTTATATATTTTACAGGGAATATAATATATATGTATTTTTTATGCTTAAATATTTATTTTTCTAAAATGAGTTTTAATTGCGGGTTTTAAAATTATCAAAAATTAAATTATACCAATAATATAAATTTAATATTTTAAAATTGATTCCATGTAACTAATTATAATAATTAATATATTTTAATAGGTTCAACTTAGTTTTGGGTCGTAGTGAATAGAAAAAGAATAAAATATTATCACCAAGTTAATGTTAAAACAGGTTTACCGCATGGTTAAAATAAGAAATAAGGATAGAAATACAACCAAAAACAAGAAACTTCTATTTATATTAATATATTTTGATATTATGTCATCATACATTTGAATAAATATCCATTTTTCACTATTCCCATGAAAGAGAGCTTATATAATTGAAATCTTTTATGAAACTTCTTGTGTCTTTGTCCAATCACTTATAAAAGGGAACCTATTCCCCTAAATCATTCAATTTATACGAGCCATCTATATTATAAAATACCCATTAAAACCCATAGATTCAATCTATTTATCTAAGATCTTTTTTTCTTCCAATAATAAAAATCTATCATGGATTTTGGTTTATCCCAAATGATATCTCTCAAGGAAGAGGTATAAATATTAACCAAGCAATTTCAATTTTTTTACTATTACACCTTGTATTAAATTTTTATATCTATGAAAAATAGATGAATATAGTTTAATAAATATACTATAATGTTATTATGATTATGTAACAACCATGTATAATCTCTTCTTAGTCAAATGAGAGTTTAAAGTATTGCTCCTGCGTATATGTGGACTACCACCTTCAAATAACGTTATGATTAATTTTCTATAACTATCATTCTTGGATTGAAATAATTAAGAATTTAATTTTTATATATGATATTTTTTAAGAAATTATTAGATAGTAAATATATGATCTAATCTACCTTCTTTCCTTCCAACCCATTGGTTAATGATAACATCGCTCATGTGTATGTGTGGACTACCACCTCCATGATGTGATATGATTTTGCTATTATTACGTTATTAATAAGATTTCAGAAAGGATAAATTTAATGAATATATATTATATTTATTATATAATAATTAATCTTAAAATATTAATTATCATTTACCTTTATTTTTTTCCATCCATAAAAAAGGGATACATCATTTGTGTATACGTACAGACTACTGTCAATACATTTTGATGTACTTTATATTTCATCACTAATTTATTTAAAAGGATACAAATATTTAAATAATTAATAAATATATTATAATTATATAATGAAAAAAATTATGGATATGTAGAATCCAAGATAAATGATTCAGGACCCTAAGTGCCAAACTAAAACATACCTGAAAAATGACACCATTAACACCAATATCGATATCCCTAATAGAGAATTATTAAAAAAGTGGTGTAAAATTGTAAAAGTGGATCATATGTGATACTATAAGTATTAATATTAGTTTGGTATATAACTATAATATGCCCTAATTTTTTTATATTAGAGGATAGATCACTTAGGAATCAAGTTAGATATTATGTAAGGGTTTTGTCTCATATTATCTTCAGAGAGACATTTTTTATTATTATGAACCAATTTATTATCTATATGGTGTATGTACTTACCATGAATATATTTTGGAATAATAAATTATTTAATGAAATTTATTTATATAACTGTATGATTTTCATGATTTCGATGAATTTGGTTCCAAAAATTTACAAATTCTTTAATATTTCTTTGTCCTAATTTTTTTTCACTGAGACATGAATGATGTTATGAACGTATATTACATTTTTAGGGGTATATAATTCCCAATTATCATGTTTTGTCATGAATTTACATATTTTATTAGAACATAAATTTTATTTTTATGTAATTTATTTCATGGTGGTTATGATTAAATATTAACCACAGTGGTACGAGTTTTTTTATTAGGATCACATTTTTGATAGGATTATTTATATTTAAATTTATGATGATGAAATTTTATGATATATCTCCCAAATATTATATCTTTACTTAACCAAAGTTTATTTCTTGACGTTACTTTTTCTTTAAACATTATCCCTTGTTTATTTGCACAAAATTCCAAAAGGATGTTTTTAAGGAAAGCAAACATTATCTCTCTCTTCAGTTGGGAATCTATTATTCCACATCAAAATTTTAATTAATACGTTTTAAAGAATATTTTTATTTTTTCTTGAATATTATTTAATGTCCTTTTTAACTATATTTTATTTTTTACTATGTTTTAAATGCAATTGCATATATTTTTTCCAAATTTGGTACATATTAAAATTTAATAAAAAAGAATTTTTTTAATGTACACTGCATAAATAAATTTACAAATATAATGTTCAAAAAATGGGTTCCACATGCCTGTTCCTCAAGATGGTTCACTATGTGACCTCAGGTATGCCTCCTCGTATGCTATATTTTTCCAAGTAACAGGGTGGGTCTAATATATAATTTGAGGAAACTATACCCTCATTATCAAAGAATCATAATAACATAATAAAATAAAATATAACCAAATTATAAAAACTATAATAATTATAAAATTGGTTTTACATGATTAAAAAAACAAAAATATAATATCAAAACCAGAATAATAGATATTTCATTCCCTATACATGTGATGTTTCACAATGAAAACCCCAAAATAAAGAAACAGTAATAACTCCCAATTGGTTCCTGACAACGTGTTATGTTCCCAAATCCATGCTAAATCCAAACTCTTCCAACTAACATAAGGATATTTCCCTTATTATATCCTCTAAATAAGAAGTCTACTCATGTACCAATTAAAAAGACCAAGTAGAGTGTGATTACGACTTAGTATAGAGACACCAATGAATTCTAAAACAATATCTAGTCCATAAAAACTGCTGGAAATCCCACCTATACCAACACCTACATACCGACGGTTTGGAAAAACCATTGGTTTAAGTAGAATATTCCAACGGTTAAATGAAACCGTTGATACAAGGTGAACATGGTGAATTTTATCAATATTTTTTCCAACGGTTTTATGAAACGATTGGGAACCTATTGGTTTTCAAAATATATTCCAATGATTTATTCAAAACATTTTAGTAGAAAATATTTCCCCACGGTTTTTAGAAACCATTCAGAAAAAACCACAAATTGTCGAACAGATCTCGTGAACAGATCTATCCACACATTGTCGAACATATCTCTCCTCCATCAAACCATAATTCCCAATCACGAACCTACGAGATCACTTCCTCTGTCAAACAAAATTTCTCCTCCTTGAGCGGATATCTCCACTTAATAAGATCTCATCCTCCAACGAGATCTCTCCTCCAACCCTACCTCCCGAGAATGAACCCTACTTGGAGAGCTCACTTCCTCCGTCGCGAGCTCAATTTATCCAGAATGGTTCTCTCAAGGCTTCTAATCCTAATTCATGTCTACATCATTTGTAAGATACCTTTAATCATAGATCTCTCAATCCATTCTTTGATTCAAACATCTAGATTCATTTAAATCTGCTCAAAATTAGTGAATTCCTTTTATTTTCCACTTTGATATTCTTCTAATGGACTTGATGTGGTGTGTTTATCAGTTTACATATGGAATTATTGTGTATTACATTCATCAAAATTTTATATTTTTTGATTAACATTATTTTTATTGATGTGGGTGATTTTAAAAATCTCCCTAATGTCTTAATTGGTTTTATATTATTTACAACATGTATGTTAGTGTCATCATGTCATGTGTGTGACCTCTTCTAATTAGAATCCATGTAAATTTTTCAAATCCTCACTGTTGATCTTCCACATATCCTATTGGGTCCATTGGTAATAAATACCATGATCCTTTGGCCACCAAAGAGGCGTTCTTATCTATAACCTAGGTTCAAAGCATAAATGTAATGAGTCTAGTGCCTTATAACTGTATTGAGAAATTGATTAAGGAATGAAGAGAATTTTGAATTGATTTAGTTCTTCTCATGGCATGTGAATTATAATTTTTAATTATTAGTATGTGAATTATAATTGACACAATTGAAACATTAATTGATAATGTTGCATGTAACTGTATAATTGGTATGAAATTAGAAAATACACAATGTTATATAAACAAGAACTGGTATTTGACATAATGGAATGTGAGGAATGATAATTGGTAATTTTAATGAATTAAAGAATGTGTCATATGTCAAAATATTTGTCATGTTTTTGTTTTTTTTAGGGGTTTTTCTCTTGGTTGTTCTTGACACATGGTTATATAATACCTAGAATGGTTACTCCACACTTAGCATCATTTATTCTCATTGGGAATGTAATATTTTCAATAATGAGAATTCACAAAAATCCCATTAACCCATGGAAGATGAGAGATATCCCTAGAATTGGTAATGTGTGTTAGGTTAGTGGTCCATGGAATGGGTAATGTACCTTGTCATGGTTCCTTGTCAAGGAAATTATATTAGATAATCGTAGGCATGGGAAAACATATATAGAACTCTATTGAATCATGTTTCACATACCTTGGGTGTCAACCTAGATCTCGAGTGTTAGAAGGATAATTTGATGTTCAACATTAAATTAATGAATTCATGAAAATAAATATCATACTATTACATGAAATATAAGTTCATACTAGAGTTTTTAGTCACCATTGGTGGTGTCATACTATGTTTTACTCCAACATATTTAAGATTTCATTTACAATCAAAGAAGAAAACATGGATACAGGTCAGGATAAGGGTATGAGGCCCTATTCTTGATTGGTTCCTTGGTAAGATGAGATAAGAGAATGGATATGGGACTAAGCATGGAGTTCGAGACCTGTTCTGGGAGAATTTATTCAGATTTGTTCTTTAGGTTATTTACTTGTGTGACAATCTATTTATATTTTAGTTTGGCATACAATATGGAATGATATTATTTATTTGGTTATTATTTTTTGGTAATTCCATATTTGTATATTTAAATCAATGTATATTGATTTTTTATGATGTTTGCATCCTTTTTTATTATTTTGTGTGAAATTTTATAGTCTCCCACTATATATATTATCCCTTCATCACTATTTTTCGTCCTATGGAATATGTGGAGGTAATATTGAGTTCTTGTGATGATCCATCTCTATCACATGTGGTAGATTTATGTAGAGGTTGTCACAATGTTTAATCATTTTTAGTCTTTTCTATTGCATTATTAGTTTTGTGATTGGTAGATAAGAGGGTAGTAATATTATGCGAAGGGGGCCAGAAGGGAATTGGAGGTGGCTGCATGGTTTTCTTTGAAGGGGAGGGATATTGGGGTAGTGGAGTGATTCATTAATGTGTTTCATTTTTGTTTGCCTTTATTCCATTTTTCTTTTGTTTATTTTTTCTTCGGCGTGGACGTCCGACGTACGGATGGTTCATGCCAAAATTTTATTTATTTTCCGCTACTAGTTTATTTATTTGTTTGTGGGTGGAATTGTTCCCAAGTGGAATTTCTTTGATGCCCATACATTTGCACCAGCTCATAGACTCCTTACTTGGAGATATTGGTCTTCTCCTTGTTCTACTACCTTGGTATCAAATCAACTATTTTCTAAAATTCCATTATATTCTTTCTCTATCTTTACACTAGGGAAATTTTAGAAGGACTTCTATTCCATATTCATTAATTCCACTGAATCTATAAAAACATAAGGGATCATAAGCTATCTTCTAGAAGACTTTAGTAGTATTACATACATGTTTTGAATAACACTTTGATAAATTGAATAGAACACCAAACACAACCATAATAGATAAATTTTAATATACTCAAAACAACTTAGTACTGGTGTTATATTCTCAATGAACATCTTTCAAGAAACTTAGTAAACTACCTGAATAGAGAAACCCAATAGTGATTCAACCATACTCTAATTTCATGTATAGGTAAAATAATCATTAGATGGATTCATAATTAAGCTTAGATACTATTTGATGTGGAAATATAGGACATCAATCAGTGGAAGACAAAACATCTAATCAACACATCCCCCACAAATCAGTATTCAGAATTGGAAAGTCTAAGAACCCCCAAACACAACATATATTTTCCATCCTTTTGGTTTTAGTCATCCTATATCCTTCCTTCTATAACAAGTGAACAAGAAAGACAAGCATGAAACAAACACATGAAAAACATAATCACAACACACATAAGATTACGTGTCTATGACCCCACTTTTTTCATAACCTTCACTTTAAAAATTCTACCACCAAGCTTCCACAATCCTAGAGATGTATAATATATGGAATTATAGAAATATAATCATAAATCACCTCCATCCATAATTTATATCTATTATAATTTTTGACATAAATCAAACTGGCGTACTCACATTGAAATCATCACTCAGTGAAACCAAAGCATGTGCAATCATTTTCTCCCAATACATTTTAACCTGGTTCCAATCATTATACCTCTTTTTTTGAAGAACCTTATAAAAATTTTACAAGAAACATTCTTGTGGCTTGGGGGTGGGGGTATGGGGGGCTGTAGTGGAGTGGGGGATTGGGGGGGGGGGTGTAGTCGGGGTGCTGTAGTGGGAGGGGTGGATATAGTGGAGTGGGGGATGGGGGGTTTGTAGTGGAGTTGGGGTTGGGGGGATGAAGTGGAGTGGGGGATGCAGTGGGATGGGGGTTGGGGGGATGTAGTGGAGTGGGGGATGGGGGTGGTGGCTACCATGGGGGGGGGGGCTACCATGGAGTGGGGGCAAGGGGCGATGTAGTGGAGTGGGGGCTGGGGGGCTGGAGTGGGTGGGGGGGGTGCAGTGGAGTGGGGACTGGGGGGAGGATTCAATGGAGTGGGGGCTGGGGGGATGCAGTGGGGGGTGTATACAGTGGTGTGGGGGGCTGGGGAGGGGGATGCAGTGGAGTGGGGGATGGGGGGGGGGGGGTTCTGTGGATTGGGGGATGGGGGTATGTAGAGTGGGGGATGGGGTTTGTGGATTTAGGGGGGGGGGATTGGGGGGGGGCTATAGTTGAAACCCTCAACTAATTTCTAAAGATACAACCTTCACACTTCCCATGCTTAACCTTTTTAGAAAAAACCATGGAACAATGTGAAATTTTCCATGCACCATCTATGAGTGCTGTGTAAAAAAATACATCATCTATTTCCAAGGAAAATTAAGTCTTCTTTAATCATGGTATGCACCACACACCCCTTAACTTAAAAATACTTATATTTCCCATCTTCATGGATATGTCACCATTTTCTATAATTTTTAGAGTAAGATGATCTATAAAATGAACCATTCTATATATTTTTGAAGTATAGTTCTTTATGATTACCCTATTATATGTTATGTGAAATGAAGCTTGAGAGTCTATATCTAAGACTCAAGAGAATGAGAGATACTCAACACCACACCACTATTATCTTTTAATATAAGATTAGGAAATATACATTCGAATGAATATCTTCTATAATTAAATCTCCACTCAATCAAACCCTTTTTCATGTGTCCTTTCTTCCCACAATTCCAACACATGGGACCATCTTCCTCTGAGCTACTCCCACTTCAACATGTTCTGATTTTTCTGTTCTCTAACATTTATGTGTTGTGGAACTCTCACCATACTTCTACATTATATTAATTTCTAGAAGATTACTCCTTTCGATGAAGTTATTCATTCTATATTATGTCTTTAATGTTTTCAAAGACCTGGTTAGTTTTTCTGCTTGAATTACTCACTACAGTTTCCATCATGTCCCAATGTTTTAAAAGGTTCAGACTCAAATGACTACTCATTTCCATGATTAGTTATTCACCCCAGTTTCAGATTCTCCACTATAAACCCAAGTGGTTACACTAAGGACATCTCAATCCTATAAGAATAGAGACCCACTATGCTCCAAATTTATAGTCCCACCAATTAATGCATCTTCCCACTAACCAATAAAAATGTATTATTAAAATAAAATAATATCTCTCTAATCTCTAAGTTTCTTATGCACCACTTGACGTAGATATACCTGCCTGAAAACACTAGATAACCTAGTCTACTCATGAACATAATCTTCAAGATCTTTAGTAGTTTATTGGCATGATTAGATCTTCTCGTCTCAAATACTCACATTATTTTTTCAAGGTTTTAAATTGGTATTAATAAAGCAGAATTAGAATCTTTTAGTAGTTGATAGACATGATTAGATCTACTCATGAACATAATATTCAAGATCCTTAGTAGATGATAGGAATGATTAGATCCACTGTACTAGAGGTATTTAATTTTTCTTATATTTGTAGGTGTGGTGGAGGAATCTCCAATAAGGGAAAAAGGATGTGCTATGTCAGACCCTAAAAGTGGTGGTTTAAAAACTATATTTTTTTCTTACCATTTTTTCTAGGATAAAATAATTGGTTTTATATCAGTGGCAAAGAATGGGAAAAGAAACTTTGTTGTTAGGATAATCATAGTTATTTTTGTTAGATTACTAGATGGAGTCTAAACAATGTGAATATATTGGGTTATATAAATCAATTTAGACTACTAGATGGTGTCTTTAGTATATTGAATCCATAGAGGTGATTCATATTTGTTTTGTTATATTGGTTAATATCTTAACTATCCAGAATGAAATTTTGGCTGTACTGGGAAAACAAGAAGGCTGCTGTGTACTGGATGGAAGCTTGGGGATGTCCATGGGGTGTCTAGGGGGATGTTGGGGGGTCATAGGTCAGGGGGTTGGTGCATGTGGGGGTGTCTAGGAGGGTTTTTCCAGGGGGTGATGGGGGGGGGGGGGGGGTTTAGGGAAGGTGGGAGGGTGCAGCTGGTGTGTCTAGGACGGGGTGTCCAGTGGGGGAGAAAGGGGGTTGTCCAGGGGAGAGGTGGGAGGGGGAGGTGTAGGTGGGCTGGGGTGTCTAGGAGGGGTTGTCTAGGGGGTGTCCAAGGGCTGTCTGGGTGGGGGGGGGGGGGTTCTAGGGGTCTGTAGGGAAGGGGAGAGGGTGTAGGTGGGGTGTATGGGGGGGGGGGTGTCTAGGGGGTCTATAGGGCAGGGGAGAGGGGGTGTCCAATGGGGGTTCAAGGGGGATGTCTAGGGGGTGTAGGGGGTCTGCAGGGTAGGGTGGAAGGTGAAGGTGGGGTGTCTAGGAGGGTATGTCCAGGGGGTGTCCAAGGGCTTCCCGAGGTGGGGGGTACTGGGGGGGTCTATAGGGTAGGGGGAGGGTGCAGGTGGGGGTGTCGAGGAGGTGGTGTCTCGGGGGGGGGGGTGTCTCGGTGGGGAGGGGGTGTCCAGGGGAAGTGCTCAGGGGGGAGGGGGTGTCCAGTGGGGGTTCAAGGGGGTTGTCTAGGGTGGTGCAAGGGGGATGTTCTAGGGGTGAAAGGGGGTGTTCAAGGGGGTGCAAGGGGGTTGTATAAGGGGTGCAAGAGGGATGTATAGGGGGTGAAGTGGGGATGTCTAGGGGCATGGGGGTGCAATGTGGCTTTCTAGGGGGAGCATGGGGGTGCAGGGGGTGTTCAAGGGGGGGGTGTGGGGGTGTTGTTATGAAATGGGGAGGCCTATAAATCATCACACAACCATAAAATCCATTTCATGAGTTTTTTTTGAATTCTATACATTGTATTGTCTACATTAGTGTTTTTTAAATTCATTATCATCAGGTGTTTTATTCATCATTGTATATTGTCTGCATGAGTGTTTTTTTGTATTCATCATTATCCTGCAGGTTTATACTAAAATTCCGGATTGGAGGTAGTGACATGCTGATTTTTGTAATTGAAGTACTAGAATTGTAGAGGGGATACCATTTTATGTTGCTTACTGTAGAGGGTAGGCTACTGTATGCTGGTTCTGGCTAGAAGAGGGGCTAGCTGGAAGAGGCGCACACTATTTTGTTTTTGCAGGGAAGATGAAATACCAACAGTTCTATAAACCATTGGTATACAAATTGAGTAGTATATATCAATGGCCTGATAACCATTAGTATACCTATATCCCAATGGTTTCAATGAACTGTTGTTCGTATTGTGTTGTAGGTGGTATACCAACGGTTTAACAATCATTGGTGTATACCCATACCGCCCGACTTATAGAAATGATTCATAGTGAACCATTGCAATTGGTGTATACTAATAGTTAAAAACTGCAGGTCTAGTTGTATAAACCTACGGCTATTAATTGTTGGGATAGATATTTCCCAACGGTTAACACTAAAATATTGGTATTTTGAATATATAGCCAACCTATCCCAACAGTTCAAGCTGAACTATTGGGATATGTCTATCCTCATGCCTCACAACCCAATTGTTCAGTGAACCATTAGGACATAATTTCCCAATGGTTTTTGGGATTTTACCAATGGTTTTTAACCTTTGGTAAAAGCATATTTTATTGTAGTGAAAAGTTTATGAAATGTATAATGATTAAAGTGAAAAAACATGAATCATCACATTTCATTATTTTTTAATGAACCATATAAGTCACCAGGGTTCACAATGGCACATGAACCATCAATACCAACTTTGGCCCATGAAGGATTCTGAACCATATAACCTCTCATGGTTTTCATTTATAATTTAAAATTGTGTTCACATTGAATAAATTATGGAATAGTGTGGTATTCTGGAACCTTGTGGGTATTTGGAGTAGTAGTCCATGTCACAAAACTCATTGATCACATGAAAATTTATTAATATATTTAGGATCTAGGGTTTTAGTTTTGAACCCCTTGGTTATTTTTCATAGAATTCCCTTTACCATAACTCATTTAAATCATATCATCACACCCCATGGGTGGATATAACATTCACAATTTCCATTTATCAAACATGCACAAATCACAATTCAATACATTAAATATATCGAAAAAACCCATGGACGACTACCTATTTCACAATTACATTAAGCACCCATTTCAAAATTCTAATTATTCTTAATTGCATATCCCTATGATTTATTAATTATATAATCACAATTCCCATGAATATTCATTATCACAACATTTACCCATTTCCAATTTTAATTTCCCAATGTTCAACCAATTTCATTTTCACATGGAAATTCAACTAATCATTTCAATTTTGAATTCAATATCCCAACATGGAAATTAAAATTTGACATTTATATAAATGAAATTTCAATAAATACTAAGGGAATTGATAAATATACCACTTACCACAATATCATTAATGAACAATCACACAACCACATCCCTCAGTTGATATATAATGGTCAGATATTCTGAAGAAGAAGATATCTATGATCAAAACCTAGGATCAAGATCAACCCCAAAGACAAAATTGTGAAAACATTCCACTGCTTAATTGGATGGAGGAATATATGGAATGAAAGACAATGGGAATATCATAAAATCAAACCCTAATCTACAATGATTAAATATGAAGAAAACACTCAAAAATCACAAAAATTCACCATAGGGTCAAGGGAAGGAAGGTTGTATGAAAAAATGAAACCAAAATGAATTGAACTACACCATTTAATTTATTTCTTGAATAATTTCATGGTTTTTAATTATATTAAATGTAATGTAATTATATTTAATGGTATATTCCAAAAAAAAATCTCCCTTGGTGATTTTAACATGACTATAGTTTTTCATACCGTGTATCCCATTTACACGGTGTGGAAATTTTCTGTAAACTAATATTCAACATAAAATTTTACATTAAAAATATAATAAACATCTAAGACTCCCATACTAAATAAATCTATTTACCATCATAAAATAAAGAGGAAATAGAAAGTAGAACACATATAAATAATAATGTGATTTTATAATCTCCACCTTATAACAGATTTTCCTAAAACATTACTTTCATGAATCCTTATTATTTTGAGGTAAAATGGTTAGGACACTGACCCCTAAAATTTTCTTCCCTCTCCAAGGATTCCTCATGAACACAATCATATTTCCATAATACCCAAGCTTCTAGGATTGTCTTTCCCTATAACACATTCTCCCTGTGATCTATAACACATATCAGATGCTCCTGAAAGGGTACAATAGTCTCAACCTCAACAAACCCAACATTGATCACATGGTAAGAGTTAGGGTGATGCCATTGAAGCTGTGAAACTTGAATAATGTACTTCATAGAACTGTACCTATATTAAAGTGCCAATCATTATTCCACAAGACCACTTATCTCCACAGTCTTGAATGGACCAACAAACATAGGTGATAACATAACTAGCCTATGAATAATATGGTGACCAAATCTAGGTGACACCTGAAGGAACACAATATCTCCAATTGTAATCACCAAAGGATGGAATTTTCAATCCTCATATGAATGATTCCCACTCAAAGCTATGAAAATATGTTTTCAAATTAGCTATATCTTCTCTAATGTCTCCATTATGAGATCCAGTTCCAATAACTTTGAATCACCCACTTTCATCCTACATATATTTGATCTAAAAGGCCTGTAATAAAGGGACTCATATGTTTCTATTTAAACACTCACCTGATAAATATTGTTATAGATTAATTCAAC
Source organism: Viscum album (assembly GCA_963277665.1). Taxonomy (NCBI): domain Eukaryota; kingdom Viridiplantae; phylum Streptophyta; class Magnoliopsida; order Santalales; family Viscaceae; genus Viscum; species Viscum album. Next base: position 2,000,652,912 of record OY728157.1, read on the forward strand.
ATGTGTAAGTTACTTCTACTAAGACATTCCAAAGTATAGAATTATCTTCTATAGTATATCCTCCAAAAAATATATGGTACATTCTGAATTTACTTCAATTTGTTGGTGTAGAAACAGACTTAGTAATACCTACATACAAATTTCATTATACAAACCATTTTCGAAGTGCAAAGTGAAACATTATTCATAGTCTAAAACTATAATCCACCGTACTACATGAAGATGGACTCTCCCTCAAGCATACAAGTCACCCAAATGATCCACTGAGAAGGTATCTTGTATAGTCAATAAATTCTCTACTTTCATTACTGGATGCATAACCACCAAGACATAGTCATTATTATGAGGTGTACTTGGGAGAAAAAACATTAATTCCATGGTAATTTCATCTTACATCTATCCTGAAATGGATATCAATTTTAGTAAACCAATAGGTCATTAGTGCCTTTCCTTCACCTGTTGACAAGTGTATAATTATTTCATGAAACCTAGAATATCATTTTTCATGATTGGACTCCAATATTGTCTACTTAGGTCATGATACATGTTTAATTAACCTGAATACACCACCTACTTCTAGGTGTGAAACTCCCACATTAGCTCCTCAATCAAATATATAGGCACAACAACACATCCGCTAATAGACATGATTTCAACCTCAACAATATTATAATAGGAATGTGAGTCCACACCTGTGAGGATTTAGCTTAAGGCCAAATACTTTATATCCTTATAATTCCCCTCCCTGATCCAGCTAAAAAGTGTAGAATACACTAATACATATGATATATTCATATACTGCTTGCTCTTTTGAACTAAAACATGCATTTCATACAGAAAATTAATCATCTTCCACACATAACAAGACTCTCGAACTGTATGAGTATGAGTTTTCCTTCTTAATTTGTTATTAAAATAGTTTACCTTCCCTATTGTATATACCAATTTAAAATAAAAATGATGCATATAATAAACCCATATCTGCTACCAAAGAATAAAATCTCACTATGAAAAGATAAAATTTAAGCTCTTTTGATCAATAAACAAATTACCTTGTAACCCAAAAGATAATTTATCCAAAACTTCATGGGATAAACCTCTGTAGCTAATGTGACATTGTAAGTAGGGTAATTTAATTCTTGTGTCCCCTTCTTTAAAAAACCATACTCTACAACTCAATCCCACTATAACAACATGTCTCAAATAACAATACCATATATGTCATAAAACATTGTATACTTCTACCCTTTCATGGGTAGGATCAAGATTAGTGTGGTATTCAACTGGTTAATTAACTCCTAGAAATCATTTTCACATGATCCAAAACAATTAACACAACTCTTTTCAAGGTCAAGATTGGAATTAGTTCTTCCAAGTAGGGAAATTATTAGATGAAACTCCGATAATAACCCAAAAATTCTAGAAATATAAAGATAACCAAAACATTATTGAGCTACCCCCAAGAAACAAATTCTTGCACCATATTTGGTTCCACTAACACACCATCCTCTATGATGATGTATCAAAAGAAATGTTCCCGATCAATCCAGAATTGACCCATTGCTAGCATTATGTATATATTATGCTATCTTAGTGAAATTAAGATGATTTCAAGATGTTGGGAATGATCATCATGAATCTTGGAGTACACCAATATATCATCCACAAAATAAACATTAACTGATCTTGGTACAAGTGGATGATTCAATTAATCAAGGCTATAAACATATCCATAGCATTCATTAGCACAAATGACATCATGAAAAACTCATAAAGGTTATACCTACTACTTAATGTTTTCCGGTACATATCATAAGGACAAAATATCAACTGAAGATACCCTAATATAACATAAATCTTGGAGAACACACAAGTTCCTCTCAATTTGCCAAAGAGATCATTGATATGCATAAAAGGATATCAATTATTCACTCTCATCTAGTTAAACATTGGGTAGTCAACACATTAGCATAATGTACTATTATAATTATTTGAGAAAAAATTGAAGAAACTCAATGTGAATTTCTTGGAAAGATAAAACCCTTTTACATCAAATATTTTAGTTAAATCTTAATCTCTTGAACATAGATTGCTTCCATTCTATATGGTGGAATAGAAACTGGATCCGCTCTAGGAAAGAACTCAATCATAAACTCAATATCCCTCTTAGGTGGAAACCTTTATGATTTCTTACGAAACACATAATAGAATTGTTCCAATATTAGAGGAAATAAATCAGGATTTATACCCCCTTCATCAAACAATAGTCTTGAAACCTAAGTGGTGAGATCCACAATTTTCTCATGATATGGCCTTGAATGGCCGACCTAGATATCTCATTCTCCATGATGTATATAACTATCACCTTTATGAGACATAATATTCAATCTCTTGTGGTAACAATATCTGTTTTCTTGGTATGCTACTAGCTAGTCCATACAATAAATAAATTCAAATCCTAAAATATCAAGAATGAAAATATCCTATAGAAAATGATGCTCCTCATCATTTAGGTAACACCCCTTTCACAAAAATATATCAATTGATTATACCCCAAAGGTTTATCCATCGTCCTAACTATGACCACAAGAACCAATTCAAAAGTCAACATATTCATAAATTTTGTAGATATAAAAGAATGAGAGGAACCATTATTAAATAAGGAGCTATAAAGTGTAGAATTTTCAAGAACAATACCTCTAATTATTTATGTTCCAACCTAAGTATCCACAAGTGTAGGATGAATTTCATGGAACTGTCCAACACCTCTTTCTTATTATGTAGTATGAGTCATGTGAGCTACACCACTATGCTAATATTGGATCTCTTACATTGATGTACTATGTCTACTACCTAATCTTCCATGGGTAGTCATACCATATTTTTCATACTAGTATCGTGTAGATGGCCCCTTCCCTTACTTTGGTTTTTCTTACCTCGTCCAACATTACCCAGAAGTTGAGGGTTTCTAAAATACCTCTAAAACTGGCCCATATTACCACAACATTGGAACTAGAATGGTGGTCTTGGACACTAGATATGAATATGTACCTAACTACCAAACTTGTGGTAGTATATATGGTTATTACACATAGTAATTGATCTATCTCCATATACACCCTGTTTTCTATCTTTTGGGTTGATGTTTTTAAAGCGACGCTTACTACTATCAGAAGACATACCATATATTCATCTAGAAGATACCACCTATGTTCCGCTGGAAGCCTCCTTCATTTTACCCTTATATATTATATCCTGATTAACCACTTCTAAAAACATATTGAGTGGAAATATGTTAACCTAGGACTCAATCTCCCATTTAATCACATCCTGAAAATGTTTCACTATTATAGCCTCATCCAATACTAATGATAGATCATAAAAGTGTAAATAAACAAATAATAATGCATATTAAATCACATATATTCTACCTTGGGTCAACCTAATTGTAAAACCTAATGATTTTATGGCATGCATCTTTTTAGATTTAATCTATTTGGAAACTTTCATTGCATGCAACACCCAACATAAATGAATGATGAAATATTATTATAACCTAGCCAATAAATTGGGGATAATGAATAATATTAAAAAAATAAAGAAATTTATATATTATATGTTAAATATAATTTCTAACACTCATTTTATGTGTGTATACCTGATATAATAATAAGTCCAGTTTTGTGCTTAAAAACTGTATTTTTTCAAAAAAATAAGTTTAATAGTCTTTTAAAGGTACACTTGTTATAAAAATATGTTTTGAAACTTTTATATATTATATTTAAAATATTGTACTTTATTTTTTAAATATAAATCAAAAAGTTTAATTTGGTTTAATTTTTGGTATTTTTTTGATAATTTTCATTTCTTGATGAACAGTGAAAAAATGTAGTATTATAATTGAAAATTTATTTTTCATTAATTTATTTATTTTGATATATTATATTTTAGACTAGTTTTAAAGTACAAATAGTAAAATAATACATCAATATATCTAATGTGGGTCACTATAATAATTTTTATATTGAAATTGGATATAAAATCTTTATGAACTTTTGAACATTTTTACTTAAAACCCCATTATTTCAACAATTTTATGGGATTAATTTTTAATTAATTTTTAAAAATTATATGTAAATAGTTTTTAAAAATAGATTATATATTTGTAATATTTTGTTACATGTTTAGTAAATATTCCCCTTTTATTTTTGGATAATATAAATAGTAACTTTGATATTTTTTATTAACCCTTTTAAAGGAAAATATGGTAATTAAGGGTGAAAATAATATTATTAATATAAGAAAATAACCCAAACCCTTGTCTTAATTTTATTGAGAGATATATTTTCAACTGAAATAATATTTGGGATGATTTTATGAGATCTTGGAATTACATGGATGACTTTATTAAATTTACAATATTTTATTTTAAAGAAAAGTCAAAGATTTGAAACATTGGTTTTTAACAAGTTATATATTTTAATATGGAACAAACTAGGGGATTTATTAAACTATAAAGAGTATTTGGAGATTTAAATTTTTTATCTTAATCCTATGAATATATTTTAAATTTTAATAAATTTATAATTCACTTAAATTCTTGAACAATGATGTTGTAATAATTATTTAATTAATGGGAATGTAAAAACATGATATTAAAAATATTAAAATATATATATTTTTACATAATTAATGGAATAAAAGAACTTAATGGATAAAATTGACATGTTAGTTTTGTGTAAAAATAATTGGTTTTAAGATGTATTGTTTTATTTTTTTTCTAAATGTCAAAGTAATGAATAGTGTCTAAATTTACATTAATGTTGTATAAAAATAAAATATATTTTATTAAAAGATATACAATTTTAGTGAATCTAAAATTCAGACAAATGTCCAAGATGTGGTTTCCATAATCATACAGGATTCATTTATGCTTATTTTGTCATTTTATATTGAAAATATTTAACCTCAATGAGTAAAAATCCATGATGTCAGGGTAAGAGTTAAAAGTATTAAATAAGGGTTAAATCCATAAGATAAAGGAATGAATGTAACATAATCATTTCAGAAAATTATTAGATGAATATTATTCAACCATTATCACATTAAGATATAATTGTATTTTCTTAATGGAAATAATTACATTAAAATAACTTATATATTATTTAAGTCAAAGATAGTTACAAAATGAAACTCTCTTTTTATTTAATATCTTTTTTGTGATAAAATTTGGAAAAAATCATGATATGAAGGAACTCAAATGTCTATATTGATACTAATTCGAAAAATTTAACATATTATTTTATTTTTAATATTCCAAAATTATATAATTACCTTAAATTCTTCTTCATTTCAAAAACAATATTTATTTAATTAACATAAAAATAAAATAATTGATTTAAAGAATACTAAATTTGACATATTATAGATTGGTAAATGTGTGTAATGAATTTTATAGATCCGTAAGATAAATTATATATGTGTGAAAGCATTACATTCAAATTCTTACTTTGTATTGTTGTATTTTAATTAAAATTAAATTAATTGTATCAAATTTGACAATAATGATATTTTATTGAAGTAATATATTATTAAGTTATTTAAAAATAAAAAATGTAAAATAATCACAAATGATATTAGATATGGTCAGCTATGTTTTCCCCTATTAATTTATTTACCATATTAAAGTCTTTGTCTCTATAATAACCTTATCATTTTTTAATATTTTGAGGATTTCAGAAAGTACCTATCACCTTAAATATAAAAGGGAATCTCATCCCTCACTTCATCACACCAATTTGAGCCATCTAGATCTCCCAAAACCTACCCATTTATTTTATTAACATCTTTATTTACATTCTATAGGTTATAGTGTTTCAAAAAGACCATCCCTAGAACACTTAAGAAGGGACTAAAGGATGTCTGATAAAGAAGTGGAGGTTAAAACATGTTCAATTAAGGAAAGCACTAGGTATTAGTTTTTCTTATCTTACTTTTATTTCTATGAGATATTCTATATTAAAAACTTTTTTATTTTATGCGTTGTACTACTTATTTTATATATGATATCACAAATCACTTCATCTTTATGGAGTTAAATTATTCATTTTATAATTCTTTACTTTTATGGGGATTATGATTCAAATATTCCAAAAGTGGTATGATTCAATTTGATTTAAAAATATCATTTTTAATTATTTATTTTATATTTTATGGATAAATTAGATATCTAAGATATGGTATGGTGACCGTTTAATGAAATCTCCACGATTCATCAGTAGTCTCTTGAGATAAAATTAGTTGGTGATAAAACCTTTGTGTTTGTTTCCAAGAAGAATCAAACAAATTTATACCAACAAACATAAACTGAGAATATGATTAATCTTCATAGAAATTATATAGAAGATATATCTTGATATTTTAGATTTCCAACATTATAAGTTTCCTGCATTTATAATTTAGTCATTATCATCTAGGATATTTTCATAATGATAAGATCTATGGATGCAAGTTCATTATCAATTTAATGATTACATGGCTTGTGTGTTCAATTATTTAACTTTATATTTTTATTATTCTCATTTAATCAAGTTATCAACCAGTGTACTTTACCCTTACTAAGAATTTTATCTCACCCATTTTTATATTTTATTTTTTATAGTATTCCAAAAAGTTAATAATGAATGATATGCATAATTAATCTTGGATAATAATGGTTTTCTCAAAGAAAATACATTTTTTTATTTTATTTTTAAAATATAATTTGAAGTTTAAATATGTATCTAGTTTACCAAGACTAATAAAATATTCAGTCCTTTTGGATGTGATTTCTTTTATCTTATACCAATGTAATAAATTAAGGCACCAACTTTCTACTACTAGGTGTAGAGTTCAAAAAGTTGGTATCAATTGAATTTTAGTAGAAACCTTTGAAACTAGATTCAGGAAATCATGGATTTGAGAATATGTCCCTATGACACACTTTGACAATAAGTCTAATTATATGATAACATCCAATATATTTGGTAGTACCAAGTATAACCTTGGTTAAACATATGAAATCATAGTTTTATAATAACATTTCATGATTTAGACATCCTATAAAGGATTCTTCATGTCTATATCACTATGATTAGTGTGGATCACATTGATCATTTTGTTTTGGTAAATAGTTAGAATATGTAAAGTTATATAAGTAATGGTTATACTACTAATCATGAGAATACAACAAAAAATGAATGGAAGGAGGTATTAAGTAATATGATGATGAAGCATTGTTAATGGTTTAAGAATTAAGTAGAATAATTAACATTATTATGAATTGAGATTCAATAATTACTTTATAAATGGTACTTTGGTTATAAGAATCATGAGATATATACATATTGTACTGCCGAACTTTTCCTTTAGGGATGTGGAAGAATGGAAGTTTTCATTATGGTTTTAAATGTGATGAAATATTTGTTATGTGACAATGAGAACTACATTATGTTGTTTTGGGGATCTAATATTAAGTTGATTTTGGAAATTTGTAGCATTACTTATAAATTATTGGACTTTGAATTTGAGAATAATTATTTTTAATTTCTCCTAAGGTAAATACTTATTCTATGGACTAAGTGTATTACTATTTGGGGGAAAGTACTGATTTAAAATATTATACAACCTTTGATAAACAATTTTTTTGATAAATATTTAGAGTAGGATGGAATAACATGAGTATCTTACGATTCATGTAACTTCTCATATCTATATTCCACTCAAAAGTGCCCTGCACCCAATTGTACACATGACCTCAAGTGCATTTCCCCAAATGGCAGAGGTTTTCGACTAGTAGTGAGGGCCTAGGTGTGATAGTGGGGAAACTATTCCCTCATTGGCAGAATGTAAAATGGTGGAACTAATAAAAAAATAGTGGAAGCGGTAATATCATGTAACATAAGTAAATAGTGGAAGGAAGATAATATAAATAACTAGATGTAATTTCATTTAATGGATGAATATTCATGTCACATGTTCTAAGAAAATACCCAAAATAGGATACATTATAGTAATACACAATACAAATAACAAATTTATAATAAGGAACAAAAGAGACTATTATGAGTCCCAAGCCTTAGTTTGGTCCCATGCTCTCTAGCTGCTAACAAAAAATCAGGTACCTATATAAGGATTCTTACCATTATTGACACCTATAACAATATAACAAATTTGGGCCCAAAAAAATGACCCAAATTGGGTGTCTGACTAAATCCCAGTTGGAAACCTCCCAAGATATGTGCCAGTCGGTTAGTTAGTATATATATAACAGGTAGTGTACATTAATAAAAGTAGTAAGCTAGGAAGTACTCAAAAGTAAACAGTCCTAAAAGCACTAATATTCATTTACATTCATTTCATGTTCATTAATTAATTAAATTACATTTAATTATATAAGTATTAGGATCCGGACTATGTCTGGAAACCCCTGTGTAAGAGAAATCAAAACATATACCTTAGAAGTCCATCTAAATAAGTAAGTGAAGACTGAATCCAAGCTTGTTCTTTGACTTTGAAAACATGTCATAATTTATTTCATTGAAATTTTCAATTTGTAACTGATGCCCATCCATGAAATTCCTATATTGTAATTAAAGTATCACTCTAGGTTAAATTTTATCTACCACCTATAAGCCTGTCTCTGTGAACCTTTCTGGAAACCCAGTATCACTATAGTTGCAAACATACCAACATCCTACAAGCTCATCTCAGCGAACCTCTCTGGAATCCTGATATGACTCTAGGTGTGGTATAAGTCCATGTCAACTAAGCCCGTTATGGTCGATCTTATAAGGAAGCCCCATGTATCACTCATGACATGTAAACAAAGCCAATAGAGTTGATCCATGGAATCCCTCAACGATCCATGTTTCACTAAAAAAAATAAGTAAATCCTCAATGAGATCGACCAATACAACCGTGGCTCAATCATGTATTGAACATAAAAACCTGACCCGCCTCATAAGTATTGGACTTTCGATTACACACATGGTCACAATTCACATAACATGAAATTCATGAAAATTAAACTATTACATGGATTTATCATTAAACAACTTTTTCGTCTGAAAATGGGGATGCCTTTGTTTGTTTAAGGTTCAAACATTCCAATTGGTTTCTAACGGGTTTATTCGTAGGTCCAGAAACACCCAATGATTCTATATCCATTTGGACATACATTCCAAAGGTAGGTGCTCATTAGCTGTGGACCGATGAAGCTTAAGAATTTGCATTGGTTGAGAGGGTGGGAAGTCAGACTCATCACACCTTTTTGGGGGGAATTATTCCTTACTCTGGGACTCTCTTATAGATTTAAGTTATGTTCACAAATCCTTATTAATTCACCAAGCATGAAAATGAGTTTTCCTTTATATTTGGAAATCGATGATTGATATGTATGGGATTTAGAGAATATTTTATATGTATTTGAGGTTTTTCATCGATGGAGAATCATCCATATGTATTAGAGATTCTTAGTCAATGGTATCCTTAAATACCTTATATAGAAATATCTTGGTCATTATGACGACCATACTAGTTTTAAATCCACTCAGTGGGGCACTTGAAGTTTATTATCATTTAGAAAGATATGGATTATTTCAGAGTTGGGATTGTACCTGCAGATGGGCTACATACATATCCTCATTAAAAAGGAATTAGAACCCACATAGTTCGATAAGAATGATATAGTTTAACTTCATATGGTACAGAAACAAATTAATGAAAGATGGGCTTGAACCTTAGAATGGCTTCCTATGTACTCTAATTTTAAGGCAGAGATCAAAGTCCACGTAGTTCGGGTGAAGAAATATGGGTCTTATGCATGGTTAATGGCCCAAAAAGGGATGTCGTGATTACTTTTACACTGTAAGATCACTTGAGTCGTGATCGGTGTGCGAAACAAGAGGTATCAATAAACCTGATGATTGTGCCACAAAAGATGCAGCCACAAGAAATGATGTGGGGATTATAAATGTATGACTGCCAAAGTAGATGAATACTTGGACTTTAGGAAAGAATCCCAATATAAGGGTCCATAAAGGTATTTGTACATTATGGAGATTTGTAGTTTTAACTCAGGGGCTTACTCCTAAGGAGGATGCCCAAAATAAAGTAGACTTATAACTTGGGGCTTACTCTTGAAGAGGAGGCCCAAATTAAAGGAATTATGATTATGGATTATTCTTGAGAAGGAGGCCCAAATTAAAAGGGACTAAGATTGGGGATTACTCTTGAAGAGGATGCCCAATGTTAAATAAAATTATAACCGGGGCTTACTCTTGAGAAGGAGGCCCAGGTTAAGGGGACTTGGGGCTTACTCTTGAGGAGGATGCCCTAAATCAAAAGATCTTCTCATCTTAAAGGATGGGGTTATATAGAGGAAAACCACTAATCATAGTGACATAAATTTTGTAAGTCATGAGGTTTTGGGAGAGGTTCTCACAGAACTCATTTCTGATAAGGAAGCCAACAAAGGAACCATGCCATAAATGGTTTTGAAAATGGGTTCGAGGGATAATATCTAGAATAGGAGAGGTGAACGGGAGAGAGGCACACAAATGAAGTTGGCGTGCGAGTGTAGGTCGCACAAGTAATTTAGCATGCAATTCTTGGCTGCGCAAGTGTACTTGCGCAGCATGGGTTCACCTGGGTGATGAAGAATCTATAGGGTAATACATGGGTGAGACTTAACTCAAGCCTTTAGTATTATCATAAGATATTTCCAAAAGGGCGGCACACAAGTTTCATCAAAAGGGTAGGGCGGCATGAAAGTGTTTCCATTTTTAAGGAGGTTTGGATACTTAGGCGTGCAAGTGTTGATGAATTCTAAACACTTAGACCTTATCTACTCCTTCAAGTCTTCTATTCTAGGAAAAAATTTACCTTAGAAGCTTTCAGAAGAGGTGAGTTGAAAACTTGGGTGACCAGAGCTTGAATTTGACTTTTGGAAAAACCTGTCCTCAAAATGTGGGCCCAGAGGGGCTATTTATAGGCCACCTTGCACCATGGGAGAAAAACAAAATAGGGCACGCAAGTGAGCTGCGCAACCCATAGGTGGTGCACAAGTGACTTGTGTGCCTCACTCCAAATGGGCTCCTAGTCCATGCCTTCATAATTTTTTTTGATGTTCTTAGAAGGGTGAACCTTTTTTTGCTTAAGGTATTCCCCTTTTCCATTCGTTGGACTATATGATGGAAATGAGCCTCAACAAAATTCCCCCCTCAGATTTGGATCTGAAAAGGAAAGAGGATGCAGCTCTGAGGTAAAGACGAAGAAATCAAGGGTCTGTGGCGCGCAAGTTCGGCGCATAGATGTTGTGGTGCGCAAGTATAGCGCGCAAGTGGTCTGGACCACCTATATATATATAGGCTCACTTTTGCACAAACTCACTTGTCTTCCAGAAACTTGTGCTCTCTTTACGCAGGTGCTTCTTTCTTTGGAGCATCTCCCTTCTCGATTTTGTCGTGCTTCTGCATAAGGTATTGGACTTTCATGCCATGAATAGGGAAGCAAAACTTGCATGACCGGTTTGACTTGCGTTCCAAATTGGGACATGCGCTCCTTAATTCCTTTGCCGTTTTTTTATTTCCTTCATCAAAATTTCAAAAAACAAACTTACTTAAAAGTTGATTATTTGATTATTGTACAGATTCTATAGATCCTAGAAGAATTGGATCAACTGATGAGTTGTCCAGGAAGAGAATAAATGTCATGATGAATGTTTTTGGCCATGACTATTATGTTATCTACAAAAAAACTCTCTCATATTTGGCTAAGTACATAAAGAAATATCATGCCAATTTCTCACAGAGCATCTACTTGCCTTTGTATGTCCATGGTCATTTACAATGACTCAAAGCTCCAAAGGCAAAGAATTATATCCCTCATTCATGGTTTCAAACCTACACCAACTTCTCTTCGACAAATTTCTATGTTGCAGGATCATTTTTCAATACTGGGATAGTGGAGAAGGAATACATAATGCATCATAGCCCATGTGCTCAAGATTTGAATCCTGACACGCCTGAGCTGCAGCTGCATTGCTATCCCTCTATTTTTCAAAATTCTAAGATGGACCAATATAAGGGATGAAAAATAGTTGGGATTTTCGCCCTGGAGGAGGTGTGAAGCCAACTTGGATGTGGGAATCTTGGTTGTGACAAACCTGTGCAGAGTTTATTGATGATCTAATGGGAGATGCAATATAAGAAGCTTTCTGGGCTGGGCAGACATATGTCTACTAGAATGACAATTTTGTTTCGGAGTTAATCAGCCATTAGAGCCTAGAAACGAATTCTTTCCATCTAACTCATGGAGATGTAGGAATCAGTTTGTGGGACGTCTATAAGATTTCAGGGGCTCCAATTTTGGGAGATAGGTATGATGAAATCATCCCCCCAAGGGGACTTGGAATGATTCAGAGAAGACTCCAGCTTTGGCTCGAGAGTTATTGAAAATTTTCTGTAAGGTTAAGAATACCACCACCACAAAAACCCACTCTAGAAAAGATATTCATCCAGAGGAGTGGATGGAAATGTTTTTGATTAAGAAGAGAGAGGTGGGACCTTCCCGCATTTTCCTACTAGTTTTCCTAGACCAGCAAAGAGGGGTGCTCTGGACACGTTTTGGCCAAATCTGAAAGCATGAGAGATTGATAGGTGGGGGTATGAAGTAAACCAGAAAATTCCAGCGAAGAACCGTCTGGAAAGCCTTTTGGCCCTGTGGATCAGTGTTTACCTTTTACCAGTTCAGGATTCGAAAGGAGGTGTGAGGCTAGGGACCTTTGTCATTGACGCCAAGCTGGCTGAAAGAAAGATGGTTGGGTTGGCCACCCCAATTTTGGAAAATATTCATAGGAGCTTACTTCTTGTTTATATAGGTAAGTCTCCTCTAAGAATAGAGGGACCATTCCAAGTTTTATGGGGATGTATCACCACCCACTTCAGGACATATGCTTTACAAAGTGCGGTAAAGGTTCCTAGAAGTTGTTTTCAGCCATCTCTTCAGGCCTTTTCTGGAATTTCTCCCTTATCCCTCAAATATTATGATATAAAAATAAGGCTAAGCATGTTCAAGGATTTTCACTTCTTTCCTTATAGAAATCCAACATCAGGGTGATTTGTTGATGATAGAACGGCCAGCCTAGAGTTAAGGGAATATATGCTGGCATGTAGAGATGGTACACTGGCCATGAGGATTGACGGAGAAATTATATGCGAGGCCTATGATCAATAAAGATTCACACGTCAATTCAAATTTATGCAGAAAATTACCATATCCCCTCCAGTTCATGTCATGTTAGAGCAACATTCGATAGTTTCTCGTCAACTATGGTTGCTGAAATCTATGGAGAAGACTAAAGTAGTATTTGATCTACCAGCTGTTGAAGCGGAAAGTTGATTGACTACATGGAATTCTGAGAGCTGGGTAGGATCATACCCTGAAGGGGTAAAAAATCATCCGGTCCCTCGGGTGGGGATAATGAAGAGAACCATTAGGAAAGAAGCTCTTCATTTGTAAGGTGACTCTTCCTCACCCGAAGGTGATTCACTGGATTCCTCACCCAGAGTTGATTCACTGGATTCCCAGGATGGGAATGATGAGGCTCGAAATGCATCAAAGAGGCATCATGCCATATATAATCTACCTACCAGAGTCAAGAGACCTACCCCATTGACCCCTGGTGAGTTAAATAATTGAGGAAATTTAGTTTCCATTATTTTAAAGAGCAACAAGTTTCATTTTCTTATCTTTTATCTGTGATTGCAGGAGCTGGGAAGAAGTTGAAGTCCCAGATTGCAGGACCCTCCTCACGGCCTTATAGTGAACATTCTGAATATTTATGACTAGAGGCTGTCCAGACATGGTGGAGTTTATATTGTGATGTTGAAACTGCCTGGATGGAATTATGCGAAGGGATGCATATCCCTGGAGTGGGGAATCTTCGGGCTTCCTCAGACATCCGTTTTGAGGAAAACCATAATGAATTGAGGGCTTATATCAAAGAGCTGGAAATGATCATATATGACACTAATGAGTCAGTTCCTGTCACAAAGTGGGTGAAGGAAATGATGGACCGTGGTACCACTAAGGGGATTGGTCCTTCATTAGACGAAGAGTTGTGTGATTACGTGGCTCCTGAAGATGTAAGTTTTTTTCTTCTCATATTTCTATTTTCATGGAAATTTGAATTTTTTCAAAGATTTGTTATTCAAGGAAATAATCTTCTTCATCTTGTAGATGGTAAAGGAAAGAACCACTGATATTCTTTCGCCACGGTATAGCCCTGATGGCATCGCTCTTGGATCCACTGAATCTCCTCATGATCTGCGAAAATTATCTCTCGGTCAGCAAGTCATGGATGATGATTTAGAAAGGGAGTCATTGTCTCTGATACCTGTTTTCAGAGATGATGATCCTAGTCCACCCAAAAAAGCCAAGAAGCAAAGGAATCGAAGAAATAATACCATAGTCAAATGCTTTATCAGTAGTGGTAAGTCTTTCTAGTAGTCATGAATATTAACTTATGAAAAAGTGCTCAAACTTCTCGGGATTTCAGGGGCTTCTTAAGTTTTTCCTTTAAGGGAAAGGGCTGACCATCCTCAGAGTACAACAGTGGGTGCTGTGGAACAGCCACAAGTTCCTGCTGAAATGGCTGTTCCTGAAGAAATACTGACAGTAGATGAGCCGACGTTTGTTCCCAACACCGCTCATGTGTCTGATTCCATGAGAGAAAATTCTTATGGTAAATTAATAATACTTAAAAGAACCTCAAATGAGACAATAACTAACTTTTATTCTGTGATGTTTTAGGTTCAACACATTCAATAGAACATTTGGAAACCACCAAAGGTGACTCCACAACTGTATTTGAAGAAGTTATCCAGGGTCAGAGATTGCTAGATGAAAGTCACGAAGAAGACATGCCAAGTGCTCCCACTGGTGAGACTAACATGGGATTTGGGACATCATTGGATAAAATGATGAATCTTGGCATGTCCTTTGAAGAAATTTTAGAACATGTTAAATTACCACGTGATTTAAAAGATTTTGGAGATCTAGTTATAGAATCAACATGACGCGAGTTTCATCATTTGTCCTGTTAATCTTCTCATGATTACACTTCTAACCATATTTGGTAAAAAAATGTATAGTTCCATCTGATGAAACCACTGATCCAACAATGCTTGAAAGGGGTTTATACATTGATGTCAACCCTATTATTGCAGAAACACTAGCTCAGGTGGAACTTAGCACGACATACCCTCCTGAAACCCATCCTGAAAATCATGTGGAAGCTAGGAAATATGGGGTGGAGTATTCACAAGTTCCTGATCTACTGTTATGTAAAAGAAGATGATATTTGTGGCTTGATTCAGCTAAAATACAATAAATCAACTTTTACAGTCCTTTAAAACTAACCATACTTTCAATTAACCAAACAGGGCTATCAACTTTAATGGCTAGATCTGGAGGTGAAACCTTAGCCTCAGCCCAAACAGTAGCAGAAGGAGAAGAAACCAGATTCAGGGAAGGAGAAGAACATGACACTTCCTTAAGTGCATTAATTCTATACTATGTTCCTCCATGTGATAGCGATGCTGAATCAGACCCAGAGTTGCAAAAGGAACTCCAATTCTCACGTCGTAAGGCATGGAAAAATATATGGAAGATAATATCTGAGGTGCCTCTTGAAGAGCTGCCTTCAAAAATTCCAAGACTTTCATCCGTGTTCATCATGCTAGGACTTGGAGATTTTGAATATCAAGAAATCCATGTCATAGTGAAACAAGTCACTCAAAGGAGGGAGCAAGAGCAGAGGTGTCATCAAGACCTGACCAGAGCTAGATTTATAACCAATATCAGTGAAGCTCAGGCTACAGTGTCTCGAGCTGAGGCTGATCATGCTGCAAAGCTAATGGAACTAAAGTAGAAGGTCAAGGAGAACATTGTCTAGCAGTTTCACCTTCAGTAAGAGCTAGATCATGTTACTGGGGAGCTTTACCAGCTTCATAATTAGTTAGAAGGAGTCCAAGAAGATGGTATAAAAGCCATCATAGTTTCCAAAAAGCCACTTCGTTGAGATGAAGAGAGTGAAGTTGGTCGGGTAAATGAACTTCAAGTGGCTATTTATGAAACTCGGGATGCTGTAAAATAGATGAGAAATCATGTTGAAAGTCTTTTATAATCTCTGAAAAAAGAGAAGAGACTCCAGTCTGTGGATGTTCTTCTAATCTTGTTCATCAATGAAAAACAGTTCATCTTCAATCATCTGTACCTTCATTTTCTTGATAATTTCTCTTATTTTTACTGAAGCCAATGGGCCTAGTAAACGTAGTTTGATTTTTACTAGGGTTATATAAACAACCCCACAAACTTTGAATCTTTTAATTGTTCAATATTGGCTAAATCATACGAAATGTATGTTTAGCAAGCTGAGACTCGACTTTTGTTCAGAGTACCCTTTATAGGTTCCCAATTTAATGAGTACTATATCCTTTGTTATTTTCAGTTTAAATTCATGCATGTTGGACTATAAAAAGGATAATACTTAAGGTTGAGTATCTTTTCCCGAATGGATGATATTGACTCAATTATTGATAATTTATTTGCAAACATATTACCATATTAAAGTATGGAGGGGGAAAATTGTAAACTGTGACATGAGAAATTTTGAATCTGAGGAATGACATGGGAAAAGAGCTAAAAGGCATTAGAGGAAGTATTTTCTATGAATCAAGTTACCAATACTTGACAAACCCATTATTGGCGATAAATTATGCAGGGCCAACTAGGGAATATGCTGCATAGTCAAATAATAGTATCTTTTAGCTGGAAGGTCCGTTATGTAGACAAATTTTGCAAGCCCACCTAAGGGAATGTGCTACATAGTCGGGCAAAATAAATCTCATAAATTTGACTTTCTATTGCTAAAAGACGAAGAAAGTTTTATGGAGATTCAAATTTTCCAAAGCATATAGTCTTCTTTATGGAGAAAGGCACTTGAATATGGAGATGATATTTCCAATCAGAATTGTCAAAGAATTGGAGGAATGTGACTTCTATTAATGTCTGACCCAAACATTGGAAAAAAGGAATATGTGGTTTTAAATCATATTACTAAAATCGGAGATAGAAACATTATACGACATATGGTCAAGTGGTCCAAGGTTATTTCATATTACTTTGAACATATGGAGAAGGAGGAAAATGTAAACCATAGACTTGAATACTTTCAGATCATGAAACAAAGTATGGAACAAATATGTTAAGGATGGAAGTTTTTTTTGCAGATCCCTACATATCGTTGTTAAGACCAATAGGGACAAAAGAATATTATCCTAAAAATGAAGTTACCATTACTTGAAAAACCCATTATGGAGTTTGAATTATGCAGGGCCAACTGGGGCATAAGCTGCCTAGTCAAATAGTAGCATCTTTTGGATGACTGGTCCATTATGTAGACAACTTATGCAAGGCCACCTAAGGGAATATGATTCATAGTCAGGAAAAAGAACTCTCAGGTATCAAACATTTTGCGACCAGAAGTCAAGATAAGGGTTATGGAGTCCATGAATATTATTTGTATAATGTTGCGGCTGGGTCCAAAATTGAGATTCTAGATTTCACTACATATCTCATTAGGATGAGAATCAAGCCACAAGTAGTTCTTGAAATACAGTTTAACATCATGCAGGACGAGAGTATGGAAGATCTTAGTTTAAGGCCTTAGATCTCGGACCATAGTGAGAGAGACACATCGTGCATTTGTTATAAACCAAAATTGAATAAAGACCAGGGTGTTCTATATCACACCATGTGCTCCCAGGGGGACTTTTCAGCCAAGAGACCGAAAGTGGAGTTTGGGGTTAGGCCCAAAGGCTCGGGGCCAGACTCGAGGAATGATCGAGTGTTCCTACGTATCCCATGAGGATGGGAATCAAGCTGTACGTAGTTCTTGAAGTACCCTTTGTACAGATTTTGTTTGTACATATGAGGGGTAAAGAGGACTTTATTGCAATTATGGCTAGACCCAAGATTAAAGACTTGGGTGTCACTATGTATCTCATAAGGATGAGAATCAAGCCATACGTAGTTCTTGAAATATGACATGGTTGGAGACCATGTCAATGATGATTCCTCTTGAGTGAGGGTATCATGGATTGTTGTAGTTTATTGTCATATAGAACAAAAGTGAAAATATTTAAGGTCATATGCATGGACCAGTGCTATGAAGTTTAATGCCTTGCAGCAAGGACAATGGGGGACTGTATTGTTTAAAGTCATATAGCTAGGCTGATGGGGCGTACACAGTTTAACGTCATTTAAGACAAAAGTTAACTGATATGAATAAGATGGTTGACAGGGGCTTCATGGATAAACATCGTATGGGATGGAGGTGAATCGATGTGAAGAAAGTGGTTTCAGGCTTGAACCTTAGGAGGTTGGCCACGTACCCAGCCTAAGAGGCAAGGATCAAAGTCTGCGTAGTTCAATTGAGAGGGATTTGATGATCGGGGTGTACTTGAGGACAACGACCCGAAGATGATGTTGGGACTTAAGCGTGGTTAGAGAACCAGAGAAGATGTCATGGTCGAAGCATACTCTAAGCTCACATGAGTCATACTCAGTGTGAGAAAAAATAGGCAACAACAGACCTGCCGATCATGTCATGAAAGATGCGACCACGAAGAATGGTGTGGGGCTTATGCTTGGTTAGCTTCCCAGGGCATGCATGGTAACAGAGTTTAAAAGATAATTTCACATGCAGCGAGGCGATCACAGTTTAATGTCATGTGTCAGAGACATGGGGTTCTTGGCATTTTAACGTCCTGCAGCTCAGACGATGCATAGTTTAATGTCATGTTGGATGATATGGGGGACACAGTTTAACGTCATGTTGGACGATAGAGGGGGCTATGCAGTTTAATGTTCTACAACAAGGACAATGGGTGTATTTGTGTTACACAAAATACTTCTTCAAGAATCTTTCATTGGTTGGAGTTTTAATGAGTTCTCCATCCATTGAGATTAAAGAATAAGCTCCATTGGAGTAGACACTATGTATTGAGTAAGGTCCTTCCCACTTTGGATCAAGATTTGGAGGATTCTTTCCCAGTATCATTGGGGTTCTGAGGACCAATACCAATTGTCCTTGAATGAAAGAACGAAGACAAACTCTTTTTTAAAAGATTGTCCTATTCAATTCTGATAGACTTCTAAATGGTGCAGTGTGAAAAATATTTTTTCATCTAGTCATTCAAATTCATCCAATCACTTTTGATATCGTTCATCTGTAGATAACTGACCAAAAATGACGACTCTAAGTGAAGGTAATTTGACTTCAATAGGAATGGCTGAATCCATTCCATATACCAATGAATATTGAATTGATCGTGTATTAATGTGGGTGGTAGTCCGATAAGCCCATAGAGCCTGAAAAAGTTTATCAGGCCATGAATTATTATCTTTATCCACCATATTTTGAAGTATTTCTGAAAGAGTTTTATTTAAAGCCTCTACTTTACCATTGGCCGCTGCATGATACAGAGATGAATGGTTGGATCTGATATTGTATTCTTGATACAATTTTATTAACTCAGATGAACAAAAGTTGGTGCCATTATCCATCAATATGGTATGAGGAACAAAAAATATGGTAATGATGTTTGACTTGAAAAATATAACAATTCTTTTAGAACCAACTTCTTTGAGAGGTATTGCCTCTGCCCATTTGGAAAATAAGTCAGTAGCAGTAAGAATATACTTAAACTTCTTAGATGTAGCCGGAGAATCATATCCTACGACATCCATTCCCCATGTAGAAAACGGCTAGGAGTATTTACCTGTATGAAGCAACTCCAGGGGTTGATGAATGAAGTTGGAACATACTTGGAAAGAATGAAAATTCTTAGTGAAATCAACACAATCTTGCATCATTGATGGCCATAAGTATCCAAGCCTTCGAATTTGACTAGAAAGTATATGTTGAGACTGGTGGGCACCAAAAACTCCTGAATTTACTTCATTAATGAAAACTATTGTCTCTTTACCATCAATACATATGAAGATAATTCCATCAAAACCTCAATTGTAGAGAATGTTTTAGTGATATGAGCTGTCATAAAGAGTAAAATTGACCACACATCGCCATACTTGTTCTTTCCCAGCTCTATCAGGTGGGAGTGTTCCATTTTTAAGGTATTCCCTGATAAGTGTGATCCATCCTGTAGTATGACCATTTGGTTCAGAAATGGGATTGATTTCATTGATTTCCTCTTTTCTAATTTGAACAAAAGGTGAAACTATACGATGGTGGAAAATACTGATGAATGTTTCGTCCTGATTTGGATATGCCAGGGCTGTGGCTACATTATCCAGTGCATCATCTTGGGCATTTTGTGATCGCGAGACATAAGAAAATGTCGGTTCCGAGGGAAATTATGCCATTAACTCTCTGATGTAATCATAAAAAAGGATTAATTTTTCCTTTTTGATGGCATAATCCCCATTGATTTGTTTGATTACCAAATCTGAATCACCATTTACCTTGAAGTGATTCACCTATGCCTAACGTGTCAATTCCAATCCTACGATGAGAGCTTGATATTCTGATTCATTGTTTACACCGCCTTCCGAAAATAAGAAGGAATAGGGTAGCACTGCCTTTCCTAGGGAAATAATCACAATTCCTAACCCAACATTATTGAATTTAGGATCTTCCATTTTCTTCCCTGTTGGACTTCTAGAGGCACCATCAAAGTACATTTCCCATGTTTGAGGATTATCTTGAATAGAGAAGACTTCCTCATCAGGAAGTTCAATATTTAAATATGTATCTTCTACAGATGGGTGTTCAGAAAGAAAATCAGCTAGAGATTGGCCCTCTATTTCCTTTTGAGACACATATTGGATATCAAACAACTGCAAAATAACTACCCACCTTTCCAAAAGTCCTGTAAGCATTAGACGACTAAGGATAAATTTGAGAAAGTTATTGTGATATACCAATTGGACCTCATGATGTTGCAGGTAGTGTATCAATTTCTAAACTTCAAAGATTAATGCTAGGTAGCACTTTTCAATACTTGAATATTGAGTTTCTGCCTCAAGCATAGCCCAACTAAGATAGTAAAGGTTGTTTTCATTCCCAGCATCATTCTTTTGGGTAAGGAAAGAACCCAATGATCGCTCTAAAGCTATCACATAGAGAATAAGTGGTCTTTCTTAAACAGGTGGAATTAATACATTTGGACTCAAGAGATATTTCTTGAGGATATCAAATGCTTCTTGACATTCTTCATTCCACTGGTAGGTGACTCCCCTCTTCATTAATCTGATGAAGGGTAAACACTTGCCTGCCAAATTGAAAATGAAATGCCGAATATAAAAAAGGTTTCCTAGAATTCCTTTTAATTCCTTCAAATTTATAGGAGGTGACATGTCAAGATTGATTTTTTCTTCTCAGGATCAACTTTGATACCATGATGGTGTAAAACAAAGCCAAGAAATTTTCTTGAGTTTACCCCAAAATCACATTTCAATGGGTCCATCTTCAATTTGTGTTGTCGAAGTTTGTTGAATATGATTTCCAGATCAGCTATGTGATCAAAACATTGTATGGATTTAGCCACCAAATCATCCACATAACAGTAAAAAAATTTCCCTAAAAAGGGTTTGAAGATATGGTTCATGGCAAGTTGATACATTGCACCTACATTCTTCATGAAAAAAGGAATTACCCGATAGAAAAACACACCTTGAAGAGCTCTGAAGGCTGTAGAATCCTCATCTTCTATGGTCATTCATATTTGATTGTACCCAGAGTAACCATCCATGAAGGAAAGAGCTTCTTAGCTAGCTGTTGCATCAATTTGGAGTTCTATGATCGGAACTGGAAAATCATCCTTGGGACAATGCCGATTAAGATATCTGAAGTCAATGAAAACATTAATTTGTCCATTATTATTTTTTCACAGGGTCACTATTATCCATCCATTTGGGATATTGAACTTCTCTAATGAATTTATCCTTGTTAAGCTTATCAACTCCAGCTTCAATTTTGGAGTTATAAGTTGGGTGTGTTCTTCTTGCCGCTTTCTTGAATCCTCGATGTTCTTCTGGAAAACCCAAATGATGATTGAAAACATCGAGATCAAGACCTGGAATTTCTATTTAATTCCAAGAAAATACATCTCAATTTTTCTTTAGAAATGAATTATACATTTCTTTTTCTTCAAGATTCATGGATGCACTAATTAATGTGGGGAGTGGATCTTCTTTTGTACCCGATTTATTTCTCTGAGTTCATCCACAGTGGTAGAGATACCCTCTTCAAATGATGGAGGAGAAACCCAGAGATCCTACTATTCTTCTTCAATATGTGTTACTTCTTATATTTCTACATGCATAGTAGATGATGAAGTAGAATTTCCATGGTCAATGGAGAAGTTAAAATTTGAACATCTTGAAGAAGAGGTTGTTATTTCTGACTCTATTGTTGATGAAGGGTCTTCCTGGGGTGATATAGAAGAGATGATGGATTGAGAATTGACATCATTTTTTTACTCTGGTAATGCTATAACTTCTTTTGGCCTGGTTGATGAAGTATAGAATTGCTGTATTTTAGCGGATGAAATGAAGACATCTCCATTTAATCTTTCATCACTGTTTGGAGAATCAACAATTTCTCTCATTCTTTCTGGCTTGATTTTCGTAATTGACATTATATAAGTTTCCATAATAGTATTTGGATTTAGGTCTATCTTGTCAATTTGACTAATATAAAACACATGATATGTACTCATATGTGTGAATGGGTTTACTGAAATATTTTCCAAACCATTTGGAGCATTAATTTTGGTGACCTCGTTTGCCGTGGATTTTTTCTTTCCCTCCATGAGATAAAATTCTACCTCAATGTATTGAGATTCACACGTTTTCAATGGGGCATTTTCACTATATAATTTCCTAATTTGACCATTGAAACAATATTTGAGACATTTATGGTATGAAGAAGGTACGACCATATGTTGATGTAGCCAAGGTCTTCCAAGAAAAATGTTGAAGGTGGTGTCCTGACGAACAACCATGAAATCTAAATTAGACATGAGGTCTCAAAACTGAATTCTGAGTGTTATCTCGCCCATAGGATCTTGTTAATTCTTATCATATCCTTGCAACATCAAAGTAGAATGAGATAAATCAGATTTGGTGAGGCCCAATCGACGAAGTGTGTGAATAGGAATGAGGTTGACTCCTGAGCCATTATCAATGAAAGCTTGTCAGATGTCTATGTCATTGACTTTTCTAGATAGATACAAAGGTTTGATATGACCATGTGCAACATCATCTTCATCTTCATCTGTAAAAGATATCACTGCATGGAATTCTGCAGGATCATTCTCTATATGGTAGACCTCATCCGCTGCAATTTCAGTTTCGAATTCTTGAGAACTTGACAAATCCTCAATAAGCGCCTCCCACAAACATTTTGATAGATTCAAGGCATCCAGAATTGATAAATAGGATGGTACTTGGGCCAAATGTTTCAAGACATCATACTTTTGTTCCAAAGGTCTGCGTTTCCCAGAATGAAAATGTGGTTTTCCAGGTGCCTTGGAAGTTGATTCTTTGGCAGTAGATGCATCCTGTATCAGGGCAAGAATTGGAAATACTCCTGGCTTCGGTAGATTAGACCGACTAGGTCTATCTATTTGCTGAGAGGAAGAAGGTGTGTCTTCTATTTGGTCCTCCAAAATAACTGTGTCCTGACCGAATTTTCCATGTGTGGAAGAACTTTCTTGTTCCTGTTGAGCCTGCTGAAGGGCTTTTCCATGTGTTTATGCCACATATATAGTTCTAGCAGGGGTAGTATAGAAATAGTGTATTCTAAAATATCCACATCTTCCTCTATATCCAATAACTCTGTCTCTTCCTCTAATTCCTCTATTAGATATAGAGAACTTAGGCTCATCATGATCGAAACTATCATTGGAATAGGGATTCGTTAAATGAATCATGTTAACATAACCAAAGATCAATTCTTCATTTGATGAAGATTTTGATGAACCAGTTCAGGCTGTTCCATTTGGTGGGGTGGTGCTCGTTCTTTTGAACAGATGGCATAAAATCTTCCAGAATCAAAGACAACTTAGTCTTTGACATGAGCTCATCTTCTTCTGACTGCTCTTATTTTTCAAATTACGCTGCTTCTTTGAGGATTTTCCTTTTGATGAAGGGGGTTTTGCTGTGACAGAAATAGCAGAAGACACAATTGGTTGATTCAATTATGTTCATAAAATGGCATGCGTTCGGTTGATCATTTTCCTGACCATCCAATCATCATATTTCTGGGCATTTTTACTTTTGACTTCATGACACTCGCCTTCTTCCTCTAGATCAATAGCAGTAACACATGCTACCTGGGCTGAAGAACCTTTCAATTTTACTTGTCCAGAGGCCACCATTTTTTACAGGGGGTCTTTGAAGACCAAACACCCTTGAATTGGATTCCCCAACATCTGATGAAATGGGAAATAATTGGGGAGGTCTTAATCTCCTTACTTGTTCGGCTTTTTGGGCCTTGGAAACTGAACCAGATTGTTTTCCAGAGCTGAGATGAAGTAACCAGGAACTTGTTCATTCAAAAAATAATAATCTTTATTATTTAAATCCTCAAACAGTTTTTTCCTTTTATTTCTTTGATCATATTGACAAGGCCACCATTGTTGTTGATGCTCAGGAGGTGTATCCCTTCGATATGATTAAGGTTTTTAAGTGGAAGCAGGTATAGGTTCTTGTTTAAGTGTAACTGCAGCAGCCTCTACTTTCCCTATTCTCCTTCCCGGAGCTGATGGAACTACATGGGTTTTAGCCCTAATCTCTATAAGAGAGTCTTGTATCTGCTGATCGATTGATGTAAGGTCTGAAAACCCTTCTATGTATTTCACAGGGATCAATGGTGTGTGTAATTTATCACGCAGATTTTCCACACAGATTTGTAGAAACTCTTCTTGAGGGAGTGCTAAACTTAAAGAATATGTTAATCCCTTCCAGCGAGCAATAAAATCCAAAACTCTTTCATTTTACCTTTTTTTACAATTGGTAAGATAAAAAAAT
Source organism: Viscum album (assembly GCA_963277665.1). Taxonomy (NCBI): domain Eukaryota; kingdom Viridiplantae; phylum Streptophyta; class Magnoliopsida; order Santalales; family Viscaceae; genus Viscum; species Viscum album. The sequence goes on from OY728157.1 coordinate 2,000,678,073, forward strand.
GTCCTCTTTGGTAATGTTGAGCTAAATTGAAGAAGGAATTTTTGATGAAGATATTCCCACCCAACAATTGACCAATATTGCAAACTTGTATACCAGACAAAAGAAGGTCATTTTAATGACTATACAAAACACATGAACTTAACTGCTTCTTCTTATTGAGGAGTTACCATCATAGGATCACAAAGAGATACAAAATGTGTTAAGTGTTTTTCTGGATCTCCCAAACCATTAAAAATTGGGAATGTGGTATTCAAAAAAATTGATGGGGGAGGAATTGCATCCACCCATTCAGGGTAAATACTCTTTTTCAGATGAACATGTGCACGTAGTCCTTCCATAGCTTCCAACTGAGCTATTAACGACTCAATGGTAGTCATTAATGTTTCAGAAACATTTGGTTGAGCTTGGACCTGAGTAGGTGCAATAACTGGAGTTTGGATGGGTGTGGAGACCAGTACTGCCACTGATGGTAGTATTGCCGGTTGCTGTCACGTATGACCCATAGGATTGGACCTTTGAGGGTGTAATTTTAAAGGGGATATTCTTGAAACATCTCAATAGCTGAAAAAAACTCCCTTGATTGATTAACTCCAGCATGATTAGGAGGAAGACTAACATGAAGTAGTTCTGTATTTAACCTCCTTAACTCCTTCATTTACTCTTCTTACTGTGCAAACATTTCCTATAATGAGAGTGATAGGCCTTCTACAGCGAAAAAGTGAGATAAAATCGGAATTTTCCCTTTCCTCTTGTTGGATTCCTTTTGGAGAGGGGGGAGTTGGTTATTTGAAGGCATACCTAGATTCTGGGTAAGCCTTTGATTTTGGGTACTCACACCTTCTTCATTTGTTTTTGTGTGTACAACCTCTTGAATAAGAACTTCTTCATCTGATTCCTCTGAATGAGCCTCACATTCTGGGTGATCAGTGACAATGACATTGATGACATTTATCGATGCATAATGCATTGCATCCTTTCTGTTAGCGTTTATGTGATAATTTCTTCTTCCATTTTCTTTATGAGACATTGCATTTTGTTTGGCTGATCACTCATGAACTTCTAGATGACCCATAATTTGGAGGGAATTTCCTGATAATTCGGCTCTGCGTTCCTCTTATGGCTTCTTCCCTAATCAAGAGAAGACTGAATTTTGCTGAGGAAGAGATTGAGAATTTGAAAAGGTCCCCAGTCCGGTGGACTAGGGCTGTTCATATTTTTACTACTCAACTCCTCAAATCCTGTCTATTGATCCCAAGGGTTGGATTAAAAGAGTCCCCATCCTAGAAAGCTAAGGTGGCTCTTGAGCTGCTACATCTGAAACTTTCTTAAAATATCTCCTTATTTTGTGAATTTTAGTCTGAAAATTGGCAGGATTCATCATCCGACATCCACTCAAATCACCTGGCTCCGATGACCATTGAATTATTTCTGACACCTCTATCACCTGATGATGCGCATGTTCTAAACAAGAATCCTGTTCGATATTCTCATTTTCTTGGTGCAAGAGTAATTCGACAACTTTTTCTTTATATGACTGACTTTGGGAAGAACTAGTTGAGGCCTGTTCTTGAGCAAGCCTTTGATTACACAAAAAACCCGTTAGTTGTGGCAATCCATGGGCAATAACATTGCATGAGACCACATTTGGTGGGATTTCTTGATTAGAGAGAATAGTGAAATGCAACTCTCCATGATCACCCATCCCCTGATATGAATATAAGATGTGGAATTGGTAATTAACTAGCACAAACGTTTTAATGCGCCAAGGAATGTACGCTGAAGGGATCTCTTCTACTTTTCAACCTTTGGATGTCAGGAAACTGAGAGAGATGCCAAGTCAATTTGGCATTGCAACCCTTCTATTACCTTAACATGATTTTGATAATCCTTATAAGGTAATATTTTCTCTTTTATGTGACAAAGTGTTTTCCATATGTTGATATGAATATAGTGAATACAATATTCTATCAACGTTTCTGGAATATCATATTGATAGTCAACCAAAGGCCAAAACATGACTGGTATTTCACCTTTCACAAATTGTTTTCTCATATTTAGCACTTCCTCTTTGTCATTTGATGAAGATTCTTCTACCTGATTGGACCAAAGATGGTGATTCTTTGTTGCTTCATCAGATTCAACAATATTGGTAGAGAATTCATTTTTCAAATTAGAAGACGAATGACCCAGGGGTGGTTCAGAGAATGACCTACACCCCGAGCTATCTTCTGATTGAGAAAGTATTTCACCTGCTAGAGGTAAGTCATCATACCTGATTGGCTTCGCATTTTCAAGTGCCTCAAGATAAGTGGGATTTGACGTTACTGCATTGTCCATTGAAGAATTTTCCAGGCAATGAAAATTAATACTACAGAGAAAAATTTCTCAGCTAAATTCATAATCATTGGGAGGACCACCACAGTGGGTTATAGTAAATGATTAAAACTTTTCCTCCCTGGTCTTTTGGACATGCAGAGGGTTATTGTGGCTCTCATCTGAAGATGATGCTTTGAGATTGACCGAATTGTCATGAAGTAAGATTTCACGAAGAAGTTTTTGATGAAGACCTTCAGAATTATTGTTGTTATTTCCAAAATTTGGAAATGAGAGAGTAGAATCTTGAGTTGCAATAAATAATTGTCTGAGGGCATCAAGAACTCCAGTATTGAGCAAGTCCATATTATAGATTGGATATTGATTTTTTAACTATGATGGATGGGTCTTTTTCTTGGACGCCTATTACTCACTTTGGAAACCACTTTTTGAAAAAAGTGGTTATTATGGGTAGGTGTATGTTCCTGCTCAAGAGAAATGGTAATGTTAGGCTGACTATCTTCATTTAAACCAGGTGTATGTGTCCGACATGATTGTCCATATGACATGGGGAAGCATGCCCCACGACTCTCCTAGACTAAAATAGAGTTGTGTATCTGCTCTAGGGTGACATGTTGATGAGCCACTCCATAGATAGGGATAGATTTATGTTTCTTTCCTTGTAATGTCGCTGAAGTTGTTATAATATTCTGATAGGTATCCATAATGTGGGCAATGATTTTCTTCTGCTATTTCACAATTGTTGTAATGTGCTTGGTGACTTCAGATACCGAAAAAGGAATATATGTCCATTTCGTGTTTGGATTAGGTGTGTTTTTCTACTCTTGTCCTCCTTTTCCTGTCAGTGAATTATGACTATACTCATGTGTGGGGCAGAAAGTTGTATCTGCCTCTTGTTCGTCATTGGATATTTTCAATTGACATATCCAAGTGATACCAAACGAGACTGTTGGTTAGCTTGATGAATTTCAGTTGTATGTTCTTGCTGATTGTTCTCCATCGAATATGATTGATAAACTTACTTCAATAGTGGAAGATGAGACTGCTGGTAGAATTGATGAGTGTTAGTAGGTGTATGTGCCTGTTTACAGGTGGTCACTACATTTTTTGATGGGCTTCTTTGGATGCAGTCAGACGAGCCTACTGACTGGCTGATGATTTATAAACAGGTGTATATGCCTGCCTATAGTACTCCGTTGGAATTGCCTAGCGGGATTGGTGTGTTACTTCCAAATGAGTCTGCTGGGCAGTGAAATTAGGACGGAAAGGTGTATATGCCCTCTCATTGTTTTCCATCAAGTTAGGTTGATGGACTTATCCAGAGGGGCCATAGGTAAGAACTTGCTCCCTGTTGGACAAATTTAGCCTCTGACAGTTTGTCTTGTGTGCTCGGGTCTGAGGAACCTGAGCTGGATGCCTAGAGGCGATACCCCCACCATGTTGAGGGTGCACTACTGCACGAGTCTGGCAGTGATTGTTGGTGGGAGTCCTCAGGAAGGACTCTTGTCTTCTTGAATTGAGTCCTTGAGTGACCTATTGATTCACCTCCTAGTAGTATGGGATGGATTGGTTGTTGCGTTCGGAGGATAAAGACTCGAAACGGTTGGAGACGGTTGTTGGAACCACCTGCTTCTTGTCCACTGATCGTCGCTGTCTCGACAACCAGGGTGAGTTGTTAACATGGAGGCCTTGTCGAGCGGCCTCCAGAGACGGGATGGTACCGTGTTGACGGTATTCCCTCAACAATTCATTTGATACCCAGTTTTGAAGATGCTGAGTAGGTGATGTCATCCTCAGAGTGGACGAGGATCCAGCAGAAGTAGCAGCCGAGGCATTCACATGTGTGAACCTTAAAGAATCCATTTTTGGTTGCAGAGTGATCTTGAAAAAGAGTGCCTGTTTGATATAGTAGACACAATCAAGATAAGTACATCCAGACTAAATCTTTTGGATGAGCACATATGTTATTGATTCCTTTGATGGCCCTCATATTGAGTTTAATAGGGGCCTAACAAATAAGTAAAACATCATTTAACTTGGTTAAGGATTCACGCCGAGTTCACCATTATTTTTGTCTATAAATGGGGATGAACTTGTTTGTTTAGGGTTCAAACATTCCAATCGATTTCTAATGGGTTTATTCATAGAACTGGAAACACCCAATGATTCTATATCCATTTGTACCTACTTTCCAAAGGTAGGTGCTCATTAGTTGTGGACCAATGAGACTTAAGAATTTTCATTGGTCAAGAGGATGGGAGGTTAGGATCATCACACCTTTTTGGGGGGAATTATTCCCTACTTCAGGACTCTCATATAAGGTTAAGTTATGTTCACAAATCCTTATTTATTCACCTAGCATAAAAATGAGTTTTCCATTATATTTGGAAATCTATGATTGATATGTATGGGATTTATAGAATCTTTTATATGTATTTGAGGTTCTTCATAGATGGAGAATCATATGTAGGTATTATAGATTCTTAGTCAATGGTATCCTTCAATACATTATATAGAAATCTCTTGGTCATTATGATGACCACACTGGATTCAATGCCACTCAGTGGGGCACTTGAAATTTATTTTCATTTAGAAAAATAGGATTATTTCAGAGTTGGGATCGTACTCATAGATGGGATACCTATGTATCCTTATTAAAAAGGAATCAGAACCCATGTAGTTCTATAAGAAGGATATAGTTTAACGTCATATGGGACAAAAAAGAATTAATGAAATATGGGATTGATCCTTAGAAAGGCTTCCTACGTACTCTACTTTTAAGGAAGATATCAAAGTCCACATAGTTAGGGTAAATAAATATGGGGCTTATGCATGGTAAATGGCCCAAAAAGAGATGTCATGATTACTTTTACACTATAAGCTCATTTGAGTCATGCTCGGTGAGAGAAACAAGAGGTATCAATAAACCTAACGATTGTGACACAAATGATGCATTCACAAGAAATGATGTGGGTCTTACGTATGTATGACTGCCCAAGTAGATGAAGACCAGGACTTACTTCAGGAAATAGTCCCAAGAATAGGGTCCATAAAGGTATTTGTACTTTATGGATATTTGGAGTTTTAACCCGGGGGTTTACTCATAAGGACAATGCCCAAATTAAAGGGGACTTATAACTTGGGGATTACTCTTAAGAAAGAGGCCCAAATTAAAAGAATTATGGTTGGGGATTATTCCTGAGAAGGAGGCCCAAATTAAAAGGGACTAAGATTGGGGCTTACTCGTGAGGAGGATTCCCAATGTTAAAATAAATTATGACTGGGTCTTACTTTTGAGAAGGAGGCCCTGGTTAAGGGGACTTGGGGCTTACACTTGATGAGGATGCCCTAAATCATAATATCTTCTCATCTTAAAGGATGTGGTTATATAGAGGAAAACCTCTAATTTTAGTGACATAAAGTTTTAAAGTCACGAGGTTTTGGGAGAGGTTCTCACAGAACTCGTTTTTGATAAGGAATCCAACAAAGGAACCATGACAAAAATGGTTTTGAAAAGGGGTTCAAGGGCTAATATCTTGAAGAGGAGAGGTGAACGTGAGAGAGGCACACAAATGAAGTTGGTGTGTGTGTATAGGTCGTGCAATTAATTTGGTGCGCAAGTCTTGGCCGCACAAGTGTACTTGTGCGGCATGGGTTCATCTAGGAGACGAAGAATCTGTGGGGTAATACTTGGGAGACACTTAACTCAATCCTTTAGTATTATCCTAAGATATTTCCAAAAGGGCGGCGTGCAAGTTTCATAAAAAGGGTAGCGCAACACGCAAGTGTTTCCATTTTTAAGGAGGTCTGGATACTTAGACGCGCAAGTGTTGATGAATTCTAAACACTTAGGCCTTACCCTACTCCTTCAAGTCTTCAATTATAGGTAAAAAGTTACATTTTAAGATTTCAGAAGAGTTGAGTTGAAGACTTGGGCGACGAGAGCTTGAATTTGACATTTGGAAAAATCTTTCCTCGAAATGGGGGTCCACAGGGGCTATTTATAGGCCACCTTGCACCTTTGGAGAAAAACCATATAGGGCGCGCAGGTGAGCTGTGCGACCCATAGGTGCATGTAATTGACTTGTGCACCTCACTCCAAATGGGCTCCTAGTCCATGCCTTCGTCAATTTATTTTGATGTTCTTTAAATGGTGTCCATCTCTGTGCTTAAGGTATTCCCCTTTGCCATTCGTTGGACTCTTTGATGGAAAGGAGCGTCAACAACAACTCACGTGGGAATATTTCATTTAATAAGAAAAACGTGTAAATTAAACTATTACATGGTTTAAAAATGATAAAATCAAATGGGAACAATTTTCCTAATAATCCTATTATGTAATCTAAACCATTACAAGGCCTTAACAAAACCGAACTCACATGGGTAGTTTCACAATAAGAGCAGAATATTCCAAACATTATTAGACAAGCATAGGCATAAATATGGGTCATTGGGAAATTCATATATCCCATAACCTAATCCAATTAAATAAATTTTAACAATAAGGAAACTCTATTATTAATAAAAATCATTTTTAAAAAATCCCACAAATGGGAAACAAGGCATGCCTCAAAGGCATCCTAGGACAATCATCCATAATCAGTTATCCAAGGGAAACACATGCATGGGGTGGCCCTAATTGTAGTTAAAAAACCTAATTCATGCTTTGAATCACATAACCAATTACCTAAACAAAAATAAGAAATAATATAGGATAATTACCAATCAAGGAGACACCCAAAAATGGGTGTGTGGCACTACCACACATATAATCAACATGACATTAAACGAAAGTTATGAAACCACCTAATTCATAGTCGTAAAACTCTCCTTGTCTAGCATCGACCTCTAATTCTATCATTAATGGGGTAGATCTACAAATCAGATATAAATCATTAGCCTTCGATAACTCATTCAAGAGATGAAATCAAGAAGAATGTCTCAAGAAGAATCAAGATCTTACTGATTGGGTTCCAAAATATCCAATAAAGATTAAATCAATGTTCAGATGATCAAATAGGAGGAGAAATATGGTTTGGTGCTACTGGTTCATGAACCCATAGATCCCTCTATCTAGAAAATGAAGAAACGAGGCTACTGCTTGTTTTAACAAAAAACAAAAGTACATGTCATGTACATGAGAATACACATTGTGTATTTTCTAAATTTTACCCCCTCCTTAAGACTTCCACCTCCACATCATAAATGCATTATACAAACCTAGAAACATGCTTATACAATGTGTACTGGTATTTACATGGTGTGTAACCCACATTCACATCATGAAACAGTCCTATAGCCAACAAACAACACGTTTGTCCTCCTTTTCTTGAGAACAAATTGAAAAGAAATTATTCATACCTTAAAGGAAGAACTAAGTTCTTATAAAAATCCCCCCTTAAAACAATTCTCCCTATAATTTTCCTTCTATGGGATGTGAGAAAATATCTGGGAACAACTCCAGCCACTACGATCGTACATCATCCTCCCTCTCCCAAGTCTCATCCTGTACTCGGTCATTCCACGATACACCCATACTAAATGAATAGACTAGAAATGAAGAACATTTGTTCTTAGATCCACAATTCAAATTGGATGATCCTCAAAGGATGAATCAACCTATAACTCAACCACCTCAGGATGAAAAGTATGAGACAATTCTGAGGGGTAACATCTCAACTGAGAAACATGGAAGACATCATGCATAGCTCTGTACCTATGAGGTAACTTCAAACAATAGGCAACTGGTCTGACTCTCTCTATAATCTCAAATGTCCTAACATATCTCGAAGAAATATTACCATGTCTCCTGATCATCTTGTGTCCCAACCTTGGTGAAACATGTAGGAAAAATAAATCCCCGATCTCATATTCCAGAGGTCCTCTATGGTGATAGAAATAAGATTTCTGATGAGATTGTGTAGTATCCATCCACTTCCGAATCAACTACACCTGTTCAGTGATCTCCTAGATAAGATAAGGACCTTACATAATTTTTTCTCGTACCTCCAACCAATACAAGGGTTATCACCATGGTCTACCATATAAATCGTCATATGGCACCATCTGAATAGTATCCTAAAATCTATTATTATTGGAAAACACAACTAGGGGTATGTGTCTCTCCTAAGAACCCCCAAATCCAAGATGCATGACAACAACATATCCTCTAGCACCTAAATTTTGTGTTATGAATGGCCATATGTTTGAGGGTGGTAAGTTGTGCTCAGAAGAACCTCTGTACCTAGTTCCCCATATAGCCCTTGCTAGAAACGAGAAGTAAACCAGGAGTCCCTATCTAAAGCGATAGAATGAATAAACCCATATAGTCATACTATCTATCAGATATAAAACCTCCCAATCACATAAACACTGAAGGTTTCCTTGATCAGAAGGAATTGTGAAACCTTCATGAGCCTATAAAAAATAACCCATATGGCATCATTACCTCGAGGCGACATCTGTAACCCCATCATGAAATCCATCGTGAAATCATTCCATTTCCATTGAGGAATGTATAAATACTATAAAATCCCAAATGATCACTGATGTTATGCCTTCACCTATTGATATGTTGAGCACCTCATAAAAAACCATTTACATCTCTTTTCATAACTGGACACCAATACTAATGATGTAACTCCTGATACATCTTGGTACACAAGGATTTAATTCCAATACCGAGACATGAATATATCACATCAGCTCCTCGTGCATGTTAATTGAAACCGATATGTGTCCACATAATTGCACAACTTCATCCTTTCCTATGGTCTAACTAGGAAGAGGTTCCTTACTAGCCACACTCTCCCATAGAACTAGGCCTTTAGAAATCGATAGATGCCTCATCCTTACCCAGTATAGTAGGGTAGAGGTAAAAACTAAAGATGAATGAAAATTCTATCCATGACATTCGTGCACCTCCAAGTTCATCTCAAAGAACAAAGACATAAGTTCTACTCACCACCAGCCTCATACACTACCTGTTTATGAGTCCTCTTACTCAGATCATAGGCCAATACATTTACTTTACCAGGCATGTAAAAAATCATGTTGTTAAAAGATTGAAGGTATTCAACCCACCTTCACTACCTCATATTTAGATGATTCTGCTTAAATATGTACTTGAGATTTTATTGTTCTTGTACACTAAAAAATGCTCTCCCAATAAGTAATGTCTCCAACTGTGTAATGAATGAACTACTATAGCCAACTCAAGACTGTTCATTGGGGAATTGCTCTCATGTGGCCTTAACTTCCTGGACCTATACACAATGAATCGTTCCCCTTACATAAGAACTACTCCTAGATCAATACCTGACGTGTCGTAGTACATATTGTAATTCCTTCCCAGCTCTGGAAAAATAAATATTGGATCCGAAGTCAATCTATATTTCAGCTCTTGAAAGGCCTTCTCACTAGAATCTTCCCATACAAACTTTGCACCCTTTTAAGTCAATCCCATCAATGTAACTTCTAAGAATGATAAGTACTATATAATGTAACTATAGTAACCAGCCAACCCCAAAAAATTCTGCACCTCAAAGACATTCTTGAGATACTCCTAGGAAACTACTTCTCTCATATTCTATGGGTCCACTAATACTCTTGTATCTGAGATGATGTGACCCAGGAAGTGAATATGATCCATCTAGAAGTTGCAAATTTTTGAGCTTATCATATAAATGATGATCTACCAGTGTACTCAATATGATTGCAAGATGTGTGGCATGGTTATTTCGATTGTGAGAATACAAAGAGATATCATCCATGAAAACTAAAATAAACAAATCAAGGTAAGGATGGAACACTTGGTTCATCAGTGCCATAAAGACTGCTAGAGTGTTCATGAGACCGAACACATGAACAATTTTCATACAGACTATACCTTCTCTTAAAGGCTATGTGAGGTATTTTTGATGATATAACATGCAACTGATGATAAACAGATCTCAAATTGATCATAGAGAATACCCGAGATCATTAGATCTGATCGAACATATCATCTATTCACAGAAGAGGATACCAATTCTTAACCGTCAACTGGTTAAATTTTTAGTTATCTACATATAGACTATGGAGATCGTCTTCCATTTTCTCAAAAGGATCGGTGAACCCCACAAATAAGTATTGGGTTAGATGAAACCCTTAGCTTCAAAATTTAATAGTTGCCTCTTGAGCTCTTGAGGCTCCGTTGTAGCCATATTATAAGTAATGGATACTGGTGCAGCTCCTAGAACTATCTTGATTGAGAACTCTACCTCTCTCATCGAAGTTAAACCTGCAAATTATTCTAGAAAGACATCCCTAAAATGATCAACTATCAGAAGGAACTCTATATGACATGTTCACTAATCCTACAGATATATACTCTCAATCAAGGTTGTAATCCCACCCAACCCATGATGATTAGTTCTAGCTCGACATGCCTTGACATCCTATTCATTCATGAATAGAAACGATCCACCCTCTGGTGATGTAATACTCACCCTGTGGTGATATCAATTGAAAAAGGATTGAAATAAGACCTACAATTCCATTCCGAGAAGGAATTGAATCCTGTCATCTCTATGATATAGAGGTACCATAAGAAGTGAAAACCACCAAACTAAATGGGGAACTCCTTACACAGACACACACTTTCCATTATAATCCCTAACAGAGTGTCCAGAATCATAACCTCATCATAAGTAAAAACATTGAGCCCAATGTTCTCCAATATGTTAACATATATGAAACTCTATGAAGCCCCATTATCAAAAAGTGAAGAAGCTAAAATAGAGATGACTATAATAGTACCTTTGTCAGTACAGGTTACAAGATCCTACTTCTACTAGTTCTATTGCACAACATAAGTCTCACCTGTACCATGGCCCTATGAAACTACCTGGGTACCTTGAGATAATCCACCTTACTGTTCCTGAGGTCTTGGGGTTTGTTTACCACGACCATGACCACCACCATGGCTAGAAAGGCCTGACACAATCTAGATCCCTGACTAGTGAGAACCTATTGACCCTTCTTATGAACATAGAGTTGGTGCAGACCCTATATCACTAGCCACTGGTGGAAAATTCTTGCAAAAGCCTTGAATATGAACCATATTTTCACAAGATCGACACTCAAATGGGTCTTTTAGACACTATGGCCTCATATTCCCTAGCCAACCGCACTGGTGGCACCTCACTTGGAAACCTGAAGATACTTTCTAACTATTAATATCACTGCAAGAAAGCTCCAGACAACAATTCTTACTACTGATAGAGATAAAACTGGATCTCGGTGACGAACTGACTATGCTCGCACCTCTAGATTCCCTCAGATTATTCTTGGTAATTAGTACCTAATTTAAAATAATATATATAGAAGGAAAACTCAAGACACTAACATGTGATCGAATTTCTATCCTAAGACCATACTTGAATCTCTTAGCCTTCGATACATTTTGACCCATCAGAATAGGTGAAAAATGTTGGAGCTCAGTAAAACAGGGCATGTAGTCCATCATTGATAAAGCACCCTACTCCATATGCATGAACATTTGGGCACTTTTGGCCCTCAGTGTCTCAAGATAGAAGGCTTTCATAAAATATCTCTATTCCATATCCTGATGATTCTCTGCCTGAGTGATAACATCCCACCACCTCTTGGTAGAATCACACAATATGTACATCATGATATTTACAATCCTCTATAAGGTCATCTATAGATGATCGAAGATCATAATCATGGACTCCAGACACGACTCCATTGTCTGTGGCCTACCATCCCTCGAAAACATGGGAAGATGTTGCTGCTAGAATGCTCATGTTAGTTCTTCCATTGATGTCATAAGCTGTGGTGCTCCCATAAAGTTTATCATGAACCTCATAAAACCTTCATGGACTTGTGTGTTATCACCTAAATCTAGTACAACAACTAGTGCCTAAAATATCACGACTGGTGGATCCACTGGTATTCCATGGCCTAAAATATTTGGAGTATGATCATCTTCACTCTCCTGGTGTACTGCTGGAAGTCATCATGGTGGCATGACACTACAAGGTCAAGCATACACATCAGGTCAAGTTCATTTTCCATGTTCATAGTTCAAGGGTAAAAGAACTAAATAGGAGAAGAAAACATTCAATGGTTACAAAAATAGGAGTACATGTCCTGTAGAAACCATACACAATGTGTACACTCATTCTCTTACCCCGGGGTGTACTTCTACCAGCCAGGGTGTGTAACCACCTAAGATACGCGATGTGTATAACTAATACATGGAGTGTACTCAAGTCTCCCCTCATGGACATGTACTTTTACATGGAAAGAACCACACGGGTTCTTCCTGAGTAATACTACATGGTTTGTACCTATAGTTCATAGAGTACATTAGACAGAAACCATCATTCCATGTTATCATTTATAGAGACGGATACACATCCACTTAACACATGATGTGTATACATAGTACATGGTGTGTAATTAATAAAAGTGTTTGTCCTGAATAGAAGAACACATGGAGTGTGTTCATAGCATCACATGCCATGTTTTCTGTCTCTAGGAAGTAAACCTCTATAACATTCCCAGAACCCACGTTTTTGCAAATTAAGCTAATGGTGTACCAAATTATGATCTGTGAGGGAACATAAAACTTGAGGACCGAAGCTTGGAATCCATATGTTTTGAACTATAACACATACCAATACAACCATCACAGTAGTAAGAATATATATTGATGTACCTATCACTATAGTATGCATATTTATCAGTACATTTATCACAATAACATAAAATCAGAAATGTGCCTAAATGGAATGGAAAGAATGCATGGAATGTGATTTATAACAAGTTCCTATATGATCTATGAGATGGAATAACCTTATCTCATCAGGTTGCAACACAATAAAACCACAATAAAATCAGTAATAATAATTGCATACAAGTGCACCACCAAATGGTGAAATCAAATCAATCGTAATAACTAAAAATAAAAAAATCACAATTCAATTTGAGGCCATTTGGATTTTCCCGTTACATGAGGTTGCTACTCCTGGGTAAAACTTATTAAAAAGTTCCATTTATTTCCTTTCCCTATCTAATTTTTAAAAATAGTAAGTAAAACCATAAATATACCTTTGATACCACTTTTTAACACCCCATATCTAGATACCACTAAAAGGTTCTCCATATTCAGTTGGCCACGTGACCTCTTGCACATTTCTCCAAATTCCAAAGACTGTTGACTACTAGAATGGGCCTAGTTTGGATAATGGGGAAGCTATGAACTCATTGGAAGAGTGTAAAAAATCTTAAATAATAACAATATAATAGAGAAATCAGTAATATCATGCAATAAAATTAAACATCGGAAGGAAGATAATATAAATAACAAGATGTCCGAGCATTCAAAGGATGATTCTACATGTCACATGGTCTAGGAAAAAAACCAAAAAAAGATACACTAAAGTAATAGATGATAGAAGTACAAAAAGTACATAAAGTAAAAAAAGAGACATAGAAGCATGAAAAGCCTCGGCTTGGTCCCATGCTCTCCAACTTCTAACAACAAATCAAGTACCTGAAGAAGGGTTCTTACCATTATCTACACCTATAACAATATAATATATTAGGGCCCAAAAACATGACCCAAATAGGGTGTGAGATTGAATACTAGTAGGTAACCACCCATGATCTATTCCAGTATATATGTGTATATATATTTAACAGGAAGTGTACATTAATGAAAGCAGTAATCTAGGAATTACTCAAAAGTTAATAGTCATACAAGAACTAGTATTCATTTACATTAATTTCATGTTACTTAATTAATTAAATTAAATTGAATTATATAAGTCTCAGGATCTGTCCTAATACCATTAACCACCATGTAAAATAATTCACAACATATACCTCATAAGGCTATCTAAACAAGTATGTGAAGAATGAATCCAATCTTGTTCTTTGGATTGGTAGACACATCATAAGTCATTTCATTTAATTGTTCAATTTATAACCTGATCCCATCCATGAAATTCCAATATTTTAATTCAAGTATCACTCTAGGTGAAATTATATCTACAACCTACACTACCATCCTAGTGAACCTCTCTGAAAACCCGATATGACTCTAGGTGAAAACCTACCAACATCCTACAAGCTCGTCCCGATGAACCTCTTAGGAATATCAGTATCAATCTAGGTGTGGTATAAGTCCATTTTAACTATTCTCATTATTGGAGTTAATATAAATAAGTCCTATGAATCACTCATAACATGTAAAGAAATCCAATAGATTCTGTCCATGACATCCATCAACAATCCATGTTTCACGCAGCACAATAATTAAAGCCTCCAGGGGCCTAAACACTACATCCATGGCTCTCTCACGACATGAATTTAACTGCATGACCAACCTAATAATGCTTGTACTTTTGATTAATCACATGGGAACAATTCACATAATAAGAAACTCAAGTAAATTAAACTATTACATGGATTTAGCATTAAAAAACTCATGCGGGAAAATTTCATTTAATATGAAAACCATGTAAATTAAACTATTACATGGTTTAACAATAATAAACTCACATGGTAACAATTTACATTAAAGCACTATAATGTAATATAAACCATTACAATGAATTAACACAACTGAACTCACATGGTTAGTTTGACAATTGGAGCATAACATTCCAAACATGCTTAAACAAGCATATACATAAACACGAGTTAAGGAGCAAGTCATTTATACCATACCTTAAGCCAATTAAATTCCTTTTAACAATAGAAAATTCCATTATTAATAAAAATAATTTTTAAACAACCCAAGAATGGGAAACAAGGCATGCCTCATCGGCATCCTAGGACAAATGGCCATAATCAGTCATCTAAGGGAAACACACCATTGATTAGGTCCAAATTTAAGGTAAACAAACTAATTCATGCTTTGAATCACATAAATAATTAGAAAATAAAAATAGTAAATAAAATAGGATAATTATCAATAAAGGCGACACCCACAAATGGGTGTGCGTCACTCTATCACATATAATAAACTTGACATTTAACGAAAGGCATGAGACCACCTACCTCGAAGTCGTCCAACTCTCCCCATCCATCAAAAACCTCTAATTCGACCTAGAATGGGGTAGATCTAAAAAGATGGTATAAACTCTCAAACTTCAAAAACACGATTGAGAGATGAAATCACAAAGAATGTCTCAAGAGGAGTCGAGATATTACCGATTGGTTTCTAACGCCTCTAATGGCGATCAAATCGGTGTTCGGATGATCAAACAGGAGGAGAAACAAGGTTCAACACTGTTGGTTTGTGAACCCGATGAGCCCTATGCCTAGAAAATAATGTAATGAGGCTACAAAAAATTTTAAGAAAAAAAGAACACCGACTATACTTGAGAATACATGCTATGTATTTTTCAACTCTTTCCCTCTTCTTCCGACTTCCACCTACATGTCATAAATGAGTCCTACTGACCTGCCAACATGATTAATTGGTATTTACTGGGATTTAGACAGTGTGTAACCCCTAGTCTTGTCATTTAACAATCCTGCATCCAACACTCAACCATCTTCCATTCTTTTTCTAATACATAAAATGAAAAGAAAATATTCGTACCTTAAAGGATGAATCAGGTTCTTACAATTCATTAAAATTTCTTCACGTATGAAACATTGACTGTGAAAAATCATTTCCTAGTAGAAGGGATGACATGAAAATAGATCGAGAAATATCCAATGTATGAGATTATTTTTATTACGAGGAGTGTAATCATGTTTGATTATTTTATAAAGTACATTTCTGAATATAAAAATAATCCCTCGATTATAAGAAAAATGATTTTGATCAAAAACATTATCTTTGTACTTTTCATACTAATAAATAAATGATCTTTTAACCGATCATAAGACATACAATTTTGTAATGGTTAAAATTCTAATGACCATGTTAATTATCACTATCCATCAAAACATGATAGTTAGATTTATCTTCCATGTCCAAGTTTTCACTTTCCACTATGGTTATCATATTATATGGCCTAATGTTTTTTGCAACCATCTTATTTTCATATCCTTCTTATTAAGAAGATATTTTATTATCCTTATTGATGATGTGGGTTTACCACAAATGAATTTTTAAGTATCAACCATTGATATTCAAAGTTCAATTAAAAATTGATAGGATTCAATTTATTGATTTATGTGAGAATGTAACATCCCAATATTTTATGGTATGTTTCTTTTAAAACTTAATCTATTCAAAAACATATATTGCATGAATTACACATCCAAAAAAATAATTAAATATTATTATAACCTGGTAAATAAATTTTAGGGAATGAATAGTATTATCAAAATAATAAATTTTATATATTATAAGTTTAATATAATGTCTAACATGCATCCTATGTGTTTTATATACATGACATATGAGTAAATAAATATTTACAGATAAAAAAAATATTTTTTCTAAAATGTAGTTTTTCCACCTTTTGAAGGTGTACTTATTTTAAAACTAAATTTTTACACTTTTATATGATATATTTGAAAAAATAAAATTCATATTTTAAAGTAGAATATAAAAATTTACATAGGTTTTATTTTTGGTTTTTCCTGACTGGTTTATTTTTTAATGAATACTGAAAAAAATGTTGTATTTTAATTGTAAAATATTTTTTATCTAATTTATTTATATTTATATTTTAAATTTTAGAATGGTTTAAAACTATAAATAGTTCAATTATACAAAAATAAATCCAATTTGGGTAATTTTAATCAAATTAATATTGAAATTTTATAAAAAAGATATGTCAACTTTTAAACATTTTTTATTTTAAAACTCCTTATGTTGTCCCATATGTGGGATTAATTTTTAATTATTTTCTAAAACATATGTGAATATAATTTTAAAAAATAGATTCCATATTTTGAATTGTAATGTCCAAATTTACTAAATAGAGCCATTTTATTTTTTAAAAAATATGAACCATAACTTTTATAATTTTTATTACTATAGTTATGGGTAAATATGGTAATGAATGGTCAAAGTAATATTATAAATATTAGAAAATAACCCTAATAGTTGTTAAAATTTTATTGGGAGAGTTATTGTTGAAAAAAATCATCCTTTTGAAGATTTTATGAGAAATTGGAGAAAATGTATGACTTAATCCATTCATTTTATTTTAAATTAATGAAAGGTTAAATATGTCATTCTTTTTATTAACAAGTTAAATATTTTAATATGGAATTATGTAGGGTATATAAACAACTATAAATAGTATGTGGAATTAAAAAAATTATATTAATCATGGTAATTTAATAAAAATTTTACTAAATAATTATTTAAATCATGGGAATGAAAAATGATGATAAAATAAGTATTTAATTAATGGAAATATCAAATAAATGATAATAAAAATATTAAATTAAAAATAATTAGATATAATTGAGGATATACACAAATTTTTCAAGATAATTTTGACATGTAAGTGATGTGATAAAT
Source organism: Viscum album (assembly GCA_963277665.1). Taxonomy (NCBI): domain Eukaryota; kingdom Viridiplantae; phylum Streptophyta; class Magnoliopsida; order Santalales; family Viscaceae; genus Viscum; species Viscum album. The sequence goes on from OY728157.1 coordinate 2,000,695,915, forward strand.
GTTTTTTTGTTGATATATTATTTTATTTCATTTTTTAAAATTCAATGTAATGAACTGTGTCACAATTGACATTAATGTTATATTAAAATGAATAATATTTGATTACATGATATAAAATTTATAAAAATTCAAAATTCATCCAAATTATGTAAATAGGTTTTAAAATATTATTGATGATTCAATTATGGATCTTTTTTCATCTTATAGTAATAATATTGACCCTTAAAGAATAAAAAGTAATGTTGTCACGGTAAGAGTTAAAGTGATTAAATAACAGTTAAAAAAGATTTTTGTAACAATGTGATCTAAAAAATTCTAAAAATTATAAGATGAAGATTATTTGACCAATATCACCTTAATATTTAATTGGATTTTGAATGGAAAATTTTACATGAAAATAATTTATATGTTATTTAAATCAATGATAATTAAAAAATGTCACTTTCTTTGTATTTAATATATTTTAGGTGTTCACATAGACACAAAAAATCATGACATGAATGAACCTAAATTTATATATTTATATTAATGACGTTATTTTAATTATATTATTTTATTTGGAATATTTTAAAAATTATATAATTACTTTAAATTCTTCCTCAATGTTTAAACAATATTTATTTAATTTATTGGAAAATAAAATAATTCATTTTGAAAATATTAATTTTTATATATTTTGGATGATTTAATCTATATAACGAATATTATAGATCTATAAGATATACTAGAGATGTGTGAAATTATTATATTATAATTACCATTTTGTCTTGATGTATTTAAAGTTAAATTAAATGAATAGTATATAATTTGAAAGTACTGATATCTTATAGAATTAATATTTTATTAAATTATTTAAAAATTAAAGAAATGTTAAATAATCACAAAGGGGATAAGATATGGCTGGTAATATTATCCCCAATTAATTTATAGAAATTTTTTATGTATTTGGATATATAATTGATTTATTATATTTTATTATTTTGAGGAATTCCAAAAGTACCCTCACCTCAATTAAAAAATCGAATATCCTCCCTAACTTCCTCACTCCAATTTATGCCATCTAGCTAGACCAACCACTACCCATTTCTCATTTAAACATCCTTAATTACGATCTATTAGTTATATTTCTTCCAAAATACCTACCTTAGATCACTTAAGAAGACATTAAAGAACATCTATCAAAGAGGAGGAGGTTTAATCTTGTTCAACTAAAGGAAATAACAAGGTACGGGTTTTTCTTGTCTCACTTTTATTTCTATGAGATATTCCTTATGCACCACTTCTTTATTATTGTGAAGTACTTACCCTTTTATATTTAATACACTAGTGTATAAACGTTTTTTCACAATGGGTTTTAATGATATTTCATGTTGGTTATTAAGGGAAGTTATTAGAGGGGAAATAGTAAATGAAAATTTCATATCTATTAACAAAAAACCAAAATTATAAATTATTAATTTTTATTAATTTTTCACATAATTTATACTATAAATGACATGAAAACCCATTTTCCATGTTGGTTATTGGATAAATGATGTAAATAACATCGCATATATTTTTTTAATGTCAATTATTGGATTAGCAACATAAAAAATAGCACACATATTTTTTTTCATGTGGGTTACCGATTAAATGAAGTGATTCTTTTTAAAAAACCATTTAACATTGATTCAACCTCCTCTATAGCAGCAACCAATGAATAAGAGAAAATATAGCATAAAAGGATTCAGAAAAACTAGTGAAAGACACATACAATTGAACATTCAAATAAACTAAAAATCAATCAAACCTATAAAATGATTTGACCATTCAATTTGTAAATATCTCAACTCCTCTTCACACTATGATCATGCATCATAAAATAGACACAAAATTAATATAGAAAGAATTTGGGATGAATTTCAATAAAACATATTAAATATTTTGGAAATATTTATAATGAAATCTAACCCTATGAAACTTTAAAACTACCAGATTTGTAATTATTTCACACAATAATATTAAAACACAATATCCAAATTCAGTTCCACCATTTTTATGACACTATTTCAAAGATATTTTAATAAAAAATAACATTTTTAATTAATATATCATAAATTTAGAAACTGTAAATAAAAATTCACCTTAGATTTTATAAATTTGATATTTTAAAAATTATTTCTTGTCGTCTATATAATGAAATTCCATGACCTGCTTGAAAATAATAACAATATATTAAATTTTATTCATTATAATATAAAAAATTATAAAAATAAAAAAAATTACGTGTTCAATACATTCTTAAAATTATCTTTTACTTCACCATGGATACATCATAACAAATAAAATGTCTTCTCTCCTGAAAAAAACACAAAACATCCATTGAACACTAATATAAAAGAAAATTTATTATCAGTTTTCAATATGTTATATGATATATAAAAAATTGTGAGAAAAAATATTCCATACATACTCTTTAAGATATAGAAACATCCGACATAGAATGATGAAATTCTTCTGAAATATTTCAGCAATATAAACTGTTCTTCCAGTATCCGTCATTATCAATGAAATTGGTGAAGTAAACTATAGGTCCTTAAATCCATATATATTTTTCTTATCATGCTCTATACAGAGTTTATACAAACACATAATACAAAGAAGAGACAATTATGAATTTTCAATAAAAAAAGGAACAAAAAGATTTTGTTAATGTACTTACATGGGAAAAAATGAAACATCTTGATGTTCAATTAATCTCCATTTACAAGATTTATGATATCAATTTTAAAAATACCTGCAGTCATAGCATGATGAAAAAAAAATCATCAATTAGGATCTCATATACTCCAAATGAAAAATTTGAGTATCTTATAAATCGATCCATACTTGTAGAATTTGAATTTGAATTCATGGAACATTGATTTTCTTGTCTATATAGTGTTTCATTACCTTTACAATATTTTTATAAAAAATTATAGACATATATAAACTTTAAAATGTGATAAAAATTAAATTTAAAAAATGAAATAAAATATAACTTATATACATACCTCTTTGGTAATATGTCGAAGTGTTCAGGATGGCCAAACTAAAAAATGACAAACACTTTGTCTAACTGTACTCACTTCATCTGCAAGACGTGGTATTTTTTATTAGATATCTATAATATCTTTTATAGTGACCCTATTATACTCTATCTCAATCTAGATATAATTAATTGTATCACTGGCATAATATATCATCCCATATGCAACAATATGATGAGGATCATCAATATGTTACTCATAGTAACTTGGAAGTTGGAGAGGATGTGGTGTTGGGGTAGGATAAGGAGTGGGGTCTGGAAACACAGATGTTTGAGTAGGATAAGGAGGTGGAGTGGGCTCTACTGGAGGAGGTGGAGGAGTTGGATCGATATGCTGAAACTCTCCTTTAATTTCTAAAAACAACACATGTAATGAAGCTCAGATCTTATCCTCCATCATAACTTTAAGATCTTGAAATTTGGATTCAAAAGATTTTATTTTTTTAAACATAATCCATTGAGGAAGATTCTGAACATGAAAAAACTTTTCTTACTGATGCAACTATCTTGTATCCTCATGCACAACCTGAGTGTTTGAGATTTACCAATGATGAGGCTAAAATATCCTATCTACTCTTATTAATAAAGACCCCTTGTGTTCTATACCCCTCAAGATAATATTCTATGGAATATTTGAATAAATCTACAATGAATCACAATATATAAAGAGTTGATTTAACTTTAATAAATAAATAAACTTCTTAGAATATTATCTAGTATAACTCTTGACTATTCCATAATAAATTTCCTTTCTTTCTCATCTGATCCCTCTTCTATTTTTTATGTCAAGTGGGGGTGAAGGAGAGGAATCCTCTACAGACTTATATTACTCAGTTCTCATCTTTTGATGTTTTTCTTCTAGCATGTATTCTTTTAATAACATATACCCTAACAGGGATAATTTATGAGGGTATACATTTTTTCTTGAGTATCATGATGAGATCTCATTGATTAATACAGATTATGAATTAAGAATGATGAAATCATTAACATGGTTATTAATATAAAAAACACATCTAAAAATTCAACATCGCAATTAAAAAACTATTCTGATTATCTACATTAAATTTTTTTCCCATGTATATCCATCAATAAATGTATATATATCACATGTATTTTATTTATGTCAATTTCTAAAAATAAACTATGATGTGAGGGATGATTTAAAATCCCTCAATCTCCAAGAAACCAATTGTAAACATTTCTTCCTGACACATCTAGTATAAGGTATGTAATATTTAATCTGATAATAAGGTAAAAAATATATATTAATGTAGAAATTTCAAGACAAGTAAAATAATAAAAAACAATATTACAAAAAAAGTCTCCAAATTTTTTGATAATACCACCTTTTCAACACTTCTCTAATCATAAAAAAAAATCTAACATTGTTTTTATCATATATTGATACAAAAGTCATGAATTGTTTTGAATTTGGACCTCCTGGAATATCATTATAACTAAATTATATTAGTATCCTCTATTCATAGATGTGAGAAACTTATAATTTTGTTAAATGTGTGGTGCCACGTTTACCAACCCTTCAACTCTTTTTTCCTAAGTGGATGTATATGTCTTGGGTAAAGTCGGATGAAGAGACTCATCAACAGGAGCATGTGTAAGTTCCACCCCAAAGGTATGATTATAATCATATCTATAAATATGTGGTGGATCATAGGATTGATATTTCATTATTCTACAAATAAAAGAAGCATTAATTAGTAAAAAATATATAAAAATCCAATAATTACATACAAAGGTAAATAACAAATTAATATTTATTTTAGAAAAATAAAATTAAACTAAATGTAACAAATTTTTAGACATATTTTTTATAGTTAACTAAATTGATAACAATATTAATGGGATATGAAATGAAATAAATGAATGAAAACTAAAAATCTTGACTTATTAGTTATAATAGATGTTTTCATAAATAAAAATCAAATTAAAATATCTAACTTATATAATTTTAAAAAAGTAAACCATAATTAAACACATGTTACCTGTAATATTAGAAATGTACTTAAAATTGTCTTTTCAAATTTCTTCCTAATGATCATTCTATATAGCACAAACCATGACTTCTACTCATTCATCAATATTATTTTTTAATCCTTCCTTGGATATAGGGATATCACATAAATCATCATATTATTCAAGTTAATCATCACCATCATACTGTTTTTTCTTCTCAAAACAATATACCAATATATATCAGACTGATAAAAAGTAGAAAAATTGTTTTTTATGTGTTCTAATGATAAAGGACCATTCATGTGTTCCTATTAATTCATATTGGCCAGTTTCTTTCAAAATTAATCATGTTAGACACTGTTTTTACTGATAAACCATTTAAATTTAGACACTGGAATATGAAATTTAATGTAATCAACCTCTCATATTTTTTCAAAGACACCCTAATATGCGTTCAATGAAATTTTTGAGTTTTTTTCTTTGGAACTCGAAAAATGAACTGCTTCTGTGAACACCAACACACTAATATTATGAATCACACTTCTATTGTGCTGATATTTCATATGAATAGTATATCCATTAATTTCATACCTGAACCATGTTATCATATTTAAACATTGATTTACCAGTAACAATCTCAATGTTTCTAATGCATCTATTTTAACATGCATGGTCTCATTAATCCATGAAAAAAAAAGTTTTTTTATACTCATTCAAAATTCACATATCATTATTCTTTGGATAAAATTGTTTTAACTCATTAATATGCAATGTTATATATGTTTGGGAATCATATATGTTACTCAAGATGTATAAAAATTACTTATTTATCTAATCACCTATCAACAACTTTACTTTAAATACATGATTACCCTTTCTCCCATAATTAACCCATTCAAGGTGAGATGTAGGCAAAATGATGTGCTCCACGTTAAGAAAAATATCTTGTACAAAACTACGCAACCTCCTTAGAAATATAATTCTAAATAATAGATTATTCTAGTAGATATGGATTCTGAACATACCCCTTGAATATCTTTGTATATATTTTGAAAGGGTACATCTAAAATAGATATACAGATCTGAAAATCTTTATTTATCACACCAAATAAACCATTAAATTCACCATGATATCAAAAAAAATGTAGGAAAATAAATTTCTAATATACATAGTATAAAAACAACTTTATTCTAATTTTTCTCAAATAATGAAAATATATCATCTTATTACAAATTGAATAAATGAAAAAAATAGCTTCATGATATTCATTCCGATATAGGTGTGAAATATTTAATGCAATGGAACTCGTAGGAGTTGTTACATCATGATGTGACATTCATGAGATTTAATACCTATTAACATTAAATACTTTAAAGACACAATTTTTTTTACATTTGAATAATAACCATGTGGCACTTTGATATCATTAAGACAACAAAAAAATCTATTTTTGTCCCTCTTGAATATGGTATGAAAAGCTGGGGGTAAGAATGTTCACATTCTAATAAGAGTGGGATCCAACTCTAAATGTATTCCCATCAAGAGTAAATCCATTATTGCATTTAACCCATCTTTAGTATTTCTTGTAATATCTATCAATGTTCCAATAAAACTATCATAAATATTCTTCGCTTCAGGCCTAAAATCAATGTTGTGTTTCACCTCATGATATCTCTAATATGGTAGCTCAAAAAATATTGAGAGTTTCATCTAAATACTTCTATAATTACCTAATTTATGCATCTTTATGAATTTCACAATAATGGTTTTCACCCTCTCAAAATATTGTTCAGTTGATAATTGTTTTAGAGTAATATAAAATTCATGTGAGCCTTTTAAAGCCTTTCTTAATCTTATATAAGAGTGATCTATAGGAAAAAAAATTGATGACCCATGTATACAATTTCCCCCATGTTGTAGTTGATAATATGAATTCTATTGTTTTGAAATTGTACAATACTTATGCCCCTTAACACTATATGTATACAAATTTCCATATGTTGGGATTCCATTTATAGTGAACATAATAATTCCATGTAGTTGAAAAGATTCCATTTTATAAGAATCATACACCCTTATAAGTTCTACCCATAACCATTTCAAATCATCAATTAATGGTGAAAATAAAACATCAATATCATTTCTAGGTATTTTGGTCCACAGTTCATTAATATCAACAAGACCTATGTTCACTTCATACAAAATTCAGGAGTTAAGTTGTACATTACCGATAAAGCAGTTGATTAATTATGTGTGCTATAAAGGCTTTGATATAGTTTGATTCCATCCTTTTATAGTCCAGGTTTGATCTTTATAACTTCATTTTTGAATATTGCAAACTGTTGATAAATTTTCTTCCACTATGGACAATCAGACGGATTACATATTTTTCCATCACATATCTGCTCATCAACATTCCATATTCACCTTTTTTCATCATGTGAATTATCAAATAAACATATCAAATGAGGAATTCTAGTAAGATACCAAAATTCCTTGGTTGGGGTCTCTGAAACTTCTTAATCCGCATGTGATTTTTCTTTCAACGTATTTCGTGATGTCCCACATTTAGGACACTCTTATAGGAGTTCATATTATTTACTATATACTAAACAATCATTCAGGCATACATGTATTTTCTTATACCCCAATATTATCTGGAATAATATTTTCTTGGACTTATAATGTGAATATGAAAGATCATTATCTTTAGGAACATTGTCTTTCAACAATTATAGTAGCTCTATGAAACACTTTTCACTTCATCCATGTTTTTCCTTCACGTTTATCAATTATAACACCATCGATAAAAATATATATTCCATACAACCAAGATACAATGGTTTTCAACATCACCATATAAACACTCAATTGTTGGTTGTTTCTCAATTTCATCTACATCAATACCACAAATCATTTCATCGAGTTTTTCAGATTTATCATCTTGCAGAGCACCATCATCAATATATCTGAAAATCTATCAAGTTTCACCGTGCCATATTTAGGGGATCTAACTTGAATAAAAACCATGACAAATTAAATGGTATTTGATCTATATTATTTTAAACTTCTTTAAATTTTAACATTTCAGGAATAGATAGAAAAATATGTTGTTGTTTATAACATTTTATTTAGAAAATTCTAGAAAGGATTCAACAACTTCCTCATATTCATCACATATTTGAGCTACATTATTCCAACATCGATTCATTATCTATAAAATATATAAAAAAATATATAAAAAAACATGGGTAATAATTTATAATATACTAAGATTAGTAATGAAATCAAAAAATTTAGAAAACCAAGAATGGAAGAATTAGAAGGAGACTACAAAATTTTGATAGTAAAATTCATTCATGCTGAAGTAATTACAAAATAGATTCATTTAAAAAAATGTCTCAAGTAAAAATAAATGAACATAACCTTATGAAATTTTCAAAAAATATGTACAACGATATCAATAAAATAATAACCATAAAAAAAATTTAGAATGAGAACAACTAATTCATGGTTTGTTATTTATAAAAAAAAAAATTTATTCTATAATTTAATTAACAATATAATCAAATCATAAATTGAGTCTTGATTTAAAAAAATGTCACATTAAATCATATTTCATTGGACTTCATATGGGACATAGTATTCCCTAAAAAGGTACCTGATTATCCCGCTACATCAAAATGTAGACCTGTCACCCATTCAACCCTTTTTCAATTCCCCAGTGTACCATTGAGACACATGATCATGTATAAAACACGACCAAAATATGCTCATAGTCTCAAAATTTCCATATGGGTCCTATTTATCAAATCCCCCAAAATTTTATACAAGGAATAAAATCTCACAAAATTGGTTAACCTTTAATGACTCACACAATAATAAAATTTACACCATTGTTATTCTCATAAATAAGAAGCATTGATTATTCCCTTACTCTTGATCATCCATTAGAATGGTTTTCACTAATAATAAAAAATTTCTAACTCAAATATTTTTTTTAAAACTCTTATTATATTATATAATAAAAATGTAAAATATCTTAAAAAAACTCATATATTGATGTGAAATTACATGAATAATAAATTTTTAACTCTCCCGTGCACCAATATTATCAGAACTGAAATGAACGAACTGTGATATCAACACCTAATTAATTTAAAACTCAACTCATTAACCTGAATGAAAAATTTAGAAAAAAAAACTTACACTAATCTCATCTTTTGAATAATAATCCTTTGAATGAAATATTATATAAAATAATTATAAAGTAATTCTAACAAGGAAAAAATATTTTATGAGAACAACTAATTCATAATATAAAAAAATCATAACAAATAATTAACACATTATAAAAGATATTCAAACCTTAAAGTGAACTTATTGGAGATGAGCACATCTATAATTGAATGTGTAATGATGAAGATGAAAAAAGATGAATATTTAAATATGGTAATGTGAGAATAAAGAACAGCTGATCAAATAATCATCAGTTATGGATTTGAAATCATAGAATGGCCGAAAAGAGAGAAATGGAAATGTTTGAGACTTACATTAGATGTATATTTAATGGGTAACATGAGGCCAACACAAAATAGTGCTTGATTAAAACCGTAATGTGAAATTGTATCACCAAATCAAAGAAACCAGAGTATTGGTGCTTGGGAAAGAGAGAAATGAGAGTTACAAAGTGATAATCGAAGAGTGTGTAATGAACCCCCGACCGATTCATAAAATTTTAAATGATTTGTTACATTAGTTATATTATAACTGATGTAAAAATTGGAAATTAAATTCTATTTCACATATATTATACTATAACCAATGTAAAAAAATGATATTTCAAATGAGTTATATTATAGAAATGATGTGAAAGAGCACTGGATATCAAACTCTTTACGTCAGTTTTCAAAAAACCGTTGTGAAATGTTTTCATTAAAATATTTTCATGTCACTTATAAATAACTGATGTCAAAAATATGATGTAATAAATAATTTTTATCCTATTCATATTATAAATCTCTTTATGTTTAGGGTATTAAATGTTTCATTTGATAATTATTTACATTTATGGGTCTTATTATTCAAATATTTAAAAGTTTCATGGGACACATTGATTTAAAAATAAAATTTGAAATCGATTTTTAGATATATGAAGAATGATTTAGATATGAAATAATTGAGCTGGGGACTAGTTATTTAAATCAATATAATTAATTATTATTCTCTTGAAATGAAATCATTTATTAATAAACCCTTCAAATTTGTTTCATGAAGAATAAAATAGGTTTCTACCAATAGACTTAAACTAGAAATATGATTGATCCTGAAAGTAACTATCTAAAGGATATATCTTGATATTTCAAAATTATGACATTATGAATTTCGAAAATTTAAAATTCTATCTTCATTATCCAAGATGTTTTTATAAAAACAAAATCGATGGATTTATTTTCATTATAGGCTTACTGATTACATGGCATGCGGGTTCAATTATTTACATTTTTATGTTGAGTATGCTCATTTATTCATGTTAGAATCTACTGTAATATACTCTTACTGATAATTTTACCCCACCCCATTCTAATGTTTATTTTCCACATGTTTCTAAGATGATTACTATGACTAAAATGCAGGGTTAGGTAAGAGAATACCAATTTTGTCAAATAAAATACTTTTTGTATTTTATATTTTGAATATAATTTTAATTTCAAATATGCATGTAGTTAAAAAATAATAATAAAATATTTGGTACTTTGGGATTCAATTTCTTGTATCATATGTGAATTTAATAAATTAAGGAACTGACTATGTGCTACTGTGGTCAGGGTATTTACACTCATGATCTCTGATATTATTTCATTCATGAGTGTATCGAGGTAAAAATTCTCTATAAATGTCTCTTGAATTTCCTCCTACACAATATTATCAAACATTCAATCCCAATTAAGTATGTCCCACTAACACTTTTCTTGACCACATATCATATAATTATCTAGTTTGACCCTATTCTTAGTAATAGTCTCTTGGTGGTCAAGGATTTTATGGAATGACTCAATCCAGAACTCTACTTCCTCTAGTCCACAGTCACCAAGAAATGTTTGACGGTTCTGAAATTAGAAATATTGTGCCATTTCACACATACTTTTCCGAACCCAACCAGAGTATCTTTCAATAAAATGAATAAATCAAAAAAATTCTCATGGAACTACACTGTGGATTATTCACCAAGAAATATGAGAGCCTCTTGTTCCGATACTGGAGGTACATTTCCAGCAATGACCACATGTCATGCTATCGACAAGAATCATCTTGGAGGCATATCTATATAATTCCAAAAACATGTATATTTCACAACATTATCACATTTAATATAGTGATTCAGAAATATACTAAACAATTCATCCACCATATCCAGTCAAATATCCAAAAGAGAGGATCTATCATTCCCTTCAACCACCACTCTCATAGGTCAAGGATCACATAGTGTAAAATTTTTAATAATTAATGTTTCTCATTATACACACATTTTAACCATTTCATTTACTTTATTTAGCATCATTTTACAATTATAATTTTCATATTAGGTACCATTTTCATGTAAATTTTACAATAAAGAAAACCATTTTTCTTTTAACAAGTAATCCCAAAACATTATTTTTTATGTGTGCCTAAAATGATGTTTGTCCCATAATAATACTAAGTACCTAAAATGATGCATGAAAAAAAATATTCTATATTGGGCCAGAATGAAAAAATATTAGAAAAGTAACAACATCACACAAATAGTGCATCAATCGAGGTGAAATGACAATCAATTATAATAGAAAACAACAATAACAACAATCCCACTCTCGATTCTTATTTTTCCCCATGTATATGAATTAGCTACTCCCTTACATGACCTAAAGACCCAATGTTTTTTCAGTTGAAATCCCTTCTAATAATTATGCCTTATAGTATAATCACATTTAAATGAACAATGAAATATCATGACACTAAATATTATGTGATCATTAAACATAATGTTTCCACATCTATGTGTTGAGTTTTGAAAATCTGACATACGCAGTTGCGATTAGTATGATGATTGGAGTCTAATAGAAAAAAATTAATTTTTTGTGAATAGTAACATACCCTTATGAATAGTAATGTTACCCTTATGAATAGTAATATACCCTTATGAATAGTAATATCATGTTTTTTAGTATATATGTAGGATTTGAGTTAAATTATGATGTACCTATGTTTTGGAATAAGTAAACAAATGTTTTAAAAACTAAAATTTGCAAGTAAATTGTGATTTTAATTAAAAATTAAATTAATCATATTTAAAAAACTATTTTTGAAAAATGGAAATAATTTTTGGATTCTACACGTTGAAAAGTGGTTAAGGTGATTTTTTTGGGATTTTTATGAAATAGTTGAGTTTTTGGTGAATAGTAAAATACATTAATTTACCGTATAAAAACATTATAATTTAAACACACTATTCTTAAAATCACAAGTGATCTAAGTACCCAAATCATGAACTCACATGCCCTATTTACTATTATTTGTCATGGAATCATCACTATTTATTATGTTGGTGGAAATTAATAAACTAATGATTAAAATATAAAGAAAACCCCTCTCCCCTCCACTATAAATACCACCATTCACACCCTCATTTCCTCACACCAATCAATATCCAAGACTTTTCTAAAATATTCCCATGAATTTTCCCTATACCCTATCCAACTTCCAATAACTTCTGGTCTCATCAAAAGACCAAGCCTAGGTTTTTTTAAAGAGGATCTTAAGAGGAGGATTCCAGAGGTAATTTCTCCCTCTCTTTTCCTTTAATTTCCTTTCAATTTCAAGGTATTTTCTTATTATATCCCCAATTATCATCATCCAAATGGTATGTTAACTCCAGTATCAAACATATAATTTAATTTTTTGATTATAATGTGATATTAATCATCTAACCCCCTTGTCCTCTTCTTTTTATTTTAGGAAGGAAGACGTTGTTCATGAGTTGTTAATTTATCACCTTCAAGAACGACATGTTTTTTTCCTTTACAGCCTTCAAATCTAGACATGAAACCGTTTTTATAGATAAAACATATTATATTATATGTATTACATCCTATTTCATGTTCTAGAACTATCTTATATACATATTACTAAAATAATAAATAAAACAAGTTCATTGTGGTCGAAAAATCACCTGAATTAACCCAAATGATCATCATTAAATTTTAACTAATGATTAATCCACATGGTATATAAAATAAATCATTATAATATTATTTAAACTCCTATAACATCATGAATAACATGTAATATCAGTTTTGTATGTTTACCCATGTTCTACATGAACTTCCATTTACGAATACAAGTGAACCGTTCAAGAAAACCATAAAAATGAAAATTCCCAAACAATGGATTTAAACCATATAACTAATCCAAAGGCCCATAAACAAACATAATGAAACCATAATGAATCATATTCATGTGAAAAAGGTTCTATAATTGTTAATTAATTAATATAATGTGGTTATATAGGACTTTAAGGGGAATAATGCATTCAGAAACAATGTAAGGGGAAATTCTCGATTCCAACTTTCTTTCTTCGGGTTCTCCCTCTTTCACTCCATTTTTGGTATAGTCACTCCATAAAAATAATTTTTTCATCATTATCTTACCTTTTCTTGGATATAAATATTTTCCACTAGAGTTTATGTCAAACAAATGTTTTCCAAAATAACCTTTCTTTCAAAAACACACCTTTTAATTCTCACTCAAGGATGATGGTTATTGTATCAAGTATGTTATTACCACTTTTTTTAGAGAAACCAGGGTTTATGAATGTGTTCTTATGAAATGAAACCCATTAATTTCCATGGATTTGTTATGTTTATTTTTTATATATTTTCTATCTGGCATGCATGAAAAAGATAATGTTATAATGTGACGGGTGCGCCTGGAATTGTAGAGCGCAATATGAATGTTTGGATGTGACCGATGCACCAAGAATTATAAAGAACTCCAATCCATTGGGTAAAGTAATGAAACTCATTATTTAAAGTGAAATGTTTTGTGAACAAGATTCTTGATTTTTTCACAAGTATGTGTGGTAGTGAACCACTATGACATGATGTTTCATTTTTTATGCATTGCCACATTTCAAGTCTTTTATTAATTATTCCTATCACATTCATGATCCTTTGCCTATGTTATGATTATTCTCACCCATTGTTATATTTTTCATATCTATCCTCTTAATAGGCTTTTAGATCACCCATTTTTTGATGTATTTCCTCAGGTGACTATATGTACAAAGGTGGGTAATGATCCAATAAGAATCTAGAGACGAAGGAATTAAATAAATGTTTATGGTTGATATTGTAAAAGTTATGTTTGGTCCTTACTTTCCCAAGACACTAAACCTTTGTATCCTCATGGTGTAAGACTATTATGTTGTTTATCTTTATAATTATGTAATAGTAATATAATAAAAAGGCATGTCGTTATATATGGTATCAGAGGAAAGGTTTAGTTAATTTGGGAATTAAGATTTGTAAACCCTATAGAAAAACTCTAGGATAAGACTAAGTAAAAATATGAACACAAGAGAATTTACATAGGGATCCCATAAGTTATGATTTTAGTAAAAAACTTGTACAAATTAATAAGTTATTAATTGGTGACTTGATGAATTATGTTTTGTTCTAACCTTTTATATTTTAGAGAATGTTGGGAACCAGGAAAAACTAGGCCAACAACTCGTGCGAGGGACAATGCAATAATTGCCTAAACTTCATCCCCAATTATTTGGGAGGTGGAATTAAAAACATCATGGAGATGCTTACCCAACTATCCGAGGTTATGAAAAATAACCGGAATAATGGGGAACTTTTTCCTTCACCTAAGAGAGAGAAACTAGTTGTCGAGTGTTTTATGTGTCAATGACCACCGATGTTTAGTGGATCATCTGGTCCACTAGTTTTGGAATAGTGGGTAAAATTCAAGGAGAAGATATTTTCCATGCATCACTGTTCTGATACGGAGAAGGTGACACTAGTCGTTTATCGTCTAGATGGAGAGGCCGATCAATGGCAGGCTTTGATTAAGAACACCAAGCCAAGTGACGAAATTTAAGAGATGGAATGAGAAGACATTAAGATAATGTTTCTTAGCAAGTATTTCCCAAGAAATATTCTTATGAATATGGAGAGAGAATTCATAGATTTGAAGAATAAGGAAGGAGAATCTGTCATAACCTATGAAGAGAATTTTAAAAGGCATTCAATATACACATTGGGTTTTGTTATCAGCAATGATAGAAAAATTGATAGATTATTTAGTACATTATAACAACATATTCAAAAGGCTCTTGAAATTAGAGACTTTGGGGGTTATGAATATGTTGTTAAGTGTTCTCTCAAAGTGGAGATGGAGTTTGGAGAATGGTCCCACAACAATGGTGATAAGAAACGAACAATGTAATTTCAAGCTGGAGGATTTAATGATAAAGGTGGGAAGAAAACTCAATGGCCCATATGCCAAAAATGTGGGAAGTTGCATCATGGAAATTTCCTCAAAGGGATGGGTAAATACTTCAGGTGTGGGAAATAAGGATACCTAGCTCAGGAGTGTTGGAAAGACATGATAAGGAAGGAAAATGTGGTGGAAGAAAGGAGATAACCACCCATGATTCAATGCTATAACTGTAGGGAGTAAGGTTACTATGCAAGCTAGTAAACTAAACCTCAAGTCCTCACCGGTAATCAGCATCAGCAACCACCAAATCCGAAGGATCAAGGAAAGGATTATTCCACCACTACTATGGAAGTGGAGAAAGATAATGAATTCATACAACATACACTTCCTATTCACTCAAGAATGAACAAATTCTTATTTGATTCTGGTTCTACATATTCCTTTATATCTTGCATGTTTTCTAGAACTATAGAATTGAAGACCAGAAACCTTGAAGTAGAGATATCTATAAAAAAAATAAGTGGTGAAATTATTTCAGCCCAAGTTTTTGACTCTTCTCCTATTGGAATATGTGGGATTATTCTTCTATAAAATCTCGAAATACTTCCCTTGGTGAAATTTGACACTATAATTAGAATGGATTGGATCTCTTTATAAATATCACATATCAAATTTCAGGAAAAAGAAATATCTTTTCATATTCCAAACCATACCATGCTCCTCTACAAATGCAAGGAATATCATGAATCTCCTTTGAAAAATACTTCAACTATGTGGGTGTTGATTCCCTATGAAGAATCATACCTCACCCAAATGGTTGAGTCAAAGGAAAGTTCCAAACTTGTTGAAATGCCCATTGTGAGGGAATATGATGATGTATTTCCTAAAGAGTTACCCAGACTTCCCATTGATCATGAGGTAGAGTTATCAATAGAACTCATACCTGAAACTGATCCTATCTCAAAGTGTCCCTATAGGATTTCTCTTATAGAACAGAAAACATTAAATAAGTGGCTACAAGATCATTTGGACAAAGGGTTCAGAGTCCCTTGTGCATCACCTTGGGGTTTGTCGGTGCCCTTTGTAAGGAAGAAATATGGAATAATGCGGCTATGTATCAATAATAGGAAACTTAACAAGATCAATATAAAGAACAAGTATCCTCTTCCAAGGATTGCCAACATGTTTGATCAGTTAAGAGGAGATCAATACCTCTCAGAGGTGGATATTTGTTCTAGATATCATCAGCTAAAGGTGAAGAAGGAAGATATTCCAAAGACTTCCTTCCGTACAAGGTATGGGCACTACGAGTTTCTGGTGATGCCCTTCAGACATACTAATTCCCCTAAAATCATCATGTATTTGATGAACGGAGTCTTTAGACATTACCTCAACAACTTTTTGGTAGTGTTTATCAATGATATTATAATCCAATCCAAGATAAAGGAGGAACATGAAGAATATCTATAACTTTTGTTAGTTACATTGAGAATGGATAAGTTGTATGCTAAGTTTAACAAGTGTAACTTTTGGATGAAGAAAGTAACAATATTGGGACATGTGATCACAAGTGAGGGAATTTCTGCGGACAATTCAAAAACAAAGGCAATTGAAGATTGGATGGGGCCCGATAGTTTCACAGAAATCTGTATTTTTCATGGATTAGCTGGGTACTACCGACGTTTTTTGAGAAATTTCTCACGATTTTCAATCCCACTAACTAAGTTATAAAGGAAAAGGGTAAAGTATGTTTGTATAGAAGAATGTGAGGGAAGCTTTGAAGAGCTAAAGAGAATACTGATCACTACACCTGTACTCACACTACTAAAAAGTGGATAAAGTTTCGTGATATATAGTGATGCTTAAATGAAAGGCTTGGGTTGTGTACACATGAAAAATGATAATGTGATAGCCTAAACATTATGGTAGTTGAAGATCCATGAGACAAACTACCCGATGCATGATCTAGAGTTAGAATCTGTGATTTTTGCATTGGAAATTTGGTGGAACTACCTTTTGGTGTGAAGTGTGACATATACACTGACCACAAAAGCCTAAAGAATATATTCACACAATAGGATCTCAACATGTGTCAAAGGAGATGGTTAGAGCTAATAAAGTATTACGATTACTCTATTAACTATCATCCTAGAAAGGAGAACAAGGCAGATGATTCTCTAAGAAGAAAAGTATGTGATACTCTATGAATGTTGCGGATTAAGAAAGACCATATCTTATTGGATATGAAAAGGATGGATTTGGAAATCATAAGGGTATGGGATACATCCTAACTTTCCAAAATTATTTCAAAATCATCAATCCATGAGACGATTAAAGTGGCACCAAGGGATGATATAGAGTTACATAAGAAGGTGAATGTAGTAAATAAAGGGAATCTTCACAAGTTCTATATCGATGATGAAGGTGTGATTTGGTTTGGAACACATAATTTTGTGCATTAATCACCCAGGATAATTAAGGAGCTACTGGAAAATGAACATATCTCAACATTATCTATCTATCCTGGTAGCACCAAAATGTACTGAGATATCCATGAACACTTCTGGTAGGATAAAATGAAAAAGGAGATATCAAAATATATCTCATGTTTCTTGGTATGTCAGCAAGTTAAAGCTGAGTGAAAAAAGTCCAAAGGGTTGATACATCCATTGCTTATACCCATGTGGAAATGGGAGAATGTCACTATGGACTTTGTAATGGGTCTCATGAATATTTCCAAGGGAAATAATGTGATATGGTTTGTGGTTGACCAACTCACCAAGACTGCCCATTTTATCACTATTTGGGAAGATCTATTTCTTGAAAAACTTACAAGGATATATGTGAAGGAAGTTGTGAGACTGCCTGGTGTTCCACTACCGATTGTCTCTAATCATGATCCATGGTTCACATATAAATTATGGATAAGTCTTCAATATTCCTTGAGTACTGAATTTAATTTCAACATGACCTATCACACCCAAACTGATGGCCAATCTAAAATAACTATTCTAATGTTTGAAGACATTCTAAGAGCCCGTTATTTATAATTCAAAGGTGGATGAGATCGGTATCTCCCATTGGTTGAGTTCTCAAACAACAATAGCTTCCACTCGAGTATTCAGATGGATCCATATGAAGATTTGAATTGAAAGTGATTCAGAACTCCAACCTATTGGGTTGAAGTTTGAGAAAGAAAGGTACTTGGACCTGATCTTGTGCAAGAGATGATATAGAAGGTTCAATTTATCCAAAAACACATCAAATATGCTCATAGTCGGTAAAAGAGATATGAGAAAAATTGTCAAAGGGACATGAGGTTTGACATTGAAGATAATGTATTCCATTGAATATCACAATGGAAGAGAGTTATGTGGTTTAGAAAGAAAGTGAATCTAAGCCCAAGGAACATTGGCCACTTTAAGATCCTTGACCACAATGGAGCCGTGGCCTATCAGATTTCACTTCTGCCGAATATGGATCATGTTCATGATGTGTTTCACATATCAGTCATGAAGAAGTACATACCAGATCCCTCACATGTATTGAACTCGGAGGTGGTATAATTGGAATATGATCTCTCTTTTGGGGAGGATCCAGTAAAGATTCAATATTGGAGATATAAGGTTATATGTAACAAGAAAAATTACCTTTTCAAAGTGTTGTGGAAGAACCATAAATTTTAAGAGGCTACTTGGGAACAAAAAGAGGATATGAAGGAGAAGTACCCTCACCTGTTTATGTAAAAAATATTTCGAGGGATAAATTTCATAAGGGGAGAAGAATGTAATGAACCAATGTTTTGTCAATGGAAATCCCTTCTTATAATTATTCTTTATAGTATAATCATATTAGAAAGAACAATGACATATCATGATACTAAATACTATGTGATCATTAAACATAGTTTTCCACTTCTATGCATTTAATTTTGATAATCTGACATACATTGTTGTGATCAGTTAGATTTATGGAGTCTAATAGAAAAAATGTAATTTTTGATGAATAATAATGTTACTGTAATGGCCCGGACCCTCCTGTTTCATTACTTTGACAATTTTTGGTGCTTGGGAAACCCTAAACCCCATCACTAAGTCCGGATCTAAAGGGCAGCATGTCAGTGGTAGGATGGCACTGTGGTGTCACCAATTAGTGACACCGATCAGTGACACATGGGCTTATCAGGGTTTTCCTTCCCCAGTTTCCCGTAACACCACTTTTTAAGTATTTTAAACCTTTTTAAAGTGGTTCAAGGCCATTTTTATCCCTATAAACAATGTTTTAAATCCACTAAGAGTGTTTCAACCCTCACCAGACCCGTTTTACTTTATTTAAATGAAATACTTTAAGGAACAATTGTTATGGACACCTCTATGATGAGAAGTATTAAATAAAAATTTATTCCATCGTGTGTAACTACCCAACCATAAGGTGAAACCCTGATCCACCGTTAAATCCATTAAAGATCTTCATATCTCGTAACTCCAGGATCTCACCTTTTTATCACACTAAATTTATTTCTTTCTTCCTCTTGGATAGTTTCTTTTCTTCCTTGGGGCGTTTGGAGTCCCATTTTCTAAGGCTAGTGGTGCACCTATGCCTGAGCCTTTCCTACTCATTCTTGGATTCCTTGAAGTTCCTCCCCTATAAGTCACATATCCCCAGTTCTTGGTGTGGGGATAAAAACTTCAACCATTGATCATCAAGTAGGGGTTTTCCTTTGTCTCTCCCTTTAGTGTGTATTATATGGGGTTGGAATGATAATGTTTCCTTTAGGGATGGATGAAACCAAAACATAATGAAGATAATAAATGGATTTTTAAAGAATGTAGGAGTGTGTTTGATGGTGTTGTTTTACTCTTTTATATTTTCCTATATGTTGTGAATTTTATGGGATTATGTCCACTGAAAATCATGGTCGTTGGTGGTCCTTTCTTGCACAATAATGAATCTCTGTTTTATAGATAAATTATTTGATTTAATGGTTGTAACATGGAAACTAGTTAATCATGTAAACTTTGTTGATTAAATGGATTAAAAATGAATTAGAATCCTTGCGTGGTCACCCCGATTAACCAAACAGAAAGAAGAAAATTAATAAATAGTGTGTTTGAATCTAAATACTTCCATTCACTGTCTTGGTGACACGTGTGGTTGTTCTTCTTGGTACATGTGGGGTGACGTAGATGACGATGGGATCCACTATGGTGGTTTAATTTGTTTTTGGACTTGATGCCATGTGGGGACATATTTTGGGGCTTGTTTTGGTCCTAGTACTTCAAGGGATCTCACATATACCTTTTGTTGTCGTGAATTTACATGAGAATCAAATGTGAATGCTTAAATTGATGCTTGGATATTTTTCCTACCTTCTCATGTGGCTATGCCTGTTAGATGGCCGGTAGTAAAGAATTATTTAAATGGAACCACTTGAATATGATAATAAGAATGGTTTCAATGAGGAATTGTTTTCCAGGAATGAATTGTGACTTGGTTGAGGCTGTTGTTACTTTTATGAATGAATAATAACGAGGGTTTTTGTGTACGGGATGGTTTTGGAACCCCTAGGTTGGGATGAGTTCTTGTTTACCAATATGTATAATTAAGTTTTTATGTTTCTTATTTGCACCCCACCCAAGTTGATAACTTCATGCCGAACACCCCCATTTCATGGGGGATGGTGTTTTCCCCAACACTCCTATGAGTGGATGGTTATTATCACCTTTATACTACCTTTTATGAGTATCACAAGACTCTTCGGGTAGGTTGTGATGGCCTGAGGTCCATTATAGCCCAAGATTCTTTGGGTAGGGTAGTTTTGGTGGTTGGCTTAGGTGTGTGCGGGCAGGTTGTTTCCCAAGATTCTTCGGGACGAGGCCCATATGTGATTTAGCGTGGCAGTATTTGTTTAGGCCCAGGTGTCTTCGGGCATGGCAGTAGTTGTTCTATACCAGTTACATTTGATTGTTGTGGCCTAGGTTTTTGCGGCGAGATGTGTGGTTTTGGTAGCCTGGGTGTGTGGGGGCAGGGTATGGAAGTGGGACTACGATGAGAATGGGGGGGGGGAGGTCTGACGCGTAGGATGTCTTCAATAACCAGTGGGAAAGTGGTGTGGGGTACCCAAACATCGATGTGTTATTACTACTACTTTACTTGACTTGAATTATTTGGGGAGTGTTCCTTGGTGATGTTTGCGTGGATAGTTTCCTTGCTAGGTACTTTGGTTATCTCCTTTTCTCACAGGGAATTAGAATGCATCCCCACTTGTGCATGAGAGCTTTTGGTTTTTCCCTATTGAGTATACCTGTATATTCACCCAACGTATATAAAATCTACTTTCAGGTTTCCAGGAGGAATTCATGGATCATACGGGACCGTACTAGTTCGGATTTTGGGACAGTTTTTGTTGCATTTTTTCTTTTCTTTGGTACTTTCGTTTAGATTTTTCTTGTACTTTTGTAGCACTTACTTTTGGAACATGCATAAGGGAATGGTTTGTTTTGGATTTACTTTTAACTCTAGTTTTGGTGTTGTTTGGTATTTTCTATCTTATCTCCCAATATTTATAATTAAAAAGGGTAATGCCTTCCATATTTTGTGTGATTATATACACTAGGTGCTAGTCACCACTTCAGAACCTATTTAAGGTGAGTTTCATGGGTCATTATATCTCCTTCAACTTGAAGAAGGAAGGGTCTAGAAATTCACTGTCCCTTCCCTCATATTGGTGAAGGCGGGTTGTGACAGAATGGTATCAGAGATAGTGGATGATAGATATGATGGAGCTTGGGGTTAGGCATAGTGAGGATCACATGGGATGGTTGGGAAATAGTGTTAGGAAATCTTGATGTGTGAAACAGGCTAGGGAAGACTAGATAAGACACAGGATTTTAGGGTCCCCTGTGATCCGATGCAAGGACTTGGGACCTACTGAACGACCAAGTGAGGCTATACAGATTAAAGGGTATAGAACCTACGAAAGGTACATGCATCATAATGACCTGTTTTTTTGTGTGTTTTGGGTATTCTAGGAATTTAAAATAAATAAAAAGTCTAAGAAGCATTTTAAAGTATACTTTTACACTACCAAGGCTTAGGATTTCCATGTTTACCTTGCAGCTATGGCACCCGGACGAAGACCATGAGTAGTGTGGACAATCGAGGTCTAAGAGGATGATTTGGATGATCAATATAGGGATGATCTAGAGGAGGAGGGTGACCATTGGAAGAGGAAGATTTATTCCTTTCAGTGACATACCCTTGGGAAGTACGAGGGTAGCCTCTCAGTCATAGAGATAGAGAGTTGGATTGTGGAGCTAGGGATAGATTTCAGCTTGATCTAATCTTTAATAGAGTACTAGATTCCTCTAGATATGATCCAGATTCAGGGAGCAGCGTGTTAGTGGTGGACTCTCTATCTTTGGGAGAAGAGGGAGGCCGAGGTTTCATGGAATGAATTTTATATGGAATTATGGGCTGAATTCATCTCCTCCGCAATGAAGGATGAGAATAGGTAGAAGCTACTCTCCCTTCAATAGGGGATTATGTTAGTGAGGGATTTAGGGATCAAGTTCAAGGATCTCCTTCATTTTTTTCTAGACCTTTTTCCGGATGAGGACTCTCAAGAGAGACGTTTATAGGAGGCACTCTGACCTTCTCTTCAGTATGGTGTTACTCCCTTTACCCTACCGACATACTTGGAGGTTTAGAAGAAGTCTGAAGTGGTGGAGAGGATGCACATGCTTGGAGGTGTGTCGTGAGAGGGGAGCCAATTAGGCTCATCAATGGGGAAATCCTTCAGCATTAGGGCTCCAGCGTCTGGACCTTCCATGTTTTAGCTAGTGGGGAGTAGGCCCCATAAATTCCATTTTCGATCTACTAGTCCTCACCCCTTCCTTGAGATCCTAGAACCGATTTTCTTAATCTGTGGTAGTCATGGGCACCTTCAGAATCAGTTCTTGGACCGAGTACAGTACAGTGGAGGTGGGCCGGTTCAGCGCCCACCTTAGTAGCAGCAGTTTCTAGCCAGGCCCTTTCAGCAGTAGCAATAGGGACAACGAGCTCCCACTCCTCTGAGGGTAGAAATTGAAGGAGGAGGCCGACCTTAGAGATCTCCTCAAGTACCTCGACCATGGTGTGTTTGGGGAGGAAGCTAATAGCTGAGGGGTAGAGGAGTTTGGCCTGGCCAGTTGCACACCATAGATGTAGCAGTTCCAGCAAGGCTAGAAGTCATTCGCGGTACGATCTTCTTGTTCAGAACTCTTGTTTCTACCTTGTTTGATTAAGGAGATTCTCAATCCTTTGTTTCACCTAGTCTAGTCCATGATCTAGGTCTAGACACAAAGTGACTGCCCATACCCTTGGTTTTGAGTACGCTGGTCAGAGGTCAGACTAGTTTGTCTCATGTTTTCCAGGGATGCATGCTGATGTTGGGGCCACATCAGTCCCTTGGGGACCTTCTTTTGCTTCATATGCAGCTGTATGATGTCATTTTAGGCATAAACTGGTTTTTATCTACGTGCATCATTATCAACTGCATCTGGAGATGATTCATGTTTTAATATATGGACGACCAGCGTGTAACTTTTGTCGGCAAGCGGGGTTGTTCAGAGGGAAGCCGACAAATGGAGCCCCTCATTTCCTTGTTAGCTGAGATATCAATGGAGTTGGAAGATATAGAGATGGTGGAAGTCCCAGGGATTGTCATTGAGCTCATGAACGTCTTCCCTGAAGTGGTGGTGACCTTACACCCTCGACGTGATTTTGAGTTTGGGATAGACTTGCAACCTGTTGACCATCCGATTTTGATGGCTCCCTATCAGATGGCACCTTATGAGTTATAGATTTAGATTGACAATTTAATGAAGAATGGATTTGTTAAACCAAGCACATCACTATGGGATTATCTAGTATTGTTCACAAATAAGGCAGACAATGGTCTTATGCTATTAGTAGACTACCGAAGACAGAACCATGTAATGTTCAAGAACCGTTACCCCCTCCTGAGGATCAATGACCTTTTTGATTAGTTGAAGGGGAATGATGGTTCTCCAAGATTGAATTGTGGTCAGGATATCACCAGTTGAGGGTGAATAAGGGGGACATATCAAAGACTGCCTTCAGGTATAGATATGAGAACTTTGAGTTATTGGTCATGTTGTTCGACATTACGAACTCACAGGCTATGTTCATGGGGATCATGAACTCTGTCTTCTGAGAATATCTGGAATGGTTCATAGTCTTGTTTATTGATGACATCTTGATCTACTCAATATTATAGGAGGATCACACCGATCATCTGAAGATGATTTAGAGGTCCTCCAGCAGCACTGTTTCTACGAAAATTTGTCCAAGTGCAAGTTCTGGATGCGAAAAGGGAACTTCCTTAGACACGTGGTGTCTGAGTAGGTAATAGTAGTGGACCCGTCAAAGGTCGAGGTAGTTGTTTCTTGTGAATCACCCAAGAACGTGCCAGAGGTTTATAGTTTTCTGGGTCTAGTAGGTTACTACTAGAGATTCTTACCAAACTTCGCCCGAGTTGTAGCACCTTATATAGACTTGAACAAGAAAGACCAGGCATTTTTATGGAGTGGGAGATGTGCGGTAGCCTTTAGTTATCTGAAGGGGAAGTTGTTTATTGCCTTAGTGATTAGGTTTCTAGAAGAAGGGGTGATGTTTGAGGTGTTATGTGATGCTTCAATCCAAGTCTTGGGGTGTGTGCTGATGTAACAATAGGGGTGATCTCTAATGGGTCTATACAGTTATGTCCCCCTAAGCATAACTATGCCACCCATGATCTGGAGCTTGTAGCGGTCGTGTTCGCACTAAAGTTGTGGAAACATTACCTTATTAGGGAATGCTTTGTGGTCTTCACAGATCACAAAATATTGAGGTATATATTCTCCCAGTGAGACCTAAACATGTAACAACAGACGTGGATGGAGTTTATTCAAGACTATGACTTTGAAATTTCCTACACCTTAGGAAATGGGAACATTGTGGCCAATGCCTTAGGCAGGAATTCAAAGGAGGACATGGTTCGAGAATTGGTAGACACTTGGAAAGCGATGGAGGAGTTGGATGCCCTACACATGGATGCAAGGGTGGCATATGGAAGAGGCTATCTGTTCTAGATGATAGTGAATTCATCTCCATTTTAGCAGGTGGAGAAGTCTCAGTGGGGAGACTTAGAGAGTGAAGTGATGCATGACTGTGTTAGTCAGGGAAATACTCCAGAAGGATGGTTAGAAGACAGACATTCTCAAATGATTTTCCGAGGGGAGTTGTTTTTATAATAGATGATGCCCGAGGTAGTTCTCTGTGAGTTCCATAACACACTCATTATAGTATACCTAGTAGTTTTTAAGATGTAATGAGGCCTGAGGGAATAGTTTTGGTGGCCCGGGGTGAAATGAGCAGTGGGGGAGTTTGTGGCAAGGTGCCTAGTGTGTTAATAAGTGAAGGTTGAACCCCACATACCATGAAGTTTATTGCAACCTTTAGATGTCCCAAAGTCGAAGTGGGATGAAATATCGATGGATTTCATCACAAGACTACCTAGGGTTCAAAGAGGATGTGATGATATCCGGGTAGTGGTAGACCGGTTGACGAAATCAGCTCCCTTCCTGACAATCAAGGAGTCGAGTGCGGTGGATGACTTATCACAGAGATATGTGGATGAGGTGGTGTATTTTCATGGAGTTCCGAGGTCCATAGTCTTGGGTAGGGATTTATAGTTTACCTCAAGAATTTGGAGGGGATTGCAACATGCTTTTGGAACCCAGCTACGTCTTAGCACTGCTTTTCCATCCCCAGACAGATGGCCAGACATAGATGACCATCCAGACATAAAGGACATGCTAAATGCATATATTTTGGACCTTGGGGGATTATGGGAATGACATTTTCACTTATTAGAGTTTTCCTACAATAATTTTTATCACTCTACTATTGGCATGGCACCATTTGAGGCCTTATACGAGAAACCATGTAGTTCGACAGTGTGCTAGAACGAGGTTGGGGAGGCATGCATTCTTGTCTTCGAGGTAGTGAAGATCACAAAAGAGAAGGGTTAGATTTTCCAAGAGAAGATAAAGGTGGATTAGGACCGGAAAAAATCATATGATGATCATAGGATGAGACCCTTGGAGTTTGAGGTCGGGGACCACATGTTCTTGAAGGTATCCCCTTGGCATGGGAAACATAGGTTCGGTAAGGGGATTAAGCTTTCTCCAAGGTTCATCAGACCCTTTGAGGTGTTGTGGCAGGTCAGTAAAGTGGCATATCAGCTAGTGCTACCATCTCCATTGAGAAGGGTGCATGACATCTTCCATGTGTCTCAGCTCCGTCAATATCTACATGATGATTCACACATCCTTGACAGGGGAAGTTGGATATTGAGGACGACACTGCGTTTGTAGAGAGGCCATTGAGGATTAAAGATCGTGAGGAGAAGATGCTTCATGGACAAACCATTCTCTTGGTTCATGTGTTGTGGAGGTATAGTGGCCATGTGGAGATTACTTGGTAATGGGAGGCACAAATGCATTCCTAGTACCCAGATCTATTTTGAGTTTTGTTGTATTTTGTTTCATAGTTGTTTGTGATGTAGTGGTTGTCCTTGTTAACTATGAAAGGTGTTGTTTTCATTATTCACTGAATGTGTGTGAAGAGTCCTGACTATGGTGGAGGGGAGGACCTGATCCCTAATTAAAAATAATTAAAGTGGATGCGATTGAATTAGTATGGGTGAGTCGGTGCTTCTTAATGTGGATAATATCTTGATATGGGGGAAGGGTCTCCCTAATCCATATGACTGTATAGTTTGAACTTTATGTTTGTGTTGTCACTTGAGGGATAGGTGTTCCTAGATGGCCAGGAGGTTTACTATTCAGATCTATCATTCAAGGTGGTTGTTCAGCCCCCTCTCTTTTATTCGGGTCTATTTTTGATTCTCAAGGGCGAGAATAGTTTGAGAGTTATCTAATGTAATGGCACGAAACCTCCTTGTCCAGTACTTTTCCAATTTCTTGTGTTTAGGACGCCATGGACCCCATCACTATGTCCATATCTAAAGGGCAGTGTGTTGGTGGCAGGATGTCACTGTGGGGTCACCGATTGCTATGTCACCAATCCCTACCACATGGGCTTATCAGGGTTTTATTTCCCAAGTTTCCCATAACACAACTTTTAGATATTTTAAACCTTTTTAAAGTGGTTCAAGTCTATTTTTATCCCCTTAAACAATGTTTTAAATCTACTAAGAGTGGGGAGACCCTCACTAGACCCATTTTTCTATCCTTAAATGAAATTGTTTAAGGCATATCTATTATAGATGCCTCTCCGATGGGAACCATTAAATAACAATTTATTCTATCTTGTGTTACTATCCAACTGTGTGGTGAAACCACGATCCACCTTTAAAGTCATTCAATATTTTCGTATCCCGTAACTCTAGGATCTCACCTTTTTATCGCACTAAAATTCTTTATTTCTTCTTACTGGATGCTTTATTTCCTTCCTTGGTGCGTTGGGAGTCCCCTTTCCCAAGGCTAATGGTGTGCCTGTGATGGTGTCTTTCCTACTCATTCTTGGAGTCCACAGAGTTCCTCCCCTGAAATTGATGCATCCCCAGTTCTTGGTGTGAGGAGAAAAACATCGATCATTGATCATCAAGTAAAGGTTTTCCTTCATCTCTCTCTTTAGTGTGTATCATGTGGGGTGGGTATGATAATGTTTCCTTCAGTTATGGATGAATCCAAACCATAACAAAGATAATAAATGGTTTTTTAAATAATGAAGGGGTGTGTTTGATGGTGCTTCTATACTCTTTTATATTTTCCTATATATTGTGAATTTTATGGGCTTATGTCCATTGAAAATTGTGTACATTGGTGGTATTTTCTTGTGAACTAATGAACCTCTATTTTATTGATAAATTCTATGATTGAATGGATAAAACATAGAAACTATTTAATCACATAAAATCGGTTGATTAAATGGATTCTCAATGAATAATAATCCTTGTGTGGTCTCCCTAGTTTACCAAACAGAATGAAGGAAATTAATAAATGGTGTGTTTGAATATAAATAATCCCTTGCTCTTTAATTGTGACATGTTTGGTTGTTCATCTTAGTGCTTGTTTGGTGATGTGGATGAGAATGGGATACCTGGTGGTGGTTCAGTTGGTTTGTGGATGTGAGGTCATGTGGGTTTGTATGTTGGGGCTTGGTTTGGTTCCAGTACTTTTAAGGATCTCTTACATCCCATTTGTTGTTGTGACTTTACAAGAGAACCGAGTGTGAATGCTTAAATTGAGGCTTGGTTATTTTTCCTTCTTTGGCTTGTGGCTATTCCTATTAGTTTCCTAGTTGTGAAGAATTATTTAAATGGAACCACTTGGATATGATAACAAGAATGATTTCAATGGGGAATTTTTTTCAAGGAATGAGTTGTGACTTGGTTGATGATGTTGTGACTTTTATGAATGAATTGTAATGAGGGTGTTTGTGTATGGGCTGGTTTTGGATACCCTAGGTTGGGATGACTTCTTGTTTACCTATATGTATAATTAAGTTCTTATGTTTCTTATTATCAACACACCCAAGTTGATTTCTTCGTGCCGAACACCTCCATTTCACTAGGGATGGTGTTTTTCCCAGCACTCCTATGAGTGGCTAGTTATTAGATCCTTTTCTGCTCATTTTACAGAGTATAGAAAGACTCTTCAGGTAGGCTGTGATGGACATAGGTCCATTATAGCCCAAGACTCTTTGAGAAGGGTAGTTGTGGTGGTTATCCCATGTGTGTGTGGGCAGATTGTTTCCCAAGAATCTTTAGGATGAGGCCCAGGTGTCTTTGGGCGTGAAAGTAGTTGTTTGGGCCCAAGTGTCTTCGGGTGTGGCAGTAGTTGTTCTGGACCAAGTGTCTACGGGCATGGTTACGTTTGGTTGTTGTGGACCAGGTGTTTTCAGGAGGGATGTGTGGTTGTGGTAGCCCAGGTGTGTGCGGGCGGGGTATGAAAGTGGGACTACCGTGAAAATGGAGGGGGAGGTCTGACATGTATGATGTCTTCAATAACCAGTGGGAAAGTGGCACGGGGTACCCAAAAATCGATGTGTTATTACTACTATTTTACTTGACTTGCATTATTTGGGGAGTGTTACTTGGTGAGGTTTGGGTGGATAGTTTCCATGCTAGGTGCTTTGGTTATATCCTTTTCTCACGGGGCATTAGAATTACTCCCCACTTGTGCACGAGAGCTTTTTGTTTTTCCCTAATGAGTATACCTATATACTCATCCTACGTATATAAAAACTGCTTTTAGGTTTCCAGGAGGACTTCGGGGATTGTACGGGACCGTACTAGTTTGGACATTGGGACAGTTTCTGTTGCATTTTTTCTTTTCTTTGGTACTTTACTTTGGTGTTTTCTTGTACTTTTATAGCACTTACTTTTGGAACATGCATATGGGAGTGGTTTGTTTTGGCTGTAATTTTACATCTAGTTTTGGTGTTGTTTAGGATTTACTATCTTATCTCCTAATCCTTCTAAATAAAAAGGCTAATACCTTCCATGTTTTGGGTGATTCTATACCCTCGATGCTAGTTGCCACTCCAAGACTTATTGAAGGTAGGTTTCAGGTGTCATTATCTCTCCTTCAACATGAGGAAGGAAAGGTCTGGAAATCCATTGTCCCTTCTCCCATCTTGGTGAAGGAATTTCATGACAATTACCCTTATGAATATTAAAATATCCTTATAAATAGTAACCTCACCTATGATAGTATATATGTAGGATTTATGTGAAATCATGATTCTCCTATGTTTTGGAATAAGTAAAAAAATGTTTTAAAAACTATATTTTTCAAGTTTATTATAATTTTAATTAAAAATTAAATTAATCATATTTAGAAGATAATGTTTAAAAAATGGACTTCATTTTTGGATTCTATATGTTAAAAAATGGTTATGGTGAATTTTTGGGATTTGTTTGAAATACTTGAATTTTTGGTTAATAGTAAAATACATTAATTTACTGTATAAATACATTATAATGTAAACCCAATATTCTTGACATCACTAGTGATGTAAGCACCCAAATCTCTAACTTATATGCCATCATTACTAATCTTGGTCATGGAATCATCACTATTTCTTATATGGGTGGAAATTAATAAACTAATGATTAAAATAATAAGAAAATCTCTCTCTCCTCCACAATAAATACCACCCTTCACACTCTCATTTCCTCACACCTCTCAATCTTCAAGCCTTGTCTATACTCTGCCCAATTATCTTACCTACCCCTCTCCAAATTCCAAGATCTTATAGTCACATCAAAATACCAAGCCTAGTTTCATTAAGGAGGATCTCAAGAGGAGGATCCAAAAGGTAATTTCCCTCTCTCTCCTTTCCTTTAATTTCCTTTCCATTTCAATTTTTTTTCTTATTCTATCTCCACCTATCATCATTAACATGGTATGGTAACAGTAGTATCATACATATATTTTAAGATAATGATAATAATGGTATATTGTATCATTAAACCCCTTTATCCTCTTCTTTTTATTTTAAAAAGGAAAACGTTGTTGGTGAGGTGTTAATTTATCACCTTCAAGAACGAAATTTTTTCTTTTTTCCTTTACCACCTTTAGATCTTATCATGAAACCATTTTTATGGTTGTACACAATTATATTATATGTATTATATCATATTCCATGTTATGGAACTAACTTATGTACATATTTATAAATGATTAAACAAAACAAGTTCGTTGTGGTCGAAAAATTGCCCAAATTAACCAAAACGGTCATCATTAAATTTTAAGTAATGAGTCATCCACATGACTTATAACATAATTAATTATAAGATTATTTAAACTCTTGGAATATCATTAATTAAATCTAATATCAGTTCTGGATGTTAACCCATGTTTTTGCATGAACTTCCATTTATGTGTAAAAGTGAACCGTTCAAGAAAAACATAAAAATGAACATTACCGAACAATGGATTTAAAACCTATAACTCATCCAAAGGACCATAAAATAACCAAATGAAACTATAATGAACCATATTCATGTAAATAAGGTTCTTTAGTTTTTAATTAATTAATCTAATGTGGTTATACAATAATTTAAAGTGAAGAACACATTCCGATACAAGGAAAGAGGAAATTCTCAAAACCAACATTATTTCTTCGGATTCTCTCTCTTTCACTCAATTTTTGGTATGGTCAATCCTTAAAAATAACTTTTTAATCATTATCATACCATTTCTGGGATATACATTTTTTCTACTGGAGTTTATGTTAAACAAATGTTTTCTAAAAGAACTCTTCTTAAAAAACACCATTTATTTCTCACTCAAGGATGATGGTTATTGTATCAAGTATGTTATTCCCACTTTATTTTGGAAAACCAATGTTTATGAATGCGTTCTTATGAAATGAAAACCATTCATTTCCATGGTTTAGTTATATTCAATTTTGATATATTTTCTATTTGGATTGCATGATAATGATAATGTTATGATGTGGTGGGTGCACCCGGAATTATAGAGCCCCATATTAATGTTTGGATGTGATGGGTGCACCCTGAATTATACAGTGCTCCAAAGAAATGGGTAAACTTATGAACCTCATGAGTTAAAGTGCAATGATGTGTGAAAAAGATTCTAGCTTTGTTCACAAGTATGTGGGGTAGTGAACCACTATGATATGATGTTTCTTTTTTATGCATTTCCAAATTTCAAGTCTTTTATAAATGATTCCTCTCAGGTTCACGATCCTTTGCCTATGTTATGATTATCCTCACCTATTATTATATTGTTCATATATATCCTCTTACTATGATTTTATCTCACCCCCTTTTTTTATTTATATCCTTAGGTGACTACATGTACTAAAGAGAGGTCAAGAGCTAATAAGAAGCTAGAGAAGAAGGAATTAAATATATGTTTATGCTTAATGTTGTAAAAGTTATGTTTGGTCCTAATTTTTCCAAGACATTGAAGCATTGGATCCTCGCGGTGTAATAATATTACATTTTTATCTTTATAATGATCTAATAGTAATGTATGAAAAGGGAGGGTCGTTATACATGAGCTCATCACTAAGGCCAAAATCAATATAGTCTACTATATACCTTTCCAAATTAATAATAAAAAATAAATGAAAATTAAAACACCCTTAACAAAACATTGTAAAATTCAAACCCGAGTGCCACATCTCGATGCCCCAAGCTAGTAATCTATACGACCTTAGTTGTGCCTCTCTATATTCTAGAGGATTCCGATTAGTAGTGAGGGTATAATATACAAAAAGGGGAGACTATACCTTATTTATTAAATCATGACAAAAATTGAAATAAATAGACAATAAACCAAATATAATAATGATAAAATAAACAATAGTAGTGTCACATGATTAGAAAAATAGATATAAAATATCCAACCTAAAATATTTGAGATTTCATTCCACAAATGTGGTAAGTGGAAATATGAAAGACCCAAAATATATTCACTCTAACAATTGTCATGTGGACCACATCAATGTTTTTGGTTCCCTCATCCATCCTCCATCCCAACTCATCCATCTGTCACAAGGATATTTCCCTTATCCTGTCATGAAAACATAAAATATATTCGGGTACTGATCAGGAAACATGGGTAGGGTTTGATGACAACATATTGGTCCACTATGAATGGAATCTAAAACAATATCTAGTCTATAACATTTAATTAATTTTTATAATCAATAAAGTAAAATAAAGTAAACAATTATCAAATCTCATTATTATTTAATTAACCAGATAATTATCCAGGGTTTATGATGACACCCAAACCATCAATACTAACTTAATCCTATTTCAGAGTCTAAGACATAGAAAATCTCATGGTTTTCATTTTTCATTTCTAATAAAATTCACATTCACGCAATGGGGGCCTGGAGAAGTATTCTAGAACCACATTTGTATTTGGAGTAGTAGTTACTATATGAAAACACATTTATCATATGTAAATTCATTAACTTATTGGTGTAATAAAGAGATAGTCTAGTACTCCATGGGTATTTTGGAGTAGCATTCCCTATTCCGTAACTCATTTAAATCATATCATCACACCACATTGGTTGATAGCACTTTCATAATTTCAATTTGTTAAACATTCACAAATCACAATTCAATACTTTAAATATATCGACACACCCTATGGGTAGATACCCATTCCAAAATTACCTTTTTGTACGCTTTTCACAATTCCCATTATTCTCAATTTCATCTCCCCATGATTAATCAATTACGTAATCACAATTCCAACCAATAGTCATTATAACGTCATTTACCCATTTCAAATTTTAATTTCCCCAAGTTCAAAACATTTCATTATCACATGGGAATTTGATTAATTAATTAAATTTTGAATGAAATTTTCCAATGTGGTGATTTATGTTTTAAAATTACATACAATAAATTTCAATCATGAATATAATAATTAATAAATAGACAACCTACCATAAGATCATTGATGAACGCTCACAAAACCACAAACCTGAATTGATGTTGAATGTTGGGATCAAAAATGATTGAAGGTATCTATGAAAAAAACTAGTATCTAGATCAACTTATATTCCATATGTATCAAAAGGATCCACTGATTCATCAGAATAAATAATAATGGAAGGAATCCCAAGAAAATGGATTACTGAAAAATCAAACAAAAATCTGTGATGATCATAGATGGATAAAACAATCAAAAACTGATGATATTCATCAGAGTTCTGAGGGAAGGAAGTATTCATGAAGGATAAAAACCAAAATGAACCACATGGAAACTTTTAATATTATGATTTTGGAATTACACATCATGAAATTACATTACATGTCATTTAACTATTTTTAATGGTTTAGTCCAAAAAAACCTATCACACTAGGTGACTTTATCACAATTAAAAATTTATGCATCGTGTTACCCATTTAAACAACATATAAATTTTCTACATAATGTTTTCAGACCAAAATATTTCCTTAAAAAATATGATCCACCTCTAAATATCCCATACCAAAATATGTTATTTCCCACACTAGAACAAAGATAAAATTTATAAGGATACATACTTGTAAAAGAATAAGATATCACATAATGATATCATGAAAAATATTTTCATTGAAACATACTTTATATGATTAATTTATTATATTTGGAGAAAATTTTTTCTTTAATATTTTTGGAATTTTTAGATTTGATGTTTGTAATTTTAAAATTTAAAGTGTATTTTCTTCATGAAATTTTCTTATAATATTTTAAAGGAATTTTATCCTATAATAAAACTCTTTGATGTATATTATGAGAAACGATCCAATGTTACCATATTTGTTCATTATTTGGATGTTTTATGATTATTATTATGAGGTATTTATGAGTCATGTATCCCATCCATTGACTATGATTTGAAGACTTGATGATTTTTTTGTGATCTAATGGGACAAAAATGTTTTATTTTCATTATGTTATGGGTGGGAATGGAATCATATAGATCTCAAAAACATTTGGTAAATTTGGATATGTTATGCGATAATGAGGACTAGAATGGTGGGTAAACCTAGTTTAGTATGGTACTCTTTCCAATAAGGTATTATTGAGAGTGAACCTCAAATATGGAAATGACTAAATGGGGAGTGTACAAAATCCAGTGTTATTGTATTAGAAGTGATCATTGGCTATAAAAATAAATTTATTTTCTTATGTGTATTAAAAAAATACTATGTATAATAATTATGATATGTTTTCATGGATCATGAATAATTATTTAGGATTAAAAAAATATATGTATTATTCTATATGTATTTTTTTTATAAAACCTCATGGAATTATTCCTGAATAACGATATTTAACAAATTGAGTATTGTTATTCTAATTCATGGAAATGTTATCAGATATTAATACATATATTATTCTCACTTATGATCATAATCTAAAATCTATTATATTTTCCCATATTTCGAATATGATCTCAACCATTCTTATGTTTCCATTCACAAGTTATATAGAATGGTTTTAAGTATGATATAATTGATAATGGTTCTAGTTGTGATTAATGTAGTGGTAAATGATATAGATATTTTATTTACCATTTATTATATATACAAGATTCCAACATCACTATACCTTTATGATTTTCTCATGGATTGTATTTATATGTAATGAAAATTCATCAAATAATATGAAGTATTTTTTTATGAAATGTTTCAGTCACTATAGTCAGTATCAGATCATAGTTAAATTTAGTTGTTTAAAACTAGGAAGAGAAAAATGTAGTGCTAATCCTTAGGATAATCCTAATTGTAGGATAATATATAATTTTAAGTTAAAGAATGGAGTGTATCATCCATAATAAAATAAATCATGGTTTGGAAATTATAATTATATCGAGTTTGGGAAAATATTCTTTTGGGTAAAACCCATAAAAGAGTTATTCTAGTATATATAATTTATTTTTCTAGTGTATAGTGAATAGGCCCTTACTACAGACCTAGTTTTTCTCTCCCAAGGGTTTTTCTTTAGTTCATTAAAAAAATTACGAAGCACTATAATATATTTTAATAAAAAATCACCATGGAATACCTAGGTTAAAGATAAGGTTTCATAGTTTGAAAATGATGTTTCAAGTTTTAGG
The DNA here is from genome assembly GCA_963277665.1 of Viscum album. NCBI lineage: Eukaryota > Viridiplantae > Streptophyta > Magnoliopsida > Santalales > Viscaceae > Viscum > Viscum album. The sequence continues at coordinate 2,000,732,124 of OY728157.1, forward strand.
AATCCTATAAATGATTTTTTATGATTATCTTATTACTAAATACAATTTCTCAAACAATTCCTTTGGTTTTGATTAATTCTAATAATTGGTTGGAGTCATGTTGATGAAAAATGTGAAGAATGATACAATAATTGTCCTTATGGGAAACCAAATGAGATGAGAGATGAAATGAAAATGATTTCGAATATTACTATACATCTAAATTGTTATATGATTACAAACCTGTACATATATGTGTTTATAAATGAAATAAATAAGATAAAAAATGGTTTTTTATGATGAAAATGGTAGAAATAATATTAATCTTCATTAATGTTGAGATTATGTGATGAATCAATTAGTAAAATATCTCAAAGTAACCAGAAAATGTTTTTTCTTTGAAAAAGAATGACATTGAGTGGGTAATTTCCAAGGAAAAATGAAATGTTTAGTTAATGTAATAGATGTTAAAAATGGTTTCTATAAGGTATCATATAATTTTTAATGTTTTAAATGTCTAATTTCTTTTCATTATAAAAATCAATTTCCCGGTTGTAAGGACCGAGAAAGGATTAGAAAGTTTTTAGGAGTAATGATTTCACTATTGATGATGGAGAGGGTACCAATGAGACATGAATGTACTGAAATAATATAATAGTATTTATTATACTAAATGTAAGAAACCTGTTTAAATTGATGTTTATGAATCATATGACATGATTTATATTATATATTGTTGGAATGATGTATTAAAGAATAAGATGATGAAGCTTTATTAATTTTTGTATTGTGGAAGTGTAATGATTTATGTATTTATGTTTTGGTATTAATAAATTATGTTATATAAGTGTTTTTTCTTGGTTATTCTAGTTATAAGTATCATGAAATATCTAAGAAATTTTTTATATTAGTTTTAGTTTAATGATTTCCATGCATATATTAAATGTTAACGATATCCTAAAAAATTGTTATAATGGTAAGGATATATTTTTTTAAAAGAATTATTGGTGGATAAATAGTATTTAATATGTTCTGAATGTTCAGATAATAATGTTTATTTGAGATAAAGATATTATTGATTTTGATAAAGTAAATTGAATAGTATTTTTTCATTGAAATTTATTACTTATTTGATGTGAAAGTATGTATGTTATCATTGATTAGATTTATTTCATTATTAGATTTATAGAATATATTTAAAAATGTGTTATTTTATTTGTGGAGTATGGGAAAAGTTAAATTTTTTGGGAGCATATATGTTTTCATTAAGGATTGATAGTGATTTTTTTTTATTTTGGGAAAGGATTCGAATGTTTTTGTATAATATATGATCATGGTATTCACATATTTGGTAAATGGAATTAAGAGTAACATTTTGATATCTTAGAATGAATGTTAATATTATTTATGATATTTAGTGAACCTTTTATAAATTATTATTTTCTAAATTTGGTAATACATATTTTGGAGTAGTTTTATAGTTAACTATTTATGGAATGGTTAAAGTTCCACATTGGATGACATTATTTTGGTATTAGTGATTAATATCTTAGTTCCTCATATGAAGATTTATCCATAATAGATAACTTGTTGAAACCATTTTTTTGAAAAATATATGGAGATTTAATGAATTAAATTTCATTATTTTATAGTTGTTATGATCAATGAAAAGGTAATTTTAGTGATTTAGGTCAGAAATAATCATAGTTGTAGAGACCTGGTTTTTTTCTATGTAAGACATATAAATATTTATACAAATATTTATAAATATTTGTACTAATACAATGTTCAATTACGAGGCCCACAGTTCCCATAATTAGTTTTATAAAAATATTAAAAAAAATTATTTCACATGCACAACATCATAAAGAGAATGAGATATCTCTTAAACAGTTGATCAAATCAGAAATGAAAAACAACTGTGGTGTACGACATATGGTGTTTTCCCTTGGATCATCATAAAATTAATCGACACGGGATGTTCAAACCCCTTTATAATTGGTATTGTGTTAAGTGGATTTATTTAATTAATTAATTAAATAAATAATTCACTTAACCTAAAATAAAATGGTTATAAATATACCATTAAGGCATGTTGTCCACGGTTGGCCTCACAATCTTATGAAAGATGGTGAAGCTCCCTACCTCCTTCTTGGGAGAATCCCTTTGACGAATGATGATTAATCCTTGGATCAACGTGAATTTAAGCATAAAGAATGAAAAAGATCTCCCTTATACATTGGCATACACATTCTTCATCAGTGATGGATCCTTATCTAAGGTAGTACTTTTTGAAGTTGTGTTTTTAAGCCCTTGACTAAATGTTTGTGTGGATCGATAGTTTTTATTCGATTTGTTCCCTTGTTCCAAACCTTCACACCCACCTAAGAACTGAAATATTACTTTGTATTAATTTATTTCTAAAATGAACTCCCTATTCTTGATAAATAAGAGAAGAATCCTTGGCCTCTATCAATTTACCTTTGTTTTTGTGCCTTTTCTCCCTCATTTCTTCACGTTCTTCTCTGGTTGGATCCTTGTGGTCCGGGTTCAACATTTCTCAATGGAACTTAGCTCTATCAGGCCCCCAAGTTCATAGTGAATAAATAAAATGGAATAAGATTGGAAATAGAATCATAAATATAGAATTTTCATAGTATAGGGATGTTTAATTCAATAATTTTAGGATGTATCTACAAGTGTCGAAGCTTCGGGTGTGTGTCAAACATGTGAAAAAATCCTCGATGGTGACATTAACCGATTCATGGTAAGAAATGAAATACATATATAATCCACAATTAAATCATATAGTTTTGGAAAAATTTAAGGAGGAATCAAATGTGTCATGGACAAATGCAAGCCCCGAAGATTAGACCTAGAAAACTGGTGAAAACCCAACTACATGTTGTGTTCAATGAAGAAAACATTATATGTATCCCCTTGAAGTTCCAGCTATCGGGTTTTAGAAACCCATATGGATGGATTTATGTGTACTTATCCTGAGACATCATGTACCACTTATTCCATGTGAATCAGTCATGTGATGGATCACATGACCAAGAACCTTCCATTTTCTGAGTACATGGAATTGGCCTGACCACACGAGAGGCATCCTAGGTGTCCCAAAACTCCTTGTACTATAATACATGAAAATAGGATATGAGTAAACAGACATGGCTATAATCACACAAACTAGTCTCTGTATAGGTTGGAAACACCATGTATTTCACCTACACGACATGTACCCATACACATATGGGAGTTGTGTGCCTGCCAGGGAGAATTCCAAGCTATGATTTGGGACCAAATGACATGTGGGTCCCCTCACAAGCCATGTTCCACTTGATGTACTTTGATTAAACTTCCATGTTTCGTATCTCATAAATTTTAAATCATAGTTTGGCTAGTGAGTAGCCTATCTGAGCTGTTCTTCCATATAGAATTTGTTGGTGACCTCTGTGATGGATTTTGAGATATGATGTGAAATGTTCTTCGATTCACACACACTAATGTAACAACCGATGATGGTATTGTTCATTAAGGATCAAAAGAGATTTTTATAAGCATTACCCTCTAGCATGGATGGGAAGTGGAGTACCTCCATGACCTTTCTAGTTGTTACCCTCCATCAGGATAGGAAGTGGGGTTCACCAATGAACTTTTCAAGCATTACCTTTTAGTAGGGCTAAAAAGTGGAGTTTCTGAGGACCATTTCCTAGTGTTACCTTCTAACAGGGTTGGGAAATGGAGTTCTCGGATGACCATTCCTTGTGTTACCCTCTTACAAGGCCAGGAAATGGAGTTCCTCAATGATATTATTGAGAATTACCCTCTAGAGAGGCTGGGAAGTGGAGTTCATTAGTGAATAGAAGATTAGGACCCTCCCATGTACCACTATATGGGATCCTTACCTGATTTCTATGGACCCTCGACCATGTTTCATAATGATGAGATTTTTTTACATAGATTTAGACCCACAAGGAAGAGGGAAACTTTCCCCCCTAAGTCGCATTTTTGTGACATGACCTAAAACTGTTTGGGAAAGTTAGTGACACCCAATGAAGATAATATCAAGGTGTGGTGATTTATTCCCCTAGGATTTTGTGTATAGGTAAAATGTGTGGGATGGTGAGAATCATTGATTGAGTTTTAGAACTATTTGAAACTCTTCTTCTTGGGATAAGTTGTGATCCAGAGATACACTTACTCTCTCATTTTGGAATCTTTAATTGAGTATATATATATATATATTCTACGTTTTGTATTCACACCTTGGATTTATAGATTCTTCTTCCTAGAGAGGTGAAGATGCATTTTGTATTCCATGTTCTTTCAATATATTTCTTATCGTGACTGGAAAAGTTTACTATCCTGCCATAGGTTGTGAAGGCTCAACAGGTAGGTCATCTACCAACCATGTTTAAACCCATGTGCTTGGATGGGATTACATTCACTCTATGTTTGGTTGATATATACTCTTACTATGTACCTTGTTCATATTCTGTCTTTATATGCTTTTAATATATTAAATATCCCCATCTACTTTAGGGTCATCCTACTGGGTAGGTTTATACTTCCCCTGACATGGAATTTTCCTACACATGTCTATCTTATGCAGATGATAGATAGTTTGACTATGGCTACATAAAAGTACAGGGATATTGGATGCTTGGACAGTGTATAGTGGTTGTAGCTTGGGATTTATAACCTAGGCTCTCTCATCTATATTACATTTCTAGGTTTCTATCAAGTTTTCACGTATTTCTGGTTGGGAATTTATTTTTACCCTTTAAATTTTGATTACAATATCATAATTTTGTACTATGTAGAGGTCCATGTATGTTTGGTATACATTATAGAAGTCTTCCATATTTTATTTCTTCCCTATGAACTTTTACATTATTTTATCTGTGTGAGTGTGTATAGGTATATAAGCAAGGTCCTCCCAAAGTTTTTTTGCATTATGAAATTGTCTCCACCACTAAAAATATGTAGGAGGTTTTGGGGTAGTTTCTTCTTAAGACCTGACATGTGTTGGGTCATGATAGATTGGTCAGAATAGGTTCAATCCATGGGAAGTCATTCAGTCATTCCCTAAAAAAGGATTGGATGGTTTATAGGGAAGTATAGTCAATGTGTATCGATTGTGTCTCTCAGAAAAAGGAATATAGTTATAGTGTGGTGGTCAATGTACCCATTCACTAGAACCTCGAGTACCTTCTTGTCAAATCATTATTACAAGATAATTGTTTCAGGTTTAATTGTACATGAATTATATAGGATTGAATCAGTGACTGTCCTTTTTGATTTAGCTCCCAATTATTATTTACACACACACACACACATAGATATATATATATATATATCCTCATCTTATTGTGATACTCCTTCAGAACTTTCAAGATGCCTCTACGATGACATCAATCTTGGATACCATCTTTGATTCATGACAATGACCCAATGAGAGACAAGGCCTCAATTTAGGGTCAATATTGTGGCCCCCATAATTTGGGTGGATATTTTGTAACACATACACCTATTTAGTACCAGATAATGTATTCAATGTAGGCTGAGTATGTGTTCATGTTTGAGGCACTCTGTGAGTTCCAGTATCAGAGACTGCAGGTGTTTGGTGGCGACCCAAATCCTCAGGTATCAGAGGATTATCAAGAGTTGGTGGTTTGTAAGTTCAGGCTTGTTCATACCCTGATGTATCAAGTGGGGGAACCAACATCCATCCTTTTCCATAGATCCACTGGGTATAGTTGGAGCCTAATTACACAAATGCATGATGATTCCCCACTCTTATGGGATGACTTCAAGTGATTGTTCCCCAGGGATTAATACCCTTATATCACATGCCCAATCTAGATCAAAGAGATTATAGAGCTCTAGTAGGAAGGTATGATGTTGAATGAGTACATGTCAAGGTATAAAGAGCTTATGTGATACTCCCTTGACATGATCTGGGATGGCTACTTTTGACCATAGATGTTTGGTAAGGGACTCCAAATAGAGATTTTGATCCATCATTATGCCCTTGTGCATCCCCACATATGACGGGGTGTAGGTTGGGCACGGTGACTGAGAAATATATGTCATAGGGAAACCATATAGTTTGATCTGGGAGTGGGTGTCTTAATGATGGGTCATCTGCTACAAATCACATGCACCAATCAATGGGATCTTTGAGTTAGAGACCCTTTCGTGAGATGGCCCATGCATGTTGTCCTATATAGTTGAGGTTGTAGGGAGCTCTAGAGAATCCCATAGATGGATGGTGGTTTACATGTGATGGGTGATGTCACATGGTGTGTGACTACCCAACCAGGTGGGAAGAGTATCCCAAGAAGATAGCTGATGGACCTCTATGAAAAATGCCACACCGTGATTAGAGAACTTCTAGGTGTGAATAGAGTGGTCTCTCGGGATGAGCTGTAAGGGGAAAAGGAGGATATAAGGGTGATGGATGCTATTATGATATGCTTCCAGCACCACCACTATATGGACCACATCAGGCTTAGGGAGCTAGCGACCGAGGCCATAGAGAGCTACATGCCTTGGATATCTACAATCCCACAACAAACGGGATTATTCAAGGTACGATCCGTGTCTATTATACTATTTCTTAAATATTAGTATACATATATTCCATCTATTCCACTATTTATCGACTCATGGTGTGAGAGAAGAAGCTCCCAGTTTATATTCTAGCACAACATCTTCATATTGAGGTTCTTATAGGGGGGACTTATTATCTATCATTCATCTTTAGGTAGTGAGAGCTATCAATTGGGGGAGAGTGGTTCATGTGGGAATTTTAGTGGTCATGATGGAACTCTATGTAATAATAATGGAAATGGATTGGATTTCCATGGCCTGATCCCAGATTGATATCCAACACAGATAAGTTAGATGATTACGCAGTGATGGGTCAAGATTTTATTTTTCTGGTGAGATCGATCTCATGGAAGGATATGTGGATTATGGAATCCCACCTTTTTAATACATAATTTTTCATTACATTTTACATAAAGAGGATCTTTAAAGTCTAGTGTCTTGGAAATCAGGAACATAATACACGAAAACAACATAAAACATTCTTCTAAACCACTTGTAAAGCTTCATCATAAGTTCATCCTAAGTACAATTACTGCATCTCATAACCTGGAGACATACATTCAAAGGAAAGGGTGAGTAGAAATCCTAGTAAGGGTAAGTAAGGGAATCAATGCACTTGTGATATCAATAAGAAATTGAATAAAAACATAAAGACATGAGAAATGGAATAATAGGAATATAATAATGAAAATAACATGGAAAATAACATGAATATGTGTCTACAACATTTATTTTAAACATTCATGAACATATCACCAAGGTCCATCGCCATGGTGTCATAAAAATTACCAAGGTTATTCACCAAGGTATCATAAAAATTGTCATCTCTAGAGATTAAATATTTACCCAATGCATTGGAGCGCTATCAGGGTGCACCATTAATATGTATTTACATACATTTGATACACATATATAATAATCAAAAATTTCTGAAAATAACCCATGGATAATATAAGAAATGGGTTTCATTTCAAGATCCTGACGTTTTAAAAGCCCTTAAAAAAATAAGATCATTATGTCATTTATAACAAATGGAAAGGGAGTGAGGGTTATATATATGTCAATTCCAGAATCAAATACATTATCTTTATATATTTATGAACACCAAAAGAAACGAAATAGGTCTGGGTATTCACATAAATAAAACAACAGAATTTATGGAGAGAAAGAGATAGAAATTTTGAGGCAAAATTTCTGCATCATAACGGTTATATAAAACGGTTTTAGAAAACAATGGAAAGAGAGGGTACAAGAGTAACCCACTTATAAATAACTTATAATATAGTATAAATATAGAACAACATGGAGATAAGAACATGGTATGGAAATTTGAATGACATACCACATGAAAATGAAACATGAAAGAAAAGAGAAGATGTGATTTCTTTTATGAGAAATTCGGCAGCCTAACGACGTCACTTAAAATTTCAAAAAAAAAATTGAAGAGAGAAAAAATGGTCTCTCATAATCTGGAAATGAAATGGGCTATAATAAGAACATATAAGAACATACCCTCAACACAAAGAGATGGATAATATAAGACACAACATAAAGGAAGTCATGGATTAAAAGAGGAGGGCGAAAGGATCCCTTACCTTGAAGAGTAACTTAGAAAGATTTAAGGTTGGGATCTTGGGAGGCTTGAGGGATATTTGGGAGGACTCCTTGGGAGGTAAAGAGATTGTAACTTCATTGGGGAGGATTTGAAAATGAAATGAATGAGGGAAAAGTTTGGTATTTATAAGAGAAGTGAGAGGACAAAGCATTAATTCTCAAGGGACACCTCATCGGTGGTATTGGAAAAACCATGGGCTTGACCAAGGTATTTGCCCATGGTATTGGACACTTGGGACAACTCATACCTTATCTTACAATTCATAAGTTTACCAGAATTATTTCACAATTATTACATCCTTAATGATGTCATTAAACACTCGAAACTCAAAAACTATATTTTCACTATTCACCGAAAATTAAACTTTCTCAGAAAAAACCCAAAATTTCACCTTAACCAAATATAGATGCTCTGATTTAAAATATGAGCTCCATTTTATGAAAATAATTTTCTAAATATTTTTAATTTAATTTTTAAATAAAAACATTATTCACTGAAAATTCAACAGTTTGAGAAAAATCCCAAAAATTCACCTTAACCAAATATCGATGCTCTGATTTTGAAAATGAACTCCATTTTATGAAAATAATTTTCTAAATATTTATAATTTAATTTTTAAATAAAAAACATTATTCACATAAAAAAACTAATACTTAACCAATAATTTCTAAAATAGTTATTTACCTATTTTATCAAATCACATTACTTAATCAGGGTTGCGAAATTATATTAATACTTTCTTAAATGAGGTTACTTAATCCATTTGATCACATTACTACTCATAAGCGTAAAATCACTATTCATAATTTACTATTTATCAAAAATTAAGTTGATCTTATTAGACACTAAATATCATAATGAACAAAACTGTAGAATACCATTTTTTGAAAATCATTACACATTTTTAATTATTTAAGGTTTACATAAATAATTTAAAATATCATTTCTCTAAAATAAATCAATAATATGCATACTATATTTATCCGGACATTTGAAAATTCATAAACTTCATCATAAGAAGAAATCACAATTTTTATTTAAATAAAAGGATTACACAAGGCAGTTACAGTCTCGTTACATAACCCCTTATAACACCAGTATATGAACTAAGAGTAAGGTGTGCTAGGGTGATAGAATCTTGGGGTGGCTCGGCCAACATTGCTCGAGTAGTGATTTCTATCAGCTTAAAATTCTCACGAAGGCGATTCCATTCTAGCTTCACATGATGAAGTTCAGCTTGGGTTTGGTCCAGAGCAAAGACCAAAGGTGCTACCTCCTTCTCGAGTTCCATAAGATGGGCTTCGATTGGCCCGAGACTACTGGATGGGGCCATATAATCTTCTTTCTATAATAATTAATCAAGATCACATGTATTTATAGACAATAATCACAACATTTGGTTTACAATTGTCATATTGACCAACGACCATATAACAGTCGAAACCTAATGGTCTTATTTTAATTATACTCATTTTATTAAATGAAATAGTTTTGTTGAGTATAAAATAAAATAACACAAAAAGTTAGGAAACAACATTTATTCAAAATTTCAGATCGTTATAATCTTCCCCCTTAAGAAATAGCATCCTCCCAATTTTAAAATTGGTCTTGGAAATTTCGTTGAAAGTCCCACATCGGAAAAAGAGTCTGTAAAACTATTACTTTAAAAGAAAGAAAGGGAAGTACCAAGGTCACCCGAGTTAACCCATACTAGGATTCCATGTAGAAAATCATGGATATGGAAGAGAAAAATGGTCAAGTTCTGATGGAGAGTGATATAAAACATGATTAGAAGAAAAGTAACCACAAGAGGATCACAAACATAAGATGTGTTAAACGGTCTTTGATTAACCAGTAGGAAATGTAAACTAACAAAGTTTTTGTTTTAATTTCCTTTTCATAATTATGAGTAATTCATTTACTACATAGAATAAAAACATAATGAAATATAATTACCTTCAAGTAGAGTTTCATCCCTTAATAAGTTTCCACCAAGACATATATTTTCTCCAAACAATGAGCATTCAAAAAGACTTGGTCTCATAAAAAGCACAAGAATAATCTTCTAGAGAATCACATAATCCACAAAAGAATAACTATATTTTTCCCTTTTCATTATTCATCAACTAAAACTAAAATGGTTAGTACGAGTTCATATAATCCCCCAAAACGATAATACTTTATAAATCAAAATATGACTATTAATCTCTAAAATTCAACAAAAGTACCCAAATTTCTAGAAAGTCCCTTCAATACACAACTATCATTAAAATACTTCAAAATAATCCAAACTAATATTGGAACCCAAAACTCAGAAGGATTTAATCACATATTCATCCCCAATAAATCTTAACATTTAACTCCAAATAACATCCACTACTGTTAAAGTCTCATACTAAAGTGTAATTAACCTATTCACATATTATCTATGTTAGGTTAATCATTTTCCATAAATAACCCAAATCACCATATGTCCACAATAAATACATAAATTCTTACAAAAAAAATTCAACCATTCCTCCTCAATTTAAATCCTGTAGTATTTTATTTTCCATAGGAATATAGTACTCCGAAAGAGAAAACATCATCCAAAATAACCTTTATCATTTAATCACTAAATCATTTTCCTATACAAAGGATATCTATTTGATAAAACATAGGTTTTAAAAATCAACTTATTCTTGATCCATAAAAATAGCAGGTGAATTAGTCAGTCTGAAGGACATAACAAAAAACTTATAATGCCCATATCTTGATTGGAAGGCAGTTTTTTAGAATATCATCATTCTTCATCCTCAATTGATGATAACCAGAACGAAGGTCAATTTTAGAGAATAATTGAGTCCCACGAAGTTAGTCAAATAAGTCATCAATTCTTGGAAGAGAGTATCTGTTCCTTATTATGATATCATTCAGTTCTCTATAATCAATGCATAGCTGAATCGATCCATCCTTCTTCTTCACAAAGAGAACTGGTGCTCCCCAAGGAGACACACTTGGTCAGATAAACCCATTCTCAAAAAGATCTCGGATATGTTTCTTTAATTCCTCTAGCTCCACATTTTCCATCCTATATGGGGTCTTTGACATCAGATGAGATCCATGTACGAGTTCAATGGAGATCTCTACCTCTCTTTCTAGGGGAGGTTTGGGTAACTCCTTAGGAAATACGTCAACATATTCCTAGATGATGGGGAAATTTTCTAAAAGAATAAATCCCTCGTGAGAAACTTATTTCATTTATGAATCTTTTAACTAAAATGGATTTTATGTTTTAAAACTTCATGCTTAGAAAATTACATTTTTCTATAATTCCTTCATAATGATTCATATAAAGCTTGTGATTAACCAAACATATCCCCTGAGAGTGTCGTAACCAGGAGTGCAGCAAGGCCCGTTGTCGTGTACCAGTTCCCGTTTGAGTCTAGCTCAAAGCGGTGTTTTCGGGTTTTATCCCTGTGTACATCTGTGCCAGAGCCACCTCTACCCGCTCGTATCCAGAGAGGGATGAATTTTCTTGATAAAACACTTACTCAATACTCACCAAAACACCATGAAGATTTCCTATATTTAAACTTTCCTATAGGGTTATTCATAAAGTTTTCATATCTTAATTTCCATAAATAACTAAACTATCCTTTGATACCAACTATAACATCCCACATTTTTAATATATAACTTTTCATTACATTTTACATACAGAAGATCTTTAAAGTCTAGTGTCTTGGAAATCAGGAACATAATACATGAAAACAACATAAATCATTCTTCTAAACCACTTGTAAAGCTTCATCATAAGTTCATCCTAAGTATAATTACTGCATCTCATAACCCAGAGAAATATATTCAAATGAAAGGGTGAGAAGAAAGCCCAGTAAGGGTAAGTAAGGGAATCAATGTACTTATGATATCTATAAGAACTTGAATAAAAACATAAAGGCCTGAGCAATGGAAGAATATGGATATCGTAATTAAAAGAACTTGGAACATAAGTTGAATATGTGGCTAAAACATTTCATTTAGACATTCATGAACATATAACCAAGGTCCATTCCCAAGGTGTCATAAAAATTACCAAGTTTATTCACCAAGGTATCTTAAAACTTGTCATCTCTAGAGATTAATTATTTACCCAATGAATTGGAGTGATATCAGGGTGCACCCTTAATATTTCTTTACTTAAATGTGAGACACATAGATCATAATAAAACATTTAATAAATAACCCATGGAGAAAATAAGAAATGGGTTTCATTTCAAGATTGTGACGTTTTAAAAGTACTTAAAATAAATAAGATCATTATGTCATTTATAAACCATGGAAAGGGAGTAAGGGTTATATGTATATCAATTCCAGAATAAAATACATTATATTTATATATTTATGAACACCCAAAGAAACGAAATATGTTTGGGTATTCACATAAATAAAACAAGAGAATTCTTGGAGAGAAAGAGATAGAAATTTTGAGGTGAAATTTCTGCAGCATAATGGATATATAACATGGTTTTAGAAAACATTGGAAAGAGATGGTTAAAGAGTAACCCACCCATAAATAACATATAATATAGTATAAATATAGAAAAACATAGAGATAAGAACATGGTAGTGACATTTGAATGACATACCACATGAAAAGGAAACATGAAAGAAAAGAGAAGATGTGAATTATTTTATGAGAAATTTGGAAACCTAACATCGTCACTTAAAATTTTAGAAAACAAATTTATGAGAGAAGAAAGGGTATCTCATCATTTGGACATGAAATGGGCAGTAATAAGAACATATAATAACATACCGTCAACATAAAGAGATGGAAAATATAAGACACAATATAAAGGAAGTCATGGCTTAAAAGAGGAGGGTTAAAGGTTCTCTTACCTTGAAGAGTAACTTCGGAATCATAAAGGTCGGGACCTTGGGAGTATTGAGGGATCCTTGGGAGGACTAATTGGGAGGTAAAGATACTAGAACTTCATTGGTGAGGATTTGGAAGTGAAATTAATGAGGGAAAGGATTGATATTTATAGGAGAAGTGAGGGGATAAAGCATTAATATCCAAGGGACACCTAATCAGTGGTATTGAAAAAACCATGGGCTTGACCATGGTATTTTCCCATGGTATTGGCCATGTGTGATATCTCATACCTTATCTTACTATTCATAAGTCGGCCAGAATTTTTCATAATTATTACATCTTTAATGATGTCATTAAACACCCGAAACTCAAAAACCAATTCATGGAAAATCCAAATTTTTTCAGAAAAATCCCAAAAATTCACCTTAACCAAATTTTGATTCTATTATTTCAAAAAATGAACGCCATTTTATGAAAATAATTTTCTAAATATTTTTAAATTAATTTTTACATAAAACACTATTCACTGAAAATTCAACTGTTTCAGAAAAATCCAAAAAACTCACCTTAACCAAATATCCATGCTTTGATTTCAAAAATGAACTCCATTTTATGAAAATATGTTTCTAAATATTTTTAATTTAATTTTTAAATAAAAAACACTATTCACCTGAAAAATCTAATACTCAACCAATATTTTTTGAAACAGTTATTTATCCATTTTATTGAATCAAATTACTTAATCAAGGTAGATAAATCATATTAGTACATTATTATTGAGGTTACTTAATCCATTTGATCACATTACAAATCATAAGCATAAAATCACTATTCATAATTTACTATTCATCAAAAATTTAGTTGTTCTTCTTAGTCTCTAAATTTCATACTGAACACAACTGTAGAAGGGAATTTTTTGAAAATCATTACAAAATTTTAATTATTTACTGTTTATATAAATATTTTAAAATATCCTTTTTCTAAAATTCATGAATAAAATGCATACTATATTTATTCGGACATTTTAGACTTCACAAACTTCATCATAAGAAGAAATTACAATTTTATTTAAATCAAAGGATAAAACATGGCAGTTATGGTCTCATTACATAACCCCTTATAACACCAGCATATGACCTAAGCTTAAGGTGGGATAGGGTGATAGAATCTTGGGGAGGCTCGACCAACATTGCCCGATTAGTGATTTCTATCAGCTTGAACTTCTTGCGAAGGCGATTCCATTCCAGCTTCACAAGATGAAGTTCGGCTTGGGTTTGGTCCAGAACAAAGTCCAAAGGTGCTACCTCCTTCCCGAGTTCTCTCAGATGGGCTTTGATCAGCCCAAGAGTACTGGATGGGGCCATCAAATCTTCTTTCTATATTAATTAATCAAGATCACTTGTATTTATGGACAATAATCGCAACATTTAGTTTCCAAAGGTAATATTGACCAACGACCATATTACAGTCGAAACAGAACGGTCTTATTTAAATTATACACATTTTATTAAATGAAATAGTTTTGTTGACTATAAAATAAAATAACACACAAAGTTAGGAAACAAAATTTATTCAAAATTTTGGGTCGTTACATGGATGTTGCAAGAATGAAGTTACAACCTGTGACACATCAGTTTGTGAGTGTAATCGTTAGTGTAGTAGGCAATGCACACATATGGGTTTATTCAGATGTGGAGGATTACATGGATGTTATCCCTAAATACATTCTTACACTACCCTCAAGGTAGAAGGTGGAGTTTTTAATTGACTTGGATCCTGGGATATCCCTGATATATTCTGATGCATATCAAATGACACCAAGAAAACTCTAGGAGATACGGTTGTAGTTAGAGGACCCTTGTGAGAAAGGTTTTATTAGACCCAGTGTGTCCCCCAGGCAGCTTCATTCCCATTCATGAAAAATGATAATGTGATCTTACGGATATTTGTGAATTATTGTCACGTGAACTAGGCCGAGATATAGAAAAAGTACCAATTTCCAAGATTGATGAGTTATATGATCAATTGCATGGTGTGATGTTGTTTTTGATGATCGATATTAAATTAGGCTATAACCAGTTGAGGGTTTTCATGGAAGATATTCCAATGATGGCATTCCAATGTGAATATAGACACTATGAGTTCCTATTGGTTCCCTTTGGATTGAAAAATTCCCCCATCATCTTTATGGATTTCATGAACTAGGTCTTCCATACATACGTGGACCCGTTTTTTCATGAATTCATTAATGACATACTAATCTACTATGTAATAAAGGAGGATAATACAAAGAAGATGAGGAAAATTCTTGATTTTCTTTAAGAGAAAAAGTTGTATGGAAATATTTCTAAGTATCATTTCAAGATACATGAGGTTTAATTTCTTATTCTTGTCATTTTTGAACATGTTTTAGCTATGAATCTTGGAAATATTGAGGCAGTTATTTCTTGGAAGCCATCAAATAACATGTGATAGGTGTAGAGATTCCTTTTCATAGAGGGGTATTATAATATATTTTTGGTAGAGTTATATAGAATCAATGACACTTTGACCACCCTGATATAGAAAGGGTATATGTTTACGTTATTTGAGTAGTGCCAAATATACTTTGAGGAGTTGATGTAAATGCTTACAAGTGCTCCAATATTGAAACTGTAAGAATATGAGTTTTTGGAGCGGGTCAAAATCCCAACCCTGTTTGAAGTTTTGACTCATTTCTAAGAAAACTAGAGAAACTGGGCAGTTTCTGGAAAATTCCAAATTACTTGTCGTGTACCTTAAGTACACGCCATGTACCCTTGCCCATGTGAGAAGGACATACATGGGGTGTAGTCCAGTTGGTGGGGTAGAATTTTATTTGAAAGTACACAGTGTGTACTATTTGTACATGCCATGTAGAGGGGCCGTGTATGGGGATATACATGCCGTTGGGGATGTCAGCTAGGTGCAGAGGTACAGGCCGTGTACCATAGGTACATGCTGTGTAGTCAGTCGGTAAGTCCTCAGTGAAATATCATCAGTCATATGAAGTGTAAAATGATACATGGTTTGTAGTCCTAAGTATATGCCATGTATTTTATTTCTCACTAAAACGGGTAGTAGATTCATTTTGAGGCAGAAACCCAATCCTTCGACAGGTTTGAGTGGGGAGAGCCAGCCAGAGCTCATTTTTTCTCCCGATCATTCGTTAGAACTCCTTTTCAATCAACGTTAGATGCGCTAGAACCTCATCAGTAAGGCCTTGATTCTTCTTGAGTCGTTCTTCTTGATTTTTTAAGATGAGTTATAGGGGATCAAGATGTTTTTATTATTTTGTAGATCAACCGCATTTTAGACCTTATTGGAGGCTGTTATTGGGGGAGTATCATCTTTCCAGTACAAGGTTGGTGGTGCATACCATGTTTTGTGTTTTTGAGGAAATTTGGGTGGCGTGACCTTTGGCGCGTTCTAAGGTATTTTAGAGTGGGACCCGTTTTATCTGCTATTACATATTGAATTAATTGTTAGACCCATGGGATGCCTTTGGGCATGCCCTATTGCCTATATTTCTTGAGAAAGGCTGGGCGAGAGGCCAACGCTCATTGGGACATTTTGGCCTTGGGTTCCAAAATCATTATAATTGGTCTTCTTTGTTTAAAAATGGTATGGTTAATCAGGTAAAGAATGATTATATTGTTTAGAGGAATTTGATACCTCATTAATGTTGTGTGTTAACTATTGGGTTAGTGCAATTCAACCATTTAGATTGTTTTTCCTATTTATGTGACTTTTTAGAAGTGTTATATATGTAATTGCTGAATTTAATATGCTGGAACCCTTTGAGTTGTGTTGGGAATGGCCTGGATTTTTATCGAGGGATGATGATCACATGTTGGGCTTGGCTCGAGTTATGTGTCGTGGTTCTGACAATGGGATTTGGCGTCATGGACGTTGGCTTGAGGCAGTGTGACAGTTGGGTTGGGCATGGTCCGAGTTACATGAATATAAAGGACATTAGACCTGAGCGGCATGGTTTTAGGGGAATGAGCTATCAAAGTGGTTGTGGCTTGGGAACTTACTTTGGTGATAACTGCTCACCCAGAACATTGAGTAGTGTGCACACAGAGAGACTCTGTGATGAGGTGGTTTTGACCACTCTTGTGGGTAGAGGACCCCAGAAGATGTGGTTTAGGTACAATTGGTTTGGGGATAATTACCATAAGAAGCCACATGGAAGGTGAGGAGCCTTCAAGGGATATCTTTGAGGCTATTAGGTTGAGGGAAGAGGCTCACTGTTATTTGAGGGAATACATCACTGTCCCTCCAGTTACATTAATTGAGGGCAAACATTGTTGTCCTTATAGTTACTATTTGAGGAAAATATCGATGTTACCCTAAGCTATTATTTCTTCAGTGTGCCTTAGGGATGTCAGTACTTGAGACACGCAGTGTCATGGGGCGCACAATGCCATGTTACATGATAGAGATTCTATAATTGACCAAATCTGGTGACACTCCATGGTGGCTACTGAGAACCAGTGGATTTTGTGTTTGTTTGTGTGTAGCAAACTGTTTACTCTTTTCCTTATTAATTCATGCTTGCGTAACCACTTATATTTGGTACGCACCGTTGGGTGGTATCCTACTGAGATTTATCTCACACCCTACACGGGCCCTTCGGGACACGTGTAAACTTCATTGATTTATGTACAGAAAAGAGGTCATCTTTAAGAGATGGGAAACTTTATATATTTCATGAAGATGGTATAGACCTTGAGGTCTTGTCTATATAGAGTTTACTTTGTTTAGTAACTATTCTATATCAGCATGCTTACTTGTTATTATAGATACTATTGGTTATCCATTGGATCCCCTTTTGTATACTGATCTTTTATGGATGTATGCTTGTTTTTTACTAGTTACAAGTTGTGTTCACCATGCTGTTCTGTTTAATTTCCACTACTGTTGTTTATATTAATTGTTTTCGTTGTTTATCGATATTGAATGCACTTCTGCTCTGCGGGCTTGGTTCGAGCCTACCATGTCATTTATTAGGTTTCATCTATATTTTTACACTCAGACAAGTACCATTAGCATAATATAAGAGGGTATAGCCTCCCCACTATACCTATAAGACCCTCGATGATAGTTGGTAGGATTTGGCATTTGAGGAGGTGCGCCTAAGGAAGTAACACCTGACCCATTTAGCACTATTCGGGTGGTTGTTCGGGTTCGGGTCGTTACAAAGTGGTATCAGAGGAGTTCTTGATCGGGATTTAGTAGCATCATTTTTCTGGATACTAATGATATTGGGGATTCTCTTTTATTTCTGTTGGTTTTACTATTTGGGATATGGTATACTGAAGATAGGTTGTTATTGGAACTGGGTTTCTAACATGTTCTTGGGGCGTGCAGCCCCAGGTACGAGGGATGGACCAAGTTTCCATGGGTTGGAATTGCTGTTTTCTTTTTTTCTCAGATTATAGATTATATGATTTCCACCTCAGTGGATCACTTGGTGTGTGATGTTATTGATTGTGATATGTGACACTTGACCCAATGTTGTAAAGGAAAATTTGACCCATGCCTAGTATGGAAAGGCTGTTTTTTTGGATTTTGATAAGCACATTTTTAGGGTATTTCAATTTCATAATTGAACGTATTCTTTATGAAGTGATAATTCCATGTGAATAATATAAAATGGTCATGCTTTTTATGCTTTGAAATTTGAATAAGTGAAATTATTGATAGAATTTCTTTTTGATTATAATGTGTTATGCCACGCTTTATATATTTGTAGAATTTCACGTGGCATGGTATTTAGGCCTAGCTCTTGTATGAGGAGGCCTGTACTATGGTTGAGGTGATTTCAATCACTAGGATTGGGTGACTCAGTTATCGGTTTGTGGCAACATTGGTTGTCGGGATGGACATGGCCCAAGGTACTTTTGATACTTGGCTCTGTTGAGGGTGGGTAAGGAGTCCATGAGGTTGGGATGCCATTGGCATCAATTGCGATAGGGGATATTAAGAGTAGTTGTTTTATGCTACCTATTTAATTATTTCCTTATCAACATTGAATATATATTATTATATATATATATATGGGATGTCTGACCATTTATGGTATTAAGCGGGTTCCTTTTAGTCGACTCAAATGGAGCGTTAGGCAGAAGATGGTATAGTGACACATAAGCATGATCCAGTTCAGAATCTAGTGCAGGCAGATCATGAGCCATAGGTACAGGCTCAGGGATAGGAACAGGTCTAGGATCCCAAGTAGGTAGGACAACAACAGGGTTTGGTAGCATTCAGACCATGGATCGATGAGCAGCTCTGAGCTATCCTGGTACATATCTTGAAGGGGATTGATAGAGGTGCATAGGGTATAGAGCCATATATGGCATATCTGACATGGGTGTTCTAGTCGTAGAACCCTCCGCTTTTTCAAGGTGAGGGTGGTCCGCAGGAAGTTGGGAAATGGGTATAGAGCATGCAGATGATCTTTGAGCAGCTCGAGATGCCTCGAGGAAGGAGGGTCAATCTGGCGACATACATGCTGTGAGGACCGGCAAAGCGTTGGTGGGATGTGCAGGTTCAGTCTCACAGGAATGAGGTACTAGCATATATAGACTTTGAGGACTTCTTTTTTAGCACATTTACCCGGAGACACTGAGGGAAGAGAGAGCTCAGGAGTTCTTGAGCCTTCAGTATGAAGACATGTCTGTCATGGACTGTGCATCTACTATCACTGAGCTATCTCGCTTTGCACCTGGAATGGTATGTGATGACACGATAAGGGTAAGATGCTTCAAGGATGGATTACGACACGCCGTTCAGATCTGGGTGTCTATATTCAGGCTGGGTTCTTTTTTAGAGGTGGTGAACTAGGCACCCATAGTGGAGGAAAACTAGAGGGATATGCCCCAGGATGGCTATGAAATGACTTCGGGTTATTGTTTAAACATCCAGAAGTGAGGATAGGATGCGTTCCAGTAGTGCAGTTAGGCCAAGGACTCAGCTAGACCACCTCGTAGCAGTTCTTCAGTGATTTTCTTTCAGTTTGGACAGCTAGGACATGTTCCGACTCAGTGCGATAGGCCTCCAAAAGAGTACCGGGAATGAGGAAAGGTTTGGAATCTTGAGAGGTTCTATATGTAACCTTCTCAAATAGCCAGCAGGTAGGGACCAGGACAGATTGTGACATCTGGATTTGGTTCAGGTTCGGTACTAGGGGTGGGTTTCTGAGTTTCAACTGCATGTGGAGGATGTGATAGAGATAGAGGGACCCAAATGATGGGTCAATGGTCAGTGACTGGAGCAGCACCGTAGGGAGGTCTGGCATCAGGAAGTCGTACTTCAGGCTAGGTGCACACCATGGAGGTGCTAGGGGCTGAGCAAGCTGGTGAGCTGATGACGGTTAGAGGTACACCACGAATGTGGCCATGACTTTTTTTTCTTATGTCATGACGTGATGAGGCATGTCCGTTGTGAGTTCACGAGGTTCACAAGATTTATTTGGACTAACTAGATGCGGGTTAGTGGGATTGGCGCCATATCGGGTGCGTGACATATTTATATATATTTATGAGATGTGTGACATTGGTGCATTCATGATGCAGGTTACTTGAGGTATCATAGGCATCAGGGCATCGAGGATGCATGTGACTTGAGGTGCTAAAAACCAGTTTCGTTTTGAGCATCCATAGGATACAGGCCCTCGCGGATGTGGACACCGATGTAGTGCGGGATACATTGGGTGTCAGAAATGACACAAGAGCACCATTGAGGAGTAGGGGTGATGATGTGTCAGGAGAGGACCATGAGTCTAGAAAACATGTTAGTAAATCCTTGATTTGTTGAGTTTTGTAGGGTTGACCCTGAGTTAGGCAATTCCTAAGGTGGGGATCCCCCTTGAGGAATTTAGCTAGAACCCTTAAGACTAGGGAAGTCTGGGTTACTTTGATCAGTGTTGTACATTTGGTACTATCTACGAGTTTCTTTTTATATCTCAGAGATGAGATATAATAATGTGGGGATATTTTAAGAACATGTGTTTTTAGAGAGGGTCAAAATATCGACCCTGTTTGAATTTTTGACTTGTTTTAAAGAAAATTATAGAAACATGGTAGTTTCTCCAAAATTCAAAATTATATGCCATGTACCTGAAGTATACATAGTGTACCCTTGCATGTGTGAGAAGGCCATACATGGCGTGTACGCCTGTTGGTGGGGTAGAATATTTTTAGAAAGTACACACCGTGTACTATTTTTACATGCCGTGTAGAGGGCCCTTGTACGGGGATATACAGGGCGTGTTGGGGATGTCAGCCAGGTAGAGAGGTACACACCGTGCACCATAGGTACACACCATGTAGTTAGTCGGTAAGTCCTAAATGAAATATTCACCATCATATGAATAGTAAAATGGTACATGATGTGTAGTCCTAAGTACATGTCGTGTATTTTCTTTTTTTTTTCGCTAAAAAGGACAGTAGCCTTGTTTTGAGGTGGAAACCCAAACCCTTGATGGGTTTGTGCGGGGAGAACCTACCAGAGTTAATTTTTTTCTCCTGATCGTCTGTTGAAACTCCGTTTCAATCGACGTCAGATGCATTATAACCCCCTCGGTAAGGGATTGATTCCTCTTGAGCCATTATTCTAGATTTATGTTCTAAGACGAGTTTTAAGGGTTTGATAGGTTTTGATTCATTTGTAGATCTACCATGTTTAGACCTAATTAGAGGTTGTTATCGAAGGAGTATCATCGTACTAGTACAAGGTAGGTGGGGCATACCTTGTTTTGTGTTTTCATGGACATTTGGTCGCACCGACCTTTGGTGCGTTCTCAGGTATTTTAGAGCGGGACCCGTTTTATCTACTATTACATATTGAATTAATTGCTAGACCCATGGAATGCCTTTGGGAATGCCCTATTTCCTATATTCCTTTAGCAAAGCCGGGTGAATGGCTGATGCCCATTGGGAAATTTTGTCTTGAGGTGCCAAAATGGTTATAATTGGTCTGATTTTTTTAAAACTGGTATGTTTAATCCGGTAAAGCATGATTATGTTGTTTAGAGGCATTCATGTCCAAAATGATTCTGTGTGATAACCATTGGGTTAGTGAAATTCAACTATTTAGATTTTTTTCTTGTTTATGTGACTTGTTTAGAAGTGTTATATATGTAATTTCTAAATTGAATATGCTGGAACCCTTTGGGCTGCGTTGGACATGGCCTGGATTTTTCTTGAGTGATGCTGATCACATGTTGGGCTTGGCCCGGGTTATATTGGGTGGTTTTAACAATAGGATTGGGCGTCATGGACGTCGACTTGAGGCAATGTGACTGTCAGGTTGGGAATGGCCCGAGTTACATAGATTTCAAGGCTATCAGACTTGAGCAGTATGGTCACAGTGTTATGAGGTGTCAGAGAGGTTGTGGATTGGGAACTTACTTTGGTGATTAACTCTCACCCGAAACATTGAGTAGTGTGCACACAGAGAGACTCCGTGATTAAGTGTTTTTGACCACTTGTGTGGGTAGAGGCCCCCCAGCAGTTTTAGTTTACGAATAATTGGTTTGGGGGATCTTTCCATAAGAAGGCACATGGAAGCTGAGGAGATTTCAGGGGATAGATTTGGGGATATAGGGTTGGGGACAGAGGCTCGCCGTTATTTAAGGGCATACATCGCTGTCCCTTTGATTACTTTATTTGAGGGAAGACAACACTTTACCTCCAGTTACTATTTTTGGACAGTATCACTGTTACTCCGAGTTACTATCTCTAGGGTGTGCCTTCAGGACATCAGTACTTGAGACACGCGGTGTCAGGGGGCACATGATTCTGGGTTACATGACAGATATTTTGGCATTGGCCGAAGCACATGACACTCCATGGTGGCTGCTGAGCACCAGTGGAGTTTGTGTTTGTTTGTGTGCATCGTACTTTTTACTATTTTCATTATTAATGCGTTCCTGCTTAAAAACTTATACAGGGTACGCGCCATTGTGTTGTACCCTAATTATATTCATCTCACACCCAGCACGGGACCTTCAAGATGCATTGCAACTTTTTGGATTTACATGCAGGAAAGAGGACAACATCAATAGTTGGACTAATTTTGCTTTTGCATGGAGATGGTATGAACCAATAGTTTTTTCCTAGTTGGAGTTTACTTTGTTTGGTTTCTTTTCTATATTAGCATGATTACTTGTTATTGTAGCTAATATTGGTTAGTTGTTGGCGCCTATTTTGTATATTGATCTTCTATGGATGTTTTCTTGTTTGTTTACTAGTTACAAGTGGTGTTCAACATACTATTCTATTTACTTTTTGCTGCTGTTTTTTATATTTATTGCTTCCATTGTTTATTAAGATTTAATGTGCTTATCCTCTATAGGTCTGGTTTGAGTCTTCTGAGTCATTTATTCCCCTGCATCATTATTTTTCCACTCGGACTAGTACCATTATCATCCTTCGAGAGGGTATAGCCTCCCCACTATACTTATAAGATCACCACTTCTAGTCGGCAGCCTTTGGTGTTCGTGGAGGTGCGCCTAAGGAAGTAACACCCGACCCGTTTAGCATTATTCGAGTGGCTGTTCAGGTCCATGTCATTAAAGAAACTACCAGAGGTAGGCGTGGAGTTTGTAGTGTATTGTGATTCATCGGGAGGAGGGATCAGTTTCATGTTGATGTAGCGGGAGGTAGTCAATA
Organism: Viscum album; assembly: GCA_963277665.1. Taxonomy (NCBI): domain Eukaryota; kingdom Viridiplantae; phylum Streptophyta; class Magnoliopsida; order Santalales; family Viscaceae; genus Viscum; species Viscum album. The sequence goes on from OY728157.1 coordinate 2,000,755,897, forward strand.
CATACAGGTTGAGGCAGTCGAGAATCCATGAGTAGAACTATGGGACTCATGACCTAATGTTTGAAGAAGTGGTCTTTTCTATGTGTATGTGAATACACTATCATTTTTTAGATTACTTTTTGGTTTACTCAAACCACCATAGTCATAGGCACTTCTTCACTCAAAGAGACTTGAACTAGAGACAATGAGGTTTTTTTGAATTCCTATAGCTCTACAACATTGATATAGTCTATACTCTAGGTAAGGGAAACATTGTAGCATATTCCCTTTGATGGAACTTCCAAGATCACATAGTGCATGACACATTGGAGTTTATGGCTTCCCAATAGCTGAACCTAATGGATCAGTTGGGTAAAACCTATTTTTCAATCAATGGTATTGACTCCTTCACTTATCAAGCATGTAATAGCGTACAAGATAAGATACATCAACTGAGACGTCTTACATGATTAGATAACCACAAGCGACTCGCTAGATGGATATTCTGAAGGAGGGAATCATGTCAAATTTTTCTAGGGGAGAAAAATAGTTCTTGTCATGTTATGGGAGGATGTGATAAAGTAATACCACACATCACCCCCAACTATACATAACAATTCTGGGAAGATGTATAAAGGAGTTTGAAGGTAGTTTTGGTGGTTATTCATGACAAAAATCAAGCCCGAGTTTTTCTCTCGGTGCATTATTTTTGAGAATGTAAAGGTAGAGAAACATGTTTTGATTGGTTTGTTACAGATTCTTGATATCCTAAATCTGAAGTGGTATGACATGTCCGTGGACATTATTATAGGGATTCCACACATAGTGAAATGAAATTATGTCATCATTGAAAAAGTCACAAATTCAACGTGCTTCCTTTCCAGTATGGAGTAGAGTTCGGTGGAGAGTCTGGGCAAGGTATATGTACAAGATATTGTTCTCCTTCATGGGGTACTATTGAAAATTGTATCTTATCAGGACATAAAGATTACATCATGATTGTGGATAGTCCTATAGGAGGCATTTGGGACCTAATTGCAGATGAGTACAATCCTTCACCCTTAGAATGATGGGAAGACTAAAAGAACTATCCAGGTTTTAGTGGATAAGTTGAGGGCTTAAATGTTGGACTTTGTTTGGAGTTGGGAGAATCACCTACCCTTGGTATAATTTTCATACAACAATAACTACCACTCTATAATTGGTATGACACATTTTGAGGATATGTATGGCAGAGCCTCAAGGACACCCTTGTGTTGGAAAGAGATTGTAGATTCATCTCTTGTGGGCCCATATTTGGTGAAAAAGATGATGGGGAAAGTTCATTTCATCCATGAATGTATGAGGAAAACCCAGAGTATACATAAATCTTATGAATATTGTCTTCATATTCCCTTGGAGTTTGATTAGGGAGACCATGTTTTCTTGAGAGTCTCCCCACATTGTGGATTGTCGAGGTTCAGTTGAGGAGAAAATCTATCCCAAAGGTTCATTGGGTCATTTGAGATCAGGTAGAGGGTTATTAAGTTTTCTTATCATGTTTCCCTACCCTAAAACTGGAGTGAGTTCATGATGTATTCCATGTTTCGTAGTTGAGTAGATATGTGCATGAGCTAATGCACATCATTGACTGTCATCAGCAGTACAATGAGGATAGAACAACCTTTGAAGAGTATTAGGTGGTGATCCTGCATTGGTTGGGGTAGAGCTTGGGTGTGCATACCATCCCTTTGGTTCATGTGTTGTGGTAGCATTGAAACATTTAGGAGAGTTCATGGGATGGGGAGAGCCAAGTGTTGGATCATTATCATGAGTTTTACCTAGTTTTTTCTTTCCGGGGATGAAAATATTGAGTAATGAAGTGGTGTAGAGAGCCATATTTTTCGTTATTATACTTTGAAATATTTTTATATATATTTCATGATCTATGAACTATGAATGTGTGTGATTTCGAGGTCTTGTGTGCTCAAAATTAATATTATAAGAATATTATAAATATTTCATATTGCACGCATGTAACTTCTTAAAGTGAATATGATAACAATAAAAATGTTGATTGAATCAGAAATATGAGACCATGGTGGAGTCCATAACATGATTTTCCCCAGGAATGGGATAAAAAGAATTGGCATGGGACGTTACAACCCCTTAAATATTGGTACTGAATTAAGTTTATTTATTTAATTATTTATTTTATTAAATAATTAATTTAACCTAAACAATTATGGTTATAAATATATCCTTATGTAATCTTTTCCATGGATAGAAACACAATAATTTGATTACTAGAGAATCTCTCTCCCTCTTCTGCTGGTGAATCTTGTTGATGAATGAAGATGAATCCTTGGATCATTGCAAATTGAAGCATGAGGAATGCATCAGATCTCCCTTCTACATTGGGGGATGAATTATTCATCCGTAATCGATCCAAAACAAATGTAGAACTCATTTATTTATGTCTTTACACCCTTGATTATATTTTTGAGTTGATCAGTAGTGGTTCTTTGATATGTCCCCCCCCCCACCTAAAAAACCTTGAATTTACCCAAAAATTGAAATATCACATTGTGTCAACGGATTTCCAATAAGAAATTCCAATTCATAATTGATTGTCAATGAATGATTGACCTCAATCAATTTAACTATTTTATTGTGCATTTTATACCTTGTTTCTTCAAAATTTCACCCTTGAGATCCCCACAGTAATGGTTCAATATTAATGGGCTACATAAATCTCGATCGGACCCCCAGATTCACAGTAGATCAACGAAACAAGAACAAATTAGAAAGTAAAGCATAGATCAGGAATGATCATGGAAAATGGATATTTGATTCCATGATTTCATGTTAGATCTCAAAGAATCAAAGCTTTGGGTGTGCATAGAACGTGTGATGGAACACTCGATGTTGATCAGAGTATATTCATAGTGAGCAAAAAATGAGATCCAAAATCTATAGCTAGATCCATGAGTTTCAGACTAATTCAAGGATTAATCAAATGGAGTGTGGATAGATCCATGATAAAGAGATCAAATATGGAAAAATTGAAAAAACCCATATAAAATATGTATTCAATGAATATCACAAGGTATGTATCCCCATCCAATAGTGAGACTTGGGTTTTGGAAACCCATAAGGATGGAACAATGTGTACTTCTGTAAAAACATCATGTACCATCTATTCTATGTGAGTGAGCTATTTGATAGATCACATCGTATCACACACACTATGTTCCGAGTACATGGACATGACTAGAACATATGGGTAGTACCTAATGTGGCTCGACATGCAGTGTACTCTAGTATAGGGACACAAGGTCTGAGTACATGGAAACAACCATCAACACAAGGCCAAGTCCTCATTTAGTCCATTCATATCATGTAGTACACCTATATAGTGTGTTCCCCTACACAGACAGGAGATTATTTCTATCTAGGGACATGAAAGAGCTATGAAGTAGGGCCACATGCCGTGTGGGTCACCTCACACATCGTGTACCCCTTGAGTTCCATTGAGGAAACTTCAATGTTCTATATCTTCTTCATTTGGACTTAGATTTCGGCCCACGAGTAGCCTATCCTGAGTTTTTTTGCATGTCGAATGAGATGGTTATCTCAATAGTGGATTTTGAGATATGATGTCGAATGTGCTGGGCTTAGCATGCACTAAGGTGACATTGGATAACGGTAGAGATAGTATAGGATCACTGAAGCTTTTTCTGTTAGTTACCCACCAATAGGGATGGGTAGTAGAGTTACATGATGACCTTTCTAGGTGTTACCCTCTAGTATTTCTTGGAAGTGGAGTTTCTCTGTGGCCTTTCTGGGCATTACTCTTTAGTAGGGCTGGGTAGTGGAGTTCTTCAATGACCCTTTCTAGGTGTTACCCTCTAGAAGGGCTAGGAATTTGAGTTTTCCAATGACCATTAAGGGTGTTACCCTCTAATATGGTTCTGTAGTATAGTTCTCCGATGGAATTCCAAAGCATCAGTGTCCATCGAGGTTGGGCATTGGATTTACTCAGTGACTAGAAGTGTACGACCATCGTTTCATACCATGTACTGGGATTTTTAATTGGAGTTTTTGGCCCCTCAACTATGCATCATAGTGAAGAGAAATATTTATATGTAGAATTTGATTCATGAGGAAGAGGGAAGATTTACCCACTAAGACACATTTTTGTGACACAACCTAAAACATTATAGGCGATTTAGTGTTTCCCAAAGAATATAGTATTATGGTGTGGTTATGGAGACCCTTAGACTTGTGTGTTCAGTGTAGACGTCTCAGATGTTGAGCATCATTGATGGATTTTGAGAACTGTTCACTACTCATCTTCTTGGGATGAGTTGTGATATGGAGATCCCCTTACACTATCGTTTTGGATCCATTTACTTAGCATAGATATATATTTTACCCATTATGGATCAACACCATATATATTAACACTTTTTTTCAATGATAGGTGAAGGCATGTAGGGTATGCCACTTTTTTCCATGTCTAATATATCATGATTTGATGAGTTTACTCTCCTTCTATAGAGGGTGAATGCTCTATGGGTAGTTAATCTACCCATCATGTTTATCACCTTTGTGGTTTGATGATAATGCTTTCCCTCTTTGATGGGTTTAACTATACTTATTGAATATACCTTGTGTATCTTCTTCATTTCACTTATTTTTTATCTCTAACTTCTCCCCATTATTCTTTTATGGAATCATATAGGGTAATATTATACTCACCCCTACATGGGATTTACAAGAACATGTCATGTATTATGCAAACCATAAATAGGTTTACCATGGATATAGAGGATAAAAGTGATTCTGGGTGCCATGATATAATATGATAGTCGTAGAATTGGATTTTGTAATTGGTCTCTCTCAGTTGTTTTTCTTTTCCAGTTTTCTTTCAGGTTGGGTCATATTTCTAGCTGGGTTTTTATTTTACCCTTTACTTTTATTTTACAGTACCATACTTTTTCACTATCTAGGAGTTCATTCATGTTTGGATTATATTATCGTAGTGTTGCATCTTTTATTTCTTCCCTCTCCACTTTTTCAATGAGTTATATATGTGTGTAATTACATGTACTTAAGAAAAGGCCTCCTTGAGCTAGTTATTCTTTTAGTGCTTTTCACCACCCCTACCATATGGAGGAGAGCTTTGGGTAGTTGTGTCTCAAGACCTGACATGTTTCAGTTCATGAAAATACACATCATTCACCATTGGGATGTAAATAAAAATAGGTGTAAAACAATTGAAAAACATATCCAAATGATAAAATTATGTTTATATATGTGATGAAATAATGTATATATATTTTATCATATTCCAAGGTAAAATATTCCTCAACTCAGGAATAATCTTCTTGAAAATGATTTTTTTTTTAATTTTTAATTTTGTTTCTAAGGATTTGATGGTCATTATACCCCTAACTTATTTATGGTTTTGTGGTTATTATGTTTCTCATGAACATGTTCTTTATCAATATCTGTTATTATTTATACATTATCTTTCTCCTCCATGTCCTTATTTTCACTTCCCATTAATGTTATACTTTTCTGGGAACTTATTGATGTGTTCTTTAAATTAACATTTATGTTTCCCACTTCCATTTTTCAAAGTTGGTTTTATTATTCTTTCTCATGGTGTTTGTTTTCAAAATAGGTATTTATAATTTTTAAAAATTTTATAAGAAAGATAATAAATTTGAAGGAAAAATTTATTTATGCGGGGAGAATGTAACACACCAAGATTTTAGAATATATATCTTTAAAAAATGTATGTGTTTATTAGCATGAGTTACATAAATCCTTGAACTTATATAAACTGAGGTATATTAAACCATTATTAACTAGATTTTAAATTGAAAGGTATGAATATATATAACCGAATTATGAAAAATAATTATAAAATTTTTAAATAATGAAAATTTATTCATTAATTCATAATAAAAAAGAAATAATTTTACAATTAAATAATTTTATGTTTTAAAAAGGAGTATTCTTCCATCATGGATTTTATTTCATTTTACACAAACAAAATTTACTATTAATGTCTAGAATTGTTTAAATTTTTATTTGTGAAGATTAATATATTTATTTTTTAATTTTGATTGTCAATATTATTTTAGGGTGACCTTTTAGTATTCTTAAAAAAATAATTAGTTATCTATGAATGGTGAGAAATACCATTTTTTTAAAAACTATCATTTCATTTCAGGAAAAAGTCCCATTACTTATGAATAGGATATTATATTAAGATAGGTCACATTTTATTTTAAATAATCCAATTAATTAAATAAAAATCAATATTATTATTTTTTTGGTATAATTTCATTTTTTGTTATAAAAATATATTTATAAAAATTGTTTTTATATGAAACTGATTTTATTATATTAATAAATTTATTTAACCTATATTTATAAAAAAATTAATTAAATTTATACATAATATATTAAATTATATATTTTTACATTTAATTGATTTCTTTTACAAGGAATACAATGTATGTAAATTATGTTTTCTACTTCAAGATTTATGTTTCGAAATTATGTTTTCATTACATTTTGTACACATATTTAAAATTAAAATTTTTCATTGTATAAAATAAATATAGTAAAATGTATTCTATATTTGGATTCATAATAATTTATTTAACCTAATATATTAAACATTATTTTCATCATTGTTAATATGAAAAACAATAAAATTTTGTTGTCAAAGTTATTGATAATATGAAAATTCTAATTGGTCGAATATTATTAAATGTTATATTATAATAAAATTGAATACCAATCCATTTGGAGCCATAGTATTTGTAATATGGCCTTATTTTATTGAAATATTTTATGAAATTCGATTTGATCCCCTCCCCTCACTTATAGATGGGAACATATTTCCCCCCATTAATCAAAAAATTTGAGCACTTTATCTAGACATTAACTGATCAAAAAAATTATTAATTTCCATACCTTAATCCTAGACCATATTTTCTTCCCCTAATACCAATCACTCAAGGAATATTTTGTATTTAAAAGGATTTTTCTTAAGGAAAAGGTGTAAATATTTTCCAAAATATTTCAATATTGTTTCTTCACACTCATTATCTAAATAAAATTTATCCGTAAAAAATTATGAATATATTATTATCAATATACTGATATATTTTTATGATTGTTAGAAAAATGTTTTCAATCTCTTCTAAATGAAATGGGTTATTAAATTATCACTAATGAAAAAGTGTGGACTGCCACCTCCACGTAGTGATACAATTAATTTACTATGACCATCCTTTATAGGTGTTCATAATTATAGATTTAATGAATATATATGATATTTATAAAATAATAATTAATTTTTATTTATATTATTTTATTTTCCTTTTTACCATATGATCCATTGGTAATCAATAACATTACTCATGAGTACATGTGGATTTCCACCTTCCTAAAGTGATGTCCTTTTTTACCATTTATGGTTTACTTGAATGGTAAAAGGGATACATTTAATTAATATATATTTTAATTATTATATAATAAAGAATCATTAATAGTGAATTATAATTTACCTTTTTTTGTTTAATCCTTAAAAAATGGAAACGTCATTCTTGCATACATATGAATAACAATATTCTTGTAGTGATATAATTAATTTTCATCACCACTTTATATGAGTAGTTATAATTATGTATATAATGAATATATATTTATGTGCATGTGATTTATATCATTATTAACACAATGAATATGGTAGAACCATGTTTAATGTGAAGGAACCATAACTTTTAAACTAAAACAAACATGATAAACAAAGCAGTTAATAGTAGAAGTGACTTCTTTAATAGAGAATTATAAAAAAAGTTATTGAAATGATATAATTGGACTATATATGTTATTATGTGTACTATTATGGTTCATGTATAGAAATATAATAATTATAAATTTATTATACATGTTTTTATGTTCTTAAAAATCATGTCAGATCTAAGGTAAGGGTTTGATCACAATTTCCCTTCATTAAGACATTCTTTGATGTTATGCACCCATTTATTATTTATATGATGTATATTAGTCCAAATAATTTATTTTGGAATAATAAATGATTTAATTTAATGTATTTATATAGCCATATGATTTTCAATCTCCTAATTATCTTTATTTAATAAATTAGTAAATATGTTATGGTTATTCGTGTTAATTTTGTTGTATTGGGACATGTTTGGTGTAATATACATATATATTTTCTATAAGGTATATGTAATAAAAAATAGGTATGTTATATATTTAATATTATTATTTTCATGGTATTCAATTGTATATTTGATGATATTTCATTATAGGAGGTTATGTTTAAATATATACCACAACGGTAAAGGTTATATGTCACAATCTCAATTTTTACTAGGACAATTTGTGATTAAATTTATTATAATGAAATTATATGTTTCATCCCCCAAAATATTAAGTATTTAATTATTATATTGTTATTTATATAGATCAATTTTGTTCCTTCCATATTCCTCTCATTATTTACTCAAAATACAGAAAATATTTTATTATGAAAAGTTGACTTGACTTCTCTCTTATTTTTGGAATAATTTATTCCACATCCATATTTTATTACAAATGTTTAAAAAAATGATTTTAATTTTAGCCAAATATAATTTAATTTCATGTGTAACTATATTTTAATTTCATTAAGAATTATTAGAAGGAATATATTATCTTTTTTTAAATGTTTTATATTTTAATATTTATCTAAATTTTCAAAATTATTTTTCTTTTAACATACACTACATGAATTTATTTCCCTACTATCATGAATACTATCTTAATTGAATCATTAAATAAATGTTTCCATGGTTAATAAAAAATAATTATTTTTCAATGACATTTATATTTTTACATTTTATCTATGTTTTTTCCAAATGAAAAAGGAATTTTCCAAAAGAAATGTTCTACTCATCTTTAAAAGGAATTATCACCTTTAAGAACATATTATTTTTGTTTTCGTTGATTTACCAGGAGAATGATCCAATGTTTCCATACTTCTTCATTCCCAATAATGTTTTTGATTATTTTTATAATATTTTTATGAAGCATAAATCCTTTCTATAAGTTAGGATTATATGATATGATGAATGCTTTATGATATTATTGGACAGAAATTTATTGTCTTCATTATGGGATGAGTGGGACAAAAATTATATAGCACTCCAATGCATGGGGTAAAGATGGATATCTCATGAGATAATATATAATTGAATATGGATTGAACCAAGTTAATTAAGGGTGTTTTTACAATATGAACATCATGAGAGCGAACCTTAACAAAGGAAATGATGGAATTGGGAGTGATCCTAGGTCAATATGATAGTTATGTATGTTTGACTAGACTAAAGAAATTACTTTAAATTCCTCATAGGGTGATATATAACTCCACCTATCATCATCCATTTATATATATATATATTTTCTTCTTAAAACCAATCGTCATCATATCTTAAATAATCAATTGAAAGGGAATTGAATTATTAAAAATCTAAATAGAAATCATCAACATTTTATAAATAACCCATGTATATCAAATGGGTTTCATAAAAAATTATTTTTATATTAAATAAAATCATGAATAAATTGATTGATATCAAATATACGATTACCCAAAATAGTCCCATAATTATTGAAGATATACAGTGAAAAATTAAACATAACCCTATTGGATTTATATTATTTGAATTTAATGAAAACAAAATCATGGAGATTTATTTTTAAAAAAATATGACATTTATTATTGTAAAATTAATTGTTATGAGTCTCTTTTAAGAAAACCTTCATTTTTTAAAAATAATACACTGAAAACCAAAAAAAGAAAAATTGTTTTGTATAAAATAACAAGTTAACAAAAATTAAATATAGAACATAATTTAATATGGAGAATATTCTCAATATATGGAAAATAAAAATATGGAGAAAGTGTATAACAAATATAAAGATGTTTGAGTTACCAAGTCCCTTAACATTAAATTTGATTTCTACTAAAGTGATTCATCCTCCTCTAGAATGAACATAAATATTTTAACTTTTTTATCAAAACCAAAATATAAAGAAACTACTCTTTAATAGTTATTATATGACCATATATTATAAATATATTAACCAATTATAGTTTACATTCATTATTAGGTGTAAGAACACTGGGTTGTATGTTTCATTCAATAATCATGTATATGGAATCAATTCTCTCTACGTGGTTTCAATTTAATAATTCCAAGATCACTGAATATATAATAATAATTTTTCAAATGATTTTCATGTTCCCATATTTCTGGGTTGAATGACATATATATATAGTTTGTGAAGATAGAAACCGTGATAAACTAGTTTTCAACGTTTTTAACAATAAAAAGGTCACATGTTAATAAATATTTTAAAAAATTAAAAAAATTCAAAAATCATTAAAAGAACATTAATATATCATCCTTACATAATGTTTCCATTATATGACATCCCATCATAATTAATGACATAATAATTAAAGCATTGTTCATATAGGTGGTCAAACAGACTAAAACATTATTGAATTATAATGTTTTAATGTTTAAGGAAATGTATAGAGAAAATTATAATATAAAAATATCTTAATTTTAAACATTTCATTAGTACCATATATAATTATTTAATCCATCATTTGAACTATCCATCATTAGTGGTGAGGAAAAATGATATGTACTTTTTCATTGTGGTAGTCCATCATACGCATGAATAATGATCCCAGTCCTAAATGAATTGATGAAATGACGGTATATGAAAAATTATCAATTAAAAATAAACTTGTTTACACATAAAAATTTTTGGTTCATAAAATTTACCTATTATGTGATACATGATCGGTAGTGATGAAAAAACAAAGACCTCTTCATATAGGTGGTAATCATCACACGTGCATGGTCGATGATATTCTATTTTCTTAGTGGATTAAAAAATATAGAATAATTGTTTTGAAATTAAAATATATACATTTCAATGAAATAATTAATTTTACTTCATTATAATAATAAGGTTATAGACTGTGTTAATAAAAACAATTAAAAATCAAATAGTAAAAAGAAGTAGATTCTCACATTGGGGAATTTGATTTTTGGAAGGCATTATTCTTTGCAATAAAGGCCTTATACATTCTAATAGTGAAAATTGGATTTTGGGAATGTGATAGGTTTCCATGAGAAGTAATTTGGTATAATTTCAGTGATAATATATAAGATAAGGAGTGTTTTGAAGTGGTGTAGGTGTTAGTTTTTTATAAGTGAATAGAAAGGTGACTTGGGTGGTAAATAATATATTTTTCAATAAATGAAATGTTATTGTTCAAAGTTTAGAAGAATTGGAAATTGTAGAGGTTAATGTGATTTTTGGTCAAATAACCCCTCAAACACTCATTTTGAGTAAAAAATTATTATTTTAGGAATTTTGTTTTAACTTTTGATTATTTAACCTTATTTACATTTTCCTTCATGAATAATTTGTATCATTAGTAAATAATTTAGATGAGAAAAATTAATATTGAACATTTTACCAAATTGGATCCCTAAAATTTAAATTTGGAAAATAATTTTACCAAATAAAATTTCTAAATGTGTGAAATATTATTTTAATTATAAATACACTTAATCGAATGGAAAAAGATTTCAAAAATCAATGTTTATCTACTTTATATTTATATTTAATAAAATATTACCATTTATATAGAATTTGATGTCATAAATTGATTTATTATTAATAAATTTAATGGTATGTGTATTACATGGAAAGACAAAACTAAATATCAACTTAAAAATACTTTATTCAATGATAAGGATAAAAAGAGTTTTTATTTAGACAATATTTTAATTTAGTTCTTGTTATAAATATATTTTTATTTATTGTCAAGATATATTTTTGGGAAGGAAAATAAATTATTTTTCTATGAATTCATATCAAAAAGTGATAAAATATGATTTTAATATTTGAGTTCATATATCTGAAAACAAAAGTTATTGGCCTTTAAAAGGATTTTATATTGATATAGCTATTTTTTCTATACGTAATAATTACATGTTTATTACTATGAAGTTATACATAAATAACTATTTGTAGCCTCCTCTTAAGATATAATATTAATATAATTAGTAGTTTTAGTAATATGTATTGATTCATCTTGCATGGATTTGGATGTGAGTTCTAAAAGCATAAGATTTTTTGAAAAAGAATTCCTCTCAAGCCATAATTTCCCAATTTAAGCCTAGCCTTGGTCTAGGGAAACCAATATGGAAGTGACCTCCCTTTAGAGTTTAGAAAAATATGATTCATATGAAAAAAACCAAACCTAGAAACCCTGTATTTATACTTTCTTAGATTATTTTATGCTACGGTTTCTTAAACTTATCTCAGATAATTTAATAGCTACATTTTAAAGGTCATATTTAATATTAAAAATATATGAAGTTTTTTTTTGTTTTAATATTTTATAGTGTGTGAATCCTGATATTTAGTAATTTTTTAAATATAATATATTGTTAAATCTGAGTTCATTATAAAAACACAAGAAACACAAATAGAAATCAATTACACACTGTTCACTAATAGAGAACATTATATTTCTATAATAAATATAGTGATGAAAATTGAAAATAATACAATGAGACAATACACAGATAATAATAAAACCACTAGAATTAGAAAATGTGGATCTTGTTGATTAAATAAAATTATCATACTCATGAAAAACATTTTATAAAGTATTCAAAACATTAATATTACAATAAAAATTATTGAAATTAAGAGTATTGGGACCTAAAGAGAATTGATATAAAAAATTAATAAAGGAATTAAGAGAAATTTATAGGATATAATATGATGACTACAATAATAACCTAACCATTATGAACAATAACATGACCCTTGGAATATTAAATTGACGAATAAATATTAAAATGTAATATATATAATATTTAACAAGTATAATTTAATAAAATTTAATTTTTTAGTCAAATAAATAAATATTATAATTAAAAATTCTAATAAATTACATGTACTTAAGAAAAGGCTACGTGAGTGCATGCATATACTTATGAAAAGGCCTCATCGAGTTAGTTATTCCTTCGATACTTTTCACCACCCCTTAGACATGGTGGCGGGCATTGGGTAGTTGGGTCTCAAGCCCTTGCATGATTCGGTTCATAAAAATATTCATCATTCATCATAGGGATGTGGATAAAAATAGGTGTAAACCAATTAAAAAACATATTCAAATGATAAAATTATGTTTATGTATTTTATGAAATAATATATGTATATTTTCTCATATTACAAGATAAAATAATTCTCAACTCAAGGAAAATATTCTTGAAAATGAAAATGTTTTCCTTTTTAATGTTGTTTCTAAGGATTTGACAGTCATTATACACCTAACTTATTTATGTTTTTGTGGTTATTATGTTTCTCATGACCATGTTCTTTATTAATATCTATTATTATTTATACATTATATTTCTCCTCTATGTACTTATTTTCACTTCCCTTTAATGTTCTTGTTTCTTGGGAACCTAATTATGTGTTCATTAAATTAACATTTATGTTTCCGACTTCACTTTTCCTAAGGTGGTTTTATTATTGTTTCACATAGTGTTTGTTTTAAAAATAGGTATTTCTAATTTTTTAAAATCATCTAAACAAGGTAAAAAATTTTAGGGAACAATTTATTTATGTGGGTACAATGTAAGACACCAATATTTAAGAATATATATCTTTAAAAAAATGGATCTGTTTATTAGCCTGATTCACAGAAAACCTTGAACTTATATGAACTGAGGTATATTAAAATATTATTAACTAGATTTAAAATTGAATGGTATAAATGTATATGACCACATTATGAAAAATAATTATAAAATTTTTAAATAATTAAAATGTATTGATTAATTAATAATAAATAATTAATCATTTTACGATAAAATAATTTTATGTTTTAAAAAGGAGTATTCTTCCATCATGGGTTTTATTTCATTTTACACAAATTTTTTTTTATTAATCTCTATTATTTTCTGAATTTTTATTTGTTAAAATTAATATATTTTTATATTTTTCATGTCAATATTATTTTTGTGTGATCTTTTAGTATTATTATAAAAATAATTATTTATTTGTGAATGATGAGAAATACCATTTTTGTAAAACCGATCATTTCATTTCAAGAAAAATTACCATTAAATTTGAATAGAATATTATAGTAACATAAGTCATACATTAATTTAAATAATAAAATTAATTATATAGATATTAATATTATACTTTTTTTGGGAATAATTTCAATTTTTTTGTTTTAAAAAAATATTTCTAAAAATCATTTTTATATGTAAATAATTTTATTATATTAATAAATTTATATAATATCTATTTATAAAAACAATTAATTAAATTAATATATTATATATTAAATTATATATTTTAACATTAAATTGATATTTTTACAAGGAAAACATTGTTTGTAAATTATGTTTTCTATTCTATGATTCGTGTTTCGAAATTTTGTTTTCATTCCATATCTCACACATATTTAAAATTAAATTTTTTCACAACATATAAATAAATATTGTAATTTTTATTCTTTATTTGGATTCATAATAATTTACTTAACCTAATATATTTAACTTTATTTTCATCTATGTTAATACTAAAAATAATAAAATTTTGTTATCACAATTATGGATAATATGGAAATTCTTATTGGTTGAATATTATTAAATGTAATATTATTATAAAATATAATACCTATCTATTTGGATACATTGGACAAGTAATGTGGCCTTATTTCATTGAAATATTTTATGAAATACGATTTGATTCCCTCCACTCACTTATAGATTAAAACATATTTTTTCATATTACTCACAGAATTTGAGCACTTTATCTATAAATTAACTGGTCAAAAACATTCCAACATTCCATACCTTAATCCTAGACCATCTTTTCTTCCCCTAATACCAATCACTCAAGGAATATTTTGTATTTCAATGGAGGTTTCCTAATTAATAAGTGTAAATATTGACCAAGATCTTTAAATATTGTTTCTTCATATAGAATATCTAAAATAGTTGTATCCATAAAAAGTTATGAATCTAGTATTATCAATATACTGATATATTATTACTATTGTTGGAAAATAGTTTACAATCTCTTCTAAATTAAATGGGATATTAAATTATCGCTCATGAAAAAGTGTGAAATTCCACCTCCACGTAGTGATACAATTAAAAAACTACGACCATCCTTCATATGTGGCCATAATTATGGATTTAATTAATATATATGATATTTATAAAATAATATTTATTTTTTATTTACATTATTTTATTTACCTTCTTACCATTTGTCCCATTCTTAAACAACAACATTACTCATGCGTACATGTGGATTTCCACCTCTATGGAGCGGTGTAATTATTTTTTATCATTTATGGTTTACTTTGATATTAAAAGGGATATATTATTTAATATATATTATAATTATGATATAATAAATAATCATTAATTGGGAATTATAATTTACCTTTTTTTAATCCATTAAAAATGGAAACCTCATTTCTGCATACATATGGATAACAATCTTCTTGTAGTGATATAATTAATTTTCATCACCACTTTATATGAATAGTTATAATTATGTATCTAATGAATATATATATTTATGTATATGAGATTTATATCATTGTTACCACTATGTATATGGTGGAACCACATTTAATGTGAAGGCACCATAAATTTTAAAAGAAAACAAACATGATAAAAAAGTAGCTAATAGTAGAAGTGACTTATTTAATAGTGAATTATAAAAAAGGTATTGAAATGATATAAATGTAACATATATGTTATTATTTGTGTTATTATGGTTAATGAATAGAAATATAATGATTTCAAGTTAGTAATACATGTTTTTGATGTGAATAAAAAACATGTCAGATCTAATGTAAGAGTTTAGTCTCAATTTCCCTTCATTAAGACATTCCTTTATATTATGCACACATTTATTATTTAGAATTTCTATATAAGTCACAATAATGTATTTTGGAATAATACATTATTTAATTTAATGTATTTATATAGCCATATGATTTTCAATCTCCAAATTACCTTTATTTAATAAATTAGTAAATTTTTAGGGTTATTCGTGTCAATTTTGTTTTATTGGGACATGTTTGGTGTTATATACATATATATTTTCTATAAGGTGTATGTAATAAAAAATAGATATGTTATATATTTGATATTATTATTTTCATGGTATTTAATGTTATATTTGAAGATATTTCATTTAGGGAGGTTATGTTTCAATAGATACCACAACGGTAAAGGTTATATGTCACAATCTCAATTTTTAGGGAATATTTATGATTAAATTTATAATAATGAAATTATAGGTTTCATCCCCTCAAAATATTAAGTATTAAATTATTATATTGTTATTTATATAGATTAAATGTTTTTATTCCCATCTTTCTCTCTTTATTTACTCGAAATTTAGAAATGATGTTTTTATGGAAAGTTGACTTGACTTATCACTTAGGTTAAGAATAGTTTCTTCCACATCCACATTTTATTGAAAATGTTTTAAAATTTGATTTTATTTTTACCCAAATATAATATAATTTAATTTGTAACTATATTTTTATTTCATTAATAATTATTAGAAGTAATATATCCTCATTTTCTAAATGTGTAATATTTTAATATTTATCCAAATTTTTATAGGAATTTTTCTTTTAACATACACTACATTAATGTCTTTCCCTACTATATTGAATAATATTTTAATTGAATCTTTCAAAAAAAATGTTTCCACAGTTAATTTAAAATAATTATTTTTCAATAACATAGAATTTTTTCACATTTTATCTACGTTTTTTCCAAAAGTAAAAGGTATTTTCCTAAAGAAAAGTTCTAATGGACTTATAAAGAAATTGTCACCTATAAGAACATATTTTTTTGTTTCTTATGATTTACCAGGAGAATCATTCAATGATTCCATAATTCTTCATTCCCTAGAATGTTTTTTCATTATTATTATAATTTTTATATGAAGAATGAATCATTTCCATGAGTTAGGATTTAATGATATGATGATTGCTTTATGATATTCTAGGACCCATATTTATTGTTTTCATTATAGGATGAGTGGGACATGAATTATATAGAACTACAATGAATGGGGTAAATATGGATATCTCATGAGATAATATATAATGGAATAGGGATTGAACCTAGTTAATTAAGGGTCTTTTTATAATATGAACATCATATGAGTGAACATCAAAAAAGGAAATGATGGAATTGGGAGTGATCCAAGTCCATTGTGATAGTCTTGTAAGTGATACTAGACTAAAGAAATTATTTTCAATTCCTCAGAGGGTGATATATAACTCCTCATATCATCATCCATGTATATATATATATATATATGCTGCTTAAAACCAAACATCACCATTTCATAAATAATCAATTGAAAAGGAATTAAGTTATTAAGAATATAAAGAGAAATCGTTTACATTTTATAAAGAAACCATGTAAATCAAATGGGTTTCTTAAAATATTATTATTGTATAAAATAACATCATGAATAAATTGTTTGATATCAAATACGCAATTACCCAAAATAATCCCATAATTATTGAAGATATATAGTGAAAAATTAAACAAAACCCTATTAGATTTAGATTATTTTAATATAATGAAAACAAAACCATGAAGATTTAATTTTAAAAATGTTGGGAAAAAATCCATCAAGGTAACATTGCAGTATTTTTGGGTTGATTGTGTTTGTTGACAAAGCAGGATTTCATGGATATTTGTTGAGTTCCCAAGAAGTTGTTGACAATCCTTGTTAACAAAGAATGATGACAAAGGAAAGGACGATCTGGAGGTGGTACAAAAGAGCAGTACAAGGTGGCGCCGTTTCCCAGTGTTTGCCAAATTTTTGGGGTCCAAAATTTGGAATTTGGTGAGAATCATGAAAAGTGGATTTCCATGAAGAGCATAATTTAATATGGAAAAGGCATGAATTTTGCAAAGATAGGATGTATGGATTGGATTTCGCGAAGACTAGAAGAATGGAGGCGGTGAGTCTTCGCGATTACGTCAAGCTTCATGAACGGAAGAGGCTGAAGTGCATCGTGGCGGAGAAGGGCTTCGTAAGGGAGCTTCACGGAGAAGGCGCGAAGGAATGTTGACGGTGATTCTTCGTGATTACGTCAAGCACCGCGAACAGATATATTGCCGCTGTGCTTCGTGATTTGGACAGAATTCCGGCGGAATCTTTGGAGCTTCACAATTTGAGATGACGTGGCGTTGACTTCGCGCGGAAGGGACGAGGGCCGGTGTAATCGCCTATAAATAGAGGCCGACCCCCTCGAGAGAAGTAGAGAGAATTTTCAGAGAAAATCCATTACTCTCGGTTCGCAGAGGTGGTTCGCGACGGCAGTGTGCTTCGCGAAAGGGGAGCTTCGCGACAGCTATTCTAGCTCCGCGAAAGGCGTGTGCCCCGCGTTGGCTCAGTGAGATTCGCGGAGAGGCAGGAGCTCTGCAACGACATAAGCATTGCGAAGGTCTGTGCATCGCGAGAGTGCTTCGCGATAGAGCTTCGCGAAAAGGTAGGAGCTTCGCGAAGGCTTGTTTGAGCTTCGCAAAATTGGGAGCTTCGCGAAGTAGGGTGCTTTACGAAGGTGTTTCCAAAAGGAATTGCCCAGTGTTCAGAGGCAAAGTGGTATTCATCAATGGATGAAAGTTGGACTATAACAGAGCATCCATCAACACTTAAGGATGCATGTATTCATGCAAATGAAGAGACCTACAGGTCTATAAACTATGAGTGAATCCCTTCACAGAGCAGTGAGATTAGGAAGAGGAAGAAGGTGATCCTCTCCACTGGAAGTGAGCCAAAGAGAGAGAAACAGGGAGTGACCCTTGGGAAAGCAGTGAGCTCACCCTAAACATTGTAAAGGCAGTGAGCCTAGGGATAGAAGTGATCTAGCCCGAACATTGTAATCCAAAGATAGTGAAGTTTAGTGGAATTGGTACGCACGACAACTTGTCGGCGTATGTTCCTTGGACGTAGCCCAGTGAGGGTGAACCAAGTAAAAATCTTTGTGTCTTCCTGCTTACTTCCCTGCATTGCATTTGAAGCATCATCATCAGACAGAGAAGAAAATAAGTGATCATAAGAAACAAACAAGTAAAAACAAAGTGACCCTTGTAATAAAGAGGTCAAGATCCAGTGGGGTAGGAAGAATTTTGAAAAAGACTATCCATACCCTGATTCACCCCCCCTCTTAGGGTATATAGGCCCCTATTGGTCCTAACAATTGGTATCAGAGCGATAGGATGCTTTTATCAGATTTTTTTTCTCCGACTTGGTGTATTCGATCTGTGTGTTTAAAGAATTAGTCTGCTCTTATCTCGGTGAGCCATGGCAAAGGGAAAAACATCCAAGAAGAAGCATAATTCATGTGGTATTCATCAGTGTGGAAGTATGTATGGAAAAAGTGTGATTCAATTAAAAGAATCAAACAGTTTACTGAAGGAAGGTCTGGATGAATCTGACAGGGAAAAGATTGATTCACTCAATCATGATGTTGGAATGAGTGAAGTACATGGGCATCAGAGTGATGCTGAAACAGAAGAAGAAATTGAAGGAAGAATAGATATGCGAGCTGAGTTGGAGGCTGCTCTTGAGGAGATAGATGTTTGGAGAGAAAAAACAAAGAAATCCAACAAAGTTGTTCACGATGAAAAACTCTATATGCAGCAGCAGGAAGAAGAGAAGTCTGAGTTGATGGAAGAAATTGAGAAACTCAAGTTATCAACACGAGAGAACTCAGAATCGGTTAGTGGGTATAAGATTAATATTGAAGAACAGAAAAGGGAGATCGATGACCTGAATAGAAAAGTGAAAGATCAAGTCAAGTGCATCGAAGAACCTGATATTCCAATTGACGTTGGAAACACCGAAGAAGTCAAATCTAAAGATATCTGGATCAAAGTATTGAAGATTGAGGTCAACAAGCTAAGAGGATTAAATAAAAGGCTTATTGACATAGTTACTGACCTAACAGAGAAGAATGATTCTCATGCCAATGAACTAAAAAAGATGGCTAAAATGAAAGGAAAACAAAAGGCTGATGATTATGAAGAGAATCAAAAGTCAGATGAAGTATAGAATCTGAAAGCTAGAAATGATAATCTAGCAGCACAGTTTTCTGAAGAAGTTCAGAAGAATCGAAGCCTACAACAATAGAATGAATCTGTCTCTAAATATGTTTCTGAAGAAAAATTAAAAGCAGTGAAGCAAAGTGCAATGGTGGAAAAGCTCACACAGGAACTAGAAGATGAGTTGAGTAGCGGGAAGCTTCTCAAGAAAGAACTGGATGTCCAACTTGAATCAAGGGAGATGAAGATTAAAAAGTTAGAAGAGGATATAGAATCAGTAATGAAGGATGTGGAGAAATCCAATGCTAAAGGAATGCCAAAAATGATGGATGCCTTACACTTGCTATTTGATCATACGTCGACAAGTGATGATAAAATGAATAATAGGTATGCTATTTCTGAAGAGAAACAACAGAATATTTTCTCATCTCAAAGACCAGTAAGTTTAGGAAAAGCTGGTATTGGATTCGATGAATCCCCTCCTGTGCATGACAGAAAGAGAGCCGTGAACAGTTCTAGAAATGGAAAAGATCCTGCAGGTGCTGGAGATAGGCCTAAAAGGACAATTACAAAAAGAAGTGATGACATGTGCTATTTCTGCGGGATTCACAGCCACACATCAAGCTTCTGTTTAGAGGCTCATGAATACATATCAGGCTGTGAAAATAGAAACTTTTCTGAATCCCAGAATAAGAAGAAGCGTCCGGAGAAATCATGGAGTAGAGTCTCTCAAAGGAAAGCATTTATAAAATTCTATTACTGTGGAAGAATGGGACACACCATGAATATGTGTCAGGAAGCTTAGGAGATCGATGCCAAAAGAAGAAAACAAGTTGCATCCACATCTCATCAGAGAAGTGATGAAATGAGGTATGCCTTTAATAGAAAATGTTTCATATGTTCTGATCATGGGCATTTGGCCAGACAGTGCAGCAAGAAGAAAGCGGGGAAGGAAAAAGACCCGAGAAAGAGAATACCAACTCCAGTGGTACATAATGAGAAATTATACACTAGGAGACAAAGTGGTAAGGTGAAAAATAGGCTTAGATCCTCAGGGGAATCACATGGAGCTGAACGAAAGGTGTATCAGTCACCTCCTCTATCGTACTCACAACCACTCTCAAGGAGAGAATGTGAACAAACCTGGAAGATTAAGGGGATATCTAATCCAGCTGTGATAAAGAAGAATAAACGTTCAATGGAGGACTCACCACTAGCAAAAAAGAGTGTGGTGACTCAGACATCTGATAAAACAATGATGAATAAAGAATGTGTTGAAAACTTTTAATGTCGTGTTCCACAGCGAAAAGTGGAGGAAGGTGAAAGATCCTTGCAATGGTGGAAGAAGCAGGGGAAGATGGCAAATAGAGAGGTTCCTACCCAGAGAAGGAATCAAGGTAAATGGAATTTCGGTGGAACATCAAAGACAGAAATGTGTACTAGTGGGTTTAAACCCCAAATGGTGAAAAAGGCTAAGTCTGTCAAACCTACATATCAGAGAAAGGCTCCGAATATGGGTAAAGAATGCTTAGTCATATGGCCAGAGCAGTTGAAGTTGGCAAGGCAACTAGAAGAAGCAAGGAAAGAGTGTGATGCTCTGCAAGAAAGAATCAAAGGGTTGACCCATCAGGATCAACCACAATCCTCATCTTGAGGATTCAGGAAGAGAACCCCCTCTCCCTATGTATATAAATTCTATTAACTGATGATTAATATGTTTCAGGTTCTAGGGAGATACTATCCAAGGAGAAGTGGCATCTAAGGATGCAAAGTGGAGATGTTATATTCTCTACATTTTCAATTGATTCAAATCAGGTACCAGAGTTGAAGAAGAACGAGAGAAATAGAGCATAATAGAAGTGATTGTGTTATTAACTATATCTCTTGTTTCCTACATCGAGTTCCAACTCCGTAGGCTTAGAGATTTGGTTAATGAATTAATGATGAGTGCTAGATTGGCATAAATCATACAGGTGGAAGATGAGAATAAATGATGCATGAGAGGAATGATGTTTGTGGGTCTAACCTCAGGAAGTGTTGCATAACAAAGGGGGAGCATTCAATAACAAAATCAGATGCCAGATCCATCAAGGAAATAATTGGATAACCCAGCTCAAGTGTTTTATATCGATAGAAGACATACTGTGGGAGAAGCAGCAATGATCAAGTATTTCATTCTTATTTATTTTGATCTAACATTGTGGTATCAGCTGACTGTTTTCAGGATACCAAGAAGCTGCGAGAAGTAGTTGAATGGAATGATTCCACTGATCAATGAAACAGTGAGAAATTTCCTGATAAACGTGATAAGGAGAAAATAATCAAAGGGGGAGTATAAGTGAATAATGCTAATTTAGAAAAAAAAATCCTCATATGCACAATAGTCAAAGAGTTGAGCTTAAATTGACATACAGAATATCATTGGTGATTAGTCAGCTCTAGATTATACAAGGAGAATGGAATCACTGCAGAAAACATCTCTTATATCACAGGATGAGCGGAAATGCTTTGCTGATGCAGTTGAATATGAAAACTGGGATCATTCGATGAATGAAGAGCTAGATCAAAATTGATAAGAATTAGATGTGGGAGATTGTTTCGAGGCCAGTAGACAAGAATGTCATCGGGACTAAATGGTTCTATTGCAATAAGATGAATGAAGATGGCACAGTGATTCGGAACAAAGCATGACTAGTGTGCAAGGGGTACTCCCAGATTGAGGGAATAGATGTAGATGAGACATTTTCACCGGTTGCAAGGCTGGAGACAATCAGATTATTTTTTGCCATAGTAGTGCAAAGAAAGTTCAAAGTGTCCCACATTGATGTCAAATCTGCATTCTTGAATGGGGTTCTAGAAGAGGAAGTGTACATTGAGCATTCAGATGGTTTTCTCATTCAAGAGGATGAGAACAAAGTTTTTAGGCTGAAGAAGGCATTGAATGGGTTGAAACAAGCACCAAGAGCATGGTACTCAAGACTTGATCAGTACTTGAAGAAGCTTGGTTTTCAGCGTGGAGGAGTTGATTACAATCTCTATTTCAGTAATGAAAGTAATCAAAGGATGATGGTGTTGGTTTGTGTCGATGACATAATATTTGGTGGATAAGATTAAGCTCAGTGCAGACAGTTTTCCTAATTCATGAAAAATGAGTTTGAAATGTCAATGATTGGAGAGCTAACATTTTTCCTTGGTCTACAGGTGACACAAGGAAGGAATGGAACATTCATTTATCAATATAAATATTCCAAGGAGGTCCTGAGAAGGTTTGGAATGGATAATTCCAAGGAGATGACGACTCCGGTTGCTACCCGGATGAAATTATCGAAAGATGAAGATGGAAAGGCAGTTAATATCACAGAATACAGGAAAATTATTGGAAGTTTGTTGTACTTGACTACAACAAGGCCTGATATTGTTTTCGCCACATGCCAAGAAGCGAGATATCAGAGCAATCCCAAGGAAATCCACATGCTTGCAGTAAAAATAATACTTCGGTATATCCCGGGCATAGTGGATTTCGACTTGACATATACTGATAAATCTCAGACAGAGTTATTGGGCTATACTGATGCAGACTGGGCCGTTTCAGCGGATGATAGGAAATCAACGTCAGGTGGTGCTTTCTATCTTGGTGGATTGTGTATTTCATGGCTAAGAAATAAGCAAGATTTCATTTCATTGAGCACCGCGGAAGATGATTATATTGCGGCCACTCAAGCATGCACTCAATTATCATGGATGAAGTAGCAGATTGAAGATATGGGAGTTGAAGTGAAGTCTCCGATCAGAATCCAGTGCGATAACTCAAGTGCTTTAAATATCAGCAAAAATCTCATCCATCACTCAAGGACAAAGAACATTGAGATAAAGTATCATTTTATCAAGGAGAAAGTTGAGCAGGGAATCGTGATGTTGGAGTATGTGCCTACAACACTACAGGTTGCAGACATTCTGACAAAGGCCTTACCCAAGGAAGCATTTGAAAGGCATCGTCTGTCACTGGGAGTTCAGTCGATTCCCCGTACTTGACAAAGTGTGGATTCCCCCCCCCCCTCTCCCTGAGATATGATGTGTTTTTCCCAGTTGTGCTAATATGTGTTCTCTACTATCTTACAGACTACAAAGGAGTGTCCTTTGGGTTCGTTGACAAAGGGGAAGAAAATAGTGATTGTTCAAGGGGGAGACAGTGTGGGATATTTGATAAATCATGACAAATATGGGGAGAAGCTGACTAGTGGAGCATCCAGATAGGGGGAGAAATGAGAAAGGGAGAGATTTTTAAATCTGACGATGCTAGAAGTGATCGATCAAAGCATAGATATCACGACAGCTAAGGATCGTGATAAAACCAGAACATTGGTGTTGGAATGGTGAGAGAAGGTTTCCAGCTATCACCAATTGGGAACAGTGTGTTTCAAAAATTGGTATCAATTTAAGAATTGGTATCAGGTTGGAATTGACAATTGGTGTTTGACATGAAGTGATTCATTGATGAAATTTTCATACTACTCTTGTTTCTCATGCCGAGCATTGCTCATGTGGGCTTAGAGTACGTGTTAAGTGAATCCTTGAATGCTATCAGAATCGCAAAAGGCAAATGGTGGTAGCGGCTGGAAGAAGACTCAGTGAGGTATCAAAGTGCAGAAAATCTTTCTGAGCAGAGTTGTGAAGAGTTGTCAACAAAACCAAAGGGGGATATTGTTGGGAAAAAATATCTCAAGGTAACATTGTAGTATTTTTGGGTTGATTGTGTTTGTTGAAAAAGCAGGATTTCATGGATATTTGTCAATTTCCCAAGAATTTGTTGACAAGCCTTGTTAACAAAGAATGATGACAAAGGAAAGGACGATCTGGAGGCGGTACAAAAGAGCAGTACAAGGTGGCGCCGTTTCCCAGTGTTTGCCAAATTTTTGGGGTCCAAAATTTGGAATTTGGTGAGAATTATGAAAAGTGGATTTCCATGAAGAGCATAATTTAATATAGAAAAGGCATGAATTTCGCAAAGATAGGATGTATGGATTGGATTCCACGAAGACCAGAAGAATGGAGGCGGTGAGTCTTCGCGATTACGTCAAGCTTCGCGAACGGCAGAGGCTGAAGTGCATCGTGGCGGAGAAGGGATTTGTAAGGGAGCTTCGCGGAGAAGGCGTGAAGGAATGTTGACGGTGATTCTTCGCGATTACGTCAAGCTCCGCGAACAGAAAATTGCCGTGGTGCTTCGCGATTTGGACAGAATTCCGGCAGAATCTTTGGAGCTTCGCGATTTGAGATGACGTGGCGTTGACTTCACGCGGAAGGGACGAGGGTTGGTGGAATCGCCTATAAATAGAGGTCAACCCCCTCGAGAGAAGTAGAGAGAATTTTCAGAGAAAATCCATTACTCTTGGTTCACAGAGGTGGTTCACGAAGTCAGTGTGCTTCGCGAAAGGGGAGCTTCACGACGGCTATTCTATCTCCGCGAAAGGCGTGTGCCCCGCGTTGGCTCAGTGAGCTTCGCAGAGAGGTAGGAGATCCGCGACGACCTAAGCATTGCGAAGGTCTGTGCGTTGTGAGAGTGCTTCACGATAGAGCTTCGCGAAAAGGCAGGAGCTTCGCGAAGGCTTGTTTGAGCTTCGCGAAATTGGGAGCTTCGCGAAGTAGGGTGCTTTGCGAAGGTGTTTCCAAAATGAAATTCCCAGTGTTCAGAGGCAAAGTGGTATTCATCAGTGGATGAAAGTTGGACTATAAAAGAGAATCCATCAACACTTAAGGATGCATGTATTCATGCAAATGAAGAGACCTACAGGTCTATAAACTGTGAGTGAATCCCTTCACAGAGCAGTGAGCTTAGGAAGAGGAAGAAGGTGATCCTCTCCACCGGTAGTGAGCCAGAGAGAGAGAAACAGGGAGTGACCCTTGGGAAAGCAGTGAGATGACCCTAAACATTGTAAAGGCAGTGAGCCTGGGCATAGAAGTGATCTAGCCCGAACATTGTAATCCACAGCTAGTGAAGTTTAGTGGAATTGGTACGCACGACAACTTGTCGGCGTATGCTCCTTGGACGTAGCCCAGTGAGGGTGAACCAAGTAAAAATCTTTGTGTCTGCCTGCTTACTTCTCTGCATTTCATTTGAAGCATCATCATCAGACAAAGAAGAAAATAAGTGATCATAATAAACAAACAAGTTCAAATAAAGTGACCCTTGTAATAAAGAGGTCAAGATCCAGTGGGGCAGGAAGAATTTTGAAAAAGACTATCCATACCCTGATTCACCCCCCCTCTCAGGGTATATAGGCCCCTATTGGTACTAACAAAAATAATATTACATTCATTATTGTAAGATTAATTTACATGAGTCTCTTTTAGAAAAACCTCCATTTTTTAAAAATAATACACTGAAAACCAATGAAGGATTTTTATTTTGTATAAAAAAATATGTTAACCAAAATTAAATATAGAAAACAATTAAATATGGAATATATACTGAAAATATATAAAATAAAATTATAAAGAAAGTGTATAGAAACTGTAAAGATGTTTAAGTTACCAAGTCAATTACCATTAATTTTTATTTACATGTAAGTGATTCAACCTCCTCTAGAATGAACATAAATATTTTAAAAAAAATTATCATAACCAAAACATAATTAAACTACCCTTAAATATTTATTTTATGACCATATATTAAAAATATATTAATCAATTATAGTTTACTTTCATTATTTTTTTAAGAACATTGGGTTGTATGTTTCATTCAATAATCATGAATATGGAATCAATTCTCTCTATGTGGTTTCAATTTCATCATTCCAAAATCACTGAATATATAATAATAATTTTCCAAAGATTTTAATGTTCCCATATTTATTAGGTGAATGACATATATATGGTTTGTGAAAATGGAAACCGTGATAAACTAGTTTTCAATGTTTTTAACTATCAAAAGGTCATATCTTAATAAATATTTAAAAAATTAAAAAATTAAAAAATTCATTAAAGTAACATTAATATATCAACATTACATGATATTTAAATTATATGACAACCCATTATAATTAATGACATAATCATTAAATCATTTTTCACATAAGTGGTAAAAATGTCCAAAAAATTAATGTATTATAATGTTTTCATATTTAAGGAAATAAATAGAGAAAATTATAATATAAAAATATCATAATATTAAACATTTCATCAGTACCATATATTAGTATTTAATCCATCATTTGAACTTTCCATCATTGGTGGTGATGAAAAACGATATATGTTTTTATCGTGGTGGTAGTCCATCATAAGCACAAATAATGATCTCTGTTGTAAATGAATCGATGAAATGACAATATATGAAAAATTATCAATTAAATGTAAAATTGTTTACATATAAAACATTTTGATTCATTAAATTTACCCTTTATGTGATACATGATCGGTAGTGATGAAAAAATAAGACCTCTTCATATAGGTGGTAATCATCACACATGCATTGTTGATGATACTCTATTTTCTAAGTGGATTAAAAATTAGTAAATAATTATTTTGAAATTAATATATAGACATTTCAATAAAATAATTAATTTTATTTCATTCTAATAATAAGGTTATAGATGGTTTTAAAAAAAATAATTAAAAATAAAATAGTAAAAAGAAGTGGATTCTCACATTGGGGACTCTGATTTTTAAAAGGAATTATTCTTTGAAATAAAGGTCTAATACTTTTTAATACTGTAAATGGGATTATGGGCATGTGAAAGCTTTCCATGAGATGTAATTTGGTATAATTTCAAACGATAAAATATAAGTTAACGTGAGTTATGAAGTGGTGTAGGTGTCTGTTTTTTATAAGTAAAAAGAAAGGTGACTTGGGTGGTAACTAATATATTTTTTCAATAATTGTAATTTTATTGTACAAAGTTTAGAGGAATTTTAAATGGTGAAGGTTAATGTGATTTTAGTTCAAATAACCCATAAACCACTCATTTTGAGTTAAAAATTATTGTTTTAGGAATTTTGTTTTAAATTTTTAATATTTAACCTTATTTAAATTTTCTTTCATGATTAATTTTTATCATTCATAATTAATTTGGATGAGAAAAATTAACAGTGAACCGTTTACCTATTTGGATCTTTCAAATTCAAATTTGGAAAATAATTTTATAAAATAAAATTTCTAAATGTGTGAAATGTTATTTTAACTATAAATAAACTTAATCGCAAGAAAAAGATTTCAAAAAAACAATGTTTATGTACTTTATATTTATATTTAATAAAAAATTACAATCTCTAAAAAATTTAATTTCATAAATTGATTTATTATTAATCAATTAATTAGTATGAATATTCCATGTAAATACACAACTGAATATCAAATTGAAAATACTTAATTCAATGATAATGTTGAAAAGAATTTTTATTAAGATGATATTTTAATTTAGTTCTAGTCATAAATATATTTTTATTTATTTTCAAGATATATTTTTGGGAACAAAGATGAAATATTTTTCTATGAATTCATATGAAAAGTGATAAAATATGATTTTAATATTTGATTTCATATATCTGAAAACAAAAGGCGTTGGCCATAAAAAGAATTTTATATTCATATGGTGATTGATTCTATATGTAATAATAACATGTTGATATCATAATAATTTATACATAAAAACTATTTATACCCTCATCTTAATATATAATATTAATATAATTGGTAGTTGTTGTCATATGTGGTGATTCATCTTGCATGGATTTGTAAGTGAGTTCTACAAGCCTAAGCTTTTCAAAAAAAGGATTTCTCTCAAGCTATAATATCCCAATATAAACTTGGTATTTGTCTAGGGAAACCAATATGTAAGTGACCTCCCTTAAAAATTTAGAAAAATATGATTCATATGGAAAACAACTAAAACTAGAAACCATGAATATCTACTTTCATAGTTTATTTTATGTTACATTTTCTTAAACTTATCCCAGATAATTTAATAGCTATTTTAGGGCCATATTTAATATTAAATATATATGAATGTTTTTTTTGTTTTAATTTTTTATACTGTGTGAATCAGGATATTTAATAATTTTTTAAAGATAATATATGGTGAAATATAATGTCATTATAAAAAAAACAATAAACACAAAAATAAATAAATTACACACTTTTTCCCTAATCGAGAACATTATATTTTTAGAATAAATATAGAGATAAAAATAGAAAATAGTATAATGGGACAATACAGAGATAATAATAAATCAACTAGAATTGGAAAATGTGGATCATGTTGATCAACTGAAATTATCATACTCATGAACAACATTTTATAAAGTATACAAAAAATTAATATTACAATCAAAATTCATGAAATTAAGATTATTCAGACCTGGAAAGAATTGATATAAAATATTAATGAAGGAATTAAGAGAAATTTATAGGATATAATATGATGACTTTAATAATAACAAAACCATTATGAATAGTAACATGGCAATTTGAATAGTAAATTGACCTATAAATAGTAAAAAGTAATATATATAATATTTAACAAGTATAATTTAATAATTTTTTAGTCAAATAAATAAATATTATAATTAAAAATTATAATATATTACATGTACTTAATAAAAGGATATGTGTGTGCTTAAATGTACTTAAGAAAAGGCCTCTTTGAGTTAGTTTTTCCTTCAGTGCTTTTCCCCACCTCTGCTATATGGAGGTGGGCTTTGGGTAGATGTGTCTCAAGCCCTGGTATGTTTTGGTTCATGAAAATATTCATCATTCATCATTGGGAAGTGGAAAAAATAGGTGTAAACTAATTGAAACACATATCAAAACCATAAAATTATGTTTATGTATTTGATGAAATAAAGTGTGTATATTTTATCATATTCCAAGGTAAAATAATCCTAATCTTAGGGAAAATCTTCTTAAAAATGAAACTATTTTCCTTTTTAATGTTGCTTTTAAGGATTTGACGGTCATTATACCCCTCACTTATTTATGGTTTTGTGGTCATTATGTTTCTCATTAACATGTTCTTTATCAATATCTATTATTATTTATACATTATCTTTCTCCTCCATATCTTTATTTTCACTTCCCTTTAATGTTCTACTTTTCTGGGAACCTAATGATGTGTTATTTAAATTGACATTTACATTTCGCAATTTCCTTTTTCAAAGGCGGTTTTTTTTATTTTTTTTTCACATGGTGTATTTTTCAAATTAGGTACTTATAATTTTTTTAACATTTTCTAATCAAGATAAAAAATTTGAGGGAACAATTTATTTATGTGGGGAGAATGTAACACACCAAGATTTTAACATATATATCTTTAAAAAAATGCATGTGTTTATTAGAATGATTTACAGAAAACCTTGAACTTATATGAAACGAGGTATATTAAACCCTTACTAACTAGATTTAAAATTTAAAGGTATAAATATATATAACCTCATTATAAAAAATAGAAATAAAATTTTTAAATAATGAAAATTTATTCAATAATTAATAATAAATAAGTAATCATTTAACAATAAAAAAATTTTATGTCTTAAAATGGATTATTCTTCCATCATGGGTTTTATTTCATTTTACACAAACAAATTTTTTTATTAATCTCAATAATTTTTTAAATTTTTTTTGTGAAAATTAATATTTTTTTAAAAAATTTCATGTCAATATTATTTTAGGGTGATCTTTTACTATTCTTATAAAAATAATTATTTATCTGTAAATGGTAAGAAATACCATTTTTTGTGAAAAATATCATTTCATTTTAAGAAAAAGCTCCATTACATTTTAATAGGATATTATAGTAAGATAAGTAATATTTTGTTTTAAATAATCCAATTAATTATATAGGAATCAATATTATACTTTTTTGGGTATAATTTCATTTTTTTTGTTATAAAAACATATTTCTAAGAATAATTTTTATGTGAAAATGATTTTATTATATTAATAAATTTATTTAATCTCTATTAATAAAAACAATTAATTAAATTTATACATTATATATTAAATTATATATTTTAACATTCAATTGATTTTTTATAAGGAAAACAATGTGTGAAAATTATTTTTTCTACTTCAAAATTTATGTTTTGAAGTTATGTTTTCATTACATATTCTACACATATTTAAAATTTAAATTTTCCACTACATAAAAAAATATAGTAAAATTTATTCTATATTTGGATTAATAATAATTTATTTAACCTAATAGATTCAACTTTATTTTCATCCAAGTTAATAATGAAATCAATGAAAAAAATTATCACAGTTATGGATAATATGGAAATTCTTTTTGGTTAAATATTATTACATGTTATATTATCATAAAATTGAATAACTATCCATTTATAGCCATATGACTAGTAATGTGGCCTTATTTCATTGAAATATTTTATGAAATTAAATTTGATCCCTTCGCCTCACATATAGATGGGAACATATTTCCCCCCATTACTCACAAAATTTGAGCACTTTATCTAGATTTTAACTGATCAAAAACATTCTTACATTTTATACCTTAATCTTAGACTATATTTTATTCCCCTAAAACCAATCACTCAAGGAATATGTTGTATTTCAAATGAGGTTTCCTAATGAATAGGTGTAAATATTTACCAAGATCTTTCAATATTTATTCTTCATACACATTATCTAAAATTTCTTTATCCATAAAAAATTATGAATCTAGTATTATTAATATACTAATATATCATTACTATTGTCGAAAAACTGTTTTCAGTCTCTTCCAAATGAAATTGTATATTTACTTATTACTCATGAAAAAGTGTGGACATCCACCTCCACATAGTGATAAAATTAATTTACTATGACCATCCTTCATAGGTGTCCATCATTATGGATTTAATAAATATATAAGATATTTATAAAATAACATTATTTTTTATTTATATTATTTTATTCACATTCTTACTGTCTTATTCATTGGTAAATGACAACATTAATCATGCGTACATGTGGATTTCCACCTCCATGAAGCAATGTGACTTTTTTATCATTTATGGTTTACTCGGATGGTAAAAGGGTTATATTTAATTAATATATATTTTAATTATGATATAATAAAGAATCAATGATGGTAAATTATAATTTACCATTTTTTGTTTAATCCATTAAAAAATGGACACATCATTCCTCCATACATATAGAAAACAATCTCCATGTAGTGATATAATTAATTTTTATCACCAATTTATATGAATAGTTATAATTACATATATAATGAATATATATATATATTTATGTATATGAGATTTATATCATGATTACCACTATGAATATGGTGGGACCATATTTAATGTGAAGGCACCATAACATTTAAACTAAAACAAACTTGATAAATAATGCAGTTAATAGAAGAAGTGACTTCTTTAATAGAGAATTATAAAAAAATGTATTAAAATGATATAAGTGGACCATATATGTTATTATGTGTATTATTATGGTTCATTTATAGAAATATAATGAGTTTAAATTTTTTATACATGTTTTTTATGTGCTTAAAAATCACGTCAGATCTAAGGTAAGGGTTTCATCTCAATTTCCCTTCATTAAGACATTCTTTGATGTTATGCACCCATTTATTGTTTATATGATCTATATAAGTCCCAAGAATGTATTTTGGAATAACACATGATTTAATTTAATGTATTTATATATCCATATGATTTTCAATCTCCTAATTACCTTTATTTAATAAATTTGTAAATTTGTAAGGGTTATTCGTGTCAATTTTGTTTCATTGGAAAATATATGGTGTTATATACATATATATTTTCTATAAGGTGTATGTAATAAAAAATATGTCTGTTATATATTGAATATTATTATTTTCATTGTATTTAATGTTATATTTGATGATATTTCCTTTAGGGAGGTTATGTTTCAATAGATACCACAACGGTAATGGTTATATGTCACAATATAAATTTTTTCTAGGACTATTTATAATTAAATTTATTATAATGAAATTATATATTTAATCCCCCCAAAATATTAAGTATTTAATGATTATATTGTTATTTATATAGATTAAATGTTTTCCATTCATCTTCCTCTCTTTATTTACTCAAAATACAGAAAGGATGTTATTGTGGAAAGTTTACTTAACCTCTCTCTTATGTTAGGAATAATTTCATCCACATCCATATTTTGTTGTAGATGTTTTAAGAAATGATTTTAATTTTACCCGAATATTATATAATTTCATGCATAACTATATTTTAATTTCATTAATAATTATTATAATGAATATATTCTCATTTTATAAATGTGTTATATTTTAATATTTATCTAAATTTTCATAGGATTTTTTTTAACATACACTACTTGAATGTCTTTCCCTATGATCATGAGTACTCTTTTAATTCAATCTTTCAATACATGTTTTCACGATTAATTTCAAATAATTATTTTTCAATAACATTGAATTTTTTTTACATTTTATGAATGTTATTTTCAAATAAAAAAGTTATTTTCCTATAGAAAAGTTCTACTCATAATTTTAATGGATTTTCACTTATATAAATCATCTTTTTTTGTTTCTTATGATTTATTGGGAGAATGATCCAATGTTTCCATAATTCTTCATTCCCTAGAATGTATTTTAATTATTTTTTTATTTTTTTATGAAGCACGAATCCTTTCAATGAATTAGGATTCGATAATATGATGAAGGCTTTATGATATTATTAGACACATGTTTATTGTTTTTATTATGGGATGAGTGGGACACGAATTATATAGAACTCTGATGCATGGGGTAAAGATGGATATCTCATTAGATAATATATATTGTAATAGGGATTGAACCTTGTTAATGAAGGGTATTTTTATAATATTAACATCACGTGAGTGAACCTCAACAAAGGAAATGATGGAATTGGGAGTGATCCTAGTCCACTATGATTGTCATTTAAGTGATCCTAAACTAAGGAAATTATTTTCAATTCTTTAGAGGGTGATATATAACTCCACATATGATTATCCATGTATAAATAAATAAATATATTTTTGCTTAAAAACAATCATCATCATATCATAAATAATTAATTGAAAAGGAATTGAATTATTAATAATATAAATAGAAATCATTTACATTTTATAAATAAACCTTGTATATAAAATGGTTTTCATAAAACATTATTATTGTATAAAATTACATCATGAAAAAAAAATTTGATATCAAACACGTGATTACCCAAAATAATCCCATAATTATAGAAGATATACAATGAAAAATTATACATAACCTATTTTGATTTAGATAATTTGAATATAATGAAAATAAAATCAGGGAGATTTATTTTTTAAGAAATATTACATTCATTATTGTAAAATTAATTATTATGAGTCTCTTTTAAAAAACCTCCATTTTTTAAAAAGAATACATCGAAAACCAATAAAATTAAATTGTTTTGTATAAAAGAACATGTTAACTAAAATTAAAAATAAACCATCATTTAATATGGAAAGTATACTGAATATATGGAAAATAAAATTTTGAAGAAAGTGTATAACAAATGGAATGATGTTTGATTTACCAAGTCACTTACCATTAATTTTGATTTATATGGAAGTGATTCAACCTCCTCTAAAATAAAAATAACTATTTTAAAAAAACTATCATTACCAGAATATAAAGAAACTACCCTTTAATAGTTATTATATGACCATATATTATAAATATATTAATCAATTATAGTTTACCTTCATTATTTTGTGTAAGAACATTGGATTGTATGTTTCCTTAAATAATCACGAACATGGAATCAATTCACTAGTGGAAAAAGCATTTCAATCATCGGCATTTTTCACATCGGTTCTATATAATCGATGTGAAAAGCTTTAATAATCGATATATCACTTTGGTTTTTTTATAACTGATGTGATATATCGATCATGATCTATTTTTTACACCAGTTATAAAATAACTGACCTGATATATATGGAGATTATCTTTTTTACGTCGGTTATTATATAACCAATGTGAAAATCGAATCTGGCGCGCTTTACCATGTCGATTATTTTATAACTAATGTGATAAAGGAAATCTCGGAACTTTACCATCATAGTTATAAAAAACCAATGTGATAAATCTAATCTTAGCAATTTATCACATCGATATAAAGTGACATATATCACGTCAGTTTACCATGTCGGTTATTAAATAACCGACATTATAAACATTAAAAAAAATAGTTTACCATGTTGGTTATTAAATAGCTGGAATGATAAATTTTTTAAATGATTTATCGCACCTTGTATTCAGTCATTCTATTCTCTTCGATCGGGCGACCTGCGACTCGTCTCTCTCACGCAAAAAACCAAGAAACGATTCGTCATAGTCATACCCTCCAGCCTCATTTTTCCAACATCATTATTCATATTTATTATCATCAGATCTATCTAGTCGACTCACAAAACACAAGTAATCCTCACACGACTCCTTTTCAGTTTTTATTTCCCATGATGCCCTAAACTAAATTTTTGAGATGTTATTTTTCTTTATTCTTGCTATCATCGTAAGTTTCATAGCGATTATCTATACTGTACTAAATTCTTTTCTGGTAAAATAAACCTATGGAAGTGATATCATGAAATTTTATGATTTTTTTATGTTCAATCATGTGTGTGCACACGTACAAGGGGTTTCCAAGGGGGTGGGGGCTATGCAAATGGGTGGGGGTGTCCAGGGGGGTTGGGTGGGCTATCCAGTGGGGTGGGGGTGTCAAAGGGGGTGGGGGTAGTGTCTAGGGGGTTAAGGGGCTGTCCAAGGGGGTTTAGGGTGTCCAAGGGGGGTGGGGGTTTTCTAAAGGGTTCAGGGGGCTGTTTATAGGGTTGGGGTGTTCAGGGTGTCCATGGAGGTGGGGGGGGGGTGTCAGTCCAGGGGGTGTGTGTGTGTGTGTGTATGGGGGGGGGGGTCCAAGTGGGTGGGGCTGTCGAAGGGGGTGGGGGTTGTTTGGGGGGTCTCTATCCAGAGGGTTGGAGGTGTCTAAGGGGGTGTCCATGGGGGTAGAGGGTGGGGGTGGTGTCCAAGAGGGGTGGAGGGTGTCCAAGGGGGTGGGTTGGGGGCTGTCTAGAGGGGTGGGGGCTGTCTAGTGGGTGGGGGATATCCAAAGGGGTGAGGGATATCAAAGGGGGTGGTGGTGTCTAGGGGGTGTCCAAGGGGTTGGGGGTAGAGTCCATGGGGTGGGGGGGGGGGCTGTTCAAGGGGGTGGTGTTGTCCAGGGGGTGTCCAAGGGGGAGGGGGTGGTGTCCAAGTTGGTGGGGGATAAGTGTTAGTTGGGATTGACTATTGCATCAGGGTTTGTGAGATTATGACATGATGATTATATTGTTTCATGGATATTAGGCTATAATTTATTAGTGTTGTTTAATTTGTGGTGGTTCCATCATGGTGGTTAGTGTTTTGCAATGATGTAGCCATAATTTATTTCAAATTGACTTGGGGGGACATTTGTGGATATTTAAGGAGCCTAAGTTTGCTGCTATGATTTTTAGGGATTCAAGCATTAGGAAAATATTAGGGGTGTTGCAATATGATTCTATTTGGTTATATATATTTTGACCAGTCATTGACTATGAGAAAATTATGGGTTATGGGGGAGACCATATCATGGTTTTCAAATATGCAGTTATCCTGACACCATTGTGCCATGATGATAGGATTTACACTGTGATTTTCTCAATCCGAGTTTTTATTTTAAATTTGATTTGATTCTCTGGTTTACTCCATTTTATCCAATTTTCTATCAACCATTGGAGGCCCCATGGTTTTCTTGGATTCCATGGAATTCCCTCTGCTATGGTGTTTGATTCTTTCCTTCTATTGAAATTCTATTTCCTTTAATAAATTAGTTATCCCATGTTATTCATCATTTCTTCTTTGTTTCTTTATTTCTTCTTCGTCCACTTATTCTTCTCATTTATTCCATCTATTTATTAGGGATGTTTGGTCATTTTTAAATTGATGGTTTTATAGTAATCGATTTGTTCTAGGTTTATTAAGAGAGGTGGGGGTGTCGAAGGGGGTGGGGGCTGTCTAGAGGGGTGGGGGGCTGTCCAGTGGGTGGGGGATGTCCAGAGGGGGGGGGGTCCAAGTGGGTGGTGGTGTCCAGGCCGTGTCCAAGGGGGTGGGGGTGGTGTCCAAAGGGATGGGGGTGTCTAGGGGGTGGGGTGGGGGGGGGGGGGGTTTCAGCGGGTGTCCTGGTGGTGTCCAAGGGGGTAGGGGTGGTGTCCAGGAAGGGTGGGGGTGTCCAAGGGGGTGGGGTGGGGGGGGGGGCTTTCTAGTGGGGGGGGGGGGGGGTGGCTATCCAGGGGGTGGGGGACTGTCTAGAGGGGTGGGGGGTTGTCTGAGGGGGTGGTGGTGTCCAGGGGGTGTGCAAGGGGGTGGGGGTGGTGTCCAGGGGGTGGGGGGCTGTCCAAGGGGGTGGTGGTGTCCAGGGGGAGTCCAAGAGGGTGAGGGGTGGTGTCCAAGTGGGTTGGGGTGGTGTCCAAGGGGGTGGGGGTGCTGTCCAAGGGGTTAGGGGTGTCTAGGGGGTGGTGTGGTTTCCAAGGGGGCGGGGGTGGAGTCCAGGGGGCGGGGGGATGTCCAGAGTGGTGGGGGGGGGGGGGTCCAGAGGTTTCAAATCGTTAGGATCTGTGTAATTATCAGTAGTGAATGTATACATATTTTAATATTTATACTTCATATTTTTTTAGGGAAGAGTGAATTTGGTATCTATTTTCACCAGGATGTATTCTTTGTGAACCATAAGAAGAAAGTATTGAAGATGAATTTAAAATTGTTAGATCTAACAAATTTTCCTTTTAAAATTATTTTCAAGCATAATTTTTTTAAATACACATATATTTGTTTTATATTTCAAAATTGTTTTATGTTAAAATTATGATATTTTTCATATAAACATATATTTTTCTTATCCTAAAAAGATGTATAATTTTGATATTTTTTATAGGCAATAATGAGTCGATGTTGGATTACAACACATATAATGAGTAATGAATATGAGGAATGTGTTGATTCATTTTTGGAATTTTCTAAACAAAATGTTCCAAGTAGTGACATTTTTTTGTCCATACCTGAAATGTTTGAATATGAAAAAGATGAAAAGTAGAGAGACAAAATATCATCTGATTTTTCATGGTTTTAATCTGAGTTACAACCCTTGGATTTGGTATGGTGAAACTGGACAGAATGTCAGATCTACTAATGATGATGATTCTCAAGATGGTAACTCCGATGGAATTGAAGATATGATTCGTGATATTTTAGCAGAAAAAATTGAGATAGAACCAACGGTTGCATGTTTATATAGTGATGCTGAAAAACCATTGTATCCTGGTTGTACATATTTTACGGTTTTGTTGGGGGCGTTAAGATTTATTACCCTTAAAACAAAACATGGATGGAGTGACAAATGTTTTACAGAGCTACTACAATTTATGAAAGACATTATTCCAAAAGATAAAGATATTCTATATTAATATTATAAATCCGAGAAAATATTATTCCCGATGAGATTGGGATACAAGAAAATACATGCATGTCTGAATGATTGTATGGTATATAGAAAGGAATATGAAATTTTGTCAGAGTATCCTAAATGTGGGACATCACGGTATAAGGTGAAAGAAAAATCACAGCTTGATGTAGAGATTACAAAGATACCTTCAAAGGAATTTTTGTATCTTCCTATAATTCATCATTTAAAAAATTTATTTGCTAATTCACATGATGAAAAAATGTTAAGATGACATACTGATGAGCGGATATGTGATGGAAAAATACGTCATCCAGCTGATTGTCCACAATGGAAGAAAATTGATGAGCAATACCCTACATTTGTAAATGAAATTAGAAATCTCATACTAGTGTTGTGCATAGATGGAATGAATTCATACTAAACCCTTAGTAACAAACATAGTTCATGGCCTGTTTTATTGTTAACTTACAACCT
The DNA here is from genome assembly GCA_963277665.1 of Viscum album. NCBI lineage: Eukaryota > Viridiplantae > Streptophyta > Magnoliopsida > Santalales > Viscaceae > Viscum > Viscum album. The sequence goes on from OY728157.1 coordinate 2,000,795,079, forward strand.
CTCTCCTGAAGATTGTATGAATTACAAATATGTCATGTTGAGCATAATGATCTCTGGTCTGAAGCAACCTGGTAATGATATTTATGTCTTCTTGTCACCATTGATTGATGATTTGAAACTTTTATGGTAGGATGGTATTAGGGTGTATGATTGTTATAAAATGGAATATTTTCAACTACATGAAGTTCTTATGTTCACTATAAATGACTTCCCAACATATAGAAATTTGTCTGGATACATTATTAAATGGCATAAATCATGTCTAATTTGCGAACAACAGACTTCATATTGTTAATTGCATCATGAGAGTAAAATAGTGTACATGGCTCATCGAAAGTTTATGCCTATGGATAACTCTTATAGAAGACTAAAAAGTCATTAAATGGCTCACAAGAATTTGATATTACTCCAAAACATTTATCCCATGATCTATATTTTTAGAGGGTGGAAAAACTTTATGTGACATTGGGAAAGAAACAGAAATCTGGTAATGATAGACATATTTGGAAGAAAAGGTCAATATTTTTTGAGCTACCATATTAGAGATATCATGAAGTTAAACATAATATTGATGTCATGCATGTGGAGAATAATATATGTGATAGTTTTATTGAAACATTATTAGATATTAAAGGAAATAGAAAAGATTTTTTGAATGAAAGATTAGACTTACTATTAATGGGAATACGTTTGGAGTTATCTACCACTCCTAATGGATGATGAACATTTCTTCCCCCGGCTTGTCATAAATTATCCAAGTGGGAGAAAATTATCTTTTTTCAGTGTCTTCTTGACATCAAAGTGCCTCAAGGTTATTCTTAAAATTTAAAATTTTTTGTCTAATTTAAGGACTTGAAGTTGATAGGTATGGAATCTCTTGATTGTCACTTCATGATGAAACAACTTATAACAGTTTCATTGTGTGAAATATTTACCATCCGTGTCATAAATACTATAATGAAGTTGTGTTATTTTTTCAATTCAATTTGTAATAAGGTGATTGATGTGAATGATTTGAACATTTTGGAAAAAATGCAATTTGTATACCTTTTCAATTGGAAGTGTATTTTCCTACAACTTTTTTTGATATAATGGTTCATTTAGTGACTCATCTGGTTAGAGAAATAAAGCTTTGTGGACCTATATATCTTCGTTTGATTTATCCTTTTGAAAGGTATCTGAAAATATTGAATTGTTATGTTAAGAATTCATATCGACCTAAAGCCACCATTATTGAAAAGTATATTTCTGAGGAGGTTGCAGAGTTTTGTACGAGTTACTTGGCTGTAGCACATCACATAGGTTTTCCTTCATCTCACCATGAACAAGTTAATAATGATGGAAAGGGGATTCGTGGATTGAAAGTGAAATGGTTGTCAGCTGAATAGTTGATGAAATTAGAATTATACATATTAAATAACAAAGCTGATGCTCAACCGTATATAACATTGCATATTAATGAGTTGAAAAAATTTCATCCAAAGAAGAAAGAAATGTGGATTTTAAACGAGCATAATAAAACATTTTTGTTATGGTTGAAAAGGACATTGCTTGGTAGATCAGATGTATCAGAGACATTAAAATGGGTAGTGGGTAGTCCATGTTTCAATGTGATAACATGGTCCGGTTATGACATTAATGGCTATACATTTCATACAAAAGATCAGGACAATAGAAGTGTAGTTTAGAATAGTGGTGTATTAGTGTTTGCAGAAGCAATGCATTTTTTGAGTGCTAGAGAAAAAAAACCCAGTTTCTGCTTCAAGTGCATATTATGGAGTGATTGAAGAAATATGGGAGGTTGATTACTTTAAAATTAAAGTTCCTATTTTTAACTGTAAATGGATTATCAGTAACAAAAGTGTCAAACATGATGAATTTGTAATGACAGTTGTTAATCTGAATAGATTGGAAGACACAACTGATTCTTTTATAATGGAAACACATGAAAAACAAATTTTCTATGTAGTAGATCAATCAGATATGCAGTGGGCTGTTGTTTTATAAGGTAAAAAACAATATGTTGGGGAGGTATGAACAATATGATCATATCCAGAATCATGTGGTTGGTCCAAGAACATTACCAGCATATCCCGTCTATCACCTAAAAAACACACAAACAACCCTATATTTGTTCAATCATCTAATTTGGAAAACTAAAAAGTCAATTATGTGTACTTGTTGTGTATATTTTGGATCATCTTAGTCGTATTCTCCGCGTCCCTCTCCACCAACTGAACTGGCACCCTCTTCTCACTGCCGAGATTTTTGTTAACATCATTTAAGGGATCCCATGGGAAGCCTTGGGAGCATCATTTCCAGTCCCGCAAGATCCGAGAGATTTCCACCACCAAGATCCAGGTATTTTAGTTACACATGATGGCGTTTTACTTGGTTATACTAGCATCAAAGTGATAAAATGAATGATGTTTACCGGGGAAGAAAGTATTGGTGAAACATTTTAAGAGCTCAAGATTTGCATGTGAGAGTGATGAGTACCTTCTAGCAGCGTTCAGACCCCCGAGGGATGGCTGGGCCTCCTCTCCCAACACCAGCTATCCAGGGGGTGGGGGAAGTTCATGGGTGTGTGGGGGTGTGTCCAGGGGTGTGGTGGGGGGCTGTCCAGTGGGGTGTAGGGGTTCTGGTCTAGTTTTGATTGGGTTTTGGTCTGGGGGTGTCCAGTGAGGTGGGGGGGGGGGGTCTAGGGGTGTGGTGGGGGCTCTCCAGTGGGGCGGTAGGGTGGGAGGGTGTCCAGGAGGTTCGGAAGTATGTTCGGGTGAGTGGGGGGATGTCCAGGGGGTGTCCAGGGGTGTGGGGGAAGTCTAGTTGGGTGGGTGGGTGGGGGGTCTAGGGGTATGGGAGGGCTGTCCAGGGGTGTGGGATTGTTGTCCAGTGGGTGGGGGTGTCAAGGAGGTTGGAGGGGTTGTCCAGGGGTGTGGGGGGTTATCCCAGGGGTGGGGGTAGTCTAAGGGTGGGGGGTGTTCAGGGGTGTGGTGGGGGCTGTCCAGTAGGGTAGGGGGGGTATGAATTGGTTTTGGTCAGTTTTTGGTCTATTTTTGGTTTGGTGGTGTCTAGTGAGGTGTGGGGTGTCCAGGGGTGTGGTAGGGGCTATCCAGTGGGGTGGGAGTGTGGGAGGGTGTCTAGGAGGGTGGGAGGGATGTCCAGGAGAGTGGGGGGATGTACAGGGGGTGTCCAAGGGAGTGGGGGGGGGGGGTTAGGGGTGTGGGAGGGTTGTCCAGGGGAGTGTTTTCCAGTGGGGTGGGGGTGTCCAGGAGGGTGGGGGTTCAAGGGGTTTGGGAGGGCTGTCCAGGGGTGTGGGAGTGATGTCCAGAGGGTGGGGTGTCCAAGAGGGTGTGGGGGGGGGTTTCCAGGGTGTGGGGGGCTGTTCAGGGGGTGGGGGAAGTCTAGGGGTGTGGGGGTGTCTAGTGGTGTGGTGGGGGATGTACAGTGGTGTGGGTGGGGGGGGGAGGTTCTGGTCTGGTTTTGGTCGGGTTTTTTGTCTGTTTTTGGTCTTGGTGTGTCTAGTGAGGTGGGGGGTCTAGGGGTGTGGTGGGGGCTGTCCAGTGGGGTGGTAGGGTGGGAGGGTGTCCATGAGGGTGGGAGGGATGTCCAGGAGAGTGGGGGGATGTCTAGGGGTGTGTGTGTGTGTGGGGGGGGATAGTCCAGTGAGGTGGGAGGGGGGGTTCTTGGGGTGTGGGAGGGCTATCCAGGGGAGTGTTGTCCATTGGAGTGGGGGTGTCCTGGAGGGGGGGGGGGGTTCTAGGTGTGTGGGAGGGATTTCCAGGGGTGTGGGAGTGATGTACATGGGGTGGGGGTGTTTAGAAGGGTGGGGGGTTGTCCAAGGGTGTGGGGGTTTTCCCGAGGGTGGGGGGCAGTCCAGGGGTGTGGGGGTGTCTAGGGGTGTGGTGGGGGTTGTCCAAGTGGTGGGGGTGTCCATAAGGGTGGGGGTGGGGGTAGTCCAGGGGTGTTGGGGGGGGGGGGGTGTGGTGGGGGATATCCAATGGGAGGGGGTGTTTCTAGGGGTGTGGAAGGTTTATACAGGGGTGTGGGAGTGTTTTCTAGGGGGTGGGGTGTCCAAGAGGGTGGGGGTTATCCAGGGGTGCGAGGGGTTGTCTAGAGGGTGGGGGCAGTCCAGGGGGGTGTCCAGGAGGGTGGGGGTTGTCCAGGGGTGTGGGGATGTCCAGGGGGTGGGGGGAAGTCCAAGGGTGTGTGGGGGGGGGTGTCCATGGGTGTGGTGGGGGTTGTCCAGTGGGGTGGGGGGGGGGGTTCTGGTCGGGTTATGGCCTGTTTTTGGCCTGGGGGTGTCCAGTGGGGTGGGTGTCCAGGGGTGTGCTGGGGGCTGTACAGTGGGGTGGGGGTGGGGGTTCTGGTCTATTTTTGGTATTTTTTTGGTCTGTTTCAGGTCTTTTGGCAGGGCCTAGTCGTGGTTAATCGGTGGTGGGGGCTGTCTAGTGTGGTGGGGGGGGGGGTTCTGGTCTATTTTTGGTATCTTTTTTTTAAAGGTTGGGGCCGAAGCCTCATTTTTATTATTGAAACAAAGAAAAGTCCTCTTTAACTGGGTAGAGGGAGACCCATTACATAGCCCGAAGGCCCAGTGGGCATTTATCCCAATACATAGCCCGTAGGCCCAATTTTTTTTGGCCCAAAGCCCATTCTGTGAATAGTAATGCTACAGTACTCGCACTGGTACAGTGCCCCTACCGCCGCTACAGTGCCCCTGCCAACATAATAAATTCATGTGAAATAGTTTTTACGTCGGTTATTTCATAACTGCCCTAATAAATTAAAATGGATAGTTTTTTATGTCGGTTATAAAATAACTGATGTCATATATATGTTTTCACATCAGTTATTATATAACCAACATTGTAAACCACTTGGAAGATAGGTTTATCACGTCAGTTATAAAAATAACTGACGTGATAAATGCTTTGGAGGAGTGATTTATGACATCAGTTATATAATAACCAATGTGAAAGGGTATATACCACATCAGTTATTAATTAAATGACGTAATAAACCACGACTCTGAGGCATTTTCCACATTGGGTTTTTATCAACCGATGTGAAAAACGCTTCAGATTTGTGTTTTTTACGTCGTTTGTAAAATAATCGATGTAAAAAACAATGTTTATAATGTGTCATGTAATAATGTCGGTCAAAAGATGACGTAAAAAATGAAAAATAACCACCGTAAAAAACGTTTTCTGCACTAGTGATTCTCCCTTTTTGGTTTCAATTTCATCATTCTAAGATCATTGAATATATAATAATAATATTTCTAGTGATTTTCATGTTCCCATATTTATTAGGTGAATGACATATATATGGTTTGTGAAAATGGAAACTATGATAAACTAGTTTTCAAAGTTTTTAACTATCAAAAGGTAATATGTTAATAAATATTTTAAAAAATTAATAAAAATTCAAAAATCATTAAAATAAATATAATATATCATTATTAAATGATATTTCCATTATATGACATCCCATCATCATTAATGACATAATCATTAAAGCATTGTTCACATAGGTGGTAAAAACGACCAAAATATTAATGTATTATAATGTTTTCATTTTTAAGGGAATGTATAGAGAAAATTATAATATAAAAATATCATAATATTAAACATTTCATCAGTACCATGTATCATTATTGAATCCATCAATTGAACTATCCATCATTGGTGGTGATGAAAAATTGTATATGTTTTTTTCATGGTGGTAGTCCATCATAAGAATGAATAATAAACCCAGTTCTAAATAAATCTATAAAATAATGGTATATGAAAAATTATCAATTAAAAATAAACTTTTTTACATATAAAACTTTTTGTTTCCCAAAATTTACCCTTTATGTGATACATGATCTATAATGATGAAAAAAACAAGACCTCTTCATATAGGTGGTAACCATAACATATACATGGTTGATGATATTCTATTTTTCTAGTGGATTATAAATGATTGAATAATTGTTTTGAAATTAATATATAGACATTTCAATAAAATAATTAATTTTATTTCAATCTAATAATAAGGTTATAGATGGTTTTAATAAAAATAATTAATAATAAAATAGTAAAAAGAAGTGGATTCTCACATTGGGGACTCTGATTTTTGAAAGGAATTATTCTTTTAAATAAAGGCCTTATACTTTCTAATAGTGTAAATGTGATTTTGGGTATGGTATAGGTTTCCATGAAATGTAATTTTCTATAATTTAAATGATAAAATATAAGGCAAGGTGAGTCTTGAAGTGTTGTAGGTGTTAGTTTTTTACAAGTGAAAAGAAAGGTGACTTGGGTGGTAACTAACATATTTTTCAATAAATTTAATGTTATTTTGAGAAGTTTAGATGAATTGGAAATAGTGGAGGTTAATGTGATTTTGGGTCAAATAACCCATCAACCACTCATTTGGAGTTTAAAATTATTATTTTAGGAATTTTGTTTTCACTCTTTAATATTTAACCTTATTTACATTTCCTATCATGATTAATTTGTATCATTCGTAATTAATTTGGATGAAAAAAAATTAATATTGAATCTTTTACTTAATTTTATATTTCAATTTTAAATTTATAAAATAATTTTATCAAATAAAATTTATATATGTTTGAAATGGAATTTTAATTATGAATAAACTTAATTGCATGGAAAATGATTTCAAAAAAATAATGTTTATCTAATTTATATTTATATTTAAGAAAAAATTAGCATCACTAGAAAATTTATTGTCATAAATCGATTTATTATTAATCAATTAAATGGTATGGATATTCCATGGAAAGACATAACTGAATTTCAACTTGAAAATACTTAATTCAATGATAAGGATGAAAATAGTTTTTATTAAGCCGATATTTTAATTTAGATCTAGTCATAAATATATTTTTATTTATTGTCAATATATATTTTTGGGAAGGAAGATAAATTAGTTTTCTATGAATTCATGTAAAAAAGTGATAAAATATGATTTTAATATTTGAGTTCATATATTAGAAAATAAAAGGTATTGTCCTTAAAAGGCTTTTATATTGATTTGGTGATTGATTATATACATAATAATTACATGTGGATATCATATGAATTTATACATAAAAAACTATTTGTAGCCTCTTATTAAGATCTGATATTAATATAATTGGTAGTTGTAGTTATATGTGGTGATTCATCTTGCATGGATTGGGAAGTGAGTTCTACAAGATTAATCTTTTCAAAAAAATAATTTCTCTCAAGCCATAATATCCCAATTTAATATTGGTCTTGGTCTAGGGAATCCAATATGGAAGTTAACTCCCTTTAGAGTTTAGGAAAATATGATTCATATGGAAAACAACCAAACCTAGATACCATGTATTTATAATTTATTAGCTTATTTTATGTTAAAATTACGTACACTTATCCCAACTATTTTAATAGATACTTTTTAAGGGTCATATTTAATATTAAAAATATATGAAGGTTTTTTTGGTTTTAATTTTCTTATAGTGTGTGAATCATGATATTTAATTTTGTTTAAAGATAATATATTGTGATATCTAAGGTCACTATAAAAACATAAGAAACACAAATAGAAAGCAATTACACACTCTTTCACTAATCAAGAACATTATATTTGTAGAATAAATATAGAGATGAAAATAGAAAATAGTATAATGAGACAGTACAGAGATAATAATAAAACAACTAGAATAAAAAAATGTGGATCATGTTGATCAACTAAAATTATCATACTCATGAAAAACATTTTATAAAGTATAGAAAACATTAATATTCTAATCAAAATTCTTGAAATTATGAGTTTTGAGTCCTGAAAAGAATTTACATAAAAATTAATGAAGGAATTAAGAGAAATTTATAGGATATAATATGATGACTGCAATAATAACCTAACTATTATGAATAGTATGACCCTTGGAATAGTAAATTGATCTATAAATAGTAAACTGTAATATATATAATATTTAACAAGTATAATTAGATAAAATTTATTTTTTTAATCAAATAAAAAATATTATAATTAAAAATTCTAATAAATGAAATGAATAATTTTTTAATTGAAAAATGGGAAATATATTTTGCATTCTCAACACAACCTATGATTTTTTATAAATTTAAGTAATGTCCTAAAAGATATTTCCCATTTATCTTTAACTTATATAAATGAAAAATCCTTGATAGTTTCTAAATAATATCGTTAGGAAACCCATTTCTATCCTTTGGTTTATATCATTACCATGAAATAGATATATTTTCTTTCCAGGTGGTTTAAATGATTTTGAGAGTTTTATAATGTGATAGATGGGACCAAAATTATATAGACCTCCAATTCCTTTAGTAATATGATATATCACATTGTATTATATGTATTATTTGTGAAAATTATGATTTCTTGGTTTACACATTTAATATTATGATTTATACACATATGCTATGTGTGAAGATGATACTAGAGTTTTTTAAAAAAATTGTATGGTGCTTGACCACTATGTCATGGTGTTTCATTATTATATATATTCCAAATTCCATTTATTTTTTAAATTATTCTTTATTATTATGATATTTTTATGTTAATTATTTTAATTCATCTACTATTGATTACTATCTCATGTTCCTTCCCATTTATTACTCCCCTTACTAGGAGGTTCTCTCACCCATTCATTAATGTATGTACTTAGTTAGTTACATGTATAATATACAATATAAAATATATGAGGAGTAAAATGAAGAATGTTTTAAAGAAGGATTATTTTTTATTATATATATGTTATGTATAATCCCCATTTTCTAATGATAATAATTGTATTATTTATGGATTTTATAATTGTGTTGTTGTTTTCTTAAAAATTAAGTAATGTTTTTTTAAATGTCCAGTTTCTATAGTATAATCAATCAAAGAGGGAGTGTTTCCCCTCTATATAATAATCTCACCAACATAAACTAATGAGGTAATTATACCCTTTCACAAAACCATCTTGTAAGCATAGACCATAGCAGAATGAAATCCCTCAGAGGATTCATCAACTCTAAATACTCCCAGGGGAATAACACCACCCTATGTAATCATATCATTATTATATTCTAAGTTGTTAATAGTTCACAATACCAATACTATCTCATCAGTATACACCCATGTAATATAATACCCTTCCCCAAATCATTATCCTTTTCATAATCTATCATGGGGGAATTGATACCCTCTATAAAACCGTCTCAAGCATCATAAATATATCAAATAATTCTATAAGGATGGACTCTCAAACACTCAAACTATACCCATCACTAAAATCAAACTATTATACCCTTATCCAAACCTTCCACTCTAATGTGTTCTAGAGACAACACATGTTACCATCTACCTCTCTTTTCCCTAAAATCACACCATAGTCTGGACACCAAACATGGATCTGTTATATCATTCTAAAATCTAGGTTTAATGATAGTCACTAAGAGTTCATGTAATCCCACAAAATTTACAAACATACATTATGATCTAATCAGTGAGATATGTTATATGACATAGAAAACACACGTAAGGGATAACATAACACCTATCTCACATCAAATGTTAATATTGGTCATCCCTCTCACTACCAACCCTAACATTAGTTTATCATTTGATTAACCAACCTCGGTAATCACATACGAGTTGGGGAGGAACAACAACCCCACAATCTAATTAACTTTTTAGAAAGCTAAAATATAACTAAGGATTCTATAAGGCCTACCTATAGGGAAACCATTCCATATTCACAACACACCTCTACTTTGCATAAACTTGTCTAACCTACTCCATGTTCTAGTATCGTTATATAATGATTTTCTACCTATCTAGTGTCCAAATATAACATAATAAATGTTTGTGGTCAATCAATAAGTCCTAAATGATAGATGTATATAATTACTATTCAGTGGTCAATCATGTCCCAGGATAGATCTGTTCATTTTATTGGAGTTTAATTTAAAACATTTATTACATTAATTCAATTTTGATTGCACACATTTGTCGAGACCCCATATAACATGCTATATAACAAAATTCCAAAACATTAAGGATATGTTTATACACCACCAACCTTATTTATAAATATTATTAAGATAAATCTTGACCATCATCACCAATTTTCAACCATGCCAAACCAGTGAATTCCCATCATCATGAATACCTAACTCTACCAATAAATCCTCATGTTTAATTATAAACCAATTATAATTAATTTATTAATCAACCAAAGTAGATAATAATTAATAATTTGTCAATAATAAAAGGACTAATCTTCAAGTTATCTCTTTTTGTTCAATCCTTGAACAAAGGGGGATGTAATATCCCAAACATCCATCCAGATTTAGAATACAAAGAAGCCTAAAAATATCATCAAAACCCAACTGTTGATTTCATCCAAATTAGAGGAAATCACTAAATAATTTATGTCTAACCCATAAATGAATGAAACTACATGAAAATAGAAATTTCATCCTTATAGGATATCTTCTATCAATGTAAAGTGAAATTCTAATCATACCAACCAAAAAATATATTTATTTCATTGAATCAATGTCACAAAATAACATCAAATCCAAAAGAATTAATGAGGAAACGAATGGGAAACACAATATAAATATGTATAGTTATTAACAAAACATAATAAACCATATAAAACACTCACGAATAACCCCTCTCTTGGGAAAACCAATGAAGGTTGAATGAGTGAAAATTTAATCCAAAATATCCCTTCCTAGAGGATATGTTACGTCTAAATCATGTATATCTATGATCAATGAACTATGTGTTTAGTAATTATTTTTAAAAACCTAGATGAATTTAATGTAATAGTGTGATCGTAAGCATCATGGTGTTAAACCCATGCCTAATGTCTATTCATGATATGGAAAGAAGGGAAAAAAAATGAAACTAATACAATGGACACTCCCTTGAAATGCAACCCCCCCTCTTCATGAATAATATCATAGAATGAACCTTCTAATCATGTAATATACCACATACCTTAAGAATAACCAAAACATATACAGATATCCCTTATTACATGACCACTCTTGTCACGATGGTACACGTGTCATGGATGTGCACCACTAGTCCACGAGAGGATACATCATCCATAACTCTAACATGAATAGAATGATATTCCATTCATTCCTGACCATATGTTACCCCATCAACATTCATTGTAGCATAAGATAAAAATATGAGAAAAAACCTAACTCACTATAGTGAATGAAATCATTCACACAATACCATTTTAAACATAAAAATCATTATATAGGTTAAATAATAGAAATGTAAAGAACAATTTTATCATACATGGTTAGGACTTTAAGAAACTTTACCATTATATAACAATATTATATTTTCATTTCTTCAAATCAGATAATAATTAAAATAAAATAGGATCACTAGTTATATATAATCCCTCAAACAAATAATTAACATATGTATAGGTGGTCCTCCCTATATATAGTGGATCATATATGGTAATATAATATCACAGACATCCTTTATTTCCAAAGAGAATGGTGATGGATGATTTCCTATGTAATGTCTAGATACAATGTCTGACATCCATTGAATAATAGAATTTATTGTTACATTCCATTAAAAGATAGTAACATATCAATATATTTGAAATTAAAAATGGCAGGAATGAATATGATGTATCATAATTTATATGAACCACTATAGACTCATGTTTTCGATTCCCATCATATGGGTAACAAACCAGTACACCATCAAGAAGTGTAATTTTAAAAGATCTAACTCTACTAGAGTTTACATATTAAATCATTATTTATTATGTCAATATTATTTATTGTGAATGTAATTCTATTGTTTTAATCAATGGATGAAATATAATTCACCTTTATTTAAATATATGACTTGAATATTGGATCAAGGAATCTATCACAACATTTAAGAAATAAATATAATTCCAATCATTATAATTTTACCTTAAAAAGTGCCTCCACCACCATCGTATTACCCTAGTCCTAATTGGGTGAAACCTTTCCTCAATAATTATTTAACTAAAAAATTAATAATAATTTATTCATATTTTTTTAATTATAATATCCAAAAAACTCAGGTATCCATCTTTTCGAAATTTCTAGATGAAGTTATATTTTAGGTTGATGTATTTTGTATGAGAATGTAATAATAGATTTATAGAAAATTTTATTACACTATGAATATTACAATAATAAAATCCATAATCCCAAATCATTGTAGGAACCTCTAATATATTTCTTATTGATAATAATTCTCTCTATGGTTTATTTTTTACTACATAATATATATCTTTTATGGAATGAGATATAGCTTATGTCAACCTTGATATTTGGAAAACTGTAATCTCTTTAAATGTAAACACATATCCCATTTTACTATTTTTCTTATCTAAATTTACCTTAATGTCAGAATCTGTAGAACACAATAATAAATCATGTATACTAAATGATAATTCTATATTATTCATCCCTTATAGATTTGAGACGATCCATTTCATAGCCTCCTAACATTCTTAACATGTATTTTCTATGAACTAGATAATAAATCCCACTCAAAATTAGATGTCAGGGAGAATTCAAACCATGTTTTATATTTGTCTTAAAGAAGAATATTAATGTAGAATATAATCCATATACTATTTAAAAACATATATTTTTCGATATTTCTTCATAAAATTATTGATGTATCTAGCTATTGGATTCGACAAAAGATTTCATCTAGATATTTAATGACATTGATTATATTTTTTATGTTATATATTTAAAGAAATATAAACTTATAGATTCCCAATCTAACCAAATCCTCATCCCCATGATTTTTCCACCACCACTAATATTTTTCATCTTGAATAATATAGAAAAAATTTCATCTCATAAATCCAATTAATTTATTAACTTTACATAAGTGTATCATCATTGTAAAAAATAAAGAATTTGAATCATGCATACTTAAATTCCACTCAAAAGTAATAGTGGTTTATGATTCTCCAGATAAATTCCTCCTATTTTATGAACACTCCTAACATCTATTTCCAAATTCTTGGTTCGTATTTCATGATATAGATGTTTATATTTAGCTTTGACTCTATGTATTTATTTCAATAATCATAAAAACTAGGATGTTTCTTTATATTAAATTCATCCTCAAAATAAAATTGGGCATATTACTTATTTACATTCATATTCTCTATGATACAAGTCCTGGTAGTGACCACTTGAATCACTATTTAGATAGTAGTGTGTTTAACAACAAATAAATTGTTTTAGATATGTGAATCAATCTATTAAATACTTTTTATATACAACATAGACCTATACCTTCTCTTATGAAATCATATTATAATAATTGTTTACATACTAGATTATTCACTTATGATATATTTATGAGTTCCTATGGTTTATTCATATAATATGTATTGACCAATTCTTTCATAGAAAAATCCCACATTCAGTAATAACTATAATTTAATACTTATCCTAAGAGAGTAGGATATTCTAATTTTTTCAAAATTAATAATTTTATAACATTAGGAAACCATTGATCCAACATTCTAACTTGGTTATATCCTTCAAATTTACCTCATGGATTTTCACTTTTTTTATATCACATGAGAAGATAAATGTTTTACTAATCACAACCATGTATTAGTATTCTTAGAACACTTAGATACACCTTCAATTGGAATCACTCTTGATCTCTCACCAATCCCAAAATACATTAGATATTTTTTCCTTTATGGGAATATATTCTAATCAATATGAACAAGATCCATTTATATATTTTTCTCAAAATTATATTCCTCTATATTCTAATATTTACCCAACACCACCTCATTGAAGTGAAAAAATTAAATTATTCATTTCTTTATGATTATCATTATCCTTGGGATATAATAAATAAATTTAATCACATTATGAAATAATGAATCTTGAATGTGTCTTATATTCGAGGTATTTTGTTCATTTTCATCCACATGGATATAGGATGAACTTATGAAAACAATATTGTGGTAGAGATCCAATGGTTTTATATACCAAAACTTCTATGAAATCTCTTACCACATTGGTGTTGAGGAAATTAAATTTAGTACACTGCACATTGAATGATTTTTAAAAGCACTATTTTGAAATTATATAATGTGAATTAATTATCTACATCTATTTAGTTAATGTAAAAATAATTTACTTAGCCGCACCATTCTATGTTATGGTTATTTGTGTAATCCTTTTCATCCTAATTAACAACTTCTACAATTAGTTCCAGGAATAAATTTTATTTTATACACATTTAGTTTCAGACAATAATAAAATTAGATTATGTATGGTTTTCCTTTATAACATGGTATTTAATTAACTAAACACTCTAAATAACACAAAGAAATTCTAATAACCAAATATCATAGATTCAAAATTATACCATTAGTGAATGTGCTGAATTACATAGTTCATCTAAGAAATAGGGTTAGTGAAGGTCCCTAATAATATATGACAATCTGATCTAAATTTTGAATTGTAAGATTACTACTATTTAAATTGAATGTAAATATACCCTGTTTCTCAAATACACAAATCTCAAAATATTCAATTTTAGTGTATTCGAGCTTCAGTACACACATTAAATCTCGAAAATTTATTTTCTTCTCACTAAGATGACCGACAAGATTCAATCCCAAAATGGGAATTTTAAATGTTGATTTATAAGAATTTATCATTCCAGATGATATTTTTATCAAATATAGGGTTCCTCCCAACACCAATAACTTGTTTCCTAGAGTAAAATTCAGTAATTCATTATCTAACATCATTCTATCACCCTCTTCATCAAGTTAACCACAATAAATTATATTACATTATAGAACTATTATGTGATTATATTCATCTAACATTAAGAAGTTCATATTCAACATTTGAATATTGAAATCACACATCCCCATGACATTAAGAGTCTAATAATCAGTTATGTGAACCATGTAAGACTATCCAAATACATAACCTTGAATGCGTATTTTTTTATCAGTTAATTTAACGATTCTCCGTAATTAATCACCCAATATTCCACCAAAATTTGTACACTAAATATATAATTTCTTCTACATTAATAAGAATTATTAGAACATGAATATTAAAATGAATATTGTTTATAGTAAAATTAATAGTCCATTTCTTAAAATTATATCTATTCTCATTGTGATATCATAAGGGAATATGAATTGACGACTTTTTTGGGACTACTGTCTCTAGAATGATAATGTAATTTTTGTTGAACATTCTTCAAATGAGGTCATCTTCATCCACATTATCCAATTAATGAAATTTATATTAGTGATTGGATTATAATTTTTTAAATATCATAATTCAGAGTAATATTTTTGATATCCCCAAAAATAAACTCATTTTTTCTTAAGAGTTTCATAATGCAGTTTCCCTTCCATACAATGACATCAGATGTGTGACAACAATAGAAGTACCCACACATATTACGTAAAAATGAAATTAACAAAATAAATCCCTTGAATATTGATAAATAAATTAACCTCATAATCAAATTTATGTCAAAACAATAATATCATGTTAAATATATTCTTTATGACGAACAAATTAAATCAATGATTTCATATTCTGAAACATGTCTTACAGTGCTTTTATTCAAACATTCAATACCTTTAACTCCAATGTTTTAAAGGATATATTATAGGACAATAACATATAAACCATTATGTGTTCATTTATATCTACTGATTTCCATTATATATTCTCTATCATCTATAGATTGTACCCTTCAAAATACTATCATAGTCTTTTTAAATGATATTTTCCTCCATATGTTTTATCTATAATCCAATGTTTTCAAGTCCATAATTTTTATCAAGACCTTTAATTCATTTGATTCAATTCCTTTTTATATAATGACTCTAAATAAATTGACATAAATTTAGGAAAGTAAAGTGAATAATGAAAGATGAGTTGACTACCAAGTGTCTTATTTCAAGTCCTAAACCAAAGCGATGATACCACTTATTTGGTGGAACACATCACTAATAAAACTACATATACCCCTATCAAACTCCCAGTATAACTAAACAAGATCTAAAACTCTCTTTATGAATTCTTACCCCTTTAATTTTAATGTAATTTAAGATAATAATAGGAACTTAAAATTATATCTTCACAATGAGTCAAACCTCACACATAATTTCATGAAAAACATTAGATAAAAAATTTATGAAAAAGAAAAACAATTTAAATAGAATTTGGTCTTTTGTGGTTCATATATTTTTTCCAAAATCAATGGGAGTCCAATTATTCATTCTCATTCCTCTATAAGATAGAATATTTACAATCACCTAAGATAAAAATTTATATATAACCACTGAATAAAATAATTACCACTTGTACAAATGGTTCCACCAATTAATAGTGGGTCTATTATGGTTATCCAATGACACAAAAATTAAATAATCACAATTTTTTATCAATTGTGAATGGTGACTACTAAATGCTTATTACAAGTGTAGTTATAATTTTCGTCTTTCATTAAATAGTATATTTTACTCTTATCTTATATTAAAGGACTATTATGTGTGAAACCATTTACCACAACACCAAATTAGAATGAATTATTTATATCACAATTTTAATGTCATGTTTGGGAATCATAACATATGTTTACATCTGTTAGACCATCGAACAAACCACCATCCACAATTATATCTTTATGATATAAACCACCTTTATAGAATGCGCATTTTCATTTATTTTCATTAGATTGATTTAATATTTAGAGTTTCTATATACAATAATTTCACTATAAAATGGAAATGTCATGAAATTCATAAGAATTTCTTACCTCTAGATTGAACTTGAAACCACCATGATTTTATATTCGTGTTATTGAATCCTCATTCATGGTGCATACTTCACCATTCAAGGAGTATCCCTATCTCTATAGAATATTAAAACTCTCCATGGAAAGGGATAATCATGTGGCCTTCACTTTAATGACATATTGTGAACTTCATTGTGGTGTATACCTAGGGGCCACGATGTAACCATAAATTCTCAAAGAATATCACAAGGGGGATATATAAGGATATAATCATGAATAGGGTGATAGTGAGACTCCACTCAAAGGTCATGGAATCAACATTTAAGAGTATTTACTTTTTGTAAAATGAAATTTGTATGAGTCTTAATGGGGTAGTTCCATAAAAAATGGATTTAACCATGTACAAAAGGATTTTCACTATGAAATATACCCTAAAATAATGTCAACATGACATGACCTTATGTATTCCTAGAATACACATCATGAATCCCACTATAGTCTACACAATGAAATTATCTATCCCTCATCATTACATGACCAACACCTATCACTACCTAACAAGGTATATATATTTAAATATAATAAATAGATTAATGAAATCCTAATCTAATGCTCATCCGAAAATCCATAATAGAACCTAGGCCTCTAAAAACACTCTAAAACATATCTTTAGTGGCTCCCATAATTTATAACCCCATATAAAATCCAAATTCAAAAAATTCCACTACTCATGGATGAATTATTGAAAATTTCCTAGATTCTTACCCAATTATACTATAAGTAATTAAAACATTCCCAATATTATTATTGTATTCCTAGATATGACTCATTGTATATTATTTATAAGTAATACTATCTACAGATACCTTATAGAAAAACCAAAACCATTCTCTCTCACTACTATAGTTATTTCATAACTACACCCAAACTAGCTACATAGATTAAAAACCATGGTTCATCTCACCCAAACTACTCATAAATCTAGTCTTTACATGAATGATGAATTTTGAATCTCTCTAAAATATTGTGTTCAATCATGTTGGAGTGAAATATTAGGCACCAAATTATAGTGAATATTGCTCAAAGCACACCATCTTATACACTATGATATATATTAGTTTCAAAAATCATTAAATTGAAGACCTATAATCGATAGTATACAAGAATTCATAAATAGAAATATTCCAATGACATTATTTGAACTCAAAAAAATATAACAACCCATCACACACATAGTATCAAATATGAGATTAATAGATCTAATTAAAAAAATTATCAAATTTTCATTCATCAGATTATATATAAAACATGAAGTCATTCTCTAGTATATTAACTAATGTATTTCTTTATGAGTAGTGATGTCCCACACAACCGATCACCCACCAATCTATTTTTATAAATCATCCTCCACTGTACCACCCAAATATCATCCCATATATATATAGGATGTTGGTTATCAAACATAATGACTCAATATAATTCTGATTAACCAATACCCACATTTGGGTATTATCTCTTTATAGTACACAACATGGGCACATGTATCAAATCACTATTACAAAGACCACAACAACATATATATTATGTCTATCAACATGTCTTCTATGATGTTCACTAAAAACTACTCAAAATGAGTAACATGAGGACAAATGATATATTATATTCTCCAAACTATACTATTAACCTTATATCCAACCCGTAAGATCAAACCTTTAAAACATCCACCAGCAGCTAAATGTTTTCACTTACAGGCCCTGCTCATACGCATTTAATAAGACAACATTCTAATCCATTCTATACGATATAATGATACTATGGGTCTTGAAGAACCCATATTAAAACTACACTAGAAACCCACAAACATATGCATATTATCAATATATCAAACTCAAGGCCATGGAAATTTCTAACTTTTATGAAAATATTATTTTCTATATCTTTATTGACCTCACTTTTCCCATTATCTACCCACATTCATGTCAGTTTCTATCACACTATATTCGAAGAAATTTTCTAATATCATTGCCATCATGTTATTCCCCTCAAACTCTAGGCATCACATAAGACCAAACCATCTTAATTCCAAATTTGAAACATTCTATAAAACCTTAAAACTCAACATTAATATGGTTTGACCATATCAACATATCCACAACTGAAAGACTATTTTTTTATAAAATGAAAACACTACAGAAAATTCATCTGGCACACTATTCATATCACTATAGATAGTTTCCCACTAGTTAAATAATTTATCAGATCCTATAACAAACCCTTCCCCAACCAACACAATTCACACCATATAGGGTAAATACCATTTTTATTACTCAATTGAGATAGTTTATCTCATCAAATTCCATCACCATCTCATATCTAGTTACAATTCACACATGATTTTCCAGTACCCCCATTAAAACCCAATAACCTAACTCCACGTATTTGATGAATCTATGAAGTCATATTCCCTAGTATATAATATCAAAACATCTTAGGATTCAATTACAAAACATTACTCAAGGTAATAGAGTACTATGGACTAAAACAACCTTTCCATACACTAGGAATTCATTATATATAGTAACCATGTATCCTAACCTATAATCGTGACTTAACCATAGGAGATATGTATCAAAACCTATATAATCCTCATATAATAATGATTTTTCAAATGAAATTTTTTTTATTCCCTACATGTTATCCAATTCCAATCATTCCTAGCCAGAATATGAAAATCCCCTCCCTCTATGAAACATCATCCAAATTAATCAACCTATCATATATGTTGGAAAAAAATATATTTTTCTTAGTTCGTAATAATAAATTATCTATATAACAACATAAAAACTGTGATCAACCAAACTTCATACCATAAAAAATCATACACATCAATCGTACACCCTCAAGTTATATTCTTACACCATTCAACTCAAGTATTCTCAAGTTATACCCTATCAGTCTATGTCTCGCACACTAAATCCATTAGCTGGACACACATCACATCTATGAAAATTTCACCAACTATAGGCTCTCTAGACTAACAAACCCTCAAAATTTAACTCATAATATGTCACACCATTCATAATAGAAGCACTATACATGTTTTAAACTCTACAATACCAAGATAATTTCAACTCTATACAACATACTTGATAGAACCCCATGTGCACAAATCACAATCACAAAGCATATACCCATTATTCTAATAATTGAAGTCTCCCAGAATTCTAGTATAGCCCATTTAATGGGTTATACATTTTTTCAAAACATATCTATTACAATAAAAATAAACATCTTCCAAATCAATTTTAAGTTTTAATCCTCAATATCATTAGTCATATCAGAATGTAACTAGGATCTCCTAATAAAATAATAAATAACATCACACAAAAGTCATAATCTAAAGACCAAAATCTATTCATCCATCTCAGATATTACAATGTTAATCACTGACCGACACACCCTCTATGGGATCTAATATATATATATATATATATATAAATATATTGAGAACTTAATTTTCAAACCAGCATTTCACTCTAGGGTATTATTCCTCCCGGAGAATGCACATGTAAAACAACCCAAATGAGGACCAAGGTCACATCCATGTGTATATGACAATTTAACCCAAAAATAATAATAAAAATAAAATACCCACCCATTTTATTTAACAATAATTTAACTATAATTTTTTTTGGGAAAACAACAATTATGTTATTATCCAAACTTTACATAATTGAAAACATTAATTCCTTGATTATCTATCATGTTTAGTTATGTATTATACCGACAATTAGTTACTTGGTAAAACATCAAATAAGATATTTTTTAACACTTGAAATAACCAAATCCTATATTTATTATTTATGTTTCTTGAATATAGAAATAATCACAAATAGATGTGCATATATCATGTGAACATACGCGTAAAAGATGAATCAAAAACATGGGAATGTTTCCACTACAGTTCAATATAAAAATAGAGAAGTAAATTAATGTGAAATAGCATTTATTGAAAAGTAATATTAATAGTAACATAAAAAAGTAGGAGTATAACATTCAAAATCAATAGAAAATTGGTCTTTAGCTTAGTGTCATACATTTCATTTCAATTGCATAACATCCATCTCTGGTTTTGACCATTCCATACTCCAATATACCATGTCCAAAATAAAAAAAAATAAAAACACTCTTATTATAAATTATAATTTCTAAATAGATATGACTCTAAAGTAACATCATTGCCGCACAACATGTCCATGGAAACCCCTAACCATACACTAGAGGCTATTTACTAGTAGAGGCAGTCTGAAATAACATTATAGGAAGACTATACTATCCAGCTTATGTAAATCAAGACTATGAAAATCATATTAAACTAGTCATCATGATATCGAAATTAGTTTATACAAAAGTTATCTAATCCACTATAAAAAACATCTTATCCATTTTTATCTAAAATATTTAACCAAAATTCCACATGTGTTAGGTACATAAAAAAATATCACTTATGGGAATATCATATATGTCAAAAAATAATATTTAAAAATTTAAAGACCAGGAATTTCCAAGTAATAATTTTTAAATATATGAGAATTTTACGCATCTGCGAAAATTGACGTAACTTGATTATGAGGCCCCGTGTTCCTAAAATTAATTTTTGATGTTTTTTTCAGGTACGTTCAGTAAACCTATGAGTAGGTTTTTATAACTTTTGAACTGGTGCTCAAAATTGAAATCTGATGGCACTGTCGAACTCACAATGTCGATATTCACTTAAGGAGACATTCACCTCGATGGCAGATGGACGAGGGTGAAAGTTAGTTTTTGGGTTTTTCATGGCAATAATAAAATAAAATAAATGCATATTTTATTTTATTTTATCATTTATAACCAACCAAGTGGAAGTTGGAGGTGGGGACCACCACACCTTAACCTCCCATGAGAGGTTATGGTGGTGGGGACCACCCAAACCTAACCTCCCACGAGAGGTTACAGTGTGGGGACCACCCGTGACTAAACCCCCGCAACTAATTGGGGAAAACCTCTCAACTCACTCATAAATGTGGGAGAGCCTCTTAACCTCCTATACCTTGATTGTGCCAATGCACATGCTATTAATGTGCCAACAAAGTTTTTAATTATCCTTTTTTAATTTTATTCCAATGACTTAATAGATATTTCAATCTATTATTTTGGCTACAAATTCACTTGGGTGGAATTGGGGGGAGGAGGAACTTGGGAGAAAGCTCCCAACGAAGAATGCTCCACCGAGGAGGAATGCCTATGACCCCAAAGAACGTCGAAGGCTTCAAACTACTTCCTCAGAACTTCCTTCAAAGTAGGATGTGTTCATCTACAATGAATTGGTGTCTGCCTTATCTCACCAACATCAACCAACATCGAACATGGTAGGTATTTTAATTAAGTATGATTTTATTCCCTTGATTTTTTCCTTCTAAAAACAAAGAAGGCGGATGAACTTATTATGAAGTTGAACCGCGGATTTTTTCCTTGCGGGTTGGGAATAAATAGTTGTGGGAAGTTGTAGGGGTTTATTTCTTTATTTGTTTAACACTCCCCATGTTCTCCCCTCTTTTTCCTTTGTAGAGTTGGGAATAGAAATTGATGAGGGGATAATGGGAATTGAAGTTTAAAATATCTTCCATGCTCATTATTTGTTTATGTTCTTGATGAAACACTTGAAACTACTCTAAAGGTGAAGGGTGCGGTCCAAACAAACATGGTCTGAACACCTGCCGATCTTCTTTGTGGTGTTCATCGAAATGACGATAAATGCAAAAACCGCTCAACCTGCGCCGCACCCCGGCCGCGCTGCACCCCGGTCGAGCCATCCAACGGCCGCGCCACACCCCAGACGCACCAGACGCTAGCTGTGCCGCACCCCGATAGCACCACACCCCGACCACACCGCGCCCCGACTGAACCGGCCCCGACCACCCCGTATGCCGGCCGAACTGTCCCTGGCCACCCCGTCCGCCGACCGAACCGGCCTCGGCCACGCCACCCCAGCCTCTAGGATGAGCTGCCCCGAGCCACCCCGAGTCGCGCCCCCTCACGGCGGCCTCCGGGCTGAACCACCCTTGCGGAACCCACCAGGCCAAGCCACCCATACAGCGCCCTCTGGGCCAAACCGCCCTCGCGGAGACCTCCGGGCCGAGCCGCCCATGCGGTGCCCTCCAGGCCGAACCCAACGAGATGGTCTGCCCAACAAGTTGGGACAGACCCAAGGGGCCAGTTCGGGTCGACTCGAACCAGGTCGACCTAGACCGGGTCGTGCCGGGTCTGTCCGACCGGGTCAGACCAGACCCCAACCCACTACGACCCTTTACTTTCTTTTTCCAATATCTTTGGTACCAGATGTTTGTTTGAAAAACCGTTAATAGGGCTGGTAATATTGGAGCATGAAGTCCCCTTTGAGTATACACCACTGAAGTTTGGGGTATAGTTGAGATACAGTCAGGTTGAATCATGTACGAATCCAACCGGGCCCCCAGTACTAAAAGACTAATAACTCACAGACCGGGAGGTCGATTGACGCAACATCTGTTGCGTCGATACCCCTAAGACATGGCAGACCATTGAGATACTTCTTCATGGGACTTCGTGACTGTTGGAGTATTGACCAGTAGCTCATGGAGCGGATCCTCCAAGAGATGAGCGAACAGAGTGTGGAGACCAAGTGGTTGGCTGAGACCTGATGACTGCTGACCGTTTGACTCATAATGACTCTACTATCCCAGTGTGGAGCGCCATGGTGTCGTGATAGACCCACGGTGGAAGAGCATGCTTTGTGACACGACATACCCACAATACTTGGGAGGAGAAGTACCTCTGCAGGCTACGAGGGGGAGCGCGCTTGGTGACGCGGCAGACCCACAGTGGGGAGCGTCTTGGTGACTCAATAGACCCATGGTACTCGACAGGAGGAGTAGCTCAACAGTCCAAGTATAGTGGGATGTGCACATGGTGTCACAGTAGGTCCACTATACTCGATAGAGGAGGAGTTCTCTAGCAGCCGAGGATTTGATAATGTGAATAAAAATCATGGTTGATCTGAGTCAGTACTTTTGTGTTTTCCTCATGATTGAGATGGATTAATTAATTAATTTGGTATATGTATGGGAATATACCTAAGTAGGGTTATCTATTGATTTCATACTTTTTGGTTTATCCTTGTTGGAATTTTTGAGACATTGAGGGTCTCGAGGTCCATAATGAGTATCGTTATACTGACCGCTGCACAGGTTATGCTCGCACCTTTTTATGTTGGATGCAGATGATGGTCAACGCTGACTGAGGCTAAGAGTACCCAGACTGGACTGTACCCGGAGGTGGACCATATGGATTTTCAATACATGGAGGAGACAGATGGATGTGGAGTGCTGAGGAGATGATATGTACCTACCCTTCAGGTAGGAACCTCGGAGGATGATCCAATAGTTGTATTTTCTTTTTCTTCAGATGTATTGCATTTCAGTTGTACTTGTACTTTCCAGTTGGTCTTGTATTCTGGCCCATTTTTCTTTCAGCACACTTTTGTTATACTGTTTAATTGGTTTTTGTTCTAGTTGTGTGCTTTCTTGTGTGTGTGTTACAGGTTATAAAGGAAATTCCTTCCCAGTTTTAGGGAATTTACGCATTTGGTGCTAGTCTCCAGCCCCTGGCCTATGGAAGGCGAGCTTGGGGTAGTCACAGAATGCACCCTAGGGCACGGGTCATGACAAACTGGTATCAGAGGAGTTGGTTTTACCGCATAACATAGAACTCTAATATTTTCTGTGAAGAAATAGTGTTAAGGTTAGTGAGTGTGGTTTTTAGTTTAGGGAGTCCAGTGTTGGTGCAGAAGCCAACTTATCCATACACCAGGACCCTGACTTTTGAATTTCGACACAGTGCATGAAAACACTGATTGTGTGTGTGTTTTGAAAAGTTTTCTTTAAGTCATATCAACCAGGTCAGCTCACCAGGTATAACTTTTAACTGTAGTGAACCTTTTTCTTTTTTCTATGCCTCCACACAGGTAGCCATCTAGTGTTATGAGAGTTGTATGCACTGATAGCCCACCGAGCGATGAGGCCTCAGTGCAGGACCCTTTTCCAGTATAGGCATTAGCGGAGGCACCAACGGTACCTTTCCCTATTGGGACACCGATTCCACTAGCCCTAGTACCAGACAGTACACTCTGCTTGAGTGCATTGAATGAGTTCCAGTGCTGGAGTCCACCCAGGTTTAGGGGAGAGACAGACCCGCAGGCTGATGAGGATTGGTTGGAGGTTGTGGTGAGAGTCTTCTAACTCGTAGGGACACCAACCGATCTCATGGTGATTCTTGATGCAAGCCTTCTACAGGAAGTAGCAAGTAGATGGTGGATCTTGATGCTCTAGGTCCACGATGAGGTGATGCTTCTCTAGGCGGACATCGAGAGCCTGTTTCGGGCAGAGTTTGTTCCAGCAAATCTTCACTTAGTGAGCATATAGAAGCTACTTCATATACAGTAGGGAAACATGACTATAGCACAATACTCAGCGAGGTTCACTAACCTCTAATGATACTCCACAGATATGGTGTGGGACCTATTATTCAGGGCTCGAACCTTCTAGGAGGGTCTCAGACGAGAGATTAGGGCTTTGATTATCTCACGTAGCATCCCGACGCAGGTAGGTGTGTTAGAGAAAGCCCTCTTGGTGGAGAGTTTCCTTGTTGAGTAGTCACCAGCTGTGATATCCACCACCAGTTGACAAATAGTGGAGTCTTATGTAGTTGGAAGCAGAAAGATGTCACAGAGGTGCAAGAGGACAAGACCTACAAGTGGACGACCGCATGACTTAGGATCGGTTGTGCGGGGCACCCAAAGTTGAGACATACATTCTAGGATAAGGCAGTGTTTCAATTGTGGCGGGTAGGGTCAGATGGATCATAACTATCCAAACCTCCATTTGGATGATCAATAGACGGTCGAAGGACAGCCCAGGTAGAGACAGAGATTCGATCAAGGTGGTCTGCAGGGCGCAGGTTGACGTGGAAGAGAAGCTAGTCGTGTAGCTGGCCATGGGAGACATTTAGAGGTGTTACCACCACTACAACCAAGAGGTCCACCCCGACCATAGAGAGTAGGTTTAAAGGGGAGAGCTCAACTCCAAGAAGCTGAGTTATACGATCATGGTGTTTTGGAGGTGGTTCGTGGTATGATCTAGGTCTACTCCACCACAGCTGCAGCACTTATAGACACAGGTGCTAGTCACTCTTTCATTGCCACTGCCCTCGTTTAGAGCTTGGAGATTCCAACCGAGCTGTTGGCTCAATCTTTAAAACTAGAGACTCATACATAAGTGGATTCAATGATTAAAAATATGTTCCGACAGTGTGACCTTACTCTAGGTGGTGGGAGCTTCATCTAGGATCTCCTAGAAGCGGCGTCGAGGCCTTACGACATCATCTTGGGTATGGAATGGTTATATACAGTCCATGATCATATTGAATGTATTAGGCGCAAAGTGCGACATGTCTGCATGGATGGGACCAGGTTCACCTTCACCGGCGAGAAGGGATCCTTTGCAGCGCTGGATGGAATCACCCGGAGGAGTGTGCAGCCGATCACTCATCAGTTAGCTATCATTACCCTCTAAACGGTTGATGTGGAGAGTCCGAGATATCCTGTATTGGTGGACCAGTACACAGATGTCTTCCCTGCTATGTTCTAGGTCTACCCCTTCACCGATAGGTATACTTTTACATTTAATTGTACCCCGGGACGACACTGATATCTACACTAGCATACTGGATGGCTCCCATGGAGCTTCGCGAGCTGTGGGTACAGCTAGAGGACTTCTAGGGGAAGGGAGTCATCTGGCCCAATTTTTCTCCCTGGGTAGCCCCAATTCTATTCTCTAAGAAGGTGGATGGGAGCTTGAGGATTTGTGTTGAATACTGGCACCTGAACCAGGTGACAGTGAAGAACAAGTACCCACTCTCTAGGATTGATGAACTCTTTGATCAGTTGATGGGAGCACGGTGGTTCTCGAAGATATACCTCAGATCAGGCTATCACTAGCTTAGATTTTGAGATAAGGATGTGTAGAAGATATATTTCATATTTTAGTATGAACACTATGAGTTTTTGGTTATTCCATTCGGTGTAACCAACACTCCAGCAGTGTTCATGGGACTCATGAACAGGATCTTCCAGCCATACCTTGATCGATTTTTTGTAGTCTTCATTGACGACATTCTGATCTACTCGAATACTGATGAAGAGTTTTCCTATCATTTGTGAGTAGTACTGGACACACTCTGAGAGAACCATCTTTATGGTAATCTCTCGAAGTAACAGTTTTGGATTTTAAAGGTTCACTTTCTGGGACATGTCATCTCAGAGGCTGGAGTTGCAGTAGATCCAGCAAAGATTGAGGCAGTACTTGCTTGGGAGCCTCCAAGAAGTGTGATGGAGGTACGGTGTTTCCTGGGTTTGGCTGGATACTATCAGATATTTTTTCCAGACTTCTCTAGGGTTGCATCACCACTATCAGCCTTGACAAAGAAGGGTCAATAATTTTTTTGGTAGGAGAAATGTCAGAAGAGTTTTCAGGTGATGAGGCAGAGGCTGGAAATTGCCCCCATCATGAGGCTTCCAGAGGAAGGCATAGGGTACGTAGTTTACTATGACACATCAGGGACCAGACTCAGATGTGTCCGGATGTAGAAGCGACTAGTTATTGCTTTGGGTTCTCGACAGCTGAGACAACACGAGCAGAACTATGCTACCCATGACCTAGAGTTAGTAGCATTGGTCTTCACGTTGAATATGTGGTGACACTATCTGATGGGCGAGCGCTTTACAGTGTACTCTGATCACAAGAGTCTCAGTTATATCTTCTCCCAGAAGGACCCGAACCTGAGACAGCGACGTTGGCTTGAGTTCCTACAGGACTATGACTTTGTGATAGTATATACTCCTGGGAAGGAGAAGGTTGTTGCAGATGTACTCAGCAAGAGATCTGTTATATAGTTGCTAGGTGACGCAACAGAGCAGCTAGCCTCTTTGCAGATATCCTTTTTGGATAGAGATAGAGAATCTTTTCTTCAGTATCTTAAAGTCACCCCCCATTTCTTCAGCGAGTTAGGGAGGCGCAACATGGGGATGCTAACTACGAGACACAGCGTGCTCAGATATCCACAGGACATACACCTGATGGATTTTCTGAAGGTGGGGAGAATGTCATCCTCTTCAGAGGATGGACCATGGTACCAATGTAACTTCAGAAGGATGTGTTGAGGGAGTTCCACACATCCCCTCTAACAGTACATCCAAGAGTGTTGAAGATGTACCATGACCTCCGACGATAGCACTGGTGGCCGAGAATGAAGAAGGCAGTATCAGAGTTTGTCTCACGATGCCTCACTTGTCAGCAAGTGAAGGCTGGGCATCAAGTACCAGAAGACTTGGTTCAAACTTTAGAGTTCCCAGAGTGGAAGTGGGATGGTATATCCATGGACTTCGTGATGGGTCTTCCATGTACATCCAGGGGACATGACTCGATTTGGGCGATCGTTGATCGACTCACCAAGTCAGCCCACTTTCTACCTATCAGAGAGAAGGGTTCAGTAGAGAGATTAGGAAGCCTCTATGTGAAGGAGATAGTTTGGATACATGGAGTACCCATGATGATTTTCTCTGATCTTGATACAAATTTTACTTCCTGGTTTTGGAAGGGGTTGCAGGAGGCTTTCAGAACATAGCTTCGTTTGAGCACCGCCTTCCATCCACAGACGGATAGTCAGACTGAGCAGACCATTCAGACCCTTGAGGAATTGCTACATACTTGTGTCCTTGACTTCGTTCATAACTGAGAGGATCACTTACCCTTGGTGGAGTTTGTATACAACAACAGATATCACCCCACCATAGGGATGGCACCTTTTGAGGCGTTGTACAGGTGACCTTGCAGATCACCTTTCTACTGGACTGACCTAGGGGAGTCAGCACCAGTGGGACCAGAGATGGTATTGGCTACCACAGAGAAGGTGTAGATCATCCAGGAGCAGATGAAGACTGCATAGAGAATGCAGAAGACGTATGCTGACAGAAGATGGAGACTTCTTGAGTTCAAGGATGGCGACCACGTATTTCTACGGGTCTCACCTCGATGAGGTTTTTAGAGATTTGGCCGAGGTAGCAAGTTATCTTGTGGTTCATCGGACCTTTTTAGGTCCTCAGAAGAGTTGGCGAGGTGACATACCACTTAGCCCTTCCACCTTAGTTGCACCAGGTGCACGACGTCTTCCACGTATCCTAGCTGAGGATATACGTGCACGACCCTTCTCACATCATCAAGCATGGCGAGTTGGATGTTGACGATGGAGAGACTTTTACGGAGGTTCTAGTACAGATTGGGGATTTATAGGATCAGGTCCTTCATGGACAGTCAATACCTCTTGTGCACGTTCACTGGAAGCATGGGAACCTCTAGGAGAGCACATGGGAGTGGGAGTCTTAGATTTGTGCTTAGTACCCCCACTTGTTCTCTGAGTTTGGATTGTGCCTTATGAGGATGTAAAGCTTGAGGTGGGAAGAATGTAAAGACCCGGAATTTCCATGTAATTTTTTTTAAATATATGGGACTTTTACGAGTCCGAAAAAACTAACGACACATGATTCCGAAGCCCGGTTTTCCCAGAATCAATTTCTGAATTTTTATTCGGGTATGTTTAGTAAACGTTTGAGTGGGTTTTTTATAACACTTGAACCGGTGCTCAGAATTAAAATCCGAGGGCACCGTTGAACTCACAGTTTTGGTATTTTCTTAAGGATACTTTCACCTCGACGACAGATGGGAGAGGGCAAAAGTTAGTTTTTGGGTTTTTCGTGGAAATAATAAAATAAAATAAATGCATGTTTAATTTCATTTTATCTTTAATAACCACCCAAGTGGAAGTTGGTTGTGTGGACCACCATACCTTAACCTCCCATGAAAGGTTATGGTGGTGGGGCCCACCATAGACTAACCTCCTACGAGTGGTTACGGTGTGCGGACCACCCGAGACTAAACCCCCCAATTAATTGAGTAAAACCTCTCATCTCCCTCATAAATGTGGGAGAGCCTCTTTACCTAATTTGCCTTGATTGTGCCAACACACATGCCATTAATGTCAAAACCAAGTGTTTAATTATCCTTTTTGAATTTTATGCTAATGACTTAATAGATATTTCAATCTAGTATTTTGGATACAAATTCACTTGGGTGGAATTGGGGAGAGGAGGAACTTGGGAGAAAGCTCCCAACAAAGAATGCTCCACAGATGAGGAACGCCTTCGACCATGAAGAAAGTCGATGGCTTCGACCTACTTCCTCGTAAATTCCTTTGATGTAGGTTGTTTTCATCTACAATGAATAGACATCCACCTTCTCGTGCCAACGTCAACCAACATCGAAGAACATAGGTATTTTAATTAAGTATGATTTTATTCCCTTGATTCTTTCCTTCTAAAACCAAAGAATGTGGATCAACTTAATATCAAGTTGATCTGCGGATGTTATAATTGCGGGTTGGGAATAAATAGTTGTCAGAAGTTATAGGGGTTTATTTCGTTATTTCTTTAACACTCCCCACGTTCTCCCCTCTTTTTCCTTTGTGGAGTTAGGAATAGAAATTGATGAGGGGATTATGAGAATTGAAGTTTAAAATATCTTCCATGCTCATTATTTGTTTATTTTCTTGATAAACCGCTTGATACCACTCTAAATGTGGTGGGTGCAGGCCAAAAAAACATGGACCGACCCCCCACCGATCTTCTTTGTGGTGTTCTCCGAAATGGCAATGAAGGTGACGAAGGCAACGGCCACGCCCCCGTGGATTCCGAGACCCGCGCCACGCCCCGACCACGTCACAGCCCAGTCGTTCCCTCCTCCGGCCTCGCCGCACCCCGACAGCACCACCCTTCGGCTGTTCTGAGCCCCGGATGAACCGGCCCTAGCCACCCCATCTGTCTCCTGAACAGGCCCCGACCACCCCGTGCACCGGCAGAACCGGCCTCGACCACGCCACCCCGACCTCCAGGCCGATCCACCCCGAGCTGCGCCCCCTCACGGCGACCTCCAGGCGAAACTTCCCTTGAGATACCCTATGGGCCGAGCCTCCCACACGATACCCTCCGGGCAGAACCACCCTTGCAATGCCCTCTGAGCCGAGCTGCCCATGGGGAACCCTCCGGGCTGAACCGCGCTCGCGGCGCCCTCCAGGCCGAGCGACCACGCGGCGCCCTCCGTGCTGAACCCAACAGGATTGCCTGCCCAAAGGTCCGAGCTAGACCCAATGGGTCAGGCCAGGTCAACCCAAACTGGGTCGTCCTAGACTGGGTCGGGTCGGGTCGGTCCGACCGAGGTGGATCGGACCTGGGCCCACTACGACCCTTTACTTTCATTTGGCCATATCTTTGGCACCGGACGTCTGTTTGACGAACCGTCAGTGGCGCTGGTAATCTTGAAGCATGATAGTCACTTTTTGTATACCCCATTAGAGTTTGGGGTATAGTTGAGATACAGTCAGGTTGGATTGTTCATGAATCAAACCGGACCGCTGGGAATAAAAGAATAATAACTCACAGACCATACATCTGATTAACGCACCGTCTGTTGCGTTGAGACCCCTATGACATGCCGGACCTTTGAGATAATTTTTTGTGGGACTTCGTGACAGTTGGAGTATCAACCAGTAGATTGTGGAGCGGATCCTCCTAGAGATGAGCGAGCAGAGTGCGGAAACCATGTAGATGGATGAGACCTGACGACTACTGACTGTTAGACTCAGAGTGACTCTACTAACCCAGTGGAGAGAGCCTTGGTTTTTCGTAAGATCCATGGTGGAGGAGTACGCTTGGTGACGCGGAAGACCCACGGTACTCGATAGGATGAGTACCTCTGCAGGCTACGGGGGGGAGCGTGCTTGGTGACACCGTAAACCCACAGTGGGGAGCACCTTGGTGACATAGAAGACCCATGGTAATTGACAGGAACAGTAACTCTGCAGTCCAAGGTTAGTGGGAAGCGTGCTTGGTGTCACGGCAGGCCCACTGTACTCGATATAGGTGGAGTTCTCCAGCAGCCAAGTTTTCGATAATGTGAATAAAAATATTGGTTCAGCTGAGTGAGTACTTTTGTGTTTTCTTCATGACTGAGATGGATTAATTTATAACTTAGGTATATCTATGGGCATATACCTAAGTAGGGTTGTCTGTTGAGTTCATACTTTTTGATTTATCTTTATTGGATTTTGTGAGACCTTGAGGGTCTCGGGGTCCCTATTGAGTATCGTTATAATCACCCCTTCACAGGGTATATCTACACCTTGTTGTGTTAGATGCAGATGACAGACAACAATGACTGAGGCTGAAAGTACCAGGACTGGACGGTACCCAAAGGTGGACCATATGGATTTTCAGTACATGGAGGAGACGGACGGAAGTGGAGTGCTGAGGAGATAATTTTTACCTACCCTTCAGGAAGAAACCTTGGAGGACGATCCAGTAGTTGTCTTTTATTTTTCTTCAGATGTATTTCATTTATGTTGTACTTGTACTTTTCTAGTTGGGCTTGTATTTTGGCCGCTTTTTCTTTCAGTACTATTTTGTTATAAAGTTTACTTGGTGTTTTCATCCAGCTATGTGATTGCTTGTGTGTGTGTTACATCTTATAAAGGCAATACCTTCCCAGTTTTAGGGAATTTACACCTTTGGTGATAGAATCCATCCCCTGGCCTGTGGAAGGTGTGCTTGGGGTAGTCAAAACATGGGCCCCTTGGGACAGGTAGTGACAACAAAAGGAAAAGAAAACTACAACTTTTTATTAAGTCCCAACACCATTAAAACTCTTGACTCTACCCAAGATATCATGATCAATCATAAAACATTGTTCCTATACCCTACATATAACTATGATAATGGGGTTTCATTACGTAATAATGTGCTAGGGTCACCTTAAATGGATGCGAGTATAACTCAGTAAGCCAACAGCAATGGTGTCATTATTTATATAGAATATACTTTGAAGGAAAAATGTGATATACATAGAATATTCAAATAATATACAAAATTATAATACAAATACATCTTCAATCCTCAATTTCTATGGAGAAACTCAAGATTGACCATACCTACATTATCGACTGACTGATATCATCGAGAAAATATATCATCAACATTTTATTAGAGGTATTGGAACCCCTACCTATAATTATGTTAGCATCATACCCTTAGGGGGTATAACACCACTCCATGGAACCATGTTATAAATGTAATCCAATCATTGAGGAATGGTTCAACTACCAAGAAACATCTTATCCACATAATAACTTGGGTAATGTTGTCCCTCATTGAAAAAATTTATTAGAATACACCAAGGCAGAATGAAACCCCTCCTCAGAACCATCTCATGATTTTACACCTTGAGTGAATGAGGCCCCTCCAAGGAACTATCCCTTATAGTTACACTAAGGAGGAATAATTCACTTCCCCAAAATGATCTCATCATCATACAACCATGGGAACTAAAGTCCCTCCAAAGAACCATCTCATTAGTAATATCCATAGAGGGGGAATGGCTACCATCCTCTGAAATTTATCCTATATCATTCATATAATATATATATCTTCTTAGTCAACCAATAAAACATGTAACATATACCCAAAACCACATTCACACAAGGATAAACCTAACACACCCCTTTATTCATTATCCCATAATGGTTTAATCATACCTATAATAATTACAACATAGTCATCAAACAAGAGTGATATTATATTGCCAATAATAGTTAAAAAGTCTAGAAAGCCTGGTATTCTCACAACCAACCTACACATATATTTCTTCCATAGTCAACATTATTGGGAAATAATATACCATTGAATAAAAAACACTCACTCTATACTATAATTAACTATCCTAAAGGATATATGTTAGATCTATATTTTATAAGACCGAACATTTGTCACATTATTGATGATTCATCACACTACCCTACTTGAAGGAAACTAAGAGAACATAATCCTATGGTTTATAGGCTCATTCCTTAATGGTATACCACTATAGGGTCTACATATTATGTATTATATGTTTTGGAAAATCCATAAAACATCTAAAGTTGATGGATTAATGTTATATTCAAGTGTCCATCAAGTACCATGCCACTTCCATTCACTTCAAGGGAGTTTGTAGGAATTAATTCATTATTTAATTCAATAATTATAGCACAAATGTTGAAAATCCTCATATAATATTTTACCTTTTATAATATATTAATGATAGGAAAACATTTTGGACCACCTACATCATTTAGTGTTATTCACTAATGAATAATTGGAAATATAAATACCTAACTACATAAATCGATCATATATGTTAATTATAAACAAAACAAAATTATATTATATTTATAACAATATAAATCCATTACTAATACCATGGTAATAATCGAAATATTAAAATCTAATATATCTTTTATGTATTAATCCCTAATAAATGGGTGTTCACCAATCTCTAAATCCACTATATATCTATTAAAAATTTCCCAAATATATAATATTAACTCAACCATTGATTATATGTAATTAAATAGAAACACATACATAATTCACTGATGTGACTTAGGTTAATTAAACTATATAAAACATAGTGTGGTCACCCACACGGGATCTAATCTAGAAATATAATGGAATTTCCCAACATACAGTCCATATTTCATGGTTATTTGGTGGTATTGATATCAAATAATATCCAAAAAGATAAAAAAAACAAAGTGAAATAATGTGGATGAATAATTGAAAGACACAGAGGGATGATTGATCTCAAAATCCCATGTAAATATCCTGAGAATCACTAATATCCATGGAGAATCGTAGTGGTGATAACATATTGATGGATCTAGAAAATTTGAACCCTTGAATACTTCACATCTCTCTAAATCAGAAAAGGTGATGAACTATAAAACTTGGTTTTACCCATCAATTTTGAAATTATATGAAATAACACATCAGCATATGGCCCAAACAATTATAGTGTGTCACCCCAACATGGGGCCCGATAATGGAAAGTAAACATAGTTAATGGTGTGACACTACACCTATGACCAATACCTTGAAATGTGATCCTCCACTCAGAGGATCTCATTGAGGATCAATCCCTATAGTTATGGCATGGAAAACCTCCACTGGGTAGTACCAAAAACTCTATTGACACCCCTCTTCGCATTACCACTCTTATCGTGGTGTAACAACTAGCCTTTATTCAGTACAATTAACCACTCATCTAAAGCCTCGCAGTATGGACTCATCATTCACAACATGGAATTCACACATTATGTAATGGACATAACCCTATACACTAAAATTAATACCCATGACCATTTTCCATGGAATGGTCATCGACCTCACGACACACTAGAACCCGCATTATGACATGATAATGGGGGTCACAATATGATCATGTACTCATGTCAAATATCACAATGGAATTAAAATATATTAAATATTATGTATTTTAACAACATTAAATCCCTTAAAATGGGGTAATATTTATTTGATTGTGTCCTTCATAGGAAAAAATATAATATATAACGGTAATAAAAACATGGAACTAGCATCCATTTCATGACCATTGTATGTATGTATTTTTATTTTTTAAATTATACCAACATAAAATCTACCATGTCATGGAACCCAATTTTCATAGATTGACCATAATAATTCCCAAAATTCCCTTCATGGTTTCCCTTTATGCTACGATGTGACCTTGATCATACATAATCATGGTCTGTTAATGTGTGATGATAAATCAGTTGGAAAATATCACAAATGAGTAAACCTGGTCCTACACCAATGCTCACCTTAAGACTTGATACTTACCTAGTGACTCAAAACATATTTGAAATCATATATTTGATGTGTTCAAGATTAAAAAATATTGATCTAAATCCATATTACCAAAATATCACTCATGCATGGTCCAAAAATTCAAATTTCTACTTATTTTTACCATCCAATATGATGTAGCTAGTTTCCATTCTATAATTTTAATTTTAAAAAAGATATTTAATGGGGGTCATCCATCTAAAAAATAACCATTATAAAAAAATTATACTGTTTATATTTTTAATATAATGTGTATTACACAGAACCATCTAAAATAACATATAAATCATGACTTATAATATAATAAAACCATATATATAAAAAACACAAGTGATATTTTTATTTCTATATATAATTTTAGAACATAGATACTATTATATCATTTGGTGAATATTTTATTTTCAATTAATTATTATAGGATATTTAATTGACCTTTTTTATATTATTTTGATATGTTATTGGTGATAGAAGTTAATATATTATAATTTCTAAATGTTTAGAAAATGATTATTTTTTAAGAGATCAGGTAAATTACACAAACACTAGAGACTATTTTGTAACAATGTTTCTGTACATATATCCTATGAAATGTTTGAGGAGGATGCAATAATAAACCTGTGATGATAAATAGTTATTTATATATTATAAGGAGTTTATATTTTATTGTCCATGTATTTTTTCATATTAAACCATATATGTAGTCATATTGTTTGTATCGTCATGTCCTAAGTACCTAAATCCCCTAACATGGGCCATTTAGAATTTATTAAACCCAAGTGCATTTATTGCTCACTAGATGCTAAAAACTAGAGTTGAAGGATAAATAATAAGTTTTTAGGGAGCAACTAAGTCCCAAAAAAATTAAACATACTCTCTATATAAAACCTTTACATTCAATAAAATTAAGCAATAAATAAAATATAATAAATTTTAATCATAGTTTAATATAAAGAATAATAAATTATATATGGAAATAATAATTAAAAATGAATAATTATTCATCCAAATTATTTATGGATATATAAAAAAACCTTTATATATATAGTTGAAAAAAGACACTACCATCCACCTAAAAGGATATCATGTCCATTCATTATTTAATAACAAAACCTCCCTATTTATTGTATTATAATATATATCATCTAAATTATTATCTGGGTATGCATGAATGTGTAATTACATATTTACATGTAAGTTTTACCAAGATTAATTCCTTATTATCCCATGAATGATCCTCCCAAAATATAAAAACACATGATATTTTATAGAAAAAAAATTTATCAAACAAATATTTCATAAAACCATTACACATAAAAAATACACTATTTCATTAATCTCACTATTGTATTTTAAAATAATGGTTAATCATCCATTATTCCCCAACTACAATGGGAAAAATTATTACTATAATTATCAAAAATATGAATTATTACTAGATAAAATTACATTAGTATTATATGGATTACATTATAAATAACCTATAATGTTCATACCTCCAATATCATTGTGTCTCCATAAATATATCACCATCCATTTGTGGGTTTAAATCAATGATAAATCTAATAATACCATTGATGATCCATCCACTTTAATGAAAATACATTAGACTATTTTCTTGCAGTTCTAACCATTTCTTTGAAACACCATTCTATTTAAACTATCTTTATTTATTTTAAATTTGTTAGTCCCTATTTTACCATTTAGATTAATATTTATATAAACTAAAAAATAAATCATGTTGTTTTGTATATGAATAAATTTTACATAATTTGTTATTTATTTATTTAATAATTCTGATTTTTTCATAAGAATGTTTTCATAACTAGAAAATACATGTATATATATCAGTTTTTTATAAGATCCATAATTGTTCTATTGTGAAAAAATAATTTTACAAACTAAATTATTATTTTCACTATTTTATTTAGTATTCAAACATTGCATGTCTAGACGCTTCAATCCCAACATAGAGATACTTTTGGTTTCTAAATCTACATTCAGTTATATTGCACAAGTTAACAAATAGATCAATACATTTATTTAGTAATTTTTATCTATAATAATTTAATGATATCATGAGACATTGATGCCATATTATAGTGTTATTTATCTAATTAAACTATTAATAGATTTTTTTGAAATTCTAAACAACTATATCAAAGGATGACTATACCAATTAGACATTCAAAATATGATATTATCCTTATATTCTCTTATTGTTACATATTTTAGTAGGTATATTTCATGATAACATTGAAGAGTAATGTTTTTCATTATATATTACATTGTTTTATATTTCTTAATCCAACCATATATGTTGATATTTTTTATATATTATGTAGTTACATCACTGAAAACAAATTTTATGTCAATTATTTACATCAATTGTTTAGTAAGTGGATTTTTGAGTTGCATTTCAATGCAAAGGAGAGAATGAATAGTGATTTTTAATGAATTGAAACGTAATGATTTCTACATAGAGTTCTATAATAACATCAACATCAATTTTAAATTGTAAAAAATCTCAAAAATCATCATGAATAGTTCATTTCATGTAGGGATAATGAATAGATTCGTATATTCTATTTGGTTCTTCTCGAATCAATGTAGATAGAGATAGTAACAAAATTGTATAGGATGGGTAAAATAGAATCCAAAAAAATTATTTTCTACAAGAAAAGTTGACACAATATATATTACATAGATAACATAGTATTTCACCACTGAATAAAGATAATGTTCATGATATATCAAAATACTAAATAAAAATATAGAATAAATTGAGAAATTTTCATTATATTATTTAATTACAAGAACAAAATTGATGTGGTTATACTTCCGGAGGTAAAAATAGGTGACAATGTGAATGTGATTTTTTTTGGATTTGATAACAATATTTAATGAAAAAGTGAATAATTTTGATTGTTTTTAAATTATATTGTACACATTCAATATTGAGATTCTATGAATTACTTTATCCATTCTTAATATCATTCTTAAACATCCAGTATTCTTTTTTATTACCAAACTATTTATTTTTTATAAGATTATCCAATGGTAGAGTGTAACACTCTATGATTTCAGAATATATTTTCCATTAAAATAAATTTTATCCATTCAATTATTTTTGTTGCAAACAACCCCAAAAAAATAGAATAAATAAATTAATTATAAAAATAATTAAATAAATTATTTCATAATACTAAAAGGGTCTAATTCAATTTACAAAATATCATTTATTCTAAAAGTAATTTGTTGAGATACATTTTGAATTATGTTTTTTATTAAATTTTATACTTAAAAGAAATTATATAGATAATATTTATTGATAAAACTTTTGTAATATATAATGAAATAAATTGAGGAAATCCTTGGAATGATTAATCAATGATAATGAATACTATTGAAATAAATATTTGAATATTTAAAGTGTTCTGTTTGAGATGTTTATTTTTATTTTATTTTTTTTAATTTCCCCCCATGGTTAATATTTGTTGTAGAGGCCTTTGGAATGTTGTATTGACCATGAGTTCGAGTCTCCCCTACTTCCTACATGTCTATTTTTTATGTTTTCTTTTTAGACTTGTAATTCTCATTCCATATATATTTATTATATATAGTTTTAATGTTAATGATACATTTTTAAACATTATAATTTGAAAATGATAAAATAATCTATCTTTTGGATTCATAATTTTATCATGAGTTTATGGAGAGTTTTTTGGATTTTTCTAAACTAGTTCTTCGTTATAAAAATAGTGAAAAATGACTTTTTTACAAAAAATGTATCTTTTATGACCTAAATATGATATATAAATGATATAAAAATAATTTAATCCATTTTCAAAAATATATATGTATCTAAAGATAAAAAACCAATTTGAAACTATAAGGTTGAATTTGAAAAAACCTTGTTGAATTTTTTGAACCAAAGAAATAGATTATTGTAATAAAAAACTTGTTTTTGTCCATTTTATTTAATTGATAATGCATAAAGATATATCCATTTTTGTGTTTTTGTAGTAATAAAAATCTTAATTTTTTAATTATAAACTAAAAAATTACTTTGGAATAAATTATATAAATGTATTTTTTATGAATTTTTTTTCTAACTAAAATCCATTTTTCTAAAATTAATGTATAATTATGTCATCCTTTCTTATTTCAATATTAAATTTTACCACATTTGGAGATTGAATTTGAAAAATTTATTCTACATTTTTAAACGTCATGTGAATATTTGGTTACTTCACCTCATTCATGTTTGGTCACGAAATAACTTACCAAGATAAATGTTAAGCTATCACATTAAGGTTAAAAGGGGAAAGGGGGTTAATGTAATGGATAAGGCTTTAAATAACACATAAATATTATGTTTAATTTATTTTTAGTGGTTTTATACCTCCACTCACTAGATATTTTAAATAGGGTTTTGTGCCATATTTTAGTAATAATGAAATAATATTATAATAAAGTTAGGGGTTTTTACAAGGGTGTCACTCCTCTCACATAAATAAGGAATCTCTTCTACTATTTTTTCCAAACACTTTTATAAACTTATACAACAAAATATATCCCCAAATAACTCCCCAGTCCTAATTAAAATGTCCAATAGTTTTTTTCTGACTAAATTATCATCCTACGTTGGATCAATGAGTTATCTAAAGGAAGATATCTATGATATTTGTATTTATCATAATAAATTACTTATTTATTTATTCTTCCACATATTTTAAATCTACAATATCCAACCAAATTTGAAGAAATAATTATAAAAAATATACTAAAAAATATTACTTGGATGGTATAACCACTATATATTTCCCATATATCCAATGAAAAATAAACCTATCACTCCCTCATTTGTGCATACTACAACCTCCATGATGCGATTTATTTAATTTTTCATCAATACGTGATATTTTTAGTTATAATGGTTCATTTAAAAAATATGTATCATATTTAAAAGATAATTTTGTTATTGGATGATATATTAATATTTAAATTATGTTATTTCCAATCATTGATAAATGAAAACATCCCCCCTATATACGTGTAGACTGCCCAATATTTGGTGTGGTATATCATTTTTTTTCTTCATGAACATACATGGATGGTTCAAAAAGTGTATATAACAAATGAAAATAATAGTTATGAAATTATTAATATTTATAAGATGATTAAATCATGACAAAGGTGAAAGGATCCAAATTTCATAACCAAAACACGTCTTGAAAAAGAATAGTATGCACCTAAATGTTGACATTAACAGTATTTAGTTATCAAATGTTATAATATAATGATACATAGTTATATAGGAATGAAATTCATCTTTTATAAATTTATATAAAATTTAAATTTTATATATAGGTTCTTATAGAGTGTGTGAAGCTAATCGTGACTAAAGGTAAGGTTTTAAGGTAAAATACAAATATTATTGGAAATATTTATATTTAATTTTACATTGGGGGAATTAAATATTATATCCTTTTAAAAACTAAACTTTATTATGATATACAAATAATTTCTATAAGTTTCAAGTATTCTTTCTATTTTTCCCAATTTATTTCACAAATGTCCTAAAAATGTTTTCAAGAAATGTTGACCTCATTTTTATTTTCTGATTAAGAATATTTCTCCTCCATATCCATGAAAATCATAATTGTTTTATTTAATTTATTATATAAATTTAAATTCATTATTAATTTATTTTTCTACTATTTATTTTTTTCATAAACACTTTAAAGGATTCTTATTTTCATTTTCAAAATAGTTTTTCGTGTAATTAATTTGAGATGTGAGAATTTTTTTTAACATTTACCATATAAACTTATTTTCTTGTTATCATAACCTTTCATTTTCATATATATTTTCTTACAACATTCAATTTTTCTCAACTAAAATACAAATCAAATTATTCTAGGAATTTTTATATTTTAAATGTTATAAAATTAAAAGTATTTTTTCTATTATTTTTTAATGAATATTTCTAATTTTTTTATAAATTTAATTTTCATCCATGTCAGCAGAAATTAAAGAATATTATGATAGTCTGGTAATATTATCTAATGATACAATTGCATTTATTTCTCTAAATTAATAAAGGTTATGATATTCTAAGGATTTTTTATTAAACCTTTTTCCTCTCTACGAGTAAATTATGATATGGGGAAATAATATATGTTATTTTTTATCCAGGGGAACAAATATGTGTGGTTTAAATTATGTTAGATTTGGAACCTAAATTATAAATCTCTCTAATTAATTTTCTATTTTATTATATCTAAATGGATAATATAAAAGTTAGTGGTGATATAATCCAATCCATTTTGGGACTATATAAACTATGTTAATTAGAATGGGGAGTGACCCAAATACACTATGAGACTCTATAATCTTTGTTATGAATATCTTGGAAGGTATACTAGACTAAAGAAATTATTATATATGAATATTTTTATTCTAGAAATTACTATTATATTCTTATTATATTCTCTCATGGCCCATGATTAATTATTAATGGTTCAATACTCTTTTGGATAATTTTATTTTTATGATGAAGGATTATTCCAACACACTTGATTTATGGTCAAAGAATTATTGGGTGTTTTTTATGTCCTGCTCATGTTATCATTTCATAATTTTTATATTATACTCAATTATGATCTTCTCTATTTATCTCCCATTTTCACCGTTACTGAACATCTAATCTCACCCATGTTTATTGAGAATATTATATCACTTATATTTTAATTTATCCATTTTTTGATGAGATTTAATAACTATGATATGTCAAAAAAAGGAATGATGGGAGAATAATTTTAAAGGAAATATTGATGATATTTCAATATACAATTTTATTTAGTATAAATTCTATAATAAAACCAAATCTTTTCAATTACCAGGCATGTATTATTGTGATATTTTATTTTATTTCACTAAGAATGATGTAATATGTATAGATGTTACTATTAGGTCACCAAATTTGGTATTAAAGCGGATTTTAGTAAATTTTAGGTATTATGACAGATAAAAATTAGTTAGAATCATAATGATAATTATAGATATACTAAATATCCTAAAATATTGTAAAAATATATAGGGTTGGTGTTATATAAATAGAAATAATATCTGGATACAAACTAGTTAATATAGGGTCTGGAATAGATAAACCTGGGTGCAATAAACAAGAAAAGGTTGCTTGGGTATTAACTTGATTTTCACCTGGTTCATAAAGAAGTTGATTAGATACACACCTAGTTTGAAACTCCCAGATGATTTTATTTGGTTATTCTGTATTAAATTTATGAACCATTAAAAAGTATTTAAATATATTATGTTTATAAATACTAAATTTAATTAACCATGTATGATATTAAGTAAAGCCTAAATATTCATCAGTTATGGAATACACATTATTTATGAGTTATTTATTATCTATTTATAGTTTTCCTTTTAAAATTTTCATAAAATATAAAAATATATTATTTTTAGTAAATGTAATAATCATGGATGAAATTAGTTAACAATGTCTATGAATAAAAATGTGGTGACTTTCTCAATGGGAAATCAAATGGGATCAGAGCTCGGGTGAAAAGAGTCATGAAGATTCACTCTAAACATTCTTGAGCAATAAAAAATAGAGAACCATAGTAAACTCAAAACACACCAAGGAAAGAGAAACATGCTATAAAGTCTTTTATTTTACAATATCTAACTTAATATAGTGGGTTGTAACATCCCAATGTTTCATAGTATGTTATCTCATTAAAGTAATTCAATAGCTTGCGCTACACACAACACCAAGTTTGAGCGCACCACGACTTACCAAACTAGCCATTCAAAAATATATTATGAATATTATTAACTGGATTATGAATATTATATACTCTATATAATTTTAACATCCATATTCTGTGTTTTATAGACATAATATAAGAACATCTTCATTTTTTTACAGATAAAAGTAGAATTTTTCAAAAAATGAAATTTTACAGCTTTTAATGGAGAACCCTTTTTAAAACAGTATTAGACACTTTTAAATATTTAATTTAATGAAATTAAATTCTTTTTTAGAAGTGGGACATAAAAATTTACTTTGGATAAATTTTTGGTACATTTCTGATAACTTTCATATTTTGACGAATAGTGAAAAATACTATGTTTTAATTGAAAACAACCTTTTTAATAGAAATAATTTATAGTGTCAAATTATGAATTTTAATGTGTTTTTATGTATAATTAGAATATATTTTTATCATTTAATACAATTTAGGTCATTATAACTAATTTCACATTTAAATTTGACATAAACACATGTCAATCTTTTGAATGTTTTTACTTTTTAAAAACCCACCTTTTGGTTTTTACAACAGGAATTAATTTTATATTAATAAATTCGACTTCTATGTTTTTAAATTAATATTTTAATATTTCCCTAAAGTGACTGTCACCCCTCTTATAAAAGGGCACTTCCCCTTCTCCCAAAATCACACCTCCAAATCCATTTTTCTTTGACAAACCCTAACCAAATATCCTTCCAACTTCCCTCACATAAATATAGAGTCCATACTTTGATCAGAAAGGCAACCTATTGAGACATTTTGATCAAGTCAAAAAAAACACTAGAAGAAGAGGTAATAATTTCACCACCCTTTTTCAAGTTCTTTTCTTCTTCTACTTCCTCTTTCTTTGTTTTTTCCATATAAAAATAATACATCCAGTACCTAATAAATAATTTGATGTTATTATAAATATGTTAAAACCATATCCGTTATTCTATCCATCCTATAAATGACAAAGTCACCATACGTGCGTACGTACTGCTTACCGTCACCACGTTGTGGTGTAGTTTGTTATTCAAACAATTCATTATTTGTATGAGTATAATAATGAGTATAAATGTTGGTCGGAGTGGACACTCAAGAGGGGGGGGGTGAATTGAGTTCCAATTAAAATTTTCTGTTAAAAACAGTTTCTAATAAAATCCCCC
The DNA here is from genome assembly GCA_963277665.1 of Viscum album. NCBI lineage: Eukaryota > Viridiplantae > Streptophyta > Magnoliopsida > Santalales > Viscaceae > Viscum > Viscum album. The sequence goes on from OY728157.1 coordinate 2,000,839,841, forward strand.
AATTTCAAAAACAAATTAAACTGTAGTGAATTTATATAGATTATAAAGGTTCAATTAGCTTCTCAAAGATTGATTAGTTCTCAGTTAACTTAATCTTATGATTAAATTAACTTTTGAAACTAATTTACTGATTTATAATAAATATAAACACTTGCGAATTTAATTATCAAAGTAGCTTTGAAGATAGATTATATTTCAAAGTAATAGCAGCGGAATATGAAATAAATATGTATAGTATGGATATAGAGTAACTGTAAACACAGAGAAGTAACCAAGAGGTTCAGTCTCAAGACGAGACTTAGTCCTCTCAAAAGTTTATATAAAAGTGATCCACACCCTGGATCGGGGTTAACAACAGTGAACACACTGTCCAGGTCACAAGACCTCTACCACAGTTCTACGTGGGAAAAACAAACAACAGCAGCCAGTTGTCCAGGTCACAAGACCTCTACCACTATCCACAGTGGGAAGTGAAGTGTAAAAGGTTTTCTGAGGATTTACAGATCCTCCAGTGAAAGTATAGGAGTCAGTGTGTGTGTTTAATACAGCAGATAACACACACTGCTCAAAATGTAGAATAAATAAATCACAGAGCAGAGATGTAGAGTTTAGAAATGGCTCTAGTGATTTCAGTGTAGCACTGGGCTCGTTTTGGAATTAATCAGAAGTGATTCTAAGTCCTCTTCTCGATTTTGTTTGAGAAGCAGAGTGTCGTATGATTCAGGTTCACATGCAGTGGAATGTATTCGATGAAGCTCTTCAATATTCTATTGTATGCACACCACTCTTCTTGAGTAGGCTTGATTGTATATATGATTCTGTCTTGCTTGGTTCTTCTTGTATGCACAGAGCTCTTCTTGAGTATGTCGTATGCTTCCTTGTCTCTGTGTGTGTTGTCTCTCTCTTCTTCGTTTTTCTCTTCTTCACTTTTCTCTACTATACTTTTTCACACTCTTCAGCAGAGTCTTCTTGTATTTACATCACGTGCTCCGTAGGACAAAAAGGTTTCCTTTCCGCAGGTACGAGGTACGGTTTCCTGACATCCGACAACCTTTATTAATTAATTGTCAGGGTATTAAAATATAACTAATATGACCGTTGGTTAGAATAAATAAAGATAAAGATAAAGAAATTCAAACAGTTGTTTATGACTGTTCAAGAGATCGGTAGGTCATCAGCATTAGAGTAATGATCGGTGACTCAGATAGATCAGCATCGGTCTGTCATCTGATCGGTGAGTCATTTGCATCGGTGAGTCCTTGGATCGGTGACTCATTTGCATCGGTGACTCATTTGCATCGGTGGCTCATTTGCATTGGTGGCTCATTTGCATCGGTGACTCATTTGCATCGGTGAGTCCTTGGATCGGTGACTCTGATGGATCGGTGAGTCTGATTGATCGGTGAGTCTGATGGATCGGTGAGTCTGATGGATCGGTGAGTCTGATGGATCGGTGAGTCTGATGGATCGGTGAGTCTGATGGATCGGTGACTCTGATTGATCGGTGAGTCTGATGGATCGGTGACTCTGATATCTGTTGAATCCAGAAGACTTCCAACATACTTTGTAAGTCAATAAGCATAGTTAAAAGCATGATAACTGATTCATTCATAGATTGGAATTATGTTTATGAGACATCAAACCAGATTAAGCATCAATGAGTTGTGATGATTTGTGATTATTAAAACATCAGTTATAAACATGAAATCAACAATCTTCGAGAGGGCTCAACAATCTCCCCCTTTTTGATAATCACAAATCTTCATATATATATAAAATAAAAAAAATAAAAAAAATAATAAAAAAAATAAAAAATCTCCCTCTTAAAATAACATTCCCATATATATAGTATTCAGATTTCTCCCCCTGAGATATTGATCTCCCTCTTCATATATATAGAGTACTCCCCCTTAGATATATATTTCACCCATTATATATATCTTCTTTCTCCCATTATATATATCTTTCTCCCATTATATATATCTTTCTCCCCCTTTGGGATAATCAAAAAGGAGAGAAAACAGATAAGGGAAAAGAGAAGCAGGGTGCAGAGAGGATAGAACATAACACAAAGGAAAAACAAATTTGATAAAGTCACAGAAAAAGATAAGCAATACATAGATCACCCCATCAAAAACAATACATGGCTATTTGTTGGGATACAAAGGGGCTTTCCCTTTATCCTTTGGATCAATGGTAGGTAAGGTAGAAGGCTTGGAGGCAGGCTGTGGTTCACGGAGCTGAAGTGGCGGCAGTACAACTCTGGCAGGTGCAGTTGGAGGTGTCACAGAGGGTTGTTGAGAAGGAGCAGGAGCTGGATGAGAAGATTTCTGAGAGACTGGCCGCAACTGAGATAGAGCTTGGGCAACAGACAGCTGATTCGGAGCGACATCAGAGGCACTGAGAGGTTCAGAAGTAGGGAGTACAATTGCAGTGGCCTGTGCATCCAAGTAAGGCTTGAACAGATGAATGAAGTCCTGAATGACTTCTGCTCCATACTTCATAGCTTTTTCAAAATCATCCTTGTTTTCCATGAACTGTGCCAAGGAAGGGACAAAATCTTGCAATTGGCGAACTTGAGTGTTGAAGGCCTGAGTGACTGGAGGTAATTTCAGATTCTCTGCCAAGACTTGGAAGTTTGCAGCCATCTCATGTTTTGTATAAATCTTGGAGAAGTAAGTATCAACTTTTTCCTTGATCTCTTGCAGGGCATTCTTAGCATCTGCTGAATATACTAAGGTCATCTTATGACTATTATCACAGAGATCTTTCATCTTCCTCAAAGATTCTAAGTCAAGAATTTGTCTTACAGCAGCTAGCTCTGCATGAACAACTTCTCTGAGAGATTCTATCTCACGGGTAGTGATTTTGGTTACCTTTCCTGTACTGGCTTGGCCGACTATATGAGTTAGTTCAGCTTTCAACTTCCTCAGGTCAGACTTGTTGAGATGTTCAATCAGATTTCTCAAAACTTCCATCATACCAGAGATGGTTGATCTGAACTCATTTGATAGAGAAAGTAAGCTAACTTGGAGATCCTTCAAAGTTTGAGTCAAAGAGGCTATGTGCCTACCAACAAATTCACCAGTAGCAGTCAAGTCTGGCTTGAGAACATCTGAGACTGCAGTTGAAAAAGCTTTCAAGGAATTTTCAGAAACTTGCAGAGATACTTGATGAAGGGCATTGGAAAGTTCTTCTCTGACTATATCTCTCACAGTGGTTAGCAATTCAGTCTTGAACTTATCATGATCAGCTCGAGAGATTTCAGAACCAGGTAAATTCACATGTACAAGATCAACAGTAGGAATAGACCTTGCTTCTATTGGAAGGTTCCTTTTCACAGCTGCAGCAGATTCTGGCAATTCGTCTTCTTCTTCAGAATATTCTAAGCCCAAAACAGCATATCCAGGGTAGTCATCCCAAACAGCAGCACACAGGGTGTAGTTGTGTTTTTCATAGCTTGTTGTTCCACTAATTTTTGATGAGTCAGCTTTGTCACTGATATGGATTTCTGGTACTGACTGAGGTTGTTCTACTTGATCTTCAGCAAGACCATCCACTGGTCTGTTAACACCATCAACAGCAGCTTCAACATCATCAGCATCATCATCATCACCACCATGATTGTCATCAGCATCACCTTACTCATTATTACTCTGCTCAGAGGCTTCACTGTGATATTCCTCAGTATCAGAATCTTCTTCATCATCAAGAATAGGTTCAGACTCTGGTAGGGTTAAGGGTGGACTAGCAGGTCCAAATTCTATTCTTTTCTTGGGGCTAGCAGTGTCTGGATCACTCCTATCATCAGGAGAAGACACACTTCCTTCTTCAGTTGCAGCTTTTTCTTGTTCATCATCATCAGAATAAATTGGTTCCTCATCTGGTTTTAATCCAGGATCTCTCAAATCCTTTGGCCTCTTGCCATGATTTATGGGATTGTAGGCTTCATACAACTTACCTTCATCTGCAACCCAGCACTTCTTCCATGGATTCCAATTGATTTTCATCCTCTTGCAGATCTCTTTGTTGAGACAGAAGGTACGCTCTGTTTCAACAACTTCATCATCTTCATCAACACATTCCAGATTCTGGAGCATAGTAGATATCATTTTTCAATAAAACAACGCTGTGGCTTTCTTGGAAGGTTTCAGCATACTAGCTATGTGGACCATCACATATCTACACAGGTTTATCTTTTCAGGGGTTTTGAGCAGAAACAATAGAAAAACATCTTGATACTTAACAACAGCAAAATCTCCTCTTCGAGGGCAAAGTTGGTGCTGAATAAACTTGAATAGAAGTCTGCTTTCACCATCTAATTCTGAAGCTGTGATTCTCCTCGATTCTCTGTTTCCAGTTAGAAGCTCTAGCGCTAGCTCATAAGAAAAATAGTCAGTGACTGGGAGTATATTGCCAGCATAGTCCTCATATCGACCTTCATGAGGTACGTTTAAACATTCAGCCCACTGATTAGATGAGAAAGATATTTTCTTTCCTTTTACAACAGACGACATCCTAGCAGCTTCCACACCATCAAGCGTGATTTTCAGGTTCATGTAAAACTCATGTACTAGCTTTGGATAATCTATTCGGGCGTTGTCTGAAAACCAGTCTATCCATCCTTGCGATTTAAGAGCTTGTAGCAACAGGGACTTACTTGACAGAAGCCACGCCGAGTTTACTTCTTTTTCTACAGCTACAATCCGAGCTTCCAGGTTCGGATTTACTGAGCGTTGAGAGGTACTGCTCGACTCACCTCGAGCACGCTTTGAAGGTACAGGGCTATCTGGTCCTTTGCTCGGTCTCTTTTGCTTAGCCATTCGGGGATTTTGGAGAGGCAGGAGTTCGAAGGTTCGAAGGTTCGAAGCAGAGGGGAAGAGAGGTTGAGAGGTTCGGCGGGAAATGAAAGGTCAAAGGTTTAGGGAAGATAAATAGCCGCGTATCATTTATTTTATCATTTAGGGTTCCCATAAAAAGTAATTTACTAATTAATAAAACGTATTTTAAAAAAAATCGGTTTGACAGAACAGTGTGACAGATCGGTTCCACAGATCGGTTTCACGGATCAGTTTCACAGATCAGTTTCACAGATCAGTTTCACAGATCAGTTTCACAGATCAGTTTCACAGATCAGTTTCACAGATCAGTCATACACAATTCATGTTTAATAAATTTCATTCTTTCAGAGCATAAGGGCTTTGTGAAGATGTCAGCTAATTGATTTTCAGAACTAACAAATTCTAGAGAAATATCACCCTTCTGGTAATGATCTCTTAGAAAGTGATGTCTGACATCAATGTGCTTAGTTCTAGAGTGAGACACAGGGTTCTTGGATAAGTTGATTGCACTAGTGTTGTCATAGTTAATTGAAACATGTTTAAGATCAAATCCATAATCCAATAGAGTGTGTTTCATCCACAAAATTTGTGCACAGCAACTTCCAGCAGCTATGTATTCTGCCTCGGCAGTAGACAATGCAACTGAATTCTGTTTCTTACTACACCATGATACTAGGGATTTTCCAAGAAAATGACATGTTCATGACGTGCTTTTTCTATCTAACTTACAACCAGAAAAGTCAGCATCTGAATAACTCATTAACTCAAAGGATTGTCCTTTTGGGTAAAACAAACCTAAATTTATAGTATACTTAAGATACTTAAAAATCCGTTTAACAGCTAATAAGTGTGATTCTTTAGGATTAGCTTGAAATCTATCACACATACACACACTAAACATAATATCTGGTCGACTAGCAGTAAGATAAAGTAAGCTTCCAATCATACCTCTGTAATTGGTTTGATCAACTGGTTTCCCAGTTTCATCAACATCCAATTTACAGGTGGTACTCATAGGTGTATTACTTTCCTTAATACTATCCAATCCAAAACGTTTTAAAAGATCCTTTGTATATTTACTTTGATTTAAAATAATACCATTTTTAGTTTGAAAGATTTGAAATCCAAGAAAATACTTAAGCTCTCCCATTAAGCTCATTTCAAATTCATTTTTCATAACCTTTGAAAAATCAATACATAAGGAGTTTTTAGAAGATCCAAAGATAATATCATCAACATATATTTGTACAACTAAAACATCTTTAGAAATTCTTTTAATGAAAAGAGTTGGATCAGCAATCTCTTTAGTAAAACCTTTTGAAATAAGGAAATTGCTAAGTCTATCATACCAAGCTCTTGGAGCTTGTTTCAAACCATATAAAGCTTTAGAAAGTTTAAAAACTTGATTTGGAAAATGGGGATTAGTAAATCCAGGTGGTTGTTCTACAAAAACATCTTCAATTATAAAACCATTTAGAAATGCACTTTTAACATCCATTTGATATAATTTGAAATCCAGATGTGCAGCATATGCAAGTAAGATCCTAATGGCTTCTAGTCAAGCTACAGGTGCAAAAGTTTCCTCATAGTCTATACCTTCTTCTTGACTATATCCTTGTGCAACTAGTCTAGCTTTGTTTCTGACTATATTTCCAGATTCATCTACTTTATTTCTAAACACCCATTTTGTGCCTATTGTCAAAGTGTCCTTAGGTCTGTCGACTAATTCCCAGACTTTGTTTCTTTCAAACTGATTTAATTCTTCTTGCATAGCCATTACCCAAAATTCATCATTGATAGCATCATTGATATTTTTAGGTTCTGACTGTGAAAGAAAAGCTTGATGTTCAACCTGGTTTCTTAGAGAAGCTCTAGTTTGTGTTCCTCTATCTAGATTTCCTACAACAGCATCTAAGGGATGATTCTTTAGAGTCCTAGATGGTCTTGAAAAGATAGGGCTAGAAATTTCAGGTTCATCTAGAGATTGAGGTTCAACAGAAGCAGATTCTGGAGAATGTCCAGAACTGGATGCTTTTATAACAGGTTCTTTAGATTTATCATTAAGGTCCAGAATAGACAAATCTTCTTCAAGATTCCCAAGAGAGGTTTTAGGCTCATGTGGATCAGTTTCATCAAATTTGATGTGAACAGATTCTTCCACACATTTGGTTCTCTTATTGAAAACTCTACAGGCTTTACTAGAGATAGAGTAACCTAGGAAAATTCCTTCATCACTCTTGGATGCAAATATATCCAGATTATCTTTAGTATTCAGAATAAAGACTTTGCAGCCAAAAACTTTGAAGTAGTTTACCTTAGGTTTCCTATGGTTCCACAACTCATAAGGGGTTTTCTTTAGAACAGGTTTGATCAAGACTCTATTAATGACATAACAAGCTGTATTAATAGCTTCAGCCCAAAAGTAAATTGGCAGGTCATATTCATTGAGCATGGTTCTAGCAATTTCTTGCAGGGTTCTGTTTCTTCTTTCTACTACACCATTCTGTTGGGGTGTCCTAGGGGCAGAAAAGTTATGAGAATAGCCATTGAGTGAGCAGTAAGATTCAAAATCTTGATTTTCAAACTCACGACCATGATCACTTCTTAGGGTCTTAATCTTGAGTCCACTAAGATTTTCTACAGACTTGGAGTATTTAACAAAGTAAGAACAAGCTTCACTTTTGTGAGCTAGAAAATATACCCAAGTATATCTAGAAAAGTCATCTACAAGAACATAGACATAGTGCTTCCCATTTAAACTAGAAACTCTTGATGGTCCAAACAAATCCATGTGAACCAGTTCAAGTGGTTGAGAAGTTGAAACTTCTTTCTTTGATTTAAAAGAAACTTTGTGTTGTTTTCCCTTTTGACAGGGATTACAAACTTTGTCTGCTGGAAATTCAAGTTTGGGTAAGTCTCTAACCAAGTTCTTCCTAGAAAGTTTTCTAAGTGAGTGCACATTGCAGTGTCCTAATCTTTTGTGCCAAAGCCAAGACTCTTTATGAAAAGCATTTAAACAAGGAATGTTCTGTTTAGCTAAAGAATCTAAATCAACAGCATAAACATTTTCACTTCTTAAAGCAGAAAATACTAAAACATTTTTAGAGTTAAAAACATTGCAAGAATCATTTTCAAATCTAACATGAAAACCATCATCACATAACTGATAAATGCTTAACAGGTTATATTTAAGTCCATCAACAAATAAAACTTTAGAAATCAAAATTGAATCCGTGTTACCAATCTGGCCTAGGCCGATGATTTTTCCTTTAGAGTTATCACCAAAAGTGACAAATCCTCCATCAACTTTTATTAAGCGCTTGAAGCAAGAATAATCTCCAGTCATGTGTCTTGAGAACCCACTGTCTAAATACCATATCTTCTTGTAACAGCTCTTCAAGCAGGTCTCCTACAAAACAGATTTAGATGGAAGATGATTTTGGTACCCAGATCTTCTTGGGTCCAGACAGGTTAGCCAATAACACTTTAGGTACCCATATTTGTCTAATGGGTCTCATATAATTTGTAGAAATAACATACTTTGAAAGATAAACCTTATTAGATTCATAACTATGAATATAACTGGTTGAGGCATAAGAAGTTCCAGAATTAACTATCTTCTGTCCAGATTTAGGAATGAATCTAGTTTTGGCAACTTTCCTTTGTCCAGGTTGGTATCCTATACCAGTAGTGTATCTAGGTGCAACTTGCTTTCCTAGCATTTGTGTTAGAGTATTTTTACCATTGGTGAACTTCTCTAAGTCTTTCTTGAGTTGCTCATTAGACAATTTTAGTTCAGTATTCTCTTTAAGCAGCTGAGAATTCTTTTCTACTTCTATATCCAGATCAGATTTATGCTTAACACTTAAAGCATACTGTTTCTTTAGACCTTTATATTTATCTTTAAGCTCATTAAATGTTTCTTCTAGCATGTCACAGTATTCAAACAATTCAGATTTTGACATGTTTTCTGAGTCAGAATCTTCTCCAGAATAGTATGACTTAAAAGCAGGAGTCTCTGATGTTACCTCAGAAGTGTTTGTCATGAAACACATGTTGGCCCGATTCTTTTCAGAGTCTGAAGATTCAGCTTCACTTGTGCTATCTTCTGAAGCACTCCAAGTAGCCTTCATGGCCTTCTTGTACTTGTTATTCTTGTATTCATATTTCTTTTTATACTTCAGCTTTGGACAGTCGGCTTTAATGTGTCCTTTCCTCTTACACTCATAGCAGACAACATCATCTGATTTGTCGTTCTTCTTCCAATCCTTTTTCCATTTGCCTTGTTGGTCATACTTTCCCTTGTAATTTGGTTTCCTAAAGAATTTCTTTTTCCTATAGAACTTTTTGAATCTCCTGGCTATTTGAGCCATCTCATCATCACTGTCAGAATCATTCTCACTTTCCTCACTGCTTGAACTTTCATTGATAGCTTGAAGCTTTTCCTTATCCTTATTCTTTGAGGTTGTAGTCTTGAAGGAAATAGACTTCCTTTTAGGTTCATCATCTTCTTCTTTATTTACTTTAAGCTCTTCTTCATACATCATCAGCTTACCAATTAATTCCTTGACAGGTAGAGCAGCAATGTCACAGGATTCTCTAATGGAGACAGAGGTTCCTCTCCATCTTTCAGGTAGACATCTCAAAATTCTCATAATTTTTTCCTTTGCTGGAACATCCTTTCCCAGAGAGGTCATTGTGTTGACAATTTCATTAAACCTGAGATACATATCAGAAATGGGTTCATCAGGCTTCATCTTAAAATTATCATACTTAATAGTATAGGTATTCAATCTCATCTCCTTAACATTAGTTGTTCCTTCATGAGAAATAGCTAAGGTATCCCAAATTTCATATGCAGTTTTACATGCAGAAATTCTATTAAACTCTTCATCTCCTAGAGCACAGTACAGAGCATTCATAGCTTTAAAATTGTTATTGTAAGCAGTCTTTGTAGGTTCATCCCAAGTAGATCTAGCAGTAGTGGGAATTTTGTATTCAGATTCAATAGCAGTCCAAATATCAAAACCTATGCTTTCTAAATGAATTTTCATTTTCAGTTTCCACTGAGCATAATTAGTTCCGTTGAAAAAAGGTGGCTGGTTAGTAGCAACACCCTCAAGTCTATTATCCATGATATTACAAAAAGAATTTTAAAGAGATAAAAATTTAGAAATAACAGAAATTTTAAGAACTTTAAAATACAACTAAAATCACAGGTCAAAAGCGGAGCACTTTTAGAAAGTATTTACTTCCTTTGATACCAAGTGTTGGTCGGAGTGGACACTCAAGAGGGGGGGGGGGGTGAATTGAGTTCCAATTAAAATTTTCTGTTAAAAACAGTTTCTAATAAAATCCCCCAATTTCAAAAACAAATTAAACTGTAGTGAATTTATATAGATTATAAAGGTTCAATTAGCTTCTCAAAGATTGATTAGTTCTCAGTTAACTTAATCTTATGATTAACTTAACTTTTGAAACTAATTTACTGATTTATAATAAATATAAACACTTGCGAATTTAATTATCAAAGTAGCTTTGAAGATAGATTATATTTCAAAGTAATAGCAGCGGAATATGAAATAAATATGTATAGTATGGATATAGAGTAACTGTAAACACAGAGAAGTAACCAAGAGGTTCAGTCTCAAGCCGAGACTTAGTCCTCTCAAAAGTTTATATAAAAGTGATCCACACCCTGGATCGGGGTTAACAACAGTGAACACACTGTCCAGGTCACAAGACCTCTACCAAAGTTCTACGTGGGAAAAACAAACAACAGCAGCCAGCTGTCCAGGTCACAAGACCTCTACCACTATCCACAGTGGGAAGTGAAGTGTAAAAGGTTTGCTGAGGATTTACAGATCCTCCAGTGAAAGTACAGGAGTCAGTGTGTGTGTTTAATACAGCAGATAACACACACTGCTCAAAATGTAGAATAAATAAATCACAGAGCAGAGATGTAGAGTTTAGAAATGGCTCTAGTGATTTCAGTGTAGCACTGGACTCGTTTTGGAATTAATCAGAAGTGATTCTGAGTCTTATTCTCGATTTTGTTTGAGAAGCAGAGTGTCGTATGCTTCAGGTTCACAGGCAGTGGAATGTATTCGATGAAGCTCTTCAATATTCTATTGTATGCACACCACTCTTCTTGAGTAGGCTTGATTGTATATATGATTCTGTCTTGCTTGGTTCTTCTTGTATGCACAGAGCTCTTGTTGAGTATGTCGTATGCTTCCTTGTCTCTGTGTGTGTTGTCTCTCTCTTCTTAGTTTTTCTCTTCTTCACTTTTTCTACTATACTTTTTCACACTCTTCAGCAGAGTCTTCTTGTATTTACATCACGTGCTCCGTAGGACAAAAAGGTTTCCTTTCCGCAGGTACGAGGTACGGTTTCCTGACATCCGACAACCTTTATTAATTAATTGTCAGGGTATTAAATATAACTAATATGACCGTTGGTTATAATAAATAAAGATAAAGATAAAGAAATTCAAACAGTTGTTTATGACTGTTCAAGAGATCGGTAGGTCATCAGCATTAGAGTAATGATCGGTGACTCAGATAGATCAGCATCGGTCTGTCATCTGATCGGTGAGTCATTTGCATCGGTGAGTCCTTGGATCGGTGACTCATTTGCATCGGTGACTCATTTGCATCGGTGGCTCATTTGCATTGGTGGCTCATTTGCATCGGTGACTCATTTGCATCGGTGAGTCCTTGGATCGGTGACTCTGATGGATCGGTGAGTCTGATTGATCGGTGAGTCTGATGGATCAGTGACTCTGATTGATCGGTGAGTCTGATGGATCGGTGAGTCTGATTGATCGGTGAGTCTGATGGATCGGTGAGTCTGATGGATCGGTGAGTCTGATGGATCGGTGAGTCTGATGGATCGGTGAGTCTGATGGATCGGTGACTCTGATTGATCGGTGAGTCTGATGGATCGGTGACTCTGATATCTGTTGAATCCAGAAGACTTCCAACATACTTTGTAAGTCAATAAGCATAGTTAAAAGCATGATAACTGATTCATTCATAGATTGGAATTATGTTTATGAGACATCAAACCAGATTAATCATCAATGAGTTGTGATGATTTGTGATTATTAAAACATCAGTTATAAACGTGAAATCAGCAATCTTCCAGAGGGCTCAACAATAAATAATGTAAATAATAAATATAACATGTTTATTATTCTTTATATATGATATACCATCCAATTACATATGATTTTACCATCAATATAATGATATTGTCGCTCATATGTATGTACGGATTACTATCTCCACGACGCGATGAAATTCATTTCCACGTTCACCATTCAATGATGATTATAAAAATATATATTATTCATAAGTATGTAATTTATGACATAATAATGATACTTGGGATATATATATATATATATATATTTATATACTTATATATATCTTATTTAATTACTTTCATTCAATATTATATGAAAATGGAGACAACGTTTATGCATACGTACAACCTACCGTATCCCGAAACAGTGGTTTCTTTTTCATATATCTATCAATTATACATATTTATATTATATATATATATATTTATATATATTATATATAAATCATTTTCTATATTCAATAAGTATTTAAATCATGATCTAAGTGATACGATCAAGAATAAAAAGTTAAAACACGTACGATAAAGAAAGTGATGATTACCCAAAATGTTAATTTAACATGGAAATCATTATTAAATGGGCTTTATAATGTCATAAATGAATCATGTATGTTATAATAATTATAAATATGGTTCTGGTATAATTTAATAACATACTATGGCCATTATATAAGTTGTTAAACGTACCCTTTACCAAATGAAAGTGCAAGGTAAGGGCTATCTCCTCAATGACATTATTATCCAAGATTGTTTATGTGTATGTATTTACTGGGACATATTTATCATCGATACACATATTTATTAAATATTTCTCAGAATTAATATTCTAAGGTTTTGTGGGAGGGTCTATTTTAATAGATCACCATTTTAAATGTTTTAAAGATTTATCTTTCCAAATACTTTTAATTAATGTCCATGTTTTCAAAATGATTTTAAGGATTTATTTATATGGACATGAATGTTTTGAAATGATAATTCTTTTAAAAATTTCAAAGTGGTATGGGACACATTGATTAAAAAATATATTTTAAATTACTTCATTTATAGATTTGTTACTTTTAAATGTTTTCATGAAAAATGGATATTTCTCTCAAAGAGTTTTACAAATCATTTTCATCTATGTAAACATCCTTTGATGGATTTTAAACTTGTTTGAAGTTGATTTATTATAATACAAATATTTCATATTGTATTGAATGTTTTGTGATATATTTTACTATGGATGTGTTATTTTTATACCACTCATGATTTATGGTTAATGTATTGACATTTTGTAAGGTAGTTTTAATACGAATGTTTATGTTATGTTTCAAACTATTCATATGAGTAATGTATTGGACTTAGTAAGTGATGGGTGGATCCTACTATAGCTCGTCGGTTCATCGGTATGTCTCATGGTACAATTGTATTTGGAATTGGCCGTGGCCTTTCCCAATTTTATATATGGTTTTGGCCGAGGCCTTAATCATTTTTAGACGTCTTGGATGAGGCCTTGAAAAAATGTTTCAGAATGTCTGGAATTATGCATTCCAACATTATGAAAATAATATTGATGGTTCATGTGGTTATTCGACTAGTTTAATACCCATGACTATGTTTTATTATGGCATTATTTACTCAGCACATATTTCTGCCATAAATTTTTCATGTTTATTATTTGTAAAGGCATGTATTTTCAACTACTCACCATGCTTATTGTATATGTTATTTTCTACTAAATTGTTTACCCTTACTGAGTATCTGAGCTCACCCCTTTCTTATGTTTTATTTTCACAGGATTCCAAGAAGTGTATTTTGATTGATATGTAGGGTTAAGCTAAATAGAATAATGATGTTCTCAAAGAACTATATATGCTATGTTTTATGTTTGAGATTGTAATGTAATGTTCATGTATGTAATCTATTTTCCAAGACATCTAAACTGATCGGTCCTTCAGGAATTGATTCCTTGTAATCATGCCAATGTATAAAAATAATTCACCAGCTTCGGGCTTCTGGGGTCGGGGCGTTATAGTTGGCATTAGAGGAAGTTTAGCTACAACCTTGGAAATAGATTTAGATAAACTCTGATTAGAGAACATTACACTAAGATAGACTTTGAGGATTAGTAGAGATGAACATCAAGAATTTTGGTAATATAGAGATTTTGTGTACTTTCTAAGAAATACATCCCTGTCTGGATATGAGTAGGTAGAGGTGGATCTGGAATAGATGTATCTAGAAGTGAAAACTCGGACAAGGAGTTTCGGGCTTGACCCGAGGTATCCTGGTACACGACAACGGGCCTTTCTGCACTCTTGCTTATGAAACTCCCAAGGGATATACTTAGGATAATTCACATTTTCATTACAAGCCATTATGAAGGATTTAGGAGTAAATACTTCCTCAAATAAAACATTTTATGATTATAGATTATATGTATAATCTTTTCAATTTACATTAGATATTTTACATGTTTGGAATTATGCATTTTGATTCATAAACTATCATAGTGTATGCCATTGTTTAGAAATGGCACCTAATAGAAGGAATGAGAATTCCAGCAATACACATGATCGAAAGATTAATAAGGATCAAATAATTCATGGTATTAATACAACATTTAAAAGGGAAATATTATCCCATGTATTCTCACCATATGAAGAAATAACATCATGTGATAATAAGATAAGTAAATAATTCTATGAGTCCTATGTCTTTGAAGGGAAGCAAGAGAAGAAAAGGATGGAAGAGAAAAATATGGATAAAGGGAAGAGGGGAAAATGGATTTTCCCATATGTGATAATTGTCGAATGAATCACATTGGTAAATGATTGAAGATAATGAGAGTTTTTTATAAGTGTGGATAAAAAGGACACCAAGTACGTGACTTCCAGGGTAAGAAAAAGGTTTCAAATGTACAATGCTTCATCTATAAAAAGTTGGGACACTACGCGAATCAATTTCCAAATCATCAGAGTATACCCCAAATTCTACTATTGGATAATAATCAAGTTATAATACTACCTAAGATGAAGAGGAATGATTAGAGTTCTTATGTTGTTAAATTATTGTGTCATTTGAGTATAGTATTAATGAGGTACATTTTATAAAAATTATAAAGTATATAAGGGTTGTACTGTAGTACTATTTCATTAAGGACTTGATATTGTGTGGAAGCAAGAAAATTGATTCAATAACTTGTTAATTTTTTTAGAAAATATATGGTTGAGAGAAAGATAAACCATAATACGGTCCTGATACTGAGGTTGTGATTTTGGAAAAATATATAATTAATTTGGATTAATTATATAGGATATTCTTGACTACCTTGAAACTGATTAATGATATGTATATTCCATTATTGTTGGATTTTACAACATTTTTGGATAGAAGAAGTATATCTAGTATTCTATAAGAATAAGGGAGCATGAATCTAATCAATAAGGTTTTATAGTAATTCAGGGTGTTACAATGTTTTAAAAGAATACACAATGAAGGTATTCACATGTTATTACGTGGAAAAAAGTATTTTCATTGTGTTTACCTTCCTTATAAATTTTGGATTGTGAGTTTGGACAAAAGAATTTTGGATAAGTCTAAATGTTGGAATCGATTAAGTTTGACAATGGATACTATTGTAAAGGTTAAATCATTTTTTGTGATTATTTTTGGATTTTCAGAAAAATGACTACCCGGAGGTCAGGCGACCACCCGTCGCATCTAGAAAGGCCGCGAGACTTAAACCCACAACTGAAAGGCGAAAGATGTGGATCACCTACCACTGGAATACGTGATGTCCTGGTTTTTATAATGTAGTTTTTTTAATTAGTCTAACAAATTAATTATAAATTCATTATTTTTGGAACCCTGTAAGATTAAGATAAATATAATATTTTTGAATTCTATAATCTTTTGGAGTGAAAGATGAGTTTGTGGTAAGAATTAGTTTAAGGATGAAATAATAATTTTTCAGTATATATTTTTTCCTCTTATTCTATGAATAAATTAATTCTTAAACTTTTTGGAAGGGATCTTAAAACCAAAAATGTTTTATCCCAATACCTTATGTTTTGTTTAACTAACAATATTTTAAATCATCATGGATTGATGGCTTTGATGCCCTCAATTTTACACTTGTTTGTGAATGATGACCTCAATCACTCTATATAAATATTTCAATTTTCCCTCCAATTATATGTCTCTAATTTCCACCAATTTTCTCATAATCAAGATCAAAATTTGTTGGTGACTTTTTCATTCCATTTCCCTCTTATTAATATTAAATGTTATTAACCCAATTTCTGATGTGGGTTTTCCAAAAAGGTATTTTTCTATTTTTACCCTTTTATTTTCGAAGAACAAGTCCAAATTTCGAGGATGCAATTTATTGAAGTAGGAGAGAATGTAACATCCTGATATTTCATAGTACGTTATCTCATTAAAGTAATTCAATATCTTGCGCTACACACAACACCAAGTTCGAGCGCATCACAACTTACCAAACTCGCCATTCAAAAAGAGGTTATGAATATTATTAACTGAATTTTGAATCTTATATACTCTATATAATTTTAACATCCATATTATGTGTTTCATAGACATAACATAAGAACAAATTAATTTTTTCTGATAAATGAATTATTTTTCAAAAAACTGTGATTTTACTGCCTTTTAATGGTGTACCCTTTTTAAAACCAATATTTGACACTTTTATATATTTAATTTAATTAAATTAAATTCTTTTTTATAATCGGGACATAAAAATTTATTATGGATAAAGTTTTGGTACTTTTCTGATAACATTCATATTTTGATGAATAGCAAAAAATACTATGTTTTAATTGAAAACAAACTTTTTAATTGAAATAATTTATAGTGTTAAATTATGAATTTGAATGGTATTGAAGTATAATTAGATTATATTTTTATCATAAAATACAATTTAGGTCATTAAAAATAATTTCACATTTAAATTTGACATAAACACATGCCAATCTTTTGATAGTTTTTACTTTTTAAAAATACACTATTTGATTTGGCAACGAGAATTAATTTTAAAGTAATAAATAAAACTTCTATGTTTTGAAATTGTTAAAATAGAATTTATTTTCGAATTCAAAATATCAAAATTAGTTTAAGGTGATTTTTTGTTATTTTTTAGAACACTTTCAATTTTTGATGAATAGTGATAACACTACGTTATTATTTAGAACCGAATTTTTATTTAAATAATAATTTATTTTATTTAAATTTATTTTAAGAAAAAATAGATATATAATACCTATATAAGTTCAATTTAATTCATTGGAGTCATTTTATAATAAATATAGATGTATAAAATTTTAATGAACTTGTTAACCTATTTTACCCACCTTCTAGAAGCATTAACAAATTTGCATAAAACATAATATTACCACTTCTATGAGTTGGATTTAGAAAATATGAGACATATTGGACATCAATACGTAAAATGTGGTTCAATAAGATGAAAATAATTTTTGGTTAATAGTAACTTTTGACTTTTATTTACCACAATTAGAAATAAATAGGGTAGTTAAGGGTAAATATTATATTATAATTATCCTAAAACATGTCCTAATTATTTTGGATAAGTGTAATTAGACCAAAAAATAAACATAAGAATAAAATATGATCATCTTTGTAACACTTGGATTAGATTAGGATATTTATTATTATTTTATTCAAAGAAGAGTTTAAAGTGTTAAATTCAAAGTTTAACAACTAAACCATTTTTAATATATGGTTAAAGACAATATAAATTCAAAAATAAATATTCATTAGAAAGATAAAATTATCTCATACATAATGGTATTTTATTTATAGTTTTTATACATTAAATAATTTAATTTATTTATGACACAATGATGATGGAGAAATTTCTTTATTAATGAAATATTAAAATAATTAATATTATAAATAACCAAATAAAGGTAAATTGAGACTTCTGATGAATTAAAATAAATTGATAGGTTAACATGACATTTTAGGGTTTATTATATAATTTTTTTTCGATGTTATAAGGTTTTTATGACTTTCACAAAAACAAAATACCAAATAGTGTCAAAATTGACATAAATTAATTTTTTAAACAAATACTATATTACTGGTTGATATAATATTATTAAAAATATATGGTTTGGAAAAAGGGTTTAAATAATATTATATATTTCATTAACGAACCACTTGGGGTTCTCTTGGGATTTTAGAGTAATTTTATTAACCATATTGTTTAAAAATACAAGAAGACACGATAAAAGTTAAACTATTTATCTAAGAGTTAAATCTAAATGATAACATTACAATTGTAAACTAAACTTATCTAAAACCTATTGGTTGAGATGATTTAGACACATAACAACCTAAGGATATAAAGAAATTCATTTTGATCCATTGTAAACAGAATATTATTGTATAATAAATTAATATTTTAATCTTTTCTTAAAATGACCCTCACCCCTCTTAAAAAAGGGCACATCCCCTTCTCTCAAAATCACACCTCCAAACCCATTTTTATCGGTAAAACCATACCCAAATATACTCCAAAATTCCCTAAAATCAACCTAGATTCGTTTATTTTATCAGAAAGCCAATCTATGGTGCCCTTTTGATCAACAAAAAAGGAAACACCAGAATAAGAGGTAATAATTTCACCACACTCTTTCAAGTTCTTTTCTTCTTCCACTTCCTCTTTCTTTGTTGTTTCCATACCAAAATAATAACTCTAGTACCTACTAAATACTTAGAGGTTATTATAAATATGGTACCACCATATTCGTTATTCTATCCATCCTATAAATGACAAAGTCACCATACGTGCGTAAGTACGGCTTACCGTCCTCACGTTGTGGTGTAGTTTGTTATTCAAACAATTTATTATTTGGATGGTTATAATAATGAGTATAACTGATGTAAATAATAAATATAACGTGTTTTTGATTATTTATATATGATATAACATCCAATTACATACTATTTCACCATCAATATAATGATATTGTTTCTCGTTCGTACGTACAGATTACCGTCTCCAAGACGCAATGAGATTCATTTCCACATTCACCATTCAACGATGATTATAAAAATATATATTATTATTAAGTATGTAATATATGACACAATAATGTTACTGTATATATATATATGTGTGTGTGTGTGTGTGTTTGTGTACATACATATATCTTATTCAATTACTTCCGTTCAATATGATGTGGAAACAGAAACAACGTTTATGCGTAAATACGACCTACCATCTCCATAAATGGTGTTTTCCATTTCATATATCTATCTATTATACATATTTATATTCTATATATATTTATGATATATAAATAATTTTTTATATTCTTTAAGTCTTTTAACCATGATCTAAGTGATACAATTAAGAATAACAAGTTAAAACACGTACGATAAAGAAAGCGATTATTACCCAAAATGTTAATTTATCATGGAAATAAATATTTAATGGGTAGTATAAGTTCATAAATGAATCATGTATGATAAAATAAATACGAATATGGTTCTGGTATTATTTAATAACATACTATGGTCATTATACTGGTGGTTAAACATACCCCCGACCAAAGGAAAGTGCAAGGTAAGGGTAATTTCTTCAATCTCATTACTATCCAAGATTGTTTATGTGTAAGTATTTACTAGGAAATATTTATCATCAATACCCATATTTCCTAAAAATGTTTTCAAATGGAATATTTTAAGATTTTTTAGGAGGTTCTATTTAACTAGATCATCATTTTAAATGTTTTAAATATTTATCTTTCTAAATCCTTTTATTTAATGTCCATGTTTTCAAAATGATATTAAGGATTTATTTTCATGGACATTAATGTCTTCAAATGATAATTCTTTTCAAAAGTTTCAAAGTTTTATAGGAAATTTTGATTAAAAAATCTCTTTTAAATTACTTCCTTTATAAATGTGTGACTTTTAAATGTTTTCATGAAAAGGGGATATTTCTCTCAAAGAGTTTTACAAATCATTTTTATCTATGTCAATATCCTTTTATGGATTTTAAACTTGTTTGAAGTTGATTTATTATGATACAAATATTCCATATTGTATTGAATGTTTTATGATTTATTTGACTATGGATGTTTTTTATACCATTCATGGTTTGTGGTTAAAGTATTGACATTTCATATGCTAGTTTTAATATGAATGTTTATGTTATGTTTCAAACTTTTCATATGAGGAATGTATTGGACTTAGTAAGTAACGGGTGGAGCCCACTTTAGATCCTCGGTGCATTGTTAGGTCTCAAGAGACAATTATACATGGAATTGACCAAGGCCTTTCCCAATTTTATATATGGTTTTGGCTGAGGCCTTAATCATTTTTAGTCGTTTTAACCGATGCCTTAAAAAAATGTTTCAGAATATCTGGCATTATACATTCTCTAATTATGAAAATAATATTGATGGTTCACGTGGTTATTTGACTATTAGAATTCCTATGACTGTGTTTTATTATGAAATTATTTACTCATCTCATATTTTTTCCATAAATTTTTCATGTTTATTATTTATAAAGGTATGCGTTTTCAATTATTCAACATGCCTATTTTTTATGTTATCTTCTTCTAAATTTTTTACCCTTACTGAGCATCTATGCTCACCCCTTTATTAGGATTTATTTTTCCAGGATTCCAAGAAGTCTATTATGATTGATATTCAGGGTTAAGATAAATGGAATAATGGAGTTATCAAAGAACTGTCTGTGCAGTTTTTTATGTTTGAGATTGTAATGTAATGTTAATATACGTAGTCTATTTTCCAAGACTGCTAAACTGATCGGTCCTTCGAGACTTGATTCCTTGTAATCATGCCACTGTACTAAAAAAATTCATCGGCTTCAGGATTTTTGGGTCGGGGCATTACATGGGTAATATTATATAATCAGTTATGAGTAATTAATTAATGAGATATAAAAGAAATTTTCCATTCTCCAATTTTTGGACCATGAGAATATTGTTTATTTCATGTATAATTTGGATGGTGAAAATGATTAATATGGTAATATTATCTATCAATGAGCCAAGATGGATAATATGAATCCATGATATGGGAAGTGTTTTAAAATGAAATTTTTAATAAATATTTCCCACGAAATCTTTAAGAAATATAGAAGAAATTACAAGAACTGAGGTGGAAGGATGGTGAGTCCATTAGTACATACGATTAAAATTATTTGAAACATATATAATACCTATATAGTATTACTATTGATCTCGAAAAAAACATTTATTGATACATAATTTTTCTAAAACCCATTCCCAAATAGTAATCTGCATTAGGAGACATTGATTTCATAGAAAAAGTCATTTTATGTTCTCTAAATGTGTAAATAAAGACAAGAGACTTTGATTCTTATCATGGTTTTGGGGATAGAAGAGAGATTTCAATTTTTAGGAAATTATAATATTAAAACCCAAGGGTGAATGAAAATTGGTCTTCCTTCATTCCAAATTCAAAAAATCAAATACATGAATATTTTATTTTGGGGATAGTAAAATGATTTATGGGTGAAATAAAACTTCATAAATTAAATGAAATAAAAAGTTACGTAAATAATTGATCCAATTAAATGTATGGAGATATTATTAATCAAATATACCACAAAAACTCCAATGATACAATTTCAAGGAGTATAGAAATTATGGAAAATATCATAATAATACAATGGTAATGATGAAAATAAACATCAATAACCTTTATGATAAAGGTAAATAGAAGGTATATGAGATCAAAACTACTAATGTGGGTCAAAATAACCAAGTGGTGAAATATACCCCTATCATCCACTCAAGAAATATAAATAACTTATTTTATTCAATTTCTACCCACTATTTTATATGTAAATAAATTTTATATGGATATCACATTACCATCTCAATGATTAGATATTTATTTGTTTGTGAAAATTCCTAATAGTATGATGACTCTATCTCAATACAATAACTCATCTCTGAATGTTGTTTTTGGGAATGTGGGTATTGAAAATATTTTTATTCTAACTATTATTGTGTTTTATTTTATTTTGGGTATTAATTATATCTCTATATATAGAGCCCATATCAATTTCCAAATAAGATATGAGTCATTTGATATTCTAAATTTACATATAGTCTTCAATCAATTCGAGGATGAACATGAACTTCATATTTAAATTACTTTTATTGTATGGGTATTAAAACATATTCATATGGGGTATTTAACTCAAATGATTGGGGAGAACCCACCCTTTAAAATATTCATATTTATCAAAAACATTCAATTATATTTCCTAAATAGTTCTCCAATCATCCCCCAAATATAAAATTTATGTTTATAATCAAAAACAATTCTGGAACTATAAAATTTTTAACCAGTCCTGATATAATCTACCAAATTGAGTTATAGGAATTTACAAAACAACACCATGAGAATTATGAAAGGGTATTCATATGATAAAGTACCTCGCCAATGGGTACACTTATATATTTGTTTAAAAGTTTGACTATTCAATGCATCTTTTAATTAATTATCAACAATATAACAAGATGAATACCCATAAGAAGTATCAACTACCACGGATTGATGATTTAATTGATAAAATAAATACATCTCAATACTCCAAATGATTTACCTTAGATCCTAATATCAACAAATAAGGGTGAAAAGAGAGGAAAATCCAACAATAGTGTTTCATATGAGGTATGTAAACTATGAATTTTCAATGATTGAGTTTTGAATTATCAATATCACAGTTCCTTTCATAGACTTAATGAATAGAGTGTTTAGATATTAAAATTATCTCTTTATGGTAGTCTATATAGATTAATTTCCAATATATTCCAAGATAAAGGAAGACCATGGATATCATTTTAATATTGTGATGAATAAATTTTGTAAGGATAATTTTTATTGTAGGTTTAGCACATGTGAATTATTGATATAGAAAGAATCCTTATGGGCTCATGTTATTACAATATAGTGTATATATTCAGATCCTTAAAAGATAAAAGTCATTAAACAACGGCCTACAAAAACCATTATGAATGATATCAAAAATTATCCATTATGAGATGAATACTGTCATTTATTTTAAAATAATTTATAATTTTAATCAAATCCCCTAAACCATTTGACATGGAAGACATCGATGTTTCATTTGATAGATGAATGTGGAGAAAATTTCATGGAAATGAACTGTCAGTTGGACTATGAACCTATGCTTAAACAATTCTATATGGGATAAAGTATTTCTATATACTTTAATGAATTAATGAACTGACATTCACATGTTCTAAGAAAAAATTACATAGTGTTACCATATACCTCTTGAAAATTTATAATTTATGATAAATGTTTCCTAAATAATTATTTAGACCTAGAGACAATTTTTCATTTTAAAATTTGGTTGAATTTTCACTATCATGAAAGTTTTGATATAAATATATATATTGTAAGAACTCGGTTTGTTCACTCAGGGATGGACCCTTTTAATTTTTGGTGTAAATATTTACTTTGGACCTAATATGGTTCATAATCATTTAGAAAAGGTCTAAGGGGTTTTCGGGGGAAGTTCAGAACCCAAAACCCATCATTTTTTGGAAACATGACATGTCAAACGGTTAGCGCATGGTTGGCACACAATTTGCCTAACCGTGTGGATGGTCAATTTCCAGACAGAACCACTTCACATGATTTGTGCACGACCGTGCGTCCTAACTATGAAAAGTGCCCTTTTTCCTAGGTAATTGTGTCTACAAACTGTGCATATGAATTTTTTTTTGGGTAATTTGACAAATTTTTCCTTAATGATATAATTAGAACCCCACTAATTCCCTAATCTGATAACCAATGAGACTAACCCCTTTCTCCCTCAAATTGAAGATTTTTGAAGGCTAAATATTTGTATATAAAAATCTCCTACATCCAGGATCTGATAGAGCTTACGTTTGTCACATTGGATGTGAAACGGTAAGTACTTGAGTCCACTTCAACCATTCTCCTTCCCTCTTTATCTCGACCGAGTTGTCGAGGTATGATCATTTTTCTCTTTTTCATAGATCTACTCAGATCTAAACTAAATCAAAGTCCAATACTGAAGTAAGAAGATAATAAAACCCTAAGATGGGTGGTCTATTTTCATCCCTCAAGTTCGTTGATTTTAGATTTGTCGTGTGGGCCCCACAATTTTCATAGGGTGTTGTTTATTGAATTTATATGCCACACTTATACTCATTAAAACTATATGGATATGAAATTTCTATATATGTGATTAATTGTGGGCGGTTACTACTACAACTCTATCATTTCGATGTCAAATTTTATGGCATAATTTCCATTTAGTGGTTTGACATATTTGCACCACCATTCGGGCGTGCCTTGGCCTATGCTTCATAAGGGAAATAATATCTATATTAAATAGCTTAATCTATATTGTGAATTTCCTAATGGGTATTACTATATACTATCACCACTTTTCCTTCCTAATTTAAGTGATTTAGTTTTTCAATGAAATGTGAAACGTGGATTGGAAAGTATACTAATAATATAACTTGGCCATAAATGTAAATGGATAGTAGGTTACATATCCATATCACACCTTAAAAAATTAATGGAAGGTAGAGAAATGAACCTTAACTATAGAATGTGATTTAAATGGATTAGATGAATGGTTTCATGCTACTTTGCCTTATCACACTAATGAAAGGAAAGGCTTAAACCAATTGAAATAAATAAAAGGTTTCATGCTAATTGTCCTTATCACACTAATGAAATGCCAGGATTGAACCAAAAGAAGTATTAAATGACTTTATAATCAAATAAGAATTTCCTGACTCGAGCTTGCATTGGATTCTGATCGGAGAATTCCATGAGTAATCGGTAAGCCCATTCTGAATCATGGATAAAACTTTTTTATGTTGAGACCCACCTAAATCTTGATCCTTTTGTATTCTTGTATGACCAATATAATACCATAGGATTCCTCATGTAGTACAATAGGATTACTTTTATACACTCCTTGTTTCCAGCATTGACAAATAGGATGCCTTGGATACACTCCTTGGTTCCAGCATTGGCACGTAGGTTCCATGATTACAGCCCATAGGTCCATGTCTCAACTTAGAATCATTTTACCATAAAATATCACCTTGTGATTTATAGGTTCCTCATTGTGGAATGCATTATACCGTTCTCATTGTATTACCCTCTTACCCCTTTCTAGGCTATAGTTATTATGAAGTTAGTGACCCTTGAGGTCTACATCACCTTCGTTATTACTTTGGGACTTAACTATTAAATATCATTACAGGTTACCTTGTGACATCTTGGAACCATTACTATTCTTAACATGTGATATGTTATAAACTGGTGGCAATCAAATAATTAATTGGTTATATGATTATACACTAGATGAGGGCTGAAGAAGGTACTTGGGTACTTATTTACATTGTACTGCGATACTTTATATATGCATGTATATACACTATTACATTTACATTACATGGTTTGGATGTTATAGACACCATTGGTGGTGGACCACTAAGATTTATCTCACACCCTCTATGGGGGCTTTTTCGTACCCGGGGTAGATTACATGGTAGTAGGTGTTGACAAATAGAAGCATATGGATTCAAGCACTTTATTTCTTACTGTTTAGGATGAAGCATGGTACCAGATGACTGAGCTAGAGATCATGATTCTTAGGATAGTCTTTGATTTTCTTTATACTGTTATGGAACATGGTATGTTTTCTATTTTGTATCCATGTTTTTAGGTTTTCTAGTGGTATGAAATATCATCATTTGTTGAATGTTATTCTATTTTTCTCAGTTATTGTTATAGTTGTCTCTATTTTCTTCTGTTCTGACTATTTATTTATATTACTTCCACTATTTACCTATGTTTACATCCATCCACAGTGCTACACATTTTTAATGAGAGAATAGTCTCCACAAAGACACACCCTTGGACCTCAATTCTAGTCGTAAGCCTCTAGTTTATGGGGAGATACGCTTGAGGCCATGTGGTCCATAGAGATCGGGGCACCGTTTAAGTGGAATATGGGTCCAGGACGTCATAAAGTGTTGTCAAAGAAGGTTTACTTTATTACTTTACTATTTGTAGGTAATATATTAGAGATTAAGAATGCTTGGAACTTGATAATAAGCCATTCTTGGCTGTCACGAACCCATTTTTGAGGTAAAACCCAAGTTTCCAAAATTATAATTGTTGTTATACTTTTTTCTATTATAGTTGATATTATTTCACAATTGGGTGATGTACATGTTGTGTAGAGTTATTTATTATTACTCTATTTGAGTGTTTTCTTTAATCCTTATCTTAGTTATATGGGGGCAATGATTATTTTTACATGCATCATTAGAGGCAACTAGAATTCACATCTCATGCATATTTCCTTGGTATATAAGTGCATTTCATTTCTTTTCATTACTTAATATGCCTGTGAATGATGAGTGATGTTGTGATAGTTTGCTTAAGATAGCATTACTCCTTGTTACGATTGAGGGTTTTTTTATCTCAATTCATGAGGTATATAGGCCCTCATGGGTTGGGATGTGCAATTTACTAGTCAATCCATAATGCTATAAATAAATGGGATTTGTTTCCGGTGATTGGTGTAAGGGCACTGATTTATCAGAAATGGATATCTATTACGAAGTGAATCATGAAATATAAAATGATCTGGTTGCACATACATATCCCACCTTATCATGTTTATGAAAAGTAAAAAAGTAAAATTGGTAATTAAATGTAAAAAATTAAACTTATACTTGAGAACTTACCGATACTTGGCCATCTAAGAAGGTAGTGGATGTAGTGTGCCTTGAGTAGTGAGTTTTCTTACATTCATCTCCTGCTAGTGATGATATAATTATGTTAAACTTGTTCTACGGAATGTGAAAGGATATTGTAGAGCAATCCCACCATGAAATCCTCGTATCATATACTAGGAGGGTGGCGATGACCATGCTCCAAATGTGGTGGGCCCTGAGCTACCAGTCTTAACTCCAGGAGTGCCACTCAAAAAACTGTCTGCTGTACCTAATCTAGGCACTGAGGAAAAATTTAGTGATAGTTTTCTATGTCTAATTTAGTCCATGCATAGTGCTCTATGGCTTGCACCTACGATGGATGATCTGACTTGTGGGTTCCAGCAGCAACATTCTCTACTTTCTCAGGGGATGGCGGTCCTCTTTCTATTGAGTCTTGTCTAGAATCCACTCTATCTATCTTTGATAATCTAGAGATGCCTCAAAATTAGATGGTAAATATTTCCACATACATGATTTGGTATTCAGACAACCATTGGCGGGATGTGATTACCCAGGATAGTCATCATCAGGACAAGTTATGGTTGGATTTCCAGACTACCTTTTATGATCAGTTCTTTCCTCAGATGATAAAAGATAATAAATATAGAGAGTTCATGCATCTTGAGAGGGTTCTAGGTCAGTTATAGAGCACTCAATGCATTTTTTGGAGTGGAAGAACTTTTTACCGCTTCTAGATAGTGATGAGCTTTCACATGCTTGATGTTTTGCGGATGGGATCCAGTATGTCATCCATACGAAGGGGAATGACTTTATCCCTCCTTATTTTTCTCCAATAGTCAATTAGGAAATTATCACTGATCGGTACAAGAGGGATAGAACTCACACCAGGTTTAAAGTATCAGTATCATGTTAGGTCAATAGTTATTTTGGTTGTAGTAACTGTACCCTTGAGGGTTCTCGTCTGAGTAGTGATGACCATGGTTCCCATTTCAACAACTCTAAAGTGTGTCATCAGTGTGGATGATGGGGGATTTTGAAATCGTAGTTTGATAGATACCCACTGGAGCGTCAGAATTGTGTCTGTATGGCGCACCATCAGTATTTTTGTAGGACCATTCCACCATCTTCGAGTGGGAAGGGATCAACACCAAATCTAACTTCATGAGAAGGTTCTTCTACTCTATGTTAGGAAGAGAGTTGAAATGTCACTAGTAGTTCTAGATGAGGAAGAGGTTATGGCCATGATATCCCAATTCCATATCATCAAAATCACCAACATAAAAGTTATAATTGTGTTAGTAAATCTGTTTCATGGGGTCATAGATCAGGATAGTTGAATGCACTACAAACGATACCCAAGGATTAGGCAGTGAGACTATCTACATTATGGGGTACTATTCTAGTAGCCTCTATTATAGTATCTGCTTTATTTGATATAGTTGATTAGAACTATTTTATCTATGTATCTATTGTGGAATGTCTCAAACTAAAGATACAATATTACTATGGTGTAATGACCCAAGATACACCGTTTGGAGTACAAACAGATGGAAAACACTACTGTTGGGACTGCCCCCTTGAGGTAGTAAATTACCATTTCTTATGGAACTTCTTTTCTTGAGATGAAAATATTAGATGTCATACTTGGGATGGAATGGTTCATTCACTATCACACTTTTATGGACTGCTATCACCACATGGTATCTATTACATCACCCAAGGGAAATAGTTGTCTATATAAGGGTGAGTGGGATGTTTAAGTTGGTCAAGCCGGACCAGATCACCAGGGTCTAGGTGGAGTGACCACCCAGATTGATAATATCTACAAAAAGGATCAGGGTTTATGACAAGATTATTTCTTTCATATAGTGAATCATTTCAGGGATGCCTTTCCGGATGATTTTTTTTTATTACCTTCTTAGGGAGAGGTATAGTTTACAATCGATCTAATTCTGGGAACATATTTAGTGTCCATTCCTCTATATAGGATTGAAACTATTGATCTTTAGGAGATCAGGAATAATTTAGAGTATTTAGAGTCCAAAGGTTTTATATGGCCCAATATATCCTCTTGGGGATCACCAGTGATTTTTTCCAAGGAGTATGGAACCTTATTTCTATTTGTGTATTACCAAAGGTTTAACTAGTTTAAGATCAAGAACATATATCAACTTCCTCGAATAGATGATCTCTTTGACCATCAATGAGGATAAAATATCTTCTCTAAGATCGACCATAGATCAAGTTATCACGATGTGCAAGTCAGACCATCAGAAAAACTTCATACATATTTTCATAGCATGTATGTTATGTACGAGAATGTTGTTATATCATTATTTCATACAAATTCACCCACAGTTATCATAGATTTGATGAATAGGGTTTTCCACCCCTATTTGGATTCTTTTATCAAAGTATTTTTGGATGACATATTGGTGTATTATTGTACTTGTTGCGGCCATGAAAAACATCTTCATATCGTTCTGAGTAAACTAAGTGAGAAATAGGTTTATTCCAAGATTAATAAGTGACACTTATGGATAAAAAACATTCACATATTAGGTCATATAATATCATAATCAATCATACCTATAGACCTAAAAGGTTATTGTTGTAGTTTCCTAGGAGCATCCCAAGAATGTATTTTATATAAGAAGTTTCTTGGGGATGGTTGGATATTATTGGACTTTCATATAAGACTTACCACATCTTTCTTCACAACTTATAAGTCTTACAAAGAGTTGTGTATAGTTCATATGGTCAGAAGCATGTGAAAAAGCATTTAAAGATCTGAAAGGGAGGCTTGTATCCGTACCTATTCTAACTCTTCCGGAGACTAATATCTTCTGTGATGCATCAAGCATCATCTTAGGAGCAGTTTTGATGCAAGAAAGAAAATGTAATTGTGTACAGATCTTGATAGTTGAGGCCTCATGAGAGAAATTACCTGATGTATGACTTTGAGCTAGCCGTAGTTGTCTTTACCTCATGTTTATGGAGACACTATCTTTTGGGTGAGTGATTTGTTGTGTACACAGACCACAAGAGCCTCAAATATATCTTTTCACAGCATGAAATGAACCTTAGACATAGAATATGGGTTGAGTATCTACAATAATTTAATTTGGATCCCACCTATATGCACGGTAAGGGTAATGTGGTTTTAGATTCACTAAGTTAGAAACCTCAGGCACATGTTGTACGGGAAGCTAGTGATGAATGGAAGTTAACGGCCCTCTCTTCTATATTGTATCTGGTGTTTCATGAAAATCACGAGTAGTCTTATCTATCTTATTTAATAGTTACCTCTTCCCTCCTTGAGAAGGTGAAGAGTGTATAGTTTTTAGATCTTAAAGGTTTGGTTCTCTATGAGAGTATATCAAAAGTTAACCCACCTCCAGATTGTTTTGTGGACAAAGATGACATCATTCATCTACATATACATATCTGGGTTCACTTTAGTATTCATATGAGTACTTATGAATCCCTCAATAGAAGAAACTAATGAAAATTATAATTATGATTTGACGATGATAAATGAAAGAAAATGGAACATGATATTGTTTAAGAAATGATAGAAAAATATAGAGTCACTAAACATAACATCCAACAAACTCATAGTTGATAGAAAATTTAGTTTTCCATCATCTATATGATCATGAATTTAACATTTTTAATATGGTATTCCTATAAATATGATCTTATAATAATGTTACCATATTAATAAAGAATTTTATTATAAAACATTGATTTTTTAGTCCAAATTTGATTCTGTATTTTATCATTATGGTAGTATATTATATAGTGCATCCACTATACATATCCTAAGTGAACGATGTTTTCCTTGTATTGATTTTCCTGAAATACATTCCTTTTAATTATAATGTGTGGTACTTATAGATTATATACCTAGATAAAGATATTTACTTGAGGAAAAAATGACGAATATTCTATATTAAATATATATAGTTTTGGAGAATAAAAATACCGAAGTGATTAATGTTTTAATACAAAAAAATAAATTTTAGGGTCTTATATGGGAACCTAATGACATAAAAAGGCTGATGTGTGGTAACTATTTTTCATTTTCGTAATGATATTTTTTTGGAAAAATTCATATATGGGTACAATGAAAATATCTATGATTTCATATTATATTTTCCCTAAAAAATTATTTTTTCAATTTATTATGATTCACGTAATAAAAAAAATTAGTGAACAAATAAATACATTATGAAAATTATATAATAAAATATTTTATAAAAAATGAGGTATAATTCATTTATTTTAACACTATTAATTCTAAAAAGATTTTTTGGAACTTTTTTTTGAATTATTACTTGTCATTAAATTAAATACATTTGTTAATGATATCAGTAAACATTATTGTTAAAATTGAATAAATTATTACAAATCAATTCAGGGAATCCATGAAATGTTTATGTGTGGATAATGAATAATAGTATAAAAAATCATTTCTATAAAAATATTTTTTTTAAAAACAATTATTTTATTATATATAAAATCTGTATTATTTGGAAGAAAATGTTATTAATTATTGAATTTGAATATGATAAAGTTAAAAAAGTTGGAATAAAATTATCCAAATTAGTTTAAGGTGAATTTTTAGAATTTTTATAAAATGGTTTTTCAGTTGAATAATGAAATATTTTAATTATTAAAATACCATAACTTTTGTAAAATCATTAATATATATATACGTATGAATTAATAATTTTCGAAAAAGATGGATCACAAAAAAGATAAATTTTATGATTAAATTAATGTCTATAAAACTATTATGTTAAATATTGAAACACATGTTTGAAATTATGTTACCTAAGTAATATTTTAATCAATAAAAAACTAATCTAGTCCTCTTTCAATTATTATTTATTTACAAAGATCATTAATTTTTTGGTTTTCTTATAATTTCATAAAGCCCAATTTTTCTATCCATAAAATAATAAATACCATGTAAATCAATTATTTAGATTTATTTTCTATAAATTAATCTAATTATTAAAAAGGAAATTTTAGAAAAAAATCATTTTTCAAGCGTACTTATATTAAACTTAACATTTTCAACCACTATAAATTGAAGATTATAAAATGGATTTTATATTTCAAATAACCATGACATATTTTTTTATGTTGAATTTCATTTTTTAATAAAAATAACATACCATGGTAAGAGTTAAGTAAATGGGATAAATGTTAAATCAATTAAAATGGATAATATTAAATAACAATGATTATAATTTCACAAAAACTAATAATTTTTTGATTTGTTAAGTAAATGTTATCCTCCCCTCACAACATCATTAAAACCGATGTTATTTGGGTCCAAATTCTCATGATAATGAATTTATATAAATTTAAAATTAAGGGTATTTATAAGGGTGAAACTCCCCTTACAGATAAAATGGTGCCTTATCTACTCTCTTATACACAAATTATGATCACATTTACTTAACCAAAATTTCAAAAAATTAGTTCTAAAATCTCCACTCCATGTCATAGTGGCTCATTTATCAGTAGAATAAATACTGAGGAATGAATAATGTTTATTCTAAAAGAGGATACCTATGGAAGAGGTAATTGTTTTAACTAAGTTCTTTGAAGATTATTTAACCTTGAACATCCTATTAATCTATTATATCCATAAATATATGATGAAATAAATATCATTAATATACATAAAGGTTATTATTTTTATTGAATCTCTATTATCTATTTCTCATCCATTTAATGAAAAATGATATAGTAGCTCAAGTATATGTGGGGACAACCACCTCCAAGAATTGATATATTTCATTTTTCATCTTCAACTCATATGGATCAATATAAATATTATTTTGATGAATATATATTATATTTGAAAAAAAAATTATTCAAGTGTGAAACATTATTATTTTCATTACTTTAATTCTTCAAATAAATATTATAACATCACCCATCTGTGTATGTGGATTTTCACCTCCACATACTGACATATCTAATTTTTTTCATTAAATAATTATATGATTAATTATAAAATTTGATATAATTAATCAGAATTATATTTATGAATTTA
This sequence comes from Viscum album, assembly GCA_963277665.1. Lineage (NCBI taxonomy): Eukaryota > Viridiplantae > Streptophyta > Magnoliopsida > Santalales > Viscaceae > Viscum > Viscum album. The sequence goes on from OY728157.1 coordinate 2,000,872,713, forward strand.
TTAAGATTCTATAAATGATGATAACTCGACCAATGTGAAAGGACCAGAATCACTGAACTCAAACATTTGTGGAAAACCATACTGTTGACAATTGGATATTGATTTTAATGTGAATTCTCAATAAATGGGTAATTTGAAATTAATATGGAATGATATATTGTCATAACCCATCCCTTGGGGGTCGTGTCGTGACTACCCCAAGCCCACCTTCCAAAGGCCAGGGGCTGGTGACTAAACGCCAGAAAGGAATATCCCTGAAACTGGGAAGGCATTTTCTTTTTAACCCACAAACCACATAATCCAAGCGCACATAAAGACACAAGAACAAGGTAAATTATATATTAAAAGTGTGTGTATAGTAAGTAAATAGGGTCAGAATACAAGTCCAACTAAAATGTATAAGTAAAAATGAAAACAACTCCTGCGAACACCTGTTAAGGATCCAACCTGATGGGTAGGTACTACTCTCAAACGGTCGTCTCTGTCATACGTCTCGTATAACGGTCCTCCTCTGAGCAGCCTCCAGTCCTGGTACCCTTGTCCTCAGTTAGCGATGTCTGTCGTCTGCACAAGAAACAACAATGTACAGGAATAGCCCGTGCAGGGGTGAGTATAAGAATACTCAGTAGGGACCCCGAGACCCTCAAAGGTCTCAGAAAATCCACAATAGATAAACAAAAAATCTTGAAAACAACAGTTAACCCTACTTAAGTATATAACCATACATATACCTAAGTGATAAAGTATACCCATCTCACTCATGTTGAAACAAAAGGCCCAACTCCTTAGCCAAAAGCTCAAATGTTCCATGATGGAAAGAATACCACGAAGGTAAAACCACAAAGTAAGTACCACAAAGGTAACGCCACACATAAGAATATCAAATAGGTATCACCATGAAGGTAAGTCCCACAAAGGTAACACCACATAGATGAATACCATAAATGTATCACCATGAAGGTAAGAACCACAAAGGTAATGCAAAAAAGAGGTTATCACAAAGGTATCACCACACAGAAGTGTACAATTAAGGTAAAGAATCAGATTGCACCAGTTATAACTTAAGTACGGAAGTATAGATCATTAGCTGTATTTCAAGATCATCTTACTTAATCAAGAACCTCTGTGGTTGACCCAAACATGATCAAATATGACTCACACAGGATCTGAAGATGACCCACAAAATATTTTTAGATGACCCGTAAAGGATCGGTATGCACTGACCCACACAGGATCGCTGAGCGCTGACCCACACAGGATCTGAATATGACCCACATAGAATCTGAATACTTCTCAAGTATAGCCAGCCACAGGGTTCCTATACTAATCATGCTTGATTCCCGGAGGTTCCTCTCCTCAAGCCACCAGTCTATACATAATCTTCAATTAAGTCCTACAAAGAAGTATTCCAAAGGTCTTTCACATCATAAAGGACCCAATGTGATAGACAGTGTGTCAATCAGATGCGCGGTTTGTAAGATATTAGCATTTCCATTTCGAGGGCCCAGTTGGATTTAGTTTTGATCCAACCCAGCCATACCCCAAATTTATCCAAAACTCAATTGTTGTATACCAAAATTACAATCTCTATCCAAGGATTCTAACACCACAGATGGTTTATCAAATAGACGCCCGGTTCTCAAGATATGGAAAAAAAGGTGTATCCAGGTCCAGATGGTCCTGGTTCTGGTCCCTCCTAGTCGGACCGACCTGGCCCGACCCGCACTGGGTGCAGCCCACGGTGCAGCCTACGGTTGGGGTGTCCCCTTGTGGTGGGGTCCGCCCTAGCTGACACCTGAGAGGGGAGTCACCCCTCAGGTCACCCAAACGGTCCAATGGACCATTTGACTAGGTGCGGAGCTGGGTTGGCACGCGGGACCCACCGGAGCCATCCCGCTCTTCATGACGTGACCAGACAAAATGGTCAGCCTTCTTTCCAGTGGTGCGAACGCATGCTGCTCCTCCACCACGGCCAGCAAGGTTTCGGCCACCCTCCGACTTTTTCCGCAGCCATGCGGCCGCGTTCTCCAGCTTCGATGGCATGGATGCGCACCGTGGCTTCTCCACACACCCGTCCGGTGTGTTAGCTTCTACCTTGATCTTCCACAGACGACGGGCCATAGCCTCCTTCTTAAAAAGTGGTGCTGACATGCGCCGCTCTACCTCCACGAGGCCAGCCGGTGTGCCAGCCACTGTCCTCCCACCGCCGCGGCCGATAGGCCACGACCTCCTTCATTACCGGTGGCGCAGTTGCACAGCTGCTGTCATCATGACCCATGAATAACATGTCAACATTAAATATGTTAAGGGATTGGGCCATGTTTGTTTGGTCTACACCCTTCGCATTAGAACGATAGCATGTGGATTCGAGAAGAAAGTTTCAACATAAAACCATGAAGAACAACATAAACACACCCTTTCTTCATTTTCTCATTGGTAGTGGCGTGTGGAAGAGGATGAAGTGATTGAAGGGTACATCGATGTTCATCACTCCCACAACACATTTTTGATCCGGGCTCTGGCATCGCCCTCCTTCTTGATCTAGAAAAATTTCTTTGTTGGAGGACGTTATTCGTTGGAGGATTTTCCAGCAAAGCCTCCTCTCCCTTTCGCCAATGGAAAAACAACACTCAATTCTCTCAAGAAGATTTTAAAAAATAACTTTTAATTAACAAGTTGTTTTATTAATTTAGTTTTAATGAATCCCATTACTTAAAGAGAGTCGTGGTTACATATTTTGTGTAACTGGGTATTTAATGCCCAACCATAAATGTCCAACCATCCACATGTGGTCCCTACCTCCATAATCTAAAAAAAGAGGTTTCAAAAAGAAAGATAAAATTTTATTTATTTTCTTTTTCTTTTTCCACGAAAAATTGAAAAACAAACTTCCACCCATGACCTACTATGGTCGAAGTGAAGGTCTCCTTAAGTGAATATTGGTGATGTGAGTTCACTGGTGTTCTCAAAATTCAATTCCAAGCACTAGTTTAAAAGTCACAAAACGTCACTAATGTGTTTACAGAACGTACCCAAAAAAAGTTTAGAAATAAATTTCGGCCACATCGAGCCTCGGAATCAGGCACTATCAATTTTTGCAGACTCTTAATTTTTACATATAATTAAAAAAAATTACATGAAATAATTTGCGTCTTTATATTCTCCCCATATCAGGGCTTTGTGTCCCTGAAAGCCACAACACAAACTAGGGGAAAAAGTGGGTGCACTATGAATGAATATGACCCTCTTGCACCCATGTTCTCTCCTAGAGGTTCCCGTGCCGCCAACAAACATGAACCAAAGGTATCTACTACCCAAGAAGGATCCACTCCTTTCGATCCTCAATCTCCACTAAAACCTTTGAAAATGTCGCCCCATCATCGATGTCCAACTTTCCCTAGTCTATGATGTATGAAGGATCATGTATGTATATCCTTAGCTGGGATATGTGGAAAACATCGTGCACCTGGTGCAACTATGGGGGAAGAGCTAAGTGGTATTCCACCTCCCCAACTCTTTAGAGGACCTGAAAGGTTCTGATGAACCTCAAAGATAACTTTTTTCCCTGTCCAAATCTCTTGAATCCTCGTCAAGGTGAGACCCATTGGAAGACATTGTCCCCATCCTTGAACTCCAGAGGTCTCCGTCACTTATCAGCATAAGAGTTATGCCTGCTCTGTGTAGTTTTCATCCACTCCTGGATGATCTGCAACTTCTCTTTGGTAGTTCATACCATCTATGGTCCCATGAGTGCGGACTCCTTGGGGTCAGTCCAACACAGAGGTGATCTACATGGTCGACCATACAATACCTCGAATGGTGCCATTCTGACAGTGGAGTGATAACTATTATTGTAGCCAAACTCCACCAAGGGCAATTGATTCTCCCAAATATGGATGAAATCAAGGACGCAAGCATGGTGTATGTCTTCAAGAGTCTGAATGGTCCGCTCTGTCTGACCATCCGTCTGAGGATGGAAGGCGATGCTTAACCGAAGCTGTGTGACGAACACCTCCTACAACACCTTCTATAGCCGGGAAGTAAAACATGCATCACGATCAAAGAAAATCGTAGATGGAACCCCATGAATCCACAAAATATCATGTATGTAGAGGCATCTGAAGCTCTCTACTGATCCTTGCTTTTCTGATAGGTAGGATGTGGGATGACTTGGTGTGTCGGTCAATGATCACCCAAATGGAATCATGTCCCTTGGACTTGTGTGAAAGTCCTATCACAAAGTCCATGGAAATTTCATCCCACCTCCACTCTGGAACCTCTAGTGGCTGAACTATGCCTGCTGGAACCTGATGCTCTGCCTTCACTTGTTGACAAGTGAGGCGCTGAGAGACAAACTCTGCTACTTCTTTCTTCATTCCTGGCTGCCAAGGCTGATGGCTAAGGTCCTGGTATATCTTTTCCACTTCTGTATGTACTACTAGAGGGGACGTATGGAACTCCCTCAAAACATTCACCCTATGTGTGACCAGTACCATAGTACACCCTTTTAAGAGGATGACATGCTCCCACTACTAGAAAAGAAGTTTATACCAATGATTCTAAACCGTTGGTATAGGCTGGAAAACCGTTGGTATAGCCTATACCAACGGTTTTCCAAACCGTAGGCTAGTAAGCCATGAGGAAAGCCTTATACCAACGGTTTGATCTAAATTTTTGGTATATACAACTGTATTTATTGATATACCAACGGTTGCAAGAGACCCGCTGGTATATGTTTGTATAACATTTTTACCAACGGTTTTCAGAAACCGTTGGTATATATTGTTTTTTAAAATTTCTCTCAATGTATACCAATGGTTTAGAACCATTGGTATTGTATTTTTTGAGAATTATTATACCAATGGTTGAAAACCATTGGTATTGTGTTTTTCCATAATTCCAAAACTCTTATACCAATGGTTTTAAACCGTTGGTATTGAGTTTTTCCAAAAATGCTGCACAACAGCCCTCCATTATCCCCTCCACTATACACCTACATAAAAAATATCACAAAAACCACACAGACTTAAAATAGTATAAAAAACACCTAAAATAGCACAAAAAAAACACATAAAACCATCAAACTCTTCCAACCATGTCATGTACTACAATTCCCTATTTCAATATTCATATGACAACAACCATCCAGTAGTAATTCACCTCACCCCTGCACAAACCCCCAACCAGCACATCCCCCCACCTCCCCATCAAATTCAAATAGGCAGAATAGTCTGAGAAATACCTATTAGAGTTGAATAAGAGTTTGAAATTGGCTCAAATCCCATTTTTTTTGTCTGATCCTAGATTTGGGTATGTAATGATTTGTGATGAATTTTTCATTGACCTTGTATTGTTTATAATATTTGGTGAAAAGGTATTTTCTTAGGAGTCTCTTCACTTATGACCCCTTGAGTGTAACTACCCAACTCATGAAAAACAGTTTGCGACTATCGTTGATGAGTGTAAATTTCGGTTGTATTCACTAAAAATGATGTCCTTTTGAAACAAAAGAGAGACTTTGAGTGGAGTCATCCACACCACGCCTCATATTGAGGCGGATTTGACTCGTACACATCAAAAATGACCCATGGACTATTTTCCTAAAGTATCAGCACAATCTGAATTCGTTTGGTTGGTTTCCTGTATACCGGTTATTTTTACTTAAAAGCGTATCCATTTTAAACAAAAGAAAGACAATTTGAGTGGTACCGGACACACCATTCTTTAGATTGAGGCGGGGTTGACTCTTACACATCACAAATGACCCATAGATCCTTTTACTAATGTATCAACATAATCTGAATGCGTTTGGTCCATTTTCCATATGTCAGTTGCTGTTCTTACTTAAACTGTTGTCCATTTCAAAGAAAAGTTAGACACTTTGAGTGGTGCCGGCCACACCGCACCTCAGTTTGAGGCGGGGTTGAATCTTACATGTCAAAAATGATGCATGGATCATTCTCCTAAAGTTAAATAGAATCTGAATTCATTTGGTTGGTTTTTCGTAGGTCAGTTGTTGTTTTCACTTAAAATGATGTCCATTTTAAACAAAAGAGAGACACTTTGAGTGGTGTCGGTCACACCGCACCTCATATTGAGGTGGGGTTGACTCGTACACATCACAAATGACCCATGGATCGTTTTCCTAAAGTATCAACACAATCCTAATGCATTTGGTTGGTTTTCTGTATGCCGGTTGTTTTTACTTAAAAGCGTATCCATTTTAAACAAAAGAAAGACACTTTGAGTGGTACTGGCCACACTGTGCCTCAGATTGAAACAGGGTTGACTCTTACATGTCAAAAATGACCCATGGATACTTTTAATAAAGTATCAAAAGAATCCTAAAGAGTTTGTTCTGTTTTCCGTATGTCAGTTGTTGTTTTTACTTAAACTGTTGTCCATTTCAAAGAAAAGTGAGACACTTTGAGTGGTGTCGGCCACACCGCGACTCAGATTGAGGTGGGGTTGACTCGTACATGTCACAAATGACCCATGGATCATTTTGATAAAGTATTAACACAATAAGAATGAGTTTGGTCAGTTTTCTATATGCTGTTTTTTACTTAAAAGCGCATCCATTTTAAACAAAAGAAAGACACATTGAGTGGTACCGGCCACACTGGCCCTCAGATTGTGGCGGGGTTGACTCTTACATGTCACATATGACCCATGGATCTTTTTCCTAATGTTTCAACAGAATCCGAATTTTTTTGGTCAGCTTTCCATATGACAGTTGTTGTTTTCACTTAAAATCCTTTCCATTTCAAACAAAAGAAAGACACTTTGAGTGGTACCGGCCACACCGTGCCACATATTGAGGAGGGGTTGACTCTTACATGTCACAAATTACCCATGGATACTTTTCCTAAAGTATCAAAATAATATGAATGCGTTTGGTCCATTTTCCATATGTCAGTTGTTGTTTTTACTTGAACTGTTGTCCATTTCAATGAAAAGTGAGACACTTTGCACTACTGGAAAAATACCCTATACCAACGGTTTGGAACCGTTGGTATAGGCCTCCAAACCATTGGTATAGGCTATACCAATGGTTTTGAGGACCGTTTCCAAGTAAGCCATGACAATAGGTCTATACCAACAGTTTTGGGAAAATCGTTGGTATAGACCTATACCAACGGCTTTGAAAACCGTTGGTATAAGTAATATGAAAATATATACCGACGGTTCTCAAAACCGTTGGTATATGTATTTCAAAAAAAAAATTCAGTGGGATTTGATACGAGGACCTCTATTTTATAATTGAATGACTTAACCCCTAACCTAACATGACTTTTGTGAACATAATTTCATAAATATATATATGTATTTTCATAATTATTTTAAATTTTGATTTATATAATGTTCTCGGTAAGAAGAGTCGATAGAAAATCGAAGGACCTATACCAACGGTTGTCAAAACCGTTGGTATAGACCTATACCAATGGTTTTGAGAACCGTTGGTATAGGTCCTTAGATTTTGGGACCTATACCAACGGTTTTGGCCAAACCGTTGGTATAGGGTCTCCATAATGGACCTTTACCAACGGTTTTGGAAAAAACCATTGGTATAGGTCCTCTATAATGGACCTATACCAACGGATTGTCCAAAACCATTGGTATAGGTCCATATAAGTGACCTATACCAACGGTATTGGCCAAACCGTTGGTATATGCCCAAATTAATGAACTATACCAACGGTTTGGCCTAAACCGTTGGTAAAAGTCATATTTCCAGTAGTGTTGAGTGGTGTCGGCCACACCGTGCCTTAGATTGAGGCGGGTTTGACTCATACACGTCTCAAATGACTCATGGATCATTTTCCTAAAGTATCAACATAATCCAAATGCGTTTGGTTGGTTTTCCGTAGGGTGTTTTTTTACTTAAAAACACATCCATTTTAAACAAAAGAAAGACATTTTGAGTGGTAGCGGCCACACCGGCCCTCGTATTGAGGTGAGGTTGACTTGTACACGTCACATATGATCCATGGATCATTTTTCTAAAGTTTAAATAGAATCCGAATGCGTTTGGTCGGTTTTCTGTATGTCAGTTGTTGTTTTCACTTAAAATCATGTCCATTTCAAAAAAAAGACACTTTGAGTGGTACCAGCCCACCGTACCTCAGATTCAGGCAGGTTTGACTCTTACATGTCAAAAATGACCCATGGATACTTTTCCTAAAGTATCAAAAGAATCTGAATGCGTTTGGTCCATTTTCCGTAGGTCAGTTGTTTTTTTACTTAAACTGTTGTCCATTTCAAAGAAAAGTGAGACACTTTGAGTGGTGCTGGCCACACCGCACCTCGGATTGAGGCAGGGTTGACTCGTACATGTCAAAAATGACCCATGGATCGTTTTTATAAAGTATAAACACAATCCTAATGAGTTTGATTGGTTATCTGTATGTCATTTTTTACTTAAAACCAGATCCATTTTAAACAAAAGAAAGACACTTTGAGTGGTACCAGACACACCGGCCCTCATATTGAGGCGGGGTTGACTCGTACACATCACATATGACCCATGGATCGTTTTCCTTAAGATTCAACATAATCCAAATGCGTTTGGTCGGTTTTCTGTATGCCAGTTGTTGTTTTCACTTAAAATCTTGTCCATTTCAAATAATAGAAAGAAACTTTGAGTGGTACCGGCCACAATGTGCCTCATATTGAGGCAGGGTCGACTCGTACACATCAAAAATGACCCATGTATACTTTTACTAAAGTATCAAAATAATCTGAATGCGTTTGGTCCGTTTTCCGTATGTCAGTTGTTGTTTTTACTTAAACTGATGTCCATTTCAAAGAAAAGTGAGACACTTTGAGTGGTACCGGCCAGACCGCGCCTCATATTGAGGCGGGGTTGACTCGTACACATCCCAAATTACCCATGGTTCTTTTTACTAAAGTATCAACACAATCCAAATGCATTTTGTCGGTTTTACGTATGTCGTTTTTTTACTTAAAAGCGCATCGATTTTAAACAAATGAAAGAAACTTTGAGTGGTACCGGCCACACCGGGCCTCGGATTAAGGCGGGGTTGACTCGTACACATCAAATACGACCCATGGATCGTTTTTCTAAAGTATCAACACAATACAAATGTGTTTGGTCAGTTTTCCGTATTCCAGTTGTTGGTTTCACTAAAAATCATGTCCATTTCAAACAAAAGAAAGACAATATGAGTGGTACCGGCCACACCGTGCCTCAGATTGAGGCAGTGTTGACTCGTAAATGCCAAAAATGACCCATGGATATTTTTCCTAAAGTATCAAAAGAATCCGAATGCATTTGGTCCATTTTCTATATGTCATTTGTTGTTTTTACTTAAACTGTTGTCCATTTCATAGAAAAGTGAGACACTTTGAGTGGTGTCGGCCACAAGGCACCTCGGATTGAGGCGGGGTTGACTCGTACATGTCACAAATGATTGATCATGTATTGAATATAGTCATGGACCTATTTAAATGGATAAAAAAAATTCTCAGATGGTTTGAGTTCATTTATCACCTTTCAATCATCCTTCAAACATAGTTTGAAAACCTTACTTTCCTATAATTATAGGATTCATGAAAATAATTATTATTTTTTAAAAAATATCCACAAAACATGCCTTCATTATTGAGTGGTATATGTTATTATCATCTATTGTTGGATTTTTGGTACCACTCCCAGTATATATCTCATTACCTCATTAAAATTGGTCATGGTGTGAATAAAATAACCATGGAATTGTAATTTCATTAGAGATAATATCATATAAATTTCACTCAAAAATCATTCTACTTCAAAGAACATTTTCCATATCATTTTCCACATGCATAAACATGAAATACATGTCTAACTAAGAAAGCTAAGTAATACAAAATAGTAAAATGGGTATCATAGTACCAAGGAATACTAAAGGTCTAGGTAGTAGACTAATCATTCAATAATAATCAAGTGCAAAAAACAGATCTGATAACAACGTCCCTATGAAGTAGAGTAAAACCACAAGAGTAATCTCCCCAAAATGTCAATATCAGTCCCCAAGAATAATAGTCCTAGAAAATAGGGGTAAAACTGAAGTCAAACCTCCTTGATAACCACAATGAAATGAATGATTTCATTAAGATAAACCTTTCACCTAAGTACCCAAGGTAACCCATGTTCTCTTTTTCACAAACCCATTTCAATGCCTTGAAAACCATTCAAAACCATTTATAATACATTTATCAAAAGCCAAGTAAAACCAATTTTTATTTCAAAACACTTTTTCAGCACATACAAAAATCATTTCAATTTCATTAATCAATTTATAAATCAATTTGAAAACCAAAACAAGTAGTTTCATTATCATAGGCTAGAAATGGAACCACCTACCTTGAATTTTGGGTTACACACACCCACAACAGAATACAAAACCAACTTATGTTTTATGAACCAATAAATTAAAGGGAAAGAAACTCCTCATAATAACCATAAAATCTCATATTGCATCACTCACCTCCAAACCATTATAACATCATTAGGCTTCCATATTTGGTCGAACATAAAGAGTTATACTGAATTCAAAAAAATCCATACCAGAGTGGAAAACCATGTTAAAAAATAAAGAGTTATACAGAACTCATAAATGTAATGGATCAATTTGCCCCTGATCACCATCATCATCACCACTGTCATCATCGGTCACATACTCTCCGCCATCTCGGTCCTCGTTGTCGTCCTCTTCATCATCCCCATGATCATCATCATCCTCATCCTCGTCCTCGGCCCCATCCTCGCCCTCAGCCCCATCCTTTCCCTTGTCCTCATCCTCATCCTCGCCCTCGTCCTCTTCAGCATCCTCATCATCACCAAGAACATCAGCATCTCGACCCCCACTAGATATTCCACCTGGTGCATTGGATAATGCACCCATTGACGACATAAATGTTTGACAAGCCGCGTTGGCCTCTGGTGTAAGTGATGAAGATAAAGCTTTCATCAGTTTCATAAATTCATTGTCCCTCGTTTGAACTTGTACTTCCAACACTGTGACCCTTTTATCAGACTATCTTGAATGCTCCTTGACCTTTTCTAACTCGAGGATACTAGAATGGATACCTTTAGAGGACCAATACCTCGTCGGGACTATATTCTTACCAGGTCGGTAGCGTACTCTACCAGAGTTTTCCTCTCCCAAAACCTGATATAAATGATTGTGTGGCCCAAAATTTTCAGGCTCCTAGGCATCAAGAGCCTCTAAAGTAGCCTATTAAAAATATTAATAGATTGTTAAATTTCAAAATATATATTAAACTTTTAAATAATCAAATTAAAACTTACAATCTTTTCTTGGGTTGGATCATTTACCGCAGTTCCATATTTTTTTCTTCTACTCGAGCAAAACAATTTTGCTCGAGGGATACATCCTTCAATATTAAATTTGTGATTCTGTAATGACATTGAAACAATATAAAGTGCAAGTATAATCATATATTAAATATTAAATAAATCACATAATTTTAAGTAGGAAACAATAAAAAGGTAAAGTCCTAAAGAAAAATTATAAACAACTATATCGTATCGCTGCCTCTCATGATTTGACATAGTTGTGTGCCCCAAAGTGTAGAGGTATTTCATTGAATCAATGCTTTTTTTAGAAGATTCCTAAATAATTTTTAATAATAAATAAGATTATATTAATGCAAAATATTAAAACTGTCATTTAAATACCTCAAATGAGATTATTACCTTAAATTTGGCAGTCGCCAAATGGGAAATCATTTGGCGATATTGCTCTATCGGCCAGTTATCCACGATAGGTAATGTATCCAACTCTGTTCCCACTCTATCACACTATCCAACATACATCTTATGCTTATAAGCGCTCCAAAGCTCTCCTAGCTCTTTTAAACGTGTTGGTCGTGCACCTTCTCCATCAGGGAAGTTAAACCGAAGTTGAAACCCAATAGATTAGTTCATATAAATACAAAAAAAAATACTACATTAAATCCAATATATTTTTTATCCATATTTTTTCCCACGCATTATCCTTGACTTCGTGTGCTAGATGTCTCCAAGAGAGAGGGATAACCGGAATGATATCGGAGTATTTGGCTAGCGTCGCCAAAAAAACCCGAAATTGCTGCCCAGATTTCTCAATAATTTGTCCATCAACATTGTATTCAACCATCAACTGTGTCTGGTGGTTCCATACCACATGAAAGAGAGTAAGCCCCCTCTCCCACCTCCTATCAATAGATTAATCTGTTATTAAAGAAAAATAATATCAGTACAAGTTATAATAAAAATAAATTTTGGTAAAAAAATTTGATAGAGTTATATAAATATACATGTGGTAGTCAGATCAATGGGAATCACTGGATGTGAAAAAGCTGAAGGAATATCCTATATAGGTGGAGTGTCCCTCAGTGTATGCTCCTAATCCACATACTGTGTCAGAGCAGGAGTCGAAGAAGGTGGAATATAATAGCTCGGAGATAATGAACCCGAATCAAACGATGATGGCATAGACATCTGGCCAACTGGTAGTGTAAACATCAGAGGTCTAAATATCCCATGTGTCTCTGAAGACACGATAGGATCAATATGGGGCGTAGAAGATATGTCTATGGTAGTTGATCGTCTAACTCTCGCACCACGAGCCTTCGTACCACCGGCCTTAGTACCGGGGCCACTAGATGATTGTCCAACTCTGACACCACCCCCCTCCTACCACCAGCCTCACTACTGGGAGAAATATCAGGCTCCTCATCAGATATCTCTCGTCTAGGGGGTGGATCCAGAAAAAAAGTTTAACACAAAAGTAAACACAAGATATTATAAGTTATTGGAATATTCATATTTGAAAAAATACTCACAATAGGGATGAGTGGAGAAACACCCATCTGTATCATGCGACGATTATTTTCTGTCATCTTTTTCTGCCACCTCTCTTCAATGAGTGTCATTTATTGAAATGAAAACAAATATAGAAGTAATTAGAAACAGATAACTAATGTGTAACCCAAAAAAAATATAGAAAAACCATTCTGATAAAAAAACATAAAGCAACCGAATATTTATGGTTGTTTGAAGGTAAGTACTAGGATACACACTCTGAATGATGTAGGTGAAACATGTAGGTGAGAACACGACTGTATGATTCTATATATTTCACACCACAACTTTGGGTTCACAATCAACTCTGAAAATTGAGCTATTGGCATCATCATAAGTAATAAACGTATTGCTTCCAATTGCAGTAGGGATAGTGTCAACTTCATAATCACCATCATCAAAAACGTGTCTGGGATTTACTTCAACAATTACACCAAATTTAGGATGACAATGATCTTTGACATAAAAAACTTGTTTCACCATTGATACCAATACATATGGTTCATCAGTGACAAGAGTGCTAGTCATGTCAATAACTTGAAATCTACAATCATCAATAAAGGTGCCTTGCCTTGTCATTAAATGAAACCATTGAAATTTCATCATCGTGACTTGACCATGCGAGTAAAAATCCAAAATTATTATTTCCTCCATGACTCCATAATAAGCTACATTTTCAGAACGAGGTCTAGTATTTGATGAACTAGCATAACAGTCTGTTGTGGCAGTTAGCGTAACACCATTACGTTGTGTTCTCAGGTTTCTTGCTCGTTCCATGATAATAAATTTGTATCAATTGATCACAAGTGATTTACAAGCACGGACCATGGTTTTAGGACCAAAAGCCAAAGATCTTATTTCATCAAAAACAGAGTCTGTAGGAAAACACGATACCTGAAATATAAACAAATAGTAAACATAATTAAATATTATTTTTATTTAGTTATTACAGAAATATTTTTACCTTATATTTCAACCAAGAAGAAAACCCTTTTCTATGAAAAGTATCTTTCCTTATCAAAGATAAATAACAATGCTTTCTATATATCAATTCATTATGTTCCCTGTAGATAAAAATAATAATAGTTTAAAAAATATTTACAATTAAAAGAGATAAGATAAGAGATACATTTGCAATTTACTTACTTGATATACTCATCGAACAAATCACAATTGAACAACACTGTGTTATTTTTCATCTCTTTCTGTTTAAGGCTTAATTTCTTCAATGTATATGATCCCGGAATTCCTCTTGTCTGAGGAAGTGATGGAAAACTGGGTTCAATTTCCCCATACTGTTTTTCTTCATTTCTCATTGGTCTATTTATTCCTGTGGTAAGATCAGAAAAATAAATTGAGTAGAAATCCATACATTCTTGAGATAAGTAACCGTTTACAATAGAACCTTCGGGAGAATTCCTATTCCGAACATATGATTTCAATGTGAACATGTTTCTTTCAGTTGGATATATCCAAAGGAAAGTAACGGGTCCTCCAAGAAGTATTTTGGTCGGAATATGGACAGTCAGATGCAACATGCAAGTAAGAAATTATGGAGCGAATATTTTCTCTAACTCGCACAAAATTAATGATGTCTCTGCCAACAGTTTTTGCAAGAAGGATTTGGAAAACCTCTTAGAACAAAGATCTCTAAAAAAATAGCACAACCGAATAACTGATACTCTAACATTATTGGACAAGATATGACGGATTTATATTGGAATCAACTCATGCAAAAGGACGTGATAATCATGAGTCTTCAAAGATTTCAGCTTCAAATCTTTTCTGTTGAACCATTTTGATATATTTCATGAATATCAATTAGGAACTTTAATAGTCTCTAGAACTTCTAGAAATTGATTTATTTCAGCAAGTGTCATCACATAAGAAGCACATAGAACTTGCCATTTATTTTCACTGATACAAACCGGATGCAATTCAGATCTGATCCCCCAATCTACCAAGTCACGCCGAGATCATAAATCATCTTTTGTCTTCCCCTTGACATTTAGAAGAATCAAAAGAAACATTTCACATATATTCTTTTCAATGTGCATTACATCTAAGCAATGATTTAACAAGTTGGTTGACCAATACGACAACTCAAAGAATATAATCTTCTTCTTCCAATTATAATAGGTATCATTGGAAACATTTTTCCTCTTTCTAAATTTCATTACACCCTTCCCAAATGAATAATTGAAATATTTAGATTCATTAATCACATCAGTTCCAGACATAAGCTGAGGTGGATCGTCATTCTCTATGGTATTGCCAAATCTTTGATGATTGTTTCAATATGGATGGTTCATTGGAAAGAATCGTCGATGTCCCATAAAACTAAAACTACGATGATATTTCAGTCTTCTCAATCGAGTATTATTCATACAAATAGGACATGACAATTTTCCTTTTGTGCTCCATCTAGACATCATTGCATAAGCAAGAAAATCATTGATCGTCCACATAAGCGCAGTACGCATCTGAAATATGACTTTTGAACATGCATCGTATGTGGGCACACCCACATCCCAAAGAAGTTTCAACTCTTTTATTAAAGGTTGCATGTATACATCTATATCATTGCCAGGATCAGAAGGGCCAGATGTCAGTATACTCAAGAAAGTGTAAGTATTTTTCATACACAACCAAGGGGGAAGGTTATAAATGTGTATGAAAATCGGCCATGTGTTGTGCGAAGTAAGAATCTGCCAAAATGGATTAAAACCATCACATGAAAGACCCAGTCTCAAATGACGCACGTCGGCTGCAAATTCAGTATATCAATCATCAAATATCTGCCATTCAAATCCATCTGCAAGGTGAACCAAATCTTCATTATTCTTTTTTCTCTCTGTGTCATGCCATCACATTTTTACTGATATTTTGTCAGACATGAAAAAGTTCTGTAATCTTGGGATCAATGGAAAGTGCCACATTACTTTTTGTGGAAAACGAGATGGTGTTTGATCATCTTTTGGCTTCCATCGAGAGGTTCCACATTTGATACAATCATTTCGTTCAACAGTTTCCTCCCAAAATAAGCTGCAATCATTCGAGAAAGCATGTTTTTTTTTTGAGAATCCATGTTCATAAACTAACTTCCATGCCATATAGTGGTTTGAGGGAATATCTGCATCATCTAGAAGTAATTCCTTCAAGAAGGTAAGAATGTAATCAATTGCAGTATTTGAAATCCTGTACATAGTTTTTCCACGAAACAATCAGATTAAAAATTACAACTTTTTTATTTTACCACATTTCCAATATACTGGAGTTGTCACAACATCATTCAATTTTTTTCACCCTATCCACATCATCATTTTCATTGGACGCATCATGTGTGATTCTATCAAAATCTTATTGGCTGGAAATCCTTTCCTTCTCATGATTCCGAATAAATGGAAACCAATCATATATCAAACTCTCTAATTCAGTCTTATCATTTTGATCATCAACATTTTGAGATTCCATTTTCTCTCCATTGTGATACCACACATAAGAGTATGTTTGGAAACCATATTTGGTTATATGATATCTAACTGCTTCACGAATCAACCAAGGTCTTCCAACACAATTAAAACATGGGCAGTGTATGCGACCACTATCTGAAGCCTTGTCAAATGAAAAATCTAGAAAGATATTCAAATTATTTTGAAAATCGGTTGAAATCCGATCGGTTTCATACATCCAACTTCTATCCATTCTATAAAAAAATTGCAATAGGTCATTTCAAAGAAATTAAATAATATTGATGTTTAATCAAAAAAATATTTAGGTAAATGAGAATTGTTTACTTTATATAAAAGCATAAATGACATATTACTCTATTTGAGAATCATATTAAGAAATACAACAAAATACAGTGTATATAAGAAAATAAGATACAGAATTTCTAATGCCTATATTCAAGGATTTCCCAGTAAGATATTGGAAGTGGATCAAGGATTACATAATCCTTAAGGGTATTATTGGGGGTACATGATTTTTATACTTTAACTTCTTCAGGGAGATCAGGATGAGAAGTAGGATGAGGATCAGGGGAGTGGAAGGACTGTCCAAGGGGGGTTTGGGGTGTCCAGGGGGGTGCGGGGTGTCTCGGGGGGTGGTGGGGCTGTCCGGGGGGTCGGAGGTGTCCAGGGGGTGGGAGGCTATCTAGGGGGTCAGGGTGTCCAGGTGGGCGGGCTGTCCGCGGGGGTGGCCAGGCTATCCAAGGGGGTAGGGGGAGTCCAGGGGGGTGGGTGGGCTGTCCAAGGAGGTGAGAGGGGTGTCCATGGGGTGGGTGGGGTAGTCCGGGGGGGTATGGGGTGTCCAGGGGGTGGGCGGGCTGCCCATGGGGGTGGTGGGGCTGTCTAGGGGGTCTGGAGTGTCCAGGGGGTGGGCGGGCTGTCTAGGTGGGTGGACGGGCTATCCACGGGGGGTGGTCGGGCTGTCCACGGGGGTGGCGGTGCTATCCAGTGGGGTCAGGGGTGTCAAGGGGGTGGGGGGGGCTTTCCAGGGGGTGGGGGCGTCCGGGGGGATGGGGGTGTCCGGGGGGTGGTGGGCGGGTGTCCGGGGGTGGGGTGGGCAGGCTGTCAACAAGGGTGGGGGTTGTCATAGGGGGCACGAGCTATCCAAATGGGTGGGTGGGATATCCACGGGGGTGGCGGGGCTGTCCGGGGGGGTCGGGGTGTTCCGGGGGTAGGGGGCTTTCCAGGGGGTGGGGGTTAGTTCTATAAATTTAGCGGCAGCTTCGGGGAATCATCACAGAATTTTTTTTAGTGGCGTATTTGGTTTTAGCGACGGTTTCACCTGCCAAAAAATGGAAAGGATATAATAGTGGTTTGAACTTCAATTATATCCTCACCATTTTTTGTTAGGGAAAACAACCGTTAAACAAAAAACAGTAAAAAAATATTGAACTTAAATATTGGTGGTTTAATCCACCACTAAACAACCATTAGGCATATATAGCAGGGGTTTAAAAGTTTGCTATATATCGCTTTAAAAAAACCCAACTGTAGAATTTGAAACCCTGGAAGATAAAAACAAAATTCAATACATATGTTTAAAATTATATCCATATTCACCACACCCACCTATGAGATCATATAATCATGAAGGTTATCAAAATGGTTACTAGAATGTAAAAATTAATCGACTATTTCGTGAATACATTACATTATTTAATCCAGGAAAACCATTCAAGTGGATATTAGATTATTAAGACATCCTTATAAGACATTAATGAAGGAAGAAGTGAACTCATTAAAAAATATAATGAGATGTACAAAATCTAAAAATGGTATTAAGCTATGGGATATTATTGGTAATGCTCAAACATGGATCCAAACTTATAAAGGATTCACTAAGAATAAATATGTTTAATGAGATTTTAGATTACAATAAAAATGGGATCTGTCATTGTAAAGTTCATAATAAACCACTTAGAAAACATTTTACCTATTTTATAAACATATATTTAAAAACCACTCATTTATATAATTAAAATATAAATAGGTTTCATTATTAAAGAAATCAAATGTTGGCATCATAAAAACATAACCAAATAGTCACTCAGTGAGTCGATACCACCTACAAAAAAAATTAGGCACACTTTATGAATACAATGATCTCTAAGAAGAACTTAAGAATAACTCGCCCAAAATTCTTGACCAAAGGAACCTAATACATAATCACTATAAATCTATAAGAAAATAAAATACATTAAAAACCACCACTACAAACTCTATAGAAAAAAATAAGAGGAATCTCCATGATCCCAGGAAAATTCCACCATTCTTAGGTGGAATCATCATATTAGTGGTAGTATGTCGTATGTTTAGTTACAAATGATATATGAAACCAAATTCAACCCTAGTCATAGACATCTTCCAATCATGTATTAGTCATTGATTCAATATCAAATAGTGTGAATCATAAAATTTTCCAAAATCCCTAAAATAGGAAGAAATGACGTGATCTTTCTACATATTGAAATAAATGTTGAAATTGGAGGAAGAGGACTTGTATTTGGGAAGTGGTTTAAAGATTCTAACCTGGATGGTGGAGTTGCAGCCGATCGGATGACAGAACTCGGGTTAGGGTTCACCTGGGCGTTGTGGCTTTTGGAAATTGGGGAAACCAGAGTTAACCCACATCACTGCACATCTTAATAACGGTACAAGATCATGACATATAGGTTAAATAAAAATAGAAACAAAAACATATAAACATAAAAATAAAAACTAAAAACTGAAATATTAGATAAATTTCAAAAAAAAATAAGGTACCAGTTAAGAAAATACCTAATTTAGGATGGGTCTGATAAGATTCGGAAGGAGATTAGCAGGTTGAATGGGATTGAGGAAGCGGAAGCCGACGGAGCTCCAAGATCACCAAATTTCTCATGTTTAGGGTTCTGTATCGCGAATGGTGGAGAGAACAGGCCGCTGTTATTTTGGAGGAAAGTTTTACCAAAAGTTTTTAAAAACCGTTGGTATATATTTTCAGGCCACACCTATACCAACAGTTCCTTTGAACCGTTGGTAAAATCTCCCCTAAAACACACCTATACCAACAGTTATCATTGAACCGTTGGTAAAAACTCCCCTAACCACATCTATACCAACGGTTATAATGAACCATTGGGGAAAGCTCCCATAAACACACATATACCAACGGTTCTTTAGAATAGTTGGTAAAAGCTCCCCTAAACCATCCTTTACCAACAGTTTCATAAAACCGTTGGTATGGAAGTGTGGGAAAAAACCCACATTCCAGTAGTTTCCCTACCTTCAAAAAACCCATCAAATTCCTATCCTAAGGATATCTATGCACGTCAAGCTCCGCAGTCAGTGTCCCTAAGCTGCGCCTCCCTTACTCACAGAAGGAGTAGAGGAGTGACTGTCAGAGACTGAAGATAAGCTGCTTCATCTCGATCCATGTAGGATATCCACAAGTAGCTAACTACTCCATCTCCTAACTCAGCAGTTGTATACCAGATCTCTTGCTGAGTGCATCTGATACTACGTTCCCCTTCCTTGGAGAATAGACTATCTCGAAGTCATAGTCCTGGAGGAACTCAAGACAACGTTGTTGTCTCAGGTTCAGTTCCTTCTGAGAGAAGATATACCTCAGACTCTTGTGATCAGATTAGACTGTAAAACACTCTTCCACCAAGTAATGTCACCACATATTCAAGGCGAAGACCACTGCTGCCACCTCTAGGTCATGGGTAGCGTAGTTTTTCTCATGTTGTCTCAGCTGTTGAGAACCTTGCACAATCACTGCTCGCTCCTGCATCAGGACACATCCATGCCTGGTCCCTGATGCATCATAGTAGACTACGTACCCGATGCCCTCCTCTGGTAGCCTCAAGATGGGGGCACTTGTCAGTCTCTACCTCAGCTCATGGAAACTCTGCTAGAATATCTCTAACCACATGAAAGATTTCCCCTTCTTCATCAATGCTGATAAGGGTTCCACAACTCAAGAAATGTAAGGCACAAACCTACGGTAGTAACAGGATAAACCTAGTAAACTCCCAACATCCGTCACACTTCTAGGTGGCTCTCAGGCAAGAACTGCCTCAATCTTCGATGGATCCACTAAAAATCTAGCCTCCGAGATGATGTGTCCCAAGAAGTGAAACTCTCGGATCCATAATTAGCACTACAAGAGCTTAACATAAATCTATTTCTCTCAATGTGTGTCCAAAACTATCTGCAGATGATAGGCAGGCTCCCCCTCTATGGATAAGTATATCAAGATGTCGTCAATAAAGACTACCACAAAGCAATCAAGGTATGGCTTGAAGATCCTGTTCATGAGCCCCATGAACATTTCTGGCGTGTTGTTCACACTTAATGTCATATCCAAGAACTCATAATGGCCATACCGGCATCTGAAGGCCAACATCTGCACATCCTCATCTCGTACCCTGAGCTGGTGATAGCCTGATATATGGTCTATCTTTGAAAACCACAATGCTCCCTTCAGCTGATCAAAGAGATCGTCAATTCTTAGTAGTGGGTACTTGTTCTTCACAGTCACGTCATTCAGGCATAGATAGTCAACACAGAGTCTCAAACTCCCATCCTCCTTCTGGGAGTACAAAATCGATGTTTCCCAAGGAGAAACACTAGGCCTAATGAACCCCTTGCTCTGTAAATCCTCCAGCTGCACTCATAACTCTCATAGCTCCACGGGATCGATCAGATATGATGGTGTAGATATTGGTGTAATCTCGGGGTACAAGTCAATATAAAAGTCCATCTATCTTCGAGGAGGTAGACCCAGAACATCATTAAAGAAAACATTATCTTACTAGTCCACCACTACAGGATATCTCGGGCTCTCAACATCAACTACTCTGAGGGTAATTCTAGCCAAATAATGTGTGATTGGATGCACAAACCTCTGGGTAAGTCCATCCTATGCTGCAAAGGTTCCATTCTTGCTGGTGAATTAAAACCTTGTCCCATCCATGAGAAAACACTACACTTTGCGCCTAATATAGTCGATTTGATCATGGAATGTAGATAACCACTCTATACCCAAGGTGATATCGTAAGGCGTCGACGCCGCTACTAAGAGATCCCTGCCAAATCTCCCTCCCCCTTGAGTAAGCCCACACTGCTGACACCAGTGCATAATCATCGAATATGCTCCCTTAGGAGTCTCTAGCTGTATGGATTGAGCCAAATACTCCACTGTTATCTCCGAGCTCCGAATGAGGGTCATGGAAATAAAATAGTGACCGACACCTGTGTCTATAAGTACTAAAACTTAGGTTAAGTAGACACAGATCATACCTCGAATCATCTCTAGAGTGTCGTTGCCATAGGCCTCAACTGTCTGAATTTGACCTCGTCCCTATCCACCTGCTCCCTGTGGTCGGGGTGGACCACCTGAAGGTGGTGGCGATAAAACCTCGAATCGTCACCCACTGCCTGCTGCACGACCACCTCCTCTGATACATCCTCCTGCTGCTTGTGGACCTCCTCGATCAAATATTTGCCTCTGTCCAAGAGGTCCTTTGACCGTTTACTGGTCTTCCGTTCGACAAGTTGGGCAGTCGCGAGCCATGTGACCCTGCCCACTGCATGGATAACACTGCCTGCTCCTTGCCTATCTTAATCTGTCTCGAGAGACCTGCACAACTGACCCTGTATGTTGTGGTCGTCCACCTATAGGTATGGTCCTCTTGGACCTCTGTGTCATATGTCTTCTTCTAGCTGCTGATGACTCTACTACGTGTTGTCCGGTGGTGGATCTTGCTGCTGGTGACTACTCAGCAAGGAAGCTCTCCACTATGAGTGCTCTCTCTAACTCCCCCACCTTTTTTGGGATGCTGAGAGAAATCATAGAAGCTCTAATATTCCATTTGAGCCATTGATCGAAGGTTCGGGCCATGAAGAAAGTGTCCTGCACCATGTCAGTTGAGTAGCGCGAGAGGTCGATGAACCTCACTGAATGCTGATCCACGATCATGCTACCCTACTGCAAGTAGAGAAGCTCTTGTATATGAACTGAGCGTAAAGTATCAGGGACAAACTCTTCCCTAAAAAGGCTCTCGAAGTCTGCCTAGATGAGAGTGACCTCATCATGAACCTGGAGCATCAATATCTACCATCTTCCCACTACTGACTAAAGAATACTAGCAGTGAGAATTACCATTAGATCAGCTGGTGTCCCTACCAGTAGAAAAACACTAACCACGACCTCCATCCAGTCATCAGCAGCCTGCAGATCAGTCTCTTCCCAGATCTTTAGTGGCCTCTGGCACTGAAACTCGTGCAACGCTCTCAAGCGACGTGCACCCTTTGTTTCTAGGGCTGGTGGAATTGGCTGCCCAAAGGGTAGTGGTGCTGATGGTACACCACCTGATGGTACAGCTGCCGTAAGTGGGCCCCGCACCGAAGCCTCGTCGCTCGGTGGGATATCATCACATACTCTACATGGAACCATGGCTGGCTGTCTGTATGAAGTCATCCTGAAAGAAACAGGTGTGTAAAGGTCAATAAGTTATACCTGGTGTGCTGACTCAAAGAGATCGCATGAAAAACATTTCAAAAACACACACGCAATCGGTTTTTTCATGCACTGGGTCGAAAATCAGAAGTCAGGGTCTTGGTGTATGGATATGTCAGCCGCCGCACCAACACTGGATTACCCAAACTGATAACCACACTCAAAACACTTAACACAATTTCTGATTAAAATATCAGAGTCCATGTTCTTTGGTAGAACCTCCCTCTGATACCAATTTTTCATGACCCATCCCCCAAGGCCCATGTCGTGACTACCCCAAGCCCACCTTCCATAGGCCAGGGGCTGGCGACGAGCACCAAAAAGGCCTATCCCTAAAACTAGGAAGGCATTTCCTTTTTAACCCGCAAACCACACTGTCCAAGAACACAACATGATACAATAACAAGGTAAAATATATAGTAAAAGGGTGTGTAATGTATGTAAAGGGGGGCAGAATACAAGCCCAACTGGAAAGTACAAGTAAAATTGAAAACTGCTCCTGCGAACACCCGTCAAGGATCCTACCTGAAGGGTAGGTACAACTCTCAAAAAAATTTCTATACGGTAAATCTCGTCTAACGTTCCACCTCCAAGCATCCCCCAGTCCTGGTACCCTCATCCTCAGTCAGCATTTTCTGTCGTCAGCACAAGACACAATAAGGTGTAGGCATAGCCCATATAGGGGTGAGTATAACAATACTCAGTAGGGACACCGAGACACCCGAATGTCTCTCAAAATCCACAAAGGATAAACCAAAAAGCATGAAAACAACATCTAACCCTACATAGGTATAGGCCCATACAAATACCTATGTTATCAAGTATACACATCTCACTCATGAGGAAACATGAGGCCCAACTCCTTAGCCAAAAACTCAACTGTTCCATGAAGGAATGAATACCACAAAGGTAACACCAAAAAGTAAGTACCACAAAGGTAACAACACATAGAAGAATACCACATAGGTATCACCACCAAGGTAAGTCCCACAAAGGTAACACCACATAGAATAATACAACAAAGGTATCACCATGAAGGTAAGTACCACAAAGGTAACACCACACAGAAGATTAACACAAAGGTTTCACCACACAGAAGTGTACCATAAAGGAAAAGACTCATCTCACACTAGGTATAACTTAATTACGATATTATATATGATTAACTGTATTGATATATAATCTTACTTCATCTAGAATCTCTGCTATTGACCCATAAAAGATGGAAGATGACCCACACATGATATGAAGATGACCCACAAAGGATCTAGAGATGACCCACAAAGGGTCAGTATGCGCTGACCCACACAGGATCGCTGAGCGTTGACTCACATAGGATCCGATGATGACCCACATAGGATCTGAAGACTCTTCAAGTACAACCAACCACTGGGTTCCCGGACAAATAACGCTTGATTCTGGGAGGTTCCGCTCCACAATCCATCGGTAGATACTTCAACTACCATGAAGTCCCACGAAGAAGCACCGCAAAGGTCTGTCATGTCATAAGGGACCTAACGTGACAGACGACATGTCAATCAGACCCCTGGTCTGTAAGTTATTAGCGTTTTCATTTCGAGGGCCCGGTTGGATTCGAGTTCGATCCAACCCGGTCGTACCCCAACTTTATCCAAAACTCAAGTGGAGTATGCCAAAATGACCACCTCAATCCATTTACTCTGGCGCCATAGACGGTTCGCCAAACGGATGCTCGGTTCTCAAGATACATCCAAAAAGGCGTATCTGGGTCTAGATGGGCCCGGGTCTGGTCCGACCCAGGTCGACCCAGCCTGGGCCGACCCGACCTGGTTCGGGTTGACCTAGCCTGACCCGGGTCCGGCTTGGCCCATGAAGAGGAAACCCTGCCCACTGGGTGTGACCTAGCCTGCTGGGCGCGACCCACATTGAAGCCCGTATATGGGGTGGCCCCTTAAGGTTGGGTCCGCCTTAGCAGCCACTCAGGATGGGAGGATCCCACTATGTCACCTAAACAGTCCAATGGACCGTTCGACTGGGTGTGGTGTCGTGTTATCATGCGGGACCCACTGGAGCGATCCAGCTCGGCGTCATGCGGCCGACCGAAATGGTCAGCCCTTCTTCTAGCGGCGTGGACGCGCGCCGCTCCTCCACCAAGGTCAGCCAGATACTGGCCGCCCTCCGACCTCCGCCGCGGCCAAGAGGCCGCAGTCTCCAACTCCTGCGGTGCAGACGTGTGCTGCCGCTTCACCATGTGTCTGGTCGGCATGCCAGCTGCCACCCTACTCCGCCACAGCTGATGGGCCACATCCTCTTGCTCAACCGGCTGCACAGACACGTGAAACCCTACCTCCATGCGGCCAGCCAGCATGCCATCCGTTGTCCTCCCACCACCGCAACTGACGGGCCATGGCCTCCTTCGCTACCAGCAGCATGTTTGCTCTACCGCTGCCATCATGGCCTACGAAGAACACATCAACATTAAAGATGCAGAGAGATTAGGCCATGTTTTTTTGGTCTGCACCCTCCACATTAGGCTAATATCATGTAGTTTTGAGAAGAAAGTTTCAACATAAAACCAAAAATAACAACATATTCACACCCCTAACTCATTTTCTCATTGCAGGTGGCATGTAGAAGAGGATGAAGTCGATGAAGGGGACACTGCCATTCATCACTCCCACAAAAATTTTTTGATCCAGGATCGGGAATCATCCTCATTCTTGAAACTGAGAAAGTTCTTTATTGGGGAAAATTCTTCAATGGAGGATTATCCCGCAAAGGCCTCCTCTACCTTACGCTAATGAAAAAACAACCCTCAATTCCCTCAAGAAGAGGTAATAAAATAACTCTTAATTAACAGGTTGTTTCATTAATTTAGTTTCAATTATCCCTATTAATTAAAGATAATTGTAGTTACATATTTTGTGTAACCGAGCATTTAATTACAAGCCTTAAATGCCCGACCACCCTCGTCTGATACCAACCTCCACAATACAAAAAAATAGGTCTCAAAAATAAAAATAAAATGTTATTTATTTTATTTTTCTTCTTCCACGAAAAACTGAAAAAGTAACTTCCACCCTCGACCTACTACGAATGAGGTGAAGGTCTCTTTAAGCGAATATCGACACTGTGAGTTCAACAATTTTCTCAAATTTCAATTCCGAGCTCCAGTTCAAAAGATACAAAATTCCACTTAGGTTTTTACTGAACGTACCCAAAACAAGTTCAGAAATTCATTCTGGGCACATCGAGCCTCGAAATCACGTGCCGTCGATTTTTGTGGACTTGTAATATTTCCATATAATTTAAAAAAATTACTTGAAAAAATCTAGGTCTTAACATATATGGTCATATAAAGAGAAATATTATTCCAGTACATATGTATAAAATTTTAAATTTATTATTCAGAAGGTTTGAGTGAGTGTGATAAATGGTAGGATGTAAGGTAAGAAAATAAGTTACAAGATCACTTTTTATAGTGCCTATTTTTGTTTCAATTTACATTAAGGGAAATTTGTGTTTTTTTATTTTTTTAAACATAATATATTTTGATTTTATTCATTTTATTTATAGGTTTTTAGACTACTATTTACATTGTCCCTATTTTTTTAATTAAAAAATATTTTTTGATTCCTTTATAAGATGGAAAGTTTATTTCTATTATTTTTTTGAAAATATTTTTCCTCCATATCTAAAATCATAAAAAATATTTTATGGAAGTCCTAATATAATATTTAATTATTTTTGAAATTTTTACTATGTTTTAATTACATTACAAAAATTTCAATGGAATCTTCTCTCCATTTTCTGAATTGGAAATTTTTGAATTTCATTTCAAATGTTAAAATTGAATGTTTCATAATATTCATATTATGAATAGATTTTAAATATCTCAAATCCAATATTAACCCAAATATTTTTGTAATTGATTCCTTGAGTTTTAAAAAAAAATTATTCCAATTTTAGGGGATATTTTTTTTAAAATTTTTCAAAAGAAAAAGTTGTTTTTCTTGATTTTCGAAGCATATTTTTAATTCATTTATAAAAATATTTTTCATTTATATCAACAACCTTCATAGAATATTAAAATCACTGGGTATATTCACTAATATAAAATCCAATTTTATTATTATTATAGACTATGATAATCATGTTCTATGGATATTTTTATGAAACATGTAGCTTTCTAATGATTTAATTAAGTTGTACTGAAATTTTGAACAATTAGGCGATGTTATGGAAAAAATATATATAGTTTCCATCGTGTGATGGATGTAACTAGAATTATATATTAATCCAAAGAACTAGTTTACGGTTTATATATCATGGTGTATTATAAAAGGGAATGGGTAGGATACCCAGTCCAATATGAGACTCTATCGATTATATTTATGGTAAAGGCGGCTTGCACCCAATCGATTGTGGGACTCTATACACTATGTTGTGATGGACTTTATATTTATCGAAGATTATGGAAATTATTTTATATTATTATTTGTATGTAAAAAACTAATTTATTATTCTTTTTATATGATCTCATGTCTCATATTTTATTATTGAGGATTCCTCACTCTTATGACATATTTCAATTTTTATGAGAGAGTCTTATGTATGGACTACTGATTTATAGTCTATGAATTATTAGGTTTGTTTTTGTTAGTTATTATCTTGTTAGAATATACTTTTGATTATCTTATTCTCAATTATTATTATCACTTTTCATCAAACTTATTCACAGATATTGAGACTCTATGATTACTCCTACATAAGTATCTAATTTTAACATGTTGTGAAGAATGGTATTTTGTATGATATCTTGAAGAGGGGAACTGTGGGAGAATATAATTATTGTATATTTTGGAGTTATATCATGAAATAATTTTATAATATATCTATTCTATAAAGACAACAATCTTTTAGAGTTCCAAAAAATGTATTGTTGAGAGGTGAATTGTGCTTTCTTCTAGAATGGATGATATATATATATATATATATATATATATTGATCAGTTTTCTACATATACGATTCAATATGAATACCTGCTGTCAAAAAACAGTAAATCTAATTTTATTATTAAATAAATAGTTGTTTTTTATCCTATATGTTTTATAATTTTATTACAGTGTTTTATTAACTCATCTAACACAATGATTAAACATCATATAAAAATTTTAGAATTTGATTATTCTTACATAAATAGTGGAAATCACAATTAGGCCTCATCATAATTAAGGGATTATTTATAGTTTTTCTTACAACATAATAAATTTAGATTAAGTAGATAATGAATATCGTTAGAAAATATAAATTAGTTTTTTGCCTCTAAGTGTGAAAAATTATGTCATGATAATGGGATCACAACCACCATAAAATTTTAGGCCCGATTTGTAGATTCACACCACTCTACATTTGATGCTGTAGAATGTGGATTTTAGATATTCTGAAACCAGAAAGAGTAAATATGTTAATATTTAATTGAATTAATATTTAATTATTCAATTTATATTTATCTATAAAGACAATTTTTAAAATGTTCTACTTACACTTTTCATGTTCTTATTTCATTTTTATGAATGAAAATTTACCGCTCCATTTATTTTTTTATATAATATTTGAGGGGTATAATTTTTATGAAAATCAAACGATTTTGTGATATTTTATTGTAAAATTTTTTCAAAATTCATAAATTATATTTTCTGTTAATTACCAACCCACTTAAATCACATCTAATTTTTTATTTCCCAATATTTTCATTATTTTTATTTATTTTTGTAACTAAAAATATCCTCGAAAATATATTTTTTTGGAATTAAAATATATTTTTCATGGAAAGTTTAGAGTTAATGGAATATTCATATATATTAAGACCACCAAAATTTAGTAGAAATTATTATGTAGAATTTAAATAGAAAAAATAGATATTATTGAAAAATATAACCATCAAGCAATAAATTATTTTATTAAATCCATAGATGTTACTAGAATGTGAATATAACCCCACGATCTATATTGATTGTAATAAAAATGTTTTTATATAAAATGATAAAATTATCAATATTTTTTATTAGTATAACTTCTTATTGTCAAATATTTTCAGATAACATTGATTTAGAAATATGATTTACTTTTCATTTTTTTTTATCATGGTTCATATTAGAATCCAAGAGAAATGATTGGTATATATAATGTGGATTATAATTATTTCATAGTGGTTAAAAATGAATGAATTTATAAGATATACCCTTGATTAAATAGAATTTTAAATATCATGAAAATAGATAGAGAAACCGATGATAATAAAATCCTTATATAATAAATTTGAAGATAAATTTAAAAGATGTATAGGTAAAATAAATTAGAAATTTAGGAGAGAAATTTTCTTTTATAATAAATGAATTATTAGATAGAATATATTTAACTATTTGAGTTGGAATTCAATAATATAGATGAGACTAAAAGTAAAAAATATGAAATATATCCTTTTAATAAATCTTTAATTTATTTTATTTTTCTTATAATAGTACAGGATCTCCCAGTGACATTGATGAAGATATATAAAATCTAATACAAGATATTAATAATATATAATAAAATTAACGAAGAAGAAAAAGTTTTAGTAATAATAAAAAATGTAAAATGTAACCACAATTAAATCTATTCTCTAATGGTTGAAATGATCTAGAATAAATAAATCTGGTCATATAGTAGAAAACACGAAGAATTATTCTATAAAGGGTAAGATTAATGAAAAGAGTTTTATATTAATATGGAAGGTATGAATTGGATGTTTCCACTATGGAGGTGGATAAGAATAAAAAAGGTGACACATTTTTAATATTTAGATCTATTGAGGAATATATTTTATCAATAGGATTATTTGATAATGTTTCTTGTATTATATAATTGCATGTTATGTGGGATAATTTTTCTAGTGAGCCTATGAAACTTAGTTAAAATAAATATTTTATGATGAAGACTAATATATTTAAGATTGATTTTATATAAAATATAAGGGAATATAAATAAATCTTGAAAAAATCTTATTTTTATAGTATTAATATGGTTTATGGGGTGTCTAAATCTATAAAGGCAGAGAATTCAGAGCTAAAAATATAAGTTTAAAGGATAAATAAAGCCTTAAAAAATTTACAAGTGGAATGGAAAATCTGAACAAGTTGAAAAATTGAAAACCAATACAATGAATAAGAATTTCATTTCACATGTTTGAAATTATTTTAATATATATAAAAATTTAATTTTTTGAATTTTTTAATTGAGATATTTTACATAATAGTTTTCTAAAATGGTTTATTTTTCATCATTAAATATTTAAATGAAATATGATATTTAATTTCTCATTTGGCCAAAAAATATATTCCATCTCTAAATATAATTTTATGTTTAAGATATATACAAAATTTTTAGTTGGGGTTCCCAATGGATAAAAAAAGGATCATATCCATTCTAAGAATGATCACATACACAGTGTATCCATGTAGAAAACAATCATTCCCAATATTTGTTTGTGTATTGTGATTTATTATTATTATAATTATTATTTTTATATATTTTTTGATTCATTACTATTATTTAATGTATTCCTTGAATATAAATTAACTATTTTTGGTACTATGATTTAGTTATTTTTATTTATAGGGAGTTCATTAGAGATAATCATACAATATCTCATCATTCAGATATAATAGTAAGTCTTTCATTAAAACATAATTATTAAATTATGTATTATGAATTTTTTTAATGCTTATATTTTTTCTATATATGGTAATTTAAATTTTGAAGGTGAATTACATTTAATTTCAATAATAATTTTCTTAATACTATTTTATAAACATATTTCATGTATATGGATATATTAATTCCTTATAATATCGACTACCCTTATTCTATTTGAAATGTTTTCATGTTATCTTATTACTTGATTTAAAAAAAAGAAATATTTATAATAAGAAAATAAAGTTTTTTTGTATTTTATATTTATTAAAATGTGGGAGAATGATGAGTGGATCCTTGGCCTTTTGGATGTTTAGTTTTTATAATAAAAATAATAATTTCATTGTATTAAATAATAAGGAATTTTTAACTTCTATATTATTTAATTATTTGTTCATGATGTTTATTTATTAAATTACATTATAATGCTTAAATTGAATATCTATTTATAGATACCATATTTCATTTTCTACAAGTTCCATGAGTGTTCCCCAGTTAAATGTTTATATATAAACATAAATCATTATTAATATTTTTCTTCAAGTGTTCTTACCAAAACCAAGATCAATTTAAATGCTTCCTTAATTCAAAATATGGGGAAAATTGTGTTTTCAGGTGCTTCTTGGAGATAAAATACAAAGGATTTTATGTGTTCCATACCAGTATATCAGATTCTATTGAATTTGATAGTTTGATGCAATCATGAACTATATTTATCATATTAGAGTAGTTCTTATTGAGTATTAAAGATTATGGATTTAAAAAAATATTTACCATGTCAACCAAATACATATTCACACGACTGAAGATAATATCATTTCTTGTACAAGATGCAATATTGTAGAATTAAATTTCAGCAAGAATATATGTGATAACAGTGTGGATTAACCCTAATTATGATATTTTCATAATCATTAAATATATATGTCATAGTTTACATTTTATTATAATTTATTATTGTGTGTTGGTTCATACAACATGTCTCCATCATTATATGATGATTGTTTCTAGAAAAAATCGTTTATTGATAGTTTATTGTATTGATTATAAATATGAATTATATGATAAAAATGATCATTAAAATCACTAAATTATTACACATCCTATATAGAGTTCTATATCAAGATAAATGAAACATTTTCTTATTCATAAGGATTTCAAAATAGTTTATGTACTGTTTACTACATATTGTAAAATATAACTCATTTTCGAGTCTATTTTGTAATACCTAAAATCAATATAGACAATGATGATGAAAACACTGTCTAAGAATGTTTATTCATAGAGTAATATATTATTTTTTCTATATAAGGAGTGGACATATATTTTTATATATTCCCAATGTCATATTTATTATTCACATAAAGAAGGTATTGATATGCTAATGAACTATAATGAATGAACATGGACTATATTGATATGTTTTCACTATAATAATGAATAATGTTGACAATGTTGACGTTTTTTTGTAATATAAGGGTACATTGTAAGATATATTAATTATTATTTCACTTTTATTGAACAAAAATTGAAATTAAAAATTGTATCAAAATCAAGGTTTGTGAATTATAAGGCATGATTTATGTATTCTATATTACATCAATTTTTTTGGTCAAAACCATTATAGAGATATTGAATCTATTTTTAAATGGAGTTAATCATTACATATAGATGAAAAAATACATTTGGAGATCAATTCCCTTAATTGTTTCCATTATTGAAGATGACCATTAAAATATATTCTTATGCATTCACACACATGTCTATGTTTTGAGGACACTAAGAAACTATGAATTAGAACATTCATTCTTGGTTTTATTCTGAGAATGGATTGATATGTTGTTATTTGATGAAACCTAATTGTATTTTAGGATTATTCATGGATCTAGTATTTATAATAAAGATCTTGAATGCTCATTAAGTTAAAATCTAGGTTTTTCATATTCAAAAATTCTATATGATTCAAATATATTTTCATATAACATTACTTTTAATGTTGTATTCACTCATCCCATAAATATGATTTCTAACAATCAAAAGAAAAGGAATTTTTTTCTCACATAAAAAAAATTAAACCTCTTGGTTAATCTTTGTATTTTTTAAAATTATGTTTTTTGTTTCTAAATGCCACTTAGAAAAGAATGGAAAATGCGGGTTTATATTATAATTTGAATAAGGATGTTAGAGTTGTACCTCAATGTGTTAATATAATGTTATTTTAATGGGATTTTAATATAAACAGAATTTTATTCAATAAATCATATGAATATATATATATATATATATATATATATATAATTTTAAGGTGTTAAGAGTGGGTTCAGTATTTACATAAACAACTATAATTTCATTTTTTTGTATTAGTTTTTTTCTCTACCCACAATTTTCACCCATTGATTTTTTCATTATTAAAATAAGTATATCTTCATATACTCTATGTTATGCATATTATTTTTAATATAATATTATGATTTTTTTATATTTTTATTTTGGAAATTCATTTCTCTTATCTTTTTCATCTATTATATAGGAAATAATACCATTATCACAAACTATTTTCTACCTAAAAAAATTCAACAGGATTCTATGAAACCCCATTATTCTAAATATGGAATATATTTAAAAAATACTCAAATTTTGTAGAAGTGTTAGTATATTATGATTTTATAAAAACAAAACTATTATATCAAATCCAATTATTTCTGGAAAAACAAAAATAATTCCAAAAATCAAATCCCTTTTTATTTAAATTCAAATCGGATTTTAAAATCAAATGTGGTAATTTTTTTTGGAAAACAAATAAATTAAATTTAAAAAATACATATACCTAAAAAATGTAATTTAAATAAACTATTTTCATAATATAAAGTAAAATATTAAAATATTAATAAAATAAAACTCAAGAGTAATTATACATGAATAGATCACAATCATCATAGGAATGAATAGAATACATTAAAGAAAGAAATAGTTAATTTTTAGTTATATATATAGAATCATTTTTTATCAAATATGTCATCCCCTACGATTATGAAAAATAGTCTCATGACCCTTCCACTCACATTCATGGAACAATTAATGAGAATTTAATTGTGTTATTATGAAAATCACAAAAAATAATCATATTAATTTTATACATAATTTTATTTTAGATTAGGTTCTTAATGGTTGTATCCTAGTTGGGATCAATGTTTTTAAAATACTTCCATGGATTAATTCACAAAATTCATGGTTAGGATATGGGATTTGAAAATTAAAAAAATGATACATTTTAGACTCTCCCAAATAAATGATAATTCCTAATTAACATGAATGGTTACCAAATAGTTCCACTAAACATGAATTACTTATTGTCTAATATTTATTAAACTCTAAAATCACCCTACAAGATTAAAAAATCTTTTAAATAAATCATCTATCTTATAGAATACTTTATTTATCTCTATCCATTACATGAAACATAATAAAAATTAATGGATTATTAAATAAAATATAACTTTTTTTAGAATTCTTCCCACTATAGTATATAATAATTACAAGAAGTTACAATGATTAGTGATCAAAATTTACCTCCAACCAATATTATTAGTTCAATGAATATTTAACTTATACCCCATGGTGAACATTGATGCGCCTCTATATAGATCAATATGATGGGATGTTATAAACACTAGAAATTTTATCTTTCCACAACACAACATAAATATTTTTATAAATGAAAAATCATTTAGTTTAAAATAAATTGTCTCTTAAATGAACGCATGGGATGAATCTCATAAATATTTCATCAAATTTACAAATTATGAATCCATTAATACTATTTTATAATTCCAAATGAAATTACATTTCAATAATCCAATCTATAATAAAATAAATTCATAAATGATGGGAAAAATATCATACATACATCATCATTATAATAAATCCCTTCTATTAAAACCCTCATAATAATACGTATTCTTGAATCTTAACATTCAATGGAAATCGATGGTGATTTGAATATAGTTTATATTTCAGATGATTGATCACAATATTTTTCTACTAAATTTAACATAATCGTTTATATATACATAATACGTAGACCTATGTGAAATATATATCGATATAAGGACAAAATATTAGCTATCAAAATTTTATATCACATAATGATTATATAAATTTCATTTAAATATTAGATAAATAATTATTGATAAAAAAATAAAGATGAAATTTTATCCAGCCACGTCCCCCTAAGTTTTAATATACATTCTCAAAGTATAACCACATGAATCATTATGGTTAATTAATATTTATCATCCATATAAAGATATTAAGATATAAATAATCAACAGTTTTTATAATAAATGTTTTTAAACCCCGTCATGAAAAATAATTAAACTAAAGGTTCCAAATTAGACATAATTAACACAATAACTCTCTTAATCCATAAAAACTTATTCACATAAAAAAACATATGTTCTTAATAAAAAATTAATCTCAAAAGTGTGTGAAATTCAGTAATTTTTTAGTTTTATCTATAAAAAAATAAGATTCACAATACATACATGGAAAAATAAATAAACCAATTAGAAAATTCATTGATATATCCTCATATTTTCACATTTCCATATTTAGATGACCCATTAATTATTTCATATTGATATTTCATAAAAAAATCCAATTCACAAGTAAATTATTATTAAACTAATTTGGATATCCATATATTTATTCTAAGAGAAAAAAATTTCTTCCTCATATTGTGAAACATCCTTTTAGCTCTAAGATATACTACACAAAAATGTTAAGAAAGTACTTTATTTTTTTATAATTCTAATATGAGTGTACCATCAAACTATTATTGAAATAGAGTTATTAGAAACATTTATGATGCCTTAAATTTATGTTCAACCAATCTTATAAGGTTTTAAATATCTTATTACATTATATGTTAACATTTTTCTTAACTTAAAATGATTCAATTATATAATTTTTATATCAATCAATGTAAACATCATATAATATCCTTTCTCATATATATATAATAAATCATAGAAATATCAACTAATATTTTCCTTTTATGGATATCTCTATATTATAAATCCAACATTAGAATCAATAAAAACATTCAACATCCCAGTGTAAAAGAAAATTTAAATAAAAATTTCTTAATACATTTTAAAAACCTACATTAAATCAGGATCATTTAATAATATTAGAAAATCATGAAAACAATTTCATTATTTAAATACACTAGGAAGTTATCTATTACAATATAATGTATTATCCTTTATAAAAATGAACCACCATAAGTGATTCAAATCCTTGGTTAAGAAATATTTTCTCATTTTTGTAAAATGGTATTAATACACATTCAATCACATTATCACTTGGATGAATATGACTCCTAACCCCCTATAGAAACATTATATTAAACTATTATTAATTAATAATAGTTGACTAATACTTGTACCAAATATAAGGTATTTATTTTCTATAGTTAATAAACAAATCTATTAATATCTTTTTCTCATTGAACAATAAAAGATTTTTTGGTTAATGTCATAATCAGTGTTGTCCAATTTGAGAAATAAAACATTAAATGAATAAAATATTCATCCAACCTAACAAATATCTAAATCAATAAATCATTATTATGTTATTTCCAATACATATAAATTTTAATCAATAACATTAATCTAACATTACCAATTCGATAAAAATATTTGTTAATAAAATGAACTCCTAGATTTGAAATTGTATCTCAAATAACAAAATCTAACTTTTTTCATTGATGGATTTTAACCAATTTCTAGATATCATCCATGGTAATTTTATATTAATAAATTAATTATTATTTCATCCAGAAATGTATATCAACTATTCCAAGATATAAATGGCGCATTTAACTTGTTAAATCATTTAAGACAAAAAATGCATTATTATTCTATAATTTCATACTATAATCTCTTAATGTTTGTATAGAAATAAAAAAAACCATAATTAAATTTTTTTTATTGAATTACACTAAGTTAGTGATAGACTAATTTAAATTTTATATTTAAAAATATCACGATTTAATTAAGATTAAAAACGACATAAAAATCAAATTAATGTTTATTTATTTTTCAAATTTATATAAAATATCATCTCATAAGAAATGAAAAAACATATAGTAGAATATGTATCCTGAGAGAAAAAAATATAGGCCTACATAAGATGAAACAATATTTTAAATTAAAATCTTCTACTATCAATCATCCAAATATACCTTCAAATATAGCAATTATTTATTTTTCATAAAAGATGACAAATTTGTTATGAGATTCATTATAGAAAACTTGTAGATTGAATGATTCATGTCATAGAGAGTACACATGAAACACTAATAGAATAATTTAGATTAATTTTTAATATTTAAGCTAAAATATTATTATTATCACTAGAAGAATTATCCCAACCATATAAAAAATCATGAATACATAGTCCTAAAAAATAATGATGAACCATTCTAAATTATCATCATTATGTCGTTAAAAAGTAAGATTACTCCAATATGTTGATATAATATAATAATATTGTACATATCATTCAATATTAATTATAAACATTTTAATTCTTCATGTTTTTAAAAGAGAAGAGTATGTTTTATAGAGTATATGATACGTAGCTGTGAACCTAAAAAAAAATTGAATATTTAAAAATAACCCTTATAACCAAGCCACTATATTCTATAATATGAATAGGTTTAAATAAATTATGATATATATATATATATATATATATACTTCTTAATAAATATAAATATATTTTAAACTTCATAGCAAATAATCACTCAATTTTTTTAAAATAATTTTAGTCATCCAAAATACATTCAATTTAAAAATGATTTTTATATATTTTTGGGAAGACTATTATAGTTAATTTTTAAGAAATTTGTAAAATTTATTTGATAAAATTATAATAAATTTTTGATATCAAAATATAAAAATAATTTTAGGGTTACATTTTCAGATTTTCTGGAAAATATTTATTTTTCATTGAATTGTGAAAAATATCGACTATTTTTTTCAAAATGTCATTTCTTATAATAAATTAAATAATTTTAATAAATCATTAATATTTTAATTTTATTTCAAAATGAATATTAATTATTTATATCTAGTAAAAAAAATTAAATTTAATTTAAATTTATATCATATTTTTGAATAAGTTTATTTTTTGGCTTTAAAAAACAATTTTCTGAATTTTTTTTTAAAAAATGAATAGTATTATTTCATTTTAGTTAATTAATAATAACCATATTTACTAATTATTGAAATTAATTTATTGGATCATATATCTAACATTAAAATTTCAAAATTCATATAATGAAGATTACTAGTTATAAATTTGAAGTAAGAAAATCTTTTCACTGAAAAAATATTATTTTAAAAACCTGCATTCCAATACGCTTGGGGGTTTTATTTTTAATAAAATTCATCAAAATATATGAATTGATTTTGATAAAATTTATTATATGGTAGGAGTCATAATAAATAATATCATGTAATAATTTTGACTGGATTTTTTGGAAATATTAACATAAACTGTAGAAAATATTTAGTACGATAGTAAAACAATTTAATTAAGAGTAAAAAATAATTTAATAAGTAATAGAAGCAATGTAACCCTAATTGTATAAATATTTTTATTTTCATAAAATAATGGTTATATTATTATTTTTATTTATAATAAATTATTAAATTATTTTTATTGAAATTATATAATGATATGATTAAAGAAAATTTGTATTTTTGTGTAAGAAGAAATTTCAT
Organism: Viscum album; assembly: GCA_963277665.1. Classification (NCBI taxonomy): domain Eukaryota; kingdom Viridiplantae; phylum Streptophyta; class Magnoliopsida; order Santalales; family Viscaceae; genus Viscum; species Viscum album. The sequence goes on from OY728157.1 coordinate 2,000,911,105, forward strand.
TTAAGACATTCCATTTCAATGATTTCATGAATTTTCAGAATATATTTTATTTTAATAAAGTTACACTATTAAATAATTTTTATTAAATATAAATTATGATACATTTATTATGAAGTCAAATGTAATTGTTATAAGGGTTCGAAAATTGTTATTATCGAAAAACCAATATTTTTCAATAAATGCATATTCTTTTTTTAAAAGGGTATATTAATATATTTTGAAAATATTGTTATAAAATTTTTATTTTATTTTAATCAACATATACATATTATTTGACTCTAAATTTAATATATATTTCCATGACAATAAAAAATTTTGGAAAAAAAATAAATATTTTATAAATATATGGTGCATATTATGACATTATAATGACCCAATAGTGATGTAATAAATTATATAAATGGAATCCAACATGAAATATATGTTTAAAATTTAATATAATATATTAATGAGGTTAATTTTTTTTAATTTATAAATCCATTATGAATCCTCCAAAACCTATATTATATTTTATGATTTAAAAATCCTTTATTTAGAAACATGATTCAATTATACATCACCAAGTGAAAGATTATAATGTATTCGGCTCTCGGAAATATAAAATAATTAAAACTACTCCATTATGGGAGAAAATATGATAAAAACCATGTGAGGGTTTGGGTTTTTGATTACATTATTATATAGATTCTAAACTTGTGTTTGGAAAATATTAATGGACTTTATGCTCTTCTCTAATATATTCCCACCTTTGATCCCCATTCATCAATAGTAATAAAAAAAGGAGGACTTAAAAAATATTAACTCCCCTATATAGAGTCTTCCCAAGGCTCCCATTCTCTCAATAATATCCTGTAATGATTTTTGAATCTCCCTCTCATGGTAAGGGACCTCTCTTCCAGATTTTCAATTCAATCACATTATTTGTATTTATCAATTTGAATATCTATTTTTCATATCTTTATTAATTTATAATTATACCTATACAATAAAATCTAGGTAATAATAATTATATCACAATTTTCCTCTCGTTATAATAGTTTCCAAATCCATTACTAAGCTAAAATTTAGTAAGGGTCCACTCTTCCTTCTTTTCAATTCAAGCACCTTCTTTGTATTAAGACTCATGAATATCAACTGATAACTTTTTAATGATATTATATTTATCCCATTATATTTTAGTTTATTACCTAATAATTATAGATAATTTATACCCCCAATTATTCCATTTACCTAAGACTTTACTATGCTAAACATTTGTAAGAGACCTCACTCTCATTTTTTCAATTCAACTACCTTCTTTCTATTTATCCTTTTAAATCTAAATTTGATATATTTTAGTGACATTATAGATATACATATACCTAAAAATTTATTTTTTCATATTTGAATATCTTTTTCCCACTCTCATAATATTATTTACCCAAGCTGCGACTATAGAGAAATTTAATATGGGGCCTCTCTCTTTATAAAACATTCAAGAAACATTTTTTTATTTTTCCTTTTTAATCTGGAATGGTTGTATTTTCATGAATTTGTAAATATCACTCTAATTTAAAATTTATTTCACAATAATGATATATTATTTATCCCCCATCATTATATCATTAACAAATATCTTACCATGCTGATATTTAGTAAGTTATCCTCTCATTATCCTCCCAATTCAAGCATATTCTCTATTTTATGCCTTTTGATTTACAATTCCAAATATTGGTATGTGTTTTTACACATACCATTTACTTTAATTTTTTATATCCAAATTATCAGAGACCACATTGACTCTCTTTAAAACGTTTTATGAATCTTTATGTACTACCATTATAGTACTAAAATTTCACTCTGACTTTTCATTCCAAATGACCACATCAGGAATATCCACCACATTTCCAGTCAAGGGTATTTACCTAGATGTACACATCCTTCATTTATTTTGGAATTCCATGCATGTGACCCAAAATAATTTATTACAATGTTAAAATATATGAAAAATATTATTATTTGGTATAACCATGTTGAAAAAAATATTCATGTCCATGATATGAAGGAAAAGGGTATGCTTGGAATTATATAGAATCTAGTACATTGGGTAATGTTTTGGTCACATGAGACTTCATTTATGGGATTTAGGAGTTAATATAATTAATTACAATAATTTTTAAGCATTTTCTAAATTTTTGATGGTTATTAATGAACTTTGTTTATGATTTCATATTTATTATTGTTACCATATTCCCATATAACTAAAATTTTATCATGTTATATCATTCCTCATTATTTATATTTATGATTATCACCCAGTTTATATACTAATTAAGTTAATATTATATAAAATGTATCTATTTATTTATGTCATAATTTTTTATTCTCTTATTGGTAACTATAACTCATCCATTTCATATATATTCCCCCAGTTTATCCCATCCAGTTTTAATAATGATGGAATACTATTATCATCCAAAAAAAGTTTTTAGTAATGTTGAGGTTCCACCTAATTTTATATTTTTAATTAATGTATCTAATTATCCAAATACACTTTAATTCTTGTTCTTATGGGTTCCATTATGGGTTAAATTATGTAGTAAATCATGAGATAATATATAATAAAGAAAACATTTTTCTTATTTAGCAATAAAGGAAAGTCAAATTATTATTTTTATTAGGATTAGAAAATTATAGATAAATCCATATGTATAAAAATAAGTATACAAAATAATACCCATGTTTTGGTAATTTAAAATTTAAGTGTTTTCCAAGTAAATAAATCCATGTCTGGATACTAATAGTGGGGGTTTATCTAGAACAAATGTACCTAGGTGTGACAAACTGGAAAACATAGTATTGAGAAAGACTCAATTAGGAACTAGTGCAAGATAACGGTCCTTAACGCACACCTATTTTGACACTCCAAATGGATATGTCATGTTAAATTCACAAGCTCATTATATACCATAATTAGGTGAAAAAAAATCCCATAACAGTAAATTTTTGGATATAAATCATCGACAATGTAGATTTAATCATGAAAATTACTAATTTAAGAAATTCATGTCATTTATAAGTTATCCCATTATTGTTATTGGCTCCCCATTTGTATTCATAAATTTTTTAATGTAATTATCAATATTTTTACCTTTTTTCTAGTGAATGTTTCAAAATAAGAGGAACCATTCCAACAACTAATGTTTTGAAAAAAATGATGAATTAAAAAGTTGAAATACCTATCAAGATGGGAGCTCAAATATGAAATCTTGTGATTATTACAAACCAGATAAATCAAAATTAAAAACTTGAACATATTCAAATATAAAAATATATAAAAGAAGAGGAGGAAGACAACTCGTGGAAGTTCATCTCATATATGGGATAAATTAACAGAGATTCAATTTCCATCATGTAAAAAATGTTGAAAGAAGAACCATGGGGTATTTCATAAGAGATAAAAAACAGTGTTTTAATAGGATAATAATATGGTATAAAGTACATAGATTACATAAAAATTTATGATTATGATGAAAGTGAATAAATTAGATCACATTAAAACATTTTTTGTTTAATGTCTTATGGGCGGAGAATATGGGAATTATACAAGTGAATTCTTTAATCTACGATTTGAATCCCAGATTAAGGAAGGACATATGTAATGTAAATCGTTGAAGTGTAAGGATTGATGTGTTCATGTATTAATATTTGAGAATTATATTAAATAAGTAGTATATAAATAAAATTTTGGATATAATAAACATTACACATCTAAGGATTTATCCATATTAATAATTATTTACATATTTAAAATTACTATTGAATAGTATGAATAACCTTTTAATTTTATTTAGTGGTATCATGATATTTTTTAAAACACATTATTTATAGTTTGATAACCATTAATTTTACTTTGATGATGGGATAAACTGAAAAAGTATTGGGAAAATATATATAATTATACTTTTATGTATAAAGGAATTGATAACACCTTTTGAGATTAATGTATGTGATGTTAATCACGATTAAGAAGTTTTTGGGAATCATATTACAATATCAAATCTTTTTTTTCATTTTGAGATAATTATTGGTATTTCAATGGATTATTTATTAGGTTGAGGTCTATATTCCCATTAGGTTTAATATAAATTATTATTTTAGAATAATTCAATTATGTATTTGGAGGTGTATGGTGAAGGGTATATGACAACATTTGTGATTAAAACATTATTTAATGTTGAGGTTGTTAGTGTTATTTGGGATATTGGGTTATTTATTTAAGGAATGATCTATGATAAAGCTTTGGTATTTTTTCATTGAATTTTGGATATTAATGTATTTTGGTTTATTCATTTTCAATATTATAATAATTTTTTTTAACCATTTACAATTTAGTAATGATATGAGGAATATATTATAATTATTTTGTGGATTATGAGATTCATTAAAAGGTAATTATAGTTCTTTAGGCACAAAAAATTCATATTGAGAACTCATAATTTGGAGAAAAAGATTATATTATATTGCATATCTATTAATGGATGAAATTATACTAATAAATAATGTATATTTCCAATATTTATTGTCTATATGGTAAAGTAATTCCTTAACTATATGAAAATAATATTCAAACAAACATGTTTTCTTATTATGACCATTCTTGATGAATTGATGTTATTTTCACCCGTCTCATTTTTATTGTTTTATGGTCATTGAATTTAACTTGATTTGGTTCTCTATCACTCCCTTTGAGTACTGGGGATATATTTTTTTCTTCCAGGTCTATAATTTTAGTTCTCATTAATGTTCCCCTACTTGGAAACCTAGTTATGAGTTGACCATCTTACATCTATTTTCCATTTTAATGTGGATGTTTTATGGACCCTTTTTACAATGTGGGGTTTAAATAAAGATATTTACAAGCTTAAAAACATTTCTCAGAAAGATAATGTTTACACTGATAGGATTAAATTTACTAAAGGGTTTAAGAATATAATTACATGTGTTTTTAAATGTGAATATTATGATCAATAATGTATGTGATATGAAACATCAAACCGAATCAGAAAATGATTAATTAAATATCACCTTTATAGCCTAGAAATTAAATTTTTGGATATGAATATGGTTGAATAAATTATAAAATATATATAAGTTTCCTAAAATACCTAAATATATTTATAATTTCATAGTAAATAAGAACTCATTTTAAGTAATTTTATTTTATTCATCAAACATACATTTTCTTCCAAAATGATATTTATTTCTTTTTGGGAAAAAATATTATACATAATTTGTATAACATTTATAATATTTATTCAATAAAACAAACATAATTTTACAAATAATCATAGAAAATTAACTTAGGGTACAATTTATATATTTTCCCTAAAATATTTTATTATCAGTTAATAGTGAGAAATTCCACTTTTTTTTATAAAACTATCTTTTATTTTAATAAATTATGTAAAAAACAATTCCCATTTATATTTTAATTTTATTTCAACATAAATATTATAAATCTATATTTAATCATATTGATTATATTTAAATTTTTTTATAACATATTTTAGTATAAAATTATTGTTAGCCTTCAAAACACAATTTTTGAAAATCTGTTATGAAATGCATATTGTTTTTAATTTTAACAAATTAAAAATAACCCCTCATGGGGAATAATTTTAAAAAAATTATGGATCAAGTTTCTCTCTTTATTACTTTAAATCATATAATTATGATTGTTAGTTATAGATCTAAGGTAAAACCATATTTTCTATAAAAATACCTTTTTTTGAAAAACCTCATTCCATCATGCATGCATCATTTATTTAAAATTAAATTATTCCACCTATAGAAATTGATTTTATTAAAATGTATTCAATATTTTTAATAATAATAATTAATTTTAGTTAACATTTTGAATTTTATTTCTGAGAAATATTAATAGAAACTATATAAAATATTTATTACCACGATAAAAGGAAAATTAGTTGTTTAAGGGTGAAAAAATTTTAATAATGACGACAGAAAATTAACCATAATAGTATAAAAATTTATTTTTTCATACAATAATGATTATAGTTATTTTTTTTCTTTATCAATAATTATGAATTTTTTTTTATAAAAATTATATTTTGATACAATAAACACGTGATGTATTTTTGTGTAAAAATAAATTTCATTTAATTCCTTTATTTTCTATGAATTCATGAATTTTAAAAATAAATTACATTTTAATTACAATAATACTATCAAATAGTTTTTATTAAATTTAAATGATAATATAATTTTTATCAATCCAAATGTAATTTTTATAAGGCTTCAAAAACTATTATTATTGTAAAACTAGAATTTATCAATAAATTTTGATTATTGTATTAAAATTAAAAATTTTCATATTAAAGAAATTATTTTGATAAAATAAATATTATTTGTGGAATTAGAATGTAGAAATTATCAAATAGTTAATTTTTCATAATTTTTTGAGATAGTCGAATTTTTGGGTGAAAATTAAATACCATATAAATATAAGAAATTTATAATGACAAAATAATGACCCAAAAGTGTTGTAATAAATTATTTAATGGGCATATGTGACCATAATATATTTTTAAACATTAAAATAATATGTTTTATGGTATTATATTTAATTTATAAATCATTTATGAATCCTCGGAAACATATATTATATTTTTGGATTTTAAATTAATTTCTTTATAAACGTGACTCAACTCCACATCACCAAGTGTAATATTTTAATTAATTATTCCTATGTAATTATAAAACAATAAATAAACACTCCCTTTTGAATGAAACCATAGGAAAAACCATTGAATGGTTTGTGATTTTGATTTCTTTCTAATGTAGTCTTCAAGTTCTGCTTCTCCTCTCCTGGTCAGAGCTAGAGCGGTGGTAACAACTAGGTTTTGGGAGGTGCGGCTCGGCGATCGGCATTGTTCCAAACACAGCTCCTCGATGCCATGTTTTTTTTTCAGTGATGGTTTGATTTTTTTGTTCTCAACGGCCGTGTGTTGAAGTATTTATCTATGTTCTTGCCTGGTTTTGGTTTTGGTGTTTTGGTTGTTGCTGGCTCGATGGAGAACGACGTCATGGGGAAATGTTTACAGTGGAACCAGAGGTCTCGGATGGTCTTCAGTGTCTGGTGTAGCGGTAGGATGTTGACGATGATGAGGTGATGGATCGTGACGACTATAGTGGTACTCAGCATGATGATGAATAGCGAAGGCTACAGTGGTACTCATGATGATGGTGGGTGATCCTCAGATCTTCTCATCGGGTGTTGTGAATGTTTTTGAATTTTGAAATCATATATTGGGGTTACTTTGGTTTATGATTCCAGCCTGGTGGTTTGTAGATTACGGCTCATTGAAAATCAAATAAAAATGAATTTTCAAGTTAATGTAGTGTTCAAAACCAATGTTTGGAATATAGTAATGGACTCCCTTTTCTTTTCTAATATAAACCCACCCAGGCTTCGCATTCAACAACAGTAAAAAAACATTTACCACATCCTTAATATATATTATTCCAAAGAATCCCAAAATCACTCAAGAAAATCCTCCCAAGAATTTGGAATCACCCTCTCAAGGTAATGTACATATCTCTCCCTTCTTTTAAATTCTAGACCATTCATTGTGTTTTTAATTTTGAATAACATTATACATGTTGTCACAAATTTATGATGATTCCTATACAATAAAATTTATTTCATAGTAATGGTATATATTTTTCCCATGTCTATATAGAATTTCCCTAATGCATTACTAAATCAAAATCTAGTAAGGGGCATCTCACTCTTCTTTTCAATCCAATAAACTTCATTGTATATAACCTTTTTAATCTTAATTAGTTATTTTTTCTGTAAATTATAAAGATCTCTATAATATCAAATTTTATTCTAAATATTATAGATTATTTATCCCCTCTAATTATAGAATTTACCTAATCCATTACTATCGCAAAACATAGTAAGGGACATCTTACTTTTCTTTTCTTTTCAAGACACCTCTTTGTGTTTAGATTTTTTATCTCAATTGGTTATGATATCTTCACTCTATAAAAATTAATATGTTATAAAATTTATTTCCTAATAATGATATATCATTTAACCCATATCATTATAACATTTTACCAAGTTGTTAATAGGAAAACATTTAGTAAGGGATCACTCTCTCTTATTTTTAATTCAAAAAACTTATTGGTATTTAGTACTTTGAAACTCAATTAGTCAATTTATCATGACTTTATAACAATCATTATACAGCCAATTTTTTTTCATAATAGTGATAGATCATTTTACCCTCTCATTATAGAATTTACCCAAGACATCTCCATGTTGAAATTTAGCATGGGGTCCCCTCCTTACCTTTTTATTCAAGCATCTTCTCTATTTTCTTCCTTTTGATATAAAATTCTAATTTTGGGATAGTTTTTTTCACACCCATTTTAATTTTTGTTTTATATACTAATTATTAGTCACCCATTTCAATCTCATTTTAACATTTTATAAATATTTAATTACTATCATTATACTGCTGAAATATCAATGTGATTTTTAATAACAAATTATTACGTCATGAATTTCCACTCCCATTTCCTCTCATGTATATTCACCTTGATGTAACTATACATAATTGATTTGGTATATCCATGTATTTAACAAAAACTCCTTTATTTTTGTTTTAAAATTGATTAAATACATCCTCTTGTTGTATGATCCATGTTGAAATATTATTTATATACATGATATGAAAGCGACGGGTCCACCCAGAATTATATATCACTACTATGATTTGGATAATATTTTACACTCGTGATATGTATTGAATTGGATTATGGAGTGAAAATAATAAATTATTACACTTTTTCCACCATGTTCTGATTTTTTGGAGGTTATCCTTGAACAATGTTTATGATGTCATGTTTAATGTTATTTCCACATTCCCATGTTTCCTTTATGTTATCATAAAATATCATGCCTCATTGTTCATATTTATTACTCAAACCACATTTATATCCCATTGGAATTTTTATTATATAATATATAATAATATCATAATTTTATGACTTTTATTCCTTTACACTGATTTATAGATAACCCCTTTAGTATGTATGTCCTGATGTTATCCAATTAAAATTTAAGAGTAATAAAATATTATGAACATGTTAATGAATTTTTAAATAAATCCAATGTACCACCTATTTTATTAGTTATTATATAAGGTACCTAATTACCCAAATACAATATACATATTTATATTCATGATTTTATTATGATTATTTTTATATAATAAATCATTATTTAATATGCAATAAAGAGAAGGTTTGTAATACACTTCACTAAATTATCCATCCCATTAATGAGGTCACGCATTTATATCTAAACGATAATAATTTCCAATTATATTTCTATATAACTAGTCATATGGATATAAAATATCAGCATAGATCCTCATCCTATTATTTCTTTTAAAAATATAATAACATTTAATGAAATAAAACATAAACTATATTCAAACAACACCAATATAAAACTCATTTTTCCTGAGAATGAATATCACATGAATATATAAAATATTTGATATTTCAATTTAGATTTAATCATAAGAAAAAAAATTATGATTAAAGATCCAATCATTCAATCCTGATAGGTAAAAGAAAGCACATTATATTTAATTTCATATATGTTTAAGGGTATCCACTTATCATTGTATAAGATCTCATAAAATACTAGTAAGACTTCACTGTCAATATACTCATTAGTATCTACAATTTTATTATCAAATGTTAGATACTAAGATCATTTTTCAAACCTACTAGTACTAAACATAATATTTCATGGTTATTATGCATGACCATAAAATCCCACCTCAAATATTTCAAATACCGAAAAGAACCCAGTATATAAATTGAAAAATATATACAGATTAACCATAATTTTATGAAACAACTAAAACATACACTGTAAACTGATTAAACATAATAAAATAAAAAATTATTATTTCCCAATGTATTTATAACCCCAAAAAAACAGTTGAAATAAAAAAGTTACACCAACACAATACTCTATTTACTCCCAAATAGAGTACACTGATGAACATGATATAGAAAATGTAATTATGTATAGTCATCAATCATGTGAATATAAAACCCTAAAAAACCACATTGTATTATTTCTTCATCCACATTCACATCAACCCAAATTTTAATCAATATTCATTAAAAACATTTCACCCCAATATACACACATCTAAGGACACATACATATAATAAAAGCTATAACATTGTTTCATAGCTACTATAAAATATTAAAATATAGATATAGTGTCAATAACACAACGCTTCTATGAATCATATTATAGTAATTTCACATCCATCATATCACATGTATTCTAGAATGACATACCCCAAATAGACTCTATAGTTTCCTCTTTAGGCACCATATCCTCCATCCTTATATCCTACTACCATCATCTATCCTTTTTTTAATGATTATGTAAAAATCCTTTTCATAGAACCTATATATATGGATTCCACCGACACATATTTCTTATTTTCATTCATTAAGATCTATCTTTTCCATTTCAGGGGTGATAAATATTATTTGAGGTTCATTTTAGTATTGTTCATCCTCTATTAGATCATGATTTGAAATAATTTTTTTCACTCAAAGATAACAGACTCAATACTTTTCTATATATTACTATACTCATCACATATAGTGGATGTGCCTACTCTTTTAGTGATTAACCTAGATACCCACCACTTCCACTTAATGAAATTTAAATTACACCATATTTTATTTTTTTGAAACCAAATTCATAATCTTGAGGTTCATGTACCTAGATATGTTTTAAGAGAGCGTTTCATTATATTTTCTAACATAGTGGTGGAAACAATTTATAGATTGTTGGGATTATTTATCTATAGTAGGGTGTGGTTTAATTTATGGTGGTTTATATAATCGATAGTGGAAGTTCTTAGGTCGATGATGTAGTTGGTGTATACCCTTGGTAGAATGTTCTCCTATGATTCGATGAATAATGTTTTCTCACTTTGTTTTTAAATTTTTTATGGGTTCCCCATGCCCATAATGGATTCATTTATTATCCCTTTGGTTTTTTTTAATTTTGATCATATCTCTCAAATTTCATTAATATGGTTTCATTTGTTTCCTCATTTGAATTATATTTTATAATTTATTTCATGTAAGGAAACCATAATCATGTCCATAGTATAGGTGGTGTTTTGACTACATGGTAGCTTTAACACCATGAGAATTTATGATATATTAATTTTTAAATAAATTTAATCTATTTGATAGCTTGGGATACCTAAAACCATAATTCTAAATAAATAATACTATAATATAAAATATTAACATATCCCTTAAATTTTAAGGCGTGTATAGGAATGAATAAAAATATAAGAATTTTATAGTTCAAACGAGTATAAAATAAATCTTATTCTTTATCAGTTGATTTAAAATGAAAATAAAAATCTATTGAAAGTAAAAACAATTATAAGAAAAATATTTTTACGAAGACAATGTTTTCTTATCATAATAAATTAAATTAATCATTATAGTTGAATTAGTTTAATAAAATTTATATATAATATATTCATAAAATATTTTATCATGTTTTATTTTTTTATAGGAATGTGATAAGAATACACATAGATTTATGCATAAAAAAGTAGTTTTCTAAAAACTGATTTCACCATGTCTAAAAAAATTATTTTGAAATTATTTCATCCACTATCAGAAAATATAATTTTAAAAATAAAATTTAATTTTTAAATCAGAATGTCAAAGTTATCTTAGAGTGATTTTTTGTTTTTTTAATACATAAATTTTACAATAAATAGTAAAAAAATACTATTTTTATTTAAAAATATATTTTTGTTTTAATCATTTACAAATTTCTATTTACGTTAAAAATTAAAAGAAAAATTGCATAAATTATGGTATAAATATAAAATTTAGGTCAATATATGATAAATTTTATGTAGATTTTTGATATAAAGACATCTTATACTTAAGAAAAGTTTATATTTGGAAAAACTCTTTTCGTTTAATTTTGGGATTTAAATTTAAATTATATTATACCGCTTATATGAATTGGATTTTTTAAAATTTATTACATATTTTTTTATCATAATCCTAAATATTAGGTAAAAAGTTTCATATAATTCTTAGTCATAATGAATAGTAAAAATAGTGAAAATTGTTTTCCATGGTTATGGTTAAAACAGGTTTACTGGGTGTTAAACTAATAAGATAAAGCATAAAATGAACTAAAAACATTTCAAAATTAGATTTGCTAGAAATATTTCAACCATATATAATAAATTATTATTACATGGCCCATTTTGGATCTATTGTTTGTGAATAATATATTAATATATTTTATTGTTTTTTATTAATTCGTATTGGATTGTCTAACCCACATATATAAGGACACCTCCTCTCCTTACATATTCAAACTTCTTAAGAAATTTGGATCATCCATGAAAATAAAAAAATCATTCAATAAATCCCTCCCTTTAAAATAGATTCTATATTCAGATCATAAATCCATCCTAGGAAGACATAATGCATAAACATAAAGTGGTTATCTAAAGAAGTGGAATAGTTCTTTACCATGAATTTTCATTTTATTTGTTCACATAACTCCATGAAATACTCTTAAACTATTGTGAAATAATATCACCAATATCTTTTATATATTTATATATTTTTATGTTTATTTAATAACCTATCTCCATTTCACATTCCCCCAAATGGGAAATAAAACTGTCTATCATGTGTTAGGCAGACTTTTGTCACAACAATCTGTGTGATTCATTTTCTAAAACTGACACTCAAGGATAGATATAATGATTTATTTGATGTTTATATATATATATATTATTTATTTATTAATTATACTTATATAATAATAATATCACCTCTACCCCTAACCATCCAATATTTTTGAAAATGATAGTTTCGCTCATGTGTACGTGTGGGATACCACCTAAAAAAAGTGATGTGATTCATTTTTTTGTATTTTAAATGGATTTTAATAATGATATATTTCATGAATATATATTAAATATATTATATAATAATAATTCTTTATTGTTGAATTTTTATTTACCTTTATTTTATTTCATTCGTTGGAAAATGAAAGCAATGTTTATGCGTATGAGTTTATGCGTATGTATGACCTACCATCTCTCTGAATGGTCTAATTAATTCTTCAATATATAACTTAAATTGATGAATAAAAATATGTATATAATTTAAATATATAATATTTATAACATGAGTATGATTTTATTGATTATGGATCTATGATCAACGTTTTGGGACCAAAACTCTAGAAACAAAATATTCCATAAAACCAAAGAAATTATCACACAGAAACATGATTTTAATATTGAATTAATAATAAATAACTGTTAAAAGGATATAAATAATATTATATTTTAATAAATATATTTTTATTATTCTATAATATATTTATAGCAAATATTTATTTACTATATATAAATATTAAACATGTATAAATTAATTCATACCTGAGTTGAAGGTTTTATATTAGAATCTCATTATTTATTAGTATTATTATGATTTTTTTGGAAAATTAAATTACATGATTTAACTCTCACAAAAATCATGAATTTTATTTTATTTATTTATTTCCAAATAATAAATTTTTTCCTTTCATATTACTCTATTTATATACTCAAAATATAGAAAGTATTTCTTTTGAGAAAAATTAACTTTATTTTATCTTTGGTCGAAAATACTTTATCTTCCATGCCCAAATTTTTATAAAACGTTTCAAGAATTTTCTCTATTATATAATGAGTTTTTAAATAAATTTTTATCCACTTTTAACTTTATACAAAAAAAATTAAAAGGATTCTTATTATCATTTTATGAATGAGGTACTTTGACATTTTTACAAAAAAATTGAAACAAACATTTGATTTAACTCATATAGATTAAAAATAATTTATTACTTTCATGACCCCTCAATGAATTGGGCAATACATTAAATGTTTCCAATTTTATTTTAGTTTTTAAAAATTTTCATTATTATTTGGGATATTTTTAAATAAGTGTTATCAAATTAAAAAGGTTATTTTCTTTAAGAAATATTCCATGTGAACATTTACATTAATTTTTATTCTAAGATGAAATCTATTGGATTTTACTAATATCTACTAGGTATATAATCAAATGATACCATCAATATCCTTTATATTGACATTTTAATATTATTATGACAATGTTTTTATGAAACTTCTTTATGTGTTATGTTATGATGATATGATGAATGTTTTCTGATCTTGTTACACACATAAATATTATTTTAATTATGTGGCTTGTTGTATCAGAATTATATATAACTCCAATGCATTGGATAGATATTGACCTATCATGGGATAAATAGAAATTAAATGGACAGTAAACCTAGTTTAATAAGATAATATATCAAACTATGATAGTCTTGGGATTGAACCATGACTATTATGATGGTGTATGGAGTGAACCCAATAAACTATTATTATCTCGATACTATGACTTGAATACAAAGTAAATTATTCTTTATTCTTATTTGTATGCCAAAAACACCTATCTGATGCTAATTTTATACAATCTTGGATCATGTTATTTTTTTTCTTTATGATTCATGTGTTATGAACAACATTTATTAATTACATGACTCAATATTATGATCTCAGATGCATAAGAAATATTTTTTAATTTATATGATCTTATTATCATAACCTTATACAAATTTTATGTTAATATGATCATTGATATCCCCCATTTTTACCCTTATTTCACATCTTGATGTTAGTATTTTGTATGTTTTATTTTCCCCAATGTATGATGAAAGGTATTATGTAAGATATTATTAAGAAGGTTTCTCATTATGATGAACTTAGTTGGAAATAATGTAGTCCACTTATAAACTATTTATTCATATATCAACTTTTTCAAATGGAGTTGACATATATGTTCATGGTGTGGATTTATATGTTATTATAATGATTATTTGAAACATAAGATGTATTATCATTTAATAAAATGTTTGTGTAGTGATAATTGATATCAGATCAAGGACAAGTTAAACTTTGGATACTTGTATGAGAAAACATTAGTGTGAACCCATAGGATAATTGTGTATATAAGAGAACACCCTGTATTATTATAAATAAAGTAGTACGGTTTTCCTATAAAAATATAAAAATATGGATACTATATATGTATGTGTATTTAGAATGGATGTATTTTGGGGTAATAAGATTGAAAATTGTTTGTTGAGTATATATATTTCTTTATTTTGGTGCACATTTAGTGTGCCCTTACTACTCACCTAGTTTGACAATCATGTGGAATATTATTAGGTCAATACACATTTTCATCATATACCATCATAAAGTACTTGAGTAGATAATGATCATTAATGACTTTGGGAAAACCAAAGGTGTATTATATTGAAAATAAGGTGACATGATTTGGACACCCTATAAATGGTTTTTTAGGATTATATGGTTTTCCACTATGATATTATTTCTCACAATATTCTTTTAGGTTATATTAAATTAATGGAAACTGATGGAAAATTTTTAGTACTAAATGTGATGGTAAATGAAATTATTTTCTTCTTGAGAAACTAAATTTTATATGATTTTGAATTAAAAATAATATGGTTATGATTACACAACATTCTAAATTTATGAACCATGTATAACTTACAAATTAGAAATAGAGGGAAAACAATTTTTTGATTACATCATAAGGAAACATCCACCTTCAACTAGTGGGTCCACTAATAAAATTGTTTCTAAGAAAGTGATTAATACCACTGAAAAATATTTTACATTTTACAGTGCTTGGTGCATGAAAAATTCACTTCAGATATCTATAGTTTTCAAGGAGAAGAATATCGATGGTGTAATTTTATCTTTAACCTAATGAAATTTTATTAAATTGACCCCATGGAGTGGTAAGAGTTTATGAGGTTATTTATTTATTAGTAATTTTCTCATATTCTTTATATGAAATTGGAGAAAGAATTCATAATGGTAAAGAAGAAGTATGATGACTCCATTGGAACCTGTGAGAAATAATTTACAAGACATACATATGACACTTATAGTATTATCATCCAAACTGAAAGTATAGTTTATTGATTCTTTAAGGAACTAAACCCATGTATCTTAAGGGAATTATGAAAAGGTGAAATTAGTATCTATAAAAAAATCATTTAATGTGCTATGAATTTGGAAATTGGGATTGCACATTCTCTTAAATCTCATATTTTTTATGATAAAAGTATTATGTAAGTCATATAAATCACTAAAAACCATGGAGTGAAGAAGAGGAACCTACCTTAATATGTGATGTGTGGAAGGAAACTTGAATGCAATTTTCCTAATAGGACTAGTAAATATATTATTTTTTGAAATTAAGGTGACATGACAATTTAATAGTTATGGGATGGTAATAAGTTAGTTAATGGTTCAAATATTGTTAGGATCCAAAGATTTAACCACCCACACTATGGTGTTTCAAATGTAACTTGTGTGGGAATTATTCAAATATGAATGTTAATGACCATTATCGATTCTTGGATCCTCTTAATCCTATGGATAATGTGAAATATCATGCAATCACTACTTGTCATGAGGGATATAATAATTATATAATGAAAGGTACAAGCACATTCAACTCTAAATCTTTTAATGTCCTGTTTGAATCTATCACTAAACCACTCTTTTATATCTAAATTGTTTTCTAAGGGTATTAAAATTCCATAATAACAATTATGTGTTAATTTATAATTGAGAACCCCTTATTGTATGATTATTTTATTGCATGTCTGTTATTCTTATTTGGATGAATTTTGTGAAAATTTTATTGATATAAATCTTTTTAATACCACTCTTATTGAATTTTATATAATAGTAGGCATGGAGCCACATTACTTACATAAATCTGACATCAATTACAAAGTAATAAAAGTATATTTTGATATTCCAAATCAAACTATGATTATTTATTAGTGTTGGTAGAAATACGATCTTCTAATAAAAATCACTTCTATGGCATGATTCTTAAATCCCATTCAATATATGTGTTTATCTCAAATGTTTAGGAAGAAACTCAACATTGATGATTTACCTGTTTTGTTGAATTTTGTTGATGTATTTCTCTAACATATTCATTTTCTTCCACTAAATCATGAATTTGAGTTCTTAATAGAACTAATACCTTATTCTACACATATTTCCAAGGCTCTATATAGAATGGACTTTATTAAGTCATAGTAATTGAATAAGTAAATATTAGAAAATATTAACAAGTGATTTATTTTTTCATGTGCATAACCTTGGGGTTCACTTTTATATTTAGGATAATAAGAAATAAGTATTACTGAGAGGATGTGTTTATTTTCTGAAACATAAGAATATCGTAGTAAAGAATAAGCATCCTCTACCTTGTATTTATGACTTGTTTTACCAACTATGTAATTCTAAACACTTTTCCAAGAATTATGGTTATTCTGGATATCATCATTTGAGGTTCATGAAGTATTATATAACCAAGACAATATTCTATACAAAATGTTTTAATTTTTAGTCATATAATCTGAAGAAATTTTATATTGAAGGATCCATCAATGATAGAATTTTTTAACTGTTGGACCAGAAAAACCATAGTGAATGTGATATGTAATTCTCATGGTTTTAATGAATATTATTATTACTTTATGGATAATATCCTTCAAGTGTCTAATCTACTCATCATGTCAATATGGAAGGGAGCCATGTTACTTTGGATAGATGAATGTGAAGAAAATTTCAGGTAACAAAAGTGAAGGTTATTCATCACACCTATGACTTTATAACCTTATTTGGGGGAGGGATTGTAATATGTAGTGGTGAATTAATGAAGTTATTTTTATTTTTTCTCAAAAACAATGATATTTTTATAGATTATTTAGCTTTAAAATTTAAGGTTTTTGAGAAAAAGTACCCATCTCATGATATAGTGTTAGATGTTGTAATTTTTCCATTTAATATATGGACGAATTATCCTTATAGTGAATTTTTAGATATATATATATATATTATCAAAAGTATAGATTATATATTTACTCAAAAAATAGATGAATATGTTCAATATAAGATGGTTGGAGAAGAATAAAAAATATTTCTTCTCAATGTGTTACCACTCTAGGGAAGAAATCAAGGTGGATGATATATTGAATCAAAATGATCAATCTATGTTATTTGTGATGAGGTTAAAAAATATCAAATATTTATGGATTTTTAAATAATTGATTATGGAATTTTGAAGGAGGGGGAAATATTATCTTTCTCAAATTAGTGTTCAATAATTTATCTAGTGAGCATTAAAAAGTCATAGAAGGAAGATGTGAAACTATAATTCATAGAGGGAAATATTAGTCATTTAAACTATGATTATGATGGAATTATAACGTTTATGAAGTGTGTATATACTCAAACCACACT
The DNA here is from genome assembly GCA_963277665.1 of Viscum album. Classification (NCBI taxonomy): domain Eukaryota; kingdom Viridiplantae; phylum Streptophyta; class Magnoliopsida; order Santalales; family Viscaceae; genus Viscum; species Viscum album. The sequence continues at coordinate 2,000,929,648 of OY728157.1, forward strand.
ATGTTTTTATATAGAGAAAGTTTAGGAGGCTTATAGTTCTTCACTGTCTATTAATTCTAGAAGTACAATGATGTATAGATATCTCAAAGAGTATTTATGGTGGGACAACAAGGAGAGAGATCTATTTTTTATTATGTATCTCAATTCATGGTAAGAAAACATGTCAAATTTTAGTGAAAGGAGTATAATTTTTTTTATAACTGTTATTTATAAAATAATTTAAATGAGAACACATCACGATGGACTTTATCATTGGACACCCGGAAACGTTTGAAGGCCACAATGAAATTTTGTATTTTTTTATATCCTTACAAAGTCAACTCACATCATTTATATGCAAAATTATTTCTACCTTGATCAAATTTCTCTAATATACATTATATAATTTTTAAGTTTGAATGGATACAGAATTATATTATATCTCATTGGGATCCAAGATTTATCTTAATGTTCTGGAAAAGTCTTGTTTAGGATATAGACATAGAGTTTTGTATCAACACATCATATCATCCTCAGATAGATTATCAGACTGATAGAACTATTAAAAATTTTGTGGATATGATGATATCTTATTCTATTTATTTTAAAGGACCTTGGGATCAACACCTTCATCTAGTCGAGTTTTCTTACAACAGTATCTTTCAATCAATCATTTAGATAGATCCTTATCAATCCCTATATGTAAAGATGTATGGAACCCTGATGTTCAAATATGAAGTTGGAGAAAACAGAAAGAGTGAATTGATATAGATGAATAAATAATTGATAATGTCATTACTATTCAACAACACTTCTAGGTTTCCCATAGACGATTGAATATTTATCTAGATGATCATCGATGAAATATGGAGTTTGAAGTTAGGGAGAAGTTGTTTCTATGAATTTAACCACAGAAGAACATTATGACACTTAAGATGAAAGGTAATTTGAGCTAAAGGTATATTACCCCCTTTGAGATACATTATCTAATAGGGATGGTAGCTTATCATTTTATTCTTCCACAATACCTATCTTAAGTAAATGATGTGTTCTATATAACACTATTGAGGAATTACATACCAAATCCATCACACATATTTAGCAAAGAGGTCATACATTTAGAGAATTAACATTCATATGAAGAAAAATGAGTAGAAATCTTGAATCAAATTGATAAAGGTATATATAATGAGACAAATCATCTGGTTATAGTTCTCTATAAGAATAATAAATTTGATGAATATTTGTGGGAACTCGAGGATTTGATGAGGCATAGATATCCTCATCTGTTCATATATGAGTAACAAAACTTTTAGTGTGAAATAAATTTTATTATTGAAAAAATTGAACATAATGATATATTGAGGTATATATTTTTTAAATAAATATAATATAATATATTGATTTTGATACATTCAACCCTAAGTATAAATTAACCGTACTATATAATTACATTGTAACACCCTGGCCTGACTGACTACTAAACTAGTAGTCGTTCCTATCACTGCATGGCATCAATAATATCTCCCTATACGCCATATGATTCTGTCTAGTAATGAGGTTCTCTTGGTTTTATGGTGGGGTGATTATAACCACATTATATGAGTAACACAATGATAAATAAGATATAAATCAATAGGAAACATAAGAAGAAGAAATAATAAAACCAGATAGGTCAGTAGAAGAATAAAAATAATAAAATGAGTAAAAATGTCCATCAGCGAGAAAAACTAATAATTCATGTATAGATGATGATAAAATAAATTTATATTATATATAAAATACAAAACAACAAAAATAAAAAGATCAAAAAACCCAAAGGTGGTCTCCACGAGCATCCTGAGTACTAGCTCAATCATTTTCTCCTAAGATCCCATGTACATGCACAAGAAAAGTAATGCACTATGGATCCTGATATTGAATCCAATGAGGTCTACATGGCTTCCCCAATGAAATGGAAGCATGAGAACAGTGTATTATATACTCTTTAGGCAACCACCACTAATTTTTATAGTATAACCCCATTCATGCATATAAAATATGCAGTGTGAAAGTATATCAAAAGAATTGAAGCAACTCAAAACAAATGAATAACCAATTTAGCCTCATGTTCCTCAAGGAATTATGGGCCATCAATACCTACTTCAGCCTAACCCAGAATGTTTGTACCATATTCAAAATGTAAAAATTATATATGAGGGTAGTGATATCCAAAAAACATAGAATAGGTATCATGAGATGAACTAAACCTAAGTTTATGATTCTCTTGGAGGAAAAATACCATGGATAACAAGTATGAATTAGGAAACATTGATATAAAAGTAATAACAAAATTTTAATATGTAGAATATAAGTCCATTCTAAGGTGAAACTTAACAAAGAAACCATGTATTTAACTATAAGAACCATTAGTTATCACTTCTTTTAGATAATATCCAATGTGATCCAATAATAGACATGCAAGTATCACTCTCAGACTATAGTGAGTTGACCTCTATTCCCAAACTAGGTATCTCACCCAAGAGACCAAGTATCACTCATCATCAGGTGTAATCATCTAGCACCAAGCCCATCCAAGGTGTCTCCCCTAGAGAGAAAAAATAACTCATGCTAAAATAATGTTCAATGTGCCTATCTTTGTAGACCAATATCTCCCCCGGAGTATACCCAAACTATCAACAAATATATTCATCAACATGATGAGACCATCCATTACGTTTCATGAAAGGAATCCCAATTATTTCTCACTGCATTCATAATCTATTTAATCAATTAAAATAACAATTTAAAAGGGAATGTTAGGGCGCATATGATAGAATAAATCAATGACAAATTAAGAGGGAAACATCCATTTTCCATTTAATTTTAGAATAAAATGGGCTCATACATATTAAATCCATGTCATGAAGTAAGAATAAAAAGGAAGGCCATGAAGACACCCATACCATAACGAAAACAACAAGACATAGAATATAGAAAACATTTCCAATTTGATGAAATTGCACCTCATTGAGGGGTTTTATTAGAAAAAATGACATTTTCATTCAATTAATTCATGTCATTAAATTTATGCTATACCAATAAAATTCATAAAAAATCCACCTTCTAGGTGCCCATAAAAGAGACAAGAATCAAAATTTAACATACAAAAAAAGTAACACCCAAATAATTGGCTCTAACAATGGAAGAAAGAGTTTATAAGGGTATACTAAAATATCCCACCCAATGGATTGGTTTGGGATGAGGTCATAACCTCCAACCACAGCAAGAAGGGTCGAAATGCATCACAAATAAGGGTAGTCAACTTAATTCTATGAAATCTATTATTCTAATGTGACACAAAGAATGTACAGCATATAGGATAACGATGATATGTTATTAAGAGGTGAAACAGGAGGGGAAATCCATATACCGTATAGCTCATTCATGGGATAAACCACATGTACAATCTTGATTCTGGATTTAATCTGGTTTACAAGAAATTCCTGAAATGGACCAACACCCAAAAAATAAGTAGAATCATCTTACCCAACAATAATATTTTTTTAATGTGGATGCGATTAAGGATATATAGAAGGAGATTCAAGATCATACCACTACTCTTTCAATGCACTCAATGAAATTTTATTTTTATAGTGGATGAGGGAGATCATTGTATCCCTAGAAGAGGGGAGTTTGAGTAATAGTGGGAGAACCATAGCACGCCCTAAGCAGGATAAACGTAACGGAGAAAAAAATAATGATAGAAGGGAATTCTTGTAATTTAGTTCCTCTTTAATGAGGCTCTTGGTTCTCCCTCAATGTTGGACATACCCATTGATAAACGTTTGGGGGAAAATACTTAATGGGAGAGGTTCCATGATTCATGTGAAATGTTTTGGAAAATGTGCGCAAAACATGTGTTTCCCCTATGTATATGCCCTATAAAAGGAAGAACGATCATTGGAAATAGTGCACACATTTTGAAAAAACTATACGACACCCAAAGTCTCTCTAGACTAGATACATGGTTATTGTTGGAGGACCACATGGTTTTTGAAAAATCATGTGCCCCTGTCAGCTCCTCCCAGCTTGAGGTTTTCGAGTTCAATGCACTTAAAACATGACGGATAACCAAAGGCACCCCTGAAGACATTATCCATGACTAAAAACCACTTTTACATGTTTTTAATCTCATAATTATATTCTAATTCATGGTTTACAAAGTAGATTCTACACCAAATAAAAAAACAAAATTCAAAAATAAAATAATCATATCTCAAAAAAAAGCCACTATAATCAAACCACTATAGAAATTATCTTCTACTACAAAAAAACTGCTATTTCGTGGTGGTTCTAGGAACCGCCGCGAAACGTTGGTTCTTTTAACACCCGACCCTCCTTCCCTCGTGACCTCGGCCCCCCGCTTCCCCCGCGACCCCGGCCCACCGCTTCCCCCAACGACCCTGACCCCGGTGACCCCGCACGACCCCGGTGACCCAGGAAACCCCGCGATACCACGACCCCCGGCCCCCCGTGACCCCGGAAGCTGCACCGTCTTCCCCTCTAGGTAGGGTTTTGTTTCTCCTTTAGTTTTTTTTTGGTTTTCCAGTGGGTATAAGAATCAAATCCCCAAGAAGGGTTTGTGTGTAATTAATTCTATATAGGGCTATCCCCCAAGGCCTCATTACACGTTTTGATGTTTTCCTAGCTATCGAAAATGATATTTTGGTGGAGGATCTTATTCTTGTTTTTAGGGTATTTGATTATTATTTTGATTTCTTCTAGTCAGGATCAAATAAAAAATTCAAACTACATGATTACTCATCTACCATGATAAGTTAGGTGGTCTATAAATTTTCCAATAATTCCACATTGTGTATATCTTATTGCTAATGTGACACACATTGTACTTTCAATGAGATTATTTATAAATTATTTGGACCAAATACTAATTATTATAAACTTGTTAAGGAATTCCGTTGACATATTTCTTCAAGGGTGGATGTTTTTTTACCTCAACCTGGACTACCCAAGGGGTGGGTTCTACATTTATATCACATTTGTTCAACCCTCAAGGTGTGATGATCCTGTCTTATATAATTGAGAGTTGAATGAGGTATTAAAGTGTACTGTAGAAGGTTTTAAACACCACATAGCACCTTATCAATTGTAATTTAAAGGTATGAATTGGATGACCCCTTGGTTTGTACATGATCAAGAATGGAATATATAAATGATTCATTGAATGGTTAATGAATTGGTGAATGGAATATTTTGGATGCCTTGGACATTAATAATCATTGGATATGATGACCATATCTGGATTTCATGGAAATTTCAACTCCATGGGTCCTACATAATTGGATTCCTTGTACATTTCAACTCCTTGGATCCAGTTGACTTGACTCATAATTATTTCATAGATATTTTTTCTCTTCATATCTGATTTATTAGACTTGTTCGGATGCTTGATCCATTTATAATCCTTATATTCAATGATCACACTGGGATTTTTTATACATTTCTATTCATTAGATCCAATTTACTTGGATTATATGGATACATTAGACATTATGACTCCAATTATAGTTATATTATAAGGTTTTCATTATGATTGTTGGGGATGGTTAATGATAGCCTCCTCAATTATAATTTAATTAATGGTTCCATCCTCTACCATATTTCACCTTTTGGATGGTCTCTCATTAACCAATGGATACTCCATACACTATTTTGAACCATTTCTTTGTGTTGAGTTTTGTTCACACCCTATAGCCCCTCTCAATCTCCTTTTCCACATATTTTATTTTAAATTACACTTAAATGATTATTTTACTGGTTTTTTTAGTTATAGGGCGGTATGTAAAGGTGTAATGAGGGCTTGGGGGATAGCCCTATATAGTGGGTCTGTAGGGATCTTCTAAAAATTGGTTGTGGATGTTGATTTATTTGGAGCTAACCTATTAGAATTTGATACTGAATACCACACCTTTCCTCAAAGCATATAAAGTTATCCCTATGGGATATTTCAGTCATGGAAGATAGTTCCACCTAAACCACATAATCAATCAATGGAATGATTGAGAAAATATCCAACCTACTACCATTAGATTCTATTGAATGAGAATGGTATTAGTATTCCACTATTTGTAATGGTCATTCTTCACCAGTTGGTCTCTATTTCTTATTGACTCAGGAATTCATAATGTATGTTTTAAACCTTCCAAAATCATTCTATTCAATGTCATTGTTTTACCCTGAAGTTTAAACATTTGAGAATCATTTTAACAGTTAAATAAATTATGAAATTATATTCTTTTGCACCTTCCAATTTGGGTATGAATCTCTTTTGGATACCTAAAATACATAACATTAGATTCGCCTTTTGTAATGTCTTATCAAAACCATGGTCCTTTTCATAGGATATTAAACTTTGTGACATAATGGTCTAAACAACATGACCATAAAATTAATGTCCCCCTCCAAGGTATTATATGATACTAATAATACTTAATTCACATCAGGTTGTGTTTTGGAATATCTATGAAGACTAACCAATCATTGGTTCTATGTTTTTATATATAAAAATGTAAGCATCTACAGGTCTGAGAACCATGACCATAAAATATCTAAGTCATCCCCTAAGGATATATGCATACGTGTGTCAATATCTACATCCATATAATATTTTTTTCCTCTCTTATATCGCTATATATATCACATAATTTTTTTCATGGATACATTCCCTTTAACTCTATACATAGATTGGTCTATGACCAATGAAATTAAACATAGTGGGAATATCCATGATAAATAAGTCATGGTTTTGTAATAAAACCCCTCCAACGGAGGTGCGCTGTTTGCAAAAATTCACAGTGGTATACCATGCTTAACAATATTGCATTGATGTTTTCCTTATACTTGATGTCATTGTTAGTCATAAATCACACATCGTACTTGACCCTTTTTATATCCCTATAGAGGGTTTCCATTTTTTTTATTAAAATGGTTTTTTGAACCAAGACACTCTTTATGTGCCGTTAGACTTTTAAGATGGGTCCCATGTTGTGTGACCATGTCACATGGCATGTGATATTTAAATCTAACCAAAAGCCCAGTTCCACAGCCCAGGGGTCCCATGGTACAAGTAATGTTAGATTACATGTTATGTAACCTGTGATTTTCCTGATCCCATGGGGTATTAATTCATCTAGGTATTCCTAGACATTGCTAGATCTCCAAACCTCACCGAATTAGGTATATCAGGGGTCATCCAATCCTCTAGTCATCACAGATTAGCATTCATTTCTTTAAATATTATGAGAAAACATCCTCGCATGCCATCCATATAATCCTATTTGAAACTAAGTGGAAGATGCTGCCCCACGGATGTCACTGGACCGGGCCAACACGCTGCGGTCACGCTGCGGTCACGCCGTGGTCATGCCGCGGTCACGCCGCGGTCACGCCGCGATCACGCCGCGGTCACACCGCAGTCATGCCGCGGTCACACTGTAGTAATGCCGTGATTTGGCCCTGCTCTAGCCACATCCAGCCCACACCATCCCCCTTCCACCTTCATTTCAGCCCACTGCCACCAGCATTCTATCCCACAATAGCCCCCTTCCACTTTCGAATCAGCCCGCACCATCCCCCCAGCACCTATAACCAGCCCCCTTCCACCAGAATTTGAGCCCTCACCGAATTAGGTATATCAGGGGTCATCCAATCCTCTATTCATCATAGATTAGCTTTCATTTCTTTAAATATTCTGAGAAAACATCCTCTCATGCCATCCATATCATCCTATTTGAATCTAAGTGGAAGATGCTGCCCCGCGGATGTCGTTAGACCGGGCCAACACGATGCGGTCACGTCGCGGTCATGCCGCGGTCACGCCGCGGTCACGCCGTGGTCACGCCACAGTCATGCCATGGTAATGTCGTGATTTGTCCCTTCTCCATCCACATCCAGCCCACACCATCCCCCTTCCACCATCATTTCAGTCCGCTTCCACCAGCATTCCAGCCCGAAACAGCCCCCCTTCCACCAGCATTCAAGCCCTCACCGAATTAGGTATATCAGGGGTCATCCAATCCTCTAGTCATCATAGATTAGCTTTCATTTCTTTAAATATTATGAGAAAACATCCTCTCATTCCATCCATATCATCCTATTTGAAACTAAGTGGAAGATGCTACCCCGCGGATGTCGCTGGACCGGGCCAACACGCTGAGGTCACGCCGCGGTCACGCCACGGTCACACCACAGTCACGCCACAGTCACGCCGCGGTCATGCCACGGTCACGCCATGGTCACGCCGCGGTCACGCCACGGTCACGCCACGGTAATGCCGTGATTTGGCCCTGCGGATGTCACTGGACCGTGCCAACATGCTGCGGTCACGCCGCAGTCACGCCGCGGTCACGACGTGGTCACATCACAGTCACTCCCCGGTCACGCCGCGGTCACGCCACGGTAATGCCGTGATTTGGCCCTACTCCATCCACATCCAGCCCACACCATCCCCCTGTCTTGATATATAGTAAATTCTACATGACCTCAATCTAGTTGTTGTATAATAACTTTATTAGCTATAAATATATACATGAGAGTCAGATAAATAAAATATATCAATATAAACATGTTCCCCTACCCATGAATCCATGGTATGTTAATGATGTCCCCTATCATACATAGGATATATTTCTACATGATATATTTCACCAGAGGCTTATTCATCAATGTAATTATATTTAAATTCAGTCCTTATATTTAAAATTCAGTCCTTTAACTTCATGAATGTATAAATTGGAATCTCATTAAGATTGATTTCTTTAATGGTTATTTCCTAAGGGAATGAATGTAGAGAAATAGACTGATCTCATGAGACTTTTTATTGGTGAGAGGTCAGTATGGGAGTATGTCAATAACCTTTCAAGGTTTGTTATATATTCTCCAAAGATAGGGGTCATAAATTATGAGAAAGATCATTTCTTTGGTGATGGTCTTCACCCAGACCTTGGTACATCTCTACTTTCTTTGGGCATAACATCCATTTTGGAGGTTGTCACTAGGGACATGTGAATGGAAGAAAAATATTCTTGGAAATCGATGGTTGTTCATTCCTTATTTTTATCAGGTATGCAACAAATTAATAGTGGGAATGAATAGAATCCAATGTGCAAGGAGTAGAGGCAAGATGAACCATAACATGATGAAAAGGCCATTATTATAGAAATAGTTCATCCATTTTGTGCTTCCAGTTTAGGGACTTTGAGGAATTTTGAGACCCATTTCTTGATATATCATTGAATTTTTCTCTATTATGGAAATTTTGTTGATCATTATTTGTTTCTGATGATGGGGTTATAGAAGATGTCTCATGTTTGATTCCTTGTTTTTTGTGTAGGCACATTGTGATATACATGGATAAAAGCTGGATCACATTACTGAGGAACACACCTCATTATGTTAAGGTTTTGAATGAGTTTTTATATTTTTCAATTTCTAATTGATCCGTTGAAGGGAGAATAAAATGTCCATGTCCAAAATGTAAATTTAGAACATGGTTGAAGAGAGATGAGGTTTATGAACATTTAATACTGAAGCAATTCCCTACTCAATATTTGTGATGGATTTGGCATGGTGAATCGAACGTTATAGAAAGATTGATCACAGATTTTAATCCATATAATGAGGTCCCAAGTTCATCGAGAAAGGAAAATGAAATGCAAAACCTAATAAATGATTCATTCGGCACTGCAAGACACCACTATCAGCATCAAAACATATCAGAACAACCAGAAGAGGGTGCTACAAATTGCAACGTGATAAGTGATGTTTTTGAGATTGTAACACAGGAAGATCAAGATTGTAACATATCATTGGATCCTCCTCTTGATTCTATAGAGCCAAATGTAAGAGAAAAATTCACTGAGGAAAATGTGTTTCGTGATTTAGTTGATGATGGAAATAAAGAGTTGTATAGTGGGTGTTTGAAATATTCAAAGCTTTCATTTTTGTTGAAGTTGTACCATATCAAATGTCTATGTGGAATTACAAATAAGGCAATGTCCATGATATTGGAATTTATTCGTGATGTATTTACTTAATCAAAAATCTCAGAATCTTTTTATGATATGAAAAAATTTGTTAACAAGCTTGGTCTGAATTATAAAAAAATACATGCGTGTCCTAATGATTGTATGCTTTATTGGGGAGAGGATTCAAGTAGACAGAATTATAAGAAATGTTCTTCTTCTAGATGGCAGGAAAAGGGTGATGTTGGAAGTCTGAATAAACATAATTTCATGGAGAAGATGAAAAGGAGTACACTTGCAAAGGTTTTGTGTTACTTTCCTTTAAAGCCTTGATTGCAGATATTATTCATGTCATCGAAAACCGCCGAACACATGAAGTTGAATGCTGTAGATAATAACAATGATGGGTTAATTAGACATCCATGAGATTCCCAATCGTGGAAGACATTTGATTCATTACATCTCGATTTCTCACCTGATCCTAGGAATGTTTGATTGGGATTGGATGCCGATGGATTCAACCCATTTGGGACTTTGAGAACCAATTATAGCATTTGGCCAGTTGTTTTTATCCCTTATAATTTGCCTTCGTGGATGTTTATGAAACAAACATCTTTTATCCTTTCGATGATTATTCCTGGAAAACAAATTCCTGGAAATGATATTGATGTATACTTGCAGCCTTTGATTGAAGAATTTCATTAGTTATGGAGCAACAGTGTTGAGACATTTGATGCTTCTTCTAAAACATTGTTCAAAATGCATGCTGCTTTAATGTGGACCATTAGTGACTTCCCTGGGCTTGGGAATTTATCTGGTTGGAACACTTACAAGGGTTTGGCTTGTCCCGTTTGTAACTTTTATTTTGATCCCAAACGGCTACCTCACAGTAGAAAATGGTGCTTCCTGTGTATTGAAGATTTCTCGATGCATCTCATAGATTTCGGCTAAACAAATCAAAATTTAATGGTTCCATTGATCGTAGACCACCTCCAAAGTTGTTAAATGGGTTTGAAATATTGGAACAGCTTGAAAATGTTGAAATAGAATTTTGGAAGGTTCATCATTTGAATGATAGCGGAAAACGGGTCCGAAGTGTATCGTCAAGTGAATCCGGGATGCAACAATGGAAGAAAAAAAGTATATTCTTCAAACATTCCTATTGGGAATTTAATTTGTTGTGGCATAATCTTGATGTGATGCATATTGAGAAGAATGTATGTAAAAATTTGATTTTCACATTTCATAATGAGCATGGAAAGTCGAAAAATCATCTCAATGCTCGCAAAGACTTACAAGTAGTGAACATAAAATGCGATCTCTGGCCAGATGAGAATGGAAAGTATCCTCTGACAATTTTTGCAATGAAAAATAGGGATAAAGATACATTCTTTCGAATGTTAAAGAATGTTAACGTATCTGATGGGTCTTTAAGTAACTTCTCGAGGTGTGTTGACTTGAAGAATCGTAAGTTACATGGATTGAAAAGCCACAATTCACATATTTTGTTACAACAGTTACTACCATTGGCATTGCGTACATTATTACCTGAAAAAATTACTGCTGTTGTACTCCAGTTCTGCACATTTTTCAGAAACCTATGTGAGAAATATCTACATCCATTTCATCTTGACAACCTCCATGAGAGGTTTGTATTGACCCTTTGCGCAATGGAGATGATCTTTCCTCCATCCTTTTTACTGTAATGATGCATTTAACTGTGCATTTGGTTGAGGAAGCTAAATTAGGAGGCCTCGTTCATTATCGATGGATGTATCCAATTGAGAGGTAATTTATTTATATGTTTTCCAGTTAGGTAAACAATTTTTGGTACTTAATTAAATGCATAATTATGTTTATTTTATTTCACAGATATCTTGTGAATTTGAAATCATACGTGAGAAATAAAGCTAAACCAGAAGGCTCAATTGCTGAAGGCTATGTGGTTGAAGAGTGTCTTAACTTTTTTTCTCGATACTTGGATGATATTGAGACAAGATTTAATCGAGTTGGACGTGTTGAAGACACATAGACTCAATCTCAAATACATCAGAAATCCAAAATATTTCCTTCTATTGGCCGATCAGTTGGGAGGACCTCAAATGTGACACTGACTGAATTGGAATTATTACAGGCACATAGATATGTCCTGGTGAATAGTGAAATTGCAGATCCATTTATTGAAGTTTTGAGGATACAAACAAAGAGATGAATGAGAGTCCGAACACAAAATGAGAAAGATATAACGAAAGCTGTTAATAAAGAGCTTATAGAATGGTTTTCACGACGTGTAAGTTCATAAATATTGCAATAAATACAAATATTAGTTTGACACATACATTTTGTAAATCTAATAATGTATATTTCTTTTTTCAGATCATGAATACTGATACTCAAGCAGAGGTATCAGAAGATTTGAAGTTTCTTGCTAGAGTTCCTTTAAAAGTAGTTAGAAAGGTTGACGCTTATAATGTGAATGGATTTATATTTCGTACAGTCGATCGAGAAGTGGGTTTGAGAACATAGAATAGTGTTATATTTACATTTGTTGAAGTGGAATACTATGGAAAGCTGCATGATATTATTGAATTAAACTACCACAGAAATTTTTTGGTTGTTTTATTCAAATGAAAATGGTTCGATATTATCAGAGGTGTTCAAAGAGATTCCTTGCAATTTACTTCTGTGAACTTCTCTCGCTTGATGGATGTTGGTGATTGTGAAATGAATGATTCATATATGTTAGCATCACAAGAAAAAATGGTATATTATGTGAATTATGTTTCTGATGAAGGGTGGAGTGTAGTTTCTCACGTAATATAAAGTGATTTGTATGATATGGGTGACGAAGTAGAAAATTTGACCTCTGAAATTGAATTTAATCAGCAACAGGAAGCAGAATTATTTTTCCATCATGATATTTAAAATATTAGTCTAGCAAGGTTGAATGAAGTGGATGAAGCAATGGAGTAGGAAACTGACATGATTGAAGGGGAAAATGATTGTATGTACAATTATTTATTTATTCAGCAACCACTTGTTTCATTTCTACAGTCATTCATTATCATTGTTATATATATTTTTTCTGTTAGTACTCCATCTGTTATCATTTTTAATTTTTTTATGCATAATGTTTTTTAAATATATATTCTGAACTTAATTTTATTCGATTAAATGACCGGAATACCAATGAATAAGCGTTATATTATTTCATCCAGTTCTGCGACAGATGACTATCCATCTGGCTCCCTCCCCAAGACATCTGATGCACCAACTGCCGACACCCCTGCGCCATCTCCCCCTGCACCATCTCTCACACCATCTTTGGATGTCCCAGTAGAGGCTGAGATGTCGACTCCCCCTTCAGGAGCCTTAGTAGTGGGGTAGTGACGCGCCCCTTCCAGTTCATCCTGGACATACTTTAGTGTCACTATCATAGGTACAAATTTTAATTAAATAAATTTATTGAATTTTTTTATACTAATTGTTTTCTCATTGAAGATGAAAAAAATGAAATAGTGGAGAAAAAAATAAAAAGTTCAGAAGTTTTGAATCTGAATGGCGAGAAGATTGTTGTGTAATTTGATTCTTACGAGGTCCCTACGGATGATGTCGCGGGGTTGCTTGGCCAGATTCTAGGCCAGCTGGCAGCAGAGTCCACTTCCCTTCCCATTTCATATGATGATTGGAGACATATGCCTCCATGATGGAAAAATGAAGTGTTTGATTCTCAAATCAAGTTAAATTTATTACATTATGGTTTAATTTAATGTCACATTACTAATATGTTCAAAATGAATTTATGTATACAGATGTTCTTCCACTTTACCGTTGTTGATGTTATAGCACGGAAGTGGACGTTGAATAATCTAGTTAAGAAGTGGAAAGATTTTAAATGGAGACTGTGGTGTGATGTCAACGATGCTTCGTTGACCACACTGCAAATATATGAGAAGCTACCCAGTGGGGTACCAAAAGAGAAGTGGAAAGTGTTTGTTGAAATGCATCGGGATTAGAAGCAGATGGTATTGAAATATATATATTATTATATTATCCACATTTTACATTTATACATGTATATGAAAAGGACATGACATTCAATACATCAGTATTAAATTTCATTTCATTTATTTCAGGATCTATCGAGACAGAATGCGTCAAACCGAGCGAAGAAAGTCATCCCGCACACTACGAGCTCAAAAACTTTTTCTAGAAATCGAAGTTCATTGGTAATATTTTAATTAGTTTAAATATTTATAAGACAATATTTTTAATATATTGAATTGTTTATTTATCTTTGATTAATGCAGTCACAGAGTTTAGGCCATAAAGCATCCAGAATTGAACTGTGGTTGAATGTTCACAAGAAATCAGATGGATGTTTTGTTAATGAGCCTGCTAAAGAAGTTGGGGTATGAAGTCAATTTTTTATCATAATAACTTCTTTTAAGTTTTTTCTATGTTAATATATATTTATATTTGATTTATAGGTCAAAATTAAAGAACTATGGGATGCCAATCCTGTGCATTCCTACTCTGCCTCCCAAGATGACCCGGTTGCTAAAGTCCGTAGAAAGGAGCATCCTGGGAGAGTGTGCGGGGTGGGTTTGGGACCCATGCCATCTGAGGTTTTTAGCAGGCCACCGGGGATAGCTTCTGTATCTACTCCTGACTTTAGTCAGCCCGGATATGCTAATAAAGATATTGTTTCTTTACGAAACACAGTTCACCAGCAGGGGGATCAGATATCTGCATTGTAGAAAGAGTTAACTGAACTACGTCAAGAGATGAGCATATATTCCCCTAGTGGGAGTGCATCGATTGGTGGTATGCAGGTAAATAACATAAAATCAGAATCATTTAGTTTTCTAACTTTCATTTGTTTTAAGTTTTAATATAAATATGTAACCGTATTTAATTTTTAATATAATGTTCTTACAGCTGATAGCACAAAGTGGAAATGAAGGTGGAGAGGGTGACGATGCATCATCAGACCATGAGTAGTTGTACTATTGATGTGTTGAACAAAAATGAAAACAGTTTGTTTGTATATGTAACATTTGTGGCACATAGTTTCCACCATACATTTTCATGTCCTAAAATTTCCTTGATTTCTCACATTTCTTTTTATGCATTTTATTGATTTCTGATGTTTGTTTTTATGTCTTCATTTCTCAAGTGTGGTATACATTATTCCATTTAGGTATGTGTTTGAATTGGTAGTAGAGATTTTGGATGACTAGGAGTTAAACCCATTGTTGATGTGTTGAACAAATTGGGCCATTTCATAGTGATCAAGGGGATAGTGTTGTGGACACTTTGGTGAGGCCCATTGTTGAAAATGAATGATTTAAGCATCAAAAGTATCTAAACATTCTCTAGATCTTCTAAAATTTCATGAGAATGTTCTAAATCAAGGGTGGTTCAATAAGATATATGTGTGACTGAGGGGTGATAAATTAGCATAAGTCCATGAATATAGGCAAGAATACTTTATAAATTAAAATATAATCTCTAAGATGGATATCGACTTGAAGCACAATTGGTATGTCTTATAAAAACATGAATTTTAAGAAAATAACTTCTACCAAATACTTCAATATTAGGATGGTTACAATGGACCATTTCCAACCATAACTGTTTTGATCACTGAACTGTTACTGCATGACTTGAACTGCATTCCCAGCACAATTTCCACTTAATCATGGTCTGTCTGGTAATTATTACCTACCATTATATCCCTGAATTATTTATATTATGATTCTTAATTCCATTTTTTTGATTCATTACAAGCTATCCAGTCATGAATCTTTAATTACTGGAATTCCAGAACTTTCTTCTTTACCATTCATGACTATTCTTTCTACAACCACTCTCCTAAAGGTTACATTTTCCATTACCTGTGTGATTCTCCCCACCATAGGATTTTAATATTCATCATTTTAATAGAAATAGGAATATAATTCCCATTAAAAACACTCTTTCCACCACTAAACATGGTTTCTGGATGTGAGTCAACATAATTATACCATGTTCCATCACGACAATCCATCCTTGGCATACGCTGAAGCCTCATCTGGAACTAATATTCCATCCTTGAACAACCTGTGGTTCACTTCCTACCACATAGATTTACATCATCCACTTAATAACAAATAGAAATGGTCTATTCATAATCACATGTATTATGAAATCATAATTCCATGCACACACATTCAATCAACATCAATAACTACATCTTGAACTTTAACCCAGATTGATGATGTTATAAAACTCGATCCTCTTACATAGTCATCCATAGAACTAGGATAACTTATCTTTTCTACAAAAAATTCTGGTCTACATCACTCACCACAATGTAGTTAATACCTAACCTATATTCCAACATAAAAAGATGTCAACTAAGACTCACTAGAAATATCCACATTCCTATAAAAGCTATATCCCAATGTAACTCTAAAACTATTCCCACAATAGGATTTTTTATAACAATATATTTCTAATGTGTTATTTAAGATATTTCATCAGTTAAAATTTATTATAAGTATTAAGGATGGTTTCTAGGCCACAAAACCAAAAAAAATCATTATATAAATGGGTTGGT
The DNA here is from genome assembly GCA_963277665.1 of Viscum album. Classification (NCBI taxonomy): domain Eukaryota; kingdom Viridiplantae; phylum Streptophyta; class Magnoliopsida; order Santalales; family Viscaceae; genus Viscum; species Viscum album. The sequence continues at coordinate 2,000,946,256 of OY728157.1, forward strand.
AATAATATTACTACTAATTCATCAATTATAAATTTTTATAAGTAGAGTGGAATCTCTATGGATGATCTATCCTAAGAAAGTGAAGTTATAAGATTTAGTGGAATCCAGTTTGGGATGTTACAATGTTGTATCAATGGAGTTTTATCTTCCAAGTATTTACTATTTAGGATATTGTATACATGAGTATGAAGAATGTGTTGGAACCTTTGATTGTTTTTTCTGGTTTTATTTGTTTTTCAGGGCAGTGGTGCAGCAGAATCCAAGAATTATTTTTTTTATTTTGGGCAGATTTTATGGGCGGTTTTAACCATCGCGAAATGTATACTAGAAGTGGTTTAAACCGCTTCTAAATGTAAAATAAAATTTACTTCTAGCGGAAGTTATAACTGCTGCGAATAAAGCAATATCCAGGGATCGTAAAAACACCGCTAAATTCTGGAAAACCTCTGCGAAATGAGGCACCTACGACACTTTCCTGAAACCGCCGCTAAACGTTAAAAACCACCGCTAATAGATTTTTGATGCCCTATTAGGTGGCGTTTTCTATAAACCACCGCCAAACAGTATAGTGGAAGTTTAAACCGCCACTAAACGCAAAAAAAAACCACCGCTAAATGGAGATTCTGTTGTAGTGTTCCCCAGGAATCTTTAGAGGAAACAATTAGTAACAACTGACTTACTTGAGTCATGAATTCCATCCAAATGGACACATTTCATTTTTCAATGACAAACACAACTGAAAGCACCATAATATCAATTCATAAAAAAATACATCGAAAATAGATTCAAAGATCAAATTCAAACATGATATATCATGTGGGGTCTTAACCATACCAGTCTGACCCAAGATACGATCTCCACATCTTCTCTTTAACCACGAAAGATTCAATAAAAAATGAGAGAAAATTATGAATAATGATATTCCCACCATCAAAATTATATAATTGAGAATTCCCTTATCATTATAATGACATCCTAGACTGGATTTTTAACTTGTAAGAATGGTAAAATTCAAACTAAACTAAAAAGCTAGGTCTAACTGACCTTTTCCATGAAAAAAATGACTAAAACTCAATAAATTTGTCATAACATGACAATTTCATGAAGTGGTCCCTCAGTAACCCAATAGAATAGAGGAAAAAGACATCAAGTTGAACATATTCAGGATGACTACACTCAAAACACTCATCATTGATAGATTTTTCAATTCAAAATCATGGATTGATGCCTTATGATAAAGGCACCTTGAGATTTTCTTTTAACATGCTCATTAAAGCCCGTAATTGGCCTCTGATTGTGACACTATAAAAACACATTAATCTTTCATGACTAACATGAACATGGGTGCATGAATGACCTATCAAACATGGATCATTACATATTAAAACATCCCATCGGAGCCTGAATAAGGTTCATGATAACATTAGAATCATTATATGAAAGTAAGGATCTCATCCACGATAGTTTATATGTCATAATTTACAAGTGATATGTCATTAAATTTCTAAAACATCCAGTTTTTAAAAACATTTATTGATTAAGTAACATCAAGTAAACGAACATTTTGGTATCTATGAGTTCATCCTAGCCGTTCCTACTTGGAATATTTGGTATCACTTATGGCTAACTTAAACTTTAATACAACCAACCTATCAATGCACAACTTTGATGGATACAACCTCTCAATCCAAATGAATTTTAAAATTTATCACAACATACAACAAATGATCTCTCATCATACCATCATGATGTTATGATTGGGAACATGATAATCATTAATTTGAGAGTATACCATGAATATTGGGAGATCTCTAAAGGGACCCAAGACACTTTTTCTGCACCAAAACAATGTTCCCGTTACAACCCAAACCAACTGTATCATACTACAAAAAGAGAATTAAATTAGAAACACCCTAGGTTGACTTCCTTATAATATCTCATAAAATCCCTATAATATATTTCGTTTACCCAACCCCAGTGCTTTTACTAGCCGAGGCATCCCGTGACCATTCAAGCATAGAAACCATTGTCCATAGCTGACCAAAATTGTTTTTAAAAGGTTTAATACACATCCAACCATTCATTATCATGGTATTTCACAAGAACTGACATGCTTTGAAACTCACCTTCCATAAGGGAATTATGAAATAGGACTAACCATATATGAAAGGTCCCCATGGTTATACTCTTTACAATCATAAAAAAATGTTTAACTAGAATTAACGTGAAACTATCCACCTTAGGAGATTTCTATGAAATATATTTATATAGAATGGGATGTTATCCAATTGAAGACACTCCATTTACCACTAACCAGATGTATTATAGGTTTCCAGCATAATTTATCCATGCATTAAACTGAATGAGAGAAGGAAACTAGTTTCTTAAATGCATGTAGGATTAGGGTGATGATTTGGTGAACGCAATGAACTCCTTTAGATAAATTCCCATGCACACATTAGCATTATGCATAAAGTAAAAATCAAACAAATTAATGTGTCAAGACACCCAATCCTCTTCAAGAATTTACCCAAGCATTTGGATGATTTTGATTTCCCACAACACCTAAGAAACTATTCCTCAATGATGACATGTGATTCGCGTGTAACATCACCAAGATAAAACAATTATCAATGAACTCAATTGATCACTACACCATTTAAATATCTCAATATGTATAGTGTGTAAATACGTATACTACCCTAAGAATAATTCTCAAAAGTGAATTAGTATATCCATGTTTTTGTCTAATAGATCATCATCCCTATGGGTATAGCATCCAATGTATTTCAACACATTATTAGGCTAGATTCATATTATCATACATGACTACAACAGAAGATGTTGACCTCCTGATTCATCTAAAACTGAAGAAAATGAATATAAAAGTTCATAAGACCTACTAAGAGGGTGTATATTCTATAGGAATGTCTATCACTCTAAAAAATCAATTATATGATGCTCATTCCTGTAATGAGGGTCAAAACACTGCATGACCACCCGTCCAACTTGGGTTTCCTTACAGAAGATAAGATTCCTCCACTAGATTATGACACCTGTATAGCACCACACTACTGAAACAATTCTCAAGAACTTAGTAAGGATTTAAAAGTAAGAGGGTAATACCGACAACGGTCTCACTCATAACCAAATTAAGAAAATTCAACACTATATCCAGATCAATGTAATAAGAATCCACCTGTTTCTACAACCTATAACTTAGGTTCAATGAAATCTAGATGGAGATGGGCACTATAGGTAATTCTCACATTCATTTTTCAAGGAAGAAATCAAGGAACATTAAACCTAACAATACAATAAGGTTAATATTATGGTAACCAATTAAGGTTCCATTTGAAGTCATTATATTAATTCAAATTTAATTATTTTTTTCTTTTCAATGGGTTATATTAACTTCATGCACCAGTTGCGAAAAAAAATTATTTAAGATACATTATTTAAAAAAACACTTGGAATAAGAAATTTATTTTTCAAAAACACCATTGAAAACCATTTAGACCATCACTCCATTATGTATTATATTTCAAAAATGTTTTAGGTATAAAAAATTTCAACAGTAATATATAGAGGAAAACAACCTTTAGGTTTTAATTGACATTTTAATTAACTAATGCCTCATATAAGTGTAACTCAAAAATAAACAAAATGTCTTTTATTTGAAAAGGAGGTAACTTGTCCCATACGATGCCAGCATGCACCTATATGTAAATACATAAAGGCATATATGGACACATAAAATGTCCATCACAACACAAAACACATATACCCCCAATGGGTTTTAGTATGAAGCATATCAAAATATATGTGAGCTACTTGGGTCCCATTAAGGCATTTTAGGTTCCTATAATAACAAACCCCCTTTTATTTATAAACATTAATATTTTTAAAACACCCCAAATTTATTTGTTTGATATGAAAAAGGAACCATGATTGACCTAATTGGGCCTGAATATTTCAATATCATATGAAACATGTCCAAATCAACAGACAAAGGCCCGGTTGTGTATTTAGGAAAATTGGTCATTCTTGTAACACCCCTTGTTTTTACTGACCTTTTTCAAATAAATTAAATTTTCATTTATAACATGAAATGTAGTAAGATAGAAATTACATTCACATGGCACATACTTTTCATACATTACATTGAGTATTGACTTGGTGTATGTTACACATAACATCAATTTTTCATAGGTTACATGCAACACTGATGTTTATTTGAAACAACATTGTATTATTATAATATATTTTAATGAGATAACTATAATATAGTTGTTAAACATAGTAATATTAAAAGTAATAACTACTTTTTGAATATTTTTTATAAAGTTTTATATAAATAAAAAATACTTATAACAAAAGATATAATTTTTGGTAAATTCCTTCTATGTTAAAAGGTATTATTTTCTCAAACAAACTACTAATTTTGTCCTTTTGTGAAAAATTAAAATTAATTTTTAAAAACATATAGGAATTTAATTTGAAGAAATATAATTTTGTTTTTGAATTTATAATATTGGGATTATATTATTGTGATATTTTGCGATTTTTTGGAAGAAAATCAATTTTGGATGAATATTGAAAAATACTGAATTTTAATTCAAAACCGCTTCTTGATCTAATTCAGTTATAAGGATAAATTATATTTTTTTTATTGATTTAATAGTTTAATTAGATAATATTTTTATCAATTAATAAAATTTAGGTTCTTTAGATAAATTTTATATTTAATTTTATATAAAACATATAAACATATAGAATGTTTTTACTTTAAAAACATCAATGTGGACCCGAATGTGACATTAATATTAAATTAAATTCTTCCAATTATGTTATTATGATTTATAAAAATATATTTAATATTTGGAATATTTATAATTTCTAATTTATAATATTTTCAAATAAATTATGACCAAAAATATTAGTAAATGTAATTAAAATTAATTACATTGATTAAGTTAAAATTAATCTTAACTAAAGACAAAAAATTAAATTTAAGAGCTGAAAAGACATATAAACTTCTCCAAACCCAATTTTATGGCCATTATTATACCAATAGGATTACATTAATTTTTTGGTTGGTTTTCATGAATTTTCTTAGCTAAAAATGTGGTTACAGCTAAATTTTTTTCAAAAATACCCCGTGAGTCCTTTTACTTCTCTATAAAGGACACTACATCTCCCTATTTTTCACACCTCTCAACCCACATAGGTTCATCCAATATCTTTTAAATATACTTCCAAACATAACTCCAATATTCTTTTAATCCACCATTTGGTTTTAATGAAACACAAGGAAACATTTTTACATAAACATAAAGATATTACTTGTTTAAGAGGTAACATCTTCTCTCAATCTCCTTTATTTTATTTTATTTCTACACACCCTCCACTCACTTTATTCCATGATTTTATAAAAATAACAGTATCCTAAATATACTTGAAATTTTTTAAGATAAGGGTTATTACTATACTTACACACTCCACCTAATGGGAAACAAACAATCTATTTACATGTAGGGAGAACTACTGGCTCACAAAATGATGATTGTTCATTTTTCCTTTACCACCTTTCATGGTGGAAATTATGATAGAAAATATGTTTTTATATATTATACATTATATTTATTATATCCTAAAAATTATTTATTCATTTAAAAAAATAAATCTTTCTTACTTTCCATTTGGTGTAAATATGATAATTTTGTTTGATAATTTGTGGACTATTGACCCCCCAAAGCGATGGGATTCATTAACACACTACATTGAATGTATTATGGATGGGTTTAGTTATTATATATGGTATAAATTATATAATAAATATACTTAATATTATATATATATATATGGATATATGTCTTCTAATTTTTTTTTCAGCAAGAAAATTAAATGGAAATAGTGTTAATGTGTATGTACGCCTAACTGTCTCCATGAATGTTGTATTCCATTTATAAATTAAATATTATATAGATTATTATTATACACATATAATTAAAATAAATCATGGTTTTCATTATAGAAATCATGATATAAGTATAAGGACTAATGATATAATAAATTAAGAGACATGTGAAGAACAAAGAAAATATTACACGAAGTGAATCCTTAATATATGATTGTTTACAAAAGGGTAATATAAGGTAATAATAAAACCATAAATAGTAGTATATATAATAATACGGTTATGTAAAATATGTATAGTGAATTTATATTTATTATATATGTGATTTTAATTAGTACGATGAGTGTTAATACCCAGGGTACAAGAATCTCATCTCACTTTTATTTCTGTGAGATGCATGCCTTAATCACCACTCACTTATTTTTTGTGGTTAATTTTGTTACCATTAATGTATTATATTTATATTATAATTAAATTTATAGGTATTTACATATCATTTTTAGATCTTTCTTTCATGGGTTTGACGTTTCAAAAGTTACTTAATCAGTAAAATATTTCTAGGTCAATTTTATCTACTTTGAGACTCATGTTTTGTTATGCACTTAAAATATTATTGAGGAGTATATAAATGAATTTTAAAAGATATATAATAAATATAATTATTTTAATTAAATTTTAAGATTTATTTAATTTCCATTTCATACTTGGAGTGTATAATCTCAAGTTCCCAAGTGATAACAGTTTATTGAAACCATCTCATCACTTTTAGAGATTGTTTATGATTATTCTTAAATTAAGGAAATATCATGACCCATATCTCAAGAAAACTCATGAAATTTATTATCCTATGGATATTCCTAAAATCCCTATGTTTTTGTGCAATTTTCCACTCTTTTTTACTTATGAAGATGTTTTTTAGTAATATATGATTTTATATCTCTTTAGTCATAAATCTATTGTATTCAAAAACCATGTTTTCTAAAATGTTTTTAAAATATATTTGAATCCTAATTTTATGTAAAAAGGATAATAAATTTTTATATATTTTTTTAATACATCCATTATTTTTTTTCAAATCTATTTTCAAAAAAAATGTTTTAATTTTTAAAAAATGTTTTTCAATGCAAAAAGGATATTTTCTTAAAGAAGTGTTTTTAAAAGATCTATAAAAATTATTTTCCATTTAAGGTAAAATATGTAGGTGTTGATAATTAATTTCTAGGGAAATTAATTAATGTTCTAATTCATATTCTTTATCATAACAGATTATGTTTTGATGGCATGATTTTTATAAAGCCCATTTCTCATTCAAGGGTCGTATGTTTTTGAAACCCTTTCATAGGTTATGTTTTTGATGAAATGATTATCAAACATGTAATTTTATAATGGTTAGGATATGATTACATGTTTATATTACTAATTTCATTTCATGGGTTATGATATCATTATTTAGGATCTTGTGGCACGTATATGAATGATTTTATTATGAGATTGGTGGGAGTTATCTATCCTTTAAATACATTATGTGAAGATATATATCTCATTTTATAGGTAGGAATTTAATGATAAATGAGATCATTTATGTATTACAAGGCTGGAATGGGAAATGAACTTTGTTTTTTATTACAGAGTTTGAATGGGTATTGAACTCATTTCAGTAATACATGGCTGGAAAGGGGTGAGAACCCAGTTCAGTAAATGAATTTTTCTACTAAAATGGTTTCGATAGTAATTTCATGAATTCTATGGAAATCATTATATATTCTTATGTGTCTGCCAAAATTCTACTTTTTATTCATATGTTATGAATTCATGGATTATTTCCTTTATTTATATACTATTCATGTCTTACAAACTACCATGACATATTCCATGATTATTGTGTGTGATCTATGATATGTAGGATATGATTTTCTATTTTTAAGATAATGTTATAAGACACATATTCTCATTATTATTATTATGTACCTCCCTTTTTTACCCTTTCTGTCCATCTAATCTCAGGCATTTTTATGTTTCCTTCCCCCAGGTGATGAAGATATGCATTATTTGTTATGTGTCTAAGAAGGGTTCAAGTAAACAAGATCCTAGTGGGAGATGAGTTTTCTCATTTATATAATTGTGTTTATATTTCCAAGTTTCCAAAGGAACTAGAATAATATGGTATATAGGAATAAGTTTGAATAATATTTAAAGTATTACATAAATTTTATGTAATGTTAATGTATATAAATAAATGGCCTCTGTATTTGGTTCACAAAAATTATTTACTTAATATTTGGAAACTAGGATGTGAAAACCCTAGTGAGAACCATAATGATATGTCTAGTGATATTTATAAGGACAAGGAAAATCATGGAAAAATGTACTGGAATTTTGATGAAAATAAAGTTAGTGGTTTCCTAGATATGAATCCATGTTTGGATGCTAAAAGTATATTTGTCTCTAAAACAGATGTACTTTGGGGTATCAAATCTGAAAATAAGTTCTGAGCCTAAATCAGGGTAATCTGGTACATTACAATGGGTTATACTATATACTTGGGTTGACACTATAGGGGGATATGATTTGGGGATTCACAAATTCTTCACAAACCATCATGAAAGATTTAAATTTATGTTTCGTATTAATAACCTAGGATAAACATATGTTGTCATATATTAAGGAATGTGCCTTAATTTAAACATCCAATACTAGAATTTTCATTATTATGAGGTTCCTCAATATAATAACTATTTATCACTCTTTTTTTATGGTTTTAGTCAATAGATTGATCCTAAAGGAAATGTGTTAATGGTGATTGTGAGGGACAATGAAACAATTTTCCTCCTGAGAAACTGAATGATATGAGAGATAGAATGAAAAAACTAATTTCAATCCTCAGACATATTTATAATGATATGAACATTATGCTTGGAACTGGATTCCACTTAATAGGTTCCCTGATCTAGGTGGGACACATGTCCTCAGAGCGCATCTACCCAAATGCAAGAGGCTGCCGAATAGCAGCGAGGGCCTAGGGTGTGTCCATGGGGGAGACTATTCCATCATTTATAAAGCTTATCATTGATGATAAATATAAAAAGAGGAAAATATAAGAATAAATAAAATTAAATAAAATTCATAATATACAATAGATACAACAACAACAATAACTAAAATAACATGACTATCATACAAACATACAAAAAATGATGATCATATGTCATGTCACTAGAAAACTGGAGAACATGGATACACGACTATAGGAATAACATGTTTGAAAAAGTATAAAGAAAATAAAATACTATCCCATGTATCCCAAGCTTCAACTCAATCATATTCTATCAATATCCTTCCAAAACAATAGGCAATCAAGTGTTCGAAGATATATTCTTACCTTTGTCCACAACTATATTTATGTTGTCTACTCTGAGTACTAAAAGTTGCTTGAAGAGGGTGTGAGATAAATCTCAGTGGTCCACCACCAATGGTGTCAACAATATCTGGCCCATTTAATTGAAATGTAATAGTGTTAAATCACTCATAAATAAAGTAATGCTTCACAATGTAACTAAATACCAAAGTACCTACTTCAGACCTTGGCTGGCATCTTAATATAACCAATCCATTAATTTATTATTACCAGTTTATAAATGTATCACAAGTTAACAATAGTTAAGGTTATATGTTGTGAGAAGTAAAAACATAATGAAATTTAATAATGAAGTTCAAAAAAAATAAGCATTGAAACATAGACCACAAGGGTCACCAACTCTATAATAACTATAGCCTGTCTAAGGAAAAGAGTGAAATCCAAGAAGCATATTCTAAGGTATTACACAATAGTACGCCTACCAAATCCAAGGTGGTCGTCCACGGTAAAATGGATAAAATAAGAGATAGGTCCCTTTGGGATGTAACTAAAGAACCTACTTTTCAATGTTGTATCCATGGAGTGTGTCCAAGAAATCCATTAATATTATGTGAGGGATCCTACAGTGACATACTGAGCATCTAATAATAAACAACATTTGGGATCTTAGTGGGTCTTAGCCTACGAAATTCATATCCTTGAATCTGAATGGGTTTCCCAACTACTCATGGAATTCCCTGATAAGAATCCAAGGCAAACTCGAGTCATAAAACTTTTGTTTAATTATGATGTCATATAATATTTTATTTGGTTAAAGCCTTTCCTTAAATTATTGTGATAAGGTAAAGTAGCATAACACCTTTATTCATTCCATTTAAGGAAAAATCAATATTTATGGTTTATTACACTACCTTATATCAATCTAGTTTTGAGTTTTATGGGCATGAAATCAATATTTCATTTACATTTAATACGATCAAGTCATATACTTAGTATAATTTATAATTTATTTTTTAAGTTTAATAATCAATATGAAGCACTTACCTTAGTCCGGTCAAGTGGAAGTGACATTGTACATTCCATTCACCATTACATGATAAAATAAGCATTTTTGATAAGTAGGCCTACCATTCGTGTGGTAAATCTCAAGCATATCCAAACAATGACTCAAAATTTTCAAAACAATAAAGAATAAGTATTGGAATATAATACTACATGGGATGGATATATTTTTGGGTGTAACCACCAAAAACTATTCACATATATGGAAAGATCATAATCATATGGTTCTAATGACTATAATCATGAAATATAAATTCAATAAATGACACCCAATGAAATCGGTGGGCCCACATGACAATTCCAAAATCAACGAACTTGAGAGGTGATTTTATAAACCATCCACTTTGGGGTTTAACACTCTTTATCCTTTAGTATTCGCCTCTAATTTGGATTTGAAAATGGTATATCTGATAAAAATTGAATAATGCTCACACCTCGATAACTATGTCAAGATCAAGAGAGAAGAAAAATGACTAAATCTGACATGAGTACTTACCATTTCACATCCAATTTGATGAAAAAAAGATTGATCATATCTCAAAAAAAGAATATCTCTTGATCCCTACCTTAAGTCATCAAAAATATCCAAATTTATAGAAAATGGAAGTTTTTCCATTATAACCTAAGTTGGGGGATAAAGGATGGATTATTTTCATCATTAAGGGAAGAGTTGTAAAATTACCCTGAAATTTTCCTATGCATATTTTGTCCACACAGTTTGAAAAGTCATGAGAAAACTATGCACAGGTACCTAGGAAGAAGAAGAACTCACATGGTTACACCACATGGTCATGAACCAACCATACGATAGGGTTCTTCCTAAAAAATATACCATCTATAGTGATATGAAAACCAAGCGCCAACCGTGTTCCATTTCTAGTTTCCCAAAAATATGGGTTTAAGGATTCCAACAATCTCTAAACTCCCCTAAGGCCTTTTCGAACTCATAAAAAATCCATATTAGGTCCAAAACAAATAATTATATTGAAATTTGACGTATCCATACCTAATTAAAAAATTGGGTTATTATAGTCTCACCCCTTAAATGAACTCTTCCCTGTGTTCACCCTATAAGTGTGTAAAAAATATATGAGTACGATTCTATCCTCTCAGTAAATATTTCATCCTTCTACCCCCAAGTCTCATCTTGTATGGGGCCATGCTGCCACAACACATGTATTAGAGGGATAGACTAGCCTTTTAGAACCTCTGTGCTTCTGTTTTTGATGCGTAGAAGATACCCCTCAAAGGTAGCATCAACATCAAACTCAAATTATTCAGGATAAATGGTATGAGACTAGTTTTCCTGATACTTGTGATACTATGAAATATGGAAGACATCATGCATGACGTAGTACCTCTGAGGTAGTAGCAACTGATAGGATACCTACCTGACGCTCTCTAGGATTACGAAAAGAACTTATGTAATGAGGTTATAAACTTCCCGATCTTATTTAACCATTTATGTCCTAGACTAGGTGATACATTAATGAAAACATGATCCCCAATATCAAACTCTAGAGTTCATTGATGGCGACCAACATAAGATTTCTGTCTAGACTGGGTAGTAGTCATACGCTTTCTAATTAGCTGAACCTGCTTTGAAATATCTTAAACAATATGAGGACCTAGTTGGGATACCTCACCTACCTCTAGCTAGTATAGGGGTGAATGAAACAACCTCCCATATAATGTCTCAAAATTATCCATCTAAATTTCCAATTGGAATATATTATTATAGGAAAAATCAATGAGAGGGATATGATTTTCCTAAGAACCGCTAAAATCAAGGACACATGCTCAAAAAATATCCCCTAGAACATATATTGTCCACTTTGATTATGAATTAGTTTCAGGGTTAAAAAATGTGTATAGAATCACCTATGTTCCCACATACTTATACAATCCCTTCAACAAACGTGATGTTAAATGAGAATCCCTATCCCAAAAATTGTATGAGGGACCCTGTTGTATCGTATGATCTCACAGACATAAAGTCTTCCCAACTCATCAATTGAGAAAGTATATTAAATACAAATAATGTGGGATGATTTTGTTATTTGGTCAATAACTACCCATATAGCATCCATACCCCTTAGTGAGCTAGTTAATCCAACTAAAAATCCATAGAAACATCTTCCCATTTACATTCTGGGATAGGAAGCTCCTATAACAAGAATACAGGTCTCTGGTGCTCCACCTTCACCTCCTAATAAGTGGAACACCTAATGATAAAGCATGTTATCTGACATTTCATTCAAGGCCACCAATACCTACTTTCATGTATTGATACATCTAATAGATTCCTGGATGAACTAACCACTGGAAGGCATGGGACTCTTTCATCAACTCCTCTCTCATATCTATAGGGACCTAGACTCATCCATGAATATGCGGGATGTAGTATCTATATACAGACCAATGTTATGGTGGGTTATCTCCTGATATACTCTCACAAAGAACCAATACTTAAGGATTTTAAAATTATATACCCATTACCTTCTAAAGGAAGGAATAGGAAACTATCAAGGCTATGAGATAAAGACTTATTGTTACTATCATGAATCTCTATATATAGATCATAAAATAAAGCCATTAACTTCCATTCATCATTGGAATCACATATAGCATGTGTCTTAGTTTTCCATATTAATGTATCAGTAACTACATTTACCTTTCTAGGAATATATGCAAGCTCAAAATCAAAGTATTGAAGATATTCGACCCATATCCACTATCTAAGGTAAATTTAATATTGATGGAAGATATATTTGATGATTTTGTGGTCTGTGTACACTAAAAAGATCTCACCCAATAGATAATGTCTCCAAAAACATAGGTCATATACAACTATTGCTCGCTCAAGGTCGTGTGTAGGGTAATTTCTCTCATGAGGACTCAACTTCCAAAATCCATATGCAATGAATCTATCATTCTACATCAGCATGAATCTTAAGATGATGTTAGATTCATCATAGAAGATGATATAACCTACACCTTTCTTGGGGTGAATTAGAATTGGTGCTGAGACAAGCCTCCCCTTTAGCTCCTAAAACAATTTCTCACACACTTCTAACTAGATTAACTTGACACCCTTATTTATAAGGCTAATGAGAGATGAATCACGGTGTGAGAAATACTATATGAAAATCTAGTAATATCAATCTAGTCCCATGAAACTCCATTTTTCAAACATGTTCTTGGGATTCTCCCACAAAGCTATAGTACTATCATTTTCATGGTAAATAGATGATCCTGATTTTAATATTATATGTCCCAATATATGAAATGTGTTGATCCAGTAGTAGAACATTGAAATATTGGCATAAAATGGATGATTTATTAGTTTACTCCAAATGATCTCATGATATTTAGAATAGTGGTTATAAGTATAAGAATACACTAAGATGAAATCCATAAAGACCGTGACAATATAATCCAAATAGGGTTCAAACAACCTAATCATCAGATCCATTAAAATTGTATGACCATTTGTAAGACTAAAGGTTATAACAAGGTACTCATACTAACCATACTTTATATGAAAAGTTTTTAGTGTTATGTATGATGGCCTAACACTCATCTAATGATAACCCAATCTTAGTACTATCACAATGAAGACCCTAGATACCTAGATCTAGCCAAAGAGATCATATATAATAGGTACTTGATATAGTTTCTTAACAGCAAGCTGGTTAAACCTTCTGTAATCCACACATTGAAATAATGTTTCATATTCCTTCTTAGGAAAATGCACGGGTGAGCCCCAAGAGGATGTATTGGGCCTTATAAAACTTTTAGCATCTAAATCCTGTAACAACAACTTGAGCTCCTAGAGCTCAGTAGGTTCCATCCTATATAGAGGAATGGAAATCGGAGCTTCTCATAGAACAAACTCAATCATAAACTCTACCTCTCACTCATGAGGTATGACTGAAAAATAATTTATAAAGACATCCCGGAAATGATCTAGTACATGGTAAATCAATTTTTCATAAACCCTGATCCTCTGTAAAGAGATTTTCAATTTTTTAAATCACTTCATCCAGCTGATGATGCTCTGGTCCATCCCTACCAGCTTAGACATACCACTTGACCTATGTAGATAAATTCTTCCCTCTAATGATTTAAATGATATCCTACAATGATAGTAGTATAAAAAAGAATAATACTAAACCAACCATTCCATCCCAATAATTAAATCAAATCTAGTCATCTAGAGAACCAAGAGGTTCAATAAGAAAGGGTAACTGCCTACCTCAAGGTGAAGTCTTTATACTGGAATATTCCTTTTGTCTATACCCCTAATTTCATATCTAGGGTCATTACACCATAGTAATATTTTTTATCTAGTCTAAGACTTTACATGATAGATATACAGATAAAAGATATTGAAGAACCTATATAAAATAAAGCAAATACTATAGTAAATTCCACAATAATAATACCTCGTACTATATTTGTTCATGTAGCCTGATCTTTGGGGATCACATGTAGTTCATTAAATTGGCCTGATCCATGGACCTATGTAATAAATTGACTAACATGATCATAACTGCTTTATTGGAACTTCTGGTGATTAGTAGTCTAACTTCCATCGCCATAAACTTATCCTTGACCATTACTACCAATGCTATTTGAACACCCCTCCTAATGTGGCATAAAATAACCCAATCCTATTGGTGGAGCTGGTGAGGATCCTTTTCCACTCAACTATGGTGGAAATTTTCTACCGAAATGATGGTGATTCCCCATACAGCCACAATCCAAGCATTACATTGGGTATCTATCACAATGAGGTGTCCAGTTCTCCCATCATCCATAGTAATAACACACTTTGGAGCTATCGAAATGGGCACTCTGGTTATCACACCCCTAAAGATGAACCTTAATAGAACGTTTCCTATCATCGAAAGAACTGTTGGCCTAACACATCACTAATCCTTAAAAAACAATACTATTTCCATAACTTAGGTTATTCTTAGTGATAAGTTCCTAATATACTATTTCATCGAAGGTTGGATGGGGGAATACATTCACCTCTGTAAGGATGGAATACACACTGCCATCCTAGAAGTGTCTAGAATGCAATAGCTCATCACTGACTAGAAGTAGTGAAAATAACTATAACTCAGTAAAACATGCTAAATACTCCATATCTAACATAGAACCCTACTTGAGATGCATGAACTATCTAACTCTATCAACCTCAACATTTGATGAATGAGCAGATCATATAAGGCAGTCTAGAAATCGACCCATAACAATCTCTGATGATGACCAATCGGGGTAATCACATCCTACTAGTGTTAGGGAAAATCTAAAAGCATGTATGTGGAAAGATTGATTCTCCATTCTGGAGGCATCGCTAGATTCTCAAAGATATATAGGGTGGATTCTAGCCAAGTCTCAATAGCCTATAGACCGCCATCCCTTGGAATGGTAGGATGAGGATGTTGTTGTTAGAACTCATGAGTCACATTATCCATCGTAGGTGAAAGAAATAAAGCAAAATACATGGACTGAATCAGACATAAGAAATAGTAACAAAATTGGGAATCAGTTATCTTATCATGTAAAGTAGGAAGTTCCTCGAGCAGCACTCTCGGAAGTAAGAGTGGTTCCTTACATCCCATCACGTTTGAGGCATGGTCATTGTCACCCTCTTGGTGTACGATACAAGGACATCATAGCAGCATTGGTCTACAAATGCAAAGAACACACCTTATATCCATCTTAATTAGAAATATATAATCACTGGTGGAATTTGAAAGTAAGAAAAATCACTACCCAAGGAATACTATCCCAACTACCCTCTTAGATAGCTAGCTATCAGTATGTTCTCTAGTAAAGGTTTTATTCCAATTTACATTTAACTTCAATGTTCACCCCTTTAAATTTAAGAAACATGAAATGGCAGGATAAGGATGTACAACCAATTATTTAATAATCTTCTGATTCAGTTTATAATGGATATTCATTTCTAGAGAATCAGTGTCCTTACACATTATCACTAGAAATGACACCCATTTATTTATAGAATAATGGCTCGACTTGATAAATTAATCATCCCAACCTATGAGGACCCACACACCTCATGAATTGTGATAAGCAATCACTCAATCACAACCAAGAGTAAGAAAATAATAATCTAACTATCACAACATCAATCAATAATCAAAAAAATATCAAGCCATGAAAAACAGTAAAATTCACCTTTATGGAATGGAAATTTGAATAAAACGAAAATTCTAGGTGCCTATAAAGATGCATGTAATAATTATCCTTGACCTCATATCATTAGGCCAAGGGTGAAATAAAATCCTCAAATACAGTAATAATAAAAAACACCACACAACATGTGCATCACCCAACGATGAAATAAATTCAACTATAAATGAAAAAACATAACACCAATTATAATTTATACAACTTGACTTTTACCCTGAACATGGGTTCGTGATGCTATCATGACTTATGAATATGTTACAAACATTACTAATCTCCAATATATTATCCCTAAATAGTAAATCAATAATGGAAACTTCTTATGAATCCCATTTGTGATGTCCCAGACCTAGATGTCCCTTAATTGGTTCCCTACACCGAGGGGTGCACTTGTCTTCAAGCACATCTCTCCAAATTCAAAAGTCTTCTAACTAGTAGGGAGGGATTAAGGTGAATCTGTAGGAACACTATTACCACATCACTAGAGTTTATCATAGTGGATAAATATAAAAATAGGTAAATAATTGAAATAATATAAATAAATGGATTGCATAGTGGAAAATAGAGACAAAGGTAACAATAACTTAAATAATTGGAATAACATAAAATCAATCAACAATTTATGATGATATGTTATGTCACTAGAAACCTGGAGAATATGGATACAAGATAGTAAGAATAACATCTTTACCAAAGAATAATGGAAATAAAATGCTATCCAAAGAATCTTGAACTATGGCTTAATCATATTCAATCAAGTCCCATCCTAAATAGCAAGCAATCAAGTGTTCGAAGTTGTATTCTTCCCTTTCTAAAAACCTCTATTCAAGTAATCTACTCTGGTTACCAAAAATTGCATGGAGAGGGTGTGAGATAAATCTCAATCAGACACCAACATCAATGTCTATATCATCTGTCCCTTGTAATGGTAATGTAACAGTGTGCAAGCATTCATATATAATGTAAATCAACACAATGTAACTAAATTCCAAAGTACCTACTTTATCCCTAAATGGCGTATGAATGTAACTAGTACATTAATTTATTAATACTCGTATTTAAATAATTCACATGTTATCAATAGTTAAGGTTCCAAGTTGTGACAATGAAACCTATAATTACATTTAACAATGAATTTACAAGGTAATAACCAAGGTATCGTTGACGTGAAGGGTCTCCAAATCCATAATAATTGTAGCCTGGATAAGGATAAGAGTGTAATCAAAGTATAATTTTCCAAGACATTCCATAATAATATACCTATGAAATCCAAGGTGATCATCCAAGGTAAAATAGGTCTTACCAGAGACAGATACCTATGGGCTATAACCATTGTACCCACTTGTCAATTATGGGTACAAGGAGTGTATCCATGGCATCTATTAGTACTATGTGAGGGATCCCATGGTGTTATACTAGGATTACAAGAATAGAAAATAATCTGGATCTATGTGGGTCTCAACCTAATAAAATTGTATCCTGGAATAGGAATGGGGATCCTGAGTGCTCATGGTATACCTCGATAAGAATCTGAGTCGAGCTCAAGTGTGGCCACTCCTACTTACATATGAAGTCTTGTAATATTTAATCTAGTTCAGGCCTTTAATTTCATTACTGTGATATATTAAATTATCATACTACCTTCATTAATTCTATTTAAGGAATATTCAATAATTAATGTTCATTCAACTACCTTCTATTAATGTGGTAAGGGGTACAATGGGAATGAAACCTATATTTGTTTCGCATCTAATACAGTAAAGTCATATACTTAGTATACTTTAAAATTTACCTTTCACATTTAATAATCAATTTTACGCACTTACCTTAGGTGGGTATCGTGTATGTGACATGGTACCTTCCATTCATCATTACATGATTCAAAAAGAATTTATGATAATAAGGCCTACAATTAGTGGGTTCAAGCTCGAGAACATTCAAACAACAACTCAAATGTATCAAAACACTAAATAATCAAATAAGAAATATCATTATTCATGGGATAGATGGAGGAGTGGGAGTAACCACGAATAACTAATCATATATATAGAAAGATAATAATGATAAAGTTTTAATGATTATAAGAATGACATATAAATTCAATAAATAACACCTGATGAAATCGGTGGGCCCCACATGACAATTCCAAATTCAAAAAACTTGAGGGATGAGTTATAGACCACTAACCATAGGGATGTATGATCCTAATCCTATAGTATTAGCCTTTAATTATCCCTATTATAAAATAGATCTGAGAAAAAGTTGAAATTCCTACACATTGATAACTAGGTCGACAGCAAGAGAGGTGAATAACAACTTAAAAGGAATTTAGTGCTTACTATTTCTCATCCAATGTGACAAAAGGAAGCTCAAGTGGATATTAGATTAAAGATATATCTTAATCTATACTTTAGGTATTCAAAAAATACCAAATTTTTAGAAAATGTAATTCTCCCACTGGATCCTAATTTGGGGAAGAAGGGGTGGCTTAATTAGATCATTTTGGGAAAAATAGTAAATCATGCTGAAATTTTCCATCGCATGGTTTTTCTACACAATTTGAAAAACCATTCTCAAACCATGAACTGGTACTTGGGAATAATGGGCACTAAAACTTTTATGCTACACAGTCGTGCACCAACTGTGCAATATTGATCTACCCTAAAATAGTTCATCCACACAGAAAGGTAAATCATGCACCAACTGTGCGCCAACTGTGCAACATTTCCAGTTCCCAAAAAATATGGGTTCATTACTACGGTCGAGCCTAGTACACCCCAAAGAACTTTTATAACTCATTAGGCATTGCTATTAGGTCCATACTAAAATTTAAAGGATCCATACTTGAGTGAAAAAACAGGTTCTTATAATGAATCGTGGTGGAATTACAAATATGGAATAGAGGGAATAACATTCTGTTTAGTCATTCATGAGGTAACATCACCATTATTTTAGAGCTTATTCTAATCCACATGTTTTATTAAGAATGGATCAGTACTACTAAAATGATATTATCAGTTATCTGATTTTCGGAGCATAATAAAGTCATTATGGATGTCTATTAGTTAGATAGTGAAGAAAACAAGTGGTGGGCTATAACCAAGAATATGAGGTTGCAAGATGAGATTGAATCCAATGATTGGGATGAGTTTAAGAACATATTATTCAATAAGTACATTCCTAGGATTATTTTTACCATGATAAAGAATGATTTCCTTGAGTTAAATCAAAGGGGTGATGAATATGTTTTTACTTATGAGGATAATTTCATGAGTATTTTCAGGTACGCTTCAATAATTATCATCCAACCTGAAAATAAATTCGATAGATTCTTCAGTGGCATAAATCCAACTCTTAGAACATAATTTTATATAAGAGACATTAGTATCTATGAAGAGATTGTCTGTCGTGCAATAATGGTTTAATTGGATGTTGGAGTCATGTATCTACCACATGGATTTGATAAGAAAAGTAAGATGGAGTTCAAAGGAATCTCTAAAAACCAATGAGAAAAGATTATGAAGTTTCCATGATTCCCTAAATATGGAAACAAGCATGGTCAAATTTGTCTTATGGGGTCCATTAAATATTTTATATACAGAAATGAATGTCATGAGGAAATTCATTATCAAAATGATTGGAATATGTTACCTCAAAAAGCTGATGGAGAGAAAGATGCACAAAATTAACCTCCCACATTCTAGTGCTACAAGTTTTAGAGGAATAAGAATTATTCTAACCACTACCCAAACCCAAGAGCTAGGGGTGATTATTAATTTCAACCACCTCTTAAGTCGATGGATAAGGGTAAATAAGAAATAATAATTATTTTTTATGAGTAATGAGATAATTACATTATTAGAGGTATACATACCATCCACCCTATAGTTGCTAATGTCATATTAGATTTTTGATCTACTGACTCATTCATATCTAATTATTTTTCTAAGGGTGTTAAGATTCCACCAAAATAATTAGATGTAGAATTAGTAGTAAAAATACATAATGTTACGATGATTACATCTGAAGTCAGTGATTAATCATAGTTAAAGTTTGTGGTAATGCGCTTCATTCAAATCTTTCCATTATTCATTTGTTTTAACTTGATTACATCTTAGGCATAGATTGGATTTCTCTATATAAACCCCACACCAATTATCATGTAACAGATGCAATTTTTTATATTTTAAACCATCCTATGACCATTGATCATTGTGAAGATATGTATGAAATTCTAGTGGATATCCAATCCAGTATATAGGTTTTAATTCCCATAAAAAATTGTTTCTTATCTCAATTGATTGGGGAGAAAATTGACATAAATGATATTCTTATTGTTTGGGATTTCATAAATTTCCTTTTCGAAAAGTGTCATAGTCTTCCACCAATATTTTAATTTTATTTCTCATTTGAACTTTTACCTGGTTCCACACCAATTTCAAAAAATCCTTATAGAATGGATCTAATCGAGTTGTAGGAATTGAAGAAAAAACTCCAAAAAACCTTGATAGGGATTAATTGTTTCAATTGTGTCACATTGGGTTGCAACTATTCTTTTTTTTTTGAAATGTAATGATGGATGAATGCGTCTATGTATTGATTTTCTATATTTGAAAAAGATCACAATCAAGAGGAAGTATCATATTCCTCATATTGATGACTTGTTTGATCAACTGCATAGATCTCAGTACATTTCCAAGATTGGCATATTTTCTAGATATCATCAATTGAGTGTCAATAAGGATTATATACCCAAGATGGAATTCCATACATTTTATGGGAACTATGAATATATAGTGATTCCTTTTGGTTTTATTAATTACCATTCTATATTCACAGATTTAATGAATACAGTATTTAGGGATTACCTCAAGCAGTTTGTGTAAGTATTTATAGATAATATTCATATCTATTAAAAAATAATGGAAGAGAATAAAGATAACTTTATAATTTTAATAAATACAATAATAAAAATCTATATTTTTATTCTAAAATTTATGAATTTTAGAAGAAAAAGGTTTCATTTTTGGGTCACATAATTTAATTAGATGGTATAACTATAGATCTATCAAAGACTGAGCCTATTAAATATTATCCTAGTCCAACCACAGTGACCAAGATCTATAGATTTTGTGGTTTAGCCAGATATTATCTGTAATTGGTGGAAAATGTCTCACGACTACCTAATCCTCTAACCATGTTAACTCAAAAGGGTGTCAAGCTCATCTGGACAGATGAATATGAGAAACATTCAAAGAACTAAAAAGAATGTTAGTAAGTGCACCTATTCGTGCATTAACCTATAATGGAGAAGGGTTTGTAACCATTAGTGATTCATTAAAGAATTTATTAGGATGGGTTCTTATAAAAAAAATAACATGTTTATAAATTATAACTCATGCAAGTTGATGATTAATGAGAAAAATAACCCAACACATGATTTGGAGTTAGCATCAGTAATTTTTTCAATAATTATACGTATAAATTGTCTTTATAGATAAAATTTATATATATATATTCATCTTAAATGTCTGGAATATATATTCATAAATAAGGATCCGAACATGTGCCAAAGAATATGGTTATAGTTGATAAAGAATTTTAACTGCTCATAAATTACCACCCTTGGAAACTGAAAAACGTGGTTGGTGCTTTGAGTTAAATGAATAATGAATTATTATCCATGATAAGGATCACAAAATATCCAATATTTCTATATTTTCAAAGGATCAATCTAGAAATACTTACAGAATTAGAAAAACTTATCTTTTTAAAATGAATTTTTAACCCTATATCCAAGTGAATATTTTGGAGGCAAATAAGGAAGATGAAGAGATGAAAAATAAAGTAATAAATGTTCATGTGTTTAACCTTCATCAAGATGGAATAATAAGGTTAAATAATCTTGTATATATTCCTTCCATACCATATTTTAAGATTGATATATAAGAGGAAACTCATAGTTCATCATTCTTTATTTGTCCTAGAAGTACAAATATGTATATGGAATTTAAAAAATAATTCTAGTGGGATGGAATAAAGAGGTATATCAAGGAGTTTGTATCTTAATTCTTAGTATGACAATAAGTAAAATATGAAATTCCAAAGTATAATGTGATGTTTCATACATTACTCATACTAGAATGGAAATGGGAGAACATCACTGGGGATTTTTTTCATAGGACAACCCAAAACCTCTAAAGGGATTAATTATATATGGGTTTCAGTCGACCTCCTTATAAATTCAATGAATATTATCTTTATAAGAGAAGAATTTTCAATAGATAAGCTTGATAATATATACATTAAGGTAGTGGTAAGGTTGTATGGAGTACCTAATTCCATTATATCAGATTGGGGTTTGAGGGTTACCTTATTGTTTTGGTGATGTATTCAGAAAGAACATGAGATGGAATTGAGCTTCAACACTGCTTATCATCCTCATACATATGGTATGTCTAAAAGGAATATTCAAACCCT
Organism: Viscum album; assembly: GCA_963277665.1. Taxonomy (NCBI): domain Eukaryota; kingdom Viridiplantae; phylum Streptophyta; class Magnoliopsida; order Santalales; family Viscaceae; genus Viscum; species Viscum album. Next base: position 2,000,969,301 of record OY728157.1, read on the forward strand.
AGTGGATAGTTGGAGATCATTTTCTCTTGATTTAAATGGTTTTTGGGATCAACAAATTACTCTAGTTTATTTTTCTTAAAAATAATTGATTTCACTAAAGCATTCATAGGAAAACTTATAAATCCCTCTATGGGAAGAAATATAGAGCTCCAATGTGTTATGATTAAGTTGGAGAAAGAAATATACTATGAACTGAGATCATTGATGAAATGGTTGAGAAGGTTAGAACTATTCATCTGCATATCAAGGAAGATCATTATTGATAGAAAAAATTTGCGAATAACTATTTTCATGATCTAAAATATGAAGTTAGTGAAAATTGTTTTCTATGAATCTCACCCTGGATGAAATTTATGAGAATCGGAAGAAAGGAAAACTAATCCTTAGTTTTATTAGTCCCTTTGACATTCTTGATCATATCGGGATGGTATCTCATCTCTAGGAATATCTTCCAAATTTTTCTCAAGTCCATGAAGTTTTCTATGTATCTCTCTTAAGTGAGTACATACCTGACCCTTCACACGTACTGAACTCAGATGTTATACCACTGTAGTAGGATCTTTCTTATGAGTAAAAACCAGTTAAATTTATGGATCATATAGAGAGTGTTCTACAAAACAAGACCACTCACCTAGTAAATATTTTGTATGGAAATCACCAGATAGTGGAAGCTATGTGGGAAATTGGGGATATGATAATGTATAATTATCCTCATTGTTTTACCCGAGTGATGAATTTCAAGGGATAAATTCATTTTATGAGCATAGAATGTAACACCTTGAGTTTTTATAAACTCTTTTTTAGAATTAATTAAATTTTTATTTATTTATTACAATGAAATAAGACAATAATTCCGTTAACATGGAATGTAATTGGTGTATGTTACACAAAACATTGAGTTAGTGTATGTTACACGAAACAACGACTTGGCGTACATTACATGCAACACCGATGTTTATACGAAACATAATTTTATTATTATAATTATTTAATTTCAATAATTTTAACATAGACATTAAAATTATTAATATTAATAGTAATAAATAATTTTGAAATATTGTTTATAATGGTTTTATATAAATAAAAAAATTGACAATGAAAGATATTTTTTTGTAAAGTCCTTATATAAATAAAAATATTAATTTCTAAAATAGACTACCTTTCGTGTCCTTTTGGAAAAAACAATAAATTTAATTTTTTGAAATATTTATAAATTTAAATTTATGAAATAATCTATATTTTTAAATTTATACGGTTAAAATTTCATCAGGTGAATTTTTTTGATTTTTGGAGAAATTTTATTTTTAGACAAATAGTGAAGAATACTAGATTTTAATTCATAACTGCTTTTTAACCTAATTTATCTATAACGATAAATAATATATTAAAATTTTTCAATGTTTAATTAGAAAATATTTTTAACAATTAATACGATTTAGGTTATTGAAAGAAATTTCACATTGATATTGGATAAAAAAATATATCAAACTTTTGATTGTTTTTACCTTAAAAATCAAATTGTCTACCCAAAAGTGGGATTAATTTTAAATTAATTTTGGTCTCTTATGTGATTGGAATTTTGAAAAATGGATTCCATATTTGTAATAGGAATTATTAATAATGTCTTATAATTTCAACTTAGTTTTTGACCAAAAATATTAGTCAATATACAAAAATTTAATTACAAAGATTAAGGTAAAATTATGTTTATCAAAGGACTAGTCCTCAAATTTAAGGCCCAAAACTACTTATACACTTTTCCAACACCCATTATATTGCCATTAATATGCCATGAACCTTTCATTATTTAGTTTGGTTGGTTTGGTATGAATGTTTTAGGTATAAATGTGGGTACACCTATCATGTTTTCAAAAATATTAAGTGATTCCTTTCCCTTCCCTATAAAAGGCCACAAACTATCCCTCTTCTTCACACCTCTCAAAAAACATAGGTTATACCAATATATAACCAGAAAAGATTCCAATATACCTAAATTCATCCTTTAATCCTACCTTTGGGAATAAATAAACCCAATAAATCCTTCGGGGACAAACCAAAAGGAGTTACCCGATTAAGAGTTAACATCTTCCCTTAAGCTCCTTTCTTTTATTTTATTTCTCCACCCCATACACACTCATAATTACATTATTTTATAAAAAATGATATACTCAATATAATAGTATATTTTTATGATAAGGTTTCGACCTACACTTACCGACACCACCATCTCATGGGTGACGATCATACTGTTTACTTTTACGACAAACTACCATCTCACAAAACAATGATTGTTCATTTTTTCTTTACCACCTATCATGTTGTACATTATGATGGAAAAAATATTTTTATATATTATATATTATATTTCATATATCATTAGTCTGATTTATTCCTTTTACAACACATATCTTTTTTACTTTCCATTTGGTGTAAATAGGATAATTTCGTTTAAGAAAGTGTGGACTCCCACCCACTAAAAGCATTGTGATTCATTAACACACTGCATGGAATGTATTAAATATAGGTTTAGTGAGTTGATATGATATATATTATATAATAATACAACTATAAAAATTATATATATTTAAATATATATATATATATATAAACATATATTTCCTGTAAATTTTTTCTTTCAACAGGGAAATTAAATGGAAATAAGATTTATGTGTACGTATGGGTTACCATCTCCATGAATAGTGTATTCCATTTCATACATCTATATTCTATTGATTATTATAATAAACATATAATTAATATACATCATGTTTTACATTCCTTAAATCTTGATATACGTATTAGAACCAATGATATATAAATTAAGACATGTGCAAAGAACAAAGCAGATATTACCGGAAGAGAAACCTTAAAATAAGATTGTTAACAAAAAGGTAATATAAGGTCATAATAAAACAATATATGATTTTATATAAAATAATATGGTTCTTTTAAATATTTATAATAAATTTATATTTATTATATAAGTTATTTGAATGAGTACGATGATATTCATGACATAAGGTATGAGAATATCATCTCACTTTTATTTCTATAAGATACATACCTTAAACCCCAATCAATTATTTTTTGTTGTATATGTACATAAAATGAATGTATTATATGTATATTATAAATAAATTTATGGTATTCATATATCCATTTTATTATCTTTTATTTAGAGGATTTATGTTTAAGAAGTTAACAAATCGGTAAAATAGGTTTGTCTCAATTGTCCCCTCTTTGAGACTCATGTTTTTTATACATCTAAATTCTTCTTGAGGTGTATATAATTACATTTTACAAGTTATATCATGAATATAATAATTTAAAAGATATTTAAATATTCATTTAATTTCATATTATTACATGGAGAGTATGATCCCAAGATACCAAGTGATAAGAGTTTATTAAAACAATCACATCGCTTTTCAATATTGTTTTTGATATGCTTCAATTAATAAAATATAATTATCCATATCTCAATGAGAGTAAAAAATATATTTTCCTCTAGTTAATCAAGATATCCTCATGTATTTTTACAATATTCCCACTCTTTGGTAGTTAATAATTTTTTATGTAAACTTTGAGTGTCTCTCTCTTCGATCGAAAATCTATTGGATTCAAAAACCATGTTTTAAAAAAAATCCAAATATATTTGAATCCGATTTTTAAGGGAAAAAGTTTTTAAAGGAGTTTTATGATTTTAAATTCTTCCTATATTTTTTTTAAACTATTTTCAATGAAAAAGGTTTCCAAAATATTTTTATGTTTTAAAAAGAATTTTTCAATGCAAAAATAAAAATTTCTAAAAGAAATGTTTCTAAAAGATATAACTAAATTATTTACTATTTAAGATAACATATATACGTGATACTCAGGATTTTATAGAGAAATTATTCAATGTTTCCATTCATATTCTTTTTTCTTTATTTATAATTTTTTTTGTAATGAGGTTTATGAAACACATTTCTCCTTCATAGGTTTTTTTTTAACCCCACATGTTTTCACAGGATATGTTTATGATGAAATGGTTAGGAAACCAGTATTTTTAAAAGGTTATTATATGATTACATGTTTATAATACCCATTTCATTTCAGGGGATATTATATGATTTTTTATGATCTAGTGTCACATGTGTGCATGATTTCATTATGAGATGGTTGGGAGTTATATCTACATACAATGAATTGGGTAATGATTTATATCTCATGAGAAAGATGTGGATAGAAGGAGAAATTAAATCCGTTCGGTATTAAAGGTTTGGAATGGGAAATGAACTCGATTCAGTATTATAGTTGTAACACCCCGAGATTTTATGAAAAATATTCTTTTTAATTTCATTAATGTCTTGTGATGTACGCTACACCAAAAGGAGATTTCACAACACGCATCCTTGACTTGCCTTGAATTACACGCAATCGCGACCTTCCTCGATAGCGTGTGTAGTACACAATAACGAGTTTCACTAAACAACAATATGCTCTTAAAATATTATTAAAACTAGCCATTATGAATAGTAATAACAACTTTTTGAAATTTTGTAAATTTTATTTTTCAAAATGGACTTCATTTTTGGATTCAGAATATCGAAATTAGCTTAGGGTGAAATTTTGGTACTTTTTGGATAACTTTCATTTTCTGATGAATAGTGAAAATTACTAAATTTTAATTAAAAACAACCTTTTTAATCGAAATAATTAATAGTGATAAATTATTAATTTGAGTGGTTTTAAATTATATTTAGAATATATTTTCACAATTTAATACAATGTTGGTCATTGGATGTAATTTCACATTTAAACCAGACATAAACAAGTGTCAATCTTTTCATAGTTATTATCTCTTAAGAACAACACGCTATTTGTTTTGACGACGGGAATTAATTTTTAAATTAAGTAATGCAACTGATATGTTTTGAATTTGGTAAAATAGACATCATTTTTCAGTTCATAATATCAAATATAGCTTAGGCCTAATTTTTGGTATTTTTCTAGAAACTTTCATTTTTTTGATGAATAGTGAAACCACTAAGTGGTAGTTAAAAAATGAATTTTTCATAAAACTTAATTTTATCTCTTCTGTGAGTGGAATTTCAAAAATCCGAGAGACACGGTTGATGTCAGTAAGTAAAATGTGGTTCAATGAGATGAAAATAATTTTTGGTGAATAGTAACTTTTTACTTTTTTTTACCACGGTTAAAAGTAAATAGGGTAATTAAGGGTAAAAATGATATTATTATTACCCTAACACATGTCCTAATTCTATTGGATAAGTTTAATTCAATCAAAAACAACCTTAGGAATAAAATATGACCATTTAGGCCCACTTGGATTAGATTAGGACATTTATTATTAATTTATTTAAAGAAGGGTTAAAATAGTTAAAATCAACATTTAATAAGTATATAATTTTTAATATAGGGTTATACAGAAGATAAATTCGACTATAAATATTCATTAAAAATATAAAAATATTTCCTACATAATAGTATTTTATTTGTAATTTTTAGACATTAAATAATTTAATTTATTTATGACACAAAGATGATGCAGTAATTATCTTATTAATGAAATATTGACATAATTGATGTTATAAATACCAAAATAAATGTAATTTGAAACTTTTTATGAATTCAACTAATTTTATAGGTTAATATGACATGTTAATATTGATATAATTAACTTTCTTTGAACTAATCAGTCTGTTATGATTTTCACAAAAATCAATTACTAAATAGTGTCAAAATTGACATAAAGTAGTTTTTAAAACAAATATTATATTATTAATTGTTATTTTATTCCTAAAAAAATAAGGTTCTGCCAAATGAAGGTTATATATATTAATAATAAACAACTTCGGGTTCTTTTGGCTTCTTATAGTAAGTTTATTAACCTTATAGTGTATGAACACAAAAAGACACGGTAAAAGTAAAATTATCTAACTTAATGTTAAATCTAAATGATAAGGTTAAAATAGGAACATAAACTTGTCTAAATTCTATTAGATGAGAGGATTTCAACCCATCCCCACCTTAGCTTCTAAATAAATCAATTTCGAGCTATTTAAAACCGAATTTGGCTTTATAATAAAATAATATTTTTAGTTATTCCAAAGGTGCCCCTCTCCTCCCTTATAAAAGGGAACCTCCTCCCTCTCTTCCTCACACCACTTTGAGCCTTCAAGCTCGGCCAACCCCTGCCAAATTATCTTCCCCACTTCCCTAGAAACATCCTAGAGGTCCTGGTCTTCTTCAAAGACCAATTTTAGTGCCCTAAGAGGAGGACTCAAAGAGGCGCTTCAAAGAAGAGGTAATGTCTGTTACCGATTCTTTCAACTTTATTTCTTCTTCCACTTCTTCTTCTTAGGTTGCTTCATTATGAAGTAATAACATCAGTATCAATAATATACGGATATTCTATTATAAGTATAAAACAACCCTATTTCACCGTATATCCATCCTACGGAAAACGAAATCACCGCGCGTGCGTACGTACGGAATACCGTCTGCACGCCGTGGTGTAATCTATTTTCCACCACCACCTTACTTGGATGGGTATAATGGTGTAAATAATAACTATATATGATTATTTTAAAGTGATATTGATTCTGAAGTAGTATACATACACTCCAATACAATTCCACGATCATGAGAACGATATCATCGCTCGTGCGTACGTACGGACTACCGTCTCCACGACGTGATGAGATTCATTCTCCACATTAACCATTCATGAATGATTATAAAGTATATATAATAAGTAATCATGAAATATATGACATAATAATGACACTTTATTTATGTGTATAGATATGTATGTCGTCTACTTAATTCCATTCAACTCAATAAGGAAACGAAAACAGTGTTCATGCGTACGTACGGCCTACCGTCTCCATGAACGGTGTATTTCTTTCCATTTAATGATCTATTATATATATGTATATTCTGAATATATATTATATATAAATCATGTTTTATATTCTGGAATTAATTAATCATTATCTAAGTAATCATATGAATAACTTCAAGTCAAAACACGGACGACAAATGAAACGTTTTTACCCAAAATGCTCTTTAACATGGAATTTACAAAAGAACGGGTAATATAAAGTCATAAGTGAACCATATATGATATCATAACAATGAGTATGATTCTGGAATAAGTCAATGACATTATTTAAATCATTATACAGTAGGTTCGGACACTTACGATGCAAATCGGACATAAGGTAAGGGATAAATTTTCAATCTCATTTTTATCCGAGATTGCTTATACGTAAGTATTTACTGGGGTTACGTTTATCATCCATGACCATGTTTTCTAAAAATGCTTTCATAAAATGTTTACCATTCTTCCATGGATGTTTAAAGTCATTTTTACCCTTTATTGACTTTTTACCACATTGTATGAATGGAATCTTTCCTTTGGTTACCATATAAGGTACTTTTTGACTTTTCCGACAAAAGTACGAGGAGAATGTTTTTTTAACTTATACGGCGTGAATGGATTTTTACAGTTTCATAATGGCTCATTTTCAAGAAGCTTCCTCTACAAGATTGCATGATTATTTTCAACAAAACCCTTATCTTTTAAAATTTCATGGAATTTTGTGAAAAGAAAATGATTTTAAAGAAGAAAGGATATTTTCCTCAAAAATTCATTTCAAGTGTTTTGTCAAAACTATTTTCCATATAAGATGACATTATTTCATATGTGTATGTTTCAAGTAAAATGTCTCTATGATTTAAATGGTTTCAATTTTCTTATGATGAAATGATATAAATTGTTTATGGATTATGTTATGATGGCATGATGTTTAAGAATCCCATTTTATTTCATGGGTTATGCTATGATGTATGATTTATGATTTTGTGGCACACGAAAGAATAATTTCATTATGAGATGGGTGGGACCTATATCTCCGTCCAATTCATTGGGTAAATATTTATATCTCATGAGATAGACATGGCTGGAATGACAAGTTAAACCGGTTCAGTAATACAGGACTGGAACGAGGAGTGAACTCGATTCAGAAAGGGACTTTGTCCACTAAGATGGTCTTGGCAGCAATGCATTGGCTACTATGGAAATCATATCATATGATTAATGGTTTCCACAATTACATGTTTTATTCCCATGCTATTTTATCATTCTTAATGTTTCTTTATGATCTATTCCTTATGTACTTCCATGTTTTGTGTCATTTCTCAAGCTTTTTATGTTTAAACATTATGTTCATGTTTTTAAGTTCAAATGTATATGGCATGTTTTATTTTATCCATGCTTACCCTTAATGAACATTTGAGCTCACCCTTTTTATGTTTTCTTTTCCCCAAGATATAAAGAAAGGTTTTAGGTAAGAAAAAAAGGGGAAGATCTTTATGGGAGATGTTGAAGATCTTTCACCACGATTAGAATATTACGTTCCAAGTTTCCAAAGACACTAAACTATTATGGTCCTTCTGTGTCTGTTTTTGTTATGTATTAATTATTCTGCTAAAGTAATGTAATGTCCATGTACGTCAAGCGTTGGTTCTATACAATAATGGATGAAATGGGGAGTGAACATGGTTTACTAATAAAAGGATAGAATGGGGTGTGAACTCAATTCAGTAAAGGAATTTTTCCACTAATATAGTATTGTCAACAATTCATTGATATCTACTGAAACCATTATATATGATTATGTGTCTGTACTAATTCCATGTTTTATTTATATGTTTTTATTTCATGGATTATGTTCTTTATTTCCTTATAAATCATGTTCTACAAACTTCCAAACATTATTAATGATTATTTCTTGTGTTCTTTGATATATCGGGTGTGATATTCTATTTTCATGATCATGTTCTCATACCCTTAAGCTATCTATTTTTCTTATGTATCTCCCTTGTTTACCGTTACCGAGCATTTGAGCTCACCCCTTTTTATTTTTTCCTTCCTCATGTTTATGGAGATATGTATTAAATTTGGTTTGTATAAGAAGGGTTACAATCAAGATGATCTTAGTGGGAGATGATGTATCTCATTCATGTACCAGTGTTTATGTTTCCATGTTTATAATGGAATTATTCTAGAATGATATTTGGGCATCTGTTTCTAGATTTGATTAATTATTCCACAAATTTTATGTAATGTAAATGTATGGAAAGGAAGGGTCGCTATAATAATAGTCATCATGCCTAAGCAATTGAGGTAAATTTTAATATAAAAATATTCCAAACTTATTTTACTGAAAACTTTAACCCCATTTATATTTACAACCATTCAATATATTTTAAATATATATGTGTAATGGTTTGATTATAAGGCTCCCCAACTACCAATTTATAAAGTGTCCATACACTGGATAAATTTTAAATCATATCCCATATAATTGAAACTAATAATGTTTTAGTCCATTAATCCAAAGGCCACTGGCTCAAACATGTCATGATTGGTTAGTATGATGTCACTATCAATCAATGAAGGAAAAAAACGCTTAATTTAATGTAGGAAATTTAATAACCAACTGTATATTAAAACTAACATTGAGCATGATAATAATTACAATAAATAAATATAAACATTTCTAATAAACACAAAAATCATTAAATATGAAAACAAGAAGAAAAATTAGTCACCTAATCCTGGTAATAAAATTGTCATACTAAAAAATCACAAAGAATGTTATATAGGAAAGCATGGTATGTAAAACACACATCATGTTATACCAACAATAAGGCTAATAAAATACCAATGCTTTAATAGAATAACCATTTATTAAAACACATTTCATGGTATATAAAAAGAATTATAATAAATACAAAAGACACATCAATATGTCTTAATCATCATAAAAATGAAATCTATATTGAATAGATTATGAGGGGCATGTTGATCCGATGGGCCTAGAATGATGCATGTAATACTATTTTATTTTCATACCTAGTGAAGGGTAAATTATTTAATCAGTCAAATTAGTATGAAATGTAATCTACTCAACTCACTCAAGGGGAAATTAAAATAAACTATAATAATTAACAAAAAGGAAAAAATTCCCATCCCTAGCTAGTTGTACTTTTCCTCATATGTGGATTGATAATGCAGAGGAACGATTATTGGATGACTCATTCTTAGTCTCCTATAAACTAGCCCAAAATAATACAGAAATGGAAAAAATAAAGATCTGAAACCAATTTATATCATCCAAGACTGAATGAATACTAAACCATTTGCTGGACTGGTTTCAACATGGCCTTTAGATTGCTTCCCCATATGCCAGAGGTTGTCGGCTATAATAATGGTAGTTTTAGTGGTATGGTGGGTAGATGGTAACCTCATGAAAATAGTAGAACATCGATAAGCCATATATGAATCAACAATTTACAATTGGATAAGATATAGTTAAATTATATAGAGTAGCATATGAACAAAAGTAATAAACGGAGTAAAAATGGAAAACACAAAACACAACTAAGCATGCTTGTCCATGTGATATTAAAATAAATATATGATATAAAAAATAATAAATAAAAAGAAAAAAATCCATGGGGGAGGTCTCCATGAGTATCTTTAGTACTAGATCAGTCTTTTGATCATATGATCCCATGTACATGCACAACAAAAATAATGAACCATAGATCTTGATCATACAACCAAGGATGTCTTATAGGGTACCCCAATGTATTGAATAATCTAGAAGGGTGTGAGATATAAGTAGTAGGACAAAACTAATGGTTTCTAAATAATAATCAAGTCCATTCATATAAAATTAACAGTGTGGATGTATATCAAAAGAAAAGAAGAAATGTGAAACAAATGAATAACCTATTCAGGCTCAGGTTTCTTGCTGACACTTGGGCTGACCATATCTGCTTCGGCCTAAAATGAAAATTAGACCAAATATTGAACATTTACAAATTATATATAGAGATATTGACCAAAACATGACATATAAATGGTACAATAGGATTGAACAAACCTATGTGCGTGATTTGGCATGGAAGACACATCCCTTGGATAAAAAATATGCATCAGTATCCATTAAAATAAAAATAATGACCAAAATTTGATAATAAGAATCTTGGGATCATCCACAGTGATCCTTAACAAGGAACCCACGTTTCTCACTAGGAGTGGCATAAGTGATCACTACCGCTTGAGCATGTACAATATGATTCATCAATTGTCTCAGAATTATCACCAATATCCTAGTATGAGTTGAACATTGATCCCATACATGGTATCAAACATAAGGGATTGGGTCTTACTCATGTCCTGGGGAAACTATCTATCCACTTATCACATCCATGTTGTCTCCTATAGGGAACCAATAAAGCTCCTTATGAGGTAAAAAAATGTATAGTGAGCCCATTCTAGCAAACTAGACTCACAATCGTTGTATAACCAATCCACTATTGAAGCTGATCAAAACTATGATCAATCCATCCTTTGAGTTCTGTGGAAGTAAACCCTAGTATCACTCATGGAATTCATAATTAATCAAATCAATTGAATTACCAATTCAAAATGTAATGTCAGGGATCATTCTATAGTATGAATCAATGTTTCATTAAGTGGGGACACCAATTTTTTATTTCATTTTCAAATAGAAATGGAAACATACGTAAGTAAGAAACATCAAGAATAAATATCAAAAAATATTTCCTTAGAGTCACCCAAACCCTAATGCAAGCATAGAATATCAAATATAATAATATAGCGCACTAAATTGAGTGGTCTTATTATAAAACTTGATATTATTATCCAATAAAACATTTTTTTGAATTTAGTATGTCAAACTACAAATCATACTCAACCAACCATCAAGGTGGCTATAAAATAGATGGGCAAAAAAATTTAACATAAAAATAAAAAATCACACCCAAAGGGGAGGCTCAAAAAAAGGGAAGAAAACATTTAACACATGTGACTAAACAAACCCACAAAATGGGGTGGTTCAGGTATAGTTCATAACCCCAACTACCTCCACAAGGGTCTAAACAAGAGAAAAAAATGTTAAGCAAATTAATTCAATGAAAATAATTATTTTTAAGAGACATAGTGTTATTCCATCATGAAACACAATGACAATATTTTTAAAGGCAGAGAAGCTTTAGGGTGAATACATAGACCACAAACCTTATTCTTAGGATAACCCATACATCTAACATGGAATCTTGATTTGGTGTGGTTAAAGATAAATCGAATTAATAAAACAATAACCTGAAAGTAGGGAGAATCATCTCACACCATGATAATAATTTTGAATTTAAAAGAAACAGAGTAAGTATATAAGTGGGGTCGATACCCTAGCACTATACTTCAAACGCACTCAATGGTGTTCACTTATGACATCAGATGAGGGAGATCTCTCAATCCCTAGGATATGAGAGGAGGATATCGAGTGAGATACCCCTAGTGAACATGAAGTTTGGTAAAAATAGGGGAGAAAATAAATAAGCATGGAGGGACATTATATTAATTTATATCCTCTTTAATGTGGTGCATGGTTTGTCAGCATGGTTGGCCAAATCGTGTTTCAACCGCGCGAGGGTTAGTAAATAAGGGGAGGGGTCACATGGTTCATGTGAATGGGTTGTTAAACCAGGAAAGAAACCATGTTTTTTATCTTTTCAAGATATTCATATGTCCACATAGTCATGTGACACCCACAATCCCTAAGGACTAGTATCACGGTTACACCTGGAGGGCCACATGGTTTCAATAAATCTATGCACCCTTGCGAGCTCATTCCAGCTTGAAGATTTGGAGATCAAAGCTTCTAAAATATGAAAGAACACTCAAATAACCCATTGAAATGTTAAAAAGTATAATAATCACTTTTAAGTGTTCCAACTCTCCAAATTCAATTCTACTACTCAGTTTCCAATCAGTACATCCACCAAATAATAAAAACTCAAATTCTTAAGGAAAATCATATAGTCCAAAAAACACGGGATGATAAAACCATTATAATATACCCATAAAATTATAGGGTATGAAAAATAATAATTAAAATATAATAATTATATAGTTTACAATTTTATATATTAAATTAATAACTTATAAATTGATTAAGAATGAAATTAGAAATCATCTTAAAGTAAAAGAAATTTTTTTGGAAAGACTATTTTTTCACATAATGTGTTTTATCATGATAAATTAAATTAATCAGTATATGTGAATGGTTTTAATGAAAATTATATAATATATATTAAATTATAAATTTTTCATCATTCGTTTAATAGTTTTTATCCACAGGACAAGAATAAATCCATTTTTATTCTTAAAAAAATGTATCTTTCTGAAATGTTGTTTCAGGATGTTTTACACACACATTTTAAAATTACTATTTTCCACTTTTAGAAAACTAATTTAAAAAAAGAACATTATTTGTGTTAATAAACATGTAAGAATTAATTAATAGTTAACTTTTTATAATTTATTATAATATAAATCTCTCAATGAATGGTCATAAATTCAAATTGTTTATAATTTTTTCTTCATTTAATGAATTTAATAAGATTAATTTTGTGAAAATTGTTTTTAAAAGTAAAATTTGTTCAATAATAGTATTATTATTCAAATTTAGGTTATTGGAATCAACATTAAATTGAATATAGATATAAAATATATTTTTAATTAAGAAAACATTTTCATCTAAAATTAACATTTCATCATATTAACGAGTTTAATATTAAATTAAAATTTTCCACTTCTTTGAATCAAATTTGGTTAAATGGATTCCTTATTCCAAATTAACATCATTAATATAATTTAACAGTGTCAAAATAATTTATCGAAAATTAATATTGAAATCATTAAAAATATGTTACCACTATTAAAGATAAAACATGTTTACTCGGGGAGGGGGAGGTGGGTTAAACAAAAGGGATAAGGGTTAAAATGACCAAAAAACATATCTAAATTTTATTTTCAAGAAATAATTCCACCCAATATTATCTAATATTTGGGAATGATCCATTTGAATAAATTTGGTTTTAATTTGACATTAATATATTTTATTCTTTTTAAAGATCCAAAGTTTTTCATATCCCCAAAATTTAAAAGGTTACCTCCCCATCTCTCATCTCTATACATCATGTGATTCCAAGTTCAGCAAAGTCCAACCCAAGACCATTCCTTAAATCTCTCACCATGACCTAGAGTCCCTAGTTTGAAAAATTATGAAATAATAATAACATTAAATAACATATACAGAGATGATCTATTGTTAATGAAATAACTTATTCTAGTTTCCCTATCAATCAAATGGGAAATGAATTATAGATCATATAATTAGAGAATTACCACCTCATTAACTGATTTTATTTGTCTTCCATCACTACCTACCACAGAGAGATAAAATTATGGATTTAATATATATATATATGCATATAGAGGTAAAATTTATGAAAATAATTATACTACTAGGATTATCATATCACATATACCTTATCACTATCAAATTATTATGAAAACAATAACATCACTTGTGCATTTAGGTGGGATAACTCCTCCACGAAGCGATGCAAGTAATATTTTATTTTACTACGTGGAAGGAAATCAGGGTTTATTTTTTGAATATATATTATTAATATGATATAATAATGATTCCATAAAGTTTAATTATTATTTACTTTTTTTCTATTGGTTAGAAAATGAAAGCAGTGTTCCTGAAAAAATATGGTCTACTATTTCCATGAATAGTGTAATTCATTTTTCTATACATAAATTTTATGGATGACTCAAACTACATATAGAATGAATATATATAAAATTTATATCTTTTTTGAAAAATTTAATATAATGGATCTATGATCAATGTATAAGGACACAAACTATCATACCAAAACATATATAAAAAACAATGCAGTTATCACCTAGAGTAGTGATTTTAATAATGAATTATTAATAAATGAGTGTTAAATGGTTATATGTAAAAATATATGTTATGATATATAATATCTTTTTTATGATATATATGTATAATAAATTTATATTTTCATTATAGGAGTATTAATAATGTACAAGGTAACTTGGAATTCAGGTAGGGGATTTATGTTACAATCTCATTGTTTACTACTATTTTTTATGATTATTCTTTTGATGATGGAATTTCAATATCCTAATCTCATGAAATTAATAAATTTTTTTCTAAAATATTTATTTATATAGAATAAATAATTTCCTTTAATTTTCCCCTATTTATGTACTCAAGAGATAGAATGAATGTTTTTAAGGAAAATCGTCTTTACTTATTTCTTTTTTTGAAAACATGGTCTCCTTAATGTCCAAGTTATCTAAAAAATTTCAATATTATTAATAAAATAATACATTTATTTTTTAATTTAATTTAACCCATGTTTGAATTTTTATTAAATTATTTAAATGTAAACTTTTTATTATTTTACAAATTAGGTAATTTTGAATTTTTATACAAAATGTTAAACGAATAATTATTTTAAAGTATACAACATGAAAAAAAAATCCATCGTATAAGATAACTCAATGTTTTTATTGTTTAATTTCATTTTCCCAAGTTTATTTTCAGTAAAAATAATTTCTTTTATATTTGGGGAATTTTTAAATAAGCAATATTAATGTGAAAATTTATTTTCCACATAAAAAGTTCAATGTGATATTTTAAATAAATTTTCCATCTAAGATTCAATCCTTTGATGTTCACTAATATTTACTTTGGATATTATCTAATGATATCATCTTTATTATTTATCAAGTAGGTTTATTATTATAGTGAAAATATTTTAAAGAAACCCATTTTCTTTTCATGTGTTATGATATGATGATATGATAAATGTTATATGATCTTATGAAACAAAAATATTTGATTTCATTTATCTGATGTGTTGGGATACAATTATATAGACCTCCAATTTATTTGGTAAATATGAATATCTCATGAGATGAATTGGATTGAAATTTGAAGTAAACCATGTTTAGTCTGTGACTCTCTTTATACTGATAGTCTTGAAAGTGAACCTTGACTACTGAAATGGTATAGAGAGTGAACCCCATCCTCTATGATAATGTTAGTAGTAAGAGTTGACTACTAAAGAAATGATTTTCAATAGTAATATATATTCCATAAACCTATGTGTTATAATAATATTATACTATCATGTCTCATGTTCAATTATTCCTCTAAGATTTAAATCATATGAACTCCCAACTTTATTACATAAGTAAAGATTATGATTTTTTTAAAAGTTATGGTTATCTATTGTTATGATCATGTTCCCATACTCTTAAGATCATGTTATGTTTTTAGTAATTATTGATATCTCCCTTTCTTAACCTTTGTGATATTCTATGTTCACCCTTTATTATGGTTCCTTTTCCCTAGTTGTGATGATATGTATTTTTTATGATATATATGAAAATGGTTCTAGTAATGAAAAACATATTGAAAGATGATTTTGTTCACTTATGAGAAAGTTGTTTATGTATCATAGTATCCAATTGTAGTAGACTAATATGATCCTGGTGTAGATAATTATTTTACTGTAATTAATATTCATCCAATAAGATGTAATATATAATTATGATATATATGGGATTCCATTTTGGTGACCTCCAAAGAAGTGGAGTTAATATGATAGTGATTAATGGGTTTAAGTCGTGAGTGATCTAATCCATTGACTACTATCTCAGTCATATATGTTTAATATTGGTATTTAAAATGATGTTTTTTAGTTATTTTGGAGGCACATCTATTAAATTTTATTCTTATATATATTACCCAATGAAATTGAACAAATCTAGGAGTAGCAAGTTGAAGTTATTACACTATGTAATTTTACAATGGTACTGTAGTTACAACTGGGATTTTATACAGACATGTAATAAATATTAGTAATGGAATATCATAGTGTATTAAATAGTTAATGTCCCAATTCATGTCACAAGTCTAGATGTTCAAGTAGCTCTAGGACGTCAGATGTGATCCATAATATGTGGGATTATCAAGGTGCATTTTTTAATCTTTATTAATACGAAAAATCATTATAAACATTCTAGGAAAATATCATGGTGGTGGGGGTTTTTATCAGGCAAACAATTATTATGATAGTGATAAGTAATTATGGAGACTTCTATAGGGTACAAGGAACACACATCTCAGGGGTATATATTGGATTTTATTTTTCATACAACTCTATGAGGTAATATGCACATTTGAAATCACATTTCACATGTGATTTTGTAACATCTATTAATGATGACCTTATTTAAGGCTTATGGTTGGCCTTTTTTACATATTCACTTGTATACTATTAGTTATATATTATATTCATACAAGACCCTAAGTTTTCTATTTTATATATAATAAAATTGATTTTAGAAGAATTGGAATATTGAAATATATATCCAATCAAAATAATATATACTCAATTTACTCATAGTGAAAACTAAAATATATCCAAATCTACATTGGAGGCCTACCTAAATAATGCAAGATAAATCTTTATTTTGATACTAATTTTTTATCACCTCATTTATCTTTATAGTTTCTAATAAGGCACCAAAAAACAATTTTTAGTACATTTATATTCAATGAAAAATATAAATATTCAATTTCATGTAACAGTAACACATATTCATTCCATAAATACTAGTTTATATAACAATTTTTTGTCCCTAATATTTCTTATTCTGAACAATAATATCATAAAATAATAAAAAACTTCATTTCAATATTTTCAATTTTTAAATTATTTATTTATTCTATATTGATTCAATTTTCAATTCGATTGATATCCCAAAAATAGTTTTTTTCATTATTAATTCTATGTGATTCGTAGTGACACCAAGTCACCATAACAATTGAACATTAGAAATATACTATAAAGGTATAAAGTAGAAGTTGAAGTCCAATAAATCAACACGGTGGATCCCTAATAATAATTTTCTTTCAATAATCTATTGAAATATGCTTTTTTATGCGATAAGAAACTCCTTTATCCATCCATGAACATAATAATTTCAATGAAAATAGAGAATATATAGATTTCAAAAATTCACCACAATGATATATATTATAAATCATACATAGAATTTATACAACTTCATATTTGATCACTCCCATAATGAAAAAAATAAATAAGTTCAATATATTCTAGAAAATATCTTACAAGTAACCCTTTGGTCTATACTAAACCGATATAGATTTTTGAAGAGTAAATAATGTTTTTCCTTTTATTTTTTTTTTGTTTTTATAACTTAAATTATCAAATGAAATGAATTTTCAACCTAATACACTATATTATATTATATTTAAATGATCAATATGAAAATAAGTTTCTACGTAAGCATATCCCTATGAATTTATAGAAATATTCCAACTAAAAGTTTCATATATCTAATCCATAAAATAATATATTTAATTAAAACACAACATATTTCGAAGGAAATATATGAAACAAAACAAAAAAACTATAACACATCCCACTTACCATTGAATCTAGATTAATTCATGAAATATCATTCTAATTAATAATTCTGTGTTATTTTTATAAATATATTATATTTTATCATTCAAAAATTATTTTCCTCATGTTAATAATGTCTTTAAAACCCTGTATAGATCAATTATGTTTCCACTATGAAATGATGATGTTTAATATACTATGACATTTTTTTGATCCATTTCATCAACCCATGTCTATTTGAAACCATAAAGACATCCCTATAACCAAATATCAGTGAAACAAAACAACAAATGATTTATTCCAACACTATATGGCTAATATATCCAGTTGAATTTATACCTGTCATGACCCCCTCCCCTCAGTGTACCCCTCCTAGGTCAAAAATGTGAGAAGAGAGATAATGACCCCCGAGTCCCGCCTCCAGTAGGCCCCAGGTTGGTGACTAGCACCAAGGGTATAGTAAACACACAAATGGGAGGAATTACCCTCTAAGATAACACATGAGGAAGAGAGAGATAAGATAGACACCAACCAACTAAAACTCAAACAAAAATATAAAAGAAATCTCAAGTACACATATGTAATTTCATGAAAACTACTACAAATGAAAGGGGAAAACTGCAAGTACCCCAAAAAAGTAAAAAAAGTAGCGACCACGAAGCCCGAACAACTCCCGCAACCCCATGCCAGTAGAAACTAGATTGATCTCCAAGCTTCTCCAAGTGACCTGAAAAAAATAGTTAATATAGGCATAGGGTGAGTATGACAGTATACTTAGTAGGATCCTCCCTGAAGCCTCTCACGAAAAAGTAATGAAAGCATACTAAAGCAAAGTGAACAACAAGGGAAACTAACTAGTCAACTAAACATGTATACTAAGTTCCCATCCTCGCCAGGGATACTCTCACCAATTAACACAAAAAATAGTATATAATATAATAAATAATATCAAGGGTACCCCACTACTACTTCCCCACTGGTTTTCCTCTTTTCCCCAACGTCGCACGTCTTAAGCATCTCTCTCCAAAAAGGTTGGCCTGCAGACACTTGGGTGAAGCACCAAAACATGAACCTAGTGAAACAAAACCACCACATCCACACAATAAAGTAACCAATTAGTTTCTAGGATCCACCATAGCTCACATAACGTGTATCATACATCGGGCATTATACCTCAAGCCATTACATCCCACACACCGAGTAAGAATCCTCAAGCCGCCACAGCTTATACACGTTACACCTATAGTAGTCCATATGATACTATATTCAGAATATATGTGTGAAAATAACCACAAGCCATTACATCCATCTACACACATATATGGGGAAAAATAACCGTTGTTCCTACCATCAAAAGTAACTACCCAGAGAAGAGAGTGGGGACAAAGTGGGTAGTTAGCCATCCATCCTCCCACATGAATATTGAGGAAAATACCCCCAGGGCTCAGAATCTCGGGAGTGTCAATTTCCCTAACTGATGGGGTGGAGTAGCATATATAAACACAAAAAGTACAGAATATACTATAGCTCACAACCACACTATAGGAATAACCTAGTCTTAGAATCAACTGCAGCTAACGTCTCTCAGACTCCCGGCTGCCACTTATAAGACTAGGTATCCTAAAAGAACACAACCCTTTAAAGATATTTGTTACATTATTTCATTCCCTTTTTATCAGTTCCACTTTTAGTTAGTTAATTCTTTAAACATTAATTAACCATTAAAAATTCCACATTAAATTTCATTAGCATCACACCCAAAGTCCGATGTCCCTTTAAAATTGTAACCTCAAAATTGAATCCCAGTAGGCTCCATCGTCATGGGTTAACATCATTTATTCAATTATTTATTTAGATCATTAATTTCCCATATTCCTAGGAATTCAAGAAAATCATACTATGCTACTAGACACAAGGGGGCTCAACCCAATGAGTAGATTAACTACCCGTCGCGTCTTTTCCACCTATAACAAGATTGTAGACCCATTCTCCCTTGAGAATCTAAAAAAATAAAGCACATGGCAAACCCCGTGTGTCTTGGAACCTTTTGAAAAAAGGTTAAGAAAGACCATATGCTTTGAGGAGTGGGAAAAGTAAAGCAGATAGACAACCAAAAAGAATAAATAAGAATCCAAACATTCACATCCAACCCATTCCATCTAACTCAGTGTCCTCATCGACACCCACATGCATAAACGGATGCATCTCTCCACTCTAGTAATCAACTAATGCCACAACTATTAGGCCTTCTTACCCGCACATATCACAATAGCCTTCTAGGATCACATCAAAACATAGGCAATAGCAAAAAAAACATCATATCAACTGGGCTCTTGGCCCTTAAACAAGAAATTGGGTAACTCAAAAAACTAAAAGGAATTATCCTTTATCAAACTATTAGTTCTCTAATCCATCTTGAATTAACCGGTTTATTAATCACAGGTCCCAGATATGGGAAACCTAAATAGTAAGGTATCACAAATTGATTAAACATGCTTACTGCGTGAATTTAATTAGCATCCAATTACAAAAAACAATAGTTGGGTTCATTCACATGCCACTTTATCTTTAGCCAAACAATTGTAAATTAATTCCAGCTTTACATTCTTTACGAATTTCCATTATAAACGAAAATCTAAACAAATCAAGCATAGATATCACACTATCTATAAAAACAAGAGGCAATAACATACGATCGATATCAATTTATTTATCGAGTTAAAATATTTATTATGTCAATTCCATTATGATCTAGTGGGATAAAACATGATAACTATACAGTTGCACGTAAAAGAAAAGAGAAGCAATGAATCTCCTACCTCAAACAGTTCTTGACGTTATTTATATGAGAACAAGCCACACAACGGGTTACGATCTCCTCCCCTTGTGACAACTGTATGCACCCGAGGATGTAGAGACACCACTACATCAGTCAACATGAAAGAAAAACCCATTATGAACATGGAGATGCCATTAAATAAAAGGGAAAGGAGAAACAGAAGTAGATGAACCTGAAATAATGACGATAAATCATTCCTTATAAAGAAGATTGATCGATACTGCTCGGTTGCATCAAAATAGAGGGGAACCAATACAAGGAGGAAAGTTTGATTTCACAACTCTTACAGGATGGAATGAAAGGTTAGAGTGTCTCAAAGTTGATAACAAGGTGGAATAACTAGGGAGGAAGATATATCGTTCTTTTAGAATATTTAACAGAGAAATGTTTTAAGATATGCTGTATTTTCCAATTAAATTGGATCGCATTAAACCATGCGGTTTGACCAAGTAAAAGCATCTCGAGACCTGGGAAAATTAATATAGTACTTAAGGCCTTTGAATCGGCATTAGAGTTATTAAAACAAGTATTTAAATGCATTTTACATCAAAGGAAACGTTAAAGCGGAAAAACTATATTAAGCTGGAAACACTGTTCACGAACTCGAAATTTGAAAAAGGAAACATATTGTTCAAGAACCTCACCATTGAAACCTCACTGTTGGAACCTCACCATTCTAGAAACATTGTTTCTGAACCACACTGTTGGAACCTCACAGTTTTTGAAACACGGTTCATGAACGTCACCATTGAAATCAGACTGTTGAAAACTCACCATTCAGGAAACATTATTCATGAACTCAAAATTTGGAAAGGGAAAGCGGTCACCATTGGAACCTCACCGTTTTGGTAACACTATCCATGAACTCATAATTTGAAAAAGGAAAGAGGTCGTTGTTGAAACCTCACCATTCTAAAACACTATTCATGAACTCCAAATTTAGCAAAGGAAAGAGGTCACTATTGGAACCTCACTATTCTGGAAACACATTTCATGAACTCAAAATTTGGAAAAGGAAAAAAGAGGTTACCGTTGGACCTAACAGTTGGCACTTTTCACATAAACATACCAATGACACTGTTTACATAAGGTTACCATTTTACTATTCCCATAAGGTTACTGTTTCACTGTTCACATAAGCTTACCAATGACATTGTTCACATAAGGCTACCGTTGCACTTTTCACCTAAGGTTACCATTGCACTATTCACAGAAGGTTACTGTTGCATGATTCACATAAGCCTACCGATGACACTTCTCACATAAGGCTACCATTTCACTGTTCACCTAAGGTTATCATTACACAGTTCACCTAAGGCTACCGATGACACTATTCACCTAAGGCTACTGATGCACTGTTCATCGAACTAGAAATTTGGAAAAGTGTTGGGGATAAGTAACCTTAACCTCTCGGAACACCTCTGACACCAAAGTTTCACAAAGAAATGGACCAGATAGGTCTGGGACATTACATCAGATACCTCTCAAAACATTCTCATCCTCAGGAATTCAAAACCAACATAAAAGGGGAAAAAGAAGTCTGAACAACCACCCATCAAGATACCTCTCAAAAGAGAGAAAGCCACAAGAAGCAACCAAAGAAAGCCATCTCATAAACATGAAAGGTCTATAACCACAAAAGGGACATCGTTATATGAATGGAGTTAAACATCAAAAAACTCTAGGTACTAAGCACGTATCTATGACTCATGTTCCCAGGTACTCTCCTCTATTCCATCGTGTTTCCACAAAACATGAATAAAGGGGATAGAATTCCCACATAACACCTTATCCTTGCGATCTTGGATCTCCCCAGGTCACTCCTCAAATGCCGCATCATCGTCAACATCAATCTCTCCCCAATCAATGACGTGAGATTCATCATAAAGATAATGACGGAGTTGTGATACATGAAAAACATTGTGTATATGGCTGATCTATAGGGGAAGTTCTACTCGATACGCCACAGCTCCAACACATGCTAACACCTCAAAAGTTCAAAAAACCCAAGGAGAAATCTTACTCCCACAACCTAACATTCACTTCCCATGATGTAGAGTCACCTTCAGAAACACGTGATCCACAACATCAAACTCTAAGGGTGTCCTTCTTTGATCGGCATATGATTTATGATGATATTGCATTGTCTTCATCCTCTCACGAATCACCTAAACCATCTATGTTGTATTCTACACTAGTTCTTGTCCAAGAATATTTGACTCTCTGACCCCAGTCTAGCACAACAGAGAACATCAAGGCCGACCATACAAGGCTTCAAACAGCTTCATATCGATGGTGTAGTGAAAACTATTGTTTTAAGAAAACTCCACCAAGTTTATGTACCTCATCCATGAACCTCCAAAATCCAGGACATAAGAGTGTAACATGTCTTCAAGAGTCTGGTTGGTCCGCTCTGTCTGGTCGTCCATTTGAGGATGAAAAGCAGTGTTAAGGCATATTTGAGAACCAAAATAATGATCGAGACCTCTCCACACCCTAGAGGTGAAACAAGGGTCTCAATTAGAAATTATATTCCTTGGAACTCCATGAAGTCTCACCACCTCCTCCAGATACTACCTCAACAAAACTTCCACTGAGCTCGACTCCTTGATCATTATGAAGTGGGCTGATTTTGTTAGATGATCTACTACCACCCAAATAACATCATGTCCTTTTGGAGATCAAGTTAAACTAGTAACAAAGTCCATTGAGATGTCCTCTCACTTATTTTGAGGAATATCTAATAGCTACAGAAGACCACCCAAAACACGGTGTTCAACCTTCACCTTCTGGTAGACTGAACATCGAGAAAGAAAATTCACAACTGCATGCTTTAGCCCAGGCCACCAAAACTGAATCCTCAAGGCTTAATAAATTTTTATCACACCAGAATACACTACTAAATTAGAAGTATGGAACTCTCTGAGAACCATCTCGTTCATCACCAAAGGAACAAAAAACATTCCATGAAATAATACTCAGTGTTGTTAATCCTCAGTCTAACCATCAGGGGCTACACCACAAACAACTCGGTCTCTCCAGACCTCCACCTCATGATCCCCCAATAGGGACGCTTCCAGTTTCTGAACCAGAGATGACTACACCGTCATCTGAAAAGTAAAACCTATCCCCCATCTTCTCATTATTCAAGATGTATTGCTGACAGTTCAATAATTACTCTCAATGAGTCACCAGATTCTCTCACTACATCACTGCATGACTTCCGACTCAGCACATCAGCTACAAAATTCCCTTTTTCTAAGTGTATAAAATATTTTGATATTGTATTTCTGTAATAACTCCATCCACTGATGTTGTTGAAAGTTCAAGTCAGGCTGGGAGAAAACATACCTCAAACTCTTATGATCAGTGAAAACCACAAAGTGCTTTCCAATGAGGTAATGTCTCCATAACTTCATAGCAAACATCATGGCTTCCAACTCAATATCATGGGTGGCATAGTTAAATTTATGGGGATGAAACTATAGAGATACATAATAAATGACTGATCTATATTGCATTAGAACACAGCCTAACCCCATATGCAAAGCATCGTAGAAAACATCAAACTGAACTTCCTCTACTGGAAGACAAAGAACTAGAGAACTTACTAACTTCTAATTTAGATACTCGAACGCCACATGACACTGATCAATCCATATGAATTCTTGATCCTTCCTGGTCAATGTTGGTTGATGAATCACAAGTCGAGAGAAACCAGCTATAAACTTCATGTATTAGCCTGTGAGACCAAGTAATATTCTCACCTCTAACACTGTCTTGGGGGATGACCAAGAAAAAACTGCTTCAATATTTTATGGATCCATAGCTACTCCCTACTGAGACACAAAATTCCCCAAGAAATGGACTTCTCAAGCCCAAAACTCACACTTCAATAACTTACCAAACAGATGATGTTGACGAAGAACTCCCAAAATGACGCGTAGATGCTCTGCACGATCCTACTCAGACATGGAGTACACAGGGATTTTATCGATGAAAACCACCATGAACTTGTCTACGATCTTATGGAACACATCGTTCATCAATCCCATGAACACAGCTGGAGCATTTGTCCCACCGAATGACATTACAAAAAAATCATAATGTCCATGACGAAAATGGAAAGTAGTCTTCTGTATACCCTCATCCTTTATATGCATTTGATGTTATCTTGATCGAAAGTCGATCATCAAGAACAAACTTTCACCCTTTAGTTGATCGTTTAAATCATCAATATGCAGAAGAGGATAGTGATTTTTTCCTGTCACTTGGTTTATGCGACGATAGTCGACACCCAACCGAAAACTGCCTTCAGCCTTCTTCACAAACAAAATTGGTTCACCCCACAGTGACACGCTCGATCGAACAAAAATGCATTATAACATACCATCAAGTTGTATCTATAGCTCTCGTAACTTAGAAGGGGCCGTCCTATATTGAGAAATAGAGATAAGATATGCTCCTGGTTGTAGATCAGTCCTAAACTCAATCTCTCGTCGAGGGGGTAATTCTAAAACCACTTCAAGAAAGCCATCATGGTACTCTTCTATGACCCTAGGAAACACAATCTACTAAAACTTTAAAGACCTCTGCATCAGTTCATCCATCATGGATGATAAGGACGAAATATGCCTCTGACCCATCAGAGGGTCTCGCTCACCAATGAACACCACTGGATCTCTATTCGCATCAAAAAACACAACTTTCCTCCTAAAGCAATCTACAATTTCCTAAATTGAATACAACTGATACATGCTGAGGATGACATCATATGGTTTTATTCGTAAACATAGGAAATATCCCCAAGAGTGGTGTTTCTGCAACACTAGCTCACAGTATTTACATACTTGAAACAAGTCAAATCGACCTCCAATTGGCGTAGTCAATGCCCAGGGCACTAGAAGCCTTTCTACCTCAAGTACAAAATCATGGACAAGGGTAGGTGATATGAAAGAGTGTGTCGCTCCTGTATCAAACACGGCGTACACCAAGGTAGAAAAAAAATAAAAGGGTACCTCGAACGATGTATGGCTCGCCTGGCGCTGGCAACACTAAAGTATTAAGCTGACAACGACCTCCTCCATTACCTCTATGACCCTGATAACGACAACCACCATGTCCATGCTCTACTCTTGGAGGTCTTGGAGCATCACATGGTTTTCCTCTACCCCCCCCCCCCCCATCTACCCTCGTATGATCTATAACTGGTGTAATCTACTGCTACTGCCTTGGCTAGAACTACCTGAATAGAGGAACCTGGAGCGGAAAACCTGGTGCACAATGAAGGCTTTGAATGTTCAGGCACTCTCACTGCTGACGACCTCGACCACCACAATTAAAATAAGCGCATGATCCCTTGGTATAGGCCGGAGAGCTGCTACCACTAGAGAAACGAGATGCTGAGGGCTGGGACCTACCCCCAGTCGAATGGAAACTCTTCTACCCTAAAAACCAAGAACCCCAGACCATAGCTCTACTTCATGAGGAATCATGATGAATCCCCTCTCGTGATGATCTGGTTCTCACCAATGTCCTCTTGAAAACCTATTCCCTTTATAACACCTCAAGATATATATTCAGTATAAATGGGGTTACCGGGCTATAAAAACCCATAAATTTCAAGGAAATGTTTTTCTTAATTCCTTTGGAATTTTACGAGTATGCGGTTTCTGACAGCACCTGATTCTGAGGCCCGGTGTGCCCGGAATCAATTTCCGAAGTATAGATTGGGTAAGTTCAGTGAAAGAACGAGCGGGTTTTTTCTAACTTTTGAACCGGTGCTCGGAATCGAAATCTGAGGGCACTGATGAAACCGCAGCACCGGTAATTGCTTAAGAAGACCCTTTCTAGAGTTGTGTTTTCTCAGGAGGAGTTTTTAAAAAAAGAGTGAGGAATAAAAATATAATTGTTTTACAATTTTATTATTATTTCTTGCTAAGTGGTTTAAGTGTTGTGTCACAACACTTTTTCCCTCTCTTATGTGGTTTAACTCCTAAGTGTGGGAGTTGGAGTGGGACCCGTTGGGTTTCAAACTTCCCTTGGGAGAATAAAGGAGTGGTAGGGCCAACATGAGCCCCACCCCTTCACTTTTTCCATAACTCCTCACCTCCCTCTTTAATTTTGTAAACTCATCTTTAATTGAGTAATGCACCCACACCCCCACTTAATGTCAATTCCACTCTCGAATTTGTTTGGTTTATTAAACGCATCATTAATTGGTCAACACACGTTAATTAATTTGTGGATTTTTTTTTGAATTTCAAAAGGGTTGACATGAGGAATAAAATAATATAAACCTTATTTTATTATTGTTGTTTCATTTTGTGGAAAAAAGAAGAGACCTCTAGTCTTTAAGAACGTTCTTCCTTGTTGAAGAATGCGAAGAACGACGAAGAATGCCGGCCTCCAACGAAGGACGACGAAGAATGCTGATTCCTCAGAGATCGATAACGTGACACCGTGTACCGCGACTCCGACGATCCTCTTCTCCGCGACGACGTGTACCACGACACTGATGGTGCTTACGGAGCATCGTTCCACGACGCCGTCTTCAGCGAAGACCTTTTTCTGCAACGAACCTCGTTCGACGACTTCATAGAGGTAGGGGTTTGTTTTGTTCATAAATGTCCTTCTTCGTACAACATAAATTTCTTAGCTGCTTGTTATTGGATTAACGAGTGGGGGTCGGACCGCACGAACACGGCCGACTCTCCTCCCCCTGGATGTTGTGTTTGTCGCGGCATGAACAAAGGCAGCACGGTGCAACGACACCGCACAGAAACAGGGAGGAACACGGCGAAGAAGCACGGCGCCGTCGCGCCACGCTGTTGAGGCCGAATGAAACCGTGGTCCGAGTCGGGGCCGAAAAGGCAAATCGAAGACTCCGCAGTTTGTTTATTTGACGTGCCGATCGACGGGCGATGATGGAACGGGTCGCAGAGGCGATTTGATGATCCCACAATGAAGTTTCGGTCCCGTAAGGATTCTCAGCGTAGACGGAATTGAAAACGGACCACCGGAGCAACTCCGGTGGCCCGCGGACATCACCAGCGGCCGGAGGCGGCGGCGGCGACCCGGCGCGGGGCCAGGAGGAACCGCCGCAGCTGAAGCCACAGTGGCAGGCGGCCAGATCCCACGGCCACGCGGGATCTGGGGGAGCAGGACGGGGCACTCGCCGCGTCCGCGGAGCTCAAAGGTCGTTCGGCTCGCTGGTCGAGCCAGCGTGCCACCCGGCTGGGCCGCTCCGGGCCGGGCCGCACCTTTCCGAGTCGGACTCGGGTCGGGTCGACCCGGCTCAGGACGACCCAGGGGGTTGTGCTAGGTCGGACCGGGCCCAGACCCCCCATTTTCCGATCACTTCTGGTCTTTTGATCATTTCTTGGGATACGGACCTCCGATCGACACACCGTCAGTTGTGTACCGATCCTTGGATCAAGACAGTATTTTCGGTATATTACACTGAAGGTTTAGTTGAACTTTGAGTATGACCGGGTTGGTTCGAATACGAAACCAACTGGGCCCTCGGAGCGGAAATGCTTATAACTTGAGCTCCGGACGTACGATTGATGTACCGTCGACTTTGTTGGATTCCTCTTGATGAGATGGAACTTTTGGCATACTACACCAGTGTTTTGGACACAGTTGAAGTATGGCTAGGTTGGATTGTACCCAAAATCCAACCAGGCCCCCGGAACGGAAAAGCCGATAACATTCAGACCGGACGTCCATTTGACAAACCGTCAGCAGAATTGGTGATCACGTCGAGAAACGGTACCTATGAGTATACCCTATGTGAGTTCGGGGTACAGTTGAGATACGGTCTGGTTGGTTCATACACGAAACCAACCGGGCCCCTAGGACGAAAAGGCTAATAACTCACAGACCGGGCGTCCGATTGACGCGCCGTCTGTTGCATTGAGACCCCTATGACGAGGCATCCCTTTGAGATAATTCTTCATGGGACTTTGAGATACTTGGAGTATCGACCTGTAGCTTGTGGAGCGGACCCTCATAGAGACGAGCGTACGGAGTACAGAGACCGTGTAGCCGACTGAGACATGATGACTACTTGACCGACTCGACTTGGAGTGATTCAACGATCCTAGTGGACGGAGCACTACTATGTTTGGGTGCAGACCCATGGTGGATAGAGCACTACTGTGTTTGGGTGTAGACCCGTGGTACTCAACAGAAAGAGTACCTCTGCAGGCTATTAGGGGGGTGCACTACTGTGTTTGGGTGGCAGACCCTGGTAGGAAGCACTACTGTGTTTTGGTGGCTAACCCGCGGTACTCGACAGGAGGAGTACCTGAGTAGTCTTAGGTTAGTGAGCAGTACCTCGGAGTCATGATAGGATCACTGTACTCGTCAGAGACAGAGCTCTTCAGCAGTTACGGTTTTGATAATGAAAATCCTGGTTTAAGCTGAGTCTATGACCTTTGTGTTTACCTCATGATTGAGATGGGTCACTTGATAAATTAGGTATATGTATGGGAATATACCTAGGTAGTGTTTATCCATTGATTTCATAACCATTGTGTTTATTCATGATTGAGATGGGTTACTTGATAACTTAGGTATAAGTATGGGCTTATACCTAAGTAAGGGTTATCTGTTGAGATCCTTATTTGTGGTTATCCTTGTTGCATTTATTGAGACCTTGAGGGTCTCGGGGTCCCTACTGAGTATCGTATACTCACCCCTACACGGGTTATGCCCGCACATCGTTGTGTTGGTTGTAGACGATGGGCAGCACTGATAGAGGCTGAATGTTCGAGGACTGGACAGTACCCAGAGGTAGACCTCATGAAGTGTCAGTATCCGGAGTTGGAGTTCATGATGAGATGATACTCAGAGGAGGTAGATGGGCGAGAGCGTTGTGGAGGATATATGTACCTACCCTTCAGGTAGGATCTAATGGTGGACGACCTAGGAGTTGTGCTATCTGTACCTACCCTTTAGGTAGGATCTGAGGTGGACGACCCAGGAGCTGCTTCTATTCTTCCAGCAGTTTGTCTTTTCTGTTGTACTTTCGTTCAGTTGTAGTTGTACTTTCAGTTGGGTTTGTATTCTGGCCCCCTTACTTTTCAGCACTTTCTTTTTTTATTTAGTGTATTACTTACTCTTGTACTCTGTGGTGTTTTGTTTACTTTTATAAAGGAAATTCCTTCCCGGTTATCATGATTTACACATTTGGTGCAAGTCACCAGCCGCTGTCCTAAGGAAGGCGGGCTTGGGGTAGTCACGACACGGGCCCCGAGGACGGGTCGTGACAAATTGGTATCAGAGGAGTCGGTTCTACCGCAAAACGTATAACTCGGATATTTTTCTTTCTATGAAGAAACAGTGTTAAGGGTACCGAGTGTGGTCTTCAGTTCAGGGAGTCTAGTGTTGGTGCGGGCGACCGACGTTTCCATACACCAGGACCCTGACTTCTTGATTTCTGACTCAGTGCACGAAAACACTAATTGTGTGTGTGTTTCCAAAGGTTTTCCCTTAAAACAGCTCAAACCAGGTCAGCTCACCAGGTATAAATCATTTGACTGTGTCATGTCTATTTCTTTTAGGATGCCTTATCACGGACGATCAGCTAGAACCCCGAGAGATATACGTACTGACAGCCTGCCGAGTGACGAGGCTTCAGTACAGGGCCCTCTTACAGTTGAGGCACCAGCGGAGGCACCAGCGGTACTACCATAAATTGGGCCACCGATGCCACCATCCCCAGCCGCAGGCAATGCACGCCACTTGAGTGTGCTGCACGAGTTCCAGCGCCAGAGGCCACCCAGGTTCCGGGGAGAGACGGACCCACAGGCGGCTGAGGATTGGTTGGAGGCTGTGGTGAGAGTCTTCAGGATAGTGGGTACACTAGCGGACTTAATGGTGATCTTTGTTGCCAGCCTCCTTCAGGCATCAGTAGGTAGATGGTGGAGCCGGATGCTCCAGTTTTGCGATGATATGACCTTCACATGGGGAGATTTCGATACCTTTTTCAGGGAGGAGTTTGTACCAGTGGCTCTACACCCCGAGCATGTTCAGGATCTGCTGCCTTTGCGGTAGGATTTTCGATCAGTAGCCGAGTCATCTGTGGGTAGTAGACAGATGATTCAGAGGTCCAAGAGGAATAGAGCCAGCTATACAAGGAGAAGGAAGTGTTGTGCATGCAGCAGGAAGGGTCACATGGCACGTGACTGTCCGAATCCCCGCACAGTTCATCTGCATGCATTGGAGGAGCCACCAAGAAAGAAGTAGCGGTGGGTGTTCGAGCAACAGCCGAGTGGTGGAAAAGGCAGTAGAGCTCCGGAAGCAGGTGGCCAAGAGCGGAACTAGTGGTTTCCTTTTGTTCTTGGTACTTATAGTTCCATGTTGTTGTTGTATTTGTGTCTTTGTACTATGAGCTGCTATAATAAAAGACACTTATCTTCATGATGTTTGCTTTTCTGTCCTTTTGTTTGGTTGATACTGAGTGGTCCCGGTTAAAACTGTTGAATTGACCCTCACTTTCTAGATTTCTACTAGAGGAGACCCAGTGACCTCACACTGATGCCGACAGTGTGACTCGAACCTTGGAGGCGAGAGTGACGGTTGGATCTCTTGGTAGTAACGTCGAGGCCTTACAACGTCATCCATGGAATGAATGCATCATTCATGTCAGGATTGACTGTATTAGGCAATGGGCATGGTTAATCCAGGGTATGAGACAGAGTTTCTCTTTTCGGAAAAGGAGAAATCCAAGCAGCTCTTACAGAACATAGGCAAAGAAGGTGCATATCATCCAGGAGCGGATGAAGACTGCACAGTGCAGTAAGAAACAGGAAACTAGCACCAGTCTTAGATACTTAGGTGTGTTAAATGTTTCAAGTAGAGGTAGCATTAAGGAGAGATGAGTCTTAGAAGCAGAAGACGTAGAGGCAGAGCTAGGAGAGCAGCATGTGGTGGTGTACATTTCAACATGCTACAACCACCCACCTTAGTTTTCCCCACCAGGCTCAGGGAGCTGGAGGGCTGGGGAAGAGTGCGGCTGCATGCGGTCAAGGAGTGTGACCCAATGGCTCTAAAAATGATTCAAGGGACAGTCTGTGTCCACTAATAGCAGCCTTAGTAACAGACGTTGATATGAATCAATCCTTCCTTCCACAAATCTTGTCCCAAACCTAGAGTTTCCGGTAATCCGTAGACTTGACCCTCATGTCTGGAGATACCTTGGGAGGAGACTCGATAATCACACATACACCGACAGTGTGGTCTGACCCTCGAGGTGAGAGTTTCGGTTGGAATCTCTTGGTGGTAGCATCGAGGCCTTACGACGTTGGTCTTGGTATAGATTGGATTCACATTTCATGCTCATATTGACTGTATTAGGCAAAAAGGTTGTGGTCTAACTACAATGTCGGGATGGGTTTTCCTTGGTCGGCGAAAACGAAACCCCATGCGGAATAGGATAAACTCATGCATAGGAGGGTTTGGTCGATCACTATTGGGTCGACCAACCTTACCCTCGTGGCAGAAGGAGTTTTGTGTTTCAGTTCTAATCCGGAAATGGAGGCCTCTAGAGTTCGAGGATGGAAATCACGTCCTTATACGGGTCTCACCTCGACGAGGTTTACGGAGATGTGGCCGAGGTGACAAGTTATCTCCAAGGTTCAATAGACCTTTCTAGGTCCTCATCAGGGTTGGCGAGGTGGTTTACCGCTTGACCTTTCCACCTCAGTTGCACTGGGTGCATGATGTCATCCATGTATCTCACCTGAGGAGATACGTGCATGATCCTTCACACATCATCGACCTCTGGAAGTAGGACGTCGATTGTAGGGAGACATTCACGGAGGTTCCAGTGGGGATCAAGGATCTATAGGAGTGGATCCTACGTAGATGGTCGATTCCTTGGGTGTGCTTTCACTGGCAGTACGGGAACCTCCAGGTGAGCACATGGGAGCAGAAGGCTCAGATGCGTTCTCAGTACCACTTTTGTTTCCCTAGTTTGTGTTATATCTTTTCGGGGACGTAAATCCCTATGGTGGGAGTAATGTAAAGACCCTGAAATTTCAAGGAAATTTTTTTCCTAATTTATTTGGAATTTTATGAGTATACAGTTTCTGACGGCACCTGATTCTGAGGCCCGGTGTGCCCAGAATCAATTTACGAAGTTTAGCTCGGGTACATTCAGTGAATTAACGAGCGGGTTTTTCTAACTTATGAACCGCTGCTCAGAATCGAAATCTGAGGGAACCGATGAAACCGCAGCACCGGTAATTGCTTAAGAAGACCCTTTCTGGAGGTGCGTTTGCTCGGGAGGAGTTGTTAAAAAAAGAGTGAGGAATAAAAATATAATTATTTTACAATTTTATTTTTATTTCTTGCTAAGTGGTTTAAGTGTTGTGTCACAACACTTTTTCCCTCTCTTATGTGGTCTAAATCTTAGATGTGGGAGTTGGAGTGGGACCTGTTGGCTTGCTAACTTCCCTTGGGAGAATAAAGGATAGGTAGGTCCCACACGAGCCCCACCCCTTCACTTTTTCCATAACTCCTCACCACCCTCTTTAATTTTGTAAACTCATCTTTAATTGAGTAACGCACCCGCACCCCCACTTAATGTGAAGTCAACTCTCGAATTTGTTTGGTTTATTAAAATCCTCATTAATTGGTCAACGCATGTTAATTAATTCGTGGATTATTTTTGAATTTTGAAATGGTTGACATGAGGAATAAAATAAGAGAAACCTTATTTTATTATTGTTGTTTCATTGTGTGGAACAAATAAGAGACCTCTAGTCTTTAAGAAAGTTCTTCCTTGTTTAAGAACGTGAAGAACGGAGAAGAACGCCGGCCTCCGATGAAGGATGACGAAGAACGCTGATTCCTCGGAGATTGACGACGTGACGTCGTGTACCGCGATGCTGATGATCCTCTTCTCCGCGATGCTGTGTACCGCGACGTCGACGATCCTCTTCTCCGTGAAGTTGTGTACCGCGATGCCGACGACGCTTACGGAGCATCGTTCCACTACGCCGTCTTCCGCGACGACCTTTTTCCACAACGAACCTCGTTTGATGACTTCATCGAGGTAGGGGTTTGTTTTGTTCATAAATGTTCTTTGCCGTCCAACGTAAATTTCTTAGCCACTTGTTATCAGATTAACGAGAGGGGGTCGGACCGCACGAACACGGCCGAATCTCCTCCCCCTTGATGTTGTGTTTGTCGTGGCATGAACAAAGGTAGCACGGTGCAAGGGCACTGTGCGGAAACTGGGAGGAACATGACAAAGAAGCGCGGCACCGTCGCGATGCGCCGTTGAGGCCGAACGAAACCGTGGTCGGAGTCAGGGCCGCAAAGGCAAATCGAAGACTCCACAGTTTGTTTATTTGACGTGTGGATCAACGGGCGATGACGGAATAGGCCGTAGAGGCGATTTGATGATCCCAAAGTGAAGTTCGGGTCCCATAAGGATTACCGGCGTAGACGAAATTGAAAACGGACCACCAGAGCAACTCCAGGGGCCCGCGGACATCACCGGCGGCGCGGGTCACCAGCGCGGTGGTGCCAAAGACCGGAGGTGGCGGCCGGCACCGGCCGGCTGCCCAAAGGTGGAAACGCCCCGGCGTGCCGCTAGGAGGAACCACCGTGGCTGAAGCTGCAACGGCAGGTGGCCTAATCCCACGGCTGCGCGAGATCCGGGGGAGTAGGACGCTGCATTCGCCGCGTCCGTAGAGCAAAAAGGCCGCTCGGCTTGCTGGCTAAGCCAGCGTGCCACTCGGCCGGGTCGGGCCAGGCCGCGCCGCGTCCTACCGGGTTGGACCTGGACCCGGGTCGGGTTTACCCGTTTTGGGCCGACCCAAGGGGGGTTGGGCCGGGTCGGACCGGGCCCAGACCCCCCATTTTCAGATCACTTCCGGTCTTTCGACCATATCTTGGGCTACAGACCTCTGATCGATGCACCGTTAGTTGCATAGCAATATTTGGACTGATACAGTTGTTTTGGTATATTACACTCAAGGTTTAGGAGAAATTTTAGTATGGCCGTGTTGGTTCGAACACGAAACCAACCGGGCACTCGAAGCAGAAACGCTTATAACTTGAGCTTCGGATGTCCGATTGACGTGCCGTCAACTTTGTTGGATTCCTCTTGATGAGACAGAACTTTTGGCATACTTCACCTGAGGTTTGGACGCAGTTGGAGTATGGACGGGTTGGATTGTACCCGAAATCCAACCGGGCCCTTGGAACGGAAAAGCCAATAACTTTCAGACCGGACGTCCGTTTGACGATCCGTCCGCGGCGTTGGTGATCACATTGAGAAACGGTCCCTATTAGTATACCCTATGTGACTTCGGGGTACAGTTGAGATACGGTCGGGTTGGTTCGTACACGATACCAACCGGTCCCCTGGGACGAAAAGGCTAATAACTCACAGACCGGGTGTCCGATTGATGCGATGTTTGTTGCGTTGAGACCCCTATGATGAGGTGGTCCTTTGAGATACTTCTTCGTGGTACATTGAGATACTTGGAGTATCAACCTATAGATCGTGGAGAGGACCCTCCCAGAGATGATCGTACAGAGTACGGAGACCGTGTAGCCGGCTGAGACCTGACGACTGCTTGACCAAATCGACTTGGAGTGAGTCGACTAGCCCAGTGGACGGAGCACTACTATGTTTGGGTGCAGACCCATGGAGGATGGAGCACTTCTATGTTTGGGTGCAGACTCGTAGTACTCAACAGAAGGAGTACCTCTACAGGCTATTAGGGGGGGTGCGCTACTGTGTTTGGGTGGTAGACCCCGGCGGGAAGCACTACTGTGTTTGGGTTGCTGACCCGCGGTACTCGACAGGAGGAGTAACTAAGTAGTCTTAGGTTAGTGAGAAGTACCTAGGAGTCATGACAGGATCACTGTACTCATCATAGATGAAGCTCTTCAGAAGTTACGGTTTCGATAATGAAAATCTTGGTTTGAGATGAGTCTATGACCTTTGAGTTTACCTCATGATTGAGATGGGTCACTTGATAACTTAGGTATATGTATGGGCATATACCTAGGTAGTGGTTATCCGTTGATTTCATAACCTTTGTGTTTCCTCATGATTGAGATGGGTTACTTGATAACTTAGGTATAAGTATAGGCTTATACCTAAGTAAGGGTTATATGTTGAGATCCTTCTTTGTGGTCATCCTTGTTGGATTTAGTGAGACATTGAGGGTCTCGGGGTCCCTACTGAGTATCGTATACTCACCCCAGCATAGGCTATGCTCGCACCTCATTGTGTTGGTTGCAGATGACGGTTAGCGCTGACAGAGGCCGAATGTTCGAGGACTGGACGGTACCCAGGGGTGGACCTCACGACGAGTCAGTATCCGGAGGTGGACTTCACGACGAGACGATACTCGGAAGAGGTAGACGGGTAAGAGCGTTGTGGAGGCTATATATACCTACCCTTCAGGTAGGATCCGATGGTGGACGATGCAGGAGCTGCGCTATCTATACCTACCCTTCAGGTAGGATCCGAGGTGGACGACCCAGGATCTGCTTCTATTCTTCCAGCTATTTGTCTTTTCTATTGTACTTTCATTCAGTTGTAGCTATACTTTCAGTTGAGTTTGTATTCTGGCCCACTTACTTTTCATCACTTTCTTTTGTACTTAGTGTATTACTTCTGCTTGTACTCTGTGGTGTTTTGTTTACTTTTATAAAGGCAATGTCTTCCCAGTTATCGGGATTTAAGCCTTTGGTGCTAGTCGACAGCCCCTGGCCTATGGAAGGCGGGCTTGGGGTAGTCACGGCATGGGCCCCGAGGACGGGTTGTGACACGGGCACTAGATCTGTAGATGCAAAACTTCCTCGAAATGCGTCACCCTAGCCTCCTCATCTAGAAACAGGCTCAAAGAATATCGTAAAAGGTTCCTAAAATGGACTCCAAACTCTCGCACACTGAACTCTCTTGTTGAAGGGTAAGGAGCTCCTAGAGAACGGACGCCTTCATGGTCAAGGAATGAAACTCGACTCTAAACCTGTCTCGGAAATCCACCCATGAGATCACTGACTCCTCACGATCCCTGAGGAACAAGTACCACCACTGCCTTACTGATCTACGCAGCATCGTCACAACCAAGGACACTCAGTGCTCCCTCTAAGCATGGATCGAGATGAAGCCTATCTCGACCTCTTCCAACAAGTCCTCCATGACAGCATCGGAAATGGATTCCTCATACTTCTATAGACTCCGTCACTGAAACTCTTAGAGTGTCCTCCTCCAAGTGTCATTGTCGTCAACCTCCACCCTATGGCAATCTGCTGGCACACCTTGTTGGACATCTTCTATGAAATCCTGATGAGGACGTCTATCTGGAGCCATACATGTAAAATATAAAATAGTTAGAGCTCATAACATTGGAATATGGAAGACTCATCATTAATTAATTAATTTATATATTTTATTCATTTTAGGTTAACCTATCCCAAGGTCTACCCATTCAAACATGGGAATAATGAATAATGATGCATGATCCTTTCCTAGGTATCTACCCTACAACTAGTATCACCTCATTTAGTAGCCATTGCAAACATGAAGGTTTATACATCATATCATAGGGATCCCTAAAGGCCTATGTCTCAGTTAGTCCCCATTTTTTACATCACTTGATAAACTTGACTAACATTGTTTCCCTACCAACCCATGCAACCTCACCTCTGCCTAACACCAAATTCCATCCTATCTCTCAACCAGAGCTCTAATACCACTCTTTCATGACCCCATCCCCACAAAGTGTACCCCTCCTGGGCCGACAATGTGAAAATGGAGATAATGAACCTCGAGTCCCACCTCCAGTAGGCCCTGGGTTGGCCACTAGCACCTAGGGTATAGTAAACACACAAATGGGAGGCATTACCCTATAAGTTAACACATGCAAAAGAGAGAGATAATATGGACACCAAACAACTCCAACTCAAATATAAATATAAATTAAATCCAAATTATAGATATGTAAGTTCATGAAAAATACTACAACTGAAAGGGGAAAACTTCAAGTACTCAAAGAAAGTAAAAACAACAGTGACCACGAAGCCCGAACAGCTCCTGCAACCCCAAGCTATTAGAAACCAGCTTGATTTCCAACCTTCTCCAAGTGGCCTAAAAAAACAGTTTATGTAGACATAGGGTGAGTATAAAATTATACTCTGTAGGATCCTCCTCGAAGTAACTCGTGCAAAAGTAAAGAAAACATGCTAAAGTGCAGTGAACAACAACTGAAACTAACTCGTCACATAAACTTGTATACTTAGTTCCCAGCCTCACCATGGATACTATCACCAAGTAATGCATAAAATATTATATATTATAATAAATAATATCAAGGGTACCCCGCTACTAAATCCCTAATAGTTTTCCACTTTTCCCCAACGACGCACGTCTTAAGAATCTCTCTGCAAAAATGCATGCACACAGACACCTGGGCGAAGCACCACAACATGCACCTTGTGCAACAAAACCACCACGCCCACACAAAAAATTAACTAGGTAGTTTTTGGGAGCCACCATAGCTCTCATAACATGTATCATACGTCA
This sequence comes from Viscum album, assembly GCA_963277665.1. Lineage (NCBI taxonomy): Eukaryota > Viridiplantae > Streptophyta > Magnoliopsida > Santalales > Viscaceae > Viscum > Viscum album. The sequence continues at coordinate 2,001,008,138 of OY728157.1, forward strand.
GACAATATACCTCAAGCCATTAAGCCCACACACTGTGTAAGAATCCTCAAGTCGTCACATCATATACATGTTACGCTAATAGAAGTCCATAGGATACTATATCCAGAATATATGTTTGTGAGTAACCACAAGCCATTATATCCCTCTACACACATATATGGGGGAAACTAACCATTGTTCCTAACAGCACAAGTAACTACCATGAGAAGAGAGTGGGGACAAAGGGGGTTGTCAGTCATCCATCCTCCCACCAGAATGTTGGGGAAAACACCCCCCCCCCCCGCCATGGCTCAGAATATTCGGGGTGTTAGTTGACCTAACTGATAGGGTGGAGTAGAGTATAGAAACACAAAAAGTAATGAATATACAATACCTCACAACCACACTATGGACATAACCTTGTCTTAGAATTAACTACAGCTAACATCTCTCGGACTCCCGGCTGCCACTTCTAAGACTAGGTATCCTATAAGCACACAACCATTTAAATATCTTTGTTACCTTTACTTCATTCCCTTTTTACCAGTTCCACATTAAGTTAGTTAATTATTTTAAAATTAATTAACCATTAAAAATTCCACATTAAATTTCATTAGCATCACACCCAAATTCCATGGCCCCTTCAAAATTGTAACCTCAGCATTGCGTCCCAACAAGCTCCAACGCCATGGGTTAACATCATTTATTCAATTATTTATTTACAACAATACTTTCCCATATTCCCAATCATTATAGAAAAACATTCTGTGCTACTAAACACAAGAGGTCTCAACATGGTGAGTAGATGAACTACCTGTCAACTCTTTGCTACCTATAGCAAGAAAGTAGACCCATCCTCTCTAGAGAAGCTAAACACGAAAAGCAAGTAGCATACCCCACATATCTTCTCCCATTTCAGAAGAGGGGTAAAAAATACCATCTTCCTTGAGTAGTGGGAAAGTAAAGCAGATAAACAACCAAAAAGAATCAATAAGAATCCAAACATTCAAATCTAACCCATTTCATCATCCCTAGTGTCCTCCTTGACACCCGCATGTTTAAACTGATGCATCTCACCACTCTAGGAATCAACTGCTACCACAACCATTAGGCCTTCCTAACCCCACATATCACAACAGCCTTCCGGGCTCACATCACAACACAAGCAGCAGAAAAACAAACATCATATCAATTGGGCTCTTGTCCCTTAAACAAAAAAGCAGGTAACTAAGAACCCTACAAGGAATTATCCTTTATCAAACTACCAGTTCTTTAATCCATCATGAATTAACTGATTTATTAATCGCAGGTTCCAACTATGGGAAACCTAAATAGTAAGTTATCACAAATTGATTAAGTGTGCTTACTACATCAATTTGATTAGCATAAAATTACAACAACAACAAAAATATAGTTCATTCACATGCCTCTTTATCTTAAGACAAAAAATTATCAATTAATTTCAGCTTTAAGTACTTTACCAATTTACATCAAGAATGAAAATCTAAACAAATCAAGCATAGATATAATACTATCTTGAAAAACAATAGGCTATAACATATGATCGATATCAATTTATTTATCCGGTTCAAATATTTATTATGTCAATTACATTGTGATTTATTGGGATAAAACATGCTAACTATACAGTTACACATAAAAGAAAAAAGAAGCAATGAATACCCTAACGCAAATGGTTCTTGATGTTCTTTATACAAGAACAATCCATACAAAAGGTTATGATCTACTCCCCCCATGACAACTGTATCCACCTAAGGATGCATAGACACCACCACATCTGTCAACACGTAAGAAAAACCCATTAGGAAAATAGAGATACCATTCCATAAAAGGAAAATGAGAAACAGTAGGAGATGAACCCAAAAGAATGATGATAAATCATACCTTATATTGATAATTGATCGATACTACTTGGTTGCATCAAAACATAGGGGAACCAATCCAAGGAGGAAAGTTTGATTGCACAACTCTTATGGGATGGAATAAAAGGTTCGAGTATCTCACAACTAAGAACAAGGAGTAAGAACTAGGGAAGAAGATATATTGTCCTTTTAGAATATTTAAAAGATCATTGGTTTAAGATATATTGTATTTCTGTTAAAAGAAAATCGCATTAAACCACACAGTTTGACCAAGTAAAATCATCCCAAGCCTTAAAAAAATTAATATAGGAGTTAAGGCCTCTGAATCTACTATAGATTCCTTATAAAACATTAAATGCATTTTACGTCAAAGGAAACGTCAAAGGGGAGAAATTGTTGGAACTGGAAACACTGTTCACAAACTCAAAATTTGGAAAAGGAAAAACACTTTTCAGAAACCTCATTGTTAGAACCTCACCGTTCTTGAAAAACTATTCATGAACCTCACTATTGGAACCTCACAGTTCTGCTAACACTGTTCATGAACCTCACCATTGTAACCTCACCATTCTAGAAACACTATTCATGAACTCAAAATTTGGAAAAGGAAAGAGGTCGTTGTTGGAACCTCACGATTATGGAAACACTATTTATTAACTCAAAATTTGGAAAAGGAAAGAGTTAATCATTGGAACCTCACCGTTCTGGAAACACTGTTCATGAACTCAAAATTTGGCATGGGAAAGAGGTCACTATTGGAACCCCACTGTTTTGGAAACACTGTTCATGAACTCAAAACATGGAAAAGGAAAGAGAGGATGCCATTGGACCTTATTGTTGGAATTGTTCACATAAGACTACTGATGACACTATTTACATAAGGTTACCGTTGAACTGTTCACAGAAGGTTACTTTTTCACTGTTCACATAAGCCTGCCTATGACACTATTTACATAAGGCTACCATTGCACTGTTCACCTAAGGTTGTCATTTCACTGTTCACAGAAGGTTACTGTTGCATTGTTCACATAAGCCTACCGATGACATTGTTCAGAAAACGCTACTATTTCACTGTTCACCTATGGTTACCATTGCATTGTTCCCCTAAGGCTACTGATGACACTGTTCACCTATGGATACCGATGTGCTATTCACAGAACTGGAAATTTGGAAATGTGTTGGGGATAAGTCACCTTGACCTCTAAGAACACCTCAGACACCAGATTTTCACAAAGGAAAGGACCAGAGAGGTATGGGCCATTACAATACCTAATCTCAACTCTTTGTATTCCAAATACTTATCCAATAACCAAATAATACATAATGAAAATTCAAATAATATTTTAGGAATGATATAGTATATAATGCTATAATTATATTATTCATAAAAATTTATAATAATATATTTTATAACAAAAAATAAATACCTAAAAATATATACAATCACTTTAGACTCATCTGAATCTTTATTCATCTTTGAACAGCATCAAATTTTTTAAATTTTTAATCTAATCATTAATTTCATGTAATAAGGGAAAATGTTTAAAATTTTCTTAAAGCTTTCATCTATGAATTCTACACCAATTATGTTTCTGTAAATTAATATGCATCTATAGAAAACATGCAATGATAATACCCTTCAACCAAACCCCTTATCGTATTCATCTTTAATTTTAATTTGATAATAAAAAATCCATATCATCTTTTATATAACTCCTACTATAATAAAAACATGAAAATAATTCTAAAATTACATAGTATGTTGATGTTTTTAGTAAAAAAAATCTGAAATATCTTCCTTATTAATGGGAGTGACATATTATATGCTAAATTTTCCAAAATATCCAATATATTAAATCAATATAAACTAAGTAATTAACAAAAAACTAAAAAAATATTATCTACATAAATGTAAAACATTTAATACCAAAAACTAATGCATTAATAATATATCTATCACATCCTAATATGATAATATTATTTTTATTTAATCTATTTTAATTTTCCCCACTTTTTAGTCAACTACAATGTTTTCATTTTATCCTGGTCTAAGTAAAAAATTAAAATTATTCTTTCAATAAACTTAATTACACATGATAGTTATTTTTATGCACATCTAAAAAATAATTAAAACATATCCATTTATTTATATTAGTAAAATTCATTAGTAGTGGAGAACTAAATTAAGGATAAATGTGATTACTATGAATTATAAAATTCATAAGCACATGCTCTAAAAAATCCTACAATGATTGAATCTTCGTACCAATTTTATCAAATGTCAATAGGTGAAATGTAGTTATAAAGAATAAATTGGTTTGGAAGGAATGTTGAAATACACTCCACATCAATAAGGTAAATATGTGTCATATTTTAAAACACCAATCCTCAAAATGTTATTAATAATTACTACTTCATTAATATTATTTCATTCAAAAATATACATTTTGAATGATTCGTAGACAGATAAAAGATTATCATTATTTTGAATTCTTCCATCCACAATAAAAATAAAATAAATACCCTTTTGTTAATGAGGTAAAATAGTTTGATAGTTCTTGGAATATTCCCCTCACAAATATTGAATAAATTCAATGTGTACAACAAATTATTCTGACATGATTTTGGAACATCAGTTAATAACATATAAGAAACCTATATTAAAACGCTATGTAAAATTATATCTCACTAAGGAACTAAATTTTTTCCAAAAAGTGTATGATACTTCCTTTTATGATTTCCAAGGAAAGATTGATTTGAAAGTCACTTGATAACATTAGGATATAGGTTTGTGTCTCATAAAGGGGTGGAATGGTAATATCTCCTATGATCCATGAAAGAGCCATCAAACAAGTTAAAGTGGGTGTATAGTATTATATCGAGTCTAGGGAATTTAGGGTGGGATAAATTAGTAATTCGCATTTATATAAAATAAAAATGGAAAACATTAATGACATATCTCTAAAATAAATTTACGTGTTATATCTATTATCCGTAATATTTTAATTTAGATGAATTAAATCAAAATTTTACTCATATTCTAATTTATTATCAAAATAATCTTGATTAACTATAATATCTATCCATAGTTATACCTCAGGATATCTAGTTGAGTGTATTTTATGTGGAGGGGTAAAATAGAAGGAATCATTATTTGATAGAGGAATCAAATTCTAATAACCATGCCCAGATTTAAATGAAAATTTGTGACATGTAGTAGTTTCTTTTATTTATCTCATACATCTTGAACAATATATTCATAGGAAAACCTAATCAAAACATCAGTAACCACAATTCATTTTATTGACTACATGATATCAAAAAACAATAATACTAGAGAAACTTCACTCATATACGCTTATCATGCTTTAAAACTCAATATGTGATGACATATCTCAGGTGGATGTACTTAGTGATGATCTTAAAGAATCCTACATTATATTAATGTCTCTAGAAATTCAGTGAACAACATATTTCTACTAACTCAATATCATGATTTACATATCTTTCTCATGTTAATTTAACTATATTGACCCATAAGATTTAACTACACTCTTTAATATCATCCTACACCCCGATAATAAATGAAATGAATCATAAAAAACCTCATACGTAACTCATTTATTATGAAATTAAAAGATAATAACAAAATAAAGATTCTTTGTACAATAATATATTGGTTTGAATTGTAAAACCATAATGAATTCTTGAACCTTCTCAGATTATATGGATAAGGAAGATAAAATATGATAGATTTTCCATGAATATCGCTAATAAAATAAAGCAAAATATTTAAATATATACTCCTATTATAGATCTACTAATGGATCCATGAATACCTCTTGATGAGAAACATAATTCACATATAAATAAATTTCCTATAGACAAAATATTTATCCTATATGAATCGACAGATATAACTTGTTAAATAATTGCTTGCACGTGAAAATAAAATTGTATTTTCTTAAACATAAACCATCCCATTTTTATTAACATTAATACTAAATAAAATCTGTAAATACATTTTCTAATATTTAATATGTTAATTAATATATGAGTAAACTTATATATAATGATATTTAATTAATTATAAAATATATCAAATATCATAAATGACTACACATCCTTAAACATCCACTATCATTCATGTAATGAAATAGTAAATCTCTCTATACTGATAATTTAAGATAAATGAAATTATTTGTTTCTATATCATTAATATGAATATAAAGTTCACAAATGTTTTTGGATTCAATATAATAAGTATGCATTGATATCAAATATAATATAAGATGAAATTATATATCAATGTTAATCTCTAGAATCAATGTAAAAATATAATCTCTTCATGAAAACCAAAAAAATCATTAAATATCTTGATACTTATTTAATATAACCACCTGATGTCTATTTCCTTAAAATCACAATATGTGATTCTATTCATGGAATATTTTTTCCTTAATTGTTTACATTGATTCCATTCTCTACTAAACAAAAAATTATCTTATTCTATGTTATAATAAGTATACATACATTAAAAATAACCAATATTAACTTGAATTAAATATAACTAATTCATTCAGTTTAAGGATTTACTTACGTCGATGTTTTATAGGACTATATCACACTTTTTATTGTTACTTGTTGTATTTAACAAAATCCCATGATATCTTTTATACTAGACAAGATTTTATGTGTGTCCAATGTATCCTCCCTAAGGAAAACTATTTCCCTCCTAAAATTTTTATTGTAATCAATGAATTTGACGCACCGATATCAAATAAAATAGTATAAAGCGTTAAAAATATATAAATTTCAGATAAAATTATTTAATTTATTCCTAATAAATTATTTTCCAATATATGAGGTCTCGTACATCTTCATCGTCTTTTACACTATCATACCATCCTTCCCCCTCCTAACAATTACTCATTATCCATTCATTATGAATAAATAATATTACTACGGTGACCTTTACCACCCCAACAAGAATTGAAATACAATATGGTTATATATTTTTCATATATTTAAATTAATTATATGGATAATATGGTAAACAATATGACCCATTCACTATCATGTTATGCTCTATTGAACACTGAAGTCCCTGATTTAGTGGACACATAAAATAATGATTTCATCTAACATTGAATGGAAAATAAACCATATCATCACCCGCAATGAAGGGATGTGAACAATTCAATTATAGTAATCATTATTGAGGGGGGTTATATCAATTAACTAACAAAACCTAAAAAATAAGTGATCCATCTTCTAGAACCACTTGATAAAAATATAAATTTTCCTCCCTCATAAATATATATTTTTTATTAAAAAATCACCTCAATGATCTATGAATTTATCATCAACTAAGTACATATACATAAAAAACATACATGTAACCCAATTTAAAATTATATTCTAATTAAAAAATTTAGGATCTCTACTCCAATGCGTATAAGGAATATATAAAATATTGTAATATTCACTTGAACATGAAAATGAATTCAATAACATTAATGATGGATGACTAAATAGGAAATTGTATCTATTTTCATTCAACTAATGAAATGAATTCATTATGTTTACAAATAACTAATCATAAATTTATTCCACATAACTATAAAAATTCCATGATAATATTGAAATAATTTCCACTAATACTCTATTACTTCTTAAAACATTTTCACTATTAGTGGTATCCACTAATCATTGATTGTGTCATTGTATTTAGATACATCATTTTCATTTATATTAATTTCATTATTTCATTTAAAAAAAATTAATATCTCACATCATAGTATAAAAAATCACCAGATCACTATAAATTTGAATCTCTATAGTTTCACCACTGTTGGGACCGCCCTCTAATTGACCACCACAAATTCCTCTTGTTCCCTCTCTTATTATACCTGTAGTTTACACTAACATATGATGTTTATATGAAATAACATATTATCACAATATCAGTGATAATATATCTTGTTGTAGTTTTTCAAAATTAGTCCAAAAAAATATATCAATGTAAAACACATGAAATTATCATCACATATTGATCTATGATTCATGCACCCCATATTACATGACAAAATGATTAAAATAAATCACCAATCTAACATTGGTTAATAAATAATTACTGTTCATTCATAAAATTGTATAGCACCTATATATACGTAACAATTCTTCCTAGTCCACATTTCATATTTGGATCATGTAATACATCAAATGTTAATCCAATTATACCCTCACTACTACCAGAAAAAAAAATCTATATTATAATAATCACTCGGATTAATAATGTATCATCCTATCCCCAATAGAAATCCTATTGAGACAATAATGTAATCATATGTAACCCTTGAAATAGATTCTTAATAGTCTAGAATAATGATATCATTTCTAGTGTAAAAAATTCCAAAATATCTGATTTCTTCCCTTAATTTATATAAGAAGAAATCGTATCCATTTAAAAAAATTTAAACCAACCGTAACTTATCAAATTACTGTGTTATTTTGTAATATAAAAAAAATAAATAGTTCACTCTTTTAATAATGTTTAAACACAAGACTCTTCATTCTCCTAGTTAGATCACCCTTTTTCCAAACTAGAATATTTAGGTATAACCCTAAAATCGATCTATAAATTAAAGAAAATAACTAATAATTAGGTTATAAATTGTTGGTTCTTATCTAATCACTAATGTTTACAGTTAATTGGTATTAAAAATCATCAAAGAATAATAAATAAAACTAATCATAAATTATCCATAATAAACATGAGAGTATCAACAAATAAAACCACCCTCATATATCATATTCCACATCATTCAAATCACCACAACAAAATCCCCATTGTTAGAAAAATAATAGTTTCCTTTAAATATCCCCAAAATTAATTTCAATATAGATATAAATGAAAAATTATTAATCAAATAAATGAGTGAGTATAAAAAATTCACAAATATATTATGTCTGAAGAATAAAAAAATACATTTACATATGGCTATAATATCATGTCTTAAATAAATAGAATAAAAAAAGAACACTGAATCCCTTTAATAACATCATTTACATGGAATTAAATATCCATATATGTCTTAAATCATTAAAAATTAATCATGGTTAAACTAGTTCACATTATTAACATAATCATGTTATAAATAAACACATATAAAAAATTATAAGTTCAAAACCAATTTATGACCATAATAAATACCCCAACTGTAATAATTATAAAATAAATGTTATTATGTTATGATATTATCAATGTACTCATATCAATATTTACACTAAAATCCATATGTTAATAGTAAATATACCATAATAATACATATTGAATCAAATATGATATAATATAATTAAATTAACTCAAATCCCTTACTCTTTTTGGATTTCTAGGAACTCACCTCACACCTCTTGTTGCAAAAAAATAGTCTTAAAAATTTAAAAATGTGTGTGTAGTCATAAAACCAAACCTAATAGGTATTCACAATAGAAATTAAATTTATATCATATACCCATTTTTCATTCCCCTTGATTCTCTTTTACATCAAAATATTTTTTATCTGACCACCATAATTATTTCAATTATATTCAATATTATTATTTCACTATTTTTTAGTCATTAAATTTCCTCTTATATATACCTCAAATTGGTTTTGTTTATTTATTATAAATTTCATGGGATAGATAATTATTTTCCATTTCTATATTAATTTAAAAATTATAATCCATTATTATTATGCAAAATATAATTTATAATCCATATTCAAAATATAGTATATGATTTTTCTAAATACACCCCTCAATGTCATACTCCAATCCTCAATTTCCTATCATGGATAAAAAAGCCTTTATTTCAAAAATAAATAAAATAAATGTAGAGATTTAACTAATACACTATATAGATAGATGTCAAAATATTATTAACTATCAAACAAGAATTTTATTAGAAAACTACTATAATAGAAACTATCAATTTATGAATATGTTCATTTAAAATATACCCTATGTAAACATTTTTCCATCACAAATCCATAGAGATCCTTCAAGAGTAAAAATATGTTTCAAGTGTTTTTATAACATTTTTAATAATTGTTATCAAAATACATGATTTTTAACCGAAAAATATGATGTTATTTTTACAGTCAATACCAAATCAAAAAAATTTAGCTTGATTTTACATATAAATATATAATTCAAAAATACATACTAATAAAATTAAATTCAATTTGAACTCAAATTTTGAAATTTAATTAAATAAAATCATGTTTCATGGTTTTTATATAAAAAGAAACATAAAATAATAACATTTATAATCACACTTATTTTCTATATAAATTAAGAAAATCATTTAGAAATTTTGTATGACAAATTTTCAATAAAAACGTTATGTTTTCTCTTTCAATACAGCTTGTAAAAATACTAAAACTATTCTTATAACATGCTAGAAAAAATCAAATAAAACCATGGTATAATATTCCAATATATTACATTCTATGAAAATAATGCCTTTTAATCATATCATGAACCATCATTTGCTATAAATAGTGATCACTTTATTGAATTTATTAATATGAGTAATTAAAAATGGAATGTTTTAGTAAATCAGGGATGGTTTTTCCAATTATATTAAATTTTTACTAATTCTAAACTCATTATCTTCATGTTATATTGAAAATACCCATAACAATTTTAGAGGAAAATAAGTAGAAACTTTCAATCCTCTATAAAAACTTGTAATAACAAAAAAACATGTTTTATTTGACTAAACCTTGGAACTAGACACATAGATGGTTTAGTGGGAAGATATTTCCTAAAATGTTCAATACAAACAAACTAACAATGTTGCATATATTTCTATCCCAAGTGCACGCCATTAAATTTCCCTATTAATCTACACATAATTATTATCCATATCAGATAGATGTGGGAAAGATACAATACTACTAACATCCATTATATCTATATCTCCAATAGCCACCTTTTATAGTAACATAGAAATAGTAAGATCGTCATGAAAAACAGCCATAAAACAATATATCTAGTAGAAGCCACATATAAGATATATAAGCCCTAATATTATCATGGTTTAAAATATTTATTGAAAAATAAATTTTTCAATGAGAAATATATAATCACCTTTTTTCATGTTACATACTATAAATATATTAACTCTTATACATTCATAAATATTAATATATATGTGGAAGTTTTTATGATAAATATATTTTAAAATATATCCCATGAAATATTATCATTTATACATATATCATTCAAAATATACAACCATTAATATGTTAGTCCCTCTCAAATATAATTATTGAATTCCACATTCAAAGACCATTATATAGGAAGGATCTAGAATAATTGTTTGAATCTTTCTAAGGAATTCAAAAACACCAAAACCCTTAAATTTCATTGAAATATGATAGGACTCTTAGTATTTTACTTTGAAGCTCAATACACTTGTATAAATCAATCATGATTCATTTATACCCCAATTTCATGAATAAAATAAAGTAAATGTTTCATTATTTCATGGATATCACCCATGATATCTACTTCCAAATCAATTTTTTTTATTTTATAAATGGAATTTTTATAATTACAATAAGGCAGTAATCATGAAATATGACATAAAATGTAGTCACTCAATGATTATTTATACCATGTAAAATACAAAAAATATAAAAACTATAATATGACCTCATTATATATTTTACATTACAATATGACATATATGTATAAGTCTTCAATTTTCTTCAGAATCTTCATAAATAAATATGGTTTTTTATAATACCAATAAAATAAATTTATCAAATTTATTTCTTGAAAATATTCCCAAAAATTTTGTCTATATAAATATTTATTCAAAAACTTTTTAAAAAAGATTTCAAATAATTGAAATTAGTATCAAATTCTATGCAAATTTATGTTGTATCAATCAAGTATTAAAATATTTCATGAATATACTATCAATATAAAATAATCATTATTGAAAATAGTAATATCAATAAAATACATATGTTTCCAAAAAGAGTTCCCAATGGCTCATGTTATACCTGAACACACTTAAATGTGTTTTTCACTCTAATGTGTTAAAATAGTAATTTTATTTCGACACATCATGTCCCTTTTTTCATATATTTAATCATTGTAGATAATTACTATGATCAATATTAATACTAAGATCTAATATAAATTAATAATGATCTAACCTTCTACTAACCAAAGAAAAAAATTAATATTATTTAATATAAAACCCATAATTTAATATTACATATCATAATTTCTCTTAGAACCTCGAAACTAAATGTTTTAGTGTATTTTTAATATTATAAATATTAAAATGTAATTTTAAATAATTTTTTTATCATTTAGAATAATATCTTTATGAAATTATTCCTTCAAAACATAATCTTGTATAAAAATTCCAAGGGTAATGGGGAAAAATAACATGTGAGATCAAACGTTCATCATGTAAAAAATTGTCAGAGATTTTTAAAGGTTTAGATCATTATAATAAAAGAGAAAATTATTATGGAAAAAGTATATGACTAAACATAATATTTAACACTTAGTGTTTTTCAAATGTCATTATATAAGAACATGTAATCTCAATTTAAAAGACATAAATCATTATATAAAAGTGTGGAAATGTTAGAAAATTAAACGGATCTAAGGAGAATATATATAATAATACAACATAAAAACATGGTTTTTCGTGGTTACATTTCATAATAAGTTAATATGTCACCAAAATAAGCATAAGGAACCATCACAACATTAGAAAACCATTTCATTAACACCATTATTTTTTGAATAAAATCCATGTTTGTATGTCTTGAGATATATCATGAGATATAAAAAACTAATACATTAAGAAATGATATAGGTCTACTCCCATAAATATGTATACATATATTTTCCTTACGAAATCAATCATCCATCATATCATAAGGAACCCCTAGATAAAAAATGAGTTTCATTATATTTTCAAATTGTATCACATAAAATGTCTTTATAAATTTGATTGGTTGATACTACCAATTCAATAACACAAAATGAATATTTCAAAAGGGAATTTATTTGGTGAATCCAAAAATGTACATTCGTAAGAGATAAATCATTAATAAATAATGATGATAATGGTTGAGAAACTATAAAAATAATTTTTAAACCATTTCTTAAAATTTTGGTAGAATAAAATGTTATGATTCATATTGAAAATTTAATTTTTGAGATAGTTAGAAGGGAAATTTTTTCAAAAAATATTTAGAAATAATTCCAAATAATTATTCATTGAATAAAAATTTGGATTATCTGAGCAAATTTTGAGTGGGAAAATAAAAATATAATCATGAAAGGAAAATTATTTTAATTATTTTATCAATATGTCTTCATTGAAATCGACATCCTTATAAGATGAATAAAGAATTATATTAAAAAATTGTGAATAATTATATATATATAACAAGAAATTATACATATGTAAATTCTGATATAAGAATGTAGAACATTTGATGTAAAAAATAATACAAAAATGGAAGAGAAATGACTTATTGGAAAGGATTGAAAGTATTCATAACTATGAGATACTTTTATTAGAATGAAATTAATATTGGAAGGAGAATTCATTCACAAATTAAATCTTCATATAGAGGTTTAGGAAGTACCATATAACAAGATCTTAGGTTACAACAACCAATGTATAGGAGAAATAATATAACAATAAAAAATTATAACATAAAGAAGTGATATTTATGTTTTTAAAATCTCATACCTTTATACTAAACTTCATTGACTGTTCTTTGAGATTATTTATAGTATACCTAGCCCCCATAATTTCTTATTTAAAAATATTATTCATATATATAGAGTTTATTATTTAATTATGATAATTAATTATACATTAATTACTAATTAATGTTTATTTTCATCAGTATATGTTAGTAATTTCAAGGATTTGAAAAAAGTTCCATAATGAAGACATTGAACTACTTTAATTGATAACAAGTTCAATATTCCATGATAATAGATGATATTAAAATCATTTATTTTTTTGATTTATGTATACCCATGATCATTTGATATAAATTACAGCCCTGGTTCAAGAGAATGAGATCTGAGATGAGGTTGTTTCAGATAATTTACCATTATCAATATATTTACATCGTAATAATCATTAATTAATATGTTATCCAACCCAAATCATATTAATGAAATGTATAACTCATTAATTTCATTTATATTCATTAAATATATCTCTATATCATATATAGTTTTCATATATATCCTTAAAACTATCCATCTATGGCGGTGATAAGAAACCAAATAGGTTATTCACAGAGGCTGTAGTGTGTACATATACAGTAGTGAAATTTTCATTTTTCAATGGATGGAATGTAGTTGGAAAATATTCTTTCCTTAAAAATAATTAAAATTTATTATTCTGACATTATTTATGTCATTATATTAATATTTTTATATAGGTTTTGGAAGAGGAGGAATAATAAATAATACAAGAAATCACTATTTTAACATGATTACGTATCATTTTTATACCCTCCTTTAGATATCTCTTTAAGACTTATTAATTTTTATTTTTAGAGTCTCTAGAGCCTCTAGGATAAGGATAATTGTGTTTTGATGTTATTTTAGAAGATTTTTGTTAAGATAAGTTTCATAATATATGTATATAATTTTTGGTTAAAGGGATCCTTTTAAAAGTGATGGGGGTGGAACTCTTGTAAACACATATATCATTAATATAAAATATAGAAAAGTTTAAGGTAAAGTGGAAATAAGGAAGTCAAATTAGAAATACCAGGTATAATAGAGTTGAAAAACACTCAAAAGAATCAAATTTGGGAATTTAGTAGTGAAAATTGGGGTGTTATCTCTTTGGTTAACCCTCCTTTTCAATCTAATTAAGTATTATCATAATGAAAAATCATTACCATAATTACTTATTTCTATGAAAAAATTATTTTAGCCATATTATCTCATATTTATTATGATAATTCTACAGTTGAAATGAATTTTATGGAATTAAATTTCTGTTTTTGAAAAAAATTAACATTATTGTAAGTTCAAATGTTTTAATAAAACATTATTTTTTTCTATTCATTTAAAAAATCGACCCTTATACAATATTTAAAAATATTCAATGTAATTTAATTTTTATATGATGAATTTAAAATTTTATTCCATTTAAAAAATTTATTATACTAATATTTATGAATTTATCTTTTAAAATAAATTAAATCATATAATCAAAAGATTTTAATTTATGTACAATAGTCTCATGAGGGGGAATAAATACAAGAAAATCATATACAACTAATAAATATGTGTTAAGTGAGGATCAAACTTGAGTCCTTTCTAAGACCCCTCAAGGGATTCTATAAATGACTTGCACCATGAGGGAAAATTATTTATTAATATATAGTATTGTTTCTTTTTTAATGAGCGGTTACATTTATATTTTTTTTATCTTCATACAATTTCTAAATTTTTGAGTGTTAAATATTTAGACATTTATATCAATTAAATTTTATCATATTATAATTCAAATTAATGTTAATTTATCTTTTAAACACATTATAATTAAAACTAATTTATTATACAAATAACTATACACTATGACTTTTATTACATGTCAATGGCCGCATTACCATTTTAAAATTTACATTATTCAAATTTAATAATATTTTGTTACAATAAGGAAATATACATAAGTGAAATTAAATAATTAAATATTTCATAATATTATTTTATTACAATTTTTTTTATAATATTAGAAAAGGATTTTTTTGACTAATAAAATATATACATATAATATGATAAAAATGAACTTGGAAATTAAAATTTTATGATAAAATATTATTTTATTGTAAAAATGATATTTACCATCTAATGACATGTTTTATATAATTTTTTGTGACCTAAAATTAAATTTATATACATGACTATGAAAACCTATGTCATATAATGTTAATTATTAGATTATAATGACATAATTATAATGATGATATGAACAAAATCAATAATCATGGTGTTATAGTGTGAAAATGTAATTATGAATATATTAAGAATGATATCGGTATATATATAATGAATGTTATAGGCAATAAATAAAAATCATTGGATAATGGTAAAAAAAATGCACCATTTTGCCTATAATCATTAGGTTTGTTCCTATAGGCCTCCCTATATGAAATTGTTTTTCACCTAGCCCAAGGGATACCTATTTTCTAAACAAAATATGAACAAATTAAAATTATGTATGATAAATATATATGGAATCAACATAATTGATATTTATATGTACATTTATATAAATTCTTGGTAATTATAATTTAATAAATGATTTTAAAATATTAATATTTAATTTATGAACAAATATTATTTAAAATATTCATATGAAATATAGGATGTTACATTTTTTCCTCATAAATATAATATTTCCTTCATATTACAATTATCACTAAATAATTAAAATATCAAGTGGTATAGACAATATATACATGAGTCAATATATAAATTTAAATAAGATATAATCACTTACTTAGGTTTTAAAAATTAGATGTTTTGGATATAAAATTAGATTTAATTGCCTAGTTAATTGATATGATATCTATATAGAGGGATAAAATGCATTCCCAATATTATATAAAATTATACCAATGAATGATAAACATGATCTTTATAATTTTTCTTCTATCTAACCTTGACCACGAATGTGTTTAATACATTGTTTGAAATAAATTCTCAACTATTAATTTTTATTGGTTACTCAACACCCAACATTTGTTGTGGTTAAGAAATACACATAGAACAGTTTCGTGATATGATAGAATGAGTAGAACCTTAATAAATTTATATATTTGATGGTTTAGGGAGGAGAGTAAGTATACCATTAATCACATCATTATCATTTTATAATAAAATAATAGTGATTACATTATCTTTTTCTTCTTCCCATGGTTTTGAATAATTATTAAATATATTATCATGGTTAACCATTATGTTGTATAATTTTTATAATAATTGTTGAGCAATTCAAATTTGAAACATTTAATTTTTATTACTATCATTGGAATAATTTCATTTCCATATATCATATTAAAAAAAATTATTATTTTTATTAGAAATTTATTGTTATATTACCTTCATTTCCACACATAAAACCACTTTATATTCCATTAATACATTTCTCTTTATGATTCTTCCAACACTCTTTATATGAAGTAAGTTAAAAAATGTTTCCCCTATGGTCTATATTAGTGGAACATATTTGAAAATATATATTTTTCTTATTTAATGTTTTTTGGAATTTGTAAAGGTTTAATTTGATGAGTATAACTTCAGATAACTAGTCTGAAATAAAACAAATATTTTTCAATCCATATCTTGTCATGATTGTTTTTACATATAAACAATAACTATATTTTCATCAAAAATAATTATTTACTCAATTCTTTCTGGTTCCAAATATTCACAAAAATCAAAGAATTTTTGGGATATTAGTAAATATGAAATTAAAATAATGAACATATAAGAAATAACCCATAAATCCTATGTATATTTTTACATTTTAATTTCATGTTTTGTATCTATGTTATGTATGGTCCTTTTCATATGATTTTACATAACTAAATTAGTTTTCATATTAACTTTTCATCCTTTATAATGGTTTATATATAGAATATGAAATGAAAATGGAATACCCCTTGCATTGTAAAAATAGGTTCCCAGTTAGGCCACATTTTCATCTATTAAGTGAATATCGAGTTAATACTTATCCATAATTTTTTAGAGTTATTACCCCACTATGTATATATGTTATATCCTACGTCGATATGTTTTTTCTATAATGATACATCATCTCTAGTTAACTAGATACTACAAGAAAAAAATAATAAAAAATTCCTAATATTTTTCATATCCTAGGGTTGTCAATGATGTTTTCAAATCATAATATCCAAAAATATCAAAAATATGCTCTGATAAAAAAATATGTGTCCCAATATAAACATTAATAAAAAATTTAATTATTTAATTACTTAATGATTACATCAACCAAATACTAAAAAACCCCAATAAAACAGTGTTTTTATTATCATTGGAATTTGGTTAGAAAATAATTTTTTACAAATTTTATTTAATATTTCAAAAAACAGATTTATATAAGACTTAATTCTACAAATAATAATTCTTATCACTCCATATGTAAATGGAAAACAATAATGGATGAGATCAAAATTCTAAGTAAGGTACAACTGATAGTTATTCATAAGGTTTTAGAGCATAATAATATGATAAAATATGATCATGAGAGAAATAGAATATTAAAAATAGAATTTCCCAAAAATAGTACTCCATAAGTTATTATAGTAGGACTTATAATATAAATTTAATAAACATATACCATGAAATAAAAATGTAGAAGCCTCAGATAATAAAGATGATATGTGTAGTATAATCATAGGAATATAACATAAGTATTTTTAATTCTAGTGATACAAAAAATAACATGGAAATATTGTACTCTCGTTATCCTATAGAATCATTACATTCTAAAAAACCCAATCATTCTCACCATTTTTTTTAAAAAATAAATATATTTACACACTGCACTATCACATGAGATATAGACAGTTACCCATTCATTATTGTGTGATATAATACCACACCAATAAGATTCCATTCATTTGTTTTCTATATGAAATCAGTCAGTCATCAAGTCATAAAGAACCCATGTAATGAAATTGGGTTTTTTAACATGTACAACTGGTATCGCATAAAATAACATAAGGAATTAGATTAGTTAATACCAATAAATAAATTTCCAGAAAAGAGTGTTTGATAAAAGAATTTATAGGTAGAATAATTAAACAAAACACCATAAGTGATAGATATTATTGATACATCAAGTTAAACTAAAGAGAAATTATATGTGGAATTTTTGTAAAACATTTTCCAACATATTAATAAAATATAAAGTCAATAGAATATTTTAAAATGAACTTTTGAGATTTTTATGTAACCTCCTGACCTATTACACTTAACTAGTGACAAAATATGGGGGTTCACATAGACTCAAGCATGCCTCCCCATACACTAGTCGCTGCAGACTAGAAAAGAGTGTTTAAGGTGGTATTATGGGGAGACTATATCCTAATATCAGAGTGGAAAAACAGATAATGAAATAAATATATGATATCATAAGAAAATGAATAACATGTAGAACTTTGGAAACATAAAATATAATAATAGGAAAAATAATCCACCATAGAGAAAGCATGATACAATAGAATGACATAGTTGAAACAAATATAATACACCTTGGAATTCTAAAAACCAAAAAAAAATTAATGATATAAAAAAAACATGTTAAGTCATATACAATGATATCAAGACATGATTATATACAAAACATAAAACATGGGAATTTCATATACAATATTCTATACAAAAATACAAAAATCAATAAAGGATTCTCCATTAGAATCATGAGAATATTCTCGGTAATCTACTCATATTCTCTATAATATAAGTAAAATGAATCAAGAATCTATAGAAGTGAATTT
Organism: Viscum album; assembly: GCA_963277665.1. Classification (NCBI taxonomy): domain Eukaryota; kingdom Viridiplantae; phylum Streptophyta; class Magnoliopsida; order Santalales; family Viscaceae; genus Viscum; species Viscum album. The sequence goes on from OY728157.1 coordinate 2,001,027,597, forward strand.
TCCCTTATCCATACCTAGAGGAATGTAATCTACTTGAGTACCAAAGATAAATCTAGTAGTGTGTAAGATGAAATCCTAATTGGACCCCAAAAATGGTGTCTAGAAATAATGAAAATAATTTAAATTTCTAAGTTGTGTCCATGTAAAATGAATAATCAAATCTGAATAAAAAATTACTAATTGCCTCTGGTTCCTACCATACACCTATCTATCTCTACGTACTTTGTCATAATTTATTATAAGAGTTTTATTTGTAACCATACAAATATATATATATATATAGTATTAATTTTACATATTATTTTTATATATCATATAAACCTATATTCAAAATGTATCTGAGGATATAAGTAGGAATATGTAGTACCCTGAAACACCCTGAGAGGGGAGGGGTGAATTACGGTTTCACATATTTATTTTAAAATGATATATATTGTTATAACATTAGTAGAAACTTATTAAACCTACCTGATGGGATCATTCAGTAGTCAAATATTCACAAGCAGAGAGAAAACACAACATTCTTAATTGGTTCGCCACTAAGGGATAGTACAAGGAGCATTCATTGAAAGTGATTCAGTTGTACATAAATCCACAAGTCTTCACTAGTTGTAGAATAAAAAAGTTCAAACACAGTCAATGTATTCTTGAAACACTGTCTTTATAGGAATTTAGGGATAGAACTATACCTACATTAAAACACTTCTGTCAACAACCCCTAGATCACTTCTTTTGGTGATATCTTACTCAGTTTAATGAAATTATGTTTACATCAATATATTTTCATTTAAGTCTTTTTCCTTTACTAGCACGAGACTCTTCCTTCACTGATGTCCTAAGTTGATACACTTTAATATAATGTTCACATGAACCAGATGTTCAACACCACTGTTCTAAAGTATCTTTCACAGTGATCCTTCAAAAATCTCATAACCTTCATGAAAAAAAATAACATCATAAAAAACTAATTAATCACAGAATTACCACACATCATGAAAATAAATTTTATATATACCTAAAAAAATTTCAAGACTAAGATAGTATTTTCATGTTGCTCAGGCACACTATAAATATTTTATTTTGAATATCTCATCCTTATGAATTTAGAGCAATTTATACCATTCTTAATTACTTTCATATAAAATGATGAAGGGGTAGAATCCTATTTATAGGTTCATCCTTTAATGAAGATATAATGATCTTAGTGGATTTTTTATGAAACACTCTAATCATATTCGCGAAGATCTCATATTTATGAATCTCTAGTGGAATTTAACATGTTCGATAAGATTCTCAAAATCTTGATGATTTACCATCAACCCTTCACACATTCACAACAATACACTTCTCATAGTTGTGGAAATTTACAGTTTTCAATTTCACATTCATGATTCTCCACAACTATAAAAAACTAAAGCTTTTACGAAACCATGTATTTGTGAACCCTAATAAACAAGAAACATATTCCATTACCATATTTTAGGTTGGTCAATTTTAGAAAACTACCATTCATGAATATCTCTAAATCATATTGATTTTGAGCCTAATTTTTTTTAAATACTTGGAAATGAAGCCACATTCAAAACTATAGTCAACTTGTACTATAAGATCACTTCGCATGAAAACTCACTGATTATACTATATTGGATTGACAATTAAAAAAACTAGAATCCACTTCCATTATTGAAAATATTTGGTTCCAATAATACCCCCTTTGGGTTTATTTAAAATCTGTAGAAAAATTCTATAATTCAAAAGCCACTATAAAAACCTAAAAGGTGATAAAAAACTAATACAAAAAATCTATTTCTATGTGAGAAAATATCAATGTACAAAATAAAATGGGAAACATGAATTGGGTTCTCATTTTTTGGAATGATTAAATATATCTAATCTATTATTTGAGAAAAAAAAATTACTTCTATATAACACATAATTCTCATTGTTTCTAAGAATCATTACATACATTTTTCTCAAAACACCTAATTCTCATCATGTCAAAGATTCATTTCTAGGTTTTTTAAAAACCTACAACCAAAAAACCGTTATAAAATTTAATTTATAAATTCTCCCAAATTGGAAATAAATAAAAAAACATGTATTTTTACTTATAGAACATAATATATACTCACATTGGATTTTATCTCCCTCATAATCCCACATTACATTTAAAAATAGATTAAACTGGTTCACAAAAATATGGAGAGGGGAGAATCCATGACCTCCTCATGGTTTGGGAGGTGGATGAACATCAATTTTCATTTGATGTTTCTTGAGCACATGTCCTTCCAAGGGATTAGTCATGATTTCATCCACTTAGTAATAAATTCCAATATGTTTAGTTTTAATCCAACCTAGTTCAAATTTTCCCTTAATGAAGTTTTATCTGACCTCAATATGTTTTTTTGGAGGGTGATGAAATGGATTCTATATAGGACCTATCACTCTCTTATTGTCATGATGAATCGCCATTAGTTGTTTATCCTTTATCACACAAACTAGTCAGTTTTTCCTCTATCAACAATTACTGTATAAAATCCTTTGTGGAAGAGATATACTCTAATAAATCCAATCAAAGAGAAGTGATTTCTTATCTCTTACTAAACCAACCCACACATTTATTTGCAATTAAAAATGGTCCATGAATTTTTTCCTTTTTATCCCCCACATTTCCATCACAATCAGCATCATAAACTGCTAATATTCATTATCTCTTCATGTAACAAAGTATAATAAAAACTTATAGTACATTGAATATATATCCTGATTCTTTTGACTTCTTTCAAAAGATATTCCTTTCAATTACATTTAATGTAGGCCTCTAAGAATATTGTAAAGGTGATATATGGTCTTGTTTTAGTCAACTATTATAAGTATCTACAGACTCTCATGTATAGAGTGGGATCCATAGATATCCCATCCTCATGCTTTCCATGTCTTTTCTCTACCCCAATCGTTGTCGACATTGGCCGGGAGTCATCCATGTTCAATTTATTAAGAATATATCTTACATATATTTCCTATTAAATGAAGGTGTAATCCTTCTTTTGAATCATTCTTTTCCTAAATATGTATATGAGTTCACTGATTATTGAAATTTCATATTCTTATTTTTAATGATTAGAAAATCATTCCAATAATCCCCACCTACATCCTCTAAAAATAATATCAACCACATACACAAGAACCATAAATTTATCTTTCTGATAGTAAATCATATAGATATTATGATCGACACATCCTCTTTTAAATTTTAGATTCTTTATATAAGAATCCATTCAAGAATACCATGCTCTCGGTGCATCATTTAGACAATATAGTGCCTTCATTAATCTATAAAACATTATTTCATCAGTACCAACTACCAAACGCACTGGATGTTTATTTTAGACTTATTATTCCATAAAAAAATTTAATAATTCCATTTTTACATCTATCTAATAAAATTTAAACCTTCTTCGAATCAGCATGACAAGGATGAGCCAGATCGACTCAAGTCTAGCCACTGGAGAAAATTTTTCTTCAACATCAACACCATCAATATTTGAATTTCCGTTACACACCAAGAACGATATATTTCATATCACATTTCTATGATAATAAAATTTATTTTTAATGATCCAATTTTTTCGAATCACATTGTGATTTTTTTATCCCTTAACAAGATCACGTGACTATTTATTATCAATATGATCTAATTCTATATTCAAGTCCTTAACCTCTGATTCATCATTCACTAATTCATTAAATGATTTTTGTTCTTTACTTGATTTGAATGAATAATTTGATTCATTCCTGATTCTAATTGTCTTTGTGGGAGTGGTCCAATCCATAATGACGTTGGATTGATCATTTTCATTTCATCTATTTCTCTTGTGAGGTTTTCATGATGTACCTTCATCCATGGATTCCTATTCTAATTCATCTTTCTAAATCATCTTAATTTCATGGGCCTAGATTGTTATGTAAGCCTTATTATATTTCATTATTTTAATCTATACCTTTCCAAATTTATTATTCATATTCTATCATATTTTTATATGGAATCCTTGAGATAATTATAGTGTTATCATCAATGATCCTGAAATAAAGGCAATCCAAAATCCTTCCAAAATTATTATTTTAAAATTTTAGGCTTTATTATTCATTAAATATACATGGAATATTCCATCATCTACAAAATCACAATACATTAATTTATTTCCTTCTTTGTTTTTTATGAAACATTTATATTCAAAAACATGAAAATAATTCATAGAGGGCTTAAATTCATTCCATAACTCAAATGGTGTATTTGTTTCTCTCATAAAAAGACATGTGTAATTTTTAGTGTACACTGCTACTTGAACAACCTATTTTTAGTGATAATGGGAAATGAGACTCTCAATATGCATAGTTCATGCCATATTTTTCCCATATTAGTTTATTAATTCAAAAACATGATTTTACTATGGGGTTCTAACTACATCCACATCATGCATTATTAAATGTTTTTATAGGTTCATTTTTAATTTATTTGATGTATTATCTTCTATTATTAGATTGTGGAATTATGAGTATGAATATAGCTTCATTATCATCAATTCGATGATAAATCTTCATGAAATCAAGAAAATGTTGTTTCCACTACATAATAATTACACAATAAAATATAATATAATCATCAATAAAAATAATGAGTTCCTATCTCCATACATACCAGACATAGTTATTGGACCACATATGTCTGTGTGGATGATATGAATTAGATTTTATTCCCTTTTTTTATTAGATGATATGAATACACAACCCTTATTACATTCATGAAATCATAATGTTCCTTTACTTTTTCACACATCAGAATGAGAAAACCGATGCCAATATTTAAATGGGATATCTTTTCCATGATTTTTTATTAATGTGACAGAACCTATGGTGTCACAAGATATTTTATTATTAAACTATTATGTAAGAAATGTTCTTTTTTACATTCAACATGGTATAAATTTTTATACGTTCTGCATCATTTAATGAGTTAATTAATTTTCATTCCATTAATAGTAAACAAATTGTGATTAAATTTCACTATCAGTAATAAGTCATATAGATGACATAAATTTAGGATATTTTGATACAAATTGTCTACATATAGAACATAAGTTTTCTTATGATCATCATTTTCCAATTCTAAACATCCATTACCTTATATCATCAAATCAAAATATTTGTCAAACCTCACAATTCCATCAACCATTTTCTTAACATTCTTAAATAAATTTATATTTCTAAACATATGGGATGATCATTCTCTATTAAGAATCTAGGTGATACTGTTATCTCTATCATTGAGATTTATTTATACAAGGGTGGATTTATAAATTTTCATATTTTCCATCCATGAGATACATGACTCAGTGGAGCCTATAGAATACCTTTCCATTCACTTTTATATGTTTATGGGTTCATCATAATCATATTTTTCATCTAGAGAATAATACCTATTTGAAAAAGGAACTCCTCCTAGTTGGTTAGTGTTATCTATTCTCTATGTTTTGTAGATAATATTCCCAAATTTTTAAAACTTGCAATAAATGGATTTTTTGTCTATTGTTAGATCAATGTATAGAATACCCAAATAAAATATTTCTTCTATATGATGAAAGAAATTATCACATTCTCCATTATTGAATTTTAAGTTCTTTCCTTTTTAGATAATGGTTATCATATTCATATTATGACATGGTATGGCCCAGAAAGACACAATGTTGACATTTCATAAGAGGGAATAACTATTCACATTCATTCCTCCTCATATCCCATTATTTTATAAAAAAATCAGTATAGTTAATCTATTGATACTTGATAATAATTTTCATCTCACTTTTCCATTTGATTTGAAACATTCATTGTTAGGACATCAGGTTCCTTTATTATATTTCCAAATTTCTACTTCCCTTTATTTTTACAGATCTTATTTTCAACCATTGATGTTTCATTATCACATCCAATTCCACTTTTCCCTTTCATGTTGATCTCTAATCATTCGTGACCTTCTCTACTCCTTGAAAACAATATTTATCTATTTCTAATAGCTCTGCATCTGAGAATATACCAAAATGGAATTTCTTATTTTTTCCCTTGAAATTGATTCATTTTCAAGTATTATCCTTATCATTACATCTTCTTCTTTATACCTCACACATGTATCAGCATTATACTCCAGACTGGACATAAGGTAATTAATGACTTTTTCCCACCCTTCAATCCAGATCTCAAATTATAAAAATTCTTCTGTGATTTCAAGATTTGTTAAATTTCCTTCTACCCATTCATCTAGTTAATCAATTGTTGCTTCAATCTGATCAAAATACTCTGATGACACTTCCAGAATGACTATTATATTTCTATTTATCATTATTTTAATGTCATGCTTATCGAAATAATCTTCCAGTTCCACCTAGAGATCAATAACATGAACCCTCAAAATACCTTTATCTTTTTAAGGTTTCACTTTTCAATAGTATCCATTATTCTTTATTGGATTTTATACGTATAATATAGTTCTTTCATCCTCAAAAAGGTAATTATCATATTGTTTTTTATAGATAGAAGTATTTCTTCACTATTTAATTTCATATTTGAAGTCTCCCTTTTAGGGAGAATTTTTCAAATGCTTCAATATGATTACTTCTTCAATTTATCCATCATTATACTTCATTGAGCATCAAGATGCAATCTAACCAGCTCCACTACCTTGAAAATATTCCAGAGGAATATTTTCTTTATATATACATTTTCATGTATTTAATTTTTTATAAAAATGACAATGAAGTTCATCTTCATCATTATCTTCATCAATATTATCTATGGGAACCTCATGTTTTCCAATGATTTGAATTTCATTTGTTGCTTACTCTTTTTTTGAATATTTTGGTATGAATCTCATTAAATAATCAACTAGGATACATAGATGGTCATCAATAGAAATATTAGATAGATCAATTTCCATAGGGGCTGAATGTTTTGGATTATAGAGAGGTGGAATCCTTTTCATGATTTTCTTAAAAATGTCAATTTATTTAATTTCTTCACCAAGTCCATGAATTTCTCCAATAACATTAGTAAATCAATAAAAATGTATCTAAATTTTCATCTAGTTTAATTTTTATATCTTTGATCATATTTAGAAAATCATGGAGTTTCCCTCCTTTACTTTTATGTCACATTTGTATATATATTTTACTTTATCCCATATAATCTTAGAAATTTGAAATTAATCCCCTTAAAAAATTATTATATAGGGATACAACAAGATAATTTTTTCCCTTGGTATCTGTATCATGACTTTTCTTATATATTTCATTCGTATATAGACCAATCACATAAATGAAGAGAATTTCCTAAGTAGTTTAAAAAATAACTTCCGTAATAAGGGATCGTATATGACATCACATCTTGTTATTCCAAAAATGGATATTTTTTCTATCATATAGGGGGACACCCCTAAAATTCAAGAAATTATACATGTTAAAAACAAAGGAAATATTTAACACTTATAACAAGAACCCAATGTCAAAACTTGTAGGATCCTGAAACACCCTGAGAGTTGATGGGTGAATTAGTGGGTCAATATTTTATTTTAAAGTGATGGATATCATTCACATATTGTATGGAACATGTAAATACAATTTGAATGAATCTTGAAGTACTCAAACATTTATAAATAGAGAGGAAACACAACAGTTTTACTGGGTTTACCACTAAGTTCTAGTCCATGGAGAATATATCGATAGTGTGTTGGTCATACTTAAATCCACTAATCTTTACTAGTTGTGGAATACATATGATCATACATAGTCACTATATGAAAGGAAAAATACCTTTATAATATTATATGGATAATAGGTTTCCTCCCTGAGAATACATACATCGACTCACCTTACCTCACTACATTGGGTGAAGTCATACTCAGTTTAATGACTTGAAGGTCGCTTCAATATATTTGAATTTATGTCTTTTTCCCTTACCAACATGAGACTCTTCTTATACCGAATTGTTGAGTTGATTAACTTGAATGTACTATTCACATAAACTTGATGTTTAATACTTTTCTTTCTGAGGCTTCTTCATAATTATTATTCGGGAATATCGAAACATTCACAAAGAAAACGTCCTTCATAGAACATAAAGTCATCATGAAATAACCGATCATAGAGAAAATCCTTTATCTGATATACCTAATAATTGGTCCAGACTAAGACATTATTTTCATATTTCCCAGGGACAAAATGAATACACGATTTATAAAGATCTTTGCCTTCATGAATTCATATTGATTCTACATTTTCTCTAATTTTTTTATAGGAAATGAGGTGGGGTAACCATCTATTTATAGGATTATCTTTTAATGGAAATCCCATTATCTCAATATATTTCTCATGAAACACAAAAATCCTTTTTATAAAGCTCTAATATTCACAAAACTTTAGTAAAACATAACCCATTCTTAAAGATAATCACAGTTATAAAGATTTACCATTAACCCTTCATGAATTATCCATGATCCACTTATCTTGGTCATGGAGGTGTACCATTTTTCATTGCACATTCATGATTATTCATACCTTTGTGAAACTTATCATTTATTTGAAACACATACACCGTGAAATCTATTCATTGTACAAAATTATGTTTTAAAATAATTAAAAAAGATTAAATTCTATAAAACTACCTTTCATTAAGCATTCCTTATCCTCTAGATTCTGAGAAAAAAATTTGGGAAAAAATAGGGAAATGAAAACACCTTAGCATTGTAGTGATCTTGTGATATACTATCCCTTTCCTTGAAATCTCCCTAGTGAACCAAATTTTTTTTTTGAAAAAAAACAAGACTCTATTTCCCATATTGAAAAGAGTTGTTTCCAATGGATTATGCATGAATTCAAGGTTTTATCTAGACCTGGGGTGTTACTGAAGCATCTATACCATTCTAAAAATCTATATTATAAAGTAAAGGGTGAATTCTATGAATCACATGATTAATGTGAGACATCATTCCTAGCTCTAACAATAGGTTATGTGAGATGGAAATCTCAACACCCTCTGTAATGGAATGTGAAATTTCATTCCCATCATCTAGATACATGTATGATGGTGAGAGTCGGTATTCTCAAAAATTGATATGAGGGAGCATTAAACATAATGATCAATAAAAAACATAACAATCACTCCAAAACTAATATCAATTTAATAATATTAAAAATAGTCATAAAATTAGGGTTCAAATCTATTAAATAATAATAATCCATCATAGTAAAACAAAGTATATCACAAAAAATTCAATTCATATTTTAAAAATATATTATACAACACGTGGCCTTACCACCCATTTCTATTCAAAATAAACAAGCCAAATAATAAAAAAAGGAATTGGAAATTCATAATTAGTACTTTATAAAATATTATAATTCATTTAAATAAACTCATGTATTAAATTAAGAATAGAAAAACTATTTCATGAAAAGATTATCACTTATGAGGTACTTTTCTCACTTACATATATATATATAAACATGTATTTCATCTGGAACACCTAATGGCGGGTCTATGATTGAGGATGGTATCCTAAAATCACTTATAAATGTTATATTATATTATAACTTCATGAATATAACAATTTAGAATTAAAGAACACATTTTTAGGGGAGCCGTGAAAATATCCATCACACGACTTAATGGATGAGCTATAAAATCAACAAAAAATTTATTTAAGAACGAGACAAAAAAATTTAGGTACGTATATGACATAACATATAATTACACCCTATAATTAAAATTATATTAGAAGAAAAATTTAAGATAGATTAATCCCCTGAAAATAGGTAAAATGGGCTCGCACATAAATAAGGAAATTGAAAGAAAGAGAAACTAAGATAAGAAGTAACATAATTATAGTTCTTGCTAATGTAGATACAATACCTCTGAATACACTTGATTTAGATTCTAGATGATAAAACAATTTCAAATAATATTCATCAGATAATGTATAACCCACTAGAGAAAAAATGAAGATATGTATAACAAATTAGAAGAGGAAAAAAGGGAAACAAGTTAAAATTCCATTAAGGGTAAAAATGCAATTTCAAACAAAAAATAGGGTTGTGTGGTTTGGCCTCACAGTTGGGAAAACAATGATTCAAACGTATTCACATCTCTGTCTATAGATGGTCCCCACGTGAATTGTGCACATAGTTTTCCAAAATATTGTTATCCTTGTTATTTTACTATTTTTAGATGTTTTTTGTTTTTTGTACGAGTGTGATCCTAGGTTTTCACCATTGATGACAAATCATGTGGCCTCTTGTAGGCCACTAAATTCCCCATATTATTACATCACACTATTATTACTAACCAAGCGCTAATTGTGCGGCTCACTGTGTTCTCCCAGTTAACATAGATCTATGCTTTGAACAAGCATCTAATTCTCTTGGAACATTCCTTAGGTTGTATAAGAATTATTACAAGAGAAAATAAAATAATTAAACTACAAAACCATTAGGCATAACTTTTAGAAAACCCAAGTCATTACTACCTCCCATCTTTAAATAAACTTATCCTCAACTAAGAATTCTGAGGGTAAAGTGGTATAGTAAGGGAAATGTTATTTCCACTGAGCTCTATAATTTCCTTTCCAATCCCACATATCATCTTGTTCTTGACTGTTCATTTATAGTACTCATAAAAATGGAACTAACCATCAAAGGAGTTTTCCAACTCTATGATCAACAATATGCATTGGATTCTCCTCAAAGGAAGTGTCCACATCTCACTCAACCTCATTCGTTCTGAAAACATGCAACAAGTTAGGATAATATCAGTGAAGATAAGATACATGAAATAAATGATTCATAGATTTGTATCATTGGAGATGTTTTATTTAGAATGAAACTAGTTTAATTTATTCCAAAACCTCTAAGGTACTTATGAATCAAGACAAAATCTTACCGTACTTTTGAATATCTCAATGTCCAAACCTGGGAGAAACCCAATGGAAAACTGATCTATGACCTTAAACTCAAGAGTTTGTTAGTTTTAGATTACATCTGACTAATGTCTTGACTAATCTATCGACATGCTCTTTCTAATTAATAAGACATGCTCTGTAGTCTCTTAGATGAGATGTGGTCTATGTTAAGCTACATCACCAACCAACATCTGACACAAAGTTGATCAAAAAGGTGTACCATATAATGATTCATAAGGATCCATCGTGCTTTTAGGATGAAAGTTGTTCATATAAGATAACTCAATAAGGGTTATATGTTTATCCCAAGAACCCAGGAATTTAGGGATGCATGAATAGTGAATTTCATCTATAACTTAAATCATATGATCTATCTTTCCATCAGTCTGATGGTGATTGAACAAGCATAGAAGAAAATTTTTACCCAAATAGTTTTATAACACCATCTATAACTGAGAAACGATGTGATATTACCTATAATATAAGATACAATATGGAACTCCATGGAGACATACAACCTCACTAACATATAACCTCCCAAGATTATCTATTGATAAGGTCTCCTAAATGGGTAAAAATTGTGTGACCTTAATAAAAGAGACAATTAATCTCCACACATTTTCTATTCCATGAGGTGATCATTGTAAATAGTTAAAAAATCCATAAAATCATCATCCAATTTCAAATTGGAAATAATAAATGTTTTTAAAATGCCTTCTAGTCTTGAATGTTCATCCTACACGTACTAACAAGTGGGAAACTGAGTGATAAAGTCATTTATCTCCAATTTAATGCTAGGATACCAATACTTGAGACATAAATTTTGATAAATCTCTATTATACTGGGATGTACTAATAAAAATTAGGCATAAATTAACAATAGTAGCTCTTATCGGATGCGTTCTAGGACCTAAACATGCACATGAATGCAGAAAGTATCATCCTCATCCTTGTAATACCAGAAGCTAAATCATCGTCTAAGATACTTTTTGTAATGACCAAACACATGGGATATAAATTTTTCCTAATTATCATCCATTCTAGGAGGTTATAGGTATCCACTAAGGTTTATATAATATTCTAACCATCATCCACCTTAACCTCAATATGCTTCTATGAAAACAAGGTAATGGGTGTACTCTCACGACTATCCCCATTGGCCTGTAGAACTTATTGTGTATGATTCTTCTAGCTTAGAGCATTGGTTACAACATTTCCATTACATGGAATATATGCAAGATGAAAATAAAAGGATTTCAAGTATTCAACCCATATTTACTTCTATAGATTTATATGTCTCATTTTAAAGGTATACACATGGATTTTTTGATTACTAAATACCAAAAAATGATTTCCTTGTAGTTAATTATTCCAACATGTTAGAGAATGAACAACCATATCTTGCCTGAGTTCATGTATTGGATAATTCCTCTTACGAGGCCTCAGCTAATGAGACCCATATGTGAAAAATCACTCCTCCAACACCAAACAATATCCCATATAGATTCCTAATATATCATACTAAATATTATAGTTCCTTACTTACTTTATCATAATCAGGATCTATGATCAAGTCAATTAGACCATCAACTCTAGAAAGTATGTGTCACATGCTTCTAAACATATGAATTTCACACCCTTTTTAGTCAAAGTATTGTGCAGAGATAAAGGGAATTTCAAATCTAAGATGAATAATATATAATACCAAGGAATCCCCAACAAGTTTCATATTTGAAATACATTATTAGTATATTCATAGGAAACAACATCTCTTACCTTCTCTAGGTATATTGAAATTCAAGATTCTGAGATTATGTAACCCAAGAATTGTACTTGATTGATCATAAATTGTATTTTACTGAGGTAAGTGTAATGATAGTTCCCTCTCAATGTATTAGTCATTATTATAATATGTTTGGAATGGTCATGTTGAGAGCATGAATACAAAAATATTTTTTCCACAAATAATAACATGAATGAATTCAGATATAGGTGGAAAATCCAAATCATTAAATCCAAAAAATAACAGATGTGTTCATGAGACTAGATGACACTACTAGATACTCATAAAGACTAGACCTTCTCCTGAAATATGATAGAGATATTTAATAATAACTCACATGAACATTATGATTTTCATACCTCAGATAATTTTTTTAAAACACTCTCACTCTGAGGAGATGATCAATGTGGTAGTATATTCGAGGTATTGGATACCATTTCTTTATCGTAAGATGGTTTAATTGTCACTAATGCACAGAAAGACTAAGGATCTTCCTTCAATGAAAAAGAACTAGATAACACCAAGTAGTATTTTTGGGGAATATAATTCCATTATCCACTAGTTACTCCAACTATTTATTGAGTTCTAGAAGCTCCATGGGTTCCAACTTGTAAAGAGAGATTTAAACTCATGTCACTCTTTATAGAAGAACAATTATAAATTACACCTCTCTCATTAGAGGTTTCCTAGAAACATCATCAAAGAAAATGTCATTAAATAGATCTACCATGAAACTTTTCAGTTTCAGAAGCCACCCAGAGGCACCCCATACCCAGTTGGTCACATGGCCTCAAGTGAATTTCGCCAAATTCTAGAGGCTTCCGACTAGCAGCGAGGGACTTGGGTGTGATAGTGGGGAAACTATTCCCTCATTGGCAGAGTACACAGTGGAAGATAAAAAAAATTAATAGTGGAAGCAGTAAACATCCATAAAAGAGTAAAAAATGGAAGACTAAAAGTGTAAACAAATGAAGCACATATATAAATGATGCATGATACATATGTCTAGGAAAACAACTAAACAAATCAAAATGCTGAATAAAAATAGTACTAAACCAATGTACAAAAGAAAAATATAAACAGCTTCTCAACATCGCAAGCCTAGGCTTGGTCCCATGCTCTCCAGCTCTATAGCAAGTCAAGTACTTGAAGTGGAAGGGATATTTCCCTTATCTATACCTACAGCAATATAATCTGTATGGGCCCAAAAGCATGGCCCAAATAGGGTGAGAGACTAAATCCCAGTAAGCAACCACCCGAAGATCTCTGCCTAAAATTTAGTGAATATATATGGCAGGTAAAAGTACAGAAAGTAGTAAATAAGAAAATACTCAGTAGTAAACAATCCACAGTTCCAATATCAAGCAGTAGATAACAAGAATCTAAACACAAACAGGTAACCTCTCGGAAGTACTCACAGCCATCCCTTCTGGTCCAACCTTAACATGTACCAACAACCCTCTGGGTAGTACACTCAGCCTAACCCCTCTGGTTTGGGCATATGAAAATTATAAGACTCTCTTAGGAAGCTCACTCAGTCAATTCCCCTTATAGTATAAGTTAGTCCGGGACTCTATGAGGAAGCACAAAAGTTCAATTCCAATTATAGACCTAGGTTCAAGAGAGTCTCTGAGGAATCTTACTCGGTCAATTCCACTTATAGCCCCAGGTCGTTCACAGACTCTCTGAGGAAGCTCACCCGGTGAATTCCCCTTATATCTTGGATTAGTTCATGATAATTTAAGTAAAAAAAAGACTCTATAAGGAATATCACTCAGTATATCCCCTTATAGTCTATAAAGATCAAAGACTCTCTGAGGAAGCTCACTCGTTCTATCCCCCTATAGTCTATAAAGTCCAAAGACTCTCTGAGGAAGCTCACTCGGTCAATATTTTTATAGTCTATAACACCAGGTTCTAACGTCTTCGTGTAAGTCAATTAATATTAATGCTATAAGGCCAAATTAAACCAATAGAACTACTTGACTAACCAGTCTACAACATCTCACGCATATCAAAAAACAACACTCCATCCTACGACCACAAGGCATGGAAAACTAGAAAAAGGCCAATAGGCTTAACAGGACCAAACAGTCGTAAACATAACAAAGCATGAGCAGAACATCCAAGGCATAGAAATCAACCCAATTCATATCCAATTTACCCTTAAACAGACATACAACCATGGCAAAAAAACAAAAGGGGTAAAACGGTAAACACACAATACCCCGTTCAAGGGTATTGGTGGAATTTTCACATAATACTCAAGGATATCGAAAGGAGAGGCACAAACCACCTACCTTGGGGTTGGTAGATCAATATAATTGAACAAGGAAGCTTGAATCTCCTTGTAACGTCATAGATCTAAGAAAACACCCAAAAGGTTTAACCCACGATAACTTGGAAAAGAAGAGGAATTGGAAGACAAGGATCAAGAAGAAGAGAGAACTCACCGATGTGATTCCAACGCAATCAACGGTGCTTGAATCAGAGTAATAATGGAGGATCGAGGGCTCATCAATGATCCACGAATGCTCGGATCTCTTTAATGAACGAATCCTAGGAGTGGTTTCTGTCTGTCAGACGCGACCCCGGTGAATTTAATGAAAAAAAAAGAAATTGCACGGCATGTACTTTTAGAGTACACGGCGTGTACTTTCCTTTTCCGTACTCCTCTTTAAGCAGCCTCCACGTCACCCCACACGACTGTGTGTGTGGCTAGAACACGGCTAGAATAGGGCCTCCTGTGGCAATGAAGTACACGGCATGTACTTCAAAAATTTCCAAAAAACTCTTCTTTTCTCAAAAACTCCAGAAAAAGGAAAACATACCTGAAAGGAAGATCCATGTTCTCACGAAATTCCCCCCTTAAAGAAATTCATCCTCAAATTTCCCTAGCACGGCATAGAAGAAGAAACCTTGAACAAATCCGGCCACTGTGATCGTACATCGGCCTCCCTCTCCCAAGTCTCATCTTGTACCATCTCGTGCTACCATAGCACCTATACCAAAAGAACAAACCATCCATGGAGAACCTTTGTACTATGATCAACAATCCGGATAGGATTCTCCTCAAAAGATGCATCCACCTATTAATCGACTTCCTCGGGTTGGAAATTATGATATGGGTCTGAAAAGTAGCATCGAATCTGAGAAACGTGGAAAACATCATGCATCGCCCGGTACCTCTAAGGTAACTGCAACCGATAGGCAACCGGCCCAACTCTCTCCAACACCTCAAATAGCCTGAAATACCTCGGTGAAATTTTACCCTATCTCCTAATCCTCTTGTGTCCCAACCTCAGTGTGACATGAAGGAAAACCTGATTCCCGACCTCGAACTCTAGAGGTCGTCTCTGTTGATCAGCATAAGACTTCTTCCGAGACTGTGCAGTAGCCATCCTCTTCCGAATCAACTCTATATGCTCTGTGGTCTACTGAATAAGACGAGGTCCTAGCCAAGCTGCCTATCCTACCTCCAGCCAACATAAGGGTGATCAGGATGGCCTACCGTACAAATCCTCATAAGGTTCCATCTAAATAGTCTCTTGGAAACTCTTGTTGTAGGAAAACTCTACAAGAGGTAAATGATTTTCCGAAGAACCTCCAAAATCCAGGATGCATGCTCGGAGCATGTCCTCAAGAACCTGAATCGCACGCTCAGAATGACCATCTTTCTGGGGATGGTATGTTGTACACAAAAGTACATGTGTACCCAAAGCCTTCTGAATCCCCTGCCAGACCCAAGAAGTAAAACATGCATCCCTGTTTGTTACAATGGAGTGAAGAAATCCATGAAGATGTAAAATCTCATGGATGTAAAACCATCCCATCTCATCAACAATGAAGGTCTCCTTGATCATCATGAAATGAGAAACCTTCGTGAGCCTATCAATGACAACCCATACTACGTTGTTCCCTCGAGGTGATCTTGGAAACCCTGTCATGAAGTCCATCATGACGTTGTTCCACTTCCACTCAAGAATGGGTAACTACTGAAAAAGACCTGTCGGTCGATGATGCTCTGCCTTCACCTACTAACAAGTAGAACATCTCATGATGAAACCAGTAACATCCCTCTTCATACCTAGATACCAATACTAGCGGTGTAGATCACGATACATCTTGGTGTTGCTAGGATGAACTGCCCAAATAGAGGATTGAAAATCCCACATCAGCTCCTCACGTATATCTTCTAGCACCCATACGTGTCCCTAGAAACTAAAGATCTCATCCTTGCCTATGGTCCATCCAGGAATAGGGTCCTCTTCTGGAAAACTTTCCCGCAGGACTAGGCCTTCTAAGTCTGATAGCTTCCCCATCCGCACTCGATCAAGAAGGGTAGAAGTAACAGATATAGAGGATAGAAAATTCTGCCCCTGCCTATCGTGCACTTCCAAATGCATCTATAAGAACAAATCCATAAGTTTCCACTCACTACTAGCCTCCTGAACTGCCTGTATCTAAGTCCTCATGCTCAAAGCATCATCCACAGCGTTTGTTCTCCCAGGCGTATAGGCAAGCTTGAATTCAAAGGACTTTAGGTACTCAACCCACCTCTATTGTCTCAGATTCAAATCACGTTGAGTGAAAATGTACTTGAGACTTTCGTGGCCAGTGAAAACCACAAAATTCTCTCTCAGAAGATAGTGTCTCCAACAGCGTAAGGCATGAACAACAGTTGCCAACTCCAGATCATGCTTTGGGTAATTCTTCGCGTATGTCATCAACTGTCGAGGCCCATACGCAATGACCCCATCTCCCTGCATAAGCACAGCTCCTAGCCCGATACCCGAAGCATCACAATAAACAGTATAGCTCTTTCTCACCTCTGGAAAGACTAGTATCAGTGTGGAAGTCAACCTCCATTTCATATCCTGAAAGGTTGACGCATAAGAATCTGACCATAAGAAATTCATACCTTTCTTGGTCAAACATGTCAGTGGTGCTGTGAAACATGAATAGTCATGAATAAATAATATTTAGTATCCATCCAGCCCTAGAAAACTTTGCACCTCAAAGATTTTCTTCAACTGCTCCCAAGATACTACGGCCCTCACATTCTCTGGGTCTACTGATACTCTAGTTTCTGAGATAACATGACCCATGAAGTGAATCTGGTCCATCCAAAAGTGGCACTTCGAGAGCTAAGCATATAACTGATTCTCCATTAGTGTACTCAAAACGATCTCAAGATGGGTAGAATGGTCGTGTCGAGTGTGAGAGTACACCAAGATATCATCCATGAAAACCACGACGAAGGAATCCAAGTATGGATGGAACACTTGGTTCATCAGTGCCATGAAAATTCCAGGTGTGATCATGAGACCGAACGACATAACCATATACTCTTATAGACCATACCTGCTCTGGAAGGATATTAGAGGTATATCAGATGGTTTAACGTGCAACTAATGATAACCAGACCTCAAGTCGATCTTTGAGAATACTCGGTCTCCTTGAAGCTGATCAAAGAGATCGTCAATCCTTGTCAAGGGATATCGGTTTTTAATCGTTAAATGGTTCATCTTCTGATAATCCACACAAATCCTAAGGGTACCATCTACTTTCTTTGCAAACAGAACAGAAGAACCCCAAGCAGATTTACTAGGTTGGATGAAACCTGTAGAGACCCGAAGCTTGACGTACATGGAAAATACATTAATTTTGTGGAATACTTAATACATAACAAAAATAAAAACTCAAGGATCATAATAGTTTAGTGTCTTTGGAAACTCGGAACGTAATCCTCTAATCGTGGTGAAAGATCTTCAACATCTCCCATAAAGATCTTCCACTTTTTGTTTCCGGACCTAAAACCTTTATTTTGATCCTAGGAGAAAATAAAACATAAAAAGGGTGAGCTCAAATGCTCAGTAATGGTAAGTATGGATAAAATAAAACATACCATATACATTGGAACTTAAAAACATGAACTTAATGTTTAAACATTAAAATCTTGAGAAACAACATAAAACATGGAAGTACATAAGGCATAGATCATAATGGAACATAAACCATGATAAAATAGCATGGGAAAAAACATGTAATTATGGCATCCATTAAGCACATGTAATGATTTCCATAGTAGCCAAGGCATTGCTTCAAAGACCATATTAGTGGACAAAGTCCCATTCTGAATCAAGTTCACTCCTCGTTTCAGTCCTGTAACACTGAACTGGATTAACTTACCGTTCCAGCCATGTCTATCTCATGAGATATAAAATCTTTACCCAATGCATTGGAGGGAGATATAAGTCCCACCCATCTAATAATGAAATCATTCTTACTTGTGCCACAAAATAAACATACATCATTCAAAATAACCCAACGAATAAAATGGGTTTCATAAACATCATCCCATCATCACATAATCCATATAAAAGAAATGGATATCATTTCATAATAAGAAAAGTGAAACCATGTAAATCATAGAGACATTAAACTTAAAACATTCACATATGAAATAATTTCATCTTAGATGGAAAATAGTTTTGACAAAACACTTGAAATGAATTCTTGAGGAAAATATCCTTTCTTCTTCAAAATCAATTTCTTTTCACAAAATGTCATGAAATTTTAAAAGAAAAAAGATTTTTTTTGAAATAGTCATGAATTCTCTTTGAGGAAGCTTCATGAAAATAAGTCTTTATAAAACCGTAAAAAACTCGTTCGTGCCGTATAAGTTAAAAAAACATTCTAATCATACTTTTGTCGGAAAATTCAAAAAAGTTACTCGAAATGTAAACAAAAGAAAGATTCCTTACATAAAATGTAGTAAAAGTCAAAAAGTCAAAAATGGGTAAAAGGACTTTAAACATACATTAATACACTTTTATAAAACATGGACATTGATGATAGCAATAACCCTAGTAAATACTTACGAATAAGCAATCTCGGATAAAAATGAGATTTACAAAATTATCCCTTACCTTAGGTCCGATATGCTTCACACGTATCCGAACCTCCTGTATAATGATTTAAATAATGTTATTGACTTATTACAGAATAATATTAATTGTTATGATATCTTATATGGTTCACTTATGATTTTATATTACCCGTTCTTTTTTAAATTCCATGTTAAAGAGCGTTTTGGGTAAAATCGTTTCATTTGTTGTCCGTGTTTTGACTTGTAATTATTCATATGATTACATAGATCATGATTACTTACATCCAGAATGTAAAACATGATTTATATATAATATATATTCAGAATATACATATATATAATAGATCGATAAATGGAAAGAAATACACCGTTCATGGAGACGGTAGGCCGTACGTACGCATGAACGTTGTTTTCGTTTCCTCATTTAATTGAATGGAATTAATTGGATGTCATAAATATATATATACATAAGTCCAGTATCATTATTATGTCATATATTTCATGATTATTGCTTATATATACTTTATAATCATTCTTAAATGGTTAACATGGAGAATGAATCTCATCGCGTTGTGGAGACGGTAGTCCGTACGTACGCACGAGCGATGATATAGTTTCCATAATTATTGAATTGAATTGGAGTGGATGATACAATATATCAGAATCATTATGATGTTATAATAACTATTTATAGTTATTCTTTACACCATTATACCCATCCATGTAAGGTGTTGGTGGAAAAATAGATTACACCACGGCGTGGAGACGGTATTCCGTACGTACGCACGCGTGGTGATTTTGTTTTCCGTAGGATGGATAGAAGATGAAATGGGGTTGTTTCATATTTATAATAAAAAATCAGTATATTATTGATACTGATGTTATTACTTTATAATGAAACAACTAAAGAAGAAGAAGTTGAAGAAAAATAATCTTGAAAGAATCGGGAGAAGAAATTTCCTCTTCTTCGATACGCCTCTTTGAAACCTCATCTTAGGGCACTAAGATTGGCCTTTAAAGTAGACCAGAACCTCTAGGATGTTTCTAAAGAAGTGGATAAGATAATTTTTAAGGGGTTTTCCGAGCTTGAAGGCTCAAATTGGTGTGAGGAGGAGATGGAGGAGGTGCCCTTTTATAAGGGAGGAGAGGGGCACCTTTGGAATTCTTAAAAATATTAATTTATTTTAAAGCCAAATTCGGTTTTAAATAGCTCCAAATGGATTTATTTAGAACCTAAGGTGGGGATGGGTCTAAATCCTCTAATCCAATAGAATTTAGATAGGTTTAGGTTCCTATTTAAACCTTATCATTTAGATTTAACATTAAGTTAAATAATTTTACTTTTACCGTGTCTTCTTGTGTTCTTATACTATAAGGTTAATAAACTTACTATAAGAAGTCAAACGAACCCCAAGTTGTTTATTATTAATATATATAAACTTAGCTAAGTCAGTTGGCCGAACCTTATATTTTTAGGAATAAAATAACAATTAATAATATAATATTTGTTTTAAAAACTATTTTATGTCAATTTTGACACTATTTAGTAATTGATTTTTGTAAAAATAATAAAAGAATGATTAGTTCGAAAAAAGTTAATCAAATCAATAATAACAAGTCATATTAACCTATAAAATTAGTTTAATTCATAAAAAGTCTTAAATTACATTTATTTGGGTATTTATAACATCAATTATGTCAATATTTCATTAATAAGATAATTACTCCATCATCTTTGTGTCATAATAAATGATAATTATTTAATCCCTAAAAATTATAAATAAATTCCTATGATGTAGATAATTGTATTATATTTCTGGATACTATTCATGTTCGAAGTTTCATAAAGTTTATCACTAAATTAAAATTATTATACTTATACGATTTAAGAAAGTGACATGTTGTCACATTCTTTGGTTTTAATAATAATTAAATTATTTTCAAGAAACAAAGTCCATTAAATGAATCTAATCAGACCCTTAGGTGATATGGGTCGACTTTTAGTCATCCAATAGGATTTTGGCAGGTGTTAGATTAATTTTATAATCTTATATTTACCCTTAATTACCCGATTTACCTTTAACTATGGTAAATAAAATTTACCGTAGTTACTATTTATAATGCCAAAAAATAAAAAGTAGCTTATTAACATAATTTGGACCCACTGATTCCAAATATGGAATCCATTTTTCCAAATTCAATACACTAAAGTTGGAGAAATTAAATTAAAATTAATCTCATTGTCGAAAGAAAACGGGTTTTTGTTTAAAACATTGCAAAAGATTGAATTGATTTATCCTACGAATTCAAGGTAGAATCAATGCTAATGACATAAATTATATTAAATGGTAAAAATATATTCTATTTATACTTTAAAACCATTCAATATTATAATTTAACCATTTAAATTATTGCGATGAAAAAAGTTATTTTTAATTAAAATATTGTGTGTTTTTACTATTCATCAAAATATGAAAGTTACCAGAATAATATGAAAATTCTATCCAAGGTAAATTTTAATTTCTTTATTCCAAAGAAGAATTTTATTTTGTCAAATTTAACTTATAAAAATGTCAAAAACTATATTTAAAGTGGGTGCGCCATCAAAAGGCGGCAAATCTGCATTTTTTGAAAAATACTTATTTTACCTGAAAATTTTATTTTGTTCTTATACCATGTTCTAGAAAATGTGTAAGATGAATAATAATGTTATAAAATACAAAATTTAGTTAATACTATTCATATCGGCTAGTTTATAATAATATATTGTTGTTTAGTAAAACCTGGTATTGCGTACAACACACGCTATCGAGGAAGGTCACGATTGTGTGTAATGCAAGCCAAGTCAGGGTTGCGTGTTGTGAAAGAATCTTTCGTTGTTTCGTATAACAGAATACAACCATATTTAATTTATACATTGAATATATATATATATACTCAATGTTGCGTAGAATAACTATTATCAAAATTGTGTGTAACACGATCCAAGAATAGTGTTGTGTATACTGCAAGCTAATATGGTGTTGTGTATAGCGCAAGGTAATCTTGATGTAGCATAAAACACAAGACATTAATGAAATTAAAAGAATATTTTTCGTAAAATCTCAGGGTGTTACATTCTACACCCCTTAAAATGAATTTCTCCCTCGAAATTCGTTGGGGGTTATAAATGGTTTACTACTCGAAAGTTTGTTTAATAGAAACCCACATCGTAAAAAAGAATACCAAAACATGGCTTTAAAAACTAAATTATGAAATTTAACGGTTACCCAAATTAACTCATCACTGGGTTTCCACGTAGGAGAACATAGGTGAAAATATGGATATGGAAGAAAAATATAACCATCAAGTTCTGATGAAGAGTGGTATAGAACATGGCTATGAAAAAGCCAACAGTCACAAAGCTATTGATTTGTGATGATCTAAGGTACCATTTGATTCATCGGATATAAGGTAACTAGGACAACATTTTTGGTTTTCAAGGTCATTTCCCTAAAGTTGATGAATTAAAAGAAATACTTGCATGATTTTGGTACAATCTCACTGTTGTTAGTGAATTGAACAATTTCCACTTCATCCCTTAAATAAATGAAGTTGAATTTCTTATTCGTGATGTGTTAGCAGATCATGTGATAGAATGATGGGTCATTTCATCTCATTCAAAAAAAAGGTTAGCAAAAGTTATAAGTCCATCTTATGGTTAGATTAATCGTATATGGTTCCAAAAATGAACTTATACTTCATATATCATACCGCTTAATTAAATAAAACTAGTTTCTACTAACCAGGGACTTCTTATAGGCCAGTGGTAGGCGATAAAGGCCAGTCGCACTTCGGTTGTGGGTTCGATTCCCACAGCCTTGTCCGACGCGATGGGTTGTCGCCCGTCCTGCAGATTTTCCTTTTTCTAAAACTATATTACTATAACATCCCATCAATAATATCGAAAAAACTTCTATCCTTAAACAATAATAACTTATGTACAACATAATCCATTCCAATCTTTAGGATTATCTAAAATACTTTGGTCCACGCTCATAGTATAAAGAAAATGATTACTTGAAATGTCACATAACAATCACGTGAATGCCATCATTTATCCCCAATATATCAAAAGATATATCTTTTTCGTCAAATTACAATCATGTGAATACCTTAATCATGTATTCTCTTGAAGAATGAATACCCATTAATTGAACCATAGTGAAAACATGAATGCAGTTAAAATTTAACACTTTCCACATACCAAAATCCTCAAAATTATATATACTCAAACCATGATATCACTTAGTCCTTATATCAATAATGAGATCATGAATACAATCAAACATCTCATTATCTTCTTATTCCTTCATTATGTGCATATCATCTACTTTACAAAAATATCTGAATAACATTCCATGGTTACTGGTACCATTCAACATATACTTTCAAATAATTTTAGGAAAAACAATAGTGTAAAAATCCTTAGATGATTCTTTATTCCATAGTACCATTAACTATACAACATAACTCTCGATAAACATACAATCATTCCACTACCTTCTAAAACAACCGACTGCGCTTCAACACTTCTTTCAGCTCATATATCATTTGTAGCTCCTCATCATCATCCACATAAATACTACCCATATGACCATGCTGATTATCTTTATTAGATTTTCTATTAGGGTATTGGTTTTCATAATGCATGTACATTCCACATTTAAAACATCTAATCATTGTTGATGTCGTAGCAATACCATTATCCTTGTCCATGGTGTTAACTGAACCTTTTCCTTTGCACTTACTGGCTTTGTGTCCTTCTTTTCCACACCCAAAGCATCTTCTAGTTCCTTTGAAACAATCTACCTGATGCCTCTTCCCACATTATTTACATGAGGGAAATTGAACTTTCTTTACTCTATGATCATCATGAAACTCTATCTTTCTCTTATTATCTGAGTCAGGAAACTTACCAAAGTTGAGATTATTGATCAAATTATGAGATTGCTGATTAGGCATAATAACGAGGTTTGGACTTCCAGATCCCATTTCATTTGGTTTCTCATAAAGAAAATAATTCCATTGTCTATCATATCCTCCATTATCGTGAATCTTCCTGTTTCCATCCATTTTCTAAAACCCAAACGGAATAGTGTGAGAGGCAAAAATCATGCTAGGGAAAACAACATAGTAAAGGGGGAGTATCCTCAATATCTAACATCTTAGGTTAAATTCTATGATCTTTACCATAGTTCTAGGACTGTATCCTATACGTATACTTATCCTTAGGGACATCCCTAGACATACCTTAGAAATATCTCTAGGGATCTCACTAACGTTTTCGCATCCAAGTTTCCAAAGGTTGACTAAACCTTTCCTCTAATACCAACTGTAGAGACCCGAAGCTTGACGTACATGGATAATACATTACTTTTTCAGAATACTTAATACATAACAAAACTCAAAACTCAAGGACCGTAATAGTTTAGTGTCTTTGGAAACTCGGAACATAATCCTCTAATCGTTGTGAAATATCTTCAACATCTCCCATAAAGATCATCCACTTTTTGTTTCCTGACCTAAAACCTTACTTTTGATCCTAGGGGAAAATAAAACATAAAAATGGTGATCTCAAATGCTCAGTAAGGGTAAGTATGGATAAAATAAAACATACCATATACATTGGAACTTAAAAACATGAACATAATGTTTAAACATTAAAATCTTGAGCAACGACAAAAAACATGGAAATACATAAGGCATAGATCATAATGGAACATAAACCATGATAAAATAGCATGGGAATAAAACATGTAATTGTGGCATCCATTAAGCACATGTAATGATTTCCATAGTAGCCAAGGCATTGCTTCCAAGACCATCTTAGTGGACAAAGTCCCATTCTGAATCAAGTTCACTCCTCGTTTCAGTCCTGTAACACTGAACCAGATTAACTTACTGTTCCAGCAATGTCTATCTCATGAGATATAAAATCTGTAACCAATGCATTGGAGGGAAATATAGGTCCCACCCATATCATAATGAAATCATTCTTACTTGTGCCACAAAATAAACATACAACATTCATAATAACCCAACGAATAAAATGGGTTTCATAAACATCATCCCATCATCACATAATCCATATAAAAGAAATGGATATCTTTTCATAATAAGAAAAGTGAAACCATGTAAATCATAGATACATTACACTTGAAACATACACATATGAAATAATTTCATCTTAGATGGAAAATAGTTTTGACAAAACACTTGAAATGAATTTTTGAGGAAAATATCCTTTCTTCCTCAAAATCAATTTCTTTTCACAAAACGTCATGAAATTTGAAAAGAAAAATATTTTGTTTGAAATAGTCATGAAATCTTTTTGAGTAAGATTCATGAAAATAAGGCCTTATGAAACCGTAAAAAAACTTGTTCATGCCGTTTAAGTTAAAAAACATTCTTCTCTCACTTTTGTCAGAAAAGTCAAAAAAGTTCCTCGTAACGTAAACAAAAGAAAGATTCCTTACATAACATGTAGTAAAAGTCAAAAAGTCAAAAATGGGTAAAAATTACTTTAATAATACATTAATACACTTTTATAAAACATGGACATGGATGATAGCAATAACCCCAGTAAATACTTATGAATAAGCAATCTCGGATAAAAATGAGATTTGCAAAATTATCCCTTACCTTAGGTCCGATATGCTTCGTACGTATCCGAACCTCCTGTATAATGATTTAAATAATGTTATTTACTTATTACAGAATCATATTAATTGTTATGATATCATATATGGTTCACTTATGACTTTATATTACCCGTTCTTTTGTAAATTCCATGTTAAAGAGCGTTTTGGGTAAAATCGTTTCATTTGTCGTCCGTGTTTTGACTTGTAATTATTCATATGATTACTTAGATCATGATTACTTACATCCATAATGTAAAACATGATTTATATATAATATATATTCAGAATATACATATATATAATAGATCGATAAATGGAAAGAAATACACCGTTCATGGAGACGGTAGGCCGTACGTACGCATGAACGTTGTTTTCGTTTCCTCATTTAATTGAATGGAATTAATTGGATGTCATACATATATATATACATAAGTCCAGTATCATTATTATGTCATATATTTCATTATTATTTCTTATATATACTTTATAATCATTCTTAAATGGTTAACATGGAGAATGAATCTCATCGTGTCGTGGAGACGGTAGTCCGTACGTACGCACGAGTGATTATATCGTTTCAATAATTATTGAATTGAATTGGAGTGGATGATACAATATATCAGAATCAGTATGATGTTATAATAACAATGTATAGTTATTCTTTACACCATTATACCCATCCATGTAAGGTGTTGGTGGAAAAACAGATTACACCACGGCGTGGAGACGGTATTCCGTACGTACGCACGCACGGTGATTTTGTTTTCCGTAGGATGGATAGAAGGTGAAATGGGGTTGTTTCATATTTATAATAACAAATCAGTATATTATTGATACTGATGTTATTACTTTATAATGAAACAACTAAAGAAGAAGAAGTTGAAGAAGAAAGAATCTTGAAAGAATTGGGAGAAGAAATTACCTCTTCTTCGATACGCCTCTTTGAAACCTCCTCTTAGGGCACTAAAATTGGTCTTTAAAGTAGAAAAAAACCTCTAGGATGTTTCTAGGAAAATGGAGAAGATAATTTGGCAGGGGTTGGCCGAGCTTGAAGGCTCAAATTGGTGTGAGGAGGAGAGGGAGCAGGTGCCCTTTTATAAGGGAGGAGAGGGGCACCTTTGGAATTCTTAAAAATATTAATTTATTATAAAGATAAATTCGGTTTTAAATAGCTCCAAATTGATTTATTTTTAACCTAAGGTGTGGATGGGTCGAAAGATTCTCATTAAATAGAATTTAGACAAGTTTAGGTTCCTATTTTAACCTTATCATTTGATTTAACATTAAGTTAAATAATTTTACTTTTACCGTGTCTTCTTGTGTTCTTATACTATAAGGTTAATAAACTTACTATAAGAAGCCAAAATAACCCCAAGTTGTTTATTATTAGTATATATAACCTTATATAAGTCATTTGTCCGAACCGTAGATTTTTATGAATAAAATAAAAATTAATAATATAATATTTTTAAAAAAAACTATTTTATGACAATTTTGACACTATTTAGTAACTGATTTTTGTGAAAATCATAAAAGAATGATTATTTAGAAAAAAGTTAATTAAATCAGTACTAAAATGTCATATTAACCTATAAAATTATTTGAATTCATAAAAAGTCTTAAATTACATTTATTTGGGTATTTATAACATCAATTATGTCAACATTTCATTAATAAGATAATTACTGCATCATCTTTGTGTCATAATAAATGATAATTATTTAATACCTAAAAATTCTAAATAAATTCCTATGATTTAGATAATTGTATTAGATTTCTGGAGACTATTCATGTTTGAAGTTTCATGAAGTTTATCACTAAATTAAAATTATTATACTTATAATATTTAAGAAAGTTACATGTTGTCACATTCTTTGGTTTTAATAATAATTAAATTATTTTCATGGACAAAAGTCCATTAAATGAATCTAATCCGACCCTTAGGTGATATGGGTCGACTTTTAGTCATCCAATAGGATTTTGGCAGGTGTTAAGTTAATTTTATAATCTTATATTTACCCTTAATTACCTGATTTACCTTTAACTATGGTAAATAAAATTTACCGTAGTTACTATTCATAATGCCAAAAAATAAAAAGTAGCTTATTAACATAATTTGGACCCACTAATTCCAAATATGGAATCCATTTTTCCAAATTCAATACATGAAAGTTGCAGAAATTAAATTAAAACTAATCCCGTTGTCGAAAGAAAATTGGGTTTTGTTTAAAACATTGCAAAAGACTGAATTGATTTATCCTACGAATTCAAGGTAGAGTCAGTGATAATGACATACATTATATTAAATAGTAAAAATATATTCTATTTATACTTTAAAACCATTCAATATTATAATTTAACCATATAAATTATTGTGATGAAAAAAGTTGTTTTTAATTAAAATATAGCGTGTTTTTACTATTCATCAAAATATGAAAGTTACCAGAATAATATGAAAATTTTATCCAAAGTAAATTTTCATTTCTTGATTCCAAAGAAGAATTTTATTTTGTCAAATTTAACTTATAAACATGTCAAAAACTAGATTTAAAGTGGGTGCGCCATCAAAAGGCGGCAAAACTGCATTTTTTTAGAAATACTTATTTTACCCGAAAAATTTATTTTGTTCTTATACCATGTTCTAGAAAATGTGTAAGTTGAATAATAATGTTATAAAATTCAAATTTTAGTTAATACTATTCATATAGGCTAGTTTATAATAATATTATAATAATATATCATTGTTTAGTAAAACCCGGTATTGCGTACAACACACGCTATCGAGGAAGGTCGTGATTGCGTGTAATGCAAGCCAAGTCCAGGTTGCGTGTTGTGAAAGAATACTTCATTGTTTCGTATAACAGAATCCAACCATATTTCATTTATACATTGAATATATATATATATATATATATACTCAATGTTGCGTAGAATAACTATTATCAAAATTGTGTGTAACACGATCCAAGAATAGTGTTGCGTATACTGCAAGCTAATACGGTGTTGCGTATAGCGCAAGGTAATCTTGGTGTATCATACAACACAAGAAATTAATGAAATTAAAAGAATATTTTTCATAAAATCTCGGGGTGTTACAAAACCCTTTTCCTCCAACTCCTCCAATTGCTTCTTGAGCTCCTGAAACTCAGGTGTAGCTATCCTATAAGGAGGAATAGACACCAGTGTCACTGTTCGTACAAGCTCAATAGAAAAGTCTACCTCACACTCTGGAGGAAAACCTGAAAATCCTTCTGGAAAGACGTTCCTAAAACGATCCACCACTGGAGTAAAGTCCAACTGTGAAGTCCCATGGTCATCCAGTTATAGACTGGAAACCTGGGATGTAACTCCTCTTAACCCAAGATTCTATGTACCTGCTCTACCTACCTAGACATCCCACTCGCCCTTGTGAAGAAAAGATCCACCCTTTGGTGATATGAAACTCTCCCTATGGTGATAGTAATAAACAACTTCCTAGAAGAGAACTAACCAGTCCCTCCCAAGAATGACATCATATCCTGTCATCTCTAGGACATACAGGTCCCATAGAAAGTGACACCCACCAACCTCTAGATGTCACTCCTTTCACTGGCGTACACTAGTTGTCATAGTCCCCAACGGAGTGTCTAGAGTCAAGATGTCGACAGAAGAAAAGATGCAGAGACCATGACTCTCCACAACAGCGATAGATATAAAGCAATGAGAAGCCCTTGTATCAAAAAGAGTTGAAGATAAAACTGAGGGCACTAAGATTGTACCTCGAACTGTAGAGGGTCGGGATCCTGCTCTTGATGGGTCTGCTCCACTACAAAGGTCTGGCCTGCTCCACGGCCCTGTGAACCCGCCTGATCACTATGAGCTGATCCACTCTTCTGTCGCTGGTAGACTAGTTACTGACCACCAAGGTCATGACCTCTACCTTAACCTGAACAGCCAGAAGAACTCCAGTTCCCAGACTGTTGAGAAACTGGGGATGCTTCTCCTGAATGCAGGGTCATAGAAGAACCCCTTCCACCAGCTTCAGGTGAGAATATCTGACGGAAACGCTGAATATGGCCCATTTTATCACAAGATCGGCACTCCATATGGTCTCTCTGGCATTGAGGCCTAGAATGCCTGCTCCTCCTACATTGGTAGCATACTACCTGGCTTCCTGAAGATACATACCTCCTACTAGGATCTCCTCAAGAAGACTCTATGCGGTGCTTCCTGTTATCTGTAGGAGGAACACTAACTCTGGATGTCAAACCACCCTGGATCATTTCTCCAGAATCCCTCAAATTGTGCTCAGTGATCAGCACCTAGTTGACGATGGAAGATATCGAAGTCAACCTGAAGATTCTCACCTTTGATCGGATTTTGTTCCTCAAACCATCCTCAAACTACCGCGCAAGGAACAACTCATCGCCTCCTAGAATGGGAGTGAAATTTTGTATCTCAGTAAAGCGAGATGAGTACTCCATAATAGAGATTACCCTACTCCAGACTCATAAACTCCCAGGATCGATTGGCCCTCAAGGTCTCCAGGTAGAAGAAATCATAGAATATGCGCTGAAACTCATCCCAAGTAATATTCTGTGGGCATCCTGACTATGAGATCACCTCCCACCACCTCTTGGCGGAGTCTCTAAGCATATAGGTAACGAGCTTCACCATCTTCTCTAGAGGTATATCTATATGCTCTTAGATTGTTAGTGTGGCATCTAGCCATGATTCTGTATCCTGGGGTCCTCTATCCCTTGAGAAGGTGGGAGGATGTTTCTACTAGAAAACACTTTTCAAATCTTCCATCGACAGGATGGGAGGCGGTGCTCCCTGGAAGGTCTGCATCATCCTCAGAAAACCTCCCATAAAATGTGCATCGGCACCTTCAACTAGTATAGTTGATGGTGCCAAGGTTGGCACAATAGGAGGATCTGCAAGAGTTCACTGATCATCCATATCTGGTGTCTGATCACCGCCTGGTAATTGGCGTACAGCCGGAGGACGTCTCGGTGGCATAATTCTGAAAATTCAAACACACACCTTAGATCAGGATTATCGAGGACTGAAAACATAAGAGTACAATAAGGGAACTGGAGAAATAAACATTCATGTTTTGAAAAATATGACAAAACGGCTTGTATAAACACTACACGGTGTGTTCTTTTAAGCCATTCACATGGGCGTTTACTTCTTCCACAACTGGTCGTGTAACACCCCAACCACATGGCGTGTTGTCCCCAAACACGGCCTGTACTTGAACTCTATTCCCCTACCTGAGTCTCCTTACATGGCTAACCCACACTGTCCTCTTAATCCAAGACCACACAGCGTGTTCACGGAGAACACAACATGTACTAGACAAGATTCATCAGCTCGTGTTGTTAGTGACACAGCCTGTGTACCCGGGCTACACTACACGGCATGTTCCAAACAAACACGGCGTGTTCCAAACAAACACAGTGTGTACTGTAAAAGGATAACACTGACATGTGTTGTTCGTTACATGGACAGCTACACAGTTCACTATACATGGTGTGCGCCCTGTGTACACGACATGTACTTGAAGGATTTCCCTGACCCGTGTTGTTCGTGACATGGCTGGGTATCTAGGTTACGCTGCACGGTGTGTGAATTAGAACATGGGGTGTAAAATAGAAGTTTCATCCATACATGTCACTATTCACACGGGTACACACACTGTCTCAACAACACGGCATGTACGTACTATACACGGCGTGTTTTTACAAGATTTTTCACAACCCCATGTTTCTTCCCACATAGTCAGTGAGATTGTTTTAAAACTACATGGCATGTATTCAAAAAGTACACACCATGTATTCTGGATTTTTCCGCATAGTAGCCTCAGAAACTGTACCAGATCCCAGAAAACACAGAAAAAACATTAATGGTGCCAAATTCTGATCCGTGAGGCACCATACTCCCCACGAATCAAATTTTGGCATCTTATACGAGTTATAAAAACGAAAAAAAGCGATGATCCACCAAATTACGGTCCATGAGGGCCCATAACACCTCAAGAACAAAAGTTTGGTGTTCATCCAAACAAAGCACTACTCAAGAAAGGCCTTATCAAACAGCAGGTATTATATCAAACATATATCACAATAACATGCATAGTCTACACGATGTCTATCACAACAACATGAAATCTCTAATGCATACTAGATGGCATGGAAAGAATGTGTGGAATGTGATTTCTAACAAGTGCCTATATGATGCATGAGATGGCACACCATCATCTCATCGTGTTGCGACTGAAATAGAACCTCAATAACAACAACAGTAACAACACAAGACATGTGATTCACCAAACGGTGAAATCAAATCAACTGTAAAATTGAAAACCAGTAAAATTGCATAAACGAGGTAGCATGGCTTTTCCCTGAGCATGGGTTACCTACTCCCGAGCAGAGCTTATTACCAAGTACCTATTCTATCATATCCCTGACTATAGGCTCCAAACAGTAAGTAAAGAGAAAATAATCCCTCTGATACCACTTTGTAACGTCCCAGTTCTGGAATCCACCCAGAGGCGCCCCGTACCCGATTGGTCACATGGCCTCAAGCACATTTTCCCATATTCTAGAGGCTTTCGACTAGCAGTGAGGGCCTTGGGTGTGATAGTGGGGAAATTATGCCCTCATTGGTAGAGTACACAATGGAAGATAAACAAAAGTAATAGCGAAAGCAATAAACATCCATAGAAGAGTAAACAACGGAAGACTAAAAGTGTAAATAAATGAAGCACATATATAAATGATGCATGATACATATGTCTAAGAAAACAACCAAACAAGTCAAAATGCTGAATACAAACAATACTAAACCAAATTACAAAAGAAAAAGATAAACAGCTCATCAACATTTCAAGCCTAGGCTTAGTCCCATGCCCTCCAGCTCTATAGCAAGTCAAGTACGTGAAGTGGAAGGGCGCTTACCCTTATCTATACCTACAACAATATAATCTGTTTGGGCCCAAAAGCATGGCCCAAACAGGATGTGAGACTAAATCCCAGTAAGCAACCACACGAAGATCTATGCCTAACAGTCAGTGAATATATGACAGGTAAAAGTACAAAAATTAGTAAATAGGAAAATACTCAGTAGTAAACAATCCACAGTTCCAATATCAAGTAGCAGGTGACAAGAAGCTAAACACAAACAGGTAACCTCTGGGAAGTACTCACAGCTATCCCTTCTGGTCCTACCTTAACAAGTACCAATAACCCTCTCGGTAGTTCACTCATCCTAACCCCTCTCATTTGGTCATAAAAAAATTATAAGACTCTATGAGGAAGCTCTCTCGGTCAATTCCCCTTATAGTCTAAGGTAGTCAAGGACTCTCTGAGGAAGCACACAAGGTCAATTCCCCTTATATCCCCAAGGTCAAGAGACTCTCTGAGGAAGCTTACTCATTCAATTCCTCTTATAGCCCCAGGTCGTTCACAGACTCTCTGAGGAAGCTCACTCGGTCAATTTCCCTTATATCCTAGAGTGGTTCAAGGTAATTTAAGTAAAACAAAGACTCTATGAGGAATCTCACTCACTCTATCCCTTTATAGTCTATAAATCTCAAATACTCTCTGAGGAAGCTCACTCAGTCTATCCCCTATAGTCTATAAAGTTCGAAGACTCTCTGAGGAATCTCACTCGGTCTATCCTCTTATAGTCTATAACACCAGGTTCTCACGGCCCCATTTAAGTCAACGCATAGTAATTCTATAAGGCTAAAGTAAACCTATAGAACTACTTGGATAACCAGTCTACAGCATCTCACGCATATCAGAAAAAAACACTCCATCCTACGACCACAAGACACTGAAAATAGGTAAAAGGCCAATAATCTTAACAGGACCAAATAGTTGTAAACAAAACAAAGCATGATAAGAACATACACGGCATTAAAATCAACCCAATTCATATCCAATTTACCTCTACACAGGCATACAAGAATGGAAGGAAAACAATAGGGGTAAAATGGTAAATACACAATACCCCATTCAATGGTATTGGTGAAATTTGCACATAATACTCAAGGACATCGAAATAAGAGGCACAAACCACCTACCTCGAGGTTGGGAGATCAATATACATGAACCATGAAGCTTGAATCTCCTTGGAACTTCGTAGATCTAAGAAAAAGTCCAAAAAATTCAACCTATGATAACTTGGAAAAGAATCGTAATTGGAAGACAAGGCTCAAGCAGAAGAGAGAACTCACCGATGTGATTCCAACACAATCAATGATGCTCGAATCTAAGGATGGATGGAGGATTGAGGGATCTTCAAAGATCTGCGGATGTTTTCCTATCTTGGATGAATGAAACCTAGAAGGAGTGGTTTCTGTCAGTCAGGCGCGACCCCGGTGTGTTTAATGAAAAAAATACACGACATGTATTATTGGAGTACATGACGTGTACTCACCTTTTCTGTACTCCACTTTAAGCAGCCTACACACCACCACACATCAACGTGTGTGTGGCCAGAACATGGCCGACACATGATCTCCTGCGACAACGAAGTACACGGCATGTACTCATAAAGTACACAGTGTGTACTTTATAAATTTCTAGAAAACTCTTCTTTTCTCAAAAACTCCAGAAAAAGGAAAACATACCTGAAAGGAAGACCTAGGTTCTTACATACCACATGTGGAAAATAATGGATCATAACCCCTGATAATCCATGAAAAGACTAGATATGTGATTTTTATTCCACCCATCTTGTTTTGCTTAGTTCCCTCTAATCGGATTCCCAATAGTGTATCTAGTGTCCCAAAACCATAGTGAAACTCTTTATCAAGGACCATAATCTTTTTTATTCCCTCTGATATGAAATATTATGACACGCCTATGTCAAACAAAGAAGACACTAAAGTAGAGGATGTAAGAATAATTCTTGAAATATTAGAAGTTTTGCAACACTACTCCTCCTTTATAAGTTGAATTTTATGTAACATTCATACCCTATTACCATGATTCATAGCCTAATATCAATGAGCAATACTGCTCTATTGGAGTTGCAAGTCCTGAGTCTAATTACCTCTTCCCTGACCACCACCTCGCCTGAGTAGCCAGTGGTATTGAAGAAACCTTCTTAGAATGATACTATTGGACCGAGTCAAGAATGTGGGGTAGTTTTAGTTCCCTTAAAAAAATGAACTAATTGAAATATAATAAATAAGAACTAGATATTTCCCATCATTTTCAACATTTTCATTCCACTTGATCATGTAGAAACTACATATATTTTTTACTTGGTTTCTCACACTGATGAGATAACAAGAAGCTATTAGTATGAATATTCTGACTACTCCCCTCAAGAAACCTCAAAGAATAATTTTCCTCCACCAAAATAAGAATTGATTTATCTAGGTTCTGAACTATCCTAGCTTGCATGGGAATTATCCCTCAAATTACTCTGTATAATGAGGGTTTGGTTGATGAGATCTGAAATAGTCATTAACCGAAAACATTGTCCTTTTTTCGGATGATGTATACTATATGATCATCAAATCACATATAAATCATAAGATCATCACATGATAGATATTTTTTGAAATAATATATCTTAGTAAAATTAGTATAATAATCCATGACACACATGGCTCCCAATTTTATGTTCATAAAAATTCTCTCCCAGTCATCCATCATAGTCAATGGAAAGAAGTAGTCATATAATATCTTCTAGGAATATACCCAAACCATATCATTAGGTCTTTATTCTTGGTTAAAAACATCCCATAATATCTTTTAAGAATCAAAAAGTATATTAGTAGTGAATTTTACTCTCCACTATATAGGCATCTCTAGATGCTCGAAAAATAGAAAGCATGGACTCAATCCATGACTCGACATCTTGTGGTCCACCAACCCCTAAAAATGTCGAAGGATGATTATACTATAACTCCCATGTCAACCCTACCATATTCAGATAATGTTGAGAAACCCATCACATGTATTTCATCATAATTAAATTCCTTCATTAAAGTAGGCTTCAAATATAATATCTGGAATAACAGGTGATTCTATACGTGGCACTACTTGAGGGGTCATTGGTGGATCTGGGACCACCACCTTTAGTTCATGGTTTCCACTTCCTTTAGGATGTATGACTTGACCCTATCCTAGCATAATGATTCTATGATGATAAAAAAATTCTTTATAAGAGAAACTAATTTCTAATAGATCATAGATAGATAACAAGGATAGGTACACGAACTTCATATGAAATAATCATACCTATCTTCCAGCTATAGAATCCATGTCTATGTGATAAAGAAAGACCACTACAGGAAAAAATAACCAGAATAGAAAACCCCAAATATCCACTACTGAGGTAGATTCAGGGTGAAGTTCTCATATCACACATATAACATGAAAATTCCATTCCTAAAGTTATATTCAATTTAAATTTGTGCTCATTTTGTAAATAAATATCATTAAATAGATGAATTTTATGGATCAAATGTTCTAATTTATAAGGAACCATACACCTTTTAAATTAAAATGTATCATAAAATTTATCCAAACCAAAATATTTTCCAGCACATGAAACCAATGGCCTATGGGTCAACATTCTATAACTAACATTTTAAGGATTCTACTTTAACCTATGAACAAAAATACAATTAGGATAAAAAATAAACTATCTATGTAAATAATTTTTTTAATTCCTTGTATGAAATTTTATCACATTTTAATATATAATAATCAAGAACTATCTATATGAGATAAGAATGTTCATGATGAAAGTTAATGTGGCATGAAAAAAATTCATGGAATGCTATTCCAGAAGTTGCTATAATTATGCATGTAATGGACACACGCATTTAATGAACTGAAAGTAATACAAATCATATTATAATAAAACCAATTACAATAACATAAAAATACATATGCATCACCGAATGATGAATTCATATCAACCATAAAATGAGAAATTAAACAAAAATAATAACCCATTCTAGGTAATTTAGGTTCCCCTTACACGTGCATTATTTACACCTACGAACAGGATCATTACCAAATTCCATTATACACTAGTCTTGTATATAAAACCCAAATATTAAGATACAAGAAAAAAATATCTAATATAACTCTGTATCATCCCAGCCTAGCTTCCACTTAAACTATCCCACATGCCAGTAGATCACATGGCACCAAGTGTGTCTCCCTGTTCACCAATGTCTTTTGACTATAAGAAAGTTTTTAAGTGGTATAGTGGAGGTATTATACCCTCATAGCAGAGTGGAAAAATTAATTATTTAAATTTATAAAAGATAGTGGGGTCATATAGATAACTAATAAGGAAAAGAAAACATATATTATAATAACAAGACCTGTAACCTGTTATAGCAGAAGCATGATATAAAAGAATAACATAAAAGAAAAAATATGATACACAGTAGAATCATGGTAATAGAGAAACTATAATAGTATCAAAATACAATAGTATAATTCATATATAATGATTTTATGGCATTGTGATATACAAAAAAAATAACTAGGGAACATGTAGATAAAACTTGTTGTGCAAAAATAAAAAAGGCCAAAAGATTTCACCACTAGAATCATTCGTATATGATCAATCCTCTACTATCATTCCTTATAATATAATTAAAATGAATCAAGCATATGAAAAAGGGGGTTTTTATTATCCCTATATGAAGACACGTAATCTACTCGGTTACCAAAGGCAACTCGAGTAGGGTGTGAGATAAAATACTATTTGTCCACCAACAATGATATATATAAATATTCCATGTAGTATAAATAACTAATCAATTTGGATATATAATTAATAATCAAAGATGAATAAATAAACAACATCCAGTGTAGGTGTAGAGACCCGAAGCCTGACGTACATGGACATTACATTACTTTTGCGGAATACTTAGTACATAACAAAAACACACACACAAGGATCGTAATAGTTTAGTGTCTTTGGAAACTCGGAATATAATCTTCTAATCGTGGTGAAAGATCTTAAACATATCCCATAAAGATCTTCCTTATTTTTTACCTAAAACATTTCTTTATATCCTGGGGAAAAGAAAACATAAAAGGGTGAGCTCAAATGCTCAGTAAGGGTAAACAAAAAAAATATCAATCACATCATATTCATAAGAACATAAAATTTTGGAAATCTTAACCTGCAAAAGAGTGCATAATTTCATAACATGGGATAAATCATAGTAGTGAAATGAAATCCCAATAATCATAACTTAAAACATGAAACTTTGTGGCATACACACACAATCATAGAGAATCATTTATTATTAGTCAAGACTCATTTCCAAGACTATCTTAGTGGACAAAGTCCATTTCTGAACCGAGTCACCATCGTTTCAGTCCTGTTTCACTGAACTGGTATAACCTACCGTTCCAGCCATGTCTATCTCATGAGATATAAAATCATTACCCAATGCATTGGAGGGAGATATATGTCCCACCCATCTCATAATGATACCATTCTTATGTGTGCCACAAAATCATAAACCATACATCATAGCATAACCCATGTAATAAAAATGGGATTCTTAAACGACATGACATCATAAAACAATTCATATAAGATAAATGAATTCATAAAAATAATTCCATCACAACATAATCAAATCAATGTAATAATAGGGATAGAAACAGAACCCTATATTATCTTAGATGGAAAATAATTTTGATAAAGCACTTGAACTCCATTCTTGAGGAAAATATCCTTTCTAGTTCAAAAACATTTTCCTTTCTTTAACATGTCATACAATTTTAAACTAAAACAAGTTGATTAAAAATACACTTGAAAACTTGTAAAGGAATCTTCTTGGAAATAATGTTTTAAAAATCTATTCATGCCGTATAAGTTAAAAAAACATTCTTCATACTTTTGTCGGAAAAGTCAAAAAGTACATCGTACGAAAAACGACAAAAGATTCCTTTCATATCCTTTACTAAAAACTCACCGAAGGGTAAAATTGGATTTAAACAATTGTAGGTGGATGGAAATAATATTACATATTGAGGAAACATGGATTTGGATGATAAAATACACCCCAGTAAATACTATAGTATAAACAATCTCGGATAAAAATGAGATTGTGATATTTCCCTTACCTTTGGTCTGATATGCTTTGTACGTGTCCGAACCTCCTATATAATGATTTAAATAATGTTATTGAATTATTACAGAATCATAATTATTTTTATGATATCATATATGGTCATATTCTTAGATTATTATTAGTAATATTTCATTACTACTTGTTATTCGGGTGTTTATTACTTTTTGTTCTTATGTGTGTTTTGTCGAATAAATACTTATTCTTCTCTTTAGGTTATAGATACCTCATTTACAGAATGGTATTAGTGTAATATATATCATATTCATTCATTCAATTAATTTATATAATCATAATCAAATGAAGATCATGTAGAACGAGTCGCATCACATCGTGGAGACGGTATTCCGTACGTATGCACGAGTGATGATATCGTTCCTATGATCATGGAATTATATTGGAGTGTATTTATACAATTTCAGATTCAATATCACTTTATAATAGTCATATATAGTCATTATTTACACCATTATACCCATCCAAGTAAGGTGGTGGTGGAAAATAGATTACACCACGGCGTGGAGACGGTATTCCGTACGTACGCATGCGCGGTGCTTTCATTTTCCGTAGGATGGATAGATGGTTAAATAGGGTTTTTTCATACTTATAATAACATATCAGTATATTAGTGATACTGGTGTTATTACTTCATAATGAAACAACTAAAGAAGAATAAGTTGAAGAATAAAGAAATTGGAAAGGATCGGTAGTGGATATTACCTCTTCTTTGAAGTGCTTCTTTGAGACCTCCTTTTAGGGCACTAAAATTGGTCATTGAAGAAGACCATGACCTCTAAGATGTCTCTAGGGAAGTGGAGAGGAGAAAATGGTAGGTTTTTTCTGAGCTTGAAGGCTCAAAGTGGTGTGAGAAAGAGGGGGAGGAGGTACCCTTTTATAAGGGAGGAGAGGGGCACCTTAGGAAAATCTCAAAATATTATTTTATATTAAGGTCAAATTAGGTTTATAATGGTTCCAAAGGGTCTTATTTTGAAGCTAAAGTGGGTATGGGTCGACATCCTCCCATCCAATAGGATTTAGACAAGTTTAGGTTATTATTTTAACCTTATCAATTAGATTTAACTCTAAGTTAAATAATTTAACTTTAACCGTGTCTTTTTGTTTTCTTACACTATATGGTTAATAAACATACTATATCAAGCCAAAAGAACCCCAAGTTGTTTATTATTAATATATATAATTGTATCTAAGTCATTTGGCAAAACCTTAGATTTTTAGAAATAAAATAACAATAAATAATATAATATTTGTTTTAAAAACTAATTTATGTCAATTTTGACACTATTTGGTACATGATTTTTATGAAATTCATAACAGAATGATACGTTCGAACCAAGTTACTTATATCAACAATAACATGTAATATTAACCTATAAAATTAGTTTAAGTCATAAAAATTCTCAAATTACATTTATTTGGGCATTTATAACATCAATTATGTCAATATTTCATTAATAAGACAATTACTGCATCATCTTTGTGTCATAATAAATAATAATTATTTAATCCCTAAAAATTCTAAATAAATTCTTATGATGTAGATAATTGTATTATATTTCTGGAGACTATTCATTTTTGAAGTTTCATATATTTTATCACTAGATTAAAATTATTATACTTATAAGATTTAAGAAAGTGACATGTTGTCACATTCTTTGGTTTTAATAATAATTAAATTATTTGCATTGA
Organism: Viscum album; assembly: GCA_963277665.1. Taxonomy (NCBI): domain Eukaryota; kingdom Viridiplantae; phylum Streptophyta; class Magnoliopsida; order Santalales; family Viscaceae; genus Viscum; species Viscum album. The sequence goes on from OY728157.1 coordinate 2,001,068,784, forward strand.
CAAAATTTAATTAAATGAATATAATCCGACCCTTAGGTGATATGGGTCTAATTTTAGTCATACAATAGGATTTTTACATTTTTTAGGGTAATTTTAAAATATTATATTTACCCTTAATTACCCGATTTACCTTTAACTATGGTAAATAAAATTTACTGTAGTTACTATTCATAATTCCCAAAAATAAAAAGTAGCTTATTAACATAATTTGGATCCGCTGATTCTAAATATGGAATCCATTTTTTCAAATTCAATACCCAAAAGTTGCATAAAATAAATTAAAATTAATCCCGTTGTCGAAAGAAAACGGGTTTTTCTTTAAAACATTACAAAAGATTGAATTGATTTAACCTACGAATTCAAGGTAAAATCAATGCTAATGACATACATTATATTAAATGGTTAAAATATATTATATTTATAATTTAAAACCATTCAATATTATAATTTAACCACATAAGATATTACGATGAAAAATGTTGTTTTTAATTAAAATATAGCGTGTTTTTACTATTCATTAAAATATGAAAGTTATCGGAAAAATATCAAAACCTTATCTAATGTAAATTTTTATATCCTGATTCAAAAGAAGAATTTTATTTTGTCAAATTGAACTTATAAATATGTCAAAAATTATATTTAAAGTGGGTGCGCCATCAAAAGGAAGCAAAACTGCATTTTTTGAAAAATACTTATTTTACCCGAAAAATTATTTTGTTCTTATACCATGTTCTAGAAATGTGTAAGATGAATAATAATGTTATAAAATTCAAAATTTAGTTAAAACTATTCATAATGGCTAGTTTATAACAATATTATAATAATATATCGTTGTTTTCTAAAACCCGGTATTGCGTACATCACACGCTATCGAGGAAGGTCGTGATTGCGTGTAATGCAAGCCAAGTCAGGGTTGCGTTCTATGCAAGAATCCTTCATTGTTTCGTATAACATAATCCAACCATATTTCATTTATACATTGAATATATTTTTATATATATATACTCAATGTTGCATAGAATAACTATTATCAAAATTGTGTGTAACACGATCCAAGAATAGTGTTGCGTATACTGCAAGCTAATACGGTGTTGTGTATAGCGCAAGGTAATCTTGGTGTAGCATAAAACACAAGACATTAATGAAATTAAAAGAATATTTTTCATAAAATATCGGGGTGTTACATTCTACCCCCCTTAAAATGAATTTCGCCCTCGAAATTCGTCGGGGTTATAAATGGTTTACTACTCGAAAGTTTGTTTAATAGAAACCCACATCGTAAAAAGGAATATCAAAACATGGATTTTAAAAACTAAAGTTTCAAATGTAACGGTTACCCAAATTAACTCATCACGGTGTTTCCACGTAGGATAACATAGGTGAAAATATGGATATGGAAGAAAAATCTAACCATCAAGTTCTGATGGAGAATGGTAGAGAACATGGCTATGAAAAAGCCAACAGTCACAAAGCTATTGATTTGTGATGATCTAAGGTACCATCTGATTAATCGGATATAAGGGAACTAGGACAACATTTTTGGTTTTCAAGATCATTTCCGTAAAGTTGATGAATTAAAAGAAATAACTGCATGATTTTGGTACAATCTCGCTGTTGTTCGTGAATTGAACAATTTCCACTTCATCCCTTAAAGAAATGAAGTTGAATTTGTTATTCGTGATGTGTTAGCAGATCATGTGATAGAATGATGGGTCATTCCATCTCTTTCAAAAAAAAGGTTAGCAAAAGTTATAAGTCCATCTTATGGTTAGATTAATCGTATATGGTTCCAAAAATGAACTTATACTTCATATATCATAACACTTAATAAAATAAAACTAGTTTATACTAACCAGGGACTTCCTGTAGGCCAGTGGTAGGCGATAAAGGCCAGTCACACTTCGGTTGTGGGTTCGATTCCCATAGCCTTGTCCGACGCGATGGGTTGTCGCCCGTCCTGCAGGTTTTCCTTTTTATAAAACTATATTACTATAACATCCCATCAATAATATCGAAAAAACTTATATCCTTAAACAATACTAACTTTTGTCCAACATAATCCATTCCAATCTTTAGGCTTATCCATAATATTGCAGTCCACTCTCATAATATAGTGAAAGCGATTACCAGAGATTTAAAACCATCGTTGATCCCCATATATCATAAGATATGTTTTGTTGGTCACATTCCAAACATTCAAAGGCCTTAATCATGCATTCTCTTGAATACCCATTGAACCTTAGTGAAAACATGAATGCAGTTAAATGTTAACACTTTCCACATACCAAAATCCTCAAAATTCTATATACTCAAACCATGATATCACTTAGTACTTATATCAATCATGAGCTCATGAATACTTTCAAACATATTATATTCTCTTTATCCCTTCATTATGTGCATATCATCTTCTTTCCAAAAATATTTCATTCACTTTTCATGGTTACCGATGCCCTAAAATTATTGAAAACCACAATAGACCGAAACATAAATATTCCAATATTCCACGATACTATATACAACATTATTCTGGAATCCCATTACATAAACACTTAATCATTCCACCACATCGTTATCATATTCAACATCGCCAATGGTGATCACATGTGACTTCCCTTTGTCTTTTACCTTATGTGGTTGCTCATTTCGATCATCACTAACCCTTGGATTAGGGCATTTATTAGCATAATGCCCCATTTCCTTACACTTGAAGCATTGAAGTGTAGTAGGTTCATTCTGTGTATCCCTTCCTTTGTTTGCATCATTAGACATCTTCTTCCCATCATTGTGGCATTAAAATGCCCAATGACCTTCCTTTCCACATTTGAAACATTTACTTGTCCCTTTAAGACAATCTCCACCATGCTTCTTTCCACACTTTGAGCATAAGGAAACATTCATCTTCTTTTCACCATTATACTGAGATTTCTCCTTGAACCCCATCTTTCGTTTCTTGTCAAAACTATGAGATGGATAAGTAACACTAACTTCCATTTCTACCTTGATAGCACAACGCACAATTTCTTCATAGCTACTGAAGTCTCTTATAGCTAATGCCCTTCGAAGATTTGGTTTTAAGACACTAAAGAATCGATCAACTTTACTTTTAGGTTGGATGATAAATCCATATGCATACCTTGCAAGCCTTGTAAAATTTGATTCGTATATACCAACAGATTCATCATCCTTTTTCTTTAGTTCAAGAAACTCCTTCTACATGTTTTTTCGAAGAATACGAGGGAATTACTTATTGAAAAATAAGTTTTTGAACTCGTCCCATTCCATGGAATCAATTTCAACTCTTGGCCTTGTATTCTTGATAAGATTCCACCATTCATCAGCTTCACCTTCCAAACGATATACTGCTAAGATGACTTTATCATGTTCAGAACATTGAAGAACTGAAAATATCTTTTCAGTAGTACTGATCCATTGTTCAGCAACAAGTGGATCAGAAGACCCACTGAAAGAAGGTGGACGTTGCCTCATGAAGGACTCAATAGAATATTGTTCCCTTCTCTGCTCATTTGGAAGTCCAGAATGATTCATAGCTTGTATAAGTATAGCAATAATATTTTGCACTCCATCTCCAATAACATTTGTTTGTTCAGGATGATAATCATTGCATTTTCCATTACATTGATCAACACGGTTCCTTCGGGTTCCAGCCATCGTCTAAAACCCAAAAAGAATAGTGTGAGAGGTAAAAATCATAATAAAGGGGGAGTAACTTCAATATCTAACATCTTTGGTTTAATCTAATATTGTTACCATAGTTCTAGGACTATATCCTATACGTATACTTATCCTTAGGGACATCCCTAGATATACCTTAGAAATATCTCTAGGGATCTCACTAAAGTTTTCGCATCCTAGTTTCCAAAGGTTGACTAAACCTTTCCTCTGATACCAACTGTAGAGACCCGAAACCTGACGTACATGGACATTACATTACTTTTGCGTAATACTTAGTACATAACAAAAACACACACACAAGGATCGTAATAGTTTAGTGTCTTTGGAAACTCGGAATATAATCTTCTAATCGTGGTGAAAGATCTTCAACATATCCCACAAAGATCTTCCTTATTTTTTTACCTAAAACTTTTCTTTATATCCTGGGGAAAAGAAAACATAAAATGGTGAGCTCAAATGCTCAGTAAGGGTAAACAAAAAAAATATCAATCACATCATATTCATAAGAACATAACATTTTGGAAATCTTAACCTGCAAAAGAGAGCATAATTTCATAACATGGGATAAATCATAGTAGTGAAATGAAATCCCAATAATCATAACTTAAAACATGAAACTTTGTGTCATACACACACAATCATAGAGAATCATTTCTTATTAGTCAAGACTCATTTCCAAGACTATCTTAGTGGAAAAAGTCCATTTCTAAACCGAGTCACCCTCGTTTCAGTCCTGTTTCACTGAACCGGTATAACCTACCGTTCCATCCATGTCTATCTCATTAGATATAAAATCTTTACCCAATGCATTGGAGGGAGATATAGGTCCCACCCATCTCATAATTATACCATTCTTATGTGTGCCACAAAATCATAAACCATACATCATAGCATAACCCATGTAATAAAAATGGGATTCTTAAACAACATGACATCATAAAACAATTCATATAAGATAAAGGAATTCATAAAAATAATTCCATCACAACATAATAAAATCAATGTAATAATAGGGATAGAAACAGAACCCTATATTATCTTAGATGGAAAATAATTTTGATAAAGCACTTGAACTCCATTCTTGAGGAAAATATCCTTTCTAGTTCAAAAACATTTTCCTTTCTTTAACATGTCATACAATTTTAAACTAAAACAAGTTGATTAAAAATAAACTTGAAAACATGTAAAGTAAGCTTCTTGGAAATAATGTTTTAAAAATCTATTCATGTCGTATAAGTTAAAACACATTCTTCTTACTTTTGTCAGAAAAGTCAAAAAGTACCTCGTACGGAAAACGACAAAAGATTCCTTTCATATCCTTTACTAAAAACTCACCAAAGGGTAAAATTGGATTTAAAAAATTTTAGGTGGATGGAAATAATATTACATATTGAGGAAACATTGATTTGGATGATAAAATACACCCCAGTAAATACTAAATTATAAACAATCTCGGATAAAAATGAGATTGTGATATTTCCCTTACCTTTGGTCCGATATGATTTGTACGTGTCCGAACCTCCTGTATAATGATTTCAATAATGTTATTGACTTATTTCAGAATCATAATTATTTTTTTGATATCATATATGTTCATATTCTTAGCTTATTATTAGTAATATTTCATTACTACTTGTTATTCGGGTGTTTATTACTTTTTGTTCTTATGTGTGTTTTGTCGAATCAATTATTATTCTTCTCTTTAGGTTATATATAACTCATTTCCAGAATGGTATTAGTGTAATATATATCATATTAATTCATTAAATTCATTTATATAATCATTATGAAATTAAGATCATGTAGAACGAGTCGCATCACATCGTGGAGATGGTATTCCGTACGTACGCACGAGTGATGATATCGTTCCTATGATCGTGGAATTGTATTGGAGTGTATGTATACTATTTCAGAATCAATATAACTTTATAATAGTCATATATAGTCATTATTTACACCATTATACCCATCCAAGTAAGGTGGTGGTGGAAAATAGATTAAACCACGGCGTGGAGACGGTATTCCGTACGTACGCACGCGCGGTGATTTCATTTTCCGTAGGATGGATAGATGGTTAAATAGGGTTGTTTCATACTTATAATAACATATCAGTATATGATTGATACTTATGTTATTACTTCATAATTAAACAACTAAAGAAGAATAAGTTGAAGAAGAAAGAAATTGGAAAGGATCGGTAATGGATATTACCTCTTCTTTGAAGTGCTTTTCTGAGACCTCCTTTTAGGGCACTAAAATTGGTCTTTGAAGAATACCAGGACCTCTAGGATGTCTCTAGGGAAGTGGATAGGAGAATATGGCAGGGTTTTTTCGAGCGTGAAGGCTCAAAGTGGTGTGAGGAAGAGGGGGAGGAGGTGCCCTTTTATAAGGGAGGAGAGGGGCACCTTAAGAAAATCTCAAAATATTATTTTATATTAAGGTCAAATTCGGTTTATAATGGTTCCAAAGGGTCTTATTTCGAAGCTAAAGAGGGGATGGGTCAAACTCCTCTCATCCAATAGTATTTAGAAAAGTTTAGGTTATTATTTTAACCTTATCAATTATATTTAACTCTAAGTTAAATAATTTAACTTTTACCGTGTCTTTTTGTTTTCTTACACTATATGGTTAATAAACTTACTATATCAAGTAAAACGAACCCCAAGTTGTTTATTATTAATATATATAATCTTATCTAAGTCATTTGGCCTAACCTTAGATTTTTAGGAATAAAATAACAATAAATAATATAATATTTGTTTTAAAAACTAATTTATGTCAATTTTGAGACTATTTGGTACATGATTTTTATGAAATTCATAACAGAATGATAAGTTCGAAACAAGTTACTTAAATCAACAATAACATGCCATATTAACCTAGAAAATTATTGTAAGTCATAAAAAGTCTCAAATTACATTTATTTGGGCATTTATAACATCAATTATGTCAATATTTCATTAATAAGACAATTACTGCCTCATCTTTGTGTCATAATAAATGATAATTAGTTAATCCCTAAAAATTCTAAATAAATTCCTATGATGTAGATAATTGTATTATATTTCTGGTGACTATTTATGTTCGAAGTTTCATGAAGTTTATCACTAGATTAAAATTATTATACTTATAAGATTTAAGATAGTGACATGTTGTCACATTCTTTGGTTTTAATAATAATTAAATTATTTTCATTGAAAAAATTTAACTAAATAAATCTAATCCGACCCTTAGGTGATATGGGTCGGCTTTTAGTCATCCAATAGAATTTTGACATTTGTTAGGGTAATTTTAAAATATTATATTTACCCTTAATTACCCGATTTACCTTTAACTATGGTAAATAAAATTTACCGTAGTTTCTATTCATAATTCCTAAAAATAAAAAGTAGCTTATTAACATAATTTGGATCCACTGATTACAAATATGGAATCCATTTTTTCAAATTCAATACACAAAAGTTTCAGTAATTAAATTAAAATTAATCTCGTTGTCGAAAGAAAATGGGTTTTTCTTTAAAACATTGCAAAAGATTGAATTGATTTAACCTACGAATTCAAGGTAAAATCAATGCTAATGACATACATTATATTAAATGGTAAAAATATATTCTATTTATACTTTAAAACCATTCAATATTATAATTTAACCACATAAGATATTACGATGAAAAAAGTTTTTTTAACTAAAATATAGCGTGTTTTTACTATTCATTACAATATGAAAGTTCTCAGAAAAATATCAAAACTTTATCTAATGTAAATTTTTATATCCTGATTCAAAATAAGAATTTTATTTTGTCAAATTAAACTTATAAACTTGTCAAAAACTATATTTAAAGTGGGTGCGCCATCAAAAGGCGGCAAAACTGCATTTTTTGAAAAATACTTATTTTACCCGAAAAAATTATTTTGTTCTTATACCATGTTCTAAAAATGTGTAAGATGAATAATAATGTCATAAAATTCCAAATTTAGTTAAAACTATTCATAATGGATAGTTCATAACAATATTATAATAATATATCGTTGTTTAGTAAAACACGGTATTGCGTACAACACACGCTATCGAGGAAGGTCGTGATTGCGTGTAATGCAAGCCAAGTCGGGTTCCGTGCTATGCAAGAATCCTTCATTGTTTCGTATAACATAATCCAACCATATTTCATTTATACATTGAGTATATGTATATATATATATATATACTCAATGTTGCGTAGAATAACAATTATCAAAATTGTGTGTAACACGATCCAAGAATAGTGTTGCGTATACTGCAAGCTAATACGGTGTTGCGTATAGCGCAAGGTAATCTTGGTGTAGCATAAAACACAAGACATTGATGAAATTAAAAGAATATTTTTCATAAAATCTTGGGGTGTTACAGTAGGTTCCTACTGGACACTTGTTTGGTTCTACCAACTTTAGTATATGTCGATGTAAAAGTCTGATCAGTTACCATACATATATATTTATAGTATTAATATATATATATATATATAGTTATATACTATATACAGCTATATGGCCTAATTAATTGAGTAAAAAAGTATGAATATACATGGATACCTGGTGGTCTATGGACCTAGGACTTAACTCAATCATCCATAACCAGTCAACCAAGCCATAGGCTCTAGAAATGGGTACATTTCATGAATCACGTGATGAATGTGAGACATCATTTCCAATAGTCGAGATAGGTGGGGTGACATTTTATTCCCAACACCTAAGGAAAAAGAACATGAAGTTCCATGACCATCATCCTGATACAAGTATAATATTAGGAGTCATCATAATCAACACCCAATTAATAGGAGTGTGAAACACCATGCTCAACAGAACCCTTTACAATCAGTCCACAACCAATATCAATTACATAATCATAAACATAGTAATGAATTCAGGGTTTGTGTCTAATGAATCATAATCATCAATCTGAGTACAACCAAAGGTGCCCCACGTCATTTAATTCATATTTTATAATTTTATAATAAGAGGTGTTTCCCTACCAACTATTTATTTTAAATATTAACAATCGAATTAATTTGTTAGGGAATTCTCAATTCATAATAAAGGATTTCCCATCCATTATCATTCATCAAAATCAATCCATTTAATTAATTAAGCATGGGAAAATCATTTCATTATAATCCAATAACGTAGGATGTTCTATGGTAAACTACAAAATTATTTATAAAAAGGAATCTTATTTGACACATCCAAACTGGTGGATATGATTGAGGTATTCATCTTCTAATCACATTACAAGGTCCCATGATATTATAACATCATGTGTATATCAATTAAGAATGAAAAACACATTTTTAATTGATCAGTGGAAATGGTCAGCATGTTTCACAAAAACAGAGTTGTAAAATCAACTCAAATTTTAGGGACAACAACTAAATACCAACCATATAGATGTATCTAACTCTTCATCCAATTTCACTATCAGATTATATGGTTATTGAAATAATAATAAGAATGGAAAAACTACCTAAAAATATGGTAAATGAGCTTACACCAAAATAGAGAAATAGATAGGAAGAGAATCTCATATAGGAAACAATGGGATTTATGTGATTACCAATGTGAATTTGATGCTTCTTATAAGAACTATGGTTTTTAGAACGGGTCAAAATCCTGACCCTGTTTGAATTTTTGACTTGTTTCCAAGGAAACTAGATTAAATGGGAAGTTTCTGAAAATTTCCAGACTACATGTCGTGTACTTTAAGTACACGTTGTGTATATGTTAAGCGAGTGACCGGCCATGTGCTCACTGAGTACATGCGATGTGATGACTGTGTATAAATTTATTACTACACAGTGTGTAGTTTTTGACACACCATGTACCCTTGACCATGTGGAGGCCACACATGGCATGTAGGCCTATTGGCTGCGTAGATTTGTTTAAACCAAGAACACATCGTGTTCACCTTTGACACAACGTGTATTCTAGCCACGTATGAGAGATATACATGGAATGTCGGTAAGTCGGAGAGGAAGAAAAGGGAAACCAAGTACCCATCGTGTACCCATAGGTACATGCCGTGTACTCATGTCGGAAGGTTCAGAAAGTAAGTCGGCAGAATTCTAGCTGCCAAATGAATAGTAAAATGATATACACGGTGTGTATCCATGAAGTACACGCCGTGTACTTTTTTTTACATTAAAACGGGCAGTAGCCTCGTATTGAGGGAGAACCCCAATATCTCATTGGGTCTCACGAACCAAGCCATTTGGGACTTTAATCCTCTCCCAGATCGTCATCTGAACTCTATTTTAATCACGTATTGTTCCATCGGAACCCCCTCGGTAAGGCCTTGATTCCTCTTGAGCCATTTTTTTTATTTATGCTCTAGAACGAGTTATAGGGGTTTGAGCAGTTTTAATTCCTTTGTATATCTACCTCATTTTAGAACGAATTGGAGGTCGTTACCAGAGGAGTAGCATCATAAGAGTCTCAGGTAGGTGGTGCATACCTCTTTCTGTGTTCTCGTAGTCATTTGGGTGACGCGGCCTTCAGCGTGTTTTTGGGTATTTTTAGCGGGGCCCGTTTTATCTATTGTTTCATATTGAATTGATTGTTGGACATATGGGATGCCTTTGGGTATGCCATGTTACCTATTTTTCTTGAGCATGGTCGGGCGAGAGGTCATATCTCATCGGGGCATTTTGGTCGGGGGATGCCAAAATGGTTTTATTTGATTTATACTATTATAAACTGTTGAGTTTAATTTATTAAGCCTGATATAAATTCTTAGAGGCATTCAAGACCTCAATGCTGGTATAGGATTGCACTGTACATAGTGAAATTCAACTATTTAGGTTGTTTTTCCTAATTATGTGTTCTGTTTAAATTTGATATATATATATATATATATATATATGCAAGTACTGAATCGCATATGTTGTAACTTTGAGGTGGTGTTGGGCTTGGCCCACGTTACTTTCGGTGGTTTTGACCACAGGATTGGGCGTCATGGACGTCGGCTTGAGGCAGTATGACTGTCAAGTTCAGCATGGCCCATGTTACCTGGATGGTGAGGCCATCAGACTTGAGTGTCACGGTCGTAGGGACACGGGGTGTCAGATGTTTTGGTGGCTTAGGTACTATTTTGGTGATTATCGCTCACCCAGAACTTTGAGTTGTGTGCACATAGAGATACTCCGTGATGAGGTGGTTTTGACCACTCGTGTGGGTAGAGGCCTCCGTTAGTTTCGGTTTAGGTACATTGGTTGGGGTGCTTGCTGTAGAAAGTCATGTGGGAGGTTAGGAGCCTTCAGGGGATAGCATTGAGGCTATCAGGTTGGGGGCTGAGGCTTGCCATTATTTGAGGGTAGATATCGTTGTCCCTCCAGATACGTTATTTGAGGACAGACATCGCTGTTCCTCCGGGCTACTTCTTGGGTGTGCCTTCGGGACGTCGGTACTTAAGGCATGAGGTGTCAGAAGGTACAAGGTGACGGGTTACTATTCTTGGGTGTGCCTTCAGGATGTCGGTACTTGAGACACACGGTGTCAAGGGGCACATGGTTCCGGGTCATACGACAGAGATTCCGGTGTTGGTCGAAGCAGGTGACACTACATGGTAGATTCTGAGCACCAGTGGAGTTAGTGATAATTTGTTCATTGTTCTATTTACTGTTTTCCTTATAAATTCATGCCTGCTTAAACACTTATATTAGGTATGCACCATTGGGTGGTATCCTATTGAGATTTTTCTCACACCATGCATGGGCCCTTCGGGACGCGTGCAGACTTTATGGATATACGTATAGGAAAGAGGCTAGCTTCATGAGCTGGGCTGCGTTAGTTGTTTCATGGAGATGGTATGGACCTTGGGGTCTTACCTAGCTGGAGTTACCTATTTTGTTCTGTTTTCTATATCATCATGCTTACTTGTTGTAGCTACTATTGGTTAGAAATTGGTGCCCTTTTTGTATTCAGATATGTATCACCTGCTTTGGATGCATGTTTTATTGTTCAGTAGTGGTTGCATGTGTTCAGAATTTTATTGTATTTCTTTCCGCTACTATTGTTATATTTATTACTTCCGCTGTTTATCTATATTGATTGTGCTTCCGCTCTACGGGTCTGGTTCGAGTCTGCTGAGTCTTTTATTCCATTGCATATTTACTATAATACTTGGACCAGTATCGTTATTATTATCCTCTGAGAGGGTATATCCACCCCACTATACCTAACAGACCCTCGCTGCTAGTCGGCAGCCTTTCGCATTCGGGGAGGTGCACCTAAGGTAGTAGAAACCTACCCGTTTAGCACTATTCGGGTGGTTGTTTGGTTCCGGGTCATTACACTTTGAATGACACATGACATAGATTCTAGATGAGCTAACGACATCGAATCCTATAGAATAGAGAAGAAGGTACCCAGATGAGATGAAATAAATCGTTCCACTAGAAATTAGTGGAGTAAGAAGGAAAAAATGGTAAACTTTCATTAGTCATTAAAATTTAATTTCACCCTAAAAAAGAAGGTTTCATGATTTGGTCACATGGTTGGCCAAAACATGTGACAACTATGTATATCTCACTATCTAAGGAGGGACCACACATAGTTTGTGCACAATGTTTTCTAGATAGTGAGAAAACCATGTGATTTGGATTTTTACTAATGTCTTTATTTTTTTAACAGCATGCACCTTGGCTCTCACAATTGTTGAAAAAATGTACAAACTCTTGCAGGCCACTGTGTTCATTGAATGGTTACCCAACATATTTATTATTAAACGTGCACTGACTATGAGGCCCATTCTATTCACCCAGTTCTTAGATATCTTGGTTCCCAACAATCTCTACACTCTCCTTTAATATTCCTTAGTTTGTTCCTTACATTTATCAAGACAATACATAAGAATTAAATCTAAGAACAATGATTTATACCTTTGATAAATGACAGGTCATTAATGGTTGGAAGAATAATTTTTTTCCATTAATAATAATTAAATCCCAATAATGTAATCTTAAATAGAAATAATTTATAAGTCAAAAACTATGGAGTGGATGATAAATTATATAATCTTCAAAGTAAATATTGTAAAAATACAGCTTTATTGAAACCCACATCGTAGTTAGTTTAATAATTCTTATAAATAAAAACATGTGAGCATAAATATTAATATAACTAGAAATATTGCATATTTATATTTAAAAATAATAACAATGAATTTTGTAATGAAAAAAATATAGACAATAAATAGAAATTTCTTGTTAGAAAATATTTGAGTTATTGTTAAAAACATTATTATTTCATGAGAATGAAAATTTTCATAAAAGGATCTTTTTATTTACTATTAATTTTACCCAAAGGATATGAGAGTGTACCAAATAATAAAACCAATGTTTGGGGGAACCCAATAATGTAAGATTGATGTTTATAAAGAAATATTATAATAAATGGAAAATATATTTCAGTTATCAGTATCCCTTACCATTATAATCAAATTCCTTGAAATACATTTATCATCCAGTATAGGAAACATAAACATCCTTATAAATTATTTAAAAATATAATTACCCATTATTAATTTTTTAGTCTTTATTTAAAACCATTCATTATAAATTAATTATATCAACTTTTTTCATTAGTAGATGTCTAGGATATTGATTGATTCACACATGTTTCATGAGACAGATAGTGGAACCTCTAATTTGAAACCATATTCATCATTTACATATTAGATAATATAGTGAAATAATTATAAATAAATTATGTATTCATATTGATATTCATTTTATATAAAAAATGGACATGGTTTGTGAGGAAATTATCAATGAGAAGTTTTTATCATGTAATTTACTAATATCATTAGGTAAATTGTATAATGAAATTTAATAATTTTCTAATCTATCTAGAATAATATTATTGAAATATAATACTTATTAATATTATATAAATAAATTAATTCCATATTTATAACAAACCATACAAGGCCATGGAAAATAATGAATTACATTGGTTGTGGAGGTGGTATACTGCATGAACACATGAGAGTTATTTTCATTTTACAATAGATGGAAAGGAAGTGGGAAAGGATTTTAACATTACCAAAAGGAAAGTTCAGTATAACAATGATAGTCATTTCATTATAATAAGATTATAATAGATATGTGTAGGAGTTCAATAAAGAAATAAATCTTCAAATCTATAGGTTTACATGATTACAACTTCCTTGGATACCCCTTAGGGATCTCTCCTTAAACCTTATAAGGTATTTATATTAGTAATATTAAAGAATCTTGGAACTGTAAAATGGTTTGGGGAAGTGATTTGGTTAGACCTTTTCCATTATAAGGTGATCAATGTTTTGGTAAATGTGAGTGGATTCCTTTTATAATTCATGGGATTGGCCCTATTAAATATAATTATAACATTAAATTAAATTAAATACATTTTCATTGAAATTTTTTAAAATATATGCTAAATTAAAAAAAATTGTGAGGGGGTTCTAAATACACTAATCCAATCAAATTTATATAGGTTTTAGTGATAATTATATTCTTATCTCTTATGTTAATCTCATGAACCCTTTTAAACATTAACATAGTGACTAACTTTTACCTTCATAATGTATTTATTTTCCTTAAAACTACATTTACCATGTTAAATAATATTTATTATTATAATTCAAAATATTAAATTCATTTCAAAAAATTATACATATAAATTTAATAAAATTTAACTTCATTATAATTATGCATTAAATAATATAAATGGAATTATTACTATTTAGCAAAAATCAATTATTTTCTAAAAATAAAAAAATAAGAATAAGATAATTTTGATATGATAAAATAGCAAATGACCATGATTTTATAAAATTAAAATTATACAATTCATGAATTAAATTCTAAAATTATATATTATAATTCAATGAAGAACTATTTATTAATAACTAAATTTATTTATTTTTTATGATTTGTTATAGTTATAATTTTTATGAGTTCTTTTTTTCTATATAGATTATATTTATTTTATAAAAACATTTAGATTTTACTATAATTTTTTAACTATGTATAATTAATAATTTAAATACGTAATCATAAAAAATGATTTATTTTACCAAATATTATGTATTATATTTTAAATTATTTTTTAGTAACCATTTTACCTATATAAAGACTAAATTATCAAAATTTTGTAATAATTTTTAGATAAAAAGACACTATAAATAAAAGAAATTAAATATTTAAATTTTAAATTTTTTTATTAAAAAACATGTCATGTAACATTTTAAGGGTATTTTTTAACTAAAATAATAAGTGTTTTGTATATGAAAAAAAAATCCACATATGAATTCGATGTGCATGAAAACATATTATCATATTGTAGAAATATATTTATAAATTCATCATATGTTTCAAATGAAATATCATCTAAAATAAAATTGAATGATTAAATGTTACTATGAAATCATGTATAGTAATTTTTTTACATATGATATTACAATGAGATAATTATCATGATGATATGAAAATAAAACTATTTATATTGTTAAAGTAGTTTTTAAAAAGAATTTAAAATATTGAAAAAAGGATATAAGTATTAATATATATGTATATATATATATAAACGATTGAAGTGGGATATGGGACAAATAATCATCTACTGGTAGGTGATATACCCTGTTTCCCTTCGGTCATGGGTTTATACACCACGACCTCACTGGATTTGACAGTTTGTCACATGGCTTATAGGAAAACAGTTTTACAAAAACTACTTTTTAATGAATAAAATTCCATTAAAAATTAAATTTTTATATAAAAAACATGTTTTATATATTTATATATATGTTTTTTCATAAATATTTAGTTAATATAATTAAATAGATAAATTTTACAATATTATATTTAATTTAATTAAAAAACAAAAATATTCATAGGAAATCAGGGATGTTATATACACAGGTACCAAAATATTTAGAAATGAAATGATAAGTAAAATGTATCATAGAGAGGTCCCCTTAGTCAAAAAATTATAAAAATTATTTTCAAGTGATAGATAAAAATCATTTGGGAGTTATTTATCCTAAAAAATAAAAAATAAAAATATAGTAGAGTACAGTTTTAAAAATAATCTAAAATGAATAATTAAAATTAATTCATTAAAAATTGTATATTATAGAAAATATACATCAACATATCCATATATTAAAATATATAATTAAACTATCTTGAAACAAATCCATAATGTACATCATAAAACGTTCATCGAACATGTAGGTGGAGAATGAAAAATACCTTCTGCTTATCACAATAAAAATCTCATAATTGATGTATAATAAAGTCTTTTTTTATTTTTTGACATTTAATATCTATATGAATATTGTGGTTTGAATATTGGGTAAATTAGAAACTACATTATAGGACTTACCTAATTTATATATATGAATAGTCATTCATAATCCTTTTAAAATAAAAAAATAAATTTCAATTTAGAAATAATGTAACACTTTTCAAAGGTAAAATTCCATAAAAAATTTATATGAAGAAAAAAAATCATATAACTTTATTTGTAGTTTCATTAACCAATGTAACCCTATCCGATTTATATATAACATCACTAAAACCATACTAGAATCGTTATCATATTATAGGAATCATAGTTATAAAACATTTTTTTATCATAGGGTATAATGGTTAATAAAAAACAATATTCACACATCCATGATCCAAACATAACTTGAAATGAATCATCATGTATCCACGAACTTATATCAATGACCCTTCTGGTTGTATTGGGGACCATTATTCAATGTAAAATCTAAAACGCTTGACTATATTTTTGTATTACTAAATAATTTTGTATATATATTATTAATATATCATATGTCATATTCATTCCATTATCCCCAAACATTTTTAAAAAAATTGATATTCCTAACACATTTTAAAAAAACATTTAATTTTAACCAATTAATGTGTTTAAATAATAATTTATATAAAAATATTAATATTACCTAG
This sequence comes from Viscum album, assembly GCA_963277665.1. Lineage (NCBI taxonomy): Eukaryota > Viridiplantae > Streptophyta > Magnoliopsida > Santalales > Viscaceae > Viscum > Viscum album. Next base: position 2,001,085,469 of record OY728157.1, read on the forward strand.
TATTTCACTAAAAGTAACAATTAAACCAAAACATATTATTAAAAAACTCATACATTCTAAATTAAAATATAATTTTTTTTAAATATAAGACCACTTTTTCAAGTCAAATATCATGATTTATAAAAAATTGGGAGCGGTGTATTACAAAAAAAACTCAGTATTTTTCTAATCAATAAAATAATAAAAACGCAAAATAAAAAAATATCAACTCATAATTTATTAAAAAAATAAAAAAAAATTAATCAGATAAATATAATAATCATTGAAAAAAATAAAGGGCTCTTTTCTTATAAATATTTTCAATCAATGACATAGTTCTAGATCTGTTGGTATCAATATTGGCTGAATCATTCAATAAAATATATTAATAAAAATGATATTTTTAACTATATATTCATGATATAAGAAATGATGTTAATGTTTTAATGTCAATTTATGATCATAATTGGGTTGAATTTTGAATAATTAATATATTTACAAAAAATCATTAATCTTTTAAGGAAATTTATCAGTAAGAATTATGGTTACAAAATTTTTCATCTAATAATGAATTTTCAATTTTTTGACAAAAAATAGAATTCACGGTTAACAAGCATATTTACCTAGTCATGTAACAAACCCAATATTTTAAATTGTATCAAATTTTATAACATATTGGGTTAAAAAATCCTGAATTTAAATCCTGAATCCTCCATAAACGTCTCCAAACATTATTATTTAATACATTCTTAATATCTACCATTGATGACTTTTCATAGTTAATGGAGAACATTTTTTTATTTTAGTTAAAAATAAAAAGAAAATATTGGCATGATAAACTAGTTTTAAGTTTAAATGGTAGACCATAACATTGAAAATACTACATTGAATATTAGGAATAGTTAGATCTATAACATAAATATACCAGATGATGACCCATTGGTTATGAATATCATAGTTTATTACTAATTTTGTTGATGAAAATCACTACGTTTAAGATGATACAAAACACTATAGTAATAATTTTTTTTATTAAATTACCTTATAATTAATTAATTTTCCCAAGATATGAATATATGTAAAAATATAATTATATATATTTCATATAGATATTTATAGGGAATTAATTGGGTTTGATTATTTATAAGTAATTTTATTTTTGAATTCCTAATTTTATTCGATGTACTTAACTGATTTTCATTATTAAATTCATCAAAAATTTAATATTATGAAAATTTATAACTTTGGATTAAATTAAACATGTTTATTCTAAATATATAATTTGTATCAACCAATTTTTTATTACATGTTAAATTTTTATCTTAATTAATTTTAATAAAGGAGATAAATATTTTGATTAACTACATATAATAATTTTTTGGAATAGAATATTATAGGGGATAAGTAGTTTATATAAACAATATATTTATATTATAATAGTTTTTTATGTCTATTTATTAAAATAAATAGGATTTTAAAGATTAAATTTAATTAGTATTAATGAATATTTAATTCTATTAAGATTTAACTAATGATTTTATAAATATAATTACATAATAAAATTTATAAAGAAACACCTTTTTAAAAAATTTAGGAATTTTTCAATAGGATGGTGATGAATGGTGTTCTCTATAACACCCTAATACTTTGTGTAATATTTTTTTAGAATTAATTTAATATTTTTAATATTTTTCAAATCAAAAAACAATAAAAATAGTTATATATATATAAATATATTAAAGCACTGAATTTTTATTTCTTTATATGAAATACCATGTTAATCATAAACTACACACAACAAAAAGTTTATGTTTCCTTAAACGGTATATTGAGGTTATCTTACATTACATGAAAAAGTGCTTTTTAGAGAATAATAAAATATTATTATTTTAGATAATATGATATCACCAAGCCATTAAATTAGTAGTTATGAAAATGGATTACTAACATATGAAAATCAATGGTTTACACAAATATAAAATCAATTCTTTATTTAGAAATTAATAAAATATTAATATGAAAACCAATGAAGTAGAAAGGAAAATATTATTATTTTCATGCTCACAAAGCTATTTTATCCTTAAAAAATAAATTAATTATAACTATTATGTGATATTAATTTAATATATATATTTAATATTAAATCTAATATATTTAATGTTCTAACAATATATTCTATGGTCATTGGATAAGAACAAATCATATTTGATGCATAAAATAAAATATTTTTATAGAAAGTAGTTTTACCACCTTTTAATGGAGAAAATATTTTAAATCCTATTTCTTGCACTTTTATAAATTTTATATGTCAAAATAAAATTCATCATTGAATGTAAAACAAAAATACTAGGTTAGTGATATTTTTTTGTAATGTTTCATTTTGTAATGAATTAGTTAAAATACTAAATTTTAATGAAAAACTAATTTTTCATCAAATATATATATAATGATAAATTATATTTTATATTGGTTTCAATTTTTTATTATATAACAATGTAAAATTAAGCATAACAATGGAATAAATCATTAATATAAGGGCCCAAATAAACTAACAACTTTTCCAAATCCAGTATAATTTCCATATTTCGGTCATAAACCTTCAATTATTGAGTTTGGTTGGTTTTGTCTGACTATTTTAGATAAAAGCATGGGTGAACCTAACTTGTTTCAAAAAAATTCATGTGTGTCCTTCCCATTCCCTTTAAAATTCCACCATCCATCGTAATTCCTAACACCTCTCAAACCACTTAGGATTATCCAAGATCTACCCAAAACACAATCCAACAACCCTCTAGAAGGTGGTATCCCATTATAAAGAAGTTTCAGGTTGCAGTGTAGAGGAATTGAAAGACTTGTGCACATCTCTGGAAGGTGGCTCACATGGTGGTAGAAGTGACCGAGTGGAGGAGGTTCTTCAGGTGGATATAGGAATCAAGTTGGTTTCAGCAAATGCATCCATGGTTACTGAGGTGATCGAAGGAGTCTGTGAGGACCAAGACACTGGTGGGGGCTCTCAGCGTTTCTCTCTGGAGAATACCTCAATGCAGTTTATGGGACGAGGCTTTCATCAGGCAGGAGTCTTCCAGCTTCCAAGTCTGTCCCTTTAGGTGATCCCTTATTATGCTGAGAAGGTTACAGCTGGGGGGAAAAATATGTTCTATCAAAACCGGTTTGCAATGTTGGGAGAGGACGACTGCCACGCGAGTGCAGAACGAGATGGGATGGAGGGAATCCATAGAGAGGGGAAGACACACTTGGCAGATGAGGGAGATTCCCATGAGGATAGTGAAGATCCTTTGGATTTACCTACTGAATCCAAGGAAATTGACATTGCGGAGGAATATCTCAGATCCTCCTCAAGTAAAGTAAAGTACACCTCTATTGATTCAGATGGATTTATTAAGAACAACAGGATGGTGCTCCATAAGAAAGAGTTTTCCAACCTTCCTAGTCCTCCTACAACTAGATCTGCAAGTAAGGGAAAGTTGCCCCCAAAATCTCCCATATCTGTGATAAACCTACATACTGTGCTCAATACATCATGTGACATGGTGGATGCAGGTGGCGAGGCTTTTGTCCCGGCCAACCACCTGAGTGGAATATAGACGAGGGATCCTGGAAAGCAATGTGAGTCAAACTTCACTGGTGACCCACAGTGGAAAATATGCTCAGTTCTGGAAGACATGGACCTACTTATGCACTCAGATGAAGAAATGGCAGAAGAAGCAATGGACTTGAAAGCTCTGAAGAAGATGGGAAGAATGATTTGTGTGACCACCACTAAGGAGGTTGGTGAGTGGATTGATAAGCAGGCCCGCATTCTGTTGGGAGACTTCAATATGGAGAAGATCAACATGGGGGAATTTGTGAAGGCTTGGGACAACTTAGAGAATTTGTATGAAGGAATCCTTAAGGGCTACTCAGACTCATAGGTAAATTCAATCCCTTGGATTTTTTTAGGGAGAGGGATTCCAATCGGCTCAAACTTTTTTTCAAAAAAGTTGTAATCTCTTTTGGTGTTTAATCCTGTCAGGGTTCTCACTTCACCCTTTAAAAGTGTTTTGAAAATAAAAATGTAATGATGGATGGATGGTATAAAAACATCCAAGGAATCCATTTGCTGATAACCAAAAGAAGTTACCCGATTAAGAGTAACACCCTCCCTCAAGCCCCTCTCTTTTATTTCCATTCTCCACTGCCTAAAATCTTCTTATTACATGATTTTAGATCAAAACCAGTATAAAAAATATACAATAATTTTTTTATGATAAGGGTTAAACCTTAACTTACCCACACTTCTATCTAACGGGTAAGGAACACAATGTTTACGTGTTTGGGGAATAGCCACCTCATGAAATAATGATTGTTCATTTTTCTTTTACCGCCTATCATGATAGAAATTATGATGGAAACACTATTTATATATGATATATATAATATTTATATTGTCTTTATTATTCTTTATTTTTTATTTATAATATAACCTTATGCATTCCATCTAGTGTAAACATGATAATTTCATTTGAGGAAGTGTGGACTACCACCCCCTCAAAGTGATGTGACTCATTCACACACTAAATTCAATATATTAATGATATGTGTGTTCAACCTATATGATATAAATAAGATAATAATAATATTATAATTACATTATATATAGTTATACATATACATATCTATCATTTACTTTCATTCTTTAAAAATATCAACAAAATAGAAGCATCGTTCATGCGTATGTACAACAAACCGTCTCAAAGAATAGTGTATTCCATTTAATACATAAATATTCTATAGTTTATTATAATAAAAATACAATTAATATTAATTACATTTATATAATGTTTTACATTGTAGAAATAATTATATAAGTAGAGTGAACAAATATATAACAAATTATGTCCTAAGTGAAAAACAAAGTGATTATTACCCGAAGTGTGACCATAACATGAAATTATTAACAAGTGGGTAATATAAAGTCATAATAAAACCATATATGGTATTAAATAGAATAATATTGTTATGTAAAATACGTCTAATAATGTTAAATTTGTTATACTGGAGTTTTGAATGAGTACGATGAGAGTTCATATACAATGTAATGGGATTCCATCTCACTTTTTATTTCCATGAGATACATACCTTAATTATAAGTCATTTAATTTGTGTGGTGTGTATACTAGACATGGATATATTATATGACACTTATAATTTAATTTATGGGTTTTTAAATATCCATTTCATGATCTTTTTATCATGGGGTCTATGTTTAAAAAGATACCAAATCAGTAAATGATTTTGTCTCAATTTTCCTTCTTTGAGACAAATTCCATGCAATGCACCAATATGTTTCCATGGGGTATATATACAGCCTTTGAGATGTTAAATTACTAATCCCATTATTTTCATGAAATTTTAAACTTCATGTAATGTTATTATTTAATTTTTATATGATTCAATGTTACTAAATTGGTAACAATTTATGGCTACAATCTCACCATTTACCGAGATTGATTATGATTATAATCCCATTGATGAAATATTATGATCCACATCACAATAAATCTAATGATTTTTCATACCCTATGGTTATTCATGCAATATCAATGTAATGGTACCATTTTTCAGTCTTTTTTCATAAGACGGTCAATAAAGTGTTTTTAGGAAAGTCTTACACTACCTCTCTCTTTGGTTGGAAATCTATGTTCTTTTAAACTCATGATTTATAACTACATTTTCAAAAAATAAATTATGTTCCAAAAGTGTTTTAAGAAATTTTCAAGACTCCTTTATAAGTATTAAATCAATTTTCAATGATTTGGATTTCAAATCATTTTTTGGATTTTATTATAAGTTTTCAATGTTTTCTCAAAGAAATATTTTTTTAAAAAATTATTTCAAGATTATTTTATTGTTTTCAAAGAATATGGTTTTAAAAATTATTTTTCTCTTAATTTAAATATTTCTAAGGAAATTTTTATTCAAAATATTTAATTTTTTTTATTTTTTTATAGAAAATAGTTTTTAATGTTTTATAGTGATTCATTTATATCCTTTCAAGTAAAATGGTTTTCAAAATGTTTTAATGATTATTTTATATTTTTTCAAGGAAAAAAGGATTTAAAAATATTATCCTTATAATTATATAATTTTTCAAGAAAAATGGTTTTCAAACGTTTTTCAAGAAATTTCAATTTTATTATCATGGAAATTGGTTTCATAATGTTTTATGTTTTAAGGAGTCTTTTTCAAAGAATAAAATATACTATCCTAAATAAATGTTTTAAAAATATAATTTCCTATTATTTTTCATCTAATATGACATACCTTTATGTAACTCATTCCAATATAAGAAATTATCCAAAGGTTCCATTAATATTTATTCCGGACTAGTTTATATTTTTATGTAATGACACTTTTGACACATGTATCTATTCAATGAGTTTTATGCTTTTTAAACCCAATTCTTTTCATGGGTTATTATTTAATGAATTTATTTTGAAACCTGTCTATTTTCCATAGGTTATGATGTGATTAAATTTTAATGATATCTATTTCATTTCATGGGATATTATTTTATGTTTATAGAACCCATCTCTTTTTATGTGTTATGATATGTTGAAAGTTTTATTATTTAATGATATTGGTGGGACTTATTTCTCCTTACAATTTATTAGGTAATTGTTTATATCTCATGAGATAACTATAGGTATCAATTTGATGGGTTTGATCCACTGTGGGAAGATGGATAAACCTGATCCCATTAATGGAAAGAACTACGACTATGGATAGCGTTGTTCCCCACCCAGTATGTGTATTCACCATAAAGATATAAGATAGGGAAACCCTATTCAATATGGGAAGATATGATAACCCTATACACTATGGTAATATGGGGAAACCTTATCCAATACAAGGAATTTACTATGACTCGGGATGGTGGTGTGCCCTACCTAGTAGGTGTAGTTCCCATGAAGTTCTCTGATAAGTTATATAAATTCATATTTACTTATAGGTAATGATATCACATATTTATGTATGAAATAATTACATGCATAATTCTTATGTTATGCTTTCATGGATTATTCTCTTGATTTCCTTAGGATTCATGTCTTATAAACTAAACATATTTATTCCATGATTAATGTTTATGATCGTCGATTTTCAGGGTATGATCTAATAATTATCATGATCATGTTCTCATGACACTATACTCATTTTTATTCTTATATTTCTTCCTTGTCTACCCTTAAAAATAATCTAATCTCACATCTTTTTATGTTTACCTTCCTATGATATGAAGATATTTATTATGTATGGTGTTTCTAAAAAGGGATCCAGTCATGGAGAACCATGTGGGAGATAATGTTTCTCTATTATGTACCATTGTTTATGTTTTTAGGTTTCAAATGGAACTAATAAAATATAATATTTTGTCATATGTTTGTGGAATGTTTAGTATTTTGTATATGTGATGTAATGTGTTTGTACGTCAATATTGGGATACTATATTTGGTATCAAGGCCATTTTTTAGTTAACTATTGGAAACTAGGATAAAAAATTTTAGTGAGATCCCTATGAACATTTCTTAGGGTTTTTATAGGTATTTATCTAGAGATAGGTATGTGGATTAGTTAATATTTAGGAAAATGTATTAGAATTTTGGGTAAGGATAGAGTAACTGGTTTCCTAGAAATACTTACATTTCTAGATACAAAAAGTGGATGTGGATCTAACAAAAATTTACTTTGGGGTAACAACTCTAACAATATGTCATGTGCCTAACTGGAGGTAATCTAGATCTTGACAATTTGCCTCAATACAAACCATGATTGACACTCATGGGGAATATGCTTTGGAAATTCACAAATTATTCATGAACCATCATGAAGGATTTAAATGGAAGTTTACTTTGTATAAACTAGGAAAAATTTAGGGTGTAATTGATTTAAAAAATAGTTTTCAAGATTTAGACATCTTACAAGTATTTTTTCATAATTATGTGGTTTTTATGATATGTTTTTCTCACCATGTTATTTCTGGTTTTATTCAATGGAAATAGTAGAAAGAATCATGGTTAACATTGAATGTTTCAAATGTGGAATGTATTATAATTATGTAAATAAATTTACCAAGTTGATATCTCAAAATTATAATAAAAAATATGTATCAGTGTTGGTTATACTCCTGAAAATAAAATGATAATAAATAACATGTCAAAGGTTTATGAGGTTCCTTAGCTATTTTTTACATTAAACATAATAAATAATTATAATATTTTGGTTGAGAATCCATAAGACATGATTCATATTTCATTTTATATGAAATATGTATTAAGGAATAATTTTATGAATCCTGAGTAATGGTTTAAGAATAATATTAGATTAATGATATTTTGAGGTTTTGGAATTCAAAGATTATGTTATATAAATCATGTAATAAATAATTAATTTTAGTATAAGTTTTCCATACCGAATGGAAAAGGATATGTTTAATGATAATGAAGACATATAAAAGTGATATTTTGATTAAGGGAATGAAAACCTTAATGTGTAATAAATATTGAGAAACTTTTGTTTATCTTATATAGAGAGATGATTGAACTTGATAATATAGATAGTATCAATGACCATAGAACAAAATAATGAATTGTTGAAAAAAAATTATTTATAATGGATGGAGTATAAATCATCTTGTATTTATCGAATATATCTATTATACTTTATAATAATGAACCATGCATGTCTTCCAAAAGAAATTATATATGTTAATTCAGTTTATTATAATGTTTCATGAGGATTTATGATGAGGGTATTAACAAGATTGGAATGTGACAACCAAGATATACTTTGTGATATTTGGGGATCAATGATAATTTGATTTCATTACTTTCTTTATAAGGTTTTGGATCTTCATATTTTAGGATGGTTATGAGGTTAAACCTTTATGGAAAGAATAAGTTACAGTTTGGATGAAGTTTGAAAGATTAATGTATTATCTCACACATGATTATTAAGGTTATAATGACGTTTTTTATGATAACTGATGACAAATGGGATATAATATCATTGATCTCATGATCTGTTAGTAAATTAACAATGAAAAATTCACTTTCCTTTTTAGAGAAATATAGAAAGTGTATTGAGGAACAAAAAAGTGTGAGATTGTCCTAATATCCTGAAAGTGAATATTTTCATAAAAATTCAACAATTTTAGGAAACATTTATCTTGAAACTAAAAATGTTGTCCTAATACCATCATTTATGATGAATAAAATTGCCCCATAGATCATTATTTAATTGTGTATTTGTGACTTTTAACTTTATCCTAACCATGTTTTAAATCACAATCCATCAAAACTTGATAGATAGATTTTTCATCCATGTCCATGCTTTAACTTCCCGCCTATGTAATACTATATGGAAATCTAGATATATGTTACTTTGGGCCGGTTCTATGTTTCCCACTTACCATTTTTAAAGGTATATTTAACATTTTTTTTATAATGTGGGTTTTTATGAATGGAACTTTCACGTATTAAACCATTGATAATATATAATAATTTTGAGGGGGAATTTCAATTTCATGGGTGTGGAGGTTAATATCATGAAATATATTTTTTGAATTAATTTAATATATTTTTTATTTTTTATTTCACACAACACTGGAATTAGTTATATATGTATATAATAAATAACTAAGTTTTTCGTGAATTATACACAGTACCAATTTAATTATACACTACACACAACATAAATGTTAGTTTTCCCAACACAGAACATTGAGGTTAACTTATATTACATGAAAAACCGAGTTTTACCAAACAATAATATATTATTTAAAATATTATTATATAATATAATAAGATTTAAACTATCCATTATATTAGTTATTATGAAAAGGTTTAACATTCTTATTAAAACCTATGGTTTACACAAATATAAAATTAATTAATTGGTAGAAAATTAATATAAAATGATTATGAAAACTTATTTAATATAATGGAAAATATTATTATTTTAATTCTCATAATGTTGTTTTACCCTATTAAAAAAATTAATTACTATTATTAAGTGATATTAATGTTATATATATATTTAATATTCAGAAAAAAAAATTAATGTAATACCGTAAATTCTCTAGGAATAGGATAATAATATGCTTAATTTTACACATAAAATGGTATATTTTATAAAAAACACTTTTCCTCCTTTTAATGGAGAACCTAATTTAAATAATTTTTTTAGAAATTTTATAAATCTTATATTTTAAAATAAACTACAGAATTTAAAAAAACTTAAAAAATTTCGTTAGGGTGAATTTTTTGTATTTTTCTATGAAGTTTCACTTTTAAAGAAAAAATGAAAAATACTGAACTTTAATTCAAAACTAATTTTCCATCTAATTTATTTATAAGGTAAAATTGTATTTTATATTGGTTTAAATTTTTAATAAGATAATAATTTCATCAATTAATCTTATATATGTTATAATAAATTTAACTTTGAAATTGAGTATAAAAACCTAGAAATCATTTGGACGTTTTAACTTTTAAAACCAGAATTATCATTTCGTATGATGGATTAATTTTAAAATAATGTCTACCACATATGTATATAGAATTTTTAAAAACATTATTTCATATTTTTAATCAATATAATTTAAAATATATAATAATCTCAAGTTAGTTTTTTACCAAAAATATTAGTGAATTCAATTCAAATTAATTATTGTTATTAAGGTAAAATTAATCTTAACAAAGGAATAATCCTTTGATTTAAGGGACCAAATGCCTTATAAAATTATCAAACACACATTTTATTTCCATATTAAGGGAATAAACCATTAATTATTTATTTTTTATTACATTTTTATGTAAAAATATGTGTACAACTAACTTTTTTTTAAATGAAACGTACATCATTTCCCTTCTGTATGAAAGCCCACCACCTCTCCCACTTTCCCACACCTCTCAAACAACTTATTTTTGGACAATATTTTTCTAATATTTTTCTAAAAAACCCTAAATTACTCCTTTTATCCTTATTTTTATTATAAATACATCTGTGGAATCCATTTGATGCAAACCAAAATGAGTTTCCCGTTTAAGAGGTAACGCCCTCCATTAAGCTCCTTTCAGAAATTTCTATTCTCGGCTCCCTAAACATTAATTATTCCATTATTTTATATAAAATATAGTATAATAAATATAATAAAAATTATGCTATTTTTTGTCCAAAACACACACACACTTCAATCTAATGGTTAACGAATATACTATTTACATCTAAGGTGAACTACCGCCTCACGAAATGATGATTGTTCATTTTTTCCTTTACCTATTCTTATGGTGTAAATTATGATGGAAAATATATTTACATATGTGATATATATGATATTTATAATGTATTTATTCTTTTTTAATTTTTATTTAGTACATAACCTTCTACTTTCCATCTTGTTTATATAAGATAATTTCTTTTGAGGATGTGTGGACTACTGCCCCCTTAAAGCGATGTGATTCATTCATACACTACATGGAATATATTGAGGATATGTTTAAGGAAACTAGATGACATATATGACATAATAATTTTAATTTAATTGTATTATATACATATATACATATACATATATGTCATTTACTTTAATTCTTTCAATATGTCAATAAAATAGAAGCAGTGTCCACGCATATGTACGACCTACCATCTCCACGAACAATATATTCCATTTCATAAATATATATTTTATAGATTATTATAATACTCATAAAATGATTATTAATTATATTTATTTCCTGTTTTAAATGATATAAGTCATTATATATGTATAATGACCAAAGATGTAAAACAATTTGGGAAAATACAAAAAACAAAGAGAATATGACCGGAAGTGTAACAATAACATTAAATTGTTTACAATTGAGTAATATAAATTCATAATAAAAAAAAATATGGTTTTATGAATAAAAATATGGTTCTTTAAAATATGTATAATATAGTTACACTTATTATATAAGAGGATTTAATGAATACAATAAGAGTCATGATGCATGGTAAGGAGATTTCATCTCATATTTTATTTTTGTGTGACAAATTCCTTAATCATCACTCATTATTTTTGTATGGTCTGTATATTAAAAATAAATGTATTATATGATTATTATAATTAAATTTATTGTTATTTACATATCCATTTCATGATATTTCTCTCATGGGGTCTATGTTTCAAAAGGTACCAAATCGGTAAATTTATTTTGTCTTGATTTGCATTTTTTGAGAAACATTCCATGTTATGCACCTAAATTTTTTCATGTAGTTTATATTATAGAAACCCTAAATTTTAATACATTAAAATTACATCACTTTTTAATAATATTTATTACATATAGAAATAAACAACCAATTACTGTATTCATTTATTTCCATTAGAAACATGGAAACATAAACACATGTATATGAGTGAGCTACATTATCTCCCACTAGGTTCTCCAAGACTAGAATCCCTCTTAGACATATCATACAAAAAATATATCATCAAAACCTAAGGAAGGAAAAATAAGAAATGGGTAAGATGAGATTCTCATTATAGGTAAATAAGGGATACATGTAAGCATAGACATGAGCACATGGTTATGAGAACATGATCATGAAAAGAGAAGATCATACCCATCACATCAAAGATCATATACATGAATAATATCATAAAGCTTGGAAGTTCATAAGACATGAATAATAAGGATATAAATAACATAATCCAAGAAAACATAACATATGAATAATACGTGTAGTTTCAGAAGACACAAAATCATATATAATGATTCCATATTAGACAAGGTATCACTGCCAAGACCATCATAGTGAAAAATTCATTTACTGAACTCAGATCACACCCCATTCTAGCTATGTATTACTGAATCGAGATCAATCCTTACTTTTTCCCCACAATATTTAACCATGTTGACATTCTATCCTTGTCAATATCATGAGATATAAATTGTTACCCAATTCGTTGGAGGGAGATACAGGTCCCCGCATCTCATAATGAAATCATACATACATGTCCCAAAAAATCATAAAACACATATCATAACCCATGAAATGAAAAAGGTATCATAAATATTTAATCATATAATAAGATATATAGAAATATAGGTTTAATTATCATTTCACCAAACCATAACCCATTAAAGGAAGTAGGTTTCTAAAGAAAATATCATATTGAAGGGAAACGGGTACTATAAGCACCATTCCATAAAATCATAATCCATTGAAAATATAATATGAATAGAAACATTTGATCATTTCTAATAAGTAAATTATAAATATAAACATATTTTCTTTTAGGTGGAAAATAACTTAGAATGATATTTTTAAAACATTTCTTGATGGAAATATCCTTTTTTCCAATGAAAAAATGCACTTTTAAATAGAAAAACCTTTTAAAAACAATTTTATTACAAAATAAACTTGAATTATTATAAAGAAATATTTGAAAAACTTTTGGAAACATTTTTATTAGAAAATATGTAGTGAGAGTTTTAAAATGTTTTGAAAACCATTTTCAATGAAAAATTTTGAGAGAGGTTGATTTTTTTTAAAACCTCTAATTTGAAAATACTTTGTAAAAATATAAATAATTATTGAAATCAATTTTAAATTAGTGTTCCTTGAAAAATTATAAATTAACCTCAAAAACAATTAGAAAATAAGTTTCCTTGAAAACATATAAATTAATATTCGAAACATTTTGAAAACAATTTTCCTTTAAAATATTAAAAAACCATGAAATTATTTTGAAAACAGTTTTCCTTGAAAACATATAAATAATGCTTAAAAACATTTTGAGAACCATTTTCCTTAAAACTTATAAATTAATATTTAAAACCTTTTGAAAAACACTTTCCTTGAAAAATACTTTGAAACATGAAAATAAATCATGAAAATGTTTTGAAAACCATTTCATTGAAAATTATTTTTAGAAAAAGTTTCATAAAAATTATCCTTTTAAATAAGAAAATGAAGCTTCATAGAAATTATAGTTAGTATATATATACATGTTGTACTAGGTAAGAAGCATATTACTTTTTCATGGTAAAATGATAAAAAGATAAATTTTTAGAAAAGGGACAATAATATTCATCTGAAAACATTGGTAAAAGAATAAAATGGAAAAAAATCTTTTAATTATTTTAGGATAATAGTATAATGTTCTTGGAAACCCATTTTTTTGGAAAACATGGTGTTGAAGGAACATGGATTTGTGACCAAAGGGAGCATAAATTTGGGATTTCTTAAAAAAATATGTACCAATGTGTATAAAAATGGTACCAATACATGAATATATCATGAATAACTGGATGATATGAAAATTTATGAACTTTCTTGAGATATGGATTATATGATTTAAACAAAATAAGCATAAACATAAATAATCACGAAAAGAAATGAAATTGTTTCAATAAATCTTACCCCTTGGGATCCTTGAACTATACTCCCCATGTGAGAAAATGAAATGAAATTAATCTTAAAATATCATCAAAATAATAATATCCATGATATAAAATTTCAAAGTTAGTATATACACCTCATGAAAAATATGGGTTCATAACATGGAATGTCTCTCAAATAATGAAAATTGAGACAAAATTATTTACAGATTTGGTACATTTTGAAACACAAATTCCATAAAAAATAAAATGGATATGTAAATACCCATACTTGTATTTATAATAATCATATAATACATCTATGGGTAGTATAAATACCACACAAAAGTAATAGGTGGTGAATAAATCCATGTAACTCAAGGAAAGGAAAAGTTAGAAGAAATTTTCTTACCACGTGTCTTGAATCTCTTCAAACATGTTCAAAATTCATGTATAATAAATGTATGTTTTTTATAAATCATTTATTAAGGATTATTATTGTATCTAATCTCTCATATGGTTTTATTATGGCCTCACATGACCCACTTGTTATCAATTCTATGTTAAGGTTTCACTTCAGTTAATATTCTCTTAGTTGTTCGCATGTGTCTTAATGTGTTATATCTTTGGTCCTTAAACTCATGTAATTATTTAAAGAATTTAAAAAATGATACAAATATTATTTATATTCATTGTTTTTGTATTATAGTATATAGAAGTATGAAATGGAATACACCATTCCTTGAGATGGTAAGCCAAACTTATGGATGAATAATGTTTCCCTTTTTATTTGTGTATGTATATAAAGAAATAAAATAACATATATGTTTATATATATATTAAAATTAATTTAGCACTATTATTTCATACATATCATATACATTCACGAAAGGCATCCTTAATACATTCCATGTATGGTGTGAATGAATCACATTGCTTTAAGGGGGCTATAGTCCACACTTCCTCAAACAAAATTATCATATTTACACCGAATGGAAAACATAAAGGTATTTTTTGTAAATGTATTAAATATGTTTAAAGAAATAATATCGATAATATATAACATATATAAATGGTTTTTCCATCATAATGACCACTATAAAATTTCGTAAATGAAAATGAACAATCATCATTTAGAGAGATGATAGTTTTCTTTACAAATAAACATTATGTTCGTTACCCATTAAGAGGATGTGTGTGTAAGTTTAGGAAACTATATTTGCATAAAATAATCTCAGTATATTAACGATACATTATTTTTGTATAATAATGTAATAATTAAAGTTTAGGTGGTAGGGGAAAAGTAAAATAAAGGAGCTTAAGGGTGGGTGTTACCTCTTAATCAGGTAAATCCATTTAGTTTATACCAAAGAGGTTATTTGGAATAATTAATTAACAAATATAGGTTTCAATGAGGGAGGAATGGATTTTAAGTATTTTATTAGGAAGATATTGGCTGAACCTAACTGGGTTAAGAGGTATGGTGACATGGGAGAGGTTGTGGTCTTTTATAGGGTAGGGAAATGACACACCTGGAATTTTTTTTAAAAGTTAGGTTTACCCACTATTTTTAACTAATAAAAGTCATAAAAAACCAAAAAAACTAAATAATTTATGGTTTAGGGAATAAATCTGTCCATAAATTTGGTTTTTGGATAAGTGGATAGGTCATTTGGGCCCTTAAATTTAAGGTTTATTCCCTTGTTATGCTTAATCATTATAATTATTTTTAAGAAAACCCATTATACATTCTGTTCAAAAATTAAATTGAACATATTAAAAATTATAAATTACGATGATTACTAATATAAAATTCATTTTTTTCAATTTAAAATCATAAAATTTTCAAAAATTAATGTAAATTTTATCCTACAATCAGGTCGGTAATGTGGGTTTTTAAAGTAAAAATGTTCCAATGTTTGCTTCATTTTATATTAAATTTTATAGTGAAATTGATTCCAATGGTCTACATTGTATTAATTTATAAAAATATTTTCTCATTTATCAATGAAACCAATTTAAAATATAATTTAACTTTCTAAAAAAATTGTATTAAAAAGTAGTTTTGAATTTAAATTTAGAATTTTTAAATATTTATTAAAACATGAAACCTTATAGTAAAATACAAAAAAAATCCAAACCAAATTTTTATATTTAAATTTCAAATATGAAGTTTATTTCTACATATTAAATCTATAAAAGTTACAATAATTTTATTGAAAATGGGTTCTCCATTAAATTTTAGTAAAACTATCATTATAAAAATATAGGCTTTAATGTATAAAATTGGGTTTGATCTATTCTTATTTTTATAAAATATATTTGATGAATATCAAAATATTTTATTCAATATATAACATATATAACACATAAATATAAATCAATGATTATATTTAATTTAATTTAGTATGGTAAAATTGTTTTGTAGCCATATAAATATTATTATTTCCCTTTATATTAAATTTATTTTCATATTTATTTCTAATTAATTGGTAACTTATAAATTCATCTTGTATTATTGTAAACCAAATAATTTTATATATTATTTAATTAAATTCAATACCCCTAATTTAATTTCTAGGTTATATCTTATTGTATTTAATAATAATATTTTAATAACCAATTATTGGTTGGTAAACCTCAGTCATGCTTGTTACGCAAGCCACCGAGGAAATTCATTATTGCATATAATGCAAGAAAACCATTGTGTTTTTTGTGGAGAAGGATACAATTTATGTTGTTTTTAGGGCACTATTAACATGGTGTTGAGTATAATGTAATACAAACACAGTTCTTTAATATAAAATAAACTATTTTTAGTGTTGCATGAAATGAAAAATATCAAAAAGGATAAATTTGTTCAAAAAATAATAATTCACAAAATCTTGGGGTGTTACATTCTACCCCTAAAAAATAATTTCTCCCTCAGAAGTCTTTTGGTTTATCAAAAGAATAATACTTCAAGGTTTCATTCATAGAAACCCACATAAAAAATGAATACTAAAAAATATTTTAAAAAGGGAAATTGGTAAACATAACAAATACATAAAGTAACATGTAATTGGGTTTCCACTAAGGAAAACATAGTTTGGCAGTGAATATTGGACATGGTAGAAAAGAAAAAATATTTATAGGTAGTGGTTTAGGTCATCAAACTAAAAATAGCGAATGATCAAGAAAAGTTGAGGGCCTCAAATTCATAAATATATGATGATTTAAAAGGACATAAATTCAAAAAAAAATAAGGTTTAGGATACACATTTTTTATCATTATCATAACTTTGAGTAATTCATTTACTAAACATGAATATAAGGATGTATTATTAATTGATAAATTTGTATTAACATAATTTCATTATTTTTTGTGTCTTTATGTATTCCTAATTCATCCATTACTCCATCAAATAGAAGTCCATTAATTAACAGTGATTCTAGAAGTGCTAAAATGGAATTTAAGAAAATCATAAGGCTCATAATAGAATTAAATGTATAACTATTTTTCTATAACTATTATTCATAACCAATATGTTTAATACATTAATATGTAAATATAAAAATTAACCCTACTGGTTCATCATTAACAATTATTAAACAAAAATAAATACACATTGACCAGGACATCACATAGGCCAGTGGTCAGTGTAAAACCCTTATCTTCCTTCTATCATGGGTTATAGACCAGCACCTAGACTAGTCTTGATTGGTTTTCACCCAAAATACATGATAAAATTTTCTAAAACCACACTAATATAATTTTCAAAATAAAAAGGATCTACATCCTTGAAATAAGTTTAATCACTATATATCTTGTTAACCATGGTTTTCAATACAATATCAATACATAAATATTTCCTCTGATGTTTAACTTAAACATTTCGTGAATTGTTAACCATATAATTCTTCTGAAATATTAAAGTAAAAAATTTATAAATAAGGTCATTAAATCATTTTTTCATTGATCCCCCATATGTCACAAATTAACACTTGGTTTTCACATTCCAAATATGTGAATACCCTCATAGTAAATTAACATGGAATATGAAAAAAACCTGAATTTCCATAAATAATTTTGGAAAACATGTATACTTACTTCTTCCAAATATTACTGTAAATATTCCTTAAATCCAAGAAGTTGTAAACTTCATCCATTATAGCATGAACTGCTGGTCAACAAGTCCTTAATTAGTTACGAGGTAAGCATTATCGTCCAATTTACTTATTTATTACCCACGTCTATTTATCTGAACAAAAATTTCATAATATAAGTAACATATAAGGGGTTATCTTAACTTATTAAAAATATCATCTTGTCATCAAACCACTTTTCCAGTCCATCAGAAGCATTTAACATAATATTTTAATTTCATAGTGAAAAACATAAACTAAAGAATCTGTGTTTATTTAACCATTTATATAACAAAATTATGGAATCCCAAATACATAAATATGTTTATTATTACAGTTCATCCATAATCCATAAGAATGTAACCTCATAATATTACATAATTCATATTTCTATTCACATTTCAGATATTGTATCATCATCATTAGAAATATAACCATTACTCACACCACTATGATGATTCTCTTCAAGAGCATTCCTCATGTGAGATTGAGTTACATAATGACCATTTATTACACTATTAAAACACTTAACCTTATATGGTGCTATAGGGAGGCCAATATTCTCATCAATTTTTTTGACCAAACACTTTATTTTTCACTTGTAGTTACATACATTGTTTCCTTATTTTCTAAAGTCATAACATCTTCTTGATCTATTAAGACATTCACTTAGGTGATTTTTTCATATTTAAAAAAAAGGAAACTAAATATTATTTCCTCTGTGGTCTCTATTACCTGAACTCTTAGAAAAATCCTTCTTTCTCAACCTTTGTGAGTCCGAGAGTTGGTTATGTTACACATTTTTAACCATGATCAATGAAAATTCATTAGGCATGATCACAAAACCTTTAACTCTTGTGATCATCCCACTAGATTACTCATCATCAAATCTTCCATCACATTCAATGTTAATCCAATCCATTCATGTTCCCACCACTGACTAAAACCATAATAACTGTTTGAGAATTGCTTATCATAGAATAAAATGATTTATTCAAGAAAAGAATTATGTATAGGATGCTTAAATAATGAAACCTTCCATGTTCTACAACATCATAGGTTCATAACAGGTTATTCATTGAAAACTTATATTTAAATCCTTCATAATGGTTCATGGTTAGATTGTAAATTCCCAAAGCATATCTCCTAGGATTGTCAAACTAGGGGTGCAGTAAGACCTGTTGTTGGGTACCATATTATCTCGAGTAAGGCCTGAAATATATTATCAGATTTATTACCCCTAAGTACATCTCTTTCAAAGATTCATCCACTTATAGTATTAAGACAGTTATTTATTACTTGGAAACCACTCACTCTATATTTTACCAAATTTCTAGAATATTATCCTATACTTTCCCTATTCTTTAGACTTATCCATAGACATGACCTTTGATTTCTCACAATGGTTTTTCTCACCCTAGCTTACAAAGTCTAACTAATCATTTTCTTCAATACTAACTATAGTAACCCTCACATTTCATATAATAGAATTACCTCCCTATTGTGGAATACTTAAAACATTATACAAAAAATGTGAAAATACTATATTACATTAGTGCCTTTGAAAAACTAGTAACATAATCATTGGTACATGATCAAGCCACATTATCTCTCACTAGGTTATCCAAGACTAAAAACCCTTTTAAACGTATAATAAAAAAATTATCTACATAACTTATTGAAGGAAACAATAAAAATGTTCAAATGCTCAAAAAGGATAAACTAAGTAGAAATGTTAGCATATACATGAGAATAGGGGTATGAGAACATGATCATCCAAATAAAAGACAACACACTATATATTTAAGATCGTATAAATGAATAATGGGATAAAGAATCGATGCTCATAAGACATGAATCATAAGAAAATATAGAACATAATCCATGAAATCATAACATAGGAATAATACTAGGAATTTTGGCAGAAACATAAGCATGTATAATGATTTATATAGTAATCAATACATCACTGACAAGGCCATATAAGTGGAAAAAGAACATTGTGGAATCGGGTTCACTCCTCATTCCAGCCCTGTATTACTTAACTGAGTTCACTCCTTATTACATCCCTATAATATTAAACTGTGTTTTTTTCACATTACAACCATGTCTATCTCATGAGATATAAATTTTTACCCAATGAATTGGAGGGAGATATATGTAGTACCCCCGATTTCTAGTATGTAACCCTTAACTGATGCTTTTCTTGGTTTTAAAAGTTAAGGGTGATGTATGGGAGAGTCGGGAGATCCTGGATTGAAGTTTGAAGCAAAGGGGAATGTGCACGGGCGGCGCACGGTTTGTCTAAACCCTACATCCAAACCATGCGTGGCTCACTAAGGATGTAGTGGATTCCTCATGGTTGGTGCACGGTTAAGGGAAACTGTGTGATGAGGTCATGCAAGAAGGGTGGCTGAGGCAGTAGCTAATGCACTGTTAGCGCATGGTTTGTCAAACCGTGCAGACTAATTGTGCGGTCACTAAAAATTAGATCCTTAAATTGTGGATCTAACTAGTTTTGCCTCTAATTGCCTCATTAAAGCTCCTAAGTGGACCTAACTCGGGATTTTGGTTCTCGTATGGTCAAAGAGGGTTCTCCCGTCATTCCAGAGGCGATCCGGAGGCTTCTCTTGGAGAATCGAAGCCGGATTCTTGAGGTATGTGGTTGTTCTCCTTCGTTATTAAATGGTTTCTTAGATCTAATTAGATCTACATCTCCCATTCTCTAGGTTTCTTAGATATATTCCCATTAGGGGTAGATATAAGTGTGTGGATGCCAAATATGACTATATTTTGTCTTGGTTGTGTTAGGATAAGAGATCTAAGGTGGGGTTTTGGAGATTTGACCGGGTGTTCTTGAGTGTTCTTCGTTCGTTGCTTGGTTTCACATTTTTGTTGAGGTAGGTGGCTTCACTCTTGACTCCTCTTGTTAGAATTGGTTGGATTAGTTTCAAATTGGATATTTTAATTTAATTGATTGTGAAAAGCATGGAATAAATCTTATTTAGTGATGATTTATAGTTTTGACGAAATTGTGAAATATTGGTGAATTGTGTGCAAAGTGATTTGGCTATTTGAATTTAAAATGTTTTATTTTAAATTATGAAATTGCTGAAATTATAAATGGTTTGCTGAGAAATTGGTTTTCAATAAAAAGTGTGTTTTATTGAAATAGTTTTGATGGATTTTGTTTTCAATAAAAAGGAAACTTTATTGAAATGGTTTGAATTGTTTGAACACACTTGGTTTGGATGGAAAATGGTTTTTAATAAAAGGTGTTTTATTGAAAGGATGGTTTGGCTTGATTGTTGGGAATGTGTGGTGTGTGTTCATATTTCATGTACGTGGATTGGTTTAAATATGAATTTTTTCTCGGTTCCAAACGTTTAATGGAACATGGTAACTATATGTACGAGGCTTGGTTGAAATATGACCTTGTGCTCAGTGCTAAAGGTGTAATAGCACATGGGAAATAATTACCTTGTGAAGACTTGGTAGATCGACGAGAGACCGCTCATGAGTATGGAACTATCATAACAATGCATGCATGGTTGATTTCACAGGTTTGTGAAATGGTTGGGAATGCCAAAAAGGGATGTTTGTGAAATGCTTTGGAAATTTGTTTGGTTATTTTTCGGGAAAAATAACGTTATGGAAAATCAGGTTCAAATTTCACTTTGATGATTTTGAGCATGGATGGTTTTGGAAAAATTGTTTATATTTAGTTATAAACTACTTTGGTGAAAATGTTTTATATAAACTGTTTTTGTATAAATGTTGCTAACTCTTCTATCCTAGTGGCATGAGTAGGGAAGTCATTGAATAAAACCTACTGAGTATTATACTCACCCCTTCTTTGGATCCTTGGTGATTTTGCAGATGTTGTATTCCAAGACACAGGTAGAGGTAATGCATCTCATTACTAGTGGCTCGTGGTGATGTTTGGGAGATGTTGTGGAGCTTGGAGCTTGTAGACCACTGAGTCGTGGTGTCTTTTGAGAGTCTTGTGTTGTTCTTCTATTTTGTACCTTGCTATTTGGTTGGTCTTCCACTGTTGTGTACTCTGATGTGGTTTAATATAAATGAAGTTGTTGATTAGTCTTTCATATTTTCATGCATCATATAGTGAATGGTTAATGGATGGGTTTATTTTCATAAAGGTTAAATCGTCCCTCAATTGTATTTGAAACCCTTCGGCATTTATTTCTAGCCTCTAGCATCTTGGGGATGTCTCTTAAGGCCTATTAATGACTCGTTGTACTCTCAAGCCAATGATAATTGGCGGGTCATTACAAATGGTATCAGCTTGTTCACTCCTTTCCTAACAAGTAGTCATCGATGTTCTTGGTCTTGGAGTTGAAATTCCTTCTTGTCTATTCCTTGGGTGGTCATCTTAGACAGGAGTAGTATTGTAGGAACTTGAAATGTATGGCATAAAAGGACATAGCTAACCTGTTTATGGCAAACTTCAAGTTACCAGGGTGTTGGGTAGATAAGTGTTTTTGATACACTTCTATAATGTTGGAAATCTCATTGTCGTGGGTTTAGCCAATGAGATGAGCATGGCATCCGTTGTAGAGGAATGACTTCCCACTAGGATTGCATATCTCATTGCGAGGAATGAGTAAGAATTTTGTGAAAGGTAAATTTTTTTGAAAAATGTGGAAATTGTTTTCGACCGAAAGACTTTGAAAACAAGGTATTTGGTGTATTTTGAAAATGGATTGATTTTCAAAAAGTTTGTTGAATTTTTTCAAAAATGGTTGACCATGGAAAAAGGTTGTTTGAGAATAATTTTGTGATAGTATATGTGATCGAATTTGAAATTCTAAGCCAACCATTTCGAGAGAGTGAGATTGAAAGAGTTTGTTGTTGGTTTAGAAAATGGCACCTGGTAGGTGTTGTCGAAACCAACCTGAAGAAGCTACAGAGAATGTGGTTTCACCGGAATGACGTGTGAACCAAGAGCTAGTTCAGAGTATTGTCTAAGATTTTCAAGCTGTGGATACGGGGAACCGGTGGAATGAGGCATGACATGTGGATCATACCATCCAGTTCATGAAGTAGAATCCACCGAACTTTAGGGGTGATGCTAAATCTGAGAAGGATGAGATGTGGCTAAGCAGGATGATTCATATATTCGATTTCATTGGCACACCAGTAGAGTATGTGCTATAACTGTTGATGAAGCTGAGCTGAAATGGGATTTCTCTATGTTGGAGATGGATTTCTATGATATAATCTTGGGTATGGATTGGTTGACAAGGTTTAAGGCTCACATCGACTGTTATAGGAGAACGGTTAGTTTCACAACTGAGGACGGAATCGACCATCTCTTTAGAGGAGAGAGAATGGTAAAGAAAGGTACAAAGATCTTGTTGGAACCAATGGTGGGAATGATCTCTAACCAATTGGCAACATTGACTTTGGCATCATTGGAAGAGAGAGAGGAAAAGAGTTTTCCAGCTGTGGTGGATCAATTTCCTGATGTTTTTCCTGGAAACTTCTCAGGATTACCACCTGTAAGAGAAGTGGATTTTACGATTGATCTCCTTCCGGGGACCAGTCCTATCTCACTTACATCTTATAGGATGGAACCAATAGAGTAAAAGGAGTTGAAAGTGCAGTTAGAAGACATGGAAAGCAAGGGTTTTATTCGGCCAAGCGTGTCTCCATGGGCAGCACCAGTTTTTTTTGTAAAGAAAGCATATGGAACTCTTCAGTTGTGTGTTTATTATCATAAGATTAACCAAGTTACGATAAAGGATAGATATCCACTTCCACACATTGATGATATGTTTGATAAATTAAGGGGAGTTCAGTGGTTCTCCAAGATTGACTTGTGATCAGGATATCACCAATTGCGAGTTCGGAATGAGGAAATTCCAAAGACAAATTTCAGAAGTAGATATGGCCACTACGAATATTTATTCATTCCTTTTGGTCTTACAAATTCACTAGTGGTCTTCATGGATTTGATGAATCGGATATTTCAGCGATATCTAGATTATATTGTGGTGGTGTTTGTGGATGATAAATTGGTGTATTCAAGAACAAGGGTTGAGCATGAGCAACACTTGGAGATAGTGTTGGAAATCTTAAGAGACAATCAGTTGTATGCCAAATTATCAAAGTGCGATTTTTGGATACAAGAGGTATGCTTTTTGGGCCATGTTGTTTCTGATAAAGGTGTTTCAGTGGATCTAGAAAAGATATAAGTTGTTTTTTCTTGGCAACCGCCGAAGAATGTATTTGAAATACGATGCTTTCTTGGTCTAGCTGGTTATTACCAACGCTTTGTCTGTGACTTCTCACAAATTGCTTCACCTATGACAGCATTGAAAAAGAATAACAGTGCATTTCAACGGACTGAGGAATATCAGAGATCTTTTCAAGAGTTGAAATTTCTCCTTACATCAGCACTTATCTTAATCTTTCTAGAATCAGGGAAAGGATATGTGGTGTATTGTGATGCTTCGGGGACAGGGTTGGGTTGTTTACTCATGCAAGGAGACCATGAAGTTGCTTATGGCTCAAGGAAATTGAGTGTGCATAAGAAAAATTACCCAACACATGATTTGGAGTTGGCTGCAGTCGTTCATGCTTTGAAAACATGGAGACATTAACTCTTTGGTGAGAAATTTACTATGTTTACGGATCACAAAAGGTTGAATCACATTTTCTGACAGTGATATTTGAATCTGAGGCAGAGGATATGGGTGGAGTATCTTAAAATGTTCGACTTTGACTTAATTTATACATTGGGTATGGGAAATTCGGTGGTCGATGCATTAAGTAGGAATTTGTTTGCTCAGTTGAAAAAGGAAGCTTCAGACGAATGGAAATTGATATCGGTCTTAGCCGACATGCATGTGGAATGTGAAAACAGAGGTGATGTTGCGGGTTTCTTTTCATCTATTCTTGTTCCTGATCTGGTAAAATTGGTCAAAGAGTCACAAACATCTGATGTGGAATGTCTGGTAATGAGTTCAAAACTCAATGGTGGGGAGACCGTTGATGGATGGAAACTGGAAGTGGTTCAGTTTTGTGTTTTAGAGATCGGATGGTTGTACCTATAGTTTTTTAGGAACAACTCCTTAAATATTACCACCATTCAAGTTGGGTTGTACATCAAGGTACACATAATATGTATAAGGCGCTAAAGGCGCAGTTTTGGTGGAGCGGCATGAAAAGGAAGGTGGCCGAGTTTGTCTCGTGATTCTTAACTTGTCAGTAGCTTAAAGCAGAGCATCAGAGACCAGCTAGTATGTTATAGTCTTTACCTATCCCAGTGTGGAAATGGTAGCAGATAGCAATGGATTTTGTTATAGTTCTACCAAGAACAGTCCAGAAACATGATTCCATTTGGGTGATAGTGGATTGTCTAACCAAGTCGGCCCATTTCATCCCGATTCGTGAAACTCATACGGTGGAAGATATTTCAAAAATCTATATCCGAAAAGTGGTAAAGAGGCATGGTGTACCATTGTCTATAGTATCAGACAGAGATTCGAGGTTCACATCTCATTTCTGGAAATCATTACAGAATGCCCTGGGGACTTAGTTGACAGTGAGTACGGCGTATCATCCTCAGACAGATAGGCAATCTGAGTAGACGATACAAACGTTGGAAGACATATTGCGGTCTTTTGTAATGGACTTTGGTGGCTCATGGGAGAAGCATATACCCTTAGTGGAGTTCTCATACAATAACAACTATCAAGACTCGATACGCATGGATCCGTTTGAAACATTGTATGGGTGTCCTTATCATTCTCCACTATGCTGGGTGGAAACAGGTGAAACTTCACTAGTCGGACTGAGCCTTGTCCAAGAAACAACAGAGAAGATTCAGTTGATAAAAAAGAGGATGGAGATGGTACAGAGTCATCAGAAATCTTATGTGGATCATTTCCGAATACCGTTGTCGTTTGCGGTGAGTGATAATGTCTTTTTAAGAATCTCTCCAAGGCTTGGACATTGTCGTTTTGGGAAGCAGGGAAAATTATCTCCTCGATATATAGGCCCTTTTGAGATACTGGAACCGTTTGGTGAGGTGGCATATTGGGTGGCATTACCAACACGGTTTAGTGTAGTGCATAATGTGTTCTATGTATCTCAGCTGAAGAAGTATCAGCCGAATCCTGACCATGTGATCAGATGGGATCACGTTGACCTAGTGCCAGATGCTTCGTTGGTACATATCCCGGTACGTATTGTGGATAGGCAGGATAAAGTCTTGGGAGTAAAAAGTATCAGTCTAGTGCAGGTTTTGTGGAAACATGGTCAAATTCAGGAAGAGACTTGGGAACGTGAGAAAGAAATGAGAGAGCAGTGGCCAGAACTCTTTCAGAAAAGCATTGGTTTTATACTTTTCGGGGACGGAAAGTCCAATGGTGGGAAGAATGTAGTACCCTCGGTTTCTGGTATGTAACCCTTAATTTATGTTTTTCTTGGTTTTATAAGTTAAGGGTGACGTATGGGAGAGTCGGGAGATCCTGTATTGAAGTTTGAAGCAAAGGGGAAGGTGCACAGGCAGCTCACGGTTTGTCTAAACCGTGCAGCCAAACCGTTCATGGATAACTGAGGAGGAAGTGTCTTCTGCACGATTGGCATACGGTTAATGGAAACTGTGTGATGAGTCCATGCGAGATGGGTGGCTAAGGTAGTAGCTAACGCACGGTTAGCGCACGGTTTGTAATACTGTGCGGACTAACCATGCGGTCACTTAAAATTAGATCCTTAAATTGTGGATCTAACTTGTTTTGCCTATAATTGCCTCATTAAAGCTCCTAAGTGGCCCTAACTCGGGATTTTGGTTCTCCTAAGGTCAAAGAGGGTTCTCCCATCATTCCGGAGGCGATCTGAAGGCTTCTCTTGGAGAATCGAAGTCAGATTCTTGAGGTATGTGATTGTTCTCCTTCATTCTTGAATGGTTTCTTAGATCTACTTAGATCTACCTCTCCCTTTCTCTCGGTTTCTTAGATATATTCCCGTTAGAGGTAGATCTAAGTGTTTAGATGCCAAATATTATGATATTTGGTCTTGGTTGTGTTTGGAGAAGAGATATAAGGTGGGTTTTTGGAGATTTGACCTGGTGTTCTTGAGCGTTCTTCGTCTGTTGCTTGGTTTCGCCTTTTTGTTGAGGTAGGTGGCTTCACTATCGACTCCTCTTGTTAGAATTTGTTGTCTTAGTTTCAAATTGGTTATTTGAATGGAATTTATTGTGAAAAGCATGGAATAAATATTCTTTAGTGATGATTTATGGTTCTGATGAAATTGTGAAATCTTGGTGAATTGTGTGCAAAGTGACCTTGATATTTGAATTTAAAATGTGGATTTTAAATTATAAAATTGCTAAAATTGTAAATGGTTTGCTGAGAAATGGGTTTTCAATAAAAATGGTGTTTTATAGAAATGGTTTTGATGGATTTGGTTTTCAATAAAAAGGTAGCTTTATTGAAATGGTTTGAATTTTTTGAACACACTTGGTTTGGATGGAAAATGGTTTTCAATAAAAGGTGTTTTATTGGAAGGATGGTTTGGCATGATTTTTGGGAATGTGTTGTGTGTGTTCATATTTTATGTACGGGGCTTGGTTGAAATATGACCTTGTGCTCGGTGCCAAACGTTTAATGAAAAATGGTAACTATATGTACGAGTCTTGGTTAAAATATGACATTGTGCTCAATGCCAAAGGTGTAATGGCACATGGGAAATAATTACCTTGTGATGACTTAGTAGATCGACGAGAGACCTCTCATGAGTATGAAAATTTCATAACGATGCATCCATGGATGATTTCACGGGTTTGTGAAATGGTTGGGAATACCAAAACGGAATGTTTGTGAAATGGTTTGGAAATTTGTTTGGTTATTTTTCTGGAAAAATAACATGTTGGAAAAGCTAGTTTAAATTGCACTTTGATGCTTTTGAGCATGGATGGTTTTGGAAAACATGTTTATATTTAGTTATAAACTGATTTGGTGAATTTTTTTTATATAAACTGTTTTTGTATAAATGTTGATAACTCGTCTATCCTAGTGGCGTGAGTAGGGAAGTCATTTGGAAAAACCTACTAAGTTTTATACTCACCCCTGCTTTTGCACCTTGGTGATTTTGCAGATGTTGTATTCTGAAACACAGGTAAAGGTAAATCATCTCCTTACTAGTGGCTCGTGGTGATGTTTGGGAGAGGTTGTGGAGCTTGGAGCTTGTGGACCACTGAGTCGTGGTGTCTTTTGAGAGTCTTGTATTGTTCTTCCGCTGTGTACCTTGCTGTTTGGTTGGTCTTCCACTGTTGTGTACTCTGATGTGGTTTAATATAAATGAAGTTTTTGATTGGTCTTTCATTGTTTCATGCATCATATAGTGAATGGTTAATGGATGGGTTTATTTTCTTAAAGGGTAAATCGTCCCCCAATTGTATTTAAAACCCTTTTACATTTATTGGCAGCCTTTGGCGTCTTGGGGATGTCGCTTAAGGCCTAGTAATGACTCGTTGCACTCTCAAGACAATGATAATTAGCGGGTCATTACAATATAGGACCCACCCATCTCATAATGGTATCATACATAATTGTGCCACAAAATCATAAACAATAATATCATAACCCATGAAATGAAATGGGTGTCATAAACAAGTAATCATATCATAACATGTAGAAACATAATGAATTCATAATCATTTCATCAAATAATAACCCGTGAAAGGAAGTGGGTTACAAAATCATATTACCAATGGATGAGATACTAGTTTCATAAGATTCATTCCATCAAAACATAAACAAATAAAGAATGAATATAAATTCAACCCTTTAATCATTTCTTATAATGGGTTGAGTAACAACAACAACATATGTCATCATAGATAGAAAATAACATGAAAATATTTTTTGAAAACATTTCATTAGAAAAATAGATATTATTCTTTGAAAAAATGATTTTTAAAAATTAAAATCATTTTCTTGAAAATAAACTTGAATGCTTATAAATAAATGTATCAAAACCTTTTGGAAATATTTTTTTTGAAAACATATAAAGAGATATTGAAAATATATTCAAAAACATTTTCCATGAAATATTATAAAAGGATCTTGAAAACATTTTGAAATCCATTTCTTCGAAAATTTATTTAAAACTTATAAGTTAGGCTTGAAATAATTTTGAAAACCTTTATCCTTGAAAACATATATAAGAATATTGAAAACATTTTGAAAATATTTTTCCTTGAAAACATATAAAATAATCTTGAAAATACATTGAAAATAATTTTCCTTGAATCCATATAAAATAATCTTGAAATTATTTTTAAAACTATTTTCCATGAAAAATTGTAATTGAATATTGAAATAATTTTGAAAACCATTTTCCCTAAAACATATAAAATAATCTTAAAATCTTTTTGTCAAATAGTTCCCATTAAAAACAATTTACATTTTTTTATATAAATCATGAAATATTTTTGAATCCCATTTATTTGAAATTTATTTTTATAAACATTTTCATAAATATTTTCCTTTTAAACATGCAAAGGAATATTAATAGAAAGGATGGTGGGTAAATCCGTACATATTGTAAGAGTCAAGAAGAACATTCCTTTTACAAAGTAAAAGGTAAGGACAATACATTGTTCAGAAAGTGACAAGAATATTCTTATAAAAACATTTGTAAAATAAAAAAGGGAAAAATTTTATTTTAAAAATTATGGTATAATTGAATAGTATTCTTGGAAACAATTTTTATAATACATTTTTTGAAGGAACGTATATTTCTAATTTAAGAGAGGGTAAATTAAGTCTTTATTAAAAACAATTTCTTAAGAATAATAGGCACCAAAGAGTATAAAAATGGTACCAATAGATACATAAATCATAAAAAAACATAGGAAAATTAAATTAATGGATGTTATTGAGAGATAAATTATAATAATTAATCAATGAAATTATAAACATTAGCAATCACTAAAAGTGATGAGATTGTTTCAATAAACTCTTACCACTTGGTAACATTGAACCATACTCCCCATGTAAGAAAATAAAATTAAAACAAATCCTAAAATATCATGAAATTAATGAGATTCCTGATATAAAATTTCAAAATATTTATATACACCTCATGGAAAAATATGGGATTATAACATAGAATGTGTCTCAATGAAGGAAGATTAAGACAATACTACTTTTCTGATTTGGTAAGTTTTGAAAAATAAATATTATAATAGAAAGATTATAAAATGAATATGTAATTAATAAAAATATTAATAATAATAATAATAATAATAATAATAATAATATCTAGGGGCAGCATGCAAAACACACAAAAGGAATGGGTGGTGAATAAGGAATGTATCTCACAGAAATGAAAAGTGAGATGATATTCCCTTATATGGTGTCTTGACTCTCTTCATAATCATAAAAGGTCCATGTATAATAAATATAGTTATATTATAAATTTTCTTA
Organism: Viscum album; assembly: GCA_963277665.1. NCBI lineage: Eukaryota > Viridiplantae > Streptophyta > Magnoliopsida > Santalales > Viscaceae > Viscum > Viscum album. Next base: position 2,001,116,460 of record OY728157.1, read on the forward strand.
TATAATCATATTATTATATCGAATACCATATATGGTTTTATTATTACATTATAATACCCTCTTGATAACAATTCTATGTTAATGTTTCACATAGGGTCCTATCCGCTTTGTTCTTAACATATGTCGTAATTTGTTATATAATTGGACCTTATAATTATATAATGATTTAAATAATGAAAAAAAATGATATTAATATAATATATATTCAGTATATGTGTATTATAATAATCTATATAATATATAAGTATGGAATGAAATACACCATTCATGGAGACGGTAAGCCATATGTACACATAAACATTGTTTTTGTTTTTATTATCATATTGAAAGAATGAATGAAAATGACATATATATTTATACTATAATTAAATTATAATTATTATTTTATATATATCCTATACATTAACTAAATTAATCATTAACAAATTACATGTATGGTGTGAAAAAATCACATCACTTTGAGGGGGGTGTAGGCCACACTTCCTCAAACGAAGTTATCATATTTTCATAAAATAGAAAGTTTAATTATATTGTTGTAAAAGGATTAAATAAGCTTAAATAAATAGTAAATATAATATATAAAATATATAAATATTTTTTTTCATCATAATTTCTACCATTATATGTGGTCAATAAAAAATTAACAATCATCATTTAGTGAGGTGGTAGTTCACTATACACATAAATAGTATATTCGTTACCTATTAGATGGATGTGTGTGTAAGTGTAGAGAGATCCATTTTCTTAAAAACATATCAGTATATTTAGGTTAATAGTAGTTTTTTATAGTAACGTAATATGTATATCTGAGTAATTTTAGAAATAAAATAAAATAAATGAGTTTGAGGGAGGGTGTTACCTCTTAATCGGGTAAATCCTTTTGGTTTGCACCATAGAGCTTCCATGGAAGGATTCATTCCAAATGGGAGGATTAAAGGAGTAATGGAGGGATTTTGAGAAGTTTATTGGCTGGATATTTTACAAACAAAATTGGTTTGATAGTTTTGAGGAATTCAAAGAGTTGGTGGCCTTTTATAGAGGAGGGATAGGATACAATTGGCATTTTTGAAAACAAAAAGTTAGGTGAACCCATGTTTATATCTAAAACATTTCATAAATACGAACCAAAATCAATAATTTACTATTTATAGAAGAAATATGTTCAGTATATTGCTGATGGATTAGTGTCTAGGTCATTTTGGACTTTAAATTTAAGGTTTATTCCCTTGTTAAGATTAATTTGTGTCATTAATATTAACTGCATTCACTAATAATTTTGGTTAAAAACTAATATGAACTTATTATTAATCAGAAATTATTATTATTACAAACATGGAATCATTTTTTACAAATAAATATCACATAAGTGGCTTAAATGTTTTTAAATTTAATCATGTATTCAAGTCCACAATTTAGGGTATTTAAAGAAAAAACATTCAAAATATTGGTATGTTTTTATTTTTAATTTTAAGGTGAAATTGATTAAAATAACCTACATTGTATTAATTGATAAAAATATTGTCTTATTAAAATCTTAAACTATTTTTAATTATCATTAATCCTTATAAATAAATTACATGTGAAAGAAGTTTTGAATTAAAATTTAGTATTTGAACTATTCATCAAAAAAATGGAACCTTCTGAAACCAAAAATTTATCCTAACCTAATGTTTTATTTTTTTATTCAAATAAGAAGTTTATTTTTACCTATTTAGTATTTAAAAGTTACAAAATTTTTATTCTAAATGTGTTCTCCATTAAAATTCAGTAAAACTACCATTATAAAATATTGGTTTTAAGCATAAAATTGGGTTTGTTATCGTCTTATATCTATCAAATATATTGGATTAATATAATTTAATTTGAATATATAACATAAATAATAAATTTACATTACTCACTAATAATAATTTAATTAATTTATTAGGGTAAAACAACTTTTTGACAATAAAAATTGTAATATTTCCTTTTGTATTCAATTATTTTTCATATTCAATTCCATTTAATTTGTAACATATGACTTCCACTTATATTCTTTTAAATAATATATTTTCATAAATTATTTAATATTATTTATAAAAAATAATTTAACATCTATATTATATTACGTTATATTATATAATAATATTTTAATAATATATTGTTGTTTTGAAAACCTCAGTCATCAATGTTATGTTATCTATTAAGGAAACCCATTGTTGTGTGTAACATAATTTAACCTATGAGTTTAGTGTATTGAAATATAAAATTTATGTTGAATGTAGTAAAAGATTAATTTTTCGTTGTGTATAACAAAATAAAATAATTTTGCTTTATTATAAAATAAACTATTTACAGTGTTGCGCGAAATGAAAAAGATCAAAATAGTTAAACTAATTAAAAAAATCACAAAATCTAAGGGTGTTGCATATATACTACCTTTAACAAGTTAAATCATGAATATAATTATTTTTATTATATATAAAAATTTATTAAATTTTATTCTTTCCATTTTTTTATGATCCAAAGTTTCCGAATTGGTAATAATTTATGGAAAAAATCTCACCATTTATCGAGATTGATTAAGATTATGCTCCCATTAATGAAATATTATGATATATATCTCACAAAATCTTATTTTGTTCCTTACTATATTGTAATATATGTTATATTCAAGTAATGGTGTCATTTTCCCATTATTTGGTACATAATATGGTTAATAAAGTGTTTCTAATAATGTTTAGCATTACCACTCCCTTCTATCAAAAGTCTGTGTTCATTCAATACCATGACTACCAAAAGTGTTTTGAAAAATTATTTATGTTAAAAATGTTTTTTAAGTGATTTTAAAGCCTTTTTATATTTTTTTAAATTTTTTCCAAATAAATTGTTTTAAAAATGTTTTCAATATTTCTTAATAAGTTTTCAATGTGTTTTAAATGATTTTTTAAAAAAATGTTGTTAGGATTCTTTTATATGTTTTCAAGGAAAATGGTTTTCCAAATGTTTTTAAGATTAATTTATATCTTTTAATTGAATTTATTTTCAAATTATCTTCAATATTATTATATAAGTTTTAATGTAAATTTATTTTTAAAATGTTTTCAATCTTCTTTTATAAGTTTTTTAGGAAAGTGGTTTTCAAAAAATTTTCAATCTTTTTAATAACGTTTCATAGAAAATGGTTTTATAAAAGTTTTTAGTATTAATTTATAATTTTTCAAATAAAATAGTTTCCGAAATTTTTTCCTCATTTTTCAGGTTTATTTATCAAAAAAAATAGTTTCTACATGGTTCTATGTTGTAAGGAACCTTTTTCAATGAAGAAAATATATTTTTCCCATCTAATGATTTCAAAATATCCTTTCATGTTATTTAACATATAATATGACATCCATTGATGTTACTCATACCCTTTTATAAAATGATATAAATTTTTCATTCATATTATTTCATGAATGGTTCTTGTTTTTATGGAATGGTGCTTATGACAACTATTTCTATTCTATGAGTTTTATGCTTTCAAAACCTACTTATTTTCATGGGTTATGCAGTGATGAAATGATTATAAACACTGTATATTTTCCATATGTAACGACATGATGAAATATTATTGATACCTATTCCATTTCATGGGTTTTGATTTTATGTTTATAAAACCCATCTCTCTTTATAGGTTATGATATGATGAATGTTTTATTATCTTGTGGAACATGTATGAATGATTTCATTTTGAGATGGGTGAGACCTATATCTCCCACAAATGAATTAGGTAAATATTTTTATATCACATGATAATAATAAAAATAAAGTAGATAGTCTTGATCCACTATCAGAATATAAGGAAACTCGATCACATACGATGAAAGGACTGGGACTAGAGATGGTGGTGTGTCCCACCCAGTTGGTGTAGTCACCATGAAGATGGAATATGGGGAAACATGATCCACTATGATAAGATAGGTAAACATGAACCATTACAAGTAAATTACTATGACTATGTATGGTGGTTTGTCTCTCCCAGTATGTACAGTTCCCATAATGTAACTTTATAAGTTCTTGAAAAGAATCTTTATAGGGAATTATATCACATGTTTATATATGCCATAATTCTATGAATTATTATGATGTCATACTTTTATGGATTATGTTCTTGATTTACACATTATTAATGTCTAATGAAATTGAAATCTTTATTCCATGAATCATGTTTATGTTCATTGATGTGCAAAGTATTCTATAATCTCACCCATTTTTATGATTCCTTTTCCATGTTAGGAATATGTGTATTAAGTATTCTATTTCTAAGAAGGGTGATATCCATGACGAACTTAGTGGGAGATAATGTAGATCACTTATGTACAATTTTTTATGTTTCCACGATTCAAAGGCATTTAACTAATATGGTCTTTGGGAGTCTATTTTTTTAATGTTTTAAGTATTCCACAAAAGTGATGTAATTTATATGTATTCCATGATAGGGTTTTAGTATTATCTCTTCCCTATATATTTCTATATGTATTTAATGGAACGAAAACCAAAATTACACTATTGTTATTATAAAAAATAATATATATATTTTTATTTTATTTCATGGTTTCTAAAATACATTTTTTTATGGAAAATCTTAGATGAATTTAAATGGATTAAAAAAATTATTTAACATTTGATTTTTTATATTTAATTATTTTAATAATGGACTGGAAAAGGTGTTTTTATTTAATAATTAATTATAGAAATTGGAATATAAATGATTTTCAATGGATGCTTGATTCATTTACTATAAATATAATGTTATAAATTTTCACCGTATTAATTTTATATTATAATAATTGTAATATGATTCCTTCAAAATTATTCAAATATATTATTTTTTCCATGTTGAAAATGTAAGGGGATGAATTCCATGGGAGTAATATATTATTAAAATGAATTTTATTTTTTCTGGACATATTTGGCTATTTTTATGTATTTATTAGGTTTCAGAAGCTAGTACTGATAGATTGGTATATCCAAATATATTTCCTAAAAAATATTAATTTAAATAATTAAATTATATTTTCATTTCAAATCACAGATTGTCTATGTTTGGGAATATCGTGTTTTCATTGATGCATCCTTGGGTAAAATTACATAACCAATTTTTTGTATTAAATTTATTTAAATTCAATTCATCTCTAGTTTTAATTTTATATTATAACATCCATTATTATTCATTGAAAAATAATGAAATTAAATGGATATTATTAATACAACCCAAAGATGAAAGTATGAAAGTGGGATATATGATTCAAAATTATTATAATATCATTGGAATTTCATCCCCAATTTGGACAATAATAATTTTTATATTCATTATTTTTAGGAAAATCTTTTCATTTTCTATAATTTGAGTTTATTTATCTTATTTAATTTAAAAATAATTAAAATAGAAATGATAAAAAATTTCATAAATTTCTGCTTTACAAGTTTAATTAATATGTTTTTAGGGTAATGTTGTTTTTATTTATTATTTTAGTATTTTAGTTTTAAATTTTTCTTGATATAATACCTAGAATTTGGTTTTTCTATTATCAATTCATAAAAATCATCAAGTCTGAATAGAATTAGATATGTGTAATGAGTGACCACAAGTTGTTAAATAATAAATATTGTTTTTTCATAAGTGTATATTTATATTTAAATCGTAAAAATGTTTTTTTAGAAATTCTTTATATATTATTTATTTGAATATTCTCTCATATTCTATGTAGTTATTAAATACTTGTGGTTGACTAGATAATTGATGATTTTTTAAAATATAGCTACCATTTTTGGATCAATGAAAAACACTTATAAAACTCTTGGGTATCCTTTAGATTTTTCATAACTCACCCCCACTGGTACCCAAAATTTATTGGTAGAGAAGATAGGAGTGACCCTTTAAGACCACATCTAATAGGGTATTAGATTTTGACGAGGAATGATAGTATAGAACACCCACCTATTGGAGGCATTAACAAAAATATTTACATGAAATGATAAATAATAACTAATAAACACCATTATAATTTATAAATCCATCCATTTATGTGTAATATAATACAATGAAAAAAATAGAAACTTTCCACAACAATACCTATTATAGTGACCTTGAATACTAGCCACTCACAAGAAACCTCCCTGTAATATTCACTTATAGATCAATAAAAAACTCCCTCCCTCAAAACTAATGAATATATATATATATATATATATGGATTATTATTCAAGTATCATTAGTAATATTTTCATTAAAACCTCTGATGTAAATGTGAAAGAAGCATATTAAGGAAACATTGAATAAATATATAAGATAAAGTGGATAAATAAACCTATTCAACTATATTATAATCCTTGCCGAGGATCACTCCTGAAATAATTCATAGAAATTGGTAGCATATTATTAAAACATATATATAAATGAAATATACCATATTCCCACTTCCCACAGAACATGTCACCAAAACACCCAATTTATTTCATCTTGGTGAAACAATCCTCTCATTAAGTCACAAAGAAAATAATATCCATCAAATCACATCCACATATCCATCACATACCCAAAATCATATAGTAACTTCAATGGGTCAAATGGAATCCTTCTTTAAGGGGGCATAAACTAAATGGAAATGGTACCTACAATGAAGGTGAAATGAAAGGGGGTGGTCTAGTTAGGGATAATATAGGACCATTTCTACTTATTTTGACCTATTTATATGGTCTTGAGGATTTATTAGAATATAAGTGTAGGGAACTAGTCACCATCCTCACTCTATGCAGGTTATAAAACATCAAAATCACTAAAATTGATCCTGACTTTGAGATTCTAATTGTGTTTCTTCAAGGAAAGTGAAAAATCCCTTTGAAGTTAATGTATCTTGTAAGGAGGTGCATGATTCTTGTCAATAAAGGGTCTACTACTATTCTAACCTAAAGATATGGTAGACATAGAGACACAAGCTTATCATACATAGATTTTTCATCATTTTATATGAATATTCTAAACATTACAAAAATACATTCCCAAAGATTGTAATAGTATACAGTCATTGCAAACAATAAAAATAACTTTTATCCAAATGAAAGATCTTTAAAAACTCCCATAAAAATCACCACCTTTAGTATTTCAACCTCAATCCTTTTTTTATAACCTAGGCAATAGAAAAAAAAAAGAAATTGGTGAGGCCATATTTTCAGTATGATTATATAAAGTAAATGTGTAATCATAACATGAACAGAAGGGTTTGGAACTTGGTCATAACATATAAAGTTAATAACCTACATATTATAGATAATTGTAATTATTGGTAGTTCATCAGACATGTATAATAAGATAATTAATAGAATAAGTCATGAAAGCATAAAATAGAAATAAGACTTGGAATTTGTGGCATGAACATTTGATTATAACATTGTGAATATGTATTAGTAGAACAATGTTCACCCATTTAGTTAAGGATATGAAATCAGGCCCCCACATCAACTTACAAACATACAACTAGGTCAATGTATAACATTGTGAATGTGTAATCAGGTTCATGCATAACCTTATGGACATGAAACAAGGACCATCCATAACATTTCGAATATGTAATCATCATCACACATAACACTTTGGACATGTCATTAGGTTCATGCATAAACTTATGGACATGTAACCAAGTCCATGCATAAAATTGTGACTAGGTAATATGGTTCACTTATATCATTGTGGACATGTAATTAGTTTCATGAATAAACTTATAGACATAAATTCATGTCCATGCATGACATTGTAAACATGTAATCAGGTTCAAAAATTACATTATGAACATGAAATCAGGTTCATGCATAACATATATACTCATGAGTCCTCAATAGTTATCTAATTCATTGGTGGGAGATATAGGTCTCACTCATCTCATTATAATATCATTCATACATGTTATAAAAAATAAAACATTTATCATATCTTACCCATAAAAAGGCGTATCATTTATAAACATCAAATCATTACCCATGAAATTAAATGGGAATCAATAACATTTCAACAAATCATAAACTATAGAAGAGATAGGTTTAAAATTCATTTCATGAAATCATAACCATTGAAAATATTGTGATTCAAAATCACATAACTCATGGATGAGAAATTGGTTTCATAAACATCTCAATATCATAGAATAAAACATTCATAGAAGGAATATGAATAGAAATTTTAGATAATTTTCTAGAAAGTAACAACTAACATTAAAAGATGTCATCTTATATGGAAAATAATTTTGGAATGTCTTTTGAAAACATTTCTTAAGGAAAATATTCTTTCTTCTTTGAAAAAAGGATACTTTTTAAAACATAAAATATTTTAAAAATATTTTCTTTGAAAATAAATTTGAAAACTTATAAATAAATATTTGAAATCATTTTATAAAAAACTTTCATTGAAATCTTATAAATATTGCTTGAAAACAATTAAAAAATTTTAAAATCATTACACATTATTGAAAGAATAAATTATTTAAAAATATAATTAATATATTTTAATGGAAGGTTTTAAAGCAATAAAACGTATTTAAAATAATATTTCCTTGAAAATGGTCTACAAGTATTATTTAAAAAAATGAAAATATTTTTGAAAACATTTTTTAATCATTATGTTTTAAATACAATAGATTTCTGACAGAAGAGAGAAATATGATCAAATATTTCTAAAAACATATTCCTAGTTATTATAAGTTCCAAATAGTGGAGAAATGATTCTAATAAATGGATATATATTGAATAGAAATAGGATAATTAAACTCATGAGTTTTTATAGATATGGATCATAAGATTTCATCAATGAAAGAATAAACATAAACAATATTGAAAAGTTAAGAGATTGTTTCAATAAACTCTTTTCACATGTTAACATGGGATCATACCCTCTATGTAAGGAATGTAAATTACAAAAAGATTAAAATATCATTAAAATAATTATATTCTTGATATAACATGTAAAATGTAAGTATATAGACCTCAAAAAATAATTTGGGTGCGTAAAAATACATGAGTCTCAAAGAAGGAAAATTGGGACAAAACTATTTTACCGATTTGGTAGCTTTTGATACTTAAAACCGATAAAATAAAGTGCATAGAATGGATATGTAAATAACCATAAATTTAATTTTAATATCTATAAAATAAATTCATGGGAAGTATAAACAACACAAAAAAGTAATGGTTAGTGAATAAATCATGTATCTCACAGAAATTATAATTTTAAAACATATAAAGACTTTACCAAAAAAATATATATAATTTGTTATTAATGAAACCATTATAGAAAATATTTGTAATGTAGTTTTTACTATTCATATTACTATGTTAAACATTTAGGTTTTAACTATCTCATTTAAATAATTAAAATAATAAAATTATGCTTGGTAAAAACTTAGTTTTGTCTGTAATGTATTCCAAGTCGGTGTTCGGTGTAACATCCACCAAGTCAGTGTTGCATGTAATGTATGGATAGTTGATATTCTATGTAACATATGAGAATTCAGTGTTTTCTGGATAAAATTTTTAACTTATTGATTTAATATAAATAATTTTTTCTATTTTTTCATGAAATTAATAATATTAAAAAATAAAACAATTTGAAAAAAAAATCAAGGTTTGATACATTCTCCCCCCATTAAAATGAATTTCTCCCGTGAAATTCATATAGGTTGTCAAATGATTAATACATGAATATTTATTTCATAGAAACCCATATCATAATTATGAATATTAAATATTTATTTAAAATGGGAATGTTGGGAACATAATGGTTACCCAAAATATTATATAATTAGGTTTCTAAATAAGATAACATATGTGAAAAGTGAAAACATGGATGTGGAAGACACATCTAGCCACCATGTTAAGATGGAGAGTGAATGAGAACATAGATATGAGATTTAACAATCCCAAAGCCACAAATCTGTGATGATCAGAGGAGAAATTCGATTCATTAGAAACAAAGGTACTAGGATAACCTTTTCAGTTTCTGGATTATTATCCTAAGATAGAATAATAATCATGTCAAGTTATAATTACCTGATTTTATTACCATTTATATGCACAATATCACCATTATCTTCTTCCTTGAAATATTTCCACTTCATCTCTTACCCTAAGAACTGAGTGATAACATTTTTTCATTCTTGAAGTACTAAAAACTCATAAGATCCATGATAAGTCCTCCCATATATCATCAGTTATCATTAACAAAAACTGGTTATCCAATATGCCTGATTCCTAATCAGGTGAGATAATACATTAATCTCATAGAAACTTTGTGATGTTTGAAATAATAATTCAATAAATAGTTAACCCTATAACCTTTCCAAAATATAATTATCCCTTTCTTCCTTAAATATAATCTTATCTTGTACCGAAAACATTTTTATTGGATACTTCAATTCATCCATGCACCGATAAAATATTAAATGAGATTTTATTATTCCAAAATCCATATATATGGATATAATCACATCAACCCTCACTAAAGGATGAGCAGAAATATTATTACAGGGACTATTTGAAATAAAACATGAACATCCCAACTATGGGGGTATTATAAGATTACCCCTAATTTTCATTATTCATTTTATCAATTGGGATTGAATAATATTTCCCTTTTTACTTCTTCCTCAGATTATTGTGTGTAATATCATCCATATTAGCCATTGTATTAGGGAATTTGATTCGCATAATGCCAAAACTCAACATACTTGAAACACTAAAGTGTGGGTAGTTCATTATTTTGAGCCTTCTCTCCACTCATTTCATTGAATTTCCTATTATCATTACTTATTTATACTTTTGATTTATGTCCTGGATTCCCACACATAAAAAACCTTATTATTCATTTCATTCACTCTCTTATTTTCTCTTTCCCATGGTTTTGGCAAGTACGTGTTTGAATTTTTTTTCTTTTCTCCATGTTTTTTAGATTCCTCTTTGAACTCTATCTTATTCATCTTATTAAAATAATGATATTGATACATAACTCCAACCTCCATTTAAACTATTATTTCACAACACCAAATATATTCATAAATACTAAAGTATCTTCTGGATAACTCCCTTATAAGACTTGGCATTAAGCCAATGAATAATCAATAACCCTTACTTTCATATTGGATGATAATACTATAATAATACCTCGCAAGTATTATTCAATTATACTCATAAGTACTGAAAAATTCATTATCCTTTTTATTCAACTCAAGGAACTCATTTTCATTCTTTATATGAATAAATGATTAATGTACTTATTATTGAATATGTTCTTGAAATCATCCTTATCCATGGATTCAATTTCATATTTCTTCATCATATAATTGATTAGATTCCACAACTAGTCGGTTTAACCTTCTAATCGATAAATATATATATTTAATTTATCATTATTTGAAAACTAAAAAATTAAGAATTTCATTTCAGTGTTACTGATCTAGTTTTCAATAATAAGTGCATTTGGAGCCCCGCTCAAAGAAGTTGGATGTTGAATTTGGAAAAAATTAATAGAAAATTGTTCCCTATTTTTCATGTTTGGAAGATAATTATGATTCATAGCTTGAGAAATATTTTAGAGTACAGCTATAAGGTTTTTTAATTCAACCCTCATAGAGTAAATAACATTTTTCATAATGAGGAACCGCGTAATCATGAAAAGGTACCTATAGGATGTATAAATTATGACACCTTCCTTAATATGTGACACCTTAGGTTTGTAGAAGGTTATTCATATCAAACATATATTTAAAACCCTTATGATTGTTCGTGAAGAGTTCTTGGATTTCCAAAACATATCACCTAGGAGTGTCAAATGAGGTGCATAGCAAGGACCCTTGTCTTGTACTAGATTATCTCGAGTCAGGACCAAAACATCTGGTCAGAGTTGTTACTCCAAGATACATCTATTATAGATCCACATAAACTTGTAGGATCCAGATATGTGTGTATTTCTAAGAAACCACTCACTCCATCCTTCGCCAATATTCTAGGAAATTTTTCCAAAACATTAACTTAACCTTATACTTGTATTTAGAGACATTCATAAACATATCCTAAGAAATATACCTGGGGATCTCACTATTGTTTTATTATCCTTTTTTTCCAAAGGATGACAAAACCATTCCATTTATACCAACTATATCGACCTAGGATTAGCATACACAGATATTACATCATTTGAGATGAATACTCAGTTCATTAAAGAAATACATTCCCAAGGATCGTAATAGTTTAGTGTCTTTGGAAACATGTAAAAAAATATTTTATCCTAAGGAAATATATTTAACAAATCCCTTAAATATATCCACCTTTAGTACTTCTTCTCAATACCTTTTATCATAACCTAGGTAAAGGAAACATAAGACAAGGGTTAGCTCATATTCATGGTTAGGGTAAGTAAAGAATAAACCCAAGAATAACATGAATAATAGGGTATATAACTTGATTATAATATTTCAAAATCATAACCTTAGTATTATAGATCATAATAAATATTGGTAGTTCATATGATATGGATCATAAGAGAATTAAGAGAATACATAATGAAATAATTACACAAGAATAAGACCTAGAATTTGTAGCATGAACATTTTTTTATAACATTATGAACATGTATAAGCAAGGAAAAGGTTCACTCATTAAGTTAAAGACATGAAATCAAGCCACTACATCAACTTATGGACATGAAACTAGGTCCATGAATAAAATTGTGAACATGTAATCAGGTTCACACATAACCTTATGGTCAAGAAATCATATCCATTCATAATATTGTGAATATGTAATCAGGTTCATGTAAAACATTGTGAACATGTAATCTAGTTTACACATAAAATTTTGAACTTAAAACTAGTTCCATTAATAATATTTTGGACTTGTAATAAGGTTCAGGGATAGAATTGTGAACATGTAATAAGGTTTACACATAAACTTATGGACATGAATATAGGTCCATGCATAACATTGTTAACATGTAATCAGGTTCATGCATAACATTGTGAACATGAAATCAAGTTCTAGCATAGAATATAGTCTCATTATTTCTCCTCCATTATCCAATGCACTGGAGGGGGATATAGGTCACACCCATCTTATAATAACATCATTCATACATGTGCCGAAAAATTAAAGATTCATTATATCATGACCCATAAAAGGTTGTAGGTTTATAATTATAAAATCGTAACCCATGAAATGAAATGGGTATCATTAACATTTTAACAAATCATAAATGATGAAAAGAAATGGGTTTTTTAATCACTTCATGAATGCATAACCTATGAAAAGAGAAAGGTTTCAAAAACATATAACTTGTGTAAGAGAAAGAGGTTTCATAAACACAATGACATAAAATCATAAAGCATTCATATAAAGGATATGAATATAACCTTTATATCATTTCATATAAAGTCATGAGTAACAACAACGAATTCCATCTTAGATGGAAAATAATTTTTAAACATATTTTGAAAACATTCCTTGATGAAAATATCATTTAATCTTTGAAAACAAATTCATTTTAAAAACATAAAACCATTTTAAAACCATTTACTTGGATATATAATTTAAAAATTATATATAATTCTTTTAAATCACTTTGAAATCCTTTTTATTTGAAAACTTATAATGAATTTCTAAAAATGTAAAAAACATTTCTTAAAGATAATACATTCTTGAAAAAAATATATAAAAATTTCTTTGAAATATGTTAAAATAATATTTTAAAACAATAAAACATTATTAAAATTTAATTTTGTTGAAATCCGTCTTCAAGGATCACTTGAAAATATTTTTGAAAACATAGTTTTTAAATAAAACAGATTTCTGACCAAAGAGAGAGATATAGTTAAATTTTCTTAAAAAAAATTTGTTGAGTTTATTACATACAAAGAGTGAAAATATGGTACTAATACTTGTATATATCATTAATAAATATAGAATAATGTAGCACATGAGGGTTATTTAGATATGTATCATAATACTTTATAAAATAAATAATAAACATAAACAATCTTGAAAAGCGATGAGATTGTTTTAATGAACTCTTATCACTTGGTAACATGGGATCATACTCTCCATGAAAGAAAAGGGAATTAAATGAAGCTTCAAATATCAATGAAAAAATACATTCATTATATAACATGTAAAATGGATTAATATACACCTAAAAAATAATTTAAGTTCATAACCAAACACAAGTCTTAAAAAATGCAAATTGAGACCAATCTATTTTTCCTATTTGGTAACTTTTGAATCCTAAACCCCATGAAATAAAAAAACATAGAATGGATATGTAAATAACAATAAATTTCATTATAATATTTATAGAATACATATTTGGGTAGTATAAAAACTTTAAAAAAGTAATGGGTGGTGAATATATCATGTATATCACAAAAATAAAAAGTGAGATGAAATACCTTTACCTTGTGTGTAGAATCTCTTCGTACTTATATAAGCTTTGTCTTAATCGGGTAACTTCTTTTGGTTTGTTCCAAAAAGATTCCTTGGATTTATTTCTAACAAAAGAGATGATTCAAGGAGGAAGGGAAGTATGTTGGGAATTGGATTGGGTAGATCATTTTCGAACCTATGTTGTTTGAGATATGTAAATAAGAGGGAGTGTTGGTGGAATTTTATAAGAAAGAGAAAGGAAACACTTAGAATTTTTGAAAATATATTTGGTGTAACCAAATTTTTTAATTAACAAAGGTCATACCAAACCTAAAGAAACTCAATAATAGAAGGTTTGAGGTAGAATAAATTCTATATAATGGGTTTTGGACAAGTTTCTAGGTCATTTTGGGTCTTAAATGTAAGGATTAGTACTTTATTAACCTAATTTTTCTCTAAACAACTGTAATTAATTTTAATCACTTTTACAAATCATTTTGGTCAAAAACTAAGTTGAATATATTATAAATTAGGAATTATGATGATTAAAAATATAGAATAATTTTTTCTAAAATCTAAACACATATTTCGTATAAATTAATTTCAATTTATTCCTGTTGATGGGACGACACTGGGGATTTTTAAAGTAAAAACGTCCAAACATTAGCTTTGTTTTTTTTACCGAATTTCAAATTGAAATTGATTACAATGACCTCAATTGGGTTAATTGAAAAAAATATTATATAATTTAACCTTGAATCAAAATTAAAATATAATTTAACATTATAAATAAATTATATGAAAAGGTAGTTTGGAATTAAAATCTTGTATATTTTCCCATTCATCAAAAAATGATGTTTCTCAGAAAAAATTAAAAAATTCACCCTAAGCTATTTTTATGATTATAAATTAAAATTTTATATTTATTTTATAAAATTAAATTTCCAAATATGTTTAATATTGATTGTATTATTTTTCATACAGGTACAAAAAATTAGTTTATTTGAGAAATTAGTATTTTAAAACATAAAAGGACATTACCAAAAAATTACCTTTATTATAAATAAATTCATTAGAAAAAGTATTTGAAAATAAGATATTACTTTTCATATTAATAATTTTAATTAATTGGTTATAATAATCTCATCTAAATAATTTTAACAATAAAATGGTGTTTCCTTGAAACTCAGTGTTTCATGTAACACACATCATGTTTTTGTTCGATATAACATATGATAAGTCGGTAGTGCGTGTAAGATAGACAAAATTGATGTTATTTGTAACTCACACCATGTCTATCTTGAGAGAATTTAATTTTTTACATAATGATTAAATTTTAAAAAAAAAATTGATTTCAGTGTTGGGTGAATTGAAAAATATAAAAATATTAAATTGAATCGAAAAAAATATTTCACAAAATCTCATGATATTATAGGAAAATTAAAGTCGAAACACATTCCTAAAAAAAATTAGGTTACACTATTATTCTATATAATTGTTTTGGGCCCTTACGAGTTGAATTTAAAATATTCATGAAAGGAGATACTCCAATATTATATTACATTTGGCCTCTTTAAGTGGGATTTCCCTTCTGCTTCATTTGTTTTATTTTTAAATTAATGAAAATTAAATTTACTGATGGATAAAATAAACCCAAAACATATATAGGGAGACAATATTAAGTCATGAACATTATCTAACATCCCACATAAATACCCAACTCACATTACTATAGAATATAAAACTAACATAACTTGAAGAACAGAAGCATGTATGATTCAACACCATTAAGATATATTTATTAATATTTGATTTCAAATGATTTTATTAAATCCCATCATCTATTATGGTAAGATATATACAACAATAATCTAATTCATATGTTTTTTATATTCATCATTAAAATTTTTAATCCATATCAATTATCTTTTATTCGTCAACCAAATAATAATAAACTATAACGAGCACTATATATATAATATATTTTCCTCAAGAAGATAAAATTCAATTTTCATGGGTATTAAAATGTGACTATAACCACATCAATGATTGATATACATAAAGGGGAAATAATCAATGATTATTATGAAATAAGAAAATAGTAGCAATATTTTACTACGCAATAAGAATCAATAAATATAAAAAATATAAAAACATGTGTACACAATCAAAAATGATAAATAACATAAGAATATAAAGCAGATTAAACCATCCCAACAACAATTAGAAAAAATTAAGTATCTATATCATCCCAAATTACACTGTATCATGTTTCTAGAAAAATATTAATACATCTCAACCCTCACCTACCAACAATCCAAGAAATGGGATCCAATTAAATCAGAGTAAGGAATCTAAGATAATAGTTGGAATAGAATCATATAAAAATTATAATAACAATAAATTTCATTAAATATAACCCATTTATTAAACTATAGAATTCCATATTAGATCAAACAATTCTAATATTATAAATAAAAAATCAATTTTAGAAATAAAAATTTTCCTTAACACTCTAGATTATAGTAGTGAATTATGATATGGTTTAGAATGAAATGAAACCTATTATAACATAAATTAACAGATATATTGGAAGTTCATATAATATTATAAATGAAAGAAATCTAACACGCTATTTAATAATAAGATGAAATAAAAACTGCATGAAGTCCTAGAGCATTAACGACCTTATCCTTCTATATTTATTAAATTTTTCCATTTTTAAGCATTTCAATTGTGTAAAATAAGGCTTATAGAATCAAAAAAGTTAAATATACTAATATTTAGAAATCATCAAGATGCAATCAATACCAGCAATAAAATAGTTTCATTTGACCATACACCATCCCCTTTATTCATTAATTCTGTATTATCAAATACATTATGGTAATGCCATTTTTTACCAAAAAATAAATAAATTTTATAAATCATATATATAAAATTATAAAATGAGATGGCATGAACCCTTTACGAAAATATATATATTCAATTAATATTTAATTATAATATATTGATGGATGAATAATTCAAATAATAAACCTCAAAACACAATAAATCTTTTTGTAAATCATCCCATCATGAATTCTATAACTATCGAAAATAAGAAAAAAAATAAAAATAAAGATTATATAGTTTTTATGGATCATATATAAAAATGACCTATGAATGAAGTGAGGGAAGAGGTGTAAGGATATATCATATATTGAATGATGTCATTACACAATAAAAATGCCTATAAATCAATCACATTGACCTATATTTAGTAAAAATGATCTTACAGAAACCTTTGATTCGAGAGAATGTAGAAGAAAAAAAATTAAAAATTTGTAACACCTTTAATTTCATTATAGACCAAGAAGAAAGTATTTTCTGATGTGAAATAGATTTATCAATCTATAATGTGCCTAGATGTAAACTTCGTAGTGTGAAATACCAATGCATATCCTATATTATCTCATTGATAATTATAATTTCTCTTTTGAAAACAAGGTGGTTCATTGAATGGATAAGGGTTTCACCCCTAAATATTCAATCCCCCAAGGATTAGGTCATGATTTCCATCCATCATACTTATCCCAAATAACCTTATTCAAGAACAAAACCATGAATCTAACTCCATGTTTCATTGTGAAGAATACCCCACTATATAAACTGATAATGGGTTTCTACTTTATCACATTAACGTATGATACAAGGGATCACATCCCAAAGGACTAATTAGTTTAGTACTCCTGATGAACCAAATACGTATATGATTCTGATAATACATTGGATCTATAAAATACATAGAATAATAACATCCTTATATCCTTCATATTATTCATAATATCCCTCTTCATATCCTTGGTAAAGGAGAAAAATAAATGGTAGGATGAGATGCACAATATGGGTTATGTATGTTGGATTTGTTCAAGTGTAAATAAGGAATAATCATATTGAATGTTAAATAATTAAAAACACGTTTATTTTAATCAATAACATGAGTAAAAAATGAATCCAAAAATAGTATCAAAAAAATATTCTCATATAAAATAATAAATGAATTATAAAAAAAGAAAGTCTTAATGTTGGATTAAATGATATTAGAAATCATGATATCTTTACCATCATGGCCCAGTTCAAATAATTTTTAATTGATATGTATATATACACTAAAATCCCATTTAATAAGTCTATGAAACATATTTTACTCATAATACTTTTTGATGAATTGAAGGGAAATCATTAATTAGTGCCAAAACATCTTTGAATTTTCAATGAATCCCTCATAGATTGAAAGGTCAATTTATTCTTAGATAATAAAACATGTTAGTAAAAACTTGAATTGACTATTTACTATGGAATATTAATATTTCCCTAGTAAATCAAATAGATTC
Source organism: Viscum album (assembly GCA_963277665.1). Taxonomy (NCBI): domain Eukaryota; kingdom Viridiplantae; phylum Streptophyta; class Magnoliopsida; order Santalales; family Viscaceae; genus Viscum; species Viscum album. The sequence continues at coordinate 2,001,135,254 of OY728157.1, forward strand.
CTGAGTAAAACACCATATGTAGAAATGGTATATGGTTTCTGTAATGATCACATCCTTATTAAAATGAATATAGATATTTTAGTGAAATGTAATTTCTGATGAGAAATGATCACATTAAAGTGATCGTTTTAAAATAAATTTCAGTAAAATCAAATTAATAAGAGATAATAGATGACCATCAGTAATTATAAACCAAATTTTTTCAATAAAATCTTATCTATTAGAGAAATAATGCAAATAGAAGTGAAAAATTAAAATAATCATTCATTAATGAGTTTTTTTGTTAAACCATTTAGAAATTTTAAATGAAGCTAAGTTACAATAAAATAGTCATATAAGATAGAATAACATTTAAGGATATATATGTTAAAAAAATTATTTTTAGTTTTTGTAAATAAATATGAATATTTAACTCCTAAAAACAATAGAATAACTAATTCTAAACCTTAAAAATTAAATTATAACATATAATTTCCTTGATAAATCAATTTATTAAATAAAAATCTTTTTTTCAAAACAATTTATAAAATTATGGGCATTAAAGAAAAATATTCGAGATCAAATGTGAAATAAGATTGTATTTTATTATAATCATTTATTTGATGAATTGAAGACACAATTAGATAAAAATTATAAAGAAAACATGGAAAAATCTCAAATACATATAGGATAAGAAAATATTTTTTGTTTATTAAGGATATAATATATTATCCCTTCAATGAAATTGAAAGGAATCTAAGAAATAGGATTGTAAAATAAATTCATAACTCTTTGTTAACTTTTAAATTATAAACCCTTGATGTGAAAACATGAATTGAAAAGTAAATCCTAAAGAAAAAATATATATTCATTATAAATAAATCAGATTATAAGTATATACACAAAATAAAAAAATAGTGCATAACACAAAATATGTCTCAATGGAGTGGAAATTGAGATGAAATCCCTTACCTCAAGTTTGACTTGATTAGATATTTATCTCTCCTCATGATTAATAAATATAATTTTTTTATAATTATATACCATATTCAGGTACATAATTATAATATCATATACTACATAATTATAAAAATTTATTACCTATTTATCAATAATTCTTTATTAAACTCATCATTTTTTGGAGGTAACAGTTTATTTTTTATTAGAATTTTAGTACGGTTGTTCTGATCATTGTACTTTGAGAATAGTTCAACAATATATATATTATTAAAAAGTATTTAAATATAATATATATTCAACATATATAAATATTTATATTTATATTCATTTAATAAATATATAGACTGAAAAATGAAATACACCATTCATGGATATGATAGGTCATATACACACATGACAGATTTTTTCACTTTTTAATGGATAGACCTAAATAAAGGTAAATAATAATTCAACTTGTGTAAATAATTATTATATATATATAATTTATTCATTAAATATATCCTTGTTTCCATCCATGTGAAGCATCAATGAAAATAGGATCATATTACTTCATGGAGGTGGAAGTCCACACATACGAATGACTGACATCATCATTTTCCAAAGGATCTGAGGGTTTGAAGGTAGATATTAAATTATATTTTCTAAAAAATAATTAATATATAAATATAATATATAACTATTTGACACACAATTATATCCATCTATGAAATATGGTAATGTAAAATTAATTGTATCCCAATGTGGAGGTGGTAGTCCGCACATACGCAGGATTGATACTTTCACATCTAATTTGTTGGAATAGGGTATAAATAATGGTGGTCAAATTACCATAATAAATATTCAATATATTAAGGATACTGAATTTATTATTTTATATTGAATAAAACCAATAAAGAAGATGTAAAATAATAAATAAATTTAAATAGGTTGGCAAGGACGATTACCTCTTCTTTGGTAGTCCTCATTTATATCCCTTATTACGAACCCTTTGAATGGTATTTTATTAAGGATAGATCTCTGAATTATTATAAATGAATTTTTATAAGAGAATTTTATGGTTTTGGTCCAGATATATCTTTCAATTTTAGTTATTGAAAAGAGATAAATTGTTTCATTTTATAAGGGAGGAAAAGGACACGCTTGTAATTTTTTAGAAGATTAAAATACAACAATTTCATAATCAGGAAAAAAATTCCCAATGGATATAGATTATAATTTTGGATATAAATGGGTCTATATATCACCAATAATTATTATTTATAAAACATTAAATTTAAAATCTATCTTTATATCTTGGTTTAAACCAAGATGAACCTGTTCTAACCTTAACTATATTAATAATTTTTTAATTCAAAGGGTAATAATTTTACTTATAAGGTAAAACATTTCTCATAAATGGTAAGTTAATGTTATTTTAGGCCTTTTATGATACTTATATTCCTCTCAAAATATTTTAAATATTTTTAAATAATTTAATGAAATATTATTTTAAATAATATATCCTCAATGTTCTTTTTACGCTATTAATTTAATTTGAATTTAACTTCGTCAAGACAAATATGGAATAATTATATAATCATTTAAAAAATAAATAATTCAATATTATTAAATTTTAAATTATTCTTGATCCATAATTAAACCCAAATAAATTAGCTGTGATGTTTTTAAAATTATTTACATTCATTTTTTAACTGCGTGAACAGGCAATATGTCTGCATCGTATAAGCATTTTGAGTAATTATAAAATTACTAAAAATCAGAATAAATAATAATTATAAATATAATTTAGGTATACCTTTAAAAACATTAATATTTATAAAAAATATATTTCTTCTCTATGTGAACTTCTACTAGAAATTTAATGGAGAGATAGTGACAATTTGTAAATTTCTTTACATAATGAAATATAAATGTCATTATCATTGGAAAATAGCACCAGAATATTATTTATTATAAGCAAATATAGTTATGGTATAATTAATATTAAATAGTTAAACATTTTAGAGTTTTAGATATATTTTCAAAGCCTTATAAAATTATTTTAACAATAATTACCCGATTTACCCTATACCGAGGTGATAAAGATTCCCACGTTTACTATTCATAATTTCTAAAATGTAAATAAGATATATTTATAAATTTTAATCCTCTTGATTAAAAATATGTAATCAAATTTATTAAATTCACATACAACATATAGAAAAACCTAAAATAACAATAAACCTATAAAATCTGATGAAAAATGGTTTTTGAGTAAAAAAGTGTTTTGAAGCCAAAAAAATAACTTATATCAAAATCATGTAAAATTACCATCCAAACTATATTATTTAAATTATTTTAAATAAATTGGAAATAATATAAATATAATATTGTATCCAAAAAAATTATAATATTTAAATTACTTTATTTAATGAAAATAAATGATTTTTTTGTAAAATTTTCTATTTTTCAGTATTCACTAAAAATAAATCTTTTTGAAAAATTAATAAAAAATTAAACCTAAGAAAATAAATAAATGATGAAAATAATGATATAATTTTCACATAATAATATTTTCACTGTTTATTATGATCAATTGAATTTTTTTTCATGTAAAGGATGATATAAATGAAATTAATTTTATTTAATGGGAAAGATAACATAAACTCTTGTATTGTTAGATAATTACTCCAAAAATGAATAACTAAAAATATTAACATCTAGATATTCCAAATAAGATATAAAATATTAAAATAATTATATAAAATAATAAAATGTAAATAAGAATGTGTAATAAAATCCATATGTAATCGTTAAATTAATATGTAATGGATTTCGCATTGAGTAAATTCTTTTTCTAACTTTTCATGATTTGATGAATGAAACAATGTATAGAATATATGTCTTCATTACAGAACCCAAAATATCATATATCATCTTTAAAATCTCTAATAAAATATTGGACCACCAATCTCTCTATGATTTCACCATATTCTATGAAACATTCACACATCACATCAAAACTAACTTTTCGTGACCTAATAATCATGATTTGATTCCCATAAAAATAAGAATAGATTTTTCCACCACAAAAATACTCAATTTATAAAATCTTACAAACTATTAGCACTATGAAACTACAAAGGGATAGTGAAAATACGGTTAATTAAATTAGATAATACCCAATCGACTTTCATCGTTGAGTGTTAATGCAAATATTGAATAAATATATAAGAATATTCAATAAATAACAAAAATGTGAGATAACCTCTCCATAAAAGGTCTATCTATAGAAATATCAAAAGTATTTCCTCATAATTATAGGGAAAAAATCAAACCATATTACCACTCATAAAATAAATAATTATAGGTTCATTCATATAATGATGAAGAAATAAATAATAAAACAACTTGGTATATTTCTTGTTCTTAAATGACTCATGTTTCAATGTATAACACTCTAAGACTTGATTTTTTGACGGAAAAAAATGAATTATACACCATTTCACCAATATTACTTGATGGTGCTAAATAATGATAGGTTGTTCCTATAAAATCACATCATATTTAACGTCTATATCACTCAAATAAATTAAATTGTATTCATCAAGAATATAACAATGTTTCTATGAAACATAGGTGATTTCATGATTTTGATCTATCTGTAGTGGTAGTTATAATCTATATGGTACATTAATAAAATGTTTTAACACCTCCCAAGGACCAATAAATTTGAAAGAAATCATATATGAATAAATAAAATTTTTCCCTTAATGAGGATTATATATTGATGAAATTTTTATCATCAAATGTGAACACTAACATCCTACTCTTTTTACTAGAAAAATTATTCCCTCAATTATGATTTACCTTCATCCAAAACTGAATCACTTGCACCATCTCTCTCATGATCTACAAAAACATTTGTCATGTGATTTTTAATAATATAATTCTCAATATAATAAAAACTATATATTAATGTCCATTCATATAAAACTTGTAGTATACCCATATTAATTGGTGAGTGATATATGTTATTATATACCGTCTCAGCCTGTGGTGGGTGATTCACAAATGAGCATCTAAAATATAAAGTGAATTCATGAAACATATCTTAAAATTACTAGATATGGAACACTATATGACCATACATCCATAGTTCAGATGATACTCTATGTCATATATGTGTGGAAAATGAAATTGTGATACCACTCTATAGTCCATAGGAAAAACACAGTTCATTATTAGAGATGATCATCCCCAAAACCCAATAGAGCCAAAACAATATCCACAAAATACTTATATGATAACAAATATACCATACTCAACTCGTTAATCACAAAATGTTATTCAAAATCATCAAAATGTATAGAATCACATTGATAATATCATATCTACTAAGGGATCGATGTAAACTAGTCATGAAATACATTGAAATTCCCCCCACTTTCACTGATGTACGTATAGCAGGTAATAAATTCCACCAAGAACACAATTCTAAAACATAATCCACATCGAAGAAAAACACTAGGATATAAGTTCTATAACTAATATATTCACCCCAAAACACTAAAACTAACTCTGTATGGTTTGATACATCAGATACACACCATGATTAAATACAAATAATGAGTTATGATATGCATGAAGAACAACTTCCTCCATCAGTAAGGGAATAATGAGTGTCCTTCAGAATAACTATTAACATTTATCATCTTATACCATCACTCAAAGGAATCCCCATAATAAATATGATCCCAAAAAACCACAACATTAAGATCCCTCAACAAGTATTTTCCCCCCAATTTCACTGTGGATTGATTTATATCTTTCTGGTAAAGATACCCATTAGTATTGAATTATTATATATCGTGTTGCATCATAAGAAATGTCCTTCATCACTCTCTATAAATACCCATACACATAAAAAAACATAACTGTGTGAATTATTTCACTTCATATCACCAAAAATATATTAATTCCTACTTTTATATAAAATCATAACATCATGGTCATATTTAAATTCAATATATCTCTATAATCATATAAATAAATTGTTTTGGGGGAAGATATATATGAAATTTTTTTGATTTTTGAAGACCATAATTCACTCACTAATATGATGGTCTCATTACTAATTTCACAAAAACAATTTGTATGATTGAGATCAAGGATAGTGTATAAAATTTCATGGGTTAATAATAGTTGAGAACCATAGTATATTAATTCCTATATCATTACTAGAACACAACCTGATTTTTGTCATGATGCATCATAAAAAATATATAATTTAACTCTATATTCTAAAAAAATTAAATTGGTATAAATTGGATTCTCTTTTAGATAAAAAAATTCCTAACACTAATAAATCTACATGAACTCTTGATCCTTCTTATTTAATAATATTAGAAGAGTTACAATCTATGGGAAATAAAAAAACCTATTTTAATAACATTTGAGACCATTAAAACAATTATATTCCACAATATTATTAGAGGATAACAAAGAATGATTTGAAAAAAAAACACTTGAATGATTGAGAATTAATCCCCAAAGAGATATGACATGTCCCATATAATACACCATAAAATCCTAGAATAAATACATAGATAACATCCAAAAAATTTGATGACACTGAAAACCCTCCAAAACAACTCACAAACTCCTTACATTGTCATTCTAAAATTTAAACTACTTGAAGATTCATTCAATAAAAGCCACCAAAATTTGGTTCAAATATTCATAGAACTAAAATTTCATTAGACCCATGAAAAAGTATCAAGTATTCAAGATTCTAAAAGGATCTCCCATGAACATATGGTTCCCATAATGTTACATGTTGTTGGTATTGTTTATATCCACTAGATTAGTGGGTATGAAAATTAGTAATTTAATTATAAAATATATATAACTTTTTTCTTAATAACAGTTTATCATGAAATTTCTAGGAAAAAAGTACTAAATTTATAATATTAATAATTAAATCATATAAGTATAAGTATAGTTAAAATTGTAAGGGGTCTTTATCATATAAAATCATATTTTTATTATATTTTATAAATTAGATTTTAAAGATAAATTTATTATATTTAGTGTTTCAAATTTATTGATAAATTATTTCACATACATAATATATAATGAATAACCATTCATATAATTATTATAAGTTTTTCAATAAATTAAGATAAAACCATTTTATTTTAAAAGGGGCTATTTTTTAGAGGACTCATTTTTAGTGTATGTTTTTTTATAATCTTAGTGAATCAATGCTGGTTAATGATTTAGATGATATATACTAATAATATTTTCAATCATATAAATTAACCAATATCTATATGTTTTTATTAGGAAATTAATGTTAATAAATTCATTTTATTATTTGAAAGTAATTATTTTCCAACATGGTTTTTGTTGGATCTGAATCTACGGATTACACACAAGAGGGGGGTGAATTGTGTCTTTTAAAAATTATTACAATCTCTTCAATTTAGACAAATTCTGTCCACTATGCTTTAGCACGATTAAATATGCAGCGGAAAAAGTAAAAGCATGAACACACGGATGTATAGTGGTTCGGGGAACAGAAGGCCCCTAGTCCACTCCACCAACGCTCAAATCCACGAGCTTGGTGATTTTCACTATCTGGTCCTCGTTTCCACAGACCTGTTCACAACTGAGTACAGGCAGTTGACACCTTTACAAGTTTCAGGCAAACACAGCCTTCCTGGTTCAAACACGAACCCACACAGCTTAGAACGAGAAGTTGATCACTCAAAAATAAAAAGGGTTTCGATAAAGAAAACACTTCTCCAGTTGTTCTTCACAATTTCAACAGAATGCAATTGACAGTAGATAGATCGTCGTCTTCAGAAAATAAAGATCTGTATTCAAAACAGTTCTGAGTCGATCCAGTTGCAATAGATATTACAAGAAACTTCACAACTTCAGCAGCAGTAGATTCACAACAGATAGTCGATGTAGAACACGTGAATCTGCTATCAAGATCTTCCTTCGGTAATAAAGGTTTTATACTTCTTCTCGATCACCAGAAAAGAACGCCTTCACACAGTCTCTGTTTCTTGCTCGTTAAAAGATCAATCTATATATTTCATACACTTTCCTGTGTATATATATATCCGAAGTTTCCAAGATAGAACATATATATTCAAATCTGAGAAAATCTTCCGCATAAATAGATCCATGAAAATCTCCTTTAGATTCGCGATATTAAAAAAAATGAAATAACAGAGCCATTGTAACTCCCCTGAAGAATCGGCATAAAAAGCTCCGTTTAAATCAATCATTAATCCGTTGAAAATCGTCTTTGATTCAGTCAAATTCGTACTTAAGAATCGGCTCGAAATCCGCTTAATAATTCTCCTGTTTGACCAATGCAAAAGGAAATATCGTCTGTCAAAAATATCCCGACGCCAAACGTAGGGTTGATAACGTGGCTCCAAACTTAGGGTTCACAAACGTAAGGTTCACAAACGTACATACTTTCTCTTCAGCATTCAAACGTAGGGTTGATCATCCATACTTTGTCTTGCTTCAACACTCCAAAGAACATACGGTTGATTATAAAAGTAAGGTTGATGATCCATACTTTTGAGAAACAAACTCAACACTGAAAACTAACGTACGGTTTCTCTTCCATACTTGTCCAACAACAAAAACGTAAGGTTCCTTCCAAACGTAATGTTCTTCTTCCATACTTTTCAACAACGTAAGGTTCATTAACCATACGTTTCAAAATAACGTAAGGTTCCTTAACCATACGTTTATTTTAACATAAAAAGTAAACTTTTCATCCATACGTTACGTTCATCAACGTAGGGTATGAACAGTGATTCCAGTACGCGCTAAAACTGATCTCGCGCTACAGTGATTCCAGAACGCGCTAAAATTGATCTCGGAATAAATGAAGTATGAAATCTCGTTATATGAAATAAATAAATAAAATAAATTCCTGCAAAATACTCAACGAAATAATTAGTAAATAATTAAGGGTATTTGTGAGCATCAAAATCATCATAAAGAGACAGAGTATTATTTAAAATAATCTCCCCCTTTAAAAAACATTATTTTGAATTGTTTGAAAACAATACATTGCTCAACAATCTCCCCCTTTTTGATGATCACAAAACCCATAAAATAATAGAACTAATTTAATTGCAATCTTTATTGAAAAAATAGTTTTATAAAATTTTAGAATTTTGAAAGGATTAAAACAATATTTAACTATAATAAAATTTCTCCCCCATAAAAATAAATTTTCAGCTAAAAATAGATAAAAGATAAATGTCGTATATATCCAAATTCTCCCATATATCCAAATTTCTTCATAGGAAAAAAATGAATTTAAATGTTGTGTTTATCCAAATTCTCCCCCTTTTTGTGATATCAAAAAGAATGAAAAATTACGGATTTGAACACATTCAATATTGCACTGAACTATAAGTAAATGCTATAATTAACTGTGTATGAATAAGTGAATTTGTTATACTGGCTAACTCAATCATAAATCAATAAACAACAAAACAAAAAAGAAGTAAGAAAAGAATTTTCATTCACAAGCTGTTATATATAAACGATTGTGATATACAGAGGAATCAAGGTTCATAGATAAGACAGGGAAAAAGGTGTCTATCTCCTTTGAATCGCGGTCTTTATCTCTGTAAACTGTTCTCTGAGCCTCTTCATCATCCCATCTCCTAACTTGATGATAAGATCTCTGTTCTCTTGAGTCATATGAATATCTTCAATCAAATTAACTCTGAAAAACTCATGCATTCTTTCTTCTTTTTCAACAAAAAGAGCCAGTTTTTCTGATAACTGATTCAAAAGAATCCTAATCGGTTGCTCTCCAGATGTCAACTGATCCACTAAAAATCTCTGATTATCTAGAAAAACTGACAAAGGGGCACTATTACACTGAAGATCGTGTAATCTGTCACTCATATTGCTCATTGCTGCAGTAATTGCTTGAAATTTTCGAATCAAATCAGGTGAAGAGCCTGATCTACTCACAGCACTGTTTTCAACAGACTCAAATTTATTCTCCGTGTAAATCTTCAACTCAGACAAATCATCTTTCTTTACCATCTCTGATTTTAACTGATCAACAGCATGCAGCATATCAGTCTTAAACAAATCTACTTCCTGCCTTGAAACAGTACATTCTTTCAGCTTCTGAAACTTCAACTGCTCTAAGTTCAGAGAATTTCTGAGACTAACATTCTCAGATTCTAACTGAGAGATATGCTTGTACAACTCAACAACTTCTTCTTTTCTCGAATAAGGGGCACCCTGTGCTCGATTCTCATGTCCAGAATTAGGTTGATGAAGCAGGGCAAGTGGTAAGGAATCTGCATCTGACTGTTCTTTGTCCTTGTCCTGACAAGGTTGATCCACTAAACTATCTTTTGAAGCCTGAAACTCTTCCACTGAAAAATCTTCCTGAAGTACCTCTGTATTAGCTTCAGAAGTATGTTCATCACGAACAGTAGTCTCTCTGACTTCTACTGATTGGTCAAGAACAATATTTTCATGTAAATCTTGAGGTCGGGCCACTTCTTCACCAGGCACTGCCTCCATAAGTTGTTCTTGTTGAATTACTTTTTCAACAGCCACAGTAGCAGATTGAGGTTCTTTTTGAGTTTCTGTTTGAGCTGCTGGTTCCTCTATCGGTGCAGTCTGCTCCACAACAGCTTCTCTCACAAATGAATAAGAAAATAACGGTTCAGAGGATTTTAAGGCAGGAGAGATAATTTCTTCATCAATTGACCTCTTCCTTCTAGATTGAAGTCCTTCTTGACTTCTCTCTTCCTCAACTTCCTCCATCTCAAAACGAATTCTCCTTGCCACTGTACTAACTCTTGATTCTGCTTGTCCCTCCTTGGACTTAGCCGGTTGAGCCTGAGCACTCTCCAAGTTTTCCTCAGCTCCAACAGGTAAGAGTTTTCCTTTAATTGTGCTCCAGAAATATCCTACTTTCCTCAAAGTTCCAGCATTAAAAACATTACTGTGGTGACATTTCACCCCAGCATCTACCAATTTGATCATTCCTCTTTTAAACAAAAACAAAGAAATGAACCTTCCATAAGGGAAAAAGGTCATTCTTGCTTCACTCTGATAGCAGTAACTCAGATATCTTATCATAAACCGAGGAAAATTAAACTTAATATCACACATCAGAAGATACATTATGTACATGTCAGGGTATAGGATTTTCTCCATCTCAGCCATTCTTGGTGCTAAACCAGTCTGAACAAATTTTACCAAAATTTTCTGATCGGGCTCCAAATCCTTAATAAACATCTTCTTTATCACTCTGGTTCCAAACAGAAAAGACATAATGTCTTCAGACTTATGTACAGAATCTCCAATATTCCGTAAATCGAAATGAAAAACTCCTTCATGAGGGAAGTTAAGAATTTGACTTATCTCTACAGATGATATTGAAAAGTCCTTATCCTCTATTTGAGCCAATAAACTATCCTCTGTATCTCCAAGGCTAAACTGAACAGTTCTAAAGAAATGTCTCATTTCTTCCTCATATAGAAACTCAGAATTTTCACTATTAAAAGCTTGCTCAAGGCTTTGAAACGACAACGCTTGCTTCAACAGTAAATTAGTTTCAAACAGCCACTCTAAATCTATGACTTTACCTTGCAGTATTTTCCGACTAACTACCTTAGGTTTCTTTGCAGCACTGCTCTCGACTTCATCTGGACGCTTAGTCTTTGCCATTCCAACAACGATTTCTGAAGGTTGGTAAGTTTAGGGTTTGAAGATTCAGAAAAGGGTTTTGGAGCAGATGTGCGGTTTTAGGTTTTCGAAAGGGTTTCCGAAAAAGTTGAAGCAGTTTAAAAGGTGAAACGGTTCTGACAGCCTTGATTCCCGTGTAATCACTAATCATTACTTTTATTTAAAACAAAATAAAATTACTTATAGCGGAAAACAGAAATTAAGCACAATTCGAAAACAGAATAAGATTTAAAAAAACTATTTAAAATTAAATAAACCTAACTCCCCCTTAATAAATTCAAACCTTGCCGTGGGAAGTGGTTTAGTAAAAATATCTGCTAATTGATTTTCTGTATTTACAAATTCTAAAAATATATCCTTTTTAAACACATGATCTCTTAAAAAGTGATGTCTTATATCAATGTGCTTAGTTCTAGAATGACTAATAGGATTTTTTGAAATATTAATTGCACTAGTATTATCACATAAAATAGGTGTATTATTGAAATTTAATCCAAAGTCCATAAGTGTGTTTTTCATCCACAACACCTGTGCACAGCAACTACCTGCAGACACATATTCTGCCTCGGCTGTTGACAGGGCAACTGAGTGTTGTTTCTTACTAGACCATGATACTAAAGACTTCCTTAAAAAGTGACATGTTCCTAAAGTACTCTTCCTATCTAATCTACAGCTTCCAAAATCAGCATCTGAATATGAAATTAAATTAAAATCAGAGGTTTTTGGATAAAGCAGAGATTGATAAATAGTACCTTTTAAATATCTAAAAATTCTTTTAACAGCAGTTAAATGGGATTCTTTGGGATTTGATTGAAATCGAGCACAAAGACATACTGAATACATTATATCTGGTCTACTAGCAGTAAGATATAACAAACTACCAATCATACCTCTATATAACTTGTTGTCCACTGATTTTCCAGTTTCATCCAAATCAAGTTTTATATTAGTACACATAGGAGTTGTAAATGGCTTGCTGTTTTCAAGTCCAAATTTCTTAAGTAAATCAGTAATGTATTTGCATTGATTTAAAACATTTCCAAAATCTTTTTGAAATATTTGAAGACCCAAAAAGAAATTTAATTCTCCCATCATACTCATTTCAAATTCTTTTTGCATTAATTCTGAAAATTCATGACAAAGAATTTTATTGGTTGATCCAAAAATTACATCATCAACATAAATTTGAACCAACAAAACATTATTTTTCACAGTTTTCTTAAAGAGTGTTGGATCTGCCAGTCCAACAGTAAAATCATTTTTCAAAAGAAAAGAACTTAGTCTTTCATACTAAGCTCTAGGTTCTTGTTTAAGGCCATAAAGAGCTTTAGTAAGTTTGAAAACAGAATCTGGTTTTTGAGAATTTTCAAAACCAGGAGGTTGCTCAACATAAACTTCCTCCATTAAATAACCATTTAAAAAGGCAGATTTAACATCCATCTGAAATAATTTAAAATTCATATAAGATGCATAGGCTAAAAGGATTCTAATGGCTTCTAACCTGGCTACAGGTGCAAAGGTCTCATCATAATCTATTCCTTCTTCTTGATTATATCCTTTAGCTACTAATCTTGCTTTATTTCTAGTTATTATCCCTTGATCATCCTGTTTATTCCTAAAGACCCATTTAGTTCCTATTACTGGATAATCATGTGGTCTTTCAACTAACTCCCAAACCTTATTTCTCTTGAACTGGTTCAATTCATCCTGCATTGCTATTACCCAGCTCTCATCATCTAAGGCTTCTTCTATGGTCTTAGGTTCTTGTTGGGATAGGAAAGCAGAGAATTCAACTATGTTTCCAAGGTTTCTTCTAGTTTGAATACCAGTCTCTAAGTCACCTATGACAGATTCTAAAGGGTGATTCTTTAAGGTTCTAGACTGTCTAGGCATTACATTCAAAGGTTCTTCAGTGTCATGTTCTTCTGAACTGGACTGAATTTCTTTTATATCATTTTCAAAATCATTCTTTAAATTCTCAAGTCTCATGTTTTCATTAGAATCAGGTTCATCTATTTGTTCTATCCTTTTCTCAAAAGGATCAGATTCATCAAATTTCACATGAACTGATTCTTCAACAATCCTTGAATTTTTATTATAGACTCTATAAGCTTTGGAGGTTTCAGAATATCCTAATAAAATACCTTTATCAGATTTTGGATCAAATTTACCAAGATTATCTTTGGTATTCAAGATGTAAACCTTGCATCCAAAAACTTTAAAGTAATTTACTTTAGGTTTTCTGTTATTCCATAGTTCATAGGGTGTCTTTTTCAAAATAGGTCTTATTAAAATTCTATTCATTATATAACAAGCTGTATTAACAGCTTCTGCCCAGAAATATATAGGTAGGCTATATTCATTTAACATAGTTCTAGCCATTTCTTGAATAGTTCTATTTCTTCTTTCTACAATCCCATTCTGTTGAGGTGTTCTTGGAGCAGAGAAGGTGTGTTTAATACCCATGTTTGAGAAAAAGGAATTAAATTCCTAGTTCTCAAATTCTCCACCATGATCACTTCTCAATGAGATTATATTAAAACCTTTTTCATTTTGAATAGATTTACAAAAACCTTCAAATAAACTAAAAGCTTCACTTTTAAATTTCAAAAAGAAAATCCAAGTAAATCTAGAATAATCATCAACTAATACATAAACATATAATTTACCAGCTAAACTTGCTACTCTTGAAGGTCCAAACAAATCCATATGGATAAGTTCTAGAGGTTTAGTTTAGCAACTTTATTAACAGATTTGAATGATGATTTGTGTTGCTTGCCAAGCTGACATGCATCACAGAATCTGTCATTTTCAAATTTGAGACTAGGCAAATCAGAAACTAGATGTTTCTTAGATAATTTATGTAAAGCATATATATTTCAATGAACAAGTCTTCTATGCCAGATCCAGGATTCACTTATATTAGCAGTTAAGCAGTTTACTTGTTGTTTACACAAGGAATACAAATCCAAAGTATAAACATTATCAGTTCTGGGTGCTCTAAACTTAAACAGTTTATCTTTAGAAACAGTACAACTATTGTTAGTAAAATCAACAGTGTATCCATCATCACAGAGTTGAGAGATACTTATCAGATTGTGTTTTAACCCTTGTACATAAAGTACTTTGTTGATTGACACTGTCTTTGGATCTCCAACTGTTCCAATACCAATAATCTTTCCTTTGGCATTGTCACCAAAGGTGACAAGTCCTCCTTCCTTTCGAGTAAGAGAAGAGAAATTAGCTGAAGTTCCACTCATGTGTCTTGAGCAGCCACTGTCCATATACCATATTTCTTTCTTTCTTTGGTGACCTGCTACCTGCAAAGACATTCAAACAAATTGCTTTGGTACCCATATTTTGTTGGGTCCAGGAGTGTTAGCAAGCAGTGATCTGGGTATCCAGATTTTCTTTGTTTTCTTAAAATTGATTGAATCATATAGATCATTGGAAATATAAGCTTTCTTAATTCCACATATTTGAGGTTGTCTTAGAAAACAGTTTTTAGCTATATGACCTTTTGTTCCACAGAAGTTACAAATAACCTGTTTAGTGCTAGGAACAAAATAATTTTTGTATAACTTAGGTTTTTCTCCTTTACTTCCAATTCCAAACCTTTCCTTTTTAATTACAGTTTTTCCAAGTATCTCATTTAAGGCGTTTTCTCCTTTTGTAAAAACTAATGCATCCTTTTTATAAGATTCTACTTCATCCTGTAGAGTTTTTATTTTTGATTCAAAATTAATTTTATTTGAGTCAGCAGAGTTGTATT
This sequence comes from Viscum album, assembly GCA_963277665.1. NCBI lineage: Eukaryota > Viridiplantae > Streptophyta > Magnoliopsida > Santalales > Viscaceae > Viscum > Viscum album. Next base: position 2,001,150,714 of record OY728157.1, read on the forward strand.
TGTCAATTAATTCCTTATGTTGTTTTAGCAAAGTATTTCTCTCATCTGAAATAGCTTTATGCAAGTTCTTTATAGATTTATATTTTTTAAATAATGAGTCATACCTTTCTTCAAGCATATTGCAGTAAGCTGCAAGTTTTTTATTTGAGAAGCTTGTTTCAGAGTTTGATTCATTATTTGAGTCAGAGGAGTAGTATGAGTGTACCTCATCAGTTTTAGCCATGAAACACATATTTGCTTTTAAATTGGATTCCTCCTTCTCTGAGCTTGATTCAGAAGAATTACTTGAGTCTTCAGAAACACTCCAAGTATCTTTCATAGCTTTCTTGTCTTTCTGCTCATAATCATCTATTTTGAAGAATTTCTTCTTCTTTGCATCTTTCAATTTTGGGCAATCCGGTCTGATATGTCCCATCTTTTTGCATTCATAACATCTCACTTCCTTGCTATCCTTCTTGAAGGATTTCTTGAAGTCTTTCTTCTTACTGTAGAACTTTCTGAATTTTTTGGCTAGCTGATCCAGTTCTTCATCCGAATTTGAAGAATCAGAGCTTTCTGATTTAGCACTTACTTCTATGTTCTTCATCTTTCTATCCTTTTGTTGAGAAGTCACTTTCAAAGCAGTATTTTCCCTTTTTATGTAGACTTTATGCTCATTTACCTCATCTTGCATTTCAGCCTCGTACATCATCAATGTACCAATCAGCTCTCTCATAGTTAGATCTTTAACAGAAGTTGATTGTCTGATTGCTGCAGAGATTCCATTCCATCGAGTAGGAAGTACTCTCAGTACCTTTAACGCTTGATCAGCCTGCTTGATTGGTTCTCCTAGAGCTGTTATATTATTGACAATTTCTGTCAATCTTCCATTCATCTGAGTGATGCTCTCTCCTTCAATCATTCTGAAAGTATCAAATTTTAATTTAGCAGTTGCATATCTCATCTGTCTTACATTATCTGTTCCTTCATAAGCAACAGCTATTGTTTGCCACATTTCATATGCAGTCGGGCATTGAGATACTCTGTTAAATTCATCCGGTCCTAGACCACAGATGATTGCATTCATAGCTTTTGAATTCATGTCATACTCAGCCTCTGTAGCAGCACTCCATGTATCGGGATTTTCAGGAATTTCATAGGGAGTGAGAATCTTTGAATAGACTTTGTAACCAATATTTTTCAGATAAATAATCATACGTGATTTCCAGCAGCCATAATTATCTCCATTAAAGTAAGGTGCTCTGACCATTGACATTCCCTCTCTCGTATCAGCCATGATACACTATGTATAATCTTTAAATACTTCTAGCTTGACAAGACTTTAAAAATAAGAAGCTCCTCCTCTAATACCAATTGTTGGATCTGAATCTACGGATTACACACAAGAGGGGGGGTGAATTGTGTCTTTTCAAAATTATTACAATCTCTTCAATTTAGACAAATTCTGTCCACTATGCTTTAGCACGATTAAATATGCAGCGGAAAAAGTAAAAGCATGAACACACAGATGTATAGTGGTTCGGGGAACAGAAGGCCCCTAGTCCACTCCACCAACGCTCAAATCCACGAGCTTGGCGATTTTCACTATCTGGTCCTCGTTTCCACAGACCTGTTCACAACTGAGTACAGGCAGTTGACACCTTTACAAGTTTCAGGCAAACACAGCCTTCCTGGTTCAAACACGAACCCACACAGCTTAGAACGAGAAGCTGATCACTCAAAAATAAAAAGGGTTTCGATAAAGAAAACACTTCTCCAGTTGTTCTTCACAATTGCAACAGAATGCAATTGACAGTAGATAGATCGTCGTCTTCAGAAAATAAAGATCTGTAATCAAAACAGTTCTGAGTCGATCCAGTTGCAATAGATATTACAAGAAACTTCACAACTTCAGCAGTAGTAGATTCACAACAGATAGTCGATGTAGAACACGTGAATCTGCTATCAAGATCTTCCTTCGGTAATAAAGGTTTTATACTTCTTCTCGATCACCAGAAAAGAACGCCTTCACACAGTCTCTGTTTCTTGCTCGTTAAAAGATCAATCTATATATTTCATACACTTTCCTGTGTATATATATATCCGAAGTTTCCAAGATAGAACATATATATTCAAATCTGAGAAAATCTTCCGCATAAATTGATCCATGAAAATCTCCTTTAGATTCGCGATATTAAAAAAAATGAAATAACAGAGCCGTTGTAACTCCCCTGAAGAATCGGCATAAAAAGCTCCATTTAAATCAATCATTAATCCGTTGAAAATCTTCTTTGATTCAGTCAAAGTCGTACTTAAGAATCGGCTCGAAATCCGCTTAATAATCCGCTTGTTTGACCAATGCAAAAGGAAATATCGTCTGTCAAAAATATCCCGACACCAAACGTAGGGTTGATGACGTGGCTCCAAACGTAGGGTTCACAAACGTAAGGTTCACAAACGTACATACTTTCTCTTCAGCATTCAAACGTAGGGTTGATCATCCATACTTTGTCTTGCTTCAACTCTCCAAAGAATGTACGGTTGATTATAAAAGTAAGGTTGATGATCCATACTTTTGAGAAACAAACTCAACACTGAAAACTAACGTACGGTTTCTCTTCCATACTTGTCCAACAACAAAAACGTAAGGTTCCTTCCAAACGTAATGTTCTTCTTCCATACTTTTCAACAACGTAAGGTTCATTAACCATACGTTTCAAAATAACGTAAGGTTCCTTAACCATACGTTTCTTTTAACATAAAAAGTAAACTTTTCATCCATACGTTACGTTCATCAACGTAGGGTATGAACAGTGATTCCAGTACGCGCTAAAACTGATCTCGCGCTACAGTGATTCCAGAACGCGCTAAAATTGATCTCGTGTTACAGTGATTCCAGAACGCGCTAAAATTGATCTCGGAATAAATGAAGTATGAAATCTCGTTATATGAAATAAATAAATAAAATAAATTCCTGCAAAATACTCAACGAAATAATTAGTAAATAATTAAGGGTATTTGTGAGCATCAAAATCATCATAAAGAGACAGAGTATTATTTAAAATAATCTCCCCCTTTAAAAAACATTATTTTGAATTGTTTGAAAACAATACATTGCTCAACAGTTTTTGCAACGTTTTTCATGGATATTGGAATTATTTTATGTCACATTTAGAAAATTAATTTAATAAAAATATAATTAATTTTTGATATTATATTTTATAAATTATTTTTGGGTTTTTCATTGAGTGTTTACTAAAAAAAGGATGATATTTTAGTGAATAGTAAAAAAATGTTGTTTTTTATACCATGACATCGATTCCATCATTGGATATAGTCATGAAATAAAACATTAATTACCTTTTGGCATCACCAACTATATATATAATAATTAAAATTATTCACTTAGTACTATTATCTTAAATTTTATAATAAATTATCAAATTTTTGTAACTAAAGTTATATTTTATTGTAATATAAAAATATATTTGATTATATACATTTAATAAGGTTGTTAAATGATTCCATTCAGTTTTGAAAATTTTAAAATTTAAAAAAACCTTAAATTTTATTTTATTAATAAATAAAATTCTTGAGATGAACCACTACATAAGATTATTTTTACTAAATATTGATATATTCATTTTTTCACAAAAATAATCATTTTTTATAAATTTTTTCTATGTATTTTGTGTGCTTATATTAGTACTAATTTTTTTGAATTATAGACATTTATTCATAAAAAATTTATTTAATACACTAAAAAACAATATTTATATTTTATTATATTTATATGGTTTTATTTATCAATAATGAATTATTATCATCATAAATATTTGTCACCGCTGTTAAAGTAAAAATGTGTTAAATGGGGTAAAATAAAGTAATAAGGATTCAATGTAACAAAAAAACATTATTAAATCATATTTTTAAATTATATATTTACCTTCCACATAATATAATTTAAATATAATATTTTTGGAGTCACATAAAATGATCAAGACATATGTTATTCAATAAAGTATTGTGTATTTAAATATTTTCATCGACCTCGCTTATAAAGTGGCACATCCTCTCCTAAAATCTCTCCACCACTTGACTACTATATATAGATGAATATCTACTAAAATCACTTCTTAAATCACATACATATGTCAATTAGGTTCTGGTATTACTAAGAGAACATCTCGTGATTTTTTAATGTATAAGACAAAGAAAGATACTTGATGATGAGTAAATTGTATTTACGGATCCATTTTGAATTGAATTATTATTTAACATCCTAAAATTATTCTATATATATCATAAAATGTTGAAATAATTATATTTAATATATATAATTTATTCTATATTATTGTTAAAACTATTTTTTATCTCATTTACATTTGGTGGAAAATAAAAACATCACTCATGAATTAATACAGTCTAACATCTCCACAAACTAATGTATTATTTTCATCGCTGCATATCATGGGTGGTAATATATATTTATTTCATGGTTATTTATAATTTAAATGTAATAATTTTTAATCTTTAAATATAAATTATTTTACACTATATTACCCTTCTATCTAATTGAAAATGATATAATTGCTTGTGCCTATACGTGGACTTCTTACTCAATGAAGGGATGTGATTTTTTTTCATTTACTCTTTACATGGAAATCCATAAGGATATATTTTATGAATATAAATGATATATTTAATATAAATATTATTATAAAATTTATAATTATTATTTAAATTACTTTCATACATTTCTTTAAAAGTGAAAACAATCGTCTTACATATGTTCACACAACCGCCTCCTCGAAGCGATATAATTCAATTTTCATCACTATACTTTTTAAAATGGTTATAAAACTATATATAATTAATATATATGTTTTTTATAAATTTATTAATATTATACATATGATGAAACTATAACTATTTTTTAAGTACTAGAACTGTAGAACTAAAACATTCATTATAAACAGAACAATTGACATCCAAAATGTTGGTTTTAATGAAAAATTGATAATAATGGATGATTAGAAGAATATGGGAACAACGTTTTTTAATATAATTATTCATATTATTATATAATATAGTTATAATAAATATAAATTTATTATATTTTTTAAGATATTGTATGAATAAATTTGGGACTTGAGGAAAAGGGTTCATTTGGCTCATTATTGATTCGTTGAAACATGTTTTATGATATGATCATATTTTAATTTATGTGGCCTGTGTACTACTGGTTTGATTTAGTATATCATAAAACTATGGATATTACTATTATTTAATGTTGGACTTGATGTTGTGATGGGTTTATACTATAATATCTTTTTTATCAGTATTTTTCATGATCCAATTTACATTGATAGAAAATTATATGTTCTTTCTCTCTTAAACCCCGTCTATTTGATTCTCATATTTTTATTTCTATAAATTTCATGTTTTAGTACAATTTTATTTCCTTTTTCAATTAAAATTATTTAATGGATTATTTTATATAAATATGACTATATTCATCTTATTGTGTAGGGAATCTGTCTGATCCATATCAATGTTATTCAAAAAATTTGTCAAAATTATAAACTATATTTTATGGTATTTAAAATGGTTAATTTCACTACCTTATAATTTTTATACTAGTTTTTAAAATGAATATTATAAAAAACATTCATAAACCCAACATTTTGATTTTACAAAAGTGTGGATACAATGTTTTATTTTAATTTATATGGTATGAATGGATTTTTTTTTCATCATCATTTTTTATATTTTTATGAATATTACTTCAATAGAATCCATGGTTTTTAAAAGGAAACCATTTTTATATTATTATGTAATTTTTTAAGATAAATTTACCAAATGAAATGTGGTGGTTTCTCTTGTTTTTATATATATTTTATACTCTTTCTCAGAAGTTATTTTAGTCTATGTGAAATTTATTTATGGAATGTTATGCTTCACGGGTGCAACGATGTCATGATACAATCCACTTATTTTTTATTGATTTATTATGAGTAGAATTATTTAAATATTATATCCAAAAACCTATTTCTTTTTTATATTTTAATTATAATAAAATAAAATGATGAATTTCATGATTTTATGGAAGAAATATGTACGATCTTGATTATATGATGGGTGGGCTTGGAATTATATAGCCTTATATTTCAGTGGTTAATGATTTATATCTCATGAGATATTATAAACATGAATGGGGAGTGAACCTAGACCAATATGATACTATTTCAACTTGGATAGTCATAAAAGTGAACTATAATTATAGAAATGATGGGAATAAGGACTGTACCCAATCCACTATAGTTCTATGTCCAAAATTATAGTATTTGTAGCGATCTTTTCCTAAGAAATTGATTTTATCGATTGTTTTTATGAAAAATACATCTTATTCTTATAATATTATATCATGTATAATGATTGATTATGGATTATTTCACACTATTATTATTATAATATTTTTTTATGAAAAAACCATATATCCTGACACACTATTTATGGTTTATGAAGTGTGTGGTATATTTTATTATGAAAATATCATGTTCTGATACACTTAATGTTATATTTTTCTCACTTATAATCGTCATTTGATATCCCCATATTTACATTCACTAGGTATCAGATCCCACCAATTCAAATGTTTCAATTCCCCCCCCCCCCATGTTTTAAATAATTATACTATATAAGAATTGAAAAAGAAGAGTATCATGTTTGGATAAGTTTTTGGGAGATTTTTCAGTTTCATTATATAATAGAAAAATACCGGTATAATGTAAAAAATTCACATTTGATTAGAAGGACATGAGTTCTTTTTCATAATGGATTTTTACTAAATTTTTAAACTTCTAAAATTATAATCTCCTTGGTATATATGTGAATCAATGTTTTATATTCACATTATAATTATCGATTTTTAAAATTGTTTTTCTTTATTTATTATCAAACAAAGTATATAGGGAATGCAAGATCCAGGTGTATATATCTTGGGTTACATCAATTGGTTTTAAAGTTGGTTTTAGAGAATAATATTGGTTAAGAAGTCATTATATGAGGGTAATTTATTAATTAGTGTTACCATTATATATTAACAATGTTAAAGAAGATAATATGTATAAATTCATAGATATTTTTTTGATGTTTTAGGTTATTGTATTTTAAGAAATGTGTATTTTTCTTTTTTATATCATTACGTTATATAAGAGCCTTAGGTTTAACATTCTCTTAATGTGGTGTTTTTTGGGAAGATTTTTATTGGGGATTTTTTTTAAAGAAGGACGCATCCTTTTGGGATAATATGTTATTTAATGAAGAGGTAATTGTGATTCATGGGATAAAGCAGTTATCATATTATAAATATATATGTTTATTTCTACCAAATATTGAAAAGTGATTTGGGAACTAAGGGATTAATATTACTATTTTTGATGTTAAAAATATTGAGAAAATTATCTAATTAAGGTAAATAGAATATTCTTTTTTGGGATGTGATTTTATTTGTGTTTCATTGAATTAATTATCTTGAAGTAACATATACATTTTTTGTTTTTTTCTTTATGGTGATTGATGATGTTTTGGAAAATTATTTTTATATTTTATAGAATATAATGTTATGGTATATACATTTTTATCATGTTAATTTCCAAGTGACTTTTTTTTTGGAAAACTTTTACGTTGATCTTGGAAGAATATGCGATCAAATCATTATAATTTTTCATTTTAAATTTGGTGAAGCATATTTTAAATTATTTTTTGATATTTATTTAATCTAAAATTTTATATTGAATGTTCTATTTTATTCTCATGATTTTATAGATTAATGTATTTTTCATTAATATATTGTTTTATCAGTATTAATTATTATATTAACATTTGTTAACCATTATATTTTTTGTAAATTTATATATATTTTTTAAATAACATTAAATCCTTTTTTATATTTTATAACCTATTAAAAGTTAATTTATATGTTCCAGGCATGAAAAATTAATCATGGCTATTTATAATATTTCATGTGGTTTTTCTAGGAACATTTTCTAAACACAAACAATAGATATAATTGTGGGAAAAATAATACAAGTAAATTGTCTCATATTCTCTATACCAATGGTAAAATAATTCCTAAAACTCTGGAAGCAGTAAGATAAATCTATCAAGTTCTATTTTTAAAATATCATTTAGTTATTAGGTTATGGTTTTTTAATCTTATTCATAGGTATGTGTTTTATAGTGTAGATAAGTATTAAGAAATATTTAGGAAAAGATATGCTTCTTAGTATTAACATAAACATTAATTTTTATTTCAAAAGGAAATGTAATTGTTGTAGATTAAAATGTATTTTTTTGACTTGGATATTTTATTTTAAAATCCATAAAACTAATTCTAGAATGGTTTTAAAAATTTTACCATTAATCACAATATAGTAATTTAGAGAAAACAATTTATTTTAAAATGGTAGAATCTAACACCCATATATTTTAGGATAATTAAAATTAAAAAATATTGATTTTTAGGTAGATTTTGATGCTTGAAAAACTGAATATAAATGAACCCAAACATTTATCAATTAATATGATAGTCCAAACCTAGTTTCTTGATGGGTAGCTTTCAATAGGATTAACCAAATTATGATATGTATATATAAAAGTTTTCAAAATAAAAAATTATTGATTAATTAGTAGTTAATACATATTCATTTTTGAATGATAAATATTAAGGATTATAATTTTAAGAATTGATAATGTTTAAAAATGTTATTTTTCAATAAAATATTGTTTTAATTACAATTAATATGTCTAATTTTATAGATAAATTACACTTATCTAGAGAAATAAATTTATTGAATTAGTAATTTCGATAAATTAAAACAAAGGAATAATCATTCATATTTTGATTATCATTTTTTAAAAAATGATGATAAAACCATTTGATGGTAAAAAATGATATTTTTAAAAGAACTATATTTTACTGTTGAATTTATTTTTATCAAAATAATGTAAATATTTAACATTTTGTTATATATTTTTGATGAAATTTATTGATAAAAATTTTAATAAAATAAATTTATAGTCATGTAATGATTGTTACTATGAAAGGAATGGGAATACATTCATTTTATTAGTCAAAATTACAGTTTTATCTAAAATTGGTTTTTATATGTTTATTTTACAAAAATTAGTTTTAATATTAGTCAAATTTATAAAATTTATATGGTTAAGTGAATATAATATTTTATATTATAATTATAATGTTCCTATGGTAACTTCGGTGCATGTTTCTGAAAATATTGACTTATTGGTGAATACTAAAAAAATATAATTTTTACATATATGGTAACATTTATTAAATGTAAGATAAAAGAATTATAATGTAATATAATTTTATTCGCAAAATAAGTGACATAAAACACCAAAATTAAACAACTGGCGGTGTATAGATCATTATATTTATTTCCTTCGATAGCTTACAGAACTCACAACCACGAGTCAGAGTGAAATGTAATATAGTATACCACCATAAACTAGTAAATAAATATGTAGGTATGAGTGGTAATAACAAATGAATGAAATAACTAATTATCAATTGATTATAAATAAAATAATAACAATTTACATGAAAAATACCCGTATTTTTAAAAAATATATTTTTTCTTAAAGATGGTTTAATCGCTATTTATAAACATACATTAAAATTAATTTTCACCAAAATAATAAAACATACATGATAAAATTTACTTCATTTTATTAATTACAATATCCAAATTATCAAAGGATTATTTTTTAGAATTTCTCTAAATGGTTAATTTTTCGATGAATAGTGGAAAACAATGAATTTGATTTGAAAAATTCCTTTTAATTTAAATTATTTATAAAAAATATATATTAATATTTTTATATAATGTAAAGATAGTTTAATTATATTTATTAAGCTAATCTATCTTAATAAAATCATTTTAATATTGAATTTTGATATAAAAATATTGTAAATTTATGACCATTTCTGTTTGAAAACTTTCTTTCTTATCGTGACTCCATGATAAATATTAAATTATAAATTATAAATTATTTTAATGGTATATGCATAAATGGAATAAATATATGTAATCACAAAAATTTATATTATTTAAAATCATCCAAATAATTTATTTTCATAATAAATTCAAAAATGGGTAAAAATTATCTACCATGTTTAATGTAAAAAATGATTCACCAGGGGGTTAAACTAAAAATATAAGGGCTAAAATGAAAAAAAACGTGGATTTAATATATTGGATGACCATATTTAGTCATTATCATGTATAATATTCAATCATACTTTATTTTTAACCATTTTGGCATTTGAAAAATGTGGTTACATCTTTTTATTTTCAAAAACTACATGTGTGACACTAACCTCAATTTTAAAATGTCGCCCACTGTATTATCTAGTTAAAAAATTCAATATTAATTAATTTAGATAATATTGAACCATATAAATTAAAAATATCTATACCCACTTCTAATAATCCTTATTTTTTTGTTAAAATAAAACCTATGAAGTATTGTGCTGAAAAACTAGGGAGGATACCAGAATAAGTGGTAACTTTCTTCAAGGATAGTTTTTATTTTATATCTTCCTGCACCTCTTATGTAATTCCTTAACCCTAGTTACCCAAATTCAATGAATTATTTTATTATATTTTAATAATAACAATAAACTAAAATTCTGAAGGACTGATTGGTTTACCATCCTTGTAAATACTAGATACAAACATAGGTTTTACACTACATCATGAAATGAAAAAGAACATATTATCCCATTTCAAAAAACTCATATCACTTAGACTATCCCAGTAGGTATATAATAATATAATTCTTCACATCCTGGGGAAAAATGAAACATAATAAATGGGTGTGCTCAGATTCTTAGTAAGGATAAATAATATAACAGAATCTATCGCAAATAAATATAAAATTTTAAGGAAAGGTATAAAACTGAAATAAAAGCATTTTAAACATAATAATCAACATAATATGATAAGAATAAACCAAATAATTCCATTTAAATTTTCACATGTATATTCTACTATTATGATAATTTCATCCAATATTAATAACTAATCTTGTAATGAGGAAATATATCATAACGGGCATCATAACCATACTGCCAAGGCCTCGTTCCAAGACCATTACCATACCATTAAGTCATTGTGCGAAGACACTAACTTTTCTCATGATACCTAACAATGCATCGAGGGGCTATAACGGGCCCCGCCCATCCCATATTATGTCAAATTCATTCCCCTTATGAAAAGGGTGAAACAAAACAAAAACATTAATATTAAAACAAACATAATAAATGTTAATACATTAACCATAAACCATGAATGGTATTAAAAATCACATCTACAGTTAAACATATCATAAAACCTTCAATAAAATATGAAAAATTTTATCATACTAAATCTACCTCAATTAACAATAAAATCCACAAAAGGATGTTGACATATATGAAAATAATTTAATAAATTCATTAAAATACTTTAAGGGAAATATTCCTTTATTGTATTGAAATCAACTATAAGTTGTACAATTATAAAAGAGAAATTTTATTATGAAAATAACCATAGTATTTTAATGAAAAAATAAAAATGTTAAGGCGTCATAATGGTAGAAAATAGCCTCTTTTGCCTTATAAGTTAAAAAAACATGCTTTCCATAATTTTTACAAAAAGGTTATAAAGTAACTCGTTTGAAAAAAGAAGGAAAGATTCATTTCAAAATGTTTTTTAAAAAGTCAAATAATTGTAAAAATGACTTTAATAAATTTTTTATAATATTTTGATGTATATTTTAAGAAACATGGACATGTATGATAAGGATGTCCCAGTAGATTCTTACGTAGAAGAAATATCAGATAATAATGAGATTGTGAAATTACCCCTTTCCTTATACTTTCCTTTAGTTGAGGGTGATTTTTACTTCTTTATAATAGTTAAAATATGTTATTATGTTATACCTATACCATATCCATATTTTTTATATCATATATTATCCTCTTTTATCATTTTCTTAATAATATTTTAGTATTACCAACTCCTCCGTTTTCCCGTTCCTATTTTGTTATATAAGTCATGTTTGTTACGCATAAGATATATTTTATTCATATAAAAAATCAAATTAAGCTCAGAATTATTTTTTTACACATAATATTAATTTTATAATTATTATTTAATGGTAAACTTAGAGAATGAACCTCATCACATCGTGGGGACGGTAGATCGTACGTACGCACGAGCAATGGTATTGTTCCCTTAATGGTTAAATGATATAAAGTTGGATGGTAAATTAATGGTAAAAAATTAATTATAATGTTATATTAATTATTTATATCCATTATATTTATCATTATTCCTATCAAATAAAGTAGTTTTGAATAAAAATACACCAGGATGTGGAGATGGTATGTTGTACATACAGATGCATGGTGATATTGTTATTCATATGATGGATAAAATGTGTAATATGGTTTTCCCATGATTATAATAACATTTTAGTATATATAACATACTATAATTGTTATTTTGATATGTAAACAAAGAAAAAACAAGTATAAGAAAAAAATAACTTCGAAATAGGTGCTAAAACAACTACATCTTTTTCGGGTGACTCCTTTTAGTTTCCACAAAAGGACTCCATAGGATGGCTTTATGCCCAAAATGTGGCTTCTAGAATGAATTGAGGTAAGTTATATGATTAATTGGGTAGGGTTTTTTTGAGCCAATGGTATTTTGAGGTTTGAATTAAAGTGAATTAGAAGTTCCCTTTTATAAGAGAGGTGAGGGGCACTATTGGAATATCTTAAAATATTAATTTATTATAAATTTATTTTAGGTTTTCAATTAATATAAAGTTATTTATTCCTTGGATAAGATTATTATGGGTCTAATTCCTCTCAGCCAATGATTTTTATATATGATTAGGTCACAAAATTAACCTTATCTTTTGGGTTTAACCTGTAGTTAAATAGTTTAACTCTTACAATGTCTTCTTGTATTTTTACACTATATGGTTAATATATTTATGATAAAATTTCAAAATAACCCAAATTAGATCAATTATAAAATTTTAAACAATATACTAGTATTTTTTCTAAACAATATATTTTTATTAATTTTATTACATTTAATTAAATATTATTTATCTTAAAGTATCATTTTTATCAATTATGATACTATTCAAAATATTCATTTCTAAAAATATCAAACCAACATGATAAATTCAAAATAATACTTAAAATATGTCTCTAATATTTCAATGTTATTTATAATTTTTGTATGTAAATAATTAAATGAGATTATATTTATTTTCATATTTTTATTATCTTTTAATTGATTCTTACTTTTATAATTCAATTGTGGCATCATTATTGTGTAACCATTTAATTTAATTATTTATTTTATAAAATTTATAAAAGAATAATTATTTATATAATAATTTTATCTCTATAAATACTATTTATATTTGGATTTATCTTATGCATAAACATATATTAAAAATTGTTTTGTTATAAAAAGTTGAATATGGCATTTTTAACTCTTTTGTAAATAAAATATAATAAATGTATTCATGTAAAAAAGTCTCTTAAAAAGAACATAATTTCATTATAAGGTTTTTTTTTTGAAAAACGCTTATCCAATGAAATTAGGATACTTTTTACGGTAAAATAATATTATTATAATATTAATTTTACCTTTAATTACCCTATTTACTTTTAACCGTGGTAAATTAAATCCAAAAGTTAGTATTCAAAAAAAATATTTTGAACTTATTAGACCAAATTTTTTATAATAATTAAATTTTTTATTGGAATTTTATTTGAAATTCAATTCTGAGAAGTGGTAGAATTACGTTTAATTTCAAACCCGTAGATGTGGCTAAAAGGCGGGTAAAAGAGAAGTTCACAAGTTTAATAAAGTTTTATATCAAATTATTTTATATAATGATTAAAATAAACTATATTTGATTATTATATGTACTATTTATCTTATGCGACATTAAAATCAATTTATAGTAAAATAATTTTTTAAATGGAAAATTCAGTTTTTAATAACAATGCAGTATTTTTCACTACTCATTGAAAATTGAAACATTCAAAAAATTATCAAAATTTTACCCTAAGATAATTTTGATATTTAAAATTCAAAAATGAAGTGTATTTTGAAAATTAAAATTTAAAAATTTCATAATACGGATAATAATATTCATAACTTATTTTTAAATGGCTAGTTTGAAAGGTCATGGTGCACTTGAATTCAATTTTGCGTACAGCGCAAGCTATTGAATTATTTAAAAGGATACATACCATATAATCTTGGGGTGTTACATTCTTATCTCCATTAAATAATTTCATCTTAAAAATTTCTAGAATATCACTTCATAAAAACATTCAGGTGGTTCTTCATCATAAGTTCTTCAGGTTCCCACGTCGCCTCTTCCACTTTATGGTTTCTCTAAAGAACATTTACAAGATGAGTCTTATGTTTTCTCAAAACTTTTTCTCTAGTATAAATAATCACGATATGCTCTTCACAATAAGACAAATTCAGTTAATGTTCTATTTCTTCTAATGTGGTTACATGCGTTGTGTCTGGGATGTATTTCTTTAACATTGATATGTGGGACACATCATAAAATTTGGAGAGACTTAGGTACATTTCCATATGGTATGCTATAGATCCAATTTATTACAAAATCTAAAATGGATTGATATACATGTGAGATAGTTTAACCTTTTATTGAATCATATAACACTCTTCTATAGAGATACCTTCATGAAGACATGATCTCCCACTTGAAATTCCAAATCCTTCTTTTAGTTATTAGCATAGTTCTTTGGCCTACTTTGAGATATTTAGATATGGGTATGAATAGTTTTTACCTTTTAATTTTTTTCCTCAAAATTTCTTGGGCTATGTAGTTTTCTTTCACCAATATCATCCCAAGTAGTCAATGTACGTCATCTATTTCCATATAACGCTTCATTTGGTTCCATCATAATACTTGAATGGAAGTTATTATTATAGGAAAATTTACCTAGAGGTAAATAATGATCCCACATACATTTAATGTTATGAGAGAAAGATTTCTACATGTCTTCTAACATTTGAATAGTTATTTCTGATTTTCCAGTAGTCTGAGGGTGGTATGCAGTGCTCAAACAAATCTCAGTATCTAGGGACTTATGAATAATTTTTTATAATTATGATGTAAAATATGTATCACAGTTAAAACAATCAAGATGTGAACATCATTAAGTCACACTACTTTATAAATATATATTCTTTCTAATAAATCAAGTGGTAAATCTTCTCTTATAGTAAGAAAACATTCTGATTTGGTAAGACGGATGAAAATAACCTCTATTTCATCATTTCTTTTGGGAGTCTTTGGTAGGACCATGAAAAAGTCCATCACAATATCATCCCATTTCAACATAGGTATAGGAAGAGGTTGGATGACTCCTCTAGGATTTTTTCTTCTAGCCTTAACATATTGAAAAACCAAACATCCTGACACATAATTAGTAATCTCCCTCTTGATTTTGTCCCACCAAAAGTGTTCCTTAAAATCTATGTACATCTTAGTGCCACCAAGAGCTGTGATCATCATCTAATAATTCCCTTGTAGCACTGGTATAGAAGTAACAAAAATACTCTTCCCAAATTTCAAAACACCGTCTTAAAATATGATGTCAATCAGTCTCCCATCATTCATATATTTAATATTATTTTGAAAATCCTCATCATTAAATTGAGAACATTTTATCATTTCTAGTAAATAAGGTTATGAAAACATTTGAAAATGTAGAAAGGTTTAAACTTCCATGATAATTCCCATATACATCTTTACTAGATCCATAATCCTATGAACCCTTTCAACTCTCATTTTTTAAAACTCCATGGTCTTTTCTACTCAAAGAATCTACCACCTTATTTTCCTTCCCTAAGTGGTAGTGTATTGTGCAATAATAATCATTGAGTATCTCAAGACATCCCCTTTGTCTCATGTTGAGTTATTTTTATAAGAAAATATATTTCAAACTCTTATGATCAGTATATATATCAAATCTTTCACCATACAAATAGTGTCTCCATAGCATCAGAGAAATGATTACTGATGATAACACCATATCCTGAGTTGGGTGGTTTTGTTCATGAATTTTTAATTTCTTTTATGTGTATGTAATAATCCTATCATTCTACATAATGGAACAATTGTGTCCTTTCCTTGATGCATCACTCTAAATCACAAACCCATCATTCCCAGATAGTAGAGCCAAGATAGAATAATTGACTAATATTCTCTTCCATTCTTCAAAACATTATTCACACCCTTTTTTCAAAACTAATTTATCCCCTTTATGTTTGATATTGATTAACGGGTTTTCCAATCGAGAAAATTCTAGAAGAAATGCAGATAGTATCCTACTAAATAAATAAAACTACATACCTCGGCTATACTTGTCGGGGCTGACCATTCTTGGATTGCCTTTTTCTTTCCAGGACAAATAGGTATTCCATCCTTGGAGACAATATTTTCAAGAAAATAAATTTCCTGAAGCCAAAATTCAAACTTCCTAAACATCTCGTATGGTTCATTTCTTCTAAGATACTTCAGAACAATCCACATGTGGATCTCATGGTCTTCATAGATTTTGAATCATACAAAGATATCTTCAATTAATAGGATGAAAAAATCATCAACATATTCCTTAAAGAATCTATTCATTATATCCATGAAAATAAGGGGTTCATTAGTCAATCCAAATGGAATTACCATAAATTCCTAATGACCATACCTTGTTTGGAATGTTGTCCTTTGAATATCATCATTTTATCGACACAATTAATAATATCCAGAAAGAAGGTCAATCTTTGAAAAAAATTGAGCTCAATGAAGTTGATCAAAAACATATCACTGTGAGTTAGGGGATACTATTTCTTTATTGTAATAGAATTGATTTCTCTATAGTTAGTTCATATCCTCATTGATCCATCATTCTTCTTAAAAAATGAACTGGGGCTCCCAATAGAGAAACACTAAAGAGAATAAAACCTCATTACTCAACTCCTTTAGTTGTTTCTTCAACTCTACTAATTCTACAGTGGACATTCTATACATATTATTTTTTATTGGTCTCGCATCAGGGATTAAATCAATATAAAACTCAACTTCACGCACTTGGGGTGTTTAGGTAAATATTCAAGAAAAACATCAATGTTTTCCATTACAATAGGTACATCCTTAATTTGAATATTTCATTCTTTATCCCTAAATGTTATTTCATCTTCCTCCCCAAGAATCTCATTCAGTAAATCTATCAATGGTGGATTTAGATAAGAATTATTTAATGAATTTTCTACTATAAAGATAATGGATTCTATATCATACTCACAAATCATAACTTCCTTCTTCTTGAAATAAATTTTAACATCATATTTTGATATCCAATCCATACTAAGGATCATATCAAATTCCAACGTGGGTATGATAATAAATTCTACAGACAATGAATGTTTAAATGTCATAATGGGAACTTCCTAACACATATTCGTTGTAACGATACTTTTCTTAGGGGTTTTGACTAAAAACTCCCTTGTTAAATTGATTTGTAAATATCTAGTTTTTAAAAAAGAACTAGGAAAATATAAAGGAATGTGAGGATCCATAATCAAATAAATGTTTTACTAAATTTTATGAGATTATTATAGTACCTGCCACAACATCATTGGGAGTTTCCACCTCAGAAGTGTTGATCACAAAATCTTGTCCTTTCTCCATTGGCCTTTTTCTGAGGCAAGTTTCCTTAACTCTTACGAAAATCATTTAAATAATGTCCCATTTCATAATAATTGTATCATTGAACATTTAAGGTATCATTATTCCCCTTAAAATCAAGATCTTAGTGGCCTTTTTCTCCATACTTATAATAAACTCTTATCCCTTTAAGACAAGTATTAGGGTTTTTCATCCCACAATTACTCCAGCATGGAAGGTCAGTTTTTTCATTATTCCCCTTATTTCATTTCCCAGAGTGTTCAGTGGCACTTTTATTCCCTTTATTCCCTTTAAAGTCATAATACATATAGAATTATTTTTTACAACTAGAAAAATGGGCTACCCGCGCATACCTATAGCTGCGGTTCTAAAACTGTGGCTATAGGTAATGTTTTCAAGGGTTATAGCCACAGTTTTCAATAAAATGGCTATAAGACATTTTTTTCAAAAGCTATAGAGATGGATTTTCAAAACCGTGGCTATAGGTCTTTCACGGTTCCAGAGGGAACAAAATTTTTCACCAAAAAAATGAATGTAAGATATATTACCACTATTTGAGGCTATTTCCACAGTTTTTTTAATAAATATATCATAATATATATATATATATATATATACTCAAAGTGTTTTTTGCTGTAGTGGTGAGGTCACTGTTATTGAAAGGGGAGGTGTAGGGATCGATACCTCTGGGCACATATTTTTTTGGATATTTCTCGGGATTACTATGGCTATAGGCATGGATTTCCACTTTGGCTATAGCATATATAGCCATGGTTTAAACCATGGATATAGGTTAACTACCTCAGTGGGAAATTTCGAGGCCTACTACCATGATTTGGAAAACTATGACAGTAGTTAAGACCCTACTGCCACAATAATAGCACCCACGGTTGGGGAAAACCATGGTCATAGGCTACGGCCACAGTTTTGAACCATGGAAATAGCCCTTCTCTAGTTGTGTTTTTTTCTTGATAGCACATGAGACTATATCTTTGTATGATGAGAAATATTATGAGACCAAATCGCATTAGAGGAATGGTTTTAACCCAACAAATAATAGTAAAATCTAACTTCTTGGGTTATATATGTAGTCTGCAGCATGCCTTGCTAACCTTGTGAAGATAGAATCACACATTGCAACATTTTCATCCTCTTTTTACCACATAATTAGAAATTTTATTTCCATATCACCTCAATATTCACAATGAAAGTATTTTTATATAAAATACTCTTTAAAATCCCTCTATTCGATATTGTCTACTTTTTCACCCACCTTCATGTTTTGTATTAATGACTACTATTGATTCGCATCTCCCGAGAGATGATAAATTTCTATGACAACCTATTCCCTTTCGTTACTCCCAAAAGTAAGAAATATTTTCTCTAAGGAACTTATCCATTTATTAACTACAAATTGATTTGTATTCCTCTTGAATGTTGGATGTTGTTGTCTCATGAAACAGTCTAACATTGATCCTCTGCATTGCGGATCAGGGTGCACCATACGGGTAAGGTTATTATTCCTAACCTAAGTCAGTTGTCCCAATATGGTTATAAAATATTCAGAACTAGTTGTATCACTGGATCCATTGTCATTATTTTTTAGAGGAGGGAAATCCCTACATATATTACATGCATTGATAATATTTCCATTTCATCCACTATGCACCATTTCTAAATAGTGGCATATACTTGATTAGGTTATGAATCATAATTTATAATTCCAAACTTGTAAAATACATAGGATAAAATGAATAATTTATGAATATATAATCCATAATCAATAACTTGTTTTCTTTTAGGACATAGGTAATCATAAATCCTTCATAATAGTTTTTAATGAAAATACGAATTATCTTAAGAATATCCCCCAGGAGTGTAAAACCAGGTGCACAGTAAGGCCCATTGTCGTCTACCAGGTTACCCAGAGTCACGACCAGAACACCTTGTCTGAGTTATTACTCCTATGTACATCTATTCCAGAACCACTTCCACTTGTAGTATCTATATAGGAATTAATTTTCTATCAATACCCACAAAATATCTATATTATCAAAATTCTAGGAGGTTATTTTATTCATACCCTCAAACTCCATCATAGGGTAATGTTCCCTAAACAAGTTTGTTTTATAAATCTAATTTCCATGTTTTTCACTAAACTTACTCTGATACCAACTGTAACACCCTGACTTCAGTTTCCTAGAGTTGGTGCATTATTTTATTACATTGGCATGATCATAATAAAATCAAATCCCTAAGGACTGATTCTTTTAGTAGCCTTGGAAATACTAGATACAAACAAATGTTTTACATTACATCTTGAAATGAAAAACAATATATTATCCCCTTTGAAAACTCTCATATCCCTTAGACTATAAATATAGGTAAATTATAATATACTTCTTCACATCCTAGGGAAATTTGAATCGTAAGAAATGGGTGAGCTCAGATGCTCAGTAAGGATAAACAATATAGAAGAAGTTATCACAAATAAGAATAAACTATCAATACAAGGTATAAAACCGAAACAAAAGCCTTTTAAATATAATATTCAGTGTATTATTGCAATAATAAATCAAATAATTCCATTTAAACTTTCACATGGATATTCCAATAGTCGAATAATCACATAAAATATCAGTAACCAATCTTATAAAATGTAAATATAGAAAGTTGGACATCATAACCAAACTGTCAAGGCCTCGTGCTAAGACAATTACAATATCATAAAGGTTTTGTGCTAAGACACTAGTTTGTATCATAAAATGTATTGATGCATCGGGGGGATATATTGGGCTTCTCCTTTCACTTACAGCGATCAATGCAGTCCTCTTGTGAAAAGGTTAAAACAAAACATAAACATTTGTATTAAAACTATAATGAGAAATGTTAATACTTTAACCATAAACCATGAATGTTATAAAAACAGAACATATATAGTCAAACATATTATAAAACCACAAATATAATTTGGAATATTATATAATACTAAATCAAACTCAATTAAGAATAAAATGTGATAAAGGATGTTGACATACATGAAAATAATTTAATAAATTCCTTAAAAAAATTTAGTGAAATATCCTTTTTTTTTACATTGAAATCAATTTGAAGATAAAAATTTATAAAAGAAAACATTTATTTTGAAAATAAACTTATATGATTGTAAGTAAAGCTTAAAAATTTTAAGGTGTCACAACGATAGAAAATAACTACTTTCATTGTATTTGTTAAAAAACATTATTTCTTTAAATTTCACAAAAAGGTTATAAAGTACCACGTTTGGAAAATAATGGAAATATTCAATTCAAAACAGTTTTTAAAAAGTCAAATATTAGTAAAAATGACTTTAAATAATTTTTTATAATATTATTAAGTAAATTTTAAGATATTTGGACATGGATGATAATGATGTCCCATTATATACTTACATATAATAAATCTCGAATAATAAAAAGGTTGTGAAATTAACCCTTTCCTTATAATTTACTTTATTCAAGGGTGAGTTAGAATCTTTTATTATGGTTAAAACATGTTATTAAATTATATCAGTACCATATCAATATTTATGATACCATATATTATCGTCTTATATCATTTTGGTAATAATATTTCAGTATTACCGTTGATTCGGGTGTTAACTACTTTGTTTTCGCATTCATGTTTTGTCATGTAAGTCATATTATTTATTCATATGATATGTTTTATTCATATAAATAATGACCTTAAGTTAATAATTATTATTTTTTCTCATCATTTAAATTTTATAATCATTCTTGAATGGTTAACATAGAGAATGAATCTCATCACGTCATGGAGAGGGTAGCTCGTACGTATGCACGAGTGACGATATGATTCCTTTAATGGTTAAATGGTATGGAATTGGATGGTATATTAATTATAAAGAATAATTATAATTTTATATTCATTGTTTATATCCATTATACTCATCATTAAACCATTCAAAATAATGTATTGTTGAATAACAAATTACACCATGGTGTGGAGATGATAAGCCATACATATGCACGGATGGTGATATTGTTATTTGTATGATTGATAAAATGGATAATATGGTTGTACCATGATTATAATAACATATCATTATATGTATGATACTATATTTATTATATTTATAAGGAAACATAGAAAGAGGAAGCAGGAGAAAAAAGAACTTTGAAAGAGGTGATAAAACAATTACCTCTTTTTCAGGTGTCTCATTTTGGATTGCACAAATAGACATCTTAAGATGGCTTTAAAATAAAATTTTGGAATCCATGAAAATTTAAGGGAATTTAGAAGAAGAATCGGGTAGGTTTTGGCCGATCCAATGGTCTTTGGCGGTGTGAATTAAAGAGAATGTGAAGTGCCTTTTTATAAGAGAGGTGAGGGGAACTTTTGGAATATCTTCAAATATTAAATTATTATAAATTTATTTTCGGTTTCAGATATAGATAAAGTGATTTATTTCATGGATAATATGAGAATTGGTATACTTCCTCTCATAAAATTATTTTTAGAGAATTTTAGGTCATAAAAGTAACCTTATCTATGGGGTTTAACCCTTAGTTAAACAGTTTAACTTTTACCGCGTCTTCTTGTATTTTTAAACTATATGGTTAATATATTTACTATATAATGACAAAATAACCCCCAATTGGATCATTTATGAAATATTTAACATTATCCCAGTTATTTTTATAAACCTCATATTTTTATGAATTTTATAACATTTAATTAAATATTATTTTTTAAAAGTATCATTTTTTCCAATTTTGATACTATTCAAAATTTTCATTTTTAAAAATATCAAACCAACTTCATAACTTCAAAAAAGTACTAAAAATATGTCACTAGCATTTATATCTAATCTATAAAATTCTTGTATGTAATTAATTAAATAAAATTATATTTATTTTAATATTTTCAATATCATTTCATTGATTCTTACTTTAATAATTCAATTACTGCATCATTATTGCATCACCATTTAATTTAATAATTTATTTCCTTAAATTATGAATAACCACATTATTTATATAATAATTTTATATTTATAAATACTATTTATAATAGAATTTATATTATGTATAACCCTATATTAAAAATGGTTAAGTTAATACAATTTAAATATGACATTTTTAACTCTTCTTTAAATAAAATATAATAAATATATTAATCTAAAAAAAGTGGCTTAAAAAAGATCATAATTTTAACCTAAGTTTGATTTTGTTTTCTAAAAACACTTATCTAAAGAAATTAGGAAACATGTTTAGTGAATATTATTTTATTATAAAATTAATTTTACCTTGAATTGCCCTATTTACCTTACACTGTGGTAAATAAAATCCAAAAGTTATTATTCACCAAAAATAATTTTCATCTTATTATACAAAATTATTCAAACCAATTACAACCATGTAGGTCTATATTTTGAAATTAAATTCTTAGAAGCAGTAAAATTACTTTTAATGCAAATCTTGTAGATGTTGCTAAAAGGCAGGTAAAAGAGACGTTCAAAAATTTAATGAATTTTTATATCTAATTCTGTTATAAAATGAATAAAATGTACTATATTGGATTAATATATGTATTGTTTATCTATATTGACTTTAAAATCATTTTATGTTAAAATAATTATTTAAATGAAAAAGTTAGTTTTTAACAATAATGTAGTATTATTCACTATTCATTGAAAATTAAAAGTTTTCATAGTATTACATAAATTTCAAACTAAGCTAATTTTGATAGTATTAATTCATAAATTAAGTATATTTTAAAAATAAAATTTATTAATTTCATAATTAGGATAATAATATTCATAACTTCTTTTTAAACAGCTAGTTGGAAAGGTCATGGTGCGCTCAAACTTGATGTCGCGTGTAGTGCAAGCTATTTAATTATTTAAAAGGAAGCATACCGTGGAATCTTGGGGTGTGAAATAATTAATTTATTCCATATACTAAGATTTTAATATAATAAAAATATCCCCACTTCCATGAAATTGGTTACAAAGCTATCATTTTTGTTTATAACGGAATTCCATCTCATGAACCGATGTTAATTGTTTTTCCGTTACCACATCTCATGGTTTAGTATGATGATCAAGATAAAGTATATATATTATATTTATATAATAATATTATCTCTAGAGTCATTATATCATATATATATATATATATATACCTTTTTTACCTTTCATTTCATATGGAATAAGATAATGGTTCCCCTTTGTACGACGGACTATCGCCTCAAGAAGTGATGTGATTTGTTTTTTCACTGACACATTACATGTAAGGTAATATGGACACAGTTAAAAAATATATGAGATATAAGTGACAAAATTATTATATTATTTATTTATTTATCATTATAAAATTTTAATATATCATTTTATTTATTACCTTTTCACTTACATAATGATGATAACATCGTTATGGTATGTGTGGCCTATCACCTTCATGTATCGATGTGACTCTATTTCCATCAACACAACTGATGGTTGGTATATATAAGTATATATAAATAAATAATATGTTATTTATTTAATAATAGTGTTTCTTTAATGATTAAATATTAGTTACAACTATTTCATACTGATTTTTGAATAATGGAATCATTACACTTGTAATGGTACGACGTGTCATCACCATTATTGTAATGTGCTTCATTTCTAAAAAACATATTTCTTGATTGGTCATAAAATTATAATTTATGTATGAATATGATAATTATTTCAGGATTATTATTTTTTATATTATATAACTATGTAATATTCCCATGAACATTAAAATTTATGAGAAACCATGAATGAGAAAACAAGGCAATTATAACCCAAAATAATGAAAAAATGAAATATTATTAAAGAACAGGTGATAATATATTATAAAATGATTATATGTGGTATTATATATATATGTGTGTGTGTGTGTGTTTTATTTATAATTTAATATCATATTTAAAATATATATCAGGTTAAATCATCTTCAATGAAAAGGAAACGTGAGGTAAGGGACTTCATCTCAATTTCCTTTTATTTAGGCATATTGTAATGTTATAAAGTAAATTTCTTTTATATAGTCTATAGAATTATAATTTGACATGAAATATCATGATTAAATAATAATTAATGTAATTTTATGTTTAAATTTTAATTAGTTCTTCCAAGAAGATTTCAATTATGGGGGAACATGTGGTAAATAATTTCAGAACTCATTTTATTTTCATTGGTTTATATTACTTTTTCATTATCATATATATTCAATTATTATGTGTGAAATTAATATTTATTATATTACTTTGTATTTCAAATTTTTTATATGGATTTACATTTGATACAAATCATCAATTTAGTGATTATTTCTGAGCTCAACGTTATGATCATTACACGTGTTTATTCTAGAATCTCATTCTAATCGATATTTGTTTTCAGAAATTTCAGTTTATTGAAATAAGATCACCATACACAAAAAAAAATATATTCATACACACTAGTTATTCATGAAATTCTTTAAGTTATAATACAATTTTCAAATTTTTTCCATAAAATTATTAATAAAATGTTTCTAATAAAATCAAACTATATTTATCTCTTTTATTGGAAATCCATTATTATCAAATCCAAATTTTTATAAAAATGATTTAATAATTTTTTTAACAATTTAAAAACTATTTGTTAAAGTTATTGTTATCAATTATTTACTTTTTTCAGAATTTTTTTAAAGGAATATTCATGTCATTTTCAAAACAATGCTCAAGGGGATTTTACCAAAAGGTGAAAGGAATCTTTATATAAACATGTATGAAAAGACTAGTGTGTAAGAATATAAAATGTAGACCACCACCTCTATGAATCCATGTGACTCTCTTTTCATCACCACGCCACATGAATTATATATATAATTTTATTTAATGAAATAATATTGAATTTATTATATCATGATAACTATGTAAATATGAAATATTATTTACCACCTTTCCATAATGACCATTGAAAAATTGAATTGTTACTCATTCATACTTATGACCTACCATATCTATGATAGTAACATACATCATTTATTAAAATTATATTTAATTATTGGTATTAAAATTATAATTTATTTATAAATATTTTAATTAATTCATGATTATTACTATTCTGGAGATGTTGGATCTATATAATATTTTAATGATTTATAACTTTAATAGAAAAGAGTGAATGATAAAATAATGAAATTGAAAAAAAAATGTAAATATTAAAATATTATTAATGAACATGTGATAATATGTTATAAAAGTATCATGTATGATGTTTTAAATATCATTATGGTTACAGTAGAGGTTAATAAAATCTTTAAAACAACTATAGAGGATGTAAAATCATGTTCAATGAAAATAAAACGTGTGGTATGGGACTTCATCTTAATTATCATTCATTAAGGAATATTTTAATGTTTTGATACTAATTTATTTTATATGGTGTATATACATCCCCATTAACATTAAATATTTTTATTCATTAACAATTAATGGTATATTATGTTTTAATTTGAATTATTAAATACAAGGGTATTTGACTTAAGAGTTATCATCATGGTAAATAATTTCATAACTCAATTTCTTTTGATTTGGCTAAATTACATCATCATCATCACTGATATTCTAAGATAATGTGTGAAATTAATTGTGATTATATAATGATATATTTACACTTTTTTATTTGGATTTACAGTTGATAGACATAATCAATTCATTAATTTTTTTCACTTCAATGTTATGAACATTGTAAGGATTGTTTCAATATATCATTATAAATGAGATTTTTTAATCCTAAATTTTAGTTGTATGAAATTAAGTAACAATTTTTGAATAAAAAATTTTAATTTTATTCTCATATGGTTAATCATAAAGTTTTTCATGTAATAGTACCATATTTAGACACTTTGTGTGCCTTAAATAATTGGTAAATCATTTTTAATAAAATAAAATATAATTTATCTCTTCGATAGGAAGATCATTTTCACCAAAAAACAGTTTTATAAAGATGTTTTAAGTAAAGTTTTTGAACTTTTCAAAATTTATTTATTAAATTCATTTTTACACAATTTTACTTTTTAATAATTGTTTTAATGGAACCACCATGTCATTTTCAAAATAGTTGAGGTTCTAAATTTACCAAAAAGTGAAAGGAATCTTTTTTATATGTAAAACATCAATAGGGTATCCTATATTCATGACCACTCAAATATTTTAAATATTATTTTATAAGTTGAATTGGTTATTTTAAAGGAAAATAATTTTACAAATGTTTTATGATGATTTAGTTGTAGATGAAAATTTGAAAAAATATAAAATTTTCCTTAAGAATGTTATTGTTATTTCTATTCATCAATGAAAAAAAACTGTTTTATTACATATACAACACTAGGGATATACTGTTTTTTCATATATATTCATAATCTAGATGGTTTAGGTTCATTTTACAATGAATATATATAAAGTATATTTCTTGATTAATTTTTATATTCATTATCTTTCCTTTTATAAATTCACTTTCATGTGATAATTGTACAATTTATTTCTATTATATTATTTGTAGTATGGATATGATATTTCCTAGACTTTGTATTGTTTTTACAAATAATGTTTCTCTAAAATATCCATATCATTTTATCATGGATATGATTATTTCCTAAACTATATTCTGATTTGACATATGGTGTTAAATTTTAATGTTATTTTATTAATTAGAAAATATTGATAAATATATATTCTTTACACATTATATATATTTAATGAGAAGGAATATTGTTCATTAATAAAATCGATTATTCAATATATAAGGAATGCTTTAGACATATAGTGATAGGTGGGGCCCAAAATTATATATCCCCTTGATGAATTTGAAGTCTCAAGAATCAAATAAGTTTTCTATCATTAAATGGTGTTTCACCTATAGTTTTAAACTATCTTTTGAAAGGTCTTTAGAGTAGGTTATCCTGATTCTTGATAACATTCCTAAAAAGTTTATCATTTCATTCATTAATAATTAAATTATTATTATGCATGAGTTTTTCATAATGATATTATCTCTAGATGAATTTCATTATTAATTTATTTATTAAATGAAAGAAATTTTCAATTATTTACCCTTCCACATTTCATATTCCATATCTTATGATGATAGTCGTGTTATTTAAATGGATTGCTTGTTTAGTTTTTTGGATTTCCATATTGATTATTCTATATCATATCATGAAAATTATGTAGTTTAAATGGTGTGTGTGTTTAGTTATTTACCTTATGATGTAGATTGATATTATTGATTCGTGATAGCATCTTCTATACATAATAATTACTGATAATTTGATCTCATCGATATTTTGTTTCCTTTCCATAGGATTCCATGAAGTATACTATGATTAATATGAATTGATATTTTTGAGGGAATAACATTATTCTAGAAAAAAAATTACATTTTGTTTTAAAATAAAATATAGGAATAATGTTTATATCTATGTTAAAAATAATACTAATCTATTTGGTTCATCAGGATGTGATTGGTCATATCTTATTCTAATGTAATAAAGAAGACATCGTATATGGGAAACCGGGTTAGGGGTCGCTAGAGAAAAATATTATGATAAAATAATAAAATGAAAATATATGAAACATTAAATCATCCAATGATACAATTAATGATCTAAATAAATAATTTAAAATAATTAATTTAAATTTGAAAACCCATTCATGCCTTTTTTGAAACTAACATTTATTTTATTCTAGTAATGTTTTTTAACTTTTACATATAATGAAGTGTTTTATTGATTTGATAAGGTTTTGGAATGGTTCTCATGTTAAATAACATTTATATATATATTATTAATTTAAAAAATTATGTTAATCACCAATAGTCATCAATATTTTTCCATAATAAATATAAATTAAATTTTATAATTAAAAACAATTTTTTCTCAAAATGTTTTATATCCGACTTATGTGCTTATATTAGAATTATTTCCTACTAATTTTAGAAACTTTATTCCTAAAATTGGATTATTTATTATTAATCACCATACACACATTTTTTTTATAAGGATAATTTTATTTTCATCCATAATGAACTATTAATATTGTAAAAATATTTAATTATGGTTAAGGATAAAATGGGTTAAACGGGATAAAATAAAGGGATATATTTTAACGGTATTTTTTTCATAAATCACAATTGATGAGTTTATTTCAACCTCGCTAACCTTATATTTTAATTATATGAGTTTTGGATCCAATTTTTAGCAAGTAAAAAATATATAATACGATCAGTGATTATTTATTAATAAGGTTCCCACCCACCTATCTAAATAATAGGAACCTCCCATTATAACTTCAACCACCCACTTGATAACCTCATATTAACCAAAATATACACAAATAACTTTTTAACTATTCTTCTAGTGTCTTATTTTTCCTAGAGACACCAAAAATTAATCCTAATAAGGATTAATGTGTAATCCAAAGGATGATACTCAATAAAGAGATAATTGTCACTACCAATCTATTTTGACATTTTTCTTACTTAACCTCCTAAAATAATTTTATAACCATAATAAAATGACTAAGTATATATTTTTAAAAACAAAAAAATTATTTTAGTGTTACAAATGTTTTCTATCACCTTTACATCTTATGCACAATAAAAATGTCTCTCATTTAAACGTAAGGTCAACTATCTCTATAATGTGATCTATTTTATTTTTCATCATTATATATGGATATAATGACTATATAATTTATTTAAGAAATATTTTTGTATCTATAAAGATAAAATATTATGTATCTACTTTCCTTCCTATCTTTTGGAAAATGATACTGTCACTCATGTGTATGTGTAGACAAACTCATCCACAAAAAGATGAGATTTTTTTTCTATTTTTCCTTTCCATGGTCGGTCATAATGATATATTTTAAAGTTATTATATATATATATATATGATATAATTATGATGTTAATAATGAATTTTTAGTTACCATTCATTTATTCAATCAACTGAAATATGAAAACATCACCCATGTGTATGTGCATGATACCACCTCTATGAAATTATGTCATTAATTTTTCATCATAAAATTATATGTATTTTCAAAAAATTATATATAATGATTAAAAATTATAATTACGAAATTATTAATATTATGAAGATGATGAAACTATAACCAAGGTGAAATAAATGAGCCATAGAATTGTAAAATTCATGTGAAAAAATTACAGTTAACAATATAAATTTTGATTTTAAAGAAAAATTTATAGAAATATATAATTGAAAATCATAACAGAATTATATATTCCAAGATAATTGTGAATATATTTTTTGAATAAATTTGTAATAAAAGAAATTTATTATACATGAGGGTAAGAGGACGTATGATGAAATTATTGACTTGAGGTAAGGGTTATTCTTCAAAATATGGTTTTTTTGAGACATGTTTCAGGATATGAATAAATTTTTGTTTATATGGTGATTATAATGTCAATTTGATATATTATATCACATAGATATTTTTATATTTATAATATTATTTTTTTTGGATTTTTTATGTTTTAATTTCTATTATGTGATATTATGTATTATTTTACTCTAAAACCCCATATGTTTTATTCTTATATAGTTGATTTTTGGGATTTTAGGTACCAGTACAGTTTTACCCTCTTTGGGACTAAAGATAATATAAAATATTTTTTTAATAAAACCAAAAAATATTATCCTCTTTGGTGGAGAATCAGTACCTTCCTTATCCACGTTCATAAAATACATTTATATAATTTTTTATAGACACATAAATATTATTAAAAGTTCATTTTGACTCTATTTGAAAAATTATAAAATACTATAAGAAGAATTCTCAAATTTTTTCTTTACAACTATCTGTATAATTTTTAAAAAAGTTCGAAACATATAATTACTTTTAAAGTATATAGTATGAAAATTATCCCATCATCATTTATTTTATTCATCATGAATCATCATCTTCATATTTCCTTAGTTTTTTCAAAGAAATATATTTTTTCATTATTCCATAATTTTTTTAATTGTTACTGAAATAAAAAAGGATGCATTCAATTGATTTTCCAAAGGTATTTCAAATTATTTTTTCAAAGTTAATTTCATATATATTAATAATATTTATGGAATGTTATTTTTCACTAGATATTTGATCTTGTGAAACCAATGACTTCATTTCCTTAGATAGTTTATGATTATGACATTTTAAAGAAGAATTTATGAAACTCATATCTTTATCATTGGTAAATTATTCTTTGATTAAATTTTGAATGTATTTATGTTCTTATGGAATACATATGAGTTATTTTAATTATGTGATATGAGAATGAAAAATTAAAATACCTTCTAATGTTTTGGATAAATATTTATGGTTTATTGTGAAATATCAAGTAGAATTAGGGTAAACATAGTCCATTAAGAGAATATTTCCACTACGGTAGTCTTGGTTGTGATCCTTGAATAAAGAAATGATTTTATTTTGTTATGTATATACCAGAAACTAATTTCATATGATTGGTATACCCATAGGATGGAGACCCGGCACGCAGAGCAGAGAAACTCGACGAGTTACCCTAACCTTACCTCAGATAATTGATCATTTGCAGATGTTGTTGCGGGAAGATTGGGCGAGGATCATGTTCCTCATGTCAATGCGCTCCATGAGGCTCAAGTAAAACCTAAACATTTTCGACATCGAGGTCAGCTCGCGATCTCTTTTACAGAGGATGAGGTAACTGATTTATCTTCTGATCTTTGAATGGTTTTAGTTGGTAAATTCTTGAATTGTCGGACTTCTTTGAAGTACCTTCGAACGTCATTAAAAGCGATTGGATTTTCGGGTTTCAATCTGGGTCTCCTTAATCCCTCACACATTGTGCTTCGGTTAAGCTCAGATGATGATTATTATAGACTTTGGGCAAGAAGATCCTGGTCATTCGGGGGATGTTACATGAAAATAATAAAATGGACTCCTGATTTTGACCCTCATGCTGAATCTCATGTTGTTCCTATATGGGTTAACTTTCCTGATCTGCCTTTGCACCTGTTTAAGCAAGAAGCTCTCTTTCCCAATTCTAGTTTAATTGGTGATCCTTTGAAACTTGACTCAGCTACAAAATTTCTATCTAGACCCTCTGTTGCTAGGATCTGTATAGAAATAGATGTTTCACAACATTTACCGGATCAAATCTGGATCCAAAGTGGGAGATTTAGTTTTTATCAGGAGGTTGTCTATGAAAGATTTCCTGATTATTGTAAAAAATGCTTTAGGCTTGGACACTCACAGAATATCTGTGGAAAAGATCTTGTCCACACTAAAAACTGTAAAAATGTTTGGGTGGAAAAGGTCACTCAAGGACACAAAGATATGGCTGGATCTTATTATGTCACTAATACAGCTACAGACACTGTTTTGAATGCTGATTTGAATAATTTGCATACTGAAGAAAATCAAATTTCAGATTATGTGAATGCGGTGCTTGAAGACACTGTCTCACCCTTTAATTGTGTTGATGGACTTCAAAATATAAACCCTGTTAATGTCTTGAAACCTCAAGGAAAAGTTAACTCGGTTCCTCCTACTCCGGTTTTACACTCCCACAGTTCTCCTCCTCCTATTGTGGAATTGCCAAGTGAGCAATCTGATGATGAATCTCAGGAGGACCATGAGAATAAAGAGTCTGATAGTTCTGATGGTAGTGATACCCACCAGGAAAATGAGGATATACCTACACATATGGAAGAAGAATACCTTAGAGCAGTGGAAAGGAAAGGAAAAAATATATTGTAGATGATGATGGATGCATCACCCCCAATCCCAAGAAGACGAGGAAACGATGTGACTATGCTCAGACTGAAAGAACTATAGTCACACGATCTCTAGACATTTCAAGATAAGATAGCTCTACCCCGACCACATTTCAACAGGTATAGAGCAAGAATCATATTGAATAGTTTTAAAAAAATAAGGATCCTATTTGTGAGGTGTTTGATTCATATGAAAAACTTAGGGATGAAGTTCTTATTAAAACGTTTAGAAAAGGTGAGATCTCAAAATATGCCTATTTAGCTATTAAGTCAGAAATTTTTAATGAGAGAATAAAGAAAGAGTTTCAAAAATCCTCTTAATGTATCTTGGATATTTGTGCCCCTATTATTTGATATTTTCTTTGATGATCAATTGATGGGATTTTCTTCAGTGATCACTTGTTGATTTGTTCTGAATTCTAATGGCTTTTTTCCTCCAAAGAGGTTAGCTGCATTTGGATGGAAGTTTGTGCTGACTCTGTTCTACCTGAACCTGATTGTATATGATGCCTATCATAATTTCTGATTAATGATGGTTATGCTCTGTTTGAAGGAAAGACACTGCTTCTCCTAATTTCTGTTGTTCTAATTTGTTATATCTGTCTTACTGCATCATGTTTTGTTTTATATGCTCTATGGAGGTGCTAGAGGATTGTATGAACATGGAAGATGTTACTCAGTTGTGCTGATTTCTTCTTGTCTTGAAGAAGAGCTTTGGGACCTTCATGGAGGGACACACTCTTTTCTGATGATGGCGGGTTTTGATGAGATGATGAAGATCTTGATAACTTGAGCTCATAGACATGATGCAGTTCATTTCCACTCAAATTTTGACCATCCTCATGAAGTTTCAGACTTAGAGAAAGTGAAGGCTGGTTTGGATAATCAACCCAATGCTTAAAGGAAGGCTCTGCTACTTCTATGGTGACCACATGTGCTTCAAATATTGATTTTGGTTTTGTTGGTCTTTTTTACTTGTTATCCCTTTAACTCCCTAATGGTGTAAGCTATTTACACCTCTAGATTATATTGTAACCTTTTGTTTTTAATAAATTCCATTGGGGACATGAATTGGGAAACCAATTCATGTCACCACCTTCTTAAAAAAACTAATTTCATATGATTATGATATGATATCATGGATCATGATTTATTATACATGATTTTCATTCTTATGACTCATGATTTTTATTTTTAAAAATCATTATTTTGTAGATCATTATTTGAGGTCCATGACATGTTTTATATGTTTTCATAAGTTGTGATAATGTTCTTGGACCCTTATTATTATTATATTATCACTTATTATCATTGATTGGTATCACCCATGTTTACCCTTACTAAGAATATGAGATCATCCTTGAGTTTGATTCAATTTTTCTTAGGTTATGAATAATTTTATTTTATATGATATTAAAATAATGGTATTATTTTTGGGAGATGAAGATGTTTTATTTTGGAAAAATAATATATGGTTAAAATGGGATAAAAGACCATCTAATCAGAAATACACAGTTTAAATTTTACAAAGTGTCGTATTATTTCTCTAAAACTCTTAACCTAAGTGGTATTAGTTATGTAAGTAAATTAATGATGGGCATTGATATTGTAATAATGAATGGTTACAATTAGGCAGCTTCATTTAGTATCGGTGTAAGTTTGTGAATAATATTTTTTATCTCTATATTTGGGTATATGGGTACTAGAATATCTCAATCTATCTCCCTTCAACTAATAAAATTGATCATGAATCCATATAGTAGGATAATATTTTACCAGTGTCACCTAATTCATGTGATAATAATTTAGACAGTTTCATATATTACCATAGACCTTAATCATGAAAAATATTAGATAACACCAAAGAAATGCTATTAGAAAAATAAAATTTCTACAATGATTTCCATCAATCTGAACCAATATATTTGAAGTCATTTATGGAACCATAAAATATATATTAACCAATTATAGAGAGACAATAGGCTACAATTCTTTATCAAATAATGTTCACATCACGCTTCAGGAATTAAAACCTCTCTAGTGAACAAATCATGATTCTCTTATACTATCTCTTAAGAAGCACTGACTAAATCTCCTTGAGATTAAACATTATATCATTCATTCTAGAGGATAAAAATTCATTATTTCTTTTTTCTATCCAATATTTTATGTCATTAACAATCAATACATGATCATTATCAACATAAATTAATATAAATATCTTCCTTAAGAATTTGATAATATCGTACACTAAATATAGCCAGTATCATCAGAGGAATACATCATATGAATATATATAAAATCATAGAAAATATCACAATGACTCAAATTACACTAAAATAATCACATAATATATTTTTACATCATACTTTCTATCTCAATATCTAACTATATTAGTCATCACAAAGTTAACTATGATCCTCTCAAACTTATGTCCTAGAATGTAGATTATTTTAGTAGAAATAAAGGAATTTATATATCAAAAATTTAAAAAATAATAAAACTTTATAGATTTTAGATAGATGGTATATTTCACAATATATAGATCACCTAGTTTACTCCAATATAGGGCATGCATCTTACCATGTCATTCTCCTTTAAAAAGTGGTACATACTGTTGAACACAACCCTGGAAACACTCTACTCCCTTTCCATGAGGATGAGGGAAATAATGGGGTTATCCTTATCCCACTTCATCTCATCATGGAAAAATAAATCATCTTACTCCATAATTATTGTATAAATTCCTTGGAGGATACAGTTGTAGATGATGAACATGATGTGGGCCACCATCTCCACATATATATCCATGAAAGGTATACTAAATCTTTCATTTGAAAAAATATCTACAAGAATAGAATATAAATTTTCATATACTATAATGGATCTAAGAACTATTATATATTAAAAAACTGTATGTAGTTAGTTGGAGTCGATTCCCAACTCTATGAAACCATAAATAACTAAGAAATTGATAACCGTTTATCACATCATCTCACCAAGATAATTCATAAATATGTAAATTATATAATGATTTAGTTTGAAAAATCATCATCTTGATATCATATACCTTCTCCAGCACCTCAATTAATGTCAAAAAATAGAATGGGGTGACCTAGTACTAGATCAATAGATATAATTCCTCCTCAAAATCCCAACCTCTATCATTTTTACCTAGAAAGAGTACAATTGAATAATTAAGGAGAATATTAAACCAAATACTAAAATCCTTCATTATAAAACCCTCTTATAAAATTTAAATCATCTACTATCTATAGAATACTTTAATTTTTAAATAATTTAACCCATCTAGGAACATATAAAATAACATTTCCCATGAAACATAAAACTACATGGAATCCATAAGTCTTCAAACCGACCATTGAAGAGTGGGTACTTAGAAACCTTCTATGGTCTATAGAATGATGTTCTCCTTCCTAGCATGGATAAATCTAAAATAAATATCAACCTCCTATAATAATTCATTGGTCTTGTAATTGAAAAAGTCCACCAAATTTTTATAGTCCCTAATGATGAAAAATAAAAATATTCTTCATCAAAGAGTCATATTTACTATCTTCATATCAATTACATTTTGTTAGTGTATCTTAAAAACATCATCATATTGAGATGGATGGGGATTTTGAAAAAGAGTCATATGTATATAAAATAAATTTTTATTGTGACATTCTAATCCCAAAATATATAATCATTAAGACTACATAATTAGGATTATATATAATTCACATTATCTACCCAATCCAATCCCACACACAATCAATGATAATGCATTATGTTAAAACAGATCTCTACCCAGAAAGTTGCATCACTTTAATAAGAACATTTATTAATCTCAAATTCCTTTTATTGAATAATAGGTTTTCCTAATATCCTATATCATATAAGGTCTCCCTTAAATACATAATTTTGTTTATTAAATAGAAATATTTTCCACACCAATACAAGAAATATGTATCAGTGATTTTCCCCATGGTCCATCTTATCACTAAATAAAAATTATTAATTTTACATTCTCATGACCAAACCCAACTATAACCCCTCATAAAATTGTAGTAAATAAATGATTATACATTTAAACCTATCTATGACAAGACATATTTTGATTACTAGAATAAATGTTGTTGGACATGGTTATATGGAATAAGTTTCCATCATGAATCATAAAAAAAATAAGGAACCACCAATAAACTCCACATTGATGAATAAACTAATGCCTATAAATATAAGTCATAAAATAAAAAACAAAAATATTAATATTCCAATGAAACACCAATAGTAGATACAACATACTAAATCCTCACATTATCTCTGATGAACCTGGCTAGAATACACCCTCAAACTGATACCAACCTGAATTTCTACATACCAAAGGGTGTTCCTATAAAAACCCAAAATTTTATCAATTGAAATCCCCTTCTTATAATTATTCCATATAGTATAAATAAAATAAATGATGCAATATAAAATTTTTAACTCAATAATGGATAGAATAAGAGGTATTTCTAGAAGTTAAGGATAATGTAACAATTGAATAGTAACATGACCTTTTGAATAGTAATGTGACCATTAGGAATAGTAATTTGTCTAATAGAATATTAAAATCATCCATGAAATCATAAATAAAATTTATTAATATTATAAATTATAATATGATATAAATATATATTAGAGAATTAGTAATTTAATTTTTAAAAAATTATTAATTAAGTGTCGTTATATTTAGAAATCATACACAAATATTTATAATCTAATAAGTAATATAATAATTTAAATGAAAATTTTATTTTTATAAAATAAATTCCCAAATTACTATATTTTGTCTTATGATTATATGATAATTTTATATTACCTTAATTACATTTTCAAACTGTAATAAATTTAGTTAAAATTTTAAAATGTGTATTTTTCTAGTAAATGATGATTTCAATTATGAATTAAATTTCTCATATTTATATATTTTTTTATAATATGGATTTGGGTTTTGAATTATAAATGTCTAAAAATTTTTGGGGAGAAATTTTGGATTTTTCTGAAATAATTGAATTTCTTGTGAATGGTAAAATATGATATTTTAAGGTATATATACATTATAATTTAAAAACCCTCTTCCTTGACTCATCAATGAGGTGATAAAAATTGTATCTAAATCCCCTTAATTATTATAATATATACTATTATAATGCTCAATATATTTATAGTCTTGCTTATAAATAATAATCTAATGAATAAAATAATAATAAAACTCCTCTCTCATCCCCTAAAAATACCTCCTTATCCATGTATTCCTCTCACTCCTTCCAAGATTCCCTCCTTGTCCAAATTCTGTGTAATACACTTCCCAAGCCCCTCCAACACGTCTATGATCATTTTTTCTCATCAAAATACCAATCATGTTTTCCTAATAAGGTTATCAAGAAGAAGAAATTCAAGTGGTAAAATCCCCTTACTTTTTTTATTTCTATTTTAATTCCATTTATTTTCTTATCCTATACTCACATACACCTATCCAATTAGCATGATAACTCTAGTATCCTTTATATAATATAATTTTATTATGATAATGTAATAATTCATCTTCATGCATCTCCCCTTTTTATATTTTGTAAACATGAAAATATCGTCCATGTTTTGTCGATTTACCACCATTGTGGACGATGCATTTTCATTTTTCACTACGATATTCAAGGCTGGTTCTAAAACCATAATTATGGTTAAATATGATTTTATTATATATATTAAAAGTTATATAATTTTCTAGTATAAATATATAAACATGATGTTAAATAGAATGGAATAAGGTTATAATGGTTATAAAACGTCCAATATTAATTAAATCATTTTCATTAACATTCAATATAATAAATCATAATAAAACAATATAAAAAATATATGTAATATGAAATAAACTTATGTTCATTAATTAATAATAATTGTTTAGAATCATTCTCATTTTCCATAAACTTCCATACTGATATACAAATAAACCAATCATGAAAACCAAGAAAATTAACACCCTATAATGATGAAATTAAACTCTATAACTCATTGAAAAGCATGTAAATGAACTTAATGAAAATATAATTAAGAAAATTCACATATAAATGTACAAAGGTTTTTAAATTAATTAATTAAAGTTTATTATCAAGGATATTAAAGTGAAGAAATCATTTTAGTCATAATGTAAGGGGATTTTAAAACCCAACTCT
This sequence comes from Viscum album, assembly GCA_963277665.1. Lineage (NCBI taxonomy): Eukaryota > Viridiplantae > Streptophyta > Magnoliopsida > Santalales > Viscaceae > Viscum > Viscum album. The sequence continues at coordinate 2,001,189,604 of OY728157.1, forward strand.
CTTCCTTTGGGGTTTCCATCTTTCACTCCATTATCAGTATGTATGTTTCATTAATGATCCTTAAATATTATTTTTTTTATCTTTAAATATTAATTTTGGCATATACATGTTTCTAATATTATTTTCTAAAAAATAGAAGTATTTTTCCAAATGGACACATCATTCTAAAAACACAATGTTAACTTATCATGATATTTTTTTATTCCCCACTCAAGATTGATTATTATTAAACTAAATATGTTATTCCATATTTCATTTGGTAACCCTGATGTTTTTTAATTTATGTATGTTTTATAAATTGAAAAACATTTTGTTCCCTGGGTAAAGTTATGTCCAAGATATATATGTGTTCTTTGTGACATGCATGATAATGTAAATGTTATGATATAACGGGTGCATCTGAAATTATACAGCGCATGTAAATGTTATAATGTGATGGGATAACCTAATGTAATATGGTTATACAATGCATTGAGTAATGAGTTGTATCTCATGATAAAAATTGAAATATAAATGAACATTATGCGAGATTTGTTCACAACTATGTGTGGTATCTAACCACTAAGATGTGATGTTTAATTTTTATGCATTTCTACATTCCATGAATTTTTCTAATGATTAAACTCATGATTATGATGATGATTTTATAACAATGATTATTCTCACCCATGTTTCATGCCTGTTATTCATCCTCTTACTGGGATTTTTCACACCCCTTATTTTTATGTATATCAACAGTTGAATACTTATAATAAGAATAACATATTGGCCAATAAGAATCTATATAATAAGGAATAAAATTAATTTTAATATTTTGTTGTGTAAAATTTATGTATGGTAAGAATTTTCCTAATACACTAAACCATTGGACCCAAGATTTTTTCACTGTTATGTTATTTATCTTTAAAATGATGTAATGGTTATGTAATAAAAATAAATGTTTCTATAGTTGGTATAAGAGAACAGTTTAGTTAATTTTAGAATTAGGATTATAAGACCATTATGAATATTTTTAGTATTAGACCATGTATATGCAAGTACCCATGAGGCTTTTTTTAGAAAAATGATAAACATAATGATACCAAAAAATATTCCTTTAGATATAATTACATAAAGGAATAATTATTTATTCAAGATTTGTTGACTTATGTTTTTTTTATAATTTTTTCAATTTTATGAAATATTTGGAACCATGAGAAATAAGGCCCATAACCCATGTGTGGGACAACGTAGTGATTTCCTAAACAACATCTCCAATTCTTTGGGAGGTAGAGTTTAAAATTTCATATTTATTCTTACCCAACTGTCTCTATATATTAACAATAATAGAAATAATATCAAATATCGTCTTTCATATAATAGGGAGAAACTAGTCAACAAGCCTTTTATGCAGCAATGACCACCAAAATTTAGAGGATCTTCTGAGACACTATTCATGGAATAGTGTGTCAACTCAATGTAAAAGATTCTTTCTGTATATCACTATTCTGAGATGGAGAATGTGACTCTAACCATTTTGTATCTAGATTGAGATATTGAAAAATGGTGGGATTTGATTAAAAACAACAAGGTTAAGGATGAAATTGGAGATATTTAGTGGGAAGATATTAAGATAGTGTTTAATAACAAGTATTTACCTCAACTATTCATATAAAGATGGAGATAGAATTCATAGAGCTGAAGAAAAATGAAGGTGAATATTTTTTGGCCAATATATTAAATATCACAAGTTTCTAAAGGTATTCTTTGGTTTTTCGTTTCATCAATGATAGAAAAATAGTTAGATTATTTATTGGATTAAAACCACACATTCAAAAGGCTCTATAAATTCAAGACTTTTGTCATTATGAAGAAGTTAGTTGATTTGTTCTTAAAGTGGATATGGATTTTATAGAATGTTTCCATTGATATGGTGATAAGTAAATAAATATAGAGTTTCAAGTTCAGGGATCTAATGGGAAAGATGGAAAAAAAGATCAACCACTCAAATGTTGAGAATGTGGGAAGAAGCTTCAAGGGAACTGCCTACAAGGGATGCGGAAATGATATATGTGTGGGAGAGAATGCCACCAAGCTCATGGATTTCAAAAATAGATAATAAGGCCTACCGATAATATAAGTGAAAGTACTGAACCACACATGGTTCAATGCTTCAATTGTAGGGATCAAGGACACTATGTAAGCCAATGCACTTATCCTTGAGTCTTTGAGGTTAATCAGCATCATCAGCCACCAAATCCAATGGATCATCGGATTTATTATTCCATTAATATAGCTATGGGTGATCCTAATAATGATATGGTTGAAGGTATGTTAGTTATTCACTCAAGAAAATTTAACAAGCTATTTGATTTGGGTTCTATGCATTCTTTTATATCATTAATGTTCAGTAAAACTATTAAAACACCACCTTAGAATATGGAGTCTTAGTTCTCAATGAGAACTAAAAATGGGTAAATTATTGCATGAAAAGTATATTTCTACACTTTTATTAATGTTTCTGGACGGATCCTCCATGGAAATCTTGTCTGACATCATTTGGTGGAGTTTCATGCTATATTTGGCATGGATTTACTATCTTTATAGAAAACCAACATCAATTGTCGAGAATGGTATATCACTCTTTATATACTAAGGAATCCTACATTTTTTTCAATTTTACTGAGGAGGATGAAACATAATTGGATCCATCACACCATGTTTGGATATTATTTCCTTATGAGAAATCATATCTTGCTCAAATGATTGATACAAATGAGAGAGTCATGCTCAAATACATTCCCACAATGAGGGACTACACTAATATATTTCTTGAAAACTTTTATTGTATTCCCTATGACTTATAGGTTGAGATCTCAATTGAACTTGTTCTTATATCTCTGTCGATTTCAACAAAACCTTATTGAATGACCATCATTGAGTTATAGAAACTGAAGAAGCAGTTATAAAAGAATATAGAAAAGAGCTTTATATGATTTAATGCTTCACTATGAGGTGCAAAAAACCTCGTATTCGAGCATAAGGATTTATCAATGAACCTTAGTATTGATTATCATGATCTCCAAAAAAATCATAATAAAGAGAAATTATCCCCTTCCATGGATAGATGAATTTTTTGATCAACTGTGTGGGGTACATTATTTTCCTACGGTGGACCATGAGTCAGGATATCACCAATTAAAGGTGAAGAAGACTTCATTTTGAATGAGTAATGCACACCATGATTTCATAGTTATTCCCTTATAAATCACTTATTATCTATCAATATTCATGGACTTAATTAATAGAGTCTTTAGAGATTGACTAGCCAAGTTTTTGGAAATCATTAGTGATGATATTATAATATACTCCAAGGGAAATGGGGAATAATAAGAGCATTTGAATACCCGATAAAGACAATGAAAAGGGATAAAATTTATGCAATGTAGTGTAAATGTGAGTTCTAGATGGAGGAAGTATCATTAATTGAGAATGATATCACAAACAAAGGAACATTTTTTCCCCTTATAAGATATGGTCTATCAAATAGTGTCTTAGAAAAAATATTTAATCGAGATCCATAGTTTCTATGGTATATATGGGTATTAACCTCAATTTTTGAATAACCTATCTGGATTTTAAACCCCAAAAAATAAGCTAACTCGCAAGGTAGAAAAGTTTTTCTAGACTAGTGAATATGAATACTCCTTCAAAGAGTTAAAAAAGAGGCTTATCACCTCTCTAGTACTCACACTTACAACAAGTGGGAAAATCATTTTGGTATACAATGATGCTTATAAGAAGTTAAAGGGTTTTTTACTGATAAAAAAATCTAATGAGATAAATTATTTTTCAAGGAAGGTGAAAATTAATTATAAAATCTATCCTAAGAGTATTCTAGAGATGGAAGTATTGATCCTATCATTGAAAATTTGGCTGCATTATCTATATGAGGAGAAGTTTGAAATATATAATAATTATAAGAGCCTTAAATATATATTCACACTAAATGAGCTTAATATGTTCTAAATAAGATAGTCATATCTCATCAAGGATTATACCTACTCAATCCACTACCATCTTGGTAATGAAAATAATGTGGAGGATTCTCTAAGTAGAAAGGATCCTCCAATATTATCAATGATGATAATTGAGAATGATCCAATATTCTTATATATTGAAAGGATGGACATGGGAATCATTAAGGATAAAAAATCACCAATCCTCTGTTAAATGATTTCTTAACTATTTCTTATGAAGAAAATAAAGTATTCTTAATTAAATGATGTGGAAATTAAGAAGAATGTTGAAGCTATCAGAAAGGGGAAATCCTCAGAGTTCAAAATTGAAGATGAAGTAATATTAATATTTTATTCACGACTATGTGTACCATTCTATCCAAAGATAAATAAGGATATTATGAAAGACGCACATAGCTCAACTATCTATATTCATCAAGGGGGAACAAAGATGTGTCGATATATCTGTGGGAACTTTTGGGGGGGGGGGAATATGAAGAAAGAGATCACTGAATATAAATCAAGGTTCCTTGAATGTTAACAAGTGAAGGATGAAAGACAAAAATATAAGGGGATAATTAAACCATTAACCATACCAATATGTAAATGGAAAAAAATCACCATGGACGTTGTCATCATGAATCCGAATATATCTCTTGGAAACAATGCTATATAGGTATTTGTGGATCACCCTATAAAGTAATCTCACTTTATCACAATTAGAGAGGGCTTCTCGTTAGATTGGAATGCACAGACAAATATCAGAGAAGTTGAAAGGTTGGATGGAGTACCAATATCGATTGTATCTGACCGAGATCCGAGATTCAACTTGAAGTTCTGGAAACATCCCCAACATGATCTAAACAATGTGTTGAAGTTTAATAAGGATTTTCATCCTCAAAATTGATGGCCAATGTGAACAGAAAATTTAGACACTGGGAGACATGTTGAGGGTATGTTCTATGGACTTGAAAGTAGTATGGGACTAATATCTTTTCTTTGGTTGAGTTCTTTTACGACACAAGTTTCCACTCGAGCATCCAAATGGATCCATATGAAGACCATCTTGGAAAAATATGAAGAACACTATTATGATAGGATGAATTTGGTGAACGTATGCTTCTAGGACTTTCAATTGTCTAATAAATGGTGGAAAAGGTAAAAACCATTCTAAATCATATCAAGGAATCCCAAATTTGATAGAACATATATGTGTACAATTGTCAAAAGTACATTTAGGTTAAGGATGAAGACATGTTATTCCTCTGCATATCACCATGGAATTATATCATGTGATTAGGGAAGAAAGGAAGGATGAGTCCTAGGTACATTGTCCCCTTTGAGATTCTTCATTGTGTCATAGGTTTGTCTAATTGACTAACACTTCCACCTACCATGTCTCCATTACATGATTTATTCCACATACCCATCTTGAAGAAGTATATATTCGATCCCTCACATGTACAGAATTCCAAGGTGGTAAAGATGGAAAATGATCTCTCATATTTGGGACATCCAGTGAAAATCTAGGACCATAGATATAACGTTTTATGAAATAATACTATTGACCTGGTCAAATTATTATTGAGGATTCATAAGTATGAAGAGGTATCATTAGAAACCAAGGATGTGATGAATGGGAAGCACACTCACCATTGTTCAACATAGAATGTATAATGAAATTTCAGGGGTGAAATCTCATAAGGGGGAAGAATGTAATGACCCAAATTTTTATCAATGGAAATACCCATCAAATAATTATTCCATATATTATAAATCACATCAAATCACATAGAGAACACAATATAATCTTTCTAAATCATGAATAAATATAATAATAAGTATTTCTAGAAGTTATTGAACCTATACCAATGGAATAGTAACTTGACTATTAGAATATTAATCTGACCATTAGGAATAGTAGTCCAACCAATATAATTGTAACCTCATATATGAAAGAATAAATATTATTTATTCATCTTATAAATGATAATATTTTATAAATATATCATACTATAAGTAATTAAATATTTTAAAAATTATTAATCAGTTGTCGATATTTTTATAAAATATATAATTTATTTAAAACTTTATAATAAATATAATTATTTAAAAGAATATTTATTTCTATAAAATAGATTCCTAAATTATTATTTTGTTTTATTATGATTATTTGATAATTTTATGAGACCTCGATTAATATTTTAAAGTGTTATAAAATCAGTTATATTTTTAAAATCAATAATTTTCGAGTAAATTATAATTTTAATTAAAAATTAATATTTATATATATATAAATATTTTCAAAAAATAGATTCAATTTTTTAATTTTACACTTTGAGAAAAAATTGGGTTGATTTTTTGGATTTTTATGAAATACTTCAATTTTTATTAAATAGTCAAATATGCCAATTTATTGTATATATACATTATAAGTTAAAAAAACTACTACATGAGTCCTCTCAAATTTAAACACCATAATCTAGAACTCCCATCATTATATAAATATGTGTTTCTAATAATTATAAAACTATTCATATTCTTGATCAAAAAGAATAAACTAATGAATAAAATAATGAGAATACACTCCTCTCCTCCACTATGAATACCACCATCATTGTCCCTTCTCCCCACACCTTCAATGATTTGAGCATTGAAAAAATTATAACCAGTCATATTTCCAATACCATCCCCCATTTCTAGGATCTCTCTGTCTCATCAAAAGTACAAACCCTTTTCCCTAAGTATTTTTTCAAGGAGGAAAAATTCAATAGGTAAAATCCATTTTTTTTCATTTCAATTACATTTCTTTTCTTATCCTGTATTCACATACTTCTATCCAAGAGTCATGATAACTCTATTATACTTTATATAATTTAAATTTATTATTCTAATGGAATAATTATCCTTCATTAATCTTCTCTTTTCATTTTTTTATAAATAAGAAAATAGCATCAGTAGTGTATTGATTTACCACCATCGTGCATGCTGTATTTTATTTTTTAAATAGTTAATTCAAGAATATTTATAAAACCATAATTATGGTTAAATAATATTTTATTGTAAAAATTATATGTTTTATAATGTTATTGAATCAATATAAAAACATGATGTTTAATAAAATGACATAATCTTATAATGGTTGTATAATCGACAAAATTAATTAAATCATTTTCATTAACATTAAATATAATAAATCTTATTAATATGATATAAAAAAAGAAATATAAAACCAATAAAACTTATATATTTTCAATAATAACAATTTTGGAGAATGATTAACCTTTTACATGAACTTCCACACTCATATACAAGTGTCCCAATCATGAAAACCAAGAAAATGAACAGTATAGAATGATTAAATTGAACAATATAACTCATCAAAAATTCTATAAATTAAAATAATAAATATATAATTAATAAAATTAATTTATAAAAGGTTTTATATTTTACAGTTAGTTAATCTAATTTAATTATAAAGGATATTTATGTGAATAAAAAATTTCGGACAAAATGTATGGGGATACTCGAACCCAACACTCTTCCTTTGGGTTCTCATAATTTTAATCCATTTTTAGTGTGGATGATCTATTAATGTTCCATAAATATAATTTCTTTATACATACCTTTTATTTTTAATATATACATGTTTCCAATATGATTTTATGGAAAAATCAATGATTTTTTTAAAATAACTATTCTTTCTAAAAAAACATCTTTTATTTCCCATGAGATTGTTTCTTCCCCACTCAATAATAATGACTCTTTTACCAATTATGTTATTTACTATTTATTTTGGGAAACCAAAAGTTTATTAATTAATGTATTGTTAATTAAATGAATCCAATTATTTTCCATGGGTAAATTTATGTCCAATATTGATATACGTGCTATGTGGCATTAATGATAATGTAAATTTTATAATGTGATAGTTGCGCCTAGAATTATATAAGACTCCACCACATTGGGTAATATGATATATCTCATGAGAAAAATTGAATTATGTGTGAATGTGATTCTAGATTTGTTTGCAACTAGGTTTGGTTGTTATCCACTTTGACATGATGTTTCATTTTTATTTATTACCACAATTCATGCAATTATCTAATGATTCCACTTATTATGATGATGGTTATGATTATGATCACCCATGTATCTGGTCTCTTATTCATCCTCTTATTGGGATTTTATCACACCCCTTATTTTGATGTATATCCTCTGGTGAATACTTGTACTATGGAGAAAATGAGGTCTAAAAACAATCATGAGAAGAAGGAATTAAATAAATGTTTCTATTTTGTATGTAAAATTTATGTATAGTCCTAATTATCTGAAGACACTAAATCATTGGATGCTGAATTTATATCACTATTATGTTATTTATATTAAAAAATTATGCAACATTTATGAAATGAAGATTAGGGTCTCTATAGTTCTTAATTCCCATGGGATGGAAACTATCACACATGCATCAATATGTAATATAGGTAATGATTTCTCCAAAATAGAGGTAGAAAAAATTAAAAATATAAATATATAGAAAGAATAACTGAATAAAACATGAAAATACTTAATATAATAGATAGAGTAAAACATAATAAATACAACTAAAATGGTAGAAAAATAATATACAAGAAAAATTACAACTGTAATTGATATAAAATCTAAACAAATACTCCAACAATATCTATGTGTTAGCCTCATAAAACTCCCACCATCTAACCATCTAGCTACCCAATCCTAACTGAAAGAAATTTTCGTCATTTTGGAACCTTGCCTTTCCTTTCATCAAAAGACATAATATGTTATCCACACCACTAAAAGGGTGAATATAGTGTGATCTAAATGGATAAGTATGACCCCCCATGTGTTCTATAACAAGTATATATACAATAATCTAAGAATTATCAACATTAAAGAAAACAAGTCAAGTTTTATAGTTTAATATTTTTATATCAAAATCATGAAAAAAAATTAACTTCCATTTTTTCCACAGTTCCATGTAATGTAGGTCAATAAGTTTCAAAGAATTTCATATACATATATCAAATAAGATATATCAAATCAATCCATATAATATATCATAAATCATAACCAATCCCTAAAAGTACAACTAAAATATTATAATCCAAAATTGCCCAAATTGGCCAAATCAAAGCACATGTAACATCATGCCAATGATCACTCTAGTTCAGGATAGCTATGAAACTCATACCTAAACATAGACAATCATGAACACATCACACCTCTAGATATATTCATTAAATATATATATCACATAGAAACCCCATCACCTGAGCACAAAACATATATAATAATTCCCTATAACAACCTAACACGTGAGCAGAGGAACATCCCATGAGTGACCCCCCAGAGTGGACGAGCCATATTATTACACCTTCCACCTAAGTACCCAAATAATCACATGTGATCAATTTTCTAAACCATTTCATCAATCCATTTCATCATATCATTCATATAATAACATCTCATGAAACAATTTTATGATATATTGGAAAACCATTTTTATTTACCAAAACTAAGGAAAATCATTATTTTATAAATACCAAACTTCCACACACAAAATTAAAATCATTAAATCATTCCATTACTTTATGAAACAATTTAACAAAAAAACATAGAGAAATATAGTTCACCAAAAAATTCTAGATATATATATATCTACCTCAAAACTACGATTACACAGGCCAACAACTGGATCAACTATCAAGGGAGAAACAACTGATACCTCAAGAAACTAAAACACTACACCAAAACCAACATAAGGGATAACTTTAGAAGGAATATCGCACGACCTTAATAGAAATAATCAATAATAATTGTCATCTAATACCAATATTTATAATAACACAATGCAATTTCACTACAGAAATCAGAGTCAATGATGAAATATAAATTATTACTCATCCATAGAAATTCACCTCAATTGTAACAATAATAAATCACTGAATGAAATGATACATAAGGGTCAGAGTTTGCTAAAAACTCTACTTGGATACTATAGGTCAAGAGGTATAAAGGATGCAATGAATGAAATAAGAAATAATCTATAAAACACCCAAAAACACCCAATTTTCATTAATTATATGGCGTGAAATCCCATTACATGTCATGTAATCCTTAAATCTAAAATATGGTGAAAAACATGTCTCCTTCTTATTAAAAAACATGATCATTATCATTACATTGAATAAAACCTATACATGAGTGTACTTCTTTCACACTATGTAACAAGTTAATGAAAAATACTTGGCATATATTACACATATTGTAACCTAATTACGAGGTGTGTATTTCTCCTACAGATATCAAATAGTTCAGTTTTCTACAAAAATCTCAAAAATACCTCTGTCTTTCTCCAAACATGGAGAGAACCTTGAAAATACATTACTATTTTATACCTAGACTCCATTAATTCAAACAAACACACATCTCTAAAATTTTACATCATTTTCCCCAACACATTCTCTCAAACCCCGGGAGTCTCAAGACGCACCCTATTAAAATGGAAAAAAAAATAGAATGGAAAAAAATAAAATGTGGTAACTAGTTATTAAAAAACCCACACCATAGTACATTCCATCCCTAACAAGTCATGTGGATGATTGAAGTCTTCTAAAGAGGTGAGGCCACTTTTCCCTCATTAATGAAATATGCTACCAAGTCTTGTGAGAATATAATCTGTGCTGCAATAACACTATGTTCAACAGAATTGACATCCCCTGTAAGAAATTCACTTTACATTCAACGATTCTTATTGGATTCTTCACAATAGATATCATTGGCTCTAACTCAATCATTTCCCATCTCAAAATATGGGAGGGACCTAGATTGTATTTTCAGATCTCTAATATGTGAAAAATATCATGAATTCCTATCAACTTAATAATAAATTCCGAATAATAACCCAACATCCCAAGTTACATAATGGCTTCAAATAGTCCAACATATCTGAGATTCAATATTCCTTACATTCAAAGAAAATAATAACCCAACCAAGGATAAAAATTAAATAAAACTCGATCACTTATATAAACATATGAGGGATGATCCCAATAATTTGTGTAAGATTTCTATCCACTCCGGTATATGAGAATACATTGATGTATATATTTAATTGTCATAAATTTCTCTTAAAACAAACAATGTCCCACCAAAGATTATTTTCCCACATCTTCCAAAAAAATTAGAGATCTTCTTGGAAAACTATACAAAGAAATAAAAGGATCCATTCTTATTGAGGAATAATAACTATTTTTATAATAAAAATCAATCAATTCCATATGACCATCACAATATCATTCAAATCTCAGACACATAAATGAACCATGTCCTCCAAGATCTAAATAGCACGCTCTGTTTGACCATATCTCTATGGATGTTAATCCGTACTAAACCTGAATTTATTCTCCATCACCTCTTGGATACTCCTCTATAATGATAATGTAATCCTCAGATCCTTTCCTAAAATAATGTAATAAGTAACCCCTTGTAACCTCACAATCTCTTTCACAAATATCTTACCAATATCTTTAACTTTCTTAGTGTACATGATCATAATTTAATGAGCCAACATTTAAAACAAATCAACCACCACCCAAGGATAATTATTTCCTTAAGAAGTCTTTAAAATCAAAAATTGAAAACCATGGACACAACTTCCCATTTAAAAACCTAAAACATATGAGAATAAATAAAAATGGTTCTTTTCAGATTCATTGTCATTATCTATTCTCAAGTTTAACAAACATACACATAATCAGCAATGTCACACTTCATACTAGACCAATGGAATCAAAATATCCTATCATAATACATCATCACATTTCTCATATAAAAAATCCCTGAATAATAATGTCAATTAAAAAAAACAAGATCCTCATAGATAATGGGATGACAAATTAATCCATAAAAATGAGAATACCACCTAAAGTGACAGAACAACTAGAAACAGACTCCCTACAATGTAAGGTTTCTCAAATTACTTTATTCCAATAATAAAACAACTAAATATGATTAATATACTAAAGAATAGAAGATGATAATTTTAGACAGGTCAAAACTAGATTTGAGACATCCTCCTCATCATATAAATGCCTCTAAGAAAAAAGCTTCATATAGTTCCATTTTTCTTTCGATACCAAAACATCCTGCGATGGTAATTTCTTATTAATAAACTCTATAAATACATTTACCTTACACATGGTGTCACGACCCATCCCCCGAGGCCTGGGCCATGATTACCTCATGCCCACCTCCCATAGGCCAGGGGTTGGCAACTAATGTCGAGTAGGCATTTTCTATAAATGGGGGGAATTTTCCTATAAAACTAATCACATGCACTAATTCTCAAACTAATGTACTGAAACTAAAATCATTGAGTAAATAGATATTCAACCCACTAAGAAAACCACTAAGAATAACATTACAAACTGAAAAGTAAACGGGCCTGAATACAATCCCAACTAAAATTGAAAAAAAATACAAGCTCATGGGTCTCGTTTGTAGAAAACCCTACATGAATGGTTGGTACTGTAGGCTTCCTGAATTTCACTGAAGCGTAACACATCTTTCGGGTCACCCTGAATCACCCTTGTCTCTAGATCGTTAAAAAATCCATCTAAGCTATCGATCATATTCAAAAGACACGACTTGTGCGAGAAAATACTGTGCAGGGGTGAGTAAAACAATACTCAACAGGAACCCTAAACCACAAAGGAATTACACAAAGTAAACTACAAGGAATCACATGATGTATACCACAAGTTAGATCACTAATAAATATACCAGTTAGACTACAAAGAGGCACATGAAGTGTTTCCTCTAAGAGGTACATTCAATAGAGTCACTAGTGTCAGCTCATACCAAGTATAATTATAAGGCCCCAGCCTTAAACCTTACTTAATCTTGAGTTATTACAAGATTACACATTGAGGATCTTTTCAGGTTTATAGTTTTAGAGAATTAGAACATAAAACTTGCATTACATTCCACATATAAAAAAAGTGGTTACATAAATATAGTATTAATTTTTCCCATCAATGGAAACATATTTAAAATAAGACATGGATTCCTTCTTGACACTTCCTTGACACTATCATCATATCATGTACCTTCCCCTTGACCAGTGAAAAACATTTCAAAAAAAACTTGGGATGAGCATAAAAATCTCAGTATGGGTTATAAAAATATGGAAAGGAAACATAAGTTCATATATACATAAGAATGAAATCATACTTTACCCATAAAACATAATCACTTTAACATACCTCATCAAATCATGAATAAATCATATAAATCATAAGACATAAAGGTAACTTGAGGCATTCATAACATTATTACGTAGGGAGTAACCCTCTTGGTTACGTTTGGAATACTCATCACAGTATATTCCCTAAATCTCTTCGGAGAAACCTTAACGTTTCACTCCTTCGCGTTACCCAATGCATTGGAGAGCTATATCGGGCTCACCCGCCCTTAGTTTATCACGGAACCACCCGTCTTCATAATAATTCCCAAGAACCACAACATAATTGTATCACATAAAACATGCATAAAAGAAACATAACATTTCCACCTTTCAATCACAAGATATCAATTCAAAACATTGATATAAAAACATTATGAAAACCATTTTCAATACCAAATAAAAGAAAAGTAAAACATGGTATTTATTTTTTCTTTTTTAAAAAAAGGTATGGCTTGTAGAGGAAGTCGAAACTCAAATAATGGTCACGAGGGTGGAGAAGTCGTTGTCGCTGCATACGTACGACAAAAACATTCCCTTTTGTCATTTAGTAAATGCTTCGTATAAAAAATATTCCTTTTGAATAAATGTAAAATTCAAAGGGGTTTATACACCGTATAAAAGAAGGTTGTGTATAAAACAAAATATGCCTCAATGAAAGGAGATTGAGACGAAGTCCCATACCTCGGGTCCGACTTGACTCGATCGTTCTTTAATCTCCTGAATAATAAACTTGAGTTAATTTCTACTTGTTTAAGAACCTTTTTAAAGTTCATTATTCCTTTTATATCACTAATTTCCATGTCATGAACACTATGTAATTATTTAAGTTAATAACGGTCATTTTAACGATCATTCGTACTTGAGTCAAAAATAAACCCTTTATAATTACAAGTTGTTCATGTATCCATTATATCCAGAATGGTATTCATGATCTAGATATCATATATGTCATATATATCCAGTACATTCATGCATTTATAATATTACATAATCATTTATAGGTAAGAAATGAAATGCATCGTTCATGGAGACGGTAAGCCGTACGTACGCATGAACGCTACTTTCATTTCTATTTCGTATTTTATAGAATGGAATCATAATGATATAAAGGTATATTATAATTCTAGCGTAATATAATATATAATATCATAACTCCATCCTTTATACGTCCCACATATGGTATTTAACGAATCAAATCACTTTGAGGGGGTGGTAGTCCGCACTTCCTTAAATGAAGATATCGCGTTTACCCATAATGGAAACCATAAAGGTATGCCCAAAATGAAAAATACAGAATCTTAAGGAAAACATAAATATATTATATATCATATATAAATATATTGTCATCTTAATGGCCACCTTTGAAGGTGTTAAAATAATTTTGAACAATCATTGTTTCGGGAGGCCGAAATTCACCATCCACAGAAATAGTATATTCTTTAACCATTAGATGTAGGTGTGTGTAGGTTTTCATGAATCCTTCTTATAAAAACATCCTAGTATATTGAAGATACTGTAGTTGTTACAAAAGAAATGAATAAAAAGAGTTTAGGGGGTTGGAGAAGCAAAATAAAACAAAAGGACTCAAGTGAAGACATTACCTTAAAATCGGGTAACTCCCTTTGGTTTGAGCTCAAAGGCTTACTTGGGAAGACTTCTGCCCAAAGTGAGGCTTCAGGTAGTAATATAGGGAAGTGGAGAGACAAAATGGGCAGGGGTTGGCCGAGCCAAAGTATTTGGAAGTGTGGGTAAGGAGGTAGAGGTGGGGGCCTTTTATAAGAGGAGAGGAGGGGCACTCTTGGAAAGTAAAGAAATGTTACTTTATTTTAAAATGATTTTTCGGATTCAAAAGGTCCCACATTGATATAATTCAAGGGTAAGGTGATAAGGGTTCAAACTCCACGCATCCAATAGGTTTTGGACATGTTTAGGTCATAGATTTTACATTATCATTTCATTTTATTTAAATCCTTTATTAATGAGGTAATCACTACATCATCATGATGTCATAAATAATTTAATTTATTTAAAGTATAAAAATTATATAAAAAAATAATATGATGTAGGAAATACTTTTAGCTTTCCAATTACTATTTATAATCAAAAATATGACTTGTATAACCCCATGTAAAAATTGGTTTAGTAAAACATCTCATGTTTGTGTTATTTTTACTTTAACATTAAATAAAAAGTTATTTATGTCATTTCCCAACCAAAGTGGCTCCATGGGGTCCCCAAGTTTACTCATGGATTGTTTTGGTCGGCCATGACACATCCAATGAGGGTAGGACATGTGTCAATCTCACCTCACATTATTAAAACATTATTTTTACCTTAAACTACACTAATTACCTCTAATCGCGATTAAGAACTTAAAAGTTACTATTCACCAAAAAATTATTTTAATCTCCTTGAACCACATTTTACTTCTTAATGACAACCATGTATGTCGGATTTTTGAAAATCAAATCACAGAAGTGGAAAAGTTTCATTTAAATGAAAAATCAGTTTCTTTAACTACCACTTAGTGGTTTCACTATTCATCAAAAATTGAAGTTTTTCAGAAAAATTCCAAAACTTCACCCTAAGATATATTTGATATTATGAATTCAAAAATGATGTCTATTTTAAAAAATTCAAAACATATAAGATTCATTAATTAATTTAATAATTAATTCCCGCTGTCATGACAAATATCGTGTTTTTATGAAACAATAAGTATCAAAAGATTGACACTAGTTTAAGTCCAATTTCAAAGTGAAATTGATTCTAATGACCACCATTGGATTAAATGGTAAAAATATATTATAATTTAACTTTAAAACAAATTCAAAATATAATCTAATCATATAAATAAATTATATTAAAAAGTGGTTTTGAATTAAAATACAATATTTTTCACTATTCATTAAAAAATGAACTTTATCGGAAAAATACCAAAAATTCGCACAAAGTAAATTTTGATGTCCAAATCATAAAGAATAAGTTTATTTTGACAAAAATAGCTTATAAAAGTTTCAAAATATAGATTTAAAAATGGTTTTCCATTAAAATGCACTAAAACAATCTTTTAAAAATATTAGTGTGTTCCATGCATAAGATTGGATTTATTTTCATTTTAAGCCTCTAAAACACTATCTAATTCATTAATAGGAATAGATAAAAATATCTATTATTCATTACTTACTTGGGATGTTACATCCTTCCCCCCTTTAGAAAATTGTGTCCCGCAATTTATTTACTTATCGAATAAATGGGGGTACTTATCCCTCATTGCGTTTTCAGATTCCCATGTTGCCTCTTCCATCATGTGGTTTTTTCACAAAAAATTTACCTGATTAATCACCTTATTCCGTAACACTTGCTCCCTATGGTCAAGAATCCGGACTGTTTTTTCCTCATAAGATAGGTTCTCTTCCAGCTGAACTACCCTTGGACTCAAACATGAGATGGATCTGGCATGTACTTTCTCAGCATCGAAACATGGAAAACATTGTGTACCTGAGATAAACTCAGAGGTAAAGCCACCCGGTATGAAACTGATCCAACTCTCTCTAGAATTTTATATGGTCCAATGAATCTTAGACTCAGCTTTCCTTTCTTACCAAATCACATCACACTTTTCCATGATGAGACTTTGAGAAAAACATGATCACCTACCTCGAAAGATAGATCCTTCCTCCTGTTGTCCGCATAACTCTCCTGCCTGCTCTAAGCTGTTCTCATGTGTTTCTGTATCAGCTGAACTTTTTCTGCCAACTCTTCTACCAATTCTGGTCCCATCAACTTCCTTTCACCCACTTCATCCTAGAAAGCTGGAGTTCGACACCGCTTACCATATAATGCCTCAAATGGTTCCATCTGTATACTGGAATGAAAACTGTTATTATATGAAATTTCAACCAAAGAAAGATGTTGGTCCAAACTTCCCTGATAATCCATCTAACAAGATCGTAGCATATCCTCCAAGGTCTGAATCATTCGTTATGACTGCCCATCTGATTGAGAATGAAATATTGTACTAAAATTTAATTTAGTACCCAAAGACTTCTAAAGGCCCTTACAAAAGTTATAAGTGAACCTGGGATCACGGTCAGATACAATAGAGAGAGGAACTCCATGTAACCAGACTATCTCTTTAAGATACAAACGGGAAAGTTGATTTAGGGAAAAAGTATCTCGTATAGAAAGGAAATGAGAAGATTTGGTCAAGCGATCAACAATAACCCAGATTTTATTATTACCTCGAGGGGTCTTCGGTAATCCCACAACGAAGTCCATGGATATATTCTCCCATTTCCACTCTGGTACTCGTAAAGGCTGAAGCATCCCTTTCGGTAACTGCCACTCTGCTTTAACCAGTTGACAAGTCAAACACTTCACAGTAAAATTAGCAATATATCTTTTCATTCCATCCCACCAGTAACACTCCCGCAGATCTTTGTACATCTTAGTACTTCCAGGATGAACTAAAACTGGAGAACTATGAGCTTCACATAACAACTCTCTCTTCAACTTTTAATCACAAGGCACACCCAATCTCTTCCTAAATCTCAAAACACAATCATTATCAATGTTTAATTCAGGCAACTTACCTTTCTGAACAAGCTCTACCTTTTTCTGCAACTCACTGCCTTGCTTCTGTGCTTGCTTGATTCTATCTGATATAGATGATCTCACTGATACCTGAAGCAAAACAGAAGAACATCCCGCACCAACAACTTCTATTCCAAAGTTCATCAAATCCTTAACCAAAGGATCGCGTTCCAACCGCAACATTTCTAATGAAGCATTACTTTTTCGACTCAAAGCATTAGCCACTTTATTTGCTTTTTCCAGATGGTAATGAATTGTACAATCATAATATTTGATTAATTCCAGCCATCTCCTCTGTCTCATGTTTAACTCTTTCTAAGTGAATATATACTTTAAACTTTTGTGATCAGTATATATTTCACACTTTACTCCATACAAATTATGCCTCCAAATTTTTAAAGCGAAAACAACAACAGCTAATTCCAAATCATGTGTAGGGTAATTTACCTCATGAGTTTTCAACTGTCGTGAAACATAAGCAATTACCTGATAATTATGCATTAGGATGCAACCAAGTCCTTTCAATGAAGCATCACTATATATAACAAACTCACCATTCCTGGAAGGTAGTTCCAAAACTGGAGCATTCACCAATCTTCTTTTAAACTATTGAAAACAATCATCACATTCTTTTGCCCAGATAAACTTAACATCCTTCCGAGTTAGCTTAGTCATTGGACTAGATAACTGTGAAAAATTTCTAACAAACCTTCGGTAATAGCCTGCCAAACCAAAGAAACTACGAATCTCTGTTACATTTGTGGGTCTTGGCCATTCTTCAACAACCATTGTTTTTGCAGGATCAACGGCTATCCCATATTTAGAAACAATGTGACCAAGGAAAGAAATCTGTTGCAACCAAAACTCACACTTGCTGAATTTCCCATACAATTTATTTTCTTTTAAGGTTTGAAAAATAACCCTTAAATGTCTTCTATGCTCCTCTTTACTTTTAGAAAACACCAAAATATCATCGATAAAAACAACCAAACTTTTTCACCTGATTCAACGGAGCCATCACTACAGCAAACTATTTAGTTCTGATTCTGACCATCTCAGGATACTGATTTGAAAGGTCATTTCCCTCTGTATGCCTTCCCAGAAAAGTTGTTCTGTTTCCTCTATGAAGAACCATTCTTAACAAACATGTCTCAGATGAAGCAACATGGTAATATTCAAATGCTATATCATTTCAAAAAAAAATATTTTGGATAATCATTTAATAGAATTATAACTCCTAAAGTTATCTAAACCAACCTCTGATACCAACTATAAGGCCCCGGCCTTAAACCTTACTTAATCTTGAGTTATTACAAGATTACACATTGAGGATCTTTTCAGGTTTAGAGTTTTAAAGAATTAGAACATAAAACTTGCATTACATTCCACATATAAACAAAGTGGTTACATAAAGATAGTATTCATTTTTCCCATCAATGGAAACATATTTAAAATAAGACATGGATTCATTCTAGACACTTCCTTGACACTATCATCATATCATGTACCTTCCCCTTGACCTGTGAAAAACATTTCAAAAAAAACTTGGGATGAGCATAAAAAGCTCAGTATGGGTTATAAAAATATGGAAAGGAAACATAAGTTCATATATACATAAGAATGAAATCATACTTTACCCATAAAACATATGCACTTTAACATACCTCATCAAATCATGAATAAATCATAGAAATCATAAGACATAAAGGTAACTTGAGGCATTCATAACATTCTTACGTACGGAGTAACCCTCTTGGTTACGTTTGGAATACCCATCACAGTATATTCCCTAAATCTCTTCGGAGAAACCTTAACGTTTCACTCCTTCGCATTACCCAATGCATTGGAGAGCTATATCGGGCTCACCCACCCTTAGTTTATCATGGAACAACCTGTCTTCATAATAATTCCCAAGAACCACAACATAATCGTATAACATAAAACATGCATAAAGGAAACATAACATTTCCACCTTTCAATCACAAGATATCAATACAACACATTGATATAAAAACATTATGAAAACCATTTTCAATACCAAAATAAAAGAAAATTAAAACATGGTATTTATTTTTTCTTTTAAAAAAAAGGTATGGCTTGTAGAGGAAACCGAAACTAAAATAATGGTCACGGCGGCGGAGAAGTCGTTGTCGCTGCATACGTACGATAAAAACATTCCCTTTTTTCATTTAGTAAATGATTCGTATAAAAATAATTACTTTTGAATAAACATAAAAGTCAAAGGGGTTTATACACCGTATAAAAGAAGGTTGTGTATAAAACAAAATATGCCTCAATGAAAGGATATTGAGACGAAGTCCCATACCTCGGGTCTAACTTGACTCGATCGTTCTTTAATCTTCTGAATAATAAACTTGATTTAATTTATAATTGTTTAAGAACCTTTTTAAAGTTCATTATTCCTTTTATATCACTAATTTCCATGTCATGAACACTATGTAATTATTTAAGTTAATAACGGTCATTTTAACGATCATTGGTACTTGAGTCAAAAATAAACCATTTATAATTACAAGTTGTTCATGTATCCATTATATCCAGAAGGGTATTCATGATGTAGATATCATATATGTCATATATATCTAGTACATGCATGCATTTATAATATTACATAATCATTTAGAGGTATGAAATGAAATGCACCGTTCATGGAGATGGTAAGTCGTACGTACGCATGAAGGCTACTTTCATTTCTATTTCATATTTTATAGAATGGAATCATAATGATATAAAGGTATATTATAATTCCAGTGTAATATCATATATAATATCATAACTCCACCCTTTATACGTCCCACATATGGTATTTAACGAATCAAATCACTTTGAGGGGGCGGTAGTCCGCACTTCCTTAAATGAAGATATTGTGTTTACCCATAATGAAAACCATAAAGGTATGCCCAAAATGAAAAATACAGAAGCTTAAGTAAAACATAAACATATTATATATCATATATAAATATATTTTCATCTTAATGGCCACCTTTTAAGGTGTTAAAAGAATGTTGAACAATCATCGTTTCGGGAGGCTGAAATTCGCCATCCACGGAAACAGTATGTTCTTTAACCATTAGATGTAGGTGTGGGTAGGTTTAGCTTTAATACTTCTTATAACAACATCCTAGTATATTTAATATACTGTAGTTGTTACAAAATAAATGAATAAAAAGAGAGTAGGGGGTTGGAGAAGCAAAATAAAACAAAAGGACTCAAGTGAAGACATTACCTTAAAAGCGGGTAACTCCCTTTGGTTTGAGCTCAAAGGCTTCCTTGGGAAGACGTATGCCCAAAGTGAGGCTTCAAGGAGTAATAGAGGGAAGTGTAGAGATAAAATTGGCAGGGTTTGGCCGAGCCAAAGGCTTTGGAAGTGTGGGTAAGGAGGTAGAGGTGTGGGCCTTTTATAAGAGGAGAGGAGGGGCACTCTTGGAAAGTAAAGAAATGTTACTTTATTTTAAAATGATTTTTCGGATTCAAAAGGTCCCACATTGATATAATTAGAGGGTAAGGTGATAAGGGTTCGAAATCCACCCATCCAGTAGGTTTTGGACATGTTTAGGTCATAGATTTTACATTATCATTTCATTTTATTTAAATCCTTTATTAATGATGTAATCGCTGCATCACCATGATGTCATAAATAATTTAATTTATTTAAAGTCTAAAAATTATAAAAAAATAATATGATGTAGGAAATATTTTTATATTTCCAATGACTATTTATAATAAAAAATATGACTTGTATAACCCCATGTAAAAATTGTTTTAGTAAACCATCTTATGTTTGTGTTATTTTTACTTTAACATTAAATAAAAAGTTATTTATGTCATTTCCCAACCAAAGTGGATCCATGGGGTCCCCAAGTTGACCCATGGATTTTCTTGGTCGGCCATGACACATCCAATGAGGGTAGGACATGTTTCAATCTCATCTCACATTATTAAAACATTATTTTTACCTTAAACTACACTAATTACCTCTAATCGCGATTAAGAACTTAAAAGTTACTATTCACCATAAAATTATTTTAATCTTCTTGAACCACATTTTACTTATTAATGAAAAGCATGTATGTCGGATTTCTGAAAATCAAATCACAAAAGTGGAAAAGTTTCATTTAAACAAAAAATCAGTTTCTTTAACTACCACTTAGTGGTTTCACTATTCATCAAAAATTGAAGTTTTTCAGAAATATTCCAAAACTTCACCCTAAGATATATTTGATATTATGAATTCAAAAATGATGTCTATTTTAAAAAATTCAAAACATATAATATGAATTAATTAATTTAATAATTAATTCCCGTTGTCATGACAAATAGCGTGTTTTTATGAAACAATAAGTATCAAAAGATTGACACTAGTTTAAGTCCAATTTCAAAGTGAAATTGATTCCAATGACCACCATTGGATTAAATGGTAAAAATATATTCTAATTTCACTTTAAAACCAATTCAAAAGATAATCTAATTGTATAAATAAATTATATTAAAAACAGGTTTTGAATTAAAATACAACATTTTTCACTATTCATTAAAAAAATGAACTTTATCGGAAAAATACCAAAAATTCACACAAAGTAAATTTTTATGTCCCAATAATAAAGAATAAGTTTATTTTGAAAAAAATAGCTTATAAAATTGTCAAAATATAGATTTAAAAATGGTTTTCCATTAAAAGGCAGTAAAACAATCTTTTAAAAATATTAGTGTATTTCATGCTTAAGATTGGATTTATTTTCATTTTAAGCCTCTAAAACACTATCTAATTCATTAATAGGCATATATAAAAATATATATTATTCATTACTTACTTGGGATGTTACAATAAGTCTATGGTACGTAAACATGATTGTCATAAGAATCCATAGTACCCTTAAGTATTAACATGCAGAGCATTGTTAACACACAGAGTGTAGGTAACACATGGAGTGTCGGTAACACATGGATTGTTGGTAACACATAGAGTTACGTAACACATGGGGTGTCATCCAAGACTACAGGACCTGCACCCTAGTGGGATAGGGGAGTACAGAATCAGTCTTGGTAAGATAAAAATTATAGATGAGACACATAATCTAGGTAAGACAAGAAGTCTAGGTAATCACATAGATTCAAGGATGCATCCACCCACAGGATTTTGTCCTTAGAACGCTCATTCCGGGAGCACCTCATCATTGATCCAATAGTACATACTTCAAATTCCACAAAAACTCAATTAGAGTATCTCAAATAAACCGCTATGTCGTCAGGTTTCCAATACTGCAAACAGATCATCCAACAAACACACAGTTTTAGAGTTATAGGTGTTAGGACCAATAGGGGCCTATATACCCTAAGAGGGGGGGTGAATCAGGGAATGGATATTCTTTTTCAAAGTTCTTCCTGCCCCACTGAATCTTGACCTCTTTATTACAAGGGTCACTTCGTTTGCACTTGTGTGTTTATTATGATCACTTATTTTCTTCTTTATCTGATGATGCTTTAAATGCAACACAGGAAAGTAAGCAGGCAGACACAGAGATTTTTACTTGGTTCACCCTCACTGGGCTACGTCCAAGGAGCATATGCCGACAAGTTGTCGGTCGTACCTAATTCCACTATTCTTCACTAGATGTGGATTACAATGTTCAGGCACAGTCACTCTATCCCAGGCTCACTGCCTTTACCAGTTTTAGGGTCACCTCACTTCTTTCCCAAGGGTCACTCCCTGTTTCTCTCTCTCTGGATCACTACCGGTGGAGAGGATCACCTTCTTCCTCTTCCTTTTCTCACTGCTTCGGAAAGGATCCACTCACAGTTTATAGACCTGTAGATCTCTTCATTTGAATGAAACAATGCATCTTCCTCTGTATGTAGATGCTCTGTTGAAGTACAACTTTCACCCGTAGATGAATATCTCTTTGCACCGAAGGTATCGGGCAAACTTGCAGCTTCCACGCAGCCCGAAATCACTGCTGGAAATAAACCTTACTTGGTGCGCAATTCTATCTCAGTGCACAAGTATCGGCGCGCAAGTCACAACAGGAGCGCAAGTCCACCTCAGACACTTGCACGACACAATATTCCCCAACTACAAACTTGCGCGACTCTCGTCCTTTTACGCCCAAACCAACATTGGCATGCAACTGCCAACCAGTGCGCAACTTCTCACATTGGCGCACAACTTCAACCACTGGCGTGCAACTTCACTTGTGTGACCCACACACCACTTGGGCGACCACCACACCTGCGCGACGGGAGCTCTTATTTCTCAAAGTGTTGAACTCTGGTGAAGAATGAGGAGGGGTGGTCTAGTAATTATAGGAAAATTGACCACCCTGCGTGATGGCGCACAAGTCAACCTTGAGCGCGCAAGTCTCGGCGCACTGGTCTCTTCCCCTGCAAGTCACTTACATGACCCACTTCCAAACATGCGCGAACCTCTTTCCTTTGCTATATTTTGTTCTTCTGATCTTGAAAAACCATAGGCGTGCAAGTTCTCAAGCTTCCAAGGCATTGGCGCGCAAGTCTCTCCACAGCGCGCAAGTCACCTACACGACACCACCAATACTTGTGCGACACTTATACCTTTTCCATATTTTGATGATCTGATCTTGAAAAACATATGGCGCGCAAGTTTCCAAGCCCTCATGTACACGGTGCGCAAGTCCTTTTTCCAAAAACCACTTTTCTTCATTTGTCGATTTTCAGGCCCAAAAATTTGGCAAACACTGGAAAACAGTGCCACCTTGTATCTTTTCTTTTCTACCGCCTCCAGATCATCCATTCCTTTTGTCGACGTTCTTGAATAAAACATGGATCGTTGACCTCAGCTCTTGAACTCGACATTCCATCATGAAATCCCCTTTGTCAACAAATTTGTATGTCATGGTTTGCATTGTCAACAATCACAACACAGATGATCACTTTTTCAACAAACACAATCACCTCAAAAATACTTCAATGATTCCTTGAGGGATTTTTGCCCAACAATAGGTATTTACATAAAAATGGTCTAGTTGGGTCTACGTCTAGTCCGACCCGAGTTGGCCGAACCAACCCGACCCAACCCGGGTCC
Source organism: Viscum album (assembly GCA_963277665.1). Classification (NCBI taxonomy): domain Eukaryota; kingdom Viridiplantae; phylum Streptophyta; class Magnoliopsida; order Santalales; family Viscaceae; genus Viscum; species Viscum album. Next base: position 2,001,214,547 of record OY728157.1, read on the forward strand.
CACTAGGTCTGACCTGACCCACCCTGATGGGTCCGGTCTGCCTTGCCTAGGCCCAGCCTACTACCAGTCTGACCTACTGTCTCTATCCTAGAACAATTCTGGACCAGCCTGCTCGAGCGGGCCACTTCTTCTACCAGGGACGCGACTGGTCATGCATCCGCTCCATCTCCATACGACCCAATGGTCATGTCTCCCTCAGTCAACATCGTCAGAAATCATTTCACATGGTCGGTCCGACTGACCGTCTCTCACCAGTGGGTCCTTCGTCTGACATGACTTGGGGAGCTACATCCTCCCACCACCATGCCTCACTGCCACGATTTGTTGCAGCCACCCAAGGCCACACCGCATTGTGCCACCATCGGTGTCGACACTAGTGGCTCTCCTTTTTCAGGTCACCGATCACACTCTGTTACTCCATTTTTTGAAATGGAAGAATGTGTTCAATCCTTAGGGTTCATTCATAATTTCTATGTGCCCAACATTGTTTTTTCATAGTTCCAGAAGTATGAACTTGTTCAGAACCTCCCAGAAAAGCCCGACGTGACCACGGGGGTTCGTTGGTGAAGAATTCAAGAACATGGTAAGATAAAGAGCATAAGAACACCCTTAGAATTGACCACGACCTTGTTCGTGTTGGAATTGGTCCATTAACATCAGTGTAAATATAATAGAGGAACAATATAATATTTAATAAGATTCATCCCCCTTAACACCTCATTTTTTATCATCATATAAGAATGATCGAACCGCATATCAACATGTTCACAGGTTGGTCTGTGATCTTCATTGAAATGATGAATGGGGAAAGGAATCAAAAAGAAAAATAAACAATTTATCTAGAAAGAGGATCATTAAGAGGAAATAATTCATTGTTGATGGTGATCCATCTATAAATGTCCTTTATCCGTTGTTTTTCGGTGTTTGATCCGATCTCTGATCTCTAAATTGTCGTTGCCGGTGAGATAGCTTCTTTAGGTTCCAGAGAAAATTATACAGTGTTATCAATTCAAACGATGGTCCCTACCCTATGATTAATGGAAAAAACTCATTAAAACATTTCAGAATTTTAAATGCATTTCAAAATTTCCATGACGTTGCATTCCAGCGTCCCTGAGTCATCTCATCACAGTGCCACTGAGTTGCTGCGTAATGTCAAAGAAATAAAATAAAATAAAATTTTAAGTATATTTTATTTTTCTCTTAAAACATCCATAAATTAAATTTGGAAGTTGACTCACACTGGCCGATGTTAGGTTCTGCCTAAGAAAAACCTGCTGCTCAGAACACGATGGTTCCATCAGATTTCCAATCCAAGCACTCGTTTAAAAGTTACTAAAACTGAGCACACGTGCTATTTTTAATAAACATAAAAACAATTAGAACATTTATTCTGAGTACCTCGGGCCTCAGAATCACATGTTATCTCAACTCTTGGTCTCAAAATAATCACATAAATTTTTAAGAAATTACATAGAAAATTTGAGACATTAAATTCTCCCCACCTTACGGCATTATATCCCAGAAATCCAAAACAAAGATAAATAAAAAAACGAGGATAATGAGCACAAATATGAGCCTCCCACTCCCACGTGATCTCTTAGAGATTTTTGTGATACCACTGAACATGCACTACAGTAATAAATCACCCATGGAGGTTCCTCTCATATTGATCCTCGATCTCCACAAAGTACTCTGCAAAAGTCACCCCTTCGTCAACATCCAGTGTTCCCCAATCAATGGTGTGTGAAGGGTTGTGTATGTATCTCCTCTGTTGGATATGTAAAATATGTTCTGCACCCGCTCTAACTGTGGATGTAGATTCAAGTGGTGTGCTACCACACTGAATCTACTCAGTATCTGGAGAGGCCTGATAAAACTCAAAGATAGCTTGTTATCCCGACCAAATCTATGTATCCCTCATCAAAGAGAGACCTGAAAAAACATGTGGTCTCCCTCCTTGAACTCCAAGGGTCTCTGACACCATTCATTATAGGAATTTTATTGGCTATGTGCAATCTTCATCTGATCCTAGATGACCTGCACCTTCTCTGTAGTTTCCTATACCAAATTCATGCCCATGATTGCTGACACTCATGGGTTAGTACAAAAAAATGGTGACTTGTAGAGTTTCCTATAGAATTCCCCAAATGGTTTCATACCGATGGTGGAGTGGTAACTATTTTTGTACGAAAAATACACTTGGAGTAAATTATCCTTCCAACAATAGCCAAAATAGAGGATGTAAGCATGTAGCATATCCTCTAGGACCTGAATGGTTCTCTTTGTCTGTTTGTCTTTCTGCGGGTGGAAATCAATGCTCAAGAGCATCTGAGTCCCAAATTCCTCCTGTAATCACTTCCATAACAGGGATGTAAAGCATTCATCTTGATCTGAGATAGTTATTAATGTGACTCCATAGATTCTCCTGTATGTAGAGGCATCCCAATCACTCTACGGGACTCTTCTCCCAACTTGCTAGGAAGTGGTCTGACTTGATGAGTCAGTAAAAAATCACCCAGATGGTATCAGTCCCCCTAGACATACATGGTAAACCCATTATTAATTTCATCAATATTACATCCCACATCCACTTTATCACTTCAAGGGGTGTGTCAAACCCGTAGGAACCTGATGCTCAGCCTTCGCTTACTGGAAAATGAGGCATCTCAAAACAAACTCTACCACTGACTACTTCATTCCCATCCACTAGAACAGAAACCTGATGTCTGGTTACATGTTTTCCACACCTAGAGGTACTGTCAAATGTGATGTATGGAACTCCATCAACACCTCCTTCTATAAAGTTGATGGTACAACTATGCTTTATCTGAAAAGGATGACGTGCTCCCCACCTTTCGAATATCTATCCGGGGAATTCCCTGTGGACATCTGAGCATGTGTATTCTCACAGAAAATATATCTAAGTTTTGCCTCCCATACGCACAGTAAGAATGGAGGGGTAACCACCATCAACTGAATATAATCTTCTTCATCTCTATTCATGAAGGATATCTAAAGCGGGTCCAACTACTCCAAGGCATCATTCAGTATTTGTGAACTCGATCTTCAGTTGGGAGAATCTACCACCATTTTCTCCTTCCCAGGAGTATAGACTATTTAAAAGTCATATTTTTAGAGGAACTCTAGCCATTGCCATTTTTACAAGTTCAGATCCTTATTAGAAAAGATATATCTGATACTTATGTGGTCTGAGTAAATGATAAACCGCTCTCTAATAAGGTAGTGTCACCACGCCTTCAATGTGAAGACTACTGCCACCTACTCCAGATATTGGTTCATGTAGTTCTTCTCATATGGTCTCAATTGTTGTGAACCATAAGAAATCACTACATTTCCTTTCATCAAGACACAACTAAACCTAGTTCCTGATGCATTGTAGAACACCACATACTCGACACCCTCCTCTGGAAATATCAGGATGAGAGCGCTCTTAAAACTTTGTCTCAGCTATGGAAATCTCTCTTGGTAATTCTCTATCCATATGAAAGGTTTACCATTTCATGTTGAAGCTTTCATGGATTCTACTAATCTAGGAATGTCAACCATGAACCTCTGATAGTACCCAGCTAATCCAAGGAAGCTTCGTACCTCAGTAATGTTATTGTGTGTCTCTAAAGCAAGCACTGCCTCTATCTTCACTGGATCTACTACAACTCAGGCCTCTAAAATTATGTGTACTAGAAAATGGAAGTCTCATATACATAATAGATACTTCAAGAGCTTCCTATAAAGCCAGTTCTCTTAGTGTTAGTCCAAGACCATCCATAAGTGTATTGAAAACTCCTCCTCAGATGCTGAGTAAACCCAGATGTCATCAATAAAGACCACTACAAACTGATCTAGGTAAGCAAGGAATATCCTGTTCATGAGTCCCATGAACATTGTTGGGGTGTTCATCATGCCAAAAGGCATCACTAAGTACTCATAGTGACCATACCAACATCTGAATGTCGTCTTCATGATGTCCTCATCCCATACAAGAAGTTGGTGATATCCTGATCTAAGGTCTATCTTTGAGAACTATTTCTCTCCCTTCAGATAATCAAAGAGATCATCGATCCTTGGTATAGGATACTTGTTCTTCATGGTCATCTAGTTTAGGAACTAGAACATCACACATAACCTCAAGATCCCATCTATGTTCTTGAAAAAAAACTAGGCTGCCTATGGTGAAACATAAGGCCTCACGAATCCCTTTTTAGCATCTCCTCCAACTACACGCTTATCTTCTGGAGCTCCGTAGGAACCATCTGATATATAGGTGTAGATATCAGTGTCATCCCAAGGTATAGATCAATGTAGAAATCTATCTCCCTGTGAGGAGGTACTCTTGGGACATCATCAGGGTAGACATCCTCATACCCATCCATCACCACATGAAACTACAGACCTGTCTCCTTAACTGCACTGAGGGTTATGTCATCCAATTGGTGTGGGATTGTATACACCCTACTATGTGTGAGTCCATACTATGTTTCATTAATTTCTTTTTTTCTAGTAAAGGAAAATCTGATCTCATCTCTGAAGACACACCGCACTTTGTGCATAAAATAGTCAATATGAGCATGGACCATGGATAACTAGTCCATACACATAATGATGTCATAAGGCCTTGATGTCACTACTTGGAGATCACAGCCGAAGATATTTCCCTCATGAGTTATCTCACACTGATGGAACTAGTATGTGATCATCAAATCCCATCCATTAGGAGTCTCCAAATGTAAGGATCGATCCAAAAGCTTCACTAGAATATTCAAGCTTCGAATAAGGTCTGTGGAAATGAAATAGTGTCTGACACCTTTGTCTACAAGAACTAAATCTAGGATAGATAAGACATAGATTGTACATCTAATAATCTCTGGTGTATAGGGATCTTAAGCCTTTATCTTCTGAAGCTGGTCACGCCCCTTTACACCAGCTCTCGGAGTCTATGGTGGACCCGTTGGGGGGGTAGTACCTCAAACCTCCACCAACCGCCTTCTGCTCGACCTGCTCCCCTTCTATGTCCACAGCCTTGCAGGCTACCCTACTCGAACCTTTTCTGCTTCCACACAGGTCCATTGACCATCTCCTAGTCTGTCTTATAATGGGTCGGGCAATCTCTATCCATATGCCCCTAACCATCACATGAGTAGCACAATCTACCCTTCACCTGACTCACTCTGTCCTGGAAAGCTCTCACAACTAATCTCATATCTTGGGGTAATTCCCTGTAGTGATTGACCCACTTGGGTTCATGTGTCATCTTTCGGCAACCCGTTACTGAAGACTCTGCTACCTATCGCCCGGTGGTATCTCCCACTATCATTGCCTGCTCAGGCTAAAATATCTCTACCTGTAGAGCTCTCTCCAACACCCCATCATTCATAGGGATGCTAAGGGATGTCATCAACACCATGATTTCTCAATGTATCCCATGCTCAATGGTATGTTCCCTGAAGAATGGGTCATGCACCATTTCGGTGGAGAAGTGGGAAAGACATGTGAATCTCAATGAGTAATATGCTACTGATTGGCTGCCCTGCTGCAAGTGTAGTAGCTTCTGTATATGCATAGAATGTAATGTCTCTAGAAATAACTTCTTCCTAAATAGGTGCTTAGTGTTTATTCAGGATATCATCACCTCCTCATGTGTCTGATTCGTCAAGCTCCATCATCTCCATGTGGATCCCGGAAGAAGGCTCGCGTCTAGGACTGCCATATGATCAAGAGGCATCCTCACTAAGAAGAAGACTCACATAACCGCCTCCACCCAATACTCACCTATCTAAGGATTTGTATCACCTCGGAAATTGGGGGGGTCACTGCCTCTATAACTCATGCAATGCCTTAATCCTATGTTCATCCTCTATTAGTAGTGCAGGTAGGATCTACTGCTCTCCAGGTGGTTGTATCAATGGTGCGGCACCCAGAGGTGTTATCTTTAGAAATGTTCCATATACTGATGCCTCGTCATAAGTAATACCATCCATGTGGTCCTACAATGGAATCCTAGCTAGTTGTCAGTATTGAGGCATCCTAAAACAAATCAAGATGTACCACAATCAATAGAGTATACCTGGTGATCTAAATATGTCTTGAGAAGGACATGAGAACACACTCAATTCCTATATGATTCATGAACAATTAATTTCCCAAGTAACTAGTTTTTTTATGTATCTAGTCAGAAAGAACAATTCAAGGTTCTGGTGTATGGATATGTCGGTTGTTGCACCAAAACTGGGTTCCTTGGCCTGAATGTCGAACTCAAAACACTTAACAATGATTCCCCAAAACAAATGTAAAACTGACCACACTTTGATACCACTCAATCACGACCTGTCCCCCTGGGCCCATTTCGTGACTACCCCAGGCCCACCTCCCATAGTCCAAGGGATGGGGACTAGTTTCGAGTAGGTATTTCCCACAAAGAGAAGGCACTATCCTTTAAACCTGCACGCACACACCCATTCCCAAACTACCGAAACTAAAATCACTCAGTAAATAGATATGCAACCCACTAAGACAACCACTGAGTGTAATAGTACAAAATGAAAAGAAAATGGTCATGAATACAAGACCAACTAAAATAGAAAAAAAATACATGCTCCTCAGTCTAGTTAAGAGAGTCACTAGAGTGATTTCACACCAAGAATAGGTCTATGGTATGTAAAAAAAGGATTCTTGTGACAATCCACAGTACTTCCTTGTAGTAACATTTGGAGCGTTGGTAACACATGGAGGGTAGATGACACATGGAGTGTCAGTAACACATGGAGTGTAGGTAACACACAGAGTGTGGATAACACATGGATTGTTGGTAACACATGAAGTGTAGATAAAATATAGAGTGTCATTAAATACTAGAGGACCCACACCCTGGTGGGATAGGGGAGTACTGACTCAGTCTTGGTATGATAAAAAGTATAGATAAGACATATAGTCAAGGTAAGTTATGTAGTCTAGGTAATCACATAGATTATTGGTCGCATCTAGTCGCAGGACTCCATCCTTAGAATGCTTGTTCTATGAGAACCTCCTCTTTAAGCTAATAGGTAATAATCAAACTTCCATGAAAACTAACTTAGAGTATCTTAAATGTACCGCCTCATCATGAGGATCCAATCAATGAAAACAGATTGTCAATATGGAAAAACGGTTTGAGAGTAATGGACATTGAAGTAAAAAGGGTCTGGTTGGGTCTGGGTCCGGTCTGATCTGGTCTGACCGTCCTGACTCCAATCTCTAAACTATCATCTCAAGTGAAATTTCTTCCTTGATTTCCAGAGAAATTTCTGTAGTGTTATCAATTCTAACACTCATTCATGCCTCATGATTAATAGAGGGAAAGAATTAATGTGTTTCAGTGTTATAAACACATTTCAATGTTTCCATGACACTGCATTGTAGCATCACTGAGTCGTCGCATTACAGTTCCACTGAGTCACTGTGTAAAGTTGAAGAAATAAAATAAAATATAATTTTAAGTATATTTTATTTTTCTCTTAAAATGTCCATAAATTAAATTTTTCAGCTGACCCACGTCAGCCGATGTTAGGTCCCACCTAATCAAATCTCGCTGCTCTGAACACAATGATGACCTAAGTTTTCAAATCTGAGCACTTGTTTAAATGTTACTAAAACTGATCATGTGAAATATTTTTACTAAACTTAAAAATAGTTTCAAAATTAATTTTGGGTACCCCGGGCTTTATAATAACATGCCAACTATGCACCTGGCCTCAAAATAATCCAATATAAGTTTCAAAAAAAATTCATGGAAAATCTGGGACATTACACTTGGTGTAGGTGATTTTGATTTCAAATGACTGAAGGTATTCTACCCATATTATATTTCTGATATTGATTTATTTCATAGAAAATATAAATCTCATAGTATTTTGGTTACAAATGAAAATGATCTTCTCCCTAAAAATATTGTTCCAACAACACTTAAATTCATGAATAACTACAAAAATCTCTAAAACATGAGTGGATTAATTCTTTTCAACAAGCCAATGATTATTTTTAATATTTGTTTCCTAAATAATTTTTTGTTTTATTATATTATATATTATTTTACAAATATACAGTATAGAAAAACCAATTGAGATTTTTATTCATTACTAAATATTGTTACATTAATATTCAATGAAAAGAATTAAAATTAAAAACATTAGAACTGGAAAAAATATATATAATTGAAAAGATAAAATGGGAAAATCGGGATCCCCCAATATAATATAATCATTTCCCCCACTAGAGACACTATAGAAAAGAAATATTATACTAGTAAACAAGGCATCATTATAAAAAAATGGAAATATGGATCCTTGGAAGAAATTGAGTGGAAATATTAATGATGGAATGCATAGGTATGTATAGGGGTAATTTGACCATTTTAACAGTAATGTAACCATTGAAATAGAAACTAGACCATTGGGAATAGTATCCTGACCTTTCGGAATAGTATCCTGACTATTAAGAATAGTAACATGACCATTGGAATAGTAATTTTACCTTAAAATAATAAATGATGATATTAATGAAATTTTCCATGGCAAATATGCATAAATAAACATATTATAATGAGTAAAAATAATTATCATGAAACTTAAAAAAATATAACGGCATTTTTAATATATTGTATTTTAAATTATTTTGTAAAAAACATTATATTTATTTTAAAAATAAAAAATTCCTATTTTAGAAATTTATTTTCAAAATATTAATATCATTTTTTAAATCATCATGTTGAAATCATCCAATGGTGTTTTTTGGTAATTTTTTTAAATACTTTAATTTTTAGTTTGATAGTAAAATTACAGTTTTTTACATAACTGGTGTATCTAAAATTACATCATTAATGATATAATAATAACATAATAATTTATAGAACATTATATTCTTCTATTTTATATTTAATTTCATAAATGGATTATTTAAAAAATGGACTAAATTTCAAAAATAAAAAATAACTTTCCAAAACCGTAATGTCAAAAGCACATCATTAAAATAAAATTTTTCCTTTATTTCCAACTTCCTTTTTAATAAACTAACGAATTTAAATTATTATGGGGATTCAAAGTCTTAAACTGGTTATTTTATATTAATATATGATTTATAATTTCAAAATTTCACTATTACATGTTTTACATTTGATATATTATTTTATTCAAAATTTTATTTTAAGAATACCACTCTCCTCATGTATAAGTAACCTCTCTCCCTTTATATGGAAAATCACTCCTCCCACCCATTACATAGTCTAATATATACCCAATTCTTCCATCTTAATAATCATATAATACTTAAAAACTTTTTGGAGTAATCCAACTCAACTCATAAAGGGGTTATAGTTTCATACAAGAGAAGATAAACCGAGGATTAAGTAATTTTCAATCCACTTCTCTCTCTTTTTTAAGTCTTCTTTCTCTTCTATTTCTTTTTAAGAACACAATTCATTTTTTAGGTAAATTTTTTTTAATTTCCATATATTTTTAGTTTAAATATCTAAAATAAGGCTGAATTAGAATACCCTTTGAGGTCACGAATGTATGGGGGTGTTTGGGAAATGCTCAGACCCTGAAACCCAGCATTTGGGGAGAAAAAGGCTTGTCTCATAGTAAGTACAAACCATTAGGGGTAAGACACTATGTTATTTATAACCATGTGATGCTAGAAATTGGATTCTTATTAGAAACATGTTTATAAAACCATGTTATTTTTGGATTGTGGTAATTCAAGAATGTCTGTAGATTTTGACAGTGGGTTGAGACATGGTTTGTGCACAGTTAGTTAAACCATTTGGAAAAACCATGAGGGCTTCCCCATTCCTATAGTAAAGGTAGCACATATTGCACATGATTTGTCCCACCAAAAATCCAAACCCTATGACCCATTTATTTGGTGAATTTATTATTTTTACCTTAATTAATCATTATTCCAAACCTAATTCTCTATTCTTTTTATGTACAGTAGTTACCCACATTGTGAACCCTCTTTAAATCCTATTATATACTATTCTATATAATCTCTTCCCAATAATATAATTGAGAATTTTTTATCTCATTTTATCATTCTCGGTAAGATATTGATTTATTTTAACACATTCTTCATTCTTCTCTGTATAAGTTTCACTTTTTAGGTGTAATCTATTACACACTATTTATAGGTTCTTCAACCACTCTTCAGTTATATCGATATGCAAGGCAAATCAAGAGCTAAAACTGGATGAGATATCTAGTGTGAGCCTACAGTAGGTTGTAAAATTATTTTCCTTAATATTTTATGTTTATATATATATATATATATTATTGTACTACACACCCTTGTTTTCGAGCGATGCCCTTGAAAAAGAATTTAATCATATAATAGAATTGATAGGTGTGACCCATGTGATTAATGGAACCAGCTGATAAATGAATAGGGTTTAGGAACATTGAATTTGAACCTACCATTTCGGTGTGTTGTTTAACAAATTGGACCAAAATGGGTGGCTATTGAATTTGGGTACCCTTCAATTATGCTTATTACCTACTTCCATGGGATGTTCAATAATAAATTTTCAAGTATAATTTAATTGAATATTAATTTGTAGTATAATTTTATTTTTTATTTTAATTTTAATCAATTAAATAGAGGGGATGGAATGTACATTACCCTAGGCTATTTCTATGTAAAGTAATTACTTATCTTGAGCTACTTCTTATATTGATATTCCCATGTGAGTTAAATGGAGGCTAAGCCTTCTAAGTGTAGACCCTGACTGAAGTATCCTTTTGAGGTGAGTTTTATTTGAAATAAATATGGTGATGACCTCAATATATTTCAATTACAATGGTTAAATTCTCATATTCATTGGGTGACACATGGACTCATATACGAACTCCATGGAAGTATTCCTTTGGCTCCTACCCTACTTCTGCTTAATTTTCACGTGGACTACAGATAAGGATTTCAAAGTATGGACTCAAGGGGGATTACCATTATATTCCTATGTGATACTTGGACTCCTTATGGATTTCCAAGTATGGACTCATATAGATATTGATCGTATACGATATGGGTGATAATTTTGCTCCATTAGTAGACTACCAAGGATGGACTCAAATGTTAGTGTTGTTATACTACACCTAGAGTGATTCGATGATTCCAATTATGAATTCCAAGGATAGACTTATAGGGTGTTTGTTAATGCTACACTTGGAGAAACATCTAGATTCAAAATTAATAATTCCATGGATGAGCTCATGTTTTGAATTGAATAACTAATTAAATGACTTATATGACACTTCTTCTAATCCAAATTGGAATCTTGGTTTCAATCTGAGATTCAAACCTTATCTATGTCTAATTTAGACATATTTTGATCACTAATCTTTATGGGAGATGTTGGGCTACATGCCAGGTCTCATGTAATATTTATTAAATGATAATGAATCATTAAATGAACTTGAATATAAATTTACATAGGGATGTGTTTTAATCCAAATATATTCTGACAAGTCTATTATTTGTACTAGAGGATGGGTGTCTATAGAATCCACTAGGTTAATATGTTATATACTTTCAATAATTTATTTATATATTCTAGTATAGGCTGCACACTATTATTATTATACATTCTCCAACTGGATTGAACTAGACTAATGAGTGGTTTCCTATGGGGTTAATATCTTACACCCTATTTGGGCTGCTGATGGTACCCAAACAGACAATATGATTGTAGGTATGGATAAGGGAATGCACCCTACTACATGATCTTAATTACTTCTTAGGAATATAGGAGCATGGGACTGAGTTGAGGCTCATGATTCACGATATATTATTCTTGGACTTTTAAATTTTTTCCCATGTATTGTACACCTACAATGGATACCTATTTTAGATGATTTATTAGACACATTAAATGTATCCTCACCTTTGGTATATGATATTCCTTCTGGTATAATTTAGAAATTCATATCATATTCATTTATCATCTATATGATTGATTTACTACTTCTGGTAATTATATGTTGTTTCATATCCATTTTTCTACACTCAGGTTATGTGGTCATAGTCTCCCCACATAAGAACCCAAGGACCTCACTTCGATTCAGTAGCCTCTCGTGTTTGGGGAGATACGTTTGAAGCAATGTGTCTAACTAGGCTAAGTGCACCTCTAATGGAATATAGGTCTTGTATGTTACCAAGTTGTATCATATTTTTCTTTTTCTAGTTTGTTATTTGGTGAAAATATATAATAATTTCAAGGAATTAAGATTTAGTAATGAGCTATGCTTGGTTGTAGCTAACCCACGTACATGAAATGCAAACTTCCTATAATGAAATTGTATTTTTTTTTTCTTGGATTTTGACTATTACAGTTTATTTGATTCCATCATTTTGTGATTCACTTGAATTTTGATGTTATCATTGATGTTATTCAAGGTTCTATTTTGTCAAAACTCGATGAAATATTGTTATTCTATCTCATGAATTATTTTATTCGCCTATTATAAAATACATTCCATGCATTATTCCATGCTATATAGGATGCATTTATAATTGCATGATGTTTTTATATGTGCCATGATTGATATACCTTTTGTTTGATACATATTTTGGGAATAAAATTGAGAAAACATGGTAGGTTCCTATAGTGGTTTTCATCACCCATGCAGTTTTTTCTTGATTAGTCCACAATGGACACCCTTTGCATCCAATGCTGACATGTTGATTCATGGGCCATGAGTCGCATGGACTGAAACATGTTTTAGGGTGGATTTAGTGGATACCATATTTTTCTCATAATGAGTATGAGACCTTATGGATTGAAATTGTTGAACCACATGTTTAAACCATTTAATATGAACAGTGATATAATTGAAATTAAATGAGAATGATATGGAAAGTGAATTTTTTTATTGAATAGAACATATCCCATACCTAGCCTTAGTAGTGGGAAGTAGGTAGTATCTCATAATTTTATATGATTTTTTTGATGCCTAAACTACAATCTAAGAGAATAAAAGGGTTTTTTGTCTTATAATGGAAGGATTTTACATATCTAACTTTAGTGTCTATTCATTTAGCTCCAAACATTGATAATGTTCTAATCTGAGGTGTTTTTTTAGAATTGTAGAGGCATACCACCACAACAACCTCTAGTTGTATTCTAGGTATTGTTAATGACCACAGTATGGAGGTGGTGGGCCATATGCTACTAGTGGATGATCCTTTAGTTCCATATATGACACCAAATATTGTACCATACAAATGTGAAGAGGTAAAACTTTAAGAAAGTGTTATGTGATTCATGAAAATAGTTCACGCAACATTGTGACCTTCAATTATTATGGTAGAGTTGATGTGTGTGTCCCAAAAGCAACACATGACCATTTTTTAGAAGATATTGTAAAATAGGTTTTAGAGTCATAGATAGATGTCATGCTACCTATCATCTATCATATTGATAAACCTTTCTAGTAGAGGCTAAAACTCACACCTTATTTTCTACATTATTCCACAAAGAGATGGTGGGATGTTATTAATCATATGGAATAACATGGGGAAATGTATTAAGGAAATTTTAATATAGCCTTCTATGATTATTTATATACTAAGATGTTTTGGGATGATAAATACTTTTAATTCACGCACATGAAGTAGGGAACATTATCATTTATGGTTTATTTAGACCATTTTATAGATCTCTAGTGCCTCCCACCTACTATAAAGGGGATGAGTTATCTAAATCTAATAGATTCAAGGATGGTCTAAGGAACCAAATCCAATCATAGGTGAATGTATTTTGTCTGACTACCATTTTAGGAATAGTGAATTGGGAACATATCACAGAGCATAACCTAAGAGAGGATGGATGTGTGATATAGGGCAGTTAAGAATCTAAATATGGAATTACATCTAGAAATAGTAGGGTGAATCATGTGTAGCTTCCAATTAATTATATTAGTACCTAGACCACATACTCATGTAGGTAGGTAAGGTTCCACCAGTGGGGTAGATCGGGACATACGAGGCCTCCATGAATTAGATACTCAGTCTAGAGTCAATATTTCTACACGATGGGCCATCTACAACACATTATATTTTCTTGTCCTCATGCATCCTTTGATAGAGGATCTGTACCGGCTCTATATTCTGAAGTTGTGTAAGTATAGTCTTTTCAGATTGGTAGCTAGAGTACAGACAATAGATAATGGATATCTGGTCGTCATGGTTGTGGAAGTCATACCATAGGATTATAGTGTTTGTAGAGAATATCTTCACTGGGTAGCTAGGCTATATCAAAGGGATTTGGATCAGGAAAAATATATCTAGTCTAACCAAAACCAAAGGAATGGGATCCCAGACATTCTTCAATGAGTGGTAAAATTATAATATCCACTAAATTATCATAATCTATTTTCAATACATGATATTATCATTGGTTTATATCTATTCCCTTCATGGAGAGACTTGGGATTAGTGTTCAATGTTTTTATGGCATTATGATGATTGAAACTCCATTGGGGATTGGATTGGAGGATGTACATCAGTGTTTGTAGTTTCTCCTAGAGGTTTTTGGGTGTCACTTAATATGAGACCTCTTTTTACTTGATATTAAAGGATTTTACATTTCATGGGATAGAAATGTTGGTTCCCTTTCATTATTTTACTGAGTGTTATCCTTGAAGGATGATATTCACATCACTAGAGGGAGGAATGATTATTCACCACAGTGAATGGGATGAACATGTGAGTGGAGTTGGACCTAAGCATCATGGGATTTGTGGGATGACTACCCAAAATTTGAGTTTATATCTAGACGATCATGGAATACAGCAGGTATATTTCCCTCTAATAGTTGATCATTTCAGGGAAATATCTTTCATGATTATCTCCATTGAGAGAGGTAAGGTTCTTTATCAATTTAGTGGAAGGAACTGTACTGCTATCCCTTCCCCTTTAAATAATGTGGTGTATGAACTCTAGAGGAATCTATGGGATTTAGAGGAAAATGGTATTATTCAAAATAGTACATCTCTGGGGGGTTCGCTGGTCCTTTTTTCAAAAATGGTTGAAAGAACTCTAAGGATATATGTGTATTACTAGAAATTGAACCAAATAATAGTTATGAACTGGTATTATCTTCCACTAATAGATTATATATTTGATAATATATGAGGATATTAGGTTTTCTAAAAACCCAATTTGTGATTGGGTTATCTCAATGTTCATGTTAGAATGTTAGACAGACCATGCACTATATTTCTTAGCAGGTATGGTATCTATGTGTATTCTATTATGTAGTTTGGTCTCACGAATGAAAAATCAGTCCTAATGGTAGGGATGAACCAAGTTTTAAATCCTTATTTGGATTAATTTTTATTGGTATTCCTGAATGTTATATAGGTGTATTTTTACACTTGACACAACTATGCTAAACATATTTATATCATCTAGAATAAACTGAGAGAGAATCATTTATAATAGAAGATCATAAATTTCTACTTTTGGATTTATCAGATTCATGTATTTGGTCACATTATATCAAAGATACGAATATCAATTGACCTTGAGAAGGTTAGAGGTATAGTTTCCTTAGGGAAGCCTAAGAATTTCATTTAGATACAAAGATTAATGGGGATATATTGATAGTAAAACCATTTCATATAGAGGTTCTCATGCCTAGTATCACCACTCATGGGCTTGAAAAGTAAGGGTGTGAAGTTTGTATGGTAAGATACATGTGGTTCAACCTTTTAGAATATGAATGGGAGATTGAACTCAGTGCTAATACTGATTTTTCTAGATCTTGGTAGGAGTTACATTTTTTACTATTATGCAGTAGGTATCCATCTAAGAGCATTATGTATGTGGTTAAATAGAGAAGTGGCATACGGGTCTTGGTAGCTAAGGCCACACGAGAGGGATTACCAAATGCACAATCTAGAGTTAGTGGTAGTTGTTCACGCATTACACAGTTGAATACATTACATATATGGATATTGTTTTTTGGTGTTCACAAGACAAAAAAATCATTAGGTTTTTATTTACATAGTGTTATCTAAATATAAGAGAACAATGGTGGGTATAGTACCTACAATCTTTTGACAATGATCTTTCCAATATTCTTGGTAAATAATATATAGTGGATGACGCACTAATGAGGAGGACACATATATTGGTAGTTCAATAGGCTAGTATTTAGTGGAACTTGATGGATTGGTTCTCTGAGATACACTTGGAGGTGAAATACAATTAGGGGGAAATTTTATATCATCCTTAACTATGAACTCTACACTTCTAAATAGATTGAGTATGTTGTAGCTATCAAACATTGAGGGCATAGTCTTACAGGAGATTATGGATGGTGAGGACCCTCCTCTTGGTTGGATAATAGGCAATGATATAATTATGTGTTTTCATGATTATGAATGGGTTTCAGAATAAATACATGAGAAGTTGATGCGAGACATTCATGCATCATCTTGGTAAGTTCACCTCGTCATCACCAAGATGTATTGGGTTTTAAATTTCCAATACTAGAAACTAGCTATTAAAAGTAATGTAGTTGGTTTTGTCATGAGATGTTTCACATGTCATCATGTGAAGGTGAAAAACCAGTGACCATCTATACTTTTAATGAATATTTCCATTCCCAATAGGATATGATATTATTTCATGATGGAGTTTGTGATAGGTTTATCGAGGTCGCCCCAAGGTAAGGATGTCATATGGGTATTTTTGAAAGTCTTTTGAAGGTTTCACATGTCCTAACCATCAATAAAACCATCACTATAGATTATATTGGGATTTTTTATATTTTTGAGATAGAATGACTTCAAGGGGTCCCACATAATATCTTTTTAGATAGGGTCTATAATCTTAGTTCATGGTTCTACAAAGTGTTGAGGATGGTATTAGGTACATAGGTGATTTTGAGAACAACATATGACACTCAAACTAATGGCCAGATAGAGTTCATGATACATGTTCTTGAGGAAATGATATAGGAATGGATCCTAGAATATTAGAGCTAATGTGAGAGGAAAATACCCCTGGTTGAGTTCACCTACGAAAATAACTTTCAGGATACTATTCAGACTGAACCTTATGAGGCTTTGTATGGTACGCCATGCCGATCAACCCATTTCTAGTTAGTGAAAGTAGAGGTTTCTATTCTTCTACCTCTTCTCAATTATTAAACCATAGAGCATGTTCAATAGATTCCGAAATGGATGGATACTGACCAGTCTCAACCAAAATCATTGGTCAATCATGCTAGACAATACCTAGAGTTTGAGGATAGGGATCTTGTCTTTTTATATGTTTCACTGAGGATAGGACATAGGAGGACCATGAGACATGGTAAACGTTCACTGTGATATTTCAAGCCTTTTGAGATTCTAGAGAGAGTTGGGATGGTAGACTATTAGCTTTATTTACCATAGAGGCACTGATTAATGCACGGAATCTTACATGTATCATAGTTGTTCCTTTATCATTAATACCAATATGATTCCTTTCATCTGGAGGAGTTTGTGTAATAGGAGGATTCATACTTTAATAAGCATCCTATAATTATAGTGGATCGTAGAGTGAAGGTTCAATGAGCCTAATAAATTCTTATAGTATGGGTGTTATGGAAGAATGGACATGTACATGAGGAGAATTGGGAGTGGGAGGCCAATGTATGAGCACAATGTCTAGAGTTGTTCATATATTCTACTTCACCACCATTAGAATGGAAATTCAGTGATGAATTTCATTAATATTGGAAGTTTTTATGAACTTGATTCATTCTTGAGGTATAAGATTTTTTACATTACATAATTTTTAGTATATATATAAATAAATCCTAAATTGAATGTCATTAGAGTTCATGAGTGTATTGGGGCTGTCTGGGGATTGTTTGGGGGCTAGAAATCGGCTTTTGGGATGAAATTGTCTTGTCAAATGGTTAGTTAAAATCATGTGGTGTAGGTTTCATTGTTACTTATAACCATGAAAGGTAGGAAAGTAGAGTACTATAGAACAAAAATTTATAAAAACCCTAGGATTTTAGGTGCACGTCTATGTGGTCATGTCCGTAGTTTTTGACTGTGGGTTAAAACATAGGTTTCACATGGTTATTCAAACCCTACATACAAATCAAGTTTGTTCCCCTTTCCTAATATAAGGGGTTCATGGTCAGCGCACAATTTTTTAAACTATGTGTCCAAACCATATGACCCAGTATTTTGGTGAATTTATGATTTCCCTCAATTAATCATTATTTCAATTGTAATTCTTCATTCTTCATCCGCACAACAGTGGCACATGTTGAGAGACATATTTAAAGACTATTATAGTATTTCCCACCAAATATTCGTCTGATCTCAGAATCAAGAACTATTCATTTCATTAGATCCATCACAGTTTGATTTTAATTATTTTTTATACATTATTCTTTATTTTTTGTATCCGATGAAATATTTAGGTGGAAGATAATATTTCATATTTATAAGTTCTTTTTTTGTTCTTTGATTTTCTCCTAATCTGAGTTGAATCAAGAGCTGATACTAGATGAGATATATTCTAAAAACATATTATAGGTGGCATTATACTTTTCAATCAATTTATATGTGTTTATATATATATTTTTCATCATGCACCCAATTATCCAAGAGAAACTGTTGAAATGGAATTTGATCCATGGATTGAATTGATAGGTGAGACCTATGTGATTAACGGAACATGTTGATAAATGTATAAGTGTTAATAACATTGAATTTAAACCACCCATTTGGGTGTTTCATATAAATAATTTTAAAACCATGGGTGGATATTGAATTTTTATACCCTTGAGGGTTTCCTATTACCCCTTTCCATGGGATTTTAACCAATGAATTTCCATTTTTAATTAAATTTAATTATAATTTGAATTATAATTTGAATTGTGAATTGAATCATTTAAAGAGTGGGGATGGAATTAACATCACCCTATGATATTTCCATGTAATGGGTTGATTTATCTTGAGAATCATCTTATATTGATATTCCCATGTGAGTAAAATAGAGGTTAATCCTTCTATGCTTAGACCATCACATGAGCCAACTTTTCAGGTTAGTTTGATTTGAAATGAATAATGTGATTACCTCGATATAATTAAATGAATTTTATTGAATGGTCGTATTCCATGGGTGGCACATGGATTCATATACTAATGCCATGGAAGAACTCATTTGGATCATACTGTGCTTATGCATGTGTTAAAATTGGAATCCATAGATGGATTTTCAATGATGGACCCAACAGGTGTTACCATTATATGCCTTAGTGTTACTTGGATTACATATGGATTTCCAAGGAAAATCTCATAGGGAAGTTGATAATATGATCCATGAGTGATACTTGGGATCCCTTAGTGGACCGACATGGATGGACTTGAATAGGAGTGATGTTATTATATACCTAGAGAAATACTATGATTCCAATGATGAATTCCTAGAAAGGGATTATAGGGTATTAGTTTGTCCTACACCTAAAAAGATATGTGGATTAAAAATTAGGAATTCCAAGTATGGGCTTAGGTTTTTAATTGAATAACAAATGATATGATTTATATGTTGAATCATCCAAGCCAAATCACACGATTTGATTTGGTTTGAGATTTTAACCTTATCGATATCTAGTTTAGGCATCTTTAGATCGCTTATCTATATGGGGGGCGATGGTCTATGTTCCAGGTCTCTAGTCATATGTATTAAATGATATTGAATAATTAATTTAATGTGAATATAAATTGACACATGGATGACTTTTTATTCCAAGACATTCTAGGTAGGTCGAAGAAGGTAGCAGAGGATGTATGTCCATAGAAACCCAGAATATTATGGGTTGTTTACTTTCATTATTTCCTTTACATATTCTATTACTTCCTACACATTATTATCATTATATATTCACTTAATAGATGGAACTATACCTTTAGGTGGTTACCTATTGGGATTATAACTCAAACCCCATTCAGGATTTCAATGGTATATAAAGAGACTATTTGATTTTAGGTATGGATAAGGGTAAGCATCCTATTATAGGTTCATGATTACTTATTAGGAGCAGTGTATATTGAGACTAAGATGAGGATCCTGATACATGATGTATTTATTTTACATTTTTTTACTTTTGTTCCATGTATTGTACACCTTCCATGGATTCCTATTTTGGATTCATTGTTAGAGAGAAGACTTTTATCCTTATCTTTTTTATATGATATTCCTTTAATTATGATTTATATATTCCTATTGAGTTCATTTATCATCTATCAAATTTATTTAATACTCCCACTATTTATTTATTACTGTATATTTATTGTGATGCAATCTTATGATTAGGGAATAGTCTCCCCATAGAAACACCCAATTCCATCACTATTAGTTGGAATCATGTGGATTTTGGGGAGATTCACTTGATTCTATGTGGACAACTGGGATTGGGGCATATTCAGGGGCATCCGAATCTGGGATGTTACATTTTTTTACACTAACCCTTTCATAAATAAATCATAATATAAAAAATATAATTTATGTTAAAATTATATTAATGATATTAACCTATTGTAAGTATCATACTACTATCTATGTAAACATAAAACTTATTCTTCCCACTATTCCAAAAATATCATATCCAAGGTCAGTTGACCGACCATGGAGACATCATCCTATCAACACACATAACCATCATCAAGGATGCATAAAATAAAAAATAAATAATATATAAACGTGTAATTATATTAATTATAAGAAATTATAATTAAATATACTAATTTATAAATTAAATTAATGTAAATATATAAATCAAGGAAAAATTAGAATTTTTTTAAGTAAAACATGATATAAAAACACTCCAATTTCATCAACATAAATTAAGAAATATATTCCCATGATTATAATTGATAAATAGTTTTATAAATTACTATAATTCACTTCTGGATTAGTGCTTTAGTAATCATATGTTTTTTATTTATGAGGAAAAAAGTGACGAAATCAAGCAAGAATTAAGGTAAGGGGATTCTCGAACCCAACTCCATTTTCATGGGTTTTCCCTCTTTCTCAATAATTTCAATACGGATATTCATTTAATTTTATGTAAATATGATTTCATTATTCTTTTCTTTTTTTCTAGGATATTCATGATTCCAAAATGGTTTTATAAAAAATATAATGATTTTACAAAAGAAATATTCTATCCAAAACAAGTCTCAACTCCCATGATATTGTTTCTTCTTCACTCAAGATTGATGATTCTTATAACAACTATCACTACCAGAAAATCTGGTTTCTGCACCTCTGGACACGGGCGACCGCCAAAGGCGGTCGCTATTGATAATAGTAGCGACCGCCAATGGCGGTCGCTAACACTAATAATATTTTAGCGGGATTTTTCCCTCCCCCACTTCTGTCTTCTTCATTTTCCCCGCTGCAACCCGCCGCCCATGTCGTTCCGCAGCAGCGCCGGTGTCGCCCCCCACCGCCACCCCTACCTCGGCCACCACCGTCGCCACCCCTCGACGCCTCCCATTTCCCCGCTGCAACCCCCACCGCCACCCCTACCACACTCGACCACCACCGTCGCCACCCCTCCCTCCGACCACCGTAGTTCCGCCATGGCCGGCGGCCACAGTCCACCGCGTGCCCATCGTCGCCACCCCTTGACGCCTCCCATTTCCCCGCGTGCCCAGCGTGTTTTCTGTATAGGGCCTTTAGCAACCGCCATTGGCGGTCGCTATTGGTCTTTACCGACGGAGCAACAGCGACCGCCAAAAGTGGTCGCAAGGCGGCCGCTAAAGACCATTAGCGACCGCTTTTGGCGGTCGCTAATGGTGAACATTGTAGTAGTGTATGTTTTTATCTTTTTAATTTGGGAACCCCAAAGTTTATTCCTAAATGTATGATTTATGAAATTCTTATAAAACACATTCCTTTTCATTTTTTATTTTTTGACTAATATTTTTATACGTTCTATATTGAATTCATGAATATATAAATGTTATGATGCGATGGGTGGTCCTAGAATTATATATCCCTCCAACACATTGCATTATGATATGTATCTAATGCGTTAGTGTGAAATATATGTGAACATGATGCTATATTTTTTCACAAAGACGATGTTATTATTATGTACATATGTTATGTGTGGACATGATACTATCTTTATTCACAACTATGTATAGTATTTGAAAACTAAGACTTGATGTTTCATTTTTATACATTGACCCATTACATGACTTTATCTAATGATTCATATCATTATTATGATGAGGATATTATTCATATGTTATGATTATGATGATTATTCTCGCCTATGATATTTTTATTCATGTCATTATTTATCTATTTACTAGGATTTTAGATAACCCCTTTCATTGATGTATATCATCAGGTGATTACATTTACAATACAACACTTGGGGCCACTAAGAATATAGAGGATGATAAATTAAATAATGTTTATATTCTATATGTAAAAGTTAATTATGTTCCTAATTTTAACATGACACTAAACTATTTCATCTTATATTTGTATCATAATTATATTTTTTATCATTAAAAATAATGTAACAGCTATGTAAGAAAAATTATGGTTGCTTTAGTTGGTACAAGAGAATAGTTTAGTTATTTTGGAATTTAGGATAAAAAAACATTAGATAAACCCCTCAGTATAAGACTAATTATATGTAAAAATATAATCATTTTTATTTTAAAAATTTATTAACCTAGGGATCCCATAAGATATTCCTTTATAGTTAATTTTGAAAAATAATAAATTATACACTCTTTGATGACTAACATTTTGTTCAAATGTTATCTCTTTTTGGTGGGAACCAGTAGAAATAAATCTAACAACCATTATGAGTGATAATGAAATGATTTTCTAAATGACAACCCCAATGCCTTGGTATTTGGAGTTCAAAACAATATGGAGATTCGTACCTAGCTATATTAGGATATGAACAATGACATAAATCATGTGGAATATCCACCTTCACCTATAAAGTATAAACTACTCATTTATTCCTTTATTTAGTAATGAACACTGAGATTTAGTGGAACTTATGATCAGCATGTTGTGGAATAATGGGTAACTCAATGGAGATGATCTTTTCTATGATCTATTATTCAAAGAAATATTAGGTGGATTATGTTATTTATCATTTAGATATAGGATCCAATAAATGGTGGGTGTCAATGAAGAAAACCAATGTAAGGGATGAAATATAAGAGTTGGAGTGGGAAGACTTTAAGAAAATATTTATTACCAAGTATTTCCCATGGACTCTTCGAACAAATATGGGGTGAGAATTCATAGAGGTTATGTAAAACGAAGGATAATCTTTCAAAACTTATGAGAAAAATTTCACAAGGCCTGAAATATTAGCCATGAGTTTTGTTATCAGCAATGATTGAAAATAAGTATATTTTTTATTGTTTTAAATCCAAAACATCAAACGGATCTAGAAATATAAGACTTTGGGAGTTTTGAATAATTTTTATTATGTCATATCAATGTAGAGATGGTGTTAAGATAATGGTCCCATGGTTATAAAGTTAAGAATATAAGAATGGAGTTTCAAGATTCATGTTCAAACAGTAATAGAGGAAAGAATATCCAACTACCCAAATGAGAAAAATATAGGAAGAATCATCATTTGAATTGTCTGAAAGGGGTAGGAAAATGCATCAAATGTGGGAGAGAAGGCCACCAAACTCCTAATTATCAAATATACATAAATAATTCATCCAATGTGATTGAGGAAAGTTGGGAACATCATAATACACAACCTATAGTTCAATTAAACTATTATAGTGAGAAAAGGAACTACATAATCCAATACAACAAAACTATTGTCTTTGAGGGTAATAAGCATTAGTATCCACCAAAATCATAAGAGAGAAATGAAAATATTATGCCATCACTACTACTAAATTGGATCGAGAAAATGAAGTCATACATGGTACACATCCTATTAATTCAAGAATGGAAAATGTTTTATTTTATTTTAGTTTTACTCATTCCTTTATATCCTAAAAGTTTTATAAAAATGTGGAATTGTAGCCTCTATGCCTAAATGTATAGATATATCTAAAACACTTATGGGTGAAATAATTGAAACCCATGATTTGGAATCTTCACTTATTGGTGTATGTCAGAAAATTCTTCTTGTGAATCTCATAGTACTTCACATGGGAAATTCAACTATATACTAGGCATGGATTGACACTCATTATATAGACCACACATCAATTTTCGGGAAAAGAAAATATCATTTCATATTTTAAACCATACAATGATCCTATAAAAATTCAAGGAATATCAGGAACTTCCTTTGGTAAATTGATAAATAGTGTTGGTCTTGATATCATATAGAGAATCATACCATTCCAAAGTGGTTGAGTCAACTGAAGGTATCAACCTAGGGGAAATTCCATTTATTAGGGAATACACTTTTGTATTTCTCAAAGACTTACCCAAACATCCCCTATATTATGATGTAATGTTCTCAATAGATATTATACTCAGAGTTACTCTTATCTTAACCTAACCATAGAGGATTTCCTTGATCTAACTAGAATAGTTATAGAAGCATCTATAAATAGAATTTAGACAAGGGGTTCATATGCCCTAGTGCATCACCTTAGGGTACGCCAATGCTATTTTTCAAGAAGAAGAATGGATCGATGTGACTGTGCGTCGATTACTATGAGCTCAATAAAATGACCACAAATAATAAGTGTACTCTTTGAAGGATTGATTACATGTTCGGTCAACTCTGAAGAGTTAAGTACTTCTCAAAGTTGGATCTTATTTTTGGATATTGTCAACGGAATGTGAAAAAGAAAGATATTTATAAGGATTAATTCCATACAAGGTATGGTCATAATGTGTTCATATTAATGCACTTAGAACATACTAATACACCTAAAAATCAACATGGATTTGATGAATTTAGTATTTAGATACTACCTTAAGAAAAATTGGTAGTGTTTATCAATGATATTCTCATATTCTGCAAGAGAAAATAGGAACATGATTAGTGCCTAATGATTGTTCTCATTACATTAAGGAAATAGAAAATGTATGATAAGTTCAGTATGTGTGAATTTGGGATGTAGCATGTCACATTCTTAGGTAACATGATCCCACATGAGGGAATTTCAATAGAACCTTCAAAGATAAAGAAAATCAAGGAAAACCCCAGAGCTAATAATGTCATAGAAATATGATGTTTTAATGGATTTTATTGGTACTATCATAATTTTGTGAGACATTTCTCATTATTTTATACCCTGTTAACTAATTTATATGGGGAAGGGGTAAAGTATTTTTGTACTAATGATTGTGAGGAAATATTTATGGAGATAAAGAGGAGGATAGTAACTACACCTATACTCACACTATTAAAAATTGGAGAAGTGTTTTTAATATAATATGATTCTATAATAAAATCTAGGGTGGTGTACTCATGTAGAATTTTAAATTGATAGACTACACCTCCTGAAATTTGATAAACAATTATTAGAACTACCCAACACATGATATAAAGGTAGCAACAACAATATTCTCTCTATATATTTGGTGGCACTATCTCTATGGGAAAAAGAGTGATATATACACAAATCATAAAATTCTAATATATATATATTAACACATAAGTTTCTCATCGTGCATCAAAAGAAATGGTTAGAGTTATCCATAGACTAATATAACTCAATTCACTACTATATGAGAATTTCGAATAAGGTATATATTGCTCTTAGAATAAAATAACCCACTACTATATCAATGATACAGATTGAAAAAAAACCATATTTTAATGGAAATGAAAAGGATGGATCTAGAAGTCATAATGATAGGAAAAAAATCCAACCTTTCCCAAATGAATTCCCATACATACACCTAATAGAAGATCATGGAGGCATAAAGGGGTGATCTGGAGCTATAAAATAAGTTTAATCTAGTTAATAAAGGGAAGATCATAGAGGCATAAAGGGGTGATCTAGATCTATAAAATAATTTTAATTTAGTTAATTAAGGGAAGATATAAGATTTACACATCGATGATTATAGAGTGATTCAATTTAGACTATGTCTTTGGGTTTCTTCATCACTTGAGATAAAGGAGCGATTGGATAATGAAAAATTCTCATCTGTCTCCATATATCTTGGAAATAAAAAGATATATCAAAATCTTCAAGAAATTATCTAGTGGAAAAACATGATGAATGTGATTTTTGAGGACATCTCAAGTAGATTGGTAAGTAAATAACTAAATGTAGAGTGAAAAAATTCAAAAGGGATGATGAAGCCATTTCCTATACCCATGTGGAAGTGGTATAATTTCACTATGAAATTTTTCAATGGTCTCTCAAAAAAATCCAAATGAAATAATGCGATATGGGTTTTGGTTGATCAAATCACTAAGAGTCCCCACATTATTTTTATTCAGTAACAATTACCTCTTTAATAACATGAAAATTTATATGTGAAAGAAGTGGTGAGTATTCTTGGGGTATAACTTTTGATAATCTATGATCATGATCCATGGTTCACTTCAAAATTCTATGGAAGTAATCCACATGGTTTGAGTGTAGAATTGAATTTCAACATATCCTACCACACCTAGACTGATCTTTAATATGAAATGACTATTAAGATTCTTGAGGACATGCTAAGAGACTGGTCATTGTAATTTAAAGGAGGATTGGATCAGTATCTCCCATTGTTTCAGCTCTCATATAAACAAAACTTACACCTGTTCATTCAAATGAATCCTTAGGAATCTCTATATGGGAAGCGATGTATAACTATGTAATATTTGGCTGAAGTTGGAGAATGAAAGATACTCTATCCTTATCTTGTGAAAGAGATAACATAGAAGGTTCAATCCATAAAACAACATATAAAAGGTACAAAGAGACAACAAAAGGGCTTTGTGGAAAACTATTGAAGGGACTTGGAGTTTGATTTTAGAGACAAAGTTTTCCTTTAAATGTCATAATGGAAGAGAGTCACGCATTTTGGAAAGAAATAAAATATTATCTCAAGGTACATTAGACCATTTGATATCCTTGATCACATTTGAGTAGTGGAATATCTTCTTGAACTTCCACCAAGCATGACTCATGTTTATGATGTTTTCCACATATCAATTCGGAGGAAGTAAATACCAGATTCCTCACATGTAATGAGTCAATAGGTGGTAAAATTGGGCAATGAGATCTCATATAAAGAGAATCCGATGAAAATAATGGATTGTAGATAAATATTTATACATGAGAAGAAAAATAACCTTGTAAATGTTTTATAGAGGAACCATAAGGATGAATTGGTGACTTGGGAACTAAGGGAAACAATGAAACAATATTTCCCTCATCTATTCTCTACTAAGAAAATGAGTGGAAATCTTAGGGATGAAATTTCAAAACTGGTGAAAGATGTAACAATCCAACTTTTTTTAGTAATATTTTATTCCATAATAAATGTTGGTTTTATTATATTATATAATATTATAAAAATACACAATATAGAGAAACCAATAAACACAATTATATATTACTTAATACTGTTACCTTAATCAACAATGAAACTAATTAAAATTTAAAACATTACATGTGGAAAAAATGAAATATATAAAATCTCAAATAAGAAAATAGGGATCCCGCTAATCTACTAGAATTATATTCCCCACTACAAACACTCTAGAAAAGAATCAAAATATTACTAAACTTGGTAACATTACCAAAAATGAAAATGTTTAACCTCAAGAGTAATTGATTTGAATTAAAAATGAAGGAATATATTTTTTATATGATTTATTGTTACCATTGTAATAGTAATGTGACCATTGTAATAGTAAACTGATTGTTGGGAATAGTAACCTTGTTGTTGGGAATAGTATCCTAACTATTTGGAATAGTAACATGACTATTGGAATAGTAATTTTAACTCAAAATAATAAATTATGATAAAAATAAAATTTATCATGATTAAATTATGTAAATAAAAAATTTACAATTCCAACCAAATAAATATCATCATTAAAAATCTTATAAAAAATATAAGTACTTTTTTAATAAACTATATATTTATGTATTTTATAAACAACATTAATTTAAATTAAAAATTAAAATTACGCTTTTTTATATTTATTCTAATAAATTGAATGTAATTTTTAAAATCAGTACATTTAAAATAACCAATATTTAATTTTTTATATTTTTCTAAAATACAACTATTTTTGGGTGAATAATAAAAATACAACTTTTTACATAACTGGTGTAGCTCAAATTAGATAATTCATGATGTAATAATGAAATAAAAATTTCTATAACTTTTTGTTTATCAATTGTATATTTAATTTTATAAATAGTTTTTTAATATAAAATTAACTCAATTTCTAAAATTGAGAATAACTTTCCAAAACCTAAAAGTCAAGAGTGAGTCCTTAAAATAACAACTTTTCATTCTTTCCACATTTATTTTCAAAAATATAATGAATTCTAATTATAAAGGGTATTGAAAATATTAAACAAATTATATTATTTTAATATATTATTTATAATGTTAAAAATTCACTATTACAATTTTTACCTTTGATATATTATTTTATACAAAATGTTATTCAAAAATACCCATCACCTAGAGAATAGGTAACCCCTATCCCTTCCCTTAGAAAGCCACTCATAGTACCCAGTCCAATGCCTATGATTTTTCCAAATACTCCCTCTCAATCCCTATATAACTCTTAGGCACATACTAGAGCAATCCAACCCCAATCACTAAGGAGTTATAGTGTTTTACAAGAGAAGTTACACTGAGGATTAAGTATGTTCGGATCCACTAATCTCTATTTTTATTTATTATTCCTATTATCTTTCCTTTTCCACCAACATTTTTATAAATAAATAATAATAATAAATAATATTAAATAATATTAAAAAATATCAATGATTATAACCTACTGTAAGTATCATAATACAGTATATATAAATGATAAACTTTTTCCCACTCCCACTACAATGTCGTCTAAAAGGTCGGTTAACGACACACGAAGTCATCTACATGTTAAAAATATATAACCATATTCAATAATGGATATTATAAACTATATAAAATATATAAACATATAGTAATATGAATAATATGCTTCTTTTTTTAATTATACATTTTTAAAAGTTACATTTTTGAAAATTGATAAATCAAAGAAATGTGAGAAATTTATTGAGTAAAACATGATATCAAAATTCATAAATTTCATCAACCAGATTTAATAAATATAATAAAATTATCATAATTGAAAAATATTTTTATAAATGACTATATTTCACTTTTGGATTAGTTTTTTAATAAACCTATGTTTATTATTTAGGAGGTGGAAAAGTGAAGAAATCAAGTGGGAATTATGGTAAGGGAATTCTCAAACCCAACTCTATTTCCATGGGTTATCCCTCTTTATAAAAATTTCAATATTTATATTCATATAATTTTCCATAAATAAAAATTATTTATTATTACTTTTTTTGATATGGTATACATGTTTCCAACTTTGTTTTTAGAAAATATATGTTGAATTTATAAAATAAATATTCTTCAAAAAAACACATTTTGACTCCCTTGAGATTATTTATTCTTCACTTGTGAATGATGACTCTTATACCTAGTATGTTTTTTACTTTTTGAATTGGGAACCCAAGAGTTTATTCATAAATGCACTCATTATTAAATTATTATAAAACTAATTCATTTTCATGGGTTATTTTATGAATACAATAGTCATACATTTTATGGGGCATGCTTGAATATGTAACTGTTAGGATGTGATGGGTGGGTACAACATTATATATCCCTCCAATTAATTGGGTAATATGATGTATCTCATCAGATAATGTGCAATATCCTTGAACATGATACTAAATTTTTTAAAAACAGGGATTTTATGATTATCCACATATGTTATGAACGATCAGGAGGTCATCTTTGATCATAACTATGTATGGTATTTGATCACTAAGATATTATGTTTAATTTTAATGTATTTCAACATTACAAGAAATTATCTAATTTTTCATACCATCATTATAATTATGTTTCTATTCATATGTTATGATGATGATTTTTATTCTCACCCATGTTATATTGATTCAAGTCCTTATTTATCATCTAAGATTTTAGATCAACCCTTTCATAGATGTATACCTTCATATGATTACCTATACTAAAAAGAATGTTAGGTCAAATAAGAACCTATAGAAGAGGGAAATAAATAATGTTTTTATTTTATTATGTAAAATTTATGTATGAGCCTAATTTTCATAAGACAGTACATTTTTTCAACCTTAAAATGTAATAATATTATTCGGTTTATCATTAAAATGATTTAATTGTAATGTAAGAAAAAGTAAGGTCAGTATACACTTCTCTTATGATAAAAGCTAATAAGAGGTGTAATTTACTGCATGGTCTTCCTTTCTAAACATAGAACGCAACCCAATTTATAATAATCATGGAAAACCACGTATTCTGAACCATGCTTAGGTAAGATCAATAAATGAGACGTGTTCAGAATTCATTTTATATCATCAAAAGAAATATGACACTCTATGCCCCATTTTAAGATCAACATTTTACTAGTATGAGAAGTAAATGGTGATGATAACATTGAGAAATCGTTTATTAACCTTTATTAGAATCCCAAAAGACCAAGTAATCTCTAAATATCAAATACATTTCTTGGTTCATTTAATGAAAAAACTATCATCAAAATCTCAAGATAAACTGAGAAGAAATTTTTAAAAATCACATTCACTATAAACATCGCTTATTGGATCCAAAAATTTCATTTGGAAATATTTCCATACAAATGTTGACTCTCATGAATTTCTAGAACCAAACCCAATTAGTTCTAATTCCCAATAATGATCTCGAATAAACCAAAATATCATCAATGAACAATACCAAAAAATTATTGAGATAGTCATAAGATATTTGATTCATCAAATTTAGAAAAACTAGAGGATATTTACTCCAACCCAAAAAATCACAAGATATTCAAAATGGACATACATATTCTTGAAAGACATATTTAGTATATCACAATCTCAAACTTTTAGATTATTATAACTTGATTGAATATCAATAATTGAAAAAAAAATCCCCTTTAACTGATCAAAAAAATAATCCAAATGAGGAAAATTATACTTATTCTTAACCATTACCAGGTTCAACTTCTAATAGATCAAACATAATTGAAGGGAACCATCTTCTTTATAGGAAAAGAGTATCGAGACTGCCCATGAAGAAATAATAGGTTGAAAAAAACTTTTTCCAATAGATAGATCAAAAGAATATTGTTCTCCATTATCTCTTCAGGTGTCATATGATAGAAAGTTATCAAAATCACGTACTAAATTGGAACCAGTAAAATTATATACTGAAAATACCTCTTTGGAAGAATCATATTTAAATTTTTATGTAAATGCCTAGAAAATCCCAAAGAAAACTAGAATGGCCATTAAAAAAATAAACTTCATTAGGCATATCTGCTACAGTAGAAAAAAACTTCTAACCTTTTGGATTGAAGGTCCTTCAGGAATAGATATCGGGTCCCACTCATGCTAAAACACACATGAGCTTCCATCATCCACAAAAAACAGGACACGTCAAAGATAAAAATCAACTTGAACATGAAAATAACCAATAAAATCTATCATGATGATGATGCTCAATAAATCCAGACCCAGAACAAGAAAATACAATAATAAATCCTCATTATATATCAATAGAGAATGATAATGACACTGAAAATCCTTATCTTTACGCTACCCAAGAGGAGTCACCAATTCCATAAAAATTTACCTGAGCTATATAGTATGTTTAATCAAATCAAAAAAATGGAAAAACATAAAAAGTGGGAAGTACCAGTATCCAAGAAAGAAACTTCTATTGATGATGCAATAATAATGGTACCTATAACTTTCATTGGAATCACATATACCTAGAGGATAAAAACATCTACTACATGAACTTGATTCAATATTGAGGCATTTAGCTCGAGCCCTATTGTATTCAAAGCATCTGATTACATAGTAGTTTCCTTTGGGGATGACGATCTCTGACCACAATGAGGTGTATACATAGCCTGACAGAAACATTATAGATGACCATAACATCCAAAACCATAGAACACTGGAGAAGGACAATAATTCTATTTGTGTCTGTCCTTTCCACACTGATAGTAATTTAGTGGAACACTATTAATTGTATGTGAAGGTGTAGAAGAGGAATCCCTTTGGGAACCACCCACACCACACCTCTTATGATCCTTCCACATCATCTTTTTCCTTATCATTCCATTGAATATTACACTAGATGGAGGGGAATAATATACGACCTTGCCAATAAAATTCATTTCTTCCATTATATCCTTCTCTATTCACTCATCAAAAGTTGAAAAGTTTATCATAAATACCTACTATCTGATATTCGGTCACAAAACCTATAAGTATATATGAGGTTTCATATGGTCAGTGTTTAAAAACTCTAGTGAAAATGAACCAACTCAACAAACTCATTGGGAAATTCTTACACCGTATGCTATCACTATTGAAAAGAGAGGGACTACAGATACTTCACTATTATCATCGACTCTAGACAAAAATACTGGAAGAAGATAGACATGAAATCCTTCCAGTATAAGCCCATGAGATTGTCCACCTATACAATGTATTTCCAACATCACTTACTTGGGACCTCAATTATAAACACCACACACATCAACTTGATACTCTCATGTGTATCCAAAATTCAATGATCAAGTTAATCATTCCAAGATAATTCCCCACCTCTTGAGGTTCAATCATACCCTTATAAGATGGTTTGTTCTCATGAAAAACTCTCACAATTAATCTATATTTTATACATCATAGTGGTATACTTCAATGAATACATTATATAATTGTAATAAATTGTGTTCTATTTCAAAAACAACCCACATGATAGAATTAATAAAATTATGATCCATAAGAGGATTCCCTTGAGGATCATAAGTTACACACTTCTGAGGAAATCACAAAAAACATCTCGAAGGCATATTACTGCACACCAAAAAAATGAAACGATTAGATAATTAATTAATCATTGTTAAAACCATAAACATATAATCGCAAAAAAAATATACATTATGAAATCAAAATAGGATACACACGTAACAATATCCTAATATGACTTCAGTCTCATCATGACAAGAGCGGGCTAAGAACTCACAACAATACACATATGATGTTCTAAAATTACTATCTTTAGTATACCAAACGACCTATGGTAATGAATCTTGAGGAAAGAACACCAATGATACCAAAATGACACAAATTCAAACCAGATACCCTCTCAAAACAGTACCTAAATTGAATTTCAACATACCCAAATGGAATTCTGGATCCACACAGGATGGTGACTAGTGCCCGGGAATCAACAAGAAATAGAGGGAATGATTTCTCCCAACTTAATGTAGAAAACATGAAAAATATACATATATAGAAGAAAAAATTGAAGAAAACATGAATATATATATATATATATCATAAAAGATAGAGAACAATGAAATAAATAAAAGTAAAATGATACAAAAACATTCTCCTATCAACAAGTCCAAGTACAAAGGATGAAAAAACTAAATAGCTACTCCCACAGTCTCCATTTGATACCATGGGAAAACTCTCACCATCCCCTTATCCAGATACCCAAACCTAGCTAACATACAACCTTACCACCTCACATCATCACCTTTCTTTTTCCTTCATCAAAATACATAACAAGGTCTATGCACCTCTAAAGGTGTGCATGTAGTGTAAGCTTACATGATCAACAGGAACCCACCCAAGTTCTCATAAAAATTATTTTTACAATAATATACACATGAAAACTTTATATAAAATAGGTCACGATATTCAATTTAACAGTTTTATATCATAACCAAGTAAAAACAATTTAATTTCTTCTTTTTCCCCATTTACAAATAAATTATGAAAACCAGTTTCAATAAAATTCATAAAAATATATCAAAGAATATATATCAAATCAAATCAAACCATGTATCACATATCATATCAAATATATGGATATACAATTGAAACATTACAAGACAAAATATACAAAATTTCCCAAATCAACGTACATGTAAAATGACGTCATGGTTGACTCTAGGTTGGGATAGGTGGGACACTATTTTATAAAAATAGAAAATTGTGCATGAAACAATCCTCTAGACATATGCATCAAATCTAGAGAGAATAAGAAGACCATAGTTAGTGACCCCTAATGGGTCTAATAATTCCCTAGAACAAAGGGATGATAGAGTAGAAGAACACCCAATGAGTAAACCCCCAGAAAATGGATGAAGACTATTACTACACTTTCCACTTAAGTACCCAAGTATTTCCATTATATTTATTTTCAAAATCATTACATCAAAACATTTCCTCATATCATGTTTTGAAAATAATTTCAAAAACCAATTTCAAAATGCTTTGAAAACCCCATTTCCTTTACTAAAACTAGTGAAAACCTATCTTTTATCAAAAATAATTTTACACACTTAAAAAAAATTAGAAAATAATGTCATTTCATTTATAAAAAAACTTATCAAAAACCATATAAATATCGTTCTCTAACACAGTCTAGATATGGAACTAACTTCCTCAATACTCAAGTCACACACACCCGTAATGAGTTCCACCAATAAAGAAGAATAAAAAACAATAATAATATAGGCCCTAGAATCAATATACACATCACCAAATTGATTTGATTGAAAAAAAGGGTTGGAAATGTGGGAAAAAACCCATTCCTCAGAAAAATTAGATGTTACACCACAACCAACACAATGGTTAGACTCAACAGAAAGATCACATGATGGATATAGAAATAATCAGGAAGAATCATTATCTTGAATGAAGGGATCCAATAATGAAATGCATTGACCCTACCATGATCGAAGGATATGAAGATATATAATGGATTACTAGCCGATGGAAATGCATCACATCCATAAAAAAGATCAATTTCAAAAAAAAATATGGAAGTGTTGGAGGACTCCAAAATTCACCATGAGAGCCTCTAGGTTGAGAGGCAGAATGGATTCAATGAATAGAATAATAAATCATCCATGCATCACCCTATAATCCCAACTCATGACTATTACATGGTTTGAAATCCCTTTACATGTCATGTCATCTATAAAGCTCAAATAAACTGATAAATAGTATTTTTTTATTAAAAAACTAATCTTTATCATTACATATAGTGAAAAAATTACTCAACATGTACTCCTTTGATGTTTTGTACCATGATCATGAAATCTGGATAATAGAAATTAAGAGTGTAATCCCATTACACAACATTTGTTTCTCTTGCAGACTACACAAATTCCAATTAGTAGTATAAAACTCCAAAACTCCTATAAAATTCACCAATGTTTTGGGGAACCCTGTAAATCCATTTCGCATTTATACGTAGACTTCATAAATTCACAAAAACATACAATGGTGAACTTTAGGTCATTTTTTTGAGCACATTCTTCACAACCATGTGAGTCCCAATATGAACCCAATTAAAAAGGATAACATGTAAATAGAAGTGAGTTACCTAAAATTGGGTAATAATACCTTACAAGAACATCAAACATAGGATGGTTAAGCCTTGATATATCACTAAATATCTCTTATGGACAATAAAAATATAGACACACACAAATACGTGCATATATATTTGATATAAAAAAACTTTACAATGTTGGATCATACAAAAACCTCAAATGTAAATATATAAGAATATTAATAAAAAATAATTTAGTAAAAAACATAAATAAACTCATTATCTAATTAATATAATTTAAATTTCCATCCTACCCAAGTCCCTCTAAGTAAATATTGTACCAAAATAGAATACATATTACCAAAACCATGTAAATATAAGAAAAGTACCATGTATCAACCTGTTTCCAAACTAGACACCCAAAACCTCAACATTATATTTCAGGGTTCTCCCATCCACTTCATAGGTTGTAGTGAATATATATTCCATCACATCATAACCATATCAAAATAATATCCCCAAAACCATATATTAACACCAGGAGTCATTACAGCCTATGTAAATACAAAAAAAACACCTTATGTCATTAGTATCCTTGCATAAATAAAATTTTAATAATAAAAACCCATCAAATCTTAGATATATGTACAAAATATGACAACATGTAGTCCCTACCATCATATACGTGTATTCCATACTAGTGAGCCACTAAAACCAATATCAGTATATTTTATATAAATTTAAGATGGTATATTTTGGATGTTAATACATATACTCTATGTCTATAAGAGAAATAGGGGTAAAGGTGTATTTATCCATATGTATCCTCGAAAGCCATGATGTTGGGAAACTCTTATACCCAAGGCCATGAATAGTAATCGATCTCCCCATTCATCATGGGAGGTAGAGTGTAAGAAATAAAAAAAC
This sequence comes from Viscum album, assembly GCA_963277665.1. Taxonomy (NCBI): domain Eukaryota; kingdom Viridiplantae; phylum Streptophyta; class Magnoliopsida; order Santalales; family Viscaceae; genus Viscum; species Viscum album. The sequence continues at coordinate 2,001,251,108 of OY728157.1, forward strand.
ATAATATATATATATATAAACAGACACATACAACCTTAGAGAAAATATACTACACCTCAAAAATATCCAACATCCAACATAAAAAACCTCCTTGTATTAATAAATACATAGAATCTAACACAACCCTAATAACACCAACAAAATATTTTGAAAACCATCATTATCGATTTATTAATATTTAGTTTTTAATCACTTATAAATTACTTGAATCAATTCATATTATATATATTTATTAATCAACTAATTTTAAGTTACATTGAAATTCAACATTATAATTCTATTTCCTTATCGATGAACTTTTACTAATAATCTAAATATTAATATTCTATGAAAAAACCATGTCCATTCAATTATTACTAAATTAACTTCCATTATATAACCCCATACACCAAGACAAAATTTTCCATATGATATGGAAGATCATACATGAATGTTAAATAAGGTATCAGTAGAAAGAAACATGTTTATGAAACCACACAACAATAAGCATATAAGGAAAAATAATAAGAAATTAATAGTAAGAAGAAATTATTAATTTTGAAAAAAAAATCAGGAATGTATCCAAGCATAATTAAACAATCACAATATCAGTTCCAAGTATATTACAGAACATCCATACTAGTGAACTATCAACCCCAAAAATATTCCAAAATGTGTTCAATACAGCTCAAAACTCACCAAACAAAAGGCCTTAAAGTCAATTCCAATTAAATAAAAAAAGTTCACTATGAAATTATAAATTATGGTAGTAAAAAATAAATCTATAAATAATAAAAATCAATAAATAACACCCCTAGATTCAAACAAGTAATAAAAATTTATTTAAAACAAAACTTGGTTTATATGGAACCAAACATTAATTGCACCATTAAATATTTTCATTTACTATCCAAAATTAGTTAAATAAGTATCATAAGGTTCATTCATACCCTTATAATATAGTTTATTCTCATTCCAAAAATTCTCACAATTAATCTGTATTTTCTACATCTCAAGGTTATAAATAAATGAATACATTCTATACTTTTAATACATTAGGTTACATTGGAAAAAACAACCCAAAAGATATAATTGGTAAAATTATAAACCATAGGAGGATTCCCATGAACATCATAAGTTGCACACTTATGTGGAAATCATACAACACATCTCAAAGGCATACTACAACCCACCAAAAAATGAAATAAGTAGATAAAAAAATAATCATAGTTCAAACTAGAAAGAGGATATCACAAAAAAAATATCTAGTTCATGAACTCAAAATAGGAGACACACATCACAATATCCTAATGTGACTTGAGTTTTATCATTACAAGAGATGGATGAGAAATCACATCAATATACATCTCATGTCTTGAAATTCTTATCCTATGTATACCAAACATCCCATCATGATGAATATTGAAGAAAGAACACCAATGATACCAAAATAAAACAAACACGATCATGATACCCTCTCAAAATGGTACCAGAATTGAATTTCTATATACTCAAATGGAATTATGGATCCCCATAGGCTGGTGACTAGCACCCGCACATCAAACAAATATCTATGGAATGATTTCTACAAAATTAATGTAGAAAACATGAAATAAATACATATACAGAAGAATAAATGGATGAAAACATGAATATATATCATAACAGATAAAGAACAATAGAATAAATACAACTAAAACGATATAAAAACAATCTATTAAAGACAAGTCTAACTACAAAGGATGAAAAAACTAAAAAACTACTCCAAAATTCTCCGTTTGATACCATGAGAAAATCTAACCATCCCATTATCGAGATACCAAAACCTAGCTAACATACAACCTTTCCGCCTAAGATGAACACATTTCTTTTCCCTCCATAAAAATACATAAGAAAGATTATGCACCTCCAAAGGTGTGCGTAGGGTGTAAGCTAACAGGATTAGTAGAATCCCACTAGGTTTTTTCATAATAGTTATTTTTACAATTATCTATGCATGAAAAACTCTATATAAAACAAGTCATGATATTCATTTTAACAGTTTTATATCAAAACCAAGTAAAAACAATGAAATTTATTCTTTTCCCCCATTTACATATATATTATGAAAATCAGTTTCAATAAAGTCAATATAAATATATCAAAGAATATATTTCAAATAAAAAAACCATGTATCACATATCATATCAAATAAATGGATGTACAACTAAAACAATAAAATCCAAAATATCCTAAATCATCCAAATCAAAGTACATGAAACATCACGATATGGTTCACTCCAGGTCGGGATAGGTGAGACATTATTTCATAAATATAGATAATTGGGAATGAAGAAATCCTCTAAACATGTGCATTGAATCTAGATAGAATAAGAACACCCCAATTAGGAACTCCCAATAGGTTTAATAATTTCCTAGAACAACTAGTTATTGGATAAGAACAACACCTAATGAGTAGACCCCCCCCCCAAATGGATGAAGACTAATTCTACACTTTCCACCTACATGACCAAGTATTTCTAGGCGATATATTTTTAAAATAATTACATCAAAACATTTCATCATATCATGTGTCTCAAATAAATTAAAATACCCTTTTCACAATGCTCTGAAAACTCCATTTATTTTGCCAAAAACTAGTGGAATCCCATCTTTTATCAAAAATCTATTTACACACATGAAAATAAAATTAAAAAATCATGCCATTTAGTTTTAAAAAAACTTATCAAAAAAACAAAGAAATACAAATCAATAACATAGGATAAAGACAGAACTAACTACCTCAAAACTCATGTCACACACACCCATAATGATATCCACAAACAAGGAAGAACAAAAAAACAATAATAGATGCCCTAGAATCAATCTACACATCTCTATAATGATTTGATTGAGAAAAAGGGTCGAAAAAGTGGAAAGAACAAACCATTCCTCAAGAAACTTGCATGTTTCACCACAACCAACACAATGGATAGACTCCGGATGAAGATCACGTGATCGATCTAGAAATAATTAGGAAGAGACATAATCTCAAATTAGGGTATCCAATAATGAAATGCAATTACATTACCATGATCAAATTAAATGAATAAATATAAAGTATTAATAACCCATGGAAATGCACCACAACCATAAAAATTATCAATTTTTAAACAAAACAATCTAGAAGAGTCGGAGGTCTCCGAAATTTACCTAGAGAACCTATAGGTTTACTGGGAGAATGGATGTAATGAATGTAATAATAAATAATCCATGAAACACCCTATAATACCAATTCATGACTATTATATGGTTTTTAATCCCATTACATGTCATTTAATCTATGAATCTCAGATACGCTGAAAATAATTTTTTTTATATTAAAAACCAGATCATTATAATTACATAGAGGGAAAACATTACACAACATATACTCCTTTGATGTTGTGTACCATTATCATGACATTTAGATAATAGACATTATGAGTGTAATCCCATTACACAACATGTATTTCTTTTTCAGACTACAAAAAGTCAAATTATCAGTAGAAAACTCCAAAACACCTCTGGAATTCTCATATCTTTGGGGGAACCCTGTAAATACATTATATTTTTATACCCTAACTCCATTAATTCACTAAAATATACTACAATGAACTTTAGGTCATTTTTTCGATCACATTTTTCCCAACCTTGGGAGTCCCAAGATGAACCCAATTAAAAAGGATAACATGTAAAGAGAAGTGACTTACCTAAAAGTGGGTAATGGGACGTTACAAGAACATCATACATGGGATAGTTATTCCTTGATAGATTTATAAATACAAATTATGGAAAAATAATAATACAGACATACACAAATACATGAATATATATAAGATAGAAAAAATAATACAATGTTGGATCATCTAAAAAACTTCAAAAGTAAATATATTAGAATCTTAATAAATACTATGTTAGTAAATAATGAAAATAAACTCATTATCTAATTCATATAATTTAAATTAATATCCTATCCAAGGCCCACCCACTAAAAATTTCACCAAAATAGATAACATATAATCAAAACAATGTAATTATAAGAAAACTACCCTACATTAACTTGTCACTAAACAGGACACCCAAAACCCCAAAATCATATGTCAGGGTTCTCCTATCCACTCCATAGGTCACAGTGCACATCTATTCCATCACATCACAACCATATCACAGTCATATCCCCAAAATTATATATTAATATCAGGTGTCATTACAGCCCAGGTAAATACAAAAACACCTTATGTCATTATTATCCTTGCATAAATAAAATTTCAATAATCAAAACCCATCACATCTTAGATATATGTACAAAATATGACCACGTGTCATTCCTACCATCATATCCATTCATTCCATAACAATGATCCACAAAATCCAATTTTAGTATAAATCATATAAATTAAAGATACTATATCCAGGATGTTAATACATATACTCTATGTCTAGAAGAGAAATAGGGGTAAATGTGTATTAATCTATATGTATCCTCGAAATCCATGATGTTGGTAAACTCTTATACCTAAGGTCATGAATGGTCATCGATCTCCCTATTCATCATGGGAGGTAGTGTGTAAGAAATAAAAAATATAATATATATAAACGAACACATCCAAAATAAGGGAAAATATATTATGTATCAAAAATATCCAACATCCCACAAAAAAACCTCCATCTATTACTAAGGACATAGAATCTAACACATTCCGAATAAATCCAACAAATTTTTTTGAATATAATCATTATAGATTTATTAATATTTAGTTGTTAGTCACTTATAAAATCCTTTCATCAATTCATATTATATATATTTATTTATCATCTAATTTTAAGTTACATTGTAATTCATCATTATAATTTTATTTCCATATCCATGAACTTTTATTATTAATCCAAATATTCATTTTCTATGAAAATAACCATGTCCATTCAATTATAACTAAATTAATTTTAATTCCATAACCCCAGGTACTAATAAAAAACAATCCCTATAGAATATCATATGTGAAAATTAAATAAGGTATCAGTAGAAAGAAACATGTTTACTAAACCACACAATAAGCACATGGAGGAAAATAAAAAGCATGTAATAGTAGGACAAAATTACTAATTTTGAAAAAAATCAGGAAAGTATCTAACAATAATTAAACAATCACAGTATAAGTTCCAAGTATATTCAACAACATCAATACTAATGAACTATCAAAAAAAATCTTCCAAAATGTGTTCAATACAGCTCAAAACTCACATAAAAACCATAAATTTGATTTCAATTAAATCAAAAAAGTTAACTATGAAAGTATAAATTATGGTAGTATAAAATAAATCTAAAAATAATAAAAATCTATAAATAAAACCCCTATATTAAACCATGTAATAAAAGTTTAGTTAAAACAAAACTTGGATTATATGGAACCGAACATTTATTACATGATTAAATATCTTCATTTACCATCCTAATTTAGTTAAATTAGTATCATAAGGTTTGGTAAGAAATGAATCATAATAGAATATCAAAAAACAACATAAATAATATTTAAAATAATTATCTCAAAGGAACTCTTTATCATGTCAATGAATTCTAAGGAAGAATGGTAATGTATCAAAAGTCTAGATAATTAATATCCTTGCATTAATATATTTTTTTTATTTAATCATTTTTTCCTTGAAAACTATGGAATGGAAGGAAAATACATTTACCATCATACAAAAAAATGCATGTGTGAGGCTTCCTCTGCCAACGCCCTCTCGCTATTGTTTCTCGGTTGTGGTTCTGAGGGGGGAGTCCTCCGAGCCACCTCCGACGTCGACTCCCCCTGTTTTTCTTCATTCTTCCCTTACCTTTTCTCCCTTTTACTTCTACCCATGTTTTCACTTTTTTACCTTTTCCCCGTCTCCCTTTCTCCCATCTATGCACATTGTCAGCCTTGGCTCCCATTGGAGCCCTCAGTGGATCTTACTCTTCTTTGCCCTTCTGATTAGCCGCACATCCAACCCCATACTGGCCTAGTGTGCCAAATTTTATCAAAACATTTTGGGATATGTGGTTCAAGTCTCATGGGGTTTCTAGGACCATGACTTGCATCGGGACACTGTCGGTTCAGTTTGGTGGTCCCGGTGATGATGCTTCCCTTTCGATAGTGGGAGGCAGTTCATGATGGTATCAGGTTGATCTTTTATATGTTTTGAAGTGCTACAATGGACTTTGCTGATCTCTAGTATGTGTTTTCATGGATATGATTTCGGTGTTGATTTGGGAAATGTAAATGGATTTCGGTGACCGATTATCATCAATGGCTTGGTGAGGTCACGTATTGTCTGTCCGAGTGCGCGGTTCTAGGTGATGCAAGGACCGAGATTTGAATTATGTGATTTTTAAAATTTTGAATTCTGAAATTGGATTATAATTTTTTATTATGTAGTTATCACAGATGTTGATTTGTATGCGGAGGTGAGGATAGTGATAGTTGAGGCCATTTAGGTAAGTGTTTTTAATAGGGTCATAGTGGTTTTATGTCTGCTAAAGCTTGTGTTTTTGAAGTTTGGTGTGTTTGTATTTGTATTATGTTTTTTTCGGTTCTATATAAACCCAAAAGTGGAATTTAGAAAATTTAAGAAGACATTTGGATTATATTCACAATAACACAATAGAAAACTATCATGAAAATATCATGAGACAATCATCATGAAGAATAACACAATTGCATGTGAATCTAAACAATCTCATTAATTTGATCAATTATGGATTATTAAATTCTTTTTATAAATATTATTTATTTTACCATTAGAAATAATGCATTATAACTCCATATTTATTCATAATATTACGAGATTTATTGAATCCCTTACCTACATAAAAATCACATGTGATCTCTAAATGAGAATAGAATGATAACATAGAATACTAACTTGAAATCTCACAATCAAATCACAAACACTAAAAAGAACATTCTATCAGGACTCACGCATCAATAAAAAATAAAACCTATAAAATGTGAGAGGATAAAACATTAATAGAGTACCAGGAAATAATGACTGAATAACAAAGAGAAAGATAGAGTGGGAGGTGACACCATAGATCAAATATGGTCATTTCACAAAGATATGGCCTATGAATCAATCATCATAAACATAGTTCATCACAAATGATCCAATAAATTCATAGGGTTTGACATAATAAGGTAGAATTGTATTTAATTTCACTATAAATAATAACATACAAAAAAATATCATCATAGAGTCTGTGGGACGAATCACATTGTAGTAGGCCTAAATATGAAAATTAAAATACATCCTACCCATGAGGTTCCTACTATCTCTCATATTCGACAACCATTTAATAAAAAAATTATTCATATAATACAATCATGATTCATAATTTAAACCATTGATGATGGTATCATTAATATTATACATCATCCTTAGTTCATCCTACCGCAGACTAAAAGAGTCCTTCACTCCAACACCGTCGCTCAACAACACAAGAAAGGAAAAATCATGTAAATAAATAGATAGAGACTCAATTAGTGATTGAAATTATTCAAATTATGATTAAAAATTTTTAGAATGAAATATTTTTGACAAATAAGTCCCTAAATATGTGTCATAACATTACATAAAGGTTTTCATATTATAGAAAGTTTCTTCCAAACCATTCACACAGTGGACAAACCAACTATTCCAGGGACATTACTCATTATGCCACAACCAAAATATCAATGAATGACCATAAATTCCCCCACCCAAATAAGAGAACTTCTAACTATCCGAGCTCAAACCCTATCCTTTGACATACTATCACATTTTAAAACAATAATAATGATATATCAAAACCACCATTTCATGATTTGATAGGAAAAAAAGTAATACTCTTTCCCAAACCGACACTAATACTTATGAATGACCTCTGACACCCATAGTACTACTAACACAACAAAATGAATAGATTAAGAAAATTAAGAACTGTATGAGGTTTATTTATTTCTTTATTTAAGGATATTTCTATTAATGAGATTAATTTTTTTATAATTTCTAAAAAATAATTTTTTTCATTAAATATTTCATGTTAAATAAACAACATTCAATATTTTTAAAATTTTATATTTCCTCTATAAGATGATATTTTTAAGATAAACATCATAATTTTGGGAATTATTTTTGCTTTTTATGTGTCAATAAAATTTAAAAAAATACTAATGAGTCATGTATGGTTTTTTTAGTATTGAGAATAACCATATATACCGTGGGGATTTTCGAGTGGGTTAAAACTATGAGTAGAATAATACTCATTCCATGACTCAATGAGACTTATTTGATTTATTCTATTATACCCCACCAAACAAAAATGGAAGGAAACCCAAAATATTAACTCAAGTTTAGTTATTAGATTATCTATATGTTCTTTAATTTATCATATATATATTTAATATAATTCTAATCATTCATCCTATAAATACAAAATAATCTCTTATAATAAATGTTATAATTTTTTATTTTAGGATATAGTTCTATTATTTTTTAATAATTTAATGGATGATAAGATATTTAGCTGTGATATATTTATATTAATTTAATAAATTAATGTTTGGCAATGTGTTATACTTACTTATTTTAACAACGAATTGTTATGTTTTTTATGGTTTCATTGGATCTATTCATTTATCATTGATCAACCACTTCGTTGGATTTATATTCATTCCAATGGTATATATTATCTTATATCCCAAGATATTACATTAAAAATATTAAAGTTTTAATTAACCATTATTTTAAGAAGATAATGTTTCATTTTTTTGAAACCACATTTGTTAAATAAATCAATAGAGGTTGTATTATAGGAGAACCCATATATGTTTTTTACAGCGAGTAGTTTATAAATATTTACAACCATCAAAATTAGTTAAAATTTTATATGGACTCATTTTTATTTTATAAGAGTCACATATTTATGAAAATGATATAATAAATAGACAGTGACTCATATAAAAATTAAATATTATAAACTATATTTCACATTAAATTTATTTTAAATTTGGAGTTTATTTTTATTATATTTCATTATAATTTCAATGAGGATATACATGTCTATTATGATGATTTCAATTTAATGTAATGGTTTAGTATTTGACTTTTCTTCATAAAAAATAGCCTATTAACACATATAGATTATATTTTTAAATTATATTTTTTTGGGAAGTATTTAGATCTAATATTAATTAGGCTATTGATTTAGGAATACAATTGATATGATCTTAGGGATTTTGATATCAAAATATATCATTCCACACACTTTTATTAAGATATTCTTTTTATGGAAAATGGGATAGTCTTTTCATTAATGGTTAATGACATATGTTTATATTATTAAATCATTGACCTAAGATATGATATTTATGTTCAAGTAGGTCTTAAAATTATGGAACGTGTAGGTTGACATATTTATTGTCTCATTTTTTTGACATAAAATTTATTTTTTTACCTTACATATATTTCATTTTATATATTAATGACACATGAAACATACTATTTAATATTATTAAAGTAATATATAACGTATTATTGAGAGTCAAGGTTAAAAGTAAAGTCTTATTATGTCATTTTACAGACATATTACCCTTTAACATGATGAGATTATGTTTTTTACTGATTGTGTTTTTAATTTTAAATCTTTGTTATATATATCCTTATGTATATGAATATGGTTATGGTATTTAGAAAGGTCATGGAAGCCATTGATTTTTTTATTTTTGTTAACTTTTTTCAGGTTCTATGCATGTTTTATTTTCATTGATGTCTAATTATTCATGTTCCATATGATTATATTTTGTTAAAAGGATATTAATTATTATGTGTGAATATTTGTATTTTCATAATGAAATTTTAATATGTTTAATCACTTTTATATTTTTCTCACTGAATCAATGTTTATGAATTATCTGTTATATTTTTTAAATACTATATATATACAAAATATATTATCATTTTTTCAAAAGTAATAAGAGGATATATTTTAGAGAGGTTTTAGTTGAATTATTTTCATAATTACCAGATTGAACCCATTGATGTAATAATATAATCTAGAATTATATATAATAATATTGAGATCATTTACAGAATAATTTAAAAGTAGGCTATTCGAGTTCAATTTGTTATATGATTATTCTATAGTATAAATCATTGTATTAGTTTAATGTTTTTAAATATTAATTTTTTTCTTACTATATTTCATTGCGAATTTCATGAGAACCCTAATATATGAGTATATAACCATAAAAATATTAAAAAAGTGTCTATATAAAATAGATAAAAAGGTATATTGAGGATATATTCAAGGGTTTATATAACTATATTTAAATTAATTTATATAATATTCTTTCATTCTTATCATATTATATAACATAATTTATATTAAAAATCATAATTTTAACTAGTGTTTTATATATGATGTTTTATTAGAGTAAATTATCCTAATGGATAATATTATATATAATTTAATTCTAATTATTCATTTTTTCCAAAATTTTAATATAAATTATAATACAATATTATGTTTTCTATATAATTTTTTAATCCATAATTGTAAATATGTTTATAAGAATAAAATTAAATGTTTTTAAATATTAAATTTTTGGGAATATAAATTTATAATTTATCATACTAAAAATATACATACTAATGAAATAATGATTTTTAATACATTTGAGCACCAATATTGTGTATTGATGATGCTATAACTTGTATGAATTTAATGTTTGGCTATGTATTGCCCATATTTCTCAATTTTTTCTCAATCACCAAGATAATGTGGTTTCTATGTTATCCCACTAAAATAATTCATGGTAGTGATGGGGATGTCTAGGATTTTTGACCCTCCACACTGAGAAATGTCTTTTCATCTCCCTTGGTTTTTGTCCTATTTTTTTTATTTCGATGTGTTTTACTAATTATCATTGTTTTATATATAAGGATAATCCTTTTATTATTTTAAACATGATCTATTTGTTTCCTTATTGTAAATTGATTCATAGTGTAGTTTGAACTTTAATTCAATGGAATATCATATTCTTCCCTTCTGGTATACCCCACCAGACTTATCCTCAAACATAGTTGGGTACGATGTGGGGTATGATGGTTTTGGATTGTAATATTTTATGATAGTGTTTAATAAGTTCCCTATCATTATCCAAATTCATTATTTCTTTTTCTTATTATTTTCCTTATATCGTAGGATAGTCTTATTTACATATTATCCACCTAGTTATCCATTTCTAACCTATGTTATAAGACCAAAACATTAGCCAATAACATTTTTAGGGGGGTTTAAAATTTTTCACCTTGTCTTTTCAACTGTAGATCTTACTAGTTTATAGTTTTTTATTTTGCATGAGACATGCTTTTTTTCTATCCTTTCAGATTTAATTTTTTGTTTTTTATTTATTTATTATTTTTTTAGTGATTTATGGTTACAATTTTTGTGTTTATAGAAATGTAATTATGAATAGGTTTTAATAATTGGTACTTCATTTGGACTTTAGAATTAGGTGTGGTCTAGTAATCAATGTGGTTCCTTTGATGGATGAATAATTAATAGAGGCTTCTATGACTAATGATATCTTTCTTATATATGGTTTTTGTAAGATATGTTTTTGTTTATTTTTTTAGTATATGTGGTAGTTATTTTCTTGCAATATTTAGTTTGTGTTGGTTCCAGGGGTTTTTATATGGGGGTTATTGAATTTTTTCTAATGATGTGAATATTTTTGTGGTAAAATAGGTGTTATAGTTGACACATTTTATGCTTCATGGGACAATAATGATTGGTTGTGGAACATGTTTTCATCTTATTGGTGTTGTTTCTTTTAGTGGAAATGGTCTCATCAATGATGATAAACAGTGATAATGATTATTGATTCATGTGATCTTTCATTGGAAATTATGTAAGGGGGATATTAATGAAAATATATTTAAATATCATACTATGTGAAATTCATCCATATATATGATTTTTTAATAATTTTAAATTCATTATACATTGGTGTAAAAGAATAGATTTCAGGATTTGTGGCCTTGGATTTTGTAATATGTATTTTTTTCTTCTTTTATGTTTTCATTATGGGTTGTTTACTGAAAGTAAATTTTCATGAATTATTCCAACTCCTTTGAGGGTTCATAGTTTATTTGAAATATTATCCTATAAAATAATAAAAAAATCAGATTTGGAGCATTTAGATTATGACTACTCTTTTCATTAGAAATTGTCTTAATTTATTGATTTTAGATTGATATGAAGAGTGATTAAAGAAATATTATTACTGAGATGAATGAAAGAGTATCGTGATACTGTATTTAATAATTTATAGACAAACTAATGTAGTGTATTTTTATTTAAAAATTAAAATATCTTGAAAATAATTAATGAAAATTTTTATGCAGTCTAAATAATAAAAAATTATATTTTCTTACATGTGTTACAAACCCATGATTTCCAATTTTATATAAGACAAATATATCATTGAATGTTTGAGTGATTCTTTTAAATGATCATATATATTACATGGAATGGAAATGTATCTCAAATGAATAAAATATCCTATTTGTATCACATGTTATTAGTGATGATGTTTCTTCTAGAAATAGAAATGTTAGTTTGGGAAGAAGAAAAAATAATGAGTTTACATGTTGTGTGTGCTCATGTTTAAGGATACATTTAAAAGGAAGTATTACACTATATTCAATAAATTATTATTTCACATTTAATGAATATTTTTTTGATATGGAAGAAAATATATAATGTGGATAAATATGAATGTTGTATATGATGTTCTCATTGTAAATGGATATTTAAATGACTTATTAGTTAAAACTCCGTGGTAATGATATAAATTGTAGAACTAAAAATGGAATCATGCTTAAATTTTGGAAGATTTTTATTTGATCCATTAGAATTGATTATATCCTTTTGTGGATGGAAATTAATTTTATTGGAAATAATGTATTTTTGAGGTCATTTCAAATTATTAAAAAAATAATGCATGTATCAAATATGTACATTAAGGATAAATCACCTTGTATTAATAAATGTTTTATCAATAATAATCAATAAACAAATTTTTTTATTTTATATATTATTACACCACATCATTTTTTCAAATAATATTTTTTAAATACATGTTCAAGTAACAAGGTCAATGGTGATGTGTTGAAGTGTTATTACTGGTCGATAAAAATTTATGTTTAATTTATAAGAATATATATGTAATGGAATAAGTATTTAGATAAGGTTTTTTGGGTCCAAAAACATCATATATATTATTCAGTATGGATCTGTTCAACAATACATAGAGGAGATGAATCAGTGTCTGTGACATTTTGGACTAGTTGAAAAATTAAAATAATCATTGGGTTTTTAACCTTAGTTATATATTAAATGATGTTAAAAGTGTTTTTAATAATGGTTAATATATAACCTATATTAAAAACATTTTATAGGTTTGTTTTAACATTGTTTATATTAATAACCAAGGATAAAACAAGTTTTCATCAATGGTTATTTCAATTACCAATGTTTGAATCCCAATATCAGTGGAATTTATTGTCCACTATATAATAACCAATGTTTAAATTATTTATAAGTCTAGTTATCTTATAATATAAAGATTAATATTAGACAAAACTATAAAATGATAAATATGATATTAATCAATTGATGGTCAAATAAACCATGTAACTAATCTTTTAATAAATTAGAATGATTGTGTCATTATTTTCTCTAAATTTTTAGGCTCCATATTTTCTCAAATAGTATGATATTTAACTCACAAGTTCCCACTCCCTTCATTCTTCAGTCAACTTCTATAAAAGAACTCTTAATCCTTTTGTCAAGCACCACCTCCCTCAACCAAATTCCACCACTCTAATATATGACCCCCTCACTATATTTTGTTATGCCACCCTGTTCTGTGATATACTTCATTATGGTATATATAGCTAGGGGTTGTTCACATATTTTAATCATACATTTTTTTACTTTTTTTTTTTTTATAAATTTTATTTATGATGAAGATATATTTATATTAATTATAATTTTTGTTTTATTTAAATTAATGATTACACATTTATATATATGTTAATAGACTAGAGTTTATTAATTTTACATTAGTTGATCATTTATTTTCATTTTATATTATTTTTATTGTTTATATTCCTTTTAAATTTTCTCATCTTTAAAATTTAAACATAATATGATATTCACCATTAAATTTGTATTTATGTGATTTTTTTCTGGGAAAAAACTTTTAATACAACTTTTTTTTATATGTTTATATTTTTATATAGATATGATTATATGATCACCAATTTATATATAGGATTATACATTTATAAATATATTTTAATATGTATAAATTAATATTTCTTAATAAATATATATATGATTATAAATTTTTAAATTCACACACACACACACAGATATATATACACACATATATATGTTTATAAGATTATATGATTATATGATATAAATAATGTTCAAACCTCATATATATATACATGATTTATTTAGTATATACATTTTTTATATTTATATATACATTAATATATATTTATATTTTTTGTTCTTATTTTATTATTTATTTTAAATTTAGATTTTATAAGTATATATATAAATTTTATTTTTTTCATTATATATATATATATATATATATATATTTAATTTAATTTTTGTATATTTATTCTTTTACACTTTTACATTTTTATGATTAATTTTATACTATTAAATTTATATATTTAATTATTTACATGAATTATTTCAACAACATTAAATGATTATATGTTTTATATTTATTTTTTTATATACAATCATAATCTATATAATTTTTATTTCATATATTTTTATAAATTTATTTTTTTAAAAATATATTTTTTTTAAATTTATATATTGATTGGATTCATTTATTTATGTTTTTATAATTTCAATTTATCTATTTATATTACATTCAAATGTGTATATCTTTTAATATATTCATATATTTTGTTGTGATATTAGGCAATTAGTTGGTTTTAATTAGGTAAAATTTCAAAGAGGTAGTGATGAATATAAGAATGTGGTCAAGGATTTCTTCAAATTTTCGAAACAACATATTGAAAACAATGAAATGACTACATGTCCAAGTGTAAAGTGTTTCAATATTAGAAAATTGGTATCTTATAAATTAAACACCCTTTGATTTCTAATTGTTTTAATTATATTCAATTTTTTTAGATCTTGCATGGTAAAATAACAATGTCAAGAACTAACTTATATTTATATTTTTAGTTGGAGATAAAGGATAATCATGATGAATTCATTCATGATACATACATTGAAAACATTTCAATAACATCATGTGTTGGTTGAATGTATATATATATATTGAAAAAAAATTCGCGCATGTTGTACTAAATTTACATTGTTATCATCATTGGGGAGATTAGTTAACATAAAATTAAGAAATTATTGGAGTCTAAAAGGATTCATTTAATTACATGTAATTATGAAATCGATACATCAAGAAATGAATGGGGTTCTAGATTCCATTTATGATGGAAAATAATTTTATGTCATATCAGACTATTCTATAATAAAATAAATTATTTTCCAATGAATATTTATTTAATTTTAAGGAATTTAAATTTTTATCAAAATATACTAACGGTGGAAAATTGTGAGAGAAAATAGATGGATGACCAAACTATGATTCATTATCAAGGAAAATAATCGAACAACCTGTTATAAAATCTTTTAAAAATGAAATAATCCATTTTTAAGAAATTATTTTCAAATTTAAAAAATAAGTGGAAAATATGGAATATAAATGATCTAATCATAGATTAAAACTTACTTCACTCTATTGAATCACCAAAATG
Source organism: Viscum album (assembly GCA_963277665.1). NCBI lineage: Eukaryota > Viridiplantae > Streptophyta > Magnoliopsida > Santalales > Viscaceae > Viscum > Viscum album. The sequence goes on from OY728157.1 coordinate 2,001,267,005, forward strand.
GAAAATATTTGAAAAAAATTCTTAATTTAGTAAATAATGTTGAAAATACAAGAATGAGACTATAAACAGATGGAATGAATCCATATTAGATCCCCAATAGGTAATATAACTCATAGACTATTATGTTGTAGGATTACAATGTATACCCAATGAAATTTTTAACGAAAAATTATTTAATGATGACACTAATGGTTTCTAAAAAAAGAACCTTGAAATTATAATTATGTTTATCATTATTTATTTATCCATGATTTGAAATTGTTTTATAACTAAAGTGTTATATTATTTGATGAATACATGAAATGGTATTTCATTTTTCATGTCTTCATTTTTTTCAGTATAAATAACCTTATTGTATATAAATTATTTTATAGATATAGTGTTAAGAGACATAATGCATGTCCAATTATCATAAAGGATTTCATATCATCAATTTATGAATTGGATAAATGAAATGTATGTGAGTTATCAAATATTTGTTGGAATGGACTATCCATATAAGTGATTTAAAAGGAAATTAATGGTTTCTATGATTATTAATGACACCAAAAACACTTATAAACTGAAGAAAATTTTTAAAAAGTAAAAAAATAGTTCTTTCATGTTTTAAAAGATTGTAATTTTAGGTTATCAAACCAATAAATTGAAGAAAAATCCATCTTATTTGATCTACCCTATTAGAAATTTTTATATGTAAAAAAAACACTAAAGTTATGTGTTTTAGGAAGAAAATGTGTGATGGTTGTATCAGATTTTTTTTGGAATAAATTGAATGAAAAATATGGATTTAATTCGAGAAGAGAGATTATAATTATGAAAATATTTTTAAAGGTAGCTCCCACTGTGAATATAATAAAGAACATATTTTTCTATAACATTTCACACATTAACCAAGAGTGAAAATAATAATTTCCATCAATTTATGGATTGTATTAAAGTGTATATTTAGTGTTCTAGTGATATTAAATATTTAACTTATTTGGTGGATTTTATGTTAAGATGATTGATATCAATTGACTATTATTTATTGATTCAATAAATATTGTGGTTAATCTATATGTAAAATTATATATTCACATTAGAAAGTATATAATCATGTTATTCTATATTTATACTATATTTTACATAATTTCATGGATCCAACACTCTTCTATAAATTATTGAATGATATATTCCTTAATGTTTTTTAATTGGAGATATATTTTCCACAAGAATTTTTAGATATAATGAGTTATCTCTTGATTAATTTTCTCTGAGTGATGAGGATATGTGGGTTTTTTTTTACAATATATATGTATATATATTAAATTATATATTGACATTTTGAAGGAAAATGTAAAAATATTCTTTGAATGGTGGTGTTTATTATTAAAATTTATATATCAAAAGTGATGGTAAAGATTTTTAATAACAAATTCTATGAAGTGGAGAACTTTATCCTCACAATATTCTTGAATCCAAAAGTCAAAAATGAGGGTAAGGGTATAATTAGGGTAAATTAAAAGTTAATTTTAGATAATGCGGTCATGTGGACACATTTATGCATTTTTAACAACATAGGTATCGAATAATGATATATATCAGTACGTATTAATGGATTAATTGTCTAATACTCTAAATTAAATCAAAATAAGATAATAAATGGGAGAAAAATACATTTATTTAATATCTCATTAACTTCTTTCAGGTAATTATTGAATCTATTTAGAATTCTAATGTTTGTTTCTGTGCATTTTTGGAATTTTTTTGATGTGGAGAATGTTTCATGAAAGATGAACTAAAATTTAGGGAGATGTGTTTTATAAATTAAAAAAGCCTTTTTAGAAATGATTGAATGTTTTAGAGAGACATCATTGGGTCTAAGATGAGTTGGAGACATTTTATGAGTTTTCCTATCTAAAATAAATGTGTATTGTTATTAGGGAAGATTTAAATCATGAATGTAATTAATGGAATGAATCTATTTCTCAAAAAATATAATAATCATATTCAATATGTGAATGATATAAATGAAAATAAATGTTTTCATTATGTGAAATATGTGGGATCATGATTTTTAACCATAGGCGGCACATTTTTCTCCATAAACACCACTAGGGATTTCCAAAACATGAATTAAGGATTCACATTGTGAAATAATCATGGCTAATGAGTTTTTGAACATTTCTTTCATAAAAATAGTTCATTTGAATTCCATCAAATTGTATAAACCCTTAGTGATACAAATGGTGTTTTTTATGATTTCCCCTTTCTAGAAATTTTAGTTCAACGCTTGATCTATAGTGAGTTCCATTGCTATGGATTTCTCTTTCACACTACTACCCTAAATTATTTGTAGTATGATCTCATGTTTTCTAATTGAATCATAATTTATAATGATGTTCGATATCTAGGATTTTCGTATTGATCTCGTTCACCATTGTTCTTCATTTTCATTTCATATTATTAATTTTGATTAGGTCACTAATTAGTGGTATGGTTTTTCAAATAATTTTTATCTACAATGTAAACCTTAAATTTCTATATTGACTTGAAATAAATTTTTTAATCCTTTAAAAAGTTGTATTTTAGAATATTCATGTATTATTTTGAAAAGGTTATGGAAATTGTGATAACCCCAAAATTTTAATAGAATCAAAATTTATGGTTGGATTTCCGAAAATTGATCGATTGATTATGAAATTAATTTTGTGAAATGATTTTATGTTGAACCTTGAGAGAAATAGATTAAATTGGAATGATGTGGAAAAAAATAATTGATGAAACCTAGGAAGTATTTTCTTAATGACAATGGTAAGTTGAGTGTTGAATAATGTGAAATTATGTTTTAAACTGATTCAAAATAATGGACTTTCTAATTATTGATTTATTTATTGGACAAAGAAATTGTGAGACTTTGTATTCCATGTTTAACTAAGATAATAACTATGGTATCTGACCACTATTTATTGGATTGATGTTGAAAACACTAATATAAACTTACTATATTATGATTTTCTTGATTGGGAGTTTAGTCCTTAAATCCTGAGCTGAGGGACACGAGCACACTTTAAGTAGAGACCACTAATTAATATTTTTTAGGATCATATATATCATAACTAACAAACCATAGGTATTATTACACACTATTATGATATACTTTTAATTGATAAATACATTCCATTAATATTAAAATTCTTTATTCTTGTAAACATATTTATAGAAAATTTTCATTTATGCCTATTTTAATATATCTTTGATCTTTTTGAATTGAAATCCTGATTTTTAGAAAAAAATAAATCCCATAACAAGCATTTTATTATTTATAATTTATAGAATAATTTCATTAATTATTATGGAATTGATTATAGAATTCTTGGTGAGACCCCACTAGGCTATTTATATTACACCCATCCAATGAATTTAGGTGTTTATTGATTATGTTATGCCATGTATATGAAATGGGAAAGTTCCAAATTGAGGTGTGTGATTTTCATGATCATTAGGACCCAGATTGATGGGGGTGATTGGTGGAGAAGTGATCCACACATTTCTTGGGATATGTCAAAGGATTTATAGTTAATGATTTTTTGTATTTTTATGATTTATTTCATGGGGTTTGTTTACCTATTTTATTCAAGTACATTCTAAAATTTTAGTATTGAGAACATTGGATTTTATCTATTGACATTCATTGTTTTTTGTTAATTTTTTTTGTTTTTTATTTGATTTTAACATTGTAATCGGGTATCATATTAGCAGTGTATCTAGGATGGTTTCAGACAATATTTTATGAATGGTGAAGGTTTTACATCTTTCCTGGAGGTCATTATGTATTAAGGTTTTACAAGTATATATAATTTAGGTTTATTGGGAAAAGGGCGCTATTTATGAGTGAGTTCTTGTCAACATATAATTGTAACGATCTTTATGTCACCATGGGTGAATGAGAATAGTGAATATGAAGAATAATTTGATATGTTTTACAGATAATTCCACGATTCTGATATATTTGTTTTGAGTTCCCAATCTAGATTTTTTCTTGATGGAAATTATATTACTATGCATCTTTATTTAAGTTTCTTTTATTTTTATCATTGATTATGCTTTTATTGTTTTATATTGATGTTGGATATAATCATTCCCCTGAGGTGAAATTTTAATAGACCCGAGAAGGAAGCTGGCAGTAAATAATATTGAGAGAATCCTCTATTAGAAGAGAATCTTATTGATTTAGTGGCGCACATTGTCCATTATGTGGGACATTGACCTGAACTTATTCCCAATATAGAAATGATAGTGGTACCTATAAGGTATGAATCTAGAGATAATTCTCAATAATTGATTCCTAAGAAACCACCATCTTTCTAGGGTTCCCATGATCCCTAAGAAGATGATCATTGGTTAAATAATATATAGCTACATTTTATATTTATTTTAAATGATTGATTTGATTAATTTAAAAAAAATTACCTTTATTTATGATGGGCATAGTAGAAAATGGTAAGATTCAATAATGATAGGAAAGAAACATGACAGTTTGGAGAGGAAATATTTTATAGTTATTTTCAATTGTTGGTACTATCCAAAGTTGAGAGTATTTAAAAATTACATTGAGTTTTTTAATTTATAAAAGGGTTAAAATACAGTGACACAATATAATAACCTTATTACATAGCATGTTATGTTTTTTGAGGTTGTTTACAATGGAAAGATAAGGGAATAAATAATCTATATGGGTCTCTAAATAGATATCCAATCAAAGTTTTTCTTACTAAATATCACTTTAAATGATCCTATGATGGATATAATATTTAAGGTTGATATTGTAATTTTAGGTAAATCAATGTTTATAGGAGTTTCTTTTTACTCCCAGTAGAAGTTGTGTGAGTTCTATTGAAGGTAATAAAATGATTGATGAGTGTTTTTGTGTTTCCAGATACCATGCATCATCAATAACTCTAATAGTTACTAGAAGTAATCCTTTAAATTTTATACATTATGGCATGGTTTGGAATTTTAAATGAGTTTCTACTAAGTTCCCAATGGTATGTAGTTCTTATGGTCATGCCTAACACCAATAAATGTATTACTATAAAATTTATACTTCATATAGTGGAATGGTATCAATATCACCAAAAAATACTATGGTTTAATAAGATACATAAAAAAATAAGGGTTTTGAGTAATACGAATCCAAACTAAATATTCTTTACTTAGGGAAAGAGATTCTAGAGGATGGTGATATGGATCTAACAACTATGAGAGGTAAAATCACTATTTATCCATCTCTAGTGACAACATTATTTGATACTATAACATCTCAAAATTTCATATCTACCCATTTTGACATTTTTCTGAATCATTATATTGATCTTTTTTACTTTTTGGTGGATATTACTACACCCCGTGGAAGAAAGAGAGAGTAGGGTCTTACTTCTCATTCTTGTGTTTTCTTTCTATCATAGATTGATCTTAACTACAGTTTTTTAGTTGTCAACATGTAACCTCTTGAATTCATTTTTGGGAAAAAATTAAATTATTTCTCATATGGACTATATTAAATAATATATTCTAGTGTTATTCTTTTCTATTTCCAATTGGTTGAGTTATGTATTTTAGAGGGAATTGTACCTAAGATCAAGTAGAACCATTCAATATATTTAGGAATTTTCTATAGAGATATCAGTTTTTCTTCCAATTTTTAGTGATAATTTTTTAGTGATGATATTCCTCCATTTGTTATTGAGGTTTCTAACATTTTTTACTTCTTATTTATCATCCTTTTCACCTGTCAGGTATATAGAGTTTTTTAATTATTTATTACCTAATACTCATCTAGTTTTCATTCAATCTTACAGTATGTCACCAACAAATTTAAAAGAGCTAAAGACTCATTTTGATGTCCTTATAGTGAAAGGTTTAATATTCCTAATTGTATCAATTTGTGATAAAATGGATTTAATTATAGAGGGAGCTGATATAACTCTCATCTATCATGTTTATTATTATAAAATAAAACTAGTTTTTATTGAAGAACTAGTTTATGTTACCACACAATGATCATCTATTTTATCATTGGAAACAGAAATAGTGGTTCTAAATTATTGAGTTTAGATTTGGTAGTCACCATAAGAGAATTGAATAATTTTACATTAATAGAATAACATTAAGGAATAGACATATCCATTATGAGTTTGTTGTTATGACTTGTGGAATATGAAATGGTCCAATAGTTTATATGGCTTAAATGAATAGGATATTTCATGGGTACCTTTACTTATAAATGGTGGCCTTTTTTATGACATTCTGGTTTACTATATGCTTGAGGATAACCACATGTGTAATATTAGAGAATATCAAAGAATGTTTATATATCACTGATTGTATGCTATGTTATCAAAATTTAATTTCAGTATTTGATAAGTGAAGGATTTTATAAACATGGTCTCAAAACATGGGATTCTAGTTGATCCGGAGATGGTGAATATTATAATGACATTGGAATAACTATGTAATGTTTTCAAGATTAAGTTTTTCATTGGTTTGGTTGGAATTTACCATAGATTCATCATAGATTTATCTATGTTGGATTATTTTATGATAGCTCTATCCTGTAAAGTTGCGAGCATAAATTGGGATGGGAAATTTAAAAGATATTTTATTAAGATGAAATTTATTTTGACTTCTTCAATAGTGTTGACTCTTCTAGAGGATGGGTAGTGCTATGTATTTTTTTTGATACATATGTTTTATTTTTGGGATTCATCCTTATGTTGGGTAATCACATGGTAACCAAGGGTTGTATAAAAATTAAGACACATGGGAATAATTATCATACCCATGATCTTGAACACACTATTTTGATGAATGATCTTAGTAGTTGGTGCTGTATAATTTTTGGAGAATGGTTTATCTTGTATTCCAACTAGAAAATACATAGTTATATCATCTCCCAAAATGATATGAACCTCAAATATAGTAGTTCGGTAGATTACATGTATTATTTGTATGTCATCATTTTATACACCCATGGAAAGAGGAATGATATTTTTGATGATTTGAGTATGGATAATTATACTCGGGAATTGAATAAATCATAAGATTAGTGGAATTTGATGGATCTCATTTCTTAGATAATTTTTATGTATAGAAGAATAAGCCAAAGGATGTTTTTGAGATTATACAGTTGACCTCCTATATTCTCTAAATGATTATTTGGGACATGCATCCTCATATTAATTATGTTGAATTAGGGACTCTATTTTTACTAGGGATGCCATTTTTGAGTTTTCATTCTCTTTAGATCGAATCAAATGTTTCTAAAAATAGTGAATTGTACATTCTTCTATAAGATAATATGTTATGGTGGATTTCTATAAATCACATTTGAAGGTTTAACCTATAAGAAAAAAGATGTTATATGATACGTTGGTACTATTCTAGTGGTCAAGTATGATATGGGATATTTTTAACTTTTTATCTCATTATTATACCTACCAACATGTCAAAACCAAGAACTAGAGACTTTAAAGATTTCTTCAACTGCTTTTGATGCCCATATAAATGTGGGATGAGATATATATCGAAATTTTTGTTGGAATTCCATAAACCCCTTAATAAAAGAATTGTATTTTGGTTTTGATCAATAGGATAAATAATCAGATCACTTCAAACCCATTCAAGATATATATAGATTTGAGGATATGGGACGTCACTATGTGTATGTGATTATCATATTCAATAATTTTTAATCTGCTATAGTCTATGATAGAGATCCTTATTTCACTTATTTATTTTTGAGAGGCCTCAAGGAGGCAATAGAATCTCATTTATGTTTGACCATGGTATATCATCCATAGAGAGATGGCTAGAATGAATGCACTATATACATTCATGATGACATGTTATATTATTTCATTCATGATTTTGGTTTGGAATGGGATGACTATTTGTAACTAGTAAATATTTAATAAAATAGAAATGACTAGTATAAAATGATAATGGATCCATTTGAGACCTTTTATTTCAAGAATTGTCAATATTTTTTGAGTTGGTCGGGGATTAGTGAAGGTTCCAAGGTTGGATTTTGTTAAGTTTGAGAAACAATGATATATATTTAGTTGATTAATTAGATATTGTTGAAAACACAGAGAAATTATATATCCTGTGTAGATCATCATCAAAGACCATTTTATTATTTTATTGGTGTCCAGGTTTTTTGGATATATTCACCTTGTTTTGGTCACCAACATCTTGGAAAATAATAAAATAGTATATTGAGGTTTCAGGGTCCTTTTGAGATTTTTAAGAAAGTGGGGAATGTGGAATACCATTTTTCACTTCAAACATAGTTGAATTCATTCTACATTGTGGTTCATGTTTTACAACATCATAAGTATGTTTCTGAACCATGTTATTTTATTATTTTGTAAGATATTGATTTTGAAACCTATTTATTCATGACAGAGAATATATTCTGGATTTTTTATTCTAAGAAAAAGGGTTTTTAGCATAATGTAATAAATTTAGTCTGAGTGTTATGGCATCATTTTTCCTATTCACATGATACATGGGATAATGATGCAATAATGAGAGAGAAATATGTACTTTTATTTGTTATAGAGTCTTCTAGAGAAGATTTCTAATGATAGAAAGTGTTTATGGTTTTTTGGTTGTAACATATTGTCTGTTTCTTTCAGGTACTTCTTGATTTTTTTTAATTCCATTTTTCTTTGGGTTAATTTTAGGCTTTACAAGGAAGTAGATGATTCATCATGGAAAATAAACTCATGTTTGGTTATGTAATATTGTTTATTATTGATGTTCGTGTATAAATGTGTGAAAGGTTTTGAGGGTTCTCTTTGGGTTCTGGTGGAGTTGGAGGCATTTTTTATGCTTTTTATATAAACTTTTTTTGTACTCTATTAATTATAGATTTATTTCATGAATTTAATTCAAAAAATGAATCCATCGCAAAATATATGTCACAAAACAATTTTATGACATGATTGATATACAATCCATGAAATAATATCACAATGTGAAATGGTCAAGAACCTAATTTTTAACATGAGGAAAAAAATATTCAATATATACATGAATTTATATTTTCAACTCATTAATCGAGGATTCACATCCTAAATTACACATTCCTAGTGAAGTTTGGTATATTTTAATTTAAAAAACTCATATTTTTTAAATAATCTTCCCTCAATTCCTAGGCCTGCGGTAGGTTTTTTTTATGAAGGATGCCCTTTATGAAATCTTGGTTTAGTGTTTAATCTTCAATGACTTCCCACTCTATTGTGTTCACCTTAAACCTTATACCCTTTATTGGTAGTAGTATGATCTCATGATTTAATATTTTATAAAATTTTGATCCTGTTTTTTTGATCTAGGATTTCCTTGTTAACATCCTTCTCCCTCATTATTCATTTTTATTTCCATTTATAGGTGTTGATTTTATTGTTAATTAATAGTAGTCTGTTACATATGATTATTCCTTATAGTTAAAACATTAAATTTATTGATTTTATGGATCTATACATAAATAGTAAATATTCTACTGACATTAAATTATAATTCACATTCATACATTATAAAATATATTTTAGGTTTAGAGATCTAGAGATTTTGGTAATAACCCTTATATAAAAAAAACATATATATACAATATGGAAACTGCTACTCACTATCCATTGTTTCCCACAAAACAAATTTCATTAAAAGAAAAATATTTTATTTTAAGAAAATATCATAATAAAAATATGAACTTCACTTCATCCTTGTACCTAATCATCCTTAAATACCTAATAAAACAATATTAAAATATGGGATAAAAAAATAAGCTAAATAAGTGGAAAAAACAATTAGTCTAATGAAAAATATAAATTTCCTGAAAATCCTTTTGAGGAAAACATATCTTCTTCTAAAAAGAGAATCATTTATAAAAGTATGTGTATCATGTCACTAGAAATAAGATGATTACCATGAAAAAAAATTATAAATAAGAGAAATGAAAGATGTATTCCTTAGGAAATAATCATCTTAAAAACCATACAAATGGATTAAAATTAGAATAACCATATGGAAGACATATAATATAATTCTCTAGAGAACATAATCATTTCCCAATAAATTTGATCACTAATTGGGAACACCCATCGTATATCCTACAATGGGATCATCATGTTTTATTTTGGTTTACCCACCATATAATATATAATGGGAACATACCCAAAAATAATGGGTTTAAAACCTTGATAAAAAATTTATAGGGATCATTCCTTAAATAAAATCCTTGAAAAAACTATTAAACCACTATAAAAGCATTTTCAGATATGAAAATACAATTTCATTTTAAAACCCATATTCAGAAATTAATTCACCTAGATATAGGGAAGGATTTATTTTCTTTAAATAAAACATGAAATATAATATGGGAATAAAAATATAAAATGATTTTTATGCCGGTGGGAAAACCCATTTGTCGTTGTATAAGTTAAAACAGAGCATTCCTTTAATAAAATTATTATCTCATGGAAATGAAATGAGTTCCATGGAAATATATTTTAAGAATTAATAATTCATCTAGATAAAGAATTTGGATTTTATCTTGGTATCATATCCATATTGAATCATAAGATAAATAAAGTGTATTTTTCTTTGATGAATGAAAATTAAAAAAAATATCATTAATTAATTCATGAAGAAAATAACCACTGCATTTTGAAATAATTTATTTTTAAAAAAGATAAATTTTAAAAGGAAATGTATTTTTTGAAATAGTACTTATAAAATTTTAAAGGAAGATTCAAAAAAATATCCCTGATGGAATTAAAATATATTCATGCTCTAAAATTTAAAAAACATTCATTCCGTATTTTTTTCAAAAAGTCGCGAAGTACCTCATTTGAAAAACAAAAAAAACTCATTTGAAACAATTTTATTAAAATTCAAACATGGGTAAAAATGACTTCAAGAAAATGTATAAGAATAGTAAAAACCTTATTTTAATCATTTTTAGATAAAAAATCATATGGATATGGAATAAAAAAGAGAGTTTTAAGGGAAACATTAATGAAGATTTTTGAAATAATGTTCCGTACATTAAGTCAAACTCATAACGTACTTTTTTATCCTCATGAATAATATACAAAGGTTAATTTATACATTAATTTGAAATTTTTTATGTTTACTATTCCTTTTATTTTATCCCATAAATTTATATATATTATTTACATAATCAATTAAATTCACATCATACATTTTTATGATATTTGGTTCATAAGTCAAAAATGAATTAGGTATGTTTAGTATGGTTAATGAAATCATTATTAAATTGTCTCAAAAATAATAATCATCACATAATTATCCCATGTATACATAATTATACTTCTATGAATATATTTTTAAAAAATTAATTTCATTACAGTCATGGAGATGTTGGTTCGTACATACGCAAGTAAAACATTTCAATTTTTTAATGGTTATTATAGAAAGTGGATAAATATAATTTTATCTTATATAAAAATTATCATGTCATAGATATGGTATCCTTTCATTAATTATATATATATATATATATATATTCTATTTATTTTGCTGATGAAAAATTAATCACATCACATCATAGAGATGGTAGTCCACACGTATGCATGAATGATGTTATCATTTTCTAGTTTATGTAAATGCATGAAAGTATTTATTATATTTTCATTCAAGAATAATAAAAATTTCATTAATATAATATATAAATATAACATAAATAAATCATTAAAACTAATTTTTATAGATGATAAACAAAAAATGAAATATATCTATTTGTGATGGAGGGTCTTCACTCAAGAGTCCTCAACTTGAGATGTTTGGTAGATTTGAGATCGGATTGTAGTGACTTGAGAGATAAGTTACAGTGAGTTCTTATCTATATATATCCATGATGAGACTAATGCATCAATTGGATGTTGGGATATGTGTCTCCTATTTTTTTTTGTTATAAATCTTAGTTTTTCTTATGGTCTTTCTACTCTAAACTAGGATTTTTATATGTTTTATTGTTTATTATATTTTGGTGTAAAGAAATATTACTCTGAGACATATTCCTTGACTTCTAAAAAAGGGTGAATCTAGTGACCCTCAAGGGAATATACCCTATGAATATAATTTTATCAATAGTTTCACACGAGTTATTGTTTCTATCAACCAGAATATATTGCACGTTCATAATGTAGTTATGGAGGTACTTCAAGGAGAAATATGAGAAAAATATTAATTTCATGAGTTCCACTATGAGAATACAACATCATATAATGGTATTAATGAACCTCAATAGGCATCATATTATCTTTGAATGATTGATCAAATATTTTAAATCTATAATACATTTGAGAGTATCAAGGTTAAGTGTGCAGCGTTCAGATATGAAGGTCCCTCCAAGTGATTGTGGGATCCCATGGTACATTTTGATAGGGATGTACTCTTCGACTAGATGGATTTATTAACACCCTACATCAACCAGTTTTTTATTGAGTTTCTGTTGATGAAAATGTTTTTTGAGTTTCTCTCTTTGTAGATTTGAGAGTGTTCAGTGTCAGTGTACACTAATCAAGTTGTGGAGTTTGTTCTTTTTACACTAGTTGTGGTAATGAATGAAAAGATAAAATATTAGAAATACTTATAGGGTATTCAATTGGATATCATATCATAGTTATTTATACTAAATCATTTGACATATTCAAATACAATAGATAGGGATATAATGGTAGAAATGAATATAGAATATATGGTTGGATATTTTTTCCCTTATCATGAACCTAATAGAAGCTGCAATGGCTCTCTATGGAAAATAAGAAGAGGTTATATCATCATATGAGATGAGGTGGTGGTTATCAGAAGGTTGCATCTTCGACACATCTATTTTCATAAAATAGTGTTCCTATTACTTGCATCAGTTTGGAAAATTAAAACACACATGGTTCTCTCATCCTTAATCTGGAATGATGTCCAATAGTTATAGACATTATGGTCACCTATATCATTTTATCCAGGATAAATCTATTCCTAAATATGTTCAAGGATTGTTGATTCCAATGTTTTATGTGGCTCAATCATATGTTTAAAAGACTGCGAGGCTCTAGATAAATGAATTAAGATTGAAGAAACATCATGCTACAGATGAGGTTCAAACATGGGTAGATGCAGGCCCAACAATAATGTGATGTACCGCATTTATTCCATATGCAGTATATATTTCATTGTATTTATACCGGTGAATCCCAATTATTTATATCTATCCATTATTTATATTAATTAACATTCTATATAACTCTTGTCTTTTTTATGGACTTAGCTAAACTTATTAGGAAGATTAAAGAGTAAGGGTAATAGTGTCCTTCTTGTGTGTTATAGATCACTGATGAAGAGCTTGTCTGATATTTTCTTATTCATGATTTTGATATCTTTGACTTAATCATGGGGTTAGATATTCTTGTTTCACATCATACTGAGGATTAATTTTATCATTAGTGTGTCTATTTTCACGCTACTGGTAGGAGATCATGGGTGTTTTAGGGAGTGTGGGATCTGAGGCCGTTTCCTTGTGGACCATCCCATATAGATCCTAGGAGTTTGTTTTCCATTTTATATGTGGAGCCTGGTGAAATTTCATCTATTAGTAGTCTTTCAACTATCATTTGGGATTTTCATTATGTTTTCTCAGATTATTTTCATCAAGCGTTCTCTATTGAGGGAAGTGGATTTTACGATTGACCCAGTTCCAGAGGAATATATGATATTGAAACCATCATATTTTATAGAATCGGGGAAGCTAAAAGTACACAAGATTCAGTTTTATGATCTAATAGTGAAGGGGTTTTTCACCCTAGTTTTTCACCATGAGCATCCCCGATTTTATTTGTCAAAAAGGTAGATCGTTCAATCTGATTTTTTGTGGACTATAAGAAGCTGAATAGGGTATTAGTTAAGAACAAGTATAATTTTCATCATCTTTATAATTCAATTGATCTATTAAATGTGTAAAAGTTGTTTTCAATGATTAATCATCCATTGGGATATCATTATCTTAGTGTTTAAGAGTCCATTATATCAGTGACAGCTTTCAGGTGAAGGTATGGATGTTAGGAATATCATGTGATGTCATTTGGTCTGACTAATTCATCTACACATTTTATATATTTGATGAATCATATGTTATATTAGTATCTTTACACTATTTTGTAGTGGACGTGCATGATATTTTGGATTATTCATGATCTGAGCATGACCATGCGGATCATTTGAGTTTGGTTCCCAAAATCCTATGAAGTCAATATTTTTATGGAAATTTTTCTAAATTAATTATCTAGATTCAAAATGTAAAGTCCTTATGGAATTTATTCACAAGGATTGATTATCAGTTTATCCAAATAAAGTAATGGTTTTCTTATCATGGGAGGATCCAAAAAACATTGTTTAGATTTTCATCTTCCTCATTCTTGTTGGATACTATTGATGGGTTTTCAATGATTTATAAAAGTTGTAATATCCTTTAACTACTGCCACATAGAAAGGGTTGAAATTTATATGAGATTCAATGTTACTATCTTCTATTGATGATATAAATTTAATTATGATATTGGAACCTAATTTGATTTTGAGTGACCATTAGAAGAGGTATATTGTTTTTGTGTTTCTTTTGGAATTGGTTTGGGTTTCATGCTTGTGAAGGATGATCATCTTGTGGCCTAGTGATATCCTTGACTTCAAATATAGTAGTGTAATTACCCCACTCATTATTTATATAATTCTATTGTTTTGTATGATATTATTTATTGGTGAAGCTCTCTTTTTGGGGAGGGGGAATATTATTTTTTGACCATAAGAGTTTTAGATGTATATATTTTCATAGAGACATGAATCCCATAAATAGATGTGGGGTAGAATCCCTTAGTATATTTGACATCAAAATCACCTAAACCTAGGGGAAGGTGAATGTTATTTCATATGATCTTAGTATGAAAGTGTATTTTTAGAATGTTTTGGAGTTTATGGATGAGTGGAACCTTAGGTATATTTTTCCTCAGTAGAATCTAGATGCCAATGTGGATCATTCAGGAATTGTTTTGAATATTGTATAGTTATCATCATCTATCCTTGAGTCATATATATATATATAGTTAGTTTTATTATGATGGTTTTTTAGTAATTTGAGAAACCCATTGTGGAGAGGAGATAATTTCTTGTTGGACTCTCTCTTCAGATGTCATTCTCCATTTTTGGGATCATTTTTTCATCCAAATATCAATGAGGATCATGTTTTTGTTTAATTTTCAAAGTTCTTCATGGTCCATAAATATATGAACTAAAAATATGTTTGATGACATGATATGTTAATTCTGGTATCTTGGTATAAATCATGATATTGGTTATTATGTTTCCCAATGTTAACCTACCAATAGATAAATTCCAAGAATCTAAAACTTTCTAGTTTTCTTTAGCCTATTATGGTTCTACCTTAAAAATTGGAATAAGTAGCGATTGATTTTTTTTGTTGGCTTACCACAGACTCCTTGAGTGGGGAATTATATCGGGTGGTGATTGATTGGTTTATAGAGACAACTCTCTTTGTTCCTTTTAGGGACACGTCTAATGTAGAAGATTTGGGTAAGCTGTATTTTCATGAAATGGTGAGGTTAAATGGGATTCCTTATTATTTATCTTTGGGAATTGATCCATCGATTACGTTGTGGTTCTAGAGGATTCACTAGGAGGTGATGGGGAATCATGATAGATTCAGTATAGCTTATAATCAATTGACATACAGTCATAAAAAGTGTGTTATTAATATTCTGAAGGATATGATCAGTTCCTATGTCTTTTATTTTGGTGGATCAAGAGAAATCCATATAAGACAATTTTAATGTTCTTATAAGAACAGTTATCAATATTCTATTAGAATATATCCTTTGGTTTCTATGTACGGTCACCCATATATATCACCTCTTTGTAGGGAAGATGATGGTAGTTCTTCATTGATGGAACCAAGGTTGGTTCTGAAGATGTCCACAAGGATTTAGGATATACAAAAATGTCTATTTACAACTTTAACTCAAGAAATATTATTCAGATCAATGACATTGTCCTTGGGATTTTTGTATAGGTGAATGGGAATCATTGAATGTTTATCCTCTATTGGGTCACTAACAGATTGAAAATTTGAAAATGTTGGCTACAAGATATGTTGGATCGTCTGAGGTCACTGAACATAATGGGAAGGTTTTTTATTAGTTTTCATTTCTATTATAGTTGATATGCATGCATGATATTTTCCACATAGCTCAACTCAAGAAATATCATCCTGATCCTTATTAGTTTTTTTGTGTGGAAGAGAGTATATTAGATCTAGATGATTTTTGTGAAGTATCCATTATAGATAATTTATTCTCAAGAGAAATTATTACATGGGATGTTTATTCCATTTTTCAGATATATATTGTGACATGGATCACATTCTCATGAGAATTGGGAGTGTAATTTGTTGATGATAAAGAAATAGCCTCAACTCTTTACTATAAAAAAATTTATCTAAATTTCTTCCCAGATATATAAAGTATTGTTGTGGGTAGATTATAACATCTAATTACCATCATTCAGGTATCACACATCTCATTACATTTTTTTTTGTTTAATTGGGTGTTTCTTAGGACTCCAGACTATGGATAACATTATATGAAGTAAATAACCTAATTTTCAAGGATATATGTTTGTTTGAATTAATGGAGTCCATGTATAAAAAATAATTAGTTAGAGGGGTTCTCTCCAATCTTGTAGAACACTTGAGGTGGTTTAGGTTATCGTGTAAGTGTCTTCTAATTTCACTGTTTTCTTAAAATTTAAATGGATTGTTGTGGGAGTACAAAATTTCTAGTGTTCTCTAGGATCATGTGATGAGATTAATAGACAAAATGAAATAATAATTTCCTAATAATTATTAAAAAATGTTTAATGTAAATGGTAGTAATTTTAATAAAACGACAAGGTTGTTTACGGTGAATACAGACCTAGTGGATTATACAATGTGTAATGGTAGTACATTCCATGTAAATGTTTCATGTTTTGAGGGAACTAAAGGTTTATATTTCATTCATTAAACCACAGCCCTCCTCCATTTCAACGATAATAGCCTATATGTCTATTTTGGTGGCCTCGAACCATTTTTTTTCGATTCTTTCAGAGTTTTATCATCAGGGTAGTGTGTAATTTATTTTTTGGGGATTATTCTATTCTACTTATTAATTTACCTTGATTAAGGTTTCATTGTTGTGTTATTTTATAATATATATTGATCTATGGTAGAAATTCCATTTATTTGTTTCTATATCCATTATGTGATCTTGTTCTGGGGATGATTCCTCATTGATTATTGTGAGGTCAGTGTGTGATGTTGAGGTATGTTGTGATCATTCATCTTCAACAATATATTTGTTTAATTTAATATATTATCATATGTGTGGATTTGTTATAGGGACCCATTACTATTGTATGATCTTATTTGTTTTATGATCTTATTATGGGTGTCTCATACCCTAGTTTTGAGCTTGGTGGTTTTGTTTATAGCATGTGTTGTTGAAATCATTTCTCCTATTACTGATATATTGTTTTATTAAATGAAATGAAATGATTGAATAATTTGATTTCTATATTTTTGGAATATTTTTTTGGATAAAATATAGGTTTCCCCTAGTTTTGAAAAATTAAAATCTATTTTGAAAGGATTTTTAAATGGTTTTATGTAATGGTTTTCAATGAATGATATGAATAATTCGTATGATGAAAAGTCTAGAAAATAATTTCACATGTGAATCCCTAGAAACATAGGTGTAATGTGTATAATATGACTCATCCACTATCATATCTTTAAATCATGGAGATTTTATCTCCTCCCTATGCTTATTTTTTTAAGGAATTGTTAAACCTATTTGGGAGGGTTAACTTTCATGGTGTTCATATGTTCTAAAGACTTGATGCATATTCTTACAGGATTGAATCATGAATGATTTTTTATATTAGTTATGAGTGTCCAAGATAGCTGAACCTGTAGTGATCCTTGGAATGATGTGACTTACATTTTGGATTGTAATATTTTTTTTATAATACCATGGATTTGAGATGATAAGTGATACCTTAATTTTTAATATGACTTCTTTTTTGTAAATGAAATTCATTGAACTAATTTTCCTACATTATTTTGAAATTTTGAAAAGGAGAAATTGGTTTTTGTTCATGATATAAATATAAAACTATTAATATTATTATCATTCCTTGTTTCCTTTAATGTTGATTGTGATTGTATCATTTTTCATAGACTTCAAATAGAACACCTGTGTGGGACCGTACTATATTTTTTATCTCAAACCATGTACACACCTTTTGTAGTGAGTAGACAAAGTTATATAATTATATAAATGTATATTCAAGGAACCATAGTAATGTGGTGATGTTTTTTTCATTTATGTTTGGTTTTCCAGTTTTAAGATGGTGGGATTTTTCCCACACTATCACTCGGAGATTGTTCAAGATTTTATTTAGCTTTTTTATATCCTTTACAGTTTTACTTGTCTCATAGAGATTAATTTTTTACATTTTCAATTGCATCACTTTTTTTGTTCACTTTATATAACGATATATATATATATATGCATGTTTTATTACATCATTTCTTCTATAAATTTATATATTTTGTTTTTTCTTCTTCAAGTTTTTTGAAATCATTACCTCTATTTTTATTGAAGCTTAGGGCTAGAGACATACCCTTGATGATTAGGGAATCTTGTAATGTATGTGGTAATCTAGGTTCGGTAATATATTGAGAGGGTATTAGGCTATGGTTCATGTGGTAAAATTATCCAAAGGGGGTTTAAATTTTATATCTAATATTAATATATAAAAATAAAAATAATCATACTCTAATACTAATTAATTCAGTCCTATCATTTCATACATATATTTTACAACATTTTAGATGAATATTCAACATATATTATTTTAATATATTCCCCAAAACCATAAAGGTTTAGTTTATTTGGAGACTTGATACATTATTCTATTATTACATGAAATATATTCAACATATCACACAAAGATCATCTTATATTGTACAATTCATTGAAATACCCTATGTAAAACCATTCTTCATAACTAGGGAACTTAAAACATAATTTTGGGTGGTCTTAGATTCTCAGTAATGGTAAACACAAGAGATATAAATCAATGATCATATGATAACATAATAAATTAAGAGGGGTACCAAAACATGAACTTAAATTACAATATTCTTATAAAATAATTCAATGATCATTAATAAAAAATCATGGAATACATATTTTTCAAAACAATATATATAATATATAATTTTGAAGAATAATATATAATAAACAATGAATAATGAGATCATATATTCATAAAAATACATATGTTTTTTATTTAAATATAATAATAGAAAATTAGTTCCTTAATCAATGCTCTCTTACAAGAAAATCATAGGGGATTGGGTTCACACCCCATTCCATCATTTCCTTAGTCATTGTTCACTCACAATACCATCTTATCGAATACATTCCCTTACTAAACTATGGTTACTCCCCATTTTAGTACATATTATGTCATTTCATATCCCTCTATTCCACATTCATTTGAGATATATAAAATTATGGTCCCACTCATCACATAACTAAAAGTAAATATTTTTTTCCATATGATCTTAAAACATTAATAATATCATCATATCATATCCCATGAAATGGAATCATATTTAATAAATTTTAAACATTTTTATGTAGCCTAACCCATAGAAAATAAATTGTCTTCATAAAGGGTATATCAAAACATAATTAACCCATTAGAATGAAATGGTTTTCATATAATGTTACTTAAACCATCATCATCATAAGCCATTCAGAGAAAGAAAGTGGATTGTATCATAAAATTATATTCCTAATGAAGCATAATAATCCATAATGTACATTTATATAGTTTACTAATATATTTAAAAAATATTCGACAGTTTCTTAGAAAAAAATAAAAATACGTTGTTTTCCTTTGAAACATTTTATCTAAAAAATCCATGAACACATGGAAAATCATTTTTATTGAAAATAACCACTAAAAATCCAAAGGATGATTCGTAAAAAACATTTTTCATGGTGTTATGAAAATCCATTCATATCATATACTATAAAAGATAACATTCTCTCCCCATGTTTGAAAAATGTCAAAAAAGAAATGTTTAAAAACATTTCATTAAAATTATTCCATGTAAATAATTTTTAAAAAAATTTAAATTTAATTAAAAAATAAATTTAAAAAAATACATGAATAGTTAAAAACATCAATTAGAATATTTTCAACAGAATATATATGGATGAAAACTTTTAAGCAGCAATGATGAAATAAGGAAAACTTTTAGAAAAACACTCTATTAAAAATATTAATTACACAGTGATAAAAATGATAATAACACATAAAAATTTTAGAAATAATAAGACTGGTAGAATATATTTTTGTTTTAATGGATAATATGAATATACGTTCCCTCAATGAAAATTCTGTATACAAATTTATGAAAAAAATGTAATTATAACATAAACCCTTACCTCAAGTCCCATATAACTTTATAAGCATTCAAATATCCTGAATAATAAATATATAATTATTATAAATATATTATATGAAAATTCTAATAAATAAATTTCTATTTATCATTCCTATATAATTTCTAATAATACTTTTATATATTTTTTTCTCATTAATTTGAACATTCATGTAAAAAAATTTCCTTTTTTCCTTGAATGTTTTGATTCGATAGTTCTGATACATTCCATTTGGTAATGGTTTCTTCGTATAAAAATTAATAATTATGAAATAAGTGTCATATTTTTTATCATAAACACTTTATTAATTACACATATATAGTAGTGATAAAAAATAAATCACATCACTTTATAGAGGTCGTACTCCACACATACGTATGATTAATGTTGTCATCTACCAATAGATTGATGTGTAAGAAGGTATAAAAGATATTAAAATTATATAAGTATAAATATAATATATATATATATAATATACAAAGGTTATATCAGTCATAATAACTAACCATGAATGATGGTTTAGGAAAATGAATCATATCAGAACGTGGAGGCGGTAGTCTACACATATGAACAAATGATACTTTCATTTACCATTTGAGGGAAATGAGGTGGAAAATGGTTGTACCATAATCATAATAAAATATTAGTATATTTATAATATTATATTAATTATTTTAGTATGGTTACATCATATTTGGAGGATGTCAATGAATAATGAATCATGAAATGATTTGTAAAAACATATACATCTTCTTTGAGAATCCTCTATCTAATCACACAATCAGGACCCCTGGGTTGGCCATTGTAGAATGTAATAACCTCTATGATATGATTAATGAATTTTATAAGTTATTTGCTTATTTTTTGGTCTAGATAATGATCTAATGTTTTGTATATAAGATATGAAATAGGGTCTAATTTATAAGTGAGGGAAGTGGCACACTTGTAATTACTAAGAATATTAAAATATAATAAAGCTTCCCTCATCGGACTGTGTAACTAATCAGAAACTTATTGATGATAGAATGTGATATATTCTTAATAAAGTAATCAAATAGTAATTATAAATGATTTGAGGTAATTTAACAATTATGTCTTTAGTTTAATTCTCTAATTACCCCTTTTAACATTTACCTTATTAATGAATTTTTACCTCATTTTTTACAAATAATGAAAAAATATGATTTAAATATTTTATATTATTGATTATAATTATTCCAAATATGGATTCTATTTTACAATATTTAATTTATATATGTAATATAAATTTATTTGAAAATATGTTCAAAAAATGAAATTAATTTTTTTTTGAAAATGTATTTCACGGAATACAAATAATATTATATTAAATTCCTACCATGTAAAAATTATTAAATGAATTTTAAAATATTTAATTGAATATATTATCTATAAATATAATTAAAATCATTAAAAATGGTGACTAATTTGTTTTTTATGATAAAAACACATTTTATGGATATCTTTTTAATAATGTCTATTATTATCATAAAATAAATTTATTATGATTTCTATCCAATTGAAAATATATTAATTAATTTTATAAATTTTTAAAAAATTATTTCTCATTATTTATTTAATTTTATTCATACCCAGTAGTCTAATTTATAGGCAATAATAGTCACATTCCAAAATAATAATTCAATTATATTAATCAGCCCATTTAAACTCAATGCTTAATGTAAATAAATCTATCAATGAAGTAAAATTTACATAAATAAAATTATACCATAAAATCTATTTTATTTATAGTATCATTTTAATTTTATACCATGATAAAAATGAATCTAATTCTTCACAAAACAACAAATGAACTATAAAATCAAGGATTTCTTGTTAAAGAAGAATAAAAATAAATAGAATGATGAATTGTGAAGGATTATCCTAGGGAAAATGATGTGATTACATTATAATAAATGGAAAATTTTGAGATCATTTGGAAGGTGAGGCCGAACCATATATTTTTTATGTATTTTATACCAATAGTTATAAAAAAAATTGTATAACTTCACTAATAATAATGGATATTTAAATATGTTGGTATATGGTATCTATTTAGAATTTGTATTAATAATTTTTCTAATAAATTATTATAGGAACCTTAATAAGATCTCATTTACGTTTGTAAAAAATATAATAATATGAAGAGTTTATATTTAATTTATTTACAATAATCTCCTATATACAATTCCTAACATATAACTTTTATAAAAAATTAAAAAATATAAGAAAATTTTAGATGAAATGTTAAAATTTCTCATTTTGGATTGAATTTTAAATTATGATTGATACATATAAATTATAATCATATGCCATGATAAATCTTTTTTTCTTATTAAAAGTTATAACATAGAATAGTTATAAAAAATTATGATATCTACAAAGATTTATGTATTGTGAAATCCGTTTATGGAAATTATAATTGAAATTTTATATAAAGTAACATATATATTAGAGTACCATTGACAAAACATATATTAAATGTTTTTTAAATGAAAAAAATATTACATATATGGTAACCTATTTGAAAAATAAATTATCATATATATAAGAAAAAATATATATTAGAAAGACTCATATGAATTGTCGAGTCTTAATTAATTGTATGTTCTATATAATAACTAAAGATCGATGATCAATTTTTATGAAACCCAAAAATCATTTATGTCATTTGATATCACCTATGTCATAGATTATGGAGTATAAAAATATTTAATTTTTAGTGTATTGTACCAATTGATACATGTTAGTCATTAAATATAAAAAACTCATAATAAGTTATCCCATAATATAATGTTATTTAAAGAAATATAGTGATATTATGGTTGAAATATTACCACTTTATAATCTATTATATGATTTATAATCATGTTGATTATGAAATGAAAATTATTTATAAAATTAGTAAATTAATACTTTGTCCATTGATTTTCATGTCTATGATAGCACTAATGGTGGATGAAACTCTTCTACTCATCAGATTATGTATAACATTACATCAAAATGAACCCATAAAATAACTTCACTTCACCTTCTATATGATATATAAAACTCATTACATTGGATATATATAATACATCTGAATATCCATACATTATTACCAATCATGTGATTGACTTCCAAAGAACAAATTTTATAATTAACCATTTCATTTTTGCCAAATATGTAGTGTAGTAGATCATCACATAATCAAAAGGTTGAATAAATCCAAAAAAAATATTGAAATATTATAAAAAGGAAACATTTAGTTTAAAGATCCTGAAATATAAATTGGCATACATAAATATTGTTAAACTCCATCTTCTTATCTTGAGGTAGTATATTTAATTTAGATCACATAGAGATATACAAAGATCTATTTCCTCCACAAGTACTACAAAACCCATTATAATCATCATTCATAATTAGAGGTCATAGAAACTCCAAATATATTTTTGAACCATTATATAAAAATAGATGGTGAAACAGGTAAATGAGAGCTCTGTATATGAATATAAATTGTTAAAAAAATTGAACTATGTAATCAAATAACATTATATAATCTATGTTCACTTAATCAAGGGATTTGAGTACCAGTTTCCAACACATGATCTAGGTTATGTGTTATGATAATTTATTAATATTTAATTTAAGTAATTTAGATGTTTAAATTTAATTTTAATTAAAAATATAATCCAAAATATTGATTCATTATATATGATATAATTCATTGAATATGAGGTACTTTTCATATATTCATTTTCGATATTGTGAGCCAGTCAAAAACTATGATAAAAGTTGATAGTAGAGTTCAATTACCTTTTACAATATCTATATATCATAATTTTTATATGATTCACATGAATATCCCAATCTATAACTTATAGGATATCATAAAATATGAAATCCAAATTTTAATTCATATGAAATAAAAATTATTGAATTGATGAGGATGTTTAAAATTATGTCCATTTCATATGTGGTCTAAATGGTACTCTGGTATTTGAAGGGCCATGAATATAGTGGATTTTATTGGTATTTACTTATTTAATTTATAATAGTGGTATAACATATTTTGAATGTTATTTATAAGTATATAGAATGTTCCACGAGGGCCACATGAAAGAGAATTAGGGTTATTGTATTTTCACTTCCACCTGCAATGTGGACAACAACTATTTGCACTCATTGTTGGAAAAGATTTCATTTTTTCACCATATTTTTGATAAGTTTAACATAATATATATATATATAAGGTATTATGTTGTATTTTAAGTGTTATTATTTTAAAATTCTAAAAAATGGTAGACTTTGGGGTTTATTATATAATTTGGCCTCTTAGGGTCTGCCATGGGTATCAAAATTTTCTGAAAGTATTAAATAATCAAGTATTTTATATTGATAATTTTAATAGTGATCATAAGGTATACAATATTAGTTTCTATAAATGTCCATAAAATATATTTTTCATGGATAAAATGTGTAGGGAATTGAATATTTTAGAAGTAATCTTTTATCACTGGACCATGATCAAGTAAAATCTAGAATGTAACCGAAAATATTGAGTTAAACCTTTATATTTTACTCTATGATATTAGATTCATTTTTGAAACAATGGTAAACAATTTTTTATATTCATAAAATATAGTGTATTGTTGAAGGCTTTTTATTAACAATTATATTGTGCTATAACATTAGATACACCCTAGGTAAGGATATTATACTAAATTAATAGATTCCACAAGTGTGTCACGAGGGTTGGCGGTTAAATTCAATAATGACATTTCATTTTATTATATATATATATATATATAACAGTATCATAAATATAAAATTAGCATGTTACCATAGAAATTTTATCAAATACTACTAGAAGTGAGTAATAATTACCTCTCATACAGATGATTATCATACATTCAAAGGAGAATGGGTTTTTTATATCAGTAAATTTGGATATGAACATTGGTAAATAAATGCCATGACAACTGTGATTTCTATTATGGTCTTCATAGAAAATCGTATGATGGCTCCCCTAAATTGTCATCATTAAGTGTGTATTTTATAGGATGTTTTTCTAGGTGAATTTTTATTATTACTTATTGAGATAGATATTGAGTTTAGTATTTATTATTTGGTTGTTTATAATCTCATATCAAGAGTATCTTAATATATATAATAATTGTAAATGACAGAGATGTTGTTTTAGCTTTAAGACCTATATGTGCAAGGATTTGCAACATATATTGCATCTTTAAGGGGTGATCTAGTATTAATCTCAATCATAGGCAAGGGTTGATTGACACTATTTGGGGATTATATGATGTTTAATGATGTCATTTTGAATAATATAAATCCAATAACATACAAATATGGGTTCTAAGATTAGTATATGCGAAAATTATTCATTTTTAAAATTTATTTAATTTTTTTAATCATCAAATATTAGTGAGGATGGATGTCTAGTGACGATGATTTTTATTGTAGTATGACTTAAATTAATTTTTGAGTATCAATGGAAAAATAGAAAATTTATCATAGTAATTAGACAAAAAATAAAAATTAATGGATTTTCTTGGATTATATTCTGGTAATTTAATTTGGGATGAATTTGACTATAATTTTGTTCTAGTTAAATTCTAAGAGATATTAAATGTTTATTAGATATATATTTATCAAAATATTATGACCATGAGAATTCTATTTAGTAGAACCTTAGATGGAAATTTTTAAAGAATGACTATCTCTTGAATGGGGTGTTTCAACATGGCTATGTATAAAATCTATTTTTGAAATTTGGTTTTCATGATGGGAACATTTAGGTCTAATGAAAAGAATATATACCTAAATTTTTATCTCTAATAAATATAGTTTTGAAATTTCAAAAAGGATTAAATATTCCATGTCATAAAACCGAATAGTAAATTTTATTTGATAAGATACAACCTGTGTAGTGTGGATTATTAATAAAATATTTGACGGTGGATTATTTATCTAGGAACATAATACAAATAAAAAACGATTTAATATTCATTAATATACATTTTTTCATCAATATAGAGATTTTTTGTTGTAAAATACACCTCATTATTCATTTATTTAATTATTTTTTTTATTATAAAACCGCTACATCAGTCATGAAATCTACATGATAATGATTTTATATGAAAATGAATCTAATGTCCAATATATGTTCAATTATTTGGAAATAAGGATTCTCATGGATTTGATTATTCATGTAAATTTATATTTAATTTAATATTATTATATCCTATATTTTTTTCCGGTCATGTTGGTATTTTTTGGTTTACCATTGATGAATTTTCTTTTATATAATTTCATTACTTAATTTTTATGATTGATACTATAACATTCATGAGTAATAAATCGATTAATGATAATAGTTTAATTATTATTATTAAAATTATTATTTTTCATGAAGAATTATGATGTTCAGCTGATGAATCATAATGAATTATGGAAAATTATGATGGATATTAATGATTTATAAAGATTGAAAATGTTAACATTCCATAGATTATTCCCTCAATTCCTATCTTCTTTATTTTTTTGAAGAACATTAATATAACTGAATTTATTGGTTTCCTAGACAAAAAAACCCCATCATTAAATTATGGATTTCCTATCCACATAATTTGATTCATTAATGGTTATTTAGTGTTAAAATTGATGATATAAGGTTATGAGGTTTCACTTAGGGTAGTAGATGTGCAACTTGAAACTCCAATAAGGGAATTGGTCATGAATTTGACAAACAGAGATGACAATAATGAATAGTGGTCTATGTTGGATGTTCATAAATATATGGTGAGGTGTTATTGAGGATTTAGGTTCATTAAACATAGATTGTGGTGTACTTATGATCATAGGTCAAAACATTGATGGAAAAGAGCAATTTGAGGTAGAAAATAGGTATGCTATTATAAATTTCTATTGAAATGTTCTCTTTTTATATCAACTACATAGCATGCAATACTCTATGTTATACATCATTTAAATTAAAATATATGGTGGATAGGGTTTACATTGATAATAAATATTACACGAGGGTCAATCTTGGTCATATATCATGTGTTTAAATTTGTATAACTTGATGTTGCACCACCTATACATTCCAGAGATCTAGTTATCCCACAAGTTTTATGGGAAAAATTTCATGACATATTTACTAATACAAAATGGAATTGATAATTTTTTATACATGTCTGTGATATCAGAGAGACCCACACACAATATACCATACATGAAATTTGTTATTGGTAAAACCCACATGATATTTATAGAGTTGGTTCAAATTTAATGTTCTTTGTATGCATTCTTTACCCTGGTGCTATAACTCAATGTTTTCTAGTAAAACACTCTTGTATATAAAAAAGTGTACAAAAATTTAGGTACCATATTTGAAATACCATGTCTATTTACTATATATGTTATAGGATTCTACAATTCCTACTTGAGAATCTCCCAAGGTTTACCCATCATGTACTTTTAGAGTAAATGTTGTGTACTAGGATGTTTAGGGAATTTCACATAACATCTCACTTGAGTGTCAGAATCAAACACATCTGTAGTCCCATTTGAGTGAATTTCCTTTTAGAATATGATAGTGTTAGTTTCATCAATAATATATATTATTTCTTAGTAATTTAGTGTAAATGGTAATTATAATCTATGATAATATTAGGTTTGTTTTGGGATGATATGTTCGGTGTAGAAATTGGTTTTTTAGCCACATTTGAAGTATTATGGATAGGGTGTGGGTATCCCTTTTTTATAATAGCATGTATTTCCCCCTCAAATAATATAAGTGTTCATGTACCTTATTTATATTATGTGATTCCACATTTTAGGAATAATATTGGTACCCTATATATCCAAATGATGTGAGGGTACCCATAATAATGGTGGGGTTGGTATACACATTATATATGTAGTATTGGTCCTCTATATATTAGATTTGGTTATAACTTATGATATAGGACACGTGTCAATCCCCTATAGTGATTCAGATTCCACTTCACTACTCTCCTCCTCATCAATGTTTAATCTCCAAAATATTGTAAAAATGGATTTTTTTTAAGAATTTATGTGTAATGGTAAGATGTAGTGATGTGTGATTTAGGTTGTGAGCCTTATGAAATGATATGATTAATTGTGTAAAATTTTGATATGACATAAAACTAGTTTTTAAAATTCTATATTATGATACATTGGTTACTCCAGTATGCTGGATTTATATAAAATAAAATCCTTAATGGAGAGGAGATAATATTATTTGGATTCTTCTATTTTCATATATTATATTAAATTAAAATATTATAAGTTTCATTAGTATTTTTCATCATTTCCTTATATATATTTTTTTAGGATACTTATTGTTTTATCATTATTTATTTTAATTATTTGTTATTGGGTATTCCATTAATCAAACCCATAGATGAATTCTTCCCACACATGATGTTTTTATAAATAAATTTCACAATTTATTGTTACATTGGAATATATAGAAAAAAAAGAGCTGGTAGAGATATTTCATGACTATTTATGATCTATCATGGTGATTGTGGATTCGTATAATGTTCTCCATAAAATATTTTATAGAGTATAGTGGTAATTTACAAATTTTCACAATGATTATGTTCAGTAATGTCATTCTACTATATATTATCCCCATTTCTATTTTTAATTTGTAATATATTTGTGAAATTTTACTGGAAAGTTGTTGTATCACTCATTCATTGATATATAATTTAATTTTAATATATATATATGGTTGTTGATATATATATATATATATATTATTAGAGTTGTGGTTTTTTTAAATATTTATATTGGATAAATCATACCATATATATTATTCATTTACCATTCTACTCACCACCCCCCCCACCCTGTTAGAGGTGGGATTACGATGGAATACATAACATGCTGCTAGATCAGGTTGGGGGCTTGATGGCTTCAGTTATTTCATAATAGTATTTGAGTGGTATGAGTCACTCAGATGTTCTTTTGAGATATTTCTTTGTGTTTCTGATTTGGAATTAATTATAGTGATACAAAAAGTGTCATTAGAAATTTTATTAGACTTAGAAACCAAGTGTAGGTGTAGTAAATAGAGAATTTTTTTTAAGTCATTCATAACCAGTTAACCAAACAATAACACTAAGGAATAATTTGTATAATAAAACTATATTAGTAAATACAATAGATAGTGGTTAGTCATGATCATACTTACCCTTCTCATATCATATCACCTAGATTTTCTCTTGAAACCATGGTTTCATCTATTAAATAACTTTTTCCAACCATAGATAACTATATAAAATATTTATGTAGGGTCAGGATGAGATATTCTATAATTTGATCCTATTTCACATGATCATGTCATCTAAAATACAACCATAAGTTAAACCATTACATTATATAATTTCCATGCGATTATAGGTTATAAATATGACCATTACTGTTTAGTTCATGCTTTAATATAGAGGATGTGATGGTTCTCAGTAATCCTCAAAGGACTATTTATTCACTTGATACACTATATGTGATTCAAATATGAATACTTCTTGAGAATTTGAGGATATTCGAGTCCCTAAGGTGGTATTGTAATAGTTAGATTCCAAGAATCACATTTCCTATTTGGTTTAAATATTTTCTAACCATATGGATGCACATTATTTGAGTTTCCTTCCTGATATAGATAGTTATTTGAACTCAAAGATTACTCAAAATAGTGTGGTATTACTCTACCATATTTGGATTATGAGTTATTTTTTTTAGAATTTATAATCAATGATGATGATTTTGTATATGGGTTGGATGTACTTTGACCGTTTTGCGGAAAATTATGGGGTTATACTGGTTTCATGATGATAGTTTAAAAATGGAACCTCGATTTTTACCTTGAAATTAAATTACCTATTTTCCTAACATTGATTGGTTTCCCTGAATTATTACTTCATAATTTTTTGAAAATTTCATTTTTTCAATTTCAATCCTATTTGGTTATACATTTATATGGATATTTTCAATAAGAATACTCACTTAACCTTCAGTTTATACAGTTTTCCCTAAGATTGACGTCTATAAGCTTCTTCTAAATCAGATATGGATTCAAAATGGAAACTATGGATTATATGTAGAAGATATTTATGAAAATTTATTTACTTATTGTACAGATTGTCTTAAAAATGTGTACTCATAAAAATAATGTGGAAGGAAAATATGTCCAGATATTGGTTAGTTGACATGAGTTGAGGAGGGAAAATAAAAGTTAGAACTAAAATGTTTCACTAGATAGTTAAAGAAATCAGTGGCACCTGATGATATTCATGGAACTAAGGGACCCTTCGGAGGGAAGCCAATTTTTTTGAAAATCCTGTTGAAGATATGAATTAGATCATTTCTAGTGATGATAATGACTCTCTTCCTGAGATGTATAACAAATTCTTAAGTTTTTTTTAGTGTCATCCAAGGATCTCTAAGTGATCCCACTGATATTTCTCCCACATTAGAGGGGGGTCAATATGATCCCAATAACTCGTCTAAATCCCATATGGATGTACATGATTGTTCACAACAACCCATAGTGTTCTTTTCCATTCTTATGCTACAAAAGTGAGGAAAGTGGTGCATGATTCGGATGGTTATATTGCGCCTCATCCTATTAAAACAATTAATCGTAAGGATTATTCCACAATGGAGTGAATTTTTCTTACTACATCCTCAGGATTATATACTGAAATGATCGTGGTCCCTTTAAAATATAAATTTCTCAAATAAGTATCCCCTTTTATTTATGAAGGGAATTTGGATGACATATATAAGATTAAAAATCATGTTAGGGCTGCCAAAGATGGTCTCAATGAATATATCTATTCAATCACTGAAGAAAATGACTCAATGATGTTTTAAAGATATAAAAAATGGGATATTAGTTTTTAGGAATATTTTCAAATCACGTAGCATATGATCTTTATAATTTAAATTAATTTTGAAAACAATACCAAATCTTACAACGGGTCACAAATTTTTCTTTTAGATTCTATATGGTGGGAAATAAGATGATTTCTGAGTTTTTTATGTCTCCATGGTTATATTAATGATTAATGTATTTTGTAGATCAATTTTTTTCTTTTGTATTCTTCGTGTATTTTTGTTGATCATCACTTATGTTTATTTATGTTTTTGAAGTTTTATGGATTTGGTGTCTTGATCTAGGGTCTATGATGTAGGGATGAGTTTTTACTAGTTTAGAGCGGCAATGTATGGTGATGATAATTTTCTAACTGCTAATCCAGTGTCTTGAATGTTTATTATCATGTATATGAAAAATTTATCTATCTTTTGAACCACATTCACGACCATGAATATTTCAATAAAGAAGGGTTTAGTGTTGTGGATGACTAAAATGAGGCATGCGGTGCACATTAGAGATTAATTTGTGTGAAAAGTTTATAGAAAAATGATGCTCAAATATTTATTAGTGAGTTAAAAATAAAAGATAATGTCAATTATGTCTTCAATTACCTATTTAAGTACTATTTTAAGATTATTTTTTAAATTAACTATCCAAGATGGAGAAGAAAAAATTGTCCTTAATCATTTGGATTTCCTTGGTCACTACTTGATGATTGAGTCTGTTTATATAGAGAAAATCATCCTTTTTTGTAAGGTTTTTGGGTATTTCTTGGGAAACTATTGGGTTTCATTTGAATAGACAACAATATCTCCTAAAATTACCCATGAAAAGCATCAGAAAATTTCCCTTAGAGATGGGGTTGAGAGATGTTGAATACAACCTAACAAAGGGTGACAGTTGTAGGATGATATCCAAGATATATGCCTATGTTTTTTCTCTTCCTTGGATGATGAACTAGATGATTATCAACTTAACGCACTTTTTATGTAATGTGTATACTTACATCTAGTGAAAAAAACATTTCACACCATGTCAGCACATTATTTCTAACTTTTATTTTAATTTTTTTTGTATGAGTTGGGTAACAAACACATGATGAAATAATTTTGGTGCTATTATTTTTCAATTATAAGTGCACTATGATGGACCAAGTATTTGGGTTAAGTAATTTTGAACTAAGAGTGTGATAGCCATGTAGGATTTGTCTTTTTTGGGTCATATATGGCTTTACGGAACATCCAAAAGATAAATTTTAGATGTTTCCCCATGTAACATGCTCTATCATTTGATGATATAGTGAAAAATGAAATTAGTGACTACTTATCGAGTACTTGGATGTCTAGAGAGTGGTGCGGGTAGGCCCTAAAGTTCCACCGAGTGGCTGATGATCAATGCTCTTGCACCTGATGGATAGAAGGTTCCCAATTCTATTGTACCAGGTACATAGTTACCTTCTACTATGTTTTAAAATTAAAAATTTATTTTAATTAATAAATTTTAAAATTAACATTTATGATATGAAGGTTTATTTTCAATCCATTCACATAGGTGTCCCACCCCCAACCCCACCATATTATTCTTTCTCCCCTAATAATGGATTTATCACATTATTCTTCTAATGATTGAGGGGTCTATAACAGAGGATAATTTTGAATAATGAAATGTAAAGACCCGTAAAATTCAATGGAAATTTTTTCTTAATTTTCATTGAGATTTTACAAGAATTCGGTTTCTGACGGCACTTGATTCCGAGGCCCGGTGTGCTAGGAATTTCTATCCGAAGTTTAGCTCGAGTACGTTCAGTGAACGAACGAGCGGGTTTTTCTAACTTTTGAACCGGTGCTCGGAATCGAATTCCGAGGTCACCAATGAATTCGCAGCGCCGGTATTTGCTTAGGAACACCTTTTCCGGAGTTGCGTTTTCACGGGAGGAGTTGTTAAAAATTTGTGGAAGATAAAATAAAAATTTATTTACAATTTTTATTTCTTTTAAGTGGTTTATCCATTGAGTGGAAGTTGGGGTAACCACCCAACTTCCCATGGGAGGTTATGAGAGTGGTGGGTCCCACACTAACCCCACCCCTTCATCTTCCCTAACCTTCCATAACCCTCCATTTATTAAGTCAAGTTGAGTTAATTAATTGAGGGAATTAATTCAACTTTTGAAATTCCAATGCTTAAGTTATGTTAATAAAATAAGTGATGAACTTATTTTATTTTGGTTGAAATCTTATTGTGTGAGTCTTTGGAGAAAAGTTGAGGAGCTTGAAGAACTTCTTCTTCTTCTTCGACGATGAACGTGAAGAACGCGAAGGACGCTGGATCCTCGGAAATCGACGATGTGATGCCAACGAATCATTTCTCCACGAGGCGACTCTCTCCTTCCGTGACGTCTTCTTCCGCGACGGTTATTTCCACGATGAACCCTCGCTCAACGATTTCGACGAGGTAGGGGTTTATTTAAATTGGTCTTCCTGATTACTTCTATTGCCATTCTTCGTGAAACTTTTCCGCTTGCTATCGATTAACGGGAGGGGGCCGGACCGCACAAACACGGCCGACCCTCCTCCCTTAATTCTTGTATTGTTGCGGTTCGAAGTAAAATGATGTGGTGTCGACGCACCGCGCGGGATCGTGTGGAAAGGATGTGAGGCACCGTCGCGCCGCACTGATGAAGTTGAATAAGGTCACAGCGCCGTTCCGCCGCACCGGAGAATCATGAAAACACCGCGGCCGGAGCGGGGCCGTGGTGGAGGGGCGCGGCGCCGTCGCGCCACGCCGGACGGTCCAAGGCCGCGGCGGAGCAGGGGAAACGGCGGCCGGTTCCGGGCTGCCGGCGTCGGAGCTGGGGGACCGACACTTGCCGTTTCGGTGGCGGCAACAGCTGGCCGACCGGAGCGGGCCGGCCGGACAGGGGAAGAGCTGGAGGGTACGACCCCTAGCAGGCCTGCATGAGCGACCCCATAATGGGGGTTGTGGTTACGAAACGGCGGGCAGCCCCCCCCCCCCCCCATCCGCTCGGCCGAACGGTCGATCCACATGGCTGGCGCCAGCACGCCGAGCCGGCTGCCCAGGCCGGTCTGCCAGGCCGGGCTGGGTCGTGCCCCGCCGGGCCGGACCTCGACCCGGGACGGGTTGACCCAGTTCTGGCCGACCCAGAGGGTATCGGGCTGAGTCGGACCGGGCCCGAACCCCCCTATTACCGGACTGTTTCGTTCTATTGCCCATAACATGATTTGCGGACCTCCGATAGACATACCGTCAGCGGTGATGCAATCATTGGAACGAGATGGTCTTTTTGGTATATTACACTTAAGGTTTCGGAGTAATTTGGGTTCGGCCGGGTTGGTTCGTACACGAAACCAACCGGGGCCTCGGAGCAGAAACACTTATAACTTGAGTTTCGGACGTCCGATTGATGTGCCGTCGACTTTGTTGGATTCCTCTAAGTGAGAAGGACCTTTTTGGATTACTCCACTCGAGGTTTGGATGCAGTTTTAGTACAGTCGGGTTGGTTTTTACTTAAAAACCAACCGGGCTCCTTGAACGAAAAAGCCAATAACTCTCAGACCGGGCGTCCGATTGACGCACCGTCTGCGACGTTGAGTTCCTGTTGATGATACGGAAATTTTGGATACATCAACTCCGAACTATGTGTCAGTTGATCTATCAGCCCCTTGGCTCATGGAGCGAACCCTCCCGAACGAGCTTGCTGTGTGCAGGAACCTTAGAGATGGCTGCGACTGTGACGACAATGACGATTGTACAGAAATCCTCCGTGGATTCGACGGAAATGACTACAACACTCAGTGATCCTACGTGGATAAGTGCTACCGATCCTGTGTGGGTCAGATCCTGTGTGGGTCAGTGCTCAGTGGTCCTGTGTGGGCCAGCGCCTACAGATCTTGTGTGGGTCCGATCCTGTGTGGGTCATTGCGGGGGTTAGTTACCTATCGATCCTTTGTGGGTCATTGTGGGGGTTAATTACCTATCGATCCTTTGTGGGTCATTGCGGGGGTTAGTACCTATCGATCATGTGTGGTTCTGACGGCTTAGATGAATCAGTGGAAATATCTGATCATCTCTATCATCTTACGAAGAAGTATACCTGTGTGAGCTGAATCTTGACTTTCAATCCTTATCTTCGATAAGATTGACTTGATATCCTGTGTGGATTACGTTTTTCTTTCCTGTGTGGATTGTGTTGTGCTATCTTGTGTGGATGTGATCGAACTCGGGCTCGGATGTTGGATCCAAACGCGAATTGATGACTTAGGTATATGTATGGGCATATACCTAAGTAGTGTTGGATGTTACTTCGTGATTGTATCTTTCCTTTGTAGATTATCCTTTGTGGATTCTGGGAGACCTTCAGGGGTCTCGGGGTCCCTACTGAGTATCTTATACTCACCCCTACACAGGCTATGCCCACACTACGTTGTGTTGGTTGCAGACGACGGACAGCACTAATCGTGGTTGAGGCTTGCGGAGCAGGTCGGTACCTGGAGGTGGACCACTGGGCGGGACGTACTCGAAGCAGACGGCTGGACCCGAGGAGCTGTGGAGGCTATCTGTACCCACCCTTCAGGTGGGACTTCCAGTGGATGGATCGACGCTTCGGCTTTACTTTTCAGTTGTTGTACTCTCTTTTCAGTTGTACTTTACTTTCAGTTTGGGTTTGTATTATGGACCACTTACTTTTCCGCACTTACTATTGTACCCAATTTTTACTCAGTGTTTACTTCTACTGGCTTACTCTGTGGTGTTTGTTTGCTTTACAAAGGAAATGCCTTCTTTTTTTACCAGGAATTACGCCTTGGTGCTAGTCGCCAGCCCCTGGCCTATGGAAGGCGGGCTTGGGGTAGTCACGACACGGTCCCTGAGGATGGGTTGTGACAAATTCGTATCAGAGGAATTAGGTTCTATCGCAGAACTTTGGACTCTGATCTTTCTTCTATGTGAAGCAACAGTGTTAAGCATATTGGGTGTGGTTATCAGTCTAGGGAGTCCAGTGTTGGTGCGGCGACCGACGTATCCGTACACCAGGACCCTGACTTCTGATTTCTGACTTAATACACAAAAACATTGATTGCATGTGTGATTCAAGTTTTCTTTGTGATTACTTTATGTCAGCTCACCAGGTATAATGCTTGACCATGGAGCACCTGTTTCTTTTTAGGATGGCTCCACGATGGCAGCCAGCTAGGGTTCTGAGAGTTGTGTGTGATGACATCCCACCGACCGACGAGGCCTCGGTACAGGGCCCTTTGATAGCAGAGGCACTGGTGATACCTCTACCTGCCGAGCCGTCGATGATACCAGCCCCAGCCGCTGACGATGCACGTCGCCCTAGTGCACTGCATGAGTTTCAGCATCAGCGACCGCCCAGGTTCCGCGGGGAGACGGACCCTCAGGCAGCCAAGGATTCGCTGGAGGCATTTGTACGGGTTTTCAGGTTAGTGAGGACACCAGCAGACCTCATGGTGATCCTCGCAGTGAGCCTACTGCACCCGGCAGCAGGCAGATGGTGGAGCTTGATGCTCCAGGTGCACGACGAGGCATCTCTTCTCTATATGGACTTTGAGAGCCTCTTCCGCTCGGATTTCGTCCCAGCCACACTTCGTGTGGTGCGCATCTAGGAGCTTTTACAGCTGCGGTAGGGAAGCTTGACGGTCGCCCAGTACTCGGCGAGATTTACTGATCTCTCGCGCTATTCGACAAACATGGTACGGGACCCATTCTTCTGGTCGCGGACCTTTGAGAAGGGATTGAGGCAAGAGATCAGGGCATCACTGATCTCCCTCATCATTCCGACTCAGGTAGGGGTACTGGAGCGAGCCCTTTTGATCGAGAGCTTCATTTTTGAGCCTTCATCAGCAGCGAGACCTACCGCAGGGCGGCACGTAGCAGGGTCTTCTGTAGCAGGCAGTCGACGGATGACTCATGGGTCCATGTAGACCAGACCCTCAAGCAGACGACCTTAAGACACTGGCTCAGTGGTGTGGGGCACACAAAGCGGAGCTAGTCTTTCGAGAGGCAGACAGTGTTACGCATGCGGCGGGCAGGGCCACATGGCTCATGACTGCCCAACCTGCCGTGTCGAGGAGGAGAAGATGGTTGAGGGACCACCCAGGCAGAGGCAGAGGGTCGACCATGCCAGTCCACAGGGAGTAGGTGGACGAGGCAGAGGATCTGGCCGAGCAGCAGGTGGTGGGCGATACTTTGAGGCTCTACCACCACCACCACCAGGAGGTCCACCCCGACCACAGGGAGCTGGCGGACAGAGACAGGCACAGCTTCAGGCAGCGGAGGCCTACGACCACGGCGTGCCCAAGATGATTCGAGGTACTATCTATGTATATTCCACCCTTGCTGTAGTTCTTCTAGACACAGGAGTGAGTCATTATTTCATATCCACTGCCCTTGTTCGGAGCTCGGAGATTCCGACGGAGTCGTTGGCTCCATCCTTATGGCTAGAGACTCCTACGAGAGCAGACTCGATGATTACGCACTGGTGCCGGCAGTTTGAGATTACTCTAGGAGGTGAGAGCTTCGGCTGGGATCTTCTTGTAGTGGCGTCGAGTCCTTACGACGTCATCTTGGGCATGGATTGGTTATCTACAGTCCATGCTTAGATTGACTGTATTAGGCACAAGGTGCGATGTGTACGCACCGACGAGAGCAGGTTCACCTTCACCGGCGAGAAGGGAGCCTTCGCAGCACAGGATGGACTCTCGCAGAGGAGAGGACAGCCCATCACTCATTAGTTGGATAGCCTCATCCTAGGATCGGTTGACGTGCGGAGACATGGTTTTCTTGCAGTGGTGGATCAGTATACGGACGTTTTCCCCGATGACATTCCAAGACTACCTCCTCGCAGAGAGGTAGACTTTTATATTGATCTGTACCCTGGGACAGCCCCGATATCCACTCCATCATATCGGATGGCCCCCACTGAGCTTCGAGAGCTACAGGTACAGTTGGAGTACTTGTAGGGAAAGTGATTCATCCGACCCAGTGTTTCACCCTGGGCTTCCCCGATATTGTTCGCCAAGAAGGCGAATGGGAGCTTGCGACTTTGTGTCGACTATCGTCGCCTAAACCAGGCGACAGTGAGGAAAAAGTATCTGCTACCGAGGATTGATGACCTCTTTGATCATCTCAAGGGATCATGGTGGTTCCCAAATATAGACCATAGATCAGGCTATCATCATCTCAGAGTTCGGGATGAGGACGTGTAGAAGATGGCCTCCAGATGTCGGTATAGCCACTATGAGTTCTTGGTTATGCCATTCGGCATAACCAATGCTCCAGCAGTGTTCATGGCCCTCATGAACAGGATCTTTCAGCCATACCTCGATCGATTTGTCGTGGTCTTCATCGATGACATTTTGATTTATTCGACGACTGAGGAGGAGCACGCCTACCACTTGTGGGTTGTACTGGACACACTCCGAGAGCACCATATTTACAGAAAGATCTCGAAGTGTCAGTTCTGGATACGTGAGGTCCACTTCTTGGGACACGTCATCTCTGAGGCAGGAGTTGCGGTGGATCCTGCGAAGATTGAGGCAGTGCTAGCTTGGGAGCCACCTAGGAGCATGACAGAGGTGCGGAGTTTCTTAGGACTAGCTGGATACTACCGAAGATTTGTGCCAGACTTCTCCAGAGTTGTGGAACCACTCTCAGCCTTGAAGAAGAAGGGGAAACCCTTTGTGTGGTCAGACAGTTGTCAGCAGAGCTTCCGGGAGCTGAGACAGAGATTGACCAGCGCGCCTATCCTGAGGCTACCAGATGAGGGAGTTGGATACATAGTTTAATGCGATGCATCAGGGACCGGACTTAGATGTTTCCTGATGTAGGAGCGGGCCATGATCGCCTATGGATCACGTCATTTGAGGCAGCATGAGCAGAACTATGCTACCCATGACCTGGAGTTAGTAGCAGTGGTCTTCGCTCTGAAGATGTGGCGACACTATCTGATGGGCGAGCGCTTTACAGTCTATTCTGACCACCAGAGTCTCAGGTATATCTTCTCATAGAAGGACATAAACCTGAGACAGCGGTGATGGCTCGAGTTCCTCCAGGAATATGACTTTGAGATATTCTATACTCCTGTAAAGGAGAACGTGGTAGTCGATGCTCTCAGCAGGAGGATGGGAATTCAGCTACTGGGCGAGGCAACAGAGTAGCTAGCCGCTTTGAAGATATCCTTCATGGATAGAGATGGAGTATCCTTCTGTCAGTCACTCACAGTCACTCCTCCACTACTACAATGGGTCAGAGAGGCACAGCGTGGGGACACAGACTGTGAGACGTGGCGTGCACAGATATCCTCATGACAGGCACCTGATGGATTCTCCATGGGAGGAGAGCATGATGTCCTTTTCAGAGGACGTACCTTGGTACCAGTTTCTTTATGAGAGGATTTGCTGAGAGAGTTTCACACTTCCCATTTGGCGGTACATCCTGGAGTGGCGAAGATGTACCAGGATCTCAGACGACAGCACTGGTGGCCAGGCATGAAGAAGGCTGTGGTAGAGTTCGTTTCTCGATGCCTCACCTGCCAGTAGGTGAAGGCAGAGCACCAAGTACCATTAGGCTTGGTGCAGCCCTTGGAGGTCCTGGAGTGGAAGTGGGACGGGATATCTATGGACTTCGTGACTGGACTTCCACGCACTTCCAGAGGTCACGACTCCATTTGGGTGATTGTCGACCGACTCACCAAGTCGGATCACTTCTTACCCATCAGAGATCAGGGCTCAGTGGAGAGCTTGGGACGTCTCTACATTCAGAAGATTGTGCGGCTTCATGGTGTGCCATCATCTATCATCTTCGATCGAGATTCTCACTTTACTTCCCGACTTTGGAAGGGGTTGCATGAGGCATTCGAGACGCAGCTACGTCTGAGTACCGCCATTCACCCTCAGACAGATGGTCTGATGGAGAGGACCATTCAGACTCTCGAGGACATGCTCTGCGCATGTGTCCTCCACTTTGGTCATAGTTGGGAGGACCACCTACCCTTGGTGGAGTTCGCGTACAACAACAGCTACCACTCCACCATCAGGATGGCACCATACTAGGCATTGTACGGCCAACCTTGCAGGTCACCTCTGTGCTGAACAGACCCTGGGGATTCAGCACTTGTGGGACCAGAGATGGTCCAGGCCATGACAGAGAAGGTCCAGGTCATCCAGGAGTGGATGGGGACAACTCAGAGCCGACAGAAGTCTTATGCTGACAGAAGGCGGAGGCCACTGGATTTTGAGGATGGCGACCACGTCTTCTTGTGGGTCTCACCTCGACGTGGTATATGGAGATTTAGTCGAGGCGGCAAGTTGTCTCCACGCTTCATCGGACCATTCCAGGTCCTCAGTAGGATTGGTGAGGTGTCTTATCGTCTGGATCTACCACCTCAGTTGCACCGAGTGCACGACGTCTTCCACGTATCTTAGTTGAGGAGATACGTGCACGACCCGACGCATATCATTGACCATGGGGAGCTAGACATTGATGATGGGGTGACTTTTGCGGAGGTCCCAGTGGAGATCGAGGATCGACAAGAGCAGGTCCTACATGGACGGTCGATTCCTCTAGTGTGAATCATATGGAAGCACGGGAACCTCCAGGAGAGCACTTGGGAGCGGGAGGCTCAGATGTGTGCCCAGTACCCACATTTTTTCCCCTAGTTTTTGATGTATCTTTACGGGGACATAAATCCCTTAGGTGGGAGTAATGTAAAGACCCGTAAAATTCAAAGGAAATTTTTTCTTAATTTTCTTTGGGATTTTACAAGAATGCGGTTTCTGAAGGCACTTGATTCTGAGGCCCGTTGTGCCCGGAATATCTATCCGAAGTTTAGCTCGGGTACGTTTAGTGAACGAACGAGCGGGTATTTCTAACTTTTGAATCGGTGCTCAGAATCGAATTCTGAGGGCATCAATGAATTCGCAGCGCTGGTATTTTCTTAGGAACACATTTTTCGGAGTTTCATTTTCATGGTAGGAGTTGTTAAAAATTTGTGGAAGATAAAATAAAAATTGAGTTACAATTTTTATTTATTTTAAGTGGTTTATCCATTGAGTGGAAGTTGGGGTATCCACCCAACTTCCCATGGGAGGTTATGAGAGTGGTGGGGACCACATGAACCCCACCCCTTCATCTTCCCTAACCTTCCATAACCCTCCATTTATTAAGTCAAGTTGAGTTAATTAATTGAGGGAATTAATTCAACTTTTGAAATTAAAATGATTAAGTTATGTTAATAAAATAAGTGTTGAAATTATTTTATTTTGGTTGAAATCTTGTTGTGTGAGTCTTTGGAGAAAAGTTTAGGAGCTTGAAGAACTTCTTCTTCTTCTTCGATGAAGAACGCGAAGAACGTGAAGGATGCCGAATCCTCATAAATCGACGACGCGATGCCGGCGAATCATTTCTACGCGATGCTACCCTCTCCTTCTGCGACATATTCTTCCGTGACGAACCCTCACTCAACGATTTCGACGAGGTAGGGGTTTATTTAAATTGGTGTTCCTGATTACTTTTATTTTCATTCTTCGTGAAACTTTTCCGCTTGCTATCGATTAACGGGAGGGGGCCGGACCGCACAAACACGGCTGACCCTCCTCCCTTAATTCTTGTATTGTTGCAGTTCGAAGGAAAATGATGCGGTGCCGACGCACCACGCAGGATCGTGTGGCAAGGATGTGCGGCGTCGTCGCGCCGCGCCGATGAATTTGAATAAGGTCGCAATGCCGTTCCGCCGCGCCGGAGGATCACGAAAACACCACGGCCGAAGTGGGGCCATGGCGGAGGGGCACGGCGCCGTCGCGCTGCGCCAGACGGACGAAGGTCGCGGCAGAGCAGGGGAAACAGCGGTCGGTTCCGGGCCGCCGGCGTCGGAGCAGGGGGACCGGCCCTTGCCGATCCCATGGCGTCAACAGCCGGCCGGCTGGAGCGGGTCGGTCGGACAGGGGAAGAGTCGGGGGTTACAACCCCCGGCTAGCCAGCATGAGCGGCCCCATAATGGGGGTCGCGGTTACAAAACGGGGGGCAGCCCCCCCACCCCCATCCACTCGGCCGAACGGTCGAGCCACCTAGCCGGCGCCAGCACGCCGGGCCGGCTGCCCTGGCCGGTCTGCCAGGCCGGGCCGGGCCACGCCCAAGCGGGCCAGGCCGGGCCGGGCCGCGCCCAAGCGGGCCGGACCTAGACCCGGGACGGGTCGACCCGGTTTGGGCCGACCCAGAGGGTATCGGGCCGGGTCGGACTGGGCCCGAAACCCCCTATTACCGGGCTGTTTCAGTCTGTTGCCCATAACGTGGGCTTCAGACCTATGATCGATGCACCGTCAGCGGAGATGCGATCCTTAGAACGAGATGGTCGTTTTGGTATATTACACTCAAGGTTTCGGAGTATTTAGTGTTCGGCCGGGTTGGTTCGTACATGAAACCAACCGGGCCCTCAGAGCAAGAACGCTTATAACTTGAGTTCTGGACGTCTGATTGACGTGCCGTCGACTTTGTTGGATTCCTCTAAGTGAGACGGACCTTTTTGGATTACTCCACTCGAGGTTTGGATGCATTTGGAGTACGGTCAGGTTGTTTTGACTTAAAAACCAACCGGGCCCGTGGAACGAAAAAGCCAATAACTCTCAGACCAGGCGTCCGATTGACGCGCCGTCTGCGACGTTGAGTTCCTGTTGACGATACGGAACTTTTGGATACATCAAATCCGGACTATGTGTCAGTTGATGTATCAGCCCCTCAGCTCGTGGAGCAGACCCTCCCGAACGATCTTGCTGTGTGCGGGAACCTTAGAGCTGGCTGCGACTGCGACGATGATGACGACTGTACAGAAATCCTTCGTGGATTCGACGGTGACGACTACCGCACTCAGCGATCCTACGTGGATCAGTGCTACCGATCCTGTGTGGGTCAGATCCTATGTTGGTCAGCGCTCAGCGGTCCTGTGTGGGCCAGTGCCTACAGATCCTGTGTGGGTCTGATCCTGTGTGGGTCATTGCGGGGGTTAGTTACCTATGGATCCTTTGCGGGTCATTGCGGGGGTTAGTTACCTATCGATACTTTGTGGGTCATTGCGGGGGTTAGTACTTATCGATCCTGTGTGGGTCCGACAGCTTAGATGAATCAGTGGCAATATCTGATTATCTCTATCGTCGTACGAAGAAGTATACATGTGTGAGATGAATCTGGACTTTCAATCCTTATCTTCGATAAGATTGACTTGATATCCTGTGTGGATTAAGTTTTACTTTCCTGTGTGGATTTCGTTGTGCTATCCTGTGTGGATGTGATCGAACTTGGGCTCAGATGTTGGAGCCAAACGCTAATTGATGACTTAGGTATATGTATGGGCATATACCTAAGTAGTGGTGGATGTTACTTTGTGATTGTATCTTTCCTTTGTGGATTATCCTTTGTGGATTCTGGGAGACCTTCGAGGGTCTCGGGGTCCCTACTCAGTAGCTTATACTC
Organism: Viscum album; assembly: GCA_963277665.1. NCBI lineage: Eukaryota > Viridiplantae > Streptophyta > Magnoliopsida > Santalales > Viscaceae > Viscum > Viscum album. Next base: position 2,001,311,072 of record OY728157.1, read on the forward strand.
ACCCCTGTACGGGCTATGCCTGCACTATGTTGTGTTGGTTGCAGATGACGGACAGTACTGATCGTGGTTGAGGCTTGCGGAGCAGGTCGGTACCTGGAGGTGTACCACTGGGCGGGACGTACTCGGAGCGGACGGCTGGACCTGAGGAGGTGTGGAGTCTATCTATACCCACCCTTCAAGTGGGACTTCCAGTGGACGGTTCGACATTGCGTCTTTACTTTTCAGTTGTTGTACTCTCTTTTCAGTTGTACTTTACTTTCAGTTTGGGTTTGTATTCTGGCCCACTTACTTTTCCTCACTTACTGTTGTACCCAGTTTTTACTCAGTGTTTACTTCTGCTTGCTTGCTCTGTGGTGTTTGTTTACTTTAAAAAGGCAATGCCTTCCCTTTTTTCTGGGAATTATGCCTTGGTGCTAGTCGCCAGCCCCTGGCCTATGGAAGGCAGGCTTGGGGTAGTCACGGCACGAGCCCCGAGGACGGGTCGTGACATGAAATGCATTCCTTGAATATATTTTTAGTTTTTCATAATTTTTATGGATTTAAACTAAAATAAACATTTCAGAATTTATCATATAGTTTTTATATTTTTTCCTCCATGAGAGTAATCATGTTATAGGATTTTATGTGCAAGACTCTTCTCGTATCATGTAGGTGGTCCCAATACCATTCATGTTTTTATGTGTGTTTATACATAGGTATATGCATTTATATTTCCATAAATCCCCATAAGGTTTTTATTATTCATGTATTATTCCTAAGGTTAGTCTCATGAGGGTAACAGAGGATTGGGAAATAGACTATTATTTCATTTTTCATGTTTTATTTTATATTTTTTTCATGTGATGTTAGATGTTATAAGTAGATGATCCTAATGACTTGATGTTTTGTTAAGTTCCTTAATAATGTTATATGTATAACTAGTGTCGATATGGGGTGATGTGGTTCTCCAATGTAACATGGATGACGATGACCATTGTCTTTGTAGGAGATTGGGGTTTATTGTATGATTTGTTTTCATCAGTTATTGGGGTTTTGCAGCAAAAAATATAGTGGGGGATATTGGGGTTTGGTGTCGATATGAAAGGGTGAAAGATGTTTTGTCAATACTTGGTTTTCTTGTGTTCTACTCCATACGTATGCTTCATAGGGTTATGGTGTTGATCTTAGAATCATTTTATGGATGCATTTTATGGTTTTTCATATGATATTGGTGGTGGTTAAGATCATAAATTGTATCAGGTTCTAAACATACTAGTTTTGTATCAAGCTATTGAGTTAATTAAATGTTCAAAAACAAGATTGATATGGTAATTATTGTATGGTATGTTGATATTCAGTTGGGGTACCATTTCTAATGGTGTATAATAATACTTCGTATTTTGATATGGAATATTCCTTCATGTGGCATGGAATTAGTCGGAAGGACATGAGGGTTTCATGTTTGAGGGACCGTGTGTGTGACATCCCACTGTAGCACTGGTTGAAGCATATGATGAATTAACTCAAGAATTGATGAGAAGAGTGTGGATTAATTTGTAATATTAAATTTATTTTAATTTATCTCAATTTATATCCAATAAAAAAATTGGATGATGGTTAAAAACACCATTGGTGGTGGTTAAAAAAATATCATATAAACACCATGCATGTTCCCTATAGATCATTTGAAAACATATAATTTCATGACACAGGGAAGAGAAAGAGACTATAGTCTAGGTCAAAGTGAATGGAAATGTTGTATATTAATGGGTGATTTATTGATGGATTTTAGATAGTATGGGAGGATCGTTAGTGGTTATATTGAATATCCTTTCTTACTTTCTTCTTATTTGTTTTTTATCAACCAATGGGTTGTCCTAATTTCCTTTTCATTACTAGAATGACATTATATAGTATAATTATACTTCTTATAAGTTGTATATTTTTTATTTCAACTATTGATTATTTATTATTCAATGTGTTTCTATTATGTTTATTATTTTGATTATAGAGTGTAGTTTCTCACCCCCACTACATCACAAGGCCTCTATTCTAGCTAATAAACACTAGTTTATAGGGATGTGAGTCATATTTTTAGTGTCTCAAATTCCTAGGTTCAAATTGGTAAATATATTTTGGGGACACAATGAAATAATATGATTATGGATCTTCACTTTTATTTTGTGTTTTTATAGATTATATATTTAGGTATTTTTTGGGTCTTTGAATGTATTTCAAATTGTGTACCTCAATGGAATATGTTCCATATGAAATAAATGTATCTTGGGGAATTGTTAACTCTATTTTTGTTTCAATAGACATAGATGAGTTATTAGATCTATATAGTGTTGTCATATAATGTTATTAAATTATTTTATCGAATGAAAATATCAAGAGGCAATAGGTGGTAACCATGGATTATTATATGCATCTATGATTGACATGGAATATTTTATCATTAATGTGGTTTTTATTTGATTTTTTATTTTTTGGATATTTTTACATTTAAACTATAACCTATATGCTATTTTCCCATATTTATTTCATGTTTCATTTTAATCAGATATACCTATTTTGTGATTTCTAATAAAATATGATTTATAGATCCCATGTGTGTGTTTCGTACATTTCATCAGAATAGGTATATAAGATTGTAAGGATAGATGATATGAGAAATGGGTGTGAGAGGGGAGGTGTATGATTTATTATGATTCATTTCATGGTACAATTTTCTATATTTATAATATTTAGACTGTTATACATGTATTGATCATTAAGTTTGGTTCACAGTGATATTCCATCTACAATACCTCTATTGAAGTTCCAGGAGGGTAGGTATGTGGTTCCATTGAGTTATGCGCTAGATGTGACCCATGAGAGTGGAGACAAGAATGAGTTGGATGGAGTGGTATAGAACTAGGATGGTTAGCCACAACAATTAGAGTAGACAGAGAATTGGTTTGATAATGTACGCTGGGAGAACTCTATATTGGTTTTACAAAGAATGGATTTGGAAGCTCATGTAGATAATTTTTCCGTAGAGTATCATGTAAGATATTTCTAGTCAAAAGACCATCCCTTGATTCAACGAGGGGGTAGACCATAGGCATTCGACTACTAGATCAATTGGATTCAGATTATATGAAATCATATTGAGATTCCATCAAATTTGAATCCCAATATGATCAAATATATTCATAAGGGACTATTAAATTTTTACATGGATGTGTATGTTTAAGAGGGAATATAGGAGGAGATGAACAAGATGGTTATTTAAGTGGAATTATTTGAGAAACTTTTACATGAGACACCAATGTTGGACTTAACCTAGTAGATAATATACCTTTTATAGGTGGATATATTAGTTGTGATTTATGGAGTCGGTTAATTGATTTATATTTATTTTCACAGACATTGGTAGGGGTTGAGATCCCATGGATTTTTACATTTTACATTTCTATTCAAAAATATATTAGGGTATAGGTAAATATTTTTATGTTGATATAATTTTATGAAGTAAAATATTATGAGATAATAACTGAGATAAACATGAATTTAATATGTTTTCACAATTATATGATGTTGTTTGTTTGGAGGAGTAGCGAATCTTTAGGTTTCCATAAGTGGTTTTATGAGAATACATTGAAAGGGATATAGAGTAAGGGATAAAATTTTCCATCATGTATTGGGTTATCGGTGAGGTGTTACTAGTGATGATTGATATGGATTATCTCAACTAATTGTGATCATATTCCCAAGGAGTGTTAGAAGTGTGTCCAAATGAGTTAATGTGAGTGGTTTTTATTAATAGGTATTTTGTAGGATAAAGTTTTTTTGTTTGTACAAACTCGACCATATTAATTAGGACAAGGAAAAATCCCCAGAGGTAGTATATGAGATTCAATTTCATGGTCTAGTTCTAGTATTATGAGGAATACACAAATTGTGGGTGAATTTTATGGAATAAAATATAACTTTATAATAAGGACATGAATTAGATTATTATACTTCCATTCAACTACATTTTATAAATATGACACACCTAGAGTGGTTCCAAGAGTCACTAATTATTAGTGGCATACTTTTTAAATATGGGTGTTTGTTTTTTTCATTTAAACTAGAAGATAGTTCATTGATGTGTAAATGAATTGACTAGGTGATGGTTGAGTTACGAGAATTATTTAAAATGTGTATTTATTGTAATGTTTTTTAAATGACCAGTGAACATGTGTGTATTTATATTACATCTTAAATTATGAATAATTTTGAAGTATATTACCATTTGTGTTTCGTGTCACTATGTAATAGTTTGACCAGGTAAGTGAATCTTATTTTGGGGAGTTCTCGTAGTTTGAAAAAATATTCATGTGTGTCTTAGACATGTATATTTAGAATAAATAGATACATTTGAAGATATAATTTTTTTCTTGTTGTGTCAACAACTCTAGTAACTCGAAGCCGTTCTACGCTATATTATAATGGAATCTATATAAGCGGTCAGATCCTAAATGGAGAAAATTAGTTTATTAATCTTGGAGATATAGATACATACATAATGAAAATTCTACAGTGTGGAATAAATTATAAAATATAGTAATGAAAAACATTGAGAATCCATGAACACATTCAAAGAATTATTATTAATATCATGTGGAAATTAAAAAACAATGGTGAGATCAAATTCTTAGTAAGGGATACATAAATAGACAAATATAATGGTTAAGGATAGAATAAAAAATTTAGAGATATAAATAATATAAAATACATGCTATGTAATTAATAAAATGATAATGAAATATTAAATAATCAATATTGTAAGGTAAATAACATAAACAAAATTAAACTTAATCAATAACATGATCATGAAATAATATAATATCAATATAGAAATCTAAATAAGTGAACAAACATGAAATTTAATAAAAAAACTTAGAATGAAATTCATCTATATATATTATCATTGTGAAAATATCATGGATAATAATATTACATGAATTATTAAAGAATGAAATTATTAATTATTGGGTGTCTTACTCTGAGGCATCATGATAAATCTTTAGTCAATATGTTTCACAAGAAAATTCCAAACAATACATAAAACCCATTTAATTTGGATATATAATTTTTCACATGATACATATCAATTCATTTAGGGGATATATAATTTTGGATTTCACCAATAACATCATGTGAAAATTAGTCCTCATATATCAAATGATTAATTTAATTTGTAAATCAATATTCCTTACCAATAAATATCTTTATTGAGTGAAGAATACATATTTATCAATATCTTTGTGGATAATCAAATATATTTCAAACTAAAAGTGGTATATAAAAATGATATAAAGTTTAGGTATTGATAATTTTCATAATAAAAAATGAGATTGATATTTAACATAAATTTAATTTCTAATAAATAAAGATCACATGAATTTTATTATTTCAAGTGAAAGTTAAAAATCAACAAAGAAAGTGAAATTGTATAATAATTTTTACCTCTTTCTTAAGATTTTAATTTTAACCACATAAAGATTTAAATTAAAATGACACATTTATCATTATGAATAAATATTTAACCTTATCAAATATATAAAAGGGTATTTTATAAGACATATAAAATTGAATAGGTTTATATAAACAAGTATTTCTAAATGAAATTGGAAATTGAGAAAAAATAACTTGCCTCATACTTACCTACAGTTGAGAATGAAGTAAACAGCTATATAGTGGATTAAAAAAAATTAATAATACATAATAAATCAATGTAAACATTAATTATCTCATATATAATCATTTTATAATAGCTTATCTTATTTTGGTTGAAAATTATTCATTATCACTATCATTTCTGGTGTTAATTTCATTGTTTGATCATATATATTTTGTCATTAAAGATCCATATATTTAATATAGAACATATTTAATTCATATCCATAATTATATTAATGTTATAAATAATATTATTTTTCATTAGATTCATATTTTGGAACACTATCTAATATTGTACAAAGAAAATGAATGATATTGCTTCATGGAGATGGTAAACCATATGTATGCATGAGAAAGAATATCATTTCTTAATGAGAGGTAGGTTAATGATGTGGTTGTTATATTAGGATTAAATAGTTAATATAATTTCATATATTTAACATATTTTCATTAAATCTATCTCTATTACCTCCCATTTAATTTTTATGTGAATAATGAATCACATCACATCATGTGGAGTTAGTCTGTCATACACAAAAACGACATTATCATATTTTAAATATAATAGAATGTAAGAAGGTATATTTGATATTAAAAATTATGAATCATAATTTTATAAAAAATATTATATACATATATATATATATGTTAAATTCATAATTATATCTAATTAATATAGGTGTTTATCTAAAATATTTTAAATCAGTTCGTGGGACTATTGTGCGACATTTACATGATCATCAATTTCATTTAGCATTTTAGGGAATATGATATGTATATAGGTTATTTAATTAACATAATAAAATATAATTAAATGAAATATACTGGATTTATTATATTGTATGTGTTAAAACATAATATAAGGTTGCAAAAGGTGAAAGAAAAAAGAAATAACTTCATTATGTCGATTAATTTCATTTAGGGAAACCTTTATTGGATATCGTATTAAATACCCCAGTGTTGATATTATGGGAATAGAAAAAAAAACCTCTATAATGTGTCTATGGATTTTCAGAAGGTATTATTTCAGTGGTTGATTGATTCAAATGGCTTCATTAGTGTGAATAAGTTAGGCGTAGGAGTTCCCTTTTACAATTGAGGAGGATTGGTCTTTTTTTTAAATACCAAAAACTATTTCATAATTTGAATTCAATCACACCCCATGTGTATAAAATATTTATAAATAATGGAATTTATGGATGTAATGGTCGATCCATTCCTCTAGCGCATAAAAATAAAAATGTTTTAATCTTGTTATTACCTTATCCTCTAAGGTTACATTATTTTATATTTTTATTTTCAACCTAGTAACTAGTTTTCTTAATCTTGGTAATATATCATTTAATTATAAAATATAATGATCTATAATAGTAAATTTGTAAACCATTATAATATGTATTAATTAAAATTTACTAAATAAAATTTTATGTGTGTGTAAAATTAATTTTAACATGTGTTCTTGTTAAAGGGAAACCCGTATTTTGAAATTAATAGTGTTAATTAATTTATTACTATTTCTACTAATTATTATAAAAAAATTAAGTTCACTTTATTTCATAATATTAACTATTATGATTCCCTATATGGAATCCATTTTTTTGATTATTACACAAATTAGTGGAAAATTTTAATTTGAAATGAACTCAAAAAACATGCTGAAAAATAGTTTTTTCAAGAAATGCATTGGTCCAACCAAAGTTGATATTATATTAACTATAAGACTATGAATCATCATTATATGGTTTTAAATTAATATAGTTAGATATATAATCTATTAATTTTTTTATATAGGTCATCAACAATGATTATTTTAATTAATTAAAATAGACATACATGAGGCATTTTTAAACAAAAAATGTTTTCTAAAAATTATTCATTTTTATGAAAAATACCTATTTGAACATAAAATTTTCACATCATAATTTCTATAACATTTTTTGTTAATAAATTTTAAATAAAACATATTATAATATATTATTATAAATAAAATTAATAATTTAAAAATACTATGTTTTCAATAATTTATAAAAGTATTTCTCTATGGGAAAATTTATAAAAATCATTCTTTGATTATTTTTACCTTATAAAATCAAAATTGATATTATTCCTATAAAAATTTATTTCACGTTCTATTAAATATTAAAATTTTAATTTTATTAAATTTTATTTAAATTATAGTTGTCAATTACTATAATTGAGGTTCCCTATTTTTGGTATTGCAAGCAATTAAATTGACTAAATTTATTTAAAAAGAAATATATAATAAAGTATCAAGGTTTACATTCTTACCACCTATAACAATTTCATCATCTAAATTTACATGATATTTACCATATAAAAAAATTGGTTTTTTCTAGTTTATTAATTATTTTTTCATATTTTTTTAATCCATATTAGAATTTCTTTATAGTTCATTTACCAATCAAGTAATTTGATTCTTCAGTAAATGATATCAAGTATCAAAAATCTTAAAAAAACATCACAATAGTATAGATCAGGTTCTAGTACCATTTCATCATTTTTGAGAAAATGGGGTAGTTCTAGAAAGTATTTCCTTAACAATTATATATGGAAAACATCATGTATATTAGACATGCATGGTGAAATTTTAGACTGGTAATCCATAATTCAAATTAATTCAAAAATTTGAAAGGGTATGATTTACCTAGGTCTCATAATTCCCTACATAAGAGACTATATGACAACCTCCAGGGATTTGATTTTACAAATACATAATCTCCCACTTGAAATTACAATTTTTTAAATTGATTTTTGGCATAACCCTTTGGTATACTTGGTTCATCCATAATTTGATCTTGAATAGACACCCCCATTGTTTTTGTATATTTAACATGCCATGGTACTACAAGTTACCTTTCACCAACTTCATCCTAACAAGATGTAATATGAAATCAAATTCTATATAATGATTCATATAGGACCATATAAATACCCTAAATTCCTCTAAAATATGTCTCAACATCTTCAAACCCAATTATGTTGAATGATTTGACCAAATAATTATCCCCATACAAAAAAATGGTTTCTCATTATTTCATGTTCCAAATAAGTGAATACATTTTTTAAATATTATACTAATACATATTAATAGCATTAATTTCAATAAACCCATAATAGAGTCATGAATTATTAAAAAAATAACTCTCACTTCATTCCAAAAATAAAATAACTGATAATTAAATATATTCCAAAAACCAAAAAATGATGTAAACTACATCAAATGTAACATAAAAAAAACTTTTAACTAAACCACCAATTATTACCAAGGTCATAAATAAAATATCGTTTACAATAATAATTTAAATCATATCTTTATCCTAATAAAACACAACTAGCTAAAATTTATGCACATTTTAAAGGTTATCTTTCCATTCATCATGTTTTCCTCAAAAGTACCAGTGTACCATTAATTATCATTTTCTTATTATTAGTACAACTTATCACATTCTTTAAAATCCTCAATCAAAAACTATATCGGTAAATTAATGATGTATTTCAAAGTTCTTATGACCATAATATCATTAATAAAATAATTCTATATCATAATTAAGTAATCACAACATGCACTCATTTTAATCAATTCCACATCAGCTAGAGTAATAACATAACCTTGAATATGATCTTATAGCTTCTTCTGAGGTACAATCCTTTGATTCTTGGGAGAGTAGATTGAATAATTCCCCATTTACTTATAGTTGTATCATTACATAATAGTGCATTGTTTTTTCATTTATATTATTTATCCTGACGAACCTTATATCTAAACTTATAAGAATCACACATTCCCATCAAGCACTTACTGGGATGATTCGTTCCATTATTTTAACAATACGTAAAATTATTTGTTCTCTTATTTTTATTTGATGCCTTTACTATTTTTTGTGATTTTCAGCCTCTTATTTTCATGATTTTAATTGATCATATAGGATCTCAGAAATTCCTTCTCCTTTTTTATGTAATATAAAACTATTTCATCAAATAGTGAATGTTTTTTAGAAACTAGTGTCCTTCAGATACCTATCCAATTCCCCTAAATTAAATGTTCAATCATACATTTTATATTTTATATGTAATCCAAATCTAATAATTTTCCAATTGTAATGGTTTCCTCATGCTATATAAAAAAATATTATTCCATTTTTTCTATAAAAATGAACATTCACTTATTTTCAGTTATTTACTAATGAGGGAAATATTTTTCAATGATTATCTTCATGAAATATATCCATTCTATTTGTTCTATTTCTTATTACACCCTATTATTCTTGATTCGTGACCAAGATTGATTATAATATCCATTGATATAATATATGTATAGTATACCAATTAATTTTTCCTCACATTATAATGATATAAATATCTTTTTAGGGGATATAATCCTTTTATCATCTACAATGATATTATTACTCCAACTAAATGATACAGATTTATTCCCCATGAATTGATCCATCATATTAGATTCATGTTGTGTAAAAATTGTTTTATCCATTTAGTAAAGGATATTTTTCATATAATAGTTAAACCACCGTAATATATCCATGATCTTCTTAGTTCCAATACCAGGTGTAATGGATTTATCAATATGGAAATCTCTATACTAGCCATGTGTATTGATACCATTCTTTCTTCAAGGAGAAATTTTGATAAAATGGTGTATACCAGATACATTCATCAAATTATGATTTTTAATTCATAATTTATAATTTTGAATTAGGTTTAACAAATGACTTAAAGGTAATATTTTTTCCTTGTTAAAATAAGAATAATAATCATTTTTTCTATGGGAATAATATCATATCTACTGTAACGCCCCGACCCTAGTTACCCAGAGTCAGTGCATTATTACATAACATTGGCATGATCATAAGAAAGATCAAATCTCGAAAGACCGATTGGTTTAGTATCCTTGGAAACACTAGATATATTCACAAGTTTTACATTACACCATAAAATGAAAAACTACTACAACAACATAATGTCTCCACAGTCCACACTATTATCCCCTCATAATATCCCTGCAGGTCATTCATAACTTACTTCTTCACATCCTGGGAAAAATAAAACATAGAAAATGGGTGATCTCAAATTCCCAGTAAGGATAACAATATAGCGGAAACTTTCATAAATAAGAATAAACATTTAAGGCAATGTATACCTAAAAAAAAGCCTTTCAATCTTGAACTTTCAACATATTATGGCATAAATAAAATGAAATAATTCCATTTACTTATTCACATGGATATTCTACTAATCGAATAATCACATGCAAAATCAATAACCACTTTCATAATGATGGAATGCATAATGCCAGACTATCATAACCACATAGCCAAGGCCTCGTGCCAAGACTACAAATAATATTTTGTCAAGGCCTTGTGCCAAGACACTAGTTTGTCTCATGAGACCTACCGATGCATCGAGGATCTATAGCAGGCTCCACTCGTGTCATATTAAGTCCAATGCATTCCCATATGAAAAGGTTTAAACATAACATAAACATTCATATTATAACTAGCATACGAAATGTCAATAATTTCACCATAAACTATGAATGGTATAAAAATAGCACATCCACAGTCAAACATATCACAAAACCTTCAATAAAATATAGAATTTTTGTATCATAATAAATCAACTTCAAATAAGCGTAAAATCCATTAAAGGATGTTGACATAGATGAAATCAAAAATATTTCTAGAGAAATATCTCTTTCTATTTTTGAAATCATTTAAGAGCCATATAAAATAAAACATTTTCTTTGAAGATATTCTTATAAGATTGTAAGGAAATCTTTGAAGATTTTATAATGGGGGAAAATAGCCGCATCCGCCGTATAAGTTAAAAAACATTCTTACCTTAACTCTGTCGAAAAGGTTAAAAAGGACCTTGTTTTGAAAACGACGGAAATATTCCTCTTATAAAAAGTCAAAAAAGGGTATAAATGACTTTAACCCATATTCTTGTAAATAATAAAAATGTTTTGAAATACATTTTTAAGAAAACATGGATGTGGATGATAAAGAGATCCCAGTAGATTATTACATATAAACAACCTCGGATAATGAAGAGATTGTGAAATAACCCTTACCTTGTACTTTTCCTTGGTTGGGGTAGGTTAACCTCCTGTATAATGGTGAAATAATTTTTATTAAATTATAAAATAATCATATATATTAATATGATATCATATATGATCTTTTAATATTGATTTGATAATAATATCTTAGTATTATCGTTGTTCCGGGTGTTAACTTACTTGTTTTATTTTATATGTTTTGTTACGTAAGCCATGTTTGTAATGGATAGGTTGTATATTATTCATATCCATAATGATATTAAGTCCTTAAACATCATTTTTAAATCATCAAATGATAATTATACTTGAATGGATACGATGGAGAATGAATCTTATCGCGTTCGTGGAGATGGTAGTCCGTACGTACGCACGAGCGAAAATATCATTCTTTTGATATTAAAATAATATATAAATGGATGTTATATCATATATACAGAATCATTAACATGTTATATTTATTATTTACATGAGTTACACATCATTATTATACCCATCCAAATAATAATATATTGAATAACAATTACACCACGACGTGGAGACGGTAAGCCGTACGTACGCACGTATGGTGACATGTTATTAAAATGGTAGATAGAATACTGAATATGGTTGTACCATATTTATAATAACATCACAGTATATGTGAGATACTGGAGTTATTATTTTAGAATGGTAAGAACAAAGAAAGAAGAAGTGGAAGAAGAAAGGAACTTGAAAAGGGGTGGTGAAAACATTACCTCTTCTTCGGGTTCTTCCTTTTGATTTGATCAAAAGGGCTCCTTAGGTTGGCTTTATGACCAAACTAAGGCCTCTAGGTTGTAGTAAGGGAAGTTGGGAGAGTATTTGGGCAGATTTTGGCCGAACCAAGAGGCTTTTAAGGTGTAAAGAAATGAGAAGGAGGAGTTCCCTTTTATAAGAGGGGTGAGGGGCACCTTTGGAAAAGCTAAAAATATTAATTTATAATAAATTCATATTCGGTTTCTAATGGCTCCAAAGTTGATTATTTAAATTTTAAGGTGGGGATAGGTCTAAAACAACTCAACCAATAGAATTTATACAGGTTTGGGTACTTATATTAACCTTATCTTTAAGTATTAACTCTAAGTTAATTAGTTTCACTTTTACAATGTCTCTTTGTATTTTTATATAATATGGTTAATAAACTTACTATATACATCCAAGCGACCCCCAAGTGGTCCATTAATGATGAACCTATCATGATATAAGTCTCTTGGCCGAACCTTAGATTTTTAGGAGTTTAATATCAATTAATAATATAATATTGGTTTTAAGAACTCTTTTATGTCAATTTTGACACTATTCAATAGTTGATTTTTTTGAAACTCATAACAGATTGATTACTTCAAAAAAAGTCAATTAAATAAATTCTAATATATCATATTATCCTATAAAATTAGTTTAATTCATTAAAAGTTTCATATTATATTTATTTGGGTATTTATAATATCAATTATTTTAATTTTTCACTATTATAGTAATTAATTCATCATCATTGTGTCATAAATAAATTAAATTATTTAATGTCTAAAAATTATAAATAAAATATCACTATGTAGGAAATATTTTTATCTTTCTAATGAATATTTATAATCTAAAATACAATATATATAACCCTATGTAAAAAATTGTTTTTCTAAAAGATATATGCTTGTGTCATTTTTGTATTCATTTTAACTTAATTAAAATAAAGTGTCTCTATCACCTACAAGTGGCACCATGGGGTCCCAAAATCGACCCAAAGATGCCTATGGTCGAACATGTAGCAACCAATAAGGCTAGGACACGTTTTAGGGTAATTTAGTATTATTATAATATTATTTTTTAACCCTTATTTACCGGATTTACCCTTAACCATGGTAAATAAAATATTTACCGCAGTAATTATTCAAAATGTATAAAAATAAAAGTTACCTATTTACACAATTTGGACATCCTGATTCCAAATATGGAATCCATTTTTCTAAATTCAAAACACATAAGTGGCAGAAATTAATTTAAAATTAATTCCCGCTGTTAAAACAAAAAGCGTGTTTTTAAGAGATAATAACTATCAAAAGATTGACACTTGTTTATGTTCGGTTTAATTGTAAAATTATGTCCAATGACCAAAATTATATTAAATGGTAAAACTATTTTCTAAATATACTTTAAAACCACTCAAATTCATAATTTATCACTATTAATTATTTTGATTAAAAAAGTTGTTTTTAATTAAAATTTAGTAATTTTCACTATTCATCAAAATATGAAAGTTATCCGAAAAGTACCAAAATTTCACTTTAGGCTAAATTTGATATTCCGAATCCAAAAATGAAGTCCATTTTAAAATATAAAATATATATATAATTTCAAAAAGTAGGTATTACTATTCATAATGGCTAGTTTGATTGGTTATGGTGTGTTAGAACTTGGTGTTGCGTACAACACACGCTATCACATTATTCAAAGAGAAGCGTATCGTAGAAGCTTGGGGTGTTACATTCTCCCCTCCTTCAAATAATTTTGTCCTCGAAATTTCTGGAATACTACCGCATGAAAAGACTCGGGTGGTTCTTCATCATAAGTTCCTCGGGTTCCCACGTTGCCTCTTCCATCTTATGGTTTCTCCACAAAACTTTTATCAGACGCGTCGTCCGGTTTCTCAGCACTTGTTCTCTCGTATCAAGAATCCTGACGGGCTCTTCGCAATAAGACAGATCGGGTTCCAGTTCTAATTCCTCGTAGGTGAGTACATGCATTGGGTCAGGCATGTATTTCCTCAACAGAGATACGTGGAACACATCGTGAACTTTGGAGAGACTTGGCGGCATTGCCAATCGGTAAGCCACAGCCCTAATTCGTTCTAGAATTTCGAAGGGTCCGATGTACCTGGGACTCAATTTACCTTTCTTACCAAAACGTATGACTCCCTTCCATGGAGATACCTTCAGGAAAACATGATCACCGACTTGAAATTCCAAATCCTTCCTTCGATTATCGGCATAGCTCTTCTGCCTACTTTGAGCTGCTTTGATGTGATTTTGGATTACCTTCACCTTTTCCATCATTTTCTCCACCAGTTCTGGACCTACAAGTTTTCTTTCACCAACGTCATCCCAACAGGTTGGTGTACGACATCTCTTCCCATATAACGCTTCATATGGTGCCATATGAATACTCGAATGGAAGCTATTGTTATAGTAAAATTCTACTAGAGGTAAATATTGATCCCACATACCCTGAAAGTCAAGTGAGCAAGATCTCAACATGTCTTCTAAGGTTTGAATAGTCCGTTCTGATTGTCCATCTGTCTGAGGGTGGTAAGCAGTGCTCAAATGAAGTTCAGTATCCCGGGATTTCTGAAGACTTTTCCAGAATCTTGAAGTAAAACGGGGATCACGATTAGAAACAATCGATAGGGGTACTCCATGAAGTCTCACAACTTCATTAATATATAGTCTTGATAGATGTTCCAGGGGTAGATCTTCTCTTATAGCAAGAAAATGTGCTGACTTGGTAAGACGATCAACAATAACCCATATTGCATCGTTCCTTATAGGAGTCTTTGGTATCCCCATGACAAAGTCCATCGTAATATTTTCCCATTTCCACTCCGGTATGGGAAGAGGTTGCATGACTCCTCCAGGTTGTTGCCTTCCAGCTTTCACTTACTGACAAACCATACATCTTGACACAAAATCAGCAATCTCCCTCTTCATGTTGTCCCACCAAAAATGTTCCTTCAAATCTCTATACATTTTGGTGCTCCTAGGGTGTATAGAGAAATTGGAACTATGAGCATCATCCATCAATTCCCTTTTTAGATCAGGTATATCGGGAACACAAAGTCTCTTCCCGAATTTCAAAATTCCATCTTCATACACAAAGTCTCTCAGTCTCCCATCATTCACAGCTTTAATCTTCTTTTGAAATTATTCATCATCGGTCTGAGAACTCTTAATCCTTTCTAGTAAAGATGGTTTGGAAACCATTTGAAAAAGAATTGATGTTTCGCCTTCCCTGGTTATTCCCATGTCCATCTTCACTAGATCCATAAAAATTGGATCCCTTTCAATTCTCATATTGTTCAAAACTCCATGGTTTTTTCTACTCAAAGCATCTGCCACCTTGTTTTCTTTCCCCAGGTGGTAGTGTATCGTGAAATCATAATCCTTGAGTAATTCAAGCCATCTCTTTTGCCTCATGTTGAGTTCTTTTTGTGAGAAAATATACTTCAAACTCTTGTGATCAGTATAAATCTCACATTTTCCACCATAGAGGTAGTGCCTCCATATCTTCAAAGCAAAGATTACAGCTTCTAACTCGAGATCATGAGTAGGATAGTTTTGTTCATGAATTTTCAACTGTCGTGATGCATAGGAAATAACCCTATCATTCTGCATAAGTACACAACCAAGTCCTTTCTTCGATGCATCACTATAAATAACGAACCCATCATTCCCAGATGGTAGAGTCAATATAGGAGCATTGACTAATCTTCTCTTCAGTTCTTCAAAACATTCTTCACACTCTTTTGTCCAAACAAATTTAACCCCTTTACGTGTGAGCTTCGTTAATGGGTTAGCCAATCGGGCAAAATTCTGGGCGAAACATCGATAATAACCTGCCAAACCAATAAAACTGCGTACCTCAGTTATACTCGTAGGTGCTGGCCATTCTTGGATTGCCTTGGTCTTAGAAGGATCAATAGAGATTCCATCTTTAGAGACAATATGGCCAAGAAAAGAAATCTCATGAAGCTAGAATTGACACTTGCTAAACTTCCCATATAATTCATGTCTTCTTAGAGTCTTCAAGATAATGCGCAATTGATTTTCATGATCTTCGTAGTTTTTAGAGTATACTAAGATATCATCAATAAATACCACCAAAAATTCATCGAGATACTCCTTGAAAACTCTATTCATAAGATCCATGAATACAGAGGGTGAATTAGTCAATCCAAAAGGCATTATAGTAAACTCGTAATGCCCGTACCTGGTTCGAAATGCTGTCTTCGGAATGTCTTCCTTCTTTACACACAACTGATGGTTTCCAGATCGAAGGTCAATCTTTGAAAAGTATTGAGATCCATGCAGTTGGTCAAATAAATCATCAATACGATGTAGGGGATACTTGTTCTTTATCGTTATAGCATTGATCTCCCTGTAGTCGATACATAACCTCATAGATCCGTCTTTGTTTTTAACAAAAAGAATAGGGGCTCCCCATAGAGAAACACTAGGGCGAATAAATCCTTTATTACTCAACTCCTCTAGTTGTTTCTTTAGTTCGACTAACTCTACAGTGGCCATTCTATAAGGGGTCTTCGATATAGGCCTTGATCCAGGAATTAAATCAATGGAAAACTCAACTTCTCGTTCTGGAGGATGTCCAGGTAAATCTTCCGGAAATACATCTACAAATTCTTTCACAATAGGTACATCCTCTATTTGAACATTCCTTTCCTCACCCACAGTTATTTCATTCTCTTCCTCTCCAATAATTGAATTTAGTTGAGCTATTGAGGGTGGATCTAAATAAGAATTAGGTGGTGAAGATTCTGCTCTAAAGATAAGGTGTTCGTTATCATTGTCATCAAGAATCGTAACCTCTTTCTTCTTACAATAAATCTTCGCATCATAGTCCGAAAGCCAGTCCATACCGAGGATTATATCAAACTCAATCATAGGTATGACGATGAGATCAGCAGATAACGAACATTTATGTGCTCTAATGGGGACTGATTCACAAAACTTTGTTGCAATGATACTTCCCTTAGGAGTTTTAACTGACAACTCCCTTGTTAAATCAAATTGGAAATATCTAATTTTCTTATCAAACTGGGAAGATATGAAAAAATGCGATGATCCAGAATCAAATAATGCATTTTCTAAACTTGAGGAAACCATTAAATTACCTGCCACCACGTCTTTTGGAGCTTCTACCTCAGCAGTAGTGATAGCATAAGCCTGGCCTTGATCCCTTGGTCTTTTCTGAGGTAAGTTCTCCTGACGCTTAGGACATTCATTTGCATAATGTCCCATCTCCCTGCAATTGTAGCACTGAACGTTGGTGGCTTCCTTCTTCCCTTTGCAATCACGAGCTTGGTGGCCTTTTTCACCACACTTGTAACAGACTCCCATTCCCTTCAAGCAAGTACCGGGGTGTTTCTTCCCACATTTACCACAGGATGGATATTCAACCTTTCCTTTCTTCCCCTTATTTCCATTCCCAGATTGATCAGAAGGCCTCTTCTTCTCTTGCTTTGCTTTAAAGTCATAAGACTTAGAGAATTCCTTTTCGGTCTTGATAGCACATGAGACAATGTCTTCGTACGATGAAAAGGATTGTGAGACTAATGCTCGACGGAGAAATGGTTTTAACCCATCAAAGAAACGATCAATCTTACTTCTTGGGTTATGTATATAATCACCAGCATACCTTGCTAACCTTGTAAAGTTAGCCTCATACTTTGTGACATTCTCATCCTCCTTCTGTCTCAGACTTAGAAATTGCCTTTCCATATCTGCTCGATGGTCGCGAGGAAAGTATTTTTCTAAAAACAGATCTTTGAACTCCCTCCATTCCATATTTGATACTTCATCATCTTCCTTTGTATTTTGAATTAATGACCACCATTGATCAGCATCTCCAGTGAGGTGGTAAACTGCCATGATAACTTTTTCCCTTTCATTACACCCCAAATCCTGAAATATTTTCTCTAGGGAAAATATCCATTGCTCAGCTACTAAGGGATTTTCACTCCCATTGAACGTTGGTGGTTGTTGCCTCATGAATCTATCTAACATTGATCCTCCACGCTGTGGATCAGGGTGCTCCATATGGGTAAGGTTATTATTAATAACCTGAGTAAGTTGTCCCGGTATGGTGATTAGCTGATCGGCACCAGTTGCATCACCAGCTCCACTATAATTATCTTGAGCAGGAGGGCAATCCCTACATGGAGTGCGTGCATTGATATGGTTTCCATTTCTTCCACTAGGCGTCATTTCTATACAATGGCATAAACTAGATCAGTTTATGAATCAAAATACATAATCTCATACTTATAAAACACTTAACATAAATTGAACTATTTATGGATATAATCCATAATCATAAAAAAGTTTTCTTTGAGGAAGTATATAATCATAAACCCTTCATAATTATTTGTAAAGAAAATGAGAGTTATCCTAAGCATATCCCCCGGGAGTGTCGTAACCAAGAGTGCAGCAAGGCCCGTTGTCGTGCACCAGTTCCCATTCGAGTCTAGCTCAAAGCGGTGTTTTGGGTTTTACCCCTAGGTACATCTGTGCCAGAGCTGCCTCTACCTGCTCGTATCCAGATAGGGATGTATTTCTCAGAAAACTCACAAAATCTATACAATACCAAAATTCTAGGAAGTTCTTCTATACTAATCCTCAAAGTTCATCTTAGGTCTACGTGCTCTAATCAGAGTTTATCTAAATCTAGCTTCCAAGGTTTGTACTAAACTTCCTATGATACCAACTGTAACGCCCCGACCCTAGTTACCCAGAGTCAGTGCATTATTACATAACATTGGCATGATCACAAGAAAGATCAAATCTCGAAAGACCGATTGGTTTAGTAGCCTTGGAAACACTATATATATTCATAAGTTTTACATTACACCATAAAATGAAAAACTACTACAACAACATAATGTTTCCACAGTCCACACTATTATCCCCTCATAATATCCCTTCAGGTCATTCATAACTTACTTCTTCACATCCTGAGAAAAATAAAACATAGAAAAGGGGTGAGCTCAAATGCCCAGTAAGGATAACAATATAGCGGAAACTTTCATAAATAAGAATAAACATTTAAGGCAATGTATAACTAAAACAAAAGCCTTTCAATATTGAACTTTCAACATAGTATGGCATAAATAAAATGAAATAATTCTATTTACTTATTCACATGGATATTCTACTAATCTAATAATCACATGCAAAATCAATAACCACTTTCATAATGATGGAATGCATAATGCCAGACTATCATAACCACATAGCCAAGGCCTCGTGCCAAGACTACAAATAAGATTTTGTCAAGGCCTTGTGCCAAGACACTAGTTTGTCTCATGAGACCTACCGATGCATCGAGGAGCTATAGCGGGCTCCACCCGTCACATATTAAGTCTAATGCATTCCCATATGAAAAGGTTTAAACATAACATAAACATTCGTATTATAACTAGCATACAAAATGTCAATAATTTCACCATAAACTATGAATGGTATAAAAATAGAACATCCACATTCAAACATATCACAAAACCTTCAATACAATATAGAAGTTTTGTATCATAATAAATCAACTTCAAATAAGCGTAAAATCCATCAAAGGATGTTGACATAGATGAAATCAAAAATCTTTCTAGAGAAATATCTCTTTCTATTTTTGAAATCATTTAAGATCCATATAAAATAAAACATTTTCTTTGAAGATATTCTTATAATCTTGTAAGGAAATCTTTGAAGATTTTATAACGGCGGAAAATAGCCGCACCTGCCGTATAAGTTAAAAAAACATTCTTACCTTAACTCTGTCGAAAAGGTTAAAAAGGACCTTGTTTTGGAAACGACGGAAAGATTCCTCTTATAAAAAGTCAAACAAGGGTATAAATGACTTTAACCCATATTCTTGTAAATAATAAAAATGTTTTGAAATACATTTTTAAGAAAACATGGATGTTGATGATAAAGAGATCCCAGTAGATTGTTACATATAAACAACCTCGGATAATGAAGAGATTGTGAAATAACCCTTACCTTGTACTTTTCCTTGGTTAGGGTAGGTTAACCTCCTGTATAATGGTGAAATAATTGTTATTAAATTATAAAAGAATCATATATATTAATATAATATCATATATGATCTTTTAATATTGATTTGATAATAATATCTTAGTATTATCGTTGTTTTGGGTGTTAACTTACTTGTTTTATATTATATGTTTTGTTACGTAAGCCATGTTTGTAATGGATAGGTTGTATATTATTCATATCCATAATGATATTAAGTCCTTAAACATCATTTTTAAATCATCAAATGATAATTATACTTGAATGGATACGATGGAGAATGAATCTTATCGCGTTCGTGGAGACGGTAGTCCGTACGTACGCACGAGCGACAATATCATTCTTTTGATATTAAAATAATATATAAATGGATGTTATATCATATATACAGAATCATTAACATGTTATATTTATTATTTACATGAGTTACACATCATTATTATACCCATCCAAATAATAATATATTGAATAACAATTACACCACAACGTGGAGACGGTAAGTCGTACGTACGCACGTATGGTGACATGTTATTAAAATGGTGGATAGAATACTGAATATGGTTGTACCATATTTATAATAACATCACAGTATATGTGAGATACTGTAGTTATTATTTTAGAATGGTAAGAAAAAAGAAAGAAGAAGTGGAAGAAGAAAGGAACTTG
Organism: Viscum album; assembly: GCA_963277665.1. Taxonomy (NCBI): domain Eukaryota; kingdom Viridiplantae; phylum Streptophyta; class Magnoliopsida; order Santalales; family Viscaceae; genus Viscum; species Viscum album. Next base: position 2,001,332,357 of record OY728157.1, read on the forward strand.
AAAAGGGGTGGTGAAAACATTACTTCTTCTTCGGGTTCTTCCTTTTGATTTGATCAAAAGGGCTCCTTAGGTTGGCTTTATGATCAAACTAAGGCCTCTAGGTTGTAGTTAGGGAAGTTGGGAGAGTATTTGGGTAGAGTGTGGCCGAACCAAAAGGCTTTGAAGGTGTGAAGAAATGAGAAGGAGGAGTGCCCTTTTATAAGAGGGGTGAGGGGCACCTTTGGAAAAGCTAGAAATATTAATTTATAATAAATTCATATTCGGTTTATAATGGCTCAAAAGTTGATTATTTAAATTTTAATGTGGGTATAGGTCGAAAAAAACTCAACCAATAGAATTTATACAGGTTTGGGTACTTATATTAACCTTATCTTTAAGTATTAACTCTAAGTTAATTAGTTTCACTTTTACAATGTCTCTTTGTATTTTTATATAATATGGTTAATAAACTTACTATATACATCCAAGAGACCCCCAAGTGGTCCATTAATGATGAACCTATCATTATAAGTCTCTTGGCTGAACCTTAGATTTTTAGGAATTTAATATCAATTAATAATATAATATTGGTTTTAAGAACTCTTTTATGTCAATTTTGACACTATTCAATAGTTGATTTTTGTGAAACTCATAACAGATTGATTACTTCGAAAAAAGTCAATTAAATCAATCCTAATATATCATATTATCCTATAAAATTAGTTTAATTCATTAAAAGTTTCATATTATCTTTATTTGGGTATTTATAATATCAATTATTTTAATTTTTCACTATTACAGTAATTAATTCATCATCACTGTGTCATAAATAAATTAAATTATTTAATGTATAAAAATTATAAATAAAATATCACTATGTAGGAAATATTTTTATATTTCTAATGAATATTTATAATCTAAAATCCAACATATATAACCCTGTGTAAAAAATTTTTTTCTAAAAGATATATGCTTGTGTCATTTTTGTATTCATTTTAACTTAATTAAAATAAAGTGTCCCTATCACCTACAAGTGGAACCATGGGGTCCCAAAATCGACCCAAAGATGCCTATGGTCGAAAATGTATCAACCAATAAGTCTAGGACACGTTTTAGGGTAATTTAGTATTATTATAATATTATTTTTTAACCCTTATTTACCGGATTTACCCTTAACCATGGTAAATAAAATATTTACCGCAGTAATTATTCAAAATGTCTAAAAATAAAAGTTACCTATTTACACAATTTGGAAATCCTGATTCCAAATATGGAATCCATTTTTCTAAATTCAAAACACAGAAGTGGCAGAAATTAATTTAAAATTAATTCCCACTGTTAAAACAAAAAGCGTGTTTTTAAGAGATAATAACTATCAAAAGATTGACACTTGTTTATGTTCGGTTTAATTGTAAAATTATGTCCAATGACCAACATTATATTAAATGGTAAAACTATATTCTAAATATACTTTAAAACCACTAAAATTAATAATTTATCACTATTAATTATTTTTATTAAAAAAGTTGTTTTTAATTAAAATTTAGTAATTTTCACTATTCATCAAAATATGAAAGTTATCCGAAAAGTACCAAAATTTCACTTTTGGATAAATTCGATATTCCGAATCCAAAAATGAAGTCCATTTTAAAATATAAAATATATATATAATTTCAAAAAGTAGGTATTACTATTCATAACGGCTAGTTTGATTGGTTATGGTGTGTTAGAACTCGGTGTTGCGTACAACACACGCTATCACATTATTCAAAGAGAAGCATACCGTAGAAGCTTGGGGTGTTACATCTACCGTAAAGGTTCACAATGAAAATTTTAATTAACCAATGAATATATCATAGGAGTGTCTATCCCAATGCATAGTAAGACCAGTTATTTTCTACTAGGTAACACTTCTGTCAAGCCCAACGCACCTTTTTTAGAGTTGTTACCCCTAAGTACATATATACTAGAACCTCAAAACCTTGTATCATCTAGAAAGTTATGTATTGTTTGTTAAACCATATAATTGATTTCTTACCAAATCATTCATGATATTTTCCATCAATTACTATTATCCTCAAAATTTCTCGTAGGATTATGTTCCCTAAATAAGTTTTTCTAAATCTACTTCTAAATATTTATACTAAAATTACTCCGATAATAACTATAATGAATCCAAATATATTATCATGTATCTAGTGGTTACTTTATTATGATGGCATAGATACAAGGGGTAAAATCTTAATGGACTGTTCAGTTTAGTAGTGTTGTATAAAAATCTATATACACGATACCCATAAACATTTGGGATAAAATAAGAAACCATTATAATGGGAATCATTATACATACATTTAATTATTCAAGAAATTCTCATATATATCTTTGTGAAAGGAAATAAAATAAGTCTGATTTGAAATTCCCATTAAGGGTTACATGCATTGGAATCTATCTTGAGGAAGATAATAATAATTAATATGGAATGGAAAATAACTAAAAAACATTATATTAAATCCATAACATGATATTTAAATAAGGTATAATCACTATGTATAATAAATTAATTGAAAACACAATCCATTTCATTAATTACATGAGCATTATATAAGTCATAATCAATATTGAATGTTAAATAACTAAGCACACATTACTTTTAATCATGAAGTTGTGGATGAGATTTATATATATATATATATATAATATCCATGTGAAAATATCATGGATATTAATAATAATTAATATCTGAATAAAATATATGATTAATTATAGGTTTTCAAGATCTCATGCATGATGATACATATATAGTCAAGATTTTTCACAATGAAAATTTAAACTATTGGTAAAAACCTACATAATTTGTCGAATGGATTTGTCTCCTAAGACCTTTTGATGTATATTTGGTATATATATATATATATATTTCAATTTACCATACCTCAATGCATGTAGAAGGAGTTATTCATATATATAATGATTTATATAATTCATGTATCAATATTCCATGTCAATAAATATCCGTATTGATTAACAAGTAAAGATTAATCAATATTTACCTAGTTAATCAAATAAAATTCAATGTAAACACCATATGTATATCAGGTATATGGTTTAAGAAATTATCATATCCATGATAAAATGAATATGGATATCTATGTGATGTGTAATTTCTAATGAATATTGATCACAATAATTTGATTTTTTCAATAGAATGTTAAAAACCAAAAAATAAAATGTGATAAACTAAAAATTTGTCCCTCTTTGGTAAATTTTAAATTGTACCAACTTGAAGAATAAATATGAAATTAAATATTAATCATCAATAATAATTCATTATTATTAATAAATACATTAATGGTCTAGTATATAAACCAAAATTGTTTAATAGGTTCTTATTAATAAATATCCCTCAATGAAATTGAAATTCATAGGAAATCCCTTACCCCCCATTTCAATTTAGTTGAGAACTCAATAACACCATATATTGTAGTTTAATTTTTTATAAAATATAATAATAAAATATTAATATTTATAATATCATATACGATCCTTTTATAATATTTTTTCACAATTTCAATAATAATATTTCATTGACTCGATCGTTTTGGGTATAAATTTCATTATTATATCATGCATGCTTTTTAACTAATGTTTTAGATATTGATCATATTAAATAGTTCCATCTTCCATATAATTTTAATATTATTATAAATATTATTATTTTTCATTTTATATATATTTAGATCCATTCTTTAACATTATACTTAAAAAATGAATTTCATCACTTCATGGAGATGGTATACCATACGAACACCCGAATGAAAATATCATTTCTTAATAGGTGTAAGTATAAGGAAGTGTGTGGGATATTATTTTCTCATAATTAATATCATTTCATATAGATCATACATATTTAATAAATTTAACTTTTTTAACTTACATGTAAATCATAATTGAAAAATGAATAACACCACTTCGTGAGGTAGATGTCCTCTATATACACAAGCAATGTTTTCATATTTTAAATGGAATTAAATATTAGAATTTATATGTGATATTATAATTCCAAATTTAGAATTATAATTTAATTTATATATATATATATATATATATATTCATTAGGTCCATGATTATATGCAATCAAGAGATGTGTTTACAAAAGACGTGTTACATTAGCAATAAAGGTGGTAGACTGACCTACACATGTTCAAATATTTTGTTTCCCATTTAATTGAAGAGATGGTAGATATAGGTTATTACATTAACATAATAATGTCTTACTATATGTTTGATATTTTTTTAATATTGTATTTTTTAATGAATAATTTAATTTTATAAAAGAATAAGGAAAAATATATATCTCCATTAATATGATTTCTTTATTAAGGAGAAACATCATTTGGATCTCCTCTTAATGACCCTAGGTGTAAAATTTTGGGAAGAAAAGAAACTCTATAACTTAGATATGGTTTTTTTAGAGATATTTGTAGGGTTTTTAAAACACAAAGGGATTTAGAGTTTTGTATAAGTGAGGGAACGAAATTTCCTTTTATGTCACTATAAACCCATGTGACTCAAAAATTGATAAATAATTGTCTGTATAGAAGTCATGTTATATCCACACCTCAATATCCTAAAAACATTTTATAAACATTTTATTACTTAATCCTCTATGTTTACTTACATTTACCATTTTATTTTTCATAAGGAAAACATGTTTTTAACCTAGGTAACTTATCGATTAATCCTAAAATAAAATTATAATTTGTATTTAATTTGGAAATAATTATTATAAATATAAAATCCAATTAATTATTTATAATTTTATGTATGATGAAAATAAATATTAACACTGGAAAATTTAACTCGCAAAAACATTTTTTAACCTTAACCTCATTAATTAATTTATTACCATTTTTACTAATATTAATATTAAAAATTATGTGTTCCATAATAATGAATATTAGTTATTCTAATTATTTTTATGATATCTATTTTATGAAATTAAAATAATATAGATGTAAAATTTTAATTTATAATAATCCCACAAAACATTTCAGATAATGGCTTTTCATGAAATTTATTCTTTAAGCATAAGATGATCTTATATTAACTATAAGACTATAAATCCTTATTGGATGAATTAAAATTAATATAGTTAGATATATAATTTATTTATTTAATTTATTTAATTAATCATTACAAATTATGTTAATTTATTCAAACAGAGATAAATTAAACCCTTTTAATCAAAAAAAAATTCTAATGAAAAATAAAAAAAATCCGAAAAATATTTATTATACTTCAAATTCATCATATATTTATATCAATAAAATTTATGTAAAATAAATTTTTATGTATTCATATTATAATAAAATATTAAAATATTATTTTGAATATTTATATAATTTAATTTCAATTATTCATAAAATATGTTTTCCATGTGAAAGTTTCAAAAAGTCTTTCTTGGATTATTTTAAATAAGTAGTTCAAAAAATGATATTTATTCCATAAAAAGTGATTTTTTTTGTGACATTAAATATTATAATGTGAATTTTTTATTGTTTCATTAAAATCGAGAGTTCAATTACTATATTTGAAGCTCGAGGCTGTGTGTATCATAAGAAATATTAGAGATTGAATTAATTTAAATTTAAATATATCATAATATATCACGGTGTTATATATAAAGAGTTTGGTGAGAGGTTTTAATTGTTTTTTAATGATAATGGTTAGAATCTTGGATGGAGACCACATAGTGATGAGTTATTATATTTTTTGGGGTTTTTGATGAATTGATTTTTTGGGTGAGTTAATTATGGTAAATGATTTTTCTAACCATGTGTATTTGGGAATGATTGTGGTGTTATTGGGATCATAGAAGGATCTATTATTGGATTTGGGGTGTTATATATGGATTTAGTCACTTTTTAATGAATATAATTTTCACTCTATACCAAGTGGTATTGTAGTAGGAACATGGTGAGATAGGTAGGAGTTTGGTAATGCTCTGGAGGTAAAATAGGTGGCTACTAACCCACATGTGGGTATCCAATGGTTATAGTATACCTAGTGAAATAGTATTAGGTACTTGGTTTCCTTATACTTTTTTTCTTAAAAATATTTAATTTAATTTATTTATTTCATCTCAAGAGGGTCTCCCCTTTTATTAATCATTCATATGGTTATCACTATAACCCATATCATTATTTCTCACATTTGTTTTCAAAAAATCAACTAATTTTCTATTTGATCATCGAGAGGTTTTAGGAATGGATCACTACGACTAAGGGTTATCCTTCCATATCATCACCTTCATGTTTTCCCCATTGTGATATATGTCTATAATAAATTCTAATTTATGAATATTCACCTATTTTTTAAATTAATTCTTATTTGAGTAAAATCGGTCCATAGTATTCGATTTATAGGCCTATGCAGTTATTAAGTGTTATCAATATCATTCAACTATTATAGTTGTTTCTATATAATATGTGTTTTATGGGTATGGATTGATTAAAGTTTTTAGATGATTATAGAAATATATTGTGGTTTCAATTGGTCATTTGAGACACATCGGTGAAATATTTCAAAGGTAATTTTAGATTTATGTAGGTATGGATTTTTTTCTTGGGAATGTTACTTTGAGTCATGGTTTTCTAGATTTTATGTGTTTTAAAGTGATAATACAAGGATTATTATTCTATATGTTTTTTCTGGTGAATATTATTAGTGATCCCATGTGTCAATATAGTGATGTGGTTTACTCATGTAACATGGGTGGTGATGAATCTTGTGATGCGATGAAATTGAGCTCTTCATATGATTTATGGTCATAAGTTCTTGGTGATTTCATCTCACCATATGTTAGAGGCCATTAGGGTCATCTGCACAAACTATAGATACCATGAGGTCGTATTAATCACTATTTTATATCTGGTATATTCCATGTATTAGTGGATTAGTGCGATAGTGTTGAAAAGAAAATTAGATGAGGGATACACTGTATGGTTGGACATATGATATTGGTTTTGATTTATATATGTTGTTAGGATAATGATCTTATTATGGGAAGGTTTTTCAAGTTTTTGAGTTTGTGGTTGGAATTGGAATTATTTTAATATGGTAATTTTGGTACATAATGTGTGGATTACATCATGTAATTATCTTTATTTTAATTGATAAACGGTTTCAGTTATGAGTGGAAGTGTATTTTCCATGTATTATGGAATTTTTTAGAAGGCCAAGGTCACTTCTAATTTGAAATACTATGGGTAACACATCCCACATCAACACAAGTCAATGTTGGTAATGTACCCACTTGTGTCTTGATGAGAATGGTGTTGAGATGGTCGTATTGTTATATTTATTTTGATTAACCTATCATTCTAAACACTTATATATATGTGAATGGTGTCTTGAGACACCTTTGGTGGTGGGATAATATGTTTACATTCACAACTTGGAGGTAAGATAAAGGGATAAACATAAAGAATATAGTGGTTGGTAGGGATATGGATGCATGAGAGGGATGTTTGTGGATAAGTGATAGAACTAGTGGATTGTTAGTGTAGATTTATATTGTATTTATCAATTTTTATTTTTATTTTTTGTATTTGATCAGCCCGTATATGGTTATTGATACCTTTATACGTCTCATATGAAATTCTAGATCTAAATTACACATACCTTGTCTAATATATTAGGATTTTTTATACTATTTTTTACTGACATATATTCTTGTATCTATGGTTATGGTTTTCTTAGATTGGTTATAATGTCACAAATATCCCTTATTAAATCCTAAATGTCCAGTGGATGCCTCTAGTGAATGGGGATGCATGCATGAGTTATGTTGAATCAATGACCCATGTATCTTTCACGTGATTTTTTTTGAGACACTACATGAACCCTACTTCAAAAATGGTCAGTGTTTCTCTATAGTTTAGTAGATAGGTTCCATTAGTAAAACCTATCCTCACACTATGATAACATCAATATAAATAGTTATCCAACTATATTAATAGTATATTTTTCATAATTTCAAACATTATAAGTGGTATTTGTAAAGAAGTTATCTCTAACTCTAGGAAATCCCCACTATACACAATGAGAAAAAATAATGATATGGGTAAATACATTCAATTTAAAACATTTAATAGTTAGTTCCTGTTATATTTGAGGTACACTTTGTATCTTATTTTTTGACTCTCTTTCTCATTGATTTCCAAAACTTCCATTACATCCTTCACATATTATTTATCAGTATTTATAATTTTTTGTATAGTTCTAATCAAGAAAACTTTGGATAATGAAACTTACCAGAAATGGGTTTTTCTTTATTCTAATCAATGGATAAAGATTTATTTCTCTCAATTGAATGATATTTCAATATATGATTCCATCATGTTTGAATCAAACACTACATCACTATCATTATTCTGGGTTAAATGGTATTTCTATTGATTTTAGGTAACATGAACTTATGATTATGAGTTGATATTCACCTTAATTTTTTAGTGGGAATCATTCAATGATTATTTTGGAGTTTCCATATGTGGAAAAAAATAATTAATTGCATATATCATTAAAGGAATTACTGATATCTTTGGGCACTTATTGGGTAGCCTAAATAAGATCAACATGATAATCATTTAGTTTATATTCCTTTCAGAGATTGTGTTTTCAATCTTAGAGAGACCCATTTAGTTAATGGAGGGGAACAAACAGTTTCATATGGGTGAAAACTCGGTCTATGTGGTATCATATCTACTATTTGGAATAAAAATTATTTTCTAAAGATCATAAATTGCTAGGTATTACATGAAATACAATACATTTTAGGGGATGAAAAATAAAAATATTGTATTCCTATAAAAAGTAGACAATTTTGTGGGTTATTGGTTGATAAAAACATCATCCGATCTCAAATTATTGTAAAGTATTATTTATGTTTGGAAACTTTTCCTCCTAACATTAAGAATACAAATAGTGATGTAAACACTAATGGTTCGAGATCTCAACACCTATGATATATCATGTCTAGGATGATTTTTAAAATGTAGGATTAATATTTATATTATGTTAAGCATGATTATTTCATAAAATGATTGATAAAGAAGGCTTTCTTATGGTTGGATTTATATTTTCCATAGAATTTAGATCATAAATCAAGAGAATGAGATGTTTATGAAGAAATACATGGTATTTTATTTTAATATAAATAGATTATTCATTTTATCATTGATAAATTTTGGTGGTCTTCACATTTAAATTTGTATGGGAGGTATAATATAGATATATCGATTGAGGGATCATATTTTATCAGGTGTTTACTGGTAATAAAAATAACGCATTCCCCTATAGGGGGAATGTGTATCATCATACCTCAACGATATAGTGTTTCACTCCTAAAATTCACATGATGGGTGTGCTTTTGGTATGTGTCGAAATAATGTATCCATTTAAGTATTGAACCTTAATATTGTAGGAATAATTTATCATTGGTGTTCAGTGTGGGGTAGATTTTCCATTGTGATGGAAAATTATTATCAATGGGATTAGTGTTTTGGTCCCTGTTTTCTAGGAATTCATATCCAAATGTCCTGGTTTGACAGTGGTGGATTATTTGAATTTGTCAATACCATCATATTGGGATTTTTTTCTACTGGTTCACCGATGATCCTGGGTTTTTTTATGGTTCTTTGATGATGTTTGTTTAAGTTCATAACATTATCTCAAATCACATTCATGAAATTGTACCACAAACCATTCAATTTTCATATTTATAGCAATTTGGTTTTAATTAATATGTTATTCATAGTGTTTGAAACATTTTTACACACCCATTTTTGGGAAATGGTGGGAATTTTAAAAGATATAAAATATCCTATCTATGTGATAAATAACTAGATCTAGTAAAAAATTTAATTTTATCACACTATATAATTTTATGATGTGGAAAATATATTGTAGGAAATTTAATCTTTGTTTTATTATGTTATGGGGAAAATAACACTATTGTAGTTAGTTTAATTGTTTATGAAACATTCTATAGCTATTATTGATAATTTAGAGTACTTATTTAATGTTATAAGGATGAGTGACCTAATGAATTAAATATATTAGGAATAGAATATATTTGTAATCCCCATAATATGATTATGTGATATTGTTAAAGATTTACCAAATTAGAGTTGAGTTAATAGATTCTTTTTGAAGGTGAATTGTAGTGAAGGGAATTGGTATGATATTGTAAGTACGGTATGATGTAATATTGTATGAGTTTTCCCATATGATCATATTTAGTGTGGACCTCAAATAGAAAAATTTTTGGAATGTGTATATTTTTCTTTCTAGATATTGTTGTTTCTCTATATTATCCATTTTAACTGTTCACCTTGAATGATTTTTTGGTTTGGAATATTATAAATATAGGGATCATATAATGAACTCAATTTTTTCTTGATGAATAAAGTAATATAGTTTTTAATCCTGAGGTCTTGGACCCCAAAAGGGGTAAAATGGTATAATTACCATATAAATTGGACATAATAAAATTTATTAATGTTTTATAGTGTTCTTAATTTTTTAATTGACCACTGGTAGATATTTTATGAGATCCTCATAAATTTCAATTGTGTACTATATTTATTGTTTATTAATAGAATAAATATATATAAAAAGAGTGTAAACATAGGTATCTGTTAAATGAACGATCATATAAAAATTACATAATAACTATTTCAACTAGTTATACCTTGGAAAGGTATAAATTTTATACTAAATATTCATGTTTTGAACATGGTCATTTTTAGACATTAATTTAATGGTCAGATATCTAAATATACACCTATATATAATACAATTATTAAATTTCCCAAGGGTTGGATAATTCCTTTTCATAAAAACCTAGAGAATATTATCCCAGATGGGGTAAAACCTCCATGTTGTTATAAACAGAATATTCAATTGGTGTAGGACTCATGATATTACAATGGACTATTAATTTTTGGTGGGAGGATATCAAAGTATCTATATTTCATCTTTGGGGTAGGTTATCTTGATATTTGACAACCCATTATTATTTTTTCACTTGATTATTGTTTTTATGTTTTATCCATCAAATTATTATTATTTTCAACAAGATAAAGATTTTATATGCTATAAAATCAAATATTTGATAAATGGTTGATTTTTTTAAAATTTGGATTCTCCAAGCTCATATTATTATATCCCGAATGGCCTGAAGGCCTTCTTTTTTTATTATGGATAATCTACCTTTTAAGGGTTGAAGGGGAACTCGTACATGACCCGTAGGGCCAAGGCACAAGGCCCAACTGACCCTCAATACATGACCCGAAGGCCCAAAGGCATACCATGTCCAATACATGACCCATAGGCCCAACCCACTTGAACTGACCCTCCCCAGCTTCTATGTCATTGATCACCTAACACCCTACCTTGCATTGTTGATCGGCTAGCATTGCCTCGTACAAAGCTACACGGTGCCTGGTCCTGATGGTGGCCGCCATACCCTCTCATTCTTCCAATCTGGTTAGCTCTACTTTTGGTGGATGCTACTCTTGTAGCTCTGATCCTATTCTAGGGAATTTTCTATGTGAAATGGGCTACTCAATGGTCTACATGGCCTGAAGCCTCTATGTCCTGGAGGCCTTTGATGACCCGAAGGCCCTAGAGACCCGTAGTCCCAAACTGGTGGCCTGAAGGCCCCAATCGGGTGAATAGTTCGCTCTACTACAGTACCGAACAGTAACTGCTATAGTAACTACTACAGTACGGCTATAGTAACCCGGAAATTCTCCTCCACTCGGTTTTGAACCTAGTTCTCTTGGATTCCAAGAAGGATCCCTTACCACTTGGCTACGGGCTCGTTGGCCTAGACCATATTATTATAGTGATTGTTTTCTGGTTTAATATTTTGGTTTTGTCTATTTTTTTATTTCTCTTGGTGAATTAATTTTGGTTTAAATTCATTTAAAAAAATTATTGAATATTTATAATGTATTTTAATGGTTTACTATCACATCGAACATTTAATATCTATGTTTATTTTATATTATCATACTAGTTGTTGTTCCTATAATGGATTAGATAATTTCAAAGTTAATTTTTTAGTTTCTAGAATTTTTACCTCTCTGAAGGCTTTTAATGAACTTTTTTTTGGGAAACGATTCAGTTACGCTTATATAGATGGATTATCAGTGTCTTTTTTATTTAATGGTATAGTTTTCACATGCACTAAATTGGTTTTTACAAACCTTGTGAAGCCAATGAGAAAAAATATAGGTATGTTTTGGGAATTAAGTTCTAGCTTATGACATATTAATAGTTAGGTAAACCATGAAACAAGTGTTTAAATAGGGTTTATAATTTGAAATTTTTGATCAGTACAGTTTGTGCACCATTATTTAATCAATGTAGAGTCATAAGGGAGTTTTTACATCAATACCATGTTTTTTTAGGTATGAGTACTTATGTAGCACATGCTTTGGTTAAATATATTGTGAAACCATGAGATCATTACAAATTACAAATTTTGGTTATTTCATAAAATACCCCCCTCTAATTTTATATAACCCTCGCCTTCGTACTCACGTTATTTGCATGATCAGACATTGGGAGCTCAAGGAGAATCTCAAAAGTCCTTTCAAGTATTTCATCTCTCCTTAAACTTTTAGGCATATTTCTACATGGAATTATCCCATATACCTCTTCCTTTAATCTATTCATCCCATTGAATTAACATATATCCTCAAAAAAATCATAATTTTTTTTGAATATTTAATTTTAATTTTTTTCCTTAATAATGGAGATTTTTTTGTATAGGTGTCGTATGGATAATTTAATGGCATGGTTTTGTGTTCTCCATTTAAGGAGATGACTTCTGGTTCCATCATCATTGAACCAAGTTTGGTGCCTCTTTTTTCACTATATATTACATTAAATTGAATTATTTTTTTATTTAAAAGGATTCATTATTATAATTATTTCTATGTTTTCATTAAATGGGGGAAAAATACATATTTATAAATAGCTTTATCCCTTAGAATATAACATGTTCTATGCATTTTATTTTTATAAATTCCAAAATGGGTTTTAGTGGATGAAAATGGATTTAAATGGGGTCAAAAGAACTAACGTGATGATTTTAAAGTGTAGGTTTCATAAATTGATTTTCAAAATAATTTTTGGGGTTTTCTAATATCATTAATGTTTTTAAAATAGGTTTTTTTATTATAAAGGGGTATTTCAACCCATGATAGAGGTATGTGATAAATATCTATGGATTTAAATAATTTAAAAGGGGGTTCTTTGAGAATTATGAGTTCCCAAAATAGATATTTTCATAAAATTGGTCTAAAGAAATAATTGGTATAATATTTAAAATATTGTGACATTGATTTTAGTTCTAATTGTGTTTAGTAAAATTTATTTTTTGGGGAATTATGAGAAATTTGTTTTAATAAAAGAATCATAACACACCTGTTTTAATGTGTCTTATTCCCAATGATTGGTGGAATTTTATAAATGTTGCATTAATGTGATATAACTATTGGTTGGTTTCATGTAAGGGAATTGGAGGTGAGGTAATTATTTTCATTGAAATTTATTAAATGTTATTAGTGTTCATTGTATGAATATCCATGAAGGATCAAATATTTTTCTATTTATATGGGATTACTAGGATACTAGGTATAGATCTGAAAAAGTTCAAACCATTGTATAGATAGAGAATCAACTAGAGAGTGTGGCCCACTTGATCTAGTGAGAGAGTGTAACTTTATTGTGGTCCATGATAGTAGTTTGATCTCAGGAGGGTTGTTTTAGGATATGTTGATTAGACAACCTAGGATATTGATTGGTTAAATAGTTCCAACTGAGGTGTCATAAATCTAGTTCATGTTCTTACTAATTGATTCCTATGAATGTTTAAATTTTATACGGACCTTATTTTTATCATTTGTGCGGATTAATTATGTTGTTTTTATAATATCTCTTATTTATGGTGTGATTTCATGGAACCACTTGTGTGGTTATTTTTTTTATTATTTTATGTTTATCTAAGGGATCATCATTTTGTTGTTAAAAATTGAAGGTTTATTTTTTACATTCATAATGTTTTTACAATTAGGTTCTGAAAGGTATTATAACTTGAAATAAGATGGTGTTTTTTTTAATAGTTATAGAAATTTTGTAGTAAACAGAAATGAGTGTTTTTTTGAGAATATTAGTGTGTGTTGGTCTTAAAAATAGTGTCTTTGGATAATGTGCCAAACTAATAACATAATTGGATTTTATATATGTTTTAGAAAACAATTTATATAATTAAAAACATCAATTATAGTTAGAAACATTTTTTATAAAAGGTGGTGTTTGTAAAATTGTTTTAATGTGGGTACATTAAATTGTGGTGTGTTGAAGGCGGCATTGACTATGGAAATGTGTTTTCTAACTGATTTTTTTTCATTCAATAGAAATAAAGAAAGTAAATTGAAACTAAATGTCATGAATCATTGGTTACATTACATAAAGTATTGTGAAAAAATTATATCATTCCATTATATTTAAAATTATAATTTTTAGGGGGTAGAAAAAAATAACTTCCTTTTTCTGTAAGGTGGTGAATTTCATGTCTATTATGCTCAAAAATATATTTTGTTCCATAGGTCCAAATCTATTTGAGTATTATTTATCTTAATAGGTTTTCTGAAGGATTTATTATTAGATTGTATGGGGATCATGGGTCATGTAGTTTAGTACCCCCGTTTTCTGGTAAGTAACCCTTGTTTTATGACTTTTAAGTATGTGAAGCATATGAGAAATGGTTGGGGAAGTTTGGATACTTTTAAGGTGTTAAAGGGAAAAAAGGTGGTGACGCATGGTCTTAGCATGGTTTTCCCAAACCGTGCGGAAGTCATGCAGGTGGTGTCACTTTGGACAGAGGATACCACACGGTGTGTGCACGGTTTGGGCAAACCATGCGAGGAGGCCGTGTGGAGCGCCCCTTCCAAGCAGTGACTACTGCACAGTTAGCGCAGGGTTTGACCAACTGTGCGGGCTAACCGTGTGCAGGGTCAACTTAGATCCTATTTTTAAGGATCTAATATGTTTTATCTTTAAACCCACTCATTTTTTCTCCTAGATGGCCCTACCTTGGGATTTCTCTCTGGTGAAGGTGGGATAACACTTACCAGGCATTTTGGAAGCGATCTGGAGGGTTGCATTGGCGTTTAAAGGCCGGTTGATCGAGGTAAGTCTTGTTTTCTTTAGTTTGCTTAGATCTCCTTCTTCCCTATTTATGGATCCTTAGATCCACACCCATGGTGGGTAGATCTAAGGTAGTGGATGACTTTTAAGTCAGGTTTTGGTTTTTTTGGTGATAGGGGAATGAATCAAAGGAGGTTTCGTGGTGTTTTGATCCAGTTCTTGGTTGGTTTCTCCTTTTTTATTGAGGTAGGATGCTTCACTCTCGACTCCTCTTGTTAGAATTGATTGTATTGGTTTCAAATTGGGTTATTTGAATGAAATTGATTGTGCAAAGCATGGCATAAATCTTCTTTAGTGATGATTTATGGTTTTGATGAAATTAAGAAATCCTGGTGAATTGTTGTGAAAAGTGATTTGGATTCTTGAATTTAAAATATTGATTTTAAATTATGGATTTTCTGGAATGGTAAATGGTTTGATGAAAGATGGGTTTTTAATAAAAAGGGGTGTTTTATTGAAATGGTTTGGTATTGAAATGGATTGATGAAATTGGTTCATTCTTTGGTTTTCAATAAAAGTATGGTTTTATTGAAATGGTTTTAATTGGTAGAACACACTTAGTTTTGATGGAAATTGTTTTCAATAAAAGGTGTTTTATTGAACGGATGGTTTTGGTATGATTGTTTTGAATGTGTGGTGTGTGTTCATGTTGTATATATGAGTCTTGGTTGAAATAGGACCTTGTGCTCAGTGCCAAACATTTAATGGAACATGGGACTTTTAAGTACGAGGCCTGGTTGAAATATGACCTTGTGCTCAGTGCCAAAGGTGTAATGGAACATGGGAAACAATTACCTTTTGATTACATGGTAGATTTATGAGAAACCACTCATGATTATGGAACTATCATAACAAAGCATGCATGGTTGATTTCATGGGTTGTGAAATGGGTGGGTATTCCAAAAAGTGGTTTTGTGAAATGGTTCTAAAGATTGATTGGTTATTTTTCTGGAAAAATAACTTGTTGGAAAATTGGTTTCAATTTATCTTGGATGTTTTTTGGTTATGAATGGTTTTGTAAGCTTGTTTATATTTAGTTATAAACTGTTTTTGAGAAAATGTTTTATATAAACTATTTTTATATAATTGTTTCTAACTCTTCTATCATAGTGGCATGAGTAGGGAAGTCATCGAGGAAAACCTACTGAGTTTTATACTCACCCCTGATTTGGTATATTTTTGATTTTGCAGATGTCATGTTCCAAGACATAGGTAAAGGTAAGGCATCTCATTACTAGTGGTTCGTGGTGATGCTTGGGAGATGTGTTGGTGCTTGGTGAATGGAGCTCGGTGTGGATCTGTGGAGTGTGTCTTGGCTTGTTTTGGGTCTTTTGTTTAGTCTTCTGCTTGGTACTCTTATTTTGTGTTGGTTATGTAGTGATTTGTGTAACATTGTAGTTCTCTTTTGGTAATGCATGAGTTTGTTGTTTCTTTTGTTCATGCATCATATAGTGATTTGTTTATGGTTGGTTTTTGGGTTTATTTATTAAATGGTAAATCATCCCCCAACTTATATTTGAAACCCTTCAGCATTTATTGCCAGCCTTTGGCATCTTGGGGATGTCTCTTAAGGCCATGTAGCCCTCACATCTTCCTCAAGTCAATGAGGTAGGGGCGGGTCATTAGAAATGGTATTATCTTGTTCGGTCCTTGCCTAACAAGTGGCCATCGATGTTCTTGGTCTTGGAGTTGAAATTAATTCTTGTTTATTCCTTGGGTTGAAATCTTAGACAGGAGTAGGATTGTCGGAACTTGAAATGTATAGCATAAAAGGACATAGCTAACCCGTTTATGCTAAACTTCAAGTTACCAGGGTGTTGGGTACATAAGTGTTTTGGATACACTTCTAGAATGTTGAAAATCTCATTGTCATGTGTTTAGAAAATTAGAGGATCATGACATGCATTGTAGAGGAATGACTTCCCACTAGGATTGTATATCTCATTGTGAGGAATGAGAAAGGATTTTGTGCATGGTGTTAATTGTTGAAAAATGCAGAAATTGTTTTCAAGTGAAAGACTTTGAAAACAGGGTATTGGGTGTATTTTGAAAATGGGTTGATTTTCAAAAAGTATGTTAAATGTTTTCAAAAATGGTTGAACATGGAAAAAGGTTATTTTGGGAAAAAAAATTTGTGATAGATGATGTGATAGAATTTTAATTCTAAGCCATCAGTTTCTAGAGAGTGATATTGATAGGGTTTGTTGTTGGTTTAAAAAATAGCACCAGGTAGGCGTCGTAGAGACCAACCAGAGGTGGCCGATGAGAACGTGGTTGCACCTGAGCCCAAGGTGAAATAGTAGTTAGTCCAGAGAATAGTGAAAGCTTTCCAAGCTTTGGGACATGTGAATAGAGAAGAAGATCCAAAACATGTTGCTTATGAGGCTCAATTTTAATAACAGGATCCACCCATCTTTAGGGGTGATTCGGGCCCAGAAAGGGTAGAGGCGTGACTGTCCAGAATGAACAGAATTTACAAATTCTTGGGGACGTAGGTAGAGCTGAAAGTAAATCTAGCAACATATAAGCTAGAGGGTCTTTCTCTTCAGTGGTGGGAGTTGGTAGTCCAAACGAGAATGGACCAGGGTATGACATGGGAAGGATTTGAGGAATTGTTTAATAAACAATTCTACCCATATATGTTAAGAATTCAGTGCACAAAAAAATTATTTAGTATGAAGTAAGAGCATATGTTTGTGACGGAGTATGCATCTATGTTTATGAGCTTAGTGTGGTTTGCACCCGAGGTGGCGGGTAGCACATCGTTGAAGGAAAGGATCTTTGAAGCGGGGTTAAGGAAAGAGATCCACTCCAAAATAGTAGTGTTGTGTATCGGTGATCGCACAGAGATGGTGAATTGAGCATTGGTGGCTCAGTGGGATCTTTTGGGAGCTTCGGGCAGAGGAAGCTTGGTGGTACCCATGGGTAATAGTGGGTGCTTCGGTTTTGAAACTGCAAACTCCTCTTATTGAAAGAGAATGTCAAGCCTTTGTGTGTAGATCATGTGCTATAACGGTTGATGGAGATGAGTTAAAATGGGACTTCTCAATGTTGGACATGGATGTCTATGACATAATCCTGGGTATGGATTGGCTGACTATTTTTAAGGCTCACATCGACTGTTATAGGAGAATAGTCAGTTTCACGACTGAGTATGGAATCAACCATCTCTTCAGAGGAGAGAGAATGTTAAAGAAAGGTGCAAAGAGCTTGTTAGCACCAATGGTGGGAATGATCTCTTACCAATTGGTAGTGTTGAATTTGGCATCAATGGAAGAGATTGATGAAAATATTTTTCCAGCTGTTGCGGATCAATTTGTATATGTCCTTCCCAATAACTTCTTAGGGTTACCACCTCTAAGGGAAGGGGAGTTTACGATTGATCTCCTTCCGGGGACTAGTCTTATTTCCCTTCTATCTTATAGGATGGCATCAGTGGAGTTACGGGAATTGAAAGTGCAGTTAGAGGAGCTGGAAAGTAAGGGTTTCATTCGACCAAGTACTTCTCCATGGGCAGCACCGGTGTTGTTTGTGAAGAAGGCAGATGGAACTCTTCGGATTTGTGTTGATTATCATAATCTTAACCAAGTTACGATAAAGAATAGATATCCACTTCCACGCATTGATGATCTGTTCGATCAATTAAGGGGAGCTCAATGGTTCTCCAAGATTGATTTGCGATCAGGATATCACCAATTGCGAGTTTGGAAGGAGGATATTCCAAAGACAACTTTCAGAAGAAGATATGGTCACTATGAATGTGTATTTATGCATTTTGGTCTAAAAAATGCACCAGTAGTCTTCATGGCTTTGATGAATCTGATATTTCATTGATATCTGGATTCTTTTGTTATGGTGTATTGTGATGCTTCAAGAATAGGTTTGGGTTGTGTTCTCATGCAAGGAGATCATGTGGTTGCTTATGGCTCAAGGTAGTTGAGAGTGCATGAGAAAAATTACCCAACACATGATTTGGAGTTAGTTGTAGTCATACATGCATTGAAAACATGGAGACATTATCTCTTTGGTGAGAAATTTACTGTGTTTACATATCAAAAAAGCTTGAAACACATTTTCTCACAGTGAGATTTGAATCTAAGGAAAAGGAGGTGGATGGAGTATCTCCAGATGTTTGAATTTGACTTGATGTACACACCAGGAAAAGGGAATTCGGTGGCGGATGCATTGAGTAGAAAGTCATACGCTCAGTTATCGAAAGTAGCTTCAGATGAATGGCAGTTGATGTTGGTCTTAGCCGACATGCATGTGGAATGTGAAGACCAAGGTAATGATATTGTTTTCTTTTCAGCGGCACTTGTTCTTGATTTAGTAAAGACGATCAAAGAAGCACATACATCTGATGTCGAATGTCTGGTTGTAAGTTCAAAACTCAACGGTGGGGAGACCCTTGATGGCTGGAAACTTGATGGGAGTTCAGTTTTGTGTTTCAGAGATCAGATGGTTGTACCTATGGTTTCTTAGGAACAACTCCTTCATGATTACCATCATTCAAGATGGGATATACACCCAGGTACATAGAAGATGTATAAGGCATTGTAGGTTCAGTTTTGGTGGAGAGGCATGAAAATGAAGGTGGCTGAGTTCATCACGCGATGCTTAACTTGTCAGCAAGTTAAAGCAGAGCATCATAGATCAGCTGGTATGTTACATATTTACCTATCCTAGTGTGGAAATGGGATCAGATAGCAATGGATTTTGTTACAGGTCTTCCAAGAACGTTCCGGAAACACGATGCCATTTGGGTGATAGTAGATCATCTAACCAAGTCAACCCATTTCATCCTGATTCGTGAAACTCATACGGTGGAAGATCTTTCAAAAATCTATATCTGAGAAGTGGTAAAGAAACATGGGGTACCAGTGTATATCGTCTCAAATAGATATTCGAGGTTTACATCTCGTTTCTAGAAATCATTACAGCAATCCCTCAGAACTCAATTGACTATGATCACGACGTATCATCCTCAGACAGATGGGCAATCCGAGAGGATGATACAAACTTTGGAAGATATGTTGTGGGATTGTGTAATGGATTTTGGTGGCACATTGGAGGAGAATATATCCTTGGTGTAGTTCTCATACAATAACATTTATCAAGCCTCGATACGCATGGCTCTATTTGAAGCATTGTATGGGTGTCCTTGTAGTTCTCCACTATGCTGGGTGGAAACGGGTGAAACTTCATTATTTAGGCCGAGCCTTGTCCAAGAAACAACGAAGAAGATTCAGTTGATTAGAAAGAGTATTGAGACGGCTCAAAGTTTTCAGAAATCTTATTCAGATCACCATCAAAGACTGTTTTCATTCGTTGTGGGTGATCATGTCTTCTTGATAATCTCTCCAAAGCTTGGAAATCATCATTTCAGGAAGCAGGTCAAGTTATCTCCAAGATACATTGTCCCTTTTGAGATACTGTAACGGGTTGGTGATGTGGCGTATCAGTTAGCACTACCACCATGTTTTAGTGTAGTGCATAATATGTTCAATGTATCTCAGTTGAAGAAGTATCAGCCTGATCCTGACCATGTGATCAAATGGGATCACATTGACCTAGATTTGGATGCTTCATTGGTACATATTATGGTGCATATTGTGGATAGGAAATAGAAATTATTGCATGGAAAAAGTATTAGTCTAGTGTGGGTTTTATGGCAACTTGGCCAGATTCAGGAAGAGACTTGGGAATGAGAGAAAGAAGTGAAAGAGCAGTGGCTGGAACTCATTCAGCTAGCTGAAGGTTTTCTACTTTCCAAGGACGGAAAGGCCAATGGTGGGGAGAATGTAGTACCCTCGGTTTCTAGTAAGTAACCCTTGTTTTATGATTTTTAAGTACGTGAAGCATATGGGAAATGGTTGGGAAATTTTGGAGACTTTTAAGGTGTTAAAGGGGAAAAAAAGTGGCGACGCATGGGCTTTGCACGGTTTTCCCAAACCATGCGGAAGCCATGCAAGTGGTGTCACTTTGGACATAGGAGACTGCATGGTGTACACATGGTTTAGGAAAACCATGCGAGGAGGTCGTGTGGAGTGCCCCTTCCAAGCAGTGACTATCGCACGGTTAGCGCACGGTTTGACTAACCGTGCGGGCTAACCATGCGTAGGGTCAACTTAGATCCTATATTTAAGGATATAATCTGTTTTAACTTTAAACCCACTCTTTTTGGCTCTTAGACGGCCCTACCTCGGGATTTCTCTCTGGTGAAGGTGGGAGAACACTTACCAGGCGTTTTGGAAGTGATCTGAAAGGTTGCCTTGGCGTTTAGAGGCCGGTTGATTGAGGTAAGTCTTGTTTCCTTTAGTTTTCTTAGATCTGCTTCTTCCCTCTTGATGGATCCTTAGATCTACACCCAAAGTGGGTATATATAAGGTATTGGATTAATTTTAAGTTGGTTTTTGGTTTTTTTGGTGATAGGGGAAGTAATATAAGGAGGTTTCATGGTGTTTTGACTCAGTTCTTGGTTGGTTTCGCCTTTTTTGTTGAGGTGGGAGGCTTCACTCTCGACTCCTCTTGTTAGAATTGATTGGCTTGGTTTCAAATTGGGTTATTTGAATGAAATTGATTGTGAAAATCATGGGATAAATATTCTTTAGTGATGATTTATGGTTTTGATGAAATTGTGAAATCTTGGTGAAGTATTGTGCAAAGAGATTTGGCTTCTTGAATTTAAAATGTTGATTTTAAATTATGGATTTTCTGGAATGGTAAATGGTTTGATGAAAGATGGGTTTTCAATAAAAAGGGGTGTTTTATTGAAATGGTTTGGTATTGAAATGGCTTTATGAAATTGGTTCATTCTTTGGTTTTCAATAAAAGTATGGTTTTATTGAAATGGTTTGAATTGGTTGAACACACTTGGTTTTGATTGAAATGGTTTTCAATAAAAGGTGTTTTATTGAACAGATGGTTTCGGCATGATTGTTGTGAATGTGTGGTGTGTGTTCATGTTGCATATACGATACTTGGTTGAAATAGGACCTTGTGCTTGGTTCCAAACATTT
This sequence comes from Viscum album, assembly GCA_963277665.1. Taxonomy (NCBI): domain Eukaryota; kingdom Viridiplantae; phylum Streptophyta; class Magnoliopsida; order Santalales; family Viscaceae; genus Viscum; species Viscum album. The sequence goes on from OY728157.1 coordinate 2,001,354,641, forward strand.
AATGGAACATGGTACTTTTAAGTACAAGGATTGGTTGAAATATGACCTTGTGCTCAGTGCCAAAGGTGTAATGGCACATAGGAAACAATTACCTTGTGACGACTTGGTAGATCGATGAGAAACCGCTCATGAGTATGGAATTTTCATAACGAAGCATGCATGGTTGATTTCACGGGTTTTGAAATGGGTGGGTATGCCAAAAAGGGATTTTTTTTGAAATCATTCTAAAGCTTAATTGGTTATTTTTCTGGAAAAATAACTTGTTGGAAAATTGGTTTCAATTTCTCTTGGATGCTTTTGGTTACGAATAGTTTTGGAAGCTTGTTTATATTTAGTTATAAACTGATTTTGAGAAAATGTTTTATATAAACTGTTTTTATATAATTGTGGATAACTCTTCTATCATAGTGTCGTGAGTAGGGAAGTCATCATGGAAAACCTACTGAGTTTTATACTCACCCCTTCTTTGGAACGTTTGTGCTTTTGCAGATGTCATGTTCCGAGACATAGGTAAAGGTAATGCATCTCATTACTAGTGGTTCGTGGTGATGCTTGGGAGATGTGGTGGTGCTTGGTTCAAGGAGATCGGTATGGAGTCGTGGAGTGTGTCTTGGCTTGTTTTGGGTCTTTTGTTTAGTCTTCTTCTTAGTACTCTGATTTTGTGTTGGTTATGTACTGATTTGTGGAACAGTGTAGTTCTCTTTTGGTAATGCATGAGTTGGTTGTTTCTTTTGTTCATGCATCATATAGTGATTTGGTTATGGTTGGTTTTTGGGTTTATTTATTAAAGGGTAAATCGTCCCCTAACTTATATTTGAAACCCTTTAGCATTTATTACCAGCCTTAGCCGTCTTGGGGATGTCGCTTAAGGCTTAGTAATGACTTGTTGTACTCTCAAGCCAATGAGAATTTGCGGGTCATTACATGTAGAGTCTCATTACTATGGTTTGTGGTTTCCAATTTAGGTATAGGAATTTTATCAATCACATTGGGTTTGGGTTTTTTTAATTTATCTTTAGTTTAACTTCTTAGATGTATCTTTTTTATGTATTTAGTTTAAATATGGATTTTAATGGTCATGATTAATGAACTCATTTAAGGTTGTTTTATTTCCTTTATTTATTCTACTATTATATATAATTTTTTGGAGGATAAATAATTCCCAAATTCTATTATGTGATGCTTAGATAATGTTTTTTTATAATGTTGATTAGGAAATATATTTGGGAATGAGGTTGGCTATGTTGTGTTCTAATTTAGGTGGAATCCTGGGCCAATTTTCTAGAAAATAGTATCAAATCCTATTATATTATTGGTACTTGGTTTTGGAATGATCTCATGATAGTTGGGAATTTTTCACTTTAGTGATATAGATATCGGGACATAGGGCATAGGTGAGATAAGAGTATTTTGAGCTCTTTTCCACCATGATCATTGAGATTATATAGCATGTTAGAATTTTTTTTATTGATTATGTAGTTTTATATGATGGATTTATTTGATTGTAATTTGATCCCTCATATAGTGTAAATTTTATCCTCATTATCATAACATGATATTTCCATGTTCCTATATTTAGTTTAATGAGAGGGAATCATAATTTGGAATTGAGGAATTTATTTAACTTATTGGTCTTGAAAAACCATGAATCAACCAATAGCTTGAATCAAGGAATGTTTTATGGACAAAATAATTTATAGAACATTTTATTTAACTATGAATCCTAGATAATAATAGATCTTCATTGTATCTAGATTATCTATTTATACCCCTTGATTGTTTTATTTTTATGTGTGGTTAGAGAAATAGTAAAATTTTAATGGTGGGGTTGGTAATTTTTTTACTTTGTTTGATTGTATTTTTTGAGGATTTTGGTTTTCATTTTCTAATGGAATTTCATATGTGATATAGAACGTTTTCATGTTTTTGAACATCATATTGCTTGAAATTTTTAATAAACAAGGCCTTCGGGATTCATTATGAAATGATCATTTGTTTCATAAAATGTTTTGATGTGGTTTAATTTATTATGTAAAATGGGATTTGTTTGTGTTTTAAAAAAATAATGGTGTATTGGGTTATTTAAGTAGATGATTAGTTTTTATTAAATAAAGGGGTATAATATCAAATTTATTTAAACTAGTGATTTTTAAAATAGGATTTTTGTGTGTGTTTAGTGTTAGACCCTTGGAATGAGCTCAAAAAAGAGTAAATCATTGGATTATTTTTAAATTTTTAATGTATTCCTTATCATGTATTCAATACGTGTGTCTTTATTTTAAAAAATTATTTTGGTTTCTAGGAAATATATTATGGAATGTATGTTATTTCTATATGTCCATATTTGTTTTATATTTGAAATTTTATGATGGGTCCCATTTTATTTTTAAATAAATATTGTCTTAATTTTAATGGTGCAATAGTGTTTGGAACATGTTTTGGGAATTCTACATATTAGTAGTATATAGATTTAAATATTAATACATGGGGTACCTTTTCATGTATTTTTTAATGTTGTTATTTTAGTTTGTAGACCATGTTGGGTTCATGTACTTTCTTATTTAGTTTAAGACTCCTAAAATGTTCTTATTTAATGGTAGTGTTGCCATTTTTTGGGGATCATCATCCTTTCATTTTTTATATTACCAAGGCTCTAAATACAATGTAATTATTTATCTTATCTTATTAGTGGTGTATCTTGAGATTAAACAACATCGTCTTGGTTTTGTGATTTATCCTTGGAATCATGTGGGTAGATATTTTTTGACTAGGGAGCATTTTATAAATATTTGGATCAATGAGAATAAGTATTTATGGATATGATTGAGGTTTGATGAGTCGATTATCATTTTATGTTAAGTTCTACCACTTTTTTATTATGAAGAAGATTGAGATATATACTGAGTGAGTTTGGTGAAATTATGGTATGAGGAAACATTTGGCTGTAATATTCTTTAGGTAAACCAATTTTTTCTGATAAATGAGTATAATTTTTTTGTGGATAATCATTCTCTATTTCGTGGTGATTTTTTGTATCTTATAAATGACGTAGACCATGTGTTCAATTTCAGTTTGTTTTTTTGGGTATGGGAACACCTAGGGATGTGTATGGATAATTAGTAATGTATTTTTTTTTTGTTAGACTATGGGGGATTCTAGGTTGAGTTTCCTATTATAATCACCATGTGATGGTATCCTATATGACTTGAAAAAATCACCCTCATATGCATCTTCTGATCCCAAACTAAGAAATATGTTATTTATTTTTTAGGAGTGGATATAGTTTGTAAACTCCTCCCTTTTGAGATTCCATTGTTATAGTGACCAGTTTATTTGGTCCATTAGAATATTTGTTATTTTAATGTTTCCTTGGATATTTTGGGTTCGTGCTTCCTCGGGGATGTGCTCAACTCTTCTAAAGAAGATTATTTTCATACCACATTATATATCAGTTCTAAATTGTGGTAATACTAATGTTTAGTATCTTCACTTTTATAAAATCTATTTTATTAGTGGAAGGTCATTTTCTACATGTGGTAGATTGATTTTTTAGAATGTTCTGCATTTTTTGAGGATTAATCAAGTTATACAAGGATGTATATATTTTAGTTACAATTATTATTATTATTCATATTCTATTAACCTATAACTTTACCTGATACTTTTTTTGGGAATAAATTGTCATTGTGGGAAGAATTGTGAAATCTAAAATTCCACTATTTTTTATTTTTTATTATATTATCTTTATTTTATTTTTTTATGTTCTAGAGATTTAAGGTATAATTTTTTAGTTTTCATAATTTTTTCCATCACTATATATCATAATCAATTAGTTTCGGGAAAAGAGTGTGGTTGCGCTTTTGTATATTGTTTATCAATTGAACATTTTTAGGAATAGTTCATTCCACACTTGCATAGCATGGTTTAGTTTAAACTATATGAATCCTAGGGGAAATCACGCAGTTCTTTTCTATTCATGATATAATGGTTCAAGACTATAAAACAGTCAATTATGCCTTATTATGAGAATGAAAATTTGGGTTTGTAATTTAATAGGGTTATTTGAAACAGTTAGTTACCATTTAATAAAATATTGCAGGGCCTCAGGGGAACCTACATGGATTTATTTAGTGTGTAAAATAAGGGAAAATGTATTTTTAAATTTGGTAGATCTACCATGATTTTAAGTTTTTTGGTATTTCCTAAAAAAACATTAAGATATTAAGTGACCCTCACCCCTCTCCTCAAACCACTATTATGGCTTGATAGTAGGGTATTAATATGGAGATCCAACCTCCTCCTCTCTTCAATTTTGGTATATCTTCTATAAATTGCATGAACATTTATACTTGGTAAGTCTCCCTAAATATATCCTCTAATAGATTCCTCGACTTCCCTTAATATAGTTTCCTCCCTAAAATAGTTAATGTTTATTTTGTATGATTATGAGGTAAGAGTTATACCTAATCATGAGCCCTTATTTGTATAGTTGTTATAGTGGAAATCTCTTAGCATATATATGTGTTGTATATTAATGTTGTAACCATGCAGGTGGAAGACCACTGAACAGGGGTGGGTGTTTCATTGTTATGAAATAGTATTTCACACTGTTAGATTTATGTTTGTTTTATAGCGATTATTTATTAATTTTATGCCTATATATGTGTCTCTTGAGTAAAATATTAGGATTACTAAATGATTTTTACCCGTTTTATCAAATTGTTCCCATACCAAGTGTCTATATAAATTCCTAAATAAAGGATTGCATATGAATTTTTTTCAATAAAGTAGAGAGCACCAAAATTTTGGAATTAAATGGGGTTTTAAAATAAATTGATTTTAATAAATTTTTATTTTATACTTATTGTGTTTAAAGTGTTTTAATTATGTATTTTGATTTGAATGTGGGGTGGAAAAAAGTTAATGGTATTTGAAAACTTTTTATGGATTTTGAATATTTTAATTGTGGTTTTAGGGGATTTGTGAGTTCTCAAATGTGTTTACATAACTTTTATGATAAAATATCACTCAGTAATTTATTGGGAAATTTTTTAAATAGTATAAGTTGACTTCTCATACCATGCATGTTTTGTAAAAGGGTCATTTGAAACATTATGTAAAGTTTTTTCAATTATATCTTTGTGACCCATTCATTTCTCATGTATTTAATTTCCAATTATAGGTGTTAATTTATATATATGGTGGATTTTTGATAAATTTTCGTTTTTTTATTAGAGGATGTTGGAAGTGATGTGAGTGTTTATATATAAATTTATTGAATGTTATTCTTGTTCATTGTCTGCTTCAGATTGATTGCTCATCTCCATGATTTTTTATGGGATTATTATGAGACTATTTAGATATCAATATATGTGAGAACACTAGAATATATTTTTCATCATCTTAGGATTATATCCCAATAGAATTATTGATCTATAAGATCTATATTTTGGATCATGGTTTAGTATTTCACTTAAGTATATTATTTTTGGATTGTATAATAAAACTATTAGGTTTATTGATTATTTTACATATGGCTACTGAGTTTCTTGGTTTCTAGTTGGAGTCCATATTACATATATCGTATTATGATTTCCATGATCTTGGTATTGAATTATTTTAATCATTTCTCATGATTTAAACTATTTCATTACAAGTATCTCATGTTTAATTAGTGATTCTGTGGAAATTCATGAGTGGTTTAGTTTTTTCCTTCATGTTGGTCAACTGGATCATCCTTTAGCTATTACCCACGTTGATTGATGTTTTTTAATTTCCAAAAAAAATATGAATGAGATTAAATTGTTTTAATCCAAATTTTAATGAATTTTTCTTGTCAAATGTATTTTAGAAATATTTTGGTAAATATAAAGGAATGGTTTCATTTTGATAATTTTACTGTGTATGGGTTTCAAAAACATTGTTTTAGGATGAAGGTTATATCTTACACATTAATTGGTATTCAATGATGATTTTGAAAACTATTAATAAATTGAAAAAAATAAATTGATTTAATTTTTTTTATAAATGTATTTTCTTATGGAATGGTTTTAAATTTGTACCGCTACATAGTTGTTTGTTAATGGAATCATTGACATGGGAAAATTTTTTCTAGATGATTTTTTTCCATTATGGAAATGAAGAATGTATTTTTATAAATCATTTATATATTTTCTGTTTAATTATTTAATTTCCTGTAAAAAATGTATACATATATATCATGTGTAAATATTAAATTTATTGGGGGTAATATAAAAGAGACTATATAGATTTTTCTCATGGGGATTATTAGAATATTTAGCTCATGCCAATAATGTTTTATTGGTTTTGGTATTTTACAATTTGATTTACTTATTTAGGTTTGTTGAGGGAGTTAATTTGGAATTTGATGGTGAATTTGGTTCTTATAGGGGATCGTTAGGGAATTCTAGGGTATATATTTTTGGATTGGGCCATTATATCCGTCAATTTGTGATTCAATATTTTCAATAGAACATTATTGTATATGGTTCTAATTTTAAATTATTTTTTAATTCTATTTCATTTCATGTATTTATTTTATAGATTTATTATCTTTGGTATGGTTTTATAATTTATTTTATTTATAAATATTTTTTATATCATTATATGAGGCATAAATCATTCCCATGGATTTTTATATGATAAAAATGAACTTCTTTCCATCCCATTGAGATTGGAATTCCCTTTGGGACTCTAATGGTTCAATTCTATTTTTGGATTTGGTGGAAGCCCAAGATAGTTCCCAAAATTGAGGTTATCTAATTATTATGTTATAGTTTGACTATTTATAATATTATATTTATAATGATCATTATTATTATTTTCCTCATTGAATTATGATTTTTTTGAATTATAATATCTTGGGAAATGGTGAGGAGTGTAATATTGATCATTCAATAATTATCTTTGTTGCTTCCCATATCTCATGTTATTTGAAGAATATGGATATGAATCATTTTTTTCTGTGTAACATATCACCAATCAACATCGTTCAATACCTACATTTGTATCATCATTTATTGATTAGTTAAATTCTATATTGAGTGTTTATGGGTGATAAAATAAGTTATGGATTCAAACAAGTAAGGGAGTTCACAGTGGTATTCATTGATGATATTCTTTAAAAATTGTTTGATAAACCATGATGGATGTTATGAATGATAGAAATGATAGAAAGTAGTGAAGCTTTATTGAGTTTAAATGTAGGATTTTACGGTGTCTTCTATGAGTATTGTAGTTGTTCTATCCCAATATGGATTCATCAATGGTGAAATAGGAAAGACTTATAGTTGAAAAATAGAGATGATAACAAAAATCTTATAAGAATATTGATGATGAGATAACCTATCTACAAGGCATGTAATATACTAGGCATCACCTATTTTATATCAAAGTTTTTAGTGACTAAAACATCCACCTATTACTATTATTACATGTGTTCTTCCTTCAAATAATATAATATGTAGTTTGAACCATTTAAATTTGTTTGTACCTTTTATATATGTCAAATGACCATCTAGGACCATACATCATTTGGGAAATAGTGCATGGTTTTATTATAAAGATGGAATGTATATTTTTATATTATACACATTACTAATTATTAATTATTAATGGGACCCTCAGGAAAAGAAACATAATTATAACACCATGTTTTCCAACCACACATAAGCTATTTGAACATAGTTTTTGTGGATTATTCTTAGGGGTGAATGTCATGTACTAGGACACTATAACATCTCACATACTAGAATTACATGTTCAAATGATACAGAAATACATAAATAATATTCTACCATTTATACACTCTATATAGGTTGGATCGATAATTTATGTTCATTGAATGTTAAGGATTTACTGTTACTTATTTCATTAACATTGAGTACCAATGGAGTACACATTAAGTACTGTGTAGTTTATGTTGTTTATCATATTTTCTAACCTGGTTTTTAGAATCAAAAACATGAGTTTTCCATTCTGAGATATTATATAAATATAGTGTGATGCTTCATTTTTATCCATACTACATGTCATGTCCATGAGATTTTGGGTTGATGATTTTTTTATCTATAAGGATACAGTGTTAGAGTAATGGAGAAACATCTCATGTCGAGACATGATTAGTTAGATGGTAGTGATTTATAGTGGATAATGTGTTATTCCCCTATGTGTATTATTTAGATTAGTATCCCCTCATCGATATTAGGAAACATGTAAACCATTCACGATGTATGGGTCCTCAATATAAACATGGTGATAATAACCTATTAATCCTAATAAGGCATGGATCCCCATATAAAAATTGGTATTGGTAACCCTTCTCATGAATGGTAATTATCCCTACACCTATGGATATTAGGTCTTCCCTATGTGATAGATTATGGGTTTTCCTTGGATAGGTTCTGGTAACCCATTATTGGCATCTTACTTAATGTGGAGTGGCCCCCTAGTATAGTGGCAATAATTTTGAATTTATGTTGTGATATGTTTTTATAAATAGAAATATGTTATTTATGTTGATATTGTTTCAACCTGATAGGTATTCATAGTTTTTTTGAGGCATGAAAAATAATTAGGATATCAAATTTTGAATCTATGATAAATTGGTTAATTGGTTATCCCATATTTTTGTGATATGCCCTCACCCAATGATTTAATTTATACTAATTTGGATTATTCATTTTCAATAAATACATTCACATAAGATAATATAAATTACTATATGATTATACTTAATTTCCCTTAGAACTATGTTCATGAGCTAAAATGCCATTTAATATTTCTTTTTTTGTATTCATGGAGTCATATTGATATATTTATTTTCAAACCTATACAGGGAATATTCCAAAATGTGTTGTGTGTATAAAGAAAATAAATAATTTGGTTATTACTCTGGTGAACATTGATAATGTTAATATTATAGGGTTAGTGTATAATGGCATATGTAAGTACGTCATGGGGATAGTAGCTACTGATATTCTTTCTCCAAGAATTTTTTGATTTTTTGTGGTGTTTCACCCATTTTCACAGTGGTTGTGTATACTAATACTATTCTAATATATATATACATCCATTAAGTGTTCTATATGTGTGAAAATTGTAGTGTTTTATAAGATAGTAAATGGGAAAATAAAAAAATATTTATATAATTAATTTATAATATATATTTATATATGAGGATAGGGTTAGAATGTTTTATATATTTTACATTTAATATTCATTTGTTTCCAGGGGGGTTATTATAAGACTAGTCTTTTATATTATTTCTTATGAAAGTGAATCTCCAACACCATGCCTATTAGAGGTAGGTTAGGGGTGGCACACCGAGCTTACTAATAAACAAAGTTTTTTCTAAGTGTATTTAGATATATTTTCATGATAGACCATAAATAGTATTTTGAATCACGTACATGTTGTATGATTAATTTGTAATTTCACTCAGTCTCAGGAATTTTTTTGAGATGTTCATGGATCTATTGAAATGTTATCCCCATCCATATATAGAAAATTTGGTGATGGGGTGAATATTTTATATTTTGGTATAGTCTTAGACCTATGAAAAACATGGGGATAATTTAGAAATTTAACAATTCACACATTAAGTTAAAAAAATTAAACCAATTTCTCATAGTTATATTATTCTTTTGGGATGTTCTCTTTCTAGATCATGTCATTTATGATGTCATGATTTTAGTCGATATATACTTTTTAAAAGAATTTATATATTAAAAACTTATAATTTTTTTAATGTTCCCAATATTTCTTGGCTTGGTGGTTTATCATTATCCAACCACTAAGAATTTCTACCACATTATAGCACTTCAGATGGGTTTACAATATTGACCCTCCCCATTTTACATGATATTTTTATTTTAACTTTGACAATTTAATATATTAAATGACTTGTTTAATTTTTTATAGGAAGATTAAATTAAATATATAGTTAATTAAATGAGCAAGGTTTTAGAGGTGTATAATGGGGGATAGTGTATAAATTGCATCATTAACTCAGTGACTAACCACTAGAGTCATAGTAGTTAATTTTTAATAAATTGATGTATGGTGTGAACCCACTAGAGAATGACCTGATTATTTTAATTTTTTTAAATTAGGGTTAATAACATGATTTAATAATTCAAGTATTTTATTTTATGATAACAATTTTAGAGAAAATTCAGAAATCATTTTAGACAGCATTGAATTAGCAGAAAATATTTTTTAAATGATTTAAAAAGTCATGTGTAAAATTAAAGATATTCAAAGATTATTTTATATAATCTAGAATTATGAAGATAATATTAAAAATATATAGTGAATTTAATGGAATATTTATCATTACTTTGTAATAGTCACACATCACTTCCTAAGATTCATTGTTTATTTTATAAGAGTAATTACAGTAATTACGTGTGTCATTCCTTGAGTACATAAGATTCATTACTGAATTAATAAGGATATTATCAGACTTAAAAAGGATATATTTTAAATTAAAAAGTATTATCTCCCAAAAAATACATTTTATACTACAATATATCAGTTCAAATAGATTATTGTAAAATGTAGAAAATTATGTGTATATATTTGTAAAGGACATATGAAAGATCAAATGGTTGATCTATTAATTCATATGAGTTATTTATCAATATGAGTATCTACTTATTTGAAAATAAAAAATATTCATGATGTGTCTTTTTTTATCATAAGTATGATTTTTATAATTCATTAGAGTCATTTGTTAGGAAATTGTTATAAAAATGTGACTTTAATGAAAATTGTAATACTCGAGTTAATTATTATGGAATTAAAATGGGACTACATTATGAAATTATAAAATTCATAAATATAATGAAAATATTTTTTTTTTGATTCATGATGAATTATTTGAATGTTAAATCATGATATGTTATGTCAATAAGTGAATAAATTCGATAAAAATTTCAACCAAATATGTTATTGTGATATGAAAAAATATTGTCAGTATAGGAACTCTTTAGAATTTTTAAAAGAATATAATTATGAATTATTTTAAAGGGTGATCACTAATCAAAAAATACTACAGTAATTCTTTATCTTCTGAATTTAGAATAAAGGAATTATTTTAGTTTTTATAGATAAAATGTTAAATTAAAATGACAACATTTGGTTCCTAGGAGCTCTCTAATATAAACAGTCAACTAAGGAAACATGTGATCAATCTTATTGTATAATCCAGCTATGATAACTAATCATAAGTTATCATATAAATTAATTTCTATAATTTTCTTAATTTTTCAATATTGATAATTTCCAAATAATGTGGTGGGTGAGATTCATTAATTATATGTAATGAGTTACAAATAAAAAAAAAATATTTAGAATGTCACTGCCTAAAGATATGGTGACTATAAAAGTTATACATTTTTACAAAGAATGTGTATATAGTTATTCAAGAATGATGATAAGATCAAAAATATATCTTACAAAAAAATTTATCATTAAATGGTTCTATATGAATTTGGGATATGGATAAAGAGGAATAAAACCATCAATTGCTAAAGAAAACATGACTTTTTTATTTTAGTTTCCATAGTATAATGTATGTATATACTAATTAAAGTGAGTCTATTTCCTATTGGATTAATTGATGTGTTGAAAAACACAATGTTAAAAAATGATACATCGGTAACCACATGTAATTATTTATTTATTGATAGGGGAATATATGTCACTCAGAATAACACTAATTACGAAAAGGATTAGAAAATATTACTGTGATTGATCCTTGTAAAATATTTATGTTCATTTTATATATTTTATTTCTAGTTCATTTAGGTATGGAATGGTAAAAATATTATATAATTAGATCTAAACCAATCAAAGAGGTTTATTTCAAGACAAAATAAATTATGAATAAAAAATTATTGATGAATCCTCCAATATAACATTGGTGTAATAATACCTTGAAAAACTAGATTTTTATCATAAAATTTGAAGGATACTTATATAAAATACTCATAGTTTTGTAATATAAAATATTCATTTGGTCAATAGTAGTGGATACACCTACTTTTATTGAAAGATTTATCATGGTTGGAATAATATGATGGTTTCCAATTTTTTATCACTTGATATAGAGGATGTTGATATAGATGAAGTGGAACTTCCCCCAATTAAATATGTTCTCAGATGAAAATTTATGACAAAAAGATTTTAGAATATTGTGGAAAAATATTCAATTAAATTCACATGTGTTATTATATAATGTTTATTCTAATGTGATAGGGCTCGAAATAAAAAATAAAAAATGGGTGTTGTTGGAAAGTTATTTTGAAGGAAATATGACTGTTCAAAAATCTATATTGCATATTTGGAGAACTATATTTGAATATATAAAAATAAATGGTGAAGAAAACACATATGTATGTATTACTGGAGTCAATATATTTTTACTTAATATTTTTGAGCTGTAAATAAAAGATATAAGATTCTATAGATAATGAAACGTACATGATAGAATTACCTGATATCTTTGATCCTAAATATTCAAAATTTGATGATATATGGAATTTTGTAAATGATGAGTTTTAAAAAAAAATATTTAATATGATATAATTTTTTTTAGTATTCATAAAATATGTATGAGTAAATTTCCTTGTATTTTATGAGAAAAATAAAAATAAAACATTTAGAGGTGGAATATTTTAGAGATTATAATGAATAAAAATAAAATGAAAAATAATATTGGATAATGATGTATCATTTATCAAATAATATCATAAAAGTAATGGAAAAATAAATGTTAAATCTTACATATATGTTTCAATATTGTTGGAATTTTTCATTTTGATATCAAATATTCCAAGAATAAAATTTTTGATAATAAAGTTGATGATCAAAAGGAGGTGCCTCAAGTGGAGAAATTTTACATAATTTAATGATATTTCCATATATGTTAGGAGAAAAAAGTTGTTTCCAAGAATAAAAATATAAATTTTTAATTAAAATGGTAGAGGGAGAACTATCTTCATGATTCAATATAATGAATAAATTTTTATAAATTCACAATCAACTGGTCTTATATGTAAAAAAAGAGAAATACTTAATTATTAAAGAATAGGGGATATTTAATATAAATTTTTCACATCTTAAATTATAAATATAATCTATATCATGAGAAACATAATAACAATTTTAAAGAGATCAGAATGTTTAAAAAATAATATGTGAGTAAAACTGAATCTATGGAAATTCTTTTCAAGAAGCGAGTTGAGAAAATTGATGAAATAAAAAACATCATGTATTATGATACAAATAAATAAATTATTTTTTATGATCTCAAATAGTAACCCATAATAAAATAATATTAGCTAGGAATGACATAATATAAATTCACTGAAGTTGAAAATATATTGACATGGATGGGTGATGATAAAAATAAATTTTTGGAAGTCAAATCTGGGATATCAAAAGTAGCTGAGAAAATGAACTCAATGGAATGAGTTAAATAATTAATTAAAAAGTATCAATGTAATTTAAATATCACTAATAATTTAAATCTAGACAAAAAATCCTGAAAAATATGTGATAATAAGAATAGGGAGAGATACACGTCAATATCAAATGAAGTAAATTGTGTGGAACAAACAACATGTTCAGCTAAGAAAAATCTAACATAGTGTTATCATTCCATGTAGTAATAGAATTATTAAAAGAACATTTATCATAATGGGAACCCCATATTCATTTTTAATTTATATTGTTATGGTATTTTTATGTATAATTAAAATTAATGATCGTGAAAAATATCATTACTAAAAATGTTAAAGTATCAAGGTGGAAGACCTCTATGAATGAAAAAAATAAATTCTCAATGAATGTTTCTCATAAATAATTATTCATCAATTATATTTATTAATAATAGGTGGTAATAATTAGATGTAATTTTTGGAAAGGGTGAACCACAAGGTCATTATACTGATGAATTCAGGAAAAATATTCATTGATATATTTATAATAATATAAATGGAATGGGAAATAAAAACTTCACAAATGAATTAATGTCACTCATTATAAATATTTCCATAAATTCATGAAAATAGTAAAACTATGAATTTAAGATAGTTATTAAACCGAACATAATTTTAGTGACAAAATAAATTATATTATATTGAAAAACATGATATTGGTTTAGTAAAATTGTGAATTTTTTATATAAACTAAAAGGTACATGTATGAGATACATGTTCAAATGAATATGATGCTTGAATAAAACATATATAATATGATATTATATATAATTTTTATATTAAATATAAGAATATAATGAATTTATATTATCATGTATATGATGAATGTATAATATATACATATTTACAAGATATATATGCTTAATATTTTTAAATATGAATGAGATATATATATTGTAGGCTTACTGAATGTGTTGTAATGACTAATAACACCTTCACTCCCAAATGGTTATCAACAATATCATACCAAAATATGGTAAACTAAAGAATTTTAATTTATTCCATATAATGTGTTCAATGAATAATATATCCATTAGAAATTAACATATGATATGTGTTATGAATTGGTGGTTTTTTATATTTAGGAAATAAAAAATAATAATTTTCTCAATTTGGTTATAGGTGTATTTATCTCATTCATTTGATGGGTTTTTTATCATGATTTTCACGAAAAGTTACCAATGTTTTATTCCTCCTAATGTGGTGTACATGTTTTTTATTAATGTTTTATTACCACTTTATCATTCATTTATACTCTTTATATGAACGATAAGTTTTTTTTGTACATGAATTACATGTATACTATATTATGATATATTTACATGGTTTTTTCATTAATATAGATCATATTTTTTTATTTCCAACTTTCAACGGTCATTAAATGATTAAATAATACCCAATAGTTGTGTCAAATATATATTCATTAAGATTTAATCTGGTTTAATTTATATTTTATTGATGAAAATCATCATTATAAATAGTAGAAGGATTTCTTGATGATTATGGGTCATTTTTAACTACCTGTATGTATTTTAATATATGTGGAGGTAAAAATATATCTCATAAAGGTAATAGTGCTTCACATTTATAAAGTTGATGCTACATAAGTTTCATCTACTAATAACCCTCACATAGGATCTCATGTAATGGTATAGAAGTATTTTTTTTCAAAATATCGCCTCGACCAAAAGTCCAATGCATTTATATAGAGAATGAAATTATAAGAGTCAGAAGTGCATGATCTTATTACAATCATTTTCATAAAAGATACTTACATCAAATAGGATCTCACTAGACCAAGTGAAATTCACTCCAATTCCATTGTTAGAAAACCCATCTGCAACCATGTTAGCCTCCCAAAAGACATGTTTGACAATATTGTTGTGGACCAGAAGCATATACATACATTCAATCCATTTAGATGTAATCATCCATGATATATTAAAAAAACCATTCCTAATATCTTGTATAGAAGTATAATAATCGCTTTCCAACCAAAAGTTATTCCAACCATTCATTTTAGAAAATGAGACAACATGGATGATCCCAAGAATCTCTACTTAAAGGGAGGAATTCAAACCACAAGATCCATAAAAACATCCCAAGACAACATCCATGTGATCCCAAAAAACAACACCACACCCCACAAGTATTGTGTTCCCTTTATAGGCTTCGTCTATGTTGAATTTAATCCAATTATGGAATAGATGAAACCAAAACACCTCTATGGTACCCCTGTATAGTTTATAATTCCTTCAAACTTTTAGGATTCTTATAATGATGAACTCGTGGAAATAGTTAGTACATAAACCCATTCTGACCACGTTGGACTCCTTAATTGTAGTGAAAATATACTACATAATAAGCCAGAAATAGACCAACATTCCCTAAAAAATAACAACATTGTGGTATCTACAGACAGATTACAAGTCTTATTCTATGGAAACACTAAATTTGTAGCCTACCTTAGCATAAAATTAGATGATCAAACAACATTTAAGCTTGTCCATCAAACCTAATGTTTGAATTCCATGCATACTAAAGGCGTCATGAACCTCATTCTAGATAGGCGTAGTAGTTTCAAAACTAAGAATGAGATGTTTCACATTCTCAAAGTATTTATGATAGATTCCACACCTTGAGAAAAGGGATAATACAAATCTCTAAAAAATATCCTTAGTGGGAACACTATTATTAGAAATCCTCTCGATATGAGCCTACTGGTAGGGTAATATACAATCCTTATTGAATATATACATCCAATTGAATTCATGATTTGGGTCCCTAGAAATACATTGATATAAAATCGCATTGATAAGAACACCATTTCTGAACATTTATCAGAAAAAAATATCATGGCATGAAACAAAATCATAGTTATCAATAATTGTATGAATTTATTCTTTCAAATTAGTCTTAGGGCCATCAAAAAAATTCTTGATAGAGATCTGGTCATCCTCACTCGAAGAAGGGGGATGGAAAAACAGATAGGGAAGAACATGTCCAATTATAAAACTAAAATATAAGATTAGAACTAATATGCATAATACATCTTGATCATTTCATGATTTTCTGAAAATAAGATTTGATAGCAGGACAAACAGAAGAAGCTAGATAGGTGTCACCACCTTATTTTAGTTTATTATAGAAATGTGTTTTATGAAATCCCAAGGATTCAGAATTAATATGAATGATACTATAGGTTATTCTATCTTAAATATATTCATTTAATAAACTAATATTATTAGTACCTATGCCACCATTTGATAATTTCTTAAATCACGATTTCCATGGAATAGTAATGAGTTTCCATTCATGGATATTACCACTCCAAATGAAGATCTAGAGATAGAAATTTTATATTTTAATGAGACCTCTCCGCTATTTATAACCCATGAAGGAATATAACAATTGATAAATAGTGACTTCCTTCCCTAGAATAATCCTTACAGCCATTTATAAACGGTTCCCCTTCCAAGTTGAAAGGTACTCAGTGACCTTATCCACAATATCACTAAAATAGGACACTCTTGGTCACACCCAAAATTGTGGAAATCCAATATAATTAAATTTCATAGAACCCTCTCTAATTCCCATCTCTAAAATAATGAAATTTTTCCTAGAATTAGTAAACATCTTCCCAAATAAGATGAATGATTTTTTGCAACTACTTTCATAATGATGCATGATTTTTTTAGGACCCCAATATTTTTTACCCCTAGATGAAATGAATGATATCATTTGCATAAAATAGGTGAGTAGGGGTAGTGAGAGACCAACTCACTTGAATTAGATTAGGATTTCCTTGTGAAACCATGTGGTTGATGATCCTACTGAGATAATACTCAGTGCTAGAGAATATCAAAGATAAATGGGGATCACCTTGATTAACACCTCTAAAGTAAGTAAAATTCTCTTTAGGGGAACCATTTAAAATAACTGAAACATGATCAGATCCAAAGAGAGAGGCAACCCAATTAATAATGGTGCTATAAAATCCAAAGTCCCCAAACACCTTATATAAAAAGTTCCAATCAAGAGTATCAAAATCCTTCTTAATGTTTAGATTTAAAGTAATACTCCCACCCCTTCCATGTTTCCTGAGCATATTGATTCATTTAGATGGAGAGGAAATGGATTCTTGTATTGATCTTCCATTAATTAAACCGCACAAATTCTAATAAACAACTCTATAAGAAATTTTTTAGACCCTATTAGCAATAATCATGCAGATATCCTTATAAATAGTTTTGACCATGGAAATGGTCCGAAAAATATTAATTTCACAAGAACTCCCAACTTTAGGAATCAATGTGTTTAATTGAGAACTATAACCCTGAGGGAGATCTCCATAAGTGAAGAAAGAAGAGATCAATTTACAGGCATCCCTATTAATCTCCTCCTAATACTTCTAAAAAAGAAGTTATTGAAACCATATGGATCAATGGAACTGCTATAATTGAGTCTAAAAAATGTATCTATTATCTCAAAATATATGGTAATACTAATGATGAAATTATTGTACTCAAAAGTGACCAACGAAGAGATAATTCCATCCATAATAGATCTAACCAAACCAGGCCCCTTGAAATGATTAGAGTAATATTCCATAATGTAATCAGAAATACATTCCTCATTGTGGATAATTTTGTCACACATATTAAGAAAATACAATGGTTGTATAGCCTTAAAAAAAATTTGACATGAGTTGAAAATATTTGTATTCCAGTTCAATCCTGAAGCCACTTAATTCTGCAAGTTTCATTAAGCACATTCTCTTTATTCTAATGTGAGATTTTTATATGGGAACAAGACTACATTCATGGAAAAATTAATATTAAAATCATCTTTAGTTACCTACTCTTGAAAATGATAAAGATTAGATTCAATAGTTATGATCTATTTATCCAACCCACTATAGGTTCCCTTGCTCCAATGTTTCATCATGGCCTTCATCATCTTTTATTTAATGGGTAAATCATACATACCACTAATAGAAATTCCTGAAAGTCTATAATTCTTTTAAGAGACTGTCACAATCACCTTGAGGAGCCAAAACATTATTAAAATGAAATTTAAAAGGCAATCTATACTACCTATCCTTAAAATTGGAAGAAAATAGGTTGATGATTAGATTAAAATTTGGGTAGAGAAATGCTGGAAATGGAATCCCAAATGCCCAACTCCATATTATTAACAAAAGAAGGATCTAGCTTACTAGTAACAATTTTATTAATGAACTCTAATACCACGTATATTTGGAGCAAACTAAACATACATAAATAAACTAAATAGCATAAACACGTGCTTCTAATTCTCTAAGTGATATCTGTGAGTGAAATGAACCGATTTTCTCACTATAATAAAGGATCATGTTAAAGTCACCAATAAGAAAATAGGGGGAAGAAATACCACCCCTGATTCTTTCAATATCCTTCCATAAATCCCTTATTTCTTGATATCCATTTCTAGCAAAGATGAAGTAACCAACCATAAATGTAGAAGCAATATAAATAGAAAAAATGATCATATTCTCATCAATACTAATAACAACAACATTCCCCAATGAAAAATGAGAAAAACCCATAAGAGATCAACCATTATAGAAGCATCGATAGTAGAAAAAAACTAATAACAAAATTTATTAACACCAGAAAAAACCGTTGGCTTAGAAACCTTTGGATTAGAAATCCAATGAAACTTGGGTTTTTGTACCTGAATATTCCTATGCAAAGCATTCATAGTTGTGGAGTTAGTAAGTCCCTAAAAATTCCAATAAATAGTAATCTTTTATAACTGTATTTATAATTAAAATTTACCTTCATTATTTTATATTTAGACTTATTCTTTCTAAGAGAATTCTTATAAC
This sequence comes from Viscum album, assembly GCA_963277665.1. Lineage (NCBI taxonomy): Eukaryota > Viridiplantae > Streptophyta > Magnoliopsida > Santalales > Viscaceae > Viscum > Viscum album. Next base: position 2,001,374,036 of record OY728157.1, read on the forward strand.
CATTATTACGCTTAGAGAGGCTCCTAGTCTACATCATGTTGACAAAACCATCAACTGAACCCACTACAGGAGGTGTTTCCATATCCCCCCTATAGAAGAGAATTATAAGGAATAAGGTTGGGCACTTTGAGCCTTCCAAGCTTACTCATAATCTACTATATAACAAAACTTCTTCCTTGGTGAGAGCTTTATACCATCTGTCATGATATCAACCTTTACAAATGAGGGTCAAATTGTCATTATGACACTAATAGTGGTAACAGGGGAGTCAACCGTAGAAACAGGAGAAATATGATGACTTGCGGGTTCCAATAGAGATTTTGATGTAGAAAAAACCTCAACCTTATACTTTGAGAATCTAAAAACCATAGAAATAGGGAATGAACCACAAGAATCATTATAAAATCATAGTCTTCGATTGAACCTTCCATGAAATCATGCTCATGAATTGAATCACTCTAGGAAGCTGAATTATTTGAAATAGTTATAGTATAACAATAGTGGTTAACCACCTCATCTAGTGATTTCAAATCCCCATCACCAATTTGAGCATTATAAATAAGAATAGATTCATCTCACCAAGTAGTTTCATCCCTAGGAGGAACACCAGAGACCACCATGACCAATGTGGTTTACTCAAAAATAGGTATGGATTTATCCTAGGTAGAACAATAACTAAATATGTCTTTAAACTCTATTACCAAAGTTATTTGAACCTATTTCTGAAATTCCACTTTATCCTTACCTGAATACTCTCTCTTATCAGATAAGTTACCCTTCACTTTACCCCTCCTACCGACCAACTTCCATGTGTTAGCCTTGTCATTAGCACGATGTTTCACCTATTTCTGAATGTTCCTATAGTTAGAAACTAAATGGACAACTATCTTAGAGTAGTCAAAAAATGGAGGCTTCTTCTCATATACTCAATTATGATTTCAAATTTTATTTCATTTTTAAAGAAATGCACCACCTCATGTTGTTTTTGATTCCATGTACAGTTCAACAAGAACATGAGAATAAAACTCAATTTCCCCATATATAGTGTGATGATCCATCTACAGTGGAGTCCCCACACAAGAAGCTAGGTCACTGAGAATTTTTGGGTGACTTTAGAACTTGTTCAGCCCATGCAGGTGAATAAATACCTGGGAAAAATATTTCCTTTGAGTTAAGGGATTCTAATTCCTACCCACTTGGACAATTTTAAGACACCTGGTTTGAGAATGGTATCACCTTTTTTCAAAGATACCCTAAGATCGTCCATATTATTGAGAACAATAAAGAAAAATATTCCCCTAATTGGGATCAGTTTGAAGTCCAAAACATTATAACATTGGAAAAGCCTCTATTTGAGATCTTTATTATTCTATAATTTAACTACCTTAAAAGAGATATGTGGACCATCAAAAAAATATATAGGTTTCAAGCATCTTCTTCAGCACATCCTGATCATCAATTTCAAAAAATAACACTATCAACCAACCAAATTTGGGATACTAATGGTGATGTATATGTGTCTGTATTATTGCAAGATCCACACAAAGCCTCTGCAAAAGATTCCCCTTTATTCCTAGGGGCATGATCTAGTTCAACTTTCATAGAGGATTCAACATCTAAAATCTTGATAGGTGCCACATCGAATTCACACATAGGATCAAAAGAATCTATGGTAAATCACTGAGGTACCGGATCTAGGGTTTTCATGAGCCTCCATTTTCGAGTTGGACCAAGCTGCTCTACTCGCTCCATATCCATCATTGAGTAATGGTCCTTAATGTTTATATTTTTAAAATATAATAAATTTTGTGATTCCCATTACATAGATGAGTTCTATATAAGGGTTAACTAATCTACCCTCAGAAAGAGAGTTATGTGAATGGTTAGTGTAGACTAACTTAACATAGTGGTTTTTACCACATCTTACCATAATAAAAAATTCTAAATAATGTTAATAACTTTTAACAATTACACAGTGTTAGAATTATACAATAGTGTAAAAATACTTTTTTTAAGTTTGTTTATTATTTTCACTGACTTTATTGGTTTTTATGGTCTACAAAATGTCTACAATTATTGATTAATTTGTTTTTAAATATTTCATTTATAAAGAATTTATAAATTAATTATTTATTAATAAATTTATTATAATTAACTAAACTAACGATTGTGAAACATTTTCTTCCCAAATAATAATGTTATATATTATAATATTTTTTATAAAAAAATATATGGCACCATTGTGGTTTAGAAATTGATTATATATTTTAAAATTATAAGTGGTAATTGTTAAGGTCTATATAAATTAAATAAAAAATAATATATAGATTATATAAAATGTTATTATATAAGAAATATATTTATAAAATTTTTATAGTTCTAAGAATATAATATAATTTCCATATAATAGAAAATACGAATGTTTTAATATTAACGTGAATTTAATACTTTTTAAATTCGTGATAATTTCTAAAATTATTATAATTACAATTTATATATGAAATGTTTAATAATATTAAACAATATGTTTATTTATTTAGTAAATATATTTGATATTTATTTTTTCTAAATTGATTAATAAATGATAATATTATATATACATAATTTTTAACTATTTAATATCTTCTATAAGTAATATGCCTACATTACATATTAGGTATGACTCTAAGAAATTTAGATTTCATAAAAATTAACCATTTTTCTTAATTATAATTATTATTTTGAAATAAATTAAATTTAGTTTGTGAATATTAGGTATTAAAGATATCATGAATTTTTTTATCTATTGCATAATGTCTTTATAGTTAGTGGGATGTGGGGATAGACCGCCTACTATAATATGGAATATTAATCATTCAAAAAAAAGTAATTTTGGTTGGCTATTAATAACTTTGTCCTTACACTTATAGAGGAATAAAATTCAGTAAAATCATACTTTTTAACATGAAATGCTCATGTACCTTATACCACTGATGTATTTGGATATATTGAATATCATTATTTTTTTTATTGGTATGTAACCCGATCTTGTGGGTTGTAAAATTTGAAAGCATTGTAGTCAAAATAATTTTTAGTCAGTATATAGATAACAAAAATTAAATGCTATTCGAATTAAAAAACAAAACATAGTAAAATATGAAATGAAAATGATGAAATTAGATTTATTTTATATGTATTTATCATTCATATGATGTATGTTAAATCAATGAGACCTGAAAATTTCCTATATAAAAAGTGTGAGATTTCATCCAAAGAGACACTGGGAATAACCATGATCATCATACTAGGTAGCTCATTCTACAATGTGGTTGCTATCAATTATATTTTATATTTAATGGATGTAATAAATTTCAATGGATCGTCCTTTTTTAGTTTATTCCATAGATGGGTGTCCATGACATACCATTTTTCAGCCTCATTTTGGTGTTTACATTAGGTTAATATTAAAATTACCCAAACTTAAAAAACCATAAATTGAAACTTTTGAATAGAATTTATTTTTTCATTCTTTAAGATGTTCAGTTTTATGGTTTTAGAAAGTTATATCATATCTATTACATAACAAATCCATAAATTACAAAGTGGGAAATTCTACTCATTATTCATTTTTTCCAAAATATAATTTAATTATAACTATACATGTACTTTTCCATGAATAATTTTAATTAAATTAAAAATAATTTATATTTTAATTTTCCTACCCAACCTTAAAGAATATGAAAATCATTAAAACTATGTGATTATCACAAATTCATACTAAGATGCGTTAATGAATAATGAAGAACCCCATTTGTTCATGAATACTTATAAAAATTTAGTTTTTAAAAATTTTATGCATGCTCAAAATAAAAATATTCTTTCTAAATAAATGAAATTTCTTAAAAAATATTTTCAGAAAACATTTAATATTAAATATTTAATGAAACACAAGCTCATAAAGGTTTCATTTATTCGAGGAAAAAATGTTTTTTTTAAATTATGTGTTCCAGCCTTATGATGTAGCGTATACAACAAATTAATCATAGATTAAATTTATAAATGATAAAATTTCTATAAAACCCAATTTAAATCAATTATAAATCATTTAGGTAACATGGGACATCATTCTCCACATCACTCGTACAAATATCAAAACCAATATGTGCAATTTTATTACCCAATGCATTGGTGGGATATTAGAGGCCCTCTCATTAATAGTTTGTAATGAAAACACATGAACATGATTTATAACAGATCCATCAATAATCATAACAATTCCCATGAATGATAAAATTAGCATAATGGATAAAATAATTCAATTTTCTTTATTTTATTAAAAAAATATTCTTCAAATCTATAAAAAATATTGATATTGAAATATAAAATCAATTTTTTTTAATATAACCAGAATATAGGTCAATAGAGTTTTACATTGATGAAAATGGAAGATTATAATGGAAAATAAATATCAAATAACTTTTATGACATTCGTAAAAAAATTTGTCACTATATAATTTAAATTAGAACATTCCTTTTTTCTCATGTAATGATATTCAAAAAATTCTTCATTATATATATAACAGATTGATTTTTAAAAATATTGAATTAAATTAAAAACAAAATAAAAATATTTTTTATAATTCATTTATATCCATATAAATACTATAATAGTTTATCTTGGGTCATGAAAATCATACACCTCATCCTAATATCCCATTGTTAGGTAAAGAAAAAAATTAGAACAAGTCTTTTATATAATGAAACAATACATTAAACTATAGTACAATATTGAAGAAAAAGATACATTAACATCCATAAAACCCAATCCAAACAATATAAACACATAAGTATGAATAAAGAAAGACCATAAAGTATCCTTGTAACCAATAGTAACATACAACCCACCAGAACATGAGGAAAATACCAAAAGAGACATAAGAAAGCTAAAAGATGACCATTCATTTATCTGTATCTTGCAATAAAAAATCTAAACCCACAAAAAGGAAATATAGAGTTTGATAAAAGAACAACTAGTAAGATACCACCATAGTGTCCATGAAATGTATCATATCATAATGAAATCTTTCTATCTTCTAAAATAAAAAAATGTTTAAGACAAATTTTCATTAACGTTAATTACAACGGTAAATAACTTCCATTTGTTCCTTGTAAAATAAATTCATATTATAAAAATAGAAATATGAATAGTATATGTGATATAACAACAAAGAATATGAATTCATCATATAGTGTTCATGTAAACACATATCCATGAAATACTATCCTCATAATCCATGTGATATAATTTTATAAAAGAATCCTAAAAAGAAAAATCCATGATAAAAAAAATCATGTAAAAGATAAACATAAATGAATAACAACCTCATATTGGGACATAACATATGAGAAAATATGTACTAGACAATTAAGATCTTGAATAGGAATAACAGTCATATAAACCAATAAATATTGCTTCCATAGTCTATCATTATTCAATATGCACTCATTTTAATGGTGCCACACACCATAAGTCTAGCTCCATACCTTTCCTGATGCACCCAAGTCTCCCATTGTGCTAATTTTCAAAATAAATTTCAACACAATTCTCATAATTTTATTAAATATTTTAAAATCCACTATAATTACCATTAGTGTTCAAAAATACCTTTCCAAATCATGAAAGCCTATTTTAACATTAAAACAACATTTAAAATTTATCATTTCAATAAAAATTTTCATCCACCATATTACTTCATTTTAAGGACTATGCCAAATAAATTTATTAATAAAAATAATCAATTTATTAAATCAACCATTTATTGAAACACCTACCTTAAACTAGTATAAACCTAGCTACCATTGTCAATAGTGACTGAAAACAAAGAGATTATACTTCAGAAGACATGGGATAAAAATAATGTTCAAAAGAATTATAGAAAACACTATATGATGATGAGTATAAAACCTATCCAAAACCAATGAAATAGTTTCAAAAAATGTAATGATGGACCCAATAGAACACTAAATCGAAGAGGCACACCACAATATAACTGAGGATCCATCACCTAATGAAGATACTATGATGTGGTGTAGATATCAAAAATCACCAAGGGTGATATCAGGGTAAATAGACAAAGACGGTATAGATGAGTGAAACATTAACAACCCACAAAAAGTCCTTAAATTACTTCCTACAGGAATTACATGGAATTTAATTCCATTACACATCATCTAATCCACATATTCTGAATATAAAGAAAAAAAATTTCATTTTTAATAAAATATAAAGGTAGGCCATTACATGATGTGTAATTATTACAAAGTTTGTAAAAAATCATTCTATGTATCATGTTCATGGAATCATCATAAAAAACATTAGATGGTGTGTAATCCCTTTACATATCATGTAATCTCCTAGAAGACCGAAAACATGCTTGTTTCCAGAAAAAATCACCCAAACACCTAGGACATCCTATAAGCATGGGAAAACCACTCAAATACATAATAATGTTTATTCATTGACTCCAAAAATTTAAATAAACATACATACCTAAACAATAATTTATTTTCCCTAGATGAGTCTATCCTTCCTTAAGAAGCTCACAAAGACACCGAAATAAGGATGATAGACAAAGAATAAATGATAGAGTACATAAAACTATTGATAGGATGTTACAATATCCCTTCAATTAAAACATTCATCCCCATAAATATGTAACATTCATTGGATCTCAAAATGTTAATGCCACTATTACCTCATCAAGAATTCCCTCTCACATATCTCATGCCTATCACATTCTCACTTCAACAATACACGGACTAGTGGAACCATGTTACCACAAGGTACATTCTCTTGATAATCGATAATCTTAACTGGTTTTTCAAAATATAGTGGTGTCCATTTCAAGATAAAATCCATCCAATACAATCAAATGGGAAGGATTTGGTATATAACTCCTTTTATAGGTAACAAGAAACCCACTATGGATAGAAGTCAATCCAGATAACAAACCTAATAGATAGTACACATTTTTTAGTTCTCAGCTGATCTTAATATGATACACAAACATTGGAGGAAACTTATTGTGCTTAACCAACCCAAGATATACCATGAGAGGAGAAACTCTATTAAAAACCGATCACCATCCTCAAACTCCCTCTATTTATGATGAAATTCCGAATAATATTTATGAATACATTGTGTCTTGACCAAACTCCTCTATATCAACTACACAATCTTTTTATCTCTTACACAAGACTCATCCCAACCAAGGACCACTTTACCAAATCTTTCTGAAAAAAGGGAGATCTATATATAAGACCATATAAATACTCAATGTTCTCCATCAAAATAATGGCCTGATAACTATTGTAATAGGGAAACTTGACTAGAGGAAAATTATTTTCTCAAGATCCACCAATATCAAGATCACATTCCCAGAGCATAGACTCAAGCATGTGGATAGCCCTCTCTGCATTCCCATACCTTTGTGGATGATAACCCATGATCAATATAATATTAGAACGCATCATTTCCTGCACACCTTTCTCAAACTTTTAAGTGAACCATAGGATCCATTCATACAATACCATAATAGAAACGCCATAAATTCTCATAATATCTCAAACATAAAACTCTCCAAGATGTTCCAATATCATCATATCCTTGATAGGGAAAAAAGAACCTATTTTATGATTCATTCAGTGATCTAAAAAATCACATCCATACAACTAATATTTAATGGGAAAACATTGACCAAATCAATGGAAATATTATCCAACTTCCATATAGAAATGTGTAAGGGATTCAACAAATATTTAGGTATATGGTGTTCCATGTTCATTCTACAATAATTAATACACCATAATACAGAATATAAAATCAAACACCTCATCCCCTGCCACCAATCAAAATGTATCATGTCATCAGACATATTTTTATCCCTGGGGTTTATAGAACAAAAATGCTAGTGTCTACTATCTATCAACTCCTATCACATGAATAATTGAAAAACAAACCTCTATAGAAGCAAAAAATAATCACTGGGAGACTAGGACCCCTCAAATGAGGTCTCACAGCCATAAGGATTTCACTAATTCATTATCACTATAAGTGTATTAACTTATCAAGATGAACCCTCTCATTTAAGTATGGGTCATATTTCATCAAATACAAGAACACATATCCACCAACATCTTTAACTCCTAAGCCCATCTCAAAAAAAACTTTTTAGATACCCTTTTCCTCTAATTCCTTCAATAAAAGAGTTGATAATATTCTTCCCAATGAATTGGAGACCAAATATACTCTCATGGGATTATATGAAATACCAAAATCAAAATTTATATAGATATTAAACACAAAATCCATTCATAATTTCATATACCTAAAAGTAAAAATATATATTTTTGGCCCATATGGTCTGAATACACTGTAAACTAGTCCCCAAAGAGATAGTGATGTTACATTTTTAGTGCATTCATATACACTTATATATCAAGATGATGTGTTCTTATTTATTCTCATGAGGGTGTAACTAGCATGATCCATAAGCCACCACTCATTTCCCCTATGTCAAGACACATATAGAACCCATACTAGAAGAATCATAAAAATAAACCTAACCCGTAACAAGTTTTAAAATAATCAAAACTAGTACCGAATCATGATCATCTTTAGATCCTCAAAATATCCCAAAAAATTTTCATTCCACTCTGCCATTACACCCCTATGGGTTAAATCAGTCATCAAAGATCGATCATCGAGAAAACTGGAAAACCCCACCTAAAGTAACCAACCCAACACAATATTCTGAAGATCTCAATTTTTTGAGATATAACCAAGACATAAAAGCCTTTTATATTTTCAGGATCCACTGATACTCCCCTCTTAGTCATCACATGCCCCAAAATTTTCACTTCCTAGATCCAAAAAATTTATATAGAATGCTTACCATATATGTGATGCTCCTTCAAGGATGGAATAATGATATCCAAATGGTCTTTGTGCTCTTACACTATCATAGAGTACAAAAAAATAAAATCCTAAAAATATTGAATACAATAACCAATGAATAATCTAATTAGTCAAATAAGTAACACCATACAAGAGTTATTAAGACCAAATAGCATAACTATAAATTCATAATGGTCATATCATCTCCTAATCATTTTTGTGGGTATATCCCCTTCATTGAAAATCAAATTCTGGTACCCTAACCACGGGTTAATCTTTGAAAAGAAAAATCCACATATAATATATCCAAAAAGGAAATAAATCATAAGAAAAAGTTATTGTCCATTGATAATCAACCTATTTAACTTCCTATAGTTAAGAAAAAGTCTCAGGCTCCCATCTCCCTTTTTTGAAAAGGGGATAGGCAATGTCCATTGTCACAAACTGCGATGAATGAATCCTTTTGACTCTTGGTCATTAAGCTACACCTATATATTAACTTTCTCATATGGATCCATTCGATAAGATAGTAGAGAAATGGGCATTGTATCACAGAGTAGGTTAATAGTAAACTTAACCTATCTTTAGGGAAATAAACCAGAAAAGAAATATATAAATACCATCAAGAATGCTCTCACCACTATAGAAATCCTACTACCCTAATAAAGGTATAATACATCAAGAAACAACTCTAATAAATGACACAATATTCTCCCAACATAAGTAATAATAGGCCTTTCCCTTCCCAATCTAGAGTCCCACTCACGCAAAATGACATGAGTGACCTCATTGGTAGATAAGAACTATACATGATGATGATAATAGTCTTAGGGTCTTTAAAACTAATAATATAACCCATTCAAATGATCAAGATAATGATTTTGGTATCAAGTACCATGAGGTCCCATTTTACATCAAAGTTTACTACCATTACCCTACATGAAGTCACTTAAAAGATTTTTCGGATATCATTCCCAAAGGAATGGAAATGCTTGAAAATTTTGATATATATTCTGAAAAAAATCCCAAAAAAACTATCTCTGAATATATAATTGAAAGGTTAGAAATTGTGTCAAACAACTCTAGCACCATAGAAGATGAAATCAACATTGTACCTCTAACAGTAGTTTTCCCTACTCCAGATTCCTCTTGCACGTACTTAGTCACAAAAAGGAATATGGTCTTAGCCACATGAATTGACCCCATGGCCCGATGATTTGAACCACAACCCTTTAAAGAATTAGTATGATCCTACTGACCCTTGGTCATAGTGTTTCATTCCTTACTTCCCTAGGAAATCATTTCATAGAAATGATTCAGATGTCCCAATATTCGACAATCATGACACTTCATAGGAGCCTCTTTATAGAGAGGTATATTATGACCAAACCACCCACATTAATAAGAATAATTCTAAAGATGTCCTAATAAAGTAGCTGAAATAATCCTTAAAGATAACACACCATGCTTTAATTTTATTTTTATGTCTAGAAGACTCATCGTAGAAACAAACTGCACCAAATTAAGCTCCACCCAAATCTATATTCCCATGTATATATTCCACAAAAAAATATATATGTTCAACTACCTCCAAAATGGTTGAAAGTAACATGAGAAACAACATTGACCTAATAGTAGATCTTAGTAGAAATTCAAACCTACTACTACAAAATTGAGTTTATCCAACACTAGGGTTTTAACAATACTCACTACAAGTTCTGTAAAGAACACCCATTATCAGTGCTAGAAAAAGTGCTCTTAAAAGGGGTGAATTATCAAAAATTGTAAAAAATAGCTAATAAGGGCATTTTTTATCATCATTAGTCAAAGTTCATTGATAAAATGGGCATTTATCAGCACATATAAAAAAGAACTGATAAAGGCAGGTCGTTATTAGCACTTATTAAAAAGAACTACAAAAGGGGTTTTCTTTATCAGTATTATTTTATATTCCCAAATAATGATCCCCTTTATCATCCCTCTTTTATTAATTCTTATAAATATTATATTTAAAAAAATATTTCAATAACGGATACCCATGTGAGAAGTTATGTGTAACATCTTAGGTAAATAAAGAATACGACATTTTCATATTTATTAATATTTTTTAATTCAATATTAATTTTTCATTAAATTGAATTCTGTGTTCTATGGAATACCTAACACATAATGATGGGTTTCTCCGAAATCTCATGTTCCACACAAGGCTGAGGCATACTGAAAAATAATAATATAATATTATTATTTTAAATGGTAGTTAACGTTTATCCATTATATTGGTGGGAATGAATAGAACTAACCATATTATGATTAAAAAAGTTTTTTAAATGTTTTTACATTTATCCAATAAACATTATAGGCTTAAAATGAGAATGAATCCAATTTTAATCCTAAATACTTTAATATTTTTTTAAATTGTAGTTTTACTACCTTTTAATGGAGAACCCTTTTTAAATCTTTTTTTTGTCACTTTTATATGCTCCATTTGACAAAATAAAATTCTTATTTAGAAGAGGGATATAAAAATTTACTTTGGGTAAATTTTTGGTATTTTTCTGATACAGTTCATTTGTTAATGAATAGTGAAAAATACTGCATGTTAAGTCAAAACTGTATTTTCATCTTATCTATTTATATGGTTAGATTATCTTTTTTATTGGGATTAAAGTGTAGTTAGAATATGTTTTTATCATTTAATCGAATGTTTGTCAATGGATTTAATTTCACTTTTTAATTACACCTAAGCACATGTCAATCTTTTGATAGTTATTATTTCTTAAAAAAACATTTTTTGGTTTTGACAATGGGAAACAATTTTAAATTAATTTCTTCCACTTTTGTGTTTTAAATTTGAAAAAATGGACTCCATATTCAGAATTATTAGGTCAAAATTTTGTAAACAGGTACCTTTTATTTTTAGACATTATGAATAGTAACTTCAGTAATTATTTTATTTACCATGGTTAAAGGGTAAATCTGGTAAATAAGTGTAAAAAATTAATATTATAATAACATTAAACTACCCTAAAATGTGTCCCAATCCTATTGGATGATATATATCTAAAAATGGGAATCCTTGGGTTGATTTTGGGACCCCATAGAGCCACTTTTATGTGAAAATGACAATTCCTAAAAATTAATTTAAATTAAGGAAAAATATAACATAAACATGTATCATTTAGTAAAAAAAATTATATGGGGTTATATAAGTGATATTTTCGACTATAAATACTAATTATAAATCTAAAAGGATTTAATAAATAAATAAATTTATTTATGACACAACGGTGATGTAATGATTACCTTATTAGTGAATGATTTAAATAAATGAGATTATAAATCATAAAATACATTTACTTTGAAACTATTTATCTAATAAATAAATTTTAGGGATATGTATAACTTTTAATATTTTAATTAATTATGGTTTTTCTAAATAATAAATTTGTTATGGATTTTTTAAAAGTCAAGATATTAATAGTATATAAATTGACATAAATGTGTTTTTTTTTTAAAATACTATTTCATTAAATGATATAATAGTCCTAAAAATCTAAGATTCAGAAAAATGACTTATATAAAGTTTAACATGTCATTAATGAACCACTTGTGGTTCTATTTTCATTTTATGGTAACTATATTATCCATGTAGTAAGAATACTCAAGAAGACATGGTAAGAGTTAAATTAGTTAACAAAGGGTAAAAGCTAAATGATAAGGTTCAATTTGAAACACAAACTTGTCTAAAACCTATTTGTTGAGAGGATTTAGAACAATACTCATATTATCTTCGAATTAAATGAGTTTTTTACCTTTGGAAAATCAAAATTTAGTTTATAATAAAATAAATATTCAAGACATTTCTAAAGTACCCCTCCTCCCTCTTATTAAAGTCCACCACCTCTAACCCCTTACTCACACATATCAAGCCCTTTGACTCATCCAAACTATGATCCAATAAGATCCCAAAATCCCTCTATTCCTCTTATAAGTCTTACCTTAGACAGAATGCATTTCAATAATGTATGTTGGATCAAATCAAAGGGAGTTATGTGTTTTAAGAGGTAGAATCTTCTCTAAAGTTCTTTTCCAATATTTTACTTCTTAACTCCCTATTCAATTATTATTATTTGATTACATAATAAAACTAGTATCCTCAAAATAATAGGATGTTGTTATAAGAATTATTCAAACTACACTTTCACACCCCTCCATCTAATGGATATTAATATATTGTTTCTGTGAATGGCGAACTACAGACTCACGAAACGATGATTGTATGATTTTTCCCTACAACCTCTCATGGTGGCCATTATGATAGAACTTTATTTATATATGATATATATTATATTTATATTATCTTTATGCTTCTATAATTTTTATTTAAACATACCTTTATGCTTTTCATGATGTTTAAATATGATAATTTTATTTTAGGAAGTGCGGACTACCGCCCCCTCGAAGTGACTTGACTCATGCATTCCATACATGGAATGTATAAAGGATGTCATTAATGAACTTATGTAAAATATATAAAATATGATATTATAATGGAATTAAAATATACCTATGTATCATTATGTTTTCATTCCTTTAAATATGAAATATATATGAAAGTAGTATTCATGCATACGTACAACTTATCGTCTCCATGAAAGGTTCCTTTCATTTCTTATCTCTGAATGTTATGGAATATTATAAATACATGTATACAGGATATATGTGATATATATGAATTATATTATTTAGATAATGGAAGTTTGACCACATGGACCAATTGTGGTTGTAACAAGATCATTTTCAACTCAAGTACCGAAAATCGACAAAATGACTGATATTAACTTAAATAATTATATAAATTTTATAACATGGTAATAAGTGATATAAAAGTATTAATAAACTCAAAAAAGGTTCTGAATCAAGTAGAAATTAACTTAATATTATTATATAGAGAACGAATGAGTCAATTTGGACATGAGGTGAGGGATTTCGTCTCAATCTCCTTTCACTGAGGCATATTTGATAATATACACCTCATTCTTTTACATAGTGTATAATAATCCCCTTTGGATTTTAATTTCACTCAATAGGAATATTTTTTTTATTAATTTTTTTACTAAACAAAAAAAGGAATGTTTTTAATGTATGAAACAACAATGACCTCTCCACCTCCATAATCATTAGTTGGATTCTTCTATAAGCCTTAATGTTATTAAAATGAAAATAAATCCATTATCCACTTTTTGGGTGTTTTCGTATTGAAAATGGTTTTTAAAATGGATTTATTATTTCAATATCTTGAATTGATTTATTGTGTTTGAAAATTAAATTTTATTAGTGAAATATTTATATTTTCAATATTTTATGTTTTATGATTAAATAATGGTACTTGGACATTTGACGGGTGGTTAGGTGAGAAACCAATGATAGGTGGTTATGTGATAAACCAAATGACAGGTGGTTCTATGATAAACCAAGGATGGGTGGTTACATTATAACCTCTAATGCATTGGGTATGGACTTCACCCGTATAGCTATACTATTTTGTGATATGTGTGGAAGTAGATCGTATGGTTATTCCATTTCAGTATGTTTATGTCCCAAGTTACCTTTATATGATATATATTGTTTTCTATGGAATTTTTGGTAATATTTCTGTTACAAAATGGTTAAATAATGATCTTATATTCAGTGAAGTTTTTTTTCTACTTCTTAATGGTGAAAGGTATTACATTATGATAAAGTATTTATAGTTTAGATATTGTTTTAAAAAACTAATAGTTTTCCTTCTTTATGTATCACTTGCTGAGATTTTTATGCTCATACGAATATTTGAAATGATTTTCATAGGACTTAAAGATGAATATAGTCAAGTATGGTATTAAGGAAAAGTCATTCTGTTTAAATAATTGAACTAAACATTTATCTTTTTAAAGAGTTTTTGTTTTATAGAAAAAATGGATAGTTTGTATAAGTGTCTACTTGTAATATTCTAGTTTTTATGTATAATTTATGACCTAATTCACTAAGGCTATAAACCTAAAAAGATCCTTAATGTGAATTACTAACTTAATTAAATATTATGTTATACTTAAGGATGGATCCTTATAGTTGGTATCAGAGGTCGGTTTAGATAACTTTTGGAGTTAAGATTTTGTTAATATAATATCCATAAATGATTTTTACATTATATTAAAATTGAAATGATATAGAATTTGAATATTAACATGTTTCTTCGTCTAAGATATGTTTTGTTAGAATGGTTTTTTGTAAAGGAAACAGGGAAGCAATGCTAAGAAGGCATATAGAGGAGAATAATCTTTGAATTCAGCATCCTAAGATGGTTGGAATCGGAACTGAATAGTTTGTTACAGTAATGGTGCAGTTGAATAAGGCTATAAATGGTGGTAGTATCCATGTACGTGGTCAACCAAATCAACCCAATATGAACATGTATATAGTGGAGAATTTCATGAGGAAATATCCCTCATCATTCAGATGATCATCTGACCCTATTCAAGATGATGGTTGGATCAAAGCAATAGAAAAAAAATTGATGTCATGGGTTGTAAAGACAATCAAAAGGTTAGTCTTTTTGTTTATTGTTTTTAAGGATAATAAGATCATTGGTGGTTTATGGTTAAAAATATCAGGGTAAGTGAAAAGTTTGATGTTCTTGGATGGGATGAATTCAAAGGTATGTTTCTTGAGAAATATTTTCCTAAGGTGGTTCGACTTAGGATTGAAAAAAAATCTTGGAATTGAGGGAGGAGGATGAATCAATGGTTTCATATTAAGAAAAGTTCACTTGACTAGAAAGGTATGCTCCAAATTTCATCTGAGATCTTAATAGTAAGATAAATCGGTTTTACTCAGGATTGAAGCCGTGATATCCAAAGAAATTAGCCTCTCCTGAATTCAAAAGTAGTGAGAAACTTTTCATATCTTCTAAGAAAGTAGAAATTGAGTTTTCTAATGATCAGGTGTTCCATGAGAGAGGAATATTTTCAGTTGGCAGGCAACATGAATGTATTCATCAAAGAATCCTGGAGGTAAGAAAATTAAATTTCCAACATAGGAGAAGTGTGATAAAAAGAGTCCTAGAGAATTTTTATCAAAGTATGGGAAGTTCTTCTGGTGTGGTAAGACTAGTCATATTTCTCATAATTATAAATAATATGATCACGCATGCAATGAAAAGAAATTGGTAAGATGTTTTAGTTGAAATGAGTTTAGGAATTATGCCAATGTGTCTCCAATTTTGACTACTCAAGGTCAAAACTAGGAATATCAAAAGTAGAAGTGTGCGGTTTAATGTTTTTCAACTAATATGGTTGATTTGGGGTCATCAAATTAAGTGGTATCATGTACTTTGTTTTTTTTTCATATTATTCCAATGTGTTGTTTGATTCAGGTTCTACACATTATTTCCTTTATAAGAAATTTTCAGATAAATTTGTAATTAACCTCAAGAAATAAATTAATAACATATTTTAAAAACACCTGGTGGAAATTTTGGGGAAAAATAAATTATAAGAATCTTTCTATCCTTATTTTTGGAAATAATTTACCTGCAAACCTTGTTGTTTTTCCTCTAGTAGATTTTGATGTTATTTTGGGAATGAATTGTCTTTCTGTTTACCATGATAATATTGACTTTAGATCAAAAGTGGTTTCATTTCATAATGAATTTCAATTTGTTTACAATAATGACCCCTTAATTTTGATAATATATTAGGAAGTTAAGAAATTAGTAAAAGATAGAAATGGATATTACCTTGCACGTATTGCTAAAAACAAAGGAACTGTTCAAATTAATGATGTGCCAGTAGAAAATGATTATCTTGATGTTTCTTCTGATGAGTTTCCTAGTATTATACCTGATCGAGAAGTTTAATTTTCTGTTGAATTTTTTCCTAATGCTAAGAAAACTTCAAAAATTCCTAATAGAATGGCTTAAATTGAATGTTTAGAGTTAAAGAAACAATTTCATGAGTTGTTAGATAAAAGTTTCATTTGACCTATCACATCATCGTGGGGTTCTCTAGTATTTTTTGTTAAAAATAAAGAATGTTCAATGAGACTCTACATTGATTATAGAGCCTTGAATAATATCACTATTAATAACAAGTATCCTTTTCCTCATATAGATGATTTTTTTGATAGGTCCAAGGAGCTCAGTATTTTTCGAAGATTGACTTGAGATCGGTGTACCATCAGTTGAATGTAAAAGAAGCATACATTTTGAATACCACATTTCAAACTAGATATAGACATTGTGAATATATAGTTATGACTTTTGGGTTAACTAATGAACCTTTTGTATTCATGGATCTTATGAATATAATATTCTGTGAGTTCTTGTATAACATTGTGGTTGTGTTTATTGATGACATTTTGTTATATTCCAAAAATAAATAGGAACATGGAATTCATTTAAGGGTTGTATTTAAAACCTTAAAAGAATATAAATTTTATGGTAAATATAGAAATTGTGAGTTTTGTTTACAAAAAAATTCATTCATCGGTCACATTGTTTCTAAAAATGTCATAAATGTTGATCTTATTAAAACAAAAGTTGTTAAAGAATGGCCAATAACCACAAATATTACCGAGATCTATAGTTTTCCTGGTTTGATAGGCTATTACCAAAGGTTTTTTTTAAATGTTTACATGGTTATCTAGACAATTTAATAAGTTAACTCTAAAAGTTGTTAAGTTCATTTGGATAAAACAATGTGATGATTGTTTTCTGGAATTGAAAAGAAGATTGGTGAATTCTATAGTTTTGGCATTACCATCTAGAGATGGTGAATTTTTTATCTACAGTGATGATTCGTTGAATATACTTGGTTGTGTCCAAATTCAAAATGACCAGGTAATTGTTTATGCTTCACTTTAGTTGAAACCACATGAGTTAAATTACCCTACATATGATTTGGAATTAGTTGCTGTTGTTTTTTCTTTAAAAATTTGGAGGCATCATTTGTATGGAGTAAAATGTGAAATATATACTGACCACAAAATTTTGAAGTATACATTCACATATAATGAATTGAACATGAGATAGAAGAGATGGATGGAATTAATCAAGGATTCTGATTTCATGATTCATTACCATCCAGGAAAATCAAATAAAGTGGCATATGCTTTAAGTCAAAAAAAAGTAATGCTACATTAACCATGTTATGTATGGAATGAGGTCCTTTGGTTAATGATTAGATGTATTTTTTCTTTGAAGTTTTTGGTGTAGTATATTCCTCTATTTCTTTTTAGGTGTTAATGAAATCATCTCTATTAGAAATAATTAAGCAAGCGCAGAAGGAAGAAAGTGAGTTGTAGAAAAGGTAGATTTGGTTCAAAAGTGTAAGTTTCCTGAATTTAACATTGATAATGATTGTATTTTGAGATTTTGGAAGAGATTATCTTTGTATTGTGATTCATAATTGAAGAATTATTTGTTATGTGAAGCTCATAGTTCTCCGTTTTCAGTTCATCCAAGTTGTACATAGATGTACATAGATCATCAGGAGTATTACTGGTGGAATGGAATGAAAATAGATATTGTGGGCTTTGCTGTGAAGTGTTTGACTTTTCAACATCTTAAAGCAGAGAGACAATTACCAAAAAGGATACTTCATCCTTTACCAGTGCCATAATGGAAATGAGAAAATATATCAATGGACTTCGTTGTGGGATTAACAAAGACATCTCAAGGTAATAATGCAATCTTAGTTATTGTTGATAGATAGACTAAATATGCTAATCTCCTTCCTATTTGAGATACTCTATCTCTATATCAACTTTCTCGGTTGTATATTAGATAGATAGTTAGGTTTCAGGTAGTTACCACCAAAAATGTATCTGATCATGATCCTAGGATTATATCTAGCTTTTGTAAAGGCCTTCATAAGTCATTGGGTACTGAATTAAATTTTATTACAACTTTTCTTCCTATATTATATGGGTAGTCGTAATGAACAATTAAAATATTGGAGGATATTTTACATGCTTGTATAATGGATTAATAGGTAATTTGGGACCAACATATTTCTTTAGTTGAATTTTCTTATAATAAAATTTTTCATTCAAGTATACATATGAAACCATTTGAGGCATTATATGGAAATTGGTGTTGAACATCATCTTTTTGGGATGATGTAGGTGAATAAAAGTTGATGGGACCAGAATTGGTGGAAGAGATGGAAGAGAAAGTTAAGTTAATTTAGAAGAACATGAGAACACATTAGAGAAGGTATAAAAGTTATGCAGATAACCGAACGAAGTATCTCTCTTTCGAGGTAAGTGATCAAGTCTTTCTCAATGTTTCTCTATGGAAAAGTGTGATGCATTTTGGTAAGAAGGGAAATTTGAGTCTGAGGTTCATTGGACCCAATGAAATCCAAGAGAAAGTCAGATTAATTTTCTACAGAGTGGATTTATCTCCATGTTTATCCCAGGTACATAATGTTTTTCATGTTTCAATGTTGAGAAACTATATGCCGGATCGATCTCATGTTTTAAGTCCATAGGTAGTTCAGTTTGAAGAGAATATTTCTTATGAGGAACAACCAGTCTAGATTATTAACCAAAGAGAGAAAGTGTTGCAGAATAAGGTAATTCATTTGGTAAAGGTTTTTTGAAAACCCATATGTTTGAATAGGCAACATGGGAATTTGAAAATTCTATATGGGAAAAACACCCCAACTTATTTGATAAGTGAATAAAATTGTGAGGACATAATTTCCAAAAGAGGGGAAGGATGTAACATCCTAGGTTAATAAATAATATGACATTTTCATATTTATTAATATTTTTGAATTAAATATTAATTTTACTTTAAAGGGGATTCTATGTTCGATGGTGTACCCGACACGCATCAATGGGTTTCTTTGAAATCTCATGTTGCACAAAAGGCTTAGTCATTCTGAAAAATCATATTACTATATTATTATTTTAAAGGGTAGTTAACACCTAGTTGTTGTATTGGCCGGAATGAACAGAACTAACCATATTATGATTAAACAAGTTTTTCAAAAAAAATTACATCTATCCAATAAACTTTAGAGTCTTAAAAAGAGAATGATTCCAATTTAAAGCCTAAATACTCTAATTTTTTAAAAAGGTAGTTTACCACCTTTTGATGGAGAACCCTTTTTAAATAAAGTTTCTGTCACTTTTATATGTTCCATTTGACAAAATAAACATCTTATTTAGAATCAGAACATCAAAATATAGTTTGGGTATATTTTTGATATTTTTCTGATAAAGTTCACTTTTTAATGAATAGTGAAAAGTATTGCATGTTAAGTCTAAACTGTCATTTTATTTGATTTATTTGTATGGTTAGATTATCTATTTAATTCATTTTAAAGGGTAATTAGATTAAGTTTTTATCATTTAATCCAATTTTATTCATTTTAAGTAATTTCAATTTTTAATTAGACATAAACACATATCAATCTTTTTATAGTCATTACTTCTTAAAAACCCACTTTTTGTTTTTGACAACGGGAATTAATTTTAAATTAATTTCTACCACATCTGGGTTTTCAATTTGAAAATAATGATTCCATATTTTTAATCTGGATTTCCAAATTGTGTAAATAGGTACCTATTATTTTTAGACATTATGAATAGTAATTTTAGTAATTATTTTGTTTACCATGGTTAAAGGGTAAATCTGGTAAATAAGGTTACAAAAATAATATTATAATAACAAAAAAAACTATCTTAAAATATGTACTACTCCTATTGGATGATATATGTCCGACCATGGGTATCCTTGGGTCGACTGTGGGCCCCCATGGAGCGACTTTTATGTGAAAATGACATTTTATAAGAATTAATTTAAAGTAATGAAAAATGTAACATAAACATGTATATTTTAGTAAAACAATTTTTATATGGGTTTATATAATTGATCCTTTCGACTATAAATATTAATTAAAATTATAAAAGGATTTCCTACATCATGAGATTTTATTCATAATTTATATATATTAAATAAAAAAATTATTTATGACACAATAGTAATATAGTGATTACCTTATTAATGAATGATTAAAATAAATGAGATTATAACTTTTAAAATACATTTATTTTGAAACTTTTTGTGTCGTACACAAATTTTAGGGATAATTATGACTTGTTATATTTGAATTAATTAAGGTTTTTAGAAATAATCATGTTGTTAATGATTTTTTATAAGTCATGATATGAAAATCATATAAATTGAAATAAATGAGTTTTTAAAACAAATACTATTTTATTAAATGATATATTAGTCCTAAAAAATATTATATGGCCAAATGACTTAGATAATGTTTAAAATATCATTAGTGAACCACTTTTGGTTCTATTGTAAATTTATTGTAACTATAATAATCATATAGTATGAATACAAAAGAAGACATGGTAAGAGTTAAATTAGTTAACTAAGGGTTAATGATAAATGATAATGATAAATTTGAAACCATAACTTGTCTAAAACCTACTGGTTGAGAGGATTTATAAAAATAATCATCTTATCTTCGAATTAAAAAAATATTTGGACATTTTGAAAATCTAAATTCAGTATATAATAAATTAATATTTCAAGACTTTCTGAAAGTACCCCTTCTCCCTCTTATAAAAGGCCACCACCTATAACCCCTTACTCACAAAACTAAAACCCCTTGGATCATCAAAACCAAACCCTAATAATATCCCAAATTCCATCTATTCCTCTTAGAATCCTTACCTTAGGCAGAAGACAATTCAAGAAAGCCTTTTGGATCAAATCAAATGGAGTTACCCATTTCAAGAGGTAGTGTCTTCTCTAATGTTCCTTTACAATATTTTACTTCTACACTCCCTATTCTATTCTTATTATTTTATTACATAACAACACCCATGTTATAAATATAGTATTATTTTGTTATGATAAATATTCTAACTACACTTATACACAACTCCATCTAATGGATACAAACATACTGTTTCTGTGAATGGCGAACTGCTGCTTCACGAAACGATGATTGCTCGATTTCCCCTACCACCTCTCATGGTGGACATTATAATGGAACTATATTTATATATGCTATATATTATGTTCATATTGTATTTATTATTCTATAATTTTAATTTACAACATACCTTAATTATTTTCATGATGTGTAAACCTGATAATTTCATTTGAGGATGTGCAGACCACCGCCCCCTCGAAGTGATATGACTCGTTCATTCCATACATGGAATGTATAAAGGATAGAATTAATGAACTTATATAATATATAGAAAATATGATGTTATACAAGAATTATAATATACCTATTTATCATTAAGTTTTTATTCCTTTAAATATGAAACAAAAATGAAAGTAGCGTTCATGCGTACGTACGACTTATCGTGTCCATGAACTGTGCATTTCATTTCTTATCTCCAAATTTTATGGAAAATTATCAATACATATATACTAGATATATGTTATATATATTAATTATATTCAGAATATAATGTAATTTTGACAACATTGAAAAATTGTGATTATAACAAGATCATTTTCGACTCTAATATCCAATATCAACAAAACGACCAATATTTACATAAATAATTATGTAGTTTTTATAACATGGTAATAAGTTATATAAAAGGAATAATAAACTTTAAAAATGTTTTGAAGCAATTATAAATTAACTTAAGTTTATTATCTAGAAAACTAAATAACAAAGGAGTCAAGTCGGACACGAGGTAAGGGACTTCGTCTCAATCTCCTTTCAATGAGGCATATTTTGATATTATACGCCTCCTTCTTTTACATAGTTTATAATAAACCCCTTTGACTTTTAATTTATTCAAAGGGAATATTTTTTTACGAATCGTTTTACTAAATGACAAAAGAAATGTTTTTAACTTACAAAACAACAATGACCTCTCCACCACTATAATCGTTATTTGGATTCCTCTATAAGCCTTAATGTTTTTAAAAAGAAAATAATTACCTTATTACCTTTTTGGGTGTTTTATATTGAAAATTATTTTTGAAATGGATTTATTATTTCAATATCTTGAAATGATTTCTTGTGATTGAAAATGAAATGTTATTAGTGATATATTAATATTTTCAATATTTTATGTTTTATGATTATATAATGGTACTTGGACATTTGACGAGTGGTTATGTGATAAACCTATGATGGGTGGTTATGTGATAAACCAAATGATTGGTGGTTCCGTGATAAACCAAGGATGGGTGGTTATGTTATAACCTCTAATGCATTAGGTATGAAATTCAGCCATATGGCTATTCCATTTAGTGATATTTGTAAAAGTTGACAGTATGGTTATTCCATTTCAGTATGTTTATGTCCTAATTTACCTTTATATGAAATATATTACATTTTATGGTATTTTTGGTAATATTTTGATTATAAAAAGGGTAAGTAATGAGTGTATATTCAGTTAAGTTTTTTTGCTAATTCTTAAAGGTGAAAGCTATTACTTTATGATAAAGTATTCATGGTTTACATGTTTTTTTGAAAAAATAATTGTTTTCCTTTATTATGTATCCCTTACTAAGTTTTTTATGCTCATCCAAAGATTTGAATTGCTTTTTAAAGGTCTTAATGGTGAATAAGTTCAAGTATGAGATCAAGGAAATGTCATGTTGTATAAATCATGGAACTAAACATGTCTCCTTTTAAAGAGTTATTGTTTTATGAAAAAAATTATAGTGAATAGAAGTGTCTACTTATAATATTCTAGTTGTTATGTATATGTTATGACCTAATTATCTAAACCTCTAAACCTGAAAATATCCTCAATGTGAATTGTTAACTTAATTAAATATTATGTAATGTTTAAGGTCGAGTCCTTAGATTATGGCCATTTGGAAGCCTTTTAGGCATTTTTTCTTCAATTGAAGTGATATTGGGATTCCATGAGACACTAAGGCATAGAGGTTTAAACAAGATTCTATTTTATATGTCGTAGAGGAAAATCTTACAACCATTTCAGAAGTTATGGCCATTTGAAAGGTTGTCAAATGTGAAAACCCTTAAAACACTAAAACCCTAAAATAATCATAACTATTGATTTAGGAGTTCGTTTAAGCTCCACAAAAAGTCAAATAAAATATTATAAAATGATCTAAAACCAAATGAGATTTAAATAGTTTGATAATAAAAGGAATAAAACATATTAAAATTGCATAGATGTCAAAAATATGACTCGAACATCAAACAACCACAACTTTTGATCTATGAGTCCATTTAGGCTCTACCACATATCAAATCGAATCCTATTACATGATATATTCAATATAGGTTCTCAGAATAGGTTCTAAAAGAACTTTACTCTTTTTAAACCCCCCAAAAGTACTAGAATTCCTCTAAAACTGTGTTTTTAGTCATCGACCCCATTTTCAAAAAATTTAAATGGATATAACATTCACTTCTGGTGTCTGTTCACCTAGTATTACATATCATATCAAATATTGTTTTATAATATTCGATTTTACTTTTTTTGGAGATAAAATAGGCTCCTAGATCAGAAGTTATGGTTATTTCTAGGTTTTTAGGGTTTTAGGATTTTCATAGATTCTTTATGTTCTTATGTGTTTTAATGATTTTTTGAGTTAATATTCATTTCAAAAAAATGTATTTTAAAAAATATATATATTTATATATATTCAAATATATATATATATAAACATATATAAAAACATATATATAAATATATGGATAAAAAATATAAAATATATATATAAATATACAAATATATAATAAAATTTTAAATAAAATGGTATAAGGGTGTGGAAAAGGCACTAGGGTATAAGATAGAGGTACCTCGATAGAAACTTGTTGGAGGTAGGGGAGAAAACTAAAGCATTGATAAAGGGGTGGGAGATCAATAATAAAGGGGGTGGGGTGGGGTTTGATAAAGGTCTTGGGTAATGAAATAAAATTATACCCTTTATCAATGGGACCTTTATCAGCATTGTTATGTGGGGCCTTCAACAGTACTTCTTTTAGTACTCGAAATGGGGTCCTTTATTAGTGATTTTTACAAGAAATATTATAGATAACCCTTGACCATCGTTTACATTGTAATCACTTCTATAGAATTGATAATTCCCTCATATTAGTGCTATTAAAGGCTTAATTTCCAATAGTGACCTCTTATTCTCTAGGTACTCGTTATTAACAAGATCCAACAATAGAATCATCCGCTCAACAAAATGGGTAGAATAGTCCAGAATAGTACACTCCACTGGTTCCAATGTTAGAAACTCCTAGATATTTTCCCCATGTAACTTCTTAGGGTAAATCTATTAGTGAAGTAATTTCTTGAAATTAACCCACGAAAGGTCCTCAAAAACATATCGTTCATAATAGTGTCCCAATATATCCTTCTTCATCCGTCGATCATGTCTATGGAAATCCCCACTATCAATTCTATAGTAGTCATCATGAAATTAAAGTTCTTATCAATCCACTAAATCCATTCCTCGGATTCTTGTGGTGATTTTTCACCAAGAAATAATGGTGAATTCTTCTTAGTAAACTCATATCCATAATCCTCTACACATCATGGGTTCCCGAAACCCACTTTATGTAGAGTCTAAATCGTTCAAATTATTGCTTAATTTAAGGATGGTTCAACTAGACGATTCTCCTATAGAGCATGTCTCATAGATTTCAATTTCAAATTTAGAAGAAATATTCTATGAGGAATTTTCTAATAAACTCAAGATAATAACCAATTTTACCATTTGAACATTCCATAAAACATAAGACGACTTTCATAATTCAACCTAGTTCTTTAAAAAAATAATTTAATGTAATTACTAATTCTATTAGAGAGATATATTTTCAAAAATGAATTGGTAAAATTAAATAACCTTCCCATAAAATTCATTCGAATAACCCCAACCTCTAGGTCTCAAACATGGTAAACAATTTTGACCACCAATGGTATCTTAGGTTAAGTCATAGAATTGAGTTGGATAGTACATGTTTTAAAACACATCATGATGGATCTTCCATTTCATACCAAAATTGTTACAGACCAACCTAGATCTACTAGAACATACACCCAAGATGGCAATCACATAGGGAGGTAAAGAATTAAAATAAATAAGTATTGAAAACAATGAAATATAACAAGAAATTAGAGTACTATGTGAATGAAAAAGAAACCACCAAATCCATAAAATCGAACCCAAAATAGATAAACCTAAAAATATGGATAATTTAAGACCAAGAAGTTTACATGTGACCAATATTCACCTCCAAACCATATGGAACCAAAGTAAAAAACCAATGTATAAACTGACATGCTACATGATACCATTCCCAATATCTATATCCTAGAATACAACACAAAAATACTTTTAAAGAAAAATTTGGTATGTGATTTCAAATCCTAGTCATATACCGCCCAGAGTCTATATAAGGTCTAATATCATCAACAAAATAGTTTATTTTTAAAAAAAGATTAAAATAAAATTTATAAACCATGAATCCAACTATAAATCATTTTCCATTTTTTTATAAAATATATTCATATTTTGAAAACTATTAATATGAAAAGTAGAAGTGATATAATAGGATTGAATAACGATGAATCATAAGGTAATAAATTAAACACATATCCATGAAATATCGCAATTCTAATCAATGTGATATAACATTATATAAAAACATAAGTTAAAAAATAAATTATATAATATGTCATGTGTTAACTAACTATATATAAAAAAGAAACTTGTTTTGAGCTCTAGCATATTAGACAATTCATACAATACACTAACAATCCTAAAACATTATAACATCAATACCAACCAATATAGATTCCTACCATAGTCGATCGATATCCAAAAGGTTACCTCTATGTGGTGCTATACACAGTAAGGATTCCCATGTCACTTTCTAGATGCCACAAAGGTTACTAATGTACCAATTTTCAAAATAAATTTTAAAAAAATTATAAAAAATATTGAATAAAATTTCCTAGCCAATAAAATACACTTTTGTTTTCTGAAAATCATTTTCCAAATCAAGAAAATATTTTTTCAAAGAAAACTCCCATTAAAAAAATCATTTCATGAAATAATTTGAAAAACATATCACTGGTATTCAATGAAAAATCAAGAGAAATTTTTCAAGAAAAATAAGATATTAGTCAAATTATATATAATATAGAATTAGCTTCCTTAAAAAAAATATAAACCGAGATATCTTCAACAAAAGTGACTAGAAACCAAGATATTATCCATTGAAAGAGATTGAATGACAAGAAACTACCCAGGATCAACAAAAAACACTATCAAGACATGAATATGAAACCTATCCAAAACCAATTCAATAGCCACAACCATATGAACGAATTACAAGAAAGAAAAATTTCATAGAGAAGCGTTCCACAACAAAACCTGATGACTACCCACTAAATGAAGTAATATGGAAGGGGAATTAATCCCCAATGTTACTTAGTCTGATATCTAGTTTGATAGATGGAGGCTATAAAGAAAAATGAAATATTAACCACCATCACAACTCCCTTAAAGAGCTACATGTGATAATTACACAACATGAAATCCCATTACACATTGAGTAATCCAAAAAGGATGAATATGTTAAAATATGTTTCGCCTTTTTAGAAATTTGGATTCCTCATGATTACATGATGTGAACCTATTACATCTCATTTATACCACTCAAACTATTTATTTAATTCACAACATTTTCCTAGTGAACATTACACAATGTTTAATAGCCAATTAAAATACCCACACACCTAGGAAATTTTCCAAACATAGGGAGAACCCCTCAAATATAAAAACATTTTTATACATGAAATTCATTAATTCAAATAAACATACATCCATGAACATCAGGTTATTTTCAACTACAATGGAACTCTAACCTCAAGAAGCCCATAGATGAACCCAAACAATAATGGTAATAAAATCATAAACAATGTAATACCGAGAAAGAATAACATGGTGTTACAAATACATCTATTGTATATGTTTCAAAACTATAACATAGGATAAAATGTTTTTGAATGAATTATTTAAAAGATAATTTTTTAACATAATGTCCCTTACATTGAAACTGACACCTCACGTATGTTATTTATCATCCTAAATAATAAATATATGTTAATTATTTTCCGTATAAATAACATCTATAATTTCTTTGATTTTATTTTATTTTATTTATTTACATGTTATATTAATTACACAATCAATTAATTTTACGTTATGTGTTTTGATGATATTCATCTCATATGTCCAAAATGACCTCAGTAGGATTACTATGGTCAATAATTTAATTATTAAATAATATCTAGAATAATAATTATGAAATAATTATCATTTTCATACATAAATTATACTTTTGAAAAAAAACAAGAATGATTATTATGAAAAATTAATTACATTATAATCATGGAGTCAATAGACAATTCATATGACTGAGTAAAATTTTATTTTTTTCAATGATCAGTACAGATGAAATTCATTATTATTTTATCATTACATAATAATAATATTAACATAAATAAAATAATATTACATAAAAAATTATCATATATATCATCCATGTGATGTAGTTATGATGAACCCATCTCATCGCATCATGTAGGTGGTAGTCCACATGAATTCATATGTGATGATATCATTTTTTCGTGATTGTAATGGAATGAAATTAATTGATATATTATAATTTATTTATTTTAAATTTTTCTTAAATTTATCATATATAAATTAAATCTATAACTAGAACCATCCAAAGGTAGAGGTGATGAAAAAATATTACATCGGTTTGCGATGTAGTAATTTATTATACACATGAATGATGGTTATGCTTCCCATTTGATGGAAGATTATATGGAATAAAACATTTAATTAACAAAATAACATCTTAGTATATAGAATATAATAGTTTTATTACTTCATAATTATTGAATAATATTTTAAGGAGTTATAATAATAAATAAAATGACAATTCTTGATTAAGAACTATATCTTTTTTTTTTCAGAAGACCTCTTATGTTTAACACAAAATAATTACAATGATAGTTTTATGATGAAAAAAAGGCACCAAGGAAATAGTAAATATTTATGTAATGTATTAGGGTAGGGCTTGACTATGTTATGATGTTTTTTATGTGTGAATAAAATAGTATTAGAGGTTCTATTTTATAAGAGGGGTGGAGTACTCTTGGACTTTCCTAAATTATTAAATTAATATAAATTAACATTCATATTAAAAATAATATGAATTTATATGATTAGAATATAATATATTTATTATTATATATGATCTATTAAAATTATAATTGGGCTTGTTAAGTTGACATTTTCACTGTTTTGTTATTTTTTTAACCATTATTAACCCTTGTTGAAAAGAATATTGTATTAATGTTTTTAATCATTAGGTATCAATAAGGTTTATATAAATATAAAAAAATACTATAAACTAAAATTGGTTTATATATTCAACCATATCCTAATTAAATTCCCATATATAATATTTTTAGAAATTATAAATCATTTAATAAAACATTATTGTTTACAAAATAATATTAATGTTTGCTTTGACACTATTCATTTAATTTGGATTTTAAAAACAATAATAAAAACATGGAATTTTAATATATAATATTTAGATACCCAAAATATTTTATAAATATTTAAAAAAATCAAGAACTATATATCACTCAAATTTTATTACTTTTACAATTGTTAACTCATTTATTAATTTCTATATGAATTGAATAAATAATGTGTTGGTGTTGCATAATAAATAAATGCAATTATATCATCAAAAAATAGAAATAAATTAAGATGTTTAAAAAATATTTAAAATTATAATAACATTCTATAATAAAATACCTTATTTCCCCCCTATGCATTGAAATTTTAAATATTAAAACAAGGAAAATTAAATTTTTTATATGTCCTTTGTTAGAGTGTTATAATGGTTAGAATCATTTACATATTGAAAAAATTGGTAATTAAATAAATTTTTGGATGATTGTGGAAGAAATAAAATCATCTAATTAAATAGATTCATTTTAGGGTTACTTTTTAGTCTTAGTCAAATAATGTTTACCATTAATTTACCCATTTTACGATTACTGAGGTAATAATTATTTAATATGATTACACTACATGGTGACTACATATAAAAATAATCTATATAGAAAATTTGGATATCCTAATTCCAAATATGAAATCAATTATTCATGATTCAGAATATTAAAGTGAAAAAATTTAATATTAAATCAAATGGGAAAAACATGATTAAAATTGGTTTTTTAGAAAAATAACTATTATTACATAAAAAAAATTTATATAAAATTAAAATATAAAAACCTTTACATTGATTATAATTGCTATATATTAAATAAATTTAAATCAATTAAATTTTGAAACTAACCAAAAATATAAAAAGTAATTATAAACACTTTAGAAGAAAATTCAATTTTCAATATAAATATTTAATTTTTTACTATTCATTAAAAATAAAAATGATTTAGGAAAATATGAAAATTTCACCATATTTTAATTTTGATATGATTATTTGAAAAATTATATCCTTTTTATATAATATCATTTTCAAAACTTTCTGAAATTAATTTTATTATCTACTCCCCGAAGCAATAAAAACCATTAAAAATAATTTTTTTGAATGAAATGACATTAATAAAAATTGAGTGATTATTTAACACAATATTACCAAAAAAAATATGTATTTAGTAATACCTTTATATGTATTTCAAAAATAATCTAATCAAATTCATAACATCCTCTTTAAATAACGTGTTATAATGATCACAGTTTGATAAAAAATCATGGTTTGTTTAGGATCATTGTTGGATGTCATATGCATTATAAAACATAGATTTCTTTATAAAATATTGGGGTGTTACATCTCTCGCCCAATCAATGAATTTCATACATGAAATTTTAACATGATCTTAGTGATCAATGTTATAGTGTCCCCCAATACGGAACTCTCCCATGAGGCCAAAATGGGTTGGTTACGTAACCTCAAACACCACCCTCTATTTGCTAGTGGTTAACGACTAGAAGCGGTGGTGTGATCAATATAGTGGGGAGAGTATACTCTCTGTCATAAAGTCGCATAGCAGTGAAAATAGAAAATATGAATGAAATATTTAGAGTAATAAACAAGATGAAATGATATTATACAATTGGAAAAATAAAGGATAAACTAATAAACAAATGGTAATGAACCATTTAATGATATGATGAGATGTATCTAAATGTCAAACTAAAAACAACACAGAAAAAAGAATTCAGGAGACACAAAATAAAACCAAAAGTCTCTGGTACCAAAAACTATGTCAATCCTATATCCAAACTACATTCCATCCAGGAAGAAATAGAATCAACAACAAGGTCCCTTTCCCTTATCCAATAATGTATCCATGTAATCTACTCAGGTACCAAATTGCAGCTTGAATAGGGTGTGAGTATAACTCAATAAGTTAACACCACCATGTCTAAATATGAATATTATGATAAAATGTTTTTGTGATAAATAGATAAACAAGTGTATTAATTAATCAACTAATACAATATATAAAATAACCTTCTTAGGAACCCACCTATAAAATCTTTGAACATTTAGTAATATCATGCCAACCAACAACCATATAACCTTGGTAAAATATAACCTACTTTGGTGTCGCGCCAGAATGTCTCTAGAAAGTCTCAAAACCATTCCAACCAACAACCATGTAACTACAGATTCAATTAAAAAATATGTGTCATTACCTACTATATGAGAATTTATGAATATTAATAGGTATATCCTGCTCAATATAATAATTATAGAAAGGAATTTAGCTGGCCCAACTCAATATAAGCATTGAATCATTGGAAAAGTATCAGCCCAGTTAATATAAAACTTGTTGCATGGGGCTAGTATGATCCTTCTTAATATAAGAATTACAGCATCGGACTAGGCATATCCCACTCAATAAAAGATTTACAATATGATAATGTCATGAGTACCTATATTATGTATATCACAATATCAGATCATATATATCAATGGTTAATTACAAAAATTATCATTTATATTTCAATTACCCTTTCATTTATATCTATAATGATCAAAATTCATATCCTTATTCAATATTATATTACCTAATGATTATATATCAATAAATAAACTATAGTCTAATGTCATGAAAAACATCGTTAAAGGCATTGGACAATTCTTTTTAATCAAGGGTTTCTCAAAAAACTGATATCCAAAATCCATGTCATAATAATTGGATCCAATGGGATTTTGAAGAATAATCTGATTCATTCATTAATAAATTTAGGATCATTTCATGTATTTAAATTTAAATATTACACATAAATTGAAGTTAAATAGAATATAGGGTGATTATGTAAACCCCCTGCAATAAATGGATGATTAAACAATTGTTCTAGTAGGATTACCCAATGAGAAAAAAGGCGCATATGATTGTAATATGGATACTAAATCATAACTTATAATGATCAAAACAAACAATGTCTAATTTCAAAATACTACACCATAATGGATGGAGGAAAAAAAGATATAAGTGAATTTTAAATTAAAAAAATTGAATAGGGCTAAGATGCATGATCGGTATTTTTGGAATGGAGGATAGTGCTCCCAGATTTCCTAAGAGAAACCATAGGGTCAATAGGAGGACTCTAGAAAATGGAATGACAAACAAACCATCCTCATTAACTATATAAAACCACTAATCAGGATATTACATGACATGTAATTTTGTTACAAGTCATGTTATTGTTTTTGAGAGGGATACACTGAGAAGCTTGTTCCCTTGTATGAGTTAATATTTTTCCTAAACATTACACAATGTGAAATTCTTACATGGCCTATAATCACTTTACTCCCTATATTGGTTTCATGAAATGTGTTTGTATAATTTACCTCTCATTTAATAAATTTACATTGTGTGTAAATATTCTAAAGAAAGTTCATCGGAAAAAATTAGAAAAAGGAGATGAACCACCTCTAAATCCTTCCATATCATGAAAACCCCTCATAAATCAATTTAAAAAACTCACATCATGAATATATTAATTTAAAAAAATAATGAATCCCTAAAATTTATGTAATTTTTCCTAATAAAGGCTACCTGTATCCAAAAAACACATTTTCACCACGACTCAAATTAAAAATACAAAATGAGATGAACCTAAAAAATGAAAGGATCCTGCAACATCCCCACTATATAATATCTCATCCTTCATATACTATAATAAAAACTATGGTATATCGGTGAACAAGTATAGTCACTGTTCTCTCATATCATACTCCCTCTCTTAGATCTCCTTCAAAAATCACCCATGATTCCATAGCACTCGAACCAAAGGTAAAGTCCTATATTGGAGAAACATCTCTCTATGATATAGAATCCATATAGAATGAAACATCATTACTAGTCTTGAATTAAATGACTTCCAATGCATGATAATGGTCTTGATGATATATCTAAGGTTTCAATCGATGAAACAAATCATGCATGGAACTAAAATTTTGTATAAAGGCTAATCGTTATGCCACTATAAAAACACTATCAACTATCTCAAACATCCCGAGAAACTTAATATATTACATTACTTCTTTCTGTATTTTTTGTTTACCCAAACAAGGTGATACCTAAATGAAAACATAGTTATAGACCTTGAACTCTGTAAGTTGTATTTGATGGTCACCATAGGATTTCTACTAGATATGTGCGGTCACCGACCACCTTTTGATCAATAGAACCTACATAGATGTCACTTTTATGAGACTAGGACCAACAATTTCACATCCACTTACATCTAACTAACATAGTTGCAAACTACCAAACCCTCCATACAATGCCTCAAAAGGTTCCATTTGGATAGATGCAAGGAATATTTTATTATATTAGAACTCCAAAATTTCCATATATTGGTTCCACAAACAACCAAAATCCACAATAAAGGATGAAAAAATATACCGAAGAACCTGAATAGTCCACTCATATTGAAATTAATTATAAGGATGATATGACGTACAATAAAGAAACCTATGATCATAGATCCTTCTGATGACACTTCCTGAACCAGGATGTAAATTTTGGATCTCTGTTTAAAATGATACTACTTGGAACACTGGGAAACCTAACTACCTAACACATATAAAGACTACCCAGATTACTAACTATGAAGGTCTCCATGATAAGAAATAATTAGGGTACCTTCTTTAATAGATCTGTGATCACCCATACACTATCATTCATATTGGTTTTCCTGGGTAATCATATAAAAAAATCTACAGTTCGATCATCCCAGATCCACTTGGTAATGGGAGAATAATGTAAAACCATAGCTAGCCTCTGATGCCCGACTTTCACCTTCTAAAAAATGATGCACATTTCCACAAATCTTGGTACATAATTCTTCATTACTAACCACCAATACTATCTATGAAGATAAAAATACATATTTTTAAACAATGATCTACCACGCATCTAGAATCCTTAAATTATATTATCATCTATTTGAACAATATCATTGGATCTATTACACAATCATAGAAAAGAATTGAATTGTAAATTACATGAGATCATCCTGATGTTGTCTCCCCACCATATAATATTTCTCTCAAAACTAATAACTATGGATCAGATAACTTATATGTCTTAATCTGATCCAAAAGCATAAGTATAACTGTTTTTGAAGTTAGACCTAATCATCCTTAAGACTTCTGCACATGAAAATGCATGTATGAAAAATGTTCATTCATCCACCACTCATAGAAATACTATATACTTTTCTATATCTATGTATTTCATCTTAATTAATTATAAATGGCCTTCTCCTTACATGGTGTATAAGGAAACTCAAATCAAAAGGACTACAGATACTCAACCAAACTACTCTACCAATGGATTAGGCAGTGTTTAGAAAATATTCTCCTATTATCATGTGTTCCATGTAAACCAAAAACATATCACTCATGTGATTATTCCTCCCACATATTAGGTAATGTACCAATTCTATTAAAATCCAAACCATGTGTAGGGTAATTCCTCTCATAAAATATCATCTATTAGGAGACATAATAAACCACTCTATCATCATGTATTAGAACTAATCTAAGTCTGACTCTTGATGCATCATAGTACACAATATATAATTTACCCAATATTGTTAAATTGATGATAAGTGATGAGATCATCCATTACTTTAGTATACAAAAAATCTTTCTTGAAAACATCTAACCGAAAAAGATAACTTCATTTTTAGCCACCCCTGAAAATGGTTTTTCTATATTGTTGAAGTCCTAGATAATGTACTGGTAATAACCTTCCAAACATAGAAATATATGAATAATTAATAAATTCATGTGTTGGTCTGATGATATCACAACTACAACATTATCTGGGTCCACTGACAATCCATCCTTTGACATGTCATGGCCTAATAAGTTCACATTATCAATCCAGAAACTACAATTAGTTAGCATAGAGTAACTTTAATTCTCTCTAAATGTACTCCTCAATCAATTTTTTATTATTTTATTAAAGAGACTCTTTGAGGGTAAGTGGAAAACAACAGAAACATCGATTATCAAGTTACAACCTCACAAAATACCCATTAGAAAATTAGAATTTCAAAATAACCATTCACCCTGCCAAGACAGTATCATACAACCTATTTTAAAATTAAAAATATACCATCATCACCGCAAATTGTGCACATCCTTTGAGTTGACTGAGGAGCATCAGATGAAAAGAGGGAGTCACATCCTTAATACATCATCGTGACCATACACATCAAATCCCTACTGTCACGACACCAGTGTCCACCACCACAAGCTGCATCAAACACCACCAAAGCATCATTTCTACCCATAATTATCATCATCAACAATGAAAACCCACTGTATCAGAAAATAGAGACAATCGAATGTTAGAAACCATAATGACCACCAAGAGAAATCAAAACAGAACACCAGAGCAGCAGCAAAAGAAAAATGAAGCCACAAAACAAAATAACTCCAACTCTGGTAGCACCTTGAATCCCTTCAGACCTTGAACCACAATCCCAAAACCATGTAGTCACCATTTCATCATATCCAACTAGGAGAGGCATGTAGGAACTTGGGTTCAAATCAGGTTGAGCCACCAAGGAGATCTTCAGCGCGTAACCATCGTCGGGCATAAATCCTTCTTGAAAGCAGCACAAAACCTTCTCTAAGCTCATAATATTTTCCAATAATGGAACCAGCTGGACATCGACCCAAAAGAAAGAAATAACCACAATAGAAACACTCCAATAATGGACAAAGGAAATATCTTCCAAAGTATAAAAAAAACACATAACATGGGAACCACCAAAACAGAACCCGAGAAAGGTAAACCAGGGTTGAAACCCTAAATGCTACAATTATGAAGGTAAATAGGAGAAGATGATGAAATAAATAACAATAACTGGGAGAGAGGAACCCAGGGATGAAACCCTAAAAATACCACCAAACACGAAGAAACAAAAAAATTAGATCCAGAGAATCCAGTGGAAGAAACGTCTGATCAGATAGGCTTGCATTCCCTTTACTTCCACCGCCACAATCCCAAACCCACCTGGTGAATAATGCCGAAGAATCTAAAGGAGGATGGAAAATCTAAAGCTGTTAGGTAGGATTTCAAACCCTATGAGAGGGAGAAGCTGGGAGCGAGGTACGGGAGCGATGGCCAGGAAAATGGGGCGCCATCTCTCAATGTAAATAAAACAATGTCACAATTTTTCACATGATCATAACATAACTTGGAGTACACTAATATTTCATTGAAAAAAACCACCATAAAGAGGTAAAACAAATGATGAAATATATGATTCATCATTTCCCTGAATATCGCCTATGCATTAATCAACCCAAACAACATTACATTGAATTTTTTTGAGCCAAACCTTCTCCTAAATGTAGTTAGAGATATTTATTTTGGTATCTGACTCAAATTATGGTACCCTCATATAAAATATTTCCTAGAGAAGATCATGGTATATCTCATCTGATCAAATATATAATCATTTCATAGAAGTGGATATTGGTTCTTGGTCTTCATCTTGTTCAATATATGATAATCCACGCATATGAACAAAGACCCATTATCATTCTTAGTGAAATAATATGGAGAACTTTTAGGATATGCACCAGGCCATATGAAACCTTTAGCTTCTAGATCATCTTATGGAACATTCAACACTTGATTTTCTTCTAGTATTATTCTATGTGGTGGTATAGAAACTGGATATGCTCCCAGAACTGTCTCGATCATCAAATCAATCATTCACTCAATAGATAATCCATATAACTTGTCAGGAAAGACATCCTCGTAACATTATACCACTTTAACAAAAAGTATCCAACTGAATTCCACCATCATCTAGATCATGTTCGGCTATCTGATCCTTTATAAAATCCAATCTACACTGAATTGGTTCTGTAAGACTATCTTAAAGATCCCCATCACCCTATTGAGAATAGATTCCTCCATATATATATTGAATGGTAACTCTTCTCCAGTATCAGTTGATATGAAACTATTATAGAACTATATAATCCTTATTAAAAATAAAATTGTAACATAATATTTCTACCATAAATAGTTCCCAAAAGAAAATATAACCATCAATATCTAAAAAAAACACCTTGAAATAGTTTATATTTTCTAATCACACTCCCAGCAATGTGTCGATGGTTCTAGCACCCTAAAATATTTCCACATCCAAGCCCAATCCATATGAAAAAAAGAAAATATAAGAAGTAATATGTTTCTTTTGTGTCAGAAAAATAAAATCACAGGTTCATGACATAGAAATAAATTATCTTAAAATATATTGTCATTCATCGCCACTCTCCAGAGTAATCTGTATAATGATAATCGGACTAGTCCCTCTTCCCTCGGATCAAGTCTCACTCTATGATCTATTCTCTATACCTAGTACTAGAACTTTGTCATGAACCAAATTTTGTCGCCATCAAACCAGCACAAAACCTGGCTCATGGAAAGGCCCGAAGGGCATTACCTATCCCCACGGGATAGCACAAGTGCCCGGGTATCATTAAAATTCATTTGGGAACAATTTACCCGAGTTTGGATTCATAAAAAAAACAAAAACAAACAATAATCCAAATCTGAAAAATTATGCCAAACAAGACTTAATAAAATTCAGAACTGAGTATATGGGTTTAAACAATATACAATAGTTCCAAAGGTGTATAAAAGTAGTAGAAAAACATACCAAGAGACTCCACACGATAAGGTGTCATCACCCACGAGTCGTCTCCACAACACCACACCATTGAGAGAAACTAGCAATCTGAACCACCATCGCCCAAGGTCTTGTCTTTTCCTGTGTCAAACATGATCAAGTATACGTACACCCAAAGGTGTAAGTATGGTGTGAGACTAATCCTAATAGTATATCGCCCGAGGATTCCAAGTGATAGGCATTATAAAATAAAAATCTTGTGAGAGTTATAAACAAAAAATGGTAGCATTTATTTCTAAAAGTGAAACTTTGAAAAGAAAATAACTTTCAATGGGGATAACTTTAAAGAATGAGTGAATTTTAATAAAACAAGAAATATACTGGTTTTCACATCCTAAAATACCATAAGGAAAAGATAAATGCCAAAAAGGCCACGAGCACCATGCATAATAACACCCCTAGGTACTAGTTAGTTGTGAGCCCCAAGTACCTCGTACCTCGGTGAAAGTAACCATAATAAAATTCGTTCTCATTCACGATCCACTAGTAGGGAGCATACCCATAACCTAGTGGTCTCCAATCATTTACATTGTAGTTTTGTTAGCATTATCCATGTCATACTTTCTAAGTGAAGCATGGTCAAAACCCCTCCGTTCACTAGTGTACTAGTACACGTTAGCCCACCTAGTTACCCGGGTTTCCCATCTTGTGCTCAAATAGTTACCACCTACTACCAAAATCAATTTTCACATATAAATGTCAGTTCTGGTCACACACATTCAAAATAGTAGCTACACATTCTTTTCACCTTTTTATATAACTCAATAAACCACTTATAATTTCCATAAAACAATTTCAAGAAAAGTAATCAAACTTTTCACATTAAATTCATCTAAAATCCCACATTTAAAACCCAATGGAGACCAGTATTATACCAAACCAGAAATTCCAGCATCAAAACTTTTTTATAAATCCAATCCATGAATTATAAAACAACACCAAGAGGCACAACATGGGTTGTACATGTAAAACACCCATTTTCACACAAAATTGGCACTTATAAATCAACTGCTTTAAAAATGCTACCCAAATCAATTTTCACAATCCAAATAATGAATTAGGAACATAATGGAAATATAAATATGTCAAGACAACTCATTCTAAAATACCTACATATGGAATCACATACCAAAAGAGTCAAGAACCGCAAATCCTAGTGTGGAACTTCAACCGCACCACCACCGCACCACAAAGGAGTGAGATCAAACCTAAAACCAGAGGATTGGACCAAGAAACTCAAAATTAAACCCTAGGTATGAAACCCTAGCTTCTGGAAATTTTTTGATTCATGAAAAAAAAGGATAAATCTTAAGGAAAAGGAAGGAACTTAGAAGGATAGTCACTTACTTGAGAAATCTGGAATATTTTAGAAACCAGATAAGTTCTGCCCCAATTCTCAACTGATACGATCTCCAAATAGGAGGAAACAAATCTGGGGTGCGGATAGGTACAGTGGGATCAGGTGAGAGGTGGAATCCCCGAAAAAGGATAAAAAATGAATATTTTATGAAAGAATTAAAAAAACATTTTAAAACTGGAAATGGGCTTTCGGGTTGGCCCAATACCTAATTTGAAAACCCAAATCCAAGATTCTAATGAATTTTTAAGGGGCCCAAATTTATTTTGGGGTTTTAATAGTTAAATTAATGTCATTTTGGAAGTTTAATGGGTGAAAATGGTTAAAAAACGAAGGATTTATTAAAGAAACAAAATTTACTTTTAAAACTGGAAATGGGCTCTCGGGTTGGCCCAAATTTTGAAAACCCACCATTTCCTTCAAAAATGCATGGAAAGCCCCCAAAACAAAGCAAGGATGTAAATTAAATGAAAAATAACTTTAAAAATATGTCATGTATTTGACAATTCTTCCCACCATTAATGACTTTCCTCCCCGGAAAGTCAACATGAAGCTTGATTGGAAAACAAGAACGGGCACTCTTCCTCGACCCATGACTTTCGCTCTCATGTCTCATGTGTATCATTCCCATGCTGCCATAGAACCTGAACTAATGGAATAGAGTTTCCCCGAAGTATCTTCTCTTGGGAGTCCACTATTTTAACCAGCCTCTCAACAACAGACAAGTCAGGCTCTATCTCCAGTTCTTCCCAACTCAACACATGGGACGGATCCGGGTTGCATTTATTCAACTGAGAGATTTGGAAGACATTATGGATGGATGTCAACTGAGAAGGTAATTCCAACCTGTATGCCACCTTTCCAATATGCTTGGTGATCTCAAAGGGCCCGACATACTACGGGATCAGCTTACCTTGCTTCCCCAATCGACGATATCCCAGACGAGGGGCCACTTTCAAGAATACCCTGTCACCCACAGAAAACTCTAGGTCTCGACGCCTCCGGTCAGCATAAGATTTATGATGACTCTGAGATATCAATAAGTGCTTCCTAGTCAACTTGACCTTCTCAGAAGTCTCATGCACAAGGCTTGGCCCTAACAGTGAAGTCTCTCCAACCTCAGCCCAACATAGGGGGGACCGACATGGCCGACCATAGAGCACCTCAAAAGGGTCCATTCGAATAGAGGATTGGTAACTGTTATTATAAGAAAACTAAACCAATATCAAATGGATATCCCAAGAACCTCCAAAGTCTAGGAAACATGCACGAATCATGTCCTCTAAAATCTGATTCGCCCGCTCTATCTGACCATCCGTCTGAGGGTGGTATGTCGTTCTCATCTTAATCTGAGACCCCAAGGCCTTCTGAAGGCTTTCCCAAAATCGAGAAGTGAATTGGGGGTCTCTATCTGAGAAAATTGTTGATGGTACACCATGGAGTCTCACCACTTCCTGAAGATACAAATGGCCCAACTCATCCACTTTAGTTGTATCTTTTATCGGAATGAAGTGGTCTAATTTGGTTAGATGATCAATCACCACCCAAATGGAATTATTACCCCAAGGTGTACGAGGTAAGCCAATAATGAAGTCCATGGATACCTCGTCCCACTTCTAAGTAGGAATGGGTAGTGGTTGGAGCAAACCGGAAGGCCTTTGGTGCTCTGCTTTCACCTGCTGGCATGTGTAACATCTCGAAACAAAGTCCGCTATGTCTCGTCTCATACTAGGTCACCAAAACTGCCGACAAACATCATAATACATCTTAGTGGAACCTAGATAGACAACCCACTAAGACTGGTGGCTATCCTGCATCACCACCTTCCGCAGAGATAACGGTACTACTGAACGGCCCTTGAAGCACAAGATGCCCTCAGGAGATGATGACCAAACAAAGGATGTCTCCCCACCATGAAGAAACTGCTTCGACCACTGACAAAGCTCATCAATGGGTTGTTCCTACTGAATCAACTCCAACAGAGAAGGATTCAACTGGACGCTTGCTAAGAATGCCCCTCCACTGTGTTCCCTGGTCGCCACATGCATCTGAGAAAAGAGCCCCATCAATGTCTACTCATCACTGGACTTCCTCAAAGCCTACACTGTAACCCTTTTGCTCAAGGCGTTGGCCACTACATTACCCTTTCCTAGGGTATAGAAAATGTCAAAGTCAAACCCCTGCAAGTACTCGATCCAGCGACGCTGCCTCAAGTTGAGGTCCTTCTGTGAGAAGATATAAGCCATGATTTTGTGATCAGAGTAGACCACAAACTTCTCCCCAAAGAGGTAGTGACGTCATGTCTTCAAATCATGCATCACCGCTGCCAACTCCAAGTCATGGTTCGGGTAGTTCTTTTCATGTGGTTGAAGTTGCCGAGAGCCATACACGACCACATGATCATCCTGCATAAGAACGCACCCAAGACCCATACCTGAAGCATCACAATAAACCACATAGCCCTTCCCAGACTCTGGTAAAATCAGCACAGGTGTGGTGGTCAACCGCCTCTTCAACTCCTAAAAGGATTCCTGACACTGTGGGCTCCATTCAAAATTCACCCCTTTCCGGGTGAGTGCGGTCATGTGGGAGGTGAGCCACGAGAAGTCCCGGACAAAGCGCCTATAATAACCTGCCAGGCCAAGAAAACTCCTGATCTCAAACACATTTCTCGGTTATTCCCACGACATAACTACACTAATCTACTCAGGATCCACTAAAACCCCATGTTCTGAGATGACATTCCCCAGAAACTTTACTCCCCTGATCCATAATGTGCACTTCGAGAGTTTGGCGTACAGGCGATGGTCCCGCAAGGTGCTCAAAATGACTCGTAGGTGGTGCTCATGCTCCTCCTCCAATCCAGAATAAACCAGGATGTCATCCACAAATACCACTACAAATTACTCGAGATATTGGTGGAACACCCTATTCATGAGCGCCATGAAAACTGTCGGGGCATTCGTCAATTCGAAAGGCGTGACTAGATATTCGAAGTGACCATACCTGCTTTGGAAAGACATCTTCGGAATGTCTGCTTCTCTTACCCTAAGCTGGTGGTATCCTGAACGCAAGTCGATTTTGGAGAACCACTTTTCCCCCTTCATCTGGTCAAACAAATCATCAATCTGAGGCAAAGGGTATTTATTCTTGATGGTCACTTTATTCAATTTCTGATAATCGATGCACAACCGGAGGGTTCCATCAGCCTTCTTCGCGAATAAGACTGGGGCGGCCCAAGGAGAGATGCTCAGGCGAATGAATCCTTTGGATTCTAAATCTTACAAATGTATCTTTAATTCCCTCAATTCGGTGGGGGCCATGCGATATGAGGGAAGAGATATAGGATGTGTTCCCGGGGCTAACTCAATCGAGAACTCCACGTCCCGCTCAGGGGGTAAGCCTGAGAAATCATCTGGGGAAGACTTCTGGGAACTCATCCACTACATGAGGTAACCCGCCCTGAGAGACACCACCACCATCCTCTAGTGCGAGCAACGACAACTGATAAGAAATATTCTCCAACTCAGGGAGTGGAGGTCCCGCGCGACCCGACCGAGGATCCCATTCTCCATGAAATAACTATGGACTCCCATCTGGTTCCATAAAGCTAACTCAACGCCGATAGCAGTCAATATGCGCTTGGAATCACACCATCCAGTCCATGCTGAGGATCACATCAAACAAGTCCATATCAAGGACCAAGAAATCCCACTCCATCTCGACTCCTGACACATAGAGTGTGCACGACGGGCACCTAAGACCCTGCTCCTTTTTCTTACCCAGCGGTGTTACTAACTCCAATGCAACAGATAAAAGATCAGTTGGAAGGCTCAACAAGCTCACAAGATAGGTAGATATAAAATAAAATGAAGCACCAGTATCAAATAAAACTGCAACTATAGAAGATGCAATCAGAATGGTACCTCAAACAATCGAAGGTCCTGCATCAGATCCCTCTGGTGCCTGATCCACAGCATGAAAATGTCTGGTCCCTTCCTGAGAACGGCCACCCGCCTGTGGCTCTGCCCTAAATTGTCTCTTCCCAAAAGATGATCCAGCCCTTCCTCCACGACCACCGAACCGAGATCCCCCTATCCTCGATGGCTCGAAATGCGCTGGCACTCCCTTGGGAGGAACAAATCCTGCCCCACTTTGAATTGGATGCGCTATCCCTCAAAAGCGTTGCACGTGTCCCATACCTCTACACTGAAAACAGGTCTTCGGAGGATGAGGGCATGCTGTATGGATGTTCCCTATCTTTCCACACTAGTGGCACACGACAGTCCTCGCATCTGAAACCACTGATGAAAACTGCCTGGAAGAGTGGCCTGAACTGCCACCTCCTCTCTTTCCCTGCTCTTCCCGCTTCCTCTTCTTTTCAGCAGAGCTACCAGTGCCCATAGTAGATACCCCTCAAAAGATCCCAGACTTCCCATTTTGATCAATCTCTACCATGAAAGTATGATCGACCACCTCAGCATAAGTTCCCAACTTGAATAGGAAGACCTATGAGTAAATTTCTGGTCGCAGTCCCTTCTCGAATTTCTGAGATTTCAAGTATTCACTTGAAACAATCTCAGGAACGTACCACAATAATTCAGAAAAATGGTTAGCATAATTCATTACTGAATGATCTCCCTAGTAAAGATCCATGAATTCTCAAGATCTGTCATAGGATAGAACCTCTGGACAATACTGCTCGTTGAAGATGGCCTTAAAATCTCTCCAACTCATGTTTTCATGCTTCCCAGATTGAAGCACTGATTCCCACCACCTATGGCTGGGACCCTCTAGTTGAAAAGAGGCACATTTTACCCAGACCTCCTCAGGTGTGTCCAGAAACTCGAACATATGCTCTATATTCTTGAGCCTTTCCCCTACCTCTTG
Organism: Viscum album; assembly: GCA_963277665.1. Lineage (NCBI taxonomy): Eukaryota > Viridiplantae > Streptophyta > Magnoliopsida > Santalales > Viscaceae > Viscum > Viscum album. The sequence goes on from OY728157.1 coordinate 2,001,418,556, forward strand.
AGGTTCCGAGCTACCTCGAAAACAAGGAGGTTTATTTTTCATGAACTCCTGGGCCTTATCCATCCTGGGCCCAAACTCATCTTCTCTGGCTGGAGTAGGAGCCAGAAATCCTCCTTGTCTCATATCTTGGATAGCTCAGACCATGGATTCTGTCATCCTTTGATCGAGTGGTGTAGGAGAACTCTCTCCGGCTTCCTCCTGTGGGTGTGTAAGAGCTTTCAGGGGAGGCATGTTACTACAAAAGGCAGCAGTCACAAGGGGAAAAAATCAGTACAATAGTTCTGAAACTTTCAGGAATAACATCAGATATAAATAATCCAAACACATTACAACAGTAAAATAAACAACTAATTCACTACCCTCGATGTCCACGTGCAGTCTGCAGCCCACACGTCTCACCTAGAAGTGAAGATAAAAAAACAATTTGTACATCCCATAGTGAATCACGGTCTTTCACGAGGGGTATGGGCCAGGCACCCTACTCATGACCAAAACTCTGAGCCCCGACAGTCATATCTCCTGTCTAGCCCGACTCATCCCAAAATAATAATATAACTCAAAAACGTTAACCTCATCTGATACCACTTTTTCACGAACTGAATTTGGTTTCCATCAAACTAACACCAAACCTTGATCATGGCAAGTCCCTAAGGGCGTTCCATATCCCCACGGGCTGGAACAAGTGCTCGGGTATCATAAAAATTCATTTGGGAATGATTTACCTGAGTTTAAATTCATAAAATAACCAAAAACAAACAATAATCTAAATCTGAAAAATTATGCCAAACATGACTTAATAAAATTCAGAACTGAGTATATGGGTTTAAACAATACACAATAGGTCCAAAGGTGTATAAAAGTAGTATAAAAACATCCCAATAGACTCCAAATTACAAGGGTTCATCACCCACGATCCGTCTCCACAACACCACACCATTGAGAGAAACTAGAAATCCAAACCTCCATTGCCCAAGGCCTTTCCTTTTCCTATGTCAAACATGATCAAGTTTACTTACACCCAAAGGTGTAAGTAGGGTGTGAGACTAAACCCAATAGGATATCACCCAAGGATTCTAAGTGATAGTCATTATAAAATAAAAAGCTTGCGAGAGTTATAAATAGAAAATGGTAGCATTTATTTCTAAAAATGAAACTTTGAAAAGAAAATAACTTTCAATGGGGATAACTTCAAAGAATGAGTGGATTTTAATAAAACATGCAAGATACTGGTTTTCACATCCCAAAATACCATAAGTAAAATATAAATTCCAAAAATTCCATGATCACCAAGCATAAGAACACCCCTAGGTACTAGTTAGTTGTGAGCCCCAAGTACCTCGTACCTCGGTGAAAGTAACCATAATAAAATTCGTTCTCATGCACAAGCCACTAGTAGGGAGCATACCCATAACCTAGTGGTCTCAAATCATATCTATTGTAGTTTTGTTAGTGTTATACATGTCATACTTTCTAAGTGAACCATGGTCAAAACCCCTCTGTTCACTAGCGTACTAGTACACGTTAGCCCACCTAGTTACCCGGGTTTCTCATCTTGTGCTCAAATAGTTACCACATGCTACCAAAATCAATTTTCACATATAAATGTCATTTATGGTCATACACATTCAAAACAGTAGCTACACATTCTTTTCACCTTTTTATATAACTCAATAAACCACTTATAATTTCAATAAAACAATTTCAAGAAAAGTAATCAAATTTTGCACATTAAATTCATCTAAAATCCCACATTTAAAACCCAATGGAGACCAATATTATACCAAACCAGAAATTCCAGCATCAAAAAAATTTTATAAATCCAATCCATGAATTATAAAACAACACCAAGAGGCACAACATGGGTTGCACATGTAAAACACCCATTTTCACACAAAATTGGCACTTATAAATCAACCGCTTTAAAAATTCTACCCAATTCAATTTTCATAATCAAAATAATGAAGGAGGAACATAATGTAAATATAAAAACATCAATCCAAATCATTCTAAAATACCTACATATGGAATCACATACCAAAAGAGTCAATAACCGCAAATCCTAGTGCAGAACTTCAACCGCACCACCACCGCACCACAAGGGAGTGAGATCAAACCTAAAACCAGAGGATTGGACCAAGAAAATCAAAATGAAACCCTAGGTACGAAGCCCTAGCTTCTGTAAATTTGTTTATTCATGAAAAAAGGGATAAATATTAAAGAAAAGGAACTTATAAGGATAGTCACTTACTTGAGAAATCTGGACGATTTTAGAAACCATAGAATTTCTGCCCCAATTCTCGACTGATACAATCTACAAATAGGGGGAAAAGAAGATGGGGGTGTGGATAGGTATAGTGGGAGAAGTTGAGAGGTAAAATAACTAAAAAAGGATAAAAAATGAATATTTTATGAAATAATTAAAAAAACATTTTAAAACTAGAAATGGGCTTTAGGGTTGGCCCAATACCTAATTTGATCACCCAAATCCAAGATACTAATGAATTTTTAAGGGTCCCAACTTTCTTTGGTGGTTTTAATAGTTAAATTAATGTCATTTTAGAAGTTTAATGGGTGAAAATGGTTGAAAAATGAAGGAGTTATTAAAGAAACAAAATTTACTTTCAAAACTGGAAATGGGCTCTCGGGTTGGCCCAAATTTTGAAAACCCACCATTTCCTTCAAAAATGCATGGAAAACCCCCAAAAACAAAGAAAGGATGTAAATTAAATGAAAAATAACTTTAAAAATATGTCATGTGTGTGAAAAACTCCTTCAATGGTCTTCCATGTCACCTTCCTCAATGAAAACATCATGTGGAATTACATCTAACAACCTGGTGAGGAGTAGCTTTGTACTACCTAAACATCAGTGATTATTTTGATCCCATGCCACTACTCTATTGATTCATTCCCATATAAAAACTCTATACATGTCCCATACATCCACAAGTTCAACACTACCATGTGGGTAATAGACACTGAGTCCATTTTTTGTCCATATATCTACACAAAAAACACTATAATTGAACATGGTCCTAAGATGGCTCCCCACTACCCAACTAGTCTGAATACAATATGCTAGGTGAAAACCTATTGTAGTGTTTCTTATTTCTAGTAGAGGAAGAGATCTTAGTTAACTCTATTGAATTATCCTGGATGATACTTGAGTCCTATATCATATTCCCTTCCATGATAAGTGCATGGTTTATCACATCCATAATACTACTCATAGGTAACACGCTCATCTATGAACTGATCTCATATTGATGACCATCCTAAAAATATCTTTCCATGTAGATCTCATCACCTTCAAAATATAGTATAGAGTGCTTAAAATCAGTGAAATATTCACAATATTACAAAATATATATGCTATCATATTTCAGAGTCATGAACATACAATCATTCTTATCCCTCAACATCTTGGGATAAAAATTTCCTTGTAACATCTTCTCTATGTTCTTATAAGATAATTTCTCTCTCTTACCTTATTTATCTAGAATATCCAACCAAAACATGGTTGGTCCATGAATCATATATGTAATAATATTCACCCTCACATATATTGTTCTATCAATATGCATAAAGATAAATTGGAATGACTTGTTATAGAAATATACTATATGGGGGCCTCCCTTCCCAATGAACATAGGCAGTTTTCACAACTATAACTCTCTCATTATCTAAGAAATTGTTTCCACAGTATAAAATTCTCACATTCCTTGGATCACATGACCATCAGGAAGCTTTCATGAAGCTTAACAACTATCTAATCCTTTGAAGTTATAAGAATCTATGGTTTATCTATGTGAGGTGGGTGATTAAATACACTCTCATAAATCTCAAATCGGTGGTGATGAGGTTGAATTTTCTCTATAAGACAAAAATTCTACACAAAGAACCTCTACTCAATCTCTCTATAAACATAGCTATCACGTGTTTTAGCATGGAATAAGAGTTCATTTATTTCATTTAACAAATATAAAATGTATCTCATACCCCAGTTTATATAGTTTTATATATCACATGAAATTAAATATGAACAAAAAATGAATGATGCGTGTCAATAAATATCATTATGTGCCTCTAATTATTTATGTATACACATATCATTACATATTGGTCCATGATTATAAATCTCAATAAAAAAATTAAATCATAAATGATAACACCACGTAACATGTTACCCAAGGTGAAATAAAAAAAATGTAACAAGAGAACAACATAAGAATCAATCCCATAAATCACACTCACATTTCCCATATTCATTGGATTTCTACTCCCATGCAAAATATCATTAAAAATTTCTGACACGTCCTTGTCTCCATTCCACCTTTACTAAATAGTAATGAAATATAAAAGAAACACCCTATGATACCAATTTTTAGCATCCATAAATTATGAATTATCTCTCATGGCCAGAAAGGGTTGGTTATGTGACCCTAAGTGCACCTCCATGTACTCCAGATGATGACAACTATAATTGGGGTTTGATCTATATATTATAGATATTATACCCCATGGTATGGAGTAACATACTAGTAAAAATAATCATTATAAATAATATATTTATAGTAATATATAGGTTTAAATAATATGATACATCTAGAAAAAATAAAGTATGAACTAATAAACCAATAGTAATAAATCATTTAATGAAATGTTTAGATCCATGTTAATCTAAAACTGAAAAAAAATAAAATAAAATATTTTAGACGACACAAAATATACTGAATATTCTCTATTCCCAAACACCATGTCGGTCTGATCACCAAAATCCTTCCCATCTAGCAAGCAACAAAATTAGTGGAAAGGTCACTTTCCATTGTCAGATCCTGACTCCATGTAATATTATAGGGTACCAAATAGAGGCCAGAATAAGGTGTGAATAAAAATCAGTACGTCAACCCCACCATGTTTAAATATGATCAGTCTAATAATAAGTGTATGAAATAATGCAATGAATATATATATTGATTAATCAACTAATACAATATATAAAACAACCCAATTTGGCCCCTAGTTGAAATATCACAGAACATGTAGCACAATCATTCCAGCCAAAAACCAAATAATTGTCGTAAAACATTACCTTCATTGGTTCCTTTCCATAATGTATTAGATCATGTCTCCCAACCATGCCATAAAACTATAATATAACCATGGTATACTTTAAAAAAAATATGGTTCAAGACCTTATATATGATAATTTCAGAATTGGAATGGGTAGATATTACTCAATATAATCATTACATCATAGGATAGGGTTGATCCCACTAAATATAAGCATTAAAAAATTTGATTGGGACATACCTGCTAAATATTAGCTTTACAACATTGGTATAGTTATAGTATGCGGAAAATAAGCATTACAGCATAGTAATGGGCATATGTCACTCAATATAAGAATTAAAACATGATAATATAACAAGTCACAACATCATGAACATCCCAATACCACATCATATATATCAATGGTTAATTATGAAAATTACCCTTTATCATTAAATTTCCCTTTCATTTATATGTCATATTATCAGAGGTTGTATTAGTATGCAATAATCCATCATCAAGGGATTATATATCAATCAATCACATAAGTTATCCTATCATGTAAATCACACTTAAATTCGTTATCCAATTCATGTTAATTAAGTTTTTTCTCACCCATTGGATGTCCAAAATATAGGTCATAACAAGTGATTACAATAAATAATGAAATTTGTTGTTTAATAAATTTCTGGACACATTATTTTGGAATAATCTAAATATTACACATAGAATAAAATTAAATAGGCCAAAGGGTTAATCTTTAGACCCCCTACCATTAACTAATGATCAAAAAAAACTTCTTATTAGATTCACCAACAAAAATGATGGAATAGTTTATCACAAGAGGGATCAAATATCATAACTAATCAAGATAAAAAATGACAACATACATGATTAAGAGATTACTTCACATCATTTAGTGATAAAAGGGTGATAAGTGAATGTTGAAGGAAAACCACTCATCAGTGATCAAATACATGATGGGTATTTAGGAATAGAGGATGGTGATCCTAAAATGCATGGGAGATGCCCTAGGGTCAAGAGGAGGCTACATGAAAGAATGAGAAAAAAATAATCTCTGTTTATTATATAAATCCTCTACATATAAAATTACACAGTGTTTAATTTAGTTACACATCATGTATTTCTGAGAAGAGGGATATGTCGAAAAACATGTTTCCTTGAAAGATTTAATATTTTTTCCAAACAATAAAATTCAATATAATCTTACATGATTTTTAATCTATTCACAACATGAATTGGTTTCGAAATAATTTTTTGGAAGAATCTACATGATCATTAACATATTAAAATAGTGTGAAATATTCTATAGACATTTCTTTAATAAAAATCAGCAAAAGGGTCTGAACCACCTATAAATCCTTCCAAAGCATGAAAAAACCCTTACAAAATCATTAAAAACATTAATATACAGATTTTATTAATTCAAAAAAACATAAATCCATGGAATTTATATTATTTCCTTGAGAAAATCTCCCCATAACTGAACAAGAGTTCACCACCATTGATCAAATGAATAACTCAATGAGATAGACACATCAAAAAAAAGATGAGATCTAACAAATAGTTTTCCATCTGAAATACCTTTTTTGAAGTCCCATTTCATAAAAAGGGAAAATGAATATTTCTCTCAAAAATAGATAAAGGGAAATAAATAGGACATTTGGAATAACACATAACTAGGTTTCCAAAAAACAAAACATTTTTGGTTTGTGATAATATAAACATGATGAAAAAACATAAAATCCAAATAATTTTGGATAGTGATAGAGATAATTTATCAGAGTAAATAAACTATCATGAAAAAGATAATGAAAATACCATTAACCTCTATGGTGTTAAAAAGTCCTTTCATTCATCATAAAAAAAAATCTATTAAGAAAAAATTTTCATTTCAAGATCATTTTCGAAGAGTTGAGAAATTCATCACCATCTAGTCTATGTACAAAATGAAAATATAATTATATTAAATTTCTAATTTCATCTTTTAAAAAAAATTCCTAAATATAGTAAATTTCACATAATTATAAGTAATAAATATGAATTTCACATTCCCAAAACACTAGAACCATATTTTAATAAGTCACATAGTTTACAAAAAGAAACCAAGTTATATTCCAATCATTAAACATTAACTAAATCCATAATTATTATAAAATGTTAAGATAATTCCCAAAATGAATTAACCTTCATATGAATAAATAATAAATTTATTTCTAAAATTTAATAGAATCACTTGTTGTTCAATATAGATCATTTCCAAAATAAATTTCCTTCAAATTTGTTATAATATTTTTTACTATGTTTGAAACCCAAAAACCATAAGGATTTGATCACATATTATTCAAAGAATAAATTATATTTTCTATCCAAATTATATATATCACTCATAATTTCATGTACCTAAAATTAATATGACCTATTCATATAATATCTTAAATATGTTATTTATTTTCATAAATAAACTAAATCATATAAAAACATAATAATAATAATGCTTCAAAAAATTAATTTATCTTTATTTATTCAAATAAAATACCATGTAGTACAAATTTATTCCATGTCAACATAATAATGTAATTATCCAAAAATAATATATTTATTCCAATATAACATAAATTATTTAAGCACTAAATAAATTTTAAATCCCATTATTATTTTTAATGTAAAATATATTTTATCAACATATAAATTATAATTATTTATCATTCCCTTTTTATAATTTCATTCTAACTAGGAAACCACACGGTGTAGTGGTAGGTATCACACACTTGTCACCATTCAGTTATGTTATCAAGACTCTTCGAATTATCAGATGTGATGGTTTTTCGTTTTTTCTAAATCTATTTTGTATAATTTTAAAAACATTCCAAAAAATATAATATGTATCATCAGAAATAATATTATTACTCAAATTACATTTTAAACACTATGGATATCTATATAGTTTATTTAGACCAAAAATCTAGTTATTATTATTTTATTATTACTTCTATAACATCAAGAATATATTATCCAAATGTTTTTTTCATCCCTTTATCATATTTCATTTAATTAGTGAATCTAAAAATTATTTACATTTTGAGAAACCACTTTTCAAATGTATCAATTCGATCAAATATATGTTTCCATATTTTTTAAAAAATATCACTATAGTATAATCATAAAATGTTTTGTGATTCTCATAATATTTTGATTATATGATAATATAAATATAAAATACAAATAAATCATAATTGTGGTAATTTGATAAAGAAAAACATCTTTTATTCAGCATCCTTCTTAATCCGTTGACCATGATTTTTTTTATTTCTCTTACTAATTTATTTATATAAATAAATGATATGAAATATTCCCTTATTATTTTTCATCATCAACTTAATCAATGTTCAATAATTGTAATGAAGAAAATAATTCATTCTTTAAATCAATATATTGGGATCTTCGTTTATGTTGTTGATATCCCCTTAATCTTCCACCATGAAGTCTTTACCTCCTTTAAAGAAATACTTATGTCCTTGGTGTTATTTTACTTTTCAAAAGTGGAATATTACATGATATTTTGAAATTAAATAAATGAAATACCAAGAACAAAATAATGTTTGGAAACAATGAAATGTTGTTGGATAGATTAAATAGTTTCCTGCAGGGGATTTAGATGTTCACAAATTCATTAAATTCATTAGAAAAAGATATTTCTTTGATGGTGGTGATTAAATAATTTGTAATAGATAAGATGGTTTTGTTATGTCCTTTTAGATTATATGTTTTTGTGATGATTAAAAGATCATTATTCTGTTGAAATGAAAATAAATCAAAAATAAAATTAATTATTTTATATAAAATTATAATGGTCTTTATAATGATAATACACATAGAAATTATATCATTATTTATCCTTCAAATTCCTTATACTTACGTCGATTATCCATTTAAATAAAATCTTCAGAATATAAATATTTATCCATAACATTTTAACCCATAAGGATATTTGAGACGGTGATATTATTTTTTGAAACCCACATATTAACCCCTATAGTGTTATAATACTATACACTTACAAAAAAATATCCTAACCACTAAATATATCTAATAATTTTCTCTAATAATAACTTTAAGAAACTGGCCTTAAAAAATATAACTTTTAACCCTATATAAAAATTTATATTCTTTCATTCAAAAATATATTTCTAGTTTTTAGTTTTAATGAATTATGTATTATCTCTTGAATAAGAAATCCATAAATTAAAAAGTGAGCACTATTAATATATATTCATTTTCATCAAAATATAATACTTTTAAATTGTAACATGTTTTTTTTAATATTCATCAATTTAAACATTACTTATTATTTTTACTCTCCCATACTTAAACCCTATGAAAAACATTTAAAAAATTGTACAAGAAAAAAAGTTGAATAAGGGAAATTAATGAAAAATAAACAAAGAAGTCAGTTCATGAACACTTATAAAAAATTTCCTTTTGAAATTAATATTTGGGTTCAAAATATATATTTTCTTATAGTGTAAATTTTTATTCATTCCAAAACAAATTACCAAAAATTTCATAATAGATTTTAAAATTAATATAAATATCATAATTTAATATTTAATGTCGCTAAAAACACATTAAAACATTTTCAAAAAGTTTGATTTTCCACCATTAATAACTATTATATAAATTATTTTAAATATATTAGAATTATATTACCTTGATAAATTATTATATTTCTATAAAAAACCTTATAAATCATATATAAATAATGTAGTAAACTTGGTGTATCAGTTTCCATCTTACTCTTACAAATGGAATGACCAATATAGTCTAATTCTATACCCAATGCATTGGAGGACTATACCCACCCATCATTGTTTTATAATAAAATACCCATCCATATTTTATAATGGAATGACAAGACCTTCATTTATAATGAAAGCACCCATAATTTTAACAATTCTAAAATACTATTACATAATCATAACACATATAATCTTGAAATTTTCATCATTACAATGATAAAAATATTCATTTCAATCATTAGAAAAAAAAATTCTATTATTGAAATATCCGTTTAATTTTAAAATCCATTTTGAAAATAACCTGAAAATATGGAAGTAGGGGTTTAAATTATATAAAATATATTCTTATAAAATATTTAAAGTACCAAATATTGGTTTTAGAGGAAGAAAGGTAATTTTCTCTATATAAATTAAAATATAACATTTAATTTTTTAAATAGAGTAAAAATATTTTGTTTAAAATATGTAATAATTATTTTTTCAAAGGACATTAAAGGAAAGTAAGAAAATTATACATAAAATTTAATTTATAATTCAATTATTTCCTTATAAATACAATCAAAAATAATTTTAAAATAAAAAAATAAAAAAATAGATGTAAGGGAAACTTTAAGTGATTATTTTCTAAAAGAATGTTCCTTACCTTGAGTCCGACTCGTCATGTAGATTCCTTATCATCATAAGTAATAAACTTATATTATTTATTTTATTAATTAAGGTTTATTTGTATTTTTATTAATATTTTCTATTTTATTTATTACCATGTAATATTCAATTACATAATAAATTATGTTTATGTTAGACGTTTTGAAGATATTCAAATCATATATATTTTAAAATGACTTTGGTGGGATGAATTTGTTCAATTATGTCATATTAAATCATATATATTATGATAGTCATGAAAAATTTACAATTTTAATGCATAAATTATAATTTTTTAACCAATAAAGAACGGTTTGTAATAAATTTCTACTACATTACAATAATAGAGATGGTAGACTATACGTACACTTGAATAATGTTTGTATTGTTCAATATTTATTAAGGAAAGAATGAATGTATACTGTTATAATTATATAATGATAATTATATCATAAACACCATATTATTTCATTAAGTATATATATAAACATATCATTTATATGATGTGTACATGAATAATGATTCGCATCACTTCATGGAGGTGGAACCCAACAAGTACGCACCAATGATTTTATCATTATAGATTGACATGAATGGAAAGAAATTAAATGATTTATTTTAATTTTATAATGATAAATATTTTTTTTATGTCACATAAAAAATTAAACAATAATTTCAATGATACAAAATATAAGGATATAGAGAACGAATTACATTTGTTCGTGAGGCGGTAATCCTCCATACACAAGGTTGATGTTTTCATATCCCTTTTAATGGAAGAGGAGATGGATGTATGTTATGAAATAAAAGTAATAAAATATCATTATATGTATTATACATATGTTTTTATTTATGTATGGTTGAAGAATATTTTATGGTGGTAGAATATGAAATAAAATGAAAATAATTTACTAATAATTATATATCTTCCTTGAAAAACCTCTTATGTTTTTTCCAAAAACAATTACTTGTGTAATGGACCAAACATATCTGGTTCATTACTTTATGAAAATAATATTTTTGAGGTGTTATGGGGAGTCTCAGTGTCCCCTTTCAATAGTTTTCCAAATATCGAGTTTCCTAGCTATAGGTGAGGGTATCGGTAGGACTGACATTAGTAGGTCACGACATTGGTAGGTCGGGGAGTCTATAGGCCAGGCTTCGGTACGAGGGGCATCGGTAGGTTGGATAATTGGTAGGTTGGGAGTAATTAGGTTGGTATTCGGTAGGTTGGGCATCATTAGGTTGGCATCGGTGATTTAAGCATCGGTATGTCACATCAGTGGCTCAGAATCGGTAGCGCAATGTTGGTATCTCATGTCGGTGGGTAGTGTCGGTGACTCACTCTCAGCTACTAATGTCATTGACTCATGTAAGTAAGTTATGAATCAGTGACTCCTATTAGTGAGTCCCATCGGTGACTCTATTTTTGTGAGTAATGTTGGTGACTCGCATCGGTGACTCACCCATCAGTGAGTTATTTTCAGCTTTTCCCAGTTTTTCTTGTTTCACCCCTATTTGATGTTAAATGAGTTACCTATCATGTTTGATTGTTTTTTAATACCATTAAACCTTCTATGAGAATAATAATAATATCTATAATATCCTAATGCCCCTAGACTTTGTAGCGACCAAGCTGTGTGGTCAAACAATGATCAAATTTTTATGTACTTTGAAATTGTCTATCTTCCATTGATGTAACATATGACTCTTCTAAGCCCAAATATCCTCATCCCTATGTGTTTCCATTTTCACATGGTATGCCTAGAACATTTCCTCCCCATTGAGTCATGTCTTCTATCGTAGCCACCAATACAGTTTTCCTTATAGTATTTCATGATGCTCTCAAACCCCCTGATTTTACGCATGGAGGAGTTGTTGATCATTTTTTGTTACAGGTAAAAATCCTTAGTCTCCCTTTTAATTATGTATCATGTGGGGTGGATAAGCTAATGTCTCTTTTTGTTTATGGATTAATACCAGTGTTACAAAGCTAATCTAACCTTTTATAATGATAACCAGGTTTCTTACCTTACTAATAAATGAAGGGATGTCAAAGATGATGATGATGATCGTTTCATTATCTATTATCATTGATCCATGTTTTGAATTTTATGGGTTGTGTCCTTCTAAAATTCATGGTCATTTGTGGTCTTTATTTTTTCACCTGTATGGCTAGTGAATCACTATTGTAAGTTTTGAAATTTTATTAGTCACATATACCCAGGGAAATAAATTGATTTCCAATGATTGAACCTGTTATTTATTCACCCTTAAATAATGAAAGTGGAATAAAAGAACAATGTTGGAAAAATATGACTACACTCTATTTGATAGGTTTGGTTTTGTGTTGTGTATTTCTCCGTTTGGTTTTGGTGCCTAGTGTGGGTTGTACAGTGTTGCAGTTGGAATCACGGTTAGGGGTATAGGGGTGGACATGGTGTTAGATCTGTGGGAAAGGATTGGTATAAAGGTGAAGAATAGGAAGGGGTTACTCTCCCTCCAATAGGGGAGTATATCAGTATTGGAATTCAGGATCAAGTTCAAGGAACTCCTTCATTTTGATTCGGATCTCTTTCTGGATGAGGATTCTCAAGCGAAATTCTTAGAGGAGGTACATCATCCTTCTCTCCACTACTCAGTTACTCCCTTCACCTTACTAACATAATTAGAGTTTCCAATGAAGGGTGGGGTAGTTTAGAGGATATACTCACAAGGAGGTCATCTACAAGAGGGGATATAGCCAAGTTTTTTTTAAGGGGATGGCTATATTAAGAAAGTATCATGTGTTAGGGCATTCCAGGTTTCAGCTAGTAGGGATTCGACCTTAGCAGTTTATGTTTCGTCCGTCTGGTCCTTGATATTTTCCCATGGAATTCAGAACGAGGTGTTTTTCTTTTCAATGGTGTGGGAACCTTCATATTTAATTCTCGTTTAAAGATCAATATGGTGGAGGTGGGAAGGTTCGTCACCCACCTCAACAGTAGTTTATGGCCATGGCGTTTCAGCAGTAGGGATAGTAGAGTCTCACTCCATTGAGAGGAGACAGAGCAGGTAGAGGCTGACTTCAGGGTGTCCTTAGGGACCTTGACAGGGGAGTGGTCGAGGAGGTGATCATTAGCAGAGGGGAATAGGATATGGGTTTGGTCAATTAAACACCAAAGAGGTAGTCATTCCTATAGTCCTAGAGATCATTTGAGGTATGATTATCTTGTTTTGAACTCTTGTTTGTTATTTGTTTGATTCTGGATAAGACACTCCTTCATTGCAACCGCTCTGGACCATGCCTTGGGACTAGACATAGAGATTATTTCAGTGCTTTTGGAGTTGAGTATAGTAGTCAAAGGTAATACCGGATTGTTTTATGTTTTCTAGTGATGTAGACTGAGGTTGAGATCACATCAGTCTAGTGGGGATCTCTTTCTGCTATAGATTCATCCATATGATGTCTTCCATGGAATCAACTGGTTGTTTTATGTGCATTCTATCATCAATTACTTCTGGAGAAGATTTCTTGTTTTCAGACATGGATGACCCGCGGATGGAATTCATTCGTGATCACAATTATCAGGTGGGCAGTCAACGTGTGGAGCCCCTCATTTTCTTATTATTCGAGATATCAGTGGGATCAATGGATGCTGAGATGGTGGAGGTTCCTAGAGTTATTTGTGGTTCTTGGATGTGCTTCACAAGGAGGTTGCGACTCTACCCCTTTGACGTGACATTGAGTTGGGGATAGACTTGAATCCTGGTGCCAGTTCAGTATCGATGGATCCCTATCAGATGGTACCTTCTGAGCTGTGAGAGCTATGGACTAGATTAAATATATTATGAATAAAGGATTTATCTTTCCTATTGTATCACTTTGGGGTGCTCTTTTCATGTTAGCAATGAAGGCATATGGTGGTCTGAGGATGTGCATAGAATACCATAGGTTGAATCAGGTGATAGTCAAGAATCGTTACCCCCTCCTAGTGATAGGTGATCTATTCGACTTGTTGAGGGGAGAATGTTGGTTTTATAAGATTGATCTTCGGTCTGGGTATCACAAGTTGAGGGTGTATTAGGGTGACATCCTAAAGACTACTTTCAGGTACATGTATAAGGACATAAAGTTCATGGTTATGTCATTCGGTGTTACGAGCAAACCAACCATATTCATGGGACATTTGGACTATGTATTTCTTGAGTTCCTAGACAGGTTCATCATCGTATTCATCGATGAAATTCTGATTTACTCAATGTTTTTGGTGGATCATTACGACCATCTAGGGACTATCTTGGAGGTTCTTTGACAAAAAAAATATCTAAAAGAAGTTATTCAAATGCATGTTTTGGACACGGAAAATTCACTTCCTTGTACATGTGGTGTCTTAGCAAGGCGTGGCAGTGGACTTGTCAAAGTTTGAGGAATTTGTATCTTGGTTAGTACCCATGAATGGGGCATAGGAACGTAGGTTTTTGAGTATGTAAGGCTATTATCGAAGATTTGTGCTTGATTTCCCTTGATTTGTAGCTCTATTGATGTCTTTGACCCGGAAGGACTAAGATTTTTTTAGAGCGACCAGTGTCAAAGAGAATTAAGCTATATGAAGGTGAATCTAGTCAATCCTCTAGTTCTATGATTTCCATAAGAAGGGGTGATGACAAAGGTGTTTTTTGATGCTTCCCATTTAGAGTTAGGATGTGTGTTGATGTAACAACAAGGGGTTATCTATTATGGTTCTAGGTAATTATATCCCCAATAACGTAAATATGCCACCCATGACCTAGATCTAGCAGTAGTTATGTTTTTCTAAATTTTTGGCAGCATTACATCATTGGGAAGCACTTTATTGCCTTCAAAGATCATAAGATCATGAGGCATATCTTTTTCGATCCTGTTCTGAACTTGCGACAATGGAGGTTGGTGGATTTTCATCAAGACTACGATTATGAGATCTCTTACACATCAGTATAGAGGAATGTTGTGGTCGATTCCTTAAGAAGGAAGTCATAGAAGGAGGTAGTTCAGGAGCGTGTAGACACTTGGAAGGTGATGGAGGAGTTGGTTGCCTTACACTTAGATGCTGAAGTGGATGGTGGTAGAGGCCGTCTATTCTAGATAACAGTACAGTCGTCTATGATGTAGATAGCAAAGGAATCATAGTTGAGAGATTTAGTAGAGTATGTGATGAGTGATTTCATTGACCGGGGTGATGCTTTGAAAGGATGGATAGAGAACGATCTAAATCAGATGTTGTTTCAGGGGAGGCTGTTTGTTCCCATGGAAATGAACAAGGGAGTTATCTATGAGTTTCAAATATCTCCTTTAGAAGTACAAATAAGAGTTTCTAAGATGTACTATGGCTTAAGAGAGTTGTTTTGGTAGCCCAGGATGAATAATGAAGTGGTGGAGTTCATGGAAAAGTTCTTAGTGTTCCATCAGGTGAAGGTTGAGCCCCATGTTCCCAGCAGTTTTTTGCAGCCCATAGATGTCCTTGAGTGGATATTAGATGAAATGTTGTTTTATTTTATCAAAGGGATACCTAGGGATCAAAAAGGATGTGATAAAATCTGGGTAATAGTGGATCAGCTGATGAAATCTTCTCACTTATTAGTGATTAAGGAGTCAAGTACAGTGGATTCCTTATCCCATAGGTATGTGGATGAGGTGGTGCGGATGCAAGGGGTTCTGAGATCCACTATCCCGTGTCAGGATACATTTTTTTCCTCATGGTTCAGGATGGTATTATAGTCTACTTTTGGAACTCAGTAACACCTCGTCACTCCTTTCCACCCTCAGAAATATGGGAAAACAGAGTAGACCATCCATATGTTGGAGGACATGTTGATGTGGCTCTAATTTTTCTTAGTTTTCCACATCTTTTATAATAGTTTTTATCAATTTTGTTATTTATTTTTTTTACTTTAAATTAAATAATAATAGTTTTTTATTTTTATAACTAAATTTGTTAACTAATCAATTTTTATAATTAACTGTGTGTTTTCAGTATTTAAAGTAAATAATTAATGACATGCTTTAATTTTATACGTTTTATAAATTATTATTTAGTTTAGAGGTATAACTTCTTTATTAAAATTTGACATTCTTATTATTTAATCAATTAACCTAGATATTTTTATTTAATTAATTAATTCATTACTTAAGCTTTTAATCTTTTAACTTTATCTTTTTAACATTTAATAACTTTATTAATTAAATTCAATCACAATACTTAATTTTAATACCTCTAATTCAATTTATTAATGATTAATTATTTTTGGTATATAATTGTTTAATTTAAATTTACTTTCTTATTATATTAACCATAATGATTCTTTATTTAAGTGTCTATTTAGTTTTAATTTATGTTTTATAATTTGATGTTCTTATTAATTAATTTATGTTTTATACAACAAATCACGATGTTTGAAACCTAGATCTAGGGTGTTCTTCACAAATCTAACGGAACCCGCGCCGCCGGATGAAATCACCCAATCCCGCTGCCGCTGTTTTTGGGAAGATGATTCGTAGGAGGGAATTTTGGCTATCGCCACCCCTGAAGGAATCTGAGACCCTAGCTGTGCACTGCGTATGGAGAAGTTGAAGCCGGTGGAACAAGATCCAAAGCCTGTTGAAGCCGTGGCTGTTGCAGATCTAGGGAGAAGCAATCGCCATCCGCCGCTGCTAAAGGATGTCTTCGCCGCCGTTTCGGAGCTGTGCCGCACCACTGCCGGAGGAACCCCTGTGCGCCAGGACTGTCTCACCCCCTAGGGCTGCGCCGATTTGGGGGGGGGGGGGATAAAGAAGAATCATAAAAAATAGTAATAAATTAAAATAAAACTAAAATAAAAATAACTAAATTAAAATATTAAATGTTAATAATTTTAAGTATATAATAAATATAAGATAATTAATTTTAATAAAACAGAAATAAAAATAAAACATTAATTAATAATAACTTCTAAATTAAAATTAAATAAATTATTATTTATTTAATAATAAAATTTATCAATAAAATAAATACTAATAATAATTCATAAATTAAATTAGTATAAACTATTCTAATTAACTTAAAATAGTAAATAATTTAATTTTAAAAATAATAATTAACATTATAATTAACTTTAATTGCATTAATTAATAAAAACCAATAACTTAAAAAATGATAACATTATTAAATCTTTTACTTGTATCGTGCGAATGTGAGGAGACAGGCTAAGTCGGTGGAAGGCTGTGGTGACGAGCAGCAAATGACCATGAGGTTAAATGTAGAGAAAAGCGAATTTTAGCAGGTGGTGATTCGCACATGTGAGGAAGGATTTGAAGGCAGAACATTCAGACTTTCAAGAGCTTCTCTCTCGTCGAAGTAGAGAGACTCAGTGGACAACCCTAGAATTGATAGAGCATTCGAGCAGAGCATCATTGGGTATTCCTTTCTCCCTCTTGTTTTTTTACTTCTTGTATTCTGTTCTTTAAATGTTTTTGATTACTACTATGATCATGAACATGATTTCTAGCTAAATCTTCTAGTTCAAGGAGAAATTTATGTTTTGCTGGTTAGTTTTAAATCTTCTTTTTCACGTTATCATTTCAATGTATTCAGTATTGTTCGAAGAGATCAATAATGAATTCATTCAGTTGATTTGTACCACTATAACATAATTTCTAAATCCACGATCGTTTGGTGAGATTGACCGTGTTCAAAATATCTTTAATTCAAGAAACTTCAAAACTTACGGTGAGTTCGTTCTGTTATCTTTTTCACATCAAAATTTTCACAGTTGATCTATCATGGAGTGGAAAACTCCGAGATTGATAAATCAATCTGACTGAACTCTTGGTGAGGGAATTAAGTCATTCTCTTTAACAAGAAGTATATTACAACAACTTTTAAGTGAATTGGAATTATTTAAAACCGGTAGAGTTAAGTTTTTCCCCGGGCGTTTTATCTTGATAGTTCATTTGTCAGTGTTCTATATTTCTGTTTTTCATTGTTTCTTGCTTAATCTTAGTTTAGATAAAAAAATTGAAATGTTGTATCACTTTACTGCTTATAAAAAATTTACAAAAAAATAATAGTTAAAAAAATAGGAAATCTACCCCGTTACTGACAACAATGGGGTCTTTTAGAAATGTTTTGGTCAAAATATCTTTCTTTGTGGGTTTGACCCTACATTCCACATATACATTAGTTAGTAGGAATATAAATTTTAATCTTTGACTGACTTCAACGATGGTCGGGTCATGTTTTTGGCATTGTTTTTGGGGAAGGCCCGAGTCACTATATTTCTAAAAAAACATACCAAAAAAATTGAAAAAATTGAAAACTCTTTAAAAAAAATATTCCTATCAATTTCTGTTATTGTTACTGTACTTTCAATCAGCTGTTACTTTTTTTCATCTTTAATTGTACTGATTACTGCTTTGAATAGTTGCACTGAATTCCATTTTTGTTACACTTTCTATGAGCACAAGAGCATCTTCTGGTAGTCTAGAGCCCTGAATTTTGAAATATATAAACATCTCACTGTGCTATGAAAGAATAAAAAATTTGAAATAGAGAATATAGACAATAGGTTTCTTACACCCAATGAATTTCAAACCCATCCAGAAATCTTAGAAGAAAATGAGAGGCCTAGGACGAGGGAGTTCCAACTCCCTCAAGTTTCAAGCAATCCTACTACCATTAGGTTATCTCCTAGAGCCTGAAACTATGAGCTTAAATAGTCCCACATTTGGTTGGTGTCTTCATTTAATGGTCTCTCTAATGGGGACTCCCTTTCCTTCATTAAAGATATCTACAACACTGTTCCGCAATTACCTCTTCTAGGACTTACGGAAAATGTACTTAGGATGAGAGTTTTCCCCTTTTTCCTTAAAGGGAATGATTGTAATTGGTTTCTAATCCTAGATGAGAACATTTTTGAAAATTGGGACCAAGTGTACAACTCATTCATAATGAAATTTTATCTCCAAATTCTGAAAAGTGAACTTAGAACAAAAATCACTAGTTTTTATCAAGATGATGGAAAAACATTTCATGAAGCTTGGGATAGATTCAGGGATCTTCTTAGGCAGTGTCCACATCATCAACTCCCAACTCACCTTCTCATGGATACCTTATATGAAGGACTATCCTTCTCTGGGAAGAATCTAGTTGATCAGGCTGCTGGGGGTAATTACCATAATAAGACTGATGATGTTATGAGACAAAATTTTAACAACCAAGCCCTGAATTCACAACATAAAAATTCAAGAATAAAAAGAGTGAATAAAAACCCAAACATTGGTTCAACGAATGAAACTCTAGCTCAACTTGCTGAAATCACCAACTAACTGCAATCTTTAATGATCCATAACTCTAAGAAAATTGTTAACCAACATGGCTATCAAAACACCAATCATACATTAAGAGAACAATGTTCACAATTTGGAATGTTTGATCATACTGAAAACTACTATCCTAATTTTGATATGCCATCCCAATAACAAGAAAACTAAAACTTTGTTAACTATGGTCCTAGAATGACTCCTAAAGAAGATTCATTTTCAAAAAATTATAACCAAGGCTATAGGAACCATCCAAATCTATCCTGGAATGATCAAGGTTTAATTAATCAATCCATTTCCCCTAACTATTAGAACCAACCAAGAACAAACTTTCAAAATCAACAAAGGGGTGAGTCTTTAAATGAAAAAGGAAACAATGATAATCAAATGTCTTCAAAGTTTGATCTAATTTTGAACAAAATCAACTCTCAAGAGGAAAGGTACATGAATCTGCTAACCAAACATCAAAATCAATATGATTCAGATAAAATGCAAAATGATGTTATAATGAAAAACATGGAAACACAACTTGGCCAAATTACTAGAGAGTTTTCTTATAGGAAAAATGTAGACTTTCAAGGACACGTGAACATAAACCTAGAGATAATTCCATGGAGGTTGTAACTATAAGTGGGTTGAATACTCAAACGGTTTCTGAAAAAGATATTGAAAATGCCCAAAATGAGAATCTGGTTGATTGTGGGAAAAAATCTTCTTTGCACCCATGCTGGAAATTCACAGAAAGGTCATGAAAATGATCACAATCTGAATTTTGTACCTAACATTCAAGCTGAAAATTCTTCTAAAAATCATAGGAATAAAGGAAAAGAAAAAGTATATGAAGAGGTGAGGTATATACCTACTTTCCTTAAAAATTATGCCCCACCCATCCCTTCCCCTAAGAAGCTAAAACCTCAAAGTAACACCAAGGTTGAAATTCTTCAGTTCCGTAGTCTTCTTACAAATCTTAAAGTTAACATTCCAATCATTCAAGCTTTGATACAAATTCCATCTTACATGAAATACCTTAAAAAAATATTTCAATAAAAAATACCCCTGAATAATTTTATACCTACAGCCTCACTGAAGAGTGTAATGTTGTACTCCAAAAGAAAATCCCAACCAAATTGAAAGACCTAGGTATCTTTGTCATTCCTTGCACCCTAGGAAATTCTAATCAGCTCAATTGTTTGTGTGACTTAGGTGCTAGTATTAATTTTCTCCCATAATCACTATTTTGACTATTGAGATTGGGTGACCTTCAACCCACCACAGTCATACTATAGTAAGATGATAGATCTTTCACTCATCCTGTGGGTAGGGTAGACAACTTTCTAGATGGGGTTGTGAAACTATTTCAACCCACCCCAGTCATAATATAATAAGATGATAGATCTTTCACTCATCCTGTGGGTAAGGTTTCCAAAAGAGGTTTGGAAGTTGATACTATAAAGATAGAAGTCATTCAAAAATAGCCCCCACCTAAAAATGTTAAAGGTATTAGAAGATTCCTAAGGCATGTTGGTTTCTACCAGAGGTTTATCAAAAACTTTTTCAAAATCACTAAGCCTTTGTGTTCGTTAATGTTCAATGTTGGACTACTCATGCGTTAATCATGTTTTAATGATCACAAATCATTTTACTGTTCATTAATCTCAATCTTCATTGCACATCTTGCTAATGGTCTTCAATCTCAATAATAACTACATATCATGGTTTAATGATAACAAATATTATGGATGTTAATTACTCTCTTTATTATTTACAAGTCTTATGCATGATCACAAATCTCACATATATTATCAAGCCTTTATGTTTATGATTCAAGTTCTCTTACTCTCTAATGGTTAAACTTAATCCATATTCTGCATATTCTATCTAAGTCCAAATACAGATATTTGTCTAAGTATGGACTCACCGTGACCCAGACACCGTGACCCAGACACCGTGACCCAGACACCGTGACCCAGACACCGTGACCCAGACACCGTGACCTAGACACCGTGAAGGACTCACCGTGACCCAGACACCGTGACCCAGACACCGTGAAGGACTAACTGTGACCTCGACACTGTGAGCTAGACACCGCGACATGATCATACCGTGAAGCTCATATCGTGAAGCTCATACCATGAATCTCATATTGTGAAGCTCATACCGTGAACCTCATACCGTGAAGAATACACCATTTACATAATCACTGTGACATTGTTCCTTAACTTTTTGTCAATTTTATTTAAATAATACTAACGGTCATATTTGATGTTTTTAATGCAATTAATGTTATTTAATGATAATTGTTGGCATGTCAGGAAACTGTATCTCGTACCTATGAAAAGTTAATCATTCCTACTGCCAGAACTCATGGAATATAAGTAAGATTAAGATGCAGTACAATAGAGAAGTGAAGCGGTGCGCAAGTGTGAATATAAAACGAGAAGAACTTACATACACCGAGAGCATTACAAGAAGAAAAATCCTGATCAAGAAAGAGATTTCCAGACTTTCAAAGAATTCTCATTAATGCAATCTAACACCACTAAAGAACACACGGCGAATCAAGAGATCCTTTTCATTCCTGAAGAAGACAAGCTGACTACGACACTCTATTTTTCAAAAAAAAAAACCAGAGAAGGACTCCGAAGCATTCCTGCTGAATCCAATGAGTCCATAAGCTTCATTGATAATCACTAGAGCTTTCTAAAATCTTATCTGCTCTCTCTAAGTGATTTATTTATTAAATTTTGAGTAGTGTGGTGTACTCTGTATTTCTTACACACACTGTCTCCTGCACTGAACTGGAGGATATCAAAATCCCCAAACCACAATTGTTTACTATTGTTTACCCACATCAACTGTGGAAGAGGTCCTTGTGTGGCCTGGTCTGTTTGTTTCCCACGAAGAATAATGGTAGAGGTCCCTGCGTGGCCTGGAAAGTTTTGTAAACTGTTGTTAACCCCGATCCAGGGTGTGGATAAAATTTATATAAATTTGAGAGGACTAAGTCTTGGCTTGAGACTGAACCTCTTGTTATATCTACTGTGAATATTTAGTTTAAGTTTATAGTATACTACATATATCTTATTTATTCCGATGCTATTACTTTGAAATACAAAACTATTTTAAAGCTACTTTGATAGTTAAATTATCACACTTATTATAAATCAGTAGGTTAGTTTAAAAAGTTAGTTTAATCTTGTGGTTAAATTAACTGAGACCTAATCAATCTTTGAGAAGCTAAGTGAACATTTACAATCTGTATAAATTCACTATAGTTTAACTTTTTTTATAAATTGGGGGATTTTAAATAGACAATATTTTAACAGAAATTTTAATTGGAACTCAATTCACCCCCCCTCTTGAGTATCCACTCCGACCAACATTTGGTATCAGAGGATTTTTTAAAATACTCTATTTTTCAACTGTGATTTTAGTTGCATCTTTAAAGATATTAAATTTTTGTTAGTTCTAAATTTTATCTCTTTAAATTACCTTTTTAAAATATAGTTATGGATAATAGACTTGAGGGTGCTGCTACAAATAGGCCACCTTTCTTTAATGGAAACAACTATGCTCAATGGAAAATTAAGATGGAAATTCATTTAGAAAGCATGGGTTTTGATATTTGGACTGATATAGAATCAGAATATAAAATTCCCACTACAGTTAGATCCACTTGGGATGAACCTACAAAGACAGCTTACAATAATAATTGTAAATCTATGAATGCCATGTACTATGCTCTAGGAGATGAAGAGTTTAACAGAATTTCTGCTTGCAAAACTTCTTTTGAAATTTGGGATACTTTGGGTGTTTCTCATGAATGAACAACCAATGTTAAAGAAATGATATTGAATACTTATACTATTAAATATGATAATTTTAAGATGAAGACTGATGAAATTATTTCTGATATGTATCTCAGGTTCAATGAGATAGTCAACACTATGATCTCACTGGGAAAGGATGTTCCAGCAAAGGAACAAATTATGATAATCTTGAGATGTCTACCAGATCGATGGAGGGGCACTTCTATTTCAATCAGAGAATCTTGTGATATTGGTAAACTGCCAGTCAAGGAACTTATTGGTAAGTTAATAATGTATGAAGAAGAACTCAAGGTGAATAAAGAGGAAGATGATGAACATAAAAGAAAATCTGTAGCCTTCAAGACTACTACTTCAAAGAATAAAGATAAGGAGAAGCTTCATGTAAGTGATAGCTCAAGCTGTGAAGAAAGTGAAAGTGCATCTGACAGTGATGCAGAAATGGCTCACATAGCCAGAAGATTTAAGAAGTTTTATAGGAAGAAGAAGTTTTTTCAGAAAATCAAATTAAAAAGGAAAGTATGATAATAAGGGACACTGGAAAAAGGACTGGAAGAAATCTAACAAATCTGATGAAGTTGTCTGCTATGAATGCAAAAGAAAAGGACATATAAAAGCAGACTGTCCAAAGATGAAATACAAGAAGAAATATGAGTATAAGGATAATAAGTATAAGAAAGCCATGAAGGCTACGTGGAGTGCTTCTGAGGATAGATCCAGTGAATCTGAAGCTTCTGAGGCTGAAAACAGAAATAAGGCAAACATGTGTTTTAAGACAAACACTTCTGAGGTAACATCTGAAACTCCTGATTTAAATTCTTATTATTTTGGAGATGATTCCGATTCTGAAAATATTTCAAAATCTGAACTGTTTGAATATTGTGATATGTTGGAAGAAACCTGTAATGAGCTGAAAGACAAATACAAAGGTTTAAAGAAATAGTATGATTTAACTGTTAAACATAAATATAATCTTGATGTAGAAATGGAAAAGAATGCTCGGTTTCTTAAAGAAAACACTGAACTGAAATTATCAAATGAGAAACTTAGAAAGGACTTGGAGAAATTCACAAATGGAAAAGATACTCTTACTCAAATTCTAGGTAAGCATATTTCACCTAGATACACTACTGGTATAGGATACCAACCTAGACAAAGACAGATTACCAAGAATAGATTTATTCATAAATCTGGACAGAATACTGCAAGTTCTAGTACTGTACATTTGTATGCTTCAACTAGTTATTCACTTAGTTATAAATCTAATAGAGTTTATCTTTCAAAATCTTTTGATTCTGTGAATTATATGAGACCCATAAGACAAATTTGGGTACCTAAAGTTTTATTGGCTAACCTGTCTGGACCCAAGAAGATTTGGGTACCAAAATCATTTCCTATTTAAATCTGTCTTGTAGGAAACCTGCTTAAAGAGTTCCCACAAGAAGACATGGTATCTGGACAGTGGATGTTCAAGACATATGTATGGGGATTACTCGTGTTTCAAAAGTTTAATAAAGGTTGATGGAGTTCATGTCACCTTTGGTGATAATTCTAAAGGAAAGATCATCGGCCTAGGCCAGATTGGTAACACTGAATCAGTTTTAATTTCCAAAGTTTTATTTGTTGATGGACTGAAATATAATCTATTAAGTATTTCTCAATTATGTGATGATGGTTTTAATGTCAAATTTCAAAATGATTCTTGTAATGTTTTTAATTCTAAAAACGTTTTAGTCTTTTCTGCTCTAAGAAATGAAAATGTTTATGCTGTTGATTTAAATTCCTTAGCTAAGCAAAATGTTACCTGTCTAAATGCTTTTTTATAAAGAGTCATGGTTATGGCATAGAAGATTAGGACACTGAAATGTACACTCACTTAGAAAACTTACTAGGAAGAACTTAGTAAGAGACCTACCTAAACTTGAGTTTCCAAATGACAAAGTTTGTAATCCCCGTCAAAAGGGAAAGCAACACAAGGTTTCTTTTAAATCAAAGAAAGAAGTGTCAACTTCTCAACCTCTCGAGCTGGTTCACATGGATTTTTTTGGACCATCTAGAGTTTCTAGATTAAATGGGAAGCACTATGTATATGTCCTAGTAGATGACTTTTCTAGATATACTTGGGTATATTTCTTAGCTCAAAAAAGTGAAGCGTGTTCTTACTTTGTCAAATACTCCAAATCTGTAGAAAATCTTAGTGGACTTAAGATTAAAACCCTAAGAAGTGATCATGGCCGTGAGTTTGAGAATCATGAGTTTGAATCCTACTACTCACATAATGGTTATAGTAACAATTTCTTTGCCCCTAGGACACCTCAGCAGAATGGTGTAGTAGAAAGAAGAAATAGAACCCTACAAGAAATTTCTAGAACTATGCTTAATGAATATGACCTGCCTATTTACTTTTGGGATGAAGCTGTCAATACAGCTTGTTATATCATTAATAGAGTCTTGATCAGACCTGTTCTTAAGAAGACCCCTTATGAGTTGTGGAACAATAGAAAACCTAAAGTTAGTTACTTTAGAGTCTGGTTGCAAAGTTTTTATTCTTAATACAAAGGATAATCTTGATAAGTTTGATTCTAAAAGTGATGAAGGAATTTTCCTAGGTTACTCTATTTCTAGTAAAGCCTATAGATTTTTCAATAAGAGAACCAAGTGTGTGGAAGAATCTGCTCACATCAAGTTTGATGAAACTGATCCACATGAGCCTAAAACCTCTCTTGAAAATCTTGAAGAAGATTTATCTATTCTGGACCTTAATGAAAAATCTAATGAACCTGCTATAAAGGCAACCAGTTCTGGACTTATTCCAAAATCTGGTCCTAATGAACCCGAACCTAGAGAAGAACCTGAAATTTCTAGTCCTACCTTTACTAGATCAACTAGAACTCTAAAGAATCATCCTTTAGATGCTGTTGTAGAAAATCTTGATAGAGGGACACAGACTAGAGCTTCTCTTAGAAATCAGGTTGAACATCAAGCCTTCTTGTCACAGCTTGAACCTAAAAACATTGATGATGATATTAATGATGAATTTTGGGTAATTTCTATGCAAGAAGAACTCAATCAATTTGAAAGAAATAAATTTTGGAATCTTATTGAAAGACCTAAGGACACTTTCACAATATGCACTAAATGGGTGTTTAGAAATAAAGTAGATGAATCTGGAAACATAGTTAGAAATAAAGCTAGGATAGTTGCATAAGGCTATAGTCAAGAAGAAGGTATAGACTATGAGGATACTTTTGCTCCAGTAGCCAGATTAGAAGCTATTAGGATCTTACTTTCTTATGCTGCTCATCTAAATTTCAAACTATATCAAATGGATGTCAAGAGTGCATTCTTGAATGGATATATTGCTGAGGATGTTTTTGTTGAACAACCACCTGGATTTTCGAACCCTCATTTTCTAAATCATATTTTTAAATTATCAAAAGATTTATATGGTTTAAAGCAAGCTCCAAGAGCTTGGTTTGACAGATTAAGTACTTTTCTAATTTCTAAAGGTTTTACAAAAGGGATAACTAATCCTACTCTATTTATAAAACGAATTTATAAAGATATTTTAGTTGTAAAAATTTATGTAGATGATATTATTTTTGGATATTCAAAAACTACATTATGTACTGATTTTTCTAAAATGATGCAAAATGAATTTGAAATGAGTTTAATGGGTGAACTTAAATTCTTTCTTGGATTTCAAATCTTTCAAAATGATAATGGAATTATTTTAACTCAAAGTAAATATATCAGATATCTTTTAAAATGTTTTGGATTGGATAGCACAAAAAGTAGTGACACTCCCATGAGTACCACTTGTAAGATGGATCTTGATGAAGATGGTAAATCTATTGATCAAACCACTTATAGAGGAATGAATGGAAGTCTACTCTACATGACTGCTAGTCGTCTTGATATTATGTTTAGTGTGTGTATGTGTGCTCGTTTTAAAGCAAACCCTAAAGTGTCGCATTTAAATGCTGTAAAAAGATTTTTCAAATACCTCAAGCATACTCCCAATTTAGGACTGTTCTATCCCAAAGGAC
This sequence comes from Viscum album, assembly GCA_963277665.1. Lineage (NCBI taxonomy): Eukaryota > Viridiplantae > Streptophyta > Magnoliopsida > Santalales > Viscaceae > Viscum > Viscum album. The sequence continues at coordinate 2,001,446,264 of OY728157.1, forward strand.
AATAATTTGAATTAGTTAGTTATTCTAATGCTGATTTTGCTGGATGTAAGATAGATAGAAAAAGCACCTCTAGAACATGTCACCTTTTAGGCAAGTCACTAGTATCATGGTGTAGTAAGAAACAAAATTTTGTTGTATTATCCACTGCAGAAGCTGAATACATAGCTGCTGGCAGTTGTTGTGCACAAATTTTGTGGATGAAACACACATTACTAGACTATGGATATCAATTCAGACACGTCTCAATAAATTGTGACAACACAAGTGCTATTAAAATTTCTAAGAATCCTGTTTCTCATTCTAGGACAAAACATATTGATGTAAGACATCACTTTTTGAGGGATCATTATCAAAAAGGTGATATCACTTTGGAATTCATTGGTACTGAATATCAACTTGCTGATATATTCACTAAACCATTAAATTTTGAAAGATTAGATTACATCATACATGATCTTGGTATGATTAATAATAAGTGAATATCTTACTGATCTTAATGATTAATACTTTATTGTATTTTACTTTACGGTTTCATAGTCATTGTTTCTAAGTTACTGTTTTATGTTCACAGTCTCACCGTCAAGATTTTATGCTCACGGTCTGTCAACTTACTGTCTCACCGTGACTGCACAGAATGCTCACTGTCTCACCGTGACGACTATCAACTGTCTCACCATGATGACTAGTTTTCATCACACCGTAACGCCTGCTCACAGTCTCACCGTGAATTTTTTTATTCTTATTTTAACCCGTATCGCGTAATTTTTATTTTACCGATATTTGATTTCCCGTGTTTTTGTTTTTATGACGTTTGACATTCCCAAATGATAAAACTTAAGGGTTTCATTCAATTCCTTACCCGAACTCTCTCCTAAACCTTCTCTTTCCTCTCGCCCGAACCTTCAGTGGATGCCAAGGATGAAGTGTCAATCTTCACCCTCGTCTGAGAAGCGCTGCTCTAAGAAACAAAAGAGGATACCGAGGATAGCTCCCGAAGGACCTCTAAACCCAAACCTGGTAAGCCGTACAGTTGTACTTGAAAAAGAGGTTTCTGCAGAGTGGTTGCTGTCTAGTAGATCTTTAGTTTTAAAAGTTTTAAGAGATCAAGGATGGCTTGGATGGTTCACTGGAAAGAATAGACCGATATACCCGAGATTGGTATCTCAATTTTATCAGTATGTAAAGTTTTCTTCTTAGTTTAGAGAAAGCTTTATGGTGACAAGCTGGATAAATGGTCAAAAGTGCTCTTTCTTTTCGAGGATGTGGGATGTATGCCTAGGGATTCCCTATGAAGGAGTTTGTGAGGATTACCAGAGAGACCCTCCTCCAACAACCGACATCTTTGACCTGGAGACTGATTTAAAAAACCTGACTGTAAATGGAACAAAGCGAAGGTCCATAGCTGCTGAATTAGATGGAGAGACTAGACTTCTTTTCAAGTTTGTTCAAAATTTGATTAGTCCAAGAAAAGGAGATTTTGTTGTGATGAAGTATCAGGATGTGTTCCTGATTCATCTGTTGAAGAGTGGCCATAAGATCAACCTATGTAAGTATGTTATCAATCATATCTGTGAGCTGATCAAAGTCACTTCCAAATCCACCTCCCTGTTTTACTCAAGGATGATTTCTGCTATGTTAGTTGCCAAAGGGATGGTTGGACCGAATGAAGAAAAGTTAGAGGACCTTGATTTCTGCCTATCCATGACTATCATCAGAAGAATAAAGATTAGCTGGAACCCCTGGAAGAAGCAGTGGGTTGAGGACAATGATCAAGTGTATAAAAAGTTTAATCCTGTAGACTATCTAAGAAGGCCTAAAAACCTATCTGATCCTGGTTTGGAACCAGATGAAGTAGCTGAGTTTTCAGAAGAAGAAGAAGAAGAGGAAGTAACTGCTGAAGTATCTCAAAAAGAAGAAGTTGAAATACCACAAATGGAAACAACTCCTGTTGAAAAAGAAAGGGATGTTGTCCCTGATGTTATCCCTGCTGAAATACCTCAAGAAGAGGAAGTTGGTGCTAGTTTGAGAGAAGAGGAATCTCCTGCTTCCAGTGCGAATGTAAATCCAGAATCTCATCCTAATGCTGTAAGGAAGTTGGTTTTCCCTAATTCATAACAGCAAGCAACCTTTGAGGCAGATCCTGTTGAAGAGGATATTTTTTTTGAAAAAGAATCAAGTCTGGAAGTTCAACCAGTGGAACAGTCGGTTCCTAAGATAATTCCCTCTGCTGAAGAGAGGATGGAAATTTCCTTTCAGCTGGAAAGGAAAGAATTTTCTGAAGAGATCAAGGATGATCCTGTGGATCTGTTCCATGTTCCTGAGCCTCAAGAATCTAAAAGGGAATCACAATTTGAGGGGGAGGAACCTCAAAATCTTGAGATTACAAAAGCTAGATCTGTTGAAGCTTCTCAACCTGCTGTCTCATACTCTGTGCGCACCCAGTTTGTTTTCCCAAGCTTTTATAATGTGAATGAGTCAGAACAAGTGTCTACAACTGGAATGGATCTTTCTTCTCTGTTTCAACTGAAGTCTGTAGCTCATCCAGAACCAGAACCAGAGCCCCAACCTCAATCCGAATCAGAATCTGAGTCTGAAGATGACTCTGAACCTCAACCAGAATCTGAACCACTACCTTTACCTGCACCCTTACCTGAGCATCACTCCTTTGTGACCAAAGAGGATCTGAAAGTTTTTGGAGAAACTTTGTTAGCTGGAGTTGAGAAAATTGTTTCCACTCAACCTCGTCCAGTAACTCAGTTAAGTCAAGAAGATGCATCAATTCTCTTGGAAAATATTATCTTGCATATTCAACCAAGGATGATCCAAGAAATTCAAGAAGTCAGAGTTGAGAATAAGCTGCTAAGTGCTGATGTTGCAAATCTGAAAATTATGATAGCAAGTTTGCAGAATGAGTTATCTTTGAGATCAGAGCCTGCTCCTGTTTCTGCTATAGTTTCTCCAGCTGCTGCACCCCTTAGACCTGGTCTACCTGCTTTAGCCTCAACTGCCATGTCAGTCAGCCAAGCTCTTTCCCAGATCCGGTCAGTCATTCTTGACCAACCTAAGCCTAGATCTTCTACTACTCCCACTTTGGATCCATCTGTTTTTGAAGGTCTACCCTTACCCTCTTTGTCTACTGCATCTATTCCTTCTTCTACTTCAGCACCATCTCCTTCTATTGATAAAGGCAAGGAAAAGATGTATCCTTGAAGAGTCTAGAGACTGTTTTCTTTTTGATGGGATTTCATTTCTTGTTTACTGTTTGTACTTCTCCTGTATGTTGTATTCTGAACCCTTTGTTTAATGAAAACTGCCGAGTTTCATTTCTTTTTCTCTACTTTTTGATAATCCCAAAAGGGGGAGAAAAATATATAAGTATAAATGGGGGAGAAAAGTTACAAGTGTCAGTTCTAAAATGTTTTTTTATGCTAGTATCTTTGATGTTACATTTCATTTATCTTCTGCCTATATCTGATTTGTGATCATCAAAAAGGGGGATATTGTTGGACTCCTCATGTGTTAATCATGTTTTAATGATCAAAAATCCTTTTATTGTTCATTAATCTCAATCTTTATTGCAAATCTTTCTAATGGTCTTCAATCTCAATAATAACTACATATCATGGTTTAATGATAACAAATCTTATGGATGTTAATTACTCTATTTATTATTTACAAGTCTTATGCATGATCACAAATCTCACATATATTATCAAGCCTTTATGTTTATGATTCAAGTTCTCTTACTCTCTAATGGTTAAACTTAATCCATATTCTGCATATTCTGTCTAAGTCCAAATACAGATATTTGTCTAAGTATGGACTCACCATGACCCAGACACCGTGACCCAGACACCGTGAAGGACTCACCATGACCCAGACACTGTGAAAGACTCACCGTGACCCAAACACCGTGACCTAGACACCGTGACCCAGACACCATGAAGGACTCACCGTGACCCAGACACCGTGACCCAGACACCGTGACCCAGACACCGTGACCCAAACACTGTGACCCAGACACCGTGACCCAAACACCGTGAAGGACTAACCGTGACCTCGGCATCGTGAGCTAGACACCGTGACATGATCATACCGTGAAGCTCATACCGTGAAGCTCATACCGTGAATCTCATACTATGAACCTCATACCGTGAAGAAGACACCATTTACATAATCACTGTGAAACCATTCCTTAACTTTTTGTCAATATTATTTAAATAATACTAACGGTCATATTTGATGTTTTTAATGAAATTAATGTTATTTAATGATAGTTGTTGGCATGTCAAGAAACCATATCTCGTACCTATGAAAAGGGAATCATTCCTACTGCCAGAACTCGTGGAATATAAGGAAGATTAAAATGTAGTACAATAGAGAAGTGAAGCGGTGCGCAAGTGTGAATATACAACGAGAAGAACTTACATACACTACGAGCACTACAAGAAGAACAATCCTGATCAAGAAAGAGATTTCCAGACTTTCAAAGAATTCTCATTAATGCAATCCAACACCACTGAAGAACACACGACGAATCAAGAGATATTTTTCATTCCTGAAGAAGACAAGATGACTACGACACTCTGTTTTTCAACAGAAAAACGAGAGAAGGACTCCGAAGCATTCCTGCTGAATCCAACGAGTTCATAATCTTCATTGATAATCACTAGAGCTTTCTAAACTCTTATATTCTCTCTCTAGGTGATTTATTTATTAACTTTTGAGCAGTGTGGTGTACTCTGTATTTATTACACACACTGTCTCCTGCACTGAACTAGAGGATATCAAAATCCTCAAACCACAATTGTTTACTCTTGTTTACCCACGTCAACTATAGAAGAGGTCCTTGTGTGGCCTGGTCTGTTTTTTCCCCACAAAGAACAGTGGTAGAGGTCCCTGCGTGGCCTGGACAGTTTTGTAAACTGTTGTTAACCCCGATCCAGGGTGTGGATCAAATTTATATAAATTTGAGAGGACTAAGTCTCATCTTGAGACTGAACCTCTTGTTATAACTATTGTGCATCTTTAGTTTAAGTTTATAGTATACTACATATATCTTATTTATTCCGCTGCTATTACTTTGAAATAAAAAACTATTTTAAAGCTACTTTGATAGTTAAATTAGCAAGTGTTTACACTTATTTTAAATCAGTAGGTTAGTTTCAAAAGTTAGTTTAATATTGTGGTTAAATTAACTGAGACCAAATAAATCTTTGAGAATCTAAGTGAACATTTACAATCTGTATAAATTCACTACAGTTTAACTTGTTTTATAAATTGGTGGATTTTAAATAGACAATATTTTAACAGAAATTTTAATTGGAACTCAATTCACCCCCCTCTTGAGTATCCACTCCGACCAACATTCAAGGATACACCTTTTAGTTTTGATGAAAAATGTTTCAAATTATTTAATATTCTAAAATAAAAACCCCTACATCACCTATTATCACTTCACCTGACTAGAAACTACCTTTTGAACTTATGTGTGATGCTATTGACATGGATTTAGGTGATGTCTTTGGACAGATGAAAGATAGGAAGTTACATGTGGTGTATTATGCTAGTAGACTACAAGATAGGGCCTAAAAGAATTATCCCACCACTAAAAAATAATTTCTAGTTATTATTTTTTCTCTATATATGTTTAGAAAATATTTTTTAGACTCAAAATTTATCATTTTCACTGATCATTCTTCTTTGAATTACTTTCTATATAAGAAAGAAACAAAACCCAGGCTGATTAGAAGGATTATTTTATTCCAATAGTTTGATTTATAGATTAGGGATAAGTAGGGAGCTGAACATTTAGTTGCTGATCACCTATCTAGGATTACTTTTACTCAATCTGATGATCCTAAGGAAATAAACTCTTCCTTTCCTGATGAAAAATTTCTCACTATTTCTATTAGGTAGTTTTCATGGTATGTAGAATTTTCCAACTTCCTCGCAATACGTGTCTTTCCCAAAAAAATTTCAATAACCAAAGAAATAAATTCATTTTTGAACTTAAACACTACCTTTAGGATGACCCCTTGCTGTTTAGGAAATGTGATGATGGTATCCTTAGGATATGTGTGCCTAAGGAATAGATGCTTCCAATTTTAGAGAGTTGTCACTCCTCACCTTGGGGAGGTCACCATGGTGGTGAAAGGATATCTCAAAAAGTCTTACAATTTGGTTTCTATTGCCCCACTATTTTTAAGGATGCTAAGAGCTTTGTGGTTAGCTATGATAGATACCACAGGTTAGGCAATGTGGGTAGGAAGTAGGCCCAAAAAGGAATTCTATAAGTAGAGATTTTAGATGTCTGGAGTTTAGATTTCATGGGTCCATTTCCATTATCTCATGGGAATGAGTATAATCTTGCTGTTATAGATTATGTTTCAATGTGGGTTGTGTAACACCCCAAGCTTCCACGGTACACTTCTCTTTCAATAATGCAATAGCTTGCATTGTACGCAAGTTCGAGATTCTAACACCACGACCAATCAAAGTAGCCATTATGAATAGTAATACCCACTTTTTGAAATTATATAAATTTTATAATTCAAAATGGACTTCATTTTTGTATTCATAATTTCAAAATTATCCTAACTTGAATTTTTTGTAATTTTCCGAGAACTTCCAATTTTCGATAAATAGTGAAAAATACTTAAAAACAACATTTTTAATCAAAATAATTTATAGTTATAAATTATAACATTGAGTGGTTTTAAAGTATAATTAGAATATAATTTTACCATTTTATCCAATGGTGGTCGTTAGAATTATTTTCACTTTGAAATTGGACATAAACAATTGTCAATCTTTTGATTGATATTGTTTCTTAAAAACACGCTATTTGTTTTAACAACGGGAATTAATTATAAAATTAATTAATGCAACTTATATGTTTGGAATTTTGTAAAATATACATCATTTTTGAATTCAGAATATCAATTATAGCTTAGGGTGAGTTTTTGGTATTTTTCTGAAAAACTTCAATTTTTTGATGAATAGTGAAACCACTAAGTGGTAGTTTAAAAACTAATTTTTCATGTAAATGAAACATTACCACTTCTGTGTATTGAATTTCAAAAATCTGACATACATGGTTTAATTAGGAAGTAAAATTTGGTTCAATAGGATGAAAATAATTTTTGGCGAATAGTAACTTTTAAGTTTTATTAATCGCGATTAAAGGTAATTAGTGAAATTTAAGGTAAAAATGATATTATAAAAATATGAAAATATCTTGACACTTGTCCTACCCTTATTTGATGAGTCATGTACAACCAAGACAATCCATGAGTCAACTTGGGGACCCTATGGATCCACTTGGGTAAGAAAATGACATTAATAACTTTTTATTTAAAGTAAAAATAAAATTGGCACAAACATGTGTTGTTTTACTAAAACAATTATTACATGAGGTTATATAAGTTAAATTTTATACTATAAATATTAATTGGAAAACTAAAAATATTTCCTACATCATGATATTTTTTTTATAATTTTTAGACATTAAATAAATTAAATTTTTTATGACACCATGATGATGCAGCGATTACCTCATTAATTAACGATTTAAATAAAATTAAAAGATAATGTAAAATATAAGACTTACACTTTACAAAAACCTATTGGATGATTATATTTCGAACCCTTATCACCTTATAATCTAAATATATAATTTTGAGACCTTTAAAATCCGAAACTCATTATATAATAAAGTAACATTTCATGACTTTCCAAGAGTGCCTCTCCTCTTCTCTTATAAAAGGCCCCCACCTCTACCACCTTATTTACACCATAAAAGCCATTTGTATTAGCCAACCTCTGCCCAAATACTCTACCAACTTCCCTATATTACTCCTATAAGCCTTAATTTGGGAATAAATCTTCCCAAGGAAGCCTTTGGCTCAAATCAAAAAGAGTTACCCGATTTTAAGGTAATTTCTTCTCTTATGTTCTTTTGTTTTATTTTGATTCTCCAACCCCTTAAACTCTTTTTATTCCTTTATTTTATAACAACACCAGTATCTTCAATATAATATGATGTTTTTATGAGAAGTATTTGATTTAAACTTACACACACCTTTGTCTAATGGTTAAAGAACATACTATTTCTGTGGGTGGCGAATTACTACCTCACAAAACGATGATTGTTAAATCTTCTTTTAACACCTCTCATGGTGGCCATTAAGATGTCACTATATTTATATATGATATATATTATGTTTATGTTTTCCTTATTCTTCTTTATTTCTCATTTATGGCATACCTTTATGATTTCCATTATGGGTAAACGCGATAATTTCATTTTAGGAAGTGCGGACTACCGCCCCCTCAAAGTGATTTGAATCATTAATGCCATATGTATGACAACCCTGCTTTTATTACAAACTTAAACATGATTTATTACATAAAACTTCACTTGATACAATAATAATATCGAGAGGTTTAGTGTCTTTGGGGATTAGGATCATTACATAAAAACTTAAAACATGAAATACAACATCTTTATTGAAAACTTCCTTTACATGACCACTACATTCCCTCATACTTAGCATTGAATGGGATAACCTGAGGACATGCATAAGAAAATGGTGAGCTATAAATCCCAATAAGGAAGTACACATGGAATAACATGAGTATTACAATACATTTTAGACAATAGGCATATCGATAGAGCATAAAAGAAACATGAACATAAAGGCATGATAAATCATGATAATCATAACATTGAAATGTGGCAACAACACTTAACATGGAATTAGCATGAGCCAAGGCTCATTGCACATGGAGCATGAGTAAATCCTCATTGCACATAAAGCACGAGTAAAACCTCATTGCACTTGAATTAGCATGCGTCGACACTCATTGCACATGACGTATCATGATACTATACTTTACCCAATGCATTGGAGCGCTATAAGGGCACACCCTTCTTAAACATTTCATTTCATGCATAAGTGTGCCACATGGATCATAAAACATGGATTCATAAAACAAAATCATTTATTCCACGATAAAGTAATTTGGAATTCATACAATGAAACTTTATAATCAATAAGTAAATGTGCATAAAGGTGAATACCCTTGATGGAGAAATGAGAATGGTATTCACTACACAATGGCATTGGCTTAGAAAATCAGTGCGATTTCGGCAGCGTAACGGCGTGACATAAGAATTCATAAAAAATGGTTGATGAGAGAGAAATGGGTTCCTCATCATATTTAAATTTAATGGAAAGTAAGTAGGTAATATAGATACATTTCCCAACAATTGTAATGGAATTTAGATTCATAATACAAAATTATTGCTTGAATGTAAAAGAAGAGAGAGAAGTTCCTTTCAGAATTTCGACATAGTAACGGGTGTACATGGGAGGCATTTAATGAAAGAGAAAGGGGTATCCCATCATTAAAAAAATAATAGGGCAGTATGGGGGAGGTGAGAAACCATACCCCAACATTCATAATTGAAATTAAAAGGGAAATACAACTTAAATAAAATTGACAAAAATGAGAAAGGAAGAAAAAACCCTTACTTGGAAGTGTGATTCCAAAGGCTAGAGAGAGGCTTGTGAGAGGCTTATTGGGAGATTGGGGCACCTTGGGAGTATTCTATAGAGAGTAGGGAAGAGGTTGGAAGAACTCCAAAGGCTTTGAGTGGGGAGGAATTGAGAGCTTGGGTGGGTTTATATATGAAAGGTGAGAGAATTCTTTATTATTTAGGTTTGGGTCCCCTTACATTAAATTAATCCAAACCACAAACCATCCCATGGTTTTTGCCCATGGTTTTTGGAAAAGGGAAGAGGAAAAAAATATTTTATAAGGCCAAAGTCCTAACTTCTTAAAATATTAGGGTTGATTATGTGGAGGTGAGTCACACTCCCATGGAAATTAATTTAAAAAGGCAATGTGTTGAATAAGTCTTGAGGGGTCCATTAATGCTTTGAAAAGTAAGTCAAACAAACCCAAAATCACATTATTTTAATGGTAAAACATATATTGGCCTAACATAAAGATTATAGTATTTTATTACATCACTATTGGGTCATTATGATGTCATAAAACACATTATATATTTAAACGGTATTTATTTTTTAACCAAAAATTTGACTGTCTCAGAAAATTATGAAAAATTCACTGTTGGATAATTTCAACGTCCTGATTCCAGAAATAACATTTATTTTATCTAAATAATTTTCTAAATATGTTAATTTTTACTTTTAAAATAAAAACCGATATTTATAAAAAATTCATGGGTTTTGACAGAAATGGATTTCAAACCTTAATAAAAATTTTAATTACATTCATAAAATTATAAGATCATTTATATTTAATAAAAATTAATTTAATAATAATAATATTATTTTATTAAAATATTATTTAATTCAAAAATCCCTTAATTTAATAAAATATATTTCTTAATTAAATAATAACTAAAAACACCATTTGTACTTTAAAAACTATTTACAATGTATCAAAAATGACTAGAAATTATATTTGTTATTATATACAAAAGATAATGTACATGAACATAGTACTACTTATTTGTTACATAACCCCTTAAAAAAGCTGCAGAAGACCTAAGGGTAAGGTGTGTGATGATGACAGACTCTTGGGGTGGCTCGGATAACATCGCTCGAGTGGTAATTTCAATCAACTTCCACTTTTCCCGTAGACGGTCACATTAGAGCTTGACATGATGAAGCTCAGCTTGGGCTTGGTCAAGGGAGAAGCCCAAAGATGCCACCACTTTTCCGAGCTCTGACAAATGGGCTTCGTATGGGGAAATTCTACTGGATGAGGCCATCACTTCCTTTGTCTGAGTAAATTGGATTTGTTAAAGTCCTATATTTATACTAATCATGTGATCACTGTTCAACGACTATATTAGCAACGGTCAAAATTCTTAACATAAAACCAAGGAAGTTGACATTTTATATAAACATAAAGATAAATTTAATTAGATCAAGAGGGATTTCCATTAATGAAACTTTGGGTTGTTACAATATCCCCCCTTAAGAAATTTCTCCCTCGAAATTTTTATTTTCCCACACTAAAACAGATGTGGGTAACTTAGCTTCATCGTTTCCTCCGATTCCCAAGTCGCTTCTTCAAACTTGTGGTTTCTCTACAACACCTTTACGAGGGGCATTGTCTTATTCTGTAGAAATTTTTCTCTACGATCTAAGATCTTCACTGGTTTCTCCTCATAAGAAAGATCATCTTCCAATTGTACCACCTCAGAAGAGAGTACATGTGAAGGGTTCGATATGTACTTCCTTAAGAGGGATACATGAAAGAAATCATGTACTTTGGCCATGGAAGGTGGAAGTGCTAGTCGATAGGCCACATCACCGACACGATCAAGAATCTCAAAGGGCCCGATGTACCTTGGACTTAACTTCCCTTTCCTTCCAAACCTCATGACCTTCTTCCACGAAGATATGCGTAGAAACACCATGTCTCCAACTTTAAACTCAAGGTCTCGTCGACGATTATCTACATAACTCTTCTGTCGACTCTCGGCTTCCTTGATATGCTACTGAATGGTTTTCACCTTCTCCACCATTTCTTCAACCATTTCTGGTCCAACCAGCTTACGTTCACCGACCTCATCCCAACATGCCGGTGTTCTGCACCTTTTCCCATACATGGCTTCATATGGTGCCATTTGGATGCTCGAGTGGAAACTTTTATTATAAGAGAACTCAACCAGAGGAAGATGTTGATCCCATCCTCCTTTAAAGTCCATTGAGCATGCTCTCAACATGTCCTCAAGTGTTTGGATAGTCCACTCGGATTGGCCATCAGTTTGAGGATGATAGGCTGTACTGAAGTTCAGTTTAGTATTCAGAGCATGTTGAAGACTCTTCCAAAACTTAGAGGTGAATCTTGGATCTCGGTCAGACACAATAGATAGTGGTACTCCATGAAACCTTACCAATTCCCTGATATATATCTGTGCCAGTTGATCCAAAGAGAAATCCTCCCGAATAGAAATGAAGTATGCAGTCTTTGTAAGACGATCCACAACAACCCAGATTGCATTTTTGCCTTTGGATGTCCTTGGAAGTCCGGTGACAAAGTCCATGGTGATGTTCTCCCATTTTTATTCTGGTATGGGAAATGGTTGCATCATCCCATTAGACTTCTGCCTCTCTGCCTTCACTTTCTGACACACCAGGCACTTTGATGTATATTCAGCGATCTCCTTATTCATATTATCCCACCAAAAGTTTTCTCGGAGATATCGATACATCTTTGTGCTCCCTGGGTGAATAGAGAAATTTGAAATATGTGCATCATATAAAAGTTCCTTATTTAGCTCCGGACTTGATGGAACACATAGTCTTTTCCCAAACTGCACAATTCATTCTTCATTAACATTAAACTCTGAGGATTTCCCCTTTTTGATAGCTTCCACTTTTCCTGAATTCCCACATCATCCTTTTGAGCATCCTTTAAAATTTCCAAAAGAGATGGTTGAGCAATCATTTGTAAAAGGATTGATGATGTTCCCTTTTTTATGATTCCCACGTCCATCTTCATCAAGTCTAAGAATATTGGATCCTTCTCAATTCTCATCATTGATAGAATTTCTGGGTCCTTTCTACTTAGGGCATTTTCCACCTTGTTCGCTTTCCCAGGGCGGTAATGTATTGAGAAGTCATAATCCTTGATGAGCTCTATCCATCTTCTCTGGCGCATATTAAGCTCTTTCTATGTGAATATATATTTAAGACTCTTGTGGTCAGTATATATCTCAAATTTCTCTCTATAGAGATAATGCCTCCAGATTTTCAAGGCAAAGATCACCGCCGCCAACTCTAGATCATGCGTTGGATAGTTTCACTCATGGATTTTCAACTTCCTTGAGGTATACGATATAACTTTATCATTTTGCATTAGCACACAACCTAATCCCTTCTTTAAATCATCACTGAATACCACAAAAATTTCCCCACTTGTGGGTAAAGTGAGCACGAGCGCAGTGATAAGACTCCTTTTCAAATCCTTGAAGCTTTCTTCACATTCATAACTCCAAGAAAACTTTACTACCATTCGAGTTAGCTTGGTAAGAGTGTTGGAAAATCGTGAGAAATTTCTCACAAATCGTCGATAATATCCAGCTAACTCCAAGAAGCTATGGATATCCGTTACCGATGTTGGCCTCGGCCATCCCTCAATTGCATCTGTTTTGGAGGGGTCCACAGATATCCCATTTCTTATGATGATATGGCCCAAGAATGAGACCTCCTTCAACCATAACTCACACTTTCTGTACTTTGCATAGAGCTTCTCCTTGCGCAAAGTCTCTAGTATAGTTTTTAAATGCTCCTCATGATCCTCCTTGGTTTTTGAGTATATTAGAATATCATCTATAAAGACTACCAAAAATTTGTCAAGGTAATCTCTAAAGACTCTATTCATCAAGTCCATGAATATTTCTGGAGCATTGGTGAGTCCGAAAGGCATTACTATGAATTCACAGTAACCGTATCTTGTACGAAAAGCAGTCTTGGGGACATCTTCCTTCTTCACCCTTACTTGATAATATCCCGACCGCAAATCCACCTTGGAGAAGTATTGTGCTCCACGCAGCTGATAAAACAAGTCATCGATTCTTGGGAGAGGATACTTGTTCTTTATCGTGATTTTGTTAAGTTCACGATAATCTATGCAAAGCCGCATTGTCCCATCCTTCTTCTTGATGAAGAGGACTGGTGCACCCCATGGTGAAGCACTTGGGCGTATAAACCCTTTTTCCAGATTCTCCTGTAGTTGTTTCTTCAGCTCTTCAATCTCAACAATATACATTCTATATGGAGTCTTAGATATTGGTAGCACCCCAGGTATAAGTTCAATTGATAACTCAACATCTCTTCTAGGAGGAAGACCAGGCAGTTCCCCGGGAAACACTTCAGTGAATTCCCTCACAATAGGCATTTCTTCAAGGATGGTTTCTTCCTTGGACTCAATCATCTGAGCCAGATATGCGTGCTCATAAGGCAGTAATATCCATTCTTGAGATTATGGAGCTAAAGTAGATTCATCTTCCTCCTTACACTTGTAAAGAATCGGGGTTCGATTCTCCATATGGAGTGTGATTTCCCTCTCTTGACAATTTATGTTGGCTCTATATAAGGAAATCCAATCCATGCCAAGAATTGCATCAAATTCCACCAGAGGGAGTATGACGAGGTTCACCGGGAAATTCAATCCACAAACTATAACAGGGGAGGACTTATATTCCTAGGATGCAATGATTGCCCCATTTTCCGTAATCACCGACATCTTTACTTCCATGATTTTTGGTGGTGTTGGGATTGTTCTATTAAACTTTTGAGATATAAAATAATGCATAGAACCTGAATCAAAAAGTACGTTCGCTATTCTTGAATGAATAACTAGCATACCTGTGACCACTTCGTTGTCAGGGTTCACTTCAGCAGAAGTGATGGAAAAAGCTCTTCCTTGGTGCCTTGGAGGTTGTTGGTTGTCTCTGAAAACCCTTGGATTAGGGCACTGATTTGCAAAATGACCTGGTTATTTGCATTTGTAGCATTGAACAACATGTTGAGGTTCGAACGGATCATTCCTCTCCTCTGTCGCAGCCGTGGGTCTTTCTTACCGATAGTTAACTGCTAGGTGCCCTTCCCTTCCACACCTGAAGCATTTCCTCATCCCCTTAAGGAAATTTCCAGGGTGCTTCTTTCTGCACTTTTGGAAAGTGGGGTGCTGGATCTTCTTAACACCGTTGGATTTATCCATCGGACTACCAGTATTGAATTCCACCTTATTCTTCTTGTCCCCATGATACCCATGTGATTCCCTGATCTCCATTTCGACCTTGTGGGCACATCGGACAATTTCCTCATAGCTGTCGAAGTCATGGATTGCTAATGATTTCCGAAGACTAGTCTTCAGCCCACCAAAGAAGCGGTCAACCTTGCATTCGGGGGTAACGAAAAAGCCAGAAGCGTATCGTGCAAGACTTGTGAAGTTTGCCTCGTACTCTCCAACAGATTCTTCATCTTTTTTCTTGAGGGAAAGGAAGTCCTTTTCCATCTTAAGCCGGAGGGTGCACAGAAAATATTTATCGAAAAACATCTTCCGAAAATCCTTCCATTACAACGCCTCGATCTCCTCCTCAGGCTTCGTATTTTTGATCAACTTCCACCATTGATCATCTTCAACCTCCATATGATAAGCTTCCAGGAGAACCTTCTCTTGTTCAGAACATTGAAGGATGAAGAAGATCTTTTCAATGGAGTTGTTCCATTGTTCAGCGATCGTGGGATCGGATGATCCACTAAAAGTAGGAGGCTTTTGTCTCATGAAGCTCTCGATAGCAACTTGTTCTTTCTTAGGGGGGGGGGGGTTGAACGTTCCTCTTGACCCTTGTTTCTATTAAAAACTTGAGTTATATGAGAGAGAAGCATGACAAAGTTTGCGATTCCCGCTCCCATTGGATTGGGCATCTCATTAGTACAGTCATCACACTGATCTTCACAACATTTGTTAGCCCGAGTCCTCCTATTACTGGCCATTGGCTGGAATAAAAGGAAAGTTAGGGGTAAAAAATAAAGGGTAATCCAAAGACAAAAGTTGATTACTTATAAATAAACTTTCATTTTCTTAACTCATGAGTCTATAGGCTTCAATCTAGGATTTTCATGATCTACTTTCTAACATATATTCGTAGGGGAATTTTTTTTAATTCCCTTAATAAGGGTTCATACTAAGCTTGTGAATTTATCAAAATATATCCCCCGGGAGTGTCGTAACCAAGAGTGCAGCAAGGCCCGTTGTCGTGCACCATTTCCCGTACAAGTCTAGCTCAAAGCGGTGTTTTTGGGTTTTACCCCTAGGATACATCTGTGCCAGAGCCGCCTCTACCTGCTCGTATCCAGACAGGGATGTATTTGTTTGATAAACCACTTACTCATTACTTACCAAAACATAGGAATGTTTTTATTATACTTAGTCTTGTATCTAAGTCTTTACTAGGGTTTCCTAATCCCAAAAATAACTAAACCTATACTCTGATACCAACTATGACAACCCAACTTTTATTACAAACTTAAACATGATTTATTACATAAAACTTCACTTGATAGAATAAGAAGATCGAGAGGTTTAGTGTATTTGGGGCTTAGGATCATTACATAAAAACTTAAAACATGAAATACAACATCTTTATTGAAAACTTCCTTTACATGACCACTACATTCCCTCATACTTAGCATTGCATGGGATAACCTGAGGACATGCATAAGAAAAGGGTGAGCTATAAAGCCCAGTATGGGAGTACACATGGAATAACATGAGAAGTACAATACATGTTAGACAATAGGCATATAAATAGAGCATAAAAGAAACATGAGCATAAAGGCATGATAAAGCATGATAATCATAACATTGAAATGTGGCAACAACACTTAACATGGAATTAGCATGAGCCAAGGCACATTGCACATAGAGCATGAGTAAATCCTCATTGCACATAAAGCACGAGTAAACTCTCGTTGCACTTCAATTAGCATGATTCGACACTCATTGCACATGACGTATCATGATACTATACTTTACCCAATGCATTGGAGCACTATAAGGGCGCACCCTTCTTAAACATTTCATTTCATGCATAAGTGTGCCACATGGATCATAAAACATGGATTCATAAAACATAATCATTTATTCCACGATAAAGGAATGTGGAATTCATACATGAAACTTTATAATCAATAAGTAAATGTGCATAAAGGTGAATACCATTGATGGAGAAATGGGAATGGTATTCACTACACAATGGCATTGGCTTAGAAAATCGGTGCGATTTTGGCAGCGTAACGGCGTGACATAAGAATTCATAAAAAATGGTTGATGAGAGAGAAATGGGTTCCTCATAATATTTACATGTAATTTAAAGTAATGAGGTCATATATATACATGTCCCAATAATTTTAATGGAATTTAGATTCATGATACAAAATTATTGTTTGAATGTAAAAGAAGAGAGAGAAGTTCCTTTCGGAATTTCGGCATAGTAACGGGTGTACATGGGAGGCATTTAATGAGAGAGAAAGGGGTCTCCCATCATTCAAACAATAATAGGGCAGTATTGTGGAGGTGAGAAACCATACACCAACATTCATAATTGAAATTAAAAGGGTAATACAACTTAAAGAAAATTGACAAAAATGAGAAAGGAAGAAAAAAACCCTTACTTGGAAGTGTGCTTCCAAAGGATAGAGAGAGGCTTGTGAGAGGCTTCTTGGGAGCTTGGGACACCTTAGGAGGATTCTAGAGAGAGTAGGGCAGATGTTGGACGAAATTAAAAGGCTTTGAGTGGGGAGGAAGTGAGATATTGGGTGGGTTTATATAGGAAAGGTGAGGGAATTCTTTATTATTTAGGTTTGGGTCCCCTTACATTAAATTAATCCAAACCACAAATCATCCCATGGTTTTTGACCATGGTTTTTGGAAAATGGAAGAGGAAAAAAATATTTTATAAGTCCAAAGTCCTAAATTCTTAAAATATTATGGTTTCTTATGTGGAGGTGAGTCACACTCCCATGGAAATTAATTTAAAAAGGCAAGGTGTTGAATAAGTCTTGAGGGGTCTATTAATGCTTTGCAAAATAAATCAAACAAACCCAAAATCACATTATTTTAATGGTAAAACAGATATTGGCCTAATATTAAAGATTATAGTATTTTATTAAATCACTATTGGGTCATTATGATGTCATAAAACACATTATATATTTAAACGGTATTTATTTTTACCCAAAAATTTGACTGTCTCAGAAAATTTTGAAAAATTCACCGTTGGATAATTTCAACATCCTAATTCCAGAAATAACATTTATTTTATCTAAATAATTTTCTAAATATGTTAATTTTTACTTTTAAAATAAAAAACGACATTTATCGAAAATTCACGGGTTTTGACAGAAATGGCTTTCAAACCTTAATAAATTTTTTAATTACATTCATAAAATTATAAGATCATTTATATTTAATAAAAATTAATTTTATAATAATAATATTATTTTATTAAAATATTATTTAATTCAAAAATCTCTTAATTTAATAAAATAGATTTCTTAATTAAATAATAACTAAAACACCATTTGTACTTTAAAAACTATTTACAATGTATAAAAAATGACTAGAAATTATATTCGTTGTTATATAAAAAAGATAATGTACATGAACATAGTACTACTTATTTGTTACATAACCCCTTAAAATAGCCGCATAAGACCTAAGGGTAAGGTGTGCGATGGTGAAAGACTCTTGGGGTGGCTCAGATAACATCGCTCGAGTGGTAATTTCAATCAACTTCCACTTTTCCCATAGACGGTCACGTTCGAGCTTGACATGATGAAGCTCAGCTTGGGCTTGGTCAAGGGCGAAGCCCAAAGACGCCACCTCTTTTCCTAGCTCCAACAAATGGGCTTCGTATGGGGAAATTCTACTGGATAAGGCCATCACTTCCTTTGTCTGAGTAAATTGGATTTATTAAAGTCCTATATTTATACTAATCATCTGATCACTGTTCAACGGCTATATTAGAAACAGTAAAAATTCTTAACATAAAACCAAGGAAGTTGACATTTTATATAAACATAAAGATACATTTAATTAGATCAAGAGGGATTTCCATTAATGAAACTTTGGGTCGTTACAATATGTGGGACGTGTAAAGGATGGAGTAAATGATATTATATATGATATTATACTGGAATTATAATACACCTTTATATCATTATGATTTCATTCCATTAAATACGAAATATAAATGAAAGTAGCGTTCATGCGTACGTACGGATTACCGTCTCCATGAACGGTGCATTTCATTTCTTACCTCTAAATGTTACGTAATATTATGAATGAATGTATATACTAGATATATATGATATATATGATATCTACATCATGAATATAATTCTGGATATAATGGATATTTTACCACATGAACAACTTGTAATTATAAGAAGTTTATTTTTGACTCAAGTACCAAAGATCGACAAAATGACCGTTATTAACTTAAATAATTACATAATGTTCTTAACATGGTAATAAGTGATATAAAAGGAATAATAAACTTGAAAATAGTTCTTAAGAAATTAGAAATTAACCCTAGTTTATTATTCAGGAGGTTAAAGAATGGTCGAGTCAAGTTGGACACGAGGTAAGGGACTTCGTCTCAATCTCCTTTCATTGAGGCATATTTTGTTTTATAAAAAACTTTCTTTTATACGGTGTATAAAACCCTTTTAATTTTATGTTTATTCAAAAGTAATCTTTTTTATACAAAGATTTTTACTAAATGACAAAAGGGAATATTTTTTTGTCGTATGTATGCGGCGACAATGACTTATCCGCCGCCGTGACCATTATTTGAGTTTCAGCTTCCTCTACAATCCATAACTTTTTTAAATGAAAAATAAATACCATGTTTTACTTTTAATTTATTTTGGTATTGAAAATGGTTTTGATAATGTTTTGATTATATCAATGTGTTGTATTGATATCTTGTGATTTAAATGTGGAAATGTTATGTTTCCTTTATGTATGTTTTATGTGATACAATTATGTTATGGTTTATGATATGTTTAAACCTTTTCATATAAGCAATTCATTAGAATTAATAAGTGATGGGTGGAGCCCGCTATAGCTCCTCGATGCATCGGTAGGTCTCATGAGACAAACTAGTGTCTTGGCACGAGGCCTTGACAAAATCTTATTTGTAGTCTTGGCACGAGGCCTTGGCTACGTGGTTATGATAGTCTGTAATTATACATTCTATCATTATGAAAGTGGTTATTGATATTTCATGTGATTATTCTACTAGTATAATATCCATGTGAGTAATTAAATGGCATTTTTTCATTTTAATTTTGCCATATTATTCTGAAGTTCAAGTTTAAAAGGCTTTTGTTTTAGTTATACATTACCTTAAATGTTTATGTTTATTTATGAAAGTTTCTGCTATATTGTTATCCTTACTGAGAATCTGAGCTCACCCCTTTCTATGTTTTATTTTTCCCAGGATGTGAAGAAATATTTTATGAATGACCTACAGGGATAGTCCGAAGGGGATATGGGTGTGGACTATGGAGACTATGTTATTGTAGTTTTTCACTTTATGATGTAATATAACATTTATGAATGTATCTAGTGTTTCCAAGGCTACTAAACTAATTGGTCTTTCAAGACTTTATCTTTTGTGATCATGCCAATGTTACGTAATAATGCACCGACTTTGGGTAACTGCGGTTGGGGCGTTACAGTTGGTATCAGAGGCAGTTTAACACTATCCTTAGAAGATAGTTTTAGATAAACTCTGATTAGAGCACATAGCCCTAAGATAGACTTTGAGGATTAGTATAGAATAACTTCCTAGAATTTTGGTATTATAGAGATTTTGTGAGTTTTCCGAGCAATAAATCCCTGTCTAGATACGAGCAGGTAGAGGCGGCTCTGGCACAGATGTACCTAGGGGTAAAATCTGAAAACACCTCTTTGAGCTAGACTCGAACGGGAACTGGTGCACAACAATGGGCCTTTCTTCACTCTTGGTTACGACACTCCCAAGGGATATGCTTAGGATAATTCATGATTTCTTTACAAACCATTATAAAGGGTTTATGAGTATATAATTTTTCAAAGAAAGCATTTCTTTTTATGATTATGGATTATATCCATAAATAGTTCAATTTATGTTAAGTGTTTTACAAGTATGGAATTATGTATTTCGATTCATAAACTAATCTAGTTTATGACATTGTTTAGAAATGGTGCCTAGTGGAAGGAATGGAAACCATATCAATGCACTCACTCCATGTAGGGATTGACCTCCTACTCAAGATAATTATAATGGATCTAGTGATACAACTGGTGATGATTAGCTTATCACCATACTGGGAAAACTCACTCGGGTTATGAATAATAACCTTACTCGTTTGGAGCACCCTGATCCGCAACGTGGAGGATCAATGTTATACCACTTCATGAGGCAACAACTGCCAACATTCAATGGGAGTACAAATCCCTTAGTAGCTGAGCAATGGATAAATTACTTAGAGAAAATATTCCATGCCTTGGGGAGTAGTGAAAGGGAAAAGGTTATCATGGCAGTTTACCGCCTCACTGGAGATGCTGATCAATGGAGGTCATTGATGCAAAACACAAAGGAAGATGATGAAGTATCAAATATGGAGTGGAGGGAGTTCAAAGAGATTTTCTTAGAAAAATACTTCCCTTGTGACCATCAGGCAGATACGGAAAGACAATTTCTGAGTCTGAGACAAAAGGAGGATGAGAATGTCGCAAAGTATGAGGATAACTTTACAAGGTTAGAGAGGCATGCATCATATTATATACGTAACCCAAGAAGTAAGATTGATCATTTCTTTAATGGGTTAAAACCGTTTCTCTGTCGAGCCTTAGTCTCATAATCTTTCTTGTCGTACGAAGATATTGTCTCATGTGCTATCAAGACAGAAAAGGAATTCTCTAAATCTTATGACAACAAAGTAAAGAAAGAGAAGAAGAGAATGTTTGAACAAGAGACAGATAAAGGGAAAAAAGGAAAGAAGGATTTTATATTATGCGTTAATTGTGGGAATAATCACCCCGGTACTTGCCTAAAAGGAATGAGAGTTTGTTATAAATGTGGAGAAAAAGGTCACCAGGCTCGTGATTGTAAGGGAAAGAAAGAGGCTATCAATTTTGAATGCTAAAATTGTTGGGAAATGGGGCATTATGAAAATGAATGTCCTAAGCGTCAGAGAAACTTACCTCAGAAAAGGCCAAGGGATCAAGGCCAATCTTATGTTGTTACTACAGTTGAAGTGGAATAATTAATGTATTGATGCTTTCGGACTCAAGGATTATATTCTAGTTATAAGAATAATGTGATATATGTAAGGATTATACTGCAGTACTTGATGTTTTCATTAAGGTTTTAATATGATGAAGGTAATCATATTTTTAGTATGTGACAATAAGAGAAACTTTACTTTTTTTGGAGAATTTGATGTTACAATTGATTTTGGAATTTTGAGACCTTTTAGAGAAAGTCTGGACAGAGGTATTTTGGATAACTATAAAGGTTGGAATGGATTAAGTTTAACTTTGGATAGTATTGTTTAAGGTTAAAACATTTCTAAAGATTATTTTTAGAATATTATAATACTATATTTTTAGGAAAAGGACAACCCGCAGGTTGGGGGATAACTCGTCGCGTTGGACAAACCTGTAGGAATCGAACCCACAACCATAGTGCGACATGCCTTTATTACCTACCACTAGCCTACAGGATGTCCCTGGTTATTAAAAAATAGTTTTCCTAATCTAAATGGTCAGTTTTAATATTTGGAACCTTGTACGATTAGGATAAATATAATATTTTTGAGTTTTATTATCTTTTTGAGGGAAAGATGAGTTTGTGGTAGAAATTAGTTGAAGGTTGAATCTATACTTGTCAAGTATATATATATATATACCTCTCTCTTATTCTATGAATAAATTAATTCTTAAACTTTAGGAAAGGGATATTAAAAAAAATGTGTTATCCTAATACCTTAGGTTTTGTTGAATTGATGATATTTTAAATCACCATAGATTGAAGGCTTTGAGGCCCTAAATTTTACATTTGTTTGTGATTGATGACCTCAATCAATCCCTATAAATATTTACTTTTTTCCTCTAATTATGTGTCTATAATTTCCACCAATGTTCTCCTATTTGAAACCCTAATTTGGTGGTGACTTTCTCATTTACATTTCCCTCTTACTAAGGCAAAATTTTATTAACCTTATTTTCGACGTGGGTTTTCCACAATTGTATTTTCTATTTTCAACCTTTTATTTTAGAAGAACATTTTCAAATTGTGAGGATGCAATTTATTGAAGGAGGGTAGAGTGTAACACCCCAAGCTTCCACGGTACACTTCTCTTTCAATAATGCAATAGCTTGTATTGTACGCAAGTTCGAGATTCTAACACACCGCGACCAATCAAAGTAGCCGTTATGAATAGTAATACCCACTTTTTGAAATTATATAAATTTTATAATTCAAAATGGACTTCATTTTTGTATTCGGAATATCAAAATTATCCTAAGTTGAATTTTTTGTAATTTTCCGAGAACTTCCAATTTTTGATGAATAGTGAATAATACTTAAAAACAACATTTTTAATCAAAATAATTTATAGTGATAAATTATACTATTTAGTGGTTTTAAAGTATAGTTAGAATATAATTTTACCATTTTATCCAATGGTGGTCATTATAATTATTTTCACTTTGAAATTGGACATAAACAATTGTTAATCTTTTGATTGATATTGTTTCTTTAAAACATGCCATTTGTTTTGACAACGGGAATTAATTATAAAATTAATTAATGCAACTTATATGTTTTCAATTTTTTAAAATAGACATCATTTTTGAATTCCTAATATCAATTATATCTTAGGGTGAATTTTTGGTATTTTAATGAAAAACTTCAATTTTTTGATGAATAGTGAAACCACTAAGTGGTAGTTTAAAAACTAATTTTTCGTGTAAATGAAACATTACCACTTATGTGTATTGAATTTAAAAAAATCCAACATACATGGTTTTCATTAGGAAGTAAAATGTGGTTCAATGGGATGAAAATAATTTTTGGTGAACAATAACTTTTAAGTTTTATTAATCGCGATTAAAGGTAATTAGTGAAATTTAAGGTAAAAATGATATTATAAAAATATGAAAATATCTTGAAACTTGTCTTACCCTTATTAGATGAGTCATGTCCGACCAATACAATCCATGGGTCAACTTGGGGACCCCATGAAGCCACTTGGGTAAGAAAATGATATTAATAACTTTTTATTTAAAGTAAAAATAAAATTGGCACAAACATGTGTTGTTTTACTAAAATAATTATTAAATGGGGTTATATAAGTTAACTTTTAGAATATAAATATTCATTGTAAATATAAAAATATTTCCTATATCATGATATTTTTTTATAATTTTTAGACATTAAATAAATTAATTTTTTTATGACACCATGATGATGCAGCGATTACCTCATTAATTAACAATTTAAATAAAATGAAAAGATAATGTAAAATATAAGACTTAAACTTGTCAAAAACCTATTGGATGAGTATATTTATAACCCTTATCACTTTATACTCGAAATATATAATTGTGGGACCTTTAAAATCTGAAACTCATTATATAATAAAGTAACATTTCATGACTTTCCAAAAGTGCCCCTCCTCTCCTCTTATAAAAGGCCCCCACCTCTACCACCTTATTCACACCATCAAATCCATTTGGATAGGCCAACCTCTGCCCAAATACTCTCAAAACTTTCCTCTATTACTCCTAGAAGCCTCACTTTGGGCATAAGTCTTCCCAAGGAAGCCTTTGGCTCAAATCAAAAAGAGTTACCCGATTTTAAGTTAATGTGTTCTCTTATGTTCTTTTGTTTTATTTTGCTTCTACAAACCCTTAAACTCTTTTTATTCCTTTCTTTTGTAACAACACCAGTATCTTAAATATACTAGGATGTTGTTATGATAAGTATTTGATTTACACTTACACACACCTTCGTCTAATGGTTAAAGAACATACTGTTTCTGTGGGTGGCGAATTACTACCTCACGAAATGATGATTGTTCAATCTTCTTTTAACACCTCTCATGGTGGACATTAAGATGTCACTATATTTATATATGATATATATTATGTTTATTTTTTCCTTATTCTTCTGTATTTCTCATTTATGGCATACCTTTATTATTTCCATTATGGGTAAACGCGATAATTTCATTTTAGGAAGTGCGGACTACCGCCCCCTCAAAGTGATTTGAATCGTTAATGCCATATGTGGGACATGTAAAGGATGGAGTAAATGATATTATATATGATATTATACTGGAATTATAATACACTTTTATATAATTATTATTTCATTCCATTAAATACGAAATATAAATGAAAGTAGCGTTCATGCTTACGTACGGCTTACCGTCTCCATGAACGGTGCATTTCATTTCTTACCTCCAAATGTTACGTAATATTATGAATGAATTTATATACTGGATATATATGATATATATGATATCTACAACATGAATATAATTCTGGATATAATGGATATTTTACCACATGAACAACTTGTAATTATAAGAAGTTTATTTTTGACTCAAGTACCAAAGATCGACAAAACGACCATTATTAACTTAAATAATTACATAATATTCATAACATGGTAATAAGTGATATAAAAGGAATAATAAACTTGAAAAATGTTCTTAAGCAATTAGAAATTAATTCTAGTTTATTATTCAGGAGATTAAAGAACGATCAATTCAAGTCGGACACGAGGTCTTTCATTGAGCCATATTTTGTTTTATAAAAAACTTTCTTTTATATGGTGTATAAACCCCTTTTAATTTTATGTTTATTCAAAAGGAATCTTATTTATACAAATTGTTTTACTAAATGACAAAAGGGAATGTTTTTTTTGTCGTACGCATGCGGCGACAACGACTTCTCCGCCACCGTGACCATTATTTGAGTTTCAGCTTCCTCTACAATCCATAACTTTTTTTAAATGAAAAATGAATACCATGTTTTACTTTTAATTTTTTTTGGTATTGAAAATGGTTTTGATAATTTTTTGATTATATCAATGTGTTGTATTGATATCTTGTGATTGAAATGTGGAAATTTTATGTTTCCTTTATGCATGTTTTATGTGATACGATTATTTTATGGTTTATGATATGTTTAAAACTTTTCATATAAGTAATGAATTGGAATTAATAAGTTATGGGTGGAGCCCGTTATAGCTCCTCGATGCATCGGTAGGTCTCATGAGACAAACTAGTGTCTTGGAACGAAGCCTTGACAAAATCTTATTTGTAGTCTTGACACGAGACCTTGGCTACGTGGTTATGATAGTCTAGAATTATGCATTCCATAATTATGAAAGTGGTTATTGATATTTCATGTGATTATTCGACTAGTAGAATATCCATGTGAGTAATTAAATGACATTATTTCATTTTAATTTTGCCATATTATGCTGAAGTTCAAGTTTAAAAGGATTTTGTTTTAGTTATACATTGCCTTAAATGTTTATGTTTATTTATGAAAGTTTATGCTATATTGTTATCCTTACTGAGCATCTGAGCTCACCCCTTTCTACGTTTTATTTTTCCCAGGATGTAAAGAAATATTTTATGACTAACCTATAGGGATAGTCTGAAGGGGATATGGGTGTGGACTATGGAGACTATGTTATTGTAGTTTTTCAATTTATGATGTAATGTAACATTTATGAATATATCTAGTGTTTCCAAGGCTACTAAACTAATCAGTCTTTTGAGACTTGATCTTTTGTGATCATGCCAATGTTAGGTAATAATGCACCGACTCTGGGTAATTGGGGTCGGGGCGTTACAGGTTGAGGCAGTGGAACTGTCGAACAATCAAGCCAATAGTGTTATTAAATTTTTCAAAAAGAACATCTTTTCAAGATTTTGAGTTCCCTGTGTCTTTATCACTAATAATAGAACACACTTTAATAACTAAAAATTTAAATATTTGATGGGAAAATATGGTTGTACTCATAAAAATGGACCTCCTTATCATCCACAGTCCAGTTGACAAGTGGGAATTTCAAATAGAGAACTGAAAAAAATACTTGAGAAAACTATGTCAAACTCTAGGAAATACTGGTCTCTTAAATTGGATGAAGCTTTATGAGAATATAGAACATCTTTCAATACCCCAATAGGTTTGTCTCTTTATATGGTTTTTTTGGAAAATAATTTAATTTTCTTGGGGAGTTGCAACACAAGTCGTATTGGGAAGTTAAGACTCTGAATTTTCATTTACAGAGTGCTGGTGGGAGGAGATTACTTGATATGAGTGAGTTAGAAGAGATAATAAGAGAGAGATATGATAATATAAGGATTTATAAATATAGGAATAAAATCTTTAATGATTCGAATATACAAACCAATGAGTTTAAACTTGGACAGAAGGTCCTCCTCTATAATCTAGACTCAAAATATTTCCAAGAAAGCTGAAGTACAAATGGTCTGGACCTTTTACTATTGTGAGAGTGTTTAATAATGGAGATGTTGAAATTCTAGGTGAGGAGAATAAACCCATGTTGGTTAATGGGAAAAGAGTGAAGCTTTATTTTGAGGGACAACCAAAGGGATTGTCTGCCATCACTATTCTTAAGAACCGATATTGAATAAAGTCTGGCTAAAGACTATAAAGCATAGAACTGTATGGGAGGCAACCCATGGTTATTTATGTAATTTCTTTGTTTCATTTTTATCCTTGAATAAAGTGATGATTTTATGCTCTGTCTTTGGGAAATTCTTGTTACTTTTTATTCTTGGTCTCCTGGTTCTGTTTCAGGGTTATAAAGATGTTGGTGTTGTGTCATTGAAGGAGTGGGATTCCCTTGCTGAAGATTTAGTGATAAACTTTGATTCAGGAAAGAACTCCATTTATTATTTTTCATTCATTTTTATTCTCCATGTTTAATTTAATAAAATTTACTCCAAGTCATAGTTATTACTATCAGTGAGTCATTTACTCACTGATGCACCTAATCCATCGATACACTGTTGTCAGTGACTCATTAGTGCTACTGTCAGTGACTCATTGATTGTACTTTTGACGAGTCAATGATTATTAGTTTGTAAATTTCTGCTGATGCTTTAAAAAATTCTACTTGTATTATAAAATCTATTACGTGTTTGCTGGAGAATCTATTTTGTTGGGACCACTTTGTGTATAAAGATTGTATTTGTTGTCAATAGTTGTCAATACTCGTCAAAATTAAGAAGTATATGAAGAAGGACTAAAAATTTAGTGGAGATTGGCTGAAGTGAGGTTTCCTTGAGAATTGTTATGGAATCATAGCATTGGATGTCATACTTGAGAAATTCTCTAAGAAGATCAATTCAGATGATTGTTGAACTGATAATAAGTTCAAATAACTTGCATCGAAGGTGACACATTGTTTACAATAATGAAGAATGGTGAATTATAAACCATCTAAGGATGATTGAAGAAGAATGAGGATTTAAAGAAGACCATGAAATTCTTCACGAGTGCATGAGAACCATGCAAGAGCTTACTTGAAGAAAAGAATCATATGATTTTAATGAAGTAGAGAATGATGACTGAAGAAGAAGAGAGAGTGTGGAAGGGCTTAGCATTTTAAGAAGGTCATGAATTACACATTCCCTTGAAATCAGATGATTGTTGCACTATTCTTAAAGTTCCAAATACATGTATCAAAGGTGATACATTGTCTGCAACTTTGAAGGTATTTGAAGAATCTTCAAGCCTCCACTTTTGGATGAAGATATATTATTGGAGTTCTTTGGAATTAACACTCCAAAAGGAATTGAGGATTTGAATTGAGGATGAAATAAGTACTTTGGAATTCATATTTAAAAAAGAATGGACAAAACTATGACGATGCTTTTGCTGATTTGTATTTCACAAATATTATAAGTTTGGAGAACATGTGATGCAAGCCTTATGAAGAGTAGAGAGAGTAAAGAAGTGATTTTGGAAAAGGAAAGAAAGTTGCATGCAAATAAAGAGTGGCACGCAAGTATTGGCACACAATTTATATTTCAAGATCATCACATCAAAATTTGACAGAGGAAATAAAATGGCGCGCAAGTTAAATATTGGCGCGCATGTCAAAAAGTGGCACACAAGTATAAGTGGCGCGCAAGTGTGGCGCACAATTATAAGTGGCACACAAGTGTATGTTGCGTGCAAGTCATATTCGAACATCATCATATCAAAATATGATAAATAAAATAAAGTTTCACGCTAGTGATGGAAGAGCGCGCAAGTGATAGAGCTGCACGCAAGTAATGGAGCGGCGCACAAGTAGGAACGATGTGCAAGTGTATGTGGCACGCAAGTCACCAAAATGCCTATAAATAGAGGACTAGCCTCCACATTTTTGTAATTCTCAACACTTAAAAGAGAAAATTAGAGCTCGGATTGCACAAGTAGTAGAAGGCGGTGTGCAAGCTGAAGTGGCGTGCAAGCTGAGGGTTATTTATAAGCCATGCAAGTTTTTCCGCGCAAGTTTTGCCGTGCATGTTTTTCCGTGCAAGTTCTATCGTGCAAGTTGCTAGAGGTGCGCAAGTAGAGAGGTTATCTCAATAAGTTTCATATGTATAATCCTAATTTGGAACGCTAGTTGTGGTTGTGAACAATTGTGGCGTGCAAGTATTTGATGGCGCACAAGCAGGGAGGCACGCAAGCAGGGTGGCGCACAAGTAAGGATTGGTGCACAAGCTGTGAGTTGTTATAGAAGTTCTTACCATCTTCTGATCAACTGAGATGATGCTAAGTTGATCTAAACTTCATTGTTTTTACAATCACAAAGAGAACTTGTGATTCTAGAAAGAAGAAGAAGAAAAAGATCCCAGTGCAGATGGTTTTGCACTGAAAGAGAACGTGTGAAGAAGAGTAGGTTTCAGTGAAGATGGTTGTGCATTGAAGAAGCAGAAGAAGAAGAAGAGTATGTAGCTTACAGGTTTTCTGCATAGAAAGAAGAGAATAAGAAGAAGAACAGATTATTCCCAATTGAAGCCTACAATTATTTAGGGCAGTTCAATTCAGATGATGCTATGTGAGCTGATCCTCAGTTTCTGAATAATCACCTTGGTATATGTGATTCTGGCCAAGAAGAGAGAAGAATATTTAGTGCATTTGGTTATTGCACTAAGAAGAAGAGAGAAGAAGATTTAGTGCATTGGTTGTTTCACTAAGAAGAAGAAATTATAAGTTTAGTGCAATTGGTGTTGCATTAGAAAAGAAGAGAAAGAAAGAAGGAAGAATTGATTGCCTACTGCTTTGCAAGTAATCAAGTGAAGAGAACTAAATAAGACCAAGAGAAGAACATACCTTTTGAAGAAGGAAGAAGACTATCTCCATAGGTAGTATAAATAACCAGCTAGAGCCTGTAAGTTGGACTAGGTCATCACCATTCTAGGGAAGAGGATTGTTTCCCACCCCCCCCCCCCTCTAAAGTGTAGGGACTCACACTGGCTAGAGTATTTCTTTCCTAGCCACTCCATTGTTACATCATATTAAATTATAGTGTATAATCCATGCACTATTCATTTCCATGCATAGAAAGGACGTAGATACTCTTATTGAGTGGCGAACCTTGTAAAAATATCATGTTCATATTTTTACTGATTTCTATTAATGCATGCGACAGGGAAAAGAGAATAAGAGAATCAAGATCTTATAGTTCAAGAGGTACATGGATAAAAGTTGGTATTGGTTTAAAAAGTATTCAACACTGATTCACCCCCCCTCTCAGTGTTAGGTATATCCCAAACTAGTCCTCTCAAATGGTATCAAAGGGAGGTTAACCTCTATAGGATTCTCTACAGTGAAGTTATTCTCTTTTGAAGATTTGAGTTTCTCTCCTGAATTATCAATGAAGTGCACTTTCAGTGAAGATTCAGTTATCTCTGAACAGAAGGCTATATCTATCAAGACCATGATGAATAGGAAAAATAAGGAGAAGATAAAGTTGAAGAATAAGTCCCTCCTATCTAAATAAGAGGATGTATCTAGTTCTCCATATCTGGAAGACATTGAAGACACACCAGACTTGGAAAGTTATGAGAAGGTGGATAAAATTTCCACTAAGAAGATGGATAACCTTCCTACCTCAAATGATAAGAAGGTATGTGTTAGTACATTTGGAAATTATTCACATAATGAAAATGCTGGCACAAGTGGTGATGATCAATCTACAACATCTCAAGAAATATCAGTTGACAGATTAAGAATGATTCTGCATGGTATTCCTAAAGATATTGCATCTCTTTTTTGTGGAGTATTTCAATGCATGCAGGAAAATATCACCCAACTGGAAGAAGAAAGTGATGCTTTGGAGAAAGGCTTATAAGAAAATTTTCTTGAATGTTTAAATCTCTCCAGACGGGTTGGAGCCTTTAAAGCAACCAAGAGGGGATTTGAAGAAAGTTCTTTAAAGTGGCTCAAAGATGTTGAAGAAAAGGAGTGATTCAACAATATTCTAGAATATAAGTTCCTTTCACTTAAAGATGATCTTGAAAAGAGAAATGTTGTCAAGAAGTTATATTCGGAAGAAAACTCCCAGAAAATCAAAGAACTTGACTCTTTATTAAAAAACAAAGTAAAGATGCATGAAGATAAAGTTGAAAGATTAAATAAGTCTTTTGAAGAGAAGATGACTATGATTGGAGACCAGAAAGTCATCCTCAATATGAGATGTCTAGAACTGGAAGCTCAATTGACCAATCTTGAGAAGACACATATTGAGTCTCCACAAAAGAAAGAAATTGTAGCTGCTAGAACTCAATGTTCTCTGGAGGATTCTACTATAAAAAGATCTCCAACATGTGATAAGAAGATCATGGCTTTACTCATTGATCTATCACAAGTAGTTTATAAGAAGGTACCATCTATACCAACTTGTACTAATGTTTCGAAAATTGTTTCTACAAAAAGTGCAGGTTGGAAGAAAAATTATAAACAAGTATGGATGAAGAAAATTTAGAAGAAACCAACCACCATGGCTAGGGTGGGTAGGGGAAAGAGTTTGGAAGATAAATTCCCACATAAATCCGACCATACCAAGAATAAGACTCAGTAACTTTATAAAGAATATGGAAAAAAATCAAGGTTTGTGGGTCAATGTTAGTGCTGTAATAAATTTGGGAACTGTGCACTGTATTGTTGGTACAACCCCTTAAATGTAAAATCACAGAGAAATATCATCTCAATGGGGAGTAATCCATAGAAGAAGAAGCAACATCCACATATCCAAAAGCATCTGTATACTGCAAATAGATTTGGAATGTTAGATAACATCTATGATGTATGCAATAGGAGTGGTCACATGAATGGTACATGTTCATTTCAAAAGGTACCCAAAACTGATGAGAAAAGAAGATCACAAGAGCTAGTTAAGAAAGAAAAAGCATCCTTGGGAAGAAATCAGCTGAATAATGTGAAAACAAATTTTCCCAAGAAGATTTCAAGAAGGAAAGATGAGAAGTCCTTGGATTCTAAATTCAATAAGGTGAAGGGTGGTGCATCCAAAAGAACTAATAATAGGGATTCCACTCAGAAGAATCCATGCAGAAGATCCAATCTTTATGCCTTAGTCCCTAATGATATATTGGTGGTTTGGCAAGAAGATTTGGAAAGAATGAGAAAGTCGGAAGATGCACATGCTAAGTCTAGCACTAAAAACAAAAAGAAGATTCTACATGAAGATAAATAAGTTTTGTGTGTGAGGTGAAACATGGCTATTTATACTGCCAGAAAGTGGTTTGAATTTATTCCAACCCAAATAGAATTCATGAAGAGGTTGAAAGTTGCACCAGGAGATTCTAGTTCAGGGAAAGTTATTGAAGAAAGAAGATTCAAACACAAAGAGATAGAAGAAGTATTGATAACCACACAGCCACATTCAAAATTAAAGATCAAATGTGAAAGTGTGAGGGGTGGAGTAAATGGAGCATCTTGGTTGAGAAAATCATCTCAGACTTCCTGCTCACATTGAAGAAGCATGGAAGATCCACCTTATTCCATTAAATCTTTGTGTATTGTATTTGTTATTATCATACAAGTAATTGAAGGTGAAGTAAGATCTCAGGGGGAAAACATGGGATTTAGTGAGGATAAGTGTTCCCTTGAGGGGGAGACACTTGAAGAAGCTGTCAGAGTCATTATCTCAATCAGTATCAACATCAGTTGGTATAAAATCCAATTACTCTGAAGATTGTCTGAAGATCATGTCATTGGAAAAGGTATGTCGTTTCTTAATCTCTCATCCTTGGTTACTCAAAATAAATATATTTTTACAAAGGGGGAGTAACTAGGTCAATGAGTGACATAAGAATAATGAAAGTTCCCTAAGCCCACTTATCCAACTAATTGCACTTGAATGTTTTTGATCCTTTTGTTGAAGTGAGTGTAGGAATTTCAGGATTGATTATTTCCTATCAAATTCAATATCTTTGTCCTAGAATGAAAGTGGAAAACCCTTGAAGACAAGTGTAGGAGATCTCATCTCATGAGGTATCGCGATCAGTGGATAATGGAAAAATTTGTTGTCTAAATCAAATTCTCTTATTTTCTACATCGAGCTTTGCTCAAGTAGACTTAGAGTGAAATGATTGATGGCACACTGCTTAAGTAAGGACTGATACCCTCTCTACCATGAACTTTGTATTTCTTGTCAATAAGGGGGAGAGAAAGTGAAATGAAAGTTTGAAATGAAAGGGTAGAGAAACAAGTAAAGGGGAGGGAGAAGATTCTTATTTTGACATTGAAACATTCATTTGAGGAGACTTTGTGGTATTTACAACAAAATACAAAGGGGGAGATTGTTGGGACCACTTTGTGTATAAAGATTGTATTTGTTGTCAACAGCTGTCAATACTCCTCAAAATGAAGAAGGAGATGAAGAAGGACTAAAAAGTTAGTGGAGATTGGATGAAGTGAGGTTGCCTGGAGAATTGGTATAGAATCATATCATTGGATGTCATACTTGAGAAATTCTCTAAGAAGATCAATTAAGACGATTGTTTAACTGATACTAAGTTCAAAGATCTTGTGTCAAAGGTGACACGTTGTTTACAAAAATGAAGAATGGTGAAGTATCATCCATCTAAGTATGATTGAAGAAGAGTGAGGATTTAAAGAAGACCATGCAATGCTTCATGAGTGCATGAGAAACATGCAAGAGCTTACTTGAAGAAAAGAGTCATATGATTTGAATGAAGTAGAGAATTATGGATGAAGAAGAAGAGAGAGTGTGGAAGGGCTTGGCATTATAAGTAGGTCATTAATTACACATTCCCTTGAAATCAGATGATTGTTGCACTGTTCTTAAAGTTACAAATACATGTATCAAAGGTGATACATTGTCTACAACTTTGAAGGTATTTTAAGAAGCTTCAAGCCTCTACTTTTGGATGAAGAGAGATGATTGGAGTTCTTTGGAATTAACACTCCAAAAGGAATTGAGGATTTGAAGTGAGGATAAAAGAAGTACTTTGGAATTCATATTCCAAAAATAATGGACAAAACTATGATGATGCTTTTGCTAATTTGTATTTCACAAATATCATAAGTTTGGAGAACTTGTGATGCAAGCCTTATGAAGAGTAGAGAGAGTAAAGAAGTGATTTTGGAAAAGGAAAAAAAGTGGTGTGCAAGTCAAGAGTGGTGCACAAGTATTGGCGCGCAAGTGTAAGTGGTGTGCAAGTCATATTTCAAGATCATCACATCAAAATTTGACAAAGTAAATAAAATGGTGCGCAAGTTAAAGATTGGAACACAAGTCAAAAAGTGGCATGCAAGTATAAGTGGCGCGCAAGTATAAGTGGCGCCCAAGTGTGGCGCACAACTATAAGTGGTGTGCAAGTGTATGTTGAGTGCAAGTCATATTCTAACATCATCATATCAAAATATGAAAAAGGAAATAAAGTGTCACGCTAGTGATGGAAGGGCACACAAGTGATAGAGCGGCGCACAACTAATGGAGCGGCACGCAAGTAGGAACGACGTGCAAGTGTATGTGGCGCGCAAGTCACCAAAATGCCTATAAATAGAGGACTAGCCTCCACATTTTTTGTAATTCTCAACACTTAAAATGAAAATTAGAGCTTTGATCGTGCAAGTAGTAGAAGGCGGCGCATAAGCTGAAGTGGCGTGCAAGGTGAGGTTTATTTATAAGCCGCACAAGTTTTTCCGTGCAAGTTTTTCCGCGCAAGTTTTTCCGCGCAAGTTTTGTCACGCAAGTTCTGTCGTGCAAGTTACCAGAGGTATGCAAGAATGGAGGTGATCTCAAGAAGTGTGTTGTTTGTAAGCCAAAGGTGGCGCGCAAGTTGTGAGTTGTGAAAAATTGTGGCATGCAAGTATTTGATGGCGCGCAAGCAGGGAGGCACGCAAGCAGGGTGGCGCGGAAGTAAGGATTGGTGCGCAAGATGTGAGTTGTTCTAGAAGTTATTACTAGCTTCTGATCAACTAAGATGATGCTAAGTTAATATAAACTTCATTGTTTTTACAATCACAAAGAGAACTTGTGATTCTAGAAAGAAGAAGAAGAAGAGGAGCCCGGTGTAGATGGTTTTACACTGAAAGAGAACGTGTGAAGAAGAGTAGGTTTCAGTGCAGCTGGTTGTGCATTGAAGAAGCAGCAGAAGAAGAAGAGTGTGAAGATTATAGGTTTTCTGCATATAAAGAAGAGAAGAGGAAGAATAATAAGAACAGAGTATTCCCAATTCAAGCCTATAATTATTTAGGGTAGTTCAATTCAGATGATGCTATGTGAGCTGATCCTCAGTTTCTAAATATAATCACATTGGTATATGTGATTCTGACCAAGAAGAGAGAAGAATATTTAGTGTATTTGGTTATTGCACTAAGAAGAAGAGAGAATAAGATTTAGTGCAGTTGGTTGTTTCACTAGGAAGAAGCAAGAAGAAGTTTAGTGCAGTTGGTGTTGCACTAGAAAAGAAGAGAAGGAAAGAAGGAATAATTTCTTTCCTACTGCTTTGCAAGTAATCAAGTGAAGAGAACTAAAGAATACCAAGACAAGAACTTACCTTTTAAATAAGGAAGAAGACTGTCTCCATAGGCAGTATAAAGAACCAGCTAGAAGCTGCAATTTGGACTGGGTCATCACCAGTCCAGGGAAGATGATTTTTCCCACCCCCCTCTAAAGTGTAAGGACTCACACTGGCTAGAGGATTGCTTTCCTATCCACTCCATTGTAACATCATATTACATTATAGTGGAGAATCCATGCAGTGTTCATTTCCAAGCGTGGCAAGGATGTAGCTACTCTTATTGAGTGTTGAACCTTGTAAAAATATCTTGTGCATATTTTTACTGCTTTCTATTATTGCATGCGATAGGGAAAAGAGAATAAGAGAATCAAGATCCTAATAGGTCAAGAGGTATAGGGATAAAAGTTGGTATCGGTTTAAAAATTCCCCAACACTGATTCACCCCCCCTCTCAGTGTTAGGTATATCCCAAACTGGTCCTCTCAATTGGTATCAGAGAGAGGTTAACCTCTGTTGGATTCTCTACAGTGAAGTTATTCTCTTTTGAAGATTTTATTTTCTCTCCTGAATTATCAATGAAGTGCACTTTTAGTGAAGATTCAGTTATCTCCGAACATAAGGCTATATCTATCAATACCATGATGAATAGGAAAAAGAAGGAGAAGAGAAAGTTGGACAAAAATTCCATCCTATCTAAAGAATAGGATGTATCTGGTTCTCCATATCTAGTAGACATTGAAGACACACCAGACTTAGAAAGTTGGGAGAAGGTGGATCAAGTTTCCACTAAGAAGATGGATAACATTCCTACCTAAAATCATAAGGAGGTATGTATTAGTACATTTGAAAATTATTCTCATGACGAAAATGCTGGCACAAGTGGTGATGATCAATCTACAACATCTCAAGAAATATCAGTTGACATATTAAGAATGATTCTGCATGGTATTCCTGAAGAGAGTGCATCTCTTGTTTGTGGAGTATTTCAATGCATGCAGGAAAATATCACTCAACTGGAAGAAGAAAATGATGCTTTGAAGAAAGGCTTACAAGAAAAAATTGTTAAATGTTTAAAGATCTCTAGACTGGTTGGAGCCTTTGAAGAAACCAAGATGGGATTTGAAGAAAGTTCTTCAAAGTGGCTCAAAGATGTTGAAGAAAAGGAGGGATTCAAAAATATTCTAGAACAGAAGATCCAAGCACTTAAATATGATATTAAAAAGAGAAATGTTGTTAAGAAGTTATATTCAGAAGAAAACTCCCAAAAGATCAAAGAACTTGACTCTTTGTTACAAAACAAAGTAAAGATGCATGAAGATAAAGTTGAAATATTAAATAATTCTTTTGAAGAGAAGATGACTATGATTGAAGACCAGAAAGTCATCCTCAATATGAGATATCTAGAACTTGAAGCTCAGTTGACCAATCTTGAGAAGACACATATTGAGTCTCCAAAAAAGAAAGAAATTGTAGCTACTAGAACTCAATGTTCTCTGGAGGATTCTACTATCAAAATACCTCCAACATGTGATAATAAGATCACGACTTCACTCATTGATCTATCACAAACAGCTGATAAGAAGGTACCATCCATACCAACTTGTACTAATGTTTCGAAAATTGTTTCTACAAAAAGTGCAGGTTGGAAGAAAAATTATAAACAAGTATGGATAAAGAAAAGTAAGAAGAAACCTACCACCATGGCTAGGGTGGATAGGGGAAAGAGTGTGGAAGATAAATCCCCACATAAATCCCACCATACCAAGAATACGACTCAGTAACTTTATAAAGAAGATGGAAAAAAATCAAGGTTTGTGGGTCAATGCTACTGGTGTAATAAATTTGGGCATTATGCACTGGATTTTTGGTACAACCCCTTAAATGTAAAAGCACAGAGAAAGCTCATCTCAAGGGGGAGAAATCCAGAGAATAAGAAGTAACATCCACATATCCAAAAGCATCTGTATACTGCAAAAATATTTGGAATGTTAGATAACATATGTGATGTATGTAATAGGAGTGATCACATGAATGGTACATGTTCATTTCAAAAGGTACCCAAAAATGATGAGAAAAGAAGATCACAAGAGCTGGTTAAGAAAGAAAAAGCATCATTGGGAATAAATCAGCTGAATAATGTGAAAAAAAATTCTCCCAAGAAGATTTAAAGAAGGAAAGATGAGAAGTCCTTGGATTCTAAATCCAAGAAGGTGAATGGTGGTGCATACAAAAGAACTACTAATAGGGATTCCAATCAGAATATTCCATGTAGAATATCCAATCTTAATGCCTTAGTCCCTAATGATATATTGGTGGTTTGTCTAGAAGATTTGGAAAGAATGAGAAAGTTGGAAGATGCACAGGCTAAGGCTAGCACTAAAAACAAAAAGAAGATTCTACCTGAAGACAAATAAGTTCTGTGTGTGAGGTGCAAAAAGGGTGTTCATACTGTCAGAAAGTGCTTCAAATTTATTCCAGCCCAACAAGAATTCATGAAGAGGTTGAAAGTTTCACCGGGAGATTCTAGTTCATGGAAAGCTCTTGAAGAAAGAATATTCACACACAAAGAGATAGAAGAAGTATTGAGATCCACACATCCACATTCAAAATTAAAGATCAAATGTGAAAGTGTGAGGAGTGGAGAAAATGGGGCATCTTGGTTGATAAAATCATCTCAACCTTCCTGCTCACATTGAAGAAGCATGGAAGATCCACCTCATTTCATTAAATCTTTTTTTTATTTTATTTGTTATTATCATACAAGGAATTGATGGTGAAGTAAGATCTCAGGGTGAAAACCTGGGATTCAGTGAGGAGAAGTGTTCCCTTGATGGGGAGACACATGAAGAAGCTGTCAGAGTCATTAACTCAACCATTATCGACATCAGTTGGTATAAAATTCAATTAATCTGATGATTTTATGAAGATCATGTCATTGGAAAAGGTATTTTATGTCTTAATCTCTCATCCTATGTTACTCAAAATAAATATATTTTTTACAAAGGGAGAGTAACTAGGTTAATGAGTGACATAAGAAGAATGAAAGTTCCCCAAGGCCACTTATCCTTCTAATTGCACTTGAATGTTTTTGATCCTTTTGATGAAGTGAGTGCAGGAATTTCAGGATTGATTATTTCTTATCACATTCAATATCTTTGTCCTGGAATGAAAGTGGAAAACCCTTGAATACAAGTGTAGTAGATCTCATCTCATGAGGTATCACGATCAGTGGATAATGGACAGCTTTGTTTTCTAAATCAAACTCTCTTGTTTTCTACATCGAGCTTTGCTCAAGTAGACTTAGAGTGAAATGATTGATGGCACACTGCTTAAGTAAGGACTGATACCCTCTATAACATGAACTTTTTATTTCTTGTCAATAAGGGGGAGATAAAGTGAAATGAAAGTTTGAAATGAAAGGGTGAGAGAAACAAGTAAAGGGG
Source organism: Viscum album (assembly GCA_963277665.1). Lineage (NCBI taxonomy): Eukaryota > Viridiplantae > Streptophyta > Magnoliopsida > Santalales > Viscaceae > Viscum > Viscum album. The sequence goes on from OY728157.1 coordinate 2,001,485,381, forward strand.
AGAGAGAAGATTCTTATTTTGAAATTAACACATTCATTTGAGGAGACTTTGTAGTATTGACAACAAAATACAAAGGGGGAGATTATTGGGACCACTTTGTGTATAAATATTGTATTTTTTGTCAACAGTTGTCAATACTCGTCAAAATGAAGAAGGAGATGAAGAAGGACTAAAAATTTAGTGGAGATTGGCCGAAGTGAGGTTTCCTGGAGAATTGTTATGGAATCATATCATTGGATGTCATACTTGAGAAATTCTCTAAGAAGATCAATTCAGAAGATTGTTGAACTGATACTAAGTTCAAAGAACTTGTGTCAAAGGTGACACATTGTTTACAACAATGAAGAATGGTGAAGTATCATCCATCTAAGGATGATTGAAGAAGAACGAGGATTTAAAGGAAAACATTCAATGCTTCACGAGTGCATGATAACCATGCTAGAGCTTACTTGAAGAAAAGAATCATATGATTTGAATGAAGTATAGAATGATGGGTGAAGAAGAATAGAGAGTGTGGAAGGACTTGGCATTCCAATAAGGTCATGAATTACACATTCCCTTAAAATCAGATGATTTTTTCACTGTTCTTAATGTTCCAAATACATATATTAAAGGTGATACATTGTCTGCAACTTTGAAGGTATTTGAAGAAGCTTCAAGCCTCCACTTTTGGATGAAGATAGATGATTGGAGTTATTTGGAATTAACACTCCAAAAGGAATTGAGGATTTGAATTGAGGAGGAAAGAATTACTTTGGAATTTATATTCGAAGAAGAATGGACACAACTATGACGATGCTTTTTCTGATTTTTATTTCACAAATATCATAAGTTTGGAGAACTTTTGATGCAATCCTTATGAAGAGTAGAGAGAGTAAAGAAGTGATTTTGGAAAAGAAAAAAAATGGCGCGCAAGTCAAGAGTGGCATGCAAGTATTTTCGTGCAAGTGTAAGTGGCGCGCAAGTCATATTTCAAGATCATCACATCAAAATTTGTCAAAGGAAATAAAATGGCATGCAATTTAAATATTGGCGCACAATTGAAAAAGTGGCGCGCATGTATAAGTGGCGCGCAAGTGTGGCGCGCAAGTATAAGTGGCGTCCAAGTGTGGCATTAAAGTATAAGTGACGTGCAAGTGTATTTTGCATGCAAGTCATATTCCAACATCATCATATCAAAATATGACAAAGGAAAGAAAGTACCACGCTAGTGATGGAAGGGCACACAAGTGATGGAGCGGCACACAAGTAATGGAGTGGCACTCAAGTAGGAACGACATGCAAGTGTATGTGGAGCACAAGTCCCCAAAATGCATATAAATAGAGGAATAGACTCCACATTTTTGTAATGCTCAACACTTAAAAAGAAAATTAGAGCTCTGATCGTGCAAGTAGTAGAAGTCGGCGCGCAAGCTGAAGTAATGCGCAAGCTGAGGGTTATTTATAAGCCGCACAAGTTTTGCCACCCAAGTTTTTCCGCGCAATTTTTTCCGCGCAAGTTTTGCCACGTAAGTTTTTCCACGCAAGTTCTATCTTTCAAGTTGCCAGAGGCGCGCAAGCAGGGAGGTGCTCTCAAGAAGTGTGCTGTGTATAAGCCAAAGGTGGTGCGCAAGTTGTGAGTTGTGAACAATTGTGGCATGCAAGTATTTGATGGCACACAAGCAGGGAGGCACGCAAGCAGGGTGGTGTGTAAGTAAGGATTGGTGCGCAAGCTTTGAGTTGTTCTAGAAGTTCTTACCAGCTTCTGATCAACTAAGATTATGCTAAGTTGGTCTAAACTTCATTGTTTTTAAAATCACAAATAGAAATTTTGATTCTAGAAAGAATAAGAAGAAGAACAAGAGCCCGGTGCAGATGATTTTTCACTGAAAGAGAACGTGTGAAGAAGAGTAGGTTTCAGTGTAGCTGGTTGTGCATTGAAGAAGCAGAAGAAGAAGAAGAAGAGTGTGCAACTTACAGGTTTGCTGCATAGAAAGAAGAGAAGAAGAAGAAGAAGAACATAGTATGACCAATTAAATCCTACAATTATTTAGGGTAGTTCAATTCAGATGATGCTATGTGAGCTAATCCCCAGTTTATGAATAATCACATTGGTATATGTGATTCTGGCCAATAAGAGAGAAGAATATTTAGTGTAGTTGGTTATTTCACTAAGAAGAAGAGAGAATAAGATTTAGTGCAGTTGGTTGTTGCACTAAGAAGAATAAAGAATAAGTTTAGTGAATTTGGTGTTGCACTAGAAAAGAAGAGAAGGAAAGAAGGAAAAATTTCTTGCCTACTACTTTGCAAGTAATTAAGTGAAGATCACTAAATAAGACCAAGAGCAGAACCTACCTTTTGAAGAAGGAAGAAAATTGTCTCCATAGGCATTATAAAGAACCAACTAGAGGTCACAAGTTATACTAGGTCATCACCAGTCCAAGGAATAGGATTGTTCCCCACACCCTCTAAAGTGTAGGGACTCACACTGGCTAGAGGATTGCTTTCCTAGACACTCCATTGTAACATCATATTACATTATAGTGGATAATCCATGCACTGGTCATTTAAATGCATGGAAAGGACGTAGCTACTCTTATTGAGTGGTGAACCTTGTAAAAATATCATGTGCTTATTTTTACTGCTTTTTATTATTTCATACGACAGGGAAAAGAGAATAAGAGAATCAAGATCCTAATAGGTCAAGAGGTACAAGGATAAAAGTTGGCATTGGTTTAAAAATTCCCAAAAACTGATTCGACCCCCCTCTAAGTGTTAGGTATATCCCGAAATGGTCCTCTCAATTGGTATCAGAGGGAGGTTAACCTCTGTTGGATTCTATACAGTGAAGTTATTCTCTTTTGAAGATTTTAGTTTCTCTCTTGAATTATCAATGAAGTGCACTTTCAGTGAAGACTGAGTTATCTCTGAACAGAAAGCTATATCTATTAAGACTATGATGAATAGGAAAAAGAAGGAGAAGAGAAAGTTAAAGAAGAAGTCCCTCCTATCTAAAGAAGAGGATGTATCTGGTTCTCCATATTTGGAAGACATTGAAGACACACCAGACTTGGAAAGTTATGAGAAGGTGGATAAAGTTTCCACTAAGAAGATATATAACCTTCCTACCTCAAATGATAAGAAGGTATGTGTTAGTACATTTGGAAATTATTATCATGATGAAAATGTTGGCACAAGTGGTGATGATCAATCTATAACATCTCAAGAAATATCAGTTGACAGATTAAAAATGATTGTGCATGGTATTCCTGAAGAGAGTACATCTCTTGTTTGTGGAGTATTTCAATGCATGTAGGAAAATATCACTCAAGTGGAAGAAGAAACTGATGCTTTAGAGAAAGGCTTACAAGAAAAAATTGTTGAATGTTTAAATATATCCAGACGGGTTGAAGCCTTTGAAGCAACCAAGAATGGATTTGAAGAAAGTTCTTTAAAGTGGCTCAAAGTTGTTGAAGAAAAGGATGGATTAAAAAATATTCTAGAACAGAAGATCCATGCACTTGAATATGATCTTGAAAAGATAAATGTTTTCAAGAAGTTATATTCGGAAGAAAAATCCCAGAAGATCAAAGAACTTGAATCTTTGTTACAAAACAAAGTAAAGATGCATGAAGATAAAGTTTAAAGATTAAATAAGTCTTGTGAAGAGAAGATGACCATGATTGAAGACCAGAAAGTCATCCCCAATATGAGATGTCTAGAACTGGAAGCTCAGTTGACCAATCTTGAGAAGGCACATATTGAGTCTCCACAAAAGAAATAAATTGTAGCTGTTGGAACTCAATGTTCTCTAGAGGATTCTACTATCAAAAGACCTCCAACATGTGATAATAAGATCATGGATTCACTCATTGATCTATCACAAGAAGCTGATAAGAAGGTACCATATGTACCAACTTGTACTAATGTTTCGAAAATTGTTTCTACAAAAAGTTCAGGTTGGAAGAAAAATTATAAAGAAGTATGGATGAAGAAAAATAAGAATAAACCTACCACAATGTCTAGGGTGGATAGGGGAAAGAGTGTGGAAGATAAATCCCCACATAAATCCCACCATACAAAGAACAAGACTCAGTAACTTTAAAAAGAAGATGGCAAAAAATCAAGGTTTGTGGGTCAATGCTGGTGCTGTAATAAATTTGGGCATTGTGCATAGGATTGTTGGTACAACCCCTTAAATGTAAAAGCATAGAGAAAGCTCATCTCAAGGTGGAGAAATCCAGAGAAGAAGAAGCAACATCCATATATCCAAAAGCATCTGTATACTACAAACAGATTTGGAATGTTAGATAACATCTGTGATGTATGAAATAGTAGTGGTCACATGAATGGTACAGGTTCATTTCAAAAGGTACCCAAAGATCATGAGAAAAGAAGATCAAAAGAGCTAGTTAAGAAAGAAAAAGCATCCTTGGGAAGAAATCAGCTGAATAATGTGAAAAAAAATTCTCCTAAGAAGATTTCAAGAAGGAAAGATGACAAGTCCTTAGATTCTAAATTCAAGAAGGTGAAGGGTGTTGCATCCAAAATAACTACTAATAGGGATTCTACTCAGAAGATTCCATGTAGAAGATCCAATCTTGATGCCTTAGTCCCTAATGATATATTGGTGGTTTGGCCATAAGATTTGGAAAGAATGAGAAAGTTGGAAGATGCACAGGCTAAGGCTAGCACTAAAAACAAATAGAAGATTCTACCTAAAGACAAAGAAGTTTTGTGTGTGAGGTGAAACAAGGTTGTTCATACTGTCATAAAGTTCTTTGAATTTATTCCATCCCAACAAGAATTCATGAAGAGGTTTAAAGTTGCATCGGGAGATTCTAGTTCATGGAAAGCTCTTGAAGAAAGAAGATTCACAGACAAAGAGATAGAAGAAGTATTGATATCCACACAGCCACATTCAAAATTAAAGATCAAATGTGAAAGTGTGATGAGTGGAGAAAATGGAGCATCTTGGTTGAGAAAATCATCTCAGCCTTCCTGCTCACATTGAAGAAGCATGGAAGATCCACCTTATTCTATTAAATCTTTGTGTATTGTATTTGTTATTATCATACAAGGAATTGAAGGTGAAGTAAGATATCAGGGGGAAAACCTGGGATTCAGTGAGGAGAAGTGTTCCCTTGAGGGGGAGACACATGAAGAAGCTTTCAGAGTCATTATCTCAATCAGTATCAACATTAGTTGGTATAAAATTCAATTACTCTAAAGATTGTCTGAAGATCATGTAATTGGAAAAGGTATGTTGTTTCTTAATCTCTCATCCTTGGTTACTCAAAATAAATATATTTTTAAAAAGGGTGAGTAACTAGGTCAATGAGTGACATAAGAAGAATTAAAGTGCCCCAATTCCACTTATCCTGCTAATTTCACTTGAATGTTTTTTATCCTTTTGTTGAAGTGAGTACAAGAATTTTAGGATTTATTATTTCCTATCACATTCAATATCTTTGTCCTAGAATTAAAGTGGAAAACCCTTGAAGAAAAGTGTAGAAGATCTCATCTCATGAGGTATCACGATTAGTGGATAATGGACAACTTTTTTGTCTAAATCAAATTCTCTTGTTTTCTACATCGAGCTTTGCTCAAGTAGACTTAGAGTGAAATGATTGATGGAACACTGCTTAAGTAAGGGCTGATACCCTCTCTACTGTGAACTTTTTATTTCTTGTCAATAAGGGTGAGAGAAATTGAAATGAAAGTTTGAAATGAAATGGGGAAAGAAACAAGTAAAGGGGAGAGAGAAGATTCTTATTTTGACATTGAAACATTCATTTGAGGAGACTTTGTGGTATTGACAAAAAAATACAAAGGGGTAGATTGTTGGGACCACTTTGTGTATAAAGATTGTATTTTTTTCAACAATTGTCAATACTTGTCAAAATGAAGAAGGAGATGAAGAAGGAATAAAAAGTTAGTGGATATTGGATGAAGTGAGGTTGCCTGGAGAAATTCTATGGAATCATATCATTAGATATCATAATTGAGAAATTATCTAAGAAGATCAATTCAGACGATTGTTGAACTGATACTAAGTTCAAAGAACTTGTGTCAAAGGTGACACATTGTTTAAAACAATTAAGAATGGTGAAGTATCATCCATATAAGGATGATTGAAGAAGAATGAGGATTTAAAGAAGACCATGCAATGCTTCACGAGTGCATGAGAACCATGCAAGATCTTACTTGAAGAAAATAATCATATGATTTGAATGAAGTAGATAATGATGGCTGAAGAATAAGAGAGAGTGTGGAAGGGCTTGTAATTCTAAGAAGGTCATGAATTACACATTCCCTTGAAATCAGATGATTGTTGCACTGTTCTTAAAGTTCCAAATACATGTATCAAAGGTGATACATTGTCTGAAACTTTTATGGTATTTGAAGAAGCTTCAAGCCTCCACTTTTGGATGAAGAGATATGATTGGAGTTATTTGGAATTAACACTCCAAAAGGAATTGAGGATTGGAAGTGAGGATTAAATAAGTACTTTGGAATTCATATTCCAAAAAGAATGGACAAAACTATGACGATGCTTTTAATGATTTGTATTTCATAAATATCATAAGTTTGGAGAACTTGTGTTGCAAGCCTTATGAAGAGTAGAGAGAGTAAAGAAGTGATTTTGTCAAAGTAAATAAAGTGGCGCGCAAGTAAAGAGTGGCGCTCAAGTATTGGCGCGCAAGTGTAAGTGGCGCGCAAGTCATATTTCAAGATCATCACATCAAAATTTGACAAAGGAAATAAAATAGTGCATAAGTTAAATATTGGCGTGCAAGTCAAAAAGTGGCACACAAGTATAAGTGGTGCACAAGTGTACGTTGCGCGCAAGTCATATTCCAACATCATCATATCATAATATGACAAAGGAAAGAAAGTGTCGCGCTAGTGATGGAAGGGCGTGCAAGTGATGGAGCGGCGCGAAAGTAATGGAGCGACACACAAGTAGGAATGACGTGCAAGTGTATGTGGCACGCAAGTCACCAAAATTCCTATAAATAGAGGACTAAAATCCACATTTTTGTAATGCTCAACACTTAAAGAGAAAATTAGAGCTTTGATCGCGCAAGTAGTAGAAGGCGGCGCACAAGCTGAAGTGGCGTGCAAGATGAGCATTATTTATAAGCCGTGCAAGTTTTTCTGTGCAAGTTTTTCCGCGCAAGTTTTGGAGTGCAAGTTCTATCGTGCAAGTTGCCAGAGGCACGCAAGTAGGGAGGTTATCTCAAGAATTGTGTTGTGTATATTCCAAAGGTGGCGTGCAAGTTGTGAGTTGTTAACAATTGTGGCATACAAGTATTTGATGGCACGCAAGCAGGGAGGCATGCAAGCAGGGTGGCACACAAGTAAGTATTGGCGCGCCAGCTGTGAGTTGTTCTAGAAGTTCTTACCAGCTTCTGATCAACTGGGATGATTCTAAGTTGATCTAAAATTCATTGTTTTTACAATAACAAAGAGAACTTGTGATTCTAGAAAGAAGAAGAAGAAGAGGAGCCCGGTGCAGATGGTTTTTCACTGAAAGAGAACGTGTGAAGAAGAGTAGGTTTCAGTGCAGCTGATTGTGCATTGAAGAAGCAGAAGAAGAAGAAGAGTGTGCAGCTTACAAGTTTACTGCATAGAAAGAAGAGAAGAAGAAGAATAATAATAGAGTATTCCCAATTGAAGCCTACAATTATTTAGGGTAGTTCAATTCATATGATTCTTTGTGAGCTGATCCTCAGTTTCTGAATAATCACATTGGTATATGTGATTCTGGCCAAGGAGAGAGAAGAAGATTTAGTGCAGTTGGTTTTTGCACTAAGAATAAGAGAGAAGAAGATTTAGTGAAGTTGGTTGTTGCACTAAGAATAAGAAAGAAGAAGTTTAGTGCAGTTGGTGTTGCACTAAAAAAGAAGAGAAGGAAAGAACGAATAATTGCTTGCCCACTGCTTTGCAAGTAATCAAGTGAAGAGCACTAAAGAAAACCAAGATCAGAACCTACCTTTTGAAAAAGGAAGAAGACTATCTCCATAGGTAGTATAAAGAAACAGCTAGAGGCTGCAAGTTGGACTAGGTCATCACCAGTATAGAGAAGAGGATTATTTCCCACCCCCTCTAAAGTGTAGGTACTCACATTGTCTAGATGATTGCTTTCCTAGCCACTCCATTGTAACAGAATATTACATTATAGTGGAGAATCCATGCACTGGTCATTTCCATGGATGGAAAGGATGTAGCTACTCTTATTGAGTGGTGAACCTTGTAAAAATATCGTGTGCATATTTTTACTGATTTTTATTATTGCATGCGACAGGGAAAAGAGAATAAGAGAATCAAGATCCTAATAGGTCAAGAGGTATAGGGATAAAGTTGGTATTGGTTTAAAAAGTCCCCAACACTGATTCACCCCCTCTCTCAGTGTTAGGTATATCTAAAACTGGTCCTCTCATATTTCATTTCTTTCATTGTAAAAAGTTATTTATGCATGTCACTAAGTTGAATAAAATAATTATGCATGTTCCTCCTTGCTGAAAAATTGAATTTCACTATTGATTAATACCATTTCACTGCTTGAAACTAAGTGTTGGGGGTGGGGGGGGGGTACTTGCTTACTGGTTTTTGTGTTTTTCATTGAAACTTCTTATTCTGTTGAGTGTTTACCATGCATCTTTATGCTATAATGAACATTCATTTGAATCAAACATTCTCAAATTGCTACACCCAGTTCATAGTGCACCAAAAAATTACATGCTATTTTTTGAGTTGTATTGGAAATATTTGTTACTATCTTTATTGATATTGCATCTACTTTCCTGTGAACTTGATTTAAATTAATCTTTGTGGAAAATAAATTCTTTGAAAATTAATGTGACCCTTAAAACTTGTCATAAATCTACTTAATTGAAAATATATTTGAACATCATTTGTTAAATTTTTCTTCTCCACCTTTGGATTCAAAATTGGGGAAAAATATGGGTTTTATGTGTGGGGGAGGGGGTCAACTCATGTTGAGATAAACTTTTTTTAATGATAAGTCCATCAATTTATAATGAAGCTTCAAACTTTTTGTTAAAAATGGTTAAACATTTACAAAATTCTTTCATAATTTTAGGATTTACATTGTACCCAAATGGGTCTTTCCTTAGGATGATGATTGATTAGTAGTTAGTAACCGCTTTGAATCTTAAATTAATTTGGGTGAATGATTGTTTAGTGATTATACTTGGTGATTTTATGAAAATTTGGTTTAGGGACTACCTTTGAGAGTGATATGGGTAACCTGTTTGTGGAGTTATGATCATAATATTTGGAACTGGAAGTTTGATCTTGATCCTAGGGGACACACATTTTTATTATTTATAAATGTAATCATTTTAATGTTCCAATGTTAATGATTTTTATATAAAATTTTATAATTGGAGTAGTTTGGACATCTGGGATCCCACAGTGAATCTCTGAGACCCTAGTTGCTGCGTGCATTTTTGTTTACTATAAGCCCTATGTACACTTTAAATAAGTGAATTTTCCAGTGCTTAGCACTTTATACATGATTTGGGAAAAATAAAATAAAGTGTCTTGGTTCCAAAAATGAGTTCATCAAGGTGAGAGGAGTGATGTACGCTGGATCAAGAAGAGGTCAATTTGTTTATATGGGAGTCATTTAGGTTGTATTAGTAAGGTGTTTTAGAAAAAAATATATTTACTTTTGGAACCAAGGCGAAAATTCAAATTACAAAGTTCCTCTGGTTATGTTTTTAATTCCACTAATATTTTTCCACTTGTCACTCTTGTATTTAGAACATGAGCTTGGAATGAAATGATTCAATAAGTAGTATCACCTATGTGGCATGACATCTTTATTGTTTGATGATTCATATCTTTCTAGGATTTCAACGAGAGTTTCATTTAAGTCAATATTCATTTGAACAAATCAATATCTAAAGCCTATTGACATGTTTTTGTCCTTTGTTTCAAATTGTGGGACATGTTACTACCTGAGATGAATCATTAAACACACTTATGTTTTTCAAAGTTTATATAAAATATGGGATTGTTTGAGGATAGACAATGTTTAAGTGTGGGAGAATTTGACGTGGATCTAATTTTTCATAGTTTTCCACATCTTTTATATAGTTTTTGTCAATTTTATTATTTATTTTTGTACTTTTTATTCAATAATCATACTTTTGTTTTTATGACTAAATTTTTTAACTAATCAATTTTTATAATAAATTGTGTATTTTTAGTATTTAATGTAATTTATTTAATTACTTACTTTAATTTTATAATTTTTATTAATTATTATTTAGATTAGAAGTATAAATGATTTATTAAAATTTGACATTCTTATTATTTAATCAATTGACGTAAATATTTGAATTTAATTAATTAATTCATTACTTCAACTTTTAATCTTTTAACTTTATCTTTTTAACATTTAATAACTTTATTAATTAAATTAAATCACATTATTTAATTTTAATACTTCTAATTCAATTTATTAAGGATAAATTAATTTCAATATATAATTGTTTAATTTAAATTAACTTTCTTATTATATTAACCTTAATGATACTTACATTAAGTGTCTATTTAGTTTTAATTTAAGTTTTTTAATTTGATTGATTTATTTATTAATTTACGTTTGACATTCTTATTATCTAGTGTGTTCTTCATAGATCTAAATGAACCCACGCTGCCACTGCGAATGGAGAAGCTAAAGCCGTTGGAAAAAAGATCTAAAGCTTGTTGAAGCCACAGTTGTTGCAGATTTGGGGATAAGAAATCGCCTACGCCGTTGGGAGTACCGGAGCCGCCGCTACAGAAGGATGTCATTGCCGCCATTTCGGAGCTGTGATGTGCCACTGCTGGAGGATCCCCCATGCGCTGGGCCTGTCTCGTGAGACCGAGAAGACCCCCATAGGGCTGTACCGATTGGGGGGGGGAGGCAGAAGAAGGTTAAATAATAATAATAAATTAAAACAAAACTAAAATAAAAACTAATAAAAATAACTAAATTAAAATATTAAACGTTAATAACTATAAGTATATTATAAATATAAGATAATTAATTTTAATAAAACAAAATTAATAATAAAACTTTAATTAAACTAAATTAATTAATAATAACTTCTGAATTAACTTTAAATAACTTATTATTTATTTAATAATAAAATTTATCAATAAAATAAATAATAATAATAGTTCATAAATTAAATTAGTATAAACCATTCTAATTAACTTAAAATAGTAAATAATTTAATTTTCAAAATAATAATTAACTTTATAATTAACATTAATAATATTAATTAATAAAAAACAATAACTTAATAAAAGATAAAATTATGAAATATTTTAATGATTTTTTTAGTAAAATAATAACTGTAACTATTAAATATTTATTTATTTATTTCCATCGTGTTTTTAACAATTTTGTTTTGTATTTCCATTGCAGGTTCATAAGGAAAATGTAATCTCATCTAGGTTCACACAATGAAAGTACCGATGTTTGTTATAAGAGGAAAGATTAAATAGCGTGAGTTTGACTGAAAAAACTCATGTGTATTGTGCGAATGTGAGGAGCCAGCCTAAATTGGTGGAACACTGTGGTAATGAGCAGTAGATGACCGCGAGTTTAAAAGCACAAAAAGTTGCGAATTTGAGTGAGTGGTGAGACACAGATGGGGGGGAAAGATTCAAAGGGAGAACATTTGGACTTTCAACAACTTCTCTCTCATCGAAGCAGAGAGACTTGGTGGAAAACCCTGGAATTGAAAGAGCATTCGAGCAGAGCATCCTTGGAGAGTCCTTTCTCCCTCTTGTTTTTACTTCTTTCATTCTTCTCTTTAGATGTTTTCAATTACAGCTATGATCATGAACATGATTTCTTACTAAATATTATAGTTCGGCGAGAAATTTAAGTTATGCTAGTTATTTTTAAATCTTCCTTTTCACTTTATCATTTCAATGTATTCAGTATTATTCGGTGAGATCAATACTAAATTCATTCAATTTCTTTGTACCACTAAAACATAATTTCTAAATACACAATCATTCGATGAGATAGACTGTTGTTACATCTTTCAAAATATATTTAATTCAAGAAACTTCATAACTTACCGTTAGTTCGTTATGTTGTCTTTTTTGACATAAAAATTTACACAGTTAATCTATCTTGGAGTGGAGAACTCTGAGATTGATAAATAAGTCTGAAATAACTCCCGGAGAGGGAAGTAAGTCTTTATCTTTAACAATTGGTATATTGTAACATCTTTTAAGTGAATTGGAATTCTGTAAAACAAGTAGAGTTAAGTTTTTTCCAGGGTGTTTTATCTTGATTATTCATATTTCAATGTTCTATATTTTTTTGTTCACTGTTTCTGGCTTCATCATAGTTTAGATCAAAAATTTGAAACGATGTGTCACTTTACTGCTTGAAAAACAAATATACAAAAAAAAATTAAAAGTAAAAAAATAGGAAATCTACCCCGTTGCTGACAAAAGTGGGTCATTTAGAAATGATTTGGTCAAAATCACCTTCTCTATGGGTTTGACCCTTCTTTCCACATATACAGTAGTAAGTAGGAATATAAATTTTAAATATTGAATGACATCAACAATGGTCGGGTCACATGCCTTGAACATGAATCTTAGAATTTTGTGGGTCTTGGGTGCGACACATTCCGTTGGTTAAGTTCACTAACAAAAATAGCTATCACTTTACCTTCTGCATGGAGCCATTTGAATCCTTGTATAAAAGGCCGTGTCTTCTACCCATGTGCATAACATAGGTTGGGGAGACAACTATTATTAGTCCACATGTAGTGCAGAGGACAACTGATAATGTTAATCTAGTGATTGATAGGATTAAAGTAGATTAGGACTAGAAGAAGTCATATGTTGATCACATGAGGAGGAAATTCGAGTTCAAGATTAGGGAACATGTCTTTTTGAAGTTTTATCCTCAAAATCGGTAACTGAGGTTCAGTAAAGGGAGTAAGTTTTCTCATATATTCATCGTAATTTTTGAGGTGTTGGGACAAGTTAGTGAGTTGGCATATCAGCTGGCATTTCCACCAGGTTTGGAGAGGATCCACGACATATTTCATGTCTCCCATCTTTGTCGGTATCTTCAAGATAACTTCCATGTCATGGAATGGGTAGATTTGGATATCCATGATGACACAATGTTTGTGGAGTAGCTAGTAAAGATCCATGATCATTGGGATAAGGTACTTCATATAAGGTCCATTCTTTTTGTTCGTGTGTTTTGGAGGCATGGTGTCCTGGAAGAGAGTACTTGGGAGTGATAAGTGAAGATGTGTACTCAGTACCTGGAGCTGTTTTGAGTTTTTATTGTGTGTTTTTCTTTATGACGTGTTTCTTGAACCTTGTTTTCTATAAGATGAGTTATTTCCCTTTTCTATTATGTGTCATAAAATCCTTAAATATAAAGAAGGTAGGACGTGATCCCTAATCAAGATACATTAATGCAAATACGTTTAAACATGAGCGAGTGATTCAGTGCCTCCTAAAGAAGATAATATCTTGACATGGAGGAATAAATTTCCCTAATTCATGTTTTTGGGTAGTGTTTATTTTGGTTTTGTGGGTTGTATCTTGTGTTCAGTTGGGGTAATTGATTTCTGGGGAGGTGTTCTTGGATGTTGAGGTTTTACTTCATCTTTCGAACAAAAGAGGGTGGTTTATCCTTGAGAGGTATCTTACGAGGTGGTTGTTCGGACCTCTCATTCTCCTAGAATGGTTTTAAATTATCTAGGTAGAGAATAGTTTTTGAGTTATATTATGTAATGGCATGGACCACTCTAATACATTCCTTTATAAAAATACTATGATGGAGGTGTTCTAGCGAGTCTTAGTGAAGCACTTCAAGAACTTTCCAAAAATATAGTCATCTAATGGTAGGTGAGGGAGTTGGTAGGATGAGCATCGGTAGGTCAGGGCATTGGTAGGACGGGGAGTCGGTAGGTTAGGATTTGGTAGTATGGGGATCCATATATTGGGGCATTAGTTGGTTGGGTGTCGGTAGGATGTGAATCGTTAGTTTGGGCATTGGTTTGCTGGCATCATTGAGTCAGGCCTTGGTAGGTCCTATCGGTGGCTCAATGTTAATAGCTCAACATCAGTAGATTGTGTCTATGGATTGTGTTGGTGACTCAATATCAGTGATTCAAATATATGAATTGTATTTAAAAGTCAGGAATCAGTGACTCATGTCGGTGAGTTGTGTCGATGACTCACTATCAGTGAGTCACGTCAGTGACTCACCCATTATTGAGTCATTTTTAGCCCAAAATTTCCAGTTTCACCCCTATTTGATGTTAAATGATTTACCTATCATTTTTTTCCATTTTTTAATCCATTTCCACCATCTCTGATGAGAATAATTATATATTTAATATCTTAAGGCCCCTAGACTTTGAAATAGGAAAGTTGTGCGGTCAAACCATGATCCTAATTTTAAGTACATTGAAACTATCTCCCTTCTGTTGATGTAGGATCTTTCTCTTATAAGATGATAACTTCTCTTCCTTATGTGTTTCCATTTTCTCTTGGCGATCTTAGATACTTTCCTCTATATGGAGCCATGTTTTGTGTCGTATCCATCAATCCAATTTTCCTTAGAGTCTAACCCATTGCTCGCAATCCCATATTTTGGAGCATGAAGGAGTTGATGATCATCTGTCATTCCAGGTGGGGATATTTTTCTATATTTTAATTGTGTATCATTTGGGGTGGGTAAGCTCATGTCTCTTTGTGTTCATGGTTGAATCCAAGAATTACAAAGATAATATAACCCATAATAAAGATACTCAGACTTATTAAGATAACATGTTTTCTTACCATACTAATAAATGATGGGACATGGATGATGATGATTATTATCATTTGCTTTATCTATTATCTTTGATCCATGTTGTATATCATATGGGTTGTATCCTTCTAAAAATAATGTCCATTGGGGGTCTCTTTTTGTGCACCTATATGAATTTTGAATCAATATTGTATGTTTGGAAACATGATTAATCACGTATACGAAGTTAAATAACTGGATGACATGGGATTTAAATTGTTATATGATCTCCCATGAATAATGAAAGTGGAATTAAATAATAGTGTTGGCCAAATATGAATACATGCTATTTTATAGATGTGGATATGATCTATTTATGGTTATGTTCGGTTTCAGTTCCTTTTTTGGGTTGCGTGGTGCTACAGTTGGAAACATGGTTTTGGGTACAAGGGTGGATAAGGGGTTGGCTCAATAGGCATGGTGTGGTATGTTTGTGTAGTGGGGATGCGGATTTGGTGATGGTTGCTATGGGTTTCATGTATGGGGTGGTACATGTGGTGTAATGGAATCTCATGTTGGTAGATTATTTGATTGTGGAATGGATGAACTTTTTGTGCAGTGGGAATTCAATTGGTTGGTGTGTCGTTTTTTCTACTGGATGTGTTTATGGTCATGGTTTGATTATGTATATGTATTATAGGCATGGTTGTAAAGCGTTTTTGGGTTATTCTTTTACTTTTGGTGTGAAATTGTTGGCTATTTCCAGGGCGGGGATGGAATAAAAAAAAGAATTTTTTAATGAAGAATGACAGTTGGTTAAATGGATTGGTTGGGGTAATAAATTTGGTTTATGATTGATTGTGTTGTTATGCATTTAGATATAGTGGAAAAGGTATTTTGTGTGGGCTAGTTTTTTTTGAAAACCCATAGTTTGGTATAAGTGTTTGGTAACTATATATATACTTGTAGTTCCTTTTTATTTCTATGTGCACCACACCCGTTTTGAGCACTATGCGCCGAACACCACCACTTTTATGGGGGATGGTGTATTTCCCAACATCATGGTAATAGGATGGATGAATGGTTATTAGTTCATATATGATCCCTCTTTTAGGAAGTGATCATCCAAAACACTTCGAGTAGGCTGTAATGCCTTGAGGTATAATACCTGATGTATGCAGGCAAGGTGTGTTTTACCAGGTGTCTACGGGAAAGATGGGGTTCTGGTTGTTGCCCAGGTGTTAGTGGGTAAGATGTGGTGTTGATTAGGGCTCGGGTTTGTGCATGAAGGTTTTGACTGTGGGGCTTGTGGAAGAGCGTGGTTGCGTTCGTACATTTTCCACTAGGGATGAGCAGTTAACTAGTGGGATGTGGTACGGGGTACCAAAATATTGATGTAATTATTATATTACTTTTATTGGATTTCATTGTTTGGTGAGTGTACCTTGGTGAGGCTCGGGTGGTTTGTATTCCTTGATAGGTTCTATTTTTTTGTATTGTTTTCTCATAGGGGCTTTAGTATTATATTCCAAATTATTCACTAGAGACATTGGATTTTCCATAATGAGTATACTTGTATCCTCACCCTATGAATATAAACTTTTTTCAAGGTTGCATGAGCATAAAAAGGATTGTATTGGATCATACTAGCTCGAACCATTGTGGAAAATTTCTATTTCACTTCTTATCTTTTTTTTTGGAACTTATGTTGGAGTTTTATTGTTCATTCCACAATTTTCTTTTTTGAACATACATGTGGGATGTATTTTTTCATTACTTTTATATTGACTGTTTGGAGTTTTTTTTTTGTATTTACCATCTTATCTCTTGATCCTATTTCCAATATTAAGGGTAATTCCTTGAATTTCTGAGATTATACACCCTTAGTGCTAGTCTCCACCTAGGAGCCTACTAAAGGCAGGACTCAGGGGTAATTATCCCCCTTTCTTCATTACTAGTCTAGGAGGGGTATATTTGGAGAGAGGGGGTCATGAAAATTAGGATGTTTTTTATCAAAAAAATTAATTAATGACATATGGAGGGAATTAATTAAGGGATTTTTTTATTTTTTTAGGAACCAATTTTTTATTTGTGAAGAAATTTGGAGAGTAGGTTTGTAACAAACTAGTGTTTTTAGTAAAATTTTCTTCATGAATTATTGTGTGAGAAACAAAATAAGGCATTGTTTCATTACTAAATACTATTAAATTAATCATTAATGAAATAAATTAAAATTCAAAACATTTAAAATGGTATAAAAATAAAAAATAAAAAATATATACTCGAAATATATGGCTCACTCCAATCTACTAGAATCATTGCCCCAACTTAAAAAACTATAAAAATGAAACACAATATTTGTAAACTAGGGAAAAATATATATAAAAATTAAATATAAAACCTTGATAGGAATTAATTTGAATAAATAATTAAGAAATGTAAAGGTATTTACTGGTGTAAATGTGATTTTTGGAATAGTAATGTGATCATTGTAATAGTAACCTGACCTTTGGGAGTTGTATTCTGACTATTTGGAATAGAAACCTGACCGTTGGAATAGTAATTTCACCTCAAAATAATTAATTAATATATAAATAATTTTTAAAATGATTAATTTAAGTAAATATAATTTTTATAATTCTAAAAAATACATATCATGACTAAAAATCTCAATGAAATTATAAACACATTTTTAATAAACTTAATTTTAATGTATTCTATAAAATGATTTTTGTATATTAAAAAATAAAAGTGCCTATTTTATAAATTTATTTTGATAAAATTAAAATAATTTTTTAAATCATCACATCACAATTGTAGAAGGGTTATTTTTTTTAATTATCTGAAATACATAAATTTTTAGGTAAATAGTAAAAAACAATTTTCCACAGAACTGATGTATCATAAATTACCCTCTCCCTTTCAAAAATATATACTAAAAAATTAATCATACTATATGTTAAAATTATATTAATGAAGCTAATATTTTTTAATTATCATATTTATTAATAATATAAAATTCACACTTCCCTTTCTCTCCCTTTTGAATACATTTCATTAATGGTTTGTGAATAACCTATGGAGGAATTTTCAAGAAAATTCTTATAAAAACCCTCATAAATTTATAGTATAAATTATATATAATATATAAATATTTAATTACATGTATTATATTCTTATATAATTAATTAAACTAATTTATTACATACATTTAACAAAATAGTAAAATTAAGGGAATATGAGAAATTTTTATGAAAAACCTGATATAAAAACACTTGTATTTCATAAATGGAAATTAAGAAATTTAATAAAATGGTTATAATAGATTAATATTTTTATTAATTTTAATAATTTTCTTCTTTATTAGTGTTTTAATAAACATAAGTTTATTATTCATGAGGTGAAAAGGTGATGAAATTAAATGGGAAATAAGGTAAGGGGATTCTTGAACCAAATTCATTTATTTGGTCTATTATTTTTTTAATGGTATGAATGTTCATATTATGTTCTTTATTTTTTTCCTTTTAATTATAGGATATAAATCTTCTTTCCAGGTCAAAGTGTTTTCTAGAAAAAACTCTTATTTTTTCAAAGTGACTTCAATTTCCTAAATATCGTACTTTACTCATCCTAAAAAACTTATTGTCCACTCAATAATAATGATGTATCATGTCTATGTATGATTTATATATTTCATTTGGGAACCAAAAAGTTTATTCAAGGCTGTGTGCTCCTTATGAAACACATTCTCTTCCTTGAGATTACTTTATGACTTTGATTGATATATGTTCCATGTGGCATGTATGATAATGTAAAAGTAATGATGTGATGGGTGGGAATGAAATTATATATCCTTACAATGCTTTTGGAAATGTTATGTTTCTCTTGAGATAATTTCAAATATACATGAACATGATGCTAGCCTTTTTTGCAATGAATATGTTATGATTATAAAAAAATGTTGTGCCTGAACATGATGCTTTCTATGTTCACAACTATGTGTGGTATTGACCATTATGACATGATGTCTCATTTTAATGCATTTCCATATTCAATGAATTTATCACTTGTTTCACTCATATTGTTTTTTATGACCTAATTATTATGGTATCTTGATGATGTTTATTACCACCCATGTTATATTGATACATTTTACTTATTTATCCTCCTACAAGGCTTTCATCTCTCTCATTTAATTGATGTATATCCTTATGTGATTACATATACTAAATAGAATACGCGGGACACAAAGAATATATAGAAGTAAAAATTAAATAATGTTTATGTTTTATTATGTAAAAGTTTTTTATAAGACTAATTTTACCAAGACACAAAACCATTTGATCCTAAAATTATAAAGCTATTATGTTTTTTATCTTTAAAATGATGTAATAGTCATGTAAGAAAAAGGTATGGTCACTCAAGTTGGTATCAGAGAATAGTTTAGTTAATTTTGGAATTAGGATTATGGAACATTCATAAATAACATTAGGATAATACTATGTATATCTAAACATCAAATAAGATTTAAAAAAAATATTAACATAGGGATCCCATAAGATATTACCTTATAGATAATTGTGCAAAAGAATAACTTATTTATTCATGATTTTTTGACATACTTTTTATTCCAAACATTTCTATTTAAGAAAATGGTGGCAACCAAGATAAATAAGGCCAAAAACACACATGAAGGAAAATGAAATGATTTTCCAAACAACATCCCCAATTCTATGGGATGTGGAGTTCAAAACATTATGGATATTCTTAATCAGCTATATTTGGATATAAATAATAATCTAAACTATGCATAATGTTTTTATTCTAACAAGAAGAAAAAACTAGCCATTGAGACCATTATGTGTCAATGACTACCATCGTTTAGTGGAAAATCAGCTCCACCGTTCATTGAAAAGTTGGTTAAATAAATTTTTAAGATATTTTTTGTGATCCATTTTTCTGAAAAGGATAAGGTGATTCTTGTGTATTATCATTTCTATGGATTTTATGATCAATAGTGGGAATTGGTATGTGACACCGAGATAAATGATGAAATAGAAGATATAAAGTTGGAGGACATTAAGAAAATATCTATTACCATGTATTTCCCTTGAACTCATTGAACAATGATGTAAATAAAATTCAAATAGCTAAAGAAAAAGGAAGGTGAATCTATGACAACTTATGAGGGAAAAAAAGGGTTTCATGATACAAATCAACTTTTTTTAATGAAAAAGTTTAGAAAGACAGATATATTAATTGGTGGATTAAAACCATGACTTCTAAAGGATATACAAATTTAAGTCTTTTGGAGTTATGAAGAAGTGGTTAAATGCACTCTCAATATAGATATGGATTTTTGAAAATGGTCCCATGGTTATGTAGATATCATGAGAATTGTAGAGTTTCATATAGGTTGGTCAAATGAAAAATAAAGAAATAGGATCAAACTACCCACATACAAAAAATGTCTGAATAATTATCATGAGAATCTCCTGAAAGGGAAGGGGAAATAAGTCAAGTGAGAGAGAAAACACCATCAATCTCATTAATGATGGATATAAATAAATAAGTCAAAAAACCCAATGGAGGAATGTAGGGAACCATATAATGGATCACTTATGGTTCAATACTTCAACTATGGAGATAAATGAAACTATCAAATCTAGTGCATTGAACTAAGAATCTTTGAGGGTAATCAGTGTTAGTATCCACAAAATCCAATGGATCAGGGGAAATATTATGCATCACTACTACATAAGTGTAGTATAAAAGGGAAGTTATACAATGTACACTTCCTAATCATTAAATAATGTAAAAGGTTTTATTTGAATCTAGTTATATGCATTCCTTTATATCCTACATGTTTTGTAGAAATATTTAATTAGAGCACTGATATGTTGAAATAAAGATATCTATAAGAACACATAGTGGTGAAGTCATTTCACCTTATGTGTTGGATTGTTATCCTATTTGTGTATGTGGGAAGATTATTCTAGAGAATCTCATAATATTTCCTTTGTTAGAATATGATGTTATTCTGGGCATGGATTAGATCTCATTATATATAGCACACATCGACTTTCAGTAAAAGGAAATCAAATTTCATATTCCAAATCATCTAATGGTCAACTATAAATGTAAGTAAGATCATTAATCTCCATTGAAAAAAATATAAATTGTGTGGGTGTTGATACCTCATGTATAAAAATAACAGGCCTAAATGTTTGTGTCAATGGAAAGCTTCAATATTGAGAAAACTCACATTTTTTGGGAATACACTGATGTATTTCCTGAAAATTTACCCAGACTTCTACCAGACTGTGAGGTAGTTTTAGAAATTGAAATCATACCCAGAGATAATATTATCTCAAAATTCCCCTATATAATGGTCCTAATCAAACTAGAAGAGTTATAGAATAATCTGCAAGAGAATTCTGAGAAAGGGTAAAAAATCCCCAGTGCATCATCTTGGGGTGATCTAGTGTAATTTTTCAAGAAAAGGGATGGATCAACGGGGTTTTTAATCAATTACCTGGAGCTATGTAAGACCACCATAAAGAAAAATCATACTCTTACAAGGATTGATGACTTTTTTGATCAAATATTAGGAGAGCATTAATTCACAAATGTGGATCTTCATTTGGATATCATCAACTGAAGGTATGGAAAGAAGATATTTAGAATACTGATTTCTGTACAAGGTATAGTTACTATATGTTCATAGTGATTCCCTAATGAATTACTAATTCCCTTGAAATATTCATTTATCTTATAAATAGAGTCATTATAGACTACGTCGATAAGTTTTTGGTCATTTTTGTTGATGATATTCTCATTTACTCCTAGAGGAAGATAGAACATGAAGAGGATCTAAGGATTATGATGGTGAAATTATAGAAGAATAAATTTACACTGAGTTCATTAAGTGTGACTTATAGATGTATCAAGTTGGATTGTTGGGTAAAGTGATCATGAGTTATGGAATTTATATTGACCTGTCAAAGAAAAAAGAAATTTAGTAATGGCCCATACCCACTAGTTCCATAGAAATATGTATTTTCCAAGGATTTAATGGTTACTATCAATGTTCGTTGATAAATTTATCCGGATTATATTTCTCATTATCTGTTTTTATATGAAATGGGATGAATAATGTCTTGATGGAAGAATGTGAGGAAATATTTAAGGAGATCAAGAATTTTCTAATCACAAAACATATAATTACACTGACAATAAGTCGAGAATTTTTTTTGATATACAATGATGCTTGAAATAAAGTCTTCGATTATGTACCCATGAAATATGATAAAGTGATAGCATATGACACACTACAGTTGAATATTCATGATAATAAATACCAAATGAATGTTCTAGAGATAAAATATGTAATCTTCACTCTAAATATTTTCTACCACTATTTCTATGGTGAGAAGTTTGACATATATAACTATCATAAGAGTCAAAATTATATATTCACATAGAAGGATCTCAACACGAGTCAAATGATATGGTTAGAGGTAATCAAGGATTATAATTTCTCTATTCACTACCATACAAGAATGGTGAACAGGGTAGAGGATTCTCTTTGAATAAAATAACCTTCCACTCTATCTATGATGCAGATTAACAAAGACCTTATCTTTATGGATATTAAAAAGAATTATTTTTAAATAATAATGTTAGGGAAGACATACTACGTTTCCCAAATGATTTAACAATCATAAATCTGAGGAAATATTAAAGAGGCATCAAGGGATGATCTTGAGTAACAAAAATAAAGTGAATTAAGAAAATAAAGTTATGATGCATGGGTTCTATATTGATGATGATAGTATTATTCTGTTTGGAACAAGGATTTATTTCCCTTAATCATGAAAGATAAATTAGGAGTGATTGGATAATACACATATCTCATTGTTGTCCATCCATCCTAGAAATTAAAATATTTACCATGATCATCAAAAAAAAGTTTAGTTGCACAACATGAAGAAGGATATTTTGGAGTCTATCTCACTATGTTTAGAATGTCATCAAGTTATTGTTGAGTGAAAAAACTCCAATGGGATGATGGAATCACTTTTAATACCCATAAATAAATGAGATAACTTCCCCTTTTTACATTGTCACTAGACTCCCAAAAACATCCAAATGAAGTAATGTGATATGGGTTATGGTGGATTCACTCACAAAGATGACACACTTTATCTCTATTTGAGAAGACATCACACTAGAACAACTTTACATGAGATATGTAAATTAATTGGTGAGGTGACATGGGATACCACATTCAATAATCTCTAATCATGATCCAAGGTTCACCTATCAATTATAGATAAGAATTCAACATCCTTTGATCATTGATGTGAATTTCAGCATGTCCTATCTCCCCCAAACTACTAACCAATATGAAAGTAATATTATTATACTTAAGGATATGGTAGGATATATCTCAATAGAATGTATAGGAGGATAAGATTAGCATCTCCCATCGGTTGAGTTCCTATATAACAATAGCTTCCACTCGAGTATTCAAATGGATCCATATGATTCTCTAGGTGGGAAGTGATATATAACTCCAACCTATTGAGATGAAGTTAGAAAATTAAATCTACATGGACCTGACCTTGTTAAAGAGATGATAGATATTATTCAAGAAATCCAAAAACATTAAAAGATACTTTGAATTAGAAAAAAAATTATTCTGACAGCCATCGAAGGTACTGGTAGTTTGATGTCAGAGATAAAGTATTACATCGAATATGACCTTGGAATAGATTCACATGGTTTGGAATGAAAGGGATGCTTAGCAGAATGGTAATTGCCCCTTTGAGATCCTTGATCGCATATGAGTAGTGGCCTATCGACTTGAACTTTCACAAAGTATGGATAAATTTCATGATGTGTTCCATGTATCACTCTTGAAGAAGTACATACACAAACTCTCACATATAATGAATCTGAAGGTTAAGAAACTAGATAATGACCTCTATTATGAACAATATCATGATATGATCTTGGAGCATGAAGATAAATTTCAACACAACAAGAAAACTCAACTTGTCAATGTGTTGTGTAGAAACCATAAGTATGCAGAGGGGAGTTGGGAACTAGTGGAAACAATGAAAAAAAGTATGCTCACCTATTCTTAAATGAGAATATGTGTCTAAATTTTAGGGATGAAATTTATAAAGGGTAGAAGGATGTAACAAAAATATGTTTTTAGTGAAATAATTTCCTAAATAAATGTGTGAGAAACCAATAAATACATTGTTTCATTGCTAAATATTGTTACTTTAATAAGAAGTGAAAACTTCTAAAATTTGATACATTACAACTTGGAATAAAATATCAAATAGATATGATAAAATAGAAAATAATGATTTACTTAATCTACAAGAATAATCACCCCAATGTAAACTTTATAGAAATGAACAAAAATATTAGTAAAGCATGAAACAATTTAGAAAAAATAAATATTGAATATTGAGATGAATTAAGTTGAATAATTTATTAAGGAATGTATAGGTATGAATATGAGGTAATGTGACCACTGTAATAGTATGTGATCGTTATAATAGTAACATGGACATTTAGAATAGTACCATGACCATTGGGAATAGTAATATGACTGTTGGAATAATGATTTGACATCAAACTAATAAATTATTTATAAATAATATTTACCAAGATTAATTTTAGTAAATATAAATTTGAAAATGAAAAAAAATAAATATCATGATTAAAAACACAAATAAAATATAAACACATTTTTAATAAACTGTATTTTAAAGTATTTTATGAACATTATTTTTTTATATTATAAATTAATATTACCTAATTTATAAGTTTATTTTTATGAAATTAATATCATTTCTAAAATAATCACATCAAAATTATTCAATAAAGATATTATGGTATTTTTCTAAAATACTTCATTTTTAGTTGAATCGTAAAAATAATTTTTTTCACATAACTAGTTGATCTTAAATTATATCATTAATGATGTAATGGTGATATAATATTTTATGGATTTTTTTTTCTGCCATGCATTATTTAATTTAATATTTTTTTCATTTATATTCTTTAAACCCAATTTTCAAATGTAATAAGAACTTCCCCAAACCTATAGTCAAAAGTGATTTCTTAAAATATAAATTTCTATTTGTTTCCACTTTACTTTTTAATAAACTAATGATATCTATTTATAAATGGGATTTAAAATCTTCAACCAATTATATTTAATTAATATATGATTTATAATGTGAAAAAGTTACTATTACATTTTTTACATTTGATATAATATTTTATTCAAAATTTTATTCAAAATTTTACTCTAAAAATACCTCTCTCCTTAAGTATAAACAACCCATCTCCCATCCCATGGAAAACTACTTCTCCCACCAATTAAACATAACAATATATACCCAAATCCTACCTACGATGCCTCTACTAATTAATAGGGATATTCTAGAGTGATCCAAATATAATCACCATGGAGTTATAATGTCAGACATACTAAGATACACCTAGGAGAGAGTAAGTTTTTATTAACTCTTCCCTATTTTCTTCTTCACTTTCTTCTTTTTATCAAATTATTTCAAAAAAATATACTAAAAAATTAATTCTAATGTAATTTCAAATTATATAAATTATGTTAATTGGCTATAATTATCATATTTATAACAAATATAAATTGCATACTTCCCTTTCCCGCCATTTCGACAATGTCCCATTAAAGGTCGGTTACCTACCTATGGATAAATTATAAATAAAATTATTATAACCACAATAATGGAAGGAAAGTATGAATAATATAAAATATAAATATATGTAATTAATTTTACTCTATGATTCTGGAATTAGTTATAATAATGTAAAATTTATATATAGCAGAATAGTGAAATTGAAGAAAAATATGAAATTTCTATAAAAAAATGTGATATCAAAATGATTGAATGTTATCAACAGAAATTAATAAATTCAATACTATGTTTATAATTGAAAAATATACATATAAATTAATATAATTAACTTCTTTATTAGTGTATTAAAAAACATAAGATTATTATTTAGGTGGTGCAAAAGCGAACAAAATAAGTGGGAATTAAGAAAAGGGGAATCTCAAACCCAATTTCTTTCATTGTGTTATTCTCTATTAAATGGTCTAAATTTGATTATAATGTTCATAAAATGAAATTTTCCTTTTAATTAGTTTATATAAATGTTACATCAATTTAAATGTGTTTTCAAAGAAATTCCTCTCTTTTTTCAAAGGGTCTTCAGTTTCCAAAACACCGTATTTTACCCATCTTTAAATACTTCAAGTCCACTCAAGAATAATGATATATTAAGTCCAATTATGATTTAAATTATTCATTTGTGAACCAAGAATATTTTTAATGAATTTATTCTACTTACAAAACCCATTATCTTCCTTAGATTTACTTCCTGATGTTGATTAATATATGTTCATTATGTCATGCATAATTGTGTAAATGTTATGATGTTACGGGTGGGTCATGAATTATATAGTCCTATAATTCATTGTGTAATGTGATGTATCTCATGAGATAATGTGAAATACATGTGAACATGATTTTATATTTTTTTTAAATGATGATTTTACTATTATGAAAATATTTTATATATGAACAAGATGTTATCTTTATTCACTGTTATGTGTGGTTTTGATCACTTAGACATTATGTTTCATTTTTAGGAATTTCTAGATTCCAACCCTTTATCAGATGTTTCCCTCATGTATTAAATTATGTTACTATGATTATGATGTGGTTATTTTTATTATGATCACCATGTTATTTTTATTTATATCCATTATTTATCCGCGTACTGGGCTTTTAGAACTCCCCTCTCATTAATGTATATCCTCAGATGATTACTTATACTAAGGAGAATACAAGGTCCACTAAGAAGCTATAGAAGAATGAATTTAATATTTTTTATGTTTCAGAATTTAAAAGTAATATATAATCCTAATTTTACAAATACACTATATCATTTTATCCTAGATTTATAACGTGATTGTGTTTTTTATCTTTCAAATGTTTTAATAGTCATATAAAAAATGTATGGTCAAAATAAGGTTCCCTTTTATAATAGAGGGGAGTGGGAACTATTATAATTTCTTATTTTATTAAATTAATAATAATTAATTTTCATATTAAAATGATCAAAATTGATAGGATTCAAATATATGATTATGATTACATGATTGTAACACCCTGACCCTTGAATCCCAGAGACGGTTCATTACTTTATTAAATTGGCATAGTTATAGGGAATAAAATACCAAAGGGATAAATAGTTAAATAATATTGGAAAATGATATTATATAAATGATACCCATTTTATATTGGAAAAACAAAATAAATCATTACATATGAAAAATATCAGCATCCATGAAACTCATTCAATGGATTTATTTGTATACCAAAGGGAAATGATATAAAA
The DNA here is from genome assembly GCA_963277665.1 of Viscum album. Taxonomy (NCBI): domain Eukaryota; kingdom Viridiplantae; phylum Streptophyta; class Magnoliopsida; order Santalales; family Viscaceae; genus Viscum; species Viscum album. The sequence continues at coordinate 2,001,512,646 of OY728157.1, forward strand.
ATAAGGGTGAAAACAAATTATCATTAAGGGTGAGTGAAATGGGAGATATAATTAATAAATAAGAATAAAAAATAGGGAAAGGTAAATAATTTAATACACGTTCCATTTAAACAAACTAGATAAGATATAATCAATATAGAAGGGTAAATAGTTGAGGATACATTCTATTTAAGGAAATAACTGAGAATGAAATACACCCACAAATATTGTCAAAGAAAAATGTTCTCAAGGATAGTAATAATAAGAACTGAATTATTAGTAATGGAAATGATTAATTATTAGATTCAATGCTTCCAATATAGATGGAACATTTACCTTCAAAACCACTCATAAGACATTTTATCATATTGGTTAGAAACACATCAAATTTTTTCAAATTATTTGTCTCATGATACTACCGATGCATCGAGATTATTTCATTATCGTGTCTCCAACTCTAATCATAATAGCCTATACTACATGGAAACAACCATGAATAGGTTTAATCCAACTGATTTTATCTAATGAGACTAATAAATCACCAAGGGGATATCTATAGTCTGGACCCATCCATATCGTACCTTTACAAAGCATTCCTCATATATAAAATAATAACTTTTATTAATAAATAATGGTACTTATCATAAAATATACATATTAAACAAATAATACTTATTTATCAGCAATTCACAAGTGGATGATAAGTAAAAAAAATTATTTTCATGTTTTTGAATGTAAATACCATTGAAATATCATTAAAACGTTTTTGAGGGAAATAATATTTAAACATTACAATGTATCCCTTACATATTTGAAACATTTAAATCATAATCCCCATGAAGTAATAACATTAAATGAAACATAGAACATCATGATAATATTTAGATTCATGATATAAAATGTCAATGTGAATTACATACACCATATAAAATAATCTAAGAGTATAACTTTAGAATATTCCTCAAAGGAAGGAATTTGAGACGAACTCCTTTACCTAGAGTCTGACATTTCATGTATGTATTTATATTATAGAACAATAAACTTATGTTAATTAATTATTTTCCTCATAAAATATTTTATTATTATCATTAATTTTATTCCACTTCTTAAAATTCTGTAAATGATTACTTAAACAATTAAGTTTATATTAGTTGTTTTGACTATATACTGTTTATGTGTCAAAAATGACTTCAGTAGGTCGACTATGGTTAAAATGGGTCAGTATATAAATATATATAGAATAATAATAATGAAATAATTATCACATTTATACATAAATTATAATTTTAACGTAAATCATGAAATATTTTTATGAAAAATAAACTAACATTACCATCATGCCGATGATAGGTCATACATAAGCTTGAGTTACATTCTCAATTTTCAATGATCATTATGGAAAGATGGTAAGTAACATTATATATTTAAATAATGTTAATTATATAAAAAATACCATATTTTTTTTATCTTATATGATTATATATATAATTATTGAGATGTAAAATAAATCACACCATATTGAGGAGGATGTTGTCCATACATCCATGACTGACGTTATCACTTTTTAGAGTGTGAAAAGGTAAATAAGGAAAATGATATATTATAATTCCATAAAATTAATTATATAATTAATATCATAAATATTAAATTTATCTTACATATTTTTAATAAAAATTACCCTTAATACATTCCATGTAATGCGTGAATGTATCACATTTCTTTGAGGAGGTGGTAGTCCACACATCCACAAACGAAGTTATCGTATTTTCCCAAAATAGATCACATAAAGGAATTTTTTATATAAAAATTACGTAATAATAAAGATAAAAAATATCATATATATCATATATACATTATTTATCAAACATAATTATGACCCATGAGAGGTTATAAAAGACAAAATGAATGACATCATTTTGCGAGGCGGTAGTTTGACATAAATGAACGATAGGTTTATTACCCATTTTATGGATATGTGTGTAGGTGTAGATGTAGGTAGAACACTTAAAATGAAAAAATTATGTATATTTAAGTCATTGATGTTATTATATAATCATGGAATAATAAAAAATAAAGGGGTGGAGAAACAAATAATACATAAATGCACATGAAATAAATTTACCTCTTTTTCAGGTAACTCCTTTTGGTTTTCACCAATAGAATTACTTGGTTTGATTTATACCCATTGTGATGCTTCTATGATTATGGGAGGAGTCTTGGGAGAATATTAGAGCATATTTTTTTCCAGAAAAAGTGTGAGGAAGGGGAATATTGAATTCATTATTATAATTAAGGTGAAGTGTAATTCTTGTAAATACCAAAAGGTATACACTATTGGGAGGTCTACCTTACCAAATTGTCTTAATAAAATAGAAAAATAATTAATTAAGGTTAAATTATTGTGTTTAAATATCTCCACCACACAAAAATAAGTGATTTTTTTTAATTTTGTTCCATAGTCTTTAACTTTGCTTATATTTTTAATTTTGTTTTTTGATTAAGGTATCTATATTTCAAACCTTTCTAATTCAACCACCAAGAATAAATTAAAGTGAGTATTATTAGAAAATATATACCCAATTAATTTAAAATATGATATCTAATTTAAAAATAAAATAAAATGTGTGATGAAAATGAATTAAAAAAAACACATGTAACGAAAAAAACATTGCTTTAACCCAAAACGTGCTAACAATTTTTGTACAATCTATAGGACAATTTGATAATTATAAAAGATAAATTGTCCCATTAGTGGAACCTATTTGGTAATTTTTAACACATAAATATAACTTAGAACATTATATTATTTTATTAATTTCAAATCATTTTATAAAATAGCATATATTGTAAAATGACATTAATGTCAATTTTGAAAATTTTTATTTAATTTTTATTTAAAAATATAAACAAAATAATGGAATTAAAAAATATTATATTAATATTAGTGTAACATGATATATTCATCTAAAAATATAATTAAACCAAATAATAGATTGAATTTTCTTTACTTTTAATGTTTTTAGGATCCTTTATCTTATTTAATTATTTAATAAATAATCCTTGGGTTTATCATTTATTAAGCGATTAATGTAATTATATCATCTCTAAAAATTGAAATTAAATTTTTATGAAAAAATTCTTATATAAATTTCAAAATAATGTTTATAACCCAATCTATGCAGCTTCTTGCAGGCTCTAAGTCTTTACAAATGTTAATGGAATGAAATGTTTCATTCTTGTCTTTATCATTACCTAACGTATTATATGAGGGAATTTCATCAACACATGTCCTAATAAATCATAAAATTAGAAAAAGGAAGGTTTATGGTATAAATATTGTCATCCAGTGGCCTTTTGAGAATTTTCTAGGTAATTTTGGATCTTAAGATCACGGTTTAGTGCCTTAGTATGCTTAATTTTTCCTTAATCACTGTAATTAAATTTAATTGATTTTTGTTACCTTTTTTTGTAAAAAACTATGTTGATATTATTTGAAAAAATATATATTACAATGATTAAAACCTTTTATTACTATTATATAAAATTCTATTAACTGATGTGGAAAATTTATGTTTAATGATAATCCCACAGATCTAGTGAGAAAGCATGTTTTTAATGTGAAAATGATCAAATGTTCATTATGTATTTATATCTAAATTAAATATAAAAATAATTCAAATGAACAAAATATAATTAATAGATACATAATTTATATATTTTTATTTCAAAAAATTTAAAATATAATTTATCAATAATATTTATTTAGACAAAAAGGCAGTTTTCAACTAAAATACAATTATTTTCACTACTCATAAAAAAATAAAACTTTTTAGAAAAACTAAAAAATTTACCCTAAGATAATTATGACATTATAAATTGAGAAATTAATTTTATATTAAGAAATAAAATTTATTATTGTTTCAATATTTAATTTTTAAAATAGGAGTGCCACTAAAAGGCAGTAAAAGACGGTCTTGCAAGTAATATAAGCTAACTATGTGTTGTGTTTATTTTAATCTTAACATGGTGTTGTGTATAATGAAATTTAGAAAAAAAAATTATTCTAAAATGAATATATAATAATTTTTTTGGTTTTACATTCTACCCAATTTAATTAAATTTCATCCTCACAATTTAATCTTGATCTTGGTAATCTAGGGTTTGATATTTGAAAATGATATTGATGGAAAACCCTACATTGCAAATATGGTTAAAAACATATATTCTTATTAAGAAGGGAATTGAAATGAAATGTTAAACCCAAAAATAGGATTTAAAATAGTATAAATTTATTAAAAACATGGAAATTGAAGAAAAATATTACAATCATGATCTGATGGAGAGTGATTGAGAACATGTTCATGAGAATGTTGTTGACAACAAAGTCATAAACTAGAGGTGTGACTAAAGTTAATTGATATCATAAAAAATGATGATAATAGTGAAACATTTTTTATTTCAAGATACTTTTTCTAAGTGTTGATAAATTCTTTCACTCTCTTATAATATAAGTAAACATATGTTTCTATAAACATAATCTTTTCCAATGATCATTCCTTGAACTATTTCAAATTAATCTCTTAGAAAATGATGATTCATATAGTGATGTAATATATCAATATCTATAACCACATCCAAATTTCAACTTAAACCCTTTCATAAATGGTTAAATTTTCAATGTTATTATGATCCATCACTTCATAAATAAGGTCACTAAATTTTCAAAATGATATTATCATTATCCTTTAATAAACATGAAGCATCTCTAAATTGTCACATTCCAAACATGTGAATACATTCATTACGTATTCTATTGAAATAAGGTAATAACATTAATTCCAATAAATACTTATCAAAAACATTAATAGTTCATTTTAAATTAATTATAAAACATGTTATTGGATATATTCCTTAAATCCAAAAGTGTTGTAAAACCAATCAATGATAGCATATGGAACATTATTAAAAAATAATTAATCAGTTCTAAGGTAATCTATAATACCCAATATACATTATCCATATCGATCATATCTATATCAAAACTTCATTACATCAAAATTAGGATAATATTAAGAATTATCTATCCCCCAACCACGTGTTTAAAAAAAATAATCTTACTAATGAGTTATTTTTCATGGTTATAAGCATCAATCAACACATACTTTCAAATATTCAAAGAAAAATTAATGCAATAAAATCCTTACATATTTTATATTTTTGATGACCAATACCTTACTGATAAAATAATTAGATCACATAATTATTGAATATAAACATATTCATATTAATCATTACTCTTTTTTATGGTAGTAGATAATGCATAGACATGATCTGTTACCCTATTTTGGGGTATATTCCTTTAACACATGAGAAATTTATTTTTTATAGTGTCCCATTTTCTTGTTGTTGAATAATTTTACGATGGAAAATTTTTATTATCCTTAAAATCACAATAGTAGTGTCCTTTACATTCACACACTTATAAAACTTACATTCCTTTTAAGAAAGGACTAGTTTAATTATTTCCACAATTATTACATGTGGAAAATACTTATTTTACTTCTTATATTTTTCTATTTTTTCATAGTTTTCCCCTTGTAATACTTATTACCAATCCATAGTAATTAGAGCATTTTTTCCTTATATTTTTAGTAAATGATATTATTTCCTCATATGATGTGAATTTTTTGGAGACTAATTACCTTAATAAGATTTTCTTAAGACTATAAAATATATAATCCTTATTACTCTTTGGATCATGTGAATCGGTATGGTTCACATTCCTTCTTCTAGGATCCATTTTTAAATAAATAAATACACTAGGTTACATCATATAATTTTGAAACATAATGTATAATCCAAAAATTAAAAAATTACTTTACATAAAATAAAATTTTTATGTGTATCTAATCTCATAATCACTAAAATGGTTTATTTGAGATGTTCTTCTCTATATATCCTCAAAGTCTATATTACAGTTATGTTCTCTAATATATGTTTTCTAAATCTATTTTCAAATATTTTTGTTAAGCTTAATTTGATAACAACTGTAACATCACAACCCCAAAAGACCAAAGATGATGAATTACATGATTATATTATCATAATTACAAGGTATCAAATCCCGACTAACAAAATAGTTTAGCAGTTTTGGAAACCCAGATTATAGAAAATATACACATTTTACATTGGAAAATTCAATGTAGAATAACATAAGTAAATTTCCTGCATCCTTGAAACTCTTTCAAATCATTCCTCTTTATAACCTAGGGAAAGGATATAAAATTATGGGTGGGATAAAATTACTAGTAATGGTGAGTAAAATAGAATAAATAATGAATAAATAAGAAAAATAAATATGGAAAGGTAAATAATTGAACATAATTTTTATTCAAACAAAATAGACAAGGAATAATCAATATTGAAATGAAAATAAATTAGAACACATTCCATATAATCAAATAACTGAGAATGTAATACATCCATAGATAATGTCAAAGAAAAAAATATCATAGATAGTAAAAAATAATAACTGAATTATCAAAAAAAGGACATGATTAATTATAAGATACAATCATTCCTAGGTAAATAGTGCCTTTACCTTCAAGACCATTCACAAGATGGTTTTGAATATAGAGTAGAAGACATATATTTTGTGAAAATGATTCATCTCATGAGACTACTAATGCATCGATGGAGTTATATTAACCATTACCCAACCCATATCATATCATTGAATTTTGATTGGATACAAATGCAAAGAGATTTTCTATAATTTATTTCAATCCATGAGACTACTGATGCATCGAGGGGCTATATATAACTGTACCCACCTGTATTGTAAATGTCAAAAGCCTTCCTCATATATTGAATAATAAATTTAATTAATAAATAATGTTTCTTATTATAAGATATCTGTATTGAATAAATTATATTGATTTATGATTAATTCCCCAGTATAGGATATGTAAAAACTAGGGTTGTTGACATTAGTGAATGTAAATACCATTGAAATATCATTAAAATATTTTTGGGGAAAATAATATTTAATTATTCCAAAGTGTCTAATACCACTTTGAAACATTTGAATCATAATCCACATGAATGAATAACACTAAATGAAACTTGTAATATCATGAGAATAAGGAAAATCATGTTATAACATATAAAAGGGAAGTATAAACACCATATAGATAAAATAAGGTTTATAATATTACAATATTCCTCAATGAAATTAAATTGAGAAAAAAAAATTGATTTTGTTCCTACTTGTCAAGCGAGTCATTATTTTCATGAATAATAAAATTATGTTAATTATTTACTATCTTCATAAACATTTTTTATTTATCTTTAATTTTATTCCACTAATTAAAATTTTGTTAACAACTACTTAAAAATTATGTTTACATTGGGTGCTTTCACCATATTTAGTTTATGTGTCAAAAAATGACATTAGTATATCAATAATGGATAATAGGGGTCATTAAATAATAATCTCAATAATAATAATCATTATATAATTATTATATTTATACATAATTTATAATTTTTAACCCAATTAGGAAATATGTTTATGAAAAATTATTCGATGTTACAATCTTGGTAATGGTAAGCTATAAATACGCTTAAGTAACATTCCCATTTTTCAGTTATATTTATGGAAATAAGGTTTATAACATTATAAATTTCAATAATGAAAAATATATCATAAATACAATATTATTTAGTCATAAATAATTAGATATATAATTCTTATGATATATAAGGAATCACATCACGTTGAGGAAGCGGTAGTCCACACATCCATGAATTACGTTATAACTTTTTAGTGTGTTACAAGGTTAATAAGAAAAATGATACAGTATACTTACATAATGTTAATTATGTGATTAATACAATATTTAATTCATTTATTTCATATATGTCATATATATTTATGAAAAATTACCCTGAATACATTCCATGTAATTTTTGAACAAATCACATCGATTTGAAGAGGTGATAGTCCACACATCCATAGACAAAGCTATATTATTTAAACCAAATTAAAATAATAAAAGTATATGTTATATAAAAATTATATAAGCATCATGAAATAATAAATATAATATATATCATATATAAGTAATGTTTACATTATAATTTCCAACCATGAATCTTGGTTAAGGAAAAATGAATGACATAATTTTGTGAGGCAGTAGTTCACCATACACGAACAATATATTTGTTAACCATGTGATGGAAGTGTGTGTAGGTGTAGTTATAAACCTTAAAATTTAAAATATTCAGTATATTTTGGATAATTAATTTTATTATAAATTCATGGAATAATATATAAGTAATGGATGTGGAATCAAATAAAACCGAAATGACCATTGAAAAAGGTTACCTCTTTTTTTCAAATAACCCCTTTTTGTTTGCACCAAATGGCTTCTTGGTTTTATTTCTGCCAAAGATTATGATTCTATGTTAGGGGTATGGGTTTTGAGATAATATTTGGATTGAGTTTTGATGAGATAATGTTTCTTGAGGGGTGTTAGGAATGAGAAGAGTAAATTCCTTTTTATAATATAGGGGGTGGGGCATAAATGTAAATATCAAAAGGTATACACTCTTGGGACATCTCCCTTTCCTATTGTTCTTACAAAATGGAAAAATAATGGTATAAAGTGAATTTATAGTGGATAAAAAGCTATAAAAGACTAAAATAAGTGCATTTTTATAGTTTTGATCCTTAGTCTTTAGGTTTCCTTATATTTTTCAATTTTTTTTGCATTTAGATAACTAGTTTTATAACTTAAGATATTCAACCATTAAGAATTATCTAATGGTATAATTATTAGAAAATATATACCAAATTAATTATAAATATGATAAAAATTCAAGGGTTTTTGGATATTAATTCTAAAATAAGGACATGTCATGTGCAAAAACAAGGTTTTAATCTAGACCGTGCTAACTATGTTTTTATTATCAATGGGTGAATATGTTAATTATAAAAGAAAAATTGGCCCATTAAAATTCCATATTTTGTATTTATGAAAACTTACAAATAACACGGTAGAATATATTTTTTTTATCAATTTTAATTCATTTTACTAGATATCATTTATTGTAAAATATCATTAATGTCAATTTTGACATTATTTATTTAATTTTTATTTAATATTAATAAATTAAATTATAATATATTATTTTCACATATGTGTACTATTATATATCAATCTACAAAAATAATTGAACAAAATAATTTTTTAAATATTAATTACTTTAAATGTTTTTAGTATCATTTTTCTTATTTACTTATTAACTAAATAATTCAAGGGTTTAGAATTTATTAATAATTTAATGTTATTATATCATATCTAAAAATTAAAGATAAATTATTATGAAAAAAATAATAAATTTTATTTAAAAATAATTTTTATAACTGAAATTATGTATCTTGTTCTATTCTCTAAAGCTCTATAAATGCTAATGGTGAGGGGGTTACTTTTTTACCTTTTTATTTACTTAACTTTGTATATGAGTTACTTTCCTGAACATGTTTACCAAAAAAAATTTAAGAATGAGGGGATATGTTATAAATATGGGTATCTAATACTCTTTGGTAAAGTTTATTGGTAAAATTTGACCTTATGTTTAAGGATTAGTCCCTTGTTAAGCTTAATTTTAACTTAACCATCATAATTAATTTTAATTACTTTCACTAAAATTTTTGGTCAAAAACTTAGTTGATTTTATTATAATATAAATATTTTAGTGATTTAAAACAATTTATGCCCATTTTTCTAAATTCAATTTACATATGTGGAAATATTATGTTTAATGATAATTCTGCAGACGTTGAGAGAAAGATGGTTTTTAAAGTTAAAATGTTCAAAAGTTCATTATATATTTATATCAAAATTAAGTATTAAAATGATTCCAATGAACTACATTAGATTAATAGAAACATAATTGATCTATTTTTTACATTAAAATAAATTAAAAATACATTTTAACTTTAAAAAATATTTAGAAAAAAGTTAGTTTTCAAATAAAATGTAGCATTTTTCATTATTCATAAAAAATGAAATTTATCAAAATAATACCAAATTACCCCTAAGATAAATTTGATATTATGAATTAGAAAATGAAGTTTATTTTGAAAATAAAATTTATAAAAGTGTAAAAATTTAGTTTTTCAAGAGGAGTACCACAAAAAAAGAGGTAAAACTTGATATTGCATGTAATGTATGATAATTCAATGTTCTGTGTAGTGTATGATAAACATGGTGTTGTGTATGAAGAAATATTGCAACAAAATAATGTTTATTATAAAATGAAAATATCATAAATTCTTAATATGTTATGATAAATTTCCCTAGTATATTAAAAATGAGACAATATTAAGTGTTTTAAATAATTATATTTTTGTTTAATATGGGTTTTACCCTTTATGAAAATTACTTAAGTATTAATGTATTTAATAATTAGGGGTCAATAAAGTTAATATAAAAGTAAAAAAGTTATATAAATTGACTATGTTTGATATTATCTGATAGATCACATTTAATTTTATGATTATATGTTTTCTAGTAATTTTAAAATATTTAATAAGACATTATTAATTATTTAATATTATTAATGTCAATCACAACAATATTCATTTAATTTTACATTAAATACATCAAGGTAAATATTAAAATAGAATATTAACTTTTAAAACATCATAAATATGTTATAATTATATAAAAAATAAATGGAATAGTATAAATCATTTAAATTTATCAACATCTAACATTTTTAAATTCATTTTGTTAAATGTTTCTTTTAATTAAATAAACAACGTGGTGTAATTGAATAAACAGTTAATGTAAATATTTTATCACCAAAACATAGTAAAAAAATTAAAAAATTATTTATATTTGAAATTACCATATACAACTAAACATAAATTATTTTAATCCCTATGTAATCAATTCCAAGATAAATAAACTTTACTATTGAGATTTTTTAAATTTTATTCATATAAAGAATTATAATTTTTACAATCATTTCCATATAGAAACCTAAGGTCATATATTCAATGTTTTAATGAATATGGATGAGATGTATTGATCCATTAAAAATATGGAAAGTTTTACTCTTTCTTTTTATCCTTTAACAATTTATTTTTTACATTTAATTTACCCATTTTACCTTTACCAAGGTAAAAATTATTTACTATGGTTACAATAAGTTATGAATAAAAATAAAAGGAAACTATTTAAAAAATTTGGAACTCTTGACTCAAAATATTTAAAATATTTTTGTTGATTCATAACATATATGTGTCAGAATTTAATATAACATTAAAGCCTAAAAACATTATTAAAAGTTGTATATCTAAAAAATGTATTTTATATATCAAAATATTTTTATACCACATTAAAGTATAAAATTAATTACATGTACCATAATTGGATTATATTTAATGTAAATGGACTAATATAATTTTCTAAACTATTATATAATAGATTAAGAATTTTTAAACACATTAATTTCAAATTAATTTTTTAATAATAATTATTATATGACACCATTCATTGAATAATAATCCTTTTAATAAATATCTAAAAATTTCATACTAAGGTAATTTTTTATATGATTACACCAAAATTATATATATAATATAAAATAATAAATTTAAATATGGAACAAATTCATTATATTATCCAAAATAAAAAATAACAAACATATTTTTTGATCAAATATATTTTTGATGAAAAAAATGACTACCAAAAAATGCAGTGATTATTTAGCAATAATTTAAAGAAATAAATTTATATTGCATTCTACCATTATATATACTTCATAATATAGATAATCATATTTTTACATTATAAATTAATGATTATGTTATAATGATCATATATAAATAATAACATTTCATTGTTCATTTAGGATCAATGTTTCATTTTGTATACACTATCGAATATTGTAGCACCCCTGGTTTGAGGTATATAGCCTTTTTAGGCTATTTAATGTGTTTAATGTGCATGAGATGTGTTGGTAAGAGGTTGGGAGAGTTTGGAATGGTTTTGAATAAGTATCAAGGCCTTTTTATGGTTGCATTGTTTTAACACAGTTAGGAGAAACCATGAAAGATGAACCGTGAGGGTAGTGGGGTACATACGAGTTGCGCACGGTTTGCCTAACTGTGTGGGGTGGGCCATGCGAGGTGCCCCTTCGAGGCAACAGAAAGTGCGTGATTTTCTAACTGTGTGAGCTAACCATTCAACACTTTAAAAATTGTTTTTTTAAATGTGGTTAGTTAGGATTTACCCTAACTCACCCATATATTCTCACATACCAACCCTATATGGTATTTCTCCATCTCAAGGGTTAGGGGTGCTCTCCCACTCATTTTGTAGGATATTTGTAGGGTTTTTTTGGTGGTTTGAAGGCATTTCATCTCGGGTAAGTCTTCTCTCTTAGTTGTTTTGTGGTTTTCTCTAGATCTACTATTCCCTCTCTCTTTGATTTCATGATCTACATCTGATGCATGTAGATATAGGGTTTTGGTTTCTAATTTTTTTTTATTTTAGGGCCTTTTGATGGCATAGAAGGTGGTCTAGAGTGGTTTTGGTGGAGCATTTTCCAGATTTATGGTGCGGTTGTTCGTGGGTCAATTTTTCCAGAACTCTAATGGTAGGTGGCTTCTCTCTCAACTCCACTTTTCTATAACTAGAGGTTTTTCATTCAAATAATTGGGTTTTCTTGAATTTGGGGCTATTTTTGATATGCGAAACTTTTTGGAAATCTATTATGTGATGTTTTTTTGATTTTGGGGAAAATGGGGTTTTGTTGTAAAATGTTTTTTTGTTAGATTTTAAAACAGTGATTTTAAATTCTATTTGTTGGTTTATTTTATATAAATTGTTTGATAAAATGGTTTTAAATAAGAGGGATTGCTTTATTAAAATGGATAGTGGCATGGATGATAACCTAAGTGATTTCTTGGTTGCAAATTAGTTGTATGTATATTGTTGTGGCATGAATGGATGTATATGCTCATGTTTGGATTAATTATTTGTGCAAGTGTTGGATTGATGCAAAGTGGGAAGAAGTAATAAAATAAATAAGGAGTGTATAGGAGGTGGAAGGACCAATATCAAGTTGGTTGAAGTACCACTATAAATAACAGGATGGATAGGGCGGAAGGACCACTATCTAGTGGGTAGAAGTACCACTGTAAATAAGAGGTTTGATAGAGGCGGAAGGACCACTATCACGTGGGAGGAAGTACCGTTATAAATAATAGGATGGATAGGGGTTTGAAGGAAAACTATAAAGGGGGAAAAAGTACCCCTAACAAGGGTAGGTGGGAGGAAGTACCACCAAATTGGGAATGAGTGAACGACTTGAGGGGGAGGTACCATCGTGATTTTCATATTAGTTTTGTGTGTGAAATTTATAGTTATTATTTGTTTTGCAGTGCCCAAGAAAACTGGAATTATTGTTCTAGTTTTTGTTGGTAATTGGCTTATGGTAGGGTTGTGGGTTTCCCTTGTTTGACATGTCTTGGTAAGGGTTTGTTTGGATTATGGTAATGGTTTCACTAATTAATGTTTTATATAAGTTGATTTATATAAATGTGTTAACGGTTTTATCCTAATGGTGTGTGTAGGGATGAAATTTGGGGAAAGCCTACTGAGTATTAGTACTCACCCCCTACATTGGAACTTTAGTGCTTTTTCAGATGTTGTTTTCTGGGACACAGGTAAGAGTAAAGAATCTCATTTTTCTAGCATTTTGATATGATTATTTGGGTATGTTTTGGTGCTTGGAGCATGTAGCATGGTGTGGAGCTATAGAATGCGTCCTAGTTCTTTGGGGTGTTGTTGGTTAGAATTCCTCTTTGTACTTTGATTTTGATTTGGGGGTATTGGAATTTTTAAATTATCATGGAATAGTTTGGTTTCTATTTGGTAATGTCTAGGTTGAGTTGTTTTGTTGAAATTCATTATATAGTTGTTTTTGTTAATGGATTGTGTGGTTGGTTGTTCAATTCAAATAAAAAATCATTCCTCAATTATCTTGAATCCCTCAGAATTTATTTCCAGCATTTGGAACCCTAGAAACATTGCTTAAGGAAAAGTATCATTCCTCTTCCATCCCAAGACAATGAGATGGGGTGGTATGTTACAAGTTTTGTCTGTTTTTTTGGTCCTTGGATTTCAAGTGAGAGTAGTTTTTCAGTCCTTTGGTGTTGACTGTTGGTTTTGGTGTTGACATTCGGTCTTGTTCTATTCCTGAGTCGGGATAGTAACAAGGCGTAGGATTGTCGAAACATGGAATGTATAGAATAAAAGGATGTAGCTAACCCTTTTATGCTGAACTTCAAGTTACCAGGCAGTTGGGTACATAACTGTTTGGAGACACTTATAGGCATTGTAAATCTCATTGTCGTGGGTGTAGCCAATGAGATGAGGATGACATGCATGGTAGAAATGACTTCCCACTAGGATGCATATTTCATTGGGGTATACTGATTTATGCTATGATATGAATGTGTGGATTATGAAAATCTAAATTGGGTTTCAAAATAGAAGGATTTGAAACATGGAAACTTTTGGTATTTTGGAAATGGATCGATTTTCAAAATAATGCAACATGGGAAATGTGAACTTCTAGAAAGCTGGGTTGTGATAGTTGCAATGTATTTAATTTGAAAAGTGTATACCATTTATTTTCAAGGGAGTGGTATTTATGGTTGTTTTTTGTATTGATAGAAATCGAACCTGATAAGCATTGTTGAGACTAATCAGAGGAAGCTGCGGGAAATGAGGTTTCACCTAAGCCGTGGGTGCACCATTAAATTGCCCAAAACATCGTTCATTATTTTCAAACCATCTAGTTAGGATTTCAACTAGATACTCCCACAACAATATCTGTCACCATGGGAAATCCAATTGATGGATGTAGGGTTTTATTCACAAGATGAGGTGTGAACCCTAACATTGAGAGTAAGAGAAAAATGAAATATTTGTCTCAACATCTAAGACCACATCAGAATCTGACCACTAGATTGTTAAAACTCCCTCCTCGACCCAAAAGTAGGTCGGGATTTTTTCATTGTGGTTCTATGAGCCACATCAAGCAGGATTGTATGTCACAGCTCCAACATGTCATAATTGTAAGAAAATGGGGCATCTTTAGCATTATTGTTGGAATGCTTAGAGGTCGCGTGACTGTGACACTCCTCAGGGGTTGCATGGTTCTTATTCCCTAATGGGATGGGGGAAGCAGTATACCCCTTGGACGTAGAGTAATGTTAGTCATGGTGATTCTGGAAATACCATGAAACTTCAGCTAGGTAATAAAGAGAAGAGTGTATCATGCAAGCAACTATTCAGAGCTAACCAGGTGATGATGGGTGATCAGTCGGTACCATCAATGGTGCAAGGTACAATTCTTTTTTATTTCACGTTGATGCATGATTTATTTTATATGGGTTCTTCCCATTCCATTCTGGCTTCTCACATTGTCGATTTGTTGGGATTACATGTAGAAATGATTCCTTTTGTTTGGAAACTCCAAACTCCTCTAGGTCAAATAGAGTATCGAGATTTCCTATATAGAGAATGTTGCTTAGTTATGGATGACATTGATTTGATGTGGGATTTCCTAGTACTTGAGATGGATTCTTATGATATAATCCTGGGAATGGATTGGTTGGTGATGTTTAAGGTCCACATCGATTTCTATATGTGAATGGTTAGTTTTATGATGGAGGATGGCATTGAACATCTATTTAGAGGGGAGAAGAATGAAAATATGGGTGCAACAAATTTGTAGAAACTAGCTATTTACATGATCTCATATCAGTTAGTGGATTTTTTGTTGAAATCAATGCAAGGTATTGAGAATATTGTTCTTCTGGAAGTTGTAGATCAGTTTATGGATGTATTTCCTGAAGAACTATCAGGGTTTCCACCTATGAGAGAAGAGGAGTTTACGATTGATCTCCTTCTGGGGACCAATATTATCTCACTTCCATATTACAATATGGAACAAGCATAATTTTAGGAATTAAAGTTATAGTTGGAAGAGTTTAAAAACAAAGGGTTCATCTGGCCTAGCACATCTCTATGGGCAGTTCCAATTTTGTTTGTTAAAAGGTTGATGAAACTCTGTAGCTCAAGGTTGATTATCATAGATTGAATTAAGTTATGAAAAATAACTGATATACACTTCCACACTTTGATTATTTGTTTGACCATTTTAGGGGAGCTCAGTGGGTCTATAAGATTGACTTGAGGTCAGAATATCATCAATTGTGGGTAAGAAAAGAGGATACCCTGAAAACAGCGTTCAGAAGTACATATGGACATTATGAATATGTGGTTATTCCGTTTGGTCTAAAATATGTACCGACTATGTTCATAGAATTTATGAATCAGATATTTCAGAGGTATCTGGATTCTTTTGTGGTGGTATTTGTAGATGATATATTAGTGTTTTCAAGGAAAAGGGTAGATAATTATTAGCACTTGGCAATAGTGTTGGGGATCTTGAGGGATCATCGGTTGTATTACCAATTGTTAAAGTGTGACTTATGGATACAGGAGGTTCATTTCCTTGTCCACATTATTTTTGAGAGGGGTGTTTCAATTGATCCATAAAAGATAGAGGCTTTTATCTCTTGGAAACTGCCAGAGAATATTTTTGAGATACATAACTTCCTTGGTCTAGCTGGGTATTATTGACATTTTGGACTTGATTTCTCGAAATTGGCTTTGTTGATGACAAATTTGACAAGGAAGAATATCCCCTTTCAATGGGATGAGCAGTGTTATAAATTCTTTGAAGAGCTAAAGGGTTTCCTTACATCAGCACCAATCTAGGTTTTTCCAAAACTAGGGAAATGGTACATGGTGTATTGTGACACATCGAGATCAGGATTGGGTGTGTTATCATGTAGTGGGGTTATGTAGTTGTATATGGCTCACACCAGTTGAGATTACATGAGAATAATTACCCAACACATGATTTGGAGTTGAAGGAAGTGGTTCATGCTTTAAAAATGTGGCATCATTATATCATTAGTGATAAATTTATAGTGTTTACTGATCACAACACCTTAAAGAATATTTTCTCACAGAGATATTTGAACTTGAGGAAAATGGTATGGATGAAATAACTCTAGATATTTTATTTTTACTGAATGTACACAACGATTAAGGGAAATTAGTTGTCAGATTCATTATGTATAAAATCATATATTTAGGTGTTGAAATAAGCATCAGATTAGTGGCAGTTGATGTCGGTCATAGATGAAATGAAATTGTAATTTGAGGACCAGGGTGGAAAATTGGTCTTCTTTATTGTTTTTTTGGTTCTTAACTTTTCTAGTTTAGTTAAAGATGCACCAACATCTAATTAAGAATGTATGGCATTGAGGTTGATACTTAATGGTGGGAAGATCATTGAATGCTGGGAACTGAATGGGAATTTCATCTTCTGTTTTGAGAATTGTATTTTTTTTTACTGTTGTCTTGTTAGGAGGAACTTATCAATTCTTATCATCATTCTAGGTGGGTTTCCATCCTAGAATTTAGAATATGTATAAGGTGTTGAAAGAACTATCTGTTGGTATGGTATGAAAACGAATGTGGCCTAGTTTGTCTCAAGATGTGTAAATTGTTATCAATTCAAGGTATTAAATCAATGACCAACCAAAATGTTGCAATATTTTCCTATTTGAATTTAGAAGTGGTATAAAATATCAATGCATTTTGTGACAAGTCTCCTAAGAATGGTCAGGATACATGATGCTTTATGGGCGATTATGGATTGGCTCACAAAGTTGGCCCACTTCATCATGATTGGGGAATCTCAAATGGTGGAAGATATATCCAATATCTATATCCTTGAAGTGGTAAAAGGAATGGTGTTATGTTTTTGATTATATCAGCTAGAGATCCAAAGTTCACATCTCGTTCCTAGAAATCCTTGTTGTAATCCCTTAGGAAACAATTAATGATGAGAACGATGTATCATCCTCATATGGATGGACAATCTGAGATGCCGATACAAACTTTGTAAGATATGATAAGGGTATGTGTGATGGATTTTTGTGGTTCATGGGAGGATCACTTACTGTTGGTGGAGTTCTCCTATAATAATAGTTACTAGGGTTTAATACATATGGCTCCATTGGAATAATTATATGGGCATATGTTTTGTTCTCTACTATGTTGGGTGGAAATTAGTGAGA
Source organism: Viscum album (assembly GCA_963277665.1). Classification (NCBI taxonomy): domain Eukaryota; kingdom Viridiplantae; phylum Streptophyta; class Magnoliopsida; order Santalales; family Viscaceae; genus Viscum; species Viscum album. The sequence goes on from OY728157.1 coordinate 2,001,530,872, forward strand.
CTTTGATATTTGAGACAAGACATGTCCAAGATACTAAAAAAAGGTAAAGTTGTTCATAAAGTGGATGTATACGACTCAAAGTTGTATTAAATTATATGTAGACCATCATCTTCGACCATTTTAATTTGAGGTGGGTGATCATTTGTTTTTGAGAATCTCTCCTTGGTTAGGACATAATTGTTTTAGGAAGCAGGTTAAGTTATATCTAAGGTATATTAGGCCATTTGAGATACTTGAATGGATTGGAGAGTTGTTTTATCAGTTGTCTTTTCCACCACGGTTTAGTGCGGTGCACAATGTGTTTCATGTGTTGCAGTCGAAGAAGTATCACCTGGATCGTGACCATGTGATTTGTTGGGATCATGTTGATCTAGAACCAAACGTTTCTTTGGTGCACATGTCATTACAGATTGTGGATAGGCAAGAAAATGTATTGAATGGAAAAAATAATCAGTTTAGTTTGGGTTTTGTGGTAGCATTGTCAGATTCATGAGGAGATTTGGGAGTGGTAGAAATAGATGGTCGATAAATGGCCTGAGATCTTTCAACAATAAGATGTTTCTATACTTTCCAAGGATAATAATTCCAATGGTGGGGAGAATTTAGCAACCCTAATTTGTGATATGTAGCATTTTTATTCATTTTTATGTGTTTAAAGTGCTTGAGATGAGTTTTGAAGAGGTAGGGAGAGTTTAAAATGGTTTTGAATAAGTTTGGAGGCATTTATAATGATGCACGGTTTGAGCACAGTTAAGATAAATCATGCCAGATGAACCGTGCGGGCAGCAGGGTATACACAGGTTGCGAACAGTTTTCCTAACCGTGTGGGGTAGACCATGCGATGTGCCCCTTCGAGGCAGAAAAGGCGCACTATTAGCACACAATTTGTCTGACCTTGTGAGCTAATCGTGTGGCCATTTAGAAATGTTTTTTAAATGGGGTTAGTCGGGATTTACCCTAACTCACCCAAATAGTATTCCATATGAACCATAGGTAGTATTTCTCTATCTCAAGGGATATGGGTGCTCTCCCACCCATTTTGGAAGTAATTTCAAGGGGGTTTCTTGGTGGTTTGAAGGTAGTTCATCTCAGGTAAGTTTTCTCTCTTGGTTGTTTGGTGGTTTTTTCTAGATCTACTCTTTCCTCTCCCTTGGTTTTTAGGATCTACATCTGTTTCATGTAGATCTGGGGCTACGGTCACCTAATGTTTTTATTTTATGGATTTTTGGTGATAGGGAAGGATATCTAGAGTGGTTTCGGTGGAGTGTTTCCCATATTTGTGGTGCGGTTGTTTGTGGGTCGATTTCTCATGAACCCTAAAGGTAGGAAGATTCTATCATGACTCCACTTTGCTATAACTTGAGTCTTTACTTTCAAATAATTGATTTTTATTGAAGTTGGGTTTTTTTGTGATATGTGAATATTTTTTGAAATCTATTATGTGATGATTTGTGGATTTTTTGGAAAATGGAGTTTTGTGATAAAATGTTCTTTATTGTTAGACTTTGAAACAGCGATTTTAAAATCGATTTATTGGGTTATTTTATTGAAATGGTTTCAGAAAATTGTTTTCAATAAGAGGGGTTTCTTTATTAAAGTGGATGGTGTCATAGAGTATATCCTAAGAGATTGTGTGGTTGTAAATTAGTTGTTTTCATATTTTTGTGGCTTGAATGGGTGTATATGCTTGTGTTTGGCTTAATTGTTTGTGCATTTGTTAGATTGATGCGAAGTGGGAGGAAGTAACACTATAAATAAGGGATGGTTAGTGGGTGGAAGGAACACTATCAAGTGGTCAGATGTACCACTATAAATAAGAGGATGGATAGGGGTGGAAGGACCACTATCAAGTGGGTATAAGTTCCATTATAAATAAGAAGATCGATAGGGGGAGGAAGGAATACTATCAAGTGGGTGGAAGTACAACTATAAATAAAATGATGGATAGGGGAGGAAGGACCAATAACAAGTGGGAAAAAGTACAACTATAATTAAGAGGATGGATAGGGGTATAAGGACCACTATAAAGGGTAGCTGGGTGGAAGTACCACCGAATTGGGAATGAGTGAACAGGTTGGGGGAGGTACCACCATGATTGTAATATCGGCTTTGTTGTGTGAACTTTATGGATACGATTTGTTACATAGTTCCCATGAAAAGTGGAATTATTGTGATAGTTTGTGTTGGTAATTGGCTTATGGAAGGGTTTTGGTTTTCCCTTGTTTGACATAGCTTGCTAAGGGTATGTTTGGCTTATGGTAATGGTTGTATTTTTTAATTTTTTTTATAAACTAATTTATGAAAATGTGATAACGGTTTTATCCTAGTGGACTATGTAGGGATGTCATTTGGGTAAAGCTCACTGAGTATTATTACTCACCCCTTACTTTCACACTTTGGTGCTTTTACAGAAGTTGTTTTCTAGGACGCTTTTAAGAGTATATCAACTCATTTTTCTAGCAATTCGACATGTCGGTTTTGTGATGTTGTGGTTCATGGAGCATGGTGCTTGGTGTGGAGCTATAGATGGTGTCCTAGTTCTTTGGGGTCTTGTTTTTTAGTCTTCCTATTTGTACTCTGATTTTGTTTTGGTGGTACTAGAATTTTAAATTTTCATGGAATAGTTTGGTTGTCTTTTGGTAATATCTGGGTTGAGTTGTTTTGTTGACATGAATCATATTGTTGTTTTTGTTATTGACTTGTTTGGTTGGTTGTTTAATTTAAAGTAAAAAATCTTTCCTCAATTATCTTTAATCCCTCGACATTTATTTCTATCCTTTGGCACCTCGGGAACATCACTTAAGTCTAAGTAGCATTCCTCCGCCCTCCCAAGCCAATGGGATGGGGCAGGATTTTACAAACATAGTTCCCTTTTTTAAAACATGGGGTGTTACAAAACTAGTTGGATGACCATATGTAACACCCCATGATTTTTGAATATATTTCTATCAATAAATAAGTTATTCAATAGCTTGATCAACATGAAAAACGAACTAAAATAATCTATAACATATTTATTATTATTGATATTTGAGAATAATAAAGTCAATAGTAATTAATAATACTCAAATATTTTATAAATAAATATAAAATATGATTAATAAAACTCATGTTTATAAAATTGAATTATCCAATAAAACAAGGTTTTTAGTATATATTTTATTTCCACCTAAATGAAAAAAATAAAATATTAGAATTTGAAATTTAAAAAATGAATTTTATTTATGATTTTAGAAGATAAAATTTTTCAAAATATTATTTTATAAAATTTTATAAAACAATTTATTTTTAGTGAATGGTGAAAATTGCAATTTATAGAAAAATGGCCAATTTTATACCATTTATCAATGTTTATGCATAACCAACATGTTTATGAAAGATTTTAATTGATTAAATTATTATATAAGTAACAAAAAATTGTTTTTAAAAAAATAATTTTATCATGAATATATATTTTAATCATTTTAGAATATGAGATACATTTTATTCTAATTAAAAAAATTCTACATTTTTTGAATTAATCATTATAATTATATTAGTATGTTTTTTCATTCATGGGATTTTACATTTTTTTTGTTTTATTATAAATAAATTTATATCATCAATGGATCTAAATGGAAAAAATTTAACTACACATGATTTTTAATCATAAAAAAAAGTATTTTATAAAACCAGTTTTATGTATTATGTGAGGTAATATTAAAATAAAATATTTTAAATTATAGAAATTTTATTTGAAAAAATTATCTTTATATTTATGATAATAAATTTAATATTATTAAATAAGTTCAATTTCATTTTTTTTGTCAAATTATGTTACCAATGTAAATTTTACATATTGTAGTAACATAGTTATTTTTCAAAAAATGATATATTTCTAAATATTGTGTATTTTTATTTATAAATATATTTATAAATTTTTGATTAATACCCTAATATATTTTTTATGAATTAATAATGAAAAATAAAACACCTATTTACATTTTAATTGATGATAAATAATGTAAATAAGACATAAAAATATAAACCATATTTTTACACAAAAATGGGGTTTTTTACAGGTCATATATTTTAATATAAATGTTAATTTTATAATATTTATAATTTAAAATATTTTAAATGGATCCTAAATTTATATTAAGGGAAACTAAATTTTGTATGAATGGTATTATTTTATTTTAGTGAATAAAATAATATTTATGATTAATTTATAATCAAGATAAATTGGGGTAAATATATGAAGAGAAAGTATCTCTAATAATTAATAAATAAAATGTCACATACACCTTTTATAATGGATTTTTAGGTATGAATGTCATATAATAATGTCTCACATACCATTCCTCCAACTAACTCACATAACTCACCTAACCCACCAAACACACTTGTGATCCCTTTTTTACCCCATACATTATATTTGTTTTAATGAAATATTATAGTAGTTTTCACCTATAAAAAGAGATCACTCTCACTCATTATCTCATATACCTTCCTCCAAAGTCTTTGAGAGATATTTTATCTTCATTTTACCTCTCTAAATCTTTCCCATGGTGTTCTTAATATTTTAACGAGTCTTATAATTATTTTAGAATAAACATATCAAGGAAAGGGTTCTCGTCAACCTCTTTTTAATTTAGGTACTTATATTTTGATATGACCTTTAGTTTTAATATAATTATGAAAAAATATTTCACAAAAAATAGTTTACTATCTAAATGAGGTTCTATTAAAAAGATATTATACTTCTCTTGTCACGACTTAACCCAGCGGGACCTTATCTGTGACCACCCCAATCCTGCCTCCAATAGGTTTGGGGATAGAATCTAGAACCAAATAGGCCTAACATGTAAATGGAATTCCTTTAACCTATGGTACCAATATGTACACACCTACAAAAAATCTCCATGAAATTGTGTATAGATAAAATAAACTTCAAAAAATGCATGAATACTTTAACCCCACAATAAGAGTTCAATAGAAGTCTTGAATATGTAAAAATTGAGAAAAATAAAATCCCACTAAAAGAAATAAAAGCATTCAAACTACCCCAATAGTAGATATCACTGTAAAATGAAACTAAAGGAAAGATCATCATCTAAGCTCCATCAAACACCTTAGTTGGTCTACCTCACTATGCTCTGCCTTCTCACGGTCCTACTTGGACTCTGTAAAAGGGCATGTAATCTTCTAAATAACCAATATGTATGGGAAAATCCCATTTAGGGGTGAGTATAAAAATACTCATTAGGCAACCTAAAAACCCAAAATTAAATGGAGAAATTGATAGGAAACAATCTACTTGACCTAATCCAGATGGAACCCAATGAGAGTGAAAATACATCTCAACATGCCTTGTCTATACATGATTAGTCATCTCTATCCACATGTTGTGTCAACCAAGAGTTTTGATGACAAAAAAAAGGGAAAACCTAAAATGAAAACCAAATATACTCAACTCGGACTCCAAATATAATGAGGTACCAACCTCATATCCATATTCAGGATTATACTTGAGGCTCAAAGGTAATATAAACCTTGAAGAACTCACTCCATGAGCAACACCATCCTAGATGGAAGTCTTATGAGAGATACATTCAATTGTGGAAAACTTTACCTTCCCTGATTGTATTTATGAGTGAAAACACTCCATTTGGAATGTCTCCCTTGATCCAACTCTGTTGTACATTACCAGAGGACCTATCAACATTTTCTTGCACACTGTGCAAGCTCACAAGAACCCAAGTAGAGAGACCCCCCAATCACCACTACATACATATGAGGGAGGTATTCTCCAGAACATGAACCTCGTGTATCCCCTCTATAGGTAGTTAGAAAATAGGTATGTACCTCATGGATACGAGGGATCACTAAATCTTAACTAGGTGTTAAGGAAAAAATGTGGGTGGTCTCGCTCCTCATAATTGCGTTCCTTATCTGAGGGAGCTTCTACTATAGTGGAGTACCAGCTCCCCCCCACAACTCAAGGTAAAGGGGTAAAAATTATGTAAATGAGGACTCATGCCCTTGTAAAATATGAGAGTACCACTCATTAGATTGTGGAATGGCACCCATTTAGGACATCAGAGTACACAACTATGGCTAGAGGACCTACACCCTGGTACGACAAGGGAGTACCAAAATACCAGTATGATCACTATAGGGGGACCCACACCCTAGTTCAATAGGGTATTATCGACACTAAGGTAGAGGATCCCACCCTATTTTGATATAGGACTACCATCTCTGCCAGAACATCATGTATGTAGGATCTTCACCATGGAACAATAGGAAATTTCAGACTCAAATGATAGAACCCACACCATGGAATGACCGGGGAGTGCCACCCTCTATATATGTCACATATGGAGGACCGACTCCTTAAAAAAGTAGAGAAGTACCAACTTCACTGATAGAGGACACACACTGTAGTACGACATGGGAGTACCTTCTAAATCTATCAAACAAATTTGGATGGCATGAACCCTATTACAATAGGGTATCTCAGTATATCTACACAAATGATATAGGGAACCCATGACCCAGTCCAATAGAGGATTACTAACATCCAAAGAACTGCTGTGTGGGTAGATTTCCTAGTCCCTATGTAAGGGGAGTTCCATCTATACTAATCTAAGAGGTAAGGGAAACTCAATCCCTATTACAAAAGGGGAGTTCCTATCTGTACATCTCTCTAGTGAACCCAACAGACCTCCTGTATTGGTCAAGATTTTCTCAAAGGAGTGTCACACTCTTTATTCCCCTTGTCACAATATAACCACAAGCAGGGAAACTCTGACCCAACATAATAGGTGGTGCACCACTCTAAAAGACTAAGGATGCAAGGTGACTCACATCCTAAGAAGAAAGGGAAGGGTAGAAACCCTGATTTCAACCTAATGATCCACCCATATCACTTCCTAGAATATATCACAACTACTGAAGCATCATTCTCTAATCGTACCACATTTTACCTTACTGGGAACCACAGAGGCAACCATCAAGTTCTAATTTGAAAACATATCAGTATTGAGAACTCTCAAGTATAAATAGATTCCCTAAATAAAGATTTATGATAGACTAAAATCTAAAAAAGGGATTAAATGGAATATACGGGGGTCTACAAGACATGTGACCCCACCTGAACACCTAGTTGTGTTTATCCCCACATAGCACAGTGATCTAGGTGACACAAATGACATGTATCCCTGGTATATGAATTATCTTGACTACCTAGCTATATGGTCCTTTATCTTTCAAATTCTTGTGTATGGAATCTTGTGTCCATGTAAAATGGTATGGTACTTTCATAAGACCATGTACCACAACACAATATCCCTAATTATATACCTTGGACACACAACCTGGGGTCATACATGATGTGTAACCCCTTTACATGGAATGAAGTCCCTAGAATTCATCTTCCCCAAATGGGATGAACACAAGGCATGTAAACCAACTCTAAAAACCAGGTGATTGGGAATTCTTATGGGGATTTCCCTATGAGCCACTAGAATCAACATTCTTTCCCCAAAAACCAACAGATCGACCCTCAAGGGATATATTAAAATCATATAATGTATATAAAATCAGAAAGAAACACTTATAAATGGGTTTAGGATAAAAAATCAAATACTCATACCTTGTGGAAAATCAAAGAGGATTCAGGTGCATATCTATACTCCAAAGATACTTCACCATGATTTGGGAGTGATCACTGTTAGGATCAGAGATCAGTGGCACTTATTCTCCGTGGAACTGCCTCAGTTTCATCCATTTATCCAAAGGGGATAGGGGGTCACCTTTCTACTTTATTTCAAACATAAAAGGGTGATATGGGTAGGTTTTAATTGTTTTAATTTATTGAATCAATTAAACTCTATTTTAACACCACACCAAATCACCTTCAACCCCACACTCAGTGATGATAAATATTATATCATGTATCAGGTATAGACAAAAATCTGAACTCAAACACATCCTCAAATTTTCGATATGATACTCCTTACAAGAGATATTACTTGTTTCCAATGAATCTATGTGTGCATGATAAAATAAATTTATTAATTTTAATATCAATTCATAGGATATATGAAATGTTTCCTAATACTTTTTGTATATATTTCTTGCTACTAAAATCACATATTAATTATCTCCCTCCTTTTCAATTAAATGGCATTCTTATATACGATCATTTTAATTTACATGTGATTATGCTTCCAGAAGTTCATAGTATAAAATTTACCTTCCATGTTGTTTCTAATAAATGAGTGAATACCTTTATAATGTTTTAAAACCATTCCAAAACCATTTTTTTACTCATCATGCTTTTGAAATAATTCATTGATAATAAATCACATGGTTGTGAATACCCAACACAAATATCAATCTAGGGTATACTAATAAATTATGACTTTTAAAATTTATGATTATGTATAATTTTATAAAGTAATTGATTATTATATTTATTTTTGTCAAATAAAATAATAGATTATAGTTGACTAAATGGGGGAAAAGGTAAGGTTTTTAATCTCAATCACCCCTCATTGATGGATGCTTTGAAAAAATACAACGACATTAATTTTTATGGGTTATATAATACACCTAGACATATCCTATAAAGAACCAGATTTTCTATTTAATTTTTTAATTATATTGAATTATTACGAGTATGAAAAAATTGATGACGCGTGATTCTGAGGCCCAGTGTGCCCGGAATGAATTTCTGAAAAAAATTGGTACATTCTGTTAACGTTCAGGCGATGTTTTCTATCTTTTAAACCAGTGCTCGAATTAAAAATACGAGGGCAACATTGAATCCGTAGTGCTGGGATTATCTTAAGGGGTGCTTCACTTCGACTATAGTAGGTTGGATGAAAAAGTTAATTTTGCATACTTTTGAAAGATTAATAAAATAACATGTTATGCTATTTTATTTCTTTTATTTTTCTCTAGTGGATGAGCGACGGTGGAGGGACCAACGGCACGTCAAGAAATTAAATGGCTTGACTCCCCTTTATTCTTATAACCACACCATTGGAATTTGGAAGGTTCATTAATTAAATGAACCCCATTAATTCCACGTGTGTTACTCACCCTCCCCCTCTCCTATTTATATGGAGCTCGGGGTGGAGTGTTAGCATGACTTCACCAAGAGACGAAGCTCTGAAAAAGTACCACAACGCCAACCACTTGGAGTAAGAGACCAGTTTCAGCGAGCATTGACGAGAACCATCGAATCACGAACCGACGACAACGATGAAGTACGTTCCATTTATCATCATCAGTAAACGTCTCTTTCAAGTAAGGGGTTGTTTAAAAGTTATATATGATGTTTTAACTTTCTTCCACTTGATATCACACTAACATGGAGGGAGTGGGCCAAAAGAACAAGGCCCAAAACCTCTGACGCTTGGCTCATGCTCCGTTCTTCGGGGACAGTTTCCTCAGATTGATGGAAATGCCAAATAGCGGGTCATGCTATGACAGCGGCAACATGGGAGATCTGTAGGCACGGATAGCACCAAGAATAGACATCGAAGCACGTTTGGTAACCCACAGAAGAAACTGTTGGTGCGCCATGTCAGCGGCAGTCAGAGGAGATCCGAAAAAACTAGCCGTGGGAAATGGGAGGTGGCGCAGGATGGCATGCTGTGGGGGCCAAAGGCGGCCGGCCCGAGCTGTTTGCATGGGACTAGGGCAGCACCCGCAGGCATCATCGGCGCGTGAAGCAGACGTGACTAGCGGGCCGGAGTTAAAGGGGGGCGGTGCAGAGCATCCACGACCAGTGGGTTGCGACCGGAAGGAGCGGCGCGTCCCTGTGCCACACCGCATTGGCGGAACCCGGTCGACCAAACGGTAGACCGTTCATCCGGTGGGGAAGTGCCCCACTGGCTGGTAAAATGGCCCTACTACCGCAGGGCCAGCGGGACACAACGGTCTGCCTTTGGGCAGACCGAGCCGGACGCGGGCCAAGCCCCACTCGGCAGGATGGGCCAACCATGTATCAGTCCCTCAAACTGAACCGGGCTATCCGCAACAGGTCAGACCCAGTGAAGTGGGACGAAGCTTAATAGGCCGGACTCGAGTGGGGTCAAGTAGACCTCAGGACCCATTGTGTCTGACCGGTCTGATTGAGTCAGACCAGGTGCAGACCTAACCGATCCTTGAATAAAGAAACACACGTAACTAAAGAACCGGAAGTCCATTCGGCACGCCGTCAGTGGCGTTGGGATCCCTTTTGGGAAGCATTCCCATTGCCATATTTTGTCGAACCCAACCAAGCCTAGCCAGATGGAGGTGCGAGCGCCCCTGTTTCATGGAAAAGGGATGTAACTAATAGACTAGGCATCTGATTGACATGTTGTTTATGGAATAAGGACCCTTGTGACAAGGAGGTCCTTTAAATATAATCTAAGTGAGTTTTGATAGAGTTTGACATGCGACCTGGGTTAGATCAGACCTGAATCCAACTGGGCCCTTTTTACAAAAGTGAACATATCTCATAGACCGGGCATTCAAACGACGCGCTGTTTATCACGTTGGGACCCCTATGATGGGGCGATTCCTTGGTTATAATTTTTGAGGGACTTCGTACCGGTTGAAATACAAACGATGGATTGAGGAGAAGTTCTCCTAGAATCAGGCATGTTATGAGTGGAAATCCAATGGTTGGCTGTGACATGAAGAAGAAGCGCGACCAATGTAGTTCAATATTATAAACTATAGAGTGGAATGATCTAGATGTACGACTAATCATCCCTACCTCTATGCTAGTGAATCTGTGTGGATCAGCATCTAGCGACCCTGTGTGGATCACCATTCTAGAGACCTTGTGTAGATCAACATCATGGTGAACCTGTGTGGATCAACATCAAAGAGACCCTGTGTGGATAAATATTCTAGTGACCATGTGTAGATCAACATCTAGTGACCCTATAGGGATCAACAGTAGCGTAACCCGATTAGGACCCATCTTACAGTGGTCCGTCATGGAAAACGACTCACGTATAATAGTGGATTGATAATAAAATAATTTCTTGTGGATTATTAATGGAAATTATAAATGTAATAAGATGATATATCTTAAGACTAATAATCTATATTGCTAATATCTGAGTTGTATTCCTAGTGTGAGATGACTATTGCTTCGTGCTTTGTGATTGAGGTCTTGCTTTGTGGTTTTTCCTTTGTGGAATTCTGGGAGACCATCAGGGGTCTCGGGGTCCCTACTAAGTATTATTATACTCACACCTGCATGGGTTTCGCTCACACCTTGTTGTGTCTTGTGTAGATAACAAGCAGTTGGGATGAGACTTGAGGGAGCCAGGACGAGGTGGTACATGGAGGAGACAGGCTGACGTGGAGTATTGTAGAGATGATCTGTACCTACCCTTCAGGTAGAATCCTTAGTGGATGATCCAAGAGATTTTTTATCTTTTCATTTGTACTTTTACTTTTCAGTTGGGCTTGTATTCTGGTCCCTTTACTTTTTGTAAACTTTTTATTATAGCAGTTTACTTCGTGGTTATTTCTTGTTGTGTTCTTGGTTTGTGTGCATTTTTATTGGTTTAAAGAAAATTACTTCCCGTTATAGGGATACACATTTTCTATGCTATTCGCCATCCCCAGGAATATGGAAGGTGGGCTTGGGGTAGTCACGACATGGGCCCCGATGGACAAGTCACGACAAAGTGATATTAGAGGATTCAGTTCTACTGAAGAACTAGGAATCTGATCTTTTATAGAGAAATAGTGTTAAGTGTTTTCAGTTTAGTTTTTATTTAATGGAGTCCATTGTTAGTGTTGTAGCTGATGTATCCATACACCAGGACCCAGAATTATAATTTTCGTCTCGGTACATGAAAAAACTGATTGCATGGGTTTTTGAAATGTTTTTACTTGACCTCTTTTGAGTCAGCTCCCCAGGTATAACTTAATGACCATGGCGCACCTACTTATTTTTAGTGTGACACCATGTAGAAAGTAATACAAGATTCATAAGAGAGTACATGATGATGGCCCACTGAGAGACGAGGCTTTGGTGCAGGGCCCTCTTACAGCGTTAGCTCCTTCGGGTGGTGTACTAGCAGCACCACTACCTGTTGGGAAGCCATTGCCACCAGCCCCACCAGCAGATGGTGCATGCCGACTGAGCGTGTTGAACAAGTTTCAATAGCAAAGGCCTCTGACGTTCCGAGGTGATATGAATTTGTAGGTGGCTGAGGACTGGCTGGAGAATGTGGCCAGAGTTTTTTTCCTGGTTGGGACACCAATCGACCAGATGGTGATCCTAGATTCTAGTCTTTTCCAGGGAGAAGTTGGGAGATAGTGGATCCGCATGCTCTAGACACATGACAAGGAGACCCTCATCTGGGAAGATTTTGAGGGCCTCTTCAGGGTGGAGTTTGATCCAAAAACTCTATGCTTTATGCATATCGAGGAGCTGCTGCACTTACTAAAGGGAAACCTGACCGCATCGCAGTACTAGGCGTGGTTCACTGACCTCTCATGCTACTCCACCGACATAGTGCAGAACCATTTCTTTAGGGAATGGACCTTCAATCAGGGACTCTGATGGGAGATCAGAGCTTTGATGGTATTTCTTAGCAGCAATACGCATGTTGGAGTGCTGGAGAGAGCACTCTTTGTGCAGAGCTTCCGTGCTAAGCAGACACTGACAGCGAGACCCACCACCGGGCGAAACTTAGCAGATTAATTTGCAGCTGGTAGTAGGCAGATGCCACAAAGGTCCAAGCGGACTAGACCATATCGTGGATGAACTTGGGAAATAGGGTCAGAGGTGTGAGGCTCACTAGGTAGAGCAGGCCAGCAGAGGATCATACTATGCTTTACGTGTGGCGAGAAGGGTCACATGGCTCACGACTGCCCGACCAGCTGCACTGATGATCAACAGATGGTCGAGGGACCACCAAGGTAGAGGTAGAGATTCGATCAAGGAGGTCTGTAGGGTGGAGTACATGGAAAAATAGTTGGTCTTGAAACATGTGGTGGATTAAGGTTCTAGGTTCTACCGCCACCATCTCTAGGTGGTCTACCCTGACCACATGAAGCAGGTGGACAGGGACGAGCACAGCTCCAGGAAGCTAAGGCCTACGATCACAGTGCTCCAGAGATGATTTGAGGTATGATCTGTGTCTACTCCACCATTTCTGTAGTAATTATTAACACAATTTCCAGTTACTCTTTCATTTCCATGGCTCTTTTTCTGAGCTGGGAGATTCCGGTTGAGCCGTTGGCTCGATCCTTGGGATTAGAGACTCCTACAGGAGAAGATTCGATGATTACACACTGGTCCCAGTAGTGTGATCTTACTCTATGAGGAGAGAGCTTCAACTAGGATCTTCTAGTAGTGGCGTCGAGGCCTTATGACATCATCTTGGGTATGGAATAGTTATCCTTAGTCAATTCTCATATTGGCTGTATTAGGTGCAAAGTGCAGTGTGTCCGTGAGGATGGGACCAGGTTTTCCTTCACTGGCGAGAATGAAACCTTTGCAGCACAAGATGGATTTACCCAAAGGATGGTACATCAGATTACACATCAGTTGGATAGCCTTACGCTCGGAGCAGTCAATGTTGAGAATCCGAGCTACCCTGTAGTGGTGGACCAATATGTCTATGTCTTCCCTGATGATGTTCTGGGACTACCTCCTCGTAGAGAGATGGACTGCTACATAGACATGTACCCTCAGTCAACACTGATATCTACACCATCATATCGGATGGATCCTGTGGATATTCGTGAGTAATGGGTATAACTGGAGGACTTATAGAGGAAGGGGTTCATAAGACCCAGTGTTTCTCCATGGGCAGCCCCAATTTTGTTCGCCAAGTAGGCATATGGGAGTTTGAGGCTCTATGTGGATTATCAGCACCTAAACCAGGTGACCATGAAGAGAAAGTATCCACTTCCTAAGATTGATGATCTTTTTGATCAGCTAAAGGTAGTTCATTGGTTTTTAAAGATAGACCTCCAATAAGGCTATCATCAACTTAGGGTACGAGATGAGGATGTTCAGAAGATGACATTCAGTTGTCGGTATTGTAACACCTCGATCCCACCAGACCAGATTCGATACATTACTTGTTATATTAGAATGGTTATAAGGAATGAAAATACCAAAGTAATGATCAGTTTAGTAGTCTTGAAGAAACTATATACATAGATGTAACTCAAATTACATTATAAAATATTAAAAAATAAAAAACATAACAAAAACTAAAAACTTCATCCATAGAAACTCAATAAATGATCTCCTATTCATCACCTGTTGAAGGAAAACAATTTAAAGGGATGAGATCAAATGCTCAGTAAGGGTTACAAATAGAATAATCATGAATCGATAATAACTGAATCAAAATCAATTTGGCTTATCAATATGGCATTATTAATAAATGAAAAATCACGCCATTAATAAACTGAGAATGAAACTGATTCCATAGATTTTTTCATAGTGAATATCTCATGGATAATAATAACTAATAATGAATAAAGAGAATACTTTCTAATTGGATGTCATGTATCTGGAACATGATACCATAATACTGTTAAAACGGTTTAGTTCTGTGGGTAGAAACCCATCTGATTTTTGGAAACAAACTCGAAGGGTTTGTCGCCAACTGATTTGTCTCATGAGACCCGTTGATGCACCGAGGGGCTAAAAAAAGCCCCACACATGAATTTAAGTCCAATTTATTCTTTATTAATTGATTTAATACAAGAGAAATATGCCTTTTCAATATCCGTATAGAGTAGAGAATAAATATTCATCAATATTTCCATAGTTAAAATAAATTTCCAAATATACACCGTATATAAAATGGTTTACGGTTTAGACAATAAACATAACCATGATATGAGATTATGGATATTTAATAGAAATATCAGTTTAAATGAAAATTGATCTCAAATGGGCAGTAGGTACACCACATAATGATTATTAGGTGCACAAAACAAAATAAGTCACAACGAAATGGAAAATTGACACAAATCCCATTACCACATTGTAATCAATCGTTTCGTGTGACCAAGAATTAAAAATTATCAAATTAATTGTTGAATACCATGAAAATATATAGAAACATGATATTATATATCAAATATAAGTAAACATATACCACATGCGAGAAATAAGTGGTGAACAATGGAAATCTCACAGAATTAAAAGTGAGATGAGAAACCCCTTACCTTATGCTCGAGTGTGTTCTTCATCTGTTTTAATGACCTAAATAATAAAATTTATCTTAATTAATTAATAATAACATAACATCCTATACATGTAATTTTTTTATTATAACTTTATTAGGTTCATTCATGTCCCTTTTTATGGGTTTAATAGGTTCGATTTTATTGCTTTGGAAGCATTTTCTTCTTTGGTTTTCATGATTCGTTTACTTGCATTCATGAATGGAAGTTCGTTTGAAATGTGGTTAAAAATTAAGAATTGTTAATATATATTATTAGTTACATTAAAGAGATATAAATGATATTATAATGATTTTTTATTATATACTTGAAGATGAATCATTTGTTAAAAGTTATTGATAAATGCTTGGATTTAGCTTGGCAGTTTTGTGTACAATGAACTTGTTTGATATTATTATTCTATATTATGAGTGTGTAGGGATTCCAGAACATTAATGAAATGAAATAAATATATTCTGATCTGGTTCAACCATAAAAATGGTTTCATTACCATAATTAAATATGGTAACGAAAATTGAGAACCCATCATCCTTGAATGTGATAAATTAACACATCTCGGACGGTGTTTTTATTTTTAGTATAAGAGGAGGGGAAAAAAGAGATGATGATGAAATATTACATTAGCATAATATAATTCCAGTTCATGAAAGGTAATGTAATTATCATAGATTTTTTATTATGGGATATGAGGAAATAAGTATAAAATAAAGGAACTCAGAATAAGAGAAAAATTGAGAAATCTCTTATGAAAATTCAACAGCCTAACGACGTCACTTAAAATTTAATAAAATAGTCTGATGAGAGAAAGGGGGTATCTCATCACTCTTACATAATATGGGAAGTAATGGGAATATGGAATGAAATATCCCCACATAATCCAATTGAAAATAAAATAGAAACCATAAAATGAAATCTTTAAGAAAAGAGAAGGGTGGTTGATTCTCGTACCTTGTAGAGTAACTCCAAAAACTTGAAGATTGGAACCTTGGGGGTTTGAGGACACCCTGGGAGGACTCCTAGGGAGGTAATACCACCAAAGCTTCGAGGATAATGAGTTTGAAATGAAATAAAACAAAAGGTGTGAGTGTGTATTTATAGTAATTAAGGGGGAGTTTTTTATTAATTAAAAGGGACACCTCAATAGTGGTTTTTTAAAAACCATGGGCTTCCCAGGGTATTTGCTCATGGTTTTTGCCACTTGGGACACCTCATTTTATAAGTTACTATACACAAGTTGACGATATTTTTATATTTAATTATTACATCATTATGATGTCATTAAACCACAGAAAGCTCAAAACTAAATTTTTACTATTCACGAAAAATTCAAGTATTTTAGAAAAATCCCAAAAAAATCACCATAACCATTTTTGGAAGTGTAGAATTCAAAAATGAACTCCATTTTTTAAAAATAATTTTCTATGTTTTTTTAAATTAATAAAATCTTAGTTAATTTGAAAAATAACAATTTTAAATATATAATTAGTTCTATATCATATTGAAAAATTAATTAAGATCTCATTAACTTATTAACTTAAGAAAATAAAATATTATAATTGTTTACTATTTATAAGGGTCATATTACTATTCATATTACTATTCATAGGGGTATGTTAGTATTCATCAAAAAATCAAGTTGGTTCTATCAGAATCCAAATGACTTACTTGTCACAACTCTAGATGATCATTTTTTGAAATTCAAAACGTAGATGTGGAAAATTTATGTTTAATGGATAGGTTTTGACTAAATCTTAAATAACCAAGTGTTGTTTCAAAGGAACATAATGCTTTATGAAATATAGGCTATGAATAGAATGTATTTAAGAGAAGCATAGCCTATAATTTTTGGGGTGTTATATCATTCCCTCATTTGGAAATTTCGTCCTCAAAATTTTGTGTATAAACCCACAAAAAAGATTTGGGTGGTTATTCTTCATAACATCCTTAGGTTCCCATGTTTCTTCCTCCATATTTTGGTTTATCCAAAGAACCTTTACTAGATGAGTCATCCAGTTTCTCAATACCTTCTCCCTTGTGTTAAGGATCCCGATAGGCTCTTCACAGTATGACAAATCAGGTTCCGGTTATATTTCTTCATAGGTGAGTACATGCATTGGGTCTGGCATGTATTTCTTCAACAATGACACATGAAATACATCATGGAATTTGGAGAGACTTGGAAGAATTTCTAAATGGTAAGCTACAGCTCTGATTCTTTCTAGAATTTCAAATGGTCTGATGTACCTAGGGCTCAGTTTCCCTTTCTTACCAAACCTTAAGACACCCTTCTATGAAGATACTTTTAGAAAGTCATGATATCCCACTTAGAATTCCAAATCCTTTCTACGGTTGTAATCATAACTCTTCTTCCTACTTTGGGATGCATTAATATGGGAATGGATTGTCTTCACCTTTTCCGTGGTCTCTTTAATAAGTTCTGGGCCTATAAGTTTCCTCTCACCAACTTCATCCCAATAATTTGGAGTTTGACATCTCTTTCCATATAATGCTTCATATGGAGCCATTTGAATACTAGAATGGAAACTATTATTGTATGAAAACTCCACCAAAGTCAAGTATTTATCCCACATAACTTGGAAGCCATGAGAGAATGACCTCAACATGTCTTCTATAGTTTGATTAGTCCTTTCAGACTGTCCATCAGTTTGGGGGTGATAAGAAGTACTCATACGAAGCTCAGTATTCAAATCCTTCTGGAGAAATTTCCAGAATTTTGATGTAAACATGGGATCTCAATTAGACACAATCGACAGAGGTGCAACATTAAGTCTTACAAATTCATTAATATAAAGTTTTTCCAGGTGCTCAAGTGGTAAATCATCTCTTATATAAGGAAATGTGCTGATTTTGTGAGACGATCAACAATTACCCATATTGCATCATTATTTCTAGGTGTCCTTGGTAGTCTGGTGATGAAATTCATCATAATTTTATCTCATTTCCACATAGGAATAGGTAGAGGTTGCATCAATACTCTAAGATGTTGTCTCTTTGCCTTCACATGCTGATAAACTAGACACCTTGACATGCAGTTATCAATTTCCCACTTCATATTATCCCACCAGAAATATTCCTTCAGATATCTATACATATTTGTGCTACCCGGGTGTATAGAGAAATTTGAGCTATGAGAATTGTATAATAGTTCCTTTTTTAGCTCTGGTACTTATGGAACACATAACCTCTTCCTAAACTTTATAACTCCTTCCTTATACATGAAGTATTCCAATCTATCATCCTTAACAATAATAATTTTCTTGTGTATAATTTCATCATTCGATTGAGATATTTTTATCTTCTATAGTAAAGATGGTTTAACAATAATTTGAAAGAGGAAATATGTTTCCCCTTCCTTAACAATTCCCATATCCATCTTTAGTAGATCCATGAATATAGGATCTCTCTCAATCCTCATTTGAGTCAAAAGTCTATGATCTTCCCTACTTAAAGAATCTCCCACCTTATTTTCCTTTATGAGGTAGTTGTGTATTGAAAAATCGTAATATTTGAGTAACTAGAGCCATCTCCTTTGCCACATGTTGAGTTCTTTTTGTGTGAAATTTTATTTCAAACTCTTGTGATATGTGTATATCTCACATTTTTACCGTAAAGATAATGTCTCTATATCTTCATAGAAAATATTATAGTTTCTAACTCAAGATCATGTGTTGGATAATTTTTCTCATGAGTCTTCAACTACCTTGACACATAAGCAATAACTTTACCATTTTTCATAAGGACGCAACCCAACCCATTCTTTGATGCATCACTATATATTACAAATCTATCACTTCCAAATGGAAGAGTCAAAATTGGAGCATTGACAAATATTATTTTCAATTCATCGAAGCATTCTGTATATTCTTTTGTCCACACAAACTTAACTCCTTTACGTGTGAGCTTTGTTAGCAGGTTATCTAGTCAGGCGAAATTCTGAATGAAATACTGACAGTAACCTACTAAGCCAATAAAACTACGTACCTCGGTTATGTTTGTTGGCATGGGACAATCATGGATTGCCTTTGTCTTTACAAGATCAACTGGGATTCCATCCTTAGAGACAATATGGCCTAGAAAAGAAACCGATTGAAGCTAGAATTCACACTTGCTAAACTTCCCATATAATTCATATCTTCTAAGAGTTTTCAAAGTAATCCATAAGTGAGACTCATGATCTTTATACCTTTTTTATTATACTAGGATATCATCGATGAATACCACAACAAATTTATCAATATATTCCTTGAAAAATCTATTCATTAAATCCATGAAAACAGAGGGTGCATTAGTCAGTCCAAAAGGCATCACTATAAACTCGTAATGCCCAAACCTGGTTTGAAATGCTTTCTTAGGAATATCTTCCTTCCTCACACATAGCTGATGATATCTGGATAGAAGGTCAATCTTCAAAAATTATTGAGCTCTATGAAGTTGATCAAATAAATCATCAATCCGAGGAAGAGGATACTTATTCTTTATTGTAATAACATTGATTTCCCTGTAATCAATGCATAGCCTCATGGATCCATCTTTCTTTTTGACAAACAAGACCGGGGCTCCCCATGGAGAAACACTAGGTCGAATAAATCCTTTGTCACTCAACTCCTCTAGTTGTTTCTTTATCTCCACTAACTCCACAATGTCCATTCTATAGGGGGTATTTGATATAGGTCTTACGCCAAGAATTATGAAAATGGAAACTCAATTTCCTGCTCTGGAGGATGTCCAAGTAAATACTCTATAAACACATCAATGTATTCTTTCAGTATATGAACATCTTCAATTTAAATATTTCATTCCTCACCCATATATATTGGGTTCTCTTTCTCTCCTAGAATTGAATTCAATAGAGCTACTAGGGGTGGGTCTAGATAATAATCAGATGGTGAGGTCTCTTCTCTAAAGAAAAGAGATTCTACACCATTTTCAAAAATTGAAACTTCCTTTTTCTTGCAATAAATCTTCACATCATAGTTTGACAGCCAATTAATACTGAGAATTATATCAAATTTAGTCATTGGTATAATGATAAGGTTAGAAACTAAATCAAATTTATGTGTCACAAGTGGGAATAGTTGACTTTCCTTTGTTATAATTATGCATCCCCTGAAAGTTTTGACTGAAAACTGTTTTATTAAATCAAATTGGCCATGTCTAATTTTTTTTGAAAACTGGGAAGATATAAATGAAAGAGATGATCCAAAATCAAATAATGTTTTTTCTAAGTTTGAGGAAAAAATTAAAGTACCTTCCACCACATAATTAGGAACTTAAACTTCCACGGTTGTAATTGCATAATCTCTCCTTTGATCTCTTGGCTTTTTCTGAGGCATGTTTCCTTGGTGCTTAGGACACTCATTTTCATAGTGTCCCATCTCTTTAAAGTTGTAGCATTGAACATCATCAAATTGTTTCTTCCCCTTATATTCATGAGATAAATTACCCTTTTCTCCACACTTATAGCAGACTTCCATGCCTTTCAATCATTTCCCGAGATGACTCTTTCCACAGTTCTTGCATAATGGGAATTTATTTATTCCCTTGTTATTCTTAGGCACTTCACCTTTCCCTTGGATATCAGAGTATCTCTTTTTTATCTTGGTTTCCCTTAAACAAATTTGATCTAGAAAATTCTTTCTCTGTTTTGATGGCACTTGAGATAATTTCATCATATGATGAAAATGTTTGAGAAGTCAATGGCCTTAGAAGAATTGGCTTAAGACCTTTAAAGAAATGATCAATCTTGTCTGTCAAGTCATGTACATAATCTACAGTATACCTAGATAGCCTTGTGAAGGTATCCTCATACTCTGCTACACTATCTTCTTCCCTTTGATTTAAGCCATGGAATTTCCTCTTCATTTCATTTTGTTGCTCATGAGGGAAATATTTTTCAAATAATATTTACTTAAAATTCCTCCATTCCATATCTTCTATTTTTTCTTCCTCTGTGGTATTATGAATCAAGGACCACCATTGATCAACTTCTCCCTTGAGACAATATACTACCAGTACTACCTTTTCATTTTCATTGCATCTTAATGCCATGAATATCTTTTCAAGGGAATTGATCCATTTCTTAGAAACCGCTGGATTAGTATCCCCACTAAAAGATGGGGGATTATACCACATGAAATGATCCAACATAGGTGTGGAATGGTTATTTGTTACAACCTGAGTAAGTTATCCGGTCATGATCTGATCTGCTCCAACATTGACTGTGTTGACCTGCTCAGTGGGGAGATCCCTACATTTCCCATGAGTATTGATTACCCTTATTCCATTAGATGAAATTTATAAATATTGGCACACACTATATTAGGGTATGAATCATAATGTATAATGTTAACTTAACAAAATAATTAGCATAAATTGAGATCCTATTCATGGCTAATCCCATAATCAAGAAAATGGTTTCTTTGAGGAATAATTTACATTTCAATACTTTATAATGGATTTTAAAGAAAATATGAATTATATTAAGCATATAACCTAGGAGTTTCATAATCAAGAGTGCCACAAGGCCCGTTTTCATGTACCAGGATACCCAGGGTAAAGCCCGAAACTCTTTATCAGAGCATTCACTCCTAGGTATATCTGTACCAGAGCCACCTCTACCTGCTCGTATCCAGAAATGAATGTATTTTCTATAAGGACTCACATAATATATTCCTTACCAAAATACCAGGATATTATTTTATGGTTATCCTCAAATACTACCTTAGGTATTTGTTCCCTACTATAAATTTCCTACTCTAGTTTCCAAGTTTTCTACTAAACTTCCTTTGATACCAACTAAAACACCCTAATCCATATAGACCAGAGTTAGTGCATTACTTGTTATATTGGTATGGTTAGAAGGAATGAAAATCCTAAAGGAACGATCAGTTTATTAGTCTTGAAGAAACTAGATACATATATGTAACTCAAATTACATTGGAAAAGGTTACAAAAACAAAACATAACAAAAAATAAAAATTGCATCCAAAAAAACTCAATAAATGATCTTCTCTTCATCACCTGTTAATGGTAAACAATTGAAAGGGGTGAGCTCAAACACTCAGTAAGGGTTACAAATAGCAGAAGCATGAATCAATAATAATTGAATCATAAACAATTTGACATATCAATATGGCATGGTGAATAAATGAAAACTCAAGCCATTAATAAACTGGGAATGAAACTGCATCCATAGATTTTGTCGTAGTGAATATCTCATGGATATTAATAAATGATAATGAATAAAAGAGAATGATTTATAATTGTACATCATGTATCTGGAACATGATACCATAATACCATTAAAATGGTTTAGTTCTGTGGGTAGAAACCCATCTGATTTTTGGAAACAAACTCGAAGAGTTTGTTTCCAGATGATTTATCTCAAGAGACCTATCGATGTACTGAGGGGATATAGTGGGCCCCACCTACCACATAAATTCCAAATAATTATTTATTCATCAATTTAATACCATAGCAATATGCCTTTTCAATATCCGTATAGAGTAGAGAATAAAAATTCATCTCCATAGTTAAAATAACTTTCCAAATATACACTGTATGTAAAATGGTATATGGTTTAGACAATAAACATATCCATGATACGATATTATATATATTTAATAGAAATATAATTTTAAATAAAATATGATCTCAAATGCATAGTAGGTATGTCACATAAGGATTATTAGGTGCACAAAACAAATTTACAACGAAATGGAAAATTGACACAAATCCCATTACCACATTATAATCAACCATTTTGTGTGACCAAGAATTAATAATTATCAAATTAATAGTTTAATACCATGAAAATGTAGAGAAACATGATATTATATATCAAATTTAAGTACACATATACCACATGCAAGAAATAAGTGGTGAACAATGGAAATCTCATAGAATTAAAAGTGAGATGAGAAACCCCTTACCTTATGCTCGAGTGTGTTCTTCATTTGTTTTAATGACCTAAATAATAAAATTTAGCTTTATTAATTAATAATTATAGAACCTCATATAAATGTACTTTTTTATTATAACCTTATTAGGTTCATTCATGGCCCTTTTTATGGGTTTAAGAGGTTCAATTTTATTGTTTTGGAAGCATTTTATTCTTTGGTTTTCATGATTCATTTACTTGCATTCATGAATGGAAGTTCGTTTGAAATGTGTTTAAACATCCAGAATTGTTAATATATATTATTATTTACATTAAATATATATAAATGATCTTATAATGATTCTTAATTATATACTTGAGGATGAATCATTAGTTAAAATTTATTGATAAATGCTTGGATTTAGCTTGGCAGTTTTGTGTACAATGAACTTTTTTTGTATTATTATTCCATATTATGAGTGTGTAGGAATTACAAAACATTAATGAGATGAAATAAATATATTATGATCTGGTTTAACTATAAAAATGGTTTCATGACCAGAATTAAAGATGGTAATTAAAATTTAGAACCCGTCGTCCTTGAATGTGATAAATTAACACATATCGGATGGTGTTTTCATTTTTAGTATATGAGGCGGGGGAAAAAGAGATGATGATGAAATATTCAATTTTCATAATATAATTCCAGTTAATTTAAGGTAATTTAATTATCATATCATTTGTATGAGGGGAGATGAGGAAATACATATAAAAGAAAGGTACTCAAAATAAGAGAAAAATTGAGAAATATCTTACAAAAATTCGACAGCCCAACGACGTCACATAAAATTTAATAAAATAGTTTGATGAGAGAAAGGGGATATCTCATAACTCTTAAATAATATGGTCAGTAATGGTAATATGTAATGAAATATCCCCATATAATCCAATTTAAAATAAAATAGAAAACATAAAATGAAATCTTTAAGAAAAGAGAACGGTGGTTGATTCTCTTACCTTGTAGAGTAACTCACAAAACATGAATATCGGGACATTGGAGGTTTGAGGACACCTTGAGAGGACTCCTATGGAGGTAATAACATCATATATTCAAGGATAATGACTTTGGAATGAAATAAAATGAAGGGGGTGAGTGGGTATTTATAGTAATTAAGAGGGAGTTTTTTATTAATTAAAAGGGACACCTCATTAGTGGGTTTTGCAAAACCATGGGCTTTCCCATGGAATTTTCCACTTGGGACACCTCATTTCATAAGTTACTATACACAAGTTGAATAGCCTTTTATATTTAATTATTACATCATTATGATGTCATTAAACTACAAAAAACTCAAAACTGTATTTTTACTATTCAAAAAAATTCAAGTATTTTAGAAAAATCTGAAAAATTCACCCTAACCATTTTTCGAAGTGTTAAATTCAAAAAAGAACTCAATTTTTGGAAAATAATTTTCAATGTATTTTTAATTTTATAAAATCATATTTAATTTGAAAAATAACCATTTTAATGATATAATTAGTTCTATATCAGATTAAAAAATTAATTAAGATATCATTATTTTATTACCTTAAGAAAATAAAATATTATCATTATTTTCTATTTATAAGGGGAATATTACTATTCATAGGGGTATGCTACTATTCATCAAAAAAAATCAAGTTGGTTCTATCAGACTCCAAATGACTTACTAGTCCTAACTCTAGATGACCTTTTTTCGAAATTCGAAACATAGAAGTGGAAAATTTATGTTTAAAGGCTAGGTTTAGACTATATCTTAAATAAATAAGTGTTGTTTCAAAGTAACACAATGCTTTATGAAATATAGGCTATGAATAGAATGTATTTAATAGAGGCATACCATAAAATGTTTGGGGTGTTATAGGTTTGGCCACTATGAGTTCTTAGTTATGACATTCAGAATGACCAACGCCCCTGTAGTGTTGATGGGACTCATGAATAGGATCTTTCATCCATACCTCAACCGCTTTGTGTTGGTATTTATCGAAGAAATCTTGGTGTACTCAGCGATGGAGGAAGAGCATGCCTATCATCTGCAAATAGTACTGGATACACTCTGAGAGAACCAGCTTTATGGTTAACTCTCGAAGTGCCAATTCTGGATATGGGAGGTCCACTTTCTGAGACATGTTATCTCAGAGGCTGGAGTTGCAGTGGATCCAGTGAAGACAGAGGCAGTACTTGCTTGGGAGCCACCCAGAAGTGTGACTGAGGTGTGGAGTTTCCTAGGGTTGGATGGGTACTACCGAAGATTAGTACCTAACCTTTCTAGAGTTGCGACACCCTTGTCAGTGTTGATGAAGAAAGTATAGCCCTTCGTATATATAAAGAGATTCTGGAATAGTTTTCAAGAGCTGAGGTAGAGACTAATGAGTTCCCTCATCTTGAGTCTACTAGAAGAGGGAACTAGGTATGTAGTCTACTGTAACGCGGCAGGGACCATACATTGATGTGTCCTACTGTAGGAGTGAGCAGTGATCGCTTATGGTTCACGATCACTGAGACAGTATGAGTAGAACTATGCTACCCATTACCTGGAGTTAGCAGCAGTGGTCTTCACCTTGAATATGTGGCGAAACTACTTAATGGGTGAATGTTTTAAAGTCCACTCTGATCACAGGAGTCTCAGGTATATCTTCTCACAGAAGGACCTAAACCTGAGACAACGATGATGGCTAGAGTTCCTCTTGGACAATGACTATGAGACAATATATACTCTTGGGAAGGGGAAGGTAGTAGCATACTCACTCAACAGAAGGTATAGTCTATAATTGCTGAGTGAGGTGATAGAGAAGCTTGTTGCGTTACAGATATCCTTTGGGGATAGAGATGGAGTAGCTTACCTCTAGTCTATTACTGTCACTCCCTTACTTCTTTAGCGACTTCCGGAGGCACATCTTGGGGACATTGACTATGAGTCTTGACGTGCTCATATATCCTCAGGACAGGCACCTGATGGATTTTTTGAAGGTGGGGAGCACGTCATCCTCTTCAGAGGACGCACTATGGTCCTGGTGGATCTACGATAGGAGGTTTTGAGGGAGTTCCATACTTCCCCTCTGGTAGTACATCCTAGTGTGGAGAAGATGTACCAGGACCTCTAACGTCAGCACTGGTGGCCATAAATAAAGAAGGCAGTGGCAGAGTTTGTTTCATGATGTCTCACTTGTCAGCAAGTGAAGGCCGAGAATCAGGTTCCGACAGGATTAGTGAAGCCACTAGAGGTACTAGAGTGGAAGTGGGATGGTATCTCCATTGAAATTGTGACAAGGTTACCATAGACATCCAGGGGACATGATTCCATCTAGGTGATCATTCACCGACTCACCAAGTTGGCCCACTTCCTATGCATCTGAGAGCAGGGATCAGTATAGGTCTTGGGATGCCTCTACTCACAGGAGATTTTATGGTTTCATGGGGTTCCATCAATGATCTTATCTGACTGTGATGCATGTTTTACATCCCAATTGTGGAAGGGATTATAGGATACTTTCGGGACTCAGCTACGTTTGAGCACCACCTTCCATCCACAGAAGGATGTTCAGACGAAGAGGACCATTCAAACACTGGAGGAAATGCTTTGTGCTTGCGTCCTAGATTTTGGTTGTAGTTGGGAGGATCACTTGTACTTGGTGAAGTTCACATAAAACAACATCTATCACTCCACCATCAGTATGGCATCGTTTGAGGCCTTGTACGGTCAACTATGCAGATCACCTCTATGCTGGACAGACCTGGGGGAGTCAGCACTTATGGGTACAGAGTTGGTACTGGATACCACTGAGAATGTGCATATCATCCAAGAGCATATGAAGAAAACACAGTTCAGACATAAGTCTTATGCTGAAAAAAGATGGAGACCTTTGGAGTTCGATGAGGGACACCATGTCTTCCTATGGGTCTCACATCGGTGAGGTTTGCGATGATTTGGTAGGGGAGAAAAGCTATCTCTAAGGATCATCAAACCATTTCAGGTTCTCAGAAGAGTTGGAAAGGTGGTGTATCGCCTAGATCTTCCTCCACAGATGCATCAGGTGAATGGTGTTTTCCATGTGTTGCAGTTGAGGAAGTAAATTCATGATCCATCGCATGTTATTGACTGGGGAGAGCTGGACATTGATGATGAGGAGACTTTTACAGAGGTTCTAGAGGAGATTGAGGATCGATAGGAGTGGGTACTTCGTGGATGATTGATACCTCTTATTCATGTTCCCTGGAAGCACAAGGACCTCCAAAAGATCACATGGGAGCAGGAGGCTCAGATTCATGCTCAATACCCCCCATTTATTTACTTAGTCTATGTTGAGTCTTTTGGGGACAAAAAGAACAAAGGTGGGGATAATGTAAAGACCCAAATTTTCCATTTACTTTTTTAAATTATATGGAATTATTCCGAGTATACAAAAATTGACGGCGTGTGATTCTGAGGCCCAATGTGCCCAGAATGAATTTATGAATTTTTTTGGTACATTCAGTAAAGACGTGGGTGGATTTTTCTGTCATTTTAACCAGTGCATGGATTAAAAAGATGAGGGCACTGTTGAATCCACAACACTCAGATTCGTTTAATGTAGGCTTCACATCGATCACAATTGTTCGGGTGAAAAAGTTAATTTTGTGGACTTTTGAATGATTAATAAAATAACGTGTTATGTTATTTTATTTCTTTTCTTTTTCTCTAGCGGATGAGAAGTGGTGGTGAGACAAATGAAACATCAAGACATTAAATGTAATGACTCTACTTTATTCTTGTAACTGCACCGTTGGAATTTCGAAGGTTCATTAATTAAATGAACCCAATTAATTCCACATGCGTTACTCACCCTCCCACTCTCCTATTTATATGGAGCTCGAGGTGGAGTGTTGGTACAACTTCACCAAGCAACGAAACTCTGGAAAAGTACCATGACACCAACCACATGGAGGAAGTGACCAGTTTCATCGAGCGGTGATGAGCGCCACCGAATCACGAACCGATGACAACGACGAAGGAGGTTCCGTCGATCGTCGTTAAATACCATCTCTTCCCGATAAGGGGATTGTTTAAAATTTATCTTTGATGTTTTACCTTGCTTTCTATTCCTATAAAATTAACACGGAGGGCATGATCCAAACAATCAAGGACCAAACCCTCCACTACTTCACTCATTCTCTATTCTTTGGGGATAGTTCCCTCAGATTGATGGAAATGAGAAATAGCGGGTCAAACTATGACGATAGTAGTGCAGGAGATCCATAGGTGAAGATAGCACGAAGAATAGACACTAGAGCATGTCTGGTGACCTGTGGAAAAAACCTCTGACACGCCATGTCGGTGGTGGCCGACAGTGGCTGTAAGAGACCCCCGACAACCGACCATAGGGGGTGGTAGGCGGTGCGCTGCAGTGTCCAATGGCAGTTGGCCTGAGCCGGTCATGGGGGATAAGAGTGGCGCCCGCAGGCGGTGCTAGTGGCGCAAAGCGGCCGCGACCAGTGGGTCGTGGCAGAAGGGGGAATCACAGAGTAGCTACGACCAGCAGGCCACAACAGAAAGTAGCGGCACAACCCCGCACCACGCTACGTTGGAGGAACCTGATCGGCCAAACGACCGACCCTTCATGGGGTGGGGTAGCTCCCCAAAATCTAGTGAAAAGACCCCTCAACTGTGAGGCCAGCGAGACCTAATGATATGCCTTCGTGCAGATCGAGCTGGATGCAGGCCGACCAAGCGAGCCAGACCCGCCCGCGAGCCAGTGCCGGTTGGCCATGCCCCACCCAGCGGGCTGATCCAACCACGTCCTGGGCCCGTGAACTGAACTGGGCTGAACCCGATGGGCCAGACCCGATGAACTGGGATGACCCCCAATAGGCCGGACTCAGGCGAGGTCAAGTAGACCCCATGACCCATTGCGTCAGGTCAGTCTAACTGAGTCAGACCTAGCCCAGACCCAATCGATCCTCAAATAAAGAAACGCTTGTAACTGATGAACTGGGTGTCTATTCCATACATCTTCAGTGGCGTTGGGATCCATTTTTTGGAAGTGGTCCTTTTGGAATATTCCAGTGGGCCTAACTGAGTCAGGCCGGACCAAGGTGTAGTCACTCCCATTTCACGGAAAGGGATGTAACTTATAGGCCAGGTGTCCGATTGATGTTCCGTCTATGGCATAAGGACCCTTGTGACAAGTAAGTCCTTTAGTGATACTCTATGTGAGTTTTGATGGTGTTTTATGTGCACCCTGGATTGGATTAGACCTGAATCCAACCAGGAAATTTTTACAAAAGTGCCCATATCTCACAGACTGTTCGTCCAAACGATGCTCCATCTGTCACGTTGGTACACCTATGACAGGGCGGTCCCTTGGGTATAATTTTTGTGGGACTTCGTTCTAGTTGAAATACGACTGATGGATTGAGGATCGTTTATCCCAAAATCAAGCTTGTTATGAGTAGAAATCCAGTGGTTGGATGTGACATGAAGAAGAAGAGCGACCAGTGTGGGTCATCATCAGAATCTCTAGAGTGGGATGATCTTGGTGTACGACTAATCATCCATACCTTTGTACTAACGACCCTATGTGGATGATAATCTAGAGACCCTATTTGGATCAGCAACATAGTGACCCTATGTGGATCAGCATCATGGCGACCCTGTGTGGATCAACTTCATAGTGACCCTATTTAGATCGACATTCTAGTGACCCTGTGTGGATCAAAATCATGCCGAAACTGTGGGGATCAACATCATAGAGACCCTATTTGAATCAAAATTCTAGAAACCCTGTGTGGATCAACATCCAGCGACCATGTGTGAATCAACAGTAGCATGACCCGACGTGGACCCACCTTACATTGGCCCGTCGTGGAACAATGACTCATGTACAAGAGTGGATTGATAATAATACAACTTCTTGTGGATTATTTGTAAAACTTATAAGTGGAATAAGATGATATAGATTAAGACTAATCATATATATTTCTAATCTCTGAGTTGTATACCTGGTGTGAGCTAACTATTGCTTCGTGCTTTGGTATTGAGGTCCTGCTTTGTGGTTTTTCCTTTGTGGAACCCTGGGAGACCCTCGGGGGAATCGGGGTCTCTAATGAGTATTTTTATACTCACCCCTGTACGGGCTTCACTAGCACCTTATTGTGTCTTGTGCAGAAAACGATCAGCTGTGCTGAGACTTGAGGGAGCCAAGATTAGGTAGTACATGGAGGAGACTGGCTGACGTAGAGTGATATGGAGGTGATCTGTACCTACCCTTCATGTAGGATCCTTAGTGGATGATCGAGGAGTTTTTTTCTCTTTTCATTTGTACTTTAAATTTTTAGTTGGGCTTGTTTTCCGACCCATTTACTTTCAATACACTTTCTACTACAACAGTTTATTTCGTGGTTGTTTCTTATTGTGTTCTTGGTTTGTGCTCATTTGTACAGGTTTAAAGGCAATGCCTTCCTGTTATAGGGATACAACTTTTCGGTGCTAGTTGCCCGCCCCTAGCCTATGGAAGGTAGGTTTGGGGTAGTCACAACACGGGCCCCAGGGGACGGGTCATGACATATCATAACATTAATTACTATTGAAATTATAATCAATAATTTAACTCATCATTATATTTTCTATTATCTATGAATGACGACAACCATAAAATACATTGATTTTCATAATTCAATAGGAATTATTCATTTATATTTTCTCTCCATCAGCTTTATATTTCATTTCATATGGTATACCCTATTTATATATTCAAAGATCAATTTTGAAAAAATTAACCCACTAATGTTCCACTATGATCCTCTTTAATGATGGTTTCCCCTATTTGGTTGTACATTCCATTCCACCCTAATGTCCCCATTCGTAAATAAAAATTAAAATATTTTTTCTCTCATGTCAATTTCATATTTCAATTCTCCAATTTAAAAAAAGAACTTGTGGTGATTATTTTTAGATATCAGTTTTCAACATTTTTATTTCAAAATGTTCAAATAGTTTTTTTCCATCCATTAAAAACCATTGGATTTATCATTAACTCCACAATATATTTTTATAACCATTATATCTTTTCTATTTCCTATTAAAAATGAATATTTTTAAATAAAAATGATATTATTTTGTTTTCATATATTATTTTCGTAGGTTTTATGTTTTTTTCAAGGATCCACAATTAGATGTTCCATTTTATAAAGTAAATCGTTATCCCATGTCTTAACTTCGTCTTAAAAAAACTTTTAAATGTAACTATAGCTTCTTATTTTATAGTAATGAATAAAGTATTTAATAAAAACATTTTTAAAATGTTAATAAATTTTTCCTCATTATCAATAATGGATTTATTTATATGGAATTTTTTAATGAATCACTATCTAAATGTTCTTATAAAAGTCATTATTTGGCTGACTAAATTTTTTTATCATTTATTTACATGAATGAAGACTATTTCAGTGATACCATTTGAATATTTTGTGAAACAAGTTTTTTCTTATAATGGATATTTATTAAATTATTTTGATTTATTTTTTGTACCATAAATATACAGAGATTATGATGGTTGGGGTCTTATATCGCACTCAAATTAATTGGTTTTTTTCCCAATAGGGTACACAAGAGTATTTATTTATTTCTAATGTGTAAATTTGAGGAATTATACCAAGCTAAAGTGTACATGAGGGGATTTATCCCACACCCAAGGGGTATACAGTAGAATTTATCCCCAACTAAATGGGTAAATTCTAGTATTTATCCCAATCCCAAGGGGTATTTGAGATATTTTATCCATGGTCAAGGGTATAAGGGATGATTATCCTAATCCCAGTATGGAACATGGGTGGCTATCCTAATCATTCAATATGATGACTAACATAGTGGGTATCCTTGATATATGTATTTATGATTATGTTAATTCCATACACATAATTCATAATTTTGTCCCTATAAATATCCTCGTGGACTCATGTTCAACATCATAATATTTGGTATACATTTTATAGGGTATGTGTTTGTTCATTTGAGATTAAATTTATTTATATCATAAATAATGGAGAATTCCTATTGTTCTATTTTATTTTAAATAATATATTTATCACCATATTAATGTTTTTCATAATGTCATAATCTAATCATTTTTTGACATGTTGATTTTTTTTTTCATTTAACGATCGTTTTTAATTAGCCCTTTATTATGTATTCATTTCCATAGGTTATGATAATAAATATAAAATATGGAATGAATATAATTAATTATATAGGGGTTTTATTATGGATAAATTTTTTGTAGATTAAGATGTTATAGTTATTAATCACTATGAATCTAGAAGATTATGTCATTTGGTTGTGAAACTATTAGTGATATTTATTACTTAACCATAGACTAAATGTACTATTTTTATATGTTTAGCGTGACTATCTATAGTTGGTATTAGGTAATGGATTAGATATTTTGGGATATTAATTTTGTTACAATTTAAATTAATGTTATAAAACCTTTGTGAAAATTCTATAAATGATTCGATGTATAGGATAATATCTTGAAATATTTTAAATTTTGTGAGTAAGGGGTTTAATATAAATACATTCATGTCCGGATAATAGAATGTGGATATGGTTTTAGAATAAATGAACCTAGGTGTAATCACCCTGAAAAGGTTTAGTTGATAATTGACTCGATCATCACTCTAATTCATGATGAGTGGGCCTAATAGGGAAAACTAGCTAGACACTCAGAGGGGATATGGTTTGGGTAATCATATTAACTTTAGTAACTTCTATGAAGGATTTATTTCCATGATACATTTGTGGATGGAATTTAGAAGTATAAGATAACCCAAAAAAATTAACCTTGGCCATACTAATATTGATATATAATAAACAAAAATAAATTTATGAAACAATTATGAAAAATATAATTGTTTGTATGGTAAAAACACTTTTATGTTATTGATTATGATAATTCCCTGCTATTAATAATGTTTATTCACTCATATGAACTATATTGTTTATATTAATGGTTGGATATTTCATGAACCAAGTTAACAAGGGATGTAATGGACAATGAATCATATTTCTTATTGAGTAGACAAATGGGGTATAAGATAGGATTGAAATTCCTATGTTTTTTCTCACAAAACAATCTCACGATTGGATGGAGAAAATTAGCCTTTATAAAAATATAAAACAACTTAAGAATAGACTAATGGTATTTCATATAATATTGGTTAACAATGATAATTAAGGGAAGAAGAATAAATTTATTTCATGTTCAAAATATGGGAATAGACGTCCAAGGTATTTTCTCAAAAGAACTAGGTGATCTTTTATTTGTGTAATGGGGGACATCAAACAACAACATATAAAGTAAAAAATGTAGAGTTTGGTAAAAATGATTTGGAAAAATAATCCTCTTACTAAAGTTCCACTACCATTTAGATGTTTTAAACTTAAGGAATTATGGAATAATGAAAACTAGTGTATGAATCCAAGGTATTAATATAAAATTGACACTAAAAGCAACTTAGACCATGGGATTAAGGAAAATTTTATGCAATGAATACTACTAAAGTAAATAAAGATAATTTAGTAGTTCATGGATCATGTATTGGTCACTGTAGATTTTTAGATTTTATATTCTATGTATTGTTTCACCATCTATTTTCATTTCAAATAAAAACACATTGTCATATAATTATTGTATAAAATTGATATTAATCTTGTTCATGGTTTTTGGGATTGTGATTCATGTGAGTGTTATTATCATAAATTTAGATGTATTTAACGTGATTAAGGGAATTTATTATTCCTTATACATAGATGAAACATTATTTTATGGAATAAAGAAATAGAATTTAATATTAACCTATAGTAGTATATCTATGAAAGGATGATTAATAGTAAACTCTTGGATCATATGATTTGGAAAAAACACAATATTAGGATTCGAATCTCCTGGGGGAAATGTTTATATTTAAATGTTTATTTAGTAAACCATATAAATTATTTCATCAATCATTCTCATATATATTTTTAGTTAGATTTAACTATAAGTGAAAATAAAAATTCACCGGAAACAAATTTTTTAATAGAGGAGAATGTATCACCATTATATTTTGGAATATATTTCATTAAATAAATAAATTTTTCAATATAATTCTACACATAAAACATATAAATATAAATATACATGAAATAAATTTTATTAATAAAATATAATAATAATAAAACATCAAGTATATAAAATTATTATTATCACATAGAAATTCAGAGAGAATAAGATTAAGAACACCTTACAGTTTAAAAATTTGGGTTTTAATCAATATATTCATTCTACATATAAATAAAATCAATATGAATGATGAATTTATATATATAATATTTTAAAACTAATAAAATGGACCCCTTTTTTAAATTTATAAAATAAAAAATTATCAAAAATATTTTTTTTTCAAATTTTCATAGAAATTATTGATTTTTTGTGAATAATGAAAATTAGAATTTCTCTAAAAATTGTCAATTTTGTAGTATTATTAATATATATGAAATAAATAGATGTTAATAAAAAATTTATTTTATTTATTATTTAATTAACTAGTAAAACTATGTACTTAAAAATTTATTTTTAAACATAGAAACCCTATGTTAAACATGTTAGAACATTAGTAATATTTTAATATAGTTTAAAAACCGTTTGAATTATTTATTAATTAAAAATTTTATTAATAATAATCAATATTAGATTTATTTAGTATCCACATAAATAATAAGAAAATTTATATTATGAATGATAATGATATTAGTAAATTTATATGACACATGATTTTTAGGATTAAAAACAACCATTTACTAAAAATGATTTTCATTTGTACTATGTTGTAATTTAAAAACTATCATATTTAAATTTTATAAATTTTAATTAATAAAACTATTTCAATATTTTAGTTGATCATGTAATTTTATTTAATAATTTAAATTTCATTTATATAAAAATATTTATGTTTCCAAGATAAATATTAGTTTCCATGGTAATATAGGTATTTTTTTGAGGAATAATATATTTGTAAATATTTTAGTTTTATAAAAAAAATTAAATCCTTATATTTTAAATTAAAACATCAATATGAATTTTACACATAAATATAAATAAATTGATTCTAATTTAAATGATTATTATAGATAAATATAACTAATAACACTTAACAATTAAAACATAATTTATTCACAAAAGTTGTTTTCCAACAAATTAGATACATTAATTTTAATGTAAATTTCTTAATATTTATAAAATTTGTTATGTTAAATAGATTCTAAATTTAAATTAAATATGACCAAATTTATTAATATGGATAATCTCATATTTTTAGAAAAAAATAGTTACTGTGAATGATTTTTAATCATGATTAATATAGGTGAAAATGATTAAATAAAGCATCATAAATTTATTACAATTAAAAGGGTCAGTTACAACATATAGAAAGCCTTTATTTCTAAAAAACTCATTCCATAATTTCTCACCTTATATTTCTATGTCTAACTATTCTAACACTTCTATCCCATACACAACCCATGTGAGACCTTTCATACCTCTTACCAATATGTAGTTTCCATGAATAAAAAGGCCCCTCAATTTCACATATAAATGGAGCTCACTCCCACCCATTATATCATAATTATCCACACAAAAGTATTCATCATGATATTAAATTCACTATCCTTATCTAATTAACAAAAAAGGACTTCCTAGTTTTATAATGAGTCCTTATAATCTTTAGGAATCTACTTAGTAAGGCAACGATTCTCCTCCTTCTCCTTTTGATTCATGTTATTCTTTAATGAAAATCCATTTTTATTTTGGTATGATTATAATTACATGTTATCATATTCAATCCCTTAATTTAATAATGATGCACTATTTATGATATATTACCCTTCTCTCAAAGAAAAACCAATTAACAGTTCTTTTTGAATGGCCTTCAAGCATCCGAAATCACTCATTCATTATCTTCCTCCTCTTTTCAATTAAAGATACTCATTTCTTATAAAAATTTATATTTCAAATAGGTTTCTATTCTATATATTCATAATAAATTATTTAATATCCATGTGATTTCATATAAACGTGATAATACATATCTTACTCATTAATCCCATTCCATAATCATTTTATATACCCTTTTTTTCTGGGAAATCATTAATTGATTTTCTATATTCATATTGTGAATAACCAACTATTATATCCTTCAAGGGTATCCATATAAATGACGTTTATAAATGTTTATATCTATGAAAATGGTTAAAAAATTGTGATTAAGATATTTATGTTTGTTATAAGGGTCATAGAGGGCATTTTACTTTGCTAAAAAATGCAGAGAGGGTTTCCGCCTCAATAACCATTAATTAAGGAATACTATAATATATTTCACCAAAATTAATTTTGATGAAATAGATACTTCTACCACAAATTATTTCATACATTATTATTCAAAATAGATACATGACATTCATTCATTATCTACCTTATTATTGGATATAATTGATATCATTCATAAAATTTAATGGTTTTCATAACTCTATATGAATCTTGAGTTATAATGTTTTTGAAGAGATTAATATTGTATTTAAATTGTATAAAATATTTATACTTGGTGATATCCATTTTTTTCTAATATTCCATATTAATGGTGGTTATTATTTTATAAAAAATCAACTATGATCCTCTATAATGATGGTTTCCCCTCCATATCCATATTTTCCTTTCCCACATGTGTTATCCTTTGTACATGGAAATACAAAGACATATTACCTCATGTGACATAATATTTCTATTCAAATATTTTTAAAAAGGTTATATTTTTTACTCATTTTTTATTTAGGTTTTATAAAAATTTCATGGATTTTTTCCCATCCTTTCCAAATCAATGTTTTTATCTTCAACTCCACATTCATTTTTATAATTTATTTATATGTTAAAATATATATTGTTGATATTTCTTATTAAAAGTAAATGGTTTTAATTTTTTCTCACATAAACTGCATAAAACCATTATGAAATATTAATTTATCCAATATTAGATGTTACATCTTAAAAAAATATGCCTTTTCAATAAAATTATAGTTTTCTTAATAATAAAGCCTTTTTAAAGTAACCATAATTTCTTCTTTTATGCAAAAAGATAAAAATGATATCTAGAAACAATTTTATGATTTCACCATGATTTTCCTCATTATATATAATGTAATTATTTCTTTAGAAATTTATTTTACAAGGGGACCATCTAAATGTTCATACGAAATACCATATTTTGGATAATTATTTTTTGTTATCATCCATATAAGAGATTTTATTCAATTTTAGAGAAATTATATGTAAATATTTCGAACCTAATTTACATTTACTTGGGTTAATTATGAAATCATAGTCATTTATTTTCTATAAAACACATATGTATGGATTATGATGGGTGAGAAACTATATCTTCCTCTAGTTAATTATTTTATGTTAAAGTATCATGAGATAGAAATGGTACACATAAGGATTTATTCATAGATGAAGTTTACACTAGGGGATTTATCCAAATAAAAAGGATATAAAAGAGGATTTATGGGAATTTTAATGGCTACATTGGAGTATTTATCTAAATCCTATGAGGTGTACAAATGGATTTATCCAAGTCCCATGGGGTACGAAATAGTTTTTCCCATGCCCAAGGGTACATAAGAGGATTATCCCAATCCAAAAAAGGTAAAAGTGTGTTTAAACCATGGTAAATATGTAATGATTGTCATAGTGGGAAGGCCTAACATGATTTATATAATTATGTTTATTCCATACTATTATTTCATAATAACAATCCAATAATTATAAAAAATGAGTCATATTTATTGTCTCATGATTCCAAACATATTTTTATGGTATATGTTTCATCATTTGATGTTACATATATCTCTATAATGAATTATGGAAAACCACTATTATTCTATATTCATTTAAAAACTAAATTTCTCACCTTCTGATTTTTTATGTATACTTATGATCTATCCCATATTGGTATGTTGATATGTTTTCCATTATTGATCTATTGGGAACACCTATTTATTCTTTTTCCCATTCCTTGGGGTATAAAGGTATGTATAACACAGATAAATTCTAGAGGAATTCTACTATAAGGATATTATTGTAGATTAAGATGAATATGTAGATAATATCTATGACAAAAAAAACATAGGGTCCTTGTGTTGTTTCACTTTTTATGATATCTATTATTTAAGGAATGGAATCAATGTGTTATTTAAATTTTTCTCATGGGCCACTAGGCCCAAATATAATTAAGTTACTAGAGGAATAGATTTATGTGAATTAAAATTATGAATTTGATACATAGTTATATTTTTAGCGATACAAGAGTTATAACTATTATAATAGGGAATATTCACATCATAAATAATTGAGTGGTTATAAATAAAATAAAATAGACTAATTTTTGATTTTAATATGGATATTTTATTAATTAATAATTATGGTGTATGGGGTTATGATTTTTATAATAAGAAATTTTCTTAATGTCCATCAGGAAAAGATATAGTACAAGATACACATTAATTGATATATATTTTTTGTAGAGTATGGAAGGAATAAAAAAATTATAAAAATATCAATAATAGGTATGAAATATATATATTTATATATTGGTTTATAGGATTTATAATTTTTCTTAATGATTTTCATTTAATATAACTAAATGTTATCATTATGAAGTTTAAATCTATTATGTGTGACTCATTTGGTATTATATATCGGGTGGGAATCAGACATTTGTATAAACAAAACTAGAAAAAGATATAAAATTTTATTAATAAGGTGAAATTATGTCTCTATTTCATCAATAGAGTATAAATTTACTCTTTAGATGTTAAAACATATGATAATTTTCTAATAATGTATTAGTTCAAGACTTAGAAAATTATTACATTCTTCCCTTAATTAAAAACAATTTCACTTACAATTAGAAATTTTAATATATTATATTTTCAATCATTATTTAGAAGATGTCTTACCATATTTATAATAATTATATGTTTTATGTAATTTAAAATATAATTGATAAATTTTAAATTCTATATAAGGATAATAAAATCTATAACTGTAAGAATATGATGGTCATGATTGATTCTAATCCCACCTCCTATTGGCATTATATCCACGAACATATAAATTAGAAAATTTTTTAAAGACTCCATAGAGAATTATTATTGGAATATTTTGGATATGATTAGTTTGATTCATGTTAATAGATTATATTGGGGAATAAAAAAGAGTCTCCATGTATGAGAAACAGTGAAATTTCTATTAGACTATTGAATATCATACATAGATATGTATGTGGACCATTGAGTACTAAAAAAAGTTATGGATTTTAGTACATTGTTAAGTTTAACAATGAATTTTGTTTATAAAGTTATGTATTTTGATGAAAAAATAATTAATTTTTTAAAAACATCAATGAGTATTACAATTAATAAAAAAAACAAATTGTTTAGAAAAAAAATGATTTTATGGTTAGATCATGGTGGTTAGTACATAAACATTGAATTCATAACTCATATATGAGATTGTGGAATTGTTTTTCTACTCAATCCCACTTGACAACAAAAATTAAATGGTTTGTATAAAAGAATAAATCACACCATTTTAGAAATGATTTATTCAATGATGAATTTATGTGACCTTATTTAATATTGGGGTTCAATTTTGGACACTATTATATTATTAAAAAAATAATAATAATACACCTGAATCTATAATTATAAAATTATGAAGAACCAAACATATCCCACATATATAATATATCTTTTTTTATATGAATATTAATTACATTACACAAACCTTTGCCTCAAGATCATAATGTTATAGTTCCTTTGTAAAATTAGACACATAAACAATTGGCCTATTTGTATGATGCGTTTTATCCCACTATGTTCTTCATAATTAGTATCTTTCTTCGCTATATCATAAATAATAAATTTCATCATAAACTAGGGAAAGGAAAAAAATAGTGTGTGAGAATAGTTTATAACTAATGGTAACCAATTGAGATATATAATTATAACAAAATGTTTTCAGAAAATAAGCATAACAATTGAAAACCATACCCAACTTTCAAATATCATAATCCTAAGTCATGGAATAAATATTGGTAGTTCATAAGACATAAATCATAGTTGAATAAAATAACATGATCCATGAGAGAATAATATTGGTATAAGACACAGAATTCTGTAATACCCACAAGTATAGAAAATTCTTTACAGTGTTTTCATGGATCACTTCCAAGGCTATCATAGGGGACTAGGTTTACTACCCAAACAATCATATGAGTCAAGGATCACTACCACGACCATCATAGAAAAAAAAGTACCCTAATGAGATGATATCATTCTATATTCCAATCCCCTAAATCTCATGGGATATAAATCACTACCCTATTCACTAGAGGGATATGTTATTCCCACACATCATATAATTAAAATCATGTTTATCGTTTACATAAGATCAAAAAATATTCATCATATCATAATCCATGAAATGAAAAGGGTTTTATAAATTTTCATCTTATCATAACCCATGGAATATTGACTAGTTTTATAATTCTTTCATAATTTCATCATAGTATAAACCATGAAAAAACTAAGTTGCAGAAGAATTTTATCATGCTATAACCCATGGAATTAAAAAGGGTTATTTAAAAAACTATTCATTATAATCATAAACCATATAGTGAATAAATGAATGATAATGGTATAATTAGATCATATCCCTATTAAATAATATGTATCATCAATGGATTTCATATTGAATGGATAACTATTTTAAAACAACACAAAAAACATTTCTTGATGAAAAGAATATTCCAATTTGAAAAAAAATTAAAACATAAAAAAAATCAAAATCATTTTATTTGAAAAAAAACATCGAATATTGTAATAGAAACTTCAAATAAATGATTGGTCATAATATTAAAGAATTATGTTCATTTCATATATGTTAAAACAATGTTTTCTTTCATATTTTTTTAAAAAATACCAAAGTGAGTTATTCTAAAAATGATAGGAAGATTAATTTAAGATTATTTTTTGAAATATTAAACCATGGGTAATTTTTTTTAATAAAACATTTTATAATAATAATAGTATTTTTTAAGTCACTTTTACAAAACATTGTTTTGGAAGAAAAACATGCTTTCAACCTAAGATATAAATAATGCCATTTTTCTTAAAAAAATATAATTTATAATTATGAGTACATAAAGAGGGAAAAATGAAGGGAAAACATGTACTCTCATGATATAAACAATGTATAAGAAAATTCAGGAGTGACTTTAGTGATGTATCTAATAATTTAACATATGAAAGATAATTATAAACGGTGATATTTAACATAAAATCATTTCCTCTATGGTATCTTTGAATTATAAGCCTTGTGAAAGATTAAAACTAAATAAAACATAAAATATCCCGATATTATGTAAATAAATGATATTAGATGTCCAATAGGTTGTATATACACCTCATAAAAGAAGATAGGTTCATAAGATTACGTATTTATCAAGGAAGTCATATTGAGAATAAAATCTTTTACCTTAAGCCTCGAATTCCATCATACACGTCAAATCCCACAATATAAAAATTATATGTTTATTATATATTTATTATAGAACCATAAATATATATATCAACCCATATATTATTTACTTAAGGACTTTTATTACCCATTTATTAACAATTCCATGTTAATATGATGTTTTAGGAAATAATTACACTGTTTAATGTATGTTTTTACATATTATTTTTGGTCCTCATAAGATTATCAATTTTCCATAATACCAAAAATTATGACCATGATTTTTATATTATATATATTCCACATATACATATTTGGATTAATATATAATATTTTGGGATATAAAATGAAATACCCCGTTCCTGGAGACGGTATGTCAAACGTAAGAATGAACAGTGTTTCCATTTTTTTGAAACGACTAAAATAAATAAGGGTGAGTAATATATTTAAATTATAGAATAATTTTTATGTCATATATAACACATATTAGCATCAAATACATTTTTATCATCTTACTTTTATAAGATGAACGCATCACATAGCTTTGCGGTGAGGTAGTACGCCTTACACATGAGCGACACTATCGTCTTCCCACAGAATGCAATGTATCATAAAATAAGCACTATGGGAAAAATAGCTTTTTGTGACGGGAATTAATCTCGTCGCAAATAGTTCGTCCTAGAGATTATTTTCGACGGGGGATTCTCCCCATCGCAAATAATTGGTTATTTGCGACGGGATTTGAGGTCCCGTCGCAAACAGGTTGGCGCAGTTTGCGCGGAAAACCGCGAGAATGTTATTTGCGACGGGGGGATTCCCCAGTTGCAAATAGTGCTTCGGTCGGAGGGAATTTGCGACGGGACCCGTCGCAAATACCCAGCGGTGGTAAATAGGTTTTTGCGACAGGATGTTCTCCCGTCGCAAAAAGTGTGTCGACAGGTACCTTTTGCGATGGGTCCCATCGCAAATACTCTTTTAACTGCCGACTGTAATTAATGCTGGCGAAGGTTTTTGCGACGGGTCTCGTCGCAACAAATACTATTTACGACGGGTAACCCATCGCAAATAGTCTCGTCGTAACTAATCCAACCTATATATATCCTCATTCGTTTTTCATATCCTCCTCTCAATTCTCACTCACTCTCTCTCTCTCTGAACTCTATTTTCAGAGTGAAAATTTGTGGGAGTAAGTTTTTTTTTCACGAAAAAGTTGTGAAACCGTCTACATCAATAGGAGATCAAGTTTAAAGGTATTTATATTTTATTTAATTTAGTATTTATTTCATTTTTTTGATGTTAATTTTAATTATTTTTGATTAGTTGTAATTAAATTAGATTTAAATTGTTTTTTATCAGTATTTATTTGCAATAATAAATTGAAATTATTAGTACTAATTTTTAATAATTAATAATTAATATGAATAATTTCTAATAAATAGGAATAATTAGTAATAAATAGTAATAAACAGTAATAAATAGTAATAATTAGTAATAATTAGGAATAAATAGTAATAATTAGCAATAAATAGCAATAATTAGCAATAATTAGCAATAAATAGCAATAAATAGCAATAATTAGTAATAATTAGCATTAATTAGAAATAAATAGTAATAAATACGAATAATTAGTAATAAATAGGAATAATTAGTAATAAATAGGAATAATTAGTAATAAATAGTAATAAATAGTAATAAATAGGAATAAATAGGAATAATTAGTAATAAATAGGAATAATTAGTAATAACTAGAAATAAATAGGAATAATTAGGAATAATTAGGAATAATTAGGAATAATTAGGAATAATTAGGAATAATTAATAATAATTAGTAATAATTAGTAATAAATAGTAATAATTAGTAATAAATAGCAATAATTAAGAATAATCAGCAATAATTAGTAATAATTAGCAATAATTAGAAATAATTAGCAATAATTAGCAATAATGTGCAATAATCAACAATAATTAGTAAAAAATAACAATAACTAGTATTAAATAGGAATAATTCATAATAAATAGTAATAAATGGTAATAAACAGCAATAATTAGTAATAAATAGGAATAATTCTTAATAAATGGTAATAAATAGTAATAAATAGGAATAAATAGGAATAATTAGTAATAAATAGGAATATTAGTAATAAATAGGAATAATTAGCAATAAATAGGAATAATTAGCAATAAATAGGAATAATTAGTAAAAAATAGAAATAATTAGCAATAATTATGAATAATTAGCAATAATTAGAAATTAATAGCAATAATTAGAAATAAATATGAATAATTAGAAATAAATATGAATAATTAGAAATAAATAGCAATAAATAAGAATAAATAGGAATAAATAGTAATAAATAGGAATAATTAGTAATAAATAGGAATAATTAGTAATAATTAGTAATAATTAGTAATAAATAGTAATAATTAGTAACAAGTAGTAAT
The DNA here is from genome assembly GCA_963277665.1 of Viscum album. Classification (NCBI taxonomy): domain Eukaryota; kingdom Viridiplantae; phylum Streptophyta; class Magnoliopsida; order Santalales; family Viscaceae; genus Viscum; species Viscum album. The sequence continues at coordinate 2,001,575,066 of OY728157.1, forward strand.
AATTAGCAATAAATAGGAATAATTAGCAATAAATAGGAATAAATAGGAATAAATAGGAATAAATAGCAATAAATAGTAATAAATAGAAATAATTACGAATAAATAGCAATAATTACGAATAATTAGTTATAATTATGAATAATTAGCAATAATTATGAACAATTAGTAATAATTACGAATAATTACAAATAATTATGAATAATTAGCAATAATTAGCATTAATTAGTAATAATTAGTAATAATTAGTAATAATTATTAATAATTAGTAATAATTAGTAATAATTAGGAATAATTAGTAATAATTAGTAATAATTAGGAATAATTAGCAATAATTAGGAATAATTAGCACTAATTAGTAGTGATTAGGAATAATTAGCAATAATTAGCAATAGTTAGAAATAATTAGTAATAATTAGCAATAATTAGCAATAATTAGCAATAATTAGAAATAATTAGAAATAATTAGGAATAATTAGCAATAATTAGGAATAAATAGGAATAAATAGCAATAATTAGGAATTATTATTAATAAATAAGAATAAATAGAAATGAATAGTAATAAATAGGAATAAATAGGAATAAACAGGACTAAATAAGAATAAATAGTAATAAATAGGAATAAATAGGAATAAATAGTAATAAATAGTAATAAATAAGAATAAATAGGAATAAATAGAAATAAATAGGAATAAATAGTAATAATTAGGAATAATTAGAAATAATTAGAAACAATTAGGAATAATTAGGAATATTTAGGAATAATTAGAAATAATTAGTAATAATTAGTAATAATTAGTAATAATTAGTAATAATTAGTAATAATTAACAATAATTAGTAATAATTAGTAATAATTAGTAGTAATTAGTAATAATATCAATTTTAATAAATTTTAATAACTTGTAATAACTTGGCACAATTTCTAGTGGATTGACGACACTCCTTTTGCTCGATGACTCTTCTTCTTTCAACTTTCACTAACTCAAAACATTATGAAAAGTATGCTGCTACGTATGCATATCCAATCTAGTATGCATGAGCTTAAATATTCATTTGTAGGACCACATTTTTTAATTTTTTTTCAGGTGGTGATAGTTGCAAGAAGACGATTCATCGACGAAAAGGGGGCGCTTTTGTCCGACAGCTCGTTTTCTTAGATCTTTCTCACACTAAAATCACAATGAATAATTTGCTCAGAGGTACGCTTATAAATTCTCGTATGCACGAGAATGAATATGCGTACCTCCGTGAAGATTCTTTATTATGAATTCAGTAAAGAAATTTTCAAGTAAATGAGCTCTCGGACAAAAGAGGAGCCGTCAATCCACTAGAAATTTTGTCGCCCAAAATTAATAGTAATTATTAAGAAGTAGTTGTAATTATTTATCTTCTTTTTTCAGATAGTGTTTTTATAATTTCAAATTGTTCAAAAACAGTGATGATTTTATATTTTGTAGAAAAATATGGAACAAGGAAATTGACATCATTCATTATTAGATGATCGTTCTTGGATAAATCAGCACAGAAATCCAAACGGTTCTGGTTTAAATCCTATATATTGAGGGTGTTGAAGCTTTATTATCATTTGCATCATCAAAACCAGAATATGTTTCAGAAGTCATAATTTAGTGTCCTTATAAAAAATGTGCTCTGAGAATGTATGACACATTTGACAAGGTTGGAGGACATTTCTTGCGGTTTGGTTTTCAACCAGATTATGTTTTTTGGTATCAACATGGTGAACACAATTCCAGAGAAGATACTAATAACTTGATTCCGGATCCATCACAGTTTCAAAATTTAGTACATAATGGTGTAGGTCCATCTTTTCAACAAAATGAAACTCAAGATGATATCAATTTAACTCCTGAGATGGAACCATCCGAATTTTATTAGTTGTTGAGGTCTGATGAGGATTCATTATATCTTGGTTGAAAGATAAGAAAATTAGAAGAAGTTGAAAAATTTATAGCTATTAAATCAGATAATGCAATGTCAAACAACTGTTTTGATCAGATATTTTCTTTGGTTAAAACACTATAAACCTGAAGGAAATGTGTTGCCTGCAAATTACTATGAGAGCAAGAGGTTGGTTCATAATCTGGGCCTTAGTTATCAGAAGATTCATGCATGTGAAAATTATTTCATCTTATATTCTGGTGAAAATGAGTCATTGGATAGTTGTCCCACATGTGGACAATCGAGGTATAAAGAAGCTCAACTAGGGAAGTCTGAATCGATTCCTATAAAATAGTTGATATATTTTCCCCTTACACCTAGGATGAAACGTTTATTTATGTCTCAGAACACAACATCAATGATGTCATAGAACAAAACCAATAATTAAACTGATAAAAGATTGAATCATCTATCTGATGGTGATTCATGGAAACATTTTGACCGTCTGCATCCATCTTTTGCTTTAGAATCCTGAAACGTGCGATTGGGTCTTTCTACTGATGGCTTCTATCTATTTGGTTCTTATGGTAATCATTATTCATGTTGGCATGTCTTTATAACTCCGTACAATTTACCTCCATGAATGTTGATGAAGGAGACCTATATCTTTTTGACCTTATTAATCCTAGGATATCCGAAAAAGAATATTGATGTTTATTTGAAACCATTCATTGATGAGTTAAATGCATTGTGGAGTAATGGTGTTAGTACATATGATGTTGCTGTGAAACAAAATTTCATATTAAAAGATGCATTGTTGTGGACGATTAGTGACTTTCCAACATATGGCATGTTATCTGGATAAAGTACACATGGTCTGAAATCACGTCCTTACTGTATGAAATACAACAAAGCCTTTATGCTTGTAAATGTAAAAAAACCTTTCTATTTTGACTATCATCATAGATTTCTTCGATCCGATCATCCTTTTCGAAGGAACAAATCTCATTTCCGAAAAGGCACATTGAAAGTGATAAAACTCCAAAAATGATCTCAGGGACAGAGTTAAAACCAGTTGTATTTTCATTACCTCTCATCACATTTGTGCCAATAGCATTCCAACAGAAAATTCATGGCTTTGAAAAAGAACATAATTGGATAAAACAGATCATTTTTTGGGATCTTCCATATTCGCCTGATTTGTTGGTCCGCCACATGTTGGATGTCATGAATATTGAGAATAACTATTTTGATAATTTATTTCATATAGTTTTGGATATACTAGGTAAGACCAAAGATACTATAAAAGCACAATTAGATCTTGTCCAAATTTGTAGGCGACCCGAACTTGAACTATTAGAAAATGTCAGATCATAGAGGTTAATGAATCCAAAAGCAGCTTATACACTGTCCAAAGAGAGTCACTTATTATTTTTCCAGTGGATTATAGATTTGAGACTTCTCGATGACTATGCTTCCAATTTGGGAAGATGTGTTAAGAATGGTCATATTACCGGATTAAAAAGTCATTATTGTCATGTTATAATGGAAAGACTTATGCCGATTAGATTCAGAGGTTTGTTGAATTATATGATTTGGGATTCGATAACAGACATGTCATATTATTTTCGAGACATTTATGCTGTGACAATAGACTAAAATGTGCTAAGAAAACTGGAAGAAGATGTTGTTGTAATTATATGTAAACTGGAAAAAATCTTTCCGCCGACTTTCTTTGACTCAATGAAACATCTGATATTACATTTTCCACATGAAGCTAAATTTGGAGGTCCTGTACAGTTTCGATGGATGTACCCATTTAAGATATGCATGCCGAAATTGAAGAAAAAGTACGCAACAAAGCCTCAGTTGAAGGCTCAATTACTGAAACCTATTTGCAAGAGGAATTTTTTTTTCAACTCTCCCTATTTTGACTATGAATATCCCACAAAACACAACTGCATGGGACGGTACAAGGGAAATGTTAATGATGAAATGGAAAATCAATTATTAATTTTTAATTAACCAAATCTTGGCTTTAGTGGAGTTCAAGAATGATGGATTTCAGACGATGAACATCACAGAGCTCATACATATGTTCTACTTAACTATGAAGAAATGACATCATTTTTACTGTGAGTGCTTCTATCACTTATTCTATAAGTTATGTTACAATATGTAAACTTATTTTATTTTTAGGTTATATGATAATCATATCAAGAAACAACTTCCACAAATTACAGCAGCTGCTCTTGAAGAACACAGACAAAAAAAATTCTCAATGGTTTCAAAAACTGGTAACATAAATTATTGATGGTTTAATATAAATTCAGTTTACTATTTATTATATTGATAATTGTTTTAAAAATTTTCAGGTGTCTCAATATGATAATAAAATTGATAAGAGACTATGTATATTAAGTAATCCACCATCCAAAATGGTTAAATCTTATAAATCGTATGTGGTGAATGGTTTTCGATTTCATACACGTGCATATGGGGAATTAAAAAAATGAACAATGGAGTTTGTTTGAGAGGATTTCATCATATAGAAACTGAAGTTGACTTTTATGGAATTTTAGATGAAATTATTGAGTTGTGTTATCTAGGATAGAATTACATAATGATGTTTAAATGTCGGTGGTTGGATACTGAGAGAGGATTGCGTGTTCATCCGACTCATGGAATCATCAATATTAAATATAAAAGTCTTCTTGCAGTAAATGAACCATTTTTAATGGCTCAACAGGCACATCAAATTTATTATGCAAATTAATGTGATAATTCAAGAGACCTGAGTGATTGGTGTATAATAATAAAAATGAAATCTTGGGAAAATCAGTTTACTCAAACTAAATGTGGTTCCACTGAAGTGGAAGGAATTGAAATTTTTCAAGACACTACTCAAACTCCATCTTTTTCACAAAGAGACATGAATATCGATGATGACACCCCACAATTAAGGGTTGATGGTGATGGAGATGTTAATGATGTTACGAATTAATTTGAAATGACAAGAGATGATGAAACTGAAACTCATATGGATATTAATGTTGCTGAAGAGGAATATGAAGACATTGACATCGTCAGATATAAAGATGATTATGAAGGTGAACATTGACACAGTTAAATGCTGGTTATAATCATGACTAATATATATTTATATATAATAGTTATTTTCAACTATCTTCTGACAATAATCATTTTGTGTTTTAGATGGACCCTGATCTATTTTGTGAGTTACAAGAGGCTGAGCTACCTTTAGATGAGGGGGATTTTGGATCATCTGACCATCAGCTTACTGGTGATTCAAGGGGTATGCGGAGGGGGCACGATCTTGCGTGACTAATGATTCCTGACCCTATCCCCGAGCGACGTACATGTCTTGGCTTCGATCCACGCACACAGAGGTATGGTAACCTATATATTTTAGTTAGATTTCATTAATTTATTTTTATATATACTAATTGTTTGATTATTTATTCTTTTTTCATAGTTTTGAGCATGTAGTTGTTGGATAGGGGAGCGCTATCTTGCGCAATTATTTTTCTCAGCCGTGGATCACATGGGAATAGATTATCATTGATGTGCAGCTCAGTATGTTCAATCATTGGATGGTACGTAAATAAATAATATTTATTTTGAAATTTATTTTATTAATAACTTGATATTATAAATTATTTGTAGGGTTTATGGTATCCCATCGATGGTAGCATGTGTGACACTATCCACATGGCTTGGGAGGCATCTATGCATGACCGTTTCCGTCAGTTTTTGCACAATTTGATAAGGACGACCATTAAGAAAGTAGGAGTGACAGATTTTGATGAGTCGTGTAGAGCCCACAAACCAGAGTAAATTTCATCTCACATTTGGGATGGATTATGTTTACACTAGTTGGGTGGTGGATTTCAGAGGAGGTTTTCAGTGGGTCGGCAGAACCGGGAGAGACAGGAGGTGACACATCGAGCTGGTATCTGTACATTCAGTACGCATAGAGAGCATCTGGTAAGTACATTTTTTAAATATTTTATATAACATTAAATATAAATAGTTTATTTTATATTTTTATAGGCAGTCAAGCATCATGATATTACAAAGTATGATGTTTATTGGAGGATGTACAATGGTCCAGCCACTAGAGAGATTAGAGGTGATCGCCATCATCAGATTGTGGTTAGTATTTTTTTTTAGTTTGAAAATTAACTACATATAATATTTTCACTATTTTAATATGAAATTGGAATTGAAGGAGTCATATGAGGATGCGACCTCTCAAACACAGGCTGGGAGTCAGGACGAGGCGACTGATCAGACCAGTGCCCACCATTTCGATGAGGTGGTATGAATGCAGGCAACTTAGTATGGCTTTGAGAAGGGAAGAGTAGTTGGTATCGGCTCTCATGTGACTCCTGGTACTTATTATGGTACTGTTGCGATGTCAGCATCCAGCTCGAGAGAAGCTCGTGGAGAGGCACCATCTTCTGTCTCACAGTATTAGGAGCAGTTCCGAACTCAATCTAAGCTTATAGAGAGTTTGCAGAAGTAGCATGAAGAGATGCATCAACAGCAGCATCATCACGATGAGGAGATGCTTCGATGGAAGCAGCAGCATCACGAGCAGATGGAGTACATGCGTCGTCGGACTCATAGTTTTGGGATGGAGTTTCCTCCACCATCTCTTAAATCTCCTCCACCTCCTCCAGAAGACGACCCCCATTGATTTTTTTTATGTTAAAAACATTTTAATTCAAGATTTGTTGTAATGTGAACTATTTTTAGTTTCTGTCTTTTATATTGGTGCGAATATTGCATAATTTAATTTTTTTTCTTTTTAATATTTTATTATTTATTATTACTACTATATTTTTTGATGTTTGTTTATTTTAATAATAATAATAATATTTTATGAGTTTTTATATATTTTTTTGTGAATATTGATAATTTTAACATTTTTTTATTTTAATAATATTAATATTATTTTTTCATTAATCATAATTTTATTAAATATATTTTTTAGTATTATATTTTTTTAGGTTTGTTTATTTTACTAATAATAATAATAATAATAATATTTTATGAATATTTGTTTATTAGAATATTTAGAATTTTAATATTTTTTATTTTTTTATTATTTTAATAATATTAATATTATTTTTTCATTAATTATAATTTTATTAAATATATATATATTTTATTTTGGTTATTATTTACGAGGGGACCTGTTGCGATGGGATCCCATCACAAATAGTTTAATTATATATTTTTAAATACTATTTACGACGGAACTAAGGACCCATCACAAATACTATTTGAGACAGACCATCACAAAAAAGTTTATTTATATATAATGTATATAATCAAAGATTTATTTTTGATGGGGGAACTTCCCCATAACAATTTTTTTTTTGCGACGGGCCCATTACAAAAAACATTATTTGCGATGTCGTTTTCTAAAATGGGCTATTTGCGATGGGACCTCGTAATTAATGCTTATTTGCGACAGGATCCTGTCACAAATAGCCCATTGAAAATAACACAAATTCCAGTAGTAAAGTGATATGATAATTTAATAAGTATTAAAATATAATTAATATATTTTATTACAATTTTATCTATCCTTGTTTTGTGGTTATGGAAAACAAATAACTTTGCTTTGTGATGTGTTAGTCCTTCATACACACAAGTGATGATTTCATATATCATTCGATTAGAGAGGGGATGGTTTTATGTCATTTACCAAACATTAGAAATTCTCAGTACATGTATGATAATATGGATACTATATCATAATGTCTTAATAATAATTTAAGGAGGTGGATGAAGAAATGATATAATATTCTCAGTTAGGCATTTTATATCTTCTTCGAAGAACAACTTTTGGTTTGTGCCAAAAATCCTTCATAGGCAATCCTTATGAACAAACTAAGTCCATTGGGATAATATGAAAGAAATAATTTAGTTATTTGGGTAGGAAATGAACAAAATATTGGGTTTTGGATGTGTAAAGTGGTGATGATAGGTGGTGGCCATTTATGAGTGTGGCGAGTGGAACACTTGAAATGTTTGAAAATAAAAAGGTATACCCACATTTTTTCAGGATACAAGGATCCCTAATGGAACATTATTGAGAATAAAATATATATGGTCTAAATATTTTAGGAAATTAGTTTACATGTTTTTTCTATTTTTAAACCGTTATCATTATTGTTTATCCCCCCTATAAACCCATATTTACCTTAATCATATTAAATAATCCTTAATTTTGTACTATTTATTATAGTAAAAAATCAGGATCACATTATTAGGTTATATAACTTATTATTATTATAAATATTTAATTTGTTTTTCTAAATTCCATTTATAAAATTGGAAAATTTTAATTTGAAATAACACTTACAAACGAGATGTTAAATCAGTTTTTCCAAGAGTAAAACTTCAAAAGTTTAAAAAGTGCTAATATAAACATGAAATATGAAAATTATTCCATAAACCAAAATTGGATTAAAAATTTTAAAACATAACAAATTTTAAATTTCAAACTATCATCTAACATATTATATTTTTAAATTCTTTATAAGAAATTATATTTCGTAAAAAAAACAAGTATTTTTTCAGTATTCAGTAAAACATTAATCTTATCATAGAAACACATAGAAATTACCCTAAGATAAATTTGAAATTAATGTTTTATAAAATATCTTTATTTTACCAAATTAATATTCTAAAACTATCAGTAATAAATATTAAAATAATGTCCTAATTAGTGGGGAAAACTTCTTTTAAGAAAAATACAGTTTTAAGGATAAAATTAGATTCATTCTTATCTCTTGTCTATAAAATAAATAATATGGATGTTAAAATTTTTATTGAATATATAATATTAAAATTTAAATAAAAAATATAGAAACAATTTATTTGATTAATTTATTGAGGTAAAAGTTATTTTTTCACATAAGAAAATAATTTCCTTTATTTTCAAATAGTTTTTATATTAATTTTTAATGAATTGGTAACCAAATATGTCATTTTATATAAATTTTCAAACCTTATATTTTAAAATTTTATTTAATACTATTCTTACCAACCATTACAATTTCTAGGTGAAAAATATAATATTAAATAATAATAATAATTTAGTAGTATGTCACGTTTCCTTTTAACCCGGTGTTCCATGTAATGCAGGATAAACATAATGTTGCATATAATGAAAGATAAACACAATATTTAATGTAATAGATTATAAAATAATTGTTTCATCTACTATACAATATCTAAAAGATTAAATTAATTTGATAATTTTTCCTAAAAGATCATAGAATTACATTTTACCCATTTAAAATAAATTGTGTCCTCAAAAATTGAACTGGTTTTCATTATTTAACATTTGAAAATACCATTGTGGGAAACCTAAATCACAAAAAGGTTTAAAATATAATACAATTGAATCAATAAAAAAGTATTTACATAGGTTATTTGTAAAAGAACATACTAGGTTTCTATTTATGAAAACATTAGTGGGATATAAAAACATGGACATAAAAGGGAAAAATAACATCTAAATATTGATAGCGAGTGATAGCAAACATGGATTGAAGAATGTTAATAAAAATATCCATAAAAAAGTGGTATAAAAAAGTCCATATGTATCTCTATAAATGATGATAATAGGAAAACAATTTATTTCATTCCATTTTATAAGAGCAAACCTATACTTTGTTTGTGCCTTGATCAATTTCCACTTCATCTCTTAATAAAAGAGATGAATTTTTCATGTCTGATGCACTAAATTAGTTCTATAAAATAGTTATAATTATTTCCTTCTATCTCTAATTATAATCCTAGAAAAAATGGTTTTCATTAGATATGAATAAATCATCATATGGTGAATTAATAAATTATACTCTAAAGTCGCTTCCAAAATTCAACATAAATAATTCCTTAAATGGTTAACATTATTCCCCTTCAAAAATTAAAAACCTAAAACAAAAGAAACTATATTTTCTGAATCAAAATATCATTAATCCCATAAAGAAAATTTAGTATCTCTTATTGGTCATGAACCGAATAATTTAATACCATTGTCATCTATTCTCCTAAATCATGGAAACAACTAAAATGTAACATCCCATGTAATTATAGAATAAGGATTTTTAAAATATATTAATATTTATGAATTAAATATTAATTTTTCTTTAAATGTAATGTTATTTCTGATATCATACTCGACATGCAACAACGAGTTTCCCTGAAATCTTATTATTCATACACGATGAGTTATATCAAAAATTAATATATTTTTAATATTATTTATTAAATGGTAGTTATCACCAACCTATTGTATTGGAGGGAATGAATTGAACTAATTATATTATGTTTAATCATTCTTATTAATTTTTTTAATTTCTTCCAATAAATTTTGTGGGCTTAAAATAATAATAAATCTAATTTTAGGTATGAAAGTTTTAATATTTGTAAAAGGTAGTTTTACCACCTTTTGATGGAGTACCCATTTTAAATATATATATATTTTTTAAAATTAGTAAGTTATATTTCACAAAATAAACTTCTTATTTGGAATATGTACATAAAAATTTAGTATGAATAATGTTTTTTTATTTTTTTGATAAAATTCATATTTTAATGAATAGTGAAAAAATACTGCATTTTAATTCCAATATTCTTTTTCATCTAATTTATTTATATTGAAATATTATATTTTTAATTTTTAAAAAGAAAAATTAGATTAATTTTTTTTCATTTAATCCAATGATTGTAATTGGAAGTAATTTAACGATGAAATTAGATATAAATACATGCTAATCTTTTAATGGGTTTTACTTTTTGAAAACCTGTTTTATCGTTTTGACGAAAGGGATTAATTTTAAATAAATTTTTGAAACTTTAGTGCTTTGAATTTTGAAACATTGATTACATATGAGTAATATTTTGGTCCAAATTATGTAAATATGTTCCTTTTATTTTTTAGATTTTATGAATAGTAACATTGCGAAATTTTTTACCTCAATTATAGGTAAATCCCGTAAATTAGGGTAATAATTAATATTGTAAGGATAATAAAATTACCCTAACACCTTAAAAAGTATTATTGGATGAAGAAAAGTCCACCCTTAAATCCTTATAATTTTAAATAACTCATTTAATGGACTGCTGTCTATAAAAATGATATAAATATTAATAAAATAAAAGAAAGTGACAACACGTCACCCTCTTATTTCATATACATATAGTAAATTTAATAAACGGATAAAAATGATAAAAAATATATCATAAATTATATCCAAAAATATAATGAAATTTTCTATATCATGAGAATTTATTTATAATTTATGGATTTTAAATAATTACCACTAATACTGACACAACAACAACACATTAATTATTTTATTAAGAGAAATATCAAATAAATGATATGAAAAATATTAAAATAAACACAATTCCAAATAATTAGGGTAATCCATGCATTTTATAAGTGAATATTAAATATTATAATTATACTCAATGGTTTTTTTGAATTTATCTCTTTGTATGGATTTTATAAAAATTCAATGAAATGAATAGTTTCAAAATTGACTATATTGATATTTTTTAGAAAAATAATATTTTATTAATTTTTTTAAAAATCATAAAAATATTTTAGAATTAAAAAGTTACTATTATAATTTCTAAATGTTCTAAAAGTTTCTATTTATTGGAAAATTTTCTCACATAAGTAAGATTTATATCCCTTTAATATTTAAACTGTTGTTACCATAATTAATATTAAAAGAGAATAATTATGGGTAAAACAAATTAAGAAGGATTAAAATGAAATAAATACATGTCTAAAAATTATTATTTTTGATCATTATGAATTATCCTTATATTATGTTCTAAATAAATCATTTTGGAGCCATTTTGAAATAAAAAGTAATTTATATTAATTTAATATTGTAAGAGTTTCCAATGGTGCCCCTTCCCTATCCTATAAAAAGGTACCCACTCTACCATATCACTCACAAATAAAAAAACTTTTGTTTTGGCCATTTTCTAAAAAAATAACTCTTCCTAAAATCCCACCGCACATTCTTGAGTCCTTAGTTTAGGTAGAAAAACATCCATAGAGGTGTTAAGGTTTTCTTAAAAGGTGATCTACCGATGAAGAGGTATCATTTTATTTAATTATTTATATTTTTTTCTTCTTCCAATTCTTTGAAATATTCTTTATCCAAGATGAAATAATAACTATAGTATCCTATATATACAGAGATTTTATTATGTTAATATCATTACATAAATCCATCTACACTTTTATTAAATTGGAATGTAATTAGTCATTCATGTATATGTGTGAACAATCACGCCCACGAACTGATCTAATTCATTTTCCATATCTATCTCTCATGACTAATTTTAATAATGGAAATAATGTTTTTATATAATATTCATGATATATATATCATTATAAGAGAATAATATATCAATTATGTTTGTACTTTCCATGCATAAAAAAATGATAACATCGTTCATGCGTATGTGTGAACTATCACCTCCACGAAGCGATGTGAATCGTTTTTATTCAACATGACACTTATATGATATATATATGCATATATTTTAATTGTAATGGCCCGGAACTCTCCGGTGCATTACTTTGTGAAAATGTGGTGCTGGAAGTGTTCCGGGAGGTCAAGGTGACTTGGGGGTGCGTTTGGGTGGACTTTTAAAGAAATATAAAGGACGATAGCTTTCGCACGGTTGGCGCACAGTTTGCCTAAACCATGCGGCCAAACCGTGAAAGTTTGGTGTTGGAGGTAAAGGCTAATGCATGGTTAGAGCACGGTTTGTCTAACCATGCAGAATAACCATGTGAGGAGTGTTTGGAGAGACAGAAGCTAAGACACGGTTAGCGCAGGGTTTGTTAAACCGTGCAGACTAACCATGCGGGCACTTAAAGTTAGATCCTAAAATTGTGGATCTAAACTATTTTGCCTCTAAATGTTTTTTAAGCCTCTAAGTGGCCATAACTCGGGATTACCCTTCCTTGGAGGTAGAAGAACCTCTAACAATCATTTTAGAGTCGATACAGAGGCTTCTCTTTGCGAATCGAAGCCGGTTTCTTAAGGTATATGATAGTTCTTGTTTGGTTTCTTAGATCTTATTAGATCTACTCCTCATCTCCCCTCGGTTTCTTAGATCTATGCCCGTTATGGGTAGATCTAAGTGTGTGGATGTCGAAATTGATGAGCTTTGGTCTTGGTTGTGTTAGGAGATGATATCTAAGGAGAATTCGTAGAGAATCGGCCCGGTTTCTTGGGAGTTCTTCGACCGTTGTGGTTTTCCTCGAAAACCATTGAGGTAGGGGATTCATGGATTCTCTAATTGTTTATATGCAATTGTAGAGTTAGCATGATTTATCCCTTTGGATCACAATGGAATTGACCTAATTAAATACTTGAACTGGATTAAAAGAATTGGTTTGATCACATGTTGTTGCTTTGTACCGTGATAACGGTTCGCCTCTTGATTTTCTAGATAGTGTGATATCTATGTGTTGCTTGTTATCATGTTGTTCTTGATGAAATTGATAAAGAACGTAAAGCCAAAATTAATTGATAACTAATTGGCTAAAGATAAAGAGGCATGTAAACAGATTCGGTGGTTTTTGTTGTGGTTGTTGATCCAAATTGATGTTAATAAAATTGATGCCGATGTATGTGATTAATTAAGTTGGTTGGTAAACCTGAAATCAATTGGTGCTTTTTTTTGAAGGATAGATGCCTTGCTAAAGGGCCAAGAGCCCAAATTGATGTGATTTTTACTTTCTTTCTGCTTGTGTTGTGATGTGATCCTGGATGGATGTTGTGATGTGGGGGCATGGAGGCCTTGTGGTTGTGGCAGCGGATGATGCCTAGAGTGGTGAGATGCATCGGTTTATGCATGTGTGTGTTAGGGAGGAAACTAGGGATGATGGAATTGGATAGATGTGATTGTTGGATGCTTGTTGCTTTGTTTGGTTGTTTATCTGCATTATTTTTCCCCACTGCTCAAGGTAGCTGGTCTTGATTACCCTTCTTTTGAGGGAGGCGAAGACACGCGGGGTATGCCACGTGCTTTCCGTGTTTAGCCTCTCAAGGGAGAATGGGTCTACGCTCTTTATATAGGTGGAAAAGACTCGAAGGGTAGTACATCTACTCACCGTGTTGAGCCCCCTTGTGCTTAGTAGCATAGGATGCTTTTCTAGAATGCCTGGGAATATGGGAAAGTAATTCTGTAATGAATTTTTGAATAAACAATGTTAACCCATGGGGTTGGAGTTTGTTGAAACTTAATGATGAGGTTGAGAACTTTTAAAGGGACAATGGTTCTTGGATGTGATGTTAATGGAATTTAATGTGGAATTTTTCATGGTTAATTTATGTTTTAAGAATTAATTAACGTACAGTGGAATTTGATAAAAAGGGAATAAAGTAATCTATTAAATCCCTTAAATGGTTTTGTGCTTATAGGATACCTAGTCTTAGAAGTGGCAGCCTGGAGTCCGAGAGACGTTATCTATAGTTGTGTCTAAGACTAGGTTATTCCCATAGTATGGTTGTGAGTTATAGTATATTATGTACTTTTTGTGTTTCTATACGTGACTCCACCCTGTCAGTAAGGGCAACTGGAACCCTGGGGATTCTGAGCCCTGGGGGGTGTTTTCCCCAACACTACGGTGGGACGATGAATGGATGACTACCCCATTTTACCCCGCTCTCTCCTCTTGGTAGATACTAGTTCCATTAGGCACATCGGTTAGTTTTCCCCATATATGTGTGTAGAGGGCTGTAATGTCTTGTGGTTATTCACACACATATATTCTAGATATAGTATCCTATGGACTACTATAGGTGTAACATGTATAGGCTGAGATGGCTTGAGGATCCTTACTCAGTGTATGGGCTGTAATGGCTTGAGGTATAATACCTGATGTATGATACATGTTATGCGAGCTGTGGCGGCTCCCAGAAACTACCTGGTTACTTTTGGTTGTGAGGATGGTGTGGTGCTTCACCCAGGTGTCTGCGGGCAAGCCTTTTTGGTGCACGTGGTGTAGATTGTGGATCTTAGCCCAGGTGTATACGATTAAGCTTTTGGAGAGAGATGTACAAGACATATATCGTTGGGGAAAAGTGGAAGACCAGTGGGGAAGTAGTAGCGGGGTACCCTTGATATTCTTTACTATATGATATATTCTTGTATGAATTACTTGGTGAGATTAGCCATAGTGAGGTTGGGAACATAGTATACCTGTTTAGGTGACGAGTTAGTTTCATTGTTGTTCACTGTACTTTAGCATGATTTCTTTACTTTTGCATGAGAGGCTTCGGGGAGGATCCTACTGAGTATACTGTTATACTCACCCTACGTTTATATAAACTATTTTTTTCAGGTCACTTGGAGCAGGTTAGAGATCAGGCTGGTTACTACTAGCTTGTGGTTGCGGGAGCTGTTCGGGCTTGTGGTCGCTGCTATTTTTACTTTCTTTTGGCTACTTGAAGTTTTCCCTTTTTGTTGTAGTACTTTTTCATGGAATTACATTTGTGCATTTGGGTTTCATTTTTATTTTAGTTCTGAGTTGGAGTTGGTTGGTGTCTATCTTATCTCTCTCTTACCCATGTGTTATCTTAGAGGGTAATGCCTCCCATTTGTGTGTTTACTATACCCTCAGTGAAAGTCGCCAACCCGGGGCCTACTGGAGGCGGGACTCGGGCGTCATTATCTCCCTTCTCACATTGCCAGCCCAGGAGGGGTACACTTTGTGGGGAGGGGGTCGTGGAAGAGTGGTATCAGAGGAGGTGGTGAGACTTCATGGAGTTCCAAGGATGATCATTTCTGATCGAGATCCTCATTTTACCTCCAGGGTGTGGAGAGGTCTCCAAAATGCTTTTGGTTCTCAACTATGCCTTAGAACTACTTTTCATCCTCAAATAGATGGTCAGACAGAGCGAACTATCCAAACTTTTGAAGACATGTTACACTCTTGTGTTCTCGATTTTGGAGGGTCATGGATGAGGCACTTACCCTTGGTGGAGTTCGCTTATAATAATAGTTTTCACTCCACCATCGTTATGGCGCCGTTTTAAGCCTTGTATGGCCGGCCTTTCTATTCTCCGTTGTGCTGGACTGGGGTCAGAGAGTCAGCAATTGTAGAACCAGAACTAGTGAAAAATACAACAGAGATGGTTCAGGTGATTCGTGAGAGGATGAAGATAGCGCAAGATCTTCATAAATCATATTCCAATCAAAGAAAACGACCCTTAGATTTTATTGTTGGGGATCATGTGTTTTTGAAGGTGACTCCCCATCGTGGGCAGCGAATGTTTGGCTGTGGAAACAAGCTTTCTCCCCGGTTTGTCAGGTTGTTCGAGGTGTTAACTCATGTTGGAGATTTGGTGTATTGAGTAGCACTTCTCCCTCAGATGAGTCGGATACATGATGTTTTCCATGTATCACAGCTCCGTCGTTATCTTCATGACGACACTCACATCATTGATTGGGGAGAGATCAGTGTTTATGATGATTCAACCTTTCATGAGAGACCTATGGAGATCCAATACTGCAAGGAGAAGGTGTTACATGGGAGTTCTATCACTTTAGTTCATGTCTTGTGGAGACACAGTGGCTTGGAAGAGAGTACTTGGGAACGTGAGTCACAGATACGTTGTTTGATGTTTAACTCTTTTCAGGTTTTGATGTAACTTATGTGGTTATGAAACTTTCATGTTTATGAAATGACACCCTTTGTTGCATTGGTGGCTATCTCTCCTTGAGAGGTATCTCGATGGGTGGTTGTTTAGACCCTGTTTCGTTTTCTCTTTAGGTGAGTTTTGGATTCTTGAGGATGATAATGTTTTGAGAGGTATCTGATGTAATGGCCTGGACCTCTCCAGTCCATTCCTTTGTGAAAATGAGGTGTTGGAGGTGTTCTGGGAGGTCAAGGTGACTTGAGGGTGCGTTTCGGTGGGCTTTTAAGGAAAGATAAAGGGTGATAGATTTCGCATGGTTGGCCCACGGTTTTCCTAAACCGTGAGGCCAAACTGTGCAAGGTTGGTGTTGGAGGCAGAGGATAACGCACGGTTAGCGCATGGGTTGTCTAACCGTTCGGACTAACCGTGTGAGGAGTGTTTGGCGAGACAGAAGCTAACACACAGTTAGCGCACGGTTTTTTAAACCGTGCGGACTAACCATGTAGGCACTTAAAGTTAGATCCTAAAATTGTGGATCTGAACTCTTTTTCCTCTACATGGTTTGTTTAATCCTCTAAGTGGCCATAACTCGAGATTACCCTTCCTTTGAGGTAGAAGAACCTCTCTCAAGTGTTTTGTAGGCGATCTAGAGGCTTCTCTTGGTGAATCAAAGCCGGTTTCTTGAGGTATGTGATCGTTCTTGTTTGGTTTCTTAGATCTTCTTAGATCTACTCCTCATCTCCCCTCGGTTTCTTAGATCTATGCCTGTTATGGGTAGATCTAAGTGTGTGGATATCTAAATTGATGAGCTTTGGTCTTGGTTGTGTTAGGAGAGGAGATATAAGAAGGATTCGTAGAGAATCGGCCCGATTTCTTGGGCGTTCTTCGACCGTTGTGGTTTTCCTCAAAAACCATTGAGGTAGGGGATTCATGGCTTCTCTAATTGTTTATGTGAAATCGTAGAGTTACCAGGATTTATCCCTTTGGATCACAATGGAATTGACCTAATTAAATACTTGAACTGGATTAAAAGAATTTGTTTGATCGCATGTTGTTGCTTTGTACCGTGATAACGGTTCGCCTCTTGATTTGCTAGATAGTGTGATATCTATGCCTTGCTTGTTAGCATGTTGTTCTTGATGAAATTGATAATTAATGTAAATCCGGAATTAATTGATTATTAATTGGCTAAAGATAAAGAGGCATGTAAACGTATTCAGTGGTTTTTCTTGTGGTTGTTGATCCAAATTAATGTTAATCAAATTGATGCCGATGTATGTAATTAATTAAGTTGGTTGGTAAACCTGAAATCTATTGGTGATTGTTGTTTGAAGGCTAGATTCCTTGTTAAAGGGACAAGATCCCAAATTGATGTGATTTTTACTTTCCTACTGCTTGTGATGTGCTGTGATCCTAGATGGATGTTGTGATGTGGGGGCATGGAGGCCTTGTGGTTTTGGTAGAGGATGACGCCTAGAGTGGCGAGATGCATCCGTTTATTCATGTGGGTGTTAGGGAGGACACCAAGGATGATGGAATGAGATGGATGTGATTTTTGGATGTTTGGTGCTTTGTTTGGTTGTTTATCTGCTTTAAATTTTCCCCACTACTCAAGGTAGCTGGTCTTTCTTACCCTTCTTCGAAGGGAGGCAAAGACACTTGGGGTATGCCACATGATTTCCGTGTTTAGCCTCTAAAGGGAGAATGGGTCTACGCTCTTGCTATATATGGCAAAGACTCGACGGGTAGTACATCTAATCACCATGTTGAGCCCCTTTGTGCTTAGTAGCATAGGATGCTTTTCTAGAATGCTTGGGAATATGGGAAAGTAATTCTATAATGAATGTTTGAATAAATGATGTTAACCCATGGGGTTGGAGTTTGATGAAACTTAATGATGAGGTTGAGAAATTTTGAAGGGAAAGTGGTTCTTGGATGTGATGTTAAAGGAATTTAATGTGGAATTTTTCATGGTTAATTTATGTTTGAAGAATTAATTAATGTACAGTGGAATTTGATAAAAAGGGAATGAATTAATATAATAAAGCCCTTAAATGGTTGTGTGCTTATAGGATACCAAGTCATAGAAGTTTCAGCCTGGAGTCCAAGAGATGTTAGCTGTAGTTGTTTCTAAGACTAGGTTATGCCCATAGTGTGGTTGTGAATTATAGTATATTCTATACTTTTTGTGTTTCTATACGCGACTCCACCCTGTCAGTAAGGGAAACTGGTACCCCGTGGATTCTGAGCCCTGGGGGGGGGGGTGTTTTCCCCAACATTCCAGTAGGAGGATGAATGGATGACTACCCCCTTTGACCCCGCTCTCTTCTCTTGGCAGATACTAGTGCCATTAGGCACAACAGTTAGTTTTCCCCATATATGTGTGTAGAGGGATTTAATGGCTTGTGGTTATTCACACACATATATTCTAGATATAGTATCCTATGGACTACTATAGGTGTAACGTCTATAGGCTGTGATGGCTTGAGGATACTTACTTGGTGTATGGGTTGTAATGGATTGAGGTATAATACCCGACGTATGATACATGTTATGCGAGCTGTGGAGGCTCCTGGAAACTACCTGGTTACTTTTGGTTGTGATGATGGTGTGGTGCGTCTCCCATGTGTGTATAGGAAAGCCTCTTTGGTTCACGTGGTGCTGATTGTGGAGCTTAGCCCAGGTGTATACGGGCAAGCCTTTGGAGATAGATGCACAGGACGTATGTCGTTGGGGAAAAGTGGAAAACCAGTGGGGAAGTAGTAGCAGGTTACCCTTGATATTCTTTACTATATGATATATTCTTGTATGCATTACTTAGTGAGAGTAGCCATGGTGAGGTTGGGAACATAGTATATCTGTTTAGGTGACGAGTTAGTTTCACTGTTGTTCACTGTGCTTTAGCATGCTTTCTTTACTTTTGCATGAGATGCTTCGGGGAGGATCCTACTGAGTATACTGTTATACTCACCCTACGTTTATATAAACTATTTTTTTCAGGTCACTTGGAATAGGTTGGAGATTAGGCAGGTTACTACTAGCTTGTGGTTGCAGGAGCTGTTCGGGCTTGTGGTCCCTACTTTTTTACTTTCTTTTGGGTACTTGCAGTTTTCCCTTTTTGTTGTAGTACTTTTGCATGAAATTACATTTGATCATTTGGGTTTCATTTTTATTTCAGTTCTGATTTGGAGTTGGTTGGTGTATATCTTATCTCTCTCTTCCACATGTGTTCTCTTAGAGGGTAATGCCTCCCATTTGTGTGTTTACTATACCCTCGGTGCTAGTCGCCAACTCGGGCCCTACTGGAGGCGGGACTCGGGAGTCATTATCTCCCTTCTCACATTGTCGGCCCAGGAGGGGTACACTTTGTCGGGAGGGGGTCATGACATTAATTATTATTAATATTTTAATGATATTATGATCATTCTGGGAAGATAAAATAGTTACTACCTTATCACTACTGAAAATTTAGGCTATAGCCACAGTTTGAAACCGTGGATATAAGCCCAAAAATTGTGGCTGGTATTGGCATGGATATAGGCCAACTCCTATAGCCACGGTTTAAAACTATGGCTAAAGCCCAGAGCCATGGTTCAAACCGTGGCTAAAGCCCTATAGCCACGGTTTGAAACCGTGGATAAAGCCTTAAATCCATGGTTTTAAACCATGGAAGAAGGTAAAACACAAACAAGCCTTATATCAATGGTTAGAAACCGTGGCTATAGATCAAAGTTCAATAAAAAAACTCAGCAGGATTGCAGGCCTGCCTTCCACCCTCTGCCCCCTGCTAGTCCCCTGCCACCCCTGCCAGTCCCCCCTGCCCCTTGCCCCCTAATAGTCCCCCCTACCAGTCCCCCTGCCCCTGCCAGTCCCCCCTGCCCCCTGCCACCCCCTGCCAGTCCCCCCTGCCCCCTGCCCCCTGCTAGTCCCCCCTTCCCCCTGCCCCCTGCTAGTCGCCCTGCCCCTGCTAGTCCCCCCTCCTGCCACCCCCTGCCATTCCCCTACTAGTCCCCCTTCCAGTACCCCCTGCCCCCTGCCACCCCCTGCCAGTCCCCCCTACCCCTGCTAGTCCCCCTACCTTCCACCCACCTGCCACCCCCTGCCACCCCCACCCTGCATGTCTCACCCTATTTTCCATCTGGCTCTGCCCCCTGCCAGTCCCCCTACCTGTTTTCCCCTGGTTCCCCGAGCCACAAGCATTCGGCCCAACTGGATCAGGCAACACCAATCCAACAATTTCTCTTATATAATTAACACATGCCCATGAATCTTGTTCTTGATTCCATCTCCATGTGGAAATCAGTTAATAATGTCACTTTATTCCTTATCAAGGTGACAACCTAATGATCAAAGTTGTCTAGAATTTCAATTACATTGTATATTTAGGCAATCCCATAAATATCTTTCTCATTTCTGGAAGTGAGGGAATCTTATGCTTGCCACATATAAGTAAAGGATGGATCTTCAGTTATGATATGGGAAGAAAGGCTGTTATATCTTCTTTTGTCAAGCCATATAGACATCTTAGGAATACACAATAAGTGGACTGCTTTGGAAGCTATTTGTGAGTACCCGATCAAGGATAGAGACAACTGTGAGACCTTTGTTTGCTGTTGGACAACACCAGCACAACTACGATGCGATCACAGCTGGAAAAAGCGAGCGCTGGAGGACAGTGCATGAATTATTTATGACAATGCCGACAACGTCCTTTTCTTTTTCAATAACCATGAACATAAACAAAGTCCTCTTCCCATTTCATAAAAAAACCAGCCCCCCCGGACAGCAGCCACCCCCCCCCCCCCACATCCCTTGCACCCCTTGTACACCCCTCGCCCCCCTGATGGACCCCCTTTGACATCACCCCCCCTGTTGGACCCCCTGAACATCAGCATCCCCCTGCTGGACCCCCCATGGACAGCAACCCCCCCCCTTAGACCCTAGACACCCCCAGACCCTGGACAGATCCCCCTCCCCCTGGACAGATTCCCCCCAGACCCTGGACAGATTCCCCTCCCCCTGCCAGTCCTTCCCCCCCAGACCCTGGACAGATCCCCCCCAGACCCTGGATAGATCCCCCTCCCCCTGGACAGATTCCCCCCAGACCCTGGAAAGATTCCCCTCCCCCTGCCAGTCCTGCCCCCCAGACCCTAGACAGATTGACTCAGTTTTAGTGGAAACTATACTTTAATAATTTTATCTCTAAATGTTATAGAGAAAGCTATGAAGCAATACCCATGGGTTAATCAAATAGTTGACTCGGTTTTAGTGGAATCTATAGTCAGGAAAATCCAGTCCATGCTCTATATAGCCAATTTTAAACTGGAATGGCAGGTGGACTATGCTTTGGAATTCACTAAGAAACAACCATTGATCTTTTTTGGTGATAAGTTAGTATAGGGATCAGAATAATGGATTAAGATTATTTAGATTTTTTTTACTTTGTTGACACTTCAAAAGTATCCAAGGTTGGTTTCTCTACTTATATGCTTTATGTATTGGGAATAAATTGGTTAGGATCTATTGTGATATCCAAATTGCATGAATATCTAAACTATACTACTTTTGATAAATCCTTTAATAAAAACATTTATCTTGATACACTAAGAGTAGTGAAGGAATGATATTTTGTTACTATGGAGTCGGGATATCATTCTAACATGGTGTATGTTACTCAGTTTGTTGTGTTAATGAACTTATTTACAGATCTTGTTTCTAATGTCTATATCAAGGAACAAATGTTTGAAATGGGTTTGAGGCATGATATTCAGTCTATGTTGATTCTTATATTCCTACCCACCTTCATGAAGATTATAGGCAAGGTATCTATGGATGAAGAGGATACAACTAGGAAGATAATACTCTTGAAAGCATCAGTGATAGTAGTAGGTAGCCAAAGTTTTTATTCTAGCTAGAAGAGGAATTTAGATGAACATTTTTGATATGGTTGTAGGAGTGTACAACAGATATCAAGGCTAAATATAGTGTCATGTTACCAATGCAGGAAAAGGGGAAACTTCAAACCTGATTATATAGAATCACCCAAGGCATGTCACCTGTGTGGTAAATCTAATCATATTAATTATTTATGTGAGATATAATAATAGGTTACTAGAGTTATATATGATGTGTTAAAAGTATTGTGATCTCATCCACTTTCCAACAATGATGTTCAGGTCCTAAAGAAAGAGAAAAATGTGGTTGGATGTATCTATGCAGCAGAGTGTACACTAGAGCAGTCAGAGGCAGGACTAACTTCCATGAGAGGTATGTTTTTTATCTCATATTATATGATTCTATTATTATTTAATATTTTTTTAACTCATTTATTTATATTATAAAATATTATTGATGCATTGGATTTATTCTTAGATCTTATGCCTTACTTGATTCCTATTTCCGCTCCTTTGAGAAAGAGGTCAAAGAAGGGTTTTAAATGTCCTGAGTTTTGGGTGATTATTGTTGACTATAAAACCATATGGTACTTTCTATTTCTTGATCTTGACATCTTTTATCACATCATTTTCATGGAATATATGATTAGTTATAAATATAGAATCGATTACAATCATCATCATGTCCAGTTTATTTCTTCCAATAGAGTCACTCATATCTTTCTGGTTGAGTGAGATCCCAAATATAAGAGATAAATACTTGTTTCCCCAAGTTCTAGGATGATATAACACTATTTTTTGAATATGTTTCTAGATGTCTTTGATCCATGTCTTAGTGGTCCTCTTCCTGTGGTTCTGAGTGAGTTTCTTGAAGTTTTTTCATATGACTTATCAGGGTTACTAAATCAGAGGGAAGTTCAGTTTTATATAGACTTTATCTTAGGTAAATAGACCATTTTCTTACCTACATACCATATGGAACCCACTAAATTAAAATAATTAAAGGTTTATTTTGAAGATCTTGAAGATAATGGATTTATTCATCCCAGCGTTTCACCTTGGAATCACCAATGATCTTTAAAAAGAATGTGTATGGGAGTCTCTAGATTTCTATTGGTTATTGGAAACTCAACCAGTTGATAGTTAAGAATAAATTTACCTTTCATAGTTTTTATGGAAATTTTTATTATCTCAGGTGATCCAAGTGGTTTTAAAAAATAAAACTGAGATTGGGATACCATTAGCTAAGGTTCTGAGAGGAAGATATTCCTAAGACATTTTAAAAAATAAGATATGGTCATTATAATTATATGTTCATGTCATTTTTTCTTACTAACACTCTTATAGTGTTTATGGATTTCAAGAATCAAATATTTAATCAATTCTTGTATTCCATCCTGATTGTTTTTATGGATAATATCCTTGCTTATTCAAGATTGGAGCAGGATCATGCTGAGAATTTAAATATCATCCTTGGAATATTGGAAAAGCATCACCGATATAGAAATATATCTAAATTTTAATTCTAGATTCAATAGGTGAAATTTATAAGTAATTTTATTTCTAAGAATGGTGATTCAATGGATGTTGAGAAGATTCAAGTGGTGATGTCTTTGGAGTATCCAAGAAATGTGTTTAAAATCCATATTTTATTACAATTATCTAGCTATTACAGGAATTTTATTTGGGACTTCTCCAAGATTACATCTACCATGATAGATTTAACCCATAGAAGTGTGAAGTTTTTTGGGAGTGATCAATTCTAGAGATATTTTGAGGAGTTTAAAGGGATATTGACTTTAGCTCTAGTTTTGATCCTTCCTGATTCGGGTTTGGGATATAATGTTTACTAAGATGCCTCGTGTA
Organism: Viscum album; assembly: GCA_963277665.1. Taxonomy (NCBI): domain Eukaryota; kingdom Viridiplantae; phylum Streptophyta; class Magnoliopsida; order Santalales; family Viscaceae; genus Viscum; species Viscum album. The sequence continues at coordinate 2,001,599,452 of OY728157.1, forward strand.
TGAGTTTGGGTTGTGTTTTTATATAGGGGAGATAGGTATTAGCTTATGGATCTCTTTAGTTGTTGACTCGTGAGAATAAATACCCCATTAATTATCTTGACTTAGTATCAGTGATTCACACTCTAAAGACTTGGCACCACTACCACTTCAGGGAGTGGTTTATAGTGTATTAAAAGCATAAGAATCTAAATTATATCTTATCTTAGAGGAATATGAACTTGAGATGGATATTCTCGATGGAGTACAATTAGACCTTTGATTTTGAAGGTGGAAGGGGGATGGTGTGGGCGGGATGTGGCTGGAGCAGGGCCAAATCATGGCATTACCACGGCGTGACTGCGGCGTGACCGCGACGTGACTGCAACATGACCGCGGCGTGACCGCGGTGTGTTGGCCCGATCCAGCGACATTCGCGGGGCAGCATCTTCCGGCCAGGAGCGAAGGGAGTGGGAGGAGGTTGGAATGCCGGTGGAAGGGGGCTAGTTGCAGGTGTTGGGAGGATGGTGCGGGATAATTCGAAGGTGGCAGGGGGGCTGTTACGGGCTGGAATGCTAGTGGCAGCAGGCTGAAATGAAGGTGGAAGGGGGCTGGTGTGGGCTGGATGTGGCTGGAGCAGGGCCAAATCACAGCATTACAGCGGCGTGACCACAACGTGTTGGCCTGATCCGGCGACATCCACGGGGCAGCATCTTCCGGCCAGGAGAGAAAGGAGTGGTAGGAGGCTAGAATGCTAGTGGAAGGGGGCTGGTTGCAGGTGTTGGGGGGATGGTGCGGGATGATTCGAAGGGGGCTGGTTGCAGGTGTTGGGGGGATGGTGCGGGCTGATTCGAAGGTGGCAGGGGGGGCTGTTGCGGGCTGGAATGCGGGTGGAAGCGGGCTGAAATGAAGGTGGAAGGGGGATGGTGTGGGCTGGATGTGGATGGCACATGGACAAATCACGGTGTGACCGTGGCGTGACCGCGGCGTGACCACGGCGTGACCGCGGCGTGTTGGCCTGATCCAGCGACATCTGCGGGGCAGCATCTTCCGGCCAGGAGCGAAGGGAGCGGGAGGAGGATGGAAAGCTGGTGAAAGGGGGATGATTGTAGGTGTTGGGGGGATGGTGAGGGCTGATTCGAAGGTGGAAAGGGGGGTTGTTGTGGGCTGGAATGCTAGTGGCAGTGGGCTGAAATAATGGTGGAAGGGGGCTAGTGTGGGATGGATGTGGCTGGAGCAGGGCCAAATCACGACGTGACTGCGGCGTGACTGCAGCGTTACCGCGGCGTGACCGTGGTGTGACCGCAGCGTGTTGGTCCGGTCCAGAAATATCTGTAGGGCAGGGGGGGTTTTTGCGGGCTAGAATGCTGGTGGCAGTGGGCTGAAATGAAGGTGGAAGGGGGTTGGTGTGGACTGGATGTGGCTGGAGCAGGGCCAAATCACAGCATTCCCGCAGGGTGACCGCGGCGTGACCGCGGTGTGACCACGGGGTGACCGTGGCGTGTTGGCCCGGTTCAGCGACATCTGCGGGGCAACATCTTCGCAGACAGCGCACCTCCGTTGGAGGGGTTTTATTATAAAAACATGACTTTATTTAACAAATGAAACTAGTATATTAAAGAAAACTTATTCAAGATATGCAATTCAATATAATTAAACAAACCAAACCATTCAACCATTTGAATCTTACCATAATTTTAATTAGCCTCGTTTCAAACATAACCTGCAAAATCTAAAAGCTAACTAAAGTAGTTCTAATTATAGGAGCAGTAAAATACCAAGAAAAAATATGTAATACACAACTCTAGCAATGAGTAAAAATGAAGGCAATGACAAACCAGCTTAACCAAAAGTACCCATCCATCCATTAGATCTCTTCAGTTGCAATCCAGTGGTCTCCTGCAATGGACCCACTTACAACAGGAGGGTGACTGTAAAATACCAAGCATGTTTTACTTCATTCTAAAAAAACAACCATTAATAAATCATAGCACAAAGAAATGAAAACACAATCAATAGTAGGGTAGAAAATTGAAAATAAATAATATTTTGAATGTGTAATATGAAATATACAATGGGCAGTTATTATGAACATGAAATTAATGGTAGATTAATCTAGATGCATTACCGGTATGAAAAAGAGAGTTGGTCTATCTTCTCCGACTTCATTTTCCTTGAAATGGAGGAAGACGCCCAGCCTCATCCCCCACCAGCCCCTCCCCCTGCCTAGCCCCACCCCCACCAGCCCCCTCCCCCACCAGCCCCCTCCCCCCTGCCCAGTTCTTCCCCTCTCATCCCCTCCCCCCCTGCCCAACCCCATCCCCCACCAGCCCCATCCCCCCTGCCCTGCCCCATCCCCCACCAGCCCCCCCGAACCACTTCTTCCCCTCTCATCCCCTCCCCCCTGCCCAAACCCTTCCCCCACCAGCCCCTCCCCCCTGCCCAGCCCCATCCCCCTTGCCCAGCCCCATCCCCCACCAGCCCCCTTCCCCCGGCCTAGTTCTTCCCCTCTCATCCCCTCCCCCTACCCATCCCCTTCCCCCACCAGCCCCTCCCCCCTGTCCATCCCTATCCCCCCTGCCCAACCCCATCCCCCACCAGCCCCCTCCCCCTTCCCAGTTCTTCCCCTCTCATCCCCTCCCCCCTGCCCAGCCTCTCCCCCCTGCCTAGCCCCATCCCCCCTACCCAACCCCTTTATAATCATATAAAGTTCAGATATTTGGAAAATATTCGTGTGCTTAAAGATGCATATACACACTTATAAGATTCTATAGAGGATTTGTGTGTTTATATATCATCTAAACTCATGTAAGACATGTAAAGGAATAACCTAGTAGAAAACATGCTTAGATTATAAATATTTCATTGTTTAAGATCATATTACATAAATAAAATAAGAATTATTGATTAAAAAGAAAAAATATTCAAGGGAGAAATACCGGGTATAGGGCCGGGTGTAAACAGAGCTCACCCTAAAACCATCATCAGTGTCAGTCCGATCAATGCCAACTTACATCTTTGAAATCAATTATTGCATCAATTTGATTATATTTCTTATTCAAAAAACTACATACAGTTTACATAGTTTATTCAATAAGATGAATTCAGTTTATGCATATAGTTAATATAGTTTAACGACATTCAGTTTATTCAATAATCTGCATTCAGTTTATTGAATAAACTGCATACAGTTTATATAGTTTATTTAGTAAACCGTGTTCAGTTTATTGAATAAACTGCATATAGTTTATATAGTTTATTTAGTTTAGGCATCCATTTATTGGATAAATTGTATATAGTTGATTCAATAATTTGTATGAAATCTATATGTTTCATACAGTTTATTCAATAAACTTTATGAATTCAGTTTGTTAAACCAATTGAAAAAACTATATAACACAAATGAAAATTGAAAGAAAGTTCATTAAATGTGTATGCTTGATAAACTATATGCCTAATTGGAATGATTAAAATTGTATGCCTAATGGGAATGATTTAATAACATAAATGAATAATAAAAGATAAATGAATCACCTGCTAAACCTAATAGAAAAAAGAGAAGAACCCTCTTTTAATTGAACTCCTCGAGGCCATGATAGTCCTTTATGTTGGAATTTTCAACCCCTTTTGTTGCATAAATGGAAGCTTAAGAGTGTTTTAAAACCTAATATTTATTCAAATTGTAATAATATTTCATGTATAGTGAAATCCATATGCAACTATCCACTACAACCAAATATAAACAGTAGTGATTGATATTCACAAATCCAAAAAAGTAGAGGAGATCGAAGTAAATACCTGATTCTCAGCCATACCTGTCCTGATTATGTTTTCAGGGTTAGAGGCAGACTTGTAGGTATTTATTTCATATCCCTTCCATTCATCAGATTAGGATCCTCATCATGCCATTGAAATCTACTTCGCTCACAAAGGAATCAAAGAATGAAGGGTCGCTACTTCATAAGGAAATGTGAAACATACAGGTTTAGAATAGAGCATTCTCATCTAAGAATGTGTTAAAAAAATGGATAATTAAGACCACTGATGATGAAAAATGTAAGGAAACTTCCTTTGGAAAATTTTAAAAAAATGAAGTTGGAAACACTATTCCCAAGAAGTTTTTAAAGAAGGCAGATCATACATCCTTGGGTAATAAACCTAAGAAGTCTAAGCCAAGTGCTAAATATAAAAGGATCAGTTATTATATCATGGAAGAAGGAGAAAAACTTAGATTCATGAAAACAATCCTTACTTGTATGTGAAAATAGAGGCAAGAAATAGCATAATGGAAGACCGTGGCGTGACCGCGGCGTGACCGCGGTGTGACCGCGGTGTGTTGGCCCGGTCCAGCGACATCCGTGGGGTAGCATCTTCCAGTTAGGAGCGAAGGGAGTAGGAGGAGGCTAGAATGCTGGTGGAAGGGGGCTGGTTGCAGGTGCTGGGGGGATGGTGCAGGCTGATTCGAAGGTGGCAGGGGGGGGGCTGTTGCGGGCTGAAATGAAGGTGGAAGGGGGGTGGTGTGGGATGGATGTGGCTGGAGCAGGTCCAAATCATGACATTACCGCGGCGTGACTGCGGTGTGATTGTGGCGTGACCGCGGCGTGACCGCAGCGTGTTGGCCCGGTCCAGCGACATCCCGAGGGAAGCATCTTCCGGCTAGGAGTAAAGGGAGTGGGAGGTGGTGGGGCAATTGAATTGCGAAAACCAAAAACATACTAATATATGGTATTATACAAAAAATTCCAGTCAAATTAACTACACTAATAAAAAACATACTAATATGACTAGAACTAAATCAAATATCATCAAGCCAATTTGAGTAAAGTGGAACCAAACCAAATGGTTTTGAAAAAGATAAAACTGAACCAAACTGAAAATAATGTAACCAAACTGACTCAAACCAATCAAATCTGACTTCAATAAAGCATAATTGAGCATGCAAAAAATGAAACTAATGAAACATACCTGATTGGATCTAAAATTAATTTAATTGAACCGAATATCCCCAAATAGAAAAAAATGAACCTATTAAAATTGACATAAACAAAAAAAAATTAACCCAATAAAAAATAACTTAGAAAACCTAACCTGGCCCAAACTGAACAAGGATTTGGGCCTTGTGATGAACTTTTAGAAGGCCTCATGGCGTAGGTTGAGAGGATATCCAGTCATGTGGTGCTTCACTGTCCTCAACAAGATCCAAATGCACTGCAAAAAGATAGGGAACCCAAAATCACAAAAACCCAAATTAAAATTGAGCCAAAGAATAAAAATGGAAGAATACTTACCTGAATCCGATGTTGAACTCACTGCCTTCTATGGTGGTGGGTAGAATCAACCTCATCATAAGTAACCACTTGTAAGTAAATAATAGGAAAAAGAGTGAGATATAACAACTTCTTATATATATGTGATCAATGTGTCAACTGTACGTGATAAATGATACATAACTCCATAATCAAAAATGAACAAAGAATATTCAGATTGATATGTAAATCCCAATACTGAATAACATGATCGTTAATAAAGGCTTTTTGTTCAAATGAAATCCAATTTCATTCAATACATACATAATAGAAGCATTGGAGTGATATTATTCTATGTCTGTTGAGTATTCCATAATGGAGTAGGTTTCACCACTATCGATGGGAAACATGAAAGATATGAGGGGATAGTGATGCAGTTTGACACCCCTTGGGTTGTGTTGTATTTTTTGACAAAATGTGTGAGATGATTCAAAAATCTGAAGATTATATTAAACTGTGAAATGAAATCATATAAAGTTTAAAAAATTAATGGTAAAAACTCAGAAGAATGGCCTTAATAAGTGTTAGATAAAAAAATCCATCAATATCATATCAAGGTTATGTAAATGTAACACATATAGAGAAATGAAATGCAGAGGGTTATAAGGAAGGTTTGGTGAAATATGAAATCGCCACGTATCTTTTATCTTAAAAGATGGAGATTCATATGGTGAACTTAAATGTAAATCCCAAACCTTGATATTTATACTTCCCATATAATTCATTCAACTCCTTATAATTTAAATTTGACAACCCACTACAATCAATGTAAGACAATTAATTATGTTTTTTAATTCCTCTTACATTCTAGCTAATAACACCTACAAAAACTCTTGCTTGGGATTTTTGATGGAAGCATCAATGAATTCCACTTCATGGTTCTTGTCCCATAAAATCCATATATTAATATTAATTGTACTAAAATGCATGTAATTGGACACATGTAATTTTCTAGAGACATATTTGATAGAATATACCTTGAGTTTGGGTTCCAAACTGCTAACATGGAATTATACGAATCAATAGGAGGGTAAGATCCATGAACCAGAGGCTCCAGAATATTATAATACACTTCAGGGAACACCCCCTCCCCCTACCCCCCTCCCCTGCGCCCCCCCCCCCCCCACCTGCACACACCCCTCCCCTGCCCCAGCACACCCCCCTGCCCCCCACCTACACACCCCCTGCCCCCTCTCCCTGCCCCCTGCCCCCCACCTGCACACCCCTTTCCCCCTCCCCTTCCCCCCCACCTGCACACCCCCCTGCCCCCCACCTGCACACACCCCTCCCCCTACCCAGCACACCCCCTGCCCCCCACCTGCACACCCCCTGCCCCCTCTCCCTGCCCCCTGACCCCCACCTGCACACCCCCCTGCCCCCTCCCCTGCCCCCCACTTGCACACCCCCCTCCCCCTGCCCCCCACCTGCCCCCCCCCCACCTACACACACCCCTCCCCCTGCCCTAGCACACTCCAATCTAAGGGAGTTTGGCTTACACATGAAAAATTATACATGATTGCCTCTTTTGTAGGAAATATTTACAAGAAACAAAGTATATTGACATTCAAAATGAATCCTAGTACATCTATAATAAATAATAGGTGCAAGGTTGAGTGAACATGATCCATTATTATAGAGTTAGATAATCAATCCATCATCACCTTACCTAATGTATGGTGGGTCCCCATCCTTTAATGAAACATAATCTCCTTAGCAGTCCTAGATCAAAATGGATTTACCTCTAGACCAAATCTCAAGATCTCTAAAGGATCAATAATTATCATAAAAGGATCTCTAAAGGATCAATAATTATCATAAGTTCCAAGAATGAGGATTGATTATAGTAAAAAGAGTTTATATGAGTTGCAAGATTTTCATGAGTTGCATGATTTTCATGAAAAATGTGGTGATTCTTGGAAGATTTATGGATCAGTTTGGTTTTTTCGATTTCTTACAAGAAATAGAATTTTTATAGTGGCTGATATTATTTATAAAGGATAAATTGGTTATTGAATGTATTTGAAGATTTATTAGGAGAAGGTTTCAACAACTAAGTATGGGTAAAATGTAACTTATTATAGTCTACCTACTACAAAACTATCATAGGATGATTCCTTTAAGAGAACCATGCCCTTTGTGGCCGAATTATCCTCACAAGCTCTAGATTTCACCTATGATGATTCATGAGTTTGGCTGACCACCCCTGCATGCGCCATTCATACTATGACTACCAATTCCTCACTAGTAAAATAAGCAGAACACACTCATCCCTCCTCAAGCTAAGTGTTAGATAAAGCCTGAGAATACTATTCCTAATCAGATTTCAAATTAATTTATCAAATACAATCATGAAATTATACCTTACCATGATACATGGTCTTTGTGATTGGATGATCCTCACCAGCTCTAGATAACCTCACTTGTATATGACATAGGTATCTTGATATCTAGTGTATCACCAACAAAAGAAAAAGAACACATTAATCCCTCCTCAATTTGAGTGATAACCAAATACTTGAGTTTACCCATAGACCTAGACTCCCTCTAATAATTTAGTAAAGAATAGCCTTGAATAAAACATGAAGAACAATAATCCACTTGAGTTTATTAGATAATAGGTTTCTTAACATTGAACTCATCATTGACAGAGAACTAAATAAACTCTGAATACTTCCTAGATAAGTTGAAATCTGCATACAAATGAGCCTAAATAGGATATTTCCCTTTAAGCATTTTCTAATTGATGCACAAAAAAATTCTAATAATTTCACTACAATGTTAGAACTGAAGGATTTTTTAAAGGAAGATAAAACTAAAGAATCCAAATCTAGAGGAATAAAAAAGGCAATGCATTACCCGAGTGAACAATCAAGCGCCGTCGATAGAGGTGGGGTTCGGTGAGGAGGAGGGTGTGGAGAGGTCGAGGGAGGAGGAGGGCGCGAAGAGGTAGAGGGAGGAAGAGGGTCACAGATCGGGGGAGGAGCGGCAGCGTTCGACAGGGAGGAGGTCGCGGAGAGCTCGAGGGAGGAGGTCGCGGTGGCGTTCGACAGGGAGGAGGCTGCGACAGTGTTCGAAGAGGAGGAGCTCAAGGGAGGAGGTCACGACGACGTTCGGCGGGGAGTATCTCGAGAGAGGAGTAGGGCGCAGAGAGGTCAAGGGAGGACGGGTTGCGTACAGGGGGGAGGAGCCCGACGCTTATGCAGGAAAAAAAGGAGTAGCAACGGTGTGTTAATTAAACTGTGGCTATAAATATACTATAGCCACGGATCTATAAAACTGTGTCTATAGATCCGTGGATATAGCCTAAATTTCTAGTAGTGTATTTACCTAATGATCAATGAAAAATGGAAATGTTACTCATGCGTGTGTACGGATTACTCTCTCCATGATTAGAACATGGTTCTTTTTTCATAAACATGATTCATGATTTTATTTAAATGTATAATTCATATATAATAATGATAATAATTTCAGGAATATTATTCTAGAGATGAAGGACTAATGACCACATGGTCTATTGGCATTTTACCAAGTCCATTTTCAACTCATGTACCAAATATTGACAAAACGTCCAACGTGGACTCAAATAATTATGTAATTGATATAACAAGGTAATAAGTGATATAAAATGAATAGTGAACTTGAAAAAGGTTCTCAAGGAATTATATATTAACCTACATTTATTATTCAGGATGCTAAAGTATATAGAAGATGAGTTAAACTCAAGGGAAGGGACTTCATCTCAATCTCCTTTCATTGAGGCATATTTTGATGTTATACATTACATTATTTTATATGGTGTATAATCAAACCCCTTGCCTTTTAATTAATTAAAAGGTTCTTAATGTAATATTTTTACAAAAATCATTTTAAAAAATAGAAAAATGAATTTTATTTTAACGTATGCGGCGACAACAACTTCTTCATCATTGTAACCATTATTTGGATATTTGGATTCCTCTATAAACCATAATATTTTTAAAAGGAAAAGAAACCCCTTATTCCCTTTTTGTTGGTCTTTGTATTGAAAAGGATTTTCAATATAGATTTACTATTTTAATATCATGAAATGATTTCTTGTGATTGAAAATGAAATTTTATCAGTGAAATGTTGATAATTGCAATATTTTATGTGTTATGATTATACAATGTCACTTCTACATTTGATGGGTGGTTATGTGGTAAAAATAATATAGGTGGTTACATGATAAACCAAAGATGGGTGGATTTTTGATAAACTAAGGATAAGTGGTTATGTTATAACCTCCAATGTATTAGGTATGGAAGTTGATCATATGGATTTTCCATTTAATGATATGTGTGGAAGTCGACAGTATGGTTATTCCATCTTAGTATGATTATTTACCATGTTACCATTATATGATATATTTGTTATTTTGATGGATTTTAACAAAGTATTTTTATTAAAAAAGGTTATTAAATGAGATTATATTCTTTGAAGTGTATTTACTACATCTTAAAGGTTTAAAGTATTACATTATGATAAAGTATTCATGGTTATCATTTTTTTACAAGAATAACAATTTTATATCTTGATGTATCCATTACTAAGTTTTTTATTCTCATATTGTGTTTTGAAATGTATTTCATAGAATTTTGAGAAAAATAGAGTCAAGGATGGGATCAAGGAAATGTTATGAATATTAAACATGAAACGAAACTATGTTTCCTATTAAACGTTTATTTGTTTTATGAAAAATGGATAGTGAGTAGAAGTGACTACATTATAATATTTGAATTGTTATTTATGAGTTGTGGATTAATTATATGAATCTATAAACCTAAAAATAACATCAATGTGAATGAAATTAATATTATTGACATAAATCATTATTAAGTAATGTTTAAGGATAGAGTTGTATAGTTTGTATCATAGATTTGTTTAGATAACATTAGGAATTAAAAAATTGTTAATATAATGTACATAAATTATGTTTACTTTATGATCAAATTGAAATGATATAGAATTTGAAGTTTACCATGTTTATTCATCTAAGATATGTCTGTTTAGAATGATTTTCCTTAGAGGAAACAAAGCATCTCTGTTTAAAATGTCTAATGAGGAAAACAACCTTCCAAATCAGTATCCAGAGATTGTCATAATCAGAACTGAACAACTAGTTATAGTGATCGCTCATTTAATGAGGCGATAAATGGTGGTGGCATCCATGAATAAGATCAATTAGATAAACCACAAATGAATGTATTGGTAGTGGATCCTTTCATGAGGCAATGTCCCCCATCATTCATAGGATCATTTGAACCTATGCAAGCTAAAGGGTGGAATAAAGAATTAGACATGATTTTTTTTGTAATGGTGTGTTCATAAAATCAAATGGTCAGTATTTTTGTTTATCGTTTTGAAGGTGAAGATGATCAGTGGTGGTCAATGATTAAAAATATCATAGGAAGTGAAGATACTGATGCCATGGAATGAGATGAATTTAAAAATATCTTCCTTGAGAAATATTTTACTAAATATGTTCAATATAGGATAGAAAACAAATTCATGGAATTAAGAAAAAAGGAGGAATATTTTGTGGATTCATATAAAGACAATTTCACACATTTCTCAAGGTACGTCCAAAATTTTATCCGAGATATTGATAGTATGATAAATCAGTTTTACTGAGGATTTTAGCTGAAATATCGAAGGGCATTAGCTTCCCATAATTTCAAAAGCTATGAGAAACATGTTCGATGTTCTGAGAACGTAGAAAGTAGTTTTCTTATGATCTTGTATTTAACGAGAGTAATCAAAAGAATATATCCAGTTAGTAGAAAATGGGAAACCATTCACTAAATATATTTAGAGGTAAAAAAACTAAATTTCAATCTTGTGAGAACTGTGGTAAAATGAATCATCAGGAATGTGCCATAATGTCTCGAAAGTTATTATAATGTGGTAATAATAGTCATATTTCTCATGAATGACAAGGATATGATCGGGAAAGATATGAAATGTTGATAGTAAGATGTTTTAGTTTTAGTGAGTTTGGGAATTGTGCCAATGTGTGTCCAAATATGAATAACCTGGGTGGAAACCAGAATGATCAAAATAGAAGGGCATGAAAAAAATCATTTTATATTACTGCAGTTCATGTGGGACCATAAAATGAAGTGGTTATAGGTATGTTATGCGTCTTTTTGAAAATATTCTAATACTCTATTTGATTCTACATCTTTATATTCATTCATTTATAAAGACTCACAATTAAATTGGAAATAACGCTTTATGGCTGTGATATAGAAATTTTAGAAAAAACTATGGGTGGATGTATTAAGGAGACAGCGATTTATGGGAATCTTCCTATTATAATTAGTGGTATTTTTTTCTAACAAATCTCATTAAACATCCCATAATGAAATTTGATATCTTTTTGGGTATGGATTAGCTTTCAGTTTATCATGTTAAAAAATATTTCAAAGTCAAGAAAGCTTTATTCAATGATTTCACTCATTTGATAACGTACCAAGTGGATGGGTGATTGATTAAATATGGTAGTGAATGTTATATAGATCATGTTGTTAAAAATAATGAAATAATTTTGGTTAGTAAAAACCCATTAGATAATGAACATACATATGTTTTTACTGATTAATTTCCTAATATTGTTCCTAATCAGGAGGTTGAATTTAATATTGATTTAGTGCATGATTCAAAGACTATTTCTAAAACCCCTTATCAAATGGATCATGTAGATTTGATGGAATTTAGAAAAAAATATTTTAAAGAATTTATTGATAATGGATCAATTAAACCTAGAACTTCACTATCGACTTCTCCTGTTTTATTTCTAAAAAATAAAGATGGTTCTATGATAAATTTTACTGATTACAGATCCTTGAATAAATTATTATAAAGAAAAATTATATGTTTCCTCGTATTGATGATTTTATTGTTCATCCATATAGATCTTAGTATTTTTTGAAGATTGGTTTGTGGTTTGGTTACCATCTGCTGAAGGTGAAGGATGATTACATTCCAAATATAGTGTTCTGAATATGATATGGGAATTATGAATTTGTAGTTATGCCCTTGGGGATATCTAATGTGCATTATATATTTATGAATATAATGAATGGAGTATTTCACCAGTTTTTAGATTAGTGTTATGTTGTGTTTAATGGTGAGATTTTGGTTTATTCTAAAAGTCAAGAAGAACATAAAAGTAACTTAAGGATTTTTTTTAAAATCATACCTAAAAAAACTATATGGAATGTTTAGTATGAATGTATTTTGGTTTAAAAATTTTTATTTCTTTGGGAATATTGTTTTTAAATATGGAATAACTATTCACCCTTTCAAAACAATAGTTTTTGAAGAGTGGATAAGACCTACTAATATCACCAAGGTACATAGTTTTGTTGGATTAGTGTGTTATTGCCGATAGTTTATTGAAAACATTTCCTGGTTATCTATCTCACTACCTAAGATAACACAAAATGTATTTATGTTCCTCTTGAAAAAATAATGTTATGACTGTTTTCACGAACTTAAAAGAAGATTGGTAAATTCCCTTGTTTGAGATCTACCTTACAAGAATGGTGAATTTTTTATTTATAGTGATGCTTCATTAAATGGACATGGTTGTGTCAAAATATAGAATGATCAGGTAATTGCTTATGAATCACGTTAGTTGAAACCTGAAGTGTTAAATTACCCTACAAATTATTTGTAATTAGAATCTATTATTTTTTTAGATTAGAATTTTGGAGGCATCATTTGTATAGCTTAAAATGTGAAATATATATTGATCCCAAATGGTTAAAGTATATATTCAGGTAGAATGAATTGAATGGGGGATAAAGGATATGGATGGAATTAATCAAGGATTATGATCTCCCAATTCATTATGGTCTAAGAAAATCAAATAATGTGGCTGATTCATTTATTTGAAAAAGTAATGCCATGTTAACCATGATACATTTGGAATGTGATCCTTTGGTAAATTATTTGATGAATTTTCGATTGGAAGTAGTTATAAAAGTAAATTATTTTATTTTTTCCAAGGGGGAAGTGAAATCATCTTTATCCATCAGAATTAAGGAAGTGTAGATGGATGATAGTGAGTTATAGAAAAAGGTAAAATTGGTTCAAAAAGGTAAGTTACTTGAATTTAACATTGATAAAGATTGTGTTTTTAGTTTTGGAAAGAAATTATGTGTTCCATGTGATTCACAACTGAAGAATTTTTTGTTATGTAAATCTCATAGTTCTCCAGACGGTTATGCAAAGGTGGAGAGCTACTATCAAGATGCAGATACTAGGAGGGGGCAGTTCCTTGTAGATAGTTTGGTTGAATTCCCTAAGACCATCAGGTCATGTAATCTCCTAAGCCTACGGGCCATGTAATATCTGATCATATTGGCCTTGTAAGGGTTCCCTCTCATCCCTTGAAAGTGGGGTTATCAAAAATCAATAAAAATGAAGGCCTTCAGGCCATTCAGGAAGGTAGTAGTAAGATATAAAGAGATATTTAATAGTATTATTAGTGAAATGGAATGAAACGAGATATTGATGAAATTACCATAATTTAATTGATTTTTAAAAAGGTTATATTAGAGATAAAGTTACCAAAATGGATTCTTCAGCCCTTACCAGTACCAGAGTGGAAATGGGAAGATATATCCTTGGTTTTCATAGTAGGATTACCAAAGAAATATCAAGGTAACAATGTGATATGAGTTATTGTTGATCTATTGAATAAATATTTTTATTTTATTTCAATATGAGATACTCTCTATCTAGATCAGCATTCTCAATTATTTATTAAATAGATAGTTAGGTTATATGGATTTACCCTCTCCATTTTATCTGATCAAGATACCAGGTTCACATAAAAATTTTGGAAAGGCCTTCATAAGTCATTGGGTACTGAATTAAATTACAGTAGCTTTATATCTGTAATCAGATGGGTAGTTAGAACAGATGATTCATACATTAGAAGATATGATATAAGCATGTTTAATGGATTACCAAGGACGTTGGGATCAAAATTTTTCTTTAATTGAGTTTTCTTATAATAAGAATTTTCATTCCAGCATATAAATGGAACTATCTGATGAATTTTATGGAATGATGTGTAGAACTCTAGGTTTTTGGGAAGAAGTATGTGAAAGAATGTTTATTGGACCAAAATTGGTAGAAGAGGTGGAGGAAAAAGTTGGGTTAATTCAAAAACACATGAGGAAAACTCAAAGTAGTAATAAAAATTATTTAGATAACAAAAGAAATAATCTTTTATTTGAGGTAGGTGGTCATATATTTTTTAATGTTTCTCTATAGATAATTGACATATGTTTTGGTAAGAAATTGAAGCTAAGTCCATGGTTAATTAGACCCTATGAAATCTTGGATAAAGTTGAATCAATTTCCTATTGAGTGAATTTACCTCTATTTATATCCAAGGTACACAATATTTTTCATGTTTAAATTTTATGAAATTGTATGATGGATCTGTCTCATTATTTTATTCTAGAGGTAGTTCAGTTGGAAGAGAATCTTTATTATGAGGAACAACCAGTCTAGATTCATGAATGAGAAGAGAAACTATTGAAAAATTATATGATTAATCAGGTTATGGTCTTTTGTAAAAACAATTTGGTTGAAGAGGTAACATGTTAATCTAAAAATTATATAATGTAGAAATACCCACACTTATTTGATAAGTAAATGAAATTTCGAGAACACAATTTCTAAAATAGGGAAGGATGTAACATCACTAGTAATTTTAGAACAAGACATTTTCTAATTTATTAATATTTTTGAATTAGATATTAAATTTACATTAAATGGGATGTTATGTCTAATAGCATAATCAACACGCAATAATGGGTTTTTCTGATATCTAATGTTGTACACAAGACTGAGTTATATTGAAAAATAATATATTATAAATATTAATATTTTTTGTGGTAGTTATCGCCTAGCCATTGTATTGGTGGGAATAAAAAAATAACTATGTTATGTTGACACATGTTTTTTAAATGTTTTTATAATCTTCCAATAAAATTTATGGGCTTAAAATAAGAATAAATCCAATGAGGCATAAAATCGTTAATATTTATAAAAGTTAGGTTCACCACATTTTGATGGAAAACCCATTTTAAACATAGTTTATGAGAAATTAATACTTTTTATTTGAAAAAATAAACTTATTATATAGAATAGGGATGAAAAAATTTAGTTTGGATAATGTTTTGGCATTTTTATGACAAAATTCATATTTTAATGAATAGTGAAAATACTGAATTTTAATTCAACCTTACTTTTTCATCTAATTTATTTATATTTAAATATTATATTTTTAATTGGTTTTAAAATATAATTATATTATTTTTTAATAATTGAATCCAATTTTGGTAATTAGATTTAATTTCATATTAAAATTAGTTATAAATGCATGTCAATATTTTGATGGTTTAAACTTTTAAAACCCCATTTTATTGTTTCTAAAATGGGGATTAATTTTAAATTAAATACTACAACTTCAATGTCTTAAATTTTCAAAAATTTATTCCATATTTGGAATCATTGGGTATAAATTATGTAATTAGGTTCCTTTTAATTTTTCTGGATGTTATGGATAGTAACGTTGGTAATTTTTATTTACTACGGTTAAAGGTAAATCATTTATAATAGGGTAATAAATAATATGACAGGGATAATAAAATTACACTAACACCTAAAAAATACAACTTAATGAAAAAATGTCGAGCCTTAGAACCTATGGATCAAAATTGACTCATTTAATGGACTTTTTCCCATGAAAGTGATATAAATACTATTAAAACAAAAGAAAGTGACAACATGTCACCCTCTTACTTCTTATAAGTATAATAATTTTAGTAAAGGGATAAAATTAAGAAAATTTAGATCATAAATAGTCTCTATGAATATAATGAAATTATAAAAATCATTAAAATTTATTTATAATTTTCGGAGATTATATAATTACAATAAATACTAACACAACAACGACACAATAATTATTTTATTAAGATAAATATCAAATAAATGATATGGAAAATATTAAAATAAATATAATTCAAATTAATTTGGAAACTCAATGATTTTTCTAGTCAA
This sequence comes from Viscum album, assembly GCA_963277665.1. Lineage (NCBI taxonomy): Eukaryota > Viridiplantae > Streptophyta > Magnoliopsida > Santalales > Viscaceae > Viscum > Viscum album. The sequence continues at coordinate 2,001,615,844 of OY728157.1, forward strand.
ATATGAAAAATTAGAATTATATTAAATAGTTTTTTGAATTCATCTATCTATTAAAATTTATTTATGTTCAACGAAATGAATAGTGACAAAATGGACACTATTGATATTTTATATAAATAAAATATATTATTAAATTATTTAAAATTTAAAAAATAATTTTAATATTATAATGTGACTATGATAATTTCAAAAAATTGATAACATGTTCATTTATGGGGAATTTACCCCATATAAGTGTAATTCAGAGCCATTTATTATTTAAAATGAAGGTACTATAATTAAAATCAAAAGATAATAATTAAGGGTAAAACAAAATTATATGTTCTAAAATTAAATCAATACATGTCTAAATTTTTTTGGTTGAGATTATTTCTAATTATACTCATCTTATCTTCGACATAACTCATGTCTGACTCATTTGGATTTAAAAATTAATTTTTATTAATTTAATATTTTAAGAGTATCCAAGGGTTCCCTTCCCCTCACCAATAAAAAGGTACCCACTCTTCTTTATTACTCACACATCAAGAAAAATTTTGGGTTATCTATGATCTACCCAAATCCCCTACTAAAATACCTCCCTACATTCTTGAGTCCTTATCTTAGTCATAACTTCCTCCTTACAAGTGTTAAGGCTTTATTCAGTGGTAATCAACCGAAGAACATGTATTGTTTTCTTTAAGTATTTATATTTTATTTCTTCTTACACATCCATAAAATCTTCTTCTACCAAGATGAAATAATAAATCTATTATCATCATTATTCTGGGATGTTATTTTTTAATATCATCCCCAAAATTCATCTCTACTTCCATTAAATGGGAATGGAATTATTCATTAGTGCGTACATGTGAACTATCACATCCATGAACCGATCTAAATCATTTTCTATAGCCATATATCTTGACTAATTATGATAATGGAATTAATGTTTGTAAATAATTTTCATTAAATATTGTTCATTATAAAATAATAATATATAATTTATGTTGTTACTTTACATTCTTATAAATATGATAACGTCGTTCGTGCATAAATGTGAACTATCACCTCCACGAATCGATGTGAATCATTTTTATTCACCACACCACTTGTATGATATATATATATATAAATATTTTAATGATTATTAATATGTTAAAAATATTATTATAATTTTGGAAAAATAAAATAATGATTTCCTTCTATCCATAACGATCAATGAAAAATGGAAACATTACTAATGCGTACGTTCGACTTACCTTCTCCATGATTATAACATTGTTTAATTTTTATAACCACACTTCCTAGTTTTATTTGAAGATATAATTTATGTATAAAAATGAAAATAATATCATGAATATTATTTTTTAGATTAAGGACTTATGACCACATGGACTATTGACATCTTACCAAGTTCATATTCGACTCAAGTAACGAATATCGATAAAACCTATGACATGAACTTAAATCATTATGTAATTGTCATAACATGGTAATAATTTATATAAAAAGAATAATCAACATGATTAAAGTTTTAAATAAATTATTAATTAATATTATTTTATTATTGAGTAATATAAAGAACATAAAATACAATTCTCACTCGAGGCAAGGGACATCGTCTTAATCTCCTTTCATTGAGGAATATTTTGATGCTATACACCACCTTATTTTATAATGTGTATAATCAACCTCTTTGACATTTAATTAATTTCAATGTTCTAAAAAGAAATCATTTTATAGGAATCATTTTAAAAAATGATATGAGGACTTTTTTTAACATATGCGGTGACATAATCTTATCTATCGTCATAACAGTTATTTTTATATTGGGATTACTCAATAAGCCTTAATGTTTTTTAAAAGGAAAAGATATCTCTAATTCCTTTTTTGTGTTTTGGTATTAAAAATGATTTTGAATGTGGATTTACTATTTCAATATATTTAATTGATTTCTTGTGATTCAAAATGAAATTTTATGAGTGAAATGTTGATAATTTGAATATTTTATGTGTTATAAATATATAATGGTTCTTCAAAATATAACGGGTGGTTACGTGATATTCTAAACACTGGTGGTTACATAATAAACAAAATATGGGTGGCTTTATGATATACAATTGAGGCATGGTTATGTTATAACCTTCAATTAATTGGGTATGGAATTTGTTCATATGGCTATTCAATTTAGTGATATGTGTGGAATTAGACTGTATGGTTACTCCATTAAAGTATGATTATGAACCATGTTACCTTTATATGATATATTATTTTTTGAATGTATTTTAATGTAATAATTTGATTAAAAAATAGTAATCAATGATATTATATTATGTGAAGTGTACTTACTACTTCTTAAAGGTGAAAAGAATTACATTATGATAAATTATTCATTATTTACATGTTTTCACATGTCTAATAGTTTTACTACTTTGTGTATCCCTTAATGATATTTTAATTGTCGATCCTATGTTTTAAAATTTTTTTCATTGTATTTATAGATGAATAGAGTCTAGGATGTTATCAAGGGAAAGTTATGAAGTTTAAACAAGATACGAAACAATGTTTCTTACTGAACATTTTTTTGTTTTATGAAAAAATAGATAGTGATTAGATGTGTCCACATTGAATATTTTAATGGTTATGTATGAGTTATGTCCTTTTTATCTAAACCTATAAACCTAAAGAGATCCTTAATGTTAATTAATGTAAAATTATTTAATTAACTCATGATTAAGTAATGTTTAAGGCTAGGGACTTATATAGAATTACCATAAAACCTCAACAAAATCATACACACTTTCTCATTCCAAAAATTAAACCACATATTATTGAATATATAGAATAAATCCCATAAAATAGTAATAAATATCAATTATAACATAAAACACATTATCTAGAAATCATTAATCAGTTACAAGGTCATTCATACTATCTAATTTACTTTATTCAAATCAATCATCTTTTAAGACAAACTAAACACCATTTTTTCAATATCAGGAACATATTATGGGTTATCTTACCATAATCATGTTTTTTCCAAAAAAATATTTCATTTCTAATAAAAATATTTATACTTTTTCATTACTAATCATCATATTCTTGAAAATTCATAATTAAATAGATATACAGAATAATCCTTATATATTTCCATATTTATATAACACAATTCATGAATTCAAATATATAAACACTTTAATCATCCCACTTCCTCTTAAAACCATTAAACAGGCTTCATAATATTATTACATAATACCTCTTTCCAATAATATGGAATAATAATAATTTCATATCATTCATCAATATCAATTTAATCATTCTTTCCACATTTTACATAAACAATACTATTTGAAAAGCCCATAACTTTCATCTCTCTCTTGTAGTCTCCTCATTATCAACTGTATACCCACTATGTGTACTATCTTTCAGACACTTATATTGGTCTTTCCCATTTGGACATATATTTTCATACATCCCATATTTTTCATCCATTAAAAGTTCAACCATCGATGATATCTTAAGGAGACCATTATTCTCATCCATTACATTAACCAAAAAAATCATTTTTCTACCACAAATACATTCCTTGAGTCCTTATTTTCCATAATGAAAACATATTCTCAATAAATTAAGGAATCTACATGGGTAGTTCTTCCGAAATTATCTAAATATAGGAAAATGAATATCTTATCCTCTATGGTATCCACCAACCAAACTCTCAGTTAACTCTATCATTGTCTTCTTTAGTGAGTCTGATAGTTGGTTTAGGCACAAGTTGTTAATCATATATCATGAGTATTGATTATGAATAGTCACAATATCCTTAACTCTATTTTTCATACTATTTGGTTGATCATAAATACATTATCAATAACATTTAATATTGATGCAGTTGCTTCTTGTTCACTCCATTTAATAATAAAACCATACCGTGAGTAATGATACTCACAGAGGGAAACCACATAATCAATAAAAATTAGTTATATTATGTCTAAATCATTAAATAAACTTTTTAATATATAAAACGATAGGTCTTCAATAGGTTATTTTCAAATCCATCATTATGGTTAGAAATGAGATGTGAATTTCTAATAAATATCTATCGGGTGTGTCAAACTAGGTGTATAGAAAGGCCCATTTTCATGCACCAAGTGAAGAACGAGTCTAGATCAATCCCCCCTATCAGTGTTATTACGCTAAGGTGAAAAAACCCATAAATTATAATACAATTTTTTCTTTTTATAAATATTTTATAAATTGGTAAATTTATAATCAATCAAAGCTTGTATTTATTTTTTATGTTGAATATTTAAAATGTTATAATAATACATTAAATTATCTTATCAATTGAGGTTTTATAAAGTTTATAGTTTTCATATATTACGCAATAATATATTTAAATATATTATAATTTTCAATAAATAAGATTTGATATTACATTAATAGTTTTTTATTAATGTGGTTTTCTTTTGTTTAAAATAATATTTTAAAATAAAAACATTTATTTGATAATTTTGGAATAAAATATAATAATTTTATTTTAAAGTATTATAAAATTATTTCAATATTTATTTTCTTTTATATTTTATACTAATTACATTTAACAATAATGATGAAAATATTAATAAAACGCAATATAATTTAAATATATAAAATAAATTAAATTTTGAAAATAAAAATAAATAAAAATTGCTTGTTGATAAATATTAATATTAATGGTAATGTTTTAAAATTTAAGAAAATTATGAATATAAATATATATGAATATTAAAAAAAAATTATTATTTGAAATCTTAAAGGAATATATATTTCATTATACATGTACTTAATATAAATTTATAAAGTTTTGAATTATGAATATAATGAAATATGAAATTATTGTAATATAGGAATTATTAATTTTAATAAAATATAGATTTTTAATTTGAATAATAAAATTTTAAAATTATAAATATATTATAAAAATTATGATAATATTATTAATTTTATTTTTTAAATTACCAATATTATGAAAATTATATTGATAAGAGTTTCTTTTTTAAAATAAAATAAAATAAAAAATTGATTAAAAAAATAAATGATAAAATAGATAAGGGGGTTCATTAGATCTTTTAGTGAAAAGAACCAAGGGGTGCCATAAATCAACTATTAGGTCTTCCAGCATTTGGAGGATTGAATGTAGTAAAATATGATTGAGTTTGATCTTGAGTGTTGTTGTAATTGACTACCAGATATGCTTCCTTGTAAAGATGAAGATCAATTCTTAGTCAAAGGAATCAACTATTGGTGAGAGAATCTTCATATAAAGGCTGATAGGGTTTTTTACACTAGTCATCTTCTTCATCCTATTGAAATATTCATATCTCATTGAGGAATTCATATTTTATTATTTTAGGTGTGCAAATATTATCTCTTGTATCATTTTTATATATTAATTTCTCTATTTGTTATCTCCATTGATTTTTCTCCCTTAGTTGATGATTGCAGTCGTTTTAACATATGATCGTTTTTTCTTATGATTTATTCAATATATATATATTGATTTTATATTCATATGTGGACCAAATCCATTCTAAACAAATATAATTTATTTTAATGTATGTGTTTTCTTTACAGGCATTCAATTTTTTTCATCAAAACTGAAGATAATTAATAAAATAAGTGATTCTTGATGTAGGCAATCTGAATAGATAGCCACTAGAATATATTTTCCAATTATCATATTTATGGATTTTTTTCTTGACTCATCAAATATATATATATATATATATATATATATATATATGGTGAACTTAAGATTTCAAATCAACATAAACACTTTATATATTTTATTATTAAGAATGTTGAGTGTATATAACTGTGTCTGAGGTGATCCTAGAGATGTTTTTTGATGACATATTTTTGAAAGTCAGACTGAGAGGAGGAGTGTGAGACTTGTTTTCCACAGTTTTCTAGGAATCTATATTAAAAGGAAACAATTTCTGGGTTAGAGAGAATAACGAGTGAGTCCGAAGTAAACCACAAAGGAGGAGGAAAAAACAATATAAGGTATTATTTATTTATTCAAAACATATTTTATTTTTTATGTTAAAATTTATTAGTAAAGTCTAATTATAAATTTTGAAATTATATTTATTTAAATTTAATAAATATTGTTAATTTTTTGATGTTCTTATTAAATTGAAATATATAAGGAAATTATGCATTCAGAATTCATTTATGCACTTATGTGATGTAACAATTTATTTTCAAATATTTATATCTTTTATTATTGTAAGGGATTTATCTATAAATCAAAAAAATATGTGGAATTATCTTTTATAAAACATATTATTTTAACTAAGAGAATTATTTATGTTATGTGAAAATTTTTATATTTTAAAAATAATTAGGTGTTTTTTAAAATTTATTTTACAAAATAGAATTATGTTTTCATGTTAGAAATTCATATTTTATTGAAAAAAATGTGTAAGAAGAGTAATATAATTATTAATACTAATAATAATTATTTTATAAGTATTTTAAAATGAATAATCATGTTAGTAATTTTTATTGAAAAAATTATCATTTTAAATGAATTTAAATTATGGATATCAAATTTGTATATAGGTGTGTCCATTTTCTATATCATTTCATGCATATAATTCTATAAATATTAATAGAATATTCTTTGTGATTCTATCAAAGTGTTAAATGAAACTATTTATGAATACATATGAATTATTATTTTTAGATGTATTTTATAAAGTATATTATGATTCTTTTTTATGAATTGTTCTCTAATATATGAATTTCACCAAAAACCTAATACTATTTACTAAAAAATATATTAATAAAATTATTTTCTCTTTGATAATAATGGTAGTGAGTTTTGAAAGAGTTTTAATAGGTTATTTATGAGAAACATAGATATTGAGAAAATGATTTCTAGAAAAATTGATTCAGAACGTGGGTATTAGGTAGGATAATGAGAAATTGGGAGTAAACCTATATCCCCACCTAAAATTTTTCTACCGATGATATTTCTTGTGACTACAAGGATTTTATATGATATTTAGAGTATTATTTTAAAATAGAAGAAATATTATTATTTTAAATTGATTTTTAGGTGAAATCCAATGTTTTAAAAAGATATATTTTTAAAATTGATTTTCAAAATATAATGTATTTTTGAAACGTTTTGAGTAGTATTATATAAATATATATGAAATATATATATATTTGATATAAATATTTATAAAATTTATTTTTGGAAAATATATTTATTAAATTGTTTTTCACTAATTTTAAAACCCTTATTGGGAAATTTATTTCTTATCCTAAGTTTAAAAATGGTTTTCATAGGTATCATAGAAGTTTTAAAATGTACATCTTCAATACTAGATTTTTCTAATTCAAATAAAAATAGTTATTTCATTTTTTCAAATTTGATTAAATTTTAAGGTGTTATCTAATTATCCAAATCCTTTACTAGAGAAGGTCTTTAATTGTATAAATCACTATATATTGCTCAGTTTATTTTAATAAAAAAATATACATAACATGGTTTTATCACTGAATATAGCATCACGATTTCAGGTCATTACATTTGGTATCAAAGGAATGTTCTAGAAGATTTTTTATAATAGGAATTTTCTTTTCAGGAAAGCAAAATTTACAAAATAAAATTTTATTTTGATAATTACCAACCCTTAGAAGTTTTAGTATTTCCTAATTATGAAGACCAAAATTCTGAATTTTCTTATGTCTGATGAACAAATTGTGAGGGAAAGATTCAAATAGAGGGGGGGGGGGGGTTAATGTAACATCTCTAAAATTATTAGATTATTCTTCATTTTATAAATTCATTTTAAATTGATTAATTTATATTATAAAAATTGGTTTATTTATACTGATGAATATTTAAAATTATATAATAATACATTAAATTCTCCCATCAGTAATGCTTTTATGTTATTAAATTTTTTTATATCTTTTGTTATAATATTTTTAATATTTTGTATCATTTTGAAATAATATTTTATATTAAATTAATAATTCATTTATAAATGTGGTTTTATTTTCTATAAAATAATATTTTATTATAAAGGATATATTTGATTATTTTTTTAATAAAAAATAAATATCTTTTTGAAAGGATCATAAAATTATAACAAATAAATATTTTGATTTACATGTTATAATAATAACTTTTAAGAATAATAATTAAATTAATAATTAAATGTAATATAATTTAAATATTTAAATTAAATGAAATTATGAAAATATTAAGAGATAAAATTTGAATATTCGTAATTATTAACATTAATGGTATTGTTAAGAAATTTTATATAATTATATATATATATATATATGGATATCCAAAGAAATACATATCATTATTTTAATTCATCAAATACAATATATTTAATTATAAATTTAACTAATATAAATTTATAATTTTTTGAATTATGTATATAATTAAATATGAAATTATTGTAATATAATCATTATTAATTTTTATAAAATATGGATTTTTAATTTTTTTAATCAAATTCAAAAATAATAAATATTTTTTGTGAATTATGACAATATTTTTAATTTTTTTTTGAATTTCTAATATTATGAAAATTATATTGATATTTTATTTGATTTCAAAAAAATTAAAATGAAAATTAATAAAATAAAAAAAATGAAAGAAATGAGATAAGAGTTAAGGGGGTGAATATGATAGATTTTGTAATGGAACATAGTGTGGACAAGCTTTAGATAGTAGGAATTTCAGTAACTGGAGGCTCGAGTCGTGAGGTGCAGTAGGGTGCGAGGTTGTTTGTTCTACCTCTGTAAGAATTGTTGGTGTTGGAAGGTGTTTAAGATAAGAAAGTCGGAGGTTGAATGATTTTGGAATCAACCACTAGAGATGGATTCATTCATAGATTATGTTTGAGGATTTGTTTAAGGAATTGATTAATGGTGAGAGAAGATTCATATGCATGTTGGTATGGTTTCAAACTCGAGTAATCTTCTTCGTCCTAAAAAATGATTCAGAGATCTTTGAGGTAAGTGTATTTTATTTTTATAGGTGTTTGAATCTTATCTCTTTGATCATTTTTAGTATATTTATTTATATTTTTTCATCTCCATATATTATTCACTATCAGATGATGATTGCAGTCATTTTCATATATGTTTTTTTTTTCTAGTGGTTTATTAATTATATCGAATGATTTTCTGTCTGAATGTGGACCGAATCACTATTAAAGAAACACCATTTATTTTCTTATTTCATCTTGTCATTTCATATATTGAATTTATTTTTTAAAATACAATATAATGATGAAAATATAAGATTATTTGTGTAGGAAATCATATTAGATAGAGACTACAATCTATTTTTAAATGATCACATTTTTATTTTTCTCTTACTGACTTATTTGATAATATATATATATATATATTTATGGGGGATTAAATAATTGTGAATAAACATAAACATGAAATGTATTAATTAAAACATAATTTTGATTGTATAAATATGTGTGTTAGGTGAGAATGAAAATACAGTTCTGTGAGGTATTTTGGAAAGACAGACTGTGAGAAGGGGTTCAGGGCCTATTTTCCTTTATTTTCTATGAATTTTTCTAAGAGGAAACCCACTTCAGGTTAGAGAGAGAAATTAGTGAGTCCTATATAAAAAATGATGTTGGTAAACAACTATGTAAGGGATTATTTGTTTATTTAAAATATTTTTTATTTTGGTTTAGAGTTGTCAATTTATATATAAGGTTTAATTTTAAATTTTTAATATATAATTATATAAATTTTATAAAAGTTAATAATATTTTTAAGTTGTTATTAAATTCAAATATAGAATGAAATTATTTTTATTAATATAGTAATGAATATATTTATGAGAAAATTTGATTTTAAAATATTTATTTCATTTATTATTGTAAGGTAATTAATTTTTTAAAAAATAATTCTATGACATTAACTTTAATGAAAATTATTATTCAATATAAAATATTTTATTTCAAATGTTCTTATTAAAAAAACTATTTTAATTATCTAATTTTTTTACTTTAGTTTAAAAAAGTGAATTTTGTTTTCAAGTTATAAATAATTAGTTTTGTAAAAACTATGTATAATAAAAATAAATGCATTAAAAAAATATTTTATTATAATATTATAATTATTTTCAAATGAATGATAATGTTAGTAAAGTTTAATAAGTAAAATTATAATTTTATATGAATTGAAATTATGGATGTTTTATGTACGTATAGGAATGACCATGCTCTGTATCATTTCATGCATATCTTTCTCTAAGAATTAATAGAACATTTTTTCTGAGTCTATCAATGTGTTTAATAAAAAATTTACGTATCAAACCATTTGATTGAGTTATTAAAATATAATTTTATAAGTTTATTATGATTCTATTTTATAAATTGTCTTCTAATTTATGGATTTCTCCCAAAACCTGGCATTATTGTCTAGAAAATATATTTATAAAATTAATTTATATTAGAAAATAATTCCAATATGTTTTGAGAGCATTTTAATGTGTTATTTATGAGAAATAAGGATCATCATAAAATGTTTTTATAAAAATCTGTTTTGGCACTTCAGTATCAAGTGGGAGAATAAAGAATGGGGAGTAAACCCAAAACATCATAATACATTGTCCTACTAGTGATATAGCTTGTGGCCACATATATTTGATAAGGTATTTTGAGTATTAGATTAATTAACAAAAAATAATATAACTTTCAAATGAGTTTTTAAGAGAAATCTAATGTTTTTTCTCAAAGATGTATATTTTATATTGATTTTTATATTCGCAGTATTTATGAAATGTTCGAAAAGTGTTATATATATATTGTTCATATTTTATAGAATGTGAACTAAAGGAGTTATTTAATTAAATATTTATTATTGTATTTTCACTGATTGTAAAACCCTTAATGGGAAATTTATTTCTCCTCTGATGTTTTAAAATTATTTTCATAAGTATCATAGAAGTTATAAAATGGACATATTCTATCTTGGAGTTAGCACACGTGAAGGGAAATAAATATTTTAATTTTTTAGAACTATGATTAAATTGTATGTTTTTTTTTCTAATTCTCCAGATTATAGAATGAAAAAGGACCTTTATTATATAAATAACTATATATTGTTCAGTTTTTCTAAAAAAAATAAAACAACATATTTTTAGCATTGAATCTAGAAGATTAGGTTCGGATCATTACATTAGGTAACTCTCAATGGGATCCACATCCTCACAAAATATCAAGAAAGTTATATAATATATTGGAAACCACTTACTCTATACTTTAAAAAAATTCTAGGACATTTTACTATATATAAAATCATCCCTAGACTTATCCTTTGAGATATCCCTAGAAATATCCTCATAAATATCTATAGGAATCAAACTAATTATTTTTCATTATAGTTTTTAAAGGATAACTAAACTGTTACTATAATTAAAATTATTATAACCCAAACATATCATATATATATATATTGTATAATTTTAAATGAATATTATTTATATTTCACAAACACCTTCCTGAGGATCATAAAGGTAATACGCCTTTAAATATATGGTAACATAAAAAAAAATTTCATAAGTGAGATACCTCATCTCATACCATGTTCTTCATAACTATATCCCGTCTTGGAAATATAATACATAATATATTTCTTCATAAACTAGAAAAATGAAACATAAGAAAGGGTGAGCTCATATTTTCAATAATGGTAAACAATAGAGATGATTGAGGAAAAATAAACATAAGTGTGTGAGAAATAGAGAATAAAATTTGAAAATTATACCCTACATAACAAAGATCATAATCTTGGGTCACCTAAAAAATATTTTGGGTTCATAAAACATTAATAAAAAGGTAGTTAAATAACATTATCAATGATAGATTAAAATTGGTATTAGTCACTTAATTTTGGTGTTTATATAAGAATATGAGAAAATATTTTTGGTATTCAAGGATCACTACCAAGGTTATCATAGTGGGTTGGGGTCACTCCCCAAGCCATCCTAGTAGTCGAGGTTCACTCCAAAGACAATCATAGAAGACGAAGTCCCTTATTGATCCGGGTTTACTACCTAATCCAAATATATTATTCTCAAGTGATATTAATATTTACCCAATTCATTGTAGGGATATATATTTCCCACCCATCTAATAATGAAAATCATTTTCTTGTGTGCCATAAGATCATAAAACATTTATCATATCATAAACCATGAAATGAAATGGGTTTCAAAAACATTTCCTCATATAATAGCCTATAGAATGGTGAAATGTTAAATGATCATTTCATCATATCATAACATGTGAAGAGAAACAGATTTCAGAATCATTTTTTCATGGTATAACATGTGGAAGAGAAACAAGTTTTGTGAACTCGTTATCATAATAAACAAAAACCATCCAAATATTGAATAATAATGGTATCATGGGAAAATATAACTAGTAAGTCACAATTAGAGTTAAAGGATATCATAATTGATGAAAAATGATTTTGAAAGATCACATGGAACATTTCATGGTTGGAAAAACAATTTGAAACATAATATATTATCAATATACATTTCATTTTAAAAAGACATGGATTATTATTGTAACACCCCAAGGATTTAAAAATAAATTTAATATATAATGTAATCCAAAGAACATTGCATCTCTATGAAATAATACTTTTTTTATAATTATTTAAATAAGATAGTTATAACCTAGTCATTAAAAATAATTATCTTGCTTCTGTTAATTGAATTCTAAAAATAGACATAAATGATTGTGAATAGTAAGATATTTAGATTATGACAGGATCAAGATAGTTTTTTTGGTGAATACTAACCAGACACTTTTTAATAGTCATGTTACCCTTATAAATAGTAATACGACACTTATGAATAGTAAAATTGCCTAATGAATAGTAACATACCCCTTGGTTTTATAAATAAAATTTAGGAATCTTATAATTAAAAGTATGATATAATTATATCATAGTATTGGAAATGAATATTTTAAAAATTATTAATTAAGTGCTGGTATTTTTGTGAGTCATAAATATTTAATTAAAATTTTATATTTAAAAAAATGATTTAAAATATTAATTTTCATAAAATTTAATCATAAATTAATATTCTTTTGTCATATGATAATTTTCTGAGACCTTAGTTAACTTTTGAATGTTTTATAATAATAGTTCACGATTTAAGATATATATTTTTCGAGTAAATGATGGTTTTAATTACAAATTAAACTTATCATATTTAGAAAATTATTTTCATGAAATGGATATCTTTTTTGGATTTTACATTTCAATAAATGTTTAAGGTGATTTTTTTTGTGATTTTTCTAAATATTTGAATTTTGTGAATAGTAAAATACGGAAATTTAGAGTGATTATACATTATAAGTTAAATACACTATTCCTAACATCATGAATGATGTAAGTTCCCTTGGTTTGAAATGAAATTTATTTATTATAGTTATTAGTTATAGGAATCAACATTATTTCTTGTCTTGAGAAAAGTAATAAAATAATTAATAAAATAATAAGAAATCACCCCTCTCATCCACTATAAATACCACCCCTCACCACCACTTCTCCTCACACCTTCTACGATTTGAGCCCTATAAAAGTTTTATGCAATATTATTTTGAATCCTCTCCCCCACTTATTGGATCTTTTTTTATCATCAAAAGACCTAAAACAATCCTCTGAAGGAGGTTCTAAAGGAGGATTATTCAAGTGTTAAAATCCTCTTGCTTTTCTTTACAATTTCTTTTCATGTACATTTATTTTATTATAATATAGTCACTTACTCTATCCAAAATATCCTTATAACTCCAGTAAAATATATATAATGGAATTACATAATTTTAATAGAATATACTTCATAAAAATATTTTCTCTCTCCCTTTAATTTTTAAAAACTAACTCATCGTCCGTGAGATACCGATTTACAACCATCGTGAATAGCGGATTTTTGTTCTTCAATTTCTCCTTAAATACTGATAATGAAACCATTTTTATTGTTAAAACATACTATATTATATGTATTACATCCTTTAATATTTTTTTTGTATGTAACATTTATACACAATACTAAATAATAAAATTAAATGAGTTTGTTATGATCAATAACTTTCGTAATAATGTAAACAATTATACCTAAATGTATTATCTAATGATTCATCCTAAAACCATATAAAAATGATATATATAAGAAATAATTTTTTTATTTTCATCAATATCATATAAATTAAATTCTTTATAATTATACACATTCCGCATGAACTTCCATACTCATATACTAGTATACCAATTGTGAAAACCAAGGAAAAAAACGATCCTGAGAAATAATATTGAATCTTATAACTCGTCAAAATGGCCATAAATGAACACAATAAAATTATAATAAATAAATTAAATGTATAGAAGCATTTGAATTAATTTATTATTGTAATTAATTTTATTATCTAGGACTTTAATCTATACTGTTTTGTAGGAAATACCTATTTTTCATGGTTTCCTTCTCAATTCTTCTTGATATGAAAACCTATTTAAAGGGAACTTACCGAATTCATACCAATTTTCAAGTTCACTATATAGTATTTTGTAAGCCATCATTATTTTTATGAAATAAAAAATTTGATCATGAATAACTATCTGGGATAATTTCTAGTTGTATGAGAACAAACATACCTTTCCACTTTATAATCTCTTTAATAGTTTCCTTAACCACAATAAAATGTTTTATTTCTAATGTTCCTGAAAATTTAATTTTAAATGCTTTCACATATGTGGGATGTCATTTATCCCTCAAATATAATTTCAATGTCATTACCTTTTATTTTATGTGATATTAATTTATATATTATGATTTTATGAAAAATATATATGATTTTCAAAAAAAACTCTTATTTCCAAATTAAAAATGGGGTTTCACATCTCAGTTTTACTTTTATGTGATATATAAATTTTACACCAATATTTCCTTGTGTGTGGTGTATGTACTACCCCTTTTATATATTATATTAGGAATTCTATTATTCTCATGATATTATATGTTTTATTTAATGTTAAAAGTGATTATGATTTAAATGTTTCAAGGTGGTATGGGATACTTTGGAATGTTTAAAGCCTATTTTCCCTAATAACTTCTCAATGGTTATATTTGATTAATTTAATATATGAAACATAAAAGTGGTATGAGACACTTTTATTTAAATTTATAATTTTATATGACATAGGAGGAATTAATTCAACTTATGATGTGATAGGTCGGTCCGGTTATAGCCTCATGATGCATCAGTAGGTCTCATAAGACAAACTAGATATGAATTTGGCCGAGGAATTTCACATTTATTAGATTCATGGAATAAATAATTGACATAAATAGATTATAGTAATGAATACTTGATAATAATATAATCTTGGAAAGAATCCTTTATAGTAGTATATTCTTGTCATGAAGTCTTGAAGGTATGTTTTAAATATCCATCGTTAAGTATTTTCCTCATTATGAAACTAGTAATTGATAGTCCATGTGATTATTAGACTAGTAGAATATCCCAGGAAATGTTTTATTATACAGTTATTCAATCAACATTCTTTCCAACCATATTATGCACAATATTATGTTTTAATGACATATTTAGTTATTTTTATTCAGCATGGATTATTATTTATTCTTTCTCTATACTTCATACCCTTAGTGGGCATCTGAGTTCCCCATTTTTTTATGTTTACTTTCCCTAAGTTATGAAGAATTAAACATTGATTAAGCTTTCAAGGAATCATTTTGCTTCATTTAATATTTTATCATGTATTTTTTATTTTCCCATTGTATTATTGGTATCATGAATGTATTATGGTCTTCAAATATTTCTAAACTAATCGGTACTTTGGGATTTGATTACTTGTAATCATACCAATGTATTGAAGCAAGACACCAGCTCTAGAAAACTGGGGTTGAGGTCATTGTATGTTTTATTAGAGTAAGTTTATTAAAATCCTTGGAAACAATATTTAAAAAACTTTTATTAGAGAACATAACCCTAAGATTGACTATGAGGATAATGATAGATGAACATCCTAGAATTTTGGTATGAGAGAGATTATGTGGAACTTACAAGAAATACATCCTTATCTAGATACTACAAGTGATAATGTTTTTGGTATAGATGATCATAGGTATAACAACTTCAACAAGGTGTCTCGGGCCTGACTCGTGGTAACCTGGTACTCAACAACAAGCATTAATGCACACCTAGTTTGACACTCCTGAGGTATATGGTTAGGATAATTCTCATTCTCTTTACAAACAATTATGAAGGATTTAAAAGTAAATATATCCCTAAAGAATCCATTTTTATGATTATATAAATAAAAATTTATATAATTTCAATTTATGATATGTTTTTTTTTCTAGTTTTAGATTATACATTACGATTCATAACCTAATATAGTGTATGAAAACATTTATAAATAGCACCTAGTGGAAGGAATAAAAACCGTATAAATGCACTTATCACATGTAGGGATTTACCTCTTATAAAGATAATGGTGTCAGTATTGGAGTTGTCAATGGTATTTAGATACTTATTACTATACTAGAATAGATGAATTAGGTTATGAACAATAACATTACCCGTATGGAACTTCCTTATCTAGAACATGAAGGAGAAATGATAGAACACTTTATATGAAAATAACCTCCATCCTTCAATGGTACTATAAACCCATTTGTAGATAAGAAGTGTATTTATTCCTTAGAGAATATATTTCCTACTTTGGGAAGTAATGAATGGGCAAAGTTTTTCATGGCATTTTATCAATTTTTGGGAGAAGCGGATAAATGGTGGAAACTAATCCAAAACATAATGGAAGAGGAGGAAATTAAAATTATGGAATATTGGAATTTTAAGTAAATTTTATTTGAAATATATTTTCAACATGAATAACTAGTAGATATGGAAAGGAAATTCTGGAATCTGAGGAAAAAGGATTTAGAGACTGTTTCAAAGTATGAAGCCATCTTTACAAGTTTAGTAAGGAAGGTATCAGACTACGTACGTATTCCACGGTTCAATATTGATATTTTATTTGATGGTTATAATACAATTATATGAAGGGTATTAGGATCTTGAGAATTCTCATTGTATGAGGATATAGTGTTTGGTGATATCAAGATAATGAAAGAATTATTTATACCTAATGTTTTTGAAGGTAAATAAGAGAAAAAGTGGAAGGAAGAGAAAAATATGGATAAAGGTATGAAGGGAATGATGGATTTTCTAACATGTTATACATGTAGAAGGAAACACCATGCTACATGATTAAAAGGAAAAAGGATTTTTCTTTAAGTGTGGTTAAAGTCCACCATTCTTAGGATTTCAAGAGAAAGAAATAATTTTCTAATGTCCAATGCTTCAATTATAAGTATACGATTCACTATGAAAATGATTTCCCAAAGTGCCAAGGGAATTTACCCAAAATGAAAAAAGGGATCAAATAAAAGATTATGTTATTACTACAGTCTAAGTGGAAAAATTTATGTATTTGTTTTATTTATTGTTACTAGGCATTATAAGACTTCATTAAGGAAATGGAATCATACATATTTTATAAAGGATTAAATTTAATCATGTTATTCATATGTCTGTTATGTGAAAAGAAGATATAAATTATGTTGTTTTGATAAAAATATGATATTAATTGACTTTTTTTATAAATAACTGGACATTAAATTGTGGATAGATGTAATTTGGATGAGTCTCATGTTTAACTAATTATAGAATGAATTTTTACTAAATTATGATTTTGGATAACTAGTTCAAACCATTTTGGTTTTAGTAAAAATATAAAGAATGAAGAAATGACTTATGTATCGTTTGATAAAAGTGCTTCAGGTATAAAAATTTATCTTGAATATCCATCTTTTTGTTTATTAAAGGTAGTGGAGATAGGTCGAAGCATAACCAAAGGATGATGTTATAAAATCGGGTAATTTTATTTTCTAATGTGATTCTCTAGATAGTAATGGATACCCTCAACTCTAGGAAAGTGATTTTCGAGAAAAAACATCATCTGATTACATTTCATTCTATTAAATCAGTGGTATTTAAACCAATCATAGATTTATGGTTTTGTAATGTTTGAAATTAAAAATACTAGGTTCTCTATCACTCTCCATCAGAACTAGATGGTTATATTTCTCATCTATGGCTATGTTTTCACCTTACGCAAATTTCATTCTATTATAAATCCAAAAAAAATAGTGACCTTTTCATTTCTTCTTTTCCTATTATTAATAAGATGTTCTGTGACCATATTTCTAATGTCTATTTCCCAAAAATAAATTTTAAAAATCAACCTCACTTTTTCAAATTGCAATATCAAATTCTGAGGATGCAATTTTTTAAAGGAGAGGAGAATGTAACACCCTAATGATTTAAAAAAATTAATATAAAATGTTATCCACAAAACAACGAGTCTCTAAGAAACAATACTTTCTTATACTTATTGAAACAAGATAGTGATAACCTAGCCATTAAGCATAATTTCTCTGTATATGTGAATTGAATTTCCAAAAAACGGACATACATGGTTTCAATCAGTAATATATTTAGAGTTTTATAAGATCAACATATTTTTTTGGTGAATAGTAACTTGACAATTTATAATAGTAATGTTACCCTTAAAAATAGTAACATGACCCTTATGAACAGTAAACTTGCCTAATGAATAGTAACTCACCCATATTGGTATAAAAAAAATTTATGCACCTTATAATTTAAATTATTATATAATTATATCATAGTATATGTAAATAAATATTTTAAAAATTATTAATTAAGTGTTGGTATTTTTATAAGACATAAATATTCAATTAAAATTTTATAATTAATAAAATGATTTAACAGAAAATTTATTTTCATAAAATGTATTCATAAACTAATATTTTCTTATCTATGATATTTTTATGAGACCTTAGTTAATTTTTGAAAGTGTCATAAAATTAGTTATAGATTTAAAATATGTATTTTTCATGTAAATGATGGTTTTAATAAAAAATTAAATTTATCATATTTAGAAAATTATTTTCATAATATGGAGATTATTTTTGGATTCTAAACATTGAAAAATTGTTAGAGTGAATCTTTTTTTATTTTTCTAAAATAGTTGAATTTTTGGCGAATATTAAAATACGGTAATTTATGGTATTTATACATTATAAGTTAAATAAAATATTTATAAAATCATAAATTATATAATCACACATGTTTAAAAATCACATTAATTTATTAATATAATTATTCTAATGAATCAATACTATTTCTAATCTTGAAAAAAATAATAAAATGATGAATAACATAAAGAGAAATCACCCCTCTCCTAATCTATAAATACCACCCATCACCACCTATTCTCCTCACACCTTTCATGATTTTATCCTTCTAACATTTATGCACATTATTATTCCCAATCCTCTCCCTCACATCTAGGATCTATTAGTATCATAAAAAGTCCAAATCCCTTCCCCTTAAAGAGGATATCAAAGAGGAGTATTTAAGAGCTAAAAAACTATTCCTTTTCCTTTTAGTTTCTTTTTATGTCCTTTTCTTTTAGTATAATGTAAAACTGTATCCCCAGAAGCTCGAAGCCAGTTCATTATTCTATAACATTGGCATGATCACAATAAATCAAATTCTGATGGACAGGTCATTTTAGTATCCTTATAAAACTAGACACAAACACAAGTTTTACATTAAATCTGGAAATTAAAAACAACATATTATATCCCTTGAAAACACCCTTATACCTTAGTCCATCCCGATAGGTTAGTCATAATATTATTCTTCACATCATGGGTGAAAAAATGAAACATACGAAAGGGGTGATCACAAATTCTCTGTAAGGATAAACAATATAGCTGAAGTTATGATAAATGACCAAAAACATTTATGGAATGGTATAAAACTAAAAAAATCATTTTAAACATAATATTCTACATAATATGGAAAGAATAAACTATATACACTACTAAAAATTTGGGCTATAGAGACCCCCATCGGCGGTCGCTATAGGCCTCTAGAGACTGCTCAGCGACCACCATTGGCGGTCGCTTTCGCCTCATTGCAACATGCCAACAGCGACCACCAATGGCGGTCGCTTTAGGTGGCCGAAATTCCGGCCTACAGTGACCGCCTAGCGGTCTCTCTAGGATTCCTACCGAGTCAAAATTAGTGACCGCCAATGGCGGTCGCTGTAGGTGTCTGAAATTCCGGACTACAATGACCGCCATTGGTGGTCTCTAATGTTGACCCGGCAGGCACCCTATAGCGACTGCCACAGGCGGTCGCTAGTCTGGGAATTTTTTTTTAAAAAAAAAATCAGTGCATATAAATGAAATATTTTTAAGATTACAAATGTGTTTTATTATAATAAAAAATAAATAAAATACATTTATTTAAGGTTATTAGTGAAAGAAATATATATATATATAATATTAAATAAAATATTTTTCTTATTCATCCAATAGGTTTGTTAAGCATATGGTAATAATGAATCAAATTTTATGCTTAAAATTTGTATTTTTCTAAAAAGGTAATTTTACTACCTCTTAATGGAGAGCCTATTTTAAATATAAATTCTAGCACATTTATAAATTTTTTATTTCAATATAAACTTATCTTTTTAAAAACTTAACATAAAAATGTGTTAGGGTTAATTTGTGGTATTTTTTGTGGATTTTCATTTTTTTAATGAAATGTACAAATTGTGTTTTTTTAATTCATGGTGCAAAATCAGAGATTAAAGGTAAAAATCATAAAAAATGGAAAACAATTTCAAACAGCATAAACATCAAGATCATAATAAACAATAAATGATAAACGCGCTTCAAAGATCCGAGCAGGTCCATCCATTTCAATCATCTGCTTCAATAAACCTACAATAAGACAAAAAAACAACGAAACAAAACAAACATAAAGTAGACATATTTATTCAGTTATTATATACATATAATAAAATTAAATCTGACATCAAATCATGGTTCTATAATAATTTAAAACCCCCAATTTAAGAAATGCTATCATTTCAGGATTTTTTTCTTATTTGGTTTAGTTTGTGAAATTGTTTTGTTGTCTAAAAAAGAATGTTCTCCATGTGAACTGCATGTACGATGGGCATTCTATCTCCTCCTACACGTCACTGATAATATTCATATTGTTTTCGTGTGGTTTTAGGTCATTCGGAGCACGTTTTCTCTGAATTCGACCGTCTCATGCCGTTTTGGTGTTTTATGACTCTGGAAATGCGTTTCTGATCACCGCGATCAAAAAACACCTCTGATTGACGTTCATTCTGCCCGACCATTTCACAATTCACACAATGACTATTTTCGTATGATTTCATGGCATTTCAAGGTCGTTCGGGTGGTTTTTACCCCCCAACGCGCCCTTTTAGTGCACGCCGAGCTATTGAAAACGACACAATCAGTCGTACCGTACGCACCACACGTCTGATGAGAGTTTCATATCCTCCTACACATCACGAACAATATTACTATTGTTTTCATGTGGTTTCAGGTCATTCGGAGCATGTTTTCTCCGAATTCGACCGTCTCACGCTGTTTTAGTGTTTTATGACTCCGTAAACACATTTCTGGTCACCGCGGTCAAAAGACGCCTCTGATTGACGTGTCGTCTGCCCGACCATTTCACAATTCACACAAAAGATATTTTTGTATGATGTCATGGAATTCCAAGGTTTTTCGAATGGTTTTGACCGCCCAACGTGCCCTTTTAGCGCGCGCCGAGCTGCTGAAAACAACACAATCGGTCGTACCACACGCACCACACATCTGATGGGCCTTCCGTCTCCTCCTACACGTCACGAATAATATTCCTATTGTTTTTGTGTGGTTTCAGGTCATTCGGAGCACATTTTCTCCAAATTCGACAGTCTCACACCGTTTTGGTGTTTTACGACTCTAGAAACGCATTTCCGGTCAACGCGGTCAAATTCCACCTCCGATTGAAGTGCAGTCTGCCCGAACATTTCATAATTTACACAACGGTTGTTGTAGTATGATTTCATGGAATTCCGATTTTTTCGGGTGATTTTGACCCCCCAACGCGCCCTTTTAGTGCGCGCCGAGCTACTGAAAACGACATAATTGGTTGTACCACGTGCACCAAACGTCTGATGGGCATGTCGTCTCCTCCTATATGTCACAAATAATATTCCTATTTTTTTGTGTGGTTTTTGGTCATTTGGAGCACGTTTTCTCCGAATTCGACTGTCTCATGCCGTTTTGGTGTTTTATGACTCTATAAACGCATTTCCGGTCACTTCGGTCAAAAGACACCATGGATTGACGTTCCGTCTACCCGACCATTTCAAAATTCACAAAACGGATGTTGTCATATGATTTCATGGCATTCTGAGGTCGTTCAGGTAGTTTTGACCCCCAACACGCCCTTTTAGCGCGCGCCGAGCTGCTGAAAACGACACAATCGGTCGTACCGCATGTACCGCACGTCCGATGGGCGTGACGTCTCCTCTTACATGTCAAAAATAATATTCCTATTGTTTTTGTGTGGTTTCAGGTCATTCGGAGCACGTTTTCTCTGAATTCAACCATCTCACGCCATTTTGGTGTTTTATGACTCCGTAAACGCGTTTACAGTCACCGTGGTCAAACGACACCTCCGATTGACGTTCCGTCTGCCCGACCATTTCAAAATTTACACAATGGCTGTTGTTGTATGATTTCATGGAATTCTGAGGTCGTTCGGGTGGTTTTGACCCCCCAACGCGCCCTTTTAGCGCGCACCGAGCTGCTGAAAACGACACAATCGGTCATACCGCGCGCACCGCACGTCCGATGGGTGTACCGTCTCCTCATACACATCAAAAATAATATTCCTATTGTTTTCGGGTGGTTTCAGGTCATTTGGAGCACCTTTTCTCCGAATTCGACTATCTCACGCCGTTTTGGTGTTTTATAACACCGAAAACACGTTTCCGGTCACCGCGGTCAACCGACACCTCCGATTGACGTGTCGTCTACCCGACCATTTCAAAATTCACACAACTACTGTTTTCATATGATTTAATGGCATTCCAAGGTCATTCGGGTGGTTTTGACCCCCCAACATGCCCTTTTAGCGCGCGCCGAGATGCTGAAAACGACACAATCGGTCGTACCGCACGCATCACATGTCTGATGGGCGTTCTGTCTCCTCCTACAAGTCACAAATAGTATTCCTATTGTTTTTGTGTGGTTTTAGGTCATTAGGAGCACATTTTCTCCGAATTCGACCGTCTCACGCCGTTTTAGTGTTTTATGACTCCGTAAACGCATTTCCAGTCACCACAGTCAAACGACACCTCCGATTGATGTTCCGTCTACCAGAACATTTTACAATTCACACAAAGGTTGTTGTTGTATTATTTCATGGCATTATGAGGTCGTTCGGGTGGTTTTGACCCCCCAACGCGCCATTTTAGCGCGCGTCGAGCTGCTGAAAATGACACAATCGGTCGTACCGTGTGCACTGCAAGTCCGATGGGTATGTAGTCTCCTCCTACATGCCACGAATAATATTCCTATTGTTTTTGTGTGATTTCAAATCATTTGGAGCACGTTTGCTCTGAATTAGACCGTATCACGCCGTTTTGGTGTTTTATGACTCTGGAAACGCATTTCCGGTCACCGCGGTCAAACGACACCTATTATTGACATGACGTCTGCCCAACCATTTTAAAATTCACACAACGGCTGTTGTCGTATGATTTCATAGCATTCTGAGGTTATTCAGGTGATTTTGACCCCCCAACGCGCCCTTTTAGCGCGCACCGAGCTGCTGAAAACGACGCAATCGGTCGTACCGTGCGCAACGCACGTCTGATGGGCGTTCCATCTCCTCCTACACATCACGAATAATATTCCTATTGTTTTCGTGTGGTTTCAGGTCATTCGGAGCATGTTTTCTTCGAATTCGACCGTCTCGTGCCGTTTTGATGTTTTATGAGTCCGGAAAAACGTATTCGGTCACCATGGTAAAAAAACACCTCCGATTGATGTGTCGTCTGCCCGACCATTTTACAATTCACACAACGGCTGTTTCCGTATGATTTCATGCCATTTCGAGGTTGTTCGGGTGGTTTTGACCACCCAACGCGCCCTTTTAGCGCGCACCGAGTTGTTGAAAACGACACAATCGGTCGTACCGCACGCACCGCACATCCGATGGGATTTCCATCTCCTTCTACACGTCACAAATAATATTCCAATTGTTTTCGTGTGGTTTCAGGTCATTCGGAGCACGTTTTCCCTGAATTCGACTGTCTCACGCCGTTTTGGTGTTTTATGACTCTGGAAACGTGTTTCCGGTCACCGCGGTCAAACGACATCTCCGATTGATGTTCCGCCTAACCAACCATTTCAAAATTCACACAAAGGATATTGTCGTATGATTTCATGGAATTATGAGGTCATTCGGGTGGTTTTGACCCCCCAACGCGCCCTTTTAGCGCGCGCGGAACTGCTGAAAACGACACAATCGGTCGTACCACGTGCACTGCACGTCCGATGGGTGTGTCGTCTCCTCATACATGTCACGAATAATATTACTATTGTTTTCGTGTGGTTTAATTTCATTCGGAGCACGTTTTCTCCGAATTCAACCATCTCACTCCGTTTTGGTGTTTTATGACTCCGAAAACGCGTTTCCGGTCACTGTGGTCAAACGACACCTCTGATTGACATGTTGTCTACCCGACCATTTTAAAACTCACACAAAGGATGTTGTCGTATTATTTCATGGCATTTTGAGGTCGTTCGAGTGGTTTTGACCACCCAACGCGCCCTTTTAGCACGCGCCGAGCTGCTGAAAATGACACAATTGGTCGTACCGCGCGCATCGCACGTCCGATGGGCGTGCCATCTCCTTATACATGTCACAAATAATATTCCTGTTTTTTTTGTGTGGTTTTAGGTCATTCAGAGCATGTTTTCTCTGAATTTGACCGTCTCACGCCGTTTTGGTGTTTTATGAATCCGGAAACGTGTTTCCGGTCACCGCGGTCAAAAGACACCTCCGATTGATGTGTCGTCTACCCGACCCTTTCAAAATTCACAAAACGGCTATTTTCGTATGATTTCAGGGCATTCCGAGGTTGTTCGGGTGGTTTTGACCCCCCAACGCGCCCTTTTAGCGCGCGTCGAGCTGTTGAAAACAACACAATCGGTCGTAGCACACGCACCACACGTCCGATGGGCATGATGTCTCCTCCTACACATCACGAATAATATTCCTATTGTTTTCATGTGGTTTCAGGTCATTCAGAACACGTTTTCTCCGAATTCGACCGTCTCATGACGTTTCGGTGTTTTATGACTCCGGAAATGCGTTTCCGGTCACCGCAGTCAAACGACACCTCCAATTGATGTTCCATCTACCTGAACATTTTACAATTCACACAATGGATATTGTCGTATGATTTCATGGCATTACGAGGTCGTTCGGGTGGTTTTTACCCCCCAACCCGCCCTTATAGCGCACTCTGAGCTGCTGAAAATGACACAATCGGTCATACAACATGCACCGAAAGTCCGATGGGCGTGACGTATCCTCCTACATGTCAAGAATAATATTCCTATTGTTTTCATGTGGTTTCAGGTCATTCGGAGCACGTTTTCTCCGAATTCGACCGTCTCACGCCGTTTTGGTGTTTTATGACTCCGAAAACGCGTTTCCGGTCACCGCGGTCAAACGACACCTTCGATTGATGTTTCGTCCACCCTAAAATTTCAAAATTCACACAACTGCTATTTTCGTATGATTTCATGGAATTCTGAGGTCGTTTGGGTGGTTTTGACCCCCTAACGCGCCCTTTTAGCGTGCGTCGAGCTGCTAAAAACGACACAATCGGTCGTACAGTGCGCACCGCATGTCCGATGGGCATGAAGTCTTCTCCTACACACCAATAATAATACTCCTATTGTTTTCGTGTGGTTTTAGGTCATTCAGAGCACGTTTGCTCTGAATTCGACCGTCTCATGCTGTTTTGGTGTTTTATGACTCCGAAAACGCATTTTCGGTCACTGCGGCCAAACGACACCTCTGATTGACATGCCGTCTACCCGACCATTTCAAAATTTACAAAATGGCTGTTTTCGTATGATTTTATGGCATTCCAAGGTTGTTCAGGTGGTTTTGACCCCCCCCAACACGCCCTTTTAGCGCGCGCCGAGCTGCTGAAAACGACACAATCGACCGTACCGCGCTCACCACACGTCCGATGGGTGTTGCGTCTCATCCTACATGTCACGAATAATATTTATATTGTTTTAGTGTGGTTTCAGGTCATTCAGAGCATGTTTTCTCTGAATTCGACCGTCTCACGCCGTTTTGGTGTTTTATGACTCCGTAAATGCGTTTCCGGTCACCGTGGTCAAACGACACCTTCGATTGACATGCCGTATTCACGACCATTTCACAATTCACACAAAAACTATTTTCGTATGATTTCATGGCATTCTGAGGTCGTTCGGGTGGTTTTAACCCCCCAACGCGCCCTTTTAGCGCACCTCGAGCTGCTGAAAATGACACAATCGGTCGTACCGCGCGCACCGCAGGTTCGATGGGTGTTCCATCTCCTCCTACACATCACAAATAATATTTTTATTGTTTTAGTGTGGTTTTAGGTCATTAGGAGCACGTTTGTTCTGAATTCGACTCTCTCACGCCGTTTTGGTGTTTTATGACCCCGTAAACGTGTTTCCGGTCACCGCGGTCAAACAGCACATCCGATTGACGTGCTGTCTTCCCAAACATTTCAAAATTCATATAATGTCTATTGTTGTATGATTTAATGGCATTACGAGGTCGTTTGGGTGGTTGTGACCCCCAACGCGCCCTTTTAGCATGCGCCGAGCTGCTGAAAAAGACACAATCGGTCGTACTGCGCGCACCACACATCCGATGGGCGTGCCGTCTCCTCCTACACGTCACGAATAATATTTTATTGTTTTAGAGTGGTTTCAGGTCATTATGAGCACATTTTCTCCGAATTCGAGCATCTCACGCCGTTTTGGTGTTTTATGACTCCGTAAACGCGTTTCCGATCACCACGGTCAAACGACACCTCCGATTGACGTGTCGTCTGCCCGATCATTTCACAATTCACACAAAGGATGTTTTCGTACGGGGAGAGGGTTTTCCGGGGTGCGGGGGGGGGGGGGGTTGCTGGTTGGGGGCTGTCCGGGGTGCGGGGGGCTGTCCGGGGTGCTGGGGGGCTATCCGGGGTGTGGGGGAGGGGGGGGGGGGTTGTGTGGGGTGCGGGGGGGATGTTCGGCGTGCGGGGGGGGGGGAGGGGGGGGGGGCTGTTCAGGGTGCGAGGAGGGTTGTTCGGGGTGCGGGGGGGATGTCCGAGGTGCAGGGGGGTTGTTCGGGGTGTGGGGAGGGTTGTCCGGGGTGCTGGGAGGGGCTGTCCGGTGTGCAAGGAGGGTTGTCCGGGGTGTGTGTGTGTGGGGGGGGGGGGGGCTGTTTGAGGTGCGGGGAAGGATATCCGGGGTGCGGGGCGGGCTATCCGGGGTGCGGGGGGGGATGTCCGGGGTGTGGGGGGATGTCAGGGGTGCGGGGAGGGCTATCCTGGGTGCAGAGGGGCTGTCTGGAGTGCGGGGAGGGATGTCTGGGGTGCGGGGAGGGCTGTCCGGGGTGCGGGGGGCCTTTCCGGGGTGAGGGGAGGGTTGTCCGGAGTGCAGGGAGGGCTGTCTGGGGTGTGGGGAGGGCTGTCTGGGGTTTGGGGGGACTGTCTGGGGTGCGAGGAGGGTTTTCCGGAGTGCGGGGAGGGCTGTTCATGGTGTGGGGGCTATTTGGGGTGCGGGGAGGGCTGTCCAAGGTGTGGGGAGAGCTGTCCGGGGTGGGTCGGGGACTACAAGTAGTGAACCTCAGCTTATTCATCAAAAACAAGTTTAATGGTTTATATTAGGAATCACATGGTTTTTTCAAAAATATTACAAAACATGCAATTGAAAACATTGAAGAATTAAATGAACAAAAAATATCCAAATCATTAATCAGTTTCATGGTTACTTCTCAATTCGTGCACACAAACATTGCATTGGTCCAAAACACACATGATACCCCCAAATCACAAAAAATATCACCAGAAACCCAACCTAAATATCAATAACAACCCTACCATTAAAAACAGAAACACACCTCGTGAATATGATGCGTCATGCGTGGTCATGACTACTACCTCTATCAGGTGGGTCAGGGGCCTACAACAAAAAAAAATTATGAATATTTTCATAACAAAAATAATATAAATTAAATAAATAAATATAGTATAAACCTACGTCATCTGATCCCTTGCACCATCACCTAGACGCACATATTGCCGCAATGCTCTAACCTCAGCGATCAATTGCGCATTTGCCTCCTCGGAAGCGTGCAGTCGTGCCTCGAAATCTGACAACCGTTATGTCATCTGAGAAACAGCAGGACCGACAACCGCAGTGCATGACACTACAGAACGAGGAATCCCTGTTCCATAGGTCAAACTATATCCATGCCCGTCTTGACCAATAATGCGATGAAAGATCTCATCCCTTCGCATGGGAAGCTGTCGCTGGTCCTCTGGCAGATGTTCTAACTTAGCTTCAAATTGAGCCTATGAAATATTTAAATATATATACATATATTAATATATAGATTTAATGTAAGTATTGGTAATGATTACAAGCACTTACAATCAATAATGCAGCCTCTAGATCATTACGATCACGAGTCCTCATCCACACCGACATTTTATCAGTCGGTGCACCTTGCTCCCGAAACTGTATATGAATAGAATATAAACACAAAACCATATTAATTAATAAATTAAAAAATGAATAATAAATACCTCTTGTCGGATCTGAGACATGTGACGAGTCCCAAGCCTGTGAGGTGGTCCCTGCAATGCTCGATTCTCATAAAGGTGTGTTGACACCTCCTACATTCAATTCATTCAAATTTCAGAAAAATAACACATTATTGAAGATATATATACCAAAATAAATATATAAACTGCAACACCCTCAGTAGAACAATATGAAACTAAATCATGCCACTGAGCTGGGAGGACACCTCTCGGGACATTTTCCAGAATGTCTGGGGCACCCAAATTTGGTACCCAGTGGTCCCTCTTGACTTTTCCTTTATAGTCTTTCCACATATTACGATATTTTCTCATACACACTGGCAAAAACTCATTGGGAAATACTTTCAAATTTTTCTATTAAAGAAAAAATCACATATATTATTATTTTTTATACATAGGGAATAAAGTAAAATGGTCTTCTTACCTAAACCTCACTCCAAAGACAATCTAATGTGTCCAGAGGGATAGAAGCCCAGTCATGCCTAGTCAATGGAAATCGATGTGGGTCACATATGATATGACCCAACTAGGAAATAAATTCAGGGTAATTCTGTCCCACAGGATGAAATACCTCATCAAATGAAACATCAAAAGTCGTGTCGGAATTCCATGATAATATGCCACGACCAGGGCCTCTCTTGCGAGAGGAAGAAGCATTCAAGTCTGATCCTATTGAAAACAGTTTTATATATAAATTGAAAGATGTTATAAACATATATATATGTTTATCAATTACATAAAAAATAAAGTCAATGACATTCAAACATACTTTGAACCTGAGACGTAGATGGCTCAGATGGATGATGTGGATCTGCTGCCTCTTCTCCTGACATGCCTGCAATCATGGAAAACATTAGTAAGGGGACTATCCAAAGTGTCCAAATGATAAATTGAATTGTTAAAAAAAATCAAACTTGTACAGTTGTTAATAAAACAAAAAGGGATTGAATAATTAGTTGTGAATGAATTTTAAAAAATCAGAAAGTTAACAAAAAAGATATACAAATTATGTACAAAACCAATCAATGCATAGCCAAATTTCAAATTGAATTAATAAAAATTCAAGCAGCACATGAACCAAATGAATAATACCTCAATGGGAAGATACACTGACAATAACATCAACATAACATGAGTTAAATCACCCTAAATATTTATAACTGAAGAAACTTCCAAAAGTGAGGATTAAAACTTACAAGGATTTATAAAATGGTTAGATGATTTATGATATCCTAGGCTGAATAGCAGGAAAACAATTATACCTTTCATTAAGCATAAAAATTGACCGTTTATCCTTCAATAGCCACTCTGACCCAATAAATATCTTCTTAATGTTGAACTATGGTATGTTGATCAAGTTGTTGGGAAACAAAAGGAACAGTCTCAGGTTCATCTTGTTCAAATACAAACACTCCTCGCTGAGACATTTTGACAACAACTTTCCAACTTGGATTCGAAGGCAAAGTAATGAAGAATACTTGTTCCGCTTGTGATGTCAAAATGAAAGGTTCATTATCAACTCATTCATTTCTGTATAACATATAGTTAAAATTCACCAATGAAAACTGATATTGATTGACTTTACATCCACACACTGGATCAACCCAATTACACTTTAACAATATGTACTTCAACCCATGTGTGTATACAACTTCAATGATGTCTATCAATTGACCATAGTAATAACCAGAATCGACAAATGGACAACCGATGCCACTGTTTTGTGTCGCTCATTTGTCTTCAACTTCTTTAATGTGAAATCGAAAACCATTAGCATCTATAGATTTATAACGATGAGCCGTTATAGATGGACCCTCAGCTAGTTGGATAAATTCTTCAGTTAGCGTGGGGTCCCCTAACTACCTCAGCTTATGAAACTACATAATTCATAGAATTCAATAATGATATATGTAGAAAGAAATTAGTATAATACTTCACTCATAATGAAAATCAATTTATACGTACATAATCCTTGAACAAATCATGAAATGACGCATAATGAGATTGTTGAATTTGCAACTCAGTCGCACGATACATCTATTCTTTTATCTCATCAATGTGTTTCCTAAAAATAATAACACGATGTTTAAATTATCAGCTTATGTAAACAAAACATGTAAAAGTTAAACAATAAAAGTGATAAGATACTTACTGCATTAATGGTGAAACTGATAGAGTATTGAACAAGATATATCGATGCACTTGTATCCACTCGATGTTGTCCATATCATATGTGGTTCCTTCTCCAAATGGACCATCATGAATCTGAGAGGGAATATCTAATTTTGTTTCAACATCCATAAGATATTCTACACAAAAAGTAGTACACTCATCCATCAAATAACCATTGGCTATTTATGCCTCTGGACGAGCTCTGTTGCATACAAATCATTTCAATGTACTCAAATACCGCTCAATAGGATACATCCACCTGAATTGCACTAGACCAGAAGCCATTACTTCATCAGTTAGGTGCACTTTCAAGTGGACCACAACATCAAAAAATGAGGGGGGAAATAGTTTCTCAAAGTGAGAAAGCATAAGTAAAATTCGGTCCTGTAAACTTTTTAAATCACTCATTCGTTGATTTCTTAAACAAATCTGTATAAAAAAATTAATCATCTCAATAAACGACTGAAAAACATTGGGGGATAAACAATCACAAATTGTGATTGGAATAAACTGCTGAAGTAGTATGTGATTGTCATGACTTTTCAACCCTTGCAATGTCTTGCTCATCAGATTCACACACTTTGAAATATTATAAGAGTAACCATCAGGCACCTTGAGCATCTTAAAAATGGAAAGAAATGTCTCTTTCTCCTTTTTAGTCATCATATACTGTGCAGTAGACATATATGCCTTGTTTCCCTCAGCTAACTATAAATGCAACTATTCCCTTAAACCCATTTCTTTCAAATCACGGCGTGCATTAACATGGTCCTTTGATTTTCCACTGACACCTAAAATGGTCCACAATATGTTATCACAAAAATTTTCTTTTCAATGTGCATGAAATCCAAATTATGCCTCAGCATGTTAGTTTTCCAATATGGAAGACTATAAAAAATACTTTTCTTTTTCCAATTGTGACTGCGCTGCCTACCCGCAGCACGAATATTACGTACCGGAGGAGCCACCAAATCCTGAATTTCATATATCATGCGGATATTTTCTCCCTCAATCTGTGATAACATTTCGACTCCTGTCATGATCTTTGGTGTTGGTATGAACTCTCTAGAACCATCAAATTCCACTCTGTCCTTTCTGAACATGTGCTGAGGGGGGAGGAAATGTCTATGACCCATGTATGCCCATTTTTTGGAATGCTTAAGCCATACATATTTTTTACTATTGTTGCAAAAAGGGAAAGAAAATTCCCCTTTCGTACTACAGCCTGATAAATTTGCATAAGCTGGGAAGTCATTGATTGTCCACAATAAAGCAGCCTGCAATTTGAACATTTCATTTGTTTCACAGTCATAAGGCATCACACCATCGCCCCAAAATTCATTCAACTCATCAATCAATGGCTGAAGATAAACATCAATCTTATCCCCCAGAATTTTAGATCCATAAATAAGAGTGGAAAGTAATATAAATTCTTGCTTCATACAAATCCATGGAGGAAGATTATACAGAACCAACACCATGGGCCATGTGCTATGAGTTGTACCAACCATAGACTTGAATGGATTGAAACCATCTGCTGCTAATTCCAATCGGACATTACGAACATCTTTAGCAAATTCGGGATGTCTCTTATCAAAATCCTTCCATGCATGAGAGTATGCCGGGTGGGTTAACATATCACTTTCATGAACTCTTTCTGCATGCCATCTCATTAAATTAGAAACTTTACATGACATAAAAAATCTTTTCAAACTTGTTTTAAGGGGAAAGTAATGAATTTGTTTTATGGCAATCGGTTTCCCTTGTATCACAATCTGACTTTGATGAGTCTGATTTCCCCTGTTCTCTTTCCACCTGGAAGCACCACAAACCATACAAATATCCAAATAGGCAGTTTCCTTTCTAAACAACAAACAGTTGTTTTCACATGCATCTATGGTCTCATATATAAAACCTAATTTCTCTGTCAACTTACAAGCATGGTAATACAACTTGGGAATCTTAGCGTCGATAGGAAGAACCTTTTTCAATAACACCAACAACATGTCGAATGATGTGTCCGACCAATGATTCAAAGTATTAAAATGAAACAACTCCACGATAAATGACAATTTATTTTAAGAAGTAAATCCAAGATATTATTATGTTTTTCATCATCAAGTGATTCATAAAACCTCCTCGAATCATGATCTGAACCAGAGCGAAGATTTATCTCACCAGTCTCAAGATTCTGGATGTCAATGCCTTTAGGATCCAACCCACGTACCATTTCAGTAAGCATTTCATGCATTAGATCATTCATCCTTGCATCAACGTCCATCTGAACTGCATCCGTATTTTGACAACGAACATATTCTTCTCCATGATGAGTCCAACTCTTATAATTTTTCAGAAATCCATTAAAGAATAGGTGCTCCCTCACACTATCTCGTGTGAATTGATATCTGTTAATACATTTTATACATGGAAAACTAATATAGTCACTTTTAAATCCTCTGGTGAAGTCAATAAACTGCATAATGCCATTGAAATATTCTCTAGATGTTCGATTTGGAAGATCAATCCAACTCTTATCCATAATAATATCCCCATAACAAACATTTACACAAGACTTATTACATTTGCATTTTTCATATCAAATATATTTAAAATAAATACTAATTAATTGTTTGTGAACCATTTATAAAATAATAATGTAAGTAAAATCCCATGTCATACCTGATTGCACTACACACCTGGAAGGGAGGGGAGCCGAAGGCGGTGCTGCGAGGGAGAGGAGAGGCAGTGGAGGGGAGCTGGAGCTGGAGGAGGTGCGGCGAGGGAGGGGACGGGCGGTGGCGATGACGGGGAGCCAGAGGAGAGGAGGCGGTGAGGTGGTGACGATGTAGCGAGGGTGGGATGAAAAGGGAGGGGACCAAGGATAGGGGGAGCCGGAGTGGAAGGGGGCAGTGGCGAGGGGACGAGTAGCGGCCATGTGGGGAGGGAGGGGACCGGGAGACAGTGGTGCAGCAAGGGAGAGAATGGTGAGGAACGGGACGGGCGGCGGTGGTGTGGTGAGTGAGGGGATGAAGACGGAGGGGACGAGAGTTGGCGGGGTGTGTGGGGGAGTGTCCGGGGTGTAGGGGGAGGGCCGAGGGTGGAGGCCAGAGGGTATAGGGGTCAGAGGCCGGAGGGGCTAAAGGCTGGAGACGGGTGGCAGGAGGCCAGAGGGTGGTCGTAGGGTAGAGGGCGGCCAGAGGCGGCGGAAGGTCGGAGGAGTGGAGGGCAGGGCGGAGGGTGACTGGAGGGCAGACGACGGAGGGTAGAGGTCGACATGGCGATGGGGGAGGTCGGTGAGGGAGGGCGCGTGGTGACAGGGCAGGGCATGCAGCAACGGGGCAGGGAGCACGACGACGGGGGAGGGCGGCGAGGGAGGGAGCGCGACGATGGGGGAGGGCACGCGGAGAGGCGAGGGAGGAGGAGGGTTCGGGGGGGGGGGGGGGTGTTGAACCCGAGAGGCAAGAGGAAGGAGAGGAGGGTTAGGGGGGGAGAAGCCCCCCTTTTTTTGGGAAAACCTAGCGATCTCCAGTGGCGGTCGCTATTGGTTACCTATAGCGACCGCCTGTGGCGATCACTATAGGTAAGGGGGCTCCAAAGCCTAATTTTCTAGTGGTGATAATTCAATTTATACATTCACATGGATATTATAATAGTTGAAAAATCACATAAAATATCAATTACTCATCTCATAATGAGGGAATACATAATGTTTAATGTCAAAACCATGTTGTCAATTCCTCATGAGAAGACTATACATAAATAAGTAAAAAGTCAAACTAGTTTTTTTCATGATACCTAAAAATTCTTAAAGGGGATATAGTGGGCCCCTACAATAACTTAATTATTCTAATGAATTCCTCATATAAAAATGGTGAAACATAACATAAACATTGGTATTAAATCTATCATATTAAATGTTAATACTTCAACCATAAACCATTAATGGTACAAAAATAGAACATTCAAAGTCAAGCATATCTAAAAAATTTAATACAATATGGAATATTGTATCATAATAAATCAAATTCAATTGGTAAAAAAAACCAAAAATGGATGTTGACATACATTAAAATTATCTAATAAAATCATTAAAAAAATTGATAGAAATATCCCTTTTTAATATTGAAATCATTTACAAGACACACAATTATAAAAGATAAAATTTATTTTGTAAATAACCTTTTAATCTTGTAAGGGAATATTTAAAATGTTAATTAATTATAACAGTAGAAAATATCCACTCACGCCGTATATGTTAAAAAAAATCTATTCCTTAATTTATTGGAATGGTTATAAAGTACCTCATTTGGAAAAAGATAAAAAGATTTATTTCAATTTTTTTTATAAAAAGTATAACATGGGTAAAAAATATTTTAAAAAAATTTAGATAATATTTTTAAATTAATTTTAAGAAACATGGACATGGATAATAAAGATGTCACAGTAAATACTTATGTATAAACAACCTCAAATAATAATGAGATTTTCAAATTAACCCTTACCTTATACTTTCATTTAGTAGAGAATGCGTTAACCTCCTATATAACTGCTAAAACATATTATTAAATTATACTATGACCATAAAATTATTTATTATATCATATATTATCCTCTTATATCGTTTTGTTAATAATATTTCATGATTACCATTGTTTTGGGTGTTAACTTCTTCATTTTCCCATGCATGTTTTGTTTTGTTTTGTAATTA
Source organism: Viscum album (assembly GCA_963277665.1). Lineage (NCBI taxonomy): Eukaryota > Viridiplantae > Streptophyta > Magnoliopsida > Santalales > Viscaceae > Viscum > Viscum album. The sequence continues at coordinate 2,001,651,674 of OY728157.1, forward strand.
ATGATTTTTATGAATAGGATGTATTTTATTCATATAAATAATGATATTAAGTTTAGAATTATTATTTTTACTCATTATATAAATTTTATAATCATTCTTGAATGTTTAATGTGGATTATGAATCTGACTGCGTTGTGGAGACGGTAGGTTGTACGTTTGCATGAATAATAGTATCATTCCCTTGATGATTAAATGGTATGAAATTGAATGATATATTTACCATATAGAATATTTATCTTGATACATTCATTATTTATATCCATTATTCTCATCATTATACCCATCCAAATAATGTACTGTTGAATAACAAATTACACCACGTTGTGGACACAGTAAGCCGTATGTACGCACACATGGTGATATAGTTATTCACAGGACGGATAAAATGAGGAATGTGTTTTTTTATAATTATAATAAAATCTCATCATGTATATTATCCCTAATTTTTTACATTATTATGGAAACCACAAATGAATATGAAGTATAATTAGAAAAGAACATTTAAAGAGTTGATAAAACAATTAAATATTTTTTAGGTATCTTCTTATGATTTGAAAAAAACTCCATAGGTTGGATTTATTAACAATATATGGCCTCTATAATGAATGTAGGGTCTTTTGGAGGATAAGTGGAAAGGTTGTTCAAATGTAAAATAGACTTAGAGGTGTGAATAAAAGGGAAGGGGGGCTTCCATTTGTAATAAAGGGGATGGTCACTACTAGAAACTCCAAAATTATTAATTTATTATAAATAGAATTTATATTTAAAATATCCCCAAAGTGAGTTATTTATATTATAATTTGATTATAGGTAGAAATACTATCAAACAATTATATTTATACATGCTTACATCACAAAATTAACCTCATCTTTTAGATTTAACCCTTAGTTAAACAGTTTAACACTTACCATGTTTACTTGTCTTTTTATAATATATGGTTAATATAGATACTAAAAAATGAAAAAAACCCAAATGGGATCATTTTTTACATCCTTAACATTCTCATAGTTTTTTTACAAACCATATATTTTTATAAATTTTATATCATTTATCAAAATATTATTTATTTTAAATTATCATTTATGTCAATTTTGAAACTATTAAATATTTTCATTTTAAAAAATATCACACCTACATTATAACTTCAAAACAATACTTCAAATATGTCACTAGAATATCTATTTAATCTGTAAAATTCGTTTCTACCATTAATTACGATAAACTATATATGTTTTTATTATTTTTAATATAATTTATTTGATATTTCTATTAATAAAATAAGTTCTACTTAACTATTGTGTCATCATTAATGGTAATTATTTAATCTTTAAAAATTATATAAATTAATATTATGTAGATAATTATATTATATTTATAAATAATATTTATAGTTGACCATATCAATTATACAACATCATATTAAAAAATGATATTCCATTTAAAATTTGAATATTACATTTTTCAGTATTTTTTAAATAAAATATAATAAATTTATTAATCTAGCACAATTGGATTAAAAAGTATCATATCTTCTACCTAATGTGGAATTTGGTCGAAATAAACTTATCCATTGAAATTATGACAACTTTTAGGGTAATTTTATATTATTATAATATTATTTTTACCTTTAATTACCCTATTTAACTTTAACAGTGGTAAATAAACTTTTAATGTTACTATTTACCAAAAAATATTATTATCATATTAGAACACATTATTAAATACTGATTATGACCTAGTATATTTGTTTTTAAAAATTCAATTCACATAAGGGATAAAATTATGTCTAATGTTAATCTGCAGATGTGGCTAAAAAGTGGGTAAAAGAGGCTTTTAAAAGTTCAATAAAAAAATTTCTAAAAATTTCTATTATAAAAATGATTTATATAACCTACATGAGAAAAAATATATGTATTATGTATATATTTTGACTTTAAAATTTATTTATTGTAAAATAATTATTTAAAAGGAAAAGTCATTTTTAACCATAATGCATTATTTTTCACTATTCATCAAATATTTAAAGTTACCAGAAAATTATCAAAATTTTACCCGAAGATAAATCTGACATTTAGAATTCAAAAATGAACTCTATTTTGAAAAATAAAATTTATAAATTTCATAATATTGTTAATTTTATTCATAACCAATTTTTAAATGTCTAGTTTGACAGGTCATGGTGCACTTGAACTCAGTGTTTCTTACAACGGAAGATAAATAATTATTTAAAAGGAAGCAACTGTGGAAGCTTGAGGTGTTACATTTCCCTCCTTTATATAATTTCATCTTTTAAATTTCTAAAATATCACTTCATAAAATAGTTTGGGTGGTTCAGTATCATAAGTTCTTCAAGTTACAACATTGACTTCTCCATTTCATGGTTTATCCAAAGAAGCTTTATTATATGAGTTATCTGATTCCTAAACACTTGTTCTATAGTATCAAGAATCTTGAAAGGCTCCTCATAATAAAATAGATTGGGTTCCTGTTCTATTTATCCTTAGGTGAGTACATGTGTTAGGTTTGGCATGTATTTCTTTATCGGTGAAATGTGTAACACATCATGAAATTTGGAGATACTTGGCAGCCTTGCGAAACAGTAATCTATAGTTTCAATTAATTATAGAATTTTAAAAGATCTGATATACCTTGGAATTAATTTTCCCTTCTTACCGAATTTTATAACACCATTCCATAGAGATACCTTCAATAAAACATGATCTCCTACATGAAATTCCAAATCCTTCATTCGGTTATCGACATATCTCTTTTTCCTACTTTGAGCTGTTTTGATATGGGTTTGAATAATTTACAAATTTCCTGTTGTTTCCTCAATATTTTTTTAGACTACATGTTTTCTTTCACCAACACCATCCCAACAAATTAGTGTAAAACATTTATTTCCATATAATGCGTCTTATGGTTCCATCTGAATACTTGAATGGATGCTATTGTTATTGGAAAGGGATACTAGTGGAAAATACTGATCCCACATACCTTTAAAGTAAAATGAGGATGATCTAAACATGTATTATAATGTTTAAATAGTGTGTTCTAATTATCCATCTGTTTTAGGGTGGTAGGTAGGGATTAATTGAATCTCAGTATCTAGGGCCTTCTAAAGAAATTTTCATAATGGTGATGTAAAATGGGGATCATTATCAGAAACGATTGATAGGGGTATTCCATGATCTCTTAAAATATCATTAATACATACTATTGTTAAACGTTAAAGTGTTAAATATTTTCTTATAGCAATAAAATGTGCTGAATAGGTAAGATCATCAACAATAACACGTATCACATCATTTTTTCAGGGATTATTTTCTAGACCCCTGAAAAATTCCATCATAATATCATCCAATTACCATATAATTATAGGAATTGATTGCATGAGTCCTCTAGTATATTATCTTCCAACTTTCACCTGTTGAAAAATCAAACATCTCGACACATAATTAGAAATATCCATCTTCATGTTGTCCCATAAAAAATGTTCATACAAATATCTAAACATATTTTTGTTACAAGGGTGTATAAAGGACCTGGAGCTATGAGAATAATCTAATAATTCCCTTTATAGCACTAGTAAAGCGGGAACACAAATAATCTTCCCAAATTTCAAAATTCCATCTTAATATATGAATTTAATCAATATTAAATCAATCAAAACTTTAATATTATTTTGAAAATCCCCAGCATAAAGTTGATAAATTTTTACCCATTCTAATAAATATGGTTTGGAATCCATTAAAAAAAGTATTGATGTTTCTCCTTCTATGGTAATTCCCATATCAATATTTACTAGATCCATAAACATATTTTTCATTTTAACTCTCATATTTTTAAGAAATGCATTTTCCTTCCTCCTAAAATCATCCAACACCTTATTTGCATTCCCTAGGTAGTAGTGTAATGTGAAATCATAATCATTGAGTAGCTCAAACCATCTACTTTGATTCATGTCTAATTCTTTTTGAGAGAAAATATATTTGAAAATTATGTGATCAATATATATCTCACATATTTCACTGTATAGATATTGTATCCATGACATCATAGAAAAAATTACAATATCTATCTCAATATCTTGAGTTGGATAGTTCTGTTTGTGAGTTTTTAATTTCTTTGATGCATATGTAATGACTCTATAATTCTATATAAGGACACAATCTAATCATTTCCATAATGCATCACTATAAATCACAACCCCATCATTAGCATACAGTAAATTCAAGATAGTAACATTGAATAATATTCTCTTGAATTCTTAAAAACACTTTCCACACTCTATTTTCCAAATGAATTTAAATCTTTTAAGTGTGTTCTTAGTTAATGGGTTATCCCATGGGAAAAAATTTTGGTCTAAATGCGGATAGAATCCTACTAAACCAATAAAACTTCATACCTCAGTTATGTATGTCAGTTCTGGACATTTATGGATTTCTTTTTTCCTTAAAATATCAATATAGATTCCATCCTTGCAGATAATATGGCAAAGAAAATAAAAATTCTGAATCCGGAATTCCCATGATAAATTTAGCATATAATTAATCCCTTATGAGAATCTCAAGAATGATTCTTAATTTATCATCATGGTCTTTATATATTTTAGAATATATCAAAATTTCATCAAGGAATACCAAAAAAATAATTAAGATATTTTTTGAACACTTTTTTCATGAGATCCATAAAACTTGAGGGTGAATTGGTCAATCCAAATGGAATTAATGTAAATTTGTAATGAATATACCTCATACATAATTTTGTCCTGCAAATGTATGCCTTGTTCATTTGTATTTTATGATATCTGGAATAAAGGAAAATATTTGAAATGAATTGAGCTCCTTGAAGTTATCAAATAATTCACTAATACAAGATAGATGACACCTTTTCTTTATTTTATTAGAATTGATTTCTATACAATCAATCTACAATCTCATGGATCCATATTTCTTCTTGACAAAAAGAACTAGGGAACCTTATGGTGATATAATAGGGTGGATAAATCCTTTTTTACCCATCGCTTCAAGTTTTTTCTTCAAATACTCTAATTCAAATTTAGCTATTCTATAGGGAGTCTTTGAAATTTGTCTTTCATGAAGGATTAAATCAATACAAAAAACAAATTTATGCTCTCAGGGGTGTCTAGGTAAATCTTTGGGAAAAACATAAATTTATTTCTTTATAATAGGTACATCCTCAATTTAAATATTAACATATTAATCTCAAGATGTTGTTGTCTCTTCCTACCCATGAATCTCATTCTATAAAGTTACTCTGGTATATTTTTATTATAATTAAGTGGTGATGATTATACATTAAAGATAATGGATTTCACTTCTTCCTCACAGATCATAATTTCCTTCTCCTTGCAATAAATGTTTTTCATCATATTTTGAAATTAAATCCATATCAAGGATTATATTGAAGTCAATTATAGGGATGATGAAAATGTCAAAAACTAAAGGACCTTTAGGTGTTGTATTGGAAATTTATAGAACTATCTTTATTATAATGAGATTCACCATTCAAGATTTGACTCATAACACCTTTGTTAAATCAAAAGGGAAATGTTTAATTTTCTTATAAAACTGGGAAGATATAAAATAATACAATGATCCCGAATCAAATAAATTATTGGATAAGCTTTAAGAGATTATTAAAGTACATTAGACTTCATCATTAGGAACTTCAACCGTAGTAGTTTGGATCGAATAAGCATGTCCTTTCTCCCTTGTCCTTTTCTGAGGAAAATTTCCTTGATTCTTAGGAAAATCATTAGTATAATGTTTAATATCTTTAAAATTGTTGAATTGAACATCGATATCTTATTTCTTCCCCATTCAATCACGAGATTGGGGGATTTTTCTCCACACATGTAACAAAATCCCATCCCCTTTAGGTATGTACCAGGATGTTTTTTTCCCAAAATTATTGTACGGAGGATCGTCAAAATTTCCCTTCATCTCATTTTTTTTATTTCTATAGTGTTCCAAATCTTGCTTCTTCTCTTGATTTACTTTAAAGGCATATGACTTACAGAATTCCATTTCTATATTGATATAACATGAGACTATATCTTTATATGATGAGAAATATTGTGAGACCAATGACCATTAGATGAATGATTTTAACCCATAAATGAATCGATAATTCTTTATTCTTGGATTATGTCTGTAGTAAAAAACATGTCTTGCTATCCATTTGAAGTTAGATTCATACTTTAAAAAATTCACATCATCCTTCCCCAGAATTGGAAATTACCTCTCATTATCCACTCACAAATCACGACAAAAGTATTTTTCTATGAGGAGTTATTTAAATTCCATCGATTAAATATTTTTTACCTCTTCATACTTCCTCATGATTTGAATTAATGAAACCCATTGATCTGCATCTCATGATAGATGATAAACTACCATGAAAACCTTTTCCCTTTCCTTACTCCTCAAGGAAAGAAATATTTTCTCTAAGGAACTTATCCATTTCTCATATAATAATGGATTTTTAGTCCCTTTGAATGTTAGAGTTTTTTGTCTCATGAATCGGTCTAACATTGATCCTCCACATTATGGATTATAGTGATCCATACAGGTAAGGTTATTATTCATAACCTGACTCAGTAGTCCCAATATTGTTATAAGTCGTTCAACACCAATTGTATCACTATATCCACTATCATTATATTGCATAGGATTGAAATCCTTATATGTACTACTTTGATTGATACATTTTATATTCCTTCCACTATGATCCATTTCTATACAACGACATTCACTTGATTATATTATGAATAATAATACGTAATTTCAAAATACTTAGCATAAATTAAAAATTTTATGCATATATAATATCATAATAATAAAAATGGTTTCCCTGAGGACATATTTACTTTTGAATAATTCAAAATGGGTCTCAATAAAAATGTGAATTATCCTAGGAATATTCCCCAGGAGTATCAAAAAATGTGCATACTAAGTCTCGTTTTCATTTACCATGATTCCCCAAGTCAACCTTAGAACACTTTGTTGGAGTTGTTACTCCTTTGTATTTATATGTCAGAACGACATCCACTTTTATTATCCAAATAGGGATTTATTTCCTTGTAATACCCACACAATCTCTATTATAACAATATTCTAGGATGTTCTTTGTACATACCCTTGATGTCTATCCTAGTGTAATGTTCCCAAATCACGGTTTTTCTAAATATAGTTTCCATGATTTTTACTAAATTTCTATTGATACCAACTTTAACACCCCGACCCCAGAATCCTGAATCTAGAACATTATTTTATTAAATTGGAATGATCAAAAGAAATAAAATCCCAATAGACCGATTAGTTTAGCATCTTTGAAAAAACTAGATACAAACACACATTTTGCAATACTTTTTAAAATAAAAAACAACTTATTATCACCTTTGAAAAGACCCATATCTCTTAGAATATCCATACATGTTTTTTATAATATAATTCTTCACATCTTGGGGAAAAATAAAACATAAGAAAGGGGTGATCTCAGATTCTCAGTAAAGATAAAAAATATAGCAGAAACTATCATAAATAAGATTAATCTTTTAAGGAATGGTATAAAATTGAAATAAAATCCTTTTAAACATAATCTTTATCACAATCTGGAAATAATAATTTGAATAATTCCATATAAACATACAAATGAATATTTTAAATGTTGAACAATAACATTTAATATCAAAAACTAATCTCATAAGGATAGAATGCATAATTTCGGACATCATAACCATACCATGAAGGCCTCAATCCAAGACTGTAACACCCCGAGATTTTATGAGAAATATTATTTTTAATTTCTTTGATGTATTGTGTTATACTCTACACCAAGATTATCTTGCACTATACACAACACCGTATTATCTTGTAGTATATGCAAAACTATTTTTGGCTTGTGTTGCACGCAAGTGCGGCCTTCCTCAATAGCGTGAGTTGTACGCAATACTGAGTTTCACTAAACAATGATATATTGTTATAATATTATTATGAACTAGCCGTTATGAATAGTATTAACCACATTTTGAATTTTATAACATTATCATTCATCTTACACATATTCTAGAACATGGTATGAGAACAAAATAAATTTTTCGAGTAAAATAAGTATTTTTAAAAACATGCAGTTTTGCCACCTTTTGATGTCACACCCATTTTAAATCTAATTTTGAAAAGTTTATAAGATCAATTTGAAAAAATAAACTAATTATTTTTAATCAGGATATAAAAATTTACTTTGGATAAATTTTTCATATTTTTATGACAACTTTCATATTTTGATGAATAGTAAAAATACACTAAATTTTACTTACAAGAATCAGTTTTTATTGAGATAATTTATATGGTAAAATTATAATATTGAATGGTTTTAAATTATAAATAGAATATATTTTTACCATTTAATATAATTTATGTCATTATAATTAATTTTACATTGAATTCATAGGTAAAAACATTTCAATCTTTTGCAATGTTTAAAAAAAACCCCGTTTTTTTACAATGGGATTAATTTTAAATTAATTACTGAATCTTCTATGTTTTGAATTTAGAAAAATGGATTCCATATTTGGAATAAGGAGGTCCAAATTGTGTAAATATTTAACTTTTATTTTTTAGACATTATGAATAGTAACTACGGTTAATTTTATTTACCATAGTTAAAGGTAAATTAGGTAATTAAGGGTAAATATAATATTATAAAATTACCCTAACACTTGTATTAATATAATTGGTTGATTATATTTCTATATAAAACTAACTTGGGTCGAAATGGAATCTATTGGAACCCACTTGGATGAGATTAAGGCCTTTGATTTATTTTATTTAAAGGAAAGTGAAATATGTCTCACTCAAACATTATTAATTAAATTATTTTTAATATAAAGTTATACAGAATATAAATTAGATTATAAATACTAATTTAAAAGATAAAATGTTTTTCCTCATCATGGTAATTTATTTGTAATTTTTAAGAAATATATAATTACTTTAATATCTTATACATTAATGATGCAGAAATTATTTATTTAGTGAAAAATCAATAATATCGTTTTTATTAAAATAATGATACCCATAAAAAGGACCAAAAACTTGACCAAATATTATTTTTCGAGTATATCTAAACCATAATCATCCAATGGTATACTTTTGGACCATTTGGAGCCTTATAAAACCGATTATGACATTTATATTATTTTATTTTGAAATGATGTCAAAGTTGTCACCTTCATAATTTAATAAAGATAACACCTTAAAAGTTGGTTGTTTTAGATGATAAATTCAACTAAAAGTGTTATTATAAAATATATTAGATTTATATTAATCATAGTATTTTATTTTTAATTTTTATGCAACAAAGAAGTATATTAAATAATTATACAAAAATGTTGTAGTAATTATTTTATTAAGAAAAATATCAAATAAATGGTTTTGAAAATATTAAAATAAATATTATATGAAATAATTAATGTTCTACACGAATTTATAGATAAATATAATATGTTATCAATCTATTAAATATTTTTTTTCTAATATATCTTCTGTGTGTATTTTATTAAAATTCAAATAATTGAACAGTGTCAAAATTGACACTATTGGTATTTTATAAAAATAACATATTATTAAATTGTTTAAAAAATTACAAAAATATTTAAAAATTACAAATTGAAAATTATATGGTCAAAAATTTCATAATGTAACTAATTAAGTACAATTCATAACACATAATTAAGTATTTATAATAATTTAAAATTTAGAATATTATTACCACAAATAAAATCAAATAGATTAAATAAGGATAAATCAAAATGATATGGTTTAAAATAAATTACAAACATGTCCGAATTTTATTGGTTGATAATATTACCACCATATATCATCTCATATTCTAAGTTGAGTCATTTTGGTGGTTTTTATGTGGGTTTTGATTTTATTATAAATTAATATTTTTGAGAGTTTCCTAAAGTGCCCCTCTCCTCTCTTATAAAAGGGAACCTCATCTCTCTCCACTTCACACCATTTTTAGCTTTCAAACTTGGTAAAACCCTGACCATTTCTCTTATAAAATTATCTAGATACATATTAGAGGTCCTGGACTTCTTCAAATACCAACTTTAGTGCCACAAGAGGTGGTTTTAAAGAAGCAATTCTTTCAAACTTATTTCTTCTTCTACTTCTTCTATATGAGTTGTTACATTATTAGGTAATAACTATAGTATCGCTTGTATAATGATATGTTATTATTAATATGAAACAACCATATTACATCTTCTATCCATCCTATGAAAAATGAAATCACCACGTGTGTGTACGTATGGCCTACCGTCTCCACGCCGTGGTGTAATCTGTTTTTCATAACCAACCTATTTGGATGGGTATAATAATGGAATAAATAAATATATGTGATTATTTTAAAGATAAATTTATTCTGAAAAATTATACACCATACACTTCAATACAATTCCACAATCATGGGAATGATATTGTCGCTCGTGCGTACGTACGACTTACCGTCTCCACAACGCGATGAGATTCATTCTCCATGTTAACAATTCAAGAATGATTATAAAGTATAAATAATAAATAATAATGAAATATATGACATAATAATGCTACTGTATTTATGTATGTACATATATATATGTCATTTAATTATATTTAATTTAATAAGGAAATGAAAACAACGTTCATGCGTACGTACGACCTACCGTCTCCATGAACAGTGTATTTCATTCCATTTATCGATCAATTATATATATTAATATACTGAATATATATGATATATATACCATGTTTTACATTCTGTAAGTAATTAATCATGATCTAAGTATTCATATGAAAAATTTTAAGTCAAAACACATTCGATAAATGAAACAATTTTACCCAAAACGCTGCTTTAACATGGAATTGACAAATGAACGGGAAATATAAAGTCATATGGAATAATATATGATATCATAAATATTATTATGGTTCTGTTAAAATTTTTAATATGTTTAAACCCACTATACAGGAGTTTCGGACACGTATGGAAGAAATTAGATCTAAGGTAAGGGATAATTATTCCAATCTCGTTCTTATCTGAGATTGTTTATTCGTAAGTATTTAATGGGGTTATATTTATCATCCATGTCCATGTTTTATAAAAAATGTTTTCATAAATTTTTTACTATTCTTCCATGTATGTTTAAATTTGTGTTCACCTCTTTTTAACTTTTACTATGTGTTATCTAAGGAATCTTTCTTTTGTTTACCATACGAGGTACTTTTTGAATATTCCGGAAAAAGTACAAGGAGAATGTTTTTTAACTTATACGGCGTGAACGGATTTTTACGATTTCTTAATTCCTTATTTACATAAATATTCCTCTATAATATTTCATGATTATTTTCAACAAAATTCTTTTCTTTTAAAATTTCATGTCATTTTGAGAAAAGAAAATGATTTGAAAAAAGAAAGGATATTTTCCTCAAGAATTCATTTGAAGTGTTTTATCTAAACTATTTTCCATCTATGATGAAATTATTTAATATGGTTATTTTTAAAGTATAATGTCTCTATTATTTACATGGTTTTATTTTGTTTATGATGAAATTATATCCATTGTTTTACATGGATTATGTTATGATCAGATGATGTTTATGAAACCCATTTTATTCTTTGGGTTATGATGAATGATTTATGTTTATTTTGTGGCACATGAAAGAATGATTTCATTATGAGATGGGTGGGACATATATATCCCTCCAATGCATTGGGTAATGATTTATATCTCATTTTTAGACATGGATTGAATGGTAACTAAATACGGTTCAGTAATATATGGCTGGAATGGCAGGTAAACCAAGTTCAGTAATGGACTTTGTCCACTATGGTTGTCTTGGCAGCAATGCCTTGGATACTATGGAAATAATAACATGTGCTTAATGTTTTTCCATAATTACATGTTTTATTCCCATGCTATTTTATCATTATTAATGTTCCTTTATGATCTATGCCTTATGTACTTCCAAGATTTATGTCATTACTCGTGATTTTTATGTTTTATGTTCATTTTTTTACATTTAAATGTTTATGGGTTGTTTTATGTTCTCCATGTTTACCCTTACTAAGCATTTGAGCTCACCCTTTCTATTTTTTCATTTCCCCGGGATATAAAGAAATGTTTTAGGTAAGAAAAACAAAGGGGAAGATCTTTATGGGAGATGTTGAAGATCTTTCACCATGATTAGAAGATTTTGTACCGAGTTTCCAACGACACTAAACTAATACAGTCTTTGGGAATATATTTTTTGTTATGTATTAAGTATTCTACAAAAGTAATATAATATTTGTGTATGTCAAGCTTGGCTCTCTAAAATTGGTATCTGAGCAAAGTTTTAGTTAACCTTTGGAAACTAGGATGTGAAAACTTTAGTGAGATCCCTAGAGATATTTCTAAGGTATGTCCAGGGATGCCCCTAATTTTAAGTATAAGTATAGGTTATAGTCCTAGAATTATGATAAAGATCTTAGAATTAAACCTAATATGTTAGATATTGAAGGTAATCTCCCTTTATTATGTTGTTTTACTAGCATGATTTTTTCCTCTAACACTATTCTTTTTCGGTTTTAGATAATGGATGGAACCAAATAGAACCATATTAATGATCAATGGACAGAGTATTGAAATGATTGTCCTCCTGAACAAACAAATGTTATGTGAAATGGAGTGAAAAATCTTATTGCTATACTTACACAAGCCATGAATAATTCTGGACTTCAAAATGATCAGAGAAGGGAACAATATTCTTTTGAGTCCTTCATGAGGCAACGTCCACATTCTTTCAGTGGGTCTTCTGATCCACTTGTTGCTGAACAATGGATTAGTACCATTGAAAATATATTTTCCATACTATGCTGTTCAGAACATGAAAAAGTTATTCTAGATTTTTACCGTTTAGAAGGTGAAGCAGACCAGTGGTGGACTCTAATTAAGAATACAAGGTCCCAAGATGAAATTGAATCCATGGAATGGGATGAGTTCAAGAAATTATTTTTCAATAAGTAATTTCCTTGTATTCTTCGAATGAAGATGGAAAAGGAGTTCCTTAAGCTTAAGAAAAAGTATGATGAATCTGTTGGTATATACGAAGCGAATTTTACAAGGCTTACATGGTATGAATCTGGATTTATCATTCAACTTGAAAGTAAAGTTGATCGATTCTTCAGTGGCTTAAAACCAAGTCCTCTAAAAGCATTAGCTATAAGAGACTTCAGTAGCTATGAATAGATTGTGCATTGTGATATCAAGGTAGAAATAGAAGTTGGTGTTACATATCCATCTCATGGTTTTGATAAGAAATGAAAGATGTAGTTCAAGGAAAAATCTCAAAACTATGGTGAAAAGAAGAAAAATATTTCGTTATGCTCAAAGTGCGGAAAGAAGCATGGTGGAGATTGTCTTAAAGGGACTAGAAAATATTTTAAGTGTGGAAAATAAGGTTATTGAGCATCTGAGTTCCGAAGTAATGAAAAAAGGTAGCTAATTATGTGAATAGATAAAAGACTATAGAGAACGCACCACCAACACTTCAATGCTACAAGTGCAAGGAAATGGGGGCATTATGCTAACCAATTCCCTAATCCAAGGGTTAATGATGATCGAAATCAACAACCTCTTAGGACAAAGGACAAAGGGAAGTCACATACAATCACTATTGGAGATGTTGAATATGACAACGAAGTGGTGGAATGATTAAGTGTTTATGTAATGGGATTCCAAAATAGTGTTGTAGAATCTCATTTATAGTATCATGGAATATTGGAATATCTATGTATTAGTTTTCAATAATTGAATGGTACCGGTAACTATGAAAAGTGATTGAAATATTTTTGGAAAGCATATGATATGCGCATAATGAAGGGATAAGGAGAAAATAATATGTTTGACAGTATTAATGAGCTCATGACTGATATAAGGACAAAGTCATATCATGGTTTGGGTAAATAGAAATTTTGGAATTTTGGTATGTGGAAAGAGTTAACTTTTGACAGTATTCATGTTTTCACTAAGGTTCTATGGTAATTCATGTTTCAAGAGAATACAGGATTAAAATATCCACATGTTTGGAATGTGACCAACAAGATATATCTTATAATATATGGGTGATAAATGATGTTATTCACATGCTTGGTAGATGACCTCTCTAGTAATCCTTTTCTTTATACTATGATATTTGATAGAAGTATTTTGGATAAGCCTAAAAATTGGAATGGATTAATTTGTACATCATATAGTATTGTTTAAGTCTATAAATTTTTGATATTGTTTCTGGAATGTTATAATAGTATAGTTTTAGAAAAAGGACAACCCGCAGGACGGGCGACAACTCATCGCGTTGGACAAGGCTGTGGGAATCGAACCCACAACCGAAGTGCAATAGGACTTTATCGCCTACCACTAGCCTACATAAAGTCCCTCGTTTGTAGAAATTAGTTTTATTTTATTAAACAGAATGATAGATGAAGTATAATTCCATTTTTGGAACCATATACGATTAACCTCACCATAGATGGACTTATGTATATATAATATCTTGTGCTAACCTTATTTGTGATAGAGACAGATGGAATGACCTATCATTCTATCGCATGATCTACTAATACTTCAAGAATGAAAAATTCAACTTCATTTATTTAAATAATATATTAAATGTAAATTGTTCATGGAATGACCAACGATGATATTACACTGAAATCCTTTAAGTATTTCTCCTTATGCAAAAATTAATCAACTTTAGGAAAATGATCTTGAAAACCAAAAATGTTATCCTAGTACCCTCATATTTGATGAATCATATGGTACCTTAGATCTTCAAAAATTTATGGCTTTGTGATTATTGGATTTTTTATAGCCATGTTCTCTACCATTCTTCATCAGAACATGATGTTTAGATTTCTCTTCCATATCCATATTTTCACCTATATTCTCCTATGTGGAAACCTAGTGCTGAGTTACTTTGGGTGACCGTTATGTTTATAAATTTCCTTTTTAAAATTAAGTTTTATTATTCCTTTTTACGATGTTGGTTTCTATGAAACAAATTTTAAAGTAGTAAACAATTTATAACCCCGACGAATTTCGGGGGAGAAATTCATTTTAAGGGGGGTAGAATGTAACACCACGATATTTTATGAGAAATATACTTTTTAATTTCTTTGATTTCTGGTGTTTTATGCTCCAACAAGATTATCTTGCACTATAAAAAACACTGTATGAGCTTGTAGTATACACAACACTTTTCTTGGCTTGTGTTGCACGCAAGAGTGACCTTCTTTAAAGCGTGTGTTGTACGTAATACCGAGTTTCACTAAACAACGATATATTGTTATAATATTATTATGAACTATCCATTATGAATAGTATTAACCAAATTTTTAATTTTATAACATTATCATTCATCTTACACATATTCTAAAACATGGTATGAGAATAAAATAAATTTTTCGGGTAAAATAAGTATTTTTAAAAAAATGCAGTTTTGCCGCCTTTTGATGACGCACCCATTTTAAATATAATTTTTGACAAGTTTATAAGATAAATTTGAAAAAATAAACTAATTATTTTGAATCAGGATATAAAAATTTACTTTGGACAAATTTTTCATATTTTTATGATAACTTTCATATTTTGATGAATAGTAAAAATATGTTAAATTTTACTTAAAAGAAACTTTTTTGATCGAGATAATTTATATGGTTAAATTATAATATTGAATGGTTTTAAAGTGTAAATAGAATATATTTTTACTATTTAATATAATTTATGTCATTGTTATTAATTTTACATTGAATTCATAGGTAAGAACATTTTAATATTTTGCAATGTTTTAAACAAAAACCCATTTTTTTCGACAACAGGATTAATTTTAAATTAATCACTACATATTATATGTTTTTAATTTGGAAAAAATGGATTCCATATTTGGAATCATGAGGTCCAGTTTTTTTAAATAGGTAACTTTTATTTTTTAGACATTATGAATAGTAACTACGATTTATTTTATTTACCACAGTTAAAAGTAAATCATGTAATTAAAGGTAACAATAATATTATAAAATTACCCTAACACTTGTATTAATATAATTGTTTTATTATATTTTTCTCTAAAACATACCTGGTTTGAAATTGAATCTATTGGAACCCACTTGGATTAGATTAAGACCTTTAATTTATTTTATTTAAAGGAAAGTGAAATATGTCTCACTCAAACTTTATTAATTAAATTATTTTTAATATAAGGTTATACAGAATATAAATTATATTATAAATACCCATTTGAAAGATAAATTTTTTTTCTTCATCATGGTAATTTATTTTTAATTTTTAAGAAATATGTAATTACATTAATATCTTATACATTAATGATGCATAAATTATTTATTTAGTGAAAAATCAATAATATAGTTTTTATTAAAATAATAATACCCATCAAAAGGACCAAAAACGTGACCAAAACTTATTGGTAGAGTATATATAAACCATAATAATCCAAGGGTATACTTTTGGATCATTTGGAGCCTTATAAAACAAATTATGGCATTTATATTATTTTATTTTTAAATGATGTCAAAGTTGTCACCTTCATAATTTAATAAAGATAACATTTTAAAAGTTGGTTGTTTTAGAATAAAAATTCGAATAAAAGTGTTATTATGAAATAAATTGGATTTATATTAATCTTAGTATTTTATTTTTAATTTTTATACAACAAATAAATATATTAAATAATTATACAAAAATTTTCTAGTAATTATTTTATTAAGAAAAATATCAAATAAATGGTTTTAAAAATATTAAAATAAATATTATATGAAATAATTAATGTGATCCACAAATTTTATAGATAAATATGATATATTAAGAATCTATTAAATATTTTGGTTTGAATATATCTTCTGTGTGGATTTTATTTAAATTCAAATAATTGAATAGTGTAAAAATTGACACTATTGGTATTTTATACAAATAACATATTATTAAATTATTTAAAAAATCACAAAAATATTTAAAAATTACAAATTAAAAATTATATGGTCTAAAATTTCATAATTTATCCAACTATGGACAATTAACAACACATAATTAAGTATTTATAACAATTTAAAATTTAGAATATTATTTCCACAAATAAAATCAAATAGATTAAATAAGGATAAATAAAAATGATAAGGTTTAAAATAAATTCCAAACATGTCCAGATTTTATTTTTTGACAATATTACCACCCTATATCATATCATCTTTGAATTTGAGTCTATTTGGAGGTTTTTATGTGCGGTTTGATTTTATTATAAATTAATATTTTTGAGAGTTTCCTAAAGTGCCCCTCTTCTCTCTTATAAAAGGGAACCTCCTCCCTCTCCACTTCACATCATTTTGAGCTTTCAAACTCGACCAAACTTAACATATTTCTCTTAAAAAATTCCCTAGAGACATAATAGAGGTACGATACTTCCTAAAATACCAACCTTAGTGCCCTAAGAGGAGGTTTAGAAGTGGCATATCAAAGAAGAGGTAATATCTTTTACCAATTCTTTCAAACTTATTTCTTATTCTAATTACTATATATGAGTTATTTCATTATTAGGTAATAAGTAAAGTATCACTTTTATGCTTATATGTTATTATGAATATGAAACAACCATATTCTATATTCTATCCATCTTATGAAAAATGAAATCACCACGTGTGCATACGTATGGCCTACCGTCTCCACGCCGTGGTGTAATCTGTTTTTCATAACCAACCAACTTGGATGGGTATAATAATGGAAGAAATAACTATATACGATTATTTTAAAGTGATATTTATTCTGAAAAATTATACACCATACACTTCAATACAATTCCACAATCATGGGAATGATATTGTCACTCGTGCGTACGTACGACTTACCTTCTCCACGATGCAATGAGATTCATTCTCCATGTTAACCACTCAAGAATGATTATAAAGTATATGTAATAAATAATAATGAAATATATGAAATAATAATGATACTATATTTATGTATATATATTTATATATGTCATTTACTTCCATTTAATTTAATATGAAAACAAAAACAGCGTTCATGCGTACGTACGGCCTACCGTCTCCATGAATGGTGTATTTCATTCCATTTATAGATCAATTATATGTATTAATATATTGAATATATATGATATATATACCATGTTTTACATTATAAAAGTAATTAATCATGATCTAATTAATCATATGAAAAATTACAAGTCAAAACACATACGATAAATGAAACGATTTTACCCAAAATGCTGCTTTAACATGGAATTGACAAATGAATGGGAAATATAAAGTCATATGGAGTAATATATGATATCATCAATATTATTATGGCTCTATTACAAGTTTATAATATGTTTAAACCCACTATACAAGTGTTTTGGACATGTACAGAAGAAATTGGACCTAAGGTAAGGGATAATTATTCCAATCTCGTTCTTATCTGAGATTGTTTATTCATAAGTATTTACTGGGGTTATATTTATCATCTGTGTCCATGTTTTATAAAAAATGTTTTCATAAAGTTTTTACTATTATTACATGTATTTTTATAGTCTTGTTTACCTTTTTTGACTTTTACTATGTGGTGTGGAAGGAATCTTTCTTTTGTTTACCATACGAGGTACTTTTTTACTTTTCCGGAAAAAGTACGAGGAGAATGTTTTTTTAACTTATATGGTGTGAATGGATTTTTAAGATTTCATAACACCTTATTTACATAAAGCTTCCTCTACAAGATTTCATGATTATTTTCAACAAAATTCTTTTCTTTTAAAAATGAACTTCATTTTGAGAAAAGAAAATGATTTGAAAGAAGAAAAGATATTTTCCTCAACAATTCATTTGAAGTGTTTTATCAAAACTATTTTCCATCTATGATGAAATTATTTAATATGGTTATTTTTCAAGTATAATGTCTCTATTATTTACATGGTTTGATTTTTTTATGATAAAATTATATCCATTGTTTTATATGGATTATGTTATGATGGGATGATGTTTATGAAACCCATTTTATTCATTGGGTTATGATGAATGATTTATGTTTATTTTGTGGCACATGAAATAATGATTTCATTATGAGATGGGTGGGACCAATATCTCCCTCCAATTCATTGGGTAATGAATTATATATCATGAGATAGAAATGGATGGAATGGAAAGTAAATATGATTCAGTAATACATGGATGGAACGGTAGGTAAACCTGGTTCATTAATGGAATTTGTCCACTATGATGGTCTTGGCATCAATGCCTTGGATACTATGGAAATCATATCATGTACTTAATGGTTTTATATAATTACATTTTTTATTCCCATGATATATTATCATTATTAATGTTCCTTTATGATATATTCCTTATGTACTGCCAAGATTTATGTTATTACTCATGATTTTGATGTTTTATGTTCATGTTTTTATGTTCTAATGTTTATGGGTTGTTTTATGTTCTCTATGTTTACCCTTACTGAGTATTTTAGCTCACCCTTTTTATGTTTTATTTTCCCCAGGATATAAAGAAAGGTTTTATGTAAGAAAACAAAAGGATAAGATATTTATGGGAGATGTTGAAGATCTTTCACCATGATTAGAAGATTTTGTACTGAGTTTCCAAAGGCACTAAACTAATACGGTCTTTGGGTGTCTGTTTTTGTTATGTATTAAGTATTCTACAAAAGTAATGTAATGTCTATGTATATAAATCTTGGGTCTCTATGAAGACCATATATAAATTGGTAAATAACTAAACTATTTTGTCTCAGGAGCACTAGTGCAGAAAACATTTTTTACGTCGGTTATTTTTTATTATTTACGTCGGTTTTTAGGCGACGTTAATACGGACGACGTTATAAATAACATTTTTTACGTCAGTTATTTAAAACCCGACGTAGTATCCCTAACATCACGGTGGTTATCACGTCGGTTCATATAATAACCGACGTGATAAATATGTGCGGGGGGGCTTTATCACGTCGGTTATTCCCTAAACCGACGTGATAAAACGCCTGGGATATCGTTTATCACGTCGGTTATGTCATAACTGACGTGATAAACCCTTCCCCTGGCCTATTATCACGTCGGTTATTTAAGAAACCGACGTGATAAAAAGGCCTGGGAAACGTTTTAGCACGTCGGTTATCCAATAACCGACGTGGTAAATCGATTCCCAGGCCTTTTAGCACGTCGGTTATATTAAGAACCGACGTGATAAAAGCCCCGGGAACGGTTTATCACGTCGGTTCTAGAAAAACCCGACGTGATAAACCCCTACCGATTTATTTACCACGTCGGTTATAAAATAACCGACGTGAAAGATTTTTTTTTTTAAATAATTGCACTGCTCTCACCAAAAAGAAACCAGAAACCAAACAAAAATAACCATGCCAACCCTCCCCCAAGCCCCAACTGAACCCCACCCTCATCTATACCCACCTAACAACCTGGCCAGCCCTCCCCCACCACATTGGAGCCCCACCACAACCCTTGGACACCCCCCCACCCCTTGGACAGCCCCCCCACCCTCATTTACACCCCCACGACCCCTAGTACAGCCTCAAACACCCATTGGACACCCCTCCCATATACCTTGGACACCCTCCACCCCTTGGACACCCCCCACCCCTTGGACAGCCCCCCCACCCTCATTTACACCCCCAAGACCCCTAGTACAGCCTCAAACACCCATTGGACACCCCCCCCCACACCTTGACAGCCCTCCCAGACCCCTTGGACACCCCCCCGACCCCTGGACACCCCCCTGAGCCCTTGGACAGCCCCAAACACCCCTTGGACACCCCTCCCATATGCCTTGGACACCCCCCCACCCCTTGGACACCCCCCACCCCTTGGAAAGCCCCCCACCCTCATTTACACCCAACCAGCCCCTTGGACAGAACTCCCAGACACCTTGGACACCACTCCCATATCCCTTGGACACCCCCCACCCCTTGGACACCCCCCACCCCTTGGACAGCCCCCCCACCCTCATTTACACCCAACCGGCCCCTTGGACAGAACTACCAGACACCTTGGACACCACTCCCATATCCCTTGGACCCCCCCACCCCACCCCTTGGACCCCCCCACCCCTTGGACAGCCCCCCACCCTCATTTACACCCAATCGGCCCCTTGGACAGAACTCCCAGACACCTTGGACACCACTCCCATATCCCTTGGACACCCCCACCCCTTGGACACCCCCCACCCCTTCAACAGCCCCCCCACCCTCATTTACACCCCCCGAACACTAGGACAGCCCCAAACACCCCTTGGACACCCCTCCCATATCCCTTGGACACCCCCCACCCCTTGGACACCCCCCCCACCCCTTGGACAGCCCCCCACCCCCTGGACACCCCCCCGACCCCTTGGAAACCCCCCCTACCCCTTGGAAACCCCCCCCCCCATCCCCTTGGACAGCCCCAAACACCCCTTGTACACCCCTCCTATATCCCTTGGACACCCCCCACCCCTTGGACAGCCCCCCCCCCCCACCCTCATTTACACCCAACCGACTCCTTGGACAGCCCCAAACACACCATGGACACCCCCCCCCCCATATCCCTTGGACACCCCCCACCCCTTGGACACCCCCCCACCCTCATTTACACCCCCCCGACCCCTAGGACAGCCCCAAACACACCTTGGACACCCCTCCCATATCCCTTGGACACCCCCCAAACACCCACCCACCCCCTTGGAACCTCTCCCCCCATACCAAAATCCAGACCAGAAAAACCATCAACAGTAGACCAAAACAAGAAGTAGAGAAAAATTAAACATTCACTTATATAACATTCAAAACTTACAATGTCAACTTCAAAAAAAACTAAATCCAACCTAAACGACTACGAAATACACAATTACATTGACAATATTCAAAATTACATTTTACATTACAAACAACTAAAAGTCAATCAAACCTGTAAAATAATTTGACCACTCCACTTGTAAGTGTTTGATATCTTCAGCAGTAAAGGGTTGAGGGTCATCAAAAAGCTACAAAGGAAAAGGATAGTAGTCAAAGTGTATAATGAATAAATCAAATTGAAATATTATGAGAAAGAGGAAATCTTACCAGGTCAAAACTCAGAACTGTCCCAGTTGTTATTATTTCATACATAAATCTTAACATGTAATATCCGCATTCGATGATGCCTTGTTGCTCATGACATTTCTGTTTGAATGAGTGTAAATTCAATATATTATTTTTATGTAATAAATCAAAATGTACAAATTATAAATGGATATTTACCTTCGCATGTACATATTTGATCTTGAAATTCCTTTTCTTTGCGCTTTTTCGAAAGTGGACCCATGCCCTGTTAGAAAATAATACGAATGGGGTAAATTTAAAATTCATTATAATATATAAAACTATTGTGAAATTGAAACTTACGTTTCCAATATATTCTTAAAACTTTCTCGCACATCATCATGGAGAGAGCATATCCAATAAAGTGTTTTCTCCCTAGGGAAAAAAACCCCTAACATCCAATGATCCCTGATAAAAGGAAATTTAACGTTAGTGGTTTTTTATGTTAAAAGATAATTAACTCTTTGAGAGGGATGTGTTTCATACCTCTCACAAAAAGGCATCATCCAACACTGTGTGATTACATTCTTTTCAAATCTATCAGCAATATAAAGCATTCTTTGTTCCTCATCCAATGCACATGCTTCAGGGGAGATCAATTGTGGGTCCACGAATCCATATACATCTGTCAGCTCATTCCTCTCACAAATTTTATACAGATACCTAATACAAAGCAGACATAAGTATACATTTTTAATAAATATAACGCAAGGAAAAGGTGTTAAGACTTACATGATAAAAATTTGCACCACGTTGATGCCCAACTTATCTCCAGTGACAAACTCCATGATATCAGTTTTCATAATCCCCACACATAGTTCACGTCCACAGACATGAGCTTCCATTGTAAAGTCATAATGATCCGCCAACAAATTTGAATATCTTGACAATTTGTCAAGACTGCTAGTATCTGCATCTGATGTCATAGCTATCTGTCTTTGTTGTTGTCTATACAGTATTTCTTTACCTTTGAAGTATTCCTGTAAAAATAAATTGAAAAATATATTAGTTTTCAAATGATAAAACATTAATAAAAATATAAAATAAACGATATAACATCCATACCTCTATGGTAATGAGTCGAAGAAGTCTGGATGGCCAAAGTAAAAAAATGGCCGATACTATGTCCAACTGTCGTCACCTCATCTGTAGGTAATGGTATCCGAGCTGATCTATCTATAATATCTTGTACAGTGACCCTCTGATTCTCTACCTCTAACTATTGATGATGAACTGTATCTCCTATACAATATACCATCCCATATGAAACTATATGATGTTGAGGATCATCAACATACAACTCACAATAAGTAGGTAGCTACGGCGGAGGAGGAGGATCAAAAATGGGGTCCACAGGCTGAGGTGGGGGAGTGGGAGCTACTGGGAGAGGTGGAGTGGGAGCTGCACCCTGAAATTGTCTTTGCAAGTCTGCAAACATTAACTGCACCGATGCTCTAATCTTTTCCTCCATTGTCGCATTAATATTATGGACTTCAGCCTCCAAGGATTCTATTTTTTTTTATAAACTCCCTCAACGTTAGAAGTTGAGGAACGTGGCAACACTTTTCTTACCGATACACCTGCCGGATATCCTCTTACACGGCCAGGATGTTCGGGCTTTCCCAATGCCACAGATAAAATATCTTCCCTCCCAGATGGTGTAAATGTCCCCTGTGAACTCTGCTCTTCAAGAGAGTCCTGTAATAATTAATTGAACATTTCTATAATGATTGGAAATATATGACGAAAATAGTAAACTTAAATAAATAAAATAGATATCTTACAATCCTCTCAACTACGAGTCTCGATTCTTCCGAAAGATATTGTCCTTTTTTGCCCTTCCGAGCTCTTTTCCATTTCTCATGTCTAGATGGAGGGTATGGAGGGGCCACCTCTCCAGAGCTTGAAGACTCATCTCTTAGTTGTTGAAATTTTTCTGCCATCATTTGTTCTTCCAATAATGCATACCCTCCCCGAGATAAACTATGAGGGTATACATTTTTAGATTGGATCTCTTGATGAGCTTTCCTTGTTTGCTGTAAATTAAGAATAAGTAATCATTAACAAAACAATAATAAGATCATTTATATAAGAAAGCTTATAAAAGTTTACATTGCCCTTACCAAAAATGATTCTTTTCTTCTACTTTCAAAAAATTGTCTCCATGTGTCTTCATCTATAAAAGGATATATACGACATGGATTCTCACGACTCCTATGAACATAAATGAAATCAGATGAGAGGGTTGATTTGAAATCCCTCCATCTCCTAGCAGCCAACGATAAGCATTTCTTCCTGGCTCCTCCAGTCTCAGGAATATCAAATGTCATCTGATAAAAAAGAGGTTAAAAATATTATATATACTAGAAACATTTAAAGAACAATCAAACAATAGCAAAAGATCTTACCAAAATGGTCTCCCATAGCTGAGAAATTATCGCCTTATCCACACTTCTCCAATCATCATAGAGAATGCTTACTTTTCTCTTAGCCTGAGTTGCTACAAAACCCTTAAAATCTTTAGCATTTGGACCTCTAGGAAGATCATCATCATCAAACTCCACGACTATCCTCTCCTCCTTCATACGGGCAAGTGATAATTTTGGTAAACGTGTGCACCCACGCTTACCAACCTTTGAACTCTTTTTCGTAATAGGAGCATGTGAATGTTCCTCCCCAGATGTATGACCAATATGCTCATCTCTAGAATCATGTGGCTGATCAACTGATTGATCTGTCATTTTCCTTCAAATCAAAAAAACAAACATTAGTTCACAAATAGAAAAGTGTACTAAATTACATAATAGTAAACATTGGTAATATGGTAAGCATGTTAAACAATGATAAACATGGTAAACACAGGCAAAAGGTTGCCAAGGAGTTGGCCCAAGAAAGCTGAAAAGTGGACTCACTGAGTCCACCGGTCAGCCGGTGTGAGCACACCGGCCAGCCGGAGGACCCAGGCAGTAGACTTGCCCACTGCCTGGTGCCACCGGCCGGCCGGTGGACCAGACAGAGCTTTGTTCTGGACCACCGGCCAACCGGTGATCCACCACTGGCCAGCCAGTGCGCCCAGGACTTCTCCTCTTTACGGTTTTTATTGTTTTATCGTTTTGGTTTGATACATGTTTTAATAAGTAAAAAATTTACAGTATCTAACATTATATGAAAAAACTAAATGTAAACAAGAAATAAACTTGTGTTACCTGTAATTTTAGGAATGTACAGTTGGATTGTTTTCCCAAATTCCTTCGTCGTGATCGTTCCTTATGGCACAAACCATGTCTTCAACATACTCATCATTATGTTCTGTTAATCTTTCCATGGAAGTAGGGATATCACATAAATCAGCATCTTCATCAAATTCATCCTCACCAACATATTGGTTTTTCCCTTGTAAAACAACAACTCACTGCATATCTGATTGATCTACTACATAGAAAATTTGTTTTGCATGTGTTGCCATTATAAAAGAATCAGCTGTGTCTTCCAATCTATTCAGATTAACAAGTGTCATTCCAAATTCATCGTGTCTGACACTGTTGTTACCGATAAACCATTTACAGTTAAAAACAGGAACTTTAATTTTAAAGTAATCAGCCTCCCATATGTCTTCAATCACTCCATAATATGCACTTGATGCCGAAATTGGGTTTCTGTCCTTAGCACTCGAAAAATGCATTGCTTCTGCAAACACCAATACACCACTATTCTGAACTGCACTTCTGTTGTTCTGAGCTTTCGTATGAAATGTATAGCCATTAATGTCATAAGCGGACCATGTTATCACATTTAAAGATGGACCACCCACTATCCATTTTAATGTCTCTGATACATCTGATCTACCAAGCAAGGTCTTTTTAAACCATGGCAAAAAAGTTTTGTTGTGCTCATTCAAAATCCACATTTCTTTCTTCTTTGGATGACATTGCTTCAACTCATTAATATGCAATGTGATATACGGTTGAACATCAACTATGTTATTCAAGATGTATGATTCTAACTTCTTCATATGTTCAGCTGACAGTGATTTGACTTTCAAGCCACGAATCCCCTTTCCCTCATTATTAACCCGTTCATGGCGAGATGGAGGCAAACCTATGTGTTGCGCCGTAGCCAAGTAGCTCGTACAAAACTCTGCTACCTCCTCAGAAATATACTTTTCAATAATGGAGGCTTCAGGTCGATATGGATTTTTAACATATCCCTTTAATATTTTCATATACCTTTCAAAAGGATACATCCAACGAAGATATACAGGTCCACAAAGCCTTATTTCTCGAACCAGATGAATCATTAAATGCACCATCATATCAAAAAAAGTTGGAGGAAAATACATTTCCAAATGACAAAGTATAAAAATTGCATCCTTTTCCGAAATGTTCAAAGCATTCACATCAATTGCCTTGTTGCAAATTGAATTGAAAAAATAACACAACCTCATTATAGTCTTTCTGACACGGATGGGCAATATTCCATGCAGTGAAACTGGTAGAATTTGTTGCATCATGACATGACAATCATGTGATTTCATACCTATCAACTTCAAGTCTTTCAATGAGACAAAATTTTTTACATTTGAAGAATAACCTTGAGGCACTTTGATATCATGAAGACACTGACAGAAGCTAATTTTCTCCCTCTTCGATAATGTATGACAAGCCGGGGGAAGAAATGTTCGTCTTCCTTTAGGAGTGGGAGCTAACTCCAAACGTATTCCCATTGACAGTAGGTCTAACCTTGCATTCAACCCATCTTTTGTCTTTCCTTTAATATCTAGCAATGTTCCGATCAAAGAATCACAGATATTATTCTCCACATGCATGACATCAATATTATGTTTGACTTCATGATACCTCCAATATGGTAGCTCAAAAAATATTGACCTTTTCTTCCAAATATGTCTATCATTACCAGATTTCTGTGTCTTTCCCAATGTCACATCAAGGTTTTTCACCCTCTCAAAATACAATTCTTGGGATAAAGGTTGAGGAGCAGTATCAAATTATTGTGAGCCATTGAATGCCTTTTTTAGTCTTCTATAAGGGTGATCCATAGGCAAAAACTTTCGATGACCCATGTACACTGTTTTCCTCCCATGATGCAATTGACAATATGACGTCTGTTGTTCGCAAATTGGACATGCTTTATGCCCTTTAACACTGTATCCAGACAAATTTCCATATGCTGGGAAGTCATTTATAGTGAATAGAAGCACTGCATGCAGTTGAAAATATTCCATTTTATAAGAATCATACACCCTAATACCATCAGCCCATAACAGTTTCAAATCATCAATCAGTGGTGACAAGTATACATCAATATCATTGCCGGGTTGCTTTGGACCAGAGATCATGATACTCAACATGACATATTTTCACTTCATACAAACTTCAGGAGAGAGGTTGTAAATTACAAATAAAACAGGCCATGAACTATGTGTGCTACTGAGGGTTCGGTATGGATTCATTCCATCTGTGCACAAGCCTAGTCTCAGATTTCTAATTTCATTTCCAAATGTAGGGTACTGGGCATCAATTTTCTTCCATTGTAGACAATCAGCTGGATGACGTATTTTTCCATCACATACCCGCTCATCAACATGCCATCTTAACCTTTTTGCATCATGTGAATTAGCAAATAAACGTTTGAAACGAGGAATTATAGAAAGATACCAAAATACCTTTGAAGGGAGCTTTGTAATCTCTACATCAGCTTGTGATTTTTCTTTCACCTTATACCGTGATGTCCCAAATTTAGGACACTCTTTCAGAAATTCATATTCCTTCCTATATATAATGCAGTCATTCGGACAGGCATGTATTTTCCTGTATCCCAATCCCATCGGGCATAATATTTTTTTGGCCTTATAATGTGAATCTGGAAGATCGTTATCTTTTGGAAGAATGTCTTTCATCAATTGTAGCAGCTCTGTAAAACTTCTGTCACTCCATCCATGTTTCACCTTCAGGTTAATCAATCTTAACACCGCCGACAAAACCGTAAAATCTGTACAACCAGGATATAATGGTTTTTCGGCATCACCATATAGACGTGAAACTTTCGGTTCTATCTCAATTTGTTCTGCTACAATATCGCGAATCATTTCTTCAATTCCATCGGAGTTACCATCTTGCGATTCATTATCATCAGTGACATTCTGTCCAGTTTCTCCATGCCAAATCCAAGGGTTGTAACTCGGATTAAAACCATGACAAATCAGATGATCTTTTATCTCTCTACTTTTCAACTTCTTCATATTCAGACATTTCAGGCATGGACAAAAAAAATGTCACTACTTGGAACATTTCGTTTAGCAAATTCCAAAAAGGCATCAACACCTTCCTCATATTCATTGCTCATTCGATGTGTCGTAATCCAACTTCGACTCATTATTACCTATAACAAATAGCAAAAATATATATATTTTTTAGATAAGACAAATATATGTTTATATGAAAAAAATCATAATTTGAATGTAAACAATTTTGAAATATAAAACAAATCGATGTGTAAACCCCCCTGGACACCCCCCGACCCCTCTGGACAGCCCCCCACCCCTCCTGGACACAACCCCAACCCCCGACCTGCTTGGACACCCCCCTGGACACCCCCCAACCCTCTGGACAGCCCCCCCACCCCTCCTAAACACCACCCCCACCCATCCACCCCCTTGGACACCCCCAACGCCCACCCACACCCTTGGACAACCCCCCACACCCACCCACCCCCTTGTAAACCCCCTGGACACCCCCGACCCCTCTGGACAGCTCCCCACCCCTCCTGGACACCACCCCCCACCCCCTACCCCCTTGGACACCCCCCTGGACATCCCCCAACCCTCTGGAGAGGCCGCCACCCACTTGGACAGCCCCCCACACCCATCCACCCCCTTGGACAGCCCCCCACACCCATCCACCCCCTTGGACACCCCCCTGGACACCCCACCGACCCCTCTGGACAGGCCGCCACCCCCTTGGACAGCCCCCCACACCCACCCATCCCCTTGGACACCACCCTGGACACCCCCCGACCCCTCTGGACAGCCACCGACCCCTCTAGAAAGCACCCCCACCCCTCCTGGACACAACCCCCCACCCCCGACCTGCTTGGACACCCCCCTGGACACCCCCCAACCCTCTGGACAGCCCCCGACCCCTCTGGACAGCCCCCCACCCCTCCTGGACACCACCCCCCACCCCCTACCCCCTTGGACACCCCCCTGGACATCCCCCAACCCTCTGGGCAGCCCCCCCCCCCCACCCACCCGGACAACCCCAAATACCCTCTGGAGAGGCCGCCACCCACTTGGACAGCCCCCCACACCCATCCACCCCCTTGGACAGCCCCCCACACCCATCCACCCCCTTGGACACCCCCCTGGACACCACACCGACCCCTCTGGACAGGCCGCCACCCCCTTGGACAACCCCCCACACCCACCCATCCCCTTGGACACCACCCTGGACACCCCCCGACCCCACTGGACAGCCCCCGACCCCTCTAGAAAGCACCCCCACCCCTCCTAGACATAACCCCCCACCCCCGACCTGCTTGGACACCCCCCTGGACACCCCCCAACCCTCTGGACAGCCCCCGACCCCTCTGGACAGCCCCCACCCCTCCTAGACACCACCCCCCACCCCCTACCCCCCTTGGACACCCCCCTGGACATCCCCCAACCCTCTGGGCAGCCCCCCCACCCACCCGGACAACCCCAAATACCCTCTGGAGAGGCCGCCACCCACTTGGACAGCCCCCCACACCCATCCACCCCCTTGGACACCCCCCTGGACACCCCACCGACCCCTCTGGACGGGCCGCCACCCCCTTGGACAGCCCCCCCACACCCACCCATCCCCTTGGACACCACCCTAGACACCCCCCGACCCCTCTGGACAGCCCCCGACCCCTCTAGAAAGCACCCCCACCCCTCCTTGACACAACCCCCCACCCCCGACCTGCTTGGACACCCCCTGGACACCCTCCAACCCTCTGGACAGCCCCCCCACCCCTCCTAAACACCACCACCCACCCCCTACCCCCATGGACACCCCCCTGGACACCCCCCAACACCCACCCACACCATTGGACAGCCCCCCACACCCACCCACCCCCTTGTAAACCCCCCTGGACACCCCCCGACCCCTCTGGACAGCCCCCCGCCCCTCCTGGACACCACCCCCCCACCCCCTACCCCCTTGGACACCCCCTGGACATCCCCCAACCCTCTGGACAGCCCCCCCACCCACCCGGACAACCCCAAATACCCTCTGGAGAGGCCGCCACCCACTTGGACAGCCCCCCACACCCATCCACCCCCTTGGACACCCCCCTGGACACCCCACCGACCCCTCTGGACAGGCCGCCACCCCCTTGGACAGCCCCCCACACCCACCCATCCCCTTGGACACCACCCTGGACACCCCCCGACCCCTCTGGACAGCCCCCGACCCCTCTAGAAAGCACCCCCACCCCTCCTGGACACAACCCCCCACCCCCGACCTGCTTGGACACCCCCCTGGACACCCCCCAACCCTCTGGACAGCCCCCCCACCCCTCCTAAACACCACCACCCACCCCCTACCCCCTTGGACACCCCCCTGGACACCCCCCAACACCCACCCACACCCTTGGACAGTCCCCCACACCCACCCACCCCCTTGTAAACCCCCCTGGACACCCCCGACCCCTCTGGACAGCCCCCCGCCCCTCCTGGACACCACCCCCCACCCCCTACCCCCTTGGACACCCCCCTGGACATCCCCCAACCCTCTGGACAGCCCCCCCCCCCCCCCCACCCACCCGGACAACCCCAAATACCCTCTGGAGAGGCCGCCACCCACTTGGACAGCCCCCCACACCCATCCACCCCCTTGGACACCCCCCTGGACACCCCACCGACCCCTCTGGACAGGCCGCCACCCCCTTGGACAGCCCCCCACACCCACCCATCCCCTTGGACACCACCCTGGACACCCCCCGACCCCTCTGGACAGCCCCCGACCCCTCTAGAAAGCACCCCCACCCCTCCTAGACACAACCCCCCCACCCCCGACCTACTTGGACACCCCCCTGGACACCCCCCAACCCTCTGGACAGCCCCCCACCCCTCCTAAACACCACCCCCACCCCCTACCCCCTTGGACACCCCCCAACACCCACCCACACCCTTGGACAGCCCCCCACACCCACCCACCCCCTTGTAAACCCCCCTGGACACCCCCCGACCCCAAATCCATGCACCTATGCCATGGTTGTGTGTGAATAAAGTAGTAACAACTGTAAAAGGGCAACCCATCCAAATGGACACGCCCCAACCCTCTCGGGGATTTATAGAAAACGATGAAAAATTAGTGAAATCATAAAATTACTCAATATTGCAAGTCGAACAAATAGATCTAGGGATGATAAATAAGATTATGGTGCCAAAACGAGTTAAAAGGGTTCGCAATCGAAGAATCTTAGCTAGTTTCAACAAAAAAATCACAACACATATATATATACTATCCACGAAAAAAAACGAACGAGTGGGAGGATTACCTGAGTGCTGCGAGTTTAGATGATTGATCCGAGGAGATTAAATATGAGAAACGATGATCGCAAAACGAATCTAAACCAACGAAATAGACGAGCCGATTCGGGTTTACGCGCGAGAGAGACGAGTCGCGACTGTCAAAGGTAAACTCGCGAATGACAATCCACGGGTCTGGGTAAATTTTTAAATGAGTTATCACGTCGGTTATTCAATAACCGACGTGATAATTGTTTTAAAAACATTTATAACGTCGGTTATTTCAATAACCGACATAAAAACCTTCCTCCGATTCATTTTTTACGTCGGTTATTTTATAACCGACGTTATAAAGGGCTCAAAATCCACGTTTTTTTACGTCGGTTATGGAATAACTGACGTCAAAAACACCTGCGGATTCTTTTTTTACGTCGATTATTTTATAACCGACGTAAAAAAGCCTTCAAAAACCGCGTTTGTTACGTCGGTTATTCAATAAACGACGTAAAAAGGCCTTCGAAAACCGCGTTTTTTACGTCGGTTATAAAAATAACCGACGTAAAAAACGAAGCCGCGCGATTAATAACGTCGGTTATAAAAATAACCGACGTTAAAGGTGTACCGAACACAGGTTTTTACGTCGGTTAAGAAATAACCGACGTAAAAAACCACGTTTTACATATTATGACGTCGGTTTTATATAACCGACGTAAAAAATGGTGACGTAAAAAACGTTTTCTGCACTAGTGGAGACCTACTGATGCATCAAGGGGCTATAAATGGACCCTCGTGTCACTTACTAAGTCCAATACATTCCACATATGAAAATGGTGAAACATAACATAAACATTCGTATTAAAACACGCATACTAAATGTTTATACTTTAACCATAAACCATGAATGGTATAAAAATATCACATACATAGTAATTTTTTTTGAAATATTTAATACAATATGTAATATTTAATCATAATAAATCATCAACAATTAGGCATAAAATCCATAAAAATATTGTTTTATGATGTTTAACATTATAATTACCATGATCTCTATCACCATCCATCAGAACATGATTGATAGATTTATCTTATATTGTTATCTTTTCCCCATATGCTAACGTTATCCTAGTAAAAAGCTTAATATTTTGGTGACCTTTTCATTTATGATTTTCCTCTTATTAAGAGGATGTTCAATAACATTATTTCTGATGTATATTTCCCACAATGTCATTTTTAAAAATCAATGTCTATTATTCATATTTCAATATCAATTTGCGAGGACACAATTTATTGAAGGATGGAAGAATTTGACACCCAAATGATTTAAAAATAAATTTAATATATATTTTAATCCAGAAAATACCAAGTGTTTGTGAAACAACTATTTTTTTATATTTATGTAAACCAGATAAATAAAATCTATCCATTAAACATAAATTTTCTACTTCTATGAATTGAATTTCAAAAAACATATACACATTGTTGCGATCAGTAACATATTTAGTTTCTAATAAGATCAACATATTTTTTTGTGAATAGTAACTTGACCCTTTTGAATAGAAATAATACTCTTATAAATAGTAATATGATCCTTATGAATAGTAAACCAGACTAATGAATTGTAAACTGACCCATGTTTGTATAAATAATATTTTTACATCTTATAATTTAATGTATGATATATGTATCTAATAGTATAGATAACTGAATATTTGAAAAATTATTAATTAAGTTTCAGTATTTTTTGAGTAATAAATATTTAATTATAATCTTATAAATAAAAAATTATTTAAAATAATATTCATTTTGATAAAATGAATTCAAAAATAAATATATTTTTTTCATATAATATTTTTATGAGACCTTATTTAATTTTTGAAAGTTTCCTAAAATTAGTTATAGATTCAAAATATTTATTTTTCGAGTAAATGATTGTTTTAATTAAAAAATAAATTTATCATATTTGGAAAATTATTTCCATGAAATGGAGTTCATTTTTAGATTCTACATTTAAATCAATGGGTATATAGATATTTTTTATTTTTCTAAAATTGTTGAATTTTTGGTCAATTGTAATATATGGTAATTTATAGTATTTATACATTAGAAGTTAAATAAACTATTCCTAACATCATGAATGATGTTAGAACCCTTATTTCAAACTCACATGAACTTATTACTATAATTATTCATAATAATTAATATTATTTCTTTTCTTTAGAAAAATAATAAAATAATGAATACAATAATGAGAAATCACCCCTCTCCTCCAGTATTAATACCACCCCTCACCATCTCTTCTCCTCACACCATTCAATATTTGAGCCTCATCAAATTTATAACACACATTCTTTTTATTACACACCTAACCCTGATTTATTACATAAAATATTTACTTGATACAACATAGAATATTGAGAGGTCTAGTGTATTTGGGGCTTAGTAACATTGCATAAAATCTTAGAACATAAAACAAACAACATCTTTATTGAAAACTTACTTTACATGACCACTACATTCCCTTGTACATAGCACTGCATTGGATAACCTAAGGACATGCATAAGAAAAGGGTGAGCTATAAATCCCAGTAAGGGAATAAATATAGAATAACATAAGGAATAAAATACATGTTAGACAATAGGAATATCAATGGAGCACAAGAGAAGCATTAACATAAAGGCATGATAAAGCATGATAATCATAACATGGAAATGTGGCAACAAAATTTAACATGGAATTAGCATGAGCCAAAGCTCATTTCACATAGAGAATGAGTAAACCCTCATTTCACATGAATCATGAGTAAAACCTAGTTTCACTTGAATTAGCATGAGTCAACACCCATTTCACAATACATATCATGATACTATACTTTACCCAATGCATTGGAGCGCTATCAGGGCACACCCTTCTTAAAAATTTCATTTCCTGCATAAGTGTGCCACATGGATCATATAATGTGGAATAAATCAATATCATAAGTTATTCCATGATTAAGTAATTTGGAATAAATATAGAAAATTACCATTAAACATGTATATGTTCATGAAGGTTAACACACTTTATAGAGACATGGGTATGGTATTCACTACACAATGATCTTGGATTGAAAAAACATGGTGCAATTTCGGCTGCAAAACGACGTGACATAAGGATTCATAAAAATGGTTGATGAGATAGAAAAGGGTGTCTAATAATATTTAAATTAAATGGACAGTAATTTTTTCATATAGATACATGTCCTAACAAACTTAATGCAATTTAGATGCATAATACAAAAAATTACTTGGATGTAAAATATGAGAGAGAAATCCCTCTCGGAATTTCAGCATTGTAACGGGTGTACATGGGAGACATAAATGAGAGATAAATGGGTCTCCCATAATCCAAAAATAAATAGGAAAGTATGGGGGAGTTTCTAAATCATACCCAAACATTTTTAATTGAAAACAAAAGGGCATAACAACTTAAAGAAAATTGGAAAAAATGGGAAAGGAAGAAATCCCTTACTTGGAAGTGTGATCCCAAAGGCTTGGGAGAGGCTTGAGAGAGGATTCTTGGGAGATTGGGGCACCTTGGGAGGATTATAGAGATATGAGTACAGGGGTTGGTCTAACTACAAAGGATTTCAGTGAAGAGGAAGTGAGATATTGGGTGGGTTTATATAGGGAAGGAGAGGGAATTCTTTATTATTTAGGTTTGGGACACCTCACATTAAACTAATCAATAGTACAAACCATACCATTGTTGTTGCTAATAGTTTTTTCCAAAGGGGAGTGGAAAAAAATATTTTATAATTCCAATGTCCGAACTTCTTAAAATAATAGGGTTGCTTATGTGGAGGTGAGTCACACTCTCAAGGAAAACAATTTAAAAAGACAATATGTTTTATAAGTCTTGGGGAGTCCCCAAAAGCTTTTTAAAACAAATAAAACAAATATAAAATGAAATAATTTTAATTATAAAACATATATTGGCATAACAAAAATTTTATAGTATTTTATTACGTCACTATTGGGTCATTATGATGTCATAAAACACATTATATATTTAAACGGTATTTAATTTTTACCCAAAAATTCGTCTATCTCAGAAAATTATGAAAAATTCACTATTGGATAATTTTGAAGTCCTGATTCCAAAAATAATATTCATTTTATCTAAATAATTTTATAAATATGTGAATTTTTACTTTTAAATTAAAAATCGTCATTTACCAAAAATTCATGGGTTTTGACAAAAAACTGTTTTCATACCTTAATAAACATTATAATTGAATTCATAAAATTATATGATCATTTATATTTAATAAAATATAAGTTAATAATAATATTTATTAAAATGTTATTTAATTAAAAAATTCATTAATTCATCAAAATAGATTTCTTAGTTGAATATTAACTAAAAATACTATTGGTGCTTTAAAAACTATTTACAAAGTAACAATAATATAATGAATGCACATTCTTTATACAAAAATAATGTACATAGTCATAGTGCTAGGGTATTTTTTCATAACCCCTTATAACACCTTCATAAGAACAAAGGGTAAGGTGTGCGATGGTGGCAGACTCTTGGGGTGGCTCAGATAACATCGCTCGGTGGTAATCTCAATTAACTTCCACTTCTCCTATAGTCGGTTCCGCTCAAGCTTAACATGTTTAAGATCGACTTGGGCTTGGTCAAGAGAAAATTCCAATAATGCCACCTCCTTTCTGAGCTCCAAAAAATGGGCTTCGTATAGGGAAAGTCTATTGGATGAGGCCATCACTTTCTTTGTCTGAGTAAATTGGATTTGTTAAAGCCCTATATTTATACTAATCATGTGATCACTATTCAACGGCTATATTAGAAACGATCACAATTCGTAATGGTATTTTAAAATCCAGAAACATAAAACCAATGAAGTTCACATTTTATATAACCATAATAAGACATTTAATTAGATCAATAGGAATTTTCATTAATGAAAGTTTGGGTCATTACAATCTTCGCCCCTTAAGAAAAATTGTGTCCCCGCAATTTGATTACATTCCAAAAGAACTCAGAAATTTATACAGGACTTCAGGGTTACTTACCCACCACCATTAAGCATTCCACAACCCTCATTATCATGTCGATCATAGAGATATAGGGTCCACTTAGTGAAAGAATCCTTCAATGTCCATTCAAAGTATTTCACTTCCTTAGTCCAGACGTAGTCCGTGCAACATTAATCGTACCGATGAAAAATATGATGAAATTTTAGAAAAAAAATGTTTTTAACATATAGTTTCAAAACATCACCATGTACTAGGTTTTTATAAAATAGTATAACATAGTAAAATTTTAAATTTTTGAAATGTGGTTCTTCTAATATATTGTCTATGTTTCCAAAAAAACCTGGAAGACAAGACTATATATATAGAGGCTGATTGGAGGTCTCCCTCTTTGGCATCTATTCTAAAGTCAAATAGTGCATCATACTCTCTGGATAGGGTAAAATATTTGAAAATACCCTGATGGTACCTCCCTCATCTTGAAAGGTGGTAGAGTTGGAAGCATAATATTTGATCATAGGTGTTCCATGATCCTTGATTTCGTGGTATGGAGGATGTGTTTGATATTTCGTAGAGCATCTTGCAAGAGATTTGGACATTGGTAATGGTTTTGATTCTATGTGAGCTTGACTTAACAATAATTATAGCTATTAAGTCCTCTGGATGGGACAAGAGTGTTGTATGAGGTTCTTCCCCTTCCATCTCGAAACTATCCTTTATCCTGCTGATGAAACATATCAAATTTTTAGTTACCCTCTAGACATGATAATATTTTGATATTAAACTACTTAAATTTTAACAATTTATTATTCCTTAATTAAAGGAGAGTAATGGGTAACAATTAAAGGGTAATCCAAGGACAAAACTGATGACTTATAAATAACTTTTATTTCCTTAACTTATGAATTGGTAGGCTTCAATCTATGTTATCCATGATCTACTTTCTAACATATATTCTTAGGGGATTTTTTTTAATTCCCTTAATAAGGGTTCATACTAAGCTTGTGAATTTACCAAAGCATATCCTCTGGGAGTTTCGTAACCAAGAGTGCAGTAAGGACTATTGTCGTGCAATAGTTCCAATTCGAGTCTAGCTCAAAGCGGTGGTTTTAGGTTTTACCCCTAGGATACATCTATGTCAGAGCTGCCTCTACCTGCTCGTATCCTGAAAGGGATGTATTTGCTTGAAAAACCACTTAATCAATACTCACAAAAAATTAGGGATGTTTTTATACTAATTCTTGTCTCTAAGTCTTAACTATGGTTTTATATTCCTAATCCCAAAAATAACTAAACCTATCCTCTGATACCAACTATAACAACCCTGCTTTTTATTACACTTAAACCTTATTTATTACATAAAATATTCACTTGATACAACATAGAATATCAAGAGGTCTAGTGTCTTTGGGGATTAGGAACATCAAATAACATCTTAGAAAATTAAAACACACAACATCTTTATTGAAAACTTCATTTACACGACCACTACATTCCCTCGTACTTAGCATTGTATGGGATAACCTGAGGACATGCATAAGAAAAGGGTGATCTATAAAGCTCTGTAAAGAAATAAACATGGAATAACATGATGAATAAAATACATGTTAAACAATAGGTATATCAAGGGAGAACAAGAGAAACATGAACATAAAGGCATGATAAATCATGATAATCATAACATGGAAATGTGGCAACAACACTTAAATGGAATTAGCATGAGCCAAGGCTCATTGCACATGAAGCATGAGTAAACCCTCATTTCACATGAAGCACGAGTAAAACCTCATTGAACATGAATTATCATGATTCAACACCCATTGCACATGACATATCATGATACTATACTTTACCTAATGCATTGGAGCGTTATTAGGGCGTACCCTTTTTAAACATTTCATTTCATGCATAAGTGTGCCACACGAATCATATAACATGGAATCAATCACCATTATAAGTTATTCTACAATTAAGTAATGAGGAATAAATAAATGAAAGTACCATTCAATATGAATATGTGCACAAAGGTGAATACCCTTTATAGAGACATGGGTATGGTATTCACTACACAATGATCTTGGCATGGAAAAACGTGGTGCAATTTCGGCAGCATAATAGCGTGACATAAGGATTCATAAAAATGGTTAATGAGATATAAAAGGGTGTCTAATAATATTTACATGAAATGGATAGTAATGATGTCATATAGATATATGTGCCAACAAAATTAATGGTATTTATAAGAATAATACAAACGAATTACTTGTATGAACAAGAGGAGAGAGAAATCCCTCTCGGAATTTCAGCATTTTAACGGGTGTACACGGGAGGCATTAATGAGAGATAATGGGGTCTCCCATCATCCAAACATAAATAGGGAAGTATGTGGGAGGTTAAAAATCATACCCTAACATTTTTAATTGAAAAAAAAGGAAATAACAACTTAAAGAAAATTGGACAAAAATGAAAAAAGAAGAAATCCCTTATTTGGAAGTGTGATCCTAAAGGATTGGGAGAGGCTCGAGAGAGGTTTCTTGGGAGCTTGAGGCACCTTGGGAGGATTCTATAGATAGGAGGGCATGTATTGGTATAAATCCAAAGGCTTTGAGTGAAGAGGAAGTGGGATCTTAGGTTATTTTATATAATAAAGGAGAGGAAATTATTTATTATTTAGGTTTGGGATACCTCACATTAAAATAATCAATACCACAAACCAGCCCATGGTTTTTGCCCATGGTTTTTTAGAAATGGGAGTGGAAAAAAATATTTTTTAATTCCAATGGACGAACTTATTAAAATAATAGTGTAAAGACCAGGAAATTTCAAGGAAATTTTTTTCTTAAATTCTTTAGAATTTTACGAGTCTGCAGTTTCTGACGGCGCCTGATTCTGAGTCCTGGTGTGCCCGAAATCATTTTATGAGGTTTTTTTCAGGTATGTTCAGTAAAATTACGTGCGGGTTTTTCTATATATTGAACTGGTGCTCAGAATTGAAATCTGAGGACATCGATGAACTCGCAGTGCTGGTATTCTCTTAAGGGAACATTTACCGCAGTTGTGTTTTATACAGGATGGAAGTTATATTTTGGGATTTCTACTTAAAAGTTAGAAATTAAATAAAAATGTGTAGTAACACATTTTTAATTAGTTGGTGGTTTTTATCTCCAAAGAAAGGTTGGTGGTGGGGCCCACCCCCACATAACCTCTCATGAGAGGATAATGTGTGGTGGGGCCCCCATGAACTTAAACTTTTCACCTCCCCTCAACTCCCTTTAAACTCCCCTTTGAATTAAATGAAGCCACCTCTCGTCTTTTAAATTTTTAAACCCTCCACCTTCTCATTATTAAATGTCAACACCTAAGATTAATTAAATGCCACATTTAATTAATCTTTTTGAATTCATTTGAAATTGTTTTTCCAACATTAAAAGAAGGGATTTCATTCTTTTTATGAGGTTGGCATAAACTTTCTTTGGTGGAACTTGGGAGGATTTGGAGGATATCACCCTCTCCAGCGAAGAACATGAGGAAATAGATCGTCTTCCTCCACTTCTTCAATCGGGGCAAGAAAGAAGGCGACGCCAAAAAGAACACCATCTACCTCCATATTCCTCCGCATCAAGGGAGAAGACGCCGCTGTCACCAATGACAACATCTCTCCCTCCGACGTTGATGGAACGAAACCGTCTTCTGCGACGTCGTTTTCTGCGACTAAGAAAATTTACCTTGAATCGAGTTAGGGGGAAATATGGATTATTTATTTATTCTTACGTGTGTATTATACCCTCGCACATTGGCGATTGATTTTGGTTGGTGGTGATCAAGTTGTTATCATCTAATGTGGAGTGTACGAGCCGAACAAACACGGCCCGACGTCCCTCCGTTGAAACTTTTTTATGTTGGTGATGGAGACGGAGCCGGAAGGGCGCGGTGTCATTTCACTGCGCCGGAGGAAAGAGGCCATGACCATGAGGCGGCGACAACCAGAGCCTGCGGCTAGGCCGGGCCACGGCGGTGGAGGACTAATGCCGTCGTGCCGGCCGCGTGGGGGAAACCGCGGCCCGCAAGCGCAGGCTGCTTGGCCGAAGAAGAATCGGCCGGCTAAAGCCGATCGGGCCGGAGAATCGCGACCCTGTTAGGTGCCGCGTTGGGGAGGAACCGCGTCCCGGTTCCGCGGGCCGCTCGGCAGACGAACCGGTCGGCTGCCTTCCAGCCGGGATGAAGGAAAACCGTGGCGCCTATGGGCGCCGCATGCAGAGGAACCGCGCCAGCAACCACGGGCCGCTCGCACCGGGTAGTAAGGAGGGATGATGTCGTTCGGTGCCGCTGGGCGAGCCGAACCGGCCCACGACCTGGGCCGGGTCCGCGGGTGGGCCGCGCCCCCACTGGGCCGGGCCGACCCCCCAACCGGGTCGGACCTGCCGGGCCGGGTCCCTGGGTGGGCTGCACTCCACCAGGCCAGGCCAACCCCCAGCTGGGTCGGACCCGCCAAACCAGGTCGGGCCGACCCGCCATCCCACTGGGCTTGATGGGTCGGGCCCGTTTCTCTTAAACGCGAATATCTTCTAGACCGCGCGTCCGATTGACGCGTCGTCTACGACACTGGGATCCTCGTGATGAGGTGGTCCTTTTTCAATACTCTATGTCAGTTTTGGACAACTTTGGGAAATGACCGGGTTTGGAACGAGCGTAATTCCAACCGGGCCCCTGGAAGGGAAATGCTAATAAATCTCAGACCGGGCGCCCGATTGACGCGCCTTCTATCGCGTTGGGTTTCTTTTGATGAGACGGAACTTCGAGATACATCAACTCAGGACTTATTTGATGTATCAATTCTTTGATCGAGGAGCGGACCCTCCCGGAATCGAGTGTGATGTGTGCGGGAACCCTAGAGCTAGCAGCGACTGCGACGACTACTGTACTGGGATCCTCCATGGGTTCGGCAGTGATGATTTCTATACTAGGATCCTTCGTGGGTTCGATAGTGATGAATTTTGTACTGGGATCCTCAGTGGGTTCAATAGTGATGAATTCTGTACTGAGATCCTTTGTGGGTTCGACAGCGATGACTTCTGTACTGGGATCCTCTGTGGGTTTGACAACGATGACTTTTGTTCCAGGATCCTATGTGGGTACGACAGAGGAGATGATTCAGAGGCTACATATAATCATCTCAACCCCTCTTCGTGAGTTGTATACCTGTGTGAGCTGAGTCTTGACTTTCAATCATTATCATCGATGTGATTGACAATACTTCCTGTGTGGACTGGGTTGTGCTTGGGCTAGAGAGTTGGAGTTGAACTGTGGTTGATAACTTAGGTATATGTATGGGAATATACCTAAGTAGGGTTGGTTGATACTTTGTGATTGTATCTCTCTTCTTTGGTTTATCCTTCGTGGATTATGGGAGACCTTTGGGGGTCTTGGGGTCCCTACTGAGTATCGTTATACTCACCCCTGCATTGGCTATGCCCGCACTTCATTGTGTTGATTGTAGACGACGGACAACACTGATCGAGGCAGAGTGTTTTGGAGCTAGACGATACCCGGAGGTGGACCACTTGGAGAGACGTACACAGAGCGGACGGACGGACCTTAGGTGCTGAGGAGGCCATCTGTACCCACCCTTCTGGTGGGATTTCTAGAGGATGACTTAGTAGTTGCTATTTACTTTTCTGCAGTTTTACTTTACTGTTGGAATTGTATTTCCGGTCCCTTTCCTTTTAGCACTTTCTCTTGTATTTGGTTTTACTTTGTGTTTATTTTTATTTGTTGCCTCTACCACTTGTGTTCAGACTGTGTGTGCGTTATAGGTTAAAAAGGCAATTCCTTCCCTTTTATCGGGATTATGCCTTTGGTGCTAGTCG
The DNA here is from genome assembly GCA_963277665.1 of Viscum album. Lineage (NCBI taxonomy): Eukaryota > Viridiplantae > Streptophyta > Magnoliopsida > Santalales > Viscaceae > Viscum > Viscum album. Next base: position 2,001,694,294 of record OY728157.1, read on the forward strand.
TCAGCCCCTGCCATATGGAAGGCAGGCTTGGGGTAGTCACGACATGAGCCCCGAGGACGGGTCGTGACAAATTGGTATAAGAGGAGTCGGTTCTACCACAGAACTTAGACTCTGATTCTTTTTTGTGAAGCAAAAGTGTTAAGAGTATTGAGTGTGGTTTTTAGTCCAGGGAGTCCAGTGTTGGTGCGGTGGCCGACGTATCCATAACCTAGGACCCTGACCTCTGATTTCCGACTCAGTGCACAAAAACACTGATTGCGTGTGTGTTGCCTTTGAAAAAGTTTTCTTCGTGATTACTTTGTGTTAGCTCACCATGTATACTGTTTTAACCATAGAGAACCTATTTCTTTTCAGGATGACCCTACAAAGGCAGCCAGCTAGGGTTCTAAGTTATGTACGAGATGGTATCCCACCAAGCGTTGAGGCCTCGGTGCAGGGTCTCATCACAGCGGAGGCACCAGCGGTACCACTACCCGCTGGGCCACTGATACCACCAGCCCCAGTAGTAGAGAGTGCACGCCGCCTGAGTGTGTTGAACGAGTTCTAGCGCTAGAGTCCTCCCAGGTGTCTAGGAGAGATGGACCCACAGGTAGCTGAAGATTGGCTGGAGGCTGTCATGAGAGTTTTCAGATTGGTAGGGACACCATCCGACCTCATGGTGATCCTTGTCGCGAGTCTCCGACATGTAGAAGTAGGAAGATGGTGGAGCTTGATGCTCCAGGTTCATGACAAAGCATCATTACTTTGGATAGACTTTGACAGTCTCTTCCGCTCGGAGTTTTTTCTAGTCACCCTTCGTGCAGTGCGGATATAGGAGTTACTTCATTTGCAGCAGGGCAGCATGACAGTAGCTCAATACTCAGCGAGGTTCACTGACCTATCATGCTAATCCATGGATATGGTACGAGACCCATTCTTCAGGGCCCAGACATTTGAGTAGGGACTCAGGCATGAGATCAGGGCTTCGATGATTCCCCTCAAAATCCCGACGCAGGCGGGGGTGCTGGAGCGAGCCCTTCTAGTGGAGAGTTTTCTCACTGAGCAGTCACCAGTGGCAAGACCCACCGCAGGATGACACATAGAAGAGTCTTCTGTAGCCGGAAGTAGACAGTTGATACAGAGGTCCAAGCGGACCAAGCCATCAGGTGGGAGACCTCAGGATACTGGTTTGGATGTGCAGGGCACATGAAACAGAGCCAGCCATACGAGGAGCATGCGGTTCTATTCATGCGGAGGGCATGGTCACATGGCTCGAGACTACCCGACCATCCATGCGGATGAGCAACAGATAGTAGAGGGACCTCCCAGGCAAAGGCATATGTTCGACCATGGTGGTCCACTAGGAGAAGGCGGACGTGGTAGAGGAGCTGGCCGAGTAGCGGGTGGTGGACGACGTTTCGAGGCTCTACCACCACCACCACCAGGAAGTCCACCTCGACCATAGGGAGATGGCAGACAGAGGTGGGATCAGCTCCATGAAGTTGATTCCTATGACCACGGTGCACCTGAGATGATTTGAGGTATTATATGTGTCTACTCGACCCTTACTACAGTACTTATAGACACAAGTGCAAGTCATTATTTTATTGTCGCTTCCCTTGTTCGGAGCTCGGAGATTCCGATGAATCCGTTAGCTCAATCCTTAAGGCTAGATACTCCTACGGGAGCAGAACCGACAATTATGCACTGGTTCCGGTAGTGTGAGATTACTCTAGGAGGCAAGAGCTTCGGCTGGGATCTTCTTGTAGCGGCATCGAGGCCTTATGATGTCATCTTGGGTATGGATTGGTTATCTACAGTCCATTCTCAGATCGATTGTATTAGGAACAAAGTGAAGTGTGTCTGCACAGATGGGACCAGGTTCACCTTCACTAGTGAGAAGGGAGAATTTTTAGCATAGTATGGACTCACGCAGAGGAGGGGCAGCCGATCACACATCAGTTGGCTAGTCTCATCCTCGGAGCGGTTGATGTGTGGAGTCCGAGTTTTCCTGTTGTGGTGGATCAGTATGCAGGTGTTTTCCCTGACAACAATTCAGGATTACTTCCTCGTAGAGAGGTAGACTTATACATTGAAATATACCCCGAGACAACACTGATATCTACCCCAGCATATCAGAGGGCTCTCGCAGAGCTTCGTGAGCTGTAGGTACAGTTGGAGGGCTTGTAGGGAAAGGGATTTATCCGACCCACTGTTTCACCCTGGGCATCTCCGATTTTGTTCACCAAGAAGGAGGATGGGATCTTGCGACTGTGTGTTGACTAATGTCTCTTGAATTAGGTGACCGTGAAGAACAAGTACCCACTTCTGAGGATTGACAACCTCTTTGATCAGCTCAAGGGATCACGATGGTTCTCGAAGATAGATCTCAGGTCAGGATATCACCAGATCAGAGTTCAAGACGAGGATGTGCAGAAGATGGCCTTCAGGTGTCGGTATAGACACTACGAGTTCTTGGTTATGACCTTTGGTGTAACCAATGCTCCAACAGTGTTCATGAGTCTCATTAATAGGATCTTCTAGACTTACCTCGATCACTTTTTCATAGTCTTCATTAATGACATACTGATTTACTCGACTACTGAGGAGGAGCACACCTACCATTTGCGGGTAGTACTGGACACAATCCGAGAGCACTAGCTTTATGGTAAGCTCTCGAAGTGCTAGTTATGGATTCGAGAGGTTCACTTCCTGGTACACATCATCTCGGAGGCTGGAGTTGCAGTGGACCCAATGAAGATTGAGTCAATACTTGCTTGGGAGCCACCCAGGAGTGTGACGGAGGTACGAAGTTTCCTGGGTTTGGCTAGATACTATTGGAGATTTGTGCCAGACATCTCTAGAGTTGAAGCACCTCTTTCATCATTAATGAAGAAGGGGAAACCCTTCGTGTGGTCAGATAGATGCCAGCAGAGCTTTCAGAAGATGAGGCAGAGGTTGACCAGTGCGCCCATCTTGAGGCTACCAGAGGAGGGCGTAGGGTACATAGTTTACTGTGACGCATCAGGGGCCGGACTCAGGTGTGTCTTGATGAAGGAGTGAGTAGTGATCATGTATGGTTCATGGTAGTTGAGACACCACGAGTATAACTACTCTACCCATGACCTAGAGTTATCAGCAGTGGTCTTCGCTTTGAAGATGTGGCGGCACTACCTAATGGGCGAGCGCTTTACAGTCTACTCTGACCACCAGAGTCTCAGGTACATCTTCTCATAGAAGGACCTAAACCTGAGACATCAGCGATGGATCAAGTTCCTCCAGGGATATGACTTCGAGATAGTCTATACTCCTGGGAAGGGGAACTTTGTAGCAGATGCTCTCAGTAGGAGATCGAGCATTCAGCTGCTAGGAGAAGCCACAAAGTAACTGGCCGCGTTGTAGATATACTTTGTGGATAGAGATGGAGAAGCCTTTCTGCAGTCTCTCACAGTCACTCCTCCACTCCTTCAGCGAGTCCGGGAGGCACAATGTGGAGATGTTGACTATGAGACGCGGCGTGCTCAGATATCCTCAGGGAAGGCACTTGATGGGTGTTCTGAAGGTGGGGAGCATGTCATCCGCTTCAGAGGACGTACCATGGTACTAGTTGCACTACAAGAGGAGGTGTTGAGGGAGTTTCACACTTCCCCTCTAGCGGTACATCCAGGAGTTGCGAATTTGTATCAGGACCTCAGATGACAGCACTGGTGGCCAAGTATGAACAAAGCAGTAGCAGAGTTTGTATCGCGATGCCTCACTTGTCAACAAGTGAAGGTAGAGCACCAGGTACCAGCATGCTTGGTACAACCCTTAGAGATCACAATGTGGAAGTGTGATAGGATATCCATGGATTTCATGATGGGACTTCCACGTACATCCAAATGACACGACTCTATCTGGGTGATCGTAAACCGACTCACCAAGTCGGCCCACTTCCAACTGATCAGAGAGCAAGGCTCAGTGGAGAGCTTGGGATGCCTCTACATTCAGGAGATCGTACAACTTCATGGTGTGCCATCGAAGATCGTCTCTGATCGGGATGCTCGTTTCACTTCCTGGCTATGGAAGGGGTTATAGGAGGCTTTTTGCACGTATCTTTGTTTGAGAACCTCCTTCCATCCTCAGATGGATTGTCAGACTGAGAGGACCATTCAGACTCTTGAGGACATGCTTCGTGCATGTGTCCTCAACTTTGGTCGCAGCTGGGAGGATCACTTACGCTTGGTTGAGTTTGCGTACCACAACAAATATCACTCCACCATCAGGATGGCCCCTTACGAGGCACTGTACGACTGACCTTTCAGGTTACCTATGTGCTGGACTGACCCAGGGGATTCAGCACTTGTAGGACCACAGATGGTTCAGGCTACGATAGAGAAGGTGTAGATCATTCATGAGCGTATTAAGACTGCACAGAGAAGACAGAAGTCATTTGCTGATAGGATACGAAGACCACTGAAGTTCAAGGATGGCGACCACGTATTCCTACGGGTATCACCTCGATGGGGTCTATGGAGATTTGGCTGAGGCGGCAAGTTGTCTCCTCGATTCATCAGACCTTTCCAGGTCCTCAACAGAGTAGGCGAGGTGGCTTACCGCCTGGCCCTTCCACCTCAGTTGCATCGGGTACACGAGGTCTTTCACGTATCTTAGCTGAGGAGATACATGCACGACCCATCCCACATCATCGACCATGGGGAGTTGGATGTCGATGACAGGGTGACTTTCACGGAGGTCCCAGTGGAGATCGAGGATCGATAGGAGAAGGTCATATGAGGACAGTCTATTCCTCTAGTTTGCATTCACTAGCATCATGGGAACCTCCAGGAGAGAACATTAGAGCGGGAGGCTCAGATGCGTACTCAGTACCCCCATTTGTTTCCCTAGTATGTGTTGTAGCTTTATGGGGACATAAAGCCCTGAGGTGGGGGTAATGTAAAGACCTGAAAATTTCAAGGAAATTTTTTTCTTAAATTTTTTGAAAATTTATGAGTTCGCAGTTTCTAACGGCGCCTGATTCCGAGGCCCGGTGTGCCCAGAATCATTTTTAAAAGTTTTGTTCGGGTACATTCAGTAAACGTACGTGCGAGTTTTTCTATCTTTTTAACCGGTGCTCAGAATTGAAATCTGAGAACACCGATATACTCGTAGCGCTGGTATTCGCTTAAGGGGACCTTTACCACAGTTGCGTTTTATACAGGATGGAAGTTATATTTTCGGATTTCTACTTAAAAGTTATAAGTTAAATAAAAATGTGTAGTAACACATTTTTAATTAGTTGGTGGTTTTTATCTCCAAAGGGAGGTTTGTGGTGGGGCCCACCCCCACATAACCTCTCATGAGAGGATACTTTGTGGTGGAGCCCACAAAAACTTAAACTTTTTACCTCCCATCAACTCCCTTTAAACTCCCCTTTGAATTAAATGAAGCCACCTCCCTTCTTTTAAAATTTTAAACCCTCCACCTTCTCACAATTAAATGACAACACCTAAGACTAATTAAATGTCACATTTAATTAATATTTTTGAATTCATTTGAAATTGTTTTTCCAACATTAAAAGAAGGGATTTCATTCTTTTCATGGGTTTGGCATAAACTTGCTTTGGTGGAACTTGGGAGGATTTGGAGGATATCACCCTCTCCAGCGAAGAACACGAGGAACTCGATCGTCTTCCTCCACTTCTTCAACCGGGGCAAGAAAGAAGGAGATGCCATAAAGAATGTCATCTACCTAACTCTTCCTTCATGTCAAGGGAGAAGACGCCGCTGTCACCAACGACAACGTCTCTCCCTCCGACGTTGATGGAACAACACCGTCTTTCGCGACGCTATTTTTCGCGACTAATACAACGTACCTTGAATCGAGGTAGGGGGAAATATGGATTATTTATTTATTCTTACATGTGTATTATACCCTCTCACCTTGGCGATTGATTTTGGCTGATGGTGATCAAGTTTTTATCATCTAACGCGGAGGGCGCGGGCCGAACAAACACAACCCGGCGTCCCTCCATTGAACCTTGTATATGTTGGTGACAGAGGCAGATTCGGAAGGGCACAGTGTCGTCGCACCGTGCTAGAGGAAAGAGGCCACAGCCATGAGGCGGCGGCAGCCGGAGGTCGTAGCCAGGCCGGGCCGCGGCGGTGGAGGACCGACGCCGTCGCACCAGTCGCGTAAGGAAAACCGCGGCCCGCAAGCGCGGGCCGCTCGGTCGAAGAAGAACCGGCCGGCTAAAGCTGGTCGGGCTGGAGAACCGCGACACCACTCTACGGAGTAACCACGACCCGCTTCCGTGGGCCACTCGACGGACGAACCGGTCGGCCGCCTGCCGGCCGGGCTGAAGGAAACCGCGGTTCCTATGGGCGCCGCGAATGGAGGAACCGCGGGCCACTCGCACCGGAAAAAACTGGCCGGCTTCGGCCAACCGGGCAGTAAGGAGGGGAGTCACCGCTCGGCACCGCCGGGCAAGCTCAACTGGCCCACGACCCGGGCCGGGTCCGTGGGTGGGCCGCGCCCCACCGGGCCGGGCCGACCCACCAACCGGGTCAGACCCGTCGGGCCGGGTCCCTGGGTGGGCTGCGCTCCACTGGGCCAGGCCGACCCCCATCCGGGTCGAACCCGCCAGCCCACTGTGTTTGACGGGCCGGGACTGTTTCGCTTAAACGTGAATATCTTCTAGACCGTGCATCCGATTGACGCGTCGTCTGTGGCATTGGGATCCTCACAACGAGGTGGTCCTTTTGCAATAATCTAAGTGAGTTTTGGAAAAATTTGGGAAATGGCCAGGTTTGGAACGATCGTAATTCCAACCGGGCCCCTCGAACAGAAATTCTAATAACTCTCAGATCGGGCGTCTAATTGATGTGCCGTCTGTCGCGTTGGGTTTCTTTTGATGAGACGGAACTTTGGGATACATAAACTCAGGACTTCATTGATGTATCAATTAATGGATCGAGGATCGGACCCTCCCGTAATCGAGCATGCTGTGTGCGGGAACCCTAGAGTTGGCAGCGACTGCAACGACTACTGTACTGGGATCCTCCGTGGGTTCGGCAGTGATGAATTCTATACTAGGATCCTCTGTGGGTTTGACAGTGATGAATTTTGTGCTGGGATCCTTTGTGGGTTCGACAACGATGACTTCTGTATTGGGATCCTCTGCGGATTTGACAGTGATGACTTCTGTACTGGGATCCTCTGTGGGTTTGATAGTGATGACTTTTGTTCCGGGATCCTATGTGGGTTCGACAGATGAGATGATTTAGAGGCTACATCTAATCATCTCTACCCCTATTCGTGAGTTGTATACCTATTTGACCTGAGGCTTGACTTTCAATCATTATCATCGATGTGATTGACTATACTTCCTGTGTGGACTAGGTTGTGCTTGGGCTTGAGAGTTGGAGCTAAATTGTGGTTAATAACTTAGGTATATGTATGGGAATATACCTATGTAGGGTTGTTTGATACTTTGTGATTTTATCTCTCTTATGTGATTTATCCTTCGTGGATTTGGGGAGACCTTCGGGGGTCTCGGGGTCCCTACTGAGTATCGTTATACTCACCTCTGCACGGGCTATGCCCGCACTTCATTGTGTTGGTTGCAGACGACAGACAACACTGATCGAGGCAGAGTGTTGTAGAGGTAGACGGTACCCAGAGGTGGACCACTTGGAAAGACGTACAAGGAGTGGACGGATGGACCTGAGGTGCTGAGGAGGCCATATGTACCCACCCTTCAGGTGGGATTTCCAGAGGACAACTCACTAGTTGTTATTTACTTTTCTGCAGTTGTACTTTACTATTGGGATTGTATTTCTGGCCCCTTTCCTTTCAGAACTTTCTCTTGTATTCAGTTTTACTTAGTTTTTATTTTCAGTTGTTGCCTCTACCGCTTGTGTTCAGATTGTGTGTGTGTTACAGGTTAAAAAGGCAATGCCTTCCCTTTTTTTGGTATTACGCCTTTGGTGATAGTCGCCAACCTCTGGCCTATGGAAGATGGGCTTGGGGTAGTAATGGCACGGGCCCTGAGTACTAGTCGTGACAAATATGGTTGTTTATGTGGTGGTGAGTCACACTCTCAAAGAAAACAATTTAAAAAGACAATATGTTTTATAAGTCTTGGAGGGTCCACAAAACCTTTGTAAAATAAATAAATAAATAATAAAATCACATTATTTTAATGATAAAACATATATTGGCTGAAAATAATGTTTATAGTATCTTATTACATCACTATTGGGTCATTATGGTGTCATAAAACACAATATATATTTAAACACTATTTAATTTTTACCCAAAAATTTGACTGTCTCAGAAAATTATGAAAAATTCACTGTTGGATAATTTTCACATCATGATTTCAAAAATAATATTTATTTTATCTAAATAATTTTATAAATATGGTAATTTTTACTTTTAAAATAAAAACTTACATTTACAAAAAAATCATGGGTTTTGACAAAAACAGTTTTCAACCCTTAATAAAAATTACAATTGCATTCATAAAATTATGTGATCATTTATATTTAATAAAAAATAATTTAATAATAATAATTTATTAAAATATTATTTAATTCAAAAAACCCATTAATTCATCAAAATATATTTCTTAGTTGAATATTAACTAAAAATTCTATTTGTGCTTTAAAAACTATTACCAAAGTGACAATAATAAAATTAATGCACATTATTTATACAAAAATAATGTACATAGTCATAGTTCTAGGGTATTATTAAATAACCCCTTATAACAACCGCATAAGACCGAAGGGTAAGGTGTGCAATGGTGACAGACTCTTGGGGTGGCTCGGATAACATCGCTCGGGTGGTAATCTCTTTTAACTTCCACTTCTCTCATAGTCGGTTCCGCTCAAGCTTAACATGTTCAAGCTCAGAATGGGATTGGTCAAGAGTGAATCCCAATGACGCCACCTCATTTTCGTGCTCCGACAAATGGGCTTTGTATGGGGAAAGTCTACTGGATGGGGTCATCGCTTACTTTGTCTGAGTAAATTGGATTTGTTAAAGCCCTGTATTTATACTAATAATGTGATCACTGTTCAACGAATATATTATCAACTGTCACAATTCATAACGGTATTTTAAAATCCAGAATCACAAACAAATGAAGTTCACATTTTATATAACCATAATAAGACATTTAATTTCATCAATAGAAATTTTCATTAATGAATGTTTGGGTCGTTACAATCTGCCCCCTTAAGAAAAATTGCATCCTCACAATTTGATTACATACAAAAAGAACTATGAAATTTAAACACGACTTTAGGGTTTCTTACCCACCAACATTAATCATTCCCCAACCCTCATAATCACGTCAATCACAGAGAGCTATGGTCCACTTTTTGCAAGAATACTTCAGTGCACATTCAATTTATTCCACTTCCTTAGTCCAGATGCAGTCTGTGCAACATGGATCGTACCGATGGAAAATATGATGCAATTTTCGAGAAAAAAAATGTTTCTAACATATAGTTTCATAACATCACCATTGGTTGTGCACAAATTTACCCTACTGGTAAAAGCGGTCAATGTAGTACATGTAGGGGTCGAATCCATAGGGACCGAAGAAGTAACCTTGAGAGGCTATGATTTGGTGAAGGATGGGCTATAAAGTATCCAACTTTGGGTTTGATTTTGGATGGTTTAAATAACAATAAGAAACCTAAGTGAATTCAATTTAAAGAAAATGGGTTGATCTTATGATTATGCTCGGGGTGGATTGAATGAATTTTACTTATTTAGACAATTTTGGTTTTATTAATTCTTGGTGAATCCATTCTTCAAAAATAACACTACCTTCATCATTTTCTGGTTTGGTGCTTACTAAACACAATTAATAATCCCCTATACACTTAGAGAACCAAATTCATGATCTCTCCAAGTTATATGGTCATTTATTAATTGAATTTAGTTTTCTCAAACACAGTAAAGATGAAGAGTAGAAATTATTGAAGAATGGATGTCTTAAATTAAATATCCAATTAACAAAAATTCGTTCATAAAATAACATTCAATCCAGAATTTACATCCTCCTAAGATCAACCCATTAAAGGGTTATCCCTCCATTGATGGTATAATCTCAATGGTGGGTGGAATATGACTAACAATAATTGGATTGAATAAATTAAAATCGCGGAAATAACGAGCACTCCTCCGTGTGTGTTAATGAAATTCACACCTATGTGTGAACTAATTCACAACAACACAGAGATATCAATGTGATTTGTGATAATAAAGTTTCAATAAATGAAATGGAAAATATATAAGAGAAATAAGTTGATTAAGAACTTAAAGATACAAAAAATAAACTTACATGGAAATGGAAAACATTACAAAGGAAATTTGGAAGCATAACCTTACAATGAAACAAGCAACAAAAGATGATAATAAAAATATCCAACTTATTCCCTTCACCACTATATCATTATATAGGCATATTAGGAGCCTTAGATCCACCCCCACAATCAATTCATCCCCCAAAAATTAATAGAGTCAAAAGGAGAGTGAATAATCAAAAGGAAATTGATGTTTCGAAATTGACCCGGAAAACTATCCAGATTCGTCCACCATATTAACGTGTAAATTTGTAATTGAATAAGGCCGAATTAGGAGGGGTTGTAGAAGAAACGTATCTTCGTAAATCAGTCCTCTATGAGATATAAACATTTCAGGAAATATGGCTCAGTCGTTTGAAAGTTATGGTCTAAATGGTGGGACGGATTTCTGTGCATTAATGTCGGGTCCACCATTTAAATCTCAACTTCAGATCTCTTTATCATCATGAAAACATTAGAATTAGCTCTGGAAAAAGTTTAATAAAATGATCCTCATATTTTTATATTTATACTGTATAAATTTTATCTTTATTGGGCTTGGTTTGTGGTCCCCACATTTGTTTGATGGGCCTTAGGCCCATTATGCTTTTTCCAGCAAGTTTCTGCCTTCAAGTGAAAAAATATCCATCTTCACTTGCGATTCATCCATAAGACCTAAAAGAAAAAATGTTCCAAATAAAGTGATGAATCATATACCAAAATATCAAATTAAAATGATTAATATTGTAATTTCCACAAGAAAATTATTGAGTGGGCCCAAATTGACACTTTAAGCATGAATTGCACAATGATGGGAAATGAAGTTCAATTTCTGAATTGGACTAAAAATGATGTTTATGAACTTTTAAACACATTAATATTAAGATCATAAAAATTAATATTATCCACTTTCAGTGACTAATCACACCCCCCAACTTGAGTTTTTCTAGTCCCGAGCAAAATATATTACAAATATTAAATTCAAATCCCCTTTTCCAAAAACATTTAAATACACATTGCTCACCCAAAGACCTCATACCAAAAAAATTATGGAACCCATCAAAATCATTTAAAACAAGCTAGGTCCATAAGCATATCCCAATCCCAAGCCCATTCCTTTGTTCAAATTCATCACCACATTTCATCCAATTTCAATTAAGCATGATAAATTGTTGTGCATCACAAAAGATATGGGGCCCATTTTATTGTTCAAGGAGAAAAAATGGAAGCACTAGGTGGGAATCACATTAAACCTTAATATGAGTATCCATTTTTTTGATGATTTTTTTATCCATAATAGATATGAAAAGACTAACTATGGGAAAGACAACTATGGAGTCACGATCCCCAAGTGCCGGACGCCACACATATTGTCAATTTCATGCTCTACAATAGAGATATAAAGTCTAACTCTGGGCAAGAAAACTATGGAGTCACGATCCCCAAGTTCCAGACGCCACGCATTTGGAAAAAACATTGCTCTATGTGATCAATTTTTTTGTTTTTTTTTTGTTTTTGGATACTCAAATTAAACTAAAAGTGACCCCAGAACCCTATGCTATAATTAAAGGCACCCAAGAACTCAAATTTACACCCACGATCCAGTAGACGTGCATTGTGGCATTTTTATTAAGAGGATGAAAATGTAAACATTGAAAAATCACATCGGACTACCACACTTTCCAAAAACTATGATCATGAACTTAAAATTGCATTAAAATCTGAATCAAGGCATGAAAAATTTATTTGATATCCAATTTTAGAGTTTTCAATGTGTGTTATCATGTTTATGGTTAATGGAATTTTTCTTTTCATGCATGTTTTTATTCACAAAAAAAATCATTTTTTATCTCCCCCCAACTTAGAATAACACTATCACCAGTGTTTAAAGAAAAGAAAAGTTAGAAGGGGGTAGGATAGGAGTTAAAATATGAAATTGAGAATGATAAACATGGACCAAATTCACCTGGTTTTTGAAGTTGAAGTTCATGATGCTCCAGATTACTCCTTTGATCTCTTGGGGGATGTAGACACCTCCTTGATTGAACATGTATCACCCAAAATAGTTCCTGAACCATAAAAATAAGGAAAAAGAAGACAAAATAGACAACACAATTATTTATTTAATTCCAAGTACCATCATTTTTATGGTTTTCCATGTTTTTTTTAAATCAAACTAATGATACATTGTCTTATTTATATTTTTTGGGTAAGGTATTACTCAAGGATCACACCATGTGACACTGATGAATACGGTGCTCCCATTTCATACCCATCCATACTCATAAAAGAAGAACAGGTCAAGAGTCTAATTTTTTTTAAACCTACAAAAACATAAATAAAATAAAATAAACTGATGATACATTTTCTTCTTTATATTTTCTAGTTAAGGTATTACTCAGGGATCACACCACGTGACACAGATGAATATGGTGCTCCCCTTTCATACCCATCCATACTCATAAAAGAAGAATAGGTCAACAGTCTATATAATAAAAAATGAAAAAATGAAGCAGAAGGAAACAAAAGATGATTCACAGTGAATGGAAACATGAAAACCACGGGTTGCCTCCCGTGCAGTGCTTTTGTTTAATGTCATTAGCCTGACTTGTACCCTAAATCTATCCATTTTTCTCTGGTTCATATGTTGGATCGGTTAACTCCTCCTTGGTTTCTTGTTTATTAAATGATTCAATGAATGGTTTTAACTTATGACCATTGACTTTTAAGACATGACCACTTATGGGATTCTGAATCTCTATTGCCCCATGAGGGTACACATGATGCACTAGGTATGGACCAGACCATCTAGACCTTAGCTTTCCTGGGTGTAGATGAAGTTTTGAACTATACAAGAGCACAAATTTTCCCAGTTCAAAGTGTTTTACTTTGAGATTCCTAGATTGGTAGGCTTGAACTTTAGATTTATTGATCCTTGAATTTTCATAAGCCTCCATCCTAAGTTCCTTGAGTTCATTAAGATCTAATTTCCTTTTTGTTTCAGTCAAAGAAATGTCAAAGTTCATTTTTTTTATTTCCGAAAAGGACTTATGATCAATTTCAACAGGTAAATGACATGCTTTTCCATAAACCAATCTATATGGTGACATGTCTATGATAGTTTTCAAAGCAGTTCGATATGCCCAAAGGGAATCTAAGAGTTTCTCGGACCAATCTTTCCTAGAGGGATTGACAGTTTTTTTAATAATTTTCTTAATTTCTCTATTTTACAACTCAGCTTGACCGTTGGTTTGAGGATGGTATGCAGTGGAAACTTTATGAGTAATACCATACTTAGACATGAGTGAAGAGAATGGTCGGTTGCAGAAATGGGTTCCACGATCACTGATTATAGCCCTAGGAATTCCAAATCGAGAAAATATATGCTCTTTCAGAAATCGGATCACAACATGGTGGTTATTGGACTTGGTGGGAATGGATTCAACCCATTTTGAGACATAATCAATAGCTAAGAGGATATAGAGGTATCCCTTAGAGTTTGGAAAGGGTCCCATGAAATCAATTCCCCAACAATCAAAGATTTCAACGACCAGAATGGGAGTGAGCGACATTTGATTCCTTTTGGTAATGGATCCTAATTGCTGACACTGAGGACAACTTTTGTAGAATTGGAAGGAATCCTTAGTGAGTTTCAGCCAGTAGAAACCACTTTGGAGGACCTTTGTAGTGGTTTTCTTTGTAGAAAAGTGGCCTCCACATGCCTCTCTATGACAAAATTTTAGAATGGACTCTTGCTCAGACTCAGGAATACATCTCCTGATGATTTGATCAGGACAGAACTTGAAGAGGTAAGGATCATCAAACACATAGTGTTTGACATCAAAAAAGGAATTTCCTCTTAGCTTGGGTCCCTAGGAATTTTGGAATGTCACTCGTCACCAAATGGTTTGCTATGTCAGCATACCAAGGGCAATCATTCACTGAATAAAGGTGCTCATCGGGAAATTAATCAGACACAGAGAGGTGGTGTGAGTTGTCTTTGAATTCCATCCTAGAGAGGTGATCAGCTACAATATTTTCAACACCCTTTTTAACCTTAATGGTTAAATCGAACTCTTGAAGAAGAAGGACCCACCTAATTAATCTAGACTTGGTATCTTGTTTTTGGAAAAGGTATTTTAGGGCTGAATGGTCAGTGAAGACAATTATGGGTGATCCTAAGAGATAAGACCTGAATTTCTCTAAGGAAAAGACAACAGCAAGCAACTCTTTCTCAATTGTGGTGTAGTTTAATTGTGCATCATTTAAAGATTTGCTTGCATAAGCAATGACACATGGATTTTTCTTACACCATTGTCCTAAGAATGCTCCTACAGTGAAGTCACTTGCATCACACATGATCTTGAAAGGAAGTTTCCAATTTGGAGATTACATGATAGGTGGAGATATAAGAGTTGACTTGAGTGTAGAGAATGATTCCTCACAGCTTTCTGTCCATAAAAATGGAGAATATTTTACCAATAGAGCACAAAGTGGTCGAGAAATAGAGCTGAAATTCCTAATGAACCTTCTATAAAAACCAGCATGTCCTAATAAGGACCTCACTTCCTTAACAATTTTAAGATAGGGAAGGTGACGAATGATTTCAACCTTAGCTTTATCAACTTCAATCCCTCTACCATATACCAGATGACCTAGAACAAGTCCTTCCCTTACCATGAAATGGCATTTTTCCCAATTCAGTATGAGATTCTTATCCTCGCACCTTGACAAAACCTTTTCAACATTTATAAGGCATCCCTCAAAAGTATCCCCAAATATGGAGAATTCATCCATGAAGACCTCTAAAAAATCACCCACTATATCCGAGAATATTCCCATCATGCATCGCTGGAAGGTACCAGGGGCATTACATAACCCAAAGGGCATGCGCTTGAAGGCAAAAGTGCCGAATGGACAAGTGAAGGTTGTTTTTCCTTGATCCTCTAAGGAGACTTAGATTTGATTATACCCTGAGAATCCATCTAGGAAGCAATAGAATTGATGACTCGCCACTCGCTCGAGGACTTAATCAATAAATGGTAAGGGGAAATGGTCTTTCTTGGTACAAGAGTTGAGATTCCTATAGTCAATACAAACTCTCCATCCACTATTGACCCTTGTTGGAAGCATCTATCCATCCTTGTTGGTTATTACTGTGATTCCAGCCTTCTTTGGAACCACATGGATTGGGCTAACCCACTCACTCTCAGCTATAAGATAGATGATACCAGCTTTAAACAATTTCAAAAGTTCTTTTCTCACTACTTTCATGAGATTAGGATTGAGTCACCTCTGAGGTTGAAAACATGGCTTTGACTCGGATTCAAGAATAATTCTATGAGTCCCGATAAGTGGGCTAATCCCATGAATATCAGATAGGGTCCATCCAATGGCTTTATTGTGTCTCCTAAGGACATCTAGAAGCATCCTCTCATGATCGGCTTCAAGAGAGGAAGAAATGACAACAGGAAAGGATTTATTGTCCCCTATGAATGCATACTTTAGTGATGAAGGTAGGACTTTAAATTCAATATCATATTGGTCATGACTTTCCAAGAAAGGATGAGACTTTGTATTGAACTTAGTTTCTTTGTTCAGATTTCTTAAAAAAATTGGTTCCTTGTGAACAGAATTTTCATCCACTAAATTTTCCAGAGTAGTGTCATGAATGGCTATGGACTCAATGTTATTAATTTCAACCATGGTATCATTGATTGGTGATTCTATAAATTCATCAATAGAGCTATCTGAAAGAGATTCAATCCAAGGAGACAAATTTCCCTCATGTGAATAAAGAAAATCAATCTCTTCTTGACTTAACCATCCTTCTATAATTCCTTGATGTTCATTGAGTTCATTATCAACACTACCAATCCAATTAACCTCATGGATCTCTTCATCATCCCCAATTTGAGAGTTTTAATTGTATATGTTCAAGTCTAGACTCATTTTTCCAAAGGTGATGGTCATGTTCCCATTTCAGACTTGGATAACAGAGTTGATTGTTGCAAGGAAGGGATGACCAAGGATGATTGGGGTTTGCTCCCTAGGAACTAAGCTTGGGCGATTTTCTAGAACAATGAAGTCATCTGGGTAAATGAAATTTTCAACTTTCACCAAAATATCTTTTAAGATCCCCTTTGGAACTCGAACACTACAATCAGCAAGTTGAAGAGTGACAGATGTGGGTTGGAGTTCTTCGAGCCCTAACTGACAATACATGGCATAAGGAATGAGGTTCACACTGGCACCTAGATCACACAAGGCTTTGACAACTTTGTTCTCTCCTAGTTCAACATTTATGTAAGGGCATTTTGGGTCTTTGAACTTAGGAGTAATGGTCCCTTGAATGGTGGTACTCACATTAGCATCCAAAAGGACTTGGTTTTTATGTGAAAATTTTCTTTTAAAAGTGCACAAGTCCTTAAGGTACTTTGACTAGGAATGTATGGTTTGGATGGCATTGAGAAGGGGAATGTTCAACTTGACTTGTGAGAAGATCTCCCTCAATGTGTCACTCAATTCAGGCTTGGTTTTCCCCCTCATGCGTTGAGGAAATGGTGTAGGTTGTTGAGTTGTTTGTTGAAGTGTTGTTTCTTTCACATTGTTATCAGTTTCTTCAGTTTGAGCTTATTGTTCATTTGAATTTTCATTAGAGTTTGAAGCTTCACATGGTTTCTGACTTATTTGTTCAGGTTTTTCAATTGATTTCCCACTTCTTAAAACTGTCATAGCCTTTAGTTGTTTGTGAGTTGTTTGAGTGAAACTTGTCTCTCCCCTTGATGTTTGTTGTGGAATGGACTATGTGGGCATGGTTTCCTTTCCAGTTTTGATGGTTTTAAGTTCTTGTTTAATGGATGAGAATTCTGAGTTCATTTTGTCCATTTGTTTGCACAGTTGTTCTAGTAGGCTTTGTGGAACATTTTTGGGTTGGTGCTTGAGCTTGT
The DNA here is from genome assembly GCA_963277665.1 of Viscum album. Lineage (NCBI taxonomy): Eukaryota > Viridiplantae > Streptophyta > Magnoliopsida > Santalales > Viscaceae > Viscum > Viscum album. The sequence goes on from OY728157.1 coordinate 2,001,711,564, forward strand.
GGGTTTATCACAGGAGGATACTTTGGTTGTTGGACAGGTTGTTGAATGGGTTGTTGTATAGGTTGTTGATATTGGACATGAGGATGTTGGAATTGGACCGGTTGTGGTTGGAACTGATTATGAGGTTGAAAGTTTTGTTGAGGGTATGGGTTGATACATTTTTGTTGTGTTGGTTGTTTATTGTCCTTCCAACGAAAGCCTGGATGGTCATTATACCTTGGATTGAAAGTGTTCGTGAATTGTGGATTTTGAAAGTTCATTGCATTAACTTCTTCCGGTGGTCCTCCTAAAAGAACATCCTTGATTGAAGGAATGGTTGGGAAATTATCAGTATTGTAGTCATTCTTGTCACAAATTGTACAAACAAGCTCAACAGTTTGGGTTTTGTGGACCTTCCTAAGATCAATCTCCTCAACTTTCCTCGTGAGTGCAGCAAGTTTTTCTCTAAGGTTTTCTTCTTCTCCAAGATTGTACATTCCAACAGATTTGGGTGGCTTCTCATAGTATGGTGATGTTCCCCATGTTTGGTTTTGTTCAGCAAGATTTTCTAGATACTCGTAACCATCATTTGGGGATTTGTTTTTGAAGGTTCCATTACACATCATATCAATGAATTGTTTGATTCTGGTACCCAACCCTTCATAGAAAATTCTCACTTGTTCTGGGATTAAGAAACCATGGTGCGGTACCATGTTTAACGTGTCCTTGAACTATTCCCATGTTTCATAGAATGTTTCTCCCTCTCTTTAAAAAAAGTTTTTTATGCTCTTTTTAAGTGCAATTGTTTTTTGATGGGAGAAGTATTTTTTATAAAGTTCTCGTTGAAGTTGGTCCCAAGAGTGAATGGATGCTGGTCTCAAATTTTTTAACCAATTATTTGCTCGGACCTTAAGAGAAAAAGGAAAAAGTCTCATTTTAGAAGATTCAATTTGATTTGGTGGGCACATGGTTTCGATAATGTCATTAGATTCTTTAACATGAAGGTAAGGCATCTCAGACTCCATCCCATAAAAGGTTGGAAGGTGGTTCAGGACATGTGGTTTGAAAACATATTGGGAATATCCTATGTTATCATGCCTAATGCATGAGGGTGCATTGGTCCAGGTTGGTGTGAGGTAGTCATTCATGGTCGGGTCTGCAACAATTCCCAAGTTAGGGTCTTGCCCGTTATTTTGGTTCCCTCCCCGGTTTATGATTTGGTTTTGTGGGAGATTCTCCATTGTATCAAACTCAACGTCTGAATTTGGAGTATTAAGAAGATTTGTATCTAAAGGAAATAGACCTTTTTAGTTCTTGACTCCCCAGCCCTTGGAGTATCCACCCTAACTAATCTATTTGAGTTATCGCGGGTGTAGGCGGACATGCGCCAAAAGAAAAAAAAGCGAGAAAGGGAAAAGATAAGAGAATTGGGATGAGAATAGAAGAATGGGGGTAAGAAAAAAAGGTTTTTGGTCTAAGTAACTTACTTGGTCCCCGAAAAAGGCACTAAAATTTGGTTACGCCCAAATATACCCTACTGGTAAAACCGGTCGATGTAGTACATGTAGGGGTCGAATCCACAGGGACCGAAGAAGTAACCTTGAGACGCTATGATTTGGTGAAGGATGGGATATAAAGTAGCCAACTTTGGGTTTGATTTTGGATGCTTTAAAGAACACTAAGAAACCTAAGTGAATTCAATTCAAAGAAAATGGGTTGATCTTAGGATTATGCTCGGGGTGGATTGAATGAATTTTACTTCTTTAGATAATTTTGGTTTTATTAATTCTTGATGAATCCATTCTTTAAAAATAACACTACCTTCATCATTTTCTGGTTTGGTGCTTAATAAACACAATTACTAATCCCCTATACACTTAGAGAACCAAATTCATGATCTCTCTGAGGTATATTGTCATTTAGTAATTGAATTTAGTTTTCTCAAACACAGTAAAGATGAAGAGTAGAAATTACTGAAGAATGGATGTCTTAAATTAATTATCCAATTAACAACAATTCATTCATAAAATAACATTAAATCCAGACTTTTCATCCTCATAAGATCAACCCATTAAAGGGTTATCCCTATATTTATGGTATACTCTCAATGTTGGGCGGAAGATGACTAACAAGAATTGGATTTAAGAAAATAAAACCGCAGAAATAACGAGCACTCCTTTGTGTGTGTGAATGAAATTCACACCTATGTGTGAAATAATTCACAAAAACATAGAGATATCACTGTGCTTTGTGATAATAAAGTTTTAATAAATTAAATGGAAAATATATAAGAGAAAGAAGTTGATTAAGAACTTAAAGATACAAAAAAGAAACTTACATGGAAATGGAAAACATTACAAAGGAAATTTGGAAGCATAACCTTACAATGAAACAAGCAACAAAAGATGATAATAAAAATATCCAGCCTATTCCCTTCACCAATATCTCCTTATATAGGCATATTAGGAGCCTTAGATCCACCACCACAATCAATTCACCCCCCCAACAATTAATAGAGTCAAAAGGAGGGTGAATAATCAAAAGGAAATTGATGTTTCGAAGTTGACCCGGAAAAATGTCCAGATTCGTCCACCATATTGACGTGTAAATTTGTAATTTAAGAAGGAAAAATCCAGAGGGTTTGTAGAAGAAAAATATATTCTTCCATCTGTTCTCTATGATCTTTAAAAATTTCAGGAAATTTGGCTCATCCGTTTGGAAGTTATGGTCGAAATGGTGGGACAGATTTCTGTGCATTAATGTCGGGTCCACCATTTAAATCTCAGCTTTAGATCTTTTTATCATCATGAAAACATTAGAATTAGCTCTGGAAACAGTTGAATAAAATGATCCAGATATTTCTTTATTTCTACTGTATAAATTTGAGCTTCATTGGGCTTGGTTTGTGGGCCCCACATTTGTTTGATGGGCCTTAGGCCCATTATGCTTTTTCCAGCCAGTTTCTACCTTCAGGTGCCAAAATATCCATATTCACTTGTGATTCATCCATAAGACCTAAGAGAAAAATTGTTCCAAATAAAGTGATGAATCATATACCAAAATATCAAATTAAAATGATGAATATTGTAATTTCCACAAGCAAATTATTGAGTGGTCCCAAATTGACACTTTAAGCATGAATTGCACAATGATGGGAAGTGAAGTTCAATTTCTGAATTGGACTAAAATTGATGTTTATGAACTTTTAAACACATTAATATTAAGATATTAACAATGAATATTATCCACTTTCAGTGACTAATCAACCATGTTCTAGGTTTTTATAAAATAGTCTGATAGAGTCAAATTTGAAATTTTTGAAATGTGGTTCTTCTAATATATTGTCCATGTTTCAAAAAAAACTAGAAGACAAGACTATATATATATAGGTTTCTCTGAGGTCTCCCTCTTTTTCAGCCATTATAAAGTCAAATAATTCATCATATTCTTTAGATAGGGTGAAATATTTGAAAATACCCTGATGGTACCTCCCTTGTCTTGAAAGGTGGTAGAGTTGGGAGCTTAATATTTGATCATAGGTGTGCCATGATCCTTGATGATTCTGTGGTATAGAGGAGGTGTTTGATATTTCGTATAGCATATTTCAAGATAGTTGGACATTGGAAAAGGTTTCGATGCTATGTGAGCTTGACTTCGCAATAATTATAGCTATTAAGTCCTTAGGAAGGGACTAGAGTGTTGTATGAGGTTCTTCCCCTTCCACATCGAAACTATCCTTTATCCTGCTAACGAAACATATCAAATTTTGAGTTACCCTCTAGACATTATAAAATTTTGATATTAAAATAATTAAAGTCTAACAATTTATTATTCCTTAATGAAAGGAAAGTTAGGGGAAACACTTAAATAGTAATCCAAGGAAAAAACTAATGACTTATAAATAACTTTTATTTCCTTAACTTATGAATCTATGGGATTCAATCTATGTTATCCATGATCTACTTCCTAACATATATTCTTAGGGGATTTTTTTAATTACCTTAATAAGGGTTCATACTAAGCTTGTGAATTTACCAAATCATATCCCCCAAGTGTCTCATAACCAAGAGTATAGAAAGGTATGCTATCGTGCACCAGTTCCCATTTGAACCTAGCTCAAAGCGGTGTTTTCAGGTTTTACCCTTAGGATACATCTGTAATAGAGCCGCCTCTACCTTCTCGTATCCAGATAGGGATGTATTTTCTTGATAAACCACTTACTCAATACTTACCAAAGCTTAGGTATTTTTTTATACTTATTCTTGTCTCTATGTATTTACTAGTGTTTTCTAATCCTAATCCCAAAAATAACTAACCCTATCCTCAAATACAAACTATAACAACTCTGCTTTTTATTACACACTTAAACCTGATTTATTACATAAAATCGTCAATTGATACAACATAGAAGATATAGAGGTATAATATATTTGGGGATTAAGAACATTACATAACAGCTTAGAACATAAAACACACAACATCTTTATTGAAAACTTCATTTACATGACCACTACATTCCCTTGTACTTAGCATTGCATGGGATAACCTGAGGAAATGCATAAGATAAGGGTGGGATATAAATCCCAGCAAGGGAATAAACATGGAATAACATGAGGAATAAAATACATGTTATACAATAGGAATATCAATGGAGCACAGGAGAAACATGAACATAAAGTCATGATAAAGCATGATAATCATAACATGGAAATGTGGCAACAACACTTAACATGGAATTAGCATGTGCCAAGGCTCATTGCACATGAAGCATGAGTAAACCCTAATTACCCATGAAGCACAAGTAAAAACTCATTTAAATTGATTTAGCATGATTCAACACCCATTTCACATGATGTATCATGATACTATATTTTACCCAATGCATTGGAGCGCTATCAGGGCACACCCTTCTTAAACATTTCATTTCATGCATAAGTGTGCCACATGGATCATATAACATGGAATAAATAAAAATCATAAGTTATTACATGACTAATTAATGTGTAATATATAAATAAAAGTACCATTCAATATGTATATGTTCATAAAGGTGAATACCCTTGATAGAGACATGGGTATGGTATTCACTACACAATGATCTTGGCTTGGAAAAATGCAGTGCAATTTCGGAAACATAACGACGTGACATAAGGATTCATAAAAATGGTTGACGGGATATAAAAATGTGTCTAATAATATTTACATGAAATGGGTATTAAGGGGTTCATATAGATACATGTCACAAAAAAGTTAATGTAATTTTGATGCGTAATACAAACTAATTACTTGGATGTAAAAGGGGAGAGAGAAATCCATCTCGAAATTTCGTCATTGTAACGGGTGTACATGGGAGGAATTAATGAGATAGAAAAGGTTATTCAATCATTTAAAAATAAAGAGGGAAGTATGGGAGAGGTTCTAAATCATACCCCCAACATTTTTAATTGAAAACAAAAGGGAATAACAACTTAAAGAAAATTGGACACAAATGAGAAAGGAAGAAATCCCTTACTTGGAAGTGTGATCCCAAAGGCTTGGGAGAGGCTTGAGAGAGGCTTATTGAGAGATTGGGGAACCTTGGTAGGATTATAGAGAGTGGAGGTCAGGGTTTGGTCTAACTCCAAAGGATTTTAGTGAAGAGGAAGTGAGATATTGGGTTGTTCTATACAGGAATGGAGATGGAATTCTTTATTATTTAGGTTTAGGACACCTCACATTAAACTAATCAATACCACAAACCAGCCCATGGTTTTGGCCCATGGTTTTTTCCAAAGGGTAGTGGAAAAAAAATTAAGGAAAATTTATGAACTTAAAATAATAGGGTTGATTTTGTGGAGGTGAGTCACACTCTCAAGGAAAACAATTTAAAAAGACAAAATGTTTTATAAGTCTTGGAGGGTCCAAAAAAGCTTTGTAAAATAAATAAAACAAATCTAAAATCACATTATTTTAATGATAAAACATATATTCTCCGAACATAATGTTTATAATATTTTATTACGTCACTATTGGGTCATTATGATGTCATAAAACACATTATATATTTAAATAGTATTTAATTTTTACCCAAAAATTCGACTATCTCAGAAAATTATGAAAAATTCACCATTGGATAATTTTGATGTCCTGATTCCAAATTTTATATTCATTTTATCTAAATAATTTTATAAATATGTGAATTTTTACTTTTAAAATAAAAACTAACATTTACTGAAAATTCATGGGTTTTGACAAAAACAGTTTTCAAACCTTAATAAAAATTACAATCGCATTCATAAAATTATATGATCATTTATATTTAATAAAAATTAATTTAATAATAATATTTTATTAAAATTTTATTTAATTCAAAAATCCATTAATTCATCAAAATAGATTTCTTAGTTGAATATTAACTAAAAATACTATTTGTGCTTTAAAAACTATTTACAAAGTAACAATAATAAAATTAATGCACATTCTTTGTACAAAAATAATGTAAATAGTCATAGTGCTAGGGTCTTGTTACATATTCCCTTATAACACCTGCATAAGACTGAAGGGTAAGGTGTGCGATGGTGACAAACCCTTGGGGTGGCTCAAATAACATCGCTCTTGTGGTAATCTCTATTAACTTCCACTTGTCTCGTAGTCGGTTCTGCTCAAGCTTAACATGTTTAAGCTAGGCTTGGGCTTGTTTAAGAGTAAATCCCAATGATGCCACCTCCTTTCTGAGCTCTGACAAATGGGCTTTGTACGGGCAAGTATATTAGATGAGGCCATCACTTCCTTTGTCTGAGTAAATTGGATTTGTTAAAGCCCTATATTTATACTAATCATATGATCACTGTTCAACGACTATATTAGAAATGATCACAATTCATAACGGTATTTTAAAATCTAGAAACATAAAACCAATTAAGTTCACATTTTATATAACCATAGTAAGACATTTAATTGGATCAAGAGGAATTTTCATTAATGAAGGTTTGGGTCATTACAAAATTTATACCCAACATTAATCCCAATACTCTCCCCTAGATATATGAGATCTTAGAATCATAAATAGACCAAAACCACTCACCATAATTATGTTATCAAGGAGGAGTATTGAAGAGGAAAAATCTTCTTCATTTTTATTTTAATTTCATTTCAGTTTATTTTATTAATATCACCCCACCTACTCTATCCATATGATCATTATAACTCAAGTTTCATCTTTATACTCGAATAATATCATTTTAATGGAATATCCTTCATAAGACTCCTATATATATCTCTCTCTCTTTTATTTTTTAAAATTAAATCATCGTCCATGAGGTGCCGATTTACAACCTTCATGGATGATATATTTTCATTCTACAATTTTTCCTTCAAGTCTAGTAATGAAATTAATTTTATAGTTAAAATATACTAAAATATATGTATTACAAAATTTATTATGTTTTTAAGTAATATATTTACATAATACATAATGAAAAATCAAAATGAGTTCGTTGTGATCAATAACATTTGTATTAATGTAAATGATTATCAATAAATATCTTATCTAATGATTAATCCTAATAACATATAAAAAAAGATAAATAAAACCATTTAAAATTATGCGTGTTCTTCAATATCATATAAACTAAATTTTGGAGAATTATACCCATTCTTCATGAATTTACATACTCATATAAAAGTTTTCCAATCATGAAACCCTGGGAAATGAAAACACCCCAACAATAAAAGTTTATCTTATAAATCATCAAAAAGGAAATAAATGAAATTAAATAAATTATATTAAATAAAATTAATTTATTTTATGTACTTAATTAATTAAATAATGTATATAATTTTATTATCCAGGATGTTAAGGTCAAGTGTAGAACAAATTAGGACATAAGGTAAGGGTTTTCTCAACTCACATTCATTTCCATGAGATATGCCATACCTGCCAATATTTATTGTGTGTGTTATATTTATACATCCTATTTATGTTGAATATAATTTATATATTTATCCTAATTGTATTAAATATCTTAGTTGATGATCATTAATTTTAAGGGGTATAAGGTTCGACTGTTTGTGAAGTGGTAATTGATTCTACCCGAACATCCATGTTTTCCTTCGAGTTATTCTTCCACTATCTTTACCCCAATATAATTTTTATTTATTTTTGTTCACATATTATATATTATTTATTTTTTCAATAATCAAATAACTAGATAATTTCAACTAAATTTTATGGTGAAATACATGTTTTAAAAGGTTCCCTACTCATTTCTCCCTGATAAGAAAACCCGATTAAAGGTCACTACCTAAATTATTACACATTTTCAAGTGCAATATATAGAATATTTTAAGACATTATTAATTTTATAAAATCATACATATTATTGTGAAAAAAAATATTGGTTCATTTTTGGTTTAACTGAAACATACATTTCTTTCTGCTTTAAAATCTTTTTAATATTTTTCTCATCCACGCTAAAATGTTTTATTTCTAATGTTCCTTAAAAACTATTTTTACATGATTTTACTTAAGTGGGACATCATTTATCCCTCACATATAATTTTCATTCCCTTACATTTTATTTTATGGTATATACATGTATAAAATATTATTTGATTATAAATATAAATTATTTTAAAAAAAACTCTTCATTCGAAATTAAAAACAAGTTTTTCTCGTCTCACTTTTACTTAAATGTTTTATATTCCATGTACACCAATATTTCCTTGTTTGTGGTATATATAATACCCCAATTTATATATTATATCATGAATTATATTATTCTCCTGGCATTCTATGTTTTATTTAATGTTAAAAGAGATTATGTTTTAAAATATTAAAGTTTTTATAGGAAATTTTGGAATGTTTAATGATTATTTTCCACAAAAATTTCTCAGTGATTATATTACTGTAATTTCATTTATGATACATCAAAGATGTATGGGACAATTTTATTTAAATATATCATTTTATTTGAAATATAAGGAATTCATTGGACATAGTGAGTGACGGGAGCGTCCTGTTATAGCCCCACGATGCATCAGTAGGTCTCATGAGACAAACTAGATATGGATTTGGCTGGGGCTTTAACCATTTATTACATTCTTGGTAGGAAAACCTGTAAATAATAGATTCTTAGAATGAATACTTGAAAATAATAGATTCTTGGCATGAATATTTGTAACATCACCAGGTAAATAAAAAATAATACATTTTTATATTTATTAATATTTTTTAATTAAACATTAATTTTACCTTAAAGGGGTTGTTATGTTTTATGGCGTACCTGATACACAACAACGATTTTCTTTGAAATCTTATCTTGCACACTAACAATATAATATTATTATTTTAAATGGTAGTTAACACCTAGATATTGTATTTATGGTAATGAAAAAACTAACTACAATATGATTATACATGTTTGTTAAATGTTTTTACATTTATCCAATAAAAGTTAGACACTTGAAATGTGAAAGAATCTAAATTTAAGCATAATTTACTTTAAAATGATGATTTGCCGCCTTTTGATGGTGAACCCTCATTAAATCTAGATTTTTTCATGTTTATATGTTTTATTTGACCAAATAAAATTCTTCTTTAGAATCGGGACATCAAAATTCACTTTGGGTAAAATTTTGGTATTTTTCAGATAAAATTCAATTTTTGATGAATAGTGGAAAATATTGTATTTTAATTCAAAACTGCCTTTTAATATAATTTATTTATATGTTTAGATTATATTTTTAATTGTTTTTAAAGTTTAATTAGATTATATGTTTACCATTTAATCCAATTTTGGTCATTGGAATAATTTCACTATGAAATTGGATATAAACAAGTGTCAATCTTTTGATAGTTAATATTTTTTGAAAACACGCTTTTTGTTTCGACAATGGGAATTAATTTTAAATTAATTAATCCAAATTCTATGTTTTGAATTTGGTAAACTCGACAACATTTTTGAATTCGGAATATCAAATATATATTAGGCTGAAATTTTGGTATTTTTCTGAAAAACTTCAATTTTTGATGAATAGTGAAAACACTGAGTAGTAGTTAAAAAGTCGAATTTTTCATTTAAATCAAATTTTACCACTTCTGTGAATTGAATTTTGAAAATCCGACATACATGGTTGTTATTAGTAAGTAAAAAGTGGTTCAATAAGATGAAAATATTTTTTTGGTGAATAGTAACCTTTGACTTTTATTTACCGTGAATATCATAATAATAAAAAATAACTTTAACACTTGTCCTAACCTTATTGGATGAGTCATGGCTGACCATGGGCATCCTTGGGTCGATTTTGGGACCCCATGGAGCCACTTAATATGATAATGACACTTTATTTTAATTAACTTAAAGTAAAGACAAAAATGGCATAAACAAATATATTTTAGTAAATTAATTTTTACATAGGGTTATATAAGTTATCTTTTAACCTATAAATATTATTTGGAAAGATAAAAATATTTCCTACATCATGGTATTTTTTTATAATATTTATATATCAAATAAATAAAATAATTTATGACACAATAATGTTGTAGTGTTTACCTCGTTAATAAATGATTTAAATAAATAAGATTATAAAGATTAATATAATATCCAAAACCTGTCCAATTCTTATTGGATGATTTTATTTCGACCATTTGTCATATTATCTTTTACTTTAATAAGTTTTGGACCTTTAAAACAGAAAATCCTTATATAATAAAATAATATTTTCACACTTTCTTAAAGAGCCCCTCTCCCCCCCCCCCTTATAAAAAGCTCTCACCTCTAACTCATTCCTCACACTTCAAAATCCCCTTGGATCATCCAAACACTATCCAAATAAGCTCTCAAGATCCCTATCTTCCACCTATAATCCTTAAATTAGGTATAAGGAACTTCAATAAGTCCTTTTGGTTCAAACTAAAAAGAGTTACCTGAATTAAAGGTAACAGTTTCTCTTAAATTCTTTTGTTTTATTTTGTTTTATTTTACTTCTAAAACCCCATAAACTCTTTTTATTCCTTTATTTTATAAAAAAAATGGTATACTCAATATACTAGGTTGTTTTTATGAGAATAATTTTAACTACACTTACACACACCTCCGTCTAATGGGTAAAGAACATACTGTTTCTGTGGACAACGGACTACTACCTCACGAAACGGTGATTAATCAAATATCTAAAATTTCATATCATGGTGGACATTATGATGGAAATATATTTATATATGATATATATTAGATTTATATTGTTTCTATTCTTTTGTATTTTTCATTTATAGAATACCATTATGGTTTTCTTTGTGGGTAAATATGATAATCTCATTTGAGGAAGTGCAGACTACCGCCCCCTCAAAGTGATATGACTCATCAATGCCATATGTGGGATATATAAAGGATGGAGTTAATGATATTATATGTGATATTATATTGGAATTATAATATACCGATGTATCATTATGCTTTAATTCCATTAAAATAAGAAATATAAATGAAAGTAGCGTTCATGCGTACGTACGACTTACCGTCTCCAAGAATAGTGAATTTCATTTCTTATATTCAAATGTTATGTACTATTATAAATACATATATATACTGGATATATATATGATATATATGATATCTACATCATGAATATCATTCTAGAGATAATGGATATTTGACCACATGAAAAACTTGTAATTATAAGAAGTTCATTTTTGACTCATGTACCAAATATTGACAAAAAGACTGTTATTAACATAAATCATTACATAATGTTATAACATGGTAATAAGTGATTTAAAAGGAATGATAATCTTGAAAAAAGGTTCCTAATATAGTATAAATTAACTTTAGTTTATTATTCGGGAGATTAAAGAACAAATGGGCCAAGTTGGACATGGGGTAAGGGACTTCGTCTCAATCTCCTTTCATTGAGGGATGTTTTGCTTTAATACAAAGATTTATTTTATATGCTATATAAAAAAAATTGAATTTTCATTTAATTCAAAATAAATATTTTTCTATGAAGCGTTTTACTAAATGACAAAAATGAATATTTCTTTTAAAGTAAGTGGTAACAACGACCTTCAACCGCCGTGAGTATTATTTGATATTTGGATTCCTTAACAAGCTGTAATTTTTTTAAAAGGAAAATAAATAAAATATAATATTTTATGTATTTTGATATTGAAAATGGTTTTGATAATGGATTTGTTATGTCAATATATTTAAGTGATATATTGTGATTGAAATGTGGAAATGTTTTTATTCCTTTATTTTTGTTGTATGTGTTATTATTTTATAATGGTACTTGGACATTTGACGAGTGGTTACGTGATAAACCAAATGATGGGTGAAGCCGTGATAAACTAGGACGGGAGGTTACGTTATAACCTCCAATGCATTGGGTATGGAAGTTAGTCGTATGGCTATTCAAATTAGTGATATGTGTGGAAGTCGACCGTATGGTTATTCCATTTAAGTATGTTTATGTCCCAAGTTACCTTTATATGTTATGTGTTCTTTATATGGGTTTTATGGTAATATTTTGGTTACAAAAGGGTAAGAAATTATATTTTATTCATTGAAGAGTATTTACTACTTCATAAAGGTGAAAAGTATTACTTATGATAAAGTATTTGTGGTTTACTTGTTGTTTTAAAAAAACTAACAGTTTTCCTTCTTTGTGTATCCCCTGCTAAGATTTTTTTTCTCATCCCAAGTTTTTGAAATGTTTTTCATAGGACATAAAGTGGAATATGGTCAAAGATGTGATCAAGGAAAAGTCATGTTGTCTAAAACATGTTAGACATGACTCTTTTTTTCAAGAATATAAATTTTGTGAAAAATATGGGAACTGAGTAGAAGTGTCTACTTTATAACTTTTGGGATGTAATGTAACTGTTATGACCTAATTCTATAAAATTATAAACCTAAAAAAGATCCTTAATGTGAATTAATCCTTTAATTCAAGATTATGTAATGTTTTAAGGTCGGGTCCTTATAGTTGGTATCATAGGTCAGTTTAGATAACTTTAGAAGTTAGTATATTGTTATATTAATGTCCATAAATTAATTTATGGTATGATTGAAGTGATATAGCATTTACAGATTACCATGTTTCTTAGCCTAAGATATTTATATGTTCAGAATGGTTTTCCATAGAGGAAATAGGGCAGCTATATTGGGACGACATCAGGAGGAAGAAAACCTTCTAAATAAGCAACCTGAGATGGTTAGAATCCGAACTGAATAGTTTGTTGCAGTGATAGCATAGTAGACTCAGGCTATAAATGGTGGTAGTATCCATGTATGAGATCAGCCAGATCAACCACAGAGGAAAATGTCAGCAGTGGATCATTTAATGAGGCTGCATCCCCCATCATTTAGAGGATCATCTGACCCTGTTCTAGCTGAAGGGTGCATTAAAGCACTAGAGAAAATTTTGGATTTCATGGGGTGTTCAGAACATCAAAAGGTTAGTCTCGTTGTTTTCCATTTTGAAGGTGAAGCTAATCTGTGGTGGTCAATATTGAAAAATATCAGGTATAGTGAGGATATTTATGCTCTTGATTGGGATGAATTTAAAGGTATATTCGTTGAGAAATATTTTCCTATGTTGGTTCGACTTAGTATGGAAAAAAAATTCTTGGAATTGAGGATGGAGGATGACTCAATGGATGATTATGAAGGAAAGTTCACTTGACTGGCAAGGTATCCTCCAAATTTCATCCAAGATATTGATAGTAAGATAAATCGATTTTAATTAGGACTGAATCCACGATAATGAAGATCATTAGCCTCTCGTTAGTTCAAAAATTATGAAAAACTTGTTCAATGTGTGGAGAAGGTGGAAATACAGTTTGATGATGATCAGGTGTTCTTTGACAAATAATAGAATAATAGGTCCAGTTGGCATGAAAAGGGAAAGAATTCATCAAAGAAGCATGGTGGTAAGAAAAATAAATATTCATCTTGTGAGAAGTGTGGTAAAAATCATCATGGATAATTTTTATCAAAGTCTGGAAATTGCTTTTGGTGTGGTAAGTCTAGTCATATTGCTCATAACAATAAAGAAGATGGTCAAGTAGGCAATTAAAAGCCAGCAATAAGATGTTTTTAAGTGCAATAAAATGGTTTGTTATGCAAATTAGTGTCCAAAAAAGAACTCAACTGAGGGAGAGTAGCTAGACTACAAGCATAAAGGGTTGGTGAAATCCTTTGGAACTACTTCAGTAGATGTTGGGCCATTAAATGAAGTAATATCAGGTACACTGTTTGTTTTTTCAGATTATGCCAATGTGTTTTTTAATTTAGCGTCTACACATTCTTTCATTTCTGAGATGTTTTCTAGTAAATTGGGAATTCCATACCAAGATATGAATCTTGAAATTATGGTAAAAACAACTGGAGGAAATGTTGAGACAAAAAGAAATTATAAGAACCTTCATGTCCTTGTGTGTGGAAAGAATCTACCTGCAAACCTTATTATTTTACCTCTAGTAGAGTTTGATGTTATTTTGGGAATGGATTGGCTGTCTATTTATCATGCTAAGATTGACTGCAGAGCTAAAGAGGTTTCTTTTCATAAATATTTTTAGTTTGTGTACAAGGATGAAACCTTACTTTTGATAACATATCTGAAGGCTGAGAAACTAGTAAAATATGGAAATGAATGTTACCTTGCATGTATTGTTGAAAAAAAGAAACTATTCATATTAATGATGTGCTAGTGGTAAATGAGTATCTTGATGTTTTTCCTGACAAGTTTCCTAGTATTATACCTGATCGAAAAGTTGAATTTACTTTTGACTTAGTTCCTGATGCTAAGCCAATTTCAAAACCCCCTTATCGAATGGCTCAAATTGAACTTTTAGAGTTAAAGAAGAAATTATAGGAGTTATTAGATAAAGGTTTCATTTGACGTAGCACATCACTATGGGGTGCTCATGTCTTTTTTGTTACAAAGAAAGACGGTTCAATGAGACCATGCATTGATTATAGATCATTGAATAACATCATTGTTAAGAATAAGTATCTTTTGCCTCATATTGATGATTTGTTTGATCTGCTCCAGGGAGCTCAGTATTTTTCAAAGATTGAATTGAGGTCAGGGTACCATCAGTTGAAATCAAAGGAAGCAGACCTTCCAAAGACTGCATTTTGTACTAGATATGGCCATTATGAATTTGTAGTTATGAATTTTGGTTTAACCAATGCACCTGTTGTATTCATGGATCTTATGAATAGAATTTTCTGTGAGTTCATGGATAAGTTTGCAGTTATGTTCATTGATGATATTTTGGTTTATTATAAAAGCAAAGAGAAATATGAAAGTCATTTGAGTTTTGTCTTGAAAACATTAAAAGAAAAGAAATTGTATGGTAAATTTAGCAAGTGCGAGTTTTGGTTAAAACAAATTTCTTTCCTTGGTCACATTTTTCAAAAAATGGCATAACTGTTGATCCTAATAAAACAAAAGTTGTTGAAGAATGGACAAGACCCACAAATATAACTTAGATCCATAGTTTTCTTGGTTTAGTAGGTTATTACCGGAGTTTTGTTGAGAATTTTTCACGGTTATCTAGTCCAATGAATAAGTTAACTCGAAAAGGTGTTAAGTTCATTTGGACCAAAGAATGTGATGATTTTTTTTCAGAAATTGAAAAGAATATTGGTGAATGCTCCAGTTTTGGAGCTCCCTTCCAGAAATGGGGAGTTTGTTATTTATAGTGATGCTTCATTGAAAGGAAATGGTTGTGTACTTATGCAAAATGATCAGGTAATTTCTTATTCTTCATGTCAGTTGAAATCTCATGAGTTAAATTACCCTACACATGATTTAGAATTAACTGTTGTTTTTTTTTCTTTAAAAATTTAGAGGCATAATTTGTATGGAGTAAAATGTAAAATATATACTGACCACAAAAGTTTAAAGTATATATTCACTCAAAAAGAATTGAACATGAGATAGAGGAGATGGCTAGAATTAATCAAGGATTATGATTTCATGATCCTTTACCATCCGAGAAAAGAAAATAAAGTGGGTGATGATTTGAGTCGAAAAAGTAATGCTTCATTAACCATGCTACATTTGGAATGAGATCTTTTTGTTTTTGATTTGATGAAATTTGGCATAGAAGTTGTTGGTGCATGAAATTATTCTGTTTTGTTTCAGGTGTTAGTGAGATCATCTCTATCAGATAGAATTAAGCAAGCACAGAAGGAAGATAGTGAGTTACATAAAAAGGTAGAGTTGGTTTAGAAGGGTAAGTTTCATGATTTTAAATTTTACAATGATTGTGTTTTGAGGTTTGGGAAGAGATTATGTGTTCTTTATGATTCATAGTTGAAGAATGAGTTGTTATGTGAAGCTCATAGTTCCCCATTTTCTGTTCATCCTGGAAGAACTAAGATGTACATAGATCTTCGGGAGTATTACTGGTGGGATGAAATGAAATGAGATATTGGCGATTTTACTGTGAAGTGTTTGACCTGTCAGAAGTTTATAGCAGAGTTGCAATTATCTAAAGGGATTCTTCAGTCTTTACTGGTTCTATAGTGGAAATGAGAAAATATATCCATGGACTTCATTGTGGGATTACCCAAGACATCTCGAGGTAATAATGCGATCTGGGTTATTGTTGATCAATTGACTAAATCCACTCATTTCCTTTCTATTTGAGATACTTTTTCTTCATATCAACTTTCTCGGTTGTATATTAAAGAGATATTCAGGTTACATGGTGTTCCCCTCTCCATTGTATCTGATCATGATCCCAAGTTTACTTCTAACTTTGGGAAAGGACTTCAGAAGTCAATGGGTACTAAATTAAATTTTAGAAAAACTTTTAATCCATAATCAGATGGGTAGTCAGAATTAACAATTCAGACGTTGGAGGATATGCTACGTGCTTGCTTGATGGATTACCTGGGAAGTTAGGACCAACATCTTTCTTTGGTTGAATTTTCTTATAATAACAGTTTTCATTCCTGTATACAGATGGCTCTGTTTGAAGAATTATATGGAAAGCATTGTCGAACTCCTACTTTTTGGGATGAAGTAGGTGAAAGGAAGATGATGGAACCAGAATTGGTAGAAGAGATGACAGAAAAAGTTCAGTTGATTCAGAAGCACCTGAGAACAACTCAGATCAGGCAGAAATGTTATGCAGATAATCGAAGGAAGGATCTTTCTTTTGAGGTAGGTGATTATGTCTTTCACAAAGTTTCTCCATGGAAGAGTGTGATGCATTTTGTTAAGAAGGTAAAGTTGAGTCTGAGGTTCATTGGACCTTATGAAATCTTGGAGAAAGCTAGATCAGTTGCGTACATAGTGGCTTTACCTCCATGTTTGTCCCAGGTACACAATGTTTTTCATGTTTTAATGTTGAGAAATTATATGCTAGATCCATCTCATGTTTTGAGCCCAAAGGTAGTTTAGTTGGAAGATAATCTCTCTTAAGAGGAAAAACCAGTCCAGATTGTTAACCGTAGAGAGAAAGTGTTGTGGAATAAGGTAATTCACCAGGTAAAGGTTTTGTGGAAAAACTATATGGTTGAAGAGGCAACTTGGGAATCTGAAAATGCTATGAGGGATAAGTACCCATATATATTTGATAAGTGAATAAAATAGTGAGGATGCAATTTCCAAAAGGGTTTAAGGATGTAACATCCCAGGTAAATAAAGAAATAATACATTTTCATATTTATTAATATTTGTGAATTAAATATTAATTTTACCCTAAAGGGGTTTCTACGTTCAATGGCGTACCTGGTACGCAACAACGAGTTTCTTTGTAATCTTACGTTGCACACTAACAATATAATATTATTATTTTAAATGGTAGTTAACGCCTAGTTGTTGTATTAGTGGGAATAAACAGAACTACCTACAATAAGATTATTCATGTTTGTTAAATGTATTTACATTTATCCAATAAAAGTTAGAGTCTTGAAATGTGAATGAATCTAATTTTTAGCATAATTTACTTTAAAGGGATGATTTACCGCCTTTTGATGGAGAACCCTCATTAAATATAGTTTTGGTCATTTTTATATGTTATATTTGACCAAATAAAATTCTTCTTTAGAATCGGGACATCAAAATTCAATTTGGGTAATTTTTTTTTCGGATAAAATTCAATTTTTGATGAATAGTGGAAAATACAGTATTTTAATTCAAAACTGAATTTTAATATAATTTATTTATATGGTTAGTTTATCTTTTTAATTGGTTTTAAAGTGTAATTAGATTATATTTTTACCATTTAATCCAATGTTGGTCATTGGAATTAATTTCACTTTGAAATTGGACATAAATAAGTGTCAATCTTTTCATAGTTAATATTTTTTATAAACACGCTTTTTGTTTTCACAAGAGGAATTAATTTTAAATTAATTTATGTTTTGAATTTTGGTCAAATAGACATCATTTTCTAATTCAGAATATCAAATATATCATAGTCTGATTTTTTGGTATTTTTATGAAAAACATCAATTTTTGATGAATAGTGAAAACACTAAGTAGTAGTTAAAAAGCCGACTTTTTCTTTTAAATGAAAATTTACCACTTCTGTGAATTTAATTTCAAAAATAAGATATACATGGTTATTATTATTAAATAAAATGTGGTTCAATAAGATGAAAATATTTTTTGGTGAATAGTAACTTTTGACTTTTATTTACCACGACTAAAGGTAAATAGGGTAATTCAAGGTAAAAATAATATCATAATAATGAAAAATTACCTTAACACTTGTCCTAACCTTATTGGATGAGTCATGGCCTACCATGGGCATCCTTGGGTCGATTTTCGGACACCATGGAGCCACTTAAGAGTGATAATGACACTTTATTTTAATTAACTTAAAGTAAAGACAAAAATGACATAAACAAATATCTTTTAGTAAATTAATTTTTACATAGGGTTATATAAGTTATCTTTTCTAATATAAATATTCTTTTTAAATATAAAAATATTTCCTACATCATGCTATTTTTTTTATAATTTTTATACATAAAATAAATAAAATTATTTATGAACCAATAATGATGCAGTGTTTACCTCATTAATAAATTATTTAAATAAATAAGATTATAAAGATTAAAATAATATCCAAAACCTATCCAATTATTATTGAATGATTTTATTTTGACAACGAGTCATCTTATCTTAAAATTTAATAAGTTCTGGACTTTTAGAAACCGAAAATCATTATATAATAAAATAATATTTTCACACTTTCTTAAAGAGCCCCTCCTCCCCCTTATAAAAAGCTCTCACCTCTAACCCATCCTCACACTTCACAATCCCCTTGTCTCATCCAACCCCTACCCAGATAAGCTCTCATGATCTCTCTCTTCCACCTAGAAGTCTTACCTTAGGCAGAAGACACTTGAAGAAGTCCTTTTTGGTTCAAACCAAAGGGAGTTTCCCGAATTAAAGGTAACAGTTTCTCTTAAATTCTTTTGTTTTATTTTGTTTTATTTTACTTCTAAAACCACATAAAATCTTTTTATTCCTTTATTTTATAACAAAACAAATATCCTAAATATACTAGGTTATTTTATGATAATAATTTGAACTACACTTACACACACTTCCGTCTAATGGGTAAAGAACATATTGTTTATGTGGACGGCCAACTACTGCCTTATGAAACAGTGATTGTTCAAATATCTCCAACTGCCTCTCATGGTGTCCATTATGATTGAAATTTATTTATATATGATATATATTACATTTAAATTTTTTCTATGGTTCTGTATTTTTCATTTATAGAATACCTTTATGGTTTCCATAGTGGCTAAATACGATAATTTCATTTGAGGAAGTGCGGACTACCGCCCCCTCAAAGTGATATGACTCATTAATGACATATGTGGGACTTATAAAGGATAGATTTAATGATAATATATATGATATTATACTGTGATTATAATATAACTATGTATAATTATGTTTTAATTTCATTAAAATAAGAAATAGAAATGAAAGTAGTGTTCATGCGTACGTACAGCTTACCGTCTCCATGAACGGTGAATTTCATTTCTTATCTCCAAATGTTATGTACTATTATAAATACATACATATACTAGATATATATTATATATATGATATCTAAATCATTAATATAATTCTTGAGATAATGGATATTTGACCACATGAACAACTTGTAATTATAAGAAGTTCATTTTTGACTCAAGTACCAAATATCGACAAAAACAACCATTATTAACTTAAATGATTACATAATGTTATAACATGGTAATAATTGATTTAAAAGGAATGAAAAACTTGAAAAAAATGTTCTTAAGTAAGTATAAATTAACTTTAGTCTATTATTCAAGAGATTAAATAATGAATAGGTCAAGTCGGACATGAGGTAAGGGACTTCATCTCAATCTCCTTTCATTGAGGCATATTTTGTTTTAATACAAAACTTTCTTTTATAAGCTGTATAAACACCTTTTAATTTTCATTTCATTTAAAGGAAATCTTTTTCTACGAAGCATTTTAATAAACGACAAAAATAATGTTTCTTTTACTGTAAAAGGGGACAACGACCTTCAGTCACCGCGAGTATTATTTGATATTTGGCTTCCTTAACAAGCCATATTTTTTTTAAAAGAAAAATAAATATCATATACTCTTTTATGTATTTTTCTATTGAAAATAGTTTTTATAATGGATTTTTTATTTCAATATATTTAAGTGATATATTTTTATTGAAATGTGCAAATGTTTTCATTCCGTTATATTTGTTGTATGTGTTACGATTTTATAATGGTAATTGAAAATTTGACGGGTGGTTAAATAATAAAACAAATGATGGGTGGTGCCGTGATAAACTAGGAAGGTTGGTTACATTATAACCTTCAATGCATTGGGTATGGAAGTCTTCCATATGGCTATTACATTTTGTGATATGTGTGGAAATCGACCGTATATTTATTCTATTTAAGTATATTTATGTCCCAAGTTACCTTTATATGTTATGTGTTCTTTATATGGGTTTTATGGTAATCTTTTGGTTACAAAAGGGTAATAAATGATCTTTTATTCAGTGAATATTATTTACTACTTCATAAAGGTGAAAATTATTACTTATGATAAAGTATTCATGGTTTACTTGTTGTTTTAAAAAAACTAATAGTTTTCCTTCTTTGTGTATCCCCTGCTAAGATTTTTTTTCTAATCCCAAGTTTTTTAAATGTTTTCACATGACATAAAGTGGAATAGGTTCAAGGATGGGATCAAGGAAAAGTCATGTTTTCTAAAACATGGAACTAGATATAACTCTTTTTTTCAAGGATTTTTATTTTGTGAAAAATATGGGAACTGAGTAGTAGTGTCTACTTTGTAACTTTTGGGATGTAATGTAACTATTATGACCTAATTCTCTAAAACTCTAAACCTGAAAATATCCTCAATGTGAATTATTCATTTAATTCAAGATTATGTAATTTTTTAAGTCCGGGTCCTTATAGTTGGTATCAGAGGTCAGTTTAGATAACTTTAGAAGTTAAGACATTGTTAGATTAATGTCAATAAATTAATTTATGGTAAGATTGAAGTGATATAGAATTTACATATTACCATGTTACTTCACCTAAGATATTTCTATGTTTAGAATGTCTTTCCATAGAGGAAACAAGGAATCTATGTTGGTATGACATTAGGAGGAAGACAACATTCCAAATAAGTAACCTAAGATGGTCAGAATCGGAACTGAATAGTTTGTTGTAGTGATGAAATAGTTGACTCAGACTATAAATGGTGGTGGTATCCATGAATGAGATCATCCAGATCAACCACATAGGAACATGTTAGTAGTGTAGAATTTAATGAGGCTGCATCCCCCATTATTCAGAGGATCATCTAACCATGTGCTAGCTGGAGGGTGGATTAAAGCATTGGAGAAATTTTTTGATGTCATGGAGTGTTTATAACATCAAAAGGTTAGTCTCGCTGTTTACCGTTTTGAAGGTGAAGCTGATCAGTGGTGGTCGATGGTGAAAAATATCAGGGATAGTGAGAAGATTGATGCTCTTGATTGGGATGAATTCAAAGGTATGTTCCTTGAGAAATATTTTCCTAAGGTCGTTCAACTTAGGATGGAAAATCAATTCTTGGAATTAAGTCTAGAGGATGACTTAGTGGCTGTTTACAAAAGAAAGTTCACTCAACTGGAAAGGTATGCTCCAAATTTCATCTAATATCTTGATAGTAAGATAAATAGATTTTACTCAGGACTAAATCCACGATATTGAAGGGCATTAGCCTCTCATGAGTTCAAAAGTTATGAAAAACTTGTTTGATGTGTGGAGAAGGTGGAAATGTAGTTTGATGATGATCAGGTGTTCTTTGAAAAAAAATAGAATAAGAGGTCCAGTTGGTAGGAAAAGGGAAAGAATTCATCAAAGAAGTCTGGAGGTAAGAAAACTAAATATCCATCTTGTGAGAAGTGTGGTAAAAATCATCCTAGATAATGTTTATCAAAGTCTAGAAAGTGCTTCCGGTGTGGTAAGTCTGTTCATATTGCTCATAACTGTAAGGGAGATGATCAAGAAGGCAATGAAAAGCCAGCGGTAAGATGTTTTAAGTGAAATGAAATGGTTTTTTATGAAAATGAGTTTCCAACAAAGAACTCAACTAAGGGAAAGCAGCCAGACTACAAGAAGAAAGGGGTGGTGAAATCATTTGAAACTACTTCAGTAGATTTTGGGTCATTAAATGAAGTAATATCAGGTACACTATTTGTTTGTTCAGATTATGCCATTGTATTTTTTGATTCAGGGTCTACACATTCTTTCATTTCTGAGATGTTTTCTAGTAAATTGGGAATTCCATACCAAGATATGAATCTTGAACTTATGGTAAAAACACCTAGAGGAAATGTTGAGACAAAAAGAAATTATAAGAACCATCCTGTCCTTGTGTGAAGAAAGAATCTACCTGAAAATCTTATTATTTTAACTCTAGTAGAGTTTTATGTTATTTTGGGCATGGATTGGATGTCTATTTATCATGATAAGATTTACTGCAGAGCTAAAGAGGTTTCTTTTCAGAAATATTTTTAGTTTGTATATTAGAATGAACCCTTACTTTTGATAACATATCAGGAAGCTGAGAAACTAGTAAAAGGTGGAAATGAATGTTACCTTTCACATATTGTTGAAAACAAAGGAACTGTTCAGATTAATGATGTGCTAGTGGTAAATGTGTATCTTGATGTTTTTCCTGATGAGTTTCCTGGTATTATACCTGATCAATAAGTTGAATTTACTGTTGACTTAGTTCCTGATGTTAAGCCAATTTCAAAACCCCCTTATCGAATGGCTCAAATTGAACTTTTAGAGTTAAAAAAAATTACATGAGTTATTAGATAAAGGTTTCATTAGACCTAGAATATAACCATGGGGTGATCTTGTCTTGTTCGTTAAAAATAAATATGGTTCAATGAGACTATGCATTTATTATAGATCATTGAATAACATCTTTGTTAAGAACAAGTATCTTTTTCCTAATATCGATGATTTGTTTGGTCTTCTCCAGGGAGCTCAGTATTTTTCGAAGATTGACTTGAGTTTGGAGTACCATCAGATGAAAGTAAAGGAAGAAGACATTCTGAAGACTGCATTTCATACTAGATATTTCCATTATGAATTTTTAGTTATGAATTTTGGTTTAACCAATGCACCTGCTGTATTCATGGATCTTGTGAATAGAATTTTCCGTGAGTACATGGATAAGTTTGGAGTTGTGTTCACTGATGATATTTTAGTTTATTCTAAAATAAAAGAGGAATATGAAAGTCATTTAATTATTGTATTTAAAACCTCAAAAGAAAAGAAACTGTATGGGAAATTCAGCAAGTATGAGTTTTAGTTATGACAATTTTTTTTCCTTGGTCACATTGTTTCAAGAAATGGTATAACTAGTGATCCTGCTAAAACAAAAGTTGTTGAATAATGGCCAAGACCCACAAATATAACCGAGATCCATAGTTTTCTTGGTTTAGTAGGTTATTAATGGAGTATTATTGATAATTTTTCACGGTTATCTAGTCCAATGACTAAGTTAACTCGAAAAGGTGTTAAGTTCATTTGGACAAAAGAATGTGATGATTTTTTTCAGAAATTTAAAATAAGATTGGTGAATGCTCCAGTTTTGGAACTGCCTTCTAGAAATGGTGAGTTTGATATTTATAGTGATTCTTCATGGAAAGGACTTGGTTGTGTCCTTATGAAAAATAATCAGGTAATTGCTTATGCTTCACGTCAGTTAAAACCTCATGAGTTAAATTACCCTACATAAGATTTGGAATTAGATGTTGTTGTTTTTCCTTAAAAATTTAGAGGCATCATTTGTATGGAGTAAAATGTAAAATATATACTGACCACAAAATTTTAAAGTATATATTCACTCAAAAAGAATTGAACATGAGACAGAGGATATGGATGGAATTAATCAAGCATTATGATTGCACAATCCTTTACCATCCGGGAAAAGCAAATAAAGTGGCTGATGAATTGAGTCGAAAAAGTATTGCTTCATTAACCATGCTATGTTTGGAAAAATATCCTTTTGTTTTTGATTTGATGAACTTTGGCATAGAATTTGTTGGTGCAAGAAATTATTCTATTTTGTTTCAGGTGTTAGTGACATCATCTTTATCATACAAAATTAAGAAAGCACAGAAGGAAGACAGTGAGTTGCAGAAAAAGGTAGAGTTGGTTCAGAAGGGTAAGTTTCCTGATTTTAACTTTGATAATGATTGTGTTTTGATGTTTGGGAAGAGATTATATGTGCCTTGTGATTCATATTTTAATAATTATTTTTTATGTAAAGCTCATAGTTCCTCATTTTTAGTTCATCATGGCAGTACTAAGATGCACATATATCTTCAAGAGTATTACTAGTGGGATGGAATGAAAAGAGATATTGCTAATTTTTTACTGAAGTGTTTGACCTGTCAAAAAGTTATAGCATGATGGAAATTATCGAAAGGGATGATTCAATACTTACCGGTGCCATAGTGTAAATGGGAAAATATATCCATGGACTTCATTGTGGTATTACCAAAGACATCTCAAGGTAACAATGCAATCTGGGTTATTATTGATCGATTGACTAAATCTGCTCATTTCCTTTATATTCAAGAAACTTTGTCTCTAGATCAACTTTCTTAGTTGTATGTTAATGATATAGTCAGTTTACATGGTGTTCCCCTCTCCATTGTATCTGATTGTGATCCCAGGTTTACTTCCAACTTTGGGAAAGGCCTTCAGAAGTCTTTGGGTACTGAATTAAATTTTAGTAAAACATTTCATCCATAATTAGATGGGCAGTCATAACGAAAAATTCAGACCTTGGAGGATATGCTACATGTTTGCTCGATGGATTACCTGGGAAGCTGGGACCAACATCTTTCTTTGGTAGATTTTTCTTATAATAACATTTTTCATTCCAGTATACAGATGGCTCCATTTGAAGCATTATATGGAAAGCGTTGTCGAACTCCAGCTTTTTGGGATGAAGTAGGTGAAAGGAAGCTGATGGGACCATAATAGGTAGAAGAGATGGCAGAAAAAATTCAGTTGATTTAGAAGCACATGAGATCAACTCAGAGCAGGCTGTAAAAGTTATGCAAATAATCGAAGTAAGGATCTTTCTTTTTAGGTAGGTGATCATGTCTTTCTCAAAGTTTCTCCATGGAAGAGTGTGATGTGTTTTGGTAAGAAGGAAAATTTGAGTCTGAGGTTCATTGGACCTAATGAAATCCTAGAGAATGTTGGATCAGTTGTGTACAGAGTGGAATTACCTCTATGTTTTTCCTAGGTATACAATGTTTTTAATATTTCAATGTTGAGAAAGTATTTGCCAGATCAATCTCATGTTTTGAGCCCAGAGGTAGTTCAGTTCGAAGAGAATCTCTCTTAAGAGGAAAAACCAGTCCATATTGTTAACCGTAGAGAGATAGTGTTGCAGAATAAGGTTATTCACTAGGTAAAGGTTTTGTGGAAAAACCATGTGGTTGAAGAGGCAACATGGGAATCTGAAAATTCTATGAGAGATAAATACCCATATATATTTGATAAGTGAATAAAATAGTGAGGATGCAATATCCAAAAGGGTGGAAGGATGTAACATCCTAGGTAAATAAAGAAGTAATACATTTTCATGTTTATTAATATTTGTGAATTAAATATTAATTTTACCTTAAAGGGGTTTCTATGTTCGATGGTGTACCCGATACGCAACAACGAGTTTCTTTGAAATCTTATGGTGCACACTAGCAATATAATATTATTATTTTAAATGGTAGTTAATGCCTAGCCGTTGTATTGGCAAGAATGAACAGAACTAACTACAATATGATTCTACATGTTTGTTAAATGTATATACATTTATCCAATAAAAGTTAGAGGCTTAAAATGTGAATGAATCTAATTTTAAGCATAATTTACTTTAAAAGGATGATTTACCGCCTTTTGATGGTGAAACCTCATTAAATCTAGTTTTGGTCACTTTTATATGTTATATTTGAACAAATAAAATTCTTCTTTAGAATTGGGACATCAAAATTCAATTTTGGGTAAAATAAATTATTTTTCTGATAAAATTCAATTTTTGATGAATAACGGAAAATACAGTATTTTAATTCAAAACTGCCTTTTAATTTATTTATATGGTTAGATTATCTTATTAATTGGTTTTAAAGTGTAATTATATTATATTTTTAACATTTAATCCAATTTTGGTCATTGGATTTAATTTCACTTTGAAATTGGACCTAAATAAGTGTCAATCTTTTGATAGTTAATTTTTCTTGAAAACACGCTTTTTGTTTTGACATCAGGAATTAATTTCAAATTAATTAATTCAACTTCTATGTTTTGAATTTGGTAAAATAGACATCATTTTTTAATTCAGAATATCAAATATATCTTAGGTTGAATTTCTGGTATTTTTCTAAAAAACTTCAATTTTTGATGAATAGTGAAAACACTGAGTAGTAGTTAAAAAGCTGACTTTTTCTTTTAAATGAAATTTTACCCCTTCTCTGAATTCAATTTAGAAAATCTGACATACATGGTTGTTATTAGTAAGTAAAATTTTCTTCAATAAGATGAAAATATTTTTTTGGTGAATAGTAACTTTTAACTTTTACCACGGTTAAAGGTAAATATGGTAATTCAAGGTAAAAAGAATATCATAATAATAAAGAATTACCTTAACACTTGTCCTAACCTTATTGGATGAGTCATGTCCGACCATTGGAATCCTTGGGTCGATTGTGGGACCCCATGGAGTCACTTAAGAGTGATAATGACACTTTAATTAAATTAAAGTAAAGACACAAATGACATAAACAAATATCTTTTAGTAAATTAATTTTTGCATAGGGTTATATAAGTTATCTATTCTACTATAAATATTACTTTAAAATCTAAAAATATTTCCTACTTCAAGGTATTTTTTTTATAATTTTTAGACATAAAATAAATAAAATTATTTATGACACAATAATGATGCAGTGTTTACCTCATTAATAAATGATTTAAATAAATATGATTATAAAGATTAAAATAATATCCAAAACCTATCCAATTCTTATTGAATGATTTTATTTCTACCATGAGTCATATTATATTCTAATTTAATAAGTTTTGGACTTTTAGAAACCGAAAATCATTATATAATAAAATAATATTTTTACACTTTCCTAAAGAGCCCCTCCTCCCCCTTATAAAAAGCCCTCACCTATAACCCATTACCCACACTTCACAATCCTCTTGGCTCGTCCAAACCCTCCCCAAATAAGCTCTCAAGATCCCTCTCTTCCACCTATAATCCTTAACTTAGTCATAAGGCACTGCTAGAAGTCTTTTTGGTTCAAATCAAAGGGAGTTTCCCGAATTAAAGGTAACAGTTTCTCTTAAATTCGTTTGTATTATTTTGTTTTATTTTACTTCCTAAACCCCATAAACTGTTTTTATTACTTTATTTTATAACAAAACCAATATCCTATATATAATGGGTTGTTTTTATGAGAATAAATTTAACTACACTTACACACACCTTCATCTAATGGGTAAAGAACATATTATTTATGTGGACGGTGAACTACTGCCTCATGAAACGATGATTGTTCAAATATCTCCAATCACCTCTTATAGTGGCCATTATGATGGCACTTTATTTATATATTATATATATTAAATATTTATTGTTTCTATTCTTCTGTATTTTTCATTTATAGAATACCTTTATGGTTTCCATAATGGCTAAATACGATAATCTCATTTGAGGAAGTATGGACTACCGCCCCCTCAAAGTGATATGACTCATTAATACCATATGTGGGATATATAAAAGATAGAGTTAATGATATTATATATGATATTATATTGTAATTATAATATACCTATGTATTATTATTTTTTAATTGCATTAAAATAAGAAATAGAAATGAAAGCAGCGTTCATGTGTACGTACAACTTACCGTCTCCATGAACGGTGTGTTTCATTTTTTATCTCCAAATGTTATGTACTATTATAAATACATGCATATAATAGATATATATTATATCTACATCATGAATATCATTCTATAGATAATGGATATTTGACCACATGAACAACTTGTAATTATAAGAAGTTCATTTTTGACTCAAGTACCAAATATCGACAAAACGACTGTTATTAACTTAAATGATTACATAATGTTATAAAATTGTAATAAGTGATTTAAAAGGAATGATAAACTTGAAAAAAAATTCTTAATCAAGTATAATTTAACTTTAGTTTATTATTTAGGAGATTAAAGAATGAACGGGTCAAGTCGGACATGAGGTAAGGGACTTCATCTCAATCTCCTTTCATTGAGGCATATTTTGTTTTAATACACGACTTTATTTTATACACTATATAAACACCTTTGACATTTCATTTCATTAAAAGGGAATATTTTTCTACGAAGTGTTTTACTAAACAACAAAAAATAATGTTTTTTTTAACATAAGCAGTGACAACAACCTTCATCCTCCAAGAGTATTATTTCATATTTGGCTTCCTTAACAAGGTGTAATTTTTTTTAAAAGGAAAATAAATACCATATACTCTTTTATGTGTTTTTATATTGAAAATGGTTTTGATAATGTATTTTTTATGTCAATATATTTAAGTGATATGTTGTGATTTAAATGTGGAAATGTTTTCATTACTTTATATTTTTTGTATGTGTTATGATTTTATAATGGTACTTGGACATTTGACGGGTGGTTACGTGATAAAACAAATGATGGGTGGTGCCGTGATAAAACAGGATGGGTGGTAACGTTATAACCTTCAATGAATTGGGTACGGAAGTCAGCCATATGGCTATTCCATTTTGTGATATGTGTGGAAGTCGACCGTATAGTTATTCCATTTAAGTATGTTTACATCCCAAGTTACCATTATTTGTTATGTCTTCTTTATATGGGTTTTATGGTAATATTTTGGTTAAAAAAGGGTAAGTAATGATCTTTTATTCATTGAAAATTATTTACTACTTTATAAAGGTGAAAAGTATTACTTATGATAAAGTATTCATTTTTACTTGTTGTTTTAAAAAAACTAACAGTTTTCCTTCTTTGTGTATCCCAAAATGAGATTTTTATGCTCATCCCAAGTTTTTAAATGTTTTTTATAGGACATAAAGTGGAATAGGTTCAATCATGGGATCAAGGAAAAGTCATGTTGTCTAAAACATAGAACTAGACATGACTCTTTTTTTCAAGAATTTTTATTTTGTGAAAAATATGGGAACTGAGTAAAAGTGTCTACTTTGTAACTTTTGGGATGTAATGTAACTGTTATGACCTAATTATCTAAAATTATAAACCTGAAAATATCCTCAATGTGAATTATTCATTTAATTCAAGATTATGTAATGTTTTAAGGTCAGGTCCTTATAAGATTTGATAATAATAAATTCTTGGCATGATGCCCTGAAGGTACTTTTTAGATGTCCATCATTATGGATTTTCTTCATTATAAAACTATAAATTGATATTCCATGTGATTATTCAACTAGTATAATATCCATGGTTATGTTTTATTGTGGAATTATTTAATCATATTTTATTCCTGACATATTATACCACAATTATGTTTTAATGTAATTTGTTCTCATTTTTATTCACCATTCCTTAATATTTATGCTTTCACTGTATTGCATTACCTTATTGATAATATTAGATCAAAATTTATTATGTTTACATTCCATATATTATGAAAAAGAAAAATTTGAATAATATTTCAGGGATTCAGTTTATTTCATCTTATTTTGTATCATGTATCATTCTAATTTCCCAATATAGTATAGTTATCGTGAATGTAATATCTTATTCTAAGACTGATAAACTATTAAATCCTTTAGAATTTGTTTCCTTTTAATCATACTCATGTAATGAAGTAAGGAACTGACTCTAGGAAACTGGGGTTATGGTCTTTATAGTTATTGGGCATTCTTCAATGAAATTATTGGTCATGAAAGTGGAGAATTTTATTTATGTCATACACACTAAAATGAAGATTCATTTTACATTATTGGTAAAATTTGAAAATAAATTATTTTTAAAATTAAATTAATATTTCTTTAATATTTATTTTTGAAAAATTAAAACATTGGTTAAAATTTATAGTGCAAATAATTCATAAAATTTTTAAAAAAATACATGAAACAAGTTTTAGAAAAAAGGGTTTTGGATGAAAAGTGGGTTTTCGATAGACCATAGAAAAGAAATATTATTTTTTTTATAAACACTCTATTATAATATTGATTAAATAAATAGATTAAAGTTAATGGGACCATGAATTCCCCTAACATAACAAAAGGATAACAAAATTCATGAGTTTTTTGAAATACGAGTCATATGATTTTTTTATCAGAATCATTATAACAAACAATATTGATAAATGATGAAATTGTAAAATAAAATATTTACCACTTTGGTAACATTGAATTGTAAGCCCCATGATTTAATAAAATTAAATGAAACAAAACATATCGTGATAATAAAAAAATCATAATATTACATGTTAGAGAGTCTATATATACACATTCTACAAGATGATAGGTCCAAAACATAACATATCTCTCAAGTAAAATTGAAACAAAAATAACTTACCTTAAGTCTTAACATATGTTTTTTATGTTAAAATAACAGATATAATAAATATAATATTAATAAAAATATTTTAAATAACCATAAATTATATACTTATAACCATTTATTATCTGTGTATTAACAATTTTAGGTTAGTGTCATATTTCAGGAAATAATTTCTTTGATTTACATTTATGTTTTTTTTGTTCCTAATAAATTTATCATAGTTAAATAATATAAAAAATTTTACCCATGATATAAATATCATAAATATTCATTATTATTTAGATTAATCAATATTAGTTGGATATAGAATTTTAAATACAACCTTTATTGAGATCATAAGTCGTATGTATGTATGAATGTTGTTTCCATTTTCTAGATGGATTGAATGAAAGAATGTAATGAAAAATATTACTATTATAGAATAATTTTCTTGTAATTTAAATACAATTACTATCATCAATCAAATATTTATTACCTTTCATGTAATGTTTGAATAAAGCACAACGCTTCGTGCTGTAGTAGTTCACCGTACAGACGAGCGATGTTATCATGTTCTCATAGAATTGAATGTATAAATATATATGTGATATTATAAATCCATAATTAAAATAATATAATAATTATCACACACACATATATAAATATTTTCAATCAATCATTATTTCCATATTTGATAGGTGGTGATGAAATATGAATAACATCGATTCGCGAGGCGGTAGTCCTATGTACACACGAATGATGATTTCATATCCATTTTTTTGGAATAGTAATTGATTGGAGGTCATTTCCATGTCATAAAAACGTTCAAGTATATTGAATAGAAATATTTTATTATATAATAATTTTTTAATAATAATTAAATGAGGTGGAGGAAGAAATAAAATAAAATGTATGGTTAGGGATATTACCTCTTCTTCAAACACATTCTATTGGATTTCACCCAAATCATTCGTATGATGTCATTATCATAAAAATAATTCTTATAAAATGATACTAGGAAATTATTTATGTTTTTTGATGTAAATTTCTTAAAAAATAGGCCTTTTATGTTTTAATAGGAGAGGAGAGGGGGAGGCATTTTATAAGTGACTAGAGTGGTACACTTGCAATTTAATTTTTTTAAAAATTATACCCATGTTTTTCACTTACCATAAGGTACAAAAAACTTTCATTACCAAAACTATAAATATATGGTTTAAATATTTCCATAAAATGGGTTTTGGATATCTTTTGGGTCATTTTTAACACATATAATATTTGTTTAACCCCCATGGTAAATAATTTTTTACCTTAATCATGGAAATTGTTTTTTTCTTTATTCATAATTCATTATGGTAAAAAACATAATTTTAGCATATTTTTTCACATAAATTATGATATATAATAAAATGGATTTTTTTCCAAATCCCATTCATATAATTGGAAAATTTTAATTAAAAATTATACACGTAGAAAAAAGCGAGTTTTATGAGAGGAAATGTTCAAATGTTTAAGATATTTTTATAATTGAATTAAATATTGAAATTACTAAAATTAACTAAATTGGATTAATAGATATATAATTTTTGTATTATTAATTTTATATCAATATTTAATCATTTTTATGTTTTTAAATATGTTAAAATAAATGGAAATTCTTAATAGAAACCAATAATTTTCACTTTTAATCGAAAACTAAATCATTTCATAAATATCTAAAATACATAACAATTATATTATTAAAATTATTTTTTTAAAAATATATCTTTTAAAAATTAAATTTTAAAAAATACACAAAAATAAACTTTTAAATGAGTATAAAAAAGGCTACAAAAAATCAATTCATAGAAATATAGTTTTTAATCATAAAATTGGATTAATTATTATCTATATTCTATAAAACACATAATATGGACTCAAAAAATTCATTCAACATATAATATATTAATTTAATTAAAATAATTGACCAAAACTTATATTATTAATTTATTTAAGTAACACTTGCTTCTATGCATAAAAATAATTTTTCAGTAAATGACTTCTATTTTTTCTAATATATTTTTCTTTCATTTATAATTAATTTTTTACCAAAGATTTAATTTTCTATCAAAGTTTAAAAAATAAAATTTTATAATATAGTTAATCCAATACATAATGACCATTCCAAAAAATAGGGGATAAATATCATATTAAATAATAATAACTTAATAATTTGTCACATTACATTTCAAATAAATGTTGCATTCAAAATAATCATTATTCAGTGTTGCGTTAAATGGATGTTGAAAACTGTTTTGCATGAAATTCATGATAAAACATGGGTTTTCATGTAATGAATAATAATAATGATGATAATTTTTTTAATAAAATTATATTTCACAAAATCTAAGGGTGTTATAGATACAATGTGTGATGTTGTATTGGTAATGTCCCAAACAATATTTTCTGAGGTTTTTACAGTATTATGCATTTATATAAATATTGGGATCATACAAATTTGAAAAATATTCTAAAAAGTTTTAATTTTCTTGTTATCCTATGTATATTATTGGAAATATTATCTTTAACCCAACTAAAAAATGGTTTTTAACCTGAAATAATATTTTCCATTATAAGTAACACATAGATTGAGGAGTTAGTGGGATATAGAATTAACTTAGAGAATATGAAGACAAAAATACTATGTTATCCAGAGATCGATGTTGATCAGGTTATGTAAAGTGTTATAGAATATGTACTAACTGAAGTTATATAAAAAATTTGATGGTCTGGTTGGATTCAAATGGGGCCAAGAGATATGAATTTTTCAAGGCTAATTATCATGATGATTTTTTAATACAAGACAAACCATCATCCAACTAAGATTTCATTAAGTGTTCTAATTGTCATAAATGTGTTAATGTTATTTATTCTTAGATTGAATCCATGTACACACAAAATGTTTTAATCCTGGAGGACTCACCTAAATCTATAAGACACATAGTGTGAATTTATTTTTTCCACAATAAAATTAATATGGGTTATATAGTGTCTATATATAAAAAATTCTTTGTAGAAAAGGTTAATAAAAAAATTCATACCATTTACTAGAAAGAAACTATTTCACATGCTTTGGTAATAAATCATATTCATGTTTTTCTTTACATATCATCACATTATGGTTATGTGGTATACTTAATGGATGTAAAAAACATTACTTAATCATATTTTATCTGAGGTTGTATATATGATACACCCTAAGGTTTTTGATGTTTTGAAGAAGACTAAAATTTTTTGTTAATTGAATAGGTCAATTTATAGACCTATTTAAACCACTTAGATCTAGATTTTCCAGTTTTACGTAATGAAATAGTTCTATTTCATCATGAACATTAATTATTATTGTGTATAAATGTAAGTTAGTCATACTAATGTAGTATTTATGTTATTTTTTTATGACATATGGCTTGTCAAAAAATAATAACCCAACAAATCATTCTTTGATGGTGTTTATTGGTAAGTTATTCTAAATGAAAAAATGTGTGATGTAGCCAATATTATGGATATAATCATATATTTATATTGAATAATTTTTTTTGGTCTATGTCAAAACACATATATTGGTCAATTATAAAATTATTTTAGGATTGAGAAAATTACATGTATTCTATTTAATTATTGTATGGTATGAATATTAGGATGATTTAGGATCTTTCAAATTATTGGGAAATAATGGGAAAGATTCCTTATGTGTCTTTGGAAAGATATATCATGTATTCCAAGTTGTGTACAAGATATAACGACGCCATTACATTGAGTATAACAAGTATATACCAATACAATCTTGGTGTGACACAATGTATTTCTATGAATAATTTTATTATGTACCTATGAAGGATTGATGATATATTATTGATATTTATAATAATGAATAAAATTTTTATAAACTATTACATAGATGTTAGTTTTGAATTTTAAAAAGATAATTTGTGTTCTCAATCTTGATTATAGTCTTTCCAAAAAAATTTAGAAATTAATTGGAATAGTTATAAGATATATAGTATAGTGAGGTCGACAATAAAAGAATGATAAATCAAATAATATAGAAGGTATTTGTATTAAGAAGTTAATTACTGCATATGAAGTAGTTCCACGTATCAAGGGAAACATTTAGATATATTTTGAGAAAAAATGATTTTGTTTTTCCAGCTAGGAAACCTTAGTCATAGAAATGGAACAAACACATCCTTCATAAAAACTATCTCATATGAGAGATCATTGATATGGATGATGTAAATCATAAGATCTATTATAGAAAACATTACCATTACAACAACATGAGGGCCATGAAAAATATGTAGGTGTAATAAACATGACATAATAGTTCAAATTTTTTGTAAAATATATATATCCATTATAATTTATTTGATCACTAATTATCATTCATTTATGTGTGAATATTTTCCCTGAACTATTAAATGATAATAACTCTTCAAAATATGACATTCATTTATTGTTATCCAATGATCATAAAATTGTTATTAGTTATACTGATATGATAAGGTTATAAAGAATATAATATTATATTCCATATAATGATTTTTATATGAGATTTTAATAATTGAATCATTAAGTAATAATTAGACACTTATTTATTTTATTAAACATAAATTTATTTCTCATGGAATTTAATACAATCATCAATTCACAGAGGCTTGTATGGAAATTATCAATCCTTATAACCTCAAAATAGAGATACACCTAAGATTAAAACCTTCATATATTGATTCTTAACTTACATAATATTCAAAATAACATAGATAATGTTTGAGTGGAAATGTTTATTTTTGATCATTTCATTGGTTGGAGAATATCTAAGATGAGATTTGTCTATGAGTATGAAAAACAATAACATTTGTTACTTTATTTAATTAATCTATCTAGACTCATAAACATTCATAGTGTACCTAATTATATGATATACATGATATATTCTAGTATATATAATGAATTACATTGGGTTTATTCATCAACATGGTCATCAATTTTCAGAAAATAAAAAAAAAAGTTATAGGGACAATATTAAAATTTTCTATGTCTAATAGTCACTCTATGTCTAGGAATATTTTATTATATGGGTATATATACCATTCATTTCATTCATAAATTTTGTAAATTCTCATATAGTGATACAATTATATTTTTTTGGATATCACACAAGTTACTCAGTAATTTTGACTAGTATTGGTGATTTACTAAAGGAAATACATCCCTTATATATATGAAATTTAGATTTAATATTTGTGGTAATAAATTATATTAACCACCTGGTCAAATAGTTAGGTTTTTTAATAGAGATAATATTTTAGAGAAATGATTTTTTCAAAATGATAGGAGTTTGATGAAACTTTATGGTAAATAGTTTGAACGGATTCAATTTTTTGATGTTTTTACTAAATTCCAAATGGGATATTAATTCAATTGGGAGATTTTCGGGTGGGAAATAAAATTTAAATTAATTATATGTATATTCTCATTTATGTGATTTATAATATTTATATATATTTATTTAATATTATATTTTTATATATCTTCTACAGTTAATACATGGGTGTGATCATTGTATATAATCATGAATAAGATATATGTATAATATATATATATATATATGATATATATAATATTTAATTTTAAATATGTGTGACAAATATATACAATACTAATATTTCATTTTATTCAATATCCTTCTAAAACTTCTCTCTCTAATAGTTTTAATTAAAATCAGACCAAAGGTTGGTTCGTTAATGACCATTCATTTATTCATTGAAATGTGTTCAATAAATAATCAACCCAATGGAAAATAACACATGATATGTGTTATGAATAAGAACATCCAGATTCACATATATAAAATGATAATAGTTCTCTATTTTTATGTATGTGTGTGATGATCGTGTTTGTTTGATGAATTTTGGATCATTAGTTTCATGAAATGTTTTAGAAGTTTTTTCTTCTTCCAGAAGTGTTGTTCAATATTCATAATGAATTAGTTAATACCCCTTCATAAATTTGATTTACTCTTGATATAATCATTGATCCATAAAATGGTTCAATTCCTAGTATTTAGGGACTATACATTTTCTACTTCCATGATCATCTTCAAACTCACCCTATTGAGATCATGGATGGTGGGTTATACTCTTGTACACAAATTACAAGTACTCCATATTAAAATTTATCTTATTTTTTAATAAATTGAGGATATATTAGACTATCTTTGGGTTGTTTTCTACTTCTTATATTCATTATATGATAAATCTAAAAACATTATAAAAATTTTACCTCACTAAAAATTATTGGCTTTTTAATGAATGATAACGATTTTTATCGATTGTAATAAAATAATTTTCTAATGTGGAAGGCCATAAACACTATATTAAAATTGTAGTGACTTTTTTTGTAGAATGTAATAAATTTTTCATCATGTAAAATTCATAAATAAATAATTATTTGAAATATATAATACTTATCTCCAAAGGGGAAAATAATGAGGAATTCTATTTTAAATTGGTGATAAATAAACACTTTTTACTTGTGTGTCAAAATGAGTAAAAATTTCTGTAGAAAAAACATAGACACATTCGAATAAGAATCCTTATAATAATAAAAAAATATTATTTAGTGAGATATATACCACATTATAAAATATAATGATATATTATTTGAAAAAACTTTCAATATTTAAAATCCATTCAATGAAAAAAAATCAGTGGAGATTTAATCCAATACACCACTCTAACATATTCATTTAGATGTATTTGGACATAGAGACGTCATTATACTTGATGTTATGTATATTTTAAAATTTTAATTTATGATTATACTTTTATGAAAAATTCATTTTTATTAAAACACAATTCCTTATTTTTTTAAAATATTAATGTCATCAGAAAGAGGTTGAGACAAATTTAAGAGTATATATATATAAAACCTAAGATTAAATTATGGAAAAGGTTACACATTTAATTATTATGAATATTTTATTTAAAATAATAGAACCATTCATCATTATAGAAAACCATATATTCCCTAGTATAATGGTATATTAGAATGAAATAAAATATGTATTGGCAAGGTAAGAAGATATATTCCAGGTAATCATAAATATTTTATAAAATTTCTGGAGAGTAGGGGTTTGTATTATTGAAAATATTAAAAATTATTTATAAATAATACGTTTGAAATGTATGAAACATTATCAGATGGGTTATAAACTAAATCCAAATTTTAGTTACATTAAATGTTTTTTTATCCCATGTGAAATGATGATAATAAAAATCAAGAAATATTGATGTATATAAGTTTAATAAATTCTCATGAGATACTAATCTAGTTGTTGTGGTTATACATGATGGAATTAAAATTTTCATAAAGATGTTAATTTTTATGATGTGAAAATTATTAGAAATATATGAGAGATATATTTTATATATAAAGTATGTGATTAAAATATTTTATCTATATAAAAATTAATATCTGAGAAAATTATTTTTGACAAAGCTAGAAATATTCCAAATTCTATTGATATTGATACTAACCAAAACATTGATGTAAATGAGAATAATTTGAATTATAATCTATGGAATCCATGATTGAGAAATCATATTTATTAATAAAATTTAAATTTTAATCATGAATAACATTTTAAAATAATAATAATATTGAGGATTGAAAATAAAACTAATCTCATTCACATATTGATAATCAAACTATTAGAGAAGAAATTTAGAATGAAAAATAGATCAATTATATGAATAAAAACAATGATCTAATTGAGTTAAAATAATATTATGATCTTATTAAAGGAAATGAAAATAATAATTTAATTATAACCAAGTGTGTTTTTGTAATATAATTAAACTAGGAAGGTCAAGTGTTATGAAAAATATATATTAGTTTTTAAGGGAAAATAAAAAATAAAAGGGATATAATTTGATTAATTGTTTTCATCAATAGTATGAATATAATCAATTAGAGTGTAATTAGAAGTTGTTTAAAGAATACATTAAGATATTTATAAAAACAATGTGAGACATACCTATCTTAATGGATATCTAGATAAAGAATTTTTTATCGAACAACCTAAGGTTTTCATTCTTGGGAGTGATGGTATTATGGTGTGTGGGATAGATAATGCTTTGTATGGGTTAAAATAGTCCCACATAGCCTATAAATTTATATTGGATGGCTCTTTACGAAATTTTTAATATTCAATAGTAACTATTGGTATAATCATTTATGTAAAAGTGAAGTCCATATATACTCTAATTGTAATTTTACATCTTGATGAAATTATATTTTTTGGAAAAAAAATATTTTCTTTATAAAGAAGATGTAACTAAAATATAGAACATTGAGTTTATATGTCTTCCACGATGAAAACCATTTGGGGATTGTAGACTAAACTAAGAATTATTGAATCTTATTATCCTTGGGGAAATATTATAATGAAATATTGAATATATTTTTCATCGATGACTGTAATGAAATATATAATACCATTAATCATTATTCTAGGAAGTGTAAATATGATGGTGGAAGTTGTTTCAAATAAAATAATTCAATAGAATAATTTGAATCCTTCTTTATTTTATAGCATCAATAATATATATTGTTTTCACTAAGACTCTCTTTGAATGGTTTCAATTTCAATCAAAATATTTTCCTATATATGAATTTAAATGAATATTTTAGATATGTCAATGTTATTAACCCTTTATTACTACTATATAGAAAAAAATAAAACATAAAAACTAAGGATATATAATCCTATAACTGGTATAATATTATAATATATGAAACATTTCATGTAGTGGAGAATTATTTATTGGAGAGAGATTTGTAAATTGGAATCATGAGAATAATAATTCAATTTATCCAATCATTGATGAGGCGATTTATATTTCAAAAAAACATTTTTGTAATTAAATCATATTAATTCATGTTCTGTAGGAATATTTTAATGTCAAAACTATAAGATCATTTATAATTTCATGCTATAATTCTAGTTTTATTGATTTTTAAAAATTAATGACCAACAATATAGATGAAATAATATTAATATAGAATATTAGTTCTTTATAGAATGTGTGTCCAATAGTGATGTGAAACATGAATACGTTTTTACCAATGATAATATTTTTTATTTTTTTATATTGATAGTTCAAATATATTTTTTCTAATTTATGGCTAGAACCTCATGATCATCCTTTAACCCTGACTTGGGTATGTTTGAATGTACCCACACATGATATTGTATTATGTGGTTAAATGGGGAGATGTATTGTTCCCTTATTTTTGAAAATAGTGATTGATACTAAAAATTTTCAATCCATTATTAATCTATATTTGTGGTTATTATACATAATGGGGGAGAATTATGGGGATAAATGATATTATGTATTGAGGTGGAGATCAGATAATTAACTTTTAAAAAATATCTCTTCACCGAGTGATGAAATTATCTCATAAATAATACATTACTTGATAGTTTGGATTCATGACACATTTAATTTTTGACTGTATGTGATTGGTTAATTCCAAATTCCATTTTGGAGTTAATGAAAATAGTATCTAAATGTTACAATAGTTGTGTGATGTTAAAAAAATATGCAAAGGGTTTTATTGGAGTACATATTGGAATTATTTATGGAATTTTTTGGTTGTAAACATTATTAAATAACAATTAGAAATCATTTATGATTTATTTTATAATTTTGATAATATTTTTTTAGATTCCTTTAGAAGTTTGAGGATGATTTCAATAGAATCTATGATTATTTTATGTGATCTAAAATTCATTATAGAAGCTAAAAAATGTATAACTAATTTTTTGGAAGATTTATGGAGACTAGGTAATAGTCATATAGTACATCATAAGAGTTAGTAAGCTCTCTATAAGAGTAATTTTATACATCAAAAGTGTGACGTCTCAGAATTATATGCAACTAAAAATGTGCCCTGAGCCCATTTGGCCACATGGCCTCAAGCACATCTCTCCAAATGTTAGAGGCTACGACAAGCAGGGAGGACCTACAGTTTATCAGTGTGGAGACTATTCCTTCATTACAAAAGTGCAATGCAAAGAATAATTATGAACTAAGGTAACTAGTAAAAGAAATACAAGGAAACCGAAGACACAATGGTAAATAGATACAATAGTAACAATAAATTAAATAACTGGAATAACACGCAACAACTAATGATTATATTTCATGTATCAAGAAAATTTGAAAAAAATTGATATAAGACACATACATAAAATGTTCCAAAATAGTATAAAGGAAATCAAAGACTATCCCAAGTATCCCAAGATCCGACTCAGTCATCTTCTATCAAGATCTATTCTAAATAGCAAGTAATAAAGTGTTAAAAGATATAGGCATCCTTATGTCAACAACTACAGAGATGTAATCTACCCCAAGTACCAAACGGTTCCTATATAGTGTGTGAGATAAATCTCAGTGGGCCACCACCAACGGTGTATATAACATCTGGACCATGTAATAGAAATGCAACAATGTGAAAGCATGCATATATAATGTAAATCATCACAATTTTACTAAATACCTAAGTACCTACTTAATCCTTTAGTTGGCATCTAAACATAACAAATCCATTAATTTATTATTACGAGTTAATAAATAAGTCGCATGTTAACAATATTGAAGCCTCCAAGTTATGACAAGGAAACCTGCAATGAAATTTAATAATGAATTTCCAAGGTAATAACCAAGTCAATGTAGACCTCAAGGGTCACTAAATTAGTGATAAATATAGCTATGATAAGGTTAAGAGTTTAATCCAACTATCATATTCCAAGGAATTCCACAAAAAGATGCATACTAATTCCAAGGTGATCTTACAAGGTAAAATCAGGCTAAGCAGTGACTGGGCCCTATGGGCTTTAACCATTGCACCGACCTATCAATGCTAGATCGAAGGAGTTTATCTAAGTAATCCTTAATTACTATGTGAGGTATCCTAAGGTTTTATACCAAGAATCAATGAATAGAAAAGGTTTAGGATCTCAGTTGGTCTCAATATAAGAAAGATTTATCCTTAAATCAGAATGGTGTTCCCATGTCCTCAAGGAAATCTCTGGTAAGAATCCAAGGCAATCTTGACTCAGGCCACACATGTTTAATTATGAAGTCATGTAATAATTAATCTATTTCATGAATTTCCTTTCATTGATGTGATAGGGTCATGTAGCATGAAACCTTTTAATCATGTCATAATTAATCAATGAGTCCATTTCGTTCAAGCCTTTCCATTCATCCGTGTGACAAGGGCAAGTAGCATGAAACCATTATTAATTTCATTTATGTAATATTAAATAATTAAGGTTCATTCTTCTACCTTCCATTAATGTGGTAATGGGTTCTACAAACATGAAACCTATGAATCATTCAAATTTAGTCCGGTCAAGTCATATAAAAAGTATGCTTGCCAATTCCACCTTCACATTTAATTATCAACTTGAAGAAATTACCTTATGTAGGTAAAGTGGAAGTGACATGGTACTTTCCATTCACCATTACATGATACAATAAGAATTTATAAGAAGGAGGACAACCATTACTATGGTCAATCATTAGCCCATCTGAAAAATGGCTCAAAAGTGTCAAGACACTAAAAAAACAATTATTGATTATCATCTGACATGGGATGGATCGAGTTTTGGGTGTAACCACCAACAATTAATCACATATTTGGAAAGAGATTAATTATATCGTTCTAATGAATATCATCACAACATATAAATTTAATAAATAGCATCTGATGAAATTGGTGGGCTACACACAACAATTCCATAATCATTGAACATGATGGATAAGTTATAGACCACTCGCCTTAAGGTTGTATGATCTTATCCACTGATATCAACCTTTAATTCATTTTATAATTCAGAAGATCTGAGAAAAAAGAAAAAAATTCTCACACCTTGGTAACTAGATCGAGAACAAGAGACAATAAGAATAGCTAAAAAGAACTCTAATACGTACCATTGCATATACAACGCGATGAACAGAATCTCGATCAGATTCCAAATAAATGAGATCTTCCAAACCCTAGCATAGGATTTTAAAAAGATCCAATGTGAAGAAAAATACATCAGTTCTGTAATGCCCCTAAAATTCTATATATATATTTTTAAATTATTTGGGATTATTATGAGTCTGATAAAATTGATAACGCTCAATTCTGATGCCTGGTGTGCCTGGAAAATAATTTTGATCTTTTTTAAGGTATATTCAGTAAACATATGGACATTGTTTTCTAAATTTTGGATTGATACACGGAATTGAAATATAAGGACACCGTTGAATCCACAACGTCATGATTATCTTAAGGGGGGATTCTCTTCGACCACAGTAGGTCAGGTGAGAAAGTTATATTTCAGACTTTTAAATAACAATAAAATAAAATGAAATTGTTATTTTATTTTTCTCCAACAGTTGAGTGGAGATGGTGGGACCACTGGGTTGTCAATCCATTTAATGGCATGACTCATCTATTTTGTAACCACACCACTTTTAATTAATGAAACTCATTAATTTCACCAATTAATGGGCCCATAATTGAATGATGAATTAATTTCTTAACTCTTCCTTTGTTTTATTAAAAATTTGGGAAAAGGGAGATTTGGGAGCAATTTGGTTGTGAGCTCCGAAGAAGCATTATTGAACCTTCTTCCAATGAAGAATGAAGGATTTGATGATGACCATTGTGGAATTGATTCGGAGGTCGATGGTAGACGAATAACAACACACGCAAACCGTATCCTTCGTCTGCAATACCCTCGAATGTGGAAGTACTGTTGTCCACAAAGGTCACCAATGACTCTTGAGTTAGGGGGTTATTATTAATGCTTATCCTTGACAAATTAAATTGTTTTCCTCTTATTATGATGTTAATGCGGAGGGCATGGGACAAACGAACAAGGCCTAGACCCTCCGCTACTTCGTTCTTGTTGCATTTTTCGGGGGATGAATTTACAAATTTGATAGAACCTTGAGTCCAGGAGCCACACAGTGACGATGGCATCTCGGGAGGCCTGTAGGTGCGAGCGGAAGGAAAAAAAGACCACCGGAGCTCATCTGGTGGCCCTCGGAAGGTCCGTCATCGCAG
Source organism: Viscum album (assembly GCA_963277665.1). Classification (NCBI taxonomy): domain Eukaryota; kingdom Viridiplantae; phylum Streptophyta; class Magnoliopsida; order Santalales; family Viscaceae; genus Viscum; species Viscum album. The sequence continues at coordinate 2,001,755,825 of OY728157.1, forward strand.
CACCGGCACTACGGCACCAGCGATTGGTGTCGGTGGTGAAGGCGAAGGTCGGCGCTCATCGACCGTGGAAGGGTGCATCACTGTAGTGGACAGACAGGAGGCCTACTCTCGACCTGCCATAGAGGCGAGAGGTGGCACGCCATCGTGCTCCATCGTAAGGCAGGTCGTGGCTTCGAATTCACAGTGAAGGGAGGGGACCCAATCCTGGCGGGTCTCACAGACATCCAGGCGGCACCACTTAGCACCGCCTATTATGAGTCGAACGGCTCTTTGTGTCGTTCAGAAGGTCGATCACATGACCGTCATATGGGTCACACCAGCCGGCAGGCCGAGCCTACCGCAGCCCAACAGGCTAAGCACACCACGGACGATCGGGCCGACCCTACCGCGAACCAGGTCGGTCGGACCGGTTCAGGACAGGTCAAACCTAGACCAGGTTGGGTCGAGCTAGGTCGATTCGACCGGGTCAGACCATACTGGTCCCAGTTTGGGCCCAAATATGCTTAAAAGGTCGCATCTTGTGAACTGGACATTCGTTTGACGAACCGTCTATGGTGCTAGGATCCTTGGAGTGAGATAGTCATTTTGAGATACTCCACCTAAGTTTTGGAGAATGTTGGAGTACAGTTGGGTTGGATCGTACCCAAATCTAACCAGGCCCTTGGCACTAAAATTATTATAACTCTCAGATTGGGCGTCTGATTGACGCGTCATCTATTGTGTTGGAACCCATACGGCATGGAGGTCCTAGGCGTTACTCCTTTTTGGAATCCTGTGTAGATCATAATTCATAGTGACCTTGTGTGAATCAGAATTCATAGTGACCCTGTGTGGATCAACATCATAGCAACCATGTGTGGATCATCATCATAGTGAACATATGTGGATCTGCATTCAAAGCAACCCTGTGTGGATCAACATCATAGAGACCCACTGTGGACCAGCATCATTCTGACACTGTGTGGATCAACATCATAGTAACCCTGTGTGTATCATAATTATAACGACCTTGTGTGGATTAGCATTATAGCAACCCTATGTGGATCAGCATTATACAGATCATATGTGGGTCTTGCAGGGGTTAGTACCAACTGATCCTATGTGGGCCTTTCCAGGGTTAGTACCTATCGATCCAATGTGGGTCTTTCAGGGGTTAGTACCTACCGATCATGTGTGGGTCTTGCGGGGGTTAATACATATCAATATTGTGTGGGTCAGCAGCATAGACTCTTAAAATAATAAGATTATCTAGCTGTATAACTAATCATATATACTTCTGTACTTAAGATATACTAGGTTTGAGCTGAGTCTTTGCTTTGTGCATTGTGATTTAGATCATGATTTTTTGTTTTCCTTTGTGGAATTATGAGAGATCTTTGGGGGTCTCAGGTTCCCTGTTGGGTATTGTTATACTCACCCCTACATGGGCTTCGCCCGCACCTTGTTGTGTCTTATGCAGATGACAAGAAGAATTGCTAAGACGTAGGGAGGTAGGAACTGACAGTAGACAGTGCTGACAGTTGACATAGAGAGTTGTGGAGATGATATGTACCTACCCTTTAGGTAGGATCCTTTGGGGGCGATCCCAGGAGATATTTACTATTTCTGTTGTAGTTTTATCAGGCTTGTATTTCTTCCCCTATACTATCAGTACACACTTTTACTATTATAGTTTTACTTTGTGGATACATCTTGTTGTGTTCTTGGACTATGTGTTTGAATATGATTAAAGTAAATGCCTTCCAGTTTAGGGATACGCCTTTTTGGTGCTAGTCGCCAACCCTTTGCCTATGGAAGGTGGGCATGGGGTAGTCACGACACGATCCCCGGGGGACGAGTTGTGACAAAGTGGTATCAAAGGGAGGCTCTAATGAAGAACTAGGACTCTGATCTTTCTAATGGATAAATAGTGTTATGTTTTTTGAGTGTGGATTTCAGTTTAGGGAGTCCAGTGTTGGTGCAATAGCCAAAGTATCCATACATCAGGACCCTGAATTCTGATTTCTAACTTATTGAACAAAAACATTGATTAAGTGTGTTTTGGAAATGTTTTACTTTTGATATATTTTGAGTCATCTCACCATGTATAACTTATTGATTGTGGCACACCTATTTCCCTTATGGATACTGCCATGTAGATATCCAGCCATGATTCTAAAGAGAATACATGATGATGGACCACTAAAAGGCAAGGCTTCGGCATTGGGCCCTCTCACTATGTTGGCACCTTCAGGTGGTATACCAGTAGCACCATCACTCATAAGGAATCATTTTCCACTAACCCCACTAGAATACCATTCATGCCAACAGAGCGCATTTCACGAGTTCCAACAGAAGAGGCCTCTGAGGTTTCAAGTCGAGATAGATCCCCACATAGCTGAGGACTAGCTAGAGGATGTGGCATGAGTTTTTCGCTTGGTTGAGACACCATTAGAGCAGATGGTGATCCTAGATGCGAGACTATTCCAGGGAATAGTAGGGATATGGTGGAGTCTGACACTCCAGATGCATGAGGAGGTGACACTCTCTTGGTTGGACTTCGAGACCCTCTTCTGGGCGAAGTTCATACCAGTGACTTTATACTCAGTGTGTATCCACAAGATGTCACACTTACAGAAGGGTAGTCTATCAGTGGCCTAGTACTCGACGAGATTCACTAACCTCTCACGCTACTCCACTAACATGGTACGATACCCTTTCTTTAGGGCCTCGACCTTTGATAAGGGTCTCCAGTGAGAGATCAGATCATTGATGATATCACTCAATATCCCGACACAGGCTGGAGTGCTCGAGTGAGCATTATTGGTGGAGAGATTCTTAGCCAAGAAGACACTGACGGTGAGAGCCACCACTAAACAACATGTATTCAAGTCACCTACAGGAGGCAGTGGGAAGATGATGCAAAGTTCCAAGTGGGATAGACCTTCCAGAGGGCGACCACAAGATGTAGGGTCGGAGGTGCAGATCACGCGAGCAGGGAAGCATATTGTGCTTCACGTGTGGTGGGAAGGGCCACATGGCTCACAAATGCTTGACCCGCCGTACCAATGATCAGTAGACGGTCAAGGTATCACTGAGGCAGCGACCAACATTCAAGTTAGGAGGTATATAGGGCAGTGGGTTTGGTATAGGAGCAAGTCATGAAAAAGGTTGTGGAAATGGTTTGAGGCTCTACCACCACTACCCACAGGTGGTCCACCCCAACCACAAGGATTAGATGGAAAGGGGTGAGCTTAGCTACCGTCGGTTGAGGCCTATGACCACATCACTCTAGATACAATTAGAGGTACGATTTGTGTCTATTCCATCCTATCTATAGTTATTATAGACACAGGTGTCAGTCATTATTTTATTTCAATGACACTTGTTCGGATCTTGGAGATTCTAACAGAGCAGTTGGCTCAATCCTTACAATTAGAGACTCCTATGGGAGATGATTCTATGATTACACACTGGTGAAGATAGTGTGATCTCACTCTAGGATGTGATAGATTCATCTTGGATCTCCTAGTAGTAGCGTCGAGGCCTTATGACATCATCTTGGGTATGGACTGGCTATCCACAGTCCATGATCAGATATAATTTTTAGGTGTAATGTTTGGTGTGTCCGTGAGGATGGGATTAGGTTTTCCTTCACCGGTGAGAAGGAAACCTTTGCATCATAGGATGGAATTTCTGGAAGAAGGGTGCAACCAATCACTCATTAGTTGGCTAGCCTTACCCTCAGAGCAGTTGACGTGAGGAGTCCAAGTAATCCAGTAGTGGTGGACCAGTATGTTGTTTTCTTTCCTGATGATGTTATGGGACTACCTCCTCATAGAGAGGTAAACTTATACATTGACATATACCCCATGGTGACTCAGATATCTATGCCAGCATATTGGATAGCTCTCGTGGAGCTTCATGAGTTGTGAGTACAGTTGGAGTACTTGTAGAGGATTGGGTTCATAAGGACCAATATTTCTCCATGGGCATCCCTGATTATGTTCGACAAGAAGGAAAATGGGAGATTAAGGTTTTGTGTGGACTATCGGCAACTGAACTAGGTGACCATGAAGAACAAGTATCCTCTACAGAGGATCAATGATCTCTTTGACCAGATGAAGGGAGATCGATGGTTTTCAAAGATAGACCTCAGACCAGGCTATCATCAACTCAGGGTATGAGAAGAGGACGTATTGAAGACAACATTCAGATGTCGGTATGGCCATTACGAGTTCTTAGTAATGCCCTTCGGTGTTACCAAAACTCTTACAGAGTTTATGGGGCTCATGAACAGGATCTTCCAACCTTACCTTGATCGCTTCATGGTGGTCTTCATTGAAGACATATTGATATACTCGACATTGGATGAGGAGCATGTCACACACCTACAGATAGTTCGAGATACACTCTGATAGCACTGGATTTATGGAAATCTATTGAAGTTCCAATTCTATATATGAGAAGTACACATCTGGGGGTACGTTATCTTGAAGTTTGGAGTTGTAATGGATCTGGTGAAGATAGTGATAGTTCTTTCTTAGGAGCCACACCAGAGTGTGACCGAGGAGTAGAGTTTTGTAGGATTGGTTGGGTACTACCATAGATTCGTAACCGACTTTTCTAGAGTTGTGTCACCCTTGTCAGCTTTGACAAAGAAGGTACAACCCTTCATGTGGATGAAGAGATTTCAACTGAGTTTTTAGGAGATAAGGAAGAGGCTGACGAGTGCCCCCATCTTGAGGATACCAGAAGAGGTCGTTGGGTATGTAGTTTAATGCAATGCATTAGGGACCGGACTAGGTTGTGTCCTGATATAATAGAGAGTAGTGATCGCCTATAACTCATGGTAGTTAATACAAAATGATAATAACTACACTACTCATGACCTAGAGTTAGCGGTAGTGGTCTTTGCATTAAAGATATGGCGGAACAACTTGATGGGTGAAGGATTTACTATTTACTCTGATCACAAGAGTCTCAGTTATATTTTCTCACATAAGGGATTGAGCCTGAATCAATGACGATGGTTGGAGTTCCACCAGGACTATGAAATTGATATATTCTACACTCCTAGGAAGGGGAAAGTAGTAGCAGACGCACTCCGCAGGAGGTCTGGTCTACAATTGATGAGTGAGCCGACAGAGCAGATATCTGAGTTGTAGTTATCCTTTGTGGATAGTGATGGAGCATCTTACCTCCAATATATGATAGTTACTCCCCCACTCTTTTAGAGTGTTAGGGGGAAATAACTTGGGAACATTGACTGTGAGCCCCGACGTGCTCATATATCCTTAGGACATGCTCCTGATGGATTTTATGAAGGTGGGGAGCACATCATCCTCTTCTGAGGATGCTCTATGGTACTAGTTATTCTATGGGAGGAGGTTTTGAGGGAGTTTCATACATCCCCTTTGGTGGTACATCCTGTTGTGGTAAAGTTGTACCAGAACATCCGATATCAGTACTGGTATCCAGGGATGAAGAAGGCAGTGGCATAGTTCATATCACGATGCCTCACTTGTCAGCAAGTGAAGGCCGAGCATTAGGTACCATTAGTCTTAGATTAGCCACTTGAGGTACTAGAGTGGAAGTGAGATGGTATATCCATGGAATTCATGATGGGGATACCATGTATATACATGGGCCACGATTTCATCTTGGTGATCGTTGACCGACTCACCATGTCATCCCACTTCTTACCTATTTAAGAGTAGAGATTAGTAGAGAGATTGGGGAACCTCTACATATATGAGATTGTATGAATTCACTGGGTTACATCAACAATCATCTCATATCATGACACATGTTTTAAATCCCACTTGTGGAAGGGATTGCTGGTGGCATTCGGAACTCAGCTATGCTTGAGCACCACCTTTCATCATCAAACAGATGGTCAGATGGAGCGGACCATTCAGACACTCGAGGACATACTTCGTACTTGTGTCCAAGATTTTGGCCATAGTTGGGAAGACCATCTACCACTGGTGGATTTATCATACAACAACAGTTATCACTCCACCACCGGCATGAATCCATATGAGGCCATGTATAGGTGACCTTTCAGATCAACACTATGTTGGACAGACCCAGGGGAGTCAGCACTTATGGGTCCGGAGTTGGTACAAGATACCATAGAGAAGTTGCAGCTCATCCAGGAGAGGATGAAGACTGTACAGAGCTGACATAAGTCTTATTCCAATAGAAGATGGAAACCCTTGGAGTTTGAGGAGGGAGACCATGTATTCCTACAGGTCTCACCCTAACGAGGATTACAGAGGTTTTTTCGGGGGTAGAAAGCTATCTCTGAGGTTCATAAGACCATTCCATATCATCAATAGAGTATGTGAGGTGGCATACCATCTAGATCTTCCTCCACAGATGCATAGGGTGAATAATGTTTTCCATGTGTTGTAGTTGAGGAGGTACGTGCATGATCCATCGTACGTTATTTACTGGGGTGAGCTGGACATCAATGATGGGGTGACGTTTGCGGAGTTCCTGGTGGAGATAGATGATTGACAGGAATGGGTTATTTCATGGATGTTTGATCCCTCTGGTGATAGTTCATTGGATGAACGGGACTCTCCAGAAGAGAAAATTGGAGTGGGAGGCTCAGATACATGTTCAATACCCCCCATTTGTTCCCTTATTTTTGTTGTAGATTTTAGGTAATAAGATCCCTAAGGTAGAGAGAATTTAAATACCCAAACATTACATATAATTTTTTTTTTTAATTATTTTGGATTATTACAAGTCTGTGAAAATTGACGGCACTTAATTCCGAGACTCCGTGTGCCCAGAACAGAATTTTGAACTTTTTTTAATGTATGTTCATTAATCATACGAGCGGCATTTATAAATATTTGACTGATGCTCGAAATTGAAATCCTAGGAAATCATTGAATCCATAGTTCCAGAATTTTATTAAGGTAGGATTCACTTAAACCATAGTAGGTTGGGATAGAAAGTCATTTTTCTGGCTTTTTAAATAATAATACAATAAAACATAAAATTGTTGTTTTATTTTTCTCCAACAATTGAGCGGCAGTGGAGGGAATGCTGGGTTGTCAATCCATTTAATGTCTTGACTCATCTGTGGTATAACTACACCACGTTCAATTAATGAAACTCATTAATTTCACAAATTAATGGTCCCTTAATTGAGTGATGAATTAATTCCTTAACTCTTCTTTTGTTTTATTAAAACATGGTAAAAGGGAAATTTGGGAGGAATTTGGTGGTGAGCTCCGACGAAGTGCTGGTGAACCTTCTTCCAATGAAGAATGGAGGATTTGACAACTTCTGTTGTGGAATCGATCTAGACGTCGGCGGTCCATGAATGAAAACTCACGTGAACCTTCTCCTTCATCCACAATACCATCGAATGTGGAAGCACTACCATCTGCAGTGGTCACCAATGATTCTCGAGGTAGGGGTTTATTATTATTGTTTATCTTTGATGAATTAAATTACATTCTACTTTTTATGATTTTAACGAGGAGGGATCAGGCCAAACCGACAAGGGCCAGAACCTCTGGAAATTCATTCTTGCGGCATTCTTCAGGGGATGAATTTAAAAATTCGACATAACCTTGAGTCTGGGATCCACACAGCGACGACGAAGTCTTGGGAGGCACGTAGGCACAAGTGGAAGGGAAAACGGACCATCGGAGATCACCCGGTGGCCCATGAAAGATCCACCGGTGTGGTGGCACCGTCGAATGGCACCGGCGGGGGATGGTGCTCACCGTCCGCGGAAGGGAGGAAGCGCCGCTTGGCACTGCAGCGGACGAACAAGCGGTCGGCTCCCGACCGGTTGTGGAGGAGGGAGGTGGTGCACCACCACACGTCGCGGTGTAGCAATCCACAGCTTCAAAGTTGCAATGAGGGGGGGGGGGGACCCGCTCCCTACATGTCTAATGGAAATCCATACAACGCCTCCAATTAAGAACTGAACGGCTCTTTGAGTTGTTCGGGAGGTATACCATGTGACCCTCGCGCGGGTCATGCCAGGCAACGGGCCGAGCCGCCACAGCCCAGCCCAGTCGGGTCGGGCTGGGCTGGTATGCATCCTTGTGGTCCGATTTCGCCTTGACCTGGCCTACCTAGGACTGACCGGGCCGTTTCCTGGTCAACCCGACCGGGTCGGACCGGACTTGAATCCCTTTTGGGCCGAGATACCCTTAAAAGGACGTATCTTGCAAAACCGATGTCTGTTTGAAGAACCATCTACAGCACTGGGATCCTTGGAGTGATATGGTTCTTTTGAGATACTCCACTTGAGTTTGGAGAAAGTTGGAGTACGACTGGGTTGGATCGTACCTGAATCCAACCGGGCCCTTGGCACTAAAATGCCTATAACTCTCAGACCGGGCATCTGATTGATGCGCTATCTCTTGTGTTGGAACCCTTACAACATGGAGGTCCTAGGGGTTACTCCTTTATGGAATTTTTTGCAGATCACTATTCATATAGAACCTATAGGGATCTGTATTCATAGCGACCTTGTGTTGATCAACATCATAGCCACCCTGTGTGAATCAACATCATAATGACCATGTGTGGATCAACATTCATTGAAACTCTGTGTGGATCATCATTCATATAAACCCTATGTAGATCACCATAATAATGAACCTATGTGTATCAGCATCATAGAGATCTTGTGTGGATCAGCAAAATAGTGATCGTGTGTGGATCATCATTATAGAGACCCAGTGTTGATCCGCATTATAGTAACCCTGTTTGGATCAGTATTATACTGATCCTGTGTGGGTCTTGAGTGGGTTAGTACCTACCGATCCTATGTGGGTCTTGTGGGGGTTAGTACCTACCGATCCCGTGTGGGTCTTGTGGGGGTAAGTACCTACCGATCCTATGTGGGTTTTGTTTGGTTAGTACCTATCGATCTTGTGTGGGTCAGCAGTAGAGCCTCTTAACAGAATAAGATGATCTATCCTTACGAATAATAATTTGTACTTTTGTACTTAATATATACCAGGTTTGAGATGAGTCTTTTCATTGTGCTTTGTGATTGAGGTCATGCTTGGTGGTTTTCCTTTGTGGAATTCTTAGAGACCTTCAGGGGTCTTGGGGTCCCTATTAGGTATTGTTATACTCACCCCTGGATGGGATTGGCCCACACATTGTTGTTTCTTGTGTAGACGATGATCATCTTGGCTAAGACTCAGGGATGTTAGACCTGATGGTGGATGGCAGTGACGGTTGACATGGAGAGATATGGAGACGAGTTTTACCTACCCTTTAAGTAGGATCCTTGGTGGACGATCCCAGGAGTTGTTTACTATTTCTGTTGTAGTTGTATCTTTCTGTTGGGATTGTATTACAACCCATTTAATTTCATTACATGCTTTTACTACTGTATATTTACTTCGTGGTTTCATCTTGTTGTGTTCTTAGACTATGTGTTTGTACAGGTTTAAAGGTAATTCCTTCCTGTTTAGGGATACGCCTTTTGTGTGCTAGTCGTCAACCCATGGCCTATGGAAGGAGGGCTTGGGGTAGTCATGGAACGGGCCCCCAGGGATGGGTCATGAAAAATCTGGCATAAAATCAGATTAGGGGGATGTAGGATGCGTAATTAGATCATTAAGGGAAAATAGTAAAATTACCCTGAATTTTTCATGTGCACCATTTGGTCGCACATCTTGTCAAACCATGTGGCAACCAAGAATGTGTACCCTGGAAAGAAAGGGAACTTTTATGGTTAGACCCCATGACCATTCACCAATCATGGGATATGGTTTTGGCAAAAAATAGACCATCCACATTGTTAGGAAAACCAGGTGCCAACCATTCGTCAACCATTTGATATGGAAACCATTACCAAAAATATGGGTTATTGGCTACAAAAAATCCCTAGACACCAATGGTACTTTTACTAACCTATTAATCATCCATATTAGGCCCAAAATAAAGGATTAGATGGAAAATCAATGTATATATACCTGAGTGAAATACCTGGTTCTTATAGTCTTCCCCCCTTAAACGAACTTGTCCCTGAGTTCACATTCCCAGGTTGGAGAAACACAATATAAGAAAAACTCTAGCCACTGATTATGTATGTTATCCTTCTACTCCCAAGTCTATTCCTACATGGGTCAATGCTACCATAGTACCCATACTATAGGGGAAGACCAGCCTTAGTGAACCTTCGTTCTCAAGTCAATGATGTTTCCTCAATACTCCTCAATGGTTGCATCAGAATATTACTCAACTTATTCAGAATCAGAGTTATAAGAATGGTCAGAATGATACTAGAGAAGATCTAAAACATGGAAGACATCATGCATGGAATGATGCCTATGAGGTAGTGTCTATAGACAGGCTACCAGGATGACTCTTTCTAGGATCTCAAATGAGCATACATAACAAGGCATCAAATTCACTTTCTTATGTAACCATCTATGCCCTAACCTGGTGATAACTGAAGTAAAACACGATCACTGGCCTCAAAATCTATAGGTCTTCGATGATGATCGACATAATATTTTTTTTCTAGAATGGGTAGTAGTCATATTCTTTCTGATCAGCTAAACCTGCTCTGAACTCTCCTGAATGAGATGAGGAACAAGTTGGGTTGCCTCACCTACCTCTAGCCAGTACAGGGGTGAAGGGAATTACCTACAACATAAGGCCTCAAAAGGATCCATTAGAATAATTTCTTGTAATATATTGTTATAAGTGAAATCAAAAAGAGGGATATGATTTTCCCAAGAACTGTAGAAATCAAGGACACGTGCTAAAATCATATACTCTAGAAAATGTATGGTTCGTCATGATTTCCCATCAATATGAGGCTAAAAAGTCGTGCCTAGAAGAACATGTGTTCCCATATCCATCTAAAATCCCTTACATAACTGTGATGTGAAACAAGAATTCCAAGCTGTAACAATAGTATGAGGTACCCCATGGTGTCGTATGATTTCACAGATATAAATTTTTCCCAGCTCGTCAACTGAGAATGTCTCCCTAATAGGAATGAAGTGGGCTACATTTGTTAATTTTTCAATGAAAACCCATACAACATTTCTCCCTCTTGTTGAAATAGGTAAAACTAGTACAAAATTTATGGAAACATATTCCCATTTTCATTCTAGGACTAGAAGTGACTATAAAAAGCCTATAGGTCTCTGGTGATCCACCTTTACCTACCGATAGGTGGAACGCCTAGTGATAATGCCTATTATATGACATTTCTCCATGGCCACTAATATTGGTGTCACATGTCTTGATATATCTTCAATATGAATTTATAAACTACCCAATGATAGGCATGGTACTCTCTCATCAACTCCTCTCTCATATTTTTTGGGATCCAGAAATGACCATGGATATGTAGGATGTTGTCTCTATCTATAGACCAATCTGAAGGCTGGTTATCTTCTGATATACTATCATGGAGTACCAATCCTTTCAGATATGAAAATTTTCTACTCCATACTTTATCAAGGAGGGAAGATGTAACTGTCAAAGATGATAGATAAAAATGATTGTTACTATCATGAATCTCTAGGTGCATCTCAGAGAAGAGGTACATTAAATTCTATTCATCAGTGGCTTCCTGTACATATTTTTCCTGTGTTATCTAACTCAGTGAATATTCAACCACATCAACCTTACCCAGCATATATTCAAGATCAAAATTAAATGATTATAGATAGTTAACCCTTATCCGTTGTCTAAGTTTCAAGTCACACTGAGTAGAGATATATTTAAGGCTCGTGTGGTCCGTGTACACCACAAATCATTCACCTAAAAGATAGTGTCTCCAACAACGTAAGTCGTGGAAAACTGTAGTAGGATCAAGGTCATGTGTTGGATAATTTCTCTCACCAGGCCTCAAATGATGAGATCCATATACAACAAATCAGTATTCCTGAATCATAACTACTCTTAGGAAGATGCCTTATGCATCATAGATGATAGTATAACCTTTTCTAGGCTCTAGAAGAATCAGGATAGGTTCTGAGACAACCCTTCTTTTTATCTTCTGAAAGGCTTCCAAACATTCTTCTGAACACACAAACATAACAACCCTCTTTGTAATACTAGTAAGAGACGAAGAAAGGTGTGATAAATATTTTATCAAATGCCATTAATATATATCCAGCCCCAAGAAACATTATATTCAAGCATGTTCTTGGGCTGATCATATGAAACTACAACACTAACCTTTTTTGGGTAAACATATATGCCTACTTCTGAGATAATGTGACCCAATAAGTGAATTGATAAAAAATGGCTCTTAAAAGGCTTGAAATAAATCTAATTCTCTCTCAGTGTACTAAGAATAATCTTAAGGTGTTTGGCATGGTCTTTACCAGTATGGGAATACACTAAGATGTTGTCCAGAAAGACCATGACAACATAGGTGAGATAAGGATGAAAAAACATATTCATTTGAGCCATGAAAATAGTTCACACATTATTAAGACTAAATCATATAACTAGGTAATCATAAAAATCATACCTACTACAAAATGTTGTACGAGGAATGTATGATGGCCTTACTCACACATGATGATAACCCAATCTCAAGTTGATCTTAGAGAGACCCTAGCTCCCTGAAGATGGTTGAACAGATAAACTATTCAAGGCACTTTATACCAATTATTGACAGTAATCTATTTCATCTTTCTGTAATCCATGCATTGATGTAAGGTTCCATCTACCTTCATGGAAAAAAATCATTGGTGAATCGTAAGAGGATGTACTTGGCCATATAAAAACTTTGGCCTCTAAATCCTCTTACTATGGATTGATCTCTTAATGAAAAGTAGTTAGAATCTGGTATGGAGGAACAAACACTTTATATGCTCCTAGAATAAGAAAAACTATAAACTCAACCATTCTCTCATGAGGTAAGGCAAAATATCATCAGGAAAGAAATCCCTCAAACAAAGCACTGCTGAAAGAAAATCATCTGGATATAAAACCTAATCCTCTATGAATATCTTTCAAATCAGGGTAGTCGCTCCACCTACCCATGATTCTATGGTCTATCTCTAACATTCTAGACATCCCAGTCACCCTTCTTCAGATCACTTCATCCCCCTTGTGATGTAAACGATACCCTGTGACGATATTAGTCAACAAAAGAATGATACTAAACCAACCAATACATACCATAAATGAAATTTAATCCCACCATCTCAAGAAAAAAAAGGTTCCATATGAATGGGTAACTTCATACCTCAAGGTGATAGTCCCTATATTGGTACACACCCTCTATTCATACCCCTAACGATGTATCAATGGTCATTAGACTATAGTAATATTTTTTCTCTGGTCTAAGAGGTTCCTTAATAGAAACACAGATAAGAGAGTTTAAAGCACTAATACCAAATAAATAAGACACTATGGTAGATGACACAATAATGGTACCTCGTACTATAGATGGTCCCCCAGCCTGATCCTCATATATTGGTTGTAGTGCATGCAATTGATACAATCCATGACCATGTGAGACAGATGGAGTACCACAATCATAACATCTCTATTGGAACTATTGGTGATATGGGGAATGTATTCCATGACTATGACCTCCTCCCCACCCATTCCTACTAGAGCTATTCTAGGAGTGGCATAAAAGAACCCGCTTCTAAAGGTGTAACCGGTGTGGATCCTTTTCGACTTGAAGCTAGTGGAAAGGTCATGTAGAACCTTTGAAGATGTCCTATATGTATGAAAGACCAACAATCCATTGTGTATATATCACAATGAGGAATTAGTTTCACCAATCATCAACACGGATGGCACAATTTGGATCTATCGAAATAGGAAATCTGGTTGTCATAGTTGTGACAAGAAACCTTGAGATAATGCTTCATACCACCGGCTGTCCTAACATGACACTGGTCCTCTATACCTAGTACTATTATAATCCCTCAGGTTAAGCTAAGTGATAAGATCATGATTGGCTATTGGAGAAAAGTTATGTAGGATAAATACAATCACCTACATAGGGAAGAAATACTGAAGCTCATCCTCAAAATGTCTAGTGCGTGAAAGATCGTCACTGGCTAGAAGCGATGAAAATCATTAGAACTCTTTGAAATGATCTGAATACTTCTTGAATGACATATAACCCTTCTAAATATTCATGAAATCTTTAGCACTATCATCTCTCAAAGTCTAAGGAAATAACTATTTATAGAAGGTATTTTAGAAATCAACCGATAACATGCCCTGATTATGACAAGCATGGGTAATCACATCCTTCCAGTGCTTGGATGAATAGTGAAGCATGTATGTTGCAAGCATGAACCTCCTATCTAGAGGAATATTTAGATGATCAATGATAGATAGGGTGGACTCTAGCCAAGTCTCATTAGCCTAAATACCTCTATACCTTGAGAACAAAGGTGGATGCTCCTTCTCAAACTCATGAGTAAGATTAGACATCATAGGTGAAAGCTATAGAGCACTATGCATGGACAACATTTGATGTAGGAAACTATCACGAACTTAGGAATGTGTTCCCATATTTGGTTCAGAAGGCAATTCCTTGAGTGGAACTCTTGGAGGTACGAGTGGTGGCTCAGGGCCCACCACATCTGGAGCGTGGTCATCACCACCTTCCTGTCATATGATATGAGGATGTCGTGGTGGAATTGGTCTACAAATGCCAAGAAGACACTATAGAACAATCTTAAGATAATATATAGCATCACTAGAAGAATATGAACCTATGAAAACTCACAAACCAAGTCATAATACCCCCAACTACCTGCTTAGAAGGCTAGGTATCAGTATGTGCTCAATTATAAGTTTCATTTTGTATTTAATTTAATTTCCAGGTTCACTCTTTTACCATTCATAAACATAAAAAGGTGGGATGTGGATATGAAACCAATTCCTTTTATATTTCATTATTCACTTTATAATGGATATTCATTCTTGGTGAATCAGTTCCCACACACCTTATCACTAGATATGGCACCCATTTATTTATACCATAATGGATCGACTAGATAAATTACTCATCCCAACCCATGAGAACCCATACACCTCATGAATTGAGGTGAGAAATAACTCAATCACAACCAAAATTAATACATGTATAAGCTAACTATCACATCATCACTCAAAAATCACAAGAATATTAAGAAATTAAATTCATTGAAATTCACCTATATGTCATGGAAATATGCATGACATGTGAATTCTAGGTGCCTATAATGTTTCATGTAACAATTATTATTACCCTCATACCATCAGGACATGGATAAGATTTAATATCAATCATAATAATAATCAAAAACTCCAAATATCATGTGCATAACCCAATGGTGAAATAATATCAACTATAGTAGGAAAAATAGAACCACAATTATAAGTTAGGAAACTTGGATTTTACCTCAAACCTAGGTTTATGATGCACAACCAAGGCTTATGAATATGTCCAAAGAATTAAAAATCTACAATTTATTGTCTTTAAATAGTAATGAAAGAAAAAAAACATCCTCTGATACCACTTTGTGATGTACCAAACCCAGATTCAACTTAATTGTTTCCACGTGCCTGGTGGTCCACACAGCTTCAAGTGCAACTCCACAAATGCTGAAGATTCTGATTAGAAGCTAGGGACTAGAGTCTATCTGTGGGGAGACTATACACTCATTAACAAAGTGTTGTGAAGCAGATAAATATGAAATAAGTTATATAAAATAAGAAATACAAGTAAAAAATAGAATTTCATAAAATAGAGACAATAGTAACAATAACTTAAATAACTAGAGAAACACACAACAACTGGTGATAATATATCACGTATCTAGAAAACTTGAAAACATGGATACATGAAAAACGGAATAACATATTCCACAAAAGTAAAAACGAAATAAAAGACTATCCCAACATCCTTATCTCCATCTCGGTCATCTACTATCAAGATCCATCGTAAATAGTAAGCAATCATGTGTTCGAAGCTGTATGATTCCCTTTGTCAGCACCTGCATACATGTAAAATTCCTCGGGTACCAAATGGTACCCTCAAAGGGTGTGAGATAAATCTCAGTGAGCCACCACAAATGGTGTCTATAACATCCAGTCTATGTAATGTAAATGTAATAGTGTGCAAGAACACATATATAAATTACAGAAGAATAATGTAAATAAATACCCAAGTACTTACTTCATCCCTCAGCTAGCATCTGAACATAACCAATCAATTAATTGATTTTTAGCAGTTAATAAATATGTCATGTGTTAACAATTGTTAAGGTTCCAAGTTATGAAAACACAACCTGTAAAGACATTTAATAATGGAGTTCCATGGTAATAAACAAGGTAGTGTAGACCTCAAGGGTCGCTAACTTAGAGATAACTGTATCCTGGATAAGGGTAAGGGTATAATAAAAAGATCATATTGCAAGGTATTCCAAAATAATATGACTTGAGAATCCAAGGTGATTGTCCATGGTAAAATGGGGTTATGTACTGACTGGTCCTTATGGTCTAAACCATGGCACCTATTTGTAAATGCTAGATTGATTTAGTGTATCTGAAGAATTATTTAATACTATGTGAGGGATCCTATGGTTTCATACTGAGAATCCAATAATATACATGTATCATGATATAGGTGGTTATCAAACTAATCAATATGTATCATTAAATCAGAATGCGATTTCTGATTGGTCAAGGAATTATCCAATAATAATACAAGGTGATCTCAAGTCATGCCACTCATATTTAATAATGATGTTATGTAATATTTCATTTGGTTCAATCCTTTCCTTTAATTAGTGTGATATGGTTAGGTAGCATGAATCCTTTTAATCAATTCATATTTAATCAGTATGTCCATTTGGTTCAAGCATTTATTTTTATTAGTGTGACAAGCCCAAGTAGCATGAAACCTTTATTATTTCCATTTAAGGAATACTCAATAATTAAGGTTCATTCTGCTAAAATCCATTAATGTGGTAAGGTGTGTTATAGACATAAAACCTATTAATATTTAACATTAATTTCTATTAAGTCATATACATCGTGTACATACCAATTACCCTATAACATTTAGTTATCCATTTTAATCAATTACCTTATGTTGTTCAAGTGGAAATTACATAGTACTTTCCATTCAAAATTACATGATATAATAAATTTTTTTGATAATGAGGCATTCCATTAGTGTGGTCAAGGTCAAGAACATCTGAACAATGACTCCAAAGTGTCAAAAAACTAAAAACTCAATTATGAAATATCATCCTATATGGGATGGATGGATTTGTAGGCATAACCACCAATAATTAGTCACATATTGGGAAATATCATAATGATACAATTCTAATAAACATAATCATGACATATAAATTTAATAAATGGAATTAGATGAAATCTACGGGCCCCAAATGACAATTCCAAAATCAAAAAACAATAGAGATGAGTTATAGACCATCCACCTTTGGGTTGTACAATCCTTATCCTCCAATATCAGCATCAAATTCATCTTAGAACATTGTAGATCTAAGAAAAAGGAAAAAAAATTCACACCTCCATAACTAGGTCGAGATCAAGATAGAATGGGAATAGATAAAATGGAATCGAGTACATAACAATGTGCATCCAACATGATGAACATAATCTCAATAAAATCATAGACAAAGTAAAACATCCAATCCCTTGATTAGGATTTTATAGTGCTCCAAAAGGAAGAAAAATAGGCCAATCCTTCATAAACTTGAATTAAGAGGAAGGATTAGGATTAATTAGATCATTGAAGGAAAAAATAGTAACATTACCCAGAAATTAGACTCTGTACATTTGGCCACATAGTTTTTCAAACCATGCACCAACTGTGCACGGGTACATTGGAATGAAAGGGAACTTTATTAGTTATTCCACAAATCCATTTTTCAACCCATTGATATGGTTATACATGAAAATAGACTATCCACATGGTCATGAAAACCAAGCAACAACCGTGCGATATAACCACTTTTATAAAAAATATGGTTTCCCATGTCCAAAGAAGCCCCATAAATCCTTGGTAATTTTACTAACCCATTAGAAATCCATATTAGGCCTAAAAAGGATTAACAAAACTTTAAAGGATCCATAACTGAGTGAAAAACCAGGTTCTTACAAAAAAGAGTCATTCTCTATGTTTATGTGATCCATTTATGTCTTTCTATGGACCATCTCACACTTTTTAAGTAGAATTGATAACATTTCAAGGATTATTATGAAATTCATAAGATTCATTAATTTAAATTTTCAAAAATGATAACTATATAAGAGTCATTTAATGTCAATTTGAGTGTAATTTCATGACTTTATAAAAGTCATTTCTAACATCATAAGAGTAATTTACTCTAATTTTTATCTATTAAGGTGGATAATTGGAGATGGTAGGATTGTAGATATATAACATTTAAAATGGTTATTTAATATATTGTATGGATGATTTATTCCTTCATAAGAATAATTTATCATTATAATGATACTCCTATTTGAAAATATTATAATAGAATGGACTCACTTTGAAGAACATATGGAAGACATGTAAATAATATATGTGTCATTTTGAGGAATGAAAATTGTAAAATTTGAGATTTTATAAAATTAAAAATCATCATATTATTATTTTGGAATTTAAATTGTACAATGACATTATTTTCAAAAATTCATAAATCACATAAAAATCATTATTTTATTATTCATGTTGTGTTTATTAAATATGTTGAAGAGATCATTTTTCACTACATGAAGATGTTTGATAAAGATTTCATATGAATATATTATAGTGAAATGAAAAGTTTATAAAAATTTTAGGAACTCACTAGGATTCATGAAATTCATTTTTTAATTATATTTAGTATTCTTTTATACTAATGAAATATCTTTTAATTTTTTATAGTAGTTGAAATTAGATAAATTTTAGTGGTGGAATTTAATGGGAGAAAATTGTTAAATGTGAATGAAAATATTTAATATTTAGGTGATAATGTATAATTGGAAAACCACTTACCAAAACACACACAAGATATTTTTATAAAATATTGTTTGAAAAAATCTATAAAAGCTCAAATATAAATTAATTACAAAAATTTAAATTTTTGTGGCATAGTTATAACAACTGAGTATGAGCTGAATTATAGTGAGAATCATATGACCATTCAAAATTTTTAAATAACTAGAAAAAATAAAAAATAATTTCTGAAAGTTTATAATAGAGAATAAATCCTACAGAGACAGTGTATTTAATGAATCAAGAACAAGGATAAGTTTATTAAATTTTTCTCTATGAAAGAATCTAATAATAAATTTTTATGTATGAATTATGTTTCATGTGATATGATTATGATTAAGTCTTAAAGAGAAATATAATCATTATTTGAATAAGAAAAATAGAGTTTATTGTGGTCTTACTCAACTTTTTCTATAGAACATGTCCACTTAAAGGAGTATGTTTATTTACTAAGGGTTTTTGTGGTGTATTGGGAAATATATTGGTAGTGGATGATATATCTAAAAATATAGTTAATTATTGAAGAAATAGAAATAAAATATCTCTATCTCAGACTCACCCTGATCAATATATGGACCATGTACCCATACATGGACAGAACCTTATAAAAACTACATGAACCATATTTTTTATTTTTTTATTTAATTTTGGTATGGACGTTATTTATATTTTAAGAGTTCATATTATAATAGATCAATATTTTTTATTTGATTAGAAAATAAATTATAAAAGATACTCCAATAGTGAGTAATCCCTATACTTAGTGGTTCACGTATTCATGGGGAGTATCATATTTTTAAAATTTTAAATTGGAATATTGAAATTATAACCCTTAAAACATTAACTCATAATTTATTCCATCATATCAATATTTATTTCTATTTGAGATATCCCCCATTTTCTCTCATTAATCCTCTTTATTAAGAGGATAAATCATTAATCAAATTCACCATTACTCTGTCATGAGATTCTATCATTCTCAAAGGAATGGTATAAAATATTCTTATCTATTAATTTATATAACTATTACTGATGTAGATAAAATTTATAAATATTATCACAATCTAGGTTTCTGATATAGTTCTTTTCCAGCTTTCATAGTTACTCTATAGGTTGGTAGGATGTTGTTATTAATGATCTCAAGGTGAGGCTTCCCTATTGATAACATATATCTAATTTATATTATGGAAATGAGAGAAAACTTAGTTTCAATATAATCAAAACATATTTAATTAATCATATAGTGGAATATCCACATCTTCCATTAGTTTTAATTTTCTTATGTATAGTCTATACTAGGTCCCCTAACCATTTCTTTCAAAAATCACAGTGTTAATAATTATATTGAAATGTGAAAGAGTGAGGGGTAGGAAAGTAAATTTCCACTAAAAATGATTTTAATATAATGGGTTTTTCAAATATATAAGCTGAATTTTTTTTCCTTTATTTATTTTTGAATCATTAGTCTTTGAACATGCTTCTTTATTTTTTATTTTTCCAGTTAGTTTGGTGCAATCAATGATATGAACTACTATATATGTTTTTTTGATTATAAAATTCTTATAAACTTACTTATATGTTATTTATTATTCATAATATGTTTACCTCTTTCTTTTTCTTAAATTAATCTCATGTATAAAATTTTATAGATTTCTTGTCATAAAGTAAAATGGGAAAAATGTAATTCAATTATACATGGATTACTTCCATTTCCTAAAATTATATTATAAGGAATGAAAAAATTATTATTATTATTATACCTTTTTAATGAAACAAAATATATTCAATGAAATTTTTATCATGTTTTAGTTTTTATTTAAAAATATAATATTTTTCTAAATGTCTTTAATGATTCAAATCATGGTCTATTACATGACAAATACTTGAGCATGTTTCTTTGATTTATACATTAATGGTTTATGATGCATAACCTATTTATATATTATATGATATATGGATATTTAAATTTATAATATGGATAGAGGATTTCATATAAATAATTACATGTATAGATAATGATATTTTCCAAATATTTCATATTCATGTTCTTCAAACATTATTTAAAAAGGTGTAGACTGATATTTGTAATCTAATTACACTCGGAGATATATTTATATAATATATATTTTCTCTAAGAAGAATATAATAGTTATATTTCAAGAGGATTATGTATATGTATATTATTTTTTATATATATACATGTTTTTTCCAATGAGTAGAGAGACCTTATATATGTGAATTAAAATACAAATGTATAATATTATAGATATATATATATATACACCCTCCTCCCTCTAGGGAGAATATGTTTTCTAACTTGATAATTGATTAGGTTATGATGATATGATTAGAGTTCCTCCCTTTGAAATTAGTGTGTAATATTAAACTAATAAGATTAAACACACACACACACACATATGGACACACACACTCATACAGACAAATATATATATATATATATAATTACATATATAATGGTTCAAATTTTATAAATGTTAATAATGCATATAATCATTATGGTGGATAATTAATATAATTTTATTTTAATAATAAGAAATAATTGGTTTTTTATTCATATTAAGATATTATTATAATGTTATTAGAGCATGATTGGTTTACATTTTCATAACATGAGTTTATTAATATTCCCTTGATTTCATGGCTAATTCATGTTTTATATTGATGTATTATATACTAAATTTTAATATACAATGGTAGATGTTAGGTGGTGACCACCACTATTTATGATATACGAATACCTAATATCTATTAATTTAAAAAGGATACAAAAATTAATTTAAGTGATTTAGGTAAAGCAATGTAACATATACATGAGTTTTGATGGAAATAATTCTTAGTAGGAATTATGTTTTTTTACCATAAGTTGATCGCATTATTAAGATATGGAGTTAAAATACATTAAATGTTATATTAAATGACTTATATTGTGGTATTACATAATTATTTATAGCATTTTTTCTCCATTTTTTATGATTTATTTATCTATGTTGAGTTGTTTGTATAATTTTTTCTTGTAGGATACATGGGTATGATGTCACATATATGTTTTATACATGTATATATTGAAATATATACAAATATATATATTCTATTTAGGTAATATACCACTAATGTAAGAGTTTTTCCTCAGTGAATGGTTTATAGTTTTTTGAATTCCATGATTTTTAATACATCATAAAAAATCTTTACTATATTGGTTATATCACATTTTTAAAACTAAATATAAAAAATGTAATACGTTTTTATCATTTATCTATTATAATTTTAAAAAATAAATTTTTTTTCGAGAATAACATAAAAGTCATTATACTTATGCATTATGGTACTATTTTCATATCTATACTAGGTCATTAAAAACTATATCAAAGCCTTATTTAGGGTAGTGGTGTTGTGATTAATTATAATATTAGATATTTTATACTGATTAAGTGACCCTTACATTTTTCTAGATAGGATAATAATGGTTGTATCGTTAATTTACATGGATAGTTCAACTATTATATGACTTTTTCCTAGACTCGTCATTATTTTGTTGAGTCCTATGTATTATGAATAGTCATTTATAGTAAAAAAAATTAGATGACATGATATATCATTTTATTTTATATTCATAATTACATTACTAAATGAATCAATTAAATATTTATATTATTGGAAACCCCAATAATAATTAAATATTATTTTCTAATTTATTTGTTATTAGTGAGTAGGTATAAATTTGGGTTGAATAAAATTCAAATGAATTATAAAACCCTATTTTCTGTTATTATTCTCCAGACATAAATTTATTAAATTTAAATAATTGTTTTGAAATAGTTTTTTTGTGTACAACCCAATGAATAAAATTATTCACAAAAGAAATGAATTATCGATGATATGTGGTTAAAAGTAAAACGTTATTGAAAAAAATGAATTCCAAAGTTTCCATCTTAGGAATGGAATATGATATGTGTTCATCATTAATGTTGAATATTTCACCACACATACACCAAAATGATTTGCATTAAAGATCTACAAAATATTATTCTCCTACTATAACCCATATCAATCCTTAAGAATTTTAATTAATATCATAGTTACATCATTTTACAAGGTAGGAATCATTTATACAACAACCCAATATTTTAATATATGTTTTCTTCTAATTTAGTAAAATCTATTTGATATATTCCCCCAGCCACAATCCTGGACTAAAATCATATCATGATATATTATGACTTTTAAAACATAGATGAATAATTAGTAGATATAATTAATATTTACTTATGATATATGTGTGTGTCTGTGTCTGTGTGTGTGTGTTTATAAAAATTTATTAATTTCAATATTTTTAAAGAAGGTATATTTTAATGGGCTATACGTTTTCTTAAATAATTTTTATTTTTATTTTTAAGGATGATATTAATATAATATAAAATTTATTGATTAATTATAGCATTAATATCAATTTATTGAAATTATGAATAAGAATAACTGTTATATTAAGATTTTTCTTCAAATAAAAACAATGTCTCAATATATTCTATAATTTTAATTAAATGTAAAATATAAAAAAAGTAGTTGAATTTGAAAAAACAATTTATGGATTTAATATGTCAATATTTTTTTAATCTAAATATTTTTATCTTTTATAAAGAATAATGAATTTTTCAAAAATAATCCACAATAACATTTTAAAAAATAAAATGCCATTTATGAAATTATTAATATATATGAATGAATTTTAAATTGATAAACCACTTTTATAAGACTAAATGTGTATTTTATAAGACACTATATGATTTTGAAAATGTTTCTTCTAATTTAAAAACCCATATTTTACACTTCAAAACTTAAGATATATTTTTTTAGAAATACTTTAAATATAATTTGAATTTTTTATTTTGAAAATATTTTTCAATCATTTATATATGATGAATATAATTAAATGAGTTCCTTTTTGGTAATAATCATTTGAAAATATAATTTGGTTTATTTTTTGGTATTTTTATAAATTAATTTATTGTAGATGAATAGTGGAAAAATATATTATATGTAAAAACATTAACTTATATTACTTTACCAATATATAAATTAGTTATTGAATTATATAAGAATAATTAATTTATCCAATATTTATTTTTGTTATATTTTAATTGTTTTAAAGATATAATTTTAAATTTCTAAAATGAATATTTAATATTAAAATAATACAAATAAAATCCAGATAAAAAAGTTTTTAATATTTTGATACTTTTAGTATTGGATTTATTTGAATGAGAGAAAATACTTATTTTTTTATAGTAATCCAATTTATGTCTTGAAATCCTAATAACTGATAATCTTTTCTCAAGCATAAATTTTAATATTAAAACAAACTTTTTTTTAGAAATTGGTTTTATGCTTTATATGCACTAATGAAAAATTAATTTTGATAAATCATGGATATTTTTTTAAAATTATTTAAATATTTAAAATAATAATTCTCATATTTTTAAATAATTTTAATTTTAATTTTTTTTAATTAAAAGTATTTTTCTATCAACAATGTTGAATTGGAATAGTAAGTGTAAATTAGGGTAAAAGAGGTTTTATGGAGTTTTTGTGGTTAAAAAAGTAGAAATCGTATGTTTCATTGGATGGTAGTGGGAGTCCCATAAATATCACATTCACCAATCCATTTATATCCATTTTTAGACTTTATTCATGGAGAATGGATTTATATTCTTGAGAAATAATGAGTTTTTACAAGATTTCCCTTTTCATTAATTATAAAATATGAACACATCTTTCAAATTTATCCCCACATTCAAAAGTGTTGGCTCATCCAAAACTTTTCACTTATCTCTATTCAACACCCTCCCCATCCCTTTAAAGACTTGAACTCACCAAAATTCCATCTTAAAAAGCCTTAACGAGTTACCCAAGGGAACCTATCTTGGGGAAATGTATTACATTCAAGAAATCCTTTATTTATTTTCTCTTTTACTCCCCTAAGGAATCATCCATTCATAATGGAATGAAAAAATAAATATTATTACAATGATTTGCTATACTAATGTAATAACTACATTATAAATTTCACCAAAACCAATAATAAAAATGAAAACATAGTCATGATTGTTGGAATGTTAAGGATCCATGAATGACATCATCAATTGTCCAAAACAACCTTAAATTATAGGTTAAAAAAGGTTATATAATTAATTATTAATTTAATTAAAACATTATCATAACTCTATAAATATAATTATTTCATTTCCTACCCCCTCCCACTATATAAAAAATTAATGTGTCATCCACACATACATGCTGGCTATCACCTTTATGAAATGACAAGTTTATTTTTCCATAGCCTCCTAACATGTAAAAAATATAAATATAATTTAATATGTAAAAATAATATTTTTGAGACCATTATTATTATGTATGATTAATATTGTCCATTTTATATGTGTGATTGATGATTAAAAATTATGGAAACTTTAACCACCTTAACTCGACTGATCAATAAGATTTTCTAAATTTTTACCAACATTGTGATATCCATTGAAACAATATAATTATTGTTATTTAATAATAATAAAGGAAAAAATCCTAAATTATATTTATATCATAAAGTTATTTTAAAAACCCTCTGACCATATTCATCAAACTAAATGTGGTATTAAGAAAATTACATAATAACCCCAAGTAACCAACATGATCATAAACTATATTAAAAATAATTAAGCAAATTCTGACAAGTAGACATTAGAATAAAAAATATATATAGACATGGTTATTGGTATCGTTTTAAATATACATTATTTAATTAGTTGGGATGAAAATCATAAGTGTATATAACTTTCAGACATTAAGGTAAGGGATCTTCTATAACACCCTCATCACTTTTCGATTTTACAATCTCTTTCCATTTATCAAATATAAAAATTCTTATTGTAATAAATATCTCTTGTTTTTAAATTATTTACCTTAAATATATACCTAGTAAAATATAAATTTCCTTTCTAAGGTTATACAAGATTTTAGTTCCCTTCGAATTTCCCACTTCTACGTAAACCTCATTTAAGAGAATATTCATATTATAGTCCCAAGTCAAGAATCACCCCCATAAAAGTTCATTATACCATGAATAGATTCTATGGGATATCATAATATTATGGATAACAGTAACACCCCAAAGTTTTAAAAAAATTAAAATGAATTATTTTTTAAGTAGATATATATAACTATCCTTTAAATATAATTTTACCATCTCTATGATTTGAATTTCAAAGAATGGTTATCTACGGTTCTGATTAGTAAGTTATTTGTAGTCTGATAGAACCAACTCGTTTTTTGGTGAAAAGTAACATAACCTTATGAATAATAATATGAATAGTAATAAAAACATTATGAATAGTAATTTATATTATTATATTATTTTCTTAAGGTTATAAGATAATGAGATGTTGGTCAATTTTTCAAGGTGTTAAAAAATGAGTTATAGATTTGAAATTGTTTTTTTTTAATTAGGATTTTATTCAAAAAATAAATTATTGATATTTAGAAAAATATTTTCAAAAAATGGAGTTAATTTTTGAATTCTACACATTGAAAAATAGTTAGAGTGAATTTTTTGGATTTTTCTAAAATTCTTGAATTTTTTATGAATATTAAAACATGATAAATTACGATAAATGCTAAAAACTTGTTTTACAGCATCATAGGTGAATCAAGGATTATGAAAGACCATGTGGTACTAATTAACATGAAATTATTACTATTTTGGGTCACATTAATTATGACTATTCATAGTCTTGAGAAATAATATTATAATAATGATTAAAATAATGTAAAATCCCTCTTCTCCTCCCTTATAAATACCACCCTCATTCCCCTCTTTCTCAGACACCTCTGAAGCCTTGAGAATTGTCTAAGTTCTACTAAATGCACAACTCAAGTATCTTCCCCACTTTAAATACCTGATGGTATCACAAAAATTCCAATACCAAAGGCCTTAAGAAGGATCTCAAGGAGAGGAGACCAAGAAGTAAGAATCCTCTTCTTTTTGCATGTGTTTTCTTTCCAATTCCATTATTATATTATACTCCCTTTACCTACACCTATCCAAGAGGTATGAAACTATAGAATCATATATATTCTTTATTTTATCATTTTAATGTAAAATATTCATCATCTTCCTACCTCTCCATCACCTCTTGTTCTAAAAATAAAAACATCATCCACAATGTGCTAATTTTCCAAAATCGTGGGAGATGTGTTTGCAATATCTATTAAATCCTTCAAAGATGATCATAAAACCCTTTTAATTGTTGAAATAAAATTTAAAGTGTATTTTTAAACTATTTTATTTTCTATAATTAAATTATATTCATTACATTAAATTATATAATGAAACACATTCATGATTATCGAGGAACCACAAAAAATGATCTAAACAAAAATCATTAATGTTTTATCTAATGATCCATCATAATATATGATAAAAAATGATTTATGGTATAATTATATATTTTGTAAACATATTAATACCATTTAATTCCACTTCTACAATCTCATTTCCATAAGATAAGAAAATAAAATACAAACTGGTCATCGAAATCATGTAAAGAACACACCCAAAACAATGGAATGAACAAAATAGTAATAATTAAAGGGTGAAATGATGTTATAAAATTATCATATAAGGTGTTATAAACATTAATATTTTTATTTTAGATATTAATAACACTCTTTTATCCACTATACAGGAGTTTTAAATGAGTTTGATGTGGGAAAAACCCAAGGAAAGGGAATTTATAACCCGATTTCCGTTCATTGGGTTAACATTGTACTTCATTATTTATGTGGTATTAAATTTTATTTTGAGATTAATTTTATTTATAATATGTTTAATTATTTGTATTTATAGTTTATATATATATTCCATCCACTCTATTGAGTCTCAATTCAATTATATGATATTTATAATGGACTTTTATTTTTAAAACCTCATTCAAAATTGTGTATTATGAAATTCAAAAGAAATGTTTTTATTAAATTATTCATTATGTATGATTTTATTGTGCTTATTTATAACTATTTATGATGAAGGGTGGGACATATATCTCATTCCAATTCATTGGGTATGTTTATATTGGAAGTTGTTTATATGGTTACTCCAAGTGTAACTGTGATGGTTACACAAATTGTAAGGTAGTCATGAGGGTTACAAATTATAAGGTAGCCGAGAGGGTTACAAGATTATGTAAGTAATTAATAAATATAAATTTATGGTTCAATTTATGTTCTATATTTTTTTTTGGAAATATCATTGAAATATCATGTTTCACAAAGTATATTTTTATTGGTAATAAGTATGTCTTTTTTTAAATAATTTCATACATTACAAGTATTAATGGGCTAATGTTTTCTTTCCTTAAATTATATATGTTACTAAGATTTTTGTTCTCATCCAATATTTTAAAAAAAATCACGTTTTATAAGGATTTTTAAGATAATTAAGGAATCCAAGTAAAATATTAAGTGGATTTTTCAACGAAAACATTATTTATTTAAAAAGATTTATATTTTTGAAGAAATGGATTCTATTTTTGTGGTATCTACTCTATATGAATGTGGAATGTTGTGTATGTATTATATCCCAATTCTATAAAACTCTAAACATGAAAAATCCTCAATATTAAAGGATGAAAATAATTCATGATTATGTAATGTAATAAGGTCGGGTCGTTATAGTTGGTATCATAGGATGGTTTAGATAACATTAGGGGTTAGGATGATGTTAATAGAATACCATAAATTATTTTTACATTATGGTTAAATTGAAATGATATAGAATTTAAAGATTACCATGTAACTTTGACTAAGATATGTTTGTTTAGAATGGTTTTCCATAGAATAAACAGGGAAGATGAAGAGGAGAGGCACTGACATAATGATATCCTTCTGAGTCTGCATCCCAGAATAGTAGGGATTAGAACCGAGTAGTTTGTGACAGTAATGGATTAGATAATGCAAGAAATAAATGGTGGTGTCATTCATGTAAGAGAACAACCAGAGTTACCACAACAGTACATGATGATAGTGGAACATTTTATTATACAACACTATATTTCTTTCAATGGATCTTCTGACCTAATAGTGGCTAAAAGATGGATTAAATCCCTTGAAATGATATTCTATATTATGGGATGTTTAGATAATCATAATTTATGTATTTACATTTATCTTTTTGAAGGTGAAGCTGATTAGTGGTGGTCAATGGTCAAAAATATCAGCGATATAGTGGAGATTGATACCTTAGATTGGTATGAATTTAAAATCCTTTTCCATGAAAAATATTTTCCCAAGGTGGTGTGACTTTGTATGGTGAATAAATTCCTTGAATTGAGGTAAATGAGGGAAGAATAATTAGATTTGAATTAATAAAAACTCACCCAAATGGTGAAGAATGCTCCAAATATTACTCTGGATCTTGATAGAAAATTAAACCTCTTTTACTCTGGATTAAAGCCATTGTATTGGAGGGAATTGGCCTCCTATGAATTCAAAAATTATGAGAAACATGTATAATGTTCTACGAGGTTAGAGATGGATTTTTTTTATGATCACATGAACTTTGAAAACAATAATAAGAATAATTCCATATGGAAAGTGATGGGTAAGAATCCAACAAATAAATTTGATGGTAAGAAATTCTAGTTTTTAGTTTTTGAAATGTGTGTTAAAAGGAGCCATGGGGAATGTCTTACCAACATTGGGAAGTGTTTTTGATGCAGTAAGTTTGGACATATGTCTCGAGAATATAATGAAACTTATCCTAAGACTAATCCTAATAAGTAAACTATTAAGTGTTTTAAATGTGGAGAGATGGGTCTTTATGCAAATTTATTCCCAAAGAGAGATTTTAATGATGAAAGGAACCCAAAAGATAAGTAGAAGGGTGTAGTGAGATCCTTTACAACTGTGTCAGGAGACGTTAGGCCATCCAATGAAGTTATATCAGGTACTTCGTTTGTTTACTTATATTTTTCTAAAAAATCGATATGGGGTCTACACATTATTTTATTTATGAGGGATTCTTTGGTAAATAGGAAATATCACATCAACAAATGAGAATGTAACTTTTTGTTAAAACACCCGGGGAAAATATTATTGCAAGGAGGAATTATAAGAATATTTATATTATGGTTTATGGATATAATTTACCTTCAATCCTTGTTTTTTTTCCTTATTAGAGTATTATGTCATTCTGGGAATGGATTGTCTTTCTTTTTATCATGATAAGATTAAAAAGATGACCATTCAAGGGTATCATAATCATGATAAAAATAAATCTAATAGAATCAAACTAGAAGCTTAGTTTAGAGATCTCATGTTCTATGCTGAGTTTATAGTCATCCAGAAAGACACCGCATACAAATTCCTTCTTGAAAGGCCCTAGATCCATAGCCATACAGAGGAACTTTCCATATTCCATCAGTGTTTTAAATAACACATCTGTGGAAAGGATATAATATGGAATGAAGAAAATTACACCATAGTGACATGAGAATCCATATATTCTAAATAACATTTCTACAAAATTGGATGCAAGCCACCAAAATTTGATGATGTTACACATGTTTCAACCTCCAATGGATTGGGAAATTCCCTTGAAAATTCTTAGATTATGCTTGAAAATTATTATGTGATCCCCATAAATATAATCTATGTGATAGAGTTAACCCCATATGTCAAAGTCCCTTCAATATCTAAAGATAGTATTATATTAAATCCTCTCCAAAATCTATTTTCAATGACTCATGTAGTAGGGGATTATAATGTCCTTTCTCATGGCCTCTCTCACCCACATAGTGACGGAGTTCCATGCCAATTACCATCTTCATCTAGAAATGTCTCCACAGACACGGAGGTGGATGAATATGACTATGACCTCTGAACTGACCCTCCTGTATTTGAGGAAGGCGTCTCCACAAACATAGAATAATATAGATAGGTAAATTTTAAAATTGAAGAAGACTTGTAGAATACACTAATTAGTGCCTCTATTCCAATTAATGAACATGATATATATATTCCATTTATGAAAAATCACCGATATGTGATCACTTGTAATTGTATATAAATTCATGTACTGAATATAAATGTGTCCACGCACCATCTTAGATTACTCGATGAGCACTGATGCATCAAGCATCCATCCAAGAGGATGAACCCATCTAATGGATCCTATATTTTGGTGGAATTTTACATGTTGATCAAATAAAAAATTGTAAGATAAGTGAAATACCCATGATGGATTTACAACATCATCAATATCAAGAACAATAATGGGATGATTAGGGTGTGTATTGATTTTAGAGACCATAATCAACATTTCCAAAAGTATGATTTCTCATTGCTGATCACAGAACTCTTGATTTATGAAACTTCTAGCTTCC
This sequence comes from Viscum album, assembly GCA_963277665.1. Taxonomy (NCBI): domain Eukaryota; kingdom Viridiplantae; phylum Streptophyta; class Magnoliopsida; order Santalales; family Viscaceae; genus Viscum; species Viscum album. The sequence continues at coordinate 2,001,787,262 of OY728157.1, forward strand.
ATGACTTTTATTTAATGTAGTGGTATTCATCATACAATCAAATAATAATGGCCACTAAATATAAAGAATCTAATTCCTTTAGAGTTCCTCACAGTTTATTTTACTATCAGGTCATGCCCTTTGGCTTGAAAAATGATGACACCACATATCAAGACACCTTACCTTATATCTTTAATCAATTATTGCAAAGAATAGAAGAATATTATTTCGATGACATGGTGGTCAATTTCTGATAGATAAGTAATGACATCAGAGATCTTTAAAAAAAATTAACAAGCTACAATAATATACTCTAAATTCAAATATACTGAAGTGCACCTTTGGGGTATTATCAAGAATTTTCCATGGATTTTTGGTACACCACCAACACATCAATGTAAACCAAGAGAAGAATAGTAATATTATAGTAATTTATCCCACATAAATATCTAACAAATAAGGGTGATCTAAGGGCACCAACATAAATTTTGTGTTTCATAGACAACTTGGTTGGAAAAGCTCACCCCTTCACTGGGATAATGAACAAAGGACTCACCTATCAATGGGATGATGATTGTCTGGATTCCTTCAAGATTCTAAAGTGGTAAATACTACATATATTATTTTTGATGCCTATGATATAAGACATGATACTCATCAGGTACATGGACTCCATGGAATGCTCACTGGGTTCCCACCTCGCAAAAAAATATGTAGGGAGAGAGAACAGTCACTAATACCTTAGAATAATGATGCTATATACCGATACCGAATACTCTTATATTGAGAATAAATTCCTTTCCCTCATATTCGCAATTCCGAATATGAGAAATTTATATCCTAATAATAACTTCCATTTGTTCCCTCATATTGATCTTCTAAACTACATCCTTGGACACCCTATGTTGATTGGGTGTCTAGCCCAATGGGTGTTCATTATGTAGTAATATGACATCCAGTCTAGGTTGCAATTTCCATTGAAAGGGAAAAACCTAGTTGATTTAATTTTAGCACATCTTTCCTCATAGAATACACCATTGGAAAAGGAGCTTATAAATTAGGAGGTTTTCTACATCCACAACACACCCCAAACATGTGAGATGTATTTTTATGGAACCTTTAGAAGTCCTAATAAAATTGGATAGAAAAATAGAATCTTAATCAGGTTTTCTTATGGATTTTCTTTGTCTCCCTAGACAAATCATTTTTTCCCAACACTTTTCCATTATCTGAAGGATTCAAGAATAATGATGAAGAATATAAATAATTCATTTATGGTTTAGAACTATCACTATAGATGCATATAGACTTTCTAAATATCAAAGGGGGTTCAGAACTAGTGACAAAGAAGATCTATGGTGAATATTCCATCAAAATTAATAACTATACCGTCTCACTTTTTATGTTAGGGGAATAATTTAAGAGATCCCTTTTGATCCTACATTCCATTATTTTCTCTGATCACATAATGCTCATGATGAAACCTTATTTAATGAAACCACTTTCCTAATAAACCTGTATATGGAGGAAGAAATTATTTAGAACACACATCTAATAATGGTATCATCGATCTACATGTGTGATATGAAAGAAAATAATCGGGTCACTACTGCCATATAGCATGATAAATTTTTCTCTACACTAGATGGATTGATCCCATAATTGGTTTTATCCAAAATGGGGCTCTCCCTATAGATTGAGTGTGAAGGTAATAAGTTTGATGATGTGTAGAGAAAATTATATTGATGGGAACACTAAATGAGAAAAAAAACCCTCTATAAGAGAGTATTTGATAGAATCCTCCATATATGAATAGTAAAAAAGATAGATTCCCACTCTCATAGAAAAATTCAATTCATGATCATGTGGTGATCCTTTGTTTGTGACTAAGCCATCACAACAAATCAGGATACTGGAGTATTACATGAATACTATGACACACAACTATGTGAAATTCACCAAGAAATGTCATGTGTTCCAAATTCATGAAAAAAATCATCCATAAATCCCAATAATTCTCCCAAAAAACTAAATATTTTTGTTCATTTTCCATATGGGGAAAGGATGTTGAGGGTCCATATACCTCATCCATAGCCAAACTATTCAAGTACATCCTTATTTCCACCAAAAGTTTCTCCAATTAGACTAAGGTGATATCCCTAAAATAATTAAAGATTAAGAGCATCATCATATTCATGAATTTTAATATCAACACCAGTGTTGGAGTCCAACAAACAATATTGATGAGAACCTACACCAAATTCTGCTCTACGTAGATGAAGAAATTGTACTCTGATCACAACATCGAGTTCAATCACTCGTCTCAGTATTATGCGGTGGAAAATGGACTGATAGTGGCCTTCAGTAAGACTATGTTGAATATACTCTAGATGATGGTGAAAAAGGATAAGAAGTCATCTTCATACAATATTCTCCATGTTTTATGGGTGTACCATACCACCACATATACTTATACCCAAGAAATTTTATATTCATTATTGTACGGGATCGAGGAATTATTACCCATAGAAGTCAAGATACTTTCACTCCGAACAACTATTTATGGAAAACTATTTGAGGATAAGAAATCACAAATGTGGCAGAATGAATTGGAGCAGCTTGATGAGAATAGTTATCATACAATACAGAACATTGAGATCCATGAGAATCATATCATGCAATCCTATAATGATTTTTTTTCCAATATTCATTCTTCTATTGAGAACATGTATTGGCCCTCAAAATACCAATGATATTATAGAGTAAGCCTCCAAATATGAAACCCAAATGGGAAGGGCCTTACATCATACATAAGATCTATAACAATGGGGAATACTTATTGGCTACATTGATGGGGGATAATTTCACACCCCCACCCATAGAATATTTCTCAAGAAATTATATTCATATATGTCATCATATTAGAATCCAAATCAATGAAAACCCTACCAAGATTGTCCTTCCCATAAGATGTTATACTATATGAGGACATCCTAAACACATGACGATAAAATGTACAGAGATTTCCTTTCATAATGATGTTAAACTGCATAGAATCTACCATCCTTCTCACAGGAAGTAAAATTGCATGGATCCACAACTTACATCCTCAATAATTCCAGACAATCCATTTTAGTTATGCATGAAATTAAATTTCATGGGTTATCATGAACTACGTATTTCTATAATCCAACCATTATATGATACATAGTGCATCCCAAACATCCATTTATGGGTCCAACCACCACATTTATTTTTTTCACATCACGTGATCTTCATCATTGCGGAATGATGTTAAAATACATGGAGGATGTCACCACCTCATCATGTTAAACAGTATGAATCCCCATATGATTCATCATCCATCACATCAGGTTAACCAATTCATTATCTCTTGACATGAAATTTCACAACTAATTTCGTATCTTCACAATATTAAGTTGCATGGGTTTCTAGAACCTAAAAATCCTAGACTATCATTTTCAATGGGATATGTATGGATTATGAAATCAAATATTGTGGTCCTGCCACCATGTTATATAATATACCCTTGTCCTCTCCTTAATATCCAATTCATGGTTAGAGTAACCCTTTCTAATCCTTTTTTCTCACATTGAGAATCACTCACTTGAGCTTTGGAATATCAAAAATGGATTACCTATAAAAATGTGGAATATAATCTACTAACATGCTCATTATTGTTCAAAATTCAAGACCATAAAATCCATACCATGAGTCCTTTACGAATTATGTTAAACATAATGGTTAATTTACCTTGCATGAAATAAAACTATAGATCCTCATGAGACTTGCTTGAAAAGACCACCATTTTTGCTATTAGTCTCTTCCCACAACTCCATTCTGGATATACATATGGCTTGATTCTCATTTTCAATGAGATACATTTGGAATAATTTATTTAATATATTGTTCCAACCACCATATGGTACAAAATTCCCCTTCTCTACATATAGATCAAAATTGTATAGGAAATTCATTCCTCGAAAACTAATTTGGGATTGATTCCTATTATCATAGGATAAATAGTCACTCCCAGATCTCTATCATTTGGTTCTTCCACAATTCCCATATTCACGTCGGGAAGCCCATGTCCTTTCCCTATTAAATTAACCTATAGAGTTCCTCAAGAACTACATGTGCCTTGATTCCTATCATCACATGATACATAGTGTTACTTGGATCTCCAATACTGGGCCTAGCTACAACAATAAATGGAAACAATGCTCACCTATGCATATGGGTCATACCTATGTAGAGAGTTTCTCATTAAATAACTACATAGGGATTAATTTATATCATCACATGATACTTATTTATGCACATATATATAATTATTAATCCAAAAGTAACAACTAATAAAAAAGTTCACCCCACCACATGAGGACTATGTCACACGATCTCAATTTTCTTACGAAAAATCCTGGTATATGCATGGGTTGTTTGTACATGAAATATATTATACAAAAAAATTTTAAATTGTTTCCAAAAACATTACTGAATGATGTTAAACTACAAAAAAATGTACTTACCACATGGAAATAAATATATCATAAAAACTTCATATACATTATTTTAAACTGGATGAAAATCTACCTTAACGCATGACATTAAACTTCACAGAGAATATCCCCACTACATGAAATTAAACTATAAATACCATCACCAATGTTTCAGCCTTTATCCAAGGATGATGAGATTATTACCCTCAGTCAACTAGAGTATAGTATGCTTCTTCCATTTTTCAATTAACTCAATCAATATATCATACTTTATGTCTTGAGTACCTCTTGTTTCCAAAACCATCCATGGAATTTAAAAGGATACCTAGATTCAATGGACCCTTTTAATGACTATGTATGTATGCCTATGGCTCTGGGATATGTTCTAATAGTTTTCAACTAAATACGGTACTCTGTAAAAATTGTGTCCCAATCATTTTCATTCATAACATCACTATGGTAGCACTAAACACCTTAGTGTGATATGAAATAATCCCAGTATTATTGTTCCATATCATTAATCCTGACATGAGGACCTCGATCCATGATTTAAAACATTTAAAACACTTTCTCATACGGATTTTGGGGTACTATTAACCCTGGGTATCCTAATTATTCTTTTGTGATTCATTCAGTATAATAGGTCCCAGTGAGTCATGACATTTAACTGTCTACACTATTGGTCAAATATGAATGACCATAAACTCTAGCATATAATATTCCAAATATAAATACCATAATCTAATAGAGAATGAGTCTCAAAACATGCCATGTTGAAAAACCATAATGGGAGGCTTGGGAAAAAATCATGTCTTCACTCACCAAAATATTTTCTCTTGATATTAGTATAAAATTTGGGCACATATAAATAAGGAATATTCTCATAGGGAATAATCTATGGCCCTAATAAAATCCAACATATGCTCATTGGACCCCCTCAATCAGGAAAATTTTAATGTAATGATTTTCACATATCCTCATGGTGTGAATATATTTTACAGGTAGTGGCACAACTTTTAGGGTGCTCGAAACACTCATGGATACTACACTTTTCCGAAAGAAGACAACACTATTTGACTATCTCATATCATCAAAATTTTATATGGCTTGTATAAAAGATACCTGAATTTAATGAGACCCTTTAATTGACTATGCATGCATGCCTATGGCTCTTGAATTTGCGCCTATAGTCATCAAGCTAATGCATCCCTCGTCAAAATGGTCTTTCAAATCCTTGTTATCCTTAACATCATCATAGAATAACTCAACAAATCAGTGTGACACAAACTACATCTGGTATGACTGTCCCATATCATCCTCCTGACTTTAGTACATTAGATCATGGGTTACTATATCTATACTAAACTATCAAAGAAAATTAAAAATCCTCAATATTATATCCTGATGTTTATAAACATTCCCTAGGATAGAATTGAACACTTCATTCCCCAATAATTGGCGTCTTATACTTAATGGTTCAAAACTACAACGTGTAAATATGAATATTCAAAATTTAAGAGATGAATTGTGTAGGGGCTCTAAAACCCTTCATGGATAGAATTACTTTTTCACCCAACATAATCCTATGTATATTTGAGACTCCTTAAATCTTCCATGGCCCTCAAGAAAGAAGTGGAAATCATCTTTTTCATGAACACGCTATCAATACATAAGGTCCTTACCCCACCAACCACATGAATATATTCATTTACAGAAAGGATATTAAATCCTTTCATGAATTGGAAACACCAAATTAGAAAATAACATCTCTAATTGTCAATTGATATACCCAAAATTTCTTCCCCATCCCATATTCATGGAATTAATATTTCAGGTTATGAATTACATATCCAACTTTCCAATTATCATAATAGGCACAACATCCCTATTATTTCTCCCTAAACCAATTATAATCTCATAAATATTATACCACCCTTATAATAGAGTAGATATAGACCTGTTTGAAATTCTAAAAATGCATAAGGGACTTGATCTTCTAAATAGAGACCTATCTTCCTTGTAGAAATTGATCTCTAATCCTCGTGAGTCTCATCAACACCACCGCATCACCCAATACCCCAGATTGATTTGGATCATTCCTAGAATGTCTTAACAATATACCATGGTCATTGATAAGATCCAATATTAATGAAACTAAAATTAATCAACAGAAATTCAAAGCTAGAAAACCCAAAAATAAAGAAATAAAAGGTCCAAGCTAAAATATTGTAAAATAGAGTAATATAAGGTCTGAGATAAAAGACCAAAAACTAATCTACAACATTACAAGTTTCGAGAAAAAAGGCCCTAAAATAATGTAATAGTAGGTCTAAGCTAAAAATCCCAAAACTAAATCTTTATAAGGTCTGAGTTATAAGACCTGAAACTAAATAAATATACTATCTAAGATAAAAGACCATAATCTAGAGAAAATAGTTATTTGATATTTATGAATGGAAAATAATGAAATACCCATCACATGGCCTTGGTAAAAATAAATATATGTGCACCATGACTATTGGATTCTGAAATAGAAGGGAACTGTCACTATGGGACATATGTTCTAACAAAATAACCCTTCTATGATTTGCGTAGTCTGAATATAACTCGAGTATAGTAATAAGTAAGGAAACTCATGTTGGTAGGAATTCATGGGTGATTCTTGAAAATAATTTATTATGACTCAAGTATTTATATCAAAAAATTATGTTTAAATTTATATTATGAAAATTATAGATATTCTTGGTGCTTTACATATTATCATATCAGTGAAAAAGTCATACAGATCATGAATGAAAGAAAAACTGGATAACAAGTATATAGTTTTTGAAATCTATTCATTGATAAAGTATGAAATATGAGGATTCTATAAATTTCATATTATCTCCAATAATCTCAGAAAAAAAGAGTATATTGAATTATAATATGATTCGATCTTATAAGTTGGATTTGTATGAAAGAGTCTAGGGAGAAGCTTCAATTGAACTTAGAAGTGAAATTCACGCCACATATTTTGTTTCTTCTAATAGGTGGAGAGTCTCAATTATAGCATTCTCCTCAACTATATATTTATTATTTTATAATTAAGATATTTGATTTGAAAGGTCTAACTTTAGGTGATCTATGATTTCATCACATAAACAGATTTTCACAGTCTAGGCACCCATTTGGGAGTGCATTTTAGATATCAACTGGAGACCCTGCTCTAATACCTATGACTACTCCTTCATCTACTCATCAAGGGGATCCTCATATGAAAATCATGCAAGTACATCTCATTGGAGGAAAAATCCCACCGGGTTATAAAAATTTGTTTCATTAAGTTTTATAATTGATGGTGATTTAATACATCCACCCCCAAGTCATTGAATAATTGATGAAGTTGTTACGGATGGTCTAGAAATGATTCCAAATGAGTGTTAGTGATAAATACAAGAAACTACATCCATGTCAATCTATGTTGGGTATGAGATTTTGTAACTGATGGGATAGTGATATTGAAGGATGGATTTCTGAAAATTGTTTAAAGGAGGTAGGATAGGGGTCTCCACATATAACCACTTTAATAGAGGCATCAATCGTATCTTTTTTTATGGGGATATTTTCCAAATAAATCCAATCCCACTATAGGGATATTCATCATTAGGAATAGGTTGCTTCCTTTATGTCCCACCCAAGTCCTTAATCAACTCCATAGTTTCCACAAACATAGGAGTTGGTGAGGAAAAAATAATATCCAAATGTCGAATCAAACGGTTTAGAATATCATTAGTGTACACTGCCACACATTCTTTAGAGTAAAAATAATTAAGAAAGGATGGAGAATTGAAGAAAGAAGAGCGATCTCAACATTATTATATTCATGTGCCCACATCATCCAAAATTGGTGGATGATCCAAGGGTGTCTTTCTCCTCGCACACCTACTAAATGAATAGAGAAGAAACTTTTGGTACAACCAAACAACAGAGATAAATGATAAGATTTATGTATATCACAAAGGATTATCATATCCATACTAGATAATAGGAACCCATCCCAATTATAGATCATATACAAACATTAATCAAGGTAACCACTATTGTAAATAATAATAGGGCTGATTAGCGCATAATAAGGGTTGAAATCAAAGAATTTGGATCGGCTCAACGCATTTATAGCCTCGTTTGGGCTTACTGAAATGGACTCGACCAAATATATGTTTATAAATATAGAAAAAAATTAGGCATTAGGGTTCATGGAAGCATTTTAATAGTCATAAAAATGGAAATGATCCTCTGTCCAGTCAAATAAAAACATGAAGGGTCCACTGACCATGTAAGGAGTGCTACCATGTTTAATATATCCCAGAATAATCTAATGGTGTGCACAAAACAATTATACTAGGTTAAGGAATTTTCCACCATCAAGGTGAAATGCCATTTCTAGCATGCTGACATTGATTCCTTAACACACATCCCCATGTAGGAAATTCTATCTGTTCCAGAATATGGACATAAATACCACCAACTAAAACTGATAAATATCTCTATGTTAACTTAATTTCCCCATAAGTTTTGATATTTAGGTTCCCTAATGGACCAATATGAACCAATCCTATCACAAAACTGTTGGAAATTTCACCAATTGGGGAAAAATCAGTTGGCCTAAGCCAGATATGACAAATGAAAATGTTGATCTAGTCTTTGAAGGGGATAATTTAGCACATCGTCATATCCTTTCTCAGATTCTCATTAAAAATTATGCATATATCCCTCACTATGACTATATCCTTCATGGGGTTATCTGAAATATTTGTAGTAGAGACGAAATCATCATATATCTCTCTGAGATGGGAAATCCCACTCAGTTGGTAGATGTCCCATTTGTTTATGCCCATAGAACCATGGGAAAAATGGAATGTGTTGGTTATAAGTCTCCAGTTTCTAATCAATTCTCATAGAATATCAAGATAAAGATATATAATAAAATGGGTGACACAAAAATATTCATAAAGGTGAACTCTGTATATATTTTTAGTGAACTATATGCATTGTTGCCTGAGCTTGAAGATCCACTCCCAATCATCAGAAATGTTTCTTCTAGGATAGAGATTACATTTGAGATCCATATTCTCCCCAGACTATATAAAGAGGAGGTAAATATAATCTAGTTGTTATGAGAAATAGTATGATGAGTGAAATCAAATTCATCCATACCCAAGGTATATTTTTACAACATATAAGTCAAACCATTAGATCGATCTGTGACTAACTGTCCTTCCTTGATAATTGTTCTCTGAATATAGTGAGAATAAGCTAACACCCAACAAGATGGAAGATTGATATACAAATGGAGGATTAAAACATCATCCAGTAATCAAATATTGTATAGAGGAAGCCTATGAGATAAAGGATAATCATGAATATTGGATTAGAGGATCCTGTTTAGAATATCATTCTAACAATACACATGATATCATGGGTCAGCATTAGGATTTTTTGTAATCATGACCCTTTCATTGATTGTAGAAGGGGAACCTTGGAGTGAACTGGAATTCATCTGAATATATGTATTTGAAATATGGCAGACAAAAAAAATTAAATCTTGTCAACGAAATGACATAACATTTCATAAGCATCATTCCCATCATATAAACCAGAAAATGGATTTCTTGAATCCCATGAATGGTTCGTGAACAATTGAATCCCAAAGATATCAAGGTTCGTATAACCCAGTATGGAAACACATGACTGCATGACCCCAAAAATATGATCGATCACATGACGTGGACATAGTCACGTGATCTACATGATATCCAAAATAGCATGTGATCAGGCCCCATAGAGATTTTTAAACCCTCAAGATAATCAATCATCCTTAGAAACAAATTTTAACAAATTATTAATGTATTGTCCAACCCAGAACCTCAATGATATAAGTATTCTGGAATATTTATCATGAAAGGGTCTTAGGGTGGGGTCTTATTATCTGGTATTTTGGATGGGTCTTGTGAAGAAGACACATGGAGGAAGAATGACATTGGATCTATAGAAATAGAGTATCTGGTCAATAAAGATTCTCTCTACTCCCCTATATATTGTGTATTCCATGGAATACCATGTGTCTCCAATTATACTAGAACTCCTTGAAGACACTGATTCAAAACAACACTAACATCCTAGGTGGGCATTTACATTCCTTAGATATGTTCCCTTATCGCTACAGACATCATTGTGGGGGGGGGGGACTTTGTTGATGACTGCCAAATGACCATCGACAAAGTCACAAAGGAAGGAATACCTGAATATGTCTATTATGATCCATGAAAATGAAAAGGAAGAATAATTATGTCGAGACCTGCATATACCCTGAGTCTACAAGGTATATATGATCACATGACCATCATAAGGTCACAAAAAGGCACCATTCATAGTTAATGGCTTATTGATGGTCCCATGAGGTCCCTTAGACTAATGTCCTTATGCTCTCATTATGGCACCCTGAATAATTAGTGGTCGCGTGGTGCAAGCCAGATAAGCACCTCCATGACATGCTGATTATTATTAAATAGACACTCAACAATCCATCCAAAATTCCTTCAAATATAGGTTGAAAATATCCAAATGACAGGAGCCTCTATCATTCCTAAATATCATGTGATAAATCTATGATGAGGAGAATTATTGTGCTCGGAAACATTCAAACAAGCTCACGAACTACCCAAACATTGTAAAATAACCAAGGGAAATAAATAAGGGGAGGAGGTGGGATCCTCTCATGGTTTTAAATGTCATATGAGGTGCCCTTGGTGGTATAATATAAAATGAAAGCACCCAACACTAGCCCCACCTCATCTCATTAAATCCAATTGTCTTGTCATCGTCATCGTACAAATGGCCTTGGGTATGTCTAGGAAACTGTGGGATCCATTTTGGATCCTTAAGGAAAGTGTGATAGAATATTCTATGAAATAATAAATATTATCAATATGCCTTATGTGTTCACACAATGTGTCACTATTAGTAATGGTGATTTTCCCTGATGACACCCAAAAAACATCACGAACTCCCCATCCTTTGTAAAACAAACAATAGAAATAAAAATGGGATGGGGGGAAATCCTCTCACTATAGTAAAACTATAAGAACATGCTAAGGTTTTCAACAACATGGTATTTCAATAACCCTTGTAAATTCAGGTTTATCCCATGAGGGAACCTTGAACGCCATCCTTGCCTCTTTCAAAGTGCAATGAAATTCACCTGAGATCACGTGAAGGCCCTATAGAGGAGCCATGATCTCATGAAGGACCTTGGACATGTCAACCTAAAAACATGACGGTCCCTTGAAATGACTATTTGATTGAAAAAAAAATCCAATTTAATTGGAAATAATCTAATAAAGGAGGCATTTATCGAGATGATCCCATGGTCTTTGAAACTCAATCAATATCTCTGGGAGATACCTACTGCATGACCTCATGAATAAACGTAACGCAAAAGCACTCCACCAACTCTGGCATGGATACACATGATACATGAGGTAAAACTATGAAAACTACTTGGGTGGTGAGACCTATTAATCCTCTACCCTAGCATGAAAAATTGACTCAATACTCTATGATCACAACCCTCAATATATGGATGAAGTCTTGGAAACTCATAGAGACGTATGAGAGGATTTCTCAGTGCCTATGATCTCAGGACCAGAAATTATTCTCATCACGTATGGTACATGAATCAGCCAAAACAATCTTGTTCCAAGAGTAATAACTTTTTTTGATCATTATATATCACATGAAAGTATTCTGTAAGGACACACAAAGATCATCCCACACATCATATAGTTCAAACAATAATTAAAATTACTAAAAGTGAAAAAATGTATGGCATTCGTTATATAAAGTAAAAAATCAAAGTCTAAAGGTGAGAGACTTACTTAAAGAACATACACCTGGATCATCATGTGCTTTTCATGAACCAGAAGGGCATGTATCCCAGGTCACCAGGAGATTCTTCAGCATACTATTTCAATCATGGGAATTCCCCTAGACATGTCAAAGAAAGTCACATGGAACACTCCATACATGACTTCAATGCCTTGCAAATTCCTTCGGACTTGGAATCTATTTCTTGTGATATCCTTTAGATGTGTCTCTAGATCTATATGGTAGAAAAAATTAATGTTTTCAATGTCTTGTGGTACAACCTGTTCATGTTATCTAGCTCTTTAGACATCCCATATACACACCATCCATGATTCACGATGTCCTCAAGACATGTTAGCTAGGACTTGAAACATCCTCCCAGACGTATCTAATTGGCTATAGTGACACCCTCCAAGAGTTTTATCCATCACTTGAAATGGAACTAGGGAATGTCATTCAGATCAGGTGATGCCTTCAAAGCATGTCTGACATGATCATGATATGAATTCTAGGAGAAACCATTCAGTTATTTCAATTTCTACTAGACAAGACAGCTTCCATAACACGATAACCCTTAGACATGACATCTAGGATATGATACATCCCCCATATTAGTCAACTGAATAATGTGATTTACATAATACATTTCAAGAATACATTATCCCACATTTTTAGCTAACAATAAAGGCATCTCTAGCAAACAACCAAATCATGTCAGGTGGTTGTGTAGGCTACAGGAAAAAGGAATCCCAAAGATCAAAAAATATTTCCACCCTCTATGTGTACGCCTAGACTAATGGGATACAATAGTGTATAAGACCTTATCTAAGGAACTTTGAGGAATCTAAATATTTTCATAACTATGATATGTAGGATGACACTGTATGGTTTGAGATCAATATTAACCATCCAAAGGGTGGTCTCGGTATATATGACCTGCATTATAAGTAGTGGGACATATCATTTTAAATCACTTATTTCTCACACTGAGCATAGCTCACACGAGTTTCGGGAGAAAAAATGATCATATCATTTGCATCATAAGCATATACCTAGGTAATGGAAACCTCTAAGTGTAATCCCCAATAAGCAGCATAACATGATATGTATTCCATATAAGGAAACATTATTGTGTAATCCCCAATCAAGGGAACTATAAGGACTCAGATTCATGCCAAAACCAGGATATGTAGGACACCTTCAATGGTATGAGCCCAAAATAAAATGGGAATCCACATCATTGTAAGTTATATAATGTATCTTAAAATTCAACCATTGGGACCCAATCATTCACATGGGATGATCATTTTACCTTATCCCTCAGTGGACTATGAGACTCTTAGAACTATGAGGACTCTAATTCCTTATAGAAACAGGATATATAGGATTCCTATATGTGGACCGATCACTATATCGATATCCAATTGATATCTCATTAAACAATTATCATATATATATATATATATATTCGCAATGATTTTGATCAGTTTCTATACCTAGGTTGTCACATCGATCATATCTCACTTGAGGTTAGGGAGTTATAATAAATACACAATAAGTATCAAGAGTATCCACTAACCTGGGAAATATCAAAAATTATTCTCTAATGAGTGGAATGATATTAACCACCCCTATGATAGGGAATTTACCATTGTGTTAGTCCCAAGGGTAGGATAAAACTTTGATAACTCTAGTTCTTATTGTAACCAAGATACGTAGGACATCTTCTTGATATATGATCTCAAATATCTAGTGTCTATATACTCACACATATGTATTTTTTGTGTGATGTTAAACATCATGGGTTTAACGATCTATGTGGTTTTTGATTCCTATAATAACTTGAATATGTAGGATGCCTCCTAATAGCTCAATCCTCTCCTTAGATCATAATCATCTACCTATGTGGCAGTAAATTCCAAAGTATCTGGTTATAAGGCTTTAACACATAAATAGCTTCCCATTGTTGGGGAAAAATATGAGGAACCTTAGGTGTATATAGAAGGATTCACTAATGATATTCCCAACATATTCACATAATAGAGACATAACCTATAAATTGATTTTTTAGGATATTTGGTACTGTATCGGGGTATGGAGGGATTTGAAAAATAATCTTAAATTTATAAGAGGGACCTACAGTATGCAACAATTACACCCCCCCCCAATATGATGTGATGAGCTTAAAATACTAACCTCTCGACTAATGCGAGTCCCTAAGTGTCGTTGGGTTTGAAAAACCAATTGAATAACTACCTTTGGAAAGTAAGTCTATACCCATTTATGGATGATGGAACCATCGAGAGTTTCCATTATGAATAAAAATGGTGACCTGATGGGATTAGTTGTGCAATAACTAAACCCCTCACAACCCACTATGGGTCCAATCCAAACCCTCCTCTATCATGAACCCCTCCCCACAAAGTGTAACCCTTCTGGGCTGGCAATGTGAGAAGAGAGATAATGACCCCCAAGTCCCACCTCTAGTAGGCCCCGGGTTGGCGACTAGCACCGAGGGTATAATAAACACACAAATGGGAGGAATTAACCTCTAAGAAAACACATGCAGAAGAGAGAGATAAGATACACACTAATAAAATCCAACTCAGAATTGGAATATAAAAGAAACCCATTTTCATATATAAAATGTCATACAAAATTACTACAACTAGAAGGGAAAAACTACAAGTAGCCAAAAGAAAGTAAAAACAGCAGCAACCATATGCCCGAACAACTCCTTCAACTCCAAGCTAGTAGAAACCAGCTTGATCTCCAACCTACTCCAAGTGACCTGAAAAATAGTTTATATATACATAGGGTGAGTATAACAATATACTTAGTAGGATCCTGCCCGAAGAATCTTGTGCAAAAGTAAAGAAAGCATGCTAAAGCACAGTGAACAACAAGTGAAACTAACTCGTCACCTAAACAGGTATACTAAGTTCCCAACCTCACCATGGATACTCTCACCAAGTAACGCATACAAGAATATATCATATAATAAAGAATATCAAGGGTACCCTACTACTACTTTCCCACTAGTTTTCCGCTTTTCCCCAACATCACACGTCCTAAGCATCTCTCTCCAAAAAGGCTTGCCCACAGACACCTGGGTGAAGCACCACAATATGCACCTCATGCTCCATAAAGGATTGCTCGCAGACACCTGGGAGAATCACCACACCATCCTCACAACCAAAAGTAACCAGGTAGTTTCTGCGAGCCACCACAGCTCGCATAACGTGTATCATACATCAGGTATTATACCTCAATCCATTACAGCCCATACACCTAGTAAGGATCCTCAAGCCATCACAGTCTACACACGTTACACCTATAGTAGTACATTGAAAACTATATCCAGAATATATGTGTGTGAATAAACACAAGCCATTACATCCCTCTACACACATATATGGGGAAAACTAACCAATATGCCTATCAACACAAGTAACTACCAAGAGAAGAGAGCGGGGCCAAAGGGGGTAGTCAGCCATTCGTCCTCCCACCGGAATGTTGGGTAAAACACCCCCCAGGGCTTAGAATCCCCGGGGTGTCAATTTCCCTTACTGACAGGGTGGACTAGCGTATAGAAACACAAAAGGTACAGGATATATTCTAACTCACAACCACACTATGGGAATTACCTAGTATTAGACACAACTGTAGCTAACGTCTCTTAGACTCCAGGCTGCTACTTCTAAGAATAGGTATCCTATAAGCACACAACCATTTAAAGAGATTTATTAGATTACATCATCCCCTTTTTATTAGTTCCATTTTACGTTAATTAATTATTTAAAAATTAATTAAACATGAACAATTCCACATTAAAAATTTTGTTAGCATCACACCCAAAGTCAACTGTTCCTTCAAAAATTACAACCTCATCATTATGTTCCAGTATCTCCATACCCATGGGTTAACAAAATTTATTCAAATATTCATTATAGAATTACTTTCCCATATTCACAGGCATTCTAGAAAAGCATTCTATGCCACTAAACACAAGGGGTCTCAACCCGGTGAGTAGATGTACTACCTGTCGAGTCTATTCCCCTTGAGAAGATAAACACGGAAAGCACGTGTCATACCCCACGTGTCTTCGCCTCTTTCGGGAGAAGGGTAAGCAAGACCAGCTGCCTTGATCAGTGGGGAAAATTAAAGCAGATAAACAACCAATCAAAATTACCAAGCATCCAAAAATGACATCCACTCCATTACATCATCCCTGGTGTCCTCCCTGACACCCATATGCATAAAACGATTCATCTCACCACTCTAAGCATCATCTACTACCACAACTAAAAACCTCCATACCCCCACATATCACAACAGCCATCCAAGATCACATCACAGCACAAACAGCAGGAAAACAAACACCACATTTAATTGGGAACTTGTCCCTTTAACAATCAAGAGGGTAACTCAGAACCCTTTAAGGAATTATCAAACAATCAGTTATTTAATCCATCTTGGGTTAACCGATTTATTATTCATAGGTTCCAAATTCTGGAAACCTAACCAGTAAGTTATCATAAATAAAAAAACATTCTTATTGCACTAATTTTATTAACATCAAATTACAACAAGAACCAGATTCATTTACATGCCTCTTTATCTTTAGCCAAACAATTATCAATTAATCCCAATTTACGTTCTTTACCAATTTCCATCAAGAATGAACATCAAATCAAAGAAAGCATAGATGTCACACTATCTAGCAAAACATGAGGCAATAACATACGATCGATATCAATTTATTTATCCGATTGAAATATTTATTATGTCAATTCCATTGTAATCTAGTGGGATTAAACATTCTAACAATAAAATTGCACATAAAAGAAAATATAATCAATGAGTCCCCTACCTCGAAGATTTCTTTGCGTTCTTTATCCACACAACGGGTCACGATCCTCCTCTCGATCCAACTACATCCACCTGAGGATTCCATGGAACAACTACACTAGAAAAACCCCAAGGAAAACCCCATTATAAGTATGGAAATTACATGATTTAATATGGGAGGGAGAAACATGAGAATATGATCCCAAAGTAATGACTATAAAACATACCTTATTTCGAAGATTGATAGCTACAGCTCGATTGCATCAAAACAGAGCGGAACCGATCCGAGGAGTAAAGTTTGATTTTGTAACTCCTACGGGAAGGATTGAAAGGTTCTAGCATCTCATATCCAAGAACAAAGAGGAATGAAAGGATAGGATGATATCTTATCCCTTTTGAAGATTTAATGGGGTGATGGTTTAAGATACGCTTAATTCCCCATTAAAAGAGGATTGCATTAACCCACATGGTTTGACCAAGTAAAAACATCCCAAGACATAGGAATAATTAATATAGGATTTATGGTCTTTGAATCATCCATCTTAATTTCAGGGTTACAACATCACAGACGTTTCGCCATTCCAACACCGTATGAGGGAGATATGTTGGATGCAAGATCCTGTAATATTATTATTATTATTATTATTATTGGGTGTTTCGTGGACCTGATCCACGAACCGTAATTTAATATTCCACATTAGAATTGAATTGATTGTATTAATGACAGGATCACATCTCCACTGATGAGAAGTTAATCAGACGTCACACGTGGGAGTTATGGTGGGTCGAAGATTTAATAATAATATTAAATCTATTATTTTCCGAGCACTTCGGGTACCTGATCCAAAACCTGAAAAATACATCCAATATTGGACTTATAATTTCTATCTCGAAGTCAGGGTTGCACTGCCACTGACGGTTCATAAAACCGAGGTTGCACGAAGAAGTTACGGTCAAAAAAGCGTTTTATCAACAAAAACAATAATATGACTATTATAATATTTTTTAATTGATTTATTTCAAATACCCAAATTCATGAACCACTCTCTCCAATTTGGTGTGCCTCACTCCCTTTCACCTTAATTTATTTCCTTTTCGTTTTCTTTTATTATTTCCCCATTTAATTCTCACATTCTCTCTCCAATCTAACTTTTTCATTCAAGATTTCTTCTCCCACTCCACCAAAAGCGGTGCCTCCCCTTGGCCATTACTCCATGCCCTCACGCCCCAACTCCTTTCTCACTTCAAAGTTGTTATTAATAAAATTAATAATAATAACACCCATAATTAATGTTCTAATTTAAACCCATTAAATTAGCTGACCATGGTTATTCTCATATTAAATTAAAACCATTCCATTTAATTAATCACACACTAAAATCTACCATTACCATTATTATTTAATAGTAATAAATCCTCTTTCAATTTCATCAATGGGTCGCCATCATTATCATTAATAATTATTATTATTATTGACACCCATTATTATCTTATAATTACTCCCTCTCTCCCATCAATTAAATCCTTCTCCCACGAAACTCACACGGCATCTTCCTAACCCTTATTTTCACAAAGTAATGGACTGGAGAGGTATGGGCCATTACATTAGATACCTCTCAAAACATTCTCGTCCCTGAGAATTCAAAACCAACCTAAAGGGACAAAAAAAAGAAACGGGATCCGAATAACCACCCATCGAGATACCTCTCAAAAGAGAGAAAGCCACAAAAGCAACAAAAGAAATTCATAAATAAAACATGAAAGGTCTAACCACAAAGGAAACATCATTACATGAAAAGAGTTAAACATCAAACAACTCTAGGTATTGAGCACGTATCTGTGACTCACATTCCCAAGTACTCTCCTCCATGCCACCGTGTCTCCACAAGACACGAACTAAGGGGATAGAACTCCCACATAACACCTTATCCTTGCGGTCTTGGATCTCCACAGGTCACTCCTCAAAGTTTTCATCATCATCAACATCGATCTCTCCCCAATCGATAATGTGGGAGTCATCATGAAGATAAAAACAGAGCTGCAATACATGGAAAACATCATGTATCTGACTCATCTGTGGGGGAAGTGATACTCGATATGCCACAGCTCCAACAGGAGCTAACACCTCAAAAGGCCCAAAAAACCGGGGAGAAATCTTACTTCCATGACCAAACCTTCATTCCCCACAATAGGGAGTCACCTTTAGAAACACATTATACCCAACATTAAACTCCAAGGGTCTCCTACTTTGATTATCATATGATTTCTTATGATCTTGTGTTGTCTTCATCCTCTCACGAATCACCTGAACCATCTATGTTGTATTCTGCACTAGTTCCGGTCTGAGAATTGCTGACTCTCTGACCCCAGTCCAGCACAACGGAGAATGGAAAGGCCGACCATAAAAGTCTTCAAACGGTGCCATACTGATGGTGGAGTGAAAAATATTATTGTAAGGAAACTCCACCAAGGGTAAGTGCCTCATCCATGAACCTCCAAAATCAAGAACACAAGAGCATAACATGTCTTCAAGAGTCTGGATGGTTCGCTATATCTGACCATCCGTTTGAGGGTGAAAAGCAGTTCTAAGGCATAGTTGAGAACCAAAAGCATGTTGGAGACCCCTCCATACCCTGGAGGTAAAATGAGGATCTCTATCAAAAATGATCGTCCAAGGGACTCCATGAAGTCTCACCACCTCCTCCAGATACTGGCTCGAAAAACCTTCCACTAAGCTTGACTCCTTGATCATTATGAAGTGGGAAGATTTTGTTAAACGATCCACTACCACCCAAATAGAATCATGTCCTCCCGGAGCTCGAGGTAAACCTGTAACAAAGTCCATTGAGATGTCCTCCCACTTCCACTAGGGAATCTCTAATGGCTGGAGAAGACCACCAGGAACACGGTGTTTGGACTTCACCTTTTGGCAGACTAAACATCGAGACACAAACTCTGCAACTGCACGCTTTAGCCCAGGCCATCAAAACTAACTCTTCAAGGATCGGTACATCTTTGTCATGCCAGGATGTACTGCTAAGGGTGAACTATGGAACTCTTGGAGAACAATCTCGCACATCATCAAGGGAACAAAAAACCTTCCATGATACAACACTCAGTGTTGTTCATCCTCCGACCAACCATCAGGGGCCTCACCACAAACAACTCGGTCTCTCCAAACCTCTACCTCTAGATCTCCCAACTGGGACTCTTCCACCTTCTTCACCAGGGATGATTGTACCGTCATCTGAAAAAGACAACCTCTACCCCCAACTTCTCCCATATCAAGATGAAATGCTGACTGTTCTTCCATTACTCTCCATGAATCTCCATATTCATGCACAGCATCACTACGTGAATTTCGGATTAGTGCATCAGCTACAACATTTCCTTTTCCAAGTGTATACGATATTTCAAAGTCATATTCCTATAAGAACTCCATCCACCGACGCTGTCGTAAGTTCAAGTAACGCTGAGAGAAAAAAATACCTCAAACTCTTATGATCAGTGAAAACCACAAAGCGCTCACCAAAAAACACCACTTGCACTCCATCCGCACCAATGAAAATGACCTTTTTCCTGAAGCAATCCACGATAGCCTGCACCGAATACAATCAATCCATGCCGAGGATGACATCATATGGTTGTATTCATAAACATAGGAAATCTCCCCAAGAGCGGTGTTTCCCCAACACTATCTCACAGTCTCTACATACTTCAAACAAGTCAGCTCGACCTCCAACTAGCGTAGTCAACACCAAGGGCACTGGAAGCCTCTCTACCTCAAGTCCCAAAGCATGGACAAGGGTAGGTGATATGAAGGAGTGTGTCTCTCCTGAATCAAACAAGGCATACACCAAGGTAGAAAACAAGCAAAGGGTGCCTCGAATGACGTCTAGCTTTCCTGGAGCTGGCAAAGTTAGAGCATGAAGCTGACCACGACCTCCTCCACGGCCTATCTGACCCTGGTGACGACCACCACCATGGTTGCTCTCTTCTCTCTGAGGAAGAGGAACATCATGGGGATATCCTCTATCCATCCCATCTACCCTCTACTGATCTAAAGCTGGTGAAACTAGTTGTTGCTGTGTCGGATAGAACTGCCTCAACAGAGGAACCTGGAGCGTAGCGCCCAGTGCACGATGACTGCTCTGAAAGGTCGGGCACTCCCACTGCTGATGGCCACAACCACCACAAGAAAAACAAGTGCCTGATCCCTTGGCATAGGCCTGAGAGTTTCTACCTCTGGAGAAACGAGATGTGAAGGGCTGGGACCTACCCCCGGCTGAACGGAAACTCTTCTGCCCTGAAAACTGGGAACCCCAGACCACAGCTCTACTTTGTGAAGAATCATGTTGATTCCCCTCTCGTGATGATCCAGTTTTGGCCAAAGTCCTCTCGACAACCTCTGCCCTTGCCAGTACCTCAAGATATGTTTTCAGTATAAATGGGGTGACCTGGCACTGGATCTCTGGACGCAAAGCCTCCTCTAAATGCCTCACCCTAACCTCCTCATCTGGTAACAGTTTCGAAGCATATCTTAAAAGGTTCCTGAAACAGATTCCAAACTCTCAAACACTGGAGCTCCCCTGTCGAAGGGTAAGAATCTCCTGGCGACTGGACACCTTCGCAGTTGAAGAAGGAAACTCGACCCTAAACCTATCTTGGAACTCCTCCCATGAGATTGCAGACTCCTCAATATCCCTGATGAACAAGAACCACCACTACCTCGCTGCTCCACGTAGCATCGTCACAACCAAGGACACGCAGTGATACTTACGAGTAAGAATCAAACTGAAGCCGATCTCGACCTACTCTAACCAGTCTTCCGTGACTGCATCTGAAACGGATCCCTCATACTTTTGTAGAATCTATCATGGAAACTCTTGGAGTGTCTTCCTCCAAGTGTCATTGTCATCAAACTCTACCCTGTGGCGATCTGCCGGAATAGCCTGTTGGACATTTTCTGCACAAAACTAACGAGGACGTCGACCTGGATCCATACCTATAAAATAACAATTGTTAGAGTTCCTAAGACTGGAATATGAAAGAGTCAACATTAATTAATTTATTGTTTTATTTAATTCCTTTTAGGTTAACCTACCCCAAGGTCTACCCATTCAAACACAAGCATAAAGAAGAATGATGCATGATCCTTTCCTAGTTCTCTACACTGAAACTAGTATCATCTTGTTTAGTAGCCATTGTAAACTTAAAGCTTCGTACATCAGATCATAGGGGGCCCTAAATGCCTATGTCACAGCTGGTCTCCAATGTTTACCTCACTTGCTAAACATGAATGACATAATTTCCCAACCAACCCATGCAACCTCACCTGTGCCTAACTCCAAACTCCATCCTATCCCTCAACCTGGCCTCTGATACCACTCTGTCACAACCCCATCCCCACAAAGTGTACCCCTACTGGGCCAGAAATGTGAGAAGGGAGATAATGACCCCCTGAGTCCTGCCTCTAGTAGGCCCCTAGTTGGCGACTATCATTGAGGGTATAATAAACACACAAATGGGAGGCATTACCCTTTAAGAGAACACAAGAGGAAGAGAGAGATAAGATAAATTCCAATCAACTCCAACTCAGAATTGGAATATAAAAGAAACCCAAGTTAATATATGAAATGTCATGAAAAAGTACTACAACTGGAAGGGAAAAACTACAAATACCCAAAAGAAAGTAAAAAAACAACAACCACAAGCCTGAACAGCTCCTGCAACTCCAAGCTAGTAGAAACCAGCTTCATCTCCAACCTGCTCCAAGTGACTTGAAAAATAGTTTATATATACATAGGGTGAGTATAACAGTATACTCAGTAGGATCCTCCCCGAAGCCTCTCATTCAAAAGTAAAGAAAGCATGCTAAAGCACAGTGAACAACAAGTGAAACTAACTCGTCACCTAAACAGGTATACTAAGTTCCCAACCTCACCATGGCTACTCTCACCAAGTAATGCATACAAGAATATATCATATAATAAAGAATATCAAGGGTACCCCACTAATAATTCCCCACTATTTTTTCGCTTTTCCCCAATATCGCACATCCTAAGAATCTCTCCCCGAAAAGGCTTACCCACAGACACCTGGGCAAAGCACCACAATATGCACCTCGTTCTCCACAAAGGCTTCCCCGCAGACACCTGGGCGAAGAACCACACCATCCTCACAACCAAAAGTAACCAGGTAGTTTCCGGGAGCCACCACAGCTTGCATAACATGTATCATATGTCAGTTATTATACCTTAAGCCATTACAGCCCATACACCTAGTAAGGATCCTCAAGTCATCACAACCTACACATGTTACACCAATAGTAGTACATAGAAAAATATATCTAGAATATATGTGTGTGAATAACCACAAGCCATTACATCCCTCTACACACATATATGGGGAAACTAACCAATGTGTCTATCAGCACAAGTAACTACCAAGAGAAGAGAGCGGGGCCAAAGGGGGTAGTCAGCCATTCGTCCTCCCACCGGAATGTTGGGGAAAACACCCCCCCTAGGGCATAGAATCCCCAGGGTGTCAGTTTCCCTTACTGACAGGGTGGAGTAGCGTATAGAAACACAAAAATTACAGGATATATTATAACTCACAACCACACTATGGGCATTACCTAGTCTTAGACACAACTGCAGTTAACGTCTCTCTGACTCCGGGATTTTACTTCTAAGACTAGGTATCCTATAAGCATGCAACCATTTAAAGAGCTTTATTAGATTACATCATACCCTTTTTATCAGTTCCACTGTACGTTAATTAATTATTCAAACATTAATTAACCATGAACAATTCCACATTAAAAATTTTGTTATCATAACACCCAAAGTCAATTGTTCCTTCAAAAATTACAACCTCATCATTATGTTAAAGCATCTCCATCCCCATGGGTTAACACCATTTATTCAAATATTCATTACAAAATTACTTTCTCATATTCCCAGGCATTCTAGAAAAGCATTACATGCTACTAAATACAAGGGGGATCAACCCTGTGAGTATATGTACTACCCATTGAGTCTATGATGCCTATAGCAAGAGCGTAGACTCATTCCCCCTTGAGAAGCTAAACACGGAAAGCATGTGGCATACCCCGCGTGTCTTCGCCTCTTTTGGGATAAGGGTAAGCAAGACCAGCTGCCTTGAGCAGTGGGGAAAATTAATGTAGATAAACAACCGATCAAAATTACCAAGCATCCTTCAATCACATCCACTCCATTCCATCATCCCTAGTGTCCTCCCTGACACCCATATGCATAAACCGTTGCATCTTGCCACTCTAAGTGTCATTTTCTGCCACAACCAAAAACCACCATGCCCCCATATATCACAACAGCCATCCAGAATCACATCACAGCACAAACAGTAGGAAAAAAACACCACATTTAATTGGGCACTTGGCCCTTTAACAATCAAGAGGGTAACTCAAAACCCTTTAAGGAATTATCAAACAATCAATTATTTAATCCATTGTGAGTTAACCGATTTATTATTCGTAGGTTCCAAATTTGGGAAACCTAACCAGTAAGTTATCATAAATAAAAAAACAAGCTTACTACATTAATTTGATTAACACCAAATTACAACAAGAACCAGATTCGTTTACATGCCTCTTTATCTTTATCCAAACAATTATCAATTAATCACAATTTATTTTCTTTACCACTTTCCATCAAAAATGAACAACAAATCAAAGTAAGAATAGATATCACACTATCTAGAAAAACATGAGGCAATAACATATGATCGATATAAATTTATTTATCCGGTTGAAATATTTATTATGTAAATTTCATTATCATCCAGTGGGATTAAACATACTAACAATATAGTTTCACATAAAATAAAACAGAATCAATGAATTCTCTACCTCGAAGAGTTATTGACGTTATTTATCCACACAACGGGTCACGATCCGCCTCTCGCTCCAACTGCATCCACACGAGGATGCCATGGAACAACCGCACCAGCCAAACCCCAAGAAAAACCCCATTAAAAGAATAGATATTACATGCTTTAATATGGGAGGGAGAAACAAGAGAAGATTATCCCAAAGGAACAACTATAAAACATACTTATTTCGAGGATTGATCGATACAGCTCAGTTGCATCAAAACAGAGCAGAACCAATCCGAGGAGTAAAGTTTGATTGTGCAACTCCTACGGGAAGTATTTAAAGGTTCTACTATCTCATAGTCGAGAACAAAGAGTAAGGACAAGGGAGGATGATATCTTGTCCCTTTTGAAAATTTAATGGGGCAACGGTTTAAGATATGCTTAATTCCCCATTAAAATAGGATTACATTAACCCACGTGGTTTGAACAAGTAAAAATATCCTGAGAAATGGGAATAATTAATATAGGATTTATGGTCTTTGAATCATCCATCTTAATTTCAGGGTTGCAACATCACAGACGGTTCGCCATTCCAACACCGTATGGGGGAGATATGTTGGATACAAGATCCAGTAATATTATTATTATTATTATTGGGTGTTTCATGGACCCGATCCATGAACCATAATTTAATATTCCACAGTAGACTTTAATCGATCATATTAATTATAGGATCACATTGCCACTGACGAGAAGTCAATCGGACGTCGCATGTGGGAGTTATGGCGGGTCGAAGATTTAATAATAATATTAAATATATTATTTTCTGAGCGCTTCGGGTACCCAATCCAAAAACCTGAAAAATACATACAATATTGGACTCATAATTTTTTTCTTGAATTCAGGGTCGCACTACTGCTGACGGTTCGTAAAACCGAGTTCACACGAAGAAGTTACGGTCGAAAAAGTGTTTTATCAACAAAAACAATAATATGATTATTATATTATTATTATTTTAATTGATTTATTTCAAATACCCAAAGTCACGCACCACTCTCTCCCATTTAGTGCGCCTCACTCCCTTTCACCTTAACTGATTTCCTTTTCTTTTTCTTTTATTACTTCCCCATTTAATTCTCACATTCTCTCTCCAATCTAACTTTTCCATTCAAGATTTCTTCTCCCACTCCACCAAAAGTGGAACCTCTCCTTGGCTATTACTCCATGCCCTCACGCCCCAAATCCTTTCTCACTTAAAAGTTATTATTAATAAAATTAATAATAATAACACCCATCATTGATGTTCTAATTTAAACCCATTAAATTAGTGGACCATGGTTATTCTCATATTAAATTAAAACCATTCCATTTAATTAATCACACACTAAAATCCACCATTTCCATTATTATTTAATAGTAATAAATCCTCTTTAAATTTCATTAATGGGTCACCATAATTATCATTAATTATTATTATTATTATTGACACCCATTATTATCTTATAATTACCCCCTCTCTCCCATCAGTTAAATCCTTCTCCCACAAAACTCACAGGGCATCTTCCTAACCCTTATTTTTCACAAAGTAATGGACCGGAGAGGTATGGGAAATTACATCCTCAATGAGGATTCCATGGTGTACCTTATTCATTAAAACAATACTAAATTATTCATTTTAAAATAATCTTTTTATAATTAAAAAAACAAACTCAATATCCTCTATAACATTGGTAATATTTTAATAAGAATAGTTTATCATCTGTTTATTTTAAAAATATTTTCTTGTGGTTGAATTATTTTTAAATATATTTTAATGATTAATAAATTTTTTATTCAATAATAATATGATTTTTAATTTAAATATAATTATGTACATTTATGAATTTCTTATAATCTAAAATATTATGTTTAAAATACAATTTTTCTGAAAATATGTTTTTACATGTTAATGTGATAATACTAAATTTAATTTCTTTAAAATCAAGGAAATTTTAATTTATAAAATGATTTACATGTTTAAAATAAATATTATCAAATTTTTAAATAAGTTAATGTTTTTATTTTGGCTATTAAAATTAGTCATGAATAGTAAAATTTGGTTTACCAGGGTAAGGGTAAATTACAAAAAATGGTTTAAATCTTGTTCATGTGGAAATAACTTGAAAAGAAACATGAATAACATTTTATGGTGGATAGATTATCAACTTAATATCTATCCTCACATAATTTTTTCAAAATTACAAATCCTTTTCCCTAGAATAATAGTGTGATAGCATTGAGGACAAAATGATATTTAACTAATGTTCCTTGTTATTTACATATTATATGAGAACACCTTCTCCCCATTTATCCACCCATTAAAATCTATTGATCAGGAAAAAAACTCTTACCTAGTCTCTCCAAAACACACACCCAGTGATATTGAATGTTTTTTCTCAAAAAAAAACTAGATAAAAGGACAATTTTCCATTATAACCTTAAATGGTATGTTCAATAAGGTTAATTAATTAACTAATATTATATATTTCACCCTATTAATGTTTTATAATTCTAATATATGGACATAATAATGTTATATAAAAATTTATAGTAAACAAAACTTTTACCGCCTTAAATTAAATTTTTATGGAACACTCCATAATTTGGATCTTTATTGTCTTGTCATTTGAAATATTATATGTATTTCCAAACTGGGATATCAAAGGAAATAAAACTCCACAATTCTAAATAAAATGATGTTATTTTAAAAAAACATTGACAATGGTCAATAAATCAGATGTGTTATCAAAAAAATTCACTAAACTAAACCAATTATTCGAAATCATGTGAAGCACAATTAGAAAAATCAAAATTCTAATAATTGGAATTTATCAAATTTATAATTTTTGAATAAAAAATGATGTATATATATTTAATGAATTTAATTTTTTTATTCAAGAATATACATAAAATTGGATATCACTTTCAAACACAGGTAAGGGTTTTCATCTCAATTTTTCTTCAATATGATATTTTTTAATGTTACCAAAAAATTTCATATTTAAATGATATATATAGTACCCATTTATTTATTTCGGAATAATAAATAATTTAATTCATTATATTTATGGATACATATTGTTTTCAAGTTTCCAATTATTTTTTATTTAAAATTTTCTAAATTTGTATGGGTTTCGCGTCAAAATAACAATATGCATGTCACATTTTATTTTCATAATTTTTTTTATTAAAATGTTGTGTATTCTTACAATTAGTCATTAAATTATATGGATTATATTTATTCATGTACATTTTATTTCAACTTCATGATATATTTATTTTAATGTTCATTTAATGAAATGTATCATATTCCATGAGCGATACTTTAAACCACTATCATTACCTTATAAATATATGTTCTCTTTCTTTCCTCCCATATTAAATAATCTTCTTCACAATAAAATCATCCTTGTAAAATATATATGATCTATTTAATTATATATGATCTTAAATTTACCTATCTTTTTATGGGAAAGTAAATTTGTAATGTTACCTTCATTTTCTTCTCTTTAAAGGAAACTCAATTTTTAAGGGAACTTCTATTTCTCTGCAATTTTTTCTATAAAATGAATACGATTTATTAATATTAAAAGTTTTCTATAAATAATTATATATTTTAGGAAATCCCATCATAGTAAAAAAAATAAAAGGAAACATTCTGAATTTTATTCTTTAAAATATTATTTTCTTATTTGGGAATATACAAGAGAATATGGAATTTTTATTGTTAATTCATTGAATTATTTGTAGAATTATTTTCTAATATAACTATCCATCATTTATATATATGATAATTTGTAATATAATGCGAATATCTAAAATAATTTTATTCCATAATCTCATTGGAATCCATATGATAAAGCCTTTAGTAATTACTTATGATGGGATTTTGAAACCCACTTTTTCACAATGATTTTATCATGATCATTATTAATATTTGGTTTCTATTTACTTTTTTGTGACGTATAATATTGTATATAATCTAATAAATAATATATTATATTTTTATGGGTTGGTACGATATATCCCTCCAATGCATTGTTTAATTATAATGTGTCGTGACATTTCTTATATGGTTCAAGGGCAATTATCCTAAGAACACTATGTTATTTTGGCATTTAACCTATGTTATGATGGCTGGGATGGTTATATATCTCAAATGAATTAACTAATTCTAATATACCATGAGATTCCATATATGTTTCATGTTAAATTAGGCGATAAAAACTATGTATGGTATGTGTTATATTTACCAAAGTGAACTATGTATGGTCTATACTTTATTAGTCTAAGAAAACTATGTTAAAATAGAGGTTATATAGATCATCTAGGATTATGATGGGTTTTTTCAAAAAAATCCTTTGATGTTATCCTGGATATATCAATATTATTACATAATTTATGATGTTTCTATATTCTTATGATTCCTTGATCTTATTCATTGATTTACTTATAAAATGTATTCATGTTAATGATCAATATTATTATAATATTATATTATTCATATTGATTTTATTTTATGATTCATTTCTATTTTAATTCTAATACTAGTATTTTTAGCTCACCCATTAATTTATGTTTTTTCCTATGAAATCGCAAGAGGTTTAGAGGAATTCTAGGGGAAGTATCACTATGTGGAGTTTTAAATAATGATGTTGTTTTTTCATTTAAGATGATGAATTTTTGTATCTAATATTCTAAATAAACTATAACTATATATCTATGGATGGTATTGTTGAGAATGTATTCTATATATCATGAATAAATGCTTGATTATGGCTTGGATCGCTATATTTTGATTCACTAGATGGTACATAAATTTGTAGACATTATGATGATAGAACTTTGGTGAAAATGTAGCAAGACATATGATAGATAATTCTATGTACATAATAACATCATGGAATTTTGATAATAAATAAAGTGTATGGTTTTCTTAAAAATGAATCAATTAATAGATTACACAATTGGATATAGGCTTTGGAAAAGATGTTCTATTGGGTAACAAAACAAAAAAGTACATATTGGGAATTAACATAATCATCACCTGGTTTCAGTCAATGAGGCCTAACTGGGAACCTAGTTTGAAATGCCTAGGGGATATTCATAGGATAATCATATTATATTTATAAAAATCAATGAATTATTTATTTCTTATTTACTTTGAAGAAATATTTTGGGAAGTATTATAGAACCTAACTTAAAGTAAATTAGGATGAATCTTGTATGATATAGTTTAATCCCATTATGTTATATATTTTTATAAGAATGATATATGTTAAAAATAATGATATAGATTTGAATGAAAATAATTATATGATAAAATATAGTAGTATAATTTTTCATATCATCAGGTTAAATTTCTATTTGGTTATATTGGATACTTCTATTTTAATTATAATTTTTCCTAATTAACATTAATAAATTTTTATTATAGTGATGGAAGGAATTAGATGGAGTCATACTAATCCTAGGTGTAGGGTAAATTGTGAAGATTTAACCAATGAAGTGCCCATTTGAATGTGAGGTAGAATTTTAATCTGTATGATTATTTTAAACCACCAATCATGAAATATGATTAATCATGAGATTATTGTCAAATTCCTAAACCAACCAAAGAAGGGAAGGATAGAGACTCATGGAAATTTGAGAAATGAAGATGATGAAAGAATGAATATTCGAACACATATATATATAAAATGTGGGAAGGATTATCAATGAAATTTACTAAGAGGGTTAAATAATGTTTTTAAATTTTTTTCAGTTGTCCATCAAGCTCATTAATGATGAATATATTTAAAAAGGAAAATATAATAGAAGAAGTTCTCTACTAATTCACCACCCACACTTCAATGATTCAAATACAAGGATTTTGTAAATTATGAAAATTGGTGCCAAATACTAGAATACTAAGGGTAATATGAATCATTTACTTCCTTGATAATGGGAACAACTCCACTACTAATAGTATATCATGAAAGTTGTCAGTAAAAGGTAAAATCATGCACCAATTCTGATTTATAGTTCTTAAAATATATAAGTGATAGTCTAATAATCTGCACAATTTTCCTTTGAATAATAAATTATTACCCCAATGATTTTACTATCAAATAAAATTTCTAATTTTATGATTATTGAATCCCATGTTAATGAATTTGTAAATGTGCATCATGGGAAATTTTTATTCTTCCATCTAATGATTTTAATGAGATTTTGAAAATTCATTTGTTATCCCCATTTAGATAATGAGTTTTATGAGTACCAAGACCACATTTAATATAAACCAATAATTTTTTATTGAATGATATAATAGAAACCATCTTGAATAAAATTATATAATATAGATCCTAATAATAAATAATGATAGTATATTCGGTTAAATTTCTTTAGAAAAACTAAATATTAGTGTTAACCCTGATTCAATAAGAAATATGTTTTTGTGGTTTTCTATGATTAAAATATCTCTAAAAATTATTCCTAATGTGAAATTTATCATAGATTTACTCATATATTACATTAGTAAACTAATAATTAAAATTTTGAGGACTTAATTTATTTAATGGAGAGAATTTAGAAATCTGATATTTTAAAATATGTTTTCCTCTAATTATATAAATTTTATTTCATAGCTTGATCCACGTGAAACACCAATCAAAAATGAAAATATTATATTATTAGTATGTTAAAACTATAAAATTCCATTAGTAGGTCTAATTATAAGTAACTAAATTTGAAAATGTAGTAATTTATATATTAATAATGGTTATTTTATTCAAATTTACTTAATTTATAATTTTGTTTTATAATATAACTTTGTAATAAACTATACATTTTATTAAATAATAATAAGTATATTATTATTTTTTGATTAAAAATATTATTATTATTGTTCTATATATATTGTTAATAAGAATAACTAGTACTTATAAAATTTTCATTTTCCTACAAAAACCCTTTGTCACCGAATTTTTTTATATTAATTAAAAGTTAAAATATAAAATTTATAAAATTGAATATAAAAAAATTAATATTAGTTTTAAATAATATTTCAATATTATTATAAAACGTTTTTGGTTTTTTTCAATCATAATTGATTTTTATGAGAATATTTAAAATACAAATTTTAATTATATTATCACTTATAAGATATTATTATACAATAATTCCATGAATTTTTTTAAAACCCTTCTTAATTGAGTTAATATATTTATCAAAATTTATATTAATTTATTTAAAGTACTATATTGATATTAAAAACCCATTGTCAACATCTTAGAAAATTTAGGTCATGTTTTAAAGAAAAGGGTTCTTTATTACTATTTTTATATATTTTCAAATCATGGAATTAGTTCTCCAATTTCCTTAAATATGAATTAGAAATTTATAAATTTATAATAAATCTTTTAATATAAATACAATCAATAACAATTATAATTTTATCATAATCATTAATGTTATTCT
This sequence comes from Viscum album, assembly GCA_963277665.1. Taxonomy (NCBI): domain Eukaryota; kingdom Viridiplantae; phylum Streptophyta; class Magnoliopsida; order Santalales; family Viscaceae; genus Viscum; species Viscum album. The sequence continues at coordinate 2,001,819,874 of OY728157.1, forward strand.
TAAAATAGCCTTTTTTCTAAAAACAGGTTTCCGCCCTTTATATGCTCTAGTATTAATATTAATTTCATAATGTCATTGAAATTTTAATTTTAAAATATTATATATATAATTGAGAATAGTGTGTTTAAATTTTTATATAAAATAAAAATTAATTTTTTCTAATAAAATTATTACCATAGATAAAAGTGGAGTTAACACGATATGGGTAAATTAGAAGAAATTTTTTTAATACCTATAAAGGTGCCTAGAACATGTCTAAAACATGAGTATTATTTATTTCAGGATGAAGGATTTTATTTGTATCTATCCACATACCATTATTGGAAATATTTTGTGACATACTCCTTGAATAATAAAGTGATATCATTGAGAAATAACTAGTTTTTACAAAGATTCAAGTTTCTTCCCTTATAAAAGGAGACCACCTCTTCCCCATTTCTCCACACATTAAAAAGGTTGAGATCAACCAAATATATATAAAATTATCTCATAAAAACTATCCAAATTAAATTTTATATTTTGTATCACAAAATTTGCATGTTATGGGGTTTATGATTATTTATAAGGGAGTGCATCCACATGAAAGGTAATAACCTCAACCAAAATTTTATAAATTCTTTTCTTCTTATACACCGCTCATATACCCACTTTCCATGAAAGTATGATAAAAAATATTATGAAGGTTAAATATTTTTTTACAAATGGAATATCCTTTTATACATCCCTATAAAATCCTTATGAAAATGGAAAACTCCATCATGTATGAGTTTAAACAACCACCACCATGAATGACGTGTTCAGTTTTCCCTCACCATAATAAAATGGTAAGATAAAAAATGATATTTAAGTAATTAATGTGAAATATTTCATAACAATTAATTTTTTAAGGGTAATGTATGTAAATTTATATGTATTAAAACTAAAAAACTATTAACGTAACATTCAACGCCAAAAAATGAATTTTTAAGGAACCTTTAATACTTTTTATCGTGTTTGGGTTAACCGTTGAAATGATATAAATATTTTACTAATGGAATAAAAAGGATATAAAACTATAAAATCATGTGAATCATGATGTTATTATATATAAACTTTTACCACAGTCAACAAGTAGAAAGTGTCATGAAGAAATTAAATAAAGACCCTTGTGTAATATACAAATTAAAAAATATATTAAAAAAATAACAAACAGTAATAAATGAACATTATCAAATTAAATGAATATTATTAATTTTATTAATATATATTAAATTATGTAATTTTATTTTTTATGATGTTATATTAAATCTTAATGTGATTTTTGACATAGGTTTGGGTTCTTGTCTCATTTTCTCCTCATTTCCACACGTTTTAATGTTGTCCACCAATTTATTTATTCTATTTTTTGTACAGATGAATTTTTCTTCAAAATATATGATTTAATATATAGTATTTATATAACCTTATGATTTAAATATTTATATTCTCTTTGTCTACAAAAATTAATAAAATTATATGGTTTTTTTCTCAAAAAAAGAATTCTTATAAAAAACATTTATTTGATGCACTGAATTTCTTTAAAATAATTTTTATAAAGAAAATTGGATATATAATCTCATGGATTATATTTATTAATGGTATATTGAAATAAACATCCATAATTCATTCTTATAATGTAATATTGTTGGACTGTTTCTTATGTTGTATATAATCTTCCAAAAAATCATTGTTTCCTTTTAGATACACATTCTTCTTCATTTTACCCATTTAAATTTTTTATTATAATTTACATATTCCATTATATATATTAATATCTTTACATATTTACCTAGTTTCATATACCTTTCATTTTTTTGAGTGAACATTTTTATGTTTCCTTCAAGGATTTCTCTAATATGTAAACTTAATAGTTTATATAACATCATGTTTTCTACAATCATGTCAACTATCAAATTCATAAAATGTTTGAACATAGAATGATTTTATAAAAGACTAATATATTTATTAAAATATATTTTATTTCAATTATTTTTTTAAGATAAATAATAGCACCTTTATCTTATTTAAATGTTCCTTCACTGATTCGTAAATTATTTTCTATGTGTTTCGTTTTATTTTCACATCTTTGAACATTATAAGAATAATTTTATAAAAAAAATACCAATTTTCAAGCCCTATAAATATTTTTAATAAAAAATAATATCTAAATATATTTTACTCCTTCATTTCCTTGGAATCTATATGATATGTCATTCTATTTTCCTTCCCGATAATATTGTGAAACCCACATTATTCTCATGGGTTTTATCCTATAATGATTTATATATGGTTTCTATTCCATGTAATAAAAATACGAATCTTTTATATAATAATATGGTGTTTAACCTATATTGTGGTATGTGGGTTTTCTACAACACTAAATTGCATTTTGTAAGGTTAACGTATCATTATATGACATGTATATTGAAAATATGGTTAGCCAAATACCAGTATGATAGGATTGTGGTTAGCATGTGGTATGATTTTTGTGACTATTTTGTCACTTCAATTCATTGGGTAATGTTAATATCTCATGATATTTCATGATTGGTTCATAGGTGGTTATCCTAAGAACACTATGCATGGTGTGTGTGCGTTCAACCTAAGAACACAATATGAAGCACCAAAGTGCATAGGATAAGAACACTGTGTATGGTTCATCAAAAGTTATCCTCTGGTCATTATGTTGTGATTATAGTTATCAAGTGCATACCATGATCATGAATTCATATAGACTATTATATATTATTTAGGTTAGCATTTAAATCATCTTATTATGTTATTATTTATGATATTTCCACATTCTTAGGATTCCATGATATTATTCTGTCATTCCCAAATCCATTTTTATGATTATGATCATTCTAGTTATGGTAGCATAGTAAAAATATTGACTCTAATAAAAAAATTTATTAAAATTATTATTCCATTAATAGGATTCTTATCTCACTCTAATGTTTGTGTATTTTCTCTTGGATATCTCACGTGGTTTAGAGAATTTATGGAAGAAAGACCACTATGTAAAGTTTTAAATAATGATGTTTTTTACATTTATTATGAGGTATTTATGTATGTAATCCCAGAAAGAAAAAATATATCTAGATACCTGTCCACTATACTTTTGAATACATGTTATTATCCATAAATTTAAGTGTATTTAAGGAATGGGACACTATAATCAAAAAGACTAAAAATGAAAAAAAATAGTTGATAATGAAAAATTGGAAAAATGCCATGTAACATGAATAAAGAAGGTGTTTTTAAGTGTAATTGTTCCAAAAATAATAATCTTTAAATTTTTATGTTTTTAAATAGAACATGTTGTTGAAAAAATTTGGATTTTCTCCCAAAAAAACATAATTTCACAAGAATCTTGTGAAAGTCAACAATATGATTTAACCAAAAAACTAGATGAAAATTAAAATGTACTTGGATTTGGAAGGGTAAGGATTCAAGAAACAATCCCATTCTAGTAATAAGAATCCATGATTTATTTCTAAAAATGGTTTTGATTATAATAAACAAATGAAAAGTAAAAAATCTATACATAAATATAATAAGTGCTATCTTTTATCACAGAGAATGAGTTTTCAATGCTATTATGGGTTTTGCAGATTATTTTTCTATAAATATTATAATATCTATAAGAACATGTATTCATTAGGTTATATAATGAATCACGAATTGAGGGGGAGACAAAAACAATAGTGGTTTAAAGATTATTAATGGAACCAATACACTATGAAAATGATTGAAGAAAATAAGATATTTAAAAATCCACATGAAGGGTATGAAATATGTGATCAAGAATGGAATTCCTAGAATGAATTCATCAATTTCAAACCATCCCAATATGATATAAATTACAAAAATGAAAATGTTTCTAAAATAAATTTGCTATGAAAATAAAAATAATATTTTTTATATATAATTCAATTATAAGATGGTTTATAATCATATGATCATGGGAAACATATATTCCTATCACATGATATGGGTATTGAAAAAAATATAAAAAATATTGAAAAAATTAATAGGGATAATCATTTATGAAAATGATGGTTCTTTAAACATAAAAGGATTCGAAAAACCAATATAAATAAAACTCAAATTAATTAATGATAAATTATTATTTTTATTGTACTAAAAATATTGTATTGAGTATATTTATGAAATTTAATTCTAGAAATGAGTTTATATTCACAACAAATGATATTTTAGTTGTAACAACCCAAACATTTATTAATGAAAATTATTCTTGATCTAATTAAATTTCTTATTATGTAAAATGGTTATATAACATATGAAATTCTTTTTTTTATGTTTTTTATTTTAAAATACTATTAATAATTGTTATCATTTCTAATATAATCATTTAATAGTGACAACATAATTAGTATAAATATGGGGATTTAACAAATCCAATTTACTCAGAAAAAGGAAGTGACGGCCTCATCTAGTAGAATTGCTTCATACGAAGCCCATTTGTCAGAGCTCGGAAAGGAGGTAGCATCACAAGGCTTATCTCTTGACCATACCCAAGCTGAGCTTCAACACGTTAATCTTGAATAGAATCGCCTACAGTAGAAGTGTAAGTTAATAGATATTACCACCCGAGCAATGTTATTTGGGCCTCTCTAGGATTCTATCACCATCGCACACCTTACCCTTAGGTCTTATACTGGTGTTTTAAGGGGTTCTGTAACAATACCCTAACACTATGATTAGGTGATTTATTTTTGTATAAATAATATACATTGATTTCATTATTGTTACTTTGTAAATGTTTTTTAAATCAAAATTAATATTTTTAGTTAATATTTAATTAAGAACCCTATTTTGATGAATTAATGGATTTTTAGAATTAAATAAAATTTTAATAAAATCTTATTATTATTAAATTAATTTTTATTAAATATAAATGATCATATAATTTTTATGAATACAATTGTAATTTTTATTAACATTTGAAAACTATTTTTGTCAACACCCGTGAATTTTCAATAAATGTTAGTTTTTATTTTAAAAGAGAAAATGAACATATTTAGAAAATTATTTAGATAAAATGAATATTATTTTTGGAATTAGGATGTCAAAATTATCCAATGGTGAATTTTTCATAATTTTCCGAGACAATAGAATTTTTAGATAAAAATTAAATATCGTTTAAATATATAATGTGTTTTATGGAATCATAATGACCCAATAGTGATGAAATAAAATAATATAAAATGAATATTCGGTTAATATATGTTTTACCTTTAAAATAATTTGATTTTAGATTTGTTTGATTTATTTTACAAAGCCTTAGTGGACCCCCAAGACTAATAAAACATTTTAACATTTTAAAATGATTTCATTGAGAGTGTAACTCACCTCCACATAAGCAAGCCTAATATTTTAATAATTTTTTCCATTGGAATTATAAAATAATGTTTTTCACTCCCCTTTGAAAAACACTATGGGATAATTTTTGGGTTTGATTAGTTTAATGTGTAGTGTCCAAAACCCAAATAATAAAGAATTCATTCTCCTTTCCTATATAAACCCACTCAATATCCCACATATCTTCACTCAAAACCATTGGAGAACCTCTATACCCTGCCATCCTCTCTCTAAAATCCACCCAAGGTTCCCCAATCTCCAAATAAGCCTCTCTAAGCCCCTCCCAAGCCTTTGAGATCACACATCCAAGTAAGGGATTTCTTCCTCTCTCATTTTTCTCCAAATTTCATTATGTTGTTATACCCTTGTATTTTTAATTAAAAATGTTGGGGTATGATTTATAAACTCCCATATAATTTCCTCATTGTTTTTGATTGATTAGATACCTCGTTATCTCTCATTAATGGCTCCCATGAACACATGTTACCATGCTAAAATTCGGTAAGGGGTTTCTCTCTCCTCATTTACATTCAAATAATTATTTTATATTATGAATCTAAATTCCATTACATATGGTTGGACATATATATATGACCCCATTACTATCCATTTCATGTATATATTATTAGATACCCCTTTCACTCTCATCAACCATTTTTATGAATTCTTATGTCATGTCATTATACAGCCAAAATTGCACCATGATTTTCCAAGCCAAAGTCATTGTGTAGTGAATAACTTGCCCATTTATCTATCAAGGTTATTCACCTTTATGCATATTTACTTATTTATTATAGAGTTTCATGTATGAATTTCATATTCCTTTATCATGGAATAATTGATGATGTTTAATTAATCCATGTTGTATGATCTATGTGGCACACTTATACATGAAATGAAATGATTAAGAAGGGTACGCCCTGATAGAGATCCAATGGATTGGGTAAAGATTAATATCATGATACGTAAAGTTTAATGTGGATTTACTCATTATAATTCAAGTTAAATGAGGTTTTACTCATGCTCCATGTGAAATGATCCTTAACTCATTCTAATATCATGTTAAATGTTGTTACCACATTTCTATGTTATGATAGTCATGCTATATCATGCCTTTATGTTCATGTTTCTCTTGTGATACTTTGATATTACTATTGCCAAAAATTTACTATATTCTTTATGTTATTCCTTTTTTAATCCCTTACTGGTCTTTATAGCTCACCCTTTTATTATAAATTTCCCCAGGTTATCCCATGCAATGCTAAGTATGATGGAATGTTTTCATATAAAACAAGTTTTCAATGAAGATGTTGGGTTTTATGTTCTAAGTTGTTATGAAATGTTCATAATTTCCCAAGATACTAGATCTCTCAATCCTCAGAGTTTTCTTAAGTGAAATTTTATGTAATAAATCATGTTTAAGTGTTTAATAAAGGCCATAGTTGTTATAATTGGTATTAGAGAATATGTTTAGTTATTTTTGGGATTAGGATTAGAAAACACTAGTGAAATTATTAGGGATAATAATAAGTTTAATAAAAACATCCATAAATTTTTGTGAGTTTGATTAAGTGGTTTATAAATAAAATACATCCCTATATGGATATGAGCAAGTAGAGGTGGCTCTAGCATAGATGTATCTAGGGGTAAAACCCAAAAACTTAGATTTAGACTAGACTCAAACAGGAACTGGTTCATGACAATAGGCCTTACTGCACTCTTGGTTATGAAACTACAGGGGAATATGATTTGGTATATTCATAATCTTAGTATGAACCATTATTATGAAAATTAAAAAAAATAACCCTAAGAATATATGTTGGTAAGTAGATAATGGATAACATAGATAAGTTAAGTAAATAAATGTAATTTATAAGTTATCCCTTCTTTTCATTTGATTCCCCTTTATGTGTTACCTCTAACTTTCCTTTTATTCCATCAAATGGCAGGTAATAGGAGGCCTCAAGTAAACAACCAATGAAAAGATCAATGTGGTGACTACTCTAATTAGATTCCCAATATGATAGGAGTGAGAATCAAAAACATTGTCATGATACTCTCTCAGTTAACTCATTTTTTGAATATAAACATGGTTCAAGGGTAACGTTCAAACCCCCATAAGAAAGAACAAACCACAATCAAGAGCTTCCTTAGACAAAGGCATCCTACTTTTAATGGATCATCTGATCCCTCAATTTCCGAACAATGGATCAAATCCATTGAGAAGATATTCTCTATCCTTTAATGTTATGAACAGGAAACGGTACTTCTTACTGCTTATCATATAGAGGGTGAAGCTGATCAATGGTGAACATTGATAAAAAAATATGAAGCCTGAGGAGGAGATCGAGGAATCAGAATGGAGGTATTTATGGAAAATGTTTTTTGATAAATATTTTCCTCACACCCTCCAACTTAATATGGAAAGATACTTCCTTGACCTCAAGAAAAAATATGAAAAATCCATCAGATCATATGATGTAAACTTCATAAGGCTTTCATGATACACCTCTGTCGTTGTCGTTACCTCCAAATACAATGTGGACCATTTTTTTGGTGGGATAAAACTTATCCTATGAAAATCCCTAGTGATCTGTGACTTCGAGAGCTATGAGGAAATTATCTGATGTTCCCTCAAGGTCGAAATGGAGATCGATGAATATAAGGGATATCATGGGGATAAGAAGCATAAGGTGGACTTTAATTCTGGAGGTCTGATGGATAAATCCAAATGTGCTATGAAAATCCCGCACCCCACATGCCAATGGTGTGGAAATAAGAACCATGGAAATCGACTAAAGGGGGTGAGAAAATGTTTTAGGTGTGGAAGAGTAGGGCACCTAGCCATTAACTGCAAACAAGAAAAGCCTACGGCTGTGATAGAGGATAGGAACGCTCCATTCGACCCTCAATGTGTTGTTCATTGATTCAACTACAAAAAACTAGGGAACATTGAAAACCAGTGCCCTAATACAAGGGCTTTCAGAGGCAACCAACAACCTCTAAGGCAACAAGGGAAAGCTTTTTCCATCACTACCAACAAATTGAACCACGACAATGATGTGGTGATAGGTATGAATGTTATTTATTCATAAATAGTGAAAAAAAAAATTGATTCTGGTTCAACTCATTATTCTTTATCACAAAAGTTTACTAGAACAATCCCAACACCACCAAAAATCAAGGAAGTAAAGTTGTCGGTGAGAATGGAAAATGGGGCAATCATTGTATCCCATGAATATAACTCCTCCCCTATCATAATTTGTGGATTGAACTTCTCGACGAACCTTGTCATACTTCCTTTGGTGTAATTTTATGAAATTATTAGCATGTATTGGATTTCCTTATATAGATACAACAAAAATTGCTGGGAGAGGGAAATCACTCTTAATATAGAAAATCAACCCCCGATTCTATACAAGTGCAAGGAGGAGTATGAGTCTTCTTTAGAACCATAATATCAAGCATGGATATTACTTCCCTATGAGAATGTGTATATTTCTCAGATTATTGAGTCTATGGAATCAATCATCCTTGAATACATGCCTATTGTGAGGGAATTCACTGAAGTGCTTCCTGAGGAATTGTCCAGTCTTCCTCCTAGAAGAGATATTGAGTTCTCAATTGATCTTATTCCTGGGGAATTTCAAATATCCAGGAATCTGTATATAATGGATGTTTTGGAGCTTGGGGAGCTGAAGCAACAACTACTATAGAATCTGGATAAAGGGTTTATATGACCAAGTGCTTCACCGTGGGGTGTACCAGTCCTCTTCGTCAAGAAGAAGGAAGGGTCAATGCGCCTTTGTATTTATTATCATGAGCTCAAAAAAATCACGATAAAGAAAATGTATACTCTACCTTGAATTGATAACTTTTTTGATTAGCTATGTGGAGCATAATAATTCTCCAAGTTGGATTTGCGGTTGGGATATTACTAAGTAAGGGTGAAGAAGGAGGATATCCTCAAGACTGCTTTTCTTACAACATACAGGCACTATGAAATCATAGTAAGGCCTTTCAGACTAACTAATGCTCCAGCAATCTTTATGGTCATGATGAATAGAGTCTTTATAGATTACCATGACAAATTTTTGCTAGCCTTTATATATTATATTCTAATATACTCGAAAACCAAGGAGGATCATGAGGAACATCTAAGAACTATACTAGAGACCTTGTGAAAGGAGAAGCTCTATGAAAAGTATAGTAAGTGTGAGTTCTGGTTGAATGAGGTCTCATTATTGGGTTATATCATCACAAGCAATGAGATATATATGGATCCATCAAAGACAAATTCAATTGAAGGATGGAAGAGGCCAACATTTGTGATGGATATCCATAGGCTCCATGGGTTAGTTGTATATTATCTATGATTTGTGAGAAATATATCATGATTGTCAAACATCTTACCAAGATAACTTGGAAGGGAGTCAAGTTTTCTTGGAGTGATGAATGCAAATAAATATTCACAGAGTTGAAAAGGAGGATTATCAATACAACCATGATCACACTACCCATAATTGGAGATTGTTTTGTGGTATTTAGTGATTCTTCAAATAAGGTCATGGGTTGTGTGTTGATATAAAATGGCAAAGTTAATTCTTATGATTTAAGGTAATTGAATGTTCATTAAAATAACTATCCAACACATGATCTGGAGTTGGCTACAGTAATCTTATCTTTAAAAATTTGGCAACATTACCTCTTTGGGGAGAAGTGTAAAATATATATGGATCACAAAATCCTCAAGTATATATTCACACAGAAAGATTTGAACATGTTCCATATAAGATGGTTAGAGCAGATCAAAGAATATGATTACGCAATCCATTACAACCCTAGGAAAGCGAACAAGGTGGAAGATGATCTAAGTAGAAAGGACCCAGTGATTCTATCATTGATGATAATTGAAAAGGATACAATATTCTTAGATTTGATGAAGATGGAAATGGGAATCATAAAGAGGGAACATCATCAATCCCTTCACAAATTATTGTTCAATCGTCTCTTTTGGAATGATTAAAGGATTCTCAAAAGGATGATGTGGGAATTCAAAAGAAATTGGAAACTATCAAAAAAAGTAAATCCTTAGAGTTCAATGTTAATGAAGAAGTAATTGTGAGGTTTGGTAAAAGACTATGTGTTCCATAAAATCTAGAGTTAAAGAATGATCTTTTGGATGATGCATATGGTTTAAATTTATCCATTCACCCAGGAAACACAAAGATGTATCAATATCTCTGAGAGCATTATTGGTTGGATAATATGAAGAAGGATATTGCTGAGTATACACCAAAGTTCTTGGTACGTCATCAAGTGAAGAGTGAGAGGAAGAGGTCTAAGGGTATGATGCAACTATTACCCATACTAGCATGGAAATGGGAGAACATCACCATAGACTTTGTCACTAGGCTTCTGAATACATCCAAAGGAAACAATGCTATATGGGTTGTTGTGGATCGTCTTACAAAGACTGCACACTTCTTTGAAATTTGGAAGGATTTATCATTGGATTAACTAGAATAGATATATGTCAGATAAGTGGTAAGGTTTCATGGATTATCACTATCTATTGTATTCGAACGATATCCAAGATTCACATATAGGTTCTGGAAGAGTCTTCAATATGCTCTGAATACTGATCTGAACTTCAGTACGATCTATCATCCTCAAACTAATGTCCAATCTGACCAGACTATCCAAACACTTGAGGATATGTTGAGAGCCTGCTCAATGGATTTCAAAGGAGGATGATATCAATGTCTTTCTCTAGTTGAGTTCCCTAACAATAACAGTTTCCACTCATCCTTCCAAATAGATCCTTATGAATCCCTTCATGGGAATAGGTGAAAAACACTGACATGTTGGGATAAAGCTGGGGAGTGAAAACTTCAAGAACTAGAAATGGTCAAAGAAATGGTGAATATGGTTAAGATTATCCAGCAGCACATTAAAGCTACTAAGAGTCGAAAAAAGAGATATGTTGATATCCGTAGATGATATCTAGAGTTTGATGTTGGAGAAATTTTATTCCTCTGAATATCACTCTGGAATAGATTTATGAGATTTGGGAAGAAGGTAAAGCTTAGTCCAAGGTACATCAACCCTTTTGAGATCCTTGATCGCATTAGAGCTATGGCCTATCGACTAGCACTCCCACCGAACCTATCTCAGGTACATGATGTATTCCATGTATCACTCTTGAGAATGTGCATACCTGACCCATCGCATGTACTCAATAAAGAGGTGTAACCATTGGAAAATGACCACTCCAATGAATAGAATCTGGTGAAGATCTTAGATCATAGGGAAAACATTATACAAAATAAGACAATACCCCTTGTCCAGGTGTTGTGGTGAAACCATATGTTTGAAGAAGAAATGTGGGAATCAGAAGAAGTGATGAAGTAGAGATACCCTCATCTATTTTAGTATGGGAAAAAGGAAATTTTGAGGTTGAAATTTCTTATGGGGGGAAGATTTGTAATGACCCAAACTTTTATTAATGAAAATTTCTCTTGATCTAATTAAATTCCTTATTATATAAAATGGTTATATAAAATAGGAACTTCTTTAGTGTTATGTTTTTGTATTTGAAAATACTGTTAAGAATTGTTATCATGGATAATATAGCTAATGAATAGTGACCACATGATTAGTATAAATATAGGGCTTTCACAAATCCAATTTACTTAGACAAAAGAAGAAATGGCCTCATTTAGTAGAATTGCTCTATAATAATCCATTTGTTGGGGCTTGGAAAGGTGGTAAAAGCATTGTTAATTTATCTTGACCAAGCCCAATCTGATCTTCGACACTTTATCTTGAACGGAACCGCCTACAAGAGAAGTGTAACTTAATAGAGATTACCACCCGAGCGACGTTATTTGAGCCTCCCTAAGAGTCTGTCACCATTGCACACCATACCCTTAGGTCTTATCCTGGTGTTTTAAGGGGTTATGTAAAAGTAACCTAGAACTATGATTATGTGTTTTATTTTTTGTATAAATAATAAACAGCCATTTTATTATTGTTACTTTGTAAATGGTTTTTAACACACAAATAGTATTTTTATTTAATATTCAATGAAGAAATCTATTTTGATGAATTAATGAATTTTTTGGAATTAAATAAAATTTTAATAAAATTTTATTATTAATAAATTACTTTTTATTAAATATAAATGATCATATAATTTTTATTAATATAATTGTAATTTTTATTAAGGTTTGAAAACTGTTTTTGTCAAAACCCATGAATTTTTAATAAATGTCGGTTTTTATTTTAAAAGTTAAAATGAACATATTTATAAAATTATTTAGATAAAATGAATATTAATTTTGGAATTAGGATGTCAAAATTATCCAATGATGAATTATTTATAAATTTATGAGATGGTCGAATTTTTGGGTAAAAATTAAATACAGTTTAAATATATAATGTGTTTTATGACATCATAATGACCCAATAGTGACAAAATAAAATACTATAAAATGGATGTTCGGAAAATATATGTTTTAACTATAAAATAATGTGATTTTATATTTGTTTTTCTTATTTTAAAAAGCCTTAGTGTACCCCCCAAGACTTATAAAACATATTAACATATTAAAATGATTTCCTTAAAAGTATTACTCACCTCCACATAATCATGAATAATATTTTAATATGTTCGGACATTGGAATTATAAAATACTTTTTTTCTAATCCCATTTGGAAAAAACCATGGTATGGTTTTTGGTTTTGTTTAGTTTAATGTGTAGTGTCCAAATCCCAAATAATAAAGAATTCTCTCTCCTTTCCTAAATAAACCCACTAAATCTCCCACTTATCATCACTAAATGCCCTTGGAGAACGTCCATATTCTACCCTCCTCTCTATAAAATCCTCCCAAGGATCCCCAAGCTCCTAAGAAGCCTCTCTCAAGACCCTCCCAATCCTTTTGGCTCACACTTCAAAGGGATTTCTTCCTCTCCCATTTTTGTCCAAGTTTCTTTATGCTGTTATACCCTTGTCTTTTCAATTAAAAATGTGGGGGTATGATTTTTCACCACCCATATACTTCCCTCCTTATTTTTTAATGATGATATACCTATTTCTTTCTCATTAATGCCTCCCTTGTACACCTGTTACCATGCCAAAATTCCGAAGGGATTTCTCTCTCCTCATTTACATTCAAGCAATTATTTTATATTATGAATCTAAATTCCTTTACATATGTTGATACATGTATATATATGAACCCCTTACTATCAATTTCATGTAAATATGATGATATAACCCTTTCTCTCTCATCAACCATTTTTATGAATTTTTATGTCACGTCGTTATGCTGCCGAAATTACATTGTGATTCTCCAAGCCAAAGTCATTGTGTAGTGAATAGCTTTCCCATTTTCAATCAAGGGTATTCACCTTTATGAACATTTACTTATTGATTATGGAGTATAATTTATGAATTCAAAAATCCTTTATCATGTAATAAATTATTATGTTTAATGAATCCATGTTGTATGATCTATGTGGCGCACTTATGCCTGAAATTAAATGATTAAGAAGGGTGCGCCCTAATAGCGCTCAAATGCATTGGGTAAAGATTAATATCATGATACATCAAGTAAAATGAGGGTTTAATCATTATAATTCAATTAAAATAGGGGATTAATTATGATCCATGTGAAATTATCCTTTACTCATGCTCATATCATGTTAAATGTTGTTTCCACATTTCCATGTTATGATAGTCATGCAATATCATGCCTTTATGTTCATGTTTCTCTTGTGATACTTCGATATTACTATTTCCAAACATTTACTATATTCTTTATGTTATTACTTGCTTACTCTCTTACTTGGATTTATATATCACCCTTTTCTTATTAATTTCCTTGGGTTATCCCATGCAATGATAAGTACGAAGGAATGTTTTCATGTTAAAGAATTTTTCAATAAAGATGTTGGGTTTTATGTTCCAAGTTGTTATGTAATGTTCCTAATTTCCCATGACACTATACCTATTGATCCTCAGAGTTGTCTTAATTATATTTTTATATAATAAATGATGTTTAATTGTGTAATTAAGAGTAGGGTTTTTATATTCGGTATCAGAGAATAGGTTTAGTTATTTTTAGGATTTGGATTACACAACCCTAGTGAAATCATTAGGGATAAGACTAAGTATAATAAAAAAATCCCTAAATTTGGGTGAGTATTTAGTAAGTGGTTTATCAATAAAATACATCACCTTCAAGATACGAGTAGGTATAGGAGGCTCTAGAATAGATGTATCTAGGTGTAAAACCAGAAAACACTACTTTTCACTAGATTCAAACAGGAACTGGTGCACAAAAACAGGTCTTGTTGTACTCTTGGTTATGAAACTCCTAGGGGATATGCTTAGGTAAATTCATAAGAATAATATGAACCATTATTAAGGGAATTAAAAAATTCCCCTATGAATATATGTTATTTAGTATATCATTGATTATATAGATAAGTTAAGGAAATAAATGTAATTTATAAGTTTTCCCTTTTTTCATTTGATTCCACTTTATGTGTTACCCCTGACATTCATTTTATTCCAGAAAATGGCTGGTAATAGGAGGACTCGGGCTAACAACCAATGTAATGATCAATGTGATGACTATTCTAATTAGATTTACAATCCTATAGGAGCGAGAATCATAAACATTTTCAAGATACTCTCTCAGTTAACTCAAGTTTTGAATAGAAACAAGGTTCAAGTGGAATGTTCACCCCCACCCCCACCTAAGAAAGAAAAATACACAATCGAGAGCTTCATGAGAAAAATCCCTCTTACATTTAATGGATAATCTGATCCCTCAATCTATGAACAATGGATAAAATTCATTGATAAGATCTTCTCCATCCTTCAATTATATGAAAAAAAGATAGTACTTTGTTATGACTATCGTATAGAGGGTGAATCTGATCAATGGTAGACATTAACAAAAAATATGAAGCCTGAGGTGGATATCAAGGTGTCAGAATGGTGGGATTTATGAAAAATGTTTTTTGATAAATATTTTCCTCGCACCCTCCGACTTAAGATGGAAAGGAACTTCCTTGACCTCAAGAAAAAAGATGACGAATCAATCGGAGTGTACGTGGAAAACTTCACAAGGCTTTCATGATACACCTCTATATTTTTCGTTACACCCGAATGCAAGGTGGACAGTTTCTTTGGTGGGATAAAACCTAGACTATGGATAGACCTAGAGATCCGTGACTTCGAGAGCTATGAGAAAATTGTCTGATTTACCCTCAAGGTCAAAATAGAGATCATAGAAACTAAGGGGTATCATGGGGATAATAAGTATAAGGTGGAATTTAATTTTGTTTTTCCAATGGATAAATCCAATGGAGCTAAGAAAATACATCACCTCACTTGGTGCGGAATGAAGCACCCCAAGAATTTCATGAAAGGGATGAGAAAATGCTTTAGGTGTGGAAGATAAGGGAACCCGGCCATTAACTACCGATAAGAAAAACATATGGTTGTGACAGAGGATAAGAACGTTTTGTTCGACCTTCAACACATTGTTCATTGCTTGAACTAAAAATAACTAGGGCACCTTAGAAACCAGTGCCATAATCCAAGAGTTTTCAGAGCCAACCAACAACCTCAAAGGTAGCAAGGGTGATCTTTTTCCATCACTACCAATAAAGTGAACTCCGACAACGAAGTGGTGACAGGTACGCTAGTTATTCATTCAAGAATAGTGAATGCACTTTTTGATTCTGGTTCTACGCATTCTTTTATATCCTGAAAGTTTAGTAGAACAATATAAACACCACCAAAAATCATGGAAGTAAAGATGTTGGTGAGAATAGAAAATGGGGAAATCATTTCATCCCCTTGAATATAACTTTTCCCCTATCATAATTTGTTGATTAAACTTCCCGATGAACCTGTTCATACTCCCTTTAGTGGAATTCAATGCAATTCATGGCATGGATTGGATTTCCTTATATAGTGAGAACATAAATTGTTGTGATAGGGAAATCACTCTTCATATGGGAAATTGGCCCCCTATTATATACAAGTTTAAGGAGGAGTATGACTATTCATTTTCACCATCATCTCAAGCATGGATATTACGGCCCTATGAGCACACGTATTACTCAGATGATTGAGTCTAAGTAAGAAACCATCCTTGAAGACTTACCTATTGTGAGGAAATTCGGTGAAGTGTTTCCCAAGGAATTTCCTGGTCTTCTTCCTAGAAGAGATGTTTAATTCTCAATTGATCTTATACCTAGGGTATGTCCAATATCCAATAATCTGTATAGAATGGATTTTGTGGAGCTTAAGGAGATGAAGAAACAACCATTGAAGAATCCGGATAAAGGGTTTATACGCCCAAGTGCTTTACCATGGGGTGTATCAGTCCTCTTCATCAAAAAGAAGGATGGTTTAATGCGCCTTTGTATTAATTCTCATGAGATCAACAAAATAATGATAAATAACAGGTATCCTCTACCTCAAATTGATTACTTGTTTGATCAGATACGTGGAGACCAATACTTCTCCAAGGTGGATTTGCAATCTAGATATTACCAAGTAAGGGTGAAGATGGAGGATATCCCCAAGGCTGCTTTTCATACAAGATATGGGCACTATTAATTCATATTAATGCCTTTCAGACTCACTAATTCTCCATCAATCTTCATGGACATGATTAATAGAGTCTTTAGAGATTACCTCAACAAATCTTTGGTAGTCTTGATAGATGATATTCTAAAATACTCCAAAACCAAGGAGGAACATGGGGAAAATCTAAGCATTGTACTAGAGACCTTGTGAATGGATAAGCTCTATAAAAAGTATAGAATGTGTGAGTTCTAGTTCAAGGATGTCTCATTCTTGGGTCATATCATCAAAAGCAATGAGATATCTATGGATCCCTCAAGGAAAAATGAAATTGAGGGATGGATGAGGCCAACATCTGTGAAGGATATTCATGGATTCCATGGGTTAGCTGGATATTATTGCTGATTTGTAAGAAATTTCTCACGATATTCAAACCCTCTTACCAAGCTAACTCAGATGGTAGTCAAGTTTTCCTGGAGTGATTAATGAAAATAAATATTCATGGAGCTGAAAAGAATGGTTATCACTGCGCTCATGCTCACACTACCCATAAGTGGAGAACTTTTTGTGGTATTTAGTGATTCTTCAAAGAAGGGAATGGGATATGTGTTGATGAAACATGACATAGTCATTGCCTATGATTCTTGGAAATTGAATGTTCATGAGAAAAACTATCCAACACATGATCCGAAGTTGGATGCAGTAATCATCGTTTTAAAATTTTGGTAAAATTACCTCTTTGGGGAAAAGTATGAAATATATATGGATCACAAAACCCTAAAGTATATATTCACACAGAAAGAGTTGAACATGAACCAAAGAATATGGTTAGAGATGATCAAAGACTATGATTTCTCAATAAATTATCACCCTGGTAAATCGAACAAGGTGGAAGATTCTCTAAGTATAAAGTACCTAGTTATTCTATCATTATTGAGAATTAAAATGGATCTAATCATCATAGATTTGATGAAGATGGACATGGTAATCATAAAGAAGGGAACATCATCAATCCTTTCATAATTGATTTCCAAACTATCTCTTTTAGAAATATTAAAGTATTCTCAAAAGGATTGTGTGGGAATTCAGAAGAAAGTGGAAACTATCAGAAAAGGGAAATCCTCAGAGTTCAATGTTAATGAAGAAGGAATTATGAGATTTGGGACAAGACATTATGTTCCATAAAATCCAAAGTTAAATAATGATATTTTGGAATATTAACATAGTTTAAATTTCTCCATTCACCTAGGAAACACAATGATGTATCGAGATCTCTGAGAGCATTATTGGTGGGATAATATGAAGAGGGAGATCGCTGAGTATAAATCAAAGTTCCTAGTATGTCAGCAAGTGATGGCTGAGAGGAAAACGTTGAATGGGATGATGCAATTGTTACCCATACTAGCATGGAAATGGTAGAACATCATCATGGAAATTGTCATTGTTCTTCCAAAGACATTCAAAGGAAACAATTCAATTTGGGTTTTTGTGGATCATCTTACAGGGACTCAAAACTTCATTGTAATTTGGGAGGATTTCTCATTGGATCAATTGGCACATATATATATCAGAATAGTGGTAAGGTTTTCTAGAGTACCACTATGTATTGTATCTTTTCAATATCCAATATTCACCTCTATGTTCTGGAAGAGTTTTCAACATGCTCTGAATACTGAGATGAACTTTAGTACGGCTTATCATCCTCAAACTGATGGATAATCTGATCGGACTATCCAAACACTTAGGGACATGTTGATAGCATGCTCAATGAACTTAAAAGGATAATGGGATCAACATATTCCTATGGTAGATCCCTCTTACAATAACAGTTTCCACTCAAGCATCCAAATGGATCCTTATAAATCTCTTTTTGGGAAGAGTTGCAGAACACGGACATGTTGGGATGAAGTTGGGGAGTGAAAACTATTAGGTCCAGAAATGATCAATGAAATGGTTGAGAAGTTTTAGAAAATCCAACAGCACATTAAAGATTAGTAGTGTCAACAAAAGAGCTATGCTGATATCCATTGATGATACCTAGAGTTTTATGTTTAATACATAGTGCTCCTCTACATATCACCGTGGAAGATATTTATATGATTTTTGAATAAGGGAAAGCTTATTCCAAGGTACATCATCACTTTTGAGATCCTTGATAGCATTAGAGTAGTGGCTTATCGACTAGAACTCCCACTGAACCTATCGTGGGTTCATGATGTATTCCATGTATGGATCTTGAGAAATTACATACTTAACCCATCGCATGTAGTCAATCCAGAGGTGGAACCATTGTAAAATGACTTATCATATGAAGATAAGCTGGTGAAAATTTAGATCGTATAGAAACATTCTACGAAATAAGACAATGCTCCTCATCAATGTGTTGTGGTGAAACCAAGTGTTTGAAGAAGAAATGTGGGAATCATAGGAAGTGATGAAGTAGAGTTAACCTCATCTATTTTGGTATGGGAAAAAAGAAATTTCAAGGGTGAAATTTTTTAAGGGGGGAATATTGTAATGACGCAAACTTTTTTTAATGAAAATTCATCTTTATATAACTAAATGTATTATTATGTAAAATGGTTATATAACATATTAGGTTCTTTGGTTTTATGTTTTTGGATTTCAATATACCATTTAGAATTTTTACCATTGATAATATAGCCATTGAACAGTGACCACATGATTAGTATAAATATAGGGATTTTTACAAATACAAATTACATAGACAATGGAAGCAATGTCCTCATTCAATAGAATTTCTCCATAAAAATCTCATTTTTTTTTCAGAGCTTTTAAAGGAGGTAAAATCAATGTTCTTTTCTCTTGACCAAGCCCAAGTCGAGCTTCAACATGTTATGCTTAAACGGAACTGCTTATAGAAGAAGTAGAAGTTAGTAGAGATTACCACCCGAGCGATGTTATTTGAGTCTCCCGAATAGTCTATCACCATCAAAAACCTAAGCCTTAGGAATTATGTTGGTATTGTAAGGGGTTATTTAACAAGGTCCCAGAACAATGATTATGTGCTTTATTTTTGTATAAAGAATACACATTCATTTCATTATTGTTACTTTGTAAATGGTTTTTAAAGAAAAAATAGTATTTTTTGTTAATATTCAATGAAGAAATCTATTTTAATGAATTAATTACTTTTTGGAATTAAATAAAATTTTAATAAAATTTTACTATTACTAAATTAATTTTAATTAAATATAAATGATCATATAATTTTTATTAATATAATTGTAATTTTTATTAAGGTTTGAAAACTGTTTCTGTCAAAACCCATGAATTTTCTATAAATGTCGGTTTTTATTTTAAAAGTGAAAATGAACATATTTATAAAATAATTTAGATAAAGTGAATATTATTTTTGGAATCAGGATGTTGAAATTATCCAATAGTGAATTTTTCATAAATTTATGAGATAGTTGAATTTTTGGGTAAAAATTAAACATCGTTTAAATATATAATCTGTTTTATGACATCATAATGAACTAATAGTGATGAAATAAAATACAATAAAATGATGATCAGCCAATATATGTTTTAATTTTAAAATAATGTCATTTTAGATTTGTTTTATTTATTTTACAAAGCCATAGTGGACCCCCAAGACTTAAAAAACTTTTTAACATTTAAAAATGATTTACTTGAGAGTGTGACTCACCTCCACATAAAAAATAATAATATTTTAATAATTTCGGTCATTGGCCTTATAAAATAATTTTTCCACTCCCCTTTGGTAAAAACCATTGTCAAAAACCATTGGATGGTTTGTGGTTTTGATTAGTTTAATGTGTAGTGTCCAAAACCCAAATAATAAAGAGTTCCCTCTCCTTTTCTATATAAACCCACTCAATATCCCACTTATCATCACTAAACGCCCGGGGAGCACGTCCCTACCCTACCCTCCTCTCTAAAAATATTCACAAGGATCCCCAAGATCCCAAGAATCCTCTCTAAATACCCCCCCAAGCCTTTGGAATCACACTTCAAAGTAAGGGATTTCTTCCTCTCTCATTTTTGTCTATGTTTCTTTGTATTGGTATTCCATTGTCTTTTCAATTAACAATATGGGGGTATGATTTTGAACATCCCATTTACTTCCCTACTTATTTTTTAATGATGATATACCCCTTTATCTCTTATTAATGCCTCCAATGTACACCTGTTACCATGCTAAAATTTCGCAAGGGGTTTCTCTCTCCTCATTTACATTCAAGCCATTATTTTATATTATGAATATAAATTTCATTACATATGTTGGGACATTTGTATATGACCCCATTACTATCCATTTTATGTATATATTATGAGATAATACTTTCACTCTCCTCAACCATTTTTATGAATTTCTATGTCACGTCATTATGCTGCCGAAATTGCACCACGATTCTCCAAGACAAAGTCATTGTGTAGTGAATACCTTGCCCATTTTTCTATCTAGGGTATTCACCTTTATGCACATTTACTTATTGATTATATATTTTCATTTATTAATTAAACATTCCTTTATCAAATAATAAATTATTATGTTTAATTAATCCATTTTGTATGATCAATGTTGAACACTTATGCATGAAATGGAATGATTAAGAAGGGTGCACCCTAATAGCGCTCCAATGCATTAAGTAAATATTAGTATCATGATACATCAGGTGAAATGAGGTTTTAATCATGATAATTCAAGTGAAATGAGGGTTTACTCATTCTATATGTGCAATGATCCTTGGCTCATGCTAATATCATGTTAAATGTTGTTTCCACATTTCCATGTTATGATAGTCATGTAATATCTTGCCTTTATGTTCATGTATCTCTTGTGCTCAATTGATATGACTACTTCCTAACATGTACAATATTCTTCTTGATATTTTTTTTTACTACCTTAATGGGATTTATATCTCACCCTTTTATTATTAATGTCCTTAGGTTATCTCATACAATGCTATGTATGAAGGAATGTTTTCATGTAAAAGAAGTTTTAAATAAAGATGATGGGTTTTATGTTCTAATTTTTTATGTAATGATATGAATTTCCCAAGACACTAGACCCCTTGATCCCCATATTTTTATTAAGTGAAATTTTATGTAATAAATAATGTTTAAGTGTGTAATAAATATCAGGGTTGTTATATTAGTGATGTGATTAAATTATGGAGAAATTATCATGAAAGTGTTGAGAACATCAGTTAACTAGTTTCATATTGGAGAATCCTAGACATATTTTTACTTGTACTTGAATATAATAAATAACTAATAAAATATAAGGCTTGAAATCCATGATCAATATCACATGATGAAATTGTTTTTACAAGATGCTGAAGTAAATATCCAAATTTTTAAATAATACAATTCCATATTTTGTAATAATTTTCAGAAAGGTAAAATGATGAACAAAAAGATTAGGAGAGGAGATATTTAGACCACTATAGATTTTTAGTTGATCCACTCTAACAATTATAGACATATAAATAAGTGTTCAATAAGCAGATAAAGTTACGTCCTCACATTAATAAATATATTCAAAATAATGTCATAATCATATTAATGAATGAAAAATATCAAATCATAGATAGATTAAATAATTTTAAAGACATTTAGAGAATCAAATGGGTCTACCCTTTATGTAACACCCAATAATTTTGAAATTTTTTTCCTGATAAATAAATATTTTCTTGAATATCTTTTTTCAAAAGAATCACTGAACTAAAATGAACCATAATAAAAATTATTAAGTGAAAATGTCGAAATGAGAGATAAAAATTAATATGTTGTGAAAAAAATATTATGAATTATTAATAAAATTTATAGATAATTAAATATTAAATTAAATAAAATGATAATGAAAATGAAATCATTATCTTTATGGGTTTACATGATGATCATAATACTGAATGAAAATATGGAAATAAGGAATGAAATTGTGAATATAAAATACCTGTTAAGGATAAAAGTAAATTAATAGGTTTAATGATTCTAATAATGTATATATGGAGATATGTTATAAATATGTATGATTAGTATATATAAGATCATTGGAAAATTTTTCATTGGATATATGATCAGTGAAAACATGATCATTTGATATATAGTTGATGGGTATGCATAAATAATATAGGTATATTAAAACTTTGTAATTTTTAGTAAGAAATTTTTAATAATATAATTTGATAATAATATTTATTTTTAGAATGAGATAAAGGGATTAGAATTAACCAAAATATTTAATTATATTAACTTTTTATGAATTATATATTATTTTTATTGTTATAAAATTATGTTATGTATTCATAAAATTACATGAAATAGTTTAATAACAATGTATTTATAAATTTAAATGCTTAAATGATAAATAATTAATTTTAATAAGATTATGTTACAATTATTTAATGTTAAATATATACGAGGAAGTATTTCTTTTGGTATTGTGTATATTTATACAAATAAATTAAATTTATCACATTTAACGAATGAATCTAATGCACTGTATCAATGTATAACAATTAGTCTTCTACTCATTTAATTAGTAATAAATATGAAATATTATTAATAATGCTAAATGATTACAATTTCCTATTTTTTAAACAAATTATCTAATTATTAAAATATATATTAAAATTTTTATATATTGATATTGAATTAGATTAATTGAGTAAATAATTTTTTTCATCAAATTAAAATTATTTATATGGAAAGTTTCATTTATATTCATGAAAATATGTTAACAAGGCAAATCTTGAGATACAATAGTAGGTTATAAATAAGGTAAAAAGGGATAAAATAAGTGGTAATGTCTTAATATATCTAGAATCATTATCTACGGTTGATTGGGCGATGGAATTCAAATAAAATGTCCATTCTATTCCCATATTTTTACCCCTTTACTTTTAAAATTACAAACATACACCTTAGTTAATGAGTATTTTATATAATTCCACTCACAAATCCCCTATAAATGGACCCTTAATCTACCCCCCAAAACCGATCAAAGGATTTGGTTTTTTCATCACTACATGTCTAATTAATATTTACAAAATCAATATTAAATTTTTGGTTATGTGTTTTTCCATGATGGAATCCTAAAACCATCATTCTTTGGGAACCCTTAATGAGACAGAGACTATTCATCAATGTAAGTACATAGTTATTGGCCAAATTTATTTCAATTACCTTATCATATACCCTATTTTTATTTTATATTGTAAATTTTAATGATGTGATATTAATTACATTGTGCTATTTTGAAAATTATTTTACCTTTATGTAACTCTATATTGTTACAAATTCACTAGTATAACTTTTTTTTGGGCAAGTTCAACCACCCCCATAAATAATTCAATACCAAAAATATTATTTTTATCATTAAAATGAACCAAGAAATCAATATAGGAAATATGATAAATTATGTATTAATTTATATCAGTTATATTATCCTATAAGTGCTTCACAAAAAAATATTAGTCATTATACAATAACTTATTATTACAAATACATTACAAAAAAACATTCCCATTATGAATTTAACTATCACAAATTGTACCCATACAATGCATGAATGAGAATGGTATTGAATAAATAATTGGAAATAAATTATTTTAGTTCCATGACTAATCATTTAATTATTAACAGGGTATCATATAATTTAATTTAACATCACCATTATGAATATTTTATAAAAAATCACAATCATTGTAGTGGAATGATGAAAATTAAAACTAACTAACTAATATAGGTGTAATGAATGATTATAATTTGAAACTAAAATATTTAATACATTTAAATAATGTTATAAAAAATTTTATTAATTTATACATGATGTTATGTAACACTCATGGATTCCGAGTATAATGAAAAGGTTTTCCTTATATATATCATTTTGAAATAGAAAGTTTCTCTATTTTAACTTCCATATGATGATATTATATATCCCTTTTAACTAAAACCCATATATTTTATTTTCATATATATTTTTTTTGTTACATATTTTTTTATAAAATTTCAAATCAATTTTCTTAATATTGTAACTGAATGGATGCCTTTAAAGGGATTTAACCTAATAGATTATGTTTTATCTAGAATATTTATCCTCAATTTATATATACTATGCATTATTTTATGTATGTACCCATAATTATATATATTATTTCATATGGAATTTTTCAATGTACTTAATATTCTTTACAAAAGGAATATTCATTTAGTATTTTTAATAAGGTCATATTCTACCAACATTGTAATGTTTTTATAAAATATTAAATGAACTATTGTTTATAAATAATTAATAAAAAATTAATTTTACCTACATATTAACTAGAGTTCATTAAATAAAATATTCCCAGGGTTTTCATGTATTTATAAGGAAATTTTTTGTTTCCATTTTTAGAAATTATTATCATTTAAAAAATGTTATCAAAAGTAATGAATATTTCATCTGACATTCTAAATAAATTTTCTAATTATCTACTAAAAGTGTTTTTCAATATATTCTATCATATTGTACTATTTCTAATTCTTTACTAGGGATATTCACTAATGATACCATCCATATTATTTCACAAGATGGATAATAATAATGTCTTATGAAATTATTATTGATTAGTGTGTATTTTTACGAGTTATTTGATCATTAATATAATTAATATTGTTTTCATCTTTATTTGGTTAAAATATTTATGTTTTTTCATTATGGTATGAGAGGTTCTGAAATTATATATCCCAAAAATGCATTGGATAATTATTTATATCTAATGACATAACATGTGTGTCACTGGGGAGTAAATCCAGTCCACCAAAGGAATCTTTCCACAATGTGATGATGATATTGGTTGTGATACATAATATAGGAAATGATTTTATGTACCTACAAATGTTCCAAATTCTTATTCCTATATTTTTTATTATCTCATGATTATTGACTACTATTTCAACACTCTTATTTTGCATGAATTATGTTATACCAAAATCATTATGCCAGGACCCATTATTTTTAATCTATTATTTATTATGTGTGATCATATTACTATATGTCCATCCACATAAAAGGTGTTCACAAAATTAAATTTATATTTTATGCTCACTAATGACATTAAATTTATTTCTCACATTATTACACATTATGGGCATGCGAGATCTCCCTTTCTTATGTTTCTATTTAACCAGGTTATGAGGAAGAGTATTTCCTAAGATATAACTATAACGATATCTTTTGTGAAGAATATTTGTGGTAGATGTTAATTTTTTTTTAAATGATGATTATGTGTCTATCCTCCCAAACAACTAACCATATATGTTCTATGATTTGTTTTTATTATGGAATACTAAGAATAAAATAAATAAAAATTTTAAAATTTAATATAAATATTCATTGAATCTGACAAAAAATCACATCCAAGATCTAATGGTTTATCATATTTTGATATTAGTTAAATAAATAACTTATTTTAAAAAACATTAAAAATATCCCCCAAATAGTATTATAAAAAGATTCCCTTTTAGATATATCATACATAGTGATTTTTATGAGAACTTAAGGAATGTAAATATAAGAAACTAAAAGATTCAATTCTATGTAAGGGTAAATAAAAGAGATATCAATCATAGATCATATGATAACATAATATAAGTATGTGGGTATGATAAAATAATAATTCTATACAGACATAACTTTTTTGATTCATAACTAAGAAAATATAGATAAAAAACATGAGATATGACATAAACCTTTTGGATTAACTTAACAAATGAGATATGTGAATGATAAAACAAAATTAAATAGACATGAACAATTAAAACACAACATATGATGAATAATGTGTCACATTCATAAGTATATAAAACAATTTCTTAAATTTTTTCTCACTACCAACACTATAATCAAATAGTGGATAGAGTCCCATAGTGTATTGGGTTTACTCCTAATCCCCACAATCATTATTGATGGAGTCCCTTAGTGGATTGGTCTCACTCCCCAGTTCCAGAAATTTTATATCATGAATTAAAATTCTATAAATAATTCACTGGAGAGATATATAATTCCAGTACCACCAATAAAATTATAAAAACTCATACATATATATAGAACATGAACTCGATATCATTCTTAATTCCATCATAAAATTATTAAGTCATGAATATAAATTTGTATCATGAAAAACAATTATTATAATACATCCATTTAAATAATATGTATTATATCATAAGAGAAAATAACTACTAAAATATAATAAAAATTAAATTATGTTGTTATAGAAAAACACCAATTTCAAAATTACATAATAAAAATTATTTGAAAAAAGGATGAAATATCCATTAGTTTTAATCACTATAATAACAAAAGTTTATAATTTACAAAATATTCGGAATATTAGTTTCATTTGAAAATATTGAAAACATAATTATTATGTTTCTAAGATGAAATTATTAAACATCTATTTAAAATGAGTTCATCTAAATAATTTAAATAGTTTATTCATTTTTATACATTCACAATGATTGAGAATGATTGTTTAAAATGACAATAAAAAATTATAAAAAAATTAAAATAAAATAATAACCATTGAAATTGACCTTATGAATTAATAAATGTATATTTAATAACATCCATGAAAAAATAAAATATATATGGACCTTAAGAAGATTAATGCTTAGTGATAAAGAATATTTAATCTCAAAAACACCTACAAATAACATTCCAATTTAATTATGATAATGAGGGGGGATAAATTGATTGAATAAAATAAATATAAATGAATAAATGGAGGTTTATAATATATATGGGTTTTATATAGACCGTGATATAATTTTAGAATATGGATGTTCAAACATAAATAATCTCAATTTTAAAATGACATTAGTAATGGGAAAAACTCATTTCCTCATGAATTCTTCAAATGGGTTTTAACCTACTATAAAATAAACATAATAATTTGTATAAAATATTTCACAACCTTATTAAATTATATTTTATCTTATACACATAAATTAAAATCATTCGATACATATATATTAGTTTTGAATTTTCTGTTTTCATCATCATATATTAGTAAAATATATTATTATTTTGAAGTTTTGTAATGGAAATATCGATAAAAATTAATTGATAAATCATTCATAATTTCATATATAATTAAGTTAGTGGAATAATTTTTTATACTGATGCAGTTCCCTATTTGTTTTGTGAAATGTTTGTTTACGATTCCTGAGAATGGAATTAATGACATTAATTATTATGAAAATTTACTAATAACAATGAGTTATTTAATATTGATAATTAATGTTTTATTCACCCATATAGACCATATTAATAAAAAAAATTAATATTTAATATCACATATTACAAGTATTAATGTAATGATAGTCTATAATTTTTGGAATGTTGAAGATAATATAGCATCATACATGGTCAAACAAACCCAATGAATATCATGTTATACTAATTAATGAATTATAGAATGAAGTTATATAATAGAAATAAAATTTTACAGAAATTAATATTATGTTAAATTAGAATAATTATATTTTATAATAATATTTATAATTATTGGAGTTGATATAATAATTATAATAGACAGTGAGGAACTACGTAGTTACTGTCATGAATTCACTCATTCTCGACACAAGTTCCTTTTGAATGAAAAATTTAGGTTTTTTCATTGAAACATAATAAAAAAACAATTAATAAGGCATTAGAAAAGGAAATAAATTCAAAAATTATTGAAATATACTAATGGTTTTAGTGGATTGGGAGTAGTAGATTAGGGTTCCTATTATAGGTCATCTTCATTAGAATTTTCGAAAATATTCATCCATTAACATATATGGATGTCATATTAAAATAAAAGTGGATAAATAGTTGAAAATAATAGAGCCAGTTTTAGAATACCCTCATAAAAACAATTTACAGATAACCTTTCATGATACTTTAAGGCATAACAATTTAGATTATCCCTCTTTTACATTATTTTACCATTACTTTGGTAACTCATTTCTTACCTTTGTAACTTCTTCTTATGCAAAGAAATGAAAATGAACAACTAAATCTAATTTTGATGTGTTGATTAAATAATTTATATTTATTTAATATAATTCACATCCTAATTTTACTAATTTTTTATTTTTATTAAAATATAAAATATAAATATTTATAGAAAAAATATGATTTTTAGAAAAACTACATTTTAAAAACTATGTTTTCTTAATACAATTTCATTAAATTAACTCATTTAAATGAGTGTTGATATATTTTATTTCAAATTTATAAATCACAATACATTAATCATTTAGAATTGGTCAAATTAATTTATAATAATAAAATTACACAATATATGAAAAATAATTAATTAAAAAATATTGTTTTCAATAATTAAATAAATTTAATAATTTCTAATTTACATTAATTATTCATAATCCAATAATTTAATAATTTGAATAAATTATTATTAAAATATCTTATTGAATTTTGTATATATATAAAATCATTTCATTATAATTATAATAATATTTAATGTAAATAAAATAAATTTTATAATAAAATATTATATTTAAATATTATATTTTTATATAATTCTAGAGTTATAAATTATATTATTTTCAATTTGTTATTATATATTACACAAAATATACATAATAAATGGTACTTTTATACCCAACAATAATATATCCAAATACAAAATTTCTAATGACCATAAATATAATTGTAAGATATCATTATTATATATAGTTTTACGTATATTATTACAATAATTTATCTTAATCATGATATGAAACCCAATATACCGAATATATTTATAATTATCTACAATATTTTCATTATTAAAATATGGTTTTTGATCATCATGGTAAATAAAGATGATATATAATTCATGATCATGTTCTTATCATTTACTTGTGGATTTATTAAACATTTTCCACTCTTAATTAGGTTTCGCATTTTATACACTAAATATATTGAAGAATATATTACATCAATAAAATGTGTCATTATTTTTTTTTCATATGAATCAATGATTTTAACATAGTATTATTATAATGTACAAAACGAGTGGAAATTTTTTTCTGTTATATTCCACCATCCATAATAGAATTTCACTCTCAAATTTGATTAATTTAATGAAAATAATTAATGGAAATTCTACCTCATTACAAGTTTGGATTCCCACATTGATTCCTCATGATTGGGACTTCTCTATTGAAAATTAACTACATTATCGTTGTATTAGAGAACACATTACAAAAATCATGTTTATGATGTACAACCTCTGTTTTTAGTACATGTGAATGGTCATTTATGTACATCTTCAAAATTGATTCATGGAACACATCATGCCCTTGGGAATGGTTGTGTGGAAGTGATAGTCAATATGAAATTGACCCAACATGATAAAGTATTTCAAAACAGAAAATTAATATGGGGATTAACATTCCACTGTTCTCAAATTTCGTAATCCATATCCATGGAAATATTCAAATGAATAATTTATCTATAACATAAAATAATAAATAATTTGGAAAATTTTCAGTGTACCTCGAATATCGAATTTTCATATTTTTAATGTGACCATAAATGTTTTTAATATAATATACCATTTATTGAAAAAAAAAAAGGTAATTCCATCAGTTTATTATCTCCAAATTCATCCCAGCATGTTGATTTTATTCACCAATCCATATAACGGGCCTCAAATGGTTTCATTTGAATTCATGAATTGAAACATTGGGTATGTGAGATCAAAAAAGGTGAAGGAGTTGACACCGACCACCTTAGAAATCCAATGAACTGTAACTCAGTATGTCATATAATGATTTAATAGTATATTAATATTCATCATCAATATAATAATCATAGATATTCTTTATGTTTTTATCGCCATGATAACAAGGTAAAAATCATATCAGGATAAGATATAATTGATGTTGGTACTCCATGCATCCATACCACTTCTTTTTTTGTATATCCTAGGAATTTGATCAAGTAATAAATAATCTCTAAAAAATTATTTTTGATAAATTTTTATGATGACCAACTATTAAAAAAAAAATAACAACCCTTATAAGTCATAATAAGACCTATAAAAAAATCCATTGTAATGTTCTATTAATTCTAAATTGTTATAGGTATTGGTTGCATCATCCCATCAGAGTTGTTTTGTTTCGCCTCAACTTGTTATCATACCATGCATCAATATACATACTCATCAATATCTCTATTGAATTTATCACAAAAAAAATAATTGATAATAACTTTATACAAATCTATGCTTCTAGGATGGATAAAGAATGGTTTGATTTTTCCAAAATCCAATTGCACATTCATTGATTTTTGTACTGATTGAAAAAAAAAGTTTCCTAAAGGTTATAATTCCCTCATTCTCAATGAGGAATTTTGGAATATTTCCTATATTATTCTATATATTCAAGTAATTTATATATTCCTCCTTGATTAATGTTTTGATTCATGTTTTAGTAGTAATTTAGGAATAATTGGATTTCTATCATTTCCTCATTATTTCATGGTATATACATCATAAATTTATTAATATTGGTATCTTTTAAACCTAATCATGCATATAGTAGTAGGACCCTTCTTATATATTGAATTTTTAACCTTGTATTACTTTTGAGGTAGGTAATGCATCGACAAGTAATAGTCCCTAATTAATGTCATGACTCGTCCCTCGAGGCATATGTCGTGACTACCCCAAGCCCACCTCTCGAAGGCCATTGGCTGAAGACTAGCACCAAAAGCATCAACCTGCAAGTGGGAGGCATTTTCTTGAGTACCTATTGGCACAAACATGCCCAAACATGTCCCAACACACCAAAAGGGGAGAACATGTATTCTAAAACAAGACTGAGTACAAAATAAAACTGTAAGAAAGAGGGACAAAATACAAACCCAGCAAAAAGAACTGAAACAACTAAGTACAAAAAGGAGCTCTGATGGCCATCTATGAAAAACCCCACCTGATCGTAAGAGTAGTTAAGATACTGGAATCCAAAGTAGTATGCCATGTATTCCTAGTCCAAATGGGCCCCACCTGGTCCTAGAATACCAAGTCCACCATCGAAGCGTCGATCGGTCCGATCTCACTGGACTCCACCTGGTCTTGGTCCCCAAGGTCTTTATTGAAGCGATGATCATCAACACGGGACACGACACGTAGGGGAGAGGCACGTGTAGGGGTGAGAGACATAAAACTAAATAGGGACCCAAAAAAGGAAATACCACACAATAATGCTCAAAGTGAATCACCAAGTACAAGATAGCTCACATAAAGTATATTCTAGGGAAGTGATAGCAGCATCATCAGTCATATCATCATACTCCTCGACTACTGGGGAAATCTGCCTCTATCAAGTAAAGTGGGCATGTTGGGAAATGCAGACCCGCTTCCCACTAACCTTGGACTACTATGTTACTCGTCCTTGATGAGTACCATGGGTATGCAGGGTCATATAGAGCTTCTCCCCACTGTGGGCCTACCAAGTCACACAGAGACTCTTCCCACCATGGTCGAACTGAGGTACTCCTCTTATCAATTACTGTGGATCTGTCTAGTGACACAAAGTCGCTCCCCCTCATGGGTCATCCTATTCACACAGATCTGCTTTCCACTGGGCCGTTGTCAAGAAGTATTCAGGTCTCTGCTAACCATAGGGTTCTATACATAGTGATTTTTTGGAGAACCGCTCCTCAAGACATTCTTCACATCTCTTTATCCATGAAAGTCATCAAAAATCAATCCAAAAGCTCTAAATCGTTAACAGGGTCACAACACCGCAAACAATACGTAAATCGAACACATGGTTTGCAAGATACGAGTGTTTTAGTAAACATGGGACTAATTACAATGGGGCCCAGTCTAACCCGGTTGGTCCGACCCCACCATCCCGGCCCGAGGGCCCCACATACCATGGCTTAATTAGATAGACTCGACTTGACCTGGTTTGGGTTAGGGTTGGGCTGGTCCGACCTAGCCAATGGGCCTGGCCCAGTAAGCCTCGCTAGACCCGGCCCAGTTTGTCTAAGGGTCCAGCCTGACTGGTTTCCTGATGACCTAGTTTCATCCAGTGACCCGGTCTAGTCTGGCTGAGCCCGAAGATCACGGGTCCGGCCTATCGGCGTGGTTCTGGCCCACCGGAATGGGTCCGGCCTGCCGGCACAGGTTTTACCCTCTGGGTCGTGAGTTCAACCTGCTGGGCCATAGGTTCAGCCTACTGGGTCGCGAGGCTGGCCTACTAGGTCGGGGGCGCGGCCCGCCAACCATATCTCCGTCCACAAGGGGGACGAAACGGAAGTGTGCCACCCTGCCAAGATGTAGTGTCTGCCACGTTCAGCTCCAACTGGCCCCGTGGACGGCGGATAGTAGCCCGCACCACTCGAGTTGCTCGGACGTGGGCCAACCCCCTCCATGTATTCCCCGCCTAGCATCACGACTCCTGCCACTATGGCCGGTTCTTCGCAGCCTCCTGCCCTCGCGGCGCGCCGATGGGGGCGTTACCACCCTCTAGTGAGGCCAAAGAGGGTTGGCCACCTCCACTACTGTCGCAGCGCTAGTTTCCACCACCTCCTTCATGCGAGAAGCATGGTCCATCCGCTGCTGATGGTTGATGACACCTCTGCGCAAGAGACAGCTTCCACA
This sequence comes from Viscum album, assembly GCA_963277665.1. NCBI lineage: Eukaryota > Viridiplantae > Streptophyta > Magnoliopsida > Santalales > Viscaceae > Viscum > Viscum album. The sequence continues at coordinate 2,001,853,542 of OY728157.1, forward strand.
GGCCAATGGATTTTCTCTGATGGTCCGTTTTTTGATCCATCTATGGCTATGGGCCTCTTGGGTCACCTTCATCCCTGATTAGGACCATAATCGAATTTCCACCACATCGAGAATGCAGCCACCAAGAAATCATGAGTGGAGTTGCTCAGGACTTGTTCGTGTCATCCCTGGCCCTCCTCATTAGAGGATTAATTCAATATGGAGGTTCGGGGATTGTAGTTCAACCATTTCATGCAGGTTTGAATCCCAGATGACAAATCCCCAAGAAAATTCTCCCTCCCACAAAAATGAACAAATCTTGGATCAATTTGTTCGTGGGTTGATCAGTGTTCATTATTTATAGAAAAAGAAGAGTGGTTAAGAACATTGAAATAAAAATAAAACCCATACCTCTTTGACGTTTGATGCCAAAGAGTTCTCCCTTGATAGGTCAAGGATTCGATGTCATCACTCCCGGATCGATTCTTTGAGTTTTGTAGAAGTCAATGAAGTCTCGCTAACATTCTTCTTCATTCTTCATTGTTGAGGAATTTAAATTAGAGATTCATCATAGAGATTCCATGGTTTAATTCTTGTCTTCACCAACGTGCCAAATAATTAAAGGAAATAGGTCGCGGTTCAGTTACACTGTGACGTCGCATTGTTACGTTGTTTCATTTATGAAACAGCATCGCTGTTATGCACCCTTTATTACATCGTTATATTGTGTGACTTAGGACATTAATGAGCCTCATTAATATAACCCATCATTGTTTTGCCAATGCATCGTAGCATCATGTTCCACCGCTCAATGGATGAGAAATAATAGAAAATGAATTTTTATGTTATTTTATTATTTATCTCGAAAACTCAAAAAATAATATTTTCTGTTCAGCCCTTACCGGACGAATTTATGTCTATTATAGAATAATCCATGTATTCTCAGTTCAATGGTGTCCTCATATTTTTTATCCGAGCACCAGTTCAAAAGTTATAAAACCTCTTTCGAGCATTTACTGAACGTAGCTTGAAAATAGTTCAAAATTCCGTTCTAGGATCTCCAGGCCTTGGAATCATGTGCTGTCAGAGCGTGTGGTCTCATAATAATTCCATATTATAATAAAAAACTTTATACAGAAATTTTGAGTCTTTACATTCTCCCCACCTTGGGGCTTTACGTCCCCAAAATCCAAAATAAAATCTAGACAAACATATTGGGGTACTGGCCATGAATATGAGCCTCTCACTCCCATGTTCTCTCCTGGAGGCTCTTGTGATGCCACCAAACATGAACTAGAGGAATTGACCATCCTCATAGGACCCACTCCTGTCGATCCTCTATCTCCACTGATAACACCTCAAATGTCACCTCATCGTCATTGTCCAGCTTGCCCCAGTCGATGACGTGCGATGGGTCATGCACGTACCTCCTCAGTTGTTACACATAGAAAACATCATGCACCTGGTGCATCTATGGGGGAAGGCCTTGGTGGTATGCTACCTCGTAAACTCTACTAAGGATCTGAAAGGGTCCAATGAACCTCTTAGAAAGCATGTCGCCCCGGCCAAATCTCTATAACTGTCATCGGGGTGAGACCCAAAGGAACACATGGCATCCCTCCTCAAACTCCAAGGGTCTCTGTCTCCTATCGGCTTGAGACTTCTGCCTACTCTGTGGAGTTCTCATTTTCTCTTGGATGATCTGATCCTTCTCGGTGGTATCCCATACCAACTCTGGACCCATGAGTGCCGAATCCCCTAGGACTGTCCAACATATGGGTGATCTACAAGGCCGCTCATACAAGGCCTCAAATGGTGTCATGCCAATGGTGGATTGATAGTTGTTGTATGAAAACTCCACTAGTGGTAGGTTTTTATAACGACCCATACTTTACATACATTGTTATTACTTAAAAATTGAAGCATACTTATTACAACATATAACAAAACCATGAAAGGACCTTATAGGTATAGTGTCTTTAGAAATTGGGAAACATAAACAACTGGTTCATAAAGCGTCTACACTGTCTCCCATTTATTTCATCATATCTATAGTCCCTTTTGGAATATCTTACTTAATAAGCTTCTTACTAACCTGGGGAAAGAAAACATACAAAAGGGTGAGCTTAAATTCTCAGTAAGGGTAAACAAAAGAAATATCAATCACATCATATTCATAAGAACATAACATTTTGGAAATCTTAACCTGTAAAAGACAGCATAATTTCATAACATGGGATAAATCATAGTAGTGAAATGAAATACCAATAATCATAACTTAAAACATGAAACTTTGTGGAATACACACATAATCATAGAGAATCATTTCTTATTAGTCAAGACTCATTGCCAAGACTATCTTAGTGGACAAAGTCCATTTCTGAACCGAGTTCACTCCTCATTTCAGTCATGTTTCACTGAACCGGTTTAACCTACCGTTCCAGCCATGTCTATCTCATGAGATATAAAATCTTTACCCAATGCATTGGAGGGAGATATAGGTCCCACCCATCTCATAATTAAACCATTCTTATGTGTTCCACAAAATCATAAATCATATATCATTGCATAACCTATGTAATAAAAATGGGAATCTTAAACATCATGCCATCATAAAACAATTCATATAAGATAAAGGAATTCATAAAAATAATTCCATCACAACATAGTCAAATCAATGTAAAAATAGGGATAGAAACATAACCCTTTATTATCTTAGATGGAAAACAATTTTGATAAAACACTTGAACTCCATTCTTGAGGAAAATATCCTTTCTACTTCAAAAACATTTTACTTTCTTAACATGTCATACAATTTTAAACTAAAATAAGTTGATTAAAAATAAACATGAAAACTTGTAAAGTAAGATTCTTGGAAATAATGTTTTAAAAATCCATTCATGTCGTATAAGTTAAAAAAACATTCTTTTTGTACTTTTGTCGGAAAAGTCAAAAAGTACCTCGTACGAAAAACGACAAAATATTCCTTTTATATCTTTTACTAAAAACTCAACGAAGGGTAAAATTGGATTTACACAATTGTAGGTGGATGGAAACAATATTACATATCGAGGATACATGGATGTGGATGATAAAATACACCCCAGTATAAACCAAAGTATAAACAATCTCAGATAAAATGAGATTGTGATATTTTCCCTTACCTTAGGTCCGATTTGCTTCGTAAGTGTCTGAAACTCCTATATAATGATTTAAATAATGTTATTGAATTATTACAGAATCATACTTATCGTTATGATATCATATATGGTCATATTCTTAGCTTATTATTAGTAATATTTCATTACTACTTGTTATTCGGGTGTTTATTACTTTTTGTTCTTATGTGTGTTTGTTGAATAAATTCTTATTCTTCTCTTTAGGTTATAGATACCTCATTTCCAGAATGGTATTAGTGTAATATATATCATATTCATTCATTAAATTCATTTATATAATCATTATGCAATGAAGATCATGTAGAACTAATCACATCACATCGTAGAGACGGTATTCCGTACGTACGCACGAGCGATGATATCGTTCCCATGATCGTGGAATTGTATTGGAGTGTATGTATACTATTTCAGAATCAAAAAAACTTTAAAATAATCATATATATTCATTACTTTTACCCTTATACCCATCCAAGTAAGGTGGTGGTGGAAAATAGATTACACCACGGCATGGAGACGGTATTCCGTACGTACGCACATGCGGTGATTTCATTTTCCGTAGGATGGATAGATGGTGAAATAGGGTTGTTTCATACTTATAATAACATATCAGTATATAATTGATACTGATGTTATTACCTCATAATGAAACAACTAAATAAGAGTTAGTAGAAGAAGAATGGAACTTGAAGAAAATGGTAGAAGGTATTACCTCTTTCTCGAAGTGCCTCCTTTAAACTTTCTCTTAAGGCACTAGAGTTGGTATTTTGATGAGACCAGTACCTCTAGTAGGTTTCTAAGGAAGTGGGGAAGTGAAATGGTCAGGGTTTGGCCAAGCTTGAAGGCGCAAATTGGTGTGAGGAAGAGAGGGAGGAGTTTCCCTTTTATAAGGGAGGAGAGGGGCACCTTTGGAAATATAAGAAATATTAGTTTATATTAAATCCCAACCCCACTTAAAAACTTACAAAATGGATCATATCTGAATCTTAGATGATATAGGGTTGTAATCTCATCAACCAATAAAATTTATACATGTTAGTAATTTATTTTAAACATTATCAACTTGATTTATCCTTATTTATCAATTTAATTTTATTTGTGGTAATAATATTCTAAATTTTAAATTATTATAAATAATTACATATGTGTTATGAATTTTCCATAATTTGACACTTTATGAAATTTTCGACCATATAAATTTTAATTTATAATTTTTAAATATTTTTGTGATTTTTAAACAATTTTATAATATGTTATTTTTATAAAATAACAATAGTGTCAATTTTGACACTATTCATTTATTTGAATTTAAATAAAATATATACAGAAGATATGTTCGAAATAAAAGCTTTAATAGATTAATAAAATGTCATATGTATCTATAAAATTATTGTATCACATTAAATAGTTCATATAATATTTATTTTAATATTTTTAAAACAATTTATTTGATATTTTAATTAATAAAATAATTTCAACATCACTATTGTGTCATACTTAATGATAATTATTTAATCCCTAAAAATTCTAAATAAATTCCTATGATGTAGATAATTGTATTATATTTCTTGAGACTATTCATTTTTGAAGTTTCATTAAGTTTATCACCAAATTAAAATTATTATACTTATAAGATTTAAGAAAGTGACATGTTGTCACATTCTTTGGTTTTAATAATAATTAAATTATTTTCATAGAAAAAAGTCCATTAAATGAATCTAATCCGACCCTTAGGTGATATGGGTTGACTGTTAGTCATCCAATAGGATTTTGGCAGGTGTTAGGGTAATTTTATAATCTTATATTTACCCTTAATTACCCGATTTACCTTTAACTATAGTAAATAAAATTTACTGTAGTTTCTATTCATAATGCCCAAAAATAAAAAGTAGTCTATTAACATAATTTGGAACCACTGATTCTGAATATGGAATCCATTTTTCAAAATTCAAAACATATAAGTTGCAGTAATTAATTTAAAATAAATCCCGTTGTTAAGAAAACGGGTTTTATAAGTTAAAACATTGCCAAAGATTGAAATGTTTTTACCTATGAATTCAATGTGAAATTAATGCTATTGACATACATTATATTAAATGGTAAAAATATATTCTATTTATACTTTAAAACCATTCAATATTATAATTTATTCATATAAATTATCTCAATGAAAAAAGTTGTTTTTAATTAAAAATTAGTGTATTTGTACTATTCATGAAAATATGAAAGTTATCAGAAAAATATCAAAAATTTATCCAAAGTAAATTTTTATACCCTGATTCAAAAGAAGAATTTTATTTTGTCAAATTGAACTTATAAACATGTTAAAAACTAGATTTAATGTGGGTGTGCCATCAAAAGGCGGCAAAACTGTATTTTTTTGAAAAATATTTCTTTTATCCATAAAAAACTGATTTTTCTTTTATACCTCATTCTAGAAAATGTATAAGTTGAATTAAAATGTTATAAAATTCAAAATTCAGTTAGTACTATTCATAACGGCTAGTTTTAATAATATTTTAATAGCATATCGTTGTTTAGTGAAACTCGGTATTCCGTACGACGCAAGCTATCGATGAAGGTCGTGGTTGCGTGTAAAGCAAGCCAAGCTAGTGTTGTGTGTAGTGAAAGATTCTTTTGATAATTTATATAACATAAAAACAAAATATTTCTCATAAAAGTCTCGGGTGTTACATTATACCCCCCTTAAAATGAATTTCGCCCTCGAAATTTGTCACTTTGTAACAAACAGATGAGGATACCTCTCCCTCATCATATCCTCAAGCTCCCATGTAGCTTCTTCTAATTGGTGGTTCCTCCATAAAACTTTCACCAAGAGAGTGGTCTTGTTTCGTAGGACTTTTTTGCTATGATCCAGAATCTCTATCAGCTGTTCTTCATAAGAAAGATCTTGCTCCAGCGGTACAACTTCTGAGCTGAGTACATGTGAAGGATCAGGTATGTACTTTCTCAGGAGAGATACATGGAACACATCATGTACTTGAGAGAGATTCGGTGGAAGCGCCAATCGGTAAGCTACCTTCCCAACACGATCCAATATTTCGAAAGTACTAATATATCTAGGGCTCAACTTCCCCTTCTTTCCAAATCTCATGACCCTCTTCCAGGGAGATATTCATAAGAACACTTTATCACCCACTTCAAACTATAGGTCTTTTCTTCGGTTGTCGGCATAACTTTTCTGTCGACTCTGAGCTGCTCTTATGTGTTGTTGAATAGATCTGACCTTTTCTGCCATTTCATCAATGAGATCAGGTCCTAATAGATTTCTTTACCCAACTTCATCCCAGCAAGTTGGAGTCCTGCATTTCTTTCTATAGAGAGCTTCATAAGGATCCATCTGAATACTAGAGTGAAAGCTATTATTATAAGAAAATTCCACCAAAGTTAGGTGTTGGTCCCAACCACCTTTGAAATCCATAGAGCAAGCTCTCAACATATCTTCTAGAGTTTTAATTGTTCTCTCAGACTGACCGTCTGTCTGAGGATGATAAGCAGTGTTGAAACTCAACTCTGTATCCAGAGTATGCTGAAGACTTCGCTAGAACTTTGAGGTAAATCTCGGATCCCGATCAGATATAATAGAAAGTGGTACTCCATGAAATCTTACCACTTCCTTTACATATATACTGGCAAGCTGATCCAGAGAGAAATCCTCTATAATAGCAATGAAGTGTGCAGACTTTATAATATGATCAACTATGACCCAGATAGCATTATTGCCTTTGGATGTTTTAGAAAGTCCTGTGACAAAGTCCATAGTTATCTTTTACCATTTCCATTCGGGTATGGATAATGGTTGTAACATCCCCTTAGACTTCTGTCTCTCAGCTTTAACTTGCTGACAAACCAAGCATCGAGAGACATATTCAGCAACATCTCTTTTCATGCCATCCCACCAGAAGTACTCTTTCAGGTCCCTATACATCTTCGTGCTTCCAGGATGAATAGAGAATGAAGAACTGTGAGCCTCATCCAGTAGCTCCTTATTTAATTCGGGGATGGGAGGAACACAAACCTGATTCCTGAACTTTATTATCCCATCACAATCAAGGTTGAATTCAGGAACATTTCTCACCTTCTTTTGTAACTCTACATATTCTTTTTGTGCCTCTTTAATCTTCACATATATAGATGGTTGAACATTCATTTGAGAAAGATACGATTTTCCCCCTTCCATTATAATTCCAAGATCCATCCTTTGTAAATCCCTAAATATTGGATCTTCTGTGATCCTCATCATGGATAAATTGGCATGGTCTTGTCGACTTAATGCATCTGCCACCTTGTTTGCTTTCCCATGGTGGTAATGAATTGAGCAGTCGTAATCCTTAATCAGCTCCAACCATCTTCTTTGGCGCATATTCAGCTCCTTTTGTGTGAAAATATACTTTAAACTTTTATGATCAGTATAAATATCACACCTTTCACCATAAAGGTAATGCCTCCAAATCTTTAATGCAAAGATTACCGCAGCTAACTCCAAATCATGAGTTGGGTAATTTTGCTCATGGATTTTCAACTGTCATGAGGCATAAGCTATCACCATATCATTTTTCATAAGAACACATCCCAGTCCCTTCTTGGATGCATCACTGTAGATCACAAACCTTTATCCACTACAAGGAAGTGTGAGTACAGGTGCACTGGATAACCTTCTTTTCAACTCCTTGAAATTCTCTTCACATTCATCCGTCCACACGAACTTAACTCCTTTTCGAGTCAACCTGGTGAGTGGATAAGATAATCGTGAAAAATCTTTCACAAAACGTCGATAATATCCAGCCAAACCAAGAAAACTTCGGATCTCAGTTACTATTGTTGGTCTCGACCATCTTTCGATAACCTCTGTTTTTTGCTGGATCCACAGATATCCCCTCTTTTTAGATTATGTGACCCAAAAATGCAACTTTTTGAAGCCAAAATTCACACTTGGTAAATTTGGCATAAAGCTTCTCCTTTCTCAGGGTATTCAATATAATTCTCAAGTGATATTCATGTTCTTCCTTTCTCTTTGAATAGACAAGAATATTGTCTATAAAGACTACCACAAATTGATCAAGGTAGTCTCTAAAGACTCTATTCATCAGATCCATGAAGATAGCATGGGCATAGTAAGACCAAATGGCATCACTATAAATTCATAGTGTTTATACCTTGTACGGAAAGCCGTCTTTGGTATATCCTCCCTTTTGACCCTTAATTGGTGATACCCTGAACGAAGATCAATCTTGGAAAAGTATTGATCTCCTCGTAGTTGGTCAAATAATTCATCAATGCATGGGAGAGGATATTTGTTCTTGATAGTGATCTTGTTAAGTTCTCGATAATCAATGCAGAGTCTCATTGATCCATATTTCTTCTTAACAAATAGAACAGGTGCTCCCCCAGGTGACACACTAGGGCGTATGAATACCTTATCAAGATTCTCTTGGAGTTTCTTCTTCAATTCCTGCAACTCAATTGGGGCCATTCTATAAGGTGTCTTTGAAATAGGCAAAGCACCCGGTACGAGTTCTATTGAAAACTCAACTTCACGATTTGGTGGAAGACCCGGAAATTCCTCCGGAAAGACATCATCAAACTCCCATACAATGGGCATATTCTTAATCGTGAGTTTCTCACCAACCATTTGAGATAAATAACCTTCATTTAGTGAAATCAAGACCCATAAGATGGAAGAAATTTCCACTGGAAGGTTATGTTCATCCTTGCATCGATAGACGATCATAGATTGATCTGGAATATGAAATGTGACTTCCCTTCTTTGGAAATTGATATGAGCTCCATATAGAGAAATCCAATCCATGCCAAGAATCACATCAAATTCCACTATAGGAAGGATCACGAGATTTGCAGGAAGCACTTTCTCACAAACTTCAATCGGGGGAGAATTATAAACTTGTGATGTGACTGTTGTGCCATTTAGTGTTGTCACAGCTAACTCAACATCTAATTGTTGAGGTAATACGGTGATACCCTTAGAAAAATCTTCAGAAATAAAAGAGTGGGTGGATCCAGAATCAAATAAAACATTTTCTACTTTAGAGTGGATGGTAAGTGTACCTTTCACCACATCGTTATCGTACTCCACGTCACTGATAGAAATTGCATGTGATTTTCCTTTGTCTTTAGCCTTAAGATTTTTTTGATGTCGATCATCATCAACAACCCTTGGATTAGGGAATTTATTGGAATAATGCCCCATCTCCTTGCACTTGAAACATTTAAGTGTAGTAGGTTCATTCTGTGTGTCCCTTCCTTTTTTTGCATCATTAGACATCTTATTCCCATCATTGCGGCATTCAAATGCCCAATGACCTTCCTTTCCACATTTGAAACATTTACTTGTCCCTTTAAGACAACTCCCTCCTTGTTTCTTTCCACACTTTGAGCATAAGGGAAAGCTCATCTTCTTTTCAGTGTGCTCTTTATATTTTCCTTTGAATTCCATTTTCCTCTTCTTATTAAACCCATATGATTGATAGGTTAATCCAATCTCCATCTCTACTTTGAGAGCACATCGAAAGATTTCCTCGTAGCTATTGAAGTCCCTTATGGCTAACGCCCTTCGAAGACTTGGTTTTAAGCCACTAAAGAATCGATTGATCTTACTCTCAGGTTGGATAATAATACCAGAAGCATAACTTGAAAGTCTTGTAAAATTTGCTTCATAGGTACCAACAGATTCATCATCCTTTTGCTTCAGTTCAAGAAACTCTTTCTCCATATTTGTTCGGAGAATAGGAGGGAAGTACTTATTGAAAAATAAGTTCTTGAACTCATCCCATTCCATGGACTCAATTTCATCCCTTTGTCACGTATTCTTAATAAGATTCCACAATTGATCAGCATCTCCTTCCAAAAGATACACTCCTAGGATGACTTTAACATGTTCAGAACATTGAAGAACTGAAAATATATTTTCAGTAGTACTAATCCATTGTTCAGCAACTAATGGATCAGTAGACCCGCTGAAAGAAGGTGGATGCTGCCTCATGAAGGATTCAACAGAATGTTGCTCCTTCCTTTGCTCGTTTGGAAGTCTTGCATGATTCATAGCTTGAGAAAGTTGTATGAGCATGGATAAAAGATTTTTCATTCCATCTCCCATAACGTTTGGTTGCTCAGGGGGACAATCATTGCATTGCCCGTCGCATTCCGCATTAACACGGTTCCTTCGGGTTCCAGCCATTGACTAAAACCAAGAAGAATAATGTGAGCAACACTAATTATAATAGGAAAACCACATAATTAAGAATAAAATTTCACACTTAAGTTCTTATCCTAGGTTATTCATGGCCATTTCTAAAACACTAAGATTGTGTTCTATGCTTATAATTATCCTTAGGGTTCTTACTAAGGCTTTCACATCCTATTTTCCAAAGGTTGACTATACCTTTCCTCTGATACCAACTATAACGACCCATACTTTACATACATTGTTATTAATTAAAAATTGAATCATACTTATTACAACATATAACAAAACCATGAAAGGGTCGTATAGGTATAGTGTCTTTAGAAACTGGGAAACATAAACAACTGGTTCATAAAGCGTCTACACTGTCTCCCATTTATTTCATTATATCTATAGTCCCTTTTGGAATATCTTACTTAATAAGCTTCTTCCTGACCTGGGGAAAGAAAACATACAAAAGGGTGAGCTCAAATGCTCAGTATGGGTAAACAAAAGAAATATCAATCACATCATATTCATAAGAACATAACATTTTGGAAATCTTAACCTGCAAAAGAGAGCATAATTTCATAACATGGGATAAATCATAGTAGTGAAATGAAATCCCAATAATCACAACTTAAAACATGAAACTTTGTGTCATACACACATAATCATATAGAATCATTTCTTATTAGTCAAGACTCATTGCCAAGACTATCTTAGTGGACAAAGTCCATTTCTGAACCGAGTTCACTCCTCGTTTCAGTCATGTTTCACTGAACCGATTTAACCTATCGTTCCAGCCATGTCTATCTCATGAGATATAAAATCTTTACCCAATTCATTGGAGGGATATATAGGTCCCATCCATCTCATAATGAAACCATTCTTATGTGTGCCACAAAATCATAAATCATACATCATTGCATAACCCATGTAATAAAAATGGGATTCTTAAACATCATGCCATCATAAAACAATTAATATAAGATAAAGGAATTCATAAAAATAATTCCATCACAACATAGTAAAATCAATGTAAAAATAGGGATAGAAACAGAACCCTTTATTATCTTAGATGGAAAATAATTTTGATAAAACACTTGAACTCCATTCTTGAGGAAAATATCCTTTCTACTTCAAAAACATTTTCCTTTCTTAACATGTCATACAATTTTAAACTAAAAGAAGTTGATTAAGAATAAACTTGAAAACTTGTAAATTAAGCTTCTTGGAAATAATTTTTTAAAAATCCATTCATTCCATATAAGTTAAAAAAACATTCTTTTCGTACTTTTGTCGGAAAAGTCAAAAAAGTACCTCGTACGAAAAACGACAAAAGATTCCTTTTATATCTTTTACTAAAAACTCACCGAAGGGTAAAATTGGATTTACAAAATTGTAGGTGGATGGAAACAATATTACATATCTAGGAAACATGGATGTGGATGATAAAATACACCCCAGTAAATACCAAAGTATAAACAATCTCGGATAAAATGAGATTGTGATATTTTCCCTTACCTTAGGTCCGATTTTCTTCGTAAGTGTCTGAAACTCCTGTATAATGATTTAAATAATGTTATTGACTTATTAAAGAATCATACCTATCGTTATGATATCATATATGGTCATATTCTTAGCTTCTTATTAGTAATATTTCATTACTACTTGTTATTCGGGTGTTTATTACTTTTTGTTCTTATGCGTGTTTGTCGAATAAATTCTTATTCTTCTCTTTAGGTTATAGATACCTCATTTCCAGAATGGTATTAGTGTAATATATATCATATTCATTCATTCAATTCATTTACATAATCATTATGCAATGAAGATCATGTAGAAAGAATCACATCACATCGTGGAGATAGTATTCCGTACGTACGCACGAGTGATGATATCATTCCCATGATCGTGGAATTGTATTAGAGTGTATTTATACTATTTCAGAATCAATACCACTTTACAATAATCATATATATTCATTAATTTCACCCTTATACCCATCCAAGTAAGGTGGTGGTGGAAAATAGATTACACCACGGTGTGGAGACGGTATTCCGTACGTACGCACGCGCGGTGATTTCGTTTTCCGTAGGATGGATAGATGGTGAAATAGGGTTGTTTTATACTTATAATAACATATCAGTATATAATTGATACTTATTTTATTACCTCATAATGAAAAAATTAAATAATAGGTAGTAGAAGAAGAATGGAACTTGAAGAAAACGGTAGAAGGTATTACCTCTTTCTCGAAGTGCCTCCTTTAAACTTTCTCTTAAGGCACTAGAGTTGGTCTTTTGATAAGACCAGTACCTCTATTAGGTTTCTAAGTAAGTGGGGAAGTGAAATGGGCAGGGGTTGGCGGAGCTTTAAGGCTAAAATTGGTGTGAGAAAGAGAGGGAGGAGGTGCCCTTTTATAAGGGAGGAGAGGGGCACCTTTGGAAATATAAGAAATATTAGTTTATATTAAATCCCAACCCCACTTATAAACTTCCAAAATGACTCATATCCGAATATTAGATGAGATAGGGTTGTAATCGCATCAACCAATAAAATTTAGACATGTTAGTAATTTATTTTAAACATTATCAACTTCATTTATCCTTATTTATCAATTTAATTTTATTTGTGGTAATAATATTCTAAATTTTAAATTATTATAAATAATTACATATGTGTTGTGAATTTTCCATAATTTGACACTTTATGACATTTTCTACCATATAAATTTTAATTTATAATTTTTAAATATTTTTGTGATTTTTAAACAATTTTATAATATGTTATTTTTATAAAATAACAATAGTGTCAATTTTGACACTATTCATTTATTTGAATTTAAATAAAATATATACAGAAGATATGTTCGAACTAAAATATTTAATAGATTCATAAAATGTCATATGTATTTAGAAAATTAGTGTAGAACATTAAATAGTTCATATAATATTTATTATAATATTTTTAAAACAATTTATTTGCTATTTTAATTAATAAAATAATTTTAACATCACTATTGTGTCATAATTAATGATAATTATTTAACCCCTAAAAATTATAAATAAATTCCTATGATGTAGATAATTGTATTATCTTTCTTGATACTATTAATTTTCGAAGTTTCATTAAGTTTATCACCAAATTAAAATTATTATACTTATAAGATTTAAGAAAGTGACATGTTGTCACATTCTTTGGTTTTAATAATAATTAAATTATTTTCATGGAAAAAAGTCCATTAAATGAATCTAATCCGACCCTTAGGTGATATGGGTCAACTTTTAGTCATCCAATAGGATTTTGGCAGGTGTTAGGGTAATTTTATAATCTTATATTTACCCTTAATTACCCGATTTACCTTTAACTATTGTAAATAAAATTTACCGTAGTTACTATTCATAATGCCCAAAAATAAAAAATATTCTATTAACATAATTTGGACCCACTAATTATGAATATGGAATCCATTTTTCAAAATTCAAAACATATAAGTTGCAGTAATTAATTTAAAATAAATTCCGTTGTTAAGAAAACGGGTTTTAGAAGTTAAAACATTGCCAAAGATCGAAATGTTTTTACCTATGAATTCAATGTGAAATTAATGCTAATGACATACATTATATTAAATGGTAAAAATATATTCTATTTATACTTTAAAACCATCAAATATTATAATTTATCCATATAAATTATCTCAATGAAAAAATTTGTTTTTAATTAAAAATTAGCGTATTTTTACTATTCATCAAAATATGAAAGTTTTCAGAAAAATATCAATAATTTATCCAAAGTAAATTTTTATACCCTGATTCAAAAGAAGAATTTTATTTTTTCAAATTTAACTTATAAACATGTCAAAAACTAGATTTAATGTGGGTGTGCCATCCAAAGGCGGCAAAACTGTATTTTTTTGAAAAATATTTCTTTTATCCAAAAAAAAACTGATTTTGCTTTTATACCTCATTCTAGAAAATGTATAAGTTGAATTAAAATGTTATAAATTTCAAAATTCAGTTAGTACTATTCATAACGGCTATTTTTAATAATATTTTAATAGTATATCGTTGTTTAGTGAAACTTGGTATTGCGTACGACGCAAGCTATCGAGGAAGGCCACGGTTGCGTGTAAAGCAAGCCAAGCTAGAGTTGTGTGTAGTGAAAGATTCTTTTGATGATTTATATAACATAAAAACAAAATATTTCTCATAAAAGTCTCGGGTGTTACAGTTCTCCTCCCAACTACGACCAAAGTCAAGGATGTAAGCATATATAATTTCATCTAGGGTTTGTATGGTCCACTCTATCTGACCATCCATATGGGGATGATAAGTTGTGCTCAATCATAGATGAGTCCCGAACACCTTTTTTAATCCCTTCTATAACAAGGATATAAAGTGTTCATCATAGAATGAAACGATCATAGAAGTTGCCTCATGGATTCGCACTATCTCTCAGATGTAGAGGAGTCCCAAGCCCTCTATTGATCCCTACTCTAGGATGGGTAGAAAGTGAGCCGACTTGGTGAGTCAGTCAAAGATCTCTGAAATTGAATCATGTCCTCTAAATATATGTGGTAACCCCTTCATTAAGTCCATAGATATACCATCTCATTTCCACTCCAGTATATTGAGTGGTTGGGCCAAGCCTGCTAGAACCTGATTCCCGACCTTCACTTACAGACAAGTAAGGCATCATGAAATGAACTTGGCCACCACTTTCTTTATCCCTAGCCACCAGTACTAACATTGGAGGTCCTGGTGCATCTTAATCACTATGGGATGTACTGACCAAGGGGATGTATGTAAATACCTCAACACCTCCTCCTGTAACGTCACTGGTACTACAATGTGCCCTCTGAAATGGATGAAATGCTCCCCAACTATCAAAATTCCATCATGAGCATGTCTGGAGGATATCTGATCACATCTGGCCTCGTAGTCAACATCTATAAGCTATACCTCCCTAACTCACTATAAGAGTTGTGGAGTGACATTCATAAACTAGAGGTAAGATCCTCTGTCACTATCCACTAGGGATATCTGCAACGTGACTAGCTGCTCCTTCGACTCACTCAGCAGCTGTAAACCAGACCTCTTGCTAAGTTCGTCTTCCACCATGTTCCCCTTCCCAATAGTATAGACAATCTCAATTTCATTATCTTGGAGGAACTATAGAAATAGACTCTATCTCTAGTTCATATTATTCTTTGAGAAGATATACCTGAGACTCTTGTGGTCGGAGTATATGGTAAACCATTCACCCATCAAGTAGTGTCGCCACATATTCAGGGCAAAGACCACTCCTGCTAACTTTAGGTCATGGGTCATGTATTTATGCTCATAATTAATCAACTGTCATGATCCGTAGGTGATAACCTCTCTCTCCTACATCAGGACACAACCCAGTTATGTCCCCAATGTTTCACAGTAAACTACATACCCAACGACCTCCTCTAGTAGTCTCAAGATGGGAGAACTAGTCAGTCTCCGCCTTAGCTCCTAGAAACTCTTCTATTATTATTTTTGTCAACACGAAGGTATTTACATTATGTGTTAAGGATGATAAGGGTGATTCAACTCCGGAAAATTTGGGTACGAACCTCCAATATTAACCACCCAGCCACAAGAAGCTCCGCACCTCAGTCACCCTCTTGGGTGGCTACCAAGAAAGCACTGCCTCTATCTTCACTGAATCTACCACAAATTCATCCTATGATATGACATGTCCTATAATGTGGACCTCCCAAATCCAAAACTAGAACTTCGAAAGCTTACTATAAAGTTGGTGCTCTCAGAGTGTATCCAGAACTATTTGCAGGTGTGTAGCATGCTCCTCCTCTGATGATGAGTACACCAAGATATCATCAATGTAGTCCATAATGAACTGGTCAAGGTAAGGCTATAAGATCCTATTCATGAGACCCATGAACACTTTTGGGGAGTTGGTCACACCGAAAGTCATCACCAGGAACTTATAGTGGTCGTACAGGCACTTGAAGTCTTTCTTTGGTACATCCTCATCCCACACTCAATGCTGGTGATATCCAGATCTGAGGTCTATCATTGAGAACCACTTTGATCCCTTAATCTAGTCAAATAGGTCATCAATTATTGTATGTGGATATGTGTTCATCATGATCACCTAGTTTAAGCCCCAAAATTCCATGCACAATCTCAAACTCCCATATGGTTTCTTGAAAAAAAAGCAGGGCTTCCCAGGGTGAAATAATGGGTCTTACGAACCCCTTCTCGTGAAAGTCCTCTAACTGTACTCTCAGATCACGAAGCTCTATGGGAGTATTCCAATATTTTGGTGTGGATATTGTTGTTGTATTAGGGTATAGGATGATACAAAATTCTACCTCCCTTTTAGGAGGAAGTCTCAGAACATCCTAAGGAAAAACATCCTCATACGTTTCCACCACTACAGGGACTCTTGGACTCCTCTCATCCACTGCATTATGGGTGAGGCTATCCAACTGGTGAGTGATAGGCTTCACCCTCTTATGAGATAGTTCTTCCTATGATGAAAGGGTTTCCTTCTCTCCAGTGAAGGAAATCCTGGTCTCATCTCCTCAGACACATTGCAATGTACACCTAAAATAGTCAATATGATCATAGAATGTGGATAGCCATTCCATACCCAAGATGACTTCTTAAGGCCTTGACACCACTACTAGGAGATCCCAGCTGAAGATATCACATCCTAGAGTAAGTTCACACAGCCTAAACCAGTGTGTAATTGTCTAGTCCTATCCCGTAGGAGTCTCTAACCATAAGGATCGAGCCAACAACTCCATCAGAATCTTTGAGCTTCGTACGAGTGTCGTGGCAAGGAAGGAATGATAAGCACATGTGTATATAAGAACTTCTTCTAAGGAGGAGAAGACATAGATCATACCTTGGATCATATTTGGAGCACCATGATCATAAGCCTCTACTGCTTGGAGCTGACATTTCCCCTTCCCTGCTATAGGATCAGAAGCTCCTGAATGCATAGAGAGTGTAAAGTTGGGGGAAAAACTCTTCCTAGAAAAGCCGCTCAAAGTCTCCCCAGGTAAGGGTTTCCTTAACATGCGTCTGGGTGGTCAGGATCCACCATCTCCCTGCTAATCCCTACAGAAGGCTCACTGCCAAGATCACCATCTAGTCAGGTAGTTTCCTCACTAAGCGAAATACCTACATCACATCCTCCAGCTAGTCCTCAGAAACCTGGGGATCCTTATCTCCCATGAACCTAGGAGGTATATGTCTCTAAAACTCATGTGGGTCACTAAGACTATGAACATCCTCTTACAGAACTAACGATAGTATATGTTGACCATTAGGTGGTGGTAGAACTGGTGCATCACCCGGTGGGGCCATCTCAATCACTGGTCCTTGAACGGACGCCACGTCGCTAGGCGGGCTATCCTTACAACCTTGTATTAGGATCATGACTAGTCGTCCATGTAGAGGCATCCTAAAATAGATTAAGATGTACCATGGTAAGAAGGTTATATCTAGTGAGATGAATTTTATTCAAAATAACATAAGGAGAAACTTATGCAACCAATGTTTTCATGTATTGATCTAAAAATACAAATTCAAGGTCCTGGCATATGGATACGTCAGTCGCTGCACCAACACTAGACTCTCTAAATCTGAAATTTGGACTCGCACCACTTAACATTTTTTCCCCAAAACAAAACACAGACTCTTGATCTTTGTGGTAGGATTGAACACCCTCTGATTGCACTTTTTCATGACCCATCTCCCGAGGCCCTTTCCTTGACTACCCCAAGCCTGCCTCCCGAAGGCCAAGGGCTAGCGACTAGCGCCAAATGTGTCAACCTGAAAGTGGGAGGTATTTTCTTGAGTACATGTATAAACATACATTCCCAACCAAGTCCCAACACACTGAAAGGGAAGAAAAATTATACTAAAACAATACTGAGTACAAAATACAACTGAATGAAAGTGGGCCAGAATAATAAACCAACAAATAGAACAGAAACAATAAAGTAAAAAAAAAGAGCTCTGATTGCAATCTGTGGAAAACCCCACCAAATCATAAGAGTAGTGAAGATACTAGAAGCCTAATTAGTATTTCCTATTCGGATGGTCCTACTGGTTCCCACCTGGTCCTAGGCCACTAAGTCCACTGTTTAAGCATCGATCAGTCATGTCTCAATGGTCTCCACTGGGTCCCTATCCCCCAAGGTCTCTATTGAAGATTCAATCGTTTGCACGAGAAACGACATGCAGGGGTGGGGCCTGTGTAGTGGTGAATAACATGAAACTCAGTAGGGACACTAAAACAAAAAGTAAATACCACACAACAATCATCAAAGTGAATCACGATGTACAAGAAAACTCACACCATGTATATTCTACGATAATGATAGTAGCAACATTAGTCATATCATTGAACTTATCAGATGCTGGGGAACTCCTCCTATATCAAGTATAGTGGATCTTCTGGGTCACATAGAGCCTCTTCCCACTAACCTTGGACTGCTATGGTACTCATCCTTGATGAGTATCATGGGTATGATGGGTCACATAGAGTCGTTCCACACTGTGGGAATGTCAGGTCACACGGAGCCTCTTCCCACCTTGGCTGAACTGAGGTACTCTCATGTCGAGTACCTTGGGTTTCTTGGGTCACATAGAGTTACTCCCCACTATGGTCATTTTGGGTTACATAGAGCTGCTTCCCACTGGGCCGTCGTTGAGCAGTCTTCAGGTCTTAGTCAACCACAGTGTTCTGTACGTAGAGCACTTGGGAGAACCACCACTCAAGCCATTAATCACATATTGATGTCTATTAAAGTCACCAAAAAATCATTAAAAAGTTCCACCTCTTCAATAGGGTCCCAAAATTGAAAATGAATCGTCAATCTGACACGCGGATTGCAAGATATAGACGTTTTAGTAAACAGGGGGCCGGTTGAAATGGGGCTCGGTCTGACCCGGTCGGGCTAACCTAACCAAACTGGACGAAGGTCCCCACATACCTCGGTTTAATTATAGAGACTCAAACTAACTTGGTTTGGGTCAGGTTCGATCTGGTTCGGAATGGCCAATGGGCCAGGCCCAATAATCCTCTCTGGACCCAGCTCAGTTTGGCTGAGGGTCCAACCCGCCAGGTCACCTGGCAACCCAGTCTAGTTTGGACTGTTGGTGTAGAGACCCAAAGTTTGGCGTACATGGACATTAAATTACTTTTTCAGAATACTTAATACATAAAAAAACCAACACATAAGGACCGTAATAGTTTAGTGTCTTTGGAAACTTGGAACATAATCTTCTAATCATGGTGAAAGATCTTCAACATCTCCCATAAAGATCTTCCCCTTTTGTTTTCTTACCTAAAACCTTTCTTTATGTCCTAGGGAAAAGAAAACATAAAAAGGGTGATCTCAAATGCTCAGTAAGTGTAAACATAGAGAACATAAAACAATCCATAGACATTTGAATGTAAAAATATGAGCATAAAATCTAAACATCAAAATCTTTAGCAATGACATAAAACATTGTAGTACATAAGGCATAGATCATAAAAGAACATTAATCATGATAAAATAGCATGGGAATAAAACTTGTAATTGTGTAAAACCATTAATCACATGATATTATTTCCATAGTAGCCAAGGCATTACTTCCAAGACCATCTTAGTGGACAAAGTCCCTTTCTGAATCGAGTTCACTCCTCGTTCCAGTCCTGTAACACTGAACCAGATTAACTTACCGTTCCATCCATGTCTATCTCATGAGATATAAATATTTACCCAATGCATTGGAGGGAGATATAGGTCCCACCCATCTCATAATTAAATCATTCTTATGTGTGCCACAACATAAACACAAATCATTCATCATAACCCAAAGAATAAAATGGGTTTCATAAACATCATCCCATCATAACATAATCCATATAAAACAAATGGATATAATTTCATCATAAGAAAATTGAAACCATGTAAATCATAGATACATTATACTTGAAATATACACATATGAAATAATTTCATCTTAGATGGAAAATGGTTTTGATAAAACACTTGAAATGAATTCTTGATGAAAATATCCTTTCTTCTTCAAAATCATTTTCTTCTCACAAAATGCAAAGTAATTTTAAAAGAAAAGGATTTTGTCGAAAATAATCATGAAATATTGTGGATAAATCTTCATGAAAATAAGGCTTTATGAAACCGTAAAAATCCATTCATGTCGTATAAGTTAAAAAAACATTCTTCCTCGTACTTTTTCCGAAAAAAGTAAAAAAATACCTTGTATGGTAAACAAAAGAAAGATACCATGTAGTAAAAGAAAAAAATGGGTAAAAAGGACTTTAAAAATACATGAAACCATTTTTATAAAATAGGGACATGGATGATAAATATAACCCCAGTAAATACTTACAAATAAACAATCTCGGATAAAAACGAGATTGGAAAAGTTATCCCTTACTTTAGGTCTGATAAGCTTCGTACGTTTCCGAACCTTCTGTATAATGATTTAAATAATGTCATTGACTTATTACATAATCATATTCATTGTTATTATATCATACACGGTTCACTTATGACTTTATATTATCCGTTCTTTTGTAAATTCCATGTTAAAGCAGCATTAATTGGGTAAAATCGTTTTATTTATCGTACGTGTTTGGACTTGTGTTCTTGATATTATTATTAATTATATCATGATTTACTTACTTCCAGAATGTAAATCATTATTTATATAACATATATATTCAGTGTATATATATATATATAATAGATAGATAAATGAAATTAAATACACCGTTCATGGAGACGGTAGGCCGTACGTACGCATGAATGTTGTTTTCCTTTCCTTGTTGACTTGAATGAAAGTAAGTAGATTTAATATATATATATATATATATATATATATATAAATATAGTAGCTTTATAATGTCATATATTTCATTATTATTCATTATATATACTTTATAATCATTCTTGAATGGTTAACATGGAGAATGAATCTCATCGCGTTGTGGAGACGGTAATCCGTACGTACGCACGAGCGATGATATCGTTCCCATAATTATTGAATTGAATTGGAGTGGATGATATAATATATCAGAATCAGTATGATTTTATAATTACTATATATATTTATTCTTTACCCCATTATACCCATCCAAGTAAGGTGGTGGTGGAAAAATAGATTACACCATGGCGTGGAGACGGTATTCCGTACGTACGCACGCGCGGTGATTTCATTTTCCATAGGATGGATAGAAGGTGAAATGAACTTGTTTCATATTTATAATAACATATCAGTATATTATTTATAATTATGTTATAAATTTATAATGAAACAACTAAATAAGAAGAATTTTAAGAAGAAAGAGAACTTGAAAGAATCGGTAGAAGAGATTACCTCTTCTTCGACGCACCTCTTTTAAGATTCCTCTTAAGGCACTAGAGTTGGTATTTTGAGGAGACCAAAACCTCTATAATGTTTCTAGGGAATTTTATAAGGGAAATTTTCACGTTTTTTCTGAGCTAGAAAGCTCAAAATTGTGTAAGTAGAAGAGGGAGGAGGTTCCCTTTTGTAAGGGAGGAGAGGGGCACCTTAGGAAAAACTTAAAATATTATTTTATAATAAAGTAATATTTGGTTTATAATAGCTTCAAGTTGATTTATTTCAAATATAAAGTGGGGATGGGTCTAAATCCTCTCAAAAAATAGGTTTTACATAAGTTTAGGTTACTATTTTAACCTTATCATTTAGATTTAACTCTAAGTTAAATAATTTAACTTTTACCGTGTCTTCTTGTTTTCTTACACTATATGGTTAATAAACTTACTATAACAAGAAAAATGAACCCCAAGTGGTTAATTATTAATATATATAACCTTATCTAAGTCATTGGGCCAAACCTTAGATTTTTAAGAATAGAATAACAATTAATAATATAATATTTTTTTTAAAAACTATTTTATGTCAATTTTGACACTATTTGGTAATTGATTTTTGTAAAAATCATAACAGCATGATTAGTTCTAAAAAAGTTAATTAAATCAATAATAACATGTCATGTTAACCTATAAAATTAGTTTAATTCATAAAAAGTCTCAAATTACATTTATTTGGGTATTTATAATATCAATTATGTTAATATTTCATTAATAAGGTAATTATTGCATCATCATTGTGTCATAAATAAATTAAATTATATAATGTCTAAAAATTATAAATAAAATACCATTATGTAGTAAATATTTTTATATTTCTAATGAATATTTATAACTGATTGTATATTATGTATAACCCTATATTAAAAATGTTTTATTTATTAAACTTTGATTTTAACTTTTTTAACTCTTCTTTAAATAAAATAATAATAAATTACCTAATCTAATCCAAGTGGACCTAAATGGTCATATTTTAATCCTAAGGTTGTTTTTGGTCTAATTAAACTTATCCAATATAATTAGGACATGTTTTAGGGTAATAATAATATTATTGTTACCCTTAATTACCCTATTTACTTTTAACCGTGGTAAATAAAAGTAAAAAGTTACTATTCACCAGAAATTATTTTTATCTTATTGAACCACATTTTACTCCTTGATATTAACCATGCCTCTCAGATTTTTGAAATTCCACTCACAGAAATGGTAAAATTAAGTTTTCTGTAAATTTTCAAACTCTCTTAAGAGGTGGGTAAAAGACGGTGAAAAGTTCAATAAAATTTTTATATATCTAAAATTATTATAAAATGACTCCAATGAATTACATTGAACTTATATAGGTATTATGTATCAATTTTGACCTAAAATAAATTTAAATAAAATAAATAATTATTTAAATAAAAATTCGGTTTTTAAATAGTAACCCAGTGTTTTCACTATTCATCAAAAATTGAAAGTTTTTAGAAAAATACTAAAAATTCACCCTAGGATAATTTCGATATTCTGAATCCAAAAATGAAGTCTATTTTGAAAGATAAAATTTATAAAATTTAAAAAAGTGGGTATTACTATTCATAACGGCTAGTTCATAATAATATTATAATAATATCTCGTTTAGTGAAACTCGGTATTGCGTACAACACATGCTATCGAGGAAGGTTGCTCTGGCATGCAACACAAGACTAGAATATTGTTTGCATATATTGTAAGCTAATACGGTGTTGCATAAAGTGCAAGCTAATCTTCGTGTAGCGTACAACACAAGACATTAAAGTAATTAAAAATAATATTTCTCATAAAATCTCGGGGTGTTACAGTTGGGCTGGGGGTGCGGCCCACCAGACTTAGCCCGATCCGCCAGGGGGAGGACTGATGGTGTGCCGCCCAGCTGGGATGCATCAGCTGAGCCGCGGCAGCCGAGCCACGTCCGGCTCCAGCTGGCCCCACGGATGTAGGGACCCTCCAAACGCTGTTGATAGACCGCATACCGTACCCCCCAGGTGGCCTAGACACGGGACACCCCCCACCACGCGGCCCTCACCTGGTGTCGCGACTCCCTCCGAAACAGCATGCCGACGTCCTCTAGTGCATCTGACGTGGGCCGACCACTGCCGCACCGGTGGTGACACACCGACGACACATTCTGCAGGCCAACAGAGTTGCTCTGGTGCCCCATTTTTTGATCTGTCTACCCATACCGGCCTCTCGGGTCACCACCATCCCTACTCAGACCTTGGAATCAAAATTCTGCCATTTCGAGAATGTGGTCACCATGAAATCATGAGCAGAGGCACTCGTGCCTTGTTCGTTTTGACTCGGGCCCTCCTTGTTAGAGGTTTAAATCAGGGGAGGTTTGGGGATTGCAGTTCAACCATTTCATGCATGGTTTGAATCATGGAAGATAAAACCCCATGAAAAGTCACCCTCCCACATAAACACATGAATCACAGATCAACTTGTTTGTGGGTTAATTTATGTTTTTTGTTTATAGAAAAAGAAGAGCGGGAAAGAAAATTGGAATAAAAATCAAACACCTACCTCTTTGACATTCGATGTCGAATCGTTCATTCTCGAGAGGTCAAGGCGTCAATGTCGTCACATCCTACTCCATTTTTTGTAGTTCGCCGACATCGGTGAAGTCTCGCCAGCTTTCGTCGTTCTTTTTTGGAGATGAATTTCAATTGGAGATTCGTCAGAGAGTCTCCAAGGTTTAATTTTTTCATCTCCAACATGCCAAATAATTAAAGGAAACATGTCACAGGGTTTCAGTTACACTGCGATGTCACGTCGTTGCGTTGTTTCATTTATAAAATAGTATCACTATTATGCTCCCTTTATTGCATCATTATGCTATGTGATTTGGTCCATTAATTAGCCTCATTAATACGCTATGTCGCCACTTCATCGACTCACTATAGCATTGTCGTCCGTCTCTCAATGGATGAGAAGGAATATAAAATAAAATTTTAAGTTATTTTATGATTTTTCTCAAAAAGTCTGAAAATGAACTTTTTCATTCGACCCTTTTTGGACGAAGTTAAGTCCATTCTAGGAAAATCCCTGCATTTTGTTTTCAATGGTGTCCTTATATTTTCGATCCAAGAACCTATTCAAAAGTTAGAAAACAAACTCGCGCGTTTACTAAATGTACCATAAAAAAACTTCAAAATTTCATTATGGGCTCTCCGGGTCTTGGAATCATGTGCCTTCAGAGCAAGAGGTCTTATAATAATTCCATATTATAAAAAATTTATACAAAAATTTGGATTTTTTACAATTGAATCATACCATATACATGGTCTTATGTTAAACCCCTTATTTTTTACTATATTATTTGTTTTTTTAGGATTATATTATATTTCACAACTTTTTCTATAGAGATATTTATATCATATCCTAAATGAAAATATCACCATTATTATTCCAAAATCATATATCAGGTAATTTTTCTATAGAGAAATTATTTTATTGAATTCAAAACCTAACACCTTTTCAGTATACATGAAGATATATACTACTCTATTATTTAGGGTTTAAATATATATCATAGACCATTATCTACTTCAAGGAAGTCTGAGAATATGTAATGTGACTAATAATCTCTTGAGATCCATGAATTTTTCTTAACAATATCCTATAAATATAAACTGAACTCCCATTTGAGTTAACAAATTATGTTTATTTAAAAATGATGAGATATTTTTCAAAATTAATTCATAGTTTCTAAATAATCAATGAAAACTACATATCCAATTTAGTGTGGTTGTTGAAGAAAAAACACCTATCACCATTATATTTAAAGGATCTATAAATATTCTATCTCTTCTGATTACATGACCCAAAAATAATAATTTATAAGCCCATAATTCACAATTTATAATTTTGTAGTAAACCTTATACTCTTCATGGGTTATAGAATAATTCTTATTTGAAATCCACTCTCTTCCATACTCTAGGAAAATTTGAGAATATCATAAATAAATAGTACAAAAAAATATTTAAGGTAATATTTAAGGACTATTATCTAGCTCAATGAATATGGAAAATGATTTTTTTTTCGAGTTGGAATGTCATTATTAATTATTGAAATTTTCCATATATTTTTTCAATGGTTTTCATGGATAAATCCTCTCTTTTTACACATAATGATGAAATCCATATCAAAGTTCAAAAATTATTTACTATATAACCACATGTATCTTGTCAAAAAAGATAGTAGTATATGGTAGAGGATGCTTTTTATTGATTATAATTTGGTTATGTTCATGATAATAATTGTAGAGTCACATTATTTTATTTCTTATTTAAAAAAGAGGGTAGTTATCCCCATGGTGAAGTACTAGGGTATATAAAACCTAGATCATAATTCTATTTAAGTTTCTTCTTTAATTACTCTAATTTGTTTAGGTCTATTATATAAGGATTCCTTGATATTGGAAAAACAAATGGTGTTATATCTATATAAAAATAAACCTCATGATCTAGGTGATTGAAAGGAAAGTATTTTTTAAATACAAAACCATTTAATGTTGAAATAAGAATATCATTGAAATAAATTATTTTACCAACCATTTTAGATAAAATACCATCATGATTGGCTATTGAAGCCCATATATTTCAGGTCATTTCTTTAGGGACATCATTTTCATCCTCAAACCATTAGATTATGATAGGTTGATTAATGATTTAAAATTTTCCATACCTATCTATAAAATTAATATGGACTCTATTTAGAAAGATCCAATACATTCCCAAAATCACATTAAATTTTACGAAAGGGAGGACATTAACATTTCAAGTAAGAAATTTCACAAACACCTCAACCATGGAAGAGTTATATACTTGGTAAAGAATCATTATACCAACTGATTGAAAATTTAAATATTCCATTTTAAATATCAATTTTTGGGGAATGGGGTAATCCTTACACAATAAAAAATTAATCTATATAAGATAACCCAAAAAAATAATTTTTTAAAATATAATTTGAGTCATTGTACATGTATAAAATTCATTTATTTTTGGTTACCTTCATGTCCGGATCATCCTTTATGAGATCCCCATTTTATAAATCCATAGCTTTCCTTGTATGAATATAATAATACAGACTTATTTTCTATTACTTTAATCTTTATTTAAAAATTATTCCATGTTATCTCAAAAAAATGTTACTCCCTGAACCTAGTTACCCAGAGTCGGTGCATTATTACATAACATTGGCATGATACAAGGAATCATGTCCCGAAATACCAATCAGTTTAGTAGCCTTAGAAGTACTAGATACATTCATAAGTTTTACATTACATCATGAAATAAAAACATCAGCAACATTTTGTCCCCTTTTTTAACACATGTATATCCTTATCCTATCCCTACAGGTCAACCATAAAATACTTCTTTACATCCTGGGAAAAATAAAACAAAGAAAGGGGTGAGCTCAGATGATCAGTAAGGATAACAATATAGCAGAAACTTTCGTAAATAAGCATAAACATTTAAGGCAATGTATAAGACTAAAACAAAATCCTTTTAAACTTAAACTTAAGAATAATATGTCAAAGATAAAATCAAATAATTCCATTTACTTATTCACATGGATATTATACTAGTCGAATAATCACATGCAATATCAATAGCCACTTTCATAATGATGGAATGCATAATGCTAGACTTCATAACCACATAGCCAAGGCCTTGTGCCAAGACTACAAATAAGATTTTTTCAAGGCCTTGTGCCAAGACACTAGTTTGTCTCATTATACCTATCGATGCATCGAGAAGCTATAGCGGGCTCCACCCATCACTTTCTAAGTCCAATGTGTTCCTCATATGAAAAGGTTTAAACATAACATAAACATTCATATTAAAAATAGCATACGAAATGTCAATAATTTGTCCATAAACCATGAATAGTATAAAAATAACACATTCATAGTCAAATATATCACAAAACCTTCAATACAATATGGAATATTTGTATCATAATAAATAAACTTCAAACAAGTTTAAAATCCATCAAAGGATATTGACATAGATGAAATCAAAACTTTTTGAGAGAAATATATCTTTATATTTTGAAATCATTTAAAATTCATATAATTATAAAAGAAAACATTTATTTTGAAAATATTCCTATAATATTGTATGAGAATCTTTGAAAATTTTATAACGGTGGAAAATAGCCGCACCCTCCATAAATGTTAATAAAAGACATTCTTACCTTAATTTTTTCGAAAAGGTCATAAAGTACCTTGTTTGGAAAACAATGGAAAGATTCATTTCAAAACATATAAGGTCAAATAAGGGTATAAATTACTTTAAACCATTGTCTATTAAATAGTAAAAATGTTTTGAAATACATTTTTAAGAAAACACGGATCTGGATGATAAAGAGGTCCCAGTAGATACTTACGTAAAACCAACCTCGGATAATAAAGAGATTTTGAAACTAACCCTTACCTTGTACTTTTACTTAGTCGATGGTATGTTAACCTCCTGTATAATAGTAAAAAATTATTAAATTATACAAGAACTATATGCATAAATATTATATCATATATGATCTTATAATATTGCTTTGTTAATAATATTTTAGTAGTATCTTCATTTCGGGTGTTAACTGATTCATTTTGTTTTATATGCTTGGTTAAGTAAACCATGTTTGTTATGAATAAGATGTATTTTATTCATATACATAATGATATTATGTTTATAAACATTATTTTTAATCATAAAATGAAAATTATTCTTGAATGATTACGATAGGAATGAATCTCATCGCGTTCGTAGAGACGGTAATCTGTACGTACGCACGAGCGAGAATATCATTATATTGATGGAGAAATCGTATGTAATTGGATGGTATATCATATATAAAGAATAATTAACATGTTATATTTATTATTTAAATCAGTTATACTCATTATTATACCCATAAAAATAATGAAGTGTTTGAATAAAAAACTACACAACGATGTGGAGATGATAAGCCGTACGTACGCACGTATGGTGACTTTGTCATTCATATGATGGATAGAATAATGAATATGGTTGTACCATTTTTATAATAACATCAAAGTATACAGAAGATACTGGATTTATTATTTTGGAATGTAAACAACAAATAAATAGGAAGTGGAAGAAGAAAAGAACTTGAAAGAGGTGATGAAATATTTACCTCTTCTTCAGGTTCTTCCTTTTGATTTGATCAAAAGGGATCCTTAAGTTGGCTTTATGATAAAAGTAAGGACTATAGGTTTAAGGTAGGATAGTTTAGAGGATATTTGGGTAGGTTTTGGATGATTCAAAAGACTTTGTAGGTGAGAAATTAAGAGAAGAGGAAGTTCCCTTTTATAAGAGAGGTGAGGGTCACTTTAGGAAAAGGTTGAAATATTATTTTATAATAAAATAATTTTTGGTTTATAATGGCTAAAAAATGAATTATTTAAAGGATAAGGTGTAAATGGGTCTAAAAACTCTCATACAATAGGTTTTAGATAGGTTTAGATCATCATATTAACCTTATCTTTTAGATTTAGCTCTTAGTTAAATAGTTTGACATTTACCACGTCCCTTTGTATTTTTATATTATATGGTTAATAAACTTACTATAACAAGCCAATAGAACCCCATGTGATTAATTATTAATATATATATAACCTTATCTAAGTCCTTTGTCTAAACCTTATATTTTTATGAATATTATATCAATTAATAATATAATATTTGTTTTAAAAACTCAATTATGTTAATTTTGACACTATTTAGTATTTGATTTTTTTAAAAGCCATAAAAACTTTATCACTTCAAATAAAATTTATTTAAACAACTCTAACATGTCATATTAACCTATAAAATTATTTGAATTCATCAGAAGTCTCAATTTATATTCATTTGGATATTTATATTATCAATTATTTTAATATTTCATTAATAAGGTAATTACTGCATCATAATTGTGTCATAAATAAATTAAATTATATAATGTCTAAAAATTATAAATAAAATACCATAATGTAGGAAATATTTTTAGATTACTAATGAATATTTATAGTTGAATTTATATTTTGTGTAACCCTATATTAAAAATGGTTTAGTTATTAAACTTTGAATTTAACTCTTTTAACTCTTCTTTAAATAAAATAATAATAAATGTCCTAATCTAATCCAAGTGGACCAAAGGGGGTCATATTTTATTCCTAAGGTTATTTTTGGTCGAATTACACTTATCCAATAGAATTAGGACATGTTTTAGGGTAATTATGATATCATTTTTACCCTTAATTACCCTATTTACTTTTAACTGTGGTAAATAAAAGTAAAATGTTACTATTCACCAAAAATTATTTTCATCTTATTAAACCAAATTTTACTTACTGATATTGACTATTTCTCTCATATTTTTTAAATTCAACTCACAGAAGCGATAAAATTAAGTTTTATGCAAATTTGCAAATGCTCCTAGGAGGTGGGTAAAAGACGGTTAAAAGTTCAATAAAATTTTTATATATCTAAGATTATTATAAAATGAATCTAATGAATTGAATTGAACTTATATAGGTATTATGTATCTATTTTTACCTAAAATAAATTTAAATAAAATAAATAATTATTTAAATAAAAAGTCAGTTTTAACCAATAATGCAGTGTTTTTCACTATTCATCAAAAAATGAAAGTTTTCATAAAAATACCAAAAATTCACCCGAAGATAATTTTGATATTCCGAATTCAAAAATGAAGTACATTTTGAAAAATAAAATTTATACATTTTCAAAAAGTGGGTATTACTATTCATAATGGCTAGTTTGATTGGTCGCGGTGTGTTAGAATCTTGAAGTTGCGTACAATGAAAGATATTGCATTATTTAAAGGGAAATGTATCGTGGAATCTTGGGGTGTTACATTCTTCCCTCCTTAAAATAATTTCTTCCTTGAAATTTCTAAAATATTACTGCATAAAAAGGTTTGGGTGGTTCTTCATCATGAGTTCCTCTGGTTCCCACGTTGCCTCTTCCATCTTATGGTTTCTCCATAGAACTTTTACCAGACTAATCGTCTAGTTTCTCAGCACTTGTTCTCTTGTATCAATAATCTTGACAGGTTCTTCATAATAAGACAGATCAGGTTCCAGATCAATTTTCTCATAGGTGAGTACATGCATTGGGTTAGGCATGTATTTTCTCAACAGTGATACGTGGAACACATTGTGAACTTTGGGGAGACTTGGTGGCATTTCCAAACAGTAAGCTACAGCCCCTATTCATTCCATAATTTCAAAAGGTACGATGTACCTGGGACTTAATTTACCCTTTTTACCGAATCATATAACTCCCTTCCATGTAGATACCTTCAATAAAATATGATCTCCTACCTGAAATTCCAAATCCTTCCTTTAGTTATCGGCATAGATCTTCTGCCTACTTTGAGCTGCTTTGATGTGGGTTTCGATAATCTTCACCTTTTCCATCATTTCCTCAACAAGTTCTGGGCCTACGATTTTTCTTTCACCAACATCATCCCAACAAGTTGGTGTGTGACATCTCTTTCCATATAACGCTTCATATGGTTCCATCTAAATACTTGAATAGAAGCTATTGTTATAGGAAAATTCTAATAGAGGTAAATATTGATCCCACATACCTTGAAAGTCAAGTGAGAAAGATCTCAACATGTCTTCTAAGGTTTGAATAGTCCGTTCTGATTTTCCATCGGTTTGATGGTGGTAGGTAGTGCTCAAACGAAGTTCAGTATCTAGGGCTTTTTGAAGAATTTTCCAGAATCTTGATGTAAAACGGGG
Source organism: Viscum album (assembly GCA_963277665.1). Lineage (NCBI taxonomy): Eukaryota > Viridiplantae > Streptophyta > Magnoliopsida > Santalales > Viscaceae > Viscum > Viscum album. The sequence continues at coordinate 2,001,885,138 of OY728157.1, forward strand.
ATCACGATCAGAAACAATCGATAGGGGTACTCCATGAAGTCTTACAACTTCATTAATATATAGTCTTACCATAGGTTCAAGTGGTAAATCTTCTCTTATAGCAAGAAAATGTGCTGACTTGGTAAGAAGATCAACAATGACCCATATTGCATCATTCCTTCTATGAGTCTTTGTTAGCTCTATGACAAAGTCCATCATAATATTATCCCATTTTCACTCAGGTATGGGAAGAGGTTTCATGACTCCTCTGGGTTGTTGCCTTCCAACTTTCACTTGTTGACAAACCATACATCTCAACACAAAATCAGCAATCTCTCTCTTCATGTTTTCCCACTAAAAATGTTCTTTCAAATCTCTATACATCTTAGTGCTACCAGGGTGTATAGAGAAATTGGAGCTATGAGCATCATCCAACAATTCCCTTTTTAGATCAGGTATATCGGGAATACAAAGTCTCTTCCCAAATTTCAAAATTCCATATTTATATACGAATTTGATCAATCTCCCATCGTTCACATCTTTAATTTTCTTTTGAAATTATTCATCATCAATTTGAGAAATTTTTATCCTTTCTAGTAAAGATGTTTTGGAAATCATTTGAAAAATAATTGATGTTTCACCTTCCATGGTTATTCCCATATCCATATTTACTAGATCCATGAAAATAGGATCCTTTTCAACTCTCATCTTGTTCAAAACTCCATGATCATTTCTACTCAAAGCATCTTCCACCTTATTTTCATTCCCCAGATGGTAGTGTATAGTGCAATCATAATCCTTGAGTAGTTCAAGCCATCTCCTTTTCCTCATGTTGAGTTCTTTTTCTGAGAAAATATACTTCAAACTCTTGTGATTAGTATAAATATCACATTTTTCACCATAGAGATACTGCCTCCATATCTTTAAAGAAAATATTACTACTACTAACTCAAGATCATGAGTGGGATAGTTTTTCTTATGAATTTTTAGTTTTTATGATGCATATTCGACAACTCTATCATTCTGCATAAGGATGCAACCAAGTCCTTTCTTTGAAGCATCACTACAAATAACAAACCCATAATTCCCCAATGGTAGAGTCAAGATAGGAGTATTAACTAATATTCTATTAAGTTCTTCAAAACATTCTTCATACTCTTTTTTTCAAAAAAAAATTAACCCCTTTACGTGTGAGCTTGGTTAATGGGTTAGCCAATCGGGCAAAATTCTGGACAAACGTTGATAATAACCTGCTTAACCAATAAAATTGTGTACCTCAGTTATACTCATTGGTGCTGGACATTCTTGGATTTCATTTGTCTTAGAAGGATCAATAGAGATTCCATCCTTAGAGACAATATGTCCAAGAAAAGAAATATCCTGAATCCAGAATTCACACTTGCTAAACTTCCCATATAATTCATTTCTTCTGGGAGTCTTTAGGATAATACACAAGTGATTTTCATGATCTTCTTAGCTTTTTTATTATACCAAGATATCATCAATAAATACCACTTCAAATTCATCAAGATATTCCTTGAAACCTTTGTTCATTAAATCCATGAAAACAAAGAGTTCATTAGTCATCCCAAAAGGCATTACTGTAAACTCATAATGTATGTACCTGGTTTGAAATGATGTTTTTGGAATGTCTTCCTTCTTCACACACAACTGATGATATTCAGATCTAAGGTCAATCTTTGAAAAATATTGAGCTCCATGAATTTGGCCGAATAAATCATCAATGTGAGTTATGGGAGACTTGTTCTTTATTGTTATATCATTGATCTTCCTGTAGTCAATGAACAACCTCATAGATCCATCTTTCTTTTTAACAAAAAGGACAAGGTCTCCCCCATAAAGAAACAATAGGGTGGATAAATATATTATTACTCAATTCCTCTAGTTGTTTCTTTAGTTCCATTAATTCTACAGTGTCCATTTTATAAGGGGTCTTCTATATGGGCCTTGAATCGGTAATTAAATCAATGGAAAACTCAATTTATCGTTCTAGAGGATTTCTAGGTAAATCCTCTGAAAACACATCAACATATTCTTGCACAATAGGTACGTCCTCTATTCAAACATTCTTTTCCTCACCCATAATTATTTCATTCTCTTCTTCCCCAATAATTGAATTTAGTTGAGCTACTGGGGGTGGATCTAGATAAGAATCAGGTGGTGACATTTCCGCTCTAAAGATAAGGTGCTCCTTATCATCGTTGAAAATTGTAATCTCCTTATTCTTAAAATAAATTTTCGCATCATGGTCCAAAAGCCAATCCATTCTGAGGATTATATCAAATTAAATCATAGGTATGATGATGAGATTAGCAGATAAAGAACACTTATATACCCTAATGGAAACTGATTCAAAAAACTTTGTTGCGATGATACTTCCCTTAGGTGTTTTGATTAGAAACTCCCTTGTTAAGTCAAATTGAAAATATCTAATTTTCTTAGCAAACTTGGAAGATATGAAACAATGAAATGATCTAAAATCAAATAAAGAATTGGCTAAACTTGAGGAAACCATTAAATTACCTTCCACCACATCTTTCGGAGCTTCAACCTCAGCAGTAGTGATCACATAACCTTGGTCATTCTCCCTTGGCCTTTTCTGAGGTAAGTTCCCTTGGCGCTTAGGACATTCATTTTCATAATGTCACTTTTCTCTACAATTGTAGCATTCAACAACCTCTTTCTTCCCTTTGAAATCATGAGCTTGGTGGCCTTTTTCACCACACTTGTAATAGACTCTCATTCCCTTCAGGAAAGTACCGGGGTGTTTCTTCCTAAATTTACCATATGATAGATATTCAACTTTTCCCTTCTTCTCCTTATTTCCATTTCTAGAGTGTCCAGCAGATCTCTTCTTATCCGGCTTTGCTTTAAAGTTATAAGACTTAGAGAATTATTTTTCTATCTTGATAGCATATGAGACAATATCTTCGTATGATAAGAAGGATTGTGAGACTAATGGTGGCTGGAGAAATGTTTTTAACCCATAAAAGCATAGATCAATATTACTCCTTGGGTTATGTATATAATCTGCAGCATGTCTTGTTAACCTTGTAAAGTTAGCCTCATATTTTGTGACATTCTCATCCTCCTTTTGTATCAGACTCAAAAATTTCCTTTCCATATATGCTCGATGGTCACGAGGAAAGTATTTTTCTAATAAAATATCTTTAAACTACCTCCATTCTATATTTGATACTTCATAATCTTCCTTTGTGTTTTGAATCAATGACCACCATTGATCTTCATCTCCCATGAGGCGATAAACTTCCATGAAAACTTTTTCCCATTCGCTACTCCCTAAAGCGTGAAATATTTTCTCTAAGGAATTTATCCATTGCTCAGCTACTAATGGATTTTTACTCCTATTTAATGTTGGTGGTTGTTTCCTCATGAAGCGGTCTAACATTTATCCTCTGCTTTGTGGATCAGGGTTCTCCATACGGGTAAGGTTATTATTCATAACCTGAGTGAGTTGTCCCAATATGGTGATAAGATGATCAGAACCAGTTGCTTCACCAGCTTCACTATAATTATCTTGAGTAGGAGGGAAATCCCTACATGGATTATGTGCATTTATATAGTTTCCATTCCTTCCACTAGGCGTCATTTCTAAACAATGCCATACACTAGATTAGATTATGAATCGCAATACATAATTACAAACTTGTAAAACAGTTTATGGATATAATCCATAATCATAAAAATGTTTTCTTTGAGGAAGTATATACTCATAAACTCTTCATAATGGTTCTTAAAGAAAATGATAATTATCCTAAGCATATCCCCCAGGAGTTTCGTAACCAAGAGTGCAGCAAGGCCCATTTTCGTGCACCAGTTCCCATTCAAGTCTAGCTCAAAGCGATGTTTTCAAGTTTTACCCCTAGGTATATATGTGCCAGAGCTGCCTCTACTAGCTTGTATCTAGACAGGTATGTATTGTTTGGAAAAATCACAAAATCTCTATAGTACCAAAATTATAGGAAGTTCTTCTATACTAACCCTCAAATTCTATCTTAGGGTAATGATCTATAATCATAGTTTTTCTAAATTTAGATTTCAAGGTTTGTACTAAACTTCCTTTGATACCAACTGTAATGCCCCAACCCCAGTTACCCAGATTCAGTGCATAATTACATAACATTTGCATGATACAAAAAATCATGTCCTGAAAGACTGATCAGTTTAGTAGCCTTGGAAGTACTAGATGTCACGAACCAGACCGGGTCGCCATCCGACCTGGCGCCTGACCCAGTCCGCGGCAAGACCCGAAGGGCGTCCCCGATCCCCACGGGCTGGAAACTAGTGTCAGGCATCAAAACATGCAGTTGGGAACGATTTAGCCCAGAAAATAAAAGACATAAAAACAAAAAAATAAACAGAACAAAACAATTAAACACTAATAGTGGGAAATAAAATAAAGATAGGCAATTAGGCATACCTCCAAGTGACCCCATGGGTCACCACCAAACTTATAACCACGCTCGCTCGAAGAGCGATCCAAGTCTATAACCTGAAACTGAAAATTAAAGTAGGCGTGAGCACCGAGATGCTCAGTAGGAAAGCCAAGGAATAACCATGCCCTATGCCCTTACCTATAAAAAAAATCCAATTATGCTAGTTTGAAAATATGAAATAATAAAATAATGTTTTTTTCTTTTCAAATCCAAATCACAAGTTGACATTTTTATGAAAATCATTTCTATTCCACCATATTTTCAAAATCGATTCCAAGAGTGCATTCACCTTTTGAAATTGCAAGAAAAACAGTTTAATTTGAAACAGGGTTTTTCACAATGAGATAGTAAGTATGAAACAACTGAAAATAAAGTTACATCGCTAGAAGCATGTCACAAAAGAGCATCATGGGTAGCCCCTATAGGTAGCTAGAAAAAAAAGTGGGAACCTAGAGACCTCGTACCTCGGTGAAACGTGGCTTAGAAGGCCACGACCCTCAGAAAACGTGGCTTAGATGGCCACGACCCTCACAAAACGTGGCTTCGATGGCCATGACCCTCAGAAATTCATATGTTTAGTTAGTGTTGTTGCATCAATCCTGCTAGACAACCCGGGACGAACCCCTGCCGTGTCATCTAACATACTAGTCCTGGTCGCCCAGCTAGGTACTCAGGGTTTCCCATGTGCTCTATTTCAAAGGGTGGTGAGGTTTTAACAAAAACATATAAAGAACATAACACTTTATTACCCAAATTCCATTTCACCACTCACCACCGTTCTCCCTCCTTAAGTGCATCCCCCTTTTTATGTCACATAACCTCGCACAAGCCTCTTTATTAGGCACATATCACAAATCACACACTTAACACACACATCATGTTTCTACAACAATGGGGCATGCCTTAAGAGGGGTTTTGTTTTACTTTCGCAAACCATTCTCAAAGTGCCAGACGATCTTAATTAATTACAATAAACACATTTCATTTTTGAACACAAAATCACCCAAAGCTTATGTTTCCAAAACCATTTGAAAGTTCAACTAAACAACCAAGGTACTATATCTTTAAAAGCAAGCTAGAAAACATGTTTAAATCTAAAAAAACCATTTGAAATACTTATTACACACTAAAATCATTAAGGAACCCACTTTTAAAGAACCATGACCATTTGTCTATATACACACATATATATAGCATGTGCATTTCATATAAAAGTATAATACACATTTAAAGAACACCAAGCAAAGATGGAAATTCTAATTAAAGATTATGGCATAGGGGACCTACCTCAAGACACGCAGCTTTTGACAAGGGTAACCCGATACCGCTTCACCGCCATGCATATACATTTTCATGCATATGCATATACACAGGTCCTTACTTCCGATGACTCGAACCCCCGAGGAAGGGACCATTCACTATACATATAATTTAATAAAGGAATTAAACATTTAAACAATTTATAAAGCATTTGAAATATCACATTAAAGGTTTATACCAACAACGCACTCAAAAATCCTTCCTAATACCAAGCGCACCATGATGCAACACCAAAAACATGATAAAACAGACTTTTCAGCACTTGCGCGACATAATAAACCCACAGCAAAGTTTATAAAACACTACGAAAAGCTCAGCACGGGTTTTCACAAAATCAGAGCATTCATATTAAATGAACACACTAAGAAACACATCTAAATCATATTAAACCTTAAGTGAAACTATATTCGCACCAATAAAGATAATCAATGAGTACACTAAATTAATTAAATAAGAAAATTAATTTTTCAAGCAACACATATATGCGGAAACACACCTTCGGTATCGAAACTTTGCAAACACGATACGCAAACTCCGCCGCATGACAACCACACCACAAACAATGCAATTAATCCTTAAAAACAATCAATCGGATCAGTGACACAATAATCGGACCAAACACGAATCCAAAATCCAAATTGAAACTCAATCAAATTACAAGAACTAACAACCGAGGTATAGCACACTTACGACGAGCAGTCCGAAAGGCTGGCCGGAGGTCGGTGGAGGGTGTCGGGGTTTGCGAAATGCTGAAAAAAAGGAGAAGGCCGCTGAGAATTCGGTTGAACAAAGGGGAGGTTCGCTGGGGGTCTCCACCGAACCTAGAAGAGGCGGCAGCATGGTGCCGCCATGGGAATGGTCCGTTGGAGCTTCGGCCGAACCCCGGGGAGCTGCGCGGATGGTCGGATGAGGGTGAGAAGGGTCACAGCTCAAAGGGGGTTGTGTGACGGCGGGGGTCGCGCGAGGTGGGGGAGGGTGTGTGGCGTGCGGCGTGTGGCGTGTGGTGTGCCAAAGGAATCCGGAGAGATGGTAAAGAGGCTTGGGTAGTCGGTCTGGCCGGAAGAGCGGCGCCGCGATGGGAGAGAAACGGGGCGCGCGCGGAGGGATCTCGGGGGAGAGGGTGTCACACCGCCATGGTTCACCGGAGAGGAGGGAGTCTTGCCGGAAGGAGTGAGAGGAAGGGGCGGCTAGGGTTTGCAGGAGATGAATGCTACAAGGGAGAAATGGGGAAGAAAGGGTGAGGCGCGACCCACCACGGCGGAAGAGGGAGGGAAGAAAAGATGGGGGGAAAAGAGTAAAAATGAAATAAAATAAAACAAAATAAAAATGAAAATAAAGAAAATAAAAAGAGGATAAAAAAGGAAAACTCAATCCGTTCTAAATAAAAATTATAATAATAATAATAATGATAAGTTAATAATTCTATAAATATAAATTTGTTCAACATCCATAACCAAATTAAAGAATCAATTGAAATAATTACAATCCCAAAAATATTATTATTATTATTATTATTATTATTATTATTAAGAAAACTTTTAAATAATCTCACTTTATTTGTTCGTTATTTTATTTTATGAACACTTCAATGTTTACCCTACTACTTAATTAATTAACCACGTACCAGGCAGGGTGCACGAACAACTAACGAAGCCACGCGGCTTCGCCCGTTCCTCGTCCGCGCGCCTGCCACTACCAAGCCAAAACACTCGTGTACCATCAAAACGCAAAAACTCACGTCGGGTCCGGAAAAGTGCACGGTCGGGCGCAAGGTCGCGCACCCAAAAAAACACATTTAATAATAAAACATCGTCCAAAATACGATTTGGCGCTACGCACAGTCGCGCGTACGGACGCACACCTGTATAAGATCCCAAACCCCTTTTAAACTAGAACCAATTCAAACCGCAACTCAAAAGAAAGACCAGAAATAATTAAATGAAAATAAATCATGGTCGGGGTGTGACAATTCTCCCCACCATGAAACTTTTTGCCCCCAGAAAGTCCCAAAATACCAGGTCAACCAAGGGTTCCAAGTGAGGCCGCGAAGATGCTTAAAACAAAACCTCAAATCTCCCAAAGACCGAGCATTTAAAATGTCGATGACCTGAAACATCAAAGATCTGAAAACTAGAATCACCAAGCAAAATGACCAACAACAAGGAATTCACCTTGAAACACAACCACAACATGGAACACCCCGACCCCTAACGTAGGTATCATCAGTACCACTCGAGATCTCCAAGAACGCTCGTCAAGCGACCCACTACTTAAGCTATCCAACCAACATGGTCGAGGTTGGGCAGAGCAGAAGCAAGGGGTTGCTCCGCCAAGCGCACTTTGAAAACAGAGCCTTCCACAAGCCCGTCTTATGGTGGTCTCCCCACCATATTAGGGTTCTCGGCAAACATTTGTTCTCCAAACCAAAACGACTCCCAAACCCAGACAACTCTAACACTGGCTTGACCCTCAGAGTTCCCTATGTTGAACTAACACAAGACGAGACATCGGCGAGACCCGCATAGGGTCTCCCCACCATTTTAAAAATTCCTAACACCACGAAACCCACGTGGGCATTCCTAGTTTACTTTAAGCAATACCGATTGAACCCTTCATCGTGAACCCGCCACACGGGCCGACCCGCACTGATCATTCCTATAGTGGACAACACTCTGCCACGTGAGATAGCTTTGATAGCAGAGACCCATAACCAGGAGATGAACCAGACAGGTGCACAACGTTTCCAAAAGACATGAGTATCTCTGACCGCAAGAAGTTTCATGAAGCACACCCACTATTTTTACAAGAATATGGGTTTTTCTGAACCTCTTTAAGGCCCAAGAGGAACTCCCATAAAATAAGACCACGACAAGTAGACAAGGGATCCATTCCCCTGACAACAAGAATAACTCCTTCGGAGAGGGTACCACAATAGGGAAATTTAAGTTTTTCCTATCCCGACATTGCGGACTAAAGTTAGACCAAGCCCGTCCCACGTCTGACGAGTCCTGACTGCGCGCAAGCTTCACCCCGAGACCTATGGCTGGGGAACTGATGTCTGAAGCATCTCCAGCCTCGCGGTCACAAGTTGACCACTTCTAACTGGAACTTCCTCCGCTGGAAAAGCAGCCTGCATACTTCTCCTCGTGTCTCGCGCGGCCACTCTATTAACATACCAATTTAGAATTGCAGCGAACGACCTAGAGTGTCTAACTGACCACACTAGAGATAGGAGGTTGAGCGGTCTGTCCGACACGCAACACAAACTGATGGAAGGAGCACTCCACGAACAAGTCCCTTTGGTTCACACTCTTCATCAAATGAGAGACCTACTCTTACCACAATATAAGTAGGACCAACAACTTGTACTTTTTTTTGACCGACGATTCCACACTACTTCTGGGGCACATGGAACTAGCTCATCAGAAACGTCAACACACCTCCTTCGCCGCATGTTGACTGGTCAAGAACCTACAAGATCAACCAATTTCCCTCACCTTCACTTCCTTAGGTACAATCATGGAATGAGGCTTGTCTTGAGGATTGCTCACAATGTCCCCATTTGCAACGAAAATGGAACGATCACCATTCACTAGTTTAGTCTCACTCCACCAGACGTACTCGAGACAATCTTACATTCGCACAACATTTGAAGTTCCTTCAAAACCAAAGACACTTCCAACTTTCCCAAATCACTCAATGACATCCAACTGACATCGACTTCTATGAACAGTCGACGCCACCAAGCAGAACCCAACTCTGCCACTCCACTGAGAGTCTGGGTCGGGCCAAGAACTGAGAGAGACCTGCTGGAACCCATGGAACGTTTCTAGGGGCATATCCCAGACAAGAAACACAAAACAACCTTCCACAAATCCAAACACATCACAAAAAAAACACCAACATTCCAGAAACAAATCCAATAATTCCAATTTAAAACATCAATTCATTTTCAAAGAAAACACTCACTTGAAAAACCAAGCCCTTCACAATAAGCCCCAAAGCTATTTTAAAAAAATCCATCTTTACTCTAAACGCAATGTCATTTTTTTTCATTTTCAAAACCATTTGTGCACAAAACCCCATTTAAGAAAAGGCCCACTTTCTAGGAAATAAGAAGAAACCTTAGAAATCAATCAACCACCACTGATATTCCATGGTGCCTCGCAAGTATGCATTTTCGTGCCACTCAGGCACCCGTCCACACGATCCACCAACTGTCCATTAATCAAGTCCATATTCACATGCGAGCACCCATAGGAATACCACTAGAAAGAAACAAGGCTACTCCGCTTTCAAAACAAAAAATTCTCAATATCAGAAAATACCTTCTTCTTTTCAAACTCGTTTCAAAAATTCAAGGTAAATTTGAAGAATGCTTTCCATTTCTAAAACAGCCCATTTCAATTTCAGATGAGCCAGAACATCCCTTTAGAAATTCAACGTTGAAAAATCAACGCCAAATTCCAAAAACAAGGTCCAAGAGAAACGCACCCCAAATATCATGACAACTGCAAATAAGAGCAACAGCAAAGTCTGCTTCCCTTTTTAAAGGAAAACAATATCGCGCCAATCCCAAAATTGGAGCAAGATATCACAAACATTAAAACACATGGGCGGAGGACTAGTGGTCGTGTCTAACCCAACTACATGGTTTAGCAGACCATGCCCTAGGCAAGCACCAACCACTAGGAGTGTCGAACCGTACTCTCAGGAATCACATGGGTCGCTACTCCATGTGAAACCGTGCGCAGTACCGATTTACTCCTATCTTCATCCCCCATCCACAAAGACCAAAGCCAAAACATAAATCCCAGACTATCCCTGGTTACTTGAGGATCGGAACAAGTAATAGTTCGCGATGCTCTTCTCGCACTTATCCCTCAAGTACCGACAATTCTATCTATGATCTACCTGACACCCCAAATAACAAGAACAAAACCATGCCCTCCGATACCATTTTGTCACGAACCAGACCGGGTCGCCATCCAACCCAGCACTCGACCCTGTCCGCGGCAAGACCCGAAGGGCGTCCCCGATCCCCATGGGCTGGCAACTAGTGTCGGGCATCAAAACATGCGGTTGGGAACCATTTAGCCCAGAAAATAAAAGACATAAAAACAAAAAAAATAAACAGAACAAAACAATTAAACACTAACAGCGGGAAATAAAATAAAGATAGGCAACTAGGAATACCTCCAAGTGACCCCATGGGTCACCACCAAACTTATAACCACGCTCGCTCGAAGAGCGATCCAAGTCTATAACCTGAAACTGAAAATTAAAGTAGGCGTGAGCACCGAGATGCTCAGTAGGAAAGCCAAGGAATAACCACGCCCTATGCCCTTACCTTTAAAAAGAAATCCAATTATGCTAGTTTGAAAATAAGAAATAATAAAATAATGTTTTTTTTTCTTTTCAAATCCAAATCACAAGTTGAAATTTTTATGAAAATCATTTCTATTCCACCATATTTTCAAAATCGATTCCAAGAGTCCATTCACCTTTCGAAATTGCAAGAAAAACAGTTTAGTTTGAAACAGGGTTTTTCACAATGAGACAGTAAGTATGAAACAACTGAAAAGAAAGTTACATCGCTAGCAGCGTGTCACAAAGGAGTGCCATGGGTAGCCCCTGTAGGTATCTAGAAAAAAAGTGGGAACCTAGAGACCTCGTACCTCGGTGAAACGTGGCTTAGAAGGCCACAACCCTCAGAAAACGTGGCTTAGATGGCCACGACCCTCAGAAAATGTGGCTTAGATGGCCACGACCCTCAGAAATTCATATGTTTAGTTAGTGTTGTTGCATCAATCCTGCTAGACAACCCGAGACGAACCCCTGCCGTGTCATCTAACGCACTAGTCCTGGTCGCCCAGCTAGGTACTCAGGGTTTCCCATGTGCTCTATTTCAAAGGGTGGTGAGGTTTTAACAAAAACATATAAAGAACATAACACTTTCTTACCCAAAGTCCATTTCACCACTCACCACTGTTCTCCCTCCTTAAGTGCATCCCCTTTTTATGTCACATAACCTCGCACAAGCCTCTTTATTAGGCACATATCACAAATCACACACTTAACACACACATCATGTTTCTACAACAACGGGGCATGCCTTAAGAGGGGTTTTGTTTTACTTTCGTAAACCATTCTCAAAGTACCAGACGAGCTTAATTAATTACAATAAACACATTTCATTTTTGAACACAAAATCACCCAATGCTTATGTTTCCAAAACCATTTGAAAGTTCAACTAAACAACCAAGGTACTATATCTTTAAAAGCAAGCTAGAAAACATGTTAAAATCTAAAAAAACCATTGGAAATACTTATTACACACTAAAATCATTAAGGAAACCACTTTTAAAGAACCATGACCATTTGTGTATATACACACATATATATAGCATGTGCATTTCATATAAAAGCAGAATACGTATTTAAAGAACACCAAGCAAAAAATGGAAATTCTAATTAAAGATTAGGGCATAGGGGACCTACCTCAAGACACGCAGCTTTTGACAAGGGTAACCCGAGACCGCTTCACCGCCATGCATATACATTTTCATGCATATGCATATACATAGGTCCTTACTGCCGACGACTCTAACCCCTGAGGAAGGGACCATTCACTATACATATAATTTAATAAAGGAATTAAACATTTAAACAATTTATAAAGCATTTGAAATATCACATTAAAGGTTTATACCAACAACGCACTCAAACATCCTTCCTAATACCAAGCGCACCATGATGAAACACCAAAAACATGATAAAACAGACTTTGCAGCACTTGCGCAACATAATAAACCCACAGCAAAGTTTATAAAACACTAAGAAAAGCTCAGCACGGGTTTTCACAAAATCAGAGCATTCATATTAAATGAACACACTACGAAACACATCTAAATCATATTAAACCTTAAGTGAAACTATATTCTCACCAATAAAGATAATCAATGAGTACACTAAATTAATTAAATAAGAAAATTAATTTGTCAAGCAACACATATATGCGGAAACACACCTTCAGTATCGAAACTTTGCAAACACGATACGCAAACTCCGCCGCATGACAACCACACCACAAACAATGCAATTAATCCTTAAAAAAAATCAATCGGATCAGTGACACAATAATCGGACCAAACGCGAATCCAAAATCCAAATTGAAACTCAATCAAATTAAAAGAACTAACAACCGAGGTATAGCACACTTACGACGAGCAGTCCGAAAGGCTGGCCGGAGGTCGGCGGAGGGTGTCAGGGTTTGCGAAATGCTGAAAAAAAAAGGAGAAGGCCGTTGAGAATTCGGTTGAATAAAGGGGAGGTGTGCTGGGGGTCTCCACCGAACCTAGAAGAGGTGGCAGCATGGTGCGGCCACGGGAATGGTCTGCTGGAGCTTCGGCTGAACCCCGGGGAGCTGCACGGATGGTCAGACGAGGGTGAGAAGGGTCAGAGCTCAAAGGGGGATGCGTGACGGAGGGGGTCGCGTGAGGTGGGGGAGGGTGTGTGGCGTGCGGCGTGCGGTGTGCCAAAGGAATCCGGCGAGATGGTGAAGAGGCTTGGGTAGTCGGTCCGGCCGGAAGAGCGGCGCCGCGATGGGAGATAAACGGGGCGCGCGTGGAGGGAGCTCGGGGGCGAGGGCGTCACACCGCCATGGTTCGCCGGAGAGGAGGGAGGCTTGCTGGAAGGAGTGAGAGGAAGGGGGCAGCTAGGGTTTGCAGGAGATGAATGCTATAAGGGAGAAATGGGGAAGAAAGGGTGAGGCGGGACCCACCACAACGGAAGAGGGAGGGAAGAAAAGATGGGGGAAAAAGATTAAAAATGAAATAAAATAAAACAAAATAAAAATGAAAATAAAGAAAATAAAAATAGGATAAAAAGGAAAACTCAATCCGTTCTAAATAAAAATTATAATAATAATAATAATAATAATAAGTTAATAATTCTATAAATATAAATTTGTTCAACATCCATAACCAAATTAAAGAATCAATTGAAATAATTACAATCCCAACAATATTATTATTATTATTATTATTATTATTAAGACAACTTTTAAATAATCTCACTTTATTTGTTCGTTATTTTATTTTCTGAACACTTCAATGTTTACCCTACTACTTAATTAATTAACCACGTACCAGGCAGGGCGCACGAACAACTGACGAAGCCATGCGGCTTCTCCCGTTCCTCGCCTGCACGCCTGACACTACCAAGCCAAAACACTCATGTACCATCAAAACGCAAAAACTCACGCCGGGTCTGGCAAAGTGCACGGTCGGGCGCAAGGTCGCGCACCCAAAAAAAAACATTTAATAATAAAACATCATCCAAAATACGATTTGGCGCTACGCACAGTCGCACGTACGGATGCACACCTGTATAAGATCTCAAACCCCTTTTAAACTAGAACCAATTCAAACCGCAACTTAAAAGAAAGACCAGAAATAATTAAATGAAAATAAAGCATGGTCGGGGTGTGACACTAGATACATTCATAAGTTTTACATTACATTATGAAATAAAAACATCAACAAAATTTTGTCCCCTTTTTTAACACACTTATATCCTTATCCTATCCCTACAGGTCAACCATAAAATACATCTTTACATCCTGGGAAAAATAAAACATATAAAGGGGTGAGCTCAGATGCTCGGTAAGGATAACAATATAGCGGAAACTTGTGTAAATAAGCATAAAAATTTAAGGCAATGTATAACACTAAAACAAAATCCTTTAAAACATAAACTTCAGAATAATATGGAAAAGATAAAATCAAATAATTCTATTTAATTATTCACATGGATATTCTACTAGTTGAATAATCACATGCAATATCAATAGCCACTTTCATAATGATGGAATGCATAATTCCAGACTTCATAACCACATAGTCAAGGCTGTGTTCCAAGACTACAAATAATATATTTTCAAGGCCTTGTGACAAGACACTAGTTTGTCTCATGAGACCTACCGATGCATCGAGGAGCTATAGTGGGCTCCATTCGTCACTTACTAAGTCCAATGCATTCCTTATATGAAAATATTTAAACATAACATAAACATTTGTATTAAAACTAGCATACAAAATCTCAATACTTTATCCATAAACCATGAATGGTATAACAATAACACATCCATAGTCAAATATATCAAAAATCCTTAAATACAATATGGAAGATTTGTATCATAATAAATCAACTTCAAACAAGTTTAAAATCCATCAAAGGATTTTGACATAGATGAAATCAAAACTTTTTGAGAGAAATATCTCTTTCTATTTTGAAACCATTTAAAAGTCGTATAATTATAAAAGAAAACATTTATTTTGAAAATATTCCTATAAGCTTCTATGGGAAGATTCAATGATGTTATAATGGCAGAAAATAGTCTCACCCTCCGTATAAGTTAAAAAAAATACATTCTTACCTTAATTTTGTCGAAAAGGTCACAAAGTACCTTGTTTGGAAAACGATGGAAAGATTCCTTTCAAAACATATAAGGTCAAATAAGGGTATAAATGACTTTAACACATTGTCTAGTAAATAGTAAAAATGTTTTGAAATACATTTTTAAGAAAACACGAATGTGGATGATAAAGAGGTTCCAGTAGATACTTACGTAAAAACAACCTCGGATAATAAAGAGATTGTGAAATTAACCCTCACCTTGTACTTTTCCTTAGTCGATGGTATGTTAAACTCTTGTATAATAGTTAAAACATTGTTATTAAGTTATAAAAGAACTATATACATAAATATGATATCATATATGATCTTATAATATTTCTTTGTTAATAATATTTTAGTAGTATCATCGTTTCAGGTGTTAACTGATTTGTTTTCCTTTATATGATTGCTTACGTAAGACATTTTTGTTATGAATAGGATGTATTTGATTCATATACAGAATGATATCATTTTCATAAACATTATTTTTAATCCTAAAATGAAAATTATTCTTTAATTATAACGATGGGGAATGAATATCATCGCGTTCGTGGAGACGGTAATCCGTACGTACGCATGAGCGACAATATCATTATATTGATAGAGAAATAGTATGTAATTGGATGGTATATAATATATACAGAATAATTAACATGTTATATTTATTATTTACATTATTTATACTCATTATTATACCCATCCAAATAATGAAGTGTTTGAATAACAAACTACACCACGACGTGGAGACGGTAAGTCGTACGTACGCACGTAAGGTGACTTTGTCATTCATATGATGGATAGAATAATGAATGTGGTTGTAAAATTTTTATAATAACATCACAGTATATAGAATATACTGTAGTTATTATTTTAGAATGGAAATAACAAATAAAAAAGGAAGTTTAAGAAGAAAAGAACTTGAAAGAGGTGATGAAATATTTACCTTTTCTTCGGGTTCTTCCTTTTCATTTAATCAAAATGGATCTTTAGGTTGGATTTAAGATCAAAGTAAGGACTCTAGGTTGAAGGGAGGATAGTTGAGAGGATATTTGGGCAGGTTTTGGCCGATCCAAAAGGATTTGTAGGTGTAAAATTAAGAGAAGGGGAATTGCCCTTTTACAAGAGAGGTGAGGGTCACTTTAGGAAAAGCTTGAAATATTATTTTATATTAAAATAATTTTCGGTTTCTAATGGATCCAAAATGAATTATTTAAAGGATAAGGTAGGTATGGTTTGAAAACCTCTCATCCAATAGGTTTTAGACAGGTTTAGGTTATCATATTAAACTTATCTTTTATATTTAACTCTTAGTTAAATAGTTTGACGTTTACCATTTCTCTTGGTATTTTTATATTATATAGTTAATAAACTTACTATAACAAGCCAATAGAACCCCATGTGGTTCATTATTAATATATATAACCTTATCTAAGTCCTTTGGCTGATCCTTATATTTTTATGCATATTATATCAATTAATAATATAATATCTGTTTTAAAAACTCAATTATGTCAATTTTGACACTATTTAGTATTTTATTTTTTTGAAAGCCATAAAAACATTATCACTTTGAATAAATTTTATTTAACCAACCCTAACATGTCATATTAACATATAAAATTATTTTAATTTATCATAAGTCTAAATTTACATTTATTTTGATATTTATAATATCAATTATTTTAATATTTCATTAATAAGGTAATTACTGTATCATCATTGTGTCATAAATAAATTAAATTATATAATGACTAAAAATTATAAATAAAATACCATTATATAGGAAATATTTTTAAATTTATAATTAATATTTATAGTCAAACTTATATTGTGTGTAACCCTATATTAAAAATGGTTTAGTTGTTAAACTTTGAATTTAACTCTTTTAACTCTTCTTTAAATAAAATAATAATAAATGTTCTAATCTAATCCAAGTGGACCAAAGGGGATAATATTTAATTCATAAGGTAGTTTTTGGTTGACTTACACTTATCCAATAGAATTAGTACATGTGTTAGGGTAATTATGATATCATTTTTACCCTTAATTACCCTATTTACTTTTAACCGTGGTAAATAAAAGTAAAAAGTTACTATTCACCAAAAATTATTTTCATCTTATTGAACCACATTTTACTTAGTGATATTAACCATGTCTATCATATTTTTTAAATTCAACTCACAGAAGTGGTAAAATTAAGTTTTATGCAAATTTGTAAATGCTCCTAGGAAGTGGGTAAAAGACGGTAAAAAGTTCAATAAAATTTTTATATATCTAAGATTATTATAAAATTAATTCAATGAATTAAATTGAACTTATATAGGTATTATGTATCTATTTTGACCTAAAATAAATTTAAATAAAATAAATAATTATTTAAATAAAAATTCGGTTTTAACCAATAACGCAGTGTTTTTTACTATTCATCAAAAATTGAAAGTTTTCATAAAAATACCAAAACTTCACCCTAAGATAATTTCAATATTCCAAATTCAAAAATTAATTCCATTTTGAAAAATAAAATTTATAAAATTTCAAAAAGTGGGTATTACTATTCATAACGGCTAGTTTGATTGGTCGTGGTGTGTTAGAATCTCGAAGTTGCGTACAATGCAAGTTATTGCATTATTCAAAGGGAAACATACCGTGGAAGCTTGGGGTGTTACAAAAAATCTTTTAATTAATTAATTACAACTCAAATCACACTCTTCAATATTATGATTTCAACCTCCATAATTATTTCCTCTTTCATGGTATGAATCTACATTTTTTCACACCTAAACTATGTTAATCGCTTATTTATCCAATGATATAAATTAATTATGTGTTTCAATTCCATATAGGTCATTTAGAACAAACTTTTATATCAATCCATTATCCAGCTCCACATACACACCCTAAGCCTCATATACACTCTTCTTGATAGAATATAATATTGAATTTTATAAATTAGGATTATCCATACAAAATACATGCACAAAAATAAAATTTCCATTAATTTTTTAAAAACAATCCTTTAACTAATGATATGAAAATGGAATCCCCGCCTTAGGGCCCAATGATAGTGATATTCCTATTAAAATTTGAGCATTTGAAATTTCCACCACTGAAACATATTTTTTCAATTTATATTCTTTTTGAGAAACATGGATAGGTATACCTTATTCATTCATTTCAACTTGTAAATAAGACATAAATTCAATGGGATGGATATTGATATCCCCACTAGACATAGATATTCCAATCAGAGGTAACGAGTGGGGAGAATCATCAAAAACATTTCCCATTAGCACCATCTTCTCATTAGGTCCAAGCTTGTACAACTACGTAGTATGTCCCAACCTGATATAGGAATAGATGAATTATCACCATGATTCATAGTATACCATATTTATAAAACAAAATTCCACACCAATCGTAATCCAAAAAGATTCACCTCGTGGCATGGACTCGTCATAAAACTAGATTTTTTCACTGATAATTCAATATAATGACCATGGATAGAAACCTCTTTATTTTAAATAATTTATATAACATTAAATTAAATCTTACAAATTATCACATCAACCAAACAATGTATGGTTTAGTTTCTTTAAGGAATAGTTACATATGCATCTTATTTTACAAAACTTGTGGATATTTAATCATAATCAAACCATAATATACTCCCTTCAAATCTACTCATATTTCATACTCATATTCATTACATGGAGGATAGAAGTATAAGAAAGGGTTCATCTCAGATATTGGATAAGGGTAAACATAAGAAATAAAAATAAACGGTCATAAGTGGTCATAGGATGAGAATATCAATCTTATAATGATATATAATAAAATAATTCCCAAAAAAATCATAAATCATATATCATGATTCATTTCATAAGGCTTGGAATAACAAAGTTCAAAAATAATGGGACATGATAGTATAAAATAGAAATAATAATATGCATGAGATTATGGTATAAACATATGATTAACAATGTATATCATTTTAAACATATCATAACCACAATTATTTCCACGCATATTCTTGTGAGTATATATTAACTATAATTATACTCTTGTACAAAATTTTGAGAGTAGATTAACCATAATGTTACAGATACCCAAAAATTCCATAATATCTTAACCATAATTATTCCAACTCACAAACTTGTTAGAATATATCAACAGAAATCATATAATCAACCAACCTTATGGTCATAGATTCCCTAAAATTATACCCACACACATCCTTGTTATAATATCTAAACTAAAATTATACCCGCACACCAAATCTTAATCTCATGAGTTATGAAATCGTATTCAATGCATTGGGGGTGATATATGCCTAAATGTCCCGAAGGCCTTCATTTTTATTGATTTTTGATAACCCCCCTTTCAAGAAATGAGGGGGAACCCTTTACACGGCTCATAGGCTCAGAGATTACATGGCCAGTAGGCTTAATAGATTACATGACCTGAAGGTCTTAGGGAATTCAACCATACTATCTACAAGGAACTGCCCCTCCATAGCATCTGCATCGTGATAATAGATCTCCACCTTTTCATGTCCTTCTGGATAGACTTCCCATGCAATCACAGGCTGGTCCCAATGGCATAGCCATACCCTCTCATTCTCCAAGTAATATTATATGGTGTTCATGAAAAATATCTTCTAGGGAAATAATTCCATGATATATAGTTAAATAAATTTATGTAAACCCATAAAATATATTTTAGGAATATATCATTACCAATGTCCAAAATTGATATGATTTTGTTCATATTTATTGGTATTTATAAAATAATCACCTTTCAAAAATTAGGAAATGAAATATTAAAATCATTATTTAGAGATAAATTTCATTATAAAATGATGAATGAGACAAAAAGGATTAAAAAATAAGATGTTCCAACATTTAATTTCCCAAAGAATAATCTATAATAGATCCATGAAAGGGACATAATGTTTTCAAAAAGTAACTGTAAATAATTGGAAGAAAATTAAAATTTAAAATAATCTTCATTAATTGATCCTTTCAAAAAACTATAATGGTTATCAAAATGAAAATTTAAGTGGATGATAAATAAATTGACATTTAAATTGATGGAAATCATTTTTAAAATCTTGAAATAACATTGATGGAAAACCACATTGTTAAAAGTGTTATAAAAAATACTTTTTAAAATAAGAGAAGATAAATATAAAGTTCACTTGAGCTAATAAAATAAGTAGCTTCCAGAATATAAAGATGATAATTAGTGTAATGGTAAGTATATACATGGAGGGAAACCCATTATTATAAATTATGGAATTATTCTCACCAATGAAATAAATTTCATTTCAAATCCAATGAATGGAGAATATTTTAATTTTAAATAATTTTCCTATGAGTTGAAGATAATGTTTCATGGATAAAAATATTATAGTGGATGAAATAAATCATGTAATAATAATATCAATAATATGAATTATAAATCAATGAAAGGATTTGAGTTAGAAAAAACATAAAACATTTGTATCAATATAATCAAAATCAATTAAAATAGATAATATAATATTAATAATGAACTAAAAAAATAAAATGAATGTGGAAAAATTTATTCATTAGGATGTAATAACACTTTAGTAATGATATAATGGTCTGTAATAATTAATATGTCTCATGTAATTAAATGTGATGTAAAAAACACCTCACATTGTTTCCCCACATAGTATAATGAACAATAATATCCTTTATAACAAACATATATATCTTAATATTATATTTTATAACCATATTGAAATCTAAAACCCTTTACAAATAGAATTTCTTATTATACTATACATGTATATTAATTAATTATTATTTATTTCTAATATTAGGTGTGAGTAATGTTGACCATTTTGAAAATGTTTTGTAATAGCTTTTTTGTAATTTGTTATTCTCTAATACTTAATAATTATTTTTTCATAAAATTTATTTTAATTTTGGTTTTATAATTACATAGAATTTTATAATTTCAATTTTTAATTATTTCAGTTTTTATCTGTGATAATGAATTTGGGTTAGAGATTATTAAGTTAATTTAGAATGAATGGATATTATCTATTAATGAGTAAAATATTTATACTATCAATCCATGAAAAAAAATTATTTACTTATTAGTATAAAATATTACTTTTCTATAGTCATCCTTGATATAAACAAATAATAATGATTTTAAAGGTGGTTAAACTAAACCAACTAGAACATGATACTATGTATGTGTGAGTATGGATATGGAAGATAATATTTTGTTGTAATATCACTATCAAAAATTGTATAATGAAACTATTTATATGATACATAGATTATTATTTATAATTTGGATGAGATATAAAAAGAGGGTAAGTGAAAAATATGTTTTCACATAGGAATAATTCATCTTGGTATTTTCATCTTAGGTGTGCAGTTTTACAATGATTAGTTACTGCTAATTTATGTTATAGAATGACTATAGAATATTTACAGAATATAAATCACGTCATGATAAGATATATATTCTATAAAACCATTTCTAGTACCCTACTTTAATGTTGGTGATGAAAAATGAAAATTTTCCTTCATGGAGGCGGTAGTCTTCCTGCCCAAATGAGCAATATTTTAAATTTTTTGATTATATAAGAGGGGAATTGATTCTGTTTATAACATAAATATTATAATATTATTTTATCTTATTTATACTGATGTCATTATATACATATGGTAAGAATTTATTTTGAGGAGGTTTGATGGGAATGATAATGAAAGGGAGTTAAATTATATGTAATACTTACATTGAGAATTTAGATCATCACATAATGTATTATATGGAAATGAAGTCTTGAGGATAATTTGTGAGTAAAAATGAATATAAATATGTATAGTATCCATAGCTTAAAAAAATTATAGTTTCAGGGAAATTTTAAGTAAGGATTGTTTCTTGAAATGGGTGCAAATGACCTTCTTTTGTAGGCGAGAATATGGATGAATATTTGAGAAATAATATAAGTTAATGGGTATAAATAAAATTTCAAGAGAGTTAGCCATGTTTAATGGGAAAATTTTAGTGATACATGTATTTATTTATTTAAAACATAAATAAGGAATTCTACAATGTCTACATTTCAAATTGATTTTTAAAAAATTGGGCCATATTAAATTACACATTTAACACTTGTTAATTTCATTAAAATTTTAACATGGTAATTAATTTATTACTAAAATTAAAATATAAACATCTAAAGAAAATAATGAAGTTATAAATTTGAAATTTGAGTCCATTTAATCTAATTTATCTTCTTAATATGATAAAACTACCTTTTATATTAGAACATAGATTGTGTTGAAAAACTATTTTTGTAGAAATGTGTCTCTTTAATCATTATGTGTTATTAATATTATTTATAATTGATTACAACTAAAATGAGTGTTAATTTTTTATATGTGCTAAAACATTATATAAGAGTCATGGATTTAAAAATATCATTTAATTTTAAAAGTACACAATATTTATGAATGTATTATCCTTTAAAAATATATATTTTCTAGTGGTACTTAATATCTACCTTGGAAACATAATTTTATGCTGAAAATTGAAATTTAATTGGGTAACTAATCATAAGATACTAATTAAAAATATAAAATTAAATTTATATTATTAAATTTATAAAATTCTAAATAATTAATTTTAAATATATGTTCACATAACACACAAATATAATTTTTCCAAACATGTATATTCTAAGAATAATGTAAATTTATTACATGAAAAGAAATAAATATCCACTATATTTATACATATTTTATTTTTATATGTTATCCATATAATTTATATAAACAATTATTCAGTCACAATATAATAAAATTCATATCATATGAAAATTTATTTTTTAATAGAATATATTTAACGCAAAAAATGATTTTATTTTTTTATTTCCCCATAGTAATTTAATTTTCTCGATGCATCTGTATTAAAAACAAAATTTATTTCTTTACATGTACACATATTTTATTATCAATTAACATCAATATTTATTTATTAACTCATGAACTAAATTTTAGTAGTTATATATCATTATGTGGTTCAATTTGGATTAGTATTTAATGAAAATAAATATATTGAATACATTTATGCTCAAAATGAAAATACATAATTTAAAATCTTAGTTTTTCACACTATCACCCACCCCTTAAATAAATTATTTCCTAAAAATGTTAAATAATACTCACAAATGTGAAAAAAATATAGATGTATTTATGGTAGGCATGATGTTGGATTTTATTTCAAATATGGTGTCATCCATCTTAACATGGTTAAGTTTAGGAAATTAATTTATTCCTTCACAATAGACATTAATAATATAGGGACTAATACTATCCCTTTATTTCCAATAATATTCATGATTGGGGTTATGGAAAATATAATATAATAAATTTTCCTATATATTTCTTTATCATCCTCATAGTAATAAGTGTTTGTGAGTTGATTTGAGATATAAAATATGATCTATCTATTTTGAAATGATAATGTGTATAAGATTATTTTTAAGAAATTTCATAAATAAACTCATGATTATTTATAAGAATGATAATAAGAATAACATGGGTCAATATCCCAAAGACCTGGAATAATGTTCACATGCCTTGGATTCAATGATGATACCACTAGGTGTTTCTATTTCATCCGATAATATTTTGTGAATACATATATCCAAAAAATATAGTATGATGAATAGGTTTAACAAGAACATATTAATTATCCTTATACAATTTATAGTAGTCATTGAATTGTATTTTTATAATTCCTATTGTAAATAACTTTTTTGGAGTCTATATTTATCTTGAAACCTTAAATTAGTTTTCTAGAATTCGATGTCACCAAATTACCCACATCTAAACCATCACAATACTTGTGGGTCATAAGGGAGAAAATTATTTTTATTCATTAGGTGAAATAAATTAATTATTTAACATGGAATCATATTTCTCATTTCCCTCATTTACCATATATAAAACATCAACTTGTTCCTTTTAAACATTCTCATAGGTTTCTCTTCCCATATTTTTATCATTATGTGTAACGAATTCTGATATTTTTGGTGTGTTATTATATAATTTCATGCATTAATCTAGATTATTTTAACTATAAATTGATTATGCTTGGTTATGGGGATTTAATATTGTTTTCAATTTTTTTAGGACATTTTAGGGTTCATGGATTTACCATAGTTTGTTCAAACAACACTGATCCTCCATGTGAATACGTAGCTTATTGCATGATCTCAAGGGGTGGTGCATGATTATGGACCATAGTTTTTTAAACTATTTAGTCTCACAAAAAAATTAGTGACACACCCTAGTGTACTATAACATGGTTAGTGATTAGTTGGAAAATCAGTTGACCAAACTGGGTGGTTTCCCAGGAGAGTAAGAACACATCATGTGTCTTTTTCTTGATTTTCCAAACTATATAGGAAAACAATCTTCAAGTGAATTTATTATCCAAAAAATAACTTTATCGACCATCAATGACCATTTATAATCATTTATTATATCTATGTTAATCTAACTTGATCCATGAGTTTATTTAAACTTTCCATGATGATTTCAATTCTGGTGTAACCACATGAGTTGATGATCAGGAATTGAGTTATGTAAACTAAAAACCTCTATTATTAGTGATTCTTCTATACCCACCATTCTTCCATTGAAATAAATAAATAATATATAATTTTTCACATGATTTTGGTATTTTGATTCCATCATATGATATATTATTCGATCTACTCTTGAACTAAGGTAATTTTTGAAATTTTTATGGCATCCCCATTACCATATATAAATCTCTAATGAATAGTGGATAAATTTTGATATGTTATCATAGTTTGATAATATTGAGATCAACTTATTATTTAATCTCAACTTAGATATCTATCATGATGTTAGATTCCTTATGGATAAATTTTCATTGAAAATACCAAAGGTTCACTTAGATATTTAAATAAGAATTCAGAATTCATTCTTCAATTAACAACGAATCTGGTCAATTAATATCCTCTTCTTCAAAATACCTAGGAACTAGTTAAGTTGAAGAACTATGTGAGGTATTTGGTTCTAGATCTACCATATTGGAATGGAATCATGAATAATATCTTTACTAAGCATCATATATGATAAAAATAAACTCTTTATAGAAATCATTGATGTGAAAACATGTTTTCAATTATCTATTATAATGATTCATGTTTTTATCCTTTTATTCGTATTGGAGTTATTCATCAAAAATATTATTTTTGGTAGATCCTTGTATTTCAGGGACAATGTATAATATCTTTTCTTGATATTACTTTTATTGGAATTACATGTTTCACCATGCATGATAGTGGTTACATTTTTATCTTTTCATTCCTTGTGAGATCCATATATGATACTTCATTCCATGAGTATACTTATGAAGATTGTTTCTATATTAGTTGTTTATCACGTTTTTATTTATATATTTATTTATTTAAAAAGATGAAAATGTATTGATTTATATGATCTTCACTATTTTATTCCTTATAATTCACTAGGAGATATTATTTAGGAACATTGAATGTTTAAGCCATCATGGAGGACAATCCTTTAGAAGGGGAGATCTCACGACAAGTGATGATGATAATGAAGGACCCGTACATAGGGTTGGGGAATAAAAGTATTCTAACCCGACAATGAAACTCAATGCCTTCAAGATTCTGAGTAAAATGTTCACCATTCATCCCCATGTTGTCAACTGAAACATTATTACTTGTGCATACTGAGTTACATATTCTCAAATTGGCCTCAGGGACTGATGAAAAATATGAAGCATTGTGGATATTGAGTAATAGGTTCATTAGTTGTCATGGTGTACTGACATGAATATTGAGGCCTTAAGGATACATAAAAACATGTTGAACGACCTTGCGGGATGTTATTGACAACATTTTATGCTTTTGATTACCATTCTGACAAGGAATTGATGAATGAAAGGATGGGTATCATGGTGGATTTCTTATCATAATAATTCTCAATACATGATTATTATGTTTCCATGCACATATATTGTAACCATGGAAATTTTTCCTTATTATAATTTCACATGAATTTATTATAATATATTTCTATTTAAAAAATATATATATTTTTGATAGTTTTCATTGAACACAATACTATGTTCAAATGAATAGTGTTACCCTATTAAATTATTATAATATAAATATAGCCTTTATAACCAAGACACTGAAATTGGAGGTAATTATAGGAATAACCCTATTATAAAAATTATTTATAAAGGTTTTATATAATGTAAATGTATTGATTAATTATTAGTAAATAACTAACATATTTTCAGAAAAGACATATTGTGCTACAAAAATAGGATTTTTAAATGTTTTTTTATTTGTGTGTGGATCATATAAATAATTCCAACCATATATAGAAACAGTATTTTATTAGAATAACAACATTTAAAAATTATCATAAAAATATAATATTAGGGGAAAACTTGTATATTTTTTCCAAATATTTGGTTTTCAATGAATAGTAGGAAAATTTCGTTTTTTATAAAACTACAATTTCATTTAATTAAATCAAATACCTAAAAATAAAAAATATAATTAATTTTTTTTCATAATGTGTCATATGATAAATTTTATTTATTATTAAATAAATAATTTCATTCCAATCATCAATTTCTATGATTTTGGTGTAAATAAGTTTTTATGTTGAAAAATGCAGTTTTTCTGAAAACAATTTTTAGGTGAATAATGTTTCTTCAATTTTAATTAATATACATAAACCCTAAAAAGGAACAATTTAAGGATAATTAATTATTTATATTTCTATATATAATAACTTCAATACTTATAATGAATATTTCTAGTCACATGGTTCATGTAAAATCCTCTTTTCATCGAAAAATGAATTTTTATAAAAATTTATTCTTCATTGCACTTTGCGAGTTTAGGATTAAATAATATCCTACCACTTATATTAATTGAATATCACTTTTTCCTTAATTTGAATTAGCATGTTGATATTTGGAAAATATTTTCCTTTTTTGTCATTATTTAATGTAACCAAGGTAATATTTGACACCTTGATTAGGGTAAAATGGATAAAACTAGGTGAAAACTATAAGGTAATACTGTAAAATCTCCCAATATCTCCCCACAATACTCTTGTAAGAGTTCATTTAAAAAATAGTAAAATATTTAATAGATTTATTTCAACTTGATTCAATTTTAGTATGATAATTTTATAAATATTATTTAAATAAATTATAAAAATAAATTATCATCCTCTTTAGTTTAATAAATATTAATATTTTTTACATGGATTAAAATATGCTATGACTGAAAAAAAAAATATTAAATTTACTATGAATATATTATAATAATGTTATAAATTCAATTATAATTTTAATGAATGATATAAATATCTAGAACACTTAAATATTGTTGATCCAGCACTTGAAGAGGCTTATAAAAATAAATGTACTTGGATTTAAATGTGTTACATTTTTGGGGGTTTTGATAATTAAGAAACTTAATGATATTTATGGGTCTTAATGAATTTTTATTAATTTTATAAAAAATTAAATTTGAACTACATTATTTTAATAAATTATTAAATATCAAATGTTTTGGAATATTAGAAAAACAGTGTATTTATGAGACATGATAAATTATATGATATTATCAGAACATAAATATTATTTATATAAATTTATGAAACATATAGAATTATTATTGTATGATATTATACCCAAAACAAACTAAAAATAATTCAAATCATATAATTTTTTTTTATTTTAGGATAAATATGAAAATCATTTTAATGGCCGTTATAGTCCTTACGTAGTAAATGAAAAGTAAAAAAATTATTTTCTAATGATAATAACGGATTTTAAAATAAAACTTTCACAAACTTCAATATCATGAATAAATGATGATATCTATTAGTAGTTTCTATCATAGGTGTAAAATAAAAAAAAATCTGAATTTTTTCGTAGTACACTTGCAATGTGTAGAAATTCAATATAACCTATTAAATATAATTTCATGATATCAATTAAAATATATATTACTTTTAAATTAATATAAAGGATAAAAATAATGAATAATGAAATTTTTTTTATTAATTTTTTTATTAAAATTGATTAATATTATTATAATTTTTTTTAACACTTATGTCATGATGGCGTGATGTATATGAAAACACGATAACAGTAGATAAAAAATAAAAAAAATGCTATGATAATATTTAGATGAGTATTATTATCACAATAATTTTATATATTTTTGTGAAGGATTCTTTATAATCTAATAAATTATATTCTAAATTTTTATTTGTCATGATGATGATAAGATCAAGTGTTGTGAATAGTGATGAAAAAGTCCTTAGTATTTAATGTCATTTATTTTTATTTTTTAAAAATTTATAAAAAATCCATCATGAATCAAATAGATATGGAATTTTAAAAAATATCATCTTTTGTACTTATGAATACCTATTTTTATTTTTAGTAATAAAATTATGTGTAATATCTCGGTATTTTAAAAGGAAACACTATGTATTTAAATGAACTACTAAATACTATGTGACCTTTATAAACTAACCATTAAACATAATTTTTCTGCTTTTGTGTTTTGAATTTTAAAAAACAGACATACAAGGTTGTGGTCAGTATGTTTTAGGGAGCATGATAGAACAAACATATTTTTTGGTGAATAGTAACCAACCCTTATGAATAGTAACATACCCTTTTGAATAATAATGTACCCTTATGAATAGTAACATGACCCCTATCAATAGTAATGTACCCTTATGAATAGTAACTTGACCCTAATGAATAGTAATGTACCCTAATGAATAGCAACTTTAACCTTATAAATGGTAATGTACCCTTATGAATAGAAAATTCGCTAATGAAATTATAAAAAAATTATCCAACATATAAGTGTCGATATGTTATAATTATGTCTTAATATAAGTTAAAAAAAATTTAAAAATTATTGATTAAGTGTTGGTATTTTTGTAAGTCATATATATTACAAATTTATGATTAATGTAATAATTTAAATGAAAATTAATTTTCATAAAATGTATTAATAAATAGGTATTTTTATAAATTATGATTATAATATAATTTTATGAGACCTTATTTAAATTTTCAAGGTGTTATAAAATGAGTTATTATTTTAAAATTGTTATTTTTTGAATAAATTATTATTTTACTAAAATATTAAATTTATCCTTTTTAGAAAAATAGTTTGATAAAATGGAGTTCATTTTTAAATTCTAAATGTCTAAAAATAGTTAAGGTGATTTTTTTGGATTTTTATGGAATACTTTAATATTTAGTGAGTAGTAAAAAATATGGTTTTTTATAAAATACGATATTTTTTATGAAATCTCAAAGACATAATTATGATATAAAATCTATTAAATTTATTTAATAAATATATTATGATTTCATAAGAGTAATTTTGTATAGAAATAATTCAGAACATTGTTGTTATAATTTTTCTCAAGATAGGTATAAAAATTATTATCAGTGCCAACGTAGTGCTTACGCAACATTGGCAATGTCAATTATGGTTATTTATAAATACTAATTGAGTTATAAAAATTATTTCAAAGTCTAATTTATTAATTATTATTAATTATTTATGTTATTTGGATAATAATTATGAGTTTTATAGTTATATAACAATTATATTTTCCAAATGCATGTGCAACGCCTGCACAGGGAAAGAAAAGACAAAATAACAAATTTAAGAAGTTATTTTGACATATATATGAGTGAATATAAATAAGGAATGAATATAGAATTTTTTTTAACCTAATTAATTTATTTTTAAGATATTAATTTTTTATATATATGATATAATTAACTTTAATGCACGTGCAATGCAGAAGTAGTGTTTGTGCAAGTATAAGAAAAATTAATAAAATGTTTTTATTAAAATTATTAGAATAAATAAATGATCTAAATTGAGGATAAAACATTTTATATAATCAAATGTAGACCCTTATAATGTTTTTATTTGTATTTGGGATATTTTTGACCCATATAGATCACATAAGTCCCTTTATACTCATTAATTAAAAAGGAATGACAACTTGTTCACACTATAACTTTCAATTAGTTTAATATTTTAATGAATGGTTTTCCCAAATAGTATTTCATACAGAAATACTATTTTGAAATATAAAACATTTATCTTTCTCATAGAATTTTATTTTTAATTTTTATGTAATAAAAAATGACATTAATGGGTTGAACAATATTGATATTGTAAACATTTAATTAAAGAATAAATCAAATTAATGATATTAAAAATATAAAAATAAATATAAATTGTTATTTTTAATTCATGTCACTATTTATATAGGTAAGTATAATATTTATAATCTATAATAAAAAATTTAATTCTAATTGGAAAATTTGTTTTGATGTGTTTAATGTCTTAATTGTGAATAGTTTTTATTTTGACAAAAATGTTTTTTTTATGAATAAAATATTTTTTTAAATTATTGAAAAATAACAAAATTATTGAACAAGTCCAAAAATTATGATATTACATTGAAAATTTAATCTCCTTTTTTAGGATTTTTTTAGTCTTAAACCCTATAAATAATTATTATATTTAATTAATTTGAGTAATTTCTATGTTACCCCTCACCTCAATTATAAAAGGAGGCTCCCTCATTCACATATTTTCATCACATCAAGCCATATTTTTCGACTAAAATATTCCAAATTCCCTCTTAACCCCTTTACACATTCTTTCTCTCTTGGTGTCACAAAAAATACCTCTTACAAGATCCATAAAGAATTTCTCAAGGAGGAACTTTCAAGAAGTAAGGTTCATTCTTCTTCTCTTTTAATTTATTCTTCCCTTATACCTTACCCCGCACATATTTTCCAATGTTTCATGAAAACTAAAGTGTTACATATATACTTTATTTTTTTTGTTTTTTTATATTCATCATAAAATCTCTCATCTTGTCATTTTTTATTAAATAACAAAATTGTCGTCTATGGTGCGTTAATTCACTACCTTCATGGACGATGGTTTTTCGTTTCCCTTTTACCAAAATCATGTCATGGTTAAATTAAAATGTAATTTTTAAAAAGGAAGTAAATATATATATGTAATAAATTTAGGTTTATTATTTCATTTTTATAAAGAATAACATAATAAACAGACTTTTAAAATCATGAAAAGAGCGCACCTGAAACAATGGAAATAAAAAAAATATTGTTGATAAATGGATGGAAAATGTTATAAAAAGATTATATAAGGTGTTATAAACATGATTTTAGTTATTTAATTATTTAAAAAGACTATTAAAATCATTATATTGGAGGATTACACAAGTTTGAAGTAAGACAAACCTGAGGTAAGAGAATTCTTAACCTGATTTTCATTCTTTGGGTTATCCTTCTACTTTATAATATATGTGCTATTAAAATTGTTTGTGTGATGAATTTGGTTTATATTATTTTGAATTAAGTTTATATATAGTGTATATACATATTCCATCCACTCTATTAAGTATCAATTATATATATGATATTTGTAAGGGGATTTTCTTTTAAAATCCTCTTTTAAAATTCTGTTTTACAAAATTCAAAAGCAATGTTTTAATGCAATTATTTATGTTGTATGATTATGTTATAGTTATTGGGCATTGTTTATGATTAATTGTGGGACCTATATTTCACTCTAATTCATTGGGTATGATTATATTGGAGGTCGACCATATGGTTACTCCATGTGCAATTGTGATGGTTACACCTTAAGGTAGCCATGAGGGTTACATTGCTTGGTAGCCGTGAGGGTTACATTGTATGGTATCTGTGAGGGTTAAAAATTATATGGTAGACATGATGGTTACAATTGTATGTAATTAATTCCCCAAGTTACCAAAATATTTTATTTATATTCTCTGTGGTTTAACAACGTATGTATATGTAGTTGAGGTTTGGCTTAGTGGTAAGCACCCCATAATACTACATGAAAAATGGGGGTTCAAAACCCATTTGGACGCAGGCACTATAGCAGTACTGTAGTGGTACTGTAGCAGTGGTGGTATTGTTGATCGGTGGGCACTGTAGCAGCGGTAGGGCACTGTAGCAGCGGTGGGTACTGTAGCAACTGGGTTACTATTCACAGAATGGGCCTTGGGCCAAAAATTAGGGCATGCGGGCTATGTAATGGGCTACATGCCCACTGGGCCTTCGGGCTATATAATGGGTCTCCCTCTACTTAGTTAAAAGAGGTCTTTGCTTTGCTTTAACAATAAAATGAGGCTTTAGCCCCAACCTTTTAAAAAAACAACGTATGTATATGATACTTTATGGTTAAAATGTATGTCTTGTGAAAATTCTTTCATGTGTTTAAAAGTATTTATGGACTAAAGGTTCCATTACTTATTTTTATATCCACTACTAATCTATTTTTCTCATCCCATATTTTTAAAATGTTTTTTACATGAATCCTTAGATGTTCAAAGGAAAATTATTGTGCTAATACAGATGAATCTAGTTTTTTATATTAGCTATTAATTTTTGTAAACTCCGATTCAATATATGTTAGTTGTCGTTTAATTTTATAGAACCTAGGCTAGAAAAAGTCCTAATTTTTATAATTTACATTTTATTTTTTAGTTATCTACTATACAAAAAAAATACATAACATATTTTATTACTGAATCCGGAAGTGAGGGTTCATGGATTTAATATTGGTATCAGAGAAACGGTCTAGACAACTTTAGAGATTAGACGTTGTCATTTTTTGAAAGAAAAATTTTACTATTAGTATTTAATTTTGAAATTATAGTTAATTAAGTACACATAATAAAATAATTTTTATTAATTATAAATATGAGAATTCAGAATTATAAGTACACCGAACGAATTGCGAGGACACAATTCATTTAAGGTGGGGATAATGTAACATACCTAGATTTTAAAAGAAAACATTATGTGCATAAATGAACTAAAAAATAATATGTGATATTTATAAACTAACCATTAAACATAATTTTCCTGCTTCTATGTTTTGAATTTTGAAAAATAAACATACATGGTTGTGATCAGTATGTTTTCTTGAATATGATAGAACAAACTTATTTTTTGGTGAATAGTAACCCACCCTTATGAATAGTAACACACCCTTATGAATAGTAATGTACCATTTATGAATAGTATCATGACCCCTATGAATAGTAATGTACCCTTATGAACAGTAACTTGATCATGATGAATAGTAATTTGCCCTTATGAATAGTAACTTTAACCTTATAAATAGTAATATACCCTTATGAATAATAAATTCACCAATGAAGTTATAAATAAAATTTATCAATATTATAAGTTTCAATATGATATAATTATGATTTAATATAACTAAATAAATATTTTAAAAATTATTGATTAAGTGTTGGTATTTTTGTAAGTCATATATATTACATATTTATGATTAATTTAATAATTTAAGTGAAAATTTATTTTCATAACATGTATTCATAAATAATTATTTTTATGAATTATGATTATAAGATAATTTTACATGACCTTGATTAAATTTTCAAGGCATTATAAAATGAGATACAGTATTAAAATTGTTATTTTTCGAATAAATTTTTATTTTATTTAAAAATTAAATATCTCATTTTTTGAAAATTATTTTAATAAAATGTAGTTCCTTTTTTAACTCTAAATTTCTAAAAACAGTTAAGGTGAATTTTTTGGATTTTTATGGAATACTTTAATATTTGGTGAATAGTAAAAAATATGATTTTTTATAAAATATGATATTTTTTTATGAAATCTCAAAAACATAATTATGATATAAAATATATTAAATTTATTGAATAAATAAATTATTGTTTCATAATAGTAATTTTGTACAGAAATTATTATGAACATTTTTGTTATAATTTTTCACAAGATAGGTATAAAAATTATTATTAGTGCTCGCGCAGTGCATACGTAGTATTGGCAATGTCATTTTTGGTTATTTATAAATAGTAATTGGGTTAAAAAAATTAATTTAAAGACCAATTTTTTAATTATTATTATTTATTTATTTATTTGGAAATTAATTATGAATTTTATATTAATATAAAAATTATCTTGTCCAAATGCATGTACAACGCTTGCGTAGGGTAAGAAAAGACAAAATAAAAAAATTAAGAAGTTATTTTGACATATATATTATTGAATGTAAATAATCAATGAATCTAGAATTTTTTAACCTAATTAATTTATTTTTATGATAATAATTTGTTTATTATTTTTATATATGACATAATTAACATTAATGCATTTGCAATGCAGATGTAGTGCTTGTGCAAGTATAATATAAATAAATAAAATGTTTTTATTGAAATTATAAGAATTATTAAATGATCTAAATTATGTAAAAAACATTTTATATAATCAAATTTCTACCCTTATAACATTTTTATTCAGATTTGGGATATTTTGGACTCACATGGATCACATGTGTCCTTTTATACTATTTTATTAAAAAGAATGACAACTTGTTCACACTATAACATTTAATTAGTTTAATATTTTAATGAATGGTTTTACTAAATATTATTTCATATATAAATACTATTTTGAAAGCTAAAAAAATAATCTATCTCATTGAATTTTATTTTTAATTTTTAATTAATAAATAATGACATTAATGGATTGAACAATATTGATGCATTAAATATTTAATTAAAGAATAAATAAAATTAATGATTTTAAAAATATTAAATTAAATATAATTTGCTATTTTTAAGTCATTTCACTATTTCTATAGGTAACTACAATATTTATAAGATATCATAAAAATGAAATTTGAATTGAAATTTTTTTAGTTTGATGTGTTTAAAGTCTTAATTGTGAATAGTTTTTATTTTGACAAAATTGTTTTTCCATGAATAAAATATTTTATTAAATTATTTAAAAATCAAAAATTATTGAAAAAGTCCAAAAATTATGTTATTCTATCAAAAATATAATCCCATTTCTTTTTAAGATTTTTTTAAGTTTCAAAACCTATGAAAATTTATTATATTTAATTAATTTGAGTAATTCATATGTTACCTCTCACCTAAATTATAAAAGGAGGATCCCTAATTCACATATTTTCATCAACTAAAGAAATATTGTTCGGATAAACTCTACCAAATTACCTCCTCATCATCCATTTCCATATTCTTGAGCTTCTGGTCTCACAAAAAGACCACTTCCAAGATCCTTAAAGTGGTTATCAAGGAGGAACTTTCAAGAAGTAAGATTCCTCCTTCTCCTTTAATTTGTTCTTCACTTATACCATACCCCCACTTATTTTTCAATGTTTCATGAAAAATACATTTTTACTTATATACTGGAGTTTTGTTATTTTTTTGTTATATACATTATAAAATCTCGCAACTTCTCATTTTTTTCTTAAATCTTGAAATTGTCGTCTGTGGTGCATTAATTCACCACCTTCATGGAAGATGATTTTTATTTTCCCTTTTACAAAAATCAGGGCAAGGTTAAATTCACATGTAATTTTTAAAAGTGACCTAAATATATATATTTAATCTATTTTGTGTTATTATTTCATTTTGACCAAGAAAACCATAAAAATAGACTTTTGAAATCATGAAAAAACCCACCCAAAATAATTTAAATAACAAAATATTATTAATAAATGGGTGGGAAATGTAATAATAAGATTATTTAAGGTATTATAAATATGATTTTAGTTCATTAATTATTTGATAACACAATTCAAACCATTATACAGGAGGTTTAACTATGTTTGAAGTAAGACAAATTCGTGGTAAGATAATTCTTAACCCGATTTCTATTCTTTTGGTTAATCTTCTACATAATTATTTATGTGGTATTAAAAATTTTTATGTGTTGAATTTTGTTTATATTATTTTTAATTATGTTTATTTACATTTTATATACATATTCCATCCACTCTATTAAGTCTCACTTAAATTATATGATATTTGTAAGGGGATTTTCTTCTAAAATCCTTTTTTAAAATTCTGTTTTACAAAATTAAAAACCTATGTTTTTATGGAATTATTCATGTTGTATGATTATGTTATGGTTCTTGAAAATTTTGTACGATTAAGTGTGGGAACTTTATTTCTCTCCATTTTATTTGATATGATTATGTTGTAGGTCGGTTGTATTGTTACTCCATGTGTAACTGCGATAGTTACACCTTAAGGTAACTGTGAAGGTTACATTGTAAGGTAGTCGTGAGGGTTACATTGTAAGGTAGCCATAAGGGTTACAAATGATATGTCAGCCATGATGGTTACAATTTTATGTAATTAATTCCTCACGTCACTGTCATGTTTTATTTATGTTCTCTATGTTTTCACAAATTATGTATATGATACTTTGTGGGTAAGAAGTATTTCTTGTGAAAATGCTTTCATATGTTTAAAAGTATTTATGGACTAAAGTTTCCATTACTTATTTTTATATCTCTGATTGAGATTTTTTTCTCATCCCATGTTTTTAAAATGTTTTTCATAGGAATCCTTAGAAGTCCAAAGGACATTTAAGGTGCCAATGCAGATGAATCCAATTATTTATATTAGATATTAATTTTTGTAAACTCGGATTCTATATATGTAAGTTTTTGTCTAATTTTCTAAAACCTAGAACAGAAATGGTCCTCATTCATATGATGTACTATTTATTTTTCAGTTATTTATTATACAAAAAAATAAATAGCATGTTTTAGTACTGAATCTAGAAGTGTGGGATCAGGGCTTTACATTATCTCTTAATGATCAAAATATTGCAATTTTTTCCTATAAATAAGGACTCACTCTAACATTTTTCACAAAAATAATTTTTTTATATAAAATATCTACCCATTTACCTCTATAAATTTCCATTACTACATTCCCTTTTCATTTTAGTGATCATTATCCTCTTTTAAAAATGGATAATGATCAATAGAAGGGAAGCACCATAATGTGAAGGTAAAGGATTTCATATCTAAATATCATTTCATTGTATTATATTAATTCCTCACATTCTATGATGTTTTATGATTATTTCTTTATTAACATCATATTATTTTAGGTTTTTTTCTACTTTATTTATGTGAATTTAAATATGTTACACAAAATCACATCATTGATTAATTCCCATTATGATATTTATGGGGATTTCATAACTCAATATTATTTCATTAGAATATGTCACTTAATAATTGATTATATTAAACCATGATTATGTGAAAATTATAGTTTAATTAATGAATATTTTATTTACACTTTTTTATTTTGATTTACGTTTTTACCCATAATCACTCCATTTATTAATTCTCACATCAATGACATGATCTTTGCAAAGTTTTTCTCATCTATTTTTTATTTTCATAAGACATATCACATGTTCAAAACTTATTACTTTCATGTGATGTATATTCTACCACTATGATATGACATATCATTAATATTATAATTTTCATTGTGTTTAATGCTCCATTTAAATTTACTATTTTTATTGGGATTATTATTCATTAGATACCAATGTGTCTCAGATTTATTCTACAATATCTTATTTATTCATGGGTGTTTCTATTAAAGTCTCTGCTGGGGGGAGTTTATTTGAAATTTCAATATTAAAACAAAATTTAATATCATCTTTTTTATTTCTAAAAAATATAACATTTCAACTCATTTTACTAAAATTATGCACTCAAGAGACAAATAGAATATTTTGAATGAAAATTATCATTGATTTCTATTCAGTCAAGAAAATTTTTCTACCATGTCTATATTTTCATTAAAATGTTTTGAAGAATTTTTTAATACTATAAAATGATTTTCTAAACGAAATTTAACAATTATATGAAATTATATTAAATTTTTTTAAAGTTATATTCTTTTTATTCTCCCAAAAAGGTAATTTTTATTTTTTGGTAAAAATTCTCAAGGATTCACTTTTCTAATGCAATATTTATAAATTGAATTTTCTTCCATCATGAACTTTCAAATCATTGAATATTTTATTGAAACCATTCATGGTCTATTCCAAAAAAAATTCATTTCAAAATATTCTGTAATTTTTTATTTCTTAAATATAATTTTAATTGTTAAATACTTATTTTAATCAGGAATGTTTTTAGTGATATTTTTATGGAAATTATATTCTACCACCACATGAATAATTAATTTTATATATGATCCACATAGGATATATTTTAGTGATACCATATTTTTTCTTTATATATATTTAATATGATAAGTTTGACTATTGAAAATATTAACATTCCATTTGGTAGTTTTTTCTATATATATTTTTTTGATTATTTAGAAATTTTAATTAAGTTTTATTGTTTTTTATAATATACATTCATTGGACATAGTGGGTGAGGCCCGTTATAGCCCCTTGAGAAATATATTGGTATCCTGAGGTAATTTTTTTATTTGATAGACACCTTACATTTTTTATAATGTCTTGGATATAGACCATTACATTTAGTTTATAGTGTCTAAAATTATACATTACATCATTATCAGATTAGATTTGATATCTAATGGATTATATCAATATTTATTATGTTAATGGATATGGTTAAATCTTGTGTTATTATTTATATGGAATTATTTGATCTTCATTTATTCCTTCCATATTATTCTCTATGCCCAATTTATTGAATAAATATAATTTGTTTTTAATTATTTATCATTACATATTGATTATTCCATATTTAACCAATATATATTCCATTGTATGTATCTCTTAATGAGAATCTGATCCATGCATATTTTTCTTCCATTCCTCCGGATTTGAATATGAAATCTTTGAACGATTTCATGGATGAAAAATATTTAATTTTACTACATTGTATATATTATTTCCATTATAAAAATTAGATCCATGTATGTATCTAGTTTTTGAATACTATAAAAATAATTTTGCCTTTGGGATGTTATCAGTTGTATTTTATTCGATTATAATAAAGTAACCACTTACTCTGAGATACTATTGTGAAGATATTTAAAGTAAATATTAGTTGATGTTTAGTTGAAAAATTAGGAACTATACATGGGAAAAATGGATTAGGAAATATAAATCTATGAAAGCAATTGAGGATATGACTAAGTATATGATAAAATCTAACAGTTTTGGTTTGGTAAAGATTATGTGGTTTTCCAAAAATATACCCCTTCCTGGATAACATAAGTGGACATGGTTTTCAAATAGATGTGTTTAGGTGTAATTAAACTGAAAATATTTGTTCAAGTATATCTTAGTCATCCTTATCAAAAAAAAGGGAATTATCCATTATATGAATAAATATTTACACCCTATGGGATATTTTTGGGTAATTATCAATTTTTAATGAACATTTTTGGTGAATTAGAAAATATTAGTTATGTATATGGACCCATTATTTTGAAGCTTATACATTAAATATTTTAGATAAATATTCATTACATTACATAGACACACGCCTACAAATCACAAAGGAATAGTGCCTATGGAATCCTAGAAACATACCTAACTTGTTTACAAGTGAGCTACATCATCTCCCTGTTTGTTCTCCAAAATGGTAATCCTTCTTAGAAATATCATACATAATACCTTTATCATATTTTGGGGAAAGAATATATAAGAAAGTGTTATATTATATTCATATTAAGTGTAAAATAGTGAGAAATAAATGATCAATCAAGAATAAAACTATAATATGTTAATGATAACATGTTCTTAAAATTTTAAGTCCATACCTTGGATATTGTATACCATACAATTGAGTCATGGTATGAATCATGGTAGTTATTAAGAAATGAATTATAAATGAATCAAAGGATATGAACTATTATAACATAACTCTATTATACATAATATATTTGTTCCATAAAAAACTATAGAAAATTTTTTCCTTTATAGTTCATGGTTAACACCTTAGATTATCATAGTGAAATAGGTTCACACCTAAAACCATTTTATTAGTAAATTATAACTCCCAAGAATCATCTAGTAGAAAATTTCCATTTATAAACTCGGTTCAATCCCTATTTCAGTCCTATTAATTTCATAAGACATCAATCTTTACTCAATGCATTGTAGGGAGATATTAGTCCCTCTGGTCACAAAATAAAAATCATACACACATGGGTCAAAATATCATTAAAAATTCCACATACCAAAACCCACGAAAAGAAATGGTTTTAATAAAAATTTCATTATGACATAACCAGTTAAAAAGAAATATTTTTCAAAATAATTTAATAATTTCTTCATAGCATATCCCATGTAAAAATAAGTGGGTTTCATAAGAATGTTGTCATGGTAAAACGCATGTAATAGAAATAGGTTTCATAAAAATATTGTCACCATAAACATAAACCATTAAGATAAAGAGTAATAATGGTATCATTTAATCTTATCCCCATTAATGAATAAATAACATCACAGAATAACATCTTAGATGGAATGTTATTTGGAAAGATCACTTAGAAAAATTCTTAATAAAAATATACAATCAAGTTTTAAAAACACATATTAAAAGATAAAACATTATTGAAGTCCTTTTCATTGAAAATATAATTTTACAATTTTAATTGAATATTTAAAACACTTAATGGTCACATGGTAAAAAAAAATACCTCATAAACACTAAAATAATTATTCCATTCACATTTTTGGTAATGTTCAATGGGCCATGTTTTGAAAAGACATGAAATTTGCTTTTTAAAACACAATTTAAAGATACAATCATGCATAAAATTCTTTCATAAATCCTTTGGATATTTATAAATATTTTTTAAAATATTTCTATAAAACATGTATGGGGAATAAAAAGTGATTTTAACTGATGAGATAAAGAATGTTGGGTTTTCGTAAAAAAATTACTTTGAACTCTTGATTACATAAAGATAGTAAAATTTAGTCAAAATGTGTATTTTCATGGAATAACCAGAGTAGAATAAATTGTACATCTTTCATGAGTGTTGTATTAAAATAGTTCATTGTTTTATGTATAATCCTAAACAATCCCGATAAATGGTGACATTGTATAATAAAATTACTCCAACATTGGTAATAATGAATTACAAGCCCTATAAAAGAGAGGTCCACAAATGGAAATGTAAATAAGCATTATTTTAAGTAAAAAATAATAAAATAAATTCATGGTATATATATACACTAAATAAATGGAATACAATGTGAATATTTTTTTGTCCCACAAAAAATGAAAGTTAGACAAAAATGCATTTCAATAAGTCTTAAAATTCATCATATAAATTTGATGCGCCTATATAATTAATATATGTTTAGTATAAATATATTAAATCTATATAATCTTATGTTTCATGTCGTATATGATTCAAATATTACCTTTTAGATACTATTTTTTAATTATTCATTGTTTAAATTATGTTTCAGATTATAACTATTTCATTTATCAAATATGCTTTGGTTTAGTATTTTACTTCTTTTACAATGATAATGGTTCTATAATTTACAAAATATTAACCAATAAATTAATATCATATATATATATATATATATATTCATTATATATGTATTTATATTAATCCATTAATTCTTGATATAGAAAAATAAATACAATGTTCATTGATATTGTTGGTCATATGAATCTAGGAACATAATTTCTATTTTCTTCATGGATAAAATAAATGAATGGTAAATAATATATTAACATTATAGAATCATTTTTTCACATATGTCACAAATATTCATTAAATTTTCCATAATTATCTTTCCTAAAAATATTTAGTGAAAAAAAATCAAAT
The DNA here is from genome assembly GCA_963277665.1 of Viscum album. NCBI lineage: Eukaryota > Viridiplantae > Streptophyta > Magnoliopsida > Santalales > Viscaceae > Viscum > Viscum album. Next base: position 2,001,927,199 of record OY728157.1, read on the forward strand.
CTCTTCGTGAGGTAGTTCCCCATTGTACACACGAACAATGTTATCATATCTCCAAAAAAATAAAAGTATGAAGGTATATATGATATTATAATTCCATTTTTATAATAATTTTAAAATTATAATATATATTGATAATCTATCCTTAATCCAAACCATCTAAAACAAAACTGAAAAAATACATCACATTAGTTCATGAGGTAATAGTCTATCGTATACTTTTTTAATGATTTCATATCCTATTGATAGCAGTAAATAAAATATTGGAAATTACCCTAATATAAAAACATATACATATATATAATATAATAAATTTATTATATTATTATGGTAAAATAATAATTGTATGAGGTGGTGGAAGAAAATAAAATAAAATGATCAGTTAGAGAATTTACCTTTGCTTCAAATGACTTCTTTTGGAATGCACCAAAATACTTCCTAGGTTATAAATATGATGACAATAAGGATTCTAAGATTATAGTAGTTAATTTAAGAATTTATTTGGGTATTTAATTGAAAAATGTGTTCTGGATGTATGCATAGGAGGGGAAAGGGGCGACCATTGTTAAGTGAGGTGTGTGGTACACTTGTTAATTTTTAAAAGAAAAAAGGTGTAAAAACATTTTTCACTTGAATAAAGGCCCAAAAATGAAGCATTATTGAACCTTGTTGTTTAAAATTTTGAAATATAGCTATAAAATTGGTTTATTAAAAGATTCTACTTCATTTTACCCCATATATTTTTACTTTTACCCCAGTAAACCTCTTTTAACCTTAAACATAATAATTATTTTTTATTGTCTCTAGTATTCATTATCATAAAAAATTATAATTGACTTGTTATAAGATATAAATAATGTTTATTAAAAATATTAAATGTATTTTTTAATGTTTCACTCACAAAAAATGGATAATTTTGTTTAAAATAAATCCCATTGATCTAATAGAACAACGATTTTCCAAAGAGAAAAGTTCCAAAAGATAAGAAAACTATTTTCTAAAAATTCAGTATAAAATTGATTTCAATTAACAAAATATAATTATAAAACATATAATTTAATTAAATGTAAGTTTAAAATCATACTAAAATATACTTAAAATTTTTATATGTGTTAAGAGAAATGAAAAATCTTAATAAAAACCATCATTTTTTACTATTTATCGAGAAATATATCATTTCAAAATATTCTCAAAAATTCATGGGAATAATATTTTGAAATTAAGATTTAAAAGTTTAATAATTTTTTTAAAAATAATTTTTATTAAATTTTATAAAATTAATTTTATGATAGGTGCACAAAAATGAAGAAAAACTACACTTTAGAAAAAAAGAGAGTTTTTATGTGTATAATTATATTGATTCTTATGCGTGTCTGGGAAATAGATAATATAAATGTTAAACATTTAATTGATTATATACTACATAAATTTCATAAAAATAAGTCACGAAAAGTTATTTGTTTAATATATTGAGGTAAAGAATGTTTGTGTGCACAAAAAATTGATTTTTAGAAAAACATTTCTTTTAGTTTTGAATAGTTAATTTTTTTATTTATAATTAGTTGGTCAATAAAATATTTATTTTATATACATGTTTAAAAAATGTATTTCCAAAACATAGTTAATTCTATTCATAGTCCTTATTCCAACAACTATACGACACCCATAATATTAAATAATAATATTTTAATAGTATGTCACATTTCTTTTATATGCGATGTTGTGTGTAAAATAAGTTTTAATCAGTATTGTGTGAAATGTAAAATACTAAAAACATTAAATAAAAAATTTATTAACTAAATCTATAGGTGTTACATTATATCACCTTAAATTGAATTTATCTCTCGAAATTCATCTCTTTAGTATCAAATAACTGAGGATATTTCTTATTCATTACATCATCTGGTTCCCAAGTAGCATACATAATACTGGGTTTTCCACAAAATAATTACCAGTGATATTTTATTTTTTGATAGAACATTCTCTATATGATCTCTAACCTATAATATTTTTCCCTCATAAAAAATATCAAGCTCTAGTGGTATAAACTCTTTGTGTAACATCTCAAGTAATTATAGAATAAGAAGTTTTCAAATTTATTAATATTTTTTAAATAGATAGTAATTTTACATGAAAATTTATTCTATGATTGATATTGTATCTGAATGATAACAATGGGTTTCTTCAAAATATTACATTGCACACAATACTAAGTTATGCTGAAAAATAATATATTATTAATATTATTTTAAGTGGTATTGATTTCTTGGCTATCGTATCAGTTGGAATGAATATAACTAACATTATTATGTTTATTGATTGTTTTCAAATTCATTTAATAAATTTTAGAGGCTAAAAATGAGGGAAAAATCAAATTTTAAGAATAAAATACTATAATATTTTTAAAAGTTTGTTTTCTCTCCTTTTGATGGAGAACCATTTTGAATATAATTTTTGACACTTTTATATGTTATATTTAAAAAAATATTATTATTTGGAAGAGGTACGTAAAAAAGAAGATGTATCATTTTCTTTAAGTATTTCTATTTTATTTCTTCTTCCACTTCCTTCACATCATCTTCTTCCAAGATGAAATAATAAATCCTATATCCTAAATATAATATGATTTTATTATGTTAATATTTTCACATAAATCCATCTCCACTTCAATAAAATGGGAATGAAATTAATTGTTCCTGCGTACGTGTGAACTATCACCTCCACGAATTGATATAATTCGTTCTCCATAACCATATCTCAAGACTAGTCATAATGATAGAATTAAATTCCTTATAATTTTTTCATGAAATATTAACCATTATAATAGAATAATATAGAAATTATTTTCTTTCTTTCCCTGAACATAAAAATGAAAACGACATTTGTGTATACATGTGAACAATCTACTCCACAAAGCGATGTGAGTCATTTTTATTCACCACGTCACTTGTATAATATATATACAAGTATAATTAAATTTTTATGATGATATTAATTATATTATGATTATTTTTTATATATAAAATAACAATTACCTTATTTCCACAATGATCAATGAAAAATGGATATGTTACTCATGCGTACAAATGACCTACCATATCCAGTATTATAACATTGTTCATTTTAATACCTTAAATAAATGGTTTGATTTAAAATTATAATTAATTTATAAAAGTTATTATTATTTAATGAATGTAATTGTGGATATGTTGGACATAATGAACACATGGACTATTGACATCATAACAAGTTAATTTTGGAATCAAGTACTGAATATCGACAAACATTCGATATGAACTTAAATAATTATTTAATTTTTATAACATTTTAATAAGTGAAATAAAAGGGAATAATAAACTAGAAAAGTGATCTCAAGAAATTATAAGTTAACCTCAATTTATTATTCAGTAATATAATTATTTTACATTATGATTCAGATACAAGGTATGAGTTTTATCTGGATCTCCATTCATTGAGTCATATGTTGATGTTACATACCACCTTCGTTTTATACGGTGTATAATTAACCCATTTAAGTTTTAATTTCATTAAATGGTTTTCAAAAGGAATATTTTTATGTGAATAATTTTACAAAATGACAAAAGGAATGTTTTTTAACATACGTTATGACAAAGAATTTTATACCACCGTAACAATTACTTGATAATTGGATTCCTCCATAAACCTTAATGTTTTTAAAAGGAAAATAAATACTATATTCCATTTTCATGTATTTTGGTATTAAAAATGGTTTTGAGAATGGATTTATTATGTAAATATCTTTAAATTATATATTTTTATTTCGATTTGGAAATGTTATATTTCCATTGTTCTTGTTAATGTGTTATAATTATTTTATGGTTCTTCGATATCGCTTAGGTATATAGGTGGTTTTGTGATAAATTGAGGGAGGGTGAGACCATGATAGATCTCCAATTCATTGGGTAATGAGATAAAGTTAAATGATAAAGTTTCTCTTAATATATTTAGGTAATATACTATGATGGGTATTCCAAATGTTACTATAAAGGTTACTCTCTATATAGCTTCTAACATTAAAATAAAAGTATGATATAAATATCATAAGTTACCTTTATGATTTATGATTGATATGATGTTTTTCATGAATTTTATTATTTAATTAGGTATGTTAAAGATTTTATGTTTTATGGGTAAAAAGTGTGACTTTGTGGGAAAAAAATCATGACTTTATAGTATTCATGGACTAATGGTTTCAATAATTATTTTACATCCCTTAATGAGTTTTTTGTGTTCTCATCCTAGGTTTTTAATTTTTTTCAAAGGTCTTATGATTGGTAAGGAAAAATAAAATGTCATGATGATTTAATTGAGGTTGTTTCATGAAACAAATCATGGTTTATTTTAAAGTGGATGCCTTTAGTGAAAAAATTGATACAGTTTGAAAGGGTCCTCATTGATTTATTTTGGTTTTTGTTGTGTAATAGTGATTCCCTAATTCTCTAAAAAAACTAACTCTAAAAGACCCTAAATGTGAATGGAATTAAATTCTTGACTAAAACTCAATATTATTTAATGATTAAGGTCAATTACTTATAATTGGTATCAAAGGTTGGATTAGAAATATTTAGATGTTATGATGATATTTAAGCATAAGTTAGAAGTTATATATAACCACAATGGTTAACATAATAGAAAGAGTCATAGTAATTTTAGCTAAATTGAATGAATTTGATATAACATGAATAAGTATATCATAGTGTTTATTTTTCCACATAAGATAGTATATAATGATTTTATTGATATACTCACACTAATTTTTTTTCTTTTATTAAACGAATGGATCTTGCAGGAACTAAAGTAACAATAGATGTGAAGTAAAATGTGGTGGTTCTATGAATAAGTAACCAAATAAAATAGGAGATTCAATAGTAACATTGTTGGTTATTCTAAAATAACTATCATGATTAATTATTTACCACTTGAATGTTGGTTATTTTTCCGATGCATTATATATGAGAGAAACAAATCCATGTGGAAGTCCATCGATTAATGGTCATAATGGTAAGTATATTCATCAACATATGTGTCGAGGATTTGGAAGTAAACGCCTATAAAAATGTTTTAAATAGATGGGAAGGTGTTATAGATGTGGTAATAAATTTCATAATTCAATAACCTGCTAATAAAAAAGGAATCGTTCTGTTGAATCCAAGAAAGGGAAAGAATTTCTTTCTATATTATCAATTGATTATTTTAAATGAGGGGTGTATAGTCCTTAATAAAATAGATTTCCTATGAAGAAATTTCGAGAATGAGATCAGAAGGACCGCACAAATATATGTTTAGGAATACATAATGCCACTCCAATTGAAGATGAGGAAACTGAAAATGAAATCAAAAAGGTGTGGATTATTTTCATGACCCATGTTTTGACATCATTAAATATTAGGACATGATTCATGTTTCTATTTATGGGAAAGGTGTATTAAGGAATAACATGGAATATTTTTGTTAATATAATATTAATTATTCTTAATGATTAAGAATTCTAAATATAAGGGATTAAAGAGTTTTGTTAGATATTTGGATATTGAATTGTTTGAAAGTTTTAATGAACTTATAATAATGGGATTACTTTGGAAGAATTTATATAGGATGTGTAACTCTGATGTTTTTTATGTAAAAATTTTATTTGAGTAAGAATTATCTATTCTTGTGTGGACATAATTATAATTTTGTGAATAAAATTTAGGGTTTATGTGATCTTTATTTTGAGGTACTTATGGGAAATTGTATTTTGGCCATAAAAATGAAAGGAATGAGATAACATTGGATGTTAAAATATGTTATAGTTATTTTTCGGAATTTTATCTCATTTTTTAATATAATAAGAGTTATAAGAATTATATAGTTTTAGAAAAATGAAAATTCACATAAAGGGTGACAGCCCATCACATTGGAAAAGGCTACAAAAATTGAACCCAAAATCGAAAGGCGACAAGGATTTATCACTTACCACTGGCCAATGTGATGTCCCTGGTTAGTAAGACCTTCTCTTTTTAGTTGAACAGTTCATGAAATAATAATATATTGATTTTGGAAACTTATTTTTTGTCAAATTGATATCCTTGGTATTAGAAAATGATTTGGGGATTAGGAGATAAAAATTATTTTGGAAGGAATTAACTATTTTGGGAGAATTATATGATTAAGGTAAATAGAATACTATAGTATTTTATTTGAGGAGTAATTATTAAATTATAATTTAGAATAATCTATGATTTTTAATTGTGGAAATATAGGGTATTAGGTTATTTAGGAAATGATTAACCTATCATGGAGAATATGTGATTAGGTTAGTTAAATTTTAGTATGATACATTAAGAGTAATTGATTCTATTTTGAGATAAATGTTAAAATTTATCTAAGAAGACTAGGTAATCAGATTCATGTGAGTTTTGGGTTTCAGAATTGGTTTATATTATTTTTATGGAATTTAAGGAAATTTATTTTTTGAATTATATATGTTGAACTTTGGGTATTGTTGTGGAATTTTAGAGACTAATAGTATTTTTTTCATCATCCAATGGTTTATTCTTTTTGAATAATTTTTTTATCTTATCATAAGAATATTGGTTTTAGTTAATGATTCCAAAAAATATAAATATTTAGTTAATATTTTATGGACTTTTTTATTCTATAGAAGTTGATTTAGGTGTGAAAAAAGTCATCTTAAATACTCATATTTTAGAGAAAAAGATCAGTTTATAGTAGAAATTGACAAATGGATGAAACTATGCTTTTAATGTATATATATTTCCTCATGTTATTATTATATATAGTAAAAGAATTACTTAAAATTATGAAAAAGATCTTAAAACAAAAACATTTTTGTTTATTTTTCCATCAATGAAATAAAAGACCATTTAACCCATCACAAGTTTATGGTTTTCTGATTGATAACTTTCTCCTGATAATGTTTTCTATCACTCTAAATTAGAATATGATAGAGTTTTTCTTTCATATCTATGTATTAATACATGTAATCCTAGTATTTTTTCTCTCAGGTGACCTTTTTTACTTCACAAACATTCTATTATGGTGTAATTTTAAATGAATCTTTTTCCAATGTCAGATTTCAATAAAGTAATTTTGAAATGTGAAACCTTAGTTACCAAGCCCAAATTTAAAATTGTGTGGGAAAAATTTCCAAAAGGGGTAAAGATGTAACATCTCATGTAATTATAGTATAATACATTTTCATATTTATTAATATTTATGAATTAGATAGTAATTTTACATTAAAAATGGTGCTATTTCTAATAGCGTACTTGACATGCAGCAATGGCTTTCTCTAAATTCTTATGTTGCACACAATAGTATGTTGTAATGAAAAATAATACATTATTAATATTATTTTGATTGGTATTTATTTTTTAGTCATTTTATTAGTGGAAATGAATATTACTGACTTCATTATCATTATTTACTTTGTTTGCATTCATCCAATAACTTTTAGAGTCTTAAAATCAGAATAAATCCAATTTTAAGCATAAAATACTCTAATATTTTTAAAATTTAGTTTACCACCTTTTGATGGAGAACCTGTTTTAAATCATATTTTTTGATAATTTTATTTTTAATATTTGAAGAAGAAAAAAACTTCATTAAAATAGGGACATCAAAATTTAGTTTGGAGAAATTATTGGCATTTTTCTAATAACTTTCATATATTATTAAATAGTAAAAAATACTGCATTTTAATTCAAAACATATTTTTCATGTAAATTATTTATATAGTTATATTACCCTTTTAAATAGTTTTAAGGTATAATTATATGAATCACTTTTCATTTAATCAAATTTAGTTCATTGGATTCTTTTTGTTGAACAAGTTGAGTTTTTTTTTGGAATGTACATCTTGAATTACTTCTTGAGTTTCTATTTGTTCTGTCTATAATGTTTTGGTTATATATGATCACAATAATTTTATATGAACAGTACCTTTAGTATTTTATTTACCACAGTTGAAGGTAAATATGGTAATTAAAACTAAAATTAATATCAAAATACTATGAAATTACACAAACACTTTTCATAATCATATATTATGATTTATTTTTAACAAATAACAACCATGGTCTGAAATTGTGAACTTTGGAAGCAACTTGTGGGTGATTATGACATTTTTACCATTTAATTTAAAGTGAAGGAAAATATTCCATAAACATGTATCTTCCTAATAAAAAAATTTAATATTGGGTTTTTTAAGTGATATAATAGAATATGAATAGTCTATAGAAATATAATAATATTACCTACAACATTGAAATTTATTTATAAATTTTAGTAATTAAATAATTAAATTAAATTATAACACAACGATGATGCAGTAATAGATTTATTAAATAAATAATCAAATAAATGATTTAATAATATGAAAATAAATATAATTTGAAATATTTCATTCCATCCATAATTTTTATGGATGGATATTAAATGTTAGGATCAAGTTAATTTATTTTTTTCAAAGGAATTAAAATTTTAGTTTATTTTAAAATATCATGTAATCATTATTTTTAAAATTGACATAATTTATATTTCAAAACATAAAATATTTAATTAAATGATATAAAAATTATACAAACCTATTATTAATCCAAAAAGTTTATATAACTCAAAAAATTCATTAATGACACATTAATTGGTCATTTCTCATGTTTTGTTATACATTTTAACTCTCAAATAGTAAATTACTTGATAAAATGGTAAGACTTAAAGGGTTTAAAACAAAATGATAAGGATTAAAAAAATGAAACCTATCTACTTTTATTTAAACAATTATATTTAGACCCATTCTCATACTATCTTCAAACTATATTAGTGTTGACCCATTTGGAATCGAAATTGAATTTATAATTATCTAATAATTTTTATAATTTCATGGGTGCCCCTCCCCTCTCCTATAATAAGGAACTCATTCCTATTAATTAATAACACATCCAAAAAAAATTCATCCACGTTATGTCCAAAAAACTTCCTAAAATCCCTCCCCACATTCTTGAGGCCTTTTTTAGGCAGAACACCCTCTTTAGATGTGTTAATGTGTTCTTTAAAGGCGATCAACCGAAGAAGATGTATCGTTTTCTATAAGTATTTCTATTTTATTTCTTCTTCCACTTCCATAAAATATTATACTTCCTAGATGAAATAATCACCCAATTATCATCAATATATTGAGATTTTTTTATGTTAATATAATCACCTATATCCATCACCACTTTTAAAAAATGGGAAAGGAATTAATTGTCTATACGTATGTGCAAACTATCACCTCCACAAACCAATATAATTCATTTTCCACAATTGTATCTTAATAATGAACATAATTATGGAATTAATGTATATATATTATTTTCATCAAATATTTCTCATTATAATATAATAATATATCAATTATGTTATTACTTTTAATGCATATAAAAATGATAATGTCGTTCATGCATACGTGTGAACTATCACCTCACTACGGGAAAAATGGGTAATAGCGACGGGGTATTTGCGATGGGAATAATTCTCGTCGCAAATACCTTTCGCAAAGGAGTATTTGCGACGGGCAACTATTCCCGTCGCAAATAATCTGTTATTTGCGACGGGTTTTTTTACCCATCGCAAATAGTTTGGCGTGAAATGCGCGCCAAACCGCGTGAGGGTTATTTGCGACGGGGTTCTATCCCCGTCACAAATAACCGGCGGCGGTTAAAGACTATTTGCGACGGGACTGCAGTCCCGTCGCAAATAACCGTTTTAATGCCGCCAATAATTAAATGCGGTCAGGGTTATTTGCGACGGGTCCCGTCGCAAATATCATTATTTGCAATGGGAAAACCCGTCGCAAAAAAGCCCGTCGCAATTAATCTAACCTATAAATACTGCCAACCATTACAATTTTCTCACTCTCAACCGTTCCTATTTTTCCGCTCTAATTCTTTTACGACTTTCAGTTGTAAAAAATTTTTTCCGACTTCGAAGATTCAGTTGGTGTTCTACAATTCCAGCGGCTCGACATTGACATCAAGTTTACGGTTTTTATCTGAATTTTAATTTAATATTTATTTTATTTATTATATTTATTTAGTTTAAATTTTTAAAATTTTTTTTCTGATTTCTAATTAGAAATAATTATGAATAAGTATTAATAATTAACAGTAATTAGAGACAATTAAACACTAATTAATTTAAAATAGTTAGTTGTAATTACAATTAATTAGCATTAATTATGAAAAATTAAAATTAATTTGAATTAATTAATATTAAGTAGAAATAATTAACATTAATTACTAATAATTTATAATAATTACCAATAATTAGTAATAATTAGTAATAATTACTAATAATTCCTAATAATTCCCAATATTCAATAATTTACAATATTTGACTCATCGAGCTGGGATTCATACTTTCAGTACTCATAGACAGCATCTGGTACGTACATTATTTATAAATATTTTATATAACTATAAATATTAACAGTTTATTTTTTATTTTTATAGGCTTTCGAGCACCCCGATATTACGGAGTATGACGTATATCTAAGGATGTATAGTGATCCTGCTACTAGGGAGCTCAGAGGTGATCGTCAGCGTCACATTGTGGTCAGTATTATTTGTTTTCAAGTTTAAAAATTAACTGCATATAATATATTCACAATTTTAATTTTAAATTGCAACTACAGGAGTCATATGAGGCCGCAGCATCACAGACCTGGCCTGAGAGTCAGGACGAGTCATCAGATCAGACCACTGGCCATCAGTTTGATGAGGCGGCATGGATGCAGGCCACCCAGTATGCCTTCGAGAAGGGTCAGGTAGTTGGTATCAGCTATCGACTGACTCCCAGAGATTATTATGGCAGTGTTGCGATGTCGGCGTCCAGCTCGAGAGGAGCTTGTGCATCTTCTTCTGCTACACAGTATGAGGATCAGTTGCAATCTCAGACTGCACTGATAGAGAGTCTCCGACAGGAGCAGGAGCAGATGCGTCAGCAGCAGCAGCAGCATGAGGAGGAGCGTCGACGCCAGCAGCAGCTATACGAGGAGCAGATGAGTCGGTGGCAGCAGCAGCACCAGGAGCAGATGGAGTACATGCGCCAACTCACTCATGATTTAGGGATGGAGTTTCCTCCACCAGTATCTGCAGATCCCCCCCTCTCCCCCCCCCCTCCCCCCCCCCCCCCTCCTTTAGAGTAGAGTTTGTTTTTATGTTATAAAGTTTGTAAAATCAAAATATGAATTTTTTTTCTATTCGTAATTTCAGTCTCATTATAAAATATTAATAATATTATATTTTGAAATAACAATATTAATATGAATAATAATATTATTTATATTTTATAATATTAAATTTTATATATATATTAAAATTTTATAATATTATAATTTAATTATATTTTTTTGTAATATTTGAATTATTTTAATATTTGAATGTAAAATAATTCTATTATTTTTATATTAATTAAAATAATTTATTAATATTTTTTTATTTATGAATTATAATTCTAATATTATTATATTAATTAAAATCATTTATTAATATTCTATTATTTTTTATTTTTGAATTATAATTCTATTATTATTATATTAATTAAAATAATTTATTAATAATTTATTATTTTTATTTGCGAATTATAATTCTATTATTATATTAATTAAAATCATTTATTAATATTTTATTATTTTTTATTTTTGAATTATAATTCTATTATTATTATATTAATTAAAATAATTTATTAATAATTTATTAATAGTTTATTATTTTTATTTGTGAATTATAATTCTATTATTATATTAATTAAAATCATTTATTAATATTTTTTTATTTTTGAATTATAATTGGATTATTATTATATTAATTAAAATAATTTATTAATAATTTATTTTTTTCATTTTTGTATAGTATTTGTGATGGGATACTATGCCCGTCGCAAATAGTATTATTATTATATTCATTAAAATAATTTATTAATATTTTTTATTTTTATTTTAAAAAAATAATTGCGACGGGCCCGTCGCAATTAGTATTTGCGACGGTCCCATCGCAAATACTATTTTAAAAAGTTTTTTACAAATATACGGACTGATATTTGCGACGGGAAGGGTCTCCGTCGCAAATAATACCTTTAGTGATGGGCCCGTCGCAAATAATTGTTATTGCGATGCCATTTTCCGCAACGGGCTATATGCAATGGGGGCCCGTCACAAAAGCCTATTAGCGACGGGATCCCGACGCAAATGCCCCGTCGCAAATGCCATTATTTCCAGTAGTGCCTCCACGAAGCGATGTGAATCACTCGTATTCACCAAGTCACTTTTATGATATATATAAATATATTTAAATAATCATCAAGATTTTAATTATATTATGATCATTCGGGAAAGATAAAATAATAATTACCTTATTTCCATAATGATCAACGAAAAATGTAAATGTTACTCATTCGAACATATGAACTACCCTCTCCATTATTATAACATTTTTCATTTTTCATACCATAAATAAATTGTTTGATTTAGAATTATAATTTATGTATAAAAGTGATTATTATCTCATGAATATTATTTTGTAGAAGATTTACTTAATGAACACATGGACTATTGACATCTTAATAAGGTCATTTTTTACTCAAGTGTCGAATATCGATAAAACAACTGATATAAAATTAAATTATTATATAATTTTTATATCATGGTAACAAGTGATATAAATGGAAAAATAAAAATTAAGAAGGTTCTCAAGCTAGTATAAATTGACCATATTTTATTATTCCAGAATATAAAGATCATACATCACGAGTCTGACTCAAGGTAAGGGACTTCGTCTCAATCTCTTTTCATTGAGGAATATTTTGATGTTATACACCACCATCATTTTATATGATGTATTATTAAACCCTTTGAAGTTTAATTTCATTCAGAGGTTTCCAAAAGTAATATTTTTCTATAAACAATTTTACTAAATTATAAAAGAATTTTTTTTAACGTATGTGAAAACAATGACTTTTCTGCCACTATGACCATTATTTGATATTTGGCTTACTCTATAAACTGTAATGTTTTTAAAAGGAAAATAATTACCATATTCCATTTTTAGGTATTTTTTTATTGAAAATTGGTTTTATAATTGATTTATTATGTCAATATCATGAAATACTATCTTGTGATTTCAAAGTGGAAATGTTATTTTTCCTTTATACTTGTTAATGTGATATCATTATGTTATGGTTATTTGGAATTGCTTATGTATAAGGGTTGTTCTGTGATAAAACTATTGTGGGTGATCCCAATATATCTCTCTAATGCATTGGGTAATGAGACGAAGTTAAATGATAAGCTTGCTTCTATGAGATTTAGGGAATATACTGTGATGGGGATTCCAAATGTAACTATGAAGGTTACTCCCTATATAGTTTTGAAAGCTAAAATATAACTATGATATGGATTCCAGAAGTTATGTTTATGATTTAAGATTACTATGAATTTTTTCATTAACCTTATAAATTCATGATATATGCTATAGATTTTATGTTTTATAGGTGAACATTATGATTTTTTGAAAATATTATCATGAGTTTAAAGTACTCATGGATAAACAGTTTCATTACTTATTCTATAACCCTTACTGATATTTTTTTTCTCATCCACAGTTTTAATTTTTTTATAATTCTTAATATTATTATGGAAAAAGATGATGTCATGATGAAATAATTGAGTATTTTTCATGATAAGAAACAATTTTTTATTTTTAAAGGGTTTCCCTTGATAAAAAAAATGTATACTATTTGGAAGTGTCAACTATTATTTCTTATGGTTTTTGTTATAAAATAGTTAATGCCTAATTATCTAAAACACTAAACCTATAAAGATATTCAATAAGAATGAAGTTAAATTATTGACTAAAACTCAAGATTATATAATTATTAAGGTATGGTCCTTATACTTTATTTAGTATATATAATGTATTAGGTATGTAATTCCTCTATAGATATTCAAGGAACACATCGTGGGCCTGAGACAATTTTGGTGGAAGATCCAATTGATATGCTACTTTCTAGATATGATCGATAATTTAAATGTGAATAATATATCAAGGGCATACCATTCCATTACATTGTAATCACAATTTCATCATTTTTATTTTCATAGATCAATTTCTACTTTATATTTTACTCTAACAAATGAATACGAAGTGTTTTATGACTCAATCACTAATGGATAATAAGATCCATGATTTAATGATATGTCATTCCTTCCATCTCTAGTTATCTTCAAGAAAGAAATAATTTTCAATTGTTATCCATTATACATAAGTCTTCCTATATTGATATAATTAATTATTCTCTAAATATTCATCTATATAAATACATAAACCAATCCATAAATGGTTAATCTTAATAACCTTTCAAAATTCATAAATTTCTAGAGAATTTCACTAAATTTCAATATAATATAGTCCCCCAAATATCATACTATAGGTCCAAATTATGATATACCAAATGTGTAAATACTTTGGTCAAATATTCTCCTAAAACATGGAAATAACCATTATTACCATAAAATATCAATTAATAAATACATTCTTCATTATTTCATAAATAAATATAGAGATTATTGAATATAATAATTAGATAAAAAATTATATAAACTCTATCGATGACAACATAAACAAATTTTTCATCAAATCATTAATTTGTTCTAAGGTAATTAATACCATCCAGTTTACTCTATACATATCAATAAACACTTTATACTGATACCATTATCTCAACATCTATAACATATTTAGTTTTATCATTCCCTTAATCACATGTTTTTTATAAAACATCACCTTTCCATTAAATAACCTTTCTAGGTAAGCAGTATGAGTCAAAAAAAATCAGATACTTAATGAGAAACATCTATAAAATATTACTTATTTAATTAATGATTTTATAACTACAAAAAATTAACACATAAATTATTATAATTCATTCCTAAACCATTTAATTGGATTCATCTTCTTATTACTTTATACCTCCTTCAATTTATATTACATTTGTAGTATCCTCATCATCAATGAAGAACACATTACATGTACAACCATGCTAACCATATTTTTTATTTTTTCCCATATGAAATAAATTTGTATAACGCACATACCTCCACATATATAAAATTAATCCATTGATGATGCCTTAGGGAAACCATTATTCTCTTCTATTTTTATAAATAAACATTTAATTTTTCATTGGAAATTGAATAAACTATTTACTTATTCTCCAAACATAGAAAATATTCTTGTTCCTTTGATAAATTCCATGGATTGATTATTCCCAAATTCATAGCATCTATGAGACATAATATTCTATCTCCAATGGTCTCCACTTCCCAAACACCCATCAACCTCTATCTTAATATTCATTGGTGAGTCCTAGAGTTGGTAAAATTTAAAGTTGTTAATCATATATCATGATTATTGACTAGGCATAATCATATCATCTTTTAATCCAATCATCACCCCATTTGTCTATTAATAAAAAAATTACATTTCATATTCAACATTTATCTAATTCTTTCATTATTTCACCATTACCTCAAACTAAAAATCATAGTGTAATAAACAATAATTATAGCGGGATCCCAATAAACAAGAAACATCATTTTTAGTATAACAAAATCATGAGACCTAGTTTTTAATCCTTGATAGCATAGGATTAACCTACCCCATTCATGGTCATTATTCAAATTCTTTGTGATGGTTTTTAATGATTTTGTGAAATTCCAAATAATATCCCATAGGATTTTGAATATATCTTTGTCACAAGGCCTATTTTCATGCACCGGGTAGTGATCGAGTCATGATCACTGCACCCTTTATGGAGTTATTACCCTAGATAATTTTTTTAAAGCCACATTTACATTTAGTATTCAGATAGGGATTTATTTTCCTGGAATCCACTCACTATATGCTTTCCTAAAATTCCATTTCATTTTTCTATAATTTTACCCATCCAAAAGAATATGCATATGGATGTATCTAATGTTTTCTCAATATAGTTTCCCGAGGATAAATAACCCTTTCCTCTAATTCCAACTACAGGGGACCAATATTTTATTACATAGATTTCATATTTCTAAACTAATATTCATTACATTACAAATGTACATGCCTAAGGATTGTAAAGGTATATTGACTTAGGAATGTTGTAAACATAATCAAATAGTCTATATGTGAGCTATATCATTTCCAACTAATTTATCAATGACTAAAATACATATTTGAAATATCATACAAAGTACCTTTCATCATAACATACTTAATGGAAACATAATAATTGGTGGTTTGAAATTCTCAATGAGGATAAACAAGAGAGATTGAAATGATCTAAAAATAATAACATGACAATAAGTGTATAAGAACACGATATTAACATTTTCAAAAAATAACCATTATGTTATATATCTAAAACATGATTGATGACATAAATCATGGTATTTAAAAAGATAAAAATCATAAATGTATCAAACAACATAACCCGTAAGAACATATTATTTCCATATGGCATCATTTTTTGGTGTAAACATAAGCACATAAAGCATTACCTTAGTACTTCAAGGATCATTTCCCAAAATAAAATATTTGAAGGAGTTCACTCCACAAACTATTTTGTTAGTCAAGGTTCACTCCCATGTATATCATAGTCAATAGTGGACCATAATGAACATAGTTCAGACTACTTGAATCCGTACCTCTACCATGGTTCAAAACCATGGGTATGGCCTAGAAAACTATGGGTTCTCAAGATATCAGGATAGACCTATACCAACCATTCATGAATTTTTTATGTATATAAATTCAATAGTAATACCTATACCCATAGTTTTATCAATCTATGGTTATAGGTCCCTTATTAAAAAATAGTCTGATGGGTATTGATCTTATCACCTTTTACCTATATTCGAATGACTTTACCACAATTCTATAACATATTTTTTTATTCTTATATTCAAATATGAATATATTTATAATTTTATTTATATTAAATTATTTATTATTATTGTTTTTATTATGTAAAAACAATAGGCCAACCTAAACCAATGTTTTGGTCAAACTGTGGGAATCAGTTCCTTATTAAAAAAATTACACACCTTAAATTGATTCCAGTACGTTATGCTTATAATACAACGACCTTCCACTATCCTATAACACATTTTTTTATATTCCAATACATATATGTATATGTATATTTCCAAAAATTTATTTATATTAACTTATTTATTATTATTATTATTATTATTATTATTATTATGGAAAAATAATGTTCCAACCTATATTCATGCTTTAGTAAAATAATGGGTATAGGTTTTATCACTATTTTTTTTCTCATCAAACCTATTTCCATGTTTTTCAAAAACCATGTTTTTAGGGTTGGAATATACTCATAGTTTTTTTAGAACCATGTGTATAGGTCCTTCCACTGAATTTTTTTCAGAAACTCATTCCCATGGTATATAAAAACTGTGGGTATATGCGTGACATATACTGACATTTTTTGTAGAAATGTGGGTATAGGTCCTTCTTGAGAAAAATAATTTTTACTTGAAAAACATATTCCCATGGTTTAAAAAAACTGTGGGTATATGGGTGACCTATATGAAAAATTTTTATAGAACTATGGGTATAGTTCTTTCTTATGAAAAATGTTTTTCCAATGCATAAAAGGGTGAACAATAGCCATGATTTATTCCAAAACCATGGGTATAGTGTTGTTTTATAGTAATGAAACTCCCCCACTCAATTCCTATTTATATAATGAGATATCAAAATTTAACCAATTCATTAGACAAATATATAGGTATCACACATAAAAATATGAAAATTACTTGTACATGTGCCATATGATTATAATATATTTATTTTACTAGAAATATAGATAAGAAATGGATTTAATAAACATTTCATCATAACATAACATATGTAAAAGAAACATGTTTCATAATAATTTAATCACTTCATAATATCATACCCTGTTGAAAAATAATTGGATTTTATAAGAAGTTTTTTATGGTATAACCAATGGAAGAGTAAAGGGATTCAAAAACATCTCATCATCATAAACATAAAATATTTAGATAATGAATAATAATGGTATTAATGTTTAATATCCCCATTATTGTATGTGTAACATTAGTATATGTTATATTAGTTAGAAAATAATTTTAATATATCTCTTGGTACATTATTTGAGGAAAATAGTCTTTCTAATTTGAAAAACACTTTAAAAATTAAGTAAAAATATTGAAATCTTTTTATTAGAAAATAATCTTTTAAAATTATAACGATTTCATTAAAAATGTATTTTTCATGGTGGTGGAAAATTTAATATATACCTTAAATATTAAAATAATGACTAATTTCACATTTTTTGTAAATGAAAAATGAAAATTTATTTGAAAATAAATTAATGATTCCTCTGAAAAAAATGTAAAAAATCTATAATATACATTAAAAACCCATTGGGGATTATTAAAACCTTTTGGAATATATTTTTAGAAAACATAGATATATAATAAAAGGTATTTTCAACCAAAGATGGAAATAAATCTGTTTTTATTAAAAAAATCAATTCATGAGTATAGAAAGATGGTAAAATGAAGGGAAAAAATTATTCTCATGAAAAAAACTAAAGGAGATGAAAACTAATGAGTTTCTTAATATATTTATTAGAAGAAGTAATCGTTTCAAGAATAAACATAAAAAATATAAATAAACGAAGATATTTTATAATAAACACTTTCCTACTTTGGTAACAATGAATTATAAGAACTATAAAAGAGATATCTTCAAATGGATATTAAAATCCATATAATTTTCAGGAATGTAATCATAAATGGAATTCATGGGTGATATATAAACCACATAAAATACACAATTGGATAATATAAAATTTTTCCCATAAAATTTAATAGTGAGATGGATATCCCATACCTGACGTCTTCACTTTCATCATACACATTCAAATTTCCATTAAAAATATATAATTTAATTATAAATCTTTTAGATAAAATAATTAGATGTATCATAACATATATTATTTAAATTTTCATTACATGTTTATTGACAATTCCTTGATTTAATTATGTGTTGTGTAGTAACTGCTATGTTTTTATTTGGTATTTTTAGTACATCTATATTGATCATAGTTCTACCATGATTATTTGCGAGGGTATTTTCTCACTGGATGTGATGAAATAAATATAAATACTATATTACTATTACAAAATAATAATTATTTGATATATATAACATTTATTCATTAAATATACCCTAATTACCTTCCATCAATAACATTAGTGAAAAACAAATCACATTAATTTATGTGATAGTAGTCCACCATACACCCAAACGACATGATCATATACCACACAGAATAAAAATTAAGAATTTATATGTGATGTAATAATTCCATATGTATTAATATGTTAAAAAATAATATATACTCATTTAACATATCCTTATTACCATCCATGTAAAATGGAAATGAAAAACTCATCACATTGGTTCGTGAAGTATTTTTCTGTTGTACACACAAATGATGATTTCGTATCCCATTTGATTAGAGTGGATATGGTTGTAGTTAATTACCATAACATAAAATAATCTCAATATATATAAGATTCTGAGGTTATTATATTATTACGTTTTAGTGGGGCCTGGATGAATGGGGAGAAAAATAAAATAAAATTATTTGTAATGGGTGTTGCCTTTTCTTCGGTCATCTTCTTTTGGATTTCACTGAAATACTATATAGGATGAATTTTTGAACAAAATAATGCATATATTATTATAGTATGGATGTAAGGAAGTAATTTTTTTATTTTTTATAATATCCCACAAATAGATGGAAAAAAATTTCCGAATGAAATTAAATTTTCATTAATAGGTGGGTTGAATCTCGAATCATTACATGGAATGGATTTCTAAGAGTTTGAACATATAAAAAGGGAATTTTAAACATGAAATGATTATTTTGATAAAGCGTTGATGTTTATATGACCATTAGAGGATTCAGGTTATGTTTTTGGAGTTTTGGAGTTCTGTAATAGGGATGTAGGGTTTGGTGGGCACAGTTTAGTAGAAACCATGCGACACCTTGATGATCAAGAGGATTTTAGTTCAATTATAACTGAGATAAGTTTAAATTTAAGGATATATCATGGTTTAGATTAAATTATCTAATTAAAAAGAATAAATATTGTGAGGTTTTAGAGGATATGAAGGATGGAGCATGTGTTGCACATGGTTTTAGACAAATAGTGTGCCTTGTTGCAGGTGGGAGGTCATGCTACCAACATGGTTGGTGAATAGTTTTTCAAACCAAGTGTCCCAAATTTTTGGAGAATAGGTGTTGGATTTTAGGGGAACAAAAAATTTTCCCAACTTTTTGTGGAATGGTTTGGCCTTGGATAGAGACTACTACATGGTTGGAGCAAGGTTTGGTGCCCCGTTTGGAAAAACCATGTGGCTTCCCAAATTTCATTATGAAGGGGGATTTAAAAAACACCTTATGGTTTTTGGCCCCCCAAACATATATCTCTTCATTTGGTGCACACATATTAAAGAAGGCTACTCATCCTTTCCTATATTCTTCTATCCTCTCCATGGAGGTGATTTGTTGGTGTTTATTCAATGATTTAAGATTAGATCCATCCTCTAGTGGAATCTATGCATCCTCTTATACATTGCTTCTTATTTTGGGGTTCTATACTTTTGGTATTGTTGACAATTCCACTAAATCATTATGTAATAATCCATTTTCCATGATAATTTTGGTTGTCTTGCATAGGGGAGATCCTAAGATAGATTCCACACATAGTTGTATGTAGTTTCATCAAGGTATGAGACATGGGTGATATTTATTAGGTTTTAACCAATGATTTAATTTAATTAGTTCTCAAATATTTATAGTCTATTATGTATTTGTCCCAGAGTGTAGTTGGTGCCATGTCATGGGTATTCATTGGGTAGTTGGCATTTTTTTATGTGTCATGATGACCCGTCGATTTTCCATCATTATTCTATGTTTGGTTTTCATTAAAGAATTAATTATTATAGTTATAATAAATTAATTACTTTTTTTATGAGACTAGGTCTTGGTTTAAAGTGTGGAGATTAGTTGTATGATGAGATGTTTTGATAATTATTATATAAACCTTGGGAAGGCATCAATTATTTGTAAATGTTTTGTAAATCTTATTTGATGAGGTAGGTGATCTAAGAGCATTACACATAGTCTTGTTAATTTATTTACATGTGTTTGTGGTGTTCAGCTTAAATCCAATGACAGAAATGTTTGTTTACACGGTTTATGTAAAGTAGACATGTGACGATATTAACTTAATTAAGCTCATTAGTTAATTTGAATAAATAGTAAAATGGTATATTTAGTAGAAATTGGAGAAAAATGGGTGTGAACTTAATGGGGATAATGAGTGGTGTTTTATTGGTTGATCTTCACAAAATTACAATGGATAATTTGACATGATTTTAAATATATGAATTGAAATTTGACGTAGATTGGGGGGTCAAATGGGTAGGGTATGTTTTGGAATGATCCTTGTTTTGAAATGAGTTATTTACCACTAAGTGTTTTATATAAAAGGGTTTTGATTGGATATCTAATTTTGATATGAAATTGTTAGGTGGTGATATATTTTTTTAAAGTGGTTTAATGAATCATTTGAGGTTTTATATTAGAATATGGGCCTTTTTACTTTAGGGTTTTCAATGAAAAAGGCCAGTTATTGAGATGGATGATTTTTAAATGTTTAATGATGTTTTTTGGTTTTGTTTCTTTTTGCAGGTGGAAAATAGTAGGGAATTACTGAGTCATGTTATTGTATTGATGGTCTATAGGGAAAATCAATTGTATAAATAGATTAAAAGGTGTTTTTTTGGTTCCTTAACATTTTGTATATTCATGATGTTGATCATATTTATTTTAGAAATGATAGAACAGTTCAGAAGCTGGACTGATGCTCTAGGAATAGGTAGTATACTATGGATATGGTGTGAGAAAGAGGCTATATAAACTGATAATATATATCATGGTTAGAGTTTTAGACTAATTCTCTAGGATATGATTGTATAAAATGTGGAAAACTAAGTTGGACCGATGCACCACCTCCTTGGTATGGGCTAGACTAATGCTCAAGGAACCACTGATGTTATGTATTGATGGATGTTAGACTGGGGCTCTAGAAACTACATTTATATTTTCTTTTGATAATGATAGAATTTATGTTCACTATCTATACATATAGTTTCATATATGTTTTAGTTATGGATGGAGGTTGCAGCCACATTTTTTATGTTTATATTTTATTTAGATTCTAGACTGACGTTTTGGGAATAATAGAATGGGTACATGAGTCAAGTACCATAGATATATGTTTTATGAATACTTGGGTCAAATGAATACAGAAATTATCTTTTTTGGATTATATAAAATGGACCCCTAGGTTATGCTTTAGAGGACTAGTTTAGGCCAATTCATACTAGTAGTCCTGAGTTTCACAGAAAAACCCTTAGTCTAGTTGGTACTAGATGAATTGTTGTGTTCCTTGTCTTGTGTCTCTTTTCAATAGCATTTATTTATTACAATTTTTATCTTCATGCATCATTTTTTTTACTATTATTAGGTTTAAATGACATTTATAGTGGCCTACTGGGTCTTACTGACATGCTTCTCAGGCCACCATTGTATTTGGGTACCCGAGTAGCTATAACCTATTTGTTGCAGCCATATAATCGTTTTGAGGCTTGTGTTGAGTGTTTTTTGGTTTAGTGATATTTCTCCAGTCATAAAAGATGAATGGATGGGTTGACTTGGTGATACTATAGATCTATTATGACGTTTCATTTATTTTTTTTATGTTATATTACTAGCAAAGTGGGTAGCTGGTTGTATGTATGACATGGTCGTTTGAGTGTTTATTGCAATCAATTTATTATATCTTGATCTATTTTCATTATTATTTCTCATTAATTTTATTTGTATGATATTTTGTTAGTTAATTCTGGTTTTTCACTCTAATATGGGGTTATAGTGTATTCATTGTTCCACTTTTAAAACCCACTGCTTATTGGAAACCTTTGTTATATGACAAGGCACGATTAAGGGCATAGAGTGAACCATCTTAAGGAGCTGGTTCAGTAGAACTCAGACCGGGATGTTAAAAAGTGGCCTTAGATATGTTTAAAATTATTTTACAGTTTTTTGATTTAGTATACTAGAGATATATGAACTTATCATATAATTAGATGGAAACTGGGGTGGTGCATCTAGAAGACATGTTCTTTAATGGCCCAAATGATTATAAATAAAATTCACATTATGATTTAATTAAATGTATTATAGTTTATTATGGTTATAGAAAACTCATATGATCCTATGGTATTATTATATAATATCATATCTTAATGACCATTAATAATCATTAACATTGATTGTGTAGACATTGAATAGTGACCTTATCATTATTATAAATATTGGATTTTTATAAATACAATTGACATAGACAAAGAATTAATGGCCACAACCACTATGAACGTACCCTATAAAGCCCATTTATCAAATATCTAGATGGAGATATAATCACTAGGCTTTACCTTGTGAAATCTCAAGTTTATATCCAATAACTAGAGAACAAGTGAAACCATTTACGGGAGAAGTTCAAGATTATCAAGATCATGACCCAATCTGGGTACGTCAAACCACTAAATGAAAATCTCACTGTCACAAACCTTACCATTAGGGTGTTTTATTTAGTATTAAAGGGATATGAAGACCATAATGATAATCATATTAATAAGTTATTTTCAATAAAATAATGTTTATATTTACTTTAAATCATTACTTTACAATTGATTTTTATTTTTATACAATAAAATAAAAATTAAATTTTTGGGTAATATTCCAATTAAATTAAGGAATTAAATTTTACAAATGAATGGATTTTTTAAATTAATATTATTTAAATAAAATTTTATTAATAAATAAATTTTACCAGATATAAATAATCATATAGGTTTTATGAAGTAAAATGTAATTTTTATAAGGGTTCGAAAACTTTTCTTGTCAAAAAACAAAAAAAAATATCAATAAATTTTGATTAATATTTTAAAAGTTAAAATTATCATGTTTAGAAAATTATTTTAATAAAATAAATATGAATTTTTGGATGATAACATCAAAATTATCCAATGGTCATTTTTTCATAATTCTTCGAGACAATCGATTTATTGGTGAAAAATTCAATGCTGTATAAATATACCGAAAGTATTATAACATCATAATGAAAATAAAGTGTTGTAATAAATACTATAAATGGTATCCAAATAAAATATATGTTTTCCATTTAATATAATATTATTTATTTTCATTTTATTAATTATAAAAATCTTTTTATAGTCCTTGAAAATAAAAAAAAATTAAGTTTTTGGAATTATTTATTTAAGAGTATGACTCATATCAACATTAGAAAGGGTATTATTTTAATAATTTCTGTATTTGGTCCTATAAAATTACAAAAAACACCACAATTTTGTGGAAATCATGAAAAAAACAAGGGTAATTATTATAGTTTTAGTTATTTTATTATATAGAGTTCAAAACCTATATGTTGGAAATAATGAATAATTACCCTCTCTTTTCCAATATAAACCCATAAAATATCCCATTTATATTCACTAACAAATCTTGGAGAATTTCCTTACTTTTCCATACCCTCTATATATTCTTCCCAAGGTGCCACAAGCTCTCAAGAAGCACCTCCGAAGAATTTTGAGTCACACATTCAAGGTGAGAGTTATTTTTATTCTCCTCCATATTCAAGTATCTTCATTATATTATCCCATTTTTCTGTAATTTCTAATGTTGTGATGTGTTATTCCATATCCCCTTTACTGATCCAATTATTCATAAATATTGGGATACCCCCTTCCAATCCCATTAATCCATTCCATGAACATTTATACACCCATGTTATGATGTAGAATGTTCACCGTGATTTTCTAGGACAAACCAATTTGTATTGAATACCCATACACAATTCCTATCACAAGTATTCACATTTATGAACTAACACATATTATATTGTGTAAATATATTTACGTATTCAAAAAAATTATCATGTAATAAAATGTGATAATAAATGATTCCATGTTTTATGATCTATGTGGCACACGTAAATATGAGAATGAAATGAAAGTGACGGATGCACCAAGAATTATATATTGATTCAATAAATTTGGTAGTGATTTGGTATCATGAGACATCAATCAAGTGATTATGAAGTGAAACTAATATATCATGGGAATTTTTCCATCATTATTTCTTTACAATTTCCCTTGATCTGTGTTTATGATGCAATATTTTAATTTTTTCCCATATTTCCCTTATTTCTATTAGGATTATCATGATATAACATGCATTGTTGTTCATGTTTATTATTAACACTCATTTTATGCACCACTGATTTACCTACTGTATATCATGTACTAATTACTTCATATTATTCCTTATTTATTCCCATAATTGTCATTATAGCTCACCACTTTCTCTTGTATGTCCCCTGGTTATCCCATGTTGTTTTATGTATGAAGGGATATTATAATCATGTTGAGGATGTTTTAAATTAAACTGGTGTATGCTTCTTTTTAAGATTTTATTGAAGATATCTAATTCCAAAATACACTACACTTCTGGATCGTCTAGGTTGTATTAAGTGTAATATTATGTAATAAGTCGAGAATTAATGTGTAATAATCAAGGTGGTTATCATAGTTGTTATCAAAGGAAAAGATTAATTATTTTTGGGATTATGATTAGAAAACTCCAGATAAATCCTTAGGGGTAAGAATAATTATATAAAAAGATCTGTCAATTTTGTTATGTATAGGGTATGTAGTTTTTCATGAATGTGCATCTTGTTCTAGATACTACAAGTGGATGTTTTTGGAACTGATTTACATAGGTTTAAAACCAAAAAATACCATGTGGAACTAGAATATTTCAGGAAATGGTGTAAGAAAATGGTCCTTACCACACAGCTGGTTTGACGATACTAGGAGATATTATTTTGTAAATTCACATGCTCCTTACGAAACATTATTTGGAAAAAAAATTACAAGATGAGTATATGTTTGGAAATAGATCATGGATAATATAGACTAAATAATAGAAATTAAATGGTTAAGAAACTAATTTCATTTATAATTTATACCATCAATGTCATTGGATTCTCTTTTATGTGTTTAATATCCCAAAATACTCATCCCTAATTTTTCTCATTATTCTAGAAAATTGTAGAAAAGAGGATGAATTGGGTAAATAACCTATTTATAGGCAATGCAGTCACTTGAAAAATGAGATGACCAACCTAATGTGAGAAGGAATCATGAACATTATGATTATACTCTCTCATCTGACTCAGTTTCTGAATAGAAAATTATATCAGGAGGAGATCCCAAATACACCTAAGAAAGAAAAAAAATTCAATTGATATCTTTTTGTGATAATGGAATCTGATATTAAATGGATCATCTGATCCATTAATCATGGAACAATAGATTTAATCCATTGATAATAACTTCTCTATCCTTAAATGATTTTCTAGAGAAGGGTTTATTGGGTGTTTATCATAGGGTGGAAGAAGACGATCAATGGTCGAAATTTATCAAGAATACAAATAATGTGGAAGAGGTCGATCAAATGGGGTTGAAGGATTTCTAGAAAATATTTTTTGATAAATATTTTCCTCAAAAACTCCAATATAAAATGTAAAGTGATTTTTCCCCTCAAGAAAGAATATGGAGAATCTTTTAGTGTGTATTAGGAAAAAATCACAAGACCTTCATGATATGCCTCCAAATTTTTTGTTAACCTCTAATGAAATGTTTAACAAATCTTTTTGGGATAAATTCAGTATATTAAAATATCTAGTGATCAGAGACGTTAATAGATATGAGGATATTTTCCAAATTTCCCTCTAAGTGTAAATGGAGATGGTCGAATCTTAAGGATATCATGGGGAAAATAAGAATAAAGTGGAGATTAATTATAGTTGTCTAATGGAGAAATTTAATTATGCTATGAAATATCTATATCCCACTTTTCAAAATTTTGGAAACAAGCTCCCTTGAAATTTCCTAAGGAGAATGTGGAAATTATTTAGGTGATGGAATGAAGGAAACCTTAGAAGTGATGTTTGAGTGGGTAACCCCACTAATGTGATGTGGGGAAGGAATGCTCCTGTAAAATCATAGAGAATTTTTCATTGTTTCAACTATAAGGAACCAATACACTTTGAAAACAAATGTAATAGGCCAATAGTTTTTTGAGACAACCAACAATGTCCAAGGAAACAAAAGAGGTATTATGCTATCATAACCACTGAGTTGGATCATAAAATATAAGTTGTGATAGGTATTTTAGTTATTCATTAAATAATAGTAAAAATACTTTTCATTCTGGTTCTATGGATTCCTTCATATAAATTGTTTTTAGCAGAAATATTCAGACACCACCACAAATCATGGATGTAGAGCTGTCGATGAAAACAAACAATAGGAAAATTATTTCTTCCCATGTATATGAAAACTCCCCTATCAAAATTTTTGGACTTAACATACAAATTGAACCATGTGATACTAACTTTGGTGTAATTTTATTCAATTCTATCTATGTATTGTATTTCCCTATATAGCACCAACATAAATTTCCATGCGAAGTAAACCACTCTCTATATCATGAATCATTCTCTGATTCTATAAAAATGAAAGGAGATGGTTGAATCTTATTTAGAAATAACATCAAACACATTGATATTATTACTCCATGATCAATCATATCTATCTCAAGTGATTGTTTCTATGTAATGGATCATCCTTGAAGGCAAGCCCATTATGAAGGAATATACTGAAGTGTTTCTTGAAGAATTGTATGATCTTCCTCCTGGAAAAGAGGTTGAATTTTAAATCATGATTATGCCTATGGAATTACCATAATCTAAGTATATGTATAAAATGGATGTTATGAAAAATGAGTGGATGAAAAATGAAAATTGAGGATAATTTGGATAAAGGGTTCATATGCCCAGTTGCATCAGGACAGTGTGAACCATGCCTCTTCGTCGAGAAGAATGATTTGTTAATGTTTCTTTGCATTGATTATTGTGATCTTAAAAAAAATATAAGGAATATATATTATTTTTCAGGTATTTATTACTTATTATATAAGATACATATATCACAATACATCTCCAAGGTGTATCTGTGTTCATGGTATTACAAAGATAGTGGGAAGAAGGAGGATATCCCCAAGACTGATTTTCATACATGGTACGATAACTATGAGTTTATATTATTTCCATTTAGAATCACTAATTCTCTAGTAATCCTTATGTACTTGATGAATATAGTCTTTAGATATTATGTCTAAAAATTTGTGGTAGCATTTATAGATGATATTCTAATATACTATAAAAAACAAGGAGTCAGAGGAGCATCTGGTAACTTACGAAAGTAGAATATTTATTCCAAGTACAGAAAATGTGATTTATGATCAAATTAAGTCTCATTCATGGAGAATATTGTAAAAATTATTGGGATATATGTGGACCCTTCAATGACATGATCAAATAAAGGATGGATGAGGCCAATATATGTGATCGATATTTGTAGTTTACATGGATTAGCTATGTACTAACATCAATTTATGAGAAATTTATCACTCTTTTCAAACCCCTTAAGTGAGACAGATAGGAAAGAATCAGGTTTTATTGGAATAATGTTAGTGAAGAGACCTCTATGGAGTTAAAAAAATAGGCATATCACTACACCTTTACTCACACTACTAAGAAGTGAAGAAAATTTAATGTTATTCATTGATTATTTTAATAAGGTCAAGGGTTGTGTGTTAATGGAAAATGAAAATTTTATTGACTATGATTCATGTTAATTGAAGATTCATGAAAAAAACTACCCATTACATGATCTATAGTTGGCTTCAGTGATCTTCACATTGATGATCTTGTGGTATTATCTCTTTGGGGAGAAGTGTAAAATACATATGGATCATAAGAGCCTCATGCATGTATTCACACAAAAAGAGATGAATATGAGCCAATGATGATGGATAGATCTGATCAAGGACTATGATATCACAATATAATTCCATCGTAAGTATGAAAATAAAGTGGTAAGTGATCTATGTAGAAAGGATCCATAAATTTTATCATTTATGATAATTGAGAAGGATCTGATCTGCCTAAATATGAATATGATGGAATTGGGAATCTGAAAAAAGGAACAGAATCAATCCATTCAAAAATTATTCTCATCCACCTCTTCTGGAGAAGATAATGAATCCTCGATGAAATGATATGGGAATTCATAAAAATTTTGAAGCTATAAGTTTAGGGAAATCCTCACAGTCAAATATTAATGAAGGAGTTTTGAAATCTGGGTCACAATAATGTGTACCATTAAATCCTGATTTAACGAATGATATGTTAGATGATTCATATAACACAACCTTATCCATCCATCCAATAACCACAAAGACATATAAAGATCTCTTAGGGAATAGTTGGAGGTAAAATAAGAAGAAGGAGATCACCAAATATACATCATGATGTCTTTTATGTCATCAAGTGATGCATAAAATGAATAAATCCAAGTGGATGATAAAACCATTACCCCTAGAAACATTGAAATGTGAAAACATTAGCATGGACATTTTCAATAGTATACCAAAGTCATGAAGAGTAAATAATTCTATATGGGTTGGGGTGGATCTTTTAATAAAGATAGCACACTTCATTGTGATATGAGAGGATTTAACACTAAATCAACTTTCAAGGATATACATTAGAGAATATGATATACATTAAATAATAGGTGAGATTACATGGAACAACACTACTGACTGTATCTAATCAAGATCCCAGATTTAGCGTCATGTTCTGGAAGAGTCTCTAACACTCTCTAAATACTGAGTTCAATGTTAGTACAACATATGGCCACAAAATATTTTTCCAATCTATGCAGTCTATCCAAACACTCATGGGTATTTTTAGAGCATGCTCAATTAACTTTAATGGATGATGGGATCACCAAGTTCCTTTGGCTGAGTTATTATTATATAACAGTTTCCACTCAAGACTCCAAATTTCTCCCATTGAAGCCCTTTATGGGAAAATGTTCATTACTCCTGCATTTTAAGATTAAGTTTGGGAACCAAAAATTCTTGGTCATGAAATGGTCGATGAAGTGGTGTAAAAAGCCCAAAGTTATTCAGTATCTCTTAAACAATCCTCGAATAAAAAAATAGATATGATGAAAATAATCATTGACACCTATAATTTTAGTTTGGATACATATAATCCCTCTGAATATCTTTATAGAATAAATTCATGATATTTGAGATGAATAGAATAATTAGTCTAAGAAAAATAATTCATTTTGAGATCCTTGATCACAATTGAGTGGTGGCTTATTGACTAGAACTACCACCTATCATTTCTCAAGTACATGATGTATTCTAGGTGTCCCTATTAAGGAAGTACATATAAAACACCTAATATATACTAATCAATATGTGGTATCATTATTGAAGGATATCTTGTATAAGGAGAATTCGGTGAAGATCTTTGATTGTTGAGACAAAGTTATATGGAATATGAAAATTCACTTGGTTCAATTACCCTAAAGAATCCCAAAATTTGAAGAAATGGTGTGGTAACTAGAGGAGGTGATGAAACAAAATTAACCTCATCTATTTTAGTTTGTGAAATGAAAATTCTACATGAGAAATTTATAAGGTGAGTAGATTGTATTGACCTGAACATTTATAGATAATTTTCAACTGATGATTTAATTAAATGACTTAAATTGTTTTATGGTTATAGATAACACATGATCTTATTTGGATATTTCATAACATATTAGATTTTAATGACTATTAATAATCTTTAATATTGATAATATAATCGTTGAACAATGATCTTATGATTAGAATAAATATAGGGTTTTGATAAATCCAATTGACATTGTAAAAGGTTGTAATGGCCTGAACTAGTATGATTGAACCCTATGAATCCCATTTACCATAAAATGTGAGGGATAAAGCATCACTGGTATTTTTCCTTGACCAATATCAAGATGATATTCATGAAATAATGCATGAGTGAAACCATTTACCAAAGAAATTCTAACTCATCGAGATCATGACCAAAACTATGTACATCGAACCACCGCCTAAAAATATCAGAGTCACACAACTTACCCTTAGGGATATTATTGGTGTATTAAAGGGACATGTATCAATAAAATAATAATATTAATATTTATAATTTAATTTTCAATATAATTTTGTTTATTTTTACTTATTATAATGACTTTGTAAGTAATTTTAATTTTGATACAATAATTCACAAATTCTATTATTGGGTAATATTCAATTTCAATTAAAGAATTTATATTGAATAATTAATGGATTTTTTAGATAAATAATATTTTTATAAAATATTATTATGATATTATGTTTATAAAATACACATGATCGTATAATTTTCATAAAGTGAACATAGGGTTTGAAAATTTTTACTATCAAAACACCCAACATTTATCAATAAATGTCTTTTTTTATTTTAAATGTTAAAATTTACATATTTAGAAAATTATTTGGATAAAATAAATATTGATTTTGGATTCAGAAAAACTAAATTATCCATGCATAATTTTTTTCATTATTTTCTATGTCAATTGATTTTTTGGTTAATAATTAGATATTGTATAAATAAAATATATATATTATGACATCATAATGAACATAATGTGATTTAATAAATACTCTAAATGGTATCCAAGATATTTTTTTGTTTTCTATTTAAAATAATTTGATTTAATATTAATATTTTTGTTTTCATAAAGCCTTTATGAATCCTAAAAAACCTATAATATATTTTATGGTTTTCAAATCAATTCTCTATGAGTATGACTCAGATGCTCATTAGTAAGGGTGTTATTTTAAAATGTTCATCCAATGTAATTATAAAATATTTTAAACCACTCCTCATTGGTTGAAAAAATGGGAAAAACTGAGGGATGGTTTTTGGTTTTGGTTACTTTATTATATAGGGTAAAAATCTATTTTCGGGAAATATTAATGAACTCTATCCCCTTTTCTTATATAAACCCAACTAATGTCCCATTTTTATCCATTAAAATTCATTTTTTCACCTACATGCTCTAACCTCCCATCTCTATTGTTCTTCCAAGGTTCCCCAAGATCTCAGGAAGCACCTCCCAAGCAAATAGAGTCACACTCTTAAGGTAATGGTTCCTTTCTTTCTCCTCTTTATTCAGGTATCTTCATTATTATATGCCTTTTTTATAATTATTATTATTAGTATATGTTATAAAATATTCCCATTAATTCCACTATGATTAGTAAATTATGAGAGACCCCTTCCACAATCGTTAATCTGTTTCATAAGCATTTATACAACCCTGTAATGCTGCTGAAATTTCACCTCAATTTTTGATAACGAACAAAAGTTTAATGAATAACCTTACCCAATTACAATATAGAATTCTAAAATTTATGAACATATACATATTTTTTTGTGTATTTTCATGTATGAATTCCAAACTCCTAGACCAAGGAATAAAATATTATGATAAATGATTCCATGTTATATGATCTATATGGAACACTTCAGAATGATAATGAAATTATACTGGTAGGTTCACCCGAAATTATAGAGTAATCCAATGAATTGCTTAATATTTTAGTCTAATGATACATCATGTATGGGATTAGAGAGTGAACCTAATCCATTATGGGACTTTTTCCACCATGATTTCTTAGAATCTAGCCTTGACCTATGTTTATGATGGAGTGATTTAAGTTGTTTCCACATTTTCCACATTTCCATTATGATTATCATTCTATATCATGCCATATTGTTCATTTTTATGATTATTAATCCTTTTAAAACCCATTAGTATGGATATGGTATAAAATTCATTACTTCCTTAATATTATTCCATGTTTATTCCCTTACCACACATTCTTGATCACCCATTTCTTATTTACGTCTATAAGTTGTCCCATGCAGTTTTAAGTAAGGCCGGAAATTGTGACAAGGTGAAGGACATGATAAATAATGGAGATGTATTTTCTATTTTATGTTGTTATGTAATGTAATTAATACCCAATGAAACTAGAATTTTCAATCATCAGGGTTGTACTTTGTGTAATCTTATATAATATATCCTGAATGAATGTGTAATAAATAGAAGGGTAGTCATGTGTTACTGTAGGAAGTCTAGGACACCTAGGTCTTGGAATGATGTTTTGTATTTGAGAAGTTACATTTTTATGTTATTTTCACATCATGTGATGCACATGTTTTTTTAGATTTGAAAGTTTCTTATGGATTTTAGGCTCTTGACCTATTGAAACGAGACCTATGACATGGACATGACTCTTTTCCTATAGTGGAATGTGTAATATCATGGATAATGTTTGGAATTTAGGATCCACATGTTATAGAAATTATAGTTTTTGATTTTATGGTTTTCAATCTGATAGAAGGTTATGTGTATCTATGGTGAGATGGTAATCAATTAGGAAATTGTTGTGATCCTCGTACATGATTTGTATAATGAACCTAGTGGGTCATTGTTTTACAAGTGTATATTGTCAGACCCTTGTTGGTTTTTTTGGTCTATGTTTGGAAGTATGTTTTTCCTACAAGAGGTGGTATGATGTACAAATGCCTGGAGAGGATGGGTGTCATTGATTTTGGACGCTTTTTGGTTTTTTCACACCTGGACTTTTGAAATAATTTTATTATATTATTTTATATAGCTTTGAAATATTTTTCTATGATTCGAGCCGAGACCGATTAAAGTTTTTCATTTTTGTAGATAAAATAATTTTTTGGGATTGGAAACATCCAACGCAATGGTAGGGAACGGTCGAAGCCGTGCAGCTTTTCCAAGTCACCATGCGGCATGCCCAGTGTTCAAAAAATATATATTAATTAATTAATTAATTAATTAATAAGATGAATAATAAAGTGAAATTAAAAATAAAATAAGAAAAATTAAAGTAAGAATTGTTTTAATAATAATATTAGTAATATTGTTAAAGTACTTTATTATTTTGAGAACATTATTGTTATTGTTATTAATAATAATAATAATAATTTTATTGTTTTTATTGTTTTTATTATTATTGTTATTGTTATTGTTATTGTAGTTAGGTTTTTTTTCTTTTTTTCTTTTTCCTTACTCCCCTTTATCCTTTAACCCACACACCCCTACCCATGTGACTCGCACCCTAACCCACCCTTCCACTAACTATGCACCGTCCCCCCCCCCCCACCATACCTACTAGCTAGAACCCCCACCCCTTGCTGACGAGCAACTCTAGGGAGATCCCTCACGCCACCCTCACACCGCCTTGCACCACCCACTTCTCATCCAGAATCCTCCAGCGACCCTCCTAACACCTTGGTCCCCTCTAGCAACCCCCTCCTCACACGATCTACTTCGGGTAGGTCACTAATTCACATTTTTTGGGTCTTGGTACTTTTCCTTGGGTTTTCATTTTTTTTCAATGGATAGGGTTCTGTTTTAAGGTTCGATATTAACATTGTTGGTCCGGTCTTATAATCTAGGGTTTGCTCATTCCTTTCAGAGGTGAGGGTGAGGTTCAGTTGTAGTTTCGCAACATTTTTCGGACATTTCTTCGTATGTGGTAATTTAATCAATGTTTTTTCATTTTGATATGATTTTAATATGTTTTCTTAGTTATTTATATGTGTTCTATGGTATAATTATGTTTTGAGAACGTATTTTGGAAGTGTTTTGGCATGTGTATATGATGAAATTGGATTTTCAAAGGAAAATTGTGAACATTTGTAGGAATTTTTTGGTGATTCTTGAATATGTTTTTATGGATGTGTGAAAGGTGTGAAGTTGGTTCTTAATGGAACTTGAAGTGTGAATGACCTTGAAAGTGGGGTTTTTAATGGAAAATAGACTACATGGAAAATTGGCTTTTTTGGGGAACATTTAATGTGGTTTGTGAATTTTATAAATTTTGGGAAGTGTAATATAAATTAAAATTGTTTTATGTGAGTATTTGAAATGGTATTGGACATTGGAAATAGTTAAATTGATTCTGTCATTTTCTTCTAATATTGGAAAATGGGTTTTATGAGTTATGTAGATAAGTACCCAGGCTTAAAACATTACTTAATCTTGAATTTTAAACAAGAACATACTTTATTACACATTGAGAATCTTTTTGGGTTTATATTTTTAAATAATTAGGATACCTTACATACATAACATACCGAAATCATACAAGAGTATACTACTAAAAACAGTTTCCATTTTTTTCAAAATATAAAACATTAAAACACAAGGCATGATTTCTTTGACAACAATCCATATCAAACATCATGAATCCATTATTTATCTTACCCATAATTATATCCTATAAAAAAACATTTTTAAAAACATGGGATGAGTATAAAACTCAGTAAGGAATATAAATATAGAAAGTGTTAGTCATGTGATAACATAAAAACCAATAAAACCCATAATCATAAAAACTCATATGAATCGAATACTCATGTTGTTTCCTTGAGACATATTTACCATATCACTCTTACATTCACCCTTACACATGGAATAAAACTTTGTTCAACTTTCATCTCCGGATTACCCAATGCATCGGAGAGCTATAATGGGTCTCACCTGTCATATCTTGAGCTATAATGGGCTCAACCCAACATATCTTGAGCTATAAAGGAGATCAACCCAAAACATATTGAGTTATAATGGGCTCAACCCAACATAATAATGTACAAGTAACATATCATGGTAATAAAGTACATTGAAATCAGGATAAACAACCCATTCCATACACATAAAAACAATCCTTTTGAAATATTTTAAAGAGTGTTTTAAAAGGATTTTAAAAGGAAAGTCCATTAAAAGTATAATTGAGGTGAGAATTAATAGAATATAATTTCCATGTGTATACACTATAAATACACATAATAAAACATAATATAAACAAAACCCATCACACAAACAATTTTAATACCACATAAATAATGAAGTATATGGTTAACCCAAAGAATGGAAATCGGGTTAAGAATTCACTTACCTCGGGTTCTTCTTACTTAAAATGCATTTAAACCTCCTGTATAATGGTTAAAAGTGTGTTATCAATATCTTATAGAAAAATATTCATATTTATAACACCTTATATGATCATTTAATAACATCATTTCACCCTTTAATTATTAGTATTTTGTTCCTTCCATTGTTGGGGGTGCTTTATTTACATGTTTTCCATGATCGGTTCCTGATGGATGCTCTTGTCGATTGGAAGTGAAACTCCAGAATTTGAATAGAATGGTAGTTTCATATTTCCAGAATCATAAATTATTCCATTTATCATTTTGAATTCCTAAATGAGGATGATTCATATGTTAAAACATTAATGATGTTCATTTAGATCATTTTGGTGGTTCTTTAATAAAAACGACCTCATGTTGTCTTATAAATTAAAACCATGTGTTAAATAGAATTACAGAACCATGAATGAGACATAATTAATATATTATAACTTGATTCTACCATAAAAATAGTTTCATGACCATACTTTAAAGAATTAATGTAAATTAAAATCACATCGTCCACAATGTCAGTAATTCGACACATCACTGACAATGTTTTTTTCAAGAATAAGTGGGAGAGGATAAGAAGAATGATGATGAATTTTTCATGAACATGAGAAAATACAAAATATACATGATTTTTGGATATTTCTTTATTCCTGGGTAATAGGATTTGAGGAAAGAAAATAAAGGAACTCAAAATAAAAGAATAGTTGAGAAATCCCTTACAAAAAATTCAGCAAACTAACAGCTATGCAACATGGTTTTGGAAAATGTTAAAAAGAGAGGAGACAAGGTTAAACCATAAAAAAATGAATCATAAAATATAATAGAGAAATAATAATATTAAAACAATAACATATTATGGATTCTTTAATTATATACCACATAAAAGAGAACTTGAATTGAAAAAGAAAGAAGTTGGGAATTTTCTTACCTTGATGAGTAACTCCTAGAACATGACAGTTGGGACATTGGGGGCTTGAGGAAACCTTGAGAGGACTAATAGGGAGGTAAGGAGGCCATATCATATTTTATGAGGTATTTTGAATGAGTTTAATGAAGGAATGGGTTGGTATTTATAGCAAAAGTAAGGGAATATTTTAATAATTTCCAAGGGACACCTCATTAGTGGTATTTGCAAAACCATGGGCTTTCCCATGGTATTTTCCCATGGTAATAGCCACTTGTAACACTTAACATATTATTTTACTATAAAAAAGTTTACCAGATTTATTACATCATTATTACATCATTATTGATGTCATTAACACACTAAAACTCATAACTGTATTTTTTTACTATTCACTGAAAATCAACTATTTCAAAAATTTACCAAAAAATTACCCTTATAATTTTTCGACATGTAGAATTTAAAAATGAACTCCATTTTTTGAAAATAATTTTCTAAATATTATTAATTTAATTTTTAAATAAAATCCTACTTAATTTAAAAATTAATAATTTTAAAACTATAACTGTTTTTTATCACACTGAAAAATTAACCAAGATGTCATTATCTTAAAGAATTAAGAATATAAAATAATAATAAAATTTACTATTAATTAGGGTCATATTAATATTCATAAGGTTATGTTACCATTCACAAAAAAAACAAGTTGGTTCTATCAGACTCTAAATAACTTACCGAACACAATTATAGATGACTGTTTTTCAAAATTCAAAATATAAAAGCTGCAAATTTATGTTTAAAGGATAGTTATAAATATCTACTTAAAACAAAGTTTCATAAATTTAATTTATTTTTTAAAAACCGTTGGGTGTTACATTATCCCCACCTTCTAGAAATTGCATTCTCGTAATTTTATTTACTCATTAAACGATTGAGGGTAACTTTTTTTCGTAGAATTTTAAAATTCCCATGTTGCTTCTTCAACCATGTGGTTTCTCCACAAAACCTTTACCTAGTGAATTACATTATTCCACAATACTAGTTCCCTTTGATCAAGAATCTGAACTGTTTTCTCTTCATATGAAATGTTCTTTTCCAGGTGAACTGCTTCTGGACTCAAGACATGTGATGAATCTGGAACATACTTTCTCAACATCAAAACATGAAAAACATTGTGTACCTGAGACAAACTCAGAGGAAAAGCTACTCAGTATGAAACTAGTCCAAATTTCACTGGGATTTCAAAAGGACCGATGAATCTCGGACTTATATTTCCTTTATTGCCAAAATGCAACACACTTTTCTAAGGATAGATTTTAAGGAAAACATGGCCACCTACCTTGAAAGAGAAGTCTTTCATTTTATTTTCTGCATAAATTTTCTACCTGCTCTGAGTTGTCCTCATGTGCTGCTGGATCATCTTCACTTTCTCAACCACTTTCTCTACTAATTCTGGTCTCATCAACTTCCTTTACCTGACTTCATCCCAAAAATCTAGAGTTTGACATTGCTTCCCATACAATGCCTCAAAAGCTGTCATCTATACACTAGAATGAAAACTGTTATTATAAGAAAACTCAACTAAAGAAAGATGTTGATCCCAAAAACTCTGGTATTCCATTGAACAAGATCAAAGCATATCATCCAATATCTAAATCCTTAGTTTTTACTACCCATCTGATTGAGGATGAAAAATGTACTGAAATTTAACTATGTTCTCAATGACTTCTAAAGTCCCTTCCAAAAGTTATAAGTGAACCTAGGATCCCGATCAGATACAATGGAAAGAGTAACTCCATGTAACTTGACAATCTCTTTGAGGTACATTCGAGAAAGATAATCCAATGACATTGTATCTCGAATATAAAGGAAATGTGCAGATTCTGTTAGCCGATCAACAATAACCCAAATTGCATTGTTACCTCATGAATTCTTAGGTAGTCCCACCACGAAGTCCATGGATATATTCTCTCATTTACACTCTATCACTAGAAAAGGATGAAGCATCCTCTTCAGTAACTGCCTCTCTGCTTTAACCTGTTGACATGTCAAACATTTCACACTAAAATCAGCAATATCCCTTTTCATTCCATCCCACTAGTAAAACTCCTTGAGGTATATGTACATCTTAGTACTTCCAGGATGAACTGAAAATGGAGATCTATGAGCTTCAAAAAACAAATATTTCTTCAATTGGGAATCACAACGCACACACAACCCTTCTCCAAATCTTAAAACACAATCATTATCAAGGTTAAATTCTGGAAGCTTACCCATTTTAACCAATTCTACCTTTTTTTTGTAGCTCATAGTCTTCCTTTTTTTCTCACTTAATTCTGTCTGATAATGTTGACTGCACTGAAAACTGATG
The DNA here is from genome assembly GCA_963277665.1 of Viscum album. Taxonomy (NCBI): domain Eukaryota; kingdom Viridiplantae; phylum Streptophyta; class Magnoliopsida; order Santalales; family Viscaceae; genus Viscum; species Viscum album. The sequence goes on from OY728157.1 coordinate 2,001,966,769, forward strand.
CAAAACAAATGTATTCCTTGCACTAACAACTTCTAAGCCAAAATGTATCCAATCATTAATCAAGGGATCATATTCCAAACGTAGCATGGTTAATGATGAATAATGTTTTTGACTCAAGGCATCCACCACTTTGTTTACTTTTCCTAGATGATAATTGATTGTGCAATAATAATCCTTTATCAGTTCAATCCATCTTCTCTATATCATGTTTAATTCCTTCTGAGTGAATATATTTATCAGACTTTTTTGGTCAGTATATATTTGACATTTGGCTCTGTATAAAGGGTGCCTCCATATTTTCAAAGAAAAACCAAAGCTGTCAATTCCAAATCATGTGTAGGGTAATTTAACTCATGAGTTTTTAGTTGTATTGAAGCATAAGAAATTACCTAATCATTCGGCATTAGAATACAACCATGTCCCTTCAATGAAGCATCATTGTAGATGACAAACTCACTTTTTTGGGAAGTCAAGGCCAAAACTAGAGCATTCAACAATCTCTTATTCAGTTCCTGAAAAAAAAACATCACATTCTTCTGTCCAAACAAATTTAACCTCTTTCTTGTTAATTTAGTTAGCAGGCTAGATAACTATGCGATGTTTTAACAAACTATTGGTAATAACCTACTAATCCAAGAAAACTACGAATCTCTGTAACATTTATAGGTCTTTTACATTCATCAACCACATTTTTTGTAGGATAAACTATTATTCCATCCTTATTTACAATGTTCCCAAGAAAAGGAATCTGTTGCAACCAAAAATCACACTTTCTGAATTTTCCAAACAGTTTCTTTTCTTTTAAGGTTTGCAAGACAACTCATATATGTTTTTCATGCTCCTCTTTACTTTTAGAATATACCATAATTACATTAATAAATACAACCAAAAACTTATCCATGAACTCATGAAATATTCTATTCATAATATCCATGAATACATCATGATAATTAGTTAACCCAGAAGGCATAACAACAAATTTATAATGACCATATCTAGTACGGAACGTAGTATTCAGGATGTATTCATCCTTTACTTTCAACTGATGGTACACCAACCTCAAGTCAAACTTTGAAAAATACAGTTTTCCCTAGAGCTGATCAAACAAATCATCGATATGGGTAAAAGGATACTTTTTTTAACAGTAATGTTATTCAAGGCTCTATAATCGATGAAAAGTCTCATTGAACCATCTTTTTTCTTAACAAACAAGACTGGAGCGCCTCATAGTGAAGTGTGGGGTCGAATGAAGCCTTTATCTGATAATTCATGAAACTACTTTTTTAATTCTTGAATTTCTATTTGGGCCATTTGATAAGGAGGTTTCGAAATCGTATTAGCATTAGAAAATAATTCAATAGTAAACTCAACCTCTCAATTAGGAATAACACCAGGCAAATCGTCAGGAAAAACATACAGGTATTCATTTAAAATTGGTACTTTATTAATCTGGATAGTACCCTTATCTTCAAAAATATGATCAAGATAACTTTCATTTCAATCCTTTATCAGTTTCTTAGCTTCCTGATATGTTATTAATGGTATGGGTTTATTCTGGTACACAAACTGAAATTATTTCTAAAAAACAACTTCTTTTTCTCTGAAATCTATCTTATCATGATAAAAAGAAATCCAGTCCATACCCAAAATAACATCAAACTCTACTAGAGGCAAAAAAACAAGGTTTACAGGTAGAATCTTTCCACATAAAAGGATAGGAAGATTCTTATAATTTCTTTTTGCCACAATATTTCCTCCAGGTATTTTTACCATGAGATCTGGTTTCATTTCATGAGGTTGAATTCCCAATTTTACTGAAAATTTCTCAGAAATGAAGGAATGTGTAGACCCTGAATCAAATAACATTTTTTCCATATTTGAAAAATACAAGAAATGTACCTGATACCACCTCATTTTATGGCTCAACGTCTTCTTAAGTGGTTGCAAAGAATTTTATCAAACCCTTATGCTTCCAATCTTGCTGATTCCCTGCTTGAGTAACTAGCTTCGGATAAACATTAGAAAAGTGACCCAATTCCTTATAGTTAAATCATATCACCATTAGATTTTCATTAGTTTTTGGATCATTTTTTTTACACTCATGAGACATGTGTCCAAACTTCCCACATCAATAGAATTTTCTAGAATTACAAGACATTCACTAGGATTCCTTTTACCACACTTTTCACAAGAAAGGAAATTCATTTTCTTACCTCTAGACTTCATTGATGAGTTCTTCCCCATTGTCTGCCAACCTGATCGCTTCTTATTCTTTTCATAACGATTCACATATGTTTTAGAAAACTCCATCTCAAAATTTTCAGCACAATGAACATGCTTCTCATAGATTTTAAACTCTTCTGAGGCCAAAGCACTTCGTAAAACGGTTTCAAACCAGAGTAAAATCTATTAATTTTACTTTCAAAATCCCAAGTAAAATTTGTTACATACCTAGATAGTCTTGTAAAATTGGATTCATATGATGCAACAGAATCAATATCTTTCTGATTCAGTTCCAAGAATTGTTTCTCCATTCTGAGTTGAACCGTTTTGGGAAAATATTTTTCTAGAAAAAGACTCTCAAAATCATCCCATTCCAAACTATCAAGTTTATCTCTTTCTCTCGTATTCTTAACCAGATACCACCATTGATCAGCTTCACCTTCCAATTGATAAATGGCTAGTATTACCTTTTGACATTGCAAACATCCCATGACATCAGATATCTTTTCTAGAGCGTTGATTCATCCTTTGGCTATCACTGGATCTACGGTTCCACTAAATGTTGGAGGATGCTGCCTCATAAAATACTCCACAAAAGACATGTTTATTCATGGTAGATCATGTTCCTCTCTAGAATGGATACCACCACCGTTTATTGCTTGATTCAACTGATCCATTTCTGTCACAAACTTCTCGGTTCTGATTCCCACCATTTTAGGCTGTAGATTTAGACAGACATCAGCCTCTTAGTTCCTTACTACATCGGCTTCCCTATTTCTATTTTGGAAAAACATTCTTAAAAAACATAACATAGATTAAGCAAAATGGTAATCATTAAATTCTATATCATTTCAAATTAATCATCGAGTAAAAATCAGATATGGTATTCTTTAAATATCACCCCAACCCCTAAAGTTATCTAAACCATCCTCTGATACCAACTATAAGGACTCATCCTTAAAACGTTACTTAATATTGAATGTTAAACAAGAACATACATTATTACACATTGAGTATCTCTTTGAGTTTAGTGTTTTAAATAATTAGGATACCTTACATACATAACATACCACAATCATACATGATAATACTATTAAAAATAGTTTCCATTTTTTTCAAAATATAAAACATTAAAACATAAGTCATGATTTCTTTGACAACACTCCATATCAAACATCATGAATACCTTATTTCTCTTACCCATCCTTATATCCTACAAAAAAAAAATTAAAAAACATGGGATGAGTATAAAACTCAATAATGGATATAAAGATAGAAAGTGTTAGTCTTGTGATAACATAAAAATCAATAAAACCCATAATCATAAAAACTCATATGCATCGAATACTCATGTTTTTTCCTTAGGAAATATTTACCATATCACTATTACATTCACCCTTAAACATGAAATAACCCTTTTTTCAACTTCCATCTCTAGAGTACCTAATGTATTGGAGGGCTATAATGGGGCTCACCCATCATATCTTGAGTTATAATGGGATCAACCCAACATATCTTGAGCTATAAAGAGGCTCAACCCAACATATCTTGATCTATAATGGGCTCAAACCTACATAAATAAATTCCAAGGAACATATCATGGTAATAAAGTATCTTGAAATCGGTAGAAACAACTCATGCCATACACTTAAAAAACAATCCTTTTGTAATTTATTAAAGAGGTTTTTAAAAGGATTTTAAAAGGAAAGTCCCTTAAATATATAATTGAGGTGATAATTAATATAATTGAATGTACATGTGTATAAAATATAAATGCACATAATACAAAATAATATAAACAAAACCCGTCACACAAAAAAATTTAATACCACATAAATGATGAAGTAGAAGGTTAACCCATAGAATAGAAATCAGGTTAAGAATCCCCTTACCTCGGGTTCTTCTTACTTCAAATGTGTTTAAACCTCCTATATAATGGTTAAAAGAGTGTTATTAATATCTTAAGGAAACATATTCATGTTTATAACACCTTATATGATCACTTAATAACATCATTTTACCCTTTAATTATTAGTATTTTGTTCATTCCATTGTTTTGGGTGCTTTCTTTAAATGTTTTACATGATCGGTTCATGATGGATTCACTTGTTGATTAGAAGTGAAACTCCAGAATTTGAATGGAATGGTAGTTAAATATTTCCAAAACCATAAATTATTACATTTATCATTTTGAATTCTTAAATTATGATGATTCATATGTTAAAACATTAATGATGTTCGTTTAGATCATTTTAGTGGTTCTTTGATAAAAATGACCTCATTTTTTCTTATAAATTAAAAGCATGCATTCAAAATAATTCTAGAACCATGTATGAGACATAATTAATATATTATAACCTGGTTCTACCATAATTTTTTTTTCATGGCCAAACATGAAAGAATTAATGAAATTACATCGTTCACGATGTCGGTAAATTGACATATCATGGACAATGTTTTTATTCCAAGAATAAGTGGGAGCAGAGATAAAGAATGATGATGAATTTTCCATGAACATGAGAACATCCAGAATATACATGATTTATGGAGATTTCATTCCTCTTGGTTAAGAGTAGTTTAGGAAAGAAAAGAATGGAACTCAAAAAAAAAATAGTTGAGAAATCTCTTACAAAAAATTCGGCAACCTAACAGCTATGCAACATGGTTTTAGAAAACATTAAAAAGAGAGCGGACAAGGTTCACCCATTCAGAAATGAATCATAAAATAGAATAGAGAATTAATAAGATGAAAAGAGGAACATGGTATGGATTCTTGAATTCTATACCACATAAAAGAGAACTTGAATGGAAAAAAGAAAAAAGTTGAGAATTTTCTTACCTTGAAGAGTAACTCCTAGAACGTGAAGGTTGGGACCATAGGGGATTGAAGAAACCATGGGAGGATTACTGGAGAGGTAAGGATGCCATAGCATCATTTATAATGGATTTGGAATGAATTTAATGAAGGAATGAGTTGGTATTTTTAGCAACAGTGATGGAATATTTTAATAATTTCTGAGGGACACTTCATTAGTGGTATTTGCAAAACCATGGGTTTGCCCATGGTATTAGCCAATTGGGACACATCACATATTATTTTACTGGTCACGAGTCTACCAGATTTTTTACTTCATTATTACATCATTATTGATGTCATTAACACACCGAAACTCAAAACTGTATTTTTTACTATTCACCGAAAAATAAACTATTTCATAAAAATCCCAAAAAATTACCCTTACCCTTTTTCGACGTGTAAAATTCAAAAATGAACTCCATTTTTTGAAAATAATTTTCTAAATATAATGAATTTAATTTTTAAATAAAATCATACTTAATTCAAAAATTAATAATTTTAAAACTATAACTGTTTTTTATCACATTGAAAAATTAACCAATATGTCGTTATCTTAAAGAATTAAGAAAATAAAATAATAATAAAATTTACTATTCATTAGGGTCATATTACTATTCATATTATTATTCATAAGGATATGTTATTATTCACCAAAAAAACAAGTTGGTTCCATCAGACTCTATATAACATACTGAACACAATTCTAGATGACTGTTTTTTGAAATTCAAAACATAGAAGCTGAAAAATTATGTTTAAATTATTTTTATAAATATCTACTTAATACAAAGTTTAATGAATTTCATTTATATTTTAAAAACCTTGGGGTGTTACAATGTAAGTGGTGTGAAATTTATTTTCAAATGTTTTTTTTTTGTTATTGATTTTAAAGAGAATAATTTGAGTTTTTTGGGGGTTAAATTATTGTTATGCATCTTAGAAATGATTTATTTAGTGTTTTATTGATTTATTAAATTATATGTGTGGAGTATGGTCCTTTATTTTTGGTTTTTAGTCACTGGATCTAGGGAGACTTTCCTACATATGCATAGGTAAGTAAATATATATATATAGGTACCCTTGTTACATGTAAATTCACCCATGGTAGTGACATACATGTATTAGGAATGGTGATCTTATGTATATATATGAATGATCCATGAGTAGGTGAGTAGAGACTAGTAGATTCATACAATTATATATATGAGGATCCCCTTCTACATGTTCATGGCCATACGGGTGTGTTCATTGGGGCTAGGTGTCCTTATATGTATGTGAAAGTTCATATTCTTAGTGGGGGAGTAGCAACTTTTTATTAGAATGCACCAAGGACCGAGTGTTTGGTTTGTTTCCACCCTGACATAGGTCCCCAATGCCTAACCCTTTAATTTGAATTTCATAATTACTTAGTTTTAAAAATATATTTTATATTTATGTAGTATATTTATAAGCTGTGCAATCTGGTTATAATTGTTAGAAATGGCTCTGCATTGTTTTACATAATTTATCTATATTCCTAATGTGTGTTTTTCCTATTGATATATGCTCCGACCTTGTTTGGAAAATTTCATACTTTTTTAATGCTCAAATGGTTGTAAAATGTAAAATATTTAAAAGTGGCTTCCCAATATGATTGTCATGTATATTTTTTGTAAAAGTTGATTTTCAATGAATATGGGTTAGTGTGTGATTTTTATTTAAAAGGGTAAATTCCTTGATTTGGTAAGTTAGGAAAGATGTATGGGATTTGGGGTTAATTTAAGGCTAAATATTGTCTTGCCTTCCTTAAATGAGTTGTTTGGATTTAATCATGGTTTTTGAGTTTTTTTTAAATGTGTGATTCCTCTTTTGTTTAATTGGGATTTCAAATGGTTTTGGAACATAAATGTGTTTCTTGATATTGCTTTATAAAGTAATGTTATTCATTGTAAAACAGTGAGCCCCATTTGGCACTTTGATAATGGTTAGTGAAAGTGTAAAACCCCTATTGAGGAATTCCCCCTAGTTTGAAAAATTTGATGTATGTTTTAATATGTTGTTTTTGATATCTTTCTAGTAAATAGGCTTATACATTTTTATGTGATGGAAAAAAGGGGGAATCTTCTCGAGATGTAGATCGGCGGTGTGAGGGTAAATTTTTTTTTAATAATGAAAACAATGTGTTCATGTATATTAGATTTATGAAAAATCACCCCCACATGAAACAGATAACATGGGAAGCCCGAGGAATCTAGGTGGGCGGACTAGGACTAGTATACTAGTTGATTTGGAATTGGATTGTCCATAATTCTTCTTGCATGATTGACTCTACAACACTAGCTAAACTTGTGAATTTTATTGGAGACTGGGCCTTTGGATGTGATTATGTCCTAGAGGATCATGCACGAGAACACAGTTGTCTATGGTTTCTATACCACATTTCACATAGGTACATGGTTCCTAGGGTCCCATTTTTTTCTAGTTACCTATAGGGATTGTCCATGGTGCTCGTTTGTGACATGATGCTTGTGATGTGATTTCCATTTCAGTTGTTCACACTTGTTGTCTCTTTTGTGAAACCCTTATTTTAATTTAAATTGTTTTCCATTCATTATGAAAATTTAATTCATGATTGGAATCTATTTTGAAAATGTAGTGGAAGAGAAATTGCTTTCCATAAAAATTCCAACTCGTTGCTTGAAAATGAAAAAAATGAAAAAAAAAATATTTTATTATGTCTTATTTTCAATCTATCTTGTTTTGGGTTTATTTTTAAAGGTAATGGCATAAGGAGTTGTTTATCCTTGGCATTCCTATTGATAATATTAGTGATCATGCCTACTATATTTTTCATTTTTAGTATCCTCTAGTTTGGGTCTCTCTTAGAGCGAGTGTTGTTTTATGTTTTGTGGTGACCCATGAGGTCACTTGTGGTATGTTTCGCTGCTTAGTTTATTTTTATTCTCGATGCCTTTTTGTTCAGGTTTATTTTCTTTTATTTATCTGCCTTTTGGGGATAAATCATTCCCAAATGATTTACTTTGTTTCTTGGCACTAGTTTTCAGCCCGTGGGGATTAGGAACTCCCTTCAGCCCTTGTCGCGGGCTAGGTTCTGCATCGGGTCGAATTACGACCCGAATTGGTTCATGAAAAAATGGAATTATAAGAGTTTTTCCCTTTTGTGTCATGTTTATTGGGGAAGATTTTGGGTAGACCAGAGCTAGGATTATCAGAAATCGATGTTCTGGTTACGAGTAAGGTCCCTAGCCAGCACACCTTGTGGAGGGACTTGAGTTACCAGGGGAAGCTAGGTTCTATTTATATCTCTTAGTCCCTGTAGTTTCTCGTTGTTTGGGAAATGAAATGAGAGTTGGGTCAACTATTCTAGTGATCTCGTAGGTCCTAGAATGCCATGTGGAGTAGGGGACGTTGTCCTAAAATAGTCTATGTGACAGTGGTGTGACTGGCGTATGGTCGTCAACCATATGTCCAAGTCACCCACCGACACTAATTTCCACTTGCACCATCCTATGTCTTTCTCTACTTTCGAGAATGTTTTTGTGAGATGTATTTATTTTTCAACACCTTCGTCTGAATGATGTTTTTGATTGGTGTATTTTCGATAAGTTGGTTTGATATAATTGTTTGTGGTATCTATCGAGAAGTGTTTTGGAAATCCTTTGTGGTGGCTCCCCTCGTGTGTTTGGTTTTGGTTTGTGGCTTGTTTTGGACAATGGATTAGTTTGATTGGGCCCTTCGTTCCCCTCGTTGTATAGAACACACCCCCATAAAGAATTAATGAATGATTGATGTGTCAAAATGGGAGATTCTCTATTGGTAGATCCTCTAATTGAACAATGTAAGGACATCCTTTGTATGTTTCAAAATTGAATATGCCTCTCCTTTTTTTGGTTAAGTGAATCCTCTCATAGCGGATGCGAGTAGAGTGAAATAATGCTATAGTTTCTTCAAGTCAATTGATGGTCAAAGGTGATGTTTGATATCTCTAAATATGAAGATTCCAACTTGGAGCGGTGACGGGAATTCTAGTGGGGAAAGAAGAAAGTAGTCTGGGTTGTTGGTATTGGTCACTATCTTAAAAAGGTATTTGAATCTTCTGTTGGTTTCACCTAAGTAAGGGTTCATGCTAAGCCACATGTGTGCTAAATCTGGTCATGAGAGGCTTTCATGGTTGCTTACAGTAATATCACGCTAGTAGGTAGTTGGTCAAGGTCCCTCTGCTTATAATGTATATGTCAGTCAAAATGGTCATGTTTGGTGATGCTTTGTATAGTCATGTTCTCACTCAACTGTAAAGGTGAATGTTGTGAAATCTCCCAAGAACATTTGTTTTGACAGAAGTGTGTTTTCCTTCGAGAAATTATAAATTCCTCTAATTTAGAGGAAGTATTCTTTTATGTGTCCTCCCTTTAGAGGTTCTTCATTTGAGGTAACAAGGGGTGATGCTTGTGCATATTCTAAGAATTGTTTTTGTAAATGTGGTGTGTGCGAGAGTGTATGTCAGAGTGTACTTTGTATGATATTGTCTCGAGCGTGGTGAAGTTGTTTGTGGCATAAGTAGGAGTTTTTATGGAGGTTTTAACACCTAAATGTGAGGAAGGATATGCTTTAATAAATAGAGCACCATCCATTGGCCCAAGAGTGAATCAGGTGCATAGTCAGGAACCCCTTGGAGTGTAAGGGATCCTGGATCAATTCCTCTCTTCAATTTCGGGAAGTGCAGACAATTCAAGCTTCTGATGTGACAATTTCATTCCAAGTGGTCTCATGTGGTGGAAAGAGAGATAGGGACCTTATTCCTAAATGTTCTAACCCATGTAGGTGGAGGAGTCCCTCCTTGGTTAGAAGGAGGTAGGGATGATTCATTTTCATGAACCTTCGTGCTAGTACCCCTAGTTGGTGTGACCCTCTATGTAGTTTTCAATGTATGAAAGGCCTTGAAAGTCCATTTCGATTTTGATTTGGTTAGACTCATTGGAAAATTGTAATTCCTATGGAAGTGGTCAACCACGTAGTGTCTTCTATTTGGTTTGACATTATGTTAATCAGGTCCCTTGTGGGGGGGATATTAGGTTCTGTGGGAGGTTCCCATGTTAGCTCATCACGGCACTACAAAATATTTCACTTTTTCCAACGATGACATATCCTATTGGTAAAAGTTCAGTTTATGTTGGTAGAACATTTTACCAACATATATGTCTCTATCACTAAACTGTTGGCAAAAACTTTGTCGCTAATTTTTTTTTGCGACAGATAAAATAGTTTTGTTACAATTATAATTACACCAACAGATAATATATATGTTTGTTAGTGTTTAGAAACATATTATGGTGACAGATTTATATGTTGGTAATAAAATTACCAACATATAATATAAATTTGTTTATAAATTACATTTGAATAAAAATTATAAATTATTATTACTATTAAAATTTCATATTATATTTATTATTTTATCATATATAATACATAGATTTAATTATTAAATCGAACAATGTTTTAAAACATGTTCAAACATAGAAACAAATAATATTAATAATGAAATATTTTATACAAAACGCTGGATCCCCCTAATCCCCCCACCCCCCACCCCCCACCCCCACCCCCACCCCCACCCCCACCCCCACCCCTCCATTGGATCCCCCAATAGGATCCACCCCCTCCGGGCGACTCATCCATGCCACCGACCCATCCATGCCATTTAGTCACCACCATCTTCAACGCCCCAACCATGTCAGCAACCCATGCATTCCATCTAGTCACATCCAACTCCAGCGACCAACTCCTAATAAAAGCATGTTTAACTTAACATAGGAGTTTTTGGTGGTCTCATGCACATCTGGATCCACCACCATGCTAGAAGGCCCAAGCTTCTTTTCATACTCTATAATACATCCATGGTCTTCCAACATCAACCTACTTCAATAATAATTCTGAAGAAATGCAGCACTTCACCAACTTATAATCAAAACATTATAGACAGAACAAATAGAAACTCAACAAGTAATTCAATATGTGCATTCCAAAAAAAAACTCAACTTGTTCAACAAATTAAATTATAAACTCAAGCTGAATCTTATACTTCTCTAGCATCCATCCATTATCTTCCAACATTGATTGTCATTGTAGTGATTCACACAAAAAATCTATTTTTCTCATGCTACTAGCAACGTTGCCTTCACACTTTCCAACTATAGACATCATTATACCAATAGGATATTACCATTCAATCAAAATCCAATTTCATTTAATTTAAATTGTAGGTGATTGTGTGAAAGAAATACATCCATTTTTATAAGTGTTACAATACCTACAAGTGCAGCTGACTATGCCAAACGAGAAAAAATCTTCACAGTATAAATTATTTTTGACAAGAAAAAATGTGTTAAAAACCAGATGACAAATAACAAAAAAAATCTAGACTTAAAGAATACAATGCTATCCAAGCTAATTGCTTGCAGTGAACTAGAGCTTGAAACATTCCAATTCTAAAACACCTTAACACTGCAATAGAATCACTAAAAACCCATACAAAGAACAACATACTAAACATAAAATAGCTTCCATCCATCCTTATCATCACAAGTCAATCAAACTCTCCTCCGCCATCTATCTTCATTGCTTTATATCATCAATAAATTACAAAAACATTGAGAGAAACCATTACAAAATACAATCAATGTTCTAGAAAACTCACCATGCACCTCTCTTAACAGATCAAAACTAAGACCACAAACATCCAAGATGATAAGATAGTACTCATAATTGGGAATCTTCGTGATTATTAAACCAAAGAAACAAAATAAAATACAGGTGAATGCTACAAACCAGGATGACTTAACCTAGGAAAACAGTCATCACATTGATTCATAATCCAAATAACAGTCATCATTAAGGAAAAACAATCCAAATTCGGCATCATACCAAAATAAGATTAGAGGCTTCATCCGGACAAGCAACCCACTCTTGCCGCCATAAGCACAGAAATTAAATTATAATATTTTATACCGTCGTATAGAAACATAGATAATCGTGCATCTATCCATCAAGTTTCAAACTGATCCTAGACACCCACTAAGCTTCAAAAGGAACATCCCAATGCAAAACCAGTTATAGCCACACCAAGGCACACCTTGAATCTCCTGCATGAAAAAACCAAATACAACAGCAGTGAACCCAACTCTTGTATTGAAACACCACATAAAACTATAGCCTCCACTTATGGACATTAGTAGAACCATTCAAACACCAGATGGAATCTAGGACCAATAGTGAATCCATTTTGGGAAAACTGAGACATGCCATAGAAAAAAATTGCAAAATTATCTATAAGACTAACTAAAACCAAAGATTCCAAATGAATCATATACCGATCAGATTCTTCGACTCATGTAGGAAAAATTTTAAACATTTAAAATTCCCCAACCTACTTGAGTTGGCATTTTACAAGATATAAATTTTATACCGATAATTCCAGGTCGGAAGAATAATAGATAGAGGAGGAAGGGTGATATGCGCTACACTGACCATTTACACACTATTCACAGCTTGGTCAAGGAACATGCTGCAAAAAATAATAGAAAAGTTAATATGACAATTTAAACAGTGTAAACCATTTCAAGGAACAAGTTGATGCAAATTACAATAGCATTTATGAATATAGGAAATGAAATAACTTTTGTAAACCATAAGCTATCACGGTCATGGTTTACACTGGTATCCCCATAACCAGTGTAAAACATAGCCATAAGATATAACTTTTGACATGGTTTACACTATAAGTGGGGTAAACCTTGTCCCCTATACACATGTAAACCATAACCATAATCTATCACCGTCGTGGTTTACAAAAAGCTACTATGACCATTTACCCAACTGCCAGTGTAAACCATGTAAGGGAACATGCTGAAGCAATTTTTCACTGCATAATAAAAAGGGTGCTATACACTGTACTGACCATGCTGTAAATTTTCAACAAATAATAGAAAGAGGAAGAAGGCCTTGCATGTATTGGGATATATTAATTCTATGTATACCAGAGAGAATGCAGTAGTTCTGAATGATTACATCCAGATGCTGTTGGAGGAGGAAGGCCCTGCATGATTTGAGTTATACCAAATAATCTTTTTCAGATCAACTACCATAAATTTGAATCATCAGCATTTCATACTCAGGTTAATTTCAAAGGATTTATATAGAAATTTATAAACAGTTCAATAAAATTCCTATAGGATTTGTTATGAATCAATGGAATATTAACAAGATCGTAGTATCTTGAAATATTCTACTTTCCTTTTTAACGTTCATTGGACTCTCGATAGTTGGTCCCTCTATGAAAAGAATATAAAGAAGATATTGTAGTCTAATTCAAGGAAACAATCAAATGAGAAAAAAAATCTAGAAATAAAAACAGATTAACGAACCATGGATAGTTGAGCTGGTTCAACAATAGCATCAAATGGAATTGCAGATTGTGGAGGTTGTTGAAAGCCTTTCCACAGTGGTTTTATAAGGCATGGGAACCCCATTGGATGCTATGGATGCATGTGCCATCCATGAGCTGGTAATAGAGAATAGTTTATAGAAAGAAGATCCTATGGGAGTGTTGTTTTCCCCCCATTGAGCTTGCTTGAGGGGCTTGTCCACTAGAGCTAATCAATGACCCGTGTGTTGTGATAGGAGGGGCTGAACTTCAAATGTGATTACTCAAAACTCCACCAGAAGGAACATATTGACGAGTAGCAGGTTGATAATGGCATAGAATAGGTAATGATGTTGTTGCTGATACTACAATCCCTTAGCACATTGTTTAAACTGAAAGATGTTGCAGATGCAGGATAATCTAACAAGTTGCAATCAAACTTCTAAAAATAAAAATGCAAAAGTATGATTGGATGTATGATAAAAACATGGTAGACCAATCCACAATACATACAACACATACTATTAAGGGCATTGAACAATGCATTTGTAAAGAAATTAATCTTTGAAAATGAATATTGTTCACAGATAGAAAAAAAGGAAAAACCAACCAATGAATAACATGAAGGTTGCTGACAATATTCTATGAGGTGAAACCACAAAAATATCAGCAGATTTACTATTGAATACATTTCAATTTGATTCCTGCACCACATACCACACATATGTAATATAATTTGACAAAATTTCTTGCACTTGGTTGCAAGGTTGTTATAAAATTTGTACATTTAACAACACAATGAATGAAATGAATATCAATGAGCAGAAGTAAAGAATGACATGAAAGAGGGGTGGAGATTAACATTTAGTCATATCAATGAATAAATAGTGGTGGCGATTAAACCAAATGAAAATTAGGGCATACATCGAGTGGGGAAGGCTGGGTGGGGAAGGTCGGTGATGGTTGCGGGTGGAGCGGGGAAAGTCAGGGAAAGCGGGGTTGAGGAGGAAGGTCGGGGAGGGAGGGACAGGGACATGATGGGGGAGGCGGGACAAGGATGAGATGGGGAGGTGGGACGGGGAAGAGACGGGGAGGCGGGACGGGGAGGGGGAGAAGTGGGGAGGCTGAATAGGGGAGGTGGGACGGGGACGGGACGGGGAGGCGGGACGGCGAGGCGGGATAGGGGTGGCAGGACGGGGAGGGAGAGAAGTGGGAATGCGGGACGGGGGAGGCACGACAGGGACGAGACGGGGAGGCGGGACGAGACGGGGAGGCGGGACGAGGGAGGTGGGACGGGGAGGGGGAGATGTGGGGAGGCGGGATAGGTGAGGAGGGAGGCGGGATAGGGTTTCAGGCATATTATTAGGGTTAATATCCTGTTTTAAAATTTTAACTATCTCTATTATTGTTGAAAATATATTTTAAATTAATTATAAATTCTTATTTTTAAATTTCATTTTTTTATTTGTTTCATATATTTTTTTAAAATAATTTAGAATATATTAGAAATTTGCTCATATGTGTTTTTTTGAAGATGGATGATAACATTTAAAATATATTTATAATGGGTCCTTCGTACTGACACTAATGCCCTTCATTTTTTTCACCATTAGTAAGTTAGGTGTTAATCAGGTGACGTCCAAAAAACTCAGGTAACATGTTAATAGATATAGACACGATATATATATATATATATATATTTGTATGTACGTATTCATTCCAACAAATATTTTTCTTTTAATAGTTACTTTAATTCGATGTATAAATATATATTTTTATTAACAAATGATTTGTTGTTATACATGTATATATTCAGTTGTTTGTATAATATTTAATTATATAACATTTTATTAGAATAATTTTTTCTAATGGTAAAACATTTATTGGTTATAATAGTTATTAATAAGAGATTCATGTATTGGTAAAAAAATGTTAGTATTAAAATGAAAAAGATGACATATTTAACCGTTAGTAAAATATGTGTTGGAATTGAACAGTTAATACCAACAGATATACCTATCATTAAAATCAAATGTTGGTAATTAAAATTAATACTGACAAAACCAAATATCCGTTGTAATTAATCATTTTCACCAAAACATATATTATTTGTCATTAAATTTATGTTGGTAAAAGCCACTTTTTTTGTAGTGCGGGTATCCTGTATCAGTTCTTGATAGCCAGTTAATGTAGTTGGTCCTTATAGTGGGGTGTCTGTGCGGGACTACCCTTATTGGTGACCCGATCGAGGTTCTAATTTTGACTTGGATATGGGTGGAATTATTGGGAATTCTTCATTTTGATTCCCTTTCTTGAGTGAATGTTGTGATTGGAGTGCACCCAATGGTTTTGACAAATTAAGTTTATGGGAGTGTTCTTTAGGATGTAGTTGATCTTGTTGGCTAT
Organism: Viscum album; assembly: GCA_963277665.1. Classification (NCBI taxonomy): domain Eukaryota; kingdom Viridiplantae; phylum Streptophyta; class Magnoliopsida; order Santalales; family Viscaceae; genus Viscum; species Viscum album. Next base: position 2,001,982,675 of record OY728157.1, read on the forward strand.
TTCAGGCAAATGTTGTGGGTTTTTTTGGATATGTCTCAGGTGTTTTGGCTCAAGATGTTGGATTGCACATTGGTAAAAGTTATATTTCCATTGATTGATCATCTAGAGATGTTAAAACTCTCTGGGGAAGGTGGATCGTAGCGGGGAGTCCATTTTGGCCTCCTGATTTCAACTTGTAAACCACTTTTCTTATTAGAAGTTTGTCATCTTTTCATTTGTCATTATATCAGGAATCTACTTGTTTTATAATGGAGTATCGGTTCATCCTTTCAAATCAACCAAGTGATGACTTTCTAGGGATAAAAAACACTATGGTGGGGAGAATTGTCACACCCAGATTTAATAAATAATTTTATTTTATTATTTTATCTAGATTTGAACCATTTTGTTGAGATGAGAGATAAGACCGATTGAAATTTTTCATTTTTTTTCTGAAAAATGAATGTTTTGGGCTTGGCAGCATCCAGTGCATGGTCAGGGTACGGTCGAAGCAGTGCGGCTTCACCAGGTCATCGTGCAGCCTTCCAAGTGTTCAAAAAAGATATAATTATTAATTAATTAAATAACAAGATGAAAAAAATGAAAGAAAAAATCAAATAAGAAAAATGAATGTAATAATTGTTTTAATAATAATAATACTCGTAATATTATTAAAGAAAATTATTATTTTAAGAACAATATTATTATTATTATTATTATTATGAATATTGTAGTTAGGTTTTTATTTTTCCTTCTTTTTTACGCCCCCTTTTCCACTAACCCTCACACCCCTACCCCTATGATTTGTGCCCTAATCCCAACCCCTTCCACCTTTTGTGTGTCGTCCCCCACCTCTTAGTTGATTCCCCCACCATCCCCCCTCCTAGTAAGAAACTTTCGTGAGCTCACTCACCCCACCATCATGATAATCTCACGTCGCCTTGCACTGCCCCCCTTCTAGGCTGGAATCCTCCAGTGACCCTCTTAGTTCACCAGACCCATCCAACAACCCCCCCTCCCACGATCTACTCCAGGTAAGAAACTGTTTCAATTATGAGTGGCCATGGTCCTTGTCCCAAGGGTTTTCATTTTCTTCCAGTGACTTGGTTTCCTTTGTAAGGTTTGATCTAGACGTTGCTCATCTGGTTACTTGAAAAAGGGTTCTATCATTCCTCTCTGAGGCGTGGTTGTGGTTTGGCAACATTTTTCTACAATTTCTTCATAAGTGGTAGGTGAATCCACATTTTATCATTATTAAATGATTTTAATATGTTTTCCTGATTATTTATATATGTTCTATGGTTTATTTTTTTTTTCAAAATGTATTTTAGAAGTGTTTTGGAATGCGTATATGATGAAATGATATTTTCAAAGGAAAATGGTGAACATTTGTATGTGTTTTGTTGCGGTGATTCTTGAATGCGTTTTGGTGTTTTTGTGAAAGGTGCGAAGTGGGGTTTTAAAAGAACTTGAGGTGTGATTGAGTTTGAAAGTGGAGTTTTTAAAGGAAATGGATTACATTGGAAAATTGGATTTTGTTTCACACTTTTAATGTGGTTTTTGAATTTTGTAAATTATGCGAAGTGCAATTTAAAGATAAATTGGTTTTTTAGAGGATTGGAAAGGGTTTTGGCCATTTGAAATGGTTATATTGATTTTGTGCTTTTCTTTTAATATTTCCAATGGATTTTATGAGTTATGTAAGTGGTGTGAAATTTAATTTCAAATAGTTTTAGATTGTGTTTGATTATAAAGAGAATAATTTGAGTGAGTTTTGTAGTAAAGTCTTGTTACACATCTTGGAAAAGTTTTATAAGTGTTGGATTCATTTTTTAAATTATATGTGTAGTGCGTGGTCCCTGCTTTGTGATTTCAAGTTGCCAGATCTAGGGAACCTCACATGTGTATGCATAGGTAAATATATATATATATATGTGTGTGTGTGTGTGTGTAGGTTCTCCCGTTACATGCAATTTCACCCATGGTTGTGAAAAAATGTACGGGGTAATGTGTTCCTATGTATATATACAAAAGATGAATGTGTAAGTGATTGTAGACCAGTAGATGCATATATGAATATATGTGAGGATCCCCTTGCACATGTTATTTTCCATGTGGGTGTGTGCATAGGGGATAAGTGTCCTTATATGTATATGAAGGTTCATATACTCAGTGGGGGAGAAACAACTTTTAGTTAGAAAGCACCAAGGGCCAAATGTTCAGTTTTGTTCCACACCGAGGTAGGTCCCTTATGACTAACACTTTAATTTGAATTTCATAATTTCTTGATGGTATTAAAAAATATATTTTATATTTAAGTACTGTATGTATAAGCTTTTCAATCTGGTTGTAATTGTTAGAATTGGTTCGACATAGTTTTAAATAATTTATCTAAGATCCCAATGTGGATTTTTCCTATTGATATATTCTCCAGACCTTGTTTGGAAAATGTAATAATTTTCTAATGATCAATTGGTTTTAAAATCTTAAATCTTTAAAATTGGATTCCCTAAATGATTGGCATGTGTGTTTGTTGTGAAAGTTTATTTTTAATTAAGATGGGTTAGTTTGTGTTTTTCATTAAAAAGTGGAAATTCATTGTTTTGGTAAGCTATGAAAGATGTATGGGCTTCAACGTGAATGAAAGGATAAATAGTTTCTTTTCTTTCTTATATGAGTTTTGATTTAAGCATGGTTTTTAAGATGCTTTAAAATGTGTGATGCCATTGTTGTTTAATTTGGATTTCTAATGGTTTTAGAACTTAAAAGTTTAGGGTGAGCATGTTTTCTAAAGAAAAGTTATTACTTGCAAAATAGTGAGGCTCGTTTGGCACTATGAGAATGGTTTGTGGAAGTGGAAAACCCCTCTTATGGAATACCCCCTATTTTGTCAAATGTCATGTAATTTACAATATTTTATTTGTGATATGTACCTAGTAAATAGGGTTGTGCATTTTTGTGTGACAGAAAAAGGGGGAATGCGCTCGAGGTAGAGATCAATCGTGAGAGGGTGAATGTGTTTTTGAATAAAGAAAAAGATAGGTTCATGTACGTTAGTATGATGAAAACTTACCACTAGTTGAAATAGAGAACATGGGATGCTCTAGTTATCTAGGTGGGCGGACTCAGACCAGTATGCTAGTTGATTCAAAAGTGGCTTGTCCTAATTTGATCTAGCTTGATTGAAGCTACAACACTAACTAAACTTGTGAATATGATTGGTGACCACCGGGATTTGGGATGTGATTCCCCCTAGTGGATCATGCATGAGAATGTAGTTGGTTGTGGTTTCTATACCACATTTTGTTGAGGTACAAGGTTCATAGGTCCCATTTATGCTAGTTACCTATTGGGATTTCCCATGGTACTCATTTGTGACATGGTGATTGTGATGTGATATTCATTTCAATTGTTTCATACTTGATGTCTCTTTTTTAAAAACTATATTTTAATTTAAATTTATTTCATTTCATTTTTTAATGTTAATGTATTATTGGAATCTATTTTAAAATTTTATTTGGATAAAAATGATTTCTATAAAAATAAAAACTAATTAAATGAAATAAAAAAGATTGAAAAACATTATTTTATTATGTCATAATTTCAAACTAGCAAGTTTTGGGTTTCTTTTTAAAGGTAATGGAATGAGGCATTGTTTATCCTTGGAATTCCAACTGAGCATCTTGGTTCTCACGACTACTCTATTTTTCAGTTTGAGGCTCCTGTAGTTTGGGTCTCTCTTGGAGCGAGTTTTGTTTTATGTTCCTTTGTAACCCATGAGGTCACATAAGGTATTTTTCATAGCCTAGTTTTTCAAATTCTCAATTCCAATTTGGTCAGTTTATTTTCTTCAATTTTTTATATTTTATGGGTTTAATCATTCCTAACTTCTTCATTTGGACGCCCAATACTAGTTTCCAGCCAGTGGATATCAGGAAAGCCCGTCAGACCTTACCACAGACCGTGTTGAATACCAGGTCAGATGGCGACCTGGGATGGTTCATGAAAATATTTTACACCTTTATGGTGAGGAAACCTAGATGATGGTGTTTTGTTTTACTAATTTCATGTGATGATAACACAAGTAAATGTTTATTCCTTACGAGTTTTGACCTATTGTGAATTGGAATATACCTTGAGTGGTTGAACATAGTGACCTTTTGATATGACTATAATATTAGGATTTTTGTCATGTGTCTTTTAGGATGTCCCGTGAAAGGGGTTAACCAATTTATGGGTGATTTTGGGTGCATGGAGAACTAATGGATACTTTGGACTGTTTACAATAGTTCATGAAGGATTCAACCTAGTATGTAGTTTTGGAATATAGGATTCATTTGGTCACATGAAAGGGAACATGGGTGCTAATGGATTATACTTGTGATAGGTTTCTAAAAGTATGAGCTTTTTGGGGCCTAAATATGTAATGGATTTGAAGATTATTATTAATAGTGGTTATGGAATGGATTAGGAGCACAATGGGTTCCTGAAAAAATGTTTCTTTATGAGAACACATATTCTCCAGGTGGATGATTTTCATGCATGTTTTTATTTGTAAGAGGAACCTTGAGGTTTTTGGTTTTCATGAAATGGGATGCGTGTGTACTATTGTTGTTTTGGTAAGAACTATGGTTTATGGGGGAAGGGCATGCTAGGTGACTGACCCAGTTAAACATGTATGTGACTCCTAGAATGTGGTGAGAGTGTACCTGAACATCAAAAAGCTTTTGAATGATGCATTTGTTTTGACTGTTCATACAAATGGGTTGGATTGTGAGTAGATTTTGGTTTTGGGAAAGTACCAAGGGTACACTACATCAGTTGTGATAGAAATGCGAGGTAGGAATGTCTAGTGGATAGGCCTTGTGAGCTAATTTTTTATAACTTTTGACTCATTAGAGTCAGAATCAGGTTCTCTAGTTGGTTAAAACAAGAGTGTGTGTGATGGTTTTGTTTTAATGGGGTCATGAAGGCATGAGAAGGTGTTGGAAAATATTTTATTTTGGTTTCGGGATCAAATGATACAGATTGTATATCTAAGGAGGTTGGTTTATGTGTAAATCTATAAGTAATATGTGGACATATGTTGATGTGATGACATGATTATAGGAAGGGAGGCCCAATATTTTTATGGCTTGACATGCCCTAACATATAGAGGTTGCATTGAAAATGTTTGTTTGGTGGTGGATCTTGTTGGTGAAATCATGGAAACAATTTAGTTGTGATGATCATTCCCACTATATTGACATCATTATGGGTTTCCTGAGAGAGAAATGACTATACTATATTCTACTCTAATGTATTCTAGTTGGATACGTGGCCCCATGGAGTTTATTCTCACAGAGTAGTGAATGTGGAGTCTTATGATGGGAATTTAACTATGAAATATTTATAGGTGAAGTACTTTGGATATACTGAGTGTCTATAAATTCCATGGGTTCCATTATTGGATTTTGGGAATGGTAAATAGTTGATATTTATTTTGGTAATTCAGGTGAGGTTGAGAAAGACATTCCCAATTCTGGGGTTAGTTGTGTTTGTAGCATGGACCAAAATAGTTTACGGTATTTGGGTGATTTGGTGATGGAGACACTCCTATGGTGGAGAGTTATGTATCATTTTTAGAGATATGAATGATGTGTTTGATGTGTCACATGTTTGTGGAACATGTTGTGGATCGACCATGGTGGAAATGAGATGTCACATAGGAATATATGAGGTTCCTTCTTTGACTCCATATATAATTAAGATATGAAGTCATTTGTGGTGCATGATCTTGTTAGACATTGGCTTCAGTCTTGATGTGTTTTTAGAATTTTTTACATGAATGGAAAATTGGTACTTTTTACCTCAGTTTTTTATCAATGATGAGAAAGTGCGTTGATGATGATTGGAATTCTAAAATTTTAGGGGTATATTATGTTGGGATCCATGTCAAGTATATTGTGGGAACACAAGTTCTGTTTTTTTTGGAATTTTCTGATGACAAGGGTGTTAAGTATCATATGTTGGTAGTTATAAGGAAAATATTATTGCGGGAAGAACCATATCATGATGGTTGATCTAGTGATTTCATAATAAAACATTTCATTTCACAGAATGAGTTAGGATCCACACTGGTGTTTATTTTTTACAACATGAGTTAGGTCGGGTTTTCAGATGATTGAGGTTGATGAGTTAGAGGTTTTTCATCAGTATTATTCTAGGCTATCGAAGGCTAGATGAGGATGTGGGTTTAGAATTTTGTGGATTACATAGGTAAAGTGGTGTAGGAGGATGACTACCTGGAAATAAAAAGAAGATAAAGTATTGTAGTGGGGAGGTCGTAATATCCCACTTCCGAGTGGATCTAAATTTTTGAGGAATTTGAATTTTCATTAGCAGGTAGTGAGAATATAAAATGATAACATGGAATGGATTTACAAGAGTTTTAATTTCAAAAATGTTTTTTGGGATTATGAATGATTCTAGAGAGGTATATTGTGTGTTCTTATGAGCATCACAGGCTCTAGGTTCTATTTTTTGAGTTTATTAGTTCTTGGACAAGGGTTTATAGTTAGGTTTGCATGGTTTAGTAGAAACTGTGCAACACCTTAATGATCATAATGTTTTCAGTTCATTTTGAACTGAGCATGGTAGAGTAACACTATTAGAGAATGTGTTGGGGTGAACAATATGGGTGAATATAAGAAAATGTGAAAGATTGAGGAGGGTCTCATGCATGGGCCATCGATTGTTCAAGGTTTCATACAAACCATGCTCCTTTCTACCAATTGGGGTCAGTTCAAACAACATGGTTTTTAAAACTATGTATCCCTACTATGAGGATCATGGATGTTGAAAAGTAGGAGAATTCATGATAGGTACATTGTTTTTTCAACCATGTGACCATGTCATGCTAGTGGGTTTGCCGATGACTGAGCCAACCACATAGTCGACACACATTTTAGAAAATAATGTAGCTAAACAATGCCACTATCCATTTTTTATTTAAGAGGGGGATTTTACCAAACCTATCTCTTTTAGTGTTTAGCCTCCCCAACCCATTTCACTCCATATGGAATGAAAAAAATAGTAGAGGCATCTCTTCACTTCCTCTCTTCTTAATTACCCACCAAGGATGTTATTTGGTGGTGTTTTCTCAGTGATTTGATGTATGGTCAAATATTTAGTGGATTCCTTATTTCATTTTATCCCATATGTCTCATTTTAGGGTCATAAAACATAGGCATTATTAATAATTCCATGTTATAAAGGAGTAATTTTTTGTTTTCTATGTGGATTTTAGTTAGATTTTATAGAAGATATCCCTAGACGGATTCCAAACGTTGTTGTATGGAATTTTTTCAATATTTTGACCATGATGAATTTTTATATGTTTTCCATAACGATTTAATTTAACTATTTAAAAAATTGGTATTTACTTTTAGGACTTTATTCGGGAATGTCATTGGGGATATGGCATTGGTCTTCAGTATGTAGTTGCCTTTGGTTTCAGTGTGAAATGATGACATGGTGTTCTTTATGAAATTTTACCATGGTGGGATTTGGATAATAAATAAATTAAAATTTTTATAATTAATTACCATTTTTTAGGCCAACATGAGTTTATGTGATTGTGATGGGCTTGGTTGGATGCCAAAGGGTTTGGATGATTTTTGGATGGACTATTACTAGGTAGCTGTGTTATAGAAATGTTCCAGAGAGCATTGATGACGATGTAGGTCATCTAAGAGGTTTTCACATGGTCATGTTTTCTCCCTTGGTTTATATAATGTATTAAGGTGATGATCTTAATGTAATAATTTTTTTAGTTAATTTGATTAAATAGTAAAAAGTGCTACTAAGTAGAACATGGAGACAAAGCGACACAAATCTTAAGGTGGTAAGATGTTGTGTTTTATGGTTAGATATTTGTGAAATTATTGTCAGGAAATTAACATGATTTAAAAAAATTTAATTGGGATTTGAATTGGTATTGGGATATGAATGGGTAAGGCTATGTTCTAAAAAGATCCCGGTATTGAAATGAGTTTTTTTAATCCAGTTTTTTTTATAAAAAGTGGTTTTGATTAGATTTCATATGTTGATATAAAACTAATATATGGTAAAATAATTGGTGAAAATACAATTATGGATCTTGTGTTTGTTTTGATGTGAATTTTGGCCTTGGGACATATCTTGTTTTCAAATAAAAAGGCCGATGTTGTAGAAGGTTGATTGTGAAATTTTTAATGAGGGTGTATGGTTTAGTTTATTTTGGCATGTAAAAAATGTATATAATTTATTGAGGAATTTTTTCATTTTCATTCTCTATAAGGTCCTTAGTTTTTGTAAATGGTTTTAAAAATGGTTGTTGAGTTTTTCTTGAGAATTTTGTATAGTCACCATATTGAGAATAATTATTTATGAAATGATTGAATGGTTCGGGTATTGGGCAGATGATCCTAGTACTGGTAGTATACTATGGATATGGTATCATACTAAGGATCTGGACCCTGATATTATAATTTATGATTTGAGTGATAGGATAATTAACTAGGTGATAATGGTATACAATATGGGAAAGGATGATGGAACGGGGATCCACATCCATAAGATAGTATAGTCTGATATTCTAGGAACCTTTGATGTTATTAATAGATGGATATTGGATTGAGGAGATGGGCAAAACTATTTAGTTTTGTTATGATTTTGATAGGCTCAATGTTCATTATCGGTACTGATAGTTTGATATATATTATGTTGCTACATAGATGTTCTAGAAACAATTTATTTTTTTATTGATATTTGATTTAGATTCCAAACTGATGTTATGGAAACCGTGGCAAGGGTAAATGACTAAAGTATCATGGATGAATGTTTTATGACTACCTAGGTTGAATGAATATGGAAAATCTCCTCCAAATCTATTTTTAATATTCTGAAAGCAACTTTATGGGTTAGTGATAACTGCACAATTCAAAATTCAAAATATTGAAATTTCAAACTTCAAAAAAAGCAAACATTAACAACCATGACCAGATCAAAAAGTCAAAGGCCAGCCAAGTCTTCTAAGTCTTCCAAACAACATCATCATTTCCATCTTCCTAGCATTGTCATCATCTCCTCTAAAGCATCAAAGAAAATTTTAAAAATTCAAAAAACAAGAAAAACTTATCATACCGCCTGAGGCACCATGGTCCTATCACCATTAAAATGTATTGGGGAATTAAAAACACAAGTTACACCATTGAAAACACCTCTGTAGATGAGAACCCACTGAAAGTTGTCCCTCTACAGTAACATAACACAATAACAGAACTCAAACCATCTCACCATGGGCATGACCTTAGAATCGGACCGAAACATTTACCAGAAGCATCCATCGAAACCAAATGAGACCATCAACTTCCACAGATCAAAAAAAAAATAGAGCTATCATCTGCACCAGAGCCACCAGGAACCCACCACCACAATGCACCACACACCCAAAACCTCTTGCGGACCATAAAAAACGACTGACTTGGATGGGGGTAGTGTTCCTTGAGACCAGAGAGGGGTGAGCAGAGGGACTCCCACAATAATACAATGAACAAGCACTATCATGTCAAACCCAAAAGGAGGATAGTACTGGAAGAATATGAGGAGATTAAACCCTATGGAGAATGAAGAGAAATAGAAAAAGTGTCTGAAGCCCTAAAAAAGGGAGGTGGAACTGAGAAATAGACAACCACCTATCTGCTAAACCCAAAACCTTAGAGACACCATCATTACAGATCCAACCTGGAAAGGATCGGTGGAGCTCATGGTCTGAGTGTGGAAGAGATGACCTAGAAGAAATCCAAACTACCATAGAACAGAGGGAGGCAAGAGGGAGGAAGTAGATGAGAACCCAAAAGTGAGAAAAAAGGGAAAGGAGAGGAAGCATAGATAAGTGGCAGACAAAGTCAAAGGAACAACAAGAGGGAAGGATATGTGAGAGGGGGAGAGATCTGAAGCACTATCAGTAAAGTCGCAAGGGAAACCATAGAAGACATCGAGCAGAGAGTGAGATAGAGAACCGGGTGAGTGAGGCACCAGCCTCAAAATTAATATTTAACATCTCATTTTTAGTATAGATAGGATGTACCACTATGTTTTTATATATAGTACATGTTTAGGTCATTTCATGTTGGTTGGTCTAGGTTTCACCTTAGAACCATTGGGCTAGTGTGTAGTAGATCAACTATTGTGTTCCGTATATTGTATATATTTATATTCTATTTATCTAATATAATATTTTTATTCATACACTATTTCTCAAAAATTTATATTTTTTAGACATCATTGGTTGTAGACTACTGAGTTTTACTCACACCCATCTCAGGTCTCCATTACACATTGGTACCTACGAAACTATTATTAGTTTATTGATAGAACAGGTTTAGGTTGAGGCCCATATTGAGTATTGTTTTGTTGATCAAGATTTCATGGGTGGTAACAGATGACTGGATAGGTTTTCATTGTGATTATACAAAGCCATTTTGCATTTTCATTTATTTCTGGTATGTTCTTTAATTGGTCCAGTGGGTGGTTTCTTGTTTGCATGACATAGAATTATAATATATTTTTGCATTTATTTTTATTATATAATGTTTTAGATTATTTATAATTACTGATTAATCTAGTTTTTATGATATTTGGTTAGTTACATCAGGTTTCACACTCTGATATGGGTATATAGTATCCTCATGGTTCCAATTTTGACCCATGCTTCATGTAGGAAACATCTGGCACACGAGGAGGCACACATGAGGTTATGTGTCAAACTGGTTCATGAAACCAATAGTGGAACCCAGATGATATGAAACATTTTCTAATCAAACAAATTTTTTATGTGAGAATAGTAGAGGAGAATGGGTGGCTTCTATATGTAAGGTGAGTGACACACTTGTAATTTTTCAAAAGAAAAATGTAAAACCATGAATTTTGTAATATAAAAGTCTCCAAATGGTCCACTAATGACCATTTGAGGTGATGACATAAAAATATGTTAATAATATGGGTTTTAGATCAGTTTCTAGTTCATTTTACTCATTATCATTTTAGTTTAACATATCGGTAATGTAACGCCCCAAACCCAGTTACCCAGAGTTGGTGTATTATTACGTAACATTGGCATGATCACAAAAGATCAAGTCTCGAAAGACTGATTAGTTTAGCAGCCTTGGAAACACTAGATACATTCATAAATTTTACATTAAATCATAAAGTGAAAAACTACAATAACATAGTCTCCATAGTCCACACTCATATCCCCTTCAGACTATCCCTCCAGGTCAGTCCTAAAATATTTCTTCACATCTTGGGAAAAATAAAACATAGAAAGTGGCGAGCTTAGATGCTCAGTAAGGATAACAATATAGTGAAAACTTTCATAAATAAACATATACATTTAAGGCAATGTATAAGTAAAACAAAAGCCTTTCAAACTTGAACTTCAGCATAATATGGCAAAAATAAAATGAAATAATGTCATTTACTTATTCACATGGATATTCTACAAGTCGAATAGTCACATGTAATATCAATAACCACTTTCATAATGATGGAATTCATAATGCCAGACTATCATAACCACGTATCCAAGGCCTCATGCCAAGACTACAAATAAGATTTTGTCAAGGCCTCGTGCCAAGACACTAGTTTGTCTCATGAGATGTCACGACCCATCCTCGGGGCCCGTTCCGTGATTACCCCAAGCCCACCTTCCATAGGCCAGGGGCTGGCGACTAACACCAAAGGCGTAAATCCAGATAAAATGGAAGACATTGCCTTTATATAAGTAAACAAACACAACAGAGTACACAAGATGAAATAAACACTAAGTAAAATGAGTACAAAAGTAAGTGATGAAAAGTAAATAGGATAGAATACAAACCCAACTAAAAGTATAGTACAACTGAAAAGAAAGAACAACAGTAGTAAAGTAAATCAGAAACCACCGAGTCGTCCTCCGGATATCCCACCTGAAGAGTGGGTATATATGGTCTTCTCAGCTCCTCGGGTCTAGCCATCCACTCCGCGTACATCCCGCCTGATAGTCCACCACAAGATACCGTCCCGCTACACAAGCCTCAACCACGATCAGCACTGTCCGTCGTCTGCAACCAACACAACGTAGTGCAGGCATAGCCCATGCAGGGGTGAATATACGATACTCAGTAGGGACCCCGAGACCCCCGAAGGTCTCCCAGAATCCACAAAGGATAAACCACAAAGGAAAGATACAAACACGAAGTATTAACCAACTCCACTTAGGTATATTCCCACACATATACCTAAGTCATAAATTCTAGTTCGGCTCCAACTCACGAGCCCAAGTACAACCCAGTCCACACAGGAAAGCACAACCCAAACCACACATGAAGGCAAGTCAATCATATCGATGATATTGATTGAAAGTCAAGACTCAGCTCACACAGGTATACTACTCACGAAGAGGGGTGGATATGATAGATGTAGCCTCTGAATCATCTCCCCTTCTGAACCCACATAGGATCCAAGTACAGAAGTCGTCGTTGCCGAACCCACGTAGGATCCTAGTACAGTAACCATCGTTGTCGAACCCACATAGGATCCAAGTATAGTCGTCCTCGCTGGTGAACCCACGTAGGATCCAAGTACAGTCATCCTCGCTGCTGAACCCACATAGGATCCAAGTATATTCGTCATCGTCGTCGCAGTCGCATCCAGCTCTAGGGTTCCCGCACACAGTACGCTCGATTACTGGAGGGTCCGCTCCTTGAGTCAAAGATCGATACATCAGCTGTCACAAAGTCCAGAGTTGATGTATCCCATAGTTCCATCCCACGACATAGGGTAAAACCCAAGCAAAATGTGCCCATGTCACGGAGAACAAGACAACCAAGCAATTTCCCTAAAGTACACGACGTGTAGGTAAGAGATACACGCCGTGTCACCAAACACCGGGTACTGCCTGTGTGAAACGGCCCGTGTCACAGGGATGTTCGTGTAGATAAGTAAGTACACAGCGTGTGGTATGGTTACACGCTGTGTCCAAACCTCTAGGGTCAGTTCCATGTGCGCTGGCCATGCCTGGCCGTGTGATGGAGTACATGCCCGTGTACTCCACCCTGTGTCCGTGTATTCCCAGAATACACGCCGAGTCATCAAGAAGCCGCTTCTTCCATGGTGAGGTAGTACACGCTGTGCCCCTGGCCGTGTGGTTCTGCCCGTGTCCGTGTATCTTCCATATTACATGCCGAGCCCCGCGAAGCTGCTTCTGCCTTTTTATGAAGTGAATACATGTCGTGTTACTTGGCCATGTATTGCTGTCTGTGTCTGTGTATTTTCCCTGAATACACACCATGTCCATCAAATCCTCCTCTAACAAACAGTGTGGAGAGTAAACACTGTGTGTATAGAGTCACACACCGTGTGTTACTTTTGTAACGTCCTAAACGGAAGCCACAGTACACTTGTACTACACGGCGTGTGCTTCTGGAGTACACGCCGTGTATTCTGGAATTTTTCCAGAAATGACACCTCTGGCCAGCATGACTTCCGAGGTGTTCGTTCTTCGTTCCGATAATCCGATTTCCACAAAACTTACGTTTCTAGGTCGCCTCGATTATCTGAGGCCGTTTACGATGTTTTCGGGCCTCCGATCGGCTCCGAAAACATAACTTGATTCACCGCTCAAGAACGCTTGAAGAAATCCATATATTCACAAGAATGGCGGAGGAATCGGTCCGTGTTAGTTTGGTCCGGTCCCTTCCGCATTAGTCCGATAACAAGTGGTTTAAGAGGAAAAAAACATGGAAGGAAAACCAATCATTACCCAATCCAAACACACCCCTACCTTGATAAATGATGTCGTTTTCCGGCATCGCGGAAGATGGCGTCGCGGGGTGAGGTTTTGAAGACGGCGTTGGCGTGAGTCCAAGGAGGGGACAACGTCTCACACTAGCTGTAGAGAGAAGAAGGAAAGGCACGTCATCTCTCCTTGTGGTGACGACGTTCTTCGTCGAAGATGTGACGTTCTTCGCGGGAGGATGAAGTTCTTCACATAAGGATGAAGTTCTTCAAATAAAGCTAGAGTTCTCCCAAATCTCCTCACACAACAATTCTAACCCAAAATAAAATAAGGCTTCCTCTTATTTTATTTTATTTTTCCAAGCATTCAAAATTACAAAATTCAAAATACAATTCACTTAATTAATTAAACCATGAGTTGTCTAATTAATTGGGTGAAAGGTTGGCAACTTTTAATGAGGGAGAGAGAGAAGAGGAAAAGTCACTCCAATAAATACAAGGGGGTTGTCAACATTAAAAATAAAGGAGTTTAATGGGAGATTTAAGGTGTTTAGGGAATGTGAATGGTTGGGGATCATGTGGGCCCCACCTCACAATTATCCTCACATGGGTAGTTAAGAGTTTGTGGGTCCCATCCTAACTACCCCATGTAGTATATAACCACTTAAGATAAAGAATAAAAATTGTTCCACAATTTTTTATTCACTTCTTATTTAAACCACAAAAATTAACTCCTTCTCTCGTGCAAACGCATCTACGGTAAAAGTCCTCTTAAGAAATTACCGGCGATGCGGTTTCATCGGTGCCCTCAGATTTCAATTCCGAGTACCGGTTAAAAAGATAGAAAAACCCGCTCGTTCGTTCACTGAACGTACTCGAGCTAAACTTCAGAAATTGATTCTGGGCACACCGGGCCTCAGAATCAGGTGCCGTCAGAAACTGCGTACTCATAAAATCCCAAAGAAGTTAAGAAAAAATTTCCTTGAAATTTACGGGTCTTTACATTACTCCCACATCAGGGATTTACGTCCCCGTAAAGATACATCATAAACTAGGGAAATAAAAGAAGGTACTGTGCACGCATTTGAGCCTCCTACTCCCATGTGCTCTCCTGCAGGTTCCTGTGCTACCACCTGATGCACACTAGAGGAATCAACCATCCACATAGGACCCGCTCCTATCGATCCTCAATCTCCACCAGTACCTCCGTAAAAGTCGCCCCGTCATCGATGTCCATCTCCCCGTGGTCGATGATATGTGTCGGGTCGTGCACGTATCTCCTCAGCAGAGATGCGTGGAAGACGTCATGCACTCGGTGAAAATGAGGTGGAAGGGTCAGGCGATAAACCACCTCGCCTACCCTGCTAAGAACCTGGAATGGTCCGATGAAGCGCGGAGATAACTTGCCGCCCCAGCCAAATCTCCATAATCCACGTCGAGGTGAGACCCTTAAGAAAACGTGGTCACCATCCTCTGACTCTAGTGGTCTCCGTCTCTTATCAGTATATGACTTCTGTCAGCTCTGTGCAGTTCTCATACACTCATGGATGATCTGTACCTTCTCTGTCGTAGCCTGAATCATCTCTGGTCCTACGAGTGTTGACTCCCCAGGGTTAGTCCAGCATAGAGGTGATCTTCAAGGTCGGCCGTACAATGCCTCGTATGGTACCATCCCGATGGTGGATTGGTACCTGTTATTGTACGCAAACTCCACCAAGGGTAGTTGATCCTCCCAACTGTGACCAAAGTCAAGGACACATGCACGAAGCATGTCCTCGAGTGTCTGAATGGTTATCTCTATCTGGCCATCCGTCTGAGGGTGAAAGGCGGTGGTCAGGCGTAGCTGCATCCCAAAAGCCTCCTACAACCCCTTCCAAAGCCGGGAAGTAAAGCAAGCATCACGATCAGAGACGATAGATGATGGCACACCATGAAGCCTTACAATCTCCTGAACTTAGAGGCGTCACAAGCTCTCCACTGAGTCCTGCTCTCTGATAGGTAGGAAGTGGGCCAACTTGGTGAGTCGGTCAACAATAACCCAGATGGAGTCGTGTCCTATGGATGTACGTGGAAGTCCCGTCATGAAATCCATAGATATCCCATCCCACTTCCACTCTGGTACCTCTAGGGGCTGTACCAAACTTGTCGATACCTGGTGCTCCGCCTTCACCTGCTGGCAGGTGAGGCATCGAGAAACAAACTCTACCACAACCTTCTTCATACCCAACCACCAGTGCTATCGTTCGAGATCCTGGTACATCTTCGCCACTCCCGGATGTACCGCCAAAGGGGAAGTGTGAAACTCCCTCAGCACCTCCTCCTGTAATGCAGCTGGTACCATGGTACGTCCCCTGTAAAGAATGACGTGCTCTCCTCCTACAGAAAATCCATCAGGTGCATGTCCTGTGGATATCTTTTCACGTCGCGTCTCACAATCAATGTCCCCACGCTATGCCTCTATGACCCACTGAAGTAGTAGAGGAGTGACTACGAGTGACTGTAGAAAGGCTGCTCCATCTTTATCCACGAAGGATATCTGCAACGCGACTAGCTGCTTCATCGCCTCTCCAAGTAGCTGAATGCCCGATCTCTTGATGAGAGCATCAGCTACTACGTTCCCCTTCCCAGGAGTATAGACTATCTCAAAGTCATAGTCCTAGAGGAACTCGATCCATCACCGCTATCTCAGGTTCAGGTCCTTCTACGAGAAGATGTACCTGAGACTCTGGTGGTCTGAGTAGATTGTAAAGCGCTCGACCATCAGATAGTGCCACCACATCTTCAAGGAGAAGACCACTACTGCTAACTCTAGGTCATGGGTAGCGTAGTTATGCTCATGCTGCCTCAACTGTCGTGAACCATAAGAGATCACTGCCTGCTCCTACATCAGGACACACCCGAGTCCGGTCCCTGATGCATCACAGTAAACTACGTACCCTACGCCCTCCTTCGGTATCCTCAAGATGGGTGCACTGTTCAATCTCTATCTCAGCTCCTGGAAGATCTAATGACATCTATATGACCACACGAAGGGTTTCCCCTTCTTCGTCAAAGCTAAAAGTGGTGCTGAAACTCTAGAGAAGTATGGCACAAATCTCCGATAGTACCCAGCCAAACCTAGGAAACTCCACACCTCAGTCACACTCCTGGGTGGCTCCCAAGCAAGCACTGCCTCAATATTCACAGGATCTACCGCAACTCCCACCTCATAGATAAAATGCCCCAAGAAGTGGACCTCTCGAATCCAGAACTGAAACTTCGAGAGCTTACTATAAATTTGGTGCTCTCGGAGTGTGTCTAGTACAACCCGCAAGTGGTAGGCGTGCTCCTCCTCAGTAGTCAAGTAAATCAGTATGTCGTCGATGAAGACTATGACAAATCGATCGAGGTAAGGCTGGAAGATATTTTTCATGAGACTCATGAACACTACTGGAGTGTTGGTTACGCTGAAATACATAACAAATAACTCATAGTGGCCATACCAACACCTGAAGGCCGTCTTCTGCACATCCTCGTCTCGAACTCTGAGCTGATGATAGCTTGACTTGAGGTCTATCTTCGAGAACCATCGTGCTCCTTTGAGCTGATCAAAGAGTTCGTCAATCCTCGGGAGTGGATACTTGTTCTTTACAGTCACCTGATTTAGGCGACGGTAGTCGACACATAGTCGTAAGCTCCCATCCGCCTTCTTGGCGAACAAAATCGGAGAAGCCTGGGGTGAAACACTGGGTCGAATGAATCCCTTACCTTGAAAATCCTCAAGTTGTACCCGTAGCTCACGAAGCTCAGCGGGTGACATTCAATATACTGGAGTAGATATCGGGGCTGTCCCGGGGTACAGGTCAATGTAGAAGTCTACCTTTCTGCGAGGAGGTAGTCCTGGAACATCGTCAAGGAAAAATTCTGCATACTGATCCACTACAACAGGAAAACTCAGACTCTACACATCAACCGCTCTGAGGATGATACTAGCCAACCGATGTGTGATCGGCTGCCCTATCCTCTGTGTAAGTCCATCCTGCACTGCAAAGGCTCCCTTCTCATTGGTGAAGGTGAACCTGCTCCCATCTGTGCAGACACACTGCACTTTGCGCCTAATACAGTCGATCTGAGCATGGACCGTAGATAACCAATCCATTCCCAAGATGACGTCGTAAGGCCTCGATGCCGCTACAAGAAGATCCCAGCCGAAGCTCTCACCTCCTAGAGTAAGCTCACACTGCTGGCACCAGTGTGTAATCATCGAGTCTGCTCCCGTAGGAGTCTCTAGACGTAAGGATCGAGCCAACGACTCTGTCGGAATCTCCGAGCTCCAAACAAGGTCAGAAACAATGAAAGAATAACTCACTAATGTGTCTATAAGAACTGCAGCAAGGGTGGAGTAGACACAGATAGTACCTCAAATCATCTCAGGTGCGCCGTGGTCATAAGCCTCCACTGCCTAAAGCTGAGTCTACCTCTGTCTTCCAGCTCCCTATGGTCGAGGTGGACCTCCTGTTGGTGGTGGTGGTAGAGCCTCAAAGCGTCTCCCACCACCCGCTGCTCGTCCAGCTCCTCTACCTCATCCACCTCCTCCCTGCAGACCACCACGGTCGAACCTTTGCCTCTGCCTGGGTGGTCCCTCAACTGTCTGCTGCTCCTCTGTATGGCGGGTTGGGCAGTCATGAGCCATGTGGCCCTGCCCGCCGCATGCATAGCACTGCCTACCTCTCATATGACTGGCTCTACTGCGTGTACCCCACACCTCTGAACCAGTATCCTGAGGTCTCCCACCTGATGGCCTGATCCGCTTGGACCTCTGCGACATCTGTCTACTACTAGCTTCATAAGACTCTGCTACGTGTCGCTCTGCAGTAGGCCTCGATGCTGGCGTAGGCTCAGAAAGGAATCTCTCCACAAGTAAGACTCTCTCCAGTACTCCTACCTGTGTTGGAATGATGAGGGAGATCATCGAAGCCCTGATCCCATGCCTCAGTCCCTGATCGAAGGTCCGAGCCTGAAAGAATGGGTCTCGTATCATGTCCGTGGAGTAGCGCGAGAGGTCGATAAATCTCCCCGAGTACTGGGCTACTGTCATGCTGCCCTACCGCAGCTGTAGTAACTCCTGGATGTGCACCACACAGAGGGTGGATGGAAAAAACTCCGAGCGGAAGAGGCTCTCGAAGTTCGTCCAAAGTAGTGATGCCTCGTCATGCACCTAGAGCATCAGGGTCCACCATCTACCTGCTACTGCGTGCAGGAGACTCACTGCAAGGATCACTATAAGGTCTGCTAGTGTCCCTACCAATTTGAAGACTCAGACAACAGCCTCCAGCCAATCCTCGGCTGCCTAAGGGTCTGTCTCTCTACGGAACCTGGGCAGCCTCTGTCGCTGAAACTCGTGCAGCGCACTCAGGTGGTGTGCACTCTCAACTGCTGGGGCTGGTGGCATCGGTGGCTCGGTGGGTAGAGGTATTGCCGGTGCCTTCGCTGTAATGGGGCCCTGCACCAAGGCCTCGTCGCTCGGTGGTCTGACATCTCGCACGTAACTGGGAACCCTAGCTGGCGGCCATTGTGGGGCCATCCTGAAAAGAAACAGGTGCACCACAGTTAATACAGTATACCTAGTGATTAGACACAAATTAATCACAAAGAAAACTTTTTAAACACACACGCAATCAATGTTTTCAGGCACTGAGTTAGAAATCAGAAGTTAGGGTCCTGGTGTATGGATACGTCAGCCGACGCACCAACATTGGACTCCCTGGACTGATAACCACACTCAATACTCTAAACATTATTACTCCATAGAGAAGAAATTATTAGAGTCATGAGTTCTATGGTAGAACTGACTCCTCTGATACCAATTTGTCACGACCCGTCCTCGGGGCCCGTGCCGTGACTACCCCAAGCCTGCCTTCCATAGGCCAGGGGCTGGAGACTAGCACCAAAGGCGTAAATCCCGATAAAAGGGAAGAAATTTCCTTTATATAAGTAAACAAACACAACAGAGTACACAAGCTGAAATAAACACTAAGTAAACCGAGTACAAAAGTAAGTGATGAAAAGTAAATGGGCTAGAATAAAAACCCAACTAAAAGTACAATACAACTGAAAAGAAAGAACAGCAGAAGTAAAGTAAATCAGCAACCACCGAGTCATCCTCAGGCTATCCCACCTAAAGGGTGGGTATAGATGGTCTTCTCAGCTCCTCGAGTCTGGCCATCCACTCCGCGTACGTCCCGCCTGATAGTCCACCACCAGATACCGTCCTGCTACACAAGCCTCAACCACGATCAACACTGTCCGTCATCAATAACCAACACAACGTAGTGCGGGCATAGCCCGTGCAGGGGTGAGTATACGATACTCAGTAGGGACCCCGAGACCCCCGAAGGTCTCCCAGAATCCACAAAGGATAAACCACAAAGGAAAGATACAAACACGAAGTATCATCCAACTACAATTAGGTATATTCCCACACATATACCTAAGTCATCAATTCTAGTTCAGCTCCAACTCACGAGCCCAAGTACAACCCAGTCCACATAGGAAATCACAACCTAAACCACACAGGAAGGCAAGTCAATCATATCAATGATATTGATTGAAAGTCAAGACTCAGCTCACACAGGTATACTACTCACGAAGAGGGGTGGAGATGATAGATGTAGCCTCTGAATCATCTCCCCTTCCGAACTCATGTAGGATCCAAGTACAGAAGTCGTCGCTGCTGAACCCACATAGGATCCTAGTACAGTAACCATCGCTGCTGAACCTATGTAGGATCCAAGTACAGTCATCCTCACTGTCGAACCCACGTAGGATCCAAGTACAGTCGTCCTCACTACCGAACCCACGTAGGACCCAAGTACAGTCGTCATCGTCGTCACAGTCGCATCCAGCTCTAGGGTTACCACACACAGCACGCTCGATTACCGGAGGGTCCGCTCCTCGAGTCAAAGATAGATACATCAACTATCACGAAGTCCAAAGTTGATGTATCCCGTAGTTCTGTCTCACAACATAGGGGAAAAACCAAGAAAAATGTGCCCAAGTCACGAAGAACAAGACAACCAAGAAATTCACCTAAAGTACACGGTGTGTAGGTAAGCGATACACGCCGTGTCACCAAACACCGGGTACTGCCCCTGTGAAACGGCCCGTGTCACATGGCTGTTTTTGTAGATAAGTAAGTACACGGTGTGTGGTATGGTTACACACAGTGTCCAAAACTCTAGGGTCGGTTCCATGTGCGCTGGCCATGCCTGGCCGTGTGATGGAGTACATGCCCGTGTACTCCACCCCGTGTCCGTGTATTCCTGGAATACACGCCGAGTCATCATGAAGTCACTTCTGCCATGGTGAGGTAGTACACACCGTGCCCCTGGCTGTGTGGTTATGCCCATGTCCGTGTATCTTCCAGATTACATGCCGAGCCCCACGAAGCTGCTTCTGCCTTTCTATGAAGTGAATACACGCTGTGTTACTTGGCCGTGTATTACTGTCCGTGTCTGTGTATTTTCCCTGAATACACGCCATTTCCATCGAAGCCTCCTATGACAAACATTTTGGAGAGTACACGCCATGTGTATAGAGTCACACGCCATGTGTTACTTTTCTAACATCTAAAATGGAAGCCATAGTACGCTTGTACTACACGGCGTGTGCTTCTGGAGTACACGTCGTGTATTCTGGAATTTTTCCAGAAACGACACCTCTGGCCAGCACGCCTTCTGAGGTGTCCGTTCTTCGTTCCTATAATCCTATTTCTACAAAACTTCTCTTTCTAGGTTGACCCGATGCTCTGAGGCTGTTTACGATTTTTTCGGGCCTCTGATCGGCTCCGAAAACATAACTTGATTCACCGCTCAAGAACGCTTGAAGAACTCCACATATTCACAAGAACGACGGAGGAATCAGTCCATGTTAGTTTGGTCTGGTCCCTTCCGCATTAGTTTGATAACAAGTGGTTTAAGAGGAACAACAACTTGGAAGGAAAACCAATCATTACCCAATCCAAACACACCGCTACCTAGATAAACGATGTCGTTTGCTGGCGTCGCGGAAGATGGCGTCGCAGGGTGAGGTTTCGAAGACGGCTTTGGTGTGAGTCCAAGGAGGGGACAACCTCTCACACTAGCTACGGAGAGAAGAAGGAAAGGCACATCGTCTCTCCTTGTGGTGACGACATTCTTCGTCGAAGAGGTGACATTCTTCGCAGGATGATGAAGTTCTTCACGGAAGGATGAAGTTATTCAAATAAAGCAAGAGTTCTCCCAAATCTCCTCACACAACAATTCTAACCCAAAATAAAATAAGGCTTCCTCTTATTTTATTTTATTTTTCCAAGAATTCAAAATTACAAAATTCAAAATCCAATTCACTTAATTAATTAAACCATGAGTTGTCTAATTAATTGGGTGAAAGGTTGGCAACTTTTAATAAGGGAGATAGATAAGAGGAAAAGTCACTCCAATAAATACAAGGGGGTTGTCAACATTAAAAATAAAAAGGTTTAATGGGAGATTTAAGGGGTTTAAAGAATGTGAATGGTTGGGGCTCGTGTGGGCCCCACCTCACAATTATCCTCACATGGGTAGTTAGGAGTTTGTGGGTCCCATACTAACTACCCCATATAGGATATAACCACATAAGATAAAGAATAAAATTGTTCCACAATTTTTTATTTTCTTCTTATTTAAACCACAAAAATTAACTCCTCCCATGCAAACGAATATACGGTAAAAGTCCTCTTAAGCAATTACCGGCGGTGTGGTTTCATAGGTGCCCTCATATTTAAATTACGAGCACCGGTTCAAAAGATAGAAAAACCCACTCGTTCGTTCACTGAACGTACCCGAGCTAAATTTTGGAAATTGATTCCGGGCACACCGGGCCTCGGAATTAGGTTCCGTAAAAAACTGCATACTCGTAAAATCCCAAAGAAGTTAAGAAAAAAATTTCCTTGAAATTTAAGGGTATTTAAATGAGACCTACAAATGCATCAAGGAGCTATAGCGGGCTCCACCCATCACTTATTAAGTCCAATACATTCCTCATATGAACAGGTTTAAACATAACATAAACATTTGTATTAAAACTAGAATAAAAAATGTCAATACTTTCTCTATAAAACATAAATGGTATAAAAATAACACATCCATAGTCAAAAATATCACAAAACCTTCAATACAATATGGAAGTTTTGAATCATAATAAATCAACTTCTTATAAGCTTAAAATCCATCAAAGGATGTTGACATAGATGAAATCAAAACTAATTGAGAAAAATATATTTTTTTGAAATCATTTAAAAGTCACATAATTGTAAAAGAAAATATTTACATTTAAAATATTCTTAAAAGCTTGTAAGGGAAGATTCAAAGATTTTATAATGGCGGAAAATATCCGCACCCGCCGTATAAGTTAAAAGAAGACATTCTTACCTTAATTTTGTCAAAAATGTCAAAGAGTACCTTGTTTGGAAAATGATGGAAATATTCCTTTCAAAAACATATAAGGTCAAATAATGGTATAAATTACTTTAAACCATTGTCTAATAAATAGTAAAAATGTTTTGAAATACATTTTTAAGAAACATGTATGTGGATGATAAAGAGGTCCCAGTAGATAATTACATATGAACAACCTTGAATATTGAAGAGGTTGTAGAATTAACCCTTACCTTGTGTCCGACTTGACTCGATCATTGTTTAATCTCATGAATAATATTCTTCAGTTAATCTATACTTGCTTAAGAACCTTTTTCAAGTTCATTATTCCTTTTATATCACTTATTACCATGTTATGAACATTATGTAGTCATTTAAGTTAATAACGGTCGTTTTGTCGATCTTTGGTACTTGAGTCAACAATAGACTTCTTATAATTAAAAGTTGTTCATGTGGTAAAATATCCATTATATCCAGAACTATATTCATGATCTATATATCATATATATAATATATATCCAGTATATACATGCATTTATAATATTACATAACATTTATAGGTAAGAAATGAAATGCACCGTTCATGGAGACGGTAAGCCGTACATACGCATGAATGGTACTTTCATTTCTATTTCATATTTAATGGAATGAAATCATAATTATATAAAGGTATTTTATAATTCCAGTATAATATCATATATAATATCATTAACTCCATCCTTTATACATCCCACATATGACATTAACGATTCAAATCACTTTGAGGGGCGGTAGTCCGTACTTTCTAAAATGAAATTATCGTGTTTACCCATAATGGAAACCATAAAGATATGTAATAAATGAAAAATACAGAAGCATAAGGAAAACATAAACATAATATATATCATATATAAATATAGTGGCATCTTAATGGCCACCATGAAAGGTTTTAAAATAAGATTGAACAATTATCGTTTCGTGAGGCAGTAATTCGCCACCCACAGAAACAGTATGTTATTTAACCATTAGACGGAGGTGTTTGTAAGTGTAAATCAAATAATTCTCATAAAAACATACTATTATATTTAATATACTGGTTTTGTTACAAAAAATTGAATAAAAATGGTTTAAGGGGTTGGAGAAGCAAAATAAAACAAAAGAACATAAGAGAAGACATTACCTTAAAATCGGGCAACTCTTTTTGATTTGAGCCAAAGGCTTCCTTGGGAAGACTTATGCCCAAATTTAGGCTTCTAGGAGTAATATAGAAAAGTTTATAGAGTATTTTTGAAGATTTTGGCCGAGACAAATGGATTTTTAGGTGTGAATAAGGTGGTAGAGTTGTGGGCCTTTTATAAGAGGATAGGAGGGGCACTCTTGGAAAGTCATGAAATGTTACATTATTATGAAATGATTTTCAGATTTTAAAGGTCCAAAAGTAATATATTTCTAGTATAAGGTTCTAAGGGTTCTAAATCCACCCATAAAATAGGCTTTAGACAAGTGTAAGTCTTATATTTTAAATTATCTTTTCATTTTATTTAAATCGTTAATTAATGAGGTAATCGCTGCATCATCATGGTGTCATAAATAAATTTATTTATTTAATGCATAAAAATTATAAAAAAATTACCATGATGTAGGAAATCTTTTTATCTTTCCAATTAATATTTATAGTAAAAAATATGACTTTTATAGCCCCTTATAAAAATTGTTCTAGTAAAACAATACATGTTTGTGATATTTTTATTTTTACTTTAAATAAAAGGTATTAATGTCATTATCTTACAAAAGTGTCTCCATGGGGTCCCAAAAATCATCCCATGGTTTGTCTTGGTCGGAAATTACTCATCAAATAAGAGTATTACATGTGTCAATATATTTTTATATTCTTATAATATCATTTTTACCTTAAATTAGCATAATTACCTCTAATCGCGGTTAATAAAACTCAAAAGTTAATATTCACCAAAAAATTATTTTCATCCCATTGAACCAAATTTTACTTACTAATGACAATCATGTATGTCGGATTTTTGAAATTCAATTCATAGAAGCAGTAACATTTCATTTAAATGAAAAATCAGTTTTTTTAACTACCACTTAGTGGTTTCACTATTAATCAAAAATTGAAGTTTTTCAGAACAATACCAAAAATTCACCCTAAGATATAATTGATATTCCGAATTCAAAAATTATGTATATTTTAAAAATTATAAAAATAGAAGTTTCATTAATTAATTTTATAATTAATTCCCGTTGTCAAAACAAATAGCGTGTTTTTAAGAAACAATATCAATCAAAAGATTGACAATTGTTTATATCCAATTTCAAAGTGAAATTAATTATAATGACAAAAATTGGATAAAATGGTAAAATTATATTATAATTATAATTTAAAACTAATCAATAGTATAATTTATCACTATAAATTATTTTGATTAAAAATGTTGTTTTTAAGTATTTTTCACTATTCATCGAAAATTGGATGTTCTCAGAAAAATACCAAAAATTCAACTTAGGCTAATTTTGATATTATGAATCCAAAAATGAAGTCCATTTTGAAATATAAAATTTATATAATTCAAAAAGTGGGTATTAATATTCATAACGGCTACTTTGATTGGTCGTGGTGTGTTAAAATCTCGAACTTGCGTACAATACAGGCTATTGCATTATTGAAAGAGAAGAGTACCATGTAATCTTAGGGTGTTACATACTACCTTCCTTCAATAAATTGCATTCTCTCAATTTTAAATTGTTCTTAAAAAATAAAAGGTTGAAAGTATAAAATACCTTTGTGGAAAACCCACATCGGAAATAAGGTTAATAAAATTTAGCCTTAATAAGAGGGAAAGGGAAATGAAAAAGTCACCACCAAATTATGATCTCGATTAGAAGAAAATTGGTGGAAATTAGAGACAAATAATTGGAGGGAAAACGTAAATATTTGTAGGGAGTGATTGAGGTCATCAATCACAAACAAGTGTAAAATTGAGGACCTCAAAGCCTTCAATCTATGGTGATTTAAAATATCATCAGTTCAACAAAACATAAGGTATTAGGATAAAACATTTTTTAATATCCCTTTCCTAAAGTTTAAGAATTAATTTATTCATAGAATAAGAGAGAGTTATATATGTATATATACTTTACAAGTAGAGTTTCAACCTTCAACTAATTTCTACCAAAAACTCATCTTTCCCTCAAAAAGATAATAGAACTCAAAAATATTATATTTATCCTAATAGTACAAGGTTCCAAATATTAACACATACCATTTAGATTAGGAAAACTATTTTTTAATAACTAGGGAATTCCTGTAGGCTAGTGGTAGGTAATAAAGGCCTGTCGCACTATGGTTGTGGGTTCGATTCCTGCAGCTTTGTCCGACGCGACGGGTTATCCCCCAACCTACAGGTTGTCCTTTTCCTAAAACTATAGTATTATAATATTCGAAAAATAATCTTCAGAAATGTTTTAACCTTAAACAATACTATCCAAAATTCAACTTAATCCATTCCAACCTTTATAGTTATCCAAAATACCTCTGTCCAGACTTTCTCTAAAAGGTCTCTAAATTCCAAAATCAATTATAACCTCAGATTCCCCAAAAAAAGTAAAGTTTCTCTTATTGTCACATACTAAAAATATGATTACCATCATCATATTAAAACCTTAATGAAAACAACAAGTAATGTAGTACAATATTTATATATATCACATTATTCTTATAACCAGAATATAATCCTTGAGTCCAAAAGCACCAATACATTAATTATTCCACTTCAACTGTAGTAACAACATAAGATTGGCCTTGATCCCTTGGCCTTTTCTGAGGTAAGTTTCCTTGACGATTAGGAAATTCATTTGCATAATTCCCCATTTACCTACAATTGTAGCATTCAACATTGATATCCTCTTTATTTCCCTTGCAATCACGAGCCTGGTGACCTTTTTCTCCACATTTATAACAAACTCCCATTCCTTTTAGGAAAGTACCAGGGTGATTCTTCCCACAATTATCGCATAATGGAAAATCCTTCTTTCCCTTTTTCCCTTTATCTGTCTCCTATTCCACCGTTCTCTTCTTCTCTTGATTTACTTTATTGTCATAAGATTTAGAGAATTCCTTTTCTGTCTTGATAGCACATGAGACAATATCTTCGTACGAAGAGAAAGATTGTGAGACTAAGGCTCGACGGAGAAACAGTTTTAACCCATCAAAGAAATGATCAATCTTAATTCTTGGGTTACTTATATAATCTGTTGCATGCCTTGCTAACCTTGTAAAGTTAGCCTCATACTTTGCGACATTCTCATCCTCCTTTTGTCTCAGACTCAAAAATTGCCTTTCCATATCTACTTAATGGTCACGAGGAAAGTATTTTTCTAAGAAAAGCTCTTTGAACTCCCTCTATTCCATATTTGATACTTCATCATCTTACTTAGTGTTTTGTATCAATGACCACCATTGATCAACATCTCCAGTGAGGCGATAAACTTCCATGACAACTTTTTCCCTTTCACTACTCCCCAAAGCCTGAAATATTTTCTCTAGGGAACTTATCAATTGCTCAACTGCTAATGTATTTGTACTCCCATTGAATGTTGGTGGTTGTTGCCTCATGAAGCGATCTAACATTGATCCTCCACGTTGCGGATCATAGTGCTCCATACGAGTAAGGTTATTATTCATAACCTGAGTGAGTTGTCCCAGTATGGTGATTAGCTGATCAACACCAGTTTCATCACCATCTGCACTATAATTATCTTGAGTAGGAGGGAAATCCCTACATGGAGTGCATGCATTGATACGGTTTCCATTCCTTCCACTAGGCTCCATTTCTAAACAATGTTATAAACTAGATTAGTTTATGAATCAAAATACATAATTCCATACTTATAAAACACTTAACATAAATTAAACTATTTATGGATATAATCCAAAATCATAAAAAGAAAAGTTTTCTTTGAGGAAGTATATACTCATAAACCCTTCATAATGGTTTGTAAAGAAATCATGAATTATCCTAAGCATATCCCCCGAGAGTGTCGTAACCAAGAGTGCAGCAAGGCCCGTTGTCGTGCACCAGTTCCCGTTCGAGTCTAGCTCAAAGCGGTGTTTTTGGGTTTTACCCCTAGGTACATCTGTGCCAGAGCCGCCTCTACCTGCTCATATCCAGACAGGGATTTATTTCTTGGAAAATACACAAAATCTATACTTTACCAAAATTCTAGGATGTTCTTCTATACTAATCCTCAAAGTCTATCTTAGGTCTATGTGATCTAATCAGAGTTTATCTAAATCTAGTTTCCAAGGTTAGTACTAAACTGCCTCTGATACCAACTATAACGCCCCGACCTGAGTTACCTAGAGTCGGTGCATTATTACGTAACATTTTCATGATCACAAAAGATCAAGTCTCGAAAGACTGATTAGTTTAGTAGCCTTGGAAACACTAGATACAATCATAAATGTTACATTACATCATAAAGTGAAAAACTACAATAACATAATCTCCATAGTTCACACTCATATCCCCTTCAGACTATCCCTGCAGGTCAGTCATAAAATATTTCATCACATCCTGGGAAAAATAAAACATAGATTGGGGTGCGCTCAGATGCTCAGTATGAATAACAATATAGCGGAAACTTTCATAAATAAACATATACATTTAAGGCAATGTATAACTAAAACAAAAGCCTTTTAAACTTTAACTTTATCATAATATGGAAAAAATAAAATGAAATAATTCCATTTACTTATTCACATGGATATTATACTAGTCTAATAGTCACATGTAATATCAATAACTACTTTCATAATGATGGAATGTATAATGCCATACTATCATAACCACATAGCCAAGGCCTCATGCCAAGACTATAAATAAGATTTTGTCAAGGCCTCGTGACAAGACACTAGTTTGTCTCATGAGACCTACCGATGCATCGAGGAGCTATAGCAGGCTCCACCCATCACTTATTAAGTCCAATGCATTCCTCATATGAACAAGTTTAAACATAACATAAACATTCGTATTAAAACTAGCATACGAAATGTCAATACTTTCTCCATAAACCATGAATGGTATAAAAATAACACATCCATAGTCAAAAATATCACAAAACCTTCAATAAAATATGGAAGTTTTGAATCATAATAAATAAACTTCTTATAAGCTAAAAATCCATCAAAGGATGTTGACATAGATGAAATCAAAACTAATTGAGAGAAATATCTTTTTTTGAAATCATTTAAAAGTCACATAATTGTAAAAGAAAACATTTACGTTGAAAATATTCTTATAAGCTTATAAGGGAA
Organism: Viscum album; assembly: GCA_963277665.1. NCBI lineage: Eukaryota > Viridiplantae > Streptophyta > Magnoliopsida > Santalales > Viscaceae > Viscum > Viscum album. The sequence continues at coordinate 2,002,012,199 of OY728157.1, forward strand.
GCTTCAACGATTTTATAATGGCAGAAAATAGTCGCACCCGCCGTATAAGTTAAAAAAATACATTCTTACCTTAATTTTGTCGAAAATGTAAAAAAGTACCTTGTTTGGAAAATGACGGAAAGATTCCTTTCAAAAAATGTATAAGGTCAAATAATGGTATAAATGACTTTAACCCATTTTCTAATAAATAGTAAAAATGTTTTGAAAGACATTTTTAAGAAACATGGATGTGGATGATAAAGAGGTCCCAGTAGATAATTACATATGAACAACCTTGAATAATAAAGAGGTTGTAGAATTAACCCTTACCTCATGTCTGACTTGACTCGATCGTTCTTTAATATCCTAAATAATAAACTCGAGTTAATCTATACTTGCTTAAGAACCCTTTTCAAGTTCATTATTCCTTTTATATCACTTATTACCATGTTATGAACATTATTTAGTCATTTAAGTTAATAACGGTCGTTTTGTCAATCTTTGGTACTTGAGTCAACAATAGACTTCTTATAATTAAAAGTTGTTCATGTGGTAAAATATCCATTATCTCCAGAATTATATTCATGATATAGATATCATATATATTATATATATCTATTATATACATGCATTTATAATATTACATAACATTTATAGGTAAGAAATGAAATGTACTGTTTATGGAGACGGTAAGCCGTACGTACGCATGAACGCTACTTTCATTTCTATTTTGTATTTAATGGAATGAAATCATAATGATATAAAGGTATATTATAATTCCAGTATAATATAATATATAATATAATTAACTCCATCCTTTATACATCCCATATATGACATTAATGATTCAAATCATTTTGAGGGGGCGGTAGTCCGCACTTCCTAAAATGAAATTATCGTGTTTACCCATAATGGAAACCGTAAAGGTATGAAATAAATTAAAACACATAAGAATAATGAAAATATAAACATAATATATATCATATATAAATATAGTGACATATTAATGGCCACCATAAAAGGTGTTAAAATAAGATTGAACAATCATCGTTTCGTGAGGCAGTAATTCGCCACCCACAGAAACAGTTTGTTCTTTAACCATTATACGGAGGTGTGTGTAATTTTAAATCAAATAATTCTCATAAAAACATTATATTATATTTAATATACTTTTGTTTTTACAAAAAAATTGAATAAAAATGGTTTAAGGGGTTGGAGAAGAAAAATAAAACAAAAGAACATAAGAGAAGACATTACCTTAAAAATCGGGTAACTCTTTTTGATTTCAGACAAAGCCTTCCTTGGGAAGACTTATGCCCAAAGTGAGGATTATAGGAGTAATATAGGGAAGTTTAGAGAGTATTTGGGCAGAGTTTTGCCGATCCAAATGAATTTTAAGGTGTGAATAAGGTGGTATAGGTGGGAGACTTTTATAAGAGGATAGGAGGGGCACTCTTGGAAAGTCATGAAATGTTACATTATTATGAAATTATTTTTGGATTTTAAAGGTACCACAATGATATATTTAGAGGATAAGGTTCTAAGGGTTCTAAATACACCCATCCAATAGGCTTTAGACAAGTGTAAGTCTTGTATTTTACATTATCTTTTCATTTTATTTAAATTGTTCATTAATGAGGTAATCGCTGCATCATCATGGTGTTATAAATAAATTTATTTATTTAATTCATAAAAATTATAAAAAATTTCCATGATTTAGGAAATATTTTTAGCTTTCCAATGAATATTTATAGTAAAAAAGTTGACTTGTATAACCCGTTCTAAAAATTATTTTAGTAAAACAATACATGTTTTTGACATTTTTATTTTTACTTTAAATAAAAGATATTAATGTCATTATCTTACAAAAGTGGCTCCATGGGGTCCCAAAAATCGTCCCATGGTTTGTCTTGGTTGAACATGACTCATAAAATAAGAGTAGGACATGTTTCAATATATTTTTATATTCTTATAATATAATTTTTACCTTAAATTACCTCTAATCGCGGTTAATAAAACTCAAAAGTTACTATTAACCAAAAATTATTTTCATCCCATTGAACCAAATTTTACTTAATAATGACAACCATGTATGTAGTATTTTTGAAATTCAATTCATAGAAGCGGTAAAGTTTCATTTAAACGAAAAATCAGTTTTTTTTAATTACCACTTAGTGGTTTCACTATTCATCAAAAATGGAAGTTTTTAAGAACAATACCAAAAATTCACCCTAAGCTATAATTGATATTCTGAATTCAAAAATTATGTCTATTTTAAAAAATTCCAAACATATAAGTTTCATTAATTAATTTTATAATTAATTCCCGTTGTCAAAACAAATAGCGTGTTTTTAAGAAACAATATCAATCAAAAGATTGACAATTGTTTATGTCCAATTTCAAAGTGAAATTAATTCTAATGAACACCATTGGATAAAATGGTAAAAATTATATTATAATTATACTTTAAAACCACTCAATAGTATAATTTATCACTATAAATTATTTTGATTAAAAATGTTATTTTTAAGTATTTTTAACTATTCATCGAAAATTGGATGTTCTCAGAAAAATACCAAAAATTCAACTTAGGCTAATTTTGATATTCTGAATCCAAAAATGAAGTCCATTTTGAAATATAAAATTTATATAATTCAAAAAGTGGGTATTACTATTCATAATGGCTACTTTGATTGGTCGTGGTGTGTTAGAATCTCGAACTTACGTACAATGCAGGCTATTGCATTATTGAAAGAGAAGCGTACCGTGAGCTTGGGGTATTACAGGTAAACCCGTTTTATCTTTACCAATGGTAATTAATCTTTCCACGTTTTACTATTAATTATGGAAAAATGTAATTATTTTCTTATTATATTATATAAATTATTTTTTATTACAAATATTTCATCCATATATCCAAATTTCAATAAAAATGAGGAATATTTTAATTTAAAATTAATCATGTAGATGCGACGAAAAGTAGGTTTTCCAAAAATAACTATTCTAAAAGTTTAAAGTGTTTTTATTTCAATATTAAAAATGAAATTGAATAAAATATAAAAAATTGGATTAATAAATATATAATAGATTTTTTTTTACATTTTAAAACATCTTAAAATATTTTTTTTCATTCATTTAAATAAATGAAAAATCATAATAAAAACAATTATTTTTCATTACTCATCATCAAGAATATATTTTCATAAAAATCTCATAAAATAACTCCTATATATTTTTGGTAGGGCAATTTCAAAAAGGAAAATTATTTTTTAGAATAAATTTTCTAAAAGTTAATTTTTCTTTGTTTTATATAAGTACCAAAAGGTCACAAAACAATTTTTTTTAAAAATATAGTTCTGAATCATAAAATTTTATTTATTCATATATATTTATTATAAATCACATAAGATTAATATTAAAAATATTATTGAATATATAATATATACATTTAATTTATAGAATTGAAAAAAAAATATTTTAATAATTTCTTGAGCTAATTTATTTTTCTGTTCATAAAAAAATTATTTTTCAGAAAAATATTTCTATTAATTTCAAGTATTTTTTATTTTAATTTCTAATTAATTTGGCCACCAAAGAAATCATTTTACATAAATATGTAAACTATATATTTTCATAATTTAGATAATCATATTCATGTCCACCATTACATGTCTAGTTTATAACTACAATATTACATTATAATATTTTAGTAGTATGTCATTTTTCATTTAAACTTGGTGTTTCTTGTAATTCAAGAGAAACTTAGTGTTGCGTGTAATGAAAAATATCAAAAAATTTAAATTTATTTTCATTTTGTTTATAAAATATTTGTATGTTACACCATGGAGACCAATAATCTCTCATAGTGATATTATATAGATGAAAATTATCAATGGTAATTAATTATACAGTCAATCATAATAATGAAGGCATAGATACATTTTTTCGATGGTTCGCAGGGCAGAGGGTGCTTCACGAATCGAGAGTGTAGAATGTGAAAGGTTAGGTTGTCGATCATTTGGAGTGGGGGTGGTCTGAGTATTTATAGGCACCATGGATTCAATTCTCTAAGGATGCACTGTGAAGAATTTCGGGCTTCATAATCAGAGGAAAATTTGTCATGTTCGTCGGATTCGCAGAGGAGTTTGTTCATGCTTCGCAGTGGTCATGAAGGCTTCTATCAAGTTCTTCGAACTTACAAAGGCTTCTATCACTACCTTTTTGGAAGTCATAGATAATCCTTCTGGGTGTATTTATGGTGGTCATGATGAAGGATGTACATGTGAAGGTGCTTCGTGATGCATGAGGACTTTGCGAATGAACTTCGTGATACAAACCCTTTTTCTTCTTTTCATGACCTTTCCCAATTTATTCTAAGGCAAGGAATTTTGGAACCAACACACCTAAATATATTCTCTATTGAGTCTAAAGATATATTTCTAACCTTATTTTTAAAAATAAAAAAATCCACTCTTAAATATATCTATTTCTACTCATCAATTTTGATAGTGAATGTTTTTAGGAAGGTTTTCTATTTTACTAGAAAGATAAATCCAATAATATAGGACATATATATATGAATTATAATGTGGGGATGTGTACATAATACATTAGATAGAAATATAAAAAATCTATCACATGGGGGATTATAAATTTTATCAAACATAATTCTATAAATCCCATTAGGCAGGGATATAAAAAATCAACTTGATGAAGTTTCACTATGACTACTATATGGAGATTCAAAAAGTATATAAGTTAAAGCCATAATTATTATAACATATATATTTCCTTAATGAATTTTAATGGTGGCGTACCTAATGAACATTAGAAAGAGTGTTGTTGTGATGAACTAATTGAGTGAATAAGATTTTTGTTCAATACAACTGAATGTAATACAGAGAAGTGAAACATTAAAATACTGAGAGATTGAAAATATGTAGAACCTCACCCCCAAGGTGAAGAATAATAAATGAAATACTTATGATCTAAATTGAAAATTTATTTTTTATAGAAAATTTCATATTGATTCAACTTCAATTTCAATATTTATATATCTTCCCTTAGATCATATTATAGTGGGATTTTTATTTTAAATTATTTATGGTGTTTTTAATTTCAATTGTTATTTTCCCAACATAATGGATAAATGGATCTTGGGGATAGTGGGATAGAATTGTGTCCCATCATGTTGATCAAGGTCTCCCAGGGATAGAAATACATTACATTTCTAATCATGTTTTTCAAGTGATTCCAAGGTCTGGATGAACAAACTTTTTATAGGTTTATAATTGGGGATACCAAAAGTCAGGTTCACAGACTTTCTTATCAGTTTGGGTGTAATAGAATACCTTTATTAGTAATGGGTTTGTATGTTTTGTTATATTTATTTATAAATGATTGTTATACATTGTTATACATGCTTCTAAAATACTTATATTTCCATTATTAATTTTAAATAATGTTTATCCTATTTATTTTTAAAATTATTTCTCTTAGATTATAATGTATATCATACAAACTATTTTGTAGATAAAATTTCAAAAAAAAAACAAAGATGATAGGTGTAAGATCCCAATTTTTTTATTATGATATGTTTTTGTTTATTTTTTTGTTTGTCCTATTCTTTTTTTGGGTAGATATGTGTTTCTCCATTTTGGTGGGAAGGATTGGGGGTGTTTTGGGGGTTCAGGACATGAAAGAGAAAGAAAAATAAATTTATAGGCCTATTTCACAGTTTTCACACGGTTAGTGCAAATTGTGTGGAGCATCCTAGGTAACTGTGTATCCATTAACATACCTTAAATAACCGTTGGTGCATGGTTAAGAAAACCATGTAGAATCCCTAGGAAACCATGTGAAGGGGGTGATTTTTGAGTAGTAGCTTCATCATGGTTTTCACATGGTCTGGAAAACCGTGCGGGTTGTAACGTCTCGGATCCAGGTGCCACTCCACGGGTGCCCCGAACCTGGTTAGTCATAGGACCTCAAGCGCATTTCCCCAAACTCCAGAGACTGCTGACTAGCAGTGAGGGCCCAGGTCTGATAGTGGGGAAACTATTCCCTCATTTTTCAAAGTGTAACACAGTGGAATAAGATATACAAACATACAACAACAATGGAAGCAATAAACCATACCCATTTAAAATGAACAACTGCAGTAAAAGATAACCAACAGTATATAGATAATGATGCAACATGTCTCAAGTCCTAAGAAAATAGTCAGAACATGTTACATAGTAATACAATACAATACAATACAGGGTACAACAAAGAAAAACAAAACAGCCGGCAACATCACGAGCCTAAGATCGGTCCAATGCTCCCCTACTCATCTGCTACAATCATGTACCTGTATAAGGACCCTTTCCCCTGTCAACACCTGCAGAAACGTAATCTGTTTGGGATAAATACATGACCCAAATAGGGTGTGAGAAATAAATCCCTGTAGGCACCCACCAAATGCTCGTGCCCAACTGTGTGAAAATATGCAACAACAGTGTGCAGTAGTAAATTGCAATAAACTAAGTAGTACTCAAAAGTAACTAACTTTACCAGTTATATTTACATTTATTATTCATTTAACCATTTAATTTAATAACATTCTATGCTCAACAGAACCAATCCCTCAGGCCAAACATAATCTCACCCTCAGGCTAATATAGTAAAACCACGCCCTCAGGCTTTATAATATCCATGCCCTCAGGCTATATAATATCTCACCCTCAGGCCTCGCCCTCAGGCTATATAATATCTCGCCCTCAGGCCTCACCCTCAGGTTATATAATATCCACGCCCTCAGGCCTCACCCTCAGGCTTTATAATATATATATATATATATATCTACACCCTCAGGATAAACAAGTAACCAGACCATGCCTAACTTATAAACATGAAATTGTTTAAAATTCCTCTCAAGGAAAAAGTAATGCATAAAGTAAACATGGAATACCCTCGGGTATGCTAGCCAAATGGCTAAATAGAGGAACGCACCCCAGGGGTGGTCCTGGATCCAAGCAGCAATCCCAAACAACAGTTTATTATCACATTTAATTACCTTTACAATTCTAGGTATTCAAAATAGCCAAGGCCTCAGCCACACGATACCCCAACATGGGTTCGTAGCACAACAGTACACAAAAATGCACAACAGTTGGAATTTAAACACCAAGCCACCTACCTCAAACGCCCATGAACGGTATACACGAACGTCGCTTCCAGAAACACCCAAAGATGGCGTAGATCTTGGGTAGAATAATTCCCATTCAAACACAAATAACTTCCGTTAGAGGAAGAATTGGAAAGAAATAATTAAGGAGAAGGAGAGGCTTACCCATATGGTTCCAATGAGATCGACAGAGGCGGAATCGGATTCCCGGTGCTCGCTCGGGTGATCTCCAAAGGTCCGACCATATCTCCTAAGCCTTGCTCTGGTTCTAAGCCAATTCTGTGAGCAGGGTTGGATACTACCCATTTTAAGCAGAAAAAAACAAACTACACTATGTGTACTATTGACTACACGGCATGTACTTTCCTCATTTAACTGTTCCTATGGTGGCTACCTTTCCCACTGCCGCACTGTTCATCCGTTGACATGAGTACACAGCGTGTATTCATGAATACACGGAGTGTACTATTGCTCGGCTGGCAGCTGCTTCCACAGCCTTACTATTTGCCTACCGACTGACTACACGGCGTGTACATACCCACTAAACGATGTGTAGTCGGTTTTTACACCCTTCATCATTAGCATGCCTACACACCCTGTGTACTCATCCCACACGGCCAAAGTACATGGCGTGTGGAAAAGTACACAACGTGTAGTCCCAAAATTTAGGATTTTTCCCCACTTTCCTTATTTTCTCAAAAACACTTAAGGAAAAAAGAAAAGAAGAAACCCATACCTCAAGATTAAGAACCGAGTTCTTACAAACTTCCCCCCTTAAAGCAATTCTTCCCCGAATTGTCTTTCCAAGGGTGGCGAAGATAAATCCATGAACAACTCAGGCCACTGAGCACGTACGTAGGTCTCTCGCTCCCAGGTTTCGTCCTGCACTCGGCCATACTGCCATAGCACCTGTACGAGAGGAACTGACCAGCCTCATATAAACTTTGTGCTCCTATCAACGATACGAATCAGATGCTCCTCAAAGGACGCATCGACCTGAAGCTCAACCTCCTCGAGCTGAAAGATGTGAGATGGGTCTGAATGATAGCGGCGCAACTAAGATACATGGAAGACATAATGCATGGCCCGATACCTCTATGGTAACTGCAACCGATAGGCAACCGGCCCGACTCTCTCCATAATCTCAAATGGCCCCACACACCTTGGTGAAAGTTTACCCTATTTCCTGATCCACTTGTGTCCCAACCTCGGTGAAACACACAAGAAAACCTGATCCCCGACCGCGAACTCCAAGGGTAGTCTGCGACGATTAGCATAATATTTCTGACGAGACTGTGCGGTATCCATCCGCTTCTGAATTAACTGGACCTGCTCCAAAGTATCCTGCACGAGACGTGGTCCCAGTAAAGCTACCTCATCTGCCTCTACCCAGCACAGAGGTGACCATCATGGCCTACCATATAAAGCCTCATAAGGTGCCATCTCAATAGTTTCCTGAAAACTATTATTATAGGAAAACTCGACTAGGGGTATATGCTTCTCCCAAGAGCCCCCAAAGTATAGGATGCATGCACTCAGCATGTCCTCAAGCACCTGTATCGTATGCTCTAACTGACCATCAGTCTAAGGGTGGTATATTGTGATCAGAAGCACCTGTGTACCCAATTCCCTATAAAAACTCTGCTAGAAACAAGATGTAAAATGGGCGTCCCTATCTGAAACAATAGAACAAGGGACCCCATGAAGACGTACGCCCTCTTGGTTATAAAACTTCATGAGCTCGTCTACTCTGAAGGTCTCCTTGATCGGAAAAAAGTGAGCTACCTTTGTGAGTCTATCCACAACAACCCACACGACATCATTGCCTCGAGGTGACCTCGACAACGTAGTCACGAAATCCATCGTGACATCATCCAATTTCCACTATGGAATGGGTAACTGCTATAATATTACGGCTGGCCTCTGATGCTCTGCCTTCACCTGCTGACAGGTGGAGCATCTCGTAACAAAACCAGCTATATCTCTCTTCATACCTGCAGTACTGACATCTCAAGTCACATTACATCTTGGTAACCCTGGGATGAACTGCCCAAGATGAAGCATGAAACTCCCACATCAAATCCTCGCGTATATCCCCTGGAACCCATACTCATCCATGTAAATGTAGAATTTCATCATCGCCTATCATCCATCCAGGAGGAGGGTCCTCACTTGCCACCGACTCCCGTAGAATTAGGCCTTATGAATCAGATAGTTGTCTCATCCTAACTCTATCCAGGAGGGTATAAGTCACATCTAAAGATGAAAGATAGGTTTGCCCCTGACTGTCATACACCTCCAAATGCATCTTAGAGAACAAATCCATGAGCTGCCACTCACCTCTGGCCTCCTGTACTGCCTGTATCTGAGTCCACTTGCTCAGTGCATCAGCTACTGCATTACATTTACCAGGTGTATAGGAAAGCTCAAAGTCGAAGGACTGAAGGTATTCGACCCACCTTCACTATCTCAGGTTCAAGTCACGCCGAGTAAAGATGTAATTGAGACTTTTGTGATCAATGAAAACCACAAAATGCTCTCCCAAGAGATAATGTCTCCAACAACGCAACACATGAACAACTGCAGACAACTCGAGATCATGCGTCAGGTAATTCCTCTCATGTGCCCTCAACTGCTGAGAACCGTACGCAAAAACTCAGTCGCCCTGCATCAACACTGCTCCCAGTCCAATACCTGATGCATCATAGTAAACTATATATCTCTTCCCCTGCTCTGGAAGTATCAGGATTGGTGCTGATGTCAACTTTTCTTTCAGCTCCTGAAAGGCTGTCTCGCAAGCTTCTGACCAAACGAACTTCACACCCTTCTTAGTCAAACCTGTCAATGGCGCTGCTAAGCGGAAGAAGTCCTGTATGAAGCATCTGTAATAACCATACAGCCCTAAGAAACTTCATATCTCAAACATGTTCTTAGGATGCTCCTAGGAAACTACTTCTCTCACCTTCTCTGGGTCTACTACAACTCCTGCCTCTGAGATGATATGACCCAGGAAGTGAATCTGGTCCATCTAAAAGTGTCACTTTGAGAGATTAGCATATAGCTGATGCTCTCTCAGTGTACTCAGTACGATCTCAAGATGGGTGTCATGGTCGTGTCAAGTATGATAGTACACCAAGATATCATCCACGAAGACTACCACAAAAGAATCCAGGTAAGGATGGAACACACGATTCATCATAACCATGAAAACTACTGGCGCATTCGTGAGTCCAAATGGCATAACCAAGTACTTGTATAAACTATATTTTCTCTAAAAGGATGTAAGTGGTATGTTCGATGGTATCACGCATAGCTAATGATATCCTGATCTCAAGTCAATCTTCAAGAACACTCATGAACCTTGAATTTGATAAAAAATATCATCAATCCTCGGCAAGGGATATCGATTCTTGATGGTCAACTGGTTCAGCTTTCGATAATCCACACAGAGTCTGAGGGTACCGTCCACCTTCTTCGCAAAAAGGACAGGAGAACCCCATAGAGAAGTACTGGTTCAGATAAAACCCTTTGACTGTAACTTCTCTAACTATCTCTTGAACTCCAGTAACTCAGGTGTATCCATCCTATAAGGAGGAATGGACAGTAGTGTCACTCTTGTCACAAGCTCAATAGAGAAATACACCTATCGCTTTGGAGGTAGACCCGAAGAGTCATCCGCGAAGACATCCCTAAAATGATCAACCACTGGAGGGAAATCCTTCTGATAAGTTCCCTGATCATCTAGATATAAGCTTGCAATCTGGGCTGTCACACCACCTTGCCCACGATGCTTTGGTCCAGCTCGACTTTCCTAAACATCCCATTCACCTTTGTATAAAAACTCTCTGCCATCTGGTGATATGAAATTCACCCTGCGATGATAGAAATCCACAAAGGCTCGAAAGGGAACCAACCAGTCCATCCCGAGAATGACATCATATCTCATCATCTCGAAGACATAAAGGTCCCATAGAAAGTGACATCTACCAACCTCAATGGGGAAATCCTTGCACTAACGCACACATGTCATTCTCAACCCCAACAGAGTGTCTAGCATCATAACAGTAGAAGAAGAAGAAACACAGAGCCCAAGGCTCTCCACAACGGGCACAGATATGAAACTATGTGTAACACCCGTATTGAAAAGTACTGAAGATAAGACAGAAGCTACTAGAATAGTACCTATGACAGTAGAAGGTCTGGGATCCTACTCCTGTTGGGTCTGTTGCACTGCATACGCCTGCCCAGTGCCATGGCCCTGTGACACAACTTGGCTACCTTGAACTGTCCCGCTCTGCTACCTCTGAGATCCTGGTGTCTGGCTACCATGGCCATGACCACCACCTCTTCCTATACATCCTGATGTATCCCAGTTGCCCGAATGGTAAGAAGATGCTGGTACTTCTCCTGCACATGGAGTCTGTACAGAACCCCTCTCACTAGCCACTGGTGGTAATTCCCTAAAAAAGCACTACAGATGACCCATATTTCTGCAAGATCGACACTCCACTGGGTCACGTGGACACTGCGGTCTCTTGTTCCCCTCTTTACCACACTGGTAGCACCTGACCGGGCCACCTAAAGTAATCGCCTGGCTAGTACTGCCACCGTGAGATAAACTCATCTATCGCTTCCTCTTCCCGATAGAAATGGTACCAGAAACTGGTGTTGAACCACCCTGCCCCACACCACTAGCTTCTCGCAGGTTCCTCTCTATAATCAGCTCCTGGTTCATAATAGCATGTACTGTAGGCAACCTGAAAACATTCACCAGCACTAGGATGTCATATAGAAGACCATACTCAAAGCGTCTGGCCCTCAACATCTCATCACCCACCAGAACGGGTGAAAAACACTAAAGCTCAGTGAAGTAAGCAGAATAATCCATCACCAACATAGCACCCTGCTATAGATTCATGAACTCTTGAGCTCAATATTCCCTCAGCATCTCTGGGAAGAAGAAGTCATAGAAGAATGTCTGAAAATCTTCTCACACCATGTCTCTGTGATGCTCTGTCTAAGTGGTAACATCCCACCACCTCTTGGTAGAATCATGCAGCATATAAGTAGTGAGCTTGACCCTCCACCCTGGAGGCATCTCAAGATGCTAAAAAATAGTCTGCATAGACCCCATCCAAGACTTCGCAGCCTATGGTCCGCCATCCCCTGAAAACATAGGCAGATGCTGCTGCTGGAATATATGAGTCAGCTCATCCATAACTATGGCAGCCGGTGGTGCTCCTTAAAAGGTCTGCATGAACCGCATGGAGCCTTCACGGAACTACGCATCCACACCTGTGTTCGGTATAATGGCTGGAACCGCATCTAGCTCTGCTGGAGGATCCAATGGTAGCCCATGGCCCACCATCTCTTAAGTATAATCATTTCTGCTCTCCTGGCGAACAACGCGTGGTCGTCTCGGCGGCATGACTCTACAAGGTCAAACGAACACCTTAGATCAAGATTATCAAAGATTGAAAACGAAGGGACCAAAAAGGTAACAGGAGGAAGAACACATTTCAAGATTTTCAAAACAAGACTACACGACATGTATACTGACTACACGGTGTGTACCTGAATTTTCTTTCCCTGCCCGGGTCCTTCTACACAGCTAAGCCACACAGCTCCCATTGAACAAGACTACACGACATGTATATTAGCTACACGACGTTTATGGTGTAAATTCCAACTACCCGTGTCGTTCGTGACATGGCCGACTACTCAGCTAAAACTACACGACGTGTTACACCAGCACACAGCGTGTACACCACCCTGTTTTCCCAGCCACACGACTAAATCCACACGGTCTGTCCTCAGACAAGACTACAAGACATGTCCCACAGGTACACGACGTGTACTAGATGATCTTTGTCGACCTGTGTTGTTAGTTACATGGTCGGATATACGGATCACACTAAACGGTGTGTTCCAGATGGACACAACATGTACACGAATGGATTACACTGACCCGTGTTGTTAGTTACACGGCTGGATCTCAGGTCAGACTACACGGCGTGTTCTACAGTGGAAACAACGTGTATGTCTTAAGGTATCCTCTGTCCGTGTTGTTAGTTACATGGACAGACTCCGAGTCAACACTACATGACGTGTACATCCGGTATACGACGTGTTTTCCCCAAGCATTTCCCTTCCCCATGTCCCCACCCACACGGTCCTTGACACTGGAAGCAACTACACGACGTGTACTCAAAAAGTTTTCTTCTCTTCCTGAACAGAAGAACACATGGCGTGTGTCTGAGGAACTACACAGCATGTATCATGGGTTTTCTGGACAATAAGCCTCTGAAACTACTCTGGAACCCAGAAAATACAGAAAAATAACATCTAAGTGCCAAATTCCGACCCATGAGGGCCCATAACCCCCATGAATCAAAGTTTGGAAACTTATATATGTTATAACAAAATAAACAGTCAATGATCCACCAAATTCCGGTCAATGAGGGCCCATACTCCCCAAAAACCAAAGTTTGGAATCCATTCTATCAAAAAATCACACAAAAATACCCTATCACATAGAAGGTATTTATCAAAGAAGCTATCACAACAACATGCTTTTCTAGCACAAAAACTATCACAACAACATGCAATTTCTAATGCGCCTGCATGACATTGAACTATGCATGGTATGTGATTTCTAACATGTTCCTAAATGATGCATGAGACGACATACCCTCATTCATCGGGTTGTAACGAAATAGAACCCATGGATAAAATATAAACAGCACAACCACAAGTGCGTCACCCAACGGTGAAAATCAAATCAACTGTAAAATTTGAAAAATCAGAATAATTGCAAAAATATGAGGTAAATTGGCTTTTCTCTGTACACGGGTTAGCTACGCCCGGGCACAACTTATTACCAAATACCATTTTGTCCTATCCCTGACTAAGTCTCCAAACAGTAAGTCAAAGAAAAGAACCCCTTTGATACCACTTTGTAACGTCCCGGATCCAGGTGCCACTCCACGGGTGCCCCAAACCCGGTCAGTCACATGACCTCAAGTGAATTTCCCCAAACACCAGAGGTTGCCGACTAGCAGAAAGGACCCAGGTCTGATAGTGGGGAAACTATGCCCTCATTTGTCAAAGTGTAGCGCAACAGAATAAGATATAAAAACATACAACAACAATGGAAGCAATAAACCATACACATTTAAAATGAAAAACTGTAGTAAAAGATAACCAATAGTATATAGATAATGATACAACATGTATAAAGTCCTAATAAAATAGCCAGAACATGTTACACAACAATACAATATAATATAATACAGGGTACAACAAAGCAAAACAAAACAGCCGATAGTATCACGAGCCTAAGCTCGGTCCCATGCTCCCATAATCCTCTGCTACAATCATGTACCTGTATAGGGACACTTTCCCCTATCAACACCTATAGAAACATAATCTATTTGGGCCGAAGACATGACCCAAATAGGGTGTGAGAAATAAATCCCAGTAGGCACCCACCAAAGACCCATGCCCAACTGTGTGAAAATATGCAACAACAGTGTGCAGTAGTAAATTGCAATAAACTAAGCAGTACTAAAAAGTAACTAACTTTACCAGTTATATTACCATTTTATTATTCATTTAACCATTTAATTTAATAACATTCTGTGCTCAATAGAACCAAGCCCTTAGGCCAAATAGAATCTCGCCCTCAGGCTAATATAGTAAAACCACGCCCTCAGGCTTTATAATATCCACTCCCTTAGGATATATAATATCTCACCCTCAGGCCTCGACCTTAGGCTATATAATATCTCACCCTCAGGCCTCTCCCTCAGGCTATATTATATCTCACCCTATGGCCTCGCCCTGAGGCTATATAATATCCACGCCCTCAGGCCTCGCCCTCAGGCTATAATATATATATATATATATCCATGCCCTCAGGCTAAACAAGTAACCGGGCCATGCCCAACTTATAAACATGAAATTGTTTACAATTCCTCTCAAGGAAAAAGTAATGCATAAATTAAACATCGAATACCCTCGGGTATGCTGGCCAAATGGCTAAACAGAGGAACGCACCCCAGTGGTGGTCCTGGATCTAAGTAGTGATCCCAAATAGAAGTTTATTATCACATTTAATTACCTTTACAATTCTAGGTATTCAAAACAGCCAAGGCCTCATCCACACGATACCCCAACATGGGTTCATAGCACAATGGTACACAAAAATGAACAACAGTTGGAATTTAAACACCAATCCACCTACCTCAAATGCCCCTGAGTGGTATACGTGAATGTCGCTTCCAGAAACGCCCAAAGATGATGTAGATCTGGGGTAGAATAATTCTCTTTCAAACACAGATAACTTCCCTTAGAGGAAGAATTTTAAATAACAACTTAAGGAGAAGGAGAGGCTTACTCGTACGGTTCCAATGAGATCGACGAAGGCAGAATCGGATTCCCGGTGCTCACTCGGGTGATCTCCAAAGGTCCGACCATCTCTCCCAAGCCTTCCTCTGGTTCTAAGAAAATTCTATGAACAGGGTTGCCTACTTCCCATTTTAAGCGAAAAAAACAAACTACATGGTGTGTACTATTGAATACACGGCGTGTACTTTCCTCATTTAACTGTTCCTCTGGCGGCTACCTTTCCCACCGTCACACTATTCATCTGTCGACATGAGTACACGGTGTGTATTCATGAATACATGGCGTGTACTGTCGCTTGGCTGGCAGCTGCTTCCAACGCCTTACTATTTGCCTATCGACTAACTACACGGCGTGTACATACCCACTACACGGCGTGTAGTCAATTTTTACACCCTTCATCGTTAGAATAGCTACACACCCTGTGTACTCATCCCACATGGCCAAAGTACATGGCATGTGGAGAAGTACATGACGTGTATTCCCAAAATTTAGGATTTTTCCCCACTTTCCTTATTTTCTCAAAAACACTTAAGGAAAAGAGAAAAGAAGAAACCCGTACCTCAAGATTAAGAACCGGGTTCTTACACGGGTCAACCATACAACCCAGAAAAGTTGAAAAATTTACAAAATTTTCATCCCGAGATTTTAAACCCCAACTCAGGTTTCTCCTATATTTCACCCCTATAACACTAGTGAAGATATTGGATGAAACAATCTTCCCAAGGTTGGTTCTCCTTAGATTCTTGGCCGTTTGGAGCGTCGTTGGTTTCAGGTCGAAGCTTCGGGTATGTCTAACGCTCCTCTTGCTTCTCTTTTTTGGATTAGGGCTTATGGTTTCTACCTTATCCTACTGAAACCCTAAAAACCTCTTATTCGGATGAGTTTTATGTTCAGGATTCAAGGGGAGTTTTAATCCAGATCCAAGGCCATGATTAAGAGTGAATTCATCATTAGATTTTAGGTATGCTTTCTACAAGTTATATCCCATTGTTTTTTATAGATTTGTGCATGTGTGTTGGATTTTTTCCTCTCTATTGTTGTGTATGGGTTACCTTGAGTATGATTGGATAAATTGGGTTTCTAAATTATTTCCTTGAAACCCTCACGACCCCTATGAGATGCGTAATAGATGACTTGACCATTTTAGGGCCACCCATGGGGTGCACTGCCATTTTTAGACATAGAGAGTGGTAAGGGTTAAGTGACTGATTTCCAAATAACAATGTAGAACTCATGTAAAACATGTTTTAATGATTGATTATGTTGTAAATGGAATGATTATAAATATTCCTAGGGAGATAAGGGCAGAAGATGTTGTTGGAATGACATGGAAATGGGTAGTTGGGTTGAAAGATATTATGTCGATTTTTTCATGAATTTTGGTTAGAAATGCCTAAGGGGATTGGTGAATATTAAATGGTGAACATGAAATTGGGTATTGGAATAGTAAATGGGGAATATGATAATGGGATGTAATAAGGGAATAGATGAATTTGTGTAATGGGTTAATACATGAGAATTATGTGGTACACCTAAATGATTGAATGTAATAAAGGGACTGTGTTATGTAACTTGAGAATTGTACTTAAAATGCATAAGTGGGTAAATGATTTTGAAATGATAAATTCTCTCATTGGGTAAATTTATGGTCAATGATGAATTTTGATAAGGCATAGAGGTTTTTGAATACATTTAATGGGTTAAGGCACAAGAAATAAAATTTGGCTAGATGGAAATGAATTTTCATTGGTAAATGTTTTAATGGGTTATGTCATGATATTAATTCCCATGTCGTTGTCATGTACTGTTAATTATAACGGTATTGAATATTATTTGTCGTATTATGCTATATTTGTGGTGATTTTATAAATAAGAATGTGCACATGCCTTGGAAGAGTGGGGTATTGAATTGAGGTTCTACACCCATGAGTTGAGTGAGACTGAGGCTCTAAACTCCACCCCAAAATGAATAGGTTATGGAAGGGGATGAAGTACATATTCCCCTAACAGTTGCATTCCACCCAGAATGAGGCTTCAAGGTGAGGATAATGTTTTGATGTGATATTTGTTTCCCTAGTGAGACAGAAACCTGAGTTATTTTTCCCCTACTCATAGTGTTTGATTTATTTAGACCCATGTATAGATGATGTATATGCCTAACCAAAAGAGAATGTGTTAAAAATGTATTAATTAGTAAAGATGTTTTAATAAATGGAAATGGGATAAATGATAGTCATGGATTAAATGCACCTTGTTAACTACTGGAACCTGAACTTTCCTTTGTTTACCTACCAATTATTTTTCACTTTCATGTACTATCTATTAGACTTGGTATTTTGTAGAAACCATTGATGGTAGCCTACTGAGTTTTATAATCACACTCTACTCGGGCCTCTGTTGGATACCTGAGAAGATCTCTTGGTTGTAGGACAAGACAAGGGTAGAGGCCCAACATGAAGATGTTGATTTGGTCTCAGGATATACATAGAGAATGATCCAAACATAGATTCGGGACCTGTTTGGTGTTTTTGTTATTTTTTTATTTTTGGTTTCTTTTACTTTTTACTAAAAGTGTGGCATGGCATTTTTTATTTGATTTGTGTTTCTACCCCATTTGGGAAACATTTGGTTATGCATGATTTTGGTTGTTCACATCGATTCCTCTAGTTATATTGTTTTCTATTATGGCTTAATCTAGTATAGAGGTTATAGTCTCCAAATGTTACCCATTGGACCCTCACCTCTAGTCAGCAACCTCTAGAGTACGAGGAGGCATTCTTGAGGTCATGTGACAACTCAGCTCGGGGCACAGGTTCAGTGGCCTCTAGGTCAGGTACATTACAAAGATGTATTAGAGGAGTAATTTTCTCTTTCTTACTATTTGGGGATGGTATATAGAAGACCAGGATGTTTTGAGCCTTGGTAATGAGCTCATTCTTGGGAGAAACTAACCCATGTACAAGGGAAAACCCAAGTCACCTTGGGTGGGAATTATCGTTTCTGATGTGTGTTGATATAGTTGAATGATATTTCACCATTTGGTGATGCACATGTTGTGTGATTTGACTGATTTATGATATTTTATCTCATTGTTGGAATGTCATGTGGTTGTGCATTCATGCATCATTTTAGTCACCTAAAGAGATAGGTGACATGAATCATTATAAGCACACACATGGGATGAGTGTGTAGGTCATAGAGAGTAGAATGAATTTAACTTCCTTGATAAATATAAAGAAAATGATGCCTAATAATGGTAATGAAAGTGGGTGAATTAAAACAATGAAAATGAATAGTTAAAGAATATCATGTATAAAGAAATGTGGTGAACGGGTTAAAATTTTGGGGTTGTGATAAATTTTAAGGGTGGATATGGTGTCTAAAAGAGAAATATTGTATAATGACGGTAAAATCATTAATGGATTTTTCCTAATGAAAGATTTAAATGAGTTAAATGATGATTTTGACATGTTATAAAATAGAAAATTTTTCTAAGAGGAAATGACTCTGTCGTAAATGAAGATTTGGTTTGAATATGAGTTGGAAAAAGACTTGTGATTAAATAAATTGGTTACCCCATGTTGACCATGACCGTGGTAGGTATGGTATAGGGTAGTATTCTAAGTGTGTTGATGACCGTTGGGATATAGTATGATGAGTGGGTTGTTTATGGTTGATATAATGAGACATTTTCCATATATAGTTAATTCCTATTGGTCATTGGTTCACACCCAAATTTACCCAAGAGAAGAAGGGTAGAACGGTCCTTGTAGTGTAGCTTGGGTTGTCGATTCCACAGAGACCTAAGAAGATACCTAAGATACACAACCTAAGGGATGGATTTTTGGCTATGAAGTGGCCAACTTGGATTGATTTTGGATGGGTTTTAAATATATCTAAAAGATTTAATTGGATTCAATTTAAAAGAATGAGTTGATCCTAGGTTATAACTCGGGGTGGATTGGACGTATTTTCTTTTTAATGATTTCAATTTCTTAAATTTGAGATTGGTTCATTTAAGGAGATAAAACAACATCATCACTTACTGGTTTAATACCTACATCCTCTAATACTAATCACCTATACACTTGAAGGATCAAAGTTTTGATCACTTCAAGGTAAAGGATCGTATTAGTACTTGAAGTGTGTGACCTTAAATTCAACAAGGACGATGGAGTTTAAAAATCATCAAATAAAAATCCCAATTAAAGAAGTGATTATACATTAATTAGGTGATAAATAACATCCAATCTAGCCCCTTTCTACTCCCTTGGATCAACCCATAAGTGGGTTAGCCCTCCATTGATCCCATGGTTTCAATGGAAGCGGAAAGTAGACTCATAAGGGAGGAAATGGAGAAGTAAAGAAAACAACAAAAATAAAATGATCACTCCACCGTTGTGTGAATAATTTCACAAGGGTTGGTGTGAATAAATTCACACCTTGATCCAAAAGTATCAAAGTGATATTAAGAACAACAGAATAAGAGTAGAAGAAGAACTTTTATTAAGAAACTAAAGTGAATTGAAAAACTTACATGTGAAAGACAAAATTGAGGCAACAAAAATGCAGCATAACATTACAATTAAACAAAGCATCCAATATCCTCAACTCCTTCACCACCACTGCCTTAAATAGGCATTTTGGGAGCCTTGGGTCGAACCACCAACAGTACAAAGCATCTTAATTAATTTTTCTAGGATATAGGTGGTGGAAAGCTTGTGGAATTTGGACTTTTCCACGTTTGACCCGAGGTGGCAGCCAACTTTCCTTCACCGAACAGACGCGTCTGGAAGACCTTTTAGACGGCCGAATAAGGGTGGGACATAGAAGAAGATAATGGATCTCCGGATGTCTTATAACCTCCTGTAAAATTTGGGCCCATTTTGAGTTGTGGATTCCGAGATATGATCAAAGTAGTGGACTGTTTTTCTGGGCCGCAGAATCTGGCCCAGAATTTTATCTCTAACTTGGGCCGACTAAATGACCAACATGGAAGCCGAATTAGCATTAACTCATGAATAGTGATTTGTTCCTATACATGTAATATAGCATACCATGAAATTTGGGATTAATTGGGCCGGTATGTTGGGCCCCACAGTCTCATCAGTGGGCTGGTGTCCAATCTGCCTTCTCCAGAATTGCTTCCTTTCATTGCCAAATATCTCTATCATCCTCCATGAATTCTCCACTGATCCCTGAATCAAACATGTTCATATTTAAGTGTAGATAAATTTACAAAAATATCAAATTAAAATATGTAAAATTCAATTCCTTAAAATCAGATGAATCATTGGGTACTTTAAATGATGTTCAAAAATGTACCACATAATAGTGCATTTTAAGAAGGTATTACAATCATAATGTGAAATGATGTTCAAAGTGTAAAATGCACTAAAATGGTGTTTATGAATAACAAAGAAAATAAAAATTATGTATATTAACAATGAATATTAGCCTCATTTAGTGGCTAATCACACCCCCCAACTTGAGTTTTGCTAGTCCCGAGCAAAATATATCTCATCAAAAATGAAATTCGAATTCCCTTTTCCAAAAACATTTTAATACACAATGATCACCAAAAAACCTTATACCAAACAATCATGAAACCCATCAAAATATTTTAATACGAGATAGTTTCATAAGCAGATCCCAATCCCAAGCCCATTCCTTTGATCAAATCCATCATCATTCTTCATCCAACTCAATTAGGTGTAATGATGTGTTGTGAATCACAATAGATATGGGGGTTCATTTTCATTCAAGGGGAAAATCATGGAAGCGCTAGGTGGAATCACATTTAATCTTAATATGAGTATTCTTCATCCCTCTTTTTTTTTTTGATTTTTTTTGCAATATTGCTATAGTAATTGAGATTGCAATTAATCAAATTAACCCATGTAGCAAGACTTTGCCGATGACTCCCAGACTCAAAGGCCTTAGGGCACCAAGTGAAACCCACATACTCGGGCATCGTCTCGAGTTAACTTAATCAAAAACAAAGTCATATTACCATAAATAGAGATAGATTGAAAAAATCAGGGCTAGAAAACTCTGGAGTCACGATCCCCAAGTGCCGAAAGCCTCGCATTTTATCAATCCATTGCTCTACACGCAATTTTTTATTTTTATTTTTTATTTTTTATTTTTTAATAATTTTTTTTTAATTTTTTTTTGAATACTCATATTATTCATAAAAATAAAACCATCCTATGCTATTTATTATGGGACCCCAAAAATTCAAATTAGAACCCCACAGTCTAGAGGACGTGCATTGTGGCATTTTTTTATTTGGATGAAAATATAAACGATGAAATATCACATTGGACAGCCACACTTTCCAAAATCTATGCTCATGAAATTATACAAGGATTAAAATCAGAATCAGGGCATGCTAAATTATTTGATATTCAGTTTCAAAGTGTGCAATGTGTATTACCATGTTCAAAGTTAAAGGAATTTTTCCTTCCATTTACTTTTTTTTTTCAAATCATTCAATTTTTGTTTTTGACACAAAAGCATTTTTTTTATCTCCCCCCAACTTAAAACAACACTGTCCCCAGTGTTTGAAGAAATGAAAAATTAGAAGGAGTAGAGGCAGGGAATAAAAATTTAAAAAGGAAATTGAAAATGAGGATTATGGAATGAAGTCACCTGGTGGTTGAAGTTTGAAGTTCTTGCCGCTCGAATTTATTCCTTTGATATCTATGTCGCTTGTAAAGTTCCCTAGTGGAAAAAGGAAAAAACAAAACAAACAAAACAAACAAAACAAACAATATATATATATATTTATATAATAAAGGAAGTAAAATATAAGAATATATATAAAAATTATAGAATAAGGTAGCACAAGAAGCCGCAGGTCAGTGGTAAGTGCGCGCCCCTGTCTCCCTTCGGTCCCGGGTTCGAGTCCCCGTGGCTTCGCCGGTTGTGACGGGGTTTGCCCCACGGCCTATGGCATGGACTTTTTTTTGTATTATTATATTTTTATTTTTTTTTCTTAACCTATTGAATAATAAAAACAAAATAAACTGATGATACATTGTCTTCTTTTTAAATTTCTGGGTAAGGTATTACTCAAGGATCACACCACGTGACACAGATGAATATGGTGCTCCTCTTTCGTACCCATCCATACTCATAATAGAAGAACAATTCAAAAGTCTATTTTGTTATTTTTAAATATAAAAATGATTAAGTAATCTTATTTGAAAAATAAAGATGATTCAGAAAGATTAGAAACATAAAAACCACGGGTTTCCTCCCGTGCAGCGCTTTGTTTAACGTCGTTAGCCCGACATAGATCCCAAATTTATCAATTTTTTTCCTGGTTCATAGATTGGATCAATTAACTCAACATCTATTTCCTGTTTATTGAATGATTCAACGAATGTTTTTAACCTTTGACCATTGACCTTGAAAATGTGACCACTTGTGGGATCTTGAATCTCTACTGCCCCATGGGGGAATACATGATGCACTATGAAAGGTCCTGACCATCTAGACCTTAACTTTCCCGGATGTAAATGAATTTTTGAACTATACAAGAGCACAAGTTTTCCCGGTTCAAAATGTTTGACCTTGATATTCCTAGATTGGTAGGCTTGAACTTTAGCTTTATTGATCCTTGAATTTTCATAAGCCTCCATCCTTAGTTCCTCCAGTTCATTGAGATCTAATTTCCTTTTTGTTCCGGCCAATGAGAGGTCATAATCCATTTTCTTAATTTCCCAAAAGGCCTTATGTTCAATCTCCACTGGAAAATGGCATGCTTTGCCATAAACCAACCTATATGGGGACATTCCTAAAATGGTTTTATATGCAGTTCTATAGGCCCAAAGAGCATCTAAGAGTTTCTCAGACCAATCTTTCCTAGAGGGGTTGACAGTTTTTTCAAGAATTTTCTTAATTTCATGATTGGCTAACTCAGCTTGACCATTGGTCTGTGGGTGGTAAGCAGTGGACACTTTGTGAGAAATTCCATATTTTTCCATGAGTGATGAGAATGGACGATTGAAAAAATGAGTTCCACGATCACTTATGATAGCCCTAGGAATTCCAAATCTAGAGAATATGTTTTCTTTTAGGAATCTAATCACAGTTTGATGATCATTGGATTTTGTGGGAATGGCCTCAACCCATTTTGAGACATAATCAACAGCTAAGAGTATGTAGAGGTATCCCCGAGAGTTTGGGAAGGGACCCATGAAATCAATTCCCCAACAGTCAAAGATTTCAACCAATAAGATGGGAGTGAGTGGCATTTGATTCCTTTTTGTGATGGACCCTACTTGTTGACACCTAGGACAACTTTGACAATATGTTTAGGAGTCCCTTGAAAGGGTGGGCCAGAAAAGACCACATTGAAGAATCTTAGCAGATGTTTTCTTAGAGGAAAAGTGACCTCCACATGCCTCAATGTGACAGAATTTAAGGATGGACTCTTGTTCAGATTCTGGAACACACCTCCTAATGACTTGGTCAGGGCAGAACTTATAGAGGTAAGGATCATCAAACACATAGTTTCTAACATCAGAAAGAAATTTCCTTCGAGCTTGAGTCCCTAAGAATTTTGGAATGACTCCTGTCACTAAGAAATTTGCTATGTCATCATACCAAGGGTAGTCACTCACAGAGTATAGGTGTTCATCAGGAAACGAATCAGACACAGAGAGGTGATTTGAGTTGTCTTTGAATTCCATCCTAGAGAGGTGATCAGCTACAACATTTTCAACTCCCTTTTTATCCTTGATTGTGAGGTCAAATTCTTGTAAGAGAAGGACCCACCTAATCAGTCTAGCCTTAGCATCTTGTTTTTGGAAGAGGTATTTTAGTGCAGAATGGTCAGTGAACACAGTGATGGGTGATCCTAAGAGGTAGGACCTAAACTTCTCTAAGGAAAACACAATAGCAAGTAACTCCTTTTCAGTGGTGGTGTAGTTGATTTGGGCATCATTTAAGGATTTTCTTGCATAAGCAATGACATAAGGAGTTTTATCACAACGTTGTCCTAACACATCTCCAACAGAAAAGTCACTGGCATCACACATAAGTTCAAAAGGAAGGTTCCAATTTGGAGATTTCATAATGGGAGGAGAGGTGAGAGAGGATTTGAGGGTTGAGAATGAACCCTCACAGCTTTCTGTCCAAACAAATGGAGCATCCTTTACTAAGAGAGCACAAAGGGGACGGGATATTGAACTAAAGTCCTTGATGAATCTTCTATAGAAACCAGCATGTCCTAAGAAATACCTCACTTCCTTGACAGTTTTGGGTGATGGAAGGTGACGAATGATGTCAACCTTTGCTTTATCAACTTCAATCCCCCTACTCGAGACCAGATGGCCTAGAACAAGTCCTTCTTTTACCATGAAATGGCATTTTTCCCAGTTTAGGACCAGATTTTTTTCTTCACATCTTGACAAGACTCTCTCCACATTCTGTAGACATCCCTCAAAAGTATCCCCAAACACAGAGAAGTCATCCATGAAGACCTCAAGAAAATCCCCTACCATGTCTGAGAAAATTCCCATCATGCACCGCTGGAAGGTTCCAGGGGCATTGCATAACCCGAAGGGCATGCGTTTGAAGGCAAAGGTACCGAAAGGACATGTGAATGTAGTCTTCCCTTGATCCTCTAGGGATACCTCAATTTGATTGTACCCCGAGTACCCATCTAAGAAACAGTAGAAGGCATGACCTGCCACTCTCTCAAGGACTTGGTCAATGAATGGTAAGGGGAAATGGTCCTTCTTGGTGAATGAGTTTAGTTTCCTATAGTCAATGCAGACCCTCCATCCACTACTCACCCTTGTTGGAAAAATCTCTCCATCCTCATTGGTTATCACTGTGATTCCAGCCTTTTTTGGAACCACTTGGATTGGGCTCACCCATTCACTCTCAGCTATGGGATATATGATACCAGCTTTCAACAATTTCAGAAGTTCCTTCCTTACTACCTCCATGAGATTAGGATTGAGTCGCCGTTGAGGTTGACGACATGGCTTTGAATCAGATTCCAGAACAATCCTATGAGTCCCGATAAGTGGGATAATCCCAGGAATATCAGAAAGGGTCTAACCAATGGCTTTCTTATGCTTCCTAAGGACATCTAGAAGAATCCTCTCATGATTGGATTCAAGATAAGAATAAATGACAATAGGATGTGTTTGATTTTCCCCTAGGAAGGCATACTTTAGTGCAGTAGGAAGTTTTTTCAATTCAAGATCAGGTTGGTTCAAAATTTCAGCAGAAGATTGGGGCATTGGATCAAGATCAATTTATTTTTTTAGAGGTTCAGATAGGATTGATTCCTCACATGTAGAAGTTTCAGCTACTAGATTGGCTTGATCAGATTTAGGGAAGGAATTTAGAGGGGTCTCTATGAAATTGGTTTCTTGAAAGGTTTCACTGATTGTTGGACCTAAGACTTCATCATAAGAGCAATTTGAAAATGATTCAAGCCAAGGAGATAAACTTCCTTCATATGAACAAAGGAAATCAATCTCATTCTGACTTAAACATTCATCAAATATTACTTGATGTTCCATGGATTCATTATCAATGCTTCCTATCATGTTTACTTCATGAATATCCTCATCATCCCCTATTTGTGAGCTTGCATTATAGATGTTCAGGTCTAGACTCATGTTCCCAAAGGTGATGGTCATGTTCCCATTTCGGACTCAGATAACAGAGTTGATTGTTGCAAGGAAAGGACGACCAAGGATGATTGGGGTTTGTTCCTTATTTACTAAGTTTGGATGGTTGTCAAGGATAATGAAATCAGCAGGGTAGATGAAGTTTTCAACCTTTACCAGAACATCCTTTAAAATCCCCTTTGGAACCCTAATGCTACGATTAGCAAGTTGAAGTGTGACAGATGTGGGTTGGAGTTCTTCTAGGCCTAACTGGCAGTACACAACATATGGGATGAGATTGACACTAGCACCTAGGTCACACAAGGCTTTGACAACTTTGCTTTCTCCTAGTTCAACATTGATGTAAGGGAAACCTGGGTCTTTCAACTTAGGAGGAATTGTACCTTGAATGGTGGTACTCACATTAGCAGCCAAAAGGACTTGGTTTTTATGTGAAAATTTTCTTTTAAAAGTGCACAAGTCCTTAAGGTACTTTGAGTAGGCAGGTATGGTTTGGATTGCATCGAGAAGGGGTATGTTCAACTTGACTTGTAAAAATATTTCCCTCAACGTTTCACTCATTTCAGGTTTGGTTTTCCCCCTCATGCATTGAGGAAATGGTGCAGGTTGTGGGGTTGTTTGTTGAAGAGTTGTTTCTTTCACATTGTTATCAGTTTCTTCAGTTTGATCTTGTGGTTCATTTAAATTTTCATCCAAGTTTGAATCTTCAGGTGGGTTCTGAATTAGTTGTTCAGGTTTCTCAATTGATTTCCCACTTCTTAAAACAGTCACAGCCTTTAGTTGTTCATGAGTTGTTTGAGCACAACTTGACTCTCCCCTTGAAGTTGAGGACGACACCGCCTGAGTAGTCATGGGTGCCTTTCCTATTTTTATGGTTTGAAGTTCTTGTTTTAGGGAAGATACCTTCGAGTTCATCCTCTCCATTTGTTTACACAGTTGTTCTAGTAGGCTTTGTGGAACAGTTTGGGTTGGTGCTTGAGTAGGTTGGTTTATCCCAGGGGGATATTTTGGAGGTGGGATGGTTTGTTGAAAATGGACCGGTGGTTGTTGGTATTGGATAGGTTGGGTTTGGAACTGGTTATGGTTTTGGTAGTTCTGATGGGGGTAAGGATTTTTTCCCTGTGGTTGGCTAGGTTGTTGGTTATCTTTCCAGCGGAAGCCTGGGTGGTCATTGTACCTTGGATTGAAGGTGTTTTGGTATTGGGGATTTTGAAAGTTTAGGGCATTGACTTCCGCTGGGGGTCCTCCTAGAAGAACATCCTTGATGGATGGAATGGTTGGGCAGTTTTCTGTTTTATGGTCATGTTTGTCACAAATTGTGCAAACAAGGTCTACATTTTGGATTTCATGGACTTTCCTAAGGTCTATCTCTTCAACCTTCCTAGAGAGTGCTGCGAGTTTAGCCCTAAGTATTTCCTCTTCTCTAAGTGTATGAATTCCAGTGGTTCTTTGTGGCTTTTCAGAATAAGGTGAAGTTCCCCAAGTTTGGTTTTGTTCAGCCAGACTTTCGAGATACTCGTAAGCATCATTTGGGGCCTTGTTTTTAAAGGTTCCATTACACATCATGTCAATGAACTGTTTATTACCCGGACCCAACCCTTCATAGAAAATTCTCACTTGTTCAGGTATGGAAAACCCATGGTGTGGAACCATGTTTAGGGTGTCTTTGAACCTCTCCCATGTTTCATAGAATGACTCTCCCTCTTTTTCAAAAAAGTTTTGGATGCTCTTTTTAAGTGCAATTGTTTTGTGATGAAGGAAGTATTTTTTGTAGAATTCTCTTTGCAGTTGGTCCCAAGAGTGGATTGATGCAGGTCTCAAGTTGTTTAGCCAATTTTTAGCTCGATCCTTTAATGAAAAAGGAAATAGCCTCATCTTAGCGGATTCTAGTTGATATGGGGGACACATGGTTTCAACAATGTCATTGAACTCTTTGACATGAAGGTATGACATTTCTGACTCCATCCCATGAAAGGTTGGAAGGTGGTTTAAGACATGGGGTTTGAATATGTAGTTGGTGTCTCCTATGGAATTGTGTCTAATGCATGAGGGGGCATTGGTCCAAGATGGAGTGAGGTAGTCGTTCATGGTTTGAGCAACTACATTCCCTAAGTTTGGAGCTTCTTGGTTTTGGTTTCCCATTTGATTCCCCCCAGGGTTTACAATTTTATTTTGTGGATGAACCTCCATTGGACTTGTTTCAAGTTCTGACTTTGGGGTTTCAAGAATATTTGAATCTGATTTAAACAATCCCTTAGGTGCACTTGACTCCCCTATCCTAGGACTTTCCACCCTAACTAGTCTGTTTGAGAAATCGCGGGTGTAGGCGGACATGCGCCAAAAAAAAAAGCGAGAAAGGGACAAGATAAGAGATCTTGGGTGAGAGTAGAAGAATGGAGGTGAGGAAAGAAGGTTTTTTTTGGATCTAAGGTACTTACTTGGTCCCCGGCAACGGCACCAAAATTTGGTTCATGCCCAAATTTACCCAAGAGAAGAAGGGTAGAACGGTCCTTGTAGTGTAGCTTGGGTTGTCGATTCCACAGAGACCTAAGAAGATACCTAAGATACACAACCTAAGGGATGGATTTTTGGCTATGAAGTGGCAAACTTGGATTGATTTTGGATGGGTTTTAAAGATATCTAAAAGATTTAAGTGGATTCAATTTAAAATAATGAGTTGATCCTAGGTTATCACTCGGGGTGGATTGGACATATTTTCTTTTTAATGATTTCAATTTCTTAAATTTGAGATTGGTTCATTTAAAAAGATAAAACAACATCATCACTTACTGGTTTAATGCCTACACCCTCTAATACTAATCACCTATACACTTGAAGGATCAAAGTTTTGAGCACTTCAAGGTAAAGGATCGTATTAGTACTTGAAGTGTGTGGCCTTAAATTCAACAAGGACGATGGAGTTTAAAAATCATCAAATAAAAATCCCAATTAAAGAAGTGATTATACATTAATTAGGTGATAAATAACATCCAATCCAGCCCCTTGCTACTTCCTTGGATCAACCCATAAGTGGGTTAGCCCTCCATTGATCCCATGGTTTCAATGGAAGCGGAAAGTAGACTCATAAGGGAGGAAATGGAGAAGTAAAGAAAACAACAAAAATAAAATGATCACTCCACCGTTGTGTGAATAATTTCACAAGGGTTTGTGTGAATAAATTCATACCTTGATCCAACGGTATCAAAGTGATATTAATAACAACAGAATAAGAGTAGAAGAAGAACTTTTATTAAGAAACTAAAGTGAATTGAACAACTTACATGTGAAAGACAAAATTGAGGCAACAAAAATGCAGCATAACATTACAATTAAACAAAGCATCCAAGATCCTAAACTCATTCACCACCACTGCATTAAATAGGAATTTTGGGAGCCTTGGGTCGAACCACCAACAGTACAAAGCATATTAATTAATTTTTTTAGGCTATAGGTGGTGGAAAGCTTGTGGAATTTGGACTTTTCCACGTTTGACCCGAGGTGGCAGCCAGCTTTCCTTCACCGAACAGACGCGTCTGGAAGACCTTTTAGACGGCCGAATCAGGGTGGTCCATAGAATCATAAAATGGAACTCCGGATGTATTCTAACCTCCTATAAAATTTGGGACCATTTGGAGTTGTGGATTCCGAGATATGATCAAAGTAGTAGACTGTTTTTCTGGGCCGCAGAATCTGGCCCAGAATTTTATCTCTAACTTGGGCCAACTAAATGACAAACATGGAGGCCGAATTAGCATTAACTCCTGAGGAGTGATTTGTTTATATAAATGTAATCTAGCATCTCATAAAATTTGGGATTAATTGGGCCTGTATGTTGGGCCCCACAGTCTCATCAGTGGGCTGGTGTCCAATCTGCCTTCTCCAGAATTGCTTCCTTTCATTGCCAAATATCTTCATCATCCTCCATGAATTCTCCACTGATCCCTGAATCAAACATGTTCATATTTAATTGTATATAAATTTCCAAAAATATCAAATTAAAATATGTAAAATTCAATTCCTTAAAATCAGATGAATCATTGGGTACTTTAAATGATGTTAAAAAATGTACCACATAATAGTGCATTTTAAGAAGGTATTACAATCATAATGTGAAATGATGTTCAAAGTGTAAAATGAACTAAAATGGTGTTTATGAATAACAAATAACATGAAAATTATGTATATTAACAATGAATATTAGCCTCATTTAGTGGCTAATCAGTCATTCTTGAATGAATTAGGTGAATGATAAGTTAAAAATGTGAATTATTGAGATTAAATGTGGGTATCTTTTGTGTTGTCAGTTGACCCTTTTATGTGTAGATCGGGGCAGTGAGGGCTCCCTAGTTTTAGAATTTGGATTTGGATTATGAGTCCTTTCCGGTTATGATATGGCCTAGGTGGTGTGTTTCCAGAACCCTTGGTGGGGTTATGTACTTTGGGTTGTGAGGCATTGTTTAGTAATGTGAGTGAGGAAACTATTGTGGTTCGAGATCGTACGGAGTGCGTGCTGGACCCTAAGGATGGTGCCTGGGTCTTGGTGACCTAGTGAGTAGAGACCTTATGAGTTGTGTTTTGAATCACGGAGAGGATTTTTGGCTCATAGTGCCGACAAATGCATACACCTATGGTTTGTAACCTAGAGTAGATGGTTGTTGGGTGCGCTAGGAATAGTGTGAATCAGAACTGGGGTGAGAATGCCATGCATGAGCATTAATTTTTTTGTGACATGATATGTATGGTTTGGAGAGAGGGTAAATGGATTTTCTTGGTTGTGACTCTATTTTAGGGAGTTTGTATCTTTCAAACATCATGGTGACCTATGAGAGAGGCTAGATAGGGTTCTTGGTGCTTTTGGGTGTGTGTCACACATGTAGATGTTTTGGACCTTGTTAGTGCGAATCAGAGTATTTTATGGTGCATAATTATCCTTGAGGGATAGGTGGGAAGGTTGATGGTTTGTGGTTCCACTTGAGTTGTGGTTATGTGATGATAGTTTTAGAAAAATCAAGGGTGACCTAATGGGAGGTTAGCCCAGTGGTGCATGTACCTCGGAATATAAAGCATGAGAGAGGAATCAGAGGTGGTGTCAATGCATACTAAGTACCCCAAGTTTTAGTGAATGGTATAGTTGTTCATGGTTCCTTTATATCGGCACCCTAGTTTTTGTGATAGGAGGTAAGGTTTGTTTTGTAGGGTTGTATTGCATGGATTCCTGAATCACCAATTTGTATGATGATTAATGGAGGTCTCGAAGTTATTTTTAGAGGAAAAACAATTGTGACTGAAGTGCGGTTATATTCTTTCACTCGATGATGAAACCTAAGGTGTGGGTGGTCACGTGGTTGAAATTGTTGTACGAATGGTTTTATAACGACCCAATGTTATTCAATGGAAAATTCACTTCTTATATTTATGTCATAAAATAACACAAAAACACAAAATAATGAACTACTAAGTGATAAGTGACCTTTAAACATAATTTTGTCACCCCTATGTTTGGAATTTTGAAAATCCGACATACATGGTTGTGTTTAGGATGATTTTTGGAGTCTAATGAAACAAAAATAAATTTTGGTGAATAGTGACCTACCCTTATGAATAGTAACATACCCTTATGAACAGTAATATGACCCTTATGAATAGTAAATCATCCAAAATAAGAGTAACATTACCTATGAATAATAAAATAAAATTTAGACATCTTAGAAAGTGAAAATTTGACCTTAGTAAATGTTTTGATATTTTGTAAGTCATAAATAATTAATTATAAATAATTAATTAATTTAAAAGAATATTTATTTCCCTAAATGTATTCATAAATTATTTAATCAATGTCTTATAGTTTTTAGATAATTTTATAAGACCCTACGTAATTTTTGAAAGTACTATAAAATCAGTTTTAATCTTAAAAACTGTTTTTAAGTAAATTATGATTTTAATTAAATATTAAATTAATAATATTTAGAAAATTATATTTGAAAAATGGACTTCATTTTTTTATTCTAAATGTCAAAAAATGGTTGGGGTAAATTTTTGGGATTTTTCTGAGATACTTGAATTTTTGATGAATAGTAGAATCTGATAATTCACAATAAATGCTAAATAATGTATTAATTAAGTCATCGATGATGTTATGCTGATCTAAGACCACTTGGTTTAGGATTGCATTATAAAATTACTATTATTGGTCATCCAATACTCACTATTCCTTTTCTTAGCGGAAATTAATAAACTAATGAATTTTATATTAAGGAAACCCCTCTCCCCTCCACTATAAAAGCCACCCTTCACTCCCTCATTTCCTCACACCTCTCAAGATCCCAGACTTATCTAAAATCTGCCCAAACAACTTCCCTAGACCCTCCCACACTTTAAAAAGCTGCTGGTCTCATCAAAAGACCAAGAATAGCTTCCTTAAGGAGGATCTCAAGAGGAAGATTTAAGAGGTAATTTCTCTCCCTCTTCTCCTTTAATTTCCTTTCAAGTTCAAGTTCCTTTCTTGATCTCTCCCCACCTATATTCATCCAAATTGTTTTCTAAATCCATAATTATACATATAATGGAATTTTATGATGATAATGGGATATTATATCACCCCACACCCTTTCCCTCTTCCTTTTATTTTATTAAAGAGAACATTGTTCATGAGGTGTTAATTTATCACCTTCAAAAATGACATGCTCTCTTCTTCCATTTCTACCTTCAGATCTGGTCATGAAACCATTTTTATGATTGAAACAGAATATTTTATATGTATTATGTTCTATTTTAAGTTCTTTAAATAACATATGGCCATATTACTAAGTGAAAATTTAAAACAAGTTTGTTGTGATCCAAAAACCGCTCAAATTAACCCAAATAACCATCATTAAATATTATCTAATGATTCGTCCACATGGATCTAATATATTCATTATAAAATCATTAAATCTCATTTAATATCATTAATAACATGTAATATAAGTTCTTGATGTTTACCCATGATCTACCCAAGCTTCAATTTAAGAATACAAGTGAACCACTCAAGAAAAC
Source organism: Viscum album (assembly GCA_963277665.1). NCBI lineage: Eukaryota > Viridiplantae > Streptophyta > Magnoliopsida > Santalales > Viscaceae > Viscum > Viscum album. The sequence continues at coordinate 2,002,045,451 of OY728157.1, forward strand.
CATGAAAACGAACATCCCCGAACAATGTTTTTAAACTCTGTAAGTCATCCAAAGGAACATAATATGACATAATGAAACCAGAATGAACCCTATTAATTTATAAAAGGTTCTGTAATTTCTCATTAATTAATATAATTTTATTATACAGGAAATTAAAGAGAAGGAGGCATTCGAGTACAAGGTAAGGGGAAATCTCGAACCCAATTTTCTTCCTTCGAGTTCTCCCTCTTTCACTCCATTTTTGATATGGTTACTCCTCAAATATCATTTGTTAATTATTTACTTTACTTTTATGGGATATACATGTTTTTCACTGGTTTTTATGTCCAACAAAGTGTTTTCCAAAAGAAATCTTCTTTTAAGAACGCCCCTTTTACTTCTCACTCAAAGTGGACGGTTCTTGTAACATGTGTGTTATTCCCTCTTTATCTTGGGAACCCAAAGCTTATGAATGTGTTATTATGATATGAAAACCATTACTTTTCATGGGTTAATTATATTTATTTATGTTATATGTTCATTGTGACATGCATGATAAATGATAATGTTATGATGTGACAGGTGAGCCCGGAATTATATAGCGCAATATGAATGTTTAAATGTGACGGGTGCGCCCAGAATTATATATAGATCCAATGCATTGGATAATGTGATGAATCTCATGAGTAAATGTGAAATTATGTGTGAAAAATATTCTATCTTGGTTCAGAAGTATGAGTGGTAGTTAACCACTAAGACATGATGTTTCATTTTTATGCATTACCACATTTCAAGTCTATTATTTATGCTCCTCTCATGTTCATGATATTTTGCCTATGTTATGATTATGATCACCCCATGATATATTGTTCTTATATATCCTCTTACTGGGCTTCTAGCTCACCCCTTTTGATGTATATCCTCAGGTGGCTACATGTACTAAGGAGAGGACAAGTGCCACTAAGAAGTTAGTGAAGAAGAAATTAAATAAATGTTTATAGTTGGTGTTGTATTTGTTATGTATGGTCCTAGTTTTCCCAAGACACTAAAAATTTGGATCCTCTAAGTGTAATACTATTATGTTGTTTATCTTTGAAATGATGTAATAGTAATGTACAAAAAGGCTGGGTTGCTATAGTTGGTATCAGAGGAAAGGTTTAGTTAATTTGGGAATTAAGATTAGTGAACCCTAGAGAAAACTTATAATATGAGATTAAGTAAAAATATGCACACAAGAACATATACCTAGGGATACCATTTGTTATGTTTTTGGTATAAATTGTTTAAATGAATATGTTATTCATGACTTGTTTAGTTATGTTTTGTTATATCCTTTTCTATTTTAGAAAATGGTGGGAACTAGGAGAAATCAAGCCAACAACTCATGCGAGGGTCAATGCAACGATTGCCCGAATGACATCCCCAATGATTTGGGAGGTGGAGTTCAAAGCTTCATGGCGATGATTACCCAATTATCTCAGGTTATGAACAATAAACATAATAATGGGGAACTTCCTCCTTCACCAAAGAGGGAGAAACTGGATATCGAATGTTTTGTACGGCAATGACCACCGACATTTAGTGGATCTTTCGATCCACTAGTTGTGGAACAGTGGGTCAAATCCATGGAGAAGATCTTTTCTGTGCTTCACTGTCCTGAGACGGAGAAGGTGACTCTATAGCCGTTTATCGTCTAGATGGAGAAACTGATCAATGGTGGGATTTGATTAAGAACACCATGCCAAGAGAGGAAATTGAAGAGATGGAATGGGAAGACTTTAAGATAATGTTTCTTAATAAGTACTTCCCAAGAACTCTTCGCACGAAGATGGAGAGGGAATTAATAGAGCTCAAGCAAAAAGAAGGAGAATCCGTCACAACCTATGAAGCGAATTTAACAAGGCTTGCAAGGTACTCTTCAGGTTTTGTTATCAACAATGATAGAAAAATTGATAGATTATTTAGTGGATTAAAACCACACCTTCGAAAGGCTCTTGCAATTCGAGACTTTAGGAATTATGAAGAAGTTGTTCGGTGTGCTCTCAAAGTGGATATGGAGTTTGGAGAATGGTCCCATGGATATGGTGATAAGAAAATAAAGATGGAGTTTCAAGACTATGGATCTAATGACAAAGTTGGGAAGAAAAATCAATGACCCACATGCCAAAAATGTGGGAAGTTTCACCATGGGAACTGCCTCAAAGGGACGGGGAAATTATTCAAGTGTGGGAAAGAAGGACACTATGCTCAAGAGTTTCAAAAAGACATGAAAAGGAAGGATAATGTAGCTGATGAAAGGAGAGAACCACTCGTGGTTCAATGCTACAACTGTAGGGAGCTAGGGCACTATGCAAACCAGTGCACTAAACCTCGAGCTCTCGAGGGTAATCAGTGTCAGCAACCACCAAAGCCAAAGGAACAAGGGAAGGATTATGCCATCACTACTGTAGTGGTGGAGCATGATAATGAAGTCATACAAGGTACACTTCCTATTCACTCAAGAATGGCAAAAGTCTTATTTGATTCGAGTTCTACGCATTCCTTTATATCTTGAAAATTTTCTAGAACTATAGAATCAAAGTCCAGAAACCTTGAAGTAGAGATATCTGTAAAAAAACAAGTGGTGCAATAATTGAAACCCAAGTGTTTGACTCTTCTTCCATTGGCGCATGTGAGAAGATTATTCTGGAAAATCTCGTAATGCTTCCCTTGGTGGAATTCGACGCTATAATGGGAATGGATTGGATCTCATTATATAGAGCACATATCAACTATCAGGAAAATGAAATATATTTTTATGTTCCGAACCATCCCATGCTCCTTTACAAATGTAAGGAAGATCATGAATCTCCTTTGAAAACTCCTTCAATGGTGTGGGTGTTGATTCCCTATGAAGAAGCATACCTCGCCCAAATGGTTGAGTCGAAGGAAAGTTACAACCTTAAGGAAATTCCCATCGTGAGGGAATACAACGATGTATTTACCGAAGAGTTACCCGGAATTCCTCCAGATCGTGAGGTAGAGTTCTCTATTTAAATCATACCCGGAGCTACTCCTATCTCGAAGTGCCCCTATAGGATGGCTCCAATCAAACTGGAAGAGTTAAAGAAGCAGCTGCAAGAGCATCTGGACAAAGAGTTCATACGCCCTAGTGCATCACCTTGAGGTGCACCAGTACTCTTTGTGAAGAAGAAGGATGGAATAATGCGGTTGTGTATCGATTATCGGGAACTCAACAAGATCACCATAAAGAACAAGTATCATCTCCCAAGGATTGATGACTTGTTCGATCAGTTAAGAGGATCTAAATACTTTTCAAAGGTGGATCTTCACTCTGGATATCATCAGGTAAAGGTGAAGAAGGAAGATATTCAGAAGACTGCCTTCCGTACAAGGTATGGGCACTATGAGTTTTTGGTGATGCCCTTTGGACTTACAAATTCCCATACAATCTTCATGGATTTGATGAATAGAGTCTTTAGACATTACCTCGACAAATTTGTGGTAGTTTTTATCGATGATATTCTCATCTACTCCAAGATCAAGGAGGAACATGAAGAACATCTAAGACTTGTGTTGGTGACATTAAGAAATGAGAAGTTGTACGCCAAGTTCAGAAAGTCTGACTTTTGGATGAATCAAGTCACGTTCTTGGGACATGTGATCACAAGTGAGGGAATTTATGTGGATCCTTCAAAAAACAAGGCGATTGAGGAATGGACCAGGCCCTCTAGTGTCACAAAAATCCGTAGTTTTCTTGGATTAGATGGGTACTACCGACGTTTTGTGAGAAACTTCTCACGATTGTCAAGCCCGCTAACTAAGTTAACAAGGAAAGGGGTAAAGTATGTCTGGACGGAAGAATGTGAGGGAAGCTTCAAGGAGCTAAAGAGAAGGCTAATCACTGCACCTGTACTCACACTACCAAAAAGTGGAGAAAGTTTTGTGATATAAAACGATGATTCAAAGAAAGGCTTGGGCTGTGTACTCATGAAAATTGATAATGTGATAGCCTAAGCCTCAAGACAGTTGAAGATACATGAGCAGAACTACCCGACTCATGATCTAGAGCTGGCAGCCATGATTTTTGCCTTGAAAATATGGCAGCACTACCTTTATGGCGAGAAGTGTGACATATACACCGACCACAAGAGCCTAAAGTATATATTCACACAAAAGGATCTCAACATGCATCAAAGGAGATAGTTAGAGATAATCAAGGATTACGATTTCTCTATTCACTATCATCCTGGAAAGGCGAACAAGGTAACTGATGCTCTAAGAAGAAAAGAACGTGCTACTCTATCCATGTTGCGGATTGAGAAAGACCCTATCTTCTTGGATATGTAAAGAATGGATTTGGAAATCATAAGGGCATGGGATACATCCTTCCTTTCCCAAATGATTGTGCAACCATCCATCCAAGAGAAGATTAAGGAAGCACAAAGGGATGATGTGGAGATACAAAAGAGGGTGAATGCAATAAAGGAAGGGAAGCTGTAAGAGTTCCATATCGACAATGATGGTGTGATTCGGTTTGGAATGTGGCTTTGTGTGCCTTCATCACCTGGGATAAAGAAGGAGCTATTGGATAATGCACATAGCTCAACTTTCTCTATCCATCCTGGGAGTACCAAGATGTACCATGATCTCCGAGAACACTTCTGGTGGGATAACATGAAGAAGCAGATTGCAGAATATATATCAAGGTGCTTGGCATATCAGCAAGTTAAAGCTGAGCGAGAAGATGCAGCCATTGCCTATACCTATGTGGAAATGGGAAAATGTTACTATGGACTTTTTCACGGGTCTCCCAAAGACGTCAAAGGGAAATAATGCGATATGGGTTATGGTTGACCGACTCACCAAGACTGCCCATTTTATCGCTATTCGGGAATATCTCTTTCTTGAAAAACTTGCAAGGATATATGTGAAGGAAGTGGTGAGACTGCATGGTGTTCCACTCTCAATTGTCTCTGACCGTGATCCAAGGTTCACATCTAAATTCTGGAGGAGACTTCAACATGATTTGAGTACTGAATTAAATTTCAGCACGACCTATCACCCCCAAACTGATGACCAATCTGAAAAAACTATTCAGATGCTTGAAGATATGCTAAGATCCTGCTATCTTGAATTAAATGGTGGTTGGGATCAGAATCTCCCATTGGTTGAGTTCTCATACAACAATAGCTTCCACTCGAGTATTTAGATGGCTCCGTATGAAGCTCTTTATGGGAAGCGGTGTAGAACTCCAACTTGTTGGGATGAAGTTGGAGAAAGAAAGGTACTTGGACCCGATCTTGTTAAAGAGATGAAAGATAAGGTTCAAGTCATCCAGAAACACATCAAAGCTGCTCAAAGTCGGCAAAAGAGCTATGATGACAACCGTTGAAGGGACTTGGAGTTCGACGTTGGAGATAAAGTCTTCCTTCGAATATCTCCATGGAAGAGAGTCATGCGATTCGGGAAGAAAGGGAAGCTAAGACCAAGGTATATTGGCCCCTTTGAGATCCTTGACCGCATAGGAGCTGTGGCCTATTGTCTTTCACTTCCACCAAATATGGCTCAAGTTCATGATGTGTTTCATGTATCACTACTGAGGAAGTACATACCAGACCCCTAACATGTACCAAACTCATAGGTGGTACAGTTAGAAGATGATCTCTACTATGAGGAGTAGCCAGTAAAGATTCTAGACCGAAGTGATAAGGTTCTATGCAACAAGACAACCCATCTTGTCAAAGTTTTGTGGAGGAACCATAAGTTTGAGGAAGAAACTTGGGAACCAAAAGAGGCAATGAAGGAGAAGTACCCTCACCTTTTTGTGTAAAGTAAAATTTCGGGGGAGAAATTTATTAAGGGGGGAAGAATGTAACGACCCAATGTTATTCAATGGAAAATTCCTTTCTTATTATTATGTCATAAAATAACAGGAAAACACAAAATAATGAACTACTAAGTGATAAGTGACCTTTAAACATAATTTTTTCACCCCTATGTTTGGAATTTTGAAAATCCGACATACACGGTTGTGTTCAGGATGATTTTTGGAGTCTAATGAAACAAAAATAAATTTTGGTGAATAGTGACCTACCCTCATGAATAGTTACATACCCTTATGAATAGTAATATGACCCTTATGAATAGTAAATCATCCAACATAAGAGTAACATTACCTATGAATAATAAAATAAAATTTAGACATCTTATAAAGTGAAAATTTGACCTTAGTAAACGTTTTGATATTTTGTAAGTCATAAATAATTAATTATAAATAATTAATTAATTTAAAAGAATATTTATTTCCCTAAATGTATTCATAAATTATTGAATCAATGTATTATAGTTTTTAGATAATTTTATAAGACCCTACGTAATTTTTGAAAGTACTATAAAATCAGTTTTAATCTTAATTTTTTTTAAAGTAAATTATGATTTTAATTAAATTTTAAATTAATAATATTTAGAAAATTATTTTTGAAAAATGGACTTCATTTTTTTATTCTACATATCGAAAAATGTTTGGGGTAAATTTTTGGGATTTTTTTGAGATACTTGAATTTTTGATGAATAGTAGAATCTAATAATTCACAATAAATGCTAAATAATGTATTAATTGAGTCATTGATGATGTTCTAATGATGTAAGCCCACTTGGTTCGGGATTACATTATAAAATTACTATTATTGGTCATCCAAGACTCACTATTCCTTGTCTTAGGGGAAATTAATAAACTAATGAATTTTATATTAAGGAAACCCCTCTCCCCTCCACTATAAAAGCCACCCTTCACTCCCTCATTTCCTCACACCTATAAAGCTCCAATACCTCTCTAAACTCTACCCAAACACCTTCCCTATCCACTCCCCCACGTCCAAAAGATGTTGGTCACATCAAAAGACTAATACTAGATTCCTTAAGGAGGATCTCAAGAGGAAGATTTAAGAGGTAATTTCTCTCCCTCTTCTCCTTTAATTTCCTTTCAAGTTCAAGTTCCTTTCTTGATCTCTCCCCACCTATATTCATCCAAATTGTTTTGTAACTCCATAATTATACATCTACTGGAATTTTATGATGATAATGGGATATTATATAACCCCACACCCTTTCCCTCTTCCTTTTATTTTATTAAAGAGAATATTGTTCATGAGGTGTTAATTTATCACCTTCAAAAATGACATGCTCTCTTCTTCCATTTATACCTTCAGATCTGGTCATGAAACAATTTTTATGGTTGAAACAGAATATTTTATATGTATTATTTTCTATTTTAAGTTCTGGAAATAACCTATGGCCATATTACTAAGTGAAAAGTTAAAACAAGTTCGTTGTGATCCAAAAACCGCTCAAATTAACCCAAATATCCATCATTAAATCTTATATAATGATTCATCCACATGGATCTAATATATTCATTATAAAATATTTAAAGCTCCTGTAATATCATTAATAACATGTAATATCATTTCTGGATGTTTACCCATGATCTACCCAAACTTCAATTTAAGAATACAAGTGAACCACTCAAGAAAACCATGAAAACAAACATCCCCGAACAATGTTTTTAAACTCTATAAGTCATCCAAAGGAACATAATATGAAATAATGAAACCATAATGAACCCTATTAATGTATAAAAGGTTCTGGAATTTCTAATTAATGAATATAATGTCATTATACAGGACATTAAAGAGAAGGAGGCATTCGAGTACAAGGTAAGGGGAAATCTCAAACCCAATTTTCTTCCTTCGGGTTCTCCCTCTTTCACTCCATTTTTGATATGGTTACTCCTCAAAGATAATTTTTTCATCATTTAATTTAATTTTCTGAGATATACATGTTTTTCACTAGTTTTTATGTCCAACAAAGTGTTTTCCAAAAGAACTCTTCTTTTAAGAACGCCCCTTTTACTTCTCACTCAAAGTGGACGGTTCTTGTAACATGTGTGTTATTCCCTCTTTCTCTTGGGAACCCAAAGCTTATGAATGTTTTATTATGATATGAAAACCATTCCTTTTCATGGGTTAATTATATTTATTTATGTTATATGTTCATTGTGGCATGCATGATAAATGATAATGTTATGATGTGACGGGTGCGCCCGGAATTATATAGCGCAATATGAATGTTTAAATGTGACGGGTGCACCCATAATTATATAGCGCTTCAATGCATTGTATAATGTGATTAATCTCATGAGTAAATGTGAAATGATGTGTGAACAATATTCTAGCTTGGTTCACAAGTATGAGTGGTAGTTAACCACTAAGACATGATGTTTCATTTTTATGCATTACCACATTTCAAGTCTATTATTTATGATCCTCTCATGTTCATGATCTTTTGCCTATGTTATGATTATGATCACCCCATGCTATATTGTTCTTATATATCCTCTTACTGGGCTTCTAGCTCACCCCTTTTTATGTATATCCTCAGGTGGCTACATGTACTAAGGAGAGGACAAGTGCCACTAAGAAGCTAGTGAAGAAGAAATTAAATAAATGTTTATGGTTGGTGTTGTATTTGTTATGTATGGTCCTAGTTTTCCCAAGACACTAAAAATTTGGATCCTCTAAGTGTAATACTATTATGTTGTTTATCTTTGAAATGATGTAATAGTAATGTACGAAAAGGCTGGGTCACTATAGGTTTGGTTGTTGGGTGAGATGTAGAGGTTGCCTCATGGATGATTATACTGACTACCCAATAGACATGGTTAGGTAAGTATGGAGATGATGGGCCATACCCAAGTTAAGGATGATTTTTGAGAGACCGTTGGTTTGATTGGTGTGGTAAACTATTGAACTTTAGTTTTTAGCCGTCGAGGACACATCAGAAGAACTTGAGCAGTGTGGTGGAAGTAGTGCCACATGAAATGTTCTTTCACAACTACTTGGTGGTTTGGTTGTGGAGCTATGGTTAAACATGGTTGGAAATAACACCCAAGTGGTGGCGGTTAATTTTTGGTGAGATTCATTCGAAAGGTGGTCATGAAATCCTTGGAAGGTCATGGTTTCCCATTGTTCGACATCATAAATGGATAAGTTATTGGTGGTGTTCTTTGAAAACTTATTAGCGTACCTCATCTAGTGATGAGAATTCATAACATCATGACATCGTCCCAGGTACATTGAGAAGCTATAGATCGCACCAAGATACATGAAGGTGTTTGGTTGGATGAGTGACACCATGGATTTTATGCTCATGTAAATGGTATATGTGGAGCCTGATGAGGAGATGTACACCCTATATGGCTAGGGGTGAGGTCCTCAGGATGGACTTAATGTCAACACACATCATGGGTGTCATTCACAGAAGCCGAGAACGGGCATGGGGTGACATCTGTTTTCTTGTTTTGGGAAAAATCTTGATGGCCATGTCTATGTTTGGGGTTCAGTTTTTGATCAGGTATAATATTTTATGGTTGGAATACCTCATGGTGAGTAATGGTAACGAAACTCCTAATGTGAGGGAGTGATAAGTCAGTTCTAGATGTGTATAGGAGAACATCAAGTTGATTTAGTGGAATCGGGATGCTAGTTAGGAAACTTTAAGGGTCATATTAGGTTACTAAGAGGGGAAATTTTTCACTTAGATGTGATGGATGATGGGATAATTCTTTTCTTTAAGCTCAAGGTGGTTCCATGTGATGCTTGTGATGTCTATGTTGAAGTCTTAGAAGGTTGTGGTTGGATATGACAATGGGTTATGGAAAGAGAATTTGGTTTCTATAACTCCAATGAAGACCGAGGTTAGACTTGTGTAAATTCTCCTTGGGTGGTCTTACAACATCTTTATGTTGAGGTATCCTTGTCCATATGATGTTTTTTCATGCTAAGGGTGAAGCTTAATGACGGTCTGGAGGGAGGTGATGCCGTGAAGATTGAATTATACTAAAATTCAGGGAATCACCTCAGTGGGTGCATTGGATGATAATGATAGGATTCAAGTTATTAAGTGGATTGGGAAGTGGAGGAAGTGATAGAGTACCATCAGGGGAATATGGGTGTTCTGGTAAAAGCTAGTCGGGTGTAGTTCGACCTGAGATGGTAAACAATAATGGTTGGGGTGAGATTGACCCACCTCCAAGGTACATTCTGTAGTAGAAAGTGCCTTTGAAAATGAATTTTTACCTAATTGAGGTCAAGTTTATCTTATTCCTTGAATGGATAGTGTTGGAATGTCCTCCTGAATGGTTTTGATGGTGAATATGGATGCCAAAGCAGGGTAATGCTCTTATGGATGTTGGGGCATAGTTAGTTGGAACATTTAAAGTGATGTGAAGTCAGGTTCAGGTTTGAGTGGTCTCTTATTGATAGTGGAGGTTCCATGTAACCTAAAATTGTGGAGATAACCATACTAGATAAATGGTTGGTTGATGAGATGATCAGAATTTCGAGTTGGAAGGACTCTAGTGGTCACCATTCAGGTGAGTTTTCCCTAGTATAGATATTTAACACAAGATTAATTGGTTGAGTACCTGAGAGTTTTGGGTTGCAATTAGATGTATAATTATGGAGTGAGATCGTCAGAAAATGTTGTTGGAAGGATCGGGTTTTTCCTTCAGGTGATACTAGGTTTGGTCACCGTTAGAGTTTGGAAAATAGAGGAAAATGACGCCGAGTGATTTGGGTCATGAGTTGTAAAGAGGATCAGACTGATGGGGTGATGATTGGTTTTCCCCATGATGATGTGATTTTGTGTGTTAGGTTTCCATGTGTTGTGAGTATGGAATTGTTGACTATGTTTTCTCTCTAAATTTTTAGTGGTTGGGTATGGTTGGAGGTGACGCATCCTTGAGGAGTTTTTGGTTCGTTTTGTGGTTATAGTGGGGAAGACCTGTGGGGAATGTCTATGCCCTTGATCCATGTCTGGTGGGCATTGTGATGTGCATCCAGAAACATAAAATGTGGGAATGTATGGGTAGGACTAATGTCATGATCACTAGTTATGAAAGCTTAGTGATTCTTGGAAGAGCGGCTCGAGGATGAGCTGTTATAAGGTGGGGAGGATGTAAGATACCAAAATTTTCTTAAGGTATGTTTTTGTTCATGTTTGGGTTTGGCCTCTTCTTTTTGGGCTAGATAAGTGTATCCCCATTTTTTGGGAAGTATTAGGGTGTTCTGGGGGTTTGGGACATGAAAGAGGAAGAAAAAGAAATTTCTAAGCATGTTGCATGGTTTGTGCACAGTTAGTGAAAATCGTACAAAGCATTCCAGGTAACCATGCAGCCATGGATAGAGCCTTATGCATGGTTGGAACACGGTTAATCAAACCATGAAAAATCCATTAGAAACCATGTGAAGGGGGTGATTTTCAGGAAGTAGCTTCTTCATGGTTTGCACACGATTTAGAAAACCATCCTGGTAAACCATTCAACCCAAAAAATTTGGAAAATTTACAAAATTGCCATCCCAGGATTTTGGACCCCAACTCGGGTTTCTCCACTATTTCATCCTTGAAACCATAGTGATGAGCTTGGATGAAACAAGCTTCCCAAGGGTGGATCTCCTTATATTCTTGGACGTTTGGAGCACCATTGGTTGCAGATCAAAGCCTTGGGTAATTCCAACTCTCCTCTTGCTTCTCTTTTTCAGATTAGGGCTTGTGGTTTCTCCCATCTTCTTCTGAAATTGGAAAACCCTATTTTTTTCGAGTGAGTTTTAGGTTGAGGATTAAAGGGGTGTTGAATCCAAATCATTGTCTATGATTAAGAGTGCATTCATCATCAGATTCGAGGTAGGTGGTCTACAAGTTATATCCCATAGTTTTGTTATAGATTTGTTCATGCGTATTGGGATTTTTCCAATCTATTGTTGTGTATTGGTTTCCTTGAGTATGATTGGGTAAATTGGGTGTCTAAATGATTTCCATGAAACCCTCACGTTCCCCGTGGGATGCGTAGAGGATGAATTTACCATTTTAGGGCCACCCATGTGGTGTTCCGACATTTACAGACCTAGATATTGGTAAGGGTTATGTGATTGATTCACCAATAACAATGTGGAACCCATGTAAAACACGTTTTAAAATTTGATTAAGTTTTAAATATAATTATGATAAATACTTATAGGGTGATAAGGGAATAATATGTTATTGGAATGACATGGAAATATGTAATTGGGTTGAAAGGGATTATGTCGATTGTTTCATGAATTTTGGTTAGAAAGGCCTAAGGGGATTAGTGCATATTAAACGGTGAACATGTAATTGGGTAATGGAAAGGGAAATGGGGAATATGTTAATGGGATGTAATAAGGGAATGGATTAATTTTTGGAATGGGTTAATACATGAGAATTAGGTAGAGCGCCTAAATAATTGAATGTAATAAAGTGATTGTGTTATGTGATATGAGAATTGTACTTGAAATGAATAAGTAGTTAAATGCACGTGAAATGATTAATGGGACCAATGGGTAAATGTATGGTCAATGATTAATTTGGATAAGGCATAGAGGTTGTTGAATACAATTAATGGGTTAAGGCACGAGAATGGGAATTTCGCAAGATGACAATGAATTTTAATTGGTAAATGTGTTAATGGGCCATTGCATTATATTAATTCCCATGTTGTTTTCATGTATTGTGAATTATAATGCCATTGAATATTCTTGGTTGTGTTATGGTATGGTTGTGGTGACTTGATAAATAAGCACGTGCACTTGGATTATAAGAGTGGGGTATTCACTCGAGGTTCTACGCGCACGGGTCGAGTTAGACTGAGACTCTAAACTCCACCCCAAAATGCATGGGTTGGGGAAGGGGATAAAGGATCTATTTCTCTAATGGTTTCATTCCACCCAGAATGAGGCTTTAAGGTGAGGATAATGTGTTTATGAGATATGGGTGTCGCTAGTAAGATAGGGACTTGAATTATTTTTCCCCTATGCACAGTGATTAATTTCATTAGGCCCATGTATATATGATGTATATGCCTAACCCAAAGAGAATGTGTTAAAAATGGATTAATTAGTAAATATGGTTTTAGAATTGGAACTATAATAAATTATAGTCATGAATTAAATGAACCCTATTGACAATTGGCACCTGAACTGCCCTTTTTTTTACCTACTAATTAATTTGTACTTGTATGTTCTATCTATAAGACTGGATATTTTGTAGACACCATTGGTGGTGGCCTACTGAGTTTTGTACTCACACCCTGCTCGGGCTGCCGTTGGGTACCCGAGAAGATCTCTTAGTTGCAGGAAAGGAAAAGGGTATAGGCCCTACATGAAGATGTTGAGTTGGGATCATGATTTATATGAAGAATGATATGGATTTAGAGTTGGAACCATTTAGAGTTTTATTTATTTTTTTATTTTGGGTTTCATTCACTTTTCACTACTAGCATGGCCTCACATTGTTGTATTTGATTTTTGCATGTACCCCATTTGGGATATGTTTGGTTATGCATGTTTGTTAGTTATTCACATTGTTTCTGCTATATATATTGTGTTCTGCTGTGGCTTACTCTAGTTGATAGGGTATAGTCTCCCCATGTGACTCATTGTACCCTCTCTACTAGTCGGAAACCTCTGGCGTACGAGGAGGTGTGCTTGAGGTCATGTGGTGACTCGTCTCGGGGTACCAGTTTAGTGGCTTCCGAGTTGGGGACATTACATTGGGTGAATTTTATTTTTTAAATTTTTAAAAATTATAATTCACCCAACCCCCTATTTTAGTATATTTTCATACTCATAGGATCTTACTTTTACTATTAGAGAATGTGTAATGTCCCACTACCCACATTCCGATATTTTCATCCTCTGTGCTTATTTTCATCAATAAATGGTTACTTCTTGGGACTCTAGATTATAGAGATCATTTATTATGAAAAATGACATAATGTTTTAGGGATGTATGTTTGTTTGAATTAATGGAGTTAACATATAAATGTGTTAATGGATTTACGAGGTTCTCCCTGAGTTCGGAATATTTCCAAGGTATTTTTTGTTTTTGTGTATGAGTATATTGTTTTCATTGTCTATTGGAAATATAAATACCATGTAATTTGAGTACACGACCTTTAAATATTGTTTGGATCATGTTTCAATATGAGTACATGATGTGAATGGATATCCACCATGAAAGTGTTACATATTGTATAATGTAAACAACTTGGCTTTTAATTAAATAGTGAGGGGTTTTTAACATATCTGACCCCTGATGATTACAATGACATGTAAAGGGTTTACATGCGGTGTAAAATTTGTTGAAAATGTTTTTAGGGAATCGTAAAAATGAAATGTTTTCTCATTTATACACAGTCCTATATTCTCTAAACCAAAATCTTTCTCATGGTGATTTTTAGAGCCTCTAGTTGATCTAGATTGATTCATTCACGATTGAACACCATTGTTATTTGGTTTTATCTCTTGAGGTGAATAATCCTTTCAAATTCATCATTTCCTTTGATTATTGTAGCACCATTATGTTGTGAAATTGGATTTGTGGATCTGTGGTGATTTTTCCATTGTGTCTCTTCTAGATATGTTGTTTGATATTATTACGTGGGTCATCCCATTGTTATTTATGGTGAAAAATGTGTGCATTATATATGGTATGTGAAATCATTGCTATTTTACATCAATGTTTTATGTATTTTTATCAATTATAAGATGTGTAGACTGATTATAGGTTATCCATTTTATTTTATTTTTCATTATTTTTATTGGTCGATCCATTTTTGGGCATGTGTAACCTAGAGTTTGAGGGAGGTTGTTTCACCTCTAGAATGTTTTGGTGAACTACATTGGTCCTATTTTTGATAAAATTGTTTTATTAAATGAAATATAATGATATCACAGATTTTTTATGTGTGATACTAGGTTTTTAAATAATATGTTTTCACATGGTTTGGGTAAATGAAAAAGGGTATTTCAAAGAAATGTGAAATAGTTTGGAGAAAAAGTTTTCTAATCATGAAATGATGAAATGGTTCAATTAATTGGTTTAAAAATAGGGAACATTGTTAGAATTGGGTATATATGTTCAATGTATTGTAATAGGTTTTATCCACTATCAAGAGGCTTTCTCATGGATCTTTCCTCTTCTCTCTATGGCTGTTAATCTAGGGACTTATTAGACCTATTTGGGGTTTCAAATGAGGGGGTGTTCCTCTGATCTCTAGACTTGATTCATATGTCTTGTGTAATGTTGTGTACGTGAATTTATATGTTAGGTATGAGTGTCCTATATATCCTTCCATAGTGTGATCCATTTTATGCTGTTACATGAGATTCAACTTTTGTTTTGTACTATTTTTTGTGCATACATTGAATTATATGATTTGTGATGAAATATTTGTTTATACATGATATGTCTTCCATGATATATGGTTTTAAAATGGTTTGAAAATGATTTACCTATTTCATTTGGAAATGAGGAAAATGGAGAAACTAAATATTTTTCATTGTCTTTGATATAAAAACATTTAATCATTGTCATGATTTATTTTTTTTAGGTTGATAATTATTGGATATTTTTTTAGAGTCATGATATGAACCACATGAATGGGACCCTATAAAGAATTTTTTCTCACACCATGCATACCCCTTTTACGGTGCGTAGACCAAGTTATATCATTAGACCGAATGGCCCGAAGGTTTTCTTTTTATTTTATTATGGATAATCCCCCTTTTAAGGGTTGAAGGGGAACCCGTACATGACCCATAGGCCCAAGGCCCAAGGCCCGAAAAACCCACAACACATGACCTGAAGGCCCAGAGGCATACCATGCCCAATACATGACCCGTAGGCCCAACCCACTTGAACTGCCCCTCCCGAGCTTCCTACTTCATTGATCACCTAGCTCCCCACCTTGCATTGATGATCGGCTAGCATTTCCCCGTAAAAAGCTGCATGGTGCCTGGTCCCGATGGCGTCTTCCATACCATCTCATTCTTCTAATCCGGTTAGCTCTGTATCTGGTGGCTGCTACTCCTGTTTCTATGATCCTCTTCTGGGGAATTTTCTATGTGAACTGGCCTATTCTATGGTCTACGTGACCCGAAGGCCCTGTGGCCCGAAGGCCCTGGAGACCAGTAGGCCCAAACCGGTGGCTCGAAGGCCCAAATCAGGTGAATAGTTCCGACTGCTACAGTACCGAATAGTAACTACTATAGTACTGCTACGGTGACTGCTATAGTGACTGCTACAGTGCTGCTACAATACCCCCAGAAATTTGCCTCCACCCGGTTTTGAACCCGGGTCTCTTGGATGCCAAGCAGGAGCCCTTACCACTCGGGTATGGGCTCGTTGACACCAAGTTATATCATTCAATACATGGAATGTCAATGCACTATATTGATGAAGTGAGGACTCTTGTCACCTATATTTTTGGTAGATAGCAGTGAGACTATTAGAGGTCTCCCATTTATCACATTGAGCTATTGGAGTGGATTTTTGGTTCTGTAGTCCTTTGTAGCTGGACTTATCACAATGAGTTTGTTCACGACCATTTTCAATTGTATGAATTTCATTGTTCTCTTTTTTAGGTCATATATGCATATATTCCACTATTTCATTTTTATATATATATATTTATATATATATTCCATGTTGTTGGTTTAGGTTGGGAGAAACAATTCCCTCGGGTTTATGTTTCTTATCCAGGAGGAAGTATTCATCCCTTGGGTATCAGGAATACCTATCATGTATGTGAAAATTTGAATTTGTCACCAATTTGAGAGGGTATCCAGGATAGGTTCATTATAAATTATTATCAGTGGTTGTCTGTCATTAAGAGTAATTTCCTTGGGATGTTTGGTAGACTGGAGATATTATTATCGATACTTGAGAGGTATATTAAAATTATTTCCTAGCCCTCATTTTTGTGATTTTTATTGAGTTTACATGTGATGTTGGGATGTGTGTCTCCTATTTTTATTTCATGATGTTAGTCTCATTTTTTACTTTTGGGTTATCTAGTTTGAACTAGTTATATTTTATTATATGATTATTTATTTTGTTTTAGTACATAGTGTTATGCCTCTGAGGTTTAGTATACGAGTTCCATAGGAGGGTATAGCTGATGATTTTCAAGGGAATCCGCCGATTGATAAAAAAATTATTGAGGATATCATATGGGTATTTATTGCTATTGATCAAAGTGTATTGAAATATCATAATGAAATTATTGTGTTACAACTAGTATAATTATGATATATAGATTAAACATAAGAGTTCATACATGAGAAGACACCATATTTTAAAGGTATTAGTGAACCATAGGTGATGATGGAATAGATTGAAAAGAACAGTTAGATAGTTTAATTCCAAGATACACAATAGAGAATCAAGGAAAATCATGTTGTGTTCAGACATGAGGTTCCCAAAAATTATATGTTGGATTCCATGGTTTCTGTGGATAAACACATGGGATTGAACTCAAAGGGTTTGAACACCATCATTTTATCGCATTTTTTTATAGAGTCATTGTTGAATGAAAAGTCTCTAGATTTCCTCTATTTTTGATAAAGGAATATTTCAGTTTCAGCCTATGCCAATCGATTTTCTGAGCTAGTTATTTTTAAAATATAGGTAGTGAATAATGATAAGTTGAATGCTCATAAGTACCAACATGGTTGTTGACCAGATATCTGATCACCGATATTTATTATTAATCTTTTGACCTATGTAGAGATAGTATACAAGTCAATGATGATAAGGATGAATATTGAAGGAAATTTTTGATATTATTCTAATTATTTCCCACCTAGTGGAAGATTCAATTCCTCAACAATGAAGTATAGAAAGTGTCCATATTATTGCATGAGTGGTGGAGGTGTTTCTCAATATTAGACCTCTTAAACAACTTCAATTTCATTCAGTTGTTTTCCCCAAACTTACTATTAGTGTGGAAAGGTTAGAAACACAATGTGTTCTTTTCATTAACATGTGAAGTTGTGTAATACTTGTGGATATTATGGTTATCTCTATCATTCCTATCAGGTGACGTACACACCTATTTGTCATCAAGGATCAGTCGCTGGAAATGAAGGATAGTTTGAAGTAGGAAATACTCTAGAGAACCATCCATGAGCCCCAGGAGTGATGAACATTCATGTAGTATATTATTTTTTAGGAGAGGTAGATGCGAGGAAAGATATAGTGAGAGGTTCCTTCACTGTGTCATCCTCAGTAGCAATGTCATTATTTGATTATGGTGCTTTTAACTTGTTTATATATATCAATTTGGTGATATGATTAACATTACATCGAAGCATATGTCCTTTTTTTATGGATTTATCAACACCTATCATAAAGGAGAAAGACTTGGGATCTCATGTATTTATTATTACTCTCTATAAATGATGCAATGATAATATAGGATTTTCTTATTCTCAATCTAGATTTGTTTTCATTCATCATCTGAATGGATTGTATTTTTTATCATCCTAATAAGGTTGATTATTATCATCATAATGTCTCATTCATTGTATCTAATAGAACCTAATAGTTGTTTCATGGAGAGTGGTATTCGAGGACTAGTTGTGCTATAGCTTCTTGCCTAGAGCTATGGAGTAATTTTTCTTATGTACCAGTTGTCCCTGATGACGTCTCTTTAATTGTGTAACACCAAGCTATTTCTCATGAAATTCCTCATGTTTTCATAGATTATTTCTATGTGATTCCATAGGATAATGGGGACGATTTTAAGATATATATATTTCTTAGTATGAAACATGTATCAATACATTTTTATCATTTATATCCAGAAGATCTAAAACTGATCATTACTCAATTGGGAAACCTGATGGAAAAGGGTTTTGTTCACCCTACTGTTTCACCTTGGCCCTACCAGGTTTTCATTTCCAAGAAGGAATATGGTTCACTCTGATTTTGTGTGAATTATTGGAAGTTGAATAAGGTAATGTATAAGAACAAGTATCTTTTTCATCAAGTTGATTTTTTTGTTTGATTAGTTAAAGAGGGAAAAGTGGATTTTTAAGTTTGATATTCAGTATAGTTATCATCATCTCATAGTCTGAGAGCATGATATACTAAATATGAATTTCCTAAGTTGGTATGGCCATTATTAATATTTAGTGATGTCAATTGATATGAATGAAACTTTTGTAGTTTTTTTATTTCAATGAATTTGATATTCGATCAAAATTTTAACACTTTTTTGGTAGTGTTTGTGGATGATACTTTGGTCTAATTGAGATCTAAGTGTGAGAATGAGAACAATATATGTTTTTTTGGAAACCCATATGAGTAATTTTATTTATGGAAATCATTCAAAATGAACATTCTAGTCTTAAAAGGAGATGTTATTGGGGAATAATATTTCTGATCATGAATTATCAAGTGATTTTGAGAATGTGATGGCAATCCTTTCATGGTAAGATCCATGAAATGTAATTAAGATTTGTATTATCCTCTATCTTTCTAGATATTGTTGACTATTCATCATGGATTTATCTAGGTTGGTGTTGCCTTTGACTACTCTTACTAGGAAATGGGTGAACATCACATGGGATGATAAGTGTCAAACTTCTTTAGACGAGCTGAAATGACTACTGACATCAGCTCCTATTAAAATTTTACATGATCTCAGTTAAGGGTTTTTAGGTTTTTATAAATCTTCTAGATCTGGTTTGGGTTATTCTCTCATGATGTATGGTTATTTTGTATCATAAAATTATTTTCATCTTATAATTCATGATGATAATTAACCCACTCATGATTTGAAGCATTTTTTAGTTATGTATGGGTTGAAGTGTTGGAGGCATGATATTTTTGGGGAATAGTTCACAGTATATTCTAAAAATAATAGTTAGATATATATCCTTTATCATAATGGCATGAATATTAAACATAGGTAGTGGGTGAAATACCTCCTGAATATTGACTTACATTTCTTTTACACCCCTGAGTAGGGGAAAGTCATTATAGACACTCTTATTAGGAAAGATCCATAATAACCTTCTTTATAATCAATGAATTAGTGAAAGCTTAAGGGGAATTTTTATCAGCATCATCTTGATGATCAGGAAGTTGTTTTAGGCATGTGTTTGACCAGTGTTCATTTACCATCATCTCTTTATGAATCTTTTTTATAGAGTTAGCAATAAGATGCCATGTTCTGAGGAATTCATAATACCCTATATGGTGGGGAGACCATTTCTAGTCAGTCTCTCTCTTCAGATGATATTAACAATTATAAGGACCAGTTTTTTATAATAGAGTCTATGAGATGATTGGTTTTGTTTTATTTTCAGAGTTCTCCATAGTCCACTCATCCGGAAACAATGAATTTTTATTATGAAATTAGATAGTGATTCCGATGGTCGGGTATGAAGCATGAAATTGCAGATTATGAGTGAAACTATTACAAATTCCAATAGATTAAGGAATTGATTCCAAAACATTCTATTTTTTTGAAGTTAATAATAGTAACGATTTAGAAATTGGGCAAGGTATCCATGGAAATTTTTGTTAGATTACAATATAAAAAACTCAGGGAGGGTTGTTACCTTGGTTTTTATTGATCGGTTGAAAATGTAAATTAATTTAATTCCAATCAAAGAAACTTATAATGTTGAGGATTTTAGAAATATTTATATTCATGAAAACATGAGGTCATATGGGGTTCCTTCAGCCGTTTCTTCAAACTGGGATCTTAGTTTTACATCGAGGGTATGGAGGATTCCCAAGGAGGTGATGGGTACTCATATCATATTGAGTACATCATATCCTACATAGATAGATGATAAGAAGGATTATGCTACTCAAATTTTGGAGGGTATTCTATATGTATGTGTCATGGATATCACTGGATCATTGTATATCTATCTGGGAATGGTTGAGTTTGATTATAATAACAGTTATTAGTCATCGACCAGAAGGGATCCTTTTGAGGTTTTGATTGTTCTCTCATGGAGATCACCACATTTTTGGGAATAAGTTGGAAAATATTATTTTGTGGGATATAGTTTGGTTCATGATACATATATGATAACTCATGATATACGTCGGTGTCTAGTTATAGTGTATATTCAACAAAAATCTAATGTGAATTCATTGAAATTTCCTTTGTTGTTTTCTATAGCTGATAGGGTTTTCTTGTAGGTTTATCCATGGTTAGGTCTGCATCAGCTTAGAAAATAGGGAAATATTTCTCTCAGATATGTTGGTCTATTTCAAGTCATTGAGAAACATGGGGAGGTTGCATATCAGTTTCCATTTTTAGTTTCATTGACATAGGGGTGAAGTAGGGAGCATGATTTTCCCCAACTATGAAACCAGGTTTTAACACCCACGTAGATAACACATTAAAATACGAGAGTTCCTACAAGATGGTTGGCACAAGGTTTCTCAAAATTAGCATACCTAACCATGTGGGTCACTCTTAAAGAAGTTTCCTTTGTATGGTCGGCTCACTTTTTATCCAACCCTGTGGCCAAATCGTGAAACCCTAAAATTGTTGTTTTTTTTTCTATTTTTTTGATAAATGGTCATATAGTTTACCCATATTTTTATTTATCATATTCTACCTCATTAAATTATGTTTTCCTCCAATTTAGATAATAAATTTTCAAGTCTAGGTAATTCAATAACGCTCCCATCTGGTGTCTGCTTCATCTTTTGTTGGACTCATGGATAACCACCAGTATGATCTTCATCAAATATTTTCCATTTTTTGTATCAATTCTCATCTGAAAATTTGTTGAGTTGGATGCTCAAATACCTATGTTCATGGAATTCATCAATTTATAATATTTCTCTCGTTTTATGGAAAATTAATGGAAGATTATGGATCACGAGAGTACTACAGGCTCTAGTTAGTAGGTCTAGTAATTATCCCTTCATGTCATTATGTTTTCTAATATGTGATATCTATTGCACCCTGGCTTCACCATGCATATTCCCAAAATATAATATATCTTAAATTGGTTATCCTTCTAGGAACATAATGAAATCATAGTACAAAATTCATATTGAGATTGTCCACCATAGAGTGATATGTTATTTTTTGTATCCCCTCTTACATGCCTAAATTTTATCCCATGGCTATAAATCCCAAACACCCATCAGTGTGTTTGGTTTTAATTTTAAATCACAGTATCATATTGATAGCAGATAAAGGTCATGATGTGGAATGGCCAAATACCTTATCAAATATAATGAATTGAGTTGAATTTGAGTGGTACAAGTACACCTCATGGATTAAATGGTGTAATGGTTATTCCATTTTTATAATTAAATATAACTGAGTTATGAATTAACAATTGCCTATTTCTAAATCATTGATTTCTCTTATATCTTATCAATGTGGGCATGATTACCCTTGATAACTATGATTATTTTTCATGATGAGACTTATTCATGATGTATATATATAAAATGTAATGATGTCCATTTATAATTTTGACATGGTCATGGTATCCCTTTATAAACATGATGCTGGGAATGACGACCCTTACTATGATACTATACATGGAATCCCCTGTACTCTGATACTGTGCATGGATACCCTTAATGTGATATTGGGAAAGGTGTCCCATTTATTATGATAACAATAATGGAGACCCTTTACTATAATACCAGGCATGGATCCCCTATACAAGGATATTGGTCATAACGACCCTATTTTGTGATACTGGGTATGGTGGCCATATACTGCGATACTGGGCGTGGAACCCCTATACAGTTTAACTAGGCATGGATAAATTGTATTGTGACAATGGGAATGGAAAACCTTACTATTGTTACTTGGAATGCCAACCCTATAATATTATTTTTGGCATTGCATCCCATGACACTTTTTTAGAGATATTATGACATGGGCCAAAGAAGGTAGGGTCATTATGGTTTCCCTTACAGAACTCGGTCCTAAATATTTAATATCATTATTACATCCTTTCTTATTATATTTTCACACTACCATATTTTTTATATAGAATTGATATTTATAGACACCGTTGGTAGTGGAATACATATTTTATCTAATAGCCTATATGGGACACCTATGGTACCCAATAAGACTACATACATGCGGGTGTAGATAAGGGGAGGTGTCCTAATATATATGTGTTACTCCATGAAATTATTAGGATGGGAGGTTGGTATATGATGAATGGGATGGAGCTTGCGATGCTTGGAAAGACTTTAGCCTTTTTTTCCTTTTTTTATCATGTGTTGTAGTCACTTCTAACTTCTTTTTATAAACGTTTTCTCTATTTTGTAGAGACATAATGTCACCATCCATTTTATATGATTTAGTTTACCAATTTTGATTATTATTTCTGGATTTGATGTTTATATTTACTTCCTCTATAGAAGGTTACTGGTCCAATCATTATAGTTTTTGCCTAAACTATATTTTCTATTATTTACATGGTACCACTAGTTATCTATTTATTCTATATCAGTTGTGCTACAGTCTGAAATGACAAAATAGTCTCTCTATAGACACACCCTAGGCCCTAAATTCTAGTCCATAGCCTTTAGAATATGGGGAGGTTTGCATGATTTCATGTGTAAAACTAGGCTTAAGGAACCTTTGAGAATCAACCAGGACTCAGACACCACAAATTGGTATTGTATCCCTTTTCTTACACTAATATTTTGAGATAATAGTCATGAAATTATGAGGTTATTTGGAATTGGTAATAGTTTTCCCCACAGAGTAGCTAACCCATTTATAGAGAAAAGTCAAGTTAACCAGAATGGAAATTTCTATTTTCTACTTTTTTTTATTAAAAATGAATTTATTCCACCATTGGGTGATGGACTTGAATTTTGATGTTAATATTATTATAATTGAGGGTTATATTCATACCCTTATGTTGATGATATGGGAGAAAGGATAAAATTAGCATGTATTGTTTTAGAAACTTATAGGAAATTCACATTCCATGCATATTCTATGCTATATACGAGCATTGTGTTAGTTTCATTTCATTTGATTTCCATGGGTAATTTTATTTCTATAGATATAATTGTTAATGGATAACGATTATTACAAGGGAATGAGAGAACATAATTGTACATAGACTGCCTTCCATAACCAAAATAGTGTTTTCCTACATAGGATATAGTAGACACTCTATGAATTCAACTATGGCATGTTGATTCACATACCATTTTTTTGTGTACATGAACTAGTTATGGTATGGATTAATTTGATACCATATTTCAGTACAGAATGTGTATGGGCCCTTATGGATCAAAAGTGGTCAACCATTTCGTAAAACAATTTGATGAGACTGATTACAATGAACCAGAATTATAATAATTATGTTTCGCTTCTTATAGTTATTAAATATAGTATAAATCACATTAAAACACATAGATAATATAATAAAAACTTTATAATGGAATAATGAATGAAATAAGAGGTATCATTAGATTTTAAGTATCCTTTACCAAAAGAATAGGAACTTGACCTTTAGAATAGTAATGTGACCATTAAGATAAGTAATATGACAAATAGAATAGTAAATTCACCAATTAAAGTATATATAAAATTCATAAATCCTATAAATTAAATTGTGATATATTTATATCACATTTTAAGTAAATAAATGTTTTGAAAATGATAAATTAATTATGGGTATTTTTATAATTTATAAAATTTTAATTACAATATTATAATTAATATATAGATTTAAAAAGAAATTTATTTTCAAAAAATAGATTCCACTATTAATATTTTTCTATCTTAAGATTTTAGGATACATTTATGAGACCTTAGTTAATTTTTGAAAGTGTCATAAAATCAGTTATAATATTAAAATTGGTATTTTTTTGAATAAATGATGGTTTTAATTAAAATTTATAATATTTAGAAAATTAATTTCATAAAATGGATTAAAATTTTGAATCTATATATTAAAAAATAGTTAGGGTTAATTTTTTGTATTTTTCTGAAACACTTTATTTTTTGTAAATAGTAAAATACAGTAATTTATGATATAAATAAATTATAAGTTAAATACACTATTCCTTAATTAATTGAATATGTAATCACTATAATCCCAATCTACCCTTCATTATTTAAATATATTTTTTTATAATTCACAATCAATAATTATATTTTTCCAAAATAATAAACAAATGAATAAAATATTCAAAAAACCCCTCTCCTCCAGTATAAATAACACCCCTCACAAATCATTCCCATCACACCATCAATGATTTGAACCTTATAAAATTTATTAAATATAATAATTCCAATCCCCTCCACCATGTATAATAGTTTTTTTTCTCACCATAAGACCAAACCAATCCCCTTATGGATTTTCTCAAGGAGGAGAAAATGAAAAGTTAAAAACCTATCAATTTTACTTTAATTTTTGTTCATGTTCATTTATTTTCACATTTTATCCCCAAAAACCAATCCTAAAGTTGAATGATATCTCTATTTTCTTCTTTATAATATAATTTTATTTTATTTAGGGAATAATCCATCAAAAATTCTCTTCCTTCTCCTTATTTTCTAAAAATGAGAACATTAGTTGTGATGTGTTGATTTATCGCATTCAAGGACAAAAAGTTTTCATTACCCATTAACACCCTAAAGTCATTTCATAAAACCAATTTTATGGATAAAAATTATCATGTAATATTTATTTGATCCGATTTAATTTTTTGGAACAATTATATATACATGATTTTAATTAATAAATCCAATAAACTTTTTGATGATCGAAACACTGCCAAAATAATCTAAATGATTATCACAAATGTCTAATCCAATGATTCATCCTAACCCCAAATAACCAAATGAATTATATATAAATTTAATCATCTATATGTTCATTAATAACATATAAATTCATTTTTGCATATCTATTCCCATTTTAAATGAACATCAACAATCATGTACAAGTAAACCGATCATGAAAACTAGGAAACGAACGCTCCCAAATGACAAAATTGTATTTTATAACACACAAAAAAGACCATAAATGAACTTAGTAAAATTATATTATATTTAATAATTGTATGATTTTTTAATTAATTAATTAATTGATTTAATTTGAATATCTAGGACATTAAGGTCAAGTTCATATTGTTCTGGACATAAGGTAAGGGTTTCTTCTTGAATCTCCATTTTCATTTGGGTTAGGATTTCTCTATATTTTCACTAATAAAATTCTTAATTATTTTCATATAATTATTATAAATATGTTATATAAATTCAAAAATCAGGTATCCTGATCAGTTATCATTTGTTTAAGAGGAAATACATGTCATACGAGGTTCCCTCTCAATTATTCTTGATAAAAAAATGGATTAAAGGGAACATCCCAATTTCATACCCATTTTTAATTACAATCCATAATAATTTTTTAGGCACCATTATTTTTATAAAATCACTATCTTTTTCATAAAAAACAATATTTTTTTCATTTTTGTTTTTTATAAACAATTATGAAAAATAAAAATGATTTTTCCAAAAGAACACTTCTTTACAAAGTAAAAGGGATATTTATCTCAAAAATTCATCAATGATTTAATTAATGTATTTTGAGATATTTAAACACCTCTATTTAATTTTAGGATTTATTGAGATTTATCGCTTCTAATATACAATTTTTTTAAATGTATTTTTATTTTTTTGACTTTGGATGTTCCATCATAATACCATTCTTCATACTAATCAGAATGGTTATTATTATTTTTACAGATTGATGAATGTTATTTACATTTCATATGTATATTTTGTTTATGTTTAACCCCATTCATATAAGTAATGTATTGGACAAATTATGTGATTGGTGGGGCCCACTAAAGTACCTCGATGCATCAGTAGGTCTTAATAGACAAAATAGTTATTTGTTTGGACGAGGCCTTAACCATTTATTTTAATTTCTTTTGACTGAGGCCTTGACGGTATGTTTCAGATGTTTGGCATATGTCTTACTCTATTATGATATTAGTAATTCAAAATCCATGGGAATATTACACTAGTAGAATATCAAGGGTTAAGCATCAATTTCTTGTGATTATTTATATGGAATTATTTATTCACCTTTTATTATTTCTTAATTATTCCCAAGATAGATTTATAATGGAATGTGTTTTTTGTCATTTAGTATTCCTTATTTTTTATACTATCTTCTGCTATATTATTACCCCTTCTGGACATTTGAGATCACCCATTTCTTATATTTAAATTTCCATAGGATTTAAAGATGTATATTATGAATGACTTTCAGGGATAATCTAGGGGTTTATGAGTTTTCCCAATGGAGTTTCTATATTTTATTTAATTTAAAGATGTAATGTAATGTTCATATATATAATTTAGAATCCATAAATACTAAACATATTAGTCTTTTGTTATTTCTCTCTTCTATATATACCAATGTAATAATGAATGGAACTGACATTGGGCTACTAGGGTCAGGGTCTTTATAGTTGGTATCAGATAATGTTTAGTAGATACCGTGAAGCTAGATTTAGAAAACATATATTGGATACCACTAACCTAAGATAGAATTTGAAATTATTCTAATAAAAATATCCTATAATTTTAGTAAATTAGAGATTATATGGGTCATCCTAGAAACACTTCCCTCTTTGGATACTACAAGTGGATGTGGATCTGGAAGATATGTACATAGGGAGTAACATATTTGACATGGTGGAATGGGCCTAACTTTTGTTAACTGGTACACAACATTAGTCCTTACTATGCACTTGGTTTTACACTCCTGGGGGATATTCTTAGGATATTTAAAATTTTATTTACAAACCATTATAAAGGATTTAAAAGTAATTTTTTCCCCAAAGAAACCATTTTTATTATTATGAGTTTACCTATGAATAAAATTTCAATTTATGTTATGTTTTATTCTAGGTATATATTATGCATTACGATTCATAACCTAAATTATTATATGACATTATTTAAAAATGGTGTCTTATGGAAGGAATGAAAACCTTATCAACACACGTATCCCGTGTTTGGATTTCTCTCATATGTAAGATAATTATGTTCATAATAGAGCTATGATTAGTGATGAGAAACTTAAAAATTTACTAGGGATGCTAACTCATGTTATGAATAATAACCTTACCCATATGGAGAATCCTGATCCACAATGTGGATGATCAATGTTATGCCACTTTATGAGACAAAAACCTCCATCATTCAATGAGACTACAAACCCATTTTTAGTAGAGTAGTGGATAAGTTCCTTATAGAAGATATTTCTCACATAGGGATGTAATGAAAGGGAGAAGTTTATTATGAAATTTTATCATCTCTAAGGATATGTTGATCAATGGTGTTTGTTGATTAAAAACAAAAAGGAGGAGTAATAAATTAAAAATATTGAATTAATTGATTTTAAGAAAAATTTCCAAGAGAAATATATTCCTCATGGATAGAGAGGGGATATGGAGAAGAACTGCTTCAGTCTAAAACAAAAAGAGAATGAAAACACCATGAAGTATGAACCCAAACTTACAAGTTCAAAAAGAAATTCTATTTACTACATATGCAATATAAGGTGCAATATTGATTGATTCTTGGATGGTCTATATCAATTCCTCCAAAGGGAATAGGTATCCCAAAAATTCATATCATATGATGATATAATCACACGGGATATCAAGATAGAGAATGAATTCTTTATGTGTTATGAATTTAAATGAAAACAATAAAATAAGACGGTGGAGAAGGTAATAATGGATACAGAGAATAATAATAAATAGAATTATCCATTGTGTGATACTTATGGAAGGAAACATAATAGTTACTTCTTAAAAGGAAAATAAGTTTGTTACAAGTGTGGAGAAAAAGGACACCAAAACCGTGATTACAAGTGAATGATGAAGCTACCATTGTTCAATGCTACAATTTTATGGGGATGAGAATATATGAAAATTATTTTCCTAAGAATCAAGCAAACATTTCCCAGAATATGATAAGGGAGGAAGGCCAAGGGAGGAAGGACATGCTTTTGAAATCACAACTATGGAGATTGAATTTTTTAATAAAGTGGTGGAATGTTCTTTAATCCTTTCCTCACACATATCCAATTCATCATTTAATTCTGGATCATCACATTCATTAATATTTTCCCTATTTTCAAATAAAATTAGACATATCCCCTTTTTATTTAATAAATGTGTTATTCATAAAAACTTCTCAGGGAAGTATCATTGTAATAAATATGTTTCGGTCAGTCCCTATTATGACTCATAAACATGATTTAGTTACTAACCTTGTCATCATACCTATGTTTTCTTTTGATATAATTCTTGGTATGGATTAATTTTCAAAATATGATGAAAAATATATTATAAAAAGGAAATAAATTATGATTAGTGAGGAAAATGCAGAATCCCTAATCTTTTGAGTAAAAACCTCATTATAATAACCATTCTCTTTATTACACACTAAAACATGATTTAATACATAAACTTGTACTTAAGAAAACTTTGAGGATCGAGTGATATAGAGTCATGGAAAATTAGGAACATTACATAATAACTTAAACATAAAAGAAAACATATTTATTTAAAACTTCTTTTTTATGACTAACTCATTCCATTGTACTAAACAATGCATTGGATAACTTGAGGATAAACATAAGAAAAGGGTGAGCAATAAAGCCTAGTAAGGGAGTAAAAAAGGCATAACATGAAGAATACAATACATGTTTTCTATAGGAATATCAATGGATCATAAGAGAAAAATAAACTTAAAGGAATGATATAGTATGATTATCATAACATGGAAATCTGGCAACAACATACAACAAGATATTAGCATGACCCAAGGCTCATTGCACACAAATTAGCATGAGTAAAACCTCATTGCACATGAATTAGCATGAGTAAAACCTCATTGAACATGAATTATCATGAGTAATACATAATTTCAAATGAACTATCACGATTAAACCTTCATTTCAAATGGAGTATAATGATATTAAATGTTACCTAATTCATTAGAGTTCTATCAGGGCACACCCTTTATAAACATTTCATTTCATACATACATGTGCCACGTAGATCATATAACATGGAATCATTAAAAATCAAATGTTATTCCATGATTAAGGAAAGTGGAATACATACATGTAATTACCATTAAATATGTATATGTTCATAAAGTTGAATACCCTTAATAAAGAAATGGATATGGTATTCACTATACAATGATTTTGGCTTGGAAAATCACGGTGTAATTTCTGCATCAAAACACTGTCATATGGAAATTCATAAGCTGGGATGATGAGAGATAAAGGGGTCTATCATCACTTATAATTGAAATATATTATAAAGGGATAATATCACAACATATGAAATGGAATTTAGATGCTTAATATGAGATAACTACATGAATGTAAATAAGAAGAAAGAAACCCCTTACTGAATTTTGGCATGGTAACAGGTGTAAATGAAAGGAATTATTGACAGAGAAGGTGGTATCTCATAATTAAAACATAAGGATGGAAGTATGGGGGAGGTGAAAAATCATACCTCAACATTTTTAATTGAATGTAAAAGGGTATTACCACATAAATAAACCTGGATAAAATGAGAAATAAATGAATCCCATACTTGAGTGTGCGACTTCAAGAGCTTGAAGAGCGGATTCTCGAGATCTTGGGGAACATTGGTAGGATTCTAGAGATAGGAGGGAAGAGTAAAGATTCATTAAAAGTATTTTTAGTTAAGATAAGTGGGATATTTTCTAGGTTTATAGAGGAAATGAGAGGAGAATTATTTAATATTCCACAAACATAGGTTATGGAATATATATAAATAATTATTCAAAACCACCATCCTTCCCATTGTTTTTGCCCAGGGTTTATGAAAAAGTGGATTGTAAATCATTAATTTATAAGGATACTTTCCGAACATATTAAAATATTATCCTTTCTTATGTAGAGGTGAGTCACATTATTAAAGAGATTAATTTAAAATAATAAAATATATTATACATTTTGGAGGAATTACTAAGGATTTATAAAATAAGTGAAACAAATCTAAAATATAATTATTTCAATGGGAAAAAATATATTGGGTAGATAATACCCATTATTGTATTTATTACATCATTTTGGGGTCATTATAATGGCATAAAACACATATTTTATTTATATGGTATTTAATTTTTACCCAAAAATTTGACTATATCAGAAAATTATGAAAAATTTACCATTGGATAATTTGGACATCCAGATTCCAAAAATAATATTAATTTTATATAAATAATTTTTTAAATATTTAAATTATCACTTTTAGAATGAAAACTAACATTTATTGAAAATTCATGAGTTTTGACAAAAAAAAATTTCAAACCTTAATAAAAATTACATTTGACTTCATAAAAATTATATACGCATTTATTATTAATAATATTAATTTGATAATAATATTTTATTAAATATTAAATATTTAAAAATTAATCAATTCCTTAAAACAAATTCTTTAAAAATATATTATTTGTTTATCGTATAAAAAATATAACTCCTATCAAAATAATTAACTAATCATTTATAGTTAAGGAACTGATATAATCATAATTTATATGAATATTATTAATAAATACCACAGTTTAATATAATTTATATATTTCTCAAAAGTACCATTTTTTACCAGAAAAAACAATTTGTCACAATTGTCCCTTTATAAGAAAGACTATTTTCATAAATGAATTAATCTAATATGAATTTTATTTATAAAAAAGTATTACATAATAAGTAAATAATACCTTATTACATAACCCCTTATAACCCCCACGTAAGACCTAAGGGTAAGGTGTGAAATGGTGACAATTTCTTGGGGTGACTCAGATAATATCCCCAGGTGGTAATATCTATTAATACGAACTTATCCCATAAGCGATTCTGTTCAAGATTCACGTGTTAAAGATCTGCTTGGGCTTAGTCAAGATAGAAACCCGGTGATGCCACATCCTTTCCTTATTCCAACAAATGAGTTTCGTACGGCCCGAGTCTACTAGATGAAGACATCCCCTCCTTTGTCTTTGTCGAAGGGATTCTTTTTAAAAACCTTAAATTTATATTAATCATATGATCAATATTAAATGGCTATATTATCAACGAAAATGATACTAAACAATCATTTAAACCTAATAATAATTAAAAAGGAGTAAATGTGTTTTTTATAAGATATTAAAATAAAGAAAAATTTATTCATAAATGATCAGGTCTTTACAACATTCCCCCATTAAAAAATTTCACCCCTAAAATTTCATTTTCCCACACTAAAATAGATGAGGTTGACTCTGACTCATAACTTCAACTAGTTCCCATATTTCTTCTTCAAACTTGTGGTTTCTCCATAACTCTTTGATGAGGGGAATTGTCTTATTTTATAGAAATTTTTCCCTATGATCTAAGATCTTCAATGGATTCTCTTCATAGGATATGTCATTCTCTAATGGTACCACCTATGGATTGAGTAAATGTGATGGTTCAGGTATGTACTTTCTCAAGAGTGATAAATGGAATACATCATGTGCTTGAGACAGGTTTAGTGAGAGTTCTAGTCGATAGTCCACTGCTCCAATGTGATCAAGGATCTCAAAAGGGACTATGTACCTTGGATTATGATTTCCATTATTTCCAAATCTCATAACTCTATTCCACTGTGATATGTGAAGGAATACCATTTCTCCAATGTCAAAATATAGGCCTCATCGAAGTTTATTAACATAGATCATTTATCTACTCTGAGTAGATTTAAATTCATGTAGGATAGTCTTAACATTCTCTACAATTTATTCAACCATTTCTGGACCTATAAGTTTTCTCTCCCCAACTTCATCCCAACATTCCGGTGTTATACACCTCTTACCATAAAGGGCTTTATAAGGATCCATTTAGATGATTGAGTGGAAACTATTATTTTAAGATAACTTAACCAAAGGAAGATGTTGATCACATCCACCATTATAGTCCATTGAGAATTCTTTCAACATGTACTCAAGTGTTTGGATAGTCTACTCATATTGGCCATGTGTTTGAGGATGATAAGTCATACCGAAGTTCAGGTATGTATTCAGAGTGTGATGGAGACTCCTCTATAACATAGAAGGGAATCCTGGATTTCGACCAGATACAATAGATAGTGGTAGAGCATGCATTCTTACCACTTCTTTGATGTATATTTGTGCCATTTTATCCAATAAGAAATCCTCTCGAATTGGAATGAAGTGTGTAGTCTTTGTTAGATGATCCACAACAAGCCAAATAGCATTTTTACCTATGGATTTATTTGGATGTCCGGTGATAAATTCCATGGTGATATTTTCCTATTTTCATGTTGGTATGGGTAATGGTTGCATCATCCCCTTATACTTATGCCTCTCATCCCTCACTTGCTGTCATACCGGGCACATTGATTTATAATAAAAAATATCCTTCTTCTTGTTATCGCACCAATAATACTATTGGAGATCTCAATACATATTTGTGTTTCTTTGGTGAATAGAGAAATTAGAACTATATGAATCATCCAAAAGTCCATTCTTTAACTATGTATTTGATGTATCAAATAGTCTTGACCAAAATCTCATAATTCCTTCTTTATTCATATTGAACTCTAAGGATTTCCCTTTTCTAATAGTTTCCACATTCTTTTGAATTTTCACATCATCCTTTTGATAATCCTTTATCATTTAAAAAAGATATGGTTAAGAAATCATTTGTGATAGGATTGATGATGCTACCTTATTTATGATTCCCATGTACATCTTCATCTAATCTAAAAATATTGGATCCTTTTCAATTATCATTAATGATAGAATCACTAGGTCCTTTTTACTTAGAGGATCTGCCACCTTGTTCACTTTCCCAGGGTGGTAATTTATTGGGAATTCATAGACTTTGATTAGCTATAATGATCTTCATTGGCTCATATTAAGCTCTTTATGTGTGAATATATACTTGAGGCTTTTGGGGTCCGTATATATTCCACAATTTCCCCCAAAGAGGCAATTTCACCAAATTTTCAAAGAAAATATAACTCCAACCAACACCATATCACGTGTTAGACAGTTCTTCTCTTGAAGTTTCAATTTCCTTTAAGAATAGGAAATTAATTGGCATTTTTATCAACACACAACCCAAGCCCCTCTTCGAAGCATCACTGAATACCATGAAAAGTTCTCCACTTGTGGGTAGTTTGAGAACGGGTGCAATGATAAACCTCATTTTAAACTCCTTAAAGTTCTCTTTGAATTCAGAATTCTAAGAAAACTTGAATCCCTTATGAGTTGTCTTACTATGAGGGTTTTACAATCATGATAAATTTCTCACAAATCGGGGATAATATCCATCTAACCCAAAGAAGCTATAGATATCTTTCATAGATGTCAGCATCGGCCATCCATCAATTTAATTTGTATTGGATTGATCCATAAATATACCATTTCTTATGATGATATCCCTAATAAAGAGACATAATTCAACCAAAACTCACACGTAATGTGCTTTTCATAGAGTGTCTCCTTTCATAAGGTCTCTAGTACAGTTCATAGATTCTCCTCATTATCCTCCTTGGTTTTGGATTATATTAGAATATCATCTATAAAAACTACCACAAATTTTTCAAGGTAATCTATAAATACTATATTCATCATGTCCGTGAAGGTTTATAGAGCATTAGTGAGTATGAAATTCATCACTATGAATTCATAGTGCCCGTATCTTGTATAAAAAGTAGTCCTGGGGATATCTTCCTTTTCACCCTTACCTAGTAATATCCTGAACACAAATCCACCTTGAATAAGTATTGTGGTCCACATAGATGATTAACAAATTCATCAATTCTTGGACTAAGATACTTTTTATTTATCGTGATTTTTTTGAGCACACGATAATCAATGAAAAGGCGCATTGAATCATCCTTTTTCGTGACAAATAAAACTGGTGCACCCTATAGTGAAGCTCATGGTGTTAAATTATACCCTACATAAAATCGGGTTTTACTTTGAAATTACATCACTCAAATGAAAAAAATTAAGATAAAAAAACATCATCAAATCCTCAAGTTCGAATGTAGATTCCTTGAATTTTTTTCCTCCTATAATCTTTACTGACATGAGTAGTATTTTTTCATAGAAAATTATCTCCTCAATCAACTATTTATATATATTTTTACTCATGTTAATGATTAGGATATGATGGTATTACAATTGAGTTTTAGTATGTTTGAATGATCATGTATGTAATTATTTATGAGATATATCTAGAATAGGTTATTTACTTGAGGGATATTTAGTTTTAGCACCAATAGATAATCAACTGTCAAGATACGATCATGAATTTTGAATGAAAAAAAATATATATCTCAAATTATGCTTATTTTTAAATATCATAACAATTATTGAAGGATATTTTTATAGGAACACTTTTTCTCAAATATTAACCTCTATATCCAACTAATGATTATCATCATAACATTTAAGTAGATATTGAGAATCCTTTATGTATTTTTGAATTGATCTGAACTTATATTCCATTTATTAAACTATTACAAGCCCTAATAGATTTATTTCTCCAACATCATCCTAGAACCATAGATTTAAAATATTCTATCCCTATAGGGATACATAAAGAGATTTCAAAATTATTGAGTGAATCTATTGATGTAGGGAAATTTAAATACATGAATAAGTTGATATCAACCACTATTGAAATCCATTAACCAATACCTCTACATGACTTCTTGTGATTGAATGGACTTCTAAAAAATAAATTATATCTAAGAATGATAGGTAGTACTAAAACACAACTCCGTATACTAAACTTAATAAATCCTATCTAGAACATCAAGGTAATCATTGGAACATGATCAGATGTAATAGAATATAATACTATATCTAACCTTACAAAATCAATAATGTATATCCTAGATAAATAATTAATAGGTAAATCATCCCTGATAGTAGTGAACTTTCATCTACTCACAAGGTTATCAGCTAAATCCCAAATATCATTATTCCATTATAATTTATTGGGGATTCCTATAATGAAATCCATGCTGAGAGATTCCCATTTTCATATCTATGAGGTTAATAGTTGTAAAAACCCCTTATTATTCTATCACATATCCTTATCATTATTTTCGATGAATCACTATGACACATACTTCATTGTATCCCTTTTCTTTTTATCCAACTAGATGTAATCCTAATTCTCCCTATATATCTACATTCATCCAAAAATAATATAGAATGATGATCTATGATATTCAACCAATAACTAATTCTTCAATATAGTTATAACATGGCCACATACACTATTCTTGATCCATGTAATCCCCCCAAAATCAAGGATGAAATTAGGAACTTTTAAAAAATTCTTTAGTAACTATACATCATCCTTCCATGCCACATTACTCATAACATGTATAGATGGTTTAACACACATTTGAGAAATACAATATTCCCCCACATAGATCATGATATCCATATTAATCTACTGTAAATCCACATATATTTGATATTTTTTATCCTTTTCATTAATAATATATCATGAAACTTTTTAAATCAAATAATCACCCACCTACTTTTCCATCAACAGTTAGTAATGTATTGAGTAGTATTAATCATTAATGAGCTCTAAACATATTCTATAGTGAATATTAAACTCTTTTTGGGTGAATATATTCTTAAAAATATTAAAATTTGAGTATATATCATTGTTCCTTAAAAAATAGTAGGCCTCCATATCATTAGAAAAAAAAATCATCATTATCTCAATTTCAATAATCAGGTAATTTTTCTTATTAAATTTCAACTAGTGGGTGGGATATTCTTTGACCATATTATTCAATGAGAGAAAAATATTGTTCCCTTCATTATTGAATCACTATAGTTCAAAAAACCTTCTCCATTTCAATGTATTATTAGTAAATTTTTGATGTACAAATTTATTTTTAGTTCCATGAAACAATTGCCACATTCATATTTCTAATGGAACATTACACCATTCCTTGTAAACATGGTGAGTTGATAAAAAATAAATGATTTTTTTTTTCACATCTATGACTTACTTTAATGTTAATTTTTATTTAATTTCCATTATTTCTTTGTTTTGGGGGTTTCCCATTCATTTTGGTGGAAATAGTGGGTTTT
Source organism: Viscum album (assembly GCA_963277665.1). NCBI lineage: Eukaryota > Viridiplantae > Streptophyta > Magnoliopsida > Santalales > Viscaceae > Viscum > Viscum album. The sequence continues at coordinate 2,002,082,526 of OY728157.1, forward strand.
CAAAATTTGGGCCAAACTATAAGCTGATTTCCATATTTAAAACAAAATCTGTTTCTTTTATAACTCCTTAATTTTTCAAAATTTTACACCCATTCCACTTACCAATTTTCACCCCCTGGTATATTAAAACCAGCATATCAATTTTTACCCCATATGAATCCATAATAATTATGGATTTGGGTTTTTTATTAAGGTGTTGGGCCAGCCCTAAAGACCATTTCCTATTTTAAAATATATATTTTTTCATTATTTAATATCTCATTCAATTTTACGTTTTTTTGGTGATTGCAACTCTCACCCGAGTCCACTTACCCACGACGTGCTCATATACTCTCCTCCCCCTCTTTGGAGCTCATCTCCCCCACGAATTTGGGAAATCTTTCTTAATCTTTCTCAAATTGCCCAGATTTAAAGAGGTAAATTGGTTTTTTCATAACTCATTGAATTTTCACTCTATTTCCCCAAATTTAGTCTCCACTTAACCTTATATGACTCCTCAGAGAAACCCTACCAGTTTGGGTTACTACATGATTCAACTATTGGTGGATTGGTGCTGATTTCTTCATGATTTCTTCTAGTACATGTTTCTCTCTTCATTTATTTATTTATTTATCCTTAGGGTTTTCTCCCTCTTTCATAAAGTTATAAAATTTCCAGAAGTTAGGGTTCGTACCTAGGGTTTTATTTGGTGTCTTTTGGGTCAAATATTTGGGTTTTAGGTTGGATTTTACTTTCTTGAGGTGTGGCGGTAGTGCAATAGATGTTTCAAACCAGGATTTGGGGGTTTTGATTCAAAATGTTGGTGATTCCACGTGTAATCATTTTTGATGATTTATCATTATTTATTTAATTATTTTTAATGTTCCTCATATGTTCTTCATTGTGAGAAATCTATTTTTTATGGAGTTTTGAAAGTGGTTAATTTTATAGTTTCACTTTATTTTAAATTGGGAGTTTTCCATGTGTAAACCTTGGGGTAATCTTTAGGTTGGTGTTATAACATATTAAAGTGGTTTGTTAAATATTTTTGGGCTTCAAATTCTGATTTGGTAGGGTATTGGTGTGATTTTGGGTTTAAAATATGGTTTTTGAATAGGTTTTATGTGTAAAACCTTATTTCACTCCTTGAAAGTGTTTTATGAAAATGTATGTTTTTCATGTGTATCTTTTGTGGTATAATTTGTGGTGATTTTATAGTACTTGATAATGGTTTAATAAATGTTTCAAGGGCTTCCAATTCTGCTTTTTTATGGTCTTGGTGTGATTTTGTCCTTAAAAGGGGGTTTTAAAATGGGTTTTGTGTGCAAGACATAGTTATACCCTTTGAGATTGTTTTTTGAAAATTTTAAATGTTTTATTTGGTTAAAAAAAGTGGTAAAATGGTGTATATTTACTATTTAGGTGAGTATGTTCATCTAATATAGATTTTTGAAAGATAAAGTGGTGATTTAAGATGTAAAACATTTTCAGAATGTTTTATAAATTGCTGAAATGTTTTATCAAATGGCAAGAGGGGCGGAACACATTTGTGGGATATTTTGTATGATTCTGATGTTTAAAATGAATTTTGTTAATTAAAGAAGTATTATGTGATGTGTTTGTGGGATTTTATGTGAGTTGGACTATATTGTAAAGGTTTTATAAAATTTTGTAAAGGATTTTTGGAAGTGTTAAAGAAATGTGAAAAGTGTTGTGGGCTATTTTGGCATGAGTATGATTTCAAAATGAATTTTAATGAAAAAGTGGACTATGTTACTTGCATGATATACATGTGGGTTGTTTGGTAAATGTGTTATGTGGAAGTGGTATTTTAATGTGAAAATTATATTTCTTGACTTGCTGAACTTGTTTGATCACAAGAGGGAAACTCGGGTATCTAGGTGGGTGGACGTGTACTAGTATGCTAGTGATCCCATGGGGTTTGGCCTGAGTTTCACGTATCAAGTTTTAAACCTTCAACACTAACTAAAATATGATGATTATGATGATTGGGGACCAATAGTTTATGGTTATTCTCCCTACTAGTGTCTCATGTGCACGAGAACAAATATTATGATGGTTTCTCTCACTGAGATATGAGGTACCTGGGACCCAGAACGAGCTAGTGCCTAAGGGTTACTTTCCCATTGCCTTTTCTCATTAGTTAATTTTTTATTACCATATACATACAGTATGGTTGGATAGAAAATTTTGTAGAGTTGGAATTATTTTTAAAATTGTTTATTCTTTAAAATATCCCACTTGAAAACTGATTTTATTTATGTTGCATCTTTTAGAAATTTTTACTAGCATTTCATGTCTTGAAAACATGCATGGTTTTAGTCTTTTAATGTTTATAACATGGAATCTCTTAGAAGTGGTGTCCTACAAGGTTATGGATCTCACCTTACACCTTTGGGTGTAAGTAGACTTGGTTATTTTTTCTACAGGTTTGGGTACAACTTTTGTTCCAACGGTTCAGGTTTTCAGTGGTCCATCGTGATGGGGTGTTGAAGAGATGGCTTGAGGGAGGTGCCTCTCACCCTGTAGTGGTTCTTGGGCTATCCTTTTTGTTTTTATTCATTTTTATAGTCTTTGAGAGTTTTTTAAAACCATGTTATTATGTTCTGAAATTTTGAAAAAGAGGGGTTTTTTTTTGAAAAATCTAAATTGGTTTTATTGGACTTATTTGTAATTTTATGTTTATAAACTCAGTTAAATCATTACCAATTTTTGTTTTATGATACTAGGGCACTTATTCCAGCTCATGGGGATCAGGAACGCCCTTCAGGACTTGTCACATGCTGGTTTTGGTGCCAGTTCTGATGTCAACCAGATTCAGATCATGACAAAATGGTATCAGAAGAGGTTCCCTCTTTTGGATCATGTTATATGGGGAAATTTCAGGATATTATAGTGTTAGGACCGTCAAGAAATTAAATTATAGTTATGGGTAGTGTACCTTGCCAGCACACCCCATGATGTGATTTGAGTCGCCAGGGGAGTTCGGGATTTGTCTGAGTCATTTGGTTTTCTTGGTTTTATGGTGATTAGGGGAAATGAAAAGAGAGTTAGGATAATGTTCTCAATGAGCTCGAAGGGCCTGGAAAGCCAAGTAGATCCAGGGATATTTCCCTAGATCACTCTCCTTTATGGTGAAGTTATTAGCGTATGGACACCAACCATACGTCCAAGTGACCCACCAAAACTAGTTTCCTCTTGCATTGTCTTCTATTCTTTAGTTTTGAAATCTTGGAAGTTTCGTTTTAAATAAAAAATGACTTGGTTTTAAGAAGAATAAAATTTATGTGAAATTATTTTATAATTAATAGGGAATGGTTTGATTTGTGAAATGGTGGAACTAAATTTTCACAATTTTTTTGAAATGGAAAATGGTGTGTTTACACCTCTTTTGAAAGTAATAAATTATGTTAAATTTGGTGTTGAAAAAGTGTTCACAATACAATTTTCTAAACTATTGAAAGGTGTTTTAGTGATATGAGATGTTTTTAAATTGATGCATATGACTTAAATGTGAGTATTAATTTGAATCATTGGGATTTTGATTTTATGGCTAGAGGTCTTGAGAAAAAGGAAGTATTGGTTGATTGTTTTGGTTTTGAAAAGTGGAAAGATTTTTTATTTTAACCTTTCATATTTTCGTGAGAGAACACATGAATGGGTTTATATGAAATGGTGGACTGCTAATGGCCTGACTAGATGAGTTCTAGGATGGATATGAGGAGGGTGCCTGGTGTGGCACAAAAACATGAATGTGTGAAACCCATGGGGTACCATTGGTGGATATGCTAACCACTGAACCGTTTGTTTTCAAATAAATCCTTTTAAAGGAAAACTTGATGTATTGATGACTAGTTTGGGATGGTGTGTATTATGTGTTTTGAAAATGTTGATGTTGTTGGATGTCTTGAGTCCATGAACTCCTCTTATTTGAACTGTTTTTTGGGTTTGTGTTTGGTCAGTAAGCTGGGTTGAAGGGCCGATTAGTGGTATATTCTGAGAAATGTTTTATGATGCCTTTATGGTGGTTCCCTTCATGTATTTGGATCTATTTTATGGAACATCTTGACCAATGGACCATCTCGTTTGGGTCCTTGGGTTTTCTCATTGGATAAGGTATGCCACCATTAAGGGTTAGTTCACTACTGAAGTGCAACCCGGATTGTTTCGCCATTGGAAAATCCTCCAGTTGATCTATATAAGGAATATTTCTCAAGATTTGTATAATTAGTCTAAAGCCTTTATTTTTTGGTTTTTAGGATCCTCTTGTAGTAGGAGAGTGCTCTTGGAAGGTTGAAAGAGACCTTATTTTCTTAAGTTACCTGATTCATTGAAGGTGGAAGTAGTCTGGGGTTGTTCATGGGGATGTGTATCTAGATGGTGTCTAAGAGGTCCTCTGGGTCCTTCATAATATCTTCTAAGTAGGGGTTTACATTAAACCACAAGTGTGGGAAATTTGGTCATGAGAGGATTTTATGGCCATTTTCTGGAATTTTATGATATTTGGGGATGTTTCATATGGACCCCCCTCATTGTATTATTTCTATCCATCACATTGGTTATGTTCGGTGACGTGTTGTGTTGTTGTGTGCTAGTTTGATTGTAAAGGTTAAGTTTTACAATCTTTTGTGGGTATTTTTTATGTTATAAGTGTGTGTTGTTTATGGAAATATTGATATCCTTTGTTTACAGGAAGCTATTTCTATATATCATTTTCTCCTTCCATTTCTCATCTGAATAAACAAGGGGTGATATGTTTGCATCTTTCAAGCCCTTATTTTAGTGAAATATTGGGTTAAGTCAAGATGAGTTTGGAGTGTTTTATGTCTTGGTAAACTGTTCTGGGATTGCGGTGTATTTTTTTATAGCACCGGAAGAAGAAGTTCCATTTAGGGGTTTCTAAAGCCTAACTGTGAGGTTGAAGATGATTCAATCCTTTGAGCTCCAACCATAACTCCCAGAGAGAAGATAACACATTTTCAGGGGAAATCATAGGGTCATTCAAACCCTTGTACAAATTATAATCCTCATTAATGATGATGGGATTAGTTTAAACCTTTGGTGTCATCATTTTTATTTTTTTGTTCTCCTTCGTTGGAAAGAGGTGGGAGGACCTCGTGTTCATGTTATTACTCAATGTCAGTCCTTCCCCCATTGGGAGTTTTTAGAGAAAGGTTTAAAATTTGGATAAATAGGTTGATTACACGGTTAGTAGTAACCATGAAGATATAAGGATCCCCACAGTTAGTGCACAGTTTCCCAAACTGTGCGGACTAACCATGCAGTCACCCCAACTCTTTAAATTTGGGGTCTTTCTATGTCGGCCCATGCTGGTCGGTTAAGATGGTTGGTTATTATGGTGGGGAGACCCACTATGATTATAATGTATGATATTTTATAAATTTTGAATGGAATTCTACCCCTTGTATCAGGGAGTCCATTCAGGCCTCCCCTGTTAGTGTCTTGATTCTGTATCAGGAAAATTTAAGTTGTCTCTTATAGTGGGGAGCCCATTTGTGTCTCAGCATACTAGTAACCCAGATTAGTCCTTGGACTTTGTTTGGTGGTAGGTAGTCTCATTCGGAGCTATATAAATACCAACATCTTCATTGGGTAAACATTGGTATTAGAGAGCACCCAACAGTTTAGTTATAGAAAGGTAAGTGTAACTTTGTTCTTTGTTGCTGTTCGTTTGGGTAAATTAATTTAGTATTGTTCAGATTGTTTTTGAGAAGTTTTATTTTGGGATAAAGTCTAAATGTGCTTGATCATTTTAGGAATGTGGTTTATGTTTTTTATGGTGAGATTATTCCTTCCTTGATTGATCAATTGGAGGTGTTTTGGAATTTTGGGGGTGGGTGAAACTTGGCAAAGGAGTCCATTTTGTCCTTTTAGTTGGGTTTAGTTTTTTCCTTTGGCCTTGCTATGGATTTCTGAGGGTGAAAAGTTTAATGGTAGTGAGAATTGTCACATACATGACTTATTTTAATGTTATTTTTCATTTAATTTCCATTATTGCTTTGTTTTGGGGGTTTTCCATTCATTTTGATGGAAATAGTGGGTTTTCAAAATTTGGGCCAAACCGTGAGCCCATTTCTAGATTTAAAAATAAATTTTATTTCTTTTATAACTCCTTCAATTTTCAACATTTTAAACCCATTAAACTTCCCAATTGTCTTAACCTAGTTTATTAAAACCACTACATCAATTTTGACCTTATATGAATCCATAATAATGATGGATTTGGGTTTTTTATTAAGGTGTTGGGATAGCCCAAAGACCCATTTCCTGCTTTAAAATATTTTTTTAATTCTTTAATATCTCATTCAAATTTTATGGTTTATCGATTATCCAAACTTTCAACCAGGCCCACATACCCAAGGTGCGCTCCCATACTCTCATACCCCTCTTTGGAACTCATCTCCCTTGTGGATTAGGGAGATATTTCTTAATCATTATCGAATCGCCCAGATTTGAAGTAGTAACATGTTTCTTTCATAACTCATTCTATTTTCACTCAATTTCCCTAAATTAAGTCCCCAATTGACCAATTATGACTCCTACGAGCATACCTACCAGTTGGGTTACTGCAAGATTCTACTATTAGTGGATTTGTTCTGATTTATTCAATATTTCTTCAAGTAAGTGTTTATCTCTTCATTTCCTTCCTGCTCCTTATGGGTTCCTCGCTCTTTCACGAAGTTCTAAAATTTCACAAAGTTAGGGTTCGTACCTAGGGTTTTATTTTGTGTCTTTTTGGTCAAATATTTGGGTTTTAGGTTGGATTTCACTTCCTTGAGGTGCGGTGGTGGTGCGGTTGATGTTTCACACCAAGATTTGGGGGTTTTGATTCAAAAGGTAGGTGATTCCATGTGTAATCATTTTTTTGATGAGTTAGAATGGTTGATTTAATTATTTTTAATGTTCATAATATGTTGTTCATTATGTAAAAACCATTTTTGATGGAGTGTGTTAAGAGGTTAGTTTTATAGTTGCACTTTGTTTCAAATTGGGTGTTTTCCATGTGTAAACCTTGTGGTAATATTTGGGTTGATGTTATAACATATGATAGTGGTTTTTTAAATATTTAATGGGATTAAAACTCTTATTTTTTATGGTATTGGTTTGATTTTGGGGTTAAAAGATGGGTTTTAATAGGTTTTATGTGTAAAACCATGTTTCACTCCTTGAAAGTGTTTTCTGAAAATTTGTGTTTTTCATGTGCATCTTTTGTGGTATAATTTGAGGTGATTTTATAGTACTTGAGAATGGTTTAGTAAATGTTTCAAGGGATATAAATTCTTCTTTGGTAGGGTCTTGGTGTGATTTTGTCCTTGAAAGGGGGTTTTGAAATGGGTTTTTTGTGCAAGACATAGTTATACCCTTTGGGAATGTTTTTTCAAAATTTTAAATGTTTTATTTGGTTAATCAAAGTGGGAAAAGGGTGTATATTTCTTCTCGTTTTGAACTTGTTTGAGCACAAGTGGGAATCATAGGTATCTAGGTGGGTGGATGTGTACAAGTAGGATAGTGATCCTATGAGGTTTGGCCTCATTTTCACGTAGAAAGTTTGACGCATACAACACTAACTAAAATATGATGACGATGATTATGGGGGACACTAGGTTATGGGTATGATCCCTACTAGTGGCTTGTGTGCATGAGAACATATATTGTGATGGTTACTCTCATCGAGATACAAGGTACAAGGACCCGGAATGAGCTAGTGCCTAGGAGTTACTTTCCCAATGATTGTTCTCATTAGTTACTTTGTGCTTATCGTCGGCATACGGTATGGTTGGATATAAAATTTGGTAGTGTTGGAATTATTTTTGAATGTGTTGATTATTTAAAATATCCCACTTGAAAACTACTTTTATTTAAGTTTTATCTTTTAGAAATTGTTACTAGCATTTCATGTCTTAAAAAATTGCATGATTTTTGTCGTTGAATGTTTATCACATGGAATATTTTAGTGGTGGTATCCTATTGGGCTATGGATCAAACCCTAGTTACACCTTTGTGTGTAAGTAGACTTGGTTATTATTTCTACCAGTTTGGGTAGAGATTTTGTGCCAACAGATCGGGTTTTTAGTGTTCCATCATGATGTGGTGTTGTGGAGATGACTTGAGGGAGGTGCCTCTCACCATGTAGAGGTTTTTGGGCTGTACTTTTTGGTTTTATTCATTTTTTATAGTCTTTTCGAGTTTTTTAAAACCATGTAATTCAGTTCTAAAATTTTGTAAAAGATGGGTTTGTTTGAAAAATCCAGATTTGTTTTATTGGACTTGTTTGTGATTGTATGTTTATAAAATCGGGTAAATCATTCCGAATTTTCATTTTATGATACTCGGGAACTTGTTCCAGCCCATGGGGATCGAGAACGCCCATCGAGCCTTGTCACGCGCTAGGTTTGGGGCCAGTTTTGATGGAAACTAGATTCGGTTCATGACATTTTTTTATATAGCTTCAATAATAGGAAACCAATCCAAGAAATATATTCATTTCAGTCACAATGGTTGGTATAAGACATTTATCCATAACAATATCTTTTAAAAGATCCACCTATATTCCCTCACTTGATATTATATGACTAAAGTGTGAAACATTCCATACCCAAAATTCACACATGACGAATTTGGAATATTATTTTTCTATCCTCAGAGTCTTCAACACAATCCTTAAATGATCTTAATTATCTTCCTCATTCAATGAATATATAATAATATTTTCACTAAATACTACAAAAAATTTATTTATGTAATATATAAAGACTATATTCATTAATACCATACAGATATTAAGGAAATTAGTATGTCTAAATAGAATCACTAAAAATATGTAGTGTCAATACATTATAATTATGTCTATAATAGTAATTTCTAAATTTTGACCATCAAATAATAGTGTCAAGGAAAAAGATCAGTTTTGTAAATTATTGATCTTCTTGATGTTTATAAAATAAATAATCAATAAATTGTACTAGATAATTATTTTGGATAATGATTTTCAAATATTCTCAATAATTAATGAGTATTTTAATTAATCCATCTTTATTTCTAAAAAAAATAGAAGGTTTACCCCATGTTGATGCACAAGGATGAATGAATTCATTATCAATATTATCCTATAGTTTCTTCTTCAATTCATGAAATTAAATTGGGTCTATTCTATAAAGAGTCAATAAAAATTGGCATATCACCTAGTATGTGTTCTATTGAAAAATCAAATTTATGTATTGGGGGAAGACTAGAAATATAATTTGGAAAGACTTAAATAAACCTATGTACAATATAAATATCATTAAATTGAGTATATCCCCAACTACATGAGGTAAATACACATTATAAATGGAGATCATGACCCATGAAATTGATGTACCTTCCATTTTAATCTTGTATTCATCCCCACACTGATAAATGATCACATGTTCACTTAGGATGTAAAATGTGGCCTTCATTCCTTTTAATTTATATGAGAACCTTATAAATATGGAGAACCAGTTACGAAATTCCCAAAAAATCAACCTAAGGGATAACAAAAAGTTTTTTGTGAATATCTTTCCATTATCATTGATTAGAAAAGAATCATAGACATAGAAAGAAATAAGTATTCCTATAATAGTTCTAAATACTAATTCAACATCAAATCCTTTAGAGGGTATTGTTATGCCATTATAAAATTTATCAGATATAATAGATTTGGTAAAACTAGAATAAAAAATATATTATCAATTTTAGACTACATTATAATTATTCCTTTCATTGCATCTTTATCGTAACCCATATCAGTAATAGTTAAGGAAAGCGATTTCAATTTTTCTATCTGATTAAGAGTATTATAAAAATTTTCATGGGAATTAACCCACATATTCAATCATTGGTTAACATAATGATTATAATTCATGCATATGAAACACTATAATGTGTGTTGTTTATTATATGGATATTTATCTCTATTCACATCACTATATGTATTCATCCAATCACTTAAAAAATTTTATTTTATGATGGATATCCATTCCAAACATATATCATTTACTTCTATACTTTATAAGATATCTTATATGTCTCTTTACACACTTCAAGAATAATGGTTGACATGTCGAATTACTTCCATGTTTTTTGTTATTAAAATTTTCATTTAATTCATCTATTTTATTATCGAAACCATGAGTTTTATAGGTTAACACCATCTCCATTTATATCTTGAGAGGACATGTAACAATCAATTTATATCCAAAAAATAATCACATGTATAACAACCTTTGAATTTGTGATTTTCATGTAATGAAGAAATGATAAATTTTTTATTCAAGTTCATTGATAATACAAAGCATACATCGCATGTCTTGTAAAATTTTCAATATATGTACTAATGGATTCATCAACCTTATTCTATAGAATAAATAATTACTTATACTCTTTCTTATTATAGATACATATAAATTACATATTGAAAAATAACCTCCTATACTCATCCAACCCTATTTTTTCAATTTCTTCCTTGTACCTCATGTTCATTATATGTTTCGTTCATTAATATACATCACCTTCTAGTGGATCATCTGAAACTATCAATGACTAGTAGAGGAATTAACCCACTAATATAATTTGGATTTATTCTCATTAAGGAACCAAATTTATGTTTTCCCTCCATATCTCTTTTTAAATCACAACACGACTAAATTATTAAAAAATATGTTTATGTGTAGAAAAAATATTCAAAATTATACATCCAATAAAATTTAGTGTCTCATGAGGAAAATAATTTTATTTACCAATACATTCAACATTACCATTATTCTGGCTAGTTTTATCCATTGAATGAAAAAAAACAATAGGGTGGAAAATACATATTTTAGTGAGAACTCATTATATCATTAAATAAAATTCAAGTAATATTTAAATCATGACACATTATTTTCATTATCTGACATCATAGGTTTTACGAAGGTCTTCCTTGGTTATTATCTTCTCAAATCTGACATATTGAATAATAAATAAATTGTAAATCACCCCAACCCCCGGAAGGGTCTTTCCATGTGTTGAATAATAGGCCCACTCATCATTCAACTATTAAGATCAATTTAATACCAAATATTCCAATTTCTATGTAGTTTCACATAGGTTAAAATTTACCAAACCCTTATCATCTTTACATTTTTTAGACCGATATATAATTTTTAGGAAAGACACACAATCTATACTTTACCAAATAATGAGGATATTTCAAATACTTATAATTATCCACAATGTATTAAAAAACATCGCTAATCCTAATTTCAAAAAATAACTAATCCCTACTCTCATAAAAAATGATGTTAGAAAAATATTATATATATATATATTATAATATGTATGTTAATATTCAATATATATCACAATTATTCATTCCCTAGAATGGAAAAGGTTTAGTGTCTTTGAAGACTAGAAACATAATAATCTTATTTAATTAATGATATAAAACATATCACAAAATTTTCATATAATATAGAAAATTTCCTAGACATATCATATATAAATAGTTTCTTTATAACCTTGGGAAATAAGACATAAAAATGGTGATATTAGAAGATAAATAAGGGTAAACATGAGATATTTCAGTCAATGATCATATATAATAATATCATGGTTATAATTATATGATAAAATGAACATAAGAACTAAAATACATACCCTATATTTCATAGAGGTTAATAACAACATAAGGGTTTGGATATTCATAAGAAATAAATCCTATAATATTCAATTATTATGAGCCACCGGATTAAAAAATAATCATTAAAACACATTGGAGGGGAGGAATAAATATCATAGCATAATAATAATTATATAATTATTATTTTATGGATACCCACTAGGAAATTAATCACATGTTACTATTGGTATAAACACCTACGTAATACTTCTAGTTTCATATAACCTTCCATGTACCCACTTTATATATTTGGATAACCACCTATATACCCTCTTTTTCTCATAGTTTATCCTCATGTATAACATTTAATATCATAAGAATCAATAATTATACAATATATTTGATATATACAATAGAACCACCCATCATATAATATATTCATTTCCATGAACATGATTATGATAAAATTTATTATCTCATCATAATCTAACCCGATGACAAGAAAATACATTTCATTAATATCTAATTTTGAAAATCATAAACCATACATGGAATTAATAATGATTATATCATTAAATAGTATATAAAATCAATAATAAACAAAAAATGGATATTAAAAAATATATAAATACATTTATAATATCATTGTGATATTATTTATGGAAAATACCCGTTTCATTTTGAAATATATTTATTAAATTCTAAAAGATAAAAAAGTTGGAAAAAATATTTTATAGAAAGAACAATGGAAATATATAAAGTATGATTCATATAAAATATTAATCATGATAGAGGAAAAATCCATTTCACTAACGTGTATTAGAACAATTATTTTTTCACACCATTGTTAAAAAGTACTTTATTTTGAAAAAACAAACAGATTTCTTTTGATTTTTTTAATTGAAAATCAATCATGGGTAAAAATGACTTTAATAAATTATTTTATAATATTGAAAAGATATATATAATATTTTAATGAAAATATGTTCATGGAAGAAAATATTATTATTAGAAGTGAGTAATAAAGTTATGTTTCCTTAAAAACATTGATTTATACATTTTAGTACATAGGGAGAGAAAAATTAATGGAAAAATTAAAATATATTACAATAAAAATAGAAAATTAAAATAAATAATATTTATGATATATATATAATATAATTCAAACCTCCAAAAATTATTCATAAAAAATATATGTAAATAGTGAGATTATAGCATAAAACCCTTAGCACTTTAGTTACTATTGATTCATCTCCCGCATTAATGAAAAAAATCAACAAAAACATTAAAAAAATGAAAATAAAATATTCATTATGTAACATATCAAAGTGGTATTATATACAAAACAAGGAGGAAATTAGTGGATAATATGGAATACGTCTCAAGAAATGTGTGATGAGAAACCCTTGCATCATGCCTAACTTATTTCATATTCATAATTAACATCCGGTAATCTAGTTTTAAATTTTTTATACATATAAAATATTATGAAACTAATAGTTATAATATAGAAAAATATTAAAATATTTAATACTATAAATGGATTACTGATATCTTCTTATCACCCATTCATTAAAAATACTTCATAATCATAATCATTTAATGTTTTAACTTATTTATTTTTCATTTATGTTTTGGTTCGACTGTTATAAACCATTCTAATTTTGTAACAATTTTATCATGACACCCATGAAAGAAATATCATCCAATAAAAAATAAAATACCATTAATATATAAAAAATTCAAGATTTAACACATAAATGGTGTTGTATATTCCCCATTTGAGGGAAAGAAATGGAGATTATGACATATGTCTTATAGAAACAATAGTGAGACGAGAAACCCTTATGTCAACTCTGACATCTTCCATATGTTCTTTAATGCTCAATTTAAATAAGTTTAATTTTATTATACGTAAATAATTTTAATTTATTCATATTTACAATTCAATAACTTGTTTACTAATTACATCTTATCAACCATTTATTAATAATATTACATTATCATCATTATTTGTAGTGTTAATGACATCATTTTTCATGTATTTTTTTATAATATTCATGGTTCATTAAAATTAATCATTGTTGTATCATATAAATAATATTAATCATGATATTAGTATCATATATATATATATTCATTATATATATATATTTTAAGTATTCATAAAAACCGGTGATGAAAAATGAATTGCATCACACTATGGATATACTAGTCTGTCTGTACACATGAGTGATGAACCCACATTTTTTATTACTGGAATAAAAAATGGTAAATTATATTTCCCTATAAGAATACTACAATAATATCATAGATATATAATATATTCAATACATCCAACATTACAAAAACATTTTTTAAGTAGTGATAGAAAATGGATCACGTCACTGCCTAGATATGTTAGTCTATGCTTATGAATGAGCGATACATTCATTTCCCTTTTGATATAATGGAGTTGGAAAATATTTTTCCCTTAAAAATGTAATATAAATATATTTTTGACACAATATTAATTATTATTTTTGGGATAACATGTATTTCAATGATGTAGAATAATAAATAAATTTTCAATGACTTTAGTAAGAGAACAACCACTTCTATGAGAGACTTCAATTGTCTTGCACCATATGCCTTCATAGGATGGTCTCATGGAAATTTTAGAATCAATAAAGAAAATGGTAGGAAATTAGGAAGGAATTAGGGTAGGGATTATATTATCTAGAGTGAAAAAACATTGTGAATCAATAAGAAGATTATGATTCCTCTTATAAGCGAGTGAAACGACAAACATTGTATTACATGAAAAGGATTAATATAATATATATCACAATCTTGTGATGTGGTTTCAAGGAAAACCAAATTCAAAGATAAAATGTTATTGGATTTATATTAACTGATAAAATAAAATTTAGAAAATTTTTAGAACAATTTTAAGCCTTCTCTCCTTGTTAAACAACCATAATCCCATTTCAATATTAACTACGATAACTTTAATTCTTTAACAGGTTAAAATAATTTTATGACCCAAAAAATGTACTTCAAGGATAATATGGACATGTTGTGTCCAAATTTTTAATTTAATTTAAAACATTCAATTACTATAGGTTTCATAAATAACATTTAATATAATATAAAAAAATTAATGAAAAACATGTATTAGGAAAATACATAATTTAACATTAAAAATAAATTTACATTGAAATAAATTTAAAAAGTAGATTTATATGAATTTTTTACTATTTGTTACTAATTTTAAAGTTAATATACTTTTGAAATAATTCAATTATAATTTAAATCATATAACCATTCCATTAAATAGAAAGACCTAAAAATAATTATTATTTAGAATAAAATACATCTTATTTTAAATTAAAAGACATACATTGGTTAAAAAAATGAAAAGTTGTGTATTAAAATAAATACCTTAATCTATAGACATATGTTTCATAAATAAAAATCTTTTAAAATATATTAATTGATGCTAAAATAACAATAATTTTATAAAAGTGGGAATATCTAAAACATGGGTATTTTTAACTATTCACTCAAAATTAATTCATTTCAAAAAAGTAAAAAAATTATACTATGCCTATTATTAAATATCAATTTAAAAAATTATAAAACAATTTAATTTTTTTTATTAAATTGTTAAAATGTAATTATAATACTTACTAAGAAAAGATAATGAAAACAATTTTGATAAAAATGTGCCTTTGAAGGACACTTGAATTATTCTCCTTACTTTCCTAAAAAACAAAATTAAATGAATGATAATATATTTTATTGAATATATTATATAAAAATATAATTAGAAATAGTCATTAGAGGTTTTTAATTTAATTTATTAGGATAAAGACATGTTGCATGCATGCAACATAATTTTTGAAAGTCATCTATTTTAACCATTAACTGGTTTTATTTTTATATCTAACTAATTAGAAAAAAATTAATTCACTTTTTAAATGGGAATTTTATAATATTTATTTTTCCTATTAAAACCCACCAAAATCACGACTATGAGATTAATTTCGAAATATATATTTTTAACTTTGATAGAATAATTTGGTTCGTTTAACTCTGTGTTATGTGTTGATCTAGAAATTAATGAATTTTAATTTAATTAAAGTAAATTATTTAATGTTTATGGGTTTTAAATTCAACCCCTATAAAAATTAATTGTAACAAAAAAATTACAACACAATGATGAAAAAAATAACTATTCTTCTGCTTCATCATGCCCTCTGGTTCCCATATAGCTTCTTCAAATTTTGTATTACTCCAAAGAACATTACACAGGTGAGTAGTGTTCATCCATATAATAATATCTCTTTGATACATGATCTTTATTTTTTTTCCATATTGGAATGTTCATTATCTAGTGTTATTCCATCTATGTTTAGTACATGTTAATGATAATTTCTGAATGTCTCTAGATGAGATACATAGAACACATTGTGAATATGAGAGTTGTTAGGTGGAAGGGTAAATTTATTAGCCATTGTCCAAAGGAATTAAACAATTTCAATGATAAGAATAAATCGTATTCTCATATTTAACTTTTTTCAAATCTTATAAAATAATTCCATGTAGGTATTTATACGTTTTCACCAATTACAAACTTTATATCTCATCGATGATTGTTAGTATAAGTTTTTAATCATTATTGAGCTTCCCTGATGTGTTGTATAATGACTCTAAAAATATTAACCATTTATTTTTAAATAATATATCCTAATATAATTATTTCTCTAAATTCATCACAATTTTTTTTTGTTATTAACATCATGTGAAACACCCTTCAATTATATAATAAGATTACTAATAAATATGTCAATGTATATTTCAACTTTCTCTATATGAAACACTAAATATAAAGGCAACAAAAATGTTTATGCAGTTAAACAGTTATAATTAATTAATGATAATTAACAATACATAATGAAGTAGTAAATATTTATATAAATAAAAATAAACACTAATTTTAATATAAATTTAATTAAATTATTATAACTAAAATTAATAATACTATCATTTTTTTGAATAAAAATTCTATATATTTCATTATACTATAATATTCATTCTATTTCAAGAATATTATGATTAATGATGATAAAACATATATGATATTAATAATTGGATAATAAAAATTTATCTAGTAAATAATCAGAAATATGAATGAGAATGTATAATATTCAAAACAAATATATTTTCTCACAAAAATATTTTTTTCAGAATATCTCAAATTTTTATTTAAAATAATGATTTCAAAAATTTATAAATTGAATTAAAAAAATGAATATTTTTTTTTGAATATTTATAGTAATATTTTAATTTTATTAATTTTTGGATGTTAAAAAATAATTATTTTTATGTGATTAATGAAGAATATCATTTTTACAAATAACTATACTTTTTTGAAATTTTTAGTATACAATTATGAATTTTGAATTCATAAAATGGTAAAAGAGAAAAATTATATATGTAATAAGTGATTTTAAAATTTTAAAAACAATTATTTTAATATACAAACCCATATTAGATAATTTAGAACATAATAAATATTTTATCAAAAAAATATTTTTAATTCACTATATATAATTATTTTAAAACAATTTTTTATCACTAATGTAAATTTAATAAAAAGAAATTTATTTCAAATTTATAATCAATTTGTAATAATTAATTGATAAGGATCAATTTATTTTTTGGCATAATGATCATGTTACTTTATCAAAAAAATAGTTACCATGGTAAAATATTTAATGTTAAATGTAATAATTCAAGAGTTAAAGGGATTATGAAAGGATAAATAATATTTTTATAATAAAGGTGATGAGATTTATCTGG
Organism: Viscum album; assembly: GCA_963277665.1. NCBI lineage: Eukaryota > Viridiplantae > Streptophyta > Magnoliopsida > Santalales > Viscaceae > Viscum > Viscum album. The sequence continues at coordinate 2,002,100,014 of OY728157.1, forward strand.
ACCATATATCTTCCCCAACTCCATTATTTTGGAAATTTGTAGACACATTTAATTAATATCATGTTTCCTCTATATATTAATTTGAAATAGTTACCTTAATACAATCATCACCACATGTAAAAGGGTCCTCTCACCACACCATTAAGGTAATCTTAAAAATTCATTTTTTCTCTAAAATCCCACCCCTTTTCATTACCCTAGAATATTATTTTACTCTCTTGATAATATGTATTATGATATTACCCTACTACATCCCCTTCTAATGGTTCATCTAAAGAAATCACATTGTTTCCAATATGAGTAGTGAGTTTAAATTAACTTCAATATTTTCTATTTTTCATTACCAATTATAATATTTAAAATCATATGTACTTAAATTATTATTATATATATACTTAATTTTATAATGTTTTTCTAAAAATCATTATTAACCTTTTCCCTTTAATATTTATAAAAACACAATTATAATTCACGTGTTATTAGGAAAACCGCATCTACGATAAAATGTGTTTCATTTTCCTCAAAAATGTACATGGACTATTAAAATGTTAAATATAAATATATAATTATGATATTAATATATTTTTTATAATCCTAAAACAATAAATATTTTTTCTAAATTCACTCATTCTATAGAAAATTAAATTCCTAACCATGTATACATGTCTACTACCACCTTCACAAAAAATAGATTTTTATTTATCTTTTCATAACCACCATACAAAAAATGTAATGATGATGAGAGTAAAGGAGAAATATGATGGTTAAGATATCATTAAGGTTTTGATATGTGAAATTGGATAACATAAAAATGATATGATTAGAAAATTATTATCATTATTTAAATCATTAAAAACGAGAAAACTAATAGGAAAATGACAAAATCTTTCTTTTTAATGATTTTTAAAAAGTTATCAACTCATTATAATTTTTCCAATTATGATATATCATAATAATAAATAATAAATAAGATAATTACTCTGGGGAAATAACATTACTACAAATAAATAACCTCATTTTCACTGATTAATCATAGTCGGTTCATATTTGGGTCGGTTAAACCATATATTTGAACAATACTATGAATTTGTATCATGTATGACTAGGATGAAATATATTTGAATAATATAGTTTAATTATGAATATAATTTTTTTTCTGGAAAGGTTATATCATTATTTGACTCATTAATTAACAAATCACCTTTTATTCATTAAGAATCACTAACACATGATCATCATTGATTTCATTTTCATGTTTTCTGTAAAACCATGATAGTTTAAAATAAATTTTTTTATATTTTATATTTCATGGAGCACCAAGCATAAAAAAACCATCAAATATAGTTCTATAAACATAATCACATTGATAACATATAGAATATGAAACCCCGAGTCGAAGTGAATCATAATACAATATACCATTATAAAATAAGTGTTAATTTTTTTGTATTAATAGTAAAAAATAAATTATGAAAATTATATTTATATATTTACTACAAATAATATATGAATCATTTAAATGATTATGAAATTTTTTCTGAAAATCTATATGTTTTCTAAAAAAAGTTTAGATAACCATGGTGCCCATAATTTTAAATTAAAATTTTAAAATTTTTAGAAAAATATGTTTCTAATATTGTGGTAATTTTTTATATCATCAAATAAATATTATTTTATGGGGATTTTTTTTTTATTTTTAATGAAAATTTTCATAATTTTATCAATATTTAAAAATACAGAATTTAAATTGAAATCCAAAATTTCATTTAAATAACTTATAAAATATTTTTTTTTGAATTTTTATAGTAAAATTGGTTAAATTATATATCTATTAATACAATTTAGGTTATTTTAATAGTTATAATATAAAATTTTAATAAAAAATTTTAAACTTTTGAACATTTCTCTCTGAAAATCTACTTCTCATCTCTCCTGTTCGATTAATATTAAATTATAAATTTTCTCTTCTAAAAATTTAATTTTTAGAAATGGATTACATATTTTGAATCTTATTAGTTTATATTATATAATATGATAAACATAATTTTTTACAATAATTAATAGTTTAAATAGTATAAATTCATTTACCGCAGTTATGGTAAAATTGGGTTTATTGGGGGGAGGTTTAAAATAAAACAATAACTGTTAAAATGACCAAAAAATGACCAAAAAACGAATAAAACATATTTTATGGAACTATTTTGATAGTATAATGTCTAAGTATCTATATTAATTCATTTTATACCCCATTGGATAACTAAAAACATGGGTACTCCTTTTTCCATTCAAAAATTACATGTGTAAAACTCACCTCACTTATAAAAGATCACCCCTATCCTCTCTTCTTACCTCATTAAAAAAAATTATGTTAAGAAAATAACTTCCCTAAATACATAAAATAATTATTAGGATAATTACAAAGGCCTTATGTTTCATAAGAAATCCAACCTATAAAGTATTTTTTATAAACCTGATGAGGTCACTTAAAAAAGAGTAAATGTTCTTCAACTTGAATTTTGTTATTTCTTCCTCCATCACCATTAATTCTCATCTAACCATTATTATTTAATTAACTATGTATCATAAATTATTATTTAGGATTTTACGTTAGGTTCATGACATACAATAATCATAACATATATCTAACAGTTTCTGAAATCATCAGTCATGTGTACGGGGGACTACCACCTGGTGAACTGATGTAATTTTTTTTCCATTACAATATCTAATGGTTTTGTATGATGATACCTATAAAGTGTATATATAAAATTTATAACATTATATTACCTCTGTATCTATTATATATTATATTCCTTTTTTTCATTCCTTCTTTTAGGGGATATGATAATGTTACTCATGGCTAAAACAGATTACCACATCTTGAAGTAATGCGATTTTTTTCACTAATGCATTACACATAATGTAATAAGAATATTTTTAATGAATATATATGATTTAAATTAAAAAATATTATATTAATTAAATTTTACAATTATCAAAAGATAATATATAATTTTATTCCTTTCCATTTCACTAATATTAAGATGATAACATCATTTGTGTATGTGTAAACTAGAACCTTCAAAAAGTGATGTGATGATCTTTTCACCACCACACCACATAGATGATATATATATATTATTAAATTTAAAGATATATTATTTTATTTATTATATTATTATAATTATTTAATATTTAATTATTACTTACCTCTTTTACATAATGATCATTGAAAAATGGTAATGTCACTCATGCATACGTACGACCTACAGTCTCCATGATCATAACATAAATCATTTATCATAAGAAAATTTAATGATTAGTATTATAAGTATTATTTATATATAATTATGATAACAATTTCATGATTATTATTTTGGATATTATGTAAAACTATAATATATGCATGAACATTTTTCATTAAAAATTATACATGAGAAAACTATACAATTAAAACAAAAAATAATAAAAATAATGAAACACTTATTAATGAAAATGAAATAATATGTTATAAATGGATCATATATAGCATTATAAATATTAATTTTGTTCTATTATAAGTTAATAAAATTATTAAAACCACTATAGAAGATGTTAAATCATGTTCAAAAAAATAAAGTATGATTTAAGCGACTTCATCTCAATTTCCCTTCATTGAGGCATATTGTAAGGATATGCACCAAATTTATTTTATATGGTTTTTATAATAATGATTTCACAAGTTATATAATGATTTATTTATAATTAAAGTTCATTTATGTTTCAATTTAAATTTTTTCATTCTAGTGGATTTGACTTAAGAGTTATTAGGTTATAATGAATTTCATAACTCAATTTCTTTTCCTTATGTTATATTAAATTTTCATCAACATTCATATTATAATATTATATGTGAAATTAAATTTTATTATGATAGGTTATATTTTATATTTTTATATGTAATTATTGTTGATACACATAAAAAATTTGTTGATTAATTCCCACTTCAGTGTTTTGATCATTATAAGGGTTTATTTTAGAGTCTCATTATTGTAAAGCTTATTTATTCATGAATATTAGTTAGGGGAAACTATTTTAATATTTCATAACACACCCATTTAAATTTATTCTACATTGGTTATTCATGATATTTTAATGTAATATTACTATTTTATACTATTTCATTAAGAAAATAATAATGAAAATGTTTTTAAAGAAAATTTGACTTCATTTATCTCTTCGGTTGGAAATATACTTTCATCCAAAACTATGTTTTAGAAAAATATTTTTAACCATTTCTATATAATTTATTATAAATATATTTACCTCATTTTATTTTTTTAAAATAATTTGAAAGGATTTTTTTTATTTTCAAAACAAGTCATTTTTTAAGTAGTACTGAAAAGGTCAAAGGAAGATTTGTTTTAATGTACTCAATGTGTATATAATTTCCCACCATAATGAACACTAAATTTTTATGATATTCCATTATATTACTCAAAAATAAATATTAAAATATATATATATTTAAAATTTTTCTGTGTAATTTTTATTTTAAATAGTGATTTCCAAAATTAAAAGGGTAATTTCATCCAAAATTTTTTAAAGTAATTTTTATGGTGATTCTATTAATCAAAAACAAAAACATTTAATCTTTACTCTAATGGGTATATGTTGGATTGATAATATCCTTATTATTTCTATGGATGGATTATGGTAAATTTTTAATACTGAAAGTATTGACACTCATCTTATTGGTTCTTTTTTTAGTCATTAACATTCCATAAAAATATTTAGTTACCTATGATAATTGGACTTTATATTACCCCTAAAATATAAATATTATTTATAATGTATGTGTATACTTTTTGAATAATATATCAATTCTACATTTGTTTTTATACTTTGAAATTTATTTGTTTATCATGGGAAATATTTCTAAATATATGTTCTTTACTCAATATAGATATTTCATGATAAGAAACATTATTTATGAATTAAATAGACCATTAGGTATGTGAGGAATTCTATGGAAATAAAGATATGGGCGGGTCTCGATTATAGATATCCCCTTATTGGATAATTATTCTCATGAAATGTGTTAGTTTTCAAGACTTAATTAAATTGAATTCTACATATTATTTTAATAATGTCCTCAGGAAAGATCTTGAAAGTTGAGGTATCATGATTCCTCCTATCATAACATCCAAAACATAAGCACATCATTCATCATGAATTATGTTACTTTACTCCACGAGTTATTAAAAAAGATAATTTTCTAGGATAAATTTCATTATAGGATTGATGATTTAATGGATTGTGATATTTTATTTACATTTCTATAATTATTATTCATTTTCATGTATTTATAATCATGTTTTTTATTTTATCACCAATTTATTTAGTTATTTACCTTCCCATATTGATTTTGTCTTATCTAATCATGATGGTTAAATTATGTAAATAGAATGTGTGTTATGTGGTTTAGCTTTCCATGTTATTTATACTTATGGATTTCATATATATTCTTCTACAATTAACCCTTACTAAGAATTTGATCTCACCCTTATTTTGTTTCACCTACTAGGAATCCATGGGGTATACCATGATTGATAAGAAAATACATTTCATAAGTAATAAGTGTTTTCTCAATTTTTTTTGTAATTTTGGTTTTCAAATGTATTATGGGAATCATGTATTTATCTAGTTTAACTATAATACTAAACTATTCATCCCATCAGGATGAAATTACTTATAACACATTCCAATGTAATTAATAAAGACTCTGAATCTCGGTTACTGGTGTCAGGGTTTCTATAGTTGGTATTATAGGAAGTATAATAGAAACCTTGGGAACTATATTTAGGAAGACACATCATATGAATTGTAGACTAATGATATACATTGATGATAAGTATATAACAACAACATAATGTCTGGTTAAGATATATATTATGATATTATTATATGAAATATATCTCTATAGGGACATTTCAAGTGGATGTGGTTTCATAATAGATGTACCTATCATTAATAACACTGATAAGGGATCATTGGGAATGTCTTGATAGTCACGTAGTGCATAAAAACGATCCTTACATCACATTATGTTTGAAACACCCGGTGGATAAGATTAATATAATTCAAATTTAAATTACAAACCATTATGAAATATTTGAATAGATAATTAATATGAATAAAATAGGATATCCCAATGTTGTATTATATTGAAAATATTGATTAATGATTTAAAAATCCTATAAAATATTTTCATTTTTTTCATCGTTGATTATTGTTTATTTCACTATACTTTTTGGTTATATTCAATTCATAAAACTAAAGGAATCATGTTAACATTAAATATAATGTAAAATTTAGTGACTATGATAAACCAACCGATATAATTAATGGATTGAAATATATGTTGATAATTTATAATCAATTTTCTTGAAACATGATTAACTAAATATACCATAACCAACAACTAAACTCACCAAAGAGGAGAAGGATTTAGTTCTCTAAGAGAATACATGATGGAATATAGGGAATAAATAATTCTTGATTAAGTTTATGTTATAAATGGGTATGGAAAACCCAACCAATTATCTCAATGGAATTTTGAAATTATATACCTACATAATGGAAGATAATTAATAAACGATTTACTCATGTTAAAGGAAGAGTAAGATGGAAGTAAATAAAACTCGTCATAGGGATTCATTTATAATTTTTTTATTAATGGGGGGTGGGGGGTGATCCTTGGAATTATTTGAGTAATTTCCCTCTTCTAAAGGTTAACTCCAAGACAATATAAATACTTATATTTAAATAAAATGGTTGAAGTATTTATTGATATTTCGTATTTATATTATAGATGTATTTTTACCAATGGTATTCTTTTATAAGATTGATGAAGCATTTAAGAATTCTATTGATGTTTTGAAGCATATAAAACATCATTAAATAAGGTGTGTTGGATACCATTAATGTTTTATTTGAATAAGGATAATTATATAATTATATTCTCGAACACCCCATTTTAAAAAAATGGTAGGATTATAAAATTATTTAAGTATTTTTGGAAAAAATTTATTGGAATAAAATCCATTGGTATAGTTTATAAAAGAGTTATTTGTGGATGAATTCATATACATTCTCACATAAGAAAAATTCAATCAGTAACCTTTAATGTTAATCATATATTTGATTTTTTAATAATTATAGGTCATCACAATTTTGGAATGTTATAATAATAATAATAATATTGTTTAATAAAAATGATAACCTGTATGTTAGGTCACAACCTATCACATCCAACAAGGACAAGGGGATTGAACCCACAACCAAAGAAAAGTAAGGGTTTAACACATACAATTGGACATTGTAAATTATTAGTTAATATTTCATTATTTTTAGATAAATAATTTAATGATTAAATATTAATGAGGAACCAATTGTGTTACTTTTCTACTTCAAAGATACTAAAATATATTGGATAAATTATTCTAAACATATTATTTCTAGAAAATATTTAGAGATAGCCAAAAGGCATGTCATTATTTTACAGATCATATGACCCATCAAAAGTAAATTTTAGTGATTTATCCATTAAATTTTCATTCTTGGATACTCAATTCATACAGTAAGTGATGAAATGGATTGTTATCAAGGTCCAATGAACAAATGATGTTGTAATTATGAAATAGAAACTTATAAAGTAAGTATATTTCTTTATACTCTTTGAGAGTATAATAATTTTTTATCTTTATGAAAAGGAAATTGAAACAAAATTTTATCCTATTACATTAAATTATAGAGAATAAAATTTTCAATTAATTCATCACCAATTTTTTATTTTGAGGTTGCTAACATTCCATGGATCATTCACATTCAAGTAATCAATAACCTCTATCATTATATCCAATTTTTTATACTTTTATTTCTTGTTTGTATATTAATTTTCCACCAATTTTATCCTTTATAGAAACTACATTATGTTTTATTATATATGAAACTTTTACTTACACTTAAATCTCATTTTGGGATATATTATTAACCCATTTAGAAAATAGGGTTTTCATTAAAGGTATTTAAAAATTCCAAACCCTTGATTAACCAAGTAAAATTTAATTTTTTAGGATGTAAGTTATTTAATGAGGGGATAATGTAACACCCTCAGATTTTAAGAGATTATAATTTTTTTGATATTGTATATCTCATGGAACAAAAATCATAAGAAACCCAAAAAATGTATTTAGTTAAATTTAATTCTGTTGATAGCTTGTGTAACATGGAACCCCAAGATGAAATGAAACATATTATTGTAAACCTTTATAACCTGACTATTAAATTTGATGGTATAAATAGTAATATCTAAATTATGAAATTTATCATTATATTATTATTAAAAATAAAATAATGATCACATAAAATAAAAATAAACATTTTTCAAAAAACAATATTTTTTATGATATATGATTTTTCTTTATTTCAACACATAATTTAATTTTTTTTTCTATTATAAAAATTTATTGGATAAAATTAGCTAGATTTTCCAAATAAAAATATCTAAATAATCTTATGGTATAATGTTTTTTGATTTTTCAGAAATGTTTCATTTTTTGATTAATAGTGAAGAATACTGAATTTTAAATGAGAACTACCTCTTTGTTTTAGTTATATATATAGTTAAATTGCAATATGATTTTTTTTATAGTGTAGTTATTTAAATTATATATATATCATTCCCATTTATATCATTTGATTCATTTTCATATTTAATTTTGATAAAAACATTGTACACTTATGAAAATTTTCTCTCTTAAATTGAACTTTCTCATCACGACTCTAACATTGATATTAAAATTAAATTTCACTAATTATATGAATTGAATTTAGAATATGGATTTTATATATTGAATCATAATAATTTATTATATCTAATTTTTTAAAATAAATAATTTACCATAATTAATAGTTAAAAAACATTAAAAAATTATTTACCACATTTAATGTAAAAATGGGTTTACTTGGGGTATAAACTAAAATAAAAAGGCTAAAATGACATTAAAACAAATATAAAATCAATTTCACTTAAATATTAAGGAATTATAATCTATAAGTATATATATTACACCATTTTTCAGTCTTGTATCATGTGAAAAACATGGGTACAAATTTTCCTTTAAAAATTTACAAGTGTCACTCACCTCACATATAAAAGGCCACCCCTATCCTCCCTTATTCAAACTATCACACCCTTTTGTTTCAGAAAATACCTGAACAAATTAGTTCCTGATACTAGTCCCCTCAAAATGGAAGCCATATTTTCTACACAAATTTGAATTAGGAATACTAAGGTTCAAACCAAAGGAGGTTTCCCAAATAAGAGGTTACATACTTCAATGAGTGTTTTTATTTATTTTAATTATCCACATACCTAATTTATTATTAAACCTTTCTGATATAAAAAACTCAGTATCATACATATACTAAGAAATATTTTTTATAAGGTTGTATCCTATATCCATCCTCACTTCAATCAAATGGGTTATGAAATAATCATTTGTGTTTATAGTGTACTACCACCTCAAGAACCATAGTCATTATTTTTTCAATTACCCCCTCTCAAAGTTAGGTATGATGATGGATATAATGTATATATAATATATTTTTAAAATAATTATATATATAGAGTCATTATATCATATATTACTTTTTTACTTTTTATTCATTATGGAATATGATAATGTCGCACGTGTGTATGATAGAACACCACCTTGAAATGTGATGTGATTAATTCTTAACTAATGCTTTACATGGAAGGTAATAAGGATAATTTTAATGAATATATGCTATAAAAATTAATTAATTATTATATTGATGAAATATTAATAATTCTTTAAATTTTATATATCATTTTCCTTCAAACCTTTTTAACCACATAGATATGATAACATCGTTCTTGTATATGTGGAATACCACCTTCACAAAGAAATGTTACTCTCATTTCATCACCAAAATACATGGATTATATATATAAGTATATTTAAATAAAATATTTTTTATTTATTATATTTTTATAATTATGAAAAGTTAAAATATTACTTTTCTTTTTTTCATAATGATTGTTGAAAATGAAAATGCCACCCATGAGTACATATGACATAAAGTCTCATTGATCATAACATAATACTAATCTCAAAACCTTATTTAATGATTTTTATTTCAATTATAATATATATATATATATTAATCATTTCAAGATTATTATTATGGATTTTTTTTGTAACTATATAATATTCCCATGAACCTTATCATTGATGAAAAAACGCATGAGAAATCAAGGAAAATAAAACTCCAAACAATGAAAACAATGAATTATTATTAAAGAAAGAGGGATTAGATTTTTTAAAAGGTTCATATAAGATATTATATATAATAATATGGTTATAGTATAAGTTATTAATATGTTTAAGGGAATTATATATATGGTTATATCAAATTTATCCAAAAGGAAACATGGGTTAAGGGACTTCATCTCAATTTACCTTCAATGAAGAATATTGTAATGTTATGGACCAATTTATATTTATATAGTATATACAATTACATATCAACATTTAATATTCCGATTCATTAATAATTCATGGTATTTTAACTTTAAAATTTAATTATTTCTTCCATAGTTATTTGACATCAGATTTACCATGTGGAAAAAAAATTCATAACTCAATTAGTTTTCATTAGGTTATATTACTTCTTACAACCATTGGTATTCTCTAATTTTGTATGAATTTTCTTTATAATCTAATGAGTTATTTAAAAAAAATACGAGGATTTACAGTTGATTCATATAATCTATTTTTTGATTAATTTTCACTTCAGCATTATAATCATTGCAAGGGTTTATTTTACAATCACATTCTGATTGAGATTAGTTATTTGTTATTTTTAGTTTAAGGGAATTATTTGACCATTTACTAATAAAACAAATTATACTTCTTATCCTCTAGTTATTCATGATATTTTCATTTTATACATCCACTTTTATAATAGTATGTACTTATATTATTCAATAATTTTTTGAGAAAACATGTATCCATTTCTCTCACTGGTCTGAAATTAATTTTGTTTCAAAAACATGATTTCTGAAAATGTTTTCAATTTTTTTTAAACCATCTAATTTTTTTTAAAATAAATATTTACCATTTTGAAATTTTATAAATGTTTTTGAATAGAATATTTATGTATTTTTTAAAATAAGTCTTATTTAGTAGTTAATTAAAATGTAAAAGGAAGATTTATATTAACATACTTATCATTCATTTTTTTGGGTAGCATGTTATCCCACCCTAAATGATGGTTTCTTGGGTTAAAGTATGGTCATGGTGGTCCAGAACATCCTCATATTTTACCTCTTTCTCCCTCCTTGAGGTGCTACATTGGTGTTTCCCTTGGTTTTATCTACTCATGCCCTACATGTGTCTGATGAAATTTGAATCTCTTGTGTTTTGGTGGAACCAACTGTCTACTTTAGATTGGATCCAAATCCGTTCACTGGATCTGAAGACATGTTGTCGAGATATACTAATTTTTGTAGACAATATCAGATGAATGATGTAGCAATGGTTGTGAAGGTTTCATTGATGTGGGAAACTTTTGAAGATTTTTCTCGGGGTGATGAGGTTCATTGTGAAGCACAAATTCAATTTTTTCTGAATGGAATTATAGTGGATGTGAATATTTTGGATGTGTTGATAGTGGAAACTTGGAATGATCATGTTTTTTCTCAAGGATAAGGTGTTACTGGGTTTAAATCACATGATGATGTGATGAAATTGATTTCAGTTCCAAAGCTGTATAGAGCCTGTTCCGTGTCTCTGCTCAAGGACTCTTGTTCTAAAAAAATTATTCTCAAGTTTTCATTGGCTCACGTTGAAGCCCATCATACAATATTTTCTGAGAGAATAGCCATTGGTCAAAACTAATTGATTGTAACATTTTTTTCTATAGTTTCACAACCATGGAATCTTAATGATTTGTTTTAAAAAACGTTTTTTTTGTGGGGGTTCAACAATTGGAAACGTGTCTCTCTTATTCGGGGTTTTTTACATTTCTTATTTCCTTAAGATGATTCGATGCTTCAATAATGAAGTATTGGGACCCTATTTTTTAATCCTAGATGGATTCACTTACATGAATGGTCTTTGGACCTCAATGCCTCATATGCAAGACTTTCCAAGAGTGCCCCTCCTCCCTCTTATAAAAGGCCCCCACCTCTACCCCCTTACCCACACCTGTCAAGCCTTTGGCTCGAACAAAATCTGATCATTTTATCTCTCCACATCCCTCTCTTCATCCTAGAAGCCTTACCTTAGGTAGAAATCTCTTCAAGAAACACTTTTGGTTCAAATCAAAGGGAGTTACCCGATTTAAAGGTAATGTCCTCTCTTATGTTCTTTTGTTTTATTTTGCTTCTCCAACCCCCTAATTTTTTTATTCCTTTATTTTGTAACAAAAACAGTATATTCAATATACCATGATTTTTTTATGAGAATAATTCGAGCTACACTTACACACACCTCTGTCTAATGGTTAAAGAACATATTGTTTCCGTGGATGGCGAATTACTGCCTCACAAAGCGATGATTGTTCTATCTTCTCCTACCACCTCTCATGGTGGCCATTATGATGGAACTATATTTATTTATGATATATATTATATTTATTTCCTCTATATTCTTCTGTATTTTACATTTAAAATATACCTTTATGCTTTGAATGTTGTGCAAATGCGATAATTTCATTTGAGGAAGTGTGGACTACCGCCCCCTCAAGTGATGTGACTCGTTCATGCAATACATGGGATGTATAAAGAATGAAATTAATGAACCTATGTTACATATATAACATATATATTATACTGGAATTATAATATATATATATATATATCTCATTTATTTTTAATTCCATTAAATATGAAATAGAAATTAAAGTAGCGTTCATGTGTACGTACGACTTACCGTCTCCATGAACGGTGCATTTCATTTATTACCTTTAAATGTTATGTAATATTATAAATTAAAGTATATACTGAATATATATGATATATATTATATCTAAATCGTGAATATAATTCTGGATATAATGGATATTTTACCACATGAACAACTTGTAATTATAAGAATTTTATTTTTGACTCAAGTACCAATGATCGACAAAATGACCGTTATTAACTTAAATAATTACATATTGTTCATAAAATGGTAATAAGTGATATAAAAGGAATAATTAACTTGAAAACGGTTCTTAAGAAAGTAGAAATTAACTCTAGTTTATTATTCAATAATATAAATAAACGAACAAGACAAGTCGGACTCGAGGGAAGGGATCCTACCTCTCTATTTCTTTTTAAGTACTCTCTTTTATGTCATTTCTTTTAAGCTCATATTTCTTATGTTTGTGGATGTTATTTTATATTACTCATTATGTACTTTTTATGTTCATATTATAAGAAACCCTATTATATCTCATAAATCCATTTTTGTAAGCTTTATGTGGCGTCGTTAGGCTACCGAGTTTTCATAAGGGGTTTTTCATCTCACTTTTATTCCCGTGAGATTTAAGATAAATTTTCCACCATTTACTTTGAGTGGTGTATATACTTTCCATTATTCTAATCTTTGTGTAATATACTTTCGTTTATGAGTATTTACATCAATTTTGTATAGTCCTTAATTCATGGGGTGTACGTTTCGAAAGTTACCCAAGTCGGTAAGGGAACCTTTCACCCTCCTATTTTTAAAAGTCTTCTTTTTGTTTTGTCTTTTAAATTACATCTTCTTATGTTGGGATATGTTCTTATATATCCTTATTACTGTAAATTTTATGTCCAAGTGATGAGATACTCTTTATCTCTCTCATCAACTCTTTTTCTAAAATTTGATATGACGCCGTCAGGCTATCGAATTTTTGTAAGGGAACTTCTTAACCCAATTCCAATTATTTGGGTTAAACCTCTACTTCTTGATTATTTCATGCTATGAATATGTGTGGATGAAATCTGATTGTTTTACACGGAGTATCCACTTATATTTAGTGTATTTATATTTTTCACGCATAATTATGTCATTTCTTTATCCTTGATCTAATGGCATGATCCTTGATTCGGATTACATCACAATTTCTTCTCATTGAGACATTTCTTTATGATATGCACTTTTATTCTTTTATAAAGTGTATATAAAGCCCCTTTGACTTTTCGTATCCATATTATGTCTATACTAAATTAATTTAAATGTTTTGAAAATGGTCTACTTTCATGTGGATTATAATTTAAATGTTCAAAATGGAAAAGGAATATTTTATTAAAACATTGTTTTAAATGGTTTTAAAGATTTATTATTTTAAACATTTATCATCCATGTCCGTGTTTTAAAAAAATGGTTTTAAGGATTTATTTATATGGACATTAATGTTTTAAAACCCTTTCAAAAGTTCCAAAGTGGTATGGGACACTTTTATTCTAAAATCTCTTTTAAATGTCTTCTTTTAATATTTTCAAAGTATAAAGGGATTTTTCTCTCATAGAGTTTTAATGATTTTATTAGATGTTTTTATTTATGATAATATCATGATGTGATCTCTTATGATTGAAATGTGGAAATTTTATGTTTCTTTTATGCATGTTTTAAGTGTTATGATTATGTTATGGTTCTTGGGAAATGTTTATGAAATCGGGTGGTTCCGTGATAAACTAAGGGCAGGTGAGCCCTATATAGCTCTCCAATGCATTGGGTAACACGAAGGAGTTAAACACTAAGGTTTCTCTAAAGAGATCTAGGGAATATACTGTAATGGGTATTCCAAACGTAACCATGAGGGATACTCCTTACGTAATAATGTTATGAATGCCTCAAGTTACCTTTATGTCTTATGTTTTCTATGAGTTATTCATAAATTTTATGATTTCATGAGGTATGTTAAAGTGTTTTTGTTTTATGAGTAAAGTGTGTTTTCATGGATTCTTATGTATAAGTGGAATAATGTTTCCTTTCCGTATTTTTATATCCCTTACTGATATTTTTATGCTAATCCCATGTTTTTTGAAATGTTTTCCACAAGAATTAAAGTGGAATATGGTCAAGGATAGGATCAAGGAAATGTCATGATGTCTAAAACATGGAACTAGACATGACTCTTTTGTTCAAGAGTTTATATTTTGTGAAAAAAATGGAAACTAAGTAGATGTGTCTACCTTGTAATCTTTGAGATGTAATAGTTATGTCCTAATTCTCTAAAACTCTAAACCTGAAAAGATCCTCAATGTGAATTATTCATTTAATTCAAGATTATGTAATGTTTTAAGGCTGGATTCTTATAGTTATTTTCCTCAAGTACGCCTTTAATATTTTTTTAGTTATTATATTAATTAATAACCATAACCATTGATATCATATATTGATTCTAAATTTTTTATATATGATCCTAAAAAATATAATTAGCTAATTCTATCTTCTTTTAATTGGTTAATCCGTAATTTATGTTCATATCTCAAATTCCATTATTATGCAATTTATTTTTAATATCATAAGGGATAGTATTATAAAACCCATATTAATTTCAATAGTTATTCATATATTAAATCCTTATGGGGGTTTGAATTTTTGGGAAGACATAAATCATTAACATTTTATGATGGGGTCATCTAAATAGCACTATAATTAATTAGATATATATTTTAGTCCCATTGGGAATCTTGATTTCGATTGGGGAGTAATATTAATCAATCACGGGACATTGTCAACCATGTGTTGGTTTTATCAAAGTAATATCTAAAGTAGTTTAATGTGATGTTGTTTCTTAATCATTACATGTGATGTCATGATCTTATATTACCATGATCTAATAATGTCATTATATTATGAAAATAAGGTCATTAAATTTTTTTCCTTCAGATTTCTCATGTGCCTCAAAATTTATGATATCATTTTATACCATTGAATCAGATGTTTTGATTCTATATAATATTTATTTACTTAATTGAGTTTCTATATCACCCCTTTATTATAAATATATTTTACATGTTATCCTATAAATTTTTTTAGGTCAAATGAATTTAAGAGAATGCCAATGAAAATAAAAAAAATAAGAATTACATATTTTATATTCCATTAATATATTCTGATAATATTCATCCAATGATTCCAATACTCATGAAATTTAGATTTTAATTATTGTATTATTATAGAAAAAAATAAGGTAATAATATTCATAGATTTTATGAGCCTATATAATAATGTTTGTTAAGAATTCCATTACAACTTAAAAATTTTATTTTGATCTCAATTTTAAATCTATTTATAACCTTTTGGGATATTATTTGAATTAATATTAAGATAATAATAAATATCCTATTTTTTGATTAGTATAAGATAAGATAAGTGATATCCCTAGGAATAATTCTATGTGTGAAATATTTTTATTGGAAAAATCATGATGATTTGGAAAAATAGTTATTGTTTGGTTATTTAAGAATTTTTTTCCTTTATGTTTACTAAAATTGTTTAAGGGATATTACATTGATGTTCTAATGAGTAATAACCCCAACAAATTTGGATTTGGTTTTAGCTCAATCATCACTTGGTGCATGAAAAGAGGCCTAACTATACAACTGATCTAAATCTCATAGGGGATATTTTTTAAATAATTTATATTCTCTTGATGCACTATCA
Source organism: Viscum album (assembly GCA_963277665.1). Taxonomy (NCBI): domain Eukaryota; kingdom Viridiplantae; phylum Streptophyta; class Magnoliopsida; order Santalales; family Viscaceae; genus Viscum; species Viscum album. The sequence goes on from OY728157.1 coordinate 2,002,116,729, forward strand.
CAATGGATTTGGAAATTCATAAGTTGGATAACCTAATAGAAATGTGACAAAGTATAATATATATTAAACCATAGATATTCATTTGTTAAGGTACATGTTAATTTATATGTACTTTCCTAGAGAAGAGATAAGTTATATTTTTAAATCAATTAATTAAAATATTTTTCATTTTATAATATTTTTATATTGCTAATTGTAATTTATTATATCTATTTTTTGTTTTATCATAAGTTGTAAAAGATAACTCAACTGAAATTAAAATAGGATGAGACAATAATGATATAGTCTAAGTTGGGATTAGTATAGGTTGATCCAAGACTCATATAAGTTTAGTTAAATAAACTATAGGATAAAATGAATGTGCTATAAAGTGATACATCAGGAGGATACATTTTTATGGTTATTAATGACAATTCTCTTATAATGATCATCAATCATGTTAAATATTTTGTTTTTAATAACTACTAGAAGTATAAGGATCTATGGGTGTAAGGAAGAGTGTAAATACTAGATTAATGGGAAACCCATAGAAATGGGTGATGTAGTTAAAACCATCATTATTATTCCATACCATTTATGATTAACAATATTAACATGGTTATTCTCCCAACACACCAATGTAGAGAATGATGGAGTATAATGAATTATTATGATATGAATATGATAAAAGATATAATGTTTAATTTATAACATGTATGAAATAAGGGAATAATCATTGAGTAAATTACTTTAAAGGGATAATAAAATTCAATAAGTGTGCTCATTAAAGAAAAAAGACTCGAAATTGTACAAAACAGTGAAAATTAATAAAAAACAGGTCTCTTAAATTGTAATAGAATTTGGAATTAAATGAATCAATATCACAATTAAAGGACAAATGAGAGATGTAGTCACCAAAAACCATGAATACTAGGAAAATATAATGAAACTACTACTTATGTAGTAAATAGTGATTTTCACTCAAGTATGTCTATTATCCTATATCATATATAGGTTTACCAACTACTAAATATTGAGATATAAACCAAAATACCTACTGAAATATTATCATATAAATCATTTTCGAGGTATATGGGAAGTTATTACAAATTAAAATAGATCACCATCCATTAGTAATCATCCATGAGGAAATAAAAAGGGTAACCACTATTTATAAATTTATTATAATAATTTATTATAAAGATAAATTTAATTCCTCATCTTAAATAAACCCATTATCATATATCATTGTATTTCTAATTATTAGTTCCCAATAAACATTACTATGATTAAAATAAAAACATTATGGGGTTGAAATTTATTTTAGGGGGAATTTAATATCCTGAAATTTTAATATATGATAACCATTATATAATTCAATGTGTTTGATAGCTTTCTTCACACACAACACCCAAATAAAATGGAAAAATTATATGTTAAGACTCTTAGACACTAAATTAGAGGGAATAAATAGTAATAACCGCAATATGAACTATTTATAAAAATAAAATTAATCTGACTTTTAAAATAAATCATATTCAATTTACATAGATAAAATTGATAAAACTGTCATTTTATGGTTGGAAATTTATTTTTTATGCATTCTTATTTTATAGAATATAAATTTTATTAAATAAACTAATTATCAGTGATGATGAAATATATTTGACATGATAATTATTAGATATTTATTAATTCAGTAAATAATAGAATATATGAGTGAGACTACTTAATATTCAAAAACGATATTTTCCTATAAAACAGTTTCTCATTATATCAAATCATTTTATTTAAATGTTAACTTAAAAATAAATAAAAAAACAATTTTAAAAATGGTCAATATATCTAGATTAATGATAGTAAAATATTTTAAATAGATTTTTTTGTTTCCTAAGAAATGATTTTTAGGTGAATAGTAAAAAATATAGTTTTTTTGAATAATATAAATTTTAGTAAATTATTCATATATAGGTATGAATTTGGAATTCATGAAAAAATTTCTCAAACCAAATATGAATTTTATAGGTGAATTTATAATTTCATAATTTTATTTTCTAATAAAGAAACCAATATGTTATAATTTATAAAATTAAAAGTATTTTATCAAAAACTATTTTAACACATTATACATTTAAATTTCATATTTAATTTTTATGACATTCATTTGTTGAGTAAAATTAAATTTATATAACATTTAGAATTAGTGGTTAAAAATTTTATAATAAGGACCACATTATTTTAATTAATAAATATTATGTTATCTTAGGTAATAAGTGGTTACCCTAGTAATAGATAAAATAGTAAATGTAATAATACATGGGTCAAGGCAATTGAAATATTATAAAAACAAGTATATAATTTAGTAAAATAGGATTGTATACACCTAATATCATCAACATTACATTATATATCTATTTTGTAACCATGCTACATGTTTAAATTTTTCTTTCTTTATAATATATTGGAATGTTTACAAAAATGAAATTCTCACTACTTATAATAGGGGAATCTCACTACCCCTTAAAGGCACTCCTTAAATTTTAGTTTCCTCTTGAAACCCTAGAAATTTCTAATCAAATAAAATACTATATCAAACTATTTACCTTATTTTCACCAAATATTATCGTATTCTATTAATTTGTAAGTGGTTTTCCTAGGAAACTTCAATGTTCTCAAAATGATTAAATATTTTTATTTTATTTTTTTTCTATTTTATCTTCAATTTATAATTCCCATATAACTATATAAATACATTAGTAATTATTATATACTAAATTATTATATATGATGGTAATATTCATTAATCATCATTATATATTTTTATTATGAAAATTGAAATTACAATTCGAACATTGTGCAGACTACTACCTCTAAGACACAACATGTTTTTTCCATTCACCACAAAAAAAATCTATTACATAATTTAATTTTAATAAAAAAATTAATATTTATATCATTTTATTACTCTGAAATTAAATACCCCATTACTCATTTCTCCATTTTTAAGGAAAATGAATCTCTCAATTATATTTAGCTGTGGATTTCCACCATAATCGAATGATTGGTTTTTATTTTTCTATTCATCACCACTTTACATTTATTGTTCAAAAGATGTGATTAAAGTATAAATATTATGTTTATTATATCATTATAGTTATTTTATGTCAAATTTTAGAACTTATTATGTAAGGAAACCACCTTAAACATCACAAATCCTACTTTTTTATATTATAAATTGATTTATTTAATTTCTAGATATAATTATGGTTTAGAGTTTTAGAAAAGTATGTTGTAACTATTACATACCAAAATAATATTTTACCAAATGGACACATATTACTAGTATCATTTTTTCCCAAAATATTAACCAATCAAATAAAACATGAATTTTTTCTCCAGAAAAATCGTCACCACATTCATTCATGACCTCTTCAGTTCCTTTACCCATCCTCAAACACTATAAAAAAACAGTAAAATGTGGGATGAAAAAAAACCATAGTAAGGGAAAAAATAAAATACGTCATTAGTACAATAAAAGACATTAAATCCAATAAAATACATACCTTTATCACATTATTCATTGACCTTAAGAAATAATGTTTTCCACATGGAAAATAAAAACATTTTTTAAAACAATAATTTTAAAACCAATAAAAAGCATAAATAAAACAAATTTGAAACTTGGGGAATAATATTAATATAACTCTTGAATATGGAATAATCATTATGGTTATACATGGAATTAAAATCATGTTTACACATGGAATAACCATCATAGAAAATTCCCAAAATATATAAGGAGAATACTAATCAGAAAACTATGACTAATATTTGGAATAACCATCACAGTATATTCGAATAATGACACATGATTAACCTAATGGTTTTACATATCCACTTTAAAAAATTAATTTGTGATTAATAATGTGCTCAAATTCCATAGGATTCTAAAATAACCACTTGTCATAATAAATAATTCCTCAAAACCATAACACATTACCTATGGGATCGAATCGTAAAAACATTTCTATTCCTATAAAAACATTTCCTGATATTAAAATTTCAATTCTATTTTAAAAACCTTTTTGAACAAAAAAATATAATGCCTTGTAAAGGATTAATAAAATAAAATAATGGTCATAGTGGCAAGATATTTTGTTTTCACAATAAATGTTAAAATAAAACATTCCATTTTGTATTTGTGTAAGGGACACTAAAATTCTATATAAAATATTCAATAAAATATTCTTTTTGAAAACCATCAAAAGAGAGTCAACAAAACAAAAACATTCCATAATAATTAACTTACATCCATATAAATATATCCATCAAATACATTTAAAAAATTATGATATGTTAGAGAAATAAAGTCTACTAAGGGAATCTTTAAAAGATAGTTTCTTAAAATGAATGTCCATTATTCTGACTGAGTAATCATGTATATTTGATATCTTCTAGGAAAATAAATAAATAAATTTTATTTTAATTCATAACAACGATTTTTAAAATATAGTAATCCTTTTATTTTATATCTTACATTTCAATATTTATTTTGTTAATCCATTATATTCACATTGGATGTTTTGATGATATTCAGTTTATAAGTCCATAGTGACATAGCTATGCTAACTATGGTCAAAGTGGTCCTTACTCTATCATCACCAAAATTATTATCATAAAATAATATTCTATTTAATTTATAAATTATAATTTTAAGTTTAACTATAAAGAATGGTTATTAAAAACAACTATTTTACAATCATTGAGATGGTAAGTCGTACGTATGCTTCAGTAATGTTTTAATGTTTCAATAATCATTATAAAAAGAAAATATAAATTATTTTATTCCTAAAAAATGATTATAATATCATAAATATATAATAACTATTTAAATATACTTATATATATATTCCATGATATGTGGTGATGAAAAATTATACACCTATCTTTGTAGAGGGAGTAATCCACACATACGCATGAACAATGTTATCATTTTTCAAATAAAGAAAATGTAAAATGGTATGTGATATATTAAATTTTGAAAAATTTAAATATGAAATTAGTATCATTTATAAATAATTTTTTAAATATTATAACTAAACTTGATATAGAGTGATGGAAAATAAATTATATCGGTTCGCGAGGTGGTAGTCTGTTGTAAACATGAATCATGAAATCCTCTCCTAAATGATGGAGGTTGGAAAAGGATAAACATTATTACATAAACATAATAGCATATCAGTACATTTGGTATACTGTAATAAATATTTTATAATGTTTTAATTTCATCTCTAAGTGGTATAAGAAGAAATATAACTGAAATTTCAAGTTAGACATAATCCATCCTTTCAGAGAAACTCAATTTTGAAACACATTAATAGCACTATGGTTTTCTTCTACATAATCTAAGGAACATCTATTATTATTTTATAAAGTTATTTGGGTTTAATTTTGTAAATTAAATTGGGTTTTTAGAGTTATGTGAATGGAATAATAGATTCTTTTTTATATAAGAGGGGATGGACACTTATGGATGTTTTCATAATATTAAGTTAATATGAATTAATTTACAATTTCAAATGTATCAAAAATTATTAATAAATAAGAATGTATTAGGTTGGGTAAAAAATTTTATATAATAAATATTTTAAAATTTTTAATAACATTTTTACCTGAATGACTTTTTCTTATCCCTTAGTCATCCATTTCGAAAATTACATCACTATTTAAATGTTCTACACATTAAGGGTTAATATTGTTAAAATAAAATAAAAAATAATCTGTAAATGTAATATGGATTAAATAATTTACCATATAACATATTTGTATCTTAATACATGTTTGTTATAATTTTATATCATTTAATAAAATATTATTTTCAAAAAATATAAATAATGTCAATTTTAGACTATTCATTTGCATTGATTTTTTATAACATAAATAAAAGAATAAAATTTTATTATAAAAAAATTATTAGATCAGAAAAATTTTACATTTATATATAAGTTTATTATATCACAGTAATTATTTAAATTATATTAATTATAATATTTTTAATATATTGACATTTGTTTCCCATTAATTGAATAATTACCGCATCAAAATTGCATAAATATTTAACATAATTATTTCTTCCCATAAAATTAAAAATTCATTTTCATGATGAAGATAAATCATTTATATTTCAAAACTATATTTATAACAAAAAATATACTTTGGTTATCCTAGATTAACAAATATTATAATTATGTAAAACAAGATTGTTACATTTTTTACTTTTCAACATGTTAAATATTATAAAGGATATAATCACATCCAAATGGAATTAAAAGTAAATATACAAAAATAATTAATGATTATGGATTAAAATGACTCATTAAATAAAATATTGAAAAGTTTAATCTTCATTCTAAAGTCATAATCATTTTACATCTCACCATTAATTACCAAAATTACAATTTACAATGGTAACAAACATTACAAACATTATTATTAATATTGATGAAAAAAAGAGAAATATTTAAAAAAGTTGACCACAATGATTTCCAATATATAATCCAATTTTTAAAATTCATAACACATAACATAAAAAATTTAATTTAATAATCAATAGGAAAACTGCAATGAAAAATGGTTTTTGAGAAAAATATCAACTCTAAATATAATTTTTTAATAATAATTTGAAGTATTAAATTTATTTCAAAATATTTAATTTTATTATAACAAATAATAATTAAGTAATTAAATTTTATAACTAAATTATAAAATTATTTTAATTTGTAAATACATTAAAATAAAATACAATTATTAATAAAAAATGATATTCTGTACAATTTTTTGTCAAATCAATCATTTCAAAGGATTCCAAAAAATTTAAAATAAGATAATTTTTTAATTTATTATCTCTAAAATGGAATTAACTTTTTTTAAAAATAAATTTCAAAATTATTTGAAAAGTAATTATAATAATCACCCCTTAAAATAATAAAAACCTATTTTTGAGAAAATCACATTTTTAAATAATAAAATAACCTTTCTATAAATTGAGTTACTATATAAAAAAAAATAATAAACAATAAATAAATGAGTAATAATATTATATATTCCATAATTTGGTTAATACTATTATTTTATACAAACTTAATAGCTTATTCATAATAGTCACACTCAAATAATAGTAATTCACATTTCTTTTAAGCTGAGTGTTGTTTATTTTATATACTATCGAACATAGAATTTTTTTATTTAAATATAATAATATTTAATTATACCTACCCTAATTAATAAATTTATTCATCATAATATTAACATGTGTTTAGTAACCATGTTATGAAATTTCAAAATACCCTTGTTAAAATCCCACATCATAAAATGGGTCAGTAAAACAACCTCTTAAAAATATTGAATGGGAATTATGATGGTCATCTCTAATAAAAAAATAAGGTTTCAAAATAGGATCAAATTATTGGGATATAAAAAAAATGGATATGAAAAAAAACAAACTCTCGAGTACAAAAAATTGGGTTAGAGAACATGGTCAGGAAAAATATATTGATCACAAAAATATAAATCTATAATGGGTTGAAATACCATTAATTTAATGATAAGAAATGTAAAAAAAAATATTTTTTAAAAATAATAGTTGTAATTATGATGGATTATTGTACATCCAAAACTAGAAACATAAGAAAATATAGTTACTTGTCAAAACAAATTTCATCTTTTAATTATTTTCTATAATAAACTCATATTTTTTCAAAGGATGAGTATTCAAGATACATTTTTATTTCCTAAAGTACTATATTAAACTTATAATGGATCATATTATAAACAAAATGGTTAATAAAAAATTCATTATATGTTAATAAATTAATGAAAAATATATGATTAGGTCTAGATAAGATAATTACAAAATGAATAAACCATCATATAAAAAACAATTCTTTAATTTCAAAAATTCAACTCCAATACCCAAAGTTCTACTTAGACCAGTAAATAAATAAATGTCAACATAATTCATTAAAATATTTCTAACTAATATTTATACCAAAAACTTATAATTATTTTATATCACCCTTTTATTTTAAAATTTTATAATAAAGTTCGACAGGGTATTCAACAAGCAACACTGAGCTTAAACGATCTATGAAATATAAAAATATTATATCTAAGCTATTAAATTTGAGGGTATGAATAATATTAAAAAAATTATAATATATATATGTACAAATAAATATAAATTATTAACAAATTCATGGAAAATAATAATTCAATTTTTATAATAGTAATTTGATTCTTCAAAAATATATTTTCTTCAAATGTGATTTTTTATTAATTTTCTTGAGAAACTATTCTAATTATATTTTTAACATTTAGAATATTCATTTACCAAAATAAAATTAGTTTTTCAAATAATCATATCATAAATATATTTTGGTGAAATATTAGTAATTTTCTACGAATATTGATTTTTTACTGAATAGTGAAAAATACCATTTTTTGTAAAACATTAATTTCCTTTCAATCTATTAACTAATTTTAATATACCAATATGTTTTTATATGATATAATGTTACATATGTATTACATAGTTATATTTAATTCATTTAATTTAGTTTTAATTATCATTATATTGGATTTTAGTTTATGTTTATTTTTTCATTTAACAACGAGGCTTTTCGGTAAACTATTTTCAAGATCATAAAATTTTTCATTTTTAATTAATTAAAAAACCCCATAATTATGAATTTTTAAAGGAGATTAATATATTTTATATCAAAAAATTTTAATTTTTATTCAAATAATTGTTAATATTATGCACATATTTAAAATAATAATCATCATTTTCAGGAGAAATACACTTTTTTAACCCCGATTTTTCATCATGTCTGTGTATTTAAATTCAAATTGAATTTTTTCACTTATATGAATTGAATTTGGTAAAAATGATTTCACATTTGGAATCATCATTATTTATATTATAATTTTTTTTTAAATTAATTTCAACTACAATTAATAAGTAAAATAGTAAAACATTAATTACAACGTTTAATGTTATTATGGGTTTACCGTATGAAAAATCTAAAATGATTACTATTAAAATGAAAAACAAGCATATCTAAAATCAATTTTATGACCCTATTTTTGAAATTATATTATACATGAATAATAAATGGACTATTTTTTTCCTCTTGGAATATAAAAAACGTGGGTACACATTTCTCTTTTAAATCATTACACGTGTTCTACTCACCAAACTTATAAAATGACTCCACCACTAATCTCATATTTAAACCTTAAATGAAATTTTCATCACCCAAGAACTACCAAAATTCCATTATAAATAATCCCCCTAACCTATATTCATTTTAATTATCATAAATACATCCTATGAAGTCTTTTGGTGATAACCTAATGTGGTTGTTTGAAGAAGATGTATCACACTTAACATATCATTTTAATTTATTTCTTCTTTCACCTCATTAAAATATTGTAAAATTATTTTGTTAAAATAATTCATATATTTAACATAGATTAGGATATTTTTATGTTTTTTATAGCATAAATCCATTTTTTCTTTCATCAAAAGGGATTTGGAATCATCATTTGTGTGTATGGAGGACTACCTCCTCATGAACTGATTTATTTCATTTTCCATCATCGCCTCTCACATATTTTTATAATGATGTACATAATATATATATATATATATATATATATATGGTATTTTTTACAAAATTATATTTTTTTGTTATTATATCACAAATATATTTATACATTATATTCCTTAGGGGATACTATAAAATCACTCGTGCATATAATGGACTACCGCCTCATGAAGCTATAAGATTCATTTTCACTAATAAAATAAAAGGAAGATAGTAAGGATAATGATAATAAATACAAGTGATAAAAATGATATTATTATGGTATTAATGACATATATATAAATATTAAAAGATATTAAATAATTTTATTTCATACACTAGAAAATGGTAACAAAATTTGTGCGTGTTTGTGGATGTATTAATCTTGCCTATATATGCCCTACCATCTCATTGATCATAACATAGTTCATTTTTCAAAAACAAATTTCAGGATTATTTAAAATATATATATTTTATTTATAAATAAGATAATTATTTCATGAATATAATTATGTATATGTTGAATAAATTTCATTTTTTATCATGTCGAACAAACTAAAGTCAATTGTTATCATTGAATTAAACATCCTAAAAAAAACGATTTTGAATTATCTTATTATGTTTTAAAAAATGACATTAAAAATATATAAAATATCTGATTTAGGAGTAATATATTAATCCTGTGAATTGTTCTTATGAATCCAAATAATTTGTGCAATATTATTAAATAGGATTAAAGGATATAAATCAGAATTCTGTACTCAAGGTAAAGGTTTTTCATCATATGTTTATTTTTTTGAGACATATTCCATATTCAACGCTACTATTTATTATCATACCCCCTCCCACAATAGATGTTACAATGAAGGGATGGAGATAATGAAACCATGAGTCCCTCCTCTAGTAGGCCTTGGGTTGGTGAAAAGCATCGAGGGTATTAAATTCTCAAAATATTTGAGGCACTTCCCAGTATTTAAATGAACACGATCAAGAGATGGGAAAAAATTACCAAATAACTCTAATAGACTATATATAGGTAAACCAAAAACACTTTAATAATGAATTAGTAAAACAATATGATACATATAAAATTATATAAAGTAAATACCAAAAATACAAGTCTATGGCAGTAACCTAAAAACAAATCCATCACAACTAGTAATGTCCATCCTATTCCCCCAAATTCTTCCTTAAAACCTCAAATTAGTTTATATATATAGGTAAATAGTAATAGGTATACTCATTAGGGTCATAATAAAGGCTTCAATTTCACATGTTAAAAGATCATGCTAATGCACCATTGAACAAATAGTAGAACCAATATCACCTAAAATGATCAACTATCCAAACCCAACAACACCATCAATCGCACACCATATTGAGCATCCTATATAATAATATACCATTTATATAATTAAAAATAATGGTTACCCACTACCTCTTTTCCACAAATTTTCTACTCCCATTCCCCAACATCGAACATCCTATGATCCCATCCTTCCACAAATATCACAACAAATCTCTCCAGCACAAACAAGTGCCACACATCAAATCACGTACCATCTCACCTGAACACACCTGGGCCACACACCACATCACATATCATCTAATATAATCCTAAAGAAACATGATAAAACATATCATACATAATCCCAAAGAAACTTAAGAAACATATCACATCACATCCCAGAGACACATGGGACCACACATCACATATCACTCGAAAACAACTTGGCCAAATACCATATCTCGTCACATTATATCTCAAAGTCACATGGGAACAAAAAAGATATCTCATCACAAATACAAGTAGTACCACAAATTATATCTCATTATGATGACACCTGAGACCACATTTCACATCTCCCCCAAAATCACTTGATCTACATATCACTGCTGACAGAAGAGAGGGGAGAGTGGGTTATCAAATAATTTATATTGATACCATCCAAGATGTTAGGGAAAATAGGCGGAACATAGAGCATATGATCTTTGTTAAGGTTATCCAACTTGGGTGGGGTGTGATTAAAATAACATAAACATATATGATATAAAGATAAAACACAATAACAAACCAATGGTTTTAGATCAACAACACTAGCACACACCACATCACCACCATGTACTATATGTTTTCCATCATTACTGCTTCCACCCATAAACACAATTTCAAAACAATCTATACAATATTTTCTGTATTCAAATTAAAATTTCATCCAATTTTATTCATTATCCTTTTTAGTTCATTTTTAATCATTCAATTCATTCAATTAAATTTAATCCATTAATCAAATTCCAATTTTAACCTCATTATATTTAATTTACAACTCATTAATATATACATTTCATTCAGTATATTAATTTATTCATCTATACAATGGGAAATTAACAAAACTACACCAAAAAACTATCACCACAACACCACACATTGACCATCATCATCAAACCACATCACCCAAGTCATATCGCATCAAAAAAACAACAACACATCTCATTCATCTTACAACCACAACATTCACATAACACAACCACTGCACCACAACCACTACTCTACAAAATCTATACCACAACCACTATTCCACAACATCTATTCCACAATCACAATAATAACCCTCACTATACATACATTTACATTACATAACTTTTGTGGAATACTTAAAACTTTACCAAATTAGATGCTCAATTACAATATTAGTTTATTTCCTTTGGGATCATGGAGAATTAAACACTTGTACATGATCGAGCTACATTATCTACTACTAGGTTCTCATGAATATCATCATTATTATACACATAACACATAATACATATATTCATAACATAGGGAAGGAAATATAAAAATGGGCAAGCTTAGATGATCATTAAGGGTAAACTTTGGAGACATATAAAAATAAACATGATCACAAGGGTATGAGAACCTGATCATAATAGTATAAGATCATACCCTTCATATTAAAGGTCATAAAAAATAATCCTAGAATTAAAATTGGGAGTTCATAAGACACGGGTCATAAGGAAATAAAGAAATAGGTCTTGAAAGCATAACATAGAAATAAAACATCGAATTGTGGAAAACACATATGTATATAATATGATTTCTATAGTAGTCAAGTCATTGCTTACAAGGATATCTTAGTAGCATGGTTCCACTCTCCATACCATCTTGGTATTCATGGTTCACTCTCAGGGTCATATTAAAATCATTATTTCACTCATCATACCATCTTGGTTGTTACAGTTCACTCCCATGTGCATCATAGTAGCATGATTTTACACCTAATACCATACTTGTAGTCATGGTTCACTCACATAGCCATCTTAGTAGTCAAGGATCATTTTGAAGACCATCTTAGTCTATCTCATGAGATATAAAACATTACCCAATGATTTGGAGAGAGGTATATGTCCCTCCTATATCATAATAAAACCAAATTTACATGTAGCACAGAATATTAAATAATCATATCACAACCCATGAAATGAAATGAGTATCATAAACATGTAATCTTATCATAACCTGTGGGAAAGGGATAGGTTTCATAATCATTTCAATTGATAATTAACCATGAAAAAAAGTGGGTTTCATATAAATAGATCTAGATAAAGATAGGATTTAAAATACATATAACCCATAAAAGAGAAATTGGTTTCATAAACATATAACCCATGAATATGAAAAAATTCATAACCATCAAGAAATATAATGATATCCTATATAGAGAAGGAGTATGAATTAAAGCTTTAGGTAATTTTATATAAAGTCATGAGTAACATTAGCAGATGTCATCTTAGATGGAAAATAATTTTGAAATATATTTCAAATACATTTCTCAAAGAAAATATCTATTATTCTTCAGAAGACACTTTTTAAATATTTAAACCCCTTTGAGAACCAATTTTTTAAAAGTAAACATGAAATATTATAAAGAGATCTTGAAAAAAATTTTAAACCCATTTTACTTGAAAACATACAAAAGAATCATGAAATATTTTTGAAAAAAATTTACTTGAAAACTTATAAAATAATTATGAAATCCTTTTGAAACCATTTTCCTAGAGAAATTATCAAAGAATATTGAAACCATTTTCCTTGAAAACTTATTAAAGATGATTGAAAAATTTTTGAAATCCATTTTCCATGAAAACATATAAAATAATATATAAAAACATTATGAAAATTATTTTCCTTTAAAACATATAAATGAATCTTGTAAAAAATTTGAAAATAGTTTTCCTTGCAAAAATATAAAATAATCAGGTAAATCATTTGAAAACCATTTCACATGAAAATTTATAAAAAATAGCCATAAAACCATATAAATTACTATTGAATGAATTTTGAAATAAAATTTCCTTGAAAAATATAAAATAACCTTAAAATTATTTTTTTAAATACATTCCATGAAAATAACTTTCAAAACATATAATGAAATCCTAAACTAGTTTTGAAAACCATTATTTTCAAAATATAAATTAAAAAAATTATTAAAAATTAACCTTTTAAACTTGAAATGGAATCCTCACATAAATGATGTATGGAAAATCATTACAGGTCGTACGAGGTGAAAAGAAAATTTCTTTTTCATCGTAAAAATATTAGAAAAATGCCTTATTTAGAAAGAAACTATACAGTTCCTTTAAAAACATTTGTAAAAGACAAAAAGGGTTAAAAATTTATTTTAATGATTATAGTAGAAGAATATAATATTTTTGGAATCCATTTTTAAAAACATCATTTTGAAGGGACACAAATTTGCGACTGAAGAGAGGGTAAAGTCAAGATTTCATAGAAAACACACTCTTAACTATATTTTGAAAAAATTGTGGAAAAATTGTACCAATACATGAATATATCATAAATATCCTTAGTAAAATAAACATAATTAGTGTTATTGAATGATTTATCATAATATTTCATAAATGGAAGCATAATCATAAACAATCTCCATAAACAATGAGTGTGTTTGAATAAACATCATATAACTTAATAACATTGAATCAAACACCTAATTTTAGAAAATAAAATTAAATAAAGAATTAAATATTATAAAAGGAATTATATTCATTATATAACATGTCAAATATATTATATACACCTTATATAAAAATCTAGTTTCATAACATGGCATGTGTCTCAAAAAATAAAAATTGAGACGAAATTACATTACCAATTTGGTGAATTTTGAAACAAAAAACCCATGAAAAAAATATCATAGATGGAAATGTAATTAAATATAAATTTATGAATAATAATCATAGAATACATTAATATGTAGTAAATACAACACATAAGATAAAATATGGGTGAACATGGCATGTATCTCACAAATATAAAAAGTGATTGAAATTCCCTTACCTTGTGACTTGATTCTCATTATAATAGTTAAAAACACATTTATAATACATTTAGGATTATTATAAATAATTTAAAAAAACCTATTATGAAATATAATATCATATATGGATTCATTATGACTTTATATTACCCACCTCTTAAGAATTGTATGTTAATGTCCCACTTTGGGTAATATTCTCCTTTTCCCTTCACATGTGTATTAATTTGTTATTTCATTGTTGATTATACTAATATCATGATTTATATAATGTTAAAAATGATATAAATATAATTTATATAAAGTTTATTTTTATTATAATAATGTGTAAAATAAAGAAGTATGAAATTGAATACACCATTCATTGAGACGATAGGTCGTACATATGAATGAACATTGTTTCCATTTAATTTTATTATTGAAAGAAAGAATATAAATGATATATATATATATATATAATTGTTCTGGTATCATATTTATATCATATATATCATATATATTCACTAAATCCATCCTTAATACATTCCATGTATTGTGTGAACAAATCATATAACTTTGATGGGGCGGTAGTCCACACTTCCTTAAACAAAATCATTGTATTTACACCAAATAGAATGTATAAATATATGTTTTGAAAAAATATTTTCGAAGATTAAAGAAATAATAAATATAAAATATTACATATATAAATATAGTTTCCATCATAATGTCCATAATGAGAAGTGATAAAGAAAATATTTACAATAATCATTTAGTGAGGTAGTAGTTCACCGTACACATAAACAATATTATTGTTACCCATTAGATGAGTTTTTTTCTATGTTTAGGTAAAAAAAATAGAATAAAATCATATAAGTATATTTATAATACATGTTTTTTTATAATTATGGAATAAGATTAATTGGGGTGGTGGAGAATGAAATTAAATAAAAGGATCTTGTGGGAGGGTGTTACCTCTTAATGAGGTAATTCCTTTTGGTTTTCACCAATGGGATTACATGGAAATATTTCTTACAAAATATTAGATTAAATGATGAATGGATGGAATTTGGGAAGTTTATTGGGTAGATCTTGGCCTAGACTATGTGGTTTGATAAGTGTGAATAAGAGGGAGAAGAATAGGCCTTTAATAGTGGAGGAGGAGTTGTGCTCTTGTAAATTTTGGGAAAAGGAATTCCATAAACGTTTTTCAATTTAAGGTAGATAAAATAATGAACCCAATTATATCCAAAGGATTATTGGGTATAAATAAGTACATACAATGGATCTTGTACAATTTTCTAGGACCTTTCGGGTCATAAATGTAAGGTTTAATACTTTTTAAACATATTTTTTTCACTTAATCTTTGTAATTAATTTTAACTAAATTAACTAATAGTTTTTTTATAAAATTAATTTGACCTTATTAGACATCATAAATTATTATTATTTCAAATATTTAATCCAATTTTCAAAATTACAACCACATAATTGGCATAAATTAATTTCAAATTAATCTCATAGTCAGGTTAATAATGCAGGTTTTTAAAGTAAAAAGCCTTTAAATGTTTTCTATGTTTATTATATCCAATTTAAAATTTAAATTTATTCCAATAACCTAAATTTAATTAATTGATAAAAATATTTTATAATTTTTCTTTAAAACCAATTTAAAATATAATTTCACTTATAAATACATTCAATTGAAAAGCAGTTTTGAAATAAATTTATGTATTTTTCACTATTATTTAAAAAATGAAACATCAAAGAAACATACAAAAAATTTATCATTACTTAAATTTTATGTTTTTATTTCAAATATGATGTTTATTTTGACATATATAATCCATAAAATCTCCATAAATTGGATTTAAAATAGGTTCTCTCTTAAAAGGCGTTAAAACTACCTTTACAAAAACAAATGTTTTTATACAAAAAATTGGGATTGTTATTATATTAAGCCTATAAAATCTATTGTATGAATATAAATAATATTTTTTTAAAATAATATATATATATATCCCATTAATATCACTCACTAATTTTAATTAATTTAATTTATTTGGGTATAACAGATTTGTCGGCATAAAAATAATAATATTTTCTTATATATTCATTTATAATTAATTTGTAAGAAATGAATTAATTAAATATTTTTGTAAAAAATCTATTTTTATAATATACATAACCCTTTTTAATAACCACTAATTTAATGGTTAAGTTATATCTTATTATGTCAAATAGTAATATTTTTATAATATATTATTTCTTGGTAAAACTCAGTCTTCCATGATACGCAAGCCATTGAGGAAAATCGTTGTTAAATTCAACACAAGATAACCTCATTTTTTGGTATAGGGAATGATATAAATTATGTTACATGTAGTTTATGATTTAATTGGTGTTACATATAACTTAATCCAAACGTGGTGATTTAATATAAAATAAACTATCTTGAGTGTGGCGCGAAATGGAAAATATCAAAAAGATAAAATTAATTACAAAATTATATTTCAAAAAACCATAGGGTTTTACAATATACCTATCTTAAAATGATTTTTTCCTCAAAATTCATCTAGGTTATCAATGGTTTAATACTTTAATGCTTCATTTATAGAAACCCACATTATAAAAATGATTACTAAATCATCCATTAAAAAGGGAATTTTTCAACCGTAATGGTTACCCAAAGTAACTCATAACGAGATTACCATATAGGTGAACATAGGTGGGAAGTGAAAAATTAGACATGGAAGAGAAATATTACCATCATTTTCTGATATATAGTGACCGAGAATAAGGTAATGATAATGTTAACAATAAAAAAACCATAAATCTATGATGACCTAAGGGACTTTTTGATTCATTAGAAATGAAGGTACTATGAAATTTTTTTTTGATTCAAGATAAATTTTCCTAATGTAGAATAATTTTAATGAAAATTTATACTTTCACTATTTTAGGACGATTTCACCCTTTGTTGTTCATTTATCCACTTCACATCCTCCTCTAAAAAGGAAGGTTAATTTTTCATTCAGAAAGTACTAATAGATTATGAGATATACAAATTTCTATCCAATTTTTTATAAGTAATCATCAACACATTATAGTTTGAAAATGATATCCAATATTCACATATCCTCATATAGAGAGATAAAACATTAGTGTTACTAAATTCAACTGATGTTTAACATAAAATTTCCATAATTGGTTAACCTTATAATCCTTCCAAAAGATGAAAAATCAAAGCATTAGAAAGAATGTCATGAAATAGTCTTATCATTGATCCCCCATATGTCACAAATTATTACTTGGTTATCACATTTCAATCATGTGAATACCCACAAAGTAAATCCTATTGAAACATGGTTATAATGTGAATTACCATAAAACCTTTTGAAAAACATGCTTTATTCCTTATTATAATGATTAAAAGACACATTCCTTAAATCAAAGAAGTTTTAAATTTCATCCTCAATGACATAGATCACTTTTTAAATAATAAATTCTAGGGAAATATGTACCATCTAATTTACCAATTCATATACATCATGTCATTATCAAAATATCATTATCTCAACATTACGAATTAATTATGGGTAACCTTACCTTAATAAAAATATCACATTTCCATGAAATAACCTTGCTATGTCTTCATAACCATTAAAAATGTCTTTTAAATCCTAAATGAAAAATATATACTAAAAATACTTATATATTTCATGATTCATATATCATAGTACATTAATTAAAAAACATAAAAAATCAATTCATCTAGACTTAATCTTAAACCATTACTATGGATTCATCAATATATTCCTTAATAACTCATTCCTAGAATATGAAATATAAAAAATGACTTAAGGTTATTCAACCAAAATCTAATCATGATTATTTTTTTAATTTAAACAATACTGGAAGAACATCACATACCTTTTACATGTCATTTACAATATCTTTATCTTCAAAAGTATTACCAAAAATCATACCACATTCCTAATTCTCATTATGGGATTTATTCTTGGGAAATTTATTATCAAAATTCCCACAAATTCAACATGCAATTCATTAAATTATTACCACATTCCTTATAGTTATATTGATTAAATAAAACCATAATGTATATTGTGGAAAAAATTTATCGCACTAGGATACCATATAATCATGAAAAATTACTTATAGGGTGACTAAATCATGGATCCAACTTCTATAATACATTAAATGAAATTAAATGACCTAGGATACCATCAAAACTATAACCCAACCTGACCTACCACATACATGAAGGGCTTTACTGATCCCAATGGGCTGGCAACAAGCACCTGGGCATCGAAAAAAATATAGAGGGAATGATTTTTCTCAACCTATATGAACACATGGAATATACATATACATAGAAATGAAAGATACAATGGAAGTTTAATTAATATATGCCATAAATTTAAGATGATAGTAGAAATAAGACAACTATAAAAGTAATTATAACTTCAAAAAACAAGTCCAACTACAAATGGCTAGAACCAAATATCTACTCTATGTTATGGTGTGGAGAATCCCCACCATATCACCCCATCCATTCAACCCAGAAAACATGAAACCATACCATCTCAATGTGGTTCCCTACCCTTCCCTACAATGGTAGACATACGAAGGTATACAAACCACCAAATAGGTGCATAGTTTGTGAGATAACAAGCTCAATAGGAACCCACCCAGGTGTTCTATAACTAGTATCTATATAAAAATTCATATATGATCATTTTAAATAAATCATGGCATGATAAAAAGTAAATATATTTTACATAAAACATAGTAAACATTCCCTTTTTCATAGTTTTACATAAAAAATAGGTATAACAATTTCAAATCGGATTTCCATATCATTCCATCACCAGAAAAAACATGCATATAAAGGCTAAAAACAAAAAAATCCATGAAATATAGAATAGAAGAATAAGGATCATCAGCAAGGATAACTATATGTCATTCTAGAAGACTACCCATACTATAATCAATCAAGTTCACAATCCACCTCCTAGAACATAGGCATAAGATCTAATGTAATACCCAATGATTAAACCCACTAACAAAGTCAATATCAGTTACCCAGAACAACAATCCTAGGAAACAGAGAAAATCACCATGAAAAAACCCCATAATAATTAAAAAACATGGACAATTTCCTCTAGGCAAACCTTCCACCGAAGTACTCATGGTGACCAATGTGCATGATTTCACAATTCAAACCAATTCATTGAAAATAATTTTCAATCCATTTCACAAATCCATTTCAATGCTACAAAAATACACTTTTTCTATCAATTTATCAATAATTAGAGAAAATAAATTTTTCATTAAAACCATTTTTAACACATATAAATAAACCATGTGAATCCCTTATATTAATCATTTTATAATGCAGAAAGAACAAAGTTCCCCAACATAGGCTAGAGGTAGAACCACCTAGCTCAAAACTCCAATTGCACATGCTCGCAATGGGATCCAATAACAACGAAAGACTAATGATGATAAAGAAGGACCTATAATCCAAAACACTTATAACAATATTAATCCAATTTAGAAAAAAGGGGTCGGTGGAAAAAATGAAACCCACATACCTCAATAATGTATGCCTAACGCACAACAAACAATAATGTAATGGCCTCTATAAAGAGATCACCCAAAGGATTTTTGAAGAAGTCATGAGGAATCACCAAATTAGAAAAACTGGTCTAATTACACAATTAAAGGGCACTATGGTGATCAAAGACTATGAAAAAGAGGAAAGATCACTAACCCATAGAGATTCACCATGACCACAATGAAGATCAAATTCTGGTTGGATCATTCCAGAATAAGTGAAGTCTCCCAAAATTGCATGGATATTTCCCAAGGTCAATAGGAATGATGTCTGATGAAATAAAATGAAAATAATATCCACAAACATTTTTTAAAAAATATATGTGTTCCGTTACACAGCATATAACACGATTTCATAATTTGTAACTGCCAAGGTCCCATAGACACCAAAAAACCCATCGCCTCAGTTTAAAAACCACAATTCATATTAATTCCTGGAAAGTAAGGTCACTTCACATCATGTAACTTCTAATTATTTATAGTATTTGATGATATTCACTCATCCACTCTTACATGTCATGTTTCCTAGTTACATGGTGTGAATTCCTACTGTAGCCTCCAGAAGAATCTGTTTAATGCTAAGAGTCTAACAAATCTATAACATCACCATTATAGGTATCCCCAAAATTCCTTATCAGCACTATATAGAAAATGAGAAAATGAAAACCATAATGAGGTTAAATAAGTACCTGATAGATTGATAATGAGATGTTATAGACTCCCCACCATAAATACTTTTCATCCCTAAGAAGTCATGTGGATGATATAATCCCTATAAAAAATGAGGAAACTTATCCTTCATAAATTATTGAAATTTCCAATTCACATGAGAATCAGATTCATGTTTTTATATTTCTATGACCAATATAATTGAAATTCCATGCAAGAAATTCATTTGAGTGTTAGTGATCTCAACTAGTTTCTCCAAAACATAATAATCTAGATCTAACTCAATTTCTTCCCAACTGAAAACATGAACGGAATTAGGGTGAAACTTCCTAAGATGAGATATATAGAAAACATCATGAATACCTTTCAACCACTACTGGAAATATGACCTATACCAAGGCATCTAAACCAATGGTTTTTTAAAAACCGTTGGTATAGGTCCCCTTTCCCAATGGTTTGGCCAAACTGTTGGGAAAATCCACTTTGAGGCCACTTTTCCCAACGGTTTGGCCAAAACGTTAGGAAAGGGTGGGTACCTATCCCAACGGTTCTCAAAACCGTTGGGACAGGCCTTTCCCAAAAAATTTTAGAACCATTGGGATAGGTTCCCTTATTTTTTATGAGTACATTTATCGAATATAATCAAATAAATCAATATATAAATTACATATAAATATAGATATTTATATTTATCCAAATATATTCACAAAGGATACTCTAGGATAGTGGTAAAGTCATTGATATATAACGCGGAGGTTGTGGGTTCAAACCTCCACTAGAACTCTTTTTTATATATTTACCTATCCCAACAGTTTCCTTAAACTGTTGGGAAATACCTATCCCAACGGTTTGGAAAACCATTGGGATAGGTATTTCCCAACGCCAAATCACCCAACAGCTCCCCAAACTGTTGGTATTGGCTATACCAATAGTTTGGGGACCTATACCAATGGTTCCAAACCATTGGTACAGGTAATTTTTCCATTAATGAATTGAACCAAAAATGGAAAATAATAATTAACTTGGTCAAGCCACTATGTGACCTTAAAAGTTCCAACATATATTGGAGACAACTTTCCCTATTTTCCAAGATGACGGTGACCAAACTAAGGATAAACATTAAAAAAAACCTATCATCAATGAAAAAACCCAGAGGATGCTATTTATTTTTATATTATGTCATTCACCTATGTACTATAACTATCCATTCATGTTCATCCTGAATCATTATAGATGTCTCAGAGACCAAACATGGTCCAACTAAAGATACTTCACCCACCTCCTCCCAACAAAGAGGTGACCAGTATGGGTGACCATAAAATGCCTCATATGGACTCATTATTTTTCATATCTAATAAAGGTTATTGTAAACAAACTCATCCTCTCCTATATTGTTATCCCATAATCTATAGAAATCCAAGACATAGGCACAAATCATATCCTCCAAAATCTGAATCAGACGCTCCGTCTTACTATTTTTCTATGGATGGTATATTGTGATCAACATGACCTGAGTTCCCATTACATCTGGTATAATCCTAAAAAAACATGGTAATACTAGGATCTCAATCCAAAACAATGGAATAAGAACTCCCACGTAACCTCACAATCTTCTATACATATAGCATACCAAGAGCTTCAACCATATCAATGTCCTTGATCTAAATAAAATGATCAGATTTTGTCAACTGATCAATGACTAACCAGTTAAAATTTTCACTCAGGGTGTCTATGGTAGTCCAAGAAAAATCCATGGACACCTCATCCCATTTTCAGACCAGCACCATAAGAGGCTAAAGTAATTCATATGCTTTCAACTGCTCAATATTTATCTGTTAGTAGGTGTAGCAGCGAGACACATAATTTGTAGTGTATCTCTTCATACCCGACCACCAGAATCTCCATCTCATGTCATAATACATATTCATAGTTCATGGATGGATGAAAAAAATAACTATGAAAATAAAATAAAACTATAATCTTTAAATATATTGGGATGACAACATTCTTCCCAAAGTGAAGTATATTATCTAAAGAGAGTGACCAACCAGAATTGACATCCCCACTATAAATTCATTCTTAAATTTTACTAAACAAATCTTCCTATTGATAACTCTGAAAATAGAATCTAGGATATATAATGATAAATGAACACTATTCAGAACCATAACTAAACATCCACCTGATCATCCAAGTGAAACTATGTAAAAATTCCCATATGGTTCCACTCATCCTTCAATTCTAGAATATACTGTAAAATCCTTCTGATAAAACATGTAACTCATACAATTATGATCAAAAAATACTGTGAACCTTTCCCTAAATGGCAGTTCCACCAAAATTTAAGCACATTAATAACTGAGGCATACTCAAAATTATGATTAGGATAATTCATCTCATACATTAAAAGCCGATGAGTGCTGTAAGCTACCACATAGTCATACTGCATAAGAACGAATCTAAAAATAGAACCTGAAGAATAAAAAAAATACCATGTACCCCTTATCGGGATCAGGTAAGATCATAATATTATTTTATTTTAGAAGTCATTTCAGTTCACCAAAAAATGGATGACACATCTCATACCAGGTGAATTTCATGGATTTCATAGTAAGAGTAGTTAATAATAATGACAACTTAGACAAATAAATAGAAAAGCTCAGTTGTATCTAGCAATACCACAAATACTTCAAATTTAAAAGACCTTATATGGTTCTTTCCATGATAAAACAACAATCACCTTATCAGGATCAACTAATAATCCATTTTTAGAGATCTTATACCCTAAGAACATTATATCTTAAAACCATAAACTTCATTTTCATAGATTTCCATACAAATGTTGACTTCTTGTATTTTCTATATCCAAACTCTGATAGTGCTCATACACACATTCATATTTTGAATAAACCAGAATATCATCCACAAACATTACCATAAAAGTTTCATGATATTACTGAAATATCCAAATCAAAAAATCAATGAATCTTTAAAAGAATAATTCAGACAAAAAATCTTCAAAAAATCTTCATAATGGAAATACCCACTCTTGAAACACGTCTTCGATATATTAGACTCCCAAAAACTGAGAAAATGGTAACTCAACAGAAGATCAATCTTCAAGAACCACTTTTCCTTATAGAAAATAATCAAAAAAATAATCCACATGAGGAAAATCTATTTTTTAACTATTACCCAGTTCAAATTATGAATGTCCATGGACAACCGAAGTAAACCATATACTTTCTTGGAAAAGATCACATGGGATTTGAAAGGTGAAAAGCTAGGGAAAAACCATTTCCCAATAGGTTATCCAACTGAATCTTGAGCTCTTTTAGCTCTACTAGTGCCATACGATAAGAGGGTATCGATATTGGATGTGTAATTTCAACCAGTTCAACCATAGACTCTACCTCTCACTCTGGAGGAAAAATGAATAAGACATCTGGTAAAATGTATTGAATGTCTCGAACAACAATAGGAAGATCGACAATAGGATGAACATCATTGAGATAAAAGTAAATGGTATACAACAAACCCCTGAGATCTGGGTGGGAAGGCCATGCAAATCCGGATCTCAGGACCACCTCCCTTTGAAACACACGAGAGCTCCCATCAGTAATAATAATTAAGACATGACGATGATAACAATAATCCTCATATCAATGTGAGTAAATCAAATCTATACCAATGATGATTTCAAACAGATCAAGATCAAGAATGAGAAAATCCTAGAGTAACTTTATATCATCTATCATTAAAGAAAAAGAAAGACACTGAAACCCCTACTCTCTCATCTTCCCAAGTGGTGTCTCTAAATCTATTAAAAAGGAAATATTTTTTTTTTGGATTTTTAATAATATCAACAAGACATGCAGATATAAATGATTTTGAGGAACCATTATCAAATAGAGATATTTCTATTAAATGTGCAATAAGGATTGTACCCATCATTATTTTCAGATCTGCATTGACATTCCTTAGAAAATTATATACTACATAAAACTGCTTTACTCTTGAGGTATATGGCTAGAGCCCTATAGTCTTTGAAGCCTCTAATTGCACCACTGTAGCCTTTGGAGCTGACAAACCCGAACCATAACGATCAGTAGTCATAGCTTGATAGAAGCGCTATAAATGACCAATGCATCCACAAATGTTTCACATATTCATTAGAATATGACATGAATGTCTTCTATGTCTGATCATTCCAAACTAATAGAATGTTAGAGGTATACTACCAGTTTTTGGAGATGCTGAAGAATAGGGTCTCTATTAAGACCAACCTCCACCAGTCCGTTGATGATCCTATAACTTCCTCTTCTTCCCATGTTTTCGACTAAAGAAACAACTGTATGGAAGAGAAGATATTGAAAAGACAAATGTTCATGTCATATCTATCTCTTCCATAATATCATTTCTACCACCTTTGAATATGTAGAATGAATCAACATAAACTTTAACTATCTGATAACTTGTTTAAAAATCTACAAACACTTTTGAACCTTTAAATGGTCATTCGTTACCACGTTTAGAGAAAAAATGAACAATATCCACAAACCAATTGATGTATTCTAACACTAAATTATATCTGTAATGGAAATAAAGGAACTACATAAATAATCTCAACATTAGAAACCCTGGAAAAAACTACTAGAAGAAGTGGTTTTTGAAACCCTTCCAATCTAGGTCCATGTGTCTGTCTGCTTGGACCATAGAACCCCACCATAGCTTACTAGAACCCTCTAGCCTGAACATTGCACACCTAACTTATATATTATCTAGTTTCTCCAGGAACTTGAATATTTCATCAATACAATACAACCAGTCCTCGACCTCTTGAGTTTCATTCATTCCATTAAATGATGGTGTATTCTTGTGCATGAACTCTTGTGACCGATATCTCCCACCCAAAACTCTTAGATGTACCTCAACAACAACATTATAAACTCATGGATCATCTTAATCAATAGCATAAACTACCCCTATGATAGTCTCAATGAGATTATGATCCAATAAAGGATTCCATTATAGAGCACCAGTTACACCATCCCAAGGAACTCGTGGTGTAAATCTCAGAGGCATACTACTGTATACTAAACAGAAGGAACGATCAGGTAATAGAGTAAATCTCAGTTCAAACCAGAAAAACTAGAAGGATAAAATGAGTTTTTTTTAAAAACCCAACACTATAGTCATATATCCCAACATCCCATGGAATTCTGATTATTTTCATGATAATAACTATCCAGGAACATATCAAAACATAGATCTCAAGTCCCAACAAATGTATCTCCAGTCTAAGAGATATCCCAAGACAAGGACTCTTAAGGAAATCCTTCAATATGATACCATTTTGTAAATAACCGACCCATGTTACCCTCAAAACTAGCACCTAACCCAATCCTCCATATACAAAAGGGCATTCTGGATCCCCATGGGATAGCGATAAGAACTAGGTCATCGAACAACAAACCAGAGGGAATGATTTCTCCCAACATGTACGAACTCATGGAATATAGATACAGATGGAGAAGAAAGAGACACTAAAATTTAAATAAATATATGGTATAAACATAAGAATACATGAGAAATGATAAAACTATAAAATAAACTAAAACTCCAAAAGACAAGTCCAACATCAAAGTACAAGAACAAAACATCTAATCCATGTGATGGCATGGATGAATTCCCACCATCTCACTACCAGCTTCCAAACCCATATGACCTGAAACATAACCACCTCACTACAGAACCTTACCTTTCCCTATAATGGAAGACATATAAAGGTCTAAAAACCACTAAATAGGTGTGATTGGTGTGGTATAATAATATCAATAGATCCCACCAAGTTGTTCCATAATAAGTCATTGTATAATGATTCATGTATTCTCATTTTAAATAAAACTTTGGAATGATAAGAAGTAAATTTGTTTTATAGAAAACATGCTAAACATTCACCTTTTTCATTATTCTAAAAAAATAAAGGTATATCAATTTCAAATCACATTTCCAAATAATTATTTAACAAAAAATAAACTTGCATATCAAGGGTAAAACAACAAATACATGCAATACATAATTGAAGAACATGTAGCAGCACTGAGGATCACTATATGTCATACTATAATACTACTCATACAATAACAAATCAAAGGAAAAACATGAATCGTAGAAGATATGATTAGGATGTATGGGAGTATACAATGATTAAACACCCTAACAAAGTCAATATCAATTTCCTAGAACCACAGGCCTACAAAACAGAGGAAATCCGGACGAGAAAACCTCATGATAATCACAAAAAAGGATGATGTACTCAAGATAAACATTCCACCCAAGTACCCAATGTATCCAAAGTTATTGTTTTCACAATTAAATAAAATTATTTGAAAACCATTTAAAACCCTTTCACAACTCCATTTCAAAAATTTTAAAATACCCCTTTTCTTTCCATTTATCAACAATCAAGGAAAAACCATTTTCATTAAAAACAATTTTCAGCACACAAAAATAAATGATGTGAATTCCATGTATAAATGATTTTATAAAGAATGAATAAAATGGTTTGTAAACATATCACAAATATGGAACCATATACCTCAAAAAAATGATGCAAACACCTGCAATGGGATCCAAGAACAATGATAGCCCAACAACAACAATGAAGGCCCTAGAATCCAACTAACCACACAAGATTGATCTAATTTAGAAAAAAAGGGTTCAATAGAATAGAAGAATGACAGATAAATCAATAATTAATTCCTTCTAAACCATGAAAAATAAATTAATGGCCTCTAGAATGATATCTCATAATAGTTCATGGAAGAATCTGAGAATAAGAACCAACATAGACCAATACATTTGATAAAACAACCAAAGGGGGATACCATGATCATAGAAAATGAAGAAGTGGAAACACCACTTACCATGAGAGACACACCGTGACGAAAATAAAGATCTAAATCCAATATGATAATTCTAAAATTATTGTAGTCTCCCAAAATAAAATGGGATTTTCCTATGGTTTGGAGAAATGAAGTCTGTAGAAAAAAACCTAAACAAAACAGCTACATGTTTGTTTTAAAAACTATACAAGGTCCATTACATGAAATGTAACCTGGTAACACAATGATTAAACAACAAGTTCCCACATACACCAAAAAAACCATAACTTCAGATTAAAAACCCATCCTTTTATTAACTCACGATGTGCATGGTCTCTTCACATTGTGTAACCTCTCATAGTGTGAAGTCTTTCATGGTATGCATCCATAAAATCTTACATATCATGTAACCCTGTTACATGGCATGAATTCCTCCTACAACCTGTAAAAAAAATCCAATTACAGATAATATCCCAAAAAATATCTAATTTTAAAATTATAGGTTTCCTCCCAATTACTTCTTAGACTTCTACAGATAATGATAAAAGGAAATCCATGATGAGGTTAAACACGTACCTACTAGATCATTAATGTAATGATTCATTACATATTAGGAATATCCTAGGGTATTTATAGTCTTCCTATATTTAAATCCATCATGATTTTTTGTAAAGAGTTTGTGAATTTTTGAATAATATCCCATGGGAGTGTTAAACTATGTTTACAACAAGTTCCATTGTTGTATACCCGATTACCCTAAGTGAGGCTTGTGGCAACTTATCATAGTTTTTACCCCTAGGTATAACTTTTTCCAGATCCATATACACTTTTAGTATCCTAATAGGGATATATTACTATGAAACCAGTAACTCTATAATTTACAAAAAATCTAGGACATTTTCTTAAATGTTACCTCATCATAATATATATCTATAGAGATATCCCTAGAAATATCCTATGAAATATACCTAGGGATCTCACTACAAGTTTCTCATCCTAGTTTCCAAAGGATGACTAATACTTCACTCTGATACCAAATATAGTGACCCTCCTTTAACATACATAGACATTGCATAATTTTTGTGTAACCCTTAAAACCTTACACAAAGAGAAGGACATGTACCATATTAGTGTAGTGCATCCAAATAAATGGAAACATAAACACTAGTACATGAGTGAGATACATTATCCCCCACTAGGTTATTCATGAATATAAACCTTTTTATACACATAAAACATAATACATGTATTCATAACATGGGTAATGAATCATAAAAATGGTATGATATTAGACATTTAGTAAGGGTAAAAATGGGATAAATATAAGGATAAACATGGGTATAGTTGTATGATAATGTGACTAAAACATTATAATATCATACCCTTTATACCAAAGATCATATACCTGAATCATTTCATAAAACATGGATGTTTATAAGGCATTAATCATATGGAAATAAATAATATTTTCCATTAAAGAATTACATATAAATAAAACATGTAATTTTGGTAAACATGTAAAAGAAGTCTGAAAACATTTTGAAAATAATTTTCCTAGAAAACATATAAAATAATCTTGAAAAAATTTTGATAATATTTTTCATCGAAAACATATAAAAGAATATTGAAATCATTTTAAAAAACATTTTCTATGAAAACCTAAAAATAAATCCTGAAAAAACATTAAACCATTTTAATTTAAAACTTCTAAAAAAAATCCTAAAATAATTTTTGAAAACCATTTTCCTAGAAAACTTATAATAAAATATTTAGAAAAATTTGAAAAAACGATCCATTTACAAAATTTATATGAATGTTTAAATTTTTTTTAAAATATATTCTTTAAAAACTTACAAAAGAATCATGGAAATATTTAAAAAACCATTTTCCTTGAAAATTTATAAAAGAATCATAAAAACCATTTGAAAAAACATTCCTTGAAAAATACATTGAAGAATTATAAAGAAATATTGATTTTTTTTGAAAACCATTTATTTGAAAATTAAATTTAAAAAAACTTAAAAATTAACAATTTATACTAGCTAATAAATCCTCATAGAAATGATGGTGGGTAAATCTGTACATTTATTACAAGGTTTTAAGAATATTTATTTTTCATGGTAAAAAGGATAGAAAAAATCATTGTTCATAATGTGAGAATATGATTCCTTTGAAAACATTGGAAAAATACAAAAGGAGGAAAGGTTTGTTTAAAATATTATAAAATAATAATATAATATTTATGGAATCCCTTTTTAGAAAGTATGATTTTGATCGAACATATAGTTTCGACTGAAGATAGGGTTAAGTGATAATATCATAAAAAACATTCTTAACTATCATATGTACCTAATATTTGTAAAATGGTACCAATACATAAATATATAATGAATAATCTAATTAGAGTAAAATAAATCAGTTTTATTGAATGATGGATCATAATATATCATAAGTGGAAGAATAATTATAAATAATCACGATAAATGATGATATTGTTTCAATAAGCATCTTATCACTTAGAAACATTGAATCACACTCCTAATGAAATAAAATTAAATTAAATGAAGCATAAAATATATTGAATTTAATTATATTCATTATAGAACATTTCAAATAAATTATACATACCTTATATAAAAATATAGGTGCGTAATAGGGCATGTGTCTTAAATAAGGAAAAATGAGAAGAAATTTCATTACTGATTTGGTGACTATTAAAAGAAAACCCACATTAAAGAAAGATCATGGAATGGATATTTAAATAACCATAACTTTAATAATAATAAACATATACATAATTCATGGGATGTATAGACACCATGAAATAGTGAAGTTGGGTGAACATGGCATGTATCTCACAGATATAAAAAGTCAGATTAAATTCCCTTACATTGTGTCTTAATTCATATTATACATGTTCAAACATTATTTATAATAAATATAACTTTATTATAGAAATTTTAGAGAAAAATATTTTTATATATAATATCATATATGGTTTATTATGACTTTATATTACATGCTTCTTATCAATTCTATGTTATGGTTTCACTTTGGGTAATATCCACTTTGTTCTTCACTTGTGTCTTAATTTGTTATATATTAGGTAATTATAAATATATCATGATTTGAAGAATCTAAACCATGATATAACTATAATTTATATTCATTATATATTTTTTATAATAATTTTTTTAATTTAGAACTTTTAAATGGATTACACCATTCATGGAGACGGTAGGTCGTACGTACACATGAACAATGTTTATGTTTAATTGTCCTATTGAAATAATGAAATTAAATGACTTATATGTATATAAATGTATATATATATATATCATTATTATATAATTTTGACTATATCTTATATATCATATAGGTTCAAAAAATCTATAAAGCCCCAACCTTTAACATTTCACAATATCGAATTAAGTTAATAATTCACATTGAGGATCTTACCAGGTTTAGAGATTTAGAGAATTATGTCATAAATTATACATAACAACTTGAATATTACAAGAATATAATTATACTAATTATCCATTTTTTTCATAATATAGGAACTCTATAAAAGGAAACATGTTTACTTCCATGTTTTAAACAACAAGTCTTTTCCTTGATCCCATCCTTGACCCTATTCATATTTAAGTCTTGTGAAAAACATTTCAAAAAATGGGATGAGCATAAAAATCTCAGTAAGGTATACATAAAGAAGGAAAACTATTATTTTTTTAAACAACATGTAAACCATGAATACTTTATCAAAAAGTAATACTTTTCACCTTTAAGAAGTAGAAAAAACACTTCACTGAATATAAGATCGCTTCTTACCCTTTTTGTAACCAAAAGATTACCATAAATACCATAGAATACAACATATAGAATATAAAGTTAACTTGAGAAATAAAAATACTTAAATGGACTAACTATACAGTCGTTATCCACACATATCACTAAATGGAATAATCATTCGGCCGACTTCCATACCCAATGAATTGTAGGTATTAACCTGACCAATTATCATTGGTTTATCACAGAACCACCCGTAATTTGGTTTATCACGTAACCACCCTTAATTGGTGTATCACGTAACCACTTGTCAAATGTCCAAGTACCATTATATAATCATAACACCTGAAATATTGCAAATATCAACATTTCAGTAATAACATTTTATTTGAAATCACCAGAAATAATTTCAACATATTGAAATACTCAATCCATTTCAAACACAATTTTCAATACCAGAATACGTAAAAATGGTATATGGTATTTATTTTACTTTTAAAAACATTACAGATTTTTAAGGAAGCCATATATCAAATAATTCTTGCGACAACATAATGGTTGTTCTCGAAAAATAAGTTAAAAAACATTCCTTTTTTTCATTTAGTAAAAATAATTCTAGAAAAAATATTCACTTTGAATGAAATTAAATGTCAATGGAGTTTATTATACACTGTATAAAACTTGGATGTTTATATTATCAAAATATTCCTCAAGGAAAGAAGATTGAGACGAAGTGCCTTACAAAGATCATTTCATAAATAAAACTGATTGATTATGTGTATTAACTATAAGTAAAAATAAATAATGTATCAATACAAGATAAGATATCAAAATTCATTTCTCATATAGTCATAGCATGACATAGTCTTGAAGTTGAAGATCAACCCAATGAATGGAAATTGGGTTAAGAAGTTCCCTTACCTTGAGCCTGACTCGTCATGTATGGAAATTGGGTTGAAAATTAAGTTAACTTATACTTGGTTTAGAACCTTTTTCAAGTTTATTATTCCTTTTATATCACATATTACCACATAATAAACATTACACAATTATTTAAGTTAATATTGATCATTTTGTCGATATTCAGTACTTGAGTCAAAAATGAATTGTTTATAATTAAAAATTGTCCATGTGGTCAAAATTCCATTATCTAAAAAATGATATTCATAGTTTAAATATCATATATATCCAGTATATATACTAGTATATAACATTTGGAGATAAGAAATGAAATTCACTATTCATGGAGACGGTAAGCCGTACGTATGCAAGAAAGGTACTTTCATTTATTTTTCATATTTAATGGAATTAAAACTAAATTATTCATAGGTATATTATAATTACATTATAATATAATATTTTATATATATTACATAATTTCACTAATTCCATCCTTTATATGTTCCATGTATGGCATGGACGAGTCATATCACATTGAGGGGGCGGTAGTCCTCACTTCCTCAAACAAAATTATTGTATTTACACATTATGGAAATCATAAAGGTATGATTTAAAAAAAAAATTAATCATAGAGATAATATAAACAATATATATCATATATAAATATAGTTCCATCATAATGGACACCATGAGAGGTGGTAGGGGAAATTTGAACAATAATCATTTCATGAGGCAGTAGTTCTCCATATACAGAAACAATATGTTCGTATCCATTAGATGAAGGTGTGTGAAAGTGTAGTTAGAATCCTTATCATAACAACATCCTAGTATATTTAGGATACTGGTGTTGTTATGTAATTAATGAATAAGAATAAAATATGAAGTGAAGAAGTAAAATAATGGAAATGAACATTAGAGAAGGCGCTACCTATTAAAACGTGTAACTCCATTTGATTTGAGCCAAAATGATTTCTTGAATTGCCTTCTGTCCATGTTAAGGAATCTTGGAGGACCAGAGGGATGTTGGGAGATTATTTGGGCAGAGGTTAGATTAGCCAAGGGGCTTGATAGGTGTGATTAAATTGTTAGGGGTGATTCCCTTTTATAAGAGGGAGGAGGGGAACTTTAAGAATATCTTGAAAGTTTATTTTATTATAAATTTAATTTTGATTTCAAAAGGTCCACAACTAATTTAATTAAAATATTAAATGAGTATTATTTTTAATATCTTGAACCAATAGGTTTTTAGACATGTTTTGGTCTCAAATTTAACCTTATCTTTTTGCTTTAACCCTTAGCTATCTAATTTAACTCTTACTATGTCTTATTGTATATGCATACTATATGGTTTATATAGTTACCATAAAATGACAAATCAAACCACAAGTTGTTCATTAATGACATGTTAAACATTTTCTAATTCATTTTTCTGAATATTACATTTTTAAGACTGTTATATCATTTAATAAAATAGTAATTGTTTTAGAAACTCATTTATGGCAATTTTTATACAATTCATATCATTAATTTTTTTTAAAATCTATAAAAACTTGATTATTTTGAAAAAACATAATTAATTAAAATATAACAATTCAAAATCATACATAAAATTTGTGGATGGAATAATAAGTTTCAAAATAATTTATTTTAATATTTATAATCTCATTTATTTAAATATTTCATTAATAATGTAATCACTTCATCATCATTGTGTCATAAATAAATTTTTTTATATGATATAAAAAATTTATAAATAAAATACCATGAGGTAGGAAATATTTTTATCTTTCCAATTAATATTTATATTTGAATTTATATTATGTATAACCGTATATTAAAATTGGTTTATTAAGAAGATACACATTTATGTTATATTTCTCCCTAACATTAAATTAAAAGTAAATAAATGTCATTTTCACACCCAAGTGGCTCCCAAATGCCAAAAGTTCTACCTAAGGGTTTATTTGGTCGACCATGACTCATCCAATGAGGTTAGGACATGTGTTAGGGTAAATCTATATTATTATAATATTATTTTTACCCTTATTTAAATAATTTTCCCTTTAAACATGGTAAATAAAAATAATTACTGAAGTTACTATTTATAATGTGAAAAAATAAAAGTAACCTATTAACACAATTCTTTCCCACTGATTCCAAATATGGAATCCATTTTTCAAAATTCATAACACATAATTGGTAGAAATTAATTTAAAATTAATTCCCATTTTAAAAATGAGAATGCGGTTTTTAAGAAGTAAAAACTATCAAAAGATTGACATTTGATTATGTACAATTTAAAATTTAAATTACTTTCAATGACTAACAATGTATTAAATTATAAAAACATAATCTAATTACACTTTAAAACCAATTAAAAAGATAATATAAGGATGTAAATAAATTAGATGAAAAGACAGTTTTAACATTAAATGCAGTATTTTTCAATATTCATTAAAAATGAACTTTATCATAAAAATACCAAAATTTTACCCAAAATAAAATTTAATGTCCCTATTCTAAATAAGAAGTTTATTTTTGTCAAATCGAACATATAAAAGTGACAAAAAACAATATTTAAAAAGGGTTCCCTTTAAAAAGGTGGTAAAACTACCCTTTCAAAATATTAAAGTATTTATTCTTAAAATTGGATTCATTCTCATTTTACACCTCTAAATTTTATTAGATAAATGTAAATAATTTAACAAATATGTATAATCATAATATGGTTAGTTTTGTTCATTCCCTCTAATATAACTTCTAGGTGTTAACAACTTTTTAAGAATAATAATATTATATTATTATTATTATTTTAGTATGACTCAGCCTTGTGTACAACATAAGATTTCAGAGAAACCCATTGTTGTGTGTCGGGTATGCCATCAAACATTTCATCCCCTTTGAAGTAAAATTAATATGAAATTCAAACATATTAATAAATATCAAAATGTCATATTCTTTATTTACCTGGGATGTTACATCTTTCCCCCTTTTGGAAATTGTGTCCTTGCAGTTTTATTTACTTATCAAATAAGTAGGGGTATTTATCCCTCATAACATTTTCAGATTCCCATTTCTCCTCTTCAACCATGTGGGTTTTCCACAAAACCATAACCTAATGTATCAACTTATTCCACATCACATTTTCTCTATGGTCAAGAATCTGGACTGGATGTTCTTTATAAGAAATATTATCTTCCAACTGAACTACTTATGGACTCAAAACATGTGATGGATCCGGTATATACATTCTTAACATTAAAAAATGAAAAGCATTATGTACCTGAGATCAACTTGGAGGTAAATCCACTCGATACGCAACTGATCCAACTTTCTTCATAATTTCATAGGGTCCAATAAACCATGGACTCAAATTCCCCTTTTTACCAAAACGCATCACACTTCTCCATGGTGAAACTTTAAGAAAGACATGATCACATACCTGAAAAAAATATTCTTCCTCCAGTTATCAGCATAAATTTTCTTCATACTCTGATTTTTTATCATATGCTTATGAATAAACTGAACTTTTTCTATCATCTCTTTTACCAATTCTGGTCCCCTCGACTTCCTTTCACCTACTTTATCCCAAATAGTTGGATTTAAAACCCGATTTCTATATAATTCCTCAAATGGTGACATAGGTATATTGGAGTGGTAATTATTATTATAAGAAAACTCAACCAAAGATAGATATTGGTCCCAACTACCCTATAAATCCATTGAACAATCATGTATCATATCTTACGAGGTCTGAATTTTTTGTTTTGACTGTCCATATGATTATGGGTGAAAAGTTGTACTAACATTTAATTCAGTACCCAATGACTTATGAAGTCCCTTCAAAAAGTTATATGTGAACCTGAGATCACAATCAGAAACAATGGAAAGGGGAAATCCATATATCCTAACTATCTCTTTAATATAAAATCGAAAAAGTTGATCTAGATACAAAGTATCCCGAATAGGAAGAAAATGAGCATATTTAGTCAATCGATCAATAATAACCCATATTGCATTGTTACCTTGAGAAGTATTTTGTAATCCCACTATGAAATACATGGACACATTTTTCCATTTCCACTATGGCTCTGTAAAATGATGAAGCATCCCTTTCAGTAACTACCACTCAGCTTTAACTAGTTTAAAAATAAAACATATCATGGTAAAGTCAGTAATATCTCTTTTTATTCCATCCCACCAGTAATGCTCCCAAAGATCTCTGTACATCATAGAACTACCAGGATGAACTAAAAACATAGAACTATAATCTTCACATAATAACTCTTTTTTCAGCTGTTAATCACAAGGAACACATAATCTCATTCCAAACCTCAAAACACAGTCTTTATAAATGTTAAATTCATTCAACTTACCCTTCTGAACCAATTTTACATATTTCTTCAACTCACTATCTTCATTCTACACTTTCTTAATTCTGTCTAACATAGATTATTTCACTGACACCTAAAACAGAATAGAGGAATTCCCTACACTAACAACTTCTAATATAAAATTCATCAAATCAAAAACCAAAGGATCTAGTTCCAAACATTACATGGTTAATGTAGAATTACTTTTTCGACTCAAAGAATCATCCACATTATTTTCTATTACCATATGGTAATGAATCATGAAATCATAATAACTGATTAATTCTATCCATCTACTCTATCTCATATTCAATTATTTCTGATTTAATATATACTTCAAACATTTTTTGATAAGTATTTATTACATAATTTACACCATACAAATGATGCCTCTATATTTTTAAAGAAAAAAACAACTGCTAATTCCAAATCAAGTGTAGCGTAATTTAACTCACGAGGTTTCAACTGACACGATGCATAATAAATTACCTAATCATTCTACATTAGGACACAACCAAGTCCTTTTAATGAATCATCACTATAGATAACAAATTTACCATTTTTGGAAGGCAGTTCCAAAACTGGAGCACCCACCAATCTACTTTTCAATTCCTGAAAACATTCATCACATTCTTTTTTCCAGATGAACTTAACACCTTTTCTAGTTAAAATAGTCAACAATCTAGATAACTGTGCAAAATTTTCAAGAAAACTCTGGTAATAACCTGCTAAACCAAGAAAACTATGAATCTCAGTTATATTTGGGGGACCTTTCCATTATTCAACAACTTTTGTTTTAGTAGGATCAATTGTTTTTCCATAATTAGAAATAATGTGACCAAGGAATGATTTTTTTTGCAACCAAAATTCACTCTTACTAAAAATTCCATATAGTTTCTTTTTAAATGTTCTGGAAGACAAACCTTAAATGACATTCATGCCCCTCTTTACTTTTAGAATATACCAAAATATCATCTATAAACACAAACAACATTTATCACCATATTCAACTGAGCCATCACTACAAAAAACTATTCAATTCTGATTCCAACCATCTCAGGATGCGGATTTGGAAGGTCATTTCCATCTGTATTCCTTCCCAGCACAATTTAGTTATTTCCTCTATAAAAAACCATTATAAAAACAAACATATCTTATATGAAGAAAAATGGTAATATTAAAATTCTATATAATTTTTATCTTACCATAATGTAAAAATATTTTATGGATATTAATTTAACAATATCCCAAATTCTAATATTTTCTAAACTGACCTTTGATACCAACTGTAAGGCCCCATCCTTAAAAATTTCATAATATTGAATTAATTTAATAATTCACATTGAGGATCTTTTCAGGTTTAGAGATTTTGAGAATTAGGTAATAACTTATACATAAAAACTTGAATATTACAAGAATACACTTGTACTCAATATCCATTTTTTCATAAAACGAAAACTCTTTAAAAGAAAACATGTTTAGTTCCATGTTTTAAACAACATAAATTTTCTATGATCTAATCCATGACCCTATTTATCTTTATGTCCTATGAAAAACATTTCAAAACTTGGGATGAGCATAAAAATATCATTAAGGGATACATAAAGAAGGAAAACTTTTAGTTTTTCAAAATAAAAATTAATCCATTAATACTTTATCATAATGTAATACTTTTCACATTTAAGAAGTTTTAAAACACTTTACTAAATATAAGCTCATTTCTTAACCTTTTTAAGAAAAACATTACTATAAATCCCATATAATACAACATATAGAAAATAATGGTATCTTGGGAAATTAGAATACTTAAATAAAATAACCATATGGTCAAATTCCATGCATATCACTAAATTGAATAGCCAAACGACCGACTCCCATACCCAATACATTGGAGTTTTTAATGTAACCATCCATCCTTGGTTTATCACATAACCACCCATTATTGGTTTATCATGTAACCACTAGTCATATGTACAAGTACCATTATATAATCATAACGCATAAAATTTATCAAATATAAACATTTAACTAATAAAATTTCATTTAAAATCACAAGAAATAATTTCAAGATATTGGAACACTCAATCCATTTTAAAAACCATATTCAATAACAAAATATATAAAAAGGGTATATGGTATTAATTTTCCTTTTAAAAACATTACGGCTTGTTAAGGAATCCATATAAAAAATAATGCTATCAGTAGTGGAAAGGTCATTGTCACCACATATGTTAAAAACATTCATTTTTTTTGTTTAGTAAAATGCTTCATAAAAAAAATATTCCGTTTGAATGAAATTAAAAGTCAATGGGGTTTATTATACACTGTATAAAATAAGGAGGTGTATATTATAAAAAATATGCCTCAATAAAAGGAGATTGAGACGATGTCCCTTACAAAGATCATTTTGTAAATAAAATAGATCAATTATGTGTATTAACTATAAGTAAATATAAATAATTTATAAACATGAGATAAGATATCAAAATTCATTTCTCACATAATCATTGCATGACATAGTCAATAAGTAGAAGATCAACCCAAATAATGGAAACTAGGTTAAGAAGTTCCCTTACCTTGAGTCCGACTTGTCATATATGTTCCTTGTTCTTCCTAAATAATAAAATTATGTTAATTTATACTTGATTCATAACCTTTTTCATGTTTATTATTCCTTTTATATCACTTATTACCACATTATAAACATTTCATAATTATTTACGTTAATATCGGTCGTTTTGTCGATATTCGGTACTTGAGTAAAAAATGAACCTATTATAATTACAAATTGTCAATGTGGTTAGAATTACATGATTTAAATATCATATATATATTGTATATAATATTACAAAACATTTGGACATAATAAATTAAACACACCATTTATTGAGATGGTAAGCTGTGCGTACGCATGAACGCTACATTCATTTATTTTCATATTTAACGGAATAAAAACTAAATGATACATAGGTATATTATAATTACATTATAATATCATATTTTTTATAAGTTACATAAGTTCATTAATTCTATCCTTTATACGTTCCATGTATGGCATGAACGAGTCATGTCACTTTGATGGGGCGGTAGTCCGCACTTCCCCAAATGATATTATTGTATTTACAAATAATGGAAAGCATAAATGTATGATTTAAATAAAAAATAGAAACAAAGTGACAATATAAATAATATATATATCAAATATAAATATAGTTCCATCATAATGGCCACCATGAGAGGTTGTAGAGGAAATTTGAACAATCTTAGTTTTGTGAGGTAGTAATTCCCCTTACATAGAAACAATATGTTCGTATCCATTAGATGGAGGTGTGTGAATGTGTAGTTTGAATACATATCATAAAAAATTCCTAGTATATTTAGGATACTGTTTTTTATTTAATAAAAGAATAAGAAAATAATTGTTAGTGAAGAAGTAAAATAATGGAAAGGAACTTTTGTGTAGACGCTTCCTCTTAAAATGTGTAACTCCCTTTGATTTGAGCCAAAAGGCTTTTTGAATTGCCTTATTCCTAAGGTAAGTATTCTTGGAGGAAGATATGTATATTGGAATATTATTTGATCAGAGGTTGGATGAGACAAGGAGCTTGAGTGGTGTGATTAAATGGTTAGGGGTGATACCCTTTTATAAGAGGGAGGAGG
Organism: Viscum album; assembly: GCA_963277665.1. Classification (NCBI taxonomy): domain Eukaryota; kingdom Viridiplantae; phylum Streptophyta; class Magnoliopsida; order Santalales; family Viscaceae; genus Viscum; species Viscum album. The sequence goes on from OY728157.1 coordinate 2,002,157,585, forward strand.
GGCACTTTAGGAATGTCACGAAAGAGTATTTTATTATAAAATGAATTTTGATTTAAAAAGGTTCAAAACACATTTATTTGAAATATAAGGTGATTATTGTTCTAAATACTCTAAAAAAATATGTTTTTAGACATTTTTTGGTCTCAAATTGGACCTTATCATTTACATTAAACCCTTAGTTATCGATTTTACTCTTACCATGCTTACTTGTATAATCATACTATATGGTTAATATAGTTTCCATAAAATGCTAATAGAACCACAAGTAGTTCATTAATAACCTTTTAAACATTATCTAAACCATTTTTCTTAATCATATATATTTTTATAACTATTATATTATTTTATAAAATAATATTGTTTTTCAAAACTCATTTATGTAAGTTCTTAAACTATTCATATCATGACTTTTTTAAAATTCCATAGCAACTTGATTATTTAGAAAAAAAATAATTAATTAAAAAATAAAAATTCATAATCATCCATAAAATTAGTGGATGTCAAAAAAAAATTCAAAAAAAATTTATTTTAATATTTATAATCTCATTTATTTAAATCGTTCATTAATAAGGTAATCACTACATCAACATTATGTCATAGAAAAATATATTTATTTTATTTCTAAAAATTATAAAAAAATACCATGATGTAGGAAATATTTTTTTATTTCTATTGAATATTTATATTTTAATTTATCAAATGTATAATCACATATTAATTTTTTTTATTAAGAATATACATGATTATGTTATATTTCCCCATAACTTTAAATTAAAAATTTTTAAAGGTCATTCTCACACACAAGTGGCTACCAAATGCCTAATGTTTGGCCTAAAAGTTTCTCTAGTAGACCATGACTCATCCAATGAGGTTAAGACATGTTTTAGGGTAAATATATATTGTTATAATATTATTTTTACCCTTATTTACCTAATTTACCCTTTAAACATGGAAAATAAAAATAATTACTAAAGTTACTATTAATAATGTCCAAAAATAAAAGTAAACTATTAAAATTATTCGAACCCATTTATTCCAAATATGAAATCCATATTTTAAAATTCAAAACAAATAATTGGTAGAAATTAATTTAAAATTAATTCATGTTGTCAAAATGAGAAAGTGGGTTTTTAAGAAGTAAAAACTATCAAAATATTGACATTTGTTTGTGTACAATTTTGAAATTGAAATTCCTTCTGATGTCCAACATTGGATTAAATGATAAAAACATAATCCAATTATTCTTTAAAACCAATTAAAAATATAATTTAACTATATAAATAAATTATATGAAAATACATTTTTGACTTAACATGATGTATGTTTCACTATTCATTAAAAAATAAACTTTATCAGAAAAATACCAAAATTTTTTTCAATGTAATTTATGATGTACCCCTTCTATAGAAGAAGTTTATTTTGTAAAATTTAACATATAAAAGTGACAAAAACTATATTTAAAAAGGATTCTCCATCAAAAGGCTATAAAACTATCATTTAAAAATATTAGAGTATTTATGCTAAAAATTTGATTCATTCTCATTTTAAGCCTTTAAATTTTATTGGATATATGTATAAATATTTAAAAAACATGTTTAATCATAATATGGTTAGTTCTGTTCATTCCCTGCAATATAAATACAAGGCATTAACTACCATTTAAAAATAGTAATATTATATTATTATTATTTTTTCAGTATTACTCAGCCCCATGTGCAACATAAGATTTCATAGAAATGCATTATTATGTGTCAGGTATGACATAGAACATTGCATCCCCATTAATGCAATATTAATATTTAATAAAAAAATAAAAAAATTCATATTCTTTATATACCCGGGATGTTATAAAATCTGTCCATAATACATTACATGTAGTGTATAAACAATCCATATCGCATTGATGGGGAGGTAGTGCACACTTTCTCAAACAAAATTATTGTAATTACAAGAAATTGAATGTTTAAAGACATGTATTCAAAAAATAGTAAATAATATCAAATAAATAATAAATAAAATATATAACATATATAAATAGTGTGTTTATCATAATGTACACCATGGGAGGTAGTAATGGAAGAATTACTAATCACCGTTTAATGAGACTGTATTTCACTGTACACATAAACAATATGTTTGTTATCCATTAAATGGATGTGTGTGTAATTATATCTCAAAACCTTATCATTAAAAAATATTATTATATTTTGGATACATTTTTTGTTTTGAAATCATATAATAAGAAGAATTGAGGTGGTGGGGAATGAAAATAAATGAAAGGATCTGGGGGGAGAGTGTTACCTCTTAATAGGGTAACTCCTTTGGTTTACATGTATGGGATTCCTTGGAAGGATTTCTAAAAAAATTGAGGCATCATGGAAGAAGGTTGGGAAGTCATGAATTATATTGGGTAGATATTAGTCAATCCTAAGTTGTTTAAGGGTTTTTATGATGAAGGAGAATAAGTCTTTTTCTAGTGGAGGAGGAGTGACACTCTTGTAAATTTTAGGAAAAGGAATTCCAGACATGTAATTCATATTTAAAGTGTATCCAATAACGCACAAAATTAAACAAAATGGAGTATAATGTTTAAATATTCCCATAAAATGGATATTTGAAAACTTTATAGGTAATTTTGGGTCTTAAATATAAGGTTTAGTATTTGTTAACCAATTTTTTCTCTTAATCATTGTAATTAATTTTAACTGAATTCACTAATATTTTTGGTAAAAATTTTAGATTTACTTTATAGAGATTATAAATTTAGAAGATTAAAAATATTGAATCTATTTGTTTAAATAAAAATTACATAAGTGGTAGAAATTTATTTAAAATTAATTATACAGTCAGGTCGATAATGCGAGTTTTAAACTAAAAACCTCCAAAATATTACTATGTTTTTTATAGTTAATATAAAATTGAAATTTATTACAATGAAATAAATTAAATTACATGGTAAAAATATTATATAATTAATCATTAAAACCAATTTAAAACATAATTTATTCTAATAAATTAATTATATCATAAAGTAGTTTTGAAATAAATTTCACTATTTTCACTATTCATTTAAAAAATGAAACTTCACAGAAAATACAAAAAATTTACCCTAAATTATTATTTTTTATTTTCAAATATGATGATTTTTTTACATATATAACCCATAAAATTTTAAAAAAATCCACTTAAAATAGGTTTCTTATTAAAAGGCATTAATACTACCTTTGTAAAAATATAGGTTTTACATATAAATTATGGATTGTTCTTATCATAAGCATATAAAACAAATTTAATGAATACGAAAAATATTTGATTTGATATATAATAAATATATATCACATTAATATTAATCAATAATTTTAATTAATTTAATTTATTAGGGAAAACAACATTGTGTGAATAAAAATAAAAATACTTTCTTTTATATTCAACCAGTTTTTATATTCTTTTCTAATTAATTTGTAACCAATGAATTACTTTTATATTTGTGTAAACCATATAGTTTTATAATCAATTCTACCCATTTTTATAAAATTTTATTAAATATATAGGGTATAGATTATTGTATGAAATAATAATATTTTAATAATATATTATTTCTTGGAAAAAATTGTTCTTGTGTGGTATGCAAGCCATCAAGGAAAGTAATTATTTCATGTAATGAAATCTATTCATGGTGTTCTATATACAAAATGGTAAACATTATGTTTTTTCCAGTGTAGGACTAAATTTTTGTTTCATATAATTCACAAAAAAATATTTATTAAATATAATATCAATAACTTCACCACACAGTAAACGTAATCCACTCAATGTATCACAAAAATAATATCCACACCCAATGACATTAAATACTCTCAAAACTTTTATTTAGGGGCTTAATCATGTTACCTATTAATATTAGAATTGGTATTATCAAAAAAACTATATATCTAGTTGAAACCAATTATTATCAAAATATAATTTCATTATCCTTTTATTTATGGTATGATCACACAACAACACTACTAGGACCATCACATCTATCAACTACAGTTCATGAAATGCACCCAACATCCACTATATTCTAAATAGAAAATAGAAAATCATAACATTGTCAATAGTATATTGAAAAATTGAAGATCATGTGATAACTCAACAAACCTATCAATTTTAAACATTAAAATTAATTATATGATCATGATGACCTTTACTATCCACTAAAAGTTACAAAAAAATGAAATTGCAACCCAAATCTCATAAAAAAGGGGTTAATGAGGATCCCCTACCTTAAAGAAGATTTTTTATCTCTCTATGCACCACATAGAGAAAAATAATGCACTCATACCAGAACAACTCCATTCAAATATCTGGATAAACCTATACCACACCCAAATATTGTCAAAATTGATCCCAAACACATAACCCAAACCAATATTCACCACCATAGTTATCTATAAAAAATAACGAAAGGAAAATAGATGATAATGAGGAGGGGAATCACCATGAATAACTGATGGGAATACATGGATGGATGGTTGGAAAACAAAGACCAATCCACATCAAAGGAATCACCAGGTTCCTTAAGAGAGCACTATTAGCTACATGGAATAAGAGAGTGCATGTAAGGTTTGAAGAAAAACCAATGAAACAAAAGAATTAAAGATACACTTCATAGGAAAATTAAATGATGTGTAATCCCCTTTCAGTTTTTGGAATCATTATGGTATAGTTTAATCAAATAACATGATTCTTTTTTTATTATCTATCCACTAAAATATACACATTGTGAACTAACACTATATATGTCCCAAAACACTTTTACACTTTGTGTGAATGATAAATAGTGTGTATTCACTCTACTTTTGTTTTTTTAATAGCCAAAACATCTATACCCACTCTATGATTTCTCAAAGAAACTCTAACACCCAAAATACACAATGAAACTGATTAAGAAGAAAAATATTGTTATATTAGATACCTATAATATGATTCCCTCTCTCAAGTATAGAAAAAAATGTCCATAAGAGAAAGGATTCCAAACAACCACCCTGTGAGATACCTCTAAAAGATATTATCACACCTAAAATTCTACTACCATCCAAACATAAAAAATTAAATAGATACTAAATATGACATAACCACATGACCATATATCACCAGGAATAACATTGTATCATCTTGTACTATCCATAACCACTACATTTCAATAGAACAAATACACAACAATCTAACTGCCACATCGCACAAACTAACAAGACGTGCTGACCCAAACATACAAATTCCTAAAAATCACTCCCATGTTAATATATTATCCACTCTAGGAAGCACCAAATCCCTTGAATGTATTTAATCACATCATAGTTAATGGGTTTTTATTATGAATAAATTCATCCCCTTTCCATATGTTAGGCTTTAAAAAACATCACACATTAATGGAAATAACTCATCTAATAACATATCAAGATTCAACTATCACATCATAGGTAAAATAAGGAAAAGAAAAACTCAAAAATAGCTTTGTGTTTTGGGTCCAATTTTGTGTATCTTTCTTCAATGTTATCCCCTCCAAGATACTCTGATTAAGTAACACCTTGAATAAGGGAATGGTCCATCCACCCATCACCTTATCTTAGATATCCTATATCTATACTATCTATTTCATGAACATTACCTCATCCAAACTTTCCAAAACTCCCTAGTCAATGACATGTTTTTCATCTTGAAGATACCAATGAATTTTAGAGATGTGGAATACATCATAGATATAGTCCAGGTGCGGTGGAAATGGTAACCGATATTCGACCTCACTAACACGCAAAAAAACATAAAAGAGAAAAACAAACCTAGGAAATGATTAATCTCTTTACCAAAAAAAATAATACCCTCACTGAGGGGATACTATCAAGAATACATGGTCTCCAACCTCAAAATCCAATGGCCAATATCTATTATCATCATATTCCTTTTCATAGTCATGCATCACCCTCATCCGCTTTCATACCAACTGAATATTCTTAGTTGTTCTCTGTATTACATAAACACCTAGAACTACTGAATCTCCAACATCCACAAAAAAAAATGTAAAATGACATGGTCTCTCATAAAAGTACTCAATAATATCCATGAAAATAGATGAGTGATAACCACTATTGTAAAACAAATTGATGATGGGTTGGTGTCATTCCCATGATCAACCTACCAAGATGCATTCCAGTAACATTTCCAATAGAATTTAGATGGTATAATCCAAATTACCATATATTTTATGGTGTAATGAATTTATAAGGTGAAACTAGTACAAAAAATAGTGTCTAATCTATTAGGTCCACTAAGCTAGATACCCTGAGGGGGGGGGGGGGTGAATCAGGGTATGACATATTAAAACAACTGCCCCTTTGATGTTGTATTGTTGTTAGAAAAAACTCTCTTATCACTCCTTATCATTGTAGAGTATGAACAAATATTAAAGCATACATATGAGACATCAATTTTACATGGTTCACCCTCACTAGGCTACGTCCAAGGAGCATACATCAGAAACGTGCCAATGCACCATATCCACTAAAAGCAAACTGTTGTTTACAAGTTCAAAGTGAAATAACTGATCCTCTTGGTTTACAACTAATCACAACTTGAGAATTCACAGCTCTCTCAATTAAAGTGATACCACTGATTATTCATAAGATTGAATCATAGTTTAAAGTCTTGTAGATCCTTTCATTATCTCCAATGAGTTCATCCTTTAATGCATGTAGATATTCTATTGAAGTCCAAATTGCATCCACTGATTAATACCCCTTTTCCCCTGATCACTGGGTAACAAGCTTTGGATATTCCTTCGCAAAACACCATACTTTGTGAAGCTCCCAATTTATTAAAGATAAAACGTGCCTTTTTGAAGTCCCCGATTCTTTAAAAAACACACACCATCAAAGAGCTTAGGCCATCACAGAGCTCAATCCATCGCAAAGAGACTTCCTTCACAAAGATCACTAATCCAATGTAGATCACACATATTTTTTTGAGCTAGATTAGCCCCCGTGATGCTCATACCTTTTTCAAAGAATGCTACCTTCAAGAACCTCATTTGCGATTTGAGAGATACAATTTTTTTTGTGAATAAAAATCTACTCTTCTTAAGGGGTTCGATGCCTATTTATAGGATATTGCACCAACTCGAGAACCTTCCATGCAAAGTCAGTGCCATGTTTGCTCAAATAACAGAGCACTAAGATTCCTGTAAAAATTTATTCTATATCATTATGCACCACAAAAATTTTTGGATCGCAGAGATCATCATAAGCATGGATCATTTCGTCAATTCCTTTACTCTGCCACCACAATGATCCCTCACAATGCTATTTACCTCTTCTATTCACAAAGCTCTTCATAATCGCAAAGCTCACTGTCAACATTCATCATATATTTGAGAAATACATTTCATTAACCACATATTCATGAAACTAATTCATTTTCCACATTTTTATGAGATTTTCAATGAAATCAACTTTTCGTGATGCTCACCAAATCCCAAATTTTGGGCCCCAAAAATTTGAAAAACATTGTAAAACGATGCCACTTTTTATCTATTATTTTTCACCACCTTCAGATCATCCATTCCTTTGTCATGGTTCTTTTTCAACATTGATTGTAAAAAAAATCTTTGGATCTTGAAAATTCACTATAAAAACCTTCTTTTTCAATAAACACAACCAACCCAAAAATGATACAATGTTACCATGAGGGATTTTTTCCCAATAATATCCCCCTTTGGGTTTTTTCTTATGACTCTTATATAAATGATTCTCTGCACTTTGATACCTCACTAAAGCTCCTTCCATTATCTACCATCATTCAACTCTTGGGATTCAGATAGAGACCAATGATTCAATCACTACATACTCTAATCCCACATGATAAATGAACAACTTGAGAATCAAGAATAGTATTAAATGTTAATCAATGAATTACTTCATTTATGATACTAATCGTTGATACCATACTGATACCAATAAACTACTTTCCTCACGAACCTCATCTGTAGTGATATATACTCGTTGATCAATCAATTCTAGCATAATCATATTTGATACTCTCCCCCTATCTCATTGCTCCCCCTACCACTATACTCCACCTTTATAGTTCTCCTTGTGTCTTGAATTAAGAAATTTTCTCCCAAAAAATATAGTCTTTCTCCCCTTGAATAGTCACATTTTATCCCCCTATGTCAATAAACCCAAGGGTCACTCCTTTGCGACCTGCAATAGGGTAAAAACACATATTAGTACATTAGGGAAAAACACATCATACCTTGGGGGGGGGGGTCCCACATCCATGCTTTTTCATGTGAAGGGATTCGACTGGACTCACAGAGCCATTTGATTCCTCTCAAATGCTTCCTTGGGTAATGACTTTGTCAGAATGTCTGCAACCTGTAGCTCTATAGGCACAAACTCCAACTTCACTAGCCCTTTCTCCACCTTCTCCATGAAAAAATGATATTTTATATCAATGTAATTTGTCTTTAACTGGATGACTATATTTTTTCTATGATTGATAGTACTCTAATTAGCACATTGGATTCTGATCAAAGACTTAACTTCAACACCCATATCATCAGGTTGATGCTTCATCCATATTAACGGTGTGCGTGATTGAGTGGATGCAATATAATTAGATTATTTGGTGATTAATTAAATGCAATCTCGCTTCTTTCTTATCCATGAAATATACAAAACACCATGATAGAAAGAACCTCCCGACATAGATTTCCTATAATCTGCTGATCCGGCTCAATCTGCATCTGTATATCCCAAAATCTCTGAATGAGAGTTATCATTATATATAAAACCAAAAATCCACAGTTCCCTAAATACACCAAAGTATTATTTCCACTATAACCATGAGAGATTCCTTGGGATTTATTTGATATCACGCTGCTTGGAATGTGGTGAATAAAATATTAGATCTTTCCGTAGTTAGGTATATTAAACATGTAATAACCTGCCTATATTCGGTAATATTAACTAGCTTTACATCATCATATTTGGATAATTTCATCCGATTAGAAACCAGAGACTTCATCTCCTTGGAATTTTCCATTCCAAATCATCTCAGAAAATCCTTGGCATATTTGGAATGAGAAATCAAAGTTCCATTCTTCCTTGTGTCACCTATATACCAAGGAAAAAGTTCATCTCTCCAATCATTGAAATTTCAAACTCAATTTTCATGAGTTCAGAAAAAAAAATTTCACTAAGATTCATCTTCTCTACAAAATATTATTTCATAAACATAAAATAGAACCATCATCCTTTGATTACTATTGTCGTTGAAATAGAGATTGTAATCAACTCCACCATTCTGAAAGCCAAAATTCTTTAAATATTGATCTAGAATCAAGTATCATGCTCTTGGTAATTGTTTCAGCCCATATAGATCTTTCTTTAATCGAAAATATTTGTTGTCATCTACATGAATGAGAAACCCATCTGGAAGCTAAATATAAACTTCTTCACACAGAACCCCATTCAAAAATGAAGATTTGACATCCATTTGGAAAACCTTGAACATCCGTTTCACTAAAATGGCCATGAATAATTTGATTGTATCCAATCACGCAAGATGTGAAAATGTTTCATTAACATAGATACACAATATTTGGGAGTTCCTTTTTCATACCATTCATGCTTTATTTTTAATCACAGCGCCATCTTCATTCATATTTTTTTGAAAGACCCATTTAGTCCTGATGACATTCTGATAGGTTGGCCTCAAAACAATCTCCCAAGTTTGATTTTTCTCAATCTGGTAATGATCTTAATTCATTGATTGAACCCAACATTCATCTTCAACTACATCATCAAAAAATTTAGGTTCAACTTTAGATAAGATAGATTTCATCTGCAGTGACTTCATTCATCTTGTATGAACTAGCACTGTCTGATCACCAATGATATTCTACCTATCAATTTCAGATCAACTCTTTGTATTCTTTGCTGCTATATACTTGAATTATTTTTTTTATTATCAGTATCTTCGTTTGATTCAGCATCTGCTACTTCTGTGGCCCCTTTGTTACTTTCCTCTTCATCACTTTCATCAAGAAACTATTCTCTGTGTTGTTGAGTATTCTCTTCATTTTCCACAATAGTGACATCATTACTCTCAAATACTTTTCCCATAATCTTGTTAAAGAATTTGTATGCTTTTCTTTTTCCCGAGTAGACAAGGAATATCACCTCATATATGCATTACACAAATTTACGATGTTTTTATTCATTGAGAGTAAAGAAATTACTTCCAAAGATTTAAAAATATTTCATTGTTAGATTCATTCCATACCACATCTCATATAGAGTCTTTCCTTTACTCGGACAAAATAGAGACCTATTAGAAATGTAGACTGATGTCAATATTTCTTCCTTTTAAAATTTCTCTAGTAGGTCTTTTTCTATAACCATCATTTTGGCCATGTTGTTGATGATCTGATTTCTCCTTTCAACCACTCCATTCTATTAGGGAGTTCTGGCTGAAGAAACATGATGCCTTATCCCATTTTTTTCAAGATATTATTCCACCTGACTATTTTAAATTTTGTACCATTATTAGCACAATACATCATAATATTCATGTACAAGAATTCTTTCAAATTCCCTACAATATTGTTTTAGGCAACTAAATACATAAAACATATGGGAAATGAATAATAACCATTCCATTATGCTATATTCATCAATGAAAATAATTTAATACCTATTCTCGTCAATGGATCTCAGTGAGATAGGTATACAAACATCAGAATGCACCAAATCAAGCACTCTTGTTGACTTCTTTTCCTTTGCATTGTATGTTTTTCTAATGATATTTCCTTGTTGACCAACATCACAGGTATGTGTATGATCACATTATATCTTAAGGATGTATCTTGCTGCTTCACACTTTACTAGATATTCCAGGGATGGTTTAAATAGATGACCAAGTCATTTATGCCATAACTTATTTTCTTCCTCTATGGATAGAAAGCACCTATCATCTTCTCCACTTACCAGGTAAAGATTTACTATTATTGTTTTTCCCTAAAGAACCAATACACCATATCTTCCTTTGACAACACACGTTTTCTTAGTAAACCTTATAGTATGTACTGAGTCACCTAGATGACTCACTCTATGAAAATTGTGATTGAGACATTCTACAACTAAGACATCAGCATGTCTCATTACATTTCCCCAAAACATGGCCTTTCCCGAGCCAATAATATTCTGGCCTTCATCATTTCCAAACTTGAAAAATCATTCTTTGTCATATTTTATGCTCATAACAAGATACTTATTACCTATCATGTGGTATGTACAGCTGCTATCAAGGATCCATACACGATAATGGTCTGATGATTTAAGGTAAATTTTAGGAACCACTGCCTTCTTATCTCTTTTCTTCTTGATCCATATTTTTTTATTTACACTCAGAATAGATTGGGAATCTTTATCTTTTTCGGAGTATTATAGGCTAGATTTATCTATCAAGATTTCAAATCGGTTCTGTATTTTTCAACTCAAATATAGGTTTAATGATCTTCTACTTTCAGATAGTTTGGTTATGCTTTGGCACATTCTTCTACATGGAATATGTACAGTATCTATCCATATGTCCAAATCCTCCACACCAAAAACAATGTCCCTCAAAAGATATTCTATAGTATCGAGATCTATTTGGATTCTATTGTTTCTATTATGAACTTTTGTACCTCTTAGGTATGGAACAAAAAATTTGTGAGTGTCCCATCTTTCTACAGCAATAGAACCTAATATAGGGTGCATTCCAACACATCACTTTTAAAAAAACGGGTCTCCCATGGGTTATCGGAATCTTCAGATTACCCTTCATACCCAAATCCACCATCAATCTTGTGATGGGTTCTTGCGGTATGAATTCAATTTTCACAAAATTTTGTTTTTAGTCAATCCCCACATCAGCCTTATCATATGAACATAATTGATGCTTCATTTCTAAAAATCCTCTTTGTTCTACTTTCAGCTTATCAGTTTTCTAAGTGATATTCTTTCCTGATGTCATATAAGGAGTCAAGAGTTTTTCTTGATCCTTAACCATTATCTGCAAACTGAAAAATTCTCCTTCATGTTCTTCGATACTCTTGATCTGATCTATCATTGTGTTATTCAATCCATTTATCTCACTTTTTTGTTCTTCAACCTTGATTTTATATTCACTAACTGATTCTGAATTCTATGGTGTTGATGACTTGAGTTTCTCAATTTCTTTCATCAAATAAGACTTCTATTATTCTTACTACTACATATAGAGTTTGGTAACATGAATTAATTTATTGTATTTAGTTGTTTTGTCTCTCCAAACATCAATATCTTCAAGATAATCCTCTGACTCAACTTTCATATCAACTCTTCATTCAACTTATTCTTATTCATCAATGTCGGTTTCTTCTTTTTTCTGAGTACTACCAATAACTACCACAATAAAATTTTCTCCACTATCTTTTCATTTTTCCATCTCTTCAACCTTCTCAACCTCAAACTAATCTGAACCATCACATTTCTATGAAACAATATTATTCCTCTTAAATAAATTTATATTGAACTGTTTCTTGGATTTCACATAGGTTGAAGTCTTCTTATTAGGAATTTTGGGTTCATTGACATCATCGTCTTCTTGGAACTTTTTAGGGAACCTTACCACAAGATGACCAACCATTCCACATCTAAAACATTCATGTTTATGTTTCCCGTTATATTTTCCTTTTCCTTTTTTATATTTGAGGTAAGGAATCACATCACTTCATCTGTCTATTTTTATTCAAGAGAATCTTCAATAGTGGACTTCTTCATGGCTTTGAATTCAACCTCTTTGGATTTCCCCTTTTCCAGAGAACTATTTTAATAATTTTAAATATCATATGCTACAAGATTATTATGCAAGTTATCTAGTGTCATATCTTTCAGATCCTTGACGTCCAATACTGAAACCTTTGGATTGAAGCGAGGTGGAAGTTTCCTCAGGATGTGCTTCACAATCTTTATATCTTCAATGACTTCACCAAGACCCCACAAGTATTCCAATAAAACATTTACCATGATAGATAATGCATCAACACATTCATTTATGTTCATTCTTAGATCTTCTTACATGTTCCACAACACTTGCTGCTTTGCTACTATTACATTTGAATCTCCTTCATATATGTTCAAAAAAATTTCCCACTGGCATGTGATGTTTTCCATGACATCACCTTCACATAGATAACATTGGATAGGGATTCCCCTAAAATATTGATTTCCTTAGCGTCATCATCTAATTCTCTTCACTCATCTTTGATAATGCATCACTATTAATATCGACAGTTATACAATGCATTGCTGCTATAAACATATCAATTCCCAACGATCAAAAGTAGTGTTGCATCTGATGGTTCTATAGATGAAAATTGTTCCCATTGAAGATCAGAATATATTTATTATTGATGAATTCCATTTGAGAGAGAAACACTGATATCAAACATTTCCTCTGATACTAATTGTTAGGTCTACTAGGATAGATACCCTAAAGGGGAGGGGGATTGAATTAGGGTATAAAAAATTAAAACAACTGCCCCTTTGATCTTGTTTCATTGTTAGAAAATACACTCTTCTCTCTCTTTACCATTGCATAGTTTTGAAAAATCTTAAAGCATGCACAAGACACAATAGTTTTACTTGGTTCACCCTCACTGGGATATGTCCAAGGAGCATACACTGGCAATGTGACGATATACCAAATCCACTAAAAAACACTTCTATTTACATGTTTATAGTGGACATTGTGTCCCTCTTAGTTTATAACCAATCAAAATTTGAGAACACACTCATCTCTCAACTGAAGTGAGATCACCACTTCTTCAAGAGATTCAATAACAATTTAAAGACATTTAGGTTCTTTCATTATCTATAATGAGTGCATCCATCAATGTATATAGATGCTCTGTTGAAGTCCAAATTTTATCCATTGATGAATACCCCTTTGACACTAATCAATGGGAAACACCCATTGAAAATACCTTTTTAAAGCTCCCTACTTCACGAAGCTCCCAATTTTTCAAAGCTCAAACATGCCTTTGTGAAGTCCCTACTTCTTCGAAAAGCACACACCTTCGCAGAGCTTAGGACATCATAGATCTCAAAGCCATCACAAAGTGACTTCCTTCATGAAGCTCACTGATCCAATGCAGAACACACCTCTTTCATGGATCTAGATTAGCCACCACAAAGCTCATATCTTTCATGAAGAACACTAACTATACAAACCTCCTTTGCGATTTGAGAGCTAAAAAATTCTCTTGAAAAAATATCTACTCTTCTCAAGGGGGTCGAGGTCTATTTATAGGATATTACACCGAATTAAAAACCTTCTGCACAAATTCAGCACCACGTCAACTTAAATTGCAAAGCTCTGAAATTCCCACTGAAATTCTCTCTATATTGCGAAGCACCACAAATTTTTTTTGGATTGCAGAGCTCATAGTAATGGAAGAGTATTCTATCAATTCCTTTGCACCACCACCACAATGCTCCCTCGTAATGCTCTTCACCTCTACTATTCACAAAACTCAAGAATTTTTCATATTTTTATGAGATCTTCATGGAAATAAACTTTTGGTGATGCTCACCAAATCCCAAATTTTGGACCCCAAAATTTTTGAAAACAATGGAAAATGGTGCCACATTCTATCTATTATTTTGTACTACCTCCAGATATTTCATTCCCTTTTCATTGTTCTCTATCAACATGGATTTTCAACATCTCTGGAACTTGAAAATTCACCATGAAAACCTACTTTGTCAACAAACACAACCAGCACAAAAATGATGCAATGTTACCTTGAGGTATTTTTTCCCAACATAATCACCTCAACACTCATAATGTAAAATGAGGACCATGATCACATATTATAGTCCTCATTACCGCATAAATCCTAACAATATCATCCATGGAAATCCACTAAAAAATAGGATAAAAGTGAGATGATTCCATTAGAAGATCAACTATCAAAAAAATAAATCACATCCTTCCTTAGTTTTGTGTAACCATGTCATAAAATTAATCGTGGAATCCCACTGTTTCATCTCGGGAACATATAATGACTACAAAAAACCACCCCAAACAAGGTGTTCTGCATTCACCTACTAAAAAACCAAACATATTTCCACAAAATCCACTACTAACTATTTCATTCCTTTACCAACAAAGATAACACCTCTATACATAATACATCATTGTCTACCTAGGATGTATCCCTTAATGTGATATGTGAAACTCAAGGAGAACACCATCACACATCTCCTTCGGGGCAAAAAAAACACCCATGGAACAACGTCTAGTTTCGATCGTCCTATGAAAATCCCTTACGAGCATCCCCATGGAATATACGGTGAAACATAAAATCTACGTCCAAGTATCCACACTATGAATTTTCGAGCCACTACATCTGGGATTACTCCATGGTCATCCAATAACTAAAACCCATACCACTACTCTCTCTAATGTCAAGAATAATTTCCATGGGCTCCTCCATTATTTTTCAAACATCAAGAGACATTGGATAAACATCCTCTTGGGACTTCTGATTCAACACATTGAAAACTAAATTACCCTTCATTGGGGTGTAATATATCTCAAAATCATAATCATGAAGAAAATTAAACCACCCTGGTTGGCATAGATTCAGAACCCATTGAGATAAAACATATTATAGGCTTTTATTGTCTGTGAAAACCACAAAACAGTAACTGATGAGGTAATGTTTCCACAACTTTTGCATGAAAAAAAATATCCCAACTAAAAAAATTGTTGGCATATTTACAGTCATAGGGACATAAAACCCTAGAATAAGAATAGATTATTGATCTCGTCTTCTTTAACACACATCCTAATCCTAGAAGATACACATCATAGAAAACCACAAAGAACACATGCCCCTTAGAAAATTCAAGCACTAGATCACTAAAAAACAGATAGTTAATCTAATAATATGCTACCAAGAACTTTTCTACCAATATGGAATCTTGGTCCTAACAACTCAATGTTATTAGCTGGGATGCAACTACAGAGGAATCAGGGAAAAAAAATCAACAATAATATCCAACAGTGCTAAGGAAACTATGAATCTCTAAAACATTCATGGAATATACCCAAGAGAAAACATCTTTGAACATATAATGGTCATATTACACACCCTACTAAGTAATCACATTTAAAATTAAACAAACATCTCATGCATATGACTCACACTAAGACAACTTCCAAAAATGATGTTGGTGTCGAATGACTGAAAAACAACTCTAGGTTGATCAAATTCCTCCCCTCATACTTCTAGTATACAATGATATCATAGATAAATATGAAGAGGAAACAGTCCTTGAACTCTTAGAACATATAGGTCATAACTCCGATGAATACACTTGGAGTGTTTTTAACACCAAACATCATTACCATAAATTCAAAGAGCCCATAATTTAATCTCATGGCTATCTTCTAAATATACTCATCTTTCAACCTCATTTACTAATATCCAGATAATAGATCAATCTTTGATAACCAAATAAATACACCCAATAAGTCGAACATATCATTGATCCTTATAAGAGTGTAACGATTATTAACAACTAACTGATTCAACCTGAAATTGTCTATACACAACCTCTGATTACCATATGAATTCTTGTAGATCAACACTTGAACACCCCATGATGACACACTACATTGGATGAAACACCTATACATCCAGTCATCTACCTATAGTATAACATCATGCAACTACAGTGGCCCTATCCTAATGGGTTCCCTCAAAATCATAGATGAATTAAGCTATAAATCTATCCAAAAATCAGATACTAATCTTGGTGGTTGAGTCATAGACTCATCTAAAAAACATACAGTAACTCTTTCATAACCATAGGAAGACTCCCAACCTCAGATTCTATAGCTATTTCTTCCATATATGAGAAAAGTGGCTCAAATTTCCTACCACCCCACAAATAACCACTCTCTCCAACGAATTCCACTCACTATCCCTCCACATCTGAAAAAATAACTCTCCATCAAATATAGTCAATGATTGCACACATATAATATATCCAATCCACACTAAGGATAATATTTTATGGTTATATTCACAAAACAAATAAGTCCCCCACTAACTAGTGTTTAGATATTATAAGTATGTATTCCAAACAGTCATCAAACATGGAATATCGGCCTCCAACTAGCATAGATTACACTAGAGGAACTAGAAGCCACTCGAAATCTATTAAAAAAAACAAAACAAATAATTGTAAAACAATTGTGTTTGAGGCTCCTGATCCAATCAATGCACACACAAAGGATGTGGATAAACTAGTTGAACCATGAAAAACAATTGGTGTTGTTGGAACAGATACCTCTAAAGCATTCATCTATCCACACCGACCTCATATACTTTTATGTTTTCATCCTCTACAACAACACTATGTCCTATGTACATGTAGATAGGGACTATCTCTAGGATACCCACTACCAACTCTACGAACTCTTGGTAGATGAATAACAACATGTGGTCCATGTCACATGAACTATCTTAGACCAACTGATGCTACTAAAATAGGGCCTAGCCACCCATCTGAAACAACCCCCTCCCTATGCAGTCTGAAATTGATCCTGGTTGTTCCCATATCAACCCCACATATTTCATAAAAACTTGAAACTCCTTAATATTTCTCATAAATCACAAATCACTAATGGTCCACAAAGAATCTTCTACGGTTGTTTCCTCACTGAACGAGACCCTGACCACCTCGACACCCATGGCCCACTTTTAGAATCCCTGTTTTTTGAAACACCCTTTTAGACTCTATGCAGGGCTAAAATACCATGTAATGAATCCAACCAATAACCATGATATTTTTTTGGATATTAAGATACGTCAGGAATATAAAGGTGTGACTGCATACCTAATAACTATATGCAATGACTCTTCCATATGTCATTCTGTGGACTCCTCATATAGAAAAAGATCTGGAGAATTGTGTATGAGATCCTTGAAGTAGATTCCAAGTTACCATATTATTATACTCCACTAAAAAAGGGATATAAGATCATGCCTCTTAGAATCCCTCATCATTGATTAAAAGAACTCTTACAAGAGTTCCCTATGAAATTTTGGCCATAACACATCTTCCTACTTATAGTCACAAAGAAATAACCTATACCATTGATGCATATATTACCACATCTGACTAAATACCAATAACACAAAAAAACATATCTCATGATCATATGAGACCAAAATCAATCTCAAGATCCTCTATCCAATACTATTTCACAAAATATGAGACCCTCCCCTCATACAGAGACAAAACCTACAACTAAAAAGCAAAAAGACCATGGCCATGACTCTTAATCCTTTATTTGATCAACCATACAATGATCGACCAGATAAACCTGTTGAACATCAAATGCTTGAGTATCTCATGAAAAATGGACATGAAAATTTACTACGAACAAGGAGATCACCCTAAGACTAGTAGTATTGAATTTTATGAAGGATGGAATATGTTAGATTAAATTATTTTCCCAAAAAAAAAAAATTAAAATATGAACACAACTAACCATGATTCATGTAACTCTCTTAGTTATCTACCCCACAAACATGGCTATCTCACAATGTTGTTAAATAAGATATGAGTCCATGCACTGGATCACAAGAGTTCCTTAAATACCATGTCCTAGATGATCTCTCTATCCCATTTCATGAAATAAGGTCAATTATAAATTCTTCTATACCAACCCCTAAAATCCTCACAATTCCAAAATCCAACATCCATATTATCACTCAACTATAACCTCATTTGAAACTCTTTCATGACCCCTCTCCTAAAAGAATCTATAATGAAGGGATAGAGAACATTACCCATGATTCCCACTTTCAGCTGGCCTCAGGATGGTGAATAGAACCTATGGTATAAAAATATCACAGTATGGAAGGCATTACCATCTATATAAATGAACAAGATCAGGATATTTGATAAATAAACACATAAAAAACTCCAATAGACTATATAAAGGTAAACTAAAACCATCCCACAATGCATGAATCTAATAAAATTGATACATATAATAGTTACATATGTAAATATAGAAAAGGAAATGCTACGGTAACGACTCAACATAAACTTCATCCCAGCTAGTAATGTCTATCTCAGTCCCTAAATTCTGCCTAGAAACCTGAAAAATTTACATCGGGCATTCATAAAAGGTATACTCATTTGGGGCATAATAAATTACTTGATTACACATGTTAATGGATCGTTGTAATGTGATTGTGAAAAAATAATAGATCCAACACCACATAAAAAGGAAAACTATCCAAACCCAACCTCACCATGGATCACTCATCAAATCACATGTATAATATAATAATTAACATTGACATCACAATAATTCAAGGTACCCTAATGAATCTTACTCACTTAATTTATTCTCACGTTCCCCAATATCAAGCATCCTATGATCCCATACCTTCTAGACATATCACATCACATCCCTCCCACTCTCAATAGGGTCACACATCATATCACATCACATCACATCCCATCCACTCACCCACTTGTTCCACACTTCTCATCACATCACATCACATCACATCACATCACATCACATCACATCACATCACATCACATCACATCACATCACATCACATCACATCACATCACATCACATCACATCACATCCCAAAGATACCAAGGACCATAAAACATAGCTCATCCTGAAGACACATGGGACACATATCACATCACATCCCAAAGACACCAGGGACCACATGCCACATCTCACCCAAAAAAACATGGGTCACATATTATATCTCATCCCGAACACACATGAAACCACACATTATAGATGATCCTGAAGACACTTTGGGCCACACATCACAGAACATCCCAAAGACACCTACGACCACACATCACTTCTCTCAAAGAAACACCTGGTCCACAAATCACTATTTAAGGAAGATCGGGGGAGATGGGGGTATCTAGAAATCTATATTACTACCATACTAGATGTTATAAAAAACACATGGAACCTAAAACCTATGACTTTTGGAAAATTTATCCATCTATAGTGGTGGAATTATAAAATAAAAAAAACATTCTTGATAGATAGATATCACACATTACTGCACCTAAGGGTTCATGTACATGACAATAGAACACACTACATCACAACCACATAGTATACATCAACTGCCTCAACTACATTCACCAATAAATGCACCCCACCACACAAATACCACACAAGACACACATCATTTTCCACATTCAACATACAAGTTCCAACAATTTTATTCATTAGACTTTTAATTTCACATTACACCACTGATTTAATTAATTGAAATAAAATTATTGAATTAATCAAATGCTAATTTACACACCATTATATTCATTTTTTAACTCTTTCATTTAGTCATTTAATTTATCACCATAATTTATTACACTATTACCTGAGAAAATAATGTAACCACACAACACCACAATCACCAAAACACCACACATACACCATCGTTTTCACATCACATCACCCATGACATATCACAACACAAAAACCACACATCTCATCAGTCGCACAACTGCAACTACAATGTACCACAACCCCTATACCACAACCACTACACCACAACATTTTCATCACAACCAATGGTCCACAACATCTGCACCACAAAACACAACTTCCCACATCACATCAATGCTGGAAAACCATCACATATCTATCCCATGTACCACACAACCTATAAAATTAATGACATCAACACACAATAATTAAAATCCACACAAGGAATAAAAAACACAACAATACACAAAATGAACATATATTGGCTTCATATTTATTCAGGGGCTTAATCACAATACTTCTTTATATTTGAATGGGTATTATAACTCAAACAAAATATCTACTGGTAACCAATTATTTTACAAATATATGTTCTTGGAACATTTTTTCTGGGTTCTATCATACAAAATATCAAGGGCCACCACATATAACAACTACATTGTATGAATGGTTTCAAATAGCATTTGTTTCCAAAATTAGAAATAGGTGGGCATAAAAACATTAATAACATATAACTAACATCAATGATTGTGATAAATCACCATTCACATAAATTTTAAACATTCCAATTAATTATATTACTATGGAGTGCATTATTGTCCACTAGAAGTAAAGAAAATACATGAAATTAATAGATATAGGATGTAAAATGTGTCAGAACAATGATCCCCTAACTCAAAGAGGATTTAGGATCTCATTGTGCACTGTAGGGTGAAAAATTATTCTAAAAAATACATAACTACACCACAATAAACTATGGAACAAAATAGACCACTCCCAAAGATCATGAATACATAGCTCAAACACATATCACAAATCACACCACACCACCTTAGTGAGCATAAATAAGAATGGAAAAGAAACTGATGAGAATGAGGAGTCAACTCCCCATAGATCGATGTTAGGATGACAATGATTGAAAAAAATAATCTAGGGATCAATTACCATCAAAGGAAACCCAAGATTCCAGAAGACACCACAATCAACTACCTAGAATGAGTTAGGAAGAATAGTGTTTTATGAAAAACATTAGCCTCCCCAACATTTGAAGATGCATTTCATGAGATAATTACATGATGTTTAAACCCCTTTCAAATTATTTGATCCTTAGGGCTTAGTTTTTCCAAAAAAGACATATATTTCTTATTATTTGAACCATAAAATACACCCCTCATGATACAAACTTGTATAAGATGCACTATAAGAAAACTGTCGTTTAGCGGCGGTTTTTAAAACCGCCGCTAAATGCGTTTCGGGCCGCCATTTCGCGGCGGTTTTTAAACCGCCGTGAAATGCCATATTTTTTTAATATTTTTTAATATTTTTTTCAAGGATTAGCAGCAGTTTTTTAAAAAAATGTCGTGAAATAGCAGCGGTTTCGGTAAAACCGCCGCGAAATGAAATGAAAAAATAAAAAAACACGAGAAACCCTGAAATCACTAAAATGACCATAACTTTTGATCCGGGCGTTTGTTGGAGCACCACGACCAGTCAAATCGAAGCTCATGAAGAGATCTAAATGTAAAAATAATCAAAACTGTGAGAAGGTCTAAGGTGTGGAAGATATTAGAGTTATAAGAAAGTTGAAAAAAGTTTTCTAACTTCAAACTGCCATAAATCTCGCTCCGGGTGTCTATTTGGGATCTACCACATATCAAATCGAAGCCAACGAAGAGAGCTACGCACCGGTTTGACAGAAGAAAAATTCTATCATGTTTTTCGACCCCAAAAACCCCTACGAATGCCTCAGAAACCCCGTTTCCGTCACCGGTGTCCCGTCGAACTTATCTTCAAACGGACCTAACTTTCGATCTGCGTGTCAGTTCAAACTCCTCCACCTTCCAGATCATAGCTCGTTCCATGAGCTTCTGTTTGACTAGTCGCGGCGCCCACATGCACTCCTGGATCATATGTTTTGGCCTTTTTAGTGGGTATCATGTTTTTATGTTTTTCGATGCCTCGTTTCTAGCACCCATTCCCCGTCATCTTTTTTTTAAATGTTCGTAACATCCGATCCGCCTGTCCATTTGGACTCTTTCACCTTTCAGGTTGAATATCGTTTCGGGATCTTTGATTTGACAGGTCGTGGATCTAAAACGGACTCTCGGATCATAAGTTATCTCCCTTAATGTGAGTCCAATGTTTTTGTCTCTTTATGACCGTTTTGATGGGTTTTAACGGTTGCTCCATTTATTACAGTTTATTTGGGTTTCCATGACTTGTTATCTTTATCAATGGTTTTTTGTGGGTTATTATGATGATTATGTTGAATTATTAAGGGGTTTTCCAGAGTTGTCATGAGTTTTCATGCATTCTCATTCTTTCTAATGCCTCATTCTTCATATGCTTCTCCATCCGTTTTAATGCGTTTTAATGATTTTTCATCCCATATCACGTCTTTTCATACTTTTTCATGTGTTTCCTTTATTATTTATTATTTATTATTTATAATATACTTTAATTTATTTATTATCTATTATTTGTAACTGTTTATTTATTATTTATTATTTATATTTATTTATTATTTATTATTTATATTTATTTATTATTTATTATTTATATTTATTTATTATTTATATTTACTTATTATTTATTATTAATAATTAATTATTTATTATTACTAATAATAAAATATTATTATTAATAATAATATTTGTCACTGGTTATTTATTATTTATATTTATTATTTATTTATTATTTATTATTTATTATTTATATTTATTTATTATTTATATTTATTATTTATATTTATTATTTATATTTATTATTTATATTTATTATTTATTATTTATTATTTATTATTTATATTTATTTATTATTAATATTTATTTATTATTTATTATTTATATTTACTTATTATTTATTATTTAGATTTATTTATTTTTTATTATTTATATTTATTTATTATTTATTATTTATATTTATTTATTATTTATTATTTATATTTATTTATTATTTATATTTATTTATTATTTGTTATTTATTATTTATTATTTATTATTTATTATTTATTATTTATATTTATTTATTATTTATTATTTATTATTTATATTTATATTTATATTTATTATTTATTATTTATTATTTATTATTTATTATTTATTATTTATTATTTATATTTATTTATTATTTATTATTTATATTTATTTATTATTTATTATTTATATTTAATTATTATTTATTATTTATATTTATTTATTATTTATTATTTATATCTATTAATTAATTATTAATTATTATATATTATTCATTATTTATTATTTATTATTTATTATTTATTATTTATTATTTATTATTTATTATTTATTATTTATTATTTATTAATTATTAATTATTAATTATTAATTATTAATTATTAATTATTAATTATTAATTATTTATATTTATATTTATTTATTATTTATTTTTATTTATTATTTACTATTTATTATTTATATTTATATTTATTTATTATTTCTTATTTATTATTTATTATTTATATTTATTTATTATTTATTATTTATATTTATTTATTATTTATTATTTATTATTTATATTTATTTATTATTTATTATTTATTATTTATTATTTATTATTTATATCTATTATTTATTTAGTATTTAGTATTTAGTATTTATTATTTATTATTTATTATTTATTATTTATTATAAATAATTAAATATTTATATTTATTAGTTAATAATATTTATTTATTATTTATTATTTATTATTTATATTTATTTATTATTTATTATTTATTATTTATTTATTATTTATTATTTATTATTTATTATTCATTATTTATTATTTATTATTTATTATTTATTATTTATTATTCATTATTGATTATTGATTATTGATTATTGATTATTTATTATTAATTATTAATTATTAATTATTAATTATTTATATTTATTTATTATTTATTATTTATTATTTATATTTATATTTATTTATTATTTATTATTGATTATTGATTATTGATTATTAATATTTATTTATTATTTATTATTTATTATTTGTTATTTATATTTATTTATTATTTATTATTTATTATTTATTATTTATTATTTATTATTTATTATTTATTATTTATTACGATGGTTTTGAAAACTGCCGCGAATAGTTTCCCGACGCACGATTTCGCCGCGGTTTTTCAAAACCGCCGCCAATCTATTTAGCGGCGGTTTAAACCGCCGCGAAACGTGAAATCAAACCGCCGCTAAATGCCTTTTTTTCCGTAGTGATGTAAAATGGCTTTACATATTTTTTTTAATGTTACTTGGTTTTTACTCCTACATTTATCTCATTAATATACACAACCTCATGTCCCTATCTAGGCCTCCTCCAAGAAACACTAACTCCCAAAAATTTCAATGTAATAGACCAGGAAGGCACTAACATATACATTTATTATGTTTTTTATAAACTAAACATGAATGTTTTTTATTATTCATTAAACTAAAATTATTGTGATACTAAAAATCCATATGATATTCTATATCTCATGATGCTTTCATCCAGATATTATAATAGCATTAAGGGACTTCATATCATCTTTCCTTCATTAAGGTATTTTATAATGTTATGTATGCATGAAATTTTATATGATTTATATACATCCCCATTTACAATCCATAGCATGAATCCATAATACATCATGAAATTTTATGTTTTGATTAGAATTATTTCATAAATAGTGATTTGAATTGAATGAGACAAGTGGTAATGAATTTTATAATTCAATTTCATTTCATTGGGTTATTTTACATATTTATTGTGTTTGATATTTTATGATTATGTGTGAATGTCGTTTTTATTATCATGTGCTGTATTTATAATTTTCTATTTTGATATTCATTTTATATACATAATAGATTCATTTATTAATTATCAAATTCAATGGTATGAATTTTTTATTTGGATTTTTATTTTATGTTGATGAAGTAATGTTTTATTTATTTTATTGGACGATATATATTTTATTCTCCCCTAGTTATAAATGTGGTTCATATGTGATTTTCCATTTCATCCAATATTTAGTTAAGAATCATCAAGAAATTATTTTGTATGTTATATCGATCCTGTATTTTCATTTCAATCATGTGTATTTCTATTCCATGTTAATGTTTTATAAAATGTTTTAAAAAATGTTTTCATAATAGAAATAAAATTTTTCCTTAAATAATTTAATATGATAATTTAACTTATATTAATAATTTTTTAAAATGAAAATTTTAAGATCCTGTCTTTCTCAAGGTTCTGTTTGAGTATTTTTATTAAACATCGTTCATTGGGGTTTCTTTTGTCTTTAATCATTGGGGAACAAGTCTTGTTTGAATAATAAGGGATGTTATTTTATAAAATTACCTAAATTAAAAGATTTATGTTTTATTAATTAATGGAGTCTAAATATGAACATTATAAATTCATTTATTGGGTTTTTCTGTGCTTTGTAAGGATTTGGAAGTTGTTCAGTTCCTCTCTGTGGAAACTAGACTCAAAACTGTCTGCATTGAATTTACACATTATGTACATGTTACATGGCATGTAACTACCATCATACACATTTCATGAAATAGAACAAGGGGTGATGTTGTTACACATGACGTATAGCTTTCATGTTTTACAAAAGTCAAGTAGGATAAATATTAAACAAAGATTATGTGTTTTAGGCATAACTCATATGTGGGAACTACATGACATGAATGGATGTTTCACACCAGGTATTTATTGGGATATAAATTTTTTAAGATTCCATGAAAATTTAATTTTCAATATTTTTCATTCAACCCTTCCCCCCCTCGAACAAAGATGATTTTTTTGAAGCCTTTCTTACATTCCAAATATCTCATTTGAGAGATTGATCCTTACTGTGTATTTGGCGTTTGTTTTCCCCTCCTCTCATTTTTTACTCCATTGGGAAGGTGGAATGCTTGGAAAACTTTTGGTTGTGATCTTCACCTTGGTAGATTTTGGTTGTTTTTCAATATTCAACACCTTATTCCTCATTAATGTTACCCATTAAAAACACTATGTAAAATGTTGGTTAAAGTTAGGGAGTCTGAACATAACCATAAGGTCTATATAATTACATGTATATTCTATATTGGGATTTCATCGAAAAAATGAGTTCTATAGTTAATTTATTCAATGATAAATATTTAATCATGGATTTGAATATTTTTAGGTTCCCATTGGTTTTAATTTTTGTTGAGACATGGATTTTGGGTACCCATTGGTTGATAAAATCCATTACTAAAAGTTGAATTGGATAATAGAGTAATGATTGTTTTGAATGACATGAGACCATTGGTGATTTTATGATGTATATTCCCTAAGTATGGATTTTTTATTGATATATATGTTGACCAAATGATATAAAAATAAAATTTTAATTAACAGATAAATGGTAATTTACATAATTTACAAATGTTGATTACGATGTGATATTCTGATATCCTTACAATTGTTATTTTTATAATCCTCATGTTGACATGATTATATACCAGGATACACCCTAATAGAAGCTAAATTATTTTACATTGGGCTATTACCTGATACCTAATGATATTATTATTTATTGTGCTATTCCCTACCACATGCTGAAATTCTTATATACTAGGGTTTTTTGTGACATATGTTGAAATGCTTATATAGTTGTGTATGCCAAGTGAAAAATGATGAAATATTTATATTGCTTACATGGCCCAAATTTTTATGATTTTTCCATGGATATATGTTTATTATTAGCATGTCTATGATACATTCTCATATACATACCGATATGGTACTAATGCTAGTTATTTGGATATATAGATATGGTTGAAATGGTTTTGTTATAAGTTTAGAGAATTTTTGGATTGGTGTCAAAGAAGGTTTTTGTTTTATTATATGAAATGACTAATCAATACACCTATTTATTGATTATTTCATATAAATATTATAAAATTTGTTATGTTTTGACACATTGTTGATGACCTACTGAGTTTTACTCATAACCTACTCTGGCTACAATATAGTACCCAAGAGGATTTCATGAATGCAAGTTTTTATAATAGAAAAGGGAATTTGTTCCAAAATATATTGATGTAAAACCCTAAGGATAAAAAAATAAATGAAATTCATGAAAATTTGTTTTAATTAGATATTTATAATTGGTATTTAAACATAATTTTACAGCTTTTATGTTTTGAATTTTAAAAATCAGTCATCTACAATTGTGTTAAGTATTATATTTGGAGTCTGATGAAACCAACTTAATTTTTAGTGAATAGAAACTTACTCTTATGAATAGTAATATGAATTGTAATATGACCCTAATGAATAGTAAATTGTATTATTACTTTATTTTCATAAGGATTTAAGATAATGACATCTTGGTTAATTTTTTAATGTGATATAAAAGTAGTTATAGAATTAAAATTGTTAATTTTTGAAATTAGTATGATTTTATTTAAAAATTAAATTAATATTATTTTGAAAATTATTTTCAAAAAATGGAGTTCATTTTTGAATTCTACACATCGAAAAATGTTTAGGTTGATTTTTTGGGATTTTTCTGAAATAGTTGATTTTTTGGTGAATAATAAAAATACAGTTTTGAGTTTCGGTGTGTTAATGACATCATTAATGATGTATTAATGATGTAATAAATCTGGTAGAATTTTTTACTGTAAAATAATATGTGAGGTGTCCCAAGTGGATAATACCTTGGGAAAATACCATGGAAAATCCCATTTTTTTTCAAATACCACTAATGAGGTGTCCCTTGGAAAATATTAAAATATTCCTTCAATTTTGCTATAAATACACACCCATTACTTCATTAAATTCATTCCAAGTTCCTCATAAAATAATATTTGGCCTCCTTAACTCTCTAGTATACCTTCCAAGGTTTCCTCATACTCCCAAGGCCCCAACCTTCATGTTCTAGGAGATAATCTACAAGGTAAGAAAATTCTCAACTTCTTTCTTTTTTCCATTCAAGTTCTCTACTATGTTGTATAGAATTCAAGAATCCATACCATGTTATTATTTTAATATTATTTTTTCTCTATTATGTTTTATGATTAATTTTTGGATGGGTGAATCTTTTCCCCTCTATTTTCATTATTTTCTAAAACCATGTTGCATAGCGGTTAGCCTGACGAATTTCTGTACAAGATTTCTCAACTATTATTTTATTTTAAGTTCCTTTATTTTCTTATTATTTCCTAAACTCCTATTACCCAAGAATCATGAAAGATACATAAATATTGTATATTCTTTATTTTATCATGTTCATGGAAAATTCATCATCATTCTTCTTATCCTCTCCCACTTATTCCAAGAATAAAAACATTGTCTGTTATGTGTCGAATTACCGACATCGTGGACGATGTGATTTCAATTTACATTAATTATTTCATGTATGATAATGAAAAATTTTTTATGGTTGAACAAGGTTATAATATATTTATTATTTATCATACATGGTTATGTAATTCTTTTGTACACATGGTTTTAATTTATAAAACAAAATGATGTCGTTACTATCAAAGAACTACTAAAATTATCTAAACGAACATAATTAAGGTTTTAACTTATGAATCATCACCATGTAAAACATCAAAATGATAAATGGTATAACATATGGTACTGGAAATATGTAAATATATTTCCAGTCCAATTCTGGAGTTTCACTACCAATCAACAAGAATATCCATCATGAACCAATCATGGAAATCATGTAAAGAAACACACCTAAAACAATGCAAGGAACAAAATAATGACAATTAAAGAGTGAAATGATGTAATGAAATGATCATATAAGATATTATAAATATGTATATGTTTTTTAAGATATTAATAAAACTTTTTTAACCATTATACAGGAGGTATAAATTAATTTGAAGTATGAAAAACCTGAGGTAAGAGAATTGTTAACCCAATTTCCATTCTTTGGGTTAACCTTATTATTTATTCATTATGAGGTATTGAGATTATTGGTGTGATGGTTTTTTGTTTATATTATGTTTCACTATGAGTATTTATAATGTATACACATATCCATTCCATTCTATTAATTCTCACTTAATTTATATTTTAAGGTACTTTCTTTTTAAAATCCTTTTAAAACTATCTTTAATAAATTTAAAAAGGATTGTTTTTTATATGGAATGAGTGGTTTATTATGATTTTCAAGATACTTTATTACCACGATATGTTCCTTGTAAATTATTTATATTGGTTTGATCCCTTTATAGCTCAAGATATGTTGGGTTGAGCCCATTATAGTGAAGTTCCTAGTCAGGATCCAAGTATCACTGAGAGGGGGAGGGGGTGAATCAGTGATATCTTTTTCTTTTTTATGTTTACTTATTTTTGAAACAACCTTCACCTCCTATTAAAGAGTTTCTTCCATAATTAACACACAAAACAATAGGAACACATGATTAACAAGGTTCACTACTCAACAAGATTAGCTACATCCTTGGTATGGTATGAAAACAATATGGTACCACACAATCCACTAGAAAACAATCCTTTGATGTGGAATACAACAAGTAGGATATGACCTTACACTCAGGTAGAACATTGAAAACAATCCAATAGTTCATGTGCTCCCTCTTAGAATAAGTAGGGTAAAACAATGTTTCTATGCTTCTTGATGAATTTTCACAAATCAATTAGTTCAAAACAATTCTTCACTTTCCTACCCAAAAGCTGGTAAGAACCTCCTAGTGCAAACAGCTTGCGCGCCACACCCTACCTGTGTGCCTCCCTACTTGTGCTCCACTTGATTGCACACCACTCAACTTTCACACCTAAATTCGTGCATGGTACTAACTACTTGCACACCACTATTGTGCACAAATCACAACTTGTGAACCACCTTTGGATTATACACAACACACTTCTTGAACAAACCTCCCTACTTGTGTGACTCTTACAACTTTCATGCCACTCTGCTTGTGTGCCACCCAGCTTGGACACCTTATAAGTAACTCCTTACTTTCATGACACTTCATCTTGCACACCAATTTCTACTACAAGTGATATTAGAGCTCAAAATTTCTATTAAATTTTGATCATACAAATATGAGGAGGGTAGCTGTCTATTTATAGGAATTTTGGTGACTTGCACGTCACATACACTTGCACGCCATTCCTACTTACGTGCCACTCCATCACTTGGTCACTGCTCCATCACTAGTGCCCCCATTCTTTCCTTTATCATATTTTTATAATATGATGTTGAAATATGACTTGAACACAACATACACTTGCACGCCACTTATACTTTTGTGCTATTTATACTTTCCCGCCACACTTACACGCCACTTATACTTGCACACCACTTTTTGAATTGTGCTCCAATATTTAACTTGTGTGCCACTTTATTTTTTTGTCATATTTTGATGTGATTATCTTGAAATATGACTTGCACGCAACATACACTTGTGCACCACATATACTTGTGCGTCACACTTGCATGCCACTTTTGACTTGCGCGCCACTTTCTTTCCTTTTCCAAAAACACTTCTTTACCCCCTATCCTTCATAAGGCTTGCATCCAAAGTTTTCCAAACTTATTATATTTGTGAAGTACAAATCAAAAAAGCATTGTCACAGTTTTAAAGGCTTTTACAAAGTGAATTGATTTATACTCTTTTGACAACAAAAGAAAACACTCTGCAAAAATCATACTCTTCAAACTTCCTTATCCATCCAACTTGGTCCCAAAAATTTTCCCCTTTAGATTTTTTTGTCAACCAAGATTCATAAATCACTGAACTTTGTAACCTCAAGAAATGGATTACTTATCAACAATTCTAAGACTAGGTGAGCTAACCCAATTTGGGAAAAAAAATTATTGACAGCCAAAACCATGCTATCTAAAAATAGTGACTATGAAATTGCATGATCATATCTCCTCAACCTTATTTAGAACATCTTCCAAGATTATACCTCAAAATTCTCCACTTCATTAATTTTTCTGGAAAACAAAAACATTGTTTCCTACAACCACTCTAGCAAATAGTTAGAATAGTTCACACACATACATGTTGGACTCACCGCTTACCCCAAAATCTCCCTTTATGCATGCTTCCATATGGATAGATTTATGAAACAATTATCCCCCTTGAAAAAACTATCCAAAGGTAATATGAGAGAGGGGATAAACAAACATACCTCAACCTAGATGAGAAAGAGGTTGGACACCCATATTCAACCTCAATTTAGCAAATGGTTCCTTCGGTAATGGTTTTGTAAATATGTCAGCAACTTGTTCCAATGTAGGAATGTACTACAACTTCAATTCATTCTTCTCCACAAACACTTTGATGAAGTGGTACTTTATGTAAATTTGTTTTGAATAAGAATGTTGTACCGAGTTCCTTGTAATATTTATTTCACTCTGATTATCACATCCAAAGAGTAAGGGTAGCTTCACTTCAACAAGTAGATCTTCTAACTGAGTCTTCATCCACATTAGTTGGGTAAAATCTTGAGTGGATGAAACATACTCAGCATTAACCGATCTAACTTTCATTGAATTCTGTTTCTTTGTATGACAACTAACACAACTTTTCCCTAGAAAGAAAACTATACCATATGTGGATCTTCTATCATCAACATTTCCTGCCCAATCAGCATCGGAATGCCCAAAAAAATCAGTATTTTTTGTTCCATCATACCGGATTCCATAATTTGGTGTGCCTTTGATATATATGAGAATCCTCTTTCTAGAAATTAAATACGATTCTTGAGAAGAACTGTGAAACCTATCACATAAGGTAACTACATAGAAAATTTCAGGTCTTGAGGCAGTCAAATATAATAAACTTCCAATCAGCTTTCAAAACTCTTTCTGATCAACTTCCATGCCTTCTCTATCTTTAGACAACTTGGTTCCTACTAGAATTGGGGGGGGGGGAAACTGGTTTTTAATTTTCCATGCCATACTTCTTCAGAAGTTCCTTAGCATACATCTATTGAGAAATAAAAATGTGGTTCCTCTTCAGTAAGATTTGTAACCCAAAAAAGTATTTCATTTCTCCCAGCATGGACATCTCAAACAACTTATTCATCTCTTTAGAAAATCTTTCACCAGATCTTTCTTCATTTCCAGTAAAGATAATGTCAGAAACATATACAATTACAATGAAATAAGACTCCTGACATTCCTTGATGTAAAGATTGATGTCAACTCTTCCTTTCTTGAAACTCATCTTCCGTATACAAGTATCTAGTTTGGAATACCATTCCCTTGGATCTTGTTTAATCCCATACAAGGCTTTCATCATCTTACACACATAACTTTAATCTTTCACAACAATAAATCCACAATGTTGTTCAATGTAAACTACTTCATCAATATTTCCATTTAGAAATGCGAACTTCACATCCATTTGAATTTTTTTTAACCTTATTGTGTATCCATAACAAGAAATATTCTGATTGTTTCCAATCTATCCAATAGAGAAAAGGTATCATAAAAAAAACACCTTCAATTTGTGAGTAAACTTTTCACACTAATCATTCCTTGTTCCTTATCACTTATCCTTCTTCATTCATCTTGTTCCGGAAAACCCATTTTGTACCAATAAAATTTTTGTCATCTGGCTTGGGTATAAGTTCCCAAGTATCAATCATTTATATCTGATCAAGCTCTTCATTCCTAGCCTGAATCCATTATGGATGATCAAAATCTTCATTCACATCATTTGGCTCTACTTTTGAATGAAAGAAGTATATGTAACAACATTTTTTATTCTTCTTGTTTGAAAACTCTGATGTTGATCACCAATAATGTTATGATCCTTTACTTGATTCCTCATCCTAGGATGAGTTGTTCAAATTTCATCCACATCAATTAAAATTGAAGAGTCTGATTCTATTTCTTGAGTAGGATTACCACTATTGGTAGAATTATCAGAATAATTAACAAGACTTTCTTTATCCTGCTCAACTTCTATAACAGCAACAATCTTCTTTTTCATCTCAACATTTTCAATATCTTTCACATTAAAAGAATCAATGATTCTTCCTATTTATTTGTTAAAACATTTGTATCCTATTCCTTCTGAAGCATATCCAAGAGAAATTCCATCATCTCCTCTTTTTTCAAACTTTCCACGGTTTACACCCTTTTTCTTTATGATGCATGGACTCCCAAAAACTCTTAAGGGTCTTAAAATTGTAGTTTTTTCATAAATAATTTAATATAGAGTCATATATGAATCTGGTCTATAGAAGCATCAGTTCTGAATATACACTATAGTACTCATGGATTGACTCCAATAATAATGAGAGGGACCATGTTCAAGTATCATAGTTCTCCCCATTTCAACCATACTACTATTATTCCTTTCAGCAACCCCATTTTGTTGAGGTGTGTATGGTGAACTGAACTCATGCCGAATTATATGCTTCTCATGGTAGCTTTCAAACTCTTCATTCTTATACTCTCCACCATTATTAGTTCTCAACTTCTTCACTAAATACTCACATTCCTTCTCTACTTTCCTCCTGAAAGTCTTAAATATTTTCAGATCATCTGGCTTATGTCTCATGTACATAATGCAAGTAATTCGAGTAAAGTCATCAATGAAAGTAATTAAGTACTTATCTCTATTTTTTGATTGCTTTTTCATTGGTCCACAAATATCACAATGTATAAGTTTTAATGGTTATTTTGAATGAACATCAACTCTTTTATGCATAGAATTTTTAATCTTCCCTTTTTCACAAATAGTGCAACACCACTCTCTTCTTCTTAATAAATCAAGAATATCTCAGAAACTATCTCGCATTGATAACTTGCACATGTTTCTCTGACACATATGTCCTATCCTTTTATTTCATAAATGATTTTAATCCACCATTCCCATGTAACAAGAGTTATGTACTTCACCAACTTGGAACAAGTTACCTTTTGTACATTTCCCTCTTGTAACTACCATTCCATGATTTTAACTTTTCATAAAACCCATATTTTTTGAAGATAAATTTGTTTCTATCATCACAGAGTTGTGAAAAACTTAGAAGATTATGTTTCAACCCATCAACATATAACGTTTTCCTTGATTTCATTTTTTCTTTCCCGATGATGTCTGATCCAACACCTTTGATCCTCAGAGACTCGTCATTTCCAAATGTAACTATTCCTTCTTTGAAGTCTCTCACATTCTTCAGAAACTTTAAGTCTCCTTTCATATGAGAACACCCACTATCAATAATCCATGGTTGTTCTCCTTTGGTAGCTTTCAAGGTGGTTTAAAAAACAAGAGCATTTTGTTCTTCCTTTTCATTCTTCACCTACAGCTTCTGAGTTTTGTTAAGATACTTTTATTATGCTGGAAACAAAACAAGAAACAACTTAGAAAGATGTCTAGGCTGTTCATATCTTTCAAAAATATTTTCTAATGGATGGAACTTATTTTCAACATTCACACCAGCCTTTTCATATTTCTTCTGAACTTACTTCTCATACTTCCTTTTTTGAGAGGATTTAATCCCCCTCAAACCTTGTCTTCCATTACTTTTGGAATAGTAGTAATGTTTTTTATTGAACCAAGACATGTTTGTTGTGTGTCTGAATCTACCACAATACTAGTAGTTACCGTATAATGAATATTTCCCTCTAAAACTTTTACACTGATTGGAGTTGTGAACATGATTCACAACAACCTTCTTAATATAACTCTACTGACCATCAACCTTCCTATTTTTAGTCGTAACTTTGTTCTTCAACTTAGATTTCTATTTAGAATTATCAATACCAAATGTATTAGAAATCATTCTGGACTCAGGATTTTTATGTACTTCTGACTTTTCATCATTTCTCACTTTGTCCACATACACAGTCTTTCCATATTTGTTCTTATCATAACTAGTTATGTCTTTCCTCTCAACCTTTGAAGGTAACTTTTTTGGATCCTTATTTGGTTCATTTTTACTATAATATTCACCAAATTCTGAGATAGATTATTTGAAAGTGATATTTATTTATTTAGCTTTAGAAAGTTTCTGTTGGACATGTTCTAACTCTTCTTCTTTTGCCTTCAACTTTACTTCATGATGATCATTATGATTCTTTTCATTCTAAAGAGAATTCTTTAGATCATAAATATCCTTTTCCATCTTGATTTTCTCATCAGGAAAACCTTCTTGATTGTTTAATGTGAAATTTTCATTTATCAAAATCTTGTTTTCCTTCTCAAGCCTTCTGATCTTCTTCAAACATTCTTTCAACTCCTCTTTCATATGACATTCAATTTGAGTTTCTTCTTCAACAGAACTGTGGCTTCTATAATATTAATTATTCACTACATTAATAAAGGTATTCTATCTATTTTTTTAGAAAATGATTTCTTGGATTCATCTTTTCTATCTTATTCATCTTCATCTTTATATATAAAGATTCTTCCTTTTTATTTGAAGAACTTTTTATCCTTCCTCTATGAAAAATATTTATCTTTGTCATCTTGTTTCTTCCATGACCTTATTAGCCTTTTATCATTATCATCATCACTGTCTTATTTTTTATTCTTTTGAGGATTGTTTTCCACAAAGGGACCAACGACTCCACACTCAAAACATTTCAAGGGAAGTTTACCCTTGTATTTCCATGTTCCTCTTTTCACATTCTTATAAAAGAAGGATAAAATTTCCTCAAAATTTTTACATACCTCATCTTTAGAATCAGATTCACCAGCATCATCTTCAATAAGAGTCTTCTTTGACTTCTATATGTTTTCAACCTTGAATGAAATTTCTCTATCATATTTTGTTTTTCTCTTCATAGTCTTCTCCTTTATCATTTCATAAGTAATGATAGTGCTATGAAAATCATCCAGAGATAATATTTTAGGGTATCTATCTTCTAATGAAGACACATTAGCATCATACTTGTTGGGTAGAATTTTCAAGATCTTTTCGACAAATATAGAATTCTCTAACGTTTCACCAAGACATCTGATTGTACTGACAATGTCATTTATCTGGGTAAAGAAGTCCCCAACAGATTCATATTCTCCCATTTTCAAGTCCTCATACTTCAGCATCTAGATTTTTAGTTTTTCCTTCTTCACTTTTTTATTTCTTTTATAGATGTTCTTTAACATATCCCAGATGCCTTTAGCAGTACCGAAACCTTCCACTCTTAAAAACTCACTCTCAGAAAGAGATGAGAGTAATGCATTTTTTCTGTTACATAATTCCCAAAATTCTTCTTATCAGCAGGTGTAAGAGGAATCTTGTCATCAATAGGAGGAAATCCATCAGTTGTAGTTTCAAGAACTTCATACCGAAGATACATAAGATAAGTCATCATTATATCATTCCAGATATGATAATTCTTTACATAAAATATCAGAATCCCCTTACTATTCATGCAATTCAGATTTTCCATCACAACTTCTCTTCAAAACTTTAGCAAAAAACAAACAAAGGGAACCTACGCTCTAATACCAATTGAAGTTCACAATCAGGATCCAAGTATCACTGAGAGGGAGAGGGGGTGAATTAGTGATATCTTTTAATTTTTATGTTTCCTTCTTTTTGAAACAACATTCACCTCCTGTTTAATATTTTCTTCCCCACTGAACACACACAACCACTGGAACACACGATTTACAAGGTTCACTACTCAACAAGAGTAGCTACGTCCTTGGTATGGTACAGAAACAATTCATTCCACACAATCCACTAGAAAAAAAATCCTTTTATGTGGAATACAACGAGTAGGATATGCCCTTACACTTGTGTAGCACTTTGAAAACAATCCAATAGTGTGTGTGCCCCCTCTTATCTCAAGTAGAGTAAAACAATGTTTCTGTGATTCTTGAGAAATTTTCATAAATCAAATCTTTCAAAACAATTCTTCACATTCCTACCTAGAAGCTGGTAAGAAACTCTTAGTGCAAACAGCTTGCGCGCCACACCCTGGTTGCATGCCACTTGCTTGTGTGCCACTCATCTTGCGTGCCTACCTGCTTATACACCACTAACTACTTGCACACCACTATTGTGCACAAATCACAACTTGCGTGACACCTTTGGATTATACACAACACACTTCTTGAACACACCTCCCTTCTTACGCGCCTCTTACAACTTGCATGACACTTCTCCTTGTATGCCACTCTTCTTGCACACCACCCAGCTTGCGCGCCTTATAAATAATTCTGGACTTGCGCATATTTTCAGCTTTCATGCCACTTTCTACAACATTTGCAATCAGAGCTCAAATTTTCTCTTAAATATTGATCATACAAAAATGAGAAGGGTGGATATCTATTTATAGGCATTTTGGTGACATGCGCGTAACATACACTTGTACGCCATTTTCTATTTGCACGCTATTCAATCACTTGCGCGCCACTCTATCACATGCGCACCGCTCCATCAATTGTTCACCGCTCCATCACTAGCGCACCCCATTATTTCCATTTTTATATTTTGATAAGATGATGTTGAAATATGACTTAACACAACATACACTTGTCCACCACTTATTCTTGCGCACCACACTTACGCGCCCACTTATACTTGCGCGCCACTTTTTGACTTGTCAACCAATCATTAACTTGCGCACCACTTTATTTCCTTTGTCATATTTTGATGAGATAATCTTGAAATATGTATTGTACACAACATACACTTGCGTGCCACATATACTTACGCACCACACTTGGGTGCCACTTTTTACTTGTGCTCCACTTTCTTTCATTTTCCAAAAACACTTCTTTACTCCCCCTATCCTTTATAAGTCTTGCATCACAAGTTTTCCAAACTTGTGATATTTGTGAAATACAAACGAGAAAAGCATCATCATAGTTTTCAAGGCTTTTAAAAAGTGAATTTATTTATACTCTTTTGACAAAAAAATACAACACTCTGTAGAAAGCATACTATTCAAACTTCCTTCTCTATCCTACTAGGTACCAACATATAGCTCAAGATATGCTATGTTGAGCCCATTATAGATCAAGATATGACAGGTGAGCCCCATTATAGCTCTCCAATGCATTGGGTACTATGGATATAAAAGTTTACCAAAAGGTTATTCCATGTTTAAGGGTGACTATAAGAGTTCTATGGTAAATATTTCCCAATGAAACTACATGATGTTTCTATGCATTTGAGTTATTATAATTATGGGTTTTATTTTTTTTAATGTTATCAACTGACTAACGATTTATCTCTTTATATCCCATACTAAGTTTTATACTCATCCAAATATTTTAAAATGTTTTTTATAGGATATAAGGATGGATAAGATAATTATGGGAGTGGTGATGAATAATGTAGAGGTTTGTTCAAAGAAATCATGCTTTATGTTTAATTTTTTATATTTTGAAAAGATGGAAACTCTTTTTAGTAGTATCCTCTTGTATGATTGTGGTATGTTATGTATGTAAGGTATTCTTATTCTCTAAAACTATAAACTCAAAAATATCCTCAATGTCTAATAATGTATATTTTTGACTTAAATTCATGATTTTGTAACATTTTAAGGCCAAGTATTTATAGTTGGTATCAGATGATGGTTTAGATAACTTTATGGGTTGGGATGATATTTAAAGAATATCATAACCAATTTTTACTCTTTTGTAATGTTTTCGATGCTTTTACTAGGGCGCACACGTCCGCCTCGTTAGGGGATGAGAGGGAACGATTTTGTTTCCCCACATTCCCACGTTCCATAGGCGGGTGGAATCTGCTCCTTATTTAGGGACGTCTGATCCTTAATCAAAATGGGATGATGGGATTTCAGTTCTTCCTTCCTTGGATTCTTCCTCGAAACTCGTCACCTAGTCCAGGTCTCCCTTATAGATTTAATACGTTTTTCGTGAAACTCTTCCTAGCACCATATCTTCATGGAAAAAAGTTAATTACACCGCGTCTATCAGGACATTCCAAGGGTTCTAGTCAGGGCAGCAACCTTCAGTCAGGGGAGTAGTCATGTTGGACATCACTGGTGTGTCTGGATGCTGGGGGATTGGCGTGTCTTTCTTCTGTCCCTTATTATAGGGCTTCACAAGGGCGCAGAAGCCCGAGGCATCCCAAATCGAACATGGGGAATCATATGACATGGGCATGTATCTGAGATTTTCCTCATCTTCCCATGTTTAACATAGGGTATTCCACAAGTTTGACATCTAGAATAGACTGATCCGACTAATCAAAATACTGACTGGAGTGGATCAGATGGGTGCAATCCCCTGGAGGGAACACCGATATTGGGGCGAAAATGTGGGTGGATTATCGAGTGTTGTTGAGGGGAATGGGGTGTGAGGCAGCATGATCCCACCGTGATGTGGTGGCCCGGGTAAGAATCAGGATGGGTGATGGAGCATTTGAATGAAGTGGGTGGTGAATGGGATGGAACCGCTATGAGGATGATGATAATTTTGGGCTTGATCCTTGAAGAGGATTCCTACGTATCCCCATGGTAGGGAATCAAAGTCCACGTAGTTCATCTGATGACATCATACCGCCGATTGGGGTTCAACGGCTTGCCGCTGAGTGGGGGTGTCAACGGATTACCGTTGAACATGGTCACAATGGCTTACTGATGGATGGGGATCATAGTTTAATGTCATTTAGGATGGGGGAAAACTAACATGAAGGGGGTCGGAACTACTGGGTGTTGGGCTTGAACCTCGTGGAGTCTTCCTACATACCTTACCTTAGTAAGGATCAAAGACCTCATAGTTCAGGTGGTGGAATTTGGGGCTTACGCTCTGAGGCGGCCCAGGGTGTTGGTGAATCGATGTGAAGAAGGACCTAGAGTCCAATGGTAGTTGGGCTTGAACCTCATGGAGGCTTCCTACATACCCTACCTTGGCAAGGATCAAATTACTTATAGTTTGGATGGGGCATTTGGGGATTACGCTCTGAGGTGGCCCAATGAGTTGGTGAACCAACATGAAGATGGTCGGAATGACCGGTGTTGGGCTTGAACCTCGTGGAGGCTTCCTATGTACCCTTCCTTGGTAAGAATCAAAGACCTCATAGTTCAGGTGGCGTCAGTGAACCGATGTGAAGTAGGACCTGGGGTCTGATGGGTGGTGGGCTTGAACCTCAGGGAGGCTTCCTACGTACCCTACCTTGGCAAGGATCAAAGTCCCCGTAGTTCAGGTGGCGTCGACGAACCGACATGAGGATGGACCTAAGGTCCGATGGGTGTTGGGATTGAACCTCATGGAGGCTTTTTATGTACCCTGCTTTGGAAAGGATCAAATTCCTCATAGTTCAGATGAGTTTTGATGAACCGACGTGAAGGTGGTCGGAATGACGGGGTGTTGGGCTTGAACCTCGTGGAGGCTTCCTACGTAATCTTCATTTGAAAGGATCAAAGACCTCGTAGTTCAGGTGGTGTTATTTGGGGCTTATGATATGAGGTTTCCCAAAGAAGATGTCATGGTCAGTGCTCACTCTAAGCCCATGTGAGTCATGCTCGGTGTGAGAAACAAGAGATAGCAGAGACCCGACGATCACGTCGCGAAAGATGCATCCGTGGGAAGTGGAGTGGGGCTTACGCGTGATTAGCGGCCCAAAGAGGTTGGGACTTAATCTGGGATGGAGTCCCGGTGGCGACAAATCCCAGTGGGAGAGGGATTTGGTACTAAAGAAAGGAGGGGTACGGTGTCCATTTCCCCCCCTTGGTCCTTGGGACCGAAGAAGAAAGGAGGAGCAGGGATGCTGCCTCTGGAAAGAAAAGCTAGGGGCTTACACCGAGATGGTTCCCTTTCCCCGCGGACAAACACCACTCCGATAAGGAGTATATCATACCCTGTGAGGGAATATCTCACTCCCGTGGAGACCAGTGGGTGTGCAGAATGTCCAAGGTGGGGTCAGCCCATGTGCGAGGCATGGGGCGAGGTCACAGTTTAATGTCATGTATTGAGGAAGATGGTGCTTGACAATTTAACGTCCTGCAGCTCAGATGAGGTGGGTTTTCTCCATACCCCTAGGACATACATAACTGGTACCCTATACTCCTTGGTGCATATAGGGGACATGAAATGCTATGAAAAGGGGGTGTCATGGAGCGAACCATCAGGGGGTCCACGTTAGCGTGGCTATGTGAAGAAGAAATAACCATTAGCGTGCCTATGCGAAGAAGCAAGAGGCGAAGCAACACAACATGAATTATCATCCAAGGGAATTTGAAATCACATCATGAAAACCTGGAGGGTCGCACATGAAAAGGAATTGCAAAGCAGAGGGGTTCATAGGCAGGGGCATTGTGAAGCTCTGCTACTCCACGTGACAGAGGGTACTTGCAAAGGGGCGTGTTTTGCGATGTGGAGTGCCTCAGCCTGATCATAGGGAAAATGTGCATATGGGAGGTGCTTCAAGAAGTGTAAAGGCATTCACGAAGCACTACCTCAAGGAGAAAATGTGCCTCATGAAGAAAGGTGTCGTGAAGCAATGTGCTTCGTGAAGTACAGTGACCCTGCCTTGGCATGTGGATCATGTGTACATGAAGGGTGTTTCATGAAGCATAAACGCTCCATGATGACCCAGGTCACCTTGGGGATCCCCTTCCTTTGATAAGACCCTTAGGATCTGCGAAAGGCATCCCTATTAAAATAGGGGATCAAAACGAGGCAAAGGGGAGGCACTTCGCAGAGTAGAAGTACCTCACACAGCTTATGGTCTGCAGAGTAGAAGGGTACTTCACGATTCGGGATCTAGGAAGTCAAAAGGTCGGACTGTCCACCCCTAGACTCGGGGGGGGGGGGTATTTATAGGGGAGAGGTACTGTGAAGCATTTCTCACTCAGCGCGAATAGTAAGTCGTTCGCGGTGCGTCGCAAACATCAAATGCGTTCGCGGAGCGTTACCGCTTCCTTGCTCCGCGGTGGGTTGCGAACGTTAAGGGCGGTCGCGGAGCATTACCACCTCCTTACTTCATGGAGGGTTGCGAACGTCAAGGGTGGTCATAGAGAATTACCTACTCCTTACTTCGCGGTGGGTCGCGAACATCAAGGGTAGTCACAGAGCATTACCGTCTCCATACTTCTTGGTGGGTCACAAACGTCAAGGGCGGTCGCAGAGCGTTACCACCTCCTTGCTTCTCGGTGGCGCAGTGCGGCCGGTTCTCTGCGAATGGGATTTACGAGGAAAATCTTAGGTCTATGTCTTCTTCTCCTCCCCACATTATAGAATCAACAAATTCCCCCCCATACTTGGAGCTGTAGATAAGTCAAGGGTTGAAGTCTGAGGGTCAATCGCCAAAATCCTTGGTCGTTCGCGAAGAAATCTCACGAAGAGAGCTCTCCAAGTCAGAAAGCGAAACTCCGGCCGGACGCGCCACAAAGATCGCTTTGGTCAAGGCACGACACGAAGCTCCAAGGGTCCCCTGCATATAAATAGTGGACCTGGACTCTCTTTTGTCTTTTCTCTTCTTTGTGATTTGGACTTTAGCACTCTCGATTCGCAAAGCTCCACGTACTCCGTGATTGCTCTCTACGAATCAAGCCTTCTATTTCGTGGAACTTCCACGAGTCTTTGACTCCGTTATAGTGCTTCGCGATATCACGCTTGAAGGCATGTTTAGGACTCCGTGAATGGGTTTTGCGAACTCTCTCTACGAACTGGATTCACGAATTCTCTCCACGAACGAGCTTCGTGAACCAACCCAAAAATCATCCAAGTTATAAAAACAAATGGCTCACCAAGAAGCTGCTGAGGGGGTTATTGTGGTTTCCACCCAAAGGGATGAGATGACAAATAGATTGGGTCTAGGAGAGTTATTCCGTAGCCACTAAGACCATAGTTCATTGGTGGAGCTACTATCAGAGAACCATAAGAACTACCCGCTATGTAGAAGGTTGCCATTATAATGCTTCGGGTTGAGGGATGATGTTTTAATCCCAGAAGGAAGTCGGGATGAACTAGCTTACTGATTCAGGAGTACGCCATGCCAACGTCGATGGTTCAGGGCAGCTGATGGCCATACCCAAGAGGATTTCACACCCATCAATGCTGATTGTTTATAAAACCACCTGAATAACGTCGATGGGAAGGTGTTGCAGCCAGAGAAATATCCTCCTCTGTACCACGTGATACTGAAGGCGACTTTGAGGAACCTAAGGATGGGGTGGTATGAGGAATGGGGCCTGCGCCAGGGCAGCAACTTCACAGACGATTGGGCCTGGGCCTATTGGGTAGGCACCTCGTGTGAGGAGTTTGGGGCTGAGCTGAGGAGAGTGGGTTTGTATGA
The DNA here is from genome assembly GCA_963277665.1 of Viscum album. Taxonomy (NCBI): domain Eukaryota; kingdom Viridiplantae; phylum Streptophyta; class Magnoliopsida; order Santalales; family Viscaceae; genus Viscum; species Viscum album. The sequence goes on from OY728157.1 coordinate 2,002,201,427, forward strand.
GGTGGTCTGGGCCTCTCAATTCCACATATATCAACTAAAATAGCTGATGACAAAGCTGTTGAGCAAATGGTCTTTGAGGACTAATACCTTCCACTTACACCATGGGGAGGTTGGTATCAGCTTGTGGGATGTCCACTAGATCTCAGGGGTCCCGATGCTGGGGGCGATGTACAACGAATTCCTCCCCATCATGAGTGAATGGGAGGATCCATAGAAAATTCCATGGATGGTGATGGCATTGATAGAGCTTGTGCCCGGGGAGGACAAGGAGATAGTAAGGGATGTCCACTTCAGGTGGTGGTTCAAACAATTCTTGAACTTCCCAGAAAACAGGCAGTTTCCAGCGAGGCCTCAGACTTGTCCAAAGGGGGATCAATGGGGCAAGGAATACTCATACTGATAGATTTTGGAGGATAGATAGTGGAAGATGTGGGGATTCAACGTCAGCACCGAGCAACAACCAATAGTTAGGATGTAGGTGTTCATTGTGGCACTGATCTGTGGTTGGATCCTTCCAGTGAGGGATACAAATATGGGAGTACGCCAAAGAACATTCATCATGGTGTCCACATTGGCGACATGAGGGTGGATAAACCTAGGAATCCCGATGCTCGCTAAGCTGTATAAGGTGTTGTGGCATATCAGTGAGGGAAAAAGGCCGTAGAGGGTATGTGGGCCATTCCACCTCTTGTATGGGTGGATAACAACACATATCAGGGGGGGTTTACAAATACCCAAACCCTGTCTCTCCTCCGGGATTGAACTTATACCCATCAATCCTAAATACTTCTGGGAGCTTTCCAACCAACCTGACTGCACCGTTGATTCTGGATCGGGTGTGGAGTGTGGAGGAATTCAATTTCCACATATTTCCATTGCCGACGGGGGTATTTACTGATGACATCCGGGGGACGGAAGAGCACCAGGCCTATCTCCTAGCCTTTCAAGGTGGAGTCCTGGTGGCGAGGGTGGACTGTGAGCCCCTCTGTGATCCGTATACCCCACACCAATTTGCAAGTAAATTCTAGTTTATGTAGTGACTGACCCCACAGGTCTCTCTGGAGGTGCGCTATTAATAACACTCATGCGTGATGAGGCAGATGTGGCTCATGTTCATGTGGGAAGATGGGAAACTGTGGAATGAGTTGCCTCCGCCAACTTCTATCCTTGGGTTGGCAAAGGAATATGCCCAGAGTTGGGAGGAGATTTATCTAGGGGAGATGCTAAAGTAACCAACTATTCGGGTTGGTGATGGAAAGCTTTCCTGGCCTCATGGTCGGGGCCGGAAGGTAGCAAGGGCATCCCGTGGTGGATGGGCTACCGTGGCAGCGACACCCGCACCAGTTGAGGGTGAGGCTACAGCCATAGATCCTGCAGCGGTAGTGGACCTGACAGTTCCAGCAGAACAGAGCCATCCAAAGGGGAGGCCACCGAGAGGATTCTATAGGATACCTACCCAGGCTCCGGGGAAGTGGCTGCACCATATTGACATGCTGGAGGATGCTGTCTTACTGATGGCCTAGGACATCTGGGAATTCAACAGGCAATTCCTCAGCCCCGCTGAGTTGTGGCAGCACCTGAACCATCTTGGGATGGATTTACTAGGGATTGGCCCTATCTGGGCCGACTTTGCGGTGCCCCAGTTAGAGGCATAGCAGTACCTGGCAGAGCTGGAGGACTTTGTGCATTACCAGGGTTCCCCTCATCTAATGACAGATCGAGTCAAAGTGTTGCTCGATCGCACTACTCCCCCACAGTTTTTGGCTACTGATTTGAGAGAATGCTTCCCTATGTCGGAAGAATCAGAAGAGTCTTCCTAGGGAGACGAGGCCAGGAGAGGGAGCCTGTTGGAGGAGGGAAAAGTTGGAGGTCAAGACTCGGATCTTGAAGAGTTCGCAGAGGCCCTTGAGGAAAAAATACAAAACCCCCTTCTTCGAGACTTGATTTGAGGTCATTCCGGACTCCTTGTTAACATCTGAACCATGCAGGAGGGTCCTATATACAGAACTCATTCTCATCCATCAGTGGATGTAGATGCAGGACCTTCAGGGTCCACGCCTTCCACCACATCTATTGCTACATCCAATAGGGATAGGACACCTAAGGAGACCCCTTCAGAGTTTTCAGACCTTCCAACCATATACGGGGTGCCACACTTTGGGGTCCCGATGGAATCAACCCAAGAGCAAGACCAGGGATTCGATCTCTATAGGTCCCCTCTACCGATTTTATGACTGTCATCCCCTAACTATTTTTATTGATGTCCATGTCCTTTTTTTCAGTGTGTACAATTATTAAAATAGTGTGGGTCTCTTTGGTGAGGTTGGTCGGGGCTTCTGGCGGCGTCCTTCCCTGGGGAATACCGGTGGTATTGGAGGCGGAGGTCCAAACTGACCTAGAAGCGATGCTTCCGATCACTGGTGGGACCGTCAGTGGGGCTGACCTTGAGATCATCAAGGTAGGATCCGATGATGAGGATTGATCAAATAATCCAAATCCCACCATGCCTGATCAAACACCAGATGTGGACCCGGTTGAAGAGTTCATATGGGCGTTCCCCGCATATGAGCCTACCAATCATGCTAACTAGGACAAGACGACCTCTAACGAAGAGGATAACAAGATAGTCCATCGCCGATCATTGAAGCTGATCACGCACTTCATCAATGACACCCCCAAGCACTATGGTTGGATGAGATGGACAGACTTCACTCGCAACTGCGCGAACTATGTGCTGGGGGAGTGGATGCCCAGCTTCCTCACATGCTCGTCTGAGATCTTATGGAGGAAAAGATTTGGGAGTATGATTGTGGCCTCAATGTGGGCTGGCAGTAGAAAAAATAGGTAAACATCAAGAGGCTCCAAGAGGATAAAGATGAGGTTCAACGGCTGCAGGCCTGGGTGGAAGATCATTCTGCTTCCCTTCACGCACAATCAGAGCTCGTATCATAGCTGAAAGCCCAACTGGCGGAGGCTGAAGTGGGCATGAAGCAAGCTTCTAAGGAGATGGACGCCATTCAGACTGACGTAAAGTGGTCCCAGATTACGACCAATGAATTGTGCCCCATCGCTGCCGAGGAGGAGCGAGAGATGAATAGGCGGCACCAACTCTTGGACGCCACTGACCAGAGGGTGGCGGAGCTTCTACGCTCTTTTGATGAGTTCAACCCATCCATGGGGGGAGTTAACCCTCGAGTACTGTAGCGATTAAAAACCCTAAAAGGTACTCTCATTCTTTGATTGTTTGATGCCATAACATGCATGAGTTCCGTTGTTTATATTGGTTTATTTAATTCTTATGACATTTGTGGAGCGTCCCGCGATCATTCCCTAAGATCACGTGGGTCGGGCCCGATGTGAGAAACAAGGGATGGCCGCCTTATTACCCCAATTCAAATGTAGGAGTGCAAACCAAGATTTGGGAAACCGGGGTTTGAAGAACTGTTCTGGATTTCCAGGAGGAAATGGGAGAGACCAGACTAGATAATGAAGCTCTCGGAATAGCCAAATTACCATTTTCCCAGTGTGCTATTGTGCACGAACGGGGTAACTCCAGGGGCACTGGAATCAATCTGAACAAATTGGAATGGGAAGTGTGAATCACGATACCCAGGATTTGGAACACTGTGGGGGTGGTGTGATAATAAAGAATAACTGTTGACCGCATTCGAAACACAATATCCTTATCGTGTTAGCCTGGAATGAGGATAGAAAATGAGGGCTGACCATTGACCATGTTCGAAACACGGGGCCTAACTCAAAATGTCATCTGTTAGTCTTCCGAAATGTTGGCCCAGGACAATAGGCGGGCCATAGTCCGAGCATCCACACTGTTAGGGGCTCCCTTAGACATGAAAGAGGATGAGGGTCTGAATAAGGGGAACGCAAAGTGTGGAATGTGGAGTGATGGTTTGTTCGGACATAATTCAACAATCTCTAAATTACGCCACTGTGGTGGAAGCACATTAGATGGGAGCATCAGTCTGATCATGGATCATTCGTTCTTTTAGACAGGACCTCTCTGGAAAGGGAGCCGTCGCTTCCCAATGTCATCGTGGGGCATCCCGAACTTGTTCAGGGAAAAGTTGCAGTTACATGGTTCCCCACAAGGGGTCAGGCCAGGGGATCAGAAATGAGGTGGAATAGGATTTATGATTCCTAGGGCTAGAAATAAGGTGAAATGCCTGGGTGTATCTACGTATCCCATGAGGATGGTAATCAATCCATACATAGTTCTGGAAGATGTCGTGTAGTTTAACATCTTGCAGCAAGGGCGTAGAGTGGTCTTAGTTTATGGTCATAGATCTCGGAACATGGATGGTAGGAAACGTGGGAGATACATGGTGGGGTAATTATAAAACCTGACGTGAATGGGAACCTAGGGTTCCGACCACCATGTGTTACCTAGGAAGGTTTTAGGTCAAGGGACTAGAAACAAGAGTTAATATGGGCCCGAGGCAAGGTGCATGGACGTTCCTACATACCCCATGAGGATGGGGATCAAGCAGAACATAGTTCTAAGAAGGGGAAATACAAAAAGATCTTATTTTAAGGTCTTAGAACTCAGACCATGGAGAAGCGGGACTATCCCAAGTAAAGGCGGACCTCAAACCAATCCCAAAGCCTACATGAGTTGAACTCGGTGTAGGAAACAAGGGCGGATAAGGTATTTACAATACGTGAAATATATGATAAAGGGGAATCAGTGGAGCCCTGAATGATTTCCTCATCACGGATTTTTCCCCCCAACGTGCAGATGCACACTGAGGAATAGTACCAATAATTTCGAATTTCTACTTGGGAATGATGAGTTAGAGAAGGATGTGAATCATGTAACTGAAATTTTGGTCTTAATGGGGTTGGCATGACGATGTAGGATGGCTGTTGACCATATTCGAAACACAACATCCATATCACGTTAGACTGATATGGGTACAATAAAATGAGCATTGACCACTGACCATATTTGAAACGCAGGACTTGTATCAATTTTTTGTCTGAAACCCTTGAGGACGTTGGCCCGTAATGGTAGGAGAGCCCTTAGGCCTAACGTTTATGCCATTTGGGGTCCCTTCAGGTGTGAAAGGTGATGGAAGCCCTAATGAGGGAGAACATGAAACCTGAAAAACAGATGTAAGTATGTCCAAGTAGAGTCCGACATTCTAGGTACAAAACCAGTGTACCCTTAGGCACATTGGTGAATCGCCGAAGAGTACCGAGGGGCTCATCTTGAGATCAGCTGATTTGAAAAGACAAGGATAGCACAAGGGGATGGAAAACTCTCAGGAGGAGGAGGTAAATGGCATGGTTGTTAGAACACCCAATTTGAGTGAGAGAATAATCCCATACCACACCATATACTCCTCTCTGGGGGAATACAGGCCAAGGGGCCAAGATGTGGCTGGACCCGAAGATGAGATGTTCGGGTAGTCTTACATATCCCATGAGGATGGGAATCGAGCCATACATAGTTCTAGAATTGCACATATGTGTAGGATACCCTAATTAGGGGGGTGTACAGAATGGCGAGTAACCCAACGTGAATGAAGACATAATCCCATAACACACTATACAACCCTAAATAGGAACTTGGGCTGGGGGCCTGAAAAGGCCAAGGGGCCTGAGGCTGGGCCTCGGTCGGAAAGGCCTGACCAGTTTGCAGTTTAATGTCTTGCAGTGAGGACGAAGAGAGGATTAAGATACCCCACATAAGGGATGTGTACTACACGGTGAGTAACCCGACGTGAATGAGGACATAATCCCATACCACACCATACACTCTGGGTAAGAAGTCGGGATGGGGCCCGAGAAGGCCAAGAGGCCTGAGGCTGGGCCTCAGTCGGAAAGGCCCGACCAGTTTGTAGTTTAACGCCTTGCAGTGAGGACGAATAGAGAATAAGGCATCTCATCCGGGGATGTGTATGGCACGACGAGTAACCCGACGTGAATGAGGACATAATCCCATACCACACCGTACAGTCCCATAAGAGAGAACCTGGACTGGGGGCCTAAAAAGGCTAAGAGGCCTGAGGCTAGGCCTCAGATGGGAAGGTCATACGTCCTCTTGTACGGTTACCGCCTCATCACAGCTCCTAAGCCCATGTGAGCAGTGCTCGGTGTGGGAAACAAGGAGCCGGTCTCAGCTCCCCCCGTCATATGGGGGTCAAAAAGATGGATTTTCCCGAAGGGAGTTCATTTCATGGAGATACAATGGGGTAGAATGAACCACTACACTCAATGTTTGGGACATCTTGGGGTGGTTCCAACATCGTAGGACAACTTTTGACCATGTTCAAAACACAGCGTCCCTTTAGTGACCTAAAATGGGAACAAAAAATGAGCATCAACCGCTGACTATATTCATAACACGGGACATGTATTTGTTTGTTTCTCAACATCCTCGAGGGCGTTGTCCCGAAGCGGTAAGAGAGCCCTTAGGCCTAGAATCCATACCATTCGGGGCCCCTTCTAGATAGGAAAGATGATGGAGTCCTAATCAAAGGAGTGGGTGAAGCATAGCTGTACCCATCTATGAAAGAGGAGAACATCTCTAGGGAGCGGGATGTATGGATAGATCAAGATTAGCTCGAAGTGAATTGGGGAAAATGTCTACACCCCACCATATGTCTTGAACCGAGGGGAATATTATGGCGTTTGGGCTCAGCCAATAGAAAAAATGTCTAGTCATTCCTACGTATCCCATAAAGATGGGAATCAAGACATACATAGTTCTTGAAGGCCATGCAGTTTAGTGTCATGCGGTGAGGACGTGGGAGGATAGAAGAATGAGGAGTGGGCACATGGTGCGACCATTATAATCCTGGTATGAGTAGGGCTAAGGAATCTTACACCATATCATGAAAAGATCCCCCGAGAGAACTATACCTAGAGGGAAATAGTCAAAGAGAAGAATTTTGGGGCTGACCTCAAGACGAAACGCTTGAGTGTTCCTACATATCCCATGCAGATGGGAATCAAGCCATACATAGTTCTAAGGGCGCAGTTTAACATCTTGTGAGACGATGCACAATTTAATGTCATGTGGGACATTTTACAGTTTACAATCTTGTAGGACCAAATGGATTTAAGGTCATGCTGGACCAAACAGTTTAGGGTCATGCCGGACCAAACAGTTTAGGGTCATGCCGGACCAGCATGCAGTTTAGGGTCATACGGGACCGTCTAGTTTAAAGTCATTCATGACCAGTAGGCTTAGGAAAAATATTTCTTGAGGAACATGGCATTGGTGGGAGGCGTTATACTCTCTCAATCCATGGTCACCAGGGAGTATGCTCCATTGCGGTAACCCCTGTGAATTATATAAGGTCCTTCCAATTTGGGCTCCAACTTGGGTGGTTTCCTACCAGGGATCATTGGTGTCCGGAGGGACAATAACAAGTCTCCTTGTAGGAAAGAGCAGAGGCGAACCTTCTTGTTAAAGGCTCTAGCTATCTTATTCTGATTCCTTTCCAGATTGTGCAGGGCACGAAGCCTATTCTCATCATGTGCTTCCAATTCAGCCAGACGAATTCCGGCTACCTTATCTGGTGCCTGCTGGTCATAAACCACTGTGCGTAAAGAGGGAAGCTGGATCTCGATGGGCAAGATGGCCCCAGATCCATACAGCAGGGAATATGAGGTCACCTGGGTAGAATTACGATTTGTCGTCCGATAGGCCCATAAGGCGTTGGGGAGCTTGTTCGACCAACTCTTCTTGTTCTGACCAACCATTTTCTACAAAATGTTGGAGAGGGTTTTTTTGAACGCCTCGATCTGACCATTTTTCTGTGCGTGATAGTGGGCAGTATAGTTCGAACGGATGTTGTACTTGGCGTACAATTTCTTCAACTCAGCTGCATAGAAGTTGGTGCCGTTATCAGTGAGGACATCATGAGGTACTCCAAATCAGTAGATGATATTAGAGATGATGAAGTTGATGATAGAACGGGCCTTGACCTCCTTGAGTGGAACTATCTCTGCCCACTTGGAAAAGAAATCTATGGTGGTGAGGATGAACCTGCATTGGTGAGCTGTCACTGATGCATATGGTCCCACGACATCGAGTCCCCACACCACAAACGTCCAAGAGTACTTTGTGGATTGGAGAGGTTTTGGCGGCCAATGCATGAAGTTAGCATGAATTTGGCACACGTGACATCTCTTGGTGAACTTGATACAATCATGGATCATGGAGGGACAAAAGAACCCCATTCTTCAGATCTTATGGGATAGTTTCGGCCCATCCTATTGAGCCCCACATGAACTGGCGTGAACCTCATGCATGACCTAAGAAATCTTGACTCCTTCGATGCAATGGAGGAGAACACCATCAAACCCATGCTTTTAGAGGATCTGCTCAAGACTGGGACCACTCTAGAGGGTAAACTACAGCGCGCGGCGTCGGATTTGCTCGTACTCGGCCTGATCAGCCTGGAGGTAACCATTTTGGAGATACTCGACAAAGGTGGATCTCTAGTTGGGGGTCTCTTTAACCACTGCATCTGAAGAACCTGGGGGTCCTAACATGGAGGATCTGTTAGTAAGATGGCTTAATCACATGACGTCGTCATCATCTGAGGTGATAGGAGCAATGAATCTCCAATGTGCCACATGTATAATCATATCATTCTACTCGGGTTCTATAAGTGATGCAGCCAGGCCGACCAGGGCATCAACTCGACTGTTCTGAGATCGAGTGACATGAGTAACTTCTGGATGAGATGGAAACTGGGTATTAGCTGGAGGGTGAGCTCCAAAAATAGTAGGATCTCTGGCTTTCTGATGACGTAGTCACCATTGATTTTCTTGATGACCAGTTAAGAATCCCCTTTCACATGCAAATGGGGTACATCGATCTTGAGGGCCAGCTCGAGGCCAGTGATAAGAGCTTGATACTCTGACTCGTTGTTGGTGCAGCCTTCTGATTATAAGAATGAATACGGCAGAATGGATTGTGATGGGGTGATAAAGAAAATACCCAGGCCTACTCTGTTGAGTCTGGGATCATTGAGCCTCCTACCGGTGGGGCTTCGAGAGGTACCATCAAAGTGAATCTTCCAACATGGGATGGAAGGAATTACCGAGAGGATTGCCTCGTCGAGAAAATACAGGTCCAGGGACTGGTCCATAGGGGTTGGATGGGTAGCAAGGAAGTCTACCAATGCTTGTCCCTTGATAGAATTCTGAGGCATGAACTTGATGTCGAACTATTGGAGGATTACCACCCACCATGCTAGTCGGCCTATCAATATGGGGCGGTTCAGAATGTACTTCAGTGGGTCTACCCGAGACAGAAGTTGTACCTCATGGTGTTGCAAGTAGTGTCACAATTTTTATACTGTGAATACCAGCACATGGAAGATCTTCTTGATGAGAGAGTATCTGGTCTACGTATCTAGGAGAATGCGGCTGAGGCAGTAGAGACTATTTTCTATCCCCTCATTGTTCTTCTGGGAGAGAAGGGCACTGAGAGATCATTCTAGGGCAGTCACGTACAGGATTAGCGGCTTTCTGAGGATGGGTGGCATCAAGACCAGAGGCTGGAGTAGATACTTCTTTATTTCCTCGAACATAGTCTAGCACTCTTCATCCCACTCGTAGGCAGATCCTTTCTTCATTAGACGAGAAAAGGGCTTGCACTGGCTGGCCAGATTCGCAATGAATCGGCGTATTTAGGATAAGTGGCCTTAGAAACCTCAAAGCTCCCAAATATTTCCTAGGGAAGGCATATAAATTATGGCCTTTATCTTCTCTGGGTTGATCTCGATGCCCTGGTACCTAACAACAAATCCAAGAAACTTCCTGGAGGTAACCCCGAAGGCACACTTCAATCAGTTCATCTACAGGTGGTGGGAACGGAGGAAGCCAAACACTTTCTCAAGGTCCTTGAGATAGTCTTGGAGATACAGAGATTTGACCACTAGATCATCCACATAACATTCCACCAATGTCCTGAGGATTGGCTTGAATATGCAGTGCATGGCCCGCTGATAGGTGGCACATGCATTCTTCAGGCCGAAGGGCATAACCTGGTAACAGAAAGTACCTTGGGGTTCCCTGAAAGCTGGAGAATCTTCGTTGTTGGGGGCCATTTGGATCTAGTTGTATCCAGAGAAACCATCCATGAAAGAGAGTGATTGGAACCTAGCCGTAGCATCGATCAAAAATTCTATCATTGGAAGGGGAAAATCATCCTTCAGACAATGATGATTGAGATCTTAGAAGTCGATACAGACTTTGATCTGTCCGTTATTCTTCCTGATTGGAACAATGTTGGCTAGCCACTTGGGGTATTGGACCTCATTGATAAAGTTGGATTTGATGATCTTGTCAAATTCGGCCTCGACCATGGCACCATGAGAAGGGTGAATCTTCCTGGGAGGCTGCTTGAACCCGTGATGATTTTTCGGGAGACCGAGGCAGTGGAAGGATACCTGAGGATCTAGTCCTACATCTCGTTGTAATTCTAGTCAAACACGTCACCGTGTTGTTTTAGGAAATCTATGTACCATTGTTGCTCCTCAAGGGACATGGCAGCACTGATCAATGTGGGTCTCAGATCTGACTCGCTACCAAGGTTCACCTATACCAGTTCATCGACCATGGCGGAGATGCCCACTTCAAAGGCGGGGGGAGCATCCTCTATATCCTCTTCTTCGCTTGTGGGGGAGGGATTCCCAGTAGGTGAAGCTTCCTTTGGGTTGAAAGAACCTGAAAGGAGGCTAGTACCAGCCTGGATAGTAGTGGACAACATATCAGGAGATTCACGCGCTGCTGAGACCATAGTGATAAAGGTAGTTGATCCGATCCCATCCGGTCTTCGGCCCAAGGGTCCACACTTGATGATATCAAAGAAATAGTGGCATGTCGTCTTTAGACAGTTAATCCCAGCCCGGTGAAACAGACATGTATGAAGTACTGCCATTTCCATGGGGCAGACATCCCGATACCGTATGGGGGTAGGAGGCTCTGGGATCACCTGAGCCTGGTTTGTGTAGGAGTACGAGGTGATTTTCCATCATCGGTTGGACTTGGGAATATACTTTCCTCTTGTACCAGATACAACAAAACATTTCCCCATATCGGGGGTCATGGCCTATAATCAATGGATCATAAAGACATAGGAATCATCCAGACCTGCCCAGGGGTCAGTTGCAACTATGATGGGTTCGACCTCACTTTCCTGAATCTGCTTATCCTTGCTCTTATAATAGTCAACATCTAGGTATCGGGCTTCACAAGAGGTGAAAGGAGATGCATCACCTTGTAGTACTCCTACTAAACCATTAAGGTAGTACTTGAGGCACTGGAAATACGATGAGGGGACCGCCGCGTGCAGGTGGAGCCATGGTCTACCCATCAATGCATTGTATGCGGTGTCCTGGGATAAAACAACAAACTCGGTACTGGAAACTAGGCCACTGAAATGGGTTTTCAAATGGATATTTCCGACCGATGTTTTCTCTGTCCAATCGTATCCCTGGATCCTTAAATCAGAGAAAGTCGGGTCATCTTCGGATAACCCCAGCTTCCGTAGTGTCCGCGTCGGGATATGGTTGATCCCGGAGCCGGTGTCAACAAGACAACGATGAACCTCCACACCGTTAAATTGGATGGTGATGTACAGTGGGTGGATATTACCTTATATGGGAGATACTTGATCTTCTCTTGAGAAAAAAATGATGTCTTGGCATTCAACATCCTCGACCACTTCAGCATTAAAGGCTTCTGCATATGCTACCTCTGTCTCAAACTGGAGGGGGCTTCTTAAAGCCTCAGCAAGGGCCTCGCACATATCTGATGACAAATTAAGGGCTTCAAGGATGGAAAGCCTCACTGGGATGCTGGAAAGGTACTTGGGGACATCATATTTCTGCGCTAGGTGCAAAATTATGCTTACAGGAGGTCGCTCTGCGATTGGAGGCATGGTGGGCCCTACCGGCTGGACCAGCGGCTGACTGGTGCTGGACATATCTCGCTGCTCACTAGTCAAAGCCCAGAGAGTAGCTTAAAAATGAGGACCAGATGACTGAGATCGGCCTATAGTAGGGTGAGGCTAGTCTAGGCCTAGACGATGTAGTTCTACCTGATCCAATAGCACAAACGGTGGTGGAGCCAGGCCTCATGACACCGAATGAAGAGGCTTTACATGCTGATTTCTGCGCTGGGCCTGCTGTCTGGTCTCAGTGGCTTGCACAGCCTGGCTAGAGATACCAACTGATGTGCCCCGATGACCCATATGGTCGTGGCTCTGCCGACGTTGATGTTGGATGAGGACGTTGGGGAGGATCGCTTGGCACCCCCCATCGTCGAGAGTCATATAGGGGTTTAACAACTCCACAGTATTAATCGAAGCATACCCTTGACTATAACTTGAAGAGTCATCCACTACTGAGAGGATTCTGGGAGGGATCCCCATCTTTGAGGGAATAAAGTCACTGAGAGTGTGGGATGATGATGGCATTGGTGGGGCGTGTTTCTTTCCCTTGCACCGCCAATGCTTGCTCTTTTGGGAAGATTCCGGCTGAGATAATGATGTAGGAGTGGTGGATGTGGAATCTGAAGGCTCCGGATGATTTAGGCGAGCTCGAATGATTCCATGGGAACGGGCAACCATCTTGTGAGCCATCCAGTCATCATACTTTTGAGACCCGCAGTTAGAAACCTTCTTCCACTCGCCTTCACTGTCGCTACTGCTATCTGGCCTTACAAAGACACCTGCCACTTGTGCCGGGGCTGGTCCCATCCTGACTATGTTGTTACCGACTTGGTCTTGAAGCAAGTATTTTAATACATAGCTCTTCTTGAGGGTGTGCACCAGAATTTGATGATAGGGGAAGTAGTTGGGGTGATCAGTGAGATTTTATTCTTCCGGTCTTCTGCACTCAGGTAAGCGTACAATCCCCTACTCTACTACACTTCTGTAATATATGGGGACCCGATTCTCATTGAACTAGTAGGTCCAGTTTCTTCTATCCGAAAAGGGGGACCTTGGAGCCTAGCCCAGGTGAGAAGATGGAGGGCCTGTTGAGGAGGCAGACCCTGATTGTACTGCCTGTGTGGTAGATGCGCATTCCATGGGGGCACCTGCCGATTCTGAGGAGGAAACTGCTGAGCCGGAGGCTGCACCTGAGGTGGAGGGCCTCTGTGAGGCTTCATGGCTGGTTCCACTGGTAGAAATTCTAGTTGCCTGGGGGATTCTATTTAGGCCACCGTGGTGGGCTCGGCTTTGGAAGCTCTCCTTACTGGAATTACAAGGGGCAACAGACAAGTCTAGATGGCCTATTATAGGGATTCCTCTAGGTGCTGGGCCTTATTGGAGAAGTCTCGGAACCCTCCAGGTTAGTTTTGGGTGATTAGAGAAGGAACTAGTTCCATCTTGACATTTCCTATGCACATCGTCAGTAATTTTTCCTGAGATAGTGGAATGTCAAGAGAGTATGTGAGCCCCTTCCACCGGGCGATAAAGTCTGCGACTCACTCATCATGCCTTTTTTTGCACTGGAAGAGGTCTCCAATGCTTTTTTTTCAGGTGGAAGAGCTGAAATAGTAGAGGAATTGCCTGCGAAGGTCCTCCCAGCTGGTTACAGATCCAACGGGGAGCTAGCTATACTAGATAAATGCTAACCCCTCCAATTTATGAACAAAACAGTGGAGCTTGGTAGCCTCTTGCTGCGCTGGAGTTCCTAAAATGGGCCCACACCTGTTGTTGAAGTGGGCAAGGTGCTGCGGTGGGTCCCACGTTCTGTTAAAGGGGGAGAAGGTGGGATTCACGAAACTCGGAGGTGCTGGCATATCATCCACCCATGCCGGATATGGCTTACCATCAGGTGGGATTTCCACCTGTCACATTTCTAATGCCTCAAGGTGGGCTATGAGAACCTCCATAGGATCATCTGGGTAGGGGTCCCTATCTTGATAGGGATCCCTAACTACGAGCACATTTGCAGGTTCTTCAACACGGTAAACAGGCTCAGCATCTCCTGGAGCGGCTGGTGGAGCAGCTTGCGGGGCAGCTGGGGGAACCGAGGTTGGATTCCTTGGATTTCTACACCATTCAAGAGGGTTTGGTGAGACATACCACACCCTTTTTTTGTAAGATCTAGCTTCAAACCTTTCTACAGGGGCATGATGTTCAGGGTTTCCTGGAGGCAGCTCACCAATGGGTAGTTGTTCCTGCCCTTACTATGCTGGACTAGGATTGTCATAGTCAGGACGTCGCTATGCAGCGCATTCAGCCAAGAGGTCATCGACCAGCTTCTCATGCTCAACAAGTTGTTGGCGTAATGCGGCCTTCTCGGGGTCCTCCTCTGTCTTCTACACTGAGGAGGATGGGTCGGAGTATTTGGAAGCTCCGACATGCTCTTTTCCCTTACCGGAATTCCGACTGAGTACCAATGCTTTGGTGGGCGTATAGAGACACAGTAGGTTCCTCTACCAATGAGTTATCCTCCTCGATGGGTCCAATAGTGGTGGCATGCCCTCAGGGGGTAAGTCTCTATTTATAGGCTCCATATCTTCCTCCTCATCCACTATGTCAGCCATGTTGACCATGACCCTTCATGGGGGCATTTCCTCGATATTGCCTAGCGAGTCGGGCTACCGCCAAATAGGACTGAATAGGAGGGTGGCATACTTCCCCCAGCCATGAATTTGAACATGGGGGGTATCCTCCTTGAAGATTTTGTGGAGTATCTTGATACTCTTAATGCATTGCTTCTGGAGGGCCTCACGACGACCTGGTGACTCTGGGTGCTGGGCCACAGGGAGTGTGGCCAGATCAACCAGACGACATTTCTCGCTAATGTCTTAGAAATGCACTTGGCTCCTAAGGTAAAACACTCATTGATGACGAATACTGAAATGTGTCTCCCATAGGGTGTACCGTAAACACTAAACTTCCTCCGGAGTGAGGGATTCTGGTATGCAGAAATTATGTGCTTCCACGAGCCAGAACTTCTCGGGGAAGTGGTCCACTGTGAGGATGTTCCAGAAGCTCCTTAGCTCAGATTCAGGGTCTGACCCTTGATTTCCCCATTTTTTAATTGGTGGTGGATGAGAAACTGTCAGCGGTACTGAGGCATACCGCTAGGATGGCAGGTTGGCTAGTGGAGAGTATAGCGAATTGGCTAACTATCCACCATATCTCAGGCTTTCTTCCGAAGAGTGTAGCGACCTAGCCGCTACGTCGCGATAGGATGGGATGATGACCACAACTCCTGAATCAGGGGATAGGGCTACTAGTGATAGGAAACGATGCTGTTCGCCTGCCATTGGTCCCCAGAATAGTTCTTCGTGATCTCTTGTAGAGGTAGATAGAGCTTCCGGTGATGATGGTGGTGATTGCATGACCGTAAGAGGGATCCATGCCGACAAGGTCACAGATTGGGATTTCCAACATTCTACTGCCCTAACTTCTGGTGAGTTTCATGCTAAGCCCGCTATTTTCTTAGCGGGACCCAACACTGGATAACTAGATCCGGTGACACGTCAATCCATTGATTCCCCGAGCACTACTAATCTCTATATTGAGGAGAATAACTTCACGTTGAGTTCACGATTTTTGTTTCTAATGCTTTCACTGGGGCGCACGCATCTGCCTCATTCAGGGACAAGAGGACGTGGTTTTGTTGCCCCGCATTGCCGATTTCCAAAGGCGGGCGGCATCCGCTCCTTATTCAGGGACGTCTACTCCTTGATCGAAAAGGGATGATGAGATATCGGTTCTTCCTTCTGTGGATTCCTCCTCGAAACTCACCACCTAGTCCGGGTATCACTTATAGATTTAATAAGTTGTTTGTAAAACTCTTCCTAGAGCCATATCATCATGGACACCATTTAATTACACTACATCTATCAAGATATTCCAAGGGGTCTGGTCAGGGCAGCAAACTTTGGTCAGGGGAGTAGTCATGTTGGGCATCACTGGCATGTCTGGACACTGGGGGATTGGTGTGTTTGTCTTCTATCCCTTATTATATGGCTTATCAAGGGCAGGGAAGCATAATTCATCCCACATAAAACACAGGGAATCATATTCCATGGGCATGTATCTGAGGTTTTCCTCAGCTTTCCATGTTTAACACAGGGTATGCTGCAAGTTTAACATCCAGAGGAGATGAATCAGACTGATCAGAAAACTAACTAGAGTGGATCAGATGGGTGCAATCCCCTAGAGGGAATACTAATATTGGGTCCAACATGTTTGTGGCTTCCCGAGTGTTGTTGAGGGGAATGGGGTGTGAGGTGGCATGATCCCACCGGGATGTGGCGGCCTGGGTAAGAATCAGGATGGGTGATGGAGCCTTTGAATGAAGTGGGTGGTGAATGGGATGGAACCGCCATGAGGATGACGATAGTTTTGGGCTTGATCCTTGAAAAGCATTCCTACCTATCCCCATGGAATGGAATCAAAGTACACATAGTTCATCTAACGACATATTACCCTCGATTGGAGTTAAACATATTTACACTGAGTGGTGGTGTCAATGGCTTACCTATGAACAAGGTCACAATGGCTTACCGCTGGATGGGGATCAGAGTTTAACATCATGCAGGAAGGGGAAAAACTGATAGAAGGGGGTCAGAAATACTGGGTTTTGGGCTTGAACCTCATGGAGGCTTCCTACACACCTTACCTTAGCAAGGATCAAAGACCTCATAGTTCAGGTGGTGGAATTTGGGGATTACACTCTGAGGTGGACCAGGGTGTCGGTGAACTGACGTGAAGGAGGACCTGAGGTCCAATGGTTGATGGTATTAAACCTCGTGGAGGCTTCCTACATACCCTACCATAGAAAAGATCAAAGTCCTCATAGTTTGAATGGGGAATTTGTGGATTACGCTTTGAGGCGGCCCAATGAGTTGGTGAACCGACGTGAAGATGGTCAGAATAACCGATGTTGGGCTTGAACCTATTGGAGGCTTCCTACGTACCCTACCATGGAAAGGATAAAAGACCTCGTAGTTCAGGTGACATTGGTGAAATAACATTAATGAGGACCTGGGGTCCAATGGGTGGTGGGCTTGAACCTTAGGGAGGCTTCCTACGTACCCTTACTTGGCAAGGATCAAAGTCCTCTTAGTTCAGGTGGTGTCGGTGAACCGACGTGAAGATGGACCTGAGGTTCAATGGGTGTTGGGATTAAACCTTGTGGAGGCTTCCTACATACTCTGCCTTGGCAAGGATCAAAGTCCTTGTAGTTTGGAGGGGTTTGGTGAACCGACATGAAGGTGGTCGGAATGACCGAGTGTTGGGCTTGAACCTCGTGGAGGTATCCTACATACCCTGCCTTGGAAAGGATCAAAGACCTCATAGTTTAGGTGGTGTTATTTGGGGATTATGCTCTGAGGTGGCCCAAGGAAGATGTCATGGTCGGTGCTCACTCTAAGCCCACGTGAGTCATGATCGTTGTGAGAAACAAGAGATAGCAGAGACCCGACGATCACGTCGTGAAAGGTGTGTCCGTGGGAAGTGGAGTGGGGCTTACGTGTGATTAACCGACCGAAGAGGTCGGGAATTACTCCGGGATATAGGTATGGTGGCAAAAAATCCCAGTGGGAGAAGGATTTGGTATCGAAGAAAGGAGGGGTTCAGTGTCCATTCCCCCCTCCCTTGGTCCTTGGTACTAAAGAAGAAAGGAGGAGTAGGGATGCTGCCTCTGGCAAGGAAACTAGGGGATTACACCATGATGGTTTCCCTTTCCCTGTAGAAAAATGCCACTATGATAAGAAGGATATAATCCCCAATAGGGGAATATATCACTCCCGTGGAGACTAGTGGGTGTGCAGAATGTCCAAGGTGGGGGTACCCCATGTGCGGGGCACGGGGTGAGGTCACAGTTTAATGTCATGTGCTAAGGACGATGGTGCTTGGCAGTTTAACATCCTGTAGCTCGGATGATGTGGGTTTTCTCCGCACCCCAAGGTCTTACATAACCGGTATCCTCTACTCCTTGGTGCAGAGAGGGGATATCCAATGCCATGAAAAGGGGGTGTCATGGAGCAAACCGTTGGGGGGTCAACATTAGCGTGGCTATGAAAAGAAGCAATAGCCATTAGTGTGCCTATGAGAAGAATCATGAGGCGAAGCAATGTAATGGGAAGTATCATCCAAGGGTCTTTGAAATCACATCATGCAAACCTGGAGGGTCGCACGAGAAAAGGAATTTCAAAGAAGAGGCGTTCATAGGTAGGGGACATGTGAAGCTCTGCTACTCCACGTGGTAGAGGAAACTTGCAAAGGGGTGTGTTTCACGAAGTGGGGCACCTCAGCCTGAGCATAGGGAAAAAGTGTAGATGGGAGGTGTTTCGCGAAGTGTAAAGGCATTCGCGGAGCACTGTCTCACGGAGAAAAGGTGCCTTGCGAATCAAGGTTTCATGAAGCAATGTGCTTTGTGAAGTACAGTGACCCTGCCTTGGCATGTAGATCATGTGTACATGGAGGGTGTTTTGCAAAGCATAAACGCTCTGCGACAACCTGAGTCCCCTTGGGGATCCCCTTCCTTCACAGAGACCCATAGTCTCCACGAAAGGAATCCCTCTCGAAAGAGGGGATCGAAATGAGACAAAGGGGAGGCACTTCGTAGAGCAGAAGTACCTCACACAACTCATGGTTTGTAGAGAAGACAGGTGCTTTGTGATTCAGGAGATAGGAAGTCGAAAGGTTGGATTGTATGCCCCCTGGACTTGGGGGGGGGGGAGTATTTATAGGGGAGAGGAACCGCGAAGTAGCGCTCACTCTGCACGAAGAGGACGTCATTCACGGCGCGTCGCGAATATCAAATGCGTTCGTGAAGCTTTACCACCTCCTTGCTCCGTAGTAGGTCGTGAACATCAAGGGAGGTCGCGGAGCATTACCATCTCCTTACTTCGCGGCGGGTCACAAACGTCAAGGGCGGTCACGGAGCGTTACCACCTCCTTACTTCGTGGCGGGTCGTAAACGTCAAGGGCGGTCATAGAGCATTATCGCCTCCTTGCTTTGTGGCGGGTCGCGAACGTCAAGAGTGGTCACATAGAATTACCGTATCCTTGTTTCGTGGATGGTCATGAATGTCAAGGGAGGTCGCAGAGCGTTACCACCTCCTTGCTTCGCGGTGGCGCGGTGAGGACGGTTCTCCACGAATGGGCTTCACGAGGCAGCTCTCGGGCCTGTGTATTCTTCTCCTCCCCACATTTAGGCATCAATAGGTAATTTGAAATGTAATATATTTTAAGCATTACCATGTTGCTTCATCTATTTTATGTTTGTATAGAATGGTTTTTCGTAGATGAAACAGAGAAGATGAAGTAGGAAGTCACCAAGAGGCTAATGTTTGTCCGAATCAGCAGCCCGAAATGGTAAGAATCAGAACCGAGCAACTTGTGACAATAATTTTGGAGTTTACTAAAGCAATAAATGGGGGTGGTATCCATGCTAGAGAGGAAAATTATATACCATGAAGAAAAATTTCTTTTGTGGAGAATTTTATGAGGCATCATCCTCTAGAATTCAGTGGAACCGTAGATCCAGTGATAGCTAAAGGATGGATAAATTCTATAGAAAAGATATTTGAGGTCATGGGATGTTCGGAACGTCAAATGGTAATACAAGAGATTTATCATTTGGAAGATGAAGCCGATCAATGGTGGTATCTGGTAAAGAATATGAAATAAATAGATGATGTTGATAGTTTGGAATGGGATGATTTTAAGATTCTTTTTCTAGAAAAATATTTTTCCAAAACTCTTCAAATCAGAATGGAGAAACAATTCTTGGAACTGAAGTAGAATGATAATGATTATGTGGTAGCATATGAAGCCAAATTTTCAATACATTATAGGTATGTACAAGATTTTACTCGGGATTTTGAAAGTAAAATTAATAGATTTTACTTTGGTTTGGAACTGTTTTTTCAAAGAGATTTGGCCTCAAGGGAGTTTAAAAGCTATGAGAAGCTTTTTTGTTGTCCAAAAAATGTTAAGATGGAGTTTTATGAAACATATGTGCCTCATGATGACAAGAATAAAAAGCGGTCTAGTTGGTAGGAAATGGAGAAGAACTCATCAAAGAAGTCTGGAGGTAAGAAAATGAATATCCCTTCTTGTGAAAAGTGTGGTAAAAGGTATCCTGGTGAATGTCTTGTAAATTCTGGTAAATGATACCAATGTATAAAGTTTGAACACATGTCTCATGAGTACGAGGATAATTATCATAAAATTAATGAAAATCCAATGGTGATATTCTTTAACTTTAAGGAATTAGGTCATTTTCCCAATGTTTGTCCAAAGCTAGTTACTCAAGAAGGGAATCAGCAAGATAGGAAATAGAAAGTTTTTCCATTTTCTACCACTTCAACAAATGTGGTGACGTCAAATGAGGTGGTCTCAAGAACTGAAGAAGGGATTGGAGAATGCTTCAGTTCTAGACTTACCTTCTCGAAATGGTGAGTTTGCCATCTATAGTGATGATTCATTGAAAGTACTTGGTTGTGTTATGATGTATAATGATTGGGTAATTTCTTAGGCATCAATACAATTAAAACCTCATGAGTTAAATTATCCAACACATGATTTGGAATTGGCCGATGTGGTTTTTGTTTGTAAAAATTTGGAGGTACCATTTATACAGAGCCAAATATAAAATATATACTGACCATAAAAGTCTGAAGTATACATTCACTCAGAAGACATTAAACACGAGGCATCGATGTAACGACCCGGACCCGGCCAGCCATACGAACAGTGTCGAACTAGTCAGGTGTTACTAACTTAGGTGCACCTACCCTGAACGCCAAAGGCTTCCGACTAGCAGCGAGGGTCTGAATAGGTATAGTGGGGAGGCTATACCCTCTTGGAGGAATTAAAGGTACTGGTCCAAGTGTTAAACTAAAATATGCAGCGGAAATAAATGACTCAGCAAACTTGAACTAGACCCGCAGAGTGAAAGCACATTCAATATCAATAAACAATAGAAGCAATATAAAACAACAGCAGCAGAAAGTAAACAGAACATCATGCCAGCAATCAACTGCAATAACTGCTAAAAAAACCAAGCAAGTCATACAAACCAATATACATACGACGACGCCAATGGCTAACCAGTAGTAGCTACAATATGAATCAAACATGTTGATGCAAGGAAAAGAATACTAAACAAGTATCTCCAGTATGGAATGACCTCAAGGTCCATGCCAGTCTCCATGTCAATAGCGCTAAAGTCCAGATCCTGAGGATGAACTTTTACCTGCACGCAATTTCATAAAGTCTACATGCGTCCCGAAGGGCCCGTGTAGGGTGTGAGACAAGTCTCAGTAGGATACCACCCACGGTTGCGTACCTAATATAAGTTTTTAGGCAGACATGATTATAAAAGAAAAATAGTAAAAAGTACAATGACAAAAGTAAACAAAGACTTAACTGGTGCTCAGTGGAAACTAGGAAGTGTCACCTGCTTCGACCAACGCCGGAATCTCTGATCCGTAGCCCGGCACCTCATGCCACCTGACACCATGTGTCTCAAGTATCGACATTCCAAAGGCACGCCCAACTGTCGTAACCCAGCTCGAAAGCTCAACCTTCCCATGGCCCAACATCTAGAGGAACAACGATACCTGTCCTCAAAAGGTAACCGAAGGGATAGCGATGTCTGCCCTCAAATCACGGAGAGCCTCTTCCCCCAACTTGACCACCTCAAAGCTGTCTCCCGAAGGCTCCTCACCTTCCACGTGGCTTCCTATGTCAAGCACCCCAAAACCAAAACACCTAACCACATCTACCAGGGGCCTCTATCCAGGGAGTGGCCATACCACCTCATCTCGGAGTCTATCTGTGTGTAGACTACTCAAAAGTACCCGGTGAGCGGTAATCACCTCAATAAGTTCTCAAGCCACAACTCTTCTGAAACCTCATGCCCCTACGAACCTGTCGCTCAATTATGATGGCCTCGCCATCCAAGTAACCTAGGCCAAAGCCCAACCCGACTGTCCAACTTCCTCAACCGACATCCATGATGCCCAATCCCGTGGTAGCAAGCACCCAAATAAAACCGAGCAAAAGCCCCAACCTATGATCACCATCACACAACAATATATCTGGGCCACGCCCAACACAAGAAGCAGTTCAACACAAGTAATATCACACATTGCATATTCATACTTGAAAACATTACATTAAACAGGCAATCACTAAACAGTCAAATTGCACTAACTTGTGCTATCCCAAACCAGCACCTAAGGTCTTAAACACCTTGAACAAATTAATAACATGATTTAACAAATCGAACTTAGCAGTTTAATCCAAAAACATCAAAAACAGTCTAAACTCAGCAGTTAACACAATGGTACGGTTCATACGCAATTCGGCACCCCCAACCGAATTGACCCAAACGAGCAACAACCCCTAACCTAGCCTCGCTGAAACACAAAAAGGATCAGGGAATACCCAGAGTCATCCCACAATGCAGATAAACTATTAAGATAAATAAACAAGGGTTTTTCTCAATACCCAACGTTGCGCCCGAAGGTCGCAACCCCCAATTGTCTATGAAAACACGAAAGAAGGTATGCACCACCTACCTCGTACTCATACGATGACACTCCTCTGATTTCAGCCCCTGAATCAGACTGAATCACGGTAGATCTGCGTTTCCTTCAAATTCGGAAATTCTATTCGGATGGAATCTGTGGAGGAACAGGTGAGGAATCAAAGATGAAGAAGGGTGCGCGGGGTTAGCCTTTCCTATGCGGTCCCACTGCCACCGACGGATCGAAGAACGGAGGTCGTATGATGATTCTGGAAGGATTTGTGTTTTTTGGCGGGTTTCAGATGAACTGTTCGTCCAAAGGGGAAGAAGAAGAGGTTTCTGGGAATGAGGCGCGACGATGCCTCGATCTCTCAAATAAAAAAAAATTACACGACGTGTATTTTTAAAGTACACACCATGTAGATGTGTTTCCGTACTCCGACTTAAGCAGAGTCCAGCACACGTCTTGGACCGTGTACACGGTCAACACACGGCCAGGGACCCGACCGCTACATGGAACAAAGGTACACGATGTGTTAAGGAAGCCTACACGCCGTGTAGATGGAAATTTACACCTGGGCACCACACGACATGTACTTGGCCTCGCATGGGTAATGGATACACGATGTGTCAATAAATACATGCTGTGTAGAAGAAACTTCTACACGGTCTTAACACAGCATGTAATTGGCGAGCACATGGCCGGTCACTCGGGTAACTCATACACAGCGTGTACTTATGGTACACGGCGTGTAGTCTGGAAATTTCCAGAAACTACCCAGATTCTCCAGACTTCTCAAAAACCAGTCAAAAAGTTTAAACACGGTCGGAATTTTACCCATTTCTAAAAACTCAGGTTCTTACAAACTCCCCACCTTAACGTAGCTCATCCCCGAGCTACCAAACGAAACCAAGAGATGGCACCTAACATGCCCATCTCGGTTAAACAACCTAGACTACCCCGGTCTCAAGGTTCTGGCTAAATTCATAAAAGGGTTCCCTACCTTAGGAATTGCCTACATGGTCTCAACCCGAACAAAGCTCAAGCAAAACAAATAAACAAGCAAGGCCCAACAACCTATTTCCCAGACCCATGGTCCTCCTGTGACACATCGTCACCCCTGCACCTCCTCGGTGCTCACATGTCGCTTCCGACACCCAACGTAACCCTCACCACATCTGTGCCCACCTCCCTGAGGTACTGCATCTAATAGATTCTCAAATCAAACCTGGTGCCATGCACCTCAAGTAACCCGCATCCTTGATGCTCGTGATTCCACACATCTCAAATATATAAATAAAATATATAACACATCTGATATTATTCCAATCCCACTAACTAGCATCTAGTCAGTCCATAAGTATCCTGTGCAGCCCGTGCACTCAACCAGACATTCCTCAATAGGCCATACAAAAAAAAAGTAAGGAAAATCACGGCCACACCCGCAGTGTACCTGCAACCGTCTTCGGCTCTCCAGCATGCTCGATCCCTGGAAGCTCCATAGCATGCACCTGGCCTAAAGCATGACTGGATGATGCCTGACCTCCCTACAATGCTACTCCAGTCACCGGCCACTGACCCCTCAGCTGGGTCCCGCTATCCCTGTCACGTCCCCCGCATGTAGATGAACCTCGACTACCCTCTCCTGGTACCAAACCTGAACCAACTCCTGACGCCACAGTCTGTCCTGGTCCCTACCTACCGGCTGTCTGAGAAGGATGCATGCAAAACATCTCCAGATGTCCGACCAGTCTACACACCCGACACTCCTTCGGGGGCCTATCACACTGATCCCAAAAATGTCTCAGATGTCCACACTGAAAGAAAACCACCACTGAACTACCACAAGGTGGTCTAGCTGAGTCCTTGGCCTGACCGCCCTGCTAGAACTCATCTCTCCCTCGCTTCCTACTGTCTGGACCGTCACCTGAAGCTGTCACCCTTCCAAAACGAGATTTCTCTCTCTGATTTCCCTCGGCTATGAGCGCCTGGTTCACCGCCTCGGAGAAGGAACCCAGCCTGAATATGTTTAACTAAACCCAAATGGCGTGTCATAAGCCATCCTCAAAGCGCCTCACCCTAGATGCATCATCTCTCACCTTACCAGGTGAAAAATGGTACAACTCTGTGAAGGTAGCTGCGTGGTCCATAACGGACATATCTCCCTGATGAAGACTCAAGAACTCCCAAGCTCTCTCTGCCCTCAGCATCTCTGGGTAAAAGTGCTCGAAGAACCTATCCTCGAAGTCCTTCCAGTGAGTCCCTCGTGCCTATGAGCCTGTACCTGTACATCCCAACAACGCTTCACCGGTCCTCTCAGCATGTACGTCACCAACTTGACTCTCCACCCTGGAGGTGTCTCCAGCTGCTCAAAGATCATCTGCATGCTCTCTATCTAGTTCTCTGCCACCTGTGGACCACCCTCACCCTGAAAAAGTGGAGGGTGCTGCGATTGGAACTTCCGCGTCAGATATTCCATAGAAGGCTTTGTACCCTACGCGCCTCTATCAATACCCTGTAAGACGTGTACCGGGAGAGCTCGGAGCTGCTCGTCAAGCCATGGTCTGAACCCTGCCAAACCCGGCTGCTACCCTGCCTGCACTAGATCCTGAACCTGATCTGGTCCCTGAGCCTGTACCTGTGGCTCCTGCTCTGCCTGCACCAGATTCTGAACCTGATCTTGTGGTACCGTATCCTCTGATGCCTGATGCTCCATCGTGTCATGAATGAGTAACCCGCTGAATACCACAAATGGTCAGACAACCCACACATATATATATAACAATAAATTCTACGTAGATAAGGAAAGCAGTAAAGAGGAAGTGTATAACAACTACCCTTACTCTCCCCTATCGCAACCCATGCCTTCGGCATCCCGACCTCACGGCCTCCTTACCCGCCCTCAAGAGAGCCAAGTATTAATAGTACCTCGGGCCATGCCCATCCTGAAAACCAACGTTGCCTCAAAACCGACAACCAAGTCGCCCAATCCTAACAGTTACACTGCCTCAACCATAGTACCTTCCTACTCTCATAAGAGCCAGACCCATATGTTTAGCACATGAAATTCTACATAATACAAAGCATGGAACACACATTGCAATAAACAAGCAATTCTATCAGGAGTTTTACCTATTCACATTCCAGAGCATACATAGCATGGAAATTGATTTTATTCACATGGTATTATCACTTAAAAAAGCATACGTGCAGTTATGAAATTGAAATACCCTAAAATGTGCCTATAAAAAGCCAAGAAATCAACCCTTTCCATACCGTAAAAGGTTTACATATCATAATCAATAACACCTCACAACAAGTGAGCCACTGAGGTGGAAATCATATCAACTGTAATCTGATAAAAAAGCAAACAACAATTCCTGCCCTGGAAACTCAATCCATCCCTCATACATGGGGCTGAAGGCACCCAAGAACAAGTTCAAAAATCAAGTTCCAATAACAACCTATCTCCAGTATACCATATCCCAAATAGTAAAACCAGCAGAAATAAAAAAGAGAAGTCTCAAAATCATTAGTAGCCAGCAAAGAAATGCTACTAAATCCTTGTCAATAATCCCTCTGATACCACTTTGTAACGACCCGGACC
Source organism: Viscum album (assembly GCA_963277665.1). NCBI lineage: Eukaryota > Viridiplantae > Streptophyta > Magnoliopsida > Santalales > Viscaceae > Viscum > Viscum album. The sequence goes on from OY728157.1 coordinate 2,002,227,537, forward strand.
CGACCAGCCACCCAAACAGTGCCGAACATGTCGAGTGTTACTACCTTAGGAGCACCTCCCCTGAATGACAAAGGCTTTCGACTAGCAGTGAGGGTCTGAATAGGTATAGTGGGGAGGCTATAACCTCTCAGAGGAATTAAAGGTATTGGTCCAAGTGTTAAAATAAAATATGCAGCGGATATAAATGACTCAGCAGACTCGAACCAGACCCACAGAGCAAAAGCACATTCAATATCAATAAACAGTAGAAGCAATATAGAACAACAACAGTGGAAAGTAAACAGAACATCATGCCAGCAATCAACTGCAATAACTGCTAAAACAACCAAGCAAGTCATACAAACCAATATACATACGACAGTGCCAATGGCTAACCAGAAATAGCTACAATATGAAGTAAACATATTGATGCAAGGAAAAGAATACTAAACAAGTATCTCCATGTACGACACGAACTCAAGGTCCATGCCAGTCTCCATGTCAACAGCGCTAAAGTCCAGCTCCTGAGGCTGACCTTTTACCTACACGCAATTTCATAAAGCCTACATGCATCCCGAAGGGATCGTGTAGGGTGTGAGACGAGTCTCAGTAGGATACCACCCACGGGTGCATACCTAATATAAGTGTTTAGGAAGACATGCTTATATAATAAAAACAGTAAACAGTACAATGCCAAAAGTAAAGAAAGACTTCACTGATGCTCAACGGCCACCAGGAAGTGTCACCTGCTTCGACCAACGCCAGAATCTCTGATCCGTAGCCCGAAACCTCATGCCACCTGACACCATGTGTCTCAAGTATAGACATCCCAAAGGCATGGACAACCATCGTAACCCATCTCGAAAGCTCAACCTTCACATGGCCCAACATCCGGAGGAACAGTGATACCTGTCCTCAAAAGGTAACCGGAGGGACAACGATGTCTGCCCTCAAATCACGGCGAGCCTCTGCCCCCAACCTGACCGCCTCAAATCTGTCTTCCAAAGGCTCCTCAACTTCCACATGGCTTCTTATGGAAAGCACCCCCAAAACAAAACACTTAACTGAATCTACCAGGGGACTCTATTCAGTGAGTGGTAGTACCACCTCATCTCAGAGTCTATCTGTGTGCACACTACTCAAAAGTACCCGGTGAGCGGTAATCACCTCAATAAGTTCCCGAGCCACAACTCTTCTGACACCTCGTGACCCTACGAACCTGTCGCTCAAGTCTGATGGCCTCACCATCCAAGTAACCTGAGCCAAAGCCTAACCCGACAGTCCAACTGCCTCAACCGACGTCCATGACGCCCAATCCCGTGGTAGCAACCACCCAAAGAAAACAGAGCAAAAGACCCAAATTGTGATCCCCATCACACAAAAATATATCCAGGACACTCCCAAAACAACATGAAGTTCAACACAACAAATATCACACATTGCATATTCATACTTGAAAACATTACATTAAACAAGAAATCACTAAACAGTCAAATTGCACTAACATGTGCTATCCCAAACCAGCACCTAAGGTCTTAAACACTTTGAACAAATTAATAACATTCTTTAACAAATCTAACTTAGCAGTTTAATCCAAAAACATCAAAAGAAGTCTAAACTCAGCAGTTAACACAACGATATAGTTTATACGCAATTCGGAACCCCTGGCCGAATTGCCCCAAACGAGAAACAACCCCTAACCTGGCCTTGTTCAAACACAAAAAGGGTCAGGTAATACCCAGAGGCATCCCAAAATGCAGATAAACTATTAAGATAAATAAAAAAGGGTTTCAATCGATACCCAATGTTGCACCCGAAGGTCTCAACCTCCAATTGTCTACAAAAACACAAAAGAAGGTATGCAACACCTACCTCGTACTCATACGATGACACTCCTCTGATTTCATCCCCTGAATCGAACTGAATCACGGTAGATCTGTGTTTCCTTCAAATTCGGAAATTCCATTCGGATGGAATATGCGTAGGAACAGGCGAGGAATCAAAGACGAAAAAGGGTGCGCAGGGTTATCCTTTCCGATGCGGTCCTGCTGCCACCGACAAATCTAAGAACGGAGGTTGTATGACGATTCTGGAAGGATTTGTGTTTTTAGGCAGTTTTCGGACGAACTATTCATCCAAAGGGGAAGAAGAAGAGGTTTTTGGGAATGAGGCACGACGATGCCTCGATCGCTCAAATAAAAAAGAAGTACACGGTGTGTATTTCCAAAGTACACGCCGTGTAGTTGTGTTTCCATACTCCGACTTAAGCGGAGTCCAACACTCAGCTTGGACCGTGTACACGGTCAACACACAGCCAGAGACCCGGCCGCTAAACAGAACAAAGGTACACGACGTTTCAAGGAAGCCTACATGCCGTGTAGATGAAAGTTTATACCTGGGCACCACATGACATGTACTTGGCCTCACACGGGTAAGGGATACACGACGTGTCGATAAATACATGCCGTGTAGAAGAAACATCTACACGGTCTTCGCATGACATGTACTCGGCGAGCACATGGCCAATCACTCGGGTAACTCATACACAACATGTACTTATGGTACATGGCGTGTAGTCTGGAAATTTCCAGAAACTTCCCAGATTCTCCAGACTTCTCAAAAAACCAGTCAAAAAGTTTAAACAGGGTCAGAATTTGAACCGTTTCTAAAAACTCAGGTTCTTACAATCAAAGATGGATTAAACTGATAAAGGATTATGATTTGATGATCAATTACAATCCAGGAAAAGTAAACAAAGTGGAAGATTCCTTGAGTCAAAAACATTATGCATCATTAACCATGTTACATTTGGAACAAGATCCCTTTATTAATGATTTGATGAATTTTGTCTTAGAATTAGTTGGTGTAGGGAATAAATCTATTTTGTTTCAGGTTTCAATGCATTCATCATTATTAGACAGGATTAAGCAAGTGTAGAAGGAAGACTACGAGCTACAGAAAAAGGTAGAATTGGTTTAAATGGGTATGTTTCCATAATTTAACCTTGATAAAGATTGTGTTTTATGATTTGGAAAAAGGTTATGTTTGCCTTGTGATTCCCAATTAAAGAAATATTTTTTGTGTGAATCTCATTGTTCTCCCTTTTCAGTTCATCTTGGAAGTACTAAGATGTATAGAGACCTTCAGGAGTATTTTTGGTGGGATGGAATGAAAAGGGATATTTCTGATTTTACTATGAAATATTTGACATGTCAACATGTTAAAGTAGAATAATATTTACCAAAGGGGATGCTTCAGGCATTTACAGTGCCAGAGTGGAAATGGGAGAGTATATCCATGGAAATAATTGTGGGACTACCTAATAATTATCGAGGTAACAATTCAATTTGGGTTATTGTTGATCGGATGATAAAATCTAAACATTTCCTTTATATTCGAGATACAATGTCATTGGATCAGCTTTCTAAACTATACCACAAAGATATTTCCAGGTTACATGGAGTTCCTCTTTCCATTGTTTCTGATCGAGATCCTAGGTTCACTTTTAACTTTTGTAAGGGGATTCATAAGTCATTGGATGTAGAATTAAATTTCAGTATAGATTTTCATCCTCAATCAGATGGGTAGTCAGAACGAACAATTCATACTTTAGAAGATATTCTTTGAGCTTGTCCAATGGACTACCAGGAAAGTTGGGATCAATATCTTTCTTTTGTTTAGTTTTTTTATAATAATTATTTTCATTCCAGTATACAGATGGAACCTTTTGAGGCATTTTATGGGAAGTAGTGTCGAACTCCATCTTCTTGGGATGAATTCAAGAAAAGGAAATTGATGGGACCAGAATTAGTTGAGGAATTTTCTGAGAAAGTTAAGATGTTCCAGCAGTACATAATAATAGATTAGATCAGACAGAAAAGTTATGTAGATAAAAAAAGGAAAGGCTTCTCATTCGAGGTAGGAGACCATGTTTCCTTAAAATCTCTCCTTGGAAAATTGTGATGCATTATGGTAAGAAAGGAAATCTATGTCCATGATTCATTAGTCCTTTTGAAATACTAGAAAAATTTGGACCAATTTTATACCGAGCTTTTCCTCTGATTTTATCTCAGGTACATAATGTTTTTCATGTTTCGATGTTGAGAAAGTATGTGCCAGATTCAGCACATGTCTTGAGTCCAGAAGTAGTTCAGCTAGAAAAGAACCTTTCTTATGAAGAGAAACCAATATTGATTCTTGATCAAAGGGAATAAGTAATGAGGAATAAGGTAATCCACCAGGTAATGGTTTTTTTCTAAAAACCACATGGTTGAATCAGAAACATGGGAATATGAAAAAGTTGTGAGGGAAAGTTACCCTCACTTGTTTAATGAGTAAATAAAATTACAAGGATGCAATTTCTAGAAGCTGGGGATAATGTAACACCACAATGATTTAAAATAAATAAATATAATGCATGAAACTTTGTTTTAAGTAGATATTTATAACTAGCCATTAAATATATTTTTGCAACTTTTATGTTTTGAATTTTCAAAATCCGTAATCTACAGTTGTGTTCAGTGAGTTATTTGGAGTTAGATGAAACCAACTTGTTTTTTTGGTGTATAGTAACGTACTCTTATGAGTAGTAATGTGTCCCTAATGAATATTAAATTTTATATTCTTACGACTTTAAGATAATGAAATCTTGGTTAATTTTTCAATGTGATATAAAATTAGTTATAGAATTAAAATTGTTAATTTTTGAATTATGTATGATTTTATATAAAAATTAAATTAATAATATTTAGAAAATTATTTTCAAAAACTGGAGTTCATTTTTGAATTCTAAATGTCAAAAAATGGTTAGGGTGAATATTTTGGATTTTTCTAAAATAGTTGATTTTTCGATGAATAGTGAAAATACAATTTCGAGTTTCGGTGTGTTAATGACATCATTAATGATGTAATAAATCTGGTCGAATTTTGAATAGTAAAATAAGTTGTTAGGAGTACCAAGTGGCTAATGGCTTGTGAAAACACCATGGGCAAGCCCATGGTTTTGGAAATACCACTAATGAGGTGTCCCTTGGAAATTATTAAAATATTCCCTCACTTTTTGTAAGAACACATAACTTCTTTTCAAGTATGTTTTTCCTTTTTCTGTAGTTTTTGAGAAAAGAGGAGTTTTTGGAAATTTTTTAAGTACATGCCATGTACTTTATGAGTACACACAGTGTATTCCCTTGCCGTGTGAGGCTATGTGTTGGCCGAGTCCGGGCCACACACACGGCCATGTAGGGGAGATGTGGAGGCCGCTTAAAGTGGAGTACAGAAAATCCTAGTACATGCCATGTACTCCAAAAGTACACGCCATGTACTTTTTTTATTAAATGGACTAGGTACGTGTCTAATCACCATAAACGCCTTCTTATAGGTCTCGTTCGACCGAGAGACGTTGTACTGCCGCAAAACTTCTCCGAGCCCCCGAACCTCCGTCTGTTCTCTGAATCGACCACCGTTGATTACGTTGGAACTGTAGCGGTAAGATCTTACTTCTTCTAGAGCATAGTTTTCCAATTCCTCCTCTTTTTCAAGTTATCATGGGTTGAAGGTTTTGTGAATTTTCGTAGATCTACGACATTCTAAGGAGATTCAAGCCTCGTGTTTCAAGTATATTGATCTTCTAGCATCAAGGTAGGTGGTTTGTGCCTTTCTGTTCAAATTCGTTGAGTTTATGTGAAAATTCCACCAATACCCTAGACCAGGTTATTGTGTGTTTACTGTTTTACCCCTGTTGTTTTCCTACCTTGCTTATATTCTTGGGTAGAGGTAAATTTGTTATGTGTAAGGATAATTTCTATGCTTGGATGTTTTTTCCATGCCTTGTTCTATTTACGACCTTTGGTCTTGTTCAGCCTTTGGACGTTTACCTGTTTCCATGCCTTGTGATCATAGGATGGAGTGTTGTTTTTTTTGACATGCTTGAGATGCTGTAGATTGATTAGCCAAGTATTCTGGTAGGTTTACTTTGGCTATATAACATTATTATGCACTGACTGGCATGAGGCCGTGAGAACCTGGTGCTATAGACTATAATGGGATAGACTGAGTGAGCTTCCCAAAGAGTCATGGATATTATTGACTACAGGAGGATATACCTAGTGAGATTCATCCGAGAGTCTTGAGATTTATAGACTATAAGGGGATAAACCGAGTGATCTTCCTCAGATATTCTTTGTTTTGTTTGAATTTATTTAAACCATTCCAGGCTATAGGAGGAATTGACCGAGTGAGCTTCCTCAGAGAGTCTATGATAGACCTGAGTCTATAGGAGTAATTGACTGAGTGATATTCCCCAGAAAGTCTCTAGACCTTGGGGCTATAAGGGGAATTGACCGTGTGATCTTCCTCAGATAGTCCCTGACTACCTTAGACTATAAGGGGAATTGACTGAGCATGCTTCCTCAGAGAGTCTTATAATTTCGTATGACTAAAACAGATGGGTTAGGATGAGTGTACTGCCCAGAGGGTTGTTGGTACTTCTTGGATAGGACCAGAGGGGATGGCTGTGAGTACTTCCCAGAGGGTTACCTATTTGTGGTTAGCTGTAGCTTCACTGTTGCTTGTTTGATCTGCGGATTGTTTACTATTGTGTATCATCCTGTTTACTGCTTACTGTTTACCGTTTATTGTACTTTTACCTGCCATATACTGACTGACTATTAGGCACAAATCTTTGGGTGGTTTCCTATTGGGATTTAGTCTCACACCCTGTTTGGGTTGTGCTTTTGGGCCCAAACAGATTATATTGCTGCAGGTATAAACAAGGGAAAGCACCCTTCGACTTCAGGTACTTGATTTCATTGGAGAAGGAGAGCATGGGACCAAGATGAGGCTTGCTATGATGAAGAGTTTCTTATCTATTTTTCTTTTGTACTTTGGTTTAGTATTGTATTCAGCATTGTGACTTATTTGTCTATTTTCCTAGACACATATGTACCATGCATCATTTACATATATTTTTCTCCAATTGTTTCTCTATCAATATTACACTGTTTACTACTGTTGGATAGTTACTGATTCTTCTATTGTATGTGTTGTTTACTTCTACTATGTACTCTGCCAATGAAGGAATAGTTTTCCCACTATCACACCCAAGGCCCACACTACTAGTCGGTAGCCTCTGGCATTCGGGGAAATGCGCTTAAGGCCATGTGACCAACCGGGTACGGGGTGCCTTTGGGTGGCTTCCAGAACCAGGGCATTACAAAGTGGTATCAGAGGACTGATTTTATCTTGACTTACTATTTTGAGCCTATAGTCAGGGATATGACATAATAGGTACTTGGTAATAAGTTGTGCCCGGGAGTAGCTAACCCTTGTACAAGGAAAATCCAATCTACCTCATTTATTGCGATTTCTTCTGGTTTTGCGATTTTTACAGTTGATATGATTTCACCTTAAGTGAATCACATGATTTGTGATGTTACTGTTGATATTATTGAGGTTCTATTTCTTTTTGCAACTCGATGAGATGAGGGTTTTCCATCTCATGCATCATATAGGCACTTTCTAGAAATCACATGCCATGCATTTTTTCAATGCCATCTAGGATGCATTAGTGATTTCATGTTGTTGTGATAGATGATGTGTAAAATATGAATGCTATTGTGATATTTCCCTTGATATAAATACCTGCTATTTGATAGGGTATTGTTTGTGTAGAGATTTACTAAAATAAACACCAAAATTTTGACTCTTGAGGTGTTATGGGCCCACATGAATCGGAACTTGGTGGATCATTGACTTGTTTCCTTGTATATGAAATGTATGAGATGCCAAGATTTGATTCGCAGGGAGTATGGGCCCCCACAGATCATAATTTGGCACCTTAACACTTGTTTTCAGTGTTTTCTGGGCTCTAGAGAAGTTTCTAAGGCTACTGCCCGGAAAAACCCAGAATACATGGCGTGAAATTTATGAATACATGTCGTGTAGTTTATAAACCATGTCAGTGACTATGTGGGAAGAAACATGGGGTTGTGAAAAATCTTCAGAAACACGCCGTGTATGTAAAGTACATGCCGTGTTGTAGTGACTGTGTGTCTACCCGTGTGACTAACAACACGGATGGATGAAATTTTGACTTTACATGCCGTGTCTTGTTCTCACATGCCATGACATGTAACCTAAGTACCCGACCGTGTCACGAACAACACGGGTCGTCGAATCTTTGTCTAGTACACGCCATGTGGTGGTCATATGTGCCATGTAATATAGGATTAAGAGGACCATGTGGGTTAGCCATGTAAGGAGACTCAGGCAGGGGAATAGAGTTCAAGTACATGCCGTGTGTGGGGACAACACGCCGTGTGGTTGGGGCGTTACACGACCAGTTGTGGGAGAAGTACACGCCCATGTGAATGACATAAAAGAACATGCCGTGTAGTTTTTATACACACTGTGTAGTCATGTTTTGTAAAACCTGAATGTTTATTTCTCCTGTTCCCCTCTTGTACTCTTGTATTCTCAGTCTTGTTAATCCTGATCCAAGGTGTGATTTTGACCTTTCAGAGTCATGCCACCGAGACGTCCTCCGGTTGTACGTCAACTTCCAGATGGTGATCAGACACTGGATATGGCCGATCAGGGACCACCTGCAGATGCTCCTGCTGTGCTAGACTTGGCACCAGTAGTTATACAAGTTGCAGGTGTTGATGCACAGTTTAGGGAAGATTTTCTGAGGATGATGCAGACCTTCTAGGGAGCGCCGCCTCCCGCCCCATCGATGACAAAATTTACATGGGTTTTCTAGCAGCAGCATCCTCATAATTTCTCAGGGGATGGAGGACCTCAGGATGTAGAGTCATGGATAGAGGCCACACTGACAATTTTCAAGCATCTGGAGATACCACCAGAGAAGAGAGTGAAGCTCGCTACCTATATGCTCTGAGACTCCTCCAAGAGGTGGTGGGAGGTGATCTCACAGTTAGGACACCAGAAGAGTATGACTTGGGATGATTTTTAGCGCATCATCTATGATTACTTATACCTGGAGACCTTGAGGGCCGATCGAGCCCGAGAGTTTATGAGTCTGGAACAGGGTACTCTTTTTATTATGGAGTACTCGTCTTGCTTTACCGACCTGCAGAATTTCACGCCTATTCCAGGAGGCGACGATCAGTTCCTTGCGAGAAAGTTCGAGGATGGTCTAAGGCATGCCATCCGATCATAGGTGAATATCTTCAGGTTGAATTCGATATCCTCTATCATCAACCAGGTGCTAATCACTGAGCGCAATCTGAGGGATTCTGGAGTAGTGTGCCAGGGCGGTTTGACATCTAGAATCAGTGTTCCTCCTACTGATAGCAGGAAGCACCACGGGGAGTCTTCTCAAGGATACCAGAGTAGGAAGAATGTATCTTCGGGCAGTCAAGTTGTATGCTACCAATGCAGGAGGAGTGGAAATACTAGGCCTCAGTGCCAGAGGGACCCGATGGAGTGCCGATCTTGCAGAAAGATGGGCCATCTTCAGCGTTTCGGTCAGATATTCTCACCTACAGCTAGTGGTAGGGGTTCTTCTATGACATTGAGTTTAGGTTATGCATTTAAAGTTTCTCACCAGTCTAGGAACTGGAGTTATTCCGGCTGTTCGGGCTGAGGTGGAGGTCATGGACATGGTGGTCAGTCACCAGGATACCAGCGACATCAGAGTGGATCAGCTCAGAGTAGTCAGGCAGGGTCCCAAGGTCGTGGAGCAGGCCATACTTTTGCAATGGAGCAGACCCATCAGGAGCCAGATCCCGCCCCCTCTATAGTTCGAGGTACGATCTTAGTAGCCTCAGTTTTATATTTTACTCTTTTTGATACAGGGGCTTCCCATAGCTTTATCTCTGTTGCTATTGTGGAGAGCCTTGGGCTCTACATCTTTTCCTCTGCCGATTCCTTGAACTTAGACACACCGTTGGGGACTGGAGCGGTTATTGTACGTCAGTGTAGAGAGTGCCCCCTTGAGGTTTCAGGGTTTCACTTCTTATGGGATCTCTATGTCCTAGAGATGAAGAGCTGTGATGTCATTCTCAGAATGGACTGGCTAGTTCCCTTCCAGGCAGTCATCAACTGTTATCGTCATAGGGTGAGTTTTGTAGCACCATAGGGTGGATCCTTTCTTTAGAGGCAAATGGGATGTCTAGGCGAGCAGAGCAGGTCCATAACATCATGGGTTGGGAGGAGTTACAACCCAGATCTATAGTATTTATCTAGATGATCAGGGGACTTCACAGTTAGACTTTCCACCAGCGGTGGATTGTTTCAGTGATGTCTTTCCATAGGAATTTTCAGGTTTTCCTCTAGAGTGTGAGGTAGACTTCTTGACTGAGCTCGTGCTAGGAGCGACACCGGTGTCCATTCCTCTTTACAGGATGGCTACACCTGAGTTGTAGGATCTCAAGAAGCAGTTGGAGGAGTTGTAGGCAAAGGGTTTCATCTGACCCAGTACTTCTCCTTGGTGTTCTCCTATCTTTTTTGCGAAGAAGAAAGATGGTACCCTCAGGATTTGTGTGGACTATCGGAAGTTTAACCAGTTGACGGTCAAGAGCTGATATCTCTTGCCGAGGATCGATGATATCTTTGATCAGCTTCAAGGAGCTCAGGTGTTCTAAAAGATTGATTTGAGGTCCGGTTATCATTAGTTACATGTTAGACCTTCTGATATACCTTTTACAGCCTTCAGGAGCAGGTATGGTCTAAATGAGTATATGGTTATGCCTTTCGGTCACACGAACACGCCTGTAGTTTTCTTGTCACTAATGAACCGAGTGTTCCATCCATACTTGGATTCCTTCATAGTTGTTTTCATGGATGATATATTGGTTTACTCTCACACTCGACATGACCATGCTACCCATCTTGAGATCTTTCTAAGTACACTGAGAGAGCATCAGTTATATTCTAAGATCTCTAAATTCCACTTTTGGATGGATCCAATTCACTTATTGGGTCATGTTATCTTAGAGGAATAAGTATCAGTAGACCTAGAGAAATTGAGATCTGTAGTTTCCTAGGAGTATCTTAAGAATGTCTTTGAGGTGAAGAGTTTTCTTGGGCTGGCCAGATACTATAGACGTTTCATATATGACTTTTCACGCCTAGAAGCACCACTGACAAGTCTGACCAAGAAAGGGGAAAAGTTCTTACGGTGAGATTCTTGTGAGTCAGCCTTTTAGGAGCTAAAAGGTAGGTTGAATTCAATACTGATACTAGTCTTTCCAGATCCAGGAAAGAGCTATACTATTTATTGTGATGCTTCAGGTATCTGTCTGGGAGCTGTGCTTATGAAAGGAGATGGAGTCATTGCTTACAGGTCTCAGCAATTAAGGCCACATGAGAGGAATTACCCAACACACGATCTATAGTTGTCAGCTGTTGTTCATGCCCTACACTGTTAGAGACATTACCTTTTGGGAGAGAACTTTGTGGTGTTTACCAACCACTAGAGTCTCAAGTACATCTTCACTCAGCGTGATCTGAATTTGAGATAGAGAAGGTGGGTTGAGTACCTTCAGTCTTTTGACTTTGAGATTGCCTATACGCCTAGGAAAGGAAATGCTATGGATGATGCACTGAGCAGGAGGACTTAGATACAGATAGTTCAAGAGGCCAACAATGAGTGTCAGTTTATGTCTTTGTTCTTTGAGATGCATTTGAAGGTGCACAATAAACAGGGGAAAACATTTCTATCTTATGTAGCGGTTACCTCTACCCTTCTCAATCGAGTACGAATGAGGTAGATATTAGATTACGAAGGACTAGTTCTATGGGAAAGCGTGTCAGGAGAGGACCTTATTTCTGGGTGGACCATAGAAAAAGATGAGATCATGCGTTTCTAGGTACGCGTATGGGTGACAGCAGACATACGCGAGGAGCTGATGCGGGACTTTCATTCCTCAGTTTGGGCAGTTTATCCTGGCGTCACCAATATGTATCGTGATCTACACCATCAGTATTGGTGGAAAGGTATGAAGAAGGACGTTACTGGTTTCTTCATGAGGTGTTCCACTTGTCAGCAGGTGAAGTCAGAGTATCAACGACCAGAATTTCTTTTATAGTAGTTACCCATTCCCGAGTGGAAGTGTAACGACATCGCGATGGATTTTGTGATCGGTTTTCCGAGTTCGCCTTGAGGGAATGACATAGTTTGGGTTTTCATTGACAGACTCACGAAGGTTTCTCACTTCTTTCCGATCAAGGAGACCTTTAGTGTTGATGAGATGGGACGATTGTACATTTGAGAGATTGTACGTTTGCATGGAGTTCCACACTCCATTATTTCAGACAAGGATGCACATTTTACTTCTCAGTTCTAGTAGGGGATTCAGAAGGCTTTGGGCACATAGGTACTTTTGAGTACAACATACCATCCCCATACAGATGGCCAGTCCAAGCGTATGATTCATGTGCTTGAGGACATGCTCTGAGCATGCATTCTAGATTTTGGAGGTTCTTGGGATAATCATATACCTCTTGTGGAGTTTGCCTACAACAACAGTTTTTAGGCAACTATTCAGATGGCACCATACAAGGCTTTGTACAGTAGGCCATATCGATCACCCTTATGCTGGCTAGAGGTAGGATAGGCAGCTTTTCTAGGACCTCAACTTGTTCAGGAGACCTCAGAGTAGATAGAGTTTATTCCAAATAGGATGGCTATAGCACAGTCTCAATAGAAGTCTTATGCTGATCAGCGAAGACGACCTCTAGAGTTCAAGGTTAGGGATCAGGTTTTCCTGTATGTCGCACCGAGGTTGGGACACAAGAGGATTCAGAGACATTCTAAGCTTTCATTGAGGTATGTCGGGCCATTTGAGGTGTTGGAGAGAGTTGGGCCGGTTGCCTATCGGTTGTAGTTACCTCAGAGGTACCAGGCTATGCACGACGTCTTTCACATTTCTCATATTCGACATTACTTTTTAGACCCATCTCAAGTCTTTCAACCTGAGGAGGTTGAGCTCAAAGCAGATGTATCATTTGAGGAGAATCCTATCCGGATTGTCGATCACAGTACAAAGGTTCTCTATGGCCGGTCTATTCATTTGATACGAGTGCTATGGCAGCACGAGCGAGTACAGGACGAGACTTGGGAGAGGGAGGCCGATGTAAGATCACATTGGCCGAAGCTGTTTGGGGTTTCTTCTTCTACACCTCGCAAGGGAAATTCAGTGACAAATTTCTTTAAGGGGGGAAGTTTTTAAGAACCCGGACCTTCTTTTCAGGTATGTTTTTCCCTTTTCTGAAGTTTTTGAGAAAAGAGGAGTTTTTGGAAATTTTTGAAGTACACGCCGTGTACTTTACGAGTACACGCTGTGTACTCCCTTGCTGTGCGAGGCCATGTGCTGGCCAAGTCTGGGCCACACACATGGCCATGTAGGGGTGATGTGGAGGCCGCTTAAATCGGAGTACAGAAAACCTAGTACACACCGTGTACTCCAAAAGTACACATAGTGTACTTTCTTTTTTTATTAAACGGACTAGGCTTGCATCTAATCTCCACAAATGACTTCTTCTAGGTCTCGTTCGATTGAGAGACACTGTACTGCCGTGGAACTTCTCCGAGCCCCTGAACCTCCGTCTGTTCTTCGAATCGACCATCGTTGATTGAGTTGGAACTGCAACGGTAAGCTCTTCCTTCTTCTAGAGCATCATTTTCCAATTCCTCCTCTTTTTCAAGTTATCATGGGTTTAACGTTTTGTGAATTTTCATAGATCTATGATGTTCTAAGGAGATTCAAGCCTCGGGGTTCAATTATATTGATCTCCAAGCATCAAGGTAGGTGGTTTGTGCCTTTCCGTTCAAAGTCGCTAAGTTTATGTGCAAATTCCACCAATACCCTTGAACGTGGTATTGCGTGTTTACTGTTTTACCCCTATTGTTTTCCTGCCTATATTGTATGCCTGTGTAGAGGTAAATTTGTTATGTGTAAGGATAATTGCTATGCTTAGATGTTTTTCCCATTCCTTGTTCTGTTTACGACCTTTGATCTTGTTCAGCATTTGGTTGTTTGCCTGTTTCCATGCCTTGTGATCGTAGGATGGAGTGTTGTTTTTCTGACATGCTTGAGATGCTATAGGCTGATTAAACAAGTAGTTATATAGGTTTAATTTGGCTATATTGAATTATTATGCACTGACTGGCATGGGGCCGTGAGAACCTGGTGCTATAGACTATAAAGGGATAGACCGAGTGAGCTTCCCAGAGAGTCTTGGATATTATAGACTACATAGGATAGACCGAGTGAGATTCTTCATAGAGTCTTGAGCTTTATAGACTATAAGTGGATAGACCGAGTGAACTTCCTCATAGAGTATTTGTTTTGTTTGAATTTCCTTAAACCATTCCAGGCTATAGTAGTAATTGACCGAGTGAGCTTCCTCAGAGAGTCTGTGATAGACCTGAGGCTATAAGAGGAATTAACCGAGTGAGATTCCTCAGAGAGTCTCTAGAACTTGGGTCTATAAGGGGAATTGACCACGTGATCTTCCTCAGAGAGTCCCTGACTACCTTATACTATAAGAGGAATTGACTGAGCATGCTTCCTCAGAGAGTCTTATAATTTCGTATAACCAAACCAGAGGGGTTAGACTGAGTGTACTACCCAGAGGGTTGTTGGTACTTCTTGGATATGACTAGAGGGGATGGCTGTGAGTACTTCCCAAAGGGTTACCTGTTTGTGGTTAGCTGTAGCTTCAGTGTTGCTTGTTTGATCTACAAACTGTTTACTATTGTGTATCATCCTGTTTACTACTTACTGTTTACCGTTTACTGTACTTTTAACTGCCATATACTCACTAACTGTTAGGCACAGATCTTTGGGTGGTTTCCTACTGGGATTTAGTCTCACACCCCATTTGGGTCATGCTTTTAGGCCTAAAAAAATTATATTACTGCAGGTATATACAAGGGCAAGCACCCTTCGACTTCAGGTACTTGATTGCATTGGAGTAGGAGAGCATGGGACCAAGACGAGGCTTGTGATGCTGAGGAGTTTCTTATCTATTTTTCTTTTGTACTCTGGTTTAGTACTATATTCATCATTGTGACTTGTTTTTTTGTTTTCCTAGACACATATTTACCATGCATCATTTACATATATTTTTTCTCCAGTTGTTTCTCTATTAGTCTTCCACTGTTTACTACTGTTGGATAGTTACTACTTCCACTATTGTATGTGTTGTTTACTTCCACTGTGTACTCTGACAATTAGGTAATAGTTTCCCCACTATCACTCCCAAGGCCCTTGCTGCAAGTCGGTAGCCTCTGACATTCGAGGAAATGCGCTTGAGGCCATGTGACCAACCGGGTACGGGGTGCCTCTGGGTGGCTTCTAGAACTAGGGCGTTACACTTTTTCTATAAATACAAACCCATTCCTTCATTAAATTCATTAAAAATTTGTCATAAACAATTATCTATCATCCTTAATTTTCTAGTAGTCCACCAAAGGTTTTATGAATCCCCCATGATCCCAACCTTTAGGTTCTAGGAGTTACTCTAGAAGGTAATAAAATTCTCAACTTCTTTATTTTTCAATTCAAGTTCACTTTAATGTGGTATTGAATTCAAGAATCTATACCTTGTTCTTATTTTCATATTATTCTTTCTATATTAGGTTTTATTATTCATTTTTTTATGATTTACCCTTGTCTCTTATCCTTTTAATGTTTTCTAAAACAATGTTTCATAGTCATTAGGCTGATGAATTTTTGTAAGGGATTGCTCAACTATTATTTTATTTTGAGTTCCTTTATTTTATTATTCATTATTCAAATCCTCTTACCCAAGAGGAATTAAAGATCTAGAAATCTTGTATATTCTGGATGTTCTCATTTTTAGGGAAAATTCATCATCATTTTTCTTCTCCTCTCCCACTTATTCATAGAATAAAAACATTGTTTGTGATGTGTCGAATTACAAACATCATGGACGATGTGATTTCAATTTACATTAATTATTTCAAGTATGATCATGAAACCATTTTTATGATTGAACAAGGTTATAATATATGTATTATTTCTCATCCATGATTCTGAATTCTTCTGTACACATTATTTTAATTTATAAAACAAAATGAGGTCGTTATTATCAAAGAACAAATAAAATGATCTAAACGAACATCAATAATGTTTTAACTTATGAATCATACTCATATAAAACATCAAAATGATAAAAGGAATAATTTATGGTACTATAAATATTTAATTACATTTCCATTTCAATTATGGAGTTTCACTTCCAATCAAAAAGAATATCCATCATGAACCAATCATGGATATCATGTAAAGAAACACACCCAAAACAATACAAGGAACAAAATAATAACAATTAAAGCTTGAAATTATGCAATGAAATGATCATATAAGATATTATAAAGATGGATATGTTTCTGTAAGATATTAATAACACTTTTTAATCATTATACAGGAGGGTTAAACAAGTTTAATGTAATAAAAACCCGAGGTAATGGAATTATTAACCCAATTTACATTCTTTGGGTTAACCTTCTTCTGTATTTCTTATGATGTATTAAGATTATTGGCATGATTAATTTTTGTTTATATTATGTTTCACTATGTGTATTTACAGTCTATACCCATATCCATTCCATTCTATTAATTCTCAATCCATTTATATTTCAAGGTACTTTATTTTTAAAATCCTTTTAAAAATATCTTTAATAAATTTTAAAAGGATTGTTTTTTATATGGAATGAGTGGTTTATTCTGATTTTAAAGATAAATTATTACCATGATATATTCTTTTAATATTATGTATTATGGTTTTATCCCATTATAGCTCATAATATGTTCGGTTGTTCCCAGTATATCTCAAGATATGTTGGGTTGAGCCCATTATAGCTCAAGATATGACGCGTGAGCCCCATTATAGCTCTCCAATGAATTGGGTACTATGGAGATGGAAGTTGACCAAATGGTTATTCTATGTGTAATTCCTAATTTAAGAGTGATATGATAAATATTTCCCAAGGAAACTACATTTTATTTTTATGCATTTGAGTTTTTATGATTAGGGGTTTTATTTGTTTTTATGTTATCACTTGACTAACACTTTATTTATTTATATGCCTTACTGAGTTTTATACTCATCCCAGTTTTTAAAATGTTTTTTCACAGGATATAATTATGGGTAAGATAAATAAGGGAGCCGTGATGAATAATGGAGAGGGTTTTTCAATGAAATCATGCTTTATGTTTTAATATTTTTTATTTTGAAAAAAATAGAAAATGTTTTTAGTAGTATTCTCTTGTATGATTGTGGTATGTTATGTATGTAAGGTATCCTAATTATCTAAAAATATAAACTCAAAAATATCATCAATGTGTAATAATGTATATTCTTTACTAAAATTCAATATTAAGTAACGTTTTAAGGCCGGGTCTTTATAATCGATTACTAGCAGGGATAGATTTTGGAGACGAGAATAAAATGTGTTTCAAGATCATTGGATTTTGGGTTATTATTTTGTTTTCTGATTATTTTATTCTATTTTTAAGTTGTACATTAAGATAAATCTTATCATGTCATTACATGATTCATTACTTTTACAATATTTATTCCTCTTTTTATTTTCTAGTGGTTTGATATATTTTTTCCTCTTTTCTATTACCCAGATTATGTAACTTATATTCTTTATTTATGTTACAACATATCTACATACATAGTGGTATAGTATCCCCCTATACTAATCACACCAACACTATTATTTGAAATCATTTGGATTATGTAGAGGGGTAACTAAGGCCTTGTAATCAACCCTTTATTTACAAGTGTTATTGTTTTTGATTTTGGGATTTTAAAAAGTGATATCAAAGGAGAAGGTTTGTTTATGTTTCCATACATTTTGAGAAATGTATAAATGATACTAGATTGTCTTATGATGTGGTAATGATCTTGTCTATGGAAGTAACTAAAACATGTACAATGGAATATCTTTGTTCATAGGGATGGGATTATTTTTTATAATTTTCACTTGTTATATTTGATTGTATTTCATCTTTAGTTATTCAAATTTTGTGTGAGGTTATTATTTTGTTATATAATTTGTTCTTGGGATTAAAGATCACGGATCTGAAAGGTGTGAAATGAGTATCCATAAATCATGATATAAGGATAGGAATATATATTGAAATTAATTGTTCACGATAAGAATATATTTATTGTATGTGATATATAATTTCGTGTATAAACTATGATATAAGATAAACTTATTATCTAATAAATGAAATAAATCAATTGACATTTCTTTCAAAGACACTTCTAATCCATGGTATGAGATATTAGGGTTTACTGGATATTTGTTGTTTTTAACTTTTGTAGTTTAAATTTTTATAGCATGTGTTCTAAGGTTTATGATATTCATGTATAGAAAATGACTTCTCATCATCTTCAAGTTGAAAATATAAAAAGTTTTAGTTAGAAAAATCCAAACATAATTGATCTATATATTCTTGTAGATATTAAGGACTAGATGGATGTATATATTCATGAGAACTTCATGAGGGTTATATGTTCCATGGAAATGGAGACTATTGACACCATGATTTTGATGTATGAGTTGAAGTGATAGTTCCAGCAGCATCATCCACCTTCGTTCACTGGGTAGGGAGGACCCCAAGTGGCTAATTTCTAGATCAAGTTAGTCCAGACTATCTTTATGCATCTCAAGACTCCCATATATAGGAGGGTGAATCATGGTGAATATGTGCTATATCAAATAGCTAATTGTTGGGTGGGAATTCTAGAGAAGGATGGGTAGTGAGAAGTGTTTTCTTGGATGGAAATTGACAAGAAGTTCATGATACTTTTCTATCAAAATATGTTTTGGGAATGAAATTCATGTGATTTCATGAACCATACATAGGAAGGAATGTTAGAGTTAGACTATTTCAGACCCTTCACCAACCTACAACGCTTTGAACCATAATTTGAAGATAATAAGATATCTAAGGTGATATATTATTAGGATGATATTCACTATGAGATCAGGTCATTGGTGAATGTTATTATGTCTAAGATGTTTGGAAGATGTGACTAATCAGTCTCTCATCATGAAATGGAAACTAAAAGAGTCCCTAAACAATGTCTATGCTATATCATAAGTGATAATTAAGATCAAAACTTATAGTTGAAAGAATACACATTATTACTATTTTCTCTATAGAAATATTCGACAAAGTAGTCAAGTAAGTGGACAAACATCATTAAATCGTGTCCCATTATAGTGCTATCAGTGTGGTAAGATGGACCATAAGAATCCTTAGTGTACACATGCCTCTTTGTAGTGTCAATCTTGCATCATGATGGTCCACATATATAGGATTTTTTGGGACATAATTTAGTAGATCATGGAAAGGGAATCAGGGTAGGTATTAGAGTTTTGGAAGGGCTCATCTACTCATATGTGAATAGGTAGAAAGAGTTATATAGGATTCTCCATTTGAGGAATAGGATGTGGTACCATAGAAAAATCATAGAAGTTTGAAGTAGAGGTAATATCACAAAGGAGTTAGACTGGATACCATGGGTGAGGGGTCAGTCCAAAAGATGTTATGATGACTATTATAGCTAATGTGGATGCATGTACTTCTACCTCAGAAATATGATTCATGTATCATATACCCTTGAATTTGTTTTTTACGATATATGGGAATCAGAATAATTTTTTCCACCCTTTGTGTAAACACATTGGGAAATGATGTGGAGAATATGGATGGTAGTTTAACCATCACCACAATGTTGGGAGTGATGTTGGAGAATATAAAATGATGAAATACATGTTCTCTAAATAGTGGTGGTTACTGTTTCATTCCAGGACCATTTATACTAGAAATGATAATATTTGATATGATTCTTGGTATGGATTATCTAGATCTATAGCAAGATCAAATATACTATTACTAGAGTAGATTTAACTTTCTATCATTAGAAGGATGAATATTTTCTCATTAGGGTGAGTATGATTCTTAGGATTATGGTACATGAATAATTCAATTCACATTAGAGTGTCACATGGATAAGATTGTTGGTCTTTCTCAAAATGTTGGTGGAATTTGGAAGGATTGTTTTCATCATGTGTTAGACCATTTTTCATATTACTTTCTAGGAATGTTCTGTAAATTACTACCTTATAATGAGATAGAGTTCACAATTGAGTTGGTGTCATGAGTAGAGCCAGTTTCAATTCCTTCTTACATGAAGCAACCATTATATCATTAGGAGTTGAATATTCAATTAGAATATATGGATACTGATGGTTTTATATAGCCCAATACTTATACATGGTTTTCTCTAATTCTATTCACTAATATGGTTGATTATTTTTTTTCATTTATGTGTGGATTGTCAGCGATTGAACCAAATGACTATCAAGAACCAGTATCCCCATCTGCATTTTGATGATCTCTTCGACTAGTTGATAGCTCCTAAGATATTCTAAAATATATATTTTAGATCATGATACTATCATTTGAGGGTAGACCATCGAACATACCATAGACTGATTTTAGAACATGGTATAGATTCTATGAGTTCATAGCGATGTTGTTTGGTTTGGACAATGCACTGATGGTATTCATGGACTTACTGAATCAGAAATTTTATACTTTTATGGATTATTTTATTGTGTTTTTTGAGATTATATTATTATACTATCAGTCATGTAATTATCATTACAAACATCTTGACATTGTCTTTATTACATTGATAGATCATTATATTTACATGAAGCTAACAAAATACAATATCAAGATTGATAAATTTTACTTCATGGGACATTTCATCACAGATGATGGAGTGTCGGTGGACCCAAATAAAGTTGTAGTTGAAGTATATTGGTAGAGAACAAATAATTTATTATAGAATCAGATTCTTTTTTTAGAATGCTATTTTTGAATCTTTATCTAGGACTTCTCCCTTCTAGAAGAACTGATGTTCTGAATAATGAAGAATAAAGTGAATTTTGTTTGGTCAAACACATGTGGCTGATATTTTCAGGAGATGAATGGAAAGTAGACCTCATCACCAATCCTCACATTACTTATTTCAGGTAATGAATATATCATGTACTTTGATGTACCCAGAGTTGGACTTGGATTAGTTATGATGTAGGAGGATCGTCTGGTGTCTTATGTCTCCATATATTTGAGACCGCACAGGAGGAATTATACTAATCATGATATAGAGTTGGTTTTAGTGGTACATGCCTGTTGATATTGAACACACAATCATATTAATGAGTATTTTTTTAGTATTCATGGACCACAAGAGACCCAGGTACATATTTTATTAGTGTGATTTGAACCTTTAGTAGAGGAGGTGGGTTGAGTATCTGTATACTTTAAAAATTGAGTTGGATAATACACTAGGAAATAGAAATATTTTTGCCAATTATTTGAGTTGGAAGACATAGAAACAGGCATTTTAAGATTATTTTGATGAGTGGAATATTATGGAAATAGTTTTAAACACGCATGTAGATGTTCAGTATTCATGAGAACATATATCTCTAACATTAAAAATTGTTATAATTGTGATTTTGGACACAATTTAGGTATTGTAGTTATCTTATCCATAGAGATTAGTTCTAAGAGATAGATTCTATGGTGGGGAGTCACCATCACGATGGTCTCTTTCTAATGGAAATTTAGTTCTGTTATGTTGTTGGGTATAGGTTCATACATATTTTCCCGAGGTGGTGATGATTGAGTTAGATGATTTTGGATGGGTGGCATATCCTAGTTTCAAAAAGATGTATCATGATCCCCGTATAATTTAATGGTGAGATAGAGTAAAGAAGGTGGTTGAATGATTTTTTATAATACATTTCACCTATCAGTAGGTGAAAGAAGAGCATTAGAGGACATCTAGGATGTTGAAGCTGTTTCTCATCGTGAGTGGAAATGGATGATGTCACTAAGGATAATATGATTTCTTTACCTAGGACAACCTAAAATAATGTTTCAGTATGGGTGATCATGGATAAACTATCAAAGGTATCCCGCATATTACCAATTAGAGATATCATCATAATTGAAGATCTAGTAAGTCTTTATGTGGTAAATATAGGCCAACTCATGGTGTTATAAGTAGATTCAATTTAGGAAGAGATCCTCATTTAACATCGTGGTTCTAGAAGGGTCTTCTGAAGTCTCTTTGAAAATAGTTTCTATTGGGTATAAACTATCATCCTCAAAATAACATTTGATCTAGTGGGGCTATTCTTGTTCTAGAGGAGGTGTTAAGATACATTATTTTGGATTTTGTATGTATATGAGAGAAACATAATTAACACTTGGTATTTTAATATAATATCATGTGTCAGGTATATAGCAAGATGGAACCTTTTAAGGAATTGTATGATTCGTCATGTCATTTGAATCATTATTGGTTGGAGGTGGGTAAGTCAACACTAGTTGGTCCTAGTTTTCTATAGAAGATATATGAGCAATTGAATTGGATTTATTTGGTTGGTAAAAATGAAGAGCCTAAAGAAATCGTATGTTGACCATTTAAGAAAACCTATTGAATTTTCTTTTATATGGTGTGTTTTCCATTGAGTGTTACCGGGTTTGGAAAATGACATATCAAGACATAGGGAATGTCAGAACCCATGCTTGTGCGGAAAATTGAGATAGTGGATATGGTCGGTCTAGTGGAGAACCGATTATCTCTTTCATGATGCTATAGTTCCATGCATGAATGGTTTCACATTTCCTCGATGCAAATATATTATCCTGAATCATCATAAGTGGTGGATGTTTAGGATGTCAATAATTTTTTTGATGCTTCCTTTATAGATAATTTGATAGAGACAATTGGTTTTTGTGAGAAATATCTTGGGGTAGGGTTATACCAATGGTTCAAGTGCATTGGATGTGTGGTCCATTTTAGGAGGAGACCATAGAGAGGGAGTATAATATGTGATCATAATTTCCAAAATTGTTCATAGAGACCCAATAATAATTCTTGGATAACATCAGGGATGATATATTATATAGTGGTGAGGTTTTAAGTTCCTATATTTTTCATGGTATGTTTATCTTGGAGTTTTTGTGTTAGACATATTATATTTATTTTTCCTTTATCCTTAATCCAATTTTGTTTGGAGTTAAAGAATCTTTGATTTGGAAGGTAACCTAAACTTTAGGAATGTATGTTTTATTATCTTAATGGAGCATGGGTATGAATGTTTTAAATGGGATTTTGGTGGATTTCCATGCCTTGGAAGGATTTGGAGGTGGTTTTGGTCCTCTTTGTGGAAACTAGACTAAAAATATCATTATATAATTTACAATCCAAATACATGTCAGATGAAATGGGACTATTTCCATACACATGTTGTGAACAAGTATAGTGTGTATTTTGGTTACACATTGAGTAAACCATTCGCATATTTTAAAATATAATCAAGATAAATTTGAACCAACGATGATGTGTTTTTATGTGTAACTCTTTAGTGGGAAATACACAATGTGACAGGATGTTACATGCCATGTGTTTATCAAGATAAATAATTTTAGGCACCTATGCAGGTGTAATTTTAATTATTCCTCCATGTATCCAACATCTTCTCAACCTAGGATGAATTATATGTGTTTTTGGAAGCCTTTCCTACCATCAAGACGTCCTGTTTATGAAATTGATATCGGGTATGTATTTTTATTTTGTTTCCCCATATACTTCATTTGTTCTCTATTAGGGAGTAAGAATATTTGGGATACTTTTTATGTGATCATTACCTATTATGATTTAGGTTCTTCTTGGGATCTTTGACAACTTCTTTCTCATTGGTGTTACCCTTTAGAAATGATGTGTTTACGATAGGGTGTCTTAACTTAACCCTGTGGTCTTTTTAATTTTTTGTATATGAAATATTATGATTATGTGGAAATAATATGATGTCTAAATAATTTATTCATTGATAAAATTTAAATCATGTGTTTGAAAATTGGTTGGTTCCCTTTAGATAAAATTATTGTTATGAAATGGATTTTCCTACCCATTGGTTGAGATAATACTTGATTAATGATTAAATTGTCTAATGGATTATGGCATGTTTATCATGGCGTGAGTCCTTAGGTAATTTATTGATATATAATCTAAGGTAATAGATTTTTTATTGAGTTGGTTGTCAATATATTGAGATATAAATTTACTTATTATTTATGGATAAATGGTAATTTTTAAAATTAACCATTATTTATTATGATCTGATATTGACACATCCTCTATATTATGTGTTTTTATGTTATCATATGAAACAATTGTAAATAGGGTTATACCCTGATACTTTCTAAAATGCATATATATTGAGATATTCCTGGAGAATTGTTGAAATGATTATATACAAGGCTATATCCTAACACATGCTTAAATTCCAATATAACGGGTTATGCCCTAACACATGATAGAATTCTTAAATATAGGGCTATGCCTAGTGACACATGATGAAATTATTATATAGAAGCCTTTTTCATGTTTTGTGTGATTTTGACAAGGATATATGTTTATGGTCGACATAGTTGTGATACATTCTCAGAGGCATACCAGTATTGTGATAAAGCTGGTTATGTGGACATCTGGATACAGTTGTCCTTGTTCTATTACATTTCTAGAGACATTCCAAAATGGTGGTGTAGTGGTTTGATTGTTATATTATATTAATTGATTAATTAATAATTTTTTTTATTACTTCATACATACTATTTTTATCAAAATTGTTATGGTTAAATATAGAGCTATTTTAATATTTACTATTTATCACACACTATAGATTCGGTCATTTGGATCCAAAGCATATTTCATTAAAGGGGGTTTTGGTAAGGGAAATAGACCTCATTTCCAATTTTATTTCTTATAAGCTAGGTTATATTTTAGACATCGGACCAAAATTGGGTTCAGAACTGACATCTTTTGTGTTTACATTTTGATTGTTGATTTCTTTACTGTATTGTTTTCACTTTGACATTTCTATACATTTCAGCATGTCATTACATGATTTAATACTATTAGTATATTCATCCCTCCTTTAATTTCCTAGTGGTTTGAGATATTGGTTCTGATTTTCTATTACGCAAGTTATTTTATTTATATTTTCTATTTCTTCTACTATATAAATCCATATCATGGTGTATAGTCTTTATACTATACTAATCACACCTTCACTTCATTTAAAAAAACTCTGGTGTATGGGGAGGAAAACTTATGGTTTTGTAACTGAACCTTTTAGACCATGTGATATAGTACCAAATCCCGGGACATTTCAAAATTTCATAAAATATCCCAACTGGGACACTTTTCACTCCCATTTCAAAATGATTCAAATGAATGTCTATTTTTATAATTTATGAACTGAAATGATTTTCTCACAATCCTGTATCTAATTTTCAATGAATTTTCCATTGTATTAGTCCATAATTGATTTCAAAGAAAGGTATTTTTTACTATTATTTTAATTTTTTGTTTTTAAAAGTAGTTTAAAAAAATAAAATGGTTATTTTCATCAAGAAGTGTTTTAAATGATCTTTTAATTGTATTTTCACTTATCAACACCAACAATAATTTTTTATAAATATGATCCATGGGGTTATTTTTTATTGATAACATCCATGTACTTTCTCTACATGCATTAGTATTTTTTCCTAGATATTAAAATATAAATAACATCCATTACATGGGATAAACATTTTTCAAATATATTTTTGTGGAATCAATTTATTTTTCATGGGTTAATCATTTTTAAGTGGAATTTTATGGAACCCATTTCATTTCAATGGTTTAATACATTTTAAAGACTAAAATTTATTTCGATTAATTTATAATGAAATTATTACTCTATGTAGTTTATTATTGATTTGGTTCTTGTAAATTATTTGTAATTACTAGTGTTTCACTTATAAACCAAGGATGGGTGGTTCTATTTTAAAAACAAGGAAACGTGGTTACATTATTAATGAATGATTGGTAGTTATATTATAATCCATGGATGGTTGGTTACATTATTTACCATGGATGGGTGGTTCCATTATAAACTAAGGATATGTGGCTTAATGATAGACAAAGGATGAGTTGTTCTAGGATATAACTTCAATGTAATAGGTAACATGGAGATAGAAATCGATCATATTGGTTATTTCATTTGAAAAAGGTGATTTAAATATACCATCTCATGATACCAATATTTCTTCATTATGATTTAAATGTTTATAACTAATTAATTTTATCAAGATTCATACCATAAAGATATTTATTATTGATTGTGATGGAAACCTCATTTTTAAAGCCATGTTCCTTGTTTTCATGATTGATGGTCTGGGTATTGATGGGTATGAATATTCTAATGTTATTCTCATTCACATTGATTATGTCACCATACCCTTATATTCTTTTTATTCTCATTGATGACATTCAATTATAAAAACATATGTCTACCCATACCGAGAATTTCATCTCATACTTCTTATGTTTTCCTTTAACTAGATTATCAAGAATGGTTTTATATGAATCATGTCTTGAATTGTTTCATATAGAAGATTATGATGACCTGATGAAAAGTATGAAAAGATTTCTATAATTCAATATGACAAACATAATTATGAACCTATTTTTATGAATCCATTATTTAAATGGTTTTTCATAATTCTCTAAAACTCTGAAATTAAAACTCCCTTTAAAATGTGTGTGATATAGTGTTGGCATTTGATGATATAAGTTATGGATTGTTAATATTATGTCCCCATAATTAGTATAAAATAAAAAAAATGAAATTTATATGATTTTAGCATTATATCTGAGAGTGTGGGGTTGGGGATATTATAGATTTGATCACATAGTCTTCAAATATTAATTTAACACTTATCTCCAAAGAATATCAATCACTTTTAATTTCTGTTTCCAAAGAGTGTATTCCATTATTATATAATTTTTATGATATGAAAATAAATTCTATAAATTACCTAAAAATCCCTAAATTTACATTAATATCATATATTCATCAAAAGGATAATTCATCCTTTATTCCTAAAATAATATCCCTTGATTTTTTTACCTTAATCTTATATGTTCCCCAAAATTGAATTTTCTTTAAAAAATTCCATTGAACACATGAACAACAAATCAATTTCAATATCATGGTTATAGATAAAATAAAACACATGTTCCCAAAATGAACATAAATTTTATCAATCAGAACATTTAAATAAATAAAAACAATGGCAAAATAACCAGGACTTCACGTAGGTTAGTGGTCAGAGATACATTCATGTCATAATTTAGTTGTACATTCAAGTATTGTGGATTTTCTAGATGCAATAGGTTGTCTCCCATCATGTGGGTAATCCTTTTTGTAAAACTATATTTATTTTATCCATATAAAGTTACTATAAATATAATAAAAATACAAGAAATAACCCTAATATATTAACAATTAAATAACTTTTTAAACCTCATATGTTATCTCATACCTTTTGTTTTTAACCCCCAAATTGTAATAACCCATAAATAACTCAAATTCAAAGATTATATAAAACATAAATGTAATATATAACATTAAACATATATCCAAAAGCTTAAAAGATCATTATTCCCAAAATAACTTGTTCACATGATAAATAAAAATGTTTCATATACATCAAACAACAATCAACACTTAATAAAACACTCCCAATACACTACCATTATAAAAAGTGTATTATTTATTATAAACATATATGCGTACATAAATGTACCACAACTATAGAATCACTTATTTTTAGAAATCTTTATCATTTCATCATTCATCATAACCAATATAATCATACTCTTCCATCTTATTCCTTAATACTTATTTACTATGAACAAAAATATGGATCATTAAAAGAAAAGAAATTTAACAATCCATACAATTCATATTCAATTTGATTATTCCTTATATTAAAATGTAATTGCATTAGGTATTTATAAAAAAGAAATTTGTATGGTCATTTTAATCCAAATCATGAGACTTAACCCAAGGACATCAATTTTCATAATGATTATTCCCTATACATTATAAAACGTCAACTGATACCACAATAAGAATATTTTTCCCATTCATGGAGTCAATTGATAGATTCATTTTCTACTTTGAAGAATTTATTTCCCATTAATTTTACATATTTACCTTTTTGATTATTGTCACATGAATTTACTAGGGTGTTCATTTATATCATATTTGATGGATTAAAAAACTAAACAAGGTTTCAGTTTTTAATAACTACTCCTATTGTGTGGTTCTGAATAAAAACATGAGTTCTCACTAAAACATCGATTATTTTTGTTTACTCATTAAGAAAACCAACATATTTACCCTCACATCTATTGTTACTTTGATTCTTGTTAGATCCTACATTTTATATAACCAAAATTTTTTGTGTGATCATATCAATAAAATCATAATATAGCATCTTATGAGGATTATAAACACTAAGATATCTTTATTCATTTTATCTCAAACTTTTTCAATTTATCCAAAATAACATTATAACCACTGTGTTTATAGAGGAAAATTAAATTATTATCTAATAAAATCCATTCATTAAATGGTATCTAAACACTTCTTTAATACTAACTAATAGAAAGTTGACTAAATTGACACATTATCTAGTTCTTATAGAATATAATTAACATTCATTCATTCCAAGATATTTTTATGTTTATAGTATTATAGAATTAGGAAATAACTCTTACATATAAAAAATAATTAACAATGTCGATATATTGGATCAGTATACATTTATATTGAAATATAAAACTTTTCAAATATCACATGATTTTTTTTCATTATAAATATTTGAGAATTTCATGATTGAATTATTCCTTTTTATTACGCATCCTTAAACTCAATGAAAAATATTTAAAATAATGTGATGAGCCCAAAAACCTCAGTAATGGAAATTAAAGAATAAAATACATTATTCTAGTGAAAAAAATGAAATCCTATTAAATACTTAACATTATAAAAATAATCATTGATAATTTAAATTAAATTACTTCCATGTGAAAAATAAAGACTTATTTCAAAATAGAATCCTTTAAAAGCCCATTGAAATCCCTGAGAAAACATGTATGAATCATGGGGAATTAATTTTATATTACTCATATAAATAGAATAAAGATCACATTTATACCTAAAAAAACCATCATAGAAACACATGGAATAACTGTCCAAGTATATACAAAACATATATGAGGATAATCATATTCGGTTAAATCGGACTCATAGTTGTAAAAACAATCATAGTATATTACAATAATCTCATTGTAGAAACCTAATCCAAAAAATCCATACCTTTAGCCAATGAATTCTTGATCTATAATAGCCTCATCTTCCAATTTTTTATAACTAAACCATCCTATGAATCATATTTTTCTTTTATTATTGGGAAAAGGAAGTGGCCACCGGCCCACTATATACATACTGAGAAACCCCTAGGGGGTCAAAAATGATGTAAACCAAGGGCCTCCCCTTGCAAAAATTCCAAACAGTCCGCGGGAAGCGACCCAATACTATTATACACGACAAGAGGCTCCTCTAGACTTCCCAAACCTGCGAGCGCGTCAGCAGAAAAATTAGCTTCCCTCAGAACATGATGAACCTGTTGGCCCTGACTCGTCTCCAAAGAACATCTTCGGGTTAAATAACTAATAATCCAGGGCACCTCGCAGGTCCCTTTGACCATCTTGACCAAAGCCTCCAAATCGTATTCAATAACCTCCACCCATAAGACCAACCTCCTACAAATGGTGATCCCTGTGAGAAGGGCCCTCATTTCTGCCCCCATAGAATTGCCTGCCCCGAAGAAAGCACTGAAACCTGCCAAAACCGAGCCACACCAATCAAAAATAAGACCCCTCCCTGAATAATCCCACTCTTGAAGAAGCCATCCACGTTCAGTTTCAACCCCTTCATGGGGGGGTTCCAGCGTACCCACCTACTCCTCAAATCACCCGAAAAACCAGCTGGGCAGGATCTGTTGAGGAAGCTGCTGAGGGCCGAAGAGGCCTGGCCACCCTTGATGACCGAGCCAAGATCAACGGTGAGAGTCTTTTCCCGCATCTGAAGGAACCTCCCCGAGGGCCGAACACCCCACCTCGCCTAGTTCCTAGCCTCCCAAAGGGTCCAGCAGATGGAAGAAAGAGCACATGCCCAGATTTTAATCTCCGCCATGCTGATCCCTACCCTGTGAAACCACGAGGACACAAAATCGTTGAAGGAGGACTGAGGCCAGCTACAATGATAATGGATGGAAAACATGGACCAAAGGTGTTCATCCCATTCGCTCTGGAAGAACAGGTGCATCGTAGACTCCCTCCTAGGTTGCGCACAACAAAGACAGCGGGACGCCAAGGGTATGCCTTTCCTTTGCAGGTTCTCGTCCGTAGGTAGGGCAGAGTTCCTGATCCTCCACACAAGGAAGTTCATCTTGGTTGGGAACTCTTTACACCAGAACTTCGAGGCCCACTCGTCCAGAATCATATCAGCAGCAAGCGACCTGGTGTAATCCTTGATGGAGAACTGGCCTGAGGCAGAGCCTGTGAAACAACATTTGTCTGCATCGTTATTCAGAGTGATGCTATAAAAAATCTCCCACTGTTCCTGGTTGAGGACGGCCTGAATAAAATAAGGGAAGCCGCACACCTCCCTGAAGGAGACCGTTGGAATCAAGAAACCAGGGAAGAAGAGCAGAACGCCCATCCAGTTCGACCTCCAAAAATTAACCTCACTGTGGCCAATAATCCAACGAGTTGAACCCTGAAGCTCCTCTAAATGGGAGAAAATGTCCCTGGCCAGTGGGGAAAGGCCGGGCCCAAAGGATGCAGGGGACTCACCATCCCAACCGTATCGTCCTCTGAAGAAAGAAGCCCATAAGGAGTCCCCCTTAGGAACTTCCTAAGCCAACCGAACCTACAACCCCTATATGGTCTCGAAAATGTCACGAAGACCCACCCTTCCCTTGTCCACGGGCTTCACTAAGCGTATCCAAGAGGCCCAATGGCACCACCCCTCTTGGATGGCATCCCAAAGAAACGTGGTGCAGATTTTCTCCATCCTTGCAAGGATACCCTTTGGCACCTTGAAAGTCTAAAGAATGTGCATTGGGATGGACGTGAGCACGCTATTGATCAACGTGACTCGCCCCCCAAATGAAAGGAACTTACTCTTCCAGTTGGTGATTCTTCCCATAATTCTGCTAATTTCCCCATCAAAGAAATGGTTCTTGATAAGACCATAGGACAGGGGGATACTGAGATAGATCAACGGTAGCTACCTCCTTTGGCATTCCAAAATTCCCTGAATTTCCCTGCAGCGTTGGCCGGAACACTTGTTAGAAATGAAAACCTGACTCTTGGAGTAGTTGATGCCTTGGCTGCTTAAGAACTCGTACATGCGCATGATCTCCATAAAACCCTAAAACGATAGCCTCCTCCCATTCAGAAACACGAGAC
Source organism: Viscum album (assembly GCA_963277665.1). Classification (NCBI taxonomy): domain Eukaryota; kingdom Viridiplantae; phylum Streptophyta; class Magnoliopsida; order Santalales; family Viscaceae; genus Viscum; species Viscum album. The sequence continues at coordinate 2,002,258,995 of OY728157.1, forward strand.
TGTCATCTGCGTACAGGAGGTGGGACACACCCTCCGAACCACCTCGTGAGCGAAAAAGAGACAACCTTCCCTCTTCTAGCCCTCTGTGAAGGTTGCGGGAGAGAGCATCCTGTGCGAGGACAAAGAGGGATGGAGGTAGGGAATCACCTTGTTGAACCCCACACACCGTCTTGAAGAATCCAAACACCTTCCCCATAATGGAAATGGACAGCCAAGGGGAGGAATAGCAGCAGAAGCAAAGATCGCAAAACCATTCATCGAAACCCAACCTCCTCATAAACCGAATCACAAAGCTCCATTCCATGGTATCTTAAGCCTTGTCCATGTCCACTTGAAGAATGAAATTAGAACCAATCGCCTTCTTGTTGAGATCCCTGACCAGTTCACTGGCGATACCCACCGCCCCTTGTATGCTTCGACCAGGAATAAAACCATGATGTTCTCTTGAGATGAGCCTAGGAATCACACTACCGAGCCTTTGCGAGAGAAGGCCATCCAAAATCTTATAGGACATGTTGTACAGACAGATAGGCCTATAATGAGTGAGAATAGAAGGGTACTTGACCTTCGGAATAAGAACCACCCTAGAGGCACATATGCTTCTGTTGAGGGCACTTCCTCGGAAGAAATCCTGGATGGCCTCCACCACCTGCGGCCCCACGATCTCCCACGTACCCACATAAAAGGATCCTGGGAACCCGTCTGGCCTAGGGGCACTGTCCAGTGACATCCCCAAAACCGCAGCCTTAATCTCCGTTGCATACAGTAACTCCATCAGCCGTGAATTGTTAGACCCCTCCACGAGTTGTGGGATGCAACCCAGGAAGTCACCAGTCCCCTCCTCCGCACTTTGGTCCTGCCTGGAAGTCCGTCCACCACCCAGAACCTTTTCAAAGTGTTCCAGAGCCAAACGTCCGGCAACCTCAACATCCGAAGTACACACCCCATTACCAAGGTTGAGGTTGAGCTTCATAAAACTCTTCTCCTTTAGGAAAGAATGAAAAAAAGAACTATTCCTGTCACCCTCCTTAAGCCAAAGAACCCGCGATCTTTGCCTATACGACCTTTCGATCTCAAGAAATTTCTCCGCGAGGAAAATACGTTTGTCGCACAACATGGTGAACTTTCTTTCCTCCCAGTTGGATTGCAGCTCCTCCTCCAGCCTCTCAATATCCGTCTGAATTCTATCCACTCCCGTGCTAGCATGCGGTCTCTCGACCAACCAGACTTGGATATCCTTCTTTAACCACTTAAAGCGGTTTTCAAGCCCGCACCATGACCTCCCGTTTTCCTCCTGATCCCATGAGTTCTTCACCACCCACATGAAGCCCTCCATCTCATGCCAGTTACTATCATAGTGAAAATCCAAACCTCCACCATGCTCCCTTTGAAGCATCCCCAGAAGCGTAGCATGATCCGAGAGCGACCTGGATAAGTGGGTAACTGAGGCCTGCGGGAAGGAATCTAGGCCTTGAAGGTTGGTAAGACACCTATCCAGACGACTCCAAATGCGGTTAGTGCCCCTACGGTTGTTGCACCAAGTGTATTTTCTACCACCGAAACCCATGTCCAGGAGGCCCGCAACAACAAGGAAAGCCTGGAAGGCCTTCATGCCATTGGAAACGTACGAAATACCCCCACGCTTCTCGGTGAGGTCAACAATGGTGTCGAAGTCACCCCCAACAAACCAAGGAAGACCTCCCGTCTGAAATGAGGATAAAATCTCCAAAGATCACTCCTCATTGCCGCCTCTGTGCTGGCATAAACGAAGGAAAAAATAGCCAAGCTCCCCCCACCCAAAACCCTTGCATTGACGCATTGGTTCGAAATACTAAGCACCTCGACTTACACTTCCTTCTTCCAAAAAATCCAGATATGGGAGTTCTCCGGGTTCCCATACCAGGAATTGCAGCAACCAATTCTCCTAGAGATTACTTGAAGCTTACCAGAGTTCTGTTTGGGTTCTAGAAAAACCACGATAGAAGCATGATGATTCCTGGTCTCCGAGGACATGAAGGTGCCTTTAGCACATACCCCCAAGCCCCAAGCATTCCAAATAATCACAGAGAACATTAGGCGCAGGTCCTGTTGGCCTTCTGGCTGAGCAGACTGTTGGGTGCAGGGGCCAGCAGCAAGCCCTGCTATTTGGACCTCGAGTAAGTGACCGGACCATCAATAATACCCAGCGGCGAAGGTGAAAAATGCTTCTTTACCATCGGGACAACAGACTCCTCTGACAAGGAGAATCTAACCAGGGACTGGTGTCGCGAGACGCAAGGAGACGACTCCCCTTGCAGGAGGGAAACTAGCACCAAACACTACAGAGATCTACGGGCCGCCTCAAACTCCCTGAGCAAACCTATTGAAACTGATGCCCACTGAGGGGAAGCCACTGCTGCTAAAGCCAGGTCGCTACTCAAAGAGTGCTGCAAAAAATTCGGGAAAAGCTGGGTAGAAATCTGCAACACCGGAGACGGAGGAGAAAGAGACCAGTGGGGGGGGGGGGGGCGCCAACGAAGACATGATCGAGAACCCATAAATAAACCATCCATCATCATAAATAATGTCCATAAACAATTACACAATACATAAATTCATGAATTGATTTTTTTTTTCCAATAAGAAAAACTACATTGATATTGAAATATCCCTTCCATTTTAAACCGTTTTTTAAATAAATAGAACATAGGGAAGGAGGTTTTTTATTTAATGAAAATATATATTGTTGTAACGGTACCCAATATTAAAATAATGGTTATGGTGTAGAGAAAGGTTATTTTTTATATATATGTTAAAATATAAAATTGATTTTATTTTTATTTTTATGAGGGGTGTTAAAATATTCCATATAACGTTTTTTAAATGATTAATTTTGGAAAACATTGAATAAAGGAAAAAGTTACATAATGATTTTGTTAGAATTTACTTACATCCACATATATATATATTTCAATAAAGTAATTTTATAAGTATTTATTTGGATGAAAAAGTGAATTATTTTTTGGATACTTGAAAATATAATTTTTCAAAATAATGTCCCTTACCTTCTGTCCAACACGCCACATACATTATTTATCATCATGTACAATAAACACAGGTTAGTTATTTACTTGATTAAGAATTATTTCTTAATTTTTATTATTCATTTTATTTTATCTCTTTCCTTATAATATTTATTTACTTTATCAATTAAATTCATGTCGGATTTTTTAATGATATTTGGTTCATATGTAAAAAATTCCTTAGGTATGCTGACTATGGCCAAAGTTTTCATTACTCCACCATATCGATAATAATAATCATGAAATAATTGTTAAATTTAAACATAATAAATAATTTTAAATTCAACCATATATGGTTTTGAATAAGAAACTATGATACAATCATTGAGGCAGTAGGAAATACTTATGCAATTGTAAAGTTTTAATTTTCCAATGGTCATTATAAAAAGAAGCTAATTATTATTTTTTCTCAACATAATTATCATAATATAAAAAATATTTTATTATATGTTTAAACACTCTTATATATCATCAATCTGATGTGGTGGTGAAAAATGTATCACATCACAACGCAGAGGTGGTAGTCCACACATACGCACGAATGATTCTATAATTTTTTAGTGATGTGAATGGTAAAAAGATAAAATTATATATTGAATTTTTAGAATTATAAATATTTCATTAATTTAATTTTTAAATATTATTTATACCATTATAAATACTCTTGAGAGATGATTATGGAAAATGGATTACATTGGTTCACGGAGCGGTTGTCCTTCGTACACAGGAATGGTGAATTCATATCCCATTTTATGGATTTTGGATTTGATATAGGTTATTAAAATAACATTATAACATATCATTATATATATTATGGATATATTATAATTTTATCATGGTTGAAAAATGATTACAGGGGAAGAATATGAAATAAAAAAACGATTGGTTATGAATAATAACTCTTCTTCGGACTTCCTCTATTTCTCAAAACCATAAAAACTCAATGGTTTGTGTTATTCTTTAAAAAAGGTATCTAGAATGTGGGGAGTGATGTGAGGAATTTATTGGGGAAGTTTTAATTTAAAGAAAATTATTTTTGATGTGTGACATTAAGGGAAGAACAAATTCTATTTTATAAGACAGATGAGGGGCAGTCTTGGAATTTTCCCAAATTATAAAATTAATATAAATTAATATTCATTTCCAAAAGGATAAAAAATAATTTATTTATATGAAATGAATTTATGTGGGTCTAAATAATCTCACTAAATAATAATTATACAATTTTATGCCTTGTTTTTACCCCTATCTTTTTTAACCCTTTGTTAACCCTTTTAAGAATAACCACAATACTAAATTTTCTACACATTAATAGTTAATAGTGATAATATAGAATGAAAAATGTCCCTTAAATTGAAATTGTATGATTTCTCTAACCATATCCCAATAATTTTTTCCATATTTATTAGATTTATTAATATTATATCATTTTACTTTTTTTATTATATCAATAATGTCAATTTGAGAATTATTCATATAAATTGATTTTTATAAGTTCAAAAAAATAAAGAATTAGAGTATTAATAATTTCTATATACATAATATGGTATCATTATAAATTTGTATTTAATTATATAAAATTATATTATATTTAATATTCTTAATATCATTTATTTTATTTATTTATTAATTGAATAATTACTGCTTCCACATTGTATAAAAATATAATGTATTAATTTTGTAAAATCCCAAGAAAATAAAGAATATAAAATTTTCATATTTATTAATATTTTTGAATTAAATATTAAATTTATTTTAAAATGGGATGATATATTCAATGGCATACCAGACACACAACAATGGGTTTCTTCAAAGTCTTATGTTGCACACAATGCTGAGTCATACTGGAAAATAATAATATATTATTATTTTAAATATTAGTTAACGCCTAGCCGTTATAATGGTGGGAATGAACATAACTAACTAAAATATGATAAATGTTTGTTAAATGTTTTTAAATTTATCCAATAAATGTTACAGGCTTAAAATGTGAATGAATCTTATTTTAATCATAAATACTCTAATATTCTTTAAAATGTCGATTTACCACCTTCTAATGGAGAATCCTCTTTAAATATATTTTTGGTCACTTTTATATATTCTAGTTGACAAAATAAAATTCTTCTTTAGAATTTGGAAATCAAAATTTACTTTGGTTAAATTTTTCGCAATTTTCTAATAAAATACATTTTGTAATGAATAGTGAAAAATACAATATTTTAAATCAAAAATGCCTTTTAATATAATTTTTTATATGGTTAGATTATCTTTTTAATTGGTTTTAAAGTTAAATTAGATTATATTTTTACCATTTTATCCAATTTTGATCATTGAAAGTAATTTCACTTTGAAATTGGATATAAATAAGTGCCAATCTTTTGATAATTATTATTTCTTAAAAACACGTTTTTTGTTTTGGAAACGAGAATTAATATAAATTAATTAATGAAACTTCTATGTTTTGAATTTTGTGAAATATAAATCATTTTTGAATTCATAATATCAAATTTATCTTAGGCTGAATTTTTGGTATTTTTCTAAATTTTTTTAATTTTTGATGAATAGTGAAAACACAGAGTAGTAGTTAAAAACTGACTTTTTCATTTAAATGAAATTTTATCACTTATGTGGATTGAATTTAGAAAATTTTACATACATGGTTTTTATCAGTAATTAAAATGTGGTTAAATAAAATGAAAATAATTTTTGGTGAATAGTAACTTTTTTTATTTACAGCGGTTAAAGATAATAGGGTAATTCATGATAAAAATAATATTATAATAATATTAAATTACCCTAACATGTGTTCAAATCCTATTTTTTGATACATTTACGACCATGGGAATCCTTGGATTGATTTTGGGACCCCATGAAGACACTTAAAAGTGATAATGACATTTTATATTAATTAATTTAAAGTAAATACAAAAATGACATAAACATATATCTTTTAGTAAATCAATTTTTACATGGGGTTATATAAGTTATCTATTCCACTATAAATATTAATTTTAAATCTAAAAGTATTTCCTACATCATGGTATTTGTTTATAGTTTTTAAACATCATATAAATAAAATTATTTATGACACAATAATGATGCAGTGTTTACCTCATTAATGAATGATTTAAATAAATAAGATTATAAAAATTTAAACAATATCCAAAACCTATCCAATTCTTATTGGATGATTTTATTTTGAACACATGTCATGTTATCTTCTAAGTTAATAAATTTTGGACCTTCAGAAACCAAAAATCATTATATAATAAAATAACATTTTCAAACATTCCTAAAGAGCCCATCCCCCCGCTTATAAAAATCCCTCACCTCTAACCCATTAATCACATCTCTCAAGACCCTTGGATCATACAAACTTTGACTAAATAATCTCTCAATATCCCTATATTCCATATAAAATCCTTAACTTAGGCATAAGGAACTTCAAGAAATCTTTTTTGCTTCAAACCAAAGGGAGTTACCCAATTTAAAGGCAACTTATTATTCTAAGTTCTTTTCTTTTATTTTACTTCTCCAACCCCATAAACTATTTTTACTTTTTTCTTTTAAAACAAAAATAGTATCGTAAATATACTAGGTTGTTGTTATGAGAAGGATTCAAACTAAACATAAACACACATCCATCTAATGGGTAAAGAACAAAATGTTTCTGTGGACAATGAACTACTGCCTCAGGAAATGATGATTGTTCAATCTTCTCCTACCACCTCTTATGGTGGAAATTAAGATAGAAATTTTTTTATATGTGATATATATTATATTTATATGGTTTATATGCTTCTTTATTTTTCATTTATAAAATACCTTTATGGTTTCCATAGTGGGTAAATATGATAATTTTATTTGAGGAAGTGCGGACTACCGCCCCCTCAAAGTGATATAACTCGTTCATGCCATACGTGGAACGTATAAAGGATGGAGTTAATGAAATTAAATATGATATTATAATGGAATTATAATATACCTATTTATCATTAATTTTTCATTCCATTAAATATGAAATAGAATTTAAAGTAGCATTCATGCGTACGTATGACATACCGTCTCCATGAACAGTGCATTTCATTTCTTTTCTCCAAATGTTATGTAATATTATAAATACATACATATAAGGAATATATATGATATATATGAAATTTAAATAATGAATATAATTCTAGATATAATGGACTTTTGACCACATGAACAACTTTAATTATTAGAAGTTTATTTTTGACTCAAGTACCAAATATCGACAAAACAACCATTATTAACATACATGATTGAATAATCTTTATAACATGGTAATTATTGATATAAAAGGAGTAATAAACTTGAAAAATGTTCTTAAGAAAGTATAAATTAACTTTAGTTTATTATTCAGGATATTAAAGAACGAACGGGTCAAGTCGGACACAAGGTAAGGGGTTTCTTATCTCACTTTTAATTCCATGAAATTTCCATTGTTCACCACTTATTTATTGCATGTGGTGTATTTTGTACTTGCATTTGATATATATTATCATGATTATATTTATATTAATGGTATTCTGTGATTCATTTGGTGTTTATTAACTTTGGGGCATATGACTCGATTGATTATAATGAGGTAATGGGTTTTCAACTCACTTTTTATTCTCATGAGATTCCTGCTATATTTGCCACTATTTCCTTATGTGTGGTATATTTACAGACCACGATTTTATTATTTGTATAATATAATTTAATTTATGGGTATTTACATCTTCATTTTATGATCCTTCTTTCATGTGGTGAATGTTTCACAAGTTATCAAATCGTTAAGGGAACCTTTCACCGTACTCTTTTAGTCAAAGACTTCTTTTATGTTATGTCTTTAAATTTCAATTTTCAAATGTTGGGATATGTTCTTATATATCATTATTGTTGTACATTTTATGTCCATGTGATGAGATACCCTTTTTCTCTCATCAACTCACTTTGGGAATTTTTAATTGACGCCATTAGGCTATTGAATTTTTGTAAGGGAAGTTCTTAATACAATTTGAATTCTTTGGGTTAATCTTATACTCCTTGATTATGTCATGTTATGATTATGTGTGGAATCAATATTTATTTATTTATTTATTAATTTAAACTCTTCTTTATGTGGATATAATTTTTATACACATAATCATTCCATTGATAATTTCTCAAGATATTGATATGAACTTGATAAAGGTAATCTTAACTCAAATTATATTCATTGAGTTAAACATCCAAGTAATTGGTTTTGTTTTTAAAAGAACATGTGTTAATGTCCTATGATTGATTTACACTGAATATACAATCATATTTAGTTTATTTATATTTGTCACACATAATTATGTAATTAACTTATCCGTAATCTAAGGATACCATCTTTATAAGGGATTTCGTCTCAATTTACATTCCATTGAGACTTCATTGTTGTTATGCACCAATTCACTTTTATATGGTGTATATACTATACTTTTTCATATTATATCATGAATAAATTTATTCTCATGAAATTATAATGTTTTTATTAAATTTTATTCCTTAATTATTTTTATTGAAGCATCTCTCATTTGGTTAAGAACTCCTTAACAATTTTTTTTTAAAGATTTATTCTTATAAATATTTCTCATTAATGTCCATTTTTTCGAAATGATTTTAAGGATTTATTTATATGGACATTAATGTTTTAAAATGTTAAATACTTTAAATGTTTGAAAGTGGTATGGGAAACTTTGATTCAAAAATCCCATTATTAAATGTTTTAAATGGTTTTTGAAAATGGTTTTGATAAATAATTGATTACATCAATATCTTGAAATGATATATTATGATTTCAATATGGATATATTATCTTTCTATCATGATTGTTTTATGTGTTCTGATTTTTAATGGTACTAGTACATTTGACAAGTGGTTATGTGATAAACCAAATGACGGGTGGTGCCGTGATAAACCAGGACATGTAGTTACGTTATATCCTCCAATGCATTGGGTATAGAAGTCGGTCGTATGGATATTACATTTAGTGATATGTGTGGAAGTTGATCGTACAGTTATTCCATTTAAATATGTTTATGTCCTATGTTACCTATATATGTTATTTGTTCTTTCTATGGGTTTATGGTAATATTTTGGTTACAAAAGGGTATGCAATGATCTTTTATTTAGTGAAGAGTATTTACTACTTCATAAAGGTGAAAAGTATTACTTATGATAATGCATTCATGGTTTACTTTTTGTTCTGAAAAACTAATAGTTTTCCTTCTTTGTGTATCCCTTACTGAGATTTTTTTCTCATCCCAAGTTTTTGAAATGTTTTTCACAGGTCATGAAGTAGAATAGGGTAAGGATGGAATCAAGGGAAAGTCATGATGTCTAAAACATGGAACTAGACATGTTTTTTTAAGAGTTTATATTTTATGAAAAAAATGGATAATAAGTAGTAGTGTCTACATGTAATATTAAAGTTTATCTGTAATAGTTATGGCCTAATTATCTAAAACTCTAAATCTAAAAAGATCCTAAATTTGAATTCTTTATTTAACTCAAGATTTTTTAATTTTTAAGGCTGGGTCCATATAGTTGGTATTACAGGTCGGTTTAGACAACATTAGGAATTATGAGTTTTTGTTAGACACATTGTTAGTCTTTAAGTATACTCTTTAAGTTAAATCCTTATATTGTAACTTTTTCAGATCAAGGAAAGTCTGTTACAAATGGAAGGAGGAGGATCTCAAATGACATTCCTATCTCTTTTAAATTATTTGCTTGCAATAATTATTGCAATGTCATGTTTAGATGATTGTGAAACCTTTTCTAGAATACAAATCACTTGCAAGCAGTTGTTTGAGATATTAAACACCTCCACTATACCTCGATATCATCATGGATCATGAGTCGTATTTAATCAAATCATATTTTCACAATATTCTCATATTTTCAAGAAAGGTAAATATTATCAAGGAATTTTAAAATATTTTACCTTATCACAAGATTTTGAAGCATATTATGATTTTAAAAAAGGTGCTAAAGAAGGATACCCTAGCACAACCTATTTATATTTGATTTAAATTATAGTCTTTCAGCACATACTAATGGTATTTTAAAATGACCATTGATTGAAAGTTTCAACTCAAGACCAATTCAAGTGTTTTATAAAAATCATGTTTTATCATATGTTTTAAAATTATATGTTATACATGATTATTTTCAGAAACTATTTTTCTGCTAACACCCATATGACTCATGTTGTACAAGTTGTATTTAAATGAAGGAAGCAAATGATTTTGAAGGATATATAAATTATTGTTGTAATGCATGAACCTTCTACCTACGTGAACAAGATGATGATGAAACCATGTGAACACCATAATCAAGGTTTGTTGTTCTTTATTTTGGGAATAGTTTTATATTATCATATGGAGGTGAAATAAAAAAATGATAATATATATATAAGTCTTCATTAAGATGTTGAGGTCTTAATGAGCTGGGATGAAAATGATAGGTATAATACAACCTTTGTGGTTAAAATATGTTCAGTTTATTTTTGAGTTTTATAAAAAGGACAACCCGTAAGATGGGTAACAACCCATAAGATCTGGAAAGCCATGAGAATTGAACCCACAACCGAAGGGCGATAAGGGAACATCATCTACCACTGTCCTATGTGGTGTCCCTAGTTAGTATGAGTTATTCATTTAGTTAAATTATTTTATGGATCAAGAATAAGTTGATTTCGGGATATTATGTTTTATTAAATGGATATCATTATTATAGGAAAATGATTTGGGGATTAAGTGATAAAGGTTATTTTGGAAGATGTTTTCTCTTTTTGGGAAACTATATACCTAAGGAAAATTGAATACTTTGGGATTTCAATTGAGGATTAATGGTGGAATTTTATTTTGGAAGAATCTATGATTTTATTATGGACATATAGAGATTTGGGTTATTTAAGTAAATGATTAACTTATCATAGAGAATATGTGATTAGGTTAATTACACATCGGTATTAGAAATTAAGAGTAGTCAATGTTATTTGGAGATAAATGTTATGATTTATTATGGAAGACTATGTGATTAAATCATTCTGGGTTTTGGGTTTTAATTTAGTTTGGTTTACTTTAAAGAATTTTATAGACTTTTGTTTATTGAATGGTCTTTGTTGAACTTTGGGTATTTTTTTTCGAATATAGAGATTAAGAATACTATTTCTTTTTTAAAAGGATTATACTTTTTGGGTATTATCTGATCTTGTACGAACCATTATGGTTTTGGTTAATGTCTAAAGACAAGGAACATATATAGTTCATCTTTTATGGATTATGTGATTCTCTAGAAGTTGATTATAGCACTTCATATGTGAAAAATTGCTCCCGAATACTCATCATTTAGATAAAAGATGAGTTTTTGATAGGAACTTATTGAAGGATGACTCTACTTGAAAAGTAAGTATATTTCTCTATGTCCTTAGTAAATCTCATAAATAAATTCTCCAAATTTATGAAAAGGAACATAAAAAAAATGTTGTCTGTTTACTTTTCTTACAGGGAATTTGAATACTATTTAACCTATCACAAGTTTGTGATTTTCTGGTGGTTACCTTTCTCCTAATCATGTTTTCTATCACTTTCCATCAGAACTTGACACTTAGTTTCTCTTCCATATCCTTGTTTTTCTACATGGAATCCTAGTACGGGTTATCTCCAGGGACCATTATACTTCACTTTCTTTCTTTTAATGTGATAGTTTTACTGACTCTTTTTCTTATGTGGGACTTTTAATGAAGTTTCCCAACCCAATTTTAAAATTTTGAGGATGCAATTTCCAAAAGGGGGGAAGGATGTAACATCCCCGGAAAATAAAGAATACGATATTTTCATATTTATTAATACTTTTGAATAAAATATAAATTTTATTTTAAAAGTGGATGCTACATTAGAGGGCATACATACACATAATAATGGGTTTCTCCGAAGTCATATGTTATACACAATGCTAAGTCATACTAGGAAATAATAATATATTATTATTTTAGATGGTAGTTAATGCCTAGCCATTGTAATGGCAGAAATTAATATAACTAAATAAAATATGATTATACATGTTTATTAAATGTTTTTACATTTATCCAATAAAAGTTTTAGGCTTAAAATGTGAATAAATATAATTTTAAGCATAAATACTCTAATATTTTTTAAAAGACCGATTTACTGCCTTTTGATGAAAAACCCTCTTTAAAATTATTTTTGTCACTTTTATATATTATATTTGACAAAATTAAATTCTTATTTAGAATTGGGACATCAAAATTTACTTTGGGTAAATTTTCAGTATTTTTATGATAAAATTAATTTTATAATAAATACTGAAAAATACTGTATTTTAATTCAAAACTGCCTTTTAATATACTTTATTTATATGGTTAGATTATCATTTTAATTGGTTTTAAAGTAAAATTAGATTATATTTTTTACCATTTAATCCAATGTATGTAATTGTAAATAATTTCACTTTGAAATTGGACATAAACAATTATCAATATTTAGCTAGTTATTATTTCTTAAAAACATGTTTTTTGTTTTGACAATGGAAATTAATTTTAAATTAATTAATGTAAAATCTATGTCTTCAATTTGGTATAATATACATCATTTTTGAATTCAGAATATCAAATATATATTAGGCTGAATTTTTGGTATTTTTCTGAAAAACTTCTATTTTTGATGAATAGTGAAAACATTTAGTAGTAGTTAAAAAACCGAATTTTTCATTTAAATAAAATTTTACCGCTTCTGTGAATTGAATTTTGAAAATCTGATATACATGGTTGTTATCAGTATGTAAAATTTGGTTCAATAAGATGGAAATAATTTTTGGTGAATAGTAACGTTTTACTTTTATTTACCGCAATTAAAGGTAAATAGGGTAATTTAAGGTAAAAATAATATTATAATAATTTTAAATTACTATAACATGTGTCCTAATCCTATTGTTTGATACATTTCTGACCATGGGCATCCTTGGGTCTATTTTGGGACCCCATGGAGGTACTTAAGAGTGATAAGGACACTTTATATCATTTAATTTAAAGTAAATACCAAAATAACATAAACATATATCTTTTAGTAAATCAATTTTCACATGGGGTTATATAATTTATCTCTTCAATTATAAATATAAATTTGGAAGCTAAAAATATTTCCTACATCATGGATTTTTTTTATAAATTTTAAACTTCAAATAAATAAAATTATTTATGACACGATAATGATGTAGTGTTTACCTCATTAATGAATGATTTAAATATATAAGATTATAAAAATTAAAAAAATATCTAAAACCTATCCAATTATTATTGAATGATTTTATTTCTAACATTAGTCATTTTATCTTTTTCTTTAATGAATTTTGGACCTCTAGAAACCAAAAATCATTATATTATAAAATAATATTTTCAAACATTCCTAAAGATCCCCTTCTCCCCCTTATAAAAATCCCTCACCTCTAACCCATTAATCACACCTCTAAATACCCTTGACTCCTCCAACATATGGACAAATAATCTCTCAAGAACCCTCTCTTAAATCGATAATACATACCTTAGGTAGAAGGCACATCAAGAAATCCTTTTGGTTAAAACCAAAGGAGTTACTCGATTTAAAGGTAACGTCTTCTTTTAAGTTCTTTTCTTTTATTTTACTTCTCCAACCACATAAACTGATTGTATTCCTTTATATTATAACAACACTGGTATCCTCAATATAATAGGTTGTTTTTATAATAAATATTCTAACAAAAATTACACAAACATTCATCTAATGGGTAATGAACATACTATTTCTATGGACAGCGAACTACTGCCTCACGAAACGATGATTGTTCAATATTATCCTACCACCTATTATGATAGACATTAAGATGGAAAATTATTTATATGTGATATATATTATAATTTTTTTCTATGATTATTTATTTTTCATTTATAGAATACCTTTATTGTTTCCATAGTGGGTAAATATTATAATTTCATTTGAGGAAGTGCGGACTACCGCCCCCTAAAAGTGATATGAATCATTCATTCCATACGTGGAATGTATAAAGGATGGAGTTAATTAAATTATATATGATATTATACTAGATTTATAATATATGTACTTATCATTAATTTTTAATTCTATTAAATATGAAATAGAAATGAAAGTAGCGTTCATGCGTACGTATGGATTACTGTCTCCATGAACAGTGCATTTCATTTCTTATCTCCAAATGTTATGTAATATTATAAATAAATACATATACTGGATATATATGATATCTAAATCACAAATATTATTCTGTAGATAATTGAATTTTGACCACATGAACAACTAGTAATTATAAGAAGTTCCTTTTTGACTCCAATACCAAATATCGACAAAACGACCATCATTAACTTAAATGATTGAATAATGTTTTTAAAAAGATAATAAGTTATATAAAAGGAATAATAAAATTAAAAAATATTATTAATCAAGTATAAATTAACTTTAGTTTATTATTCAGGAGGTAAAAGAATGAATGGGTCAAGTCGGACACAAGGTAAGGGGTTTCTTATCTCACTTTTAATTCTGTGAGATTTCTATTATTCACCACTTATTTATTGCATGTGGTGTATTGTGTACTGTTGTTTGATATATATTATCATGATTCTATTTATATTCTTTTAATTCAGTGATTCATTTGGTGGTTATTAACATTGGGCCATATGACTCGACTGATTAAAACGAGGTAATGGGTTTTCATCTCACTTTTTATTCTCGTGAGATTCGTGCTATTTTTTACACTATTTCCTTTTGTGTGGTGTATGTACTACAATGACTGTATTATTTGTATAATATAATTTAATTTATGGGTATTTAAATCTTCATTTTATGGTCCTTATTTCATGTGGTGAATGTTTCGTAAGTTACCAAATCTGTAAGGGAACCTTGGCCATACTCTTTTAGTCAAAGACTTCTTCTATGTTATGTTTTTAAATTTCAATTTTAAAAAGTTGGGATATGTTCTTATATATCCTTATTGATATAGATTTTATGTCCTTGTGATGATATACCCCTTTTCTCTCGTCAACCCATTTTATAAATTTTTAATTGACGCCGTTAGGCTATGGAATTTTACTAAGGGAACTTCTTAACCGAATTTCCATTCTTTGGGTTAATCTTATACTTCTTGATTATGTAATGTTATGATTATGAGTGAAATCACTATTTGTTTATTTAGTTAGTTATTTACACTCTTCTTTGTGTGTATATACTTTTGATACACATAATCACTCCATTGATAATTTCTCAAGTCAATGATATGAACTTGATAAAGGTAATCTTAACTCAATTTTCATTCATTGAGTTAAACATCCAAGTCATTGGTTTTGCTTTTAAAAGAAAATGTGTAAATGTACTCTGATTGATTTACACTAAATATATAATCATATTGAGTGTATTTATATTTTTCACACATAATTATTTTATTGACTTTTCCTTAATCTAAGGACACTGTCATTATAAGGGATTTCATCTCAATTTACATTCCATTGAGACTTAATTGTTGTTATGTGTCAATTCACCTTTATATGGTGTATATACTATCATTTTGCATATTATATCATGAATAAATTTATTCTCATGATATTTTAAATTTTTTATTAAATGTTATTCCTCAATTATTTTTATTCAAGCATCTCTCATTTGGTTAAGAACTCCTTAACTAAAATATTGTTTTTAATGATTTATTCTTATAAATATTTCTCATTAATGTCCATCTTTTAAAAATGATTTTAAGGATTTATTTACATGGATATTAATGTTTTAAAATGTTAAAACCTTTAAAATTTTTAATGTGGTATGGGACATTTTGATTCAAAAATCCCATTATTAAATGTTTTAAATGTTTTTTGAAAATTGTTTTGATAAAGCATTGATTACATCAATATCTTGAAATGATATATTGTGATTGCAATGTGGAAATGTTATCTTTCTTTCATGCTTGTTTTATGTGTTATTATTTTTAATGGTACTTGTACATTTGATAGTTGGTTACGTGATAAACCAAATGTTGTGTGGTGCGTGATAAACCAGGACGGGTGGTTACATTATAACCTACAATGAATTTGGTATGGAAGTTGGCTCTATGGATATTCCATTTAGTTATATGTGTGGAAGTCAACCGTATGGTTATTCCATTTATGTATGTTTATGTTCCAAGTTACCTATATATGTTATGTGTTCTTTATATGGGTTTTATGGTAATATTTTGGTTACAAAAGGGTAAGAAATGAACTTTTATTCAGTGATGAGTATTTACTACTTCATAAAGGTGAGAAGTATTACTTATGATAATGTATTCATGGTTTACTTATTGTTCTGAAAAACTAATATCTTTATTTCTTTGTGTATCCCTTACTAAACTTTTTTTTTCTCATCCTATGTTTTTGAATTTTTTTTAAAGGTCCTGAAGTGGAATAATGTCAAGGATGGGATCAAGTAAAATTTATGATGTCTAAAACATGGAACTAGAATAGTTTCTTTTTAAGAGTTTATATTTTATGAAAAAATGGATACTAAGTAGTAGTGTCTACATGTAATATTGAAGTTGATATATAATAGTTTTGTCATAATTCTCTAAAACTCTAAAACTGAACAGATACTTAATGTGAATTCTTGATTTAACTCAATATTATGTAATTTCTAAGGCCAGGTCGTTATAGTTTGTATCAGAGGTTGGTTTAGACAACATTAGGGATTATGAGTTTTTTTAGACATATGGTTAGTCATTATATCCACTCTTTATGTTAAATAATTATATTGTAACTTTTTAAGATCAAGTAAAGTTTGTTAAAAATGGAAGGAGGAGGGTCTCAATTAACATTCCTATCTCTTTCATATGACTTACTTGCAATAATTATTTTAATGTCTTGTTCAGATGATTATGAAACTTTTTCTAGCATAAAACTCACTTTCAAGCAGTTGTTTGAGATATCAAACACCTCTACTATACCTAGATATCATCATGGATCATGGGTTGTATTTAATCAAATCATATTTTCACAATATTCTCATATTTTTAAGAAAGGTAAATATTATCAAGTCATTTTCAAATATTTTACCTTATCAGAAGATTTTGAAGTATATTATGATTTTAAAAAAGGTGCTGAAGAAGGAGACCCTTGTGAAACCTATTTATATTTTCTTTAAATTATAGTTTTTCAACACATACTAATGGTATTTTAAAAGGACCATTGATTTAAGGTTTCATCTCAAACTCAGTCCTACTATTTTATAAAATGCAGGTTTTATCAGATGTTTTGAAATTATATGTTATACATGACTATTTTCAGAAACTATTTTTCTGCGAACACCCATATGACCCATGTTGTACAAGGTGTATTTGGATGAAAGATGAAAATTATTTTTAAGGATATTTAAATCATTTTTGCAATGCATGGACCTTCTACCCACACGAACAAGATGAAAATGAAACCATGTGGACACCATGATCAAGGTATGATGTTCTTTCTTATGGGAATAGTTTTATATTATCACATGGAGGTGAAATAAAAAAAATGATAATATATATAATTCTTCATTAAGATGTTGAGGTCTTAATGAGTTGGGATGAAAATGATAAGTATAATACAACTTTTGAGGCTAAAATATTTTGGGTTTATTTGTGAGTTTTATAAAAAGGACAACTTGTAAGATGGTTGATAACCCATCACGTCTAGTAAGGCCATGGGAAGAAAACCCAAAACCGAAGGGTGACAAGGGCGTATCATCTACCACTGTCCTACGTGAAGTCCCTAGTTAGTATGAGTTATTCCTTTAGTTAAATTATTTTATGGATCAAGAATAAGTTGATTTTGGGATCTTATGTTTTATCAAATGAATATCCTTAATATAGTAAAATGATTTTGGGAATAAGTGATAAAGGTTATTTTGGAATATGTTTTCTATTTTTGGGAAACTATAAACCTAAGGAAAATAGAATATGTTGGGATTTCAATTTAAAAGTAACGGTGGAATTTTATTTTGGAAGAATCTATGTTTTTATTATGGACACATGGCGATTTGGGTTATTTATGAAAATGATTAACCTATCATAGTGAATATGTGATTAGGTTAATTACACTTCAGTATGAGACTTTAAGAGTATTCAATGTTATTTGGAGATAAATGTTAATATTTACTGTGGAAGACTATGTGATTAAATCATTCTGAGTTTTGGGTTTAAATCTTAGTTTGCTTAACTTTGAATAATTTTATAGATAGTTGTTTATTGAATGGTCTTTGAAGAACTTTGGGTATTGTTTGTCGAATTTTGGAGATTAAGAATAAAATTTCCCTTTTTAAAAGGATTATAATTTTTTTGGGATTATCTGATCTTGTAATAACCATTTTGGTTTCGGTTAATTTCTAAAGAAAATAAAAATATATTGTTCATCTTTTGTTAATTATGTGATTCTATAGAAGTTGATTCTATCACTTTAGATGTGAAAAATTCATCTTGAATACTCATTATTTAGATAAAAGATGAGTTTTTGGTAGAAACTTATTAAAGGATGAAACTATACTTGAAAAGTACGTAAATTTCTTTATGTCATTAGTCAATATCATAAATAAATTCTCCAAATTTATGAAAAGTAACTTAAAACAATTTTTTTTCTGTTTACTTTTCATTTTGGGAAACCAAATACCATTTAACCTATCACTGGTTTGTGATATTCTGGTGGTTATTTTTTTCCTAATCGTATTTTCTATCACTCTACAACAAAACTTTACACTTAGTTTCTCTTTCATATCCATGTTTTTATACATGGAATCCTAGTATGGGTAATATTAGGTGATCATTGTACTTCAATTTATTTCTTTTAAAGTGATATTTTTATTTAATATTTTTCTAATGTGGGACTTTTAATGATGTTTCTAAGCCTAATTTTACAATTGTGATGACACAATTTCTAAAAGGGGGAAGGATATAACATCCCAGGAAAATAACGAATATGAAATTTTTATATTTATTAATTTGTTTGAATTAAATATTAATTTTATTTTAATAGGGGATGCTAAATTCAATGGCGTACCAAACACGCAACAATGGGTTTCTCTGAAGTCTTATGTTGCACACAATGCTGAGTCATACTGGAAAAATAATAATATATTATTATTTTAAATGGTAGTTAACGCCTAGCCATTGTAATAACAAGAATTATCAGAACTAACTAAAATATGATTATACATGTTTTTTAAATGTTTTTACATTTATCTAATAAAAGTTAGAGTCTTAAAATGTGAATGAATCTAATTTTAAGTATAAATACTCTAATATTCTTTAAAAGGTCGATTTATTATATTTTGATGGTGAACCCTCTTTAAATTTATTTTTGGACATGTTTATATATTCTATTTTACAAAATAAATTTATTCTTTATAATCGAGACATCCAAATTTACATCGGGTAAATTTTTAGTATTTTTCTGATAAAATTCATTTTTAATTAATAGTGAAAAATATTGCATTTTAATTTAAAACTGCCATTGAATATAATTTATTTATATAATTATATTATATTTTAAATTGGTTTTAAAGTTAAATTAGATTATATTTTTTACCATTTAATCCAATTTTGGTCATTGGAAATAATTTCACTTTGAAATTTGATATAAATAAGTGTTAATCTTTGGATAGTTATTATTTCTTAAAAACACACTTTTTTGTTTTGACAACGGGAATTAATTTTAAATTAATTAATGAAACTTATATGTTTTGAATTTGGTAAAATAGACATCATTTTTGAATTTGGAATATCAAATATATCTTAGGATTAATTTTTGGTATTTTTCTAAAAAACTTCAATTTTTTATGAATAGTGAAAACACCAAGTAGTAGTTAAAAAACCGACTTTTTCATTTAAAGGAATTTTTACCACTTCTGAAAATTGAATTTCAAAAATAAAACATAAATTCTTGTTATAATTATGTAAAATGTGGTTCAATAAGATGAAAATAATTTTTGGTGAATAGTAGTTTTTTACTTTTATTTACCACAGTTAAAGGTAAATAGAGTAATTCAAGGTAAAAATAATATTATAATAATATTAAATTACCCTAACATGTTTCCTAATATTATTAGTTGATACATTTCTCACCCTGGGCATCCTTGTGTCGACTTTGAGACCCCATAGAGCCATTTAAGAGTGATAATGACACTTTTTATTAATTAATTTAAAGTAAAGACAAAAATAACATAAACATATATCTTTTAGTAAATCAATTTTTACATGGGGTTATATAAGTTATATCTTAGACTATAAATATTCATTTTAAAACAAAAAATATTTCCTACATCATAATATTTTTTTAAAATTTTAATTATTAATTAAATAAAATTATTTATAACACAATAATGATGCAGTGTTTACCTCATTAATTAATGATTTAAATAAATAAGATTAAAAAAATAAAAAAAAACCAAAACCTTTCCAATTATTGTTGGATGATTTTATTTCGAACATGAGTCATCTTATCTTTTACTTTAATGAATTTTGGACCTTTAGAAACCAAAAATCATTATATAATAAAACAATATTTTCAAACTTTCTTAAAGAGCCCCTCCTCCCCCTATAAAATGACCTCACCTCTAACCCATTACTCAGAACTCTCAATCCCCTTGGATCATCCAACCTCTACCCAAATAATATCTCAATATCCCTCTCTTCATCTTAGAATCCTTACCTTAGGTAGTAGTCACTTCAAGAAATCCTTTTGGTTCAAACCAAAGGGAGTTTCCCGATTTAAAGGTAACGTCTTCTTTTAAGTTCTTTTCATTTATTTTACTTCTACAACAACCTAATATCCTTTTATTACTTTATTTTATAAAAAAACTAGTATCAATAATATAATAGTTTGTTGTTAGGATAAGTATTCTAACTACACTTACACACACATCCATCTATTGGGTAAAGAACACACTGTTTCTTTGGACGCAGAACTACTACCTCACGAAATGATGGTTGTTCAATATTCTCCTACCACGTATTATGGTGGAAATTAAGGTAGAAATTTATTTATATGTGATATTTATTATATTTATATTGTTTCTATGCTTATTTATTTTTCATTTATATAATACCTTTATGGTTTCCATAGTGGGTAAATACGATAATTTTATTTGAGGAAGTGCAGACTACCACCCCGTCAAAGTGATATGAATCGTTCATGCCATACGTGGAATGTATAAAGGATGGAGTTAATGAAATTATATATGATGTTATACTGGAATTATAATATACCTATTTATAATTATGTTTTCATTACATTAAATAATAAATATAAATGAAAGTAGCGTTCATGCGTACGTACAGCTTACCGTCTCCATGAACGGTGAATTTTATTTATTATCTCTAAATGTTATGTAATATTATAAATACATAAATATACTAGATATATATGATATATATGATTTATAAATCATGAATATAATTCTGGAGTTAATGTAATTTTGACGACATGAACAACTTGTAATTATAAGAAGTTCATTTTTGACTCAAGTACCAAATATTGACAAAACAACCATTATTAACTTATATGATTGATTAATGTTTATAACAAGGTAATAAGTGATATAAAAGGAATAATAAACTTCAAAAATGTTCTTAATCAAGTATAAATTAACTTTTTTTTATTATTCAAAAGATTAAAGAACGAACGGGTCAAGTCGGACACAAGGTAAGGGGTTTCTTATCTCACTTTTAATTCCGTGAGATTTTCATTGTTCACCACTTATTTATTACATGTGGTGTATTGTGTACTACCATTAGATATATATTATCATGATTATATTTATATTCATGGTATTTTTTCATTCATTTTGTGGTTATTAACTTTGGGTTATATGACTCGATTGATTATAACAAGGTAATCAGTTTTCATATCACTTTTTATTCTTTTGAGATTCGTGCTATATTTTCCATTATTTACTTATATGTGGTGTATTTACTACCCATGATTGTATTATTTGAATAATATAATTTAATTTACGGGTATTTACATCTTTATTGTATGAACCTTCTTTCATGTGGTGAATTTTTCGTAAGTTACCAAATCGGTAAGGGAACCTTTACGTTACTCTTTTAGTCAAAGACTTCTTCTATGTTATGTCTTTAAATTTAAATTTTTAAATGTAGGGATATGTTATTATATATCCTTATTGATGTAAATTTTATGTCTATGTGATGATATACTACTTTTCACTCATCAACACATTTTCTGAATTTTTAATTGACGTCGTTAGGCTGCTGAAGTTTTGTAAGGGATTTTCTTAACCCAAATTCCATTCTTTGGGTTAATCTTATAATTCTTGATTATGTCATGTTATGATTATGTGTGGAATAAATATTTATTTATTTATGTATTAATTTCCACTCCTCTTTGTGTGGATATAATTTTTATACACCTAATCACTCCATTGATAATTTCTCAAGTCATTGATTTAAACTTGATAAAGGAAATCTTAACTCAATTTCCATTCATTGAGTTAAACATCCAAGTCATTGGTTTTATTTTCAAAAGAACATGTGTGAATGTACTATGATTGATTTACATTGAATATACAATCATATATAGTATAATTATATTTTTAACACATAATTATGTTATTGACTTATCCTTAATCTAAGGACACCGTCATTATTAGGGATTTCTTCTCAATTTACATTTCATTGAGACTTCATTGTTATTATGCACCAATTCACTTTTATATGGTGTATATACTATCCTTTGGCATATTATATCATGAATAACTTTATTCTCATGATATTATTACTTTTTATTTAAATGTTATTCCTCAATTATTTTTATTTCAGTATCTCTCATTTGGTTAAGAACTCCATAACTAAAATATTGTTTTAAAGATTTATTCTTATAAATATTTCTCATTAATGTCCATATTTTCAAAATGATTTTTAGGATTTATTTATATGGACATTAATGTTTTAAAATGTTAAAACCTTTAATAGTTTCAAATAGGTATGGGAAACATTGATTAAAAAATCCCATTATTAAATGTTTTAAATTGTTTTTGAAAATGGTTTTGATAAAGAATTCATTACATCAATATCTTGAAATGATATATTGTGATTGAAATGTGGAAATTTTATCTTTATTTCATGATTGTTTTATGTGTTATGATTTTTAATGGTACTTGGGCATTTTAAAGTTGGTTACATGATAAACCAAATGACTAGTGGTGTCTTGATAAACCAGGACCGGTGGTTATGTTATAACCTCCAATGAATTGGATATGGAAGTCGACTGTATAGATATTATTTTTAGTGATATGTATGGAAGTCGAACGTATGGTTATTACATTTAAGTATGTTAAATTACCAAGTTACCTATATATGTTATGTTTTCTTTCTATGGGTTTTATAGTAATCTTTTGGTTACAAAATGGTAATCAATGATCTTTTATTTAGTGAAAAGTATTTACTACTTCATAAAGTTAAAAAGTATTACTTATGATAATGTATTCATGGTTTACTTGTTGTTTTTGAAAACTAATAGTTTTCCTTATTTGTTTATCCCTTACTGAGCTTTTTTTATCATCCCATGTTTTTGAATTTTTTTTTCACAGGTCATGAAGTGGAATAAGGTCAAGGATGGGATCAAAGAAATTTCATAATATATAAAACATGGAACTAGATATGTTTCTTTTTAAGATTTTACATTTTATGAAAAAATGGATGCTAATTAGTAGTGTCTACATATAATATTCAAGTTGATATGTAATAGTTATGGCCTAATTTTTTAAAGCTTTAAACCTAAAAAGATCCTCAAGGTGAATTCTGGATATAACTCAATATTATGTAATTTTTAAGCTCGGGTCCTTATAAATTTATTGATTAAAATTAAAAAAATTTACCCAGTGAAACAATATCATTCCAATTTCAAAATAACATTTATAACCAACCTTATCCTCTATTTTCCCATTGTTTGAAATATTATACTTAATAAAAACAATAGTTTGATCTTTTTTAACTTTCTATAAATAAAATATTAATAATGTTATTATCACATAAAAATGAAAATAAACCTTATATAATGGAATCTTGGAAGTGTATGGACAAAATAGAATCATAAAATCATGTTTATCCTTTTTTGGTTTTTTATTCATCATTTTATGTTTATTACTTATTTACCAAATATACACTTTACTATAATTAAAAAAAGTACAAATGTTATTATTCATATTTACTAAAACTAAAAAAGAAATATTTATCAAATTTGGACCCATTAATTCCAAAATTGGAACCTATTTTCTAATAATTTAATCATATAAGTGAAATATTTTTTTTAATATTAAATAGAAAAAATAAAACAAAAAATTATTTTCCAATAAAATATCCTTTTAAATTATAATATATTTTTATACTAATTTCAGGTATATAATTTAATTTAAATTCGATAATTGGATTATTTTAAATAAAAAGGGACTAGCTAAATTTTAAAAATAATATAATATTTAATGTGATTTGGTAAATACATAACAATAAAATACAATTAAAAATACTATTTTCCACTATTCATTGGAACGTCGATCATTTCATAAAATTTTTGAAAATTAAATTTAACATAAACTTTTACCTAATGTATTTAAATATGATTTTAATTTTTTTGAAATAAATTTTATATGATTCACAAAAATAAATTATAATATTCACTTATAAAGAGGAATAAAACCCATATTTGTATAAAACATATTTTTGATGAATAAAATAAATAATGAAAATTGACTTATTATTTAAAAATCATTAATTAATACATTATAAATGTGTATGATGATTATTTATCTCATAATTTGTTTTGTAATATTCACTAATTACATTTTAATAGATAAGATATAACACTCACATTTAAATAAATAATAAATTGTTGTTCGTCGAAATTCAGTGTTGCGTATCTTTTATACTATCGAACATAGTCATAGATTTTAAAATATATATAAGGAAACTACTATTAATGATTATGTAAAAATATTATTATCGTTAATTGAATTATTTAATATGAGAAAAGTAAGTTGAAAATGATCTCTTCTTTCTGATTAATGACATTATATAAGTTAACCTCTCTTTATACTTCTTTTAGATTCTGATATATCATAGAATAAACAATAAATACGATCATGATGCTTTAGGTATAATGATATTACATCCAAACAACATCAATATTACCCATTAATCATTATAGGTTCATGTTTTGGTATGTTTAACCACCTACTTGAATAGTACTATGAATTTATATTAGGGATGCCTATGAGAAAATATTTAATGGTATAAGAATAAATAAATAAATAATTATTTTTTCTTTTTATGGTGAGGTTATATCATAATATAAATATTTAATTCATAAAACAATTTCAACTCAATAAAAATCACCAAAACATGATAATATTTGATTATATCTTCATGGTTTTTAGCCAAAAATATCATTTTATTATATTATAATTTTATGAATATTATAGAATATCTATTCTATAACACTTAAATATATTGGAATTATGACTATTGTAGTCAAAATAAACACAAAAAACATTATTAATAGAAACTATTTTCAAAGGGATATGGATTACTCAAACCCAAAGTTGAAAATAAGTAAAAACTGATGAAAAATTATTTTTATATATTGATTGTAAATGATGAATATAGATATATATAGTTAGGAAAAACGTCATTGGGTATCTGTTTAATGAAATTAATTTCCTTGTTTATGATGTTTGGTTATATGCAAAATGAATACGGTCTAATGTAATGGGTTTTGATGCAAATACATCTCAATGAAACATGATTGGTTTTATTCACCAAATTTAATTTATTTAGTGTATACACTGGATACTTGAGGTATCATATCATGAATTCTATTTTAATTATGGTATTTTATATTAAATTACATTCCATCTGTTTCAAGGGTTTTTATTAAAATGTTACTCAATAAATACTGTTTCTTTTTCTCAAAACCATTTCTCTATGAAATGTTTAAGTTATTAACAATGTTTCCCACGAAATGGTGTATTAAATTCTCATGGATGTATTAATATAAAATATTGTTTTATTAATGGTAAATTAAAAATAAAAATTATATCCTATTAATTATTTTTCTATATTACGCAAGAACTACCCCACTTGTAACGTTTTTTGGTAACACAATTTTCATTCATTGAGTTTGGACCATCTTCTTAGACTTTAAAGATGAGTACATTAAACTGATAGATTATATTATATGGTATTATATTTTCTCACTATATTTACATTCCTAAAATACAATACCCCTTTTGGATGTATTTTCTATTTCAAAAAATATTTCCCCCCAAGGTTTGTTGATAACTCAAGTCTCCTTTCTTAAAGATACATAATTTTATCATAAACATTATTATTTTATAGTTGATTCTCACACATATAACTCTTTTTATAAATTGATATCAATACCTCTATGGGGAAAAATATTATTATATTAAAAAAATGATTTTACTATTTTTTCAATAGGATATTTCAAGAAATATATTTCTAAAATATTAAAAAGGTGTTTCCATTCTCCTTAATTTGTTTTTCAACCCCATCATATTTCAATAAGGTAAAAATTTTCTATTTTCATGGATAAATTGTTTGATATTTTTTGAAATTAAAGCACTTATAAATAATTCACATAAAAATTTAAAAATTTATATTTGAAAGAGATCTGTTAATTTGTATTATATACCAATGATAGAAAATTTTCATTAGAGATATATTAAGTATTCATTTCATCTTCCATTTTTAATATTCAAAAATATTTACCAAGATAAATTTTATGTTTAAATATTTATAAACTTATATATATCTATATCATTTGGGGGAATGACCTCATGGTAAGAAAAAAATATATTTCTTAAATAATAATTTTGTTCCTTTGAAACAATACACAATCTTCTTATAGATGGATTATGATAATGTTTTTACAGTAATGATTTTTCTGTATACTCATTTCTCTATATGCTTAGAACATCATTATTTATATAATTAATATTGGATGTTGTTCATTTATATAGAATTTTATTTTTTTGACTAGGGAATAGTATTGATGTTTTATATTCAATTGTTACAATAAATATGATTATTAGAATGTTAACTATATATTATTTTACAACATTCTATATTTATCTTAATGAATTAGGACCATTTTATCACATTTATTAACATGGGTAAATAAAATTATATTGATTATGATTATTAAATAGTAACACAGTTTGATTATGTACTGACATATAGTATTTTTTCTTATACGGATAGCAATGTTTCCCTTTATCTATATATTTATTAGGGACTTATATTAAATGTTTTATTAAACCATATTATGAATTCATTGGACATAAAAAATTAAATAGGGTATCTAGAAAATATTTATCCCCCTGATTCATCGATAGGAGTCATGATAAATATCAGTTTGGGTTTTTCATATACCTCCCCATATCAGTATAGTGTCTTATCATAAAGATATGTCATCATGTTTTTATATGTCCAACCTTATGCATTCAATTAGTTTGAGATTAGTATTGTTGATAATAATTATTCAATTTATTATCATAGATATAAAATTTTATTTCTTTTTAGTTATATCTGTTCTCAAATATTAAATTCCTACTATATTATGTATACCATCATTGTGTCTTTCATTGTTTTAATTATGTGTTTCCATTAATTAGTGTTTGATATCACTGAATTATTATGTTTATATTCAATAGGTTATTTAGAAATGTATTTTACATTATATATTTATATGGATACAAAATTTTAAATAATTTATGGGATATTTTGAAGAATCATTATAGATTAATATGATTCTAATAGGATAAATAATGCCTATTTAAGACAAGGAACAAGGTATTTATTATTTTATTTTATTTTCTAAAAAATTATAATTAAGTAAACATAACAAATAAATTTAGAATATAATAGTTGAAATAATTATTATAGAATTTGAAATATCCCATATTTTACAGCTTTTATAAAATAATGTATTTTGATTTTTTCTTTTTGGCACTAGATCTGAGAGTGTGAGCCTATGTTTTCACATAATTCCATATAGGTCATCATAATATTCAAAATAAGTTTTTGATTAAAATAAAATACTTTATTAAAATTACACTAAATTAATGTGTTGATCCAACTTTCTTTTAAAAGAATAAAATATTTTCTCATTATATAATCATGGTGTTGAGTTGCCCTCTATGATTTTCCATCAATGTGTGGATTGTTTATATTACTAAAACATAACCCCATATACTGATTTTTCTAATGTATTATATGGAATATTTAGGTAAGCATGAGATCTTAATAATATAAAATATAATTTTACACTATATGTAACATTCCCACCTTCATAATGTGTACCCAGGAAAGATTATTAGGGAAAATATATTCTTTAATAGTTTTGAAATTTTCTTATATAAGGTGATTGACTAAAATATGAATAAAAGTATACCCATTATATGATTTTTTGAGTATTATGAAAAAACATTATGCTTTAACGGCCCAAAGGCCTTCATTTTTATGGAGTTTTGATAACCCCCTTTTCAAGGGATGAGGGGGAACCCTTATAAGGTCCGTAGTCTTAGAGATTACATGGCCTATAGGATTAAGATACATTACATGACCCGAAGGTATTAGAAAATTCAACCAGACTATAACTACAAGGAACTACCCCTCCCCAGCATCTACACTATGATGGTAGATCTCTACCATCACATGGTCATCTGAACAAGATTCCAGTGCAAGCATAGGCTGGTCCTGATGGCGTAGCAATACCGTCTCATTCTTCCAAATCCATTGGTCCTGATCTAGTAAGCGCACCTTCTCTGAATTCTTCTCTAGGGATGCTCTTTTTTTGTAGAGTCTGTCTAGGGAAACTGCACTAATCATGTGGCCCAAGGGCCTTGAGGTGGATCGAGGGCATTGAGGTGGCTTGAAAGAATTATTGATCTGAAGGCTTGGGTGGGCCGAATGCCTTAATTTCTCCAAGACCAAACCGGTGGCCCATGGTGAATAGTTTCAAATGCTACAACACTGAATAGTACCTGCTACATTAGCTGCTATAGTACCTACTGCACTACTTTCTACAGAACCTGCTCCATTACTCTAGAATTATGCCTCCACATGGTTTTGAACCTGGGCCTCTTGGATGCACTTAGAGAGACCTGACCAACTAGGCTGAGGTTCATGTGCACCATTGTTGAATTTTCCAATCTTCATATTGTAATGGTTAATATTTGTAACATACCTTTACAATTATATCACCCATCCTTAACTTGATGGAATTCCAACCACCATGATTCATACTCCAAAATAGAATTTTTCAAATTATCCCACCAAAAACAATCTTTCAAATATTTATCCTTATTCATATGTCCTTGATGAATAGATAATGATGATCATTACACTTCATCGAAAAGATCCATCATTATGCTCTTTATTTTTGGAACACTAACTGTATTCCAAAACACAATCATTAAATAAAAATAATTGTTTAAATAAGAAACAATTCCCACATTATTTTTGAGATCTCTATCGTCTATAAATACCACTTTAATAAACACATAGAAACATGGTTGGTCAAAAATTCAATAAAGATATTATTTCACCCCATCCATCTATATTTAATGGTCCATCCTTCTCAAATGAGAAAATATTGGATCTTTTGTTATCCTCATTATAGTTAGTCCACCATGATCCTTTCAACTCTTAGTATCACTCACCAAGTTGGTATTCTTAAGGTGGTAATGCATTTAAAAATCATAATCATTAAATAAATACAATCATATTATATAGAAATAATTAAAAACTTTTTTAGAATATATATATATATTATGAATCTAATATCATTATATATACAACACTTTTCCCCATAAAAATAATGATTTTATATCTTCAATGAATAAAGTACCACTTCGAATGAAAAAACATTGGCCTAGAATTTTTTTCAAATGAATTTTCAATTGATGGTTATTATATGGAATGATGGGAAGTTGTTTTTTATGAACTATTGACCAATTATATTCTTATTCTTCTAATAGTGTAGCATAGTGGTAGAACATGGGGTCATTTTTATAGAGTTTTCTCATAGGTTTTGTATTTATATTTTTAATATTATGAACTATCTAATATATAATATCATAACAAATATATAGGATTCATTTAAAAGATTAATGAAATATAAATATTGTATATATAAATATAAAATAAAATGATTATAGAAGGTCTATAGAAAGAACAAAGGAGTATTTTATTGGTAGGTTATGGTGATTTATATCATTGTTAAAAATGGTTATCAATATTAAATTCCATGAGGTAAACAAGGACTATTAAATATAAAATTATCATTTAAATTAATGACCCGACATACCAAGTCCTATGAATATGGGGAAATGATCATCCTAAATTTAGCTACGATACCACTTTGATGATCCTCATTATCCAAGACACACTCCACTGTATTCACAACTCTGATAGTGAAGAGAAAAATGATTGATAAAAGATAATAACTTAATTGGAAAGAAAATAATGATACTATATGCCACAATCATTTTAACCACAACTAAAATTACCATAATTTATTAATGATATTGAAAATAAATCATAATAAAACAAAAGAAAACTACCATTCCCTCTCTCTTTCAAATTCTAAGGATAGTTCTCTATTTTTAGTATAGTTGATATGGGAATATGATAGGAGAAACACATAAAAACCAAATAGAAAATATTAAAAAGTAATCTAAGAAGAACATATTTTAACATATATATATGAAACTTTTTAAGAAAGACTACAGGAAAAATCCACCTTATCCTATTGAAAATGGATGTCCCAAGGATTGGTAGGAGATGTGAAAATTCATATAAATGAGAGTGAGAACTTTTAAAACTCGAATGTTTACTTTAAAAACATTAAATTTTTAGAGCCAAATTTTGGTGGAATCCAAAAATGTATTATTCGTTTATATTTTACACTATATATAATATCTCATCCCACATAATTTAATCTCCATTATACTATTTTATCTCGAGTTATGGTATCATTAACATGAAAATAGTTTCTTTTTGAGATACTGTTGGTATTACAATTCTTTGATTTACACTACATTTATGGAATTAGCAATCTCCAAATATTGTATGGCCTTAGTTATGAAAGTTGTTAAATAAGATATTATTTTTTTCATGTTGAATTACAAATCATTTGGGCTGGTGAATTTTTAGATATGGGCCCATAAATAAAAGTATCCATAAATGTTCACATATTTCAAGGCCTATTTTTAAGCATATTTTGGGCATTTAAATGATGGATTGAGATTTGGATCCAAAAGAATGCAGTTATTCAGAAAGTGTATGAAATCCTACAAAAATAAATTTCTCAATTTTTATTAATGTTGAAAATTTTATTCCATAAATATATTGAAAAATTAATATATTTAAAATGAAAAATTACCCCTTTTCCAATTAATCATAAAATACAAAAAAATACCAAAATTATGACAAATTAAAATAATATAAAACTACAGTGGGATTATAAAAATTGAATTAATATATTAAATATATCAAAATACAATTTTTATAATTCTATCACCATATCATTATCTATGAGATGAAATCTGAGTCCCTTCATCTATGTATCACTATAAATAAAAAACCATTCACTATTTTAGTTTTTTTGTGAGTACGAGTTCACTAAGAAACCTTCTTCTTCGATCTTTCACATTTATCTCAAATTTAATTTTTAAATTTATATTTAGTCCCTTAAACATTAACATGGTGTATAGATTAGGTAGTCATGATAAATAATTTATAGATAATCGATAATACCAATACAATTAAGAAAACTATGGATCATAGTAATATTGGTTAGTCTAGGAAACAACTTAATAAATCCTTTAAAAGGAGGATCAACTTATATACACTCTCTTGAGATTGAAATACCCATTAATGAAACATTATATTACTAGAATTAACACTTTAAAAATAAGGAATGTAGATTCTCTATCATAGGACTATCAACAAAATCCAAAAATGATCATCCAGCAGGAATGGCCCGAAGGAATTCTTTTTTATTTTATTATGGATAATACCCCTTTTAAAGTATGAAGGGGAACCCGTACATGACCTGTAGGTCCAAGTTACAAGGCCTGACTAACTCGAAATACATGAACCGAAGGCCTAAAGGCATATTATGCCCAATACATGACCCGTATGACCAACCCACTTGAACTACCCCTCCCTAGCTTCTGCGTTATTGACCACCTAGCCCCCACCTTGAATTGTTGATCGGATAACATTGCCCCGTACAAAGATGCACAGTGATATACATGGACAAATTATTCTATTTTTAAAATTCTCTAGGATTTTCTTTCTCAATTCCTATAAATCAGGTGGGTCCATTTTACATGGATTCATTGGATTAAGTGTATCCCCATGTTTGAGTTATATTTAAAACTTAACTTCCTGATTTAAATTATGACTCAGAAACTCTTCTACAATGACATCAAAAAACTCCCATACAGTAGGAAGATCATTTGTTATGATTTTATACCCAACCATATCAGATAAATAAACCTTATAAATAGGAATTATGTCCCATAAAATGAATTTATTATA
Source organism: Viscum album (assembly GCA_963277665.1). Classification (NCBI taxonomy): domain Eukaryota; kingdom Viridiplantae; phylum Streptophyta; class Magnoliopsida; order Santalales; family Viscaceae; genus Viscum; species Viscum album. The sequence continues at coordinate 2,002,291,757 of OY728157.1, forward strand.
TATTAGTTTTTTATGTTCATCATCACTCTAATAAATGACCACATATTCATTGGAAATTTTAAATGTGACATCTATTACTTAAAAAATAATTTTATAAATATATAAATATATCCAATAAACTCCCAAATCACATCAAATTCATCTAGATAGGGAATCAAATGATTTATGAGAATAAAAGACCAAAAAACATCAATAAAAGGACCATTATATACTTGAGATTTGATCAATGAACCATTAGGATTTTTCATTTTAAATTAAATATATAATCATTGAACTAGTAATGTCATACCCATTGAAAAATATTCTAATATAACAGAGTGGTTCGAACTGGAATCAAATAAAATAATTATAGTTATAAAGTGGATGGTAAGTTAACCTATCAACACATCATCCTCATAAACCACATTTGAAATAGTGATCTCATTTTCGTTACATTTTTCTCTACTATTATGAAGATTCCAATGTAAATAATTTCCAAAAACTCTAATATTTGAGCACTAGTTATTATAATTATGATATTACATAACTTTTTGCACCAATGTGTGAGAAGTTTATTCTATGGATCATTATCTCCATTAAATTAATTACTATTAATTTTCCTATGAATATGATATTAATTTTCCTAATGAATTTCATTTCTAAACATAAATAATTTCATAGTCCCTATATGAAAATTAACACCAAATAAATTTAAATATATATGTAATAGAGGAATATTAGTCTTCTTTACTATATGGGGTTTTATTAGAATCTTCTATCAATTAAATCATTAATTTATTTTATCAAAACCATGAGATATATGGGAGACTGCAGTCTCCATTAATACCATGATATTAAATCAAATGTTTTATTCTTAGATACCAATGTATCTTATGTATAATGACTTGTTGGTAGCGCATATAGTTAGTCTACAAAAATAGATTGTAAAGAGAAAATATATATTATAATTTATCAATTATTACTATCATTAATTTTTAACCACATTCATGTATACATAGATCCTAATACCCCTAAGAATTATATGTTTAGAGAAGGGGGAGTGTCCTCTGTGGGAGGTGGGATAACTATAGTAGGAATACTCTATTCTTTCGATGAAGATAAATGCACTGATTAAGGGAAACCCCTTTCAAATATCCAAATATAGATTATGAAGTATATGAATATGGTGGTTGGATATATGGACGAATTGTTCCACATGGAGTGGATTATAAGAATTGGTAATAAGGATGGATGAGAGTTTGAGAATAACTATCCTGTGTGGGTACAAGATGAAAGGTATATTGAAAACGTGGGTATGGTAAATAGGTTGATTGAATAATTGGGGGATGACCTACTGGTGACCATTGTAGAATTATTTGAGATAAAACTATATTACCTCTAGATTAATCAAGTGGTATGGTGGTTGGGAAGAATCTTAGCATCAGTCAGATTAATACCCCCACCATAATGTCAAGAACATTAATGTAATCGAATCACCTCCTTGATAAATATACCTAATACAACAAGGATGATATAATAAAAAAATGACAAAATGAAAAATAAAATAATTATAAATTACACCTAAACTAAAAATATATATACATATGTGATTATAGGACACATTATTACACCTCTAAATTATTTTATAATTTTTTACATTTATCTCTTATTAACGTCTTCATAATTCGGAATTCTCACATGAAAATTTAAAATATTATTATAAGATAAATAAAAATAAGAACCGTGTAAAATAATTAAAATGTTTGAAAAGAAAAAAATGAAAATAAGAAAAAATAAATTTAATTATATGATATATCAGAATAAAAAAATTTCATTTCATTTTCACATTCAATTAAGAAAAAGAGAATTCATTGAAAATTTCGGAAAATTAATTAACAAATTGGTATGATATCCTATATGGATGTCTAAAAAAGATGAAACATAGAAAAAATATTGAGTAAATACTTGAAATTATGTTAATGAAATGTGTTAATTATTATAATTTATTATTCACAATCTATTCTGAAAATTTAATAATTTGTTTCATCAAATGAAACATTCAATTATGTGCTAATAAGATCATAAAAAACATTAGTATCATCCATTTCCACATTATTAAAAGTGTCATAGAATTTCATAAAAAATAAACTATATTTTTTCAGGGTTAAGTTATATAAATTACATTACTACCTTATAAATTAATGATATAAAGTTTGGCCGGTGTAAATATGATGTTTCATATTAATTTTAACACCCTTGAATTTTAAAATATGATCATGATATTCAATATCATATAAGAATCACAAAACCACGATTACAAGAGAATATAACATCCCAATATGTTATAGTATAGTTATTTAAAAATAAATTTAATATATTTTAAATATTTATATATATAACACTTATAATTTAATATAACACTATGTTTGATAGTGTATACAACACATAAAATTGATCTTTATTAAACTGTAAACTATTATTTAAATATAACTGTTAGAACGTAGCCATTAAATTTGAGGGTATGAATATTATTAAATAAAATTTTAAATATATATATATATATATTAAGTACCAAATTTTTAAAAATTCAATGATTAATACTTATTAAATATGTACACTATTTTCAGTTAGGTAATTTAAAGCTTCAGAAATATGTTTTCTTCAAAATTAATTTTTATTGAAAAAATATTAAAATTAAATTATTGAAAGTATATATATTTAATTTTAATAAAATAATATCATTTTTTAAATCATTTTATCATAAATATCTTAGTTCTAAATATTTGGATATTTATGAAATGTTATATTTTCCACTGAAAAGTAAAAAATTCTGATTTTCACTGAGAATTATATTTTATTCAACCATTAGAAAAAATCCATTTTATTTTAAAGGTATTTAAAATTAATATTAGTTATAATATGTTATTTATAACCTAATTATATTCATTATAATCAATTTCATGTTTGAATTTATTATAAAAACATTTTCATACATAAATTGAGTTTTTTTAAAAATAGATATTTTTCAATGTGTTTTTAGGGTTAAATTTGAAATTATATTCTTAAAATTATATGTTTTTAATTTTAAAAAATGGATTAAATATTTTTAATCACTTGGTATCAATTTAATATATAATTCAAAATTATTTTTTTTCAATTTGGGTAATTACCGAGGTAATGATTGTTACCACAATGAAGGTTAAATGAGGTAATTATAGTTAAATATAAAATAATAATGATTGAAAAATAACCCTAACACTTTTTTTAAACATATAAAATGAGTCCATTTATTCAATAATCAATAAATATTTTATTATATGGAATTTTATGACCACTTTGATGAGATTATGACCTTTATTGTATTTTATTTCAATAAAAGTGCAATATAACACAATCTTGTTTTTAATAATTATAATATTTTTAATATTATATTATATAGTGGATTTGTTTGACTATAAATACTATAATTAAATCTGAAATTTCTTATTTTTTCTATGAATTTATTTTTAATTTTTATAAAAGAAAACAATAACCTTAAATTCATACACAATGTTGACATTGAAGTTATTTATTTAAGGGAAAGATAAAAAAGAGATATTTAAAATTATAAATGAACTACTATTTTAGATAAAATATTGTGATTCATAAATTTTATAGATGACCATGAAATATTATGTATATAATAAAATATTTGGTTGAAATTTTTTGTGTTTCATTGATATTTTTAATTTCAAGGTAATAAATTGTATTAGAAAATGAAATTATTAATATTTTATAATATTTAAAATTTTATTATATTATATAAAATTAAAAAAAATTTATATTGAGTCAAATGAAATGGATATGTTCAATTAAACCTACCATGGTCTATTTATGTGGTTTTTTTCATTTTACATTTACATTATTTTCCCTTAGAGTGATGAAAATTTAATAGTTTTCTAATTGTCAAAATGGTTAAATACAGGTTAAAACAAAAAGATAAGGCTGAAAAATATAAAACACATGTCCAAATTTTGTTATATTATTGAATTTAGACTGATATTAACCTTTTTATTTTAATTATATCAATTTTTATCAATTTAGATATGATAAATAACTTATAGTATTTTAATATTTTAATAATTCCATGAATGTCCCTATCATCAATTATTTAATAAACACATTACATATCTTCATTACACCCATTTTATCAATAAAATTTTAAAAACCTAATAATACCTCATAAAAACATCTTTATCATTTTTCTTGAATTATTTCCCTTCATAAATATCAATCCTATGTCCCTTAAGAAGAGATCTAAAGGGAGTGCACCGAAGAAGAGGTAACCATCTTTAATGAAACATTCAAGTCTATCTATTATTATAGTATCTATTATTGTGGAGTACCCATCCTAATATTATATCTAAAATATCATAAATATAATAAAATATTATTATAATTATTTTATAAACATATTCCACCTCGTTTTCATTCTAAAAAAAGAGAAAATTTCTTGCGTATATGCACAATCTACCATCTCCGTGTAGCGGTGTAATTCGTTTTTCACCACCACATTATTTGGATTGTTCTAAATTTTGAGCTATTGAATATATATGATATTGGTGACATAATTTTTCATTATATTTCCTTTATTCCATCCACTGATAAATTTAACCATCATTCTTGTGTACGTACATCCTACCGTCGCCATGGATAGTGTAAATTTTTTTTTTGATCTATATCTTTATTTATGAATTTATCTATCTATATATTTAATATATATGATATTTACAACATAAAATGTATTCTATAGAATTTGTAACTATGAAAAACTCAAAAGTAATGGAACTTCCAAACCAAAATATACATGAAAAAGAAAGTAGTTACCACCTAAAAATGTGATTATAATAGTGCCTTTATATTAAATAGATGATAAAAAATTGTATGTAAATAATATCTGTCATGATATTATGATTATGGTTCCAAAATATATTTATAATATATAAATAGTTTCTAAAAATTATTTTTTTCATGTACAATGGAAATTGAACGTGACATAGGGGTTTCTCTTCTCAAATTTATTTCACTGAGACAAATTCCAAATCCACCAATAATTTTTTTATATAATTCCCAATTGATACATTATTTAGTGAATCAATATTAATTAATACTATGTAAATATTAATTTTATTTTTTCCTTAATTATGTATTATTGTTCAAATGAAACCAAAGTAACACAAGTTTATTTCACAATCTCATCATTATTTCAGATTTTTTATTTTGATGTTTCTAATGATGAATATATATCTACCATGTCCTTATTTTCTAAAATGTTTTCAAAAGTATTTATTACTATTCTACCATGTTTTTTTAAATTTCTTTTTAGCCTTGTTTGACATTAAAAAAAATTAAAAAGAATATTCTTGTCATTTTCCAAACAACGTAATCTCTGGTTTTTCATATAAAAGCGTGAAATAGTTTTTTAACTTATACGACATGAATAGAATTTCATGCCTTCATGATTCCTTGATTCCAAGAAACATCCATAACATATTTATAGGATTATCTTAAAATAAATTTATTTTATAACTACATATATATTTTAAAAAAGTAATTTCAATGTAAAATGTATATTTTCCTGAAAAAAAATCTATAAATATCTTTATAGTGTTTCCATCTATGTAAAAATGATTCATTGAATATTTTTTTGAGGATTTTCTCTAATGATATCATTCATCATATTTATTTACATGGTTTATGACCATTTTTACATGGGAAGGTTTTTATATTTTGTATGAGATGTTCTTCCTACAGAGATTGTTATTGATTTTGTTATGACCAGTTGATTAAATGGTAATTTTTAGTGACATGGGGCATGTATTAGACATATTGTGTGATGGGTGAGGACTGATAAACCCCCTTGATGCATTAGTAGGTCTAATGATATAATATATTTTTTATTTTGGTCTAGGCATTACACATTTCTATATATGTAATGTAAAAAGACCTTGACAGTATTTTCATATGTCTTAGTTGAGGCCTAAAAAGTATATTTTAGATATATAGAATTATGAATCCCATAATTATGATATTTAGTTATGGGAGTCCATGTGATCATTTTATTACATATAATACCATAATATTCATTAAAAGATCTTTTGATTATTTATATGGAATTATTTTATCATTGTTTATTCCATCCATATTATTCACCATTTTCATGTTATTGATTAAGTTTAATTATTTTCAATTATTTAACATTATATATTGATTATTCCTTATTTATTCATGATATATTTTTATATACACATGCACTTACAAAAAATTATATCTCACCGATTTCTTAGGTATCTTTTCCCAAGAATATAGAAAATTTATTATGATTGATATGTAGGGATATGATAAATATAATAATTGTTATTCAATGAAAATGTAATATTGTAAATTCTTTTTTCAAGTATAATTAAAATTGATATTATATATCTAGTTTATCAGTACTACTAAACCATTTCATCTATCAGGATGAAATTACTTGTATATAGTCCCAATGTAATAATATAACCACCAAAATATATGCCACATTAGTTTGGGTAATTATATTTGGTATTAGAGGAAGTTTAGTAGAATCCTTAGAAACTATATTCCAGAAAAACTAGATTATGGAATATAACCCTTTAATAATACTTAATAATAATTATATAATAGCATCATAATGTTTTGGTATGATAGAGAATATATGTTTTTTCCTAGAAATACATCCCTATCTAGTTATTACAAATAAACTGTTTTCTTGAAATTAAGTCCCTAGGGGTAATAACATAAAGAATGGAACATCAATCTTCACTTCATAGTTACTTGGTACATGACATCAGGTTTTACTATGAACATGGATAGACACTCTTGAGGGTTATTCCCTAGTTAATTCCCAATTTTATGAACCATCACGACATATTTGAATATATGATAGACCTGAATAACCTATGAGAAACCTAAGGTGAAATATATTGAAATGGATATATCATGATTTTAAATCCTATAATTTACTCTTTAGTACTATGTGTTTCCCACTATGATTAGTGTTACTCAACATGTGCGCTTTGGTTTTAGATAGTGATTTGAACCATAGGGAACTAGTTATTATTTACACTGATATAAAATGTGTTGATGATAAAATGAAAGTTATATTTTGTTGAGCGATTGATATTGTGATTATTCCTAATTAGTAATCAGCATACGTGATTAAAAATATTCATCTTAACAAACTCTCAGACTAACCAAATTGAAGAATGATTGAGTTCACTATGTTCTTGAATCATGGATACCATGGAGGAAATAAATCTTTCTTTCTTTCATGACATAAATGTCAAAGGAGACACCCATGAGAGTGTCTTGAATTAATAGGAAAATGTTTTATGTGTGGAAACATATGACACCAAGAAAGTAAATGTGGAGTAGAAAAGAAAATTTTGGTTAATGTAACAGATTATAATAATAGTCTACCAATGAGATTATATACGGTTGAATGTTTTAAATATGAAAAATGGGAATAATAAAAATAGTTACTATAGGGGATCTTTTGAATAGAATTAGCATGGTTGTATGAGTAATGATTATATTTTTTTATGATGAAGAGACTAAAAATGAAATTTGAAAGGAATAAGGTATTATAGAATAAGATCATGAATCTTAGTTAATGGTTTAAGAAATAAGTGGAATGATTAATGTTCATATATTTGGTTTCATGAATTATGATATTGGATTATTCTATCAATGGGAATATATATATAATTATTATGAAATATATAGGTATTGTACTGGTGTAATTTTCATTAATCATTTTAAAGAATATTTAGAATGGTTCCGATGACCGTGAAATGTGATTTAGTGGCATTTAGATATTTTTGGATGTCAGATGATCGAGGGATAATGAACCTTAAAATATTCACTATGTTGAAAATATAATGATCATGTTATGTTTATGTGATAGTATTTGCAACCATGAAATTTGTTGCTAATTTAATTATTTATGGTATATTTGAAATATTTTACTACTGGATTGGATTTATGGAATAATTTTTTTAAAACATGATATTTTTTTGGAAGCATACATGATTTAATTTTTGTTTAAAATTGAACAAGTTATTAACATATATGGTATTTCAAATTTAGAGAAACATTATATTGTTTGGGGAATATGATAGTCTGTTTATTTTTAAACATTAAATACCTTCCTTCAAAATTTTTAGATATAGAATTTTGAAAAAGGTATTTGGGATGGGTATTAAAGTTAATTATTTGTGGAATAGATTAAGTTAAACTTTTTGTGTTTTTGGGTAACTTTTTTTATTCATTTTGTTCTTGTAAGATAACTAGATATGGGATGAAAGACTTTCCTTTCTTTTAGTTATCTAATGTTCTGTAAAATTAGATTTTTAGTTCATCAACCATATGAATTACTATGGGATATTCATTTCATGGAGTAGTATATGATGTATGAATAGATCGAAGCACATCCAAATAATGAAACTGTCAATATGAAATATAAAGATATCAATTCACTATATATTTTTTTTATTTTCATTATCTAAATTGTATTGGAATTACTCAAATATAGGAAAATAATCTTGAAACAAAACTTTTATCAAATTACCTTCATATTTGATGAATCAATGATATTTTCAATCATCACATATAAATGGTTTCGTGGTTTTGAAATTTTTCTTGACCATTCAATTTCTTCTAATTAATGTCATGTATCACCCTTTGTTATATATATGAATTTTATTTTCTTCCATGACCATTTCTTCAGTTCAGACCTATGTTCTCCTACATGGGAACCTAGTTATGTGATTCTTCAATATGAGTTTCATACATCCATTTCTATCATATCAAAATAATTTTTTAACCCTTTTTATGATATAGGATTTATAAAATAGTATTTTAAAAATACACACCATTGATTTTTGAGATTTGATAAAATCATGAGGATGAAATTTATTTAATCACGTATTTAGTAACACATCGAGACTTTTAAAGAGGTTCATCATGTTCAATAGCATATTGTACACACAATACCAATATAGGAAGAGAATGTAACACCCCATATTTAAGGTATGTTTCTTTTTAAATAAATTTAATATATTTGGTAGCTTGCGGTGCACAAAACCCTAAAATTTTAAAAGATCGCTATGTTTGATAGTTTATACAACATGCAACACCAAACTTCAAAAAACCATGAAATATTTTTTATATATGAAAATTATAACTATGAAATTAAGTCTGTTGATACGAATAGTATTATATATATATATATTGTACCTACTTAGTAAAAATTAATTAATTTATTCTTATTAAATATGTACTCATTTTTTAGTAATGTTATTTCATGCTTAAGAAATATGGATTCGTCAGAAATTTGTTTTAATGAAAAAATATTATAACTAAAATATGGACTGTATATAAATTTTATTTTATAAATATAATATCATTATTTATGTTATAATAACAAACATATTTAGGGTAAAATATTAAAAATTTTCTAGGAAGATTTATTTTGTAGTGAATAATTAATAATATAGATTTGTTTTAAAAATTATATTTTTATTTAATGCATTTGAAAAGATTAAATTTATTATAAAATGGTCCCAATGTAAAATTAAATATTTTTTTTATTAATAAAAAAATAATGTAATTGGAATAAATTTCATTTATGAATTTCTTATAAAATATTTTTCTACTTAAAAAGGGATTTTTTCTAAAAAAATTGTTTATCATTGCGTATTTTGAGTTAAATTTGAACATAAATTATGAAACTTATGTGTTTTTAATTTTTAAAATTGCCTAATACATTTTAATTCAAGATTTTAAAATTTATTAAATTATTACCTGTTATTTTAGGACAATTTGAATTGTGAGCTTATTATTTTGTTCCCACAATAAAGGGTAAATTATGTAATTAATGTTAAAATGAAATTGACTAAAAAACGACCCCAAAACATACCATAATATTATTGGATGAGTCAATTTCGTCAATTATCATCCAATACATCGTTATATATATTATTTTGTCCATTTTAATGTGATTATGAGCTATATAGTATTTTATTTCAATAAAAGTAAAATATGTCACATAATAGTTTTTTTATAAATATAAAATTTTTAATATGGGGTTATCCAGAAGATATATTTGAAAGTAAATAGTAAATTAAAATATTATTTTTCTTTCATTATCATGGTTATTTAATTTCATTTTTATGTGAAAAAATATTACCTTCATTTCTTACACAATGTTGTTGTAGTAATTAATCAATTTATGGAGAAAGATAAAAAATGATATTTAAAAAATTAAAAGTAATATAATATGAGATTAATAAACTGATAAAGGATTGTACATGTCCATAAAAAGATAAGGATATAATAAATTATGTAATTATATTTCAATGCGTTTTATTGTTATGATTAAAGATAATGTAATGAATAGTTATAAAATTTTAATTATTTATATTTTATAGAAAAAATAATTTTATTAAATGATTAAAAATTATTAAAAAATTTAGATTAAACAAAATGAATCAGATATGATTAATAAAATATACCATGGTTCATTTTCATGCCTTTTATCATTTTAAAATTACATTATTATTCATTATAGAGAATAAAATTTTAATAGTACATAAATTCTCAAAATTGTTAACATGGTGTTAATACATAATAATTTCTGTGAAATCATATCCAAAAAGACAAAATATTATTAGATGGATGGATTTGTACTTATATTCAAATTTTATTTGAATTATTTCAATTTAATCCATTTATACATGAGTTATAATTTATATCAATCCAATATTTTTATAAACTCCAAGAATTATCCTCCCCCAAATTATAATAGGAAACACCCTTCTTCACTTCTTTACAATAGGTTGAGCCATATTTCTCGACCAACACCTACCCATTTTCTCTCAACATACATATAAATATTATTTTAGTTTTTTATTTTCTTAAATATAAATCTACATCTATTATGAAAATATCTAAAGGAAGTCTAATGAGGAATTGGGAATCATCTTTAATGAGTAATTCCAGTTTATTTCATCATCCACATCCTATTCATTTATTTTAACCATACTAAAATATTATGCCTTGTATCATAAATATACTAATATATTATTATGGTTATGCTAAAACTATACTTCATCTGGTTTCCATCATAATAAAAGGGATACAATTGGTCTTTCATATATATGTCAAACACTCTCTATATAGCAGTGTAATTCATTTTTCATCACAAAATTATTTGTATGGTTATAAATATGAATATAATGAATATATATGATATATAACAAATATTTTTTCTTTATGTCTCATCAATTAAATCCATCAGAAAATGAAAATTGTGTTCATGTATACGTATGACTTACTAACTCCATAAATAGTGTATTTCATTTTTCTATCTCAATATTTATGGATGAAACCAAATATATATTTAATTAATATATATGATAATTTTCACAATAAATTATATTATGGATATTATGGTAATATGTTAAAATTTTAACTGGAAAAACCACCAAATTAAAACATAAATGAAAAATAAAGAAGTTACCTACAAAAATAGTGATTTTAGCAATGAATTGTTAATATATAGGTGAGAAAATATTATATGGAAATATCATATTGTATAATATATATGATTTTTTATATTATATATTTATATTAAATCTATATTTATTATATAGGAGGTTAAAACATATACAATGGAAATAAAACCTATTATAAGGGTTTCTTATCTCAATATTTTTCAATAAGATATCTGCCGTATTAACCCTTTATTTTTTTTTCTATGGTGTATATACTCACCCTTCTATATATTATATAATGTACCACTTTTTTTTAGTTTTAGTTAATATTTCATTTTATTTTATTTATTTTAATGGTCATATCATTCAAATAAAACTAATGTGTTAGGGGTTTAGTTTATAATATCCTCATTATCTAGGATTGTTATTTTTTTTGTCTTAGTTGAGGAATATTTCTTTTAAATTTTCATGTTTTCTATAAAAAATCAATTTTTTACCAATTCTCCACTGATTTTTAATTTTATTTTATCCCCATTTTAATTTTTTAAAAAAAATTTATGAGGAACCTTCCTGTCATTTGATGAACATGGGTCCTTTTTTATTTTTCATTAAAAATTATGAAATGTATGTTTTTATCTTATATGGAATAAATATATTTCCCTTCCATCATAAAGAATTAATTATTTTATGCTTACATGTCAAGTCCGTAAGGTTATTTTTAGTGAAAATTATTTTTTATTATGTGTATAGTTTTTTTATTTTAAAAAATTATATTCAATTTAAAAAATGGTATTTTCATGATGAAATATTCTAGTAATATCTTAAATTAATTTTGAAATATATAAAAATAATTTTATGAAACTTATATTGATAATTTAATCTAATGAAATAATTAATTATATTTATTGTTATGGTTTATGACTAGTTTTATTGGGGAATGTATTGATATTTCATATAACTAGTTTATAAAATTTAGATATTAATTGATTTTATTAAAGAATATTGATTAAGTTATGTTATTTATTAATAATAGGAATATATTGGAAAAATTAAGTGAATGAAGAGTCCATCTATATACCCTCAAGTAATTTTTTTATCTCATGTGAAAAACTAGATATCGTGTTGGCTATGGTTGTGCCCATTTATTTAAATTTACAAAACAAGTCCTTGATTGTATTTTTTGATGTGTTGGCCGAGGATTTGATGGTATGTTTCAGATGTCCAGAATTATGCAATCTGACCTTATGAAATTTAGTTATTTATTTCTATATGATTATTTGATTTGTTAGAATATAAAATGATATGTTTCATGATCATGTGAAGATTTATGTTCCATTACATGATCATTATTTATTCCTGGCATAATATTCTTCATGTCCATGTTAATGATTTAATTTCATGTTTTTTCAGTTATTCACCTTCACTTAATATTTATTCCTTATCTATTCATGATAGATTCTACTATACACAAACCCATGAAGAACATTAGAGATAGTTCCTTTCTTATGATTCCTTTACCAAGGTATCAGGAAGAATATTATGACTTATATATAGGGTTATAATAATAAAATTAATTGAGAACTGAAATAATATACAACATTTTATTTTATTTTATCAATAGAAATGTGACATTCAAGTATGTATCTAGTTTACCAAGAGTAATAAACTATTTGTTTCATCAATATATGATTCCATATATCTATTTCTAATTAAATTATGTAACCACCAACTATGGGATACTAGATGTTGAGTCTTTACATCAATCACTCTAAATATGTATTAATCTATATGCATGAATTTTTTTATTGAGTCAATCCACATGAATTTCATCATTTCGACATGACCATGTTCGTAGTAATCTAAAAAATGATTCTTTCAACAGCCCCATAATATTATATATTTTTTGATCAATGTTTGTGGGATGAAACACACACAAAAAACTCTTTTCTGGCACTTATAGTGACTCAATCAGGCTGTGTTTCCATTTTTTTGTACAACTATTTATAAATAATTGAATTCCATTGGAAACCATTTACATAAATTCACAAACATTGTTGTGTACACCAAATAAAAATTTCATACTTTTATACAATACATAATTAATTTCTAAATTTATAACCAAAGAGATACCAAAATCAAATAAAAAATAAATTCATGAGATTAAATAATCTCAAAAAATGAATATTTTTACTATGACTATAACCAAGTATACAATTTTATGTCTTTCATTTATCCACTTCTATTAATATAAAATGAATTATTTATCATTTTCATAGTTTCTAAATTTTATATATAAATATTAAATTATTAAAATGTTTTAATAGATTCAAACATTTTAAATTATTTATGATCAATTTATCACTCTTCCCTTCTTAATTTACACATATTGTATGATTTATAAATTTTTTTATGTTTCAGGTTTCCAAGGAAATTATTGATCAAGTGGATCATATTTCTAATCTTTCATTTCACATTTTTCAATAATACCACATAGTGTTTCTATCCAATTACAATTAATATAAATCCATGAATTCATTTTATAGATATCTATTCATAATAGGTCCATTGGGATTATACTTGTCTCACTTAATATTTCAATGTAGAAATCATTCTATCTATTAGATAAAACCATCAACTCGAAATTGTATAACCAAAATGAACATTAGTAGACTATGTATAGTCAGATATAATGTACATATGAAAATTTATTATATAAAGTTTCCTATAACTATCACTTAATAATTGTTGTATCTATTTAAAATTTATAAACAAGAAATGTACTCTTAATTTTAGAGAAAACATCTAGATAAAAATGCTATAACATAATCACAACATCTCTTAAATTATGTGAATGTAATTGTTAACTTTTATTGGGAATCAACTAATGTTATATGACATGATAATAAATAATTTTATGTAATTTATATTCACAAATTTTTTATTAACCCATTTCACAATTTTATTTGAATAAAAATATAGAACCACCAAACATTACATGAACTGAAGGATTTATTTTTTGTTGGAATTTTTAATATTAAAAAGGAAAAATTGACCATCCAATTAATCATTCCAGTTAACTCATGAGGAATTATTAATCTTAAACCCCCATCTATCAAGTGATGATATTACCAAAACATATTTTTTTTATCTTGATGTTTAAAAGTGTATCAAGTATCATTTAAATGTATTTTTATAGATATACAATACATCCAAGAAACTACACAATAAATTTTATAACTAACAAGAAATATCTAATAATTTACCATTGTTTATATAACATCAATTTTATTTTGAATTTAAATTTATTTTATTTATAGAATTTTTTTAATCTTTCCAAGAACCAAATTCAAAATGTTTGTTTAAAATAGCATTACCTTTAATTCGTTTAGGTGTTTTATCAATATCAATGGAATTGTCTAATTGTATCCATTTTTTCCAAATGGAAGATCCATCAGTAGAAATATTCAATTCTTTATGAAGTTGAATGTTAATCAAAAAATTAATCTATAGAAAAATTATTTTTTCATACTAATTAAATAGGATATTTTCTCCTTTAAACTTAAACTAGAATTTATTTTGTAAATAAATAAACAATTTAATGTCTATAATAAGGTTGAATGAAAAATAAAGTATTCCTCCCTAAATTAATAACATACCTATCATTAAAATATTTAATTCTCATTTAATTCATCTATAAATGGTTTAATGTATATTTCAATAACATTTTCAAGATCATAGGGGCCAAATATCAATATTCTCATGATATTAAATGGATTATTTCGATATGTCCAGGATGAAATGTTTTAAATTCGAATGAAACATGCTATGTAATATTTGTAATATGAATCTTGTTATATTGGTTTGAAAAACTACATGATATTTCCAATCTTTCATTTCATGAGTCAGATGAAAATTTAGGATGTAACCTACCCAAATTCATATAAGATAACCTATCAGTAAGATTCACTATTACATCATTATCCTTATTTTTACTAACTTCTTGTCATCTCATATTTCATTATACTTGTTTTAAAATATTTTTTTAAATACTTAGAATTAAATGAATGTTGAAAATCACATTCTTGGGTATATAGTAATGAGTTTAGTCATTATTAGTATTCCACATTGATGTGACACATCATTTTTATTTACCCAACATGTTTTTTTGTTTCCATGAATGCAAATAATCAATGGGGAAATTATGGATTATAATTAATGAAAATCCATTTTTTTCATCCAACTGTACTTCCTTGTAATAATTTTCTACAATACTTGGAAAATGATACTTAAATGTATAATAAATATAATGATATAGGTAAATATATATTTACTAAATCCATAAATTTATTTCCCATGATATATGTGCTTTAAAAAATTAAGTTCACTCATTTTTCACATTCACGATATACTAGGTTATTGAAATAGTCCATTAGTATTATAAAATATTGGGTATACTCATTCTTATAAAAATATGAGAACTATGTTTTGTAGTCATGTCATCATCCACTGGTCTACATTATGAGGTGTATTGATAAAAAATTGGAATCTACCAGAAATGAAATTTTTCCTACATTATTGTACCACATGTGATATTTTTTTTAAAAAACATTTAGTGGCATGGTAAATTGTAAAGACCCGACCCCAGTTTCCCAGATTCAGTGACATATTTTATTATATTGGCATATAAATAAGGAATATTCATCCTAAAGGACTGAGTAATTTTGTATATTTGGAAATAATATTCATACATAAGTTCAACATTACAACTTGAAATGAAAAACAATAAAGAAGTTCCATTGATAATATCCACCACTCTAAGATTATCCCTGAAAGTCAATCATAATATATCTCTTTATGTCCTAGGAAAAACAAAACATTTGAGGTGGTGATATTAGATGTGCAGTAAGGGTAAACATTACAACGTAAGATAATACAAATATCTGGCATGGTGAATAATTGAAAACACATTCCTTTTAAAAATAAACTTGAACACAATATGATAGAAATATGAGTTGGGAAAATATTTCCACAATAAAACATAATCTTGGGAATTATACTAGTCGAATAACCTCATGAAATATGAATTTATAGCTTCATAAAGAGGTAAATACATATGCTAGAAATTCTAAAACATACTATCAAGGCCTCAACCCAGCTAAAAATGATTAAGGCCTCAACCAAAACTATATCTAAAACTGGGAAAGGCCTCAACCAAGTCCATATCTATTTGTCTCATGAGACCTACCTGTTGGACCCATGGACGTTCTGTGCATAAATTGGAGTATGGTTTGTGTTTGTTGTCAGCCCTCAGTGGAAGGTCAGAATGTGTGATAAAAAATGATCATACAGAATAAGAAGATAATAAGTATTGAAGGTGGCACCAGTCTCGAGTGTTTGCCAAGTTTGGGCCTAAGAATCAACAAATGGAGAAACGGTGTTTTGGCAAAGAGACTTGCGTGTCGTTGACTAGAAGGAGAGTAAAATTGTGTGACATATGTTTTTCAAGATAATAACTTCAAAATATGGCAAAGGAAAGAGGGTCACACAAGTATTTTTTTGGTCGTGCAAGTGACTTGGGCACCGTGAAAGGACTTGCGTGCCGGTGCCTAGGAGGATGGGAAACTTGCGTGCCGTTTGTCCTTTATGATCAGATCATTAAAATATGGCAAAGGAATTAGGGGCACCCAAGTTTTTGGGTTGTTCACGCAAGTGTCTAGGGCGACCGAAGACTTGCGCGCCAAAACTTGCGCGCCAAGGGAAGAATTTTGCGCCGCCACGCAGTGTATCCGAATGCCTATAAATAGAGGATCAACCCTCCTCATTTAGTACAAAGTTTGAACTTAGAGAAATTTCAGATCTCCCATCACGCAGGTGTTGTGGTCGCGCAAGTGGTGGTGGGTCTCACATGGTGGAGTAGCGCGACAGTTCTTTGCTGCACATCCAAGAGTCGCGCAGGTGTTTGGTGATACTTTCATGCCAGAATTGAAGTTGCGCGATAGGTGACCTTTGTGTTTCAAAATCGGGTTGGGTGAAGAAGAATGTGGGTCTCGCAAGTTTAAGGTTGAAGAGGTGCGTGTCGTGAAAGTGTTGTAGGTGAACTTGCATGCCAGTTATAACTTGCATACCGTCCTTGAAACTTGCGGCCCGGCTTGGACTTGCAAGGCAGGTGTTGTTGAAGCTTTCTGGTCATCTTGGAGGTGCACGAATGTTGGAAGATTTCTCGAAACCTTTGGTTCAAAGGGAGATCAGTTTATGGGTGAGAGTTTGACTTCAACAGAGCATCTACATACAACAGATGATGCATTAATTTAGCAATGAAGTTGAGACCTTCATGTCTATAAACTGAGTGGGACTTCACCAAGGGTAGTGAGCCAGGGGGAGTCAACGGGAGTGACCCGAGGGACTCATTGAGCTATCCCTGAACTTTTGAAAAGGCAGTGAGCCTGGGACAGAGTGACTATGCCCGAACCTTTGTAATCCACATATTATGAAGCTTAGTAAAATTTGTTACGACCAACAACCAGTCGACATATGCTCCTTGGACGTAGCCCTTAGTGGTGAACCAAGTAAAAAGTGTTGTGTCATCTCTCTACATGTGAATGTTTTCTTTCTGATCTTATTCATCATACAGGCTCAACAAGTTCCTACCAACGTGGGAACAATATCCATCACATTAAAAGAAAATGTTGTCACCCTGATTCACCCCTCCCCTCTCAGGGTGTCCCGGGGGCCTACAAGTGGTATCAGAGTGAGGTTGTTGGTGTTGAATCTGTCTTTTGTTATCATGGAGAATGCAGTCAATGTCAGGGGAGTCCCTCTCTTACATGGAAGTAATTTCCAGATCTGAAAGAATAGAATGAGATCTCATCTAAGATCCCTTGGGATGGATGTTCAGCCTTCCACTATACAAGGTATACATGTTACTGATCCAATAGGCAAGCCGTGGCGGTGTCAAAGGGGCGCGGTGTCGTCGCACCGCGCCGGAGAGGAACCATGACTGAAAGGGCTGTGACGGATGAAGAAGCACGGCGCCATCGCACCGTGCAGTGGAGCCTAAGACCGCGACCAGGTCAGGCCGCAGCGACGGTGGAGCGGTTCCGTCGCGCCGCATGGAGGGCAGAAGAACCGTGACGTCGTCATACCATGGTGGAGGTGCAGTGGCAGTCGACTGGGCCGACCTCAGTGGAGCCGAACAAGCAGGACGACCTGGGTCCCGTGGCTCCTGAACTGGCGCAATGCGCCAGTTCCGTTTGACAAACCGAAGGGGGGGGGGGGGGGGGGCGTCAGCCCCTACCGTGCATGGGTGGCCAGCCCGCCATGGGCCGGGCCACCCTTCATCCGGGCCGCCATAAGCCGGGCCGCCCTTCGGCCAGGCCACCACGGTCCGGGCCGCCCTCAGGCCGGGCCACGCCTTCGGGTTGGGCCGCGCCTTTGGGATGGGCCGCTCCCTTGGTTTGGGCCGCCCACTCGGGCCGGACCAACCACTCAGGTTGAGCTGCACCCGTGGACCGGGTCAAACCCCGGTGTGGACTGAGTCGGGCCGAGTGGGTCCGATTAGGTCGGACCAGACCCGGACCTGCTATGGCCATTTACACCTTTTAGCCCATATCTTGGGCTACAGGTGTTTGATAAACGAACCGTTTGTGGTGATGGATTTCTTGGAGCGAGACGATTGTTTTAGCATACTCCACTTAAGTTTCGGATGCAGTTGGGGTATGTTCGGGTTGGTTTGAGCCTAAAGAAACAATCGGGCCCCAGGAAAATAAATGCGAATTAACTCTTAGACTGAGCGTCCGATTGACGTGCCATATGTCGCGTTTAGTTCCTTAAGATGAGACAGAACTACGGGATACATAAACTCGAGACTTCATGGTAGTTGATGTATTGACACTTGGCTCGAGGAGCGAACACTCCTGTAATCGAGCGTGCTGTGTGCGTGAACCCTATGGCCGGCTGCGACTGAGATGATAGGATCCTCCGTGGGTTCGACAATGACAATACTCTACCAGGATCCTTCGTGGGTTTGATAGTGATGAATTCTGTTTCGGGATCCTCTGTGGGTTCGACAGCGGTGACTTCTGTACCGGGATCCTCTGTGGGTTCGATAGTGATGACTTCTGTACCAGGATCCTCCGTGGGTTCGACAACGCTGATATTGTTCCAGGATCCTATGTGGGTTCGACAGAGGAGATGATTCAGAGGATACATCTAATCATCTATACCCCTCTTCTTGTGTTGTATACCTATGTTAGACGAGTCTTGTCTTTCAATAATTATCATCGAGGTGATTGACTTTACATCCTTTGTGGACTGGGTTGTGATTGGGATCGAGAGTTGGAGCCGGACTGTGACTGGTAACTTAGGTATATATATGGGCATATACCTAAGTAGGGTTGGTTGATACTTCATGATTGTATCTTTATTATTTGGTTTGTCCTTAGTGGATTCTGGGAGACCTTAGGGGGTCTCGGGGTTCCCTACTGAGTATTGTTATACTCACCCCTGCATGAGCTTCGCCCACATGTTGTTGTGTTCTGTGTAGACGACAGTCAGCAGTGATTGAGACTGAGGGTGACAGACGGGAGGTTGCTCGGAGGTGGACTAGATGGGACGTACCTCAGGGATGAATTGATTGAGATCTGTACCTACCCTTCAGGTAGGATTCCCTGGTGGATGATCCAGGAGCTTTTTTCCCTTTTTTACTTGTACCAGTACTTATTATTCGGTTGGGATTGTATTCTGGCCCACTTAATTTCATCACACCTTTCTTTTCCATTTTAGTAATTGTTGCTTCTTTTTATTGTGTTAAGACTATGAGTGTTATCGTTTTAAAGGCAATGCCTTCCCTTTTATCAGGGATTCAACTTTGGTGCTAGTCGCCAGCCCCTAGCCTATGGAAGGCGGGCTTGGGGTAGTCACGACATGGGCCCTGAGGATGGGTCATGAAAAATTGGTATCAGAGGAGTTGGTTCTACCGTAGAACTTGAACTATGATTCTTTTAACAGAAATAGTGTTAATTGTTTTGGGTGTGGTTATCAGTTTAAGGAAACCAGTGTTGGTGAGACGGCCGACGTATCCATACACTAGGACTCCGACTTCTGATTTTTGACTCAGTGCATAAAAAACATTGATTGCGTGTGTGTTTCATTTGAAAAGTTTTCTTTGTGAATACTTTGTGTCAGCTCACCAGGTAGGTTGTTTTGACCATGACACACCTGTTTCTTTTCAGGATGGCCCCACGAAGGAAACCAGCTAGGGTTTCGAGTTTCGTATGAGATGGTAGCCCACCGAGCGATGAGGCCTCGGTGTAGGGCCCCATCACAGCGGAGGTACCAGTGGTACCACTACCCATTGTGCCATCAAAACCACCAGATCCAGCAGTAGAGAGTGCACACCATCTGAGTGCGTTGAGCGAGTTACAGCACTAGAGGCCACCCATGTTTCGGGGAGAGATGGACCCACAGGCAGCTGAGGATTAGATGGAGGTTGTTGCGAGAGTATTCAGATTGGTAGGGACACTAGCCGACCTCATGATGATCCTTGCAGCGAGTCTCCTGCATGTAGCAGCAGGAAGATGGTGGAGCATGATGCTCCAGGTGCATGATTAGGAATCACTACTCTAGGCATACTTTGAGAGTCTCTTCTGGTCAGAGTTTGTTCCAGCCACCCTTCGTGCGGTGCAGATACAGGAGTTACTACATCTATAGTAGGGTAGAATGACAGTAGCTCAGTACTCAGCAAGGTTCACCGACCTCTCGCGCAACTCCACAGATATGGCACGAGACCCATTCTTCAGGGCCCATACCTTCAAGCAGGGACTCAGGCATGAGATCAGGGATTCAATGATCTCCCTCAAGATCCCGATGTAGGCGGGGGTGCTAGAGTGAGCCCTTCTTGTGGAGATTTTTCATGCTGAGAAGACACCAGCAGCAAGACCTACCACATGGAGACACGTAGTAGAGTCTTCTACAGCCGGATGTAGACAGATGTTGCAGAGGTCCAAGTAAACCTGGCCATCAAGTGGGTGACCCTATGATACAGGTTCAGTTGTGCGGGGAACACGAGACAGAGCCAACCATATGAGGAGCAGGCGATGATATGCATGTGGCAGGCAAGGTCACATGGCTCGTGACTACCTGACCCACCATGAATATGAGCAGTAGACAGTAGAGGGACCTCCCAAGCAGAGGTAGAGGTTTGACCATGGTGGTCTACTGGGAGCAGGCCGACGTGGCAGAGGAGCTGGCCGAGCATCGGGTGGTGGACGACGTTTCGAGGCCCTACCACCACCACCACTAGGAGGTCCACCCCGACCACAGGGCGTTGGTGGACAAAGGCTGACTCAGCTTCAGGCAGTCAAGGCCTATAATCACGACGCACCTGAGATGATTCGAGGTACTATCTGTGTCTACTACACCCTTTCCACAATACTTATAGACACAGGTGCGAGTCATTCTTTTATTGCCGCTACCCTTGTTCAGAGCTCAAAGATTCCGACGGAGCCGTTGGCTCGATCCTTACATCTAGAGACTCCTACAGTACCAGACTTGATGATTATGCAATGATTCCAGTAGTGTGAGATTACTATAGGAGGCGAGAGCTTCGGCTGGGATCTCATCGTAGTGGCGTCAAGGCCTTATAACGCCATCTTGGGTATGGACTAGTTATCCACAGTTCATGCTCAGATTGACTGTATTAGGATAAAAGTGAGATGTTTCTATGAGGATGGGATGAGGTTTACCTTCATCAGTGAGAAGGGAGCCTTTGAAGCACATGATGGACTTACTCAGAGGAGGGGGTAGTTGATCACACATCAGTTGGCTAGCCTCATTCTCGGAGTGGTTGATGTGCAGAGTCTGAGTTTTGCTGTTGTGGTGGATCAGTACGCAGTTATTTTCCATGAAGATGTTCCAGGACTACATCCTCGCAAAGAGGTGGACTTCTACATTGAACTGTACCCTGGGATGACACTAATATCTACTCCAGCATATCGGATGTCTCCCTTCGTGCTTCGTGAGCTGCGGGTACAGCTGGAGGGCTTGCAGGGGAAGGGATTTATCTGACCCAGTGTTTCACCCTGGACATCCCCGATTTTTTTCACCAAGAAGGCGAATGGGAGATTGCATCTGTGTATTGATTACCGTCGCCTAAACCAGGTGACCCTAAAGAACAAGTACCCACTCCCGAGGATTGATGACCTATTTGATCAGCTCAAGGGAGCATGATTGTTATCGAAGATAGACCTTAGGCCAGGCTATCACTAGCTCAGAGTTCAAGACGAGGATGTGCAGAAGACGACCTTCAGGTGTCGGTATGGCCACTATGAGTTCTTGGTTATGACTTTAATCATAACCAACTCTCCAACAGTGTTCATGATTCTCATAAACAAGATCTTCCATCCTAACCTCGATCGCTTTGTCATAGTCTTAATCGACGACATGATGATCTACTCGACTACTGAGGAGGAGCATGCCTACCATTTGAAGGTAGTACTAGACACACTCTGAGAGCACCAGATTTATGGTATGATCTCAAAGTTCTAGTTTTGGATCCGAGAGTTACACTTTTTGGGACATGTCATCTCAGAGGCTGGAGTTGCAGTGGATCCAGCGAAGGTTGAGGCAGCGTTTTCTTGGGAGCCACCCAGGAGGGTGACGGAGGTGCGGAGTTTTCTGGGGATGACTGGGTACTATAAGATATTTGTGACATACTTCTCTAGAGTTTCAACACCGCTTTTAGCATTGGCGAAGAAGGGGAAACCATTTTTGTGGTCAGAGAGATTCCAACAGAGATTTCAGGAGATGAGGAAGAGGTTGACTAGTGCACCCATCTTGAGGCTACCGGAGGAGGGCGTTGGGTACGTAGAATTATACAACGCATCAGGGACCAAAATCGGGTGTGTCTTGATGTAGGAGCGATCAGTGATCGCGTATGGTTCTCAGTAGTTGAGAAATCATGAGAAGAACTATGCTACCCATGACCTGGAGTTAGAAGTAGTGGTCTTCACCTTGAAGATGTGGTGACAATATCTTATGGGTGAACACTTTACAGTCTACTTTGACCACCATAGTCTCAGGTACATCTTCTCGTAGAAGGACCTGAACCTGAGATAAAAACGTTGGATTGAGTTCCTTTAGGACAATGAATTTGAGATAATTCATACTCCTGGGAAGGGGAATGTTGTAGCAGATGATCTCAGCAGGAGATCAGGCATTAAGCTGCTAGGAGGGACAATGGAGCAGCTGTCCGCATTGCAGATATCCTTTGTGGATAGAGATGGCTAAGCCTTTCTATAGTCTCTCACATTCAGTCCTCCACTTCTTCAACGAGTTAGGGAGGCACAACTTGAGAATGTTGACTGTGAGATACTACATACTCAGATATCCTTAGGGTAGGCACCTGATGGATTTTATGAAGGTGGGGAGAAAATAATTCTATTCAGAGGACGTACCATGGTACTAGTTGCACTTCAAGAGGAAGTGTTGAGGGATTTCCACACATCTCCTTTATCAGTACATCCAGGAGTGGCGAAGATGTATCAGGACCTCCGATGATAGCATTGGTGGCCAGGTATGAAGAAGGAAGTAGCAGATTTTTTCTCACGATGCCTCACTTATCAGTAAGTGAAGGCAGAGCACCAGGTTCCAGAAGGCTTGGTTCAACCCTAAGAGGTCCCAGAGTGTAAGTGGGATAGGATATCCATGGATTTCGTGACGGGACTTCCACGTACATCCAGATGACATGACTCTATCTGGGTGATCGTAGACCAACTCACCAAGTCAGCCCACTTCCTACCGATCAGAGAACAGGGATTAGTATAGATCTTGGGACACCTCTACATACAAGAGATCGTATGGATTCATGGTGAGCCATTGACAATCTTCTCTGATCGAGATGCTTGTTTCACTTTCCGGTTATGGAAGGGGTTGCATTAGGCTTTTGGGATGTAGCTTCGCTTGAGCACCGCCTTCCATCCTCAAACGGATGGTCAGACTGAGAGGACCATTCAAACTCTCTAGGACATGCTCCATGCATGCGTCCTCGACTTCAGTCACAACTGAGAGGATCACTTACCCTTGGTGGAGTTTGCGTATAACAACAACTACCACTCCACCATCGGGATGACACCTTACGAGGCACTGTATGACCGACCTTGCAGATCACCTCTGTGCTAGACTAACCCAAGGGAGTCAACACTTTAAGAACAGAGATAGTGCAAGATACGACGGAGAAGGTGCAGATCATCCAGGAGTGGATGAAGACTGCACAGAGCAGGCAGAAGTCCTATGCTTATAGGAGATGAAGACCACTGGAGTCCGAGGATGGCGACCACATCTTTATATAGGTCTCACCTCGATGAGGTCTACAGAGATTTGGTTGAGGCGGCAAGTTATCTCTGCGATTCATCAGACCTTTCTAGGTCCTCAGTAGGGTAGGCAAGGTGGATTACTGCCTGATGCTTTCACCTCAGTTGCACCGGGTGCATGACGTCTTTCACGTATCTCAGCTGAAGAGATACATGCACGACCCGTACCATATCATCGACCATGGGGAGCTGGATATCGATGACAGGGTGTCTTTCATAGAAGTTCCTGTGGAGAATGAGGATTGACAAGAGCGGGTCCTATGTGGACGGTCGATTCCTCGGGTGTGCATTCGCTGGCAGCACAAGAACCTCCAGGAGAGCACATGGGAGTAGGAGGCTCAGATGCGTGCTTAGTACCCTCATTTGATTCCTTAGTGGAGTTGTAGCTAACAGGGATGTAAATCCTTGAGGTGGGGAGAATGTAAAGACCCAGAAATTCCATGGAAATTTTTTTCTTAAATACATGGGAATTTTACAAGTCCGCAGTTTCTGACGCAGCCTGGCTCTGACGCCCGGTGTGCCCAGAATCAATTTATGAAATTTTGTTCGGGTATGTTCTGTAAACGTACGAGCGAGATTTCATATCTTTTGAACCAATTCTCGAAATTGAAATCCAAGGGAACCGTTGAACTCGCAGCACCGGTAATCACTTAAGGAGACCTTTAATACAATTGCATTCGGACGTGAGTGGAAGATATTTTTTGAGGTTTTTAATTTAAATTGAATAAAAATAAAGTGTTAACTTTATTTTTATGTGTGGTAGTTAAAACCTCCAAGGGAGAGTTAGTGGTGGGGCCCAAACGCACATAACCTACCTTGGAAGGACGTTATAAGGTGGGGCCCAAACAAGCATCAAACCCCCTTAACCCCCCTTTAACCCTTCGAACTCTCAATTTATTACGGAGCCTCTTAATATTCCTTCATAAGTGTGCCAAACCACAAATTAATTAATGACATAATTAATTAATTTAAAGTGATTTTAATTATTTTGAATTCAGTATGCCAACATTAAAATAAGAAATCATATTCTTTTATTTTGGGGGTTGGCATAATCCTTGGTGGAGCTTTGGAGGATCTTTGGGAGAATTTCATCCTCCCAACGAAGAGCGCTCTTCATCTCTGAAGAACGACAAACACTGTCCTCGATCTTCGACCAAGATAGAAGAGAAGGAGCTGCCCGCGAAGAACGCCGACGACGCATCTTCCTCGGACGCTCCCCAATGTCAATGAAACAACGCCGTCGTCAACGAACAATCATCATATCAAGGTAGGGGATTTGTGTTGTTTTTATACCTGTCCTTTGTTGTTGAATTTATAGTTTGGAAACCAAATGATAGCACCGTAACAAGGAGGGTTCAGACCGCATGAACACGACCCGACCCTCCCCTTTGTTTGTTCCCATTTGATGACGACTGATGTGGACTACAAAAAGGAGCCAGCAGTGCAAGGCCATCGAGTCGCCGCAAGGGAATGACACCTCCATGCCGTGCAGAGAAACCGAGCCGCGACCAGGCAGGCCGCGACGGTGCCAAAGGGGCACAGTGCCGTTGCACCGTGCCAGAGAGGAACTGCAGCCGGGAGGGCCGCAGAGGATGAAGAAGCATGGTGCTGTCGCGCTACGCGGTGGAGCCGAAGGCCGCAGCACATTCGGGCCACAACGGTGGGGGCACGGCGCCATCACTCCATGCGGAGGGTAGCAGAACCGAGGTGCCGTCGCGCCGTGGTGGAGGTGCAGTGGCTGCCGGCCGGGCTGGCCGCCGTGGAGCCAGACAAGTGGGACCACCCGGGTCCCACAGATCCTGAAAAGACACAATGCGCTGGTTCCTTTTGACAAAACGGGGGGGGGGGGGGTGGGGTGGGGGGGTGGGTGGGGGGTGGGGGTAGCACCCCCTCCCATGCATGGCCAGCCGGGCCGCCACTAGACGAGACTCCCTTCAGCCGGGCTGCCACGGGCCAGGCTGCCCTTCGGCCGGGCCACCACGAGCCGGGCCGCCCTCAGGACAGGTCGTGCCTTTGGGCTGAGCCGCGCCTTCGGGTCGAGACACCCCTTTGGGTGGGGCTGCTCACTTGGTTTGGGCTGCAGTCGCGGACTGGGTTAGACCCCAGACCCACTATGGCCATTTACACCTTTTAGCCCGCATCTTGGGCTACGGGTGTCTGATCGACGAACCGTCTGCGGTGATTGAATTCTTGGAGTGAGAAAATTATTTTGGCATAATACACTTGATGTTCGAACAGAGTTGGGGTATGGTCGGATTGGTTTGAGCCTAAAAAACAACCGGCCCCCTTAAACGGAAATGCCATTAACTCTCAGACTCAGCATCTGATTGATGCGCCGTCTGTCATGTTGAGTTTCTTATGATGAGATAGAACTACAAGATACATAAACTTGAGACTTCATGGTAGTTGATGTATCAACACTTGGCTCAAGGAGAAGACCCTCCGGGAATCGAGCCTGCTGTGTGCGGGAACCCTATGGCTGGCTGTGACTGAGATGACAGGATCCTCTGTGGGTTCGACAATGACGATACTGTACCAGGATCCTCCGTGGGTTTGACAGCGATGAATTCTATATCGGGATCCTCCGTGGGTTTGACAATGGTGACTTCTGTACAGGGATCCTCCGTGGGTTCGACAATGATGGCTTCTGTACAAGGATCCTCTGTGGGTTTGACTGCGATGATATTGTTCCAGGATCCTACGTAGGATCGACATAGGAAATGATTCAGAGGCTACATCTAATCATCTCTACCCCTCTTCATGTGTTGTATAACTATGTGAGTTGAGTCTTGTCTTTCAATCATTATCATCGAGGTGATTGACTTTACTTCCTTTGTGGATTGGGTTGTGCTTGGGCTAGAGAGTTGGAGCCAGACTGTGACAGGTAACTTAAGTATATGTATGGGAATATACCTAAGTAGGGTTGGTTGATACTTCGTGATTTTATATTTCTTATTTGGTTTATCCTTAGTGGATTATGGGATACCTTCGGGGGTATTGAGGTCCCCTACTGAGTGTTATTATACTCACCCCTGCACGGGCTTCGCCTGCGCCTTGTTGTGTTCTATGCAGACGACAGTTAGAAGTGATCGAGGCTGAGGGTGATGGATGGGAGGCTGCTCAGCGATGGACTAGATGAGAGGTACCTTAGGGATGAGTTGTTCGAGATCTGTACCTACCCTTTAGGTAGGATTCCCCGGTGGATGATCCAGGATATGTTTTCCCTTTTTACTTGTACCAGTACTTGTTGTTCAGTTGGGTTTGTATTCTGGCCCACTTACTTTTAGCACACCTTTTTTTTTTCTATTTTAGTACTTCTTGCTTCTTCTTCTTGTGTTCAGACTGTGAGTGTTATAGGTTTAAAGGCAATGCCTTCCCTTTTATCGGTGATTCACCTTTGGTGCTAGTCTCCTGCCCTTATCCTATAGAAGGTGGGCTTGGGGTAGTCATGGCATGGGTCTCGAGGACGGGTCCTAGCACCCTCCTTAGAGACAATATGGCCAAGAAAGGAAACTAATTGAATCCATAATTCACACTTTCTAAACATCCCATATATGAGATTTCTTCTCAGGGTTTTCAAATTAGGGCACAAGTGATTTTAATGATCATCAGTGATTTTGGAGTATTCCAAGATGTTATCAATAATTACCACCACAAATTCATCAAGATATTCCTTGAAAACACTATTAATTAGATCTATGAAAATAGAGGGTACATTAGCCAGTCCAAAAGGCATTACTGTAAACTCGTAATGACCATACCTGGTTCTAAATGATATCTTTGGAATATCATCCTTCCTCGCACACAAATGATGATATCCAAATCTATGGTCAATCTTTAAAAAATATTTTCCTCTATGAAGTTGATCAAATTACTCATCAATTTGAGGTAGTGGATACTTGTTCTTTATTATTATAGCATTGATATCCCTACATTCATTACACAAACTCATAGATCCATCTTTTTTCTTAACAAAAACAATAGGGGATCCCCATAGATAATGACTTGGGAGAATAAATCCTTCATAACTCAATTACTATAGTTTCTTCTTCAATTACACTGATTCCATAGTGGCCATTCTGTATGGGGTCTTTGATATGGGCCTTGAATCTAGAATTAAATCAATGGAAAACTCAATTTCCTACTCTGGAGGATGTCTAAGTGAATTATCTAAAAACACATCGACATATTCATGCACAATAGGTATATCCTCTATTTGAACATTCCTTTACTATATCATAGTTATTGCATTTCCCTCATCCCTAATAATTGAATTCTGTAGAGCTATTGGGGGTGGATCTAGATGAGAATCAGATGGTGATGTTTCTTATCTAAAGATAAGGGATTCTACATCATCATAAAAATTTTAACATATTTATTCATACAATATATGTTCACATCATGGTTCAAAATCCAATCAATACCAAAGATTATATCAAATTCAATTATGGGATTGATAATAAAATTAGCATAAAAAGCATGTTTTTATGCCATAATTAGGACTTCCTGACATAAATTTGTTGCAATGATACTTCCCATAGATGTTTTTACTAACAACTCCACTATTTAATAAAATTGGATATATGTAATTTTATTGGAAAACTAGGAATATATGAAATAATGAACTGATACAAAATCATATAATGCACTGCCTATGTTTGAGTAAAAAATTAAACTACCTACCACCTCATCATTAAGAACTTCAATATCAACATTTGTGATCACATAATCTTGTCCCTGATCCCTTGGATTTATCTATGGTAAATTTACTTAATGATTTAGACAATCATTATCATAGCGTCACATATCCATAAAAACAAAGAATTGAACATTAAAATATTTTTTCTTCCCCTTTCAAACACCAACATGATGGCCTTTATTTCCACACTTGTATAATAACCATTTTACTTTTAAGTAGGCACCAGGGTGTTTCCATCCAAAATAATCACAGGGTGGAAAGTCAACACTTCCCTTCCTCCCCATTTCATTACTTACTTTTCTATAGTTTTCTACCACCCTCTTATTATATTTATTTCCTTTAATGTCATAATACTTAGAGAACTCCTTTTTCGTATTAATAGTACATGATAATATATATTTTTATGATGAGAACATTTTTTTGACCAGCACTCTCCTGAGGAATGGATTTTTTCCAATAAAGAATCGATCAATCTTCCTCATTGGATTATGTAGATACTAAAAAAAATTCATTTCTAACATTCTGAAGTTAGTATTGTACTTCACAACATTCTCATATTCCTTTTTCCTCAAATTCAGAAACTACCTTTCCATATCCACTCGTGGTTCACGAGGAATGTATTTCTCAAAGAAAAGTTCTTTAAATTCACTCCATTATATGCTTTCTATCTCTTCCACCTCCATTTTTTTTAATTAGTGTCCACCATTGATCATTATGTCCCGAAAGATGATAAACATCCATATCAAACAACTTTTATTCGTTACTTCTTGAGGAAAAAATATATTTTCTAAGGAACTTATCTAGTACTCTGGTATGAATGGGTTTGTAGTCCCTTTAAATGATCGAGGTTGTAGTTGCATAAAGTGATCTAACATTGCTCCTACACGTTGTGGATCCAGAATCTCTATACGGGTAAGGTTATTGTTCCTAACCTGAGTATGTTGTCTCAGTATAGTTATATGTTTATCTGCACCTGTCCCAACTCTAGAGCCATAATCATTATTTTTCATAGGAGTGAAATCCATTTATGGTATATGCACGTTCATATGGTTTCAATTATTTCAACTAGGCATAATTTCTAAATAATGGAATACACTAAATTAGGTTATGAATCATGAAGTACTGTCTCAACATAGAAAATATACTTAACATAAATTGAAATACTATTAATGGATAATCCCATAATCATAAACATTATTTCATTGATTTTTTTTACATTTAAACCCTTCATAATGGATTGTAAAGAAAATGTGAATTATCGTAAGCATATATCCCTAGAGTGTCAAACCAGTTGCATATTAAGGATCCCTATCGTGTATTAGGATACCTTTTATCATCCTTGAAAATCCTTGTTAGAGTTTTCACTCCTAGGTACATCTATTCTAGAACCACATCCACTTGTTGTATCCAGACCGGGATGTATTTTTCAGAAATATCCACATAATCAATTACATACCAAAATTGTAGGATGTTATTTTATATTTATAATCAAATACTATATTAGGGGTTTGTTATATAATCTATATTTTCTAAATCTATTTCCATGTTTTCTACTAAACCTTCACTGATCCCAACTGTAATGACCCAAACCTAGTAGCCCGGAGCGGGTGCGTTATGTTATTAAATTGGCATATAAACAAGGAATATGCATCCCTAAGGACCAAGTAGTTTTGTAGATTTATAGAAAAGATACATAAATATGTTAAAAATTAAAACTGGAAATGAAAAACAACAAAAAAGTTCCATTGGGAACGTCCACCACTCTAAGATTATTCCTCCAAGTCAATCATAATATACATCTTCATGTCTTGGGAAAAATAAAATATAAGAAGCAGTGAGCTTAGATTCTTAGTAAGGGTAAAAATTATAGAGGAAGATATCAAAAAAATTAGTCAATGTTAATAATTGAGATCAAATTCCTTTCAAAATAAACTTGAACACAATATGGTAGGAATATGATCTCGGTAAATATTTCCACAACAAAACATAATCATGGTGGTTCTACCGGTCAAGTAAACTCAGGATCTATGAATTTATAGCTTTGTAATGAGTTAAATTTATATGATGGAAATACTGAAACATACCTTAATCGCCTCGAAAAAGACATCAAATAATGATTATGGCCTCTGCCAAAACCGTATCAAAAAATGAGCAAGGCCTCAACCAAGTCCATATTTATTTGTCTCATGAGACCTATCGATGCATCAGGGTCTATAGAAGGCCCCACCTATCACATAATAAGTCCAACACATTCCACATATAAACATGCATAAACATAAACAACATATACAATTATATTGAAAATAACATATGAAATGTAGATAACTTTCGATGAACATTAAGCATAAACACATTCCATTCTAAGTAAATTGGTGAATGGTTTTAAGATATCACTTCCACAGTCAAACTAATAATAAACCATTAAATTAAATTTTGTATATGATATCATAAATATTAATCCCAAAAATACATAATAATCAATATTATTGTTGAAACAGATGAATATACTATTATAAAGTCATCGATTAATTCCTCAAATAATTACTCTTTTACTTTGAAAAGAATAGTTCTTTTGGAAATGAGTCTCTATATAACAATAAATGAAAAAAGATTCTATTTTAAATATAAAATTATTTATTATAGAAGGATAATAATTTCTAATAATAGATTATAGTGTTCATTGAAAATATAGAAGAATTTGATAAATTCCCTTGAGTCGGGCTTTTATTTCAAGATTGTTTTTTGAAATATGATTTTAAAACATAAAATTACTCATAAAAGAAGGGAATATTATTGTTGGTACAATTATATAGAATATTCAAACATAATTTATGAGGATTAAATATTAATTAATAATAATTTAATTGAGGTAAGTTGATAATAAATGTAACCAGAAGGAAAATGGACGTTTGGGTGGAAAAACCTTACCTTATGTCTGAAGTTGTTCTTAAAAAGATATTAATGACATGAATAATAAATTTTAGGATCATAAATAAAAGAGTATTGAACCTACCATACATTTAATTGATTTATAATAACTTTATTAGGTTTAATATTATCCTTTTTATGGGTTAGGATATTCAATTTCATTGTTTGGGAGTGTTTTCTTCCTTGGTTTTCATGGTCAAATTACTTATATTCATGTACATATAAACATGTAGAATGCGAATGGTTTTTCATAATAGATGATTTATGTTATTATATAACCATAATAACATTAAATTGTTATAATTTTTTTGGTTATTAGGATTGAATATTAATCATCATATAAAATATTAATGATAATTGTTTGGGTTAATTGGCGGCTTCAGATCACAACAAAATCATTTTGATTTATAAATTAATATAATGAGTACAAAAGGATTACCAAACCTTAAATAAGTTCTAATACATATATTATAGTTTGATTTGACCATAAAAATGGTTTCATGACTAGAAGTTAAGACAAAAATAAAAATTGGAAACCTGTCGTCTTTGAATGTGATAAATTAACAAATATCAGATAGTGTTTTGATTTCAAGTATAAAAGAAGGGAAAGGAGAGATGATGAAGAATTATTACTTTATCCTAACAATCATCCAGTAAATTTAATTCATTTTATTCATCACAAAATTTGGATGAAAGGAGGTGAAAAAACAAAAAGAATAGAACATAACTTGAAATAAAAGAAATTAAAAGTGGAATTTTCCTCTTAAAGTAATCTTCCTTGACAGCCTATTTTGGGGAGTGGTTTTGGTATTTTTATGAGAAGAAGGGATGATATACATGGGGGAGGATCTTGGGAGGATTTTTGAGCAGAATTTAATCAAGGAACAAGGATTGAGTGGAGTGATGAGAATTGGGAGTGAGGGGGGGGGGGGTTATAGTAGAGGAGAGGAGTGATTTTTGATTATCTTATTCATTATATTATCAATTATCTCAATACAACAAATAAAATTGATTCTTGTGAAAATTAATAGTTATATGTGCATTTAATTTCTAACCAATCATCTTTTACATCATTCATGACTCAAGAAAGAGGTATAAAATAAATTATTTAGCATATTTTGTAAATTATCAAATTTCACTATTCACTCAAAATTCAAGAATTTTAGAAAAATCCCTAAAATTCAACCTAACCATTTATCAAAATTTAAAATTAACATATGAACTAAATTTTATCAATATAATTTTCTAATTTAGAGATTTTTTATAAATAAAATCAATATTTACTTGAGAAATTTAGATTTAAATTTAAAACTAATTTTATAATACTTTCGAACAACTAAGGTCTTATTAAATTTTCCTAAAATTATAAAAAAATGAAATATTTATTTATGAATACAATTTATGAAAATTATTTTTCTATTAAATCAATTTATTAATTTAAAATTCAATTAAATATTTATTACTCACAAAAATACCAATAACTAATTATTAATTTCTAATGTCATCGATTTCATTTATACAATTTCAAAATTTTATTTATACCTTCATGGGTGTGGTTACTATTCATATAGGTCATATTACTATGCATAAGGGTATGTTACTATTCATAAGGGTCACGCTATTATTCACCGAAAATGTAAGTTGATCTTATAATATTATATAAATCTTACTGAATGCAACCATGTATGTCATTTTTTAAAAATTCAAATAATAGATGTAGAAAAATTATGTTTACGAGCTAGGTTGTAACAATGTGGTGTTTATAGAGACTTAATATCTCATGAATTAAATATTAAATTTATTTTCAAAATCTTGGGGTGTTACATAACCCACTTCCTTAGGTGTTAATGATGGTCTTCCAATGAAATAAAAACATGGGCATCAAATCAGTCTTCCTTTAAAATCAATATTTAATGAAACATTCAAAAAATATCATAAATAATTCTAAAACTCATCAGTTTTACAATAAAAATATTACATCCTAACATATATTAATTTTCATGTAAATTAAAATTCATTAAATAAATATTTGTGAAAATAAATTAATTTTATATAAAATACTTCATGAGATAAAATATAATAAAAAATAAAATGTTTATAGGAAGAAAATAAAAATTATATTACGTGTAATGTAAAATAATATATTAAATTTTGTTAAATATTAATTTATAGACCATTTTATATTCATAATGTGTTTTATTTAAATATTCATTTTTTTAAAATATGTTATAGCACAACATCATCAATAATAATTTGGTGAAATTATTTTACAAATACTTATTGCTCTATTGATATATTCACTATAAGTACATAGGTTTTTAATGTAGAATTAGGTTATTATATAGAACCCTTTATGAAAACACTCTTAGTATATATCATATATTTTTGAGTTTAATCAATTTTTCAAATACATTTCATAATTTGTATGTTTATCTAATGAAATATTTATGGTTATTAAATTATAGGATCCCTATTGGGGAGAGTTTCATTACATTATAATGTTTTTTATTATTATATATTAAGATTACATAGATAAATTTTTAATGATTAAATTTCAAGTTACGTAAAGATGTTTAAAATTATTTCTGAAATTTTATCATATGAGAATAATTTTCAAAAATAACTTATTTTTTATGTTATGTATGAAATTATTTAATTAGTGTTAGAAAATGATTTTTACGATGTGATAAAATTCATAAGAAATAGGGATCAAATGTTATATGTTATATATAAAATTTTAAATGGTCTCTATCAAATATTACCAAGAGAGATCATTATTGTTGACCTTCATGTAACAGGTGAATGAAAAATGACCAAAAAAAACATTAATCTACACAAAAACTAATTCATCAACCACATCTATATGTTAAAATATGCTCACATTATTCTACATTGGATGATTATTTTTTAGGAAAAGACCATGGAAAATAGATAATCAATGAATAAATATTAATCCTAAAAACAATGTATCCTATAAATTAAACCCAAATTTATACATGCTAAAAATTAGTTAAACTATTTAGAGGAGTATAAATGAAATTAAAATAAGTATAAATTTATAAGAAACACTAAAAAATGATGTATAACTTGTTCATTCCATTTAAATAGTCTAATAAGGTATAAAATTTTAAAAAATTACATTATAAAACAAAAAAATGGAATCTAAATTTTTCATTTTTGTCAGGGGAAAGCATAAAATTATATTTACATGAATTAAGAATGGATGGATATCTAAATAAACACACAATTTAATAGAAGAAGCATATTTTAATATGGAATATTGGGGAAATAGAGATTGATAAATAGAAATCCATATAGAGTGTTAGATTTGGGGTAAAAATAAGGTGCATGTTACCTATAATCTGAGAAAAAACATGGCAATAGAAACCCTGACAAGATATGAAAATGCAATTCAATATAAGAGTAAGAGGAGAGGATTTGGCATGATAAATCATATAATATATTATTTTTCCTAGTACATATATATGGTTTTAGTTAAAAATATCAAGAGAATGTGTATTATGATTGTTGGGTCATTTTGGAGTGATAAATTTAGGTGGTGGGGTGAATTTGTCATAGGAGAGGGATCGTAGGGATGTGGGGTGGTAGTGTTAGGGGAATAATTTCACAGGAGATGGTTAGGCCTTGTGTAATCCATTTTAATTCTTATATAATGTTTATTATTGAAATTAGAGGGTGGCCATGTCAACGTTATGTTTGTATGGATATGAGGAGGTGACATTGGAGCCACATCAGTGGGGAGTTGGGATTCCTACATAATTGTGATGTCGAATTAGGGGGATCTCTATGAGGTTTGGTGGCCATGTAAAAAGAGAATTATCATAGGGAGGAGGGATATAATTTGGGTTAGTCTAGGTCTAGTGAGAAAATGGGGTAGTGGGGTTTCATACATATAGTGAATTTTTATGGTATGTGTTTATATGTTGACAATTTAAATGATTTTTATAAACCATTTCTACAATTCTAGGTCTATAAATCACAAATTCTACTAGTTATATAAAATATAAATAAAATGATTATATATTCATTGAATCTAAATAATTAAATTATTATCATATGATAATATAATTACATAATACTTATTAATCATTCATAAATTTTATATTTTAACATCTTTCCTGATTGTGGTAAAGATTACCAAAAGAGGTGTGTTCTATAATTATGAAATGAGAATTGAATTTTTTTTATATATTGGTAATATAATCTTATAGAATATTAATCACATAAAAAATTTAAATTTTCATCCTTAAATTCATTGTATGATCCATCCATGTAGGGTGGTGATCAAAATGATATTAATCATTCATGGTGGCAATTGTAATAGGTAAAAAACATTAAATATTCCATTTCAGAAAAAATTGGATGGAATAAAAGTATTTTTAAAAATATCATTTAATAATTAAAATTTTTATATTGTAAAAATATTCATTCATAAAATCATTACGTTATTCCATCTATGATAAGAGGTGTACAAAATAAGATCATATCAATTTGTGGAGGTAGTAGTCTACACATGCACATGATTGATGTTTCTTATTTTTATTAATTGATGTAAAGGATTTAATAATGGTTGATACAAATATATAAAAACATTTATGTATATTAATATCCAATTTATAGTTATATTATGCTGTATATATTTTTATGGGATATAAACATTAAGAAGAAAATTATAAGGAATATGAAATACTCCCATTGAAAACATAATATTTCTCTTGACAATATCGATGGAATGGAGACATTAAGTTCTTTAATAGAGACCAATGGATTATGAATATGAGATATGATTCTATATTTTTAAAATGGAAGAGATTATTGATTAAAATAAATGTAATCTAGATGACATATATGGGTGGAAGTGATCACCTTTTCTATGTGGAGAGATGATAAAATTCAGGAGTACAAATTAATTTTCTATAATGGAATATTAGTATTAAAGAGTAAAATATTACAAAAGTGGGAAACATGATGTAGATATATTTATTGAGCCTAGATTCCTCTCCACCACTCATTTTGGAGATAATATATAGTGATTTAAAGCATTTTTCTTTTTAACATGTTAACTATCATCATAATATAATTTTAAATTTACCATAAATATTAAGAACACATTTTAAAAACAACATTATTGAGTAATTTTAACTACATGATATCAAATTAGAAAATAATTTGATAAAATAAAACTAATTAGTGAGAAAATTTTTATTTTTGGAATAATTTCACATAGTGTATAATTTTTTTTAGAAATAGTGTTCAAATTTTGTTTTTAATTGATTTCTAAATGAAAATAATTTATTTTATTTACTTCCATCACATAAATTGGTTTTTATGTAAAAAATAAAATTTATATGTCCAAAAAATAATTCCTAAAAAATAATTTTATCATAAAAAGTTTTAATTAAAATAAATTATAGAAAAGTTTTATTGAATTCGAATAAAATGTATCATGGGTTCTAAAAATAAAAATATTCTTTCTATGTAAAAAAATGTAACATCAAAGGAAAAATCCCGAAAACCTATTTCCGTAGGATATTTTCCCACATAACCTCAACTTTCCACTAAGTATACCAAAGGCTACTGACTATCAGCTGTGTTTTAAGGTGGAACATTTAAAAGACTATACCTCCATATAAGGGTGATGAACTAGAAGTATATAACCATATATTATGCACATAAATGTATATAGAGTAAATATATAATCTTAAATATAAGTTTTATGAAATTAAATTAAATATAATAGTGGCCTGAATATATATGAAATAAATACATCTTTGATAATTCATATTGAAATTAAAATATAAAAAAATATAAAAAATGGAATATTAATAGATCATGATTTATTTCAATCTCGATGCCATGTCACATAAATAGTCTACAATATCCTATTGAGAAATACAATGGTTATAATCAAACTCTAAATAATCAACATGTTCATTTTTGTTGTCATGTTCTCTAACCCAATCCATTGTGAATCCATGATCATCCTGAAATATATATAAGTTCCACACATACATTCAGTTTCACATACATTTGGTGAAAATAAATCTCAGTAGGTCACCCCAAATAGTGAACCTATAAACTGCTTCTTTTAGTTCATGCTTATGCAATAAACTCAGCTGATGTGAAACATAACTGAAATAAACAAAAAAATCAAATCGATCCATATTTTTTAAACCTCGATTGATCATACCTCTTTCTATCAATAATGGGTTTTCATTGAGTATATATCAATAAGTGTTCATCCTACATAACCACCAATATCCATATCAACGATAGCTTCAGTAAAACCTGATGATTCCGGGGATCCATCCTATAATAGTCAAATACTCTGGGATAATAATCTAAGACATCCCCCACCATGTCCTCATGACCCCAATCATTATCTCACATTTGATACTTAGAAAAATATATCCAAGGTACAAAAAATTATAAAAAAAACCCATATCATTAACCTAGAATCTAAACCACATATTATAAATTACAGTGCATGGAACATAAATCCTACATCTAAACCATAAATGAAGAGTGTCATCACACAATCTGTTTCAGCCAGTATACCATTATTTATAATGAAACGATTCTAACACATAAACAAAAAATGTATATTATCAATGTATAGAGCCTCATTTTGACAACTAATCCATGTAAAATACCAGCCAATAATAGAGAAACATTTGAGAATCTAACCACATAAATAGAAAATAAAATCCAATTTACATATCATTTTGAAACAATAATCTTAGAACCTTTTTTGGAACTCAAACCATAAAATGAGTTTTCAGTTTTGATATGGTGAATCATTTCTAACCTCCAATTACATGGGAAATAAAAACCATGGACAACACCCTAAACCACATGTGAGGAATTCCAAGAACGACACTTGAAACCATGGGTGATGGTTTCCTTGAACAACACCCCAACTGAACATGTGGAACACCATTTCCACCAACCTTACCAATATCACAAAAACTACAAAGGTGTAAGCCACATCTCAATGTGATAATGGGAAAACATATCATGGACTTTCTGAGTTCCCATTCCTATCATCACATCTTATCGTTATTCTCTCATGTAAAGGTTTAGGTCCTCAGGGGACACCCATATCCATTAATACGAAAACACATGTATCTTCTACAACTCGATCAATCAATCAAGCACCCACATGGCCCTCTGTTTTGACAAATAATAAGTGGAATCCCAATTGCCATCCTCATAGAAAAAATACAATAGTGGGGGAATCCCTCATATGATACTCTTGATCGGAATATAAGAGGGAATATACCTATTACAAACCTTTGTAATATCTAATATCTCATTCTAATGCCCCTCACATAGGTAAACAATCCAACCAATTAGTCTCTATAATCTCAAGGCCTCACCTACATCAACAATAGTATAACCTCTTAAGTTATATGGCCTCAACCCCAACCCCTTTCCATGTCACCCAAAGTTGTCTTGTACACCCAAACTATCTGCCACCTCAATTCACAACATAGTCTATCTAACAAGGTACAATACAATTCTAGTAGTAAATAGATGCCTCTGATAAACTCATGATACATCTTCCAATCATCCTCATTACCCTCATCTAGGTCTTATCACATGTCTCATTCTTTGGAGTCAGTTGAACTCACATTATGGAGGATAACAACTACATCTTAACTTAATCCCCACAAAATTTCTTCTTTGATGTCCTCAAAACCCCATGGGTTCCACCATCATGATATCTATGGAAGAAATCTCAAAATAGAATCCTATCTTGTATAATTTCGAATCTGGGGAACAATACCTCACAAGTCCATGTGATGGGAATCCAACCCATTATACACATTGTGCAAAATTTATACATAATATATACTCCAAAACCTCTGGTGATACAATGTACTCCCATTTCCTCTACGTCAACTAGGTCATGGGCTTGTACGACTACAAATCCATGAAATGGGTTTTCCATGTACTTACCCACATCCATTTCCCCCTTACATTGGGATTCAACCCATGTATCTTTCTTATAAGTCCATGTCCCACAAAATGTCATTTACATAGACTACATAGTGTGTCATACCAAAATCCTGTTAAGACAAAAGTCTTCTTTTGGCTTTTACATCATGTTTTGGAAATCACAAATATATTCTGTCATGTTTTGGAAATCACAAATATATTTTGTCATGTTTTGGAAATCTCAAATGTATTATATCATATGTTTGAAAATAACAAATTGTCTTTTATCATGTTTATCGTATCGTACGATGTTGATCGTACCGACCAAAACGTATCGTACTGACTCTGTCAAACGTATCGTACTGACTCTGTCAAACGTATCGTACTGACTCTGTCGATCGTATCGTACTGACTTTGCTATTCAGATGATTATTATTTGTTTTGGTACTTTGTCAAAAACTCTCTCTGCATATGAATCGTACTCATGTTTTACATTTCTATATATCTCTTATCCTAACAAAACGATGTCGTTGAGTTAGTTATATACTAATCAAAACGATGTCGTACTTTCAGTTTCAATATGACCGTTGGAGGAAATATGACCGTTGGAACCCGAGGCCTATAAATAGGAGGTCATTTGAAGCTGAGAAGATACTGATGAGCAAAGAGATTGAATAAAGAGACTGTGAACTACGAAGATTCTAGAGAGAGAGACTCTGACTTCTCTCATCAGCTTTGTGCGTCCGATCATCGTATCGAGGGCTTTCAAGTAATTGAAAGACAGAGGTGCCGATTACCTGCAAAATCGAGGGCTGCCAGGGATAGGCAGACAGACGAGCCGATCATCGTATCGAGGGCTGCCGGGGATAGGCAGACAGACGAGCCGATCATCGTATCGAGGGCTGCCAGGGATAGGCAGACAGACGTGCCGATCATCGTATCGAGGGCTCACCAAGGTGTTGGTGAGACAGACCTTTTTATCCTAGGTGAAAGGATAACCCTTCTCTTTGGGTTAAAAGAATTGTATTACTTTTACATTTCCGCTGTTGTTTGTATTAGAAAGGGATTGTATTGTTTCCTTTCTTCTTTTACATATTCAATTGTAATTGTTTCAATTACAATCATTCCATTACATATTGTATCAATTGGTTCTATACGCTTTAAGGTAGAATCATTCATATTTGTATTACTCTGATTATTGTGTTCATCTTGAATACAATTGTTTTACTTTACATTAGTATTACAATACATCATACCTTTTACTTTCAATACAATTGTGGGTGTTTGTATTTGTATTAGTTTAAGATCATTTAAACTAATCTCTTTGTTTCTAAAACTCAAAGTTTTTAAACCTACAATTCACCCCCCCTCTTGTATTGTTCCATCTAATAGACTTTTATATCTACTATTCGATCCAACAATTGGTTTCAGAGGAGGTTTTCCACTGATTTGTATTACTAGCTTTATTTATTATTACTATCTTGAATACCTACTACACTAACGTGTGGAGTGGAAAAGTTGTTTTTGTTATATTAGATGGCAGGAATGAATATCGGATCAATAGATAATCTGAATCCTTCTAGACCACCAATCTTTGATGGGAATGATTATGAGTATTGGAGAGATCGTATGAAGACTTTCGTCATCAATACTGGTGTAGACAATTTTATTATGCTTACTGGGGGTTACAAAATTCCTGACAAAGAAGTTAGTACTTTTACCAACCAAGAGAAGCAAGAATATCAACTGAATTACAAGGTACGCAATACTTTATTATGCTCTATGACCAGGAATATATATAGTCAGATATCTTCATGTGAAGCAGCCAACTGTATTTGGAAGAAATTAGAAGTCACTCATTTTGGTACATCCAAAGTTATAGAAACAAGGAGAGCAATGCTTCGAGCAGAGTATCATGGATTTGTTTTTCCTTATGGAGAGCCAGTATGTAAAGTGCAACAAAGGTTTATGACAATTGTCAACAGCTTACAATCTATGGGAGAAAAAGGTCTTGATGATGAAGCTCTTGTTGATAAGATTATAGATATTATGCCAAATGAATGGGAGTCAAAAAGAACAGCTATTGATGAAAATAGAAAAGTTTCCCAGATTACTCTTGATGAACTCTTT
Source organism: Viscum album (assembly GCA_963277665.1). Taxonomy (NCBI): domain Eukaryota; kingdom Viridiplantae; phylum Streptophyta; class Magnoliopsida; order Santalales; family Viscaceae; genus Viscum; species Viscum album. The sequence continues at coordinate 2,002,334,377 of OY728157.1, forward strand.
GGAACTCTTCTACAGCACGAGACAAGAATGAAGAGAGATGCTGATTTCAATAAGAAGAAGAATGGGAATGGAAGTGTTGCTTTTGCATCTAAAGCCAAAACACCTGAAAAGGTTACAAGGTCTAAATCCAAGAAAGTTGTTTCTGATTCAAGTGATTGTAATCTTTCAGATAATGAGTTAGCTAATCTTGCTCGGAGGATGAACAAGATTGTGGGAAAGAAAGATTTTCAATATAGATTCAAAAAGAAAGACAGGAAAGATAGGAAAGATTCAGAGGTAACTTGTTATGAATGCAAGAAAGCAGGACATATAAGGCCTGATTGTCCTTTACTAAAGAGGAAAGATAGAAAAGAGAAACACTCTGAAAGAAACAAGAAAAGGTTTTATAAGACAAAGAAGGTCTTGAAAGCAAATGATACATGGAGCGCAAGTGGTAGTGATTCCTCAGATGATTCTTCAGAATATGAGACATCAGGACAAAGGAATATTGGACTTCTAGCCAGACTACCAATTGAAGATCATTGTCTCATGGCTAAGGTACATAATGCTGAAGCTGTTACAAATGTCTCTTTAAATGCAAATTATGTTGATAATAGATATTATGAATCTTCAAATGATGAACCCTCATCATCAGAAGATGATACTTTACCTTCTTTTGAAGAAGTTTCTAGATTTGCTAAGTTACTTGAAAATGAAAATTCTAAACTCAAAAAGAGATTTGAAAAAGCAAATTCTAGAATTTCTATTCTGACTAAAGAGGTATCAGATCTTTCTAAAGATCTTGATGAGAAAACTGCTGATTTTGAAAATATTTTAAAAACCCTTGAGAAAGTTAAATCTGAAAAGGATAAACTTTCTAAGGATCTTGAAACTGCTATTTCAAAGAAAGATATATTAGAGTCTAACTCTAGTTCAAATTCAAATGTTTTAGAAAACAAGAATTTGGTTTTAAAACTAAAGTCAGAGATTTTATCCTTGAAAAAGTGTTTGTCAAACTTTACTCATGGAAAAGAAAACTTTGATAGGATGTATTCTCAAATTAGACCATTGAGAAATCATTCTGGTCTTGGTTATACTTATTCCAAACCTGTTTTTAGTAATAACTATTTTGTTCCTCAAAAAACCATTTTCTGTTCCAAGTGTCAATGTGGTGGACATTGGAGAAGAGATTGTTCTCTTAACAAAACTCAATCCTTAGGATTTCATAAAGCTCATTTTGCAAAATAAATATGGATTCCTAAAATTCTTTTATCTAACCCTTCTGGATCCAAACAAGTTTGGATTCCGAAAATCTAATTGTTTCTTTTTCAGGAAAATCAGAAGTGTACCAATAAAAACATTTGGTACATGGATAGTGGTTGTTCACGACATATGACTGGAAACAAAGATTTCTTTGAAAAGGTTATCAAAACAAAAGGTGGAAAGGTTACCTTCAGAGATAATGCTCAAGGAAAGATTGTTGGTATAGGTAATATCGTTTTTCTTGGAAAAGTTCTTATTTCAAATGTTTTATTTGTAAAAGGTCTTAGGCACAATCTCATCAGCATAAGTCAATTATGTGATGAAGGTTACCTTGTGAATTTTAGAAATGATAAGTGTCTAGTTCACAATTCCAAGGATGAATTCATTCTATCTGCCCATAGGCAAGAGAATGTTTACACTATTAACTTAGAAGACCTTAGGAACCAAAACTTACCTTGCTTAAGTGTAATAGAAGACCAATCGTGGCTATGGCATAGGAGACTAGGACACTGTAATTTGAGAAACCTAAGAAAACTCTCAAAGAAAGGACTTGTAAAAGGGCTACCGGATCTTAGATATGATTCTTCAAAAGTCTGTGATCCTTGTCAATATGGCAAGCAACATAAAACTAGCTTTAAACCAATTAATGAACTTTCAACTTCTAATGCATTACAGCTTGTGCATATGGATTTGTTTGGTCCTTCACAATCTGGAAGCATCGGAGGCAAATACTATGTATTTGTTTTAGTTGATGACTTTACTAGATTTACATGGGTCTATTTTCTCACAAAGAAATCTGAAGCCTTTTTATATTTCAAAACTTTTAGAGCCCAAGTTAAAAATGAGAAAAACCTACCATTGATAACTATTCATAGTGATCATGGTGGTGAATTTCAAAATTCAGATTTTGAAACTTTTTGTAGTAAGAAAGGTATTACTCACAATTTCTCAGCACCAAGAACTCCTCAGTAAAATGGGGTTGTTGAAAGAAGAAATCGTATTCTTCAGGAAATGACTTGAACCATGTTGAGTGAATACTCAATTGCTAAGCACTTTTGGGCTGAAGCTGTTAGTACTGCCTGTTATACTATAAATCGTGTTTTAACTAGACCATTTCTTAATAAAACTCCTTATGAGTTATGGACTGGTCGAAAACCTAAAGTTTCTTACTTCAAAGTTTTTGGATGCAAAGTGTTCATTCTGAACACAAAAGATAATTTACACAAATTTGCACCAAAATCTGATGAAGGAATCTTTCTAGGCTATTCCACAACCTCTAAGGCTTATAGAGTTTTCAATAAAAACACTTGTACTGTTGAAGAAACAGTACATGTAAAATTTGATGAAACTAACCCTTTTGTTTTCAACCAACCCAATCCTACATCCTCGGATGTGTTTTCCAAAAATGTTTATCAACCTATATTAGAAGAACATTCTGATAAGGAAAATGTTCAAGAAAGTATTCCTGAAACATTTACCACAGAAGATTTTCTACCATATGTTGATGAACAGGTTTTACAAAACCCAAATCAATTGTTTCTTAGGAATCATCCCAGTGATAACATCATTGGAGATATAAATCAACCTGTAAGGACCAGAAATTCCTTAAGAAATGAAATAGAACATCTTGCTTTTCTTTCCCAATTTGAACCTAAAAGTCCAAGTGAGGCCTTAAGTGATGATGATTGGATCAAAGAAATGCAGGATGAACTAAATGAATTTGAAAGGAATCAAGTCTGGACTTTAGTTGAAAGACCTAAAGAAACAACTGTAATTGGTGTAAAATGGGTTTTCAGAAACAAGTGTGATGAAAATCGAATCATTGTAAGGAATAAAGCAAGACTTGTTGCTAAAGGCTATAATCAACAAGAGGGAATAGACTATGAGGAAACAAATGCTCCTGTAGCTAGACTTGAATCTATTCGTATTCTATTAGCCTTCGCAGCATATTTCAATTTCAAACTATTTCAAATGGACGTCAAATGTGCTTTTTTAAATGGTTTTGTTCAAGAAGAAGTTTTTGTCGAACAACCTCCTGGTTTTCAAGATCCAAAACATCCTGATCATGTTTTTAAACTTACCAAGGCTCTATATGGTCTTAAACAAGCTCCTAGAGCATGGTATGATAGACTTACAGTATTTCTTTTACAAAACAATTATAGAAAAGGTACAGCTGATCCAACTCTTTTTATCAAAATGGAAAACAAAAATGTTTTGGTTGTCCAAATCTATGTTGATGACATCATATTTGGATCAACTCAGAAATCTTTAACCGATTCTTTTGCAAATTTAATGAAATCTGAGTTTGAAATGAGTATGATGGGTGAGTTAACATTCTTTTTAGGTTTTCAAATTTCTCAAAAACCAGAAGGAACTTATATATCTCAACATAAGTATATTAAAGACTTACTCAAAAAGTATGGATTTGACAAAACTAAAAGTATTAGCACCCCAATTGGTACCTCAAATACTCTTGATCTTGATGAAACTGGGAAACCAGTAGATCAAACAATTTTTAGAGGTATGATAGGGAGTTTGCTATACTTGACAGCTAGTCGACCCGACTTGATGTTTTCTGTATGCTTATGTGCAAGATATCAATCTAATCCAAAAGAGTCTCACTTAAAAGCCGTAAAGAGAATCTTTCGGTATTTAAAAGACACTATGGATTTAGGACTTTTTTACTCTTCTGGAAATGAATTTGTTTTAAAAAGTTTTTCAGATGCTGACTTTGGTGGTTGTAGAATGGATAGAAAAAGTACATCTGGAACATGTCATTTCTTAGGAGATTCTTTGGTTTCTTGGTCCTGCAAGAAACAACACTCGGTAGCACTCTCCACTGCTGAAGCTGAATATGTAGCAGCTGGAAGTTACTGTGCTCAAGTATTGTGGATGCAGCACACACTCACTGACTATGGTTTGAGTTTCTCCAAAACTCAAATTCTTTGTGATAATACAAGTGCCATAGCTCTTAGTAAAAACCCAGCACATCACTCTCGTGCAAAACACATAGATGTTAGGCATCACTTTCTTAGGGATCACACACAAAAAGGAGATATTGTTTTACAATTCATCGGAACGCAAGAACAACTTCCTGACATTTTTACAAAACCTTTACCTTCCGATAGATTTGAATTTATAAAACAGAAGCTAGGAATGATTACATTAAAATAATCATTCATATCTACTTCCTGTTTTAAATCTCTCCTTATATTAAGAAACTCCTCGTAGAAAGGGGGAGGACATTTCTTTATGTCTTTATGTTTCTGATCTATAAATATTTACTCTATTTATATATGTTTCTTTCTGTTTATCGTATTGACCATTTCAATTTTTCTGTTTATCGTATTGAGATTCTTTTCCATCGTACCATTCAAATTTTTTTTGAATCGACCGATGATAGTATTCAAATTCTTTTCCATCGTATCATTCAAATTTTTTTTAATCGACCGATGATAGTATTCAAATTCTTTTCCATCGTATCATTCAATAAATTTTGAATCGACCGATGATAGTATTGAGATTGTTTTCCATCGTAATGTCACCAAAACCAGCAATCACCTTACGATCTTCGACAGGTATTCTTTTTCATTTTTTTTTTATTTCTAACCGTTGATCTGCTTTTCTTTAATCCTGACCGTAGAATATCAACAGTCATCTTTTTATTGCCTATAAATACCCCCCTCCCCTCCCCAAACCCACATCGTTTGTCCAGGAATTGAGGCGAAGCTCTGCTCAACCGGCTATAATCAATCGTACGATCTTCTCAATCGGCATCATCTTTATGTCTCAATCTTCTGCCAACACTCCCGCTGAAATGTCTTCAAAGACCTTTACAGAGAAAGACTTTCACAGAGAAAGGTTAGTATCCCGAGAATTCTTTGATACGTACGATTCTACAATCAAGAGGATTATTTTGTTTCAAGGATGGGAACATCTCTGTGTGGAAAAGCCTGATACTCAAGATCCAGTTCTGTTTGATGAAGTGTGTCAATTCTACAAAACCGTTTCTTTTGACAAGGATATGAATATTAACTTCGCTGTGTACGATAGAAAGTTATCTATGTCTGTGAAACAAGTGGCGCATTTTCTAAATGTTTCTATAGAAGGTGATGCATTCTGTCCATCTCACAAACTTCCAGAGGAAGTTGGTACTTTCAATAGAGAAAATGCTGAAAAGTCTTTGTTTTTTGTTAATGAGGGAAAGAGGAAAGTTTATCATCTTTCACCGGACAATAGGTTTGTCACTCTATGGATGAAAGGTTTCCTTGTTCCAAGGAAAGGGGATAGAGAAACCCTTAAAGTTTCTGATGTCTTTATGCTTGACTACCTTGTGAATATGAGGAAGGTAAATCTCATGGGATATATTTTTGAAACAATCAAGAATGTCAAGAAAGGAGGGATTAAATCCCAGATAATAATGTATCCAGCCATCCTCACGAAATTCATTCTTGAGAGTATGAAGTTCTGTAATATTCCTTTGAAAGGAGAACCTATGGATTTGTGGCCGTCTTTGATTAATAAGAGTACGATGAAAAAGCTGAATGTTTGTTTTGATTCAAATTCAAAACTTTTTGTCAGAGATGTAGAAGCTGAATTGCCTGAAAATAAATCGGCACCTATGCCAGCCAAGGACAATCAATCGGCCGGTGTTACTCGAAAGTCTGATCCGCAGACTAGTTCAAAGCCGAAGAAGAAGCCGAGGTACAGTAAAGAAGTTGTTGCAAAGTGGAGAAAGGACAAGGAACAGAGAAAAGAGGGTGATCCGAAGTTTGGACTTGATCCTGCTGAGGCCTTTGCAGAAAGGATAAGGGTAGAAGAAACCCTTCAAACTGAAAAGAAAAAGAAGACTGTGTTGAAAAGAAAGGCTCAGGACTTTGATATCTCTAAAGTCTTGAAAGCTGTTGAAGATGCCAGTGCTCAATTAACTGTGGAAGTACATCAAGAGCCCATCGTACATAGTCTGCCTGAGAAAGAGAAAGGGAAACAAGTGATGGAAGAAGTGGAAGAAGAAGAAGGAGATTTTCTTTTAGAATATCTTCAAAGTTCAAAGAAAAGTAAAGAGGAATCGCTTCAAAAGCTGAGCGAAGGAGTTCAACAAACTCCTCATGCCGATCAGGAAAGATCACCAGACAGGATGTCATCTAAAGAAAAGGAAGATGCTCAATCTTCTCAGTCTGATAAAGTTGTTGTCATCAGTGATAAAGTAGAAGAAGAAAGAAAGCAGAAAGTAAAAGCAAAAGGGAAACAGCCTGTTGTGGAATCAAGCAGATCATATCAACTAGCATCGTACGATGATGATACCGATTCAGAGCATACAATCTCTCTTAAGAAGAGTGATTACATTGTTCATGTGTTGAGAAGAATGGAGAAAACTATTCCTTATTTCCCGAGGCTGGAAGGAAAGATTGACTTTATTACTGAAAATCAGAGAAAGAAGTTTGGATCTGTGAAAGAATTGAGGAAAAAAATTTTATCTGTAGAAGCCGATTTGAAAGTTCTTTCAGAAAGCTCAGTTGTTCATAGGAAGGCATGTAATAAGATGACTAAGTGGTCGTACAAAACAGAGAGCTCAATCAATGACCATGAGGTTGCTATTGAAGATATAAGGAGGCTATCAAATGATCTTGCAATTGCTTTCAACAAGCTTGATAAAGAAACAGTTGAAAGGCTGAATCTTTTATCTTCTCAAAGAGCCGATGTTCCTTCAGTGAAAGATTTGCAAGAGAGGATGAATGCTTTCCAATCAGAATTTTCAAAGGTTTCATCTTTCAAAGATGAAATGGTTTTACTGAAGAAACAAAATTCTGAGTTATCCAAGGATAACAAGACTCTGCAAAACAGAATTGATACTCTTGAAGAGGTAATCAGAGTCCAAGAGGAAACCATCAGAAATCAAGATCAGATTTTTGCGGATCAACAGGAGCTTCTCAAAACTCAAGGTGAATCAATTTCTGAAGACAAGAAGGAGATCAAGAAGATGAAAGCCGTGCTTCATGAGCTGATAAAGAAGGAGAAGGAAAGAGAGAAATGATTGTTGTATTTGTTTCTTTTGAAACTTGTTTGTGTTGTAATAACTCTTATAATTCTCTCTTTTATCCATTGTCTTGTTTTACTTCACTAACTCTTTCAGACAATTCGAAATTACTCCTTTCTTTTTGTAAATCACAAAGGGGGAGAATTTTTACAAAGCAAAGATTGTTTTACAAAGGGGGAGAATGCATTACAATGCTCTTAAGGAAAATCTATGAATACAATCCTTAGGAAAGTCAATACCTAAGGGGGAGTTAGTTGTATTCAATTTCTTATTCAGAAGAGTTTTCAATAACTCGGGGAGATAAGTATTTCTTGTTTCATTTACTGTGTGTGTTTGTGCTTTCCAAAAAGGGGGAGATTGTTAAGACAAAAGTCTTCTTTTGGCTTTTACATCATGTTTTGGAAATCACAAATATATTCTGTCATGTTTTGGAAATCACAAATATATTCTGTCATGTTTTGGAAATCTCAAATGTATTATATCATATGTTTGAAAATAACAAATTGTCTTTTATCATGTTTATCGTATCGTACGATGTTGATCGTACCGACCAAAACGTATCGTACTGACTCTGTCAAACGTATCGTACTGACTCTGTCAAACGTATCGTACTGACTCTGTCGATCGTATCGTACTGACTTTGCTATTCAGATGATTATTATTTGTTTTGGTACTTTGTCAAAAACTCTCTCTGCATATGAATCGTACTCATGTTTTACATTTCTATATATCTCTTATCCTAAAAAAACGATGTCGTTGAGTTAGTTATATACTAATCAAAACGATGTCGTACTTTCAGTTTCAATATGACCGTTGGAGGAAATATGACCGTTGGAACCCGAGGCCTATAAATAGGAGGTCATTTGAAGCTGAGAAGATACTGATGAGCAAAGAGATTGAATAAAGAGACTGTGAACTACGAAGATTATAGAGAGAGAGACTCTGACTTCTCTCATCAGCTTTGTGCGTCCGATCATCGTATCGAGGGCTTTCAAGTAATTGAAAGAAAGAGGTGCCGATTACCTGCAAAATCGAGGGCTGCCGGGGATAGGCAGACAGACGAGCCGATCATCGTATCGAGGGCTGCCGGGGATAGGCAGACAGACGAGCCGATCATCGTATCGAGGGCTGCCAGGGATAGGCAGACAGACGTGCCAATCATCGTATCGAGGGCTCACCAAGGTGTTGGTGAGACAGACCTTTTTATCCTAGGTGAAAGGATAACCCTTCTCTTTGGGTTAAAAGAATTGTATTACTTTTACATTTCCGCTGTTGTTTGTATTAGAAAGGGATTGTATTGTTTCCTTTCTTCTTTTACATATTCAATTGTAATTGTTTCAATTACAATCATTCCATTACATATTGTATCAATTGGTTCTATACGCTTTAAGGTAGAATCATTCATATTTGTATTACTCTGATTATTGTGTTCATCTTGAATACAATTGTTTTACTTTACATTAGTATTACAATACATCATACCTTTTACTTTCAATACAATTGTGGGTGTTTGTATTTGTATTAGTTTAAGATCATTTAAACTAATCTCTTTGTTTCTAAAACTCAAAGTTTTTAAACCTACAATTCACCCCCCCTCTTGTATTGTTCCATCTAATAGACTTTTATATCTACTATTCGATCCAACAAATCCTACCTCTAAAAGTACTCTTATTTATGGTCATGCACCACTATATGGTGTGTAACCCTAGTACAAGGTATATTTTCCTAAAAGAATCCATCTTCCCTGAATGAGAATAACACATGACATGTGTTCCTATACAACGTGTCTTGTGATTCGGAATTCCAATATATAATTCCCTATAAACATCCTCAGTCCATGATTGCATCTCCAATTCGGAACAAATCTACCACCATGGGTTTATTTTAGTCATAATAGGTCTCCAAAACATATTAATAGAAAATCATGGGTAATTGGGGAATAAAACTCAAAATTGGCCAACCTCATCACACAAACGATGAAGTGTTGCATCCAAATATGCCCCATAAGTTGTTCTACCATGATATGATCTCAATTCCCACCATGCGTGATGTCTAATGGCATCTACTCCTCCTCCCTCTCATTATGACCCCTAAACACAAGGGATAAATCCTATCCCTTTCATTCCACATAGTAGAATCAAAATATGGGGGAAGTTTTATAATTAAATAATTAACTAATTAATACCCATTTGAAACACATTTCTCAAATCCAAAAAACCAAATTATGGTTATTAATCACCTAAAAAACCCCTATATTCTGTAATCCACTATTGATTTATAATCTTAATGAAATTATCTATTTAAAATATAACTCTATACTAACATACTTGCATAATTTAATATTTAATTATATAAATATTAAATATCTCTCCCAAACTCAAATGGATTAAAATTCCAAGAAACTACTATCAGAGGGTTAATTTCCACCTCAAATTAGAACTGAGTGGTTATAATTATTATATGAGATAATGTTATAGAGAAAATTTCCATTTCACCCCTCACTGTATCACAAAAAACATGTTTTTTAAAATTTCACAATCCTGAAATATAAAGGTCCTTACAACATCCCCCCTTTAAATGTATTATTCTTCAGAATCCAATTTGACCTTATAAGAAAACATACTGACCCACCACAATCTCAACAAATGATAAATTTGATTCATTTTACATGGTGGTTCCAATTTGTTTTCTCTACCTCCCACCAATGATAAGGCATACAACCCATCATTCACCAATCCACAACTTTCCAACATCAAAAAACAACCAAGAAGTTGTCAAAAAACTCTCATCCATCCCGATACATCACAAAATAATCCAAAATTCACCATCATTCTCATGTTTCTCCCCACCATAGAGCTATACTTACAATTACTGATTCAAATTTATGAAACATTCCAATATTAGAGTCAATAAACTAAAAAACATCCTCAGTAGTCCACTGACCTACTCAATGTGCTTCCCACTGTAACCTCGACCCTACCCATACAAGACTCCCATTAATATAAAAAATCTTTATACCCCCCACCATAGGATTATTCTTACTATCACATAACAAACTAACACAATATCAACATAGAATTCCCTAATCACTTACAAACCTTCGAAATGGACTTAGACATCTCATTATCATTAGAGAGACAAAATGAAACCTAAAAAATCTTTCATTCCCATCATACAAAAATTTTACCCATGGTATTCAACGACATCTAATCCATCATGATGATGAAACTTACTAATAGATGATCATGCACTCCCACTATAAATCTTCACATGCTCCATTCCCTGAGCACAACTCCACAATGTTAATTATCAAACCAAAACCTTCATCTCAATATCACGGACTATTGAAAATTCTCTCTCAACATACATATGATTATGTCACAATATTTGGCTTGATCATATATAGCCTAAGAATATTTTAATATGATTTATGAATACTACTACAAGATCATCAACTCTATAACATAATAGTTTCATCCTAATGGACTTGGGTCACCATTCCCACATGACCCAAATCACAACAATTTCAATTCATAGCCTAATTATGTATTCATTCATAACTCAATCCTCATGGATCATCTCATGAAACACTTAGTAAAAAATAAAAAAATTCATGTTTTTTATCATGTTCAAATGCCTCCAATATCCCTCGAGAACTTAAATTCCACACTCACAATCTTGTGTGAACCAACCAAAAAAAAAAACAATTCCTTCTGTAATGTTTTATTCCTTATAAAACCTCACCTCAAAATCTATATTATCTAGCCATTCCTAGTATGATTTCCAATATCAAGAAATAAATAAAACCATATTTTCATTGCTAAATAAAAGGAAAATAATTAATTTGAAACAACATATTATCTCGAACCTCATTTTCTATTGATTCAGATCATAACCATTAGGTAAAAATTAAATGTATAACCATTACTAGGGCTAGTAACATGAATAAACTCACCCCTCTAGAATTCAACCAAAATTATGAAGTAGAAGTGCACAAGTGATCTGACTCAAAACGAATCCATCCAATGAGTATAAATCACAAAACCAACTTCACTATTCCTTATAAATTGTCAATATCCCCAACACATTCAAATTTACTCTAGCAACCAAAGGCCCATATAACTCAAAAGACCCATCCAATGGGACTCCCATGAAGGTTACATAGGAAAAAATCCCTAAACTCGGTTCACATCAAATAAGTTCACTAGGATCTCCCATCTAGAAACAACAGTAACGTCTCACATGAAGTCATTTGGTGAAACCACCTATTCTAATTCTAACTCATATAAGAAAAAAAGTCATGGGCATCAATAAAGATCATGTATCAGCATCAATAAATCTTAAAAATATAAAAATACCCATCTTTAGGGTATCACATATGAGGAAATTCATCACTACTACCAAACATCCAAAACCTAGTAACCAATCCTGCTAGGTAATCTACCCATTAGACCGATCCCTATATAATAGGGATGTACAACCATCCTTGAAAAAACCACCCATAAGGGGTCTAACATTCATAAATATACACCTTGCTTACCCACTAGTGTCACGTCATCTATTATACACAAGGGTCACATATGTGTCATTAACAACAAGCACCTCATCATAGATCCACAAAACCATCCATTAGAAATAAAACCATAATATCAAACATTAACATACCTATAATATTGGGATCCTAGGTTCCTACCAATATTAATGATGAAAGTATTACCCATATCATCTAATTTTAATATCCAAATCATAGGCCTCTTTTCAATGGTCTATGTTTGATAAATCTATCATAAATCATCACATATAAACCACATGTGCATCACCCAAGGTGAAAATAATTCACAACCATCCCAACTAAAACCATGAACATCAATAACAACACTAGTTACTAGGAATTCCCTCCAGAATATGTGTTCATGAAAAACTAGTTTGGTATCCATCAAAGGCTCCGACATAGAAATATATACCATATCTACTAGATCAGAAACTATAAACCATAAATGTAAAAGCTCTAATGCCACTTTGAAATGTCCTATAATTAATTACACTAAAATATTTCCCCAATCAAATTCTACACAAGACATCAATTGTTCCTCCTAGTACTCCACAAGCTAGTTACTACATGTTTGGTTATATGGTGGAAATATGACGATGCAATAGCAATAATACTATATCCTAGTTCACAACCACAAGTAAATAGTCCAACATCATACACATCCAAGGATATGGAAATATGAAATAATCACATGTAGAACCCTACTGTAATGAAATGAAATAAAATAAATACATAAATTGTCATACCATGCATGAAACATCAATATCCCTCTAGACCAATCAGAAATATATTATAAAAAATATATAAAATAAATACATCAATCTCTTATATCAACTCCAATACTTATCATATAACCAGTCACTGGTATATTGTTTATCTTGTACATCTTTATCATTATAAAAAACATGTAAAACCCATACCATCAGGTAATCTAGGGCCTCCTCCCTATCCATCGTTCATCCATGATCAACCTAAAAGAAGGCCTTAGAAATATACATACCCCAATGTACAATTATAGAGTGAAAAATAAATCACACTAGGGACCTCCCAACAGTGAAACAAAAAACTAAATCTATCATTTTATTCTCATGAAATATTCTCAATTAATACAAGACATTAATGAAATAAATAAAACCAAATCCACCATCAACACATAGGTACAATACCTCATTTTCCCTTACATGATTCAACCAACACTTGTGAGTATCTGACCATATCCTAATGACATTGAATCACAAATAACCTATGGGATTCATATATATGGATGCTGTAATAAAATGTGATGATTTTTGGGACCCATCCTTTGATTTTCCTATAATCAAGAAAACTAATCCATGTAAACCCCAAAAATATCTAATTAGCACCATTAATTACCTCAAATTTGGTACAAAGAAATATACTTTCTAAGTAGCACACAAAATTACTATCATAAACCAGGGCATCAGTATGAAATATAACCCATGAATTATAAACAATAGTGTTTTGAACATTGGTCCAACATCTAAACCTAGATTCAATGTTTCATTTCACCATACATTCTATATATAATTCCATTTTCTTCTTTATATTTAGATTGGAATATAAAAAATGTATACTATCTCTATATAAAGACAAATTTATTACCATATCCATATAGTATATTATACAATGTTGGAGCATTATTCCACCATTTAACTATAGAAACAAAACATCATATATAATACACTCAACAATATTGAATATTATTTTGGAATCTCTGTATAGTAATAAAAAATTTACAACTTATTATTACTGATAAAGAGTTTCATTTCCAACCTCTTAAACCACGGGAGATAAATAAAATGAACAATACCATAAAAAAAATATGAGGAATGCAATATGAAGTGCCTAAAGCCATGTTTGTGGACTTCCATGACAAAAAAAAAACAATATAGGTTGAACTCAATTCCCACCAAACTCATCAAATTCATAACATCCCCATAGGTGTAAACCATATATCAATGTAATAATATGAAAACATATCAATGGTTATCCAAATTCTCATTCCATTCAACAAATATTAACCCCATTATATCAAATAATAGCTTGGGTACACAAGGATTACCTTTATCATTTAATAACCAAACACACATAACCTATCAGGACCAGTCTATCAATTGAGAACCAACATGACCCATAGTGTCAGTATATAAATATTTTAGTCCCTATTACGATCCTTAAAACAAATATGTAATCAAAGGAATCTATATTAGGGTCCTATGCGATAGAAAAATAGTGGAAACATCCCTCTTGAAATCCTTCACAACAACTAATCTATCATTCCAGTTCATTTATCTCATGTAATACATATAAAAACACTGTAACTATCATCTCACAGTCTCATAGTCCTTAATAGAAACAAAAAAATATAAGGGAGATAGCCTAATTCCCAACACCATTCCATGTCCCCATAGGTTGGCTCATAAACCCATACTATCCACCACCTCAAAGAAATAGACCTGTCACTCAAACCAGGTAATATCTTATTCAATTATAATATTTAGGTATCCAATGAAATCCTAATACATCCTCAAATTGTCCTCATGACCCTCACCTAGGACTCATCCCATGTATCACCCTTTGGAGACAACTAAACTAACATTTTAGAGTAAAACATATATAACATAACTTACAAACCCAAAAACTGCCATTTAGATTTCCTCAAACACCTCAACAGTATGACCAACATGATCAACATGAAAAAACACACAAAATAGATTCCCAAGGTTTAAAAATACATATATAGGGTTAAAATAAATTAAAAACCCTACAATGTACATCCAAGGGGTAATACAATCCTTGTACATCGAGTATATGGTGTTTACTCCAATACCTATAGTTATACTATGTAATCCCATATGGCCTGGGTCACCTAGATCCTGGATGTGTAATACTAACAAGACATGAAACTCTTTTGGTCTAGTCAGGTACATCCACATAGCCATTCCCCCTTATATGGGATGTCTAACCATGTAACCTACTACTCAACATTTTCCCATTACATGTTATGTGTATAGACTACACATTTTTAGAAAAAAAATTTCAACCTCCACAAGTACCTGGATACTTTTATATGAACCACTACTTGAAGTGTACCTGCATACACATAATTTAGTTCTAAAATAATAAATATTCCATATATAGTAAGAACATACTATATATTTTCTTGAACAACACTTTGTGTGACCTATATTTTCGATCGATAATCCCCTTCAAACCTACAGAAACTCATGTTTTTTTATTAGGCATAGATCAGATCCAATAGGGTCCTTAAAATTAATAATAGGTTTCAAAAACGTAATAAAAACACATATATTGGAATCCATGCATAAAAATAAAAACCATCCCACCTTTTGGTGAAAACATCAAAGCTTCAAGTCCAAATATGCTCCTCGAAGCTGTTGCACATCAATCTAGTTTTGATATTCTACATGAATGATGTCTGATGGAATATCCTCAACCACCATAATTGGTCCATCCTCCACATGAAATATAGATACAGTCCCACATTTATGTCATCTGTGGGAGGCCCCAAATCAATTGGGGAGTGTTATAATTAATTATTTAATAAAAACCCATTTAATATACATTTCCCCAATCTAGAAACCCGAATTAGATTTATAACTCACCTAAGGAAATTCCACTATTATATACTAAATGGTGATGTGATAATTTTATTCATTTTCTTCATTCAAAATAAATCTCCACCCAAACCATAATGAATAATTTAATATATAGTGAAATAAATATTAAGTATTCTACTAAAAAATAAATGGATTAGATTATCAAAAAACTCCCATACTAGTGTAAAAATTCATATAAAAATCCAAAAAAGTGTTCTAAAAAATTATACAAGGCCATATTCTATTGTAAGATAATCATTTTACCCAACCAATGAAACTCAATATAGTTTTTAAAATTTATGCTCAATTTACAAACCTTAAAATATGGGCCCATACAAAAATAATACTAAAACATATTGGATCTACTCCTTAAATAAATATATAAATTATTAAATGGTTTATAATGTTTTAGATATGTATCATATATTTATATAATCAATAAAATTTACAATTTTGGTAAAACTATAATGTTACTATTCACATAAAAAAGTATCTTTGAAAAATTACAAAAAAAACAACATTTGTTAATACTTAATTTATTAATTATAAAATTATATAAAATTTATAAAAATAAAATTATATAATTAATCAATATATATTTTCAAAGAAAACATAATTTTTAAATAAATTTCTTTTATTGAGAAAAGAATATTTAAAACGTCAAGTGCAATTAATACATTCTATAAGAATTTCTAATTAATTATAATATTTTTTAACTTTAGGACTTATAATTCATAAATTTTCATAATAATATTAATATAATATTTCATTGATATTTTTAGAATGGTGTTATCTGTAAACCATGTTCCCGAACTACATTTTTAGTATATAATTGTAAATATATTAAAAAATCTTAGAGTGTCACATTCCACCTAATAAATAATTAGTTCTCCCAAAATTTTAATTATAATTCAATAAATTTAGAATAAATTTGATCCATTAGAATACATATATATATATATATATATATATTCTGGGATATACACCTCACAATCATTTGGAAGACTAGGATACTATTTATACCAATTATGCTTTTCATAGTTATTTAGGACACAACATTTATTGATTCAATTTTTATCTTATTTCTAACCAAATACAACAATAAAAAATGTTATAAACATGTCTAATCAAACAAAAGTAAATAATAATATGAATATTAATGATCAATCTTAATATATCTTCTATAATGAAACCTACATTTTATCTGATGACAATTTCATTTAAAATATTATTTACTCCAACTAACCACTCACTCATTTTACATAGTTTGTCTATGGTTATTTTATAAATATTCTACATAACATAACTCATATTATAATTCCAATATAATTAAATAAAATATATTTTTTTGAAAATAGAATGCGATTAACCAAATCATATCCCACAAGAGCGACTTATCATGTGTGCTATTTTAGGCACATTCAACGTGCACAAAAGTGAAGGTCAGGTTAATACTCAGTCATCCTTTTCTAGGTAGTAAACCTTAGTTGAAAAAATTTAATATTCCTACCCACATTCAAATATATAAATAGTAATCTTATTTATATGTAAACTGTATACTAAAAACATTACAAACTTCCACAATTTTATCCAATACAATGAATTATCACTTTGAATTTCCCATAGGGTTCTCACCAAAATTTTCTTATATCAATCCACAATAACAAATTACTAATACAGTAAAATATCTAAACACTGCTCTGATACAATATTTTTTGACCCAAGATAATCATATCATTATTTCATATAATCTATATAACTTAACAATTACATCATACAATAATATGAAAATACTATGAATAAAATGTCTAGTCCCTTTACTGAGTAGTTATATAATATACTTATTTTATAAAACCTATGAACATTTATACATAATTGATCCACACTATAATCCCTTATAGACACATACAAATTAAATCTCATCATCATACCTTGGGTAATGGAATGATAAGAAAATGTGTTGGATCAAACACCCAATTATGGGAAAACAAATCACTATATTTTTAATGGTTACACTATAATCAAATATGAAATCATATAAATGAAAAAAATCATTTTAAAAATAAAATTTAACAATATTATTTGACCATAAATAATGAAATAGATATATGTAATATATAAATAAAAGCCTTTTATCTTTGAAAAGAGTATGGATAAAATAAATAACAATCATTGGATATGGAGAATAATCACATGAATATAGAATTAATATGAATCATGTAATTAAAAAAAGGATATAAAAATGAACCTTGGAATAAACATAATCATAGAAAATATTTTTAACAAATATGCTTGCATCATGATCACATAATAAACATCTTGAACAAGCTTCTTATATCACACTAATGAACTATATCATCATATTATATGATAAGAAATCTTACCTAATTTTTTTTGATAAAGATAAATGAACCTACCCATTAAAATTTATTTTTCAAACAATTTTTTTCCAGGGGAACATAAAAATATTCATACCTCAAACATCACATAATTAACCAATAGAAAAAAGACATGTTTCATGGAAAACATTCCAGGAAAATTATATAAAACATAAATATAATGAAGATATATTGTGGAATATAAACATATTCATAATGTAAAAATAATCATCCATGGTTTTTTACACAAAATGATAAACACACTTTTCATGTAATTTGTTAAATCACAATAAAAAAATATGAAATACCTGAACTAAAATTACTAAAAATAATAGAAAATATTTTCCTTATAATTAAATACCTATTAATAATATAACATCTCAATAAATATCCTTTAAAACAGAGAACAAGATTCAGAAGGAAAATTTTATAAAGGAATAGGTCTTTGAGTACATTAAATAATTATTTTTAATAACTCAATCCATTAATATTAATTTTCTACTATAAAATATTATTTGAAATTTTTTTTAACCTTTTAAAAATATAAGAGTTATTCCATTTTCTTTTAAAATCATTAAATACAGAAATTCAATTTTCAAAAATTAAAACAAACATTTAATTAATTATCTATACTAAAAATTCTTCATATTTATAGATAAATCACAAAAGTGATTTTATGAAATGATTTTATCATAAGTTTATATGAAGAACATACTGTCACATTGAAAAGTATTTTTTTGAAAAGTTAAAGTGAAAACACTATAGAATAGTTAATTTGAATGTAAACTTCAATAATAGATCATTGAAATTAAAAATGGTTTTTTAGTGAGAATTTGGAGTGTAAGATATAAAATTCAATTTTGAAATGTTGGATAACCTTACCAGAATTTAAAAATATCATTATTGAAACCCAAATCTTATAAAATGATTAAAAAAATATTAAAAAAAGGATAATGTAAAGATGTGGGTCAAATTATATAATACATAATTATGTTTCTGAATATAAAGGGGGCACATTGCTGGAAACAGAAAATAAAGACATGGAGAGAATATTATCATTAGAGATATTGTGAATTATTTTTAACATTCTAATACTTTAAAGGATAAGAAATTAATCTAGGTTAAAAATTAGAATAAAAATAATCATTTTAAATAATTATAGTAAAATTTTAAATCTAAAATATTTTAGTCTAATAAAATATGATTTTATGAAATAATTTAATGATGAAACATTTGGACTCAAATAATGAAGTATTGAGTTATCAATATCATCTATGATTTAAGTGATGTTTAAATAAAATATCCTTTTCCAAGAGAAAGATTTATATTGAACAAAAAATAAAATAAATAAAATATAAATAATGATATGATATATGAAATATATATTATAGACACCCTTTAAATAAAATTAAACTCATAAACAAAACCATTATCAAATAATGGAATTTGAGACCAAAAAACCCTATAGTTACAGTAATGAAAGAATGGGAAATACAAAAGAGGGATATCAATAAATGAACTTTAAAATAAAATAAAATGAATTATATTAACTGAGGTCAAATAAATTGGGTTAGTTAATATAACATATAAAATAAATGGCGGTGCCTAAAATGAAACCTTTCTCAGGGATTTGAAAATTAGACAAAGAAACTCGTATATTATATCCCCAATTAATCTAATGTCCTCTATCTTCATGTATAATAAAAAACTATATTACTCACAAAATTTAGGACATTATTCATATATATATATATATACTTTTATATACTTATTATATAGTGATCTATTACATATATATTACTCAGTTATAGTTTATTCCTTTTATTTGTACTTATTAAATTTTGACACTACGTTCCACACATGCACTATAGTGATGGGGTCGTTTCATAATTATTAGTTAAATTTTCATCAATTATAAAAAATTTAATATAATAGAATAATGTTTTTAATCACTTTTTATATTCTATTTTCATTTGGTAAATAATAATCTTACGGATTTTGAAATACAAAATTGTGAATAACTAGTTAGGGATACTTAAACGGTCGAATGGTTGTATATTAATAAATATATTAAATTTAAACAAGACATTTAAAAAGGGAATAAAATATTTTAAATAAATTTATATTATATTATATTATTATTAAATAATATTCTTTAATAATTAATGAAATAATTATTGTATAATTGTTCTCATGGGTAGAAAAATCAACCCAAACAAGATGTGTAATAATGATTTAATGATTATGGTTATAGCTTTATATAATGTTTTGATGAGTTTTATATAATAATAATCATGAAATTAAAATAATTTAACTTCATTAAATTCATTCTAATGACCATACGTTACGAGTGGTGTTGAAAAATGTACTCTGTTGTTCGTGGAGGCAGAAGTATGCGCGTATGCATGACTAATGATTTAATTTCTCAAAAAATGGATATAAAGGAGGATTGTGAAAATATTCATAAAAATAATAAAAAAATTATTTATGAAATATATTCATTAATAAAATTCATCCTTGTTACAACCCATGAGTGGCGGTGAGGATCCTCAATCCATGTCAATTTGTGTAGGTGATAGTCCAGACATAAACACATGAATGATATTGTTCTTTTCATATTGGGTGGAATGGATTTAATAATAGTTCTCCATTAATATTCTAAAACCTCAGTACAATAATAATTTATTTTTAATTATATTAGTTTCTCAATAAGCTCTTTGTGAATGATATATTTAGATGTAAAAGATATGTTGTAAGAACTTCTCACATTGAGATCTTAAGATTTCACTTGGAAATAACCATAGAAATGGTTTAATTATTCTTAATAAATAAGATATTGGGATTATTAACATGATATACTATTATTTGAGGGCTAAATAGAATCATTTCATGGTGAAATAATGGTGGATAAGGGTGGAATTAAGGGGTGTAAGTGTTTCACAATTATAAGTGAAGATAAGTGATATTTTGGGAGTACAAATTACTTTTCAATATTGGAATGTTACTATTCAATGGTCAAAGGTTCCTAAATCAGAAAATATGATGTGGTTATAGTTACTGGGAATATACTTCTCTCCATTAATAATTTTTAGAAAAAAATGAGTGTTTTAAGAAATTTATCATTTTACCTTCTCATCATTAACACTATAGTACTTTAACCTCGGTTAAAAACATTTAGTATTGGAAATTAATTTAATGAAAAATACATAAAAAGGCCATATTAGATTATTTTAATGTTATGGTTAATATTTATTAAATAAATTTATAAAATCAAATTTTTAATGGTGATAAATGTTAATTGTTTAACAAACACACATAACGAGTAAAAATTTATTTTCATAAAACTATTTTTTATGAATTAAATTTATGTGTAATTTAAAATTATTAATGATATTTTATTATATAAATTTTTTTATTATGAAAAACAATTATACTCCAGGGATTTAAAATAATTCCAAAACATAATTTTACTATAAAAATGACTACTTATAGGAAAATATTGAGAGTCATTTTTAAATTGAAATTAAATTTCATTAATGTTATATATTTATAAATTGGCTCCCTATGATATAATTAATGTTTTAAAATACATTTTATTAGTCCATAAATAAATATTTAATGCAATAAAACTATTTATTATTATCTATTTCTGGATCATGAAATTATAAATTAAAAAAACAATTTTGTTAAAAGATTTATGCTTCACTATTCAATTACAATGTAATCATTTTATATAAATTGATAACATTCACCCTAAGATTAATATAAAAATCAAAACTCATGAATACAATTCATTTTGAAAATATAAATTCCTATATTTTTAAATTTTTCATTCAAATTAAAATATAATATGTAAAAACTAATTACTATTTTAAAATAGTATCTTTGAAAACCTTAAGTCTTCTAAATAATACAATGTTTGAATTTCTAATTTAATTATATATTTTTATTTAGTATACATTTAATAATCAATATTATTTTCTAAAAATATTTTTCTAGTACGTCACACCTCATTTTAATTCATAGTGTCATATGATACATTCTATCAATCAATGTAATTATAATATATATATACATACATACAGATACATACATACATACAGATATATACATACATACATACATACATACATACATACAAACATACATACATACATACATACATACATACATACATACATACATACATACATACATACATACATACATACATACATACATACATACATACATACATACATACATACATACATACATACATACATACATACATACATATATCTACTACTGCTCCATGTGATCCATATATATCCTCTATAATATGGATGTAGTATAAAGACACAAAAAACCCAATACAAAAAATGGGTGTTTGTCACATTATCCGACTGAGGTGGGGAGTGTATGAAATAAAAAAAAATGAATATACAAAATAACACATAATAAAATAAGTTTCTACTATATATATATATATGATTATAATACCACAAAGACCATAGGGTGTTAGCCGAGTGGTACCTGCTGGTTATACCCCTCGCTCTCCGTGGGAACTAGCCCAGGCTCGAGTCCCGCCAGACTCGGACACTGTGCATATTATGAACTGGGTGATTCAAAGCCATATGCCTAGTTGGGGAACGTGAGGTGCACTCTTGGGCCTGGCAGGGCCCCTTAGTGAGATTCGAGCATTAACCTTACACATGTTTGGCACATGAGCATCAGCCTAGTTGGTGAGGACTCGTTAAGTGCATCCAAGCGACCTGGGATCAAATCCAGGTGGAGGCATATTTCTGGGTACTTTAGTAGTACTGTAGTAAGGAATGTTTGGAATTGCAACAATTGGTAATATTCCTCCGTTTGGGAATTCGGACCACATATTTGGTCCTCGAGTCCTTTAAGACCTTCGAGCCACCCAGGCCTTTGGGTCAGTAAAGCCTCTGGGCCACCTTAAGGCCTTTGGGCCACCTTAAGTGCAGATGAAAACTAGATAACCTACTCAGAAAAAGCTCCAGAAGGAGGATGAGCAAGGAGCTTTCACCATAGTAGAAACTAAAATGGATTGCAATAATTAGAGGGTATGGAACCTTCCATCGGGACAAGCCTGTGAATGTATGAGAAAGACTAGCTAAACAACCATGCGAAGGGGGAGAGCTCATTTCATGATGAAGATGCTGTGGTGGAGTAGTTCCATGTAGTTTGTCTGGGTTGTATGTAATGTTTGATGACTACATGAAATGAATTACTCTAAGGCCTAAGAACCATGTAATACTTATGCCTACGGGCCTTATAAGGGTTCCACCTCTCCCCTTAAAAGGTGGATTATCAAAAATCAATAAAAAATAAAGGCCATCAGGCCATTGGAGGAGAAGACCACAATTTTATCTACCATTTCTAAATTCCACTAGAAATAAATAAAAATTCCATCATTTTATCACAATTCCATAATACCACATTATCTAAAAAGCATCTTCATCCCATTAAATATTTTACATTAAAATCAAAATGATCAATTATCAACTATTATATATGTTTCAGCATTATTGGATTCTTATGTCATTCAATTAACACATCATATTTAATGTCATTAAATTTTTTCATATTAATATTCTCATTAGTAAATTTATTTTCCATCATTTACTATATAATATATGATTCACAATTCACCATTATTAATTAATCTAACTTTTTAATTCATGACTATTCCATCTTATCTATAACTCTCTCATTTACATTTCATTAAATTATTTCCCTTATTTATATTTAGTAATCATTTTTATAATTATATCATAACATTTTACATTACCCAAACCCCACCCAATTAGTACTTATAATTCAATTACTATTTTCTATTATCATGTTACATAAATATGATTAAACCTAATTCTATATAAAATTACTAAAAAATATATCCCACCACTATAACATCATCATCATCACCATAAATTTATAACAAAAAACACACTATCATAGGTCCATGTTCTCAACATTGTCATCATCAAAATAAATTATTTCCCGCATTTTCCATAACCTCCATAATAACACATCAATAACCCAAACACTATTATAAATAATCTGACAAAATAGAACCCATACTAATTATATTATATGGATATATATAATAATAAACATAACACCAATAAAACATAACAACTAAATATAAAGATGTAAAAATAGTAATCTGATATAACATATCATATTAATTTCATCTAAAATAATTTTAATAAAAAATAATCTCAATTATAATTTTACATCAATACCATATATAATAAGTTATTTTATTATGACTATTATTATCTATCTACATTAGTGATATTAAAATTAATTAAATTGAATAAATTACGCATGAAATAATATATAAACGATATAATTATGAACAAAAAGAACATGTGATTCACATCTACCATTTTAATTCTTTCCATTCTACATCATATTCTTTTTAGTTCAATTCAATCTATTTACACTATTAGGAAAAAATAATGAAAATTCCATGACTAAATTAACAATAAAATGTGGTTCTGAATCACCTATATTATAAAAATCATTGGTGATTGTAAAAAAAATAATGAATGAGATAATGCTAACCACACCACTAGAACTCCCATGCAATCCCTAAATATCCAAAGGTAAACCAAATATTATCATTAACATTGAACAAGAAACAAGTAAAACTATGAACTATAGCCTCTACTATATACATAGACAAGAGGGAAGATATGAAAATTGGTGGAGAAGGGAAAAAATAAAACATTTGTTAAATATGGATGATCAACATGAATAATAATCCTATGGATCAATTACATGGGTCTCCAAAGGCCAGGATGATCTCTCACACTCACCAAGGACTTGACAGAAGTTAATAGAAATAGAATGAATTCATGAGGTTCTATAAATTTAAAATAAAAAAATAGAAACCCATTTTCATTTTGAAATGTGGTCCATATATGATAATCATGGTGTCACCCCCTATATTTTGGTGATTAAAACCATTAAAATTAAAAATAAATATGGAATATTATAGTTTAGTGAACATTTTCATGCCCAAAATATTGAATCCATGTTAATCGTGATAGGATACTCACCCAAATACATCAAACTCGATACACCCTAGACATAGAACATAATGTAATGATACCCAATGACACAGAACCATGAAATTATATATCCAAGTATCTCATGTAATTAAACCTATCAAACTCATGTAAGGACTCTTTGGAACAATGAAAAGACTCTTCACACTGAAACGAAGCACAAAAGGATACAATAGGATTCCCCATCTAAAAAAATGAAAAAATATCATCGACTAACCTAAAAGGAAAATATAAATCCTCACACCACAACCACACTCCCTAGTGTGTGACACACTTGAACACCATTAAATCTCTTTACTAGAAAACAAAACAATGGCCAATCATCATTATCACAACATGATCCAGGTTGAAAACAAATTACTTATCTAAAACTCCACAAATACCCAACCATTAAACTTCCAAACACCATACAAAACCTTAAACATTTAAAATGAAATGGTAGAGTTCTAATAAGAAACTAGATCATTAAATTGTAAACCAATATAATTATTTTTTGAATTTTTTTATGAAATTTATTTATTATGTGAATTTTTCATAATAATGGAATATATCAAAAATTATATCTCCATTTTTATTTATTTGAGACATATATATTGTCTATTTTAATTTAGGAAACTATTCTTAATATATACCACTTTTTTTAAATCCAATTGTGATAGAATTTGTTAATTAAAAATACCAGATGACCTTATAAATATTTATTTTTTAAAAATTAATTTTGATTGAATATCATGTCAATCATAATTACATATCTATTACAAAAAAATTTCTATGTAATTTGAAATGACATTTCTCCTCTATTTCATGTGTAGGCACATCAAAATTGTCAATGATGATTTTTTATACATTTAAAAAATTAGATTATATTACTATTATTAGTGATGGATCTCTAACCATTCATATCAATTCCCCCCATAGATATTGTTTGAAATAGATGATTCATTATCTATATTTACACCACAATGACAAAAAAAATTCATTTTTAAGGACATGTATTTCATTATTATATATTGGTTTTATTTTTTTTCTTCTTCAATTGGGTACTCTGTTTATTTAAATATTTATTTTATAGACTATTTTTTGTTTTAGCCTAAATTCTAACATAAATATTCATATAGTTGTTTATTTTTATTCATGTTAATTCATTTGAAGATAATTATGTCTTCTTAAATCTAGTCATGTACCATTAAAAATAAAAGAACGTGTATAAATCCATGTTATACTCACACACATGCTTTGTTGTTTTGGATTTTAGTGAATCCATTAATATGTCATATTACTATAAAACATCAATTTATTTGGTAGGGAATAAAACATAATTTATATTGAATTCTACTAAAAAATATCAAAATTTATCTATTTTAATTACATATTTTTATAGGTTAATGAATTTTATATATATTTAATGAAATATAAAAATATAAATAATAAGAAAAAATAATTTTCAAATTTTAAAATTGTATATCCACACTATAATTATATTGATAAAATAAAATGTTATAATAGTGATGATAAAAGACTTGAATAATATAATGAATTTTTGATAATAATAAAAAATGTAAATAAATGATAAGAGAGATGAATGTTGAAAGTTAACTACTACGAAATATGTGGATAATGAGTAGTATTAAATAATTTATTAAAATTATATAACATTAAAATGAAATTATGTTTCCCACTTATGAAAATATATACAGATATTGATTTTTAAATAATAAATGTTACTTTAGGCAATTAATACAAGAAAAATAACATATCTAGTTTCAATCCAGGGATGACATTAATAAAAAATTTAATAGAAATATATGTAGAAACTCAAATTAATATTTTTATTTTAAAGGGGATAATTGTAATCCAAATTCAATGGAATACATAAATTAAACCACATAAACACAAATTATCATCTAATATTATTTGAGTAAATATAAATTCATAATGATGGACCTCTTTCTCTATCACTTTAAATATATTTAGGATCTTAATAATGACCATTGAGAATTTTCTAGTGGGACACTTCCAACTAGGGTATCCATAAGATGTAAAATCCACAAATAACATGGAATTATTCTCTTCAAATAATTATTTTTTAATGAAAAATCATTATTTGAAAGAAATAAATAGAGTAAGGGATTGATCATAAAATACCTTTACTGATTGTGTCAGAATTTGAAAACATCACAAATCACGAACTAGTTCTTAAATAAAACCAAAGGATTGTGTACTAATTATAAAATATCCTCCAATGTTAGATCATTACTAAATTATTTTTTAATTTTTTTATAATACATCATTATTATGGTTCATTATTTGAGATATATAAAATTTATTTGTATATTTAATTTTTCTAATTATCATCTCATAACTTTGAATCATATTAATGATAGTTGGAGTGGATGTATCCATAAAAACGGAGTGTTATCCAAAAAATAAATTTTTTTCGATTCGCATCACAATTGTGTTATGATATTAACCAAGACCTTTTGTTTATTATCACTAAAAAAATGTGTTATAATACAATATTCCATGGAAATTCAAGTAATAAAATTTCCTATATTCTCCCACTTATACTAATTCTTAATAGATTTTGAAGAGTTTTAATTTATATTACATATTATGTAAAGAATTTTGAAAACATACTGAAAAATACTTTAGGAAATAATATATAACCCATTTTGGAAATTATTTCCTTATTTAACCACAATTATATTCTATGAAAAATAATTGAAAATACATATAAAATTTCTCTCAAATGTCATTTGAGGAAGTTTTGAGGTAGCTCTAAATTTTTTGTATAAATATTTTGTAACAAACATAACCCTCATTGACATAACTAGAAGTGGTGACCCCATTGAAATTTGTATATTTGAAACTAGTTATTAATACTATATTTAAAAAACTTATCTTCGGATTGGAACATGACATTTGTTAATGATACCCAATTTATACAAGTGATCTCACAAGATCTATGTCAGTCACATGTAACAACATACATATGTCTACTCGATTTATTATATAAAAGTATATATAATTATTTAATCCATTAGTATAAAACATGGAGTTATCGTAATAATATAGTGCTTTAATCCTATATAGTTAATTCACATGTTCTCTATTCTCTAAATAAAGAGTAATGAGATTGGTGAAGACCTCACATGTAATTTATCTATGTGGTTCAGAACATCACATGAACAATATCAAAATTCATAATAATATCTCAGTTACCATTTATACTAATGACCCTGAACTTCATCAATCTATGTAAAATTATTCCCATGATTATATAGTCATCATATTGTGTAATTAATATCATCTTTTTTAACCCTTAATTGAGGAAATAAACAGTATCTCACCCAACCAACCATTGTTTAGCTCATCCTTTAGGATAAATTTATATGTTTTCAAAGAATATTATTTCTCATTTATGTAATAATTAGAACCATATGTAAGGTATTTCATATGAAATATTGAAAAACGGTATACCAATTATGTAGTATATGATACTCAACGTGGTATAGCAGAAGTGTCATCAAGTATGAAGAATTAATTTTGATTATCATGAGCATATTATTTTTTGTATCTTAAAAAAACTACCAATGAAAAACTTATAATTTAATCATACCACATAATAATCCTACATTAACATCATTTTGGGACAAATAAATTATAATCATTAAAATTTTATTTTACACTTTAAATCATGACGTATTTTTTTTGATATGACCGAATGAAAAAGTGGAGACTTCATTTTATATAATAAAATTAAATTTATATTTATAATATTTCAAATCAATATTAAAAAATCCTTACAGAAGAACCCATATAATAATTTATAATAATTTTAAAAATCAAAGAGTCCTTATTTGTAATATAATATTATTTTTTCACTAAATCATTTTTCCCAATTTCATTCATACAACACCACTATTTGACCATATGAGAAATCCTCAAACCAAATTAGTTTAGATAGTATCATTAATGACAGATATTTGTTTTAATAATGATGAAACATAGGAATATTATTCTTATTCTTCAACTCATTTAATATAATTTTAAAACATATTTACATCCCAAAATAAACACATGTTAATAATTTTCATAGTCTACATAAAACTATTTATATGATCATTATATATATAATGCAACATTTCCATTGAAAATATTCCATTATATCATTTAGTTAAAAAATGTAACATTTTAAATTAGAATATCTATTTAAAAACACATAAAAAACACTTTTCAAACCCAAATTTTACCATCACATTGAGTTTAACTAGTATAATATTTAATTTTCTGAACATTGAACATTTCTAAGACAAATAATTCTCCCACTTGTTTCATAGAACAAAAAAGTTCCCAATAATGTTTTTCTATGAAAAAACTGTTATGAAACAAAACACAATAACTAGTGTTAAAAAGTAGTAGTTATTTATTTTAGGTAGAATATTAAGAAATGGTCTATTTTTTACCATTTACCATCCAAATATATATATATATTTATTAATATTATGAAAAAATATATTCTTATATAAAATATTCTTAATTTTTTTGGAAATATTTACCTAGAATTTTATCAAATATTATTGATAATGTTTTTTATCCTAAATGAAACTCCTTTTTTGTATCTCCTTTTAAAACCTGATATAAAATTTAAATGAATCAGAAATTCAATTTATGATAATCATATTATCATATTATTTATTATTTTTTAAAAATATTATGTAATCATATATAAAAAATGAGATAACATTGAAAAACATTTTTTTAGATCCATATGAGATTAACATATTTCTTTTCATTAAAATATCAACTGTAATAACTTTTACCACATCATTTGATTAATGAATAAATTCATTATACTATTTAATTCAACTCCAATATATCTACAAAATTTTTCAAATAAATATTGTTTACAACATACCCTCTAAAAAGTATATATTTAATACTATATCATTAATACATGACGTGGAATCCATACACTATTTATCAAACTCCATAAAATATTCAATAAAATTTCATCAAATAGAAACACCACAGATTTTCCCTGACACCTCATATAGGTTACAATGAAAAATCCTAAAAACTGAATTAACATATATTTTTTAAACATTTACCTAT
Source organism: Viscum album (assembly GCA_963277665.1). Taxonomy (NCBI): domain Eukaryota; kingdom Viridiplantae; phylum Streptophyta; class Magnoliopsida; order Santalales; family Viscaceae; genus Viscum; species Viscum album. The sequence goes on from OY728157.1 coordinate 2,002,364,424, forward strand.
ATAGTATTAATATCGAATTAGTTCCCATATATCATATTTTATTATTACATAACCTCAGGATTTGGGGAAATATGGTAGACATTTAGTGATCTAATTTTTATTTTTGTAAACTTTCAAAAAAAATTCGAAAATGAACTCTATAGTCCAAACAAGCCATAATGGAGACCTAAAATCCCTTTGAGACATTGTAATACCAAATAATATTTAGTATATGTGTAGAGACTATTGTTCCTTAAGTCATCCTACATTTAAAAACTAATTTTTATAAAATATTGGGAATCACTTCAGGCTTCTCAAAATAATATAGATCCTCTTATATAAAAACTTTATTAGTTGGTTACTTAAAGGTGGGTCAACATAAAAAGGTATTTTTTATCATGATCTTGAATGATTCATATCTAATTATGCCAATATAATAAGTTAATTTTGTTATGATTTTCATTCATTAATATTTACCTCAATGAAATATTTTATGATGAATATATAATTTTAGGTACAGAAAATCCATTAATCATATTACTGTCATAATTTTTATTCATTTATTGTGTATTTTTATTAAATGTATTAAAAATATATTGTCATATTAGTTTATATGGATCATATCTATTATTTTCTATGAACTTAATTTTTACGTGTTTTAGGATAGTTTTTAATTTCACCTATGTTATGGATGTTTAGGATGTCTATCTTCCCAATACTAATATATATTAATCCTGTATTATTGAGTGAATTAAATATTTCACATATATATCATTAATATTATTACAAAAATATTCTTCTTATTTGTTAATAATATTAGTGTTTTCATGAAATTATTGACCCAAATAATATCCTCAATATAAGGACCTAACACTCCATAATTTAATTTAATTTTCAATGAACTTGGCTATTTAGAAATTCCTTTTTATACATAAAAAATTATTTTAATTTAAATTTGACCACAAAAAATACTATTTAATGATTCATCACAATTAGTATTGATTGTGATAGATCATTTATAATAAATTATAGTGTGAAATGTTTTCATATGGATCAAATAATAATTATAAAATATTATTATAACCATACATTTTATAAATAGAATAAACTGATGAATCAATTTGTTTCTAGAAATCATTAATAGAGATTGAATTTCATGGTTTATTTTAGAAAATAACAAAAACATTTTTAATAGACTAATATATCACAAAGACCAATTAAAAAAAATATCCCCTAAAATTTTTAAGTTCTAAATATAATTATATAATTATATAATTATAATTTTATATATAATAATTTTATCATAACATAAATGATAAATAAGTTACTCTTGGGGATACGATTTTGTTTTTAAAGAATCATCAGGAGGAGGGAACTCCATGTAACATCCCATATTTTGGAAGAGGTATGGAAACTTATGATACTAATCAAAACTGGTATTTTTTTATATTGTGATTAAATGGAAAAAAAGTTCTTTGGGAGTGTTTAGGGATTTTTCATATCAAGTAGTTATAGATTTTGGTGAGGTAGATTTAGCATCACAGTAAGTGCATGGTTAGGGATAACCATGAAACTCATTTGTGTGGGGTACATAGTGTATAGAATGGGTCCACATAGTTAGACTCAACCATGTGACCCAAGACACATGGTACTTTTTTTTTATCATACATGTTATGGGTCTATTTCACATGGGTTGTTCATGGGTTTCAAATCCATATTCTATGCCCGAGCAAGGTGGTTCCTTATGTAGTAGCCTTTGCAAGGTTGATGCATGGTTTGGCCAATAGTGTGAAAAAACCATGAAACCCTCTATGGAATTGTAAATTACCCTTTTTTACTTTAAAATTTTTTCAAATGCCACCCGTTTATTTTCTCCCCTTGCAAATAGCCACTATCCCACACGAAGAAACTTCCCAATCATATTCTATGCTTTTACTTTTCTCCTCTATATAAAACTGTAATGAACAATTATTTTTCTCATTGGACTCATGTTGGTAAGCACTCCAATATTATTTATTTATTCTATCAATTATCATCCCTTATATTGTGCTATTTTGGTGTCATCATATATGAAATGATTTCAAGGATTTTATTGATTCTTAAAATGTATCCAGATATAGAATGATTCAAGGGATGACCCTAGACAAGGAGAGAACTATAATCCTATCATAGGTTGTCTATATATTTTACCCAATTTATAATTTCATTTATATGATGAATATCTATGTTTCATTTTATCATTATCTGTTGTCACCACCCTAATGTTTTCATAATAAAAATAAATTTCATTTCAAGATTAATATGGTCCAAACTAATAATAAACCAACATCATTAGATGATTTTATTGACATTCGAAAATATTATGGGTCTCAACAACCTGAATGTCATAAATACCCATGTTTAGAAAGGATGTATACAACCAATTGAGGTGTGTGTTTTCACTGGTAACAAATACTATTGAAATGTTAACTTAACTAAAGACAAATGAATTAGACCTAAGTTAGACCCTTGATTTTTTTTTGATTTTAACATAATTAATGTACTCTAGTTTAATTTATTTTATTAAATGGTACAAGTTATCAAAAGATATAGTATAACTTCATATCAAGATAAATCCAATACATGGGTCTTGAATTAGGGGTTCTTGGAAAGAATCATCATTCTATATAATTCAAACTTCTAAAGGATTTGAAATATGCAAGAGTGATACATTCATTTTTTATATAATTCCACAGGTGGGATCACCAGGAAGATTATTGACCTTCCCATGTGATTTATGAGTACCCTTGGATAATACATTAGATGGTCTTAGTGGAAAGATGGATAAACCATTCCACAAGTGATACTAGGTCCTCTATGTGAGAAAATTGATATGGGGTTAGTGGGTATTTTATTACAATACACTGAGATTTATACATGGTATGCCATTATTTCTTACCATCAATGGACTCTTATAGTGTGGGGGTAGTTATAGTGTTCCTTGTGTGATATGTGGTTTCCTATCTATAGATCGTATTGGATCAGACATATATGACACATTAATAATATTATTGATATTACAACTATATAATTTCATGAATAAAAAATTATTAAATTAAATGATGTATCTACCAAGAGAAATAAAATTCTAGGTTTAGTTCATACATGATACGTTCTATATTGTAGGTATTAGTTATCCCTCCTTCAATGTATGATAATGATCCATGATAAAACCATATTATATATGTAGATGTTTATTTCCATTAAGATATTTTTTTCTTAGAAAGAAACATGTAGTGTTGGTAAGGTTTCCTTAAGAAACCTGATCCAAGATGATTTTCTGGTTTATTTATTGACATAAATTTAATATTAACTTGCACACTACTCATTTTATAACCATATACTGCATTTTTCATGACACCATTGGTTGTGGAATACTGACTATATCTCACACCCTGTTTGGGATGCCAATGGTACTAAAAAATACCACATGATTATTGGTGTAGACATAGAAATGTTCCTAGATTGTGATGTTTGACTTTCAGTAATAGGATTTGTAGGTTCTCAGCATAGTGGAAGCGTAGGATGGGTGTGTACCCAAATTTGAAAATTTCTATGGTCCATGATTAATCCAAGGTCAATACGATGATCAATGCCTATATCTATAGAATTAAATCAATGATAAAAGACGAAGGAGAGTACCCAGAACCAAGAAGATAAGATCGACAAATTTTTTTATTTTTAATTTAATTAATTTAAATAATTTCCTCAAATGTGATTCTTTCTTCGTTTATACATTGGACCAAGGGTATCAGGTATGGGTTCATTACGATTTAGAATCCAATGATATGAATCCTCTAATAGTGATCCACACATGCTCTATGTATCTCTAGACATCACCGAAGGAGTCTATGGTTTCTAGCGCAGATGGTCCTTATGCTTGCGATGTTTTACTTTGATCATCTTGAGAATCGCTTCATAAGAGTTATCCAAGATCTAGTGGAGGAGGATCTATCTCGTTATTGGGAGTGTTCGTGGAGAGGGAGGTGTTCTCTAGCCTCAACATATTTCCTCCAAGGATGTTATGAACACAACTATTGGTTATCTGGTAGAATGACCCCTTGGTTAATTAGAGAATAATAACATAATGGGGTATTCAATTCACTAGGTAATAATAAATAATTACCACAAGTTCCATTAATTATTTTATAATTCCATGTGAAACCCCCATGTAAAATAACAATATCGCTGCGATTATTTCCATGACATGTGCTTAACATGCACATTATATTTAAATATTGTATAACCAAATAATATTTAATATTATTTATCACTAGGCCCATATCTTGGTTTGGTAATCCTCCTCAATATTTATCAATCTTGGAATAATAACTATTTTTTTATTAAATAAATATAACTACATTATTCTATGATAAATAAATATTCTGTCCATAGTATATTCTTTTGAATAAATAGGGATGAAATAAATCCAATCAGGCATACTTGAATAATTATTAAACCACAACTCGGAGTAATATTTATTCAACTTTTTAAAGAATAAATTATTTAATTGAGATACTAGCTACACTTAGTGTGTGACCATCTAGACCTCTTTATAGTTGGAATTAGGTATCCTTGCCTAAAGTCCGAGATTACTTTCTAGAAATGGGTCATGGAACCCAAGATAAATAAGTTGATTTCACAACACCATGTCACCTCATAATAATTCTTACTATGTAATATGATACATTTTTTCCAATATCTCCAATAACGTAGGTTGCATGCAAGTTCAATCAACCCATGTGCTCGATTTATTATTATGGAAATCCCAAAATTAAAAAACTGTAGAGAACACCATGTCCATAGATTTATTTAGGATATATCATTTACATGAAAGTTCTTGAGATATCCACTTCATTAAAAGTGAAAAATCCTTTCTATCATTATTCATTGATGCAATATTAATCCTGATGCACCCAACATATCCTACCTCAACGCGATTATCTGTCATCATAATTTTCATCAATACATCTAAGTGTGTGATTCATAATAGACATTAATAATAATAATAATGTCTATAGACCAATACACATGTTTGCAGATAGGAGAATCCAATGACACTTATGAATGTGGATTTCCTAATGGTGGGTCTAGTTCTCATTGTATCTTCTAGGATATTACCACGGGAGTACACGATGAGAAGGTGCCTCAAAGTTACATGAGTCCCCACCCGTGATAGCTAGTATCATTTGTGTCATTTAAAATGATATCATCTGGCCATATAATTTATATTTAGGAATAATTTCATGGAAATTTTGGGTTCTTATCATAGTAAGGATCAACTATGACCTTTTAGTTCCACATCTATTCTTAGGACATTATCACATAATATGTCACATAGAAGAATAATCATGATGCGATAATGAGTTTATCAATCTTCATTGAATGAACATATATTTATCAATTAATAAAAATAATTTGGTTTTTAGGGAACCAACTTCAACAGACTCCCACTTACACTAGATCCAACTTCTAACAAGATTCAGTCTACTAGATATCACCTTATATTCATGCATCTACTTAGATAGGAATTTAGTCATGGGCCACAATACTTTCTCATTCATGGACACTCTTCTCACTACAACATCACCGCTTTGATATAAATCCCTCAAGAAGTGATACATTTAGAGTCTTTGTATTTTCCATTGATATGACCTTAGTTCCTTTTCAAGAGCCAACACTACAGTTTTATCACAATACAATGTAATGGGATCCTTACTGGTAATTACCACATCAAGATCCTAGAAATATTTTTGAATCTTGTCTGCTTCCATGGATGCATCTAAAGCTGCTATATATTTGGAATCCACTATATAATTAGTGATAATTGGCTTCTTTGAATGCTTCTAGACCACAACTCCATCATTGAGATAGAAAATGTATACTAATTTTGACTTCAGATCATTCTGATCTATCTAAAAACCAGCATTAGAATACCCTCTAATGATAAGCTCTCAGTCTCCTTATTACACTAGGAACATATGCTTAGTTCTACTCAGATTATTGAGATAGTCTTGACAGTAGTCCAATTTTGTTCCCCATGATCCCCTTTATATATTCCTACCATGCTAAGTTCATAGAAAACATCATCTTTGGTACAAAACATCAAATACATGATATATCCTATCTATTAAGCCTATGGAATCTTACTCATCCTTTTTTCTCATGTTGTGCTTGGGGAAACATTTTCTTGGAAAGATGTATACAATGTGACACTGAAACCAATACCCTCTTGGATGGTTTAATACCAAATCAATTTAGTATCTGGTCAATGTATGTAATTTGGCATAGTCCAAGAAGCCTCTTGGATCTATCTTGAATGATCTTGATCCCTAGAATGTATGCTGCTTCACCTATGTACTTTATGGAGAAGCACTTGTTCAACGAGTCCTTGACTGATTGCAAGACTTGTATGTCATTTCAAATAATCAATATGTGGTCAACATAAACTACTTGGATAACGACCTCATCCCCATAAAACCTCTTGTAAACACATGGATCACATTTTTTTGTATTGAAACCAAATTAGCTTATGGATTAATTGAATCAAATGTTCCATGGCCTGAATACTTCCTTTAATTCATAAATGGATCTAAAAAACTTTTATACCGTTTTAACATCACCTAGTGTCACAAACCATTACGGTTGTGTCATATAGACTTGTTCCTAAAAGTACCTGTTATGTAATGCAGATATGACATCCATCTACCAAATATCATAGTCAAAGGAAGATGTTATGGAAAGTATGATTCTTATAGATTTAAACATGGAAACTGGAGAAAATGATTCATCATAGTCAATTCATTGAAAAATTTTAAAACCATTACCCACTAGCCTTTTTTATAGGTACTAAGCTTACCTTCCATGTCCCATTTCTTCCTAAGTACCCATTTACAGCAAATAAGAATTACATTAGCTGGCCCATCAACTAGAACCCAAACATGGTTCTGATACATGGAATCCACCTTAGAATTCATATATTCTATCCATCATGATTCTTTTGAGATTTCTACTTCTTTCTTGTAGTAGGTAGGTCCATTAATTTCTAGAAATAATTTGTCCCAATTCTTAGTGACAAGGAAAACATATCTCTCTGGTTCCCTTACCTATCTTGTACTCCTACACATTATAATTGTTTCAGGAACTACTTCTTCCACGAGGACCTAAGGATGTTGTTCATATACAAACTCTTGTATATCTTGAGAAATTAATTCATCGAAGTCAATCATTTTTCCACTATCCTTTTCGAGGATGTGTTCCCTCTCAAGAAAAATGGCATGTCATGAAATAATATATTTCTTGTCTGAGGGTTTTTATAGGTTGTATTGCTTTTTATCCTTAGGATACACTACAAAGATATAATTCATGCCCTGTAGTACTAGTTTGTTTCCTGGGAAATCCTTAACAAATGCCTCGTATCCCTATACACATGAATGTGACAAATTGGGTTAATTTCCAATCCATAGCTCAAAGGAAATCCCATTTCGATCCTTAGTTGTTACTTGCTTTAATGTGTATGAAGAAGTTTGCAATGCATATCTGAAAAAGGATAATGGAAGATCTGCATGACTAATCATCGACCTTACTATGTCCAAAAAGGGAAAGTTCATATTTTAACTAACACTATTCAACTTTGGTCTAAAAGGTGGAGTGAGTTGATATAGAATCCTAGTCTCTCTTAAGAGGTCAATGAACCCCTAGTTAAGATATTCTCCACCTCATTCCAATTGAATAATCTTTATCTTAATTCCAAGGTTATTTTATTCTCCATTCTTAAACTCCTTGAATTTCATAAAGGACTCAAACATATACCTCATTAAGTAGACATATCCATATCTACTCAAGTCATTACAAAAAGCAATTAAGTAATAATATCCACCTCTAACTTCTACTGGTAATGGTATACACACATCAGTGTGTACCAATCCTAGAATCTTGGTGGTCCTTTCACCATGTACAAAAAATAGTGGTTTTTGTCATTTTACCTTGTAAACAATCATGACACCTATCAAGTGGTTTTAGCTTAGAAGAGTCTAAATAACTATGTTGATAGAGCTTTGTCAAATGATTCTCAATTACATGAATGAGAAATTACTGCCACAACTGGCTATTGTATGCGTCATTGAACTTGGTTCGTTATTAATTTCCAACACCTGGTTCTCATAATTTAATAAATATACATTATTATTTAAATGTTCCATACCATAACATATGATGTTCTTATAAAATTAACAACATTTATTTCTAAAACATGAAAGTAAATCCCTCAGTATCTAAACAAAATATAGAAATTATGTTCATTGTAACACTAGGTACATTATAACATCCATGTAAAACCAAATTCACACCTATTGACATTTTGAGGTGGTACTTAACAATGCAAAGAGAAGCCTGCCTTGCACTATTGGAACGTCCTCCTATCCTCTTGAAATATTTTAGAATCAACTGGGTTCATGCATTTGAATACAAATATGAGCCCCAAAATATGTATCTAATTCCCAATGTTTATAAATTAAAATAGTTCACTTTATAATGATTGAACCTTTGGTTTATTCTTTCCTCTGGGAGTAGGTCCTCTTCCAATGACATGAATTTCTACATGCAAAGAAAACTACCTCCTTTTCCTTTACCTTCCTTTGGATGTTATTCTTCTTATTCTAACCATTCTTGGGAGATTTAGAATGTTTATAAATCATAAGCCCCTTTTCTTTGTCCTTCCTCTTCCTATTCACCATAAGGACCATGGGTTTGTCATGCCCCATATCCTTATCCAGTTAGTGAATCATGGTTAGATGTTATGATAAGATCATATTATTATTTCTCATATTTTAAATAATAATAAAACTAGATAAGTCCTTGTAATGTGCTGATAGTATCAGATATATATGCTATTCATCTGAAAATTTAATCCCTAAGATGTCCAGATGCTCAATGCTTCCAATAATCTTTACTACATGTGGTCCAACTGGGGAATACTATCCAAGCATAGTTGTGAAAAAAGAATTGGAGATCTCATCCCTCTCCTATCTCACCTTCTATTTATAGAGATCACAAAGGTGATACATCATGATATAAGAATTCATTTCCTCAGGTTTCTTCAAGAGATCATTAGTCATGGATGATAGCTTGAGGCACTGAAAATCCGTAGCATCCATAATATGTTTCTCATACATAGAGAGTTCCTCATTACTTGCTTTGTTTACAAGAAAAGCTATTAAATGATCATCCATCACATAATGTTTCCTCTCACAGAGAAGAATAACCCAAAGGTGCCTTTTCCACTCCTGGAAATTAGTGCTGGTGAGAAGGTTTTCCTTATTGAGTATGGATCACAATGATATGTTTGATATCATTTTTATTTATTTTTATAAAAATTTAGATGAAAAATGTTTTAGTACATTATCTTGATAAATTTAGACAAAAAAATAAATTAATATTCATTGGTCTCCCACTATTTTTTTGAAACCCAATATCCCTCACTATTGGCATTAGAATATCCTGTTTCTTGTTCATTCTAGTGTAAAGGATCCATATTTCCCTTTTAATTACCCCAAATTGGAATGGTCATGAAAATTGAAAGTATTTAGGTAGGAATTCAAAATTCCAACTACATTAACTCACATCTCCATGATCTATTGAGTGGACACCCCAATCCTGAAATCCTCAATTTTGGATTTCCTCCACTCTTGCCTCTCAGTAACACTATTTCCTACTGGGGAAGTCAAACATTGAAGAAAAATATGTTAGGTCAACAAAAAAACTCAAATTAGAATTTTTGGATAATTGAAATCACCCCAACTTGGGCTGGTCATATACTTTGAACTATGGTTTGATTCTAACTGAAGTAATGAGAGGCTATACCATCTAAATATTTTATTGATAGATATTACCTTTATGTGTAAATTTCCACTTATTATATTTTCACATTATTTTTAATATTATGAAGGATATACGTAAGTGACTAACCATATAATGATAATATTTACTCATAAGCCATTTTATTTTAGCTCCATCTTTTATTCTTGTTATTTAATTAATTTTGTGATAGCGTCAAACATCCAAAATGAATAACCATACAACAGATAGAAATAAAATAAAGGGTATGATCATTATCTATACTATTGGTTAGATAATCAAGCGGTTGATAAACCGACCATGACCTAGGGGAGAAACACCTTGAACCCGTTATGGTTTGTGTTTACATATTTCCACCTGTCCACCTTTGTATCTCCTTGGATTGGTTTCTCCTCATATCCTAGCATGAACTGCCTCCACTAACAGGGGAGATCTATAAATTATATAAGATTTTAACTCACATGCAGGTGGGTTGTAAAAACGGGGTTTACATAAAAGAAACCATGGTCACATAGTCCTTAAATATTAAAGAAGACAAGGCACAAATGCGAAATTTTTTAAGTAAATAAATTAATTAAAAGGGAACCAATCACATACAAAGGTCCGATCTTGCTCATGATTATCCACATACATGAAACAAATTATGCATTTAATAAAACTAGAATTATCTTAACAAATCATTATTATTAAGATAAATTACACTTGAATCAATTAATAATTATATTTAATTAATCAATTCTTTTTATCTTAATCCTTTTCTAAATTTTCTTGATATTATCATGTATAACCATGTACATAACTTATAACTTGGAGGCAACCCAGTGAATACCCATCCATAAATACCCAGAATGTATTTATAATTATATAAACTTTATTCTTTGTAACCTAAAACATACACGCCGAATTATAATTATAATGAAACTTATACATGATGTGAAGATATTTGAATATTATAGAGATATTAAATTAAACTTATATATATATAGATATATATCAAACACCTATCACATGTTGTTTATGAGATTTAGGCCCACATGAAGGTACATATATCAGTGGTTTACATAATATAATAATAATGTTTTTAAATATGTGTAATCCGGAAGAAATACACAACATGTAGATCTGACTACAAGGCTAGTACCCTCATCCCCATCCATCCGAAGTACACACAAGGGGAAACAGTGTGTAAGGTTTACATGTGAAATATTTGGAGAACACTATGTGTCCAAGGGGACACACATTGTGTATACTCTGTGTTACATGGTATCCTACTTGGAAAGCTGTGTAAGTGATACCTAACTTAACCCTAACCTAAAGGTACTACATGCCTTGTATAGTGGGCCAAACTGTGTGTAGTATAGCTAACTGTGCACTAGTTTTTCCTGGTTAACAGGTGGTGTAATAATTAACTACACTACGTGTCATTAATGCACGTGACTTTATGAATTACTGAATTACTCTGGCCATGTTTGAACACAATTACACAGTGTGAAATCTAGTTTACATGGTGTGTGTGGAATATTACACGTCATGAAATTTCGAATACACAGATTTTATTTTCGTGTTACCTGGACATAATTATCGACACATCCTAATGAGATCCACAATAAAATTTTAATCATAAAATTATGTGTTTATATTAAATCTATGATAATTGATAATGGAGGAACATATCTCGAAATTACAATTAAATAAATGATTAAACATGAAATGAAAAACTAAATTATTAACAAATAAATACTTAATGAATTATTCACATAATAAATATTAAAAATATTCTCTCTCTGATGCCACTAGTAGGATCTGGGCATAGTAGAAGCGTAGGATGGGCATGTACTGAAATTTCAAAATTTCCATGATCGATGATTTTTCCAAGATAAATATGACACAAAATGATAGATACATTTAAATGAATGAAGGATAAAAGTGAATGAAGATATCCCAAAATCAAGAAGAGAGGATCTTCATATTTTCATAAAAATTAATTTAATTAAATTGAAGAATTACCTACAAGGTGATTCTTTGTTTGGTTATGAATTCGACCAGGGTTCCAAGGTGCGTCTTCGTTTTGATATAGAATCTATGGTTAATAATCATCTAGAACTGATCTACATGTGCTCCATGTATCTCTACACATTATAGAAGGAGTATCTGGTTACTAGAGTTGAAAATCCTTGTGCTTATGATGTGTGCCTTTGATTTCCTTGAGAATCGCTTCCAAGGTGTTCTCCTAGATCCTATGTGGAAAGATCTCTCTATTTCTTGAGAGATTTTTTAGTGAGGGATGAGTTCTCTGGGCTCAAGAGATTTTCTCCAAGGATATTTTGAACACAAAGATTGGTTAGCTGGTGGAATAACCCCTTGGCTAATTTGAGAATAATAAAAAAATGGGGAATTCAGTTCAACATGTAATAATAATTAATTATCATGTGTGTTGTTACTTATTTTAGTATTCCATGTGAAACCCCCATGTCATATAATAATATTAATGGTTTTATTTACCTGACATGTTCTTAAATTTCATGTTTTATTTAAATATAATTTAACCAAATAATATTTAATATTATTTTTCATCAAACCCATAATGTAATCCACAAATCCTCCTTAATATTTATTGGGACTTGAATAATTACTATTTATTTATTAAATAAATATAACTGCATTATTCATCTTTAAATAAATATTATGCTAGCAATATATTCTATATAATTACTAGTGATGAAATAAGTGTGATCAAGAATATGTGAATAATTATTAAACCAAAACCAGGAACAAATGTTTATTCAATATATTAACTAATAAATTATTTAACTAAGATACTGGATACACTTAGAGTGTGGCACTATATTCCTCTTTCTCATTTGCATTAGGTGGGCTTTCCTAAAGTACACAATTACTATCTAGATGTAGTTTAAGGAAACTAAAATAAGGAAGTTGATGTCACAACACCATGTCACCTCATATGAATGATTAATGTCTAATATAATCCCTTATACCTAATACCTCCAATCAAGATGGTTGCTTTAAAGTTCCCTCAACCCATGCGCTCGATTTATCATTGTTTGTATTCCTGGAATTGAACATTCCTAGAGAATACCATGGCCATTGATTTAGTTAGGCTTTATCAATTCCATCAAAGGGCCTGAGATATCTACATCTTTTGAAGTGAAAAATCCTTTATCACCTTATTAATTAATTTAGTATTACTCGTGACACACCCATCATGTACTACCTCATCGTGAACATATGTCATCACAGATTTCATCAATACATCTAAGTGAATTAGTCGTAATACCTATTTAAAATAATAATAAGTTAGATGGACCAATACATACATCTATAGATAGGAACATATAATGACACTTATGAATGTTGATTTTCTAATGGAGGGTCTTTATCTCACAATATCCTCCTCGTTATTCCAATAGGGCCCCCACCATGAGAAGGTGCCTCAAATTTTCATGAGTCCCAACCCCCAAGAGCCTATATTATTTGTGACCCTTGAAAATAAATCTTCCAGCCATAGAACATATATTCAAGAATAGTGTCATGGATCTTCCGGGTCCTCATCGTAGTAGGGTTCCTCTATGAACTTTGAGTACGAAATCTATTATTACAAAATTATCACATACAATGTCACACAGAAGAAAAATCATGAGGTGAAAAATATTTTATTAATATTCATCCAATAAATACATGTTTATCATAAATTAAAAAGAAGTTGGTTTCTAGTGGACCAACTCCAACAAGATGGTCTATAAGAGATTAAGTCTAAGCTTATAATCCTAATGTTAGTAGATGAATATTTTTTCTTTTTTTTTCCATTTATTAAAATGTTGTATAAGACTATTTCCTTATATTCTATATACTTTTTATTTTTTAATTCAATCATGGGGTGATCATCTAGTTTTATACGATATTGACTCAGCTTCCACCGATTGGTTATAGTGGATGATTTTTAGTTATTTGGTTGCTACTTATTTATTACATTTTCTAATGTTTATCATTATTATCTACCTTTGTGGCATACTCTAATAATATGGGTATATTATCCCACTATATGACTATTTACCCTAATTTTTAGTCATCAACCTCAAGTGTACATGGTGTAACAATTGAGGCCAATTGGCCATGTTGATTAGGGCATCACTTAGTGGATTTTTTGTAAAGTTATTATGCTACATACATACATGTTGTCAATGAACACCAACATATTCTCATGCTACTATTACTAATTATGATGTTCCAACTCTTTTGGTCAATCTCTATATGATCCCAACTTGATGTATCATCCACTGATAATACTCTATAATAGAAAATTAATATTGTCACATATAATATCTGATTAGGATTGTTGATGAAATCCCCACAATAAAATTGAATTTGGTTGGATTTGATCAAGGAAAAATACAAATCATTTTTCCTTTATTTATACTTGTTTAATTTTCTCATTGTATGTATAATTTATAAAAAAATCATTCACTCAAGCTATCATCTACCCCTCCTCCATCTCATCCAAAATATACCATGTTTATGAATTATAGTCATCCAATGTTATAATGTATCAACCATGGGGACTAGAAGATTCACCCATGAAGTTATGCCCTAATGTTGTCATCTATAAAACAACTAAACATGTCCCATGTTTAACTGGAACATGGAAAAAATGTAAATATTGGAAGAAGGCGTATATATCCACAATACATAAAAACAAAATCACAATGGGATGAAATTAAATTTGATAGAAGAAGTTATAAATACCAAAGAAACATGTGAACATCGATCACCACCAAACATACCATCATTGAAGGCATCAGTGACCAAGAATGACTAGAAAACTATAAGATGAAACTATATATTCTTCAGTCTGATAAACCCAAATATAAAAACACCTAAGTAAAAAATAAGGGTGTGATTAAAAATCCCAATAGTATCTCACTAATTAAACTATAAAAAGTGTAATATAAAGTAAACATTAGTTATAACAATAAAAAAAAACAATTTTATAATGATTTCCCAAAAAATATATTTTTTAAATAACTAAACATTTGGTTTTTTATAAAAGCATTTAAAAATATAAAAAAAGGAATATGGAATGTGTGCATAAGACATCAAGTGATCATAAGAAAAACTATCCCTCAATAAGTTATAAGATAAACAATTGAGAATTACCATGATGAAATAAAATAACATTTGTAAAACTAAGCCAAAATGTCAATGAAACCCATTTGAGAAATATCCAATGGGAATTCATACTGGACAAAAAAATTAATCCTAAACTAGAAAGAGAATGGGTCCAAATGATATTGATTCTGAGAGGACCAGTTTGGGATATACCAAACACCAAGAGGGGGGGGGGGGGTTGTATCAGTGTTGGGGACTTTTTAAACCAATTTCAACTTTTATCCATGTACCTCTTGACCTATTTGGATCTTGATTCTCTTATTATCTTTTCCCTCTCGCATGCAATAATAGAAAGCATTAAAAATATACACAAGATATTTTTACAAGGTTCACCACTCAATAAGAGTAGCTACATCCTTGCCATGCATGGTAATGACCAGTGCACGTATTCTCCACTACAATGTAATATGCTGTTACAATAGAGTGGCTAGGAAAACAATCCTCTTGCCAGTGTAAGTCCCTACACTTCGGAGGGGGGTGGGAAACAATCCTCTTCCCTGGAATGGTTATAGCCTAGTCCAACTTCAAGACTCTAGCGGGTTATTTATACTGCTTATAGAGACAGTCTTCTTCCTTCTTGATAAGGTAGGTTCTGATCTTGGTCTTCTTTAGTGATCTTCATTTAATTACTTGCAAAGCAGTAGGCAAGAAATTATTCATTCTTTCTTTCTATTCTTCTCTAGTGCAACACCAACTGCACTACACCTTTTCTTTCTTCTTATTAGTGCAATAACCAAATGCACTAAATCTTATTATCTATTATTCTTAGCACTATAATCAACTATACTAAGTCTTCTTCTCTCTTCTTGGCCAGAATCACATATACCAATGTGATTATTCAGAAACTTAGGATCAGCTCACATAGCATCATCTGAATTGAACTGCCCTAAATAATTGTAGGCTTAAATTGGGCATACTCTATTCTTTGTCTTCTTCTTCTCTTCTTTCTATGGAGGAAAACTGTATGCTGCACACTCTTCTACTTCTTCTGCTTCTTCAATGAAAAAACCAGCTGCACTAAAACCTACTCTTCTTTACACGTTCTCTTTCAGTGAAAAACCACCTGCACCGAGCTCTTCTTCTTCTTATTCTTGCTAGAATCAAAATTTCTATTTGTGATTATAAAAACAATGAATTATAGACCAACTTAGAATAATCGAAGTTGAATAGAAGCTGGTAATAACTTTTAGAACAACACACAGCTTGCACGCCAATCGTTACATGCATGACACCCTGCTTGCGTGCCTCCCTGCTTGCGCGACTCCCTACTTGCGCACCATCAAATACTTGCGCACCACAATTGTTCACATATCACAACTTGCGCACCACCTTTGTATTAGACACACTCCCTACTTGCGCACCTCTGACAACTTTCACACCAAAACTTGCGCGACTTAACTTGCGCGTCACAACTTGTGTGCCAAAACTTACGTGACACAACTTACGCGCCACCCTATATGCACACCTTTGAAATAACCCTCAGCTTACATGCCACTTCAGATTGCATGCCACCTTCTACAATTGTGCGATTAGAGCTCAAATTTTCTTTTAAGTGTTAATCCTTAGAAAAATGAGGAGGCTAGTCATCTATTTATAGGCATGTTGGTGACTTGCACGCCACATAAACTTGCGTGCGGTTCCTACTTGCGCACCGCTCCATCACATGTGCACCGATCAATCACTTGCGCGCCCTTCCATCACTAGTGCGAAACTTTATTTCCATTGAAATATTTTGATATGATGATGTTGAAATATGACTTGTGCTCAACATACACTTGTGCAGCACTTATACTTGCGCGCCACACTTGTGCTCCCCTTATACTTGCCTGCCACACTTGCGCGCCACTTATACTTGCGCGCCACTTTTTGAGTTGTGTGCTAATATATAATTGCATGACAATACTTGCACGAAAATACTTGCGTGCCACTATTGACTTGAGCACCACTTTATTTGATTTTCCAAAAACACTTCTTTACTCTCTCTACTCTTCATAAGGCTTGCATCACAAGTTCTCCAAACTTATGATATTTGTGAAATACAAATCCGCAAAGCATCGCCATAGTTTTTGTCCATTAATTTTGGAATATTAATTCCAACATACTTCTTCATCCTCACTTAAAATACTCAATTCCTTTTGGAGTGTTAATTCCAAAGAAATCCAATCATCTCTCTTCATCCAAAAGTGGAGGCTTGAAGCTTCTTCAAATACCTTCAATGTTGCAGACAATGTATCACCTTTGATACATGTATTTGTAACTTTAAGAATAGTGAAAAAATCATATAATTTCAAGGCAATGTGTAATTCATGACCTTATTATAATGGAAATTCCTTCCACACTCTCTCTTCTTCTTCTTCAGCCATCATTCTCTACTTCAGTCAAATCATATAATTCTTTTCTTCAAGAAATCTCTTGCATGGTTCTCATGAAATCGTGAAGCATTGCATGGTATTATTTAAACCCTCATTATTCTTCAATCATCCTTAGATGGATGATACTTCACCATTCTTCATTGTTCTAAACAATGTGTCACCTTTGACACAAGTTATTTGAACTTAGTATCTGTTTAACAATCATCTGAATTAATCTTCTTAGATAATTTCTCAAGTATGACATCCAATGCTATGATTCCATAACAATTCACTAGGCAAACTCACTTCAGCCAATCTCCACTATATATTTAATCCCTCTTCATCTCCTTCTTCATTTTGACAAGTATTGACAACTGTTGACAACAAATACAATCTTTATACACAAAGTGGTCCCAAAAATCTCCCCCTTTTTATTTTGTTGTCAATACCACAAAGTCTCCTCAAATGAATTTGTCAATGTCAAAATAAGAATCTTCTCTCTCCCCTTTACTTGTTACTCTCCCCCTTTCATTTCAAACTTTCATTTCACTTTCTCTCCCCCTTATTGATGACTATTGACAACTATTGACAACAAATAAAATCTTCATACACAAAGCGGTCCCAACAATCTCCCCCTTTGTATTTTGTTTTCAATACCACAAATTCTCCTTAAATTAATGTGTCAATGTCAAAATAAGAATCTTCTCTCTCCCATTTACTTGTAACTCTCCCCCTTTCATTTCAAACTTTCATTTCACTTTCTATCCCCCTTATTGACAAGAAATAAAAAGTTCATGGTAGAGAGGGTATAAGTCCTTACTTAAGAAGTGTGCCATAAATTGTTTCAATCTAAGTCTACATGAGCAAAGCTCAATGTAGAAAACAAGAGAATTTCATTTAGACAACAAATCTATCCATTATCCACTGATCATGATACCTCATGAGATGAGATATCCTACACTTGTCTTCAAGGGTTTTCCACTTTCATTCCAGAACAAAGATATTGAATGTGATAGGAAATAATAAATCCTGAAATTCATTTTCCAATGACATTATCTTCAGAAAATCTTCAGAGTAATTGAATTTTTTACCAACTGATATTGATACAGATTGAGATAATGACTCTGACAGCTTCTTCACATGTCTCCCCCTCAAGGGAACACTTCTCCTTACTGAATCCCAGGTTTTCTCCCTGAGATATTACTTCACCTTAAATTAATTGTATGATAATAGAAAATAAAATACACAAAGATTTAATGGAATGAGGTGGATCCTCTTTTCTCCATCAATATGAACAACAAGGTTGAGATTATCTTCTCAACCCAGATGCTTTATTCTTCACACTTTCACAACTGATCTTCAATACTGACTATGATTGTGTGGACCTCACTATTTCTTCCATCTCTTTGTGTGTGAATCTTATTTCTTCAAGGGATTTATAAATCAATAGAATATCCTGGTCCAAATTTCATCTTTTTGATGAATTCTTATTGGGACGGAGTAAATTCAATTCATATTTTAATAGAATGACCAGCCTTGTTGCACCTCACACACAGAACTTCCTTTTCTTCATGTAGAATATTCTTTTTTTCTTTTAGCACAAGTATTAGCCTGTGAATCTTCCATTTTTCTCATTCTTTAAAAACCTTCTGGACAAACCACCAAAATATCATTAGGGACTGATGCATCAAGATTGGATCTTCTATATGGATTTTTCTGAGTGGTTCTTTTGGATGCACCACCCTTCACCTTCTTGGATTTAGAATCCAAGGACTTTTCATCTTTCCTTCTTGAAATCCTCTTGGGATAATTTGTTTTCACATTATTCATCTGATTTCATTCCAAGGATGCTTCTTCATTCTTACCCAGATTCTATGGTTTTCTTTTCTTATACGTACATGCACCATTCATATGACCACTCCTACTGAATACCTCACAAATGTTATCTAAAATTCCAAATCTGTTTGCAGTATACATATGATTTTAGATCTGTGTATGTTTCTTGTTGTTCTCTAGATTTCTCCCCCTTTATATGGGATTTCTCTATGCTTTACATTTAAGGAATTGTACCAACAATCTAGTGCAAAATGCCCAAATATATTATTACACCAGCATTGACCAACAAACCTTGACTTCTTTCCATCTTCTTTATAAGGTTTCTGAATATTTATCTTAGTACATTGTTCCTTCTATGGGAAGATATCTTACACACTCTTTCCCTTATCCACCATAGCCATGGTGGTAGGTTTCTTCTCACTTTTCTTCATCCATACTTTTTTAGAATTTTTCTTCCAACCCGTACATTTTTTAGAAACAATAACATTAGTACAAGTTGGTATGGATGGTACCTTTACTTTCTCAGCTGATTTTGATAGATCAATGAGTGAAGACATGATCTTCTTATCACGTGTTGAAGGTCTTTTGACAGTATAATCCTCCATTGATCATTGAATACTAACAATAACTATTTCCTTCTTTTGTGGAGAGTCAATATGTGTCTTATCAAGATTGATAAACTCAGCTTCCAATTATAGACATCTCATATTGAGTATGACTAACTGGTCTTCAATCATAGTCATTTTCTCTTCACAAGCCTTATTTAATCTTTCAAATTCATCTTCATGCATCTTTACTTTGTTTTGTAACAAAGAGTCAAGTTCTTTGATCTTCTTGGAGTTTTCTTCCAAATATATCTCCTTGACATCATTGCTCTTTTTCATCTCATCTTCAAGTGCATGGATCTTCTCTTCTAGAGGCTTGTTTACTCCCTCTTTCTCTTCAACATCTTTGAACCACTTTGAAGAACTTAC
This sequence comes from Viscum album, assembly GCA_963277665.1. Lineage (NCBI taxonomy): Eukaryota > Viridiplantae > Streptophyta > Magnoliopsida > Santalales > Viscaceae > Viscum > Viscum album. The sequence goes on from OY728157.1 coordinate 2,002,384,642, forward strand.
TTCAGATACCTTATTTTTTTCTTCAAAGGCTCCAACATGTCCGGAGAGATTTAAACATTTGACAATTTTTGCTTGTAAGGATTTCTCTAAAGCATCAGTTTCTTCTTCTAGTTGAGTGATATTTTCCTGAATGCATTGAAATACTCTATAAACAAGAGATTCACTCCCTTCAAGAATACCATTAAGATCATTCTTAATCTGTCAACTGATATTTCTTGAGATGTTATAGATTGATCATCACCACTTGTGCCATCATTTTCATCATGAGAATAATTTCCAAATGTACTAACACATTCCTCCTTATCATTTGAGGTAAGAAGGTTATCCATCCTCTTGGTGGGTACTTGAGCCACCTTCTCATAACTTTCCAAGTCTAGTGTGTCTTCAATGTCTTCCAGATATAGAGAACCAGATACATCCTCTTCTTTAGATAGGAGGGACTTCTTCTTCAACTTTCTATTCCCTTTTTTTCATGTTCATTATGGTCTTGGTAGATATAGCCTTATGATCAAAGGTAACTAAATCTTCACCAACAATTCTCTTCATTGTTGACTCAGGAAAGATAGTCAAATCTTCAAAAGGGAATAGCTTCACTTTAGAGAATCCAATAGAGGCGAACCTTCCCCTGATACCAATTGAGAGGACCAGTTTGGGATATACCTAACACTGAGAGGGGTGTGAATCAGTGTTGGGGAGTTTTTATACCAATTTAAACTTTTATCCCTTTACCTCTTGACCTGTTAGGATCTTGATTCTCTTATTCTATTTTCCCTGTCACATGAAACAATAGAAAGTAGTAAAAATATGCACACAATATTTTTACAAGGTTCACCACTCAATAAGAGTAGCTATGTCCTTTACATGCATGGTAATGACCAGTGAACAGATTCTCCACTATAATGTAATATATTGTTACAATGGAGTGTCTAGGAAAACAATCCTCTAGCCAGTGTAAGTCCCTACACTTTGGAGGGGGTGGGAAAGAATCCTCTTCCCTAGACTGGTTATAACCTATTCTAACTTGGAGCCTCTAGCTCGTTCTTTATACTGCCTATGGAGACAATCTTCTTCCTTCTTGATAAGGGAGGTTCTGCTCTTGGTCTTCTTTATTGATCTTCACATGATTACTTTCAATGTAGTAGGAAACAAATTCTCCATTCTTTCTTTCTCTTCTTCTCTAGTGAAACACCAACTGCACTACACTTTTTCTTTCTTCTTCTTAGTGTAATAACCAACTACACTAAATCTTCTTCTCTCTTCTTCTTAGTATAATAACCAACTTCACTAAATCTTCTTCTCTCTTCTTGGCCAGAATCACATATACCAATGTGATTATTCAGAAATTGAGGATCAGCTCACATAGAATCATCTGAATTGAAATTCACTAAATAATTGTAGGCTTCAATTGGGAATAATATGTTCTTTTCTTCTTCTTCTTCTCTTCTTTCTATGCAGCAAACCTGTAATCTGCACAATCTTCTTCTTCTTCTTCTTCTTCTTCTGCTTCTTCAATGCAAAAACCAGCTGCATTGAAACCTACTCTTCTTCACATGTTCTCTTTTTGTGCAAAACCCCCTGCACCGAGATCTTCTTCTTATTTCTCTTTCTAGAATCACAAGTTCTCATTGTTATTATAAAAATAATGAATCATAGATCAACTTAGAATCATCACAGTTGAACAGAATCTGGTAAGAAATTCTAGAACAACATACATCTTGTGCCCCAATCCTTACTTGAATGCCACCCTGCTTGCGCGCCTCCCTGCTTGCACGCCTCCCTACTTGCGCACTATCAAATACTTGCACACCACAATTGTTCACATCTCACAACTTGCGTGCCACCTTTGGCTTATCCACACTCCCTTCTAGAGCACCTCTGACAACTTGCATGCCAAAACTTGTATGCCGCAACTTGCGCATCACAACTTGTACGGAAAAACTTGCGTGCCACCCTACTTACATGCCACCCTACTTGCGCGCCTTTGAAATAAACCTCAGCTTGAACACCACATCAGCTTGCACGCCACCTTCTACACTTGCACAATCAGAGCTCAAATTTTCTCTTAAGTGTTGAGCCTTAGAAAAATGAGGAGGCTAGTCATCTATTTATAGGCATGTTGGTGACTTGCTCTCCACATACACTTGTGCACCGTTCCTACTTGCGCGCCGCTCCATCACTTGTGCGCCACTCCATCACTTGCACGCCCTTCCATAACTAGTTTGGTACTTTATTTCCTTTTTCATATTTTGATATGATGATGCTGAAATATGACTTGTGCGCAATATACACATACGTGCCGCTAATACTTACACGCCACACTTGCGCGCCCCTTATAATTGCGCACCACACTTGCGTACCACTTATACTTGCGCGCCACTTTATGACTTGAGCGTAAATATATACTTGCGCGCCAATACTTTCACACCGCTCTTGAATTGCGTGCCACTTTCTTTCCTTTTCCAAAAAAACTTCTTTACTCTTTCTACTCTTCATAAGGCTTGCATCAAAAGTTCTCCAAAATTCTGATATTTTTGAAATACAAATCATAAAATCATCGTCATAGTTTTTGTCCATTATTTTTGGAATATGAATTCCAACGTACTTATTCACCCTCACGTAGAATCCTCAATTCCTTTTGGAGTGTTAACTCCAAAGAACTCCAATCATCTCTCTTCATCCAAAAGTGGAGGATTGAAGGTTCTCCAAACACCTTCAATGTTACAGACAATGTATCACCTTTGATACATGTATTTGGAACTTTAAGAACAATGAAACAATCATCTAATTTCAAGGAAATGTGTAATTCATGACCTTCTTATAATGCCATTTCCTTCCACTCTCTCTATTCTTCTTCAACCATCAATCTCTACTTTATTCAAATCATATGATTCTTTTCTTCAAGAAAGATCTTTCATGGTTCTCATGCAATCGTGAAGCATTGAATGGTATTATTTAAATCCTCATTCTTCTTCAATCATCCTTAGATGGATTATACTTTAGCATTCTTCATTGTTGTAAACAATGTGTCACCTTTGACACAAGTTCTTTGAACTTAGTATCAGTTCAACAATCGTATGAATTAATATTCTTAGAGAATTGCTCAAGTATGACATCCAATGCTATGATTCCATAACAATTATCTAGTAAAACTCACTTAGGCCAATATCCACTATTGTTTTAGTGCTTCTTCACCTCCTTCTTCATTTTGACTAGTATTGACAACTGTTGACAACAAATACAATATTCATACACAAAGTGGTCCCAACAGATTCCCATAATTATATGCCAATATCACAAAACCTCTAGGGGAATTACACACACTAAAGCAACATGTCCATTTCCCAACCTTCCCAAAGTCTTAAATGTACCATGCCTTAAAAACCCATTTTAAAACCATATTCGTAATTTATTAATCTTTATCTTAATAATGATTCAACACATAAATTATTGATAACCCATATTTAATCCAAAACCAACCTTGAGGTATTTTAACCACACATATTGTGCTAAAAATATTTTAATAGAAAATACTTTTAAAAATATAGATTTAATGAATAATATTAAACTTGATATAAAAAAACTTTTCCAAAACAAAAACTATGGAATAAAAATAACATATAGTTATTTATGAATTATAACATTTTTATGGAGACACATACCCTATGATCAGAATGAAAACATCTAGGATTGATCTCTTGATTTTCAATGTTGATTAAAATAAAAAAGAGAAGGAAATCAAAGAGAGCTCTTGGGATCCTATGATATAATTATAAAAACAAGAATAAATCATAATTTTTAGGGGCTTTGAGTATTTTTACTCTTTCTAGAAAATACAGCAGCATATAATATCCTCAAAGACTAGGTCACAAAGCCTATAGACTGTTCCACAAAGCCTCATGTCCACCCTATAGTCACCCTCTACCAACTTTCCTAGGAGATACACATTGTAGCCCTTCCAAAATAAAATTAACATTTGGTTAAGGATATGGTATAGATGATGAAACCTTGCTGTAGTACCAAGACAATAGATTAGTGGGTAATGAAACATCACAACTCCATTTTTTGGGGGTGCAGGATTGATTAAAACCAATTAAAACAACTCTAGGAACACCAATACACTATCTCTACCCCCATATTGTATGGATCACATTATCATAGTGGATCTACCACAACCCCATATCAATAATTCATATATTTCTAAAAGGATTCTATCTTAGAAAAGGCATCTCATAGACTCCAAGTCACTACACTCTTAACCACATCATATTCATAATTTCCAATGAGACAACAATCATTTTCAAATATATTCAATTGATATTCCTCCTTACCAAAATTTTAAATGATATCTGAGTAACCAACATACCACAATACAAACATACCCTACTTACACAACCAATGGTGTCCCCAGAAAGGAATAATCTAAGATAAAACCATATTACATAAATAAAACTCTAGAGGCTGAGGATGTTGTTCCACATATGAATTTATATGACTCTACTCCATGACCAATCTCCTCCAAATCATCTTCATCTTTTTCATCATCTCTGGAACAAATCTCAGTCCATCCTAGGACCACACTCCCAACTCATTCTAGTATAATAGATATCTATATGGTCTCCCATATATTATGTCAAAAGATTCTATCATAATTGAGTAATGAAAATATTGTTATAGGAACATTCATCCAGATGAAGATTCATTTCCAAAGAACATCCAAAATTTATCATTCTCTCATAGATCATATCTTTGACAACATAAAAATATAACCTTATTTAAACATTATTCTGAATATGACATGTCATGTTTAATTTAAACTAGTAACTCACCACATCTTTTAATATCATCCAAAACCTAGATATAAACGGCATGTCCCTATCAGCAAAAATTATATAGGGAAACCCATGATGTATTTGAACCTAATCTATATACAAGTTGCTATGTTTCTTCACCATCACTATCTAATCTTTATGGAGGAAACAAGTATGATCTTGTTATCTGATCAATGATCATCCTTATCATATCCTTCCCATTATAATTCCATGTTAAAAAATGATGAATTCCATGGAAATATCTTACAATGTCCATACATTAATAGGTAAATGTTCTACAATACCATTAGGTCCTTGATTTTTTTGGAATAATCTAATGATATGTTAGGTATTGGGATATGAAAGATACAAGACTACCATATCATTCATAACCACCAATTATGATGTTTTAAATCATGATACAACATGGTTGTCAGTGTCTGTATTAACCAGCTAGATTGGTTTCCATCATTCATCAATTCCAGCCTTATAGAATTTGGAATAACTATCCTACCTCAAACACCTGATTCACCAACAAGAGAGAAAGAGCACTCATATGATATCTCCCTACTATTTAGAATTTTATTAAGTAATAATTTTTTTTATATGTAAAATATTTGATCCATCCTCACTAATAAAGTTAATATTCAGTATTTGATGAATCTAAAAATACATATTGAACATCATCTTCATCTCCAATGATAATGTCATTGAAAAAATTCATAATAGGACACTGTCCTGTTGATTCATTCAATTATTATGTTGGATATTTCTTTCTCAATTCATCCAAAAACATTCTTCTTCCTAATATTACAATAAATATCAAAACTAAAATAATAGACATAATCATCCCAACAACTATCTCATATGATCATATCCCTCCTAGATAAAATATAATTTAGACTCTAATTATAATAATTTATTATTAACTTCTTCCCAAATTGATTGTGATTCCACAATATGAGTGCATGCATAACTAATACCCACTCCAGTTTAGTGGTGGGGAATTACTCCTCATTAGGTAACAACTAGAGAGATATATATGATAGAAAATGATTTCTCTATATCGACCCACACCCTAAATTTGTACCAGAAACGTTGCGTAAAACACCATAACTAGAACATGTTCCCAAAAAAAATAAAAACTATAGTTGAAGTATACCATAAAATTAGTTTCTCATAATATCATTGACATTTTTCAGCCAAATAATAAATTACACCAATAGTGGTTAATGATTTTATAGATGTTTTATGTTTGGAAAATTCATTAATAAACTGTATATAATTACCCCTAAATCCAATGAAACTATTGTTCTCAAATTAATTTTGGGGTTGCTACCACAAAATAAACACTTTAATATTTTCTTGACCCACTGGTGCTACTCATCTAACATTAAGTGAACTAAAATATAATAGAAAATCAGGAATATTTTATGAGTATAATCACAAATGAAATAGTTTTTCAATCAACTCTATAAATACAACAATATAGTTAGTGATATCGAATGGAATTTAAAGAAACTAAAAATCCTTATACTATCTCATAATAATTTTCATCGTTACACACTCTTATCAAACTCTAAACTAGTGGTACCTTGATTGGTGGTCAATCCATGAAACCCCAAAATCCCACTGTTATTAATAATGATATTATCAATTCATTGAAAGGGAAACATGATCCCAATGATCACATGATTGAGATTTTAAAAATCAATATGAATTCTAAGGATTCTTTTAAACATTTTAGATAATAGGATAAGAAAATACCATGGAAACACGCTCAGATGAATAAATCCCATTTAATAAAGGTATGTAGGTTAAACCATAGGTTCCATCAACTATATTGGTTTGATATTATTTAATGGTATAAAAATGATCATCTAACCAATGAGTAGGTTAATATTCAACTCATCCTCACTCTATGGTGGTAACCAAGAAATATAGTCCAAAAATTCCTAAGTGTATTAAGTCACAAAAATCTAAATTGGAACTAAAAAATATATATCATCATAATAAAGAAACACCATTGATAAGTAGAATGGGATCATAACTTCATAAGTTAAACTTTTTCCCCTTCTCCTAAAACAAGAATCCCACTCACTCAAAAAGACATGAGAGAATCCATTGGGAGAAATAAATTGATCTCGATGATGATAAAAGATGACCTGTTACTTACCACCAATAATTTAATCCATTCTAATAACCACATAGAATATATTATGATCAATAACCATGAAATCATAGAAAACATCAATGTCATCTATCATCACAAGACATAATGGACATTTGAAACTTGTTCATAACTCTTCACAGTGGTTTGTAGAGATTAAATAATAATGGCATGAGATCTAAAGGATATTAAAACATTTAAAACATAATTGAATATATATAAAATTAGTATCAAATTTATCAATCAAAACCAGTACCATAGAGGAAGAAATTAACACATTACCTCTCACTTATTTGGCCCTTCCACAGATTCCTCTAGTGTATAATCCACTAAGTAATGACATCTGACCTCAATTAATCCTTGGTATTTATTTTTTATATGAACTAACCCATTGAAATGATGGTAATAAAAACAAAAAAATGGAACAATTATAATGATACTATGAAAATTTTGGTGAGATTGGATAAAGTCGAAACACATTGGGAAATCATTCCCCAAAAATATGTGAGATATCCATGTTGTCCATATTGATAAAAAATATTGGGAGGCTTCATAAATTTAGTGTAGGTATTAATAGGATATACACACTAATAAATCACAACCTTGCACCATCCTAAAAAATCACATGAAACTGGTGAAAAAATGGAGACCCTTATATTTCCGTCTTTAGCCAAAAGGGACACCCTGGCAACCAAATGCAGTAATAGATGCTCCAAATTTTCCTATTTTTTCTATATGTATTTCTCAAAAATATTATCTATGTAAATATACTATAAAAATTTCCTAAAGAATAAGATCATCAACATTGAAAAATTAATGGTCCCTAGATTAATCTCAAACATCAAATAATTATGATAGTCAGTTGGGAAAATCATCTGTTCTAGTTGTACAAGCTTAGAGAAACGAGTGGAATACTACACCATAGTACTATTCCTATCCTCTAATGTATGAATATCCTAGTTCATTTCAACATGAAATGTTTCATGATAAATCTACAGACTGAATATTTTCTTAAATTATGTCTATGTAATATCATAATGTAATTTAGCCTTCACAAAAGAATCCTAACACCCCCTTCTCAGACCCTTAAGAAATAATGTAGAATTTTTTTATATTCATAATGATCTTTAAGAAGATTTATTATCCTTATATTCATACCAATCCAATAATTAGATTCATAGGGTCCCTTTTCACCATGGAATATGGGTGTATTCTTATTAGTTAATTTTAGACCATGATCCAATTTTTATCTAGAGTTCCCAATACCTACTCAACTGGGAGTCTAAATGGTGAGGATAACATATTCCACTGAAGAGGGTACCAATGGAGGATTATATTTTAGAACATACCTCATAGTAACTATCTTGGATCTAGAAGGGCTCTAAATTAATGTATTATCTGATCAAATATATAACAATAACTAATGAGCTAAAGAGAAACCATTAAATCATAATAACACTCCATGAATCCATATAAATTACTTTAAAAAACAATAATTTAAAGTAATTATACATTAATAAAATGATATTAAACACTTTAGGAAGGAAAATTTCTATTTAAATAATCCCCAAATCTATTAGATTAAAATATCCCTAAATTCAAATTCACAGTCTTTGAAAAAATACCATACCTCTCTTGGTAACTCAAGTTTCGACATAGAAGTTGGCTACCCAAGTTTCCCTCTGCACATAAAATAAAAATTTAGATGGTATTAATACTTTTCTATTAATTACCCTGAACAAACCTTGATTGTTTCACCACTCTTCATGATGTGTATAAGAACTGATACCATTTCGTAATGAACTAAAACTGGATAACTAGAAAAGTCACCCAAGAAGTTCCACCATAAGATGAGTATCAAAAACAGCTAAGAATCTCTCACGTATAACATGAATAAGGAAATCCAATACAATACATTATGTAAAATCATGATTTATTAAAAGGAAACAAAATTTTTGACAGATTACAATTTACTCTACATTAAGCTCAAATAAAAAATGATTATTATTAATTAAATGTAACCCTAATATGCAAGACATTAAATTGGTGGTAATAAATATGATTCAATAATTTTTGTAATATATATTAATGTATTACTCTATATAAATGTATTGAATTTTTTTATTAAATAAGAAAATAATTTTTAGTAATGCCATTTTATTCTTTAAAATCATATTTTCAAAAAAATGATTTATATATCTTTTTATCTAAAAATAATATAATTAATTTAATCAAATTTAATAAAAATTAATTGATAAAGAGAAATTTAAATTCCAAATCATCATATCAAAATTAGCCAATGGTGAAATTTTGACAATTTTTCAAATTGTTTGATTGTTCAATTAACAGTGAAATATAAGCATCCTTCTTGAAAATTACATTGTCCAAGTATTTAATAATTTAAATACTTATTTTTATTTATATTTTAATTTATTTATTTCACTTTTATTGATAATAATGAAATTATGTTTTTTGGAAATTTATTTTATATTTGAAATTCACATAAAATCATTTTAAATTTTTATTAGGCATTTTTGTGAAAACCCATTTTTCATTTCACTTTGAACATTTAATTTTAAATTGAAAAATGAAACATTTGTGTTTGGAATTTATTAAAACTAAATCAAAATTTTTTAATCTATAAGAATAATTTTAATAAATTGATCCATAATATTTTTCTTCAATATGAACTAAAATATTTTTAATTTTATTACCATAGAAAAGGGCACAACGAGAAATTTTGTTTATAAATAAAATTATTTGAATAATAAAATGACCCAAATAGTTACCAAAATATTATTAGATGAAAATATAATGAATATAATCATCACATGAATTTATTACCTTTTAGGCCACTTGGATGAGATTGTGACCTTTATATATTTTTTTAAAATAAACATCAATATTATCATGAGATATTTTTTAATAACTATAATATCTCTAATATAGTGTTATGTCAATATTTTATTAGACTATAAAAAGTTTTCTTTCAAGATACATGATATATATTCATCACATTATTTTTTTTAAAAATTTTGTATTGAAATTATTACATTAAATTCTTACACAACAATGATGTAGTTCTTTTTAAATTAATGAAAAAATCAAATAAATGATATTATATTATAAAAATTATAATTTGAGTTTTATAAAGGGATAAATTAATTTTCTAGATGAACATGACATTTTATTAGTACAAGGAAATATATTTATCAAAATTATAAGTGTTTTCTTCATATTATTGAAGTTATGTTGTTTGGAAAGTAATATTAATTCGAATAATAATTTTTTAATAAAAAAATATATTTTATTAAATGATGTAGAATTCATAAAAATATTATATTCATTTATATGAATGTAATTGTAATGTCCTGAACCCGGATGCCACTCAAAATGGTAACCTGAGCCCGGTTAGTCACATGACCAAAAGCACATCTCCCCAAACGCCATAGGCTTACGACCAGAATTGAGGGCCTAGGTGAGCCATTGGGGGTAATATTCCATCAATTCCAAATCATCCCAATGGATGTCAAAACGTACAGTAAATAGTGAAAGGAAAATAAACATCAATCAATTGAAATTAAGGCGATTAAGAGAGAAATACATAACAATAACCAGAAGTGTCTCATATAAAAAATGATGAGGATGATATATGTATCTAGAAAGAATCCAAAGTAGGTACATGAAAATTTAATATAGTACTGGTATCCAAAAAAGAAGAAAAGACCAAAAAGGAATCCCTACCTCGCAAGTCTCAGCTTGGTCCTACGCACTAATGCCACAGTCAACAACCTGTACTAGGGTGCTTGCCTCTACCATCACCTGCAACCATATCTTATTTTTGGGTCCTCAAGGAGGCCCAAATAGGGTGTGAGTTAAACATCCCAATTGGAAACCACCTAGTTCTATATAGTTCTAACAATAATATACAATATGCTAAAAAGTGTAAGTGTGTATTCATGGGGAATAAGTCTATACCTAAAAGTAAAACCAACCATCCCTTAAGGCTACCTGCAAAAGATTCATCTCCTAACAAAGAAACTACAATCGAATTGAAAATGTAAAATGGCTATTCCATACATCCTTCTATATCATGCAACGCACAATGAAACTGTATAAAGAAGTCAAGTATCCCATTACGAGGCCATATAGAGTAGTGTCAACCGGAAGGGCCAGATCCAAGGTGTCATGTACCAAGGAATCCATGAAATAAATCTATACCATGGAGGGATGGATCCAAGGAGCCTATCTAAGGCATCCCATCAAGTCACATGGGCATCCCTAGTGGGAAATCAGGTAGACACTAGTTAGGGTCCTATGATCATGACAATAGAAATTCCTACATGATCCCAAGAAAGCTGAATCCATGGGGTAGAAAGGCCCAAGGAATCCCAAAGAATTAAGTTTGAATGGGTATAGTTAACCCAAGGCATACACTATCACATTTCGGATCCATAGAGAGAACTCCATGACATCAATCAACCATTCGTTCAAGCATTCAAACATTCAGTTTAAAAAACAATTAATGTTAGTATACCCACTCACATCAACCAGCACAATCCATGAGTATAACAACTAATGAAAACCATTTATCAACTACAAGAATATGGTCTTACCCTCCCATATAAACCATTTAACATGCCATTGTCATTTTATATAGGTATACCCACCCATATCATCCATTAAAGAATCCCAGTTAAATTAAACTAGAGTGAAATAACTAGATATAACATGGAACGAAAGAAATACATCTCTGAATCAATCCACTAAAGCTATAAAATCATTAATGGGATTAATCTAACCAGGAAATTACATGAACACACACCATGGGTGGTTTAAACTAGCATAAAGAAGTTATTTCCGTATGCTTCACCCCTTGGGTGACACTAGGCCATGTAATGGGTGCCAACACACCTAAACAGAACCTACAAGCATTATTATTATGTATGACTAAGCCTACAAAAATAATCTCACAAAACATTAAAGACTAATCAGAATATACGATGGGCGGGAATAGCCCAAACGCTTTAAAATCACCCCAAATGCCGAAAGAAAGTATAAACCACCTACCATGCCTCACTAGTAGGAACCTTTTCAAGTATCAAGTCATTATTTTTAAATTTTTAGGGTAAATATTAAGAATAGGCAAAGAATGTAAAAATAGGCCATATGAGACTAAATATATATAGCCAAGTCCTTGTTATGAAGAATCAAGAATGATTAAAAAGTAATTAGGTACTTACTGATGTGGTTCAAACAAGACAGATCGTGCTCGAATCGGAGTCTGGATGACTTATGAAACTAAAAAACTAGAATAGAGGGTATTTGACTCTAAAAAACGAATGAAATAGGGGTTATCCATGAAAAAATGAGGCCACGTCATCTTTTATAAATAAAAACCCACTGAGAAAGTAAACTACATGTAGGCCAAGTACACAGCCTGTACTGCCCTTTTATTTTTTTTGGAATCAGAATGGATACACGTCGTGATGGTTTAGTAAACAATGTGTAGGCCATGTAAACAACGATTGTGCCAAGTACATGATGTGTTCCTGTCATGAAGCTTGAATTTTTCATATTTTTTCCCTTCATCCAGAAAAAACATCCCAACCATCCCATGACTCGGCATAGGGTTTAATACAAAACAAAGGTAACACATTTAACCCAAAAAGAAATATCATTACCTAAAAAAAATTGAAGGATTTTAGAATATTCTCACCATGTATAAATTATTCACTGAATTTATATTTGAAGGGTGGTCAGTGATAATCAGAAAACAACTCTATCCACTGAGCACATATGTCGACATCAATCTCCCAAGCCTCGTCCTATAAATAGACATGATTCCATAACACCTATACTAAATAAACTAACCTTCCTTAGAGAAACTTCATGCTCTTGTCAAATATATGAATCAGATACTCCACAAAGGAGGAATCAAACTAATAATAAACCCCCTCTTGCTGAAAAATATGATATGGGTCACAGTGATAACCATATAGCTGAGATACGTGGAAGATGTTGTGCATAGCTCGGTACCACTGAGGTAACTGCAGCCGATATGCAACCTACCTGACTCTCTCAATAATATTGAATGGCCTGAAATATTTTAGTGAATGTTTACCGAATATCCAAATCCTTTTGTGCACCATCCTTGGATAAAAATGCAAGAAAATAGATCCCTGACCACAACCTGTAGAGTTCATATGTGGAAATTGGCGTACAATTTCTGACGAGACAGTGCGATAGCCATCCTCTTCAAAATCATCTGGAGCTACTCAGAAGTCTTCTACACAAGAAGCGGTCCAAGTAAAGCTACCTCTCCTGCCTCTAAAAACATAAGGGAAAATGGCATGGATTACCATATCAATATTCTTAAGGATCCATCTGTATTGTCTCTGAATAATAATTATTTTAGGTAAAGTCAACCCGAGGAATGTGCCTCTCCTAAGATCCCCCAAAATCCAGGACGGATGCTCGCAACATGTCCTATAACACCTGTATTATATGCTCAGACTAGAAATCAACCTAAGGGTGGTATGCTATGCTCCGAAGAACCTGTTTATTTAGAATCCTCTGAAAACTCTATCAGAAATTATATATAACGTGGGAATCACTATTTGAAACAATAGTGTGCAGGACCCAATGAAGATGTACCACCTCTCAAATGTATTAATTTCCAAGATCATAAACACTAACCATATCCTTGATCAGAAAGAAATGTGAATCCTTTATAATCCTATCTACAAAAACCCACATAGTATCGCTACATTGAGGTGACCTCAGTAAACCACTCACAAACTCCATCAAAAAATCTTCCCATTTTCCACTATGGAATGGGTAACTGTTGTAAAATTCTATATGGTCCTTGATGTTACACCTTCACCTGATGATAGGTGATACACCTCATAAAAACCCAACTATCTCTATCTTCATTACCGTCCACCAGTACTGACGTCGCAAGCCACATTACATCATGGTGACACTGGGATTCACTGAACAAGATGAAGAATGAATCTCCCACATAAAACCATCATGTACAACCACTGTAACCCAAACACGTCCATGGATACATAGGATCTCATCATCACTAGCTATACAACCAAGGGGATGGTCCTCACCTGCCACACACTCCCGTAGTATTAGGTCTTCTGAATCTGATAGATGCCTCATCCTAACTCTTTCCAGTATGGTTGATGTCTTAGCTAAGGATGATAGAAAAGTCATCCCCTACTTATCATGAACCTCAGGAAGCATCCCCGAAAATAGTTCCATAAGCTTCCACTCGCTAATGTCTTATTGCACTACCTATATCTGAGTCATCCTTCTCAATGAATTGACCACAACATTACCCTTACCAGGCTTCTAGGAAAGATTGAAGTCAAAGGACTGTATGTACTCCACCCACCTTTTCTACCTCAAATTTAGATCACGCTGCATAAAAATATACTTGAGGCTTTTATGGTCTAGGTACACCAAAAAACTCTCTCCCAGTAAATTTTTCCACCAACAGTGCAATGTGTGAACAACTATAGCTAACCCGAGATTATTCATAGGGTAATTTACCTCATGAGGACTCAACTACAATGACCTGTATACCATGACTCGATCTCCCTACATCAGCACTACCCCTAGCCCAATGAATAAAGTGGAATAATACACCATGTATCTATTTCTATTCTCTGGATGTTTCAGGACTAGTGCTGATTTCATCCCCCCCATTCAGCTCCTAAAAGGCTATCTTACAAGATTCTAACCACAAAAAAGTCACACCCTTCTTAGTCAATCCCTCCAATGGTGCTTCTAAGTGTGAGAATCCCTGTATAAAATTCTAGTAGTATCCAACTATCTCCAAGAAACACTGTATGTCAAAAATGTTCTTATGTTATTACTAGGAAACTACACCTCTCACCTTCTCAGGGTCCACTGACTCTAAAGTCTCTGAAATGATTTGAACCAGGAAGTGAATATGATCCAACTGAAAGAGGCACTTTGAAATCTTGTATATAGTTGATGCTCTCTTAGTGTATTCAAAACAACATCATGATGGTTGGTATGGTTATGTTGATTGTAAGAATACACCAAGGTATCATCCATGAAAACCACCATAAAGGAATATATGTAATTATGGAACACTCGGTTCATCAAAGCAATGAAAATATTTAGTGCATTTGTGAGACCAAACAGAATTACCAAATACTCATATATCACATACCTACCATGAAATGTTGTATGAGGTATTTATATAGGTTTTACATTCACCTGGTGATATCCTGACCTCAAGTAGATATTTGAGAACACTTGATCTCCTTAAATATGGTCAAACATGTCATCTATCCATGGTAAAGTAGATCAGTTTTAACTATCATATTGTTGAGTTTTTTATAATTCACACATAGCTTAAGAGTTATGTCCATATATTTCTGAAAATGTACAATGGAAACCCACAACGAAGTACTAGGTATGATAAACCCCTTCACCTCCAAATCCTCTAGCTTCCTCTTGAGAACCTGCCACTCCATCACAAACATCTTGTAAGGAGGAATGGATACTGGCACAGCTCCTTGAACAAGCTCTATAAGGATCTCCAACTCTCTCTCAAGGGGTAAACCGTAAAAGTCACCAAGAAATACATTCCCGAAGCGCTCAACCACGGGAGGAATGGCCAGTTGAATCATGGCCTAATAATCTAGAAACAAATAGAAATATGGGTTGTCATCCTGCCTAGCCCATGATGCTCAGGTCCATATCTCCTCACCTAGACATCTCATTTACCATTTTGAATAAACACTTCACCCTCTAGTGATGTGAATGTCACTATTCGGTTATAATAGTCAACATATGATCAATAAGCTACAAGCCAGTCCATTCTGATATTGAGGTCCAACCCTTTCATCTCGAGGATATAATGATCTAATATGTAGTGAGATCCTCAAACCTCAAGAGGAAACTCCATACACTAGTACACATCACCCATAACTCCCAACGGTGTGTCTCATGTCAAAACACCCTAAAAAAAACCCCAAGATGAAGGCTTTTTACCACTCATGCAGATATAAAACTATAAGATGAACATATATTAAAGAGAGTAGATTCAATAGTAGAATCTACTATGATTGTACCTCTCACCATAAATGGTCTATGGTCTGACTCCTTTTGGGTTTTTCACTCAACTTATGTATGGAATGTACCACTACCCTGTGACCCTGCCAAGCTATCCTGAGTTGATTCGCCTTGCTAGCTCATAGAACTCGGTATTTGGATACCACGACCATGACCACCACTACCCTAGCCTGACCGGACTACCCTACTCCGGATCCCAACCTAACATGGAGCTAAAAAAATGCTCCTGACCCTAATTATGAAGATGAACCCTACCACTCATAGCTGGAGGGAAGGTTTTGCAAAACTGTTGCATGTGCCCCATCCTACCGCAAGCTCGACCTAGAATGGGTCGCGGTCACACAAATTTTTCATAAGGCCTCAACTACCAAAATGATGGAAATATAAAAATTATCCTACATTTATCTATTTAATAACACTAATTTCATTAGAAGCCTCAAAACAACACTCGTGGCCCTAATATGTAGATCCACTGGGGAATAAAATAAACTCCCCTATTTTATACGCCCATCTTTCCTAAGGCTCTTCTCTATAATCAGCACCTAATTCACAATCTATGTGATATAATGAAACCTAAAAACATTTACAAGAGATTTTTATAGCATGTCTAAGAACTTCCTCATAGTGCCTCACCCTCGACAACTCATTAGTAGGATACATCAGTGAAAAACATAACAGCTCTATAAAGTGTTCCATGTATAACATTACCATCATAGTTCCATACTAAAAAAACATAAACTCAGTAGTTTTTTTGGCTCTTAGAGTTTAGGTATAAAATTAGTAATATAAGAGTGTTTTGAAATCATCCAAACCCATATTTCACAATCCATTAACATAGTTCAACACATCGAACCATGGATTTTCCTCTCCACCTAGCATGTAAGTCGCGGGCTTGACCCTCCACTATGAAGGTGTCTCCAGATGATAAAAAATCGCTAATTTGGTCTCTAGATGTATATCTATAGACCGTGGTCCACAATCCATAGAAAATGAATGAGGATGCTACTACTGGAACACCCATGTCAGTTCAGTCATTGACAAGGCTGGCTGTGGTTCTCCTTAGAACGACTGCATATGTCTAATGAAACCCTTGTGAAATGTGCCTCAACAAATGTTTCTAGAATAGACTTAGGTTCCATAACTAGCACTATAGGAGGATCAACAAATAGATCATGTACCACCATCTCTAAAGTATGGTCATAGCCTCCCTCCTAGCATACCACTGGAGTTCATCGTGGTGGTATGTCTCTACAATTCCAAACATACGAATCAGTAAATAGAAACATCAAAGCACAAAAGATCAAAGCATCAAATATATCAAAACCCCCATATAAAAAAATTATCCTTTCATCCTTCTCCTAAATCCATGATTGTATAAAGGATAACCATCAAAACACTAGAAAATATGCCTCTTTTCCACTCAAAATCTGGTCTAGTTCTTATCTCTATTCATCATTTCACATTCCATTTCCATTTAAAATTCAGTTATACAAGAAATTCCTCTATGGGTTTACCAATTCCTAAGCCAATGAGGGCCCATAACACCTCTTGAATCCAGAACACGGCTCCCATTCAAAGTATATATAACATGTTCATTAAATAATTCCAATTTCACAAGTGCATCGTTTTCCAATTCATAATGTCCAAGAATCCTTAAGAATTAAAAGATGATGTCACCCTTTATATATACTTTACCCAACTAACACAACTACATGCACAAATACCACATCAACTATCACAATAGCATGAAATATCTAATGCATACTAGATTACATGGAATAATGAATGACATGTGATTCTAACAGGTGACTATATGATGCATGAGATGGAACACCCACATCTCATCAGGTTGAAACTGAAATAGAACCCACAACTTCATCAATGGTAATAGAAAAAAATCAATTGTATCACCCAGTGGTGAAATCAAATCAACATTAATAGTCAAATTCCAGAAAATCAAAACTCAATTCAAGGAAATTTGGCTTTTACCTGTACATGGGGTAGCTACTCCCAAGAAATATTTATTCCAAAACTCCAATTCCTTCATATCCGTATTTAATGTCACCAAAAATTAAGTCAAACTAGAGAAAAACTCTTCTTATACAACATTGTAACATCATGAACTTGAATGGAACCCGAAATGGTGCCCTGAGCCCGGTTGGTCACATGGCCTCAAGCACATCTCCCCAAACTCCAAAGGCTTCTGACTAGTAGTGAAGGACTAGGTGTGTCAGTGGAGACATTGCCTAAATTATTAGAGTATCAAAGTCAAAATCAAAATAGACAGTAAATAGTGGAGGTAAAATAAACTACAGTTAACTAAATGTAAGGTGAGAAAAATAGAAATACATAAAAAATAACATAAAGTGTCACATATACAAAATGATGTGCATGATTAATGTATCTAGGAATCAAAAAAAAATGTTACAGGAAAATGTAATAAAGTAAAAGTATCCAAAAAAGAACAAAAGAAAAAAAGGTATCCCAGCATCGCAAGCCTCATCTTGGTCCTATACTCCCCTGATTCAATTACTTAGTCAACAACCTGTACCAAGGTTCTTTCCCCTATCATCACCTAAAACCATATAATCTATTTGGGTCCTCGAGGAGGCGTAGATAGTGTGTGATATAATGATCCTAGTAGGAAGCCACCCAGGTCTATACAGTTTTAACAATAATATACAGAGTGATCACAGTTGTATAATGCCATTAAAGTAAGGGTGTATTACCTTGACATACGTCTATCACAGTAAGTAAAACCAACCATCCCTCAAGGCTACCTTCAAAATAGTAATATCTTAACAAGGGAGATAAATGCAAAGTAAACAAGTCACACTGCCACACTATACATCAGTTTGTATTATGAAACCCACATCCATGTCAAATAAAGAAGTCAAGTATCCCACAACTGTGTCATATAGTGAAGTTTAGACTATAAGGGATGAATCAATGGTTTCATGTACCAAGGAATACATGTAATAAATCAAGACAATGGAGTGCCGGATCTAAGGAGATTGTCCATGTCATCCCATCGAGTCTAATGGGAATCCCTGGTGGAAACTCTGTTAGGCATTTTTGGGGTCCTAGGCTCATGGAAATAGAATGTTCTACGCGAGACAAAGAAAAATGGATCCAAGAGGTTTCAAGGATTTTGGTATCTCATAGAATCAAGACCCAATGGGTAGAGTCAACATAAGCAATCCACATATGTGCTCTTGATCCATGGAGAGAAGTCCATGGCATTGATCATCCATTCATTCATGCATTCAAACATTCAATTTAATCAAACATTCCATGTGAGTATACCCACTCACATCAACCAAAAAACCCATTATTGTACCCACTCATGCCAACCATATATCAACTAAAATCATATAGTCCTACCATCCTATATAAACCATTTAACATGCCATTATCTTTTCATATAGGTATACCCACCCATATTATCTGTTCAAGAATCCCATTTATATTAAAAAAACATGTAATAACCAAATATAATAAGGAATAGAGGCAATAAATATCATATGAAATCTATTTAATAAATCAAGGCATTAATAGAATTCCTCTAACTAGGAAAGCACAATAACACCCCCTTGGGTGGTTTAAACTATAATAAAAAATTTATTTTCTTAAGGAACACCCCTTGGGTGACCTTGAATATTGTAATGGGCGGCAACAGACCTAAACCGAACCTACATGAATCCTCACTAGGTCCGACATAGACTATGGTAAGAAACTCAATAAAAACAAGCCCTCAATGGAATGTTTAACGGGTTCAAAAAAGATGAATGAATGAAATGTTCCAAAAATGTGGAATGAATGTATAGACCACCTACTTCTCCTTGATAGTAGAAAACTCATCTAGTATAAATTCTAAATTAATCTAGTTTTAAGAGAAATATTAATAATGGATGAAGAAAGAAAAATCAGGTAATATGAGCCTAAATAAAAGTATCACAGTCATTGTTCCAAAGGATAAAGAATGAATAAAAATCAATAAATTACTTACTGATATGGTGCCCATGAGACAAACCATGCTCAAATCAGAGTCTGGATGGCTTCTAAAATTGAAAAGAATTAATAAAGGGGGTTTCAATCTATAAAATGGAGGAAATAGGTCCAATCCATCAAAAAATGAGGTTGTTTCCTATTTTATAAAAAAAGATGTTGGGAATGTACACGACGTTTATGCCAAGTACACTGCGTATAAAACCCATTCTTTCAGAATAATAAAGACTACACGTCGTTTCGGGCCAGTACATGGAGTGGAGGCTAAGTACACTATGTGTACCTAGGTTGAAGCTATCCTTTTTCCTATGTTATATTTTCTTTCCTAAAAAACCTCCCAACTAGGCCATGAACTTACTTAGGGTCTAATGCAAAAAGAAAATAAACAAATTTAACTTGAAAAGAAATATCTGTACCTTACTAAAAACCCAGGATCATACAATAATATGGTTACATTCATCTAACATGGTCCATTTATGGTTATTTTTGTTCTTACAGTATAATTATTATACCTTATTGTGTAGAAAACCTTAATAGTAAATTTATTTTCAAATAGGTTAATAATGGGATAGAACTAAGAGATAAGGTAGAAAGCATATCCATCACATGTCCAAATTTAAGTGGAAAAAATTATTTCGACTTTTATTAACATTATCATTGATTTATATTATTTTTTATCTATTTCTTCATGAGAAATAACATATATTAATTTATTATTTAATGAAATTGAAATACTCCCCTTGACTCAATTATAAAATGACACTCATACCACTACCTTTTTCACCACATTGAGCCATATATCTTGACCAAAAAATATCCACTCATCTTCTAAACATCCTTATATAAGTTCATGAGGTTATTTTCCTTTAAAAATAGAAATCATATGTTCTATAAGAAGAGATAAAAATAGAGTCCACCTAAGAATAGATAATCCTATTTACCAAATTATTCAAGATTATTTTTTCTTCTAATTCAAATTCATGTGTTTTGACCTTCCTAAAATAATATAACTATTGTTATTAATATATAGATACATCATTATTATTATTATTATGATACAACCATGTTCATTCTATTTTTAATTCAATTAAAAATTATATCACCTCCCATGGGTATATACTGTTTACTATCTCCAGGTAACAGTTTATATCATTTTTTATCACCACAATACATGGATAGTTATAAATATGGATCATATAAGAACATAAGATATTTTTGAAAAAAATATTATTTTATAACAATAATTTCAAATATATACCTTCTAAACTTACTATAATTTGGAAAATAATAATGCCCCTCATGCATACGTGACGATAAGAACCTTCGCTAAATGATGCTATATATTTTTCATTTACGAATTTCATGTATGGTAATAAAAATATATTTAATTAATATTAGATATATATATATATATATGATATAGTAAATATTTTTTAAAAAATATTTATTATTCAAATTTCTTCCAATTCATCCAACAAAAAATGGAAAAAATCATTCATGCATATATACGACATACCTTCTGCATCAATGGTGTAATTTATTTTCTATATATAAATTTTATGAATTACAATAAGAATATAGTAAAAATATAGGATATTTGTATAATTATTAATATTTTGGATGTCAATGAAACATAATCAATATAAAGGACTGAAACAATCTGACCATAGCATACATGAAAACTGATACAGTTACAACATGAAACAATGATTTTTACAATGAGTTAATAATATATGGTTAATAAAATGTTATAAGTAAATAATATATGGTTTTATATATATGAATAATGTTATATAATAGATATATATAAAATATATATTAATTATACATGAGGATTTAATAGATCTAAAAGAATTAGAACATAAGCTAAGGGTTTCTCATGTAAATTTTACTTCTGTGATACCAATGTCTTAACCACCATATATTTCTTTTTTTTGGTTTATATAGAAACACATTAATTTATTATATAATGATTCCATTTATATTCAATGTGTTTGAAGATTAATTTTATTTTTTTTTCTTTCATGGGGAATAAAATCAAAATAAAACCCATCTGGTAAGGGTTTATATCATAATTTTATCATTATTATAAATTTATTATTTTTATATCTCAACTAAGGAATATTCCTCTATCATATACATGTTCTCTATGAAAATTCTGAATTTGTTCTCTATTATTCAATGAGTTTTAGAAATTAAATTTTAATCGTTTTAGGATTTTTACATAATGTATTACTTAAATTCTTCATAATGTAGTCCAAATAAGATACATATTTATTTTTCTTACAAATGTATAAATGGAATGTTTTTAGCTTACGACTTGGGAAGAATATACTTCTATCAGAAATAATATATTATTTGAAGCAACCTTTAAAATTTAATAAGTTTATTTTTGAATATTATTATTTCTTTTATATACAAAAAATATTTTTAAATGATTTTTTTTCAAAAGTAAAATGAGTATTTTTATCAGATGATATACAATCATTTTTTTGAATAATTTACATCCATGTATGCTTACATTATTGAATTTCATTCATTATTGATGTTATTAAATTATAGTTCTATATAACACATTTTATTGGATGTTTTTTGATTAGTTTAATGGTATTTGTTATATTTTAATATATTTCTCCATATTACATTGGATGGGTTATGGTTATGTTAATTGATTAGGGTAATTATTTACCATTCATATTTTTGTTCCAATAATAATGTTTATATAGATTTTTTTTCACACCTTTCACTCATGGAACTAAGTAGTCATAGTGTGTGAAGGTTAAGTTCTGCTATAGCCAAACAATTCTCTTGTAGGTCTCATGATAAAAAAATAGCATGGGTATTGGATAAGTACATACCCATACATATAATATTTCTTAGTATGAGGCCTCAATCATATGTTTTAGATGTCCAACATTAAAAATTAAATTATTATGAATTATTTTATTCATTTCATTGTTATTTTTAAATTACATAGAATTTTCATGGATATGTTTTGAGATAATCTAATTGTTTATATTAATTTATCGATAATCCTTTTTTCTTTTTGTATTATGATAATGTTTTCATTTAAATGGAATAGTATTTGGTTATTTACCTTGACATATTGTTTATTCATATTTATCCACGACATATTTTGTTATACACATAACCTTAAAGAGCATTAAGGATCACCTCTTTCTTCTGATTCCTTTATATAGGATTCCTGGAAGTGTTTTATGATTGATAAGTAGGTATATATTAAATGAAAAAATGGTGTACTAAATTAAAAAAGTATGTTGTCTTTTATGTTTTCATCTTCAATTTGAGGTTTATGTTTTAATCATTGTTTCCAGGACTACAAAAATATTCATACCTTATAGATTTTATTACATTTTTCTATTTCTATGGTAATAATGTAACCATCGATTCAGGTCTACTAGGGTTGATGTGTTAATAGTTAGTCTTAGGGAAATATCAGGGGAAAACATCAGTACAAGATTTAGGAAACAAAGGTTAAGGAATATATCCTTATGGATAACTTTGAGTATATAACTATGTCTAGGATAATATCATAAACACTATTATGTTAATGATTTAGTGGTTTCCAAATATGATTACTATTTCTCATAATATTCCATTGGGTTTTAGTAAATTGTAAAAACTATTATGAATTATACTAACAACAACTGACATAGACAATGTGGTGACTATGAGCAACCAAATTGGATAATGACTCGATTTAAAGATATTGTGATTTTTCCTAGTTTGTTATAATGATATATTGTTAAAAACTTTAATATTAAACAACTCTAAAAATCACTAATGTAGATGAGGATGGTGTCCCCTATGAGCTCGAATAGTGGTTACCATGGTGGAAAGAAATCATGATTTCATGCAAGTAAAAAAAGTAGAAATAGAAACCCATGAGAGTAACTCAATAGAATAGAAAAATGTTTTTTATGTGGAAATAAATGATATAAAGAGTGTAATTGTTGAATAAAAACAAAATATTAGGTTAATATAATAAATAATAATACTGGCCCACATAAGGTATTATTAATGGTTGAATGATTTAAAAGTGGACATTATGGGCATTATGAAACTTTATGTCAATGTGTGAATGACTGTGAAGATAATTTGAAAGGTTTTTTGGGTAATGGATATATTTTTGATGATGTTGAGGCTAAAAATGATATCTTAAAAGAAATAAGCTGTTAATTAATAAAATGATGAATCCCAGTTAATGGTATAAAATTTAAGTGGAATGATTAATTTTCTTTTGTTAAGATTTAAAATTTACATTATAAAAGTATTTATCTAATGATATTATAGTCGTATGAATTATGAATATAATATTATTGTACTATAGTACTATTTATTTTAGGATTTGAGAGCATATGTTGAATTAAATACATGATTATGAAAAGTTATTTAGAAACCATTTGATATTTTTCTTAAAAAAATGATTTAGGGAAGATAAATGTTAATATGTGATAAATATTAGAAATTATAATGGTAAAGATATGTATATGAGATATAATTATGTACCAGGAAATTGGTTAGTGATTTTATAATTTATGATATATTTTGTGGGTTTTAGTACATGTTTGGATTTAATGAATATATTTGACAAATAGAGATTTTTTTTGTGATCATAAATGTTTTCATGGTGAATAATTTTATAACAATATTTTAGGAAAATATGTGATAAAGGTACATAAAAATTTACTTAAGAGATAATTTATAGGGTATTAGTAATAAGTTGATATTGTAAATTAAAATATAATACTACTAATGTTATGGGTTTGGTTAGACATAATTACAAGGAGCCTTAAGATTGGCTTCCAATTGAATGGATTTCGAAATTCAAATTATTATTTGTGGTAAAATTTTTATATATCATTATTGTATATCATATGATTACAATTTTAGGTTTGGGAAATACATGGAGACCATTTAAATGACTTATGGATGTCTCTATTCATTAAATTTTATTGTCTCATGAAAAACATAATCTCAAATATTCATTTTGTGGTATAGGAGATAAAGTGGAAATAGATCAAAAAACAACCAAATGATTCGATTATTCATATAATATGGAAATGTTTATGAAAGTTTAATTTCTCAAATTATTTTTCAATATATTAAAACAATCATTCAACTATATAAAAATACATTAAAAAAATACCTATTTAATTTTCTTAATGATAAATCAATTTCCTCTTAACACAACATAGCTTTTTGGGTTTTTGGTGGTCAAATATCTATTGACCATGTTATCTGTCACTCTCTATTATTCATTGGGAGTAATTTTTATCTTCCATATTATTATTATCACATTTTTTTAAATTATCATATATGGAAACCAAGTATGTATTTCTCTAGAAGAATTTCATTTTTCAATTTTCTCAATTATTAAGTAGATGATTGATTAATCCTTTTTAATATAGGGGATTTAAAAAAATGAATTTTGATAATTCAAAATCTTTTTATCAAAATAAATTTCAAAATATGAGAATTAAATTTAATAAAGGATAGATAATTTAACATCTTGATATTTTAAAATGAATCACTATGTTTATTTGTGTATAAGATATGCCTAATCGAGCTTAAACGAACAAATAATATAATTATTTAAAAGTAAACTTTCAAAGAATCTATTAAAATTGTTGGCATAAATATGATTAACTAATTTATAATATAAACAAAAATATATTACTCAATATTAATGTATAGTTTTTTCAAATATTCACTAGTTTTTATTAATGTCAATATATTTTTTTAAAAAATATTCAAAAATGTTTTTTATTTCTATTTATATACAAATAATATAAAAAATATTTGGAACATTTATAATTTTTTTTATAAAATAAGATTCAAATTTAAATCATCAAATAAAAATGTGCCTTATCGAAATGTCTGCAATTTTTTAAAAGATCAATTTGTCAATGAATTGTGAAAAATACTGATTTTTTTGAAAATAATATTTATCAAGGGTTTAAACATTCATGTTAAATTTTTTGATTAGTATTAAAATTTTATTTATATCATTTTATTTAAATTTATTAAAATTTTCTTTTGGGAAATTGATTTTTTATGCGAATTTAGTAAAACAAATTGTAGATTTTAAAAGGGAAGTTATTTGAAAAACTATTTTTCATCGCGTTTTTCCAATTTAATTTTAAAATAAATTATGCATATTTTATATTTTTTATTTTAAAAAATTAATTACATGCATATAATCCTTGATTCATAGTTTATGAAATACAAACCATTTAATTTAATTAAATACGAATAGTGACAAGTGTAATTTTAGTACAATGGTTAAAGGTAAATTTGGTAGTTGTGTTTTAAAATAAAATGATAAGAAACATAAAATATCCTAGACGCATAGCTAAATATTATGTTTTGAGTAAATAAATTCCATGATCATCCATGTGTCTAATTTTTGAATTATTTGGGCTTAATTGATGTGATAATGAACTTTATAGTATCTTATCTAAGGTAATGTTGATCATGTAATACTCTATTTTTTAATAAGTTTAATATTTGCATGATGTTTTTATCTAGAGGATATTTTTCACTATAAATATTTTTATGAATTATAATATATTTATCATTATTTTTTTAATTTTTTAATTAATAGTTATCTTAAATTCATACACATAATTGATATAATAATTATTGAATTAACGAAAATTAATCAAATAAATGATATTAAAAATAATAAAATAAATAATATTTTAGATTATTATTGTAAACATCAACATTTATAGATTCCCATGACATGGTAGAGACATAATTAAGTATTTTTATTCAAATTATATGTTTCATACTGATATTATTATTGTTAATTTAATGAATAGTTCAAAAAATTAACATTATTGTTATTTTATAATAAATAATAGTTTCTCAATCAATATAAATTTATCTTAACATCATATGTTAAAATAATTATTTATATATTTTTAAATACATCTATAATTTTTTATTTAATGGACATTTTCTATTTTATTGTAACATTATTTACCCTTATTTAGTGAAAATTATAATATTATGTGAATTTTAAAAAGGATTTCGAGGGATTTAAATTATAATATAAGGTTGAAAAGAATTCCAAAAATTATCCCAATTTTATTATTAGAAATTATTTCAACTTATTTCTTACATATCATAATATTATATCAACTGGGACCATTTTAAAAAAAGGTAAATATTTAATATTAATATGTCATTTTATGAAATTTCACATGTTAGCCTCACCTCAATTATAAAATCACACTCCTTCCACCAAATCTTTACAGCACCTTGGGCCATATATCTAGACTGAAAGCTATCTATTATGCTTATAAACAGTTGTATACATGTTCATGAGGTTATACACCTTCAAAAATAGAATCATATGTCCCTTCAAAGAGTTATAAAGGGAGTCCACCGAAGATGAGGTAGTCATCTTTATAGACTCTTTCTGGTTTATTTGTTTTTCTACTTACTATTAATATGTTTAACCATTATTAAAATGAAAACATAAGTATCATAGAAATAATAAGAATTTATTATGATTATGGTTAAAATAATAATTTATATTTTTATATTCCATGTAAAAAAACATTTCTCGTAATTATATACACTTTACCATCTAAACGTAGTGGTGAATTAATTTTCCATCACCACTTCACATGGATGGTTATAAATATGCAACTAATAGTTATATATTATATCTATAAAAAAATATTATTTTGGCCCTATCATATCATACATACCATCTTAACTTCATATCCATTTGAAAAAGACAATGTCGCTCATGCTTATGTGTGGACTACCACCTCCTTGAAGCGATGTGATATGTTTTCCATTTACTCATTACATGGATGGTTATATGGATATATTTAATTAATATATATTATTTATAGGATATTTTAATTATTATATATAAATTAAATATTATCCTCATTTCTTTCTCTATCCGTCAAGAAATGAATATAGCGTTTTTACGTATGTACGACTTAGTGTCTCCATGATCATTGTAATTAATTTTCTATATATAACATATATGAGTTACTATATAAATATATATAATAAATTTATATTATGATTACATCATTATAAAAATTATAGATATGAAAACCCCATAATAATGTTATATGGACTAAAACTATCGATCATTTCAAACTTGAAAAAACAAAGTAGTTACCCCTCGAAATAATCATTTTAACAATGAATTAATTATTAATATATGAAAATATATTATAATTAAATTATATATGGTATTATATATAGTAAAATGGTTATATAATTTATATATATAAATATATATTTATTATATAATAGGATGAATGCATTCATAAGAAATTGAACCCGAGGTAAGGGTTTCTCCTATCACTTTTACTTTTGTGAGAAATATGTCATATTCACCACTTATTTATTTATTTTGGTATATATACATCATCTTCAATTTCTTATATCATGAATATATTTATAATAAATATACTTAATTTTTAATTATAATTTATTTATTTAATGGGGATTATGATTGAAAATAAAGTCAATTGTTAAGGGTTTATATCACTATATCGTCATTATCCAGGATTATTTATTTTTAAGTATCAAATGAGGTTTATTTATCTTATATTTAAAAGTATTATAAATATGTTTTAAAAAATGTTTTTTATTTTTATCCAATAATTTTTTAAATAATTTTTTAACCCTTTTAGATGTTTAAGGGCAATAAATCTTTTAATTTTCTGAACAAGATAGATTTTAGTTTTCCTTAAAAAAGTGTATGAAATGATTATTTTATTAACTTATATTTAATCAGTGGAATTTACCACCATATTGATGGATAACATATTTTAAACATCCTTCATGAGTTTTTAAGTATCTTTTCCAAGAATATGTATTCTTTTTTATATGCATATTTCATTAAAAATCATATTGTTTCAAGAAAATGGTATCTTACATGAAAATTATCCAATGATATTTTTAAAATATATTTATATATGTAAACATTAATTTTTAAATATTTTGGTTAGCTGAGGTTATTATATAATGGTACAAACAAACATATTTTAACGGTTCAATTATGAATATTTTGACTAGATATGTACTATTTCAATACCATTACCCATATTAGTATAGATGGGTTAGGATTATATTTATTTATTGGTGTAATTTTTAACATTTAGAATATTTTATTCAGTGCAATTGTGAAAGTTGATTATCTTTTAGCCCTTTCACATGAGGTACGCATTGGATGTAATATGTTATGGGTGGGCCCGTTACAACCCCTTGATACATGGGAAAGCCACATGAGACAAACTATCATGGGTATTAGATGTGGCCTTAACCATTAATGTAATATGTATTGAGATGAGGCCTCAAAAGTCTGTTTCAGATGTCATGGATTATTAATTCCATCATTATGAATTTATTTATTGATGTCCATGTGATTATTTGATTATTTTGACTATCTATAAGAATGTTATGAGTTCATGGGATACTTTATATGGCATATTTTTCCATTTTTTATTTCATAAATATTATTAAATTGTTATTTTTTAAATTTAATTTGTTTTATTTATTTAACAATACATATTGATTATGATTATTTATAAATTATTTCATCTATTGTACGCATAATCTTACTGATAATTAGAGATCACCCCTTCCTTATGTTTCCTTTCTCCATGATTCCAAGAATTTTATTATGATTGATATGTTGTGATATTATTAATGGTATAATGGTGTACTCTATAATATAATATATTTTATTTTATGTTTTCAATTGTAATGTGAAATTTTATTATATATCTAGTTTACCAAGATAACTATACTATATTGTCCTTCGAGATGTGATTCCTCATATCTAGTGACATTGCAATAAACAAGCCACCAATTCTAAGATAATAGGGTACATGTCCTTACATATAGTGGAATAAATAATAAACACTTATGTGACAAAATAATTAAATTCCATTAAAGAAACATAATGTGAAACAAGACAATCCAAAGGCCAAAGCATAATACGAAAATCTATCCCCACCCAACAAACTGATGTCAAAGTATTCAATGACCCTGAGAATCTTATAACTACAAGACTCCTATAAATTTAATTGTTTCACATGAATACAATATAAATTTTTAAAGGAATTATTATAGTGTTATGATATATCCCAATATAATTTCAACAATGAATCTATAGAAAATAAATTATCAAAAAATTATTCGTACCAGATTGAAAACAAAAAAAAAGTTTATAAATAATTTATAGAGGATAAAAAAAGTTTGATAATTAAAAATAAACATTTGTTTCTGATAAAATCATTTTATATTATCAAAAATAGAAATTTTGAAATTTTATATAATAATCCATATGTGTAACATCTTGAGTTATTAAAAGGAAACACAATATTTGATAGTGTATATGATATTCCACATTGAGGTGAAACAAAAAACTAATTATTATTATTTAATATAGTACTTATTGCATAGAGATTAGAATATAGGGAATGAATAGTTATCATAATTATGAAAATATGGTTTACACATGTTTATATAATTATTCACTGGTTACCAAATTAACTAAAAATGAATCTAAAAACAAATTTAATATAAAGGATGCATTTTTAGGAAAATATATTTAAATGAGAATATTTGGGTTTATAAAATAATAAAATCACTTTTTTTTATTATATTAATGAAATATAAATTAAATATAATTTTTGAAATTAAATATATGTATTTTATTAAACATTATTTAAGAAAAAAATACAATTTTACAGATAAAATGAGTGTTTTTTTAAAAATGCACTTTTACCACTTTTTGATACAGAACCCATTTTGAATAAAGTTCTTGTCACTTTTATATGTACTATTTTACAATATAAACTGATTATTTAGAATCATGGAATAAAATTTTACTATTAGATAAATTTTTGTATTTTTTTGATAAAATTCATTTTTAATGTGTAGTAAAAAACAATATATTTTAAATTAAAACTTCTTTTCTTATAAGTTATTTATATACATAGTTTTTACTTTTAATTAGTTTATATTTATATTTAATTTTTTTTCATTTAATAAAATCGTGGTCTTTGGAATAAATTTCACCTTGATATTGGATATTAAAACTATTGGAAATTTTGAAAATTTTACTAAAAAAACCAATTTTTTTATTCGGACAATAAGATTAATTTTTAATTAATTTCATCCAAATATATTTTTTGAATTTTGGAAAATGAATTCCATATTTGCAATCATAATATCTGAATTATTTAAATATGTCCCTTTTATTTTTGGACAATACAAATAGTTACTTTAGTAATAATATTTATTACCATGGTTAGAGGTAAATAAGGTAATTAAAGATAAAA
This sequence comes from Viscum album, assembly GCA_963277665.1. Lineage (NCBI taxonomy): Eukaryota > Viridiplantae > Streptophyta > Magnoliopsida > Santalales > Viscaceae > Viscum > Viscum album. The sequence goes on from OY728157.1 coordinate 2,002,416,105, forward strand.
ATAATATTATAACAATATAAAACCACTCTAAAACGTTTCATAATTTAATTTTATGAGTGTATCCCAACTATAATAATCCTTGGTTCTATTTTAGAACCACTTGGAGATAGTTGGATGATTATAATGCATTTATATTATTATATTCAAAGAATAGTTATTTTTGAAACACATTTATTTTTTAAAAAGTAATGTATTTAAATGTGGAGTTATATATGGGATCTATTAGACTATAAATATTCCATATAAATATAAAATTAGTTCCTTTATCAGGGTAATTTTTTTATATTTTTTATAAAATAAATTATTTAATTTAATTATGACACAATAATGATGAAGAATAGATTTATTAAAGGTTGAATAAGATAAATGATTCTAATAAAATTTAAATAAATATAACTTGAAATATTTGATACCATCAAATAATTTTATAGGTTACTATGACATGTTATAAGTCTATAAAAAGGATTTTTTAGAAGTTATATTTGTTTTTTTGTTTTATTTCAATTCAATAAAATGATTAATATCAAAATTAATGTAATGTCTCGGATTTTCCATTTATTTTTTTTTAAATATTATGGAATTATTTCGAGACCAGGCATGAAGACGACACATCATTCTGAGGTCCAATGAGCCAGGAATGGTGGTTTGAACTTTTTTAAGTCAAGTGGGTCGGCACTTGTGTGTGGTTGTGGCAGTTTCCAAACGGATGCCCGGATTGAAAATCTGAGCGCACTGTTGCATCCGGGACGACGACTTTTCCTAATAATGACTCTAACCTCAACCGGCGCAGGTTAGCTGCAAAATTTAATTTGGGACGTTTTAAAAAGGAAATCCCTTTAGAAGGAATAAAATAAATTAATAATTTATTTTATTATTTTAAAACATTTCCTTTTTTTTGAGGACGACCTAATCCTACGCTATAAATGCATACTTATGGAAAATTCGCAGGGTTAGCCTCATAACCTTGCGAGTTGAGAAAAAGAGAGAGATTTCGCTTGGAGCTTGGGAGGAGGAGGACGCGTTGGCAAAAGATGATGGATCGAAGTCGAGAATCGCTATGCCAACAACGTTGAAGGATCTCGACGACAACGGCAGTGCGGCGCCTTCGTCAACGATTGATCCTTTAGAAAGGTTGGGGTTGTTAATTCGATTTCTTTTCCCCGTTTTTGAGTTTAAATGACGAACACGGATCAACCACGAACAAGTTGATCAGCGGATTCGTGCGTTCTTGCAGGAGGGTTTCCTTTGGGTTGATTTTTTTGGGAAAATTGATCCATGCATTATGTTGTTGATTCTTGATCCGTTTAAGCCTATTAACGGGAGCAGATCAACGCCGTGACGAATGACGGCGGAGGTTCGTTTGTCATTTTGTTTATGTGGATTTCTTCCTCCTTTTTCCCTGCGCGTTCTTCGCGTTCTTCGCGGGGCGATGAACAACGGATCGTTGTACATCATTTCTGTGAGGAAACGATCCCAAATCCAAGATTCGACAACGCAACGACCTTGTGGAGGTGGGGTGGCGATGACAGATGACGAATCAGACTGGATCGAAAAGAGTTTTCTTCGTGCGGGAAGGTCAGAACATGTTTTCGGAGCCGATCGGAGGCCCGAAAACGATGGAAATAGCTTCGTGGTGTCGGGGTGACCAAGACCTGAAGGTTTAATGGTGATTGGATGTCCAGATCAATGATCAGAGCACCACGGGAGGTGCGACGATGGAGGTCCGTGTTTCTGGAAATTTCCAGAATACACGGCGTGTACTTCCGAAGAACACGCCCTGTAGTTCTGATGGTGGAGGCTAGGGTTTCAGGCTCAGAGAAGGATCACACGACATGTGACCCCGGTCACAAGGCGTGTTGGACCTTCCCCGAAGCTCAGAGTGTATTTTGGGTGGTACACAGACACAGGATGGTCTACACGGTTTCAGGCGGCACGACGTGTACAGATCAGCAGAGGCGGCTACGCGGAGCTCGGCGTATATCCCGGGGATACACAGACATGGGATAGAGTACACGACTGTGTACTCCCTCACCCGGCCAGGCGAGGTCAACAGTGTGGGTCACCCCATGTGCAGATTGCGCGGGTTGGAGTACACAGGTTGGTGACCGTGTACGGGTACATGGCCAGAGTACCCGGAGCCAGCCCCAGTGACCCAAACATGGCGTGTACTCTGTACTACACGCCGTGTATAAAAGTTTTCTACATGACCAGCCTCACGACACGGGCCGTTTTACATGGGTAGTACCCGGGGTCGGACAACATGACGTGTATAATTTCTACACGCCGTGTACTTTTTGGAAAAGGGCATGGTCCTCTTGTTTATCGTGCCTTGTACATCTTTCGTTTGGGTTAGTGCCCCTTCTTCTCATTCCCTGAAGGTCAGGTATCGTTTCCTTTATCAGGAGTATGATCCCTTCAGCAGAACTTTCTGTCATAGAGTCAGGCATCCATCCGAGAGGCCCAGATCGAGATCCTCTATCCATTCCAGACCCTAGGTAGAGTCAGGCATCGGCGTGACCAACTTTACCGGGTGTTGATCCTCTACCTGGAAAGTGAATTTCAGATGAGTCGCGATATCTGCCATGGCCCTGGCAGTGATCCTCATCTGTGTATCGAGATCTTTCCCACCCAGGAGTGTGTCTCCCGTAATGAGTGCTTCTATCTATCGTAATCCTTCAACTTAGGAGTGTGTCTACTGTAATGAGTGTAGCTATATCTCGTGATGGTTCCTGATGAACATCACTTCTCAGACAGACGTCATCAGAACTATAATACTCGTGGAGTGTGTTCTCCCGGAACGAGCGCATCATGGAATCTTCGAACGGAATCCCTTGCGGGGGTATGCGGTTGCGTGACTTGTCTTTAGACCACGATCATGGGTTTTCAGTATATCTCGTGTGTTTTATATGTTCTGTGAACATATACTATGCATAACTGACTGTACCTTTACTTTGTGTACTGCTTTTTGGTTTTCGGGGTCCTCTACTTAGTATTGTTATACTCACCCCTGCACGGGATTTGCACGCACGTTTGGTGTCTTGTGTAGACGAGAAAACTTTTGATAGAGTCCAGTGTAGACCAGGATAGGACCGAGCTTTCTGAGTTCCCTACAGGCCGAGGCGCTCCTACGGATAGGAGTATCAGTCCCAGTACCTTTGTGCTTACAGGTTGGACTTTGTAGTTTTTCAGACTCTTGTTTTTGGTGGGCTTGTATTCTGGCCTAGTTTACTTTTACAGTACTCTACCTTTCGTCGTACTCTATTGGTTGGGTTAGTTGTATGCATGAATTTTTGTTCCTCAGTGTTTTACGTTTCAGTATTTTTGGGCTTTGAGATGTGTGTGTGTGTACAGGTACTTAGGCAATGCCTCCCATGTTAGTGATATGCCTACTCGGTGCTAGTCACCAGCCCCTGGCCTTTTGAAGGTGGGCTTGGGGAGTCACGGAGAGGGCCCCACTGGGACAGGTCGTGACAGAGTGGTATCAGAGTGGTTGGTTATACCTTATGACCAAGAGTTTGTGAGTTTGGTTCGGGCAATAGTGTTGAGTGTTTCGGGTTCAGATTTTAGGCTAGAGACTCCAGTGTTGGTGCGACGGCCGACATATCCATACACCAGGACTCTGATAACCTACTTTTCGACCCGGTTCACGAAAACACTGGTTGTGGGGAAATAAAAGGTAGATGAATCATATAGGAATTAACTGTGTCTTCCATGTCCTTGGTCTCAGCTATCCAGATATACTCATTGACCATGACACATCTTGTTTCCTTACAGGATGCCTCCGCTATGCGTACCCGCTAGGATTCAGCAGCACGATCACGAGGATGACCCCTTCAGTGACGAGGCTTCGATACAGGGACCAGTTCCCCAGGCGTTTCTACCAGGTGGTGCACCTTCTATACCACCACCAGTGGAGCAGCCAATGGTACCAGTAGTACCGACCAGTGAGGAGCGCAGGCTCAGCGCGCTCCACGAGTTTCAGAGATAGAGGCCCACAAGTTCCAAGGCGATCTCGACCCTCAGGCGGCTGAGGACTGGCTTGAGGCGGTGATCGGAGTTTTCCGTCTAGTGAGGACACCAACAGACCAGATAGTGATCCTAGGAACGATCCTTCTTCAGGGTTCAACCGGACGATGGTGGAGTCTGACCACGCAGACTCACGACAAGTAGTCTCTTTCATGGACAGAGTCTGAGCGAATCTTCAGGGAGGATTTCTCTCCGATTACGCTAAGAGATGTCCGCATCCAAGAGCTTCTTCAGCTCCAGCAGGGCAGTATGACAGTGGAGGACTATTCATCTAGGTTCACCAACCTCGCTACGTACTCGATGGATACGGTCAGAGACCAGTACTTCAGAGCTCGGACCTTTGAGCGAGGTCTACGGTGAGACATCCGAGCTAGTGTCGTGACTCTATGCATATCGACCTATGCTGGAGTGCTCGAGCAGGACTTGGTGATCGAGAGCTTCTTGGTGGAGCAGAGATAGCCGCCGACAGTCAGTAGTAGGCAGACAGGTGCGGAGACACCGGCCGCAGGGAGCCGATGTCAGACACAGGGATCTGGACGTGGGAGACGTCATAGGAGGAACTAGGACAGGGGATCGATAGTCCATGTCTCTCAGGTGGGATCCAGTCAGCCTAGGGAGAAGCGGTGCTACGCATGCGACGATAGGGGGCATCTCGCTAGAGATTGCCCGACACGTCGAGCTTCTGATAGGGAAGTGGTGGATGGACAACCGAGGCAGAGGCAGAGAACCGAGCAGGAAGATATGCCAGGTGGCAGATGTGGCAGAGTAGCAGGGAGAGCTACGGGTGGTGGCATACGCTTCGACATACTTCCACCACCACCCCCAGGAGGTCCGCACCAGGCTCAGGGAGCTGGGGGACAGGGACGGGGACAGCTGCATGCGGTCGAGGCATATGACCCAGGGGCTCCCTGGATGATTCGAGGTACGATCCGTGTCTTTTCTACCTTAGCTGCCGTACTCATAGACACATGTGCCAGTCATTCCCTTATAGCCACATGTCTTTTAAAAAAACTCGAGGTTCCGGTAGAACCGTTGACTCGATCCTTACGCTTGGAGACACCTACTGGAGGAGACTCGACGATCACGCACCTTTGCAGACAGTGTGATCTTACCCTTGGAGGCAAGAGTTTCGGTTGGAACCTCTTGTTGGTAGTGTCGAGGCCTTATGACGTCATTCTTGGTATGGATTGGTTATCTTCGGTCCATGCCCAGATTGACTGTTTTAGTCGAAGAGTGCGGTGTGTCCGCCATGATGGAACAAGGTTTTCCTTTGTCAGAGAAAAGGAAACCCAAGCAGCACAATGTGGGCTCATGCATAGGAGGGGGCAGCTGATCACTCATGAATTGGCTAGTATTACTCTCGACGTAGTAGATGTTGTGAGCTCTCAGTTCCCAGTAGTGGTGGCGGAGTATGAGGACGTCTTTCCAGAAGATGTTCTAGGGTTACCTCCCCGTCGGGAAATTGACTTCTGCATCGACTTACACGCCGGGACGACACCGATTTCCTCATCAGCTTATCGGATGGATCTTGCAGAGATTCACGAGATGAGGGTTTAGTTGGAGGATATTCAGAGCAAGGGTTTCGTGAGACCTAGCGTTTTACCCTGGGAGGCCCCAGTCTTGTTTGCCAAAAAGGCAGATGGGAGTCTGAGGTTGTGCGTGGATTACCGGCACCTGAACCAGGTGATGGTGAAGAACAAGTATCCACTGCCGATAATTTATAACCTCTTCGATCAGCTAAGAAGGGCTCAGTGGTTCTCGAAGTTTGATCTTCAATCAGGATATCACCATCTACGAGTGCAGGATGAGGATATACTGACGATTACTTTCAGATGTCGCTACGGTCACTATGAGTACTTGGTGATGCCCTTTGGCGTGACGAACGCCACCATAGTGTTCCTGGGGTTGATGAACCGGATCTTCCAGCCGTACTTGGATCGGTTCGTAGTGGTCTTCATCGACGACATCCTTGTGTACTGGGCGTCAGAGGAGGAGCACGCGAGACACCTGCGGATGGTTTTAGACGTACTCTGAGAGCACCAGCTTTATGGAAAGCTCTCGAAGTGTCAGTTCTGGATTCAGGAGGTCCAATTTCGGGGGCATGTCATCTCATCAGATGGAATAGCTATGGACCCAGCCAAGGTGGAGGCTGTGTTAGCATGGGAGCCACCTCAGAGCGTGACAGAGGTGCATAGATTCCTTGGGTTAGCAGGATATTACCGGAGATGCATTCCTAACTTCTCCCGGATATCAGTACCGATGATAGCCTTGACTAGGAAGGGGAAACACTTCGTGTGGACAGAGAAGTGCCAGCAGGCTTTCGATCAGTTGAGGCAGAGTTTGAAGAGCGCCCCGGTCTTGAGATTGCCAGAGGAGGGTGTCGAGTATGTAGTTTTCTGCGATGCATCAGGGACCGGGCTCGGCTGTGTCCTGATGCAGTGGCATGCAGTGATTGCTTATGGTTCACGCCAGCTTAGGCCACATGATAAGAACTATGCGACCCATGATCTCGAGTTGGAAGAGGTAGTCTTCGCATTGAAGATGTGGCGACACTACCTTATGAGCGAGCGGTTCATTGTCTACTCTGAGCAAAAGAGCCTCAAGTACATCTTCTCACAAAATATCTGAATCTGAGGCAGACGCGTTGGCTAGAGTTCCTCCAGGACTATGATTTAGAGATCATCTATACTCCTGGGAAGGGGAACAAGGTGGCAGACGCTCTTAGAAGAAGGTCGAGCTCACAGCTATTGAGTGAGGCGACATAGCAATTAGCCGAGTTGCAGTTATCCTTCGTGGATGGAGAGGATGTATCTTACCTACAGTCGATGGTTGTCACCCCTCTACTCTTACAGCGAGTTAGGGAGGCACAGCTTGGGGATGTCGACTGTGTGGCTTTACGTGCTCAGTTAACCACATGACATGCTCCTGATGGATATTCACAAGGTGGGGAGTGCGTAATTATTTTCAGAGGACACACTGTTGTACCACTGGAGTACCAGGAGGAGGTCCTGAGGGAGTTTCATACATCCTCTTTGGCGGTAGATCTTGGAGTAGCAATGATGTAACAGGATCTCCGACGATAGTTTTGGTGGTTAGGCATGAAGAAAGCAGTAGCAGAGTTCATTTCTCGATGCCTCACATGCCAACAGGTGAAGGCTGAGCACCAGGTTCCAGCTGGGTTATCTCACCCCTTGGAAGTTCCAGAGTGGAAGTGGGATGGAATATCGATGGACTTCGTGACAGGCTTACCACAAAAATCCAAGGGGCATGATTCCATCTGGGTGATCGTCGACCGACTCACCAAGTCGGCCCACTTCCTAGCTATTAGGGAGCAGAGTTCCGTAGAGAGCTTGAGACGCCTCTACATACAAGAGATAGTTCGGCTTCATGGAGTCCCCTCGACTATAGTCTCAGACTAAGACACCCACTTCACATCCCGGTTGTGGAAGAGATTACATGAGGCTTTTGGGACTCAGCTACTCTTGAGCACAACATTTCATCCCCAGGCAGATGGTCAGATAGAGAAGACCATTCAGGTTCTGGAGGATATGTTGTGGGCCTATATCTTGGACTTTGGTCGTTGCTGGGAGGACCACCTACCACTGGTGGTGTTTGCGTACAACAATAGCTACCACTCCACCATTGGTATGGCACTGTTCCAGGCCTTGTATGGGAGACCCTGCCGGTCACCGCTTTGCTGGACCGACTCCGGAGAGTCAGCACTCATGGGTCCAGAGTAAGTGCGAGCTACTATAGAGAAGGTGCAGGTCATCCAGGAGTGGATGAAGACTACATAGAGCTGACAGAAGTCTTATGCTGACAGGCGACAGAGACCTCTGGAGTTTGAAGAGGGATACAACGTCTTTCTTCGGGTCTCACCTCGACGTGGGTTGCGGAGATTTGGCCGAGGCGGCAAGCTATCTCTGAGGTTCATTGGACCCTTCCAAATCCTTGGCAGAGTTGGTGAGGTGGCATACCGCCTGTCTCTACCGCCACAATTGCATCAGGTACATGATGTCTTCCACGTGTCACAGCTGAGGAGGTACGTGCATGACCCATTACACGTCATCGACTGGGGCGAGCTGGACATCGAGGATGGAGTGACCTTTGCTGAGTACCCGGTGAAGATCGAGGATCGGCAGGAGAGGATCCTTCGTGGGTGATCGATTCCTTTAGTGCGCGTCCGGTGGCAGCACATGAATCTTCAGGAGAGCACGTGGGAGCGGGAGGCCCAGATCTGTGCCCAGTACCCTCATCTTTTTGACTAGCCTTTGTTTTGGATTTTCTGGGATGTAAAGCCCCAAGGTGGGGAGAATGTAATGTCTCAGATTTTCCATTTATTTTTTTAAATATTATGGAATTATTTCGAGACCGGGCATGAAGACAAAGCATCATTCCGAGGTCCAGTGAGCCCGAAATGGTGGTTTGAACTTTTTTAAGTCAAGTGGGTTGGCGCTTGTGCGCGGTTGTGGCAGTTTCCAAACGGATGCCCAAATTAAAATTATGAGCACACTGTTGCGTCCGGGATGATGACTTTTCCTAAGAACAACTCTAACCTCAACCGGCACAGGTCATCTGCAAAATTTAATTTGGGATGTTTTAAAAAGGAAACCCCTTTGGAAGGAATAAAATAAATTAATAATTTATTTTATTATTTTAAAACGTTTACTTTTTTTGAGCACGACCTAATCCTCCCCTATAAATGCATCCTTATGAAAAATTCATAGGGTTAACCTCATAACCCTGCGAGTTGAGAAAAAGAGAGAGATTTCTCTTGGAGGTTGGGCCGAGGAGGTCGCGTTGGCAAACAATGACAGATTGAAGTCGAGAATCGCTACGCTAACAACGTTGAAGGATCTCGACGACAACAGCAACGTAATGCCTTCATCAATGATCGATCCTTTCGAAAGGTAGGGGTTGTTACTTCAATTTCTTTTCTCCATTTTTGAGTTTAAACGACGAACGTGGATCAACCGCGAACAAGTTGATCCGCTGATTCGTGCGTTCTTGTGGGAGGGTTTCCTTTGGGTTCACTTTTTTGGGAAAATTGATCCATGCTTTATGTTGTTGATTCTTGCTCCGTTTAAGCCTATTAACGGGAGTGGATCATCGCCGTGAAGAACAACGACGAAGGTTCATTCCTCATTTTGTTTATATGGATTTCTTCCTCCATTTTTCCCGCGCGTTCTTCGCGTTCTTCATGGGGCGAAGAACAACAGATCGTTGCAAATCCTTTCTACGACGCAACGATCCCAAATCCAAGGTTCGACAACGCAACGACCTTGTGGAGGTGCGAAGACAATGGCGGACGACGAATCAGACCAGATCGAAAAGAGCGTTCTTCATGAGGGAAGGTCATAACATGTTTTCGGAGCCGATCGGAGGCCCAAAAACAACGGAAACATCTTCATGGTGTCGGGGCAACCAAAACCTGAAGGTTTTATGGCGATCGGACGACCAAATCAATAATCATAGCACCACGGGAGGCGTGACGACGGAGGTCCGTGTTTCTGGAAATTTCCAGAATACACGGCGTGTACTTCCAAAGAACACGCCGTGTAGTTATGATTGTGGAGTCTAGCGTTTTGGGGTCAGAGAAGGATCACACACCGTGTGACCCTGGTCACACGGCGTGTTGGACCTTCCCCGAAGCTCGGCATGTACTTCAGGTGGTACACGGACACAGGATGGTCTACACGGCTTCAGGAGTCACGGCGTGTACAGCTCGGCAGAGGCGGCTACGCAAAGCTCGGCATGTATCCCGGGGATACACGGACACGGGATGGAGTACACGACCGTGTACTCCCTCACCCCGCCAGGCGAGGTCAACAGCGCGGGTCACCCCATGTGCAGATTGCCCGGGTTGGAGTACACGAGTTCGTGACCGTGTATGGGTACATGGCCAGAGTACCCGGAGCCAGCCCTAGTGAACCAGAAACGGCATGTACTCTGTACTACACGCCGTGTATAAAATTTTTCTACACGACCAGCCTCACGACACGGGACGTTGTACACGAGTAGTACCCGGGGTTGGACAACACGGCGTGTATAATTTCTACACGCCGTGTACTTTTTGGAAAATGGCATGGTCCTCTTGTTCACCGTGCCTTGGAAATCTTTCGTTTGTGTTAGTGCCCCTTCTTCTCATTACCTGAAGGTCAGGTATTGTTTCCTTTATCAAGAGTATGATCCCTTCAGCAGAACTTTCTGTGATGGAGTCAAGCATCCATCCGAGAGGCCCGGATCGAGATCCTATATCTATTCCAGAACCTAGGTAGAGTTAGGCATCATCGTGACCAAATTTACCAGTCGATGATCCTCTACCTAGCAGGTGAATTCCGGATGAGTCGCGGTATCTGCCATGGCCCTGGCAGTGATCATCATCTGTGTATCGAGATCTTTCTCACTCAGGAGTGTGTCTCCCGTAATGAGTGCTTCTATCTATCGTAATCCTTCCAATCAGGAGTGTGTCTCCCATAATGAGTGTAGAAATATCTCATGATGGTTCCCAACATACATCACTTATCGGTTGGACATCATCAGAACTATAAGACTCGTGGAGTGTGTTCTCCCGAAACGAGCGCATCACAGAATCTTTGAACAGAATCCCTTACGGGGTATGCAGTTACGTGACTTGTCTTTAGACCATTGGCCTGGGTTTTGAGTATATCTGGTTTGTTTTATATGTTCTGTAAACATATACTATGCATAGATGACTGTACGTTTACTTTGTGTACTGCTTTGTGGTTTTTGGGATCCTAAACTGAGTATTGTTATACTCACCCCTGCACGGGCTTTGCCCGCACATCTGGTGTCTTGTGTAGACGAGCAACCTTTTGACAGAGTCCAGGGTTGACCAGGACAGGACCAATCTTTCTGAGTTCCCTACAGGCCGAGGTGCTCCTACAAATACGAGTATAATTCCCAGTACCTTTGTGCTTACAGGTTGGACATTTCAGTTTTTCAGACTCTTGTTTTTGGTGGGCTTGTATTCTGGCCTAGTTTACTTTTACAGTACTCTACCTTTCGTCGTACTCTGTTGGTTGGGTTAGTTGTATGCATGAATTTTTGTTCCTCAGTGTTTTACGGTTCAACATTTGTGGGATTGGAGATGTGTGTGTGTACAGGTACTTAGGCAATGCCTCCCATGTTAGTGATATGCCTACCCGGTGCTAGTCACCAGCCCCTGGCCTATTGAAGGTGGGCTTCGGGAGTCACGACGCGGGCCCCACTAGGACGGGTCATGACAATTAACTCTATTGAAAGAATATAAATATAATATTTTATTAAATTATTAAAAAATAAAAAATCAAAAAGTAACTATTTAGATGTCTAAAAGTTCATAATATGTCCAAATATGGTAATTTTACCCCATATAAGTAAAATATATAGCCTCTTAATATTTAAAATATTGTAACCATAATTAAAATTAAAAGAGAATAATTGAGGGTAAACAAAAAAATATAAAGTTAAAAGAATATCAATACATGTATAAATTTTTCTGGATGTTTGGATTTAGAAATATCCTCATTTTAATTTAAAAAAAAGTTTGATTAATTTTGATTTAAAAATGAATCTATATTGATTTAATATTTTAAGAGTTTACTAGGGTTCCCTAACCCTCTCCTATAAAAAGGTACCCACTCTTATATAATTCTCACACTTCAAAAACCCATTTTATAATAAAATATCTTCCCAAAACACTCCATAGAATCCCTCCCCTCATTATTTAGTCCTTAGGATAGTATGTAAACCCTTCTTAGATGTGTTAAGAGGTTCTTTAATGGTGATCAACCAATGAAGAATCATATTTTTTTAAGTATTTATATTTTATTTCTTCTTCCACTTGCTTAGAATATCCTCAATCCATGATGATATAAAATATCTATTATAGTAAATATTCTGATATTTTATTATTATAATATCATAATCTAAATCCATCTCCCATTTCATCACATTGAAAATGAACATTTCATTCATGTGTACGGTGGCAACTTCCTCGCTAACCGATATAGTTTTTTTCATTACCATACTAAAATATTGGTCATAATGATTGAATAAATGTTTATATATGATATTCATGAAATATTTATCATTTTAAAATAATAATATTTTAATTATGTTATTACTTTCCAAGAACATAAAAATGATAATGTCATTCATGCGTACGTGTGAACTATCATCTCCACAAATTGATGTGAATAATTTTTATTCACCACATCACTTGTATGATATATATATGAATATTAAAATTATTATTATGATGATAAAAAAATATTGATAATTTTTTAAAGATAAAATAATGATTACCCTATTTACATAATGATCAATGAAAAATGAAAAACATTACTCATGCGTATGTATGACCTACCATCTCCATGAATATAACATTATTAATTTTTAATATCATAAATAAATGGGTTGATTTTAAAATATAATTTATGTATAAAAGTTATTATTATTTCATTAATATTATTTTGGATATTAATAACTTATGACCACATGGACTAGTGACATCATTCCACCTTGATTTTCAACTCATGCACTAAATATCAACAAAATGCCTATTATAAAATATAATAATTATGCAATTTTTATAACATGGTAGTAAGAGATATAAAAGAAATATTAAACTTGAAAAATGTTATAAAAAAATTATAAATTGACCTAATTTTATTATTCAGGAATATAAATATTGAACGTGACGATTCATACTCACAGTAAGGGACTTCATCTCAGTCTCCCTTTATTGAGTCATATCTTGATTTTATGAACCATTATTATCTAATAAGGTGTATATACAAACATTTTGACCTTTTATACCATTAATTAGTATGTTATCATGATATTTAATGTTATTTTTAATTTTATTCCTAAATTATTTGAATTAATGTATTTCTCATGTTTTAAGGGACTCTTTAAATAAAAAATCATTTCAAAAATTTTAAATATTTATTCTTCTAAAACCTTATATTTCATGTCCATTCTATAAAATGGGTTTTAAGAATTTTTTTATATGTACATGAATGTTTTAAAATATAAATTTCATTCAAATGTTTTAATGTTTTATGTAACACTTTGATTCAAAAATCTGTTTGTTAAAAGTTTTATATGTTTTTTGTAAATGGATTGAATATTTCAATATGTTGAAATGACTCCATGTGTTTTGAAATGAAATTTTATGAGTTAAATTTTGATAATTGAAATATTTTTTGTGTTTTAATTATATAATGGTACGTGGACATTTGATGGGTGGTTACATGATAAACCAAACATGGGTGGTTGCATGATAAAATATGGATTGGTGGTTAAATTATGACCTCTAATGCATTGGGTATGGATGTCTCACATATGGATATTCCAGTTAGTGATATGTGTGGAAGTAACCATATGGTTATTTTATTTATATATGATTACATCCATTTTTATCCTTTTATGTTATATGAAATTTCTATGGGTTTTGAGGTATTTTTTTATTAGAAAATGGGTAAGCAACGTGCTTATATTCGGTGAAGTGAATTTACTACTAATTAAAGGTGAAAAGTATTACTTTATAATAATGTATTCATGGTTTTCATGTTTTTGAAAGACTAATAATTTTCCATATTTGTGTATCCTTTACTAAGATTTTTATTTTCATCCCATGTTTTGAAATGTATTTCAGAAAATTTAAATAAAAATGGAGTCAAGTATAGGATCAAAGTAAATTTATGAAGTTAAATCATGATATGAAACCATATTTCATTTAAAATTTTTTTATATGAAAAATTGATATTTATTAAAAGTTTTTAATTAGTAATAATTGAGTTTTTTGTTATTTTTTATGGCCTAATTCTCTAAAGCTCTAAACATTAAAAAAAATCACAAATGGGAAAGAAAATCAAATTTCCCACTTAACTCAAGATTAATTAATGTTTATGTATTGGGACTTATAATACTAACTTATGAAAAACCATCCATTGATACACCATAAAAAAAGTGACCAGCCTAACCACAAAATAAACCATCCTCCTTAAAGTCAAAAATAAAAGGTAAAAAATAATATTTGGAATCAAACCTATAAGAATATATAAAGTAGATAAAAATAATCCCAATCTAGGGATATCTTGGTTGAAACCAATATTTTTTCCCATAACAGTCTTTATATACCACAAAATATCTAGTGTAATTACACATATGATGGTGACATGTCCATTTATCGATGTAGTAAAGGTCCAAAATGTCCCATTCATGACAAAACCCATTTGAAACCATGATAAAAAATAATAATAATGGTTCATAGTGATGGGTCTCCACATCCATGATTTGAAAATTATTTTTTATCCAAAACTGCAATTAGGTAATTTTATCCTTTCACAGTATGCCTAATTTTTTTTTAATGAAAACCTATTTAAAATAATATTTTACGAACAAAGTATACATTATTCTCAATTATAAACACTTAATAACAAAAACAAGGAATTGTTTAGGAATATCATTTCACTCATGTATTTCATCCTTTTACGGGGAAACCTACAACCAGAATAGAGCAAAAACAAAAATGAATAATCTCCTAAATCATGTGGTTGATTCAAATAAATATTGGATTTATGTTAATTAAAATATTACTCTTGGGTGACATTTATTCAAGAGATAAAATTTAATGATATCAATATTCTAAGGAGTCGTTAATTTTTATAAGAAATATGTAAATTATAACAACAAATATTGGCCTCAAAGACAATGCTGGAGAGACACAAGGCCACACCACAATGTCCCATGTCTAATCGATAAAAACCCTTTTCCATAGGGCCAATAAAATAAAGGCCAAAAAACCCAATTTATCCAATACCCCTAGGTGAATACATATAAAATAGATAAATAAACCACTATAAAACAATGATAAATTAAATAAGTTGGTTATGAAGTTTCTTATGTCCATGTTGCAAGGGATTTGGATTTTTATGAACTAATAAACATTTCACATAAAACTCTATGTCGCAACCTCTTCATGAAGCAGGGATCCCCTGGTCAATGGAAGTATTTCATATCCCCATATACATGGTGTAGTTGTTCTATAAGAGTAATTGAATATAAAAATAAGTCTCCTAAACTATTGGATACCACCCTCTCAACCACACCACAAAAAAACATGTCTTATAGGGGCTCATCCTAAAACAATTCATATTATTGTTTCTTTAAGAAATACTTCTCGTTCTGTTCCCATAGATAATTTTGGTTTATATTTTTAGATAATTAGAAAATAAATCATACATAGCACAACTATATATTACATAATGTACACTTTTGATGTGTATTCATTATTCTATAATAATATTTTTTATAAAATAAGATGTGATTTGTTATTATGGAAAATCCTCAAAACATTCCAAATTACTTCATAAAATCCCTTACTAATTCTAAAATACTATGATAAATATTTTAAAAAAGGTTATGAAAGAAAATTTATTGGTAAGGGACATAAAAAATAATAAATCCATTAGAATAGTGATCAAAATTAAAACCCATGAATTTTTTCACAAAAACATAATACATTACCTGGATAGAGAATCTTCCTTCAATTTAAAATATTTCATATCATACCTTTTGAAAAAAATTATTTCTTGGAAATATAATTATAAATTATAGAAATTTCTTGTTGGTTCCCTGGTAAATAATCGTCATTGAAACCTAATATAACCCTTTCAAGAACCCTTAGAATGTTTAAAAACTGTATAGATGACATACAATATAATTCCCCATTAATATATTCACTACCCAATTAATTATAGTGATATCTGGGTTCAACCATTATAAAAGCTCTATCAGGCTCACTCTTGAGAAATAATGGGGCTTATCCCTTCATAAAAAAATCCCAAGGGCATTATCAGGAAAAAAAATTTAATAATCCAAAATTTTACCATAAAACACATGAAAAATTCATTTATTACTATATTAAATTTTATTTAAAATATTAAAATAAAATATTATTTTAAAAACCTATTTAAATACCAAAATACACATGATATGTTAATGTTGTTTTTATTTAAACAAAACATGAATGTTAGCAAGGGAATCTTGAATTTAAATAATTGTAAGGGTGGTGGAAAAACCCATTGTCGATGTATACACTAAGATAGAACATTAAATTATCATTTTTTCAAAATATTTTGTGAAAACTAAATAAAAATATCCCTTGTAATTTTTTTAGTCGGAATAGGTAAAAAATTATCCTTTATAAGTTGGGTGAGGAAACAGATTGAATTTTTTAAAATAAAAATTAAATCCCACATTTTTCACATTCTAGAACACTACAAAATGGATAATTATTCATAATTAAATGTTATAATGTATTAATATTATAAAAAATAGTATTTAGACATGTTTTTATGTCATTTAAATCATTATCATTTTTGTTCTACCAAATGGTAAACCTATTATCCCCAAAACTGTGTTAAACTATATATTACTACATTCACGATTTATTATGAACAAAAATTAGATTAAACTTATTATATAATTTATATTATGATCATTAAATTTATGGAATCCATTTTTTAATATTAAATTCAGTGATTTGAAATAATTTAATTCATATTTAAATCCCAAAATGAGAAGAAAACGTTTTTTTCTAGAAACATTTTTTTCAATCAGAACAAGATTTTATATTAACTCTATGACTAGTAATCATTATTAAATGAATTAAAATTCATATATATATAATTAATAAATTTTAATAATAATATTATTTATTAGGGGTAGGTGTAATTAACTAAAATGGAGAAATAATATTCACTTTGAAGCTGTTTTTATAAAAAAATAAAACTAAAATAAACATAAACTGAAATATAGTATGTAGATGATAAAACTTTAATTAGAAGGAATAAATATAATTATATAATTATATTTTAATTTAAATAAAATAATAATTATAATAGGTCTTAAATGATTGAAAATAAATATTTATTTTTTATTTTTTTTATTTTATCACTACTAACGGGAAAATAAATATTTTTTAAAAATCAAAGAAACTAACAATAAGGTAACTTTGATACGATGGTTTAATAAATGAAGTTCATAGTTTTAATTTTCTTAAATTTCTATAGTTTAACTATAATTTTTTTTTCACAAAAAACAATAATATTTATTTTTGAATAAAGGTTATTTTTTATAAATATAATTTGATTACTAAAAATGGATTGATTATTTAATAAGAATTTTTTTTAAAAAATCATATTTATAAAAGAATAATCTATATATTTCATAATGAATATTATACACTTCATACCCTCAAAATTAATGTATATGTAATAATGTTCTTTTTTAAAATAATTTTATTTCATTATTCTTTTATGATCTGTATTGTTTGTATTGTAATCTCCCGAGTATAGAATATTTTTTAAAATCAAAGGGTATTAAATTATCCCCAACTAATAAATTTAATCATTTATATTTTATCATTTTATCAGTAATTATTGATTGGATATTTGATGAAACCATTTTCGAAACCCATGTCATAAAAATGTATAACAAAAATTCCTCTTTATAATAGAGAAAAGGATATTTGAAGGTTATCAAGAATAATAAATACCAGGTTTCTTAATAGGAGAACTGTAATGGGAAGTGATGATTTCGACATTTATTAAAAGAATAATACCAAAATAATGGTGTTGGGTGATATAGATCATTGATCACATAAAAGTGATTGATCATGATAAATTCAACATAGAAAAACCATATACTAAAGAGTTGGGAAAAATATCGCCGTATCATGAACATAAAAGTGTAAAATTTTTATTTTCAAGATCATTTTTATGGGTATGTAATTATATAACTTATTATCCTTGTAAATGAGTAAATATACTTATTTGATAAGTTTATTTTAATCGTTTAATCCACTTCCACCAAACTAACATTTTGTCACCAAATAATGAGTATTCAGGTTGGATTTTTCATGGCGGGAGAACTGAAATAAACTTCTAAAATAAAAAATAAAAATATGTTGATATTAATATAATCCCACAACATTGGAATTTATCCAAAAATAGAATTTATTTATGAGGGTTAGATAATTACCAAAATGAATAAATTATCTAAGGAAAAGATAAAAAATTATTCTCCACCACATCAACCATAACACCTAAAAATTAGAATAGAGAAATCGATAAAAGATTTTATTTAAAATTTTATAAAATATTTTTGACTATGATTGAAATAAAAAATTAGAATGTTTTGATCACATATTCTTCTATAAGAGATTTATAATTTATCTCCAAATAACACCAATCACCATTATAGTATTATAAAAAACATTATACACCATATTCATATAGTCTCAATGATTTATTTATCATTTCCATAAATAACATGAATTAGCACACCCCTATTATAAAAATACAATTCAGCATTAATTCCACAAATAAACTCCAATAATATTATGTTTACCAAAATAAAACATACTTCAAAAAATCATGACCATCTTAATAAATTATATTAAGAAAATAATCACCAAATCACTTTTCAATCCCATGGTTGTCTATATGATAAATAATATTCCCCAAAAACATACTTAATAACTATATTTCAAACATTTTTAGTTATGAATTTGATATCATGCTAACTAGGACATCACATAGGCTAGTAGTTTCAACTACACATTTGTTTCCTTTCAGTTAAGGGTTCAATCCCTACCACTTTACGAGATGTGAAATGTTTTTTTCAACATTGTATATATGTATGTCTTAATACATTCATATAAATATGATCGACATATTAAAAAATAGCATTAATCATCAAAGATACTGTAAATCCTATTATTTTCAATACTTGTAATCATATGTATTTAAAATGAAAACAATATTCTCTATGAAATGAAACATTCACAAGTTCATTTGAGGGTTATATATATTAAATGAAATAAAAGACTAAGAATATATATCTAAAATTAATCCCATAACATAAAACCACAAAATAGAATGACTTTATTTATAATAGTGATCATCCTTAAATCGACGACTACATCATAACTATTTGACCACTTTATATAGACACCATAATATCTAATTATTTTTATTAATACATTAACCATTCATTTCAAACATATTTCATAATACATCCTATATAAAAACCAAAATATGAATCATGTCTTAAAATTTATCAATTTCAATACATATGTTGTTATATAATCCATACTGTTTCATATTCCATGTACATTTTCATTATGTTGAACTGTAATGGAAATAGTAATTTCTTGGAATTTATCCATATAGTATTGTTGATCCCATTCCTAAAGATTCCATCTAGGAAATATATTTTCAAAATTAAAAAACTACACACAAAGAAAATATTCAATGGTTACCTTATGAATAAATTTAATCCATTTTATAGAGTTAACTAAATTATTACTTTTTTCCATTGTATATTATATCATTAGGCCCCATTTACCACATAATAAACATCTTACGATTATCTTAAGACATTTTCTAAGGTTCTTTATCCCACATTATTGATGCATAAATCAATAAATATTTTTACACATGTGATATTTATCATCTAAACTTATATAGAAGTAATTTATCCTATCATCCCGTGATCATAGGGTTTCCCCTCCTTTGAAATCATATCCTCCCCCCTCTATCCTAGCTCGGTGTGTCTCTATGTCGGATGCCACTATCTCATATCGGTGTTGGTGTGGCCTGGTGACAACACTAGCATAGGTTTTACTTTCATCATTTTAAATCTTAGCGATGGATCTGACTTTTTCTAGATAGTGGATCAGCATCGGTGCATCTTGGTGATAACTCTGGCGTGGTGGTACGACAGTGACTTTGGAGTATCTTGGAGGTGGGAGGATTTTTTGGGTTTTTTGTTTTTTTCCTTTCGATTGATTTTTTTTTCATTTTGGATGGGTGGATGATGGTTTTTAGGTGTTGTCAGAATCAGTGAGATCTTTCCCCTCATTAAGATATCACTCTCTTCTGATGTTTCCCTAGGTGTGTTGTGGCTTCATGCACCACGAAGCGCCTCTTCAGGTTCCTTCTATGGTGGATTTAGAGGGCTTCAGGGGTTGAGGATGAGTTTTTTTCAGGCATTGGTCTGATATTTAGAATATAGTTGAAGGAAAGGTGAAAAGGATTCTCTTGATAAAGTTGAAAGATATTGGTTTTTGGTATGTGTAAGATTTCGGTGAAGGTTTTGTGAGATGGTGATGATTTCTAACTACATGGGTTTTTTTGAATTTTCTCCTTTCGTGGATTGTTTTTCTAGTTGTGTTGGATTTTTTTGATAGTGCTTCTACTTCGTGGACATGTGTTCCAGTTGAAGGGACTAGGCGACAAGATCATCTTTAAAGAGATGCCCCAGATGAGGTTCAAAGCATGGAGTTTTAGCCTGACCATAACCATCTGGATATGGATGTTTGAGAGGGTGTGGCTTTTGCCATCGGTTCCAAAACTATGCATCTTTGCATGAGACAAATTTTTGATAAGTGATGGGAAAGGGGAATTTCCTCTTCAGGTAATTGATGCTAGGGAGGGTCTTTTCATTATTGAATTGAACTCGTTTGTTTTTTTCTTGGAATTAGACGGTTAGGGATTAGTGTTTGTCTTTTGTCTATGATTTCATGTTGGGTTTCCCATCATCCCTTAGAAGGTGGTTTCCGATAAAAATAAAAAATTAATTTTCATTCAATCAAAACTCATGATATCTGGTCAATAATAACCACAATAGTTTTCCCTAAAACTCCTATTCTCTTCAGTTTCTTATTACAAAATCCCCTAAAATTTCCAACATATCCATTATTAATTTGTTTCATAATATATCCATCGATTTATTAAAATAAATGTTAGTGTGTATATATTTAATAAAGCATAATAAATCGTCCTATGTTTAGGATAATTATTTATATATCCTTAACAATTATATCTTCTATTTAACTATTCCAATTTATCCTATCTGACCACAATTAATATTATCATAGTAGCCTTTGTATTTATATAGTATTTTTAACTCAAGTTCAAATAAAAACCTAGCCTCTAATGTTGTGAAAACTTTTTCTTTGATACCATATTTATGGCCTTGACCATAATCATTGCACATTATTATGACATTACACTAAAATTCATTTTCATTTCCCATAGATCATTTGGGTTTACATTTTTAGAGTAGTTGGTAATAATTATTACATGAAATTGTACAATTATGATCATTGTCTACTAATATACAATGTAAATCATTTTAAATATGTCATTATTTATACTGATGAAAATATTTATCACTTTCAACATTACTTTGTGGTTTCCCAAATCAATCTTTAAAAACTTTGTAAATCATTTTAACAAAATGTTATAACCAAAAAAATCTTAAAAATGGAAATACAAATAAGATAGTAAGTATTCAAGTGAGAAAAGTGAAAAACCCATGAATAACAATTTCTTAATAACATACCATTTTACCAAGAAAGGGAATCATATTTTAAAAAAATGTTCCTTTATCTTACCTTTTGTAAACATGTTATTTCCATGAAAAATAATTTGAAATAACATAAAATTAATGTAGCTTCCTTTGTAATCATTATCATAGGTTAATTATAATACCATCAAAATAACCCTTATAATTTTTAATACAAATATGGTTATCTTCCAACATAATTTTATAGAGAACATAATCATTATCTAATGCATTGCAATGCTATCTTGGAGCACCCATTCTATAAGATATATTGGGATTAACCATGAGCTATACAGGGGTGAAACCCATCATAAATAATTTCCAAGGACCGTTTTAAGAATCAAATAATTTAATCATGCAGCGTATCGCTATAAATCCTTTGGAAAGCCCAATAATCCCATTTAAAAAATCCTTTTTGATCTCAAAATACCCTTTTTATTTAAAAAACTATTTTCAATACAAAAATACCTAGAAAAATAAAATTAATATTATTAATTACATAAAATAATAAATATTTTTAATTACATTAAAAATAAAATAATGGTTATGGAAATGGGAAATACTCTTATCACCTTATACAGTAAAATAGAACATTTCTTTTGTCATCTTGTCAAAACGTTCCTTAAAAAACTCATAAAAATCTTCCTTTTGAATTTTTTTTTAAAAAATAAAATTGGAAAATAAAATATTCTCTATAACTATTATATATATACATATACACAAAATATTATTTCAATAATATTTATATAGGAAAAAATAACACTGAAAATAACTCTCTAAAACATTTTAAAACAAGGTTCTTAAAGTTACACGTTTCATAAAAAATAGTTAATAATATTCCATATATTTGTAAAAAAATTAATTAATTTAAATATAATTAACAATTACTATTATTATCAATTTATATACAAATAAATTTTTTATTGTAACTCTTACAATAATATAGAATAAAAATATATTTAAATTAAAACATTAAAACATTTTAAAATTAAGATTTATGTATAATAATACCTTACCTCGTGTCAGACTGATGAAAAATATTCATTATCTTAATGAATAATATAATTATTTTATTTTTATATTATATCCATGAGTTTCTTAAATTTATTATTCATTTTATTTTTTAACATACTATGGTATAAATAATTAGTTAACCATTTTAGTTTACATATGATGTTTTGATGGTTTTCGACTTATGTTTCAAAAATGACTTCTATAAAATACATATGTTCAAAGAGATAATTATTCCATAATATAAAGAATAAATATAATGTTATTATTATATTTTTATAAATAAATTTAATTTTAATCATGAAATTTCGTTACAAAAAACTAACTATGTTTCTTTCGTGGAGATGGTAGGTCATACGTAAGAATAAGTAATATTTCCATTTTTCTACGATCGTTATGGAAAAAATTTAAGTAATATTTTATAATTATATAAATAGAATAATATCATAAATACCATATTTTTTATTTAAATATAAAAATATATTTCATATAAGTTATCTGGTGATTAAACACACCTCATCGCTTCGCTGGGGAAGTTGTCCACCCAAACACTTGAACCACATTATAAATTTTCACATTAAGAATGAATATAATATATTATATTTAAGAATTATTATTTTATTTAATATAATAATTATTTAATTTATATCAAAATATATTTTTTATAATTAACATTATTACCTTCATTGAAAAGAGTTAGTGAAAACATAATCACATCACATCGCAATGTGATAGTCCTCCTTAAACATAAGTAGCGTTGTCATGACCCCCATGAAATATAAATTAAGATGTCATATGTGATATAATTATTAAATAATTTTTATTATGATAAAAATACCAAATATAAGTTTTATATAAAAAATTATAGCAATCCATGATAGGTGATGATGAAAAATGAATTACATTGATCTATGAGGTGGTAGTCCGTCGTACACCTAAAGGACAATTGTCTTTTATATTCTATAAAAGTGGAGAAGGATTTAGATTATTCCTTAAAAAAATATCCTATATGAATATGAGAGATCCTATTGTTATTATATCTCTAGGGTTATATAATTATTCACTATGTTCAAAAAATAACCAAAATAAAACCACATTGTTAAGGACATTACCTCTTTTTTATATACATATTTTAAATTGTGTAGAAATCCTTCATATATTAGATTTTTGATCAATAAAATTCCCATATAATGTATATAATTATGTATTGAAGGGATAATTTTAGTTTCAATCTTAACTAATACTTTCATGATTTTAGGAGGAGAGGAGGGTGGGTGGCCATATATAATTGGGGGAGAGGACGCAAATGTATTTTTTGAAAATAAATAAGAGATACACACTTTTTTACATGATATAAGGAAAAAATATGTTTATGTATAAATAAATATATAATATATAGTTCTAATTGGTGTATAAAATAGATGTCATACAAGTTTTTAGTCTATTTTAAACCATATATTTTTTAACGACCCAATACACCCTTTTTCAACATTATTGTGGTAAATGTTTTTAAATTTTTTTAGTATTTGTTATAAAAAAACGTTATGTTGAGATTATTATATAATATAAATTATTATATTTACAGACATGGAAAACACTTTTCTAATGTCAATTCACATAATTTGTATAATTTATTTGAAATTAAATCGATAGACGTGAAGAAAACCAATTTTCAAAGAATTTTTTTTTCCAATTATATTATCATTTTATATAAAATCTATTTATACTAATAATAATTATATTATTTTAAATTAAAATTTCCGTATATAATCTATACATTTCAATTAAATCATTCATTATTAGTTTTTTTAAAGAAAATAAAATATGGACCCATTTTTCACTCGAAAACATTTTTTTTTCAAAAAACCCATTATTTGATCCCAAATTTAAACTATACTAAAATAAAGCATAAATATGTTTCAAATTAAATTAGTTGGGATTAATATAAATAATTAATAATAATGGTACTTGAAATTATTTTAAAATTATATCACCACTTATTTTTTTGAAAAGAAATTATTGTTTTATAAAAATAATTATTTTTCACAATTCAATGAAAAATCAATATTTTATTAAAAATACAAAATATTTACCTTGTGGTATCCCATACATGGTGATAATAAATGTTCAATTGACCCTATTAGCCTCATGGACTCAGGTAATCCCATACCCCTTGTATTCCAGTGGCTGTTGACTAGATGAGATGGCCTAGGGTGTGTATGTGGGAAACTATGCCCACATTACCCTAATGTAGGTCAATAGATATAATAAAAAGTAAATATTTGATTAAAAATAATAAATAAAAAATGTTTATGAAAGGTAAGGATAACATTTCATAAATGAAATAATAATAAAAAATGGAAACAAAATCATATAAAATGTTATGATGATATATGGAATGATACTAAAAAATAAGAAAATGGTTATACATGAAACCATGAAATAAAATCTATAAAAATAAAGAAAGTGATGAAAAAAATATATCCAATATTCTTAAGAAGTATCCCATTCATCATTCACCATGATCCGTCCTAATGGAAGAAATCATGATTTAACTGTCCAAAGTGGTACACTTTCCTTTATAAACACAAGCATAAACGTAATATGCTCTAGACTATCAGTGGCCTGGATAAGTGGCATTTAATCTTTGTATGACACCAATAATGTAGTATATACCATCAATTCTATGAATATAAACTGATACAATGTGATTTTATATATGAAAGTAAGTCATTACTATAACTTAAATACCATGATACATAAATTATGCCCATCTAGTGTTTGAACATATATCATTTAATTAATTATGTTCTAGTGTATAATATGTGAAATAATAGGATCCAATGTATGACTAAGTAATCTGATAATATATATATTTTTATATATTTTAGGTTAATAACTAAGGAATACTGAATGATGATAACAATGAAGAGGATCCAAGGTAATAACCATGTCATCCTCACCCTTTGTGGTGGAGCCAAACTATATATAATGGGTTTGAGTGTAATAAAAGGGGAAATGCCTGAGGAATTCCAAATTAATATGATTCTAAAAAAGTAAAATGATCTCATCCAAAGTATAAATGGGATAGTAAATGACTACGACCAATGGGTGTATCCAAGGATCCACATGTCCAAAGGCATCAAACTTGATCCATGGAGTATACCCATAGAATCCTAATATCTAAATGGTATGGAAGTTAACCTATGGAATCATGTAGGGAATCTGCATGTAGGAAAGCACCAGGATCCAAGGTCAGTTTTTCCCTTAGAATATGACATCCTTTAATTAGAATAGAAAACATTAAGTGAACAAGGAATCCCCTTTGGAATCCTAGGATGGTTCAATTCATTCCACTCCTATAATTATGTACATGTCTATATTGAATAGGCACCATATATGTTGTTAATTATTTAATTTAGTTCATTTAATACTAATTCCTTTTAATATTAAAATTAATTCATCACTTAGCTTTCATAAGCATGATAATGATAAAATTACATATAACTATATCCTTCATTTCATATCTAATTATTAGGTTCTCTAATTTACCTTTTATAAATACAAAAAGTGGTATAAGGGTAAGTAACCAATTACCATTAAATTATAATTACTAGGTCATGTGATATCTATAATTACACTATCAATTTACCATTTAAATATTCATTTAATTTATTGAAATACTTACCTTAGAAATTTCAAGTGATACTATTATATAACAGTAGTTAACGATTTGTTCATTTAATTATAAAATTTATCTTTATAAAGGATATAGAAATGAATACTACAACCCTAGCCCTAGTAGACCAAATTCAGTGGTAATTATACTATATTCAAATAGATATAAGATATCACATCACAAAGGATTGATCGGTTCAATAGTCATAATGAGCTAGATACAAAGATGGTTCCCTTATTATAATGGAAATTAAATATAGAAAATAACAAAGGAAAAAAAATTATTCCTCATCAGATATTCAATGATTTTTTCTCCATAACCTAGGGAAGGAAAACTAATGAATGGATGAGATAAAATGTTGAGTAATATTTACATGAATCAATATTATATGAATCTTTGTTTTTAATTCATAATCATAATGGAAAAGAAAAAAACTAAAAAATAAAATCCATCAATGAACAAAGAATGATGATATATCCATATATTTTTTCACAGTGAAAATTATATTAAAAGTAATAACTAAATGGTGAATTAAAAAAATTCTTAATAACTAGATGACATATATCTAGCACAAGAACCATTATATCGTCATGACAGTTTTAGTCTCATAGTAAAAACCCATCTCATTATTCATGGAACAAAAAAAAGTGTTCTTGAACTGTTATATCTCATAATACCTGTCGATGCAACAAGAGTCTACCCATAATTGGTCCCACCCAGCACTGTAATTACAAATAATTATTCATACTTATATTAAATTCATGACATATCAAAATATTTGTATTCAGTAGAAGATAATGATTCATCAATATTTAGATAACTAAAAAAACATTCAAAGGAAATCCATATGTAAAAATGGTCCACAACTAAAGAAATAATAATATCCTTGATACAATAAGTATATATATTTAATTTAATCTTTAATTAATGATGACCACAATTGAATGGGAAGTATACGTACAACACACAAAGAATCAATAAATAATAAGGAATAAAAAAGGGACTATTATATTGGTGTCCATGAAATAATATATTTAAATAATAATTGGAAATTAATATTGGAAATAAAGAATCAATAATTATAAATGTATTTCAATTGAAGTGAAAACATGTAATATGAGTGTGTAAGAAACATTAGAAATCATTCTCTTTAGTGACGTTTCAGGGAAAATTCTAAAGATTCTATAAAATAAAAAAAATGAATAAATGTTTTTATATAACCATAAATAAAAAAATAAATCTTCATGAAAAAATGAGTGATTTTATATAAATATTAGTAGCATAAAATAGATTATGTACGGTACTAGAAAATGTGTAATAAATTGGAATATTAACTTTAATTGGGCTTACTTTTCAGGAATAATTGAAATGGGATCCATATAAAAATTGTATTTCCCATCTATGAAAGATTTATAGATCTAGGTAAATTTATTTAAAAAATAATAAAACACTATAGGAGGTTTAAAAAATAATAATATTGAATTACATTATAGTAAATGGATAGATATCATAACATGAAGGAAAAAACAGAGGGTCTGGGAGAAACGTTTACCTTATGTAAGAATGAGTTTTTAAATTTCACTTCATGTCCTAGATAATTAAATTATATTCATTAAGAATTTATTTTATTACTTATTAAACATGTATTTGATTTATTATAATTTTACCATTATCTTTTTTTCCTTTTTAATTAGATATATGATTTTATTATGTAGTTCACGAGTGTTTGTTTTCTTTGTATTTCATGACTTGTTCATTTGTATACTTGTATGAAACATCAGGAAATATATGGATAATTCACCAGATTTGAAATTATTTGTTTTTAATGAAATTTAATATGAATATTTTTTCTTATAAATCATCTTCATTCTAGATATGAGTGCGATTAATTAGATAAAAATTGAATGATAATCATTTAAACTATTTTGGAGTTTTTCAATCATTATGGTCATGTTTTGTTTTATTAATTAATATTATAAATATATACTAGTTTTAGAATAATAAATAAGTAGAAATATACATTTCAAATTAATTTTCTCCCATATAACTACTTTATGACCAGCCTTGAAGGATGTAATGGAAAATGAAAATGCATCATCTATGATGGTAGTAAATCCACACATCATGGATTATATTTCCATTTTAGGAATAAATTAGAGGGGAGATGGGATTTTATGATAGGTGTTCCCTTTATAAAATACAATTCCCATATAAATATATAAGATTGGAGTTATAATTTACTTTTTTTATAGATTAGGTGAAGTAAATATAAGATAAAAATGAAATTGAAGGAAATTCAAAATGAACGATTTTTGTTTTACCTCTTGAATACTTCTCCTTTAAAACCTCCTTAAGGCAGGTGGGTTTTTGACTATTATTGAGAGAAATAGATCCTGGAAAAAGGGTAGATACATGGAGATTAATTGGGTATAAATTGAAAATATTCATAGATTAGAATGTGTGAATATAAGTGGTGGTGAGGGGTTGTAATGATATTGGATGAGAGGGGTGTTTTTTGATTATTTATTAATTTTTTTATTATTTTGGCTCAACACTATTAATATTTATAACTATTTTGAATAACTGAAGTTAATAATGTATTTTATTTCTAAAAAATGGTTTCTTACATCATCCACACATCATACATGACTCAGTAATTCATATATTTTTTCTAAAATGTTAAATACCGAAAAAATACCGTATTAAACAAGTCACTAAAAAGTCAACATTTTTAGGATGTTCCCAAAAATTCACCCTAATAATTATCTGATGATTAGAATTCAAAAATGGACACCAGTTAATAAAAATATATTTCTTAAATTTATTTTTCATTAAAATAATCATTTATTAGAAAAATACTGATTTAATAATTATAAATTTTTTGAGTACACAATAAAAAGTTAATTAAGGTCTCATTAAATTAAATTATAATCACAATAAAACAAGATATTAATTTGTAAACCTATTTTATGTAATGTATTTTTCATTTAAATAAATATATTACTTATAAAAATTAAAATAAACATTTATGATTCACAAAAATAAAAAAAATTATTTACACATTTTTAAACATTTATTTACTTAAACAAAGATATAATTATATCAAATTTACATTTATATGGAACATTTTTTTGTACATTAATAGAGTAAGTTACTCTTATATTGGATATATTATTATTATCAATTTTTATATAACTATTCCAAAAACCAATTTACTATTTAATAGAATATTACTCTTTCATTTAAGCCTAGTGTTTTGTGAAAAATAAGATATCAAATAAATTGGAATTATTTAGAAAAATACATATAAAAAAACATGTGTTATTATAATCTTAGCTTATTTGAAAATTTATCCCTTGAAAATTTTCATGAATATTTACTTTAAAACAGATGAGGGTGGTTCTTCTTAATTATAACCTTGGGTTTCCATGATCTTTCATCCATTGTATTATTTCATCAAAGAACCATTACGAGTTAAGTCATATGATTTATCAATACTTTCCCTCTCATGCAATTAATATCAACATGCTTTTCATAGTATGAGAAATCAGGTTCTAGTTTTATTTCATCATAGGTGAGTATTTGAGACGGGCCTTGTATGTAATTCTTTGTCAATGATATGTGGAACAGATGTGGAACTCTAGATTGACATGGTGTCATTTCTAATAATTAACCAAATGCTCTAATTATTTCTAGAATTTCCAATGGTCTAATGTATTAAGGGCTCAGTTTAACTTTCATAATGAATCTTATAACACCCTACCATTGGGATACTTTTAGGAAGACATTATCTCCCACTCTAAATTTCAATTCACTTCATTGGTTTTCAACATAACTCTTTTTTCCTACTTTGACCCACTTTGATATGAGGCCAAATAGTATTTAGCTTTGAATTTTTCTCTATAATATCTTATAGGTCAATAAGTTTACTCTCACCAAATTCATCCCAACATGTTATATTATGACATCTTTATCAATATAATTCATTATATGGATCCATTTGAATACTATAATGGAAACTATTATTGCTCGAAAATTCACCTAAAGGTAAATAATGATCCCATATAACTTGAAATTAATGTGAGCATGTTTTTATCATGTCTTATAATATTTGAATAGTCCTTTCAAAATTTTGGTCAATTAGTGGGTGATATTCAATACTCGAACAATGCTCAATATCCAAATCCTTTTGAAGACACTTCCATAATTTTGATATAATACATGGATCTCAATCAAACACAATCGATAGAGGTTCACAATTAAGTCTTAAATATTCATTAATATAGTTTATTTCTAGGTGTTCAAGAGGTACAAATTCTATTATAGCATGAAAATGTGCCAATTTGTTAAGCCAATCAACAATGAACCATAATTCATCATTCCTTCAAGCTGTCCTTAGTAGTACTATGAAAACATATGTCAAAATGTAATCTGACAACCACATTGTAATAGTTAGAGGTTGCATGAATCCTCTAGGATGTAGTCTCTCTTCCTTCCCTTGTTGACAAACTAGACACCTTGATAAATAGTCAAAAAACATTTATCTTCATATTATCCCACAAAAAATGTTCTTTTATATTTCTATAAATCTTTATATTACCTTCATTTATAGTGAAATTTGAGCTATGAGAATCAAAGAATTGTCATATTTTTATCTCTAGTATTTACTGGACACATAACCACTTTCCAATGTTTATAACTCCATCCTCTTACACAATGTCTTCCAGTATTCCATCCTTAAGGCCATTATTATTTTTTGAAAATTATCATCATTAGATTAAAATCAATTTATCTTCTCTAGTAAATATTGTTTCACAATAATTTAAAAAAGATTTTATGTTTTCACTTCCTTAACAATTCTCATATCCATATTTAATAAATCAATGAACATATGATCTTTCTCAATATTCATTTCTGTTATAATTCTGTGATCTTTACTACTTAATTCATATTCAACCTTATTTTCATTTCCTAGGTGTTGGTGTATTGAGAAATCATAATATCTGAGTAACAATAACCATCAAAATTTCCTCATGTTGACTTATTTTTGGGTAAATATATATTTTAGAAACTTATAGACTTGTATATATCTTAAAACATTCACCGTAGTGATCGATTCTTCATATTTTTAGGGAAAATATTATGCTGCTAACATTATTTAATTATTGGGATATTTTTTTCATGAGTCTTCAACTTCCTTTAATTCACATGTAATAACATTATTATTTTTCCTTAGGACACAACCCAAAACATTCTTCAATGAATCACTGTATATAAAAATCCCATCATTTCCTAACTGGAGATTCAAAATTAGATTATTGAGAAATCGTATCTTTTATTATTCAAATCATAATATTGATAATTATTTATATACAAACATAAACCCTTTACATAGAGTTTGGTTAATGGGTTATCCAATCAAGACAAATTCTAAATGAAATTTCGATAGTAACCTATGAAAACAGTGAAACTACGTACCTCAGTTATGTTCATTGGAATATTCCATTATTGGATTTCAATTGTATTTTAATAATCAATTGACATTCTATCCATATTGATTATATGGATAGGAAAGGAAAATATTTAAATAATTTTTTAACTCCTACTAAACATACCATATAACTATTTTCTTCTACTAGTCATTAGAACAATTTTCTAGTTGTTCTCATGGACCTTATAGTTCTTAGATTACACAAAGAAATCATTAGTAAATGTCACAAAAAATTATCAATATATTCCTTGAATACACTATTGATTAGATCCATGAAAATAGAGGGTGAATTAGTCAGGCCAAATGGAAATAATGTAAACATGTAATGTTAATATCTAGTTTGAAACTATTTTTTTAGAATCCCATCCTCCTTAACATGAAATTGGTGACATCTATAATGAAGGCCAATATTCAAAAAATAATAAGCTTTGTAAATTTGATCAAATAGATCATTAATACGAGATAGAGGATACATGTTCATTAATATAATAACATTGATTTCCCTAGAGTCAATTCATAGCCACATGGACCCATCATTCTTCTTAAGAAAGATAACATGGGCTCCTTATGGAGAAAAACTACGGAGAATAAATCCTTTATTTCTGAAATCCTCATGTGGTTTCTTCATCAACAATAATTCAACAATTTCAATTTTATAAGGAAAAATTTATATTTTTATTTCATTAGGGATTAGACCAATGGGAATTTTATCTTCATGCTCTGGTTGGTTCTTAGGTTATTCTTTGGGAAATACATCAATATATTCTTGAAAAATTGGTATATCCTCAATTTAAAGATTACTTTCCTCATACCTAGTTGTTATTTTTTATTCTTGAATAATCATTTTATAATGTAGAGATTATGGGGGTGGATATATATAAGAATCATATGATGAGGTTTCTTCCCTAAATATAGTGGATTCTACATCTTCCTCAAATTTTTTAATTTCCTTCATCTTACAAAAAAATTTCATCACAATTTAAAAACCAACACATACTGAGGATTATATTCAATTAAACCAAGGGTATGATGACAAGGTTAAATAATATAGTACATTTATGTGTATTAAAAGGAAATTAAAGAAAAAAATTTCATTGGAATGAGATTTCCCATTAGATGTTTTAATGATAACTACCTAGTTAAATCAAACGAAAATTGTCTAATTTTTTCATTAAAATGTGTAGATATAAAAGAGTGTGATGATGTAGAATCAAATATTTCATTTACTAAATTTTATGATACAATTATTGTACTTACCACCAAATAATTGTTTACTTAAACCTCCTTTATAGTGATTTCATAATCTTATATATATCTCCCCTTGCCCTCTTTTTTGGTATGCTCCTCTGATGCTTGGGAAATTGATTTGAATAATTCCCCATTTCATTATAGATAAATAACTGAAGATCATTGATTTTTTTCTTCCACTTTAAATATTTAGATCAATGGACCTATTGTACAAAAATATGACAAACTCCCATTCCTTTTAAGAATTTACCAAGATGATTCCATCAATTATTTATGTATTGTGTAAATAGATTCATCCCCTCATTATTTTTTATCATTAAACATTTAAATTTTTATTAGAAGACCTATTCTTATCTTGATTTCCCATGAACAGATAGTATCTTGAAAAATCCATCTCTATTTTTATGGAACAAAAAAATATTTAATTATATAATGAAAATGTTTGAGAATCCAGCGACCTTCGGATACATGGCTTAAAAACTTCCTAGAATTGATCAATCATGTATTTAGAATAATGTATGTAACCTATATCAGACCAAGATAGTCTTGTGATGGTATCCTAATACAATGAAAAACTATATTCATCCATTTTTCTTAAGATATGGATTTTCTCTTCATTTCAACTCGTTGAAAACAAGGTAAATATTTAAAGAATAATTTTTATTTAAATGTACAGTATTTAATGACATATATTTCATCTTTATCCTTAGTATTTTGATTAAACGACCACCAATTATAACCATATCACATGAGATAATATAATTCTAGTACTTTATTTTCATTTTTGTTGTATCCCAATAAAAAAATATCTTTTTAATGGACTTGATTCACTTCTTAGATACCATGAGATTATTCACCCCACTAAAAGATTGGGGATTCTTTCAAATGAAACAATGAAACAATGGTGTATAATGACTATTTATAATAACATGAGTATATTGTCCTAATATGGTCATTACCTTCTCAGATCCAACTCTTACATTGTTGACTTTCTCAGTGGGGAAATTCATATACTGTTTGTGTATATTTATTACCTTCATTCCATTAGTAGCCATCACTAAATATTGGAATACACTATGTTATCTCATAATCATCATTAGTATTGATCCAAAAATTCATGATAAGGGATTATTTTAATTCTAATTTTTATTTAACATCTAATTCACATGATTTCTAATAAAATTTCAGTGATAGAATCTATAACAACCCCAACCATTATATTCCCGAGTAAGTTGACATTTTATTTTAGTTGAAAAGATATAATATATCACATCACCAAAGATCAATTATTTTAGTTTTATAGATGAACTAGATACATAAATGACACACTTATTACCTTGGTAAGTAAATATAGAAAATAATAGAGGAATATGAAATGCCTCTTTGAAAATTAATCAAATATTTCACCATCATAACCAAGGGAAGGAAAAAAGATGAATGGTTGAGATAAAATTCTCAGTAAGGGTTACATTTATAAATAATAAGTGAAATAAAGTTAATAATGAATAATCAAAATTTTATGGTAAATAATTGAAAAACACATACCATCAATAAAATGATAATGTAAATTCATTAATAGATTGGGTCATGGAGAAAATATCATGGAATGTAATAAATAAATATTGACTGAGGAAAATTCTTAATCATTGTATGTCCTGTAACTGTCACATGAAGCATTATACTGTCAAGATGATTTACATTTTGGGATAAAAACTAATCTGATTATTCTTGGAAATAATCATGAAGGGGTTTTCATCATATATTTTATCTCATGATACATGTC
Organism: Viscum album; assembly: GCA_963277665.1. Classification (NCBI taxonomy): domain Eukaryota; kingdom Viridiplantae; phylum Streptophyta; class Magnoliopsida; order Santalales; family Viscaceae; genus Viscum; species Viscum album. Next base: position 2,002,450,770 of record OY728157.1, read on the forward strand.
GATACATTGAGTGGATATCTATAATAGGGCCTCACCATCACTATAATTCTAAATCATTCATCATACAATGATTTAATTCATGAAATATAAATGTATCCGTATTGAGTAGAGGATATGAATTAATCAATATTTCCCCAATTAAAAAAACAATTATTGAAACCATCATATGTTGAAATGTTAAATGAATAAAAAATTATGATATCCATGATATAATAAATATTTATATTTAAGGAAATTTTCAATGAATGATGATCATAAATTATAGTGATGTATACATACACAACACACAATTAATCTATGGCAATAAAAGAATAACTAAAGGGAACACCATAATGGTTTCAATGAAATGTTGTATTTAGATCACACAAAGACATTAATAATGTAAAATATGAATATATAATGTTAAATGAAGTCCAACTGAAGTGAAAAAATTTAAAATGTTTTTAATAAATATTTTAAATGAGCCTCATTAGTGTGGTTTAAGAGAAAATACTAGAAACATTAAAATGATAAAATGCATAATTTTTTGAAGAAAAAAAATTTAAAAATAGTTTTTCATGGTAAAATCAATGATATTATAAGAAACCACCTGAAAATATATTATTAATTATACTTGAAAATGTTTATGAAATTAGGAATATTCCATTAATTGGTCTTTCTTATTAGTAGTAATTGAAATTGGAACCTGATAAAAAATGTATTTACTATCAAATAGATATGAATTTATCCATGTAAATATATTTGAAAAATAAAAAAATAATGTATAATGATTAAAAAGTAAAAATAAATATTTATATTGGGTTAAATAGAGAGAAAGTGTAACTCCAAAAATAACCTTCATGGAGAAATCATTACATTATTTTTGAAAGTGTTTTACACTTGTACTTCGTGTGCTGTATTATGAAATTAGATTCATTATTAATTTAAATAATAATATATTATAAATTTATATGATTTAGTATTATTTTATTATGTTTATTAATGGATGTTTTTATGTGATATAATATACAATTTTTCCATTTCAGAGTATTTGTTTACATGGTTTGAATGATTGGTTCACATGTATACATGTTTAGAAGATCATGTAAATTGAGAGTAATTTATTAGAATTGAATTTATATGTTATTAATGAAATTTGTAATATTAAATGGCCTTTTATATCATTTTTTCTAGATATCTATATCAATAATTAGATAAAATGTTAATGAAAACCATTTAGATTACTTTTTCATTTTCAATCACTGCTTACTATTGTTGTTTTATTAATTAATTTTATCTATATATACTAGTTCTAGAACACTATATATGTTTTAAAATTAATTTAAAATTATATTTCATCCATTATAATCAATTATTTCCATCCTCAATCAATTTAATAGAAAATGAAAATCCATAATCCATGATGGCTGTAAATCGATACATCACAGATGATATTTTAATTTTTTGAGTGAAAGGGAAAAGAGAAGGGGTTTGATGACGAGGATTAAATTAAAATAAAAAAATTCAATTATATATAATATACATTAGTTATCATTCATATTTATATTTATGAGTTTATGAGATGATATGAAAAGATATGAAATTTAATGAAACTGAAAAATAATGAATAAGGGTTTTACCTCTTGAATTATTCTCTTTAAGAACCTCCTTAAGGAACTTTGGAATTAGAATTTTATTGAAACTAATGTCTTATAAACATTGGTTATATACTTGGGAATATTATTGGGAAGAAATTGAAGAATATTCAAGGATTGTAATGATTGAACAGAAGGGGTGGTGGGGTGGTATTTATAGTGGAAGAGAGAGGTGTATTTTGATTATCTTATTCATTAGTTTATTATAATCACTCAAGACTATCAATAATGATGATTAATATGAATAAATATAGTAATTAATTCAATTTAGATACAAAATTATGGGTTATTTATTAATCCAAACATTAACCATGCCTCAATAATTCATGTATTTGGATAAAATTATAAATACTTAAAATCAATGTATTTCACTATTCACCAGAAAATAAACTCTTTCAGAAAGACCCCAAAAAATAACCCTAATTATTTTTAACCATATATAATATAAATATGGAATAATGTTTTGGAAAATAATTATCAAAATATGATAAATTAAATTTTTAAATAAAATCATCATTTATTCAAAAATACCAATTATAAAATTATAACATATTTTATAATAAATTTAAAAATAATTCCATGTCTCATTAAACTATATTATAATCATAAGAAAAAAATAATTTATGAATATATTTTATTAACATTAATTTTCTTTTAAATATTTTTATTAATTATATAATTCTATATAAGAATTTCTATTTCACTAAAATATGAATAGTTAATTTATCATTTTTAAAACATTTTTTATGTAAAAAATGATATAATTATTTCATATTTCTATATATATGATACATAAATTGTATTTTTACTTTCATAGGTGGGGTTATTATTTTATTTTTCAAATTAATATTCTTAATGGTAATATTACAATTGTAATGGTCATGTTACTATTGGAAAGTATATTACTGCCCATTTAAGCTTGGTGTTATATGAAACATAATATATCAAATGAATTAAATTTATTTAAGAAGATACATACAATGAAATCCTTGGATATTATAAAGATAAACTCAAAAAGTGTAATAGATAGTCATGAAAACTTTATCTGAGGCATAAAAAATGAAATAACCTTACATGGGGTGGTCATCATTGAGTTAATAACCTTCAATGATGAAGGAAACATATACAACAGGCTCTAAAATACAAAAATGATAAATATAATCTTGAAATTGTGATTTAAGAGGAAACAAATGATTAAATTAGTGGGAACCACATGTTTTCATTTTATAAAATGTAGTGACTTTGTGGATGAGTTATAGACCACCGACATAAATCCTATACCACTATTCTTATCCAATATTTACCCATAGTTTGTCATGGATTAGAAGAAAACTGAACATTGGTTCAACACTCTAAAAATAATGAAAATGAGCCTGCTCAAAAATAACTCCCTCAAGGATAATAGATATGACACATATCTCAATATGAATATATTAATTTCTAATATATATCAAAAATGATAAATATTGTTCAAATTGGACATTAGATGAAGGTTGGGGATCATAAAATATGTAAAAGGGATTTGAGAGACCAAAATAGGTGAAAAATCGATCTCCTATCCATTGGAATAATCAACTGGGAAAGAAAATTATGTTTGGAATAATTTAAAGGAAAAGTGTAATTTCACCTAAAAATATATGGTTTGCAGGAATTGGATGACATATTGGTCAAAATGTGCACCATATGTATGCCAATGACCTTCTAAGGAGATAACCCGCATGGTTTTAGGCACATGGTTTGTCTAACCCTGTGTTATCCATGGAATTCTCACTATTAAATTTAGCTGATATACCTACACAGGCATGCATCCTTGGGAGAATGCTTTGGGAAAGTTATGAACCCTACATGGACCTATGAAATTCCCCATATAGTTATTGGAAACCATGAAATCTAGGGGTGCAATTTACACTAACCGTGAAGCCCTTTGCTTTTCTCCATAGTTCAAGAGTCTATGCTCTGAGATTTCCCAAGCACCACTAAAACAACCATGAACAAATTATGAATCTCCATTACGTATAAAATAAATAATTACAATGTCTATTAAAGAATACATAATTCATACAAGAAAATGGGTTCTCACTTTCTTCCCATCTTAAAGGAATTCTTCCATGAGTCCACCATCTTCATGAAGAAAAAATACATATGGTAAAAAATAAAGCAACTGAGCACATTTTTCATCCTCTCACTCCAATTCCTTTTTATGTACCCTTCCATTATACCATATCATCTATATTAAATGGAAAGACCAGCCTTAGAGAGCATTCTTACTTATGTCAGCATTTTATATGGGAAACTCCTAAAAGGAAGATTCAAAATCTAACTAAACCTCCTATAGATCAAAAGCATGGGATATGATTTCATGGTAGTGGTGAGGATGTTAATCATTGAAGGTGTTGTCCAAGGAATGGTATGTATGAGGTATTAGAACTAGAAGGCTACCATACCAAATCTATCCTGAATCAATAATTTTCTAACAATGTGAGGTAATAGCTTCCCTATCCTTATTATCTCTCTATGCCCAGTTCTTGGTGATAACAATAGGAAAACACGATCCACGACCTCAAGATCTAAAGGTATTTGATGGAGATATTCATACGATTTATATCAAGACTAAGTAGTAGACATATGATTCCAAATCATCAAAACCTGATATGATGTCTTAAAAATGAGACAATGAACTTGTTTCACTGTCTATCCTTACTTTAACAAGAGTAGGGATGAACAACATGACCTACCATGTAAGGCCTCAAAAGGATCCATTGGAATCATCACCTAATAGTTTTTATTGTAAGAGAACTCAATGAGAGGTATATTATTCTCCCAAAAACCATTAAAATATAAGGATAATCCCTAGAGCATTTCATCCAAAAAATGTGTCATTATTTTTTACTGGCCATCTGTACGAGGGTGGAAATCTATTCTTAGAAGCACCATTGTACCCATTACTCATTATAATCCCTACCATAACTTTGATATGAAATGAGAATCCCTATCTAAAATAATAGTACGAGTGGTCCTATGTATCTATATAATCTCACAAATATACATTCATTATAGATCATAAACTAACAATATCTCATGGATGAGTAGGAAGTGGGATAAATTCATCAATATGTCAATGAATACCAAAACTATGTCACGTCCATGAGGCGACATCTTTTAATTGACTACAAATTCCATTGTAACATCTTAACATTTAAATTTTAGGACTAGAAGTAGCTAAAACATGCTAGAAAGTCATTGGCTCTATGTATTCACCAAATTAAAGGTTGAACAACTTGTGATAAAAATTTTTATATGATGTATCATCCCTGAACACAAGTACTAGAATCACATTCCTCAATACATCATGGTGATTTTGATAGGACCTTCCCAATGAGAATCATGAGAATCTATCATCAATATCCTCTATGAAATCTGTATAAACCTAGATATTCTCATTTATATGGTGAATATCACCCCCCTCTATAGACCAACAAAGAGGTGGGTCATCACCATAAATACTTTACCAGAGAAAAAACCCTTTGGGATCTAAAAACTAGATTCACTTTACCCTATTAATGATGAAGATACAAATTCCATGGTTTTCATTGAATAATAATCATGAATCTCATGAAGCTCCAGATATATCTAAGAAAATAGTTCAATTAACTTCTATTCATCACTATATTTTGGTATGTCCTATTCCTAATTATTCATATTCAACACATCAACTACTGCATATCCCTTTCCCGACATATAGGTAAGATTAAAATTGAAATACTATTTATATTCAACCCATATTAGATATTTGAGATTCATGTTGCAATCTGAATAAACATATTTGAGGCTCTTGTGGTATATATACAATATAATGACCTCATCCTTTAGAAAGTGTCTCCATTAATGTAAGGCATTGAAAACTACTCCTTCATTAGGATCATATGTTCTCTAGTTTCTATCATGAGGCATGAACTTCCAAGATCCATACATGATGAATATTTCAACCTGTATTAGCACTACACCTAGTTTGATGACTATGGTATCACATGACACTATATTTCCTCTACTGGGATCAGGATGAATTATAGAAGGAGAGGAAAAAATCCATCCATTTAGCTCATGAAATGATTTCATGCACTCTTCTAAACATAGGAACTTAACACCCTTCTTTGTAAGACCATAAATAAGTGGATAATGGTTTGAGAAGTCATATTTAACATTAATTTATTATCTATCCATCCCCAAGAAAGTCAATATTTAAAACACATTATTATGATGCTATTAATAATATAAAGAACTCATCTTCTCTTAGTAAACTAAATGTTCTGATTTAAAAATAATATAACCCAATAAGAGATATTTGTTCATACATAAGTGGAAGTTAGAATGATTATCATAAATTTGATGATCCACCAGTGTAATCATAATGATATTAAGATGAAATGCATGGACTCTCAGAGGATACAGATACACAAAGATTTCATCAACAAATACCACAAAATATGGAGTCCATTTACCGGTGGAAAACCTTTTACGCATAGCTATGAAAATTTCAGGCATTTTCATAGGACTAAAAAATTGAAATATACTCATACAAACCATACATACTATGAAAATATATATGATTTATATTTTGACGGTCTGATCATCATTTAACGATATCCTAAACACATGTTGATGATTGAGAATACCCTTTATCTATGGATATGCTCAATGAGATCATGAATTGGAGGTAGTGGATACGGGTCCTTAAATATATATTTGTTAAACAATTAGAAATAAAAATCTAGCCTCAAGGTCCCAACCAGCATGTTCGTGAAAATAATGGGTGACCCCCCTGAAGAAGTGTTATGATATATAAAACCATTGGAATCTAGATCATCCAACTATCTGTTGATATTTTATAGCTCATTAAGTTCCATCGTGTATAGTGGAATGCACAATGGAGATGCTTCCTTAATGAGGTTGATTAAATACCCTTCTAGTTTTTCTCCCTACTCCTCCATAAAGAGACTATAAATATGTGTGTTTAGTCCACTTAGTCTGTGATGCTATGGTCCTACCCTACTAGTCTGAACATTCCACTCACCATTGTGATGAAAAATTATACCATCTTGTGATGTTAATGAAACTATGTAGTGACTATAGTCCACAAAGGAATGATATCAAAATATCCAATCCATCACCAAAATGATATTAATTATAGTCATCTTTAGAACAAATAGGCCCTATAACAAAGTGTAACATCTTACTTCAAGGGGTATTCACTGCCTTTGTGTATGCCCTTGTACTATACAACCAACAAAGTATCCACCGTCATCAAACCATAAATGTATTTTATTTCAATCCAAAGACATTCCAATGATAATAAGAAGATAATAGAGCTTGAAGAACATATATAGAATAAGGGAAATGAAATAGAGGATGCTTCTATAGTTGTTCATCATACTATAGATGGTCATGCACTCTGATCCTCAGATATTAACTATAATGCTTGCAACTATCCTATTCCATGCCTCAATTCCATAACTGGTCTTCCATGAGTTGGTATGCTCTACAGGTGATGATTAAACAAAGTCTAACTACCATGACCATGACCTCATCCACATCTAATCCTTCTACTTCTACTCCAACTCCCCCCAAGCATAGTGTAAAACATCATTACACTAAAGGTGGAGTTGGTGAATTACATCTTCCACTATAAGCTTATGAAAATTTAGAATATAATCTTTTAAGATTTCCTATACTATTTGAATAACGACACACAAGAAGGTCTCTATCACAAAATTCTTTTATATTTCCCTATATTACAAACTGATGTAAAATAATTGATTGACCTATTTATATATCCTGGGATCCACTACATGACTCAATAGATAGAGTATCCTCTATACATGACTCAATAGAATTTGTTCCACCATCCCCATAAAATATATGAGGATACTACTATAGGAAATCATAGAAAAAATCATCTACAGTAGGTGAAGTTCATGGATAACCCTAAATGGGTAGTATCAAAAAGAAGAAAACCCTCGTGATATTGAGAATCAATTCCCATTAAGGGTATATGTAAGATCCCAGATCTATATTGAGGAATATTTTTGTTTATATTTCATTTTATTCCCTTTTTTGGTTGAATATTTGATTCCCAAAGTTCACATGGAGGCTCACGGGTGTTTCAAAGGTTCATGATACTAAAATAGAGAGAAAAATAGTTTTTGGGAATGTTACATAGTTTGTACACAGTTAGTGAAAACAGTTTAGATCATCCCATGTAACTATAGAAGTAGGTGGTTTTTGTATAGTGGATTTTGTATGGTTTGCGCACGGTTTTTCAAACTATGCAGGTAAACTGTGCAGCCTTGTATAGTTGATAAAACTTCAAAAATACCATTATAGGATATTAAGTTCCAACTTGGGATTTCTCCTCGTTCACCCTCCTTCAACCCTAGTGATGATCCAGGTTTCCAAGATCTTACAAGAGGTGTTTCTCCTTAAATCCTAGGCCGTTTAGAGTACTATCTGTTGAGGATTGAAGATCCAAGTAAGTCTAATATCTTCCTTGCTTCTCTTTTTTGGGTTAGATTACACACATTTTCTACATCTACTTTTGAAGCTCTAAAACCCTTTGTTTTCAGTGAGTTTTATGTTGAGGCTTGCAAGGTGTGTTGAATCGAGATCTATGGCCTAGATTAGGTGTGCGTTTTCCAAACAAATTCAAGATAGGTGTCCTATAAGTTATATCCCTTGGTTTTTTGTATATTTTTGTGCCAGTAGGGTTTCATTCTTATCTCCCTTCTTGATGTTTTGTTTATTCCATTAGTAAAATGTGCTGTACTATGTGTTTAAATGATTAATTGAACACCTCTTGATCCCCATGGGATGAAAGGAGGATGACTTGACCAAATTAGGGCCACCCATGGGGTTTTTCAGCCATCAAGTTGGGGATAACAAAAATATAAGGTGGTAAATTGACACATGATGATGTAGTGGATTAGCGAAGTGGTTAATTGGTTTATGTAATGAGTTAGAATGGATTGTGTTTAGTTTTGTATAATGTATTTAAAGGATATGGTATTGTTGTGTTGACATATAATTGAGATAAATTTTATTATTGGAAATATGATAAAGAATTATGTTTACACTTGAATATACTTACTAATACAGGAATGGGAAATGAGAAATGGGGATTTAATGGTCAATTATTATAAATGAAAAACATGTTAACAGATTAAGGCATAATGTTAATTTCCTATTTATTGATATTTTGTAATATTGATAGTGATATTATCTATGATTGGTTGTGATGTATTTAATTGGGGGGAATCATAAAGAATCATATTTACAATTATTGTTAGAGTGGGTTACAGACATGTTTCTCTACACCCACTGGTCGAGTTGGACTGAGGTTATAAATCCACCCCCAAATGTAAGGTTTAGGAAAGGGTACGATGTTCTATTCCCCTGATGGTTTCATTCCACCCGGACTAAGGATTCTATTTTAGTATTATGAGGTTGTTAAAATTTGATTTCTTATGAGACTATAATTGATATTATTCTCATATTCTTGAGAGTAATGTACTTTACTAATCCACCGAACAAATGAAAAAGGTAGATTAAACCATTAAATGCCTAAGTAGTGAACTTGGATTTAATGGTAGTATAATTTTAAGGAATAGCCTAAAATCTCCAATTGAGATGTTTACCATTACATTCCATTATTTATAACATCATGCACTATATAATTTTACTTGATATTTTATAGTCACTAGGGGTGGTGGCCCACTAAGTTATACTCACACCCTACTCGGGCCACTATTTGGTACCTGAGAAGTTTTTATTTTTTGATGTTAGGATAAGGGAAAGGGCCCTAGTCTAGGGAGTTTAGTTTGACATTGGACATGTAGGGGTGAGGTTCAGACATGGAGTCTAGACCATGTTAGGGATTCTATTTTTTTCTTTCTTTTGGGGTTTGGTTCACTTGGAACTGTATCATGGAATGACATATTTACTATTGTATATGGTGGCACCTAATTTAGGAGTTGGTTATTTATGCATGTTATTAATTGTTTCATTCTGTTTCCGCTATTTGAATTGTGTTCTATGGTGGATTACTCTGGTAATGATGTTATATTCACCCCATGTGACTTATTGAACCCTCGCTGTAAGTCAGCAACTTTTGGTGTATTGGTAGCCATTCTTGAGATCATGTGGTGACCTGGCTTAGGGAACCAATTTAGTGGCTCTTGGGTTAGGGACATTGCAAAGGGGTATCTTAGGAGTTCTTTTCTCTTTATTGCTATTTGGGGGATGGTAGACTGGAGGATATGAAAGTGTCAGGCCTGGGTAACGAGCTCGTTATTAGGAGTAGCTAACCCATGTATAATGGAAACCCCTAGTCACCCTATGAGGGGATTGTTGTTCATAGTTCTTTTGTTATATTTGATGATATTTTTTCCATCAGGTGTTGCACTTATTGTTTGATTTTATGGTTTTTTGATGTTTCTCCCATGTCCTGAAAGGGTACAAGGTTATGCATACATGAATAATTATAGGCACAGGTGTAGGTAAGTAACATGCATCATGGTAGGCACACACACAGGATGTGTGTGCTGGATAAAAATTTTGGGGTGAATTTATTTTTCTTAAAAGTAATGAAATTGTTTATAATGGGATGGTATGAATGGGAAAATGGAAATTTAAGAGGGCAAGTAGAAATTGGAGAATGGTTCTTAATAAATAAGTAAAATTATAATATCCTATTGTATGAGTAAACTAGGATTTAGAAATTTTTTTGAATTGGTTCATTAGATAAGTCCTGTAACCGTGTGAATTAGATACCCATGTTAACCATGACCTTAGGATGGATGGACAAGGGTAGTGATCTGGTTGTGGGTGGCCTTGTTAGGGTAGTTATGAAAACTAGTTTGGTGGTAAGTGATGAGACTACCTTTATATTTTTCATTTTGGTAAAATCATTATGGTTTCTTTCTAAAGCTCATGTTTGGAATTGAAGAGAAATGCCACCTCAAAGATAGGCGCTGGTTGGGAGAAATGAGGAATTTGCAGAGAACACTCCTCCATTAGTAGAGTAGGAGAACTTGGTTGTCCAGAAAAATAAGGAAAATTAGTTCTATCAGAACTTTTCCCATTCTATGCAATTGATGGAACATGACCCAGGGTGGGATGCATCGAGTATGTTTGAGCTGACCAATGAGTTTTAGCTGCTGCACCATCCGACCATTACTAGAGATGGTGGGCCAGAGACCCTAGAGTTCTTGATAGAGTCCATCCAAACTATTCATGACCATATAGAAAATAATCTCTAGAATTGAATCAAGTTAGAGGCCTATATGATGAGAGGTCAAGCAAAGCATTGGTGGGTAATCATGGTACAGACGGAGGAGGACGAAGGAATGAAGTGGAAAGATTTTAATGAGATATTTATTGAGCACTTCTACCCAGAAAACATGAAATAGGAGAAGTATACTGATTTGTTTAGGTTAAATCAATATATAATATTTGTAATCTCTTATGATAGTTGTTTCACTGATTTGGGATGCTTTGTTCTGATGTTGACAGGAGATGAGGCAGCTGTGGTGAAATGATTCCAGGATGGGTTGAGACACAAGATCAGGTCTAAGGTGAATATCATTCATTTGAAAATGTTTTATGAAGTGGTAGACAATGCCCTTATCTTGGGGGGGGGGGGGAACATGAATGGAGCATCAGGTAGTGAAATTGTGGTGCTAGATGGGTGAGTAAGTGTTGTGACTTTCGTTTATAGGATGTTCCATTTTTAAAACTTTTAGTAGGGTGGAAGCACATAGAGAGATCAGAAGAGGGGGTCAGCTTCTCAAAGCAGTGACTGTGTATTCTGTTATTATTGTGGTAGGCCATGGAACAAGTATGACCCGTGTCCCCACTCATCGTTTAATTTCCAAGTGTGTGGTAGGCTATGACACATGAAGAGGTTCTGCAGGAACCCGAAACAATCAAGGAATAATGGAGGTTATAGGTATATGTCAAGTGTAGGTATGTGGTTCGCTACCCCATATCTAGTAGTCAGTTGGAGGACCATGGGTCGTATTGGTAGAGGCGGTGGTCATGGAACTCCAGGGAGGGATCATCCTTATCAATAGGGCAGTGCACTGTAGGGTACTCAGGTCGAAGACTAAGGTAAAGGGTAAGGTCATCTCTATGATGTTTAGACTAAACCTGATAGTCGTAAGGCAGGTCCATCTACCGTTCGAGATAAAATTATTTTTTCTTCCATGATTTATAGTGATTTATTTGATATAGGTGCTACGAATTCCTTTATTTATCCTCAGTTTTTAGTTGTGTCGGTCTTAACTGTGGAGACTATGTGTGGGGAATTTCCATTTAATACTCCTCTAAGGTTATGAGTTGAGGACATCAGGTTGTGTAAGGGTTGTTCAATGGTGGTTGGTGGGTATCATTTTCAATGGGATCAATTTTTCCAAGATATGTAATGTTTTTAACAAATCATGGGTGTGGATTGGTTGGTGTTATATCACACCCATATCGATTGTTACCAAAATCAGGTAATGTTCACATCTCTTTACAGAATCACTTTTGTATTTATTGGTGTGTGGGATACTCGAGCGAGTCATATATGGCCGCTACGTGAACAGTTGGGAGAACCTACATCCTAGGTATCATGCCTTACATTGGATGATGGGGGGAGAGAGCGATCGGTCCTTACTATTATAGTGGAACAGTTTCAGGATGTCTTTAATGAGGACATCTCAGGGTTAACACCTAAGAGAAATGTTGAGTTTACAATTGAGTTGTTACCAAGAGCAGAGCCAGTTTACATTTGACCTTATCGAATTGTGCCAATAGAGCTCCATGAACTGAAGGTTTAGCTTGAGGAGTTAGAGAATAAAGGTTTTATCTATCCTAGTACATCACCTTGGGGATCTCCTATGTTGTTTTCTAATAAGGATTATGGATCACTAAGGCTATGTGTCAATTATACAAAACTGAACAAGATTACTTTTTAGAACCAATACACTGTTCCAACAACAGATGAAATTTTTTAACAGCTCAGTGGTGCCTGAGTGTTTTCTAAACACTATTTTAGATTAGGGTAGTATCAATTGAGAATGATACTTTCTGTCATACCCTAGAAACCATTCCAAAGAAGGTACGAGCTATATGAATTTTTGCTGATGTTGTCTGGATTGACCAAGGAAAAAATTGTATTCATGGCCTTGATGAATTGGATATTCCACCCAAATCTAGATCAGTTTTTAGTTGTCTTCATTGATGAATTCAAGGTGTACTCTAGAACCCTTGATGATCATGCTAAACATTTTGACATCTCCTGGAGTATACTAATAGAGAAAAGGATTTATGACAATCTATAAAAATGATAGTTTTGAATTGATGAAGTTCACTTTCTTGGAAACATCATTTATGAGTCAGGTCTGTTAGTGGATCTAGAAAAGGTGCAGGTTGTGGTGTCTTGGGATTGGCCCCATAATGTCTCTGCTGTTTGGGGTTTTCTGGACATGGATGGTTATTAATGAATGTTTATTATAGATTTATCACATTTGGTAGCACCACTCATAGGATTAACTAAGAAGGGGGTTATGTATTATTGGTCTAAGTATTGTGAGAATCCATTTCAGGATTTGAATAAGCGATTGAATACAACACTGATTTTGGTCTTACCCAAACCAGGTAAGAAGTATACTATGTTTTGTGATGCATTCGATGTTGGAGTTAGTGCAGTGTTGATGCATGATGATAGGGTTGTAGCTTATAGGTTGATATAGTCGAGGCCACATGAATTAAAAATCCTACCCATGACCTAAATCTAGTTGATGTGGTTCATTGTCTAAAGTGTTGGAGGCATTATGTGTTTGGAGAACCTTTCACGATGTTCACTGACCATAAAATTGTAAGTTACATATTCTATCAGAAGGATTTGAATCTTCAACAATGATGGTGGTTCGAGTACCTATATTATTTTGATTTTGAGTTGGTCCGCACACTAGGGGAAGAGAATAGAATCACTGATGCTCTTAGACAGAAGACTCAGAATCAGGTAGTTCAGGAATCCAGTTCAGAGTTGAAGATGATGTCCTTATTTGCTGAGATTCATTTAGAGGTACATAATGGGTACGAGAAGATGAACCTTATATCTATAGATGTTGAGTCTATGATTTTATAATGAGTTATTTGGAGTCATCTGGTGGATTTAGAGTGTCTGGCTATGAAAGAAAGTCATAAAGGTAGTGAGTCACCCTTTGGTTGTACTTTCTGTGCTGATGGTGTTTCTTATATTCACGAGTGTGTTGTGGTGTCAGTAGGTGTATAAGAGAATTTGATACATGAGTTTCACACATCTAAGTGAGAAGTGCATACAGGCTTGAAAAATATATACCATGTTCTTTGTAGGGTGTTTTGGTGTTCGAGAATAAAGTGATAAGTAGAAATTTTTATGACATAATGCCTCACCTGTCTGCAGGTGAAGGATGAACATATGTGTCCATGTGGGGTTTTGAATTCATTTTCTATTCCAGAGTTTAAGTGGAATAACATCATGATGGTCTCTAGAGTAGTTCTTCTATGGAAAACCTAGATGAATGATGCAATTTTGGTGGTGGTATATCGGCTAAAAAAAGTGGATCATTTCTTATCAATCCAAGAAACCTATAGCATCGACTATTTGGGAGAATTGTATTTTTGAGAAATCATGAGGTTAAATGGTGTACTAAGAACCACTATTTTGGATAGTGATCCATGTTTCTAATCTCTCTTCTGGAAGGGACTAGAGAAAAAACTTTTTACAAACTTTTTTTTTTAGTTTGGCTTACCACCTACAGACTGACGGGTAGTTAGAGCATAAAATTCAGGTATTAGAATACATGTTGAGAGCTTGTGTTGAAGATTTGAATGGTTTTTGAGAAAATAACTTGTCTCTTTTTGAGTTTTCTTGCAATAACAACTTTTATGATAAATTATAGATGAATCTATTTGAAGAACTCTATGGGAGACCGTGTAGATATCCACTGTGTTGGATATAGTCTTGGGAGTCTAATCTGTTTGGATCAAGTCTGGTGTAGGATATGTCAGATAAGTTTTGAATAATTCAAAAGAATATGGAAACATCTTGTAGTTGAAAGAAGGCATATGAAGATTAGAATCGCAGACCTCTTGAGTTTATGGTGGGTGATAGTGTGTTTCATCAGGTGTCTCCCATGTTGGGTCACCACAATATCTGGAAACAGGGCAAGTTGGATCCAAGGTATGTGGGGCCATTTGAGATTGTGGAGAGGATCAAAACCTTGGAATACTTATTAGCTCCCCCACAATGGCACATTGGGATGCATGATTTTTTTACATGTTCCACAACTCAGACAGTATCACCTAGATCCATCTCATGTGATAAACACCAAGGTTGTCAAGCTTATGGATGATACACCCTTTGAGGAGCACCGAGTTTATATTGTGGATCATAGTGAGAAGGTCTCACGGGGAAAGGCAGTGATTTTGGTTCATGTTATATAGAAACATGGAAACATTTAGGAAGAAACATTAGAGATAGAATTTGATATTCATGTATAGTGGACCGATCTATTATATTTGGGAACTCAATGATACTAGGGAATAACAGCTTTGGGACGAGCCATCGTAAGGTAGAGAGGTTGTATGATCCCTGATATCCCATAAGTTATATTGATTTTTATGTTTTAGGTTAAGTCCTTTCATTTTGTTGAATATTTTTTCCCAAAGTTAATGAGGATCATAGGGGCTGTTTCGGGGGTTTGAGATATGAAAATGGATGGAAAAAGAGTTTCTGGGCAAGTTGCATGATTTGCGCATGGTTAGAGAAAACACTGTAGATTATCCCAGCTAATGGTGCGAGGGGGGATGTTTTTAGAAAATAGAATCCACACAGTTTTAACACGGGTTTTCAAACCGTGTTGGAAAATTGTGCGACCCTATAACATTAGGAAAATTACATAAATGTGATTATGGGATTTTAAGTTCCATATCAGGAATTCTCCCCCTTCTTCCTCCTTTAACCATAGTGATGATTCATGCTTCCAAGATCTTCCAAGTGTTGTTTCTCCTTCAATTATAGGCCATTTGGAGTATCATAATTTGTATATTGAAGATCCAGGTATGTCTAATCTCCTCCCTGCACCTGTTTTTGGGTTAGGGTTAAAACATTTTCTCTATCTCGTTCTGAAGCTCTAAAACCTTTTTTTCCGACGAGCTTTAGGTTGAGGCTTCAAATATGTGTTGAATTAGGATATAAGGAATTGATAGGAGTGAGTTCAAAAACTATTTAAATTTAGGTGGCCTACAAGTTAAATCCCTTGGTTTTGTGTAGATTTGTGCATGTAGGGTTTAATTCATGTCTTTCTTCTTGATGTGTTATTTATTACATTTAAAAAATGTGGTTTATTGGGTGTCTAAATGATTAATTGAACCCCTTTTGATCCCTATGGGATGAAAGGAGGATGGAATGACCAAATTAGGGCCACCCATGGGCTGTAACATCACTCCCAATTTAACTAATAGAAATATAAGGTGTGTAATTGACACATGGTGATGTAGCAGATTAGCAAAGCGGTTAATTGGTTAGTTGTGCCTAATGCGGTTACATGATAATATATTGTTTTGTTGACATGAAATTGGGTTAAACAATAATATTGGTAATATGATAATGAATTACGTTTACACATGAATATGTTTGGTAATATTGGTATTGGAAATTAGAAATAGGGATAAAATGGTTAATTTTTATAAATGACGAATGTGTTAATGTATTAAGGCATAATATTAATTTTATATTTATTGATATTGTTGTAATATTCCTAGTAATATTAGCTATGATTAGTTGTGATGTGGTAAATTGTGGGGAATGATAATTAATCATGTGCACATGAAATTATAGAGTGGGGTATAGACTTGAGGTTCTACTGCCATTAGTCAAGTTGGACTGAGGTTTTAACTCTACCTCCTAGTGCATGGGTTACGGAAGGGGGTGGAGTTCTATTCCCACAAACAGATGCAATCCCCCTAAAACGAGGCTTCATGGTGAGGATTATTAGGTTTTTATAATGTGATCACTAGTGAGATATGACTTGATCTTATTCCCAAATGCTTGATAATATTGAACTTTCCTAATCCATTGAATGAATGAAAAAAATTGATTAAACCATGTGATGCCTAAGTAGTGAATATGGATTTAATGGTATTATAATTTAAAGGAACATTTTCTAGAATGGACTATTGAAATATTTACCTTTACATTCCATTATTTATCAGTTGAATGCACTATCAAATTTTACTGGATAGTATGTAGACACTGTTGGTGGTTTCCATATGAGTTATACTCACAACATGCTAAGGAAATTATTGGGTACCTAAGAAGATTTAATTCTTTCAGATCAAGAAAAGGGAAAGGGCCCTATGTAAGGGAGTTGAGTTTGATCTGGGAATGTATGGGTGAGGATACAAAATTGGTGGCTAGACCATTTAGGTCATTCTTATATTTGTGTGTTCTTTTGGGGTTTTTTCACTTGACACTATAGCATGACATGTCATATTTACTATTGTATATAGTTGTACCCAGTTTGGGAGTTGGTTATTTATGCATGTTATTAACTGTTTCTTATTTTTTATACTATATGAATTGTTTTATGCTATGTATTACTATAGTAATGAGGGTGTAGTCTCCCCATGTGACCTATTACATCCTCACTACTAGTTGGAAACATCTGGTGTACGAGGATTCACGTCGAAGGTCATGTGGAGACCCGGCTCGGGGCACCAGTTTAGTAGATCTTGAGTTAGGGATGTTACATTATAATAACTAGTTCCTCATGTGGAAATATAGGAATAATCACTAGTGGATGAAGGCCCCCCACCTCTGTAGCACAATAGTTTCCACCCGCTTGGAACATGACATAAGGAATTCACTGTGTTATAGCTCTATAAATTCCAAGAACATGACTTACAACTTTATTTAACAGTAGTTAAGAGTATTGGAGGAATATGGTCATAATAATAAGGGAACTATAACCAAGGTAATACCCGAACTACCCAATTATAAGTCCAAGTTATGAGTAATTGTTTATGTATAATTTATGGGGGGTCCAATAAGTTAAGTGGTCAGACACACATTGCCTATTCATTAACATGACACCATTTAATTATTATAATCCATGATTTATATTTACAGTTCAAATTATCTTATTTACATATGTCATTGTGGATTAAATAGATCACCATTCCCATTGAATAAGGGCCCAAAAAACTTATAATTGAAATCTATAGCCATTAAATTTCTATTTATCCCCATCTACACTCTATCCAAAAATGTAATAGATAACGTATGAGGGTTCAACTTTTAATTCACTCATTAAAATACATGATGGCCCATAATCCTCATTACTTGAAACATTAAATCACTCAATCTCTACCAAATAGCATATAATTTAACCAAATTTAAAAAGATGATATGGGTAGAAATTGGCTACATAAAATGAAACTATAAACCAACACAAGAAAAACCATTTAGATTGGTTCTGAAAATATAAATATAAAAATACATACCCTATAGAATATGTTGGCAGAATATGAAAATTTAAAAATCTTGCCTCACTCAACACTCATAGGAAAAAAAGAAATGTATGTTGTGAAATACATTTATCTGGCATGTCATATGCAAGGTATGTAAATTCTAAGTTCTTATTATTTTGAATTTAAAGATTCCTCCTTTCCATCATATCGTTGGGATAGGGATTAGTATAAATAAGTCATATCAAATACGAATACTCTTATGAACCACACAATAGTGCATTCATATTAGCTATAATAAGAGAAATACATAACAAACATTTCCCAGGTTCTATGAAACATGGTATTTACCCCAACATGGGTAGGTACTCCAAGATTTGAATTATAACCTAGTACCAACATGTTCATAATATAATTTTTATATACAAAAATAATAAGAAATAAAAAAAATAAAAAAACTGATTTGACACCACTTTGTGGCATCATAACACATGTGCCACACAAATTTTCCCGGTCCTGGTTGGATGATGGCCTCATGCATGCCTTCCCATACACAAGAGGCTGACATATTGTATAGAAAGACTATGATGTTTTTATGAGGATATTATTACCTAATTAACAATGTGTAGTCTAATGTAAATAGTAATAGGTAAATAGAGTACGATTAATAATAAATAATCAAACTTTAGGCAGAATGCGTGGATAAAAATCCTAGAACTAAATAATGATAAAATTCCAGAAACTGAATCATTTAAAAAATATTAATGATACTTGCCATGTCTCTAGAAAACTAGAAAAAATGTATACATGGAAGTTGACAATAAATTCATTAAAGAATAAGATAAAACAACAAATCTTATCCATGTATCCCAATCACTTGTCCAGTCATATACTACTAAGCTCCATCATAACTCTAGAAATAATGATTGGGTTTCAAAAGTCGGACACTTTCCCCTATCAATACCTTCATTCATGTAATCATCCTAGATACCACCTGTGTCCTAGACACCATCCGAGATAAATCTTAGTATGCCATAACCAACAATATCTATATCGTCCATTATGTAAATATAAAGCAAAAAGGATGTACATGTATATATAGAATTAAGATAGTACATTAATGTAAATTATGGGACA
Organism: Viscum album; assembly: GCA_963277665.1. Taxonomy (NCBI): domain Eukaryota; kingdom Viridiplantae; phylum Streptophyta; class Magnoliopsida; order Santalales; family Viscaceae; genus Viscum; species Viscum album. The sequence goes on from OY728157.1 coordinate 2,002,470,089, forward strand.
CATATTTTAACCTCATCAAGAGCCTAAAAATTTAACATATAAATAATTATGTTAATTTTTATAATAATGGAATCATGAGGATCCAATGTATAACAAATGAAACTGATAATAATTATAATAATAGAGGATTCATGGTACAAACTATGGTATCCTTTACCTCAAGGGTTGTGAAAATTCAGTACTAATATGGAGCGTGGATATAAGGGGTCTTTGTGTAATCCAATGGATGTATCCCAATTAATTCCACCATAATATGATTCTAATGTAGTCCAAGTATCTCAAAAAAGGTAATCACGTGCTAACTTGTTACAGGGCCCAATGGGCGTATACATTGTAGTACATGTTCAAAGATTTCATGATGGATCCATGGAGTGTAACCAAGGAATCCTAATATTATAATGATAGTGAAGAGATCTTATGTTGTATTCCAGGAATCCACATATAGTCCAGTAAAAAATTACATAGTGGGTATCTCCATTGGGAAATAGAATCCTTGAATGATAATGGTATCCTCTGAGTGCATAAGTCATTCCCTCGATATTCCCAGGTTGTCTCATGTCTGAACACCCCTATAAATATGAACAAGTCCATATGTAATGGACACCATATAAAAAAATTAAATATTTAATTTGGGTCAATTAATACCAATACCTTTTATTATGTCAACTAGTTTATCCCATACCTTTCCTTAGTCCGATAGGTGTAAAAGGACATGCAACTATTTCTATCATTTCATATTTAATTATTATGTTCATTCTTTTACATTTCATAAACATGAAATAGTAGGTTAAGGAAAAGAAACCAATAACCATTCAATTATAATTATTATACCAATATATTTCTATAAGTTTATATTCTATTTATCATTGAATGATTTATTTAATTCATTTAATCACATATATTATAAATTTCAAGTGATACTATGTGGTAATATACTTTAATAATTTATTAATTTAATTATAACATTTACTTTTATGAAGGACCAGTAAACGAACACCTGAAATGTGGCACAAATAGTCATTAAAAACCTATATATGGAATAACCAATTACATAACCCTTCTTGGGGTGGCCCTTATTGAGGTATTAACAACCAAATATGTATTAAACATAACAAATGGGATCTATAATAGGTTCAATATGAATAAAATCATGAAATATGAATTATATCGTAAATAAATAATAGAATCTGAATGCACACAATGTTAGATGTTTTTATAATGGTGAGACCTTAGGTATGATTCATTGACCACCTACCTAAATCCTGTATCACTCTCCTCATCTAGTATTTTCACTTCATTTATCCTAGATCAGATGAAATTAGAATAATAGATCAACTTCCTAAAAATAAGACATATGATCTTGCATTAAAATTACCCCATCAAGGATAATTAAGATGAAAAATAGATCATGATGAACATATTACATGATAATTCACATTTGACATGATAAAAGATTATTGAATCAAACATTATATTATTTTTTATGATAAAAAACTATGAAATTTAGATTTTGGAGATCAAAATGGAAGATGAAAGGATATCATGTCCACTAGAATGAGAAAATGAGGAAGAGATGTGAGTTCTGATTAATAGAAGGGAAAATTGTAAGTTCATGAAAGAATATTTTGATGACATGGTATGGAAACACAGTTAGAAAAACCATGCACCAACCATGTGCCTCCCATTATCTATGGAGGTACCACACATGATTTCATACACATGATTTGACTACCCTTGAATAGCACGTGTAGTCTCATATTTTACATTTTTTTGATATACATGAAAACGTGTTCAGGCATGTGTGTTTAGTTTTGTAAATTCATGTTCCCTTCATGGACCTCTGAAATGACCAAACATGGTTATGGGAAATCATTCGGACAATGTCACACAATTTCTACGGACCATGAAATATAGGTATTTTCTCCACTGGCGTGGGATGCAAACTCCAAACAAGCCCAAAACACCCACCGAAACAACCACGAACTCATTATGAATCCATATTGGGTCCTAAATAGAGAATTATACTGAATATAAAAGGATCCATACCACATAAAAAATATGGTTTCTTACATACCATATGATAATTTTCATATAATTATTTCAAAAATGTTGTTAATAGTTTCAAATGAATTTGATAAATGATTTATAGGATAATTATAATATTTTATAACAAAAAAATTAAGATTTATTTTGAAATAAAAAATATTTATGATGAATAAAATTAAATTACTAAAAATGGATTGATCATTTATGAATAATTTAGAAATAAATTTTTATTTAGTTAGATATATATATATATATTTCATAAAGTATTTAATAATACTCATACCCACAAATTTCTCTTCTATGTTATAATGGTCATATCTAAAATAATATTATTTCATAGTTTTTTTATGATTGATGTTTATGTGACATGCAAGCTAGCAGTCATGGTTTTCTAATCATGATTTGTTACATGCACTATACCAATAAATTAATTTTCATAGTTTATCCCCCTATGTGGGGAACATAGTCATAAAAAACACTATAAATTTCCACAAATCCACCCAAACTAAGTATAACCAAAACCAAGAATGTAGAATTAATGTGATATGCTAAAGTAATGACTCAAACAACTCATAAATATTTGTAAAAATATATATTAAATGTGAAAAAATTATATTAAATTAATTTAGATTTAAAAAAACTAATAATGGTCTATCATTATCTCTCAGTAATATTCATCCTATTAATGTAATCGTTGTATATATTCTTATACACACCAACTTATATAATAGTGGGACTAATAATATATTGAATAAATTTGGAATATATATTTACTTTTAAGAGAATATATTAATTAAAAATCATTGTTACTTTTCTTCTCATGGTGATATTGACTAAAAGTAATACTCCATTCTTTATAAAAGATATCCTTCCATCACTGATTATGTTTACCACAATATGTTATCCACATGAAATTATAAACTATCAAATTTAAGGTTTAATACATTATACAATTAAAAACCATTAGGTTCCCAAACATGGGTTAATACACATTAGGGAGAACATGATCCCTTGTCACACATAGATAATGACACTAATTATTTAGGATGAAAGCAATATAACCAATTGAAATATATTAAAAACTCTAAAGATTTGTAAAAATTCTGGAATGTTAATTTATGAAATGTATTAATGAAATTTAAATAAAATAAAATTTATCATACTTTATCCAATGATGATGAAAATAGATAAACTGAAAACACTTTGGAATATGGATTGGAATCTTAAATCATGTAAGGCCCTGAAACATACTATTTTTAGGTGTATAAGAAACATACATACCATGTGAATTAGATGAGGGAATATGGGGATCATCTACAAAAATCACATCCCATTTCAATCTATAATGTAAATCATAAAAATCATCACCATGTTTCTAAAAAATAAGTTAATGTTTAATAATTTAAATAGTTAATAATGGAATAAATCATTAAAAAATAAAAGTACTTATTTTAGAAAATTAATTTATTGTGACGCATATTATTAATAAAATATAATACTAGCTTATTTATCTAAATCTTAATCATTATTTTCATATTCATTTCAATCATGATATTTACCTTCTTCCCAAGTATAATCACTTTCGATTAGATATTAAATTTCATTTCCCCCCATTAGCCCATAATTGCAACGTTTCATCCTCAATATGTTATTCTCAATGAGTAAGAGATCTCTTTATTGATATCTCATGAAAATTGATATAATTGGAAACTATATAAAATAATTTTATTTTTCAACAATATTATTTAATGATATTTATTTTCTATTAAAATACACTAACAATTTAAATATATCAAAGAAGAAATCTAATTTATATAATAAAATTGTATTTCTTGATATCCTAGAATAAAAGATTTATTACATTCAAGATGAATTTTATACTGAATTTCAATGACTCTATGGAATAAATGAACATTTAACCATCAAATATTGTGATACCGATGATAATTAAACATTTATATATATCTATTTACAACCTTATATAACCTAATTATTAACCGATAATTACAAAAACTCAAATTCAATTTTCCAATAATGGTTTTATTTTTAACAAATAATCATATTTATTGATTCTTTTATCTTACTACAAGTATTAGTATGAAACTTAAATCCATTAACTACATAATCATTATATGAATTATCTTCTATTTTATAGCGGTATACTCATATCACATTATTAACTATCAAGTATATTTCCATATTTTGATATGTTAAAGTGTTTGAAAAAATAATTATTATGATAAATAGAATATTAAATCGTTATATAGTATAGAAATACAATTTTACTTACGAGTTATTGATAACATGAAAAAATATCTCATTTTATATTTTTTAAGAGTTGTTAAGTAAAATTATATTATATTTTTATCCTTATCATATAATCTTCAATATATATAATAAAATATATTTTGAAATAAATAAGAAAAAATTAGTTATAGTATTGATTTTTTTAAATCATATTTTTTATCAAATTTGAGTAGAACATATATATATACCCAAATTGTGTATATAATTTTAAATAAATTGTTAATATCCATCAAAAAAAAACAATCCCATATTGATTAAATACTAATAAACATTTTCCCATTTCATCATCAGTATTTCCCACATTAGGAACCATCATATTATGTTGTATTGAATATAAAATTATTAATAATAGGTTTATAAATTTTACATTCCCACATACATGTACATTTATACAATTTACCCTTCAAATGATGCATTATTACATTTTTTTCATTAATTTTAAAAATTATATCTAATGGGTAATTTGATCAGAACTGAAATAATCCTCTATATTTTTATTTATACAAAAAATGTAATTTTAAATGTCCATTTGAATCATATATGACAAGAATATATATTTATCCAAATCTATATGAACTATAATTGTCTCAAATAATTTTTATTTATGCAACTAATTTAATTTTTTAACTATACATTTGATAAAATAAGGATAATATATATATATTTTTTAAAAATTCCTTAAAATAAAATAGTATCATCTTATAAATTCTTCATTATATAATAGTGTGATTTTAAAAAATAATTATCTCAATATAATATGATATTTTTTTCAAAAAAACCCAAATGGATGTATTCAACAAAACATAAAGACCACCAAGCATCGATATTTATATAATAAAATGGAAAATAATTCATTTTAAACTCATAAGAATACCATATCTGACTCAATGAGATAAATTAGAATAATGTAAATCTAGGGAAATGAAATCCAAAATCTTTTAATAGAGTTATAAATGAAATTACCTCTAAAGTGAATAATCTAATCTCACCATTGTTAAATTTTGTTATATATCTATTTAAAATAACTCAATATTTTGACACCTATAAATTTGATCAATATCTAACCATGAATTTATAGTATATTTTGGTATTCCTAGTGCCTCAAAGACTGTATATAAAATTATATTGAATTTTTTTTCTAAATATTCATTAAATTAGTATTGTGAAAAACAACAAATTAAACCAATATATAATATCATAAAAACACAAAAATTTATCAAATTGTGATCTCTCTGAAATCCACCATTTTATTGTTTATAGTATTTTTCAATGTAATATGATTTAATGAAGATATGTTATTTTCAACTGTTTATCATAGTGAATATTTGGATCCCTATCTCATTTGGTTATAACATTTGTAAAACTATCTCAATTCCATCAAAAATTAAAATTTCTCAGAAAATAACTCTGATGATAGTCAAGTGTTTACAATTTAATTCTATTTACAACAATAAATTCTTTATATTCAATAATTCATTTTGGAAAAATATTAGTACCCTGTGTAATCTCTATATATAATATAACAAATATTTTAAAGTCTCCAATTATCCATAAAAATTTCACCCTTGGTGTTAAATTATGATGTGAAAATATATTAAATTTAGTTATATTATAACTCTATAATAAATGTAACTCACTAATCAATGGTTTCAATTATATAATTATTGAGTCAAAAGTTCTCTTTTGACTTCTATATCTTGTTTTGGAAATCACAAATGTCTTTTTAATCGTACTGGATTTATCAATATTATCATACTGACTCTGTCAATCGTATCATACTGACTTTGTCAACCGTATCGTACTGATTCTGTCAATCTTATCGCACTGACTCAATCAATCGTATCATACTGACTCTGTCAAATGTATCATACTAACTCTATCAATCGTATCATACTAACTCTGTCAATCGTATCGTACTGACCTTGTCAATCTTATCGTACTGACTCTGTCAATTGTATCATACTAACTCTGCTATTCATACTTTCATTACTTGTTTTGGCACTTAGTCAAAAACAATTGTTTCATATTAATCGTACTCTTGTTTATCATCTTCATATATCTTGTTTTAACCAATACGATGTCATTGAGTTAGTTACAAAATAATCAAAACAATGTCATGATTTCTGTTTCAATATAACCGTTATAATGACAGGTGTCCAAGTCCCTCTGAGTTTTTCAGAGAAATATGACCATTGGAGGAGATGTGACCGTTGAACCTGAGGGCTATAAATAGGAGTTAATTTAAAGCTGAGAGTATAACTAAAAACTGAGAGCAAGCATGAATGTGTGTGTACAGTTGAGATACTTTGTTTCTGTCAAGTTCTATAGAGAGAAGCTGCGACTTATCTCATGCTTTGTGCTTTGTGTGTCCGATCATCATATCGAGGGCTTTCAAGTAATTGAATGACAGAGGTGCCGATTACCTACAAAATCGAGGGCTGTCGGGGATAGGCAGACAGACATACCGATCATCATATCGAGGGATTTCAAGTAATTGAAAGACAGAGGTTCCGATTACCTAAAAAATCGAGGGCTGCCGGGGATAGGCAGATAGACGTACCGATCATCGTATTGAGGGCTATCGGGGATAGGTAGACAGACATACTGATCATCGTATCGAGGGCTGCCGGGGATAGGCAGACGAACGAACTGATCATCGTATCGAGGGCTTACCAACATGGTGGTAAGACAGACCTCTTATCCTAGGTGAAAGGATAACCCTTCTCTTTGGGTAAAAGAATTGTAATACTTTTACATTTTCCACTGCTGTTTGTATTAGAAAGGAATTTGTATTGTTTCCTTTATTCATTATACATTCAATTGTAATTTTCTCAATTACAATTATTCTATTACATTTTTTATTAATAGATTCTATACGCTTTATGGTAGAATCTCTCACACTTGTATTACTCTGATCATTGTATTCATCTTGAATACAATTACTTTACTTCTCTAATAGTATTAAATTACTTCATACCTTTATATTCAATACAAGTGTGGTTGTTTGAATTATATTAGTTTATGATCTTTTAAACTAATCTCTTTAAGTGTTTAAACTCTATGTTTTTAAACATACAGATCACCCCCTATTGTATTGTTCCATCTAATCTACATATTCATCTACATATTCGATCCAGAATTTGGTATCAGAGGAGGTTTTCCACTGATTTGTATTACTTGTTCTATTTCTTTCATATTAGTGTTTTTTAACTACTTACTACACTAAAATGTGGAGTAGAAAATATATTGTTTCTTTAGATGGTAGGAATGAATATTGGGTCAATAGACAATCTAAATCCTTTTAGACCACCTATCTTTGATGGGGATGATTATGAGTACTGGAGATATCGTATGAAGAATTTTGTGATCAATACTGGTGTAGACAATTTTATAATGCTTACAGGAGGTTACAAAATTCATGACAAAGAAGTCAGTACTTTCACTAACCAAGAGAAGCAAGAATATCAACTGAATTACAAGGTATACAATACTTTATTATTCTCTATGACCAGGAATATATACAGTCAGATATCTTCATGTGAAGTGGCCAACTATATTTGGAAGAAATTAGAAGTCACTCATTTTGGTACATCCAAGGTTATAGAAACAAGAAGAGCAATGCTTCGAGCAGAGTATCATGGGTTTGTTTTTCCTTATGGAGAGCTAATATGTAAAGTGCAACAAAGGTTTATGACAATTTTCAATAGGTTACAATCTATGGGTGAAAAAGGCCTTGATGATGAAGCTCTAGTAGATAAGATTATAGATATAATGCCAAATGAATGGGTGTAAAAAAGGATAGCTATTGATGAAAACATAAAAGTTTCACAGATTACTCTTGACGAACTATTTGGAACTCTTCTACAACACGAGACAAGAATGAAAAGAGATGCTGATTTCAACAACAAGAAGAATGGTAATGGAAGTGTAGCCTTTACATCTAAAGCTAAAACACCTGAAAGTCTTACGATATCCAAAGCCAAGAAAGTTGTTTTATCAGAATCAAGTGATAGTGATCACCCAGATAATGAGTTATCCAATATTGCTCGAAGGATGAACAAGATTGTGGGAAATAAAGACTTCCAATATAGATTCAAAAAGAAATATAGGAAGGATAAGAAAGATTCAGAGGTAATTTGTTATGAATTTAATAAAGTAAGACATATAAGGCCTGACTGTCCTTTACTGAAGAGGAAAGACAGAAAGGAGAAACACTCTGAAAGAAATAAGAAAAAGTATTATAAGACAAAGAAAGTCTTGAAGGCAAATGATACTTGGAGTGCAAGTGGTAGTGATTCTGTAGATGATTCTACAGAATATGAGTCCTCAGGACAAAGGAATATTGGAATTATATCCAGATTACCAATTGAAGATCATTGTCTCATGGCTAAGGTACACAATGCTGAAGCTATTACAAATGTCTCTTTAAATGAAAATTATATTGATAAAAAATATTATGAATATTCAAATGACGAATCTTCATCATCAAAAGATGATACATTACCTTATTTTGAAGAAGTATCTAGATTTTCTAAATTACTCGAAAATGAAAATTCTAAACTCAAGAAGAATCTTGAGAAAGAAAACTCTAGAATTTCAGTTTTAACTAAAAAAGTATCGGATCTTTATAATTATCTTGATATGAAAACTTCTGATTTTGAATGTTTTTTAAAAACCCATGAGAAAGTCAAATCTAATAAGGATAAACTTATAAAGATATAGAAAATGTGATTTCAAAGAAAAATGTTTTAGAGTCTAACTCTAGTTTAAAATCACATGTTTTGGAAAATAAAAACATAGTTTTAAAACTAAAGTCAGAAATTTTCTCCTTAAAGAAATGTTTGTCAGACTTTAATCATGGAAAGGAAAACTTTGACATGATTTATTCTCAAATTAGACCTTTGAGAAATTGTTCTGGTCTTTGTTATACTCATTCCAAACTTGTTTTTAGTAATAACTATTTTGTTTTACAAAAAACTTCTTTTTATTCTAAGTGACAATGTGGTGGACACTGGAGAAGAGAGTGTTCTCTCAATAAAACTCAATCTTTAGGATTTCATAAATCTCCTTTTGTAAAAAAAATGTGCATTCCTAAAATTTCGTTATCTAACCATTCTGGATCCAAACAATTTTGGATTCCGAAAAACTAATTATTTCTTTTTCAGGAAAATGAGAAGTCTACCAAAAAAAATATTTGGTACATGGATAGTGGTTGTTCTCGTCACATGACCGGGAACAAATATCTCTTTGAAAAGGTTATCAAAACAAAAGGAGGAAAAGTTACCTTCAGAGATAATGCTCAAGGAAAGATTGTTGGTATATGCAATATTGTTTTTCTTGGAAAAGTTCTCATATAAAATGTTTTGTTTGTTAAAGGTATTAGGTACAATCTCATCAGCATAAGTCAATTATGTGATGAAGTTTACCTCGTGAATTTTAGGAATGATAAGTGTCTAGTTCACAATTCCAAGGATGATTTCATTCTATATTCCCATTGCCAAAAGAATGTATACAATATTTACTTAGAATACCTTAGGTGCCAAAACTTACCATTCTTAAGTGCAATAGAAGACCAATCATAGCTATGACATAGAAGACTAGGACACTGAAATCTAAGAAACCTTTGTAAACTCTCAAAGAAAAGACTTGTAAAATGATTACCGGAAATTAGATATGATTCTTCAAAAGTCTATGATCCTTGTCAAATTGGCAATCAACATAAAAATATATTTAAATCAATTAAAGAAGTTTCAACTTTTAATGCATTACAGTTAGTACATATGGATATTTTTGGTCCTTCACAATCTAGAAGCATCGGAGGCAAATACTATGTATTTGTTTTAGTTGATGACTTTACAAGATTCACATGGGTCTATTTTCTCACAAAAAAATCTGATGCCTTTTCCTTTTTCAAAACTTTTAGAGCCCATGTTAAAAATGAGAAAAACCTACCATTGATAACTATTCATAGTGATCATGGTGGTGAATTTCAAAATTCAGAATTTGAAACTTTTTGTAGTAAGAAAGGTATTACTCACAATTTCTCAGCTCTAAGAACTCCTCAGAAAAATGGTGTTGTTTAAGGAAGAAATCGTATTCTTCCGGAAATGGATAGAACCACGTTGAGTGAATACTCAATTGCTAAGCACTTCTGGGATGAAGTTGTTAGTACTTCCTGTTATACAATAAATCATGTTTTAACTAGACCTTTTCTTAATAAAACCCCTTATGAGTTATGGACTAGATGAAAACATAAAGTTTCATACATCAAACTTTTTGGGTGCAAAGTATTCATTCTGAATACAAAAGACAATCTACACAAATTCTCACCAAAATCTGATGAAGGGATCTTTCTAGGTTACTCCACAACCTCTAAGGCTTATAGAGTTTTCAATAAAAACACTTATACTGTTGAAGAAACAGTACATGTGAAATTTTATGAATATGATCCTTTTGTTTTTAAATCATCACAACCTACATCCTCAGATGTGTTTTAAAAAATTGATTATCAACCTTTGTTAGAAGATCCTTCTGATAAGGAAAATATTCAAGAAGATACTTCTGAAACATTTACCACAGAGTATTTTCTACCATATGTTGATGAACAGGTTTTACAAAACCCAAATCAATTTCTTCTTAGGAATCATCCCAGTGATAACATCATTGGTGATGTAAATCAACCTGTAAGGACAAGAAATTCCTTAATAAATGAAATATAACACCTTTCTTTTCTTTCTCAATTTGAACCTAAAAGTCCAAGTGAGGCCTTAGGTGATGATGATTAGATCAAAGCAATTCAAGATGAACTAAATGAATTTGAGAGGAATCAAGTCTGGACTTTAGTTGAAAGACCTAGAGAAAAAACTATACTTGGTGTAAAATGGGTTTTCAGAAACAAATGTGATGAAAATGGAATCATTGTACGAAATAAAGCAAGACTTTTTGCTAAGGGCTATAATCAACAAGAGGGAATAGACTATGAAGAAACATATCCTCCTGTAGCTAGAATTGAATCTATTCGTATTATATTAGCCTTTGCAGCATACTTTAATTTCAAACTTTTTCAAATGGATGTAAAATGTGATTTTCTAAATGGTTTTGTTCAAGAAGAAGTTTTTGTTGAAAAACCTCCTGGTTTTCAAGACCTAAAACATCATAATCATGTTTTTAAACTTACCAAGGCTCTATATGGTCTTAAATAATCCCTTAGAGGATGGTATGACAAACTTACATGATTTATTTTACAAAACAATTATACAAAAGGTACAGTAGATCCACCCCTTTTTATAAAAATGGAAAATAAAAATGTCTTGATTGTTCAAATATATGTTGATGACAACATATTTGGATCAACTCAGAAATCTTTAACTGATTCTTTGGAAAATTTAATGAAGTCTGAGTTTGAAATGAGTATGATGGGTGAGTTAAAATTCTATTTAGGTTTTCAAATTTCTCAATAACCAGAAGGAACATATATATCCCAACATAAGTATATTAAAGACTTACTCAAAAAGTATGGATATGACAAAACTAAAAGTTTTAGCACTCCAATTGGTACCTCAAATACACTTGATCTTGATGAAACTGGGAAACCAGTAGATCAAACAATCTTTAGAGCTATGACATGAAGTTTGATATACTTGACAGCTAGTCGACCAGACTTAATGTTTTCTGTATGCTTATGTGCGAGATACCAATCTAATCCAAAATAGTCTCATTTAAAATCCATAAAGAGAATCTTTCGGTTTTTAAAAGGCACTATGGATCTAGGTCTCTTTTATTATTCTGTAAATGAATTCGTTTTAAAATGTTTTTCAGATGCTAGCTTTGGCAGTTGTAGAATGGATAGAAAAAGTACATCTAGAACATGTCATTTCTTAGGAGATTCACTGGTTTTTTGGTCCTACAAGAAACAACACTCAGTAGCACTTTCCACTGCTGAAGCTGAATATGTAGCAGCTGGAAGTTACTGTGCTCAAGTGTTGTGGATGCAACACACACTCACTGACTATGGATTGAGTTTCTCCAAAACTCAAATTCTATGTAATAATACTAGTGCCATAGATCTTAGTAAGAACCCAACACATCATTCTCATGCAAAACATATAGATGTTAGGCATCACTTTCTTAGAGATCACACACAAAAGAAGATATTATTTTACAATTTATCAGAACGCAAGAACAACTTGCTGACATTTTTACAAAACCATTACCTTCTGATAGGTTTGAGTTTATAAAATAGAATCTAGGAATGATTACATTAAAATAATCATTCATATCCACTTCCTGTTTTACTTTTCTCCTTACAGCAAAAAACTTCCTTAGAAAGGGGGAGGAATTTTCTTACTATGTTTTTTTCTTACTATGTTTCTTTTTATCTTATGATCTTTAATTATTTACTCTCCTGGTATGTGTTTTTGTTTTCCAGTTTATCGTATTGACAGTTTTATCGTATCATTTACTTTTTTGTTTATCGTATTGACAATTTTATCATATCATTTACTTTTCTGTTTATCGTTTTGACAATTTTATCATATCATTTACTTTTCTATTTATCGTATTGACAGTTTTATTGTATTATTTACTTCATCGTATCAACCGATCATAGTAATGAATTTCTTTTCCATCGTATCGACCGATCATGGTAATGAATTTATTTTCCATCGTATCGACCGATCATGGTAATGAATTTATTTTCCATCATATCGACCGATCATGGTAATGAATTTCTCTTCCATCGTATCAACCGATCATGGTAATGAATTTCTTTTCCACCATATCGACCGATCATGGTAATAAATTTTTTTTCCATCGGCTTGTCAGTTCATGGTAACAAGATTGTTTTCCATCGTCTTGTCAGTTAATGGTAACGACTTTGTTTTCCATCGGTATGACGATTGATAGTTTTTTTACATACGATTGTGTGTTCTTTTGAACTCTAGTAAAACCAACAATTACCTTACGTTCTCCGGTAGGTATTTTCCATTTTATTTATTTTTTTATTTCATTTTAATCCTAACCATTGATCTTTTTTCCTCTAATATTGACTGTAGAAGATCAACGGTCACCCCTATATCACCTATAAATAGCCCCCCCTTCCCAAACCCACATTGGTTTTTCAGGTTTTGAGGTGAAAATCTGCTCCAATATTTTTAAGTCATCGTACGATCTTTCATCGACATCACCTATACGTCTCAGTCCCCTTCCAATACTCCCGCCGAAATGTTTTCAAAGACTTTTACAGAGAAAGACCTTTTTAGAGAAAGTTTAGTTTCTCGGGACTTTTTTGATTCCTATGATTCCACAATCAAAAGAATCATTTTGTTTCAAGGATCGGAGCATTTATGTGTTGAAAGACCTATTTCTCATGATCCGGTTCTCTTTGATGAAGTCAGTCAGTTCTATAAAACCTTATCTTTCGACAAATACACAACTATCAATTTTTCTGTGTACGATAGAAAGTTGTCTATGTCTGTGAAACAAGCGGCTCATTTTCTGAATTTCCCAATAGAAGGGGATTATTTCTGTCCATCTCATAAACTACCAGAGGAAGTCGGTACGTTTAATAGAGAAAGTGATGAGAATTATTTGTTTGTTATAAATGAAGAGAAGAGAAAAGTGACTTATCTTTCTCCGGACAATCGGTTTGTGACTTTATGGATGCAAGGTTTTCTTATCCCAAGAAAAGGGGATAGAGAAACTCTGAAAGTTTCTGATATTCTTATGCTAGAATATCTTGTAAATATGAGAAAAGTAAATCTCATGGGATATGTTTTTGAAACCATTAAGAATGTCAAGACAGGAGGAATTATGTCCCAAATGATTATGTATCCAGCCATCCATACAATGTTTATTCTTGAGAGCATGAAGTTTTGCAACATTCCTTTGATAGGAAAACTGATAGATCTAAATCCATCCTGGATTAGTAAGAGTACGATGAAAAAGATGAATGTTTGTTTTGATCCAAATTCGAAACTTTTTATATGAGATGTATAAGCTGAATCGGCTCAAAATCAATTGGCACCTATTCCATCCAAATACATTCCTTCTATTATTGTTCATCAAAAGTCTTATCCGCAAACTATCTCAAATACAAAGAAGAAGCCTAAGTACAGTAAGGAGGTTGTAGCCAAATGGAGAAAGGATAAGGAACCGAGAAAGGAAGGTGATCCAAAGTTAGGACTTGATCCAGCCAAAGCCTGTGCTGAGAGATTAAGGGTTGAGGATACCCTTTAGGCTGAAAATACGAAGAAGGTTCTTTTGAATAGAAAAGCACAGGAATTTGATGCTTCAAATCTCTTGAAAGTAGTTGAGGAAGCTAGTGCTCAACTTACCATAGAATTGCATCAAGATCCCATCATACAGAGCCTTCCTGAGAAAGAAAAAGGAAAACAAATGATGGAAGAGATAGAAGAAGTGGAAGAGGAGGAAGGAGATTTTCTTTTAGAATTCTTTCAGAGTTCGAAGAAGAGTAGAGATGGATCGGTTCAAAAGCAGAGTGAAGGTGTTCAAAAAACCCCTCATGCCGATAAAGAACCTTTTGAAACTTCTGAAACTCCAGATAAAACACCCCTCATGTAATTCAAGGTGCTCAATCTTCTCATACTAAAAAATTTATTGCCATCAGTGACAAAGTAGAAGAAGAAAGAAAAGAGAAAGAAAAAGCAAAAGGAAAACAACCAGTTGTTGACTCAAACCGATCAAATTAATTGCCTTAATACGATGATGATATTGATTTAGATCATACAATCTCTCTCAAGAAGAGTGATTATATTGTTCATGTTTTAAGAAGGGTTGAAAAGACAATTACTTACTTTCTCAAGATGGAAGGGAAAATCTATTTCATTACTGACAATCAGAAAAAGAAGTTTGGTTCTGTAAGAGAGTTGAGAAAGAAAGTTTTTTCAGTTGAAGCCGATTTGAAAGTTCTTTCTGAAACCTCGGCTGCTCATAAGAAAGCTTGAAACAGGATGACCAAGTGGTCATATAAAACAAAAATCTCGGTGAATGACCATGAGATAGCAATTGAAGATATAAGGAGGTTGTCAAATGATCTTGTGATTGCTTTCAATAAGCTTGACAAAGAAACTGTTGAAAGGCTGAATCAGATAACTCATGAAGACGACATTCCTTTAGTAAAATAATTGCAAGAGAGAATGAATGGTTTTAAAGCTGAATTCTCAAAGGTTTCATCTTTCAAGGATGAAATGGTTTTGTTGCAGAAACAAAATTCTGTGTTATCCAAAGATAAAAAGAATCTACAAGACAGAATTGATACCCTTAAAGAAGTAATCAGAGTCCAGAAGGAGACTATCAAGAATCAAGATCAGATTTTTGCGGACCAACAAGAGCTTCTCAGAACTCAGGGTGATTCAATTTCTAAAGACAAGAAAGAAATAAAGAAGATTAAAGCTGTTCTTCATGAGATCATAAGAAAGGAAAAGGAAAGAGAAAACAAATGACTGTTGTTTTTGTTTTTCTTTTCTTTTTGAACCTGTCTTTGTTTTGTAATAACTTTTATAATTCTTTTCTTCTATCCTGTATTTCTTTTATCTAACTCTTTCATGAAAATCAACGTTACCCCATTCTTTTTGTAAACCACAAAGGGGGAGAATGTTTTATAAAAGGGTGATAATGTTTTATAAAAGTGGAGAATGGTTTATAAAGGGAGATTGATTTAATCAAATACTTTGAATCCAAGGCAAATATATGAATACAATCCTTATGAAAGTATACACCTAAGGGGGAGTTAGATGTATTAAAATTCATATTCAGAATTGTTTCCAATAACTCAGGGGGAGATAAGTATTTCTTGTTGTATTTACTTTGTGTGTTGTGCTTTCTAAAAAGGGGGATATTTTTGAGTCAAAAGTTCTCTTTTGACTTCTATATCTTGTTTTGAAAATCACAAATGTCTTTTTAATTGTACTGTCTTTATCAATAGTATCATACCGACTCTGTCAATCGTATTGTACTGACTTTTTCAATCGTATCGTACTGACTCGGTCAATCATATCGTACTGATGTAGTGAATTGTATCGTACTGACTCTGTCAAACGTATCATACTGACTCTGTCAATCGTATCATACGGACTCTGTCAATCATATCGTACTGACCTTGTCAATCGTATCGTACTGACTCTGTCAATTGTATCATACTGACTCTGCTATTCATACATTCATTACTTTTTTTGGTACTTAGTCAAAAACACTTGTTTAATATTAATCGTACTCTTGTTTATTATCTTCATATATCGTGTTTTAACCAATACGATGTCATTGAGTTAGTTACAAACTAATCAAAACAATGTCGTGCTTTCTGTTTCAATATAACCGTTATAATTCCTGGTTTCCAAGTCCCTCTGAGTTTTTCGGAGAAATATGACCGCTGGAGGAGATGTGACCGTTGGAACCCGAGGCCTATAAATAGGAGGTCATTCGAAGATGAGCGTATAACTGACAACTGAGAACAAGCGTGAACGTGTGTGTACAATTGAGATAATTTGTTTCTGTCAAGTTCTAGAGAGAGACGTTGTGACTTCTCTCATGCTTTGTGCTTTGTGCGTTCGATCATCGTATCGAGGGCTTTCAAGTAATTGAAGGACAGAGGTGCCAATTACCTACAAAATTGAGGGCTTCTGGGGATAGTTAGATAGACGTACTGATCATCATATCGAGGGCTTTCAAGTAATTCAAAATTAGAGGTGCCAATTACATACAAAATCAAGGGCTGCCGGGGATAGGAAGACAGACGTACCGATCATCGTATCAGGGGCTGCCGGAGATAGACAGACAGACGTACCGATCATCGTATCGAGGGCTGCTGGGGATAAGCAGACGGATGAACCGATCATCGTATCGAGGGCTTACCAAGGTGGTGGTAAGACAAACCTCTTATCCTAGGTGAAAGGATAACCCTTCTGTTTGGGTAAAAGAATTGTAATACTTTTACATTTTCTGCTGCTGTTTGTATTAGAAAAGAATTTATATTGTTTCCTTTCTTCATTATACTTTCAATTGTAATTGTCTCAATTACAATTATTATATTACATTTTGTATTAATAGATTCTATATGCTTTATGGTAGAATCTCTCACACTTGTATTAATCTGATCATTGTATTCATCTTGAATACAATTACTTTACTTCTCTAATAGTATTACATTACTTCATACCTTTATATTCAATACAATTGTGGTTTTTTGAATTATATTAGTTTAAGATATTTTAAACTAATCTCTTTAAGTGTTTAAACTCTATGTTTTTAAATATACAATTCACCCCCCTCTTGTATTGTTCCATCTAATCTAAATATACATCTACATATTCGATCCAACAATAATGATACTATTTTTAGAATATTTATGATATATAATGTGAAATATATCTATGATTCCTTTACCATCATCCAAGGAGTTCATTTGTATATTTTTATAAAAATAAATAAAAATGATTATAAGAAACTGTACAAACCAAATGGAGTGACCCCATTATAAGAAATAAAAAATAAAATATATTTTGACTCTAATGAAATTGATAGATAAAATTTCTCAAATTTATTCCAGGAATCAGAATTCAAAGGATGGTTTAATCATTATATTTTTAAATCTCAAATCTATGGCATTTCATGAATAATGATATGTTCTGTGTCAGAAAAGGACAACTCAATCTTTGTGTTACAAAAAATACCTTAACTCTATTATAAAAATAGATTTATATCTTATATAATGAATTTATTTGTACATCTACTATTATTATTTATAAAAAATTACTCAAATTTTCATAATCACCATAATATAAGATGAATTCATTCGAAAATTAATGACTATTTTGACAACAATAACCTAAATTATAATTCAATGTTGTGCTTTTTTATAAAATCATTAGTAGTGTATTTACTTATGAAATTAATGATTTAACCAAACCTGAAATTTGATCAAAATAGTTATTATAAATTCCAAATTCAAATATAATATAAAAATATATTTTTTAGAGAATCTAATTTCTTTATCCAGAATACCAGATATAATGCCTTATCAATATATTTTATTAAATCATATAATTATTATTATTCTAATTAAGATATTTAATTATCATTGTATACTCATATTACATGAAAGGATAGACCATTTTTCCCAAGTATTACATTTTTATATTTTTTTATGGTTTATGAATAAAAATTAAACGTCTTTCTCTAAATCATGTTGAAAATGTTGAATACAAGAAAAACATAATCTACCCAAAAACCAAAAATTAATAATTGAACTACAACAACTTGAATTGTTTCAAATTTCTTTAGATAACTTTTCACATAAGTTCAATAAATTATACCCTAATTTTTTTTATTTTCTTATGAAAAAGAAATAAATGCATCAAAACCCTCAATAATGAAATTATTTATCCTGAAATCATGTGTTTTTTGATGAATTAATCAATCAGAATCTCCTAATAATAACAGTTGGTAATTTCTACTTCTAAAATTTCTCTAAAAAATATCAATATTTAGTATATAAAAATGGAAATAAAATATTTTTTTAAAAAAATTAATTGAAATTAATACATTTTTACAAAATGATTCCATTAAAAAAGATTATTTTACTTATTTGTAAAATATTATTTTGTATGTATACACATACTTTTAATAATGTAAAATAATTTATTATCTAAGAACATATTATGATATTCATAATTTATAATTTATTATTTATTCTAAATATAATAAATTTGTTTTGATGTTTATTATTTAATGCATTGTTATAGTTTTTTTCTTTATATATATATATATTATGTAAATTAAATTAGTAATTATTTAATATTTTATAATACATTTTCCATTACATCAGTATTATGTAAATTTTTTTATCTATCATAATACATTTAAAATATTTAACTAATTTATAGACTAATTATTTTTTTATTACCAAATTAATTTTTTTCAATTACAATTTTGTAATTAAAATTATTTTAATTACATTAATAACTTATAATATGTTTTTTCTAGTTCATAATAGTTATACCTGTATTTTATTCAATATTATTTTTTATACATACTCAAATTATGTTACTAAGAATTACAATATTGAATTTTCATTTATTTATTTTATTAATTTTATTATTATTGTTTCTAATGTCTTCAGTTTCTTATTAATTTTTTTCTTTTACTATTTTAATTTTTTTAGAGATATATAGATTAGTTAAAAATTATTTAATATATATTTACTAAAATATTTTACTTTTTTTTCTAAATTAATAATTTTTATTATTTTATCAATTTTTTTTATTTATATTTTTTTATATAACTGAAATATATTCTATTTAATTAAATAAATATTATTTTAATAAAATATTAAAAAAAAATATTTAAATTAAAAAATATTTTACACTATCTATTTTTTTATTTTAATAATTTTATACTTATTATAAGATATGTTTTAGGTTTTCTATCTAAATTTTTTTATAATTTTTTATATTTTATAAAAGTATTGTCTTTTAAAAATTTATTTCATCAATTTTATTGTTATAATTTATGTTTTTTACATTATTGTTTTTCAATTATTTATGAATAATTTTATTATTTATTATAATATTTTTATTATTTTATCAATTTTAATTATCATTTTATAAATTTTAATAATATTAATATTTATAATTTATTAATGTCAGATTATTATTTTTTTCTAAATATATTTTTCCTAATTTATATTATTCTTATATCAAAACTATGAAATAAAATAAAATACTCCAATTAATTAATAAAATTGAAATAATTTCATTATTTATAGAAATCTAATCTAAAAAAATAATTATACATTTATGAAATATAAAAATTATAAAAACAAATAATTTAATAATAATTTTTGAGAAACGTACATTCTTATTGTGCCAAAACCCATAACATTTGGAACTAGGATATTCGATATGAATTATATGATCCTCTGTAAAATATAAATAGAGAGAAATAGAAAGGTATGAGATGAAATTATGGGTAATGATGGGTGACTATGTCAGTTTATTTGTTTTATTATTATGGAATGAGCATTAGTGATGGAAGGATTTGCACAACTAGTAGTTTAATATTTAATGAATAATTATTGAAATAATTTTTCACAATAGAATATTGTGATGGAAACTATTATTTTTTAAAAGTATTGGTGACATAATCAATATCCATTGAAAATATTTGTTATTTTTAAAATCATGAATATTTCTATGATAATTATTTGTGATGATACAGTCCTTCAGAAATAAAATGTGGAATGATTTTTTTATTATATAGTAATAAAATTTGAGGGACAATTCAATCCATTTTATGTACTAACCCATTGTAATGGATCAATATAATTCCATTGTGAATACATTATGTGTACCATATCATGCGTAATCTTGAAAAAATATATATAGTATATGTAACGGCCCGACCTAGGTTCCACCTAACGGTGCCATGAGCTAATCAGTCACATAACCTCAAGCACACCTCCCCGTATTCTAGTGGCTGTAGACTAGTAGAGAGGGTCCAGTAAGTCATTCATAGGAAAACTATACCCTCTTTTGTTAGAGTAAAACACTAGATGAAGTATATAACCAATAGTAGAAGTATATATAACAAGAATAAAATTCATGTCACAAGATAAAAAAATACGATAAACAATACTCAACTGAAATGGAAAAATGATATGCCTATATAAGATTCATGTTTCTATAATGAAACTAAAAGTAAACACACTACGACTCCTCAAGAAGGTCTTAAACCATGTCTGATTCCCTCCTCCTCAGTCCATCCCCAATCATCCACCTATCCTAGGTAATTTTACCTTATCCAATCCTCCGAGAATATAATCTATTCAAGTACTGATCAGGCAACCCGAATGTGGTGTGATTACAACTTAGTATCCACCATCAATGGTTTCTATAATAAGTCCTGTCAAAATATAGTGCATGCTGTTCTATAAGAAAATAAGTACCATTCAATAATAAATATATTTTCACATTTATATTTATTTTTATCAAGAAACATTAAATCCAAGGTTCCCAATGATACTCATACCTCAATATTATCTTCATCTAGTACTAGATCCTGAAGTGTTCCCTAGGTAATATCAAGTCTTAATACCTACTTTTTTCAGAAGCTCGAAGTATTCATGTTGATATGATATCTTATTACCTGATTTGACTCATTCTAGAATTATAAAATTCTCATGTGAGCCCATAACTTGGAGTCATATTTTTTTATTCTTTAATTTCAAATTTTAATCCACATTTCCAATGTAACCAAAATAAAAAACGTAAGAAATATGACTATGTTACCATGCTCACCCCTCAATAGTTTGACCATGTTCCCATTCTCTTTACTCATAATTATAATGACCATGTTACCATGTATACTTCAAACTTTATAATGACAATGTTTCCATTATCAATACTCATAATTATGATATTCATGTTACCATTTGTACTTATCTATTTAGAATGAACATTTTACCATTCTTTATCACATAATTAATTTATGATTAATTATCCACCCCAATCCCATTACTAACTCCAAAATTAGTTAAAGACCACCATTCCCTTAGTTAACTTAAAAATTATCTACATTCTTCACACCATTAATTAATTCATTAATTAATTAATCCATATCACTATTTATATTCCATAATTAATTTTCTAGAGTTAATTATATCATTATAACCTACACATTCTATAATTAATCCCCTAATTAATTATTCCTATCATATTACCAAAATATTATATTTAGTCTATAATTAATTATCTCAACTTAGCCATGTCAATGTCTCATAATTAATCGCTCGATTAATTATCTAGATTACAAATCCTACATCTTATAATAAATTTCCGAATTTAATTACTTAATAGGGAATCCCCATAGTCTCATTACTAATTCTCAAATTGGTCACCTATTTCAAAAACGCATCAATAACTCAATTGTTTAGTGAAATAAACCAAATTCAAGGAAATGAATTGTCAAGGATACAAGAAATTATACAATATTGAATATAAATATCAAATCTACTACTATGGGAATTTTATTTAAAACACATACCTTGGTTTGTTGACATATGTTTTCCCAATGGAAATCCCAAAATATGAGCATCACAATGATGTAAATATGAGATTTCAAATCTAAATCTGTAAATCAAGATATAAAAATAACAATACATAATCAATATAGATCTAGATCTATAATCCATGACATAGAACTCACCACATTGATTTTAATCTGAATATACAGAGGATAAACTCTACCAAAATACCATGAGATGAATAAAGACATATCAGGATAGGCATCAAGAAGAAATCCTGTTACCTAGAGAAGAGTGCATCTTCGATTCGGGCTTTGAATATTGATTAATAGAGATTGAACAACCTTGTAACACCTCTTTAAAGCTCTGGGATCTTCCAAAATACTTCAATCCTAAACAATAGGTTGAATTGGGGATATTTAGGGGGTTTATAGAGTTTTTAAAGGAATTTTTTATCTATATAAAACTGCACACATGATTTTCCATAGTAGGGTCACACGGTTAGGGAAACCATAAACAAACTATGCGAACCTCACTATATAGGGTCACATGATTACCTGGGTTGAGGTGCATAGTTTGTCCAACTATTTGAAAACCATTCACAACCCGAATGTCCTAAAACATTCCTAAAACCCCTCCCAAATGCACAAAAAAAAAATTAATCCCAAAAAAGGTAAACAACCAAATATATGGGAAAAAATCACCCAATATGCCTCCAGACAGGGTCAGGATCTTACAATATCCCCACCTTATAACAAATATTCCTAAAGATTCAACCTCAAGTGTCTCTAAGATTCTGAGCCCAAAAGATCGGGCCATTGATCCTTCACACTTGCTTCTCTTTCCTACATTTCCTCTTATACATATCCATGTTTCCAGAACACATGAACTATTGGAATGTTCGTCACATGAAACACTTTCCCACTACGATCCAACACACATATCAGATTCTCCTCAAATGATGAATCTATCTAAAGGTCAACCTCATCCACATTGATCACAAGATAAGGTTTTGGGTGATACCTCTGAATTTTTGATACATTGAAAACATCATTATTAGCAATGTATCTTTATGGAAGATCCCATTAGTAAGCCGCCAACACGATTCCATCCACTATCTCAAATACTCCAACAAACATTAGAGCCAAATTTCCTTAACTATGAATCATGTGGTAACCCAACCTAGGTGACACCTGAAGGAATACACAATCATCCTCTATAAAATAAATGGTCCATCTCTACCTATTAGCATACATATTCTATCTATTGGGAGACGTATCTATGCATTTCCAAATCAACTGTACCTGATCTAAGGTCTCTAGTATGAGACTAGTTCCCAAAAATTCTAACTCTCTAGCCTCTATCCAATATAGAGGTGATCTAAAAGGAATAATATAGAGAGGATCATATGGTTCCATCTATATAGTTTTCTTATAACCATTGTTATAGTAAATATACACTAAAGATAAGTGTTTTCCCAAGATCCACTAAAGTCATGCAAACATTCCCATAGAATATCCTCAAGCACCTATATAATACATTCTGACTTCTCGTCTATCTGTTGGTGGAAAGTCATAATCAAAAATAACTTTGTGCCCAACCCTTTCTGAAAGCCCTACCAAAATCCAGAAGTAAAGAATGAATCATAATCTGAAACAATAGTTGTGGCACTCCATGTAGATGAACTATCTCCCAAACATACAGATCTCCCAACTTCTCTACTGTAAAAGTTTTCGTTATAGTCAGGAAATGCACTACCTTTGTGAGTCGATCCAAAATAACCCAAATAGAGTCATTCTTCCTAAGAATCTTTGGAAGAACCAAGATAAAGTCCATGTTCATGTCCTCCCACTTACATTCCGGGATAGTAAATGGTTGTAGTAAACCTCTAGGTCATTGATGCCTGGACTTCACCCACTGATAGGTTAAGCATCAAGTCACAAACCCAACTATCTCCTTTTTAATTCCAGGCCAACAAAACTATCGTCATAGGTCACAGTTTAGTTTTCTTACATCTGGAATAAACACCCATTTCTATGCATTAAATTCATACATGAGACCCTCTTGTAAGATTGTATACACAAAAACAAGATTCTACACATAGATGATCTATTATTTATCAATATACCTATCTCAAGATGTATCCCCACTTCAATGAATTCCCTCATGCTAAGAACTCTAGATCCTCATAATGTCTATCCCTGCTCTGTCTCAAAAGTGTAGACCCCACTACAAATAAATCCAGAGACATCTTCTCTAAACTCTACTAAACCACTATATACATTTCATCCAGTAAGGTCATCATCTTCCACTCTACACTCGACTCCTGAACCATCTGAGTCCGAGTATTCTTTCTGAAGGAATTAACCACACTAATTCCTTTTGGAGGAATATATTCCAGTTCAGAATCAAAATAATGAATTTACTCAATCCATCTCATCAACCATAGATTCAAATCATGATATGAAAATATATACTTTAATCTCTTGGGATCTATATAAAATGTAAACTTTTCTCCCTAATGATAGAGTTTCCAATACTTAAGAGCATAAACCACTACTTCCAACTCGAGGTCATGTGTAGGGTAATTCAGTTCATTTTTCCTCAACTGTTGAGACCTATACACCAAAACTCGATCTCCATGTATCATCATAACTGCAAATCCGATACCAAAATCATCACAATAAACAATATACTCCTCACATGACTCAGATATGATCAAAATTGATTCTGATGTTAAGCGATTCATCATCACCAAAAATGATCTCTCACAAGACTCTAAAAATTTAAACATTACACACTTTTTGGGAAACCCCGATAGTGGTGATTAAAAATGGGTGAATTCGTTGAGGAATCTCCTATAATATCTAGGGAATCCCAGAAATATTCAGATATCAAAAACAATGTTAGGATGCTCCCAAGAAACCACTGCCTGCACATTCATAGGGTCCACAGACACTACATACTCTAAGATGATGTGCACCATGATGTGTTCCTGGTTAATCCAAAACTAACACTAAGTTAGAATGACATCTAACAGATCCACTCTCAGTGTACCCAAGACAATTTCACGATGTTGGGAATTATTGTCACGAGTCTTGGAGAATAAAAATATTTCGTCAAAAAACACCCCCAAATAATAATCCAGATACAGATGAAGGATCTTGTTCATCAAATCCATAAAAACAGTTGGTGCATTTTTCAACCCATGCAACATTATTAAAAACTGATAAAGGTAATATATACTTTTGAAATAAGTCCTGGATATATCAGAAGTTCATACTCTCAACTAGGGATACCCTGATCTCCAATCGACCTTCGAGAACATGCAAGAACCCTTCAATTGGTCAAGCATATCATCGATACATAGAAAAGGGTATTGGTTCTTCATAGTCATTTTGATCTACATCCGATAATCGAAAAAAAAATCATAAACTCCAATCATCCTTCACTGAGAAAAAATAGGTGATCCTCAAGGTGGCACACATGGATGGATAAATCCATTATCCTTCAACACCTCCAATCGATTATTGAGATATTGAAGCTCTGTTTGTTCCATTCTGTATTGTGGAATAGATACTGGCTCTTCCCTTATCATGAGATCTATAGTGAATTCCATATCTCTCTCATCTGGTATCCTTAAGAAGTATTCAGGAAAGAAATCCTAAAATAGTTCCACTACTGGTGGAAGAACATCTTAACTAACACCCCCATCATCCAACAAAATAAAAAAAACTTGGGTTGTGAGATCTCGTAGTTGGTGAGTAATTAACCCTTCTTGACCATCTTAGATATCCCATTGTCCACGATGAATATACTGGTCACCCTTAAGATATGTAAACATAAAACCCCTATGGTAACAATTGGTGTGGGATTGGTATGCAACTAGCAAGTCCATACCCACAATCAAGTCGGTGCCCATAATATACAGAACATATAGATCCCATATTAAATTATATTCCCCAATATCTAGTTAACATTACATAAAATGATAGATATCTCTAGTCCATACTACTAATAGTGTATCTATAGTCCTTAAACCGCTCAAAAACTCCACCACTAGCTTCTAACCATTATCATGTTTTGCAGATTTAATAGAAATGAGAGGTACCAGAATCAAACAAGGCACTAGCTAAAGTATAAGATACTGTAATTGTACCTGTCATTATTAGTAGCTCATCCATTATATCTAGATGTGTTGGTTGTACTGCATGTAATTTTGTTTCCAATCTTCCCTATGATATCTTCTGACTCACCTAAGTAGTACGACTCTACTGATCTAGGAGCTCCAACCCAGAATCACCATATCGACTACCTCTATCATCTTGGGAAATAAAACTTCAACTACCCACTTGATTTGATGCAGAATATCCTCTTACCACACTCTAAATCTTCCCAGCCACACCTTCTGTACATTTTTGTCACTGTGACCTATTGAATGTTTGTAGATGTCCCATCTTACTACATGATCAACACTCTTCTAGTTGACAAGAATTGTGTAGATGATAGAGTCGCATCCTACCACACAGATGAAATATCACCCCAGTAAGGTCCTATCCAATCGACCCCATGTATGCATACTCGTATTTCCACTAACTTGCCTAAAGTTGTCATAAAAATGTTTCAAAATCTCATAAGTAGAACCTCCTGATTTTCCAAGAACAACTATTTTTCCAGTGCTAGAAGACTCCCTCAGGTTCCCCTTATATATGATTCCCTGATCCACCCATTCAGTAAACATCTTCAGCATAAATATACTCAATCGGGATCTAATATCACACTTAAGTCCATCCTGAAAACATTTATCTTTAGATTCCTCATCTTCTACTAATGTTGGAGTAAATCATTACAGATTTGGGTAGCATCCAACAAAGTTCATCACTGACATTGTCCACTGTGTTAGATGCATGAAATCAAAATTATTCTCTTTCTTCAGCATCTCTGGATAAAAGTGTTCCAAGATCATCTCCAAGAAGTCATTCTATTACATACCATCAATCCGTCCAGTTCACGACTAAATGTCCCACCAGTAGTTCGTTGAACCATGTATCATATAGGAAGCCAACATAGCCCTCCTCTTATCTGGAGTCCACGAATGGTCAAGTATATTCTATATGGATTCATCCCAAAATTCATCTCCTTCTAGTACACACTATCCAATAAAAGTCAGAGGGTGTTGCAATTAAAAATTCCTTGTCAACTCAGACATGTTTTCACAAGCCAATTTAGGTCCCCTTCCATGAATTACATGAAGCAAGATATGATATCTTGAAACTAATCCACTCCATTATCACATGGAATTATTGGTGCCTCATGTTCCCTTCCTGGAAAATCATTCCTAGGAATGCCCCTCAGTCGTCCCCTCAATAAGCATCATGGAGGCTTACTCTCTACAAATCCAAACACATGTATCGGGTCTCATAACACAACCTTATAACATTTACGTAAGGGAAAATAATCACAACAAGCCTCTTTATGCATCATACCACATCATCGAAACCAAAGGCACTATCACTACCCTTAACCATCTTACAACTAGGTTTTGGTTAACAAGGTTAAAAACACTATCATAGTCAAGTTTCCAATTTATAAACCCAATTATTATCATTTTTCATCATTTTACAATATTTCTCAAGTCATGTGAGGCGCATTTTTTTCATTTTGATCTCCCAAAAAGGAAATAGTTAAAGTTCAACAACATACCCATGCTCAGATTCCCCATGCATGCTTAAAATGTTGCATGTCACAATAAAACCAAGTGGCTAGAATGATTCATGCAGTCTCAACTCTCATGCCATTATAGGCCACAAACCAATAAAAAAATTCATAGAAAAAATAATCAAATAACAAAACATGTTAATTCATCCAAGATGAAAAAAATATTCAATTGTAACAGATAAAGTCATAACAAAAATCCAACACTATGTTATTGGGTTTACCCCGTACATAGGTTTGTAACTCCCACACACAAGCTCATTACCAATCCCCGAATCCTCCTAGTCTCATTTCGACCATTACCCAAATAATAAGACAAAATAATAAGAAAGAAAACTAGATCCTATGATACCACTATGTAACGTCATGACCTAGGTTCCAACCAACATTTCCCTCAACCAATCAGTCAGATGGCTTCAATAACACCTCCCCTTATACTGGAGACTACTAAATGGTAGTGAGGGTCTATTAAGTCCTTAATGGGGTGAATATACTCTCTTTAATCAGAGTAAACAACTAGAATATGTAAATACACAATAGAGGAAGCATATATTACTAAAATAATATAAATCTCACAAGATAAATAAATAAGAAATTCAATAATCAACTGAAATGGAAAAATTCTATTCCAATATAAGTGTAATGTGTCAATAATAAAACTGAAATTAAAGACACTACGACTCCCCATGTGGGTCCAAAACCATGTATGATTCCCTCCTCCAAGTTCTATCCCCAATCAGCCACCTATCCATGGGCCTTTTCCCTTATCCAGTCCTACAACAGTATAATCTATTTGGGTACCAATCAGGAATCCCAATAGGGTGTGAGTATTACTTAGTAGGACACCACAAATGGTTTCTAAAACAAGTCCAATCAATATATAGTTCATGAATATCTATAAGGAAATTAGTACAATTCAATAACATACAGATTATCTCATTTTCATTTATTTAGAACTAACTACATTAAGTTAAGCATTCATAAGGATACAAGTACATTGATATTAAATTAATCTCATACTAGATACCAAAGTGTTCCTTAGGTAATATCATAACTTAATACCATATTCATTACAAATATCTATGTTTTCATGGTTCCATGATATCTCAATACCTGATTCGACTCATACTGAAGTTCACATATTCTTGTTTAAGGCCACAACTCAGAGGTTCATTATTTTCATTCATTTATTTTACATTTATAAGTCACTTTTCCAAACTTACCAATATCACAAACATAATTAACATGGCCATGTTACCATTCTTATCCTTCAATATAATGACCATGTTCCCTTTCACTTTACACATAAGTATAATGACCATGTTACCATGTATACTTCCCAATTTAGAATGGTCATGTTACCATTCTCTTTACTCATAAGTATGATGACTATGTTTCCATTTGTACATCTTAATATAGAATGACCATGTTCCGATTCTCTATCATATAATAAATTTTAAAATTAATTATCCACCCCAATTCCATTACTAATTTCAAAATTAGTTAAACACATCCAATCCAATATTTAACAGAACAATTAAATAAGTGTTTCAAATAATTAATTAATTCATCAATTAATAATTCAATATCACAATACATATTCCATTATTAATTTTCCAATATTAATTATGTAATTATAACCTCAACATCCCATAAATAATCCCATAATTAATTATCCCAATTATATTATCAAAGTGAAATAATTAATCCATAATTAATTATCTTAACATAGCCATGTTAATGTCTCATAATTAATCCCTAGATTAATTATCCAGATTACAAATCCTACCTCTTATAATCAATTTCCCAAATTATTTATATAATAAGAAATCCCCTTAGTCTCATGTTTAATTACCTAATTGATCACCGATTTCATTAAAGCTTTGATAAATCAATTGGTCAATCTAATAAACCCCATTCAAGTAAATAAATTTCAAAAGGGTGTAATAAATTCTACAATATTGCATATACATATCAAATCCATGAATATGAGAATTATATTTAGGCCATTATCCTCAGTTCGTTGGTGGATCTTTGGACAAAGGAAATCCACAAAATTTGAGTAGCATAACGACATAAGTATGAGATTAAAGATCTAAATCCCTAAATCAAGATATCAAAATATCATGATCTAATCAATATAGATCTAGATCTACAATCCCAGATATATGTATCACAACCTAGATTTAGATATGAAGACAAAAAGGATAAACTCCACCAAATGATCTGGAGTGGATAAAGGAATGATCGGGAGAGGTGTCAGAATGAAATCAACTTACCAAGAGAATAGGTAAACATCAATTAGGTTTTTGAATATTGAACAACGGAGGTCGAACGACCTTGGAACCCCTTCAGAAATCTCAAGGATCATCCAAAATATTTCAATCTCGATACTAGGTCAAAATGGGGGGGGGGTGTTTCGAGGGACCAGGGAATTTTAAAAATATTTTTCACATGAAATGAAACCATGTGAATGGTTTTACCGAATAGGGGATCACTATTAAAGATATTGTGCATTAACCATGCAGACCTCACAGTCCTTGGTAAAAAAGATACCTAGGATTAGGCACAAGGTTTTTCAAACTATGATAAAATCGTTCATAGGCCCCCTTTCCATAAAATTTCATAAGACCCCACAGAAACACATCCTAAAACATAACTCTAAACAAAGATTCATAAAAAAACCAAAAGTACATGAAAATGTTACCTAGATGCCTCTATAGAAGGTCAATATCTTATAGTATATATACCAATTATATTAAAATAATGAATCACTATTACAATTTTTAGAAATGGAATTTCGTTCTCTCATAGTAGAGTGCCACCAAAGTTATATTTTTTAGTTGTGTGACTTGTTCGCTGAAATTAATTTGTCAACATTATTTTCATTTCAATTTATATAATACAATTAAGGTGATTTGTAACAGTCCCTCCTTATAAAAGATAATCCATGAGGGATAATATTTATAATCCCCTTTCCATTTAGAAAATCATTGTCTAGTAAAATTTCAGTTTTGAAAAATTATAGTACTTATTTTTTAGGATTTAATTATTTGTCCATATAATTAATTATCTAGAACCACCAAGAAAGGAAGAAACCAACTATAACTTCAATCATGATAAATAATTCAGAACATCAAGAAATAGATGAAACCACACAATAATATAACAATAATATGAAAATAGAATCACCCTCAACACTAGACAGAATAGCCAAATCCAAAAAATATAAATCCCTAAACAAGAATTCAAGAATAAAAAAGAATTTAAGGGCTAAAAAAACAAATATCATGGTCTAGAATTTACTGCTACCCAATTGGAGAAAATTGTTTCCTTCATTACACTCATGACAGATTAAAGGAAATAGTGGTATAAAATTTCTTCCCAAAGCACTAAATAAATGTCCCCATACTTTTTATTTATATTGGGACCCAACTAGTGAAACTATTTCCACCACCTTCTAATGTTTCATGGGAGCACACAATTGGTCATAGACACCTCTAGTTTCATGTAGATTTCACTACCTTAATCTATATCATTTGGTGAATTGTGAAATTTTATCTTATATAATCCTTCATAAAATAAATCACAACGATTACAACATGATTCAAAGAATATATATAATTAACATAGAAACATGATCACACTCTTCTAGAATCATGAACAATACCATATATTCCATTCCTACCTCTATCATCCATAAAATCTCCCTAGGCTCCTAAGTCTATATCATATGTTTTAAACATTCTCCATCATAAATCGAATAATCGTAATTTGAATGTTGTCTTCATACATATTAACACATATAAAACATGAATATATTCATTAATAATTCAAACACTTAGGTAAATTTCAAACAAAATACACCCTAAAACAATAGTCAATGTCTTTATTTTAACTATCTTGTCACCCATTTCACACTAAGTCACAATACAGACATGGAATTTATATTAGAAAGATGTTTTTACAATATAATATATATTATTCTCACTATTTAGATTTTTAAACATTAAATTAAGTAAAAAAAATTTATTCCCTAGATTTTTGAGGTCCGTGTAGTCAACATTCACAGTTGAAAGTAAAACCATCAATTGTAGCACAAACATATAATATGTTTCTATCCTGTGATTTTAAATAAAAACCCTATAGTACTATTTTATGTATCAATATCCCCTAAAAATTGAACATCAACATACTTAAGAAATAGATTTTTATTTGAAATGAATGACTGTATTTCTTTAACTATTAAGATTTCAGATAATCTACATGAATGTTTACCCATGAAACTTTTATGGATTCCTGATAAACTAACTGAAAAGGAAACTTCCTATCCAATTTATAGACTCATACCAACCGTCACATATGTCAAACATCCTAATACTAATGTATATAGTTCTCTATATATGTATTCAACCTCATCTTTCATTTTAGGAAATTTCCCCTTATATTTCATACATTGTATGCCGAAAGAGGTGTTCATAGGTTTGTTTATAATCACACTAAATATTTAAATTATCATTTTGACGTACTCCATCTATGGTAGAAAATATATTCAATTATTTCCCTTTTTCATTATCCACATAACAAAAAATTGATTATATTTTATGTTAACATAAACATCAAAACATCCAAAAAATTTATTTGAACTCCTTAATTATACCCATGTCTGGACTTTAGAGGAAAAAATATTCCATGTACCATATTATATTGACACAAATTATATCACTAAAAACATTATGGTAATAAAAATGTTTATTATTTATCTTGATGAACTACATATTATCCATCAAGGAAAATATATTCTGGTTCCCCTTCCTTTTTAATTTCCTCAAACAATATCATTTTATTTTTAACAAGAAATATAATCCTTTGTTTCATTTTTAATAAAGAATATCTAATCCTATTAATAACCATGAAGAAATTATAATTTATACATCTAAAAATTCAAGATGTAAACCTTCCAAATTAATTGAAACCAACACCATTCAAATAATTCTACGATTATTATGTGGAAGGAATATTATAGTGCAATCAATGAATTGTTTTGGTTGAATAACCTTGTAAAATTACCTGGAATTTCATAACTTATAACTATTTTCTTCCTCCCCCATCAAAAAAACACATTATTTATATTGAACACTATTTCCATATCTGCATTTTTAACTCCCATGTTACATTTTAATGAAATAATTTCATTTCATCATTCATAGATAAATATAAATTTCATGAATCATTGAGACATTACACATCTTCAATGCTCTCAAGATCTCATATATACATATAAAGAAATAAATTTATACCAAATACCATTTATATAAATTATTATCTAATCATAGTATCCCTTCACGAGTCATCCAATTTCTCTATACTTTTCTAAACCACTACAAGTAACACATCATATTATAGAGATCAATATATATATTCACTAGATTTAATATTTTCATATACTTAATTAATTTTTGGGTCATCCAATTATTCCTTGATTTCTAAATTTTTTCAAAATAATTAAATCCTTTTAATTCTCAATTTGACAAATAACATGGCCATCAATTGATTAATTGTTCTCAATATAATCATCCACCAAGTTATTGATATTTAAATATATCTTCTCATTGATGATAAAATTTCGACGTACAATTAGAATTTGTTATCTTATACCATATATGAAACCCAATTTTTTATACTTTATACCCTATAAATAAACATTCATTAGAATTTTAATAAAGGTTTTCCCTATATTTAAAATAAAAATGAACATACTTTCCATTTTAAAAATCCCTCATAAGAGATACAAAAAATGTTTTCATTACCATATCTACTCTATAATGCTTTCCCTGTGGGTGATGATAGACTTTTGAAAATTAGATATAAATAGTGATTGATTACTTCTGCATAGAACTCATTCTATAACCATGTATTAAACCCAAGATAATTGCTCTCTCATACAGTGTCATTATTATAAAATATGAAACCCCACTTTATTTCCTCTAATAACATGTTCTCAAAATAGATTCAATTTATCGAACAAAACCTAATGAATTCCCTCCTACCACAATGACAACTATTATCTAACCACAATAACATAATCATATTTTTATACTCTTTTCTACACCATGTTTCTCTAACAAAAGAACACCTTTAATACCATGCAATTTTTATTAAGTAAGTGTTCATATACTTATATATTTAATTATCGATGACACCAATATAGTAAAATTCCTCTCTGCATTAACAGACTCGGTATGTTTGACACCCTGTACCCAGAAACCTATAATAGGTCCCATAATCATATACTTTATATCCTCAATTTGATGCCCATTGTAAAATCCTAGATATAACCATATGTTATTAAACAATCAATAAATTCTTTTAAATATCATATATACTAAAAATCTTATCAGGATTAATGATTTTAATAATAAGGAAAAAACAAATAGACAAATCTGATGTTCTTTCTAAAAAATGTAATTTACTTCCACTATACAAAAAATACCTAATCACTAATCAGTCACCAAGGTCTCCCAAAAATTTTCACACTTTTTATCATTTATAACATATCACATGTACTATTGTGGTTCATTACATGGGAAAACTAAAATATAAGAGTTGTCAGAACAAATTCTATGTGAGGGAAAACATAGAACTGTTGAAATCATGGCATTAACATGGGATAATTATTATAATAGGAAAATATAATCAATATGAATCCATAATAAAAATGAAACCATGGGTAATCTATATTAATTAATGTAAATTAATAGAAGTATATCAATAATATAGATCTCATACAGATGGAATACGTAATACTAGACATCAAAACCCAACTATAATAGACTGAAACTAAGACACTTTCCTATTATGGGTAGAGGTATACAAAAATCCAAACTAATAGTTTCTCCTGATACCCCATGATGTATGTTGGGGATAAAAAATTCCTTCCCCACTTGTGACCCGTTTAGGTCCTAAACATTCATAATAAGAGTTAAATATTAATTTAATACCATTCTCTAGTGAATGTATTACTAAATAAATACATGGATATTAATATAATGAAAGATAATAAATTTCAACACATAATCAACCTATGTTAGTACTAGATAACCATAAATAATTTAAATAATTTTCTACACGTGGTGTGAATTTATGAAACTCTCACTATCCTAGTGAAGATCCTCCACACATTGCCTACAGGTAATCATTTTATGGATTTCCAAATATCTATAGCTGCTTAGGTCCCCCATTGCACTATATTAACATAATGGGCTCCCATAAAAGTGATTGTATGGGTATTATGAGAGGTGATTCTACTAGAATACTTTTTTACAAACCCCACCAAACTGATTATTCCATTTGTGTGTTGTTTAAAATTTAAGTACTGATTTTATTAATTAAAATATTTTGCATGGTTGTTTCATGACATGGATAATATTACCATAACCTAATTAGAGAATGAGTTTTGATGGTCAAAAAATATATATTCTACTTTCCAAGAATTGTCTATACTAGAATAACAACATACAATATGAAAATACTTTTACCATGTAAAAAACAACAATATTCAATTGTGAACATGATATAATATGAATTATATAAAATTTGATGTCCACACAGTCCATATAAATGGGAATAAATTAAGTAAATAATAGAATACCATGATCATAAGTCATCCAGATAAATAAGGCTTATGGTTTAAAAATTACTTATCTCTTTTATAAAAATGAAATCCAATAATTATGTTAAAAAATATTAAAAAGTACCATAAAAAATAATTCATCAATGATACCTCCCAAGAAGGTATTAGGAATTTATTTTTTGGTATCATTATTATATTAAAGCAAAATAAATATTAATATTACTATATAAATAGTTAATCATAACCCTATAATGGTAAATCCGTTTGAAAATAAAAATTGAAATTGCAGTAAAAACATCAAATATAATTTAAAATATATATTTAATTTTATGTATAAGGGAATGATTTGGTTAACTTCTAAATGAAAATTTCAAAATGTGAAGTGTGAAATAAAATTGAATTTTTACTTCTTGAATTAATCTCTAATAATGGATCCTAAAAAATAAAACTGTTTTTTCTCTATGAAATGTGGATCCAAAAGAAAAAATATTTCATTATGAGAAGAATATTTTTAATACTTGCGATTACATTTATTGAAAACCCAAATAGTAAAAATATTAATAAATACTTTTAAAGTAATTGTTTTAACATATAGTATTATAAAATATGTCAATGTATCTGAGTTTGAGAGACCATGAATATAAGGAAAATGTTCACAATAAAACATTATAACTAAAGGAAGGATATTTGGGTTTCCAATGTACCTTATGAGAGACATATCCCAATATGTGAGATAATTTTTTCTATGTGATTATGTTGAAAGAATTAATATCCCTAGAAAATAATGAAATAATACCACATATTTTAATCAAATGAAAGATTATTACTGACCCCATCGATGAAGAGAACATTGATAACTCAAAAATGAATGGCGAGTTACCCAAAGTTATTACTATTAGAAAATGAACTATAACAGTAGCCACTTTAATAAGGGAAAATTATTCAGATTTTATATCTTAAAATAAAAAAATATTTTGATAAATATATATCCGTGTGAATTTAATACCCCATAAAAATAAAACATGGTGAAAATGTGTATTATGCCTCAACGAATTAGAGTTGGGACCCAAAAAACTCATATGGATTTAGAAACTTTTGAATCAACACCCCCTTAAAGATAAGACATAAAATTGATCATAAAATAAAATTATAAGGATATAATTCATTATATTATCTCTCAAATAGGTTTTATACACACCAAAGAAAAGAAACTATATTCTTAGTACCAAACATGTCTCAAAGTGTGGGCTTTGAAACAAAAAACCCTTACCATGTTATCCTTATTAATCAAGGATTAACTATCCTTCATTATAATGAACATAGATATCATAATAATTTTACTCATACCCATAATATAAACTTATTAAAATCTTTATAATGATTATACAACCATATATTAATAATATATCAAATGATTGTAGTTTATTTTTGTTATCAAGTGTTAGAACATTCAGTTTCTTATTTCATATAACTTCACAAAGACATGATAGATTATCACTAAATGGTTTAAATTTCATCAATACATGATAACTAATGATATATTAATATTTTTCTATTTGATTAAATAAGTTCCATTTTCATTTGGTCAAATAAAGTAATAAAAATTGTGAAATTTCAAAACTCCATGAACTAGTTTTGAAATGATTGACGATTGAAATTTGATAATATTAATAATTTTTTGAAATAATATTAACACCTTTAGGAATCGTTAATATATATTATATTAATTTTTACTACGTGATATTATAATTATATTATAATTATATAATAAGTCTTAATCATTTGATACATAATAATTTTTACATCGATCCTGTATATGGTAAAACCAACCCCAATAGAAATGTTTTTAATGTTTTCATGGGTGAGAAAATGTTTTTAGATAATGAAGGTATGAATCATTACAAATCATAAAAATTTAACAATTATAATTTATCTCCATTTTATATATTAGTTTAATCATATAATATGGGTGGTGATGAAAAATAAAATTTTTCATTAATAGAGGTGGTAGTTTGTTTTATGCATGATTAACAAGTACATTTTTTCATAATGGATGTCCTATGTGAATATATAATCATAATTACAATAATACTGTGACATGAAATAATAAAAATTACACTAATTTCATTATATTACTATATCTAGAATAACATTTAATGAATATAATTATGAATAAAATCATCATAGTTTATAATACTCATGTTGGTTTCTTGAATTATCCTTGTTATTCTCCTTTAAAATGATGGACTTATACAAACTTAGGTGTCCATAATTTATTAAAATATAAATTGGGATATTTTAGGAACATATTTATATAGTTTCATGAAGAAATTTAATGAATGATATGTCTTTAGGTGCTGGGAGTGTTATCATTTTATAATTGAAGAGAAGTGTATCATTGGGAGAACCATTATAATTTTATATAATTTGATTATATTATTCAAAGATAAATTGCTCCAAAATTGAAAAAATATTATATGAATCTTAGTGTGGTTCTACAATCACCTAAACAACTAATTTGGGAGACAAAATTTAGTGTTTTAATTCTTTTACTTATAGATTTTATAACCTCTTACCCCACTTATTTTTACCTTGGTAATTAACATTTAAAAATTTTAAATGATATTTATAAAAAAATTAAGAATAAAAAATTTACCTAATTAATACCATATTTTTTTTTATAAATTTATAAATAATTTTGTAAAATAACATTTATATATTTATGAAATTTTAATTTTAGGATTAAAATATATAACATTTGAAACGGGTTTTAAAAAAAGTGTATTTTCAACCTCAGATATTTTGTCTAAGAAATAATTATTTTATTTACCAATTAACATGAAAAAAATTTAGTTCAGAAAAATATTATTCTTAATAATCTATTGAGAGATGTAGAAACTAAATATTCATTAATGATATTTGATTTCAATAAAAAATATTTTTTAATAATACAATATTTTAATTAGCTCTAAAAAGATGGACATTGTATTATAAAGAACATATTATATTTTAAATTTAATAATCACATTTATTAGATTGATATTTTATCAACTAAATGTATTATTAATAATTTATATAATTATTATATTAGGGAAAACTCATAAAATTTAGCAAATTTGGGAAAACCATATTTTTTTTAAAAACCATCATTTTTGAAACAGTAAAAAATCATAATAAGAAAATTATGATATTAGTAACTGAAAAGTGAATTTAGTATTATTATTTTCAAATAAAGAAATTATTATTAAATATTTTAACCAAAATTAGTAAATATAATGAATGTAGATTTTATTGAAATTTAACTTTTCATATATTGATTATATTTATTCTCATTTCATATATGCTTCTAAATAAATTTCTGTAAACCAATTATTATCATAAAAAATAATATGTAATAATTAGTTGCATGTTTCGTAAAATAAATATGAATATCACATATAAATAACTATTTTAATGAAATAATTTTCCAATTGATAAATGATCTTATTAGTCCATTCAGGTAAACAAAATTAATTTCATTTACATTAAATTTATCTTTTTTTATCATTATTAATATATTTCATAATTTAATTAATCATATTATTTCCTTCTAATTCAATGTATAACTTTAAATTTTCATAATTAATTTTTTTTATTTTATATAAATATATTGTGGTTTTATTTATGTGATGTGTTTTATTTAGAAAAATATATTAATGCCTTCGAAATATTTTAATAAAATTCATATATTAATATCTTTGGGTGTTACATTCTCCCATAATAAATAAATTATATCCTCAAATTTTTTAATATAAATCACCGATGAATGTAGGTGAGGGTATTCATAACATATTTATCATTCAGAGTATAACCACTTATATGAAATTATCTATACCCTCTAAGGATATAAAAATATACATACATTTCTCCAAACAACATTATCGATCTGTAAAATCATAGAACCAAGTATATAAAAACTCAAGTTTTTAAATACCCAAATAAAATGATCTATATTACACAACATTCACAATCCCATTTGAATTATTGAGAAATTAACGAGGTCATATATTCTTGTAAAAATTAACCCATATCTACAACAACTAGTTAAACAGGTAAAGCACTAATAAATATATACCGTAATAAAAAAGATAAATATCACCAAATGTATAATGTATTTATATTTATTTAAATAAATAATTAATTACAAAACTTTTCAATTCAATTTTCTAAATTATAAAAAATCCATTAATACCTCAAAATAATACATATATCAACCCTAAAATTCATTCATACTTAAAACAAGTGTTCTTCAATTGTTTTTGGCAAAAAATAACCTTTTCATAAAAAACTTTTTGTGGTTATTTATTAGACATAATATATATTTAAAAATATTTAAAGAAAAAATAATAAAGAAAAATTGATAAATGTTTCACATAAAATGTATACGCCTTAGAATATATTGGTAAATATTTAATAAATACCACTGAAAAATGATAATATAAAAGAAATTTATAATTTAATTTCTATTAAAATATCATTATCACAATATTTGGTATGACTAAGATACTCACCATTAAATCAATATTGTAATATTCAATGATTGAAAACCATATATGTTTGCTACGATATTCAATTATATCATTTTTTTCAGGATACATAACTCTTTAAACTTTTTCATTATGAAATATTATCAACCAAATATAGATACAAATATTTTTATACTAATATATAATATATTATTATAAAAAAAATTCTAAATATTTATTCCCTTCTAAAACCCATTATTATCAACATATGATTATTTTAGATCAACCATGAACTGGATTAGTTAATTCATTATATGTTATATCAAATAGGTTTTATAACCACCTAATAAAATAAAATATATTACTAGTACACAAAATTTCTCAAAGTGTGGGATTTGAAACAAAAACCCTTACCATGTTATCCTTATTAATCAAGAATTAACTATAATCCATTATAATGAACATAAATATCATAATAAATTAACTAATACCCATAATATAAACTTATTACAATTTTAATAATGACTATACAACCATATATTAAAAATATATCAACTGATTGTAGTTTATTTTTTGTTATCAATTAATAGAACATTCGATTTCTTATTTCATATAACATCATAATGACAAGATATATTATCACTAAATAGTTTCAATTTCACAAATCCATGACAATTAATGATATATTAATTATTTTATACTTTATTAAATACATACCATTTTAATTAGGTCAAATAATGTAAAAAAAATTGTGAAATTTCAAAACTTCATGAAGTAGTTTTGAAATGATTAACGATTGAAATGTGATAATATTAATTATTTTTTGAAATAATATTAACACCTTTAGAAATCATTAATATCTATTGTATTCATTTTTACTACATGGTATTATAATTATATAATAATTCTCAATCATTAGTAACATAATCATTTTAACATCGATCAAGTATATGGTAAAACAAACCCAAACCGAAATGTTTTTAATGTTTTCATGAGTGAGAAAATGTTTTTAGATAAAGAATGTATGGAACATTTAAAATAATTAAAATTTAACAATTAAAATTTATATCCATTTTATATATTCATATAATCATATAATATTGGTGGTGATAAAAAATAAAATTTTTAGATAATGGAGGTTGTAGTTTGTTTTATGCATGATTAACAACTACATTTTTCATAATGAATGTACTTTCTGAATATATAATCCTAAGTCAAATTATATAGTGACATCAAATAATAAAAATTACACTAATTTCATTATACTACTATATCTAAAATATAATTTAATGAATATAATTATGAATAAAATTGTTGTAGTTGATAATACTCATGTTGGGCTCTTGAATTGTCCTTGAGATTTTCCTTTAAGATGATGGAATTATACTAACTATTGGTGTCCATAATTTATTGAAATATCAATAAGGATATTTTAGGATTATATTTATATTTTTTAATGGAGAAAATATAATTAATGCTACGTCTTGGGGTGTTGGGAGTGTTATCATTTTATAATTTAAGAGATCTGTAGTTTTGGGTTCACTATTATAATTTTCAATAATTTGATTATATTATTCAAAGATAAATTGCTCAAAAATTGAAAAAATATTATATAAATCTGATTGTGTTTCTATACTCACCTAAAATACAAATTGGGGAGACAAATTTAGATTTTTAATTATTTTACTTATAGGATTTATAACTTCTTCTCCCATATATTTTTACCTTGAAAATTAGTATTTAACAATTATAAATGATATATATAAAAACAATTAAATAACAAATTTAACTATTTAATACCATATTATTTATAAATTTATAAATAATTTTTTAAAATAAAATTTATATATTTATGAAATTTTAATTTTAGGATTAACAATTATAACATTTGAAACTGGTTTCCAAAAAAGTGTATTTTCAACCAGAAATATAATGTGTAAAAAATAGTTATTTGAATTTCTAATTAACATGAAACAAATTTAGTTCATTAAAAAAATTATTCTTATTAATCTTTTTATAGATGTAGAAACTGAATATCCATTGAAGATATATGATTTCTATAATTTTTTTTATAAACTAACATTTTAATTTTCTCTAAAAAGATGGACATTGGATTTTTAAGATCAAAGTATATTTTAAATTTAATAATCACATTTAATATATTGATATTTTTTCAAATAAATGTACTATTAAAAATATATATAATTATTATATAAGGGAAAACACATAAAATTTACCTGTTCTGTGAAAACCATAAATTTCAATTAAAAACCATCCTTTTTGAAAATGTCAAAAATTCATACTATGT
Source organism: Viscum album (assembly GCA_963277665.1). Lineage (NCBI taxonomy): Eukaryota > Viridiplantae > Streptophyta > Magnoliopsida > Santalales > Viscaceae > Viscum > Viscum album. Next base: position 2,002,512,640 of record OY728157.1, read on the forward strand.
ATATTTCAAAATTAGTAAGTGAAAAGCGAATTTAGTATTATTTTCAAATAAAGAAATTATTATTTGAACTTTTGATCATGATTAGGAAATATAATGAAAGTACCTTTTTTATTTGATATTGACCTTTTCATATATAGATTATATTTATTCTCGTTTTATATAATTTTCCAAATAAATTGATGTAAACCAATTATTATCACTAAAAATAATTGGTAATAATTTGTCACATGTTTCCTAAAATAGATATTATGATCACATAGAAATAAATACTATAATGTAATAATTTTCCAAATGATAAACGATCTTATTAGTCTATTCATGTAAACAAAATGAATTTCAATTATTTAAATTTCTCCATTATTTTCATTATAAATATATTTCATTAATTAATTAATCTTATTATTTCCTACGAATTCATTGCCTATATTTAAATTTTCATAATTATTATTTTTTATTTTAGGAAAATATATTGTGGTTTCATTTATGTCATGTGTTTCATTTAGTAATATATATCAATGACCTTGTAATATTTTAATAAAATTCATATATTAACATCATAAGGTGTTACATTCTCCCAAAAAAATTAAATTCTATCGTCTAAATTTTTATTATCACTCATTGATGAAATTAGGTGAGGGTATTCATAACATATTTATCATTAAAAGTATAACCTATTATATTACATCATCCACACTCTCTGAGGATATAAAAACTTACCTACATTTCTCCTAAAAACATTATCAATTAGTAAAATCATTGACCCATGTTTAAAAAAACCCATGTTTTTATATACCCAAATAAAATTATCTCTTTTACACAACATTCAGAATCCCATTTGAATTATTGAGAAATTAATGAGGTCATATATTCTTGTAAAAATAACCCATATCTATAACAACTAGTTTAGCAAGTAAAGCAGTAATCAATATATATCATAATAAAAAATGACAAATATCACCAAATGTATAATGGATTTCTATTTATTTAAATAAATAATGAATTCTAAAAAATTTCAATTAAAAATTTTCAATTATAATAAATCCATTACTACCCCAAAATAATACATATATTTACTATAAAAGTAATTTGTACATAAAACAAGTGTTCATCAAATGTTTTCGGCAAAAAATAACCTTCTCATAAAAAAACATTTTGTGGTTATTGATTTGACATAATATATATTTTAAATTATGTAAAGAAAAACTACTCAAGAAAAACTGATAAATGATTCACATCAAACTTATACATATTTAAATATATCAGTAAAATGTTAATAAATATAATTGAAAAATTAGAATATATTAGAGATTCCTAATTTAATTTGTATTAAAATATCAATATCACAATATTTGGTAGAACTAAGAAACTTATAATTACATCAAAATTTTAATATTAAATGATTATTGACCATATGAGTATACTCCCTTATTCAATTATATTATATTTTTTTTTGGATACATAACATTATTAGCCTAATCATTATGATATATTTTCAACCAAATACAAATACCAATATTTTTATATTTATATATAAAATATTATTATGACTTTTTTTGAATATGTATTCTCTTATGAAAACATTATTATCAATGTATGATAATTTTTGATCAACCATTAACTGTCCTTTTCAATCAATTATATGTTATCTCAAATAGTTTTTATACACACCAAAGAAAAAAAACTATATTCTCAGTACCAAACATCTCTCAATGTTTTGGAATTGTAACAAACACCCTCACCATGTCATCCTTATTAATCAATCTTTAACTATCATCAATTATAATGAACATAAGTATCACACCAAATTAACTCAAACCCATAAAATAAATGTATTATAATTTTTACGATGATTTTACAACCATATATTAAAAATATATCAACGGATTTTAGATTATTTTTGTTATCAAGTATAAGGCCCCAGCCTTAAACCTTACTTAATCTTGAGTTATTACAAGATTACACATTGAGGATCTTTTCGGGTTTATAGTTTTAGAGAATTAGTTCATAAAACTTGCATTACATTCCACATATAGACAAAGTGGTTACATAAAGATAGTATTATTATTTCCCATCAATGGAAACATATTTAAAATAAAACATGGATTCTTTCTTGACACTCCCTTGACACTATCATCATATCATGTACCTTTCCCTTGACCTGTGAAAAACATTTCAAAAAAACTTGGGATGAGCATAAAACGCTCAGTAAGGGATATAAAAATATATGGAAAGGAAACATGGGTACATATATACATAAGAATGAAATCATACTTTACCCATAAAACATAAGCACTTCAACATACCTCATCAAATCATGAATAAATCATAGAAATCATAAGACATAAAGGTAACTTGAGGCATTCATAACATTCTTACATAGGAAGTAACCCTCTTGGTTACGTTTGGAATACCCATCACTGTATATTCCCTAAATATCTTCAGAGAAACCTTAACGTTTCACTCCTTCGCGTTACCCAATGCATTGGAGAGCTATATCGGGCTCACCCACCCTTAGTCAATCATGGAACGACCCATCTTCATAATAATGCCCAAGAACCTCAACATAATCGTATCACATAAAATATGCATAAAGGAAACATAACATTTCAACCTTTCAATCACAATATATCAATACAACACATTGATATAAAAACATTATGAAAACAATTTTCAATACCAAAATAAAATAAAAGTAAAACATGGTATTTATTTTTCTTTTTTTAAATAATGGTATGCCTTGTAGAGGAATCCAAAACTCAAATAATGGTCACGGCGGCGGAGAAGTCATTTTCGCCGCATACGTATGAAAAAAACATTCCCTTTGTCATTTTGTAAATGCTTCTTATAAAAAAGATTCCTTTTGAATAAACGTAAAAGTAAAAGGGGTTTATACACTGTATAAAAGAAGGTTGTGTATAAAACAAAATATGCCTCAATGAAAGGAGATTGAGACGAAGTCCCATACCTCGGGTCCGACTTGACTCGGTCATTCTTTAATCTCCTGAATAATAAAATTGAGTTAATTTCTACTTTTTTAAGAACATTTTTGAAGTTCATTATTCCTTTTATATCACTTATTGCCTTGTCATGGACACTATGTAATTATTTAAGTTCATAACGGTCATTTTAACGATCATTGGTACTTGAGTAAAAAATAATCCCTTTATAATTACATGTTGTTCATGTATCCATTATATCCAGAATGGTATTCATGATGTAGATATCATATATGTCATATATATCCAGTACATTCATGCATTTATAATATTACATAATCATTTAGAGGTAAGAAATGAAATGCACCGTTCATGGAGACGGTAAGCTGTACGTACGCATGAACGCTACTTTCATTTCTATTTCGTATTTTATAGAATGTAATCATAATTATATAAAGGTATATTATAATTCCAGTATAATATCATATATAATATCATAGTTCCATCCTTTATACGTCCCACATATGGTATTTAACGAATCAAATCACTTTGAGGGGGCGGTAGTCCGCACTTCCTTAAATGAAGATATTGCATTTACCCATAATGGAAAACATAAAGGTATGCCCAAAATGAAAAATACAGAAGATTAAGGAAAATATAAACATATTATATATCATATATAAATATAATTACATCTTAATGGACACCTTTGAAGGTGTTAAAATAATGTTGAACAATCATCGTTTCCGGAGGCATAAATTCACCATCCACGGAAACAATATGTTCTGTAACCATAGATGTAGGTGTGTGTAAGTGTAGCTCGAATACTTATTATAAAAACATCCTATTATATTGAAGATACTGGAGTAGTTACAAAATAAATGAATAAAAAGAGTTTACGGGGTTGGAGAAGCAAAATAAAACAAAAGGACTCAAGTGAAGACATTACCTTAAAATCGGGTAACTCCCTTTGGTTTGAGCTCAAAGGCTTCCTTGGGAAGACTTCTGCCCAAAGTGAGGCTTCAAGGAGTAATAGAGGTAAGTGGAGAGACAAAATGGGCAGAGTTTGGCTGAGCCAAAGGCTTTGGGAGTGTGGGTAAGGAGGTAGAGGTGGGGGCCTTTTATAAGAGGAGAGGAGGGGCACTCTTGGAAAGTAAAGATAAGTTACTTTATTTTAAAATGAGTTTCGGATTCAAAAGGTCCCACATTGATATAATTCGAGGATAAGGTGATAAGAGTTCTAAATACACTCATCCAATTGGTTTTGTACATGTATAGGTCTTAGATTTTACATTATCTTTCCATTTTATTTAAATTGTTAAATAATGAGGTCCCCACTGCATCATCATGATGTCATAAATAATTTAATTTATTTAATGTCTAAAAATTATAAAAAAACTACTATGATTTAGGAAATCTTTTTAGATTTATAATGAATATTTATAGACAAAAATATGACTTGTATAACCCCATGTAAAAATTGTTTTAGTAAAATAACTCATGTTTGTGTCATTTTTACTTTAACATTAAATAAAAAGGTATTTATGTCATTTTCCAGCCAAAGATGCTCCATGGGGTCCCCAAGTTGACCCATGGCTTGTCGTGGTCGGCCATGACACAACCAATAAGGGTAGGACATGTGTCTAGGTCATTTCATTTTATTAAAACATTATTCTTACCTTAAACTACACTAATTACCTCTAATCGCGATTAAAAACTTAATAAGTTACTATTCACCAAAAAATTATTCTAATATCATTGAACCAAATTTTACTTCTTAATGAAAACCATGTATGTTGGATTTTTGAAATTCAAAACACAAAGATGGAAAAATTTCATTTAAATGGAAAATCAGTTTTTATAAGTACCACTTAGTGGTTTCACTATTCATCAAAAATAGATGTTTTTCAGAAAATTACCAAAAATTCACCCTAAGATAAATTTGATAATCCGAATTCAAAAATGATGTCTATTTTACAAAATTAAAATCATATAAGTTAAATTAATTAATTTAATAAATAATTCCCGCTGTCATGACAAATAACGTGTTTTTATGAAACAATAAGTATCAAAAGATTGACACTAGTTTAAGTCAAATTTCAAAGTGAAATTGATTCCAATGACCACCATTGGATTAAATGGTAGAAATATATTCTAATTTCACTTTAAAACCAATTCAAAATATAATCTAATCATATAAATAAATTAGATTAAAAAGCAGTTTTGATGTAAAATGCAGTATTTTTCACTATTCATTAAAAAATGAACGTTGTCAGAAAAATACCAAAAATTCACACAAAGTAAATTTTGATGTCCCAATCATAATGAATAAGTTTATTTTGAAAAACATATCTTATAAAATTGTCAAAAGATAGATTTAAAAATGGTTTGCCATCAAAAGGCAGTAAAACAATCTTTTAAAAAATATTAGTGTATTCCATGCTTAAGATTGTATTTATTTTCATTTAAAGCCTCTAAAACACTATCTAATTAATTAATAGACATAGATAAAAATATCTATTATTAATTACTTACTTGGGATGTTACATCCTTCCCCCCTTTAGAAAATTGCGTCCCCACAATTTATTTACTTATCGAATAAATGAGGGTACTTATCCCTCATTGAATTTTCAGATTCCCATGTTGCCTCTTCTATCATGTGGTTTTTCCACAAAACCTTTACCTGATTAATCACCTTATTTTATAACACTTGCTCCCTGTGGTCAAGAATCTGGACCGGTTGTTCCTCATAAGATAGGTTCTCTTCCAGCTGAACTACCTCTGGACTCAAAACATGAGATGGATCTGGCATATACTTTCTCAGCATCGAAACGTGAAAAACATTGTGTACCTGAGATAAACTCGGAGGTAAAGCCACCCGGTATGCAACTGATCCAACTCTCTCCAGAATTTCATATGGTCCAATGAACCTTGGACTCAACTTTCCTTTCTTACCAAATCTCATCACACTTTTCCATGGTGAGACTTTGAGAAAAACATGATCACCTACCTCAAAAGTTAGACCCTTCCTCCTGTTGTCTGCACAACTCTTCTGCCTACTCTGAGCTGTTCTCATGTGTTTCTGAATCATCTGAAATTTTTCTGCCAACTCTTCTACCAATTCTGGTCCCATCAACTTCCACTCACCCACTTCATCCCAGAAAGCTGGAGTTCGACACCGCTTCCCATATAATGCCTGAAATGGTACCATCTGTATACTAGAATGAAAACTGTTATTATATTAAAATTCAACCAAAGAAAGATGTTGGTACCAACTTCCCTGATAATCCATCGAACAAGCTCGTAGCATATCCTACAAGGTCTTAATTTATCGTTCTGACTTCCCATCTGATTGAGGATGAAAAGCTGTACTAAAATTTAATTCAGTACCCAACGACTTCTGAAGGCCTTTCCAAAAGTTAGAAGTGAACCTGGGATCACGGTCAGATACAATGGAGAGGGGAACTCCATGTAACCTGACTATCTCTTTAAGATACAAACGGGAAAGTTGATCTAGGGAAAAAGTATCTTGTATAGTAAGAAAATGAGAATATTTGTTCAATCAATCAACAATAACCCAGATTGCATTATTACCTCGATATGTCTTCGGTAATCCCACAACAAAGTCCATGGATATATTCTCCCATTTCCCCTCTGGCACTGGTAAAGGCTGAAGCATCCCTTTTGGTAACTTCCGCTCTGCTTTAACCTGTTGAAATGTCAAACACTTCATAGTAAAATCAGAAATATCTCTTTTCAGTCCATCCCACCAATAATACTCCCGCAGATCTCTGTACATCTTAGTACTGCTAGGATGAACTGAAAACAGTAAACTATGAGCTTCACATAACAACTCTCTCTTCAACTGTGAATCACAAGGCACACACAATCTCTTCCCAAATCTCAAAACACAATCATTATCAATGTTTAATTCAGGAAGCTTACCCTTCTGAACCAGCTCTACCTTTTTCTACAACTCACTGTCTTGCTTCTGTGCTTGCTTGATTCTGTCTGATAGAGAAGATTTCACTGATACCTGAAAAAAACAGAAGAACTTCTTGTATTAACAACTTTTATGCCAAAGTTCATCAAATCCTTAACCAAAGGATCACGTTCCAAACGCAAAATTTTTAATGAAGCATTAATTTTCCGACTCAAAGCATCAGCCACTTTATTTGCTTTTCCTAGATGGTAAAGAATTGTAAAATCATAATCCTTGATTAATTATAGCCATCTCCTCTGTCTCATGTTTAACTCTTTCTAAGTGAATATATACATTAAAATTTTGTGATCAGTATATATTTCACACTTTACTCCATACAAATGATGCCTCCAAATTTTTAAAGAAAAAAAAAACAGCAGCTAATTCCAAATCATGTGTAGGTTAATTTACCTCATGAGTTTTCAGCTGTCGTGAAGTATAAGCAATTACCTGATCATTCTGCATTAGGATGCAACCAAGTCCATTCAATGAAGCATCACTGTATATAACAAACTCACCATTCCTGGAAGGTAGTTCCAAAACTGGAGTATTCACCAATCTTCTTTTCAATTCCTGAAAATAATCATCACATTCTTTTGTCCAGATAAACTTAACACCCTTCCGAGTTAGCTTATTCATTAGACTAGATAACCGTGAAAAATTTTAACAAACCTTCGGTAATAGCCTGCCGAACCAAGGAAGCTACGAATCTCAGTTACATTTTTGGGTCTTGGCCAGTCTTCCACAACTTTTTTTTTTGCAGGATCAACAGTTATCCCATCTTTAGAAACAATATGACCAAGGAATGAAATTTGTTACAACCAAAACTCACACTTGCTGAATTTTCCATACAGTTTCTTTTCTTTTAAGGTTTGAAAGATAGCCCTTAAATGTCTTTCATGCTCCTCTTTACTTTTAGAAAACACCAAAATATCATCAATGAAAACCACCACAAACTTATCCAAGAACTCATGGAAAATTATATTCATTAAGTCCATGAATACAGTAGGTGCATTGGTTATCCAAAAAGGCATTACTACAAATTCATAATGGCCATATCTTGTATGGAACGCGGTCTTCAGAACATCTGCTTCCTTTACCTTCAGCTGATGGTACCCCGATCTCAAGTCAATCTTTGAAAAATACTGAGCTCCCTGGAGCTGATCAAACAAATCATCGATATGAGGAAAAGGATACTTGTTCTTAACAGTAATATTATTCAAGGCCCTATAATCAATGAAAAGTCTCATTTAACCATCTTTATTTTTAACAAATAAAGCAGGAGCACCCCAAGGTGATGTGCGAGGTCGAATGAAACCTTTCTCTAATAAATCTTGCAATTGCTCCTTCAACTCTAAAAGTTCAATTTGAGCCATTCGATAAGGGGGTTTTTGAAATTGGATTAGCATCAGGAACTAAGTCAACAGTAAACTCAACTTCCCGATCTGGTATTATTCCAGGAAACTCATCAGGAAAAACATCAGGATACTCATTTACCACTGGCACACCATTAATCTGAACAGTTCCTTTATTTTCAATGATGTGTGCAAGGTAACATTCATTTCCATCTTTTACAAGTTTCTCAGCCTCTTGATATGTTATCAAAAGTAAGGGTTCATTCTTGTACACAAACTGAAAGTCTTTCTGAAAAGAAACTTCTTTAACTCTACAGTCAATATTAGCATGGTAAATAGAGAGCCAATCCATACCCAGGATAACATCAAATTCTAATAGAGGTAGAACAATAAGGTTTGCAAGTAGGTTCTTTCCACAGATAAGGATAGGAAGATTCTTATAAATTATTTTTTCCTCAACATTTCCCCCAGGTGATTTTACCAAAAGTTCAGGAGTCATTTCTTGAGATGGTATTACCATTTTACTAGAAAAGGTTTCAGAGATGAAAGAATGTGTAAACCCTGAATCAAACAACACACTGGCATAATCTGAAAAAACAAACAAAGTACCTGATACAACTTCATTTGATGGCCCAACATCTACTGAAGTAGTTTCAAAGGATTCACCACCCCTTTCTGTTTGTATTCTAACTGCTTCCCATCACTCAATCTCTTTGTCGGACACTCATTTTCATAGTGACCCATCTCATTGCACTTATAACATTTCACTAACTGTAAATAAAATTTGGTCTTACCTTCACCTTGATCCTTTTTAGTGCAATCATGAGCCTTATGTCCCATCTTACCACATCAGTAGCACTTTCCAGAATTCAGAAGACATTCCCCAACATTCCTTTTGCCACATTTATCACAAACTGGAAACTTAGTTTTCTTACCGTCAGACTTTTTTGAAGAATTCTTACCTTTCTCCTGCCACCTTGGTCTCTTCTTCTGTTGGTTGTTATAGAACACTTGATCATCGGAAAACTCCATTTCCACCTTCTCAGCACATCGAACAAGATTTTCATAACTTTTAAACTCACGAGAAGCTAATTCCCTTCGATATTTTGGATTTAATCCTGAGTAAAAACGATTGATTTTACTATCAAGGTCTCGGATCAAATTTGGAGCATACCTTGCCAATCGAGTGAACCTTTCTTCATAGGCAGCCACTGAGTCTTCCTCTTTCCTCAATTCCAATAATTGCTTTTCCATCCTAAGTCGAACAGCCTTAGGAAAATACTTCTCAAGAAACATACCTTTGAATTCTTCCCAGTTGAGAGCATCAATCTCATCAGCGTCCCTGATATTTTTAACCATCGACCACCACTGATCTGCTTCACCCTCCAAACGATAAATAGCAAGACTAACCTTTTGATTGTCTAAACACCCCATGACATCAAAAATTTTCTCCAGTGCTTTAATCCACCCTTCAGCTAGCACATGGTCAGATGATCCTCTGAATGATGGGGGATGTTGCCTAATGAAATTTTCCACCACTGACATGTTCCTCTGTGGTTGATCTGGCTGATCTCGTGTATGGATACCACCGCCATTTATCGGTTGAGTCAACTGCGTCATTACTGCAACAAATTGTTCAGTTCCAATTCCGACCATCTCAGGATGTTGATTCGGAAGGTTATTTCCTTCTGCATGCCTTCCTAGCACTGGTTCTCTGTTTCCTCTGCGGAAAACCATTCTGAACAAACATGTCTTAGAGGAAGCAACATGGTAATCTTCAAATTCTATATCACTTCAATTTGACCACAAAAAAAAATATTTTTGGATAATCATTTAATAGAATTATAACTCCTAAAGTTATCTAAAACGACCTTTGATACCAACTACAAGGACCCAGCCTTAAACCTTACTTAATCTTGAGTTATTTCAAGATTACACATTGAGGATCTTTTCGAGTTTAGAGTTTTAGAGAATTAGATCATAAAACTTGCATTACATTACATATATAAACAAAGTGGTTACATAAAGATAGTATTCTTCTTTCCCATCAATGGAAACATATTTAAAATAAAACATGGATTCTTTCTTGACACTCCCTTGACACTATCATCATATCATGTACCATTCCCTTGACCTGTGAAAAACATTTCAAAAAAACTTGGGATGAGCATAAAAAGCTCAGTAAGGGATATAAAAATATATGGAAAGGAAACATGGGTACATATATACATAAGAATGAAATCATACTTTACCCATAAAACATAAGCACTTCAACATACCTCATCAAATCATGAATAAATCATAGAAATCATAATACATAAAGATAACTTGAGGCATTCATAACATTCTTACATAGGGAGTAACCCTCATGGTTACGTTTGGAATACCCATCACAGTATATTCCCTAAATATTTTCGGAGGAACCTTAAAATTTCACTCCTTCACATTACCCAATGAATTGGAGAGCTATATCGGGCTCAGCCGCCCTTATTCTATCACGGAACCACCCATCTTTATAATAATGCCCCAGAACCTCAACATAATCGTATCACATAAAACATGCATAAAGGAAACATAACATTTCCACCGTTCAATCACAATATATCAATAAAACACATTGATATAAAAACATTATGAAAACTATTTTCAATACCAAGATAAAAGAAAAGTAAAACATGGTATTTATTTTTCTTTTTTTTAAAAAAGGTATGGCTTGTAGAGGAAGCCGAAACTCAAATAATGGTCACTGCGGCGGGGAAGTCGTTGTCGCCGCTTACATACGACAAAAACATTCCCTTTTTCGTTTAGTAAACGCTTCGTATAAAAAATATTCCTTTTGAATAAACTTAAATGTCAAAGGGGTTTATACACCGTATAAAAGAAGGTTGTGTATAAAACAAAATATGCCTCAATGAAAGGAGATTGAGACGAAGTCCCATACCTCGGGTCCGACTTGACTCGGTCATTCTTTAATCTCATGAATAATAAACTTGAGTTAATTTATACTTGTTTAAGAACCCTTTTCAAGTTCATTATTCCTTTTATATCAATTATTTCCATGTCATGAACACTATGTAATTATTTAAGTTAATAACGGTCGTTTTAACGATCATTGGTACTCGAGTAAAAAATAAGCCCTTTATAATTACATGTTGTTCATGTATCTATTATATCCAGAATGGTATTCATGATGTAGATATCATATATGTAATATATATCCATTACATGAATGCATTTATAATATTACATAATCATTTAGAGGTAAGAAATGAAATGCACCGTTCATGGAGACAGTAAGCCATACGTACGCATGAACGCTACTTTCATTTCTATTTTGTATTTTATAGAATGGAATCATAATGATATAAATGTATATTATAATTCCAGTATAATATCATATATAATATCATAGTTCCATCCTTTATATGTCCCACATATGGTATTTAACGAATCAAATCACTTTGAGGGGGTGGTAGTCCGCACTTACTTAAATGAAGATATTGCGTTTACCCATAATGGAAACCATAAAGGTATGCCCAAAATGAAAAATACATAAGCTTAAGGAAAACATAAACATATTATATATCATATATAAATATAGTGATATCTTAATGGCCACCTTTGAAGGTGTTAAAAGAATGTTGAACAATCATCGTTTCGGGAGGCATAAATTCACCATCCACGGAAACAGTATGTTATTTAACCATTAGATATAGGTGTGTGTAAGTGCAGCTCGAATACTTCTTATAAAAACATCCTAGTATATTGAAGATACTGGATTTGTACAAAATTAATGAATAAAAAGAGTTTAGGGGGTTGGAGAAGCAAAATAAAACAAAAGGACTCAAGTGAAGACATTGCATTAAAATCGGGTAACTCCCTTTGGTTTGAGCTCAAAGGCTTCCTTGGGAAGACTTCTGCCCAAAGTGAGGCTTCAAAGAGTAATATAGGGAAATGTAGAGACAAAATGGGCAGAGTTTTGCCGAGCCAAAGGCTTTGGGAGTGTGGGTAAGGAGGTAGAGGTGGAGGCCTTTTATAAGAGGAGAGGAGGGGCACTCTTGGAAAGTAAAGATAAGTTACTTTATTTTAAAATGTGTTTCGGATTAAAAAGGTCCCACATTGATATAATTCGAGGATAAGGTGATAAGGGTTCTAAATACACACAACAAATTGGTTTTGTCCATGTGTAGGTCTTAGAGTTTACATTATCTTTCCATTTTTTTTAAATCGTTAAATAATGAGGTCATCGCTGCATCATCATGATGTCATAAATAATTTAATTTATTTAATGTATAAAAATTTTAAAAAATATACTATGATATATTACATCTTTTTATATTTATAATGAATATTTATAGTAAAAAATCTGACTTGTATAAGACCATGTAAAAATTGTTTTAGTAAAATAACTCATGTTTGTGTCATTTTTACTTTAACATTAAATAAAAAGGTATTTATGTCATTTTCCAACCAAAGTGGCTCCATGGGGTCCACAAGTTGACCCATGACTTGTATTGGTCGGCCATGACACAACCAATAAGGGTAGGACATGCGTCTAGGTCATTTCATTTTATTAAAACATTATTATTACCTTAAACTACACTAATTACCTCCAATCACGATTAAAAACTTAATAAGTTACTATTCACCAAAAAATTATTCTAATCTCATTGAACCACATTTTAATTCTTAATGACTACCATGTATGTCGGATTTTTGAAATTCAAAACACAAATATGTAAAAAGTTCATTTAAACAGAAAATCGGTTTTTATAAGTACCACTTAGTGGTTTCACTATTCATCAAAAATTTACGTTTTTCAGAAAATTACCAAAAATTCACCCTAAGATATATTTGATACTCCGAATTCAAAAATGATGTCTATTTTACAAAATTAAAATCATAGAAGTTACATTAATTAATTTAATAAATAATTCCCGCTGTCATGACAAATAGCGTGTTTTTATGAAACAATAACTATCAAAAGATTAACACTAGTTTAAGTCCAATTTCAAATTGAAATTGATTCCAACGACCACCATTGGATTAAATGGTAAAAATATATTCTAATTTCACTTTAAAACCAATTAAAAATATAATCTAATCATATAAATAAATTAGATTAAAAAGCAGTTTTGATGTAAAATGCAGTATTTTTCACTATTCATTAAAAAATGAACATTGTCAGAAAAATACCAAAAATTAACACAAAGTAAATTTTGATGTCCCAATCAGAAAGAATAAGTTTATTTTGACAAACATAGCTTATAAAATTGTCAAAATATAGATTTTAAAATGGTTTTCCATCAAAAGGCAGTAAAACAATCTTTAAAAAAATATTAGTGTATTCCATGCTTAAGATTGTATTTATTTTCATTTTAAGCCTCTAAAACACTATCTAATTAATTAATAGACATAGATAAAAATATCTATTATTCATTACTTACTTGGGATGTTACATCAAGTTTTAGATCATTCAGTTTCTTATTTCATATAACTTCACAATGACAAGATATTTTATCACTAAATGGTTTAAATTTCATCAATCCATGATAATTAATTATATATTAATCATTTTCTATTTGATTAAATAAGTCCCATTTTAATTAGGTCTTATAAAGTAATAAAAATAGTGAAATTTCAAAACTCCATGAATTAGTTTTGAAATGATTAACGATTGTAATGTTATAATATTAATAATTTTTTAAATAATATTAATACCTTCTGGATTAATTAATATATATTATATTAATCTTTAATACATGATATTATAACTGTATAATAATTCATAATCGTTCATGACATAATCAATTTGGCATCAATCAAGTTTATGGTAAAACCAACCCAAAAAAAAAAACGTTTTTAATGTTTTCATGAGTGAGAAAATGTTTTTAGATAATGAATATATGAAAAATTAAAAATCATAAAAATTTAATAATAATAATTTAGCTCAATTTTATAAATTCTTATAATCATATAATATGGGTGGTGATGAAAAATAAAATTTGTCGTTAATGGAGGTGGTAGATTTTTTTATGCATGATTAACAACTACATTTTTCATAATGGATGTCCTATGTGAATATATAATCATAATTAAAATAATACAGTGACATTAAATTAAAAAAATTACACTAATTTCATTATACCACTATATCTTGAATAAATTTGTCACGACCCATCCTCATGACCCGTGCCGTGACTACCCCAAGCCTGCCTTCCATAGGCCAGGGGATTGAGACTAGCACCAAAGGCGTAAATCCCTAAAACTAGGAAGGAATTGACTTTATGAATTATAACACACACATTAGAGTATAAGTTGGAAGCAAAACACTAAGTAAAACATTATACAAAAGGAGTGCTGAAAAGTAAAGGGGTCGGAAATACAAGCCCAACTGTAAAGTAAAAATACAACTGAAAGCAAGTATAACTGAAGAAAAGGTAAAGCATCTACTGGGTCATCATCTGGGGATTCCTACCTAAAGGGTAGGTACTAATCACCTCCTCAGCACTCCACGTTTGTCAGTCTCCTCCGTGTACCAACTCATCGTAAGGGCCACCTCCGGGTACCATCCAGTCCTACTACTCTGATCCTCAGTCAGCGCTGTCCTTTGTCTGCAAGCAACACAACAAAGTGAAGTCCTTTCCAATGCAGGGGTGAGTATAACGATACTCAGTAATGACCCCGAGACCCTCAAGGTCTCACAAAATCCAACAAGGATAAAACAAAGAGTATGAATTCAACAAATAACCTTACCTAGGTATATTCCAATACATATATCTAAGTTATCAAGTAATACATCTCAATCATGAGGTAAAAAAAAAGTTACTGACTCAGATCAACTAGGATTTTATTCTATGGATAGTATCAATCTGAACCCTCGGATACTAGAGAACTCCTATTCTATCGAGTACAGTGGGCCTGCCGCATCACACAGATGCGCTTCCCACTAACCTTGGACTACTGAGGTACTCCACCTGTCGAGTATTGTGGGTCTTCCGTGATCACACAGAGGCCCTCCCCATCACGGGTCTACCACCAAAACTAGGCGCTCCTCCTACGTGGGTCTGCCCCCACAACCAGGCGCTCCCAACTGGTCCATACGAGTCACTCCGAGTCGCTCGATCAGCATTCGTCAAGTCACAACCAGCTACTAGGTTCCTGCACAAATCCTGGTCATCTTTGGAAGATCCGCTCCACAAGCAACTGGTCGATACTCCAACTGTCACGAAGTCCCACGTATAAGTATCTCCAAAGTCTGCCTCGTCATAGGGGTCTCAATGCATAAGATGACGCGTCAATCAGATGCCCGGTCTATGAGTTATTATCTTTTTAGTCACAGGGGCCTAGTTGGATTCTTGTACGACCCAACCTGACTGTATCTCAATATTACCCCAAACTCCAATGGGGTATACTCAAAGGGACCGCTACGTTCCAAGATTACCCGCACCGCTAACATTTCATAAAATGGTCGGCCAGTGCCAAAGATATGGCCAAAATAATGTAAAGGACGGTAGTGGTCCCGAGTCCTGTCTGACCCGGTCGAGCCGACTCGGCCCAATGTATCTGGACCGACCCGGTCTGGGTCGACCCGGTCAGACCTGTTGGGTCTAGCTCGACCCGTTGGGTGGGCCAGCCTGTTTGGTTCGGCCCAGCCCGCTTGGACCAACCCAACAGGCCACGTGGGTAGTTCGTCCTAGAGGTCGCCGTGAGGGGCCCAACTCGACTCAGAGGGTGAGACCGATTAGTTTATTCCAGCGCCGCGAAGGGCATGGTTCAGGTGGCTCAGCCCGGGAGGGCGATCCTGTTCGTCCAGCGGTGCCGTGAGGGAGGTCGCGGGCCGGATCGGGAGGGTGGTGTAGTGCGGCCGGGCGGCGGCCTGGGTAGGCTGGCGGGGCGGCCGAGCAGACCGGGGGGCATCCTGGGCCGGCCATCTGGGTGGCAGGGTCAGCTGGGGGTAGCCTGGGAAGGCCGACTGGGCGGCCGAGTGACGACCTGGGCAGGCTGACCGAGTAATCGGGCAGGCCGGGGGCAGCCTTGGCAGGCCGGCGGGGTGTGAGTAGGGCTGACGTGATTCGGTGGGGTTCGGCCGAGGCACGCGGAAGGCTGATGCGGGTTATAGAGGCTGTAGGAAGAAAGGCCTTTGTCATCGCCACCTTGTTCACCCCATCGCTGTTACGTCACCATGTCGAAGAATGCCACAAGAAGGAAAATCGATTGAGGATGTCTAACTATGTTAGGTTGGCCCATATCCTCCGAGTTTATGGAGATAGCAAACAGTTCATAAGAACGAAGCTCAACAGCCTTCATTATCCAAAAAAGAGGGAATAACAAGGCACTCAAATTAATTTAATCCCCCTACCTTTAATTTTTAGTCATCGTTTGTTGGTGAAGTCATGGAAAGTAGATGATGAAGATCTTTGTTCATCGTGTCTGCTACACGCTTCCATTCCTGAGTTTCATCGGCCGTAGAAGGCGCTCCACGTCCGTAGGTTTTTGGGGAAGAAGTCGAAGAAGGATCGTTTGCATTCTTCGTTCTTCATTGGTGAGAGTTCTTTATTGGGGCCTTCTCCTAATAATCCTCTCCTAAAAAATCCCAAGGTTTCCACCGTAATGAACAATACCAAGCCAAAAAATAATAGTAGATCTATTATTTTAGGTGTTGGCACAAAAATCAAAAATGGAGAATTAATTAGATGGCTTCCCTTAATTAATCCACGTGTGTTAGAATGAATTAATTGGGGGGGGGGGGGTTGGCACCAAATTAAATAAAGGGGAGTTGAAGAGGTTCCCCTATATTAATTGGAGGTTGAGAGTTTTCTCCACTTTAATGGGGAGTTTCAAGAGGTTAAGAGCATGGGTGGTCCCCGACCTCATTTATCCCCACATGGGAGGTTGAACTCGAGCTGGGCCCACCACCATAACCTCTCTTGGGAGGTTAAGGTTTTGTGGCCCCACCTCCAACTTCCAAGATGAGGTTTTAACCACCCAACACTAACTTGGCAGCTCAAATGAAATAAAGATATGCACACTTTATTTTATTAGTTTTTATGAAAACCCAAAATCTCACTTTTTAACTCGACCCACTACCATCGAAGTGAAAGTCTAATTAAGAGAATACTGGCGCTCTGAGTTCAACGGTGTCATCATATTTCAATTCCAAGAAACAGTTCAAAAGTTATAAATTATCACTCGTACATTTACTGAACGTACCCGAACAAAACTTCAGAAAATGATTCCGGACACACCGGACCTCAGAATCATGCACCGTCAGTTTTCGCGGACTTGTAAAATTTCCATGTATTTAAAAAAAATTCCACTGGATTTCTGGGTCTTTACATTCTCTCCACCTTAGGGCTTTATGGCCCTGCAATCTATAACTCAAACTAAGGGAAAAAATGGGGGTATTGAGAATGCATCTAAGCCTCCCGCTCACATGTGCTCTCCTGGAGGTTCCCATACTGCCAACGAATGCACACCAGAGGTATCGAACTTCCATGAAGGACCCTCTCTTGTCTATCCTAGATCTCCACTGGAACCTCCGTAAAAGTTTCCCCATCGTCGACATCTAGCTCTCCATGGTCAATGATGTTGAAAGGGTCATGCATGTATCTCCTCAGCCGAAATACATGGAAGACGTTGGGCACCCGATGCAATTGAGGTGGAAGACCCAGGCAGAAATCCACCTCGCCTACTATGTTGAGGACCTGGAAATGTCCGATGAAATACAGAGATAACTTGCCACCTTGGCCAAATCTCCGTAAACCACATCATGGTGAGACCTGTAGAAATATGTGGTCACCATCCATGAACTCTAGAGGTCTCCGTCTCCAATCAGCATACGACTTATGCCTACTTTTTACAGTCTTCATCCACTCTTGGATGATCTGCACCTTATCCGCGGTAGCCCGTACCATCTCTGGTTCCACTAGTGCTGACTCCCATGGGTCTGTCCAGCATAGTGGCAATCTGCAAGGTTGACCATACAAGGCCTCAAAAGGTGCCATCCCTATGGTGGAGTGATATCTGTTGTTGTATGAAAACTCCACCAATGGTAAGTTATCCTCCCAGCTATTACCGAAGTCGAGGATACAAGCACGTAGAATGTCATCGAGGGTTTGAATGGTTTGCTCGGTATGACCATCTGTCTGAGGATGGAAGGCGGTACTCAGACGAAGTTATATTTATAAAGCCTCTTGCAACCCCTTCCATAGCCGAGAAGTAAATCGCATGTCACGATCATAGACAATAGAAGAAGGTACTACATGTAGCTGCACAATCTCCTACACGTAGATGCGTCCCATTCTCTCTATTGAACCCTGCTCTCTGATCAGTAGAATGTGGGCCGACATGGTGAGTCAGTTGACGATCATCCAGATAGAGCCATGTCCCCTTGACGTACATGGAAGAACCATCACGACATCCATGGATATTCCATCCCACTTCTAGTATGGGTCCTCTAAAGGTTGTTCCAAGACTGCAGGTACTTGGTGCTCTTCCTTCACTTGCTAACAAGTGAGGCATCGAGAAAGAAACTCCACTACTACCTTCTTTATACCTGGACACCAATGATGAAATCTGAGGTCCTGATACATCTTCACCACTCTTGGATGTACCGCTAAATGGAATGTGTGGAACTCCCTCAACACTTCCTCCTGAAGGGACACTGGAACCATAGTACATCCTCTGAAGAGGATGACGTGCTCCCCACCTTCAAAAAATCCATCAGGTTCCTTCCTTGTGGATATCTGAGCATGCTGTGTCTCGCAGTTAGAGTTCTCATGCTGTGCCTCCTTGACTCGCTGAAGAGGTGGTGGAGTGACTGTAAGAGACTGAATGAAAGGTTCTCCATCTAAGTCCACAAATGATATCTGTAATGACGCCAGCTTCTTTGTCACCTCACCTAGCCGCTGTATACCAGATCTCCTATTGAGTGAATCTATAACAACATTACCTTTCTTAGGAGTATAGACTATCTCAAAGTCATAGTATTAGAGGAACTGAATCCATTGCCTCTGTCTCAGGTTCAGGTATTTCTGAGAGATGATATACCTGATACTCTTGTGATCAGAGTATATGGTAAAACACTTGACCATCCGATAGTGTTTCCACATATTCAAGGAAAAGACCACTGCTGCTAACTCCGGGTTATGGGTAGTGTAGTTCTTCTCATGTTGTCTCAGCTGCCGAGAACCATATGCAATCACTGCTCGCTCCTGCATCAGGACATACCCGAGTCCGGTCCCTGATGCGTCGTAGTAGACTACGTACTCTACGCCTTCCTCTGAAAGCCTCAAGTTTGGGGCACTAGGCAGCCTTTTCCTATGCTCTTGAAAGCTCTTCTAGAATCTCTCCAACCACACAAAGGGTCGACCCTTCTCTATCAAGGCTGATAGTCATGCTGCAACTCTGGAGAAGTTTGGAACGAACCTCTAGTAGAATCCAGCCAAAGTATACGTCCCACCCCCTTTGGGGGGTAATCCTGGATAAATCTTTTGAAAAGATTTCCCCATGTTCTGTCACTCCTGTTTGAAACTGAAAACTGAAAACTCCTACAGCCATGAGGGTAAGGCTAGCCAAATCAAGAGTGATCGGCTACACCTTCATATGTATGAGTTTAACCTGTGCTACCTGGGCTTCCTTTTTCACCGACTAAGGAAAAACTCATCCGAATGTGGTAGTTAAACCACAACCTTTTTGCCTAATACAGTCAATCTATGTATAAACTATGGTTTCCTAGTCTATACCCAAAATAACATCGTAAGTCCTCGACACTGCCACCAAAAGGTTCTAACCAAAACTCTCACCTCAAGGGTCAGATCACACCATCGGCGTATGCGTGATTATCAAGTCTCCTCTCAAAGGTATCTCTAGATGTGAGTGTCATGTCAACAGTTTAACTAGAAACTCTAGGTCTTGGAAGAGATTCATCGAAGGAAGGAGTGATTGGTACCTATGTCTATTCATATGGTAGATAGTAGTAGACACATTCCATACCTAGAATCATTCCTAGTACCCTTGGGTAACACTACTTAACCTCATCCAACTATTCTATTCCCCTTCCCTCCAGCTTCCTGAGCCTGGCTGGGACTACAAAGGTGGGTGGTTATATCATATTGAAATGTACACCACCTCATGCTACTCTCATAGCTCTTCTTCCACGTCTATTGCCATGTAGATTCATTTGTCCTTAACACTTCCTCTTCTAGAAAAATTTTACATGCTCAAGTCTATGAAAATGGCACCAGTTTAATGCTTTCCCACATCTAACGTTCACTGGCTATTTCCTCTCATCCAAAGAATAGTCAACCAAAAAGGTTCTCTCTAGAATCTAGAGAAAATGTGATGGCTCAGATGTCCTAAAACACACCTCGCTTGTTAGTCCGAGCCCCAAAGCACTTATCGCAACATATTCATCGAGTATCAGGAACGATTGGTATGCCACGATGAATTATCTACTACCGACATGTCTTCCTAACGAAGTTGTAAAAGCTATAGAGAACTCTCATCCACCTACTCCGGCCTGTCCTCAGCTGCATGTGAGTCGGGCTCGCCTCGGAACCTGAGGGGTATCTGATGTTGAAACCAGTTTAAGGCACTAAGTCGACATGTGTCGTCTAATAGTACTGCCGATTGTAACTCCAGACCAATAGGCAGTGATATAGCTGACACACTACCTGAAGGTACAGTCTCGGGAAACGGTCCACATACCGAAGCCTCAACACTATGCATACCAACCTCATGGTAACTCAATGTAAAACACTAGTAGCTAAGATTACTATAGGCTCTATGGGTGTCTCAACTAGGCGGAGAACTCTAGAAATCACCTCTAGCTAGTCCTCTTCTTCCTGGGAATCTGTCTCGCCTCGTAACCTCAGAGGCTTATACCGCTGGAACTCATGCAACGCACTCAGTCATCTTACACCATCCTCTAGTGCGGCTGGTGTAATTTTCTACCCAGCGGTGGTGGTGTTGCTGGTAAACCACCTAAAGGTGCCAACATATTAAGAGGGCCCTGCACTGGAGCCTCGTCGCTCGGTGGTCCATCATCGTGTACTCTCTAGGAACTCTAATTGGATGTCTGTGTGGAGGCATATTGAATAGATGCGACACAGTCAAAAGTTATACCTGGTGAGCTGACTTGGTTGAGTTGACTTAAAGAAAACTTTTGAAAACACACACGCAATCAGTATTTTTGTGCACTAAGTTAGAGATCAGTAGTCAGGGTCCTAGTGTATTGATACGTTGGCCGCCACACCAACACTGGACACCCTGAACGGAGAACCACACTCAATACCCTTAACACTATTGCTTCACAAAAAGAAAGATCAGAGTCCTAATTTCTATGGTAGAACTGACTCCTCTGATACCAATTTTTCAAGACCCGTCCTTGGGACCTATTCCATGACTACCCCAAGCCCCCCTTCCATAGGCCAGGGGCTGGCGACTAGCACCAAAGGCGTAAATCCCTAAAACTGAGAAGACTTTTCCTTTATTAATTATAACACACACATTAGAGTATAAGCTGGAAGCAAAACACTAAGTAAAACTGTATACAAAAAGAGTGCTGAAAAGTAAAGGGGCCAGAAATACAAGCCCAACTGTAAAGTAGAAATACAACTGAAAACAAGTAAAACTGAAGAAAAGGTATAGCAGATACTGGGTCGTCCTCTAGGGATCCCAACCTGAAGTATAGGTATTGATCACCTCCTTAGCACTCCACATCTTTCAGTCACCTCTGTGTATCGACTCATCTTAAGGTCCACCTTTGGGTACCGTATAGTCGTGCTACTCTGATCCTCAGTCTGCGTTGTCCGTCGTCTGCAACCAACACAACGAGGTGTGGGCATAACTCGTGCAGGGGTGAGTATAACGATACTCAGTAGGGACCCCGAGACCCTCAAGGTCTCACAAAATCTAACAAGGATAAACCAAAAAGTATGAATTCAAAAGATAACCTTACTTAGGTATATGCCCATACATATAGCTAAGTTATCAAGTAATCCATCTCAATCATGAGGCAAACACAAAAGTTACTGACTCAGCTCAACCATGATTTTATTATAGAGATAGTATCAATCTGAACCCTCGACTGATGGAGAACTCATCCTTTATTGAGTATAATGGGCAAGCCGCGTCTCACAGAGGCACTTCCCACTAACCTTGGACTGCTGAGGTACTCCTCCTGTAGAGTACCGTGGGTCTCCTACACTCACACAGAGGTGCTCCCCATCGGGGGTCTGCTGCCACAACCAGGCACTGCCACAACCAGGCGCTCCCCCTCATAGCCTGTAGAGGTACTCCTCTTGTCGAGTATCGTGGGTCTACCACCAAAACCAGGCGCTCCTCCGCCGTGGGTCTTCCGACACAACCAGGCGCTCCCCACTGGGCTATACGAGTCACTCAGAGTCGCTCAATCAGCAGTCGTCAAGTCTCATCCATCTACTAGGTTCCGCACAAATTCATGATCGTCTCTAAAGATCCGCTCCAAAAGCTACTGGTCAATACTCCAATGGCCACGAAGTTCCATGTAGATGTATCTCAAAGGCCTGCTTTGTTATAGGGGTCTCAACGCAACAGATGACACATCAATCGGACGCCCGGTCTGTGAGTTATTAGATTTTTAGTCCTGGGGGCCCGGTTGGATTCGTGTATGACCCATCCTCACCGTATCTTAATATTACCCCAAATTCAAATGGGGTATACTCAAAGGGGATACTAGGTTCCATGTTTACCAGTGCCACTGAGAGTTCATCAAATGGTCGAACGGTGCCAAAGATATGACCAAAATAAAGTAAAGGCTGGTAGTGGGCCCCAGTTCGGTCCGACCTGGTCGGCCCGACTCAACCCGACTTAGTCTGGGCCGTCCTGGTCGGGATCGACCCAGTCATACCTATTGGGTATAGCTCGGCCCGTTGGGTGGGATAGCCAGTTACGTTTGTCCCGGCCCGCTCGGCCAGCCCAGCAGGCCGCGTGGGTATTTCGGCCCGGAGGTCACCGTGAGGGGCGCGACTGGTTTATTTCGGCCAGGGCCGCGAGGGGCGCGGTTTGGGAGGCTCGGCCAGCAGCGCTGTGAGGCCACCGACCGGCTCGGGACGGTGGTGCGGCCGGGGCAGGCAGGCGGGGCAGCCAGGCAGGCCGGGCGGTAGCCTGGGCAGGCATGGGGGACAGCCGGGCGACGGCCCGGGAAGGCCAGCGGAGTGGCCGGGTAGGACGGGGGGTTGCCTGGGTAGGCCGGTTGGGTGCCTGGTCAGGTTGGGGGTGGTTTGGGTAGGCCGAGTGGGTGGCGGAGCGGTAGGGTAGGATGGGGGTGGTCGGGGCTGGCCGGCGGAGCGGCCCGGTAGGCCAGGGGCAGGCCGGCGGGGCAAGTGGGAGGCCATGGATAGGCTGGTCAGGGCACACGGGAGGCTGCAGGCAGGCTGATCAGGGCGCGGTAGGCCGCAGGCAGGCCGGTGGGGTGCGGGTAAGGCCGATGCGGTTCGACGGGGTTCGGCCGGGGCACATGGAAGGCCGATGCGGGTTGCGGAGGCCGTAGGAAGAACAACCTTTGTCGTCACCATCTTCGTAGCCCCATCGCTGTTTCATCGCCATGCCGAAGAACGCCACAGGAAGGAAAATCGATGGAGTATGTCGGACCATGTTAGGTTGTCCCGTATCCTTCATGTTTATGGTGATAGAAAATGGTTCATAAGAACGAAGATCAACAACCTTCATTATCCAATAAGGAGGGAAGAACAAGGCACTCAAATGAATTTAATCCACCAACCTTTGATTGTCAGTCATCATTTATTGACGGAGTCATGGAATACAGACGAAGAAGATCGTCATTCATCGCGTTCGCTGCACTATTAAAATCCTGAGTTGTGTCGGTTGTGGAAGATGCTCCATGCCAATTGGTGTCTGGGGAAGAAGTCGAAGAAAGATCATTGTAATTCTTCATTCTTCATTGGCGAGAATTCTTCGTTGGGGCCTTCTCCCAATAATCCCCTCCTCAAAACACCCAAGGATTCCACCGTAATGAACAATGCCATCCCAAAAAAAAAAAT
The DNA here is from genome assembly GCA_963277665.1 of Viscum album. Taxonomy (NCBI): domain Eukaryota; kingdom Viridiplantae; phylum Streptophyta; class Magnoliopsida; order Santalales; family Viscaceae; genus Viscum; species Viscum album. Next base: position 2,002,536,959 of record OY728157.1, read on the forward strand.
AGATCTATTATTTTAGATGTTGGCACAAAATTTTAAAATGGATAATTAATTACATGGCACCCCTTAATTAATCCACGTATGTTGGCATGAATTAATTTGAGAGTTGGCACCGAATTAAATAAAGGTGAGTTGAAGTGGTTCCCCTATATTAATTTGATCTTGAGAGTTTTCTCAACTATAATGGGGTGTTTCAAGGGGTTAAGAGCCCGGGCGGTCCCCACCTCATTTATCCTCACATGGGAGGTTGACTTCGGGTGGTACCCATAACCATAACCTCTCATGGGAGGTTAAGGTGTGGTGGCCCCACCTCCAACTTCCAAGAGGAGGTTTTAACTACCTAACACTCACTTAGAGGCTCAAATAAAATAAAGTGACACACACTTTATTTAATTATTTTCCATTAAAACCCAAAATATAACTTTTAAACTCGACCCACTGCCATTGATGTGAAAGTCTTCTTAAGCAAATACCGGCACTGCGAGTTCGACAGTGCCCTCAGATTTCAATTTCGAGCACCGGTTCAAAAGTTATAAAATCCCGCTCGTACGTTTACTGAACGTACCCAAAAAAACTTCAAAAATTGATTTTGGACACACCGGACCTCAGAATCACATGCCGTCAGTCTTCGCGGAATCGTAAAATTTCCATGTATTTAAAAACAATTTCTACAGGATTTCCGGGTCTTTATAAAATTTTAATGAATATAATTATGAATAAAATCATTGTAGTTGGTAATACTCTAGTTGGGTTCTTGAATTGTCTATGAGTCTATCCTTTAAAATGATGGACTTTTATTAATTATTGGTGTCTTTAATTTATTAAAATAAGGATAGGGATATATTATGAACATATTTATAAAGTTTCATGATGAAAATATAATGAATGATAAGTCTTGAGGTGTTGGGAGTGTTATCATTTTATAATTGAAGAGATTTGTAGCTTGGGGAGCACCACTATGATTTTCAATCATTTTAATATATTATTCAAAGATAAATTTCTCCAAAATTGAAAAAACATGATATGAATCTGAGTGTATTTCTATACTCACCTAAACTACTATTCGGAGAGACAAATTTAGTCTTTTAATTCTTTTACTCATTGGTTTTATTACTTCTTTCCTACATATTTTTACATTGGAAATTAGTATTAAAAAATTATAAATGATATTTAATAAAATTAAGAATAAAAAATTTACCTAATTAATACCTTATTATTTATAAATTTATAAATAATTTTATAAAATAAAGTTTATATATTTATTATATTTTAACACATATAACATTTGAAACAGGTTTTTCCAAAAAGAGTATTTTCAACCTGAAAAATTATGTGTATAAAGTAATTATTTAAATTGCCAATTAACATGAAATAAATTTTGTTCATTAAAAAATTATTCTTATTAATATTTTGATAGATTTAGAAACTCAATATTCATTGAAGATATACTATTTCAATACAAAATTGTTTTTAATAAACTGACATTTTAAATGGATCTAAATATATAGACATTGGATGTTGAAGAACAATGTATATTTTAAATTTAATAATCACATTTATTAGATTTATATTTTATCAACTAAATGTATTATTAATAATATATATAATTATTGTATAAGGGAAAACACATAAAATTTACTAGTTTTTTGAATACAATAAATTTCATTTAAAAACCATCCTTTTTGAAAAGTCAAATAATTCACACTATGTAAATTATTAAATTAGTAACTAAATAGTGAATTTAGTATTTTTTTTTCAAATATATAAATTATTATTTCATTTTTTATCAAAATTAGGAAATATAATGAATGTAAATTTTTATTTGAAATTGAACTTTTCACATATTGATTATCTTTACTCTCATTTTATATAATTTTCCAAATAAATTTATGTAAAACAATTATTATCATCAAACATAATTGGTAATAATTAGTCACATGTTTCTTAAAATAGATATTGAGATCACATATAGATAACTAGTGTAATGCAATAATTTTCCAAATAATAAATGGTCTAATTCGTCTATTCTGGTAAAAAAGATGAATTATATTTATATTAAATTTATCATTTATTTTCAATATAAATATGTTTCATACATGAATTAATATAATTATTTCTTTCTAATTCAATTCCAAAATTTAAATGTTTACAATTAAATATTTTTTTTATGAAAATATATTTTGGTTTCATTTATGTGATGTGTTTCATTTAGAAAAATCTATCAATTCCTTTGGAATATTTTAATAACATTCATATATTAACATCATAAGGTATCACATTCTCCCACCATAAATAAATTATATCCTCAAAATTTTTATTATCACTCACCGATGAAAGTAGGTGAGGCTATTCATAACATATTTAGCATTCAAAGTATAAAATTTTATATGACATTATCCATACTATCTGAGGATATAACAACTTACACACATTTCTCCAAACAAAATTATCGATTAGTAAAATCATAGACCCAAGTATATATAAACCCGTGTTTTTATATACCCAAATCAAACAATCTCTATTAAAAAACATTCAAAATCCCATTTTAATTACTGAGAAATTAATGAGGTCATATATTCCATTAAAAATTAACCCATATATATAACAACTAGTTCCACAAGAAAAGAACTATTCTATATATATAATAATAAAAAAAGATAAATATAACCAAATTTATAATGAATATCTATTTATTCAAATAAAAATTTAATTCTAAAATAGTTCAATTCAGTTTTCTCAATTATAATAAATCCATTATTACCTCAAAATAACATATTTATCAACCCTAAAAGTCATTTTTATATAAAAAAAGTGTTCTTCAAATGTTTTCAGGAAAGAATAACCTTCTCATAAAAAAATTTCTGTGGTTATTGAATTTCTATAATATATATTTTAAAATATTTAAAGAAAAACTACTCAAGAAAAATTGATAAATTTTTCACATCAAATGTATATTTCATAGAATGTATTGGTAAATTCTGAATAAATATCAATGAAAAATAAGAATATATAAGAGATTCATAATTTAATTTCTTTTGAAATATAAATATCACAATATTAGGTTTGACTAAGAAACTCACCATTACATCAAAATTGTAATATTCAATGATTAACAACCATATAAGTATGATACCTTATTCAATTATTTTATATTTTTGTTTCTGGATACATAAAATTATTAGTTACTTCATTATGATATATTCTCAACAAAATACAAATACCAATATTTTTATATTAATATATGAAATATTATTTTGAAAAAAAAACATTATGAATATGTATTTCCTTATGAAACCATTATTATCAACATATCATAATTTTTGATCAACAACAAACTCTCCGTGTTAACTCCTACATTATTAATTGACACGTTTCTATTAGGTTCTGTATCCTAATTAGTTTACATCATTCATATATCTTGTATAATTGTTTCTAATAAGAAATTAATCTACCGAAGAATATCCTCAAGGAGTTCCAATCTACGTGGGCATTTATGTATCTTTGTCAGACACTAGTTGATGATATAGCTAATACATAATCCCCCATTTTCCTTTTTTATTACCCCTTGGAAAATCTATTCGAGAATCTATTTCAAATTTTTAATATAATTTGGGATGAAATATATAGGATGACTGTATAATCACTAAATTTTTAAATATAATAGTAATTAATTTTATATATAGAATTATATCTTAGGATTATCCCTTGGGTTTTTACTCCCGTATTCTTATCCTAATCAATAAATAAAATGTGCATTATCTATGTAGCATTAAAGAGAATTATATTATAATGTATTAAGAAAAAAATTATACTAAGATCAACCATAACATATTATACTTTAAATAAACTAACTAAAAAATAATAATCTATAATTGTATCTAATAATTTCCATTTATACCTACATTGACACCTTGGAACTTTACCCCATGATCTTAATCCAAATACAAATAATTTATATACTAACATCGATATCACCTGAAAAATCCATGAAGTAAATATCCATAATTTCAAAATAAATAAAAATTATTCAATACCTTTCACCCAAGGGACTCTTTGTGTCAATAGGTGTGTATAATTAATCAAATACATAAACTATCTAACCAATGTTATTAGAATCATGAAAACATTTTTTACATTATATCATAAACTACATCATCCATAATGAGTCATTTGCATCTTCCATGATTTCATTCACATGCTATTTCCTTCTAATCAGGTCACATTTACTTTATTTCATCATATAATACATTAATTGAAGCACAAAAGTGTGCAATCTCAAAAACATGGTAGGGGAAAAAACCTATGATGAAATCAGTGGATAAACATAGAATATATATTATGGTAGTAATAAAAAATAAACATGAAGAAATAATCAAATTTAAATATCGATAATGGAATCTCCATTGGAAAAAATTAATATATGGATATCAATAATACAGATCTCATACTTATGTAATATAAAATTTCATAACTCAAAAAATAATTGTGAATGACTTGTTCCAAGACAGTATCCAATTATGTAGAGTGGTATATAGTAAAACACATAAAATCTTATCTCATGAAACATATTGATGCATTTAGGGCATATAAAATTGTTGTCTACACCCATCATTAATTAAGTACATGGAATTAATAGTAAGTGTTAACAATATATTTCATACCATTCATTAAAGAAAAATATCACAAAATAAAATCATTGATATTACTATAATGAATTATAAAAAATTTCAATACATAATCAACCACTTTTAGTCATCCAAAACCATCAAGAATGTATATAATTATACACCTGAAGATAAAGAGGATAATAAGATCATATCACATCCATAGAAATAATGTGGATGAAAAAACAATATATATTAAACTTACTAATAAATTTACAAATTGATATAACAATATATATTACTTAATACTTTTCACCAAGCTGATAATATTATATTTATTCTAGGTTATCATTGTCCAAATTGAATTATATAAAATGTGATATTCACAATAGATAGAGAAATGGGTATATGAAAAATACAATAATTATAAAATAGGGTCATAAGTAATCGAAATAAATAAGATGGATGATTTCATAAGAACATATCCCATGTCAAATAATGGAAACCTAGGCAGAGTTGTTATAGATGTAAAACATCTTAAAAAATAATTATACAATGATACCACCTATGAAGAGATGAATAATAGGATTATTTTTAATCATTAGTTTATTTACTGAAAATATAAATTTATACTAGTGTATAAATAATGAAACATAAAACCAATTAGTGTAAATTGTTTAAGAATGAAAAGTGAATGTAATTGAATTATTTAATGTTATTTTATATTCATTTTTAACATTGATGAGAAAGAGGAAGAAATGGGTCACATTGCATTTTACAAAAGGTATAGTGAAGCCTCATTTATAATTTTTACTTATAAATCCAATATATTATAATGGACCCCAAATATTGAAATACTTTTTTTTGTAATAATTTTACATCAAAAATATAAATAATTTTATTAATAAAAGGATATTATTAATACATGAAATTACTATTTTTTTAATCCCACATTGTAAAAAGTGTAAAAAAACCTTCATTGTATTAAAAAATAATTTTAAAAAAATGATTATGAGATACTGAAAAATATTTGGGTGGGAGAATTCATTTTTGGAATAACAATTATCATAATAAAACATTATTACTCAATGAAAGAGTTCTGAGTTACAAATATCCCTTATGAGAAATATATCACAATAACTAAGAAATATTTGTCAAAGGGTTTATGTGGTGAGAATTCATATCCCCATAAAATATCTAGATAATTCAACAAAATTAAATAAATGGGGGTAATGTTCCAAAAAAAACTATTTAATAGAACAATCATAATATAATTAATGAATGTTTAGTTACCACATATCATCACTGTATAGGAATTAACTGAACTAAAAGACAAATCAATAAGCTCGGATAATCGGTCTATTAACTACCTTTTAATAAAAAGAGTTTGATTAATATATATAAATGGGTATGGAATGCAGAATATATTGAAAAAATGGTTCACACAATGTATTATTTTTCAATGAATCATAATTTAGACCAAGAAGACCATTATGGATTTGGAAACATTCCAACCATAACCACTTGAATGGGTGGTATTAAAATTGAAATTCAAATACACTGATAAAAATATAATTTGGGTCATGATATAAAAAATAAGTAGTATATGCACCAAATATAATAAAATATGTTAATAATTAAAAACATGTCTCAAAGAGTGGATTCTGAGATGAAAACCGTTACCTTAAATTCTATCATTCTTGGATATACTCTAACCAAATGTTTAATAAAAATATATAAATAATTAAAAAAATTCAGAATAATAATTTAAACATGATGTTTTTGTATAATTATTTTTTTACCTATATTACAAATATGTTAACTAAATATTATTTACTTTCATTATCAGATGAGAAAACAATTTTGTGGCTTATTTCATATACCTTCGTGAACATAGGATTGATTCTATCTATGAACGTTAAATTTAATGTCTGTAAAGACAAAATGCTATCTTATATGAATATGAGAACATTTTTATGATAATAAACATAATAAAAACATATTAAATGATAGAAATTTATAGTATCATGGGAAAATTTTAATCATACACCATTGTACAGAATAATACATAATATTATTTAAATCCTTCTTCTTTATCCTCACAAAATATATCAAATTCTCCATATTATATTTATTAACCCAAGGACATACATAAATGAAATTATTGAGTTGAAATACAATTAAGTGGTTAATAAAATGGGTATAAAATTATACAAGATTAAATATTACATGGAATTGAATAACAATAATCATCATTTCAAAAGAATCATAACATCATCCTAATAATAATGGAATCAATTCCAAACCTCATAGAAATTTTTATATTTTTTATAATGAAAAAAGATAAAATAGTGGTAACATAATTCATAAATTTTAGAAAAAATTTATAACCATAGTCATATAAAAAATATTTCCATAAATCTTATCATCATAACGATTAAAAAATTTAGCATCATGTTTATCCTTAATGTGAAACCATTAGATTTAAGAAAAAATAAAATAGTGTTTGATAGATTTTATGAAAAAAAACAAAGCTTAAAATAGAATATAATATCCCAACACTTTTCAATAGATTTATTTTATATAAATTAAATATCTTTTATATATTGTGATGTATGAAACACTGAGTTTCAATGAAAACTAATAATTTATTAACATATTTTAATTTATGAATTACCATTATAACCTAGTGACTACGTTTAAAGCTATGAATAATATTATATAAATAATGAATAATTTTTGTCTTATATATGTACTTAATTACATAAATGGTAATATAATTATTACAAATAAAATAATATTCATTTAAAATACATGAATTTTTTCTAAAAACATATATATTTTTCCATAATGGCCCGAAGGCCTTCATTTTTATTGATTTTTGATAACCCCCTATCAAGGGATGTGGGGGAACACTTACAAGGCTCGTAGGCTCAGAGATTATATGGCCTGTAGGCTTAGGAGATTACATGACCTGAAGGTCTTAGGGAATTCAACCATACTATCTATAGGGAACTGCCCCTCCCCTGCATCTGCATCATTATAGTAGCTCTCCACCTTCTCATGGTCTTCTGGCTAGGCTTCCCATGCAAGCATAGGCTGCTACAAATGGCATAACCAAACCCTCTCATTCTGAAAAATCCATTTAGATTTGATTTGGTGCGTGCACCTGCTCTGAATCCTCTTATGGGGCTACTCCTTTTTTGTAGAGTGTTTCGGGGGAAGCTGCTCGTGGCCTGAAGGCCTTGAGGTGGCCCGAAGGCCTTAAAGGTGGCCCAAAATCCATACTGAACCGAAGGCCTAGGTGGCCAGAAAGCCTTAAGGACTCTAAGCCCAAACAGGTGGCTCAAGGTGAATAGTTATAGCTGCTACAGTACCGAACAATACCGACTACTGTAACTGATACAGTGCCTACTACAGTTCCGAAAAGTGTACAGTTCTGCTACAGTACCTGTATAGTGTATAGTTTTGCTACAGTTCCCACACAGTGTACATTTCTGCTACTGTACTACTACAGTACTTTGAAAAATGCATGTACCTAGTTTTGAACCTGGGTTTGGTGGATGCACTTAAGGATTCCTCACAAACTGGCCTGAGGCACATGTGCTATATTTTAATAAAATGTGATTCAATCAAACTTTTCACAAATAATTTATAATTAAAATTTATTTATTTAATAAAATTTATTTTAGTAATTAATCTCAATTTTTTAAATTCTAATATAAAAATTATCTTAGGTTACTGTTTTTTGGATTTTTCTAAACTATTTCATTTCTGTGTAAATAGTGAAAATACTAATTTTTACTTTAAATTACATTTCATTTAAATTATTTAAAAGTATAAATATAGTTAAAATTGGTTTTAAAGTAAAATTTGTAAAATTATATTACATTTAACCAAATATAGTTAATTTAATCAATTTAAAATGTATTTTTGGATATAAAACCTTATATATATATATATGTGAATTTTCTATTTCAAAACACTCTTTTCTGCCACATCTACAACTAAAATTTTAAATTTTATTCATCCTCTTATATTAATTGTATTCATAAAACTGAATTATATATTTGGAATAATCATTCTTAATATTAGACAATAATCTCAAATAAATGTTTCAGCAAAATTAATAGTGAAAAAATTAAAAATTAATTACTATAGTTAATATAAAAAATTCTATACTCAGGGGATAAATTAAGATGATAAGGGTAAAAATGACCAAAAAAATTGTTAAAATATTATTTTCTGGTCATATTTATACCTCAGTAAATATTAAAAATATAAAATAAGTTTATCTGGATGTTTTTTTTATTTTAATGATTTTTTTATTAATCATGGTTTTGGGACACTTCTATGTAATTTCCAAGAGGGTTACATTTCCCCACATATATAAGGGAACTCAATACAATATTTTTTTAAAACCTCACATAACAATTTTATTTATGAAACCCTTCAAAAATATCTCTGCAACATCAATATAAATATTATAGAGCTTCTATTCCAAAAAAAGACCATCTTTATGGTCCTTAAGAGGAGATTCAAGTGGGGTTTCTCTTGTAAAATGTAATTATATTAACAAAGAACATTCATTTTCATTAATATTTATTTTAAAAAAATTATATATTCCCTCTTAAAATAGACTTATATAATTATATAACATATTATTAACTTTTATTATTTTTATGTTATTTTTTTACCCATCTACACTTAGATAATTTAGAAAATGAAATCAATGAATAAGTGTATAGAGGACTACCACCTTGAAAAGTGATCCAATTTATTTTCCATCAAATCCTTTCATGGATTGATATAATTATATATTTAAAACAATTTATGAAATGTATGATAATATTATAATATTTTATTTTTAGTATCACATATACCTTATTAGATTCTATTCTATTTATAAAATGATAATGTCACTCGTGTGTGTGGATGAATACCACCTCGTGAAGTGATTTGATTCTATATTCATATACGGTTTATGTGAAATGTAATAAGAATAAAATTGATGAATATATATGAGATGATATTGACTAGGTAAAATTAGTATATCACAAATTTCTTAATCGTTCAACTGTTAGGGGGTGATATTGTCACTGGTTCATATGAAGGTCCTAAAATCTTCATGAAGTAATGAATTTTTTTTCTATTTCTAAAAATCATAAATGTTTTTTTATATTAAAACCTACAGTAATGGGTTTTCATCTCACTTTTACTTCCATGAAAAATATTTACATATTTTTTACCTATTCCCGTTTAATTATGTATAAAATAACCATTTCATATTGTATGTCATTAGTCTATTTATCTTCATGGAATTTAATGTTTCATTTTATGCCATATATTTTTTTGGGATAATGATTCAAGAAGTTATAAACATGTTTAATTTTTATTTCACAATCTCAACATTATTCAAGATTGTTTATGTTTAGATCTTCTATTATAGAATTATTTGATAATTCTATATTCAAATAAATATATTTTTCATTAAATATATTAATTTAGTAACTATTTAATGTTAAATAACCATTTTTACACTCTTTGGACCTCAAAATGTTTGAAAAAATAAATTTATGAAAATCTTACTTTATTTTTCTCTTCTGTCAGAAATCATTTTTCATAAAAACACACACATTGTAAAAATGTTTTAAATTTTTTTATACATTTCAAACATATTTAAAAAATTCATTATTATAGATTTTTACTATTTTAAAAATGTTTTTAAAGGAATATTATTTTCATTTTCCAATGAATACCCCTTTGGATTTTAATGAAAATGTAAATAAAATATTTGTTTTTATATGTGTGTCATGAACAAAATTTCCCACCATCATGACCAATAAATGTTTTAGTTCTTATTTTACATGGGTAAATATACTATTTGTAATGAAAATAAATTTCAAAATATTTGGTAAACTTTTATTAAATATTATTTTTAAAATTATGTTGTTCTTTTTTAAAAATAAATTTAATGATATTTTCATTGTATTTATGTTCATCAATGACATAAAAAATCTATTTTATTGATTATGTATTGAGAATGTGTTGTATTTATTTTCTCATAATTAATTTCTTTGATGGTTTATGATATGTTTTACAAGGGGTTTAAAAATTTATTACCAATAAACAATTTAATCTAGATAATTTATGATTAACTTTATTAATGGTGGTAAGTATTAAAATTACATTTGTTAGTTTTACAATACAAATTTTTACATTGATTTTTTTCATCCATTTAATACAATGAAATAATTATACATAGTAGGTGACCAGGGCCCACTATATCCCCTTGATATATCGATAGTTATCATGAGATAAACTAGATTACTATTTGGTCGAGGCCATAACCTTTTATTTAGATGTATTTGAAAAAGGTCTCGATATAATGTCTTTATGGATTCCATTTTTCATTCCATAATTATGAATTCCATTATTGATATTCCATGAGATTATTCAATTTTCTTGAAAATCCATTTCTATGTTTTCACGATCATGTTATTATTTATATGGAATTATTTCATTTTCATTTAATTTTATCATATCATGATCATGTAATTGATTAAATAAAATATGGTTTACATAAATAAATTTCATATTGATATTTAATTATTTAATTATTTATTTTGTCATCGACTTTCCTTTATCGAGTATTTGAGCTCACCCATTCTAAAGTTCTATTTTCCCCAAGACACTAAAATGTTTTTTGTGAGTGATTTTATGGGATATTCTATAAGTAATAATCATGTTCTCAAATAATATTTTTTAATTTTTTGTTTTCAATTGTAACAATAATTTCAAATTTGATTATATTTTACCAATACTCTACAATTATTTGATCATTTGGGATGTGATTAATTGTATCTTATTCCAATGTAATATAGAAAACAATATCTCTGGGTTATCAGGGTTAGCGTTTCTACACAGAATCACATGATTTATATCACATTAACTAGTGTATTATATAGATATATAATTATAGTCAAACCAGTCATTTCATAAAATCATCATAATCACACATGCCAAATTGAAAGAGAAATTTTTACAATCTCAGTCATTAAATAAACCCACATATGGGAATGAGTTTCCTAAAGGTTTTTTAGAAACATTCATTCATGAAAATAATCAAGGAGTTCCGAAATAAATATTATAACACAAATTTTTTATAAATAATCATCATTATTGGGTAGATAAGAAATATCTCAAGAGAATTAAATGTGGGGATTTTGGAAAACAATGACATTATGTGAAAATATATGAAATATTCTACAAGAACAGTTTGATGGTGTAAGAACATGTATATATCTTGAATTAATTGGTAAATAATAGTGGATGGAAATTTCAAGTATTTTATAAGAGTTTCCATAAGGAAAATAATGTAAAACAGTAGATAAATCGAAAATAAAGAGTTGGGTTTGAGAATCCCCTTACATTAAATCCCAATTTATTCACCACCTTCCCAAATCGAATATAAAAATCAAAGGATCATTAAAATTTGAAAAAATAAGTTAATTATGTTCATTTTAATAATAATTAAAATTTTAATCATTTGATTATATTTTTTTCTCATTTTTATTGGTGAGATGTTTTGACATGATTTACTACTTAAATTATCCTTTACAAATCTGATTTAATTGTATTTGTTTATTTCTATTTATTCATTATTTAGGGTAAAATATATAGGATTATAGATACCTATATTTATATATTTTATATTTCTTAATATAACCATCCATAAGTTTTGTGATAATACGATAGTTTGAAATGTCATCATGGGAGGTTAGCCAACAATTGATCAATCACTGTCAAACTAAGAAGTTCAAGATATATAATATATAATTATAATATAAATAAAAATTAATATTATTTTTAAAATATAAAATTCATGTTAACCCACTAGTTAAATTTATAAAAAATATTTATTAGAAATGTAAAGTATGATAGTGAATTTGAAATGGGAAAGTAAATAAAAAGAAGAAAAGGAATTGAGTCTTTCATGATGATCTTCCATTTCTATAACCCTTATAATTTTGAAATCATTGATTTTAATTAATCCATAATGTATCTATGAATATTATGTGGGTTATAATTTGATAATTAGATAGATATTTGGATTCATTAAGTATACGTGAAGTGGTTAAAACATGGAGTGAGAGGGGGAATTAATTCTTGAGTGGAGGTGTGTTTCTAGGATAAAATAAAAAAATGAATATAATTTCCAAGTTAAACCATATATTATATAATTTTTTACATATTAAAATATATTTGAATAAAATAAAATTATTATTATAATTTCAAACACATTATAATTCAAAAATTTTATTTTAATCAAAAGAAAAAGAGAAAAAATATTTAATGGGATAATGTAGACTTTTACAAATTGGATGGTACATTTTATTATTGGAATTAATTTGAGTATTAAAACTTATTATATATGTTCCTCATCAATTCCAAATGTTGATAAATTATTTTTTAATTATTAAAAATTTAATGATGAAATTAAAAAATATATGTTTGGTATTAATGTTTTTAAATTCTCTGAAAAATTAATATATTTTGGAAAATTACCAAAAAATCAACCTTTTATTCTTATGATGTGATAATTCTAAAAAAATATTAATTTTTTCAAAATAACATTTTAAAATATGTAATTTTAATTAATAATTTTTTGGATTATTTGAAATAAATTCTAATACAATTTATTTAAAATTTGATTATAGTTTCTTTGTGTCTATAATATTTATAATAATTTTATGGCATTAAAATATTTATGATTTCATAAAAACTAAATGTAAATGTTATTTATCTAAAATTTTATTAATATGATGTAAGGTTACATTTCCAAAAGTTGGGATACTATTTTCAATTGTCTTGTTACTATTTCTAATTGACATTTTATTATTCCCAATGGTAAAATTATTATTAAAATAGTTATATTATAATTAAAATGATCATATTACCCATATAAGTACCTCTTAATTCATTAAATCCCCCCCTAAGGTTTTATATTTTACTTTTCCAAAATATCTTTTAGTTTACTCATCTTTTTTATTTTCCACAATTTGGTTCCTAGGAGTGCTGATTTTTGATGATAATAATGATAATAAAATTCCAATGATTGATTTTCAAATTTAATTTCCCCCCTTATTATTTGTGTATTTTTCATGGCTTTAGTTTTAGGATTACGTAACGGTTTTCATTTTTGAAATAATTTTATTTTCACATAATTATGTATCTTAAGTGAATAATAATATACAATACAATATATATCATATTTATTCATGAAATAAATACCATTTATAATGTATAGGTAATTACTTCATTCCCCCATTTGGAATTTTCACAAATATTTTTAACTCATAAGCTTAGTTTAGAAAATATGAGGGTAGCCCTTTTTCCTTGCTTTCTTAGGTTCCCACATCATCTATTTATATATTTGTTACACCCATAATAGATTTACAAGGAGTGTTTCTTTATTATATATAAAATTTAATCAATAGTACTATATTATCAATATCTAATCTTAAATAAAGATACCATGATCCTCTTTTACCACTTCTAGATTCAGTACAAGTGTGAGATCATGAATTTAGATCCTCCGTGTAGACACATGGAACATGCCATGAGCACGAGCCTTGTTTATTAGGTATACTACACAATATAGCATGAATTCTAAGTGATCAAGGATTCAATTGTTCCAATTCAAATTGTGATAAAATTTGTGTTCATTATATACAAGATGGATCCATTAAATATTGATATATAAAGGATGAATTTTTATCAAACTTCAAACACTGGTTCACTTTGACAATTGTCATAATAGATCTTATGTTGAATGTAAGAATATTTTATATGTTTTTTGAGGGATTTAAACATCTATGTCATTTATTTCATTAGATCAATCTCAAATGGCTTCCATCTACCTACTTTATCCAAACATATTGGAGTTCTATATCAGTTCCCATTTAGAGTGTCAAATACACCCATTTGAATAATCAAGTTAAAGTTTTTGTTATATACTAACTCAATAAATGGGATATGTTGAACAAATAATTAATTAAATTCCATTTATAAAGATCTCATCATGTCCCAATGTTTTAATATTATCCCTTTACATATGCCATCAGTTTATAGTTGACACGACATAATGAAATATAATTCATTATATAAATCTTATTAGAGACTCTTATATAATTTATAGGTGAAACGCGGATTATGAATAGATATGGATGAATGTGGAGCCCCATGTAGAAAAACAAATATCCTTACATATATCATGACATATGTTTTTTGTGATAAATTTTATTTATTAAAGATGATGTGATAATTCATAGTAAGTTAATGCACCATAACCCATATTTCATTTCTTCCCTTGTTTGTCTTCATGAGACATGAAATAATTTCCATGATGATTATATATCATTTACTTATGTGTTCGAGAAATGGTTTCACCACCGCCATCAAACTATGTCACATGTATTTAATTTTTTGGCATATCATAAACATTGAGGTGTACTCAACAATCTCATTCTCTATGTTCCCCCCCCCCCCAAAATTTCTCTCTACGATTATGGTATATCATGGTGCTTCTAGGATGGGTGTAGAATGAAGATCTGTATACATTATGTAATATCTTATTCTTTATCTCAGGTGATAGAGGAACATAATATATTTTTCCAACTGAATAAAACCATCAATATTTATTTTAATTCATGAAAAATTCCTTCCATTACATGTTTCACTTTCATGTGAAAATTTCAGTCATCTATTTATACTTCCCTAATCTTCTAATATATATATTGTTGAGAAATAATTTTGGTATGGTAGGATATATTATGTAATTATAGGATTTCCAAATCCATTCTTTTCATATTCATTGACATTGGTTATTTTTCAATTCATATATTGGATAATGTAGGATGTTCATTTCTTTTACGATCAAAATTTACCTTCTTATTCATTACAGGATGGTAGAGAATAGAGATGTCATATTATTTAATCAGATATAACTATCTTCACTAATTCATATTGAAGTCATTATCTATGAATATATAATTTAGATACATTGTATATGTATAGATTTCACACATCCCACTATAGCGGTTGTTGTCCTAATTGTTTAATGAAATGATCACCGATCCTAACAACATAACATGTGTTTTTCTAGTTCTAAACATGGAAATATTATATTTTTGAGGTATATTCTATCACATTAATGTTTTACATGAGTAAAAACCCAAAAAAATTCATTAAATTATCACTATATATTGAAAAATCTTATCCACTTAAGGTTTGTGTGATTAAATGAATAGTTATCTACCCCTCTATGAGATCTTTAAATCATTTCTCAATTTCTCCCATCTTGACATACGTTAACTATTTCTATGATAAAATATTTACTTGGGTAGAAAAAAGTAATTAATATCTAAAAAATCATCATTATTAAATTGATATTCAAATAAGACTACCATTTTTTAGAATACTAGAGCATCTATCTCATTCCTTATTTACCTTTGTCTTTTACGGGTCTATAAAAAATCTCATCACCTATTATTACATTCCCTATGAATGTGATATTCCACATTGAAAATTCATAAATACATAACATTGTATACATTTTATCCTTTCTTAATTTCACTTTCACAATCCTTATATTCTCATCACATTCCTCCCTAATCCATGAGTAAATCATAATATCCTCTGTAAAGCCTACCCAAATATTTTCAATGTTTCCAATAAAGAATATTTTCATAAAATCCATGATTTTTTCTGGGGAATTAGAAAATACTAGTAGAATAAATATGATCTCATGGAGTCTATACGTCACATTAAAATTTTTCTTATGAATACATTACTTCTTTAGCTTTAGATAATTACATCTGGACTGATGATCTAATTTTCAAAAGCACTGAGCCCCAAAAATTTTATCTAAAAAGATACTAATTGATGGTATATAATACATGTTATTTATGGTAATTCAGTTCAAATACATAAAATTGATTAACTATATTGATTCATCATTTTTAATGATAAATAGAACTAGTTCACCTCAAAGTTATTTACTAGAGTGTAAGAACCCTTTTTGTAAATTTTATTGAAGGAAAATCATTTACTAATATTTTTTCCATCGGAGAAATCCTATAGGGTATTTTAGAGGTAGGGGTGACTATATAAATAAGATCTATTGAGAAATATAACTCACAATATGGAGGGACCTTATACTCTTCAGGTAAACAACATTTTATTCCCTTACAATGGGCATTTACTCAGGGTTGGTAATTTCGTTTAACTCAACCATTTTGGGGACGTATTTTTCTTTAGTGTGCATACATATCCAAATCATTGTGGTGTTTTCCATATAAGATTCATTATTTTTCATTCAATTATAAAATGGTATTTTTTGGGTTACAATATTAAATGTGATTTCCTTTTCTAGATATTTTATATGATATTTAAATAATGATAGATAATTCATGTCTAGTATAACATCAAATTCCACTAAGGGAATGATTTTGATATTAACTAGAAGTGGCTTCCCATGGTCGCTGATAAGAGAATTTTCTAACACATTGGTTTAATATATCTCACTAATATGTGTTTTTAATTATACATCTACATCATGGTGTCAATGTTGATATTCAATACCTTAAGAAATCTTGAAAAATATAATGGAATATATTGAATCATAATCAACTAAAACAATTTATATTATTAAGGGAATATGATTTATTCCTTGTTTGACTTCATTTTCATGATCCACATTAGTAGTGGAAAATGAATATGATTTACACTATTTCCTTGTATTTTATGGTTTCTAATGATGATTAACCTTAATAACATATGATTTTGTACAATTTCTTACATTGTAAAATTTACCCTTAAATTTGAATCATTAAACCTTGTTAGGTGCACTGGTAGTTTTACTCATTTACACCATCATGTTGGTGGGCTTATTAAAGTCACTTAATATGTCTTGATCTTGGTAGATTTATCTCCCAAACATTAAATATTTCCTTCTCCCATTATGGGAATTTTTATTATGCTGAAATCCAAATCATTAACATATTGGTAGTTGGATATTTTATCTTTCTGTTTCATTCAATTATCCATCTTGAAAATATATTCTTTTTTTCTTATACCAATATATATAAGACCATTGTCCAAAAAAATTCTCTACATTCAGATAAAATCAAAAAAATTCTTTATACCTTCTATTTTATTCGATAACTATATACTTTATAAGGTATAGTTTTAAACCAGTATATAATATATATATTTTGTTATCATTGTTGGTAACAAAATATAATGAATATTTTGGGGCCATTGTGATATTTTCTCCGTAATCTATGAAATATTATCACCCTTTTCACTTAATCTCTAGGAATTCTCTCTACATCGTTGTTCAATGGTTTCAAGGGAAGTACATGTTATAAAATATTTTCTTTAATGATTCCCACCCTATTTATTCCATTTCAACTTTCTGTGTCATATTCATTTTCATATCCCAACATTGATCATCCTTACTATCTAGATGATAGATAGATCAAGTAACTTTTTCCATTCACATAATTAGGGAGTAAAAAAAGATTTTACCCACTATTTTAACTCTTTATTCCATATATAGTGGACCGAAAGATCCATTTCACAAAATTAGGCATTGTTGCATAAACGACTCAATGTAAATTTGTTCCTTCATTAGTGAAGAATGAAATTACACATGTTTTAGGTTATTGTTAATATCCTAATACAAATGGTTAATAATATCCATAATGTTTTCAAATCCACCACTAAATTCAGTTGTAATTCCATTTTGATAATCATTTCATAATACCTCACAAGATTTTATATTATAGTTTCAATAGGTTCCCACCATTTTCTATAATAAAAATTATTTGAACAAAATATTAATCAATATAGCATAAATAATTTATTTATTTGTGTAAGGTAAATCTATAATCATATCTTATAGATTCAATATGTTTAGAATATTCATATTCTCAACTGAATTTTCTATTATTACTTTAGTTATATATCTTTTATAATGTTTTGATTGATATTTTGGAGAACTATAGAATACCCCATGGATTATCAAACCAGTTTCATAATAAGGCCACTTTGTGGTGCACATGGTGATGGTCTAGTTAATACCCAATCAAAATTTTTTTATTCAGTACCTCCAGGTACATTTGTTCTATATCCACATCGACTTGTAGTTTCTGGAAGGTATTTTTCTTCTTCGAAACCATGGTCTCCTATATCAACCATAATAAAAGGTTGTTTCCATTAAAAATAAAATTTTATCATAGGAGGCCTTCATCCAATTTCATGTTATAGTTACAAAATTAACTAAACCATACAATTATTATAATTATATGAAAAATACTATATAGTACATGAATATTACATAATTTTATGATAATTAACAAAATATTAATACAATACACAAACATAAGGTTAAGTATCATAGTAAAATTAAGCTCATACATCTCTTATAGAAGATAAAAATAAATAATATTTAAATCCTTATTGTTTATGATAAAGGATTACCTTAAATTCTCCTCATTATATATAATCACCATTTTTATACATAATATAAAGGGATAAGCTAAAAACCCTTTTAAGGGAGTAAAATCATTGGAGGAAAATGAGGCATGAATCAATGGTACATGTGTGATCATAATCATCATCACCATATCATTAGTATGAGACCATCATCATATGCATTAGGGCATCATTTGAAAAAAAAGTATTGAAATGTGATATAATCATAATGTTAAATCATCATAATATTAAATCATCATAATATAGTAATAAAATACCACACATTAATGTGAACAAAACCAACATCATGTTCATGCATATCATATGCCTACAAAATGTAACATCATAATTGTGAAAAAATATAGCATCATGTTCACTCATAATACTAATAATATCATGAGATATAACACACTACCTAATGCATTGGAGTTATATATAATTCTAACCCAACTCATCATATTATAAAATAATCATAGTCATGTATGTCACTTGGAATGAGAGAATACAATAATCGTAATCATGAAACAAACCCTTGAAGATGAATGGATTTGATTGTATATTTTTTAATTCATATTTACATGAATAACCTTTTCTGTTCCAAAAAGAATATGTGATATAATATATTGATATAATACATCATCACTCTTACATTGATAATTAACAACTTCAGTTGAGTTCATATGAGGTTTTTTTTGAAAATAAATTCTTATTGAAAAAATAATAAAATTGTCATAGAAATCATTTGGAAAATGTAAAAACATATAAATTCCAAGAAATAAAAGAGGGGGAATATTTTATATATTTTTTTATGATGTTTTAGTAAAATCCATAATTTAAATAACGTGAAAGAAGATATAACCCTAAAAAAAGCTGGGTTTGACAATTCCTTTATGTTAGATACTAATTTTATTCATCACTTTTCCTCATATATAATAAACATAATTTTATTAAAACAGGGACCTAGAATTCAGTTTTTTTTTCTATTCATCAATTATAATCATTGGACTATATTTCATAAATCCCATAGTTAAATATGATTCATTTTGATACCAGATTTTTCTTAAACCTTAATATCATAGTTATATATAGTGATATGAAATTATTCCAATTTTTTTATTATTTAAGATCATGTCCGAAGTATTATAAATTAATATATTTAAATATTTATTATAATAATACATATTGGTTATGATTATTATAGAGTTGGTATGATACTCATGGGTGGTTAACTGTATGTTGATGGGATATTTTCAAAAGAGGATGTGTGACCTATATAATATATTGATACATTTTAAATAACTTTATTATAGGTTATTAAAATTGTTATCATAATTTTTACATACTTATAAATCATATAACCATATTTTAATTACAAAATAAGTGGATGATATGGAATTATAAATGGATAACTAAAGAAAAAGTTGAATGGACATTACTGATTACTTGAAATTATTACTTTTATATACCATTAAAGATATAGTTTTCAAGAAGGATTATTTCTCCAAAATAACTCTTAGTATTATAAGGGTTCTATGATACAGTAATTTGGAACCTTTTTGGATTTGGTATGTGGAAGCGAAGTGGTATTCAAAGGTAAGGGAGAAGGGGTATTTATACTTGTGGAGAGGGGTGTTTTGGTTAAAATACCAAATAAATTATAATTGACATGCTAAACCCTATTGTAGAAATATTTTCAACATTAAGGATTGTATTTGAATAATATAACATGATTTAAGTATTTAAGAAATATAATATTCTAATTTATTAGAATAATCCAAAGGAAATGATAAAATTGTATAAAATACTCATTTAACGGGGTGAATTAGAATACAAGACCATGAAAAATACTTTTTAGGTCTGGAAACCTATTTTATTTATTCATTTGACTAAATGAAAATATTTTTCTTTAAGACTAATATTATTAAATTTATTAGATCATAATTACATATTGGATGACATAATTAAAACAGACTAGTTTTGTATGAATTCATTTTTTCCTTTTCACATTAAAATTTATCTTACAAATAATCTTAAAACAAAATCTACTCTTAAAATGAATAATTTTTTAATTAAAAGAATAAAATTAATTTTATTAATATAATATTTTGACTTAGGTAATATTAATTATTAACATAAAAAATTATTATTTTGGTGAAATACAATAAAATAAAAATTATTAAAAACTCACTTATATATGAATGTTTAGTGGAGAGCCCTATATATCAAAAAGTGAATGACATGAATCCCTTTTGAACTGGGTTATGTAAGAACCCATTACAAGCCCCTTGGTTTAAGGAATACAACATTTTATAAGAGTATAAAGAGCCCAATGGTACATAGACCATTACAATTAAACCCACAAAAAACATGTTTAAATTGGGCACAACAAGCCCAACAAAAATCAAAGATTAGTGAAGACCCAAGACGATGCCTCTAAGCCTTCTGCACTAACGCTGTAGTAGTATCCAGAATCACTATCTTCCACTGTCCTGATGTTTCACCACCCCAATAAATCCACCACATCATACACCATAGCATGCAATGCCTAGAGCTCTGTGTCTCCACCAGAGAGAGCCGCCCCATTGAAACACAAGGCCGTCAACCATCATGGGACAAACACCCACCATTTTGGTTTATAATTTCAATAATAAAATTTCTATTACATTGTTTATATTTCTATTAAAAATTTCAAATTACCACCTATAAATATATATTATTTCAAAATTTTACTCTTGTGGTTCTATATCTTCCTTTTCAATATTATTGACTAGTTCAATAATATTTTTTTTTTCATTTCTATAGTGTTGTTTAAGAGAGTTATGATTCATTCAGAATGAGATGATTTCAATATTTCCATTATATTCATCATAATTTACATTTTTATAGCCTTGAAATATTTTTTAAATTTTAATTATTTAATTTTTTGACTAATAAATGGATTTACATAGGTAAAATAAATTTTTTTCCTCTTTTTTATGTGTTTTATGTGTATAAAAATGTAAAATAGAATATAAAACTTATTAATTAAGGAAAACCATTTTCATTTATAGCTTATTGGTCATTAAATTCATTCCCAAATCATTAAATATACAATAATAAACGATTTTTAATTATTACATAACTCTTAATTTCATTTAGTGAAAGGCATGAATAGAACTTGAGAAAATGGAAATAATAGTATACAAGTTTCAGAACCTTTAACAATAATATGGTTATATATTAATAAATATTTACAATAATAAAGAAACTTTAAAAAATCATTAATATATTTTAAATTCCTTATTATTACAAGATATTTTCATTATATAACTATATTTAATCATTCATGAAATTAATATTATAACATCTTTAATGTTGTTCATAGAACCAAACCTTAATGGTAATGTATTGTAATGTTTTCATGATCAATATAATGTTTTTTTGGTAAATAGAGTACAAAATATTTAGATGAATAAAATGAAATTAATTATCATATATCACTAGTAACTATGATCATAAAACCTTCCATGAAGGGATGTGATTAAATAAGAAAATTTTTATTCCTAGAGGTGGTAGTCCACCATCCCCATGATTAAAAATTTCATTTTTTTAACATATACAAAAAATAACAATATAATAATAATTACCTTAATATATTATCATTATAGAATATAAATGTTACAATCATTAATATATTATTATGTATAGGATAAATTTTCATGAAGTTAATTAAGAATAAATTCAATGTAGTTTATAATAATAACATCATGCACTTGAGGTTTTTAATGAATTCTCATTGGAATTGAAGTACTTATGCTAAATAATTAGTTTTAAAAGCTTAATAATGTCGTATAAGGGTCTATGAGGGGTATATTTCCACAATATCAATATGACATTCAATAAGATGTTGAGATGAGAAGTGGTGGGAGTGTTAAATATTTATAAGTGAAGATAATGGTAGTTTGTGTGGCACCCATAATATTTCCAATAATGTCATGTTACTATTCCTATTTGAATTTATTATAATGTGGAAATATAAGAAAATAAATTTATTGTGGGTATAAAATCATCTAAACCACTGAATTGGGAGAAGTCTTGCTAGTTTTGAGGATTTTTCATTAAACCTTTTTACCTTTTATCAAAATCCATGTTTACTTTAGTAATTGATTTTTAAACATAGTAATTAATATTAATGAAACATTTATAAATAAAATCTTTCTCCTAATTTTGATCTTTGGAAATAATTAATTGAAATAAATTTATAGGGTTTAATTTTTAATTTTATGATTTACTCACATAATAAGTAAAAATATATTTTTGAAAAAACAAATTTGCTCAAATTTATCTATAAACCATACTAATTATAAATATAAATTCTAATTATTTTAAATTATCAATAAAAAATAAATGTTATAATGTTAGGGAAGGATAAAAATAAATTCCACATTATAATAATTATTTTTGGAAAATACTGATAACATTTATTTTAAAATTAACATTTTAATTTAGTTATAAAAATGTTTTACATAGTATCTATATGATCCAAAAAATTAAAAATGAATAATTTTATTCTATAGATTCATATATTTTCATAAAAATGATTTTATAATCTTATATTTCATTTTTTATATTTATAATGTCATATAAGTAACATTTTTATAAAAACCCCTATCTTTCAATAGAAACCCAACCATTCCATTAAACGATAAAAAGTTAACACTAAGTGTATTTGTATATAAGGAATAAATAAATAAATTTATTTTAATATTTTAAACATAGATATTTTAAAAAAAATATATCTTTTTGACTAATATTTATTGACTAATAGTTCTTGAAAATGAAATTTCAAAATATTGAATATTATTTTTTGTATTTTAATTGATTTAAAAAATATAACTTTTTAACTAATAGTTATTGTATAAAATAATTTATCATCATTAATCCAAATTTATAGGAAACCTAAATTCATTTCATAATGAAATTATTTTTTATTAAAAATAGATTTCTAAATAATAATTGTTCTTATTGGTTTTTTCAGAAAACTAATTGAATTTCATTTGTTTGAAAAATAGAATTTATTTTCTATATAGATATTTCTCATATTACAGTTACTCATATTTATTACTAATACTTCAACTAATATGTTTCAATGGATATACATAAATATCTTATTATATATATACATATATCCATTTTGTTTACATTGAGGGTTACATGTACAGTAAGCCATCATAAATATTGACTTAATTAATGGAGTAATATATTGACATCTCAAGAAGTCCAATTACCCCCTTCAATTAAAATAAAAATCTCACTATGTTTTTTAATACTATGAAACTCACATTTTCTACTATAATAGGTGTATATCAATATTATCGACACTTTAATTATTCTCAAATATTAAGTAATAATACATTATGGTTTCTAGATACATTCCATTATTAGTTTCAACTTCATGATCATGTATCAATTGATTACTAAAACCAAAATTGATTTATAAAATCCAAAATATGGATATTAAAAACCTAATAAAAATATTTCTTCCCTTATGATACCTTTTTAACAAGATATGGTACTTTACATCAACCAAAGAATCTATATGATCAATTCAATATTATCCATGGTCATTTTTATTATGTTTTCGAACCTAAAAAGATAACATAATTCGTAAATCATTCATATTGATGTGTAAATTGAATATTTTGAACCAAAATATATCCATCATGCATGTTAATAAATGTGTGCGTTTTCTCCACTTTTTCACAGACCAGGTGAAAAATGAGTAAACCCCCAATCTGACCTTTTTGGTGTTATTAACCCTAGGAACATATGTTCTATAGCATATATCCTCTTTTGGTATCTATATGGTCATTAAATCTCTGAGATAACCAAATAATCACTATGTTACCGAAATATTTGCAAGTTTTCATATACTTAGAATGATCTCGTAAACATATATCAAGGTTTTTTTTACCGATTTTCTCTTATTATAATTCACTAATAAAATTTTTATTATTTACATAGAATAAAATCATAGACTATTATAAATGGTTATCTATAAATTTAAAATAATTTTCAACATTAATTTTTTTTTTATAAATTAACGTCAACAAAAATCATAATCTCTAATGTTATCTTACCATTTCTGTTGATACCAACTATGAAACCATGGAACAACAACCTCAAATTTGGTTTTGTAAAAATATACCTTATATAATTACAGTGATACTAGATCTGACATTCTAGTTATAACAATCATTAATTTAAAAATAATAATGATTGCTGAATCTCTTACATCAGAAGTATCTTTTTAGTATTATATATTTGGAGAATTTGGGAAAACATAAACTAACAAAGTCTATGTTCTATGTATCATGAGGAATTTTTTTTCTATTGTATTCTAAACTACATAATACGTAATGAGTCTTTAACATCTCCCATAAATTCATTTCCTCATTTTATCCATCTAGATGTGTCACATATAGAACATTCCATAATAATGTAGTGAAATTGAAAAATAAGGGGTCGATCTAAAACACTCAGTAAGAGAAATAATACAACAAAGTCAATCATGGTATAAGAAATAGAATAAATATTATTAAATTAATTAATTATTAGAAGGAATACATAAACAAAATGGAACAAAGATCATGATGTATGCATGAAAATTAATAAAAATAGAAATATTAATAATACTTTCCACATACTGATGGAATGAATAATACAAGACTTAAAAAACCTATTTTCAAGTCCTTGTTTGAAGACACATTCCTATTATGGGATTGTAGAATCAAAATAAGAATGTAGATTCTCAAAATACAATGGGGGGGGGGGTGAATTCTATACATTAATATTCCTTTAGAACCTTTAAACTAAAGTTTAACAAGGTTAAACTAACATTTATAAGATATCTTAATGAAACCTTATCTAATTTCTTAAAGAAATGATTGTACCTTAAAGCATATAGGTACTATAATATAATCAGAGTAACAAAATTACAAAGTATAAGAATGTTATACTTTCTAACATTAACAAAGTTAAGATACAACATCGGAATTAAAACAACTTGTAATAGTAAACTAGTAACAATAAGATTATTTGATCCCAAAGAGAATGGTATCCAACAACCTTGGATAAAGGTTCCTTGATTTATACTTTCAAGAAAGTCTGTCTTACCCAAACCCAGGTAAGACCTCAATCTGAAGATCGGTATTTGTCTTGTTATCCCCACAGGCCCTCGATTTAGATGGAAATCGGAACCTCTGTCTTCCAAACCCAGAAGCCCATGATCCGCATGATTGGAGTCTGCACTAAGAAAGTCTGAACAAGTTGTTCACAACATCTACACGAAGCACTAAGAGTTGTAAGAGCCTCTATCTCTAGAAATCACTTCACAGCTATTTCACATGTATCAAGTCTATCCACTCTCTAGAATGTGTGTAATGTACTTCACATGGTCAAATGATCTTGTATTTATACGAAAAACTTCCCAAAGGTTGGCTCCTCTCCAATGATTATATTTTCCTTAAATTTCAGAGGGACCTGGACATGTGGAAAACATACAATGGTTAGGTTGTAACAAATTGTACGACACCGTTTCAAGTAATAGAAATGATTTTAAGTTAAAGATAAATGTTAAGTATAAGAAAAATTGGAATCTGATATCATTGGAATAATACTTTAGGAAATTCTAACATTATCAGGAAAAACATAATCTTAATAAATCAGGAAAACAGATTCTTAGAAATAACATTCTCAAGAAAACAGAATCACAAAATCGGAGTCACAAATACACTGAATTCAGTATCATGAATATCAGCATCATATATACACCGGAATAGGTATTGAAAATAGATATCATATATACACCAGAATCAGTATTGAAAATCGACATCATATATACACGGGAATCGGTATTTAAAATCAGCATCATATATACACCGGAATCGGTATTGAAAATCAGAATCATATATACATCGAAATTGGTATTGAAAATCGACATCATATATACACCGGAATCAGTATCATAAAAACTGAATCACATATACACCGGATTCAGAATCATAAAAACTGAATCACATATACACCAGATTCGGAATCATAATAAACTGAATCACATATACACCAGATTTGGAATTGTAAAACTGAATGATAAAATCAGAATGAAAGATATTTTAAAAAATAACTGAATGGAAAATCAGAATGACAGATCTGTAAGTCTAACAGAAGGTAAAACATAGTGATATATCTATAAGCACAACAGAATGACAATTCTAGATCTTAAGAAAAAAACAGAACTTAAAAAAATATTCAGAACTTAAGAAAAAGTGTTTGTTATTTACAAAACATAAAAAAATAAGGAATGGAGATGTATTAATATATCCTTATTGAATCTACAATCTCCCCCTTTTTTGAAAGCACAAAAAACTTTTCTCAAGGAAGAATACATTTTCCTAGATAAATAAGTAAGAAAAACTTATCCCCCCCTTTGAATGAGACTATAAATGAATACGACTCACTCCCCCTTAGGTCATGTTCCCAAGGATCATATTCTTGATCTATAATGTCTATGATTTATGAAGGAAATAACCCCCCTTAGATAAACATATCTTCTTAAAAGAAATGTTTCCTTTATTTGGACATTTTACTTTCTTTCCAAACTCCCCCTTAATAGATTCTCCCACTCAGAGATTAAATTCTTCCTTTAAATAAATTCTCCCCCGTTGTGATTTTTAAAAAGAGGGAATGTAATGGAGAAGTATAATATGTACCTGAAAGGTTAAGCAAGCATACATTCGAAAAAAAGGGAAAGATATGAAATAAATTTCTTAAGAATAATTTTAGAAATAAGGTTTACATTACAACAAAATATCAAAATGTAAAAAAAACTCACCCACTCTTCTTCTGCTCGGACAACATCTTCTTTATCAGGGTTTTGAGCTTATTGAATTCCTTATGATCATCTTGAAACTTCTTCAGCAAGATCTCCTGATCCTGGCTCTTCTTTTTCTAAGGCTAAAATACTTTCTTCTTGAGCACCAAACGTTTTCTCTAATTCAGCTCTGATTTTCTTTTCACTTCTAATAGATCAAGCAACAGAATTGAGTTGAATACCCTTCTCAGATATTGAAGCCTTAACCTTCTTGAATTCGGTTTCATAATAATTGAAATCTCCCTTTGTTGAATCCATGAAATCACCAAACCGACTGAGATCTTCATTGATGTTTTTGGAGCGGTTAAATACTTTATTACAAGTCACCTTATAGGCTTTGTAATCAACCAAATGATTATTGAAGTCTGCTTCATTTTTCACAACCATGTCCATAAGCATATTAATTGATTCTGTTTTTTGGTTCAGGGTTTCTTGCATCATTTAAATCTAGGAATACATATTTGCAAGAACCAGAATAGTACTGACCAACTTCCTCAAATATAGATTAACAAAATCATTTTCAATAGATGAAGAGGACTCAGATCCTGAAACATATTTTGTTTTTTCATCTCCTCTTTGAGTTAATGAATCCTGTCTCTCTATTTTCTTAGAGGACTTTTGAGGAGTTTCTTTATCCAGTGAGGCAACCAAAACACTCTTTCCTTTTTCAGGATTTCAAACTAGGGTTTGTTCATCAGATACTTGGATCACATTAACATATTATTGTTCAACTTATTTCTCTTGAGAATCTTCTTCTTCTTCAACTTATTTTTCAACCCGTTCTTTCAAAATTTCTTCTTCTAGTTCATATTCAACTTCTTCCTCATCTTCAACTTCAAACTCTTCCTCTACTTCTATTTATTCCTAAAATTCTTCCTCAATTTCTTCATCCACTTTTTATTCGACTTCTTCTACTAAAACAGTATTGGAAACTGAACTCGAAGGAGTTCCAACCTAATCTTATACTTCACTAAAAACATCATCATCATCTTCTTGGACTATCTGATCTTCTACTTCTTGACCAGGATCCGATAAATCTAGGACTTTCTTAGCGTTCTGGATTTCTGGAGTGGCCAATGATTTCTTATGAGAAACATAATATTCCTAAACTTGTTGAGACTTCTTCTCTACAGGTTTTAGTAGAGACTGACATAATTGAGCTACCATTTATTTATTCTTCAATATCTTCTCATTCTTTTCTTTTTCAAGAAATTCAGTTTGCTTGATTTTGAAGGCCTCAGCCTCCGCTGGATTCAAACCAAAAGAAGGATATTTAACATCCCAGGTAAATAAAGAATATTACATTTTTATATTTATTAATATTTTTGAATAAAATATTAATATTACTTTAAAAGATATTCAAAGTTCGATGGTCTACCCCATTACGCAACAACGAGTTTCTTTGAAATCTCACATTGCACACTAATAATATAATTATTTTAATTGGTAGTTGACACCTAGACGTTGTATTGGATTGAATGAATAAAACTAACTACAATATGATTATAGATGTTTGTTAAATGTATTAACTTTTTTCCAATAAAATTTAGAGGCTTAAAATGTAAATGAATCTGATTTTAAGCATAATTTACATTAAAAGGCCGATTTACCGACTTTAGATGGCGAACCCTATTTAAATCTAGTTTTGGTCACTTTTATATGTTTATTTTGAGAAAATAAGATTCTTCTTTAGATTCATATCATCAAAATTTACTTTGGGTCTATTTTTGGTATTTTTCTGATAAAATTCATTTTTAATGAATAGTGAAAAATACTGTATTTTATTTCAAAATTTCTTTTTAATCTAATTTATTTATAAGGTTATATTATCTTTTTAATTGGTTTTAAATTTTAATTAAAATATATTTTTACCATTTAATCCAATGGTGGTCATTCGAATTAATTTCAATTTGAAATTGTACATTAATAAGTGTCAATCTTTTAAAAGATATTGTTTCTTAAAAACACGTATTTGTTTTGACAGCGGGAATGGATTATAAAAATAATTAATGAAACTTATATGTTTTGAATTTGGTAAAATGGAAATCATTTTTGAATTTGTAATATTAAATATATCTTAGGGTGAATTTTTTGTATTTTTCTGAAAAACATCAATTTTTGATGAATAGTGAAACCACTAAGTGGTAGTTAAAAAAACTGATTTTTCATTTAAATGAAATTTTAGCACCTCTATGAATTGAATTTTAAAAATATAACATACATGGTTGTAATTATGATGTAAAATGTGGATCAATGGGATTAGAATAATTTTTTTGGTGAATAGTAACTTTTAAGTTTTATTAATCGTGATTAAAGGTAATTAGTGTAATTTAAGGTAAATATAATGATATAATAATATGAAATTACCTTTACACTTGTCCTACACTTATTAGATAAGTCATGGCCAACCAAGACAATCCATGGGTCAACTTGGGGACCCCATGGATCCACTTGGGTAAGAAAATGACATTAATAACATTTTATTTAAAGTAAAAATAAAAGTGTCACAAACATGTATTGTTTTACTAAAACAATTTTTACATGGGATTATACAATTCATATTTTTGACCATAAATATTCATTAGAAAGATAAAAATATTTCATACATCATGATATTTTTTTATAGTTTTTATACATTAAATAAATAAATTTATTTATGACACCATGATGAAGTAGTGATTACCTCATTAATGAACGATTTAAATAAAATGAGAAGATAAGGTAAAATATAAGACATAAACTTGTCAAAAACCTATTGGATGGGAGGATTTATAAACCTTATTACCTTATCCTTGAAATATATAATTGTGGGACCTTTAATATCTGAAAATCATTTTATAATAATGTAACTTTTCAATACTTTCCAAGAGTGCCCCTCCTCCCTCTTATAAAAGGCCCCCATCTATACCCCATTACCCAGACCTCTCAAGCCTTTAGCTCGACCAAAATCTTCTCATTTTATCTCTCCACATCCCTCTATTCATCCTAGAAGCCTTACCTTAGGCAGAAATCTCTTGAAGAAACCTTTTTGGTTCAAACCAAAGGGAGTCACCCGATTTAAAGGTAATGTCCTCTCCTATGTTTTTTTGTTTTATTTTGATTCTCCAACCCCCTAAACTCTTTTTATTCCATTATTTTGTAACAAAAACATTATCTTAAATATACTATGATTTTGTTATGAGATGTATTCGAGCTACACATATACACACCTCTGTCTAATGTTTAAATAACTTACTGTTTCTGTGGATGACGAATTATTGCCTCACAAAACGATGATTGTTCTATCTTCTCGTACCACCTCTCATGGTGGCCATTATGAAGGAACTATATTTATTTATGATATATATTATATTTATTTCCTCTCTATTCTTCTGTATTTTACATTTAAAACATACCTTTATGCTTTGCATGTTGTGCAAATGCGATAATTTCTTTTGAGGAAGTGTGGACTACCGCCCCCTCAAGTGACGTGACTCGTTCATACAATACATGGAATGTATAAATAATGAAATTAATGAACTTATGTGACCTATATAACATATATATTATACTGTAATTATAGTATATATATATATATCATTTATTTTTAACTCCATTAACGTGACAAATAAATGAAAGTAGCGTTCATGCGTACGTACGACCTACCGTCTCCATGAATGGTGAATTTCATTTTCTTATCTCCGAATGTTATGAAATAGTAAAAAATTAATATATACTGGATATATAATATATTTAAGTCATTAATACTATTCTGTAGTTGGGGTGATTATAACTACATGTGCAATTCTTTTCAAACAAGTTCATTTTTGACTCATGTACTGAACATCGACAAAAACGTCTGATATGAACTCACATTATTAACTAATTATTATAACATTATAATATGTGACATGAATTTAATAATAAATATTATAGGAGGTACTTAAGAAATTATTAATTGGCCAAAGTTTATTATTCAGGAATATAAAGAAATGAACAAGACAAGTCGAACTTGAGGTAAGGGATCCTACCTCTCTCTTTCTTTTTAAGTACTATTTTTTATGTCATTTCTTTTAATCTCATATTTCTTATGTTGGGAGACATTCAATTATATTATTATTAATGTAATTTTTATGTTAATATGATGAGAGACCCTATTTTATTTTGTAAATCCATCTTTTGGATGTTTCAAGTGGCGCCATTAGGCAGCCGAGTTTTCGTAACAGATTATTCATCTCACATTTATTCCCATGATAATTCACGCCATATTCACCACTATTTCCTTTTTGTGGTGTATGTACTTCCCATAATTTTATTCTTTGTGTGATATAATTTAATTTATGGGTGTGTACATCTTTATTGTATGACCATTCTTTCATGGGGTGTACGTTTCCAAAACTACCCAAATCGGTAAGGGAACCTTTCACCCTCCTCTTTTTAAAAGAATTATTTTTTTATGTATTTTAATTTAAATATTATTTTGTTTAGATATGTTCTTCTATATAGTTATTTATGTAAATTGTATGTCCAAGTGATGAGATACCATTTTCTCTCTCATCAACTCTTTTTTTGAATTTTAACGTGACGCCGTTAGGCTGTCGAATTTTTGCAAGGGAACTTCTTAACTCAATTTCAATTATTTAGGTTAAACTTGTACTTCTTGATTATTTCATGCTATGATTATGTGTGGATGACATCTGATTGTTTTACACTGAATATCCACTTATATTTGGTGTATTTATATTTGTCACACGTAATTATGTCATTTCCTTATCCTTGCTCTAGTGGCATGATCCTTGATTGGGATTACATCTCAATTTATTCTCATTGAGACATTTGTTAATGATATGAACTTTTATTCTTTTATAAAGTGTATATACAGCCCCTTTGACATTCCATATCCATATTATGTCTATTATAAAGTCATTTAAATGTTTTGAAAATGGTCTACTTTCATGTGGCTTATAATTCAAATGTTCAAAATGGAAAAGGACTCTTTTATTAAAACATTGTTTTAAATGGTTTTAAAGATTTATTCTTTTAAACAATTATCATCAATGTCAATGTTTTAAAAATGGTTTTAAGGATATATTTATATGTACATGAATGTTTTAAAACCATTTCAAAATTTTCGAAGTGGTATGGGGCACTTTGATTCCAAAACATCTTTTAAATGTCTTCTTTTATTATTTTCAAAGTATAAATGGATTTTTCTCTCATAAAGTTTTAATAATTTTATTAGATGTTTTTATTTATGATAATTTTATGATGTGATCTCTTGTGATTGAAATGTTGAAATTCTATGTTTCTTTTATGCATGTTTTAAGTGATATGATTATGTTATGCTTCTTGGGAAATGTTCACGAAATCGGGTGGTTTCGTGATAAATTAAGGGCGGGTGAGCCTGAGATAGCTCTCCAATGCATTAGGTAACATGAAGGAGTTAAATGCTAAGGTTTCTCTGAAGATATTTAGGGAATATACTGTTATGGGTATTCCAAACGTAACCATGAGGGTTACTCCCTACGTAAGAATGTTATGAATTCCTCATGTTACCTTTATGTATTATGATTTATATGAGTTATTCATAAATCTTACGATTTCATGAGTTATGTTAAAGTGCATATGTTTTATGAGTAAAGAATGATTTTATTGATTTTTATGTATACATGGAATAATGTTTTCTGCCCGTATTTTTATATCCCTTACTGAGCTTTTTATGATCATCCCATGTTTTTGAAATGTTTTCCACAGGACTTAATGATGAATAGGGTCAAGGATAAGATCAAGGAAAGACATGCTATCTAAAACATGGAACTTGACATGTTTATTTTTATGAGTTTTTGTTTTATGAAAAAAATGGAAACTGAGTAGAAGTGTCTACTTTGTAATCTTTTGATATGTAATAGTTATGTCCTAATTCTCTAAAACTCTAATCCTCAAAAGATCCTCAATGTGGATTATTCATTTAATTCAATATTATGTAATGTTTTAATGCTGGGTCCTTGTAGTTGGTATCAAAGGTCGGTTTAGATAACTTTAGAGGTTAGGATATTCTTTAAGCATAAGTGACATTACCATAATTGTTATAATTTCATAAAGAGTCACAGTTTTTAGATAATGTGAATGAGTAAGTATATCATAGTGTTTATCTTCCTCATTAGTACATGATGATTTTGTTGATATACTCGCACTGACATTTTTGGTTTATCAAATGGTTGGATTTAGCAGGCACCAAAGTGACAATAGGTTTGAAGGAAACTGTGGTGGTTCTCTGATTAAGAGACTGGATGAAATGGGGGATTCAATGGGAAATGTTGTGGTTATTTTAAACCAACTATCAGGTGTCATGATCAACCACTTGAAACTTGGTGAGTTATCTAATGCATCATGTATGAGAGAACCAACTCAATGTGGAAGTTCAGGTAATAATTATAAAGGCAACCATTAGGGTTTATATAATCCTTACGTTTGAGGTAATTATGGGTTACTATATGTTATGATAGACAATGAAAGGCATGAGATAAACTTGAGGAGAAATTATGGTTATTTTTGATGATTTTATATCTTTTCGGGTAATGTTTTAAGAATTATATAGTTTTGGAAAAAAGGACAACACGCAGACCATGTGACAACCCGTCGCATTGGACGAAGCTGCAGGAATCGAACCCACAACCAAAGTGTGATTGGTATTTATCCCCTACCATTGGACTACGTGAAGTCCCTAGTTAGTATGAAAAATATTTTTAGTTATATGACTTTATGAATCAAGAATAAGTTCTTTTTGGGTTATCTAGGAAATTATCGTCCTATCATAGAGGATATAAGATTAGGTTAATTACTTTTCAATATGAGACTTTAAGAGCAACTAATTTTATTTGGAGATAAATGTTAATATTTACCTTGGAAGACCATGTCATTAAATCCTTCAAAGGTTTGGGTTTCAATCATATTTTGGTTTACATTGAAGAATTTTATGGACAATTTTTTATCAAATGGTCTTTATTGAACTTTGGGTTTTGTTGGACAAATTTAGGAGATTAAGAATATATTTTCTTTTTATAAAGGATTATCCTTTTTGGGTATTATCTGATCTCGTACTAACAATTTTTTGGTTTTGGTTTTGGTATGATGACATGGGAAATATATAGTTCTCTTTTGTGGATTAGGTGATTCTCTAGAAGTTGATTATAGTGCTCTAAATGTGAACAAGTCATCCTAATTACTCATCTTTTGGAGAAAATATGAGTTTGTGTAAGAAATCTAGTAAGAGATGAAAGTCTACACGAAAATTAAGTTTGTTTCCTTATGTTTTAGTTAAGATCATAAATAAATTCCTCAATGAAAAGTAACCTAAAACAAAAATGTTGTATGTTAATTTTTTTCCTACTGGGGAATCAAATACCATTTAACCAATCACAAGTTTGTGATTTTCTGGTAGTTAACTTTCTCCTAAACATGTTTTCTATCAATCTCCATCAAAACATGAACCTTTATTTTTTCTTCCATATCCATGTTTTCCAACATGGAATCCTAGTATGGGTTAACTCGGGTGACCATTGTACTTCCCTTTCTTTCTTTTAAAGGGACAGTTTAATTGACTCCTTTTCCGATATGGGGCTTTCAATGAAGTTTCCGAGCCCAATTATTTTTCTTAAAAAATTGAGAGGACGCAATTACCAAAAGGGGGAAGGAGGTAACATCCCAGGTAAATAAAGAATATTAAATTTTCATATTTATTAATATTTTTGAATAAAATATTAATATTACTTTAAAAGATATTCTAAGTTCGATGGCGTACCCCACTACGCAACAACGAGTTTCTTTGAAATCTTACGTTGCACACTAATAATATAATTATTTTAAATGGTAGTTGACACCTAGCCGTTGTATTGGAGGGAATTAATACAACTAACTACAATATGATTATAGATTTTTGTTAAATGTATTTACTTTTATCCAATAAAATTTAGAGGCTTAAAATGTAAATGAATTTGATTTTAAGCATAATTTATATTAAAAGGCCAATTTACCGCCTTTTGATGGAGAACCCTATTTAAATCTAGTTTTGGTCACTTTAATATGTTCATTTTGACAAAATAAAATTCTTATTTAGATTTGTATCATCAAAATTTACTTTGGGTAGATTTTTGGTATTTTTCTGATAAAACTCATTTTTTAATGAATATTGAAAAATACTATATTTTATTTCAAAATTTATTTTTAATATAATTTATTTATAAGGTTAGATTAAATTTTTAATTGGTTTTAATGTTTAATTAAAATATATTTTTACCATTTAATCCAATGGTGGTCATTGGAATTAATTTCACTTTGAAATTGTACGTAAACAAGTGTCAATATTTTAATAGATATTGTTTCTTAAAAATACTCTATTTGTTTTGATAGTGGGAATGGATTATAAAAATAATTAATGAAAATGTTATGTTTTGAATTTGGTAAAATGGAAATAATTTTTTAATTTGGAATATCAAATATATCTTAGGGTGAATTTTTGGTATTTTTCTGAAAAAACATCAATTTTTGATGAATAGTGAAACCACTAAGTGGTAGTTAAAAAAACTGATTTTTCTTTTAAATGAAATTTCAGAACCTCTGTGATTTGAATTTAAAAAATCCAACATACATGATTTTCATTAGGATTTAAAATGTGGTTCAATGGGATTAATATAATTTTTTGGGGAATAGTAACTTTTAAGTTTTATTAATCACAATTAAAGGTAATTAGTGTAATTTAAGGTAAATATAATGATATAATAATATGAAATTACCTTTACACTTATCCTAAACTTATTTGATAACTCATGGACGACCCAGAAAATCTGTGGGTCAACTTGGGGACCCCATGGAGCCACTTGGGTAAGAAAATGACATTAATAACTTTTTATTTAAAGTAAAAATAAAAGTGTCAGAAACATGTATTGTTTTACTAATTTTTTTACATGGGGTCATACAAGTCATAGTTTTGACTATAAATATTAATTATAAAGATAAAACGATTTAATACATCATGATAGTTTTTTTATAATTTTTATACATTAAATAAATAAATTTATTTATGACACAATGATGATGTTGTGATTACCTCGTTAATGAACGATTTAAATAAAATGAGAAGATAAGGTAAAATCTAAGACTTACACTTGTTAAAGACCTACTGAATTGGTGTATTTCGAACCCTTATCACCTTATCCTAGAAATATATAATTTTTGGACCTTTAATATCCTAAAATTATTTTATAATAAAGAAACTTTTCAAGACTTTCCAAGAGTTCCCCTCCTCCCTCTTATAAAAGGCCCCCACCTCTACCCCCTTACCCACACCTCTCAAGCCTTTGGATCGACCAAAACCTGCTAATTTTATCTCTCCACATCCCTATATTCATCATAGAATCCTTACCTTAGGCAGAAAGATCTTCAAGAAACCCTTTTGGTTCAAACCAAAGGGAGTTATCCGATTTTAAGGTAATGTCCTCTCTTATGTTCTTTTGTTTATTTTGCTTCTCCAACCACCTAAACATTATTTATTACTTTATTTTGTAAAAGAAAACAATATCTTAAATACACTAGGATGTTTCTATGATATGGATTCGATCTACACTTACACACACCTCCGTCTAATGGTTAAAGAACATACTCTTTCCGTGGATGGAGAATTACTGCCTCACGAAATGATGATTGTTCTATATTCTCCTACCACCTCTCATGGTGTCCATTATGATGCCAATATATTTATTTATGATATATATTATGTTTATTTCCTCTCTATGATTCTGTATTTTACATTTAAAACATACCTTTATGCTTTTAATGTTGTGAAAATGAGATAATTTCATTTGAGGAAGTGTGGACTACCGCCCCCTCAAGTCATGTGACTCATTCATGCAAGTCATGGAATGTATAAAGAATAAAATTAATTAACTTATTTGAACTATATAACATATATATTATGCTGGTATTATAATATATATAACTCTCATTTAGTTTTAATTCCATTAACGTGACAAAGAAATCAATGTAGCGTTCATGCGTACGTACGACCTACCGTCTCCATGAACGGTGCATTTCATTTTCTTATCTCCGAATGTTATGGAATAGTAAAAAATGAATATATTATTGATATATATTATATTTAAATCATTAATACTATTCTGGAGATAAGTTAATTATAACTACATGGGAAATTATTTTCAAACAAGTTCATTTTCGACACATTTACCGAACATCGACAAAAACGTCTGATATGAACTGACATTATTAAATAATTATTATAACATTAAAAAATGTGACATGAATTGAATAATAAAATTTAAATGAGGTACTTAAGAAATTATTAATTTACCAAAGCTTATTATTCAGGAATATAAAGAAATGTACAAGAGAAGTCGAACTTGAGGTAAGGGATCCTACCTCTCTCTTTCTTTTTTAAGTACTCTTTTTTATGTCATTTCATTTAAAATCCTATTTATTATGTTGGGGGATATTATTTTATATTATTATTACTGCCCTTTTTATGTTAATATTATTAGATAACATGTTTTATTTCTTCAATCCATTTTTTGGAAGTTTAAAGTGAGGCCGTTAGGCTGCTGAGTTTTCATAACGGATTTTTCATCTCACTTTTATTCCCGTGATAATTCATGCTATATTAACCACTAGTTCCATTTTGTGGTGTATGTACTGCCCATGATTGTATTATTTGTGTGATATACTTTAATATATGGGTTTTTACATCTTTATTGTATTACCCTTCTTTCCTGGGGTGTACGTTTCGAAAATTACCCAAATCGGTAAGGGAACCTTTCACCCTCCTATTTTTAAAAGAATTCTTTTGTTATGTCTTTTAATTTACATCTTATTATGTTGGGATATGTTCTTATATATCCTTATTGATTTAAATTTTATATCCAAGTGATGAGATACCATTTTATCTCTCATAAACACTTTTTCTGAATTTTAACGTGAAGCCGTTAGGCTGTCGATTTTTGGCATGGGAACTTCTTAAATCCATTGCAATTATTTAGGATAAAAATTTACTTATTGATTATGTTGTGCTATGAATATGTGTGGATGAAATATGATTGTTTTATACTGATTATCCACTTATATTTGTTGTATTTATAATTTTCACACATAATTATGTCATTTCTTTATCCTTGCTCTAATGGCATGATCCTTGATTGGGATTGCATCTCAATTTCTTCTCATTGAGACATTTATTAATGATATGGACTTTTATTTTTTTATAAAGTTTATATACAGCCCCTTTGACATTCCATATCCATATTATGTCTATACTAAAGTCATTTAAATGTTGTAAAAATGTTCTAATTTCATGTGGATTATAATTTAAATGTTCAAAATTTAAAAGGACTCTTTTATTAAAACATTGTTTTAAATGGTTTTAAAGATTTATTCTTTTAAACATTTATCATCAATGTTCATGTTTTAAAAATGGTTTTAAGGATTTATTTATATGGACATTAATTTTTTAAAACCCTTTCAAAAGTTTTTAAGTGGTATGGGACACTTTAATTCTAAAATCTCTTTTAAATGTATTCTTTTAATATTTTCAAAGTATAAAGGGATTTTTATCTCTTAGAGTTTTAATGATTTTATTAGATGTTTTTGTTTATGATAATGTGATGATGTGATCTCTTAGAGTTTTAATGATTTCATCCATCTAGGCCTTCGGGCCACTGGTTTGGTTCTCGGGTCCTGCAAGGCTTTCAGGACACCCAAGGCCTTCGGGCTAGTTGACTCTCAAGGCCTTCGGGCCACCTTAAGGCCTTAGGGCCACCCCAAGGCCTTCGGCCCTCATGAAAGCAGGCCCCAGACACACTACAAAAAAGGAGGAGCCCTGGAAGAGGATTCAGAGCAGGTGCACTCACCAGGGTAGAGCCAAATGGATTGTCAGAATCAGAGAGTATCGCTATGCCATCGGTACCAGCCTGTGCTTGCACGGGAAGCCTAGCCAGACGGTCATGCAAAGGTGGAGAGCTACTATCAAGATGCAAATGCTGGGGAGGGGCAGTTCCTTGTAGATAGTCTGGTTGAATTCCCTAATACCTTCGGGTCATGTAATCTCTTAAGCCTACGGGCCATGCAATCTATGAGCCTACGGGCCTTGTAAGGGTTCCCTCTCATCCCTCGAAAGTGGGGTGATCAAAATCAATAAAAAAATGAAGGCCTTCGGGCCATTCAGGCAGGCAGGCAGGTTCTTGGGAAATGTTCATAAAATCGGGTGGTTCTGTGATAAAATAAGGGCGGGTGAGCCCGAGATAGCTCTCCAATGCATTGGGTAACACGATGGAGTTAAACGCTAAGGTTTATCTGAAGAGATTTAGGGAATATACCATGATGGGTATTCCAAACGTAACCATGAGGGTTAATCCCTATGTAATAATGTTATGAATTCCTTAAGTTACCTTTATATCTTCTGATTTCTATGAGTTATTCATAAATCTTATGATTTCATGAGGTATGTTAAAGTGATTATGTTTTATGAGTAAAGAATGATTTCATTGATTTTTATGTATACATGGACTAATGTTTTCTTCCCGTTTTTATATCCCTTTCTGATCTTTTTATGCTCATACGAAGTTTTTGAAATGTTTTCCACAGGACATAAAGATAAATAGGGTCAAGGATGGGATCAAGGAAAGACATGATATCTAAAACATGGAAGTAGACATGTTTCTTTTTATGAGTTTTTGTTTTATGAAAAAATGGAAACTGAGTAGAAGTGTCTACTTTGTAATATTTTGAGATGTAATAGTTATGTCCTAATTCTATAAAACTCTAAACCTGAAAAGATCCTCAATGTAAATTATTCATTTAATTAAATATTATGTAATTTTTTAAGGCTGGGTCCTTATAGGATCCCCTTCTATTTTGGTGACTGCCATTTCTCTCCACTTTGCAACTGTTGTATCTAAATAAGATTTTGATTTCTTAGCAAGAGGAGGTGCTGATACCGGGACATCAGGAACTGGTACTAGTATGATTGGTTCTTCAAGTTTTCTCTTCTTAGATACTGACTTTTAGGATTCCAAATCATCACCCTTACACTGAACAACTATTTCTTCAATGTTTTTTGATTCTGGAACAAACTCTACCTTCATCCTCCTTAGAGTGTCGTCACTTAGCAGCAAAATTTTGAACGGCTTCGAGACTGATCGGCATGGAACATTCATCTCTTGAAGACACAGAAGTTTTATCCTAGAAATAGTAGTTGGGTACATAAGGATCTGAGATCTGATAGATCCACCTTTAATTTCTTGTATGGTGAGAAAGATGTACTTCATTAAGTTTATATTCCTTAAGTTGACAAGGATGTCTAAGATAAAGATATCACATATCTTCAAAGAATCATTTTCTCCCTTTCTTGGAATAAGAAATCCTTACAACCAAAGGGCTACCATCTTGTGATTCTTTGAGAGATTTTTGATCTTCGGATTCTTAAAAAATTTGAGACCAAGAAAATCCAGAGCCTTGGAATTTTCCAAAGAACCTTTCTTCTCAGGAAGATTCTAAGAGCATAAAAGAGATTCCCCTTCATAAGGAATATTGATAACATTTTATGCATTTTTTTGTAAGGAACTGTATATGTCTTATCATATAATTTGAACTTAAACAGATCCTTACCATCTTTTTGGAAGAAAGAAACTGATTCATAGAATTGAATAATGAGATTAGGATAAACTGGATCCTGAGATTTCTCCTTAGCAACACAGACACTTTCCCATCCGTTACATCTTATCACCTTATAGATAAGGGAGTCATATTTTTCAATGAACATAGGACATACCAACTTTTCTCTAAAGATTTACCAATCCTTTATCTCATTTCTAGCCGACATCTGATCTGCTGAGGATTCCGGAGTCATTCGAAGAAAGAGAACTTTGGAACGAAAGATTTGATGGAAGAAGAGCTTCAACACTAAGAATAGTAAAGATGGTGTGATAATTGAGAACGAGACACCCCTTATATAGAAATGACTACGACTTTTCAACTTCTATAAGATAATCAAACGACTGAGGATAATCTGATCTGATCTGACAGTTGAGAATTGATGTTTGAGAAAAAATGAATTCCAATCTTTTTAAGTAAGGCAAACCGGATTTTAAGAAATATTGAAATACCAACAACTAAAACTTATCATAAGAAAATAAAGGGTGAGGGAGAGTACCTCTAGAAAAATTCTGAAGAATTTATCAGTATTAAGAATTATCTTGGAAATTTTCAAATCTGAAATTTTCAAATCTGAAATTTTCAAATCAGAAATTTTTAAATCAAAAATTTTAAAATAAAAAATTTTCAAATCCGAAATTTTAAAATCAAATAGAAATAATTTAAAGGGAAAAAAATAAACAAACATATGTACTCCCCCTGAAATAAGGAGTAACTGAATGTTAAGAGATGATTTAAACAAGAAGTAGATATGAATGATTACCTTATAGAAATCATTCCAAGCTATTTTTAATGTATTCAAATATATCGGAAGGTAGATGATTTGTGAAAATATCATCAATTTTCTCTTGCGTTCCAATGAATTGAAGAATAATATCTCCTTTAAGAGTGTGATCCCTAAGAAAGTGATGTCTAATATCTAGGTGCTTTGCAAAAGAGTGATGTGAAGTGTTTTTACTTAGGGAAATGGAACTTGTGTTGTCACACATAATTTGAGTTTTCGTAAAACGCATACCAAAGTCTGTGAGTGTCTGTTGCATCAACAACATTTGAGCACAACAACTTCCAGGTGCTACATATTAAACTTCAGTAGTGGAAGGTGCCAGAGAGTGTTGTTTCTTGCAAGGCTAAGAAACCAAGGAATCTCTTAAGAAATGAAAAGTTCCGAATGTACTTTTACTATGCATTTTACAACCACCCAAGTCAGCATCCGAAAATATTTTAAGTTCAAAAATATTTCAAGAGGAATAAAATAGTCCCAAATCTAAAGTTCCCTTTAAATACCTAAAAATTATTTTCACAACTTTTAAATGGGATTCTTTAGGATTTTCTTGGAATCTTGCACATAAGAATAAAAAAACATTAAGTCTGGTCGACTGGATATTAATTATAGTAATCTTCCTATCATCCCTCTATAAGATGTTTGTTCTACAGGTTTCCCTGCTTCATCAATGTCAAGAGTATTAGAGGTTCCAATAAGAGTACTTATACTCTCAGTATTTTCATACCTAAACTTCTTTAAATGAACTTTGATATACTTTTGTTTAGATATGTAAGTTCCCTCTAGTTTTTGAGAAATTTGAAAACCAAGAAAAAATGTTAACTCACCCACCATACTCATCTCAAACTCATATTTCATAATATTTGCGAAAGAATCCGTTAAGGATTGCTGAGTTGTTCCAAAGATGATGTCATCAACATTAATTTGAACAGTCAAAACATCTTTATCATTTTTCTTAATGAAAAGTGTTGGATCGGTAGTTCCCCTAACATAGTAATTTTGAAGCATAAAACCTGAAAGTCTATCATACCAAGCTCGAGGGGCTTGTTTAAGTCCATATAGAGCTTTGGTATGTTTATAAACATGTTTAGGATATTTTGAATATTGAAATCCAGGGGGTTGATCTACATATAATTACTTCTGTACATAACCATTAAGAAAA
This sequence comes from Viscum album, assembly GCA_963277665.1. NCBI lineage: Eukaryota > Viridiplantae > Streptophyta > Magnoliopsida > Santalales > Viscaceae > Viscum > Viscum album. The sequence continues at coordinate 2,002,580,647 of OY728157.1, forward strand.
TCACACTTCACATCCATTTGATAAAGCCTAAAATTAAATAATTTTGTAAAGGATAGAAGAATACGAATAGATTCAAGTCTTTCCACAGGAGCATAAGTTTCTTCATAGTCTATGACTTCTTGTTGGTTGTATCATTTTTCAAATAATCATGCTTTATTTCTAACAATTACTCCATTTTCATCGCATTTGTTTCAAAAACCCATTTTACTCCAATAATATAAGTTCCCTCAGGTTTTTCAACCAAGGTCCAAACTTAGTTCCTTACGAATTCATTGAGTTCATCTTGAATAGACTTAATCTAATCTTCATCACCCAAGGCTTCTTCAGGAGTCTTTTGTTCGAATTGGGAAAGAAATGAAACATGTTCTACTTCATTACTTAATGAACTTCTAGTTATTACTGGTTGATTAACATTTAAAATGATATTATCACTGAGATTATTCCTAATTAACAACTGAATTGGATTTTGAAATACCTGTTCATCAATATAAGGTAGAAAATATTCAGGAGTAACTGTTTTAGAAACATTTTCATCAACATTATCCTTCTCTGAAAAATCTGCTATCAATGGTTGGTGATCGGTTTTAGAAAATATATCAGGAAAAGGTTCAGGTTGTTTGAAAACAAAAGGATCATATTCATCAAAATTAACATGTACTGGTTTATCCAATGTGCAAGTGTTTTTATTAAAAACTCTATATTCCTTAGAGTTAATATAATAACCTAAGAAAATTCCTTCATCGGATTTGGGTGAAAATTTATGTAATTTATACTTGGTATTCAAAATAAATACCTTGCAACCAAAAAACATTGAAGTAAGAAACTTTTGGTTTTCAGCCACTCAACAACTCATAAGGTGTTTTATTAAGAAATGGTTTTATTAAAACTCGATTTATAGTATAACAAGCAGTAATTACAGCTTTAGCCCAAAAATGATTAGCTATAAAATATTAACTCAATATGGTTCTAGTTATATCTTGAAGAATACAATTTCTTCTTTCGACAACACCATTTTGTTGAGGTGTTCTTGGTTCTGAGATGTAGTGACTAATACCTTTTTTTACCACGAAAGGTTTCAAAATTAGAATTTTCAAATTCTCCACCATGATCACAATGAATAGTTATCAATGATAGGTTTTTCTCATTTTTAACTTGAGCTCTAAAGATTCTAAAATAAGAAAAAGCTTCAGATTTCTTTGTGAGAAAATAGACCCAAGTAAATCTAGTGTACTCATCGACTAGGACAAGCACATAGTATTTTCCTCCAATACTTCTAGTTTGGGTTGGACCAAATAAATCCATGTGCACTAACTGTAAGGCATTAGAAGCCATAAATTCACATATAGATTTAAAGCTAGATTTATGTTTGTTTCTATATTGACAAGTATCATAGACTTTTGAAGAATCCAACTTATGTTCCAGTAGATCCTGAACAATTTCTTTCATAGAAAGCTTACTAAGATTTCTTAAGTTACAGTGTCCTAGTCTCCTATTCCAAACCTGTGATTGAACTTCAAATGAACTAAGGTATGGTAGATCTTGACTTATAAGTTCTTCTAGGTTTAAGGTGTATACATTCTCATGCCAAAAGGTAGAGAAAATAAACTTATCCTTGTAATTGTGAACTAAAAATTTATCATTTATAAAATTCACAAGGTAATTTTCATCACATAATTGACTTATGCTTATGAGGTTGTGCCTAAGGCCTTTTACCAAAAGAACATTTGAAATAACAGCTTTTCCAAGAATAATAATGTTACCAATAACGACAATTTCTCCTTGAGAATTATCACCAAAAGTTACCTTTCCACTGTTAGTATTTAAAATCTTTTTGAAATAGTCTTCATTACTAGTCATGTGCCGAAAACATCCACTATCTATGTACCATATATTGTTGGTACTTCCTTAATTTTCCTGAAAAAGGAAGAGTTAGGTCTTCGAGATCCAAACTTGCTTGGATCCAGAACTATTAGATAACAAAGACTTGGGTAACCATATTTGTTTGAAAAAATAAGCTTTATGAAACACAAGGTATTTAACTCTATTTAAAGAACAATTTTTCTTCCAATTCCCACCACTTTGACATTTAGTACAAAAAGGTTCTCTAGAAGGAACAAAATAATTATATATATAAATAGGTTTTTCATGAGAATAACCTAAACCCTGATTATTACCATGAGGTCAGATATGAGAATACATATTGTAAATTTTTTTTTTTACGAGAAGTGAATTTTGCATGAAGTTTATTCAAAGAAAATATTTCAGATTTTAGTCTCAGGACTAAATTCTTATACTCAAGAATAATAGATTTAGAGTTATGTTTATCCTCTAAAACATCTTTATCTAAAAATAGATTTATATGATCCGTAGAAAGTTTATTCTTCTCATAATTGAATTCATCATATTTTTTAGAAAGATTTTCTAAAACAACATTTTCCATTATCAAGATCTTTGGAAAGATCTAAAGTTTCTTTTGCTAAAATAGATTCTCTATAATTTCCTTTATCAAGTTTCTTATAAACTTTACAATTTCATTTCTCAATCAACTTAGAAATTCTAGAAACCTCCTCATTGTAAGGAAAATCATTATCATTATCTAATGAAGAAGATTATTCATCTGAAGAAAAACCTCTCTCTGAAATTTTTTCACTTAATGACATATTGGTTAAGGATTAAACAGTTCATACCATAGACATAGGACAATGATTTTGAAATGGAGCTCTGGATATTAGACCAATATTCTTTTTCCTAGAAGATTTATATTTTGAGAAATCGTCATAAGAATCTCCACCACTGTCACTCTAAGTGTCATTGGATTTCAAGACTTTCTTTTGATTTGATCTATAGAACTTCTTCTAATTTCTTTCATAATTATTTTCTTTCTTGTCTATTTTCTTGAGTAATGGAAAATCAGGTCTGATATAACCAGTTCTTCTACATTCATAGCAAATTACTTCTCCATCTTTCTTATCTTTTCTTTGTTTCTTCTTGTACCTATATTGATAGTTATTTTGACCAACAATCTTGTTCATCCTCTGAGAAACATTTTCTATCTCATTTTCTAAAGCTTCTCTTTCACAAGATTCTGATAGTACAATATCCTTTTTAGTTTTTGATCTTGTAATTCTCTCAGGATCCTTGGATTTTATATGATTTTATGTAGTTTAATAAGAAACTCCTCCATTACCATTATTCTTCTTAATATTATCAGCATCTCTCTTCATTCTGGTTTCATGTTGAAGAAGAGTTCCAAACAGTTCATCAAGAGAAATCTGAGTAACATTCCTATTCTTATCTACAGCAGTTCTCTTGGATTCCCATTCATTAGACATGATGTCAATAATCGTGTCTACAAGAGCCTCATCATCCAAAACATTATCACCCATGGATTATAGGCTGTTGACAATAGTCATAAATCTTTTTTGTACCTTACACATGGTTTCTCTATAAAGAAAGCAGAAACCATGATACTCAGCCCTGAGCATTGCTCTTATAGTTTCAAAAACTTTGGAACTTCCAAAGTGAGTTACTTCAAGATTCTTCCAAATACTATTTGGAGCTTCACAGGATGAAATATGGGTATATATATTTCTAGTTATGGAACATAGAAAAGTATTTATTACCTTAAAGTTCAGTTGATATTCCACCTTTTTTGGATTAGTAAAGTTTCTATGTTCTCTATTAGGAATCTTATAATCTCTAGTTAACATAATGTCGTTTTCTACACCTGTGTTGATCACAAAGTTCTTCATTCTGTCCCTCTAGTACTCAGTCATTCCCATCAAATACTGGTGGTCTAGTAGGATTGATATTATCTAAAGATCCAACACGAATGCCTTCCATACTAAAACGATATTTCTTCCCACAAAACTTATTAGCGTAAATGTTTAAGAAAAAATATAAGGAACTTAAGAGAAAAAAACTTGAGAATGAAAACTTATATGTGGATATAAGTATTTCAAAGACCTTCCTCTGATACCAATTGTAGGATCTAAATAAGAATGTTGATGCTCAAAATATAATCGGGGGGTGAATTGTATACTTTAAAATTCTTTTGGAACCATTAAAGTAATGTTTAACAAGGTTAAACTAACATTTACAAAACCTATTAAAGAAACCGTTTCTAAATTTTTAATGAAATGATTATACCTTAAAGCTTATAAAATCTGTAATATAATCAGAGTAACAAAATTACAAAGTAAAAGAATGTTATACTTTATAACTTTAACAAAGTTAAAGTACAACAGTAGAATTAAAACAACTTGTAATAGTAAACAAGTAACAATAGGATTCTTTTAACCCAAAGAGATGGGTATCCAACAACCTTGGATGAAGGTTCCTTGATTTATACTTTCAAGAAGGGTTGTCTTTCCCAAACCTAGGTAAGGCCTCTATCCAAAGATCCGTAGCTGTCTTGCTATCCCTGCAAGCCCTCGATTTTGAAGGAAATCAGGACCTTTATCTTCCAAACCCAGAAGCCCACGATCAGCATGATCGGAGTCTACACTAAGCAAGTCTGAACAAGTTGTTCACAGCATCTACACAAAGCATTGAGAGTTGTAAGATCCTCTCTCTCTAGAAATCACTTCACAACTATTTCTCATATATCAAGTTCATCCACTCTCTAAAATGTGTGTAATGTACTTTGATTGTTCAAATGAGCTTATATTTATAGGAAAAACTTCCCAAAGCTCGGATCCTCTCCAACGGTCATATTTTCCTTATATTTCAGAGGGACCTAGACACGTGGCAAACATACAATGGTTTGGTTGTAACAAATTGTATGACATGGTTTCAAGTAACAGAAACGATGTTAAGTTAAAGATAAATGTTAAGTAAAAGAAAACTTGAAATCCAATATCATTGGAATGATACTTTAGGTAATTCTAACATTATCAGGAAAAATGTAATCATAAGAAATCAAGAAAACAAATTCTTAGAAATAACATTCTCAAGAAAACAGAATCACAAATTTGTAGTCACAAATACATCGTATTTGGTATCATGAATATCAGCATCATATATACACCAGAATCAGTATTGAAAATCAGCATCATATATACACCGGAATCGATATTGAAAATTGGCATCAAATATACACCAGAATCATTATTGAAATCAGCATAATAAATACACCGGAATCAGTATTGAAAATCGGCATCATATATACACCAGAATCGGTATCATAAAAACTGAATCACATATAAACCAGATTCGGAATCATAAAAACTAAATCACATATACACCGGATTCAGAATCATAATAAACTGAATCACATATACACCAGATTCTGAATTGTAAAACTGAATGATAAAATCAGAATGACAAATCTTGTAAAAAATAACTAAATGGAAAATCAGAATGACAAATCTGTATGTCTAATAGAATGGAAAATTGTAGTGATATATCTGTAAGCATAACCGAATGATAATTCTAGATCTTAAGAAAAAAAACAGAACATAAAAGAATAGTCATAACTTAAGAAAAAGTGTTTGTGATTTTCAAAACATAGAACCATAAGAAATGGAGAAGTCATAAGATATCCTTATTGACACAACATGGATCAGGTATATAATAAAAACCAATATATTATATTTTGAGATACATGTCAACACATCGAGGGTATATATAATCCTTATCCCCACCCATCACTTGATTATTTACAATTCCTCCACCATAATAGTTCAATAAAATATTTTATACCATTCTAAAAGGAACCAATTACAAAATAATAACATAGTTATCCATAAAATGAAATATATGGAATGTAAATATATAATAAAACAATGTTAACAATTAATAACCATAATGTTTTTCAATACTTTTCCCTATTATAATAAAATGGATAACATGATTATAAACAAACCAAATAAATATGATGCATGGTCAGAGAATACATAGTGAATTTACAAATAATTATCCATATTGGAATAAAAATATACAATGTTTAATTTATTTTCGGAATTTTAATAAAATTAAATCCATTATAGGTGAATTTTATCTAATCGGAGCCCTGTCAAATATGATGTTCACACTATATATTGAAATGGTTAGAAAAATAAGTCAATATAAGACAATAATTATTATAATAAATATAGAGAAATTATGTTAATAGATTCAGAAGAACATTTCCCCTGTGTAGAAAAGTAATATTCGAAGATCAACTGGATGAAAATTAAACATGTAATAAAATTGTTGAATTTTAAAAAATAATAATGGATCTAAAATAAGATCTTTTGGTATCATGAGTTTATTCTAAAAAATATAAATACATGTTTAACTATAAAAATTGAATAAAAAACAATATTAGTGTAAATATGTTTTAAAATTTATTGTAAAATCTATGTTAAAAAAATAAAATCTATTTTCAAAATCATTTTTAATATTTTCATAAAATTCGAATATACAAGTCACTTCAAAAATAAATTTTCCAAATATGAATTGAAATATCATTAGAAAAATTTTCTTTTATAATTAATATATTTTAATTTCCCATTTATAATGATAAAATATTTTTACTAGGATATATGCATAAAAATGATAACTTATTTAATCTTGATATATAAATTTTTAATACTTGAAATCACCTTTTTTACATGACATTTTTAAAAGATAGTAAAACCTTTTTGGAATTAATAAATCATTTTCCAAAAGAGTAGATTAAAAACCATTAATTATTATTGTGGGAGAACCCATTAATGAAAGTAAAATGTTCAATGTAAAATATTCTAACTCTTGGAAGGGGAATTCAATTACCAATATCCCGAGACAAGCAACATATCTCTTGAAGTGGGGATTTTTTTTCAATGGTTATATGTTGTATAAGTATATATCAAAATTGAACAATGAGAAAATATCATATAATGAAATTAAAAATAAGAATTTTAAAAACTTATAAGTTCAATTTAATGATTATAACTCAATGAATGAATGTTGACTTATCCAAAATCCTTACCACTGGGGAAAATATAGTCAATATGCACTAAAAGAATAGAAAATTATTTGTATAATAAATCCCATGAAATTAAAATACTAATAAATCAATATATCCAAGGGTATTGAATACACTATACATAGAAAACATGGTTCTGAAAATGTATTATGTATCAAATAATAATAATTGTGACCTGGAATACCCATAAAACATTTTATTCAATCACTTCATAAACCCTTAATGCATTGGTATTGATGTTGGATGTATAACAATATTATAAATACCAATGATATATGTATAGTAAATTTATTAAATTATATGTTGTGATATGATATCAATGATAGGAATTCGAGACCAAAACACTTTACCTTATATTTTGTCTCACTGAATCATGCTCTAAACTTCTAAATAATGAATATAAATATCTTAATATCTTATCTCAAAAAACACAACATAAATATTAAACAATGTTTATAATTATTTTATAATAGAATGATACAAATATATTACCCAATTATACATTATTTTCATTATCATGTGTTAGAACATTTAGTTTGTTTTATACTAAAACATTCCAACAATGGGAATGATCATTACTAAGTGGATTCAAGATAATCATTCCTAGATCATTCAAAATTTATAAATATTTGTTTTTTAATCATTACTTTTCCCAATTTCATTTGGTTTAATACATGAATACAACCATAACAATCAGAATTGTGATAATCTATTTATTATGTGTTTAATGATTGAATGATTATATATTAATAAAATTTTAAAACACAAATGAAACCTTATATTATCATAAATACATCATATACCGATTTTTATTATGTGATTGTATCATTATATGAAAATAATTAATCATTCATGGAATAAAAAATATATCACCATTCATGTAGTTTGTAAAAGAAACAAAAACATAAATGATTTATACTATTTTATGTAAGAGATAATTTTTTAGATAAATATTGTACAAAATATTAAAAATATTTAAAATTTCATAATTATAATATATCACCTATAAATATATTATTATATCCATCCAATATGTGTGGTGATGAAAAAGAAAATTTATTTTTCATCAATGTGGTATCTTATCATATTCATTACTACTAATTTCATTTTTATTAATTAATGAGAATGATGAATATATACTAATAATATAATTTATATTTTAAATTTTTTTGTATATGTATTATAGTAATATATTCAAATTATTGTCAATAAAATAGATTATAATGAATATAATTTTGGAGATAATCTTAGAAGTAGATAATACTCATGTTGGGTACATCAATTTTCCTTCGAATTCTCTTTTGAATTGAAATCCTTATGCTAAATAATAGAGAATAAAAAATTTTGGAAGTGGGGGATGGTTATTCAAACAGGGTAGTGGAATAATATAAAGATGATATTTTTGGTATGATTTGTCTTGATGTGTAGGTACTGTTAACATTTTATAAGTAATGATAATGTTAGTTTATCAAGTACATTATACACTTTCAATAATTCAATGTTACTATTCCATGTTCAATGGATAACAAATAGAAAAACTATGAGGGGATTGATTTTGTGGGTAGTTACACCCCAAAAAATGGAATTTAATTGAAAACATAAACATTTTAAGGATTTTTATTTTACCATTTTTAATATTCACAATGATTTAGTTATACATGGGTAATTATCTTTTTAAACATAGTAGAAATATAATAATGAAAAAAATTAATAGTGATCCTTTTTATATAATTTATACATTATTATTTTAAATTTTTGAATTAATTTTATCAAATAAAATATCTATGGTTTTAAAAAATTCATGTTATTGTAAGCATTCATATTATTTAAAAATAGTTAATATAAAAAGTTTGTCTTCACGAATAAAAATAACATATAAGAAATAATTATTAAAATTATCAATTCTTATCACATTAATTGATTTATTATAATATAAATATTGGTCACGGGATTTAATTAAAATCCAAACTGAATCTCTAGTGAAAAATAATTGATTTAAAAATTATATCAAAAATGTTTATTAATAAACTATCATTTTAATTTTGTTAAAATATGTTGGATTGGATTTATTATTAGAGAGGTTATTTTTGATTGAATAATATTATTACATACATTTATATTTTATCACCTAAAGTATTTTTATCCCAATGTGTGATTAAAATGCAATTGTCATTTCCTAGAATTTTCAAGTATTATGAAACCCATAATTTTCAAATAAACCAAACCTTTTTAATAAATAGACCAGTAATACATACTAGGTGAATATTTATATAATTAATTAAATAATATGTTTAATTTAATTAATTTAATATTCCAAAATATATAGATAAAACTTTTCAATACAATCATTAAAATAATGAACAACACAATTTATTTGAAATTGAAATTTTGATATATTATTTATCATTATTATTGTTTCTTATAATTTGATAAATATATTGTTAACAAATTACTAATATCAAAAATAATGTCCCACCATTAATAATATATTTATTTAAATAAAAAATCATATCACATACAAGGTAAATTTATAGAGAATACTCTTTGAAATAATAAATGATTATATTAGTCATTTTTTAATCTAATTAGATTTATTTATATTAAAAGTATGCTTTTTCAACATTTTATTTATATTTTAATTTTTTACACCTAATCATTCATACAAATTAAATTTCTAGGTTTAACTTTCAATAATTATATATTTTTATTTTTTTCAAATACATCATGAATTCGTTTATGTTCAGTGTCATGTGTAGATATTTATATCCAAAAAATTGAATTATTTCATAGAGTCCATGTATTAATAAATTGGTGTCTCATAATATATCCCATAAACATATATATCGACCAGATATATCATCTGAGACTTATGCTTGTTTGCATTTGTGATAAAAATCACCTTTATCAACTTTCTATGAATAAAATTGTCACATGTTTTATAATAAATTTGACTGAGAGTCAATGTCCCTATAGTTTATAATACACCCACGTTCTTATCAATTAGGTGTAGTGATGGAAATTCAATAACTATTAACTTCTGAAAATTTTCATTCTTTCAATTTCTACATGATAAAAAATTCATACTAAATAAAACAATCCAAATGTAACACCACTTACTGCCACCACTTATTGAATTATATGTTAAAAAAGTCATTTAACCCACTTTTATATGTTTGGAAACCATTGGTATATAATATTATAATGGTATTTCAATGTTTTTGTATAATATTTATAGGTATTTGGATATACCATCTATTTCTATGAACTATTATTTTAGAGACAATGGTATATCCTTATACCTATGGTTCAAAAGAACCATTATAAAAAAATTTATACCAATAGTACCTTGAAACATTGGTATAATAATTTAATAACATTTGAATTAATGTATTTCAATTGCTTTATAATCCCAATTATAGTGACATAAACAATTTAAAAATATTATTAATTATTTTATACAAATATCTTTTATATACAACCAAAGGATCCAGAATTCTACATTATTTAGATGAAAAGGTACAAAAACCAATTAAAGGATACTAAAATTTAATTATATTATATTAAACTCGAGAATCAGATCCAAATCCATATGTGGTCATGAAACTATAATGGATATCCTAGAGAATAAATAGAAGAAATGGGTTTCTTATAAATATAGATAAGGGAATAAACATGATAATGAATCAAAATATGTAATTAAAATGGAATAAAATGATATCATAAAATAGATTTATTTTGAATACTCACATGAGAGTATAAAAAAATTAACATGGTATAATAAGATTATGCCAACATATAAAAGTGGCGGAATCATATAACAATAAATAAGTGAATTGTATAGAATTTTTCGAAGAGGAAACACTAAATAATTTATGGTAAAAAAAATCACATTTCATTATAATAAAATGTTTAAGATGACATAGAGTAGTTTAGGTGGATCTGGAGATCATTTAGAGCATGGAGCTCAATATTTTTAATATCAAGATTGAGTTACATAGTTACCACATGGTTAGTACTGATTGTGTTCATCGACCTTATTGGTGCTACAACTAAATAAAAAGAGTGTACTGTTAGTTATAATAGTTCATGTCAAGACACATAGAAACTTAGGGTACTCTATTGGGACACGAGAAACATCATTATATCTAAAAAAAATTATGCACATGGTTGAATTCTTAGTTCCACATAAATATTTATTTCCCATGTTTTATACACATAGTTTTGAAAACTCTGCAGCCAAACCACACACCTCATAAAAATGTGTGAAATTTTCATTTCCCCCTTATCCTCTTTTATGTTATCTCCCCTATTTTCCTCCACATTTTCATGTTTCACCTCTCCCAACCATGGGATATCTTCTTACAACTTTACCAATGTTCCAAAACTAGATTCTTCATCCAATGTCGGAATCCTTCAACAGTAGTTGTTATGGAAATTCAATCATTATATATTCATTCCTTATTTATATATTAATGATTAATATCTACATATTTAGTTTTATTTTTCTATGAAAAAATATTCTGTTTTTATATGAATTTTTCTATTTTCATAATTTCTCCCTTTATATTTTGAATTTTAGGAAAGTAAGGGACAAGGTCTCAACAACCAACTTAAGATTTGTGGTCTTATTCCCTTTTCCTAAAATTATGATTCCTTAGATGTATTATTATGGTTCCACACATGGTAACCTTTCGGTGATGCCTCCATAAAGACTTATTAACTAAATGAAATGACGTATAGATGATTTGTGTAGTCTGATAAAATAGTGAATCAACATCAGAGATGACTACCTCAATGTGATCCAAAAATATAACTATGTCTTCCTTTATGGATAAATATAATCATGTGTAGTAATTAAACGGAACCCCCTGTTGAGGTGTGTTGAATTTACCCTTATGAATATAATTTATTTTAAAATGATCCAAATGAAAGTGGTAGGACATGTGTATGGAATGATATTTTTTTTGTATATAGAATTAACTATTTTAAAGTATTGTTAAAAATATCTAATGTATATTTTGTAGATGGTATGAGTTTAATGCTTTTTATGACCATTCCATTACACTATGTTGGGGGTGACATAAGAGACAATATTAAGGTGTCCTTGGATGGGCTAGTTGAGAATAAAAATTAGAAAATGTAATTGAATTTTAATACAGTGGGGAGATAGATGGCCTCTTTTATACGTTACTATTACTATCTCATTGACAATTTTCCTTTATATTAACCATGATAAATACTTAGTTCCATATGGGATTACCTTGGACGGGTATGGTGGGAAATTTTTGTATACCATTCCCCAAGAGATACATTGTTCTCTATGTGGAATACCATGTATTGGCTCATGGATATATATATATATATATATATCAAAGTTTGAGAGTGATAGTTATGTTAATAATATGGAATGGTTTGGATGGACACATATGGTGATGGATTTTATAGTGCAGATGGAGCGATACATGGGATCCTTTTTGGCGAATGCTTTGGATAGGCTTAGGATGAAAATTCATTAAAACTATTTTTCTTCCAAAGACAATGAAATGTATTGGGTTAATTATATTCATTATACATGAAATTTATGATGGACCAATTATATATCTATGATCATATTCCATAAGAATTATGAAACCCCTTATAAGTATATATGGATGTCATGGGTTTATGCCTCAGGTCTATACTATTAAAATGTATATATATATCTGTTTATATGTATATGAGGAATATATATATATATATAAATATACGTATACATATATATATATATACATGTAGGGTGAAATATATTCACAGACACATGGCTTATGCAGAAGTTGGTGGTGTCAGTATGGTGTCCCAAGAGGAACCCAATCTGATGTGATATATTTATTTTATATCTTGCATTTTTTATTAATCGGACAATACACATAGTATATACACTTAGATGATATTTTAAGACTCCGTTTTTGGTGGCCTATTAAGTATATCTCACAAATTATTAGGTCCACTAGTAGGTACCTGGACGGACTATATAGAGATTGATATGTATAAGGGTAAGCATCCATTATTAGATGTCTAACATACAATCCGATGATGGATTAAGTGAGAATAATTCTGATCACATACTCATAATACTAGTGGATAAATATGTTGGTATTTTAATATTTTTTAGAGCATGTTGAATATACCTATAATTTTTATTCCATGTACTTTCCATTTTTTATTGCATAATGATGTGACTATCATTTTTATATATGATATCAATTCATCTCCCTCTGGTTTATTATATCTATAAGGTTTATATTTTCACTGATCATTTATTATGTTTTTTTAATGATTACTATTATTCTACACTATTGTTCTACATTCTTTTCATGAGGGTATAATCTTTCCACCATACCATCATATAACCATTCTACTAGTCCATAACCACATGCATATGGGGGAGCTCTTGAGCCATGTCTGAAACTGATTTTGGTTACTTATAAGAAAACTAGGCCTGGAACACTATAAAGTGGTATCAATGGTCTTTTTTTCCTTTCACATTCTATTTGGGTACAATAAATGAGATTATAAATTTTAACTAATATGGTTACGGGAATGTTTTAGGGAGTATCTCATAGAGATATAAGGAAATGAAAAATTAACTATGTTGTGGTATTGTTGTTTTGCGTTGTTCTTATTATAATTCCACTGATTTCACAATTTGTGAGACACATTAGTTATGATATTTCATATTATTTTGATTTTTCTTTTTATATTTCCATTGTGAGGCATGGGGGTATCACCTCATGAGTCATTTTAGGAACCCAGGTATTTACATTCCATGCTTATTCCATTCAAGATTTATGTTACTTTTTTCATTTTCTATTGTGTATTATTAGTGACTTCACAATTTTATTTAATAATGATCTAATGTTTCTTATGGGGATAAAATAAATTGTATGAATTAATGTGTTGACATTAATCTAAATATTTTTTCTGATATATCATGAAGGTGTCACATTAATTTACCAATTATTCCATGTTTGAGCAATGTACTATTTGTTCCATGGGATGAAAGTTTAAATGATTTTGATTCCATGAATTCTATTTTTCATTTTATAAATCATTTAATTATATAAATTAGGAATGGTAATTCATTTATGCCCATAATATTACGTGACCTATTACATCCTGATATCAGTTGTAAGGGTTAGGTTATAGTTTAATGACATGCCAATTGCAATATATAAATTTTATGACTTTATAACAAGGGAATGGTGACTCATATTTCTATAAGAATACATATATATATATGAAAATGATTATTAATATAAATAAATAAAAATTCCAAAATAAAATTTGTTAGCATTAAATAGATATTCAAATTTTAAAGTAAAGTGGTTTCCTTTTTAATGTAACGTTGAAAAACATATACTATGAACTCTACTTCACAATGTAATTACCTAACCTTGAGATGAACTTAGTAGTGGGATTTATCCAGTGTCTCTTATGATCTCTTGGATCTTTCTTATTAATTAGTCCTTAGTTTAATAGATGATAGAGGGTGAGAATCTTATATAGGAAGGAGTTAACCTATACTATTATGATATCTGTGACACTAACTCTATAAACCCATATACGAGACATGTATTTTGAAATTTTATAGGTATTCCACAACCACATCCTAGAGTTGTGCTCCAGTAGTGTGGTGAAAACTGTGATCTAGAGGTGGTTGGCCCTGATCCACCAACGGGACCCACTATTCTTCCACTAGATGCACCACATTCTATTACTCTATTGGATGAAAAATCATATTTCTGATAGATATTTATATTCCTCCTTCAATCCATGAATGGAGTAACATGACCTAACCACACTACGAAAGATTTTACATGAGAATTTTAGTAGCAATACCCACAAACTTTCTCTGGGTATGGTCATCCTAGTGTTCTTGAGTCATGGATAGAGACACATATATCCAACTTCATGAAATTAGAGATTCCCCTAAAGTGGCGGGTCAAACTAAAAACCTATATATATATATATATATATATATATTTATTCTTCCTGGTAGTTTTGGGACAATATCACCCAGGATAATCGACATTATGTTATGATTTGTGAAGACTTCTCAACAACATTCAATTATTACTTCATCCTTCACATGCTAATAAGAGATCGTGCTATATAATATATAAACATTCATAAATATGATATTTTTATAATAAATAATTATTCATATTTCATTGAGATTCATAATTTTTTACAAACTCATTTTGGTGAATACTTGATGATAATAATATGGTTTGACGATGGGCTTATATATTCCACCAAATCATTGGTAAATACCTTTAATGATGAAAACCATTTTCAAGAGAATTTGAATTACCTCATCTTTTAGTTGAACAAAAGTGAAGATGGTTTTATGTGATAAGGTGGTTAAGTAATTAGATCGGGAGGCATGTTTTCTAGAATCGAGAGAGATCAATTTAATCTTTTTTTGAAATAGATCCGGTCAGACGACATACCCTCAAAGTTACATGGCACACCCGCATTGTGGAAGGGATAACTGTAAGTGTCTTGAGTGAACAAGGAATCCAACTGAGTATTGACCATAAGGCATAATGAGACACCATCATCATTTTATCTGAGCATTCCTACTGGTTTCTAGTGATAGTGAATATATATAGACTCCACATTATGGTAAAGGATTAATAACTCTATGTTAGATAGGGAGTAAAAAATACTATTTACTAAACAGTAAACATTTGTGGACATGGTAAATATATATATACTTTTGATATATAGCACTAATAGTGATGACCTACCATGGTTAGTCTGGTTTCATCTCAAGGTCATTGATCGACACATATCTATTCATTATAGACTACTACTAAGGTGTTGTGTCCTTGGTCATACACATTTTGAGGTATTACTCTTGTATAAAATGAATTATATTCTTACTTATTTTATTTTTTTCACTTTTTATTCCATTATATTTGTGGAAAATAAAGAAATTATGGGATTGGAAATATTGTACTTTTTTGGTGTAATGACACTTAACTCACTCTCTGATATATCATCTGAGTGCATACTCAGAAGTATATAATATCCCATTGAGATAGGTTTTTATATTTTTTTCACGGAACATTCTTGTCTTTGGATGATTGGATTTGACATCATATTCAGGATGGACTTGATAGTTTCTTACCATATTCATGTTGATTCCTATAACAAGAGGTTTTCCATCACATAACCCAAGGGATGTACATATATTCACATGGGAAATTTGGATTTCCATTCAAGTCAGATGGGTCAGAGAATCAAGGGTTGGGTTGAGAGACATGCCAGATTAAGATTTTTTTAATAGAGATAATGGATCATAAAAAGCATACTTCCCCCAAATAGTTCATTTTTTTTGTAGAAAGTATTCCATGAAATATATTTATGTATACCTCCATTACAAGTGGAAGATTTCCCTATTGAGAAACTACAAAGAGATTATGTAGTGCACATTTCTCTTTATAGGGTATCACCAACTGATATTTCATAACTTATAAATTAGCTAATGGAATTGGATGCTAGGGGTTTCTTATGAGCCAATAATTGAACATGGGTTAACCTATTTTATTTTCTATGAAGGTGGTTGGGAACCTCATTCCTTTTATGGATTATCACTATTTGAACCATATAATAGTTAAGAGATTATATCCACATCGATGAATAGAAGAAACTTTCAACCATCTCCTAGGAGTGATAGTTTTCTCTAAGATTTATTTGAGGTCAGGAAAAAATGAGATTTTTAGGCCATCCAGCATACTATATACAACATTATAAAGAAGATATTGATATTATGGGTATTTGGTAATGTTTTTTGGTCTTATGAATATTCTAGATGTTTTCCTGGCCCTGGAAAATCTATTTTCCCACATGTGTATGAATTCATTTATGGTACTCCTCTTGGATGAAATCTTGGTGTTCTCTTATTTCTGACATAATCACTACACACATATTGAGATTTTTATGAATAAAGAGATATAGAACCATCTAAAACTTTTCTAAACAAATTCCACTTTTTGATTGATAATAATTACTCCCTGGGTCACAAAATCATAGAATAAAAAGTATATATTACCTTATAAAAGGTGTGAAATATGTTTTATTGGGAACATCACATGAATGTTTTTCATATACGATGTTTCTTGGGGATCACTAGCTATTAAAGTCATTTCATTGAATAATTTTCAGGCATATTGGTGTCTTCCATTGTTCTATCTGAAAGGGGTTTTTTATTGTTTGAATCTTGCATGAAAGACTTTCAAGAGTTGAAAGGAACATGGACTTTAGTGCAGATCTTGATTCTTCTGTAGTTAGGGAGAAAATATATAGTATATAATGATGCCCTAGGAATCCAGATAAGTGTATTTATGTTGTAGGGGGATCAATTTATGGCGTACAAGTCCCTCTAGATGAGATTTGATGAGTAGAATTACACTATGAAAAACCAAGTGATGGAAGCTTTGGATTATTCCTTACGCCGTTGGATGAATTGTCTATTGGGAGAGAAGTTCACCATTACAAGGACCAAAAAAGGCCTCCAATACATTTCCAAATAGATTGTTTTGATTCATATGTATGTAATATTAATATATTAACATAATTAAATCAATATTGAGCTTGGTTATACAAAAAACTAGGGAAATATATTTGAAGAATCCCTCAGCAAAAAATCTCTGACACAGGCTGTCCCGGAGGTCGGTAGTGTGTGGAAGTTAATGGCCCTCTTTTTTGTGATTCACATAAAGTTACAAGGACATTATCTAAAATAAGTACATACATTATAATATGTGAAATCACCACTTATAATATTGGAAATGAAGAAAAATATTTTTGATTGATAAGGCTTATTCATAAAGAAGAATGTATTGGTTATGAACCACCACCTCGTTGGGTTATAGTTGAGGATGCGATTAAGAACATTCATGGAATTATCTAGGTTCATTTGAACATAAAAGAATAAATGATGAGGGAGTATCATGACATTATTTATTCAGTAAATTTGGGGTACAAAAAGATATAAAAATACATATATCATCTATATTGGTGACCATGTTTGAAGAGACAAATCATAAGTTTTATCACAAGGTATTTTACTCATTAGTAAGTGAAGGTGGATAAATAGTTTTATGATAGACTTATATATAATCATTAGCTTCTAGAGTAAAAGATGAAAATTTTCACCATGGATTTTGTAATGATTTTTCCTAGATACCCATATATATGTGATGTGGTGTGGGTGATCATCTATAGATTGACCATTTTTTCAATATTTGTTCCTATCTAGGAGACCTTTTTCATTAATTTTCATGGTAGGAATTACATTCAAGAGATTTTACACCTTCCTGGTGTTCCTTATTTTGTCATATCAGATAGATATGCTTAGTTTAAATCATAGTTTTGCGAGGGGTTGTTGAACGTACTAGGTTTATAGGTTCTTCTAAGTACCACATACCATGATCAGACCAATAGATAGTATGAGTATATGATACTGGTGTTAGAGGACATATTTGAGTTGCATCCATGATTTTGGAGGTTAATAGTTAAATCACCTACTATTTGTCATTTTTTATATAAAAAAATCATTCAAGAAACTGTTCTGATGTCTCCCTATGATCCCTAATATGGTAAACATGTCTTTCACCATTGTGAATATTATAGATAGGGGAGTTAGTGCTACTAGAACCTACTAGTTGCCATTTTTTCAGTATATGCATATGTATTATACTAATCATCATCATAATCTAGAGTTTGAGGTGGGGAAACTTGTATTCATATGAGTTTATTTTATATTGGTTCATAGATGAATTTAGTGATAGTGCATGATATCACTTAATTATGTTTGGCCATTCGAGATCTTAGAGTGATTTGGTCAGGTATCCAATTAGTTTTCTTTAATGCAATGGTACTAAAAAATGAAAAATTTATCCCATATATCATAGCATCACTATTATTTTCTACCAATATCATTCCTTTTATCCAGAGTATATAGTTCAATAAGAATATTCATAATTTCATGATAATCCTATTTTTATCATTGATAAGAGCATAAAGGCTCTTCATGGCATGATAGTTAATCTAGAATGGGTGTTATAGAAGCAAAAACAAATAATGGATGAGAAATGAGATCATGGAAGTTGGTATACATGATCATTGGAAAAATATTTTCTAAACCAATGTTTTACAACCCTCGAAATTGAATACTAGGGACAATTTTTTTAAAGAGGGGAGTTGTATCATCCTGAATTTTTCAGAGATAAGAATATAAAAAAATTTATTCAAAAAAACTCTCATTATATACCAGTAAAGTTCTTAGGAAGGTAAGATGAAGTTAAGAATAATATGGGTATCATTTGGAAACATGATCTCCAAATTTTTGACAGGAATCCTGAATCTTTTAGATAGCTCCTGGTTAGTTCTAAATTTGAAACGAAGTAATCCATTTTTGGAAGCGAACTACAAAGGGGTTAATGTATAGTTATAACCACGAACCTTAAGTTGAAATGTAGTTTGGCATACTCTAGTAGGATATAAGGGGTCACATTCTTAATGAAACATAATAGGTCATGACTCACTATTTATGTGAATAGTTTGGAAAATGATGTCTCTAAAAAAAAATTGAGAAAAGTTGATTTTTCCCATATAACCATTTTTCTTATCTCGCCTTTTTTTCCTCACCATTCACATGAATAAAGTTTACTAGTCATGGGAGCTCTTCCTTATCCTACAACTTAGACTTTGATCAAGTATCTTCGTTAGAGGTTTGATTCCTTCTTCATCTGATCTGTTGGATGACCAATATGAATCTATTCATCCGTCTTCCTTCCATTCTTAGTTTATTTCCTCATTATTAGTAATATTTTGTTGCGAGATAATTTGTCCTATTTGTTGGGAATTTTTCAATTTTGATAATTTATCCCTATATACATTGAATTTGATGCTAATAACTATATAGGGATTATTTATAATCCTAAGGTAGGTAGCTTAATTATTTTACCCTACTATATTTTTTAATTGTATGATGCACTTTTGTGCCAAAATCAAGACACTTACAGTGAAAATTATTATTTTTTTATTATCAAAAATAAATTTTGTTTCCATGCTTAGTGTAGTCCAAAAAACATGCGAATCAAAATCCTAGGTTTACAACATCTATGTGATCTTCCCACATTGGTGATTTTTCCTTAATTTATTACTAGATTCATTCCATGGAATGAAATTGGACCACCAATTGACATTGTGTTGAATTTACCATTGTGAATGTAATGTATTTTGAATTGATAAAATGGAAAATGTTAGGTTGTATTTATTGATCATTTCTCTCAATGTGGTACCTTGAATTAGCTGTGTTTAATGAATTAGCCAATTTTTTTAAAATTTATTATTTGAATTTGAAATGTTTAATGCTCGCTATAAAAAATATATTACACAAAGTTAAGGGTGATACAATGGTACTGATTAAGATTGCCTTAGATAGAGTCATTGGGATTAAAAATTAGAAATTTAAATTGAATTGAAACTCAATGGGGTGATACATGGTTTCATTTATGTAATACCTTATATGGGAACAACGGGAATATTCCATTACATTACCCATGAAAGAAACTTGGTTCCTTGGTGGATTTACTTAGATGGGCTTAGTAGGAAATATTGTTATACCCTAAAATGAGTGACACATGGGTTCCTATGTTTTTCAACTCGGATGAGATCAAAGTGTTTTACCTGTATGAAATTTTGAGAGTGACAATTGTGTTCTAAATAAATATGTCTATAGAAGGACACCTTCATTGAAGGGTTTTATACTGAACCTTTATTGATATCTAGTTTCCTCATTAGAGAAATCCTTCATAAAAAATCTAAAATACATATTATTTAAAACAAGGGGGAATATTCCAAAAGAAAAAAGAGTTTTTTGTTTGGTTTATGATTTATACTAGGTTTTTATGATGGTATAGTTATATCTACCTTCTAATATTCTATGAGGGTTATGAAAACCCTTGTATGTATTTATAAATTACCTGGGAGAACTCCTTGGACCCTGTTTCTTACAATGTATCAATATATTAATTAATACATATCAATATATATAAGTAATATATGTATATATATACATTAATATATATATAAATATACAAGTTGGGTGGAATTTGTTCAGAGACATTTAGCTATGGTTGAAGTAGGTAGTGATAGTTGGGTATCCTGTGAGGAACTAAATCTGATGGGATTTATTTCTTTTTTCTATGTTTTATTAATTATTTCACGAACAATTCTAATATTATAAGAAATGGCTGGATAGTTCGAAACATCATTTCTAGTGTCCTACTCACTACATCTCAATCCATATCTTGGTCGCCGGTTGGTACCCAAATATACCTTATGGATGCAGTTTGGGATGACAGAAAACATCCAGTATTTGATTCATAACTTATTATCATATGATGTAGTATGAAAGAAGAGAACAAAACCTATTATATATATATATATATTGAATTGGATATAGATTTTGGTTTTTTTTTGTTTTGAATAAAATGCTACATGGGAATGCTTCTTGTATCCCATGTACTTCCAATTTTTTATAGCATAATAAAATAATTACCATTTTTGTATATGATGTTGATTTATCATCTACTGGTTTTTTATATCGTGATGGTTTATATTTTCCTTGTTAATTTATTATGTTATTTATACTACATACTATTATTTTACCCCACCACGCTTCACTCTGATCGTGAGGGTTTAGTCAACCCACCATACCACTATAGACCATCCCTTCTAGTCGGCATACTGTAGCCTATGGGGAGATTCTCTTGAAGAGATGTCACCAAATAGGATTGGTCACAACTAATAACCTAGGTCTTATACACAAAAGTATTCATAAGACATGGTTAAATTATAGTAAAACATAAAAATGTTGATAATGTCACGTTATGGATTATGCTCACTCCTTAATAACTTTCATAACATCTCATGAGATAAAAACATTACACAGCTCCTTGGAGAACTATATGGGTACTCCCATAATATTATTTACATGATTATATATTTCAAACAAGGAAATCAATAATTAAGGTAAAACATATTAATTACCCCTTTTATGCAATGGGTTTCAATATCATTCTCCATATCAAAATCGAAAGATATTTCATAATGAGTGAATATTATAAATGAAAATAAGGCATGAATTATATATCAAAAGGAAAAGAAAACAAGATAGGTATATATATTAGAGAAATATATTCAAAATTTATATTAAATCCACAACATTATATAGATATATAATTTGTGTTAGAGAGAGAAAGGTGACAACACAAATAAAAAGGTTTGTTTGGAGAGATACGTAAACTTGTGATTTAGAATAATTTTATGCATGCACTAAATTTCAAGAATATTCTTATTATATTTATTAATTACATAATTTTGAATTATTTACCTTAATATTTAATTAATTAAATTTCTATTATGTATATTTTCATTTTTTTGAATGAGATATAATATTCATTTTTTCTTTTCCTAGAGTATTCGTTTCATGGTTCATATGTCAGATCACATTTGGATTTTCATTAATGTTCAATCCAAATGGGACTGTAACAATAATAGTGAAATGAAATATTAATGATATCCATCCAAAACAATTAATGGTCGTAAATATCATATTATTGTCAAAAACATGAACTATTCACTGTAAAAAAATGTCAAAGTTACATAGTTAGTTTATTTAGGTGGGTTTACCAGCCACGAAGCACTGAACACATTTTATTTACTATGATGGACATATATTCAATCCAGAACTTGAAATAAGGTATAATATATATATTATAATATTATTGAGGCGTCATAATATTTTAATGACCAACCTTGATGGTGGCGGAGAAAAAAGAAGTGCATTGTTCTTGGTGGTAGCTAGCCAATAATATTATGAGAAATATATTATTTAAAGAATAAAAATTAAGGGACGGTATGAGAGGGACATTCAACTAACACAATAATATTAAAACATATTAATAACACTATTTTCATTCTTTAATTTCAAATGTAGGATCTGAGGAAAATGTAGAAGAGGAGACAAATTTATGATATGTAGTTTTGGAATAATAAATCTTGAATATCGACTCCTTCAAAGACTCCTTAGAGAAATTTTAATTGGAAATTCACTGAGATAAAAAAAAAGACTTGTGGATGAGGATTGGGATTGGAATTTGGAATAACATTATCAAGGCCCATTGCTAATAAATTCGGTGGATATGGTGCATTGTTTTTTAATATTAGATGAGGGAGTTTATTGAATATTATATTCCTTACATTGTTATTATTTCCCAATACTAACCATAATAAAGATTCGTGTGACTATATATATAAAATTTTCTGTGTAATTGATAACTAATTTGAACTTACATAATCCTTTGATCAAAATTTCATGTATCAAACTTATCATTTTAAATACCATTTTCTCCATATTAAACTATTCATCAAGAATTAAAATATTTTATAAAAATTAAAAAAAATATTTCCCACCAATTTATTGATCTATATATTTAAAAAATGAAATACATTTTATGATAATAAATTTCAAAATAATATAAATTTAATTTTGTAGAAAAATTACTCAATTTGGTAAAAACATCCAAGTGTAATATTGTATTTAATTTTCTAACCAATTTAAAAATTAATTATGGTCTCATAAAACTATCTTATCATCATTAAATACCATAATATTAATTTTTAAATACATTTTACCAAAATATTAATACCGTAAAATCCTTAATTTTTTTAGGAAAGTAAAATTTAAATATTTATGTCTTTTAAAAATACAAACAGTTAAATCAATATTTTAAAAAAAATTATTTACTTGTATCATGGTATAAATATATCATATTTTCATTATCTATGATACCAAAACCTTATTTAACACCTCCATAGGTAAGGTTACAATAATAATAGTTAGGTTACTATATATAAAAATAAAACTACTATCCTAATGGTCATGTTACTCTTCCAATGCTCAAATTACAATTCAAATGGTAAGATTTTCAATGGTCGTATGGGGTACCAACTTCATATAATTACCTCATATTCAAGTTATTATTCATTTCCAAACAAATTTTATCTAGGTTATATATATGTTTATTTAAAATATGATTATTATATTACATATATTTTTTCTCGTTTTTATTATGTTTTTCATCACTGTAGTTATTTTTTTGGAGACTGATCATGTCATTTTTTTTATTTTTGATATTTTTTTTTCTATTTTTCATCCCATGTAAATATTTTCAATTCTTCTATACATTTTTTTTTCTGTATGTGTAATTTTAAAATTATTATAATAAAATGTTGTTTTTTAACATTTAGTTCTTGTTCCTTATAGTACATTACTAAATTTGATAAAATTATAATAGTAAAAATTCCATTAGGAAATTACGGGTCGATACATTTTTAAAAAATTAAAAAAATTCACCCACACATTTTCATTATATATACCATGTTGAAAGAATTGAAGTTTCTTCTACTATATAACTTCCTAAAATACCCATGCTCACTCCTCATACATATGGTCTCTTCATAGTAATTTTATTAGGTGATTTATCTTATTGTGTGTGACTTTATATATATATAGTCCACTGTCTATACTAGTATCACCTCATAAGAGTGATGATTTTTGTAAGAACCTGGAGCATCCGTTTCAGGTACGGATCTCTTTTACGGGATTTTTAAGGAAAAATGGAGAATCTGGAAATTTTCAGAGTACACGCCATGTAAATTATGAGTACACGCCGTGTACTCCTCAGCCACTCAAAGCTGTGTGTTGGCCGAGACCGGGCCACACACAGGGTGTGTAGGGGTGACATGGGGGCCGATTTTGGTGGAGTACGGAAAAACCCACTACACACCATGTACTTTTTTTATTTCATTAATCGACACGGGGTCACGCCTAATGACCGTAAACGTCTTCTTATCTGCCTAAGACTATCCAGAACGTCCAAGAAGGCTGATTCTTCTCCGAGCAACCGATCCGTCACCGGTTGTTCGAATTAAACTCTGTCGGTTGCAGAAGAATCATAGCGGTGAGTTCTTGGTTCTTCTTTAGCATCGTTTCCTGATTCTTCCTCTCATGTAAGTTATCTGAGGTTGAACGTTTTAGACGTTTTTGCAGGTCTACTCTATTCTAGGACGATTCATGGGCCGAGGTTTAAGTGTATTGATCTCTAAGGATCGATGTAGGTGGTTTGTTTCTCTACGTTGAAGTTCTTTGAGCTTTTGTTGCAAAAGTGATGGATACCCATGTGTTGGGTATCCCGAGCTTAGGATTTTGATCCTATTTTTTATCTTCCATAGATTTCTTGTTAGCTTATGATGAATTGCTGCTAATTTATACTTGGTTGCATGTTTGAGGATCACCCCATGGGTGTTTACCTCTCCCGTTTGGCTGTTTATCGCCGTTTGCCACCATTTCCATGAGGCAACCCTATTTCAATTGTTCGTTTCCTTATTATCACTGATTTCATGTGTTTCCTACTATTGGAATGCTTTTGAAGTACGGTAGCTATTAGCCATGTAGTTGTTTAACTTACATAGGGCTACTAACCGTCGATTACGCACGACTGTACTGCTCAGGGTTGTGAGAACCTCGTGCGGTAGATCAAAGAGGGAATAGACAATTAAGTGCTTCACTAGAGGGTCTATTGGTTTTAGTTTCGTACGAAGGACCTATGGTAATAGGACTTTGTGCTTCCAAAGAGTTTTCTTAGTTACCCACACATAGAGACCACTGGAGGAATTAGACATAAGTGCTTCCTCAGAGAGTCTGTAGCTATCGTTGCAATAACATAGAGGAGTTGACGTGAGAGCTTCCCAGAGTGTCTGTGCATTGTCTGATTACTAGACTATAGAGGTCTGCCAGTTTAATCCACCCAGAGAGTCAGTGTGAATTTTGATGGTTGGTTGTGACGAGTCCACCAATCCAATGAACAAGATTGGGTTTTGTACTGATTGTGTTTATGTAGTCTTTTTAGATACCTGCTGTGTTACTTTCTTATCATGGAATATAAAACATGGCTATTTTTTACTGGTTTTGTAATTAAATTAATGTGAATGGTAATTGGTAGAATTGTTTACTGCATTTATTTACCTTTACTTTTTCTATATCACTCACTGAAAGTAGGGCACAAATCTTGTGGTGGTTGCCTACTGGGATTAGTCTCACACCCTATTTGGGTCCTGCTTTTCGGCTCAAATAGATGATATGGTTGCAGGTATAGGTAGGGATTGTGGCCCTTCTACCTCAGGTACTTGATTTCTGGTCGGAGCTAGAGAGCATGGGACCGGGACTTGGCCCGCGATGCTGCTGGAGTTTCTGTTTACATTTAGTACTTTGGTTTCAGTTGTATTTCAGCACGTTGTTTTTCTTACTACTTTCCATATATAAATGTACCATTCTACATCATTATTATATCAGACATTGCTTTTACTTTTAGTTCAGTTGTTGTATGCTATTTACTACTTCCTCTATTGTTTATGCTTATTCTTCAGCTTCATACTTTACCAAATGAGGTCATAGTTTCCCCACTGACTCACCAAGGCCCTCGCTGCTAGTCGGTATCCTCTAGCGTTTGGGAAAACGTGCTTGAGGTCATGTGGAAAACCAGGTACGGGGCACCAGTTATGGGGCTCCGGACTCGGGTCGTTACAAAGTGGTATCAGAGGAGTTTTCTTTCCTTACAATTGCTTACTGTTTTGCGACAATATCCGGGGATAAGAAGAAATGGGTAGTTAGTACTTAACTGTGCCCGGGAGTAATTAACCAGTGTACAGGGAAAATCTATTTTACCTCGTAATTGCAATTTTCAGTTTTTGCTGGTGTTAAAGTTTATTATATTTTACCGTTGGGTGATGCACATGTTTTTTGTTGTTACAGTTTATATGATTATGGTTCTATTTGGTTGCAACCTGATGAGATGAGGGTATGCCATCTCATGCATCATATAGGCACTGGGTAAAAAATCAATTGTCATGCATTTTACCATGCCATCTAGGGTGCATTAGAATTGCATGTTGTTTTGATAGATGTCATGATAGATTATGCATGCCGTTGTGGTAGTTTCTATGATAGAAATATTTGTTGCGCTGATAGAGTACCACTTCTTTTACAGCCTGTTTAGCATTGGCGCCAAGCTATGGTCTTGGAGGTGTTATGGGCCCTCGAGGATCGTAATTTAAAAGATCATTGTTTTTATGCTCTTTACTTGTTGTATACATTGTTATGATTCCAAGATTTGATTCGCGGGGAGTATGGGCCCCCACGGATTGGAATTTGGCACATAGCTGTTTGTTTTTCAGTGTTTCTGGCATTCAGAGTAGTTTTAAAGCTACTGCCCAGAAAAACCCCGAATACACGACGTGTACATTATTCATACACATAGTGTAGTTTTTAAACTGAGTTGTTATCTATGTGAACAAAAACATGGGGTGGAGGAATATATTTGGGGACACGCCGTGTACCATAAGTACATGTTGTGTAGTAGTCAACCGTGTACCCAGACGGGTCACAAACAACACGGGTCAGGGAAACTTGTGTAGTACATGCCGTGTGTTATAATAACACGCCGTGTAGTTTCTTCTAGGTACCCGACCGTGTCACAAACAACACGGGTCGGTGTCATATTCTCGGATACACGCCATGTTTGTTCAGAACACGCCGTGTAAGGGGTTAGACATGTGTCCGGCCGTGTAACCTACTACACGAGCTGCCAAAGCCTGGCTTGTACACGCCGTGTCCTTAGTGCACACGCCATGTAGTTTAGAATTAGGAGGACCGTGTAGGTTAGCCGTGCAAGGAGACTCAGGAAGGGAAGTGGATTTCAAGTACACGCCGTGTTTTGGGACAACATGCCATGTAGTCTGGAACGTTACACGACCAGTGGTGGAAGAATTACACACCCATGTAAAAGGCTTTAACAAACACGCCGTGTAGTTTAAATACACGCAGTGTAGTTCAGTTTTTAAAATTTAAGTGTTTCTCTCTCCTGTAACCGTTTGTACTCTTGTGTTTTCTATCCATGTTGATCCTAAATCGGAGGCGTTATTTTGTTCTTTTACGGATATGTCACCAAGAAGTCCTCCCGTTGCACGTCAAGAACTAGGCGGTGACCGTACGCCTGATACGACAGACTAGGGACTACGAGTAGTTCTGCTGATTGTTATGGATATGGAACCTACAATGATTCCGGACACTGGTGTGGATGCTCAGTTCAGAGAGGGTTTCATGAGGTTCATGTAGACCTTCCAGGGAGCTCAGCATCCTGCCCCGTCTATGGCAGAGTTGACGCGAGTCTTCCAGTAGCAGTATCCTCCCACTTTCACAGGGGATGGAGGAACTTAGGTTGCAGAGTCATGGATAGAAACCATGCTTTCCATCTTCGAGCATCTTCAGACACCCCCAGATAGAAGGGTAAAGCTCGTGACTTACATGCTACAAGATATTTCAAAGAGATGGTGGGATGT
Source organism: Viscum album (assembly GCA_963277665.1). NCBI lineage: Eukaryota > Viridiplantae > Streptophyta > Magnoliopsida > Santalales > Viscaceae > Viscum > Viscum album. The sequence continues at coordinate 2,002,609,118 of OY728157.1, forward strand.
AGTCTCACAGGCAGGGCGCCAACAGACTATGGATTGGGATGAATTCTAGCATTCGTTCTACGTCTACTTCTATCCAGTGACGCTGAGGGCCGATAGAGACAGGGAGTTCATGAACCTACACCAGGGTACTCTTTCAGTTATGGAGTATTCCTCCCGGTTCACTGAGTTATATCGTTTTTCTCCCGTTATAGGAAATGACAAGCCTTTTTTGGTAAGGAAGTTTGAGGAAGGCCTCAGATAAGAGATCAGATTATAGGTGAACATTTTCCAGTTGACTTCTATTACTCTGATAGTAAACAAGGCACTAATCACTGAAAGAAATCTGAGAGAGGCTGGAGCTGTTGACCAGGGCGGTTCATCATCCAAGGCTGATTCATTTCATACTAACAGCAGGAAGCACCACCGAGAGTCTACTCGAGGTGACTTGAGGAAGCGAGGTACATCTTCTGGTAGACGGGATCTTCCTTCTGGAAACCCGGTGGTGTGCTATCAGTGCGGAAAGAGCGGGCATAATAAGCCTTAGTGCCCGAGAGATCCAGTGGAGTGCCGAGCTTGTGGCAAGATGGGTCATCTACAACGTTTTTGCAGGGTTCATCTTCCAGTGGATAGTGAAGGAGGATCTGTTTCTTACCCACATTCAGGAGCAGGATTACCAGTCTCGCAACAGACTGGGTGCTGGAGTTCTTCAGGTCGTGCAGGCCAAGGTATTGGTCATGGACGCAATAGTCAGGCTCAAGGGGGGTCATCTCAGGGATATCAGACTGCTACACAGGGCCGCGGTACTGGCCAGACGTTTTCAGTTGAGCAGATCCATCGGGAGCAGGATCCTAGACCTTCCACAGTCCAAGGTATGATCATAGTAGCCTAAATTTTATCTTCATCCCTTTTTGATACCGGTGCTTCACATAGCTTTCTCTCTGTTGCTGTCCTCCAAAGTCTGGATCTCTGTGTCTTTTCGTCTGCTGACATGTTGACTCTCGACACGCCCTTGGGAATGATGACATCTAGCGTACGTCAGTACAAGGAGTTCCCTCTCGAGGTTGCAGGGTATCGATTCTTATGGGACCTCTATGTCCTGAAAATGATGGGCTATGAAGTCATTCTCGGTACAGACTGGTTGGTTCCCTTCTAGGAAGTCGTCGATTGCTATCGCCATAGGGTGAGTTTTGTATCACCAGAGGGTGAATCTTTCCTTCATAAGGGTGAGTGGTATGTTCAGGCGAGTCGAGCCGGACTCGAGCATCATGGGCTAGGAGGAGTTATGGCCCAGATTTCTAGTCTTTATCTGGATGACCAGGGGACTTCATAGTTAGATTTTCCTCCATTGGTTGATCGATTTCCAGATGTATTTCTAGAATACTTTTTAGGTTTTCCTACGGAGCGTGAGGTGGACTTCTTGATTGAGCTCATGCCAAGTGCAGTACCGATGTCCATTCCTCCTTATAGAATGGCTACACCTGAGTTGTAGGAGCTCAAGAAGAAGTTGGAGGAGTTCTAGACAAAGGGATTCATCCGACCCAGTACCTCTCCTTGGGGTTCACCTATCCTATTCGTGAAGAAGGCAGACGGTACCCTTTGGATTTGCGTGGATTATCGGAAGCTGAACCAGTTGACGGTCAAGAACTGATATCCCTTGTCAAGGATTGATGATCTCTTCAATTAGCTTCGAGGATCTTGGGTGTTCTCTAAGATCAATTTGAGGTCCGGTTATCATCAGCTGCACGTTAGGCCTTCAGATATACCTCTAACAGCCTTCAGGAGCAGGTATGGCCTCTACGAGTATACGATTATGCCGTTCGGCCTTACGAACGCACCATCAGTTTTCATGGCACTGATGAAATGAGTGTTCTATCCTTACTTGGATTCCTTCATCGTGTTCTTTGTGGACAATATCTTGATATACTATCACACTCAACACGACCATGCAACCCATCTTGAGATCGTGTTGAGTACACTGAGGGAGCATCGACTTTATGCTGAACTCTCAAAGGTCTGCTTTTGGATGGACAAGATTCACTTCCTGGGTAATTTCATCTCAGAGACAGGAGTATCAGTGGACATAGAGAAGGTGCGAGTAGTAGTTACCAGGGAGCATCCAAAGAACGTCTTCGAGGTACGGAGCTTATTGGGGATAGCTGGTTACTACAAGTGGTTTATACAAAACTTCTCACGCCTAGAAGAACCGTTGATGGGATTGAATAAGAAGGGGGTGATGTTTGTTTGGTTAGAAGCATGTGACTCAGCCTTCTAAGAGCTGAAGGGGAGATTGACTTCAGCACCGATTCTAGTTCTTCCAGAGTTGGGAAGGAGTTATATAGTTTTCTATGATGCATCTGGCATCGGGCTTGGAGCAATGCTTATACAGGAAGATCGTGTTGTTGCGTACGGATATCGGCAGTTGAGGCCACATGAGAAGAACTATCCTACACACGATCTGGAGTTGGCTACTATTGTTCATGCTTTGCATTTTTGGAGGAACTATCACATGGGAGATCATTTCATGGTGTATACTGACCAAAAGATCCTCAAGTACATCTTCAAACAGTGCGACTTGAATCTGAGACAACATAGGTGGGTCGAGTACCTACAATCTTTTGACTTCGAGCTTTCTTATACACCTGGGAAAGGCAATACTCTGGAAGATGCACTGGGAAGGAGAATTCAGTTGCAGGCAGTTTAGGAGGCTAGCAGTGAGTCCCAGCTCGTGGCTCTATTCTCTGAGATGCATCTGGAGGTGCACGACAGATAGGGTCAGACGGTTCTTTATTCTGTGGCTGTTACCTCTACCCCTTTGACCGAGTTCGAATGAGGTAGCTATCAGACCCTGAAGGCCTAGTCCTATGGGAGGGTGTGTCAGATGGAGACCCTAATATGGGTTGGACAGGGGGCAATGATGAGGTGATCTGTTTTCATGGCTGCGTATGGGTTTCAGCGGACATACGTGAGGAGATGATGCAGGAGTTTCATGCTTCAGCTTGGGCAGTTCATCCTGGTGTCACCAAAATGTACTGAGACTTACGTCGTCAGTATTGGGGGCCAAGTATGAAGAAGGATGTGTCTGGTTTTGTTATGCGGTGTTCCACCGGTTAGTAGTTTAAAGCAGAGAATCAGCGACCAGCAGGGCTTTTGCAGCAGTTACCCATTCCTTAGGGGAAATGGAATGATGTCACGATGGACTTCGTGACAGGTTTACCAAGATCGCCTCCAGGAAATGATGCAGTTTGGGTTGTAGTGGATAGGCTCATGAAGGTTTCACACTTCTTGCTAATCAAGAAGACCTTCAGTGTTGATGAGATGGGATAGTTGTACATCCGAGAGACTGTACGTCTGCATGGAGTTCCACACTCCATTTTTTCAGACAGGGATGCATGTTTTACATCACACTTTTGGCAGGGGCTGTAGAGGGCGTAGGGTACACAAGTACTTTTGAGTACCACATACCATCCCCAGACTGATGTCCAGTCAGAGCGTACAATCCAGGGGTTTTAGTATATGCTCTGAGCTTACATTCTAGACTTTGGCGGTTCTTGGGAGAATCATATTCCTCTGGTGCAGTTCTCCTACAACAATAGTTTTCAGGAAACTATTTAGATGGAACCTTACGAGGATTTGTACGGTAGGACATGATGCTCCCATTTATGATGGATAGAGGTAGGAGAGGCAGCTTTACTGGGACCTCGTCTTGTTCAGGAGACCTCAGAACAGATAGAGCTGATTCGGAAGAGGATGACGATAGCACAGTCTCAGCAGAAGTCTTATGATGATCAGCGGAGACGACCTCTGGAGTTCGAGGTCGGGGATCAGGTTTTCCTACGTGTTGCACCGAGGTTAGGACACAAGAGGATTTGGAGACATGGTAAGATTTCACCGAGATACATCGGGCCGTTTGAGGCTCTGGAGAGAGTCGGGCTTGTTGCTTACAGGTTGCAGTTTCCTCAGAGGTACCAGGCTATGCACGACGTCTTTCATATTTCTCAGCTTCAACGGTATTTATTGGACCCAACATATGTTTTTCTACCCGAGGAGGTTTAGTTGAATTAGGATTAATCTTTTGAGGATCATCCTATCAAGATTATTGATCATAGTGCAAAAGTACTCACTGGCCGGTCTGTTCCTCTGGTACGGGTGTTATGGCAGCACGAGCGTATACAGGATGAGACTTGGGAGAGGGAGGCTGATATGCGATCATAGTGGCCAGAGTTTTTCAAGGTTTCTTCTTCTAAGCCTTTCTAGGGAAATTCGGGGACGAATTTCTTTAAGGGGGGAAGTTTGTAAGAACCCGGAGCTTCGATTTCAGGTACAAATCTCTTTTACAATCTTTTTAATGAAAAATGGAGAATCTGGTAATTTTCAGAGTACATGCCCTGTACTTTATGAGTACACGCCGTGTACTCCTCGGCCACTTGAAGCTATGTTTTGGCCAAGATGAGGCCACACACATGGTGTGTAGGGGTGACTTGGAGGCCGATATTGGCAGAGTACAGAAAAACCCAGTACACACCGTTTACTTTAAGAGTACATGCCGTGTACCTTTTTTATTTCATTAATCGACTCGGGGTCGCGCCTAATGACCGTAAATATCTTCTTCGCCACCTAATCCTGCCCAGAACTTCCAAGAAGGCAGATTCTTCTCTGATCCACTGATCCGTCACCGGTTGTCCGAATCAAACTCCGTCGGTTGCAGAAGAATCACATCAGTGAGTTCTTTGTTCTTATTTAGCCTCGTTTCATGATTCTTCCTCTCGTGTAAGTTATCTGAGGTTGAACATTTTAAAAGATTTTGCAGATCTAACCCATTCTAGGCCGATTCACGGGCCGAGGTTCAAGTGTATCGATCTCCGAGGATCGAGGTAGGTGGTTTGTTTCCCTACGTTGAAATTCTTTGAGTTTTGGTTTCAAAAGTGCCAGATACCCATGTTTCGGGTATCCCGGGTTTAGGGTCTTGATCCTATTGTTTATCTTACCTAGGTTTCTTTTTATCTTCTGATGAATTTCTGCTAATTTATGCGTGGTTGCATGTTTGAGGATCACCCCATGGGTGTTTACCTCTCCCGTTTGGCTGTTTATCACCGTTTGGTTCTGTTGCCTTGAGGAAACCCTATTGCAATTGTTAGTTTGCTTATTATCACTGATTTCATGTGTCTCCTGCTATTGGAATGCTTTTGAAGGATGGTAGATATTATCCAAGTTGTTGTTTAACTTACTCAGGGCTGCTAATAGTCGATTACGCATGACTGGACTACTTAGGGCTGTGAGAACTTGGTGCGGGAGATCAAAGAGGGAATAGACGATTAAGTAGTTCCCTATAGGGTCTGCTGGTTTTAGTTTCGTATGTAGGACCTATAGTAATAGGACATTTTGCTTCCCAAGAGTGTTCCTAGTTACCCACGCATCGAGACCACATGAGGAATTAGACGTAAGTGCTTCCTCAGAGAGTCTGTAGCTATCATTGCAAGACCATAGGGGAATTGATGTGAGAGCTTCCCAGAGTGTCTGTGCTTTGTCGGATTACTGGACTATAGGGTTCTTCTCGTTTAAGACACCCAGAGAGTCAGTGTGAATTTTGATGGTTGGTTGTGACGAGTCCACCAAGCCAAAGAACAATCTTGGGTTTTGTACTACTTGTGTTTAGGTAGTCTTTTTAGATACCTGCTCTGTTACTTGCTTCTCATGGAATAGAAAGCCTTGCTAGTTTTCCCTGGTTGTGTAATTAAATGAATGTGAATGGTAATTGGTAGAATTGTTTACTGCATTTATTTACCTTTAGTTTTTCTATATCACTCACTGACAGTAGGGCACAAATCTTGTGGTGGTTGCCTACTGGGATTAGTCTCACACACTTTTTGGGTCCTTCTTTTCGGCACAAACTGATTATATGGTTGTAGGTATAGGTAGAGATTGGGGCCCTTCTACCTCAGCTACTTGATTGCTGGTCGGAGCTGGAGAGCATGGGACTGGGCCTTGGCTCGCGATGCTGCTGGAGTTTCTGTTTACATTTAGTACTATGGTTTCAGTTGTATTTAAGCACGTTTTTTTCTTACATCATTCCATAGATACATGTACCATTCTGCATCATTATTATATCAGACATTGCTTTTACTTTCAGTTCAGTTGTTGCATGCTATTTACTACTTCCGCTATTATTTATGCTTATTCTTCCACTGCATACTTTACAAAATGAGGGAATAGTTTCCCCAATGACTCACCAAGGCCCTTGCTGCTAGTCGGTAGCCTTTGGAGTTTGGGGAGACGTTCTTGAATTCATGTGGAGAATAGGGTACGAGGCACCATTTATGCGGCTCCGGACTCAGGTCGTTACAGTTTTCTAGTTATACCACCTCTGGAATTTGTACATTTTAGGGATATGGTATTTAATTTTCTAAGATGGATGCATGGGATATATTATGTATTTGAAATAATATCTAAGTTAACATTTTGTTTAGGACATATCATATCCATTTTACCAAATATGATGAATATATACTATGGATATATGTTTAAAAACACATATCTCCAGCCTCTAACTAAATGTCTCATGGATGATTTTCAGCATAACTATTATATGTATGCTAAAAATGATTGATGAGTCATTTTAAGGTCATACTCTTTTATATTATTTTCTTGACCAATTCAATTACCAATATATTGCATTCCGAAAAATCATCCCATCATGCTGGTGTTCTAACTCTCTTCCCAAAAAGTGATTTATATGGAGCAATTTAGATTTTTCATTGAAAATTATAGATGTATGAAAATTATACCAAATGAATATACTGATCTCATCAGCCATTGTATTACAATGATTATTATTTGTAATTGACTTACAACATCTATGTGACATCCTGACCTGGTTTCCACACACCAGTGCCTTGGGATGGTTCACTACATGACCTCATGTGTGCCTCCGCGTATGTCATCGGTTGTCGACTAGCAGTGATTGACTAATATCTAACATGGAGAGTCTATAACCTATTGATCACAATAATACCATAGATGAAACCAAATAAAAAAACCAACTAAAAAAATTATAAATAAAACAATAATAGTTTCACATGATCACCAAAACATGAAACACAATTAGTGAAACTAAACACTAGATATGTCATTCAAATACGTTTCATGTGTTAATATACAAAACCCAAAATGTATAACTATATAGAATACCCACAAACGAGCCTTGAATCTATGTTGGGATCCCACATCTAATCTTAACCCATCCTCATTCATCCAATAGAGGGACCTTTCCCTTAACCTATCATTCAACCATGATATCAATTCTGGTATAGATCAGGAATCCTGAGATGGGTGTGAGTACAACTCAGTATCCCACCGCCACCAATAGCTAAATACAATATCTATTCAAAAATAATGAATGAAGTTGTATAATGAATAAAATTAGAAGAATAATGTAAACAGTTTACATTAATTCATTTAGACATTATTTAGCCACATGGCTCCCTAGTTCCCGTAGACACCCAAACACTCAATACTTGTTTCATCCCTTGACAGAGACTGAAGAATACCCAAGGGATACACTCTATTTGAATTCCATTGTAATCATTCATCATTTAAATTCATATTTGATTTCCATTATTACCATTAATCTTCTCTATTCATATTTTAATGCCACTTTTACCATTTACAATCTCAATTCACATAATAATTTCATTATCATCATTTATCACCAAAATTCATTTCTAAATGACATTTTTATCAATCACCATCCCAATTCATTTCTGATTTCCATTATTATAATTCATAAATTTAAAAATATTTATAAATAGAGGCTTTCAAAATAGCATATCATGTCCCACATGTTATTATAACATATATCATGATATTAAAATTTCATATGTCATAAAATATCACAATCACACATAATTTTATTAATTAAATAACGAATTAATTATTCCAAACAATTTCATTAAATAATTTAATAATTAATTAATCACTTTAATGACATAAATTAATTCGGTAATTATTTAATCTCAGCAATTCCATTAATTAATTCAATAAATATTTAATAAAATCAATATCAAGAATTATTAGATTAATTAGTATCATAATTTCAATTAAAAATATATTAATTAATTAATCACATCAATTCTATTAATAAATTAAACGATAAAATAATCTAATTTTACAAATTTTATAATAACAACAATCACCGTTACCTAATTCAACAATTAATTAATCTAATTCAAAAATTTCATAGTAACAATAGTCACCCTTAATTAGTTAATCAATTAGTTAATCCAATTCATCAATCCGAATACACCCACATATATTTCAATAACTAGTAATTTTAAATACGCATCTCAAAATCCATAATTTCACAATTCCTCAATAAATTAATCTAATAAATAAATTAGTTAAATTTAATAACTGAAATTCTAATCATGAAATAAAAATTAAACAATTACATACATGTAATTTAAATTGAGAGTTTTAGATTTCAATAATAGACCTCCAAACTCATGCTTGATGATGAAAAATCACCTAATGATATACCCAATTTGAATTGGAATGACTAAAATTATGGAAAAGAACATGATCTCGATCCAAAACATATATCGATCATCAAAATTATAAATATCAATAAAACATAGATCTATATCTAGTTCCAAAAGTAGATAAAAATCCATATTTTAAATGGGAATAGGTGAAGTAGTTAGAGATATATCTAAATAGGACGAAAACACATTCCCAATGAGGTGCAGATCTTCAATATTCCCTTTGAATTTCCAAAAAAAGTGGTTAGTAGGGATTGTAACCAATATGGGAGCCTCTAAAAATTAATGATAATGATTAGGGTGGAGTTGGGTCTGATTAAGGGATAATACAGGGGGTGTGGGACATTTAAAAACAATTTACATGTTAATTAAAAACCCTACACAAGGTTTCCTAGGATGGGGTTCATGGTTTCCCAAACCAGGTGCCCAAACCATCTTACCTATATATTGTGGGTGGGGGTCAGTGCACAATATATTCAAATTCGGGGAAAGATTTGTCAAAATATACAGTAGCTATGAGAATCCCTTCAACCTAGGTTTTCATGGTTTGCTCGTCTTGGGCACATAGTTTGGAAAAACCATGCCCCAACAGTTCACTACCCATCCTCTATTAAAATTTCTAAAAATTCACCAAAAAATTCCCTAAGGGATTTCCAGAAAAGATTACTCAAAAAGGAAAAAGAGTACTTGTGAACAAGATTGAGCTATCTATATAGAAGGATGGGATCTTACAATATCCACACTATATAACATCTCATCCTCGATATATACTCACATGCATCACTAAGATTCAAATTCAAAAGGATATGTCCAAAAATCCATCATATTGGTTCATTCATTCTATGTTTACTCCTTAACCCATCCATGTTTCCATAATACATAAACAATCATCATGGAATTTCCCCTCACCACTTTCTCATTGTGAACCAAAACTTGTATCAGATGCTCCTAAAACGACACATCAGTATAAATCATAACATCATCCAAATTGATCACATGATAAGTGTTGATGTTATACTACTGAAGTTGGGACACCTGAAAAACATCATGCATAGTACTATAACTCTATGGAAGGGATCATCTTAATGTTATCAGCTCATTTATATTTACAAACTAAAATGGTCCAATTAACCGGGGCTCTATATTTCCCTTTCTATATATCAAGTGTTGACCCAATATATGTGAATCCCAATGGAATACAGGATCACAATCTATAAATTCATGGGTTCATCGATGTCTATTTTCATATTTCTTCAATCTAATCTAAGAACTATACATATTCTATATAATCAGACAATCCTAATATGATATCTCTTACACATGAATTTATCCCAACAACTTTGACTTACATTCTACTATCCAACAACAAGGTGATATGCACATCCTTCTATATAGAGCCTCATATGGTTTCATTTGAATAGATTCCTGATAACCCTTTTTATTTGTGAACTCCTGAAAATCTATTTTCTTATCCCAAGATCCAACAATGCATTGGAAACCTAGTTGTAGAATATCCTCAAGAACTAGAATAGTACATTCTAAATTCAAATATTTCTTTTGGTGGAATGTTTCTCTTAGTAAAACCTATGTACCTAGTGCTCTTGATAAGCCCTGCCAAAAGTGAAAAATACAACATGATACATGGTCTGAATATATAGTTTATCGAACCCCTTGAAGACGGTATATCTCTCTATCATAAAATTTCCTCATATATTCCATTTATAATGTTTTTAGTATGATTAGAAAATGTTCTATCTTGGTCACCCAACCTAAAATCACCCAAATAACATCATTCTTACAAGGCATACTTCAGAGACCCTCAAAAAAATCTATAATAACATCATCCCATTTCCATTCCATAATGTTACTTGGATTAAAAAAACCACTAGGTTGTTGATTCTTGGATTTTATATATTGATAGTTGTAGCATCATTTCCTTAACCTTTCTATCTACATTTTCATGCCTGACCACTAAAACAATCACCATAGGTAAATGTAAATTGTATTCATGCTCAGATTCACCACCCACATCGAGGAATGAAACTTAAGAAGCATCTCCTCATGCATACTTGAGGAAACAATAAACCAATTTCATACATATATGAACTCATCGTCATCTATAATCTGGTCTGAAGGTGTCTCCATACCCTCAAGGATTCTCCCCAAGGTCAAATATTTTGTTTCATCATACTGTCATTCATTTATCCATCTCAATAGAGTAGTCTCAAATAATACTGATATAAGTTCTATATGATCCTCACTATTTAAAAATAAAACATGAATCTATACTAGAAAATCAATCATCTTCAACTTCAAAATATACTCTTCAACTCCCTCAGTCTGAGTTTTTTGGATTACAATGTGATAAACATATTTTTACATCCTGGGGGTATATTATATCTCAAAATAAAAAGGTTCAACATACTCAACCAATGTCTATTTTCATAGAATCAAATATCACAAAGAAAACATATACTGTAAACTCTTATTATATGTATTTATAGTAAACTTTTCACCTAATGGATAATGTATCCATCAAATTAAACCATAAAACATTTTAGTTAACTTGAGGTTTTTTGTAGGGAAGTTCCATTCATGGGGCTTCAATTGCCAAGCATGAAGGCCACAAGCTGATCTCTATACATCAATATTGCTCCAGGTAATATCCTAAAATAACCATAAAACAACATATACTCCTCACATTACCCATGAATCATCAAGAATGTTTTCATCCTCAATTGATTCAAAATGTTTTGAAAGAAATTCTCATATGCTCCAGACCATTCAAACATTACCCACTTCTTGGTCATGCAATAATGTTGTCCTAACCAATTAAAAAATCATTGATTAAGATATTATGATATCTGGAGAACCAAAAATATCTATAGATATCAAAAACATTCATGGGATACTCATAAAAAACAACTGCATGGAAATTCTTTGAGTCTAATGCAACATCCTTCTCCAAGATGATGGGACCCAATATGTTTTCTTGATCAATCCAGAATTAAATACCAGATTGTTTAGAATATAATTGATGCTATCTCTATATACTCAAGATTATGTGATGATATTGGAAGTGATCATCATCGGTCTTCTATGACAAAAATATTTCATCCACTAACACTACCAAAAAATGATCCAGGTAGAGAAGGATTATTCTATTCATCAATGATATAAACTATATTGATTTTTTTTCAACCCACATAGATTTATGATGAATTCATAGAGTCTATAACTCTTTCTAAATGATGTCTAAGATATGTCATATTGTATAACTCTCAGTTGAGGATACCCTGATCTCATGTTGGTCTTGTAAAAAACTCAAACTCCCCTTAACTAGACTAAAAGACCATCAATATTTATAAGAGGATACTAGTTCTTATAATTTATCTGGATAAACATATAGAAACTAAAAAACATACATATATTCATTCCACCCTTCTTAACAAACAATAATAGGGAACACCAAGGGGATGTAATTAAACATATATTCCCCTTTTACCATAGATCTTCTATCTAATTCTTAATATCTTGATTCACAATTGGTTACATTTTGTGTGGTGGAATGGAAACTAGCTCTACCACCAACATGATCACAATTTTAAATTTCACATCTCTCTAATGAGGAATCCCCAAATAATATTTTACAAAAACATCCTAAAGCCTATCCACTATTGATAAAGAGACTTCATATTTCACACCCTTATAGTCTAGAAATACAGATGAAAAATTTGTGGTAAGATCCCCACGTTGCTGATGAAATGTCTCTGCAAAAGCTTTCTGGATATCCCATTTTCCATGGTGATTGTAATTTTTACCATTAATATCTGAAAAATTCACTCTCCATTGGTAAAAATATGTGTTTCACTAGTATGATACTAAACAATCCATACCAAAAATTCCTTCACACCATGAAATTTAAAGGATGTAAACATTCCATATAAAAAAATACTCCCCAACCATAAGGGAGAACCCATATCTTGAATAGATGTATCTCAACCACACTACCAATGGTGTATCGATAATCATAAGTCTACTCATGAATTCCACCACTATGCTAAAACCATTCACAATTTGTGCGGAAATAAAAGAATAAGGGACACCGATATCAAATAAGAAACTAGATAGCTCATAATCTAGTAGAATAATACCTTTCATTGTCAATGACCTTGCCTCATTTTCCAAAATATCTGCTGAATTTAATTCAATTGTCCTTCCACAATTACTTATAATACATCTTATGTCCCATGATCCACAACAATATGCTGGTATGAACACTATTTCCTATAAATACCTTATCTACTACCACTACGCCATGTCTAGTAGATCCCGATATTACAAACTGATATATTTTATATAATCCCCATCCTGTACTCTAGTTATGTCTACCTCTCTTTAAATACTCATCTATCAGAGGTTTTTGAAAAACTCATTGAAAATTGCTATTTTTCATTTCAAAGAATTATTTTATTCATTATTTAAATAATACTATATTTTAAACATGTGATTCCTAAATAAAACATTTATATGCCTTAAGAAATGTTCTTCTGATCTTTTGAAAGTAGTTTATGTTATATAAGTTTAATTTAATTAATATTATTCATTTTTATTGATGTAAAATAAAGATATTATCCAACATATTACTCTATATTTCTTATGATCATGATTTTGTTGTCAATGAATGGTGAAAATATTAATATTTTTCACTCTAGATGTACAATCTGATTGTTTCCAGTGATTATATATTTAATTTTTTATTCTTTTCATTCATAGTTGGAATGGTTTGAAATTTTATAGATATATTAAATCATTAGTCAAGTGATAACATAAATCCAACAAAACCAAAATCATAAAAACTCATATTCATATAAAAATAATTTAGTTTTCTTGGGACATATTTTCCATATCAATATTATATTCACTCTTACACATGGAATAACCATTCGGTCAAATTCAATCTCCAGAGTACCAAATTCATTGGAGAGCTATAATGGGGCTCAACCATCATATCTTGAGCTATAATGAGCTTAAACCAACATATCTTGAGATATAATGGGTCCCACCCATCTTATATTGAGATATAATGGGATCGACCAACATAAATAATGTAAAAGAATTATATCATGAATAAAACACTTCAAAACTCAATTGCATCCTTGATCAAAACACATTCACATTTCAAAATACCATTTTTCCATGAAAATCACTTTTAGAACATAAAAACTACACAAAAGATAATGAAATTTTATTATTAAAAAAACATATAATGGAGACTTTATGGTACTAGAATATCATTAAATCATAATATTACACTCATTTCATAAAAAATAACAATCTATTTGGATTTTATAAAGGATACATTTAAAATAATTTTAAGAGGAAAGTTGCTTTGAAGAACAATAACATTGAAGAGATAATTGATTAATTAAAGAGAATGTGTATATATACTATAAATACACATAATAAAACATAATATAATCTAATTACATTTTACTATTCATCTTATCATGATAAAACCCTTGAAGTTAAAGGTTAACCCAAAGAATGGAAATTGGGTTATAATTCACTTACGAAATTTCAGCATGGTATCAGGTGTATATTGGAGTGACTAATGAAATAGAAATGGGGTATCTCATAATTAATATATAATTATGGAAGTATGTGGAAGGTTAGAAAATAGACACCACCATTGGGAAATAAAAATTAAAGAGCATAAGATCGAGGTGATTCTTGAATAAAAGTGAGAAAGAGATGATCCCTTAGCTCAGGTTCGACATCCCTCAACCGCATTTAAAACTCTTGTATTAAGGGTAAAATAGTGTTATTAATATTTTACCGAAACATATTAATTTTTATAACACCATTCATGATCATTTATAACATCATTCCACCCATTCATTAATAATATTTTTGTTAATTCCATTTTTTCCTGTGCGTGCATTACATGGTTTACATGAGCGGTTCTTAAAGGATATTCTTATCGATAGGAATTGAAACTAAATAATTGGAATGTAATGGTATTTTAATATTTCAAGAACCATAAATTATACCATTTATCATTTTTAATTCTGATATGAGGATGATTCATAAGATAAAACATTATTGATATTTGTTTCGGCCATTTTGAAAATTCTTCGATCATAATGAACTCATATTTTTTTTTATAAATTAACAACATGTGTAAAAATGACTCAAAGAACCTTATAAAAGATATAATATAAAAATTATAATCTGGTTCAAATATATAAAAGGTTTCATGACAGTATTGAAGTATGTAAAAGAAATTGAAATCACAACATCTATGATGTCGGTAAATCGATGTATCACAGATGATGTTTTAATTCCATGAATATGTGGTAGAGGAAAAGAAGTATAATGTTTAATATTCAACAAACATTATGATATACCTAATATTTAAGACACTAGATCATTCATTACACTTGGATATGGTGAGGTGATAGAAGATGAAGAATTGAAAAGAAAATGAAACGAAAAAAACAGAAGAGGTTGTTTACATGTTGATCTCTTCTCCTTGAGATCCTTCTAAAGGCCCATGGTCTTGACCCCTTGGTGAGACAAAAATGTAATAAATGTGTGGAAGGGTATTGGGGGTATTAGAGGGGGGGGTGTGGGGGTTGGTATTAACTTATTTATGGCTTATGTCTTGAGACGTGTTGGAGGAAGAGGGGGGGAGTAGGTGGTATTTATAGTGGAGGAGAGGAAGATTTTTACATTATTTTATTAATTTAATACAAGAAAAGAAATAGTTATGATTACAGGAAAAAAATTAATAAGTTCATGTGAGTCTAAATTAATGGTTTCATACATTATTCATGATTCAAGAATAATTTTTTTTATCTCACAATGTATTTATATCGTAACTACTGTATTTTACTATTCAGCAAAAAATCAAGTATTTTTGAAAAATCCAAAAAATTTACCCTAACCATTTATTGACATGTATAATAAAAAATTGAACTCCATTTTTTTGGATTTAATTTTCTAAATACGATTAATTTAAATTTTATATAAAATTATATTTTATTCCAAAAACTACAAATTTTAAAACATTTTTTTTACTTATTCTAGGCTATGGAAATATCATGGATTCAATTAAATATTATATGGATACTATCATAAGTGAGGTTACTATTAATAAGGATATTTTACTATTCATAAGGTTAAAATTACTATTTATATGTGTATGTTACTATTCACCAAAAATTATGTTTTTCATATCAGACTCTAAAGAACTTACTGATTGGAAATGTGTATGTATGTTTTCTGAAATTCAAAAAAAAAAGATGTGTGGAAGATTATGTTTAGTTCTAATTATAACTATATACCTTATTTTTTTCATTAATTTAAATTTAAATTTAAAACTTTGGGGTGTTACATTATCCCCACCTTTTGGAAATTGCGTCTTCAAAATTTTATTCACTTATTAAACAACTGAGGGTACATTTCCATCATAGTAATTTAAGATTCCCATTTTTCTTCTTCAATAATGAGGTTTCTACACAAAATAATTACTTGGTGGATTACCTTATTACACATTACATGCTCCCTATGATCAAGAATCTGAACATGTTAATCTTTATAATAAAGGTTCTATTCTAACTAAACTATCTCTTGGCTCAAAACATGAGACGAATCGGGAACATACTTTCTCAACATCGAAACATGAAAAATATTGTGTATAAGAGATAGAAATGGAGGAAAAGATACATGGTTGGGGACTGGTCGAAATATCTCCAGAATTTCATAAGGACCATTGAACCATGGAATCAACTTTCCTTTCTTACCAAAAGACAACACACCTATACAAGGAGTGATTTTAAAGAAAAAATGGTCACCTACAACAATAGATAAGACTTTACTAAAAAAATTTCTTAATCTGAGTTATCCTCATGTGCTGCTAGATCATATTCACTTTCTCTACCACTTACTCTACTAATTATGGTCCCATTAATTTATCCGACTTCATCTAAAAAAGACAGAGTTCTGCATAGCCTCTCGTAAAATTCCTCGAATGGTGCCATCTGTACATGGGAATGAAATATGTTATTTTAAGAAAATTCAGATAAATAAAGATGTTGATCCCAACTTCCCTTGTAATCCATTGAACAAGCTAAGAGCACATCCTCCAATGATTGAATCGTTCATTCTAACTTCCCATCTGATTGAGGATGAAAAGCTATACTAATATTTAATTTTATTCTTAATGACATTGGAGGGTCCTTCCAAAAGATATAAGTGAACCTGGGATCCCATCCATATACAATAGAAA
This sequence comes from Viscum album, assembly GCA_963277665.1. NCBI lineage: Eukaryota > Viridiplantae > Streptophyta > Magnoliopsida > Santalales > Viscaceae > Viscum > Viscum album. Next base: position 2,002,625,924 of record OY728157.1, read on the forward strand.
TAGGCACTATATGTAACCTGAAAATATCTCTAAGGTACAGTCGAGAAAGCTGATCCAAAGACATTTTATCTCGAATAGAATGAAAATGTGAATGCTTAGGGAGTTGTTAAGAAATAAAACATATTTCATTATTACCTCAATAATTCATTGGTAGTCCCAAAACTAATTCCATGGATACATTTTCCCGTTTCCACTTTGGAACTGGAAAAAACTGCACTATCCCCTTCGGTAACTGCCTCTCTACTTTAACATGTTGATAAGTCAAACATTTCATAGGAAAAAACTGCACTATCCCCTTCCCAAAACTATCTTCAACTGGGAATAACAAGGTGTAAAAAAACTTTTTCCAAATCATAAAACTCTATCTTTATCAATGTTAAATTATAGAAACAATCCCATTTTAACCAATTCTACCTTTTTTTGTAGCTCACGATCTTCTTTCTATGCTTGCATATTTATGTGTAACAAAGATGACAACATTGAAACCTGAAACAAAAAAGAGAAACATCATGCACCAATAACTTCCAAGACAATGTTTATCAATTCATTTTCCAAAGGAACATGTTCCAAACATATCATGGTTAATGTGGAATTACTTTTCTGACTCAATGCATCAACCACTCTTTTTGATTTCCCAAGATAGTAATTAATAATGCAATCATAATCTTTAATTAGTTATATCCATATTCTATATATCATGTTTAATTACTTTGGAGTAAATATTTATTTTATGCTTTTATGGTCGGTATATATTTCACATTTTACTCCATACAAATGATGCCTCCAAAGATTTTACGAAAAAACCATAGCTACGAATTTCAAATCATGTGTGGGATAATTCAACTCAAGAGGTTTTGGTTTTCTTGAAGAAAAAGAAATTTCTTGATAATTATACATTAAAAAATTACCATCTCCCTTCAATAAAGCATCACTGTAGATGAAGAACTCACCATTTTGGGATGAAAAGGAAAAAATGGATCATTCACAATCTCTTATTCAGTTCTTGAAAAAAAACATCACATTATTCAATCCAAATAAATTCAACCCCTTTTATTGTTAACATATTTAGTGGGATAGATAACTGTAAAATAAATTTAACAAACCATATTTAATAACATGCTAATACCGAAAAACTAGGAATCTTTGTAACATTTGTAGGTCATGGACATTAATCAACAACTTTTTTTGGTAGGATCAACTGTTATTCCATCCTTATTTACATTGTTGCAAAGAGAAGAAATCTATTGAAATAAAAAACCATAGTTTCTAAATTTTCCATAACATATCTTTTCATTTAAGGTTTAAAAAATAACCCACAGATATTTTCCATGATCCAATTTTCTTCTAGAATATACCAAAATTTCGTAAAAAAAACACAACAAAAAACTAATCCATGAACTCAGAAAATAATTTATTCATAAGATCCATGAATAGAACAGGTGAATTAGTTAACTTAAAAGGCATAAATCCAAATTCATAATGACCATATCTAGTATGGAATGTTGTCTTCAGGACGTCTTCATCCATTACTTTCAACTGATGGTACCTTGACCTCATGTCAGCCTCCAAAAAATATTGCACTCACTAGAGCAGATAAAACAAAATCATCAATATGAGGTAATGGTTCATTTTTTAATATAAATGCTATTCAGGGAACTATAATCAATCACTACTACCAAATAAGGCTATATACACAGTTTAAAACCATGGTTATAGGCCTAAAAACCGTGGCTATAAGTTATAGCTGCGGTTCGCTCAACCATGACTGGTATTGGAACAAATATAGGGTAATTACTATATCCATGGTTTGAAACCATGGCTATATGGAAATATCCACAATTCAAACTATAGTAACATACCTATAGCCATAGTTGGGAATCACATTTCGAAAAAAAGTAGCACTATTCATCCGATGTTGGCCCCTTGTATCCTCCCCACTGCCCCTACAAACCCCCCACCCACTACCCATCCATCCCCTTACCACATTTCCAAGATCATCCTTCCCCCTAGAAATACCCCATACAAAGCCCCCCCCAAATACCTAGACAGACCCCACCAACCCCCTGGACAAAACCCTCCCCACCTCCTGGACACCTTCCCTAGGCCCTCTGGACAGATACCCCTGGACATACCCCCTTCCTCCTAGACCCCCTATTGGACATCACACACCCTCCTGGACAGAACCCCCCTCCTGGAAACCCTCCCCCTAGACACCTCTAGACACCCCCTGGATAGACCCCCACCCCCAGGACAACCACCCCGGGAGAGCATGACCCCCCGAATAGACCCCCTGCACCCCAATGCCGACCCATTCCCCCTTGCCCATACATATCCTCCCTTTCACCCCATTCACACCACATTTCACCCCATATCCCCTTGAAAAAAACACTTGCACACCTGCACAGCCCCTTGCACACACCTTGCACCACCCCTGTTGGACACCCCTTACCCCAACCTTTCTAAACACCCCCACTGCACCCACCTAGACACCGCACCACCCTAGATAGACACCCCCGCCACACTGGACATCACCCCCACAAAGAAACCCCCATGCACCCCCTACCAACCCCCTTGAAACCCCTTACAAACCCCTTGCACCCCCTTTGCACACCCCTGCCACACCCGCCCCCACACACCCCTTGCACCCCCCTGCACACCACCCTTGCTCCCCATCCCCTTACACACACCCCCTTACACACCACCTGCACAACCCCACTACACCCCCACTACACCACCCCTAATAGACAACACTTTCACCACCCCTACTGGACACCCCGTCCTGGATAGACCTCCACCCCTCCTGGACACCCCTCCCCCTGGAAAGACCCCCCTGGACAAACACCCCCAATACTACAGCCCCCCAGACAGACCCCCTCCCCCTAGACAATAGCCCCATGGATAGGCACCCCCTATCACCCACTACACATGCATACACCATTTCCCCCATGAACAGACACCCTTTCACACTACATACACACCCCTTTCACCCCATGTCCCCTTGCACACCCACCCTTGCACACCCCCTTGCACACCCCCACTGCTCCACACATGCTGGACACCATTTGCACCATGCCTACTAGACACCCCACTAAACCCCCCTCCTAGATAGACCCCCTATGGATGGAAACCCCCCTTACTCCTGGACAGACACCCCCATCCTCGACACCCCCTCATGGACACCCCCTTGGATCCCACACTACACAGCCCTCACTGCACACCTTCACACACCCCCTTGCACACCCCCTACACACCCACACCACATATCCCAGCACAACCTCCCCCCCCGCATACCCCATGAACCACCCCTACACATTGATACACCCCCTACATAGCCATTTCAGGTGGAATCTTGTAATGGCACTAATGAAGGAATGATTTGGTGTCGTGGTATCTGGGTTAATACATGGAGACCTCAATTGTAGCGAGTCATAGTGGCCTAGGTGTTCATTCATGACATATTTTTTTTATTTTAGGTTCATATTGATATGTACATCCCAATACTAAATAACGTTATCATTAATAAAGGTTTTTTGTTCAAATGTTATCAAATTCTATCCAATAGAAACACCATAGAGTGGTATCATGAATCACTAGATAACACAAACAACCACATGATGGATTTTTCTACATCATGTCATATACATTGGTGTATATGTACAATAATCTTCCCCTTTCACATATGAATCATAGGTTTTATTCAAATCATTTAAAATCATTGTGAAATGATACTAAGTCTTTTGGATATGATCTTTATATAAACACCCACTATCATTGGGAGAAAACATTGTACCAAAATTGTGAGAAACTGAAAGCCCTCTATGGGTGTTTTAGTGGATATATTAGAGTTGTGAAAGATGATAATATATGATTAGGAGGTGGATGAATAAATAGTGATGTGGCTATGGAGATGGTTGTTTTTCCTGACGATCAACAACTCAATGCTACAGTGTCAACAAGAAGGGTATCACAATGGGTGTGAAGACTTGAGAAGCACTCTAAATGATATAGAAATTGTGGTTATGTTCTATAGTGTTGATGATAGTATTAATTATAATGTCATATGAAAATAATATGCATAATTATTTCAAAAAATTATTCAAATATATAAAATATGACTTTTTTGACTATGTGATCAAAGATGATATGACAATATTGTCTCATATTTGGGATTAACACTACCCCCTACACACCCCAAGCACCCCTGCACACCCCACTACACACCCCTTGCATGCTCCCCTTTACCCGTTCACCCTCTTCATTCCCCTTTAAACACAACCCATCACACCCTCTCCCATACCCCCAGCACACCCCTCCCCCTTCCCCTATCACACCCCAAGCCCCCTAGACACCCCTTACCCAGACCCTTTCCCAGCCCATGCACCCCTACAGTGGAGTTTTTGGGTTATAATTGGACATTTACCACATTAACTTATGAAATTTAAAAAGGGGAGTTCAAGTAACCATGAATAAGGAAATCCATTTATTTCATGACATCCAATTAAACTTTAGAAATGGTTCATAACTGTTAAATAATTCACTACATGACACAATACCACTCATGTGCCATGTTAACCAAGTTTTGTTCCATATTACTCATTCAATTCTTTAAAACATGGTAATTCCATTTATAAGATCAAAGGGGGAAACACAGTGGTGACTTGGTCATTACATCACTTTCCTACTTGGGTAATTACTTCTTAAAATTCATAGACACTTTAATGGTGTTTTTGTTCAAACTACATTCTTAATAAAAAGACGGAAACCCTATACATGAATATAAAAATGGTCAAGTAGGATGTGTTCTTTACAACTAAGAAAGACATCAAGTATATGGAAAAAATCAAGGAAATAATGTCAAGAAAGGTATAGAACTGTGAGTTTTTTCAGAAAGCACACCTCTATTGGAGGGGTTTAATTAACAAACCATGACTTGTTTATCTATCAAAACAATTATCACAACTAACACTTATTCAAGAATTTAATTTTAATATAAAAAATCAAAATTAAGAAGGCAACTAAAGGAAGTTTAAAAAATTCTTGAATTAAAGAGTCAAGAAGAGGGACCCTACCTCATATGAGGAAAGCCACACTCAGTGCTTGACACTTTAATCAGTGACAAATCTATGTTGTTTCATCCATCCTCTGTGAATATGAACCTTTTTATATACATACGGATTCCCTAACCCTTATTTATGTGTCCACATGGCCTTGAACACACACAATAGGATTCTTATATATATTCTCACATGCATAAGCCCATTATCACCCACACACATATGAATTTTACATATATATACATTAGAACACCTAGCCCCTTATATGTAATCAAACTGCTATGGGACGATATACATATAACATGATAAGTTATTATATATATTTTTACTTATGTATTCATAGTGAGTCACCTTTGACTCTGGTTTCCGCAACACACATGAATGGTTCTTAGGAGACTTAAAAAAATGCCAGTGATATGATGAATCATCATTAATTGAACCTAAAAATTGAAGTGGGGGAAAATGATTACTGGGAAAGGAAATAAAAGAATAGGTGAGGATGATAACGACATCAACATGTAGCATAATCAACATGATTATGACATAAGGAAAAAAATATATTATTTAAGTCAACACAGTGTCACACAAACACACTGGTGAAATGATAGATTAACATAAAATAATAAAACCAAGGAACAAATCATTCAATTTTTTAGAAATTAATTCCCAAAGTACATATTTTAATTACAATTTGAATATTTATCATCCATGATTTATTTTAAATAGTAGAAACATTCATAATTTCAAGATCTCTTGATATTTGAAGGAAATATGTACCGAATTAACAGTGTAATAATTATAAGTAATAAAATAAGGGAGCGTATGAGAAACAAACAGTGTCATTGAAAAATGATAAGCATATTGACACCATGTCATAGGCTATACTGTAGTCATGATTTTAGAGAAGTACTTGCACAAAAATTCCTTCTGATGTGCAACCCCTATTCCCTCCTAACTACACACCCCTCTTGCACACCCCTCACCTAGCCCCCCTACACACCCGCCCCTCCCCTTGAACCTACACCCTCCCACCATGCACCCCCTACACCCCTACCCCTACCCCAGCCCCCCTTCCCCTACAGACCCCCCTGCACCCCCCCTGCACCCCACATGAACCCTCTCCTCCCCATTCCCCAGTAGACCCCCTGCACCCTCCTCCCGAGAAATTTATATACATTATGAAAATTGAAATCATATAATATATGATAGTGTGTATAAGGATGCCAATATACCATCGTGTGTTGAAGGACGCCATTCAATTTTTTTTAATCATGGATTATAACACCACATCATGGTGAAAATGGGAATGAAAAATGACCAAATACTGTTTGTTTCTATTTATAATGAAATTAATATGTGTTGATACAAATGTGTAAAGCACAAGAAAATAAGACTCAAGTGTAGATAACCAAAAAAAATCATAACGGTGAGGAACCTATTTTACATTCTCTTTTATTTTATTATGGTTATGATACAGTGTATGCATTTATTGTATCATGGAAGGCACTGAATAATTAGTTGTTTCTTGATTTAGGAGACTCGTTTCACATGTTTCCCTCTATTGAATCATTATTTGAGTTAACTAAGATGGTATTGGGAGATGTAGTATTAGGGTATACTATGAAGTGTGAGGTTTAAGGACAAGTTTTTTCTAATATAATTAGATGATCATTCTTTTCTAGTACTCCTAAATGTTACCCTTTCCCTAACAATTAATGAAATTATATTCAACTTGGTGTTCAAGAACAAAAAAAATTATAAATTTAGTTATTAATTATGACTAAGATAGGTCAGAAAATGTACTAAGAATATAATCATAGGATCCATAGTAAATTGAATTTATGTGTTAAATGGGAATACCCATTCAAGGAAACTAGGAAGGGTGTATGTGAGTAATATTGATAACACCATATAATATATTAATATATCGGGGTATGCAATCACATGGAATTACGAGAATTTGGTAAATAGGGGATTTTAGAACCTATTACACCATGAAATATCTTATTTTATGAAGAATAAATTTTCTTTAACTCCATGAGGGTTAGTTTTTATAGGTTTGAATTTAAGAATTCTCAATCATTTTAGTATGTAAATTCAAATTTAAAGGGTAATAATAGAACCACATCTCATGGTAAAGGTTCTTATTATGTTACCTTAATATATGATTAATTAATAAAATTATGTATCAACATACTAAAATAAAAATTGTATTTTTTAATCCATTAAATCATGTAAAAACCTTATGCAAAACAATTCTAGAATGAGGATTAAAGTCCTAAGAATAGATAATGTATTAGAGTACTCGTCTTCTGTGTTTATCTAGTTCATGATATTCAAGGGTATAGAAATAACTTGGAATTTAGAGTAACACCTATATAGAATGGAATTGATTGGTTCATGAATAGAAACATTCTTCAGTGAGTTTGATGTAGTCTTAAAATCATTGAGTGGACCTAAACAATCTGGGTAGAATTTTTGATGATTGAAGTGTACCTAATTATCAATTTTCCAAATAATTCTAATCTATTTAAATATCTAGTCAATATGTGGATTGTTAAACCACAATTCTATGACCACATAAGATTATTTTCATGTACTTAGAACACCTTCATTAAAACATAGATGTTTGAAAAATGACCTAATATGTTTTTTATAGAATTATCTGATGGAAACCCCTATCAGAAACATCATGGACACCCACTTTCATGGATACCCTCCTGGACAACCCCTCATAGAAACCCCCCTCCTAGACACCCCCTCTTGGAAACTCCTCCTCCTTCCTGGACACCTCCCCCCCTCTTGGACACCCCCTCTTAGACACCCCTTATACCTAGACAAACCCCGGACACCCCCACCCTCCCTCTTGGAAACCCAACCTCCCTCCTCGACACCCCACCCCATACAGACCCACTTAACTGTATATTCAAAATTTTAATCAATGAAAAATTAATATTTTTTTCCATGGGTATTGAAGAAATGAACTGCTTTCTAAGTAAAATAACATTTTATGTACTATTGAATTTATAAAAATTTAAAATGCCTTCATATGAATTTACTTTATTAATTGGTTACAAAGTATATTTAATATAATTTTTTATTTTATGAATGTTTTATCAAACACACATATAATTATATATATGACACTGGTTATCATTCAAACATAGAAATAATTTTTTAAGTGTGTTAAAATAAAATTAGAAAATAGTCTTTAAAATATAAAATATCATAAATAGTTATCAAACACACTTATAATGAAAGCCTTAAATATATTTTAACCTATATTTTTGTATTACCTTAAAATATAAATGCCAGTCACAATTGAAAAACAATAATGTTGCACCTTTTTTAATTATAACATTATATTATATATTTTATATCAAATGTAATTTAAATCAAAATAATTCTATGGGAATATTAATTGATATATAATTAGTTTATAATTAAATGCTGTTATACAAATTACACTATAAAATTTCTCTAGAAATAATATAAATAAAAAAATAGTAAATGACACAAAATATAGTTAAAAAGTATAATAGATATACTGAAAAAGAAAAATAGAAATATACAATGATATGGATTTAGGCTACAAGGTTTACTACTGAGTGACTAAATTAATGAACATATTGTGTTATCATAATAAAACATCATGTATGCAATGATTGTATAACTAATAAATTTCATAGGTAGAACCAAATACCCAAATCTAAAACTCCCACAATTTATTGTATTGACACTTATAAAGAAATCATCACATTAATTCATCAAACATGATCAAACTAGGTCAAAAATATGGATATATTTACTCAATAGTAGTAAGAATTTTATTTGAAATGAATGAATGTAATGGAATCAAGAGGAAGAGGATGATCACTGGGAAGGGGTAGCTACATTAGAGTTTAACTAGAGAAGGAGGTGGGGAGGCCAACTAGAAGATGTTTCGGTGGGTGGAGGTGAGGTGTTCCACATTCGGTGGAAGCATTGGGGAGGAGGGTCAGAGATGACAGCTTGCGGTGGGGTTTCCTCATTCGGTGGCAGTGATAGGATGCGTCTCGAGGGGGATGATAAAGGGTAATTTTCGCAAAGTCCATCTTTGAACTATCTAGGGATGAGTATTGAGGATAAGAGAGGTCATGATGACCATCGAGGAAGAAGGGTCACCCATGAGAGGAGAGGTCGTCGCTGAGAGAGGGTAGTCCCAAGGGTGGAGGAGAGAGACTGAGAGGAGAAGTCACCACCAAGAAGAGAGGGTTTCTAGGAGAGAAGAGGTCACATGTAAGGTTGGTCATGAGGGATTGGGGAGATGATAGAGTCATAGAGAGTTTATAAACTATATAGACAAGGGTTTCAATGAAAATTATGGTGATAAAATGACCTAGAGAGATGGATCACAAAATCGTGACTATAAATCTGTGACAATTGGTCATTTTTCTAATAATGAATGAAATGTCCCATTAAACCATATTTCTTTTTAAAAAAGTGGATATGGGTACCCTAGGTGAATTTCTAGGTCATATGAAAACATTATCTAATAATTCCCACAACTAATTTTGAATTCCAAAAGATCAATTTTTTTCATTCGATAATAGAGTTTAGAAATTGGATTAGCATTAGGAATTAAGTCAATAGTAAACTCAACCTATCGATCATGAATAACTCTAAAAAGATCATCCAGAAATATATCTAGGTATTTGCTTAACACAGGTACATAATTAATCTGGATAGTTACATTATCTTTAAAAATATGAGAAATAAAACATTCATTCCCATATTTTATAAGTTTCTTAGCCTCCTGATATTTTATCAGTGGTATAGGTTTATTCTTGTAAAAAAATCAAAACTATTTTGGAAAAATAACTTCTTTTTCACTACAATATATCTTGGCATGATAAAATGAAATCTATTCTATACCATGAATAACATAAAAATATAATAGAGGAGAACAATATGTTTTGTAGGTAAATTATTTCCAGAAACAATGATTGGTAAGTTATTATAAATTATTTTTTCCACAAAATTTCCTCTAGGTGGTTTTACCATGATTTTAGGATCCATTTCATGTGGTGAAATTCCCAATTTTTCCAATTTTTCTAAAAAATATAGGAATATGTACACCCCAAATCAAACTACATATTTGAAAAATCTATAAAAACAAGAAATGCACTTGATACCACCTAAGTTGATGGCTCAACCCCTACAGAAGTTGTTTCAAAGAAATTTTCCACACCGTTCTTCTTCCAATCTTGCTAATTTCCTTCCCGAGTGATTAGCTTTGTACAAACAATAGCAAACCGATCCAATTACTTACAGTTAATGCATATCACCATCAAATTATCATTAATTTTAGTATATTTATCCTTGCACTCATGATAATTATGACCAAACTTTCTACATCAGTATAATTTCCCATAATTTACAGGACATTTACCAGGATGCCTTTTACCACACATTTCACAAGAAGAGAAATTTATTTTCATACCTCCAAACTTAATTGATGAGTTCTTCCACATTACCATACAACCTAACCTCTTCCCATTCTTATCATCATGAGCCACATACATGTTAGTAAACTCTATCTCAATTGTTTCAGCACAAGAAAAAAGATTCTCATTGCTTTTAAACTCTCTTGATGTAGAATCTCTTCACAAAAATGTTTTCAAACCAGAGTAAAATATAATTTTTAGTATCAAAATACTATGTAAAATCGGGTATATACCTGGTAAATTTTGTAAAATTGGATTCATATTCATCCATAGAATCATCATCTTTCAACTTCAGTTCCATGAATTGTTTCTCTATTCTGATTTGAATTGATTTAAGAAAAAAAAATTCTAGAAAAGACTTTAAAAACCATCCCATTCTAGAGTGTCAAGATAACCTATTCCTCTCGCAATCTTAACCAAAGTCCACCTTTGTTTAGATTTACCATATAAATAATAAATGGATAATATTACCTTTTGAATTTGTGAACATCCCATGAAATCAAATATCTTTTCTATAGCATTGATCCATATTTAGGATATCAATGGATCAGTGGTTCAACTGAATGTTGGAGGATGTTGCCTCATAAAATGATCAACAAAATATACGTTTATTCTTGGTAGATCATGTTACTATCTATCATTGATACCAACAACATTAATTTCTTGAGTAAACCGAGGAATTACTGTCACAAACTTATTGGTTCTAATTCCCACCATTCCAGGCTACAGATTCAGACAAACATTAGCCTCTTGGTGCCTTCATACTTTAACATCCCTATTTCTTCTATGGAAGTCCACTCTGAACAGAAATATCTTAGATGAAGAAACATGAAAATATTTCAATTCTAAAACATTTTTAACTATATATTAAAAATCATTTATCGTATTTTTGAAACATCATCCTAACCCCGAAATTTATATAAACCATCCTATGATACTAACTATAAGGACCCACCCTTAAATCATTACATAATCCTTAATTATATTCATGAACATACATTATTAAACATTGAAGATCTTTTTGTGTTTAGAGTTTTATAGAAATATGATATATTACATACCAAACATACCACATTCATACAAAGAGGATACTACTAATTTAGTAACCATTATTTCCAAAATATAAAACATTAAAACATAATTCAAGGTTTCTTTATAAACACTCCATATCATTAACTTTGACTCCCTTATTTCTCTTACCCATCCCTAAATCCTGTTATTATTTTTGAAATCTTGGGATGAGTAGAAAACATTGTAAGGGATATAAAGAAAGAAATTGGTAGTCAAGTGATAACACAAAAAACTGATAAAACCTATAATCATAAAAACTCATATTCTGAGAAACATCATGTATTTTAATTAGTACATGTTTACCAGATCTCTCTTAAATTCAACCATACACATGGAATAACCATTCAGTAAAATTCTATCTCTAGAGTACCCAATGCATTGGAGAGCTATAATGGGGCTTACCCATCATATCTTGAGCATTAATGGGGTCGACCAAACATATATTGAGCTATGATAGGGATCATCCATCATATCATGAGATATAATGGTATTAAAACAACATAAATAATTTCCTCATAATGTATCATGAATAAAACACATCATAACTCATTTACACCATTGAAAAAAACACATTCACATTTCAAAATACCATTTTTTCATGAAAATACCTCTTAAAACATAGATACTGCACAATAGACAATGAAATATTATTATTTAAAAAAATATAATGGATAAACTATAGTAATATAAAATCATGAAATTATAATAGTACACTCATTCCATAAAAAACAACACTCTCTTTGTATTTTAGAAAGGATACTTTTAAAAGGATTCTATGAAGAAAATGCCTTAAAAATACCATAACATTGAAGAGAGAATTGATTAAATGGAGAGAATATGAATTTATATACTGAAAATACACATAATAAAACATAATATAATCAAATAAAATTTTACTAGTCATCAAATCATAATAAAACCCTTGAAGTCAAAGGTTAACCCAAAGAATGAAAATTGGGTTTAGAATTCACTTATGAAATTTGGGAATGGTATCAGGAGTACATGGGAGGGTTTAATGAGACATAAATAATGTATCTAATTATTAATATATCATATGTGTAGTATGTAAAAGGTTAGAAACAAAAAAAATAGGAAATAAAAATTAATGAGCATAACATGTGTGATTCTTGAATAAAAGTGAGAAAGAAAGGATCCTTTACATCGGGTTCAACTTCAATAAAACATGATTAATCCTACTTTATAAAGGAAAAAAAAGTGTTATTAATATTATAAAGAATCTTATTAATTTTTATAAAAACTTTCTTGATCATTTTATAACTTCATTCCATCCATTCATTAATAATATTTTGGTAATTCCATTGTTTTGGGTGCATGCATTACTTGGTTTTGTTGAGCGGTTTGTAAAAGATATTATTTTTGATTGGAGGTGAAACTCTAGAATTGGAATGGAATTATATTTTAATATTTCATGAAACATAAATTATACTATTTATCTTTTTTAATTCATACATGAGAATGATTCATAAGTTAAAACATTATTGATATTTGTTTAGGTCATTTTGCGGATTCTTTGATCATAATTAATTAATTTTATTTTATAAATTATTAAAATGTGTAACAATGATTGAAAAAACTAATATAAGATATAATACATAATTTATAAAATATTTTAACCATAATAATGGTTTCAGGACCAGTATTTATGGAATTAAAATAAATTTTAATCACAACGTCCATGATGTCGGTAAATCGACACATCACAAATAATGTTTTAGTTTATTGAATAAGTGAGAGAGGAGAAAAAATATAATATTGAATCTTCCATAAACATGATAAAACAAAGAATATGTAATATAATGGATCATTCATTCCCCTTGTATAATGGTAGGTGGGTAAAGAAGAAGAATAGAAATGAAAATGAATAGAAAAGATTGAAAACAAAAGAGGATGTTTACCTCTTGATATCTTCTCCATGATATCCTTCTTAAGGCCCTTGGTTTTGGTATCATGTTGAGACCATATGGTCATGGATGTGGGGAACATTATTGGGGGAGGGGGGTGGTTATTGGGAATAACATAGGAAATGATCATGTATTTAAAGGTGTTGGAGGAAGGGGTATTTATAATGGAAGAGAGGGGGCGTTTTGCATTATTTTAATCATTGTTTTATTATTTTTACACAATATAATAAATAGTTATGATTACCTGACAAAAAATAGTAATAAGTTTATTCAAGTTCAAACTAATGGTTTATTACATCTTCCTTGATAAAGAGAATACAATATTTATCCCATAATGTATTCGTACCGTAATTACCTTATTTTTCTATTCACCAAAAAATAAAGTATTTCAGAAAAATACCAAAAAATTCACTCTAACACTTTTTTTATGTCTAAAATTAAAAAATGAACTTCATTTTATGAAAATAATTTTCTAAATATTTTTAATTTATTTATTAAAAAAATAATATTTTATTAAAAAACAACAATTTTTAAACATTTATTTTCTTATTCCATGATATGGGTATATCATGATGTCAATTTAATTTTATATGTATAATATCAGTGGAGAGGATCCTATGCATAAGTTTATGTTACTATTTATATGGGTAAAATTACTATTCATAAGGATATGATAATATTTAAAAAAAAATATGTAGTTCTTATCAAACTCAAAATATCATACTAATTGCAACTGTGTATGTTTGTTTTTCAAAATTCAAAACCTAGAAGTGGGAAAATTATTATTAGTGATAATTGTAAATATCTACTAAAAACAATGTTTCATTCATTTAGATTTAATTTCAAAAACTGGTGGTGTTACACAACAAGCGATTAAAGAAAAATGTCTATGATATTTTCCAAGACAATCGATCTTGTGGAAAACAGCTATGGTAAGATCATTCGTGACCGATCATACCTCTAGGATACTCTTCCTTCCACCCCTTGATAACTCTCACATAGAGTCAATTCATTCTATAGAAATATATACATCATCATTGTCCTCAAAAAACCACATTACCTAAAATGAATTCGTCCTTAGGGTTCTTAAAATTTATGAGCACCGACCAACCACCTTAGAAAGTTTCAATAATCAAAATATGTTAACATGGGACTTAATCTCACATTTATGTCTATCTATGTTGTTACTTATCATATTTGTATCAACCCTCGTCAGTTCTGGATAAAATCATTTCAAAATTTTAAAAAATTTAACATATTACATTACAAACATACTCGCCTAAGTCAATCCCAGGAACTCAGCTTCTCTTTCCTACCTCAACATCTCTTGATAACAGTTCTCCCAAAACATATACAAAAACTACTTCCATAACATACCATTATTCCTTATTATCATAAACTAAATATCCCACTAGAACATTGTTGATCCTATTAACAAATAAGATAAAAATTTGACTCTATTGTTTGCAGGAATCTCCAAAGGATTTTGTATAGTCAACATGGAGTCAATCCCAAACTCTACTGCCTCATGTACACCCTCATTAGAAAAATTTGTAGGGTTTTGTAACTAAAACCCCCAGGTAATTTTAGTAATTCTCTTTACCACCCACTCTTTGTCTCTTTCCCTAAACTTCATGAAGTCAAAAAAGTTGTACTCAGACCTGTCTCATACTTCCTCACCTGGTACTTTCGGTGATTGAGGTTCCACAATGGTGGAGAATCTCCAAACACAACCTCTATTAACTCTATCAATATGTGTTTTCATTTAGTTATATCAATACATTAACAAACACCCACTATAGTATAGAAAAAAATAGTAACATGTTTATAGGAATTCACAATAACCAATAATAAATAATTTCCCCAAGAACCACCACATTGGAAGAACTGAGGCATGATCACCAACCTTAACCACCCTATATCTATGCCATGGTTAAAACGGTAAACACATCCTCATTAATCATGTTTCATATTAGACACCAAATTAAAACATTTTTGACAAATTTAACATTTTCATGTTCATATTAAGATCATTTTTCAATTCAATTTTTGAAGCATGGAAAAATATTTAAATTTTAGAAACTACTCAAGACAATATTTTTCTTACATAACTAAAATTATAAATGTCACAAAATAGTCTTATTTTCCTTTGATGATGCATTCATACTCAACACTCATGTAATTCTGGGCCACTATTAAAATCTTAGAGAATCTAAAAAATAATAATCACATCCCACAACATGTGTATCATGCAAGGTGAAATAACATCAAACTATAATATAAAATACCATTAACAAAAATCCCACCTTGGGTACATGGTTTTCCTATTTAACAGATTATGATAGTCCCATGAACTATCTCATGAATTGGACTTGAATCTTCCAAATCTATATTATATATAGCATACCAGAATTGAAAAAATAAATGAAAAGAACAAAGGTCTCTTATACCACATCATATTATCCTGACCTGGGTACCACAAACCAGTGCCCCAAGCAGGTTGGCTATGTGACCTCAAGCATGACTCCCTGTACACCAGAGGATAAATACTTGCATTGAAGGTCTAATATTTATCATGAGGAGACTATAAACTCATCATCATAATATTACCATTGAGTAAATAAAATTATATAATCAACACATATAACTATAAATAGAATAAAAGTAGTATATCATGTTGACCAAAACAAGAAATAAAATATCCAAAACTAAATTGTAGTTATGTAAGGAAAAAATGAGTCAAGTGTCATTTTAAAAAACCCATAATCAATAAGGACATTGACTAAACCCAAATGGGCCCCGAATCAATTCCCTTTTCCCTCATCCTAGATTCATCCCCACTAATCCTTTCAACATAGGCCCCTTTCTATTAACCTATCCTGAAACTATGAAATATATTTTCATACTGATCTGGAAGCATAAGTAGGGAGTGAGTATAACAAAATAGGTCACCACCAATGGAGTATACAGTAATATCTACTAAAAAAGAGTTCTTATAGTTGTATAAATAATAAAATATAATAAATATTTTAAAATGGATTACATATATTCAATTACTCTTAATTTAACCACATATCTCTCATGTTCTCATGGAAAATAGAACTTTCAAAAACTAATATGACCCATGTCGAAGTCTAATCTTACCCCAAAGGATATCATATTTCAGAATTCCATTTTAACAATTCATCCATTAAATTCATATCTAAATTCCATTGTTACCATTCATCATCTAGATTCATGTCTAAATTGCATTGTAACTATTCATCATCTCAATTCATATCTGAAATCAACTATTACTATTCAACATATTAATTAATTTATTAATTATATTTTTACCACTTATCATCTCAATTTATGTCTCAATTCCTATTTTACCATTCATGAATTTTATCTTATTTATCACTATGGTATTTTGATACAGTAAACCATAAACCACCCATGATTATCACACATATCACAATTTTGAAATTTCACATCAATACCAATATCATAATCAAACATGATTCAATTTATTTATTCAATAATTAATTAACACCATCAGTTTCATTAAATAATTCAGTAATTATTTAATCATGCCAATTATATTAATAAATTCAAAAATTAATTAATCCCATCAATTGCATTAATTAATTAAACAATTAGTTATCCATGTAAATCAAATTAATTAATTCAAATATTAATTACTCATAATAATTCCCAAAATTAATTCAACAATTAATTAATCACTTAAATTCCATTAATTAATTAATAATTTGTTTATTGAAATAATTTCCATTAATTAAATCAATAATTAATTAATACAGTTTGACCAATTTCATAATTAAAAAAGTTACCTTTAAATAATTCAATAATTAATTAATCCAATTCAATAATTTCCTAATCAAAACTATCACCCTTGGATAATTCAATAATTGGTTAATCTAATTAATAAATCCAAAAATACCCACAATTAATTAAAAAAATAATTATTTCAAATCAACATCTCAAAATCACAAATTCCACAATCCCAGAATTAATTAATCTGAAATGTTAATTAATACAATTTATTAACTATATCTATAATCATCCAATATGAATTAAATAATTACATACATGTAATTGAAAAAAATATTTTGATATTTGACTTATATACCACCTACATCACATTTCACAATGAACGATCACCAATGGACATACTGAATTTAAAGTAGAATGAGTAAAATCATAATGAAGAACATGATTTAGTTTCAAAAACTAGATCCAATACAATGTAAATCATGATCTATCAAACCTAGATCAAGATTTAGAACTAATATTGGATAAAAATATCTTTTTTATCTATTAAGAGGATAAAGAGTGAGAGTGAGATCTAAAGGGGAGGAAAACACATATCCATGTGGTGCAGATCATCAATCCACCTATCCATTATCCCATAATGGAGGTTGGGAGGGATTGGAATCCTTTCTCGAGCATCCAAATGAGAGAGAGATAGAGAGTAGTCAAGGTTGATCTAGGGCCTATTAGGGGTTAATATGGGGGGTGTAGAATGTTAAAACAACCATTTGAGTTAATTAAAAACATCTTCATGGATTCCTAGGAAGGGGCATATAGTTTTCCAAGCAGCGTCCCTTAATTGTACAACTCTAATTGGTTGTTCATGGTTTATCCTCAAAGTTAACATAGATTTATAAACAATTATGTATCCATGTGAATCCACTCTTCAATGGTTCACATTTTTATGTTGGTTGGAGTACATGTTTTGGGAAAACCTTTGCACTAACCATGCATGGCCTCACTGACTTTATAATTTCTCAAATTTCACCCAAATACTCCACATGTAATAACATTGATAAAATATTATAAATAAAGGTTAAATAGTTATTATGAACAAGATTTATATGTCTAAATAAATTTTTGGGATATTACAATATATATATTGAACATTTAATAACAATCATTTTAGGGGTGATAAGCTATACTGAAGTTTACTTCATTGTTTAGATATAGTGTTATACTCTTCTATTATTTATAAGTAAATGACATATATAGGCTAGATAAAATTGATAATGGTGTTCAATGAAGCCTCACCAATTATCTATTATATATCTTTGAATATAAAACTAGTGAGAAGTTCCTTAAAATTATCATAAAATGAGTAATCCTTGTATGGTGATCCACCATAACCCATGTAGATATATTTCCACTAGATATATTTTGGGGAGTATTTTATATGAGCAAAGTGATATGATACCATTTCCATAAAGTGATGGGTAATGGTTTCATTATACCCTAATATTTTTTATTTCAATATTTCACCTGAAGGTATACAAGGTAGTTTAATCTATATTTTTTGATCACTTTCATCAAACTATCCCCTGAATAGTTCTCTAAGATATAATGAGATATATGTATTCTCTATGTGTGGATGGATAAGGGTTATGTCCATTATTCAATAACTACACCATCAACTCACAATTTCAAAGTAGACATAATTAGATCCCAAATCTTATAACTTATTATCTATGAATTTGAAACTCTTATTAATTACCTATTTTTATAGAATCCAACATCTTTCAAATTTCAACATCAAATAATTGATCATACATTATGTTTTATAAAAGGGATGGAATGAAAATAATTTTAAAAAGTAATAATTATTTTTCTTCCATTATGATCCCCATTTTAATCTTTTGTAAGTATATAGATATTTGAACCCTCTCAAATCTATTCATTTATATGTTTATCAAATCCTTTTTACATAGACCATATACCACTTTATATGGTTTCCCATGATAGTAGTAGATTGAGTAGTCATAATACATGATGTACCCCAACTATAATCTCATGTGAATATTAACCTCCATCTATGTGAATATGTATATATGGATCTTATGATATGTATATATCTAACACATCCCCCCTTATAGAGATAATTACACCATATATTCTAAATATAGATTATTTTTTATAACTTTTGATGATGAATTCAATATTTGTTATCCTAAAATTTCTAATTAAACATGGATTATGCTATAACATGATCATTCTACATTAGTAAATATCATAAGACCATATTTTAATAATCAATGTATTCACTAAACATTTCACCATAAGAATGAAATATGATGACTGATTTAGTGGAAAGCCTCCATTAAAATTATTTAAACCTATTTTTTTATTCAGAGGTCAAGATAATCATTTCCCCCTTCTGATTCATCTTGGTTAGTTGGTATGATAATATTGAAAAAATTCTCAAAAATAATCGGAAAATCCCAACTAGTCCATGAAAAATTTGGATCTAAATTCCAAATTTCATTCTAGGACATTCCTCAAATCCAATTATCATAGAAGTTCCCACAGTTATCCCTATTCTTGTGATAAAATTCCCCATGAATGATAGTTCATCAATCCCAAACACATATTCACTACATATTGAATTAATCTTATCAATTTTAAATGTATTTAGAATAGTATTCAAATTATCCTCATTCTCCTCATTTACCTTTGATAATATCATAGTATCACCTATAAAAACTACCAAAAATTTGTGGAGTGAATCCATAATGACAATAAAAATTAATTCCATCAATATTTTCTTTCCAATTAGATAGTTTAAAAAGAAATGACTAGGAGATCACATTTTCTTTAATTTTTTTAATTTTTTATATTGGAAATATGTTCCTTACTCTCCCTTAATTACTGATATTCCTATTTAAGGCCAAAAATAGATAAATATTGGTCCCCATGTAGTTGATAGAAAAAGTCAGAAAACAATATATGTAACAACAAAGAATAAATCATAGAAATAAAACATTATATTATAATAAATTTTTAATAAAATACAAATTTTTAATTTTTTACAGTATAAAAATTCTTATTTTTTAGTATCAAAATTTATTTTTAACATAATTATTCAAAATATACCTAGAATGAGTTTCTTGAAATTTTCTCTTAACAATAATTTATTGTGAATAATTTAAAATATATTGTTTTACTATTCATCCTTTTATTTTCTGTAATTTTTTATAAACTTTTAAAATATAAATTTAATTATATTAATTTCATTGAAATAAAGATATTATATTTTAGATGTAAAAAGTTATATATTTAATAAAACACATTCTTGAAGGCTTCATGAATTTCTATTTTAATGAACAAAATAATCAAAAATGACGAAGAAATAAATTATATATATATATATATATATTCTATATTTAACTATTTGAATTTAGATCAATATAATGATGATTATTGGCCAAATTATTAATGTAAGATCAGTTTTTTCTCAAAAAATACATTTCTAAAAAACATTTATTCGACACATTTTTCAGGATTATATTAAAATTAATTAATTATTGTAATGTGAATTGATTTTAATAAAATGAATTCTATATTTGAAATAAACATAATTAGAATTTTTTAATAAAGAGACAATAACGTTTTTTCATATGAAATAGTAAAAATATTAAAAATTAATTACTACAGCTAAGTCCTAAACGAGTATACCAGAGGTTTTATTTACAACGATAACACATATAATTACAAAATATATTCATAAAACAATATTGTTTGTATTTTTTTCATCCTTACACCTATCCTATTCAAGTATTAAATTTTCTGAGTAATATATCGATGAATATGATAGTCATTATTTAAACTATAAAAAATTTCAAATTATTGGTCACCTCATTTATGAAATGCCACCTCTTCACCTCACTTCCTCAAACCTCTAAATCTAGATATAATGATAACCCCTTAGAAAAATATCACCCCAAAATAATTTTACACATTCTATATCTATTGGTATTCTCAAAATGCCCTCCCTATAGTTCTTAAAAAGATATCTAATGTTGTTTTTTCTAAAAAAATGTAATTTTCTTCACCAGACTCTTTGATTTTTTATTTCTTCATTATCTACCATCAATTATGTCTTAGTAATTACATTTTAGAAACAATGATGTATCTAATTTACTGAGTTTTTATTAATTTTATGGAAAAAATTATATGAATCACCTTATCCAACAAATGTTATACAAGATCGTCACTTGGGTTTATAGCGGAGCACTACCTCATGAAGTGATTGAATTTATTTTTCATGACCTACCCACATGGAACGAAATAATGGTATAAATAATTATTATATATAAAAATTATTACATTATTATTATTTGTTTAATTAGGTATACCATATACATCAATAATAATTATCCCATTATGAAAATTATAATGTCATCTGTACGTCCGTATTGCCTACCATGTCCACAAAGTGATATGATTCATTTTCCAAGTTCAAATTTTGAAAAATTTGTCTATTGAAAACATATAATATTTATGAAATTTATATAACTAATAAGTTTATGTAATTATATCCTATAGAAAATAACTAGATGATCTGTGAAAAAATTTACATGATGAAATGAATCCGTTAACACTTGATACAATGGTAACAATGAAATATATATAAGATGTTATAATAAGATCATATATGATATTATAAATATTAAATTGGTACTAGTATAAGCTAATAAATTCATTAAAATAATTATAGAGGATATTAATTCATGTTCAACTAAAGGGAAGCTTTTGGTAAGGAATTTAATCTCATTTTCACCACATTAGGGTATATTTGATATTATGAGCATATTTACAATTATGTGGGGTATATAATGACCCATTTATATATTTGACATGAATAAAAATTTATCCATGATGATAAATATTTCAATTAATGACTATTTTTCAAGGGGTTACATTTTAAAAGTTATGAGATATGTAATTATTTATTTTACAACCTTATTTTTATGGTATTTCCTTAATCCTCATTGATGGAATATTATAGTATTCCCTTTTTAAATCAATCTAATCCTTTATCCATTGGGTATTTATAAAATTTCCAAATTTTTCTCTATGTTTTACTCTATCATTAAATTGAATCATGTAATGAAAATTTTGAAATAAAAATATTTCACTTCTCTTTAAAACAAATATATTATAATTAAATGTCCATATTTTTATTTTTTTTTAAAATATCTAATATTACTGAAATTAAATTTAGAATAAATTTTATGTTATTATATAATTTTTATAATAAATGAAAGGATTATTTCAATTTTATTCTTAAAGAGTCATTAAATATATTCTCTAAAAAGTGTCCAAATGAATGTTTTCTAACATATATGGTGTTAATGGTCTACCTCTTCATCACAACTGTTATGTGACATGTCAATTATTATACACTTTTCATATCGTATAACCTATAAAACTCTTATAAAAATGATTATTTTAATATTAAAATACAATTGTATTTATTTCGCTAAATAACATTAGTTTGTTTTATAAATATCGTTTCCAAGGATTCTTTTATAACCTCTTATCTACTATTAATTTTTTAGCTGTTATCCTTATCATGAAACATTCAATTTATTATGCTCATTGGAAGGATTCTATTTATTAAATGTATATATTCCATTTATCATGGATATGATCAGTTCATGAACCATATAACATTATTTCATACGACGTATTATAATTAAATTTATTTAATTTACTTTGGAAAATATTGATAAATCCTTATTCATTACTCAATATGGATGTTTATAGATAAGGAATATTGTTTATGAGTTTAATTGATCATTAAATTTATAAGGAATGCATTGTAAATGTATTTATGGGTGGTTACAATTTATAATTATACCATATATGAATTGAAGGATCTCGTAAGATAATCCAGTTGGAAAATGAAATGGGTTTTTAGTGTATATGTATCCATATTCTAAACTATCTTAGAACAAGGTCATGATGGTATAGATATCATGATGTTTGAGATCACGATGTACACTATTAATAATTTCCATCATTGATAATTCAGTTATTATTATCCCTGGATTCATATCATACCCATGTTATTGATGAAATAATTTTTTTTATTATTTATTTACCTTTCTATAATGATTATGCATTATTTGTTCATGACATATTCCATTGTATATAATAGTTATAGAGTATTTTATCTCACATTGATTTTTTTCCTTTCAGTATGATATGAAAAGGATTTGATTGATTCATTTGAAGGATTTATAATTTTTTCTAATACTACATTTTATATTTTATTCCTAAGGTAAAATGGTTTTCATGTAAGTATCAAGCTCTCAAAGTCAACTAAATTGATCAATAAATCCAGATTATAGTCTTTGTATTTATTCTAATGTAATAAAGTATCCATCGGCTCTGAATTACTCGATTAGAGTTTGTCACAATTTCTATTAGAATAATTTCAATAAAAACATTATGAAATATATTTATTAAAACATTCGTTAGGAAGAATAACCCTATTAATTACATTTAAGATAAACCTATGTTTATGATAACATTGTAATATTTGGTAAGGTATAGATTATTTAGTTCATCCTTAAAATGCATCCCACATAGGATACTATAAGTGGACATGGTTTTGGCATAAATACATATATGGGTGACAACCCTAGAATGGAATTGTATATTATATCTTGGATATTACATTATTTTGTTGGGTTTATTCCTTTTTATGTGAAAATTTTCACACTCTATGCTGATATTTTGGGTTAATTCATATTTAATTCAGAATCAATTATGAAATGTTTGAATTAAAATTAATGATATTCATAGAAAAAAAATGTTTTGGATTAGATGATTATATATATATATATTTTAAATTTATAGAAACTATTACATAGTATTTTAAATTATATTTTATGAATTAAAAATTTCTAATTTTATTATCAAATCTAGTATATTCGATTATTTATATATGAATCCTAGAAAAAATAATGGCATCATCACTCATAGACAATGTAAAAATTTCCCAACATAGTAATCCAATACAACTGGTATTGGAGATGAGAAGATTATATCTATATTAGGGAAGGTAACCCTAGTTTTTGCTGATAATGTTTCACATATAAACAAACTTGGTGTTCCATTGCATGGTACAAAAATATTGGATTATTTCATTCAACCTATATCCCTATTGTTTAGAGGAACTACTAATCCATATATTTCTTTTCTCTGGGATACATAATTTGAAATTCTATTTCTTTCGATAGGATATAACCATAGTGAAACAATTATATTGGTATAAATTTTTTTCAAGGGATATAATGATCAAATTTGGTCGTTATATAACAACTCTGCTCTTTATTACACACTAAAACATGATTTATTACATGAAATTCACTTCATAAAACATAGAAGATCAAGTGATATAGTGTTTTTGGGGATTTGGATCATTACACAAAAACATATAACAAGAAATACAATATCTTATTTGAAAACATCCATTACATGACCATTATAATATCTTGTACTTAGCATTCCATGGGATAACCTGAGGACATGCATAAGAAAAGGCTGAGTTATAAAGCCTAGTAAGGGAATAAACATGGAATAACATGAGGATTAAAATATATGTTAGATTATAGGCATATCAAGGGAACACAAGAGAAACATGAACATAAAGGCACGACAAAGCATGATAATCATAAATGGAAATGTGCAAACAACTCTTAAAATGGAATTTAGTATGAGCCAAGTCTCATTGAACATGGAGCATGATTAAACCCTCATTTCACATGAAATATGAGAAAACCCTAGTTAAACTTGAATTATCATGAATCAACACTCATTTCACATGATGTATCATGATACTATACTTTACCAAATGCATTGGAGCGCTATCAGGTTGCACCCTTCTTAAACATTTCATTTAATGCATAAGTGTGCCTCATCGATCATATAATATGTAATCAATAAACATTATAAGTTATTCCATAATTACTTAATGTAGAATAAATACAATAAATATCTATTAAATATGGATTTGTTCATAAAGATCAATACCCTTGATAGAGACATGAGTATGATATTCAATACACAATGATCTTGTCTTGGAAAAAATGTGGTGAAATTTCAACAGCATAACAGCGTGACATAAGGATTCTTGAAAATGGTTCATGAGAGAGAAATGGGTGTCTTATCATATTTACATGAAATGGAATGTATGGGGGTCATATAGATACATGTCCCAACAAATGTAATGGAATTCAGATGCATAATCCAAAAGAATTACTTGGATGTAAAATAGGAGAGAGAAATATCTCAAGGAATTTCGCTATGGTAACAGGTGTACATGTGTGGAATTAATGAGAGAAAAAGGGGTCTCCCATAATCAAAACACAAAGAGGACAGTATGGGGGAGGTGTGAAATCATACCCCAACATTTGAAATTGAAAATAAAAGGTCATAACAACATAACGAAAAGTGGACAAAAATGAGAAATGAAGAAATCCCTTACCTAGATGTGCGATCCCAAAAGCTTGGGAGGTGATTGAGAAAGGAATATTGGGAGCATGTTCCACCTTTTTAGGATTAAAGAGAGATAAGGGAATGGTTTTTTCTAAATTAAAAGGATTTTATTGAATATTAAGTTGGATCTTGGGTTGTTTTATATAGGAAAGGAGAGTGAGTTTATTATTATTTAGGTTTGGGACACCTCACTTTAAACATATCAAAACCACAATCCATCCCATTATTTTTGCCCATGGTTTTTTCTAAATGGGATTGGAAAAAATATTTTATAAGGCCAATGGCTGAACTTCTTAAAATAATAGGGCTGATTATGTGGAGGTGAGTCACACTCTCCAGAAAAACAATTTAAAAAGATAAAATGTTTTATAAGCCTTGAAGGATCCACTAATGCTTTGTAAATTAAATCAAAAAAACCCAAAATCACATTATTTTAATGGTAAAACATATATTGTCCGAACATAATGTTTCTATTATTTCATTACATCACTATTTGGTCATTATGATGTCATAAAACACACTATATTTAAAAGATATTTAATTTGTACCCTAAAATTAACCTGTCTCAAAAAAATATGAAAAATTCATTGGTGGATAATTTAGATGTACTGATTCCAAAAAATAATAATAATTTTATCTAAATAATTTTCAAAATATATGAATTTTGAATTTTAAAATAAAAGTGACATTTATCAAAAAAACATTGGTTTTGACAAAAACAGCTTTCAAACATTAATAAAAATTACAATTTCCTTCAAAAATATATATGATAATTTATATTTAATGAAAATTAATTTAATAATAATAATAATATTTTATTAAAATAATATTTAATTCAAAAATCCATCAATTCGTCAAAATAGATTTCTTAGTGGAATATTAACAAAAAATACTATTTGTGCTTACAAAACTATTTACAAAGTAACAACAAAAAGAATGTACATTCTCAATACAAGAATAAAGTATATAGTCAGAGTGATAATGTGTCATTACATATCCCCTTATAACACCCTCATATGACCTCAGATTAAGGTGTGTAATGGTGATAGACTCTTGGGGTGGCTTAGATAACATTTGTCTTGTGGTAATCTCTACTAACTTCCACTTCTACCATAGTCAGTTCTGCTCAAGCTTAATGTGTTCATGCTCAGCGTGGGATTATTCAAGAGTGAAGCCCAATTATGCCACCTACTTTATGAGTTCCGAAAAATGGGATTCATATTTGGAAAGTCTATTGGATGAGGCCATCACTTCCTTTGTCTGAGTAAATTGGATTTGTTAAATCCCGATATTTATACTAATCATGTGGTCACTATTAAATAGATATACTAGAAATTATCGCAATTCTTAATAGTATTTTAAAATCCAAAACATAAAACCAAGTATGTGAATATGTTTTTCATAACTATAAGAAAATATTTAAATAAACCAAGAAAAATTTTCATTAATAAATTTTTGGGTTGTTACAATCTTACCCCTTAAGAAATTTCATCCATGAAATTTCCTTTTCCCACACTAAAATTGATGGGGGTAACTTTTCTTCTTCACTTCCTCTAATTCCGAAATCACTTCTTCAAACATTTGGTTTCGCCACAACACCTTCACGAGGGTCACTATCTTATTTCGTAGAACTTTTTCTCTATGATATAAGATCTTTACTGGTTGGTCCTTGTAAGAAAGATCATTCACTAGTGATACTACCTCTGAAGATAGTACATGTGAAGGGTCCGATATGTACTTACTTAAGAGGGATACATGAAATACATCATGTACATTGGCCACCATAAGTGGAAGTGGTATTCGATAGGCCACAACGATGACACGATCAAGAATCTTGAAGGGGATGATGGAACTAGGAATTAACATCCCATTATTTCCAAAACTCATGACCTTCTTCCATGAATATATTCATAGAAACACCGTGTCCCCAGCTTTGAACTCAATGTCTTGTTGATGGTTATCTGCATAACTCTTATGTCGACTATCGGTTGCCTTGATATGTTGCTGAATGGTTTTCACATCCTCCACCATTTCTTCGTCCATTTTAGGTCCTAGCATCTTACGCTCACCGACTTAATCCCAACATGACGATTTTCTACACATCTTACCATACTGGGCTTCGTTAGGTTCCATTTGGATTCTCGAGTGGAAACTATTATTATAGGAGAATTAATCCAGTGGAAGATGTTGTCCCACCCACCTTTGAAGTCCATAGAACATGATCTTAACATATCTTCTAGAGTCTAAATAGTTCGCTTAGATTTGACATCAGTTTGAGGATGATATGCCGTATTGAAGTTTAGTTCAGTATCCAGAGCATGTTCAAGACTCTTCTAAAACATATAGGTGAATCTTGAATCTCGATCGGATACAACAGATAGCGGTACTCCATACATCCTTACAACTTACCTAATATATATTCATCATAGTTGACCCAATGAGAAATACTGCAGAATTATAATGAAGTGTGTATACTGAGTAAGATACTCCAAAAAACCCATATTGCATTGTTGCCTTTAGATGTCTTTGAAGTACGGTGACAAATCCCATGGTGATGTTCTCCCATTCCCATGATGGTCAATGGTTTCATCATCCGCTTAGAATTATGCCTCTCTGCCTTCACTTGCTGACACACCGGGAACCTTGATTTATACTGGGAAATATTTTTCTTCAAATTATCCCACCAATAATACTCTCAGAGATCTGGATAAATCTTTGTGTTTCCTGGGTGAATAGATAAATTTGAATTATGTGCATCATCCAAAAGTTCCTTTTTCATATCCAGACATGATTTAACACATAGTATCTTCCCAAATCTCCCAATTCCTTCTTCATTAACATTGAACTATGAGGATTTCCCTTTTTTGAAAGATCCCACCTTCTTCTGCATTCCCATATCATCATTTTGAGCATCCTTTAACTTTTCTAAAATAGACGATTGAGCAATAATTTGTTAAAGGATTGATAATGCTCCCTTTTTTATGATTTCCATGTACATATTCATCAAATCTATGAATATTGGATTCTTTTCAATTCTTATCAATGATAGAATCGCTGGGTCCTTTCTACTTTGAGCATCTACCACCTGGTTCTCTTTCTCTGGGTGGAAATGGATTGAGCAGTCATAATTTTTTATCACGTCTAACCATCTTTGTTGGTGCATGTTCAACTCTTTCTGTGTGATTATATACTTGAGGTTTTTGTAGTTCGTATATATTTCACACTTCTCCCCAAAGAGATAATGCCACCAAATTTTAAAAGCAAAGACCACTGAAGCCAACTGCAGATCATGTGTTGGATAATTATTCCCATGAAAATTCAATTTCATTGAAGCAATGGAAATGAATTTGTCATTTCGCATCAACCCACAACTCATGCCATTCTTTAAAGTATCACTGAATTAACACAAAAGTTCTCCACTTGTGGGAAAAGTGAGAACGAGTGCAGTGATAAGATACCTTTTAAACTCCTTGAAGATTTTTTTCACATTCATCACTCCAAGAAAAAATTACTCCTTTTCCATGTAAGCTTGGTAAGAGGGTTAGGAAATAGTGAGAAATTTTTCACAAATCGTCGATAATATCCATCTAACCCTAACAAGCTACAGATATTTATTATCGATGTGGGCCTCGACCATCCCTCTATTACAGCTGTCCTGGAGGGATCCATAGATAACCCATTTCTTATGATGATATGGCCCAATAATGAGTCCTCCTTAATCCATAAATCACACATGCTGTACTTTTTATAGAGATTCTCCTTTCACATGGTCTCTATTATATTTCTTAGATGTTTTTCATAATTCTTCTTAGTTTTGGATTATATTAGAATATAATCTATAATGACCAACACAAATTTCTTGAGGAAATCTATACAGACTCTATTCATCATGTCCATGAAGATTACTGGAGCATTAGTGAGTCCTAAAGGCATTACTAGGAATTCATACTGCCCATACCCTATACAAAAAGAAATGTTGGTGATATCTTCCTTCTTCAACATTACTTGATAATATCTCGACTGCAAATCTACCTTGGATAAGTATTTTGCTCCACACAGCTGATCGAACATGTCATCTATTTGTGGGATAAGATATTTGTTCTTTATCTTGATTTTGTTAAACTTATGATAATCAATTCAAAGGCGCATTGACCCATCCTTCTTCTTGACAAAGAGAACTGGTTCACCCCATGGTGAAGCACTTGGGCGTATATACCATTTATCCAAATTTTCCAACAGTTGTTTCTTTAGCTCCTCAAGCTCCACAAAAACCATTCTATATAGAGTCTTGGATATTGGAAACACCCCAGGTGTATGATCAATTGATAATTCAACATATCTTCTTGGAGGAAGTCCAGAAAATTCCTTGGGAAACACTTCTGTGAATTCCTTCACAATAGGCATGTCTTCAAAGATGGTTGCCTCTTTAGACTCAATCATATGATCCAGATACACGTGCTCATAGGGAAATAATAACAACACTTGAGATGATGGAGCTAAAGTAGATTCATCTTCTTCCTTGCACTTATACAGAATCAGGGGTCGATTCTTCACAAGGAGAGTGATTTCCCTCTCACGGAAATTTATTTTGGCTCTATATAAGGAAATATAAACCTTGCCAAGAATTGCATCAAATTCCACCCAAGGAAGTATGATGAGGTTCACCGGGAAGTTCAATACACCTATTTAGATATGGGAGGAGTTATATTCTTGCGATGTAATGATTACCCCATTTTTCGTACTCACCGACATCTTTACTTCCATGATTTGTGGTGGTGTTAGTATTATTCTACTGAACATTCGGGATATAAAAGAATGAGTAGAACTATGGTCAACAAACCTAACTTTCACTTTTTGATTCTGGTTCTACTCTATCCAATATATAATTAGGGATGTAATGCCCTAAACCCAGAAGCCCAAAGCCAGTGAATTATTTTAATACATTGGCATAATTACACAGAATCATGTCCTGAAAGACCGATCAGTTTAACAATCTTGGAAAATAGATTACATACTTGAAAATTACATTACACATTAGAAAATAAAACAGATAAAAAATTTTCATTTTAGAATGACATTAATCCAAAATCTTAATCCTACTTATCAATCGTAATACACTTCTTGGAATCCTGGAAAAAATAAAACATAGAAAGGGGTGAGCTCAGATGCTCAGCAAGGATAACAATGCAGAAACTCTCATAAATAAACATTAACATTTAAGGAAATACATAAGACTAAAAAATCCTTTTAAACATAAAATTAATCAAAAAATTCCATTTATTTATTAACAAGGATATTATACTAGTCGAATAATCCCACGTAATATCAGTATCCAATTTCCTAATGTTAGAATGCATAATGCTAGACTTCATAACCACATAATCAAGGCCTTGTGCCAAAATTAAAAATAATATTTTGTCAAGACCTTATTCTAAGACACGAGTTTGTCTCATGAGACCTATCGATGCATAGAGGAGCTATATCGGGCTCTACTCGTCACTTACTAAGTCCAATGCATTACTCATATGAAAAGGTTTAAACATAACATAAGCATTCATGTTAAAAATAGCATACAAAATGTCAATACATTATCCATAAACCATGAATTGTATAAAAATTAAACATCCATAGTCAAAAATTTCACAAAACCTTCAATAAAATATGGAACAATTTTATCATTATAAATGAACTTTAAACAAGTTTAAAATTCATCAAATTTTTTTGACATAAATGAAAAAGATTTGTATAACTCTTTAAGAGAAATATCCCTTTTTCAAAAAAACATTTAAAAGTCATACAATTTAGAAAGGAGGACATTGAAATAACATTTTGAATCAAATTGTCCCATAAAAATTTTAATCTTTTGAAATGAATTAACATTTTAAATATATTTATGTCCATAAAAATAAATCCTTAAAAACCGTTTTGAAAACATGGAAATTAATGAGAATGATATAGAAGAATAAATATTTAAACCATTTAAAATGATGACCTAGTTAAAGATTCCCTTATATAAGACCTTAAAATATTTCTATTGAAAATATTTTTATGAAACATGGATGTGGATGATAAATAGGTCCCAGTAGATACTCACGTAAAAACAACCTTGGATAATGAAGAGATTGTAGAATTAACCATTACCTTGCACTATCCTTTGGCCAAGGGTCTGTTTAACCTACTGTATAATGACCATATTATGTTATTAAATTATACCAAGAACATATTCATATTTATTATATCATAAATAACTCATTTATTACTTTATACTACCCATTTAATAATGTTTTCCAGGTTAAATTTATATTTTGGGTAATAATCGCTGTCTTTATCGTACGTGTTTTAACTTGTTATTAATGATCGTATCATTTTGATCATGATTTAAATACATCCAGAATATAAAATTTTATTTATATATCATAAATATTTAGAATATAAATATTTATAATAGATAGATATATGAAATGGGAGGCACCGTTTATGGAGACGGTTGGTCATATATAGGCATAAATGTTGTTTCTGTTTTCATATCATATTGGATAGAAGTAAGTGAATAAGATATATTTAAGTATATAAATATAAATATAAATATATCTCCATTAGAATTAATATTATATATATTTCATACTTATTAATAACATATATTTTTATAATCATCATTAAATGGTGAATGAGGAATTGAATATCATCATGTAGTGGAGATGGTAATCCGTACGTATGCACGAGTGAAATTATCCTTATATTGATGGTGAAATCATATGTAATTGGATGGTGTATCATATATAAAGAATAATTAACATTTTATATTTATTATTTACATTATTTATACTCATTATTATACCCATCCAAATAATAAAGCATTTGAATAAAAAACATCACCACAATGTAGAGACTATAAGCTGTACGTACACACGTATAGAGACTATGTCATTATAGGATAGATATAAAAAATAATATGGTTGTAACATATTTATAATGAAATCATAGCATATAGAAGTTACTTTTGTTATTATTTTAGTATGGAAACAAAGGAAGTGGAAGAAGAAAAGAACTTGGCAGAGCGTGGTGAAATTATTACCTCTTCTTCGGGTGTTACTTTTTGGGTTGATCAAAAGGGATCCTTAGGTTGGATTTATGATCAAAGTAAGTCCTATAGGATGAATGGAGTAAAGTTTACAAGGTATTTTGGTAGGGTTTGTCTGTGAAAAATATCTTAGGAGTTGTTAAATTAAGAGAATGGGAAGTGACCTTTTATAAGGGTGTGATGGTCACTTTAGGAAAAGATTAAAATATTAATTTATTATACAATCATATTCAGTTTATAATGGATCAAAATTAATTTATTTCCAGACTTATGAGGTTATGAATCGAAATAACTTCAACCAATAGGTTTTAGATAAGTTTAGGTTACCATTTTAACCTTATCATTTAGATTTAACTTTTACAGTGACTTCTTGTATTCTTACACTACATGGTTAATAAACATACTCTAAACTTCCAATAAAACCTCAAGTGGTTAATTAATTACATATATAATATTATTTATGACCTTTGGAATAATATTAGATTTTATGTAATAATATATCAACCAATAATATATTATTTGTTTTAAAAACTAATTTATGTAAAATTTGACACTATATAGTATTTGGTTTTTGTGAAAGTTATCACAACTTAATTACTTCAAACCAAATACATTGAACCAATAATAAAATGTCATATTCACCTATAAAATTCTTGTATGGCATAAAAGCATTCAAATTATATTTATTTAATATTTACAATATCATTTATTAGATTCTTTAATTAATAAAGAAAATACTGCATCATTATTGTGTCGTAAATAAATATATATTATGTATAAAAATTATAAATAAAATATTATAATGTAGGGAATATTTTTAGTTTTAAAATTATTATTTATAGTCGAAGAAATCAATTATATAACCCCATATAAAAATGTTTTACTAAAAGATACATGCTTTTGTTATTTTTGACTTTACTTTAGATGAATTAATATAAAATGTCATTATCACTCCCATGTGGATCCATGGGGTCCTAAAATTTCACCAATGATGTCCATGGTCGGAATTGTAACATATAATAGGTTTAGGACCCATGTTAGAATATTTTAATATTATTTCTTTACCCGTATTTACAGGATTTACCCTTTAACAACGATAAATAAAATATTTACCGAAGTAATTATTTATAATGTATAAAAATAAAAGTCACTTGTTTAAAAAATTTGGAACTCCTGATTAAAAATATGGAATCCATTTTTCCAAATTAAAAACTCAGAAGTGGAAGAAATTAATTTAAAATTCATTCCCGTTGTCAAATAAAAATGTGTTTTTTAGAAATAATAACTATCAAAAGATTGACACTTGTTTATGTCCAATTTAAATGTGAAATTACATCAAATGACCTAGAATATATTAAATGATAGAAATATATTCTAATGATACTTAAAAACCTTTCAAATGTATAATTTAACACTATAAAATATTTCAATTAAAAAAAGTTGTTTTTAATTAAAATTTAGTATTTTTTCACTATTCATCAAAATATGAAAGCTATCAGAAAAGTACCAAAAATTTATCCAAACCAAATTTTTATGTCCCTATTATAAAGATGAATTTAATTTCACTAAATTGAATATATAAAAGATTCAAATATTTTATTTAAAAATGGTTCCCCATTAAAAGGCATAAAACAACATTTTTTGAAAAATACCTCTTTGATCATAAAAATTGAATTTTTCTTATATTATGTATAAGAAACACAAAAGATAAATTTTTAAATTCTATAGGATGTATAAAATTTAAAATTTTGTTAGTACTATTCATAAACTCTTTTTTGAATGGCTAGTTTGGTAAGTCCTGGTGCACTCGGACTCAGTGTTGCGTGTAGCGCAAGTTATTGAAATAATTTTAAGAGAAAACATACTATGAATTCTTGGGATGTTACATTCTCCCCTCATTCAATAAATTGCATCCTCAAAATTTGAAATTGTCTTTTAAAAATAGAAAAAATACCTTTGTGGAAAACCCCCATCAGAAATTGGGTTATTAAAATTTAATCTTAATAATAGAGAAAAGGAAATGAAAAAGTCAACACCAAATTATGATCTTGATTAGGAAAACATTTGTGGAAATTAGAGACACATAATTGGGGGAAAGCTATAAATATTTATAAGGTGTGACTGGGGTCATCAATCACAAACAATTGTAAAATTGAGGGCCTTATAGCCATCAATCTATGATGATTTAAAATATCATTAGTTCAAAAAAACATAAAGAATTAGAATAAAATAGTTTTGGTTTTAAGATCCCTTCCCTAATGTTTAAGAATTAATTTATTCATAGAATATGAGTATAAAATATACTTGACAAGTAGTTATTCATCTATCATCTAATTCCTACCACAAACTCATCTTTCACTCCAAAAGATAATAGAATTCAAAAATATTCTATTTATCCAAATCATATAGGGTTCCAAAAATAATGAATTTATAATTAATTTTTCAGACTATTTAAAAAAACTACATTATAAAAACCAGGACATCACATATTCCAGTGGTAGGGGATCCACCCTTGTCGCCTGGTTGTGGGTTCAAGTCTCGCGGCCTTACCGAACACAACGGGTTGTCGCCCGACCTATGGGTTGTCCTTTTTATACCAATCCAAAAATAATTTTTAGAAGTGATTTAACCTTAATAATAGTATCCAATGTCGAACTTAATCCATTAAAACCTTTAGAATTACCCAAAATACTTCTGTCCAAATTCACAGTCCAAAATTTAAATAGAAGGTAAACACAATGAAGATTCTTTTTCCCATGTAATAACATGTGAATACATTCATCATGAATTCTTTTAATACATGGTAAAACACGAAATCAACATAAAACCATATTGATTACATTCATGCTGCCTTATTCCGTTTTGAATACTAGATATACTCCATATATCCAAAAATGTTGTAAACTCCAAAAATGATGAAATAAAAGAATCATTAATCAGTTTCAATGTAGTTAAGAATATAAAATATAATTTATCCAAATTAAATATATATTATTATAAAATCACAACCTCAGTATCAGAACCATATTATGGTTTATCTTTCTCTAAAGCATATATTTTCCAAAAAATGTAACCTGCTATTGAGTCACTTTTCTTTGTTCCACTCAATCTTATGTCCTTAATGAAATAGTAATGTAGTACAATCCTTATATACTATATAATTGTTATAACATGTAAACAATTAATAAAATAATGAAATGAAAAAATTATTTAAAAACAACATAAGAACTCTAATCATTCTTCTTCATCTTCAGATGTATCAAAATTCATTATTATC
The DNA here is from genome assembly GCA_963277665.1 of Viscum album. NCBI lineage: Eukaryota > Viridiplantae > Streptophyta > Magnoliopsida > Santalales > Viscaceae > Viscum > Viscum album. The sequence goes on from OY728157.1 coordinate 2,002,662,133, forward strand.
CAATATCATCATTTGGGGTATATTCTAATGATTTGTACATTGATTCACGTAGTGTGCCAACTCCTTGCAAGTGAAGAATTGTACATTTGAATCCTTTTTCTTACCGTTGTAATCCTGTACTTGGTGTCATTTTTCCCAAAACTTATAACAAACTCCCATTCCCTTCAAGAATTTACCAAGGTGATTCTTTTATCACATATGGGAAAATCCTTCTTTCCCCTTTTCCCTTTATCCATCTTTCTCTCTTCAATCATTTTCTTCTCTTGTTTCCCTTCAAATCCATAGGACTTAGTGAATTTATTTACTTATCTTATTAACTCCTGATACTATTTCATCATATGATGAGAATACATGGGAGACTACTTCCCATTTAAATGTTGGATTAATACCATAAAAGATATCATCCTTCTTAATCTTTCGATCATGCATATTTCTGGAATTATAATTCATTCTACTAGGCTCCATTTCTAAAAAATGGCATACACTAGGTTAGACTATGAATCACAATTCATAATTCCAAACATGTAAAATACCTAACCTAAATCAAAAAGATTATTCATATAATCTATAATCATAAAAGGTTTTCTTTGAGAAAGTATTAAACCTAAAACCTTCATAAGGGATTGTAATGAAAATGTGAATTATCCAAAGAATATCCCCATGGAGTGTTGTAACCATGAGTGCATTAAGGCCTGTTGTCAGGTACTAGGATACCCCATGTCATGATCTAACCTCCTTGTTAGAGTTTTCACTCCTAGGTACATCTATACTAGAGCCACCTCTACCTGCTAGTATCCAGATAGGGATGTATTTCTTGGAAAATATACGAAATCTCTACATTACCAAAATTATAGGATTTTCTTATATACTAATCCTCAAAGTCTATATTAGTGTAATGTTCTCTAATCAGAGTTTATCTAAATCCATTTACAATGTTGTTTCTAAACTTCCTCTCATACCAACAGTAACGCCCCAACCCTAGAAACCAAGAGTTGTTTCATTTTTTAAATACATTGGCATGATTACATGGAATCAAGTCCCAAAAGACTGATCAGTTTAGAATTCTTGGAAAATAGATTACATACATGAACATTACATTATACATTAGAAAATAAAACACAAAAATGATCCTTTGATAATTCAATTAATCCCATAGCTTAACCCTACTTATCAATCACAATACACTTCTTGGAATCCTAGGAAAAATAAAACATAGAAAGGTGTGATCTCATATGCCCATTAAGGATAAAAATATAGAGAAAACATTTATAAATAAAAATAAACATTTAAGGCAATGTATAAGACTAAAACAAAAGCCTTTTAAACTTAAACATTATCAAATAATTCCATTTACTTATTCATATGGATATTATACTAGTAAAATAATCACATGTAATATCAATATCCAATTTGATAATGTTGGAATGCATAATTCCGGACTTCATAACCACATAGTCTAGGCCTTGTGCGAAGACTACAAATAATATTTTTTCAAGGCCTTGTTCCAAGACACTAGTTTGTCTTATGAGACCTACTGATGCATCGAGGAGCACATGAAATGTGCACTAGTTTTTCTTATGCACTAGTTTCTTTCTAGTTTGTCTTATGGCGGGCTCCAGCTATCACTTACTAAGTCCAATGCATTCCTCATATGAAAAGGTTTAAACATAACATAAACATTCATATTAAAACTATCATATGAAATGTAAATACTTTATCCATAAACTATGAATGGTATAAAAATAACACATCCATAGTCAAACATATCAAAAAACCTTCAATATAATATCGAAGACTGGAATCATAATAAATCAACTTCAAAAAAGTTTAAAATCCATCAAAGGATGTTGACATAAATGAAAATTATTTGTAAACCTCTTTCAAAGAAATATCCATTTTTCAAAAAAACATTTAAAAGTCATACAATTTTGAAAGGAAGACATTTAAAGACATTTTGGAATCAAAGTGTCCCATACCAATTTTAATCTTTTTAAAGGAATTAAAATTTTAAAAACATTCATGTCTATATAAATAAATCCCTAACAACCATTTTGAAGACATGAACATTAATGAGAATGATTTAGAAGAATTAATATTTAATCCATTTAAAATGATGATCAAGTTAATGAGTCCCTTAAATAAAACCTTAAAATATTATTTTTGAAAGTATTTTTATTAAACATAGATGTTGATGATAAAGAGATCCCAGTACATACTCATGCAAAAACAACCTCATATAATGAAGAGATTGTAGAATTAACAATTACCTAGCACTTTCCTTCGGTCGATGGTACATTTAGCCTCCTATATAAAGACCATAGAATGTTATTAAATTATCCCAGAACCATATTCATATTTATTATGTCAAACAGGATTCATTAATGACTTTATACTAACCATTTAATAAATATTTCCATGTTAAATTAACATTTTGGGTAATAATCGCTTTCCTTATCATAAGTGTTTTAACTTGATATTCTTGATCGTATCATTTAGATCAAGATTTAAATATGTCTATAATATAAAATTTGATATATACAACCTATATATTTATAATATAAATATTTATAATAGATAGATATATGAAATGGGAGGCACATTTTATGGAGACGGTAGACCGTACGCACGCATATAGGCTGTTTTCTTTTTCATATCGTATTGAACAGAAGATAGTGAATATGATATATGTAAGTATATATATATATATATATCTCCAGTATCATTATTATGTGATATATTACATACTTATTAACAATATATATTTTTACAATCATTTTTGAATGGTGAACGTGGAAATGAATCACATCGCATCGTGGAGACGGTGATCCATACGTACGTACGAGCGACAATATCATTTATTAATGGTGAAATAATATGTAATTGGATGGTATATCATATAGATATAATAATTAAATTTTTTTATATATTATTTACCTTAGTTATACTCATTATTATTCCCATATAAATAATTAACTGTTTGAATAACAAACTACACCACAACGTGGAGATGGTAAGCCGTACGTATGCACGTATGATGACTTTGTCATTATAGGATGGATAGAATAATGAATATGGTTGTAACATATTTATAATAACATCACAATATATAGAAGGTACTGGAGTTATTATTTTAGTATGGAAACAACCAAAAAAGAGTATGTGGAAGAAGAAAAGAACTTGAAAGAGGGTGGTGAAGTTATTACCTCTTCTTCGGGTGTTTCCTTTTGAGTTGATCAATAGAGCTCCTTAGGATGGATTTCCGATCAAAGTAATTCCTATAGGTTGAAGGTTGGATATTTGAGAAGGTACTTGGGCAGTGATTGGATTATCCAAATGTCTTTGGATGTGTGAAATTAATAGAAGGGGAAGTGCCCTTTTAAAAGGGGGTGAGGGTCAGTTTTGAAAAAGATTAAAATATTTATTTATTATAAAATAATATTAAGCTTATAATGGATCAAAATGAATTTATTTCGATACTTATGTGGATATGGGTAGAAATAATCAAACCAATAGGTTTTAGATAGGTTTTGGTTACCATTTTAACCTTATCCTTTATATTTAACTCTTAGTTAAATAGTTTATCTTTTACCGTGTCTTCTTATATTCTTACACTATATGGTTAATAAACATACTCTAAATTTCCAAGAGAATATAAAGTGGTTAATTAATGACATATATAATATTATTTAATCCCTTTTGATGATCCTTATATTTTTTGGAATATTATATCACCTAATAATATAGTATTATTTTAAAAACTAATTTATGTCAATTTTGACACTATTTAGTATTTGGTTTTTGTGAAAGTCATCAAAACATGATTACTTCCAAAAAAATACATGGAACCAATAATAACATGTCATATTAACCTATAAAAGTTTTGGATGACATAAAAACGTTCTAATTATATTTATTTTAATATTTACAATATCATTTATTAGATTCTTTTATTAATAATGAAAATACTCCATCATTATTGTGTAATAAATACATATATTTATTTTATGTATAAAAATTATAAATTAAATATAAAAATGTATTAAATAATTTTATATTTTAAATTAATATTTATAGTTTAAGAGATAAATTATATTACACCATATAAAAGTGTTTTACTAAAAGGTACATGCTTTTTTTTATTTTTGTCTTTACTTTAGATCAATTAATATAAAATGTCATTATCACTCCCAAGTGGCTCCATGGGGTCCTAAAATAGACCCAAGGATTACAATGGTCAAAAATGTATCATCCAATTGGGTTAGGACACATTTTAGGGTAATTTAGTATTATTTTAATATTATTTCTTTACCCGTATTTATGGGATTTACCCTTTAACCATGGTAAATAAAATATTTACCGAAGTAATTATTCATAATTCCTAAAAATAAAATTTATCTATTTAAAATTTTTATAATGCATGATTCCAATTATGGAATCCATTTTTCCAAATTCAAAACATAGAAGTTGTAGAAAGTAATTTAAAATTAATTCTTGTTCTCGAAACAAAAAGCGTGTTTTTAAGAAATAATAAATATCCAAAGATTGACACTTGCTTATGTACATATTAAATGTAAAATTACGTCCAATGACATAAATTATATTAAATTATAGAAATATAATATAATTATACTTAAAAACCATTCAAATTTATAATTTAACACTATAAATTATTTGATTTAAAAAGTTGTTTTCAATTAAAATTCAGTACTTTTTTACTATTCATCATAATATGAAATTATTAGAAAAGTAAAAACAATTAATCCAAACTAAATTTTTATATCCCTTTTCTAAATATAAATTTAATTTCACTAAATTGAATATATAAAAGTTTAAAATATTGGATTTAAAAATGGTTATCCATTAAAAGGCATAAAACTACTTTTTTTTTTTGAAAAAAACCTCTTTTATCATAAAAATTGATATTTTCTTATATTATGTCAAAGAGACACAAAAGATAAATGTTAAAATTATATAAGATATATAAAATTTAAAATTTGGTTAACACTATTCATAACCTCTTTTTTGAATGGATAGTTTGGTAAGTCGTGGTGCGCTTGAACTCGGTGTTGCGTGTAGCACAAGTTATTGAAATACATTGAAGAGATAACATACTATGAAATCTTGGGGTGTTACAAGGGATGAGTATTCTAAAGTTTTAACACATAAAAAGAATCCAAAGAAAAAATAGATGACATAAAAATTAATTTGATTTTCTTAACTTATGAATCTATAGGCTTCAATCTATGTTATCCATGATATACTTTATAACTATACTCTTAGGTGCATCTTTTTTCTAACTACCTTTATAATGGTTAATAATAAGCTAGTGAATTTACCAAATAATATACCTAAGAGTGTTTAACTAAGAGTGCAATAAGGCCCATTGGCGTGTACCAGGATACAATGGGTCAAGCCTGAAACTCATAGTCTGGGTTTTCACCCCTAGGTACAATTGTGCGATAGTTGGCTCTACCAGCTAATTTTCAAAGATAGATTCATTTTTTTGGATAAACCAATTACTCAATTCCCACCAAATATTAGGGATGTTTTTATTATACTTAGTCTTGTCTCTAAATATTCAATAGGGTTTTCTAATCCTAATCCCAAAAATAACTAAACCAACCCTCTGCTACCAACTATAACAACTCTGCTCTTTATTACACACCAAAACATGATTTATGGAAAAAAACGTCAAATGATGAAACTTAGAATATTGATAGGTATAGTGTATAGGGGTATTAGTATCATTAAATAACAAATTATAACAGGAAATACAACATCTTTATTGAAAAATCCGTTACATGACCAAAACATTCCCTTGTACTTAGTATTTCATGGGACAAACTTAGGACTTGCATAAAAAAGGGTGAGCTGTAAAGACGAGTAAGGGAATAAACATGGAATAACATGAGTAATACCATAAATGTTAGAATATAGGAATTTCAATGGATCACACAAGAATCATGAACATAGAGGCATGATAAAGCATGATAATCATTACATGGAATTATTGAAACAACACATAACATTGAATATAGCACGAACCAAGGCACATTGTACATGGAGCATGAGTAAAACCTCATTGCACATGAATCACGAGTAAAAACTCTTTTCACTTGAATTATAATGAGTTAAAATTCATTTCACATGATTTATCATGATACTATACATTACCCAATATATTGGAACGCTGTCAGGGTGCACCCTTCTTAAACATTTCATTTCATGCATAAGTATTCCACATAGATCATATAACGTGGAATCAATAAAAAAAATAAGTTATTACATGATTATATAAAGTAGAATAGATACACAAAAGTAAAATTCAGTTTTTATATGTGAGTAAAGGTGAATACCCTTGATAGAGACATGGGTACGGTATTCACTACACAATGATCTTGGCTTAGTAAAAATGCGTTGCAATTTCAGTAGCATAACGGTGTGACATAAGGATTCATGAAAATGGTTGATGGGATATAAATGGGTGTCTCATGATATGTACATGAAATAGAAAGTAAGGGGGTCATATAGATACATGTAACAATAAAAATAATGGAATTTAGATTCAGAATGCAAAAGAATTACTTGGATGTAAAAGAAGAGAGAGAAATCTCCCATAAAATTCCGGCATGGTAACAAGTGTACATGGGAGGCATTAATGAGAGATAAAGGTGTATCCCATCATAAAAACACAAATAGGACCATGTGGGGGAGATGAAAAATCATACCCCAACACTTTTAATTGAAAACAAAATGGCATAACAAGTTAAAGTAAATTTGACAAAAATGAGAAAGGAATAAATCTTTTACTTGGAAGTGCGATCCCAAAAGCTTGGCAGAGGCTTGAGAGTGGATTCTTGGGTGCTTGTGAAACCTTGGGATGATTCAAGAGAGTTGAGGGAAGGGGATGGTATAACTCCAAAGTAATTTATTAATGAGGAAGTGGGAGTTTGAGTGTATTTATATATGAAAGGAGAGGGAATTATTTATTATTTAGGTTTGAGACACCTCATTTTAATCTAATCAAAACCACAAACCAACCCCTAGGTTTTCCCCATTGTTTGATCGAAATGGGATTGAAAAAAAATATTTTATAAGGCCAATGTTAGAACATATTAAAATAATATGGTTGATTAGGTGGAGGTGAGTCACACTCTGAAGGAAATCAATTTAAAAATCCATAATGTTTTATAAGCCTTAAAGGAACCACTAAAGCATTGTAAAATAAATCCAACAAACCCAATATCACATTATTTTACTGCAAAAACATATATTGGACGAAAATAATATTTATAGTATTTTATTATATCATTATTGGGTAATTTTGATGTCATAAAACAGATTATATATTTAAACTATATTTAATTTTTACCCAGTAATTCGACTATCTCAGAAAATAATGAAGAATTCACCATTGGATAATTGTGACGCAATTATTCCAAATATAATATTAATTTTATCTAAATAATTTTATAAATATGTAAAATTTCACTTTTAAAATAAATAGCGACATTTATCGAAAAAATTATGGTTTTGACAAAAACATATTTCAAACCTTAATAAAAATTACAATTACTTTCATAAAACTATATGATAATTTATATTTAATAAAAACTAATTTAATAATAATAACAATTATATTTTATTAAAATTTTATTTAATGAAAAAATCCTTTAATTCATCAATTTAGAATTCTTAGTTGAATATTAACTAAAAATACTATTTGTGGTTTAAATACCATTTACAATGTAACAATAAAAATAATGTATATTATTTATACAAAAATAATATACCTAGTCATAGTGAATGGGTCTCATTACATAACCCCATATAAAAAAAAAATAAGACCAGGTGGTAAGGTGTGCGATGGTGAAAGACTCCCAGGGGTGCTCGGATGACATCGCTCGGGAGGTAATCTCTATTAACTTCCACTTATCCCGTAGTCAGTTCTGATCAAGCTTAACATGTTAAATCTAGACTTAGGATTGGTCAAGAGGGAAGCCAAATGATGCCAACTCCTTTATGACCTCTGAAAAATGGGCTTCATATAGGGAATGTCTACTAGATGAGGCCATCACTTTCTTTGTCTGAATAAATTGGATTTGTTAAATCCCTATATTTATACTAATCATGTGGTCACTGTTCAATAAATATATTTTCAATGGTAAGAATTGACAATGGTATTTTAAAATCAAAAACATAAAACCAAATAAGTGAATAATTTTTTCATAACCATAACAATATATTTATATAGACCACGATAAATTTTCATAAATAAATTTTTGGGTCATTACACATTGCTAAAAAATACAATAGAGGATGGATAAATAGAACTTATTTAATGGATAAATTATTTAAAAATAATCATTGAAAAATATTTACATCATGAAAAATAAATTTAAATAATGTAAATATTCCCTATCATGTGGAAAAAGGAAGAATAAAGTGTTATATAGAATGATTAAACTATTACAACACAACAAATGCACTCGATGAATTACATAGTCAATAATAAAAAATAAGATTTAACATTTACTTAGAGGGTATATTATTTGTATCTAAAAGTAAATATTTTATCAATCATTTATATCATATTTTTAAATAGTATTTTTTTTCCATCAAAACAATGAATTAATTTTATAGATCCTATTTGTTCGATAAAAATCACTAGAAGAAGATAATGGATGAGTACTATAAAAAATAGAACACATAAAAATAAATGAGTGAATTTACATACATTGAAAATTTAGGAATGAATCGTCAAGGAAAATGAATAATGTGTTTAAGAATATATTAAATTTTTAGTTTAAAAAAGACATATGGATCATGAATGTAATGGAATGATAGATACAAATGTTATCGAGTAAATTAAATGAAATGAAATTGGGAAATTTTTTATCCAATGTCTCATACATCAATGAAATATATATAGAAGAGGACAAGTGGAAATACTCAGGATTATGTGACCACTACAACTAGTATTTAAGTTGCCAAGGATATTGTGGAATAACCATTAATAATAGCCTCAAAATTTCCTAACACATTACCTGATTCTGGATCTCAATTTTATTTTATATATTTCATATTATCAATGATAATTTGATAATTACATTGCACATTATGATGGGATTTATCAGTCAAACCACCTAGGAGAATTATCATTATGATAAGGTTATCTCAAGAAACTAACATTATTAAAAATAAATGATCTTTATTTGTAGTTTCTACTATTATATATATGGTTGAATTTTATATAGTCCTTGGTGTGGACTAGCATTCAAAATATGCAAAACATTTTTATTTCAAATAGATGGAAAAAATGATTCATGATGATTTTGTGGAATTACATATCCATAGAGTGGTGACATCATGAGACTGTTCTCTTATAGATCCATCCCTATTATCCCAAATGAAAATTTTTTTTTGTAGAAGAGAAACCCAAATACATGGATAAGAGAACTGATCTGCAAATTGAGAACGTTCATTTTTTTATTTGAATTAATTGATTTATTCTGGAATAATTTAACAAACATCCACTATAGAATAAATTTTATTATTTCATTGATATAATCAATGATGTAATACCATCATCAAAATCTCCCTATATGATTTCCACTATATCATTGGAGTTGTTAGTGAAAAAACATGAGGAGTTTTGTGATAATGGATTTAAACGCCCTACAAATTCACTATGGGATCACATGTTTATTTAATTAAGATAAATGATGAATTCATGTGGTTGTGAAATGATTAATGGTAAATATATGATATTAAAAATATTTAAAATTCTCATATTCCTCAGGTTGATGACTTATTCAGTCAACTCCATGGATCTTAATATTTTTTAAAAATATCTTACATTTTTGGAAACATAAATTTAGAGTAAAATATAATATATTTTCAAAATATAACCCACTATATAATGACCATATTATGTTATTAAATTATACCAATACCATATTCATGTTTATTATATCATACATAATTCATTTATTACTTTATACTACCCATTTAATAACGTTTTCTAGGTTAAATTAATATTTCGGGTAATAATCGCTTTCTATTTCGTATGTGTTTTAACTTGTTATTCATGATCGTATCATTTAGATCATGATTTAAATACCTCCAGAATATAAAATAAGATTTATATATCATATATATTTAGAATATAAATATTTATAGTATATAGATATATGAAATCGGAGGCACCGTTTATAGAGACGGTTGACCATACGTACGCAGAAACGTTGTTTCCGTTTTCATATCGTATTGGATAGAAGTAAGTGAATAAGATACATTTAAGTATATAAATATAAATATATATATATATCCATTAGAATTATTATTTCATATATTACATACTTATTAATAACATAAATTTTTATAATCATCGTTGAATGGTGAATGAGGAAATGAATATCATCCTGTAGTGGCAATAGTAATCCGTACGTACACATGAGTGACATTATCATTATATTGATGGTGAAATAATATGTAATTGGATGGTATATCATATATAAATAATAATTAAAATGTTATATTTATTATTTACATTAGTTATAATCATTATTATACCCATCCAAATAATAAATCATTTGAAAAAAAAACATCACCACAATGCGGAGACTGTAAGCCGTACGTACACACATATAGTGACTTTGTCATTATAGGATGGATAGAAAAAATAATATGGTTGTAAAATATTTATAATAACATCATAGAATATATATGGTACTTGTTTTATTATTTTACTATCGAAACAAAGGATGTGGAAGAAGAAAAGAACTTGATAGAGCCTGGTGAAATTATTACCTCTTCTTCGGGTGTTACTTTTTGGGTTGATCAAAAGGGATCCTTAGGTTGGATTTCTGATAAAAGTAAGTCCTCTAGGATGAAGGGAGGATAATTGAGAAGGTATTTGGGTAGGTTTTGTCTGAGACAAATGTCTTAGGAGGTGTGAAACTAAGAGAAGGGGAAGTGACCTTTTATAGGGGGTGAGGGTCATTTTAGGAAAAGATTAAAATATTAATTTATTATAAAATCATATTCAGTTTATAATGGCTCGAAATTATTTTATTTGGAGACTTAGGAGGTTATGGATCGAAATAACTTCAAAAAATAGGTTTTAAATAAGTTTAGGTTACCATTTTACCCTTATATTGTAGATTTAACACTGAGTTAAATAGTTTAACTTTTACAGTGACTTCTGATATTCTTACACAATATGGTTAATAAACGTACTCTAAACTTCCAATAAAACCTCAAGTGGTTAATTAATTACATATATACTATTATTTATTCCCTTTTGTCTAATATTAGATTTTACGTAATATTATATCAACCAAAAATATATTATTTGTTTTAAATACTAATTTATGTCAAATTTGACACTACATAGTATTTCATTTTTCTGAAATTTATCACAATTTAATTACTTCGAAAAAAATCCATTGAATCATTAATAAAATGTCATATTCACCTAGAAAATTAGTTGATGGCATCAAAACATTCAAATTATATTTATTTTAATATTTACAATATCATTTATTAGATTTCTTAATTAATAAAGAAAATACTGCATCATTATTGTGTCATAAATAAATAAATATATATTATGTATAAATATTATAAATAAAATATCATAATTTAATAAATATTTTTATTTTTCAAATGATTATTTATAGTCTAAGAGATCAATTATATAACCCCATATAAAAATGTGTTACTAAAAGATACATGCTTTTGTTATTTTTGAGTTTACTTTAGATTAATTAATATAAAATTTCATTATCACTCCCAAGTGGATCCATGGGGTCCTAAAATTTCCCCAATGATGTAAATGGTCGGAAATGTAACATCTAATAGGTTTATGACATGTGTTATCATAATTTAATATTATTTTAATATTATTTCTTTACCCGTATTTACCGGATTTACCCTTTAACATGGTAAATAAAATATTTACCGAATTAATTATTTATAATTTCTAAAAATAAAAGTTACTTGTTTAAAAAATTTGTACCTCTTGATTCAAAATATGGAATCCATTTTTCCAAATTCAAAACACAGAAGTGGCAGAAATTAATTTAAAATTAATTCCCGTTGTCAAACAAAAAATGTGTTTTTTAGAAATAATAACTATCAAAAGATTGACACTTTTGTATGTCCAATTAAAATGTGAAATTACTTACAATGACATAGATTATATTAAATGATAAAAATATAATCTAATGAGACTTAAAAACCTTTAAAAATTATAATTTAACACTATAAAATATCTCAATTAAAAAATTATTTTTTTAAAGAAAAATTTATGATTTTTTTCACTATTCATCAAAATATGAAAGTTATCAGAAAAGTACCAAAACATTATCCAAAAAAAAATTTTATGTCACTATTTTAAAGATGAATTTAATTTCACTAAATTGAATATATAAAAGATTCAAACATTTTATTTAAAAATGGTTCGCCATTAAAAGGCATAAAACTACATTTTTTGAAAAATACCTCTTTTATCTTAAAAATTGAATTTTTTATATATTATGTATAAGAAACACAAAATATAAATGTTAAAATTATATAGGATATATAAAATTTATAATGTGGTTAATAATATTCATAACCTTTTTTTAATGGATAGTTTGGTAAGTCATGGTGTGCTCGGACTCAGTGTTGCGTGTAGCGCAAGTTATTGAAATACATTGAAGTGATAACATACTATGAAATCTTGGGGTGTAACATTCACCCCTCCTTCAATAAATTGCATCCTCGAAATTTGAATTTTTTTTAAGAAATTCAAAAATATCTTTGTGGAAAACCCCCATCAGAAATTGGGTTAATAAAATTTATTCTTAATAATAGAGAAAGGGAAATGAAAAAGTCACCACCAAATTATGATCTTGATTAGGAGAACATTGGTTGAAATTAGAGACACATAATTGGAGGAAAGATGTAAATATTGATAAAGAGTGATTGAGGTCACCAATCACAAATAAGTGTAAAATTGAGGGCCTTAAAGCCACCAATCTATGAAGATTTGAAATATTGTTGGTTCAAAAAAACATAAGGTATTAGGATAAAATAGTTTTGGTTTTAAGATCCCTTCCCTAACATTTAATAATTAATTTATTCATATCATATGAGGAAAAAATATACTTGACAAGTAGTTATTCATCTATCAACTAATTCCTACCACAAACTCATCTTTCATTCCAAAAGATAATAGAATTCAAAAATATTCTATTTATACAAATCATATAGGTTTCCAAAAATAATGAATTTATAATTAATTTTTCAGACTATTTAAAAAAACTTCATTATAAAAACTAGGACATCACATATGCCAGTGGTAGATGATCCACCCTTGTCGCCCGATTGCGGGTTCAAGTCTCATGGCCTTACCCAACAAAACGGGTTGTCGCCCAACCTCTGGGTTTTCCTTTTTATAACAATCCAAATATAATATTTAGAAATGATTTAACCTTAATAATAGTATCCAATGTCAAACTTAATCCATTGAAACCTTTATAATTACCCAAAATACTTCTGTCCAAATTCATAGTCCAAAATTTATATGGAAGGAAAACACAATGAAGATTCTTTTTCCCAAGTAATAACATGTGAATACATTCATCATGTATTATTTTAAAACATGGTAAAACACTAAATTAATATAAAACCATATTGATTACATTCATGTAACCTTATTCCTTTTTGAATACTGGATATACGCCTTATATCCAAAAATGTTGTAAACTCCAATAATGATGAAATATACAAATCATTAATAAGTTTCAAGGTAGTTAAGAATATACAATATAATTTATCAAAGTTAAATATATATTATTCCAAAATCAAAACCTCAGTATCAGAAGCATATTATGGTTTATCTTTCTCTAAAGAATATATTTTACAAAAAAAGTAACATACTATTGGGTCACTTTTCTTAGTTCCACACAATCTTAAGGCCTTAATGAAATAGTACTATAATACAATCCTTATATACTATATAATTCTTATAACATGTACACCATTAATACAATACTCAAATGACACAATTATTTAAAAACAACATAAGAACTCCAACAATTCCTCTTCATCTTCGGTAGAATCATAACTTCATTATTATCCAATAGCAGCATTTGGGGTATATTCTGATGATTTGGGCATTGATTCACGTAGTGTCTCAAATCTTTGCAGATGAAGCATTGTACATTTGAAACCTTTTTCTTACCCTTGAAATCACGTACTTGGTGTCATTTTTCCCCACACTTACAAAAAACTCCCATTCCCTTCAATAGTATACCAATGTGATTCTTTCCACAGTTATCACATATAGGAAAATCCTTCTTTTTCCTCTTCCCTTTATCCATCTTTCTCTCTTCAATAATTTTCTTCGCTTGTTTCCCTTCAAAGGCATTGGAATTAGTGATTTTTTTTACATATCGTATTAACTCCTGATACTATTTCATCATATGATGAGAATACATGGGAGACTATTTCCCTTTTAAATGTTGGATTAATACCATGAAATATATGATCCTTCTTAATCTTTTGATCATGCGTATTTCTGGAATATTCATTCCTTCTACTAGGCTCCATTTCTAAACAATGATATACACTAGGTTAGTTTATGAATCACAATGCATAATTCCAAACTTGAAAAATACCTAACGTAAATAAAAAAGATTATGCATATAATTTATAATCATAAAATGTTTTCTTTGAGAAAGTATTACACCTAAAACCTTCATAATGGATTGTAATGAAATTGTGAATTATCCAAAGCATATCCCCATGGAGTGTTGGAACGAAGAGTGCGTTAAGGCCTGTTGTCAGGTACTAGGATACCCCAGGTCAAGCTCCAACTTCCTTGTTAGAGTTTTCACTCCTAGGTACATCTGTTCTAGTGCCACATCTACCTGCTAGTATCCAGATAGGGATTTATTTCGTGGAAAATATACCAAATATATACATTACCAAAATTCTAGGATTTTCTTTTACACTAATACTCAAAGTCTATATTAGGGTAATGTTATCTAATCAGAGTTTATCTAAATCTATTTCCAATGTTGTTTCTAAACTTCCTCTGATACCAACTATAACGCCCCAACCCTAGAAGCCAAGAGTCGGTGCATTTTTTTAATACATTGGCATGATTACAAGGAATCATGTCCTGAAAGACTGATCAATTTTGAAGTCTTGGAAAATAAATTACATACATGAACATTATATTATACATTAGAAAATAAAACACAAAAAATTGATCCTTTGATAATTCCATTAATCCAATAGCTTAACCCTACTTATCAATTGCAATACACTTTTTAGAATCCTGGGAAAAATAAAACATATAAATGTGTGATCTCATATTCCCATTAAGGATAACAATATAGAGAAAACTTTTATAAATAAAAATAATCATTTAAGGAAATGTATAAGACTAAAAAAATCATTTTAAACTTAAAATTTTCAAATAATTCCATTTTCTTATTCATATGGATATTATACTAGTAAAATAATCACATGTAATATCAATATCCAATTTCATAATGTTGGAATGCATAATGCCAGAATTCATAACCACATAGTCTAGGCCTTGTGCCAAGACTACAAATATGATTTTTTTCAAGGCCTTGTTCCAAGACACTAGTTTGTCTTATGAGACCTATCGATGCATCGAGGAGCTATAGCAGGCTCCAGCCATCACTTACTAAGTCCAATGCATTCCTTATATGAAAAGATATAAAAATAATATAAACATTTGTATTAAAAATAACATATGAAATGTCAAAACATTATCCATAAACCATAAATGGTATAAAAATAACACATCCATAGTAAATTATATCAAAAACCCTTTATTACAGTATGGAATATTTGAATAATGATAATTCGACTTAAAAAAAGTTTAAAATCTATTAGAGGATGTTGACATAGATGAAAATTATTTGTAAACCTCTTTGAGAGAAATATCCCTTTTTCAAAAAAACATTTAAAAGTCATAAAATTTAGAAAGGAAGAAATTTAAAGACATTTTTGAATCAAAGCATCCCATACCACTTTTAATCTTTTGAACAGAAATAATATTTTAAAAACATTCATGTCTATATAAATAAATCCTTAAAAACCATTTTGAAAACATGGACATTAATGAGAATGATTTGGAAGAATAAATATTTAAACCATTTAAAATGATGATTAAGTTAAAGATTCCATTATATAAAACCTTAAAATATTCCTTTTGAAAATATTTTTATGAAACACATATTTTGATGATAAAGAGGTCCCAATACATACTCACTTAAAAACAACCTCAGATAATGAAGAGATTATGGAATTAACACTTACCTAGCACTTTCCTTTGGTTGAGGGTACCTTTATCCTCCTATATAAAGACCATATAATGTTATTAAATTATACCAAAACCATATTAATATTTATTATACCATACATGATCCATTTATGACTTTATACTACCCATTTAATAAATATTTCCATGTTAAATTAACATTTCGGGTAATAATTGATTTCCTTATCATACGTGTTTTAACAGGTTATTCTTGATCGTATCCTTTAGATCAAGATTTAAATAATTCTATAACATAAAATTTTATATATATATATATAACATATATATTTATAACATAAATATTTTTAATAGATATATATATGAAATGGGAGTCGCCGTTTATGGAGACGGTAGACCGTACGTACGCCCAAAGGCTGTTTTCATTTTCATATCGTATTGAATAGAAGTTAGTGAATATGATATATGTAAGTATATATATATATATATATATCTCCAGTATCATTATTATGTAATATATTACATAATTATTAACAATATATATTTTTACAATCATTTTTGAATGGTGAACATGGAAATGAATCACATCGCATCTTGGAGAAGGTGATCCATACGTATGTACAAGCGACAATATCATTTATTGATGGTGAAATAATATGAAATTGGACATTATATCATATAGACATAATCATTAAAATTTTATATTTATTATTTACCTCAGTTATACTCATTATTATTCCCATACAAATAATGAACCGTTTGAATAACAAACTACAACACAACGTGGAGATGGTAAGCCATACGTACGCACGTATGATGACTTTGTCATTATAGGATGGATATAACAACGAATATGGTTGTACCATATTTATAAAAACATCACAGTTTATAGAAGGTAATAGAGTTATTATTTTAGTATGGAAACAACCAAAAAAGAGGAAGTGGAAGAAGAAAAGAACTTGAAAGAGTGTGGTGAAGTTATTACCTCTTCTTTGGGTGTTTCCTTTTGATTTTATCAATAGAGCTCCGTAGGATGGCTTTATGATTCAATTAAGTCCTATAGGTTGATGGTTGGATAGTTGGTAAGGTATTTGGGTAGGGATTGGCTGATCCAAATGGATTTGGAGGTGTGAAATTAATAGAAGTTGAAGTTCCCTTTTAAAAAGGGGTGAGGGTTACTTTAGAAAAAGATTAAAATATTTATTTATTATAAAATCATATTCAGCTTATAATGGATCAAAATTAATTTATTTCGAGACTGAGGTGGATATGGGTTGAAATAATCAAACCAATAGGTTTTAGACATGTTTATGTTACCATTTTAACCTTATCCTTTATATTTAACTCTTAGTTAAATTGTTTATCTTTTACCGCGTCTTCTTGTATTCTTACACTATATGGTCAATAAAAATACTCGAAAATTACAAGAGAACCTCAAGTGGTTCATTAATGAAATATATAATATTATTTAATCCCTTTTTATGAACCTTATATTTTTTGGAAAATTATATCACCTAATAATATAGTATTTTTTTAAAAAACTAATTTATGTAAATTTTAACACTATTTAGTATTTGGGTTTTGTGAAAGTCATCAAATCTTGATTAATTCCAACAAAATAAATGGAACCAATAATAACATGTCATATTAACCTATAAAATTATTAGATGGCATCAAAACGTTCAAATTATATTTATTTTAATATTTACAATATCATTTATTATATTCTTTTATTAATAAGGAAAATACTGCATCATTATTGTGTAATAAATACATATTTTTATTTTATGTCAAAAAATTATAAATTAAATATAATAATGTAGGAAATAATTTTATCTTTTAAATTAATCTTTATAGTTGAAGAGATATATTATATAACTCCATATAAAAGTGTTTTACAAAAAGGTACATGCATTTTTATTTTTGTCTTTACTTTAGATTAATTGATATAAAATGTCATTATCACTCCCAAGTGGCTCTATGGGGTCCTAAAATAGACCCAAGGATTACCATTTTCAAAAATGTATCATCTAATCGGGTTAGGACACATGTTAGGGTAATTTAGTTTTATTTTAATATTATTTCTTTACCCGTATTTATGGGATTTACGCTTTAACCATGGTAAACCAAATATTTACCGAAGTAACTATTCATAATGCCTAAAAATAAAATTTACCTATTTACAAAGTTTATAATGCATGATTCTAAATATGGAATGCATTTTTCTGAATTCAAAACATAGATGTGGAAGAAAGTAATTTAAAATTAATTCCTTTTGTCAAAACAAAAAGCGTGTTTTTAAGTAATAATAAATATCAAAAGATTGAAAATTGTTTATATACATATTAAATGTGAAATTACGTCCAATGACCTAAATTATATTAAATTATAAAAATATAATCTAATGATACTTAAAAACCATTCAAAATTAAATTTTTACACTATAAACTAGTTGATTTAAAAACGTGTTTTTAATTAAAATTTTGTATTTTTTTAATATTCATCATAATATGAAAATTATCAGAAAAGTACAAAAAATTAATACAAACTAAATTTTTATATCCATTTTCTGAAGATAAAATTAATTTCACTAAATTTAATATATATAAGTTTAAAATAATGTATTTAAAAATGGTCCACCATTAAAATACATAAAACTACATTTTTGAAAAAAACCTCTTTTATCTTAAAAATTTATTTTTTTCTTATATTATTTCTAAGAGACACAAAAGATAAATGTTAAAATTATATAGGATATATAAAATTTAAAATGTGGTTAACATAATTCATAACCTCTTTTTTGAATGGCTAGTTTGGTAAGTCATGGTGCGCTTGAACTCGGTGTTGCGTGTAGTGCAAGTTATTGAAATACTTTGAAGAGATAACATACTATGAAATATTTGGGTGTTACAAGGGATGAGTATCCTAATGTTTTAACACATAAAGAAGAATCCCAAGAAAACACAAATGAAATAAAAATTAATTTTATTTCCTTAACATATGAATCTATTGGATTCAATCTATGTTATCCATGATATACTTTTTAACTATATTCTTAGGTGCATTTTTTTCTAAGTACCTTAATAATGGTTCATAATAAGCTAGTGAATTTACCAAATAATATCACTAGAGAGTGTTGTAAATAAGAGTGAAATAAGGCCCATTGGCATGTACTAGGATACCTCAGGTCAAGCCTGAAACTCCTGGTTCGAGTTTTCACCCCTAGGTACAATTGTGCGAGAGTTGCCTCTACCAACTAATTTTCAAACATGGATGTATTTTCCTGATAAACCACTTACTCAATACCCACCAAATAGTAGGGACGTTTTTATTATACATGTTCTTGTCTATAAATATTCACTAAGGTTTTCTAATCCTAATCCCAAAAATAACTAAACCAACCCTCTGCTACCAACTATAACATCTCTACTCTTTATTGTACACCAAAACCTGATTTATTGAAAAAAACTTCACTTGATACAACATAGAAGATAGAGAGTTATAGTGTATTGGGGGATTATTATCATTACATAACAACTTATAACATTAAATTCAACATCTTTATTGAAAAATTTCATTACAGGACCACAACATTCCCTTATACTTAGCATTTCATGGGATAAACTTAGGACATGCATAAGAAAGGGTGAGCTATAAAGCCGAGTAAGGGAATAAACATGGAATAACATGAGGAATACTATAAATGTTTTAAAATAGGCATATCAATGGATCATAAGAGAAACATGAATATAAAGGCATGATAAAGCATGATAATCATTACACGGAATTGTGGAAACAACACTTAACATCGAATTTAGCAGAAACCATGGAACATTGTACATGGAGAATGAGTAAACCCTCATTGCACATGACTCACAAGTAAACCCTCTTTTTACTTTAATTATAATTATTTAACATTCATTTAACATGATGTATCATGATACTATACATTACCCAATGTATTGGAGCGCTATCAGGGTGCACCCTTCTTAAACATTTCATTTCATGCATAAGTGTTCCCCATGGATCATATAACATGGAATCAATCAACAACATAAGTTCTTCCACAATTATATAATTTGGAATAGATAAAAGAAAGTAACATTCAGTATGTATATGTGCTTAATGGTGAATACCCTTGATAGAGACATGGGTATGGTATTCACTACACAATGATCTTGGCTTGGTAAAAATGCGTTGCAATTTCTATAACATAACAGTGTGACATAAGGATTCATGAAAATCGTTGATGTGAGAGAAATGGGTTTCTCATAATATGTAAATGAAATAGAATGTAAGGGGGATATATATACAAATTTACAAATAAAAATAATGGAATTTAGATTCATAATACAAAAGAATTACTTGGATGTAAAAGAAGAGAGAGAAATCTCCCACGAAATTTCGGCATGGTAACAGGTGTACATTGGAGAAATTAATGAGAGATAAAAGTGTATCTGATCATGAAAACACAAATAGGTCCATGTGGGGGAGGTGAAAAATCATACCCCAACATTTTTAATTGAAAAAAAGGGCATAAAAACTTAAAGTAAATTTGAAAAAAATAAGAAAGGAAGAAATCCTTTACTTGGAAGTGCGATCCCAAAAGCTTGGGAGAGGCTTGAGAGTGGATTCATGGGAGCTTGTGGAACCTTGGGAGGATTCAAGAGAGAGTAGGGCAGGGGTTGGCTGAACTCCAAAGGAATCTATTAATGAGGAAGTATGAGTTTGAGTGAATTTATATATGAAAGGAGAGGGAATTCTATATTATTTAGGTTTGAGACACCTCACATTAAACTAATCTAAACCACAAACCAGCCCATGATTTTTTCCCATGATTTGATCCAAAGAGGATTGAAAAAAAATATTTTATAAGACCAATTTTAGAACATATTAAAATAATATGGTTGATTAGGTGGAGGTGAGCCATACTCTGAAGGAAATCAATTTAAAAAGCCATAATGTTTTATAAGCCTTAAAGGGACTACTAAAGCATTGTAAAATAAATACAACAAACCCAATATCACATTATTTTAATGGAGAAAAATATATTGGCCGAAAATAATATTTATATTATTTTATTACATCACTATTGGGTCATTATGATGTCATAAAACAGATTATTTATTTAAACAATATTTAATTTTTACCCAAAAATTTGAATATCTTAAAAAATAATGAAAAATTCACCATTGGATAATTTTGACTTACAGATTCCAAATATAATATTAATTTTATCTAAATAATTTTCTAAATATGTAAAATTTCACTTTTAAAATAAATAGCGACATTTATCGAAAAAACATTGGTCTTGAAAAAAACAAATTTCAAACCTTAATAAAAATTTCAATTACCTTCATAAAACTATATGATAATTTATATTTAATAAAAAATAATTTAATAATAATAATTATATTTTATTAAAATTTTATTTAATTCAAAAATCCTTTAATTCGTCAATTTATAATTCTTAGTTGAATATTAACTAAAAATACTATTTGTGGTTTAAATACAATTTACAATGTAACAATAAAAGGAATGTATATTCTTTATACAAAAATAATGTACCTAGTCATAGTTCATGGGTTTCATTACATAACCTCATATAAAACACAAATAAGACCAAAGGGTAAGGTGTGCGATGGTGAAAGTCTCCTAGGGGTTCTCAGATGACATCGCACGGGAGGTAACCTTTATTAACTTCCACTTCTCCCATAGTCAATTCTAATCAAGCTTAACTTGTTCAATCTCGGCTGAGGCTTGGTCAAGAGAGAATCCAAATGATGCCACCTCCTTTTTGAGCTCTGAAAAATGGGCTTCATATGGGGAATTTCTACTGGATGAGGCCGTCACTTTCTTTGTCTGAATAAATTGGATTTGTTAAATCCCTATATTTATACTAATCATGTGGTCACTATTCAAGAAATATATTTTCAATGGTAAGAATTAACAACAATATTTTAAAATCCACAACATAAAACCAAATAAGTGAATACTTTTTCCATAACCATAATAATATATTTAAATAGGCAAAGAGGAATTTTCATTAATAAATTTTTGGGTCATTACAGGTTGCTAAAAAATACATTATAGGATGGTTAAATAGAACTCATTTAATGGATAAATTTTTTATAAATAATCATTTAAAAATATTTACATCATGAAAAATGAATTGAAATAAAGTAAATATTACCTAGCATGTGAAAAAAGGAAGAATAAAGTGTTATATAGAATGATTTAACCATTACAACACAACAAATTCACTCGACGAATTACATAGCCAATAATAAAAAATAAGATTTAACATATACTAAGAGGGTATATTATTTGTTTCTAAAAGTAAATATTTACTCAACCATTTATATCGTATTGTTAAATAGTATTTTGTTCCATCAAAACAAATAATGAATTTTATAGATCCTATTTATTCAATGGAAATCACTAGAAGAAGATATTGGATGATTACTATAGAAAATAGAACACATCAAAATAAATGAGTAAATTTACATACATTGAAAGTTTAGGATTGAATCATCCAGGAAAATGAATAATATGTATAAAAATATATTAAATTTTTAGTTTAAAAAAGACATATGGATCATGAATATAATGGAATGATAGATACACATGTTATAGAGTGAATTAAATGAAATGAAATTGGGAAATTTTTTATCCAATGTCCCACACATCAATGAAATATTATTTGAAGAGGACAAGTAGAAATATTAAGGCTTATGTGACCACGACAACTAGGATTGAAGTTACCAAGGATATTGTGGAATAACCATTAATAATCGACTCAAAATTTCCTAACACATTACCTAATTTTGGATCTCAATTTTATTTTATATATTCCATATTATCAATGATAATTAGATATTTACACTGCACATTATGATGGGATTTATCAGTCAAAACACCTATGAGAATTATCATTATGATAGGGTTATCTCAAGAAACTAACATTATTAAAAATAAATGATCTTTATTTGTAGTTTCTATTATTATATACATGGTTGAATTTGATATAGTCCTTGGTATGGACTAGCATTCAAAATATGAAAAACATTTTTATTTCAAATAGATGGAAAATATCATTCGTGATGATATTGTGGAATTCCATATCCTTAGAGTGGTGACATCATGAGCCTATTATTTTCTAGATCCAACCATAGTATCCCAAATGAAGAAAATTCTTTGTGTAGAAGAGAAACCCAAATCTAGGGATAGGAAAACTGATCTTCAAATTGAGAACGTTCATTTTTAATTTTAATAAATTGATTTATTCTAGAATAATTTAACGAACATCCAATATAGAATAAATTTGATTATTTCATTGGTTTAATCAATGATGTAATAACATAATCAAAATATACCTATATAATTTCCACTACAGCATTGGAATAGTTGATGAAAAAACATGACGAGTTTTGTGATAATGGATTTAAACACCCTACAAATTCACTATGGGATCACATGTTTATTTTATTAAGATAAATGACGAATTCATGTTGTTGTTCAATGATAAATTATAAATCTATGAAATTAAATTTATTTAAAATTCTCATATTCCTCACGTTGATGACTTATTCGATCAACTCTATGGATCTAAATATTTTTAAAAAATATCTTACATTTTTGGAAACATATATTTAGAGTAAAAAATAATATATTTTCAATATATAATTTTTAATAGGGTGTTTAAATTATATGTTTATCAGTTTGGTATTTGGATTAACCAATTAAAAATATATTATTTTGTACCTAATGAATAAAATATTTATGGATTTTATTTAGATTATTTTTATTCATTAAGGATATCTTGGTGTATTCTAATAACATCGAGGACTCTGAGAATCACTAAAAATAATTATTGAGTCTCTTAGTGGAAATATTTATATGTTAAATTTAAAAATATTAATTTATATCTTCATAAAATTTATTTTATTGGCCAAATTTTATATAATGATGGAATCTTAATTGATCCTATGAATAAAATTTTTTTGTCAAATAATAGCCTACACCAAATAATTTTACCAAGGTAAATAGTTTCATTAGGATGGAAGGACACAATCTGTGATTTATTCAATATGTTTCTATATTATCTTACATATTAACCTTGTATGCAAGTAAAGTGGGAATGTTAATACGTACAATGTAATGTGAATATTTTTTTAATAATTAAATTTTATATTGTTCAATTCCTTTTTTTATTTTACCATCAAGAAAATATTTATTTTTGATACGTAATGAATCATTGAGGAACATACATGGTTTTGTCCTTATATATAATGAAAATGTTATTTCCCATGCACGAATGAAATTATATACTAATGAATAGAACTATCCAACTCCTGATCATGAGTTGGAATCCAAAATACGTTCACTGAAGAAATGGATTTATTTTCACTATTTTGATATATATGATACATAAACATACCATAAGAGAAAAAAATATTTTCATAGAAATATACCAACATGAGGGAAATGTTATGGCTTGAGATACTCATGGATTATGATGTCTCAATGATCTACCTCCCACGTAATTAAAAATAATGTAGATGTATTGAGATGGAATGATGATGGAGTATGGAACCAAATGGAGATTTAAATGGATCATGTGTTCATAGAATTAGTGAATATGGATATGAGAATTAATAAGGAAGGGGAAACAACTCCCCATTTACCAATTATTTTTAATCCATATTTATTGGAAATGATAAACTTTTTCAAATATGATCATGATAATTTTCTGAATAAAATTAGATCTATAATGATAGAAATTTATCATACATCATTTATGAAGATGGTGTTCTTAAAATTTGAAAGATACTATGTGTTCAATAAAAAAATATGATAAAAAGGGAATTACTGGATGATACTCAAAGATAAAATATCACTATACACACTTATAAAACAATGATTTTTAACGGTTTGAGTGAAATTTTTTTGTTCTATAACATGAATAGGTAAATTATTAATTATGTGTAGGGATGTTTGGGTTATCAATATGTGATTTTTCAGAGATAATATCCCAGTGGGGTCATGTGATCTATAACTATTATGATGTGGAAATAGGTTGACATTACTTTGGACATGGTTAATAGATTACCTAAGACTCCAAGAAAGAAAGAGATAACATAGGTTATTATTGATCGCCAAACCAAATTCTAAACGTTTCATTCTATATGAGAACATTTACCTCCTGATTTCCTAACATGGATCTATATTAATGAATATTTATGACATAATACTTCTCTATTTTGATTAAAGTCTGATCATAACCCCTGTTTTATATCATAATTTTATAAAATTCATCATAAGTCTTTGATTACTGAGATTCATTTGAGCACCACCTATGATCCTCAAACTAATGGAAATTCAGAAATTAATTCCATTACATTAGAAGGGAATTTAATATTATGATCCCATGAATTTAATGGAATGTTTGATCATTATTTAAATTTTCTAGAGCATTTCCATAAAAATATTTTCCATTTAACAATTGAAATTGGAATCGCAAGAATCATTATTTGGAATGATATTTCATACTCCAACATGTTGGTATAATTTAGGTAAAGAAGACTAGTAGGCCGAGAAATTGTTTCAAAGAAAGAAAAAAGGGTTAATCCTATTCAAACTCATATTTAATATACTATAATTATGAAAAATATTTATATATATAACCAAAGGAAATATTTTTAATTTAAATTGGATATCATGTTTTCATTAAATCATTTCCATGAAATGGTGTTATAAGGGCATGTAAGAAAGGGAAATTAACCCCCAAGTACATAGAAACTTTTTTAAATAGTAGATATTATTGGAGGTGTGTGATACCAATTTTCAATTCAACCAAGTCTCTCTGAAGTACATGATGGGATCTATATAAAATTATTAATGAATTACATTCTAACTATGAAAAATGTTCTCACCTTTGAAGAATATAATTTTAACATGATATATCATATTATAAAGATACCATCAATATTATTTAAACTAGATAGAATTAATTGTGGAGTGATATGTCTCCACGTTAGATGGTAAAGTTTATAAATTCAAAAATGGATAAATAATGTTTACAACCATTGGATTTTATGAATAAGAACAACCCTCCTCTATTTATAATGTTAAATACTTGGAAATTTTAGTGATACACATTTTTTTAGAGAATAATGTAACACCGAAGCTAAAATTATAATATGAGAAAACCATATTCCAATAAATATATAATTAAATTCTCATTTTATTATTTAATGGAAAATATTATGATTTTATGGGAATAATATTGATTTTGATCATATTCAAAATAATCCTAGAATAGGTTTTTGAAATTATCTAATACAAAAAAGATTTTTTGAAAAGTAAAAAATGGTGTATTTAAATGTTAATTATTCTACATCTAATTAATTTGTGATAAAATAGATTAAATATTCACTATCATAGTAATTAATATTATTATATAATTTCAAATTAATTATTGGTCTTAATAAATATTATAAATAATAAAAATTAAATATTATATGTAATATCAAAATGGGTTTATCAGGGGGGAGGTAATAAATAATTATAAAAGTTAAAATTGTGAAAAAACATTATAAAACACAATTAGTTAATATTATTTCAAAACATCCCATATCACTATTTTTTATGATCCATTTTGGAGCCTTATTTCCAAGAATGTGACATGAAATTATTCTAAACATTTGTAAAATAAAAAATGCGACACTCTACTCAATTAAAAAAGGGAACCTCCTCCACTCATGTTTTCACACTTCTAATGAAATATATATTAAGAAAACTAGAAATAATCTCTCACAAAAATCTTTATAACAATTATAGATCTCATTTCATTCTAAAAAAACAATTGTAATTTCTTTAATAAATTTTCTGAATAAGGTTTTTCTTAGAGAATGTAATTTTTTTTACCAATATCATTATTTTTACTTCTTCTTTCACCAAATGAATGTATATATTTACAATTACAGTATAAAAACATCAGTATGTTTTATATAATGATATATTATTATTTTATTAAATAATATTTATCCATATTTTTCTCTATTAAAAGGGAAACAAAACTATATCTCTTGTGTATAGTAGACTACTGCCTCACGGATTGATGTAATATTTTTCTATCATTAACACAAATTGATAGTAATAATGAATAAAACAATATATTTATGATTTATATAAAATTATTTTGATTTAGGAAATTTATTAAACCATCTACTTCTTTACCCTTTCACCCATTAAAAAAATGTTATTTTTGTTTATTCGTATCTACAACTTACC
Source organism: Viscum album (assembly GCA_963277665.1). Taxonomy (NCBI): domain Eukaryota; kingdom Viridiplantae; phylum Streptophyta; class Magnoliopsida; order Santalales; family Viscaceae; genus Viscum; species Viscum album. Next base: position 2,002,689,737 of record OY728157.1, read on the forward strand.
TTCTAAATGAAGAGATGTGATTCATTTTCGATGGTCAGATATATAGAATGATTAAAAAATAGTATCAAATGATAAAATAATAAATTAATTACTTTTATATCATTCATGAGGTTATGTAACTGAATCTTATTCACAAGAACCAACACTTCCATAACCCAACATGTATAAAAAATGAAGCACCGAATACCCATAATAATTATAATTATAAAAACATTATAAGACCGAGTGTTAAAATGTTATAATTGGATAATATATGAAATTGTAAATATTAATATAGCTCTAGAATAAAATAATAATATTTTAAATCACATATAATGTAGTTTAAATTATATTTAACTTAGGGAAAGTGTCAGGTAATGGAATTTCATCTCAATTTCCACTGCATTTAAGAATATGCAATATTATGCACCTATATAATTTTAATTGGTATATATACTACCCATATGATACATTTTACCTGAATAAATATTTATTTTTAATGATAAATGTTTAAATACTTGTTTATTTTTTCTTTTTTAATGATTAAATTGTTACCAAATATTTAAGGATTTATTTTACAATCTCATTTTTTGGATTGATTTAATTTTCATTTAAGGATTCTTATAACGCATCATTATTTAATGTCATATTTTTACACATAATATGTTTATTTATAGAGTTTCCATATTTTATTCAATATTTTCATCTCCCTAAAACACGAATCATGAAAATTAATATTTATAATAAAAACTTATTTTATTTTTCTTTCAATGAGATATTTTTTTCCAGGTCCATATTTTCCAAATTTTTTTATTCGAACTCATTTTTAATACTCAAATGGTCTATTAAAAAAATTTAAATTTATAATTATAGTTAAAAATAGAAAAATTAAATATTTCTAATGTTATACTAAGGGTTTATTTTTGAATTTCAATACAAATATTTAAAAGGAAATTTTATAACATATAAGAACTTAACAATCATTCAACATGAATAATTTTTTTATGAATTTTTTTTTATTTTATAAGTTTTCAATGGTCTGAAAAAAAATCATAAATGAATGTTTTTTTTTCATTATTTAAGTATTTTTTTATTTCCATTATAATTATAATTTTATTATAAAAATATTTTTTTTGATGAATATATGGAAATCACTTATCCCTTAGTAATTTTTTCCGTTGACCTTATCATGAATAATTTTCATTTTTAGGTCATTATTAATTACATTTATATTACGTTTCCATAATATTTGTATCATATATATGATTATTCCCAATATAATATTCCAATTATATATATAATTCTTTACATTAAATTTTATTTGAATGTCTGGTTGATAAATCCAAATTATTTACTCAATAGATATATTAATTTTTATATAATATTGTTTATTAATTGACTAAATAGTTGAATAAATGAGGTCTATATTGAAAATGAATAGATGGGCAGCGATTAGTAATAGATGGCTACCTCATGCATCAATAAGACTCAAGATAAGAAAAATAGTCCATAAAAAATAGGGTTTTTTGTAAATAACTACCCATCAATTTAATTTTCATAGAACATGGTCATAATTGTAATGATATAATATTTTATCATTTTGTAATTCCCAATATTAATAAGTTTCTTAGTTTAAAAATCAATTATTATTATCCCTAGGAATTGTTTTATTAAAATTATTTGTGGATCCATTTCATGCTCATGTTATTCATTAAATGAAATTTTTTTAGTTATTTACTATGACATAATTATTATGACTTATTTATTCATGGTAAATTTCATTTTATAGAACCCTTACTGAGTATTTAATCTCAACCTTATTTTTTTCATTTTTCTATTATATAAAGAAAATTTTTTGTTGTGTTCAAGGATGAAGAACACTTTGGATTATTATTCTTTATATTTTATTCCCAACATAATAGGTTATATTGTATCTATGTAGATCTCCATGTGAAAAAATGAAAATTACATTGAAATTATAACCATTGTATCTATTAAAATATAATAAAGTAACCACCTTCTATGGGTTTTTAGTCACAGGGTGTTATAATACATGGTCATAATTTTTATTTATCATGATTTTGTTTAGTTAATGATTATCAATGAATAAGTGAACTAACATATAATTTTTATTGATGAAGAGAACCATAGAACCTTATTATGAAGTAATATATCATATAAATCCATTTTTATGATTATCATTTTACTACATCTTCTGTAATTCCAACTGAACAGTGGACATTTGGAAAGGATACTTAGATATAGGTAGATATGTGGGTATAATTTTAATTTTCAAATCAACCTCTCATTCATGATGAAAACTATACAACACTTTAGGGAATTATTAAGTGCAGTCCCTCAAAATGGAAATTTTATTATCCATGATTTTATCAATTGCTAAATCCTTAGATCTAGATATTACTTCCCATAAGGAAATAATTAAAAAAATTATTTGAAGATTCCATATTATGTCCATCCAAATCCTCATTCTTGTAAAAATTATAGGATGACTTGGGATGTGTAGAGTGATCTCCCCCTTACTATTGTTGATGTTGAAATTATATAAGGCAATCAGTGCATGAAAAATACCACACCAAACTCTACTTAAGTAAGTGATCCAAGATTTTTTGTGTGGTCCATTCTCTAATCATTTACATGGGGGGATTTTTTATATTCAATTAAATAGTTAACCAAATCGTTCTAAAAAATAGCTTAATCACCATGTTTAGAGTTATATTTAAATAACTCAATTAAAAAAGGAATATATAAAATAATGTGTAGAACTACAATCATATCAGACACTTGAAGTCCATTAAAATATAATGTGTCTATAATTCACTATTTGATAATTTTTCTTCTCATATACTATATCCAAAACATAATTTTTGATGTTAATAAATAAACAAGAAATATATAAAAAGGAAAACTATGAACATATAAGCATTAAATTATATATGAGACCTAATTCATAGCTTTTAAGTCTATAATATTTAATAAAGGTCACCCATTATAATTTTCCAATTGTTATATCTACCCTAACAATAAATTTAATTCCTTTAAAAAAATTTATAGTGTTTGTAAATTTTCAAAATCATACACATGAGGAGTGTAAAAAAAATATATAGTATGACCACTTTTTTGTAAAATAATTGAATATAATGTTAATTCATAATCCACCCTTTCAAGGGTTATTAAACCTAGGAATAATTGTTCTAGAGGAACATAAACTTTTAGTATTCTAGTAGGGATATACATTTAGGGAATCCACTTAGTATATCCTTAACAGAAAAAATGATATTTTCTTATATGTGTACTTATCCCTATGTTTCTTAATAATGTATTCTTGTCTTAATTCATAAAAAACAACTATACCCTCATCTGATACAAATAATATATTAATTATTTTTCTTAATTAAGAACCACTTTAATCTCTATTACATTTAAAATAATATTATTATGGTCATGCATAACTATTTTAATGAGATCTAAAGATAAATTTCATTGTCATGGGAAATTTTTTTCATGGTTCTTAGATCTAGTGACAAATAAAAAATTATTTATGTTCTTTCTAAATGAGAATATATAAATATATATTAAATAGAATATAAATCATGACCCTCTATAAAATTTAATGGACCATAATATCCTTATGTGTCCCTCCAGATGGTTGATTCATTGAGTAAAAACTTTAATGCTACGTGGTTATTTTAATTATGTGGTTTTATCGACCATCATGATATAGATTATAACTATTTAATATTATTGCCATAAATTTATTAAATAATAATCAAGATGTTCATATATAATTATTATCATCTTATTTATATTTAAAATTATTTTTATGATATCCCTTGAAGGGGGTATAAAAAAAGATGTGAATTGTTCATTAAAAAATTGAACCAACCATATTGTGAAAATAATATTCATTAAGAATAAAAAGAATGGAGGGTAAGCGATGGATATTAAACTAAAACAATAATATTTTAGTATATTAATGACACTATAGAAATTATTTAACTTTTTACAGGGTCTTCATGGAGAAGGTAGAAGAAAAAATGAATTTAAAATAGTGAGTTTTAAAACATTTATTCTTCAATGTCGACCCCTTGAAATACTCCTGAACATATATTGAAATGAAATTTTGGTGATAACTATTATAATACTATGTGTGGGAGAGAATTGGGATGTGAATTTGGTAATTTAAATTATTTATTTTTTGTTAGAAGAATTGGTGGTCTTTAATAAGTGGATGAGAGGGGTGTTTTGAATATTATATTTATTATATTATAAAAATTTCTCAAGAAAAACATTATTACTGATTTTTTTACAATACATGGTAAATGGTGTATGTTTGTTTTTTGTATAAATTCCTTACATACTTTATGACTCAAAATATCATGTATTAAACTTATTATGTTAAATATTATAATTTAGCACATTTTACAATTCATAAAAAATTGAACTATTTTCAGAAAATACCACAAAGTCACTGTAACACTTTTTAGAATGTAGATTCAAAGAATTAAATTAATTTTATTAAATTAAATTTATAAATTTTATAAATTTAATTTTCAAATAAAATCATCATTTATTAAAAAAATATCAATTTGAATATTATGAATGATTTTTGGACCCATTGAAAATTTACTTGTGGACTCATAGAATAATATTATCTTTATAATAAATATAATAATAATTTATTAATACATTTTATAGAAAACATATTATTTTAAATCCTTATATATATTATAAAATTGAAATTAAAACATACATGTTTTATAAAAAACATATAATTTTTCATTTTTAAAACATTTATTTACTTTTCCTATAGTAAAAATAGATAATATTATGATTTTATAAGTTACAAAAACATATTTTTACACTTCCATAAGTTAATTTTTGACTCTAACTACATGGATAAACTTCTTAATAATAAATTTGTATTTCCAAAGCCTGGTTACACTTCAAATAGCTAGATTACTTGTCTAAATTTTAGATTTGAAATGTTCTTATGGGTTCCCTGATTTTTTATAAATATTTCATATTCCATTAATTCGTAATTCAATTTTTTTAAATAAAGGATGTATATATTTTTAATTTCGTTGTTAATATTTATATCTAATATTTTTACTCATCTCCAAAGTGTTGTTGATGAGTTCATTTATTTGGGTGGGCAAAGTAGATCTCAAATATCATATTTTAGTTATGTTATTTTGAATTTTTTTACTAAATGGTAACATTTTAAATTATTCTATCCATTTTGATTATCTAAATTTTATGTTCAAGTATTTATTAAAAAATATGGTCATTTTATTCATTTCGTGAATGTTCATTATATTATATTACTAAATTAGCATATTTGTAAGAAGGAAAATATAATTGAGAAAATTTTGGGTCATTTCACTAATGGTTCTTGTAAAAACTTGGAGAGTTACTCTATTGTAATGATTCAAATTATCTATACTTATAATTCAATAAAAAATGGATATGGAACCTTTATTATAAAGCCTATTCAAATAATAATCATTTATCTAGAATTCACCCTAGTAAATAATCTATAAAAATATTATATCCAAAAAGAAAAAAACACACTTTAAAAATATAGAACATATTATATTTTTTAAACATGTTTATTACATAAAAATTATAAAACATATATAAATTATGTTTTACACAAATGATTCTATCTGAAAAATTGGATGTGTGATTAATATGATGTTAAAAATGGGGTAGATCAATAAATCACAAAAAAATTCCTTATGAGGAAATCCATAATCATTATGGTCATAGATACCATCATACACAATAAGAAACCCATCATATGAATCATCATCCCAAAAATATAGATTCACTATAAGATCCTAGAATGTTATTTCTATGATAACTATAAGATTTAGCACTACGATATTCTACATAATCAAATAAATAACGCATCCTTGACATGAATTTATCAGCAACCATTACATAATTTAGTTGATTTTTTGGAAAATTACATGTACTGAATGAAACATATTTCATATACTTTTATTAATTTGCATTGTCTCTAAACAACAATTTAAAAAATAGTTTACAAAATTAAATTAATGAGGACATAATTATTTCTCAAATTTTTGTTGGATTATTTGAAATCCTTTTCCCATATTTTTGATTTCATCTTTACATTCCATAATGGAAAACTAACATCATGTAATTCATTATTATCATCACATCTATACATATATTGTGGTTCCCTCTAAGTATTTAATAGATTGTAAAAACTTTTATTTTTTAATATAATAATGAAACATTGTCCTAAATCATCAATGTCTAAAATATATAATATAACATTTCAGCCTTTTGAATCATGTGTTATTCAAACAAGAAATAAAAAATATAGTTTATATTCATTGATCTAACTAGATATCTATTTAATTTAGTAAAATAAATTATTATACACATCGGCATATCACATATCTAAAATATGTCTTTTGAAGAAGAATAATATGTGCAAAAAACCACATTAAAAATCTACTTCAAATATTTTACTAAATGTTTCATATATATTCCTACATCATTAATTATACTAGAGGGTCCATATATGAGTATACACAAAAAAATAAAATAGTTTTTTCATACAAATATATAGAGGATGATTATCAATATTTAAGAAAACTCTATATGTTATATGTGAAGCAATTACCTGACCAAAAAGAATTAAAATATTACATGATATACCAAATATGACATTACATACCATATCTCCAAAATTGGGATATTTTTAAAAAATATATAAAATTGTAATCTTCATGAATGAGGAACTAAAAAATCAACATCCATAATACTTAAAATCATTTGGTCACAGATTTGATGAAATTTATTCAAATGTGAATATATTTTAGAGCCTAAAAATAAATGGAAATTGCCATATTACATTATATTGAAAATTAAATATTGTTCCATCTTAATTTGGACTTCATAAATACATATCACATTATTTATAGACATTTAGGGATGTGGTTTACTCCTAAAAGCTGTGATTTATTGTGTAGGAATGGGTTTTATTGGTTGAATATACTTGTTTATAAATTATATTTGATCCCATAAAATATATTTTTTAATACATCATCTTGAATATTTTACATAAAATAGTATGAATATAATATATGTTCATATTAGAAACTATATTATTTTTGTTCAGTCACACATCCACATGAGGAGATATATCTTAATTATTCATCTATGAGAATAAATGTTTTGTATGGACCTCTACTCTAATAAAGGTTTTACTAAAAACCAAGATGTGTTCGCTTTGTCAATATATCCTAATAAAACTACCGAAAGATATTATTCTTAATTTCCAAACCAACATAATGGGCATTGTGTTCTTATGAATACCATGTTTCACAATATATTCATTGAATCATCCACTTACATACTTGAAAAATTTATCATTCTAGATTATCATAAAGGAGAAACCACCCTCATTTTATAAACATCTTATAAAACTCATTAACCCTCTAAGAGACTTTGATTTTGGTTTTATAAACATAAAATATGTGATTTGATTTAATGAAAATATAAATAAAATAAAATACGAATATAATCTTATGTATATATTCTTCATGGTCCCAAGAATGTTAGAGTGGATAAGCTTGAATGGATAAGTATATTAATTATATTCCTTCTAATAAAGCGAATTCACAATATTTTCTTTTGGATGTATAAAGAATTTAAAATTCCTTTATTTTTTCAACTAAGGAACATTATTGAAATTATATCTTCGATTTATCTTACTCAAATTATTATTTCTCTATGATAAGACACATGATTCCATAATTTATTTTCATTTCTCATTGATAAATAACTATAATTTTTAGTGTTACTAATTTGAAAAAGCTTAACCCATATCCATTATAATATTGTTAAAGTATATATATATTTCCAAATCCCCCAAATATATCCAATTAAAAACTAAATTCATTTAAATAACATAAAATAACTCAGAATAACTAAAAATATTATGTTTTATTCCATTACAAAATATGGATTTCTAGGAATTCATTTGGTCATTCACTCTCGCATCTGACCCAACAGCTGGGATTTTGAGCTACCTACATTTCTAAATCACATACATACACTATTTATATTTTTAATATAATTGAGGTCATTTAAATATCCTCTTGTATGAGTTGAATAACCATTATCTTTAATCCAAGGATTTTTCAATTATGATGATTTATGTGCTACATTAACTACTATGGGAGTATCCTTGTGATAAATATACTTATTTAGAAATGACTAATTATTATTACACATACTCTGTTTCTATTGTATGATATAGAGGAATTATTTATCAATGTCACATTTTTGATAATGTATACAAAATACTAATTCATTAACCTCAATTATATTTTGTTATTTCTTCCTAAATATTTTTGAATATTCTTGTATTTTTCTCATTTGAGAGGACTAATACTCCACAATGTTAATAATCCCAAAAATACTATCCTCACCATTAGAATTATATTGATAAAAACACATCTTTTCCAAGTGACCAAACCCTATATAGCTAAAATAATTCATAAAATTAATATTTATCAATGAAAAAAGCTGCTCATTAAAAGAAATTACTTTTATATTATTAATATTTTAGTCACTAATGCTGTGATCCTTTTTGTAAACCATTTTTTATTTTAAATTTCTAAAATTTTACTCATTAACATAGTTTTCTTCTTATATTTCATTAAGTCATCATTTTTATTTTTTTGTTTCATTTCAAGACCCCAAAATTTCAGGATTTCTACAATTCTTTTATTTTATCAACAAACCTCATATTCATATCCTGATTCATTGTGTAAAAAATTAAAGTAGTATATTTTGAAATATTTTCTTCAATAGATAGTGCTTTTTTATAAATTAACAAATAATATTTCTTCTTTATGAGTTCTCCTAATTTTTTAAAATAATATCTAAAATGGGTTCTATATTTTTTGGTTCTTTATAATATTTGTCTAGATTAAATTGTATAAATTTTTTATCCTTTTCATTATCCATCATTTCATCTTCCCTATTGATATTAAAAGTTATCTAACCATTATGAATCATCATTATATAATCAATATCATTCAAAAATATGGTTTTTATTATACCAAAACTGATTCCAAACATGTAACATACCAAGTAAGTAATGAATAATAGATATTTTTATCTATGTCTATTAATCATTAAGATAGTGTTGTAGAGGCTTAAAATGAAAATAAATACAATCTTATGCAAGGAATACACTAATATTTTTAAAAGATTGTTTTACTGCCTTTTGATGGAAAACCATTTTTAAATCTATATTTTGACAATTTTATAAGATATGTTTGTAAAAATAAACTTATTCTTTATGATTGGGACATCAAAATTTACTTTGTGTGAATTTTTGGTATTTTTCTAACAATGTTCAATTTTTAATGAATAGTGAAAAATACTGCATTTTACATCAAAAATGCTTTTTAATATAATTTATTTATATGATTAGATTATCTTTTTAATTAGTTTTAAAGTTAAATTAGAATATATTTTTACCATTTTATCCAATGGTGGTCATTGGAATAAATTTCACTTTGATATTAGACTTAAACCGGTGTCAATCTTTTGATACTTATTGTTTTATAAAAACACGCTATTTGCTCTGGCAGCGGGAATTAATTATTAAATTAATTAATGTGACTTATATGATTTTAATTTTGTAAAATAGACTTCATTTTTGAATTCGTAATATCAAATATATCTTAAGGTGAATTTTTGGTAATTTTCTGAAAAACTTCAATTTTTGATGAATAGTGAAACCACTAAGTGGTACTTATAAAAACTGATTTTCCATTTAAATGAAATTTTTCCATCATTGTGTTTTGAAATTCAAAAATACGACATAAATTGTTTTCATTAAGAAGTAAAATGTGGTTCAATGAGATTAAAATAATTTTTTGGTTAATAGTAACTTATTAAGTTTTTAACGCGATTAGTGGTAATTAGTGTAGTTTAAGGTAAAAATAATGCTTTAATAAAATTAGATAAGCTTGACACATGTCCTACCCTCATTGGTTGTGTCATGGCCGACCAAGACAAGCCATGGGTCAACTTGGGGACCCCATTGAGACACTTTGGTTGGGAAATGACATAAATAGATTTTTATTAAATGTAAAAGTAAAAATGACACAAACATAATATGTTTTACGAAAACAATTTTTACATGGGGTTATAAAGATCATATTTTTGATTATAAATAGTAATTGGAAAGCTAAAAGGATTTCATACATAATAGTATTTTTTTTATAATTTATAGACTTTAAATAAATTAAATTATTTATGACATCATGATGATGCAACAATGACCTCATTATTTAACAATTTAAATAAAATGGAAATATAATGCAAAATATAAACCCTACACATGGCCAAAACCAATTGTATGAGTGGATTTCGAACCCTTATCACCTTATAAACGAATTATATCAATGTGGGACCTTTTAAAACCGAAACACATTTTCAAATAAAGTAATATTTCTTACTTTCCAAAAGTGCCCCTCCTCTCCTCTTATAAAAGGCCCCCACCTCTACCCCATTTCACACACTCCTAAAGCCTTTGGCTTGGCCAAACCCTACCCATTTACTCTCTAAACATCCCTCTCCTAAACCTAGAGGATTTCCTTTGGGCAGAATCTTTTCAAAGGAAGCCTTTAGGCTCAAATCAAAAGGAGTTACACTTTTAAAGGTCATTCATTCTCTCATGTTCATTTGTTTTATTTTGATTCTCCAACCCCCTAAACTCTTTTTATTTACTTCTTTTGTAACAAAACCAGTATATTCAATATACTAGGATGTTGTTATAAGATTTATTTGAGCTACACTCTCACACAACTACATCAAATGGTGAAAGAACATACGGTTTCTGTGGATGGAAGAATTCTGCCTCCCGAAACGATGATTGTTCAATACTCATTTAACACCTTCAAAGGTGGCAATTATGATGTCACTATTTTTATATATTATATATAATATGTTTATTATTTCCTTAAGCTTCTGTTTTTTTCATTTTGGGCATACCTTTATGGTTTCCATTATGGGTAAACACGATATCTTCATTTTAGGAAGTGCGGACTACCGCCCCCTGAAAGTGATTTGATTCGTTAATACCATATGTAGGATGTGTAAAGGATAAATTAATGATATTATATATGTTATTATACTGGAATTATAATATACTCTTATATCATTATGATTCCAATCCAGAAAATACGAAATAGAAATGGAAGTAGCGTTCATGCGTACGTACGGCTTACCGTCTCCATGAACGGTGCATTTCATTTCTTACCTCTAAATGTGATGTAATATTATAAATACATGTATATGATGAATATATATGATATATATGTTATCCAAATCATTAATAGCATTTTGGATATAACTAAAATTTGACCAAATTAACAACATGTAAGTGTAAGAAGTCTATTTTTGACTTAAGAACCAAATACCGACAAAATGAACATTATTAACATAAATGATTACATGATGTTCATAACATGGTATAAAAGGAATAATGAACTTGAAAAAGGTTCATAAGAAAGTAGATATTAACTCAAGTTTATTATTCAGGAGATTAAAGAACGGTCGGGTCAAGTCGGATACGAGGTATGGGACTTCGTCTCAATCTCCTTTCATTGAGGCATATTTTATTTTATACACAACTTTCTTTTATACGGTGTATAAACACCTTTGACTTTTACGTTTATTCAAAAGGAATCTTTTTTATACGAAGAGTTTACTAAACGAAAAAAGTGAATGTTTTTGTCGTACGTATGCAGCGACAACGACTTCTCCGCCATTGTGACCGTTATTTGAGTTTCGGCTTCCTCTACAAGCCATACCTTATTTTTAAAAGAAAAATAAATACCATGTTTTACTTTTCATTTATTTTGGTATCGAAAATGGTTTTCATAATGTTTTTATATCAATGTGTTGTATTGATATCTTGTGATTGAAATGTGGGAATTTTATGTTTCTTTTATGCATGTTTTATGTGATACGATTATGTTGAGGTTCTTGGGAATTATTATGAAAACGGGTGGTTCCGTGATAAACTAATGGCGGGTGAGCCCGATATAGCTCTCCAATGCATTGGGTAACGTGAAGGAGTGAAACGTTAAGGTTTCTCCGAAGAGATTTTAGGGAATATACTGTGATGGGTATTCCAAACGTAACCAAGAGGGTTACTCCCTACGTAAGAATGCTATGAATGACTCAAGTTACCTTAATGTCTTATGATTTCTATGATTTATTCATGATTTGATGAGGTATGTTAAAGTGCTTATGTTTTATGGGTAAAGTATGATTTCAATCTTATGTATATATGTACCCATGTTTCCTTTCCATGTTTTTATATCCCTTACTGAGCTTTTTATGCTCATCCCAAGTTTTTTTGAAATGTTTTTCACAGGTCAAGGGAAAGGTACATGATATGATGATAGTGTCAAGGAAGTGTCAAGAAATAATCCATGTTTATTTTAAATATGTTTCCATTGATGGGAATGACGAATACTATCTTTATGTAACCACTTTGTTTATACGTGGAATGTAATGCAAGTTTTATGATCTAATTCTCTGAAACTCTAAACCCGAAAAGATCCCCAATGTGTAATCTTGTAATAACTCAAGATTAAGTAAGGGTTAAGGATGGGGCCTTATAGTTGGTATCAGAGGTCGGTTTAGATAAATTTAGGAGTTATAATTCTATTAAATGATTATCCAAAAATATTTTTTTTATGGTCAAATTGAAGTGATATAGCATTTAAAGATTACCATGTTGCTTCATCTAAGACATGTTTGTTCAGAATGGTTTTCCGTAAAGGAAACAGAGAATCTTTTCAGGGAAGGCATACAAAGTAGAATGACTTTCCGAATCAGCAACCAGAGATGGTCAGAATCAGAATTGAGCAGTTTACTGCAGTGATGACTCAGTTGAATCAGGTGATAAATGGTGGTTGTCTTTATTGATGATATTTTGGTGTTTTCTAAAAGTAAAGAGGAGCATGAAAGACATTTAAGGGTTATCTTGCAAACCTTAAAAGAAAAGAAACTGTATGGGAAATTCAGCAAGTGTGAGTTTTGGTTGCAACAAATTTCTTTCCTTGGTCACATTGTTTCTAAATATGGAATAACTGTTGATCCTGGAAAAACAAAAGTTGTGGAAGAATGACCAAGACCCACAAATGTAACCGAGATTCGTAGCTTCATTGGTTTGGCGGGCTATTACCGAAGGTTTGTTAGAAATTTTTCACGATTATCTAGTCCAATGACTAAGCTAACTTGGAAGGGTGTTAAGTTTATCTGGGAAAAATAATTTGATGATTGTTTTCAGGAATTAAAAAGAAGATTGGTGAATGCTCCAGTTTTGGCACTACCTTCCAGGAATGGTGAGTTTGTTATCTACAGTGATGCTTCATTGAAATGACTTGGTTGCATCCTAATGCAGAATGATTAGGCAATTGCTTATGCTTCACGACAGTTGAAGACTCATGAGGTAAATTACCATACACATGATTTGGAATTAGCTGTTGTTGTTTTCGCTTTAAAAATTTGGAGGCATTATTTGTATGGAGTAAAGTGTGAAATATATACTGATCACAAAAGTTTAAAGTATATATTCACTCAGGAAGGGTTAAACATGAGACAGAGGAGATGGCTGGAATTAATCAAGGATTATGATTGTAGAATTCATTACCATCCGGGAAAAGCAAATAGAGTGGCTGATGCTTTGAGTCGAAAAAGTAATGCTTCATTATCAATGTTGCGTTTGGAATGCTATACTTTGGTTAAGGATTTTATGAACTTTGGTGTAGAAGTTGTTGGTGCAGGAAGTTCTTCTGTTTTGTTTCAGGTATGAGTGAGATCATCTCTATCAGATTGAATCATGCAAGCACAGAAGAAAGACAGTGAGTTGCAGAAAAAGGTAGAGCTGGTTCAGAAAGGTAAGTTTCCAGAATTCAACATTGATAATGATTGGATTTTGTGTGCCTTATGATTCACAATTGAAGAGAGATTTGTTATGTGAAGCTCATAGTTCTCTGTTTTCAGTTCATCCAGGCAGTACTAAGATGTATAGAGATCTGCGAGAGTATTACTGGTGGGATGGAATGAAAAGAGACATTGCTGATTTTACTGTGAAGTGTTTGACTTGTCAACAGGTTAAAGAAGAGCGGCAGTTACCGAAAGGGATGCTTCAGCCTCTACCAGTGCCAGAGTGGAAATGGGAGAATATATCCATGGACATTGTTGTGGGATTACCGAAGACATCTCGAGGTAATAATGAAATCTGGGTTATTGTTGATCGCTTGACCAAATCTACTCATTTACTTGCTATACGAGATACTTTCTCTCTTGATCAAGTTTCTCATTTGTATCTTAAAAAGATAGTCAAGTTACATGGAGTTCCTCTCTCCATTGTATCTGATCGTGATCCCAGGTTCACTTCTAACTTTTGGAAAGGCTTTCAGAAGTCGTTGGGTACTGAATTAAATTTTAGTACAGCTTTTCATCCTCAATCAGATGGGCAGTCGGAACGAAAAATTCAGACCTTGGAGGATGTGCTACGAGCTTGTTCTATGGATTATCAGGGAAGTTGGGACCAACATATTTCTTTGGTTGAATTTTCATATAATAATAGTTTTCATTCCAGTATACAGATGGCACCATTTCATGCATTATATGGGAAGCGGTGTCGAACTCCGGCTTTCTGGGATGAAGTGAGTGAAAGGAAGTTGATGGGACCATAATTGGTAGAAGAGATGGCAGAACAAGTTCAGCTGATTCAGAAGCATATGAGAACACCTCAGAGTAAGAAGAAGAGTTATGCGGATAACCGGAGGAACGATCTATCTTTTGAGGTAAGTGATCATGTTTTTCTCACGGTTTCTCCTTGGAAAAGTGTGATGAGATTTGGTAAGAAAGGAAAGCTGAGTCCAAGGTTTATTGGACCATATAAAATTCTGGAGAGAGTTGGATCAGTTTCTTACCGAGTGGATTTACCTCCGAGTTTATCTCAGGTACACAATGTTTTCACGTTTCGATGTTGAGAAAGTATATGCTAGATCCATCTCATTTTTTGAGTCCAGAGGTAGTTCAGCTGGAAGAGAACCTATCTTATGAGGAACAACCGGTCCTGATTCTTGACCACAGGGAGAAAGTGTTACAGAATAAGGTGATTAAGAAGGTAAAGGTTTTGTGAAAAAACCACATGATGGAAGAGGCAACATGGGAATCTGAAAATGCAATGAGGGATAAGTACCCCCATTTATTCGATAAGTAAATAAATTACGGGGACACAATTTTCTAAAGGGGGGAAGGATGTAACATCCCAAGTAATTAATGAATAACAGATATTTTTATCTATGTCTATTAATCATTAAGATAGTGTTGTAGAGGCTTAAAATGAAAATAAATACAATCTTATGCATGGAATACACAAATATTTTTAAAAAATTGTTTTACTGCCTTTTGATGGAAAACCATTTTTAAATCTTTCTTTCTACAATTTTATATGCTATGTTTGTCAAAATAAACTTATTCTTTATGATTGGGACATAAAAATTTACTTTGTGTGAATTTTTGGTATTTTTCTGACAATGTTCAATTTTTAATGAATAGTGAAAAATACTGCATTTTACATCAAAAATGATTTTTAATCTAATTTATTTATATGATTATATTATCTTTTGAATTAGTTTTAAAGTTAAATTAGAATATATTTTTACCATTTTATCCAATGGTGGTCATTGGAATCAATTTCTCTTTGAAATTAGACTTAAACAAGTGTCAATATTTTGATACTTATTGTTTTATAAAAAAACGCTATTTGCTCTGGCAGCGGGAATTAATTATTAAATTAATTAATGTGACTTATAGGATTTTAATTTTGTAAAATAGAATTCATTTTTGAATTCGGAATATCAAATATAGCTTGGGGTGAATTTTTGGTAATTTTCTGAAAAACTTCAATTTTCGATGAATAGTGAAACCACTAAGTGGTACTTATAAAAAATGATTTTCCATTTAAATGAAATTTTTCCATCATTGTGTTTTGAATTTCAAAAATCCGACATATATGGTTGTAATTAAGAAGTAAAATGTGGTTCAATGAGATTAAAATAATTTTTTGGTGAATAGTAACTTATTAAGTTTTAATCGCGATTAGTGGTAATTAGTGTAGTTTAAGGTAAAAATAATGCTTTAATAAAATGAGATGAGCTTGACACATGTCCTACCCTCAGTGGTTGTGTCATGGCCGACCAAGACAAGCCATGGGTCAACAAGGGGACCCCATGGAGACACTTTGGTTGGGAAATGACATAAATATCTTTTTATTAAATGTAAAAGTAAAAATGAAACAAACATAATATGTTTTACGAAAACAATTTTTACATGGGGTTATAAAGATCACATTTTTGATTATAAATAGTCATTGGAAAGATAAAAATATTTCCTAAATCATAGTATTTTTTTTATAATTTATAGACTTTAAATAAATTAAATTATTTATGACATCATGATGATGCAGCGATGCCCTCATTATTTTACGATTTAAATAAAATGGAAAGATAATGAAAAATCTAAAACCTACACATGGAAAAAACCAATTGTATGAGTGGATTTCGAACCATTATCACCTTATCCACGAATTATATCAATGTGGGACCTTTTAAAACCGAAACAAACTTTCAAATAAAGTAATATTTCTTACTTTCCAAAAGTGCCCCTCCTCTCCTCTTATAAAAGACCCCCACCTCTACCCCATTTCACACACTCTTCAAGCCTTTGGATCGTCCAACCCCTGACCATTTACTCTCTCCACATCCCTCTCCTCATCCTATAGGATTCCCTTTGGGCAGAATCCTTTCAAAGGAAGCCTTTAGGCTCAAATCAAAAGGAGTTACACTTTTAAAGGTAATTCATTCTCTCATGTTCAATTGTTTTATTTTGCTTCTCCAACCCCATAAAATCTTTTTATTTACATATTTTGTAACAAAACCAGTATCTTACATATACTAGTATGTTGTTATAAGATTTATTTGAGCTAAACTCCCACACAACTACATCAAATGGTTAAAGAACATACGTTTTCCGTGGATGGCAAAATTCTGCCTCCCGAAACGATGATTGTTCAATACTCATTTAACACATTCAAAGGTGGCCATTATGATGTCACTATTTTTATATATGATATATAATATGTTTATTCTTTCCTTAATCTTATGTTTTTTTTTTCATTTTTGGCATACCTTTATGGTTTCCATTATGGGTAAACACGATATCTTCATTTTAGGAAGTGCGGACTACCGCCCCCTGAAAGTGATTTGATTCGTTAATAACATATGTGGGATGTGTAAAGGATAAATTTAATGATATTATATATGTTATTATACTGGAATTACAATATACTCTTATATCATTATGATTCCATTCCAGAAAATACGAAATAGAAATGGAAGTAGCGTTCATGCGTACGTACGGCTTACCGTCTCCATGAACGGTGCATTTCATTTCTTACCTCTAAATGTGATGTAATATTATAAATACATGTATATGATGAATATATATGATATATTTGTTATCCAAATCATTAATATAATTTTGGATATAACTAACCTTTGACCAAATCAACAACATGTAAGTGTAAGAAGTCTATTTTTGACTTAAGAACCAAATACCGACAAAATGAACATTATTAACTTAAATGATTACATGATGTTCATAACATGGTATAAAAGGAATAATTAACTTGAAAAAGGTTCATAATCAAGTAGATATTAACTCAAGTTTATTATTCAAGAGATTAAAGAACGGTCGGGTCAAGTCGGATACGAGGTATGGGACTTCGTCTCAATCTCCTTTCATTGAGGCATATTTTATTTTATACACAACTTTCTTTTATACGGTGTATAAACCCCATTGACTTTTACGTTTATTCAAAAGGAATATTTTTTATAAGAAGCGTTTACTAAACGAAAAAAGGGAATGTTTTTGTCGTACGTATGCAGCGACAACGACTTCTCCACCGTCGTGACCGTTATTTGAGTTTCGGATTCCTCTACAAGCCATACCTTCTTTTTAAAAGAAAAATAAATACCATGTTTTACTTTTCTTTTATTTTGGTATCGAAAATGGTTTTCATAATGTTTTTATATCAATGTGTTGTATTTATATCTTGTGATTGAAAGGTTGGAATGTTATGTTTCCTTTATGCATGTTTTATGTGATATGATTATGTTGAGGTTCTTGGGCATTATTATGAAAACGGGTGGTTCCGTGATAAACTAAGGGTGGGTGAGCCCGATATAGCTCTCCAATGCATTGGGTAACGCGAAGGAGTGAAACGTTAAGGTTTCTCCGAAGAGATTTTAGGGAATATACTGTGATGGGTATTCCAAACGTAACCAAGAGGGTTACTCCCTACGTAAGAATGTTATGAATGTCTCAAGTTACCTTTATGTCTTATGATTTCTATGATTTATTCATGATTTGATGAGGTATGTTAAAGTGCTTATGTTTTATGGGTAAAGTATGATTTCACTCTTATGTATATATGTACCCATGTTTCCATTCCATGTTTTTATATCCCTTATTGAGCTTTTTATGCTCATCCCAAGTTTTTTTGAAATGTTTTTCACAGGTCAAGGGAAAGGTACATGATATGATGATAGTGTCAAGGAAGTGTCAAGAACGAATCCATGTTTATTTTAAATATGTTTCCATTGATGGTAATGATGAATAATATCTTTATGTAACCACTTTGTTTATACGTGGAATGTAATGCAAGTTTTATGATCTAATTCTCTAAAACTCTAAACTCGAAAAGATCCTCAATGTGTAATCTTGTAAAAACTCAAGATTAGGTAAGGTTTAAGGCTGGGGCCTTATAAAACATCCATTAAAAAAACCATACATATTTAGATTTCTATTACACATTTCAACAATTGAAATTATTCATAATATTTATTTCAGATCTCATTAACTTAATCTCCATATAGGAATCTTATAATTTACATTCATAATTTCTGCATTTGTTGCTAATTAAATTTTTTTACTTCCTCGAAGAAATAAGTATATTATTATTAACCTAATCAGTGGATATATTAATATCTTGTTAATATTAACAATAATCCCTTCATTGAGAATTAGATTCAAATTTTATTTTTTATTTTTTAGTAAAATGTTTTCCTTCCATTTTTGAGAACACATGGAACTACTAAATACATTTTTTGTAATAATATTTTTTTTCTTATTCCATAATCTTCTCTACAAGACCTAAATTATATTAATAATAGATTTTATCATGAAAATATTAGAATATATTTAAAATTAATCTATTTTACTAGAAGATTACTCTCTACTTTTTCAATGCATCCCCTTAGAATTCAATATATTAGAGAAAAAACTACACAAAATTCATCACCAACATCTTCTTCAAAATTTTAATATCCCGAATCTTCATCATTAACATTATTTCTTCTCCTTTTTCATTGAGTTGTAAAAATATATTTATTTTCTCAGCATTTAGTTTCTTCTAGGTGTCATTTTATTTAATTGTAACACCCCAAGAAATTAAAATATATTATTGTTGAATAAATATATATTTTTTTATTATTTAAGTATATTTATCACCATGTTAATCTTATTCAACACATAATAATGAGTTATCATATTTCACCTGAAAAGCCATGTTTTACCGAAAAATAATATATTTTAAAACTATTATCATTTCATATAATACGTTATAACCTAGATTTTAAGTTAGAGGTTTTGAATAATATCAACTAAATTATGAAGATATTTTTTTGAAATCATTGGTTACAAATTATTTTTAAATTAATATAAAAAACAAGTGAAAATATAGAAAATATTTTTTATAATGAACTATTTTTATTCTCCCAAAGTCATTTTACCCTAATAAATTCAATTTGTTACAATTAGTGAATTATATTTATTTAATATATATATTATAAATTCTATGAGAAAATTTTACATTCATACAATAAATTTGTTAAGAATATGATAATTACAATCTCAATATTACTCATAAAATCATTTTTTTTCTAAAGTTGGTTTTAACATCATTTAATAGAAAATCTATTTTATATATAATTTTTCACAATTTTAAATATTTTATTTAAAGAAATACACTTCTTATTTTAAATACTTATATAAAAGTTTAGTTTTTTTTGAACTTTGTTATTTTATTAATAAGATTTATGGTTTGATTATTAGGGATAAAATATTGTATTTTACTTGAAAACATATTTTTCTTCTAAATAATTTATATTTTTTTATTAAAATCGTTTTTAAAGTACAATTAAATCATTTTTATCCTCATATACAATTTAGGCCATTTTACTCAATTTCACATTTAATTTGGATGTAAAAACATTTCAATATTTTTATCATTTTCTTTTTATAAATTTTTTTATTTTTTCATCTACAGATTAATTTGTAATTAATTTCAGCCAATTATGAATTTTAAATATCATAAAATATATTCTATATTTGGATTCATTTCTTCCATTTTATTTTAATGTTTATCCTATATTTTAAAAAATTTGAAAATTAACTTTCTAAATCTTTTTTAATTACCATAGTTAAGGGAAAATCCAAAAATTAAAGGTAAAAATTATATTATAAATATTATAAAATTTCCCTAAAACAATTCCAAATTTTATTGGATCTGATGTTTTAGATTAAAATAATCCTTTTCTGGAAATTTTATCCTTTTTAATCTACTTTGATGAGATTATAACATTGATAATATTATATTAAATTAAAAGAAAATTTCGTCACACTTTTTTTTTTAACAATTGTAATATTTTTAATATGGGGATATATAAGAAATATGTTAACCTAAAAATAGTTTTTAAAATATATAATATTTATGTACATCATGGTAATGTTTTTATAATTTTTAGTGTTTATATAATTACCATACATAGTGATGATTAATTAATTGTTTAATTAATTGAATAATATAATAAATGATATTAAAAATATTAAAATAAATATAATTTAATGTTGTTAATGTAATCCCTAAAATTGATGTAATCCATTGACTTGTCGGTGATAATATAAATTAGTTTGTTTGAGGATATAAAATTTTTATGATGTTTTTAAAATGTTAGCTGTTGAATACTGTAAATATTGTCATTAAGGATCCATTAAAATAAATTATATTTTATTAAATGATATAAAATTTATAAAAATAAAAATTCTTCTATCTAATTTATATAAGTCTCAAAATATCATCAAGTAATAATTTAATTTTATTTTGGGATATTATTGTAATTATATTATCCCCAATCTGTAAATTTCGTGGTGTCGCGAGAGGAATTAAAATAAATAAATAAGTGTTATAGGAAAATTATAAGGATTAAAAAATATTAAAAACATATCTAATTTTTATTGTATGATTTTATTAAGATCTTTAGTAGTACTATATACTAAATTAATAATTTTTGATCAATTTGGATTATAAAATTAATTGATATTAATAAATATTTTTTGGATTTCCAAGAGTGCCCCTCCCCTCTCATATAAAAGGGCACACCTACTTCTCTTTTTTCACACTGCATATCCTATTTGGATCAACCAAAGACTATAAAAATATCCTACCAACAACCCTACCCTCATCATATAAGTATTAATTTTTAAGTAAATTCTACCAAAGAGAAATTCATAATAAAATCAAAAATAGATTCCAAAATAAGATGTAACATTCTTCAAGGTTTGTTTTTGTTTTTTAATTCAATAATATTGTTTAGTTATTTTTATTTAAAGATAATATAATCACACAAGTTTTCACCATATACTGTGAATTTTTATATAAAGGGTTCTACCAAAACTCACATAGACTTCCTTATAATGGGTAATAAAATTATGAATCTTGTGTACCCCGAACTACCACCCAAAGGAATGATGTCGTTCATTATTCATTTACCACTTATCATGGTAGGGAATTATGATGAACATAGTATTTTTATATGAGATATATATATATATGTAATATCTATTATTTTAGTCTTGTATACTTATTTTATAAGACATTAATTATATCATAAACTTTCTGTATACATTAATATATCATTTTTTGAAGAGTGAACTTCAGCCTCCTCAAAGCGATGAGATTTGTTTACACTATACATGGCACATATAAAGGATGGTTTTAAAAAACATATTTGATATATATGACATAGATATGATATAAGAATTAATATATTAAGATATATCATTTACAATTCATTCTTTTAATATGACAAAAAAATGGATGTAACATTCATGCATATGTAAGACCTACCATCTCCATGGATGATGAATTTCATTTATTATCTACAAACAATATAGAATATTATAAACATATATATTTTGGATTTATATGATAATTATATAATGGTTTAAACTATGTATATTTTTAATTCATGATATAATTAATGAGATCAATAAGTGACATGTGAATGCATACTAGAAAACTATGTAGTTACATCCTAAAATAGTGAAAATAATGAATTATTACTAATGAATGGGTAATAAGATTTTATAGAAAGATAATATATTATAAAAAATAATGTGTTGGATATGGTATAAGTAAAATTTTTTTGAAGACCATTATATACATTTTTAATGGATGTTCACCCAAAAGAAAATGCAAGGTAAGGGATATTTGTCTCAGTTTTATTTTTTATGGGACACATGCTTTATATAGGACTTATTTCTTTGGTGTGGTGTATAAGCTGCTAATGAATTTATATAATGTTTATTATTCTGAATATAATGGTATATTTATATCTAAATAATTTTTCTTCTTTTGTGGTAATATGATTCAACTTATTAAAAAGTGCTACAAAGTTATCTCATAATTTCATCGTTATTCAGGATTGATTTTTGTTTTTGTCTCCAATGGAAATATTTCACATCCATTTAAGTGATTCCAAGAAAAAATTATTATTATTTAAATATTATCCAATAAATACTTAAATTCATTTTTTATCATTTTTTTAATTTTTAAATATTTATTTAAAAGGAATTTTCCTCTAATTTTCCATAACAAGGTATATTATGACTTTTCTCAAAAATAAGTCAAAAAATATTATTTAACTTATATGAAATAAAAGGAATTTCTAACAACCATGAATCCCTAAGGATTTATATTATCATTTAAATGTTTAGAATTAACATTTAAAAGAAAAAAAACATTATTTTATAAATGCATGGACTTTTAAATTAACGATTAGAAGGTGGTAAGACATTTAGTCTCAATTTCATTTCTTTAAGGAATATTTTATTGTTATAAATTTAGTTGATTTTATATGGAGTATATAATACCTTTTGACATGTCCTATTGTGAATATAGTTATATTCATTATATTATAATTTTTATTTAATCAAATTTCTTCATGGGAATAGTGATTCAAATGGTTAATATGGTATGTGTCACATTAGAAAGTTTATAGAATAATTTCTATAATCATTTTTGTGATATTTCAATAGTATCTCCATTCATAAAATTCTACAACCCTTGTTGTTACTTATCCTTCACTTAAAAATTATTGAAAATCTATCTAATTTATTGAATAATTATATTTGATAAGGCAAATTATTTGTTATTTAAATCCACTACTCGATATGAGGAATGCTTTGGACTGATTGTGAAGGGTGGGAACTAGATATTATGTATACCCTGAATTAAGTGATAGGTTCTTATGAGAAATATATTTTGTCCAAATTAAGTGGTTTTCTATATATGGTTTTAATCCCTCTACAATATACGTTTTTTTGTGCCTCAGATATGAAGTCTAAAAATTAAGCATTCCATTTGTGAGTATTTTAATTGTTATTATCATTATCCGTTATATTTTTATATGATAAAATATATGGATAAATTAAATAATATATTATTGATTAAATGTAATGTGTTTCTATTATTTAGCTTTCTATAATGATTATGACTTATCTAGTAATTTTAATCGAATGTGTCATCAGTCAATTTCCATTCCCTGTTTATTTACTCTCACCAATTCAATATTTCTTCTTAATTACGTACCATTATTGAGATCTTCACCTCACCCTTATTCTTTTTTCCATTCCCTAGGTATCATGATGAATCATTTTATTGAGTTTTAAGGTCGTTTTTTTAATTATTTAATGATTTATTTTATTTTCCCAATGTATTATGGGTATTATTCATGTAATCTATAATCATGAAACTATTAAAATTAACAGTCCTTCAGGATTACATTCCATGTAATCATGCCAATGTAATAAAATAATTTACCATCATTGGGCATCCAGGTTAGGGGTGTTATAGTTTGTATCAATATAAGATTAGAAGTAACCATGGAAAAAAGATTTATAAAACATTGATTATAGGAAAAACCCAAAGATAGAATTTGGTCATAGGTAGAAATGATCATCCATGAATTTTGTTAACATATAAATTATATGGTACTTCTTAGAAACACATAAGAATCTGGATACTATAACTGGACGTGGTTATATCACATATGTACCTAGGGTAATGACCCCAATAAGGTGCATCCTGCATGACTTGGAATATCCCGGTACATGATAATATGTCTTACTACACACATGGGTTTACACACATAGAGTATATTCATAAGACAATTCATGTTTTCTATTCAAATGATTGTAAAGGATTTATAAGTAATGATATCCCCAATGAAATCATGTTTACGAGTATGAGATTATGTATGCCTAAATTTCTCAATTTATGTTATGTATTTTTATATTTTATGGATTATAAATTTTGTTTTATAATGATATAATCCAATTTAGTGTATTTTTTTTTCATTTAGAAATGGCACCTAGAATATGGAAAATTAACCTCAATGATGTATATGATCCAAAGGCTAAAAAGGATCACATTTTTTATGGATTTGGAAAATATTTCAAAGGGTTATAGTCTCCATGAAATTATCATCACATGAAAACATGGTATCATGTGATAAAGTGAGGGGTAATGAATTCCCCAAGCCCAAGGTATTTGAAGGAAATAATGTGAAGTAAAATATGGTAGGTAAAAATATGTTTAAAGGGAATAGTGGAAAAAATTATTTTCCTACATGTTATCATTGTCAAAAGAAATATCATTATACTTGCTTTAATGGAGTGCTACCTAGTGTTAGTGTGGATTAGTCTCATAGGTTTACCACTAACCTTTTAAGAAAATATATTTATAAAGGTTATTAGTGACTCTTTGGGTGGTTTCTCATGTTTGGGTGACTGGAAAAGGAGATGTTTTGATGCATTAGAGGCTCAGTTTTGCATGGAAATAGATATATTGTTGCCTCATCTAGATAGAATATTAATTTGTGTGAATGACTATATCCAATTGGATCTAGAGACTATTTACCGTATCATCCCATGGTAATTATTGCATTATCTTATGTAGGTCCATTCATTGAAGGTATGTAGAAAATATTAGAGAGGTGAATGACATTGCCTTCCATAGGGGGTTACTACTCGTGATGAATAGAAAAATACTTTGAAACAGTTAGATGACTTCCTGACCTCATCGTATGATGATGGTCTGGCTAGAACACTAGAAGAATCCTCTACTTCAATCCATTCCCCAGATTCCAGGTTTGGCCACACCATGTTTGATGATGTCTCCATTTTCCAAAGGCTCTTGATGTTTCATGATGTGGGGCCCTTGATTTACATTCATGGACTATACATAACATCTTCAACTCTCATAACCCCTCCTCAGTCATCCGATGGCCCACCCACCAGGTACACAACATTACCGTTGGTTTTTCTTCCTACGCGCTCAGTTGTTCCGATCCTAAGAAAGGCCCAAAGTTCCCCAGACCATTTCTACAAACCAGATGTTTGTTCCCCTGTTAGTGTTGATAGAAAAGATCTCTCACCCTAGTCCCCCTCTAGAAGCTAGTGTGGGGAATCTATTTGTCCCCAAAATATGTCCTCCCATACAACCCCATCTCCATCCAATAGTGCACGATTGTGTACAAGATCCCATGAAAAAATAAGGTAATGTTAACCCACATGTTCCATAAATGTTAATATCCCTATGTTCAATTCTAGGAAAATCTTCATTCAATGATTCCTATCATAAAGTAGAATGCATGTGGAATTGGATCCAAGTTGAATACATATTTTTTCACTTCTAAATCATGTAAACACAAGGCCATAATCATCAATGTACTTGAACACAAACAAAATCGTTCCAGAATCAACGAATTCTCTAGACGGGTGAAAATGTATGGATCCTTGCATAATGACACCATGAACCGTCACATTTAAATTTTTTGTTGTATTAGATTATCAGTGGTCCTTGTGTCAGAGGGTTATCAATATATTACCACCAATATTATCAATTATTAAGGAATCCTTTTCACCAATTTTAGATATGGGATCTATGAAAATTAACATATGGAGACCCTATGGAGTGACCACAATGTGTTTGACCCCGGTAGATACCCCAAGATTCATTGAGGGTATTTTAATGCCCTTTAATACCCAGAAGAGAAGAAAGTGAGGGGTATCTTTCCAATGAAGTCAAGCAGTGATTTTGTTTAATTCATAGCTAGAAAAGGTTTGACTAACCTTGGGTTCTTGGGTGACTAGTTCACCAAGTGTAATAACTGACATAGGGATCAGTGTTTACAGACCCAAATAAATCATCTCCATTCCATCATGAATCTCACATCCATGTTCCCCAACATCAATGATAGTCATCTTGTTTATGGGACCTCATACCACACCCCGCTCCCCATCACACTATCAGCGAGTCAGACAAATGCTGAATGTTTTCAGATTCTATCACCACTAGACCAGTTTCCCTGGTTAATAGAAAACTGTTCGTGACTGATTAATTTGACCAACCAAAGGGATTTAGTGGATCTTCTTCCCTAACAAACTCTAGAGGCTTAAATGAAGGCTTTAGGAGTGGGTGGATTTTTCTCTGTTGAGTGACAGGGGTATTGATGCAATCTTATAGGTGTTTGATCTGCTCGAAGTCACGATCGAGAATGCCAGGGATGACGGTACATTTGTGGACCTCACTAGGAAGAAGGATATTTTGGCTGAAATTATTCTCTGATATGAAAAAAGAATGAGGGATATGCCACATATTGTATGTCTTGAATAGGGAAATAGGATCAATTCTTTCTTTCATGCATGAATGACGGAGAGAAAACACATAGTGAAACCAAATATTATGATGGAGGATAGGTCTTACTCAAATGAAACGAATGTGGTGGGGGGTCTTCATCAATCATTATTCAAGGACCTTCTTGTTGGACTGAACCCTCACATGCTCGATGGATACCCATGAGGTGATGGAGTTTTCACAAAATACATCTCAAACCATGTCTCCCTCTAGGACAACAAATCACTGGAGGCTGTACTAAAATAGGATGAAATTTTAGATGTATTCATGAGCCTAAAATCAAATAACACACTATGGATAGATGGGTTTCCAAGTTAATTTTACAAAGACTCCTAGGAGGTTATTAAATGTGACTTATTTGAGGCTATTAAGGATATTTTCCCTATAGGTAGATTTCCGAGCGTGGCTTGTGCTTCATCACTAGTACTCATTCACATGTTCAAGACACCTTCCTCCATTCATAACTATTTTCCAATTAGTATGTTCAATTTTACCTAAAAAATACATATAAGTATTAACAATTCAAGACTATTCATAGACCTATCATGGTGGATCTCCCTAGAGAATCATGGTTTTGTGAAGGGATAATAAATCTGGGGGTGATTTTGCTGGCTCATGAGATGGTCGGAGAATTGAACACCATGAATCATGGCTCTAATATTTCCATAAAATATGAAATGAATAAGTATTTTTATTGTGTATAATGGGGTTTCATCAAAAAAGTGATATCATGTATATGCTTTCCTCCTTTGGGAACTGAGTTCTTTTTTCGTATCTTTACTCATCCTAGCTAGAAGTTCAGTTTATGGGAAAGTCTCGTGGATTCTTCAAGGAATCCTGGGGCTTAATGTAGGGTGAAACTATCTCCCCAAGACTTTCCATCCTCACCCAAAATATCCTCATCCAGTTCATTCTTAAATTCATGAAAAACAGAGTGTTTATACCATATAAAAGGAAATGGAAAAATCCCTTTATTACTCATATCATATTTAAAGATGGTAATCTGGTCTTATTTAATGCCAACTGGGGATCAATCTATAACCTCATCTCTATTTTGGAGGAATACTTCTACTGGGGTGGGAAGGTCATCAAAAAATAAAAATGAAACCAGTTTATTTTAAAAAGATGTTCCTCGAGGAAAGTTGACTCCATTTCCCATCTTATGGACATGAAAATTGGGAGTATTCCAATGAATTACTTGGACACACCCATTTCTTTAAAAAGACTTTACATTCGAGAATTTTATTGCATTGTTAATAGGATCATGAAGAGGGTTATCAATTGAAAAAATCAATAACTCTCATTTAAGGGTTTAATTTCTTTAGTCAATAATGTCCTCATTGCCACTCCAGTCCATACACATTCATTTTCAAGGTTCTTATGTGAGTCATTGGAAATATTGACAAGATACTGTCTCATTTTATATGGGATACTCGGGCTGAGGGTAAGCGCATTTTGTTTTCCTAGGGAAATATGGCGAAGGCCATTAAATATGGAAGGATCAAAATGAATATTCATGTGGAAACACTACTTTAGATGCCATCTAATTTGTCCTAGGATATTCATGAGTGATGTTCTTAATGGTGTAAAAACACGTATAACTCTTATATGGGTATCCTAATAATCGATAAAGGAAACTTGAACACATTCTTATCAAAGGTAAGGCCCCTCTTCTTAGTTATCCAACCCCATATGCACTGGATTATAGGTTATGGGAAAGTGTCTTTCAAGCACACAAATTGGGAGGGATTGGTTCTTAGATTCCTAGGCTTCCCAGCTCAAGATATTACAATCCACGAAACTTGATGATTTTTCTCCTTAATCAAGGATGTGATAGAAAAATATAAATACAACATACATCATCTCATTGTTACTTATACAGAACATGATAGGTGAATTTTACCCCTCCAATTCTCTATCATTTTCTATGTAGGATTTTTGTCACATTATGTTTTCCCAGTCACAGGGAGACTGCTGGAATGAGACCCTATGAATCAAGAGAATACAAATGAAGTAAAATTTTATCTACTGGAGGGGCATAAGTAATGCGGTCTCTAATAATAAAAATATCAAAAAATGTGGTATCCCCATCGTTTCGTGGTTCTCTTACTAGTTTAATCAGAAAGTAGGGAGCTCCTGACACAACTTCTTTGAGAGTGAATGGGCCCATGAGGTGTGGTTCTTATTTGGTGGTTTCACTGCCTTCTCCTCACAACCCCTGATGCGTGACCTGTTCCTTGTCTAATGGTTCCATGTATTGGGTAATGTGGGTGTAGATAAGTTTTCTAGGTCAGATATTTTTCGTGATGGCTGTTGGTGCCTTTGGAATGTGAGAAAAAGATTTTGACACGATGAAATCCACTCATTGGGGAATGAAGACATTGCTAAGACTTTAAGACTATATCCAGACCTGGTCAGGATCATTAGCAGATGGAGGGAAGAACCTTTTCTTCAAATTATGCAAATGGCCCCTCATGTCACCAGTTCAGTCTATAACTTGTGGAGACCGTGTGTGTGTTAAAAACTACCCTCCATGGGCCTCAAACATATTATTTATGAGTATTTCACCATAGGTATCATGCATGGAGGATGGGTTGTCCGTGAAATCAGGGGGCTGTCACGCTAGCATTGACTAATGACTTTGGTTGTAGTACTTCCCTTAAAGAAGAATCTCTTTCCATCCATTAAGGCCTCACCCTATACCAAAATATGGGAATCCTTATTAGCAAATCTAAAACTGACTCAATGGTCCTCCTCAGTTCGATACAAGTTATAGTCTCAATTCCATGGTTCATCATATACACTCTCAGGAAGTACCACAACATGACTTCCTATGACATTCATTTGAAACACACATTGTGGGAGGAAAATAAGGTGGTTCATCATATATAATCACTTTCAACTCAAGGTTGTGGTGTTTCCATATTTAATAACATGAATATATTTAAGCTAGAGGGTTAATTCTTATTAGAGGGGATTCCCTTAGTGTGCACCACGTTTGGACCCTATAGGTCAATTCTTTCTTCACCACTGGATTGTTGCATGTTTTTTTCCTTCATTCAGTAAATATATGAGGATGATGATGCTTGAGTGGAATTAGAGTTTATTATGTATTAATATAAGAAGGAAACCATTTTTTTGATTCCAAGGGAAATAATGAAAATTCACATATCCAATGCTTCCACTTCATGGATATGGGACACTATGAAAATAAATTCCACATATGTTAATGGAATATAACCCAAAAGAGGATAATTGATCATTTTAAATGTTAGCATACTAGAAAAAAAGGGAAATGATTAATGTTATTATGTTTTAAATTTATAATAAGGTCAGTAGATTATATTATCAGTAGTGGACTTGTTATATGAATTATGGAATATATGGGGTTTTTACTGCTGTACCATTTCATTACGTATTTGAGATCATATGTTTAATGGTACCCAAAAAATCTATTCAGAATAAAGTAAATTTTTTTTAGAAAGGATAATATTAATTAAAATAAAATACTTAATAAGATTATGATATAATTATTTATGGATAAGGAGGTAATTGATATGGGTAATGTAAATTTGATTCTATTAACTAACTTGGAACTGATTATAAATTATTAGATCATAATACATAGAAGGGTCATGTGATTAACTATTTACAAAATACTTTAAATTGATCATTGGATGAGGTTTTAAAGGTTAATGTATTAATTCACCATGTGATGAAACCTATAATAAGAAAAGAATTATAAATACTTCAAGAAACAAGGATAATGTTGATGTGATATAAATATCTCAAGTATATATATTTACTTATATCCTTGAATATAGATATTTTATAAACTCTAGGACAAATGATCAAAAAATAATTTTGTCATGTTATCATCATTTTTTATGATATCAATAACTATTTAAAAAACTGTGTTTTATGTCGTTGTGGTGGTCAAATTTAAGTTGAACATGTTCTCAATCACTCTCCATCAGAACTAGATGGTCAGATTTTTATTCCATGACCATGATTTCACAAATTTTCTCCAAGTTGAAATCCTAGTTTTCCTATAACCCTCACATTCCATTTCCACTCTTGTAAAGAATATATGATATTATCCCTCTTTATGATGTGTTTTTTAAATAACTATATATAATTAAATATAAAACCCTAGACTATATTTATCATGATTAATTTGTGAGGGCATAATTTAATTAAGGTGAGGAGAATGTAATACACCAAGACCATACAATATTAACATTTTTTAGTAAGATTAATTTTGATTCTAGATATCTTTATATGAAAAACAATTTTATGATTATGATACATGTAACACCCAATGATTTCATAGTATGTTATCTTATTAAAGTAATTCAATAATTTACACTACACTCAACACCGAGTTCGAGCACACTACAACTTACCAAACTAGCCGTTCAAAAAGCGGTTATCAATAGTATTAACTAAATTCCTAATCTTATATACTCTATATAATTTGAAAATCCATATTATGTTTTTCTTAGACATAATACAAGAACAAATTTATTTTTTCAGATAAAATAAGTATTTTTAAAAAAATGCAATTTTAACCCCTTTTAATGGAGAACCATTATTAAACCAATTCATGAAACTTTTATATATTTAATTTAATGAAATTAAATTCTTATTTAGAATCAAGACATAAAAATTTAGTTTGAATAAATTTTGGTTACTTTTCTGATAACTTTCATATTATGATGAATAATGAACAATACCATGTTTTAATTCAAAACATCTTCTTTAATAGAAGTAATTTATAGTGTTAAATTATGTATTTGAATGGTTTTGAAGTATAATTAGATTATCTTTTTCCATTTAATACAATGTAGGTCATTATCACTAATTTCACATTTAAATTTGACACAAACACTTGTCAATGTTTTGATAGTTTTTACTTTTTAAAAACCCACTTTTTTGGTTTTGAAAATGGGAATTAATTTTAAATTAATAAATAAAACATTTAGGTTTTTATTTTAGTAAAATAAAATTCATTTTTGAATTCTGAATATAAAAATTATCTTTGGGTCAATTCTTGGTATTTTTCTGAAAACTTTTAATTTTTGATGAATAGTGAAAAACACTGTGTTATTATTTAAAACCGACTTTTTTACTTCAATAAATATTTATTTTATATAAATTTATTTTAATTTAAAAAATATATTTAATAGCTATGTATGTTCAATTTAATTCGTTGGAGACATTTTATAATAAAATTAGATGTATAAAAGTTTATTGAACTTTTTAATCTCTTTTACCTACCCACTAAGAGCATTTGAAAATTTGCATAAAACATAATTTTACCACTTATATGAGTAGGATTTCAAAAATCCGAGAGACAAATTTGATATCAATATGAAAAATTTTGTTCAATAAGATGAAAATATTTTTTTGGTGAATAGTAACTTTTGACTTTTATTTATCACCGTTAAAAATAAATAATGTAATTAGAGGTAAAAATGATATTATAATTACCCTAACACATGTCCTAATTCTATTGGATAAATATGTTTCGAACAAAAACAACCTTTCGAATAAAATATGATCCTTTAGGTCCACTTGAATTAGATTAGGACATTTATTTTTTTTATTTAAAGAAGAGTTAAAAGTGTTAAATTCAATGTTTAATAAAAAAACCATATTTAATATACCATTACACACAATATAAATTTGACTATATATATTCATTATAAATATAAAAATATTTCCTATATAAGGGTATTTTATTTATAAATTTTAGAAATTAAATAATTTAATTAATTTGTGACATAATGATGATGTAGTAATTAACTTATTAATGAAAAAATCAAATTAATGGTATTAAAAATATTAAAATAAATATAATCTCAATGTTTTTATGAAATCCACAAATTTTATAGGTGAATATGACATTTTAGGTTTGATTCAATGTATCCTGTTTGAAGTAATCAATTTTATATGACTTTTAGATAAACAAAATACCAAATAATGCCAAAATAGACATAAAATAATTTTTAAAACAAATAATATATTATTTGTTGATATAATATTCATAAATATATATGGTTTGGAAAAGGGGATTAAATAATATTATATATGTCATTAATGAACCTCTTGAGGTTCTCCTATAAGTTTAGATTAAGATTATTAACCACATATTGTAAGAATACAAGAAGACATAGTAAAAGTTAAATTTTTAACTAAGAGATAAATCTAAATAATAAGTTTAATATGGTGACCTAAACCTGTCTAAAACCAATTGGTTGAGTGGTTTTCGACCCATACCCACCTTATTTTAGAAATAAATAATTTTGGAGCCATTATTAACTGAAAATTATTTTATTATAAAATAATATTTGAAGCATTTCCTAAAGAGACCCTCACCTCTCTTATAAAAGGGCACTTCCCCTTATCTTAAAATCACACCTCCAATGCAATTTTTCTCAGCCAAAACCTACCCCAATATCCTCCCAAATTCCCTCACATCAACCTAGATTCCTTACTTGGATGATAAATCTATACTACGGAGCCCTTTTAATCAAATAAATCGGAAGAAATCGAAGAAGTGGTAAATATTTCATCACCTCTTTCAAGTTCTTTTCTTCTTACACATCCTATTTCTTTGTTGTTTCCATTATAAAATAATAAATCCAATATATTTTATATTCTGTGATGTTATTAAAAATATGGTACATCCATATTCATTATTCTATCCATCCTATAAATGACAAAGTCACTATACGTGCGTACGTACGGATTACCGTCTCCACGTTGTTGTGTAGTTCGTTATTCAAACACTTCATTTTTTGGATGGTTATAGAAATGAGTATAACTAATTTAAATAATAAATATAAAATTTTAATTATTCTGTATATATGATATACCATCCAATTACATAATATTTTACCATCAATATAACGATATTTTCTCTCCTACGTACGTACGGATTACCGTCTCCACGATGCGATGAGATTCATTTCCACGTTCACCATTCGACAATGATTATAAAATTATATATCATTGATAAGTATGTAATATATGACATAATAATGCTACTATATATATATATATATGTATGTATTTATGTATGTACTTACATATATCTTATTCACTTACTTCCACTCAATACGATATGAAAATTAAAAAAACATTTATGCATACATACGAACTACCGTCTCCATAAACGGTGTTTTCCATTTCATATATCTATCTACTATAAATATTTATATTCTAAATATATATGTTATATAAATCATGTGTTATATTCTAGAAGTATGTAAATCATGATCTAAATGACATTATAATAAATAAAAAATTAAAACATGTACAATAAAGAAATTGATATTACCTGAAATGTTAATTTAATATGGAAATAATTATTAAATGGGTAGTATAAAGTCATAAATTATTAATTTATGATATAATAAATATGAATATGGTTCTTGTATAATATAATAACATACTATGGTCATTATATAGGAGGTTAAACATACCCTTGACCAAAGGAAAGTGCAAGGTAAGGGTTAATTCCTCAATCTCATTATTATCCGAGATTGTATATGTGTATGTATTTTCTAGGAAATATTTATTATCCATGTCCATGTTACATAAAATAATTTTAAAAATTATTCTTTTAAGGAACAATTTAACTAAAAAAATAATTTTAAATAATTTTAATATTTTAAATATTTATTCTTCAAAATCGTTCTCATTAATGTCCATGTTTTCAAAATGGGTTTTATAGATTTATTTATATGGACATGAATGGTTTTTAAATGTTAATTCCTTTCATAAGTTTCAAAGTGGTATGAGACAATTTGACTAAAAAAGTCTTTAAATGTATTTCTTTCAAAATTGGGTGACTTTTAAATGTTTTCATGAAAAAGGGATATTTCTCTCCAAGAGTTTTTCAAATCATTTTCATGTATGTAAACATCCTTTGATGGATTTTAAAATTGTTTGAAGTTGGTTTATTATTATACCAATCTTCCATATTGTATTAAACGTTTTGTAATATTTTTGACTATGGATGTGTTATTTTTATACCATTCATGGTTTATGGATAATGTATTGACATTTCGTATGCTTGTTTTTATACAAATGTTTATTTTTGTTTAAACCTTTTCATATGAGGAATGCATTGGACTTAGTATGTGACAGGTGGAGCCCGCAATAGCTCTTCGATGCATCGAAATCTCTCATAAGACAAACTAGTGTCTTGGAACAAGGCCTTGAAAAAATATTATTTATAGTCTTGGCACAAGGCCTTGACTAAGTGGTTATGAAGTTTGGAATTATGCATTCCATCATTAGGAATTTGGATATAGTGTTTTCATGTGATTATTCGACAAGTAGAATATCTATTTTAATTAGTAAATGGAATTATTTGATTTATCTATGATATATTATCCTGAAGTTTGTGTTTCATAGGATTTTATTTTTGTTTTATGCATTGCCTTAACGGTTTATGCTTATTTAAGAATGTTTCTGATATATTGTTATACTTACTAAGCATCAGAACTCACCCCTTTATTATGTTTTATTTTCCCAGGATTCCAAGAAGTGTATTATGATTGATAAGAAGGGTTAATCTAGGGGATTAATGGTGTTATAAAAGGATCATTTATGTTGTGTTTATTTTCAAACGTTTAATGTAATGTTCATGTATGTAATGTATTTTCCAATACTGTTAAACTGATCAGTATTTCAATATTTGATCCCTTGTGGCCCTGCCAATGTCATTTAATAATGAACCGTCTCCGGGCTTCTGCGGTCAGGGAGATATAGATAGTATCAAAGCAATTTTAGCAATAACCTTTGAAATAGATTTATATATCATCTAATTAGAGAACATTAAACTAAGATAGACCTTAAGGATTAGTATAGAATAATTTTATACAATTTTGGTAATGTAGTGATTTTTTGAATTTTCCAAGAAATACATCCCGGTTTGTATACGAGTAAGTAGAGGCGGCTCTGGTAAAGATGTACCTATGGGTAAAACATAAAAAACCGATTTAAGCTAGACTCGAATGGGAACTGGTGCACATCAACTGGACATACTACACTCTTGGTTATGACACTCCTGGTGGATATGCTTAGGATAATTTAAATTTTATTTACAACCCATTATGAAGGATTTATGAGTATATAACTCCTCAAGGAAAACATTTTTATGATGATGGATTATATCCATCAACTGTTAGTTTTTTTAAGGGTTTTTTAGATTGGAACTATGTATTGAGATTCATAAACAAACCTAGTGTATACCATTGTTTTGAAATGGTTCCTAGTAGAAGGAATGAGAACTCCAACAATACACATGATGCAAAGATCAAAAAGGATTATATCTTTTATTTTATTAAGACAACATTTATAAAGGAAATAGTCTCCCACATATTATCATCATATGAAGAAATAATGTCATGTGTTAATAAGATATGTTATGAATTATCTTAGTTCGATAGCTTTGAAGGGAAGCAAGAGGAGAAAAGGATAGAAGATAGAAAGATGGATAAAGGGAAGAGGGGAAAAAAGGATTTTCTGATATGTTATATTTGTGGAAAGAATCACCGTGGTAAATGCTTGAAGGGAATGAGAGTTTGTTATAAGTGTAGAGAAAAAGGACACCAAGTACATGATTTCAAGGGTAATAAATAAGTGTTAAAGGTACAATGATTCATCTGTAAGGATTTGGGACACTATGTAAATCATTGTCCAAATCATCAGAGTATGCCACAAATGATTCTATTTGATAATAATCAAGTTATGATACTACCACCAATGAAGAGGAATGACTAGTATTCTTATGTTGTTATTAAATAATTATTTCATTTGAGTGTTGTATTAATAATGTACTAGTTATCTGAATTTTGGAAATAAATATGTATTGTACTCAATTACTATTTCATTAAGGACTTGAGATTGTGTGGAACTAAGAAAAGTAACTCAATAAGAGGTTAAATTTTTTTGGAAAATATACAGTTTTGATAAAGATAAACCATAATATGGTTTTGATAATGAGGTAGCGATTTTGGAATAATATATGATTAATTTGG
Source organism: Viscum album (assembly GCA_963277665.1). Taxonomy (NCBI): domain Eukaryota; kingdom Viridiplantae; phylum Streptophyta; class Magnoliopsida; order Santalales; family Viscaceae; genus Viscum; species Viscum album. The sequence continues at coordinate 2,002,726,982 of OY728157.1, forward strand.
ATAAATTATATTGGGTATTCTTGACTACCTTGAAACTGATTAATGATTTGTATATTCCATCATTGTTGGAGTTTACAACATTTTTGGATAGAAAGAGTATATCCAATATTCTATAAGGAATAAGGGAGCATGAATTTAATCAATAATGTTTTATAATAATTCAAGGTGTCACAATGTTTTAAAAGAATACATAATTAATGTATTCTCACATTATTTTGTCGAAAAATGGATCTTCATTGTGTTTACCTTCCTTATAAATTTTGGACTGTGAGTGTGGACAGAATTATTTTGTATAAGTCTAAAGGTTGGAATCTATTATGTTTGAAATTGGATAATATTATTAAGGTTAAATCATTTCTTGAGATTATTTTTGGATTGTCATAATAAGGGAAACCAAGATATTGGGAGACCACCCATCGCATCCAACAAGGCCGCGAGACTTGTACCCACAACTGAAGGGGGAAAAGGGTGGATAACCTAAAACTGGCATACGTGATGTCCTGGTTTGAGTAATGTAGTTTTTTTTAAATAGTCTAACAAATTAATTATAAATTCATTATTTTTGGAGTCCTATATGATTACTATAAATAGAATATTTTTGAATTCTATTATCTTTAGGAGTGAAATGTGAGTTTGTGGTATGAATTTGTTGAAAGATGAAAAAGTACTTATCATGTATATTTTTTTTCTCTTATTCTATGAATAAATTAATTCGAAAACATTATGGAAGGGATCTTATAACAAAAAATGTGTTATCCTAATACCTTATGTTTTGTTGAACCGACGATATTTTAAATCACCATAGATTGATGTCTTTGAGGCCCTAAATTTTACACTTGTTTGTGATTGATGATATCAACCACTACCTATAAATATTTATGTTTTTCCCTCCAATTATTTATTTAATTGGCACCAATGTTTTCCTAATTGAGATCATAATTTGATGGTAATTTTTTCATTTCTCTTTCCCTCTTATTAAGACTAAATTTTATTAAACAAATTTCCGATGTGAGTTTTTGTACAAAGGAATTTGTCTATTTTTATCCTTTTATTTTTAAAGGACAAGTTTAAATTGTGAGGAAACAATTTATTTAAGGAGGAGAGAATGTAACACACCCAGATTTCATAGTACGTTATCTCATTAAAGTAATTTAATACCTTACGCTACACACAACACTGAGTTCGAGCGCACTACATCTTATCAAACTAACCATTCAAAAAGAAGTTACGAATAGTATTTACTTAATTTTGATTCTTATATACTCTATATAATTTTAAAATACATATTATGTGTTTCTTAGACATAATATAAGAAAAAATTTATTTTTTTCAGATAAAACAAGTATTTTTTTGAAAATGCAATTTTACCTCTTTTTAATGGAGAACATTTTTAAAACTAATATTTGACACTTTTATATTTTCAACTTAATGAAATTAAATTCATCTTTAGAAGCGGGATGTAAAATTTAGTTTGGATAATTTTTTGGTAATTTTATGATAACTTTTAGATTTTGACGAATAATCAAACAAACTATGTTTTAATTGAAAATAGATTTTTTAATCAAAATAATTTATAGTGTTAAATTAAGAATTTTAATGGTTTTGAAGTATAATTAGATTATATTTTTATCATTTAATACAATTTAGGTAATTATAACTAATTTCACATTTAAATTTGATATAAACACATGTCAATCTTTTGATGTTTTCACTTTTTCAAAACCCGTTTTTTGGTTTTGACAATGAGAATTAATTTTAAATTAATAAATTAATCTTCTATGTTTTGAATTTGGTAAAATAAACCTCATTTTTTAATTCGAAATATCAAAATTATCTTTGGGTGAATTTTGGTATTTTTCTGTAAACTTTCAATTTTGGATGAATAGTGAAAAACATTACGTAATTATTTAAAACTAACATTTTATTTAAATAATTATTTATTTTATTTAAATTTATTTTAAGTAAAAATAGTTATATTTTACCTATGCATGTTCAATTCAATTCATTGGAGTCATTTTATAAAAAAATTAGATGATTAAAATTTTGTCGAACTTTTTAACCTCTTTTACCCACCTTTTATGAGCATTTGATAATTTGCATAAAACATAATCTTACTGCTTCTATAAGTTGAATTTAAAAAATCCGAGAGACACGGTTGACTTCAGTAAGTAAAATGTGGTTTAATAAGAAAAAAATGATTTTTGGTGAATAGAAACATTTGACTTTTATTTACCACGGTTAAAAGTAAATAGGGTAATTAATAGTAAAAATGATATTATAATTGCCCAAATACGTGTCTTAATTGTATTATATAAGTATATTTAGACCAAACAAACCTTAGAAATAAAATATTGTCCTTTAGGTCCACTTGAATTAGATTATGACATTTATTTTTATTTTATTTAAAGAAGAGTTAAAAGTGTTAAATTCAAAGTTTAATAACTAAACCATTTTTAATATAGGGTTACACCCAATATAAATTTGACTATAAATATTCATTATAAAGATAAATATATTTTCAAAAAATGGTATTTTATTTATAAATTTTTGAAATTAAATAATTTAATTTATTTATGACACAATGATGATGTAGAAATTACCTTATTAATGAAAGAATCAAATAAATGGTATTATAAATATTAAAATAAAGAAATTTTAAAAGGTTTTATGACATACACTAATTTTATAGGTGCATATGGCATGTTATTGTTGATTCAATGTATCTTGTTCAATGTAATCAAGTTGTGATGACTTTCATAAAAACCAAATACCAAATAATTCCAAAATGGACATAAATTAATTTTTCAAACAAATACTATATTATTTGTTGATATAATATTCCCAAATATTTAAGGTTCAGAAGAAGGGATTAAATAATATTATATATGTAATTAATGAACCACTATAGGTTCTCCTGGAATTATAGAGTAAGTGTATTAACCATATTGAGTAAGAATACAAGAAGACATGATAACATATAAAATATTTAACTAAAAGCTAAATCTAAAAGATAAGGTTAATATGGTGACCTAAACCTGTGTAAAACCTATTGGTTGAGTGGTTTTTGACCCATACCCACCTTATCATAGAAATAAATTTTTTTGGAGGCATTAGAAACAGAAAAAAATTATTATAAAATAATATTCCAAGCATTTCCTAAAGTGGCCCTCACCTCTCTTATAAAAAAGAAATTCCTCTTCTCTCAAAATCACACATCCAGTGCCATTTTACTCGGCCAAACCCTGCCCAAATCTCCTCCCAAATTTTCTCACATCATCCTAGAATCCTTACTTTGATCAGAAAGCCATCCTAATGACCCATTTTGATCAAATCAAAAGGAAGAAACCGAATAAGATGTAAATATTTCATCACCTCTTTCAAGTTATTTTCTTCTTCCACTTCTTCTTTCTTTATTGTTTCCATTATAAAATAATAAATCCAGTATATTATTTATAACATGATGTTATTATAAATATGTTACAACCATATTCATTATTATATCCATCCTATAAAAGACAAAGTCACCATACGTGCGTGCGTACGGGTTACCGTCTCCACGTCGTGGTGTAGTTTGTTATTCAAACACTTTATTATCTGGATGGGTATAATAATGAGTATAATTGATTTAAATAATAAATATAACTTGTAATTTATTATCTATATATGATATATCATCAAATTACATATGATATCCCCATCAATATAATGATATTGTTGCTCGTGCGTATGTACGGATTACCGTCTTCAAGACACGATGGGAATCATTTCCATGTTCACCATTAAAAATTCATTATAAAAATATATATCATTAATAAGTATGTAATATATAACACAATAATTATACAGGATATATATATATGTACTTATATATATCTTATTCACTTCCATTCAATACGATATGAAAACAGAAACAATGTTTATGCATACGTACAGCCTACCGTCTCCATAAACAGTGTTTTCCATTTCTTATATCTATCTACTATAAATATTTATATTCTAAATATATATGATATATAAATCTTGAGTTATATTTTTTATGTATATAAATCAGGATCTAAATTATGCGATCATGAAAAACAAGTTAAAACACGTACGATAAAGAAAGCGATTATTAACCTAAATGTTAATATAACATGGAAATCATTATTAAATAGGAAATATAAAGTCATAAATGATTAATGTATGATATGATAAATATGAATATGGTTCTGGAATAATTTAATAAAAAACTATGGTCATTATATAATAGGTTAAACGTACCCTCGACCGAATGAAAGTGCAAGGTAAGGGTTAATTCCTCAATCTCATTATTATATGAGATGGTTTATGTGTAAGTATTTTCTGGGACATATTTATTATCCATGTCCACGTTTCATAAAATAAATTTCAAAATTATTCTTTTAAGGTACCCTTTAACTAATTTTTTTAAATGTTTTAAATATTTATTCATCTAAATATTTCTCATTAATGCCCATGTTTTCAAAATGGGTTTTAAAGATTTATTTATATGAACATGAATGTTTTTAAAATGTTAATTCATTTAAAAATTTCAAATTGGTTTGAGACACTTTGATTAAAAACGTCATTAAATGTCTTGCTTTCTAAATTGTGTTCCTTTTAAATGTTTTCATGAAAAAGGGATGTTTCTCTCAAAGAGTTTTACAAATCATTTTCATCTTTGTCAACATCCATTGATGGATTTTAAACTTGTTTGAAGTTGGTTTATTATGATACAAATCATCCATATTGTGTTGACTGTTTTGTGATATGTTTTACTGTAGATGTGTTATTTTTATAACATTCATGGTTTATGAATAAAGTATTGACATTTCATATTCTAGTTTTAATACAAATGTTTATGTTATGTTTAAACCTTTTCATATGAGGAATTAATTGGGCTTAGTAAGTGAAGGGTGAAGCCCTCTATAGCACCTATATGCATCGGTAGGTCTCATGAGACAAACTAGTGTTTTGGTACAAAGACGTGATAAAATATTACTTATAGTTTTGGCACAAGGCCTTGACTATGTAGTTATGAAGTCTGACATTATGAATTCAATCATTATGAAATTAGATATGGATATTGCATGTGATTATTCAACTAGTAGAATATCCATTTGAATAAGTAAATGAAATTATTTGATTTATATTTTCCATATTATTCTGAAGTATAATTTTAAAAGGATTTAGTTTTAGTTTTATACATTTCCTTAAATGTTTATGATTATTTATGAAAGTTTCTACTATATTTTTATCCTTACTGAGCATCTGAGATCACCCCTTTCATATGTTTTATTTTTCCAGGATTCCATGAAGTGTATTGTGATAGATAATCCGGGTTAAGCTAGGGTATTAATGGAATTATCAAATGATCATTTATGTTGTGTTTATTTTCAATTGTGTAATGTAACATTCATGTATGTAATATATTTTCCCAGACTACTAAGCTGATCAGTCTTTTGGGATTTGATCCCTTGTGATCATACTAATTATTGTAATAATGCACCAGATCCGGGATTCTGGTGTCGGGGTGTTACAATACACATAGTGATGAGTAGGCATGAATTACACGTAAGACCATGTTTTTCTGAACACCAATATTATATTAAAATATTATTATTTCATATAATAATATTCAACCTAACCATGAAGCTGGATGTTATTAATAGTATTGAGTATATTATGAACATATATGGTTTAATTTAGTGGTTAAATATTAATTATAAATCATAATGGGAAATAATTAATTATATAGGAAATATTTTTTTAGAAAGAACTATTTTTACACTCACAAAGTCATTTAATCATAGTAAATTAATTTAATAAAAATTTGTGAATGGTATTGATGAAATATATATAAAATATATTCATTAAAATATTTTTTATATTCATCAAATAGATCACATAATAATAATATAAGAGACATCCTAATATTACACATAAAAATCGATATTTTTCAAAACAATGTTTTTTCACCTTTTAATAGAAAACCATTATAAAATCCAAAAATGTTGAATTTATATATTTTATTTGAAAAAAATAAACTATATATTTTTTTGATTAATATAAAAAATTTCTTTTGTTTTAATTTTTTGTGATAAGTTTAACTTTTTGATGAATAGTTATTAAATGTTACATTTTAATTGAACACAAATTTTTCATCTAAAAAATATATAGTGTAAAATTATATTTTAAATTTTATAAAATTAAAATTAGATCAAGATTTTATCATTTTTTTAAATTTAGGTCATTTTAATCAAATTAACATTGAATTTTGATATGAAAACATTTCAATACTTTTAAGGTATTTACATCAAAATCATGTTTTCTTGTTCCGTCATGTGGATTAATTTGTAATTAATTTTAACAAACTATTTGTTTTTTATTTTGAAAAAAGGATTTAATATTTGGAATCATAAGTTCAAAATTACATAAATAGGTACCATTTATTTTTAGTAAATATAAATAGTATCATAAGTAATATTATCTTTTATTACCATGGTTATTGTTAAATCAGTTAATTTTGGGTAAAAGTTATATAGTAAATGTTATAAAATTAAACTAACACTTTTCATAATTTCATTAGATGGATTTATTTTGTCCAAAATCAACATTGGGAAAAATTAAAACATTTAAAATCCATTTATATGAATGTATGAGATGTTTTATAATATATATAATGAAAATTCAATTTTCTCACCCCTTTGTTTTTAGTAAGTGAAATATTTTTAATATGGGGATATATAAGGGATATGTTCGACAATAAATAAAATTTAAAAAGATGATTTTTTTTCTAAATCATGGAAATTAATGAATAATTTTTAGTGGAAAAATAGTTACTTTAATTGGTGACAAAATGACGATGTGATAATTGTTTAATTTATGGAATAAAAATAAATGATATTAAATATATTAAAATAAATATAATTTCACATAATTAATGTCATATTTGAATTTTATAGATGAATTTGATATGTTTTTGATATGTTAAATGTGTTGGTTATAATATATCATATTGTTATGAGATTCTTAAAAAGTCAAGGCATGAGTATTTTCAAAATTAATATTAATTATATGATAAAATAAATTATAATTTATTAAATTATACAAAAATAAAGAAAATATAAAATCCAACTAACTAATTAGGATAAATCGTAAGATGTAACACCCCGACCCTAGTTACCTAGATTCGGTGTATTGTTACATAACCTTGGCATGATGACAATGGATCAAGTCTCAAAATACGGGTTAGTTTAGTAGCCTTGGAAATACTATATACATTCATAAGTTTTAAATTACATTATAAAAAGAAAAATACAACAACATAGTCTTCATATTCCACACTCATATTCCTTATAATATCCCTATAGGTTAGTCATAATATACATCTTCACATACTGGGAAAAATAAAACATAGAAAGGGGTGAGCTCAGATGCTCAGTAAGGATAACAATATATCAGAAACTTTCATAAATGAGCAAAAACAATTTAAGGAAATTTAAGACTAAAACAAATGCCTTTTAAACATGAACTTCAGCATAATATGGCGAACATAAAATCAAAAAATTCCATTTACTTGTTCACATGGATATTATTCTAGTCGAATAATCACATGCAATATCAATATCCAGTTTCATAATGATGGAATGCATAATGGAAGACTTCATAACCACATAGTCAAGGCCTTGTTCCAAGACTAAAAATAAGATTTTGTCAAGTCCTTATTCCAAGACACAAGTTTGTCTCATGGGATCTACCAATGCATTGAGGAGCTATATCAGGCTCCACTCGTCACTTACTAATCCCAATGCATTCCTCATATGAAAAGGTTCAAACATAACAAAAAAATTCTTATTAAAACTTGCATATGAAATGTCAATACTTTCTCCATAAACCATGAATGGTTTGAAAATAACTCATCCAAAGTCAAAAATATCACTAAACCTTCAATACAATATGGAAGTTTTTTATCATAATAAATCAACTTCAATAAAGCATAAATCCATCAAAAGATGTAGACATGATAAAATAAAAACCTTATTAGAGAAATATCTCTTTCTATTTTGAAATTATTTAAAAGTTATATAATTATATTAGAAAACATTTATTTTGAAAATTTTATTATAATATTGCATGGGAGGCTAAAACAATGTTATAACGGTGGAAAATAGCTACACCCGCTGTATAAGTTAAAAAAATACATTCTTACCTTAATTTTGTCGAAAAAGTCATAAAGTACCTTGTTTGGAAGATGATGGAAAGATTCCGTTCAAAACATATATGGTCAAATAAGGGTATAAATGAATTTAACCCATAGTATAGTAAATAATACTAATGTTTTGGAATACATTTTTATGAAACATGGATGTGGATGATAAGGAGGTCCTAGTAGATACTTACATAAAAACAACCTTGGATAATAAAGAGATTGTAAAATTAACCCTTAGCATGTACATTTCCTTTGTCGAGGGTAGGATAACCTCTTTTATAATAGTGAAATAATTTTAATTAAATTATACAAGAACCATATACATAAATATGATATGATATATGATCTTTTAATATTGTTTTGTTAATAATATTTTACTATCGTCGTCGTTTTGGGGGTTAACTAATTAATTTTCCTTTAAATGTTTTGATACATAAGCCATGTTTGGTATGGATAATATGTATCTTATTAATATTCAGAATGATATTAAGTCTTTATACATTATTTTTAATCATCAAATGAAAATTATTCTTGAATGGATATGAGGGGTAATGAATCTCATCGCTTTCATGGAGATGGTAATCCGTACGTACGCACAAGCGACAATATCATTCTTTTGATATTAAAATGATATATAATTGGATGAAATATCATATATAAAGAATAATTATCATGTTATATTTATTATTTTCATCATTTATACTAATTATTATTCCCTTCTAAATGATGAACTATTTGAATAAAAAACTACACCACAACGTGGAAACTGTAATCTGTACGTAACCACATATGGTGACTTTGTCATTTATAAGATGGATAGAATAATGAAAATGGTTTTAAACTTTTTTATAATAACATCACAGTATATATAATATAGTGGAGTTCTTATTTTAGAATGGAAACAATAAAGAAAGAGGAAGTGGAAGAAGAAAAGAACTTGAAAGAGGTGATGAAATATTTACATTTTCTTTCGGTTCTTCCTTTTGATTTGATCAAAATGGCTCTTTAAGTTTTATTTATGACAAATGGAAGGTATCTAGGATGTAGAGAGGAAATTTGGGAGGATATTGGGCAGGTATTGGCCAAAGAAAAATGGATTTTAACTTGTGAATTTGAGAGAAGGAGAAGTTCCCTTTATAAGAGGGGTGAGGGGCACCTTAGGAAAAGATTGAAATATTATTTTATAATTAAATAAATTTCGGTTTATAATGGCTCAAAAATGATTTATTTAGAGGCTAAGGTGGGGATGAGTTGAATACCACTCAACCAATATGTTATAGATAGGTTTGGGTCACTATGTTAACTTTATCTTTTAGATTTAACTCTTAGTTAAATAGTTTGACATTTACCATGTCTCTTTGTATTTTTAAATTATCTGGATAATGAAATTTCTATAAACTTCAAAGAGAACCCAAAGTGGTTAATTGATGATACAACTATCATTATATAAGTCTTTTGGCCTAACCTTGTATTTTTAGGATTATTATATCAACCAATAATATTGTATTTGTTTTAAAAACTATTTAATGTCAATTTTGACACTATTTGGTATTTGGTTTTTTCTAAATTTATAACTGCATTATTACTTTGAAAAAAATTCATTTTATTAACCATTACAAATCATATTAACCTAGAAAATTTGTTTAATTCATAAAAAGTCTCCAATTACATTTATTTGAGTATTTACAATATCCATTAATTTAATATATCATTAATTTGTTAATTACTGCATCATCATTGTGTCATAAATAAATTAAATTATTTGATGTCTAAAATTTATAAATAAAATACCATTATGTAGGAAATATTTTTAGATATATAATGAATATTTATAGTCTAATTTATATTGTGTGTCACCATATATTAAATATGGTTTAGTTATTAAACTTTGAATTTAACTCTTTTAACTATTCTTTTAAATAAAGTAATAATAAATGTCTTAATCTAATCCAAGTGAACCAAATAGGTACATATTTTATTACTAAGGTTATTTTTGGTCTAATTATACTTATCCAATATAATTAGCACATGTTTTAGGGTTATAATAATATAATTTTTACGATTAATTACTTTATTTACATTTAACTGTGATAAATAAAAGTCAAAAGTTACTATTCACCAAAAAAATATTTTCATCTTATTGAACCACATTTTACATAATAATATCATCCATGGAACTCGGATTTTTGAAATTCAACTCACTGAAGCTGTAAAATTAGGTTTTATACAAATTTGGAAATGTTCCTAGGTGGTGGGTAAAAGACGGTAAAAAGTTCAATAAAATTTTATATATCTAAACTCTTTATAAAATGACTCCAATTAATTACCTTGAACTTATATAGGTATTTTATATCTATTTTGACCTAAAATAAATTAAATTAAATAAAAAATTATTTAAATAAATTGTCGGTTTTAAACAATAACTCAATGTTTTTCACTATTCATCAAAAATTGAATGTTTTCAAAAAAATACAATAAATTCTCCCTAAGATAATTTAGATATTCTGAATCCAAAAATGAAGTCTATTTTTAACGATAAAATTTATAAAATTTTTAAAAAGTGTGTATTACAATCCATAACGATCTGTTTGATTGGTCACAGTGTGTTAGAATCTCGAAGATGCAAACAATTCAAGTTATTGAATTATTCAAAGGGAAACATACCATGGAATCATGGGGTGTTACATTCTTCCCTAATTCAAACAATTTCATCCTTAAAATTTATAGAATATTACTGCATAAAAAGATTCGGGTGGTTCTTCATCATAAGTTTCTCAGGTTCCCACATTGCCTCTTCCATCTTATTGTTTTTCCATTGAACTTTTACCAGACAAGTCGTCCGGTTTCTCAACACTTGTTCTCTGGTATTAGGAATTCTGAAAGGATCTTCATAATAAGATAGATCAGGTTCCAGTTCAATTTCCTCATAGGTGAGTACATGCGTTCTGTTAGGCATGTATTTTCTTAACAGTGATACGTGGAACACATTGTGAACTTTGGAGAGACTTGGCGGCATTGCCAAACGGTAAGCTACTTCCCCAATTCATTCTAGAATTTCAAAAAGTTCGATATACCTGGGACTTTCTTTACCCTTCTTATCGAATCGTATAACTCCCTTCCATGGAGATAACTTCATTAAAATATGATATCCTACCTGAAATTCCAAATCCTTCCTTCAGTTATCAACATAGCTATTCTGCCTACTTTGTGCTATTTTTATGTGGGTTTGGATTACCTCAAACTTTACCATCATTTCTGCAACATGTTTTGGGCCTATGAGTTTTCTGTAACCAACATCATCCGAACAAGTTTGTGTGAGAAATATCTTGCCATATAACGCTTCATATGGTGCCATCTAAATACTTGAATTAAATCTATTATTATAAAAAAATTCTACTAGAGGTAAATATTGATCCCACATACCTGAAAGTCATGTGATAAAGATCTCAACATTTCTTCTAAGGTTTGAATAGTCCGTTCTGATTTTCCATAAGTTTGAGGGTGGTAGGAAATGCTCAAACGATGTTCAGTATCAAGGGTTTCTGAAGACTTTTCCAAAATCTTGATGTAAAACGGGGATCACGATTAGAAACAATCGATAGGGGTACACCATGGAGTCTTAACACTTCATTAATATATAGTATTTCTAAACATTAAAGTTGTAAATCTCCTCTTATACCAAGAAAATGTGCTGACTTGGTAAGATGATCAATAATAACACATATTGCATCATTCCTTCTAGGTGTATTTGGTAGCCCCATGACAAAGTCCATCATAATATTATCCCATTTCCACTCGGGTATGGGAAGAGGTTGTATGAATCCTCCAGGCTGTTGCCTTCCAGCATTCACTTGTTGAAAAACCATACATCGTGACACAAAATCTGAAATCTCCCTCTTCATGTTGTCCCACCAAAAATGTTCCTTCAAATCTCTATACATATAAGTTCTACCTAGGTGTATAGATAAATTGGAGCTATGAGCATCATCCAACAATTCCCTTTTTAGATCCGGTATGTTAGGAACACAAAGTCTCTTCCTAAATTTCAAAATTCTATCTTCATATATAATTTTACTCATTCTCCCATCGTTCACAACATTTATTTTTTTTGAAACACATCATCATCAGCCTAAGAACTTTTTATCCCTCTTAGTAAAGATGGTTTGGAAACCATTTGAAAAAGTATTGATGTTTCACATTCAATGATTACTCCCATATCCATTTCACTAGATCCATGAAAATAGGATCCCTTCTAGCTCTCATCTTGTTCAAAACTCCATTATCTTTTCTGTTCAAAGCATCTGCTTCCTTATTCGCCTTCCCCAAGTGGTAGTGTATTGTTCAATTATAATCCTTGAGTAGTTCAAGACATCTCCTTTGCCTCATGTTGAGTTCTTTTTGTGAGAAAATATACATCAAACTCTTGTGATTGGTATATATCTCACATTTTTTCCCATAGAGATCATGTCTTAATATCTTCAATGAAAATATTACAGTTGCTATCTCAATATCATGAGGTGGGTGTTTTTTCTCATTAATTTTTAATTTCCATGATGCATAGGCAATAACTCTATCATTCTGCATAAGGACCCAACCAAGTCCATTCTTTGAAGCATCACTATAAATAAAAAACCCATCATTACCCGAGGGAAGAGTCAAGATAGAATCATTGACTAATATTCTCTTCAGTTCTTAAAAACATTCTTTACACACTTTTTTCCAAACAAGTTTAACCAAATTAGGTGTTAGCTTTGTTAATGGGTTAGCCAACCAGGAAAAATTCTGGATGAAACATCTATAATAACCTGCTAAACCAATAAAACTACGTACCTCAGTTATACTCATCTATTCTGGAGATTCTTGGATTGCCTTTTTCTTTGAAGGATAAATAGAGATTTCATCCATAAAGACAATACGGCTAAGAAAAGGAATCTCCTAATTCCATAATTCCCAGTTGCTAAATTTCCCATATAATTTATTTATTCTAAGAGTGTTTATAATAACACAGAAGTGATTTTTATGATCTTTGTAGCTTTTGGAGTATACCAAAATATCATCAATAAATACCGCTACAAAGTCATCAAGATATTCCATGAAAACACTATTCATTAGATAAATGGAGACATAGGGTGCATTAGTCAACCCAAAAGGAATTACTGTAAACTAGTAATGCCCATACCTGGTTCGAAATACTATTTTTAGAATGTCTTCCTTTTTCACACACAACTGTTGATATCCAGATCGAAGGTTAATCTTTGAAAAATAGTGAGCTCTATGAATTTAGTCGAATAAATCATCAATACAAGGTAGGGGATACTTGTTCTTTATTGTTATATCATTTATCTCCTTGTAGTCAATGCACAACCTCATAGATCCATCATTCTTATTAGCAAAAAGAATAGGGGCTCTCTATGGAGAAACACTAGGGAGAATAAATCCCTTATTACTCAATTCCCCTTGTAGTTCCACTAATTCCATAGTGGACATTCTATAAGGGGCCTTTGATATGGGCCTTGAACTAGGAATTAAATCAATGGAAAACTCAATTTCCTGTTCTGGAGGATTTCTAGGTAAATCTTCTAGAAACACATCAACGTATTCTTGCACAATTAATAAATCCTCTATTCAAGAATTATTTTCCCCACCCATAGTTATTTCATTCTCTACGTCCCTAATAATTGAATTTAGTAGATCTAATAGGGGTGGATCTAGATAATAATTAGGTGGTGAAATTTATGCTCTAAAGATAAGGTACATTTTATCATCATCAAAAACTGTAACCTCCTTCTTATTACAATAAATTTTCACATCATGGTATGATATCTAATCCATACCAAGGATTATATCAAATTTAATCATGGGTATGGAGATGATATCAACAGATAAAGAATATTTATATTCTCTAATGGTAACTAATTCACAAAACTTTTTTGTAATGATACTTCTCTTAGGTGTTTTGACTGACAAATCCTTTGTTAAGTCAAATTGAAAATATCAAATTTTCTTAGCAAACTGGGAAGATATGAAACAATGCGATGATCTAGAATCAAATAAATCATTTTCTAAACTTGGGGAGACCATTAAATTACCTACCACCACGTCTTTCGGATCTTCAACCTCATCAGTAGTGATAACATAAGTTTGGACCTAATCCCTCAGACTTTTCTGAGGTAAGCTTACTTGGCCCTTAAGAAATTTATTTGCATTATTCCCCCTTTCTCTACAATTGTAGAATTCAACATTGACAGCCTCTTTCTTCCCCTTACAATCACGATCTTGGTGGCCTTTTTTACCACACTTGTAACAGTATCCCATTCCTTTCAGGCAAGTACCGGGGTGTTTCTTCCCACATTTACTATAGGATGAATATTCAACTTTTCCCTCATTCCCCTTATTTTGATTTCTAGTGTGTTCAATAGATCTATTATTCACTTTCTTTGCTTTAAATTCATAAGACTTAGAGAATTACTTTTCTGTCTCGATAGAACATGAAAAAATATCTTCATATGAAAAAAAGGATTACAGGACTATTCCTCACCAGATAAATGGTTTTAAAACATCAACAAATTGATCAATGTTACTCCTTGGGATAAATATATAATCTGCTGCACAACTTTTTAACCTTGTAATGTTAGCCTCATACTTTGTGACATTCTCATCCTTATTTTCCCATAGACACAGAAATTGGCTTTCCATATCTGATAGATGGTCAGTAGGAAAGTATTTTTCCCTGAAAATAATTTTAAACTCACTCCATTCTATATTTGATACTTCATCATATTTTTGTGTGTTTTGAATCAATAACCACCATTGATCTGCATCTCCTGTGAGGCGATAAAATACCATGACAAATTTTTCCCTTTCATTACTCCCCAAAGCGCGAAATATTTTCTATAAGGAATTTAACCATTGCTCAGATACTAATGGATTTGTAATCCCATTGAATTTTTATGTTTGTTACCTCATGAAGCAGTCTAACATTGATCCTCTATGTTGTGTGTCAGGGTGCTCCATACGGGTAAGTTTATTATTCATAACCTTAGTGAGTTGTCTCAGTATGATGATAAGTTGATCAGAACCAGTTAATTCACTAGATCCACTATAATTATCTTGAGAAGGAGGGAAATCCCTATATAGATTACGTGCATTGATACGGTTTCCATTCCTTCCACTAGGTGCCATTTCTAAACAAGGTCATACACTATATTAGTTTATGAATAATAGTAAATAATTCCAAACTTGTAAAACAGTTAAAATAAATTGAACAGTTTATGGATATAATCCATAATCATAGAAATATTTTCATTGAGGAAGTATATACTCATAAAACCTTCATAATCATTTATAAATATAATGAGAATTATCCAAAGCATATCTCCCGGGTGTGTCGTTACGAAGAGTGCACCAAAGCCCATTATCGTGCACAAATTCCCATTCAAGTCTAGCTCAATGTGGTGTTTTTGGGTTTTACCTCTAGGTACATCTGTTCCAGAGACACTTATACCTACTCATATCAAGAGAGGGATGTATTTCTTGAAAAAATCAAAAAATATGTACAATACCAATATTCTAGGAAGCTCTTCTATACTAAACCGCAAAGTCTATCTTAGGATAATGCGCTCTAATCATAGTTTTTCAAAATCTAGATTCCCAGGTTTGTACTAAACTTCCTCTGATACCAACTGTAACACCCCGACCCTATTTACCCAGAGTAGGTGCATTTTTACATTACATTGGCTTGATCACAAAATATCAAGTCTCAAAAGACCGATTAGTTTAGTAGCCTTGGAAATACTAGATACATTCATAAGTTTTAGATTTCCTTATAAAATGAAAACTACAGCAACATAGTCTAAATAGACCACACTCATATTCCTTATAATATCCCTGCATTTCAGTCATAATATACTTCTTCACATCTAGAGAAAAATAAAACATAGAAATGGGTGAGCTCAGATGCTCAGTAAGGATAACAATATAGCAGAAACTTTCATAAATAAGCATAAACATTCAAGGTAATGTAAGAATAAAACAAAATCCTTTTAAACATGAATTTCATAATAATATAGAAAAGATGAAATCATATAATAACATTTACTTGTCACAAGAATATTTTACTAATCGAATAATCACATGCAACATCGATAGCCACTTTTATAAAGATGGAATGCATACTGGCATATTTCATAACCACATAGTCAAGGCCTTGTGCCAAGAATACAAATAATATTTTCACAAGGCATTATTCGAAGACACTAGTTTGTCTCATGATACCTTCTAATGCATCAAAGAGCTGTAGTGGGCTATACCTGTCACTTACGAAGTCCAATACATTCCTCATATGAAATGGTTCAAAATAACATAAACATTCATATTAAAACTAGCATAAGAAATGTCTATAATTTTTTCATAATCCATGAATGGTATAAAAATTACTCATCCACAGTCAAAAATATCACAAAACATTCAAAACAATATGGAAGTTTTGTATCAAAAAAAATCAACATCAATTAAGATTAAAATCCACCAATGGATGTTGACATAGATGAAATCAATTTTTTTAGAGAAATATCTGTTTCTATTTTGAAATCATTTAAAAGATATATAATTATAAAAGAATTTTTTTTTGAAAATATATTATAATATTGTATGGTAAGCTCTGACGATGTTATAATGGTGGAAAATAGCAGCACCTGCCGTATAAGTTAAAAAAGGCATTCTTACATTAATATTGTCGAAAATGTCATAAAGTACCTTGTTTGGAAAACGATGGAAATATTCCTTTCAAAACATATATAGTCAAATAAGGGTACAAATTAGTCTAACCTAGTGTTTATAAAATAGTAATAATGTTTTGGAATACATTTTTAAGAAACATGGATGTGGATGATAAAGAGGTCCCGGTAGATACTTACATAAAAACAACCTCTGATAATAAAGAGATTGTGAAATTAACCCTCATCTTGTACTTTTCTTGGTCGAGGGTTGGTTAAACTATAGTATAATGGTTAAATAATTGTTATTAAATTATACCAGAACCATATACATAAATATGATATCATATATGATCTTTTAATGTTTCTTTGTTAATAATATTTTATTATTATCGTCGTTTTAGGTGTTACCTAATTTGTTTTCCTTTATATGTTTTGATAAATAAGACATGTTTGTTATGGTTAGGATGTATCTTATTCCTATTAATAATTAAATTAAGTCTTTTAAAAATATTTTTAATCGTCAAATGAAAATTTGTCTTGAATGGATACGATGGGGAATGAATCTCATCATGTTCGTGGTGACGGTATTCCGTACGAATGCACGAGTGACAATATCATTCTTTTGATATTAAAATCATATATAATTGGATGTCATATCATATATACAGAATCTTTATCAGGTTATATTCATTATTTTAATCATTTATACTCATTATTATACACATCCCAATGATTATGTGTTTGAATAACAAACTACACCACGATGTGGAGACGGTAATCCGTACGTACGCACATATGGCGACTTTTTCATTATAGGATGAATAGAATAATGAATATGGTTATAAATTTTTTATAATAACATCCCATTATATAATATATACTGGAGTTATTATTTTAAAAAGGAAACAACAAAGAAAGTGGACGTGTAAGAAGAAAAGAACTTGAAAGAGGTGATGAAATATTTACCTCTTCTTCGGGTTCTTCCTTTTGATTTGATCAAAAGGGCTCCTTATGTTGGCTTTCTGACCAAAGGAAGGCTTCACGGATCAAGGGAGGATAGTTGGGAGGATATTTGGGCTGGGTTAGGCCAAGCCAAATGGCATTGAAGGTGTGAATTTGAGAGAAGGGAAGGTTCTCTTTTATAAGAGGGGTGAGGGACATCTTATGAAAAGATTGAAATAATATTTTTTAATAAAATAATTTTAGGTTTATAATGGATCCAAAACGATTTATTTAGAGGATAATCTGGGGATGGGTCGAAACCACTCAACAAATACTTTTTAGATAGGTTTGGGTCACTATATTAACTTTATCTTCTAGATTTATCTTTTAGTTAAATAGTTTGACATTTACCATATCTCTTTGTATTTTTATATTATATGGTTAATAAACATACTATAAACTTCCAATAGAACCCAAAGTTGTTAATTAATTATAAACCTATAATTATATAATTCTTTTGGACAAACCTTATATTTTTAGGATTACTATATCAACCAATAATACTGTACTTGTTTTAAAAACTGTTTTATGTCAATTTTGACACTATTTGGTATTTTGTTTTTTCTAAATTTATAATAGCATTATTACATCAAAGAAAATTCATTTAATAAACCCTAACATGTCATATTAACCCCTAAAATTATTTTAATTCACAAAAAATATCAAATAACATTTATTTTTGTATTTATAATATTAATTATTTTTATATTTCATTAATTAGGTAATTACTTCATCATCATTGTGTCATAAATATATTGAATTATTTAATATATAAAAATAATTAATAAAATACCATTTTCTAAGAAATCATTTTAACTTTCTAAATAATATTTATAGTCGAATTTATATTGTGTGTAACTCTATATTAAAAACGGTTTAGTTATTAAAATTTGAATTTAACTCTTTTAACTCTTCTTTAAATAAAAAAATAATAAATATCCTAATCTTATACAAGTGGACCAAAGAAGTACTTATTTTATTCCTAAGGTTTTTTTGTCTAATTATAGTTATCATATAAAATTATAACATGTTTTAGGGTAATAATAATATCATTTTACCCTTAATTACCCAATTTACTTTCAACCGTGGTAAATAAAAGTAAAAAGTTACTATTCCCCCAAAATTATTTTCATCTTATTGAAATAAATTTTACTTACTGATATCAACCTTGTATCTCAGATTTTTGAAATTCAACTCACAGAAGAAGTAAAAATAATTTTTATACAATTTTGGAAATGCTTCTAGGAGGTGGGTAAAAGACGGTAAATAGTATGATAAAATTTTATATTTCTAAACTCATTATAAAATTACTCCAATGAATTAAATTGAAATTATATAGGTATTATGTATCAATTTTTACCTAAAATAAGTTCAAATAAAATAAATAATTAATTAATTAAAAAGTTGGTTTTAAACAATAAATAAATGTTTTTCACTATTCATCATAAATTTAATGTTTTCAGAAAAATACCAAAAATTTATCCAAAGCTAATTTGGATATTCCAAATCCAAAAATGAAGACCATTTTGAAAGATAAAATTTGTAAAATTTCAAAAAGTGGGTATTACTATTCATAATGGCTAGTTTGATTGGTCGCAGTGTGTTAGAATCTTGAAGTTGCGTACAATGAAAGCTATTGCATTATTCAAAGGGAAATGTATCGTGGAAGCTTGGGGTGTTACATAAAATTTCATAAATGAATCATTTAATATTATTCTCTCATTTTATATTTAATATATTTACCCTCAAAGATTTAATTACATGATATCACATTAAGAATTAAAAAGGATAAACAAGGGTTAAAAAATAAAAGATAAGGATAACAAATAGTTAAAAGTTATATAATTTTTTTAATGAAGTTATTGTGACAAAAATTCATAGAATTTTCTAGATTAATATATTTGGATTCATTTTTATAGTATAATTAATTTATATTAATTTAGTTTTTTGGGATTTCCAAGGTTTCCCCCCCCCCTCTCCTATAAAACAGAACTACTTCTTCAATTTTATTCACACATTATAAAATATTTAGTTCTAAAAATACCAATAAAAATATAACCCAAAATTCCATACCCTCATCCAATATCCCTTAGTTTGGGAGAAAATTCAACAAATAAATTATTTTTGTGAAAATAAAAACAAGACACCCAATGAAGTGGTAATGTTCTTCAAAAAATGGGTTTGTTTTATATATTTCATAATCCCCTTAAAATATTAATTTTTATGTCTACATTGTAACAAATGTATCCTAAATGTAAAAATATTTTTTTATGTTATGTTTTATAACTAAACATTCAAAAATGTCCATGAAATGGGTAACAAACTTACTGTTTTGTGTACGATGAACTACCACCTCGCGGAACGATGCTGTTTGTTATTCTTTTACGAACTCTCATTGTTGGGTATAATAATTGAAATAATTTTTTTATATAATATATATATATATATATGGTATTTAGGGATTTATTCATTCATAATTATTTTATGACACATATTTTTATTCCTTCAATTTTGTGTAAACATGATGACATCATTTGTAGAAGTGTAAACTACCACCTTCTTAAAATAATGTGATTCATTCATACTATGCATGGAAAATAAAAAGGATGATTTTAATAAAATTATATGAATTATTTGAAATATATATATGATAATGTAAATGATTTTTACACATATATCATTTACTTTTAATTCTTGTAATCTTAAAAATAAATGGTAGTACTGTTCATGCGTACGTACATCCTACTATCTCTATGAATGATGCATATCATTTCTTATCTCAAAAATTATGGATTATTCTAAATACATATATATTGGATATATATAATAAATAAATCATGTTTTACATTCTGTATATGATGAAATCACATTCAATATAATGGGATAATCAATTATCATTTCAAAACATTATACACAACATATGAAATTATCAACCTTAATAGTGAAAATAATGAATGATTACTATAAAAACATAATAGGATATTATATAAAGCTAATATACTATTTTATAAATATTAGTACAGATCTAGAATAATCTAAAAGAATAATTAAAACCACTATAATGGATGTTAATATAAATTCACAAAAAAATGAAATTTAAGGGAAGGTTACATGAATTACTTTTATTTGTGTAGGACACATGCCCTATAAACTACTTGTTTATTTAGTGTGGTGTATAAAACACCCATGAATTTATTTTATGAGTATTATTCGGAATATTAATATATTTTTATTTATAAATAATTTTTTTCCGTCATTTTCGTATGACTATACATATTATAATATTGGAAGGAGTTATCTCAAAATCTCATCATTATTCTGTATTGGTTTTGTTTTATATATCCACTATTTAATATTCCTCTTCCATGTTCATGTTCTGTAATTTTTTTTGAAAATATATTTAATATTATCAAACGATTGTTAAAATTCATTTGTACCCATTATTTTATTTTTTATATATACTTTAAAATGAATCTTCCACTCTTTCTCTAAAACAAGGTACTTTATGACTTTTCATACCAAACTAAAAAAGGAATATTTTTTAACTTATTAGAAATGAAAATAATTTCCCACCATAATTAAGAAATAATGTTTTGATGTTTCATTTACAATTTTATAAGATTATTTTCATAGGAAATATTTTCATTTATAAGTTTGTGTTTTTTTAATTAATGATTAAAAAGTCGTAAAGGATTTCATTGTAATTTCATTTAACCGAGGCATACTGTATTGTTATGCACACTGTTTATTTACATATGATATATATAAATTCTTTTTAACATGTTATATAATAAATATTCTTATTTTTATGATATTCAATGTTTCATTAAATTTTATTTTGCCATTATAATTATTGTCCCAACATTTCAATGTGGTATAAGACACATTACAATGTTTAAAGATTATATTTATTAAGAATGATTTAGTGATATTTCAATATTGTTTCCATTCATCAATAATAGAAAAAAAATGTTTACACATATTATACACTTTAGAATTATTGAAAAATATATACTCTTTATTAAATATTAATATTTTATAAGGCATGTTAATTATTATTTAAATCGATTACTCTATATGAGGAATGATTTGGACTGCCAGTGATCGGTGGGGCATAGAATTTATATTTCCCCACAATGTAACCAAATTTTGTCATGTGGAAAATAATTTTTCCAAATTAAATGGATTTCTACTTATAGTTTTAAACAATATTGTGAATGTACATGATGGAACAAGTTTTCATGTGCCTTATAAATAATGTCCCATAATTATGCCCTTCCTTGATAAGTTCTTTATTTAATATTATCAGAATCCATGATATTTTCATATGATAAAATCTAGGGATGGAATTCATTATCATTTTATTGATTAAATGAAATGTGTATTTTTTCTTTTATTTTCCCTATTGATTATTCCATAACTAGTTTCAAAAATGACATGTGTTGTTTATTAATTTCCATTCCATCTTGATTTAATCTCATGAATTAATAATTTATTATGTATTAATTACACTTCCTGAGCATTTGAAGTCCCCCCTTTTATGTTTCATCTCCCTATGGTATGATGATGAATCCTTTGATTTGGTTTTAAGGATTCTGAATTTTAACTTGTTTTATGATTTCATTTCTTTTCCAAATGTATTATGTGTATTTTCTTTGTAATATATTATTCCAAAACTACATAAATGATTATTCCTTTATGAATTGATTATTTTTAATCATTTTAATGTACTAAAATAATTAACTCAATATGGGATTCTAGGTTTGGGGCATCATATTTATTATCTTATAGGCTATGAGAATACAATGTTTTTAATTATGTTGAATTTCACCGAGATCTATATCATTAACTATAAAAAAATTATCATAATACCTATCGATTATAATGTGTTTTATTTTATCAACATCAATTGTATCATAAAACTTCTAAAAAAAATTCTTCTATTACTCACAATATCATTAACCCTTGGGAAAAATCATTTCTATATTTTACATCCCTAATTATTATATCATAAAATTTCAATCTTAAAAACTATTGTTTTTTTCACTTCTAGTTTTTAATTCACTCATAAAGATGTCCATGTTTATCTCATAGTCATGTTTTTATCAAAATTACATTTACATTAAGAAACACCTCCGCTGATAGGGAAGATATTATATAATTAATTACATATGAATCATTATAAATATTCTTTCTATCACTGGATGACACATGACCACCTTGATCTCGAGGAGTCATCACATCAGTTGTAGCCTCCAATAAAATCAATATTATTGAAAAAATATTATTTCTAATTATATCGTATAATATGTGGTTATTCTTTATATAAAATCATTTAATCACCATATATTTTCAATGAATAAAGATTATTAATTATTGAAAATATGTATACATGGATTAGTACTACAATAATTGAGAAACAAAAATTCATCAAAATAAAAAAAAATGTGAAGAAAATTTAAATTTGGCTTAATACCTATGAAAAGACCTTCATTATCACTAAAATCATAAAAATATTATAACATCATTAGTTATAAATTTAATTTTACATTAATTATTGATATAAAAGTTTTCACTTATTTATATTTAAAAAAAAAAATTGATATCACACAAACCCTCAATCACACATATAAAGTATTAACTGATTTACAAGATCGACCTCCTAAAAAGATTAGTCAAATTCGTGGAATGATCAAGATATCATTAACACCATATGACCCACAAATATTGATATATAGGTTATAAATAAAAAAGAATATCCATATAGTCCTATGATATAAGTCACCTAGTTTAGTTGTGTAATACCCACATAGTTATGATTACAAATTTTTTTACATAAACACGAAAACAATATTTAAAACAAACATGACTCCCAAAGAGTTGGTATTATGATAATTGTCTTTTCATCAACCATTAATATCATGATTTATATCCTTCATTTATATGTGAACTCCATATCATCATCTTCATATTATTTCATATAAAAAATAATTCATATAAATCTATAAGTGTAGTATCCTCTACCAATCATATAAACCTATTCTTACATGCTTGATAATGTAATAATATCATACATGAATAGATAAAAATATTATTTCATATTTTATTTGAAATTGAAATTAAAATACATCACTTACTTAATAATTCAACCATCATTTTATTTGTCACACCCTGAATTCCTAATTTAATTTATTTTAACTATTTTATTATTTTTGGGCTTCGCATTCTCGTTCCAAGGTCTGGGCTGGGTCCCAACTTAAAATTTTCTGTTGCTTAACATTTTTATTGGGGTTCAGACCCATGCATGGTCACCGCACAGTGAGTGGTAGCTATATAGTTAGCCTAGGTGCCCGCGCAAATTCCTGTCGTATAGAATAAATAAATATTTATATAAATAAGATGAATTGAATGTTTAATTTTTGATAATAATAATGGTATTATGTAATTAATAATATTATTATTAATGAAGTGTTTATTATTATTATTATTATTATTATTATTATTATTTTGGTATTAATTATTATTATTATTGTTATTATTATCAATTTCAATATTATTATTATTGTTATTATTATTATTATTAGTTTTATTATTATTATACAAGGAATGTTCGGATCAGGCACGCCTGATCCCCGAAATTTATTAATAAAAAGTAAAGGTGGAAACAAGAGGCAAAGACAAGAAAAATAAAACTACATCACATCAAAACCATAACCCTCACCATCACCAGAGTCTGACATCGCATCAGCATCAGCAGATTCCCACTCTGACGATTCATACTGTTTGAAGAGTTAAATATATTGTTCCTTTCGTTTCAACTGTTCCGTAGATAGTTTCTCTTTGTAGGTACATTTACCATTATCTCTCCTACCAGCATCAATAGTAGCCCCTCTACCTTTTTTGGAGGCAGATCACGTCGAAACCATTTTAGGCATATCAGATTAATCCCTCATTGGTCTTCTTTTGATTGAATTATTCATATGCTTTTCCCTCTCAGAGGATCCCTTCTTCCCACTCATAAGGATATCGCTGTATGAGATTATAGGTGCATCATTCTCTTTATCGTGATTCGACACATCCCCCCATTTCCCATTTACGATGGAGGAAACATGAAGGCAACCTCGTTCTTTCAACATCTCAAAGGAGGTTTGAGACGACCTCATGTCACCTGAATAAGACATATTTGTATCCTTAGAAGCTAGGCATAGAGGGTCGTTACCCTGCTCAACATGATTCTCCAGATTTTCAAAATGATTGTGAGTACTAATATTATGCCTATCATTATTAGCCCTTGAAATATCCCCATACACTATAATTTCCCTAGATTGATCATTAGCATGGTCTTCTTGCAGGGGGTAACCATGTGACTCCACATCACAACCAACTTCAGCCATGTTGATCTTACCCAAGTCATGCATAATTCTTCCAATGACCTGACTTGCTTTCGGATTTTCCATCACCTTTGTTTCCTTTTCCTTGGCAGTACCATGTTCACTACCTTCTGCCACCACAAGTGAACCATGCTGCTGTCCGGCCAAGCCGTTGATGACCAAAACACCTAGAACGACATATGTAGGTGATTCCTATCCAGAAAAAGCTTCCATTACCCCATTAACATACTTTGGAGTCTCCTTGAGTTGTTTAGAATCACCCCCATTAGATTCCCATCATTTTCCTGCTCTAACCAAGGTAAGACATGAGCCTGGCCAATAGAGTCACCCATGATCAGCGCACTTTGGGTTGCTTCTGCTTCTGTTCCCTACCCAGTATTCACTACCGAAATAGTAGTACCATTCCCTGGATCTTCTAAGTGTCGATCTGGCAGAGAATTAACAAGACCCTGTTGAACTGATCCTTTACAACTCTTACCATTGTCCAACAGAGCCTGCACCTGCTGATCATCAACATCCTTCCCTGTCAACCCAAACATCTTCTTATCATTTCCCCTTCTTCATACACTCTCCATATTCCCAATCCGAAAACAATTAGAGCAGAAATCAATCCACTAATAAAAAAAAACCGGCTGCTGATACCGGATCTGTCCACCAGCCTCAATCCACACATGATCAACTGGAGGTTTCGAAACATCCACCTCGACACACATTCTTGGGTTTATCGGGTGAAAAAATGCATCAGTTCGTGAGTCAACATAGAGGAAACTCCCCACCATGTTTCCCAGTACATGCAAAATATCCGGATTTTGAAAAGGGAGGGGAAGATGTGGAAGACTAACCCAGATCGGAACAATCGAGGAGTCACGGTTGAAGTAGAAATCATGGCACCACCGCATGAGACTAAATCCAAATTCACCGCATCTCCTTGGAGCGAAGGATAGAGCGGAAGCAAGTTCATCCTATGAGGAACACCGCACCATGATTTGCCTTCTACCCAGAAGCCCAATAACCGCCCGTTCTTGAAGACCCCACTGGTCAAAGACAAACTAAACGAAAGCATCCACCGAGGGTCGACCACTCCTGAAACACGCAATCAGAGTCAGATTAAGCAGACTCTCCGCCTCTGTGAGCTCCGATGCCGAAAGGAAGAGCGAAGGAGCACCATCTCGAAGACCAGGGACCTTCGGCTTCAGAAAGATCGAAGGAAATCTTGGGATCACATCAGGGTTGGCGAAAGGTGTAAAAGCGCGATGCCCATCAACAGGCCGAGGGACCTTCCCCCTCACACCGACAAGTGGTGGAGGGGGGGGGGGGGGGACGCCGAAACCCTCATTAGGGTTACGCCTCCACCATTGTCACCGAGAGCTCCCGCATCGCCTCCCAAATTATGTTTTTATCTTTATTATTATTATAACTATTGTTATTATATTATAATGAAAATGTTCATAAGGAGTACCTGATAGGCTGAAATACGTATTGAAGAATGTTTCTATTTGGATCCAGACTATTTTGATGAGAATCAAATCCATAACACTGGATGTAGACACCAACTAATTCATACTCACTCATCTTCAGATCTTCATTCTTAAAAATATTTATTTGTAAGATTTAATTTTTAAATCTAGTAATTTCTTCATAAATTTTATACATCTAATCCCTGATACCATTGGTATTAAAAACCCCTTTTACTCTTCGAATCTCACTTTAAAAAAGTTACC
This sequence comes from Viscum album, assembly GCA_963277665.1. NCBI lineage: Eukaryota > Viridiplantae > Streptophyta > Magnoliopsida > Santalales > Viscaceae > Viscum > Viscum album. The sequence goes on from OY728157.1 coordinate 2,002,754,022, forward strand.
ATAGTAAATAATTATATGTTGTTTCATTATTCTCAGGATTTGTCTTTATTATCATTTGTGAGAGGATTATTGTCAATACAAGGAGGGAAAATGTATATAACTTCATTTTAAACATATTACCTAAGTGACCTAGGATATTGAAGAATTATTCCTATATACATATGATAATTCCTATCATTTATAATTATAATACCCTTAATAGTAAAACCGTATAAATTATCAATCACAAATTCTTCATCAAAACTTCATCAATGAATAAATCAAGGGAACTTGGGCTCTAATACCAATTGAAATATCTTAGACATGATAATTGTATCACAGAGATGGGAGTGAGTGAATTAATGATATATTTTTCAATTATTTTTCATTTCTTATTGAACAATCTTTTCCTCATGTTAGAGGCAACTTTCCCAATTAAAAATAATACATATACACATCCATAGATACACAAGAAGTTACAAGGTTAAATATTCAATAAGAATAACTACATCTATGATATGGTTTCAAAATGATCTAATCCATACCAAGCAACAAAAAATGTTTTGAAGAAAATGTGATATTATATAACAATTCTACTTATTGTTTTTAAGTGGCTAAATTAGTTGAAGTGGGTATTGAAAAAAAGGTGGGGGAATTTTATGCATAATTTTTGGTTTGGTTTTATTTTTTTCGGTATATTAGAATTTTTATTTTGTTGAAGAAAGAAAATATATTGAGAATATTATCGATGAAAAAATGATTGACTGAAGCTATTAATTAAATCCAAACTATCTACATGATAATCAGATGTAGAAAAACCGAATGTGTTAATACAATTAACCAGATTAGGATGTTGATAAAAAATAGATGATGTGGAAAATAAAATGAACCATCGCAATAAAGTAAAATTTTTTTGGTGATTGTTTTTTTAAAAAAGGAATGTAATAACTTCTCAATATTTTTGGTGAAAATCAAACTGATCATCATAATCATAAGATCGGACTAAAAAAACATATTCAGAAAATCATACACACAATACATATGAATGTTCATCATAATGAGGTTCTGATCGTAAAGAGATTATGATCATAACATGGTTTTGATCGTATTGAGGTTCATATCGTATTGAGGATTAGATCTTAATAAGATTTTTCATGTTTTTGGTTGAAATATTATAATGCTTCTCATTTTTATATTTCCCACAAATCATATGTATGTTGTGAAACTTGTAATACAAGCTTGATGAATGAAAGGGGAGAAGATGTCCTGAAAATCATATTGAGAGTCTCATTTAAAGTAAAGTGGGGCTATAAAGCATATTCAAGAACATCATATTGATGATAGCTAGAATAAATGAATATACCTTGAAGAATAGGAAGTTTTAATACATTCTAATGAAAGTTAAATGATGTTGGAATGGATGGGAAGTTACAATGATTTCCATTAAATTTCATATATTTATTTAGTAGGCCTTCAATGAAATCAATTACTTGATGGAATCCATGATATTATAATATCTCAGTGAAGGTATAGTTTTGGTGAAGAAAATGATTTTTCTCTCTCTCAAAACAATCGAAAGGATGTTACCTGATGTAGATTTATTAAAGGCTCAAAAGGATTGTCATATATATGGTACTATTTTTTAGTCAATACAAAAGAAAAAAAATTGAACCCTCAGAAAAATAAGTTTATGAGTATAATATTTAGTATAAAATAAGGGCAATGATACAAGTACATTGAATTTACTATTTCATCATATTGATCAGAGATATAATTTTTTTGTAGAAGAATAATTGTTATCATATTTAGAAGAGAATGATGTTGGTAAGGGAGAAGCTGTTGATACCCATCCATCATACTTGGTATATTATTTTAATCATCAAATGAGGATTCTTTCCATGGAGATTTTGGGACCAATACAAAAATAAAGTCAAAGTTCTTCAATAATGTAGTAAACCATTAAAAATAGGTTTAATTAAATTGTTTTTCTTCAAGTGGGTTATGAGAAAATAACAAAAATAATGAAAATTTTAACATTTTTCTTTAATAAAATGTTGTATATCTTGATGTCAATTATAATAGTGAATTATAATAGGTCAAATGTTTTCTATGAGGATTAATGATACCCATTACTTTAAACAAAGACTCTGTAAATAGCATTATAATTAATAAATAGTTTTTTGAAAAATTGGAATATGAATAATGTTTTTAAATAATGTCAGTACTAACTGGATTTGATAGGATATATGAAAAGGTTTTCAAATAATTTAAAGTGTTGATAATTCCAAAAATATATCCCAAATTCAATGAAACATAAAATTTGGGAAAATTTGGTTGAACAAGAAATAAATTCGGAATCCCTCCCAAAACAATTTTGGGTCACTTAGAAAATGAGAAGAACTTTGTTCTTTCAATTGACTAATGTAATATTCATTATAGAAGAGAGATAATATATAAATTTTTATAAAGAATAAGTTTCATAATTGAGCTTTTTTGAGGATGTTTTTCTGGACATAAGAAGAAAGGAGTGGAGACAATATTATAACCATTTGGGAGTCATATTCATCTTATAATCATATTGAGATGGAAATCATATTTTGGTGGAAATTATATTCAGCTCAAAATCATACTGGGATTTCTAGATATAGAATAGAAGTTTTTCAGAACTATCTCATTCGTGTTTTGGGAGTGTTATGTTTTTATATTGAGAAAATCATACTTGGTAATCAAACTAGAAAATCAGACTGTGTTTTATAAAAAATCCCATAGATTTTTTTACTTGATTTAGGGTAAGAATGTGAAGAATTGTTTTAAATGATTGTTTCTAAGAAATTTGTTCAAGTAGTACTATAATATGTTCTGTTACATGAACATTTTATAATATCACTTTTTTCTTCAAGAAGAAGACAAATTATTGGATTTTTTACATAGTGCTACATGGGTCTAAGTTTAATTCTCTGGCCCCATTTTCCCAGAGCTAGTTCATTATTTTAATACATTTTCTTGTTTACAAGGAATCAAATCCTGATGTACCGATTAATTTAGTAGAATTGGAAATTATATTACATACATTAATATTACATTACAATTTCTAACATAAAAAACAACATAGATAATCCTTTGAGAAATAAATTATTCTCCTTTATTAACCCTTTATATCAATTACAAAACACTTCTTGGAATCTTATGAAAATAAAACATAATAAAGGGGTGAGCTATGATGCCCCATAAGGATAAAAAATTTAGCAGTTTCTATTAAAAATAACCACAAACATTTAAGGAAAGGTACAAAACTAAAACACAAGAAATTTAAAACATTATCTTTATCATAATAGGGAATTAATAAATTAGATAATTCCATTCAAACGTTCACATGGATATTCTACTAGTGAAATAATCACATTTAAAATAAACAACTACTCTCATAACGAGCGAATGCACAATGACAAAAATCGCAATGACTATGTCAAGGCCTTGTGCCCAGACCATACACAAATATTCGGTCAAGGAATTGTGTTAAGACACTAGTCTATCTCATGAGGCCTAACAAAGTTTTGAGGGGCTGTAACTGGCCCCTCCCCGCACTTACCAAGTCCAATGAATTTCTCATATGAAAAGTATTAAACATAACATTGAAATTTGTACTAAAACTATCATACAAAATGTCAATACATTAACCATAAACCTTGAGTTGTATAAAAATATCACATTCATAATTAAATATATCATTACTCATTAAATACAATATGGAGGATTATATTATGATAAATCAACCTCAATCAAGAATAATATCTATAAATTATGTTGACATACATGAAAATAATTACTTAAAATCATTGAGAAAAATATGTTTTTTTCTTGAAATCATTTAAATGTCAAAAAATTTATCAAAGAAGTCATTTAAAAGATATTTTTGAATCAAAGTGTCCCATTCCATATTGATGATTCTTAAATTAATTATAATTTTGAAATAAATCATGTTTATATAAATACATCCTTAAAATGATTTTGAAAACATGGAAATTCATTAAATATATTAAGAAAAAATCATTAAATCATTAAAAATAATGATTTAGTTAAAGATTCCTTTCATAAAACTATAAAATATCTATTTCGAAAACTTTTTAATAAAACATGGACATGGATGATAAATATTTCCCAATAAATACATACAGATAAAAAATCTCAATTAATAATGATATTGATGAATTAATCCTTACCTGAAGTATGATACTCTCTGTAGTTATCTGAAACTCCTATATAATGTTTTTAAACACATTATTAAATTATATCAGAATAATTATAGTATTTATGATATAATATATTATTCTTTTATGACTTTATATTACCTATTTATTAATAATTTCTATTTAACAAAATATTTCGAGTAATAATACATTTGTTTATCGTATGTGTTTTGAAATGTTTTTCTTGATTGTGCAATTTAGATAATAATTTATTTACTTATAGAATGTAAAATATAATTTATATGTCATATATATTATTTATATAAACATATATAATAGATATATAACTAAAATGGAAGATATTGTTTATGTTGATGGTAAGTCGTATGCACACATGAACACTATTTTCATTTTCTTATTATGTTGAATAGAAGAAATTGAATGAGATATATGTATATATATATATACATATATATATATATATCATCCCAGTAGCATTATTATGACATATAATCATTAATTATTAATAATATTCGTTATTATAATCATTTTTGGATGGTGAAGATGGAAGATGAGTATCATCGCATCATGGAGAT